>CM060907.1:631781212-641781212 GCA_030737815.1 Allium fistulosum | reverse complement strand
ATCAGATTCCAAATAATTTTCCCAAATTATTTCATCTTCCAAAAATATCTTTTACTAGATATAAAATTTCCACACTTCAAAAATAAAACAACGTTTATTTTTCTAAACAGTTTCCCTTTTCTTTTTATAAATTCCATAGTGAATTTATGTTTCAAAAATGTCTATTGATATACGATTTTCAAATCGTTTTCAATATTCGATTTCGATTTATCTTTAAGAGGATAAATCTCAAAAACGTTCATTTCATATTGGAAAACATTCCATACTTATTTAATAATAAGTATTTCACAAATCATTTATTTTCAACACTTGGAAAATATTCAATATACTTAAATCAAATTAAGTATATATTTCATTCTTTAAGGAAATCTATTTTCTATAACAACATCAATTTGAGTCAAAACGAATGTTGCGTAAAACATCGTTACGACGACTCAAAATCACTAGTATAGGGATTCAGATTTTAAGATAGGTATATAAATCCCAATACTACATCAAAACATTTCCTTTCGGAAATCATTTACTATAACAACAGTGTTATAGTCCACCATTTCCTTAAATTTCTCGAAAACGTCTATTTCAACAATAAATGTTGAAATCTATGCTTTCGATTCATAATACATTTTAAAACCTCGTTAAAAACAATTTAACTTCATTTTTAAAATATCACTTCTTCAAAAATGAATCCATTTTATTCAATAATATATTCACGGTCCAGAGTTGTGAATATATCTTTTCTTTAAAAATCTTCTATAAATAAATTTATCCAATTCCATCTATTTCGAATTTATAAACACGTCTATAAATTCCATTTCTATTTTAATAACAACCTCGACTTATAAATCTTCTTTTAATTAACTTCTATATTTTACTTATCAAAATAAGTGATTTCGTATTTACAAACAGCATTTGTAAATTCCAATTTTATTCATAAGAACTTCAATATCAAATCAATTTCAATATTGATTTCTAAATTTATTTATCACTACTAAATAAATTCCTTATTTTTCTCAAATCATTCAATATTCTATTTTTAAATGGATTCTTCAAATAAAAATCATTTTTACATGGATTTCCCAAATTACTTCAATTTACCAATTTAAATCTCTAATTGGATTTCCAACTTATCTCTTTTTAAATAATTTCCTTTTTAAGAAAATAATTTCAATTGTTTCCTTCAATCTATTTAAAAATCCAAATTTTAAATTAAATTACTCAATTTAAAATCACTATTTTACGAAATCCATTTATTTAACATTTTCACTTGATTCTGGAATTTATTCAATGAGATTTTACAAATCAACTTTTTATACTTTAAAAATTCCTTTCTTCAAAATTTCTTCAATTTCTAAAATTAATTCACTTAAAAATTTCTATTTCGATTTCAAAAATTCAACTTCGTTTATCTTTGGAATCCAATGATACCAAACATCTATTCAGCTAAATTTTAGCTTTCAAACAATTTCCAGATATCAACATGATTAATAGCATCACTATAATCATTCACAGATTCATATCACAATAGAAATGAATTAAATAAATGTGAGGGGTCCAGTTGGATCCCTCCAACCTGTTTCCCTGCATCCAAAGATGTTAGCACAATACCAATTCCGCTCCAGTACGGAATTATCGCGGTATATAGGTTTTTATAAATCCGCTTACTAACGGCGCAATAGGGTCTCATCCGCTATACGAGGCGGGAAATCAATCAATCCAATATATACATATGCCAATATGTATATACTGCTATATATATAGATATATCCTATCATATCTAATAGCACATTCAAACAAAATCAATCAATAACTGTAAATCAAAATTTTCCTTCGAGTGAGAAAATCTCACCTTAGCTTTTAATAGCAATCCGTTTCCAATCCGACTTGTTTTCTTGACTTATTTGACCTTGTATAAATAATTATACAATTTATCAATATTCGAATAAAATTGAAAAATTAAATTCCATTTGATAATTCAATTAATCCGTGATTTGTTTTTGAAAATAACACCTTTAAATTTTTAAACAGTTTTCTATTTGATAATCAAATTTAACCAATGATTATATTTTTAGTCCAATTCCTTTTAATTTATTTATTTTAACAAATTATCCTTTAAATAAATTCGGTAAATTTAAAATATACATTTATAAATCTAGTACAGAATTACGTTATCCTTTACTGTCAATACATTTTCTACAAATCAATCTATATTTTTCTGTTAAAATTTCGTTATACAAACAGAAAAATATTCTCTGTGAATATATAAACATATAAATTAAGCAAAATAAAAATATACCTATCTGCCTACTGCAATCGATCGCGACTCGTTTGTGAACGTTTGCTCGAGCACAGCACTGCCTCCTCCTGCTGAGCCTACAGTAATCACCATTTTCCAACGAACTTCTCGACTACCCAGCATCACGTGAACACGCGTGTCTCACTGCTGCCACACATCGCGCCCCCAACCGGACCACTCACGACCTTGACAGCGCCTCTCGAACAACCCCATACTTCATCGATTTCGATCAAGAGAAGCTCCACCAGCCTCGACCTCGTGCTCGTGATCCTGCGTGAACGCACGCGCCTCTTCGCGAAACCCCATCGCCAAAGTCGCCATCGCCCAGATGCTCGCGCACGCCACGCGTGAATGTATTCGCGAGTCGCCCCTAATTCCACTTGCAACCCTAATTTCCAACCGCTCGAGCCTGAGAACAAGAACCCTCATCCCCTCGATCATAATTTAAATGCGAGATCGAACGAGAGTGAATGAAGTTGCCTTTTCTTTTCGTTTGTGAATATTAGTTCGGCCATTTTTATTGTTTATTTGAACGAGGAGAAGATTTCGTTCGATTTTCTTTTTGAACTGAAGGATGGAGGAGAGGGAACAGACGAGACTAAAATAAAAAGAAAAGAAAACGTAGCGTGAAATTAGGCGTGAGCAACGGCGTGATTCTCTGCGTGTTCAGAGGAAATAAACGTGGTGATGTTAACTGATATTTTTACCAAATCTAAATTTTAAATTTAAATTGAATACGACTCTATTTCAACGCGTTTTTGTGTCGTGTGTTCACGTAACAACTCTGATAAATACGAAATTTGAAATCCGGTAATAATTCAACGTCACGGATCCAATGAAACTAGTTTCGTCGAATTCCGAGATTGTTTGAAAAACGACTATTTTATAAATATCGGTTCGAGTGATTTAATTTCAAAGCTGAACGAAATGCTTTGAAATACAATTCTGAAGTTTCTATTGCCTTCAGTATTATCCATACGAATTTTAAAAGCCTTCGAAATATTTTTCTTCAACATTAAATTGAAGATTCAAATTCTTATTCAACTTCAATCGATTAAATATTATAATTAAATCGCCAGATTCAAATTTAAATCGGGGATTCAAATCAAATTATCGTTCGAATATTTAAAATAAATTAAATATTCTCAATTTAATTTGTTCGAAATTCAGGGTCGTTACAAACTTCCCTCCTTAAAAGAATTTCGTCCTCGAAATTACAAGTCAGGAAAAGTGGTCCTTAACTCGTCTACTATTTTTCAACATCCAATAGTTTTATCAATTTATCAAAACAAATCTTCCTACTAAAGATTCGTTATCCTTCAACTAAATTTCTAACTTCAATTTTTTTTTTTAAGTTTCAAACAACATTGTTTAACTTCTAAATTCAAATTCGAGTTTAAATTCAAATTTTAACTTTCAAAATTTCTCAAAAATTTTCTAACACCCTAAATTTTCGAAAAATTTCGCCAGCGTCTCCTTTGCGCGGCTAATACGGCACGACTACAAAACGTCCCTACGGACTCTCAGATTTCAAAAAGAAAAAGAAAAAGCCAAGCGGCTAGAGAGAAATCATCAAAAACTCATATTAAAACTCAAATACGTACCTTTTGTCGAGCAATTCAAATTCTCTTCTAAATTAAAATCGCAATTCCTTTACACCTGTATATCTACTAGCCATTATATCTAGTTACACATTCAAACATTTTGCAAATTTCACTACAAAAATTTCAATACAAACTGCTTATACCATTTTTAGTTCACTATTGAAGTTACATTCGTTTTTAAACAAAATGAATTCATATCCATTCAAATTTTTTTTCATTTCGAATTTCATTTGAATTACATTTCACATTTCAATTTCTCATTCGAATTCAATTCACTATTTTGGTTTATAACCACTTATCTTAAACTGAATTTCCAATAACATATGAATTTTTAATCCACCTTTAAATTTTCATTATTCAATTTCGTTCAATTTTGCATTTTCAAATTCATTTCTCAACTATTTTAGATTAGTTTCAGTTACTAATTCATCACAAATCCAATTCATTCGTAATTTTATCCATTTTCAATTCGAATTCTCATTTCAATCGTATTTCAAATACTTTATAAGTCTTCGACTTATTTACAATTTCGATTTATAAAATCATTGATACATTCATCTTACTAATTTCATTCCATTAAAATTCTATTTTCAATTATCTTTTTGAATTTTATTCCAAGTTATAAATTCATTTACAATTTGAATTTCATTCAAATCAGATCTCAATATTTTATAAGTTATCAATTTCATAATATTTCATAAATATTTTCATATATAGTATTCCAGAGTCTTACCATCATTTCAAAGCCAATTTGAAAACAATTCAAATCATTCTTTGAATTTTCTAAAACAAAATCCAAATCTTTCCAAACACTTCCATTTAAAACAATTTGGCAGCAATTCCTCTTTTGGAAACCCGAAAATGAACACCGGTGATGTCGCGATCATCATCGAAGTTATTTTCCAGCGACCGAAAAGAGTTTAGAGCTTTTCATTCCTTCAAAATATTTTTCAAACCTTTGAAATTCATTTTCAAAAAAAAAAAAAAAAAAGATTTAAACTTTCCAAATCTCCAAAATTTTCAAATCCTTTCAAAACATTTCCAAATACTTCTCTGGAATTCCATTTTAAATTACAAATTACATTTATAATTTATATTCTTTAATTTCATTCGTCTGTGAATTTTATTTCTTAACTTTGGAGTTTATAATTCCAATTTCTTATTTAATTTCAATAGTAATGATAACATCTCAATATCATCACTTTCCTAACATCCATGCAACCATATACTGCAACAATTCATAGAAAAACATTTCTTTTCTATACAAAAATAGATTGGGGTAAAATTATTTCATTTACCCTATTCAAAACAATACTGTGCCGAATTGTTCTATTCGAGTGTTTAGAGATCCCTATCAATGATCGTTAATTACTCGTATTGACCAGAATCCATATACCACTCAACAAATCAATCATCACAATATAAAACAATTTTATATTCAAATAACAAATACGCGCTCATATCTATTATTACACTCAACTCATTCTAGAGTACTGCTGACTCTATCTCTAATGAGTAACACCCAACAGAGCAGGGTTATCGCTTAACCATATGCTCTGATACCACTTGTCACGTCCTAAAATTTTCGACTTTCGAAAATTCAACATCGATACTCACTTTATCGACTGCCGAGAAATCGAACGCCGGAAACTCCAAAAGTGAGGGTTTTAAGAAAGAAGAAAAAGGCAGAAGAAGAGAACAGAAGAAGAAAGAAGAGAAAAAGAAAAGAAGAACAACACATCAGAACAGCAACAGAAAACAATTTTAGAATCTTACACATCGCAGCGGAACAATATATAATAAATAATCACTAGTCTTTTAAAAACAAAGAACTATATCAGTTTATACATACATCAATCATCAGAGTCAATATACAACAATGGACAGTTATATAACTTGTCCTAATACAGAATACACAGCGGAATAAATACTATCAGATACAAATACTACGTCTCGTCATCCAGCTTATCCCCAAGCTCCAGAATATCCAGAATATCCTGATAATATAACTCTAGGCTGCCCGTGTGGAAATTTGGTGGGCACCCAGAGTTTAGAAGGGAAAACAATAAACTCCGAGTCAGTCATGGTGACTGGTGTGAGATCGTAAAACAGTTATTCTTTAAAATAAACAACAGGAAGATTTTTAAAGTCAATTCGAAATGCTTTTGGAAAATGAAACTACCATAAGACCTCCCGCCACACACACAATGCAAACGCAGACTTGGAGGAGATTTCTTCTTATGATAGTCAAAGATGCTTACTACGCAAAATCAAATTCTTTTTGATATTATTATTAGTGCATAGTGTAGAAATCATTTTCGAAAGTAGAATATAAATCTTAGCCAGCATAGGTACCATTATAGTATGCTTACTATAGCTGCCATATTAGATGGCAGGTTCTACAACTAAAACCGTACAAGGCTCGTATTGTTTCTTTGGATTTCCAACAAATGGTCAGGCTAAGGAACTTCCTATCCACGATGGGTACGTCCCTGGAATAGACGACCCGAGAAATAACCTAACATTACGGTTAGATCTCTGCCAACACAAGGCCGGGTTACCTCTGCAAAAATAGGTAACTACTGACACGCGTATGCCATCCCCCGATCGTCACCGATCTTCCCGAGGATCCCCGATTCGCAACAAACCACATAGATAATAATAATGCAGTAACCACAGAGGTTAAGTATCTGGGCTCCATACCATGATACCACCTTTATCCAGAAGGAATGACATACACTAAGGGGCGCTACTCCCTAGAACCTTGCTGCATTCGTCCTGTTTCGACCATTTCCGGGGTGTGAGGCTCGACGAAGTCTCGTCCACAAAGCTACGCTTTCTCAAAAAGCCCTGCTTCGGGTCAACAAAAATGATCAACCTATGATCACAAAGATATAAGATCAAACAAATGATCATACCACAAATGATCAAACATTGATCATTTCACAGCAACACTCAGTATGCCACGTTACCAAATTGGGATATATCGCTGATAAATTTCAACTACATAACCTCTGAGCTCGTACGTCTCAGAGAAGGGTGTTAAGCTAAGAGAATAAATTCTCCGCCACCAACAGAAATGTATTTGAAAGAAATCAGCTTTATATCTCAAATTGTAACGTCAGACACACAATCCATACAAGTCTGTTCCGGGATCGAACAGAACCGAAGGCACTTCTCACGAAGCCCTTGCATTTCCGGATAATTTTCTAATCACGTTCGGACTTCCCGTCACTAAGGGTGATAAAAACTCTAAATCGAAGATCAGTCGATGTAGAGTAACTCGACGGTAATCCTTCCGTTTTCAAAAATATCCGGTCTTCAACACCGGTCTTCGAATGCAATTCATAACGACGTATCACATATTCGGAATGGGTTATACGACCCCATGGTCCTTTCCCGGCTAACCCGAATAGTGAGCGTATATTTAAAAACAAGTGTGGCATTCAAATTCATCCAATTCACAACAAATACCTATCTAAAGGTAATTATTGATAGTCGGTTATTTAACTATCAATAAAGATGCGCAACATCATCAGATTCCAAATAATTTTCCCAAATTATTTCATCTTCCAAAAATATCTTTTACTAGATATAAAATTTCCACACTTCAAAAATAAAACAACGTTTATTTTTCTAAACAGTTTCCCTTTTCTTTTTATAAATTCCATAGTGAATTTATGTTTCAAAAATGTCTATTGATATACGATTTTCAAATCGTTTTCAATATTCGATTTCGATTTATCTTTAAGAGGATAAATCTCAAAAACGTTCATTTCATATTGGAAAACATTCCATACTTATTTAATAATAAGTATTTCACAAATCATTTATTTTCAACACTTGGAAAATATTCAATATACTTAAATCAAATTAAGTATATATTTCATTCTTTAAGGAAATCTATTTTCTATAACAACATCAATTTGAGTCAAAACGAATGTTGCGTAAAACATCGTTACGACGACTCAAAATCACTAGTATAGGGATTCAGATTTTAAGATAGGTATATAAATCCCAATACTACATCAAAACATTTCCTTTCGGAAATCATTTACTATAACAACAGTGTTATAGTCCACCATTTCCTTAAATTTCTCGAAAACGTCTATTTCAACAATAAATGTTGAAATCTATGCTTTCGATTCATAATACATTTTAAAACCTCGTTAAAAACAATTTAACTTCATTTTTAAAATATCACTTCTTCAAAAATGAATCCATTTTATTCAATAATATATTCACGGTCCAGAGTTGTGAATATATCTTTTCTTTAAAAATCTTCTATAAATAAATTTATCCAATTCCATCTATTTCGAATTTATAAACACGTCTATAAATTCCATTTCTATTTTAATAACAACCTCGACTTATAAATCTTCTTTTAATTAACTTCTATATTTTACTTATCAAAATAAGTGATTTCGTATTTACAAACAGCATTTGTAAATTCCAATTTTATTCATAAGAACTTCAATATCAAATCAATTTCAATATTGATTTCTAAATTTATTTATCACTACTAAATAAATTCCTTATTTTTCTCAAATCATTCAATATTCTATTTTTAAATGGATTCTTCAAATAAAAATCATTTTTACATGGATTTCCCAAATTACTTCAATTTACCAATTTAAATCTCTAATTGGATTTCCAACTTATCTCTTTTTAAATAATTTCCTTTTTAAGAAAATAATTTCAATTGTTTCCTTCAATCTATTTAAAAATCCAAATTTTAAATTAAATTACTCAATTTAAAATCACTATTTTACGAAATCCATTTATTTAACATTTTCACTTGATTCTGGAATTTATTCAATGAGATTTTACAAATCAACTTTTTATACTTTAAAAATTCCTTTCTTCAAAATTTCTTCAATTTCTAAAATTAATTCACTTAAAAATTTCTATTTCGATTTCAAAAATTCAACTTCGTTTATCTTTGGAATCCAATGATACCAAACATCTATTCAGCTAAATTTTAGCTTTCAAACAATTTCCAGATATCAACATGATTAATAGCATCACTATAATCATTCACAGATTCATATCACAATAGAAATGAATTAAATAAATGTGAGGGGTCCAGTTGGATCCCTCCAACCTGTTTCCCTGCATCCAAAGATGTTAGCACAATACCAATTCCGCTCCAGTACGGAATTATCGCGGTATATAGGTTTTTATAAATCCGCTTACTAACGGCGCAATAGGGTCTCATCCGCTATACGAGGCGGGAAATCAATCAATCCAATATATACATATGCCAATATGTATATACTGCTATATATATAGATATATCCTATCATATCTAATAGCACATTCAAACAAAATCAATCAATAACTGTAAATCAAAATTTTCCTTCGAGTGAGAAAATCTCACCTTAGCTTTTAATAGCAATCCGTTTCCAATCCGACTTGTTTTCTTGACTTATTTGACCTTGTATAAATAATTATACAATTTATCAATATTCGAATAAAATTGAAAAATTAAATTCCATTTGATAATTCAATTAATCCGTGATTTGTTTTTGAAAATAACACCTTTAAATTTTTAAACAGTTTTCTATTTGATAATCAAATTTAACCAATGATTATATTTTTAGTCCAATTCCTTTTAATTTATTTATTTTAACAAATTATCCTTTAAATAAATTCGGTAAATTTAAAATATACATTTATAAATCTAGTACAGAATTACGTTATCCTTTACTGTCAATACATTTTCTACAAATCAATCTATATTTTTCTGTTAAAATTTCGTTATACAAACAGAAAAATATTCTCTGTGAATATATAAACATATAAATTAAGCAAAATAAAAATATACCTATCTGCCTACTGCAATCGATCGCGACTCGTTTGTGAACGTTTGCTCGAGCACAGCACTGCCTCCTCCTGCTGAGCCTACAGTAATCACCATTTTCCAACGAACTTCTCGACTACCCAGCATCACGTGAACACGCGTGTCTCACTGCTGCCACACATCGCGCCCCCAACCGGACCACTCACGACCTTGACAGCGCCTCTCGAACAACCCCATACTTCATCGATTTCGATCAAGAGAAGCTCCACCAGCCTCGACCTCGTGCTCGTGATCCTGCGTGAACGCACGCGCCTCTTCGCGAAACCCCATCGCCAAAGTCGCCATCGCCCAGATGCTCGCGCACGCCACGCGTGAATGTATTCGCGAGTCGCCCCTAATTCCACTTGCAACCCTAATTTCCAACCGCTCGAGCCTGAGAACAAGAACCCTCATCCCCTCGATCATAATTTAAATGCGAGATCGAACGAGAGTGAATGAAGTTGCCTTTTCTTTTCGTTTGTGAATATTAGTTCGGCCATTTTTATTGTTTATTTGAACGAGGAGAAGATTTCGTTCGATTTTCTTTTTGAACTGAAGGATGGAGGAGAGGGAACAGACGAGACTAAAATAAAAAGAAAAGAAAACGTAGCGTGAAATTAGGCGTGAGCAACGGCGTGATTCTCTGCGTGTTCAGAGGAAATAAACGTGGTGATGTTAACTGATATTTTTACCAAATCTAAATTTTAAATTTAAATTGAATACGACTCTATTTCAACGCGTTTTTGTGTCGTGTGTTCACGTAACAACTCTGATAAATACGAAATTTGAAATCCGGTAATAATTCAACGTCACGGATCCAATGAAACTAGTTTCGTCGAATTCCGAGATTGTTTGAAAAACGACTATTTTATAAATATCGGTTCGAGTGATTTAATTTCAAAGCTGAACGAAATGCTTTGAAATACAATTCTGAAGTTTCTATTGCCTTCAGTATTATCCATACGAATTTTAAAAGCCTTCGAAATATTTTTCTTCAACATTAAATTGAAGATTCAAATTCTTATTCAACTTCAATCGATTAAATATTATAATTAAATCGCCAGATTCAAATTTAAATCGGGGATTCAAATCAAATTATCGTTCGAATATTTAAAATAAATTAAATATTCTCAATTTAATTTGTTCGAAATTCAGGGTCGTTACAAAAAGTATGTAATGAGGAGACAAAATATATCTAGATATCTTGCAAAGGAAGACAGCAAAATGTATTCTAGTGTATAATATGAAAAGAAAAACTAACATATTCAAGAATGAAGCAAGTAAACAAGACAAAGCAATTGATGCTAGGCCAAAACCATATCTCATCAACAAACAGATCTGCATAGTTGTAACGACCCGCTATTTTGGACCATTCAAATCGACAATAAATCCACACATGTTTGACTTGAATAATTCAAAATATCAGATTGTTAATTTAAATTTGGCAAAACTTAGCATATGTAGTAAATAAATCAATCACGGAATCACAGACACAGAGTAATACAATAATACGCAGCGAAATAGATAAAATAGTAGTTCATGAAGCTACTATATAAACATTAGAGTTAGAAATAAAATACAACAGAATATCCCAAATGCAGTGAAGTCTCCAATACAACAGATGACTTCTCTGGACAAATCAACTAGAAGAGCTGAAAGCTGAGGCGATAGTTGGATCTCCAAAGGAAGCTCCAAACTCCAAGGGTGAATCTCAAATGATGTATCACTCGGTCTGACCCGAGCGTAAAGCAAAACACAAAACACTCGAGTCAGGATTAACATTCTTATATAAATAAATCCAACTCAAGTGAAATATCAACTGAAATACAAGTAACTTAAAGGATGTTTGGGATAACCATCCTCTAAGGATCTTCAGAACTATCTACAAGGTGGAAATATACATTATAACACCATGGTCATTTCAATTTAATTTATACTTCAAAACCCAAATATCATTTCATTTCAAATATAACTATTTTTCAATATAGTATATATATTAATTAATTTATAAAGTAAAGCATTTAATTTTCTCAAGTCTCGCAAATCGATTCAAATCAACTTCAAATTCCAAATTCAATTTTATTCAAGCTCCATTCATCAATTCAATTCAGTTCTAAATATACCATTTAGAATTTTCAATATATTTCAAGGCTTTAATATTCAACATTTTCAAAGTTAAATTTAACAGTTTCGTATAGCTTTTGATTTAACTTCATTATTATTTAATCTGGGAATATTCACTTAATAGATTCAATATCATCTAACTAGCCCTAAATTTCAATTTTTCTAAATACTTCCTTAAATTTATTTAAACAAGAAATATTCATCAAATTATTTAAATCAAACCCAAGTTATAAATCATATCATAATATCAATTTCGATAAATTTCAAATCGGTTTAATTAAATAAAAATTCTTTAATGAATACAATTTCAACTAAATTCAAATTATCTTCTCAACCTTAATTTGTTCAAATTATTACCAAAATCTATTTTGAAATATAAATTATTATTTTTTTCTTCCCAACTCCATAGAATTTATTTTCAAAATATTTAAATATATGGACCAACGGTGTTTGTATATATTTCTATCATATGGTTAAGTGATATATATATTTATCATTTCAACCCGTAATTTAAATATATACGGGTAGATATCATTTCAACCCGTAATCCCAATTTCAATACAAATGAAAATCGCTTGGGTCTATCATTTCAACCCATAACGATTTTCTCCTATTCTAAAGTCCTTTCGGGTATGTATCATTTCAACCCATAGTGAATTCTATACTAATAGGGAACTTGCAGAGTTGTAATACCCCAAAATTTTGTGAAAAATCATTTTTGTAAAATGATTTAATTTTTGAAATATTTAGATTTAAATATGGTGAAATTTCTGGAATAAATAGTGTGCAAGTATATGTGTGCACGTGCACACTGAAATGGCACAAGGAAGAACTCCAGATTTCTTGGATTTAAAACAAGAATTAAAAAGCAATACAAACATGATTTTGCAACAAGGATATTTGATTTCTGGAATTATATGGATCATCTTAGAAAATAAGAAAAGTAAGTTTTACTTTAAATCAGTAAACAGATTTTATTTAAAACCCAGAAAAGAAAATTATACATATATATGTTATAAGGATTTGTAAACCTGTATACATATAGGTGCATATGTTTCTGAAATTAAAGAGGAATTAAATAGGCCTAGATAAGATATGTATACAAATATACATTTTTAAGTACTGAAAAGTATATACATATATATATAAGCAAGTGAAACTATAACATTAAAATGACATGAAATGTGATACAAGTCAATATGCTTGTGTAGGCAAAAATAGCAAAGGGGATTCTCAGGAATAATTGAAAAATAAAATAGGATAGTCACACTTTTAACATGACTAGGTGAGTGGCCATTTTCTGAAAAGTAAAAGAAAGAAAATGCAGCCTTTAAATTGGTTAATATGGCCGAGGTATTATGAATGAAAAATGCATGATGCTAGCCAGGACAGAAATGGAATTCTGATTTAACAAAACCCTAGTGGAAAAATGCATATAAATAGGCAGTTTTAGCTAGTAGAATTATTTTACCCCGAGCTGCACAAAAATAAGAAAGGAAGAAAAATATTGGAAGGAAGAAGAAAACACTCATACAAGGATTTTCTGGATTAATAAGAAGAAATATTTAGGTGAGTAACCTCACTGAGTTCATGGCATTAAGACCTGAGATGAGGCAGCCACTTTTTATATTGCCATTTATATATTTCTGGTTTTGATGTATATGATTTCATCAATGCTTTTTGGATGTCTTATTTTAAATCTGATATGATTTAATATGGATGATTTTGATGATCTTTGATTGGTTGAGACATTTGTCTTTGGATGTGTATCATACTGTTTTATTTATACTCATAAATGTTAAAGTCTAGGATCTTAAAATTATATAGAGAATACTCTCAACTGTTATAGATCTATGGCATGGAAACTTTACAAAAATGTTGGGAGCTGCATTATACTTGGTATAAGTGCTGAGGCTTGAAAAGAAAAATGTTAAGGGTGCAATAGAAATTTTCTAAGTGCTGAGCCCTTAATCAAAAAAAAAAAGAAGAAATTCACAAGCTAAAATTATGATTGAACCAGATCCTGAATCTGAATCAATCATAAAGGCTTGCAGATCAAAATAATAAGAACATGCCATGCCTCTTTTTACAGTTGAAAATATTCTTATATTTTACTAAGATCAAGACATATTGACCCCATTTAGGAAATAACTGTTTGCTTATTTCTGAGGAGAATTATGCTAGGAAAGATTATGGATGTTTCCATGTTTGCAGTGACATGTTCACTTAGCATATTTGATGATAGGATTTAAGACAATACACTAGTAAATAAACTAGGGAAGGGAAGGCCAAGAAGACTGCTGGAATGCTTGTCATATTTGAAGTATGCAAGTTGGCACATGGTTTGTTTAAGCCCTGAGATCTTTGTGCAATGATGTGAATTAGTTCATTGCAATGTGTCTCTGTGATTCCTTAATAGCAGATGAGGCAGGGATTTAAAATTGAATTATACAACCTGTAAATGAAGAAATAGGAATATGGATATTTCTTAGGTTGAATGGTATGGAACCAAGATGGTTCCAGTGAATGCAATTGATGCAAATAGATAATTATGTTTGCATGATTATGTATGCAAGTGTAAGAATGATAAATGAATATATCATACCTGAATCAACTTAATTATACTATGTTAAAGTAATTGATTGCAGGAATTTGCTTAAATAACTAATTGGTGCCCTTATATTCTCTATTGCTTAATATCATGAATGTATTGATGTTACTCATACCAGATCATAGATCTGACCCTTGTTTGCTCATGGCATATGGGGTGTCTCATTTTAAAATGAGGCAGCCACTCATGCTCTTTCAGGTAACCCAGGCACTAAGTAAAAATGAAGTTATGGCTATTATGGAGGAGTGAATGAACATGCTAGCTAGTTTCAATAAGAGCTTAAATTGATTATATCTGCATGTATTCAGGAAAAATTTTATGTTTCTAAGATTTCCAGTCATGTAATGAATTCTATTATGGTTAGATGGACTAGTTGTATCATGTTAAATATATTGTTATGCACTAAGGTTTAAAATCTAAAAGAAATATCTGAGTGGGGAACAAGGAAATGATTTTAAGTATTGATATGGATGTTTGGAAAAGAAATATGCATATGTAGTTGAGCTACTGTTTTGCATAATTTATATTATGTATTAGTTAATCTTGAGACATAACAGAGCACTGAGTTTTAGAATAAAATCTGGATTTAGCTAGAAGTAAACTTATAAGGATTTTAGTTTCCTTTTTACTGAAATGCTTTGTAAATAAGTTTGAATTCATTTCTGAATCGTATTAAGAAAAGAAAAATGTTTTTTAAAGGCTTCAGACAGAATGCAATGAATGGTATCTCCATTGCTTTGAACTAGTGTGTAGCAGATACAGGATACATGAGTTAACCAGCTTCAGATAAATGATGTATTGGTTGATCATGATAGATTGTATTTTGAAAATAAAAATGCATTTCAAAAGCTTAGTACATTTAGCAATTGTTTCACCACAATCATCTTTAAAAGATTAAGACAGATAAGCAATGTAAACTGGTTTGAACAAACAAAACCTGGCAACACTCCATATACTCTGAAGTTTAGGTAGATTCTGGTTTGTAAAATGCAAATAGAAGAATGGTCAGATTAACCACATGGTTAGACCATAGGTCAGGCAAATTGTTCACTTCAAATCAATGAAGCATGGAACCATTTGAACCCAGTTTTCTGGAAAATGAGTAAAGTTATTGACATGTACATGTATATCTGTGTACATGTTGATATTTGGGCAAAAATATAAACCTAAATTCCTAGAACAGTTGTAGGAATAGGTTTCAAAAATAATAAAGTAAGAATTATTGTTTTGTATGTTAGATTATAGGCAAAAATTAAATATATATGTGCAAATATAGGTAGATATCAGATTTTAAACCATACAGGAGAAAAATAAAAATAAAAACAAAAATTGTGTTTGAACCGACCAGCATAGCACTCGAACTCGTGACCTCTCATGTATAAGTTAGGCGCGTTTCCATTACGCCTAGATGTTGCTTGTGTTCACTTATGATCCACTTTCTTTTATCCTGAGTTTGATACTATCCAGACTTTAACACAATCCTCCATATTAAAAGCTTGCTTTCCACTGATTATTACTTGATCATTCCTTAATTAGAATAACATACTAAAGTACATGTTTCCAGTGGATTCTATGGTCAAAAATCAGGATACAATAATTAATCTGAATTGCTAAAAATCTAAATCAAACAGAATGTTCTTGTACAAAAAAATAAAGTATATACTCTGAATTTAAACAAGAAGAACACATACATCTTCATATGTATGTGTATGTTTTTAGATATACACTGATATATTTATATTGGTAAGTTATTTTAATCCTGGATATATTTTGTTTATTGGAGAAAGAAAATGACCTTGGAAAATATATTTGTAATGAATGATATATCTATATATCATTTCTAAAAAAAAAACCTTATGAAATTAGGGTGGAAATAGGAGGGTCATTTCAGTTGGTATCAGAGCACTTGGTTGCATTGATTGTTAAGTATTATAGAAATGTATTATGTCTGTTTGTTTTGGATGAAATAATTTAGATAAGAAAATAGAAATTACAGAAGTACTCATAATACACTAATACCATTTCCCCAGAATTTAGTTAGCAGACCATGGTAGGAAGAGGATCTCATCACAATGCAGGACCCAGTGCACCTCAAATGCTTGATATGCAAGAATTTGTGAGGGTTTTAAGAGATGGAATTGGGCATAGGCCTGAGAACCCACATGAAGAGCTTTCAAAACTACTGAAGACTTATTCCAATTTGGGAGGCAGGAGTTTTGAAGGAACTGAGAGTGTGATGGAAATTCAAGCATGGTTGAGAACACTTGATAGGATTTTTAATGACATGCAGTTGGATGACCAAAGGAAGAGGCAAGTAGCTTCTAGACAACTAAAAGGGGTAGCTTTAAGCTGGTGGGAGGTGATCATAGCTGGAAGAAATGAAAATGAAATCACTTGGAATCAGTTCAAGGAGATGTTGGAGGCAAGATTTGTACCAGCATCAGCCAAGACCATTTTGCTTGAAGAATTTATCAAACTTAGGCAGGGAACTTTGAATGTCACTGAATACACTCAAAAGTTTGAGGGGCTATCTAATTATGGAGCAATGCTAGTGGTAGATGAAGCATCCAAAAATGATAGGTATATAAAAGGACTGAACCCAGGACTTAGCAGAGCTATGCTACCATATGCAGATAGAACATTTGATCAAGTAATT
Source organism: Allium fistulosum (assembly GCA_030737815.1). Lineage (NCBI taxonomy): Eukaryota > Viridiplantae > Streptophyta > Magnoliopsida > Asparagales > Amaryllidaceae > Allium > Allium fistulosum. The sequence continues at coordinate 641,764,082 of CM060907.1, read as the reverse complement.
GATCTGGCCTTGAAACTGGAACAACATGACAAAGAAAGAGAGAAATATAGGAATTTTAAGAGCAACAACAAGAAGGATAAGGGAAGATATCACCCTTATGATAAAAAGAAGGAGGAGGCAGACAACAAGAAGAGTAAAGATACTAAAGCCAATGATACTAAGAAGAAATTGGTTTGCCATCATTGTGGAAAAGAAGGACACATCAAACCAAGGTGCCCAGAGTTAAAAGGAGGAGCCTTCAAATGCTACCTATGTGGGAAAGAGGGGCATATGAAGAGGAACTGTCCTGAGAATAAACAGCAAGGGAAATTGGCAACTTTGGAAGGTAAAGGCAAATATGCAGTGAAAATTGATGCTGAAAATCATGGCCAAGTGGAAGGTACATTACTCATTTGTGCCATACCCATACCAGTAGTATATGATACTGGAGCAACACACTCTTTGATTTCCTATGAATTAGTTAAAGTGTTAAAATTAAACTGCATATTGGTTGAAACCCCATTGCTTGTACAAAGTCCCCTAGGGAGTTCTAGTGTTTTGAACATGAATTGTGTGGATGTGGAGTTAAACATAGGAGGAAATATTTTTATTTCCAATTTATATGTTTTAAATTACCCAAATATAGGAGTTATATTGGGGGTAGATTGGTTAAGGCAATTTAAAGCCATAATTAATTTAGACTCATCCACCATATCATTGCAAAATTCTAGAGGCCAGAGGATCACAGTTTTATGTGAAGTAGCTAAGGAAGGGAAATTGTATCATTTAGTTGACTTAGAAAAAGATCTGAGTGAACTAACCATTGAAGAAATTCCCATAGTTAATGAATACTTGGATGTGTTTGGGGAAGTTAAGGGTGTTCCACACCACAGACCAGTTGAGTTCCAAATTAATCTCATTCCAGGAGCAAGTCCAATAATCAAGAAACCTTATAGAATGGGGCCAAGTGAACTGAAAGAATTGAAAAATCAGTTGGAAGAATTAGAAGGCAAGGGATTTATAAGGCCAAGCAATTCCTGCTGGGGTTCTCCAGTAGTGTTTGTAAGAAAACATGATGGTACCTTGAGAATGTGCATAGATTACAGGGAACTAAATAAAGTAACCATCAAGAATAAATACCCATTGCCTAGAATAGATGATCTCTTTGACCAACTCAGTGAAGCTAAAATATTTTCTAGATTAGACTTAGCATCAGGATTCCATCAAATGAAGGTTGAAGACTCAAGTGTTAAGTATACTGCATTTAACACAAGATATGGCTTATATGAATTTTTGGTTATGCCATTTGGTTTGACAAATGCTCCTTCATATTTTGTTGATTTAATGAATAGAATATTTAGAGATTATTTAGACAAGTTTGTACTGATTTTTATTGATGACATTTTGATTTATTCCAAGACAGTGGAAGAGCATAAAAATCATTTGCATTTAGTTTTGTCAAGGCTAAGGGAAAATGATTTAAAGGCAAAATTTTCAAAATGTGCATTTTGGAAAGAAGAAGTGCATTTTCTTGGGCATGTTATCTCTGCCAAAGGAATATCAGTAAACCCTAATAAGGTAGTGGCAATCCAAGCATGGAAAAGGCCTAGCACCATCAGTGAGATTAGATCATTTATGGGAAGGGCAGGATATTATAGGAGATTTATAAAAGATTTCTCAAAAATATCATCACCACATACCAATTTAACTAGAAAGAACCAAGCCTTTGTATGGACAGAAAAATGTGAGCAAGCTTTTATCAAAATAAAAGAAGCTCTGATTAATGCACCAGTATTGAGAGTGCCAGAAGGAAATGAAAATTTGGTTGTGTACACTGATGCAAGTGGCTCTGGGTTAGGGGCTGTGTTGATGCAGCAAGACCAGGTGGTAGCCTATGCATCTAGACAATTAAAGCCACATGAAACCAGATATGCAACCCATGATCTTGAACTAGCAGCAGTTGTGTATGCTTTGAAACTTTGGAGACATTATTTGTTAGGTGCCAAATTCATTTTGTACACTGATCATAAGGCACTGAAATATTTATTCTCACAAAAAGATTTGAATATGAGGCAACATTGATGGGTAGAGTTCCTAGCTGCCTATGATCTAGATATACTGTATACACCAGGCAAGGCAAATAAAGTTGCAGATGCCTTGAGTAGGCAACATGCCAAGGTAGCCATGTTGATGATGGAAGAGTTTAGGGATTTGTCTATACTTACTGATTTGGAAATTGAGGAAAACAGTAAAGTACAAATGATGCCCATTGAAGAAGGTGAAGGTAAAGGGAAATTAAGTATGATATCTCTACAATCAGATTTACTTCTTAAGATTGGGAAAATGCAGGAACAAGACCTAAACATGGTGGAAAAGAAAATGCTCATATCAAAAGGGGAGGAAGTAATAAATTATCAAATTGATAAAAATGGTTATTTAAGGAATAAAAATAGGATATGTGTTCCAGAAAATATAGAATTGAAGGAGGAAATATTAAATGAATACCATAGGAGTAAGTACTCCATACACCCAGGTAGCACCAAGATGTATCAAAATTTGAAAAGAAATCTTTGGTGGAAGGGGATGAAGTCAGATGTGGCCAGATATGTTGCAAGGTGCATGACTTGCCAACAAGTCAAGGCAGAGACACAAAGGCCATCAGGACTATTGCAACCCCTTGGTATACCACAGTGGAAGTGGGAGGACATATCTATGGATTTCATAGATGGTCTGCCTAGATCTAAGAAGGGAAACACAAGTATATGGGTAATAGTGGATAGGCTAACTAAGGTAGCACATTTTATCCCAGTTAAAACAGAAAGAAATGCTCCAAAATTGGCTCAAATATTCATGAAAGAGGTAGTAAGGTTGCATGGCATACCCAAAACCATTGTGAGTGATAGGGATACCATCTTCACCTCAAGATTTTGGAAAAGTTTTCAAGAGGCCATGGGGAGTGAATTGTGCTTAAGCACTGCCTACCATCCACAATCAGATGGTCAAACTGAGGTGGTGAACAAAGTCTTAGAGGATTTGTTGAGAGCATGTACACTGGACTTTGGAGGCAACTGGGAAGACCACCTCCATCTAGCTGAATTCACATACAATAACAGTTACCAAAGCACCATAGGGATGGCACCATTTGAAGCCTTATATGGCAAGCCATGTTTATCACCTATATGCTGGGTAGAGACTGGAGAAAGGGCTGTTCTTGGACCTGAATATGTTAAAGAAACTACAGAGAAAATTGGGTTAATAAGAAAAAGAATAGCAGCAGCTCAAGATAGGCAAAAGAAATTTGCAGATAGGAAGAGAAAGCAAGTGGAATATGAAGTGGGAGACTTTGTTTTCATCAAGATTTCACCTATGAAGAAAGTCTTGAGATTTGGCAAGCAAGGTAAGCGTACACCAAGGTATATAGGACCCTATAAAATTCTGGAAAGAATTGGTTCATTGGCTTACAAATTAGAACTACCAGAGGAAATGAAAGCAATGCATAATGTTTTTCATGTGTCCCAACATAGAAGATGGGTACATGATAAAGAAGACATTTTGGAAGAGCCTACCAAAATTCAAATAAATCCTGACTTGGTTTATGAAAAAGAGCCAGTGGGGATTATAGCCAAGGAAGAAAAGAAATTAAGGAGCAAAACCTTGAAACTAGTTAAGATCCAGTGGAGTAGTGATCCTAATGACTACACATGGGAGTTAGAGGATAAGATTAGAATGGATTATCCTAAGCTTTTTGCAAATTAAAAGGTAATTTTTTTTCTGGAAAATTTTGTTATGCATGGTTGATATGGTTGAATTTGTTTGCTTATGCATATGTTTGATAAGTTTTCAGAAAAGAAAATGATGCTTGTTATAAATGTTAGAAAAATTGTGAGGACACAATTCCTAAAAGGAGGGGTGAATGTAATACCCCAAAATTTTGTGAAAAATCATTTTTGTAAAATGATTTAATTTTTGAAATATTTAGATTTAAATATGGTGAAATTTCTGGAATAAATAGTGTGCAAGTATATGTGTGCACGTGCACACTGAAATGGCACAAGGAAGAACTCCAGATTTCTTGGATTTAAAACAAGAATTAAAAAGCAATACAAACATGATTTTGCAACATGGATATTTGATTTCTGGAATTATATGGATCATCTTAGAAAATAAGAAAAGTAAGTTTTACTTTAAATCAGTAAACAGATTTTATTTAAAACCCAGAAAAGAAAATTATACATATATATGTTATAAGGATTTGTAAACCTGTATACATATAGGTGCATATGTTTCTGAAATTAAAGAGGAATTAAATAGGCCTAGATAAGATATGTATACAAATATACATTTTTAAGTACTGAAAAGTATATACATATATATATAAGCAAGTGAAACTATAACATTAAAATGACATGAAATGTGATACAAGTCAATAAGCTTGTGTAGGCAAAAATAGCAAAGGGGATTCTCTGGAATAATTGAAAAATAAAATAGGATAGTCACACTTTTAACATGACTAGGTGAGTGGCCATTTTCTGAAAAGTAAAAGAAAGAAAATGCAGCCTTTAAATTGGTTAATATGGCCGGGGTATTATGAATGAAAAATGCATGATGCTAGCCAGGACAGAAATGGAATTCTGTTTTAACAAAACCCTAGTGGAAAAATGCATATAAATAGGCAGTTTTAGCCAGTAGAATTATTTTACCCCGAGCTGCACAAAAATAAGAAAGGAAGAAAAATATTGGAAGGAAGAAGAAAACACTCATACAAGGATTTTCTGGATTAATAAGAAGAAATATTTAGGTGGGTAACCTCACTGAGTTCATGGCATTAAGACCTGAGATGAGGCAGCCACTTTTTATATTGCCATTTATATATTTCTGGTTTTGATGTATATGATTTCATCAATGCTTTTTGGATGTCTTATTTTAAATCTGATATGATTTAATATGGATGATTTTGATGATCTTTGATTGGTTGAGACATTTGTCTTTGGATGTGTATCATACTGTTTTATTTATACTCATAAATGTTAAAGTCTAAGATCTTAAAATTATATAGAGAATACTCTCAACTGTTATAGATCTATGGCATGGAAACTTTACAAAAATGTTGGGAGCTGCATTATACTTGGTATAAGTGCTGAGGCTTGAAAAGAAAAATGTTAAGGGTGCAATAGAAATTTTCTAAGTGCTGAGCCCTTAATCAAAAAAAAAGAAGAAATTCACAAGCTAAAATTATGATTGAACCAGATCCTGAATCTGAATCAATCATAAAGGCTTGCAGATCAAAATAATAAGAACATGCCATGCCTCTTTTTACAGTTGAAAATATTCTTATATTTTACTAAGATCAAGACATATTGACCCCATTTAGGAAATAACTGTCTGCTTATTTCTGAGGAGAATTATGCTAGGAAAGATTATGGATGTTTCCATGTTTGCAGTGACATGTTCACTTAGCATATTTGATGATAGGATTTAAGACAATACACTAGTAAATAAACTAGGGAAGGGAAGGCCAAGAAGACTGCTGGAATGCTTGTCATATTTGAAGTATGCAAGTTGGCACATGGTTTGTTTAAGCCCTGAGATCTTTGTGCAATGATGTGAATTAGTTCATTGCAATGTGTCCCTGTAATTCTTTAATAGCAGATGAGGCAGGGATTTAAAATTGAATTATACAACCTGTAAATGAAGAAATAGGAATATGGATATTTCTTAGGTTGAATGGTATGGAACCAAGATGGTTCCAGTGAATGCAATTGATGCAAATAGATAATTATGTTTGCATGATTATGTATGCAAGTGTAAGAATGATAAATGAATATATCATACCTGAATCAACTTAATTATACTATGTTAAAGTAATTGATTGCAGGAATTTGCTTAAATAACTAATTGGTGCCCTTATATTCTCTATTGCTTAATATCATGAATGTATTGATGTTACTCATACCAGATCATAGATCTGACCCTTGTTTGCTCATGGCATATGGGGTGTCTCATTTTAAAATGAGGCAGCCACTCATGCTCTTTCAGGTAACCCAGGCACTAAGTAAAAATGAAGTTATGGCTATTATGGAGGAGTGAATGAACATGCTAGCTAGTTTCAATAAGAGCTTAAACTGATTATATCTGCATGTATTCAGGAAAAAATTTATGTTTCTAAGATTTCCAGTCATGTAATGAATTCTATTATGGTTAGATGGACTAGTTGTATCATGTTAAATATATTGTTATGCACTAAGGTTTAAAATCTAAAAGAAATATCTGAGTGGGGAACAAGGAAATGATTTTAAGTATTGATATGGATGTTTGGAAAAGAAATATGCATATGTAGTTGAGCTACTGTTTTGCATAATTTATATTATGTATTAGTTAATCTTGAGACATAACAGAGCACTGAGTTTTAGAATAAAATCTGGATTTAGCTAGAAGTAAACTTATAAGGATTTTAGTTTCCTTTTTACTGAAATGCTTTGTAAATAAGTTTGAATTCATTTCTGAATCGTATTGAGAAAAGAAAAATGTTTTTTAAAGGCTTCAGACAGAATGCAATGAATGGTATCTCCATTGCTTTAAACTAGTGTGTAGTAGATACAGGATACATGAGTTAACCAGCTTCAAATAAATGATGTATTGGTTGATCATGATAGATTGTATTTTGAAAATAAAAATGCATTTCAAAAGCTTAGTACATTTAGCAATTGTTTCACCACAATCATCTTTAAAAGATTAAGACAGATAAGCAATGTAAACTGGTTTGAACAAACAAAACCTGGCAACACTCCATATACTCTGAAGTTTAGGTAGATTCTGGTTTGTAAAATGCAAATAGAAGAATGGTCAGATTAACCACATGGTTAGACCATAGGTCAGGCAAATTGTTCACTTCAAATCAATGAAGCATGGAACCATTTGAACCCAGTTTTTTGGAAAATGAGTAAAGTTATTGACATGTACATGTATATCTATGTACATGTTGATATTTGGGCAAAAATATAAACCTAAATTCCTAGAACAGTTGTAGGAATAGGTTTCAAAAATAATAAAGTAAGAATTATTGTTTTGTATGTTAGATTATAGGCATAAATTAAATATATATGTGCAAATATAGGTAGATATCAGATTTCAAACCATACAGGAGAAAAATAAAAAGAAAAACAAAAATTGTGTTTGAACCGACCAGCATAGCACTCGAACTCGTGACCTCTCATGTATAAGTTAGGCGCGTTTCCATTACGCCTAGATGTTGCTTGTGTTCACTTATGATCCACTTTCTTTTATCCTGAGTTTGATACTATCCAGACTTTAACACAATCCTCCATATTAAAAGCTTGCTTTCCACTGATTATTACTTGATCATTCCTTAATTAGAATAACATACTAAAGTACATGTTTCCAGTGGATTCTATGGTCAAAAATCAGGATACAATAATTAATCTGAATTGCTAAAAATCTAAATCAAACAGAATGTTCTTGTACAAAAAAATAAAGTATATACTCTGAATTTAAACAAGAAGAACACATACATCTTCATATGTATGTGTATGTTTTTAGATATACACTGATATATTTATATTGGTAAGTTATTTTAATCCTGGATATATTTTGTTTATTGGAGAAAGAAAATGACCTTGGAAAATATATTTGTAATGAATGATATATCTATATATCATTTCTAAAAAAAAATCCTTATGAAATTAGGGTGGAAATAGGAGGGTCATTTCAAGAGTGATAACATATAATATAAAATATAACAACAGGCATATATCATCAATAACAATATAACATAAACAATAGGATATGGTGTCATATCCCACAGGTGAACAGTTATAGATAATAGCATATATAACAATTTAAATAACTACAGCAGCATATTTCAATTGTCGTTTCAATTGAAATCAAATTTAATCAATATAAGAACGTTAATCGTGAGTGATTGCTCACCTTTCTTGGCTAGAGGAGTTTGACACAGAACAAACTACAAATTTAAGCACGAATTCCAAAGCAGGGCAAGATTGGCACGAATTCAATAGAGCTGATAAATATGAACCGACGACAAAAAATCAGTTTGATAGAAACAAAATATACTATTATTATTAATAAAAATTTCCATAAAAAAATATTCAATTTTAAATACATACATTAATTTAAAAAAAAATCAAATATCCAATGTCTATATTTCTATATTTCTAAATATCAACATAAATAACCATATTACATTACAATACATACCGAAACAAAGAAAATCAATATATATGCAGACCACTAAAATTACAGTATATAATTCCAACAAGTAACGGGATTCTTATATATACTTTATATATCCTAATTTAAGATTTTGTATTATCATTTTTCACTACATAAAATAAAATATACAATACTAAAAACATATGATACTGTATATAGATAAAATATATAAACTAAACTCATATAACTTAATATATACTATAAACATATTTACCTACGTATCTTCTGCAACATCAATACTCCAGTCCATATATGTAAACCATAAGTATATATATACTAGCGAACAATATATAACTTATATAAACTTTTATAACTTTAAAACTTTATAACATATACACCTATAAACTTATATAAACTAACAAATGCATATACTAACACCGTTATAAAGTCTGTAAACTTATATATATGTATTAACATTTTTAACTATTCCTGTCCATAATGATATATATATATATAGACTTATATATACAAACAAATGTATATACACCCTAAAATAATACGCGGAATTCCAACAATATATGCATGTTTTCAAAAATACGTATGCGAAACTACTCTTATACTATATTTCAAAACAATGCTTATATACGTTAACACAGTACAAAAACATTTTGAAACTATAATTATATATATATTCTGAAGCTTAATAAAACTGCATCCATTTTATTTCATGTAACTCAAGTGTATATATATAACAACATAGATATATGTAACTAACATACCATAAGATTAGGATATAAGTAAAGTTTTAGAATACATATTATATGTATCAATTTATCTATAGCCGAACAACAATTATATATATATAAATTTGACAGACCATGAAATAACAAAATGCAGACTGCACAATATATACGAAACTCATATTTACATTATATATATATATAGTGAAAGCATGTACCCAGGATATGTTTCATATATGCACTTTACAATAAAATGAAATAAACTAAGTTCAATATACATGCACACTTAAGCATATAGCAGCCCATATATAAATTATATAAAATATCTACAGATTTCCAGGCAAACTTTCAATACCTGTCTATATAAATGCAGACCACAACTAAAGATATATACATGCTAATATGCGGTTATAGTATAAACATATATACAAACTGCGAATTAAAGGGAAGATAAATTTATAAAACCCATTTATATTAGAAAAGTAATATAAATAAAACCACTATACTTATAAAACCAGATCCGTAAATAGACAGTGATATATATATTTTTATAAATCAAATATAATACTAATATATAAGTTATATACTATACAACAACAGCTTAAAGTATGACATATAAAATAATACCTTTAACATACATATGTATACGTATACCCTATAACTTACTAACATAAACTGATGTATACACTATCTATAAAAGAGATCCACAAACTAAGTTTATATAAACTTAATATACGTCAACAAAGGAGGAAGATGGTGGTCAGCAGTCTGCTACCTGAGCGCACGAGGAGAAGAGGCGGGACAGTGAAGGATGCGGGTAGGCTGTCGTGGGAGGAAGGTTAGAGGCTCGGCCTCGGTGGTGGCTACACGTGGCAACAGGGAGGGCGGTGGATGGTAGAGGGTTGACAGGGAAGGCCGGATCTGAATGGGGGAAGTGGAGAGAAGCCGTGGTTGTTGGGTTTTGGGTGGAAGTTGTGGGCGAACTGTTCGAGTAGGTTTGATCGGCTGAGAAAAACAACATATGCAAATAGTGATAGCGTGTATTTATGTATATGTAAGAATGAAGGAAATTGGGTTAGAGGAATCAAGGTTTGGGTTTCAGCCGCCAGAATGGAGAAGAGGAGAGCAGAAAATATGAGAAAGGAAAGTTACGTTTAAATTATTATAATTTTCTTATATGAGCACAGAAACGAACAAATAGAAAAAAAGTAGAGAAACGTACCAATTAAAGTGAATTGAAATGATGTAACGGCGGACCATTGAATTCTACAATATTTATTAAAGCTATTAATACTGTGGTCCAGCATGTGAGTTTCAAATTTTGAAACCGAAGGAAGCAATAAAAGAAAGTTAAAAGTCAAAATTTACGGTACCATTACAACGAACAGTTTTACTGTTGCTATCGTGTACCGAACTTCAAAATACAGAAAAAAAATATACTATTGAGATCAGCACGATGTGTAATATCCCGGAAATTTTAACAATATCAATTTAATAATCTGTTAAATAATTAAATTGATATGGATAATCTTTGATAATAAGATTTGAATTTAGTTTAATAATCTGATTAAATTAGTATTAATTGATGATTTTATCTTTTAAAAGTTAATAAGATATTTCTATTTGAATATATACATAATTATTTGTATATGTTGTAAATAGAAGCTTTGGGTAAATTGGAAATTTAGATTTAAATTAATATGGACTTTTCAAAGATATTTAAATAAATAGTGTATGTAAATATATATAACTTAACTTTTAAATTGAATCTTAGGATTTAATTTTATTTAAACTTGAATTTAAAGTTTTGAAATTCAAAAGAATATATATATAAATTGTTTTGGATTTTAGAATATTTGTATAAACTTTTATTTATAAATATAGTTAGTTTTGTTTCTTTTAAAAAGTAATTTATATATAGGATAAATGTTTAATAAATCAAGAAAAGGTTTTATCTACTTTTAAAATAAATAAAATACTTAAAAAGACAAGTGTCATTATCCTAAGGTTTCATTTTAACAAGTGTAATTTAAGTAATCAATGTTTATGACAAGTGTCTTTTTATTTTCTTTTTCTTTTATTTTTATAAATCATAAATTTACTTACATATATACATTTGCCTATCTTCACTTCATTCTTTCTATTTTCTTCTTTTTAAAACCAAGAGAAGCTCAAAATTTTCTCTAAATTAACAATCTGAAATCAGTAAACAAATCTGCCTCAAACCAAAAATCAATCCCTATAATCTCATTTTCAAATCTAAAGCCACTGCATTTTCTCCAATCTGAAATCAAAGCCTGTAATTCATTTTATTTTCAAAGGCAAACCAAAGTCTGTAACCATTCCTCAAACCAGAAATTCAAGAAAATCAAATCTGTAATACATTTCAAAATCAAAGTCTTCTGCCTGAATTTCTTTTCAAATCTGCAATCAATTCAAGAAGCCTGTCTGCATTCATTTTCAACCTGGAAGCATGCATGTAGTTTAAATCAATTTAAAGCTTCAACAACTCAAGTTTAGAATCAGATTTAAAGAAGCATTCAAGTTAAAGTTTCAAAGCAAGGCATTCCGGTCTTAAGTTCAAAACTGTTTCAAGTTTTCAAAATATAAGGCTCTGTTTCATCTTTGTTTCAGGTGAGTAACAATTTTAATATAAACTAACTTAAGTAAATATAGTTGCTTGAAATTTTCCTGTGATAATCATGTTTGGAGTGATGAAATTCTCTGTAATGTGTATAGTTCGAATGCATGTTGGGTTTTGATATGTTCTTGCATGTTCTAGTCTGCCAGTTTTAAATCCTGATCAAAATCAATGATTTCATGTTCGAATCCTTATGAAGGCTTAAGATTTAAACAAGTATGAGTATGTAACATAAATTATAGTTTGAAATTTTATTTAATATAAAATAAAACTGTAGTGTCTCTGGAAAAGGAAATATAACTGGGCAATATTTTGTAAGTGAAAATTTAAAAGACCAGATTCATTAATCCAGGAGCATAAGTTGATTACTTATACTAAAATTCGATTTTTAAAACATAAATTATAATTTTTAGTTTACAAATAATGGAACATTACTGGTTTAACCAGAAAACATGTTTTGGGTTAAAACTGTTAATCTAGGAGGTTGGGTTGACCAACATTGTTTCTGGTAGTAATGGAGTGATCGAAGATGTAGGGAAAATTACTGGAAATTGAATTAAAGCAGTGAGGCAGTAGTGATTTAGGATTAAAGATTTTAACCCTAGTTTTTACTAGTCTTGATAAAATGATTAAAATGGGTTCTGTAGTCGATCGAGTGAAATAGGGTTTTGAGAGAGGGAAGCTTGGTCGTAAATGAGGACATGGTCGGAGTTGCAGAACCTCTGGTGGTCGGGGTTTCGAAGACGAGGCAGTTTCCAGGTTTCTGATGTGGTTCCAGTTTTGGTTTTAGGCTCTATTTTGATTTCGTTCTAGTTTCGATGATCGAGTGGTTGGATTCTGGTGTAGGGATGAACGTCGTCATGTGGGGATACTCGGCGATGGTCGGAGGCGACTGTATCTCCGGTGCACATGCACGCGATCGTGAATATATCTGAGTAAAGTCTGGGTTTAAAACAGAGTGTACTCGAGTTTTTCTCGAGTTGTTTCGTGAGATGCTCGAAGCATTTAAGGGTGCGACTCGAAGTAAATTTTAGGGGTCTCGTGAACATTTGTGTTGCCAGGTTCTTAAAAGCCTGTATGTTTTAAAATTTAAACTGGATTTAAATTTGTAAAGAAATTTTTAATCAGAAATTTTAAATCTAAAGTTTAATCTGAAATCTAGTTTAAATCTGAATCTCAGATTTAAAACAAAAGCAGTTTTTAAATTAAATTGTTTAAATAACTTTATTGTTTAAAATGTATATTAAATGGTAGAATTTAAAGGTAAATTTGATTCAAATTCTTTAGTTATTTATAAGATGAATAATTCCTTTAACTTGTAAAATAAAAGAGATTAATAAATGTTGTTTAAACATGGTTAAAGATAATTTGTTTCATTTTAAATCTTTAAATTTAAAATGAAATTTTGAAGATAAAATTTAAGTAAATCAATTTAAATTACTTTGTAAATGATAACTTGATTTTCAATAAGAACAAAGTTTATCTTAAAGTAATTAAAGATTTGTGTTCATTAAATTAATTAGGAAATTTAATGGATAATTAATTTATTTGATTAATTAATCATTTGGATTAATTAAATAGGTAATTAAAGAATTAAAATAATTTATTTATGATTAAGATTAATTAATTAGGGATGATTAATTTATAATTGAGGATTATAAATTAGAGTATTAATTAATGATTAAGGATTAATTAATAGAGTAATTAAATATTAATTAAGTTATGGTTAACACTTAATTAATTAAATAATTAGAGATTTAACTAATTGGTTATTTAGATTTATTAATTTAGAATTAATAATAATTAAAATAAGTTAATTACTTAAGAAAAGTAATTAAATAATTGTTAATGAAAGTCATTAACTATGGATTATTAAATAAATAATTAATGTGATTAATTTTGATAATTAATTAGATCAATTGATTTAAAGATAATCATTTGTGAAAATGGTTTAAATGTAATTACTTAATGGAAGTAATTAAGAAATTAATTACTATTGTAATTAATTAAGTTAATTTGATTTAGTTTAATTAAATTAATTTAAGTTTAATTAATTTAGAAAAATCAAGAGATGAATTGATAATAATTATTTAATGTAATTATTAAGGTATGATTATTTAAGGAAGTAAATAATAAGATAATTACTGGAAGTAATTAGTTGAATAAATGATTTTATTAATAGAAGTAATTTGAGTTAATTACTTTGGAAAAATTAATCAAGGGATTAATTAAAGAATTAATTAAGGAGTAATTAATTTAGTTAATGAAAGTAATTAAGGGTAATTAATTACTGATTGAAGATTAATCAAGGTGATTAATAAATGTTGTTTAATTAAAAGTTAATTACTTAATGTAATTAATTTAATTAAGTAATTAATAATTAATTTGTAATTAAGGATCATTAATTAATATAATTAATGATGTAATTAAGAATTGATTAATTAAGTAATAATTAATAAATGAAGTAATTAATCAATGTAATTAATTAAGGATTAATGTAATTAATTATAGTTGATTAACTTAATTAATTTTAGTTAATTAATTAATGATGTAATTAAAGGTTAATTACAATAAGTGGTTAAGGATAATTAATTTGAGTAATTAATTAAGGATAAATTACTTAAAGGTAATTAAAAGATAATTAATCAAAGATGATTAATTGAAAAAGGTAATTAGAGGATAATTAATTAATTTGTTATTAATTAATGGTTAAGTAAGAAGGATTTATAAAATGAAGTAATTAATTTAATTCACTTTAAATTAATTAGAGATGATATAAATCATTACTTATGGATGGATGATAATACTGAATGCTTTGCATTGATTGATATCTCTGATGAGATATATGCTGTGTGATATGGATGTTAGTTGAATTGTATATCTGATAATGTTAATTATCTGTTGTGAATTATCTTTCTTTGTGTATAAAGATAATGAATTGAATTTGTTTTAACCTTTAAAACAACTTGGCCTTAAAAGATACGCTTTGGATTTCGATGAGACCGGGATCGGGTTTCCGTATACCGGATTTCCAGGTCTGGAGACCCGAATACCACATCGATCCAAATTAACGATAGGTCGTGAATCAAGTGAAGATGAAGATTCAGAGTGCAAGGGTTATTGTCGTTAACTCTGAGGGTGATTCCAAAACGAGTGTAACGAGATAATGCCTTCGGTTTCGTTCGAACCCGGAACGAACTTGTATGGATTGAATGCTTTCAGCACATCGTCAGGTGGACGATGAGCATTCTAAGTGATGTGTTCTTTTCTAAGGTAATCGTGACCTCAAGCCTCACAAACCGGGAATGGCTAAAACAGGGGAGGTGCAGCAAGGTTAGTGGGTAGCACCCAAGTAGGACAAGATTACCTCTGTCTAGATGTCCCTTTCTATTTTCGACTTAGTGGTGCGGTTGCTGATCCCAACCGTGAGGTATCTTGTGCGGGAATTATCCAGTAAGGGATGTTCCGGCCTTGTGTTGCAGGGGATTGGGAGTGATCCTCGGTACGGTGATCTAGGCCACGTACTGTGACGGGCGGTACCCCGGTAGCCCTGCCATTATATGGAATCCAAAATCCAATAAGTGCCAACGGACTTGATTGTATAACCCACTTTGTGGCTAGTATGCTGGAATTTAATAATGTAACAATTTCAGCTATTTCATATTTATTTGAAAACCCTAGACCCTATTATAATACAATCGAATTTCCTAATAAATGTTTTGGTTAGCGTAAGGTAAAAACTTACTCATGTTTATTTGTGGGGAGTCTTACGTGATACCTTTTCTTTCAAAAGGTTTTTGAAGTTAAACAAGTTTAACCTGTTACTCACACCAGACCCATGTCTGACCCAAGTTGTTTATTTCTGTTTTATAAACTCTTGGGTACTCAAATTTTTACGAGTAGCCAAGGGATTCAGGTTAGCCTTGACGAATTGTGGAGGAGCAATGGAGCAGGAGGCTTCAGCGTTGTAGATATAGATAGTAGTTTCCGCTGTGTTGATCTTGTTTAGATCTTTGTTTTGTATTGAGTTGTAATAACTAGACAGATGTTTATAACTGTCTAGTATATGATGTGTAATCTGTGTAACTCTGATAGATGTATATGATACTATGTAATAGTTATATGATATATTATATTTTGTTCCGTTTCCGCTGTGAGTATTTGTGTTGTTTTCTTTCTCTTTCTCTTCTTTTCTATTTCTCACCCCTTTCTTTCTTATTAACGATGCGACTTTCTGTGGAGAGAAAGTCGTGGTCGTTACAAGTGGTATCAGAGCATAGGTTGAGCGAATGCCTAAGCTTTTGGTTAAGTGAATATCAGAACACTAGGTTGAGTGAATACCTAGGTTCGGAAGGATTGTTCATTAGAAATAGGATCTGTAACAACCTGTTTGAGTCCGAGTGTATATATATATATATGAGAGCGCGTATTTGTTAGTTATATAAAATGGTTTTATATTGTGTTAATTGATCGGTTGAGTGGTATATGGATTCTGGTCAATACGAGTAGCTAACGTTATTGATAGGGATCTCTAAACACTTGAACCAGGCCAACGGACACAATATTGTTTTAAAGAGGTAAATGAAATAATTTTACCCAAAAATAATTTCTATATAAAAAGTATCATTTTAAATATATATATATATTTCTACCTATTTGTTGGGTTACCTGTTCGGGTTTTCCAATATAAGTTATAAAGGTAGATGGGGTAGTGGTGTGTGAAACACGACTACCAATGGTTGGAGTTTGAATGTTGAGGTTGGAAGTGTATTTGTCGAGACTGTAGACCCAATACCGTCTCGAGTAAGCTTTGCTGTGGTGAAGGATTTCATCGATCTCCGAAGGAAACTGTAATGGTTCGGAGTTTATCTTTGAAGTGTGGATGAGTAGAGTTGGATCTGTCGGATGTGCAGAAGTGTGTGATGGTATCTTGATACCTCAGGTAATAGTAGTTGTATGATGAGATATAGTGACGATGGATGTTCCTGAAGATGTTTTCTTTGGAACAAGATTAAGGAAGTGTGTATGCTTCGGTGTTGTGGCTGAGTTCAGCATGGAGTTTCTGCTTTGGTTTGGAGTCCGAGTTTCTCGAAGAGCTTTGGATAAGGAAGTCTTTGGCATCTGCGTCAGCAGTGCAGCTCGGAGTATTCTGTGATGGCAGGAAGTTTTCTGAATGAGCAGTTTTTCTGGAAGTGAAGTTCAGAAGCAGCAGAGTGGATCCATTTCTTCGATAAATTGGATAAATAAGTATAAACTGTTCTGATTGGTAAAGAGAGAACAGTCTGTTTGGAATTAGGATGGGTTGATCGCAAAAGTGACTTGCGATTACTGAATGTTCTCTTGGGTTGTCAGAGTTTTTCTGGATGTCTTCAGAGAAGTCAGAAGTTTGTCCGCATTTGAAGGTTGAGTTTTCTTATAGACTGGATTCCAGGAGTGATACCGGTGGTTCAGTCTAGTGGAAGGATGTTTCCTAGAGATGGATTTGGTGAAGCAGCTCAAGTTTTGCTGGAGTATCTGAGTTTTATTTATGGATCAGTGAACCTTATTTCTGGAATAAGTTGTCCAGTCTGTGCTTGTGTTCTACCTCAGATCAGAGTTGAGCAGCGAAAGCAGTTTGGAGTGTATCTCTGGATGGGAGAAGTAAGTTTGGAATCTACTGATGTTGTGAAGTAGAGTTATGTTTGGATCTCGTCTGTGTTCTGATTTGGATAAGTAATTGGTCTACTTGGTTAAATTGTCAGTTTGGATAATTGGAATTCATTGTGATGTACGTATCTCTGAGGGAGTACGTATTTGATCTATCTTTGGTTTTAGAATCAGCAGTTCTGGAAGTTGGGTAGTTGAGTCAGACTCGTCTGTAGTCTGATATTCTGTTTAGTTCTATAAATCTAGATGAGTAGGAGATCTATAGCTTAGTAGTTTAGATTGTTTGTAGAGCGAGTATTCCGGTATATATATATACTTGGGGAAACTCGAGGAATTTTATCTAGAATTTAGTCTAGATAGTTAGATTGTTTGATTGGATGATTTGGTTGCTATGGTTGTTAGAATACGGATGATAGTATATGCTTATGTTTTAAATTTAAATCTTTAATAAGATTATTAAATTACCTTTGTTTAAATTTCGGGGACGAAATTATTTTAAGGGAGGAGGAATGTAATATCCCGGAAATTTTAACAATATCAATTTAATAATCTGTTAAATAATTAAATTGATATGGATAATCTTTGATAATAAGATTTGAATTTAATTTAATAATCTGATTAAATTAGTATTAATTGATGATTTTATCTTTTAAAAGTTAATAAGATATTTCTATTTGAATATATACATAATTATTTGTATATGTTGTAAATAGAAGCTTTGGGTAAATTGGAAATTTAGATTTAAATTAATATGGACTTTTCAAAGATATTTAAATAAATAGTGTATGTAAATATATATAACTTAACTTTTAAATTGAATCTTAGGATTTAATTTTATTTAAACTTGAATTTAAAGTTTTGAAATTCAAAAGAATATATATATAAATTGTTTTGGATTTTAGAATATCTATATAAACTTTTATTTATAAATATAGTTAGTTTTGTTTCTTTTAAAAAGTAATTTATATATAGGATAAGTGTTTAATAAATCAAGAAAAGGTTTTATCTACTTTTAAAATAAATAAAATACTTAAAAAGACAAGTGTCATTATCCTAAGGTTTCATTTTAACAAGTGTAATTTAAGTAATCAATGTTTATGACAAGTGTCTTTTTATTTTCTTTTTCTTTTATTTTTATAAATCATAAATTTACTTACATATATACATTTGCCTATCTTCACTTCATTCTTTCTATTTTCTTCTTTTTAAAACCAAGAGAAGCTCAAAATTTTCTCTAAATTAACAATCTGAAATCAGTAAACAAATATGCCTCAAACCAAAAATCAATCCCTATAATCTCATTTTCAAATCTAAAGCCACTGCATTTTCTCCAATCTGAAATCAAAGCCTGTAATTCATTTTAATTTCAAAGGCAAACCAAAGTCTGTAACCATTCCTCAAACCAGAAATTCAAGAAAATCAAATCTGTAATACATTTCAAAATCAAAGTCTTCTGCCTGAATTTCTTTTCAAATCTGCAATCAATTCAAGAAGCCTGTCTGCATTCATTTTCAACCTGGAAGCATGCATGTAGTTTAAATCAATTTAAAGCTTCAACAACTCAAGTTTAGAATCAGATTTAAAGAAGCATTCAAGTTAAAGTTTCAAAGCAAGGCATTCCGGTCTTAAGTTCAAAACTGTTTCAAGTTTTCAAAATATAATGCTCTGTTTCATCTTTGTTTCAGGTGAGTAACAATTTTAATATAAACTAACTTAAGTAAATATAGTTGCTTGAAATTTTCCTGTGATAATCATGTTTGGAGTGATGAAATTCTCTGTAATGTGTATAGTTCGAATGCATGTTGGGTTTTGATATGTTCTTGCATGTTCTAGTCTGCCAGTTTTAAATCCTGATCAAAATCAATGATTTCATGTTCGAATCCTTATGAAGGCTTAAGATTTAAACAAGTATGAGTATGTAACATAAATTATAGTTTGAAATTTTATTTAATATAAAATAAAACTGTAGTGTCTCTGGAAAAGGAAATATAACTGGGCAATATTTTGTAAGTGAAAATTTAAAAGACCAGATTCATTAATCCAGGAGCATAAGTTGATTACTTATACTAAAATTCGATTTTTAAAACATAAATTATAATTTTTAGTTTACAAATAATGGAACATTACTGGTTTAACCAGAAAACATGTTTTGGGTTAAAACTGTTAATCTAGGAGGTTGGGTTGACCAACATTGTTTCTGGTAGTAATGGAGTGATCGAAGATGTAGGGAAAATTACTGGAAATTGAATTAAAGCAGTGAGGCAGTAGTGATTTAGGATTAAAGATTTTAACCCTAGTTTTTACTAGTCTTGATAAAATGATTAAAATGGGTTCTGTAGTCGATCGAGTGAAATAGGGTTTTGAGAGAGGGAAGCTTGGTCGTAAATGAGGACATGGTCGGAGTTGCAGAACCTCTGGTGGTCGGGGTTTCGAAGACGAGGCAGTTTCCAGGTTTCTGATGTGGTTCCAGTTTTGGTTTTAGGCTCGATTTTGATTTCGTTCTAGTTTCGATGATCGAGTGGTTGGATTCTGGTGTAGGGATGAACGTCGTCATGTGGGGATACTCGGCGATGGTCGGAGGCGACTGTATCTCCGGTGCACATGCACGCGATCGTGAATATATCTGAGTAAAGTCTGGGTTTAAAACAGAGTGTACTCGAGTTTTTCTCGAGTTGTTTCGTGAGATGCTCGAAGCATTTAAGGGTGCGACTCGAAGTAAATTTTAGGGGTCTCGTGAACATTTGTGTTGCCAGGTTCTTAAAAGCCTGTATGTTTTAAAATTTAAACTGGATTTAAATTTGTAAAGAAATTTTTAATTAGAAATTTTAAATCTAAAGTTTAATCTGAAATCTAGTTTAAATCTGAATCTCAGATTTAAAACAAAAGCAGTTTTTAAATTAAATTGTTTAAATAACTTTATTGTTTAAAATGTATATTAAATGGTAGAATTTAAAGGTAAATTTGATTCAAATTCTTTAGTTATTTATAAGATGAATAATTCCTTTAACTTGTAAAATAAAAGAGATTAATAAATGTTGTTTAAACATGGTTAAAGATAATTTGTTTCATTTTAAATCTTTAAATTTAAAATGAAATTTTGAAGATAAAATTTAAGTAAATCAATTTAAATTACTTTGTAAATGATAACTTGATTTTCAATAAGAACAAAGTTTATCTTAAAGTAATTAAAGATTTGTGTTCATTAAATTAATTAGGAAATTTAATGGATAATTAATTTATTTGATTAATTAATCATTTGGATTAATTAAATAGGTAATTAAAGAATTAAAATAATTTATTTATGATTAAGATTAATTAATTAGGGATGATTAATTTATAATTGAGGATTATAAATTAGAGTATTAATTAATGATTAAGGATTAATTAATAGAGTAATTAAATATTAATTAAGTTATGGTTAACACTTAATTAATTAAATAATTAGAGATTTAACTAATTGGTTATTTAGATTTATTAATTTAGAATTAATAATAATTAAAATAAGTTAATTACTTAAGAAAAGTAATTAAATAATTGTTAATGAAAGTCATTAACTATGGATTATTAAATAAATAATTAATGTGATTAATTTTGATAATTAATTAGATCAATTGATTTAAAGATAATCATTTGTGAAAATGGTTTAAATGTAATTACTTAATGGAAGTAATTAAGAAATTAATTACTATTGTAATTAATTAAGTTAATTTGATTTAGTTTAATTAAATTAATTTAAGTTTAATTAATTTAGAAAAATCAAGAGATGAATTGATAATAATTATTTAATGTAATTATTAAGGTATGATTATTTAAGGAAGTAAATAATAAGATAATTACTGGAAGTAATTAGTTGAATAAATGATTTTATTAATAGAAGTAATTTGAGTTAATTACTTTGGAAAAATTAATCAAGGGATTAATTAAAGAATTAATTAAGGAGTAATTAATTTAGTTAATGAAAGTAATTAAGGGTAATTAATTACTGATTGAAGATTAATCAAGGTGATTAATAAATGTTGTTTAATTAAAAGTTAATTACTTAATGTAATTAATTTAATTAAGTAATTAATAATTAATTTGTAATTAAGGATCATTAATTAATATAATTAATGATGTAATTAAGAATTGATTAATTAAGTAATAATTAATAAATGAAGTAATTAATCAATGTAATTAATTAAGGATTAATGTAATTAATTATAGTTGATTAACTTAATTAATTTTAGTTAATTAATTAATGATGTAATTAAAGGTTAATTACAATAAGTGGTTAAGGATAATTAATTTGAGTAATTAATTAAGGATAAATTACTTGAAGGTAATTAAAAGATAATTAATCAAAGATGATTAATTGAAAAAGGTAATTAGAGGATAATTAATTAATTTGTAATTAATTAATGGTTAAGTAAGAAGGATTTATAAAATGAAGTAATTAATTTAATTCACTTTAAATTAATTAGAGATGATATAAATCATTACTTATGGATGGATGATAATACTGAATGCTTTGCATTGATTGATATCTCTGATGAGATATATGTTGTGTGATATGGATGTTAGCTGAATTGTATATCTGATAATGTTAATTATCTGTTGTGAATTATCTTTCTTTGTGTATAAAGATAATGAATTGAATTTGTTTTAACCTTTAAAACAACTTGGCCTTAAAAGATACGCTTTGGATTTCGATGAGACCGGGATCGGGTTTCCGTATACCGGATTTCCAGGTCTGGAGACCCGAATACCACATCGATCCAAATTAACGATAGGTCGTGAATCAAGTGAAGATGAAGATTCAGAGTGCAAGGGTTATTGTCGTTAACTCTGAGGGTGATTCCAAAACGAGTGTAACGAGATAATGCCTTCGGTTTCGTTCGAACCCGGAACGAACTTGTATGGATTGAATGCTTTCAGCACATCGTCAGGTGGACGATGAGCATTCTAAGTGATGTGTTCTTTTCTAAGGTAATCGTGACCTCAAGCCTCACAAACCGGGAATGGCTAAAACAGGGGAGGTGCAGCAAGGTTAGTGGGTAGCACCCAAGTACGACAAGATTACCTCTGTCTAGATGTCCCTTTCTATTTTCGACTTAGTGGTGCGGTTGCTGATCCCAACCGTGAGGTATCTTGTGCGGGAATTATCCAGTAAGGGATGTTCCGGCCTTGTGTTGCAGGGGATTGGGAGTGATCCTCGGTACGGTGATCTAGGCCATGTACTGTGACGGGCAGTACCCCGGTAGCCCTGCCATTGTATGGAATCCAAAATCCAATAAGTGCCAACGGACTTGATTGTATAACCCACTTTGTGGCTAGTATGCTGGAATTTAATAATGTAACAATTTCAGCTATTTCATATTTATTTGAAAACCCTAGACCCTATTATAATACAATCGAATTTCCTATCAAATGTTTTGGTTAGCGTAAGGTAAAAACTTACTCATGTTTATTTGTGGGGAGTCTTACGTGATACCTTTTCTTTCAAAAGGTTTTTGAAGTTAAACAAGTTTAACCTGTTACTCACACCAGACCCATGTCTGACCCAAGTTGTTTATTTCTGTTTTATAAACTCTTGGGTACTCAAATTTTTACGAGTAGCCAAGGGATTCAGGTTAGCCTTGACGAATTGTGGAGGAGCAATGGAGCAGGAGGCTTCAGCGTTGTAGATATAGATAGTAGTTTCCGCTGTGTTGATCTTGTTTAGATCTTTGTTTTGTATTGAGTTGTAATAACTAGACAGATGTTTATAACTGTCTAGTATATGATGTGTAATCTGTGTAACTCTGATAGATGTATATGATACTATGTAATAGTTATATGATATATTATATTTTGTTCCGTTTCCGCTGTGAGTATTTGTGTTGTTTTCTTTCTCTTTCTCTTCTTTTCTATTTCTCACCCCTTTCTTTCTTATTAACGATGCGACTTTCTGTGGAGAGAAAGTCGTGGTCGTTACACGATGAGACGATCAAAACGGTATACAGATATTAGTGGTACGATCATCCGATCAAAAGTCGATAATCGGTACTAGAAATGCTGATATTCTGCCAGAATTAAGATAAACGGAGCAATAGAAGTCCAAATTTGGAAAAATGAAAGATGACATATGACTCAGAAGAAGATTTAGAAATTTTCTATAGAAAAATATTCAGGTTTTGAAATACATTTATTATCATCAATTTTTAACTGATTTAAATTGAAATAAAATTATACAATAAAATAAAATTCAATATTATTAGATGAAATTTACCAGTTGCTATGTTTAAATAGACGTATTCTAAATAATAAATTTTTATTTTCAAATTCAATTATTTAAAATTTCAAAAAATTCAGTTAAATACGTTATCAAAACCAATCAAAATTTATGGGATGTTACACTCTCCCCCACTCAAAACTTTTCGACCCCGAAAAGGAAGGAGGTAGGAGAATAGAAACAACCAGATAGAAAAGATAGATTAAAAGACAAGGATAAACAATTAATTTAAACTATATAAATTTTACTTGAAATATTTATTTGAAAACTTCATTTGCAATTCAATTATCTTTAATACTTTAATATCTTCCAAAACCCATTTGTAAAATTTCTTGCTTTCTTTTAAATACCATTTATATGTTTAAATAACACCTTTATAAATATATGGAAACTATTTGAAAACAATTATTTACATCATTACTTGTATTTACCAAGAAGCTATTGAAAACATTAAATCCCTAATTCATAAATTTATATATTAAAAAAATTTCTCTAGATACCTTTCAAATATTATTAATAAATCAATAATCATTTTCTTTAAATATGTTTTATTTAATTAATAACTTCTAAAATATTTATAACACTAAAAAAAATTTCTATTAAACCATATAGTATATAAAAAAAACAATATTTAAAAGGATACAGTCAACAAGGAAAAGAAGGAGGATTTGGAAAAATAGAATATAGGTGAATAAATAAAGCTGAGCAGATAAGGTAGATTCAAAAGAATAGTATCGGGCATGAATAGTTAATTCAAACCATAAGGATTTCAATTTCAAATATTAATACAAAATTTCTTTGCTGGAAATGCTTTTGTAATATAATACCTTTATATCGAAGCAGATTTTCTTTCGAAAATACTTTTATAACTCGATGTTTCAACAAGTTTATCCTTGTTCCTGTAGACTCTGGTAGTGCATTGATCAGGCGCAAAACTAGAGTTCTCCAGGTACTTAGTAGACTTGTTTTAACACCTAGTGAAAATACTGGAAAAACTTTTTTTAAAAACAGATATGGAAAGTACAATCCAAACAAAAACAAACAAAACCTTTGTCTAACCATGGTTCGCAGATACACAATGGTTACGCCTGGTTCCCCCAGGAAACAATCCATATCCGTAAGCTTTCTCAGCCCTGCGAGTTACGCCATGATGACTAGTAGAGTGCAGGATACACAATGGTTACGCCTGGATCCCCCAGGAAACAATCTGTACCCCCAGGCAAGACTCAGCCAAGCAGTTGCGCTACTATTCGCGACCTACACATATTGCAGGATACACAATGGTTACGCCTGGATCCCCCAGGAAACAATCCGTACCCCTAGGCAAGACTCAGCCAGGCAGTTGCGCTATGCAGTCGTGCTCGTAAGACCATGGGTAACGCCATGGAATTCGAAGGACACTCGAGTATCATATCCGGAAAACCAAAAATCAGAGAGAATAATATCGATAGAATGAATCCAAGATGTGGCCACAAATCGGATATCAAGCAGAAGGCACTTTCCATATCTTTACTTCGAAAATATGTATCATATAGTACCTTTTCAAATCACTTTCAAATATCGTACTTATATAAAATCCATTATATATAAGATTTAATTTTCAAATCAAATACTTTTCCAAAATCAAAAGTATATCAAATCACACTTATATAGACTTTAATTATATAAGATTTCACTTTTCAAATTGAATACCTTTTCAAATTCATAGTTTTCGAATCAACATCATACTCATACAAATCAATTTTATATAAGTTCGACAACTCCCAAATCAAGTATTTAGTAACACAAGGTTCTCAAATTTCAATTTGTTTCAATATCAGTTCAATTTCAAAATCATATACAATTTCACCAAATTATTTCTTCTCAAATTAAATATCTTTAGTTTCAAAGTTTCCAAAATAATATATTTAGAAAATAAATCCAAATTTCTAAATCAATATAATTTAAGTCAACCAATTCTTTTCCAAAATCAAATGTTTTCAAAATCATCTTATACTTACGTAAGGTCCATCTTATATAAGGATCAAATTTTACAAAATAAATTTCGCTGTATGAAGAGCCATATGGGATTGAATATCTTTGCTTTTATGGGTTATATGTCTTTGTAATTTAAATTGGAAATTTTCTTTTAGTAAGCAAAGATATTCTAACCCGACAGCTTTCAATTTCAGCGTCAAAATATATCAATGATGTTAGAATATAAGATGTACATAAGTCATTATTTCGCAAAAAATCACATTTGATCGCTTGCTCGATCACACAAGTTCGCTTTCGAACTAGTATTGTCCATTCAACTTCCCTAATGCAGATTTCGATATGGTTTCTTGACTAGAAGCCATCAGTCTCCTTGCATAGCCATATACTATGATAGAGAATTCTAGAATCAAGTCCAAAATCCATATCCAATATTCGCCGTCAAGAATCGAATGAAAAATCCTAACACGAAATGGTGTAATTAACCTCGAACTTGTGTACTCAACCAGGATCAAATTAATTATGCGAATAAAACAGCATACGTACAACTTACGTATCTATTCCAACTTGTTAAATATAAAGTTTCATAAAGATGTTACCCAGTTAAAATATTTAAACTAAATCTTATTCAAAATATTCTGAAGACCAAATTCTTTCAAAACATTTCAAATCTAAATTCCATATTTAGAAAAATTCAAAATAGCCTTATTCATTTACTTAACAAAATAGTTTCAACCTATTTAAATCATATTACTACATATTTTAACTTACATACCAAACCTATATACTTTATGCTTTTCAATAAATTTTAGCTTTGAAAAGTTAACCTTGATTTGGAAGTGCTCGAACCTTCAAAATAGTTGAAGAAATCATTTTCAATTTCAAGAGTTGGAAATCAGCAACAAATCCGTAAATCAATTTCAAAAGATAGGTTTATCAAGTTCGAAACACGAGGACTGAACACCGGCTTACTTCAAATCATTTCAAATATATATATCCATATATCTTCTGAATATCAAATCATACTTTGGAATTTGAAATCAAAATTGGTTTCGCAAAAATCACTCGCGTAGCAATGCTACTAAAGTGGCCTCTCCCCCACTATGAAACTCAAAAATCAATGTCGATGATGCGTGCACTCATCACCGAAATTATTTTCCAACGACATAAGTGAGTTCTGGACTTCTATTTTCTCAAACTTCTTTTGGAATTTCTTTGAAATCATTAGAAACTCATTAGAAGTCATTTGAAACATTTCTTATTCGGAAAAATACTTTTAAATCATATTATTATTATATATTTCGAAATCTTAAAACCAATTTCAAAACACCGGGGTTCAATTCTCGAATTTCAAATTTAAAATCCTTCAGTTATAAATCATTTTTAGATAAATCAAATTTCTTATATAATTTTTTCAAAATTACAAATCCTTTCGAAACCTCAAATTCTCATTTTAAAAAGGGTATATAATCTTTATCGAAGACATTTCACTCTTATATATAGAATATAATCATACATATCAAAATAATAATTTCGGTAGAAAACAATTTCTAGAATACAAACAAACCCGATTTCCAAAGGATGTTTCAAGGATGGATTTCAGAACACAGATAGGGATTCAAATTAGAGGGACTCTAATCAAATAGAATTCGGATTTTGAAGATAGGCTCGAACGAAGATGAGATAATTAAATTTCAAAATAGAAGATAGATATACTTATACAAGTCGCGGGCGACCTTAACCGTGTCAACCGTGACTTCAGGAACAAGATCGATGCAGAATTCCAAGAAAAACCAACATTCGATCGCAAGAGATAGCGGCATCTAAACCAAAGATATATAAATCTCCGGTGAATCAATGCCAATTGTGAAGGAGTTTCACCCCTTCACAAATCATTCAAAGATTGGTGAGATCCTATTCTTATAGAGATCATTCGAAGTGGAGTTATGGGATACTCCAGAATCAAAAGAATACAAATAAGGAGAGACAAGAATGAATTTTGGAACCGCAAGGAACGTTCCAAAGTTCAAAGGAAATCAAGTCAAAAGGAAGAGATTCAAACTCGAACGAAAGTGATTCTGTAAATAAATTTACTATATATGCTAAGTTTGCCTAGAGCCAAAGCTCTGATACCAACTGTAACGACCCGCTATTTTGGACCATTCAAATCGACAATAAATCCACACATGTTTGACTTGAATAATTCAAAATATCAGATTGTTAATTTAAATTTGGCAAAACTTAGCATATGCAGTAAATAAATCAATCACGGAATCACAGACACAGAGTAATACAATAATACGCAGCGAAATAGATAAAATAGTAGTTCATGAAGCTACTATATAAATATCAGAGTTAGAAATAAAATACAACAGAATATCCCAAATGTAGTGAAGTCTCCAATACAACAGATGACTTCTCTGGACAAATCAACTAGAAGAGCTGAAAGCTGAGGCGATAGTTGGATCTCCAAAGGAAGCTCCAAACTCCAAGGGTGAATCTCAAATGCTGTATCACTCGGTCTGACCCGAGCGTAAAGCAAAACACAAAACACTCGAGTCAGGATTAACATTCTTATATAAATAAATCCAACTCAAGTGAAATATCAACTGAAATACAAGTAACTTAAAGGATGTTTGGGATAACCATCCTCTAAGGATCTTCATAACTATCTACAAGGTGGAAATATACATTATAACACCGTGGTCATTTCAATTTAATTTATACTTCAAAACCCAAATATCATTTCATTTCAAATATAACTATTTTTCAATATAGTATATATATTAATTAATTTCTAAAGTAAAGCATTTAATTTTCTCAAGTCTCGCAAATCGATTCAAATCAACTTCAAATTCCAAATTCAATTTTATTCAAGCTCCATTCATCAATTCAATTCAGTTCTAAATATACCATTTAGAATTTTCAATATATTTCAAGGCTTTAATATTCAACATTTTCAAAGTTAAATTTAACAGTTTCGTATAGCTTTTGATTTAACTTCATTATTATTTAATCTGGGAATATTCACTTAATAGATTCAATATCATCTAACTAGCCCTAAATTTCAATTTTTCTAAATACTTCCTTAAATTTATTTAAACAAGAAATATTCATCAAATTATTTAAATCAAACCCAAGTTATAAATCATATCATAATATCAATTTCAATAAATTTCAAATCGGTTTAATTAAATAAAAATTCTTTAATGAATACAATTTCAACTAAATTCAAATTATCTTCTCAACCTTAATTTGTTCAAATTATTACCAAAATCTATTTTGAAATATAAATTATTATTTTTTTCTTCCCAACTCCATAGAATTTATTTTCAAAAAATATTTAAATATATGGACCAACGGTGTTTGTATATATTTCTATCATATGGTTAAGTGATACAGATATTTATCATTTCAACCCGTAATTTAAATATATACGGGTAGATATCATTTCAACCCGTAATCCCAATTTCAATACAAATGAAAATTGCTTGGGTCTATCATTTCAACCCATAACGATTTTCTCCTATTCTAAAGTCCGTTCGGGTATGTATCATTTCAACCCATAGTGAATTCTATACTAATAGGGAACTTGCAGAGTGATAACATATAATATAAAATATAACAACAGGCATATATCATCAATAACAATATAACATAAACAATAGGATATGGTGTCATATCCCATAGGTGAACAATTACAGATAATAGCATATATAACAATTTAAATAACTACAGTAGCATATTTCAATTGTCGTTTCAATTGAAATCAAATTTAATCAATATAAGAACGTTAATCGTGAGTGATTGCTCACCTTTCATGGCTAGAGGAGTTTGACACAGAACAAACTACGAATTCAAGCACGAATTCCAAAGCAGGGCAAGATTGGAACGAATTCGATAGAGCTGATAAATATGAACCGACGAGAAAAAATCAGTTTGATAGAAACAAAATATACTATTATTATTAATAAAAATTTCCTTAAACAAATATTCAATTTTAAATACATACATTAATTTAAAAAAAATCAAATATCCAATGTCTATATTTCTATATTTCTAAATATCAACATAAATAACCATATTATATTACAATACATACCGAAACAAAGAAAATCAATATATATGCAGACCACTAAAATTACAGTATATAATTCCAACAAGTAACGGGATTCTTATATATACTTTATATATCCTAATTTAAGATTTTGTACTATCATTTTTCACTACATAAAATAAAATATACAATACTAAAAACATATGATACTGTATATAGATAAAATATATAAACTAAACTTATATAACTTAATATATACTATAAACATATTTACCTACGTATCTTCTGCAACATCAATACTCCAGTCCATATATGTAAACCATAACTATATATATACTAGCGAACAATATATAACTTATATAAACTTTTATTGTAACGACCCGTATTTTTACGGATCGACAAGTTCGTCAAAATCTGGAATTTTTGCATTTTTAAGTCATTTCAGATTTTTAGGGAAATTTGTCTAAGTCCTAGGTCGTGAACGACCTAAGAGCTAAGTCGTGACCGAGTTAAGGAATTCGGCGAGTTAGTGTTAGGTCGTGGGTTAGTTGGAGCGACCTATAGAGCTATGCAACCTAGGATTTGATTAAGTATTAGGTCGGTAGGGCGAGTTAACGACCTAAAGAACTGACCGACCTAAGGAAACTATTGGGAGCGACCTAAGAGTTTCGGTGAGCTAAGTGCTAGGTCGGCAGGGCGAGTTAGCGACCTAGTGGTTACTGGGGGTGTGGTTAGGTCGGCTGGGAAATTAGCGACCTAGTGGTTCCGAGTTAGCGACCTAGTGGTTCCGAGTTAGCGACCTAGTGGTTCCGAGTTAGCGACCTAGTGGTTCCAAGTTAGCTTGTTAGCGACCTAAGGAGTTAGCTTGTTAGCGACCTAAGGAGTTGCCGTGTTAGCGACCTAAGGAGATAGGTCGCATAAGTGTTAGGTCGTAGCACTGTTAGGTCGCGTAGGTTGCTAAGTTGTTAGGTCGCTAGGATAGTTCAAGTGTTAGGTCGCGTGTTGTTTTAGGTCGACTTGTGTTAGGTCGCAACCCAACTGAGTCTTAGGTAGTTAAGTCGTTAGGTTGTTAGGTCGCTGGGTTTCATAAGTGTTAGGTCGCAAAGGAGTTAAGTCGTACATCTGTTAGGTCGGAGAGGCTTAGGTCGGAAGCGACTTAGGGAGATAGCCAGATTTCGACTTAAGGACAGATTTCAGCTATAAATAGGAGGGGTTGTTCTCACTTTTTGGGATCCGGATTTTTGAAGCGACGAAGTGCTGCCATTTTGAGAGCTCGACTTCTACACTTCTTCACTTCTTTTCTCCACTCTAATCTAGTGCTTCCATCCATCCAAATCGAAGATCAAGATTGAAGATTCAAAAGCTTAGATTGAAGATCTTCATCTTTTCAAGAGAGATTTCATCGTTTGAAGCGGATTTGTGATAGATCAAGCTTGATCCTTTGCTGTCCAGATCTGAAGCGTGTTGATTTGTGGTTGTTTAGGTGATTTGGTGAGTGGTGATTATCTCTCACACGGATCCAAAGGAGTATATCGGATTGTTGGCTCGATTTGGTGTTAAAATAGAGATTTCCATGCATTTTCTTCATCCTATGTGTAGATCCATATAGATCCATTGTACATGATGATGTTACATCCATTTTATCATATGTTAGCCTATGCAAGTTCATTCATCAAGTTTGTAGAGATATAATCCATGTTTTCATGCTTATTGGACTTTCAACTCTTTAATTACGAAAATGCCATTATAGTTATAATTGTCTACTTAGATCATATTTGAATGCTTGATTGCTTGGATTGATGTTTGATTTGATTGCTTGTTATGAACTAGATGATTGATGATTAGATTTAGATCGAAGATGATTCAAAAGCTAAGGGAAAGGCTCTTGAATTGGAAAAGCTGCTCGTGGCATAGGTAGCAGGATGATGAAGCTCTTATGCATAGATTTGATGATGTGATGATGAGATGAGGCTTTGCGAGGATGTAATGAAGCGAGGCAATCATGTGATGAAGACTTGGTCTAATCCAGACGGGATCATTCCAAGCATGTTGATAACTCGGTGATATGATTCGAGTTGAGGATAATGAATGGATATGAGAATAGTCGTCGAGGAGGATGACTAGGAGGCTTGGATAGTATCGTTGTTGAAGGTTCTAGCATGCTCTAAGCAAGAGTACGTTTGGGCAGATTCGATAGTCCCAACGGCCAACTGTTGATGGTCGAGTACTCTGGGCAGATTCGATAGTCCTAGGCACGGGCTGCGACGACGTGCGGGAGTTATGTCTAGAACCGGGGTTTTCATTAGCCCTTGACGGACGGCTGAAAGAATGTGCCGGTCATTCAATTAACGGTGATATCGAAGCAATGATAACAGTGATAGCCAGAGTCATGGATGTTTGGTTGTATCGTCATTCGGACTCAAGAGCGGTATTTTCTGGGTGCTTATCTGATTTAGGCCTTGGTACTGGGAAAACATCGCCCTTGACTCGAGTGATAGTAGCTTTACTTTAAATTGTATGCTCTACTATGTTTGCTTCTACTTAGTGTGTGTGTCTGGGGGCTATCACTGTAGAATGAGGTTGGAGTGGGAGGGTTGTATTCCTATTCCTTTTCTTTTATGCTCTTTTGGTATGTTGTTAGTTAATTTACTGCTCACTAAGACTGTTGTCTGACTCAAGGCTTTATGTTTTAATTCTTATTGCCTTGGGCTGTTCGTCCATTTTGGGACGGGCAGACTAGGTACCAGGTGACAGGTGCTGTTCTCTTCTCACGATGCTGATATCGAAGACGAGCTAGAGGGTTGCATATTATCTTCTTATATGTACTGGATATTCCACTGTTTTTTTTTGTATTCTCTGAGAGATATGTAGTGAGGCTGGATGTATTGACTATGTGGATGCTTGTATTCAACTATTATGGAGTTTTATATGATGTCATTTTGTTCTGTAAAGCTTCACTATACATATGTTCTATTGTATTTTGTCCATGCGCTGTGAGTAATACGATAGATTCTTTTGTTTTAAATCTTACCATGACAATCGTCCATGGTCGCCTGGCACAATTTACAGCGCTCTATCGTTAGATTCGGTGCAGGGGTCATGGGCGGTTGTCACATTTGGTATCAGAGCGAGGTTAATCGATTTTACCCAACGCTCGCTGTCGTAACTACGTATGAGAGACGTAATTGTATTTTGATGGATGAATACTATATATAATATAGTAGCTTGGTAGAGTTTGAGTCCTTTGTGCAGTTGTTTCTCTAGATGTTCTAATCATTCCTTTTTATAGATATTGAGAATGAGTCGAAGAGGGAGACCAGCTGCTAGGGAAGGCCGTGCTACTGAAGAGACTGCTGACTATGCAGCCATGTTCGAAGCTATGATGACTTCGATCATGAGAAGGATACCAGTTCCGGGGGCAGCCGTAGATGTTGGAGTTCAAGTCCAAACTCCGAAACCAGTGGATTTTGCTAAGCTGTGCAAGGATTATACTGCTCTTGGAGGGAAGGTTTTCTTGGGAACAGAATCTACCATTGAGGTCCAGAGGTGGATAGATGCTTGTAGAAGGATCTTTGGTGATTTGGGAATTGATGATGCAACTAAGAGGAAGTTGGCATCAAGGCAGCTTCAAGGGAGAGCTTCTGATTGGTGGAACTCTATTACCATCACTACTCCGGAAGAAGAGATTACTTGGGAGCAATTCCAAGCTAGATTTGAAGCTAAGTTCATTTCTACAGCTCAGAAGTCTGTTCTGTTCAAGAAGTTTGTGGAGCTCAAGCAGGGTGGAAGATCTGTTCTTGAGTATGTTTCTGAGTTTGAAGCTTTGTCCAAGTATGCCCGGTCATATATTGAGTCTGCTTATCAGAAGAACGAGAAGTTTGTGACCGGCTTGGATAGTTATCTTGGGAGACAGTTGGTGGATCATTTGGACGATTCATTTGAGAAGCTTGTGGAGAAAGCTCTTAGGCATGAGAGTCTGTTTCCTAAGGAAGGACCTGTTGTTGCTGTTACCAAGGGAGAATCTAAACCACAGCAGGGTGGAAACCATAAGAGGAAGCAGCAGCAGCAGAAGGGTAAGGATGGCCAGAAGAAGCCGAAAGGCGAGGTGACTTGCTACAATTGTCAGCAGAAGGGCCATTTCTCGAAGGATTGTAAGAATCCGAAGGCACCGATGAAGTGTCACAACTGTGACAAGCCGGGGCATTTCAGGATGAATTGTCCAGAACCAAGGAAGGACAGGCAGATTGTGCAAGCTTATGCTTTAGGAGCTGTTCCGTCGTCTTCGAAAGCTCCTACTGCTGAAGAGAAGGGAAAGAGTGTGGTTGTTCAAGGTACTCTTTTCCTATGTGGTATTCCAGTTAGAGTTTTGTTTGATACTGGAGCATCGCATTCGTTTGTTTGTAATGAACTAGTAGGCCGGTTAGGTTTGGAACCGGATATTGTTGATAGGCCATTGGTTGTGGCTAATCCAGTTGGGGGTTCGTCTTGTTTGTGTATGTTATGCCGTGGTCTAGTTGTATCGAGTCATGGTTGCTCTTTTGTTTGTGATTGTTTTGTTCTGAACTTTGCGGGGTTCGGAATTATCTTGGGTATGGACTGGCTTAGGAAGTATGCGGCTAAGGTTGATTGTGAGAGGCTGGAGGTGACAGTCGAGAATGTGGAAGGGCGAAAGATTGTGATACGATGTAAGCATGAGGAAGGCGTCTTCATGAGCTTCATGTATTCACTAGTTGTTCCACGGGATGGACTATCTTTAGTGCCGATCGCAAATAGATTCGAGGATGTCTTTGACGAAGTCAAAGGGTTGCCGCCGCATAGAGAGATCGAGTTTCGTATAGATCTAGTTGAAGGAGCCAGACCTGTTGTGATGCCTCTTAGGCGGATGGCACCTAGGGAACAGCAGGAGTTGAGGGTGCAAGTTGATGATCTTTTGCAGAAAGGATTCATTCGGCGTAGTGTGTCCAAGTGGGGTGCACCAGTTGTGTTTGCAACCAAGGCAGATGGATCGTTGAGATTGTGTGTGGATTATCGTGAGCTGAATAAGGTGACTAAGAAGAACAAGTATCCATTGCCGAGAATAGATGACTTGTTTGATCAGCTTCATGAGGCTAAGGTGTTTTCTCAGATGGATTTGGCAACGGGATTTCACCAGTTGAGAGTAGAGAAGGACAGTGTGCCGAAGACTGCTTTTAGGACACCATCCGGTTTCTTTGAGTGGCTGGTAATGCCGTTTGGATTGACTAACGCGCCAGCATATTTTGTGGATCTTATGAATAGAGTGTTCAGAGATCAGTTGAACAAGTTCGTACTTGTGTTCGTGGATGATATTCTGATTTATTCCAGAACTGAAGAAGAGCACAAGACGCACTTGCGTATTGTTTTGGAGATCTTACGGAAACATCAGCTGAAGGCTAAGTTTCGAAGTGTCACTTCTGGAAGAGTAAAGTGAGGTTCTTAGGCCATGTGATTTCTGGAAATGGAATAGCGGTTGATCCCGCTAAGGTGGCAGCAATCCAGGATTGGGTTAGACCTAAGAATGCATCTGATGTGAGAAGTTTTCTTGGATTAGCAGGATATTATCGACGGTTTATCAAAGACTTCTCCAAGATAGCTGCACCGTTAACAGGATTGACGAAGAAGAACCAAGTGTTCAGTTGGGATGCTAAGTGTGAGCAAGCTTTCGGAATCCTGAAAGAGCGATTGACGAGTGCTCCTGTTTTGACTATTCCAAGTGGGAATGATGAGATGGTGGTTTACACCGATGCATGTGGTACTGGACTTGGAGCAGTGCTGATGCAGAAGGATAAAGTTGTTGCGTATGCCAGTCGACAACTGAAGCCGCATGAAAGGAATTACCCAACTCATGATTTGGAGTTAGCGGCGATTGTATTTGCTCTGAAGATGTGGAGGCATTATCTGTTGGGAGTTCGATTCGAGTTGTTTACGGATCATAAGTCGTTGAAGTATCTTTTCTCCCAGAAGGATTTGAATCTTCGGCAGCAACGTTGGCTAGAGTTTTTAGCATCATATGATTTTGGTATAGCTTATACTCCGGGAAAAGGTAACGCAGTGGCTGATGCGTTAAGTCGAAGACATGCAGGATTGGGAGCCATGTTTTCTGAATGGAAGAATCTCGAGTATTTAGCTGGATTTGACTTCAGGCCTAGATGTGAATTGGAACCTGAGATGTTGGCAAACTTATCAATAAGACCGACTCTTGTGGAAAGGATTGGCGAGAGTCAAAAGCGAGATGATAAGCTTGTCAAGATTATCCGTGAATTGGAATCTGGATTGGAGCCAGAAAAGGATAAAGGATTCGAGGTCGATAGAGAAGGTTGGCTTCGAAAGCAAGGACGACTAGTGGTTCCCGATATAGATGAATTGAGGAGTGAAGTTCTGAAGGAAAGTCATCACTCGAAGTTGACAATTCATCCAGGTGGAAACAAGATGTATCGGGATATGAAGAGAACCTACTATTGGGAAGGCATGAAGAAGGATGTTGGAGATTTCATTTCCAAATGTATGAACTGCCAGTTGGTAAAGGCTAAACAGAAAAAGCCAAGCGGATTGCTTCAGCCATTAGAAGTTCCTACATGGAAGTGGGAACAAGTGTCGATGGATTTTATTGATGGATTGCCTAGAACCAGAACGGGAAATGAAGGAATTTGGGTCATTGTGGATCGTCTGACTAAGAGTGCACGATTCATTCCTGTTCGATCGACTAGGACTGCATCAAAGTTGGCTGAGTTGTATGTTAAGTGGATAGTTCGATTCCATGGTATTCCGAAGAGTATAGTGAGCGATAGAGATCCATTGTTCACTAGTGGATTCTGGAAGAGCTTCCAGGAAGCTTTGGGAACCGAGTTATGTTTGAGTACAGCTTATCACCCTCAAACTGATGGTCAGACCGAGAGAGTCAACCGAGTTTTGGAAGATCTCCTCAGAGCTTGTGTTTTGGATTTCGGAGGATCATGGGAAGATCACCTTCATTTGGTGGAGTTTGCATACAACAACAGTTACCAGTCAAGTATTGGTATGGCACCGTATGAGGCGTTGTATGGAAGACCGTGTAACTCTCCGA
The DNA here is from genome assembly GCA_030737815.1 of Allium fistulosum. Lineage (NCBI taxonomy): Eukaryota > Viridiplantae > Streptophyta > Magnoliopsida > Asparagales > Amaryllidaceae > Allium > Allium fistulosum. Next base: position 641,727,524 of record CM060907.1, on the reverse strand, counting down.
CATGTTGGATAGAGACTGGAGAAAAGCTGATGCTTGGGCCAGAGATGATTCGATAGACTTCGGATTGCATAGAGATCATTCGGCAACGAATGAAGGCAGCCTAAGACCGTCAGAAGAGTTATGCCGATAAGCGTCGAAAGGATTTAGAATTTGACATAGGGGATATGGTTTTTGTGAAGATTTCTCCACTGAAGAATGTTATTCGATTCGGGAAGAAAGGAAAATTGACTCCAAGATTTGTTGGACCATTCCCGATCATCGAGCGAATTGGAAAACTCGCCTATAGGTTGGAGTTACCTGAGAAGATGTCGGGTGTGCACAATGTTTTTCATGTATCATATCTACGGAAGTATGTGCACGACTCGAGTACAGTGGTTTCTGCTGATAGCTGTGGGGACTTCGAAGTTAATCCAGTCGATAGAAGACCTCGTAAGCCGCTTCGTGTCGTTGAAACCGACACGAAACAGCTCAGGAGGAAGGTAGTTAAGTTGCTTAAGATACAATGGAGTGATGATGATAACGACTGTACGTGGGAAGTGGAAGAGAGGATGAAGGCAGCTCATCCTGAACTCTTCAAGGTATGGCCCTAAGGTGTCGTCTCATCTCGCGATATTGTAACTTGTTCTAAGTTTTATAATTCTGTACGCTAAGTTAGAATTGGATGCATGGTTTGTTGATTGTTATGGATGGTAGGCGTACAGGATAGTTTTGATTGCTTGGAATTTCGGGGGCGAAATTCCTAAGGGGGAGAGAATGTAACGACCCGTATTTTTACGGATCGACAAGTTCGTCAAAATCTGGAATTTTTGCATTTTTAAGTCATTTCAGATTTTTAGGGAAATTTGTCTAAGTCCTAGGTCGTGAACGACCTAAGAGCTAAGTCGTGACCGAGTTAAGGAATTCGGCGAGTTAGTGTTAGGTCGTGGGTTAGTTGGAGCGACCTATAGAGCTATGCAACCTAGGATTTGATTAAGTATTAGGTCGGCAGGGCGAGTTAACGACCTAAAGAACTGACCGACCTAAGGAAACTATTGGGAGCGACCTAAGAGTTTCGGTGAGCTAAGTGCTAGGTCGGCAGGGCGAGTTAGCGACCTAGTGGTTACTGGGGGTGTGGTTAGGTCGGCTGGGAAAGTTAGCGACCTAGTGGTTCCGAGTTAGCGACCTAGTGGTTCCGAGTTAGCGACCTAGTGGTTCCGAGTTAGCGACCTAGTGGTTCCGAGTTAGCTTGTTAGCGACCTAAGGAGTTAGCTTGTTAGCGACCTAAGGAGTTGCCGTGTTAGCGACCTAAGGAGATAGGTCGCATAAGTGTTAGGTCGTAGCACTGTTAGGTCGCGTAGGTTGCTAAGTTGTTAGGTCGCTAGGATAGTTCAAGTGTTAGGTCGCGTGTTGTTTTAGGTCGACTTGTGTTAGGTCGCAACCCAACTGAGTCTTAGGTAGTTAAGTCGTTAGGTTGTTAGGTCGTTGGGTTTCATAAGTGTTAGGTCGCAAAGGAGTTAAGTCGTACATCTGTTAGGTCGGAGAGGCTTAGGTCGGAAGCGACTTAGGGAGATAGCCAGATTTCGACTTAAGGACAGATTTCAGCTATAAATAGGAGGGGTTGTTCTCACTTTTTGGGATCCGGATTTTTGAAGCGACGAAGTGCTGCCATTTTGAGAGCTCGACTTCTACACTTCTTCACTTCTTTTCTCCACTCTAATCTAGTGCTTCCATCCATCCAAATCGAAGATCAAGATTGAAGATTCAAAAGCTTAGATTGAAGATCTTCATCTTTTCAAGAGAGATTTCATCGTTTGAAGCGGATTTGTGATAGATCAAGCTTGATCCTTTGCTGTCCAGATCTGAAGCGTGTTGATTTGTGGTTGTTTAGGTGATTTGGTGAGTGGTGATTATCTCTCACACGGATCCAAAGGAGTATATCGGATTGTTGGCTCGATTTGGTGTTAAAATAGAGATTTCCATGCATTTTCTTCATCCTATGTGTAGATCCATATAGATCCATTGTACATGATGATGTTACATCCATTTTATCATATGTTAGCCTATGCAAGTTCATTCATCAAGTTTGTAGAGATATAATCCATGTTTTCATGCTTATTGGACTTTCAACTCTTTAATTACGAAAATGCCATTATAGTTATAATTGTCTACTTAGATCATATTTGAATGCTTGATTGCTTGGATTGATGTTTGATTTGATTGCTTGTTATGAACTAGATGATTGATGATTAGATTTAGATCGAAGATGATTCAAAAGCTAAGGGAAAGGCTCTTGAATTGGAAAAGCTGCTCGTGGCATAGGTAGCAGGATGATGAAGCTCTTATGCATAGATTTGATGATGTGATGATGAGATGAGGCTTTGCGAGGATGTAATGAAGCGAGGCAATCATGTGATGAAGACTTGGTCTAATCCAGACGGGATCATTCCAAGCATGTTGATAACTCGGTGATATGATTCGAGTTGAGGATAATGAATGGATATGAGAATAGTCGTCGAGGAGGATGACTAGGAGGCTTGGATAGTATCGTTGTTGAAGGTTCTAGCATGCTCTAAGCAAGAGTACGTTTGGGCAGATTCGATAGTCCCAACGGCCAACTGTTGATGGTCGAGTACTCTGGGCAGATTCGATAGTCCTAGGCACGGGCTGCGACGACGTGCGGGAGTTATGTCTAGAACCGGGGTTTTCATTAGCCCTTGACGGACGGCTGAAAGAATGTGCCGGTCATTCAATTAACGGTGATATCGAAGCAATGATAACAGTGATAGCCAGAGTCATGGATGTTTGGTTGTATCGTCATTCGGACTCAAGAGCGGTATTTTCTGGGTGCTTATCTGATTTAGGCCTTGGTACTGGGAAAACATCGCCCTTGACTCGAGTGATAGTAGCTTTACTTTAAATTGTATGCCCTGCTATGTTTGCTTCTACTTAGTGTGTGTGTCTGGGGGCTATCACTGTAGAATGAGGTTGGAGTGGGAGGGTTGTATTCCTATTCCTTTTCTTTTATGCTCTTTTGGTATGTTGTTAGTTAATTTACTGCTCACTAAGACTGTTGTCTGACTCAAGGCTTTATGTTTTAATTCTTATTGCCTTGGGCTGTTCGTCCATTTTGGGATGGGCAGACTAGGTAGCAGGTGACAGGTGCTGTTCTCTTCTCACGTTGCTGATATCGAAGACGAGCTAGAGGGTTGCATATTATCTTCTTATATGTACTGGATATTCCGCTGTTTTTTTTTGTATTCTCTGAGAGATATGTAGTGAGGCTGGATGTATTGACTATGTGGATGCTTGTATTCAACTATTATGGAGTTTTATATGATGTCATTTTGTTCTGTAAAGCTTCACTATACATATGTTCTATTGTATTTTGTCCATGCGCTGTGAGTAATACGATAGATTCTTTTGTTTTAAATCTTAACATGACAATCGTCCATGGTCGCCTGGCACACTTTACAGCGCTCTATCGTTAGATTCGGTGCAGGGGTCATGGGCGGTCGTCACATTTATAACTTTAAAACTTTATAACATATACACCTATAAACTTATATAAACTAACAAATGCATATACTAACACCGTTATAAAGTCTGTAAACTTATATATATGTATTAACATTTTTAACTATTCTTGTCCATAATGATATATATATATATAGACATATATATACAAACAACCGTATATACACCCTAAAATAATATGCAGACTTCCAACAATATATGCATGCTTTCAAAAATACGTATGCGAAACCACTCTTATACTATATTTCAAAACAATGCTTATATACATTAACACAGTACAAAAACATTTTGAAACTATAATTATATATATATATATTCTGAAGCTTAATAAAACTGCATCCATTTTATTTCATGTAACTCAAGTGTATATATATAACAACATAGATATATGTAACTAACATACCATAAGATTAGGATATAAGTAAAGTTCTAGAATACATATTATATTTATCAATATATCTATAGCCGAACAACAATTATATATATATAAATTTGACAGACCATGAAATAACAAAATGCAGACTGCACAATATATACGAAACTCGTATTTACATTATATATATATAGTGAAAGCATGTACCCAGGATATGTTTCATATATGCACTTTACAATAAAATGAAATAAACTAAGATCAATATACATGCACACTTAAGCATATAGCAGCCCATATATAAATTATATAAAATATCTACAGATTTCCAGGCAAACTTTCAATACCTATCTATATAAATGCAGACCACAACTAAAGATATATACATGCTAGTATGCGGTTATAGTATAAACATATATACAAACTGCGAATTAAAGGGAAGATAAATTTATAAAACCCATTTATATTAGAAAAGTAATATAAATAAAACCACTATACTTATAAAACCAGATCCGTAAACAGACAGTGATATATATATTTTTATAAATCAAATATAATACTAATATATAAGTTATATACTATACAACAACAGCTTAAAGTATGACATATAAAATAATACCTTTAACATACATATGTATACGTATACCCTATAACTTACTAACATAAACTGATGTATACACTATCTATAAAAGTGATCCACAAACTAAGTTTATATAAACTTAATATACGTCAACAAAGGAGGAAGGTGGTGGTCAGCAGTTTGCTACCTGAGCGCACGAGGAGAAGAGGCGGGACAGTGAAGGACGCGGGTAGGCTGTCGTGGGAGGAAGGCTAGAGGCTCGGCCTCGGTGGTGGCTACACATGGCAACAGGGAGGGCGGTGGATGGTAGAGGGTTGACAGGGAAGGCCGGATCTGAATGGGGGAAGTGGAGAGAAGCCATGGTTGTTGGGTTTTGGGTGTAAGTTGTGGGCGAACGGTGCGAGTGGGTTTGATCGGCAGAGAAAAACAACATATGCAAATAGTGATAGCGTGTATTTATGTATATGTAAGAATGGAGGACATTGGGTTAGAGGAAATCAAGGTTTGGGTTTCAGCCGCCAGAATGGAGAAGAGGAGAGCAGAAAATATGAGAAAGGAAAGTTATGTTTAAATTATTATAATTTTCTTATATGAGCACAGAAACGAACAGATAGAAAAAAAGTAGAGAAACGTACCAATTAAAGTGAATTGAAATGATGTAACGGCGGACCATTGAATTCTACAATATTTATTAAAGCTATTAATACTGTGGTCCAGCATGTGAGTTTCAAATTTTGAAACCGAAGGAAGAAATAAAAGAAAGTTAAAAGTCAAAATTTACGGTACCGTTACAACCAATAGTTTTACTGTTGCTATCGTGTACCGAACTTCAAAATACAGAAAAAAATATACTGTTGAGATCAGCACGATGAGACGATCAAAACGGTATACAAATATTAGTGGTACGATCATCCGATCAAAAGTCGATAATCGGTACCAGAAATGCTGATATTCTGCCAGAATTAAGATAAACGGAGCAATAGAAGTCCAAATTTGGAAAAACAAAAGATGACATCTGACTCAAAAGAAGATTTAGAAATTTTCTATAGAAAAATATTCAGGTTTTAAAATACATTTATTATCATCAATGTGACGCCCCACCTCTATACCCACGCTAACCAAGAACACTACGATGTAGTGCTGTCAATTAGCACGGAGAATAAGGCTGTGGAGGAGCGACCATCCATGTAACTTCTTTGTGCGAGCACCGATACGTCAGATAGAGTAGAATGCATATCCTTTAAGGAGGAAATCTGACATACCGATACAAACACAAAGCTATCACACGGTGGCTATATATAATCTTCGGAAACAAACATAGAAATAATCATAACATAAATCAGTCACAAACATCCATATCACAAAGGCGGAAGAAGATATGAATAAACATATAACACATGAAAGTGTACATCAGAGTAGTGGTCGGAAAGATCCACTATAATACAAAAGAATAGCATCACGTGCTATACAAAAGAATAGATACACAACATAGAGTCTATATCTCAAATGTGTACAACCAAAAACTACTAATCTAAGTAGTTAGCCAAAAGTCAGAGTAATCCAGAAGAGAAGTCAAGCAGAAGCACCTGTAACATCTCGGTCTGACCCGAGTATTATTTATAAGAAAATAATAAACGGATCAGTCTAACTATAAATATCAGATGACATGATATAGGATAAAGGGTATGGCATAAACATATAATAACCATGATGGCATACTACTATAAGTATGTAAATGATAATCAATAAGGGATTAATCAATGTCACAAGAATCTTCTCAAAGATCCAAACACATAAAAAAGTAATGACACACAAATTCACCAATACACAAAAACTGATATCATATCAGTGAAAACCACAAAAGTTGGTGAGGCACTAAATCCAGAAATCAACACACGAAATCCAGAACAAATCCCAGAAATCAACACACGAAATCCAGAAATCACTAAAAGGGGGAAGTCCGAACACACGGACGAGAAGCTATCTCATGGAAGCTATCCATTTAAATTTTCCGAACACACGGATGGCCCGAAGGCAAGTCCGACACACGGATGAAGAGACATCGCACATTGCTAGTCTAAACCATAAAATGATCATCATCGATCATAAAGAAGTTTCGATTACACTAAGCTAGTAAATATATGAGTTTAGCTTCATGTCCCATAACCACTTGCTTAACTTAAATATTTACGAACAAACTGTAGATCTTCACTAGGAAATTGTCACAAAAGGGTTCAATCGAACAAGTCCAAGAGCTAACCGACGAAGTGAACGCAAGCGTTTCATACCACTCGTTTTCCTAAGTCGTTTAAGTCGATTTCTCGTTCGAGTGAAGTAAAGGCTTATATATATTAGTAGATTGGAAATCGGTTAGAGAAAACGAACTTTTGATATTAAAAATAGTGTTGAAATCGATTTGATGAAAGAGTTTTGGTATTTACTACTAGTATTAAAACCTTCATATCTTTAAAGTGACAAGTCATAAAACGATTGTTGGAACAATCTATCACAAAAATTCACATTCGGAGACGTGAATAAAATCCAAGGAAATCAGCTCAAAATGCATCAAAGTGGAAGTTCTGATGAATGCTTTTCAGATAAGATTGCCTACGTAGAGTAATACGGGGTTCGACCTAAGGAAAAGTAGGTCATACGACCTAAGGGAAGACTGCTGTGCGACCTAGCAGAAGAACAGGTCGAACGGCCTAAGTGCTAACTCGCGAGCGACCTAAGGTCTGCGACCTAAATGCGAGCGACCTAACAAAGTGCGCGACCTTACAGTAAGGCGCGACCTAAGTGTTCACGACCTAACGTCTTAACTAGGCACGCGACCTAACGACTTAACTAGGCACGCGACCTAACGACTTAAGGCCAGACGACCTAACGACTTAAGGCCAGACGACCTAACGACTTAAGGCCAGACGACCTAACGACTTAACTCGAGGCGAGCGAGCTAACTGCAAACGACTTAAGGCCTTTAACTCATGAACGACTTACGACTTAAGAGGGTTACGCGACTTAAGGTGATTCGCGACCTAAGGGTACGCGACCTAACGTGGTTCGCGACCTAAGACTCGCGACTTAAAGCTTGCGACCTAAAGTTTGCCTGGGAGTTTATAGGTCGGCAACGACCTAAGACTTAAGGGCGAACGACCTAACATTTTGCCTGGGAATTATAGGTCGGCAACGACCTAAGACTTAACAAAAGTCGAGCGACTTAGTGGTTTGCCTAGGAATTTTAGGTCGGCAACGACCTATAACCTAAAGTTGTTTCGACCTACGACTTATTTCCCTGCGACCTAAGCCAAAACGACCTAAGCACGCAAGCGACCTAAGTCTTAACTCGTGAACAACCTAAGAAAGTGGAGACTTTTCAACACACGAGCTAGCAGCCTGGACGACCTAAGGAGGGCAGAACGACCTAGGGCCAGATTTTTGCAAACAACACTGAAACTTGAGTTTCTCACCAATTCAATCCAAACCAGTTGCAAACATTAATGCTAAAGTGATAGGAAGTCATTTCCAACAACCCAATGACAGTTATAGGCGAGATGTGAGATTAAAAATCTCACCAATTCACGGAATTTGATGAAGATGGAGATTTGAGAGCAAAGCAAGAACACCAACAAGCTTGAATCAATGTTCTTCACGTGAATTTGATGTTGAATCTCGGATTTGCAATAGAATTTGTGTTTGGAGTTTTAATTTCCACTTCCCACCACCATTTTTGATAAAGCTTGAAGTGTTTTGATAAAGTGAGGAAGATGGTTGGGCTGAACTAAAGGGATGCAGTCCAAACCAAAGTCAAAGGCTGGAAAAAGTGCCGAAAAGTTCACTATCTCCAAACATATCGAAGTTTACACTCAAAAAGATCGCAAACGTCATTTTGAACTCAATGGAAGTGGTCTCGAGTCCTAATTTGACCGTATGCAAAAAGTAGCTTTTCGGACTAACATCCGACTAACGATAAAATATTTAAATAAAATATTTAAATATAAAATCGATAGATATGCGGGTTGTTACAATCAATTTTTAACTGATTTAAATTGAAATAAAATTATACAATAAAATAAAATTCAATATTATTAGATGAAAATTTACCAGTTGCTATATTTAAATAGACGTATTCTAAATAATAAGTTTTTATTTTCAAATTCAATTATTTAAAATTTCAAAAAATTCAGTTAAATACGTTATCAAAACCAATCAAAATTTATGGGTCGTTACAATAGTCAAACCTGACAATAAAAATTAATATTGGTATGTAAACAAAATGAAGAAAAACAACAATTATTATAAGCCACCACAACACCAATTCATCTCAGCCGAAATAGTGAGAAATGTTTTAGCCTCCAAAACAAATGAAAAGTCTCTTATGTGGTACAAGCATTTATATCACTTTGTATAACTCAATTAATGCAAAGACATCTTAGCATACAATATAGATGCATGCAGCATATCAGCCTCCATAAGCAAATAAAAATCTCTGATATTGTACAAACAATACTAGATCATCTGTACAAATATAGCCTGTAATCTTCATTTCTTTTTATATCCATCAACTTATTCATTCTAGCTCATTCCATCCTAAGCTAAGAAAAATATGAAAATAAGCACCATTCAAAACTTTAACAAAATTCAACTGAAAACATCAAACAACAATACAAACTCGATTCAAATCAGAGGATCAGAGAAAGATTCCAGCTTGCCAGTTTTCAACGCTTGGTTCAACATATCAAACTCTGTTCTTTCTTTTGAAGCAAGGTGAGCAAACTCCTATTTTTTCGAAGCTTAACCTGTTTTGATATCTTGATGCTTGTGAGTAAACATTTCTTCTTTGAAATTTTGGAGCAAAGTTAAATCAGGTTTTATTTGTGCATGTGTTTATGCTCTTATGAATACTGTTGTTCTGTTGAGTATATTTGTGCATCATGTTGTTCTCTGGTTCCAGGTTACAGAGTACAAACTCTAATCAAAATTTATTTATCTTTTACTTAACCATTTTTAGGACTTAGGATTTAACTTAAACATGCTGTTTAGTTCTCAAGTAAAATACAAAAATTTGTTTAAGGTAAAATAATGTTGGAATATCCCTGAAAACAAGATAGAAGTGAGGAAAATGTTCATGTATGTTAAAATCCATCATCATAGATTTCTAGTTCATGTTTATAATTTGAATATATACTGAAAACGAGAATTTTTAAAACAAAAATCAAAATTTTTAGCAATAGGATGGATGAGCATTTCGGGGTTGTCAAGAAATTGGCTTTGGAGGAAATTCTGGTGGCCAGGGGATCTATGGTGGTCGGGATCTTGGCTGAAGATAGGTGAAGGACCAGGGAGCTCGGAAAAAATGGTTGATGAAATGTCTGATCATCATGGTGGCGGTGGTGGGTTAATTTAGTTTTTAACCCTAAATTTGGTCGAGCTGAAATAGAGGACTCCTGATTCGTCTCTGGTGGTTCGAGCTTCATCGGACCAAGGTGGAAGGGTTCGGTGATGGTCAGAGAGTTGGTGACCGGAGGTACAGCGATTTCTGGTGGTCGGCGATATGAGTTCGAGGCAAATTCAGGCGAGGTGGTGGGACCTGGAAGTGTTTGAAGTTGGGTTCGATAGTGAGAATTCCAGTTTGTCAGTGATTTGGAATTCTGGGTGTTTGTGAGCCTGAGGGGGTTCATCGCTGATGTGAGGAAGGTGGTGAAGTTGATCGGAGCTCGCCAGAACTCCGGTGCATGTGCACGAACCTATGAATGGGTATCAATGTTTTATGTTTTGAGGAGAAGGATTTTTACTCGAAGACAACATCGGAAGTTTGGATGAGGGCTCGAGTCCGGGCTCGTGTATTTTTAAGTATATATCGGGTCACTTTTAAGACTTAGTCAAGAAAAAAAAATGGAAGCTATCGGGTTGATTTTCTATGAAACCCGAAGCAAATGAGAATGTTTCTCAGGGGTGACTCGAAGCAGGTCTCGAGCTTGATATGTAAGCAGTTTTTGTTTTCAAAATTCTTAAACTTTATACATTTTTAAATTATGTTTTAAAATGATGGATTGGATTTAAAAGATGAAATCAATTAAAGAAAAATCAAAGAAATTAAATTATCTTTTGGTTTATTAAAACGACTAACGATTTTGTTAAATAAAATTTCTTAAAAAGTAATTACTTAATAAATTGTTAAATATTAAAGGTTGATTAAATGAATAAATAAGATTTAAATAAATTAACAATTAAGAGTTAATTAATTAAGAGAGTTAATTAATTAAGAAATGATAAATTAATGGAAATGATTAAGATCTAATCAATTGTAATTAATTGTAATTTATCACTTATTTAAGATTTTAAAAGTAAGTATTATGTGATTAATAAATTTAAACTACATGATTAGTTCATCTTAATTGAAGATGCTTTGATTATTTTTGATTGTTGTTTGTTGGACTGATATTCCTATTTTGTGATGTGATGCTATGTGATATTAAATACTTTGAGATGAGCTGTGATATTGGTATTACTGCTGTATGATTTGTGAAAAACCATTGGCCCATAAAACGACATTTAAACTTCGATGCGACAGGGAGTCGGATTCCAGTTGGTTATCCGAAACCCACATCGAATTGTAATAGTGAATCTTTGTGACTGATAAATTTATTTTATCTATGAATCTGTGAATGAAGACAAGCGTTATCGATTATACCGCTTATCGATATATTTGTGATGATTGATGTTGTGCACTATTGTGTGAAACCCTGGACCACACTTATACACACACAAATATGGATTTCACGTGGAAATCGGTTAAGTCACAGATGATTTAAATTCGATGTTTTTGAAATTGAAATTTTAATTTCAATTGATTTTGAAATTGGAAATTTGGGTTTAAAGTGAAAAGCTTTTGAAATGGAATTTCAAAGATAAAAGTTATTTTGAATAACTTAATCGAGTTTTGAAAATTTAAATAATTTGATTTAGATTTGAATTCAAGTTTGAAAGTGAATTATATGATTTGAAACTAGGGATTAAAGATGTTGTACAAGTTATATATGGGTTAAACCATTTTTTAAGGGTATTGATTTGGGAATTTTGAATTTAATTCAAGGGTTTTAACTCATGTAAATATAACTGGATTTTTATGAAACGAAACTATTTGTATTCAAATAGTAAAAGCTTTCACATAAGTAATGAACTTCCAATTTGTGTTGAACGGTTTCAAGCTTGAAATAGAATTGAAATGTTTAGAAAACTATGAAATGAGTCTTTTATTCAAAGACTGGATGAGTTAATCCAACTTGAAATAGAATTGTTTTGAAAGCTATAAGTTAAATCTTGACTTAAAGATTTAACGAGTTAATTCAATAGAAATGGAAATTGTTTTGAAATCCATAAATGAATCTTTGTGAACGGAGTGAACTTTGTGAATTGAATCTTTTTGTTTAAAAGATTAAAAGTGTGGAAATTGTTTAAACCATTAAAGGTTTTTGAAATGAATCTTTTTGTTTAAAAGATTGGAAATGGTAATTTGTTTTAACCATTCGAATGAAAAGTTTTGGGCTTTTAAGCTGCGATTTAACTGAGACCCCAGTATCCATATGATTTTTAATTGCGCTCATTATTCGGGTTAGCCGGGGAAGGACCTTTGTGTCATATAACCCATTCCGAATAATAATACGACGTATATGGATAACATTGAAGACAGGTGTTGAAGATCGGGTATTTTCAAAAACGGAAGGATTACCTGTCGATTTTCTCTGCATCATGGCTCCGGTATAGAGATTTCCTAAGTGATGGAAAGTCCGATCGGGATTGTGAATACCCAGATTTGCAAGGGCTTCTTTGGAAGTGCCTTCGGTTCTGTTCGAACCCGGAACAGACTTGTATGGATGTGTGTCTGACATTACACTTTGAGATGTAAAGCTGGTTTCTATCAAATACATTTCTGTTGGTGGCGGTGAATTTATTCTCTTAGCTTAACACCCTTCTCTGAGACGTACGAGCTCAGAGGTTATGTAGTTGATGGTTACTAGTGATACATTCCCAATTTGGTAATGTGGCATACGAAGTGTCGTTGATCATTGTTGGTCAAAGCGTTGCTTTGTGAAAAAGCGTGGCTTTGTGAAAAAGCGTGGCTTTGTGAAAAAAGCGTGGCTTTGTGAAAAAGCGTGGCTTTGTGAAAAAGCGTGGCTTTGTGAAAAAGCGTAGCTTTGTGGACGAGACTTCGTCGAGCCTCACAACCCGGTAATGGTCGAAACAGGAATGTTGCGACAAAAGGTTTGTAGGGGTAGCGCCGTTAGGGTATGTCATTTCCTTCTGGATAAAAGGTGGTATCATGGTATGGAGCCCAGATACTTACTCATGTGGACACACTGTATTTATTACTGTGCGATGTTGCTTGTGATCAAGGTACCTCGGATAAAGGTCGGTGACGACCGGGGGATTACATGACTCGTATGTTAGTTACCTAGTTACAGTTGTACAACGTGAGGTAGCGTCAGTGTGTTAGTTACCTAGTTACAGCTGTACAGCGTGAGGTAGCGTCGGCCTTGTGTTTGCAGAGATCCGGTTAGGTTCTCGAGGGGTCTTTCCAGAGGTGTTTTCCATTTCAGTGTAAGGAAGTTCCTTTGCTTGACCATTTGTTGGAAATCCAAAGAAACAATACGAACCCAGTACGGTTTTAGTTGTAGAACCTGCCATTTACTTATGGTGGTCACCACTGTTTAGATGGCAGCTATAGTAGGCATACAATAATGGTTGTATGTTGGCTAAGATTAATATTGTATTTTCGAAATGGTTTTCTACACTATGCACTAGAAATAATATCAAAAGAGTTTTTCTTGCGTAGTAAGCATGTTTGACTATCATAAGAAGAAATCTCCTCCAATTCTACGATTGCATTGTGTGTGTGGCGGGAGGTCTTATGGTAGTTTCATTTTTAAAAAGCATTGCGGATTTCAATGTTGAAAATTCTTTTGTTTAAAGACAAATTGTTTTGTTTGCTCATACCAGTTCCATGACTGATCCGGAGTTTATTGTACCCTTCCTAAACTCTGGGTGCCCACAATTTTCCACACGGACAGTCTAGAGTTGGGTTTTTCAGGTATTCAGGTTTAGTAGATTATCTGGAGCTAGTTCAGTTCTTGGAGTTCATGGACTGACGTTGCTTATCTTGGAGCATTCTATTGGAGACACTCTATCCGCTGCTGGTGTTGTCTATTTTCTTTCCGCTGCTATTTCTTGTATCATATCTCTGATATTGTTGTATCATATTGATATCATTATTGTATATCATTTTGGATATTGTATTCATTGGAGTTGTATATGATATCATTTATTTCTTTCTCCCGCTGTGTTGTTATACTTAATGGTGTTATAAGCTCCGGTGAACCAGATTCGGCGTTTGAATCTGTAGCATTTTGAGTACAAGTGAAATACGGGTGCCGATTTTCGAAGGCCGATTTCAGGGTCATCACAACTCGGTAGAGGTGGCGTTCGATCTAGGGATTGTGGTCGTTCGAAGTTTAGGAGTTTAAGGCGGCAGCTTGGAAGGGCTCGCGAACAGGCATAAAGAAACGGGGAAGTAGTGTTGGGTCGCGAGTGATGAGGGGCTGTATGGTATTTTTCTTCTTTTAATCTTATTTAATATATATATGTATGTATATATATAGGGCAGAAATTTTAATATTTATGCATCTAGAAAATATAATTTTTACAGTAAAATAGATCTGTAGTTAATGAAAACTATTATCAGTTGCAAACTGAAGAAATAAATATATATTTGGGGAGGTAAGATTTTAAAAATATTGAAGAGTTATTTGAAATTGGATTTTTGAATCTATATAAATTAATATATTTTTTAAGTGAGGTTTCAAAGGAAAAGGAAAGAAAATATTTTGTTAAAAAGAAAAAAATTAATTGCTCGATTATTAGTTAATCAAATTATTAAATAGCAATTGGTAGTTCGATTTAATTCGAATATTAATGAATTTTATAAAATTGTTTATACAAGGTTTAAAACCATGAAGAAATGATCAAAACGGAAATGGATTGCAAAATAAAAATGGCAAAAGTGAGATCTTCTCACTCAAATGAAAGTGGAATTTTCAGTTATTGATTGGTTGATGTTTGGATGTGATATTAGATATAGTAGGATATATCTATGTATATAGCAATATATATATATATATATATATTGGCATATGTATATATTGGAGTTGTTGATTTCCCGCATTATATAGCGGATGAGACCCTATTGCGCCGCATAATAGCGGATGATATTTTATAAATCCCATATACCGCGATATTCCACCTCGAAGTGGAATTGGTATTGTGCTAACATCTGTGGATGTAGGGAAACAGGTTGGAGGGATCCAACAGGATTCCTCAAAACATTTGAATTAATTTCATATGTTGTGTGTTGATTATTTATAATCTGTGTATGATTATATCTGTGATTGAATGTGTTGAAGGCTAAAATTTAGCCGAATGTATTTTTGGTATCGTTGGATACCAGAAATAAATGAAATTGGATTTTTGAAATTAAAGCTGGAATTTTTAGTAAATTCTTTTTGAAAGAATTGAATAAATTTAAAAGAAGGGATTTAAAAGCGTAAAGTTGATTTTTGTAATATTATCGAATTATTTCCAAAGATATGGAAAAAGATTTTTATAAATGGATTTTGAATAGTATTATTCGAAAGTTGGAAAGTTTATTTAAAATGGAATTTTAAATGGTTTGGAAGAGATAAAGGAATTTATTTTGAAAGGAGATAAATTTGTTGAAATCAAAGTGAAAATTGATTTGGTATTTTAAAATTAATCTTTGGGAAATCAATATGGAAAGTTGATTTGGTGTTTGAATGGAAAAATTCGATTTGTGTTGAAATGAATTTTTAAATCAATTTGTAATTGATTTGCTGTTTGAAAAAAGAAATTAGAATCAATTTGAAATTTGATTCGGTGTTGAAGTAAATTTAGAAATCAATTGGGAATTTGATTTGGGGTTTGAAATAAAATTGAGAAATCAATTTGAAAGTTGATTTGGTGTTGAAAATGAATATTTGAGAAATCAATTTGAAAATCGTATAAAAAGTGAATATTTGAGAATGTAAATTCCGAATAGAATTTATAAAGGAAAGGGAAATTTGTTTTAAAAATAAACATTGATTTATTTTTGAAGTGTGGAAATAAATTTACAAATTTGGAATGTAAGTTTGAAATAAATCGATAAGGATTTATTTAATTGGTTTAAATGGACCATTTCGAGAGGAAGTGTGAAATATGATTTGAAATTGGTTTTCAAATGTGAAGTGTGGAAAAATATATATCTTGTGAAGATATTTTGAAAATAAATAATTTGGGAAAAATTATTTAACTTGGATGATTGTTGTGAATGTTGTTGATAGTTAAATAACCGACTATCAATGTATGCCTTTGAAATGGCACTTGATTTGTTTTTAAAACAAATGCTCACTATTCGGGTTAGCCGGGAAAAGACCTTTGTGTCATATAACCCATTCCGAATTAGTGATACGACGATATGGATCGTATTGAAGACCGGTGTGAAGACCGGGTATTTTCGAAAATGAAAGGACAACCTGTCGAATGTCTCTTCACCGAGTTGCTCTGGTATAGAGATTTATATCACTCTTTTTGTGATGGGAAGTCCGGACGTGATTAGAAATTATCCGGATTGCAAGGGCTTCTTTGGAAGTGCCTTCGGTTCCGTTCGATCCCGGAACGGACTTGTATGGATGTGTGTCTGACATTACACATTGAGATGTAAAGCTGGTTTCTATCAAATACATTTCTGTTGGTGGCGGAGAATTTATTCTCTTAGCTTAACACCCTTCTCTGAGACGTACGAGCTCAGAGGTTATGTAGTTGATGGTTACTAGTGATACATTCCCAATTTGGTAATGTGGCATACGAAGTGTTGTTGATCATGGTATGGAGCCCAGATATTTTACCTATGTTGATGCCGCAGATTTATTATACTTTGTGGTTGTTGCTTTGTGATTGAGGATCCTCGGATAAAGGACGATAACGACCGGGGGATGGCATAGCTCGTGTGTTAGCTACCTAGTTACAACTTGGTTAAAGCATGAGGTAGCGTCGGCCTTGTGTTTGCAGAGATCCGGTTAGGTTCTCGGGGCGTCTTTCCAGAGGCGTTTCCATTTCGGTGTAAGGAAGTTCCTTTGCCTGACCATTTGTTGGAAATCCAAAGAAACAATACGAACCCTGTACGGTTTTTAGTTGTATTACCTGCTATTGAACGTAGTAGTTATAGTAGACATACAACAATGGTTGTATGTTGGCTAAGATTGATATTATACTTTCGAAATGTTTTCCACACTAGACATTAATTATAATATCAACTGATTTTGTGTAGTAAGCATTTTTGACTATCATAAGGGGAAATCTCCTCCAATTCTGCGTTTGCATTGTGTGTGTGGCGAGAGGCCTTATGGTAGTTTCATTTTCCAAAAGCATTGCGAATCTGTTTTATTTTCTTTGTGAAAATAACTGTTTTACGATCTCACACCAGTCACCATGACTGACTCGGAGTTTATTGTTCCCTTTCTAAACTCTGGGTGCCCATAATTTTCCACACGGGCAGCCTAGAGTTATGTTATCAGGATATTCTGGATATTCTGGAGCTTTGGAGATGAGCTGGATGGCGAAGCGTACTCCCATACTTGTTTGTTTATTTCACTGTGTATTCTGTATGGGACAAGTTTATATAACTGTCCATTGTTGTATTGAGTTGTATATTGACTCTGATTGATGTATGTATAAACTGATATAGTCTTTTGTTTTAAAGATTATTGATTCATCTATTGTATATTATTCCGCTGCGAATGTGAGATTCTGATGTTGTTTCTGTTTCTGTTTCTTTTTCTTCTGTCTTCTTCTACCTCTTCTTTTCAACCCTAAGGGTTCAGTTTTCCGGTATTCGATTGCGCGACATTTGATACAGTGGACGTATTAATGTCGACTTTCGAGCGTCGAAAAATCGTATCATTACAAGTGGTATCAGAGCAGCCGGTTAAGCGATAACCCTGGCTCTGTTGGGTGTTACTCATTAGAGATAGAGTCGGTAGTACTCTAGAATGAGTGTGAGTGTAATAATAGATATGAGCGCGTATTTGTTAGTGAATACAAAATTGTTTTGTATTGTGTTGACTTATCGGTTGATTGTTTATAGATTCTGGTCGGTGCAGTCTGCCAACTATAATTGATAGGAGTTTCTAAACTCTTAAACAAGATAAACCGACACAGTATTGTTTTAAAATAGGGTAAATGAAATAATTTTTCCCAAAACTATTTTTGTACAGAAAAGGAATGATTTTCTATGAATTATAGTAGTATATGGATGCGTGGTTGTTAGAAAGAGATAATATTGAATTATTATCATTGTTATATGGAAATTAAATAAAAAAATAATGATATAACCAAAAATTTGGAGATAAATCCATTTAACAAATGAAATTTATAAATATGAATTGAACGATAAGGAAATAAATTCATATACGAATGGGATTTGTAAATGTGAATTGTAAATGTGATTTATAATTTGAAATAGAATTCCAGTAAAATATTTGAGAATAAAATTCATTTATAGAATGAAATTGGTAATGTGAATTAATAAATGAGTTTTATAAATGGAAATGAGATGCCAGGATAATTGTTAAAAAGACTGGGATTTCTTTAAAATGTTATGAAATGTGAATAAGTTGATAACTTATAAAAATATTTGAAATTCGATTGGAATAAGATTCAAATTGAATAATGGAATGAAATTTGATATGAATCAAGCTGAATATTGGAAATTTAATTTGATTTGTGATAAACAAAGTGAAGTATTGAAATAAAATTAGTAAGTGAAACTAATTGAAGGAATGACAAAGTAAATATGATTTGGAAATGAATTGAATTCAATAATTATAAATGAAAGGTAAATTGAATTCGAATGGAATTGGAAATCCAGTTTAAATATAAGTAGATATTAACCAAAGTGGCAAATTGAAAAAAAAAATTTAATGTGTATATGGAATATTTATATGGAACCTAGGAAATGAAGAATGAAATTGATAATGCAAGATTGAATGAAAATGGAAATAAAACTGATATAAATTGAGTTAGAATCAATTTAAAATGGTTATGAGTTCAAGTGATAGTTTATTTACATAAATTTCGTCTAATTGCATAAAAAAAATTGTTTGTCGTTTGATGTAAACAAGATATATAAATTCTATGGCTTAATAAAAACAAATAGAATTGATTTTGGAATCAATTGAAAGGAGATGCAGAGTAATTTGTGAAATATGAATTAAAGAATTTGGATTGAAATTTCAAAGATAGTTTTGAAATGTGAGTAACATTTTTAAAATTTAAGTATATAAATTTGTTACATGATAAAAGTCTGGTATGAGTATACTATACATATGCTTTTATCTTCTTTGTGTGTGTGTGTATATATATATATATATATAAATATAGATGTCTGGATGACTATACATGTTGTTTTTAAAACTGAGACCTCTTTGTGTTTTAGTTTCCAGGCCATAGGATTGTTTAAAAAATCCTTATTCTCTGCTCTAGTCTTGGTTAATATGTAAACAATCTGTTTGTTTAACCACAGATTTAGTTTTAAAACTTTATTCAAGATAACAAATTTAAACTTTTGTCTGGAAACCAAATTGTTACAGGCTTTCAACATGTCTGGTTTTCCAAATTAAAGAAACTGATTTACTTTTAAACCCAGGTTTGACCTGAGTTTTCTAAATAAGTCCAAATATAACTACAAGACACTGTTATGTTGAAGTCACCATTCTACTATTCCATTGCTTAGTGAAGTCTGATCAGTTAGTTGTGAAGTTGCCACTGATTTCAAGTTCACCCTGTTTGACCATTGTCTTATGCCATTAATTGTACTTGCTGCCACAATAATTGGTACATTGCCTTCATGTGTTGCCTGTGCACTGTGAAGCCACTTGATCATATATGTGACTATGAATACTTGTGTGCTGGTCTCCATTTTGTATTGTTACAGTTGTTGAGCATTAGAGTTGTAGATGAATTGAATTCATATGGTAATGGGAAAACTGTTTGAATAGTAGTAGATATGAAAACTTCTGTAAGAAAATGTGTGAAATGATTTTTGGAATCTGTAGTTGGATATGGTTAAATAGGATATACTGGCATTATAAAGCAAGTGGGGAAAATTGATTTTGATTTCGAAGATAAATTTGAATTTCTCCACAAAAGGTATGTATTTGAATTTCAGTATGAAATTTGATGAGTTTCTGATTTTGCCACTTGGCATTTTGTTTTCTATTGGGATTTGAGAGTCCGTAGGGACGTTCTGTAGTCGTACCGTGTTAGCCGCGCAAAGGAGACGCTGGCAAAAATTTTCGAAAATTTCGAGAGTTAGAAAATTTTGAATTTAAAATTTGAATTTGAATTGTTAAGAAAACCATATTATTTTGGACTTATGGTTGATTGTGGAAAGTTGGTTAAAGTGATAACGAATCTTTAATAAAAAGATTTGGGTTGATAAGTAGTTTAAAACTATTTGGATTTGAGAAAATAGTAAACGGGTATTGGAACATTCTTCTTTACTTGTAATTTCGGGACGAAATTCTTTTAAGGGGGGAAGATTGTAACGACCCTGAATTTTTGACATTTGAAATGTGAATATTTAATTGAGTTTAAATATTCGAATGATAGTTTAATTTGAAATTCAAATATCAGAGTGAATTTGGCAATTAAATTATTAAATTTAATTTACTAAAGTTGGGTAAAAATTTGAATCTTCAGTTTTAAGCTGATTAAAAATAATATAAAGACTTAGAAAATTCATATTGATTATACTGAAGACAATGGAAGTTTCAGAATTGAATTTGAAACTGTTTTGTTCAGTTTTGAAATTTATCGTTTAAATCGATATTTAAAAAATAGCGTTCTGGGGCACAGTCTCGGAATTCGACGAAACCAGTTCCATTGGATCCGTAATATTGTATTATTATCGAATTTCAATTTTCGTAATGTTTGGAGTTGTTGTATGAGCATGCGATAAGCAAACGCACTGAAATTAAATCGGAAATTTAATATTTTAACTGGTCCAAAAAAGCTATCTTCTCCATACGATTGAATTTGGACTCGGAACCTTTTCCATTGTGTTCAGAATAGGCGTATAACATTACGAACGCCTAGCGGCACGCCTCGATAAGAAGTCGATATTTTGAGTTGCGATTTTCGAATTAAGTATATATTTAATTATATTAGTCAACCTCAGCTGTATTTTTCTTCACATCAGCTTTTGCTTTTCAGAAGGCTGTAGCATTCTTCAGCACGCAAACATCTCCTCTTGTCCCCTTCGT
This sequence comes from Allium fistulosum, assembly GCA_030737815.1. Classification (NCBI taxonomy): domain Eukaryota; kingdom Viridiplantae; phylum Streptophyta; class Magnoliopsida; order Asparagales; family Amaryllidaceae; genus Allium; species Allium fistulosum. The sequence continues at coordinate 641,706,688 of CM060907.1, read as the reverse complement.
TTCTTTTATCACGCAAGCAGACCATTTCAAAAGAAAACTATCTCGTTCAAAATAAATAATGGCGACTGCCTTAACTTCAAATCTCCCCCAAATCAAATCGCGAATTACCAGTTCAAACCGAAGCCACCTCATTCTTTTTATCGTTCCCTTTCCCTCTTATATGCAAATCGAAAAATCGAATCCTTCACGAAATCAAAAATTAGGAAATGGCGACTGCTTCTGTTCGAAATCGAAACCACAACTCGCGTTTGTTGAGTCGAGCAGGGCAGGGTGCTCGCGACGTTAGATTGCGAGGGGGATGCGAACGTGGCAGCGGCCTCGTGGGTTGTCGAACTAGGGTTGGTGAACTCGGTAGAGGTGACGTTCGATCTAGGGATTGTGGTTGTTCGAAGTTCAGGAGTTCAAGGCGGCAGCATGGAAGGGCTCGCGAACATGCATAAAGAAACGGGGAAGCAGTGTTGGGTCGCGAGTGATGAGGGGCTGTATGGTATTTTTCTTCTTTTAATCTTATTTAATATATATATATATATATGTATGTCTATATATAGGGCAGAAATTTTAATATATATGCATCTAGAAAATATAATTTTTACAGTAAAATAGATCTGTAGTTAATGAAAACTATTATCAGTTGCAAACTGAAGAAATAAATATATATTTGGGGAGATAAGATTTTAAAAATATTGAAGAGCTATTTGAAATCTGGTTTTTGAATCTATATAAATTAATATATTTTTTAAGTGAGGTTTCAAAGGAAAAGGAAAGAAAATATTTTGTTAAAAAGAAAAAAATTAATTACTCGATTATTAGTTAATCAAATTATTAAATAGCAATTGGTAGTTCGATTTAATTCGAATATTAATGAATTGTATAAAATTGTTTATACAAGGTTTAAAACCATGAAGAAATGATCAAAACGGAAATGGATTACAAAATAAAAATGGCAAAGGTGAGATCTTCTCACTCAAATGAAAGTGGAATTTTCAGTTATTGATTGATGGTTGTTTGGATGTGATATTAGATATAGTAGGATATATTTATGTTTATAGCAATATATATATATATATATATTGGCATATGTATATATTTGAGTAGTTGATTTCCCGCATTATATAGCGGATGAGACCCTATTGCGCCGCATAATAGCGGATGATATTTTATAAATCCCATATACCGCGATATTCCACCTCGAAGTGGAATTGGTATTGTGCTAACATCTGTGGATGCATGGAAACAGGTTGGAGGGATCCAACAGGATACTCAAAACATTTGAATTAATTTCATATGTTGTGTGTTGATTGTTTATAATCTGTGTATGATTATATCTGTGATTGAATGTGTTAAAGGCTAAAATTTAGCCGAATGTATTTTTAGTATCGTTGGATACCAGAAATAAATGAAATTGGATTTTTGAAATTAAAGCTGGAATTTTTAGTAAATTCTTTTTGAAAGAATTGAATAAATTTAAAAGAAGGGATTTAAAAGCATAAAGTTGATTTTTGTAATATTATCGAATTATTTCCAAAGATATGGGAAAAGATTTTTATAAATGGATTTTGAATAGTATTATTCGAAAGTTGGAAAGTTTATTTAAAATGGAATTTTAAATGGTTTGGAAGAGATAAAGGAATTTATTTTGAAAGGAGATAAATTTGTTAAAATCAAAGTGAAAATTGATTTGGTATTTGAAAATTAATCTTTGGGAAATCAATATGGAAAGTTGATTTGGTGTTTGAATGGAAAAATTCGATTTGTGTTGAAATGAATTTTTAAATCAATTTGTAATTGATTTGGTGTTTAAAAAAAGAAATTAGAATCAATTTGAAATTTGATTCGGTGTTGAAGTAAATTTAGAAATCAATTGGGAATTTGATTTGGGGTTTGAAATAAAATTGAGAAATCAATTTGAAAGTTGATTTGGTGTTGAAAATGAATATTTGAGAAATCGATTTGAAAATCGTATAAAAAGTGAATATTTGAGAATGTAAATTCCGAATAGAATTTATAAAGGAAAGGGAAATTTTTTTTTAAAATAAACATTGATTTATTTTTGAAGTGTGGAAATAAATTTACAAATTTGGAATGTAAATTTGAAATAAATCGATAAGGATTTATTTAATTGGTTTAAATGGACCATTTCGAGAGGAAGTGTGAAATATGATTTGAAATTGGTTTTCAAATGTGAAGTGTGGAAAAATATATATCTTGTGAAGATATATTGAAAATAAATAATTCGGGCAAAATTATTTAACTTGGATGATTGTTGCGAATGTTGTTGATAGTTAAATAACCGACTATCAATGTATGCCTTTGAAATGGCACTTGATTTGTTTTTAAAACAAACGTTCACTATTCGGGTTAGCCGGGAAAAGACCTTTGTGTCATATAACCCATTCCGAATTAGTGATACGACGATATGGATCATATTGAAGACCGGTGTGAAGACCGGATATTTTCGAAAATGAAAGGACAACCTGTCGAATGTCTCTTCACCGAGTTGCTCTGGTAAGAGATTTATATCACTCTTTTTGTGATGGGAAGTCCGGACGTGATTAGAAATTATCCGGATTGCAAGGGCTTCTTTGGGAGTGCCTTCGGTTCCATTCGATCCCGGAACGGACTTGTATGGATGTGTGTCTGACATTACACTTTGAGATGTAAATCTGGTTTCTATCAAATACATTTCTGTTGGTGGTGGAGAATTTATTCTCTTAGCTTAACACCCTTCTCTGAGACGTACGAGCTAAGAGGTTATGTAGTTGATGGTTACTAGTGATACATTCGCAATTTGGTAATGTGGCACACGAAGTGCTGTTGATCATTTGATTGATCAAAGCGTGGCTTTGTGAAAAAGCGTGGCTTTGTGAAAAAGCGTGGCTTTGTGAAAAAGCGTGGCTTTGTGGACGAGACTTCATCAAGCCTCACAACCCGGTAATGGTCGAAACAGGAACGTTGCGGCAAAGGTTTGTAGGGGTAGTGCCCCTAGGGTATGCCATTTCCTTCTGGTTAAAAGGTGATATCATGGTATGGAGCCCAGATATTTTACCTATGTTGATGCCGCGGATTTATTATACTTTGTGGTTGTTGCTTTGTGATCGAGGATCCTCGGATAAAGGTCGGTAACGACCGGGGGATGGTATAGCTCGTGTGTTAGCTACCTAGTTACAACTTTGTAACGACCCCGAATTTTATATAAATTTAAATTAATAATTAAATGAAATTTTTGAATTAAAATTGTGAAATTGATCGATTAATTCATTGCGAGTTTCCCCGAATTCAAATAAATTCGGTATAAATCATTTAAACTTTAAAATATTGTATATATATATTTGGGCATATATGAGTAAATTTCAAATTATAAATATATGTATATATATTTGGCTTGAATTTAAATCTTGTATAAGTGGTTTAAAAGATAAGTATATATATATATATATATAAATACAAGACAAGTATTAAAGTTGGAAAGAAAAAATAATAAGACAAGCAAAAACAAAAGAAAAGGAAGCCACAACAATTAATATTGTTCAGCCGAAAGAAGAAAATATATATGAATAAGGTACAACTGATAATAAATGCATGAAGCATTAGTACAATACACAAAAGCATATCAGCCACCAAAATCTAATGTCAACTGAATCAAGCAAAGGAAAATATCGCTGATGCTTTGTACCAATATTATCATCACCCAGTAACTTGTTCCTCTATATATCAAAGATAATTTTCATTTCAATTCGTTCCTCACAACATAGCAACCTGGAAAAAAAGAAAAAAAAAGCAAGCATCATTTTTAAACTTAAACAAGATTCCATTTAAAATACAACCAATACAAACCAGAGATTAAGGAGAAGTTTCAACTAACAGATTTCAAAGCCTGTTCAACATAAATGATAAGCTCTGTTCTTCTCAAAAGCAAAGGTGAGTAACTTTTGTTTTGATTAAATTTATAAGAATAATCTGTTGTATATATCTGTGAATGAAGATCTTAACATATATATATATATATATTTATATCTAAATGCTGTGTGAATATTTACATGATTTAAGTATGGGAAGCAGGCTGTTGATTTCATATGTCCTCTGTCTCAGCTTTTAAAACAAAGATTTCAATTCAAGAATCCTTTCTGCACAATCCACTCATTGTTTGGATTAAGATCAAACAACAAGTGTTTGTTTGACCATAAACTAAATTTTAAAAATAAATTTAGATTCAAACAGTTTGTAAATATCTCTGGGAAGCAAGAAATCTGAGCTAGCTTCCACATTCGTCAAAATACAAACATTTTTATTTTCGAATTCAAGTACAAAATCTAAAATTCTTATACCTTGATAGGATTTTTAAAGCAAAATTTAGAATTTTTAGAAGAAGTATTTAAGAGCAGTTCGATAGTGTCGAGATTGCTTCTTTTTGGCAATATCTGATGATTTCTTGGCTCAGGATGGTCGGGTTTGTTTGTGGTAATAGATGAGGCTATGGAGATGATGAGAAAAATAGGCGGAGGTGGCCATGGCCACGGTAGCGACAGCGGCGAGCACTTAAAATTTCTAACCCTAGTTTTGAGGAGGGTTTGTGTTTTGATTCGTTCGCCGTCATCAATTGATCGAGCGTGGCGAGGTTTCTGGGGGTGGAAGAGGAAGTGTCGACAAAGTGAAGGCCGAAGTTTGAGGCATTCTAATGGTCGAGGTTGCGGGGGCGACGAGTTTTCCAGGTTTGATGGTGAACCTGAACATGTCTCCAGGTTTCGTTTTTTTAGTTCAAATTTTGATTCGATGATCTTCTCACGCGTTTGGATCGTTGCGGGGTTTCAAGGCGACGACATCGACTTGTTGATGATCGAAACGGTGGCTGGGGGAGCTTTGGGTTCGTGTGCACGTGCACGTGCATCTTCGAGTATCAGGGTGAATGTGGAGTTTGGGGAAAAAGGGGGAGACTCGGAGCCAAGCACGGGAAATTTGCCAGTTTTCTCGAAGAAGATGAAGTTGGATGGGAAGAAGAAAGGTCTAGGGGAAAAGGGGTGTTCGACTCGAAGTAATACTCGAGCATCATAGGGATGGAAAAGGGGTTTTCTCTTGTTATGATATCCAGTTTAAAATAAAGCAAAATGACAAGTTTAAATGAAAACATAAGTTGGTTAACAAGTTTTTAATAAATTTTAAAGTCATATGGGTTGAAATTTAATTTGTTTTGATTTGAAAATTTTATATTAGGTTAATTAATCGAATTAATATGGAATTGTTTTCAAATTGAAATAATTTAATTAAGTGATTAATTAAGATAATGATTATCTTAAAGCTGATTAAGGTTTTGATGATTAATGATTTAATTAATAAAGCGATTAAAAGATTAATTACTTAATATAATCAATTTCAAGGGGTTTATTAATTAAAGGAGATTAATTAATTAAAGATAATTACTTAATTAAAAGTAATTAATTTATGATCAAAGTGATTAATTAAAGCCTAATTGATTAATATGGTTAATTAATTAAAGAGATTTAATTTGAGGGTAAGTAATTAATTAAGATTAATTAATTAAGGGAAGTAATTAAAGTTAATTAATTAAGGACAATTAAAATCAGATAATTAAATTGGTCTTACTTATGGATGTTTGGATTCTATTGGATGATTTGATCGTTTGATATCCCTGATATATGATGCTTTGTGATACATCCTGATTTATGTTGTGATCTGAAATTTCTATTTCTGTGATATATTACTATGTGGATATGAAAACCCTTGACCCGTAAACGACATTTGAATTTCGATGCGACAGGGAGTCGGATTCCAGTTGGTTATCCGAAACCCACATCGAATTGTAATGATGAATCGTTATGACTGATAAATTTACTTTATCTATGAATCTGTGAATGAAGATAAGCGTTATGGATTATACCGCTTATCGATATATCTGTGATGATTGATGTTGTGCACTATTGTGTGTAAAACCCCTGGACTACACCATACACACACAAATATGGATTTCACGTGGAAATCGGTTAAATCACAGATGATGTAAATTTAATGTTTTTGAAATTGAAATTTTAATTTCAATTGATTTTGAAATTGGAAATTTGGGTTTAAAGTGAAAAGCTTTTGAAATGGGATTTCAAAGATAAAAGTTATTTTGAATAACTTAATCAAGTTTTGAAAATTTAAATAATTTGATTTAAATTTGAATTCAAGTTTGAAATTGAATTCTATGATTTGAAACTAAGGATTAAAGATGCTGTACAAGTTATATATGGGTTAAACCATTTTAAAGGTATTGATTTGGGAATTTGAATTTAATTTAAGGGTTTTAACTCGTGTAAATATAACTGGATTTTTCCGAAACGGAAACTACTTGTTTTCAAATAATAATAGCTTTCATTTTAAGAAAGGATTTCCAAATTCTGTTGAACGGTTTCAAGTTTGAAATAGAATTGAAATGTTTTGAAAACTATGAAATGAGTCTTTGATTTCAAAGACCGGACGAATTAATCCAACTTGAATTGGAATTGTTTTGAAAGACTATGAATGAATCTTTGGAAATGAGTTTTGAAAGCTATAAGTTAAATCTTGACTTAAAGATTTAACGAGTTAATCCAAGTGAAATGGAAATTGTTTTGAAAATCTATGAATGAATCTTTGTGAATGAGGTTAACTTTGTGAATTAAATCTTTTGTTTAAAAGATTAAAAGTGTGGAATTTGTTTAAACCATTGAAGGTTTTTGAAATGAATCTTTTTGTTTAAAAGATTGGAAATGGTAATTTGTTTTAGCCATTCGAATGAAAAGTTTTGGGCTTTAAGCTGTGATTTAACTGAGACCCCAGTATCCATATGATTTTTAATTGCGCTCGTTCTTCGGTTTAGCCGGGAGAGGACCTTTGTGTCGTATAACCCATTCCGAATAATGATACGTCGTATATGGATAGCATTTGAAGACCGGGTATTTGCGAGAACGATAGGATGACCTATCGATTGTCTCTGCACTGAGTCGCGCCGGTATAGAGATTTCCTAAGTGATGGGAAATCCGATCGAGATTGTGAATACCCGGATTTCCAAGGGCTTCTTTGGAAGTGCCTTCGGTTCCGTTCGATCCCGGAACGGACTTGTATGGATGTGTGTCTGACGTTACACTTTGAGATGTAAAGCTGGTGTCTATCAAATACATTTCTGTTGGTGGCGGAGAATTTATTCTCTTAGCTTAACACCCTTCTCTGAGAAGTACGAGCTCAGAGTTTATGTAGTTGATGGTTAATAGTGATACATTCCCAATTTGGTAATGTGGCATACGAAGTGCTGATGATGCGTTGTTTTGTGAAAAAGCGTGGCTTTGTGAAAAAGCATTGCTTTGTGAAAAAGCATAGTTTTGTGGACGAGACTTCGTCGAGCCTCACAACCCGGTAATGGTCGAAACAGGAATGTTGCAACAAAGGTTTGTAGGGGTAGCGCCCCTAGGTATGTCATTTCCTTCTGGATAAAAGGTGATATCATGGTATGGAGCCCAGATATTTTACCTATGTGGATGCTGCACAGTTATTATACTTTGTGGTTGTTGCTTTGTGATCGAGGGCCCTCGGATAAAGGTCGGTAACGACCGGGGGATGACATGACTCGTGTGTTAGTTACCTAGTTACAGCTGTACAGCATGAGGTAGCGTCAGTGTGTTAGTTACCTAGTTACAGCTGTACAGCGTGAGGTAGCGTCGGCCTTTTGTTTGCAGAGATCCAGTTAGGATCCGGGGCGTCTTTCCAGAGGCGTTTCTATTTCGGTAAGGAAGTTCCTTAGCCTGATCATTTGATGGAAATCCAAAGAAACAATACGAACCCTGTACGGTTTTAGTTGTATTACCTGCTATGGAATGTGGCGGTAACCTGCTATTGAACGTAGTAGCTATAGTAGGCATACGATGAAATGTTGTATGCTGGCTAAGATTAATATTATATTTTCGAAATGGTTTTCGACACTATGCAATAATGATAATAATATCGAATGATTTTGCGTAGTAAGCATTTTTGACTATCATAAGAAGAAATCTCCTCCAATTCTGCGATTGCATTGTGTGTGTGGTGGGAGGTCTTATGGTAGTTTCATTTTCGAAAAGCATTGTGGGTTTCAATGTTTAAAATGCTTTTGTTTTAAAGATAAACTGTTTTGTTGCTCACACCAGTCCCATGACTGACCCGGAGTTTATTGTTTCCTTCCTAAACTCTGGGTGCCCACTATTTTCCACACGGGCAGTCTAGAGTTGGGTTTTTCAGATATTCAGGTTTAGTAGATTATCTGGAGCTGGTTCAGTTCTTGGAGTTCAGGACTGCACTTGCTTCTCTTTGTGGTTCGAGCTGATGTTGGAGTTATTGGAGTCATTCTCCGATTGATCATTTGGAGATCTCTTCCATTTGTTGTTACTTCCGCTGTATCATTTTTTTATCTCTGATCTTGTTGTATCATATTGATATCATTGTTGTATATCATATTGGATATTGTATTCATTGGAGTTGTATATGATATCATTTATTTCTTTTTCTTCCGCTGTGTTGTTGTACTTAATGATGTTATAAGCTCCGGCGACTCGGATTTGAACGGTCGAATCTACAGCATTCGAGTACGATGTAAAGTATGGATGTCGATTTTCGAGCGGGAAAAATTCGTATCGTTACATTTGGTATCAGAGCTAAGGTTGAACTTTAGCTCAGGAGTATAACACGTTATGTAGCTCATTAGAGATAGAGTGAAGTAAACTCTAGAATGATTGTATCCCTAAGATATCTGTTCGAATGTCTCAGTAAATTCTCTTACTATCCACTGATAGTAAGTATGAGTGCGAGAAGAGGATGAGATAGGGGATAGGGGAATACGACTATAAATGGTCAATACTTTGTAACAACAAGGGAACAATCTTTTCTCTATCAATCTCTTTTGTTCAGCATCTCTTCTCAATTCTTCGATAGTTCCTGGTAGATCTAGGAAGGAGATTCGATATATTAATATGGGACATAAACTCCAGATAGACCAGAATTGTTTGTTTGGATGTATTGGTTGCATTGGTTATTATGGTTGATAGGTATGCTTTAATTCTAAACTGAAATTTTTGAAATCATATCCATATATCTATCTATTCTTTGGGTCCCGATATGTTCTACGAATGGTTAGTTATCCTTTCGAACTAACCGATGCCATTGTATATTTCGTAGATCTGGATGACCCGAGTATCTTGTGAAGTGTTAAATAGATTCGTTATCGTATCTATTATTGATATTCTGAATTGGTAAGCCAAATGCAGAATAAATATTTAATTGATTCGTTGAAATATTCTTCATCTATCTTTGTGTCTCCTTGGCAATTTCGAGGACGAAATTCTTTTAAGGGGGGAAGTCTGTAACGACCCCGAATTTTATATAAATTTAAATTAATAATTAAATGAAATTTTTGAATTAAAATTGTGAAATTGATCGATTAATTCATTGCGAGTTTCCCCGAATTCAAATAAATTCGGTATAAATCATTTAAACTTTAAAATATTATATATATATATTTGGGCATATATGAGTAAATTTGAAATTATAAATATATGTATATATATTTGGCTTGAATTTAAATCTTGTATAAGTGGTTTAAAAGATAAGTATATATATATATATATATAAATACAAGACAACTATTAAAGTTGGAAAGAAAAAATAATAAGACAAGCAAAAACAAAAGAAAAGGAAGCCACAACAATTAATATTGTTCAGCCGAAAGAAGAAAATATATATGAATAAGGTACAACTGATAATAAATGCATGAAGCATTAGTACACTACACAAAAGCATATCAGCCACCAAAATCTAATGTCAACTGAATCAAGCAAAGGAAAATATCTCTGATGCTTTGTACCAATATTATCATCACCCAGTAACTTGTTCCTCTATATATCAAAGATAATTTTCATTTCAGTTCGTTCCTCACAACATAGCAACCTGGAAAACAAGAAAAAAAAAGCAAGCATCATTTTTAAACTTAAACAAGATTCCATTTAAAATACAACCAATACAAACCAGAGATTAAGGAGAAGTTTCAACTAACAGATTTCAAAGCCTGTTCAACATAAATGATAAGCTCTGTTCTTCTCAAAAGCAAAGGTGAGTAACTTTTGTTTTGATTAAATTTATAAGAATAATCTGTTGTATATATCTGTGAATGAAGATCTTAACATATATATATATATATTTATATCTAAATGCTGTGTGAATATTTACATGATTTAAGTATGGGAAGCAGGCTGTTGATTTCATATGTCCTCTGTCTCAGCTTTTAAAACAAAGATTTCAATTCAAGAATCCTTTCTGCACAATCCACTCATTGTTTGGATTAAGATCAAACAACAAGTGTTTGTTTGACCATAAACTAAATTTTAAAAATCAATTTAGATTCAAACAGTTTGTAAATATCTCTGGGAAGCAAGAAATCTGAGCTAGCCTCCACATTCGTCAAAATACAAACATTTTTATTTTCGAATTCAGGTACAAAATCTAAAATTCTTATACCTTGATAGGATTTTTAAAGCAAAATTTAGAATTTTTAGAAGAAGTATTTAAGAGCAGTTCGATAGTGTCGAGATTGCTTCTTTTTGGCAATATCTGATGATTTCTTGGCTCGGGATGGTCGGGTTTGTTTGTGGTGATAGATGAGGCTATGGAGATGATGAGAAAAATAGGCGGAGGTGGCCATGGCCACGGTAGCGACAGCGGCGAGCACTTAAAATTTCTAACCCTAGTTTTGAGGAGGGTTTGTGTTTTGATTCGTTCGCCGTCATCAATTGATCGAGCGTGGCGAGGTTTCTGGGGGTGGAAGAGGAAGTGTCGACAAAGTGCTGGAGTTTGAGGCGTTCTAGTGGTCGAGGTTGCGGGGGCGACGAGTTTTCCAAGTTTGATGGTGAACCTGAACATGTCTCCAGGTTTCGTTTTTTTAGTTCAAATTTTGATTCGATGATCTTCTCACGCATTTGGATGGTTGCGGGGTTTCAAGGCAACGACGTCGACTTGTTGATGATCGAAACGGTGGCTGGAGGAGCTTTGGGTTCGTGTGCACGTGCACGTGCATCTTCGAGTATCAGGGTGAATGTGGAGTTTGGGGAAAAAGGGGGAGACTCGGAGCCAAGCACGGGAAATTTGCCAGTTTTCTCGAAGAAGATGAAGTTGGATGGGAAGAAGAAAGGTCTCGTGGAAAAGGGGTGCTCGACTCGAAGTAATACTCGAACATCATAGGGATGGAAAAGGGGTTTTCTCTTGTTATGATATCCAGTTTAAAATAAAGCAAAATGACAAGTTTAAATGAAAACATAAGTTGGTTAACAAGATTTTAATAAATTTTAAAGTCATATGGGTTGAAATTTAATTTGTTTTGATTTGAAAATTTTATATTAGGTTAATTAATCGAATTAATATGGAATTGTTTTCAAATTGAAATAATTTAATTAAGTGATTAATTAAGATAATGATTATCTTAAAGCTGATTAAGGTTTTGATGATTAATGATTTAATTAATAAAGCGATTAAAAGATTAATTACTTAATATAATCAATTTCAAGGGGTTTATTAATTAAAGGAGATTAATTAATTAAAGATAATTACTTAATTAAAAGTAATTAATTTATGATCAAAGTGATTAATTAAAGCCTAATTGATTAATAGGGTTAATTAATTAAAGAGATTTAATTTGAGGGTAAGTAATTAATTAAGATTAATTAATTAAGGGTAGTAATTAAAGTTAATTAATTAAGGACAATTAAAATCAGATAATTAAATTGATCTTACTTATGGATGTTTGGATTCTATTGGATGATTTGATCGTTTGATATCCCTGATATATGCTGCTTTGTGATACATCCTGATTTATGTTGTGATCTGAAATTTCTATTTCTGTGATATATTACTATGTGGATATGAAAACCATTGACCCGTAAACGAAATTTGAATTTCGATGCGACAGGGAGTCGGATTCCAGTTGGTTATCTGAAACCCACATCGAATTGTAATGATGAATCGTTATGACTGATAAATTTACTTTATCTATGAATCAGTGAATGAAGATAAGCGTTATGGATTATACCGCTTATCGATATATCTGTGATGATTGATGTTGTGCACTATTGTGTGTAAAACCCCTGGACTACACCATACACACATAAATATGGATTTCACGTGGAAATCGGTTAAATCACAGATGATGTAAATTTAATGTTTTTGAAATTGAAATTTTAATTTCAATTGATTTTGAAATTGGAAATTTGGGTTTAAAGTGAAAAGCTTTTGAAATGGGATTTCAAAGATAAAAGTTATTTTGAATAACTTAATCAAGTTTGAAAATTTAAATAATTTGATTTAAATTTGAATTCAAGTTTGAAATTGAATTCTATGATTTGAAACTAAGGATTAAAGATGCTGTACAAGTTATATATGGGTTAAACCATTTTAAAGGTATTGATTTGGGAATTTGAATTTAATTTAAGGGTTTTAACTCGTGTAAATATAACTGGATTTTTCCGAAACGGAAACTACTTGTTTTCAAATAATAATAGCTTTCATTTTAAGAAAGGATTTCCAAATTGTGTTGAACGATTTCAAGTTTGAAATAGAATTGAAATGTTTTGAAACTGTGAAATGAGTCTTTGATTTCAAAGACCGGACGAATTAATCCAACTTGAATTGGAATTGTTTTGAAAGACTATGAATGAATCTTTGGAAATGAGTTTTGAAAGCTATAAGTTAAATCTTGACTTAAAGATTTAACGAGTTAATCCAAGTGAAATGAAAATTGTTTTGAAAATCTATTAATGAATCTTTGTGAATGGGGTTAACTTTGTGAATTAAATCTTTTGTTTTAAAGATTAAAAGTGTGGAATTTGTTTAAACCATTGAAGGATTTTGAAATGAATCTTTTTGTTTAAAAGATTGGAAATGGTAATTAGTTTTAGCCATTCGAATGAAAAGTTTTGGGCTTTAAGCTGTGATTTAACTGAGACCCCAGTATCCATATGATTTTTAATTGCACTCGTTATTCGGTTTAGCCGGGAGAGGACCTTTGTGTCGTATAACCCATTCCGAATAATGATACGTCGTATATGGATAGCATTTGAAGACCGGTGGTGAAGACCGGGTATTTGCGAGAACGATAGGATGACCTATCGATTGTCTCTGCACTGAGTCGCGCAGGTATAGAGATTTCCTAAGTGATGGGAAATCCGATCGAGATTGTGAATACCCGGATATGCAAGGGCTTCTTTGGAAGTACCTTCGGTTCCGTTCGATCCCGGAAAGGACTTGTATGGATGTGTGTCTGACGTTACACTTTGAGATGTAAAGCTGGTTTCTATCAAATACATTTCTGTTGGTGGCGGAGAATTTATTCTCTTAGCTTAACACCCTTCTCTGAGACGTACGAGCTCAGAGCTTATGTAGTTGATGGTTACTAGTGATTCATTCCCAATTTGGTAATGTGGCATACGAAGTGCTGATGATGCGTTGTTCTGTGAAAAAGCGTGGCTTTGTAAAAAAGCGTGGCTTTGTGAAAAAGCGTTGCTTTGTGAAAAAGCGTAGTTTTGTGGACGAGACTTCGTCGAGCCTCACAACCCGGTAATGGTCGAAACAGGAATGTTGCGACAAAGGTTTGTAGGGGTAGCGCCCCTAGGGTATGTCATTTCCTTCTGGATAAAAGGTGATATCATGGTATGGAGCCCAGATATTTTACCTATGTGGATGCTGCACAGTTATTATACTTTGTGGTTGTTGCTTTGTGATCGAGGGCCCTGGGATAAAGGTCGGTAACGACCGGGGGATGACATGACTCATGTGTTAGTTACCTAGTTACAGCTGTACAGCGTGAGGTAGCGTCAGTGTGTTAGTTACCTAGTTACAGCTGTACAGCGTGAGGTAGCGTCGGCCTTTTGTTTGCAGAGATCCGGTTAGGATCTGGGGCGTCTTTCCAGAGGCGTTTCTATTTCGGTAAGGAAGTTCCTTAGCCTGATCATTTGTTGGAAATCCAAAGAAACAATACGAACCCTATACGGTTTTAGTTGAATTACCTGCTATGGAATGTGGCGGTAACCTGCTATTGAACGTAGTAGCTATAGTAGGCATACAATGAAATGTTGTATGCTGGCTAAGATTAATATTATATTTTCGAAATGGTTTTCGACACTATGCACTAATGATAATAATATCGAATGATTTTGCGTAGTAAGCATTTTTGACTATCATAAGAAGAAATCTCCTCCAATTCTGCGATTGCATTGTGTGTGTGGTGGGAGGTCTTATGGTAGTTTCATTTTCGAAAAGCATTGCGGGTTTCAATGTTTAAAATGCTTTTGTTTTAAAGATAAACTGTTTTGTTGATCACACCAGTCCCATGACTGACCCGGAGTTTATTGTTTCCTTCCTAAACTCTGGGTGCCCACTATTTTCCACACGGGCAGTCTAGAGTTGGGTTTTTCAGATATTCAGGTTTAGTAGATTATCTGGAGCTGGTTCAGTTCTTGGAGTTCAGGACTGCACTTGCTTCTCTTTGTGGTTCGAGCTGATGTTGGAGTTATTGGAGTCATTCTCCGATTGATCATTTGGAGATCTCTTCCATTTGTTGTTACTTCCGCTGTATCATTTTTTTATCTCTGATCTTGTTGTATCATATTGATATCATTGTTGTATATCATACTGGATATTGTATTCATTGGAGTTGTATATGATATCATTTATTTCTTTTTCTTCCGCTGTGTTGTTGTACTTAATGATGTTATAAGCTCCGGCGACTCGGATTTGAACGGTCGAATCTACAGCATTCGAGTACGATGTAAAGTATGGATGTCGATTTTCGAGCGGGAAAAATTCGTATCGTTACAAACTTGGTTAAAGCGTGGGGTAGCGTCGGCCTTGTGTTTGCAGAGATCCGGTTAGGATCTCAGGGCGTCTTTCCAGAGGCGTTTCCATTTCGGTGTAAGGAAGTTCCTTTGCCTGACCATTTGTTGGAAATCCAAAGAAACAATACGAACCCTGTACGGTTTTTAGTTGTATTACCTGCTATGGAATGTTGCGGTAACCTGCTATTGAACGTAGTAGTTATAGTAGACATACAACAATGGTTGTATGTTGGCTAAGATTGATATTATACTTTCGAAATGTTTTCCACACTAGACATTAATAATAAAATCAACTGATTTTGCGTAGTAAGCATTTTTGACTATCATAAGGGGAAATCTCTATTCTGCGTTTGCATTGTGTGTGTGGCGGGAGGCCTTATGGTAGTTTCATTTTCCAAAAGCATTGCGAATCTGTTTTATTTTCTTTGTGAAAATAACTGTTTTACGATCTCACACCAGTCACCATGACTGACTCAGAGTTTATTGTTCCCTTTCTAAACTCTGGGTGCCCATAATTTTCCACATGGGCAGCATAGAGTTATGTTATCAGGATATTCTGGATATTCTGGAGCTTTGGAGATGAGCTGGATGGCGTAGCGTACTCCCGTACTTGTTTATTTATTCCGTTGTGTATTCTGTATGGGACAAGTTTATATAACTGTCCATTGTTGTATTGAGTTGTATATTGACTCTGATTGATGTATGTATAAACTGATATAGTCTTTTGTTTTAAAGATTATTGATTCATCTATTGTATATTATTCTGCTGCGAATGTGAGATTCTGATGTTGTTTCTGTTTCTGTTTCTTTTTCTTCTGTCTTCTTCTACCTCTTCTTTTCAACCCTAATGGTTCAGTTTTCCGGTATTCGATTGCGCGGCATTTGATACAGTGGACATATTAATGTCGACTTTCGAGCGTCGAAAAATTGAATCGTTACATTTGGTGATATAATAAATATTTTTTTATATTCGTTTGTGAGTGTTGTTTGTTTATATTATAGTATAAGCTTTATATAAACTGGGTTACATTGTTAGTGTACAGGAATATGTATTATTGAATTGACTGCAGTGTATGTATAAGTATATATAGATTTTAAATATGTATTCGGTTTGAATATTTGTTTTGGGAAATGATTTACTACATTGTATGTATAATATATATGAGTTAGATATGTATATTTGGTTGTATTTTGTCCAATGTATGGGTTATATGTATATATTTGTTTTAAAATGTGAAGTATTTTGCATTTATATGTATTTATTCCAAATTATAATGTATGTATATGTTGACTTTTATGTGTGTTTTAATTTGGAATAAAGGATTTGAAATACATATGTATATTTAAATTTAAAAATGTGTTTGAATATAAAATATGATTTTGTATATGTACATAGTTATATATCTTTTCACTTATACCCATTTATCTTCATCGACCCAATTCTGATTTGATTTCGTCTATTACTTGTTATCAGCTTTGATCATCGAATTTGTGCTTGGATCTGTAACTCAATTTCAGTGTCCATTCCTGTGTGAGTATCTGTGTCATCTCATGTTCTCTCTAGCTTTGAAAGGTGAGCAATCACTCACAATTATCGTTCTTATATTTATTAAATTTTATTTCAATTGAACGACAATTAAAATATGCTGCTAATTTGAACTGTTAATTATTTAATCATTGTTAGATATGCTATTATCTGTATCTGTTCACTTGTGGGCACTACAAGAAAAAATGTTATAAATAACGTCATTTAATAACGCGTTATTCTAAAGCGTTATTGTTTACATTTAATCATTTTTTTTAACTCATTTTGTTTTGTACCATGCTGTGTAACGCTCTTGGCTCCAAAATTTTCGTCTGCCCTCCAGAAAAACAATTAACCAGTTTCATCTCTCTCCCAAAAAAACTTAACCATTTTTGTAACGACCCGGAATTTTCGAACCCGAAAATTCCAGATCGTTAGAGAAAAAGAAGAAAGAGGTAGAAGAAGAAGAAAAACAAAACTCAGAATCACACATTCTCACATTCGCAGCGGATAAAATATAATATCAAATAATATTCTTTACACAAAGAAAGCTGTAATTGTTATTTTACATTCACTACATCAGAGTTACATCCATTTACAAATATACTAGACAGTTAGAATTAACATGTCTCAGATAAACAACAGTAATATGCTCAGCGGAATACACTCCATACGTTCCTGCCATCCAGCTCGCCACCTGAACTCCAGAACGTCCTAACCTGAAAATCTGTAATACTCGGTCTGACCCGAGCATTACATCAAAGTAACACCCGGGTCAGGCTGGAAACCAGCGTGAGTAAACTCATCTAACATGAAATTCAATCCATAGAACTTATTTAAACCCGGGTAACTCGTACTTTTCTACGAGTTCTTAACTTATTTGAGTCAATCACTTATTTCAAACAATATCTAAGAATCACTACTCAGTTTAGATATCCATGATTCTTAACTTATTTCACTTCAGCCTATTTACTTCTAAACTCAAATTTATAAAGAATCGAAGTGGTTTCGGATATTGCTGATACCCGACTCCGGTCTCTTCGAAACCAATGTTATTCATTAAACCAAAAGTTTAAGTTTAAACAATACAATTTATACACGACGATTCATCTCATATCATACATCAACACATATCACATATCGGAGATATCACATAATCCAAGGCATCCAATATCATTCAATCATTCATTAAGCAAGATTAATCATCCTCACCATCTCTAATTAATTTAATTAACCATCAATGAATTAAATTAATTACTTTAATTACTTTTAAACCCTATTTACTTAACATTAATTTATTATAAATTAATTAATTAATCATCCTTTAATTATTCGTCTTGATTAATCATCCTTAATTAATTACTTTTAATTACATTAGTAATTATAAATTAATTATCCTTAATCATTCACATTTATTCTCTTTAATTAATTATACTATAATTAATTACATTAATTAATGATCCTTAATTAATTTCCTTCTTAATTATCTGGATTATCCTTAATCCTACTTACCTAACATTAATTAGTTACAAATTTATTTATTAATTACCTACCTTAATTAATCTTTAATTAATTAATTATAACCCTCAATTATAAATTAATTAATCCTTAATCATTAAATTAATTAATTTCTTTTAATTAATCCTTTATCATGAATTAATTAAATTAATTAATTATACTTGAATTTTCTTAATTAACTTAATTAATCTCAAATCATTAAACCTTATTTAAAATAAACATTTAGAAATCAGTTATAGCTACAACAATTTAAACATCTAAATTAACCTTTTAAATCTTTTGAAATTCTTTCAAAGTTATTTAATAAATTTCAATACATATTCATTTGAAAACTTATATCTTTTAAAACTCAACTACTTTAAATATGTTTTGGAGATGTTAAATCTTTATCTTTGAACCCAAATTATTTCTATAACTTTAAAACTTGTTTTTAAGTTTGCTTTTAAAACTTTGAACTTGATTACTTTTACCAAGTTTGAAACCAGATTCAAACAAAAACAAACCCGAGTCTACCCCATCACTTTCCCGAGTGAAACGCGAGAAAACACACTAGTCTCCCCCTACTACTTCTACTTCGAGTCAAACACACATATTCCCGAGACAAACCCGGGTATAATTCTTCTTCCCAAACATCGATCATTCCAGTTCCAAATGTGCACACGTGCACGTGCACATTCCTTCCGGCCACCAGAGATCGACGCTCCGACCTTCGACACGTCGCCGAACATCTCCTCAGACGAACTGACCACCCCGATCCTCCAATCCAACCGGAAATCGAAATCGAACGAAAACGAGCAACTGGAACCAAACCTTCGCCAGAAAACGCCTCGAACCCAACGTCCCCGATCACCAGAGTCTTCGCGACCCCAACCACAGCTTCACCGACCAACCACGCGCCTATTCCCCCACCACCGGTCGACTCCGATGCATTGACGACGACGCCTTCACCAATTTCCGACTTCGACTTCAAAATTCCCCCTAAGCCCTAATTCACTTCATTCAGGTCACCATGGTCCAAAATAAAATACCATCACATTTTTCCCATAGTCGTCAGACCCCCAGCCAACTTCGACCACGATCCTGATGATGTTCACCATGCCGATCACCAGAATTTCCCCTAAACCCATAATCTGATCAACCACGAATTTCTCACCCGAAACAAAACTAAAAATCGTGATTCTTCTTTTTAAAAATCTTAGTTTTAAAAGACGATTCAGATTATATAAGTGAATTCGAGAATCAAAATGTTTGAATTTAACATGTTTCAGATATTCCACTGTATTTCTTGATTTTCCAGATTATATTCAACTTATTTATACTTGAAAATAATTTTAAATCATAAGTTATGTTTAAACAAACATGATTCATTTGGATTCGTAAGCTTAACAGAGACTAGATAAGGAAGATTGGAATTTTTATATCAAATATTTGAACTCTGTAACTTAAACAGAGATGATCTCTGATACATCCATACATGCACACAGTTCTATACTCATATACACATATATTCATATTCACAACAACATGCATGTATATATATTCAACATGCATCACAATTTACTTCAAACATCTATCACATGAATCTAATTAAAACTGTTTTAAGCTTAATCTACTCATATTAAAATAACAGAGAAGTATATATGTATACATACTGATTTTAGTATATGCATTTTATTTATACAATCATGCATTCACAGATAAAATCATATGCAAACCATATTACTATAAAGATTCATCACATCATTTAAGTTTATTACTAGATCTAAAAACTGTTTTAAAAATAAAGTTTTACTCACCTGTTATATGATGTGCAGAGAATTTGAAAACAGTTTGCACTTGAAAATTTGCTACAGAAACTTGAAAAGCTTTTGAAAATTGAATTTGCTTTATTTCTTTAAAACTGCAAAGCTCTGAAAACTTTTGCTTTGGCTTCAGATATACTTGCATGCATACTTGAAGGATAGTTACAGGCTTGAATGACAGGGCTTTGATTTCAGGTTGCTGATTTTGATTTCAGTTTTAACTTGAATATTGTTTGTGGATTTCTTGTTTGCATTTGAACTTGAGGAATGTATTACAGGGTTTTAAACTTTGATCTGAGATTTTCTTTTGAGAAGAGAATTACAGGCTTTTGATAGGTGATTACAGGGTTTTGATTTTTTGTTTTTGAGTTGTTTACTTTGCTTGAATTTCTGGTTAGAGGAAGTAGTTTACAGGCTGAGTTCTTGTTTTTGAAAAGAAAAGATAAGAAAAGAATTTAAGGAAGAGGGTAGGAGTTTATATAGTGTTAATTTAGGATTTATTAAAAGAAAATAAAAATAAAAGGAATGACACTTGTCTTTTACTCTCCCTAATTACTTAACACATATGCTTAGATGGTTTAATATGTTAACACTTGTCATTTTTAAATTTTACATTATTTTTAAAGCTTTTATATTTAATTTTTCTAATTAATAAACATATTCTAATTTATAAATGCTTTTTCTTAATTTACATAAATACAATCTTTAAAAGAAAAATAAAAATAAAAACCAATTATATTCAAATAAAATCATTTATAATATATTTAATTCATTTTAAATGATAATATAAACTTTTTTATTTATTTACTATTCATATCTTTTCAATGCATACCGTCGATGCTCTCATATATAAGGATCCCGATATAAATATTTATTATCAGAATTATTTATTCAATTCATAAATCAGTATTCTTATTAATCAATCCAGTTAATTATCAATTAACAAGTGTTCAAAAATCCGGGTTATCACATTCCTCCCCCCTTTAAATCTTTTCGTCCTCGAAAAGGAACGAAGCCTGAATTTACTTATTTACTTATTATCAGATAAATTTTTCTTTTGAACATATTTTTAAAACACTTTAAAAATCTTTATAATATTACTAAATTAGTTTTTATAAAAATACTTTTATAACTCGATGTTTCAACAAGTCCATTCTCGTTCTCACAGAAATTCGGTCATACATTGATCAGGCGTAAGACTGAAAATCTATAAGTACTTAGCAGACCCATTTTCAACACCCAGTAAAAATATTTTGGAAAATAATTTTATTGAAAATATAGAAAACAGTTTTGAAAATAGAGGAAATATCTTTGGTGAGAATGCTCTGGAAATCATCACTCCCATCCATGGTCCCAGTTAACCCGATGGTTACGTTGTCGTCCCGGCAAAATCCACAGATAACTGTAGGTCTCCGCGCTCCTCGATTACGCCATGGAACCCGCTACAGATCGCAGTTATACCCGGGCCTTACGTTGCTAGCACAGCACAAACCCATATAACTGTAGGCATCAGCGCCACCGAATTTCGCTGCCAAATAATGAAACTTCTCCCACATAGGTCGCAGTCTACCGATATAAAATCAAACGCAGACTGTTGGCTCTCAGCGGCACAAACGACTTTCGCTATGTTACCATAGTGTCACAGTCTACCGATATAAAATCAAACGTAGACAGTTGGCTCTCAGCGGCACACATGACTTTCGCTATGGTCTGTAGTAGATCGCAGAGACATCGAGTTAAATTGTCGTCACAGCATAACCCAAATGCCTCTGTGGGCACCAGCCCCTCGACTTTCGCTACACAAATAATCCTCAGGAACTAGTTTGTCCGGACTCCTCATAGGATCAACTTTAGAAACCCCCCTTGGGGCTCAAGGCAGTACCACCCTGTGGTACTCCTGAGAAGTTCATTTCAAGGAAGCGCCTTTTTCCCCAGAGCTATTTTCAAAATACTTTATACTATATACTTATAGTATCTTCAAATCATACCCTTTATGATTTAACAAAATCTCCTTTGCACAAAATCGATTACCAAAATCGATAATTCTCAAACTAGGCTTTTCAAAATCCAAAATTGATTTTCCCAAAAATCAAAAGCCTTTCCCAAAATCCATAGGTTCCCAAAACCTTTTCCAAAATCATTCTCATAAGATCCTTTATATATATAGATATAGATATAACTTTGAAAATCTTTGGATCATTTCAAACTTTGTATAAAACCTCTTTTATACTTCAAATATTTCAAAACCCTTTTTATTCTGGCTAGATTCAATAAGGGAAGTTTATCATATTACAAAATATAACTTTATTTATTGTCAAATCAAATATTCAAGTTTGATTTCTTTATAAAGTTATTTACCATTTACTTACCTCCATAAAGTAAATTTCAACCAAAGAAATACCCAATTCCATTATATTTCACATAATATACCTTTCATTTTCGAAAACCATTTCAAATTTCTTATCCTCAAATTTTAAATGCCAATTTCATTCAAACCCGTACGATGTACACATATCATCCGTACGCTATATCAATCTGATCGCTCAATCGATCACACAATTTCACTTCCGAACTAGTATTGTCCACCCGGCTTCCTAGTGCGGACTCAGATCTGGTTTCCTGATCAGAAACCGTCATTCTCCTTGCATAGTCACAACTATGATAGAGAATATCCAGAACCAATCAACAATCCATATTCAGGTTCGCCGTCGAAAATCGAGCGAAAAATCCTAACTCGGATCGATAATACTATCTCGAAATTCTATGTTCGAATCTGGATCAAATCACTATGCGAATAGAATAATATACGTATATCCTACGTATTTATCTTTGTTGGTTATTAGCCAAATCAATTCTCTTTTCTATTCATATTTCCTTTAATTCCATTTCACTTATTCTCAATTGCTTCCATTTTCAATTGAGTTATTACTTCAATTACAAACAGTTTGAACTCTGACCTATTTAAATTTAAAAATAGCTTGGAAAAAGTTTAAAATAGATAAGTAGTTGAAAAATAGTTATTAGTTTGTAAAATAGCTGTAAAATAGTTAAGTAGGTATAAAATAGTTAGATAATTGCAAAATAGTTTTTAAAATAGTGATTAGATATAAGTAACTGAAAAATAGTAATTAGTTTATAAGACAGTTTCAAAATAGTTAAATAGTTCCAAAATAATGGTAAAATAAGTATAAGATAGTTTGGGTTTAAGAAGAAAGATTGTATAGTAAATAGTTTGGAAAAATATATTTGTATTAAAACAATTTATTTTGAAAATAATCCAGAGCCAAACTATTTAATTTCCCAATCTTCATTTCCAATTAATTTCCCATCAATTCAATTTAAATTCCACTTCCATTTAAACAATACTTCAATTTCCATTGAAATTGATTTAATCCCAATTCAAGTTGAATTAACCTTAATTCCTTTTCAATTTAAATCAAATTCCATTTGATTTTTAAACTTATTTAACTTTAATCACAATTCCAAATTATTTCAAATCAATTTGGATTAATTTCAAATTGAACTAGCTTCAATTTCAAATCATTTCAATTCCAATTTACCATTTGAATTTTTAAACTTATACATCTTCAATCACAATTCTAATTAATTCAAATCAAATTCAATTTGAACTAATTCAATTTAAATCTCAATTTTAAACTATCTCGAATTATATAAATTCGAGTTAAAATTTTTAAATATTGATTTAATTCCTTAAATCACAATTCCTTCACTTTTAAATTAATTCAACCTTTATTTTTTTATTTTAACAAATTAAATCTTTAAACCTTTTAATTCTGAATTCACATTTCAAAATTCCATTTTAAAATTATCTTTACTTAACTTATTACAAAGTTCAAATAAGAATTCAAAAACAATTTAATCTTCAGATTCTAATTTATTATCCATTTCTAACTTTAAAATAAATTCTTAGTTTCATAGATTATTTATAACAATAGAATGATATCAGGATAAATAAACATCCAAATTTATCCAAACACCAATTAACAACATCCCATTTCAATTTCCAGATCTCAAACCCATTTTGAGATTACTCATAACTCCCATTTAAACCCAACCATTTAACTTCTCAAGTTAAATTTTAATTTCATCTTGAAATTTCTAATTCAAGTTGTTCATTCTAAACTCATTTAACTTCCCTTAAGTTAAATTTAATTTAATTTAGTCAACTTGACCTAATTTGAATTCCCATTCAAATTTTTAAATCTTATAATAATAATCTTCTCATTTAAATTCAAAAACTTATCACTTTGGGTTTTCATATCACATTTCAATTTAAAACTTAACACTAAGAATTATTTCAAATCATCCTTGATATTATGTATATCCTCATATATACATTTTCTTTACATACCAAGTTATACTTTAAATTTTAAACCATTCTTGGTTTTTAATTTCAAAACAAATTTCTTTAAAACGATCTCAAGTTTTCTAGACTTAGATTTAAAACTTCACAATTTTAAATTATCTTCAATTCCAATTTATAAGTTATACTCACTTAAATGTTTACTTCCCTAAACATTTCATTTTGCTAAATCATTAACAACATTCATTATTAAACACAATTACCATTTATGATAATAACCAAGATTATTATATCTGGAAACCAATTCATTATTATCTTTATTCTTGATAACATTTCTACAAATTCAAGATTTTAATTTTAGTTTGAATTCATTTCAAACTTATCTTCATTAAATTTTAATTTGGCTTTATTTCTATTACCACTTAATTTAATTCCAATATTTTAACAACCAATTACCTTAATATTTATTAGAAAGAAATATCATTTTATATATCAAAATATATTCTTATATAAAATCATTTAAAATCCTTATATTAGAAAATAACAATTACGCTCTCATATATATATATATACACACTCAACTCGTTCTAGGGTACCATTGACCCTATCCTTAACGAGTAATCCCAACAGAGCCAAGGTTCTCGCTTAACCTTTTGTTCTGATACCAACTGTAACGACCCGGAATTTTCGAACCCGAAAATTCCAGATCGTTAGAGAAAAAGAAGAAAGAGGTAGAAGAAGAAGAAAAACAAAACTCAGAATCACACATTCTCACATTCGCAGCGGATAAAATATAATATCAAATAATATTCTTTACACAAAGAAAGCTGTAATTGTTATTTTACATTCACTACATCAGAGTTACATCCATTTACAAATATACTAGACAGTTAGAATTAACATGTCTCAGATAAACAACAGTAATATGCTCAGCGGAATACACTCCATACGTTCTTGCCATCCAGCTCGCCACCTGAACTCCAGAACGTCCTAACCTGAAAATCTGTAATACTCGGTCTGACCCGAGCATTACATCAAAGTAACACCCGGGTCAGGCTGGAAACCAGCGTGAGTAAACTCATCTAACATGAAATTCAATCCATAGAACTTATTTAAACCCGGGTAACTCGTACTTTTCTACGAGTTCTTAACTTATTTGAGTCAATCACTTATTTCAAACAATATCTAAGAATCACTACTCAGTTTAGATATCCATGATTCTTAACTTATTTCACTTCAGCCTATTTACTTCTAAACTCAAATTTATAAAGAATCGAAGTGGTTTCGGATATTGCTGATACCCGACTCCGGTCTCTTCGAAACCAATGTTATTCATTAAACCAAAAGTTTAAGTTTAAACAATACAATTTATACACGACGATTCATCTCATATCATACATCAACACATATCACATATCGGAGATATCACATAATCCAAGGCATCCAATATCATTCAATCATTCATTAAGCAAGATTAATCATCCTCACCATCTCTAATTAATTTAATTAACCATCAATGAATTAAATTAATTACTTTAATTACTTTTAAACCCTATTTACTTAACATTAATTTATTATAAATTAATTAATTAATCATCCTTTAATTATTCGTCTTGATTAATCATCCTTAATTAATTACTTTTAATTACATTAGTAATTATAAATTAATTATCCTTAATCATTCACATTTATTCTCTTTAATTAATTATACTATAATTAATTACATTAATTAATGATCCTTAATTAATTTCCTTCTTAATTATCTGGATTATCCTTAATCCTACTTACCTAACATTAATTAGTTACAAATTTATTTATTAATTACCTACCTTAATTAATCTTTAATTAATTAATTATAACCCTCAATTATAAATTAATTAATCCTTAATCATTAAATTAATTAATTTCTTTTAATTAATCCTTTATCATGAATTAATTAAATTAATTAATTATACTTGAATTTTCTTAATTAACTTAATTAATCTCAAATCATTAAACCTTATTTAAAATAAACATTTAGAAATCAGTTATAGCTACAACAATTTAAACATCTAAATTAACCTTTTAAATCTTTTGAAATTCTTTCAAAGTTATTTAATAAATTTCAATACATATTCATTTGAAAACTTATATCTTTTAAAACTCAACTACTTTAAATATGTTTTGGAGATGTTAAATCTTTATCTTTGAACCCAAATTATTTCTATAACTTTAAAACTTGTTTTTAAGTTTGCTTTTAAAACTTTGAACTTGATTACTTTTACCAAGTTTGAAACCAGATTCAAACAAAAACAAACCCGAGTCTACCCCATCACTTTCCTGAGTGAAACGCGAGAAAACACACTAGTCTCCCCCTACTACTTCTACTTCGAGTCAAACACACATATTCCCGAGACAAACCCGGGTACAATTCTTCTTCCCAAACATCGATCATTCCAGTTCCAAATGTGCACACGTGCACGTGCACATTCCTTCCGGCCACCAGAGATCGACGCTCCGACCTTCGACACGTCGCCGAACATCTCCTCAGACGAACTGACCACCCCGATCCTCCAATCCAACCGGAAATCGAAATCGAACGAAAACGAGCAACTGGAACCAAACCTTCGCCAGAAAACGCCTCGAACCCAACGTCCCCGATCACCAGAGTCTTCGCGACCCCAACCACAGCTTCATCGACCAACCACGCGCCTATTCCCCCACCACCGGTCGACTCCGATGCATTGACGACGACGCCTTCACCAATTTCCGACTTCGACTTCAAAATTCCCCCTAAGCCCTAATTCACTTCATTCAGGTCACCATGGTCCAAAATAAAATACCATCACATTTTTCCCATAGTCGTCAGACCCCCAGCCAACTTCGACCACGATCCTGATGATGTTCACCATGCCGATCACCAGAATTTCCCCTAAACCCATAATCTGATCAACCACGAATTTCTCACCTGAAACAAAACTAAAAATCGTGATTCTTCTTTTTAAAAATCTTAGTTTTAAAAGACGATTCAGATTATATAAGTGAATTCGAGAATCAAAATGTTTGAATTTAACATGTTTCAGATATTCCACTGTATTTCTTGATTTTCCAGATTATATTCAACTTATTTATACTTGAAAATAATTTTAAATCATAAGTTATGTTTAAACAAACATGATTCATTTGGATTCGTAAGCTTAACAGAGACTAGATAAGGAAGATTGGAATTTTTATATCAAATATTTGAACTCTGTAACTTAAACAGAGATGATCTCTGATACATCCATACATGCACACAGTTCTATACTCATATACACATATATTCATATTCACAACAACATGCATGTATATATATTCAACATGCATCACAATTTACTTCAAACATCTATCACATGAATCTAATTAAAACTGTTTTAAGCTTAATCTACTCATATTAAAATAACAGAGAAGTATATATGTATACATACTGATTTTAGTATATGCATTTTATTTATACAATCATGCATTCACAGATAAAATCATATGCAAACCATATTACTATAAAGATTCATCACATCATTTAAGTTTATTACTAGATCTAAAAACTGTTTTAAAAATAAAGTTTTACTCACCTGTTATATGATGTGCAGAGAATTCGAAAACAGTTTGCACTTGAAAATTTGCTACAGCAACTTGAAAAGCTTTTGAAAATTGAATTTGCTTTATTTCTTTAAAACTGCAAAGCTCTGAAAACTTTTGCTTTGGCTTCAGATATACTTGCATGCATACTTGAAGGATAGTTACAGGCTTGAATGACAGGGCTTTGATTTCAGGTTGCTGATTTTGATTTCAGTTTTAACTTGAATATTGTTTGTGGATTTCTGGTTTGCATTTGAACTTGAGGAATGTATTACAGGGTTTTAAACTTTGATCTGAGATTTGCTTTTGAGAAGAGAATTACAGGCTTTTGATAGGTGATTACAGGGTTTTGATTTTTTGTTTTTGAGTTGTTTACTTTGCTTGAATTTCTGGTTAGAGGAAGTAGTTTACAGGCTGAGTTCTTGTTTTTGAAAAGAAAAGATAAGAAAAGAATTTAAGGAAGAGGGTAGGAGTTTATATAGTGTTAATTTAGGATTTATTAAAAGAAAATAAAAATAAAAGGAATGACACTTGTCTTTTACTCTCCCTAATTACTTAACACATATGCTTAGATGGTTTAATATGTTAACACTTGTCATTTTTAAATTTTACATTATTTTTAAAGCTTTTATATTTAATTTTTCTAATTAATAAACATATTCTAATTTATAAATGCTTTTTCTTAATTTACATAAATACAATCTTTAAAAGAAAAATAAAAATAAAAACCAATTATATTCAAATAAAATCATTTATAATATATTTAATTCATTTTAAATGATAATATAAACTTTTGTATTTATTTACTATTCATATCTTTTCAATGCATATCGTCGATGCTCTCATATATAAGGATCCCGATATAAATATTTATTATCAGAATTATTTATTCAATTCATAAATCAGTATTCTTATTAATCAATCCAGTTAATTATCAATTAACAAGTGTTCAAAAATCCGGGTTATCACAATTTTCATATCCCTCCCAAAATAGCGCTGTCAATTTTCGTCTCCAACGAAATAACCCTAATCAAAATTGTTCGCTCCATCTCAGATCTTCACAGCCGTTCTCCACCACTTCAATAGTTCACTTCTCAGTAGTCAACTCGATGGCGTCTTGAACCCTAATCGCCGATCTTCGATTTCACCGTCACTGAAGAAGAAGAGTTGGAGAAAGCGGAGAAGGAAAAGGAGGAGTCCAAGGAAGAGAACGTTGCTACTGTTGAGGTTGTTTTGGTAGCAGAGGAGAAAGCAGAAGCTTAGCTTTTATGGTAATTTACTTCTTATTGTTATATTCTTAATTGGAAAGTATATCAATTCTTTGAGAGATTGGGTATTATTACTTGTGATGTTTATGTGCTTGGGATGGTAGAGCATAATTTAGGGATTTTGCAATGTACACTTGGTCATATTACTGATTTTTGTAAGAATAAGAATAACCACTTTTTACAATATAAGGTGAAATATTATTTGAAATTCTATGTGATGTTTACCAACATCAACTTATTGATAATTAGTTGTGTTATGGTTGAATTGGTTATGATCATGATAAGTGGATTCTGGATTGTAAAAGCTCATTCCCGATGCAAGATTATTTTGTTTCATTTTGGAAATTATTTCGTATTTTTATTATGGTGATCTGAACATTTCTCAATTTTTTTGCTATAGAGTTTTACCTCGAGCACGTCATAATCTTATTAGCAATTGATGTGTGACATATGTCAATATTTATGTTATTTAAAAAAAATGGTAAAACCAATAAAGCAGGCACCACATAACTTGCTTATTTTGTTTTATTTCGTGAACCAAACTAGTTCTGCAATTTAGGCCATATAATTTATTTTCATAAATTTAAAATCATTGAGGGTTTGTTATTTGGATTTCAACTATCCTTGTTTCACTAAATGGGGTAATCTGAATCCTCATATATTTCAAGAAGGCCTTAGTTCAGATTTGGACTGAAGAAGTTTTGATTTCATAATAATTTGGATTTGCAACAAGCTCTGATCCCAATAGCCATGTTGGTTCCATTTTGCTAATTAGTGTATCTCAAGTGCTAGTGATAAAAAGTGCTTTCGTAATATATAAGTCTGATTTCATAATTATCTTTCTTCTGGAGATATTTGATCGCCATAAGCATTTCACTTAGCTAATTAGTGTATCTCAAGTGCTAAAAAAAGGTGTTTTTTGTAATATATATTTCCGCTTTCAAAAATAACAAGTAAATCAAGCCAATTTCCAAAACATGGACGTGTCAGATGCAAATGGTACCCTGAGTTCATCGTACTTCTTAAGATTTAATGTGTGTGTATGAGGTTGTGTGCAACATGTATAAGTAATATAAGAAACTGACATATCGAAGTGCTTAAGTTGTTGTTCAAACCGTCTACAAAAAACATTTAATCCTTTATTTTCCTAGATGCTTGATCCTACACATTAATTAGTTTTGTTTACTCAAGTACATAATCATAATGAAATTGCATGCGCTTCTGTATTTTTTTTACATTTTCAATTCATCATGCTTAAGCTTTGCTTAGTAATTTAAGACCAAAAATCCTGGTTTGCAGAAATTGTGAAATGAATTTTTAGTGTTCTTTTATTTGGTAAATAACCCACAAGCGTGTTATAAATAGACCAGTATTTGACAAATTTATTTCAAATATATTTGATTTTAATTAGCCATGGTAAATATTCCATAAGAATTTTGAATTTGTTTCTCCCTCCTGCAGGCACAATATTTTTTTTACATCAGTTGTTAATGTTGCAATTTAACTTGTTTTATTAATTCTAAGTAAATTTGCATCATGTTTCATATAAGCTTATGTCTTCATGGTTTGCATCAATTTGTGCACATACTTGATTATATGCTTCATGCAGCCCTTTTACCACATCAGATTCCTTGAGATTCATGTTCTAGGCTTGTAGATTTTCATTTACTTGTTTAATATTTGCAATAAGATTATGAGTGAAATCCCCTCATGTTGTAGCTTTATGCCCCTCTAATACACATTGCTGATATCCTTCAATATTACACCATGTATTGATATATCTGGAAGGCACATTCTTTATTTTTATTTTATTTTATATAAAATGTATCCAAACTAATGCATTATATATGTTTGCTTGTTTTAACTATGCAAGTAAATGAAAATTTATTTTCATGCTTTATGTTGATCGAGTAAAGGATTAGGAAGGAGAGGGAGAAAGTTGACTTTAGAAATTAAGGTATAATTCTACCTCAATGCTTTTACTAGATTAGCTACTTTTTGATAGTCTATTAAAAACTTAAAATTGTAATTTACTATGATGTTTTTACCATTTACTATGATATTTATAAAAGCCGGGTTTAATTAACATTCCATTACTTTTACGATCCATGCTGATCTGATAGTTTACTGTGAACTGTAAAGTACTGAGATCAGCATGGGCTTTCAAGTGTCAACTGAAAAGCTACTATTTACTGTAAAGTACTTGTAGAAAATATCTATTTTTAACATATTTTAGCTATCATTTGTAGTTGCTTTAGAACTTTTTGACTGACTAATATTTTTCCTCTTGGAAGCCCAATGTTTACACATATAAGATAGGTGTACTGATGATTGATTAATTATAGCTATATGTATGTTTGGGAAGTTTTTTTCCCAATGCTATATGATTTGAAAAAATAGTAAGAGAATTACACACTAAATTGTAGGGTTTAGTTTATGTGAAAGTGTAAATAAAATTGAGATGTTAATGATCATTATGGAACATGTGCGGAGTAATCTAAAAATATGGCTGAAATTCCTATTAACGTGAAAAAGAAATACCGTTCATTGAAACATTTTGGAGTAGCTTGATAACTCATTACTAAAAGATTCCTTTCTTCTTAAAACGATATTCCTGAAATCAACTATTAAAATTATATATTGGATATCTTAATTAGGATACATAAATCTATAAGAGCTGAACCATGGAGCAAAATTTTGGAAAGATTAAAATATTTGTAGTTTTAAATTTTTATACTTAAAAAAAAATTGAACTTGGGAATTTTATAGTTCAGCAATTTTAAAATTCACTAAGTAAATTTTTTTTTCACATATCATCTGAACTTTCCTTAAGCGTACTGTTTAATGCTTGCTGCCTTCTACAACATTGATTTGAATTTGCTTGCTTCAGCATAAATTAAACGTAAATTTAATTCGTCTAAAATCTGAAATACTGAGAAAATAGTGGGAAAATCTGAAAGCCATATTGTTGCTCTTTTAAACCTGCATTTTGAGTTTTGTTCATTAAAATGAGTTCTTAGTTTGTCTAAAATTAGTAGTTTTTGTTTAACTTAATTGTTGGGTGGTCCATTATCTTAATCCTACAATGGGACTTGTTACCAGTTAGTAAAGTTTACCCTGGCCATGATCCTGTTGAGTTGCTAAGATTAGTTTTTTCTTCTTTTTCCAAATTACTATTTTATATTTATATCATTATGAGGAAGTGGTTGTTCGTTTGATGTTCAAGAGATACTGATAAAATGAAGGATATACATCATTTTGTGGCCATTTGTTAGCTATCAAGGAATATATTGTGATAAGAAAAAAGATTACACTAATCATTAATTCAAAATTGGGCATTTTCTCCATTTGTAAACTAAACATTAAATTCAATTTGTAAAAACTATGTGATGCTCGGTATATAAACACAAAGCACGTGATTAGTCTATAAACTAAGAATTTATGCTCAGTATTTGTAAAACCTTGTGTTTGCTCAGTTTTTAAGAACTGGGCATTCTCAATTTATAAGAATTAGGCTTAATGCTTAGTCTTTAAAATCGAGACTTGCTCAACCAGACTTGCCCAGGTCTCTGTTGCATAGAAAGATTTAGTATTAATTAGTTCCATGTGAAGCAAAACGAAGTCTGAACTGCAAGTTAAATATTTTCTATATCATGACATAAATATTTGAAAGGATGAGAATGCATAAAATTTACCACAAAGAGTGGATAACAGGAGGGCTACTCCAGCAATGGATAGGAACGATGAACGAATACCAACCATTTTGGCAATGATTATTGTACTGCCATAGGATGCTTTTGTACTCATGTACAACTACTAATAGGAAGGTGAGATCGGTGTCTTCACCCCTGTAATACAAACTGTAGTAATATAATGAAACTTAAACACTAAACGCAGAGAACAAAATCTTTTATTGTTTGCTTACATAAATAAAAAACATGATAACATATAAAACGTACCGCCTCTGTTGAGGTTTTCTTGTTTATTGCAACCATGACAAGGAGATATTAACTTCTATGTACTTTATATGTGTGTGTGTTTTTTTTAAATTTCTTAGTATAATAGTATGACTAAGAACCCACTAAGAACAATAAGCATAGAAAGACTTTAATTTGTAATGGTGGGCTTAACATATTTTTAAAAGAGTAATGAGGCTGAATGCGAGGTAATCTTTTAAGATTAGGATTTATGTATTAATGATTTTGTATTATCATACAAAATCAAACTGCACCTTGCATATTCAGATTTCGTTGAATATGTAAAAGAATATTAAAATATTCTTTTTCCTTCTTTAATGTATTTGGAACTTGTATCAATTCAACGATTTGGACATGGCAAATGTAAAGCCACATTGATGCAAGTCAAAATTGTGATGCCCCACCTCTATGCTCATAATAACAAAGAGTATTAAAAGAAATACTGTCTATTATTACGAAGAATAAGGCTGGATAGGAGCGACCATCCGTAATTGGCCTTACACTAATATTGGTTATCTCGATAGGAGTGGTATATACTTTTTATTTTTCATCAATTATTTATTTACTCCCATCGACATATCCAATTATCATTATAAAACAAACTACGATAGTTCATAATAGTTTAGGACATTAGATATAACAATAACACAGATAATATAAATGCGGAACACAGATTAACAAAAATCTCATATATATATAACCGATGTCAGTTACAATATAGTTGACACAATACATATGATATAACTACAACTGCCGACTCTAGAAGTTATATATACAAGTACATTATCGACTAATATACATAAATACATATCATTCTATATAATGACATGACTACTACAAAATGACATTGACAACTTCAAAAGATGTGAAAAGTCTTCATATCCTGAACAGCAACTCAAAGAAGAAAATCTACAACCTGAAATATCTCGGGTCTGACCCGAGTATTACATTCAAAAAGAAAATAATACCCAGGTCAGTCTAATTCAAACCAGTTTATTAGTGCATATAGGCAGTAATAATTTAAATAGACGACAGTCACAAATATTCCCGTCTATCCGATTCTTTAAACAAAGAAACCGGATAACGGTCAATATAACACTTAACAGTGTTTAACAAAAATCAGCAGATTTAAATCTTCAACAGAGATAAATAAAAAATTTATCAAATCGACTAAATCAATTTAAAAACAATTGAAATTGTCACTTTAAAATCATCAAAACTCGATTGGCTGCCGTACACGCACGCGTGTACGGCCTCGCCTATATGGCATAGAAATCAATGCATCAAAAGCAAAAGAAAAACCAATTCAAAACTGTCGAGTTTGGGTGGCTGCAGTGCACACACACATACATGTGCACTGCCTCGCCACACAATAATGGTAGTGAAATACAAACCAAAAGAGTGGCATAAACAAAGATATAACATGTATGCACTTTAAAACTTATCGGTGCAGCTCTAAAAATATCTATATGAAGATTTCACTGCAACTGGTCGGGAAGTGCAGCAGTTCAACATGGTGATCGACAGAGACAAGTACATCTCTCCTAAATGTACTTGAATACTTACAACAAAAGGGTAATGCAAAGACCAGTGATGGTCAAATGGTCAAAAGTATCAAGTCTAGAAAACAAGAATGCCCAGACTCAACAAAGATGTACACTAGTGATGATGCATAACAAACTGCACATGGCAATTGAAACTGTCCAAGACTCAGTACAACCAAGAGACTAAAGAGATTCGAGTGCATCTGGTCACAAGTGCACCAGTTCAAAACGCACAAGCATATGAAATGCAGATACAAGAATAATGAAGACTGTATATACATCAAAATGACCCAAATGATCAGGCTACAATAACCACCAACAGTGCAACCAAAATTGGCCACACAAGACAAATGAATTCAGAGCCAACATGAACAAGTTCGAATGAACAGAAATCCCAACCGAAACAAATGTACATCTATGAAGACTATAGGAAAATAGTCAAGTTTTGAATTACGGGTCAAAAGAAATAATCAAGTCGCCAGCGTGCAAAGCAGGCTCCAAGAATTACAACAGAGAATTGAAAACCAGTGAAGTTGAGACAAACCAAATCTATCATAAAATTAACATGTGTGCAATAGTAGTGAACATATATAGTTCAAGTTCAATATCACTGCAACACAAATCAACGAAGGAGAAAATCAAACAACCCAAAACATAGCATCGAAACAAGCAACAGTGCAGTATGGCCAGTGTGAAGACCAAACAAAGTGATCAAACTCAAATGCACAAGGCAGTGGAGTGCACAAATGGAAACAAAGCACAGTGATGTACAAATGAAACACAGTGCAGCAACTAAGGAGAGGGACTGCAACTGCAACAACCAGGTCTCAAATAAGCTCAGATGTCAACATGATCAGAGACTAGAGGGAAATTCAAAGCTAAATGCAACCGATACATGACAGAGATGAACAACATGCAACTGCAGACTACAACAATGGCCAAAACAAGAAGCTCAACAACAACAATGTCCAAAATAACTTGAACGAAGCTACTAAAGGAATGCAGACAGTGGCCGAGAACCCAGACCAATATTACAAATCAAATGCTAGGTCGAACAACTACATGATGAACAAGACTAAAATGAAGACGATATGAAACAATGCAGCCTCATAAGTTTTCATCAAATATATCTTGATATAATTGCATGCTTCTTTTTTTTTAAAAAAAATGATGACCCAGGCATGCATAAGAACATACGTAATTAGTGGAAAAGATTGTAACCTGGCCTTACTACTATATGAATGTATTAGGGATTTAAATAAAGGTCAACAACATCACTTTTCCAAAATGAATCAAATGCCAACATATGAGAGAGAATTATGCAGGGCATAGCAACAACCAAATACTGTCAATAACAGTTTCATAAGCAGTAGTTGTCAAGACACCAAATCAGTGACCGAAGTCATGGAAGCATATCGAAGAAAACAATAAATTCTCGCTTCCAAAAATGACAAAAAACAATGTATGAACAAGACGTAAATCATCATCAACAAACAAAGTCGAACGACATAGCACATTAGGATCTCACATAACAACATCGATTAAGTCAGTATAAACTCAAGCATCAAAATAATATCAGATGGCCGATACCGAATATTGACAAAATCAAGTCGAACAAAATGGGCAACGAATTCAAGCCAGAAATCATCAAAAACAGTTCAACATAAATTTTATGGTGATGGACGAGACAAAACACATGAAAACAAAACACGAAATTGCAGTAGCATCACGAGATCGAACTAGATGTGAGGGGCGAAAACCACTCACCTTAGAACGAAGAGGAGCAGATCGAAGGAGGAACGAACGAGGTCACCGAAGCCCAAATTTGAAGACGATGCTGGAGAACGCGAACGAAGCTGAAGTCCTTAGCTTGAATCCCTCGCGAGTTGAAGCCGTAAAAATCGAAGATCGCCGAAGCCCTAGTTTCCTCTCGTCGCCATTTTTATTTGCTTTCGTTTTTTTTTCGTCTGATCGAAAATAGAGAAAGGGGAGGGGGTGCGTCGTGTTTTACAAAAGAAGGGGTAAGGGGATCGGTATGGGCTGGGGTATGGGTGGTATGGGTTTTGTTACTTTAATTAATAAATTTTTTTCTTCAATTTAGGTTTAGGGTTTGAATGAATGAGAAGAGGGGGTCGGGTCGAATTGGACTAAGAAGGGAACGACTTTCCTATTTGATAATTATCCCGGCCCAACAAAATAAAAGAGAACGGGCCCAGTTTTAAATTTATAAAGCTCGCATAATCACTTGACGATTCAATACAAGGAATTTCGCTCTGACTAAAAACTTCCAACAGTAATTTGCAATAGTTTGATCGTCACTTTGACGATGATAAAAATTTACAAACTCCCGGGTTGTTACAAAAATATTCTCAAGCAAACCAACATTTAAAAATAAAAAAATTGATAAGATATGAAAATACAAATATGCTTTTGTACATATGAAAGGTACACACTTATGCTTATGCTTCAAGTTAACAAGGTATGCACTTATGCTTTAAATCAATCTAAAAAAATGTATCTGTACTTCAACGAGAAAGATATACACTTATGCTTCAAATCAATTTAAAAAATAAAATTAATTGAAATATTAACTGAAAATTAAGTAAATAAATAAAAATCAATTTGAAAGATTCTTATAACCTCAATGTCGAATTTGCAATTGTTTATAGATTGTTTGCCTTCCACAATTTATAAGGCTGATTTTATTTTTTTCTAGATTTTGTGTGCTATTGCTTGTGAATAATACATAACATGCATTACTTTCTATCTAAACATTCTGACAACAAAAGGCAGTGATTTTATGAGTTGTGGCAGTTGAATGAGTTGTAGTCACTGGTGGCTGTTGGAGCGGTTGCTGCAGCAGATGGTTGGAGAAATGTATGGAAAAATGTTGGAGTGTTAGAAATGCTTCAATAGATGGTTGCTGCAACTGAGAAAAGTGAGGTTAACATTGCTTTAATCTATTTTCCATATTGGGAAAATAGATCAGTAGAAATAATCAATTGTAGTTTCTAGTTCAT
The DNA here is from genome assembly GCA_030737815.1 of Allium fistulosum. NCBI lineage: Eukaryota > Viridiplantae > Streptophyta > Magnoliopsida > Asparagales > Amaryllidaceae > Allium > Allium fistulosum. The sequence goes on along the minus strand of CM060907.1, from coordinate 641,669,236 downwards.
GCAGTTCATGCACTTGCTTTAATGTTTGTACACTGTAATGAAAAATATATATCACATTTCTATCTGAGCATGCACTTGTTTTAACATTTTCTGTTTCTTTGTGTTAACTTCGCAGGCTTATTTGGAAGGAAGCAAGGTCCTCAGTACGCAACTAGATCAGATCTTGCATGTTGGAACTCTGTAATGTTTGTACTCTGTAATATTTGGAAGGATTGCTTTAATGTTTGTACTCTGTAATGTTTGTACACTTATTAAATTGACATTATTCTGTTTCTCTGTGTTAACTTGGCTGCAGGCTTATGTTTTATTCAATGGTTATGCACTTGCTTTAATGTTTGTACACTGTAATGAAAAATATATCACATTTCTTTCTGAGCATGCTCTTGTGTTATATTTGTTGATTATAATCTTTATTCGTTTATGAAGATTTATGTAACGACCCGAAAATTTTGATGGTTTTAATAAGATAATTAGTTGAAATTTTAAACAATAAAATTTGAAAATAAAAATTTTATATTTGGAATACGTCTAATTAAACATAGCAACTAGTAAATTTTCATCTGATAATATTGAAGTTTATTTTATTGTGTAATTCTATTTCAATTTAAATCAGTTAGAATTTGATGATAATAAAATGTTTTCCAAACCTGAATATTTTTCTATAGAAAATTTCTAAATCCGCTTCTGAGTAAGACGTCATCTTTCATTTTTTTCAAATTTTGACTTCTATTGCTCCGTTTATCTTAATTCTGACAAAATAGCAACATTTTCGGTACCGATTATCGACTTTTGATTGGATGATCGTACCATTAATATATGTATATGTTTTGATCGTCTCATCGTGCTGATCTCTGCGGTATATTCATTTCAATATTTTGAGGTCTGGTACATGACGGAAACAATAAACTGTTCGTTGTAATGGTACCATAAATGTGACTTTACTACTTCCTTCGGTTTCAAATTTGAAACATGTTGTACAATCAGACCATTTATTTGCCTTAATGATTCAGCTGAATTTTGGGATGACTATTGCTCTTATATTTTGTTTATATTACCTTTTCCATGTTTTAGCCGTTCATTTCAACTTTTCCTCTACATTGAAATTTTTCTATGCCAATGGTTAAAAATAGCAGCCAATTGCATTTAATATTTCCTTGATTTACGAATTCCTAACTTTTAACATTCCCACTGTTGCTTTTATTTGCCGGTTCAATAGGTTGTCGTCCAACTTTTATTTATTTTCTCATATTAATGCATACGTTACTTTTACTTTGGGTAACTTTTGTATGTAGTCTTACTTTGTGAGCTTTCTCCTCCTCCTGTGCAAATCCTTTCATCTTTCCTCTTAGAAATAAAAGAAACAAAGATATATCTACAAGCTTCTAAGGAAGTGACAACTCACAGCTTGCAAATTTTGATATATATATATCACGTCTGCTCTTTCACCTAAAGCAAATATTCCTCTTCTCTTTGCCGACCACCCATCTAAGCCTACCACCAAAACAAACTGCCGCCACCAGGCCAAGCACCGCCCATTCTCCACGTGTTCGGCCACCAAAACCATCACCACGTCCTCTTCGAAATCCGCCCGCTTGGCCACCGGTTGCCGTTAAATCGAGCCAACCTCTTCCCTCTGGCCTTCATTGCCACCGCCCACCTCAACTTCTCCGGACATCGCCCTCTCCACTTCGTCGTCTACCACCCTCGTTTCTAAAAAAAAGCATGACTTTAGCACGCACGCAACTACCCCATTCTCAACCCATCTCCAGCCATTGCGTGCATTCCTCTTTCCGCCGCCACCCAATAGCGCCGAGCTCGTCCGGCCGTGCATCATCTGTTCAGGTATAGATTATAGGGGTTGAAGTTTAAAATAAAAATATTTGTTTTATACTATATAACAGTGTTACTGTGTTGTACGTATTTATAATTATACATATATATGTTTATAAGTGTTATTTGTATAGGCTGCAGCAACATGTTAGTTACGTCTGCATTATATATATTTTTCATGTATAAATTTGCATATGTCTTAGTATAAGGATGTGTGTATAGTCTGCATATGAATGTTTGTATATAGATTTTTTTTATGACAATGTTCAGTCTAGTTATATTTACATGGTTAAGTTATGTATATTTTACATGTTTTAAAATTATATAAAACTATTTAAATATATATATTATATATGTAAGTTTATATAAAAATATATATGTGTCTATACATTTGTGTATATATATGCTAGTATATATCTTGGAGCTTCGTTTTGTGATAGTTTTATACTTTTGTAAATAACCGGCTGTAAGTATGTGTGTGTATATATATATATATATGCATTGGTTGAAAAAAAAAGGTGTTGATGCCTACTGTTTAAACACGTTACTATATATTATATTTACAAAGGGTGTTATGCTTATATGTCAGTTTATGTTTTTCGTGTATATATATATATATATGTACATTAGTTTATATATATTAAGTTATATGTGTTTAGTATATATATTTTTACATATACAATTTGCATAAACATTTCATATAGTCGATCTGTTAGTATTTTAAAAGGTAAGTATATATATGTCAGTTATAGACTGGTATGGCCAATGCCAATTGTAATATTATCATATAAAGTATGTTGGCAGTCTTCATGTGAGTGGGTTTATATAAAAAGTTATGTAGTACTTTTTGGTTTGGATATGGATATAAACATTTGTGTGCATATTTATATAAGTCATATATATTATTGTTTTGATCTTAAATTTCATATGGTTATATACATTAGTTTATATATATAAGGGTATGTGGGTCGGGTTTTTCTGATTTGTAAATTGTGATCTTAGATCTATGTGTTTAAAAGATAAAATGTATGGAAATATATATAGATTTTATTTTTAATATATGTACAATTGAGTTCCAAAAATTTACTTCGGTTTTAAGTTTTGTTTAAAAGAAAATTACATAGATTAAATAAGTGTTTTAAATTTAATATTGATTTTTATAAATAATAATAATAGCAATAATAATAATGCATATATTTTCTGTCTCTATCAACCGATTTATTGTTCTCATCGATTTCTATTTATCAGCATTGCTCGTCAAATTTGTGCCAATCCTGCTTTGCTTTGGAATTTGTAACTTGTTCTGTTGTCAAAAATTTCTCTAGCCTCGAAAGGTGAGCAATCACTCACGATTAACGTTCTTATATTTATTAAATTTGATTTCAATTGAAACGACAATTGAAATATGCTGTTGTTAGTTGTTAAATTGTTATATGTTATTATCTATAACTGTTCACCTGTGGGATATGACACCATATCCTGTTGTTTATATAAAATTGTTATTGCTCATATATGTGCCTGTTATATTATTTTTCATATCTGTTATCACTCTGCAAGTTCCCTGTTAGTATAGCATTCACTATGGGTTGAAATGATACATACCCGAACGGACTTTAGAATAGGGGAAAATCGTTATAGGTTGAAATTATAGACCCAAGCGATTTTCATTTGATTGAATTTGGGATTACGGGTCGAAATGATATCTACCCGTATATATTTAAATTACGGATTGAAATGATAAATATCCGTATCACTTGACCATAGGATAGGAAATTATATACAGACACCGTTGGTCCATATATAAATATTTTGAAAATAAATTCTATGGTTTTGGAAAGAAATATATGGTTTTAATAAATGTTGATTCTTAAATTTTTATATGTAAATGGTAATGATATATATAGATTTAATAACAATATTTAATTTAATTTAGATTGATTTAATACATATTATATGTTTAAGTATAAAATTTATATTTCAAAATAGATTTTAGTAATAATTTGAATAAGTTAAGGTTGGGAAGATAATTTGAATTTAGTTGAAAGTGTATTCATTTAAGAATTATATTTAATTAAATCGATTTGAAACTTATTGAAATTGAGAATTAAGATATGATTTATAACTTGGGTTTGATTTAAATAATTTAATGAATATTTATTGTTTAAATAAATTTAAGGAAAGATTTAGTAAAAATGTAATTCTAGTTAAATGATATTGAATTTATTAAGTGAATATTCCCTGATTAAATAATAATAAAGTTAAATCAAGAGCTATATGAAACTGTTAAATTTAACTTTGAAAATGTTGAATATTAAAGCTTTGAAATACATTGGAAATTTAAATGGTATATTTAGAACTGAATTGAATTGATGAATTGAGCTTCGAATAAATTTGAATTTGGAATTTGGGTGGATGTGAATCGATTTGTGAGACTTGAGGAAATTTTAAATACTTTACTTTTAAATTATTTAACCTATATATACTATTTTGGAAAATAGATATATTTGAAATGAAATGATATTTTGGTTTTGAAGTATAAATAAATTTGGAATGACCATGGTGTCATAGTGTATATTTCCACCTTGTAGGTAGTTCCGCAGATCCTTAGAGGATGGTTATCCCAAACATCATTTAAGTTACTTATATTTCAATTGATATTTCACTTGAGTTGGATTTATTAATATAAGAATGTTAATCCTGACTCGAGTGTTTTGTGTTTTGCTTTACGCTCGGGTCAGACCGAGTGATACAGCATTTGAGACTCACCTTTGGAGTTTGGAGCTTCCTTTGGAGATCCAACTATCGCCTCAGCTTTCAGCTCTTCTAGTTGATTTGTTCAGAGAAGTCATTTGTTGTTATGGAGACTTCACTGCATTTGAGATATTCTGTTGTATTTTATTTCTAACTCTGATGTTTATATAGTAGCTTCATGAACTACTATTTTATCTATTCCGCTGCGTATTATTGTATTACTCTGTGTCTGTGATTGATTTATTTACTGTATATTCTGAGTTTTGCCAAATTTTAAATTAACAATCTGATATTTTGAATTATTCAAGTCAGACATGTGTGGATTATTGTCGATTTGAATGGTCAAAAAATAGTGGGTCGTTACAGTTGGTATCAGAGCTTTGGCTCTAGGCAAAACTTAGCATATATAGTAAAATTATTTACAGAATCACTTTCGTTCGAGTTTGAATCTCTTCCTTTTGAATCGATTTCCTTTGAACTTTGGAACGTTCCTTGCGGTTCCAAAATTCATTATTGTCTCTCCCTATTTGTATTCTTTTGATTCTGGAGTGTCCCATAACTCCACTTCGAAAGATCTCTATAAGAATAGGCGATCCCTCCAATCTTTGAATGATTTATGAAGGGGTGAAACTCCTTTATAATTGGCATTGATTCACCGGAGATTTATATATCCCTCGGTTTAGATGTTGCAATCTCTGGTTATGCCGAATTCTATCTCTGGCGATCGAATGACGATTTGCCTTGGAATTCTGCATCGATCATATTCCTGAAGTCATGGTTGACCTAGTTAAGGTCGCCCGCGACTTGTATAAGTATATCCATCTTCTATTTTGTAAGTTAATTATCTCATCTTCGTTCAAGCCTATCTTCGAATCAGAATTTTATTTGATTAGAGTTCTTTTAAATTGAATCTCTATCTTTGTTTTGAAATCCGTCCATGAATCATCCTTTGAAAATCGGTTTTGTTTGTATTTTAGAAATTGTTTTCTAAACCGAAATTATTATTTTGATAAGTATGATTATATTCTATATATAAAAGTGAAATGTTTTCGATAAAGTTTATATACCCTTTTTAAAATGAGAATTTGAGGTTTCGAAAGGATTTGTAATTTTGAAAAATTATATAAGAAATTGATTTATCAAAAAATGATTTATAACTGAAGGATTTTAAATTTGAAATTCGAGAATTGAACCCTGGTGTTTTGAAATTGGTTTTAAGATTTTTAAATATATAATAATAATATGATTTAAAAGTATTTTCCGAATAAGAAATGTTTCAAATGATTTTAATGAGTTTCGAATGATTTTGTGACGACCCGCCTTCCTATGCCCAGGAAGACGCATCGTCAATAAGAAAGAAAGGGATAGAAAAGTGAAAAGAAGAGAAGAGAGAAAGAAACAACAACAGCAGCGGAACGAATAATTTATATTAATAACATAAACTATTACATAGTATACAACACTTATCAGAGTTACACAACATATACATCACATACTAGACAGTTATAAACATCTGTCTAGTTATTACAACTCAATACAATACCAAACACTATCACAGAGATCAACACAGTGGAACACTATATCTACGAACGCTGAAGCCTCCTGCTCCATTTCTCCTCCAGAAAACTCGTCAAAGCTAACCTGAATCCCTTGGCTACTCGTAAAAATTTGAGTACCCAAGAGTTTATATAAAACAGAAAATAAACACTTGGGTCAGACATGGGTCTGGTGTGAGTAACAGGTTAAACTTGCTTAACTTTGAAAACCATTTGAAAGAAAAGGTATCACGTAAGACTCCCCACAAATAAACATGGGTAAGTTTTTACCTTACGCTAACCAAAACATTTGATAGGAAATCCAATTATATTATAATAGGTCTAGGGTTTTCAAATAAATATGAAATAGCTGAAATTGTTACATTATTAAATTCCAGCATACTAGCCACAAAGTGGGTTAAACAATCAAGTCCGTTATCACTTATTGGATTTTGGATTCCATACAATGGCAGGGCTACCGGGGTACCGCCCGTCACAGTACGTGGCCTAGATCACCGTACCGAGGATCACTCCCAATCCCCTGCAACACAAGGCCGGAACATCCCTTACTGGATAATTCCCGCACAAGATACCCCACGGTTGTCATGACCAACCGCACACTAAACCGAAATAATAAGGGACATCTAGACAGAGGTAATCTTGTCCTACTTGGGTGCTACCCACTAACCTTGCTGCATCTCCCCTGTTTTAGCCATTCCCGGTTGATGAGGCTTGAGGCTACGATTACCTTTAAATAGAACACATCTATCTTAGAATGTTCATCGTCCACCTGACGATGTGCAGAAAGCATTCAATCCATACAAGTTCGTTCCGGGTTCGAACGAAACCGAAGGCATTATCTCGTTACACTCATTTTGGAATCACCCTCAGAGGTAACGACAATAACCCTTGCACTCTGAATCTTCATCTTCACTTGAGATTCACGACCTATCGCTAATTTGGATCGATGTGGTATTCGGATGTCCAAATCTGGAAACCCGATCCCGGTCTCATCGAAATCCAAAACGTATCTTTTAAGGCCAAGTTGTTTTAAAGTTAAAACAATTCAATTCATTATCTATACTCACATAGACAGATAATTCACAATATCACAATAGATAATCAACATTATCAATATAAGCAGAATATCCATATTATCATCACAATTCAACTAAAACATCCATATCACAGATTAGCACATATCTCATCAGAGATATCAAACAATGCAAAGCATTCCATATTATTTATCCATCCATAAGTAATGATTTATATCATCTCTTGTTTGCACAAAAAACGGACAAACACCTCAAAGTCGTATGATTTAGTAGATCTTATGTTGTTCTTAGTGATTTTGGAGTTTTATGCAAATATATGAAAAGCAGGGGCTAAACTGTAAAAAGACACGCAAATTTATAGTGGTTCAGCCAGAATGTGCCTACGTCCACTTTATATGCTATTTCTCTTCTCTTCTTTTGATTACAAGTACAAAGCTTTGATACAAGTAAAAGAAAGTTGTTTGAAAGTTCCTTCCGTGATTGAGCTCTCAAACTTGTCCCCCATTGTTGTACCCCTGCCCCTCTATTTATAGAGTGAGGCTGGGGGTAGGGGTCTTGGAGGTATATAGCAGCTGGTGGGCCTGGGCTGCTACAATCTGGCCTGGCACTGCTCTGGCTCGGTAGGACTTTGGCTCGGTAGGACTTTGGCTCGATAGGACTTTGGTTCGGTGGTTGGAGATGAGGCTTGGACCGGAAATGAGTTGGTTCGGCAGGCGGTGGTTCGGTGGGAGTTGGGAAGGTTGGTCCAGTCATGGAGTTAGGAAGGTTGGTCCGGTTATGGAGTCTGCCGAATGGACATTGTGGGATGAGAATGCCGGATGGGCATAGTGGGATGAGAATGCCGGATGGGCACTGTGGGATGAGAACGCCGGATGAGTTCCTTGGGACGAGACTGCCGAATGGACATTGTGGGATGAGAATGCCGAATGGGTTTAGGCAAACCTGGATGGATGGATCAAGCTCCTTGGTCTCGAGATCTTCTGGGTGAGAACACGCCCAACATTTGCCCCCCAAAGTGGGGCATACGCCAGTGTGTGCCGTGCTTTGTTATTTGGATAGCCCGTTCGGTCCAAAGTGCCAACCGTTTGGTCTGGTCGCCTCGTACTTGCCTATAAGTACGAGCCTCACGTCACCATTTTTTTTATCAGCCGAATCATTCCCTCGCCTTTGCCGAATCACAGTGCTAGCCGAACCAAAGATTTTTGCCGAATCAGGTGAGTGAATATTCTGTCGAATGAGTTTTCTTCAGTTTTACCGAATGGAATATGACGAACGAAGCTTGGCTCAACCGAGTGCCGAATGAACCTTTTACTCGAATACCGAACGAAACTCCGGTATCGGGAGTACCGAATGAACCTTGTTTTACTAGACGGACTTTTGCGTTGGATGGACTTTACATAGACCCGCTTGTTTATATCCCCCGTTTTAACAACATGTTTTTCCGATGTTGCAGATAAATGTCTCGAAAGGCAGAAACTCGATCAGACAAAAAGAAATCCGGGGGCGAAGGAGGTTCCTCTGCCGTGCCCCCAGCTCAGCCGAATCCCGAACGTCATGGACCAACCCTGAGATCACTAGTGGACGGGTACGGCCCTCAGGAAATTCTGAACTCCCCGCCCGACTGTTTTCCTAGTTCCCTCAAGGAGGAGCAGCTAGATGCCATCTCTCGTTCTTTCGGAATTGATAGGGCGCGAATGCTGTTGCCAGGGAGAGATGTTATGCCATACGACCCCCCTGAGGGGTACTTTGCTTACAGCAGATACCACTGCATGTGTGGTGCCATTCCGCCTCCTAATGCTTGGGTAATCAGCTTCCTTACATATCTCAAGGTGGCCCCATTCCAGCTTCAACCCAACTCCTATGCTATCCTGGTGAGCCTCTTCGTCATTTTCCAAAGGAAGTATGGTCGTGCTCCTTCCAACCGGGAGATCCGGTACTTGTATAATTTGAGGGGCTATAAGAAGGGGTCCCCATACATTAGCTTGGAGTCAGCCGTGACCTTCAAACCGGTCTTGGATCTGTACTCTAAATTCAGCATGTTCAAGAAAGAGTGTTTCTTTGTTAGGGACGAATCCGTTTCAATCCGGCGCTTTACTTCTGGATGTAAGTTGATGCTTTTACTTATAATTTCTATTCCGATTGCGATGCTTCTTCTCATACTTTCTCATTTTTGCTAGCGACAGGTGGCTTTCCGGTTGTGGAGACTGACCGCCTGGTTCAGACGGCGGCTGAGATAGAAGCTATTCTTGGGAAATATAGATCATCTGCCTTCTTGATCAGAAATGCGATTCTTCTGGAATATAACTTAATCCTTCCACAGCAGTCAGTAGTTAAGCTGAGGGAAACGGCGGAGGAGAGGGCGGCTGCTCAGACCAAGGAAGGTGTTACGGTAAAGAGTAGCAAGAGGAAACCTTTCACAAAACCTCCAGCTGTCGGAGGTAAGAAACTCAAGAAGTCGGACGGTCCTTCCCCCAGCAATTGTCCACTTACCCGGGAGGAGGAAGACATAGAGGAGGAAAGAGGCGAGGGTGGAGGTGGTCGGGAAGGTGATAAAGGTGGTGACGGCATCAGGGCCTTGCTTCCTGGGCAAGCGGGCGAGATTCAGGAGTGGATGGACGATGCTTTCCACCAGGCTTTAAAGGGGCTGGACGGAGATCCGGCTTTGGCAGAGAAAACCGGGAAAACGGACAAGGCCGGGACCGGTGCAAGCGAGTCTTCCCAGACCATTCCTGCCAGGGTGGCTCCGACGACTCAAGGTGAACTCTTGACTCCTGCATGTTTCACTAATGATAGGGACTTAGGAATATTTTATGACCCGCTCCCGTCCTGGAATGAAATCCAGGACCTATTGCAGTATCCTACTCCTCCCCAGGGTTTGTACAACCACATATGTGTTTCTCTCCTTTTAATTTGCCGTGTTTTCTCGAAGTATAGAACAATATATGCTTGTAACACTTTTTCTTCATATCAGGAGCAGGTAAAATGGTCAAAGCCTCAGATTTTCGGCACAGGCTTGAACAGTACAAGCTTTCCAAAACTTCTGTCAAGCCGAAGCCTTCGACCCACCGCTCCGGGGATGTAGTCAGTTACCGTCCTCTTCTCGGGGTTATCGAAGAGGGTATTCAACAGAGAAAGAGGAATCGTCCTTTATCCGAACCTTCGCCTGGTCCTCAGCTCCCGGCTCAGCCTCTTCATGATATCACGGAGGAGGATAGCGAGTTTGTGCCTTCTCCGCACCCGTTCGGAAACCCTTCTGTTATTCATATCGACCGTCCTGACTTGGCTCGTAATCCATTTGCTGGTCATCCTGATCTGGATCCAAGCTCTCATGATATTACTTTTGACGAAGTCACTGGTGAACACCTTCTCCCCCGTAACCCCATGGTACGAGTACTTGATGAAGCTAAGTCCTTAGATCTCGATTTACTCACTACTCGTATAATCACTATGGGAGACGAGGCCAAGGCTAACATTGATCGGGTGGCGGAGGAGACCAAGAAGCTGATGGGCCATCACGCCCGGCTGGTTAAGGCCGGAGAGGAGATTGGGAGCGCAGATATCCGACTTCGATTGGTGGTTTCGGATCAGGCCAAACAGCTTGCGGATCAGGCTATTCAGATTTCTCAGCATGAGGCTGCTACTGGACGATTAAGGAAAACCATGGAAGAGGCCAGTCAGGCCGAATTGCGAAAAATGGAAGCTACTTGCAAAGAACGGATTGACATGGCTATTGCCACGGTGGACGAGGTTCGGAAAGCGGATCTTGAGCAGGTGGAGGAATTGTCCGGGAAACTTGAGGCTGTAGAGCTTGCTCAAGCTAAGTTGAGGGAGGAGATGGAGGCAATGCGGGGATCCCTTCTAGCCGACTGCTCGAGATACCGATCGGAGAGAGATGCTGCCGTTGGGAGGTTGTTGGCTTCCGAGGCCCGGACGAGGGAGTTTGAGGAGAATGAGGGGATGATGGACGAAATGCTTCAGGATATGTACTTCCGAACCTGGAAGCAGGGCAACCTATCCTGGATGGATGATTATCCCAGGATCATGGCTAAGATCTATCTTCGGGCTCTGGAGGAGGCCAAGGCCGATGCGGATAAAGATGGTGGTGTGGCCTTCAGCATGGATGCGGTCACTGCCCAGTTTGCCAAGGAGGAGAAGGTGGCGGTGAAGGAAGGTATGCGGTTGCTTGCTGCTGAGGAGGTTGGCGTGCAGGTGGAGGATGACGATCAGGATAGTCAGGAAGCAGGCGCTGGTAAGTCTCTCTTTTTAGTTTCTCCATCAACTTGGTTGCTTATTGCTAATGAGTCCTTTCTTTGACTGGATAGGGGGTCAACAGGACAAGGATAAAGCTCCACTGCAGCCGGCCCCTTGATTATATCTGAAAAAACTCTTTTTGTGGGTTTGACAGGGTTGTATATGTTAGTCGAAAAATAGTAAAGTAGCCTTTGGGTTATAATATTTTGCCACTTGTAATAAATAGTCTTATTTTTGACGTGTAATTCTTTAACTTGGGATGATTTTCTTGAATGTTTGTTGCTTTTTCGACATGTCGTATGAGAAATATAGCTATGCGTATTCTTGCAATTGAGTTGTGTTTGATGTCAGGTTTTGGTTTTAAAACATAATTTCATGACTTGTAATATTAGTGTGTGGTGTGAACAAATTATAGTTATACATCTGTACATAAAGGAAGAAAATACCGCCTTTCATGTTCTGTTTGTAGATGGCAGTTTCGAATATCTTGTATGACTGAGCATGGAAAGTAGTTGAATGCCCTGCCATCTGATTGTGGATCCACGCATCCATTGGCGAGTGTCTTCTGCTCCGTATCCTGTACTTTATGGATTGTTATAGAGGATAGGAGGAAAGCTTTTTAAGTAAAATTGAAATATGTGAAATAGTAAAACTTCCAATCACGGAAGGCCTTCGATGTGCTTAAGTTCGTGGCAAACGGGTTTTGTAGTAACTTTCCCTAGCTGTGGGTCTTGGAGACATTTGTCACCCATCTTACGCCTCCGCGGGGAGTTAATTCTTTTTTACCACAGCCGTACTTAAGACACATCGGAGCCGAGATCGCGCACAGTAACTACCCGGGTCATTATGGCCCGTAATCGTGGGTATTATTCGATTTACTATGGCCGGCTAGCGTGGGTGCCGATCGTCAACTGTGAACTGCCCCTGGCTGGCCACACCTTATGTTGGGGCTTATAGTCGGTTCACAGTTTCCGGCGAGCCTAACGCCGTAATGAGCTGCCTCGGCTATAGTCGGCCTTCTCGGTGGCTTATAATCGGCTCATTACAGTTGGCTTTAAGGGCCGTCGCGAGCAATGAGTTAACCCGCAGTAGAGGGATGCTGGGGTAAAAGTGTCTCATAGGCGAGGGCATAGATTCGCATAGTACTTGTTGGGTTTTGCCCAGGTGAAGTCGCGCCGTGAGGTGCTTTGAGTGGAGATGCTATACGCGTAGGATTTCGTTCAACAGAAAAGGATAAAGTTAACAAGTAGCCAAGTTATAAAGGAACAAGTTAAAAAAGAGACAAGGTTTTTTAAAGTGGTTCGGCATGAAAAGGCCTACGTCCACTGATTCTCTTTGTTAATTCACTTCATATGGGCAATACAAGTTAAGAAAAGTATCGACGGAGGTGTTGGATGTTCCATGCCCTCTGGAACACCTCTCCGTCCACTGTTGACAAAATATAGGCTCCGTTGTGGAGATCTTTATGAATTACATATGGTCCATCCCAGATCGGGTCTAGTGCTCCGGGACGAGGGAAGATTCGCTTGAGGACAAGATCCCCCTCTTGTAAGGTACGATGCTTGACTTTGGAGTTGTATTGTGCTGCCACTTTCTGCTTGTGGGCCGCCGCTTTAAGGACTGCATCATTCCTTCTCTCCTCAACTAGATCCAAAGACATGTGGAGGAGTTCTTCATTCTCTTCTGGGTTATAGTGGATCCTGCGGTGGGAAGGCACGATGGTTTCAATTGGGAGCATAGCCTCCGATCCGTATGCCAAAGAGAAAGGAGTGTGCCCTGTTGATGTTCTGAAAGATGTGCGGTAAGCCCACAGTGCCGTAGGGAGTTCGTCCACCCAAGCGCCTTTTGACTTTTCGAGCTTCTTTTTGATCAGCGTTTTCAGAATTTTGTTGACTGCTTCGACTTGTCTGTTTGCCTGCGGATACGCTACGGATGAGAAGCTTTTATGAATTCCGTGTTCTCGGCACCAGTTGGCGAATTCCTCGCTGTCAAACTGAAGTCCATTGTCCGATATGATTTTGAGTGGGACTCCATACCTGCACAGAACATTTTTGATCAAGAAGTTAATAACTTTTGTTTAAGATACTTTATTCATAGGTTCTGCTTCCACCCATTTGGTGAAATAATCAACTGCCACTATAGCATATTTGGCCCCGCCTCGGCCCATCGGTAGCTCGCCGATTAAGTCAATTCCCCATATTGCGAAGGGCCAAGGGCTGGTCATTTGAGTAATCTCAGTTGTTGGTAGCCGTGGAATCTTAGCAAAATTTTGGCATCTGTCACATCTCTTGACGAAATCTAAGGCGTCCTTGCTTAAGGTGGGCGAGAAATATCCGTATCGGAGTATCTTTTTTGCTAATGTTTGCCCCCCGGTGTGATCTCCACAGCTCCCCTGATGGATGTTGGATAAGATTTCCTTGGCTTCCCTTCCGGCGACACACCTTAATAATGGGTTAGAGAAACCGCGCCGATAGAGGATGTCTTCTTGTATTGTATAGCGGGACGCTTTTCTCAAGATTTTCTTGACTTCGTTATGCCCGTCGGGTAGTGTGCCACTTTGTAGGTAGTTTCGGATGGGAGTCATCCAAGTTGCTTCTTCGGCTGCAGCTATCAGATTCACTTGCTCAAAACTTGGGACCGTTTGCTTTGAGATGGTTACTGCCCCGAAGATGGCGATGTCTCTCGTACTCGCTTGCTTTGCCAATTCGTCGGCCTCTTGGTTCTCTTCCCGAGGGATGTGTTTGACTAAGTACTGATCCAATCGGCTGAGAAGCAACTTGGTCTTCTTTAGATATGCTATGAGTCATTCCTCTCGAGCTTGGAATTCTCCTAGTATTTGATTAACAATAAGTTGAGAATCGCTGTGAAGACACAAAGAATTGGCTCCGATTTCTATGGCAATTTCTAGTCCAGCTATCGCTGCTTCATATTCTGCATCGTTGTTGGTGGCAGCGAACTCCAACCTTATAGCATAGTGCAGTTTATTTCCCCTGGGAGTGATTATTACCACACCTGCCCCCGAGCCTTGTTCGTTAGATGCACCGTCCACAAAGAGATTCCACTTGATATCTTCTGTTATTTCCAGTTGCTCCTTATCCTCGCTGGTAGTGAACTCTGCAATGAAATCAGCCATGGCTTGTCCCTTGATGGCGGTGCGAGGGTGATAGGTGATATCATATTGACTCAGCTCAATACACCATTTAAGTAGTCGCCCGGAAGTGTCGGGACGATGGAGTACCTGCCTCAGTGGTTGATCGGTCAGAACTTTGATGGAATGGGATTGGAAGTAGTGACGTAGTTTTCGTGAAGTGATTAGTAAACAGTATGCTAACTTTTCAAGTTTAGGATATCTGACTTCTGCCCCAGTAAACCTTTTACTGACGAAGTAAATTGGTCGTTGCGTGCGGTTGTCTTCTCTTACCAAGGCAGCGCTTAAAGCGTGAGATGACACAGCAAGGTATAGGTATAATTCCTCTCCTCCGCTTGGAGTTGTGAGCACCGGTGGTTTCTGGAGGTGTTCGATTAAGTTAAGGAAAGCGGTTAAGCATTCGTCCGTCCATTCGAACTTTCCTTTATCTTTCTTTAGAGCTTCGAAAAAGGGGACGCACTTGTCCGTTGCCTTGGAGATGAATCGGCTTAGGGCGGCCACTTTTCCATTTAGGCTTTGCATTTCCTTTCGGGTGGAAGATATCTTGATGTCCCTTAATGCTCGGACTTGTTCAGGGTTTGCTTCAATCCCTCGGGCATGGACGATGAACCCTAAGAATTTTTCCGATGATACTCCGAAGGAGCACTTTAGTGGATTCAACTTCATTCCATACTGTCGAAGCACCTGGAACATTTCGCCTAGGTGGCTTACGTGATCTTTGGCTTTCCGTGATTTCACCAGCATGTCGTCCACATATACTTCCATAGTTTGTCCTATTAGCCCTGCAAACATCTTGTTGACGAGGCGCTGGTAGGTGGCTCCTGCATTTTTAAGTCCGAAAGGCATCACTTTGTAGCAGTATAAACCTCGGTCGGTGATGAAACTAGTGTGGTCTTGGTCGGGAGCATGCATAGGAATTTGGTTATATTCTGAGTATGCATCCATAAAAGATAGGAGTTCGTGCCCGGCTGTGCTGTCTACAAGTTGTTCGATTCTGGGAAGCGGGAAGCAATCCTTTGGGCAGGCATCGTTTAGGTTGGAGAAGTCAATGCAGGTCCGCCATTTCCCATTAGCCTTCTTTACTAGTACCGGGTTGGCGATCCATTCTGGGTAAACAGCTTCTCGTATGAAGTCATTGGCGAGTAGATTCTTTACTTCTTCATCGAGGGCTGCTGATCGCTCTGCCCCCATACTTCTCTTTTTTTGTTTTACAGGCGCCTTGGTAGGATCAATGTTTAATACGTGGCATGCTATGTCGGGGGAGATTCCGGTCATGTCAGCGTGTGACCAAGCGAACACATCCAAGTTGTGGCGGAGAAAATCAATGAGTTGTCCCTTCAATTCAGCTTTCAGCTGGGACCCAATTTTCAGTAGCCTACTTGAGTCGTGCTTGTCTACAGATATAAACTCCATAGCCTCTGCAGGCTCGGCGGTGGCCTCCTCCTCTTTGTCCCTAGGGTCTAATTCATTGAAAGGGTCGCTGGTGTATCGAAGAGGAGGGGCTTTCTTTAGTTGCTATGCTTCAAGGCTTTTTGTGCAGAGGGCAATCTCTACCCCTTTCCCTTTATCTTTCCTGTGGTTGTTGCGAAGTTCGGTTACATAGCAGTCTCGTGCAATATCCTGGTCTCCTTCCACTTCCCCTACCCCATTGTCTGTTGGAAATTTCATTTTCAGGCACCATGGGGCTAGGACAATCTGGAAGTCAGACAAGGCTGGTCTTCCTAAGAAGGCGTTGTAGGCCGAATGGTTTTCTATCAGCACAAACGTCTGTTTCCTCACAACGGAGCGGGGATGGCTTCCAATCTCAACAAAGAGGTCCAGCTGCCCGAGGGGCATCTTCGCATCTCCAGTGAAACCGTGTAGTGGTTTATTGCAGGGAGATACATCCTTCATTGATAGCTTCATTTTGTCGAATGCTTGTTTGAACAGGATATTTACAGAGCTTCCAGTGTCTACCAGGATTCGGTAAACTTCGGCGGGACTAAGTCGGGCAGAGATAACCATGGGATCCATGTGAGGGTACTGTCTTCCTTCTAGGTCACGTTTACTGAATGTGATGTCATCACTTTCTTTCCGCTTTGGGTGGCGCTCTTCTATAACCGTATTGACACAGTCTTTATTGTCTCTAAGCGACTTCCCATATCTTTCCATCTCTCTCCAACTTCTGTCTGCGATGTGCGGACCTCCTGAGATGGTATGGACCACTATCTTCTCTTGACTAGAGCTGCTAGCGTTGCGGTTTCCTCTGTCGGTCCCTGGTGAGGGTAGCCTTGGGTTTTCATTGGCAGGAGCTGGAGTCCTGTCTTGACTTTTTACATAACGTTCCAGTTTCTTCCTTCTGATGTGTTCCTCAATCAGATCTCGGAGATGATGGCATTCGTTGGTATCATGTCCGTGAGATTCGTGGAAGCGGCAGAATTTTCCAGACTTCTGTGCGTTATCTGATTCTTTCTTGTATGGTGGGCGTTTGTATCTAACTTCGCCTTGGGTGGCAAGGAAGATATTTTCGACGGTCTCGTTCAAAGGGGTGTAAGTGTCGAATCTTGGTCCTGGCCGATATAGGCGCTTTTCTACCTTCTTGCCCCCAGCATTGTCTCTGGAATCATTTCTTCGAACGTCCCTCGCCACAGCAGGGGCGTTGCCATGGGTCGTCTTATTTTGCTGTCCTGACTGCCCCTCAATGGCAGCATCCTCAAGCCTCATGTATTTCCCGGCTTCATGGAAGAAATCGGGTAAAGTAGCTGGCTTTTCTTTTGTCAATCTTCTAGCAAATTTAGTGTCCGGATGCACTCCACTGCAGAGGGCCATTAGGATAAGCTTCTCATCGGCATCTTGAACTACGGCTGCTGCGGCGTTGAATCTGGTTAGGTATTGCTGTAGCTTTTCTCCAGGTTTCTGTTTGACGCTGGATAAGGAATAAGCGTCCTTAGGTTGCTCCACATGAATGCAGAACTGACTGATAAATTTTCTTTCAACATTTCCCACGAGCTGATGGATCCTTGGGGTAGATTACAGAACCAGGAGGTAGCAAGATCTGCTAAGAAGAGCGGAAAGCATTTGCACAGTACTCCCTCTGTTGCTCCACTCATGAGCATATGCTGTGTGTACCTCTGTAAGTGTACAACGGGATCGGCGGTTCCTTTGTAGGGTTCCATTGTTGGCATCTTCCATTCTCGGGGGGTGATAGCAATTTCGATATTGCGGGCGAAAGGGCTGGTTACCCTAGCGCCTATCCCTCGATCTCTTTGCTCCCGTTGGACACACTCTCTGAATAAGCGTGCCATCCTTTCATCAGAACTTGGAGCAGATAGAAATGAGTTTGGTTCTGTTCTGTGGGATTGATTCCGTCCAGACGACCTGTAGGGATGGTATCGTCTATCATTCCTCATATTTTCCAGTGGCTGCCTTTGATCTTCTGGGAGCACGCTTGGGTCAGCTACAGTTGGCCCTTGCCTTGATCTATCCCTGTTGGGTTCTGATCTAAGTACTTCCTCGGGTCCAACTTCGGGCTGAACTCTAGCTCGGCCCCGTTCACTGGTGTTTCTGTGGTTAGGCAGCATGACAAGCTCAGCTACAGTTGACCTTCGCCCGGTACCTTCCCCGTTGGGTTCGGTACCAAACGTTTCCTCAGGCCTAACTTCGGGCTGTGCTCGGTCTCGGCTCCTACCACGGCTACTTCTGCCGTTAGCTCCTTCGAAGAAGGAAGATCTTTGCTGTCTCTGAGATCCTCCAGACTGGGACTCGCCCCATGATTCAGTGTTGCGGTTGGATTCTTCAGCGTCCCTCAAGCGTGACATGAGATGGTCCACCAAGGCTTCCTGCTGGGACGTGAAGCGGTTAGTTACTTCAACCACAACTCTGTCCAGATCTGCTCTAGTAATTGCTGCAGGCTGTTCTGTGGCAGGAGTAGTTGGGTTAGCCTGTTCTTCATTCGTTACCGTTGCTGGAGGAGGACGATTTGCTTGATTCGTGACAGCCGGATCTGGGAGACTGCTGGATGAGATGTTTTTTCCTTTGTTAACATCTTTTCTCTGTTTGGGAGGCATGTTTTCCAAGCAGCGAACGATGCTGTTAGGAAAACTTGTTAAGCGGATGAAGCTGAAGCTTCGAGCTTCTAACCCTCAATGAAAGCACCAAAAATGTTTGCACAAAAAACGGACAAACACCTCAAAGTCGTATGATTTAGTAGATCTTATGTTGTTCTTAGTGATTTTGGAGTTTTATGCAAATATACGAAAAGCAGGGGCTAAACTGTAAAAAGACACGCAAATTTATAGTGGTTCAGCCAGAATGTGCCTACGTCCACTTTATATGCTATTTCTCTTCTCTTCTTTTGATTACAAGTACAAAGCTTTGATACAAGTAAAAGAAAGTTGTTTGAAAGTTCCTTCCGTGATTGAGCTCTCAAACTTGTCCCCCATTGTTGTACCCCTGCCCCTCTATTTATAGAGTGAGGCTGGGGGTAGGGGTCTTGGAGGTATATAGCAGCTGGTGGGCCTGGGCTGCTACAATCTGGCCTGGCACTGCTCTGGCTCGGTAGGACTTTGGCTCGGTAGGACTTTGGCTCGATAGGACTTTGGTTCGGTGGTTGGAGATGAGGCTTGGACCGGAAATGAGTTGGTTCGGCAGGCGGTGGTTCGGTGGGAGTTGGGAAGGTTGGTCCGGTTATGGAGTTAGGAAGGTTGGTCCGGTTATGGAGTCTGCCGAATGGAAATTGTGGGATGAGAATGCCGGATGGGCATAGTGGGATGAGAATGCCGGATGGGCACTGTGGGATGAGAACGCCGGATGAGTTCCTTGGGACGAGACTGCCGAATGGACATTGTGGGATGAGAATGCCGAATGGGTTTAGGCAAACCTGGATGGATGGATCAAGCTCCTTGGTCTCGAGATCTTCTGGGTGAGAACACGCCCAACATCTCTAATTAATTTAAATGAATTAAATGAATTACTTTATTCTATAAACCCTGCTTACTTAACCATTAATTAATTTCAAATCAATTAATTATCCCCTAATTACCCTTTAATTGCATTCAGGTAAATTATCCTTTAATTAATTACTCAAATTAATTATCCTTAACCATTTATAGTAATTAACCTTTAATTACTTCATCAATTAATCACTACGCCATAGATGGCCTACTGCAATGAAATTACATGGTGTTGCTAGCTATAATGTAACGATAGGTATGGTGATTTTTGTCTATTACAACACTCGCTTCAAGGTGTTAGCATAGGTATCAACAAGATGTTGCAGTAGCTATAGATGTATTCAAATTAAAAAATTAATAAAATTAGCAATCCGCGTGAATATGATCCAACGGTCTACATTTAATCCGATTGTTAAACTGGATCACCGCTACAATTTTCTCCAGATTTTCGTTTTCCCGCTTTACTTTTCATATCATTTTCGTTCTCACCCCAATTTCCAAATCCCTAATTTCTAAATCATATTTTCGTTTCTTTTTTTTTCTTCCAAATTTGCTGGTGGGTTCGCAATTTGATGGTGGGTCGCTGTTACTTCGCGGTCACCGTTACTCCGCGGTCAACGGTGTACATAAAGCTTGTTCTTCACTCTCTGGGTCACCGTTACTCCGCGGTCAACGGCCTTCTTATGGGTCGCCTCGACGCTGCTGGCGATTCATCTCCAGCGATCGTTGAGGTTTCAGACGCCATTCCTCTTTCACACTCGAAAATCGTTGGTTTGAGCATAGTAGGATACTATCATGCGAATGAAAGGGCTGGGGATTTGGAATTGGGTAACATTGCAAAAAGAACCGAGGATTACAATTTCAGATATTTTCCTCGAGCTGCAGTCCTTTTGGTGAATTCTTATTTTAATATTTTCTAAGACCCTTTTGTTTTGTTTGTGTTTTGGTTGTAATTGGATATTATTTTTCCAATTAGTTGGACATTGAGAAATTGAAGGAGCTTCCAAATAAGAAGGGACGAGATTCGGTGGTGCAGGTTAGTCTGTTTATTTTGCCTGTTAATTTGACTGATGACTCAGTAATTTTGGTTGTTGCTCATGTACTTCATACAAGGTTGATCATTTTGCTTCTAGAAGCAAACAGACAGTGTAACCATTTTTATTTAATGCTTCTACTTCCTACTGCTAAATTTTGAAGTTGGTCTCTTTATTGTGTCAAATTAGAGCATTTGGTAAAAACCTTTTGTATGATATGATGATTCTTTCACAATGAGTTAGCAATCAACTTATGAGGCCTCAAACTATGTTGGATATTCATAGACATTAAAGTATATACCAAAGTAAGGATATCAAATGATATTTCGACTTGAGTAGCATAAGGTATGTGGAAATGTAGTGGTAAGTTCCATCTTGACATTACAAATGGCAGGTTAGCTGAAGAACATGTCTATGTTTCTCTTGTACATGCCTGATGCATTCACTGTTTTTGCTTGATGGGCTGCCTATGTGTACTGCTGTGTTTCTTGCACTGGCTTGTCTATATTTTGCTGAACCTGGTATATGTGACAGGTATTGAAGACTGGACAGCTGGATACAAGCTTGAAGACAGAGTCAAATCAAATGTGCATGAGTGTATAAATGCATGAGCTGAAGACAGGTTTCAAAGAAGGCTCGATCTTCCAAAATCGGATGAATCGGGCGGTGCCCCGGACCCCCGCCGGCGCTGCGCCCGGACCCGCTTCTCGGCTCGCCTTCGGCTCGGCACTCGGCTCGTCATATATTTGTCAGTGTCAGTGTCGGTGTCTGTATAAATTGAAACTGCATATGTAATGAGTGAACTGAGTGATGTAGTGAGGATTATCTGTATATGTAAATATCAGTGTTATATATCATTGAATTGTAAAATAGTGGAGTTAGGAATTTGTACTATTTCAAATGTTGAAATAAAATATTTATTTAAATAAATTACTGTTTGAATATCAAATTCTGTGCAATAGCATTTTATTAAATAAATATTTATTTCTATTAAAAAATCAAATATGCTCTACATTGTAATATCCCTGAAATTTTAGCAATATCAATTTAATAATCTGTTAAATAATTAAATTGATATCGATGGTCTTTGATAATGAATATATATATTTATTTGTATATATTGTAAATAGAAAGCTTTGGGCAAATTGGAAATTTAGATTTAATTTAATATGAGCTTTTCAAAGTTATTTAAATAAATAACCTTATAGTTTTAAAATATTTTAGGTAAATATTTAATTGTTTAAGATATATTTTTACTTAAGATTAAATATAAATAAGGTAAAGAAAAAGGTTTGTTTTATTTCTTTTAAAATATTACTTGATAATATAATCTCTTATATAAATTATTTAAATTATCAAATATGTTATTTTTAAATAATAAGTATAATGTATTATTTTATAAATAGAAATGAATTTTAAAGACTATAGAATTGTTATTTTTAAATTGAATGAGAAATTGTATATATATATATATAACTTAATTTTTAAATTAAATCTTAGGATTTAATTTGATTTAAATTTGAATTTATAGTTTGAAATTCAAAGATAGATATTTAAATTGTTGGATATTATAATATTTGTATAAACTTATATTTATAAAATATAATTAGTTTTTGGTTTCTCTTTAAAAAGATATATATATATAGATAAGTGATTAAATAAATAAGAAAAGGGCTTTTTAATTACTTTTAAAATAAATAGAATTATGAATAAATACTTAAAAGACAAGTGTCATTTATCTAAAGCCTTTGTAAAACATGTGTAATTTAAGTAACAAATGTATAGGACAAGTGTCCTTAATTATTTTTATTTTCTTTTATTTTTATAAATCATAAATTTACTTACATATGAACATTTGCATATCTTCATTTCATTCTTTCTATTTCTCCTTTTCAAAATAAGATAACTAAAAACCTCTTTCTCTAAACAAATCTGAGATTAAAATCAGTAATCAAATGCTTCAAACCAAATCAAAGAAACCAGTCTGCAATTTTCTAATTCAAGGGAAATCAAATCCCTGTAACCAAGTTGCAATCTGAAATCAAAACCCTGATGCATTCTTTTCAAATCTGCATCATCTTCAAAAAGCCTGTCTTCATTTTCAATTTGGAAACAACTCAAAGCCAGCCTGCAATTCTTTTCAACATCAAAGTCTGTCTGCCTTCATTTTTCTTCAACCTGGAAACATGCATGTAGTTTAAATCAGTAAAGCTTCAACAACTAAAGTTAAAGTCTTCAAGAGATAAAAACTGCCTCTGTTTCATCTTTAAACAGGTGAGTAACATTCTATTCTTAAGATTTAAGTTATGAAAGATGGTTGCATGTGGATATTTAAAAGTGGTTCTGCATATCTATGTATTGATGTATGATTATATATGTGAGTTTCTATGTATACATGGATGAGTAGTTATGTGTGCATGTCTGTTATCTTTGAATTCTGTTCTGTTTGTTGCCAGACTCGAGAATTCCTTTTAAAATCTCTTACCATTGGATCTAGTTTTTGTAATAACTTAATTTACAAATAAGAATGGTTTGATTTATCATATATAAATGTTAAAAAGTTTAATTTAAGTCAAACCTTTTAGTCTGAGTGTCTCTGTAACCATAATAACAGTAATGGTATATAAAAAGTGGAAATTTAAACTTTGTAATTTATAATTCCAGGTTTATAAATGGAATACCTAGACTATAATATGATTTTTAGCATTGAAATTATAATTTTTAGTTTAGTAAATAAGGAGCAGTTCTAGTTTTAACTAAAAATGAATTTTGGGATTAGAACTGATGATCTAGGAGGTTGGATTGACAAATATTGTTTCTGGTAGTAGTGGGTTGATCAAAGATTCAGGGAAAATTACTGGAATTTGAATTAATGATTCAAAACAGAAATGATTTAGTATTAAAAATTTTAACCCTAGTTTTTAACTTCCGTGACAATTGGATCACCACGTCTTCCCTAGTGAATCGAGTGCAATGGGGTTTTGAGGGAGTGAAGCTTGGTCGTATGTGAGAGCATGACCGGAGTTGCAGAGTTTCTGGTGGTCGGAGGATCGGGGTCGTGGCGTTGCTAGGTTTGGATGGGAAGCTCCTGTTGTTCCAGTTTTTGGGTGGGGATACTCGAATTTGATTTCGAGTATAGATCGAAGATTGAATGATCGGAGTTAGGTTGGGAGATGATCGTCGACTTGCGTACGTAGTCGTGGATGGTCGGAGGCGACCGCATTTCTGGTGCACGTGCACGGTGCAAATTTGTGAATCTGGTGATGTCTGGGTTTATAACAGAGAGGATAGTGTTCGAGTTTTCTCGAGTGGTTCGTATGTGAGACTCGAAGTTTTTAAGTTTCGAGACGAAGTAAATTAGTATGGTCTCGGGTAAATTTATGGAGTATAGAATGTTGGGGAAGATGATATTCTCGAGTGTTTCTCGAGTTATTTTGAGCAAGGCTCGAAGTATTTAGGATGTTGACTCGAAGTGTTTTGGTGAAGTCTCGAGTACTTGTATGTGTTGCCAGGCTTTCAAAAGGAAACTGTCTGGTTAAGTTTTAAACTAAATTTGTAAAGAGACATTTAAACAGAACTTTTAAATCTAAAGTTTAAATCTAGGAAAGTTTAAATCCGTATCTCAGATTTGTAATAAAAAGCAGTTTTTAAATTAAATTGTTTTAAATAACTTTAGTGTTTAAATGGTATATTAAATGGATAGAATTTAAAAGTAAATTTGATTTAAATTCTTTAAGTTATTTTATAAAATATAAGAAATTCTTTAACATGTAAAAGGTTTTAAAATTAGTTTTAAAACTTTGTTAAAGACAAATTGGTATTCATTTTAAATCTAGAATTTAAAATGAAATTTAAAGGTAAATTTGAAATGGATGTTTTCAAATGAAATTTTGAATGATAATTTAACCATGGAGAAGAAAAGTTTTATCTTAAAGTTTAAATCATTAAACTTAAAGGTAATTAAAAATGGTTTAATAAATTTAATAAATCAGTGTTTTGGATTAATTGATTTATTATTAAAGATTTAAAATACTTTGTAAATGATAACTTGATTATCAATAAGAACAAAGTTTTATCTTAAGAAAATTAGAAATTTGTGTTCATTAAATTTATAAGGAATTTAATGGATAATTTATTTATTTGATTAATTAATCATTTGGATTAATTAATAGATACTTAAAGGTTTAAACAAATTAATTAATAATTAAGATTAATTAATTAGGAATAATTAATTTATAATTAAGGATTATAAATTAGAGTATTAATAAATGGTTAAGAATTAATTAGTAGAGTAATTAAATATTAATTAAGTTATGGTTAACACTTAATTAATTAAATAATTAAAGATTAATTAATTGGTTATAAAGATTTATTAATTTGAAATTAATAATACTTAATCTAAGATAATTACTTAAGAAAAGTAATTAAAGAGTTGTTAATAGTTAATGAAGGTCATTAACTATGGATTATTAAATAATTAATTAATGTAATTAATTTTTAATTAGATTAATTAATTTAAAGATAATCAATTATAGAATTTGTTTTAAATGAATTACTTAATGAAAGTAATTAAGAGAATCAATTACTCATTGTAATTAAGGAAGTTAATTTGAGTAGTTAAGTTAATTAAGTTTAATTAATTTAGAATAATCAATGGATGATTTGATTAATAATTACTTAATGTAATTAATAAGGTATTATTATTTAGGGAAGTAAATAATAGATAATTACTGAAAGTAATTAATTGAAGGAAAGTAATTTGAGTTAATTACTTTGAATAATTAATCAAGGGATTAATTAAGGAATTAATTAAGGACTAATTAATTTAGTTAATAAAAGTAATTAAGGGTAGTTAATTACTGATTGAAGATTAATCAAGGTGATTAATAAATGTTGTTTAAATTAAAGGTTAATTACTTAATGTAATTAATTTAATTAAGTAATTAATAATTAATTTGTAATTAAGGATCATTAATTAATATAATTAATGATGTAATTAAGAATTTATTAATTAAGAAATAATTAATAAATGAAGTGATTAATTAATGTAATTAATTAAGGATTAATGTGATTAATTATAGATGATTAATTTAATTAATTATAGTTAATTAATTAATGAAGTAATTAAAGGTTAATTACTATAAATGGTTAAGGATGATTAATTTAAGTAATTAATCAAAGGATAATTTACTTGGATGCAATTAAAAGGTAATTAATCAAAGATGATTAATTAAAATGAATTATTAGAGGATAATTAATTAATTGATTGTAATTAAAGGTTAAGTAAGAAGGATTTATAAAAGGAAGTAATTAATTTAATTCACTTTAAATTAATTAGAGATGATATAAATCATTACTTATGGATGGATGATAATACTGAATGCTTTGCGTTGATTGATATCTCTGATGAGATATATGCTGTATGATATGGATGTTAGTTGAATTGTGATGATAATATGGATTATCTGATAATGTTGATTATCTATTGTGAATTATCTTTCTATGTGTATAAAGATAATGAATTGAATTGTTTTAACCCTTAAAACAACTTGGCCTTAAAAGATACGCTTTGGATTTCGATGAGACCGGGATCGCGTTTCCGTATACCGGATTTCCAGGTCTGGAGACCCGAATACCACATCGATCCAAATTTACGATAGGTCGTGAATCAAGTGAAGATGAAGATTCAGAGTGCAAGGGTTATTGTCGTTAACTCTGAGGGTGATTCCAAAATGAGTGTAACGAGATAATGCCTTCGGTTTCGTTCGAACCCGGAACGAACTTGTATGGATTGAATGCTTTCAGCACA
The DNA here is from genome assembly GCA_030737815.1 of Allium fistulosum. Classification (NCBI taxonomy): domain Eukaryota; kingdom Viridiplantae; phylum Streptophyta; class Magnoliopsida; order Asparagales; family Amaryllidaceae; genus Allium; species Allium fistulosum. Next base: position 641,642,892 of record CM060907.1, on the reverse strand, counting down.
TCGTCAGGTGGACGATGAGCATTCTAAGATAGATGTGTTCTTTTTAAAGGTAATCGTGACCTCAAGCCTCATCAACCGGGAATGGCTAAAACAGGGGAGGTGCAGCAAGGTTAGTGGGTAGCACCCAAGTAGGACAAGGTTACCTCTGTCTAGATGTCCCTTTCTATTTTCGACTTAGTGGTGCGGTTGCTGATCCCAACCGTGAGGTATCTTGTGCGGGAATTATCCAGTAAGGGATGTTCCGACCTTGTGTTGCAGGGGATTGGGAGTGATCCTTGGTACGGTGATCTAGGCCACGTACTGTGACGGGCGGTACCCCGGTAGCCCTGCCATTGTATGGAATCCAAAATCCAATAAGTGCCAACGGACTTGATTGTATAACCCACTTTGTGGCTAGTATGCTGGAATTTAATAATGTAACAATTTCAGCTATTTCATATTTATTTGAAAACCCTAGACCCTATTATAATATAACTGGATTTCCTATCAAATGTTTTGGTTAGCGTAAGGTAAAAACTTACCCATGTTTATTTGTGGGAAGTCTTACGTGATACCTTTTCTTTCAAAAGGTTTTGAAGTTAAACAAGTTTAACCTGTTACTCACACCAGACCCATGTCTGACCCAAGTTGTTTATTTCTGTTTTATAAACTCTTGGGTACTCAAATTTTTACGAGTAGCCAAGGGATTCAGGTTAGCCTTGACGAATTGTGGAGGAGCAATGGAGCAGGAGGCTTCGACGTTCGTAGATATAGTATTCCGCTGTGTTGATATCTTTTTTAGAGTCTTGTATTGTATTTGAGTTGTAATATCTAGACAGATGTTTATAACTGTCTAGTATGTGTTGTATAGTTGTGTAAACTCTGATAAGTGTTGTATACTATGTAATAATTTATGTTATTAATATAATTTATTCATTCCGCTGTGAGATCGTTGTTGTTGTTTCTTTCTTTCTTTTCTTCTTTTCTATTTTCTACCCCTTTCTTTCTTATTAATGAAGCGTCATTCTGTGGAATGAGTGGCGGGTCATTACATACATTGTGGGCCCCACAATTTCAGAAAATTAATATCTATAGCAACATTTTGGAATGTTGGTACAGACACCTATGGATGTTGCCATAGACCCAAATAGGGTTCTATTGCAACAATATTTCTTATGTTGCCTTAGATAGTCAAAATGTTGCCTTTGAGGTCTGCGGCAACGCGGCAAAATGCATCACCGAGAAAGTGTTGCCTTTGCCCTTTTTTAGCCTACAACATCATTTTTTGGCACTTCCTGCATCACTTCTTTGGTGTTGCAGTATGCAATCTATGGCGTAGTGAATTAACTATAATTAATTAAATTAATCAACTATAATTAATTACATTAATTCTTAATTAATTACATTAATTAATTACTTCATTTATTAATTATTATTTTTTTATCAATTCTTAATTACATCATTAATTATATTAATTAATGATCCTTAATTATATTTTTATTATTAAATACTTTAATTAAATTAATTACATTAAGTAATTAATTAACCTTTAATTAAACCACATTTATTAATCACGCTTGATTAATCTCATTCAGTAATTAACTACCCTTAATTACTTTTATTAACTAAATTAATTACTCCTTAATTAATTTCTTAATTAATCCCTTGATTAATTATTCAAAGTAATTAAACTCAAATTACTTTCATTAATACATTACCATTCAATTAATTACTTCCAGTAATTATCTATTATTTACTTCCCTAAATAATCATATCTTAATTACATTAAGTAATTATTTATCAAATCATCCATTGATTATTCTAAATTAATTAAACTTAATTAATTAACTTAACTAATCAAATTAACTTAATTAATTACAATGAGTAATTAATTCCTTAATTACTTTCATTTAGTAATTACACTTAAACAATTTCATAAATGATTATCTTTAAATTAATTAATCTAATTAATTATTAAAATTAATCACATTAATTTATTATTAAATAATCTCAAGTTAATGACCTTCATTAATAATCATTTAATTACTTTTCTTAAGTAATTAACTTAGATTAATCCTTCTTAATTCCAAATTAATAAATCTTAATAACTAATAAATTAATCTCTAATTATTTAATTAATTAAGTGTTAACCATAACTTAATTAATCTTAAATTACTTTATTAATTAATTCTTAATCATTAATTAATATTCTAATTTATAATCCTTAATTACAAATTAATCATTCTATTTAATTAATCTTAATTATTAATTAATTAGTTTAAACCTTTAATTACCTATTTAATTAATCCAAATGATTAATTAATCAAATAAATTAATTATCCATTAAATTTCCTTATAAATTTAATGAACACAAATCTTTAAATTCTTATTTACTTTAAGATAAAACTTTGTTCTTATTAATAATCAAGTTATCATTTTAGAAAGTATTTTAAATCAATTTACTTTAATTTTACCTTCCAAATTTCATTTTAAATTTAAAGATTTAAAATGAAAACAATTTATCTTTAACAACGTTTTAAACAACATTTCTAAAACTCTTTTATTTTACAAGTTAAAGAAATACTCATTAAATAAAGAAATTTAAAAGGTTCTAAACAAATTCATATTTAAATTTATAAAACTTATTTATTTCTCAATCTAAAATTCAAACTAAACCTGACTCCAAATATTAAAACTTTGATTTAACTTCTGTCTTAATATTTCTTGCAAATTTAAATTCAGTTTAAACTTAACCAGACAGTTTTCTAAAACCTGGCAACACTAATATACTCGAGATTCCCCTAAAATACTTTGAGTCGATACCCTAACTACTTCGAGTCTCACACGAACAAAACTCGAGAAACTCGAGTAGCCTTCCTCTGTTCAAACCAGACTTCACCCAGATATATTCACGATCGCGTGCACGTGCACCGGAGATGCAGTCGCCTCCGACCATCGCCGAGTATCCCCACATGACGACGTTCATCCCTACACCAGAATCCAACCACTCGATCATCGAAACTAGAACGAAATCAAAATCGAGCCTAAAACCAAAACTGGAACCACATCAGAAAACTGGAATCATCTCGTATACGAGACTCCGACCACCGTAAATTCTGCCACTCCGGCCATGTCCTCGTCAACGACCAAGCTTCCCTCTCTCAAAACCCTTTTGCACTCGATCGACTAAAGAAACCGTGGTGATCATATTATCACGACCAGTTAAAACTAGGGTTCTAACAAAGAATCCACTACTGCTACCTCCTCCATGAATTAAACACCTTCCAGACAATTTTCCTACCATCACCAATCATTCCTCTATCATCACTGAAAATTACAACATCCCAAATTCTCTGAGATCGACAGAGTTACCAAAATTTCATATTTAACTAAAACCAGAACTGCACCTACATTACCAAACTAAAAATTATGATTTTAATACTAAAAATCATGTTATAGTTTATATTTTCAATTTATATACCTGAATTTATAAATTACAAGGTTTGAGTTTTCACTTTTATAGACATTGCTTTGTTGTTTTTAGTTTACAGAGATACTCAGGTTTGAAATTGGACTTAATTAAATTTTAAACTTTAATTTATGATGAAACAAACTAATTTTGTTTAAAGCCTAAGTTTATCAGAGATCAGATAAGGAGATAAGAAATTTTGATCAAGATCTGAGCTTAAAAATATAAAACAGGAATGTCACACATATAACAGGCATGCACATATATCTATACATCCATATATATAGAAACTCACATATATATACACACAAGCACATACTTTCTTTCAGAAGTAAACATGCAAACAGATTCCTTATATTTAAGCTTTTTTAAAAAAATGTTACTCACCTGATATACATTGAAACAGAGGCAGCCTCTTTAATTTTTAAAAGCTTTTTAATCCTTTTAAACTTTTAAAACTTGAGGGCTGAGATGTTCAGAAACTAAAATGCTTTTGCTCCCTGTCCAAATTACATGCATGCAGGCTCTTTGATTTTTAAACTTGAGTTGTTGAAGCTTTAAATTGATTTAAACTATATGCATGCTGCTCCTAGGTAGAAAAATGAATGCAGGCAAGCTACTGACTTGAATTGATTCCAGATTTGACTTGAAAAAGAATTACAGATTTGATTTGAAGAAGAATGTTCAGGTTTTAGGCAAATAGTTTGATTCTCTAGTTAGAGGAGTTTGATTACTAGTCTTTGATTTGGAAAATGAATTATAGGTTGTTGAATTTGGTTTTTGGTTTAAGGCATTTTGATTACTGATTTCAGATTTTTATTTAGAGAATTGGTTTTTAGTTTCTCTTGTTTTGAAAAGGAAATAGAAAGAATGAAGTGAGAAAATGCATATGTTTATACAAGTAAATTTGTGATAAATAAAAATAAAAGAAAAAGAAAAATAAATAAAGACACTTGTCATTAGAGTTCATCTTTTATTTACACTTGTTAAAACAAAGGCTTTAGATAATGACACATGTCTTTTAAGTAATTTTACATATTTTTATTTATTTTAAAAGTAAATAAAAACCTTTTTCTTTATTTATTAAATACTTATCTATATATAAATTACTTTTTAATGAAACAAACTAATTATATTTATAAATAAAAGTTTATACAAATATTCCAAAATCCAAAACAATTTAAATATTTATTCTTTTGAATTTCAAAACTTTAAATTCAAATTCAAATCAAATTAAATCCTAAGATTCAATTTAAAAATTAAGTTATATATATACATATACAACTACTTATTCAATTTAAAAATAACAATTCCATAGTCTTTAAAATCCCATTCATATTTATAAAAATAATACATTATACTTATTATCTGAAAATAACATATTTGATAATTTAAATAATTTATATAAGAGATTATATTATCAAGTAATATTTTAAAAAGAAATAAAACAAACCTTTTTGTAAAATCTTATTTATATCTAATGCTTAAGTTAAAATATATCTTAAACAATTTAAACATTTACCTAAAGTATTTTAAAACTATAAGGTTATTTATTTAAATAACTTTGAAAAGTCCATATAAATTAAATCTAAATTTCCAATTTACCAAAGCTTTTCTATTTACAATATATACAAATAAATATATATTACAAATAGAAAATATCTTATTAGCTTTTAAAAGATAAAATTCACCAATTAAATACTTATTAATTAGATTATTAAATTAAATTCAAATTTTATTGTCAAAGATTATCAATATCAATTTAATTATTTAACAGATTATTAAATTGATATTGCTCAAATTCCCAAGATATCATAGATTTCGAAGAAATTTCAAAAGAAGTTTGAGAAAATAGAAGTCCAGAACTCACTTATGTCGCTGGAAAATAATTTCGGGGATGAGTGCACGCATCATCGACATTGATTTTTGAGTTTCAGAGTGGGGGATAGGCCACTTCAGTAGCTTTGCTATGCGAGTGATTTTGTGAAACCATTTCGATTTCAAATTCCGAAGTATGATTTGATATTTGAAAGATATATGTATATATATATTTGAAATGATTTGAAGTAAGCCGGTGTTCAGTCCTCGAGTTTCAGATTTGACTTGGTATAACCCTATCTTTTGAAATTGATTTACTGATTTATTGCTGATTTCCAACTCTTGGAGTGGAAATTTGATTTCTTCGACTATTTTGAAGGTTCGAGCACTTCCAAATCAAGGTTTAATTTTCAAAGCCAAGTAATTTTGAAAAGTATGAATTATTTGATAAAGTATATATGTTTGGTATGTAGGTTAAAGTATGTTGTAATATGATTTAAATAAGTTGAAACTTTTTTGTTAAGTAAACAAATAAGGCTATTTTGAATTTTCTAATATGAAATTTAGATTTGAAATGTTTTGAAAAGAATTCGGTCTTCAAAATATTTTGAATGAAAGTTAGTTTTAAAAATATTTTGAATAAAATTTAGTTTAAATGTTTAACTTAGTAACTTCTTTATATAACTATATACTTAACAAGTTGGAATAGATACATAAGTTGTATGTATGCTGTTTTATTCGCATAATTAAATTGATCCAAGTTTGAGTACACAAGTTCGAGGTGAATTACACCAATTCGTGTTAGGATTTTTCATTTGATTCTTGATGGCTAATATTTGATATGGATTTTGGGCTCAATTCTAGAATTCTCTATCATAGTATATGGCTATGCAAGGAGACTGATGGTTTCTAGTCGAGAAACCATATCGAAATCCGCATTAGGGAAGTTGAATGGACAATACTAGTTCGAAAGCGAACTTGTGTGATCGAGCGAGCGATCGAATGTGACCTTGCGAAATGATGACATATTTACATCTTATGTTCTAATATCATTGATATACTTTGATGCTGAAATTTAAAGTTGTTGGGTTGGATATCTTTGTAATTTAATTGGAAATTTTCTTTTAATGCAAAACTACTATCAATTTAAACCATTTTTCAAAACTATTTTTATTATTTTTCTTAAACAAACTATTTTATTCTATTTTACATACAAATTATTTTATAAACTATTGTATTTACAAAACTATTTTACAAACTATTTTATATACAAAACTATTCTAAATTAAAAATCTTTTATAAAGCAAAGGTGTTCAATCCCATATGACTCTTCATGCACCAAAATTTATTTTGAAAAATTTTGACCTTGATATAAATGGACCTTATGTAAATATAAGATGATTTTGAAAACCATTGATTTTGGAAATGAATTGTTTGACTTAAATTATATTGATTTAGAAACTTGGATTATTCTCCAAACCTATTATTTTGGAAACTTTGAAACTGAAGATATTTAAATTGAGAAGAAATTATTTGGTGGAATTGTATATGATTTTGAAACTGAACTAATATTGAAACAAATTGAAATTTGAGAACCTTGTGTTACTAAATACTTGATTTGGGAGTTATCGAACTTATATGAAAATTGGTTTGTATAAGTATGATGTTGATTCGAAAACTATGGATTCGAAAATGTACTCAATTTAAAAAGTGAAATCTTATATAATTGAAGTCTATATAAGTGTGATTTGATATACTTTTGATTTTGGAAAGGTATTTGATTTGAAAATAAAATCTTATATATAATGGACTTTATATAAGTATGATATTTGAAAGTGTTTTGAAAAGGTACTATATGATACATATTTTCGAAGTAAAGATATGGAAAGTGCCTTCTGCTTGATATCCGCTTTGTGGCCACATTGTGGATTCATTCTATCGATATTTCTCTGATTTTTGGTTTTCCAGATATGATACTCGAGTGTCCATCGAATTCCATGGCGTTACCCATGGTCTTACAAACGTGACTGCATAGCGTAATTCACCTGGCTGGATGGCCCAGGGGTCAGGCGTAACCATTGTGTATCCTGTGATCTATGTAGCTCGTATTAGTAGAGAAATCCGCAGGGATGAGAAAGCTTACGGATACGGATGTTTCCTGGGGGATCCAGGCATAACCTTTGTGTATCTACGGTCTACTAGTCATCATGGCACAATTCGCAGGGCTGAGAAAGCTTACGGATACGGATGTTTCCTGGGGGATCCAGGCGTAACCTTTGTGTATCTGCGATCCATGGTTAGACAAAGGTTTTGTTTGTTTTTTTTGTTTGGATTGTACTTTCCATATCTGTTTTTAAAAAGTTTTCCAAAATTTTCACTGGTTGTTGAAACAAGTCTACTAAGTACCTAGAGAATTCTAGCTTTGCGCCTGATCAACGCACTGCCAGAGTCTGCAGGAACGAGGATAAAGTTGTTGAGACATCGAGTTATAAAAGTATTTCGAAAGGAAATTTGTTTCATTATAAAAGTATTTTATTATAAAAGTATTTCCAACAAAGAAATTATGTATTAATATTTGAAATTGAAATTCTTATGGTTCGAATTAATTATTCATGCCCGATACTATTCTTTTGAATTTACCTTATCTGCTCAGATTCACCTATATTTTGTTTTTCCAAATCCCCCTTCTTTTCCTTGTTGACTATATCCTTTTTAAATATTGTTTATTTATATACTACATGGTTTAATAGAAAATTTTAGTGTTATAAATATTTTAGAAGTTATTAATTAAATACAACAGATTTAAAGTAAATGATTATTGATTTATTAATAATATTTGTAAAGTATCTTGAGATAAAAATTAATAAATTTATGAATTATGGATTTAATGTTTTCAAATAGCTTCTTTGTGAATATAAGTAATGATATGAATAATTGTTTTCAAATAATTTTTCATATAATTATAAAGGTGTCATTTAAACATATAAATGGTATTTATAAAGGAAGAAAGGAATTTTACAAATGAGTTTTTGAAAAGTATTAAAGTATAAAAGATAATTGAATTGCAACTGAATTTTTCAAATGAATATTTCCAATATAATTTATATAGTTTTAAATTAATTGTTTATCCTTGTCTTTCAATCTATTTTTGCTTTTCGGTTGTTCCTATTCTCCTACCTCCTTCCTTTTCGAGGACGAAAAGTTTTGAGTGGGGTAGAGTGTAACGACCCGAAAATTTTGGTGGTTTTAATAAGATAATTAATTGAAATTTTGTGAAATTTTAAACAATAAAATTTGAAAATAAAAAATTTATATTTGGAATACTTCTAATTAAACATAGCAACTGGTAAATTTTAATCTGATAATATTGAAGTTTATTTTATTGTGTAATTCTATTTCAGTTTAAATCAGTTAGAATTTGATGATAATAAAATGTTTTCCAAACCTGAATATTTTTCTATAGAAAAATTCTAAATCCTCTTCCGAGTAAGACGTCATCTTTAGTTTTTTTCAAATTTTGACTTCTATTGCTCCGTTTACCTTAATTCTGACAAAATAGCAGCATTTTCGGTACCGATTATCGACTTTTGATTGGATGATCGTACCATTAATATCTGTATATTGTTTTGATCGTCTCATCATGTTGATCTCTACGGTATATTCATTTTTGTATTTTGATCTAACGACCCAGAATTTTGGACCATTCGCATCCATTATAAGTGTATAGGTAGACACTTATGCCGGAGTTGAATTGCTCAAAATACCGTGTTATTAATTTAAATTGGCAAAACTGAACATATACAGTAAATAAAATAATCACAGATCACCGACACAGAGTAATAAGTGCAGCGGAAATAAAAGAGATAGTAGTTCAAGAAGCTACTATATGAATATATAAGATACATCAGAGTTTACAACAGAAGAGTAATACGATACATCAGAGTTAAACCAGATACAACGGAAGAGTAATATGATACATCAGAAACAAATCAGAATACATCACTGGAATCATCGAATACTGGAAACAGAATAGATGGCTGGATCTTCAAGCAAAGCTCTAACTCCAAAGGTGAGTCTCGAATACTGGTACACTCAGTCTGACCCGATCGTAAAGCAAAAACACAAGACACTCGAGTCAGGATTAACATTCTTATATTAATAAATCCAACTCAAGTGAAATAGCAATTGAAATACAAGTAACTCAAAGGATGTTTGGAATAACCATCCTTTAAGGATCCGTTAAACTATCTACTAGGTAGTAGTGTACGATAAGTAGATAATGTCTATCAGTAATAATAAGATATCAAAATAGCGTTAAGTCATGGCCCATTCCATCCTTAACACATTTTTATTCCCAAAAGCATATACAAGACCGTAGTTTCCCCAAAACCGTAAGTCACCAGAGGGCAATCCATATACTAAAGGTACAAATCAAAATCGTAGTGGTCGCGAATAAATGGAATACAAGTATGACAAGGCACATGAGGCAATACCCAAGGTAGTGATACTACCGTTCGCCTGATCCGGACTGGTGAGAACGCAACGCCGCAGCGCCCGCAACACCGTGAAACAACACTCCCAAAATCAAGGGTGCACCAATCGACAACAAATGATGAGTAGTTCGAAGAAGTGTGTCCACTTGAGGTAGCTAATCCTCCATTGGCCCGGCACGGCTCCTGTTTTAGTCATTTCCAATTTGACACAGGTGTCAAGGCTATCCATCATCGTTCTCTTTCTTCAGTCATCACGAACATCATTCCAACCACTTCATTCTGGATCATTACTCCGCGTATAGTTATTAAAGTGGTTTTCGATTTAGATAGAGAGTATATCCATAACCGATTCCGGTCTCTTTAATAACCTTCGTAATTATTACACCGATTTGTCGTTTATTTATTTCAAAAAAACCAAATCAATTTCAATTTCAAATAGAATTCGTAAATCAACATTTCATTTGTCTTTCAAAACCAATTACCAATAATTTACGTTTCAAAACTCCCAAATTATCATTTCAAAATCTTATAATTCAAATTCAATTTCTATTTAAAACAATCCAAATATTGATTCAAGTTCGAATACAAGTTTCATTTCGAAAACATTTAAATTAAATCTTATTTAACATTCAAATCAATTTAAAATCATTTATCGATTTCATTCAATATTCATTAAGTTACTTTATCATTCAAAACAATTTCTATTAAATTCCAATTCATTAAATCAATTATTCAATTCAATTTCATTATCTCAAAACTTACAAATTGAGTTAAATTAAATTCATCAAATCAAATTCTTTAACTTTCAAGCCTTACATTAATTTCAATAAATCACATTTTTTCTTGTTAAAGAAATTCAATTTCACTTATTTACTTACTTAAATAATTTTCCAAAACTTAATAAATAAAGAAACTCAATTTCAATTATTACGAAGTAAAATTCACTTATTCAAAAAATTCAATTCAATTTAATCATTAGATAATTCAATCTTATTTAATTATTAAATAATTCAAAACTTAATTATTAAATAATTTCACAGTTTAATAATTTCAAACGTAATTATAACCATTTCAAAGTTTAATAATTTCAAACTTAATTAAAATTTCAAACTTAATTCAATCATTTCTCAAATTAACATCGTTCTTTAATCAATTACCTTGTTAATATTTTTTTCGGATTATTAAATATTCACCCTTTCATCAAAATTCAAATTTCAACTTCATTTCAAAAACATATTATTTATTCAAATAAAATCTTCGTTTACTTTTAAATCAAATTACTAACCAATCGGGTTTTTATTTAATTTCCTATCCTAGGTCAAAGTTCAATTTGGGTATTTATCATTTCAACCCGATTCCAATTCAATTCAAAATCAAAACATAACAAAGGAAACTTGCAGTGTGATAACTGGGATGGTGTCAAAGTAAATAACCAAGCAATAACAACAAACAATAACAATCCAACAATCAATTCAAATAATCCCGAAATAACCGTATTAATTCGCATTGTTATTTGTACGAATTAATATAACTATTTCTAGAATCTACACTATCATTTTATGTAGATTAAAGATTATTACATTACGGTTTTTCACTTGTCCTCTATTTACAATTTCATACATCATCAATTTAACAACATACATTCAGTGGTTCAAAGTATAATTAAATAAATCCTACGTGTCAATAAATTTAACAGTTAAAGAGGTCATATTATACAATTGTCAGTTAATCAAATTTAACATTTAACTATCCTATATCAAGTTCAATTGCATACTATTTATCATTTTAACATTAACAATTTAACATCCAATATAAACATCAACAATCAATCAATTATCAGCCAAACTGTATTATCATCGCATAAATAATTAACAGATAATGGTGTCAAATGTCATAGGTGAACTGATATAGGCAATAACATATATAACAGTGTAATTAACTAACAGCAGCATATTTCAATTGTCGTTTCAATTGAAATCAAATTTAATAAATAAAAGAACGTTAATCGTGAGTGAGTGCTCACCTTTCGAGGCTAGAGAAAGAACCGAAGATAACCCTGATACAGATACTGAAATTTAGTTACAATCCAGGCGCGAATTTCGAAGCAAATCGAGATGGACACGAATTCGACGGACAAGCTGATAGAAGAATCGATGAAACAAATTGAATCAGTTTTGATATAACTGAAGTTATTTATATTATTATTCTTAAAACCACTATTCAATTTAAATTACATATACACATCACAAGTAAAAAAAAATTAAACATTTACTTCCACAACAATAAAAATTAGAAAAATATGTTATAAAAATATCTCAATACTGGAATAACTATATATATGGACAAATCTAAGAGAACCAAAATGACGCTATATAAAATAATGTAACCTATATATAAATGGACTTATGTACAGATCTAACAAAAAAAAATCAACTACTATAAAGTCTACCCACTTTAAACATCCATAACCGAAACATACACAAGGCATATATATAATATATGTTACAAACTAACATACTGCTGCACTTTTTTTTATAATGTCTATAAATTATACAAAGGTTAAAACCATGTAACTTTGTAATGCTTATTAAAAATACATATCAAAATTATTATATAAACTTATACCATATGTCATACAACTGTTTTCTTTTATAACCATAGTATATAAACATATAATATATACGTTGGAACATACATATGGTATGCATAAGGTAGGCACAGCTAGCATTTGCAGTTTAGATGTTATTATTTATAAACATTCACATCTAAAAGCGAGAATCAAAACTGGGTTTAGATGACAGGGCTTGAACACTATATTATATTATAATAATAAAAATGAAAGCAGGTAAAATTTTCAACCATACTACACAGAATAAAAGACAGACCTTATACATACAAGTTTTCAAAAGTAAACACAAAAGTTTTCAAAGTACCAAAGCTTATAAAATTAAATATATGGACATCTATATATAAAAATCTGAAATAAAAGAAGATTTGACAAAGTAAAATATGCAGCTTACAGGACTTATCAACTTACTATATGATATATGCGCATGTCTGCGTTCGGCCAAGGTGGGAACACGAGACTGTTGGGTTAGGAGCAGAGGCCTCGGCCGTTGCGAGCACGGGCTGATGGAGGACTCAACATCGATGGAGGAATCAGATCAGGGGATGAAGTGGAACGGCCATTTCTTTGGGTTCGAGTTGCAAAGAAAAAGGAAGGTCGGACAAAACCAAAATGCACGAGCACGTGGGGAGGTTTGCTGTGTGCGTGCAAGAGCAGGGAGGAGGAAGCAAGGCGAAGCGGTCCCTGTATGCGGTGAAGCTAGGCGAAAGGCAGGGCGGCATTTGAGGAAACGAAGGTGATGATGCAGGCGACGGGGTCGGGTTGAGGAAGGAGCGGCGGGTGAGGGGCTGGCGCATGCATGGTGCAGTGTCAATACGAGGTGGCCACATGGGGTTGTTCGGCTGTGCATATTTCTTTTTTTTATTAACAGTAAAAAGAATGAGAGGAAGGAGGAGGAGGCAAGTGGAGAGGGAGTGAGGCTAGGAAGATATAAAATTAAACAAGTACGCGTTTTAGAAAAAATATGAGCAAGGAAATGGTTCGAAACGGTGGTAAAGTGAACTGTCACAAAAAAAAATTTGGGAAAAGAAAAAAAAATTTGAATGGCCATTCGGAATAGGCGGTTTCAAAAATTGCAGCTTTTGGAAATAAATCCTTTCAAAGAACCGATGCATACAACATCACTTATTATATTCAACCGATAAAATAAGAAAGCTCAAAAGTTATTCTGAAAATACTAAAAGCCATTCGTCACATTCAGGGGATTTTAAATGCTAATTGGCTGAACAATTGGGCGGTGATAGTTGAGTGGACAGAAATACCAAAATGTAAATAAACAGACACCGATACGACCAAACGTTTTGCAAAATGCACCGTACACCAGATTTTGAAATTTACAATTGAATATACCACAGAGATCAATGCGACGAGACTAACAAAATGGTATACATGTATCAGTGGTACGATCGAATTATAAAAATTCGAATTTTCTACCAGCGGAAAATGCATGAAAAACACAGAAAAATAAGATCAACGGAGCCAAAGATGTCCGAATTTGGAAAAACGACAAACTGACATCTTGCTCAGAAGATGGTTTAGAATTTTTCTATTTAAAAATATTTAGGTTTCGGAAACATTTTATTTTCATTGCTTTTTAACTGATTAAATTGAAGTGAATTTACGCGCGAAATAAACTTTCATATTTTCTGACGAAAATTTACCAGTTGCTATGTTTAACAAAACACATTCCAAATATCAAGTTTATATTTCAAGATTTTATTGTTTAAAATTTCATAAAATTCCAACTAATTACGTTATTAAAACAGTTGAAATTTACGGGTCGTTACACTCTCCCCCACTCAAAACTTTTCGTCCCCGAAAAGGAACGATGTAGGAGAATAGAAACAACCAGAAATAAAAAACAGATTTGAAATACAAAATAACAATTAATTTAAACCATATAAATTCAAATTTAAATTAATTGATATTCAATAATTGATTTAATCCATTTGATTTCACTAAAATCAATCTCACTATTTCTAAATTCATTATCTTATTATCCAATTATCTTCAATTTACAATTTCTAAAACCATAAATTTGAATAGTCTTTTATTATAATCATATTTTTTCAGCAATTTAAATTCTTCTTTATTCCAAATTATTGTTAAGTTTATTTCACTTAATACATCTACTCACATATATTTAACCCATATAAATTAATTTAAACCATAAAAGTTTCGATTTAAATTAATTTACATCGATTAATTTCTTCTAAATTCAAGGTATTTTCATATGTTGATCAAATTTCAATTTATTAATTTTTCAAAACAAATTTATTAATTCTTTCAAAACAAATTTATTTCATTATTAACTGAGTTTACTTATTATCCTATCTAACTCTATTAACATCTTTATAATCAAAATTTAGTGTATAACATTTATTATAGACCCTCAAATTTTATTTATACATTCAATTTATATTATATGTTATCCAATTACATATTCAACTTCTGAATGATTTAGGTAAGTTGTATTAGAATGCAGTTGAACAATATACAAATAAAATTTTCCCAATTCAATTATTCGAGTTTAAATATTTATTCCAAATTTTGGTTTTATTTATAATTAAAATCATCTTTTAACAAAATTTAAGAATTAGATTTCCGATTAACTTTAACAATTTAGAGATATATAATATATTTATATCAAATCAAATTAAATTTTAAAATAAGATACCCATATATATATATATATATATAAATCAAGTTATACTGAAGAAATTCAAATCAAAATATTTTTCAAAACAGAACCGTAGCAAAGCTAGGGAATGGTTTCTCCACTTCAAAACTCGAAAATGAATGTCGATGATGCGGGCGCCATCATCGAGATTATCTTCCAGCGACAAAGAGAAGAACACTGATTTCAATATTTTAAAATTCTTTGAAAACGGTTTCTATTCGAGAATATGTTCAATAATATACATTTTAAAATTTTAAAACCAAAGCTTGAAATCACTGGAAATTAAATTCTCAAATTCAAAATTTTATATTCATTTAAATTTCTAAATAAATCTATAAACCAACTTTTATAATTCCATTTATTTTTATGTTGGAATAATCAATGATTTACCAAACAAATAGTGAAAATCCAATATTACCTTTCTAACAACCAATTCAGTTAACAATTCAATTTCAGAAAATTTATACTTATATATAATATAATCTTACAAGATTATTTTATTTACCAAATTTAAAAACAATATTGTGTCAGTTTGTTCTGTTCAAGTGTTTTGGAAATCCTATCGATAGCGTTGATCAGACGAATCGATCGAAAATCCAAATCAACATCAACAATTCAAACAACACAATATATTTTTAAAACATTTTAAATATAATTTTATAAATACAATTCCTCGCTCGACGATACAAGAACAGATTTCAAAACATATATAGAGATTCAAATTTGATGGGAATCAAATCAAAGAGAATTTTGATTCGAAAATAAGTTTGAAACAGAAGACAAGATAATTCAATTACCACAATCGGGAGATGGATGAGTTTATTTAATTCACGGGCAACCTTAACCGGGTCGTCCATAACTTCAAGAATAAGATCGATGCTGAATTCTGAGGTAAATCAACACTCGATCTCAAGAGATGGGATTCAGGTATAGCAGGGAATAGATAGCATCGTAAACCGAGGATACGGAAATCTCCGGTAAATCGATGCCTATTATAAAGGAGTTTTGCTCCTTTACGAATCATTCGAAGTTTGGCGAGACCGCCGATCTATTATAGATAACATTCAGAATGGAGTTATGGGGTGCTCCATGATTGAAAGAAGACGAATAGTGAAGGACACGAATGAATTTCGGAACCAAGGGAAACGTTCAAAAATTCAAAGGAATTGAGTCAAATGAAGAGATTGAAACTCGAATGAGAGTGATTCTGTAAATACATTTACCCTATATGTTAAGTTTTGCCTAGAGCTACAAAAGCGCTGATACCAACTGTAATGACCCAGAATTTTGGACCATTCGCATCCATTATAAGTGTATAGGTAGACACTCATGCCGGAGTTGAATTGCTCAAAATACCGCGTTGTTAATTTAAATTGGCAAAACTGAACATATACAGTAAATAAAATAATCACAGATCACAGACACAGAGTAATAAGTGCAGCGGAAATAAAAGAGATAGTAGTTCATGAAGCTACTATATGAATATATAAGATACATCAGAGTTTACAACAGAAGAGTAATACGATACATCAGAGTTAAACCAGATACAACGGAAGAGTAATATGATACATCAGATACAAATCAGAATACATCACTGGAATCATCGAATACTAGAAACAGAATAGATGGCTGGATCTTCAAGCAAAGCTCCAACTCCAAAGGTGAGTCTCGAATACTGGTACACTCAGTCTGACCCGAGCGTAAAGCAAAAACACAAGACACTCGAGTCAGGATTAACATTCTTATATTAATAAATCCAACTCAAGTGAAATAGCAATTGAAATACAAGTAACTCAAAGGATGTTTGGAATAACCATCCTTTAAGGATCCGTT
The DNA here is from genome assembly GCA_030737815.1 of Allium fistulosum. Classification (NCBI taxonomy): domain Eukaryota; kingdom Viridiplantae; phylum Streptophyta; class Magnoliopsida; order Asparagales; family Amaryllidaceae; genus Allium; species Allium fistulosum. The sequence goes on along the minus strand of CM060907.1, from coordinate 641,625,994 downwards.
AAACTATCTACTAGGTAGTAGTGTACGATAAGTAGATAATGTCTATCAGTAATAATAAGATATCAAAATAGCATTAAGTCATGGCCCATTCCACCATTAACACATTTTTATTCCCAAAAGCATATAAAAGACCATAGTTTCCCCAAAACCGGAAGTCACCAGAGGGCAATCCATATACTAAAGGTACAAATCAAAATCGTAGTGGTCGCAAATAAATGGAATACAAGTATGACAAGGCACATGAGGCAATACCCAAGGTAGTGATACTACCGTTCGCCTGATCCGGACTGGTGAGAATGCAACGCCGCAGCGCCCGCAACACCGTGAAACAACACTCCCAAAATCAAGGGTGCACCAATCGACAACAAATAATGAGTAGTTCGAAGAAGTGTGTCCACTTGAGGTAGCTAATCCTCCATTTGCCCGGCACGGCTCCTGTTTTAGTCATTTCCAATTTGACACAAGTGTCAAGGCTATCCATCATCGTTCTCTTTCTTCAGTCATCACGAACATCATTCCAACCACTTCATTCTGGATCATTACTCCGCGTATAGTTATTAAAGTGGTTTTCGATTTAGATAGAGAGTATATCCATAACCGATTCCGGTCTCTTTAATAACCTTCGTAATTATTACACCGATTTGTCGTTTATTTATTTCAAAAAAACCAAATCAATTTCAATTTCAAATAGAATTCGTAAATCAACATTTCATTTGTCTTTCAAAACCAATTTCCAATAATTTACGTTTCAAAACTCCCAAATTATCATTTCAAAATCTTATAATTCAAATTCAATTTCTATTTAAAACAATCCAAATATTGATTCAAGTTCGAATACAAGTTTCATTTCGAAAACATTTAAATTAAATCTTATTTAACATTCAAATCAATTTAAAATCATTTATCGATTTCATTCAATATTCGTTAAGTTACTTTATTATTCAAAACAATTTCTATTAAATTCCAATTCATTAAATCAATTATTCAATTCAATTTCATTATCTCAAAACTTACAAATTGAGTTAAATTAAATTCATCAAATCAAATTCTTTAACTTTCAAGCCTTACATTAATTTCAATAAATCACATTTTTTCTTGTTAAAGAAATTCAATTTCACTTATTTACTTACTTAAATAATTTTCCAAAACTTAATAAATAAAGAAACTCAATTTCAATTATTACGAAGTAAAATTCACTTATTCAAAAAATTCAATTCAATTTAATCATTAAATAATTCAATCTTATTTAATTATTAAATAATTCAAACTTAATTATTAAATAATTTCATAGTTTAATAATTTCAAACGTAATTATAATCATTTCAAAGTTTAATAATTTCAAACTTAATTAAAATTTCAAACTTAATTCAATCATTTCTCAAATTAACATCGTTCTTTCATCAATTACCTTGTTAATATTTTTTTTCGGATTATTAAATATTCACATTTTCCTTTCATCAAAATTCAAATTTCAACTTCATTTCAAAACCATATTATTTATTCAAATAAAATCTTCATTTACTTTTAAATCAAATTACTGACCAATCGGGTTTTTATTTAATTTCCTATCCTAGGTCAAAGTTCAATTTGGGTATTTATCATTTCAACCCGATTCCAATTCAATTCAAAATCAAAACATAACAAAGGAAACTTGCAGTGTGATAACTGGGATGGTGTCAAAGTAAATAACCAAGCAATAACAACAAACAATAACAATCCAACAATCAATTCAAATAATCCCGAAATAACCGTATTAATTCGCATTGTTATTTGCACGAATTAATATAACTATTTCTAGAATCTACACTATCATTTCATGTAGATTAAAGATTATTACATTACGGTTTTTCACTTGTCATCTATTTACAATTTCATACACCATCAATTTAACAACATACATTCAGTGGTTCAAAGTATAATTAAACAAATCCTACGTGTTAATAAATTTAACAGTTAAAGGGGTCATATTATACAATTGTCAGTTAATCAAATTTAACATTTAACTATCCTATATCAAGTTCAATTGCATACTATTTATCATTTTAACATTAACAATTTAACGTCCAATATAAACATCAACAATCAATCAATTATCAGCCAAACTGTATTATCATCGCATAAATAATTAACAGATAATGGTGTCAAATGTCACAGGTGAACTGATATAGGCAATAACATATATAACATTGTAATTAACTAACAGCAGCATATTTCAATTGTCGTTTCAATTGAAATCAAATTTAATAAATAAAAGAACGTTAATCGTGAGTGAGTGCTCACCTTTCGAGGCTAGAGAAAGAACCGAAGATGGCCCTGATACGGATACTGAAATTTAGTTACAATCCAGGCGCGAATTTCGAAGCAAATCGAGATGGACACGAATTCGACGGACAAGCTGATAGAAGAATCGATGAAACAAATTGAATCAGTTTTGATATAACTGAAGTTATTTATATTATTATTCTTAAAACCACTATTCAATTTAAATTACATATACACATCATAAGTAAAAAAAAATTAAACATTTACTTCCACAACAATAAAAATTAGAAAAATATGTTATAAAAATATCTCAATACTGGAATAACTATATATATGGACAAATCTAAGAGAACCAAAATGACGCTATATAAATAATGTAACCTATATATAAATGGACTTATGTACAGATCTAACAAAAAAAAAATCAACTACCATAAAGTCTACCCACTTTAAACATCCATAACCGAAACATACACAAGGCATATATATAATATATGTTATAAACTAACATACTGCTGCACTTTTTTTTTATAATGTCTATAAATTATACAAAGGTTAAAACCATGTAACTTTGTAATGCTTATTAAAAATACGTATCAAAATTATTATATAAACTTATACCATATGGCATACAACTGTTTTCTTTTATAACCATAGTATATAAACATATAATATATACGTTGGAACATACATATGGTATGCATAAGGTAGGTACAGCTAGCATTTGCAGTTTAGATGTTATTATTTATAAACATTCACATCTAAAAGCGAGAATCAAAACTGGGTTTAGATGACAGGGCTTGAACACTATATTATATTATAATAATAAAAAATGAAAGCAGGTAAAATTTTCAACCATACTACATAGAATAAAAGACAGACCTTATACATACAAGTTTTCAAAAGTAAACACAAAAGTTTTCAAAGTACCAAAGCTTATAAAATTAAATATATGGACATCTATATATAAAAATATGAAATAAAAGAAGATTTGACAAAGCAAAATATGCAGCTTACAGGACTTATCAACTTACTATATGATATATGCGCATGTCTGCGTTCGGCCAAGGTGGGAACACGAGACTGTTGGGTTAGGAGCAGAGGCCTCGGCCGTTGCGAGCACGGGCTGATGGAGGACTCAACATCGATGGAGGAATCAGATCAGGGGATGAAGTGGAACGACCATTGCTTTGGGTTCGAGTAGCAAAGAAAAAGGAAGGTCGGACAAAACCAAAATGCACGAGCACGTGGGGAGGTTTGCTGTGTGCGTGCAAGAGCAGGGAGGAGGAAGCAAGGCGAAGCGGTCCCTGTATACGGTGAAGCTAGGCGAAAGGCAGGGCGACATTTGAGGAAACGAAGGTGGTGATGCAGGCGACGGGGTCGGGTTGAGGAAGGAGCGGCGGGTGAGGGGCTGGCGCATGCATGGTGCAGTGTTAATACGAGGTGGCCACGTGGGGTTGTTCGGCTGTGCATATTTCTTTTTTTATTAACAGTAAAAAGAATGAGAGGAAGGAGGAGGAGGCAAGTGGAGAGGGAGTGAGGCTAGGAAGATATAAAATTAAACAAGTACGCGTTTTTGAAAAAATATGAGCAAGGAAATGGTTCGAAACGGTGGTAAAGTGAACTGTCACAAAAAAAATTTGGGAAAAGAAAAAAAATTTGAATGGCCATTTGGAATAGGCGGTTTCAAAAATTGCAGCTTTTGGAAATAAATCCTTTCAAAGAACCGATGCATACAACATCACTTATTATATTCAACCGATAAAATAAGAAAGCTCAAAAGTTATTCTGAAAATACTAAAAGCCATTCGTCACATTCAGGGGATTTTAAATGCTAATTGGCTGAACAATTGGGCGGTGATAGTTGAGTGGACAGAAATACCAAAATGTAAATAAACAGACACCGATACGACCAAACATTTTGCAAAATGCACCGTACACCAGATTTTGAAATTTACAATTGAATATACCACAGAGATCAATGCGACGAGACTAACAAAATGGTATACATGTATCAGTGGTACGATCGAATTATAAAAATTCGAATTTTCTACCAGCGGAAAATGCATGAAAAACACAGAAAAATAAGATCGACGGAGCCAAAGATGTCCGAATTTGGAAAAACGACAAACTGACATCTTGCTCAGAAGATGGTTTAGAATTTTTCTATTTAAAAATATTTAGGTTTCGGAAACATTTTATTTTCATTGCTTTTTAACTGATTAAATTGAAGTGAATTTACGCGCGAAATAAACTTTCATATTTTCTGACGAAAATTTACAAGTTGCTATGTTTAACAAAACACATTCCAAATATCAAGTTTATATTTCAAGATTTTATTGTTTAAAATTTCATTAAATTTCAACTAATTACGTTATTAAAACAGTTGAAATTTACGGGTCGTTACACTCTCCCCCACTCAAAACTTTTCGTCCCCGAAAAGGAACGAGGTAGGAGAATAGAAACAACCAGAAAGAAAAAACAGATTTGAAATACAAAATAACAATTAATTTAAACCATATAAATTCAAATTTAAATTAATTGATATTCAATAATTGATTTAATCCATTTGATTTCACTAAAATCAATCTCACTATTTGTCACGACCCCAAAATTTAAATTTATTTAAATTTATAATTAAATGAATTCTTGAGTTAAATCTATGATTAAATAGATTTTAGATAAAAATTTGTAAATTAATCGATTTATTTATTGCGAGTTTCCCCGATATCCAAGTATATTCTGTATGAACCATTTGAGATTAAAATATTGTAAATAATGTATATGTGAGTATATGTGTATATATATTGAATGTATATATATATTTAGGTATATACGAGCAAATTTAATATATATATGTAGATATATATATATTTCTATTTGAATTTAATCTTAAATAAATGGTTTAATAATGATAATTGATGATAATGAATATTTGAATTGATGGTTAAAGATGGTTTGAGTTTATAGAATAAATATAAGGTAATAAATACTAAAGTAAAATAAATAATTGAGTTATAATGGAAGTAAAACTATAAAGTAATGACAAAAGAAATACAATCAACAAATAGCAATAACAACTTTATATCCATTAGCATAAGTATAATCTCATAAGTCAAGAATTTAATACATAACTAAAACAACTTTTATAATATGTACATAAAGTAAAGAAGCCACCAGACTTTATCTCTAAGGCAAGCAAAAATATGTAAACCATCCCTATATCATCTCTCAGCCGAGACTTACAAATGAAGCAAACAAAAGAAAGTACATAAACATCCATAAGCTTGCAAATAGAACATAAGGTACCAGAGCAATTAATGCTATACTCCTTAGTACACTACAAAACATACCTATCAGCAGAACCAAAGGGGAATATATGAATATAAGAAGAAGAAAAACAATATTGTACATGATAATAAATGCAGCCTCCCATTTGTATACAATATCCCTGTACAACTCTTCTTCTATATCAAATTCTTTTATCAACTTTCCATTTCAGTTTCGTCCATCATTTATTTTAAAACTGAAGTAAATAAAACAAAGCTTCAATCAAAACAACAACAAAACAAATCAAACCAGAGAATCAAAGAGAAGGCTTTAACTTGCATTTTCAAAGACTGTTTCAAAGGGAGCTTTGGCATTTCTAAATCATGATTAAAGTGAGTAACTTTTGTTTTAAATCTTAGCAGTAAATCTGTTGAATACTTCTCTGTTTTTAATATTCAGTGAGCAAAACCCCTTAACCCTGCTATATTTATTGACGTTAGAATCAATACCTGACATATGAGATGGATTATGCTGAATGATGGTGTGAATGTGAATGGGTTGCATGCTTTACAAATATGAATGTTACAGGAATACTTAGACTTGAATGCATGTTTAAGTTATGACAGGGAATGTGAAAATAAATACTGCTCTGTTGAATTTCAGGAAACCTTCCCACCCCATAAAAAAAAAAAAAAAAAAATTGTTTTTCTATGTTAACCTTAGGCTTAGATTTCTTGATGAAAATATATATATGTATGAGTTCTGGAAAATCATTTCGAATTGAAATAACTTATCTATGCTTTTGGAAATCAATACAACTGAGCAAAGCTCTTAACAAGTAAAAATTCAAGATTTTTAATTGTCGAATTCAGATATGAAGGTTGAATCCTCATACTGTAATATGAATTTTAAAGCAAGTATCATGATTGTTAGGGCTAAGATAAAGGAGCAGTTCATAGATGAACTGGAATGGGGTTTTGATGAAATTCAGGCGACCGGAGGAGTTTTGGGGAATGGGCTCTCGCGTGAAGGTAGAAGAGTGACCGGCGCATCTAGGAAAAATACTGGAGGGGTAGTCAGACCACGGTGGTGGCAACGGCGAGTGGTTTAAGTTCGTAAACCTAAATTGGTCGGGGTGGGTTATCTTGATTCGTTTGCACTCTGCGGTTGATCGAGTGTTGTGGGGCTTTTGGGAATGATGGAGGGGGTGTCGACGAAGCGTCGACCGGAATCTCAAGTCCTCCGGTGGTCTATGACGCGATAGCGAGGTGTTTTTGTATCAGTGGGTTTCGTTCCAGTTTCAATGCAGTGGCTCGATTTTGAATTAACAACGATTTTGGGCGTTTGGTTGTGCGAAGCGAGGCTAGGGATCGTAGGAAACTTTCTGGTGAGTTCATCGTCGTTCGGCGATGGCAATCGTGGTTGTGCACGTATACGTGCATCGACGTGTATCAGTGGGTGTGATTGGGGAAGAAGGTAGGTGACTCGAAGTCTGCTCGGGGAGATTGAGAAGAAACTCGAAGTCGAACTCGAGTGAAATGGAGGGTGCACCGGGTCAGTTTTAACACTTACACAAAATTTTGAAAATTTGGGCACTCTGGTAAGTTTGGGCAAAAACTCGAAGCAGGTGGTGATTTGGCTCGGGTATGACCCGAAGCAGGTCTCGGGTTTTACGTTTCCAGATTTGAACTTTAACAAAAATTTAGTTAAATAAATTTCTAAAATTATTCCTTTTTATAAACAAAATTTTTATTATTCGTTCATAAGTTTATTGTTAAGTCAAAGATGATTTAAATTAATAAGGAAATTAAAGAGTGATTTATTTAATTTATAAATAAACAATTTAGATGTATTTATAAAAATAGGAATGATTTAAAGATTTAAATGAATTAATCCAAGGAAAATTTCTTAAGAAATCAATTAAGGAAAATATTAGTAGTTAATAAGGATGATTAACTAAGGATTTTTAAGTAATTAAAATATTGTGATAAACCTTGATAATTAAATTTATGGATTTAAGATAATCAAATTGAAATTGTTAATTACTTAATGAAAATAAATCAAGGGGTTAATTAAATCATGCAAATGGTTAAAAGGAAAACTTGATTTAATATGATTAATTAAGAAAAAATTAATAAATTAAAGTGTCTGATAAATTAATCTATATGAAGTGATTTATAAATTGATAAAACAAGATTTGATAATTAATTCATAAGTAATAAATTTACTTGGAAATAAAATTGAATTTATCGGGATTAAATGATTTATTGATTCTACTTATAAATAACTATTGAATACTTGACTTTACTTATGAATGTTTGAATCCTATTGAATGTCAAATTGTTTGATATCCCTGATGTACGATGCTTTATGATACACCCTGATTTATATTGCGATCTGTAATTTCTTTATCTATGATATATATCTGTGATTTGTGAATGAGAATAAGCGTTATAATTTATATCGCTTATTAAATATACTATCGTACCTGATCTGTGATGGTTGTATGATGTTGCACTACTGTGTGAAACCCTTGGACTACACCATACACACACAAATATGGATTTCACGTGGAAATCGGTTAAGTCACAAATAATTTTAAACTGGATGTTTTTAAAATTGAAATTCTAATTTCAATTGATTTTGAAATTGGAAATTTGGGTTTAAAGTAAAAAAAAAACTTTTGGAAATGGAATTTCAAAAATAAAAGTTATTTTAAATAACTTAATCGAGTTTTGAAAATTAAATAATTAGATTTAAATTTGGATTCAAGTTTGAAATTAAGCTATGATTTGGAAACTAGGGATTAAAGATGATATAAATGTGTTTATATGAAGTTAAACCAATTTAAAAGTAAAATTTCGAGAATTTGAATTTAACCCAAAGATTTCAACTCGTATGAATGAATCAGATTTTCTGAAATAAAACTGTTTGTTTTCAATTGATAAAAGCTTTCATATAAGAAATGAAATTCCAATTTAGTTAAGGGAATTTCAAGTTTGAATTAAAATGATGTTTTTCCAAGTTATAAATGAATTGTTTTTGAAAGCTATGAATTAAATCTGTCTATTTTTAACAGATTTAAAATGATGATTTGTTTAAACCATTCGAAATGAAATTATTTTGAATGCTATTAGTTAAATCTTTGATTTAAAGATTTAACGAATTAATTAAACTGAAATGGTAATCGATTTGGAAAATCTATGAATGAATCTTTGTGAAATTAAGCGAACTTTGTGAATTGAATCTTTTTTTATTTAAAAGATTAAAATGGTAATTCGTTAAACCATTTGAAAGAGAAAGTTTGGGTTTAAATTGTGACTTAATTGAAATCCCATTATCCATTTGTTTTTAAATATCGCGCTCACTATTCGGGTTAGCCGGGAAAAGACATCTGTGTCATATAACCCATTCCGAATAGTGATACGTCGTATATGGATAGCATTTGAAGATCGGTGTTGAAGACCGGATATTTTCGAAAATGAAAGGACAACCTGTCGAATGTCTCTGCACTGGGTAGCTCCCGGTATAGAGATTTATATCACTCTTTTTGTGATGGGAAGTCTGGACGTGATTTGAAAATTATCCGGATTTGCAAGGGCTTCGTGAGAAGTGCCTTCGGTTCTGTTCGAACCCGGAACAGACTTGTATGGATACATGTCTGACATTACACTTTGAGATATAAAGCCGATTTCTTTCAAATACATATCTGTTGGTGGCGGAGAATTTATTCTCTTAGCTTAACACCCTTCTCTGAGACGTACGAGCTCAGAGGTTATGTAGTTGAAATTTATCAGCGATATATCCCAATTTGGTAATGTGGCATGCTGAGTGTTGCTGTGTGATGATCAGTGTTTGATCATTTGTGATATGATCATTTGTTTGATCTTATATCTTTGTGATCATAGGTTGATCATTTGTTTGACCCGAAGCATGGCTTTGTGTACAAAGCGTAGCTTTGTGGACGAGACTTCGTCGAGCCTCACACCCCGGAAATGGTCAAAACAGGAAGGATGCAGCAAGGTTCTAGGGAGTAGCGCCCCTTAGTGTATGTCATTCCTTCTGGATAAAGGTGGTATCATGGTATGGAGCCCAGATACTTAACCTCTGTGGTTGCTGCAAATTTATTACTTTGTGCTTGTTGGAAATCGGGGATCCTCGGGAAGATCGGTGACGATCGGGGGATGGCATACGCGTGTTAGTAGTTACCTATTTTTGCAGAGGTAACCCGGCCTTGTGTTGGCAGAGATCCGGTTAGGTTCTCGGGTCGTCTATTCCAGGGACGTACCCATCGTGGATAGGAAGTTCCTTAGCCTGACCATTTGTTGGAAATCCAAAGAAACAATACGAGCCTTGTACGGTTTTAGTTGTAGAACCTATCATTCACTTATGGTGGCGCCCCACTGTTTGGATGGTAGCTATAGTAGGCATAGTTCGAAATGTCTATGCTGGCTAAGATTTATATTCTACTTTCGAAATGTTTTCTACACTATGCACTAATGATAATATCAAAAAGATTTGATTTTTGCGTAGTAAGCATCTTTGACTATCATAAGAAGAAATCTCCTCCAATTCTGCGTTTGCATTGTGTGTGTGGCGGGAGGTCTTATGGTAGTTTCATTTTCTAAAAGCATTGCGAATTTACTTTAAAATTCTCTGCTATTTGTTTTTAAAGATAAACTGTTTTTGTTGCTCACACCAGTCCCATGACTGATCCGGAGTTTATTGTTCATTTCCTAAACTCTGGATGCTCATAATTTTCTACACGAGCAGTCTAGAGTTGGGTTTTTCAGATAGTCAGGTTCAGTAGATTTTCTGGAGCTAGTTCAGTCTTTGGATCGGACTGCACTTGCTTATTCTTGGTGTATCATTATTGGGAGTTCGAGCTACTGCTGGAGTTCTCTCTTGAAGACTATCTTAGAGTTATTTGTTCCGCTGCTGATATTATCATTTTTCTTTTCCGCTGCTATTTGTTGTATCATATCTCTGATGTATATAGATATTCATTGTATCATCATTGTATCTGGATATTGTATCAGATGTTGTATATCTGTATTATTCTTTTTCTTCCGCTGTGTTATTTACTTAACTGTGTTATAAGCTCCCGAGAACCAGATTCGGCATTTGAATCTACGGCATTTGAGTACAAGGGAAGTACGGGTGCCGATTTTCGAAGGTTGACTTTTGGGTCTTGACAAGTGGTATCAGAGCTAAGGTTGAACTTTAGCTCAGGAGTATAACACATTAAGTAGCTCGTTAGAGATAGAGTGAAGTAAACTCTAGAATGAGTATTTCTCAGATATCCGTCTGAACGTCTCAGTAAATTCTCTTGCTATCCACTTATAGTGAGTATGAGTGCAAGAAGAAGACGCGATAGGGGACAAGGGAATACGACTATAAATGGTCAATACCCTGCAACAGTGGAAACGATCTTTCTTATCAATTTTCTTTGATTCGTTTCCAAATTCTTTTGATTTCTTCGTATCAGATACAAAAAGAAGTTTCGGTGTAATGATGGCTCTACGAATCGTTGTAGAAGATCCTTACTTCGAATCTTTATCAGTTCTTATCAGCTTTTTGATTTAAACCTTAATGAAATTTGGAATTGGGAAATATAAATTGAGTTAAATTGATTAATAGAATATGAAGCTAATTTGAATTGAATCGATAAAACGATATTGTTTGAAACCAAATTTTGAAATTCTATTGTAATTTTCTTTTGAATACCGAAGTCCGAAGAGAGACAAATTGGTATATATTTTGAGATATTCCGACTTGAATTCGGAATCTGTATCTTGTGTTTAAGGAATTGTAGGAGATCGGATCTATCTATCTCTGCGTTATTTTCGTGCCTGCGAATTTCGAGGACGAAATTCTTTTAAGGGGGGAAATTTGTCACGACCCCAAAATTTAAATTTATTTAAATTTATAATTAAATGAATTCTTGAGTTAAATCTATGATTAAATAGATTTTAGATAAAAATTTGTAAATTAATCGATTTATTTATTGCGAGTTTCCCCGATATCCAAGTATATTCTGTATGAACCATTTGAGATTAAAATATTGTAAATAATTTATATGTGAGTATATGTGTATATATATTGAATGTATATATATATTTAGGTATATACGAGCAAATTTAATATATATATGTAGATATATATATATTTCTATTTGAATTTAATCTTAAATAAATGGTTTAATAATGATAATTGATGATAATGAATATTTGAATTGATGGTTAAAGATGGTTTGAGTTTATAGAATAAATATAAGGTAATAAATACTAAAGTAAAATAAATAATTGAGTTATAATGGAAGTAAAACTATAAAGTAATGACAAAAGAAATACAATCAACAAATAGCAATAACAACTTTATATCCATTAGCATAAGTATAATCTCATAAGTCAAGAATTTAATACATAACTAAAACAACTTTTATAATATGTACATAAAGTAAAGAAGCCACCAGACTTTATCTCTAAGGCAAGCAAAAATATGTAAACCATCCCTATATCATCTCTCAGCCGAGACTTACAAATGAAGCAAACAAAAGAAAGTACATAAACATCCATAAGCTTGCAAATAGAACATAAGGTACCAGAGCAATTAATGCTATACTCCTTAGTACACTACAAAACATACCTATCAGCCGAACCAAAGGGGAATATATGAATATAAGAAGAAGAAAAACAATATTGTACATGATAATAAATGCAGCCTCCCATTTGTATACAATATCCCTGTACAACTCTTCTTCTATATCAAATTCTTTTATCAACTTTCCATTTCAGTTTCGTCCATCATTTATTTTAAAACTGAAGTAAATAAAACAAAGCTTCAATCAAAACAACAACAAAACAAATCAAACCAGAGAATCAAAGAGAAGGCTTTAACTTGCATTTTCAAAGACTGTTTCAAAGGGAGCTTTGGCATTTCTAAATCATGATTAAAGTGAGTAACTTTTGTTTTAAATCTTAGCAGTAAATCTGTTGAATACTTCTCTGTTTTTAATATTCAGTGAGCAAAACCCCTTAACCCTGCTATATTTATTGACGTTAGAATCAATACCTGACATATGAGATGGATTATGCTGAATGATGGTGTGAATGTGAATGGGTTGCATGCTTTACAAATATGAATGTTACAGGAATACTTAGACTTGAATGCATGTTTAAGTTATGACAGGGAATGTGAAAATAAATACTGCTCTGTTGAATTTCAGGAAACCTTCCCACCCCATAAAAAAAAAAAAAAAATTAATTTGTTTTTCTATGTTAACCTTAGGCTTAGATTTCTTGATGAAAATATATATATGTATGAGTTCTGGAAAATCATTTCGAATTGAAATAACTTATCTATGCTTTTGGAAATCAATACAACTGAGCAAAGCTCTTAACAAGTAAAAATTCAAGATTTTTAATTGTCGAATTTAGATATGAAGGTTGAATCCTCATACTGTAATATGAATTTTAAAGCAAGTATCATGATTGTTAGGGCTAAGATAAAGGAGCAGTTCATAGATGAACTGGAATGGGGTTTTGATGAAATTCAGGCGACCGGAGGAGTTTTGGGGAATGGGCTCTCGCGTGAAGGTAGAAGAGTGACCGGCGCATCTAGGAAAAATACTGGAGGGGTAGTCAGACCACGGTGGTGGCAACGGCGAGTGGTTTAAGTTCGTAAACCTAAATTGGTCGGGGTGGGTTATCTTGATTCGTTTGCACTCTGCGGTTGATCGAGTGTTGTGGGGCTTTTGGGAATGATGGAGGAGGTATCGACGAAGCGTCGACCGGAATCTCAAGTCCTCCGGTGGTCTATGACGCGATAGCGAGGTGTTTTTGTATCAGTGGGTTTCGTTCCAGTTTCAATGCAGTGGCTCGATTTTGAATTAACAACGATTTTGGGCGTTTGGTTGTGCGAAGCGAGGCTAGGGATCGTAGGAAACTTTCTGGTGAGTTCATCGTCGTTCGGCGATGGCAATCGTGGTTGTGCACGTATACGTGCATCGACGTGTATCAGTGGGTGTGATTGGGGAAGAAGGTAGGTGACTCGAAGTCTGCTCGGGGAGATTGAGAAGAAACTCGAAGTCAAACTCGAGTGAAATGGAGGGTGCACCGGGTCAGTTTTAACACTTACACAAAATTTTGAAAATTTGGGCACTCGGGTAAGTTTGGGCAAAAACTCGAAGCAGGTGGTGATTTGGCTCGGGTATGACCCGAAGCAGGTCTCGGGTTTTACGTTTCCAGATTTGAACTTTAACAAAAATTTAGTTAAATAAATTTCTAAAATTATTCCTTTTTATAAACAAAATTTTTATTATTCGTTCATAAGTTTATTGTTAAGTCAAAGATGATTTAAATTAATAAGGAAATTAAAGAGTGATTTATTTAATTTATAAATAAACAATTTAGATGTATTTATAAAAATAGGAATGATTTAAAGATTTAAATGAATTAATCCAAGGAAAATTTCTTAAGAAATCAATTAAGGAAAATATTAGTAGTTAATAAGGATGATTAACTAAGGATTTTTAAGTAATTAAAATATTGTGATAAACCTTGATAATTAAATTTATGGATTTAAGATAATCAAATTGAAATTGTTAATTACTTAATGAAAATAAATCAAGGGGTTAATTAAATCATGCAAATCGTTAAAAGGAAAACTTGATTTAATATGATTAATTAAGAAAAAATTAATAAATTAAAGTGTCTGATAAATTAATCTATATGAAGTGATTTATAAATTGATAAAACAAGATTTGATAATTAATTCATAAGTAATAAATTTACTTGGAAATAAAATTGAATTTATCGGGATTAAATGATTTATTGATTCTACTTATAAATAACTATTGAATACTTGACTTTACTTATGAATGTTTGAATCCTATTGAATGTCAAATTGTTTGATATCCCTGATGTACGATGCTTTATGATACACCCTGATTTATATTGCGATCTGTAATTTCTTTATCTATGATATATATCTGTGATTTGTGAATGAGAATAAGCGTTATAATTTATATCGCTTATTAAATATACTATCGTACCTGATCTGTGATGGTTGTATGATGTTGCACTACTGTGTGAAACCCTTGGACTACACCATACACACACAAATATGGATTTCACGTGGAAATCGGTTAAGTCACAAATAATTTTAAACTGGATGTTTTTAAAATTGAAATTCTAATTTCAATTGATTTTGAAATTGGAAATTTGGGTTTAAAGTAAAAAAAAAACTTTTGGAAATGGAATTTCAAAAATAAAAGTTATTTTAAATAACTTAATCGAGTTTTGAAAATTAAATAATTAGATTTAAATTTGGATTCAAGTTTGAAATTAAGCTATGATTTGGAAACTAGGGATTAAAGATGATATAAATGTGTTTATATGAAGTTAAACCAATTTAAAAGTAAAATTTCGAGAATTTGAATTTAACCCAAAGATTTCAACTCGTATGAATGAATCAGATTTTCTGAAATAAAACTGTTTGTTTTCAATTGATAAAAGCTTTCATATAAGAAATGAAATTCCAATTTAGTTAAGGGAATTTCAAGTTTGAATTAAAATGATGTTTTTCCAAGTTATAAATGAATTGTTTTTGAAAGCTATGAATTAAATCTGTCTATTTTTAACAGATTTAAAATGATGATTTGTTTAAACCATTCGAAATGAAATTATTTTGAATGCTATTAGTTAAATCTTTGATTTAAAGATTTAACGAATTAATTAAACTGAAATGGTAATCGATTTGGAAAATCTGTGAATGAATCTTTGTGAAATTAAGCGAACTTTGTGAATTGAATCTTTTTTTATTTAAAAGATTAAAATGGTAATTCGTTAAACCATTTGAAAGAGAAAGTTTGGGTTTAAATTGTGACTTAATTGAAATCCCATTATCCATTTGTTTTTAAATATCGCGCTCACTATTCGGGTTAGCCGGGAAAAGACATCTGTGTCATATAACCCATTCCGAATAGTGATACGTCGTATATGGATAGCATTTGAAGATCGGTGTTGAAGACCGGATATTTTCGAAAATGAAAGGACAACCTGTCGAATGTCTCTGCACTGGGTAGCTCCCGGTATAGAGATTTATATCACTCTTTTTGTGATGGGAAGTCTGGACGTGATTTGAAAATTATCCGGATTTGCAAGGGCTTCGTGAGAAGTGCCTTCGGTTCTGTTCGAACCCGGAACAGACTTGTATGGATACATGTCTGACATTACACTTTGAGATATAAAGCCGATTTCTTTCAAATACATATCTGTTGGTGGCGGAGAATTTATTCTCTTAGCTTAACACCCTTCTCTGAGACGTACGAGCTCAGAGGTTATGTAGTTGAAATTTATCAGCGATATATCCCAATTTGGTAATGTGGCATGCTGAGTGTTGCTGTGTGATGATCAGTGTTTGATCATTTGTGATATGATCATTTGTTTGATCTTATATCTTTGTGATCATAGGTTGATCATTTGTTTGACCCGAAGCATGGCTTTGTGTACAAAGCGTAGCTTTGTGGACGAGACTTCGTCGAGCCTCACACCCCGGAAATGGTCAAAACAGGAAGGATGCAGCAAGGTTCTAGGGAGTAGCGCCCCTTAGTGTATGTCATTCCTTCTGGATAAAGGTGGTATCATGGTATGGAGCCCAGATACTTAACCTCTGTGGTTGCTGCAAATTTATTACTTTGTGGTTGTTGGAAATCGGGGATCCTCGGGAAGATCGGTGACGATCGGGGGATGGCATACGCGTGTCAGTAGTTACCTATTTTTGCAGAGGTAACCTGGCCTTGTGTTGGCAGAGATCCGGTTAGGTTCTCGGGTCGTCTATTCCAGGGACGTACCCATCGTGGATAGGAAGTTCCTTAGCCTGACCATTTGTTGGAAATCCAAAGAAACAATACGAGCCTTGTACGGTTTTAGTTGTAGAACCTATCATTCACTTATGGTGGCGCCCCACTGTTTGGATGGTAGCTATAGTAGGCATAGTTCGAAATGTCTATGCTGGCTAAGATTTATATTCTACTTTCGAAATGTTTTCTACACTATGCACTAATGATAATATCAAAAAGATTTGATTTTTGCGTAGTAAGCATCTTTGACTATCATAAGAAGAAATCTCCTCCAATTCTGCGTTTGCATTGTGTGTGTGGCGGGAGGTCTTATGGTAGTTTCATTTTCTAAAAGCATTGCGAATTTACTTTAAAATTCTCTGCTATTTGTTTTTAAAGATAAACTGTTTTTGTTGCTCACACCAGTCCCATGACTGATCCGGAGTTTATTGTTCATTTCCTAAACTCTGGATGCTCATAATTTTCTACACGAGCAGTCTAGAGTTGGGTTTTTCAGATAGTCAGGTTCAGTAGATTTTCTGGAGCTAGTTCAGTCTTTGGATCGGACTGCACTTGCTTATTCTTGGTGTATCGTTATTGGGAGTTCGAGCTACTGCTGGAGTTCTCTCTTGAAGACTATCTTAGAGTTATTTGTTCCGCTGCTGATATTATCATTTTTCTTTTCCGCTGCTATTTGTTGTATCATATCTCTGATGTATATAGATATTCATTGTATCATCATTGTATCTGGATATTGTATCAGATGTTGTATATCTGTATTATTCTTTTTCTTCCGCTGTGTTATTTACTTAACTATGTTATAAGCTCCCGAGAACCAGATTCGGCATTTGAATCTACGGCATTTGAGTACAAGGGAAGTACGGGTGCCGATTTTCGAATGTCGACTTTTGGGTCTTGACACTATTTCTAAATTCATTATCTTATTATCCAATTATCTTCAATTTACAATTTCTAAAACCATAAATTTGAATAGTCTTTTATTATAATCATATTTTTTTTAGCAATTTAAATTCTTCTTTATTCCAAATTATTGTTAAGTTTATTTCACTTAATACATCTACTCACATATATTTAACCCATATAAATTAATTTAAACCATAAAAGTTTCGATTTAAATTAATTTACATCGATTAATTTCTTCTAAATTCAAGGTATTTTCATATGTTGATCAAATTTCAATTTATTAATTTTTCAAAACAAATTTATTAATTCTTTCAAAACAAATTTATTTCATTATTAACTGAGTTTACTTATTATCCTATCTAACTCTATTAACATCTTTATAATCAAAATTTAGTGTATAACATTTATTATAGACCCTCAAATTATATTTATACATTCAATTTATATTATATGTTATCCAATTACATATTCAACTTCTGAATGATTTAGGTAAGTTGTATTAGAATGTAGTTGAACAATATACAAATAAAATTTTCCCAATTCAATTATTCGAGTTTAAATATTTATTCCAAATTTTGGTTTTATTTATAATTAAAATCATCTTTTAACAAAATTTAAGAATTAGATTTCCGATTAACTTTAACAATTTAGAGATATATAATATATTTATATCAAATCAAATTAAATTTTAAAATAAGATACCCATATATATATATATATATATAAATCAAGTTATAACGAAGAAATTCAATTCAAAATATTTTTCAAAACAGAACCGTAGCAAAGCTACAGAATGGTTTCTCCACTTCAAAACTCGAAAATGAATGTCGATGATGCGGGTGCCATCACCGAGATTATTTTCCAGCGACAAAGAGAAGAACACTGATTTCAATATTTTAAAATTCTTTGAAAACAGTTTCTATTCGAGAATACGTTCAATAATATACATTTTAAAATTTTAAAACCAAAGCTTGAAATCACTGGAAATTAAATTCTCAAATTCAAAATTTTATATTCATTTAAATTTCTAAATAAATCTATAAACCAACTTTTATAATTCCATTTATTTTTATGTTGGAATAATCAATGATTTAAATCCAATATTACCTTTCTAACAACCAATTCAGTTAACAATTCAATTTCAAAAAATTTATACTTATATATAATATAATCTTACAAGATTATATTATTTACCAAATTTAAAAACAATATTGTGTCAGTTTGTTCGGTTCAAGTGTTTTGGAAATCCTATCGATAGCGTTGATCAGACGAATCGATCGAAAATCCAAATCAACATCAACAACTCAAACAACACAATATATTTTTAAAACATTTTAAATATAATTTTATAAATACAATTCCTCGCTCGTCGATACAAGAACAGATTTCAAAACATATATAGAGATTCAAATTTGATGGGAATCAAATCAAAGAGAATTTTGATTCGAAAATAAGTTTGAAACAGAAGACAAGATAATTCAATTACCACAATCGGGAGATGGATGAGTTTATTTAATTCACGGGCAACCTTAACCGGGTCGTCCGTAACTTCAAGAATAAGATCGATGCTGAATTCTGAGGTAAATCAACACTCGATCTCAAGAGATGGGATTCAGGTATAGCAGGGAATAGATAGCATCGTAAACCGAGGATACAGAAATCTCCGGTAAATCGATGCCTATTATAAAGGAGTTTTGCTCCTTTACGAATCATTCGAATTTTGGCGAGACCACCGATCTATTATAGATAACATTCAGAATGGAGTTATGGGGTGCTCCAGGATTGAAAGAAGACGAATAGTGAAGGACACGAATGAATTTCGGAACCAAGGGAAATGTTCAAAAATTCAAAGGAATTGAGTCAAATGAAGAGATTGAAACTCGAATGAGAGTGATTCTGTAAATACATTTACCCTATATGTTAAGTTTTGCCTAAAGCTACCAAAGCTCTGATACCAACTGTAACGACCCAGAATTTTGGACCATTCGCATCCATTATAAGTGTATAGGTAGACACTCATGCCGGAGTTGAATTGCTCAAAATACCGCGTTGTTAATTTAAATTGGCAAAACTGAACATATACAGTAAATAAAATAATCACAGATCACAGACACAGAGTAATAAGTGCAGCGGAAATAAAAGAGATAGTAGTTCATGAAGCTACTATATGAATATATAAGATACATCAGAGTTTACAACAGAAGAGTAATACGATACATCAGAGTTAAACCAGATACAACGGAAGAGTAATATGATACATCAGATACAAATCAGAATACATCACTGGAATCATCGAATACTAGAAACAGAATAGATGGCTGGATCTTCAAGCAAAGCTCCAATTCCAAAGGTGAGTCTCGAATACTGGTACACTCAGTCTGACCCGAGCGTAAAGCAAAAACACAAGACACTCGAGTCAGGATTAACATTCTTATATTAATAAATCCAACTCAAGTGAAATAGCAATTGAAATACAAGTAACTCAAAGGATGTTTGGAATAACCATCCTTTAAGGATCCGTTAAACTATCTACTAGGTAGTAGTGTACGATTAGTAGATAATGTCTATCAGTAATAATAAGATATCAAAATAGCGTTAAGTCATGGCCCATTCCACCCTTAACACATTTTTATTCCCAAAAGCATATAAAAGACCATAGTTTCCCCAAAACCGGAAGTCACCAGAGGGCAATCCATATACTAAAGGTACAAATCAAAATCGTAGTGGTCGCGAATAAATGGAATACAAGTATGACAAGGCACATGAGGCAATACCCAAGGTAGTGATACTACCGTTCGCCTGATCCGGACTGGTGAGAACGCAACGCCGCAGCACCCGCAACACCGTGAAACAACACTCCCAAAATCAAGGGTGCACCAATCGACAACAAATAATGAGTAGTTCGAAGAAGTGTGTCCACTTGAGGTAGCTAATCCTCCATTGGCCCGGCACGGCTCCTGTTTTAGTCATTTCCAATTTGACACAAGTGTCAAGGCTATCCATCATCGTTCTCTTTCTTCAGTCATCACGAACATCATTCCAACCACTTCATTCTGGATCATTACTCCGCGTATAGTTATTAAAGTGGTTTTCGATTTAGATAGAGAGTATATCCATAACCGATTCCGGTCTCTTTAATAACCTTCGTAATTATTACACCGATTTGTCGTTTATTTATTTCAAAAAAAACTAATCAATTTCAATTTCAAATAGAATTCGTAAATCAACATTTCATTTGTCTTTCAAAACCAATTTCCAATAATTTACGTTTCAAAACTCCCAAATTATCATTTCAAAATCTTATAATTCAAATTCAATTTCTATTTAAAACAATCCAAATATTGATTCAAGTTCGAATACAAGTTTCATTTCGAAAACATTTAAATTAAATCTTATTTAACATTCAAATCAATTTAAAATCATTTATCGATTTCATTCAATATTCGTTAAGTTACTTTATCATTCAAAACAATTTCTATTAAATTCCAATTCATTAAATCAATTATTCAATTCAATTTCATTATCTCAAAACTTACAAATTGAGTTAAATTAAATTCATCAAATCAAATTCTTTAACTTTCAAGCCTTACATTAATTTCAATAAATCACATTTTTTCTTGTTAAAGAAATTCAATTTCACTTATTTACTTACTTAAATAATTTTCCAAAACTTAATAAATAAAGAAACTCAATTTCAATTATTACGAAGTAAAATTCACTTATTCAAAAAATTCAATTCAATTTAATCATTAAATAATTCAATCTTATTTAATTATTAAATAATTCAAAACTTAATTATTAAATAACTTCACAGTTTAATAATTTCAAACGTAATTATAATCATTTCAAAGTTTAATAATTTCAAACTTAATTAAAATTTCAAACTTAATTTAATCATTTCTCAAATTAACATCGTTCTTTCATCAATTACCTTGTTAATATTTTTTTTCGAATTATTAAATATTCACATTTTCCTTTCATCAAAATTCAAATTTCAACTTCATTTCAAAACCATATTATTTATTCAAATAAAATCTTCGTTTACTTTTAAATCAAATTACTGACCAATCGGGTTTTTATTTAATTTCCTATCCTAGGTCAAAGTTCAATTTGGGTATTTATCATTTCAACCCGATTCCAATTCAATTCAAAATCAAAACATAACAAAGGGAACTTGCAGTGTGATAACTGGGATGGTGTCAAAGTAAATAACCAAGCAATAACAACAAACAATAACAATCCAACAATCAATTCAAATAATCCTGAAATAACCGTATTAATTCGCATTGTTATTTGTACGAATTAATATGACTATTTCTAGAATCTACACTATCATTTCATGTAGATTAAAGATTATTACATTACGGTTTTTCACTTGTCATCTATTTACAATTTCATACACCATCAATTTAACAACATACATTCAGTGGTTCAAAGTATAATTAAACAAATCCTACGTGTCAATAAATTTAATAGTTAAAGGGGTCATATTATACAATTGTCAGTTAATCAAATTTAACATTTAACTATCCTATATCAAGTTCAATTGCATACTATTTATCATTTTAACATTAACAATTTAACGTCCAATATAAACATCAACAATCAATCAATTATCAGCCAAACTGTATTATCATCGCATAAATAATTAACAGATAATGGTGTCAAATGTCACAGGTGAACTGATATAGGCAATAACATATATAACAGTGTAATTAACTAACAGCAGCATATTTCAATTGTCGTTTCAATTGAAATCAAATTTAATAAATAAAAGAACGTTAATCGTGAGTGAGTGCTCACCTTTCGAGGCTAGAGAAAGAACCGAAGATGACCCTGATACGGATACTGAAATTTAGTTATAATCGAGGCGCGAATTTCGAAGCAAATCGAGATGGACACGAATTCGACGGACAAGCTGATAGAAGAATCGATGAAACAAATTGAACCAGTTTTGATATAACTGAAGTTATTTATATTATTATTCTTAAAACCACTATTCAATTTAAATTACATATACACATCACAAGTAAAAAAAAATTAATCATTTACTTCCACAACAATAAAAATTAGAAAAATATGTTATAAAAATATCTCAATACTGGAATAACTATATATATGGACAAATCTAAGAGAACCAAAATGACGCTATATAAAATAATGTAACCTATATATAAATGGACTTATGTACAGATCTAACAAAAAAAAATCAACTATTATAAAGTCTACCCACTTTAAACATCCATAACCGAAACATACACAAGGCATATATATAATATATGTTATAAACTAACATACTGCTACACTTTTTTTTATAATGTCTATAAATTATACAAAGGTTAAAACCATGTAACTTTGTAATGCTTATTAAAAATACGTATCAAAATTATTATATAAACTTATTCCATATGGCATACAACTGTTTTCTTTTATAACCATAGTATATAAACATATAATATATACGTTGGAACATACATATGGTATGCATAAGGTAGGCACAGCTAGCATTTGCAGTTTAGATGTTATTATTTATAAACATTCACATCTAAAAGCGAGAATCAAAACTGGGTTTAGATGATAGGGCTTGAACACTATATTATATTATAATAATAAAAAATGAAAGCAGGTAAAATTTTCAACCATACTACACAGAATAAAAGACAGACCTTATACATACAAGTTTTCAAAAGTAAACACAAAAGTTTTCAAAGTACCAAAGCTTATAAAATTAAATATATGGACATCTATATATAAAAATCTGAAATAAAAGAAGATTTGACAAAGTAAAATATGCAGCTTACAGGACTTATCAACTTACTATATGATATATGCGCATGTCTGCGTTCGGCCAAGGTGGGAACACGAGACTGTTGGGTTAGGAGCAGAGGCCTCGGCCGTTGCGAGCACGGGCTGATGGAGGACTCAACATCGATGGAGGAATCAGATCAGGGGATGAAGTGGAACGGCCATTGCTTTGGGTTCGAGTTGCAAAGAAAAAGGAAGGTCGGACAAAACCAAAATGCACGAGCACGTGGGGAGGTTTGCTGTGTGCGTGCAAGAGCAGGGAGGAGGAAGCAAGGCGAAGCGGTCCCTATATGCGGTGAAGCTAGGCGAAAGGCAGGGCGGCATTTGAGGAAACGAAGGTGGTGATGCAAGCGACGGGGTCGGGTTGAGGAAGGAGTGGCGGGTGAGGGGCTGGCGCATGCATGGTGCAGTGTCAATACGAGGTGGCCACGTGGGGTTGTTCGGCTGTGCATATTTCTTTTTTTATTAACTGTAAAAAGAATGAGAGGAAGGAGGAGGAGGCAAGTGGAGAGGGAGTGAGGCTAGGAAGATATAAAATTAAACAAGTACGCGTTTTAGAAAAAATATGAGCAAGGAAATGGTTCGAAACGGTGGTAAAGTGAACTGTCACAAAAAAAATTTGGGAAAAGAAAAAAAAATTTGAATGGCCATTTGGAATAGGCGGTTTCAAAAATTGCAGCTTTTGGAAATAAATCCTTTCAAAGAACCGATGCATACAACATCACTTATTATATTCAACCGATAAAATAAGAAAGCTCAAAAGTTATTCTGAAAATACTAAAAGCCATTCGTCACATTCAGGGGATTTTAAATGCTAATTGGCTGAACAATTGGGCGGTGATAGTTGAGTGGACAGAAATACCAAAATGTAAATAAACAGACACCGATACGACCAAACGTTTTGCAAAATGCACCGTACACCAGATTTTGAAATTTACAATTGAATATACCACAGAGATCAATGCGACGAGACTAACAAAATGGTATACATGTATCAGTGGTACGATCGAATTATAAAAATTCGAATTTTCTACCGGCGGAAAATGCATGAAAAACACAGAAAAATAAGATCGACGGAGCCAAAGATGTCCGAATTTGGAAAAACGACAAACTGACATCTTGCTCAGAAGATGGTTTAGAATTTTTCTATTTAAAAATATTTAGGTTTCGGAAACATTTTATTTTCATTGCTTTTTAACTGATTAAATTAAAGTGAATTTACGCGCGAAATAAACTTTCATATTTTCTGACGAAAATTTACCAGTTGCTATGTTTAACAAAACACATTCCAAATATCAAGTTTATATTTCAAGATTTTATTGTTTAAAATTTCATAAAATTCCAACTAATTACGTTATTAAAACAGTTGAAATTTACGGGTCGTTACATTTGAGGTCCGGTACACGATGGAAACAATAAACTGTTCGTTGTAACGGTACCATAAATGTGACTTTACTACTTCCTTCGGTTTCAAATTTGAAACGTGCTGTACAATCAGACCATTTATTTGCCTTAATGATTCAACTAAATTTTGGGATGACTATTGCTCTTATATTTTGTTTATATTACCTTTTCCATGTTTTAGCCATTCATTTCAACTTTTGCTCTGCAATGAAATTTTTTCTGTGCCAACGGTTAAAAATAGCAGCCAATTGCATTTAATATTTCCTTGATTTACGAATTCCTAACTTTTAACATTCCCACTGTTGCTTTTATTTGCCGGTTCAATAGGTTGCCGTCCAACTTTTATTTATTTTCTCATATTAATGCATACGTTACTTTTACTTTGGGTAACTTTTATATGTAGTCTTACTTTGTGAGCTTTCTCCTCCTCCTATGCAAATCCTTCCATCTTTCCTCTTAGAAAAAAAAGAAACAAAGATATATCTACGAGCCTCTAAGGAAGTGACAACTCACAGCTTGCAAATTTTGATATATATATATCACGTCTGCTCTTTCACTGTAACATCCCGTAAATTTTCGACTTTCGAAAATTCAACATCGATACTCACTTTATCGACTGCTGAGCCATCAAATGCCGGAAACCCGGAAAGTTATGGTTTTAAGAAAAAGAAAAGGTAGAAGAAGAAGAAGGTAGAAGAAAAAGAAAGAAGAACAACAACAGAACAAGAGCAGAAACAGAAACAGAAAACAATATCAGAATCTCACATATCGCAGCGGAACAATATATAATAGATAAATGAATATCATTTAAAACAAAAGAATTATATCTGTTATTACATTACATCACATCATATCATCAGAGTCAATATACAACAATGGACAGTTATATAACTTGTCCTCATACAGAATACACAGCGGAATAAATACTATCAGATACAAATACTACGTCTCGTCATCCAGCTTATCTCCAAGCTCCAGAATATCCAGAATATCCTGGTAATATAACTCTAGGCTGCCCGTCTGGAAATTTGTGGGCACCCAGAGTTTAGAAGGGAACAATAAACTCCGAGTCAGTCATGGTGACTGGTGTGAGATCGTAAAACAGTTATTCTTTAAAATAAACAACAGGATAATTTTAAAGTCAATTCGCAATGCTTTTGGAAAATGAAACTACCATAAGACCTCCCACCACACACACAATGCAAACGCAGAATTGGAGGAGATTTCTTCTTATGATAGTCAATGTAACAACCCGCATATCTATCAATTCTATATTTAAATATTTTATTTAAATATTTTATCGTTAGTCGGATGTTAGTCCGAAAAGCTACTTTTTGCATACGGTCAAATTAGGACTCGAGACCACCCCCATTGAGTTCAAAATGACGTTTGCGATCTTTTTGAGTGTAAACTTCGATATGTTTGGAGATAGTGAAATTTTCAACACTTTTTCCCGCCTTTGACTTTGGTTTGGACTGCACCCCTTTAGTTCAGCCCAACCATCTTCCTCACTCCATCAAAACACTTCAAGCTTTGTCAAAAATGGTGGTGGGAAGTGGAAATTAAAACTCCAAACACAAATTCCATTGCAAATCCGAGATTCAACATCAAATTCACGTGAAGACCATTGATTCAAGCTTGTTGGTGTTCTTGCTTTGCTCTCAAATCTCCATCTTCATCAAATTCCGTGAAAAGGTGAGATTTTTGATCTCACATCTTGCCTATATCTATCTTGGACTGTTGGGAATGGTTCCCTATCATTTTAGCATCAGCATTTGCATTTGGTTTGGATTGGATTGGTGAAAAACCCAAAATTCTAGTGTTTTTGGTGAAAAACTGCACTTAGGTCGTTTCTGCCTTTGCTAGGTCGTTCGCGAGATAAGCCTAAGTCGTAGGTCGTTCGTGTTGAAAAGCCACACGGAGCATAAGTCGTTCCAGGCGTTAAGTCGTTCTGGGTGTGCTAAGTCGTTCACGAGTTAAAGGCTGAGTCGTTCGCGAGTTACTGCCTTGAGTCGTTCAGGAGCTAAAGGCATAAGTCGTTCAGGAGCTAAAGGCATAAGTCGTTCAGGAGCTAATGGCATAAGTCGTTCAGGAGTTAAAGGCCTTAAGTCTTAGGTCGTTTTGCAGTTAGCTCGCTCGCCCTGGCTTAAGTCGTTAAGTCGTTAAAGGCTTAAGTCGTTAAGTCGTTCAAGACTTAGGTCGTATGACCTTATCCCTTAAGTCGTAAGTCGCTTGCCTCCCTTAAGTCGTAAGTCTCTTGCCTCCCTTAAGTCCTCGGTCGTATGACTCTTAAGTCCTAGGTCGTTGGCTTTAAATCGTTAAGTCGTAGGTCGCTGCTTCTCTTAAGTCGCTCGGCCATGCCAACTCCGCTAGCTCGCAACCGTTAGGTCGTATGACCTTAAGTCGTAGGTCGTCTCAGACCTAACATTCCCGCTGCTTCTCTTAGGTCGCTTGACCCTAAGTCGTAGGTCGCTTGACTTCGTTAAGTCGTAGGTTGCTCGACTTTGTTAAGTCGTAGGTCGCCACCGACCTTACCCTTAGGTCGAATGACCTGTTATCTGCTAGGTCGTGTGGCATTCCTCCCTTAAGTCGTAAGTCGTTCGCGAGTTAGTACTTGGTCGTTTGACCTGTTCTTCTGCTAGCTCGCGTGGCATTCTCCACTTAGGTCGTATGACCTTATCCCTTATCCCTTAAGTCGTAAGTCGTTCGCGAGTTAGTACTTGGTCGTTTGACCTGTTCTTCTGCTAGGTCGCGTGGCATTCTTCCCTTAGGTCGTTTGGCTTCTCGAGACCGCTTGCCTTCACTAGGTCGAACCCCGTATTACTCTGCGTAGGCAATCTCTTCTGAAAAACGTTTATCAGAATTTCTACTTTGATGGTTTTGGGATTGACTTCTTTGGACTTTACGCACGTCTTCGAACGTGAATTGATTTGTTCTACCATCGTTTTATGACTTGTCACTTTAAAGATATATGAAGGTTTCAATACTAATAGTAAATATCAAAACTCTTTCATCAAAGCGATTTCAACACTATTTTAAGTATCAAAAGTTTGTTTTCTCAAACCGATTTTCAATCTACTAGTATATACAAGCCTTTACTTCACTCGAATGAGAAATCGACTTAAACGACTTAGTAAAACGAGTGGTATGAAACGCTTGCGTTCACTTCGTCGGTTAGCTCTTGGACTTGTTCGATTGAACCCTTTTTGTGACAATTTCCTAGTGAAGATTTACAGCTTGTTCGTAAATATTTAAGTTAAGCAAGTGGTTATGGGACATGAAGCTAAACTCATATATTTACTAGCTTGGTGTGATTGACACTTCCTTATGATCATGACGATCATTTTTGTGATTTAGACTAGCGATTGAGCGATGTCTCTTTGTCTACGTGGGAGACTATACCCCGATTATGTGATGTTTCGCCATCACATTTCCTACGGTCTTCGGGCCATTCCTGTGTGAAAAATTTAATGGATAGCTTCCATGAGATAACTTCTCGTCATGTGTTTACGCGTAGGTGAGTTTTCATGCTCCCATTCATGTGTTAGGCCTCCCCCCTTTTTTATGTGTTTTCTGGATTTCTGATGATGATTTCTGGAATTTTGTGCTTCACCAATTTTCATGATTTTCATTGATATGATATCAGTTTTTGTGCATTGGTGAATTCATGTGTTATTGACTTGTTATGAATACAAGTTTAGGGTATGAAACCCTACCTTATCTTTGAGAAGATTCTTGTGATATTGATTAATCTTTTGTTGATTATCATTTACATACTTATAGTAGTATGTCGCTATGGTTATTACATGTTCATGTCATGCCTTTTACTGTATACCATATCATCTGATATTTATAGTTAGACTGATCCGTTTATTATTTTCTTATAAATAATACTCGGGTCAGACCGAGATGTTACAGGTGCTTCTGCTTGACTTCTCTTCAGGATTATTCTGACTTTTGGCTAACTACTTAGATTAGTAGTTTTTGGATGTACACCTTTGAGATATAGACTCTATGTTGTGTACTTATTCTTTTGTATAGCACGTGATGCTATTCTTTTGTATTATCGTGGATCTTTCTGACCACTACTCTGATGTACACTTTCATGTGTTATATATTTATTCATATCTTCTTCCGCCTTTGTGATATGGATGTCTGTGACTGATTTATGTTATGATTATTTCTATGTTTGTTTTCCGAAGATTATATATAGCCACCGTGTGATAGCTTTGTGTTTGTACCGGTATGTCGGATTTCCTCCTTAAAAGATATGCTCTCTATTCTATCTGACGTATCGGTGCTCGCACAAAGAAGTTACATGGATGGTCGCTCCTCCACAGCCTTATTCTCCGCGCTAATTGACAGTACTACATCGTAGTGTTCTTGGTTAGCTTGGGTATAGAGGTGGGGCGCCACAGCTTGGTATCAGAGCCACATTAAGCTTTCCCTCCTTCGAATTGTATTGGAAACTCTTAGGAGAAATCAACTAAAAGCAAAATTTTCTAAATGCCATTTTTGGCAATCTAGTGTGAAATTTCTCGGTCATATTATTTCTGAATCCGGAATATCAGTGGATCCTTCAAAGATTGAAGCGATTCAAAATTGGAAGAGACCGGAGAGCGTGACTGAAATCCGTAGTTTTCTCGGATTGGCTGGTTATTACCGCCGTTTTATAAAAGACTTTTCTAAGATTGTCGTTCCTCTTACTGGCTTAACAAAGAAAGGTGTTAAATACATTTGGTCAGACAAATGTGAAACTTCTTTTCAGAAATTAAAAGAACTCCTTTCTGATGCTCCTATCCTTATTATTCCCGAAGGGAATCAAGACTTTGTCGTTTACACCGATGCTAGTCGCGTTGGTTTGGGTGCCGTTCTTATGCAAAAAGAACGTGTTATTGCTTATGCTTCTAGGCAATTGAAGCCGGCTGAGACTAGATATGCCACACATGATTTAGAACTCGCGGCTATCGTTTTCGCCCTTCGAATTTGGCGACATTATCTTTTGGGAGAAAAGTTTATTCTTTATACTGATCATAAGTCTTTGAAATATTTGTTTTCTCAAAAGGAACTTAATTTGCGTCAACAGCGTTGGCTCGAATTTCTTGCCTCTTATGATCTTGACATTCTTTATACTCCCGGAAAGGGGAATCGTGTTGCCGACGCACTTAGTCGAAAACAACAAGCGGTTGTTTCCATGATGATATCTGAATGGAACGATCTCGAACTTTTATCCACTTGTGAAATTCGAGATCGCGTTTCCGATTTGTGTTCATCTCTTGTTTTATGTAGCCTTGAGGCTCGTCCTTCTTTATTAGACCGCATTCTTGAAGCTCAACAACTAGATCCTGAATTGGCTTTGCTTGGCCAAAATCTTAAGGATAAAACCGATATTGAAGGTTTGAAAGACTTTGATATCGACTTTCGTGGCGGCATTCGAAAATTTGGTAGACTTATCGTACCAAATATTAGTGATCTTCGTAGAGACGTTCTAGAAGATTCTCATCGTTCCAAGTATTCCATTCATCCCGGTAGCAGTAAAATGTACGCTGATATGAAGCGACTTTATTATTGGGAGGGAATGAAATCTGATATCGCTAACTTTGTTAAGTGTTGCATGACTTGCCAACTTGTTAAGGCTGAACATCAAAGGCCCGGTGGGTTATTGCAACCATTGGAAATTCCAGTATGGAAGTGGGATCAAATTTCCATGGATTTTATAGATGGCCTTCCCCGTTCTCGTTCGGGTCATAATAGCTTATGGGTGATTGTTGATAGACTTACTAAATCCGCCCATTTTATTCCTGTTCGGTCAAACCGAACCGTTCCTCTTCTGGCCAAACTCTTTGTCAAAGAAATTGTTAAACTGCATGGAGTTCCTTCTTCCATTGTTAGTGATCGGGATCCATTGTTTACTAGTGGATTCTGGAAGAGTCTTCAAAAAGCTTTGGGAACGAAGCTTAATTTTAGCACCGCTTATCACCCCCAGTCCGATGGACAAACTGAGCGTGTGAATCAAACACTTGAAGATCTTCTTCGTGCTTGTGTTCTTGACTTTGGTGGAAGTTGGGAAGATCATATTTCACTTGTTGAATTTTCCTACAATAACAGCTTCCAATCTAGTATTGGTATGGCTCCTTTCGAGGCACTTTATGGAAGGCCATGCCGATCTCCTTCTTGTTGGCTTGAGGCCGGTGAGAAACTGGTTTTAGGACCAGACTTTATTCGAGATTCCACTGAAAAGATTGAACTTATTCGACATAGGATGAAAGAAGCCCAGAGTAGACAAAAATCCTATGCCGACAACCGAAGAAGGAAATTAGAATTTTCTGTTGGTGATCTTGTATTTATTCGTGTTTCACCAATGAAGGGTGTTGTACGTTTCAGTCGATCGGGAAAGTTAGCGCCTCGATATATTGGGCCATTTCCTATCACCGAGCGTATTGGTACCATGGCTTACCGCCTTTCATTACCGGCTCAGTTTTCTGCTATGCATGACGTGTTTCATGTTTCTCAATTACGGAAGTGCCTTCGGGATTCCGATTCTACTCTTGAGCCCGGTGTTGTGGAAGAGATTGAAGTTTCACCTAATTTAACTTATGAACAGCATCCTGTTCGAATTATTGCTTCGGAGATCAAACGGCTTCGAAATAAAGATGTTCCGCTTGTTAAAGTTCAATGGTCCTCAAATCCTAAGGATTGCTCTTGGGAAACTAGAGAATTCATCGAGCGTACACATCCGGAATTACTTTCTCATGCTCTTTGAGGTAAACTTCTTAATTCCAATTTCTTTTGTGTTAATATGCTTTTATGGTTGTTACTTTTTATTTCCACCATATATATATTGCGAGGACGCAATTTCTTTAAGGAGGGGAGTCTGTAACAACCCGCATATCTATCAATTCTATATTTAAATATTTTATTTAAATATTTTATCGTTAGTCGGATGTTAGTCCGAAAAGCTACTTTTTGCATACGGTCAAATTAGGACTCGAGACCACCCCCATTGAGTTCAAAATGACGTTTGCGATCTTTTTGAGTGTAAACTTCGATATGTTTGGAGATAGTGAAATTTTCAACACTTTTTCCCGCCTTTGACTTTGGTTTGGACTGCACCCCTTTAGTTCAGCCCAACCATCTTCCTCACTCCATCAAAACACTTCAAGCTTTGTCAAAAATGGTGGTGGGAAGTGGAAATTAAAACTCCAAACACAAATTCCATTGCAAATCCGAGATTCAACATCAAATTCACGTGAAGACCATTGATTCAAGCTTGTTGGTGTTCTTGCTTTGCTCTCAAATCTCCATCTTCATCAAATTCCGTGAAAAGGTGAGATTTTTGATCTCACATCTTGCCTATATCTATCTTGGACTGTTGGGAATGGTTCCCTATCATTTTAGCATCAGCATTTGCATTTGGTTTGGATTGGATTGGTGAAAAACCCAAAATTCTAGTGTTTTTGGTGAAAAACTGCACTTAGGTCGTTTCTGCCTTCGCTAGGTCGTTCGCGAGATAAGCCTAAGTCGTAGGTCGTTCGTGTTGAAAAGCCACACGGAGCATAAGTCGTTCCAGGCGTTAAGTCGTTCTGGGTGTGCTAAGTCGTTCACGTGTTAAAGGCTGAGTCGTTCGCGAGTTACTGGCTTGAGTCGTTCAGGAGCTAAAGGCATAAGTCGTTCAGGAGCTAAAGGCATAAGTCGTTCAGGAGCTAATGGCATAAGTCGTTCAGGAGTTAAAGGCCTTAAGTCGTAGGTCGTTTTGCAATTAGCTCGCTCGCCCTGGCTTAAGTCGTTAAGTCGTTAAAGGCTTAAGTCGTTAAGTCGTTCAAGACTTAGGTCGTATGACCTTATCCCTTATGTCGTAAGTCGCTTGCCTCCCTTAAGTCGTAAGTCTCTTGCCTCCCTTAAGTCCTCGGTCGTATGACTCTTAAGTCCTAGGTCGTTGGCTTTAAATCGTTAAGTCGTAGGTCGCTGCTTCTCTTAAGTCGCTCGGCCATGCCAACTCCGCTAGCTCGCAACCGTTAGGTCGTATGACCTTAAGTCGTAGGTCGTCTCAGACCTAACATTCCCGCTGCTTCTCTTAGGTCGCTTGACCCTAAGTCGTAGGTCGCTTGACTTCGTTAAGTCGTAGGTTGCTCGACTTTGTTAAGTCGTAGGTCGCCACCGACCTTACCCTTAGGTCGAATGACCTGTTATCTGCTAGGTCGTGTGGCATTCCTCCCTTAAGTCGTAAGTCGTTCGCGAGTTAGTACTTGGTCGTTTGACCTGTTCTTCTGCTAGCTCGCGTGGCATTCTCCACTTAGGTCGTATGACCTTATCCCTTATCCCTTAAGTCGTAAGTCGTTCGCGAGTTAGTACTTGGTCGTTTGACCTGTTCTTCTGCTAGGTCGCGTGGCATTCTTCCCTTAGGTCGTTTGGCTTCTCGAGACCGCTTGCCTTCACTAGGTCGAACCCCGTATTACTCTGCGTAGGCAATCTCTTCTGAAAAACGTTTATCAGAATTTCTACTTTGATGGTTTTGGGATTGACTTCTTTGGACTTTACGCACGTCTTCGAACGTGAATTGATTTGTTCTACCATCGTTTTATGACTTGTCACTTTAAAGATATATGAAGGTTTCAATACTAATAGTAAATATCAAAACTCTTTCATCAAAGCGATTTCAACACTATTTTAAGTATCAAAAGTTCGTTTTCTCAAACCGATTTTCAATCTACTAGTATATACAAGCCTTTACTTCACTCGAATGAGAAATCGACTTAAACGACTTAGTAAAACGAGTGGTATGAAACGCTTGCGTTCACTTCGTCAGTTAGCTCTTGGACTTGTTCGATTGAACCCTTTTTGTGACAATTTCCTAGTGAAGATTTACAGCTTGTTCGTAAATATTTAAGTTAAGCAAGTGGTTATGGGACATGAAGCTAAACTCATATATTTACTAGCTTGGTGTGATTGACACTTCCTTATGATCATGACGATCATTTTTGTGATTTAGACTAGCGATTGAGCGATGTCTCTTTGTCTACGTGGGAGACTATACCCCGATTATGTGATGTTTCGCCATCACATTTCCTACGGTCTTCGGGCCATTCCTGTGTGAAAAATTTAATGGATAGCTTCCATGAGATAACTTCTCGTCATGTGTTTACGCGTAGGTGAGTTTTCATGCTCCCATTCATGTGTTAGGCCTCCCCCCTTTTTTATGTGTTTTCTGGATTTCTGATGATGATTTCTGGAATTTTGTGCTTCACCAATTTTCATGATTTTCATTGATATGATATCAGTTTTTGTGCATTGGTGAATTCATGTGTTATTGACTTGTTATGAATACAAGTTTAGGGTATGAAACCCTACCTTATCTTTGAGAAGATTCTTGTGATATTGATTAATCTTTTGTTGATTATCATTTACATACTTATAGTAGTATGTCGCTATGGTTATTACATGTTCATGTCATGCCTTTTACTGTATACCATATCATCTGATATTTATAGTTAGACTGATCCGTTTATTATTTTCTTATAAATAATACTCGGGTCAGACCGAGATGTTACAGGTGCTTCTGCTTGACTTCTCTTCAGGATTATTCTGACTTTTGGCTAACTACTTAGATTAGTAGTTTTTGGATGTACACCTTTGAGATATAGACTCTATGTTGTGTACTTATTCTTTTGTATAGCACGTGATGCTATTCTTTTGTATTATCGTGGATCTTTCTGACCACTACTCTGATGTACACTTTCATGTGTTATATATTTATTCATATCTTCTTCCGCCTTTGTGATATGGATGTCTGTGACTGATTTATGTTATGATTATTTCTATGTTTGTTTTCCGAAGATTATATATAGCCACTGTGTGATAGCTTTGTGTTTGTACCGGTATGTCGGATTTCCTCCTTAAAAGATATGCTCTCTATTCTATCTGACGTATCGGTGCTCGCACAAAGAAGTTACATGGATGGTCGCTCCTCCACAGCCTTATTCTCCGCGCTAATTGACAGCACTACATCGTAGTGTTCTTGGTTAGCTTGGGTATAGAGGTGGGGCGCCACAGTCAAAGATGCTTGATACGCAAAAATCAAATCATTTTGATATTATTATTAGTGCATAGTGTAGAAAACATTTCGAAAGTATAATATTAATCTTAGCCAGCATAGGCATTCCGCACTTATGCCTACTATAGCTACCATCCAAACAGTGGTGACCACCATAAGTGAATGATAGGTTCTACAACTAAAACCGTACAAGATCGTATTGTTTCTTTGGATTTCCAACAAATGGTCAGGCTAAGGAACTTCCTATCCACGATGGGTACGTCCCTGGAATAGACGACCCGAGAATCTAACGTTACGGTTAGATCTCTGCCAACACAAGGCCGGGTTACCTCTGCAAAAATAGGTAACTACTGACACGCGTATGCCATCCCCCGATCGTCACCGATCTTCCCGAGGATCCCCGATTCGCAACAAACCACATAGATAAAAATAATGCAGTAACCACAGAGGTTAAGTATCTGGGCTCCATACCATGATACCACCTTTATCCAGAAGGAATGACATACACTAAGGGGCGCTACTCCCTAGAACCTTGCTGCATTCTTCCTGTTTCGACCATTTCCGGGGTGTGAGGCTCGACGAAGTCTCGTCCACAAAGTTCCGCTTTCTACAAAAAGCCCTGCTTCGGGTCCAACAAAATGATCAACCTATGATCACAAAGATATAAGATCAAACAAATGATCATATCACAAATGATCAAACACTGATCATTTCACAGCAACACTCAGTATGCCACGTTACCAAATTGGGATATATCGCTGATAAATTTCAACTACATAACCTCTGAGCTCGTACGTCTCAGAGAAGGGTGTTAAGCTAAGAGAATAAATTCTCCGCCACCAACAGAAATGTATTTGAAAGAAATCAGCTTTATATCTCAAATTGTAACGTCAGACACACAATCCATACAAGTCTGTTCCGGGATCGAACAGAACCGAAGGCACTTCTCACGAAGCCCTTGCACATCCGGATAATTTTCAATCACGTCAGGACTTCCCGTCACTAAGGGTGATAAAACCTCTAAATCGAAGATCAGTCGATGTAGAGTAACTCGACGGTAATCCTTCCGTTTTCAAAAATATCCGGTCTTCAACACCGGTCTTCAAATGCGATTCATAACGACGTATCACATATTCGGAATGGGTTATACGACCCCATGGTCCTTTCCCGGTTAACCCGAATAGTGAGCGATTATTTAAAAAAAAAAAAAAAACAAGTGTGGCATTCAAATTCATCCAATTCACAACAAATACCTATCTAAAGGTAATTATTGATAGTCGGTTATTTAACTATCAATAAAGATGCGCAACATCATCAGATTCCAAAAAATTTTCCAAATTTTTTCATCTTCAAAAATATCTTTACTAGATATAAAAATTTCCACACTTAACCATTTGAAAACAATTTCAAATCAATTTTCCACACTTCAAAAATAAATCAACGTTTATTTTTAAAACGAATTCCCATTTCTTTATAAATTCCATATTGAATTTATATTTCAAAATATCTTCTGATATACGATTTTCAAATCGATTTTCAATATTCAATTTCAATTTATCTTTTACAAAGATAAATTCTCAAAACGTTCATTTCATTGGAAAAGCATTTCCATACTTATTTAAAAATAAGTGTTTCACAAATCGTTTATTTTCAACATTTGAAAATATTCAATATACTTAAATCAAATTAAGTATATATTTCATTCTTTTAAGGAAAATATTCTTTTAACACCTTTATTTGAGTCAAAACGAATGTTGCGTAAAACATCGTTACGACGACTCGAAATCACTAGTATAGGGATTCGGAATTTAGGTAGATATATAAATCCCAATACTATATAAAACATTTCCTTTCGGAAATCATTTACTATAACTACAGTGTTATAGTCCACCATTTCCTTATTTTTCGAAAACGTCTATTTCAACAATAAATGTTGAAATCTATGATTTCGATATTCAATATAATTTAAAACATCGTTTAAAACAATTAACTTCATTTCAAATATCACTTCCCCAAAACCATATCTGTTTTACTTAACAATATATTCACTGTCCAAAATCGTGAATATAATTTACTTAACCCAATTTCAATCTTTTCCACACATTTTTATTTCAATAAAAATTCGCTATCCAAAATCGTGAATATATCTTCTTTGATAATCTTCTATATTTAATTTATCAAATTCAATCGATTTCGAATTTATAAACACGGTTATAAATTCTATTTCTATTTATAAAAACTTCAGTTTATAAATCTTCTTTATTTACCAATTCAATTCACAATTCAATTTACATACCACAATCCATATTATAAGTTAAATACTTATAATTTCATTTATTTACAAAGATCATTCTTTTAAAACTTTACAACTGTAAAATTTACCCTTTTAGAAACCCATTTTAACGTCATTTCCAAATACTACATCAATTACAGATTGATTTCCAAAATTTTATCATTTCTAAATAATTTCTCTTATTCTTTCCAATTTATTCAATATTCTATTTTTAAAAGAATTCTTCAATTTGAAATCATTTTTACATTGATTTCCCAAGTTATTTCAATTCATAAATTTAATTTCTAATTGGACTTCCAACTTATTTCATTTTAAATAAATTCCTTTTGAAGAGAATAAATTTCTTTGTCTCTTTCAATCTATTTAAAAATCCAAATTTAAATTAATTTCTTCAATTTATAATCACTGTTTTATGAAATTCTTTTATTTAGCAATTTCACTTTATTCTGGAATTTATTCCATAAGATTATAAAAATTAACTTTTATACTTTTAAATTCTTTTCTTCAAAATTTCTTAAATTTCTAAAATCAAATTCACTTAGAAATTTCTATTTTGATTTCCAAAAATTCAATTTCATTTATTTTTGGAATCCAATGATATCAAACATCCATTCAGCTAAATTTTTAGCTTTCAATCAATTTTCCAGACATCGATATGATCAATAACATCAATATAATCATTCACAGATTCATATCACAGTATAAATAAAATCAATCAATGTGAGGGGTCCAGTTGGATCCCTCCAACCTGTTTCCCTGCATCCAAAGATGTTAGCACAATACCAATTCCGCTCCAGTACGGAATTATCGCGGTATATGGGTTTTTTATAAATCCGCTTACTAACGGCGCAATAGGGTCTCATCCGCTATACGAGGCGGGAAATCAACAATCCAGTATATACATATGCCAATATGTATATACT
Organism: Allium fistulosum; assembly: GCA_030737815.1. Lineage (NCBI taxonomy): Eukaryota > Viridiplantae > Streptophyta > Magnoliopsida > Asparagales > Amaryllidaceae > Allium > Allium fistulosum. Next base: position 641,588,219 of record CM060907.1, on the reverse strand, counting down.
GCTATATATATAGATATATCCTATCATATCTAATATAACAATCAATAGCAATCAAACAGTCAATAATAACTGTAAAAATCAAATTTCCTTCGAGTGAGAAAATCTCACCTTAGCTTTTTAATTTTGCCATTCATTTCCACTTGACTCGATTTCCTTGATTTATACCTTGTATAAATATTTTATATAACCGATTAATATTCAAAACAAGTTGAACAATTAAATTCCATTCTAACCAATTAAATCAACTATTGATTTATTTTAACTTAATGATTTAAATTTAAATCAATTTCTTTTAACTAAATTTATTTAACTAAACATTTTAATTTCAAACTAACTTTCCTTTTAAAAAAATTCGTTAGTTACTAAAATAACTTAGTAAGTTAATCTAACTATTTATTCACCAAATCCATTCTTTTTTTATAAAACAAATTTCTTTCGCATAAATAAACTATATACATCTCAAAAATCAAATCTTTATAACCTCTACAAGATGTTAAAATCTTATATTACCCCAAAATCATCTTCCACCTATTTATTAAATTAAAACAAGATGGTCCTAAATTTCTTACTGCGAATCTTACTGCAGGTATATATACATTTTTGCTGTTTAACTATATATATATATATGTGGATATAAAATCGTCTGAGTATATACATATGTAGAATTTGGTTTAAATAAAATAAAATTTTGAGAATACCTTATTGTCGATTGCCGTGATACGAAACCCACGAACCACGTTTCCCCTGGCCGCGACCTGATTCCCCCCTCGATCTCGCGAAATCGCGCCTCCACTCGCATCACCCTCGTCGCCGTCAATGTCCACGGTCCCCCCTCTCTCGCGTACGCACGCGCGCGCCACGAAACCCCCCAACCATCGAGTCAAACTCGCGAGCTAGGTCGCCGCGAACCCCAATCGCGAATTCTCGCGAGCCTCCAGATCTTCGAACGCCTGCTGCCGTCCCTGGCCATCATCGCAATCCCCTGCGATACTCTTCCTTGCATCGCGTGGTGACAGCGCACGCGAGCCTCCTTCTATCGCGAGTCGCCCCCTCTTCGAAGTCGCGAGCACGATCGAACTCGAATTGAATTAAAACGAGGGCAGCCATTTTTCGAACTAAAAAGGGGAATTTGATTTTCTTTCGTTTGTTTGAGACTGTCGGTTTGGTTTGAGAAAGAAAAGACGAGGCTACTTCGTGATTTTGTTTCGTCTGCCATTGTTTTGAATAGGTGAGGGGGACGAGATATTTAAAAATGAACGAGGTATGGATTTGCACGATATTCTTCGTGATTGTAGGCGGTTTTACAGGAGATAACGTGTGGTGATGTTGACAAATATAAATTTAAATTTAAATTTGAATCCGATTAAATTTCAACGCGTTCTCTAACCGTACGATCACAAAACAATTCCGAAAAATACGAAAATTGAAATCCGGCAATAATACAACATTCCGGACCCAAATGGAACTGGTTTCGTCGAATTCCGAGACTGTTTGAAATTTGACTATTTTTAAATATCGGTTCGAACGATTAAATTTCAAACTGAACAATTTACTCTTAAATTCGATTCTGAAGCTTCTGTTATCTTCAGTAATATCAATACGAATTTTAAAAGCTTTCGAAATATTTTTCTTCGGCTTTAAATTGAAGATTCCAAATTTTTATTCAGCATTCAATCGATTAAATTCTGTAATTTAACCGCAAATTTCAAAGTTTTATTCGGGATTCAAATTAAATTATCGTTCAAATATTTAAAATTGATTAAATATTCTCAATTTAATTCGTTCAAAATTCTGGGTCGTTACAGACTTCCCTCCTTAAAAGAATTTCGTCCTCGAAATTACAAGTTAGGAAAAATGGTCCTTAACTCGTCTACTATCTTTCAACATTCAATAGTTTTATCAATTTTTCAAAACAAATCTTTCTACTAAAGATTCGTTATTATTCATACTAAATTTCCAACTTCAGTTATAAGTTTCAAAACAACATTGTTTAACTTCAAAATTCAAATTCGAGTTTAAATTCAAATTTTAACTTTCAAAATTTCACAAAAATTTTCTAACACTCGAAATTTTCGAAAAATTTCGCCAGCGTCTCCTTTGCGCGGCTAATACGGTACGACTACAAAACGTCCCTACGGACTCTCAGATTTCAAAAGGAAAAAGAAAAAGCCAAGCGGCTAGACCAGAAATCATCAAAAACTCATATTATAATTCAAATACGTACCTTTTGTCGAGCAATTCAAATTATCTGTGAAATCAAATTCAATTTCCTTTATACTTGTATATCTACTAGCCATAATATCTAGTGACAACATTCAAACCAATTTGCAAATTCTATTACAAAATTTTCAATATAAACTGCTTATATCATCTCTAATTCACTATTGAAGTCATATATTCAATTTCGTTCAATTTTGCATTTCAAGATTCCATTTGAATTCAATTCCACATTTCAATTTCTCATTTGAGTTAAATTTACCATTCAATTCAATTTGAATTCTATTTATCTTCCGAATATTGAATTTATCAATTATCTTTAGTTCACTTCAAACTAATCTCAAAACTTCATTTTATTTCACACAATTCAATTTTGTTTTCAATATTCAGTTTAAATTCTAGTTCACTTCTTTTGTTCAACCCAATTCAGATTCTCAATTTTTTTTATTTAACTTTACCAAGGTCAAATTTCTTCACTTATTCAAAATTCATATTAAATCCAGATTTCATATTCCACAATCTCAACTTAGATTTAATTGATTCACTTATACTTACTTTAATTCAACTTAAAATTTCTTAATTTAAATTTATTCAATCTAAATTCACAACAAATTGTATAAGTTATCAACTTAATAATATTTCATAAATATTTCTACATAGTATTCCAGAGTTTACCAACATTTCAAAAACCATTTTTGAAAACAGTTCAAATTATCCTTTGAATTTTCTAAAACAAAATCCAAATTTTCAAAACAACTTCCATTTAAAACAATTTAGCAGCAATTTCCCTTTTGGAAACCCGAAAATGAACACCGGTGATGTCGCGATCATCATCGAAGTTATTTTCCAGCGACCGAAAAGAGTTTAGAGCTTTCATCTCTCTAAAATACATTTCAAAACCTTTGAAATTCATTTTCAAATCAAAAAGAAATTAAATCTTTCCAAATCTCCAAAATTTCAAATTCTTTTCAAAACATTTCCAAATACTTCTCTGGAATTCCGTTTCAAATTACAATTCACATTTATAAATTACATTCTCAAATTTCATTCGTATATGAATTCATTTCTTAATTTTGGAGTTACGATTTCAGTTCCTTATTCAATTTCAATGATAATAGATTAATATAGTCACTTCTAACAACCATGCAACCATATACTATAGTAATTCATAGAAAAACATTTCTTTTATATATAAAAATAGTTTTGGGCAAAATCATTTCATTTACCCTATTTAAAACAATACTGTGCCGAACTGTTCTATTCAAGTGTTTAGAAACCCCTTCGATCCAGTTTTGCAAGACTGTGCCGACGAAGGTTCATATACCATTCAATAAACCAATCATCACAATACAAAACAATTTTATATTCAATAACAAATACGCGCTCATATATATTATTACACTCAAACTCATTCTAGAGTACTGCTGACTCTATCTCTAATGAGTAACACCCAACAGAGCAGGGTTGTCGCTTAACCATATGCTCTGATACCAAATGTAACGTCCAGGAAATTTTCGACTTTCGAAAATTCAACATCGATACTCACTTTATCGACTGCTGAGCCATCAAATGCCGGAAACCCGGAAAGTTATGGTTTTAAGAAAAAGAAAAGGTAGAAGAAGAAGAAGGTAGAAGAAAAAGAAAGAAGAACAACAACAGAACAAGAGCAGAAACAGAAACAGAAAACAATATCAGAATCTCACATATCGCAGCGGAACAATATATAATAGATAAATGAATATCATTTAAAACAAAAGAATTATATCTGTTATTACATTACATCACATCATATCATCAGAGTCAATATACAACAATGGACAGTTATATAACTTGTCCTCATACAGAATACACAGCGGAATAAATACTATCAGATACAAATACTACGTCTCGTCATCCAGCTTATCTCCAAGCTCCAGAATATCCAGAATATCCTGGTAATATAACTCTAGGCTGCCCGTGTGGAAATTTGTGGGCACCCAGAGTTTAGAAGGGAACAATAAACTCCGAGTCAGTCATGGTGACTGGTGTGAGATCGTAAAACAGTTATTCTTTAAAATAAACAACAGGATAATTTTAAAGTCAATTCGCAATGCTTTTGGAAAATGAAACTACCATAAGACCTCCCACCACACACACAATGCAAACGCAGAATTGGAGGAGATTTCTTCTTATGATAGTCAAAGATGCTTGATACGCAAAAATCAAATCATTTTGATATTATTATTAGTGCATAGTGTAGAAAACATTTCGAAAGTATAATATTAATCTTAGCCAGCATAGGCATTCCGCACTTATGCCTACTATAGCTACCATCCAAACAGTGGTGACCACCATAAGTGAATGATAGGTTCTACAACTAAAACCGTACAAGATCGTATTGTTTCTTTGGATTTCCAACAAATGGTCAGGCTAAGGAACTTCCTATCCACGATGGGTACGTCCCTGGAATAGACGACCCGAGAATCTAACGTTACGGTTAGATCTCTGCCAACAAAAGGCCGGGTTACCTCTGCAAAAATAGGTAACTACTGACACGCGTATGCCATCCCCCGATCGTCACCGATCTTCCCGAGGATCCCCGATTCGCAACAAACCACATAGATAAAAATAATGCAGTAACCACAGAGGTTAAGTATCTGGGCTCCATACCATGATACCACCTTTATCCAGAAGGAATGACATACACTAAGGGGCGCTACTCCCTAGAACCTTGCTGCATTCTTCCTGTTTCGACCATTTCCGGGGTGTGAGGCTCGACGAAGTCTCGTCCACAAAGCTCCGCTTTCTACAAAAAGCCCTGCTTCGGGTCCAACAAAATGATCAACCTATGATCACAAAGATATAAGATCAAACAAATGATCATATCACAAATGATCAAACACTGATCATTTCACAGCAACACTCAGTATGCCACGTTACCAAATTGGGATATATCGCTGATAAATTTCAACTACATAACCTCTGAGCTCGTACGTCTCAGAGAAGGGTGTTAAGCTAAGAGAATAAATTCTCCGCCACCAACAGAAATGTATTTGAAAGAAATCAGCTTTATATCTCAAATTGTAACGTCAGACACACAATCCATACAAGTCTGTTCCGGGATCGAACAGAACCGAAGGCACTTCTCACGAAGCCCTTGCACATCCGGATAATTTTCAATCACGTCAGGACTTCCCGTCACTAAGGGTGATAAAACCTCTAAATCGAAGATCAGTCGATGTAGAGTAACTCGACGGTAATCCTTCCGTTTTCAAAAATATCCGGTCTTCAACACCGGTCTTCAAATGCGATTCATAACGACGTATCACATATTCGGAATGGGTTATACGACCCCATGGTCCTTTCCCGGTTAACCCGAATAGTGAGCGATTATTTAAAAAAAAAAAAAAAACAAGTGTGGCATTCAAATTCATCCAATTCGCAACAAATACATATCTAAAGGTAATTATTGATAGTCGGTTATTTAACTATCAATAAAGATGCGCAACATCATCAGATTCCAAAAAAATTTCCAAATTTTTTCATCTTCAAAAATATCTTTACTAGATATAAAAATTTCCACACTTAACCATTTGAAAACAATTTCAAATCAATTTTCCACACTTCAAAAATAAATCAACGTTTATTTTTAAAACGAATTCCCATTTCTTTATAAATTCCATATTGAATTTATATTTCAAAATATCTTCTGATATACGATTTTCAAATCGATTTTCAATATTCAATTTCAATTTATCTTTTACAAAGATAAATTCTCAAAACGTTCATTTCATTGGAAAAGCATTTCCATACTTATTTAAAAATAAGTGTTTCACAAATCGTTTATTTTCAACATTTGAAAATATTCAATATACTTAAATCAAATTAAGTATATATTTCATTCTTTTAAGGAAAATATTCTTTTAACACCTTTATTTGAGTCAAAACGAATGTTGCGTAAAACATCGTTACGACGACTCGAAATCACTAGTATAGGGATTCGGAATTTAGGTAGATATATAAATCCCAATACTATATAAAACATTTCCTTTCGGAAATCATTTACTATAACTACAGTGTTATAGTCCACCATTTCCTTATTTTTCGAAAACGTCTATTTCAACAATAAATGTTGAAATCTATGATTTCGATATTCAATATAATTTAAAACATCGTTTAAAACAATTAACTTCATTTCAAATATCACTTCCCCAAAACCATATCTGTTTTACTTAACAATATATTCACTGTCCAAAATCGTGAATATAATTTACTTAACCCAATTTCAATCTTTTCCACACATTTTTATTTCAATAAAAATTCGCTATCCAAAATCGCGAATATATCTTCTTTGATAATCTTCTATATTTAATTTATCAAATTCAATCGATTTCGAATTTATAAACACGGTTATAAATTCTATTTCTATTTATAAAAACTTCAGTTTATAAATCTTCTTTATTTACCAATTCAATTCACAATTCAATTTACATACCACAATCCATATTATAAGTTAAATACTTATAATTTCATTTATTTACAAAGATCATTCTTTTAAAACTTTACAACTGTAAAATTTACCCATTTAGAAACCCATTTTAACGTCATTTCCAAATACTACATCAATTACAGATTGATTTCCAAAATTTTATCATTTCTAAATAATTTCTCTTATTCTTTCCAATTTATTCAATATTCTATTTTTAAAAGAATTCTTCAATTTGAAATCATTTTTACATTGATTTCCCAAGTTATTTCAATTCATAAATTTAATTTCTAATTGGACTTCCAACTTATTTCATTTTAAATAAATTCCTTTTGAAGAGAATAAATTTCTTTGTCTCTTTCAATCTATTTAAAAATCCAAATTTAAATTAATTTCTTCAATTTATAATCACTGTTTTATGAAATTCTTTTATTTAGCAATTTCACTTTATTCTGGAATTTATTCCATAAGATTATAAAAATTAACTTTTATACTTTTAAATTCTTTTCTTCAAAATTTCTTAAATTTCTAAAATCAAATTCACATAGAAATTTCTATTTTGATTTCCAAAAATTCAATTTCATTTATTTTTGGAATCCAATGATATCAAACATCCATTCAGCTAAATTTTTAGCTTTCAATCAATTTTCCAGACATCGATATGATCAATAACATCAATATAATCATTCACAGATTCATATCACAGTATAAATAAAATCAATCAATGTGAGGGGTCCAGTTGGATCCCTCCAACCTATTTCCCTGCATCCAAAGATGTTAGCACAATACCAATTCCGCTCTAGTAAGGAATTATCGCGGTATATGGGTTTTTTATAAATCCGCTTACTAACGGCGCAGTAGGGTCTCATCCGCTATACGAGGCGGGAAATCAACAATCCAGTATATACATATGCCAATATGTATATACTGCTATATATATAGATATATCCTATCATATCTAATATAACAATCAATAGCAATCAAACAGTCAATAATAACTGTAAAAATCAAATTTCCTTCGAGTGAGAAAATCTCACCTTAGCTTTTTAATTTTGCAATTCATTTCCACTTGACTCGATTTCCTTGATTTATACCTTGTATAAATATTTTATATAACCGATTAATATTCAAAACAAGTTGAACAATTAAATTCCATTCTAACCAATTAAATCAACTATTGATTTATTTTAACTTAATGATTTAAATTTAAATCAATTTCTTTTAACTAAATTTATTTAACTGAACATTTTAATTTCAAACTAACTTTCCTTTTAAAAAAATTCGTTAGTTGCTAAAATAACTTAGTAAGTTAATCTAACTATTTATTCACCAAATCCATTCTTTTTTTATAAAACAAATTTCTTTCGCATAAATAAACTATATACATCTCAAAAATCAAATCTTTATAACCTCTGCAAGATGTTAAAATCTTATATTACCCCAAAATCATCTTCCACCTATTTATTAAATTAAAACAAGATGGTCCTAAATTTCTTACTGCGAATCTTACTGCAGGTATATATACATTTTTGCTGTTTAACTATATATATATATGTGGATATAAAATCGTCTGAGTATATACATATGTAGAATTTGGTTTAAATAAAATAAAATTTTGAGAATACCTTATTGTCGATTGCCGTGATACGAAACCCACGAACCACGTTTCCCCTGGCCGCGACCTGATTCCCCCCTCGATCTCGCGAAATCGCGCCTCCACTCGCATCACCCTCGTCGCCGTCAATGTCCACGGTCCCCCCTCTCTCGCGTACGCACGCGCGCGCCACGAAACCCCCCAACCATCGAGTCAAACTCGCGAGCTAGGTCGCCGCGAACTCCAATCGCGAATTCTCGCGAGCCTCCAGATCTTCGAACGCCTGCTGCCGTCCCTGGCCATCATCGCAATCCCCTGCGATACTCTTCCTTGCATCGCGTGGTGACAGCGCACGCGAGCCTCCTTCTATCGCGAGTCGCCCCCTCTTCGAAGTCGCGAGCACGATCGAACTCGAATTGAATTAAAACGAGGGCAGCCATTTTTCGAACTAAAAAGGGGAATTTGATTTTCTTTCGTTTGTTTGAGACTGTCGGTTTGGTTTGAGAAAGAAAAGACGAGGCTACTTCGTGATTTTGTTTCGTCTGCCATTGTTTTGAATAGGTGAGGGGGACGAGATATTTAAAAATGAACGAGGTATGGATTTGCACGATATTCTTCGTGATTGTAGGCGGTTTTACAGGAGATAACGTGTGGTGATGTTGACAAATATAAATTTAAATTTAAATTTGAATCCGATTAAATTTCAACGCGTTCTCTAACCGTACGATCACAAAACAATTCCGAAAAGTACGAAAATTGAAATCCGGCAATAATACAACATTCCGGACCCAAATGGAACTGGTTTCGTCGAATTCCGAGACTGTTTGAAATTTGACTATTTTTAAATATCGGTTCGAACGATTAAATTTCAAACTGAACAATTTACTCTTAAATTCGATTCTGAAGCTTCTGTTATCTTCAGTAATATCAATACGAATTTTAAAAGCTTTCGAAATATTTTTCTTCGGCTTTAAATTGAAGATTCCAAATTTTTATTCAGCATTCAATCGATTAAATTCTGTAATTTAACCGCAAATTTCAAAGTTTTATTCGGGATTCAAATTAAATTATCGTTCAAATATTTAAAATTGATTAAATATTCTCAATTTAATTCGTTCAAAATTCTGGGTCGTTACAGTCACCTAAAGCAAATATTCCTCTTCTCTTTGCCGACCACCCATCTATGCCTACCACCGAAACAAACTGCCGCCACCAGGCCAAGCACCGCCCATTCTCCACATGTTCGGCAACCAAAACCATCACCACGTCCTCCTCGAAATCCGCCCGCTTGGCCACCGGCTGCCGTTAAATCGAGCCCACCTCTTCCCTCTGGCCTTCATCGCCACCGCCCGCCTCAACTTCTCCAGACATCGCCCTCTCAACTTCGTCGTCTGCCACCCTCGTTTCTAAAAAAAATGCATGACTTTAGCACGCACGCAACTGCTCCATTCTCAACCCATCTCCAGCCATTGCGTGCATTCCTCCTTCCGCCGCCACCCAATAGCGCCGAGCTCGTCCGGCCGTGCATCATCTGTTGAGGTACATATTATAGGGGTTGAAGTTTTAAATAAAAATATTTGTTTTATACTATATAACATTGTTACTGTGTTGTACATATTTATAATTATACATATATATGTTTATAAGTGTTATTTGTATAGGCTGCAGCAGCATGTTAGTTACGTCTGCATTGTATATATTTTACATGTATAAATTTGCATATGTCTTAGTATAAGGATGTGTTTATAGTCCGCATATGAATGTTTGTATATAGATTTTTTTAAGACAGTGTTCAGTCTAGTTATATTTACATGGTTAAGTTATGTATATTTTACATGCTTTAAAATTATATAAAACTATTTAAATATATATAATATATGTAAGTTTATATAAAAATATATAAGTGTCTATACATTTGTGTATATATATGCTAGTATATATCTCGGAGCTCAGTTTTGTGATAGTTTTATACTTTTGTAAATAACCGGCTGTAACTATATATATATATATGCATTGGTTGAAAAAAAAGGTGTTGATGCCTACTGTTTAAACACGTTACTATATATTATATTTACAAAGGATGTTATGCTTATATGTCAGTTTATGATATTCGTGTATATATATATATATGTACATTAGTTTATATATATTAAGTTATATGTGTTTAGTATATATATTTTTACATATACAATTCGCATAAACATTTCATATAGTCGATCTGTTAGTATTTTAAATGGTAAGTATATATATGTTAGTTATAGACTGGTATGGCCAATGCCAATTGTAATATTATCATAAAGAAGTATGTTGGCAGTCTACATGTGAGTGGGTTTATATAAAAAGTTATATAGTACTTTTTGGTTTGGATATGGATATAAACATTTGTGTGCATATTTATATAAGTCATATATGTGGGTCGGGTTTTTCTGATTTGTAAATTGTGATCTTAGATCTATGTGTTTAAAAGATAAAATGTTTGGAAATATATATATATATATATTTTATTTTTAATATATGTACAATTGAGTTTCAAAAATTTACTTTGGTTTTAAGTTCTGTTTAAAAGAAAATTACATAGATTAAATAAGTGTTTTAAATTTAATATTGATTTTTATAAATAATAATAATAGCAATAATAATAATGCATATATTTTCTGTCTCTATCAACCGATTGATTGTTCTCATCGATTCCTATTTATCAGCTTTGCTCGTCAAATTCGTGCCAATCCTGCTTTGCTTTGGAATTTGTAACTTGTTATGTTGTCAAAAATTTCTCTAGCCTCGAAAGGTGAGCAATCACTCACGATTAACGTTCTTATATTTATTAAATTTGATTTCAATTGAAACGACAATTGAAATATGCTGTTGTTAGTTGTTAAATTGTTATATGTTATTATCTGTAACTGTTCACCTGTGGGATATGACACCATATCCTGTTGTTTATATAAAATTGTTATTGCTCATATATATGCCTGTTATATTATTTTTCATATCTGTTATCACTCTGCAAGTTCCCTGTTAGTATTGCATTCACTATGGGTTGAAATGATACATACCCGAATGGACTTTAGAATATGAGAAAATCGTTATAGGTTGAAATGATAGACCCAAGCGATTTTCATTTGATTGAATTTGGGATTATGAGTCGAAATGATATCTACTCGTATATATATAAATTACGGATTGAAATGATAAATAACCGTATCACTTGACCATAGGATAGGAAATTATATACAGACACCGTTGGTCCATATATAAATATTTTGAAAATAAATTCTATGGTTTTGGAAAGAAATATATGATTTTAATAAATGTTGATTCTTAAATTTTTATATGTAAATGGTAATGATATATATAGATTTAATAACAATATTTAATTTAATTTAGATTGATTTAATACATATAATATGTTTAAGTATAAAATTTATATTTCAAAATAGATTTTGGTAATAAATTGAATAAGTTAAGGTTGGGAAGATAATTTGAATTTAGTTGAAAGTGTATTCATTTAAGAATTTTATTTAATTAAATCGATTTGAAACTTATTGAAATTGAGATTTTAGATATGATTTATAACTTGGGTTTGATTTAAATAATTCAATGAATATTTATTGTTTAAATAAATTTAAGGAAAGATTTAGTAAAAATGTAATTTAAGGCTAGTTAAATGATATTGAATTTATTAAGTGAATATTCCCTGATTAAATAATAATAAAGTTAAATCAAGAGCTATATGAAACTTTTAAATTTAACTTTGAAAATGTTGAATATTAAAGCTTTGAAATACATTGGAAATTTAAATGGTATATTTAGAACTGAATTGAATTGATGAATTGAGCTTCGAATAAATTTGAATTTGGAATTTGGGTGGATGCGAATCGATTTGTGAGACTTGAGGAAGTTTTAAATACTTTACTTTTAAATTATTTAACCTATATATACTACTTTGGAAAATAGATATATTTGAAATGAAATGATATTTTGGTTTTGAAGTATAAATAAATTTGGAATGACCACGGTGTCATAGTGTATATTTCCACCTTGTAGGTAGTTCCGCAGATGCTTAGAGGATGCTTATCCCAAACATCCTTTAAGTTACTTATATTTCAATTGATATTTCACTTGAGTTGGATTTATTGATATAAGAATGTTAATCCTGACTCGAGTGTTTTGTGTTTTGCTTTACGCTCGGGTCAGACCGAGTGATACAGAATTTGAGACTCACCTTTGGAGTTCGGAGCTTCCTTTGGAGATCCAACTATCGCCTCAGCTTTCAACTCTTCTAGTTGATTTGTTCAGAGAAGTCATCTGTTGTAATGGAGACTTCACTGCATTTGAGATATTCTGTTGTATTTTATTTCTAACTCTGATGTTTATATAGTAGCTTCATGAACTACTATTTTATCTATTCCGCTGCGTATTATTGTATTACTCTGTGTTTGTGATTCTGTGATTGATTTATTTACTATATATTTTGAGTTTTGACAAATTTTAAATTAACAATATGATATTTTGAATTATTCAAGTCGGACATGTGTGGATTATTGTCGATTTGAATGGTCCAAAAATAGTGGGTCGTTACAATTTAGTTTGATTGCTATTATTAAAATGTAATATATAGGCATCGCTCTTGAAAAGTGTATCTACGATTTTTATAGCGGCATATATGAGCTGTTAAAGAATTTATCAATACTATAACATGTTGATTTAATAGCGTGAAATGACCGTTATTCAATAAATATTTTATAGCGGCAAAATGGTGTTATAAAGATTTCCAATTCCGTTGAGATTTAGCTGTATTATAGCGGCTATAATGAGATATTGAATAAATATTTTATAGCGGCAAAATGGTGTTATAAAGATTTACAGTTCCGTTGAGATTTAGCTGTATTATAGCGGCTATAATGAGCTATTGAATTAACGTACCATAGCGGCGAATTTGCATTATAAAACTAAGCTCAACCATAGCAGCATATTTTGTGTTATAAATATTCAATAGTTTTTTATAACATGTCGATATACAGCGCTTATCAAACCGCTATGGTTGTGATTAATAGCGGCTATATGCCGCTATAAAAGACACATTTTGTTGTAGTGGGGATATGACACCATATCCTATTATTTATATTTTATTTAATTATTGATGATATATGCCTGTTATATTATTATCTGTTATATTATTTTCATATCTGTTATCATTCTACAAGTTCCCTGTTAGTATAGAAATCACTATGGGTTGAAATGATACATACCCGAATGGACTATAGAATAGGAGAAAATCGTTATGGGTTGAAATGATAGACCCAAGCGATTTTCATTTGAATTGAATTTGGGATTGCGGGTAGAAATGATATCTACTCGTATATATTTAAATTACGGATTTAAATGATAAATATCTGTATCACTTGACCATTGGGTAGGAAATTATATACAGACACCGTTTGTCTATATATAAATATTTTAAAGTGATTTCTATGGTTTTGAAAGGGAATATATATATGGTTTTATTTAATATTGGAAATGTTTTATATAGAAATAAGTTTTAATATAAAGTTGATTTAATTAATATAATATGTCTAGGTATTATAATTCTAAATAGATTTCCAAGGATTTGTATAAGTTAAGGAAGATAAATTTGAATTAATTAAGATTGTATCTAATTAAGAATTCTACTTAATTAAATCGACTTGAACTAATGAATTTGAAATTTTAGATTTGATTTTATAATTTGATTTTTGATTTAAAAGGATTAAATGGATATTCCAAGTTTAAAGAAATCGATGGAAAAATTTAGTTTAAATGTAATTTAAGGTTATTTAAATAATACTGAATTTATTAAGTGAATGTTTCAAGACTAAATAATAATGAGGTTAAATCAAGATCTATATGAAGCTGTAAAACTTTGAAAGGTTGAATATTAAAGCTTTGAAAATATTGGAATCTAAATGGTTTATTTTGTGATCCAAGTCTGTATTTGAAATTAATATAATTTGAATTTGTTATTTAGAAACTGGATTGAATTAAAATGGATAAATCTGGATTGAATAAATTTTGAATTGGAACTCGAGTTGATTTGAATCAATTTGTGAAATTAAGGAAATATTTATATTAAATGGAAATGATATTTCAGTTTTGAAGTATACATTATTTTGAAAGAACCACGGTGTTATAGGGACGTTTGGTGGTTAGTAGAGTACACCTCTACATGGTAGATAGTTCAACGGATCCTTAAAGGATGGTTATCCCAAACATCCTTTGAGTTACTTGTATTTCAGTTGATATTTCACTTGAGTTGGATTTATTTATATAAGAATGTTAATCCTGACTCGAGAGTTTTGTGTTTTGCTTTACGCTCGGGTCAGATTGAGTGATACAACATTTGAGACTCACCTTTGGAGTTTGGAGCATCGCTTGGAGATCTAACTATCGATTCAGCTTCCAGCTCTTCCAGTTGATTTGTTCAGAGATGTCATCAGTCTGTATTTGAGATATTCTGTTGTATTTTATTTCAAACTCTGTTGTTTATAGTAGCTTCATGACCTACTATTTATTTATCTATTCCTCAGCATTTATTTTATTACTCTGTGTCTGTGATTCTGTGATTGACTTATTTACTGTGTATGATGAGTTTGCCAAATTTTAAATTAACAATCTAATATTTTGAACAATTTAAGTCCGAATTGTGCGGATGCGAATGGTTGAAAATACCGGGTTGTTACATAACGTGCGTGCAATAACTCAAGAGATGTTACGGGATTTTCTATCTCTTAAGGATCCATCAAAATATTTATATATAGAAGAATACGCTACATATATAATGTCTAATCAGTAAAATAAATATTTTTCTTAGCATTAAGGCTTAACATTAATCCCCCTTAACGCGTTTTTAAGCATTGCCATACAGTTTGCATATAACGCCCAAGTAGCACGTTGGGGGATAGGGATGCCCCATGATACGACAACACTAAACCAAAATTGTAGAGGTCTCGTATAGGGATAAAAGTATGACAAGGCACGTGAGGAAATGCCCAAGGTACCATACTACCAGTTCAAGTCGCAGGGCTGGTGGTAATGCATCGTAGCCACGACCGCCCACCGTGTCCATCCATCCCATATCGAGTCAAAGGGAGGCTATCCCAAATCAAGGTGCGCCAATCGAAACCAACAACAAGAGTAATAATATGGATCGAGTCCAAGAAAATCGAAGAACGGATGTCCGCTAGAGGTAGCAAGCCCGCTTGGCCCTGTCAAGCCGTCTTGTTTTAGTCATTTCAAATTGGCACAAGTGCCGGGATCTATCCATCATCGTTCCCTTTCTTTAAACCCAGCAAACGACAACAAATCCAACTACTTCGTTCAGTACTCTCCTCCGCGTACATAATTGTTAAAGTGGTTCCAATATTGACAGAGTGTATGCCAATTTGATATCAAAATATCATATTCGCTTCAAAATCAAATTCACTCGAAATCATCATATTTACTCAAAATATATTCTTTCAATTAAAGATCATTTTCTCCTTAATATCTCGATTTCCTTTCCAATTCAAAATTGCTTCGAATTTCCATTTGGATTATAACTTCAATTTAACCCAATTCGTATTTAAATCCATGATTTAAATATAAACATTCAAACCTTGACCAGTTTGAATTTTTAGAAAATAGTTTAAATAGTTTTAAAATAATTTAAAGAGGTAAAATAGTTTAATGTAAAATAGTTTGAGTGTTGAAAATGGTTTATAAAATAAAATAGTTTGGAAATCAGAATAATTTGAATATTTAAAAGATACGTTTTAAAAAGTTTATATTAAAATAATTTATTTGAAAATAGCTTCAAAGTCAAACTTATCCAATTCCAAATTTTCCAATTCAAATCAATTTCAATTTAATCGATTCAATTCCGATTTTAATTCGAATTTAACTTCGATTCCAATTTCATTTCAAATCGATTACGATTTCGATTTCAATTTCAAATCAGTTCAACTTTGATTTCACTTTAACTTTGATTCCAATTTCAATTCAAATAAATTCGATTTCGATTTCGAGTTAACTCAATTTTTCTTTCAAATTCCAATTAATTTCAATTTTAATTCCAACTTGAATAAATTTCAATTCAATTCTCAATTTCAAACCATTTCAATTTATATCAAGTTCGAGTTCGGTTTCAATGTATCGATTTAAATCATTTAAACCAAATTTAACTTCGATGTTCAATTCAACGATAAAATCTTTTAAAATTATTCGATTACGAGACAAAATTTAAAATATCAATTTAAATTACTTTTACTTAGCAATATTCAAACTTCGAATAAAAGTCCAATCTTTTAAAAGAAATCAATTTCTGAAATTCAAATCATATTTCTATTTTGACTTCAAAATTTCAACTTCGATTATTTAAACAATTCATGATACCAAATTTAAATTTCAACATTTCGAGCTCAAGTTTGAAAATAATTCGATTTCCATAAATTTAATATTTTTTTCTTTAAATCAAATCATTTAAATAATTTCAAATCAAAATTTTTAAAATAATTTAATTTAACCAACCCGGTGTCCGTAAATAATTTTTATCCTATGGCCAACTGAATCAAATATTTGGATTTTAATTTCAGCGATGGCTATATATCATTTCAATTCAAAATAAATGTCATAGATATATATCATTTCAACATATTTCTTAATTTATTCAAAATAATTCGATTTACAGTTTTATATACTGTAATAATATTGTCACATACCGAAATTTTCGACTTTCGAAAATTCGACATCGATACTCACTTTATCGACTACCGAGCAATCGAGTGCCGGAAACTCCAATAGTGAGGGTTTTAAGAAAAAGAAAAAGTAGAAGAAGAAGAAGATAGAAGAAAAAGAGAAGAAAGAAAGAAGAAGAACAACAGAAAACACATCAGAACAGAAAACACTATCAGAATCTTACACATCGCAGCGGAACAATATATAATAGATAACACTAGTCTTTTAAAACAAAGAACTATATCAGTTTATACATACATCAATCATCAGAGTCAATATACAACAATGGACAGTTATATAACTTGTCCTCATACAGAATACACAGCGGAATAAATAATACCAGATACAAATACTACGTCTCGTCATCCAGCTTATCTCCAAAGCTCCAGAATATCCTGATAACATAACTCTAGGCTGCCCGTGTGGAAAATGGTGGGCACCCAGAGTTTAGAAGGGAACAATAAACTCCGACTCAGTCATGGTGACTGGTGTGAGATCGTAAAACAGTTATTCTTTAAAATAAACAACAGGAAAATTTTAAAGTCAATTCGAAATGCTTTTGGAAAATAAAACTACCATAAGACCTCCCACCACACACACAATGCAAACGCAGACTTGGAGGAGATTTCTTCTTATGATAGTCAAAGATGCTTACTACGCAAAATCAAATCATTTTGGATATTATTATTAGTGCATAGTGGAAAACATTTCGAAAGTAGAATATAAATCTTAGCCAGCATAGGTACCATTATATTATGCCTGCTATAGCTGCCTCCTGAGGAGACAGGTTATACAATTGAAATCGTAAAGGCTCGTATTGTTTCTTTGGATTTCCAACAAATGGTCAGGCTAAGGAACTTCCTATCCACGATGGGTACGTCCCTGGAATAGACGACCCGAGAACCTAACCGGATCTCTGCCAACACAAGGCCGGGTTACCTCTGCAAAAATAGGTAACTACTGACACGCGTATGCCATCCCCCGATCGTCACCGATCTTCCCGAGGATCCCCGATTCGCAACAAACCACATAGATAATAATAATGTAGTAACCACAGAGGTTAAGTATCTGGGCTCCATACCATGATACCACCTTTATCCAGAAGGAATGACATACACTAAGGGGCGCTACTCCCTAGAACCTTGCCGCATCCTTCCTGTTTCGACCATTTCCGGGGTGTGAGGCTCGACGAAGTCTCGTCCACAAAGCTACGCTTTCTACAAAGCCCTGCTTCGGGTCAAACAAAATGATCAACCTATGATCACAAAGATATAAGATCAAACAAATGATCATATCACAAATGATCAAACACTGATCATTTCTGTAACGACCCGCAAGTTTAATGGTTTTAAAAGTCTATTTAACTGGAAATTTGTAAAATTTTAAACAATAAAATTTGGAAATAAAAATTTACTATTTGGAATACGTCTATTTTAATATAGCAACTGGTAAATTTTCATCTGATAATATTAAAGTTTATTTTCCGGTAAAAATTCATTTCAAATCAAACCGGTTAATAACAGTGAATTTAAAAGTTTTCCGAAACCAAAATATGTCAACAGGAGAAAATTTATTCAGATCATTCTGAATCGGATTGCGAAATTCGTTTTTCCAAATTTGGACTTCTACTGCTCCGTTTATCTTAATTCTGGCCAAATAGCAGCATTTCTGGTACCGATTATCGACTTTTGATCGGATGATCGTACCACTATTATTTGTATACCGTTTTGATCGTCACGTCATGCTGATCTCCATGGTATATTCATTTGCTTGTTTCGACATCCGATAGACCACGGAATCTGTAAAACAGTTCACCGTATCGGTACCATCAATTGTGACCGTTAGCTTTTCTTTGCGGTTTCAAATTTGAACGTGAATTCCAAAATAATAAATTGATTAATAGCTTATCAATCAAAGTACAGCTTTTGAAATTCCATGCCATTTCAAAAGTTTATAACGTATAAAAACTCTATACGTTTATTTCACACATCTATCTTTATTTCTTTATATTTTACTCTACATAAGATATTTTCTAAAACTTTTCAGATCTGCATTCTTTCCTCTTCCTCAAATCTCGTTCTTTCTCCTCACTCTCTGTGCATAACCGCACTCTCCTCCGCCCATGCAAACAGCCTCACCGAGCCCATCACCCACATACTTCCATCTCCGCCGAACCCCTATTGCCGTGGCCTTTCCCCTCACCTCGGGTTGAGATCTCTCCTCCGCCTGAGAAGCTCGACTACCGACCCACCCCACTGGCCAAAGCCCACTCATCTCAGTACCAAGCCAATCACGCTTATCTCTCCACAAGCACACGTCCACCATAACATCACAGCCTGATCCGACCCCTACGGCTAGCACCACCCAGGGCACCCACTTCCACGCGCAAGCCAAACCACCTCTGGGCTTCCAACTCTGGCCCGAGCCGCGAACCACTCCGCTTCACCATCTCCTCGCTTTCCAACCTCCATCTCAGTCGATCCCCACCCACTCGCCCTTCCATTTGCGCGAACAACAACCACGAACCCTTTGCGACCTGCTCCTCTCACCATGGCTCAGCCGCAGCCTTGGCCTTCATCTTCCCCTCTTCTTTTGCCTCTCTGGTGTTACGCAAGGTATATATACATATTATGTTATTATATATTATATTACATTATATATATGTGCTGTTGATGATTGTATATATATATATCATATTATGTATTAGTATTATATTGTTTTAATAAGTTAGACATGAATTTATGTTAGTGTATATATATATCATCAGCTTTATTCGCATGTTGCATTCATACATCTGATATGCATTGAGGTTATATAAGATTTACAATCTATTTTTTTATGTATATATTTATATAAGTTATATATTATGTTTGTTTTATAGATAAGTTATTAATTAGATATAATCTGTTGATCTATATTTATACTACAATATATACTTGTATATTGCTCTGGAATTTTGGAAAGAAAGATTAAGTGAAGGTTTATATATTTCAGTTTACAGATGTATAGTACACTTTGCCAAATTACGGTTCACTTTACAGTTTGTAAAAGAGAGTCTAAATTTTGAGTATAGGTTCGTATGGTTTAGTTTATATTAATTTGTTTATAATAATTGATTACAATATATGTCTATATTAACGTTTGTTTATATAACCTTTAAAGTATCAGTTTGCATAAAAATATGTATAGAATTTTATATAAGTTATACATATCTGTTACTTACATACATGGGTTTATGTAGGCGTATATGAGTTTAGTACGAAATGAAGTTATACAGTTTTATATTATTAAGTATATTTAGTTATGAAAATCTACTTCAGTCATTTAGATAAGTATATATATTGAATGCAGTTATGTTACAGGGTATATTAAACTGGGTATATAACTTATAATATTAGTTTTAAATCTTACCCATATATATATTTATGTATATTGATTGAGTTATATGTATATATATAATATAGTAATTTACATATAGATATAAATATGTTCTGCTGGCTTGCATATACAACACGTTTGGTTAATATTTCGAAAAGGTTTTTGTTTAAAGGTATATAAATAATATGTTTAATATTGTTTGAAACATTTTGTAGATTATGGACTTTTATAAATATTTGATTTTGATATACATATTTAAGTAAATTTAAAAAGTGTGTTTGAATTTAAATCATGATTTTATATATGTATATAGTCATATATGTTTGTTCACTTATACCCTTGGATCAATCCAATTCTGATTTGATATCATCAATTCCGATCTATCAGCTTTGTCCGTCCAACTTCATGCCAATCTAGCTTTGATTTGGGATTCGTGTTTGGATTCGTAACCCATCTCATCCCGTTCGTCTCTAACCACGAAAGGTGAGCAATCACTCACGATTAACGTTCTTGTATTTATTAAATTTGATTCCAATTGAAACGACAATTGAAATATGATGTTGTAGTTATTTAAATTTGTTTATATATGCTATTATCTGTATATGTTCACCTGTGACATCTGACACCAGTATCTAGTATTTATATGCCTGTTATTACTACTATCTGTATATGTTCACCTATGACATCTGACACCAGTATCTGTTATTTATATTGATGATATATGCCTGTTGTATATTTTATATTATCTGTTATCACTCTGCAAGTTCCCTGTTATTATAGAATTCACTATGGGTTGAAATGATACATACCCGAACGGACTTTAGAATATGAGAAAATCGTTATGGGTTGAAATGATAAACCCAAGCGATTTTCATGTGAATTGAAATTGGGATTACGGGTCGAAATAATATCTACCCGTATATTTTTAAATTTCGGATTGAAATGATAAATATCCGTATCACTTAACCATATGATGTATATATACAGACACCGTTGGTCCACATATATATAAATATTTTGAAAATGAATTCTATGGTTTCGGAAAGAAATATATGGTTTTAATAGATGTTGAGCCTTAAATTATTTAATTTAAATTAGGAAGGATTTAATACATATGATATGTTTAAGTATAAAAATTATATTTCAAAATAGATTTTGGTAATAATTTGAATAAGTTAAGGTTGGAAAGAAAATTGATTTAATTAAACCAATTTGAAACTTATTGAAATTGAGATTTAAGATATGATTTATAACTTGGGTTTTATTTAAATAATTTAATGAATAATTCTTGCTTAAATAAATTTAAGGAAATATTTAGTAAGAATGAAATTTAAGGATAGTTAAATAATATTGAATTTATTAAGTGAATATTCCCTGATTAAATAATAATAAAGTTGAATCAAGAGCTATAGGAAACCGTCAAATTTAACTTTGAAAATGTTGAATATTAAAGCTTTGAAATATATTGAAAATCTAAGTGGTATATTTTAGAACTGAATTGAATTGATGAATTGAGTTTTGAAAAAAAATTGAAAATTGAATTTGGAATTTGAGTTAATTTGAATCGATTTGTGAGACTTGAGGAAATTATAAATACTTTACTTTATAAATTATTTAATGAACATACACTATTTTGGAAAATAGGTATATTTGAAATGAAATGATATGTGGGTTTTGAAGTATAAATTAAATTGAAATGACCACGGTGTTATAATGTATATCTCCACCTTGTAGATAGTTCTAAAGATCCTTAGAGGATGGTTATCCCAAACATCCTTTAAGTTACTTGTATTTCAGTTGATATTTCACTTGAGTTGGATTTATTTATATAAGAATGTTAATCCTGACTCGAGTGTTTTGTGTTTTGCTTTATGCTCGGGTCAGACTGAGTGATACAGCATTTGAGACTCACCCTTGGAGTTTGGAGCTTCATTTGGAGATCCAACAATTGATTCAGCTTTCAGCTTTTCTAGTTGATTCGTTCAGAGAAGTCATCTGTTGTACTGGAGACTTCATTACATTTGAGATATTCTGTTGTATTTTATTTAACTCTGATGTTTATATAGTAGCTTCATGAACTACTATTTTATCTATTCCGCTGCGCATTATTGTATTACTCTGTGTCTGTAATTCTGTGATTGATCTATTTACTGCATATGCTGAGTTTTGCCAAATTTAAATTAACAATCTGATATTTTGAATTATTCAAGTCAGACATGTGTGGATTTATTGTCGATTTGAATGGTCCAAAATAGTGGGTCGTTACAGTTGGTATCAGAGCTTTGGCTCTAGGCGAAACTTAGCATATATTGTAAATTTATTTACAGAATCACTTTCGTTCGAGTTAAATCTCTTTCTTTTGACTCAATTTCCTTTGAACTTTGGAACGTTCCTTACGGTTCCGAAATTCATTCTTGTCTCTCCCTATTTGTATTCTTTTGATTCTGGAATATCCCATAACTCCACTTCGAATAATCTCTATAAGAATAGGCGATCCCGCCGATCTTTGAATGTTTTGTAAAGGGGTGAAACTCCTTTACAATTGGCATTGATTCACCGGAGATTTATATATCCCTCGGTTTCGATGTTGCCATCTCTTGTTATACCGAATTCTATCTCTGGCAATCGAATGTCGATTTGCCTTAGATTTTCGCATCGATTACATTTTTGAAATCACGGTTGACCAGTTAAGGTCGCCCGCGATTTATATAAATGTATCCATCTATTGTTTTGTAATTAATTATCTCCTTTTCATTCGAACTCATCTTCGAATTAGAATCCTATTTGATTAGAGTCCCTCTAAATTGAATTTCTATCCTTGTTTTGAAATCCATTCTTGAACCATCCTTTGAAAAATCGGGCTTGTTTATACTTTAGAAATTGTTTTATATATCGAAATTATTATCTTGATAAATATGATTTTATTCTATATATATAAAAGTGAAAATGTTTTCGATAAGGATTATATATACCTTTTAAAAATGAGAATTTGAAGTTTGAAAGGATTTGAAATTTTGAAACTATATAAGAAAATTTGATTTATCTAAAAATGATTTATAACTAAAGGATTTGAAATTTGAAATTCGAGAATTGAACTCCGGTATTTTGAAATTGGTTTTAAGATTTCGAAATATATAATAATAATATGATTTAAAAATATTTTCCGAATAAGAAATGTTTCAAATGCTTTTAATGAGTTTCGAAGAAATTTCAAAAGAAGTTTGAGAAAATAGAAGTCCAGAACTCACTTATGTCGCTGGAAAATAATTTCGGTGATGAGTGCACGCATCATCGACCTTGATTTTCGAGTTTCAGAGTGAGGGATAGGCCACTTCAATAGCTTTGCTATGCGAGTGTTTTTGCGAAACCAATTTTGATTCCAAATTCCGAAGTAAGATTTGATATTCAAAGTATATATATGTATATATATTTGAAATGATTTGAAGTAAACCGGTGTTCATTCCTCGAGTTTCGGATTTGATATAAACCTATCTTTTGAAATTGATTTACTGAGTTGTTGTTAATTTCCAACTCTTGAATTTGAAAATGATTTCTTAAACTATTTTGAAGGTTCGAGCACTTCCAAATCAAGGTTAATTTTTCAAAGCTAAGAAATTTTGAAAAGTATGAATTATTTGATAAAGTATATAAGTTTGTTTTGAATGTTTAAGTATGAAGTAATATGATTTAAATAAGTTGAAACTGTTTGGTTAAGTAAATGAATAAAGCAATTTTAAAATTTTCTAATATGAAATTTAGATTTGAAATGTTTTGAAAAGAATTTGGTCTTCAAAATATTTTGAATAAAATTTAGTTTAAATGTTTTAACTTAGTAACATCTTTATGAAACTATATATTTAACAAGTTGGAATAAATATATAGGTTGTACGTATGCTATTTTATTCGCGTAATTAATTTGATCCAAGTTTGAGTACACAAGTTCGAGGTGGATTACACCATTTCGTGTTAGGATTTTTCATTTGATTCTTGATGGCGAATATTTGATATGGATTTTGGGCTAAATTCGAGAATTCTCTATCATAGTATATGGCTATGCAAGGAGACTGATGGCTTCTAGTCGAGAAACCATATCGAAATCCGCATTAGGGAAGTCGAATGGACAATACTAGTTCGAAAGCGAACTTGTGTGATCGAGCGAGCGATCAAATGTGATTCTGCGAAATGATGACGTATGTACATCTTATATCCTAATATCATTGATATATTTTGACGCTGAAATTGAAAGCTGTCGAGTTAGAATATCTTTGCTTACTAAAAGAAAATTCCAATTTAAATTACAAAGATATATAACCCATAAAAGCAAAGATATTCAATCCCATATGGCTCTTCATACAGCGAAATTTATTTTGAAAAATTTGATCCTTATATAAGATAGACCTTACGTAAGTATAAGATGATTTTGAAAACATTTGATTTTGGAAATGAACTGGTTGACTTAAATTATATTGATTTGGAAATTTGGATTTATTTTCTAAAATCTATTATTTTGGAAACTTTGAAACTAAAGATATTTAATTTGAGAAGAAATAATTTGGTGAAATTGTATATGATTTTGAAATTGAACTGATATTGAAACAAATTTAAATTTGAGAACCTTGTGTTACTAAACACTTGATTTGGGAGTTGTCGAACTTATATAAAATTGATTTGTATGAGTATGAAATTGATTCGAAAACTATAGATTTAAAAAGGTACTCAATTTGAAAGTGAAATCTTATATAATTGAAGTCTATATAAGTATGATTTGATATACTATTGATTTTGGAAAGTATTTGATTTGAAAATTAAATCTTATATATAATGGATTTTATATAAGTATGATGTTTGAAAGTGATTTGAAAAGGTACTATATGATACATATTTTCGAAGTAAAGATATGGAAAGTGCTTTCTGCTTGATATCCGATTTGTGGCCACATCTTGGATTCATTCTATCGATATTATTCTCTCTGATTTTGGTTTTCCGGATATGATACTCGAGTGTCCTTCGAATTCCATGGCGTTACCCATGGTCTTATCGTTCTCTCGTGACTGCATAGCGCAACTGCCTGGCTGAGTCTTGCCTAGGGGTACGGATTGTTTCCTGGGGGATCCAGGCGTAACCATTGTGTATCCTGCAATCTGTGTAGGTCGCGAATAGTAGCGCAAATGCTTGGCTGAGTCTTGCCTGGGGGTACGGATTGTTTCCTGGGGGATCCAGGCGTAACCATTGTGTATCCTGCATTCTACTAGTCATCATGGCGTAACTCGCAGGGCTGAGAAAGCTTACGGATATGGATTGTTTCCTGGGGGACCCAGGCGTAACCATTGTGTATCTGCGAACCATGGTTGGACAAAGGTTTTGTTTGTGTTTTTGATTGGATTGTACTTTCCATATCGGTTTTAAAAGTTTTCCAGTATTTTCACTGGGTGTTGAAACAAGTCTACTAAGTACCTGGAGAATTCTAGTTTTGCGCCTGATCAACGCACTACCAGAGTCTACAGGAACAAGGATAAACTTGTTGAAACATCGAGTTATAAAAGTATTTTCGAAAGAAATTTTGTTTCGACTATAAAGGTATTTTATTATAAAAGTATTTCCAACAAAGAAATTTTGAATTAATATTTGAAATTGAAATCCTAATGGTTTGAATAAATTATTCATGCCCGATACTAATCTTTTGAATCTATCTTATCTGCTCAGCTTTATTTATTCACCTATATTCTGTTCCCAAATCCTCCTTCTTTCCTTGTTGACTATATTCTTTTAAGTATTGTTTAATTATAGACTACATGGTTTAATGGAAATTTTAGTGTTATAAATATTTTTGAGGTTAATAATTAAATAAAACAGATTTAAAGTAAATGATTATTGATTATTAATAATATTTGAAAAGTATCCTGAGAAAAAAAATTTTTTTATAAATTATGAACTATGGATTTAATGTTTCAAATAGCTCTTTGTAAATATAAGTAATAATGTAAATAATTGTTTTCAAATAGTTTTCATACCTTTATAAAGGTGTTATTTAAAACATAAATGGTATTTATAAAGGAAGAAAGAAATTTTACAAATGAGTTTTGAAAAAGGTATTAAATTATATAAAAAAAAAAAAAAAAATTGATTTGCAAATGAAGTTTTCAAATGAATATTTCAAGTAAAATTTATATAGTTTTAAATTAATTGTTTAATCTTAACTTTCAATCTATTTTTTTTTCTGGTTGTTCTATTCTCCTACCTCCTTCCTTTTCGGGGACGAAAAGTTTTGAGTGGGGGAGAGTGTAACGACCCGCAAGTTTAATGGTTTTAAAAGTCTATTTAACTGGAAATTTGTAAAATTTTAAACAATAAAATTTGGAAATAAAAATTTACTATTTGGAATACGTCTATTTTAATATAGCAACTGGTAAATTTTCATCTGATAATATTAAAGTTTATTTTCCGGTAAAAATTCATTTCAAATCAAACCGGTTAATAACAGTGAATTTAAAAGTTTTCCGAAACCAAAATATGTCAACAGGAGAAAATTTATTCAGATCATTCTGAATCGGATTGCGAAATTCGTTTTTCCAAATTTGGACTTCTACTGCTCCGTTTATCTTAATTCTGGCCAAATAGCAGCATTTCTGGTACCGATTATCGACTTTTGATCGGATGATCGTACCACTATTATTTGTATACCGTTTTGATCGTCACGTCATGCTGATCTCCATGGTATATTCATTTGCTTGTTTCGACATCCGATAGACCACGGAATCTGTAAAACAGTTCACCGTATCGGTACCATCAATTGTGACCGTTAGCTTTTCTTTGCGGTTTCAAATTTGAACGTGAATTCCAAAATAATAAATTGATTAATAGCTTATCAATCAAAGTACAGCTTTTGAAATTCCATGCCATTTCAAAAGTTTATAACGTATAAAAACTCTATACGTTTATTTCACACATCTATCTTTATTTCTTTATATTTTACTCTACATAAGATATTTTCTAAAACTTTTCAGATCTGCATTCTTTCCTCTTCCTCAAATCTCGTTCTTTCTCCTCACTCTCTGTGCATAACCGCACTCTCCTCCGCCCATGCAAACAGCCTCACCGAGCCCATCACCCACATACTTCCATCTCCGCCGAACCCCTATTGCCGTGGCCTTTCCCCTCACCTCGGGTTGAGATCTCTCCTCCGCCTGAGAAGCTCGACTACCGACCCACCCCACTGGCCAAAGCCCACTCATCTCAGTACCAAGCCAATCACGCTTATCTCTCCACAAGCACACGTCCACCATAACATCACAGCCTGATCCGACCCCTACGGCTAGCACCACCCAGGGCACCCACTTCCACGCGCAAGCCAAACCACCTCTGGGCTTCCAACTCTGGCCCGAGCCGCGAACCACTCCGCTTCACCATCTCCTCGCTTTCCAACCTCCATCTCAGTCGATCCCCACCCACTCGCCCTTCCATTTGCGCGAACAACAACCACGAACCCTTTGCGACCTGCTCCTCTCACCATGGCTCAGCCGCAGCCTTGGCCTTCATCTTCCCCTCTTCTTTTGCCTCTCTGGTGTTACGCAAGGTATATATACATATTATGTTATTATATATTATATTACATTATATATATGTGCTGTTGATGATTGTATATATATATATCATATTATGTATTAGTATTATATTGTTTTAATAAGTTAGACATGAATTTATGTTAGTGTATATATATATCATCAGCTTTATTCGCATGTTGCATTCATACATCTGATATGCATTGAGGTTATATAAGATTTACAATCTATTTTTTTATGTATATATTTATATAAGTTATATATTATGTTTGTTTTATAGATAAGTTATTAATTAGATATAATCTGTTGATCTATATTTATACTACAATATATACTTGTATATTGCTCTGGAATTTTGGAAAGAAAGATTAAGTGAAGGTTTATATATTTCAGTTTACAGATGTATAGTACACTTTGCCAAATTACGGTTCACTTTACAGTTTGTAAAAGAGAGTCTAAATTTTGAGTATAGGTTCGTATGGTTTAGTTTATATTAATTTGTTTATAATAATTGATTACAATATATGTCTATATTAACGTTTGTTTATATAACCTTTAAAGTATCAGTTTGCATAAAAATATGTATAGAATTTTATATAAGTTATACATATCTGTTACTTACATACATGGGTTTATGTAGGCGTATATGAGTTTAGTACGAAATGAAGTTATACAGTTTTATATTATTAAGTATATTTAGTTATGAAAATCTACTTCAGTCATTTAGATAAGTATATATATTGAATGCAGTTATGTTACAGGGTATATTAAACTGGGTATATAACTTATAATATTAGTTTTAAATCTTACCCATATATATATTTATGTATATTGATTGAGTTATATGTATATATATAATATAGTAATTTACATATAGATATAAATATGTTCTGCTGGCTTGCATATACAACACGTTTGGTTAATATTTCGAAAAGGTTTTTGTTTAAAGGTATATAAATAATATGTTTAATATTGTTTGAAACATTTTGTAGATTATGGACTTTTATAAATATTTGATTTTGATATACATATTTAAGTAAATTTAAAAAGTGTGTTTGAATTTAAATCATGATTTTATATATGTATATAGTCATATATGTTTGTTCACTTATACCCTTGGATCAATCCAATTCTGATTTGATATCATCAATTCCGATCTATCAGCTTTGTCCGTCCAACTTCATGCCAATCTAGCTTTGATTTGGGATTCGTGTTTGGATTCGTAACCCATCTCATCCCGTTCGTCTCTAACCACGAAAGGTGAGCAATCACTCACGATTAACGTTCTTGTATTTATTAAATTTGATTCCAATTGAAACGACAATTGAAATATGATGTTGTAGTTATTTAAATTTGTTTATATATGCTATTATCTGTATATGTTCACCTGTGACATCTGACACCAGTATCTAGTATTTATATGCCTGTTATTACTACTATCTGTATATGTTCACCTATGACATCTGACACCAGTATCTGTTATTTATATTGATGATATATGCCTGTTGTATATTTTATATTATCTGTTATCACTCTGCAAGTTCCCTGTTATTATAGAATTCACTATGGGTTGAAATGATACATACCCGAACGGACTTTAGAATATGAGAAAATCGTTATGGGTTGAAATGATAAACCCAAGCGATTTTCATGTGAATTGAAATTGGGATTACGGGTCGAAATAATATCTACCCGTATATTTTTAAATTTCGGATTGAAATGATAAATATCCGTATCACTTAACCATATGATGTATATATACAGACACCGTTGGTCCACATATATATAAATATTTTGAAAATGAATTCTATGGTTTCGGAAAGAAATATATGGTTTTAATAGATGTTGAGCCTTAAATTATTTAATTTAAATTAGGAAGGATTTAATACATATGATATGTTTAAGTATAAAAATTATATTTCAAAATAGATTTTGGTAATAATTTGAATAAGTTAAGGTTGGAAAGAAAATTTATTTAATTAAACCAATTTGAAACTTATTGAAATTGAGATTTAAGATATGATTTATAACTTGGGTTTTATTTAAATAATTTAATGAATAATTCTTGCTTAAATAAATTTAAGGAAATATTTAGTAAGAATGAAATTTAAGGATAGTTAAATAATATTGAATTTATTAAGTGAATATTCCCTGATTAAATAATAATAAAGTTGAATCAAGAGCTATAGGAAACCGTCAAATTTAACTTTGAAAATGTTGAATATTAAAGCTTTGAAATATATTGAAAATCTAAGTGGTATATTTTAGAACTGAATTGAATTGATGAATTGAGTTTTGAAAAAAAATTGAAAATTGAATTTGGAATTTGAGTTAATTTGAATCGATTTGTGAGACTTGAGGAAATTATAAATACTTTACTTTATAAATTATTTAATGAACATACACTATTTTGGAAAATAGGTATATTTGAAATGAAATGATATGTGGGTTTTGAAGTATAAATTAAATTGAAATGACCACGGTGTTATAATGTATATCTCCACCTTGTAGATAGTTCTAAAGATCCTTAGAGGATGGTTATCCCAAACATCCTTTAAGTTACTTGTATTTCAGTTGATATTTCACTTGAGTTGGATTTATTTATATAAGAATGTTAATCCTGACTCGAGTGTTTTGTGTTTTGCTTTATGCTCGGGTCAGACTGAGTGATACAGCATTTGAGACTCACCCTTGGAGTTTGGAGCTTCATTTGGAGATCCAACAATTGATTCAGCTTTCAGCTTTTCTAGTTGATTCGTTCAGAGAAGTCATCTGTTGTACTGGAGACTTCATTACATTTGAGATATTCTGTTGTATTTTATTTAACTCTGATGTTTATATAGTAGCTTCATGAACTACTATTTTATCTATTCCGCTGCGCATTATTGTATTACTCTGTGTCTGTAATTCTGTGATTGATCTATTTACTGCATATGCTGAGTTTTGCCAAATTTAAATTAACAATCTGATATTTTGAATTATTCAAGTCAGACATGTGTGGATTTATTGTCGATTTGAATGGTCCAAAATAGTGGGTCGTTACAATTTCACAGCTACACTCAGTATGCCACGTTACCAAATTGGGATATATCGCTGATAAATTTCAACTACATAACCTCTGAGCTCGTACGTCTCAGAGAAGGGTGTTAAGCTAAGAGAATAAATTCTCCGCCACCAACAGAAATGTATTTGAAAGAAATCAGCTTTATATCTCAAATTGTAACGTCAGACACACAATCCATACAAGTCTGTTCCGGGATCGAACAGAACCGAAGGCACTTCTCACGAAGCCCTTGCATATCCGGATAATTTTCAATCACGTCGGAACTTCCCGTCACTAAGGGTGATAAAACCTCTAAATCGGAGATCAGCCGATGTAGAGTAACTCGACGGTAATCCTTCCGTTTTCAAAAATATCCGGTCTTCAACACCGGTCTTCGAATGCAATTCATAACGACGTATCACATATTCGGAATGGGTTATACGACCCCATGGTCCTTTCCCGGCTAACCCGAATAGTGAGCGATTTTTCAAAAATAAGTGTGGCATTCAAATTCATCCAATTCACAACAAATACCATTCAAGGTAATTATTGATAGTCGGTTATTTAACTATCAATAAAGATGCGCAACATCATCAGATTCCAAATAATTTTTTCCCAAATTATTTAATCTTCAAAAATATCTTTACTAGATATATAATTTCCACACTTCAAAAATAAATCAATATTATTATTTTTTACAGTTTCCTTTTCTTTTATAAATTCCATAGTGAATTTATATTTTTCGAATATCTACTAATATTCGATTTTTAAATCGATTCCAATATTCATTTTTAATTTATCTTTAAGAAGATAAAATCTCAAAACAGTTCATTTCATATTGGAAAAGCATTTCCATACTTATTTAAAAATAAGTATTTCATAAATCTATTTATTTTCAACATTTGAAAATATTCGATATACTTAAATCAAATTAAGTATATATTCATTTCTTTAAGGAAATCTATTTTCTATAACAACATCAA
Organism: Allium fistulosum; assembly: GCA_030737815.1. Taxonomy (NCBI): domain Eukaryota; kingdom Viridiplantae; phylum Streptophyta; class Magnoliopsida; order Asparagales; family Amaryllidaceae; genus Allium; species Allium fistulosum. The sequence goes on along the minus strand of CM060907.1, from coordinate 641,556,229 downwards.
TTTGAGTCAAAACGAGTGTTACGTAAAACATCGTTACGACGACTCAAAAATCACTAGTATAGGGATTCGGATTTTAAGATAGGTATATAAATCCCAATACTACATCAAAACATTTCCTTTCGGAAATCATTTACTATAACAACAGTGTTATAGTCCATCATTTCCTTATTCCTCGAAAACGTCTATTTCAACAATAAAATGTTGAAATCTATGGTTTCGATATTTCCCACATTTTAAAAACATCTTTAAAATGTTTACTTCATTTTTAATGTCACTTCTTCAAAAACGTATCCCTCCTACTTAAAATTATATTCACTGGTCCAAAATCGTGAATATAATTCACTTAACCCAATTTCAATCTTTTCTACACATTTTTATTTCAATAAGAATTCGCTATCCAAAATCGCGAATACATCTTCTTTAACATTTTAATTTATCAAATCCAATTTATTTCGAATTTATAAAACAACGTTTATAAATTCTATTTCTATTTTCTAACGACTTCAATTTAATAAATCTTCTTTATTTATAACTCGATCAATATTCCATTTAAAGGCAAAAATCCAATTTATAAGTTAATCACTTATAAATCTTTCATTCTACAGTTTCATCCATTTTATAACTTCACAATTTATAAATCTATAAATTCCATATCTTCACGATTTAAAATTCTATAAATTTCATTTTTTTTACACTTATCATTTCATTTTAAAATTCCAATATTTTAAATTTATAAATATCAACTTTTTAAATCTTTTAAATAAACTGTTCACAAATATTCGAAAATCTCAGTTCAAACCATTTTATAAATTGCTTAAACTATTTATTTCAAAAATCACCTTACGGTCATAATTCACAAAAATCTTAACTTTTATAACTTCAAAATTTTTAAACGTTTATTTATTTAAAATAAATCAATTCAACAATTCAATAAAACGTATAATTTCAAAGATCACTTTAAAAATCCTTTTAAATTAAAGGTCGTTATTTTTAAATTCCAAAACTTAAATCCGATGATGCTACAGCACCAATTGGTCAATCACAACAACAACATCATATATCGACATATGATAACAGAATATACATCAATCCTGTAAATAAATAACTACTGGTGAGGAATCCAGTTGGATCTCTCCAACCTGTTTCCCTGCATCCAAAGACGTTAGCACAATACCAATTCCGCTCCAGTACGGAATTATCGCGGTATATGGGTTTTATAAAAATCCGCTTACTAACGGCGCAATAGGGTCTCATCCGCTATACGAGGCGGGAAATCATCAATCCAATATATACATATGCCAATATGTATATACTGCTATATATATAGATATACCCTATCATATCTAATAGCACATTCAAACAAATCAATCAATAACTGCAATTCAATTATAAATCTGAGTGAGAAGATCTCACCTTAGCTTTTAATTTTGCAATCCCATTTTCAATCCGGCTTGACTTCACGATTTTTGAACCTTGTATAAACAATTTATACATTTATTAATATTCGAATAAATCGAATAATAAATTTTCATCCTTGATTGTTTAATTAATTAATAGTTTCGTTTAAACCAATTTTTCCTTTAATAAATCCTTTTACCTAACCAATTTTCCTTCTACAATTTTCCTTTTAAAAATAAATTTAAATTAACTAAGGGTTTCATTTTTTTGAACTAATAATTTGAATTGTAAACAAATTTTCTTTTACTGTATAAAACTATTTATTCTCTAAACTGTTTTAAATTTTCTTTAAATCATTCCTAAAAATAATTTTAAACAAGTAATTATTATTTTTCTCATTTGAAATCATATATATATATTTTCTTTCCATCTTACTGTACAGATAAAATTAAATTTCAAAATAAAATTACTTTTAAATCCCACTGTCTACATTATATTTTCTGCTTAACATACATTTTCTAAACTATATGTATATATACATCAAATTAGATCAGGATTGTTTTATCTACTTTACTGGAAAATATACATCATATATTTCCTTTCAGAAATAAGATTAAGATTAAGGAAAAATTTTAAGTTAAACAATTTACCAGAAGAATCACCTCGCGAATTCGAGAATTACCACATCGCGATCCCCACTGCCTACAGACTGCACTGTCGACGAACTTGCCCAACTCGACAATCTTCACCGTGCCACTCACGATATCCCCTCTGCCGCAGCCCTAGACTCCATCACCATTTACGAACGCACCGCTTCCTCTCCGCCTCGAACCTCGAGTGCCATTGACTTCCACTCGTCGCGACGCGAATTTGCTTCCAGGTCAAGAACCTTAGCTTGCGACATCAAGCTCGATAACCTGATACCAACGACGCGACCCAGATCGCAAACCCTACAGATGTCGAACATCCCCTAGCCCCCAACAGTCGTCACCGCCGCACCTCATCAACACGAGGCTACGCCAAGCATCTCGAGCTCCCTCTCGCGATTAGGGTTCAGTAGCAAAAATCAATTTGGCCGAGAATGGGAGTCGCGATCTCCTTCTTGCTTCCAAAAAAAAATCACGGCTCGCCTTATTTGAATCGAACGCGATTCGAATCGCACATTTCCCTCCCCTATTCGATTTATTCGAGTTAGGTTTTTTTTTTCTTTATATGAATTGAAGTCGCGGTTGTACTGATAAATGGAAGGGAGGCTCGGCCATGATTCAATACGAGATTTCTTTTCTTCGAAACTGAAATTGAAACGTAAGGGAGAAAGAGACGTGATATTTAAAATTGCTTGAGTAGGGGTTGCATGATTTTTCTCCAAGATCTTTTGCGTGATTTAAGGAGAGAAAGTGTGGGAAGGTTGACCAGAAAATTCAAAGCTTAAATAAAAATTCGTTTGTAAAATTTCAACGCGTTAAATTTCCATGTGCTCACATATCAACTCAGAAAATTACGAAAATTGAAATCCGGCAATAATACAACATTTCGGACCCAATGGAACTGGTTTCGTTGAATTCCGAGACTGTTTGAAAATTGACTATTTTTAAATATCGATTCGAACAATTAAATTTCAAACTGAACAATTCACTCCCAAATTCGATTCTGAAGCTTCCGTTATCTTCAGTAATATCAACACGAATTTTAAAAGCTTTCGAAATATTTTTCTTCAGCTTTAAATTGAAGATACAAAAATTTATTTAACTTCAATCGATTAAATTTTATAATTTAATCGCCGATTTCAATATTTAAATTCGGGATTCGAATTAGATTATCGTTCAAATATTTAAAATAAATTAAATATTCTCAATTTAATTCGTTCAAAATTCTGGGTCGTTACAAATATATAGGATGATAACAAGATATATCAAAATAAATACACATCCAAATCATCCAAAATATCAATCAATAGCATCCATCACAATCAATACCCAAATTAGTCAAAATATCATAACAATTTACTAGTTATCAAAAATTGGGAATTTAACTAGCAATTTAATTCTCGTTTCAAATTTTAACTGTCAATTCAAATTCCTATCATTTTAATTCAAATCAACTAAAATATCAATTAAATTTACCAAACAATTAGTCAATAAATTTAAATCACTTCACGATATAAATTTAACTAAAACAAAATTATTTTAGTACATCGTAAGCATATAAACCACTCACCATTATTTGAAATTGAAAATATTTTTTTCTTCAAATGAATACCACTTCCACTCTAAGCTGTAGCCTTCGTCGATACGAACCCAATGCCACTCGTTTCGTTCGAATCAGATCTCATATGAAAAAGTTATTAATAAATTAGAATAATGATAAATAAAATTTTAATTAAAACTTAAAAAAATAAACTAATATAATTATTATGTTACCTTCTTCCTCCTTTCTCTCATGCTCACGCTTCAGTAGCATACACACCCAAACCCCATGCGACTCATCAACAAAGCGTGCCACCATGTTTGATCGAGCCACCACATCAACGTCGCCGCTCCAGCACCCCTTCCCACCCCACCTCAACCTGGGCCACACCATCAACGCACGTGAAAAATCGAGCATCGGAAACCCTAAATCACGACAACAACGAACGCGAGCTTCCCCATCTCGTGTTGCCCTTCCAGTCGCCTCCAACCCTAGCCTGCTCGCGGTAAAAGGGGATCGCCTCCCTCGACTTCAAGTTGTGATCGTTCTTCGTATTTTATTTAGTTATTTATTTATTTTGACTGTTTCGTTCTGAAATGATTTGAATTGAGATAAAGGGGAAAGGAGGTGTACGAGGGAGACAGAAAGTAGGCTGCCTTGTATAAGTTGTCGTAGGAGAAAAGTCAACATATATTATTTTAATTAGAAAATATATCGCCGATCGACTCGCGAAATCTTGAACTCCAAACGAAGCATGTCGCCTGACATTCAAAATGTTTTACCCTTATTCCAATGACAATGGAACTATCTTCGAGGCCCAATTCGATCGTATACAGAAGACAACTTATCAAAATCAATTAATTTTAATCAAATTCCTTAAATTAATTTCTACGTGTTTCAAGCTCGCATGGCTAAATGACAAGGCCGATCGCTACGAAACTTGAACTCTATAATCATTCAATATTACGGATCCGATGAAACTGGTTTTGTCGAAATCCGAGACAGTGGCCAAAATGGATATTTTCACTCGTTAATTAAAACCAGAAATTTCCAAATTTTCAAATAATCACTTTAAATTCAATTTTTAAGTTTAACATCTTCATTGTCGCTTAAATAAAATTTAAATCAACTTCTGACATCATTTTCATTCACGTCAAATCCAGAATTCAATTATTTAAATAATTGCAATATTAAATTTAAACAATTTAATTATCCAATGAATAACCATATTTCCATATAAGCTATTTAACTTATAAAATTTAATTTTAAAACAAACTCAAATAATAATAATAAAACTACTTTCATTTTAGAGTAATTCAATTTTCATTATTCAATTCCAACTATTGATTATAGCCCATGCAAATATATAGAACTCCTTCTCAATATTTATTTTCGCCAAAATCTTCGGAATTGTTTATTTCAAAAAAAATTATTCGAATTCATATTAAATAACCACATTAATAATCTTTAGAATTTTATTTCTAACCATTTTGTTCAATAATTATATTAAATTTAATAATTTAAAATAGTTAAAAATACGGATCGTTACATTCTGCCCCACACAAAACTTTTCGTCCTCGAAAAGGAGGTAAGTAGAGAATTGAACATATAATATATTATATTCAAAATAATAAACTTATAAATCTTTAAAATCTTATTAGAAAGCCTTTACTACGCTTCTACTATGCCACTCCGATCGGCTTATAGAAACCCAACTTATATATAAAACAAATTATAAACTTTTAAAACATCAAAAAATTTCTAACACTTGGATTTACGGAAAATTTCGACAGTCTCCTTTGCATGGATCGGTTGGAAATTTTTTGCAATTCATATATAACCCAAATACATATCAAATATATATCTCATCTTAATGATGAGGCATCCCGTAGGGAAAAATATAAAAGTGCGATATGTAATCCAAGATACGTACCTTATTATTATTAATACAAGCGAGTTCACTCGTATTAAGCAAGCAAAAGCAAAATAAATCCGCGTATATGTCCAAACAGTATTCGTATGCACCTATCTCAACGCAATTTAGAAATATTAGTTACTTATAAAGATATAGAACATGTACGAGTTCAATAAACTATAAAACATGCATTTTGAATCCAAATCATAAGCACGAGCACAAATACACAACATATCACAATCATACATAATCAAAACAGTTATAATGCCGATTTACAACAAAAGAAACCAATCAATTAATAATATTCATCCAATTAATCCAATTAATTCATAACTATGTTAATTTACATCTTCTAATGTCCATAGCTAATTTATACACTTCGTTTTTATTAACATTCAAATTATTTTATTAACATTTAATCGGTTTGCTTCAAATTTGTTTATATCTATTTCATTTACATTCAATTTAATCAATTCGATTTGTTAAATTCGATTGTTTCACTTTTATTTTAACAATATTTCATACAAATTCATTTATGACCATTTTATAAATAATTTAAGTTATATTTTATTTCATTGGCACTTAATATGTTCTGTTTAATACTAATATTAGACCAATCATTTCATAACCATTGAAGTTTATTATAAACATTTTATAAAATGTAACTCATGTTTATTATTACTTCATAACTTAAGTTTATATTAATTCATTGACTCACCTCATTAGTGCACTTCATTATTCAAATTCATATTAATAATTTTTTTACTTCAATAAATTTTATTTTATAAAATGATTCACTTCATTAGTTTATTAACTTTACTTAAGTAAATTTTTGTTTTATAACTAAAATTCATATTAATAAATTTTTATTTTTCTCACAATCAATTTCATTCAACTTATTAAGTTAACTTTATCTTATAATTCATTTTTTTCACTTATTCCATATTAAATTAGTTAAATTTCAATTTTATCGAAACCCATTCCATTTGCATTTAATTTATTTACATCCAGTTTAAATTAAATTCAATTACCCATATAAATTTTACTTACACTCATTTATTTTTATTCAATTTCTCACAACTTAAACTACATTTCATTTTATAATTCAAGTTCGTATTTCTTTTATTAATTCATTTTATAGCTTAAGTGGAATTAATTCACTTTACTAATTTATCTAGTTTCATTCAAATCTAATTCAATTTATTTAATACTAAATTAAACTTCATTTCATTTTAATCCATTACTTAGTTTATTTAACTTTATTTTTTATTTTTTCTTATCATTCACATTCAACTAATTCAAAATTTGTTTTTAGCTTGATATTTCTCAAATTTATAAGTAATACAAATTAATTCACCTAAAATTTCGTTTCGTTTCGTTATTTTATTTTATTTATTTTATATACAATTCACATTTATTTAAACTTCTTGAGTTGGAATTCATTTTATTTACTTCATTTCACTAATTCAATTTATTCACATTTTTAGGTTAATTATTTTATTTCATATCTCAAATTCAAATTTTCTTTCGTTTGCTAACCAAAATGTTCAACAGTTTTAAAATTTAGTTTTACTTCCCTATTCAAATTTATAAGTTATAAACTTATTTCTTATATATACTATTCTCAATTTTTAAGTTCAAAACTATTTTCATATATTTATTAAATCATACTTGAATATTTTTTTCACAATCAAAATGTAACGACCCGTAAATTTCAACTGTTTTAATAACGTTATTAATTGAAATTTTGTGAAGTTTTAAACGATAAAATTTTGAAATATAAATTTGATATTTGGAATGCGTCTAGTTAAACATAGCAACTGGTAAATTTTCGTCCGAAAATATGAAAGTTTATTTCGCGCGTAAATTTACTTCAATTTAATCAGTTAAAAAGCGATGAAAATAAAATGTTTTCGGAACCTAAATATTTTTACATGGAAAAATTCTAAATCGTCTTCTAAGCAAGGCGTCATTTTTCGTATTTCCAAATTCGGACTTCTGTAGCTCCGTCGATCTTATTTTCATCAAATTAGCAGCATTTGGTACCAACATCGATTTTTGATCGGATGATCGTACCACTAATATATGTATACCATTTTGATCGTCTCGCCATGCTGATTTATACAGCATATTCAATCCTGTGTTTTAAAGTCCGGTACGTGGCAGAAACCACGAAACGGCAAATCGTATCGGTAGTCATTTTGAATCCTTTTGTTCCTTTGTCTGCTCATTTTCCATTTTGTAATACGAATAGACATCAGATTTATTTTCATTGAATTCTCCGGTTGGACTCTTACTATTCCCTATTCCATTTATACTTGACGTGTCCTTTCATTTGTCACGTTACTTCAACTAAAGTTTTTTTAGCTTTCTATTTATATTATAAGCTATTCTACCTGTACTCCTATTTGTGAACACTTACTTATTCCCTGTTAGCTCACCGCCCAGATCTTCTTTCTCCTCCAACCTTCCCCTCTTCTTCTTTTTTTCTTTTCTTAAATATATTTTGAAGTCTGCTGTCAATCTCAAGCTTTCCACCTTCATGCAAATGCGTGCACCTCCTTCCCCTTGGCCATGCGAGACAGCACCCATCATAAAAGCACGGACGAGCCACCAACCTTCCGCCTTGACTGTCTCCATCGTTCTCCCTTGCAAACCCAAACTTCCGCCTACACTCCTCCTCCGTCCGCTCTCACGTCAGTCACCCCTTCATCCCACCTCCAGCCACCGCCCCTATAGTCAAGCGCCACCCTCCAGCCGCCGTGAGCGCTCGTGCCTTCCTTGTCGACCACCATCAAGCTTGAGTCAGCATCACCGCTCCTCCCTCCAGATCCATGAGATGAATTGATAGCCACCCTGAAGCCCGCACCGACCTCGGCACTTCCTCCCTGTCGCCTACATGAACCGCCACACTCTTCCCTTCTCTTTGCCGAGATCACCGCCATAGCCTACCACCGATTCACTTCGACCATCCCTTCGAGCTCGTAACCATCCCGACGACCAGAGCCTGTCGTGAGCCACCTCAGTCAGCTCGGCCGAACCCGCCTCCTTCTCCTTTTCTTTGCAAAGGTTGATTATATAAGTCATATATTATGCATATATTTTGATTTTTATGTCCATGTTTGGCACAGTGTATCTCCTGTATTTCTTGTCGAAATTCGATGATTCTTTTTTTGATTGAAAGATGAGATTCTCTAGTTTATGCATGTAAAATTTCAGTCCAATTCAAGGACGTTTGGTCCTTTGTTTTATACCTGAAAGTTGCAACCAAACTGATTTTGCACTTGTTTGCATGTTTATTTTTTCTTTCTGAACAGCAGTTAGACTTCATGTTCACGATATCAAATCTCACTCAGGTTTTATCAGAATGGGTTGATTCTATTTTTAAAAAAGAGTCGAAGTTACCTAGTTTATGCATGTCAAATTTCAGCAAAATCCAACATCGTTTGATTAGTGGTCGAGGATCTCGAAGTTAGACCCAGGCAGCTGTTCTTTTGTACTTGAAATTATTTTACAATACTGCAAACACGACTTGAGTTCATGTTTGACGCATCGTATCTCTTCCGTCTTACGTCGGAATACAATGATTCCCATTTTGTTTAAAAGATAAAGTTTTCTACTTTCTGTATACAAAATTTTAGCTTCATACGAGGTGGTTCAGTCCTCTGTTTCTTACCTGAAAGTCAGACCCAGAGGGGTTTTCAGACCTGAACATTTGACAGTCGCAACATGGCCTGAGTCTATGATCGTGACATCGTAACTCTTCTCGTCTCTTGTCCAAATCAAGTGATTCTTTTGTAGTTTGAAATAAAAGTTTTGATCTTTATTCATACCAAATTTCAGACCATTTCGATCTTGGTAGCACATAGAATTATATTATTAAACTTTGACGCAGGACATGTTTTGTAATTGTTGCTATGTTGAATGTTTTGATTTGATTTCGGTAATTCCTATTTAACAGCTTTGCTCGATGATTCGTGCCAATCTAGTTTATTCCGGAAGTCGTGCTTGCGATCCGTGACTCGACTTCGTTGTCTATTCATCTCTCTAGCCTCAAAAGGTGAGCAATCACTCACGATTAACGTTCTTTTATTTATTAAATTTGATTTCAATTGAAATGACAAATTGAAATATGTTGTTATTAGTTATTTACACTGTTATATTTGTTATTACCTGTATCTGTTCACCTATGACATCTGACACCATTATCTGTCATTTATGCGATGATAATACAGTTTGGTTGATAATTGATTGATTGTTGATGTTTATATTGGACGATAAATTGTTAATGTTAAAGTGATAAATAATATGCAATCGAATTGATATAGGATAGTCAACAATTTAGATTGGATCTATAGGTTGAATTTGATTTGTTAAATTTGTATAATATGACCCCCTTTAAATGTTTAATTACTCGACACGTAGTAATATGGTTAACTTCACTTTGAACCATTGAATGTATGTTGTATAAAATTGATGTTGTATGAAATTGAATAATTGATATCAAATGAAGAACCGTATTAATATTAGTGTAATAATCATTAATCTACTTGAAATGATAGTGTAGATTCTAGAAATGATTATATTAATTTGCACAAACAACAATGTGAATTAATACGATTATTTCGGGATTATTTGAATTAATAATTGGATTGTTGTTATTGATTATTGTTATTGCTTGTTTATTTACTTTGGCACCATCCCAGTTATCACACTACAAGTTCCTTTTGCTATGCTTTAATTTTTGAATTGAATTAGAATCGGGTTGAAATGATAAATACCCAAATTAAACTTTGACCTATGATAGAGAATTAAACAAAAACCCGACTGGTCAATAATTTGATTTAAAAATAAAATGAAGATTTTATTTGAATAAATAATATGGTTTTGAAACGAAGTTGGAAATTGAATTTTAATGAAATTTAAATGTGAATATTTAATAATTTGAAACAAAATATTAATAAAGAAATTGATGGAAGAATGTTGTTTAATCTAAGAAATGATTGAATTAAGTTTTGAAATTATTTAATAATTTAATGAGATTGAATTATTTAATAATTAAATAAAATTGAATCCTTTGATAATTAAAATTGAACTTTTTAATTAGTGAAATTTAGTTCTTTATTAATTGAGCTTTGAAATTGTAACTAAGTAAATGAATATGTGAAATTGAATTTCTTTATCAAGAAATGCAAATGTGATTTTTGAAATTAATGTAAGACTTGTAATTTAAAGGGTTGATTTGTCAAAGCTAATTTAATTAAATTTGAAGTTTTGATATAATGAAGTTGAACTTAGGTAATTGATTTAATGAATTGGAAATTTAATAGAAATTGTTTTGAATGACAAATTAACTTAACAAATATTGAATGAAATTGATCAATGGATTTAAATTGATTTGAATGCTAAATTAAATTAATTGAAATGATTTCGGAATGAAACTTATATACAAATTTAAATGAATACTTGAATTGTCTTAAATCAAATATTTAATTTGAATTATAAGATTTTGAAATGGAAATTTGGAAGTTTGAAACGTAAATTTTGGAAATTGTTTAGAAAGACAAATGGAAGGTTGGTTTATAAATTCTAATTGAAATTGAAATTGATTTGGTTTTGAAATAAACAAATGACCAATCGGTGTAATAATCACGAAAGTTATTAAAGAGACCGGAATCGGTTCGGGACATACTCACTGTCTAAACCGAAAACCACTTTAATAACTATACGCGGAGTGTGATCCAGAATGAAGTGGTTGGAATGATGTACGTGATGACTGAAGAAAGGGAACGATAATGGATAGCCTTGACACTTGTGTCAAATTGGAAATGAATAAAATAGGAGCCGTGCCGGGCCAAATGGGGGTTAGCTACCTCAAGCGAACACACTTCTTCAAAAACTACTCATTACTTGTTGTCGATTGGTGCACCCTTGATTTTGGGAGTGTTGTTTCACGCTGTTGCGATCACTGCGGCGATGCGTTCTCACCAGTCCGGATCAGGCAAATGGTAGTTTCACTACCTTGGGTATTGCCTCATGTGCCTTGTCATACTTGTATCCCTATATACGCGACCACTATGATTTGTTTTGTGTTATACCTATGGAGTACTCCCTAATATCCCACTAGTTTGCGGTGGAGTTTACAGTGCTGTATAGACTATAACGCTTATATAAAATGTGTTAAGGGGGATAATGGTAACGCCTTAACACTATTTTGATACTTTATATTACTGATAGGCATTATCTACTTATCGTACACTACTACATAGTAGATAGTTTAACGGATCCTTAAAGGATGGTTATTCCAAACATCCTTTGAGTTACTTGTATTTCAGTTGCTATTTCACTTGAGTTGGATTTATTGATATAAGAATGTTAATCCTGACTCGAGTGTTTTGTGTTTTCTTTACGCTCGGGTCAGACTGACTGTACCAGTATTCGAGACTCACCTTTGGAGTTGGAGCTTCGCTTGGAGATCCAGCTATCTATCCAGTTTTCAGATATCCAATTGATTCCAGTGATGTATTCTGATATTGCATTTGATTATTGTATTGAAGACATCTGTTGTACCTTACTCTACTCTGATATGTATATAGTAGCTTCATGAACTACTATCTTTTATTTCCGCTGCATTTATTACTCTGTTTCTGTGATTATTTATTTACTGTATATGTTCAGTTTTGCCAAATTTAAATTTACAACGCGGTATTTTGAATTATTCAAGTCCGACATGTGTGTCTGCCTATGCACTTGGCGGGTGCAACATGATAGGGGGTTCTCGCATTTGGGTTTGGTAGCGAGCGGATGACTCTTACTCCTACTTGTCCCTGCAGGGTTGGTGCAGTTGAGAGGCTGGCCGTAAAGGCAGAACACAGGTACAGCTATATGCTATGGTGGGCGTTACCCCACTGGCGACGTCCCGTTACAGTTGGTATCAGAGCTTTTGTAGCTCTAGGCAAAACTCAGCATATAGGGTAAATGTATTTACAGAATCACTTCATTCGAGTTTGAATCTCTTCCTTTTGACTCGATTCCTTTGAATTTTGGAACATTCCCTACGGTTCCGAAATTCATTTTTGTCCCTCACTATTCGTATTTTTCTGAATTCTGGAGTATCACATAACTCCACTTCGAATGATCTTTATAATGAGTTGGTGGTCCCGCCAATCTCAAATTTATTTGTAAAGGGGTAAAACTCTTTTACGATAGCATCGATCCACCGGAGATTTACATATCCTCGGTTTAGATGCTGACATCTTTGGTTATGCCAAATTCTATCTCTTGAGATCAATGTCGATTTGCCTCGGAATTCTACATTGACCTTATTCTTGAAGTCACGATTGACCCGGTTAAGGTTGCCCGTGATTTATATAAATTTATCAATCTTCCTACTTTGTTATTAATCATCATATCTTTGTTTCGAACTTATCTTCGAATCAAATTTCTCTTTGATTTGAGTCCATCAAATTTGAAACCCTATCCTTATTTTGAAAATTCATTCCTGTATCGTCGAGCAAAGAAATGTATTTGTAAACTAATATATAAATGTTTTAATATATGCTGTGTTGTTTGAATTGTTGATGTTGATTTGGGTTTCCGATCGATTCGCCTGATCTACGCTATCGATAGGATTTCCAAAACACTTGAGCAGAGCAAGCTGACACAATATTGCTTTCAAATTTTGAAAATAAAATAAAGTTTGTATGATTTTACTATATATAAGTATAAATTTTCTGAAATTGAATTGCTAACTGAATTGGTTGTCAGAAAGGTAATATTTGATTTTCACTATTTTTTTTGTAAATCAATGGTTACCAACATAAAAATAAATGGAATTATAAAACTTGGTTTATAGATTTATTTAGAAATTTAAATGAATTTAAAGTAAGAATTTGAGAATTTAATTTCCTAATATTTCAAGCTTTGGTTTTAAGTTTTTAAAATGTATATTATTGAAGGTATTTTCAAATAGAAACCGTTTTCAAAGAATTTTAAAATGTTGAAATCAGTGCTCTTCTCTTTGTCGCTGGAAAATAATTTCAGTGATGGCGGCCGCATCATCGACATTCATTTTCGAGTTTCGAAGTGGAGAAACCATTCTGCAGCTTTGCTACGCTTTTGTTTGGGAAATATTTTAATTTGAATTTCTTAGGTATGACTTGATTTTTATATATATATATATGGGAATATTATTTTGAATTTAATTTGATTTAATATATATAGTATGTTAACGCTGAAAGTTGAACGCTAACACCCGGTGTGTGTAATAACAATGTGAAAGCACCACCCGTTGGTACGGGAACAGAATATAAGCTGAAAATAGCAGAAAACGGTAAAGGGACAACAGATTTATAGTGGTCCGGCCCGTAATTGAGCCTACATCCACTTTATATTCTTTTATTGCTGATCTGGTTACAATTTGATATAATGCACTTCGAATACAATTCACTTCGATCACACAAACACTTCAGATTAGTAACTCAAACTTTAACGATGAGATTTGTTGAATCCATGTCGGATGTGTAGAATCTTGTTCAAAGCTTGTTGTAGTATCTTCAATGTTTGGAGTTCTTCAAGTCTTGGATGAGTTGAGAATTCGGCAGAGTAATGGCGCTTCAGAAAATGATTTGCCCCCAAAGTCCTTTTCACGTTCGGGGTAGGTTGTTATTTATAGAGAATTTGACCCCTTAGGTCGTAAGTCGTGGTCGACTTAAGGTAAGTCATGGTCGACTTAAGGTAAGTCGTGGCCGACCTATTGAGTCCAGCTCGTGGCTTGGTAGAAGCTTACTTACCCATCTGATCCATGTTACAAGTCCTAAGTCATTTACGAGTCATCTTCCTCCGGCATAAGTATTGCGGCAGCGAACTACAACTCTGGCTTTAGGTCGTGGACGACCTAAACTAAGACGTGAGTCGCAGCTTAACTGGTAAACGAGCTAGGAGGTAAGTCGTAGATAGCCTTAAGTCGTAGATCCTCCATTTCCTTAAGTCGTCAACTGGTTGAGTCGGCCAACACCTTTAAGTCGCCGAGGCCATTAAGCTGTTAACTCCTTAAACCGTTAAGTCGTAGGCTTCCTTAAGTCATCCAGACCTTAAGTCGTTAGGTCGTCCAGACATTAAGTCGTTAAGTGCTTGACTCGTTAAGTCGTCCAGTCCTTTAGGTCGAAGACTTCTTAGACTGTTTCAATTCTTAGGTCGTCTAGACCTTAACTCGTTAGGTGGTCCCGACCTTAAGTCATAGGTCGTGTAGTACTCTGAGTTGTTAGGTCGACCAATCCCTGACTCGTTAAGTCGCGTACCCTGCTTGAGTCGTTTTCCTTGCTTGATTCGTCCAGTTCTTAAGTCGTAGACAAATTGAGGGTTAACATTTGCCCCTCGAAGTACACGCCTAAGTCGTAGGTCGTGTGCTTCGACTCATCTTAACTAGCATGTGCCGATTCGAGTTCCACTGCCCCGAGATATAAAAGGCTTGAGTCGTTCCTCCTACTTCCTTCTTCTTATTACCTATCTCTTAAGTCGCATCTGCCATTAGCATTTCCCCGAGCTTCCTCAAGACGATTCTTTTTTCTTAACGAAAATAACCAATCACCAATCCTTGATCCTTCATTGCGTAAGTGCTCCTGCTTCCTTCTTGATCCCTGATCATCATTAATTCGTGAATCACGCTCCTCGTTCTTAATCCATCTCCTCATGCAATGCTTCGTTGCAAATCTTGCTATATCGATAGTCTGCGAACTCGATTCAATTCGATTTAGCTTCAAACAATTGGGGCGATGAAGGCGATGGGTTGCAGTGTTTTGGACTTAACCGATTAGAATGGCAGGGCTTTGGATTTACGGTGATGTTGAATTGGTTTTTTGGATGATTTAATAGTGTGGAAAAAATGATGGTTTTTGTTAGTGGAGTGGTTAACGGGTTAACGGGTTAGGAGGATAAAGGGTTAGGAGTTAAGGAGAAAAGTCAGTTGGTCACACGGAGCGAGGTATTAGCCTGGTCATGACTTAGCAACCTTGTACGACCTATGATCCCTCTCGACTTAAGTCTTTACCAACTTATCCACTTACGACATAAGCCCTGAGTCATGGCCGAGTTAGGACTTGGGAAATTTACATCACTTTGAACTGAAGCCTTTTCCCTTCTTACTATGCCTTGCGACTTAAAGATTAAAGACTCATATGACAAACGTCTTGACAAGTTGACGACTTAACTTGACTCACTGTACATTCACTAAGTCGCATACGACCTAGTACTTTGGTCGCAGCCAAGTCAGTATTTGTATGCTCAATTCGAACTCACACTTCTAAGCATAATCTTGATTTAAGTGCTTAACTTGAATTACTGAAACAAACTGCCCGAATACTGAATTGTCCGGACTTTAATTTGTTAAACTTTATTGCATTTTTTACAGATCACTTTGACTCGCAAGCTAACAACCTGTTTAATACAACATTTATAGAAAATTGGGATGAATATACTGCCACTGACTGCCCACATCAAATGACAGATTAGTTAATAACAGATAATCAACTTAAATAGATTATGTGAACGAAGTGCTTTAAATCAACAAATTCAAGCAAAGTATTAAAGCAACATTGAAATAGTCAACTGAAAATGACTGGTTTGCACTAATACTGTACCTGAACTTTAAATTAACAAGTCCTGAAATTTGGTAATCGATCAATTGTCGACTAGCTTAATTCCAGTTATATTTACTTGTTATCTTTATTAGTTCTGCACAACACTTCACAACTTTTAGGAAACGTGCACCTTCATATTTGAAAATCCAAATGCTTGTGTATAATGACTTCTCAGCAAGAAGATATAACAGTCCAGACTAGAGAGGCCACTCTTATTCCAGCTCCATTAGTCAATCCTCCCGAAAGAGCCTCTACCACTTTATCGTACAAAGTTTTCTGTCAGTTGTGCACCCAGTTTGGCATTGCTGAAGCAGATGCCATTCTTCCTGAGAAAAGTAACACCACTGATGCAGCGCCTCCTGGCTTTGTAGCAGTTAATCGACAAATGTGCCTGAGCGGGGCCATTCCACCTTTCAACAACTTTCTCCAGCATCTTCTTCTCCAACTGGCCATCTCCCCATTTCAGCTACATCCCAATAGCTATGCCATTCTAATGGGGTTGTGTGTATTATTTAGTAGAACGCTTGACCGTCTCCCTAGTTTTGACGAGATCTGCTACTTATGTTCTTTTACCAGAACTAAAGATCATCCTTCGATCACTGTTGTGAGAAGCGCCAGAAATCGTAAATTGATTGTAGGCCTCCCTGACAGTGCCCATGGGTTCTTAACTCAGTACTTTTACGTTCGCTGTCCCCCGGGGTTTTATGCTGTGTGGAGGGAAGGAAGTAAGATTATCTATCCTTACTTCTTCTATTCTTTGAGTTTTGTGAAGTCCAAATTGCCAAATGTTAATTCGCTTTTTCATTTCAGCGCTCCCCCCTCCTTCTAGGGATCCCAGCCACAAGCCAACTCTAGAGAGGCTCATGGCCGTACCAGCTGAAAAGCGGGATGCAAAATTTTTGTTGAAAGACGAATTTCTTCACCAGTTTGGACTTCTTCACCCTTCGCGCTCTTCTCAGCCTCATGAAGTTCCTAATTCTTTAGGAAAGATGTCTGATGCCCTTGCTTCTGTCGGAGAACCTATACCGCAAGAGCCTACCACTGAGGCTTCTTTGGTGAAGTGTTCTGCCTCTATTGACGTTGCGGGATCATCCGGCAAATCTACGCTCTCTCCGGTTATCGAAGAGGAGGAGCCTCTTCAATTACCCGAGAAGGCATCCAATGAAGGGGTTGAGAAAGAGAGTTCCGCTCAGCATGACGGCGAAGACATTTTTGGGGGTCTTAGTGACTTAATGGTGACTTCACAAGAGTTATTCAAAAATGACACTTCAAAAGCTATTTCTCCTGCTGTCGAGGCGACTTCTTCCTTACAACAAGTTTCAACACCTTCTACACCAGTCGTTGCCGTTCCCACATTAAAGCGAGTTTGACGCGCGTAGTTTGCACGCCGCACACACCTAGGATTTTTCGGCACTTATACGCACTTATCCTCTTTTTCTGGAGATTTCTAAACTTCATTTCTTTTCCATTTTCAGATTCTCCGATGGGGCGCTCTGGCTCATACTATGACAAATTTCAGCGCCATGGAGTCCGCGAAACTTATGACTTTCGGCGATACCTCAATTCCCCAAGGGAAACAGATGAAGAAAGAGCTATTAGGGAAGCTCAAGAGAGGCGGGACTATGAGCAGAGGCAGAGAAGAAAGGATGATGAACGATATGATTCTTCTCGCAGAAGTGACGATTCTCACAAAAGAAAATCCCATGATGACAAAGGGAAGAGTCACATTACTGGAGATCCAAGTAAGCTGGTCAAGCCTAGTGATGCGTCTGTAATTTCTGAGAAGACCCCTGCTTCAATTCCTCTTGATATCCCCTCTGGTTCTCCAGCTCTTCAAAAATCCGACATTCAAATGATTATCAACAGGCCCCAGTATCAAGTAAGGGATGCTCCTCCTACACTTCAGAACCGATTTCCAAATTGGTGTCTGAAAGGAGTTCGCTTTGACTTAGACTTGGTTCCTATCGACAAGCAAGCCATGCTGAAGAATCTTGATGCTGTTAAGCTTGACATTGAGAGAATGTCTGGATGGCAGAAGCTGGTTGATGAACTTCAAAGGGTCAATCGCATGAACCTTGAAACCATGCTGACTATGGAGAATGATAAGTCAGAGTGGGATAAAATTTGCAAGCAACACGATGCTGAAATGAAGAGCATCTCTGATGATTATGGGAGGCTTGAAGCTGAAGTTGAAAGACTAAAGAGCGAGCTTGCCACTTCCTCCACTTCTTACTCGCAAAAGGAAGAAATGCTCCAAAAGCAGGTTCGAGACGCCCATGCTGCTAGCGAGATGCTGAAGCAAGACTTGAAGCAGAGCAGCATGTTTCTAGGAAATAACGTGATGACGCCGTTCAGCTTCGGGAGAAAATTAGCTCCCAAGACTTGGAAATCACCAGGCTATAGTCTCAGTTGTTAAAGGCTGAAAGAGAGCGCGATGAAGCTGTCGCTGGGAAAGTTGCAGCTGAAGAATCTCATGTGGCTACTAAAGCCAATATCAGCTCCACTTTGTTCGACTTTTATATCCACAGCGTCTTGGGGTGCGGAAGTCTCTCGTTATTGAGGCCGGACTATGAAGTCACTTTAGCTGAAGTATGGGAGGCGATAATCGATATGCTTGGCGGTGCCGGCTATGATGAGGCAAAGCTTGAGGCACGTTATCTTGACGATGAAACTCATGCTTCTCTTGCTAGAGGAATGGAGCAACTTGCTAAAGCGTGAGCTGAATCGACGAGAGAAGAACACCCAAAGGAGGAAGCTCCTTTAACTGCCCCCGTCCATACTTCAATTTCAGCTGATGTTAACATTATAGACTCCAGTTCGCATTCTTCGCCTCCTGCTAAAGTTGACAAAGAAATTGTGACCACTCCTACTGAGGACGAGGCCCTGGAAGATATTGAGGCTGAGAAATTCGAGATTGATCTTACAAAGCCGACCTCTCCAGGTAACTTTTGCGTCGACGCGGATCTAGTGAATCACTTATTCGATTTAACCGAGTTTGGTGAACTTCTTACTTACTACTTAAGCTTTGGTGAACCAATATCTTCTCTTTTCTTGGAGAATACCGATTTTAACTTCTTTTCTTCTGCAGCGGAGGCACCGAGCGCCATACACTCTTCTCCTCTTCCAGCTGTTCCTCCTCCAACCCTTCAAATTACTCCTGCTTCTCAACCGGGTTCGCAGGAAAAGCAAATAGAAGCCGTTCGAGGCTTGGAGGATCCACTCGCTTCTCAAGAACAGAAGGCGGAAGATCTTAAGGACAATGAGAAGACTCCGGAGCAGTCTCTTGATGATAACACTAAGCTTTCTGCGCTACTTACTACTCCGGGAAGTGAGTCTTCCTCGAAGAGGCAAGGGAAGCGCGTCATAAAGAAGAAGAAGAAGAAAAACACTTCCGCTGGAAAAAGATGAAGTAGAAGAAGATCCGGCTGCACCCTCTTCTCCTTCTTCTCCGACCCGTCCCTGCCGGATTCCGAAACTAATCATCAAACCGGGCAAGGGTACTAAGGGTGGCAGGAAGAAGGGGTGATAATCTGGATTCTACTTTTCTTATTTTGCTTTTTGCTTGTATCGACCGGAGATTGTGCGGGTACCGGTCCCTGCTTTTTTTTGAGATCTGCACATGTAAAGAATTTTCACAGTATTGAATAAAATGATTCTTTTACTTGTACGAATTCTTGTATATGTAAGAATGCATCTATTTCTCATTTTAGTGTAGAATAAGCGATTCTTTTTACTTGTACAAACTTTTTGTCTATGTTTGAGAATGCATTTATTCCATATCTTTTCCGCGTGATATTGTAATGTGCTTGTGGTATGTTGCTTGAATACTACATTTATTGGTGTAGTTGTATTATATGATATTGCCCCTATACCACAAGTGCATTGCAATATCCTTTTGCCTTGACGTGACTTGTACTCTTATTTTTGAAGAATAACTATTCCGTCTTTGAGGAAACAATTATTCTACTTAAATGGAGCGTGTCTCGTTTTTGGAGAAGTTTTTATGCTTCAACCTTCGGAGATGGTCACTTTATATTTTTGAGAAGTGAATTCTCCTACGCGGTAGAGCGGGCCTCTAAAGAGGATTTTACTTAGCACTTCAATTTCTGGGGAAGAATTTTTCAAGGTGAACAAGTAGATCTTCCTTGAGAGTTGAAGTGTGCCTCCGAGGAGGGCTTTTTGGTATTTCTGAGGAGTAGCATTTAGACTCCGAAGAGTAGCATTATGCTTTGCGAAGTAGCGTTGTGCCCCCGGAGAGGTCTTGTGCTTCCGGAGAAGTCTTTTGTTTGTGCTTCCGAAGAAGTCTTGTTTTTGTGCATCCGGAGAAGTCTTGTGCCTCCGAAGAGGTCTTGTGCCTCTGGAGAGGTCTTGTGTGCCTTGGGGAAGGTCTTCTGCCTCCGAAGAGGGCAGTGTGTGCCTTTGGGGAAGGCTTGTGCCTCGTAAGAGGGCTTGTGGTGCCCGGGAGAGGTCTTATGCCTCCAAAGAGGTCTTGTGCCTCCGAAGAGGTCTTGTGCCCCCGAAGAGGTCTTGTGCCTCCGGGGAGGTCTTTATTTGATTGCTTGGAAGTTACTTTCTCACAGTTAAATGGATTCACAGGGCGGACGCAAGTTATTTAATTGGATGTTCGCTCGCACAAACGATCGCAATTAGTTAACAAAGGCCTTGCCCCAGTGGTTCCACCAACCTTTTTGTTGAGAAGAGCGTTTCCATTTATTGGCGTGCCTCTGAAGAGGGCTTGTGCCTCCGTAGAGGTCTTTATCCTCCGAAGAGTTGCGCCTTCAAAGAGGTCTTGTGCCTCCGAAGAGGGCTTTTGTTGATCAGCTCGCCCATGTCTCTTTGTTGTTTACTCATTAATGGTCCCATGTAATTGTCTCCGAGCCTATGTTCCTTTCCTTTGCAAGCAGTTTGCTCTATCCGATGGAGTGTACTTCACTGTTGATTGATTTCATGGGACAGGCGCAAGTTATTCTATCAGATGCCTATTTATACAAACGATTGTAATTAGTTAACAAGCATCTAGTTCATTTTCTTTGGAAAAGTGTCCCTTCGATGGAATCATCAACTTTTGGTGTAAAGTTCATCTTATGTTGGATTTGAATTTGGAACTTTCTATGGCTTGAAATTTGCTTATTGAGTGATTTACGGGGTTCACTTGGCATTGCAATGGGTAAGCTTGTTTTAATGACCTGCAATATTAAATCGATATTTTAGCAATACATTTAGAGTATTTACACATCGAAATGAAACAGGCATTTTATAATAATAAAGAACACAAAATTTATAGTGGTTCGGCCAAGAACTGGGCCTACATCCACTTTATAGCTCTTTTATTCATCATCACTGATTTTATAATGGTTTACAATACAATCGATACATCCATAATCATTTTACAATTTCAATCAAAGCTTTTTAAGTAAAATATGGGCGCAAATGATTGTTGTTCCAGGCTCTTGGGATTGGATCTCCTTCGACAGTTGTGAGTTTGAATGTGCCATCAAGAAGTTTATTGCCTATGACATATGGCCCTTCCCAATTTGGTCCAAATACTCCGACTGCTGTCATGATCCTCTTCAAAACTAAGTCCCCGACTTCAAAGCTTCGTTGACGGACTTTAGAGTTGAAGTGCCTCGCAATTCTTTGCTGATGGGCCGCAACTCTGAGTCTAGCTTCTTCCCTTCTTTCATCAAGAAAGTCAAGTGCTTCAAGTTGCAATTTTTCATTTTCGGCCTGGTTGAAATGAACTCTCCTATGTGAAGGGACTTCTAGCTCTACTGGAATCATCGCTTCCGATCCGTATGCCCATGAGAATGGAGTGTGCCCAGTCGCAGTTTTATGGGTTGTTCTGTATGCCCATAGTGCTAGTGGTAGCTTATCAACCCATCCACCTTTTGCTTTTTCAAGCTGCTTTTTGATGGTTGACTTGATAATTTTGTTTACTGCTTCCACTTGCCCGTTTGCCTGCGGATAAGCCACTACTGAGAAACTTTTTCGGATTTTGAATTGCTTGCAGAAGTCCAAGAACTCTTCGCTTTCAAATTGAGTACCGTTGTATGTGATTAACTTCTGTGGCACACCATATCTGCAAATGATATTTTTCGTTACAAAATTTATCATCTTTTTAGAAGTAATAATGGCCAAAGGTTCAGCTTCAGCCCATTTAGTGAAATAATCAACATCAACAATAGCATATTTGATCCCCGACTTGGCAATTGGTAAAGGTCCGATTAGATCTATCCCCCAAATGGCAAACGGCCAAGGGCTGACCATCTGTGTTAGTTCAGTTGAAGGTGCTCTTGGGATTTTTGCAAATCTCTGGCATTTTTCACATTTTTTGGAGTAGATAGCAGCATCTCGATTAATATTGGGCCAGAAATATCCATACCGAAGAACTTTCTTGGCAAGTGTTTGGCCGCCTGAATGATCCCCACATTCTCCTCCATGTACTTCTGCTAAGATTGTCTTAACTTCTTCCTTGGTTACACATCAGAGTAATTGCATTGAGAATCCCCGCCTGTATAACCGACCGTCTTGAATTACATATCTTGATGCTTTTCTTAACAGCTTTCGGCGTTCCTTAGAATTTTCTGGTAGGGAGCCGTTGAGCAGATGTTCTTTGATCGGGGTCATCCATGACTCTTGTTCTTGAGATACAGCCATGATCCAGTCGATATCCATATCATCAGTGCTTGGAGCTGACAAAACCTCCACAGGAACCAATCCCAATAATTGAGCTTCTCTGGAGCTTGGATACTTTGCTAGAGAATCTGCTTTCATATTTTCCTCTCGAGGTATGTGGCTTATCGAATAATGATCGAAATCATCGAGCAGCTCAGAAGCCTTCGACAAATAAGCGGGCAGATTTCCTCCTTTAGCTTGAAATTGCTTCTTGACCTGACACACAATAAGCTGAGAATCATTGAAGATTTGCAATGCTTTGATGTTCAATTCCTTTGCAATCTTTAATCCAGCAATTAGAGCTTCATATTCTGCTTCATTGTTTGTAGAAGGGAATTCCAATCTTAATGCGTAACATAATGATCGCCCTTCGGGGGTTTCAAGCACAACCCCAGCTCCGGAACAGTAATCATTTCTTGAGCCATCAACATATAACTTCCATTTGGTCGGGATGTCTGCTGTAATCTCTTCCTCACTGTCACCCTTATCTGTGTACTCTGCGATGAAATCTGCTAAAGCTTGTCCGTTGATCGCTCTTCGGGGATGATAAGCGATGTCATATTGGCTAAGTTCAACATTCCACTTCAGAAGACGGCCCGAAGTTTCAGGGCGAAATAGGACTTGCTTTAGGGGTTGGTCAGTGAGAACTTTGATAGGATGAGCCTGAAAATACGGCCTCAACTTTCTGGAGCAATCAATAAACAGTAGGCGAGCTTTTCTAGCTTTGAATAATTCATTTCTGCCCCAGCGATTCTTTTGCTGATATAGTAGACCGGGCGCTGAACTTTTGCATCCTCCCGCACTAGTGCTGCACTCAGGGCATGAGACGAAACTGCTAAGTATATGAAAAGGTCTTCCCCGTTGTTGGGCTTGGAAAGTATTAGAGGCACTTCCATGTGATGGATTAATTCATCGAAAGCTTTCTGGCATTTAGGTGTCCATTCGAAGTTTTTCTTTCCATTCTTTAAAGCGTCAAAGAAGGGGATGCATTTATCAGTAGCTTTGGAAATGAATCGACTTAAGGCAGCAACTTTCCCATTTAGGCTCTGCAGTTCCTTCTTTGTTCTAGGGGCTTTGTCTTCTCTTAGAGCAGTAATTTGAGCAGGATTGGCTTCAATGCCCCTAGCGCTTACGATAAATCCCAAGAATTTCCCGGACTCTACTCCGAATGAACATTTCAAAGGGTTGAGCTTCATTCCATACTTTCGGAGAATTGCGAACATTTCTTCTAAGTGATCCATATGGTCAACTGCTCTCTTTGATTTCACCAACATATCATCAACATAGACTTCCATAGTTTTCCCAAGCTGTGATTTGAACATTGCATTAACAAGCCTTTGATATGTTGCCCCTGCATTTTTCAATCCGAAAGGCATGACTTTGTAGCAGTAAAGACCAACATCTGTGACGAAGCTCGTATCCTCCTGGTCCGACTCATGCATCATAATCTGGTTATACCCGGAGTAAGCATCCATAAAAGATAACAATTCGTGTCCGGCTGTTCCATCTACCAGCTGATCAATCCTTGGTAATGGGAAGCAGTCTTTGGGACAGGCTTTGTTTAAATCTGAGAAATCAATGCACACTCTCCATTTTCCATTTTCCTTTTTAACCTGCACAGGATTTGAAACCCAATTTGGATATGTGGACTCTCTGATGAAATGATTTTCCATGAGTCGGTCTACCTCTTCCTTTAGCGCTGCTGACCTTTTTGGACCTTGGGTTCTTCTCTTCTGTTTCACAGGCGTGAATTTCGGATCAATATTCAGAGTATGTACAGCAATCTCTGGAGATATTCCACACATATCTGCATGACTCCAAGCGAATACGTCCAGATTTGCTTTCAAAAATGATATTATCATATTTTGGACTGCCATACTGAGTTGCGAACCCACATTTAGCACTTTGTTTGGGTCTTTAAGATCAACAGGTACTGGTACCGTTACCTCCATCGGCACCACTCTATTTTCCTCTGCACTAGCTTTTCTGGGGTCCATTTCTCTCCTTGCACCACTATGCTCGCCAGTGCAGGGACCACCTTGTATTTGCTACAAGGTTGGGTTTTTGATGTGGAGGGGAGCCGCCGCATCTTTCCCCATCTCTCTCTTCCTGGCCTCTTGAAGCTCTATAAGATAACATTCCCGTCCAGCATTTTGATCCCCTTTGATGACACCAACTCCATTATCTATGGGAAACTTCATAGTTAAGCACCACGGGGAGAGAATGTCTTTAAATGCAGCTAAAGTTGGACAGCCCAGGAAGGCATTGTAGGAAGAAAATCCATCAACAATTACAAAAGTCTGTTTCCGAACTACTTTTTTCTGCCCCTCTCCAAGTTCCACAAACAAGTCGACAGTTCCAATTGGTTGCTGTGGTTCCCCAGTGAACCCAACAATCTTTTGTGATGAAGCCTGAACATCAGCCATTGGAATCTTCATTTGATCAAATGTTTTATTGAAGAGTATATTGCAGGAAGCACCGCAATCGACAAGCACTCGTCTTACAATAGCTGACCCAATTCCTGCAGAAACAACCAAGGGATCTATGGTCGGAGCTTCAACACCCATAGAATCCCTGGCTTTGAACACAATATCATCATTAGAAGTTTTCTGCTGTTTCAGGGGTGCAGCGTCTTCTAAAACAAAAACATCTTCTTCTGCTGGGGTATATTTCAAAGCATGAGCATATCGTTCCATTTCACCCCAGCTTTTGCCCGCTGGGTATGGGCCTCCTGTAATCACATTGATAACAGGCCTTTCAAATTCATGTGCGGTAGTGCCTTTACCCGAGCCAGATGGATGAGTAGGGAGTTGCTGCCCCTGGGTAGACGAAGTTGGATCATTCCTGTTCTTCTTAACATACTGTTGTAGCTTGTTTTCCCTCAACAATTCTTCAATTAAGCTCTTCAAATGACGACATTCGTTGGTATCATGACCGGGTTGGTTATGAAACCGACAGAATTTTCCATTTCGCATAACAACCTTTCCAGGCTTTATCTCAGCTGGTTTAGGATACTCCACAGCATCTTTGGTGGCAAAGAAGATATTCTCCGGAGTGTCGGTTAAAGGAGTGAAATCTGAGGGTTTAAAGAAGCGAGGTCTCTTTATATCCTTTTGTTTCTTCCCATTATTATTTTCCCTTTTCTGGCCTCCAGAATCTTTCTTAGCTGAAGCAACAATGTTATTTTCTCCTCTTGTCGCCACCACTTTCATTGATGGCGGAAGATTTTCCAAGCGTATGAACTCATCAGCTTTCTTATAGAATTTCTCGAGTGAGTTTGGTTCCTTCATTTTCATCCATTTCCCAAATTCACTCGACTTATCGATAGCCCGCATTAGATAAGTCAAAATCATCCGTGGTTCTGCATTGTCGACTTCAGCCAGAGCTATATTGAAGCGATTCAGGAATTACTTAATAGGCTCTCCCGGATTCTACTCAAGACTAGACAATGTCATTATGTCTTTAGCCTTTGAAGCGTACAGCCTGAATTGCTCTTTAAACTTTCGGGTTAGATCGAAAAACTGATCTACAGATCGAACATGAAGCTTGGTAAATCAAAGAAGTGCCGCTCCTTCCAAGTATACCAGGAAATACCGGCACTTAATCTCATCAGTTTCCCTTGAGCCGGTCATGTGCCAGTCATATTTGTACAAGAATTGATTTGGGTCACTTGTCCCCCGGTAAGCAGGAATGGTGGGGGAACAAATTTTCTGGGAAACTCAGCATTTAGAATCCTCTCAGTAAACGGAGTCTTACTCGGAGCAAATCCCCATTCGCTCTCATCTTCACTTCTCTGCATGCTTTCTTTCATTATTTGCCGAATCATGCCGGAGAGATATTCCTCATTGTTCAATGACTTTGCGGATTAGACTTCGGCCATTTTCTCGGAAGTTTGTCCGGGCAAATGGTCACGGAAAACTGACGATGGCCTGGATCCTTCAGCTTGGAGAGGTACCCCTTCAGCGGCACCTGATCCCCCTTGAGGAATATTTCTTCATTCACAGTTGTGAAGATCATCAGTAATGTTTTCTTCATTACTTACTGGCCTTTGACTAGCCCCGAGCAAAGCACTTAACTTCTCCATCATTAGAGTATTCTAAGTTTCAATTTGCTGATACAACCCGGTAACTGCAGCATCTAACTCTTCTCGCGTCACTCCAATGCTTGGAGCTGCCTGACGTGGAGAAGGAGAAGTGGCAGTATTATCGTGAGCATCTTCAGATCTGACAGACTTGCGTTTTCTTCCAGGAGCCATTATATCCAACAGACTTCTGGTCTTGAAAGAAACTTTTTCAACGAACTTCTTTGAAGCAATGATGACAATATTTTTGAGTTGGGTTCTCAGTGAAAGCACCAAATTGTTAACGCTGAAAGTTGAACGCTAACACCTGGTGTGTGTAATAACAATGTGAAAGCACCACCCGTTGGTACGGGAACGGAATATAAGCTGAAAATAGCAAAAAACGGTAAAGGGACAACAGATTTATAGTGGTTCGGCCCGTAATTGAGCCTACGTCCACTTTATATTCTTTTATTGCTGATCTGGTTACAATTTGATACAATGCACTTCAAATACAATTCACTTCGATCACACAAACACTTCAGATTAGTAACTCAAACTTCGACGATGAGATTTGTTGAATCCATGTCGGATGTGTAGAATCTCGTTCAAAGCTTGTTGTAGTATCCTCAATGTTTGGAGTTCTTCAAGTCTTGGATGAGTTGAGAATTCGGTAGAGTAATGGCGCTTCAGAAAATGATTGGCCCCCAAAGTCCTTTTCACGTTCGGGGTAGGTTGGTATTTATAGAGAATTTGACCCCTTAGGTCGTAAGTCGTGGTCGACTTAAGGTAAGTCGTGGTCGACTTAAGGTAAGTCGTGGCCGACCTATTGAGTCCAGCTCGTGGCTTGGTAGAAGCTTACTTACCCATCTGATCCATGTTATAAGTCCTAAGTCGTTTACGAGTCATCTTCCTCCGGCATAAGTATTGCGGCAGCTGATGAAGTGTTAGGTCGAGAACGACTTAACGAGTCAAGTGGTCAGTTGGTATCGAGTTACGACTTAGTTAAGTCGTACCATCTTAAGTCGCAGAAGCCAGAAGCGAAGATTCCTATGCCGTGTTAATCTGAACCGTTGATGCCTTAAGTCGTCCAAAGAAAGACCGCTGCTGGAGTTAAGTTCTCTATTGTAGGTCGCGTACGACCTATGGTGAGTCGAGTGGAGTTGTTAAGTCGGCAACGACTTAAATGTTGTATTTTCTATCGTATTTTCTGCTTGCTAAGTCGCTAGGTTTTATTGTAATAAGTCATGAGTCGTCTGTACTTAAGTCGTAGGTCGTAGGACTGTGTTTCTGTATTGTAACTCGTAAGTCGTATGCTTTGGCTAAGTCGTAAGTCGGAGAGCATGATGAGTCGTAAGTCGGGGTTTTGTGATAAGTCGGAACCGACTTAAGAGTTGTACAGAATTTTTGTTTTGTTTTGTAACTTCTATAAATAGGCCGGTGGTGCCATTTGTAATAGTTTAGTTGATTTGAAATAAAACTCTTGTTTTGTTAGCTTTGTGCTTTCGCCAAATTGGTAGTTGAGTGTAATCTCCTATCTCCTCTTTCGGATAATCGAGTGCGCTCGATTCAACGACTGCAGAAGCCGATTCACGGAATCTAGTGCGCTAGATCAACGTGTGAAGAATCGCAGATCTTTGAACTCGGTATCGTGCGCGATCAACGAGTTCGGGATAGCTAGAATTCGGTATCTTCGGATCAACGAATTTGAGCATTTCAGTATCTTCCAATCCATCGATTACTACATTCATCGATCTACATTGTTTTTGATTAATCCGCTGCGTCAGTTTTTGGTATCAGAGCTTGTTTTAGCCAATCATAGCTAAATCGAGTCTTGGAGCCAATTTATTTGAAGTGTTAGCCGAGCTTGAAGGGTTGAGCCGTGCAAATTTGTTTAAAGTGTTGAAGTTGTGTTCATCGTGTTCATCGTATTTTTGCAACAAAGGGGGAGTTTTCGATCCATTTCACTTTGGATCTAAGTTCGAATTGTGTTTGAATTTGAAGTGGGCAAGTTAGAGCTTCGGCCGAGCTAAGGGAAGCAAGGAAGGCCGTGTACATCACTTGAAAGTCAAAGCCGAGAATTGGAGAGTTTGTAAAGTGTCAAATCATGCCGCCGAGAAGAGCTAATCGTCACGAAAACGTTGAAGCTTTGTATCGAAGAGAAGAAGCTGGTGAGATGGAGCAAAGAATCAATGAAAACTTTAGTGAAAAGCTTAACGAAGGAATTGGTCGGTTAGAGAAGATGATGTTAGAGATGAATCAGAATCGGAGAAGGGTTTCACCTGAATCTAATCATGGGGGAAGTAGAGTCTCGCCACATTCCAATCGAGACAGAAGTGTTGATGATGATCAAAGGCGTGGGGGAAACGTGAATGATCGAGAACGGAGGAATGTCGATAGAAGGGATGTTGGAGGAAGACGTGATGGTAGTAGAGATGTGGATGGACGAGATAGACAACGATATACATCTGATTTTGAAGAGGAGAATGATGGTGGTAGTGTTCGAGGACAAGGACGAGGACAAGGAAGAAATCACTCTGAATATGATCACAAGTGGGAGTCGGGGATGAAGACTGAAATTTCTGAATTCAAAGGTGGTATGCAAGCGAAGGAGTTTCTAGATTGGGTGGCTAATGTTGAGGAGATTTTTGACTTCAAAGAAGTTCCAGAACATCGTAGAGTGAAGTTGGTTGCTACAAGGTTGAGGGGTAGAGCTTTGGCATGGTGGCAGCAAACCAAGCTTACACGTGAACGGATGGGGAAGTCAAAGGTTGAATCATGGGAAAAGATGAGGAAAATGATGAAAGCCACATTCTTACCTTACAATTATCAATCGCTTATGTATCAGAGGCTGCAAAACTTGAGGCAAGGAACGAAGTCTGTTAATGACTATGCTGATGAATTCTATCAACTGATTGCAAGGAACGATATCATGGAGACAGAGGAACAATTAACAGCTAGATTTGTTGGAGGATTGCGTATGCAGATTCAAGACATGGTAAATATGTTTGATCCCAGATCAGTAGCGGAAGCACATCAGAAAGCGTTGGCTTGGGAGAAACAGGGAAGACGAGGAGGTGGTGTGTTTACAAATTCCAACAGTCAAGTGAAGGGTGTTAGTGGAAGTTCTAATGTTTCAAAATCTGTTGCAAAACCAGTTGTGAATGAGGTTGGGAAGGCGAAGGTCAATAATGGTTTCAAGTGTTATAATTGCCAGGAAATGGGCCACAAAAGTAGCGAATGCCCAAAGCCGAAGAAGAGAGCTATGATAGCAGAGGTTGAGGATGAGGATGAAGAGGCTGAATGTTCCAATTCACCACCTGAAGAGGAGGAAGAAGAAGTGACGGGAGACGAAGGTTATAATCTAATGATGAAGAGATCCTGTTTAACACCAAAGCAAGAGGAGGATTGTAGTTGGTTGAGGAGCAATATTTTTCAGTCAACATGTACCATTCTGGGGAAGGTTTGCAAATTTGTTATTGATGCTGGAAGCTGTGAGGAAGTTGGCGTTGAAGACCGAGAAACATCTGAAACCGTACAAGCTAGCTTGGTTGAGGAAAGGCAGGGAGGTGAAGGTTGGACGAAGGGCTTGTGTGAAGTTTTCAATTGGAAAGAAATACAAAGATGAAATCTGGTGCGATGTGGTAGATATGGATGTTTGTCATTTGTTGCTGGGAAGACCGTGGCAGTATGATAGGGCGGTGCAGCATGATGGGCGTAACAACAGTTACAGTTTCATGTTTGAAGGCACAAAGATTACTCTAGTTCCAAAGAAGCGACAACAGGAGGAAAACAAGTTGGAGGAGATTGAAGAGCTTAAAACTATGTTATCTTTGAAGGAGTTTGTGAAGGAAGTAGAGGAGGAGCCTGAAGTGTTTTTGTTGATTGGGCGAGAGAGCAGTGAAGAGGTTGAAATTCCGAAAGAAGCGAAGCCAGTTTTGAAAGAATTTGACGTTGTATTTCCAGAGGAGTTACCAACGGAGTTGCCACCGTTGAGGGATATAAAACATCAGATAGATCTTGTTCCAGGTGCTGTGTTGCCACACAGACCACATTATCGAATGAGTCCAAAGGAACATGAAGAGCTAAGGAGGCAAGTGGAAGAATTGCTTTAACAGGGGCGTGTGCAGGAGAGTTTAAGTCCTTGTGCTGTACCAGCTTTATTGGTACCCAAAAAGGATGGAACGTGGAGGAAGTGCACAGATAGTAGAGCATTGAATAAGATCACAATCAGATACAGATTTCGGATGCCGAGGCTTGATGATTTATTGGATCAAATCAGTGGGTCCGTAATATTTTCAAAGATTGACTTGAAGAGCGGTTATCATCAGATTCGCATTAGACCAGGGGACGAATGGAAGACAGCATTCAAGACGAGGGAAGGATTGTATGAATGGCTGGTAATGCCGTTTGGTCTATCAAATGCACCAAGTACATTCATGAGGGTGATGAACCAAATTTTCAGACCATACATTGAGAAATTTGTGGTGGTTTACTTTGATGATATTCTAATCTACAGTGCTAGTACAGAAGAGCATGTTCAGCATTTGAAGAAAGTGTTAATTATTCTTCGAGTAGAACAATTCTATGCTGCTACAAAGAAGTGTGTTTTTATGGCAAAGAGTGTTTTATTTCTTTGGTATGTTGTGTCGGAAGAAGGAATACAGGTTGACCAAAGTAAAGTCGAAGCTATCAGAGATTGGCCGCAACCCAAGACGATAACGGAAGTTCGTAGTTTTCACGGGTTGGCTTCATTTTATCGAAGGTTTATTCCACACTTTAGTAGTGTGATGGCGCCTGTGACTGATTGTATTAAGGGTAAATATTTTGCATGGACGAAGGAAGCTGGGGTTGCTTTTGATCAAATCAAACAACTCTTGACGTCTGCACCAATTCTAATATTACCAGATTTTCAGCTAGTGTTTGAACTACATACTGATGCATCCAAGGTTGGGATTGGAGGAGTGTTGAGTCAGAGGGGACGTCCGATTGCATACTTTAGCGAGAAGTTATCAGGAGCAAAGATGAGATACAGTACATATGATGTGGAATTCTATGCTGTTGTGCAATCTATTAAACACTGGAGACACTATCTATTTCAGAAAGAGTTTGTTCTTTACACCGATCATGAGGCGTTGAAGCATTTACAAGGGCAAGACAAGATTTCAACGAGACATGCATCATGGATTGCATATCTGCAACAATTTACTTTTGTTGTCAAACACAAGTCAGGGGTGACGAATCGTGTGGCTGATGCGTTGAGTAGAAGAAATCACTTGTTAACTACATTGAAGGTTGAAGTGATGGGATTTGAAATGTTGCCAGAATTAGTTGTCAATGATCCTTACTTTGCAAAATTTGTTGATAAAGTTAATGTGGGTAGAGACCGTACATTACAACTGATTTCTCAATCTTATTTTTGGCCGTCGATGAAGCGGGAAGTGGGAAGGTTTGTGGAGAGATGTCATGTTTGCCAAGTTTCTAAGGGAACAACGACAAATGCGGGACTGTATATGCCGTTACCCGTGCCTGTAAAACCATGGGTGGATATCAGTATGGATTTTGTTTTGGGTTTGCCTAGAACTCAAAGGGGGAATGATTCTATATTCGTTGTGGTGGACAGATTTTCCAAGATGGCACATTTCATCGCTTGTAAAAAGACAGCTGATGCCGTCCGGGTTGTTGAGTTATTCTTCAAAGAGATATATCGTTTACATGGTTTGCCGGAATCCATTGTTTCTGATAGGGATACTAGATTTCTAAGTCATTTTTGGCTAAGTTTGTGGAAGATGGTGGGAACAACATTGAAATTTAGTAGTGCTTATCACCCGCAGACGGATGGACAGACCGAGGTTGTTAACAGATCATTGGGAAATTTGTTGAGATGTCTTGTGCAAGACAATCCGAAGAGTTGGGACACGAAGTTATGCCAGGCGGAGTTTGCTCATAACCATGCGGTAAATCCTAGTATGGGGTTCAGTCCATTTCAGATTGTATATTCTAGTTTGCCAAAGGGATCGTTGGAGTTAACAGCCATACCACAACCAAAGAAGACAGTTAAGAAAGCTGCTAATTTTGTTGAAGGACTGACGGAATGTCATCAAATTGTTCAGGAACGATTAAAGAAGGCGAATGAGAAGTATAAACGATCTGCCGATCTGAAGCGAAGAAATGTTGAATTTAATGAAGGTGATTTGGTTTATGCAGTATTAACAAAGGATCGTTTTCCAGTGGGCGCTTATAACAAGTTGAAAGCCAGAAAAATTGGTCCTGTAGAAGTCGTGAAACGAATTAATGAAAATGCTTATAAGTTGAAGCTGCCGGAGGATGTACACACGTCGGATGTATTCAATGTTAAGCATCTCGTACCTTATCATGGGGATGAGTGTGTCGCGGAGGAGGAAAGTGCAAATTCGAGGACGAATTCCTTTCAACCAGGGGAGGATGATGCAGGCCAAGCTATAAGTCTCCAAGGCATAAGTCGTGACCGACTTAACTGGGGAGATAGCATAAGTCGTACACGAGATAACAAAGGAAAGGCGCGAGTTAATGAAGCGGCATTGAGTCGTCTTCGATCTAACAGTTCAGATGAAAAGGAGCTACGACTCAACTGGGGAGAAGGCCTAACTCGTAACCGACCTAGTGAAACGATAAGTCGTGACCGACTTAGTATAACTCGGCAACGACTCAATAAAGATATGCGGGTTAGCGAATCTCTTAAGTCACCAGGACGATCTACCGAGTTATGCAGTGAGAAGGTAGAGCAAACTAATGAAGTGTTAGGTCGAGAACGACTTAATGAGTCAAGTGGTCAGTCGGTATCGAGTTACGACTTAGTTAAGTCGTACCATCTTAAGTCGCAGAAGCCAGAAGCGAAGATTCCTATGCCGCGTTAATCTGAACCGTTGATGCCTTAAGTCGTCCAAAGAAAGACCGCTGCTGGAGTTAAGTCCTTTATTGTAGGTCGTGTACGACCTA
This sequence comes from Allium fistulosum, assembly GCA_030737815.1. Taxonomy (NCBI): domain Eukaryota; kingdom Viridiplantae; phylum Streptophyta; class Magnoliopsida; order Asparagales; family Amaryllidaceae; genus Allium; species Allium fistulosum. The sequence continues at coordinate 641,522,379 of CM060907.1, read as the reverse complement.
AGGTGAGTCGAGTGGAGTTGTTAAGTCGGCAATGACTTAAATGTTGTATTTTCTATCGTATTTTCTGCTTGCTAAGTCGCTAGGTTTTATTGTAATAAGTCGTGAGTCGTCTGTACTTAAGTCGTAGGTTGTAGGACTGTGTTTCTGTATTGTAACTCGTAAGTCGTATGCTTTGGCTAAGTCGTAAGTCGGAGAGCATGATGAGTCGTAAGTCGGGGTTTTGTGATAAGTCGGAACCGACTTAAGAGTTGTACATAATTTTTGTTTTGTTTTGTAACTTCTATAAATAGGCCGGTGGTGCCATTTGTAATAGTTTAGTTGATTTGAAATAAAACTCTTTTTTTGTTAGCTTTGTGCTTTCGCCAAATTGGTAGTTGAGTGTAATCTCCTATCTCCTCTTTCAGATAATCGAGTGCGCTCGATTCAACGACTGCAGAAGCCGATTCACGGAATCTAGTGCGCTAGATCAACGTGTGAAGAATCGCAGATCTTTGAACCCGGTATCATGCACGATCAACGAGTTCGGGATAGCTAGAATTCGGTATCTTTGGATCAACGAATTCGGGCATTTCAGTATCTTCCAATCCATCGATTACTACATTCATCGATCTACATTGTTTTTGATTAATCCGCTGCGTCATAAGTCGTAGATAGCCTTAAGTCGTAGATCCTCCATTTCCTTAAGTCGTCAACTGGTTGAGTCGGCCAACACCTTTAAGTCGCCGAGGCCATTAAGCCGTTAACTCCTTAAACCGTTAAGTCGTAGACTTCCTTAAGTCGTCCAGACCTTAAGTCGTTAGGTCGTCCAGACATTAAGTCGTTAAGTCCTTGACTCGTTAAGTCGTCCAGTCCTTTAGGTCGAAGACTTCTTAGACTGTTTCAATTCTTAGGTCGTCTAGACCTTAACTCGTTAGGTGGTCCTGACCTTAAGTCGTAGGTCGTGTAGTACTCTGAGTTATTAGGTCGACCAATCCCTGACTCGTTAAGTCACGTACCCTGCTTGAGTCGTTTTCCTTGCTTGAGTCGTCCAGTTCTTAAGTCGTAGACAAATTGAGGGTTAACATAGTATATACATAATTATCTCTAAAGGGTTTGAAATTAAACGGAAATTTAATTCTTAAAAATCATGTTAAAGGATGTTTTCAATTATAAATAAAGCTAAATTTTGAATAAGTATTTAAACTTGAAATAATTGAATTTGAAAATTTTATTTGTATAGTAATAAATTGCATTTCAAAATAACTTATCTAAATTATTCAGAAGTTAAAATGTAATTGGATAATATACAATATAAAATGATATTATAAATAAAATTTGAGTGTTTATAATAAATGATATACACTTAGATTTTAATTATAAAAATATGCTAATAAAGATGATAGAATAATAAGTTAATTGAATGAGATGAATATAATAAATTTGTTCTGAAAGAATTAACAAATTGAAATTAGATCAATTTATGGAAATACCTTAAATTTAAACCAATTATTGAATCTAAATTAATTTAAATTGAAATTTATATGGTTTAAATTAATTTATATGGTTTAAATATATGCAATAAGATATATTAAGTGGAATAAACTTAATAATAATTTGGAATAAAAAATTAAATTTGTTGAATAAAATACGAGTACAATAAATGATTATACAAATTGATTGATTTAGAAATTTTTAATTTAGGATGACTAGATAATAAGATAATGAATGTAGAAATAGATAGATTGATTTAACTTAAGTGAAACTAATGGATTTAACCAAATTGTTAAATATTAATTAAATTAAATTGAAATTCTGATGGTTTAAATTAATTGTTTTACTTATCTATTTTATTTCTGGTTGTTTCTATCCTCCTACCTCCTTCCTTTTCGGGGACGAAATTTTTTGAGTGGGGGAGAGTGTAACGACCCGTAAATTTCAACTGTTTTAATAACGTTATTAATTGAAATTTTGCAAAATTTTAAACGATAAAATTTTGAAATATAAATTTGATATTTGGAATGCGTCTAGTTAAACATAGCAACTGGTAAATTTTCGTCCGAAAATATGAAAGTTTATTTCACGCGTAAATTTACATCAATTTAATCAGTTAAAAAGCGATGAAAATAAAATGTTTTCGGAACCTAAATATTTTTACATGGAAAAATTCTAAATCGTCTTCTGAGCAAGTCGTCATTTTTCGTTTTTCCAAATTCGGACTTCTTTAGCTCCGTCGATCTTATTTTCGACAAATTAGCAGCATTTGGTACAAACATCGATTTTTGATCGGATGATCGTACCACTAATATATGTATACCATTTTGATCGTCTCGCCATGCTGATTTATACAGCATATTCAATCCTGTGTTTTAAAGTCTGATACGTGGCAGAAACCACGAAATGGCAAATCGTATCGGTAGTCATTTTGAATCCTTTTGTTCCTTTGTCTGTTCATTTTCCATTGTGTAATACGAATAGACATCAGATTTATTTTCATTGAATTCTCCGGTTGGACTCTTACTATTCCCTATTCCATTTATACTTGATGTGTCCTTTCATTTGTCACGTTACTGCAACTAAAGTTTTTTTTAGCTTTCTATTTATATTATAAGCTATTTTACCTGTACTCCTATGTGTGAACACTTACTTCTTCCCTGTTAGCTCACCGCCCAGATCTTCTTTCTCCTCCAACCTTCCTCTCTTCTTCTTTTTTTCTTTTCTTAAATATATTTTGACGTCTGCTGTCAATCTCAAGCTTTCCACCTTCATGCAAATGCGAGCACCATCTTCCCCTTGGCCATGCGAGACAGCCAGGGCCGGCCCTGGCCCAAGGCCCCTGAGGCGGTGGCCTAGGGCCTCCGATTTTTTGGGGCCTCAAAATTTTATATAATATATATAAAGACAGTTATATAAAGATAAACTATTCATAAATAAACAAAATTTAATATGGTCTAGTGGTAAAGACATGTCATCCATTCACCAGCAACCAGAGTTCAATTCCTCTCTGCTCAGTATTGTTTTCCTTGCATACTTTCATTTGTATTTCTGAGGCCCCCATGGCAAAAGTGATTAGGCTTTGATGTTTTTTCCCTTGGGCCTCAAGTTTGTCAGGGCCGGCCCTGGAGACAGCACCCATCATAAAAGCACGGACGATCCACCAACCTTCCGCTTTGACTGTCTCCATCGTTCTCCCTTGCAAACCCAAACTTCCGCCTACACTCCTCCTCCGCCCGCTCTCACGTCAGTCACCCCTTCATCCCACCTCCAGCCACCGCCCCTGTAGTCAAGCGCCACCCTCCAGCCGCCGTGAGCGCTCGTGCCTTCCTTGTCAACCACCATCAAGCTTGAGTCAGCATCACCGCTCCTCCCTCCAGATCCATGCGATGAATTGACAGCCACCCTGAAGCCCGCAACCGACCTCGGCACTTCCTCCCTGTCGCCTACATGAACCGCCACACTCTTCCCTTCTCTTTGCCGAGATCACCGCCATAGCCTACCACCGATTCACTTCGACCATCCCTTCGAGCTCGTAACCATCCCGACGACCAGAGCCTGTCGTGAGCCACCTCAGTCAGCTCGGCCGAACCCGCCTCCTTCTCCTTTTCTTTGCAAAGGTTGATTATATAAGTCAAATATTATGCATATATTTTGATTTTTATGTCCATGTTTGGCACAGTGTATCTCCTGTATTTCTTGTCAAAATTCGATGATTCTTTTTTGATTGAAAGATGAGATTCTCTAGTTTATGCATGTAAAATTTCAGTCCAATTCAAGGACGTTTGGTCCTCTGTTTTATACCTGAAAGTTGCAACCAAACTGATTTTGCACTTGTTTGCATGTTTATTTTTTCTTTCTGAACAGCAGTTAGACTTCATGTTCACGATATCATATCTCACTCATATTTTATCGGAATGGATTGATTCTATTTTTAAAAAAGAGTCGAAGTTACATAGTTTATGCATGTCAAATTTCAGAAAAATCCGACATCGTTTGATTAGTGGTCGAGGATCTGGAAGTTAGACACAGGCAGTTGTTCTTTTGTACTTGAAATTATTTTACACTGCTGCAAACACGACCTGAGTTCATGTTTGACGCATCGTATCTCTTCCGTCTTACGTCGGAATACAGTGATTCCCATTTTGTTTAAAAGATAAAGTTTTCAACTTTCTGTATACAAAATTTTAGCTTCATACGAGGTGGTTCAGTCCTCTGTTTCTTACCTGAAAGTCAGACCCAGAGCGGTTTTCAGACCTGAACATTTGACAGTCGCAACATGGCCTGAGTCTATGATAATGACATCGTAACTCTTCTCGTCTCTTGTCCAAATCAAGTGATTCTTTTGCAGTTTGAAATACAAGTTTTGATCTTTATTCATACCAAATTTCAAACTATTTCGATCTCGGTAGCACATAGAATTATATTGTTAAACTTTGATGCAGGACATGTTTTGTAATTGTTGCTATGTTGAATGTTTTGATTTGATTTCGATAATTCCTATTTAACAGCTTTGCTCGACGATTCGTGCCAATCTAGTTTATTCCGGAAGTCGTGCTTGTTTCCGTGACTCGACTTCTTTGTCTATTCATCTCTCTAGCCTCAAAAGGTGAGCAATCACTCACGATTAACGTTCTTTTATTTATTAAATTTGATTTCAATTGAAATGACAAATTGAAATATGCTATTATTAGTTATTTACACTGTTATATATGTTATTACCTGTATCTGTTCACCAATGACATCTGACACCATTATCTGTCATTTATGCGATGATAATACAGTTTGGTTGATAATTGATTGATTGTTGATGTTTATATTGGATGTTAAATTGTTAATGTTAAAGTGATAAATAATATGCAATCGAATTGATATAGGATAGTCAACAATTTAGATTGGATCTATAGGTTGAATTTGATTTGTTAAATTTGTTTAATATGACCCCCTTTAAATGTTTAATTACTCGACACGTAGTAATATGGTTAACTTCACTTTGAACCATTGAATGTATGTTGTATAAAATTGATGTTGTATGAAATTGAATAATTGATATCAAATGAAGAACCGTATTAATATTAGTGTAATAATCTTTAATCTACATGAAATGATAGTGTAGATTCTAGAAATGATTATATTAATTTGCACAAACAACAATGTGAATTAATACGATTATTTCGAGATTATTTGAATTAATAATTGGATTGTTGTTATTGATTATTGTTATTGCTTGTTTATTTACTTTGGCACCATCCCAGTTATCACACTGCAAGTTCCCTTTGCTATGCTTTGATTTTTGAATTGAATTGGAATCGGGTTGAAATGATAAATACCCAAATTAAACTTTGACCTAGGATAGAGAATTAAATAAAAACCCGATTGGTCAATAATTTGATTTAATAATAAAATGAAGATTTTATTTGAATAAACAATATGGTTTTGAAACGAAGTTGGAAATTGAATTTTAATGAAATTTAAATGTGAATATTTAATAATCTGAAACAAAATATTAATAAAGAAATTGATGGAAGAATGTTGTTTAATTTAAGAAATGATTGAATTAAGTTTTGAAATTATTTAATAATTTAATGAGATTGAATTATTTAATAATTAAATAAGATTGAATCCTTTGATAATTAAAATTGAACTTTTTAATTAGTGAAATTTAGTTCTTTATTAATTGAGCTTTGAAATTATAACTAAGTAAATGAATATGTGAAATTGAATTTCTTCATCAAGAAATGCAAATATGATTTTTGAAATTAATGTAAGACTTGTAATTTAAAGGGTTGATTTGTCTAAGGTAATTTAATTAAATTTGAAGTTTTGATATAATGAAGTTGAACTTAAGTAATTGATTAAATGAATTGGAAATTTAATAGAAATTGTTTTGAATGGCAAATTAACTTAACAAATATTGAATGAAATTGATCAATGGATTTAAATTGATTTGAATGCTAAATTAAATTAATTGAAATGATTTCGGAATGAAACTTATATACGAATTTAAATGAATACTTGAATTGTCTTAAATCAAATATTTAATTTGAATTATAAGATTTTGAAATGGAAATTTGGAAGTTTGAAACGTAAATTTTGGAAATTGTTTAGAAAGACAAATGGAAGGTTGGTTTATAAATTCTAATTGAAATTGAAATTGATTTGGTTTTGAAATAAACAAACGACCAATCGGTGTAATAATCACGAAAGTTATTAAAGAGACCGGAATCGGTTAGGGACATACTCACTGTCTAAACCGAAAACCACTTTAATAACTATACGTGGAGTGTGATCCAGAATGAAGTGGTTGGAATGATGTACGTGATGACTAAAGAAAGAGAACGATAATGGATAGCCTTGACACTTGTGTCAAATTGGAAATGACTAAAACAGGAGCCGTGCCGGGCCAAATGGGGGTTAGCTACCTCAAGCGAACACACTTCTTCAAAAACTACTCATTACTTGTTGTCGATTGGTGCACCCTTGATTTTGGGAGTTGTTAATCCTCTTTTGCTTGCGACTTAATGGTCACGACTTAACGGGCTCCGAGTTAAAGTAGGTTACTGACCTAAGAGAGCTACGACTTAACAGTTCGCGAGTTAAGGATGGCTACGACCTATGGGGACTTATGACCTACCGGGTTAAGAAGCATATGACTTATCAAGTGTGCCGACTTAACAGGTTACTGATTTAAGAGATGCTTGCCGACTTAAGATTCCAACCGAGTTAAGATGCTTGCCGACTTAAGATTCCAGCCGAGTTAAGATGCTTGCCGACTTAAGATTCCAGCCGAGTTAAGATGCTTGCCGACTTAAGATTCCAGCCGAGTTAAGATGCTTGTCGACTTAAGAAGATACCGATTCAAGGGGTAAGGGGTTAACTCTGCACCGACCTACAACCTGGAGTGTGCCGACTTAACGACTTAAAGTAGCATATGACCTAAGCTACAGGTCCGGCTTAAGTATGCTATCGACTTGATAAAATTAACAGGAAGGAACCGACTTACGACTTATGATAAGTCGCCGCCGACCTATCACTTGGCTGGACAGCTTGTATTCAGGAATGATTAAAGGCAGCTCCTATCTCGTCGCCGACTTAAGACCTATGACTTTCTATAAGTCGACCGTGAGTTATGACTTAGAAGGATTTTCCAGATTCAAGCCTGACTCCTATAAATACCCCATCACCCCCAACATGAAAAGGACTTTTGGCCATTGATTTCTCAAAACGCCGTTACGCTGTCGAAGCCTCCTCTCATTCAGCGATCAAAGATCTTCAAGCATTGGAGACTCTACAACAATCTTCGAGAAGAGCTCCTAACATCCAACACGGATTCGTCGAGTTTCATCATCAAAGATCGAGCTAGTATTCAAGAATGCTTTCATGATCAAGTTGTATCGTTTTTAGAGAGATATTGTATCAAATTGTAACCGAATCAGCAATAAAAGACTATAAAGTGGACGTAGGCTCAATACGGGCCGAACCATTATAAATCTGTTGTTCATTTACCGCTTTTCTGCTATTTTCAGCTTATATTCTGTTCCCGTACCAACGGGTGGTGCTTTCACAATTCTATTACACACACCGGGTGTTAGCGTTCACTTTTTACCGTTAACATTTTGGTGCTTTCACTGAGAACCCAACTCAGGCGATCATCCACCATTGCTTCGCAAAGATTCATAAAAAGAACCTCTCTTAAAAACCAGATCTGAAATAATGGCTTCTGGAAGAAGAGGTAGACCTATCAGATCCGGAAATGCTCACGAAGGGACTTTCGCTTCCCCAACAACAGATCAAGCAACTCCAACCGTTGGAGTCACCAGGGCTGAATTGGATGACGCAGTTTCTGGATTATACCAACAAATTGAAACTCAAAATGCTTTGATGATGGATAGAATAACTGCCCTGCTTGGGGCAAATCGTCAGCCAGAAAACCATCAAACCACCCTTCCTGAAACGCCACCTTTCCAAGCTGATGGTTCTAGGCCGCAACCAGCTTGTCATAAACATATGCCCGGGCAAACTTCCGAGGGAAGAACTGGTGCTTGCCCGGAGGTGTCTTTGAACAATAAAGAGTACCTGTCTGAAATGGTTGGCCGCATCATGAAAGAGAGCATGCAAAGGGAAGAGGATGAGGCTGACTGGGGATTTGCGCCAAGCAGAACTCCGTTTACTGAAAGGATCCTGAGAGCAGAATTCCCAAGGAAATTTGCACCTCCTACTATCCAAGCCTATAGGGGAACCACTGACCCTAATCATTTCCTATACAAATACGATTGGCATATGACCGGTGCAAGAGCATCAGACGAGATCAAGTGTCGGTACTTTCCGGTATACTTGGAAGGTGTGGCTTTACTTTGGTTCACAAAGCTTCCAGTTCGGTCTGTAGATAAGTTCTCCGACTTAACGCAAAAGTTTAAAGAACAGTTCAGATTGTATGCTTCAAAAGCTAAGGATATAATGTCACTGTCTAACCTTGAACAAGCGCCCGGAGAATCAATCAAATCTTTCTTGAGCCGTTTCAATGTAGCTTTAGCCGAGGTAGAAAATGCGGAACCACGCATGATCCTGACTTATTTGATGCGAGCCATTGATAAATCGAGTAAATTTGGGATATGGCTAAAGATGAAGGAACCGAACTCACTTGATAAATTTTATAAAAAGGCTGATGAGTTCATTCGCCTTGAAAGCCTTTCTGCAACATCGAAAGTGGTTATTGCCCAGACTGATAATGACAATGTCCGACCTAAGAAAAGAGAATCTGAAAGTCAGAAAAGGGAGAATGAAGGAGGAAAAAGCCAGAGAAATGAAAAGAAACCTCGCCGCTTTAATCCTTCGAACTTTACTCCTTTAACTGATACACCAAGAAATATCTTTTTTGCAACAAAGGACGTTGTCAAGTATCCTAAGCCACCCGAGATGACGAAAGGTGCAAAGAGTAATGGAAAATTCTGCCAATTTCACAATCAACCTGGCCATGACACTGACCAATGTCGCCAGTTAAAGAAAGTGATTGAAGAATTGTTGGAACAAGGTAAACTCCAACAATACGTTAAGAAAAGCGGAGTCAACCCAACCTCATCCACTCGGGATCAACAACATCCTACCCATCAATCCGATTCTCACAACAACACTGCAATGGAAGATTCAGAAAAGCTTTTCATTAATGCTATCACAGGGGGACCATACCCAGCAAGCAGAAGATGGGATGACTACTAATTACCCATTAAACTGCGGCTGGGGCATCTCTCACTTTCTTTGGCATAAAAATCCAAAAGCTATGAATCAAGCATAAATGGAAATCCAGCTTGGAGATTCTGAAACAAATAACTAGCATTCATTTTTTACTTAACAACATCGCTTGAATTTGTAAAGATAATGATGGATGTGTAACTTCTGCATTGTAAACCGCTGAGAAATCAGTGTGACTCAATAATGAAAAAACTATGCATTGTGTTTTCTATTATAAAATGCCTATTATATTTCGATGTGTAAATACTCTAAATGTATTGCTAAAATATCGATCTAATACTGCAGGTCATTAAAGCAAAGTTCACCCGTCACAAAGCTAAACGAGCCTTACAAATCATTTATTAAAGCAAATTTCAAGCAACAAGAATTCCAAACTTAAATCCCATACAAGAGGAACTTCACATAAAAAGTTGACGGCTCCACTGTGTCAAGCCCTCGTTAACTGGTTGCGATCGTTGATATAAAAAGGCATCCAACCAAATAACTTGCGTTTACTCTGTGGAGTCATTCAACAGTGAAGCCTACTTCTTCGGATAAAGAAATTTACTTGCAAAAGAAAGGAACACGCGCTTGGAAACGATGATAAAGGATCGCAGATTGGCGGATGATGATACAACATGAGCGGGCAAACATGGAAGCAGCCAAAGGGAGGTATGCCTCTCAACAGGAAAGCAGGTAGATCCACTAAAGGGATGCCTTCCCAAGCAGAAGGAATAAGACCCTCGCTAACTGATTGTGATGCATCCGATCAGGCAGCTTGTGTCCATCCCATGGATCTACTTGCCCCTAAGACGCAACCTTCCTGGCACACCAACCAACTGATGCTCCTTCCCAAGGGTCAACAAAGCCCTCTAACGAGGCACGCCAATAAATGGGAGTGCTTTACTCAATCAAAAAGATCGGTGGGACTACCAAAGGGGTACCTTGTTAGTTAATTGCGATCGTTTGTGCAAGCAAACATCCAATCAAGCAACTTGCGTTCACCCCGTAGACCTCTGACCATGAGAAAGTAACTTCCAGGCAATCACAAGCCCTCTTCGGAGGCACAAGCCCTCTTCGGAGGCACAAGCCCTCTTCGGAGGCACAAGCCATCTTCGGAGGCAAAGGCCCTTTTCGGAGGCACAAGCCCTCTTTGGAGGCACAAGCCCTCTTCGGAGGCACAAGCCATCTTCGGAGGTAAAAGCCCTTTTCGGAGGCACATTTCACCAGGGTAAAAGTGCAAAATGCTTCTCTTCGGAGACCCACTTCACCCGAGTAGAAATACAAAAACTGCTTCTCTTCGGAGACCAAAATCGCTTCTCTTCGGAGACCAAGAGACCTCTTCAGAGGCGTACTTCACCTTGCTTGAAGTACCAAAAATAAACCCTTTACTGGGGCACAAAAATCAAAACCTTCTTCAGAAGCTCATTTCACTGTGCAGGAAAATTCACTTTCAAACAAATAAAAGTGATCATTCCCAGAAGTCGAAGTGTTCTTCAGGAAGAAAAAGAAAATAAAGATTTCTCCAAAGACAAGATATACTCTATTAAAAGCAGAATAATTCTTCCCCGAAAAAGTGGAAAGTTATTCTCTAAGATAAGAGTATTGGTCTTGTGAAAGCAAGAAATATTACGATATACTTGTGGTATGGGGGCAACATAATACAATTCAGTTACGATAATAAAAGTGATATACAAGCGACATACCACAAGTTCATTGCAATATCACGTAATAAAGATGTGGAGTAAATGCGTTCTCGAAACACAGACGAAAAAGTTTGTACAAATAGAAAGAATCGTTTACTCTACACTTCAAATGAAAAACAGATGTACTCCTACATACACAAGGATTTGTACAAGAAAAATATCTATTTATTTCAATACTATGAGAAATTTTTTACATTGTACAGGTTACAAAAAGAAGCGGAGACCGGTATCCGCACAATCCCCGGTCAATACAAAAAGCAGAAAATGCAAAATCAAACTCATTTCCCCTTCTTCCCACCCTTGGAGCTTTTACCCGGCCTGGTAATTAGCTTCGTAGGCCGCATCGCAGAAGAAGGAGAAAGAGACTCAGCCGGATCAATCTCTGCCTCATCTCCAGTAGCAGAAGAACTCCTCTTTCCTTTCTTTGAAACCACACGCTTCCCCTTCTTCTTGGAAGAAGACTCACTCCCCGGAGCAAGAAATGTAGAAAGCTTTGTGTCATAATCGAAAGACTGCTCCGGGGTCTTCTCGCTATCTTCCAGATCTTCTGCCTTGTGTTCTTCGGAAGCAGGTGGTTCATCTAAACCTTGAAGGGCCGCTATTGGTTCTTCCTGTGAACCAGGTTGAGAAGCTGGAAGAGGTATAACTTGAGGAGGAGGAGGAACGACAGCTGAAGAAGGAAGAAGTGGTGCAGTTTCCGGCACGACTGCTGCATAATAAAAGAAATCAAAATCAGTATTCTCCGAGAAAAAAGAAGACCGTGAATCGTCAAAGTTACCTGGAGAAGCCGGTTTAGCAAGGTCAATCTCAAATTCCCGAGCTTGGAAGTCCTTCATTGCCTCTTCCTCTGTAGGGGTGGATACAGTTTCTTTGTCAACCATAGCGGGAGGCGTGGAATGAGAACTAGAGCCGGTAATATCCGCATGAGCTAAAGCCGAAGTATAAGCAGGAGCAATAGGAGGTGTTTCTTTCTCAGGAAGCTTCTCTCCCGTCGCCTCGGCCCGCATTCGGATGAGCTGCTCTTTTCCTTTGGCAAGGGCAGCGCGATCGCTCTCACTTAAGTAGGTAGCTTGAAGATCTGTTTCAGAGTATCCGGCACCACCAAATGAGTCAATGATTGCCTCCCACACCTCCGCTAAGGTGACTTCATACTCTGGTCCCAAAAATGAAAGGCTCCCACGCCCCAGGACACAATGCATATAAAAGTCGAACAAAGTCGCGTCAACGGTGGCTATGGTCGCCTTATGGGATTCTTCGGCTGCAGCTTTACCAGAGAGAACTTCATCACGTTCTCTTTCAGCCTTAAGTAACTGGGACTGTAGCCTAACAATTTCTAAGTCTCGAGAGCTGAGTTTCTCCTGAAGTTGAGCAGCGTCATCACGATATTTTCTAGTAACATGCTGTTCTGCTTCAAGCTTGACTTCAGTATCCCGCTGAGCAGCATGGGCGTCTCGAACTTGTTTTTGAAGCATTTCCTCTTTCTGAGAATAAGAAGTGGAAGAAGTAGCAAGCTCTTTTTTAAGCCTTTCAACTTCGGCTTCGAGCTTCACATAACCATCGCTAATGCTTTTCATCTCCGAGTCATGCTGCTTACGCCATTTGTCCCACTCAGATTTATCATTTTCCACGGTCATCATCGCTTCAAGGTTCAAATGGTTGACCCTTTGAAGTTCGTCAACCAGCTTCTGCCACCCAAACATTCTTTCGATGTCAAGCTTTACAGCATCGACATTTTTCAGCATCGCCTGCTTATCAATGGGGACCAAGTCCAAATCAAAACGCACTCCTTTCAGACACCAATTCGGAAATCGGCTATGGAGTGTGGGAGGACCATCTCCAGCTTGGTACTGTGGCCTATTAATGATGGTCTGGATGTCAGATTCCTTAAGGGCAGGAGAACCGGAAGATGTATTAGGAGGAACAGAAGCAGTAGTCTTTTCCGAGATGTTAGATGTGTCTTTCTCACCAAGTCTGGTATGTTTACTGGAATCATCAGAAGTGTGACTCTTCCCCTTATCGTCGTAAGATTTCCTTTTATAAGGATCGTCACTTCTGCGGGAAGAGTCACGTCGCTCGTCCCTACTCCCATGGTATTCCTCGTCTTCTCTCCGGTGACGCTCTTCATGAGCTCGCCTCTCATGAGCCTTTCTGGCAGCCCTCTCTTCATCAGTTTCCTTCACAGCACCAATGTAACTCCTAAAGTCATAAGCCTCACGGCTTCCATAACGCTGGAATTTGTTGTAGTAAGAGCCGCTTCGCCCCATTAGAGAACCTGAAATTGAAGGAAAAGACCAGTTTTAGAAATCCTCAAGTTGAAGAAGCTAAGTGCATATAAGTGCCAAAATACTAAGTGTGTGTGATGTGCAAACTACGCGCGTCAGACTACAAACCACTTTTGGGTGTAGAAATGGCAATAAGTTGTGTGGAAGGCATTGTGGTTTGTTGCAAAGAAGAAGTTGCTTCGATAACAGGAGGAACCACTTTAGAAACATCATCTTTAAAGAGCTCCTGAGAGGTTATCATGATGTCGCTCAAACTGTCAAAAGTATCATCGCCATGGTGCAGGGGAGAATTCTCTTTTTCAACTTCCACCTCAGCCGTCTTTTCAAGAGTGTGAAGATTTTCCTCCTCTTCAGCAACTGGGGCAAGTGCTAACTTACTGGATGGTCCAGCAATGTCGGTAGAAGTAGAACACTTTACCAATGGAGTCTCAGCGGTAAGATTTTGCTGTAAAAATTCTCTAGCAGGAACAGGGGCATCTGACTCCTTAGCAGGAGAATCAAGGACTTCATGTGGCTGAGTGGAACGGGAAGGATGTAAGAGTCCAAATTTGTGGAGGAACTCATCTCTCAATAGAAATTGAACGCTCCTCTCCTCAACCGGTACGTCCATAAGCCTCTCAAAGGTAGTCTTGTGACGAGATTCCCTGGAGGGGGAAGGAAGTGCTGAAACAATAGAGAAAGAAGTTAGCACTTGACAATTTGAACTTCGAAGAATTTTAGAAAAACACAGGGAAAAGATAGATAATCGTACTTCCCACTCTCCAAATGGCGTAAAATCTCGGGGGACAACGAACATAGAAGAACGGGCTCAGGAAACTATGAACACTTTCAGGGAGACCGGTGATCAGCTTACGATTTCTCGCACTCCTTACAACTATGATGGAGGGATGATCTTTATTTTTGGTAAAAGTACAAAGATAGCGAATTTCTCCGAAGGTAGGAAAGCGGCCCAGCGTTCTCCTAAAAAGCACGCATAGTCCCAGCAAGATGGCGTAGCCATTGGGATGTAACTGAAAAGGGGAAATAGATAGTTGGAGAAGAAGTTCTCGAATGCAGTCATTGAATGGGGGGATAGCTCCGCTCAAGCACATTTGGCGGTTAACTGCGACAAAGCCACGGGGCGGCCTATCAGCAGTATCATTTATTTCGGGAAGCAAAGCGTCAGCTTCAGCAATGCCAAACTGGATGCATAGTTGACGAAAAGCTTTATGGCTCAAAGTAGTAGGAGTCCTCTCTGGAGGATCGTTTAGCGGGATAGCAATTGGAAATGCATCTTCAGCTTGCTCTGTTCCTTCTTGTGGAGAAGACATTCTACACAATCAGCTGAATGTTCAAATGTGAAGGTGCACGTTCCCTAAAAGTGTGGAGTGTTGTGCAAAAACTAATGAAAATAAAAGACAAGCATAACTGGAATTAAATTAGTTAACAATCAGTCGATTACAAAATTTCAGTACTTGTCAATGATCAAGTGCAGTATTAATACAGACAAGTCAGTTTCATTTGACTAATATGATTTTGTCTTAATACTTCACTTGAGTTGGTTATTGTACAGCGTCTCGTTCATGATCATTTAATTTAACTTTCTCGTTACCAACTAATCTGTCATTCGATGTGGGCAGTCGGTGATAGTATATTCGTCCTAGTATTCTGTGAATGTTGTATTAAGCAGGATTGTTAGTTTGCAAAATTGAAGCAATATGTAAAATGCATGCAACACAGTTCATAGTTCAACAGTTCGAAGTCCAGGCACAGTTCAAAAATCATCTTTTGAGTGGCTGAAAGCTTAAGTACTAACTCGGCTGCGACCTAAAGCCTTGTTGTGAAAAATAAGTCGTTGAAATTATTCCAAGTTCTAGGTCGGTCACGACCTAATACAAGAAGCTATGTGATAAGTTAAGTCGGGCTGTGTGCGAAAGGTCTTAAGTCAGAACAGCATGAATTTCTAAGTCCTAACTCGGCCACGACCTAAGGCTTATGTCGGCGAATAGTTAAGTCGCAAGAAAAACTGGACTGTTGAGATAGTTAGGTCGCATGAATGTTTTGAGTCGTCTCAAGCTACTTCTCCTCCACCATAAATTTCACCTCCTTCCACCAATCAACTCGAAATTCACCGTTCCCTTCATATCACCAAGTCGCTGGAACAACAATTCAACACATCTCCGATCTGTCATAAACCTGACCTACTGTCATGCGTTCGTAAATCACATCAACAACTAGTGACGATTAAAAATTGATCACAGCACGATTCAAAGTGAAGCGCGACGTATGATTTCGATTCGGGGCTCGGAGGTTAGAATTCATGGTTCAATGGCGAACGTGAAGTGAAAATGGATCGAAAACGCTTACGCAATTAGATAGCAAGGGTGAATCGCTGGGTGGTGGACTTGAATTTGTATTCGAAATTGAAGAACTCTGTTAATGGCGGCACAGGAAGTTGGAACAGGTGAAGGAAGAGAAGGGACGGCTTAAGCTATTTATTCACTGGGGCAGTGAAAGACGAATCGACACATGATGTACGACTTAAGACTTACGTTAAGTCGCCTCCGACCTAACCAAAAGGAGTTAAGAAGAATCGAAGCATATGACCTACGACTTAGGCACACACTTCGAGGGGCAAATGTTAATCCTCTTTTGCTTGCGACTTAATGGTCACGACTTAACGGGCTCCGAGTTAAAGTAGGTTACTGACCTAAGAGAGCTACGACTTAACAGTTTGCGAGTTAAGGATGGCTACGACCTATGGGGGCTTATGACCTACCGGGTTATGAAGCATATGACTTATCAAGTGTGCCGACTTAACAGGTTACTGATTTAAGAGATGCTTGCCGACTTAAGATTCCAGCCGAGTTAAGATGCTTGCCGACTTAAGATTCCAGCCGAGTTAAGATGCTTGCCGACTTAAGATTCCAGCCGAGTTAAGATGCTTGCCGACTTAAGAAGATACCGATTCAAGGGGTAAGGGGTTAACTCTGCACCGACCTACAACCTGGAGTGTGCCGACTTAACGACTTAAAGTAGCATATGACCTAAGCTACAGGTCCGGCTTAAGTATGCTATCGACTTGATAAAATTAACAGGAAGGAACCGACTTACGACTTATGATAAGTCGCCGCCGACCTATCACTTGGCTGGACAGCTTGTATTCAGGAATGATTAAAGGCAGCTCCTATCTCGTCGCCGACTTAAGACCTATGACTTTCTATAAGTCGGCCGCGAGTTATGACTTAGAAGGATTTTCCAGATTCAAGCCTGACTCCTATAAATACCCCATCACCCCCAACATGAAAAGGACTTTTGGCCATTGATTTCTCAAAACGCCGTTACGCTGTCGAAGCCTCCTCTCATTCAGCGATCAAAGATCTTCAAGCATTGGAGACTCTACAACAATCTTCGAGAAGAGCTCCTAACATCCAACACGGATTCGTCGAGTTTCATCATCAAAGATCGAGCTAGTAGTCAAGAATGCTTTCATGATCAAGTTGTATCGTTTTTAGAGAGATATTGTATCAAATTGTAACCGAATCAGCAATAAAAGACTATAAAGTGGACGTAGGCTCAATTACGGGCCGAACCACTATAAATCTGTTGTTCATTTACCGCTTTTCTGCTATTTTCAGCTTATATTCTGTTCCCGTACCAACGGGTGGTGCTTTCACAATTCTATTACACACACCGGGTGTTAGCGTTCACTTTTTACCGTTAACAGGAGTGTTGTTTCACGCTGTTGCGATCACTGCGGCGATGCGTTCTCACCAGTCCGGATCAGACAAACGGTAGTTTCACTACCTTGGGTATTGCCTCATGTGCCTTGTCATACTTGTATCCCTATATACGCGACCACTACGATTTGTTTTGTGTTATACCTATGGAGTACTCCCTGATATCCCACTAGTTTACGGTGGAGTTTACAGTGCTGTATAGACTATAACGCTTATATAAAATGTGTTAAGGGGGATAATGGTAACGCCTTAACACTATTTTGATACTTTATATTACTGATAGGCATTATCTACTTATCGTACACTACTACATAGTAGATAGTTTAACGGATCCTTAAAGGATGGTTATTCCAAACATCCTTTGAGTTACTTGTATTTCAGTTGCTATTTCACTTGAGTTGGATTTATTGATATAAGAATGTTAATCCTGACTCGAGTGTTTTGTGTTTTCTTTACGCTCGGGTCAGACTGAGTGTACCAGTATTCGAGACTCACCTTTGGAGTTGGAGCTTCGCTTGGAGATCCAGCCATCTATCCAGTTTTCAGATATCCAGTTGATTCCAGTGATGTATTCTGATATTGCATTTGATTATTGTATTGAAGACATCGTGTGTACCTTACTCTACTCAGATATGTATATAGTAGCTTCATGAACTACTATCTTTTATTTCCGCTGCATTTATTACTCTGTGTCTGTGATCTGTGATTATTTATTTACTGTATATGTTCAGTTTTGCCAAATTTAAATTAACAACGCGGTATTTTGAATTACTCAAGTCCGACATGTGCAGATGCGAATGGTCCAAAATAGCGGGTCGTTGCACAAAACTTGTTTAACCGAAAATAAATTTCTTTGGTAGCAATTCTCACTCAGAAACTCGAAAATGAATACTAGCGATGCTAGAGTCATCCCCGAAATTATTTCCCAACCACAAAGTAAGTTCAATGCTTTTATTTATTTAATAATCCTTTCAAAATATATTTATAGTCAAAAATCTTCCAAATAACATTATTATTAATTTTGAAGGCTTTGAAAACAAATTTGAAAGCAACAGGTTTTTAAATTAAAAAATACTCAGCTTTTAAATTCTTTCTACTTATAAGCTATATTATAAATCTACTTATACAATTTCATTATCTTATTACCAAAACATTTCATTAATTTACAAATTTTTTATTTTAAACAATTCTTATTATAATTAGATTTCAAATCAATTTAATTATCGAACACTTCATAAAATAAAATTCACAAAGTATTCGTTTTATTTTAATTCAACCAATAATCGATGATAACTAAATATTATTATCTCCTAACAACGATTTCATTGAAAATTATCATCATATGTATATAATATAATATAGGTAAAATTATTTCATTTACCCGATTTAAACAATATTATGTCGACTTGCCTCGTTTAAGTGTTTAGAAACCCCTATCGATAACATGGCGTCCCACGCATCGACCTGAGTTTAAAAAAAACTCAACGGATAAGTAAACACAATATAAAACATTTTATAACACTAACAAGTATGCGGTCTCATATATATACGCTCAAACAGATTCATTCTAGGGTAATACTACCCTATCCCTAATGAGTCAAACCCCACAAAGCTAAGGTTTTCACTAAACCTCTTTCTAATACCAACTGTGATGACCCACATTTCGAAAGGTTTAAATCGACAATAATCCACATATGTCCAACTTAAACAATCCAGGACATAGATAATCATTGGGTTTAATTAAGAAAAATAAGAAAAGAAGAAGAAAACAAACACAGAATCTCGTAGTGGAATGACAAAATATAATAATCAAATAAACAGTTCATGAACCTGTTTATATTATACATTTGATTATAATTTATACAACATTTATCACAGTTGTATATACAACAGGGATAAATAAATTATTGCAGCGGACAACATGATGTAGGAAATAATAATAGTAATAATATACCAAATCTTCGCCTTCGTCCTCCAGAATAATCTTCAATGCACTGAAATACTCAGGGATGACCCGAGCATAACGAAAAAAAAACTCGAGTCAGGACTAAAATATCCTTATGTGAGTCAAATCGATGTCACATATAACATGAGTGTAATGGCGTTAGAGATGTTTATAGGGTTTCACATCTCCTATCCAGTGTATAACGTGCGTGCAATAACTCAAGAGATGCTATGAGATTTTCCATCTCTGAAAGGTCTATCAAAATATTTATATATAGTAGAATATGATACATATATAATGTCTAATCAAAAAAATAAATATTTTTCTTAGTGTTAAGGCTTTACATTAATCCCCCTTAACGCGTTTTTAAGCATTGTCGTACAGTTTGCATATAACGCCCCAGTAGCACGTTGGGGGATAGGGATGCGCTATGATACGACAACACTAAACCAAAATCGTAAGGGTCTCATATAGGGATAAAAGTATGACAAGGCACGTGAGGTAATGCCCAAGGTAGAATACTATCAGTTCGGGTCGCAAAGCTGGTGGTAATGCATCCTAGCCACGACCGCCCACCACATCCATCCCTCCCATATCGAGTCAAAGGGAGGCTATTCCAAATCAAGGTGCACCAATCGAAACCAACAACAAGAGTAATAATATGGACCGAGTCCAAGAAAATCGAAGAACGGATGTCCGCTAGAGGTAGCAAGC
The DNA here is from genome assembly GCA_030737815.1 of Allium fistulosum. NCBI lineage: Eukaryota > Viridiplantae > Streptophyta > Magnoliopsida > Asparagales > Amaryllidaceae > Allium > Allium fistulosum. The sequence goes on along the minus strand of CM060907.1, from coordinate 641,502,815 downwards.
CCGCTTGGCTCTTTCAAGCCATCCTGTTTTAGTCATTTCAAATTGGCACAAGTGTCGTGGTCTATCCATCATCGTTCTCTTTCTTCAAATACAGAAAACGACACCAAATCCAACCACTTCGTTCTGGAGTCTCCTCCTTGTAACAGTTGTTAAAGTGCTTCCAATATTGACAGAGAATATGCCAATAAGAGGCCCGATCTCTTTAACAACCAAACGTTGTTTTACACACCGGTTGGTACTTTATTATTTCAAAATCAATTCGTATTTGATATCAAAATATCATATTTGCTTCAAAATCAAATTCATTCGGAATCATTATATTTACTCAAAATAAACTATTTCAATTAAAAATCATTTTCGCCTTAGTATCTCAATTTTAGTTCCAATTCACAGTTGCCTCGAATTTCCATTTGTGTTATAACTTCAATTTTACCCAATTCGTATTTAAATCCATGATTTAAATATAAACATTCCAACCTTGACTAGTTTGAATTTTTAGAAAATAGTATTAAAATAATTTAAAGAGTTAAAATATTTAATGTAATTAAGTTTAAGTGTTAAAAATGGTTTATAAAATAAAATAGCTTGGAAATCGGAATAATTTGAATATTTCAAAGATAGGTTTTAAACAGTTTATATTAAAATAATTTATTTGAAAAAGTTTCAAAGTCAAACTGATCCAATTCCATATTTTTCAAATCAAATCAATTTCCATTTCAATTTAATCGATTCATTTCCGATTTCAATTCGAATTTAACTTTGATTCCAATTTCATTTCAAATCAATTACGATTTCAATTCCAAATCAATTCAGCTCCGATTTCAATTCGAATTTAACTTTGATTCCAATTTCAATTCAAATAAATTCGATTTTGATTTCGAGTTAACTCAATTTCGCTTTCAATTCCAATTGGTTTCAATTTCAATTCCAACTTGAGTAAATTTCAATTCAATTCTCAATTTCAAACCATTTCAATCTATACCAAGTTCGAGTTCGTTTCAAAGTATCGATTTAAATAATTTAAACCAAATTTAACTTTGATATTCAATTCAATGTTCAATGTGACGACCGCCCACGACCCCTGCACTAAACCTAGACATAGTGCGCTGTAAAGTGTGCCAGGTGGCCATGGACGATCATCGGGGTAAATTAAAACAGCAGAATCTATCGTATAACTCACAGCGCATGGATAAAATACAATAGAAAGTATATATAGTGAAGCTTTACAGAACAGAATCTCTATTAAACCCCATAATAGTTGAATACAAATATCTGAATAGTCAATACATCAAGCCTCACTACATATCACTCAGAGAATTATACAAGCAGCAGAACATCCAGTACATATAGTAAGAAAATAATATGCAAGCCTCCAGCTCGTCTTCGTCATCAGCATCGTGAGAAACTAAGATCAGCACCTGTCACCTGCTACCTAGTCTGCCCATCCCAAAATGGATGAACAGCCCAAGGCAATAAGAGTTAAACATAAAGCCTTGAGTCAGACAACAGTCTTAGTGAGCAGTAAATTAACTAACAACATACCAAAAGAGCATAAAGGAAAAAGGAATAGGAATCCAACCCTCCCACTCCACCTCTTTCTACAGTGATAGCCCCCAGACACACTAAGCAGAAATAATCATAACAAAGCAGACATTTAAAGTAAGGCAATTATCACTCAAGTCAAGGTTGGTGTTTTCCAAGTACAAACCCCCAAGACCTAAACCATGATCAGATAAGCACCCAGAAAACATCGCTCTTGAGACCGAATGACGATACAACCAAACATCCATGACTCTGGCTATCACTGTTATCATTGCTTCGATACCACCGTTAATTGAATGACCGGCACATTCTTTCAGCCGTCCGTCAAGGGTTAATGGCAACCCCGGTTCTAGACATAACTCTGCACGTCGTCGCAGCCCATGCCTAGGACTATCGAATCTACCCAGAGTACTCGACTACAATCATAGTCTTTAGGGACTATCGAATCTGCCCAACATACTCTTGCTTTGAGCCTGCTAGAACCTTCAACAACGATGAAATCTCAGCCTTCTATTCATCCTCCTCGACGACTATTTCCACACTAGCTCAAGCGCCTCTCGAACAAACCATTATCCTCAACTCGAACCATTTCACCGAGTTATCAACATGCTTGGAATGATCCCATCTGGATTAAACCAAGGCTATCTCATATCATGTCTCGCTTCATCTCATCATAGCAAAGCCTCATCTCAACATCAACATCATCAAATCTATCCATATGAGCTTCATCATTTGCCATATATGCCACGAGCAGCTTCTCCAATTCAAGAGCCTTTCCCTTAGCTTTTGAATCATCTTTGACTAACTTGTCCAAATCAAATCATCAATCAACTAATTTACAACAATCAATCAAGTCAAACATTAATCCAAGTAATCAAGCATTCAAACATGATCAAATAAACAATTATAACAATAATGGCAATCTTGTAAATAAAGAGTCTAAATCTAACAAGCATGAATCATGAGCAATATCTCTACAACTTGATGAATGAACTTGCATAGGTTAACATGTAGTAAAATGGATGTCAAATCATCATGAACAATAGATCTACACTTAAGTTTATGAAAATGCATGGAAATCACTATTTTAACACCAAATCAAGCCATCAATCCGATATACTCCTTTGGATCCGTGTGAGAGATAATCATCACTCACCAAATCACCTAAACACCTCAAAAGCAACACACTTCAGATCTGGACAGCGAAGAATCTAACTCGATCTATCAAAACTCCGCTTCAAACGATGAAATCTCTCTTCGATGGATGAAGATCTTCAATCTAAGCTCTTGGATCTTCGATTTGATCTTCGATCTTGGATGGAAGGAAGTACAAGATTAAAGTGGAGAAAAGAAGTGAAGAAGTATAGAACTCGAGCTCTCAAAATAGCAACACTTCGTCACTTCAAAATCCGGATCCCAAAAAGTGAAGAAAAACCGGGTATTTATAGGCTGGAAAAATCTTAGGTCGTCCGCCCCCTTAGGTCGTCCACGACCTAACTATCTCCGACCTACGACTTAACGACCTACCAGTTCTGCGCGACCTACAGACCCAACGACCTAACACACAAATGCGGCTTAGCGACCTAACAAAGGTCGCGACCTAACACACACATGCGATCTAACATTTAGGTGCGACTTAGTGACCCAACGACCTAAGCCCAACACTAATGCACGACTTACGACCTAACAGGGATGCGGCTTAGCGACCTAACAAAAGTCGTGACCTAACTATACTCATGTGTGCGACCTAATGACCCAACGACTTAACTACACGCAGGGTCTTCCGACCTAACTCCTAAGTCGTCTGGACGACCTAACTACTCATAACTGCTGAACTTAGGTCGCTCACGACCTAACTACAACAACTCCTTAAGTCGTTAACCCGCTTATTCTTAAGTCGCCGCTAACTACTAGGTCGTTAACTTCTAATACCAACTTCCATAGGTCGCTGTGTTTCCTTAAGTCACCCCACTTTCTTAAGCCGCCTATTCCTTAGGTCGTCTACTCCTTAGGTCGGTCAAATCCTATAGGTCGTCCCAAACTAGCATACGACCTAAACCAATACGCGACCTAACTGTCATACGACCTAAGCCTTACCTCGTCCAGTCCTTAGGTCGTTAACTACTACCACTATCTTCCTTAGGTCGCTAACTACTACCACTATCTTCCTTAGGTCGCCAACTCCTATAAGTCGTCTACGACCTAACTATTATACGACCTAAGCTCCGAACGACCTAGGCTCTGAACAACTTAACCATACTTCGATCAAATAACAACTGTTTTACAATGTTTTGATCCGTAAAAATACGGGTCGTTACATTCTCTCCCCCTTAGGAATTTCACCCCCGAAATTCCAAACAAACAAAGCAATCAAAACTATTCCGCATGCCTATCATCCATAGCAATCAACAAACCATGCATCCAATTCTAGCCTAGCATGCAGAATTCTAAAACTAAAACAAGTTATAATGTCGTGAGATGACACGACACCTTATGGCCATACCTTGAAGAGTTCAGGATGAGCTGCCTTCATCCTCTCTTCCACCTCCCATGTACAGTCGTTATCATCATCACTCCATTATATCTTGAGCAACCTAACTACCTTCCTCCTAAGCTGTTTCGTGTCAGTTTCCACAACATGAAGCGGCTTACAAGGTCTCTTATTGACTGGATCAATCTCAAAATCTTCACAGCTATCAGCAGAAACCACTGTATTTGAGTCGTGCACATACTTCCGTAGATACGATACATGAAAAACATTGTGCACACTCGACATCTTTTCTGGTAACTCCAATTTGTAGGCGAGCTTTCCAATTCGCTCGATGATCTGGAATGGTCCAACAAATCTCGGAGTCAATTTTCCTCTCTTCCCGAATCGAATAACATTCTTTAGTGGAGAAATCTTCACAAAAACCATATCACCTACGTCGAATTCCAAATCCTTACGATGCTTATCAGCATAACTTTTCTGATGGTCTTGGGCTGCCTTCATTCATCGTCAAATGATCTTTATACAATCCGAAGTCCGTCGAATCATTTCTGGCCCAAGTATCAACTTTTCTCCTGTTTCTAACCAACATGTCGGAGAGTTACATGGTCTTCCATACAATGCCTCATACGGTGCCATACCAATGCTTGACTGGTAACTGTTATTATACGAAAATTCCACCAAATGAAGGTGATCTTCCCATGATCCTCCGAAATCTAAAACACAAGCTCTAAGGAGATCTTCCAATACTCGATTGACTCTCTCAGTCTGACCATCTGTTTGGGGATGATAAGCTGTACTCAAACACAACTCGGTTCCCAAAACTTCCTGAAAGCTCTTCCAAAATCCACTAGTGAACAATGGGTCTCGATCGCTCACTATACTTTTCGGAATACCATGGAATCGAACTATCCACTTAACATACAGCTCAACCAACTTTGATGCAGTCCTAGTCGATCGAACAGGAATGAATCTTGCACTCTTAGTCAAACGATCTACGATGACCCAAATCCCCTCATTTCCCGCTCTGGTTCTGTGTAACCCATCGATAAAATCCATCGATATTTGCTCCCACTTTCATGTAGGAACTTCTAATGGCTAAAGCAATCCACTTGGCTTCTTCTGCTCGGCTTTTACTAACAGGCAGTTCATGCACTTGGAAATAAAATTTCCAACATCCTTCTTCATGCCTTCCCAGTAATAGGTTCTCTTTATATCCCGATACATCTTATTTCCACCTGGATGAATTGTCAACTTCGAGTGATGACTTTCCTTCAGAACTTCATTTCTCAATTCATCTATATCGGGAACAACTAGTCGTCCTTGCTTCCGAAGCCAACCCTCTCGATCGACCTCGAATCCTTTATCCTTTTCTGGGTCCAATCCAGATTCCAAATCATGGATAATCTCGACAAGCTTATCGTCTTGCTTTTGACTCTCGCCAATCCTTTCCACAAGAGTAGGTCTTATCGATAAGTTTGCCAACATCTCAGGTTCCAATTCACATCTAGGCCTGAAGTCAAATCCAGCCAAATACTCGAGACTCTTCCATTCTGAAAACATGGCTCCCAATCCTGCATGTCTTCGACTTAACGCATCTGCCACTGCGTTACCTTTTCCCGAAGTATAAGCTATACCAAAATCTTATGATGCCAAAAACTCTAGCCATCGTTGCTGCCGAAGATTCAAATCCTTTTGGGAGAAAAGATACTTTAACGACTTATGATCTGTAAACAACTCGAATCGAACTCCCAATAGATAATGTCTCCACATCTTCAGAGCAAAAACAATCACCGCTAACTCCAAATCATGAGTCAGATAATTCCTTTCATGCGGCTTCAGTTGTCGACTTGCATACGCAACAACTCTATTCTTCTGCATCAGCACTGCTCCAAGTCCAGTACCACATGCGTTGGTGTAAACCACCATCTCATCATTTCCACTTGGAATAGTCAAAACAGGAGCACTTGTCAGTCGCTCTTTCAGGATTCCGAAAGCTTGCTCACACTTAGCATCCCATCTGAATACTTGGTTCTTTTTCATCAATCCTGTTAATGGTGCAGCTACCTTGGAAAAGTCTTTAATAAATCGACGATAGTACCCTGCTAATCCAAGAAAACTTCTCACATCAGATGCATTCTTAGGTCTGACCCAATCTTGGATTGCTGCCACTTTAGCGGGATCAACCGCTATTCCATTTCCAGAGATAATATGGCCTAAGAACCTCACTTCACTCTTCCAGAAGTGACACTTCGAAAACTTATCCTTCAGCTGGTGTTTCCGTAAGATTTCCAAAACAATACGCAAGTGCATCTTGTGCTCTTCATCAGTTCTGGAATAAATCAAAATATCATCCACGAACACTAGTACGAACTTGTTCAACTGATCTCTGAACACTCTATTCATAAGATTCACAAAATATGCTGGTGCATTGGTCAATCCAAACGGCATTACTAGCCACTCAAAGAAACCGGATGGTGTCCTAAAAGCAGTCTTCGGCACACTATCCTTAGCCACTCTTAACTGGTGAAATCCCGTAGCTAAATCCATCTGAGAAAACACCTTAGCTTCGTGAAGCTGATCAAACAAGTCATCTATTCTTGGCAATGGATACTTGTTCTTCTTAGTCACCTTATTCAGCTCACGATAATCCACGCACAACCTCAACGATCCATCCGCTTTGGTTACAAACACAACTGGTGCACCCCATTCGGACACACTACGCCGAATGAATCCTTTCTGTAGAAGATCATCAACTTGCACCTTCAACTCTTGCTGTTCCCTAGGCGCCATCCGTCTAAGAGGCATCACAACAGGTCTGGCTCCTTCAACTAAATCGATACAAAACTCGATCTCTCTATGCGGCGGTAACCCTTTGACCTCATCAAAGACATCCTCAAATCCATTAGCGATTGGCACAGATGACAGTCCATCCCGTGGAACAACCAGCGAATACATGAAGCTCATGAAGACGCATTCCTCATGCTTACATCGTATCACAACCGTTCGCCCCTCCACATTCTCGACTGTCACCTCCAACCTTTCACAATCAACCTTTGCCGCATACTTCCTAAGCCAGTCCATATCCAAAATAATTCCGAACCCCGCAAAGTTAAGAACAAAACAATCACAAACAAAAGAGCAATCATGACTCGATACAATCAGACCACGGCAAAGCATACACAGACAAGACGAAACCCCAACTGGATTAGTCACAACCAACGGCCTATCAACGATATCCGGTTCTAAACCCAACCGGCCTACAAGTTCATTACAAACAAAAGAATGCGACGCCCCAGTATCGAATAACACTCTAACTGGAACACCACAAATGGAAAGAGTACCCTTAACCACCACACTCTTTCTTTTCTCATCAGCGGTAGGAGCTTTCGAAGATGATGGAACAGCCCCCAAAGCATAAGCTTGCACAATCTGCTTGTCCCGCCGCGGTTCAGGACAATTCTTCCTGATATGCCTCGGCTTGTCACAGTTGTGGCACTTCACCGGTACCTTCGGATTCTTGCAATCTCTGGAGAAATGGCCCTTCTGCTGACAATTGTAGAAGGTCACTTCGCCCTTCGGCTTCTTCTGGCAATCCTTACCCTTTTGTTGCTGCTGCTTCCTCTTCTTGTTTCCACCCTGCTGTGGTTTAGACTCCCCCTTGGTCACAGCAACAACAGATCCTTCTCTAGGAAACAGATTCTCGTGCCTGAGAGCCTTCTCCACAAGCTTCTCAAATGAATCGTCTAAATGATCCACCAACTGCCTCCCAAGATAACTGTCCAAGCCTGTCACAAACTTCTCGTTTTTCTGATATGGAGATTCAATATACGACCGGGCATACTTGGACAAAGCTTCAAACTCAGAAACATACTCAAGAACTGGTCTTCCACCTTGCTTGAGCTCCACAAACTTCTTGAACAGAACAGATTTCTGGGCTGTAGAAATGAACTTAGCTTCAAATCTGGCTTGGAATTGCTCCCAAGTAATTTCTTCCTCCGGAGTATCAATGGTGATAGAGTTCCACCAATCAGAAGCTCTTCCTTGAAGCTGTCTTGATGCTAGCTTCCTTTTGGTTGCATCCTCGATTCCCAAATCACCAAAGATTCTTCTACAAGCATCTATCCACCTCTGGACTTCAATGGTTGACTCTGTTCCCAAGAAAACCTTCCCTCCAAGAGCAGTATAATCTTTACACAGCTTAGCAAAATCCATCGGTCTTGGAGTTTGAACTTGAACTCCAACATCTTCAGATGGCCCCGGAGCTGGCATCCTTCTCATGATCGAAGTCATCATAGCTTCGAACATAGCTGCATAATCAGCAACTCCTTCAGCAGCACGGCCTTCCCTAGCAGCTGGTCTCCCTCTTCGACTCATTCTTAATATCTATAAAAAGGAATGATCAGCACTCCTTGAGAACAACTGCATAAGGGGTTCAAATCATTCTAAGCTACTATATTATATATAGTAATCATCCACCAAAATACAATTACGTCTCTCATACGTAGTTACGTCAGCGAGCGTTGGGTAAAATCGATTAACCAAAGCTCTGATACCAAATGTGACGACCGCCCACGACCCCTGCACTAAACCTAGACATAGTGCGCTGTAAAGTGTGCCAGGTGGCCATGGACGATCATCAGGGTAAATTAAAACAGCAGAATCTATCGTATAACTCACAGCGCATGGATAAAATACAATAGAAAGTATATATAGTGAAGCTTTACAGAACAGAATCTCTATTAAACCTCATAATAGTAGAATACAAATATCTGAATAGTCAATACATCAAGCCTCACTACATAACACTCAGAGAATTATACAAAGCAGCGGAACATCCAGTACATATAGTAAGAAAATAATATGCAAGCCTTCAGCTCGTCTTCGTCATCAGCATCGTGAGAAACTAAGATCAGCACCTGTCACCTGCTACCTAGTCTGCCCATCCCAAAATGGATGAACAGCCCAAGGCAATAAGAGTTAAACATAAAGCCTTGAGTCAGACAACAGTCTTAGTGAGCAATAAATTAGCTAACAACATACCAAAAGAGCATAAAGGAAAAAGGAATAGGAATCCAACCCTCCCACTCCACCTCTTTCTACAGTGATAGCCCCCAGACACACTAAGTAGAAATAATCATAGCAAAGCAGACATTTAAAGTAAAGCAATTATCACTTGAGTCAAGGTCGGTGTTTTCCAAGTACAAACCCCCAAGTCCTAAACCAAGATCAGATAAGCACCCAAAAACACCGCTCTTGAGACCGAATGATGATACAACCAAACATCCATGACTCTGGCTATCACTGTTATCATTGCTTCGATACCACCGTTAATTGAATGACCGGCACATTCTTTCAGCCGTCCGTCAAGGGTTAATGGCAACCCCAGTTCTAGACATAACTCCGCACGTCGTTGCAGCCCGTGCCTAGGACTATCGAATCTGCCCAGAGTACTCGACTACAATCATAGTCTTTAGGGACTATCGAATCTGCCCAACATACTCTTGCTTTGAGCCTGCTAGAACCTTCAACAACGATGAAATCTCAGCCTTCTAGTCATCCTCCTCGACGACTATTTCCACACTAGCTCAAGCGCCTCTCGAGCAAACCATTATCCTCAACTCACCGAGTTATCAACATGCTTGGAATGATCCCGTCTGGATTAAACCAAGGCTATCTCATATCATGCCTCGCTTCATCTCATCATAGCAAAGCCTCATCTCAACATCAACATCATCAAATCTATCCATATGAGCTTCATCATCTACCACATATGCCACGAGCAGCTTCTCTAATTCAAGAGCCTTTCCCTTAGCTTTTGAATCATCTTTGACTAACTTGTCCAAATCAAATCATCAATCAACTAATTTACAACAATCAATCAAGTCAAACATTAATCCAAGTAATCAAGCATTCAAACATGATCAAATAAACAATTATAACAATAATGGCAATCTTGTAAATAAAGAGTCTAAATCTAACAAGCATGAATCATGAGCAATATCTCTACAACTTGATGAATGAACTTGCATAGGTTAACATGTAGTAAAATGGATGTCAAATCATCATGAACAATAGATCTACACTTAAGTTTATGAAAATGCATGGAAATCACTATTTTAACACCAAATCAAGCCATCAATCCGATATACTCCTTTGGATCCGTGTGAGAGATAATCACCACTCACCAAATCACCTAAACACCTCAAAAGCAACACACTTCAGATCTGGACAGCGAAGAATCTAACTCGATCTATCAAAACTCCGCTTCAAACGATGAAATCTCTCTTCGATGGATGAAGATCTTCAATCTAAGCTCTTGGATCTTCGATTTGATCTTCGATCTTGGATGGAAGGAAGTACAAGATTAAAGTGGAGAAAAGAAGTGAAGAAGTATAGAACTCGAGCTCTCAAAATAGCAGCACTTCGTCACTTCAAAATCCGGATCCCAAAAAGTGAAGAAAAACCGGGTATTTATAAGCTGGAAAAATCTTAGGTCGTCCGCCTCCTTAGGTCGTCCACGACCTAACTATCTCCGACCTACGACTTAACGACCTACCAGTTCTGCGCGACCTACAGACCCAACGACCTAACACACAAATGCGGCTTAGCGACCTAACAAAGGTCGCGACCTAACACACACATGCGATCTAACATTTAGGTGCGACTTAGTGACCCAACGACCTAAGCCCAACACTAATGCGCGACTTACGACCTAACAGGGATGCGGCTTAGCGACCTAACAAAAGTCGCGACCTAACTATACTCATGTGTGCGACCTAATGACCCAACGACTTAACACCTTAGGTCGTCTAACGACCTAACTACACGCAGGGTCTTCCGACCTAACTCCTAAGTCGTCTGGACGACCTAACTACTCATAACTGCTGAACTTAGGTCGCTCACGACCTAACTACAACAACTCCTTAAGTCGTTAACCCGCTTATTCTTAAGTCGCCGCTAACTACTAGGTCGTTAACTTCTAATACCAACTTCCATAGGTCGCTGTCTTTGCTTAAGTCGCCCCACTTCCTTAAGCCGCCTATTCCTTAGGTCGTCTACTCCTTAGGTCGGTCAAATCCTATAGGTCGTCCCAAACTAGCATACGACCTAAACCAATACGCGACCTAACTGTCATACGACCTAAGCCTTACCTCGTCCAGTCCTTAGGTCGTTAACTACTACCACTATCTTCCTTAGGTCGCCAACTCCTATAAGTCGTCTATGACCTAACTATTATACGACCTAAGCTCCGAACGACCTAGGCTCTTAACAACTTAACCATACTTCGATCAAATAACAACTGTTTTACAATGTTCTGATCCGTAAAAATACGGGTCGTTACATTCAAATCCTTTAAATCAATTCGATTACGAGCCTAAGTTTGAAATATCAATTTAAATTACTTTTACTTAGCAATATTCAAATTTTGAATAAAAGTCCAATCTTTTAAAACAAATGAATTTCTGAAATTCAAATAATATTTCGATTATAACTTCAAAATCTCAACTTCAATTATTTAAACAATTCATGTTACCAAATTTAAATTTCAACATTTCGAGCTCAAGTTCGAAAATAATTCGATTTCCATAAATTCAATTTTTTTCTCTTTAAATCAAATAATTTCAATTTCAAATCAAAAATTTTAAAATCATTTAATTTAACCAATCCGGTGTCCGTATATAATTTTCTATCCTATGGTCAAGTGAATCAATTATTTGGAATTTAATTTCGGGGATGGCTATATATCATTTCAATCCAAAATAAATGTCGTAGGTATATATCATTTCAACCTATTTCTTAATTTATTCAAAATTATTCGATTTACAGTTTTATATACTATAAATAATATACAAGATGATAACATGATATATCAAAATAAATATACATCTAAATCATCCAAAATATCAATCAATAGCATTAATCACAATCTGTCAAAATATCATAACAATTTACTAGTTATCAATAATCGGGAATTTAACTAGCAATTTAATTCCCGTTTCAAATTTGAACTATCAATTCAAATTCCTATCATTTTAATTCATATCGATATAAATGTCAATTAAATTTACCAAACAATCAGTCAATAAATTTAAATCACTTCACGATATAAATTTAACTAACACAAAATCATTTTATTACTTCGTGAGCATATAAAACACTCATTTATTTGAAACTAAAAATATTTTCAGCTTCAAATAGATACCACTTCCACTCCAAGCTGTAGCCTGCATTGGTACGAACCCAATGCCACTCGTTTCGATCGAATGAGATCTCATATGAAAAAGTTATTAATAAATTAGTATAACGATAAATAAAATTTTAATGAACACTTAAAAAAATAAGCTAATATAATTATTACGTTACCTTTTTCCTTTCTCTCATGCTCACGCTTCAGCAGCATACGCTCCCAATCCCCACGCGACTCATCAACCACGCGCGCCACCCTGTTTGACTAAGTCACCACATCAACATCGCCACACCGACACCCCTTGCCGCGCCGCCTCGACCTGGGCCACACCATCAACGCACGTGCAAAATCGAGTGTCAAAAACCCTAAATCATGGTGACAACAAACATGAACATCCCTATCTCAGGCTGCCCTTCAAGTCACCTACGACCCTTGCCTGTTCGCAGCGAACAAGGATCGCATCCCTCGACTTCAGGTCGCGATCGTTCTTCGTATTTTTTTTGACTGTTTCATTCTGAAATGATTTGAATTGAGATAAATGGGAAAGGAGGGGTATGAGGGAGACATAAAGTTGGCTGCCTTGTACAAGTTGTCGTAGGAGAAAAGTTAACATATATTATTTTAATTAGAAAATATCTCGCCGATCAACCCGTGAAATCCCGAACTCCAAACGAAGCGTGCCGCCTGGCGTTCATAATGTTTTTCCCCTATTCTTAACACAATGGAACTAGTTTCGAGGCATAATTCGGTCGTATTCAGAAGATAGCTTTTCAAAATTAATTAATTTTAATCGAATTCCTTAAATTAATTTCTACGCGTTTCAAGCTCGCACGGCCAAACGTGTAACGACCCGATATTTTCAACCATTCGCATCCATTATAAGTGTATAGGTAGACACTCATGCCGGAGTTGAATTGCTCAAAATACCGCGTTGTAATTAAAATTTGGCAAATCTCAGAATATACAGTAAATAAATATAATCACAGATCACAGACACAGAGTAAAATAATGCAGCGGAAGTAAAAGAAATAGTAGTTCATGAAGCTACTATGTAAATATACCAGAGTTACATAAGATAACCAAGTACAAGCTGAACAGAGCAACATAACTGAAGTAGATAGAACAAGACTAGCAGATAATCTCCAGCGATTCAAATCTCCAGAAGGTGGAAATCCAAATCTGTGAATAACTCAGGCTGACCCGAGCGTAAAGCAAAACACAAAACACTCGAGTCAGGACAATATATACTTATATAATGTAAACCAACTCAAGTGAACTGTAATAAAGGTACAAGTAACTTAGAAGATGCTTGGGACCGCCCATCCTCTAAGGATCCGTTAAAATATCTACTATGTAGTAATATTCGCTATTATAATAGTGTCTAAATAAGTAAAGTATAATCATATCGGAAAATAGCGTTAAGGGGATGGAGAACCTTAACGCGGTCGGATCTTAAAATCATAATCGTAGTAAAGCTCGATATGGTAGGTGACACGGCACAACTAGGAAATGCCAGGGTAGATATACCAATTACGCACACGGACTGATGGATACGCATAGCAGCCACTACTGTTCCATCTCGAACAACATTCCCAAATCGGAGGATGGCCATCTAGTCAAATCACAAGTAAGAGTATAATATCGAAGAAATGTGTCCGAGAAGAGGTGCTACCTCACTGGTCCGAGATCGCTCCTGTTTTAGCCACCTTATGCCAACTCACGGGAGTTGGGTCCACGTAACATACCTTAAGAACGTCGCCACCATCCTACTTCATTCTGGAATCTCCACCGCGTACACGGTTGTCAAAGTGGTTTTCGGTATCGACAGAGAGTATGTCCATATCCGATCCCGGTCTCTTTGCCAACCAATCGTTATTATAACCCATGGTTATAACTTTTAAAATAGTTTATGTTTCAAATCAAAATACATCCTTTAAACCATTTCAAAATCATATCATTTATTTCAAACTAATACATACTTTCAAACCCAAAACATATCTATTCAAAACCAATTCAAAAATATATCATTTCCATTTCAAAACCAATTCAATAATATATCATTTCAAAAAAACCCAAATTTCAAAATCACTGAATATTTCCTTTAATTTATTAAACTTGAAATCTTCCTTTAAATTATCATAGCATTTTGGTAATGTAACCTTAAGTAATCATAGCATTTTTGGAATGTAATACTTTCCAATTTAACATTTTATATAATCAAAGTATTTATATACTTACAAATTTTTAACATGGTCATTTTATCATAGCCTTATAGTTAAATAAACTTTGTTACTGTAATATCCAATTTAATGCTGAAATTCTTATGTTAAGTTAAGAGTACCTTATTAACTTACATTATCATTACAATAAAGAAACTTTATTATTTTAGTCATTAAAATGTGTCATTTACATAAATTAAAACTTACATATTAAATGTACTTTTTAACTTACATTTCTATTACAGTAAAGAGCATTTATCATTTAATCAATATTACACTAATTAAACTTACATTATCGAATGTACGTTTTAATTTACGTTTTATTACAAAAGGGGCATTTATTATTTTAAATCAATATTACACAAATTAAGACTTACATGTTTCTTTCATTAATTAAGACTTTACATGTTTCTTTCAGTAGGTAAAACTTTACATATTTCTTTCATTAATTAGAACTTTACACGTTTCTTTCATAAGTTACACTTTACATATTTCTTTCATTAATTAGAACTTTACACGTTTCTTTCACAATAAATTTCTTATAATTAAATCCAATTTTCAACAATTTACTTAATAAGTTTAAGTGTAAAAGTTCCAATTCTTCACATTTCAACAAATAGACTTAACACTTCAAATTTAAATTACCATTTCACAATTTAACAAAATTTCCAATTTTATTTAATTAACTTAAACCTTTAATTAAAACCAAATTTCACATTTCCTAGTCAAGTTATATTTTAAAAGATCACTTTTAAACATTCATGTATTTAACCACTTAAATTCATAGAAAAATCAATAATACTTAATAATCACTTAAATTCAAATTTAATCAAATCATCATATTTACCATTTCCAAATAAAATTTAATATCCATTTTATTTATATAACTTAAATATCATTTTTAACCAAAATTCCAAATTTCCAACTTAAGTTATATTTCAAAAATCCAGTTAAACCATTCATTAATTACATTTTTAACACATAGAAAAATCATAATTTCTTTAATTCAAAATATTCCAAAATCTGTTTAAATCAAATTTCATAA
The DNA here is from genome assembly GCA_030737815.1 of Allium fistulosum. NCBI lineage: Eukaryota > Viridiplantae > Streptophyta > Magnoliopsida > Asparagales > Amaryllidaceae > Allium > Allium fistulosum. The sequence goes on along the minus strand of CM060907.1, from coordinate 641,487,330 downwards.
ATTTATATTTTTAAAATACTTAAAAATATTCAAAACACTTTATAAAATAACCACGGGCCTGTATATAATTTTCTAACCTAGGTCAAGTGATACGGATATGTATCATTTCAATCCGCAGTTAAAAAAGAAAAATCCGGGTTCTATCATTTCAAACCCGCAATCCCAAGTTAAAATAATTTAAATAAAAATCATTCAGGCCTATCATTTCAGCCCATAACGATTTTTCCCTATTCTAAAGTTCATTCGGGTATGTATCATTTCAACCCATAGTGATTCTAATCTACAGGGAACTTGCAATGGTGATAACAGATATAAATAACAGAATAACATTAAATAATAGTAACATATGATATAATAAGTGTAATAACAGGTGTGAACATCATATGATAATAATATAAACATATATAACATGATGATATACATTACAGATTCAAATGGTGTTGGTTTATCAGTTATATAGGTACATATTGTCTGGTGAGAATAACTCACCTGTTTGTGCTGGAGATATCAAAACCAATGACACAATGGAACAAAAGCATGATGACAAGACTACGGACTTGAGTGGAGAGCAAGATCCAAAGCTACAACTCTTGTATTACAACCCAAAACATACATCAAAACAAACACAATTTCAACGCACTTGAAATGGAATAACTTTTAAACGAAAAGAGATTTGAATGTCAAATCTTTTGCCTTGCTTTCTCTATCCTTTTGCATGGCCTAGGGAATGTTTTGGTTCAGGTTTGGACATGGTTTGGGTCTGGTTTGGACCAAGGGATGCACGGCTACAAGCTAGAGATGATGGGGAAGTTACAACATAGGCATGTGAAGAGTTTTACGCAATATGGTGGAGTTTTGGTTCATCTTTGGCTCGGTCTACAAGGTCCTAGGCTTGGCCATGACTTGCTACAGGTCTGGACAGAGGCGATGGTGATGTGTAGTGGTGGTATCAAGGTGGTGGTGGCGGGTAGAGGTGGTGTCCAAGGTGGTGGGCGAAGGTATGTTGCAACTAGTGGTGGCTATGCATTGTTTTAAGGGATTTGTGCAAGGTTTTGTGTGGTTTTTAGTCAAAAGGAGTGCATGGCCTGTCATGGTCAGAGGAGGAGGGGGTTTGGTCGTGGATGTTGTGGGGAAGGAAGTGGTGGTGGTCGGTGGAGGAGATGGTGGAGGTGTTAGGCCAAGCAAAGCAAGAGAAACATGGCAAAAATCATTGAAAATGAAGAGAAAAGAAGAAAAAGAAGGAGAGGCCATTACCTATTTTTGGATGAAGCCATGAGAAATGAGGAGCTGATTTGTTTTCACGTGAAAAGATGAGAAACAAAAAGTGGCGGCTACACTAGGGTTTTAGATGGCTAGGGCAAAATTTGAGGAGTTAAAGAAAATGAAGGGTTTGGACAAAAAAGGGCTTAAGTTTCAAAGTGTTTTACAACCTTTCATATTTCTTTTCTTTTTAATCTTTATATAAACAAAAATATTCAGAAAAATAATTTACAAACCGAAATCAGTTATAAATATGAGAAAACAAATAATAAATTTTGGAAAAATATAAAAAGAATGAAGAAAATTACTTAAAAATACCAAACAGTGTTCAAAAATTATAAATAAATCACTGTCAGTCTTGAAAAACTATACACTTCATTATAAAAATATTATGAAGTGAAAATTTGAATTAAAATAATTTATTTATCATTTTCAAAATAAAATAGATAATTAAATTGGAGAAAATAGAAAAGGATTAAAGAAAAATGTTTAAAATTTACAAACAGGGCATGGAAATTTTCAAGAAAAATACTACTAACTCTGGAAAAATTCCTACCTTACTTTAAAAATATTTAAAAGCCAAAATATATTTTATATAACATAAATGTACAAATTAGAATAAAATATATCAAATAAAAATGTCATTTATATAATTTTAAAATAAAGAATATTGCTGAATAACCCAATATACACACAATATTGAAAATAGTATAACTTTTGCAATTTAAATCCGTTTGCAACGAAACGAAAAGCAGTATTCAAGTTATTAAATCTATTTTTATAATAAAAGATAAATTTCATAAATTTCAAACTTTTAAATTTTCAAGTTAAAAATCGAAGTTTGACTATTTGACCAAAATTCACATTTTCTGGAAATATTAAATTTAGTCATATTTGGAATTCAAATCCACATACAAAATCAAAGTTTTTTATATTTACAATAACAACATTTATTCTTTTCATAAATAAAGCTCTTAAATTTGGAAAAATCAAATTAAAATTAATTGTAAAATACAGGGTTGTTACACTCTCCCCCACTCAAAACTTTTCGTTCCCGAAAAGGAACGAGGTACGGGAAAGCACCTAAAAAGATAGAATGAATAGAATTAAGACAAGATGATAAGAATATTGGAATTACACCTGATAACTATTGTTATAGGCAAGTTTAACAAGTTGGAGGTGATCAAATCAAGAACACAAACACGAAAAAGATCCTCTAGAGTCTGAATCACCCCTTTCACTTGACCGACGGTCTATGAATAGAAAAACAGTGTTCAGATCCAGATGAGTAACAAAGATTTCAAAGATTATAAAAAGATGTCTAAACAGACTGGTATAAGCAATAGCCTTCCCATTATGTAACAAGATAAGAGAAATAAGGACAACCAAAAGATAGTTTGAAAAAAAAAACAAAATAAGATAATAAATTTGAAACAATAATGCTTTGAAATCATAACAATTTAGGGATGTTTATCATTTGGAAATCATACTACTAAAAATCATAACACTTTGGAAATGTTATTAAAAAAACATAATACTTAGAAAAATCATAACACCTTTTAAAAATAATCTTCATTTAAACCATTTTAATCCAAGATCAAACAATATTCATTTTAAAGTTGTAACATTTCTAAGTTCATTCAATTTTAAAAATTTCCAAAACACTGTATTTTCAAAACAGCAGCACTTATAAAATGCTACAGTAGATATATTAATATTTCAAATCAGTTTTATTCTAGAATATTCATTTGGATATCATTTAACTTATGACTTATTAAAACAAACTTTTATGAATGGAATATCCAAATTAAACTATACTTCGTTTATTAAGTCAAAAGCTCACTATTTTACTTAGCTCTTCATTTAACAAATAACCTAACACTTTATTTAAAATGCCCATTTCATAAATAGATATTCCTTCAATAAGTTACACTTAAAATTTCCATTTGAAAACCAAATTCTCAATTATCAAATTTAGTGATGTTAAAATACATTATAACTATCATAATTATCCATTTTTCAAGACATATCAATTTCATAAATAAAATATTTATCATAGAAAATATAACAATCAAATTTCTTTACACATTTATTCATTTAGACATCAATTAAACTATGAATTCAAGTTAAATAAACTTTATTACAAAATGTCCAATTCCAATGTATTTTATTTTATCTATTCAAAGATACATTATTTATTATACAACATATTCATTTCAGGAAATAACCATTATTAAAATTCCTAGGTTAGACTTAAGGTTCCATATTAAATCAATTTGATTATTAAGTTATTTAAATAAAATCTCTTTAAATTCCTTTTTCACTATTTACCTCTGTTAATCTTTTATAACAAAAATTTAAGTGTATAAAATCCTTTTTATATTGTATATTATCCAATTACATTGTTAACTTCTAAAAAAATTTAAGGTAAGTTATATTTGAATGCAATTGTAATATACAAATAAAACTATCCAATTCAATTATCTCAAGTTTGAATCATTTATCCAAAATTTTGATTTTTCTTTTTATAATTGAAATTATTCTTTAAGAAAAAAAATGTAAGAATTAAATTTCCGATTTCCTTCAAACCATTTAGAGATAAATAAATATATGTACATAATATGTCAAATCAATTTAAATCATTTATCTATATATATTATAAATCAAATCATATTTAGAAATTCAAATAAATTAAATCTTTCAAAACAAAGCTGTAGTAAGACTACAGAACGGTCTCTTCAGTTCAAAACTCGAAAATGAATGTCGATGATGCTGCAGTCATCACCGAAATTATTTTCCAGCGACAAAGAGAAGAGCACTAAATTTTTAAACTTTAAAATCCTTTAGAGACAAATTTTTATTCAAAAATACTTTAAATAATATCCTTTTAAAAAATTTAAACACAAAGTTTGAAATCCATCGGAAATTAAATTATTTAAATTTCTTATTTTAAATTCATTTCAGTTCCCAAATAAATTTATAAACAACTATTTATAAATTCATTTGTTGAACAATAAATGATAAATCAAGTATTATCATTTCAAATTATCAATTTAAATCAATTTATTAAGTTCCATAAAATTATATATCCAAATTTATTTCATTAACCAAATTTTAAAATAATATTGTGTCAATTTGTTCTATCAAAGTGTTTTAGAAATCCTATCGATAGCGTTGATCAGACGAATCGATCGAAAACCCAAATCAACATCAACAACTCAAACAACACAATATAAAACAAAACATTAATTTACAAGTACAGTTCAAAATGTTTGGAAGATAGATTGGAACAAAAGACAAGATGATTAAACAGAGTAGAGAGATGGGTAAGCTTAGATAAATCGCGGACAACCTTAACCGGGTCAACCGTGACTTAATGGATAAGATCAAATGTGGATTTTCTGGGGTAAATCTACCTTCGATCTCAAGAGATAGAGTTTGGAATAACAAAAGATATTAGCATCTAAACCAAGGATAAATATAAATCTCTGGTTAATCGATGCTGATTGTAAAGGATTTTCACCCCTTTACAAGAAAATTAGAATATTGGCGAGACCGCCAATTTACTATAAAGATCATTCGAAGTGGAGTTATGTGATACTCCAAAATCAAAAGAAGATGAATAGTGAGGGACAAGAATGAATTTTGGAACCGTAGGGAACGTTCCAAAAATTCAAAGGAAATTCGAATCAAGAGGAAAAGATTCAAACTCGAACGAAAGTGATTCTGTAAATAAATCTACTCCATATGCTGAGTTTTGCCTCAAAGCCAAAGCTCTGATACCAACTGTAACGACCCGATATTTTCAACCATTCGCATCCATTATAAGTGTATAGGTAGACACTCATGCCGAAGTTGAATTGCTCAAAATACCACGTTGTAATTAAAATTTGGCAAATCTCAGAATATACAGTAAATAAATATAATCACAGATCACAGACACAGAGTAAAATAATGCAGCGGAAGTAAAAGAAATAGTAGTTCATGAAGCTACTATGTAAATATACCAGAGTTACATAAGATACAACAGAAGAAATAGAGTACAACAGAAGTATCAATAAGATAACCAAGTACAAGCTGAACAGAGCAACATAACTGAAGTAGATAGAACAAGACTAGCAGATAATCTCCAGCGATTCAAATCTCCAGAAGGTGGAAATCCAAATCTGTGAAGAACTCAGGCTGACCTGAGCGTAAAGCAAAACACTAAACACTCGAGTCAGGACAATATATACTTATATAATGTAAACCAACTCAAGTGAACTGTAATAAAGGTACAAGTAACTTAGAAGATGCTTGGGACCGCCCATCCTCTAAGGATCCGTTAAAATATCTACTATGTAGTAATATTCGCTTTTATAATAGTGTCTAAATAAGTAAAGTATAATCATATCGGAAAATAGCGTTAAGGGGATGGAGAACCTTAACGCGGTCGGATCTTAAAATCATAATCGTAGTAAAGCTCGATATGGTAGGTGACACGGCACAACTAGGCAATGCCAGGGTAGATATACCAATTACGCACACGGACTGATGGATACGCATAGCAGCCACTACCGTTCCACCTCGAACAACATTCCCAAATCGGAGGATGGCCATCTAGTCAAATCACGAGTAAGAGTATAATATCGAAGAAATGTGTCCGAGAAGAGGTGCTACCTCACTGGTCCGAGATCGCTCCTGTTTTAGCCACCTTATGCCAACTCACGGGAGTTGGGTCCACGTAACATACCTTAAGAACGTCGCCACCATCCTACTTCATTCTGGAATCTCCACCGCGTACACGGTTGTCAAAGTGGTTTTCGGTATCGACAGAGAGTATGTCCATATCCGATCTCGGTCTCTTTGCCAACCAATCGTTATTATAACCCATGGTTATAACTTTTAAAATAGTTTATGTTTCAAATCAAAATACATCCTTTAAACCATTTCAAAATCATATCATTTATTTCAAACTAATACATACTTTCAAACCCAAAACATATCTATTCAAAACCAATTCAAAAATATATCATTTCCATTTCAAAACCAATTCAATAATATATCATTTCAAAAAAAACCCAAATTTCAAAATCACTGAATATTTCCTTTAATTTATTAAACTTGAAATCTTCCTTTAAATTATCATAGCATTTTGGTAATGTAACCTTAAGTAATCATAGCATTTTTGGAATGTAATACTTTCCAATTTAACATTTTATATAATCAAAGTATTTATATACTTACAAATTTTTAACATGGTCATTTTATCATAGCCTTATAGTTAAATAAACTTTGTTACTGTAATATCCAATTTAATGCTGAAATTCTTATGTTAAGTTAAGAGTACCTTATTAACTTACATTATCATTACAATAAAGAAACTTTATTATTTTAGTCATTAAAATGTGTCATTTACATAAATTAAAACTTACATATTAAATGTACTTTTTAACTTACATTTCTATTACAGTAAAGAGCATTTATCATTTAATCAATATACACTAATTAAACTTACATTATCGAATGTACGTTTTAATTTACGTTTTATTACAAAAGGGGCATTTATTATTTTAAATCAATATTACACAAATTAAGACTTACATGTTTCTTTCATTAATTAAGACTTTACATGTTTCTTTCAGTAGGTAAAACTTTACATATTTCTTTCATTAATTAGAACTTTACACGTTTCTTTCATAAGTTACACTTTACATATTTCTTTCATTAATTAGAACTTTACACGTTTCTTTCACAATAAATTTCTTATAATTAAATCCAATTTTCAACAATTTACTTAATAAGTTTAAGTGTAAAAGTTCCAATTCTTCACATTTCAACAAATAGACTTAACACTTCAAATTTAAATTACCATTTCACAATTTAACAAAATTTCCAATTTTATTTAATTAACTTAAACCTTTAATTAAAACCAAATTTCACATTTCCTAGTCAAGTTATATTTTAAAAGATCACTTTTAAACATTCATGTATTTAACCACTTAAATTCATAGAAAAATCAATAATACTTAATAATCACTTAAATTCAAATTTAATCAAATCATCATATTTACCATTTCCAAATAAAATTTAATATCCATTTTATTTATATAACTTAAATATCATTTTTAACCAAAATTCCAAATTTCCAACTTAAGTTATATTTCAAAAATCCAGTTAAACCATTCATTAATTACATTTTTAACACATAGAAAAATCATAATTTCTTTAATTCAAAATATTTCAAAATCTGTTTAAATCAAATTTCATAAATTTATATTTTTAAAATACTTAAAAATATTCAAAACACTTTATAAAATAACCACGGGCCTGTATATAATTTTCTAACCTAGGTCAAGTGATACGGATATGTATCATTTCAATCCGCAGTTAAAAAAGAAAAATCCGGGTTCTATCATTTCAAACCCGCAATCCCAAGTTAAAATAATTTAAATAAAAATCATTCAGGCCTATCATTTCAGCCCATAACGATTTTTCCCTATTCTAAAGTCCATTCGGGTATGTATCATTTCAACCCATAGTGATTCTAATCTACAGTGAACTTGCAATGGTGATAACAGATATAAATAACAGAATAACATTAAATAATAGTAACATATGATATAATAAGTGTAATAACAGGTGTGAACATCATATGATAATAATATAAACATATATAACATGATGATATACATTACAGATTCAAATGGTGTTGGTTTATCAGTTATATAGGTACATATTGTCTGGTGAGAATAACTCACCTGTTTGTGCTGGAGATATCAAAACCAATGACACAATGGAACAAAAGCATGATGACAAGACTACGGACTTGAGTGGAGAGCAAGATCCAAAGCTACAACTCTTGTATTACAACCCAAAACATACATCAAAACAAACACAATTTCAACGCACTTGAAATGGAATAACTTTTAAACGAAAAGAGATTTGAATGTCAAATCTTTTGCCTTGCTTTCTCTATCCTTTTGCATGGCCTAGGGAATGTTTTGGTTCAGGTTTGTACATGGTTTGGGTCTGGTTTGGACCAAGGGATGCACGGCTACAAGCTAGAGATGATGGGGAAGTTACAACATAGGCATGTGAAGAGTTTTATGCAATATGGTGGAGTTTTGGTTCATCTTTGGCTCGGTCTACAAGGTCCTAGGCTTGGCCATGACTTGCTACAGGTCTGGACAGAGGAGATGGTGATGTGTAGTGGTGGTATCAAGGTGGTGGTGGCGGGTAGAGGTGGTGTCCAAGGTGGTGGGCGAAGGTATGTTGCAACTAGTGGTGGCTATGCATTGTTTTAAGGGATTTGTGCAAGGTTTTGTATGGTTTTTAGTCAAAAGGAGTGCATGGCCTGTCATGGTCAGAGGAGGAGGGGGTTTGGTCGTGGATGGTGTGGGGAAGGAAGTGGTGGTGGTCGGTGGAGGAGATGGTGGAGGTGTTAGGCCAAGCAAAGCAAGAGAAACATGGCAAAAATCATTGAAAATGAAGAGAAAAGAAGAAAAAGAAGGAGAGACCATTACCTATTTTTGGATGAAGCCATGAGAAATGAGGAGCTGATTTGTTTTCACGTGAAAAGATGAGAAACAAAAAGTGGCGGCTACACTATGGTTTTAGATGGCTAGGGCAAAATTTGAGGAGTTAAAGAAAATGAAGGGTTTGGACAAAAAAGGGCTTAAGTTTCAAAGTGTTTTACAACCTTTCATATTTCTTTTCTTTTTAATCTTTATATAAACAAAAATATTCAGAAAAATAATTTACAAACCGAAATCAGTTATAAATATGAGAAAACAAATAATAAATTTTGGAAAAATATAAAAAGAATGAAGAAAATTACTTAAAAATACCAAACAGTGTTCAAAAATTATAAATAAATCACTGTCAGTCTTGAAAAACTATACACTTCATTATAAAAATATTATGAAGTGAAAATTTGAATTAAAATAATTTATTTATCATTTTCAAAATAAAATAGATAATTAAATTGGAGAAAATAGAAAAGGATTAAAGAAAAATGTTTAAAATTTACAAACAGGGCATGGAAATTTTCAAGAAAAATACTACTAACTCTGGAAAAATTCCTACCTTACTTTAAAAATATTTAAAAGCCAAAATATATTTTATATAACATAAATGTACAAATTAGAATAAAATATATCAAATAAAAATGTCATTTATATAATTTTAAAATAAAGAATATTGCTGAATAACCCAATATACACACAATATTGAAAATAGTATAACTTTTGCAATTTAAATCCGTTTGCAACGAAACGAAAAGCAGTATTCAAGTTATTAAATCTATTTTTATAATAAAAGATAAATTTCAAAAATTTCAAACTTTTAAATTTTCAAGTTAAAAATCGAAGTTTGACTATTTGACCAAAATTCAAATTTTCTGGAAATATTAAATTTAGTCATATTTGGAATTCAAATCCACATACAAAATCAAAGTTTTTTATATTTACAATAACAACATTTATTCTTTTCATAAATAAAGCTCTTAAATTTGGAAAAATCAAATTAAAATTAATTGTAAAATACAGGGTTGTTACAAAACGACAAGTCCGATCGCTACGAAACTTGAAATCTTATAATAACTCACTATTACGGATCCAATGAAACTGGTTTCATCGAAATCCAAGGCAGTGGCCAAAATGGCTATTTTCACTCGTTAATTAAAACCAGAAATTTCCAAATTTTATATTAATCACTTTAAATACAATTTTTAAGTTTAACAATATTCATTGTTGTTTAAATAAAATTTAAATCAACTTCCAACATCATTTTCATTCACATTAAATACAGAATTCAATTATTTAAATAATTGCAATATTAAATTTAATAATTTAATTATCCAATGAATCACCATATTTCCACATAAGCTATTTATCTTATAAAATTTAATTTTAAAACAAATTCAAATAATAAAAAAAACTACTTTCATTTTATAGTAATTCAATTTTCATTATTCAATTCCAACTATTGATTATAGCCCATTCATATATATAGAATTCCATTTCAATATTTGTTATAGCCAAAATCTTCGGACTTGATTATTTCAAAAAAATTTATTCGAATTCATATTAAATAACCACATTAACAATCATTAAAATTTTATTTATAACCATTTTTTTCAATAATTATATTAAATTTAATAATTTAAAATAGTTAAAAATATGTGTCTTTACAGCACCGTACGAAGCTTTATGTGATCGTCTTTGTAGATCCCCAGCTTGTTGGATCGGGACCGGAGATCGGTTACTACTAGGTCCTGATATGATTAGAGAAGCCTTAGAAAAGATAGGCATAATCAGAAGGAAGATGAAAGAAGCCCAAAGCAGGCAGAAGAGTTATGCGGATCAAAGACGAAGAAATCTAGACTTCTCGGTTGGAGATTTCACATTCTTAAAGGTCTCCTCGATGAGAGAAGTGGTGAGATTTGGGAGAGCCAAAAAATTGGAACTTTGGTACATTGGACCTTTTCCGGTCCTTGAACAGATTGGCACATTGGCTTATCGAATAAAATTACCAGAAAGATCATTAGGTATACACAATCTTTTTCACGTATCTTATTTGCAAAAGTATGTGTATGACCCGAAACAACTAGTGGAAGAAGCCGCCCAAGAAGATTCGGAAATTGAGCCAAACTTGACTATCATCAAACAACCAATTCGAATCATGGATCGTAATGAGAAACGATTAAGAGGAAAGATTGTGAGCGTAGTGAAAGTTCAATGGAGTGGTGATGCAAATGATTGCACTTGGGAAACAGAAGATAGAATAAGGAAGGCTTATCCCAAGTTTGGTTTTGATGATTAACATATGTGTTGTATTGATGTAGTGTACTCACCGATCTGTAGTGTAGTCACTTGCCATATCTTATATATATATATATTTGATTTGAAAATATAAGAAAATTTGTATCCCTTTATCGATATAATAGCGATTTTGTAAATATTTGTTATATTAATTTTGTATGGTTTTATAAATAAAATGTAATCATTTTAATTAATTAATAATGATGAGAAATTTATTATCAAATTTTGTTTACATTTATACTATAATGGTCCACCTTTTTGGACAGTTTAAATTGACAATAATCCACACATGTCAACTCAAACCATTCAAAAGGGAGTATTGTTAATGGGGTAAATAAGACAATAAGAGAAAAAGAAGGAAAACCAAAACGCGGAATCTCTCAGTGGAATGATAAATTATAGTAATCAAATAAACAGTTCATGAAGCTGTTTACAAATAATATTTGATTACACTTTTACAATACAATCAGAGTTATACATACAGCAGGTAAAATAGGAAAATGCAACGGAACAACATGATGCAGTGGAATAAATATAATAAATAGTAATACTAAATACTTTCTTCATCCTTCAGAAATAAGGTCTTCAACACTGAAATGCTCAGGCTAACCCGAGCGTAATGAAAAGACAAAACACTCAAGTCAGAACTAAAAGATCCTATGTGAGTTAAATCAACAGTAAATAAATATGAGTGTAATGGCTTCAGAGATGTTTACGGGATTTTACATCTCCTATCCAGTGTCTAACGTGCGTGCAATAACTTAAGAGATGTTCGGGATTTAATCTCCTAAGGATCCATTAAACTATCTACATATATAATACAATACGCTATTATAATATGTCTACAGTAAAGTAAAGTATTAAAATAGCGTTAAGGTGTTACCCATATCCCCCTTAACACATTTTTATTTAAGCACCGTAGTTTATATTGTACTGTAATTCCTCCGTAAACTGAAGGGCTATCAGAGGGCACTCCATAGTGTACGGCACAAACGAAACTCATAGTGGGCTCGATCAAGATAAATATGACAAGGCACATGAGGCAATGCCCATGGTAGGATTCTACCGTTTTTCACTCCCGAACTGGTGGTAACGCATAGCAGTTACTATCGCTCACCTCGAGACACACTCCCATAATCAAAATCGATGGTGGCCACCAATCAAATCACAAAGTAACATATATGGTATCGAAGAAAAGTGCCCGATAGGAGGAGCGATCCCACTTGGCCCGGTATAGCTCCTGTTTTAGGCATTATAATTATGACCCGAAAGTCAACGCTATCATTCATCGTTCTCTTACTTCATTCCAGTAGCGTTCGCCAAACCATCCTACTTCATTCTGGATTTTCCACCACGTGCACAGTTGTTAAAGTGGTTTTCGGTATTGGCAGAGAGTATGACAATATCCGATCCTGGTCACTTTAACAACCAAATGCTTATTTCACACCGGTTGATTCTTTTACATTTCCAAAACCAATTCATATTTGATATCAAAATATCATATTCAATTCAAAATATCCTTCATTTCAAAACCATCATATTTACTCAAAATATGCCATTTCACTAGAAAATATCATTTCAAATTCCAACGTAGGTTATAACATCATTTAACCACATTCGCCTTGTAACGACCTGTATTTTTTAACCACTTTAAATCATGGAATTTGATCTAATTATTAAATAAAAATGGTTAAAAATAAAGGTTTAATTATTTTGAATGTAAGTTATTGAATATGAACTTGAATAAGATTTTAAAATAAACAAATTTCGAAGATTTAAGTAATAACAAGTAGTGAAAGGTAATGTTATGTATTAAATGAGTTTACAATCTATAGTTGGATTAAATAATAAGCGTTGAATTCATTAGATGTAAATAGAGTAATTGATGGATAACTAAAATTCATTTAAAATCTAATATTGAAATTTGTTGAATATTGCACAACTAAATTGTTTAAATTTAATATTGAAAATTATTTGAATAATTGAATTTTGAATTTAATATGATTGAAATTGATATCGAAAGTTGATGAAAATTTTATTTAAATAACAATGAAGATTATTAATATTTAAAATTGGATTTAAAAGTGAATAATTGGAAATTGGATAATCGAGATGTTAAAATAGCCATCCGGGCACAGTCTCGGATTTCGCTAAAACTAGTTCCTTGGTCCCGTAATAGTGTATTATTATCGGATTTCAAAGTTCGTAACGTTTGGAGTTATCATTTGGTCATACGGAATAGAAACGCGTTGAACTAAAAATCAAAAATTTAATATTTTAATTGGGTTCAAAAATCTATCTTCCACATACGATCGAATTAAGCCCTGAAACATATTCCAATGTGTTCGGAATAGGGGTAAAACATTATAAACGCCAGGCAGCACGCTTCGTTTGGAGTTCGTCCGGAAAAAGTTGAAAATAATAATAAAATAATGTATGCACATATATAAATACACGTCCACAGTAAAACCCTAGCTTATAACCTAGCCGCGCCTTCACTAGCTTTTAATGGCTAAACATTAGCCTAGCTTCCACCCTCATTTTCTCTCCATCCGTCGAGTTTTAAACAAAACCTTCAACTAGGATGTTGTAGAGCCTACCGAGATCCACACATCCAACGGTGGAGATTGTCATCGGAGCTGCATGGTGGCCTAGATTTGGCAGTGATGACTGTGCGCTTGTGACGACCCGGAATTTTTGAGCATTTGAAATTGGAATATTTAATTAATTTAAAATATTCAGAGGTTAATTATAAACTTAAATTTCAAATTTCGTTGTTTATTGAGTAATTTAATAATTAAATTAAATTTATTTGAAGTTGGATAAAATAGTAAATATGGCATTCTAAGCTAATTAAAAATATTTTGAAAGCTCGTAAAATTCATACTAATAATACTGAAGATGATAGAACTTTCAAAATGGAATTTCAAGGTATTTTGTTCAGTTTTAAAAATATATCGTTTAAATTGAATTTTAAAATAGCCTTCCGAGGCACAGTCTCAGAATTCGACGAAACTAGTTCCATTGGATCCGTAATATTGTATTATTATTGGATTTCAATTTTTGTAGCGTTTGGATTTACCGGTTGCTCATACGGGTGAGGAACGCGTTGAAATTAAAATCGATAATTTAATATTTTAAATCGATTTAAAAAGCTAACTTCCACGTACGATCAAATCAGCCTCTGAATCAAGTTCCGTTGTGTTCGAAATACGGGTAGAATCTTATGAACGCTTGTCGGCATGTATTATTCGGGGATCGGGATTTCGCGTTATGTAACGGGACGTTTTGAAGTTTTATAAGGTAATATATTTAAAGCCAACTAGTCAGAGATATTTATAAAACAAGCGTACGCTGGAAGCTTCCCAGATCGATATCTTCTCCCCGACCCTTTCCCAGTTTTATTTCACGAAACCTAATCACTCCACCCTCTATCTTTCAGCCGAAGCCATTACTTCCCTTGTTATATATCTCGAGTTTCCCCAAACAGAACGAATTCGAATTCGTTCGTATCAAAGAAAAAAATGGGAATCAAGGTCGCGTCCCTCTCATTTCCATGCCGATCAAATCGCGTGCCTTCCTCCTCATATTCTTCAAATCAAACCCCTTCCAGTTCCATTTTCATTAGCAACGAATTCAAAAAACAAATTGGATAATAAAAGAGGGAAGAACGAAAACCTAATCTAGTTCCTCTTTCAAAATCGAAGTGAATTTCGATTGTAACCAAGCAAGAAGGTAGTCGCATCAGCTCGCGATGAAATGACGATGGTCTGGTATCCTCGAAGCGCGCTCGAATTGGTTGGCGACCGAGCTCGAGATGGCGGTGTGGGTTTCGCGGCAGTGACGGCTTTTGGGGGTTTTCGTGCTCGCGATTTGGAGGAAGTGTCGCATTCAAATGGTCTGCCAATGTCAGGGTTTGGGAAACGTGTATGGCGATGGCAACGAGACTCTACAGTATTTTGGTCAGAAGTGGCGCTTCGAGCTGGTAGGCAGCGAGCAGGGAGGAGGTCGCGATCCGGGGGTAGGCCGTGGTTGTTCTTCTGGTAACTTTTTAGCCTAAGTTTTAGTTTTTACTAAATCTGATTTCAGTTTGAAAAATATTATTTTGAAATCTATACTTAGATGATGAACTCTGATTTTTATCATTCAAAATATATTCAGGGTAAAGACTAATTACTATCTATGTTCAATTACAGAGATATATATATATATATATAAATATATGTATACATAGATTTGGTAAGGGAGGAATATACATGCGGATACTTTATATATATACGGGAACAGAAAACAAATTGTTTAATAAAAAGAAAAGAAATATATATATATAAGAATTTTTAGAATGTCGGAAGTTTATATAAAATAGGATTTTTGAGATCTATAAATTATTTCTACAACTATATATGTAGTTTCAAAATAAATATAGACATATATATACGCACTTTTAGACTTACTAGTTTATTTTGAAAATATGGATTTAGTGGAAATTTGTTTAATTTACTTGTTTAATTATTTTAAGTTGCTAAAGGTTTTTTGTAGGAAAATAAGGGAAAATAATTAGTTTAAATTAAATTATTAGTTAAGTAAATTAACAGATGGTAATTTGTTCGATTTGTTCAAATATTAATAAACTATATGAATATTTTACAAGGTCTAAAATCTTGGAAAATCAAACTGGTCTGGATGGATTGCAAATTTAAAGTCAAAGGTGAGTTAATCTCACTCAGTTGAATTTAAATTTAAATGGTTAAATTTAAATCATTGATTGGATGATTGCATTGATTGATGTGCTATATATATAGTAGTATATAGCAATATATACATATTGGCATATGTATATATTGGAATTGTTGATATTCCCGCATTATATAGCGGATGAGACCCTATGCGCCGCATAATAGCGGATGATATTTTATAAAACCCATATACCGTGATATTCCACCTCGAAGTGGAATTGGTATTGTGCTAACATCTGTGGATGCAGGGAAACAGGTTGGAGGGATCCAACTGGATTCCTCAAAATATTTAATTTTGTTTAAATATTCTGTGATATGATTGTTGATATCCTGTGATGATTTATATTGGATAATCTGGTTGGATTGAATTTCCCAGTATAATGAGTTATCAAAAGCAATTGAATTAGATTTTTGGAAAGAAATAAAAGAGTAAATTTTTAAGTTAAATAATTCTAGTGAATTTGAATAACTTAAATAATGAATTGTAAAAGAAATAAAGAAATTTCTAAATTCGAACAAATATGATTAAAGGGGATTTTGAATTAACATGAGGATAATGAATGTTAAACTAAAGTGATATTATTGGAGAGAATAAAGAAATTATTTTTGAATGTAAGGATTAAATTTAATAAAGGGATAAAGAAGGAATTTTGGAAGTTTTAAATTGATATTTTAAGTTAAAAGGGTTTAACTCAAAATTAAGAAATAAAATCTGAGAGTAAATGTAATTTGAAATAAATGAAGTAAATAAGAAATTTATTTCGAAGTAAAGTAAATGGGAAAATCAATGGGAAATTGATTTGGTTGTTTAAAATTGGAATTTAAAAGAGAAATGAGATTTTGGAGAGATAAACTGGGTTTATAAAGTGAAATAAAATATCAGGGGATATTTGAGAATATAAATTCAAGGTGGGAATTTATAAAAGAATACGAATTGGTTTAAAAATAAATGTTGATATATTTTTAAAGGATGTGAAGAGAAGTGTATTTCCTTGGATTGCCAAGTACGTTTTACAAAGTAATTTTAAATATAAGTTAAAAGTTCTAATTTGTTTAAAAGGGCATGTTTTAGGAAATTGATTATTTCTAAAGGTTAATTTTCAAAGTAAGTATTTTCAAAAATCTATTATTGTAGTAATTATATAAAAGTGATTTGGTATTATGTTTTAAAGAGGAAATTTAGTTTATATTTATAAAGCGGTTTATTTAAAAGTATATATTTTTAATAAAGTATTAAAGTAGTTTGATTTCAATGTTATAAAGTATATTTAAATAAAGTGTTTTAAATTTTTTTAAAATTAAAAGTATTTTGTACTTGGTGATTCAGAGAAAATAATTATTTGGGAAATGTATTCCGTAAGCGGAAATTGTTTTGAAACCGTTTTCAAAGGGAGTTGAAAATGGAAATATATCTTGTAAAAGATATTTGGGCAAATAAATAATGTGGGAAATTATTTATTGTGTGATGGTTGCTTGTGGATGTTAATTGATAGTTAAATAACCGACTATCAATATTGGCCAAATGCGTTGATCGTTTCGAAGAGACCGGGATCGAGTTTCCGTATACCGGGATTCTAGGTCTGGAGACTCGAATACCACTTCGATTCGGTTCGTACGTTTCGTGTAACGTGTTCGGAGTCGAAGATGGAGCAGTGAAGTGCAAGGGCTAGTCGCTACTAATCCTGAGGATATTTCCAAAATGGATGTAGTAGGAATAGTGCCTTCGGTTCCGTTCGGACCCGGGACGGACTTGTATGGACGAATGCTTGCGAAACATCGTCAGGGGACGATGGGCATTCTAAGGGATATGTTCTATAAAGGTATCGTTTAGCCTCGAACCTCATCAACCGGGAATGACTGAAAATCAGGGGTTATGCAGCAAGGCTTCGTGGGTAGCACCCACTTGAGAGTAAGGTCATCCCTGTCTAGATGTCCCTTTTTATTTCGGCTTAGTGGTGCGGTTGCTGATCCCAACCGTGGGGTGATTTTATTTGGAATTATCCAGTAAGGGATGATTCCGGCCTTGTGTTGCAGGGGAGCGGGCGTACTCCTCGGTACTGTGATCTAGGCCACGTACTGTGATAGGTGGTACCCCAGTGCCTAGTCATTCGTTGGAAATCCATTCTCCCTACGTGCCTTGTACGAGTTTTGTTTGTATTACCCACTTTGTGGCTAGTATGCCGGAATTTAATAGATGTAACAATTTCGGCTATTTTAATAAGTATTTGTGAATAGACACTATTATAATATCAGAGGATTTTTATAAAAAGTGTTTTAGCTATCGTAAGGTAAAAACCCGACATGTTTATTTGTGGCGTGGTCTTACGAGATGCTTTTGTTTTCAAAGGATTTTGAAACTTTAATAATCAATTTGAGTGTGATTTTCTCACGCTGGTTTTCCAGACTGACTCGGGTATTGTTTTATATGATGCTCGGGTCAGACCGAGATAAACAGGTTTAGGATATGATGCTGTGGAGCTCAGGAGACGAGCTGGATGTCGATACGTACTCCCGTACTTGCTATTATTTTTCCGCTGTGTATTCAGTTGTATGTTATGGATGTTGATGTACTCTGATGATGTATTCTGATGATGTATTGTATAAGCAGATATAGTTTTTTGATTTGTGTAAAGATCTGTTGATATATATTATATTTTATTCCGCTGCGATGGTTAGATTCTGATGTTGTTTTCTATTTTTCTTCTTCTACCTCTTCTTCCTAACTAAAATGGTTCGATTTTCCGGGGCTGGAAAGTCGGGTCGTTACAGTGGTATCAGAGCTTAGGCTGGCGATAACCTTGGCTCTGGTGGGAATTTTGAGAGTATTAATAGATATGAGCGCATATTTGTTAGTGAATATAAAATTGTTTTATATTGTGTTGATTGGTTTATTGAGTAGTTTATGGATTCTGGTCGATGTGTGGGACGCCACAACATTGATAGGGATCTCTAAACACTTGTATAGAACAATTCGACACAGTATTGTTTTAAAGTAGGGTAAATGAAATAATTTTACCCAAATTATTTTTGTATAAAAAGAAACGTTTTGTAAACTATTCTAGTTAATATATATGGTTGTTTGGATGTTAGAAGTGATAATATGGAATTATTATCATTAATATATGGAAACTTAACTAGAAATTGAAATTTATAACCAAAGCAAAGAATAAAATTTTATAATAAAATAAAATTTGAGATATAGATTACAAATGTAATTTATAAAATTGAAATAAACTTCATATACAAATGAGATTTGTACTTTAAAATAGAATTCCAGAGAAATGTGGAAAATAAATCGGAATGGATTTTAAGTTTGGAATTTTGGGAAAGGTTTGAAATTCCTTGAGATTTGGAAATAGTTTTCAAAGAGTTTGAGGAAATAATAAGTGGTATTATTTCAGGAATATTTTGAGTTGAGTTTGGAATCTGGAAAGATTTGAAATTTAAAAATATTTGAAATGGTTTAAAGAGATAAAAGCATTTAATTCTCTTCCGGTCGCTGGGAAATAATTTCGGTGATGACTGCAGCATCATCGATGTTCATTTTCGAGTTTCCAAAGAGAAATTGCTACCAAACCGTGTTAAATTGGGATTGTTTGCAAAACTGGATTTGGTTTTGAAATTTCAAAGAGATAGCTGAATATACAAAAGGAGTTTGGATGTGATTGATTTCAAAAGTGATTTTGAAATTTTGGGAAATTGTTAAAAACTCTGGAATATTATTTTAATTGTTTATAGAAAAACAAATAAAAAGAAATAAATATACTTGGCTAAATTTAATGTATAATCCAGAATAAAGAGTAAAATGTGAATGAGATTGCTTTTAATGGATTGAAGTGATGAAATAAACCAAATATTAGGTATAAATTGGAATAAATTACTTAATGGAGTAATGGATTATGGAAATAGAACCTTAATTGGCTGAAAGAAAGTTGATTTTGTAATTTGGATATGAAATGGGAAATGAACTTGGATTAAGTAGAAATTATTAATTGCAATCCGAGATAAAATACTAACAAATCGAATGTGGATGATATAAATAAAGCTCGACACATATATTTTGGATGCTGTTAAGTGAAATAAATTGGAACAAAATTAACTTAAGTGTGAATGAACTCAAGTATAAATAAATGGAATATGACCTTGAAATATTATCCAAATGAGTTTGGGTTATGGAATTTAAATTGGTTAAATAGAAATTGAATTGTGAATTAATAAAATTGGGTAGTGAATTAAAAATGAATAGTAGAATTAGGATTTGAGTTATTAATTAAAATTCGACTTGGAGTATCAACACATTAAATATAAGTGGAAATGTGTTAAACAAAAATGAAAATTTGAACTAAAATAGTGATGGCTTGTATTGCAAACGAAAATTCAAGTGGGTATGAATGAAAATGGCCTTGGATATTATTCAATGAACGGAATATTGAATTTAGAATTAAAAAGGGACAAATTGAATGAATTGGTGCAAACTGCAATGAAAATGAACTTAAGTTGTTAACTTAAGTAAATGTTGGATGAAGACTGTACTCAAATCGAGGTTGTTGAAATCAATTGAGAATTAATTATTGAATGAAATAGCCTGGATTGTTTTCGAGCTAAATAAATGGATGTGAATAAATTAAATGGAATGGGTTGAGTATTGTTGGGAAAAAAATGGGAATAAGGGTCGAAACATTTCATATGTGCTTATGGAAGTATATAACATGCATTGTTTGTAGAATCCATGTTTTAGCAATTTAAATTTTAGTGAAATGTAAATAAACTTTGTATATTTGGCACTTACATGTTGTAATTGAGTTAGTACAGGTTCAGGGAAGTCGGTTGGCTGAATCTGATGGCACAACATGCTAAAATAAATAACCGCTTTGCTTTAAAAATGCTAAAATAAGGTACGCTTATGCAAAAATTCAAAATAGGAGATATGAACTGTTTTTTTTTGTTTCCGGCCTGAGGCCGATGTATATATATATTTGTGCATCCTGCGATATCGCAGAAGTCCCTTCGTACAAGGGAGACTCTGCCAAAATTTTCCGTAAATTTTGGGAGTTAGAAATTTTTTGGAAATGTTCATTAACGATAAATGATTTAAATTTGCTAAGCAAATAAAATTGAAACTGGATATTGAAATCTATTTGAAATATGAATGTAATGTAAGTGAATCGAAGGAACTAAAGAAAGAAAAGTTCACAAATAAATTTCTAATTGAAATTTAAATTAGTTAGTAAGTGCAACTAATTCAATATTCAAAATGGAAGTCAAATTGAATTTAAATGGGATTGTAAAGGCAAAAGTGAATAGGAATGAATATACACTTCAATAGTAAAGTAAAGATAAATATAAGCAGTATGTAAAATATTTATATTGAACTTAAGTAATATGGTGAGATTCTTAAGTAATTTGGTATTGAGGAAAGTTATTCTAGATGAATAATTGAATGACAATTAAATTTTGAAGTTGTGAAATGAGAAAATTGTGGATAAGTGAATGTAATCAAACTGAATGTGAATAAAAGGTAAATTGATATAATTGGTAATCAATTGGAATTTATACGTAAGATGTACGTATATTATTTTATTCGCATAGCTATTTGATCCAGAATTCGGGCACAGAATTTCGAGATAGTTTTATCAATCCGAATCAGGATTTTTCACTCGATTTTTGACGGCGAACACTGGATATGGATTGTTGATTGATTCTGGATATTCTCTATCATAGTTGGTGACTATGCAAGGAGAATGACGGTTTCTGATCAAGAAACCAGATCTGAGTCCGCACTAGGAAGTCGGGTGGACGATACTAGTTCGGAAGTGAAATTGTGTGATCGAGTGAGCGATCGAATATGATATTGCGTACGAATGATATATGTGCATCGTACGGGCTTAAGTAAGACCAATATTGGAAATTGGTACATGAATGTATAAAATGGTTTGAAGCTGAAATTGGATATTATTGCTTAGTAGGATATACAGGTGTATAAAGGCAATGGATAAATTGGGATTTTTGATTTTAGAAGATAAAAATTTAATGGCCCGACAAAAGGTATGTATTTGAATTTCTATATGAAATTTGATTGGGTTTTGGATCCAGCCACTTGGCTTTTTGTTTTCTTTTTGAGATTGGGAGGCCGTAGAGCCATTTTGTAGTAGTACCGAGCTAGCCGCGCAAAGGAGACGCTGGCGAAATTTTTTGGAAATTTAGGGAGTTAGAAAAATTTTGAGAAAATTTTGATAATTTAAAATTTGAATTCAAATTTAGATTTGAATTGATAAGTAAGTGATTTGGGTTGAACTTATGAATAAGTTTGGAAAGTTAAAAGATGATTAGTGTATCATTAATAAAAGATTGTCTTGGGGTTGTTGAAACTATTTGGATTTGAGAAAATAGTAAACGGGGATTGAATCATTCTTCCTAACTGGTAATTTCGAGGACGAAATTCTTTTAAGGGGGGAAAAATGTGACGACCCGGAATTTTTGAGCATTTGAAATTGGAATATTTAATTAATTTAAAATATTCAGAGGTTAATTATAAACTTAAATTTCAAATTTCGTTGTTTATTGAGTAATTTAATAATTAAATTAAATTTATTTGAAGTTGGATAAAATAGTAAATATGGCATTCTAAGCTAATTAAAAATATTTTGAAAGCTCGTAAAATTCATACTAATAATACTGAAGATGATAGAACTTTCAAAATGGAATTTCAAGGTATTTTGTTCAGTTTTAAAAATATATCGTTTAAATTGAATTTTAAAATAGCCTTCCGAGGCACAGTCTCAGAATTCGACGAAACTAGTTCCATTGGATCCGTAATATTGTATTATTATTGGATTTCAATTTTTGTAGCGTTTGGATTTACCGGTTGCTCGTACGGGTGAGGAACGCGTTGAAATTAAAATCGATAATTTAATATTTTAAATCGATTTAAAAAGCTAACTTCCACGTACGATCAAATCAGCCTCTGAATCAAGTTCCGTTGTGTTCGAAATACGGGTAGAATCTTATGAACGCTTGTCGGCATGTCTTATTTGGGGATCGGGATTTCGCGTTATGTAACGGGACGTTTTGAAGTTTTATAAGGTAATATATTTAAAGCCAACTAGTCAGAGATATTTATAAAACAAGCGTACGCTGGAAGCTTCCCAGATCGATATCTTCTCCCCGACCCTTTCCCAGTTTTATTTCACGAAACCTAATCACTCCACCCTCTATCTTTCAGCCGAAGCCATTACTTCCCTTGTTATATATCTCGAGTTTCCCCAAACAGAACGAATTCGAATTCGTTCGTATCAAAGAGAAAAATGGGAATCAAGGTCGCGTCCCTCTCATTTCCATGCCGATCAAATCGCGTGCCTTCCTCCTCATATTCTTCAAATCAAACCCCTTCCAGTTCCATTTTCATTAGCAACGAATTCAAAAAACAAATTGGATAATAAAAGAGGGAAGAACGAAAACCTAATCTAGTTCCTCTTTCAAAATCGAAGTGAATTTCGATTGTAACCAAGCAAGAAGGTAGTCGCATCAGCTCGCGATGAAATGACGATGGTCTGGTATCCTCGAAGCGCGCTCGAATTGGTTGGCGACCGAGCTCGAGATGGCGGTGTGGGTTTCGCGGCAGTGACGGCTTTTGGGGGTTTTCGTGCTCGCGATTTGGAGGAAGTGTCGCATTCAAATGGTCTGCCAATGTCAGGGTTTGGGAAACGTGTATGGCGATGGCAACGAGACTCTACAGTATTTTGGTCAGAAGTGGCGCTTCGAGCTGGTAGGCAGCGAGCAGGGAGGAGGTCGCGATCCGGGGGTAGGCCGTGGTTGTTCTTCTGGTAACTTTTTAGCCTAAGTTTTAGTTTTTACTAAATCTGATTTCAGTTTGAAAAATATTATTTTGAAATCTATACTTAGATGATGAACTCTGATTTTTATCATTCAAAATATATTCAGGGTAAAGACTAATTACTATCTATGTTCAATTACAGAGATATATATATATATATATAAATATATGTATACATAGATTTGGTAAGGGAGGAATATACATGCGGATACTTTATATATATACGGGAACAGAAAACAAATTGTTTAATAAAAAGAAAAGAAATATATATATATAAGAATTTTTAGAATGTCGGAAGTTTATATAAAATAGGATTTTTGAGATCTATAAATTATTTCTACAACTATATATGTAGTTTCAAAATAAATATAGACATATATATACGCACTTTTAGACTTACTAGTTTATTTTGAAAATATGGATTTAGTGGAAATTTTTTTAATTTACTTGTTTAATTATTTTAAGTTGCTAAAGGTTTTTTTTAGGAAAATAAGGGAAAATAATTAGTTTAAATTAAATTATTAGTTAAGTAAATTAACAGATGGTAATTTGTTCGATTTGTTCAAATATTAATAAACTATATGAATATTTTAAAAGGTCTAAAATCTTGGAAAATCAAACTGGTCTGGATGGATTGCAAATTTAAAGTCAAAGGTGAGTTAATCTCACTCAGTTGAATTTAAATTTAAATGGTTAAATTTAAATCATTGATTGGATGATTGCATTGATTGATGTGCTATATATATAGTAGTATATAGCAATATATACATATTGGCATATGTATATATTGGAATTGTTGATATTCCCGCATTATATAGCGGATGAGACCCTATGCGCCGCATAATAGCGGATGATATTTTATAAAACCCATATACCGTGATATTCCACCTCGAAGTGGAATTGGTATTGTGCTAACATCTGTGGATGCAGGGAAACAGGTTGGAGGGATCCAACTGGATTCCTCAAAATATTTAATTTTGTTTAAATATTCTGTGATATGATTGTTGATATCCTGTGATGATTTATATTGGATAATCTGGTTGGATTGAATTTCCCAGTATAATGAGTTATCAAAAGCAATTGAATTAGATTTTTGGAAAGAAATAAAAGAGTAAATTTTTAAGTTAAATAATTCTAGTGAATTTGAATAACTTAAATAATGAATTGTAAAAGAAATAAAGAAATTTCTAAATTCGAACAAATATGATTAAAGGGGATTTTGAATTAACATGAGGATAATGAATGTTAAACTAAAGTGATATTATTGGAGAGAATAAAGAAATTATTTTTGAATGTAAGGATTAAATTTAATAAAGGGATAAAGAAGGAATTTTGGAAGTTTTAAATTGATATTTTAAGTTAAAAGGGTTTAACTCAAAATTAAGAAATAAAATCTGAGAGTAAATGTAATTTGAAATAAATGAAGTAAATAAGAAATTTATTTCGAAGTAAAGTAAATGGGAAAATCAATGGGAAATTGATTTGGTTGTTTAAAATTGGAATTTAAAAGAGAAATGAGATTTTGGAGAGATAAACTGGGTTTATAAAGTGAAATAAAATATCAGGGGATATTTGAGAATATAAATTCAAGGTGGGAATTTATAAAAGAATACGAATTGGTTTAAAAATAAATGTTGATATATTTTTAAAGGATGTGAAGAGAAGTGTATTTCCTTGGATTGCCAAGTACGTTTTTCAAAGTAATTTTAAATATAAGTTAAAAGTTCTAATTTGTTTAAAAGGGCATGTTTTAGGAAATTGATTATTTCTAAAGGTTAATTTTCAAAGTAAATATTTTCAAAAATCTATTATTGTAGTAATTATATAAAAGTGATTTGGTATTATGTTTTAAAGAGGAAATTTAGTTTATATTTATAAAGCGGTTTATTTTAAAGTATATATTTTTAATAAAGTATTAAAGTAGTTTGATTTCAATGTTATAAAGTATATTTAAATAAAGTGTTTTAAATTTTTTTAAAATTAAAAGTATTTTGTACTTGGTGATTCAGAGAAAATAATTATTTGGGAAATGTATTCCGTAAGTGGAAATTGTTTTGAAACCGTTTTCAAAGGGAGTTGAAAATGGAAATATATCTTGTAAAAGATATTTGGGCAAATAAATAATGTGGGAAATTATTTATTGTGTGATGGTTGCTTGTGGATGTTAATTGATAGTTAAATAACCGACTATCAATATTGGCCAAATGCGTTGATCGTTTCGAAGAGACCGGGATCGAGTTTCCGTATACCGGGATTCTAGGTCTGGAGACTCGAATACCACTTCGATTCGGTTCGTACGTTTCGTGTAACGTGTTCGGAGTCGAAGATGGAGCAGTGAAGTGCAAGGGCTAGTCGCTACTAATCCTGAGGATATTTCCAAAATGGATGTAGTAGGAATAGTGCCTTCGGTTCCGTTCGGACCCGGGACGGACTTGTATGGACGAATGCTTGCGAAACATCGTCAGCGGACGATGGGCATTCTAAGGGATATGTTCTATAAAGGTATCGTTTAGCCTCGAACCTCATCAACCGGAAATGACTGAAAATCAGGGGTTATGCAGCAAGGCTTCGTGGGTAGCACCCACTTGAGAGTAAGGTCATCCCTGTCTAGATGTCCCTTTTTATTTCGGCTTAGTGGTGCGGTTGCTGATCCCAACCGTGGGGTGATTTTATTTGGAATTATCCAGTAAGGGATAATTCCGGCCTTGTGTTGCAGGGGAGCGGGCGTACTCCTCGGTACTGTGATCTAGGCCACGTACTGTGATAGGTGGTACCCCAGTGCCTAGTCATTCGTTGGAAATCCATTCTCCCTACGTGCCTTGTACGAGTTTTGTTTGTATTACCCACTTTGTGGCTAGTATGCCGGAATTTAATAGATGTAACAATTTCGGCTATTTTAATAAGTATTTGTGAATAGACACTATTATAATATCAGAGGATTTTTATAAAAAGTGTTTTAGCTATCGTAAGGTAAAAACCCGACATGTTTATTTGTGGCGTGGTCTTACGAGATGCTTTTGTTTTCAAAGGATTTTGAAACTTTAATAATCAATTTGAGTGTGATTTTCTCACGCTGGTTTTCCAGACTGACTCGGGTATTGTTTTATATGATGCTCGGGTCAGACCGAGATAAACAGGTTTAGGATATGATGCTGTGGAGCTCAGGAGACAAGCTGGATGTCGATACGTACTCCCGTACTTGCTATTATTTTTCCGCTGTGTATTCAGTTGTATGTTATGGATGTTGATGTACTCTGATGATGTATTCTGATGATGTATTGTATAAGCAGATATAGTTTTTTGATTTGTGTAAAGATCTGTTGATATATATTATATTTTATTCCGCTGCGATGGTTAGATTCTGATGTTGTTTTCTATTTTTCTTCTTCTACCTCTTCTTCCTAACTAAAATGGTTCGATTTTCCGGGGCTGGAAAGTCGGGTCGTTACAGCGCTCATGCGTGATTTTGGGGGCAAGATAGGCAACCGAGCTTGATGGAACTCAGGGCGTTGGTGAGGTGGAGCTGGGGTGTTCGAACGGCGTTGTCTGATCATCTTCTGGTGGTCATAGGGAGGAGCGGCCAAGGCAAGATCGAACGTGGCTTTGGGTTGCTTCGAGCGTGATTTTGCCTGGAAGTGAGTGAACGGAGGAAGAAAGATAGGTGCGGCCAGATCAGCTCTATTTGAAATCAACGGCGCTGATTTGCTAAGTTATATAAAAAAATATGTTAGTTTATAAATATTAAATTGAGAATCTTTAAAAATGTTTATCTCTCTCATACGTTGTCAGAATTTGACGAAACAAGCGACGACGGAATCGTGGCGATGAATACTACATTTTGGAATCGATTTGGAGTTGATCGGAGCTAGTTAAATTTTTAGGTATATCGAATATCGTTCGATTTGATTTAAAATTTAAAACTCAAGGTGAGTGTTTTATAACGCTCATAAGTACTAGAATATTTTTATGATGGTTAAATTCAAACTATGAAGTGTTATTAACCTATTGATCGTTGTTTGATAAATTTTGTTGTCGTCTAAATTGTTGTTTGAATTAACTGTTAAAAATTAAAATTGATAGCAAAATTTGAAATAGGAATTTAATTGACAGAAAAACACCCAATTATAATAACTATGAAATTGTTGTGAATTATATTGACTGTTTGGATGATTGATTGTGATGGATGCTATTGATTGATATTTGGATGATTTGGACGTTTATTTATTCTGATATATCCTATTGTCACCCTATCTATTATTTACAGTATATAAACTGTAAATTGAATTATTTCGAATAAATTAAGAAACAGGTTGAAATGATATATACCCATGACACTGTGATTTGGATTGAAATGATATATATCCATCCCTGAAATTAAACTGGAATAACTGATCACTTGGCCATAGGATAAAAAATTATATACGGACACCAGATTGGTTAAATTAAATGATTTTAAAATATTTTATTTATTTATTTGAAATTCTTTAAATGATTGATTTAAAAGAAATAAAAATCGAATTTATTGAAATCAAATTATTTTCGAACTTGATCTCGGAATGTTATAGTTTTAATTTGAAATTGTTTAAATAATTGAAGTTAGGATTTTGAAGTTATAATCGAAATATGATTAAATTTTGTAAATTGATTTGTTTTTAAAGGATTGGATTTTATTCGAACTTTAAATATTACTAAGCAAAAGCGATATAAAAACGATATTTCGAAATTGAGCTCAAAATTGAATTCTATTTGAAGATTGGGATTTTAAACTGAATATCGAGGCATAATTTGTTGTAAATGTTTTGAATCGATATTTTGAAAATCAAACTCGAAATTGATAAATCGAAATGGTTTTGATTTGGAATTGGAATGGTTTTAAATTTTGAAATTGAAATTGAATTAATTGGATTTGAAAGTGGAATTGAATTAATTTGAAATCGAAATTGAAATTGATTTGAATTGAAATTGAAATTGAATCGATTGAATGGAAATTTGAACTAGTTTGAATTGGGAAGTTGGAATTGAATCGATTTGACTTTGCAATTATTTTCAAATAAATTATTTAATATAAAACTATTTAAAAGCTATCTTCTTAAATATACAAATTATTTTGGTTTTACAAATTATTTTGCTATACAAACCATTTTAATACTTAAAATATTTTATATTAAACTATTTTAACCATTTAAACTATTTTTAGATATTTTAAACATTTTCACTATTTTTAACTATTTTAATTATTTAAACTATTTTAAACTATTCAAACTATTTTTTTATTTAAATTCAAACTGGTCAAGAGTGGGAATGCTTATTTTAAATCATGGATTTAATTACGAATTGGGTTAAATTGAAATTATAACCTAAGTTGAAATTCGAAACGATTTTGGAAGCAAAATCGAAATATTTAGACGAAAATGGTTCTTGAAATAAAATCGTATATTTTTAGTAAATATGATGACTTCGAAATAGATTTGATTTTGAAGTGAATATGATATTTTGATATCAAGTATGAACTACTTTCGAAATGTAAAAGTACCAACCGGTGTGTAAAACGACATTTGGTTGTAAAAGAGACCGGGGCTGGATTTGGGCATACTCTCTGTCGATACCGGAACCACTTTAACAACTGTGTACGCGGAGGAGACTCCATAATGAAGTGGTTGGATTTGGTGATGTTTGCTGGATTTGAAGAAAGAGAACGATGATGGATAGATCCCGGCACTTGTGCCAATTCGAAATGACTAAAACAGAACAGGGCCAAGTGGGATAATTACTATGCGCGGACATCCGTTCTTCGAATTTTTGGGACTCAGTCCATATTATTAATCTTGTTGTTGGTTTCGATTGGTGCACCTTGATTTGGGATAGCCTCCTTTTGACTCGATATGGAATGGATGGACACGGTGGGCGGTCATGGCTATGATGCGTTACCACTAGCCCTACAATCCAAACTTGTAGTATCCTACCTTGGGCATTGCCTCACTTGCCTTGTTATACTTTTATCCCTAAACAAGACTCCTACGATTTTGGTTTAGTGTTGTCGTATCACGGCACATCCCTATCCACCGACCATTTAACTGGTGTTTTATATGCGAACTGTATGACAACGCTTAAGAACGCGTTATGGGGGATTAATGTAAAGCCTTAACGCTAAGAAAAATATATATTTTATTGATTAGACATCACATATATAGCGTATTCTACTACATATAAATATTTTAATGGATCCTTAGGAGGTGGAAAATCCCGTAACATCTCTTGAGTTATTGCACGCACGTTATACACTAGATAAGAGATGTGAAATCCCGTAAACATCTCTGACGCCATTACACTCATGTTATATGCGATATCGATTTGACGTACATAAGGATATTTTAGTCTTGACTCGAGTGTTTTGTCTTTTCATTACGCTCAGGTCAGTCATGAGTTTTTCAGCTTATTGAAGATTTATTCTGGAGGACGAAGACGAAGATTTGGTATATTATTACTATTAGTATGCCTGCATCATGGTGTCTGTTGCATTATTTATTTATCTCTGATGTATATATAACTCTAATGAATGTTGTATAGATCATAATCAAATGTATATTATAAACAGATTCATGAACTGTTTATTTGATTATTATATTTTGTCATTCCGCTGCGAGATTATGTATTTGTTTTCTTCTTCTTTTCTTATTTTTCTTAATTAACCCCATTGATCTATATTCCGGATTGTTTAAGTTGGACATGTGTGGATTATTGTCGATTTAAACCTTCCGAAATGTGGGTCGTCATAGTTGGTATCATAGCTTTGGTTTAGCGATAACCTTAGCTTTTTGGGGTTTAACTCATTAGAGATAGGGTCAGTAGTACCCTAGAATTAGTTTGAGTGTATTAATAGATATAAGCACGTATTTGTTAGTGAATATAAAAATTATTTATATTGAGTTGGTTGATTTGTTGAGTGGCTTATGGATTCTGGTCAATACGGGTAATTAACGTTATTAATAGGGATCTCTAAACACTTGAACAGAACAATTTGACATGGTATTGTTTTGAAATTGGGTAAATGAAATAATTTTACCCTGATTATATTTCTTATATAAAGAAATAATTTTTAGAAATTATTATGGCTTCTATAGCTTGTTTGGTTGTTATGAATGATAATATTGATTATTATCATTAATTGGTTATTGTGTCTTAGTAAAAGAGGTTTATTATAAAATAAAAAATGATAAAACAATTCGTGGAATGTTTTTAAAAGTGAAATTTTGTAATTATATTTTATAAAAGTGACTTATAATTAAAATGTATTTAAATTCAGAAGTTTTGAATCCAAGACCCGGGAATTTTGAAAATGGTTTTCAACGTTTTGAAAAAACATAATGATATTAGTTGAAAAATATTAATGAAAAATATTTTTAAGAGGGATTTTAAAAGGAATGAATTCAGTACTCCTCTCTTCTATCGCTGGAAAATAATTTCGATGATGACTACGCAACATCATCGACGTTCATTTTCGAGTCTCAAAGTGGGGGAGACACCTGAGAAGCATTGCTATGAATTTTTTTTGATAAATGGATTTTTGGTTTAAACTCCAAAAATATGATTTGATATATAAAAGATTTAAGTATACATATTTATTTCAAATGATTTGAAATGAACCCGGTGTTTAAATTTTTAAGTTCTGTTAATCAGTAATCTTTAAAATATTTGAATGAAATGAAATATTTGAATAACCAGAACTTATAAGATAAGAGAATTAAGAAACTAAGCGAAATGTTTAGAGAAAGTTTTGAGTTGAAGTTTGCAACTCTTAAATTAAAAGTAAAGAAATTTAAACAAGTTAAAATTGTGGACATCCTAATTAAGCAAAATGAATCAGATTAATTTGTATAATATCAAATTGCATTCCAATAACATATAATAAGACTTACCAAATGTTAAAAGTTAAAATGGTGATTTGGATATGTAATGGGATATTATACAAGTAAACAAAACCTAAAATAAATTAAAATGTATATAAATGGAAATTTAGTTGTAATAATAAATGATATACTTAATTAGTATATTATGAAATGATTAATGACTAAATGGAATAAGTAAGTGAACTTAAGAAAGTAGATAAATGAATCAAATAATATCTTTGTAAATTGGTTATAGAATTAAATATGAATTTGCAAAGAAATTGTGAAATTGAATTTGTAACTTTTGAGATAACTATAAACTTCGAAAAGTCATATATAAAAAATCAGACTTTTATAGAATGATTATAAACTAAAGTGATGATTAATAAAATGTTTCACAAATAAATTTGTTACTAAATGAAATTATGAAAATGAAGTAAATGTGAAAAAAGGAATTTGGTATAGCTAAGAATCAATAGAAATAAATACGTAAGTTGTACGTATATTATTTTATTCGCATAACGATTTGATCCAGATTCGAGCACAAAATTTCAAGATAATTTATATCGATCCGAGTTAGGATTTTCACTCGATTCTCGATGGCGAACCATGCATTTGGATTTTGATTGATTCTGGAATTCTTTATCATAGTATACGGCTATGCAAGGAGAATGACGGTTTCTGATCAAGGAACCAGATCTAAGTCCGCACTGGAGAGGCGTGTGAGCGATACTAGTTCGGAAATGAAATTGTGTGATCGAATGAGCGATCAGATTTGATATTGCGTACGAATGATATATGTACAGCGTATGGGCTTAAGTAAAGCAAATATTGGGAATTGAAAATGAAAAATATAAAATGATTTTAAATTATATGATTGGATATCATTGGTAAATAAGATATAGGTATTTAAAATCAAGAAAAAATTGGATTACCCAACAAAAAGGTACGTGTTTATTTTGTCATCTGATTTGATGGTTTTATGATGGAGCCACTTGGCTTTTGTTTTCTTTTCTTGGTTTGGGGCCCGTAGTGGCATTATGTAGTTGTTCTGATCGAGCAACGCAAAGGAGACTCAGCCGAAATTTTCTGTAAATCCGGGTGTTAGAAATTTTTTGATGTTTTAATTTTATAACTTGTTTTTATAACTAAATTGTGGTTCCATAAGCCAATCTGTGTAGTGTTGTAGAAATGTGGTGATGGTTTTATAAATGAGATCTTATTGTTTTATATATTGATAATTTTGAATAAAATATATCAAATGTTAAATTCTTTACTTAACGCCTTTTCGAGGACGAAAAGTTTTGAGTGGGGGAGATTGTAAGGACCCGTATTTTTTAACCACTTTAAATTATGGAATTAGATATAATTATTAAATAAAAATGGTTAAAAATAAAGGTTTAATGATTTTTGAATGTAAGTTATTGAATATGAACTTGAACAAGATTTTAAAATAAACAAATTTCGGTGATTTAAGTTATAACAAGTAGTGAAAGGTAATGCTATGTATTAAATGAGTTTACAATCAATAGTTGGATTAAATAATAATCGTTGAATTCATTAGATGTAAATAAAGTAATTGATGGATAACTAAAATTCATTGAAAATCTAATATTGAAATTTGTTGAATATTGAACAGTTAAATTGTTTAAAGTTAATATTGAAATTATTTGAATAATTGAATTCTGAATTTAATATGATTGAAATTGATATTGGAAGTTGATGAAAATTTTATTTAAACAACAATGAATATTGTTAATATTTAAAATTGGATTTAAAAGTGAATAATTGGAAATTGGAAATTTTATATTATAATCGAGACGTTAAAATAGCGATCTGGGCTCAGTCTTGGATTTCGACGAAACTTATTCCACTGGGTTTGTAGTACTGTATTATTGTTGGATTTCAAATTTCATAACGTTGGGAGTTATCGTTTGGTCGTATGGAATAGAAACGCGTTGAACTAAAAATCAAAAATTTAATATTTTAATCGGGTTCAAAAAGCTATCTTCCATATATGATCGAATTAGGCCCCAAAACATATTCCATTATGTTCGGAATAAGGGTACATTATGAACGCCAGGCGGCATGCTTCATTTGGAGTTCGTCCTAAAAAGTTGAAAATAATAATAAAATAATGTATGCACGTATATAAATACACGTTCACAGTAAAACCCTAGCTTATAACCTAGCCGCGCCTCCACTAGCTTTTAATGGCCGAAAATTAGCTAGCTTCCACCCTCATTTTCTCTCCATCCATCGAGTTTTGGACAAAACCTTCAAATAGGATGTTGTAGAGCCTAGTGAGATCCACACATCCAACGGTGGAGATCATCATCGGAGCTGCATGGTGGCCTAGATTTGGCTGTGACGACCGTGCGTTCACGTGTGATTTCAAGGCAAGATACGCGACTGAGCTCGATGGAACTCAGGGCGTTGGTGGGATGGAGCTGGGGTGTTCGAATGGCGTTGTCTGATCATCTTCTGGTGGTCATAGGGAGGAGCGGCCAAGGCAAGATCGAACGTGGCTTTGGGTTTCTTCGAGCGCGATTTTACCTGGAAGCTAGTGAACGGAGGACGAAAGATAGGTGCGGCCAAATCTGCTCTGTTTGAAATCAATGGACCCGATTTGCTAGGTTATATATATATATATATATATATATATTTGTGTGTGTGTGTGTGTAAATTTATAAATATTAAATTGTGAATCTTTAAAAATGTGTATCTCTGTCATACGTTATCAGAATTGGACGAAACAAGCGGCGACGGAATCGCGTCGATGAATACTACGTTTAGGAATCGATTGGGAGTTGATTGGAGCTAATTTAAATTTTAGGTTAAATCGAACGACGTTCGATTTGATTTAAAATTTGAAACTCAAGGTGAGTGTTTTATAACGCTCACAAGTACAAGAATATTTTTATGATAGTTAAATTTGAACTTTGAAGTGATATTAACCTATTGATCGTTGTTTGATAAATTTTATTGTCATCTAAATTATCGTTTGAATTAACTGTTAAAAATTAAAATGGACAACAAAATTTGAAATAGGAATTTAATTGACAGAAAAACACCCAATTTAAATAACTATGAAGCTGTTGTGAATTATATTGACTGTTTGGATGATTGATTGCGATGGATGCTATTGATTGATTTTTGGATGATTTGAACGTTTGTTTATTCTGATATATTCTATTATCACCCAGTATATTATTTACAGTATATAAACTGTAAATTGAAATATTTCGAATAAATTAAGAAATAGGTTGAAATGATATATACCTATGACATTGTGATTTGGATTGAAATGATATATATCCATCCCTGAAATTAAATTGGAATAACTGATCACTTGGCCACAAGATTGAAAATTTTATTCGGACACCGGATTGGTTAAATTAAATGATTTAAATTTATTTGAAATTATTTAAATGATTGATTTAAAAGAAATGAAAATCGAATTTATTGAAACCAATTTATTTTCGAACTTGAGCTCGAAATGTTTTAGTTTTAATTTGAAATTGTTTAAATAATTGAAGTTGGGATTTTGAAGTTAAAATCAAAATATGATTAAATTTCGTAAATTGATTTGTTTTTAAAGGATTGGATTTTATTCGAACTTTGAATATTACTAAGTAAAAGTGATATAAAAACGATATTTTGAAATTGAGTTCGGAATTGAATTCTATTTGAAGATTGGGATTTTAAACTGAATATTGAAGGATAATTTGATGTAAATGTTTTGAATCGATATTTTGAAAATCGAACTCGAAATTGATAAATCGAAATGGTTTTGATTTGGAATTAGAATGGTATTAAATTTTGAAATTGAAATTGAATTAATTCGATTTGAAAGTGGAATTGAATCAGTTTGAAATCGAAGTTGAAATTGATTTGAATTGAAATCCAAATTGAGTCGATTGAATGGAAATTGGAATTGGTTTGAATTGGTAAGTTGGAATTGAATCAGTTTGACTTTGAAACTATTTTCAAATAAATTATTTAATATTAAACTATTTAAATGGTATCTTCTTAAATATACAAATTATTTTGGTTTTCCAAATTATTTTGCTCTGCAAAACATTTTAATACTTAAACTATTTTATATTAAACTATTTTAGCCATTTAAACTATTTTTAACTATTTTAACCATATACACTATTTTTAACTATTTTAATTATTTAAACTATTTATAAAAAAAATTCAAACTGGTTAAGAGTGGGAATGCTTATTTTAAATCATGGATTTAAATATGAATTGGGTTAAATTGAATTTGTGACGACCCGACTTTCCACTCCCGGAAAATCGCATTGACAGTAAGAAAGAAAGGGGTGAGAAATAGAAAAGAGAAGAAGAGAAAAGAAAACAACAACAGATACTCACAGCGGAAACGAAACGAAATATAATATATCACATAAATATTACATAGTATCATATACATCATCTATCAGAGTTACACAGATTACACATCACATACTAGACAGTTATAAACATCTGTCTAGTTATTACATCTCAACACAATACAGATCAATACAAAGATCAACACAGCGGAAAACTACTATCTATATCTACAACGCCGAAGCCTCCTGCTCCATTGCTCCTCCAGATTACTCGTCAAAGCTAAACCTGAATCCCTTGGCTACTCGTAAAAATTTGAGTACCCAAGAGTTTATAAAACAGAAATAAACAACTTGGGTCAGACATGGGTCTGGTGTGAGTAACAGGTTAAACTTGTTTAACTTCAAAACCTTTTGAAAGAAAAGGTATCACGTAAGACTTCCCACCAATAAATATGGGTAAGTTTTTACCTTACGCTAACCAAAACATTTGATAGGAAATTCGATTGTATTATAATAGGTCTAGGGTTTTCAAATAAATATGAAATAGCTGGAATGCTTACATCTCACGTTCCAACATAGTTGGGCACAACTAAAACGTACGGCACTTATTGGAGTTTGGATTCCATCAATGGCAGGGCTACCGGGGTACCGCCCGTCACAGTACATGGCCTAGATCACCGTACCGAGGATCACTCCCAATCCCCTGCAACACAAGGTCGGAACATCCCTTACTGGATAATTCCCGCACAAGATACCCCACGGTTGTCATGATTCAACCGCACACACTAAGTCGAAAATAGAAAGGGACATCTAGACAGAGGTAATCTTGTCCTACTTGGGTGCTACCCACTAACCTTGTTGCACCTCCCCTGTTTTAGCCATTCCCGGTTTGTGAGGCTTGAGGTCACGATTACCTTTTAAAAGAACACATCTATCTTAGAATGCTCATCGTCCACCTGACGATGTGCTGAAAGCATTCAATCCATACAAGTTCATTCCGGGTTCGAACGAAACCGAAGGCATTATCTCGTTACACTCGTTTTGGAATCACCCTCAGAGTTAACGACAATAACCCTTGCACTCTGAATCTTCATCTTCACTTGATTCACGACCTATCGTTAATTTGGATCGATGTGGTATTCGGGTCTCCAGACCTGGAAATCCGGTATACGGAAACCCGATCCCGGTCTCATCGAAATCCAAAACGTATCTTTTAAGGCCAAGTTGTTTTAAAGGTTAAAACAATTTAATTCAATTATCTTTATACACTTAGAAAGATAATTCACAATAGATAATCAACATTGTCAATATCATCAGATAATTCATATTATCACAATTCAACTAAACATCCATATCACATAGCATATATCTCATCAGAGATATCAATCAAATGCAAAGCATTCAGTATTATCATCCATCCATAAGTAATGATCTATATCATCTCTAATTAATTTAAAGTTAATTAAATTAATTACTTTTATTTTATAAATCCTTCTTACTTAAACATTAATTAATTACAAATTAATTAATTATCCTCTAATTACCTTTTTCAATTAATCATTTTCAATTAATCATCTTTGATTAATTATCTTTTAATTACCTTCAAGTAATTTATCCTTAATTAATTACTTAAATTAATTAACCTTAACCACTTATGGTAATTAACCTTTAATTACTTCTATAATTAATTAAATTAATCACTATAATTAATTATGTTAAACCTTAATTAATTACAAATTAATCACTTCATTTATTAATTATTTCTTAATTAGTCAATCTTAATTACATCATTAATTATATTAATTAATGATCCTTAATTACAAATTAATTATTAATTACTTAAATTAAATTAATTACATTAAGTAATTAACTTTAAATTAAACAACATTTATTAATCACCTTGATTAATCTTCAATCAGTAATTAACTACCCTTAATTACTTTCATTTACTAAATTAATTCTCCTTAATTAATTTCTTAATTAATCTCTTGATTAATTATTCAAAGTAATTAAACTCAAATTACTTTCCTTAATACATAACCATTAATTAATTACTTCCAGTAATTATCTTATTATTTACTTCCTAAATAATCATACCTTAATAATTACATTAAGTAATTATTATCAAATCATCTCTTGATTATTCTAAATTAATTAAACTTAATTAATTAACTTAACTGATCAAATTAACTTCAATTAATTACAATAAGTAATTAATTCTTAAATACTTCCATTAAGTAATTCCATTTAAAACAAATTCTATAATTGATTATTCTTAAATTAATTAATCTAATTAATTATTAAAATTAACCACATTAATTAATTATTTAATAATCCATAGTTAATGACTTCATTAACTATTAATAACTCTTTAATTACTTTTCTTAAGTAATTAACTTAGATTAATTATTATTAATTCCAAATTAATAAATCTTAATAACCAATAAATTAATCTCTAATTATTTAATTAATTAAGTGTTAACCATAACTTAATTAATATTTAATTACTTTATTAATTAATTCTTAATCATTAATTAATATTCTAATCTATAATCCTTAATTATAATTTAATCATTCCAAATCAATTTACCTTTAATCATACATTAATTTGTTTAAACCATTAATTACCTATTTAATTAATTCAAATGATAAATAAATCAATTAAATTAATTATTCATTGAATTTCCTTATAATTTAATGAACACACATTTCTAATTACTTTAAGATAAAACATTTTCTTATCAAAGGTTAAATTATCATTCTTAAATACATTTGAAAACATCCATTTTAATTTAACTTTTAAATTTCATTTTAAATTCTAGATTTAAAATGAATACTAATTTGTTTAAACAAAGTTTAAATACCAATTTAAAACTTCT
Organism: Allium fistulosum; assembly: GCA_030737815.1. NCBI lineage: Eukaryota > Viridiplantae > Streptophyta > Magnoliopsida > Asparagales > Amaryllidaceae > Allium > Allium fistulosum. Next base: position 641,448,592 of record CM060907.1, on the reverse strand, counting down.
ACATGTTGAAGAATTATATTTATAAAAGAATTTTACAAAGGGTTTAAATCAAATTCCTTTTTAATTTTAAACAATTAAACATAACTAACATTTAAAACATTTATTTCCAATCTAAGTTTTAAAAACAAACTTGAATCTATACATTAAAACTTTGATTTAAATCCCTGTTTAAATATTACTTCACAAATTTGAATTCAGTTTTAAATTTAGTTTAAAGTTTTTAAACAGACAGTTTCTTTCTAAAAAACCTGGCAACAACTTCAACTCGAACACACACTAAATCTTCGAGTCGCACCCTCTAAAAACCCGAGCATCTCACGAAACAAATCGAGTACGAACTCAAGTAACCCTCTGTTAAAACCCAGGCTCACCAGAAATTTGATCGCGTGCACGTGCACGGTCATCAGCGTCCACTCCGTCCATCCACGACTACTCCACCACATCGGCGTTCATCCACCAACCAATCTACGAACATCACTTCTTCGATTACTGCTCGAATTCAAAATTCGATCATCTCCCAGTCCTGTAACTCATCAGCTCGAATTGCCAAAGCCTATCATCACCCAAAGCTCGCCGTTCCGATCATCTGAGATCTACCCACTCCGGCCTCGTCTACATTAACGCTCCAGCTCCCAATACCCTGAATTCCGATACACTCGATCCATTGGAAAGAGTGATATGATCAAAATTGCCAGACCAAACAAAACTAGGTTTCCAGACAAAGAATCGCCACCGCTGCCTCCTCAATGAAATGCAACATCATCAGGCATTTTTCCTATGAACTACGACCACTCCTCTATCATTAACCAAAATCTCGATCTACCAAAATCAATAAATTACCAGAAAACCTTAAAGTCTCAATTTCAGTTCATCATAGAACTGCACTTTTATTACCAAACTAAAAATTATGATTTTAATGCTAAAAATCATGTTATAGTTTATGTATTCCATTTATAATCCTGGATTTATGAATTACCTAGTTTGAATTTTCACCTTTATATAACATACACTGTTATTTTGGTTATAGAGACAATCTGCTTGAAGTTTGACATAATTAAAATTTTTAGGCATTAGTATATGATAAATCAAACACATTTTGTTTAAATATTAAATCCAAATCACTCTAGATCATGGGATAATGATTTTATATCAAAAACAGGAGTCTGGAATTACAAGAAAACAGAGACACACTGATTCAAAACAACATGCACACCTATATACATTCATGTATATGCAGAATCATCTATAAATATTCACATCCACAACACAATTATCACAGAACTAAGCATGCAAACATAATTATACTTAAGTTATTTTAAGTAAGAATGTTACTCACCTTTAAAAAGATGAACAGAGCCTATCTTTGAAACTGAGAAACTGTTTTGAACTTTAACTTGAATGCCTCTTTTAATTTTTAACTTGAGTTGCTTTTAGAAACTGAGTTGCTATGATTTTGTTGTTGATTTAATCTACAGGTTTGCTTGATTGATAAACTCAGGTTGAATGAGATGCTGTAGGCTTTGATTTTCAGATATGAGGATGATGTTTGCAGGCTGATCTTTGAGTTGTTTCCAGATTTGAAAAATGAAGGCAGTCTGGTTGCTTTAAGATGATTACAGATTTGCAAAGAAGGTTGCAGACAGAAGACTTGATTTTGAAATGTATTACAGGGTTTTATTTTCTTGAATTTCTGGTTTGAGGAGTTGATTACAGATCTCTGATTTGGTTTGAGGAAAGTTTGTTTACTGATTACAGATTTTAGAGTAGAGGATTGTTTTAGAAGTGGTTACTGATTTCAGATTTGCATTTTAGAGAAAGAGTTTTGAGTTTATCTTGTTTTTGAGAAGGAAATAGAAAGGATGAAGTAAAGAAATGCATATGTGTATATAAGTGAATTTATGATAAATAAAAATAAAAGAAAATGAAAAATGAATAAAGACACTTGTCATTACATTAGCTAATTAAATTACACATGTTAAAATGAGTCATTAGATAAAGACACATGTCTTTTAAGTAATTATCTTATTTCTATTTATTTTAAAGTAATTAAAAAGCCTTTTTCTTAATTTATTAAATACTTATCTATATATAAATTACTTTTTAAAGAAACAAAACTAACTATATTTATAAATAAAAGTTTATACATATATTATAATATCCAAACAATTTAAATATTTATTCTCTTGAATTTCAAAGCTTAAATTCAAATTCAATTAAATTAAATCCTAAGATTCAATTTAAAAAGTCAAGTTATATATATATATATATACATATATAACTATTTATTCAATTAAATAACAATTTCATATTCTTTAAAATCCATTCATATTAATAAAAATAATATATTATACTTATTATATGAAATTAACATATTTGATATTTAAATAATTTATATAAGAGATTATATTATCAAGTGATATTTTTAAAAAGAAACAAAACAAGCCTTTTTGTTAACTCTTATATAATTTTAAACTTAAGTAAAAATATCTTAAGCAATTAAAGTATTTTAAAACTATAAATTTACTAATTTAAATAACTTTGAAAAGTCATATTAAATTAAATCTAAATTCCCAATTTACCCAAAGCTTCTATTTACAATATATATAAATAAATATATATATTCAAATAGAAAATATCTTATTAACTTTTAAAAGATAAAATCACCAATTAATACTAATTTAATCAGATTATTAAATTAAATTCAAATCTTATTATCAAAGATCATCAATATCAATTTAATTATTTAACAGATTATTAAATTGATATTGTTAAAATTTCCGGGATATTACATTCCTTCCCCCTTAAAATAATTTCGTCCCCGAAATTTAAACAAAGGTAATTTAATAATCTTATTAAAGATTTTAAATTTTAAAACATAAGCATATGCTATCATCCATATGCTAACAACCATAGCAACCAATTCATCCAATCAATCAAATCTAACTATCCAGACAAAATTCTAGATAGAATTCCTCGAGTTTCCCCAAGTATATATATATCGGGATACTCACTCTACAATAATCTAAACTACTAAGCTATAGATCTCCTACTCATCTAGATCTACAGAACTAAACAGAATATCAGACTACAGACGAGTCTGACTCAACAACTAAACCTTCCAGAACTGCTGATTCTAAAACCAGAGATAGATCTTACACGTACCTCTCAGAGATACATAAAACTCAATGAATTCCAATTGTCCAAACTGACAATTCAATCCTGAAAACCCAATACTTATCCAAATCAGAACACAGAAGAGATCCAAACATAACTTTACTTCACGACATCAGTAGATTCCAAACTTACTTCTCCTATCCAGAGATATACTCCAAACTGCTTTCGCTGCTCAATTCTGATCTGAGGTAGAACACAAGCACAGACTGGACAACTCATTCCAGAAATAAGGTTCACGGATCCATAAATAAAACTCAGATACTTCATCAAAACTTGAGTTGCTGCACCAACTCCATCTCTAGGAAACATCCTTCAACTAGACTGAACTACCGGTACTACTCCTGGAATCCAGTCGATAAGAAAACTCAACCTTCAGATGCGGACAACTCCTGACTTCTCTGAAGACACTCAGAAAAAACTCTGATAACCCAAGAGAACCCTCAAACTATCGCAAGTCACTTTTGCGATCAACCCAGCCTATTTCCACAGAAAACTGTTCCTCTTAACAAATCAGAACAGCCCATACTTAACTATCCAATCCATCTAAGAAATGGATCCTCTTTGCTGCTTCTGAACTTCACCTCCAGAAAAACTACTCACCCTGACAACTTCCTGCCATCACAGAATACTCCGAGCTGCACTGCTGATACTGATGCCAAGGACTTTCTATCCAAAGATCTTTGAGAAACTCGGATTCCAAACCAAAGCAGAAACACCATGCTGAACTCAGCCATAACACTGAAACAGACACACTTCCTTAAACTCGTTCCAAAGAAAACATCTTCGGGAACATCCATCGTCACTGTATCTCATCATACAGCTACTATTACCTGAGGTATCAAGATACCATCACTTGCTTCTGTTCAACCGATAGATCCAAACTCTACTCATCCAACTTTACAGATAAACTCCGAACCATAACAGTTTCCTTCGGAGATCGATGAAATCCTTCACCACATCAAAACTTACTCGAGACAGTATTGGGTCTACAGTCTCGATAAATACACTTCCAACCTTAATTCCAACCATTTGTAGTCGTGTTTCATACACTACTACCCTATCTACCTTTATATCTTATATTGGAGAACCTGTACGGGTAACCCAACAATATAGGTAGAATATATATATATAGTTATATAAAAATTACAAATACGCTCTCTCACGATAGATACCACTCCAGAGCTAGGTATTCACTCAACCAATAGCTCTGATATTCACTTAACCAAAAGCTTAGGCATTCGCTCAACCTAAGCTCTGATACCACGTGTGACGACCCGACTTTCCACTCCCGGAAAATCGCATCGACAGTAAGAAAGAAAGGGGTGAGAAATAGAAAAGAGAAGAAGAGAAAAGAAAACAACAACAGATACTCACAGCGGAAACGAAACGAAATATAATATATCACATAAATATTACATAGTATCATATACATCATCTATCAGAGTTACACAGATTACACATCACATACTAGACAGTTATAAACATCTGTCTAGTTATTACATCTCAACACAATACAGATCAATACAAAGATCAACACAGCGGAAAACTACTATCTATATCTACAACGCCGAAGCCTCCTGCTCCATTGCTCCTCCAGATTACTCGTCAAAGCTAAACCTGAATCCCTTGGCTACTCGTAAAAATTTGAGTACCCAAGAGTTTATAAAACAGAAATAAACAACTTGGGTCAGACATGGGTCTGGTGTGAGTAACAGGTTAAACTTGTTTAACTTCAAAACCTTTTGAAAGAAAAGGTATCGCGTAAGACTTCCCACCAATAAATATGGGTAAGTTTTTACCTTACGCTAACCAAAACATTTGATAGGAAATTCGATTGTATTATAATAGGTCTAGGGTTTTCAAATAAATATGAAATAGCTGGAATGCTTACATCTCACGTTCCAACATAGTTGGGCACAACTAAAACGTACGGCACTTATTGGAGTTTGGATTCCATCAATGGCAGGGCTACCGGGGTACCGCCCGTCACAGTACGTGGCCTAGATCACCGTACCGAGGATCACTCCCAATCCCCTGCAACACAAGGTCGGAACATCCCTTACTGGATAATTCCCGCACAAGATACCCCACGGTTGTCATGATTCAACCGCACACACTAAGTCGAAAATAGAAAGGGACATCTAGACAGAGGTAATCTTGTCCTACTTGGGTGCTACCCACTAACCTTGTTGCACCTCCCCTGTTTTAGCCATTCCCGGTTTGTGAGGCTTGAGGTCACGATTACCTTTTAAAAGAACACATCTATCTTAGAATGCTCATCGTCCACCTGACGATGTGCTGAAAGCATTCAATCCATACAAGTTCATTCCGGGTTCGAACGAAACCGAAGGCATTATCTCGTTACACTCGTTTTGGAATCACCCTCAGAGTTAACGACAATAACCCTTGCACTCTGAATCTTCATCTTCACTTGATTCACGACCTATCGTTAATTTGGATCGATGTGGTATTCGGGTCTCCAGACCTGGAAATCCGGTATACGGAAACCCGATCCCGGTCTCATCGAAATCCAAAACGTATCTTTTAAGGCCAAGTTGTTTTAAAGGTTAAAACAATTTAATTCAATTATCTTTATACACTTAGAAAGATAATTCACAATAGATAATCAACATTATCAATATCATCAGATAATTCATATTATCACAATTCAACTAAACATCCATATCACATAGCATATATCTCATCAGAGATATCAATCAAATGCAAAGCATTCAGTATTATCATCCATCCATAAGTAATGATCTATATCATCTCTAATTAATTTAAAGTTAATTAAATTAATTACTTTTATTTTATAAATCCTTCTTACTTAAACATTAATTAATTACAAATTAATTAATTATCCTCTAATTACCTTTTTCAATTAATCATTTTCAATTAATCATCTTTGATTAATTATCTTTTAATTACCTTCAAGTAATTTATCCTTAATTAATTACTTAAATTAATTAACCTTAACCACTTATGGTAATTAACCTTTAATTACTTCTATAATTAATTAAATTAATCACTATAATTAATTATGTTAAACCTTAATTAATTACAAATTAATCACTTCATTTATTAATTATTTCTTAATTAGTCAATCTTAATTACATCATTAATTATATTAATTAATGATCCTTAATTACAAATTAATTATTAATTACTTAAATTAAATTAATTACATTAAGTAATTAACTTTAAATTAAACAACATTTATTAATCACCTTGATTAATCTTCAATCAGTAATTAACTACCCTTAATTACTTTCATTTACTAAATTAATTCTCCTTAATTAATTTCTTAATTAATCTCTTGATTAATTATTCAAAGTAATTAAACTCAAATTACTTTCCTTAATACATAACCATTAATTAATTACTTCCAGTAATTATCTTATTATTTACTTCCTAAATAATCATACCTTAATAATTACATTAAGTAATTATTATCAAATCATCTCTTCATTATTCTAAATTAATTAAACTTAATTAATTAACTTAACTGATCAAATTAACTTCAATTAATTACAATAAGTAATTAATTCTTAAATACTTCCATTAAGTAATTCCATTTAAAACAAATTCTATAATTGATTATTCTTAAATTAATTAATCTAATTAATTATTAAAATTAACCACATTAATTAATTATTTAATAATCCATAGTTAATGACTTCATTAACTATTAATAACTCTTTAATTACTTTTCTTAAGTAATTAACTTAGATTAATTATTATTAATTCCAAATTAATAAATCTTAATAACCAATAAATTAATCTCTAATTATTTAATTAATTAAGTGTTAACCATAACTTAATTAATATTTAATTACTTTATTAATTAATTCTTAATCATTAATTAATATTCTAATCTATAATCCTTAATTATAATTTAATCATTCCAAATCAATTTACCTTTAATCATACATTAATTTGTTTAAACCATTAATTACCTATTTAATTAATTCAAATGATAAATAAATCAATTAAATTAATTATTCATTGAATTTCCTTATAATTTAATGAACACACATTTCTAATTACTTTAAGATAAAACATTTTCTTATCAAAGGTTAAATTATCATTCTTAAATACATTTGAAAACATCCATTTTAATTTAACTTTTAAATTTCATTTTAAATTCTAGATTTAAAATGAATACTAATTTGTTTAAACAAAGTTTAAATACCAATTTAAAACTTCTACATGTTGAAGAATTATATTTATAAAAGAATTTTACAAAGGGTTTAAATCAAATTCCTTTTTAATTTTAAACAATTAAACATAACTAACATTTAAAACATTTATTTCCAATCTAAGTTTTAAAAACAAACTTGAATCTATACATTAAAACTTTGATTTAAATCCCTGTTTAAATATTACTTCACAAATTTGAATTCAGTTTTAAATTTAGTTTAAAGTTTTTAAACAGACAGTTTCTTTCTAAAAAACCTGGCAACAACTTCAACTCGAACACACACTAAATCTTCGAGTCGCACCCTCTAAAAACCCGAGCATCTCACGAAACAACTCGAGTACGAACTCAAGTAACCCTCTGTTAAAACCCAGGCTCACCAGAAATTCGATCGCGTGCACGTGCACGGTCATCAGCGTCCACTCCGTCCATCCACGACTACTCCACCACATCGGCGTTCATCCACCAACCAATCTACGAACATCACTTCTTCGATTACTGCTCGAATTCAAAATTCGATCATCTCCCAGTCCTGTAACTCATCAGCTCGAATTGCCAAAGCCTATCATCACCCAAAGCTCGCCGTTCCGATCATCTGAGATCCACCCACTCCGGCCTCGTCTACATTAACGCTCCAGCTCCCAATACCCTGAATTCCGATACACTCGATCCATTGGAAAGAGTGATATGATCAAAATTGCCAGACCAAACAAAACTAGGTTTCCAGACAAAGAATCGCCACCGCTGCCTCCTCAATGAAATGCAACATCATCAGGCATTTTTCCTATGAACTACGACCACTCCTTTATCATTAACCAAAATCTCGATCTACCAAAATCAATAAATTACCAGAAAACCTTAAATTCTCAATTTCAGTTCATCATAGAACTGCACTTTTATTACCAAACTAAAAATTATGATTTTAATGCTAAAAATCATGTTATAGTTTATGTATTCCATTTATAATCCTGGATTTATGAATTACCTAGTTTGAATTTTCACCTTTATATAACATACACTGTTATTTTGGTTACAGAGACAATCTGCTTGAAGTTTGACATAATTAAAATTTTTAGGCATTAGTATATGATAAATCAAACACATTTTGTTTAAATATTAAATCCAAATCACTCTAGATCATGGGATAATGATTTTATATCAAAAACAGGAGTCTGGAATTACAAGAAAACAGAGACACACTGATTCAAAACAACATGCACACCTATATACATTCATGTATATGCAGAATCATCTATAAATATTCACATCCACAACACAATTATCACAGAACTAAGCATGCAAACATAATTATACTTAAGTTATTTTAAGTAAGAATGTTACTCACCTTTAAAAAGATGAACAGAGCCTATCTTTGAAACTGAGAAACTGTTTTGAACTTTAACTTGAATGCCTCTTTTAATTTTTAACTTGAGTTGCTTTTAGAAACTGAGTTGCTATGATTTTGCTGTTGATTTAATCTACAGGTTTGCTTGATTGATAAACTCAGGTTGAATGAGATGCTGTAGGCTTTGATTTTCAGATATGAGGATGATGTTTGCAGGCTGATCTTTGAGTTGTTTCCAGATTTGAAAAATGAAGGCAGTCTGGTTGCTTTAAGATGATTACAGATTTGCAAAGAAGGTTGCAGACAGAAGACTTGATTTTGAAATGTATTACAGGGTTTTATTTTCTTGAATTTCTGGTTTGAGGAGTTGATTACAGATCTCTGATTTGGTTTGAGGAAAGTTTGTTTACTGATTACAGATTTTAGAGTAGAGGATTGTTTTAGAAGTGGTTATTGATTTCAGATTTGCATTTTAGAGAAAGAGTTTTGAGTTTATCTTGTTTTTGAGAAGGAAATAGAAAGGATGAAGTAAAGAAATGCATATGTGTATATAAGTGAATTTATGATAAATAAAAATAAAAGAAAATGAAAAATGAATAAAGACACTTGTCATTACATTAGCTAATTAAATTACACATGTTAAAATGAGTCATTAGATAAAGACACATGTCTTTTAAGTAATTATCTTATTTCAATTTATTTTAAAGTAATTAAAAAGCCTTTTTCTTAATTTATTAAATACTTATCTATATATAAATTACTTTTTAAAGAAACAAAACTAACTATATTTATAAATAAAAGTTTATACAAATATTATAATATCCAAACAATTTAAATATTTATTCTCTTGAATTTCAAAGCTTAAATTCAAATTCAATTAAATTAAATCCTAAGATTCAATTTAAAAAGTCAAGTTATATATATATATACATATATAACTATTTATTCAATTAAATAACAATTTCATATTCTTTAAAATCCATTCATATTAATAAAAATAATATATTATACTTATTATATGAAATTAACATATTTGATATTTAAATAATTTATATAAGAGATTATATTATCAAGTGATATTTTTAAAAAGAAACAAAACAAGCCTTTTTGTTAACTCTTATATAATTTTAAACTTAAGTAAAAATATCTTAAGCAATTAAAGTATTTTAAAACTATAAATTTACTAATTTAAATAACTTTGAAAAGTCATATTAAATTAAATCTAAATTCCCAATTTACCCAAAGCTTCTATTTACAATATATATAAATAAATATATATATTCAAATAGAAAATATCTTATTAACTTTTAAAAGATAAAATCACCAATTAATACTAATTTAATCAGATTATTAAATTAAATTCAAATCTTATTATCAAAGATCATCAATATCAATTTAATTATTTAACAGATTATTAAATTGATATTGTTAAAATTTCCGGGATATTACAGAATTTATAACCTAAGTTGAAATTCGAAACGATTTTGGAAGCGAAATCGAGATATTAAGAAGAAAATGATTCTTGAAATAAAATCGTATATTTTGGGTAAATATGATTGTAACAACCCAAAATTTAACCCATAATAATTAATTTATTAATTAATGAAACAATAAACTAACTTTGTGAAATTATCAGAATCAAGCAACGGAAGTTACACCATTGTATCCGTGGTAATTTTTTGGTCAATTTCCATATATAGAACGTCAGAAACCGAGCTAATATGACCAAGTTATAAAATAAACGAAAAAAAATATAATACAGGTAGATCGGCCGGTCTACCTGGGGAAGGGGGCGGTCGACCGCCCGGTCGACCCGCTTTGCCATTTGGCAAGCGAACGAACGTTCGTTCGAACGATTTAGCAACGATCGAACATGTATTTTGCATCGTTTAAATTGATTTGGTCCCTCCGTTTCTGCATCCGATGACCCCTATTCAGCCTATGACGTGGTTGCATCCTATTCAATCTCCAAATCCAATGGTCTGAGATCCACTTCTACCCCTATAAATAGACCCCTAGACCTAACACGTTTTCTCATTCTAGGTTTTATCCAATTGGGTTCACCTTTGTAGAAAGGACCCTAAATGGAATAATTTTTCCAAAGAGAGAATCATTAGAAATTGAATTATTTTACAACTCCGAGTGGATCCGGGAAGATCAAAGGAAGAGCTTAGGACCAGAGGTGAGTGGTTGTAATTATTTTAAGATTTCTTTAAGTAATTTAAAATAACAGGGTTTCCAATAGTTGTAGTCTTACTACAATTTTTTTTGGAATAGCCTTTTTCAGTAATTTATTTACAGGTTTTAGAATTATTTTCAGTCTATTTCCTTTTAGCTATACTTTTCAATAATTTTAGTTTATTTCTTTTAATTATAGCTTTTTCATTTATTTATAGTTTGTTTACAGTATTTTAGTTTATTTAGTGTTATTTATACGTTATTTACATCTTCTTTCTACGCTTTGGATTTTCTTCTATTTTCAGTTTTCTTTTGTTCCTCCTTCTTCTTCGCGTATGGATTAGAATAGGATTAACGCGAATATGGATTAAATTGTAAGAAAACTGAAATAATGGAATATAAGATGTAAATTTCAAATACTGTAATATAAATGGAATTGGACTGAAATTACGCCTAATTATGACGTTAATTGGACTAAATTAAAAAGATTGGCCTAGTTATAATCTAGAATTATAACTAAAAAGAGTAAAAGATGAAAGAAGCTTATTTTCACACTTAGACCTTGGGTTAAGTACTAAGCATGATTATAACATAGGTTATAATAAGAAATAGAACAGAATGAGGCTTATTTTAAGACTTAGGATAAATTAATAAGCAAAGATAGTAGGGATACATTGTAAAGGCTTATATAAAATAATTTATCTAAGTTAATAAGCAAAGATGAAAGTAGGACATGTACCAAATAACATTCCTTATTAGACCAAACAGTGGTCACACATTAGCCTGAAGTGAGACCAGGGCACGCTTATGCTAAGAATGGTAGTAATTGGTCAAATAGAAGTCCAAATCAAGGGGGATTTGGATAAGGGGCGCAACTAGATATTGTTTGGATGACGGGCCAGTACCAACAGCATTTCCCTTATTTTCTATGGACACACGGTGATCTCACATTAGCCTAAAGTGAGATGAGGGGCATGCTTATGCTTGAGTTTGATGTAATAAGAAGACCCAATAGGTGGAGCAAAAAGTAGCATGGGCATGGTGGCAGTTATGCGTGTGACTTCCATTCTGGTGCCAAGTAATCGCTATGAGTTCTAAGCGCTTAGTGTGAGTGTTTTTCGTAGACACCATTGCCTTCTGTGTAGGGAGCTATATATGTCATCCGAATCCATAGTGGTTGCTCTATGCATCTTTCGTAGATACCATTGGCTGTTGTGTAGGGAGTTGTATAATATCTAGTCCGCGGTAAGGTTTATGTAGTAGCAGGCCGATCAAAAAGGATAGAATTAGGGTTACGTCCTAATTACAGGATTAGGAATTCAGCCTAATCAAAGCAAAAATCAAGAACAAGTGCAAGCAGTCAAATTAACCTATCTTATAAATTGAGCAATATTTAATCGTACTTATTTCTAGTTTATTTCTTTCCAATTTCCCTTGTTACCTTATTTGTGCTAGAACTGTTGCAGAGTCTATTACTTTTATCTTGCTTAAAGACACTAGTAATTAATATTATTCACCAGACTTTTAGTCTGGCCCAATCCTCTATTTTCCCATTTTCCCCCATAGGCAATCAAGGGAGAAGTCAGTAGATTGCTGTTGCTTGGAGTTTTCTTGGAGGAGTTCACTACTACGTATTTCTTTTATTTTTAGCTTTTGTTCTTTCTATGTACTGGCTTATTATGAGGGATATTATGTACTCTAATTTTTGAGACTATGAGTTTTTGTTTCATGAGACATATTGGATTTTTAGACATGTATGTGGTATTTGACATATTTATGAAGCAATTATGAAGTTTTGTTTTAATTAAGTTATTATTTTAAGTTTCCACTGTTATTATTTTTTTGTCTTGTGAATCTTAGTCTCTGTTAGCTTTAGTTAGACCTACAACGTAACATACCTTTTAATGTTTCCTTTTGGGTATATTAAGGGGTGTGAGGTGTTTCACTTGGTATCAGAGCCTAAGGTTACAAGATTCCTAATTTTTTTAAAAAAGTAAAGTATTTTTCAAAATAACTTGTTTTAAAAGTATTTTTCAGAAAAGAACTTTTAGAAATGATTTTAAGTATAAACGAATTTTTATAAAAACCCCTCATAACTCCAGTTCAATCTACCTTTAACTCTTTCCTAAACTATCGTTTTCTTTTCGTAGAATGGCTGATGCCCCAAACCTTCCCAAGAGCATTTAGTCCCAGCCTGGTTTCGTAGGTACTTACAAGCCACGACTCCAGAGGTGCACGGGCCTGCACCCAATCCTGCACCAGTGGGTGGGAATCCCATAAACCCACCTGCCGCCATCAATTTCTCTAAGCTTTGTAAATATTTTGCGAGTTTAGGCGAGAAGAATTTTTCAGGCAAGGAGACTTATGTGGAGGCGAGAGCATGGCTTAGGGACATAGAGAGGATTTTTGGTATTTTGGGATTGGATGTTCAGCAGCGAGTTCAGCTAGCCGCTTGGAAGCTAAAAGAGGAGGCATCTTATTGGTGGGAGGTGATCGAGTTGGAGCGAAGGAATATAACATGGGATGGATTCCGAGTGTGATTCGATAGGAAGTTTCTGTCTCATGCGGAAGAGAGTGCTCAGTTGGAGAGGTTTATCAATTTGAAGCAAGGGAGTCTTTCTGTTAAGGAATACATCAATCAATTCAATGAGTTGTCACGGTTTGGTATGGATTTGGTGAACACGCCGCACAAGAAAGCTATGAAGTTTGCAAAGGGATTGAATTAACCCCTTCAGGGACTATTGCTGACTCAAGTACCGATGGGAGCTACTTATGAGTCTTTGGTCGAGATGGCGCGTATGACGGATACAGTCATGGAGGGAGAGTCTAAAGAGGAGGTTAAGTCAGAAGGTTCAAAGAAAAAGTGGTGGAAAAAAAATAAGAAGAAGAAGAAAGGTGATGGTCCTCGGAAGCAGATTAAGAAAGGAATAAAGTACCATAGTTGTGGGAAGGTTGGACATATGGCCAAGGATTGCTGGAAGGAGAAGATGAAGGGTAAGTGCTATACTTGCAAGTAGCCTGGTCATATGAGTAGGAGTTGTCCCCAGGGAGTGAGTGCAGCAGTTGTGCAGATTCGGGTGTTAGACACAACACCTTCCAGTTGCATTCCTGATAGAGGTAGGAAAGTCACAGTAAAAGGTTTGATTTCAATATCCAATTTTCCCATTCGGACTTTATTTGATTCTGGAGCATCACACTCTTTTATCTCTAGCTCTCTAGTAGATTGTTTGCACTTGGACATATCATTAGTAGTAGACCCCATTATTGTTTCAAACCCCATAGGAGGATCGGCACACTTATCTATGGTTTGTAGGGGTTTGAAATTTTTTATCCTAGGCATAGAATTTGACTACGACACATATGTTTTGGGATTCTCGGGGTATGGGATGATCTTAGGGATGGCTATCCACATACGGAGCTAACTTAGACTGCGAGAGGATACTCTATAGATTTGAGACTTGCAGTAGTAGGACTCTATAGGTATCTTGTAACCCGCAAGGGTCAGTCATGTTGAGTTTTCTCTATTCCCTCGATTCATCGTCATCAGAGTTACATTAGGTTCATGTCGTCAGATATTTTGCAGACGTCTTTGAACAGGTTAGGGGACTGCCCCCTAAGAGAGAGATTGATTTCAGGATTTATTTGATCGAGAATGCTAAGCCAGTAGCATTACCTATAAGGCACATGGTACCTAGGGAGAGGAAAGAATTGAGCAAGCAGATCCGTGAACATTTGGATAAGGGATTCATAAGAAGGAGCATATCAGAGTGGGGAGCGTCAGTCGTCTTTGCCACTAAGGCGGATGGTTCTCTCCGACTTTGCGTGGACTATAGGGAATTAAATAAGCTCACCAAGAAGAACTGATATCCACTCCCTAGGATTGATGATCTTTGTGACCAGTTGGTAGGTTCTTCGGTTTTCTCTTAGCTTGATTTAGCCACGGGATTCCATCAGCTAAAGGTGGCGGAGGACGGTATAGATAATACTGCGTTTAGGACACCGGACGGATTTTTCGAGTGGTTAGTTATGCCTTTTTGGCTAACCAATGTTCTAGCCCATTTCGTTGATTTGATGAGCCACGTCTTTGGGGATGTCCTAAATAAGTTTGTGGTGGTATTCATGGATGACATCTGGGTATTTTTCAAGAATATGGAGGAGCATGCTGTTTATTTGGAAGAAGTTCTTCGCACACTTCGTAGTCATCATTTGAGAGCTAAGTTTTCAAAGTGTCATTTTTGGAGAGAGGAAGTTCGTTTCTTGGGGCACGTAGTCTCGAAGGAAGGTTTGGCTGTTGACCCCGCCAAGGTTATTGCAGTGCAAGATTGGAAGGCCCCTAAGAACGTTACCGAAGTTAGGAGCTTCCTAGGATTGGCTGGCTACTATATGAAGTTCATTAGAGACTTTGCCAAGATTTCGACACCACTCACGTGCCTTACTAAGAAGAATAAAGCTTTCGTGTGGGACGTAGATTGTGAGGATTCCTTCACGACGCTTAAGAGAGCCCTTACTAGTGCACTAGTGTTAGTTTTACCCGATGGAGCTAAGCTTTTCACTGTATACACTAATGCATGGGGAATGGGTCTAGGAGCGGTGTTGATGCAAGAAGGGAGTATAGTGTGTTATGGTAGTAGGCAGTTAACGATGCATGAGAAGAACTACCCTACCCACGATTTGGAGTTGGTTGCCATAGATTTTGCTCTCAAGTCTTGGAGGCACTATTTGCTTGGAGAAAGGTTTGAGCTTTTTACCGACCATAAGTCTTTGAAGTACCAATTCTCGCAGAAGGACTTGAACTTGAGGCAACAGAAGTGGATGGAGTTTTTAGCCTTGTATGATTTTGAGATAGCTTACACCCCTGGCAAGGGTAATGTGGTTGCGGATGCATTGAGTAGAAAGAAAGCAACCCTTAGTCCTTTGTTCGTAGAGTGGAGGAGCTTGGAGTTTATTTCTACTTTTGATTTTAAGCCCTCTACCGACATTACTCTCGAATTATTGGCGACATTAGAAGTGAGGCCTACCCTTATGGATCAGATTGGCTCGAGGCAACGGGAAGATTCAGGACTCATGGGCATTATGGATAGGATTAGCCGAGGAGAGGTGTTGAGACATCTCTAATTCTATTCCATTGATAGCAGAGGGTGGCTTAAGAGAAAAGGGAGGCTTTGTGTTCCACGCACAAGCGACTTGTTAAGAGCAGTTTTTGAGGAGGTGCGCCATTCCCGTATGACTATTCATCCGAGTGGTGACAAAATGTATCGGGATACGAAGAGGATGTTCTATTGGGATGGTATGAAGAAGGACGTGGCGGAATTCGTAGCTAAGTGTCTCATATGCCAAAAGGGTAAAAGCAGAGAAGTAGAAGCCCGGTGGATTACTGCAGCCCTTAGATGTGCCGGAGTGGAAGTTGGACAGTATTTCTATGTATTTCATTGATGGTTTACTCCATTCTAGGAAGGGGAACACTAGCATTTGGGTGATTGTCGATAGATTGACCAAGAGTGCTCACTTCATCCAAGTTAAGAGTAAGTGTACGACTTCATATTTGGCATCCTTATATATTCGAGAGATAGTCTGTCTACATGGAGTTCCTTCTAGCGTTGTTAGCGATAGAGATCCCATTTTCACTAGTGAGTTTTGGAGAAGTTTATAGGAGACACTAGGGATGCAACTTAGGTTGAGTACGGGCTATCACCCCCAGACAGATGGCCAAACGGAGAGGGTAAATAGGGTGCTTGAGGATTTATTACAGATGTGCATTTTGGACTTTGGTGGTACTTAGGAGGAGCATCTTCCATTGGTTGAGTTTGCCTACAATAATAGTTATCATGCAAGCATAGGGATGGCACCGTTTGAGGCTTTATATGGGAGACTTGAAGTCCCCATCATGTTAGGTTGAGTCTACGGAGAAGTTATTACTTGGGCCGGATATGGTCAGAGAGACATCTGAGAGGGTGGATTTGATTCGGCGGAGGATAAAGACAGCTCAAGACAGTCAGAAGTCTTATGCGGATTAGCGGAGGAGAGACTTAGAGTTTGAGGTTGGAGACTTAGTTTTTATCAAAGTATCCCCGCTTAGGAAGGTGGTAAGGTTCAGACCAAATGGAAAGTTAGCCCCTAAATTTGTTGGACCATTTCCTATCACAGAGAGAGTTGAGAAAATGGCTTACCGAGTAAGGCTACCTGATAGGCTCGCAGGAGTGCACGATGTTTTCCATGTTTCGCACTTGCGTAAGTGCTTACATGACTCTGCGGAGGTTGTAGAGCCTAGTCAGTTGGAGGAGGTGGAGGTAGAAAGGGAAGCTTTTGTTCGGCGTATCCCCAGGAAGATTGTTGGAAGAGACATCAAGCGACTAAGGAATAAGGAGGTTCCACTGGTAAAAGTGCAATGGGGAGATGACGTTGCAGATGCTACTTGGGAAGTAGAAGAGAAGATTCGTACTTCCTATCCTCATCTTTTTTATAGTATGTTTTAGAATTCCTTTTTCCATCTTTAGTTTTGAATAGGTTCTTTCCTTTATTATCCTTTAGGAGGGTAGAACTTAGGATTTAACCTATGGATGGTAGGATTTGATGTAAACATGTTAATAGAACATGTTATGAATGATGTATGCTAGTTATTGCAAGTGTTTGCTAGTGGATGCTAATGGACGCATATAGGTACACTAGGCACTATTATTCTTTAGCGGTCGGCCTAACTAAGACACTAGAGCATATGCATATGGATGTGTGCGCATTTTTATTTTATTTCCATGGTTGCTATAAATGGATGTTTATCACATGATTGTTGCATTTGGATGGTGTTTGTAGCAAGCTTATAGAATTATCAGTTATCATTAGGAAACTTTTGCATTCATTTGGATACATGGTACATACATGATTGCATGAAAGGTGGCCAACTGAAGCAGTAGGCCGCCTAATCTTTTGCATTAGGTAGGAAAATTTACACTACACTAATTGCATAAGTATCATAAATTGCATAAGAAAAACTTAAGGACAATGGATGAATGGTTGATGATTGAGTAGTTGATTGTAGAATTGGATGAAAACATTTGGTCATTCTTTTATCCTTAGAGATTTCGGGGAAGAAATCCATTAAGGAGGGGAGAATGTAACAACCCAAAATTTAACCCATAATAATTAATTCGTTAATTAATGAAATAATAAAATAACTTTATGAAATTATAATAATCAAACCACGGAAGTTGTACCATTGTGTCCGTGGTAATTTTCTGGTCAATTTCCTTATACAGAACGTCAGAAACCGAGCTAATATGACCAAGTTATAAAATAAACAAAATAATATATATATATATATAATACAGGTCGACCGACCAGTCGACCTGGGCAAGAGGGCGGTCGACCGCCCGGTCGACCCGCCCTGCCTTTTGGCAAGTGAACGAACGTTCGTTCGTTCGAACGATTCAGCAACGATTGAACACATATTTTGCATCGTTTAAACTGATTTGGTCCCTCCATTTCTACATCCGGTGGCCCCTATTCAGCCTATGACGTGGTTGCATCCTATTCAATCTCCAAATCCAATGGTCTGAGATCCACTTCTAAACCTATAAATAGACCGCTAGACCTAACACTTTTTCTCATTCTAGGTTTTCTTCAATTGGGTTCACCTTACTAGGAAGGACCCTAAACGGAATAATTTTTCCAAGGAGATAATCATTATAAATTAAATTATTTTACAACTCCGAGTGGATCCAGGAAGACCAAAGGAAGAGCTTAGGACCGGAGGTGAGTGATTGTAATTATTTTAAGATTTCTTTAAGTAATTTAAAATAATAGGGTTTCCAATAGTTGTAGTTTTACTACGATTTTTTTTCGAATAGCCTTTTTCAGTAATTTATTTACAGTTTTTAGAATTATTTTCAGTCTATTTCCTTTTAACTATTCTTTTTGGTAAATTTAGTTTATTTCTATTAATTATAGCTTTTCCGTTTATTTATAGTTTATTTACAGTATTTTAGTTTATTTACTGTTATTTATACGTTATTTACATCTTCTTTCTACGCTTTGGATTTTCTTCTATTTTCAATTTTCTTTTATTCCTCCTTCTTCTTCGTGTAAGGATTAGAATAGGTTTAACGTGAATATGGATTAAATTGTAAGAAAACTGAAATAATGGAATATAAGATGTAAATTTCAAAGACTGTAATATAAATGGAATAGGACTGAAATTACGCCTAATTATGATGTTAATTGGACTGAATTAAAAAGATTGGCCTAGTTATAACCTAGAATTATAACTAAAAAGACTAAAAGAAGAAAGAAGCTTATTTTCACACTTAGACCTTGGGTTAAGTACTAAGCATGATTATAATGTAGGTTATAATAAGAAATAGAACAAAATGAGGCTTGTTTTAAGACTTAGGATATATTAATAAGCAAAGATAGTAGGGATAAATTGTAAAGGCTTATTTAAAATAATTTATCTAAGTTAATAAGCAAAGATGAAAGTAGGACCAGTACCAAATAGCATTCCCTATTAGACAAAATGGTGGTCCCACATTAGCCTGAAGTGAGACGAGGGTGCGCTTATGCTAAGAATGGTAGTAATTGGTCAAATAGAAGTCCAAATGACAGGGGATTTGGATAAGGGGCGCAACTAGATATTGTTTGGATGATAGGCCAGTACCAACAGCATTTCCCCTATTTTCTATGGACACACGGTGATCTCACATTAGCCTGAAGTGAGATGAGGGGCATGCTTATGCTTGAGTTTGATGTAATAAGAAGACCCAATAGGTGGAGCAAAAAGTAGCATGGGCATGGTGGTAGTTATGCGTGTGACTTCCATTCTGGTGCCAAGTAATCGCTATGAGTTCTAAGCGCTTAGTGTGAGTGTTTTTCGTAGACACCATTGCCTTCTGTGTAGGGAGCTATATATGTCATCCGAATCCACGGTGGTTGTTCTATCAATCTTTCGTAGATACCATTGGCTGCTGTGTAGGGAGTTGTATAGCGTCTGGTCTGCAATAAGGTCTATGGAGTAGCAGGCCAATCAAAAAGGGTGGAATTAGGGTTACATCCTAATTATAGGATTAGGAATTCAGCCTAATCAAAGCAGAAATCAAGAACAAGTGAAAGCAGTCAAAGTTAACCTATCTTAATTGAGCAATATTTAATCGTACTTATTTCCAGTTTATTTCTTTCCTATTTCCCTTGTTATCCTTATTTATGCTATGACTATTGTAGAGTCTATAACTTTTATCTTGCTTAAAGACCCCAGTAATTACTATCATTCACTAGACTTTTAGTCTGACCCACTCCTCTATTTTCCCCTTTCCCCTATAGGCAATCAAGGGAGAAGTCACTAGATTGCTGTTGCTTGGAGTTTTCTTGGAGGAGTTCACTACTATGTATTTCTTTTATTTTCAGCTTTGGTTCTTTCTATGTACTGGCTTATTATGAGAGATATTACGTACTCTGATTTTTAAGACTATGAATTTTTGTTTCATGAGACATATTGGATTTTTAAACATGTATGTGGTATTTGGTATTTGACTTATTTACGAAGCAATTATGAAGTTTTGCTTTAATTAAGTTATTATTTGAAGTTTCCGCTGTTTTTATCTATTTTTGTCTTGTGAATCTTAGTCACTATGAGCTTTAGTTATACCTACAACGCACCATGCCTTTTAATATGTCCTTTTGGGTATATTAAGGGGTGTGGGGTGTTTCAAAGATGATTTCAATATGGATTTGAATTTAAAGTGAATATGATATTTTGATATCAAGCATGAACTGTTTTCGAAATGTAAAATTACCAACCGGTGTGTAAAATGACGTTTGGTTGTTAAGGGGAACGAGGCCGGATATGGGCATATTCTCTATCGATACCGGAACCACTTTAACAACTGTGTACGCGGAGGAGACTCTAGAATGAAGTGGTTGGATTTGGCAACGTTTGCTGGATTTGAAGAAAGAGAATGATGATGGATAGACCCCGGCACTTGTGCCAATTTGAAATGACTAAAACAGGACGGCTTGACAGGCCAAGTGGGCTAATTACCCCGAACGGACATCCGTTCTTCGATTTTCTTGGACTCGGTCCATATTATTACTCTTGTTGTTGGTTTTGATTGGTGCACCTTGATTTGGGATTGCCTCCCTTTGACTCGATATGGGATGGATGGACGCGGTGGGCGATCATGGCTATGATGCGTTAACACCAGCCCTGCGACCTGAATTGGTAGTATCCTACCTTGGGCATTGCCTCACGTTCCTTGTCATACTTTTATCCCTAAACGAGACTTCTACGATTTTGGTTTAGTGTTGTCATATCACGGCGCATCCCTATCCACCGACCGTTTAACTGGTGTTTTATATGCAAACTGTACGATAATGCTTAAAAACGCATTAAGGGGGATTAATGTAAAGCCTTAACGCTCAAAAAATATTTATTTTATTGATTAGACATTACATATATAGCGTATTCTACTACACATAAATATTTTTACGGATCCATAGGAGATGGAAAATCCCGTAACAACTCTTGAGTTATTGCACGCACGTTATACATTGGATGGGAGATGTGAAATCCTGTAAACATCTCTGTCGCCATTAGACTCATGTTATATGCGATATCGATTTGACTTACATAAGGATGTTTTAATCCTGACTCGAGTGTTTTGTCTTTTCATTACGCTCGGGTCAGTCCTGAGTTTTTCAGCTTATTAAAGATTTATTCTAGAGGATGAAGATGAAGATTTGGTATATTATTACTATTAGTATGCCTGCATCATGTTGTCTGCTGCATTATTTATTTATCTCTAATGTATATATATAACTCTGATGAATGTTGTATAGATCATAATCAATTGTATATTATAAACAACTTCATGAACTGTTTATTTGATTATTATATTTTGTCGTTCCGCTGCGAGATTCTGTGTTTGTTTTCTTCTTCTTTTCTTATTTTTCTTAATTAACCCCATTGATTTTCTATATTCCAGATTGTTTAAGTTGGACATGGACGGATTATTGTCGATTTAAACCTTCCGAAATGTGGGTCGTCGCACGCCTTTAAATCAAGGATTAAAATATAACAATTCAACTTTGCGCAGTTTGAATTTTAGAAAATAGTTTGGATAGTTATAAATAGCTTAAAATAGGTTAAATAGTTTAAATTAGTTTAAATAGTTTAAAATAGTTTAAATTGTTTAAAATAGTTTAAAATAGTTTAAATAGTTTAAATAGTTTAAAATATTTTATATTTTAAATAGTTTAAATAGTTTAAAGATTTCAAAACAGTTAAAAATAGTTTAATATAAAATAGTTTGAGTATTGGAAATGGTTTATATAGTAAAATAGTTTGAAAATCCAAATAACCTGAATTTTAAAATAATAGATTTTAAACGGTTTATATTAAAATAATTTATTCTGAAAATAGTATCAAATCAAACTGTTTCTTCCATTTCAAAAAATCTGGACTATATCTAGATTTCAAATCAACAAAACTCAATTTTAATCTTTCAATTCAAATGACTCAATTTCGATTTAGTTCCAAATCAACGTGATTTCGATTTCAATTTGAAATAACTTCAATTTCCGAAAAATTCATTTTTAACTTCAATTTCGATTCAACATTAAATCAATGATTTAAATTCAATTCCATTCTTATTTAAACCATTTTAATTCATATCAATTTCAAGCCCAATTTCAATTTATTTATTTAAACAACTTAAATCAAATTTAACTTCATTGTTAAATTTTAAGATCGAAATCCTTAAAATAATTCAATTTCCAAAATTAAAGTCATATATCAAATACACTTCACATTTCCTATTCACTTCTTTAAAACAATTTCTTTTAACAAATTTCAATTTCAACATTTCAAAGCTTGAATTAGAAAATAATTAAATTCATGTAAATCTATTGTTTATTTCCTTCAAAACAATAACAATTAATCAAAAATCCAAATTCAAGATTTTAAACCATTTAATTTAACCAATAAAGTGTCCGCATATAATTTTCTATCCTACGGTCAAGTGATACGGATATATATCATATCAACCCGGATATATATCATTTCAACCCATATCCCGAATCACAATTTTCCAAATCTATAAAATCTCTCGGATTTATCATTTCAACCCATAATGATTTTTCCATAATCTATAAGATCGTTCAGGTATATATCATTTCAACCCACGGTGATTTTCCTAACAATAACTAAGGGAACTTGGAGTGTAATAACAACATATAAAATAAACATAACATCAAATCATCCAAAATGTCAACAATTTAGCATCCATCACAATCATTATTCAAATCAACCAATAAATCACAACAATTAACTGGTTATCGTTATCGGGTATTTAACTAACAATTTAAATTCAATATTAATTTAAATGGCAATTAAACTCAATATAATTTCAAACTAAATTTAAATGAAAATTTAAAACACCAAATAGTAATCAATAAATTTATAATCACATCATAAATTTAATTTAACTGACATAAGACGATTTAGTATTCCTGAGTGCGTTAAATCACTCACCTTTAGTTTCAATCGATTAAAAATCCAAATTAAGACGAAAATTCCAACAGTCTCAAAATGCAACAAAATAAGTTCCATATCGTCCGAAATTTCGATACGATCGCAATGGAGAAAACCACGCGCGAATCAGAGCTCGTATGGAAAAGTTAATGCAGTTAGAAGATTTGAAAATTTATACTAAAAATTAAAACATGGGCATTATAGTAATTTCATTGTTACCTCAACCTTAGCGTTCACAGAGCATGCACAATAGCTTCAGCACCACCAGACTTCACTCACTCTTCACCGCCATCACGATCATTGCCGCCACCATCAGGCACCATCGCCACCTCCCCCTTTCCAAGTCGCGCCTGTCCAGGGTGGCGCGACCACCTCTCGGCTACCCCTGTAGCTCACGCCGCTGCCATCTTCTACAGCTAATCATGGAGATTTTGGTGACCTACGACCCAAATGAACCATGTAGATTGACTCCCCTCGATGCCCTCTATGATGTAGTGCCTTCCGATTGTCGATCGGACGACGATCCACCATTGAAAACAAAACTCTTGTTTCAACAGTCGAGACTAAATCGATGAATTCTGGCCAAACCATGAATCAAATCGAAAAATGAACTGTAGTAGTAGATTGCGATCGTCGAGAGCTTTCCAAAGATATATAATGTGACATAGTTTGAGGAGTTTAAATTTTTCGATTTGATTTTGATTTTAAATTGAATTTGAGAATTAGGTTTTGGTTTGTTTGCCATTGGAAAGAGGAGATGAGAAGAAAATGTATATATAGAAATAAGAAAAGGCTACTTGGGTTTCAGGAAAGAAATATATCTATATGGATGTATGGATAAGAACGAATGGACAGATAGAATTGGGTCGAAACGATAACAACGACCCGAAAAGCCCGTTTCGTTTCTCAAACGAAAGCGGGTCATCCAATATTTCGAAATATTGGTTTTTTATATTTTGAAACTCAATGGAACTAGTTTCAAACCCTAATTTCATGGTATGAAGAAGTTAGCTTTTAAAATAATTTTTTTTTAATTGAATTCATTAAATTGACTTCTACGCGTTTCGAGCTCGCACGATCAAACGATAAGTCCGATCACTACGAAACTTGAAATCCTACAACAATTCACTGTTATGTATCTGATGAAACTAGTTTCGTCAAAATCTGAGACAGTGGCCAAAATGGCTATTTTCGCACGTCAATTGATTAAATTATTATTAAATTGGTTTAATCACTTTTAAATTCAAAATTAAAAGTTTACCAATTTCATCATTCTAGATTAAACAGGAATTTATAATCTTTTAAAATAAATTTTCTATATTAAATTCAATATTTAAATATGGCACTAATTTCGGCGTTCAATTACAAATGTAATAAAATCCCAATTAATTATATTTTAATTTCAATTAAATTCTTTTATTTCGATTTACACTATTTTTATTTAATCATTCCATACCTTATGAATATAATTAACATTAGTTTACATTGCATTACAGTAATATTCTACAGTTCTCATCCTTTACCATATTAATTATAATATTTAATTACATTAAATTTCAACAATTGATTCTGACAATTATTTTATTCCTTATTAACAATTATAGTCAAATTAATTTTATAGTAGTTTCAATTGATTGAAATTATATTAAAATAATTGTCATTGACATTCGAATAACATTATTAATCATATTCTAATTATTTCCTCCATTTATAAATCATAAATTTTTTTAGTTTCACACAATTTTAAGTTTCAAAATCTTATTTAATTTAATATTTTTAATTATTGAAAAATATTTGTCATTACACTCTCCCCCACTCAAAACTTTTCATCCTCGAAAAGGAACAAG
The DNA here is from genome assembly GCA_030737815.1 of Allium fistulosum. Taxonomy (NCBI): domain Eukaryota; kingdom Viridiplantae; phylum Streptophyta; class Magnoliopsida; order Asparagales; family Amaryllidaceae; genus Allium; species Allium fistulosum. Next base: position 641,423,333 of record CM060907.1, on the reverse strand, counting down.
AAGGAATTAAGAAGCTTAATATAATTTTATTCAATTATTCAATTTATAAACATTTTAACTTACATAATTATGCATTTTAAATAAAAATATATCAACTTATAAACAATTAAATCTTCATATTCAAGTTTAATAAAAGTTTGAAAATATTTTCACTTTCATAAAAAATTTCGAAGTCCTAAACTCACGAAAAATTTCGGCAGAGTCTCCTTTGCGCGGTTAGGTCCAAAAAAATAATAATATCAATAATTTCAACATATATATAATATTTTAACAATAAACATCCCAAACCATGGGAAAATGTGACGCCCCACCTCTATACCCACGCTAGCCAAGAGCACTACGGTGTAGTGCTGTCAACTAGCACGGAGAATAAGGCTGTTGAGGAGCGACCATCCGTGTAATTGCTTTGTGCGAGCACCGATATGTCAGATAATAAAACGTTGCATTTCATTTTTCAGGAGGAAATCCGACATACCGATGCAAACTCAAAGCTACCACACAGTGGCTATAATAGTTTAGGACAATAGATATAAAAATAACACAGATAACATAAATGCGGAATACAGATGGAACGAAAAGTCTCATATATACAATAACTGATATCAGTTACAATACATTTGACACAATACAAATGATACAACTACAACTGTCGACTCAAGAAGTTATATATACACGTACATTATCGACTAACATACATGAATACATTATCATCTTAAAACAGACACACTGGCTACTACAACAAGACGAACACCACTTCAAATGATATAAAAAGTCTTCATAGCTCTAGCAGCAACCCAAAGCTAAAAATCTACAACCTGTAAATACTCGGTCTGACCCGAGTATTAAATTCAAAAGAAAATAATACACGGGTCAGTCTAATTCAAACTCAGTTATTAATGCACGGAAGCAATAATAATCAAATATCAAATGGACGACAGTCACAGAAATCTCGTATACCCAACTTCTCGATAAGAGAACCGGATAACGGCAGATATAACACTAAACAGTGTTAATCCACAAAACAGAAATCCAATGCAGTTTAAACAATTGAAATGTCAATTTAAAAACATCAATGCTAATTGGCTGCAGTACACGCTAACGTGTACTGCCTCGCCAATACAGCCTACGAATTACGCAACAGGTCGATGAATCAAGAACAAAAGAAATATCGATTAAAATCTGTCAATTCAGTGTGGCTGCAGTGCACGCACGCGTGCACCGCCTCGCCACAACAGAATATAAAGTCACCACAAGGGACAAGGGTAAAACTGCTACGAAAATGCAGCCACCACTTGTATTTAAGGGCAAGGCTGCATCAGTGAAATGAAACAGTGTATCCAGTGAAAGAGGCAACAAGTGAAACAAGTTCAACATGTCGCAAAGCAAGGCACATGGAAATAGCAAACTGAAGGCGAGAGCACCAAAGATATGGCACTACAACACTCAACAGAAAAGACGCAGATCAGCCTCATTAGAAGATAAGGTCATCAGTGAAGCAAAATGACAAAAATGCAAATGATACAAGGCATCAATGCAACGTATCAGATTCGAGAACAAGGCAGTGCAGCAGCGAAAAACTTCAACTAAGAGAATACGAAATGTGGACCCAAGGAATGCACTTCAATGAATCAGTGTTCACAAGTGCGACTGTAAGCAAGAAGTCTCGAAGCTAATGCAAAGTCGAGTGTAATATAAATCAAAGGTGAATAAAGTCATGGTCGAACATTTACAAATAATAATGGCAAAGTAAAGCCAGACATGCCAGAAATTCGAAGGCAGATAATATCACCTCAACATCACAATCAAGTGCAAAGATGACTGCAATGTACTCAAGTGATTCAAACTGCCAGATGTACCAAATGCAAAAGCAGACTAAAGTACAAAACGCAGAATCAAGTAACAATATATACAGTTTACAGTGTGGTTGAAGTAAGACTACAACCCAGAATGCATATGAAACCAACATGGCCGAGAAATGATAACAGAAACAAACTCAATACCCACTCTAAGCAACAGGTATAGTACTACTTCAATGATCAAGAAAAAAAATCGAAACAAAGTGGCAATATGGTCAGAACTACGGCAACAGATATGAAACACTTTAAAAATCAAGACGGAGCTAGTTCGAACTCATCAAAACAGTGATAACCGTGGTAAGCAACAGGAAATCCCAATCTCAGAAATGCCGAAGTCAACAGAGAAGATGGCCCGAGATATGAATTAAATTTACAGTGAAGTCTAAAAGAAAAGAATATCACAGAACAAAGTCGAGATGATCAGATTCGAAAGTCATGTACTGTACAGAGAACATTGAATCAGTGTGCATGTATGGACACTTAAATGATCAAATTCAGGCCGAAACAGTACCCACAAAAATACTACCAAAAGAGATCAATGAATATGAAATGAGCTACAGATCTGAAACCACAAGGCTAGTCATACTCAAAATCAGGGGCCAGACATGCAACTCTCTATAATATGTACAAAGGGGGTACGTATCTACATGAAGTCAGATAACAAATGAACATCAAAATGCCACTTAAACTCACATACGAACAGGGTACAAAGGGGGTACATATCTACAAGAATTAATCGAAACTGCAGTAATGGCTGAGAATCAAAATCAAAGCTGTAAGCAAATTGCCAAAGTCATAGAGTAGCAGCAAAAATCAAACCGGTATGAAACTACTACCAGAGACAGTAAACCATATAACCCAAGTCGAACAAAATAATATTGCCACACTCACATTCGAAAATCATCAAAGCTGAGCCCAACATTTTCCTGAATCAAAGTCAATTCCGTGGTAGTCAAATACAAGACCAAGTCGAAAGCTTAATACAACTCTCAAATGACTGGAGTTAAAAAGGAAGAAGAACAAATGAATTCAACAGCAAAATGTCGACCAACCAGACTTCACGAAATCGAACTGGGGTGAGCAAGTCACCAAAATCAAACAGCAAAAAGAAATCGACGTAATGGTATCGACGTAACAGTGAAAGCAAAGCCAAGCTAACCACTAATAGAAACGAACGAAAATCACAAAGTTTGAGTGAATTAGATGTGAGCAACTCACCTTGCTTCGAAGCGGCGACGAGCTCGACCTTTGTCGAAGCGAAGACGAGCACGGCGAAGGCACAGACGAACTACAGAGCAGCGAACCTTCGATCGAGCTTCAATGTCGGCAGAAGCCCTAGTTTCACGGCTGCCATTATTTCGTTTTCTTGTTCGATTTGTTATTAGGGTTAGAAAGATGAGAAAATGATAAAAGGATCCGGTTATACGCCTTAGTAACTATTTTTCTCTACAAATAACAAAATAAAATATCAACAAAATTCACCTACAAAAGCCCAATAACATTTTACCCATTTTTCTTAAATCAATTTATATAATAGGGAATTTTGCCAATACTAAAAAGACTTTAAAAATTGATTTAAAATCCCAAACAACGATTAACCATTTTATTAAAGAATTTTAAATACGATTTAAAACTCAATATCAATTGTCAACTAGATTAAATCGTCATTTTATCGATAATTAAAATTTACGAATTTTCGGGTTGTTACAGACTCCCCTCCTTAAAGAAATTGCGTCCTCGCAATCATAAGGAATAAATGGATAAAAGGTAACAACCATAAGAGCATGGCAATGTCGAAAGCATAAGCAGAGCAAATGTCAACAGGGAAGTATTGGAATTATGGAAGTATCAGATATGAAATCAAAAGGTTCGCCTAATTCAAAACAAAAGAATCAACATCGTGCGGATCAAGGAATCAAAATCAGACGACTATCAAAAGCAAGAATCAATCTAGTTCCAGCATTTAATAGAAAAGGAAAAACATAGCAGAATTCACGTACTGCACGAATTGAATGTGAGTAAATCAAATTACTCACCTGAATTGCCAGAGAAAAAGACGAAGCTCGAATCTCAAAATCGTAAATATTCAATCATCAAAAACGATAATCGAATTTTCAAATCGCAAATATTTACTTATCTCAAACGATAATCAAATCAATAAATATTTAATTATCACAAATGAAAATCAAATTTCACAAATATCTGATTATCAAAAACGATAATCAGAAATCATAAATATTCGATTAATCAAATCGAAAAATATTTAATTATCTCAAACGATAATCAAATTTCACAAATATCTGATTATCAAAAACGATAATCAGAAGACAAATCAAATATCTAATTATCTCAAACGATAATCAGAAAACAAATCAAATATCTAATTATCTCAAACGATAATCAGAAAACAAATCAAATGTCTAATTATCTCAAACGATAATCAGAAGACAAATCAAATATCTAATTATCTCAGACGATAATCAGAAGTCATAAATATTCAATTAACGAGTCCGGAATTAACCGAAGTAGTAAAAGTATGGTTCCATACTCCGTACTTTTGCTAAATCGTTTAAATCTCTTTATCGTTTCCTTGAAAGTGCAGGATTGTGTGTTTTAAAAATAACATTTCACATTCTCAAACGGACAAGTCCGGAATTAAGCAAACCAGTAAAAGAAAGGGGTCATAGTCCTCGTTTTTATTGAAACGTTTAAATCGCTTCCTCATTCTTTTGAAAATGCAAACTGTAAGAATTTGAAAACATTTTTAATTTATATTTTGAAACAACTTTTAAAAATAACGAATTTTGAAAATACGTGATTAAATTAGCAATATCAGTGTTGCGGGAGAACCGCTTGTAAATCCATTTCAAAATTGACGGTTACTGAAGTTAACACGTCAAAATCTCATCAAAATAACTGGCATCAAAATATAATACCAATGAATTTTCATTCATCAAAAATGTCACAAGAATCTTCTCAAAGATAGAAAGGGATATCATACCCTAACCTTGTATTCATAACAAGTCAATAACACGTGAATTCACCAATACACAAAAATTGACAAAACTTGTCAATAGAAATCACGAAAATTGGTGAAGCACAAATTCTAGAAATCATCACAAGAAATCCAGAAATCACAAATAGAGGGGGAGGCCTAGCATAAAAACGGGAGTATGAAAACTCCAAAACACCGGTATCACAAGACGAGACGCTATCTCATGGTGGCTAACCATTAAAGTTTCACACAGGAATGGTCCGAAGACCGTGGGTCGCTATCCCACACGTGTGAGTCAGAATCACACAGATTGAGGTCTAGGCTAACCTCGTAGAGAAAGAGACATCGCACATTTGCTAGTCTAAATCATAAAAAGGAAAAGGGGAATGCCTATCACAAAATGGGAGCATGAAAACTCCAAAACACCAGTATCACAAGACGAGACGCTATCTCATGGAAGCCATCCATTAAATTTTCACACAGGAATGGTCCGAAGAACGTGGGTCGCTATCCCACACGTGTGAGTCGGAATCACACAGATTGAGGTCTAGGCTAACCTCGCAGAGAAAAAGATATGTATGAGTGGAATCACACAAATTAAGGTCTAGACTAACCAAAAAGCAAAAAGGTATGTGTGAATGGAATCACACAAGTGGTGTCTAGTCTATCCTCGCAAACAAAAAGATATGTGTGAGTGGAATCACACAAGTTAAGGTCCATACTAACCAAAAAGCAAAAAGGTATGTGTGAATGGAATCACACAAGTGGTGTCTAGTCTAACCTCGCAAACAAAAAGGTATGTGTGAGTCGGAATCACACTACTGCGGTCTAGACTAACCTTGCGAACAAAGAGATATGTGTGAGTCGGAATCACACCATTGCGGTCTAGTCTAACCTTGCAAACAAAAAGATATGTGTGAGTGGAATCACACAAATTTAAGGTCTAGACTAACCAAAAAGCGAAAAGGTATGTGTGAATGGAATCACACAAGTGGTGTCTAGTCTAACCTTGCAAACAAAAAGATATGTGTGAGTCGGAATCACACTACTGCGGTCTAGACTAACCTTGCGAACAAAGAGATATGTGTGAGTCGGAATCACACCATGGCGGTCTAGTCTAACCTTGCAAACAAAGAGACATCGCACAATTGCTAGTCTAAATCATAAAATGATCGTCATGATCAACGAGAAGTGTCAATTACACTAAACTAGTAAATATATGAGTTTAGCTTCATGTCCCATAACCACTTGCTTAACTTAAATATTTACGAACAAGCTATAAATCTTCACTAGGAAATTGTCACAAAAAGGTTCAATCGAACAAGTCCAGGAGTTAACCGACGATGTAAATGCAAGCGTTTCATACCACTCGTTTTACTAGGCCGTTTAATTCAGTTTCTCATACGAGTGAAATAAAGGCTTGTATATACTAATAGATTGGAAAACGGTTTAAGAAAAAGAGCTTTGTAGTAAAATAGTTTTGAAATCGTTTGGAGAAAAGGATTTTGATATTTACTACTAGTATATAAAACCTTTATATTTTTAAAGTGACAAATCACAAAAATGATTGTAGAAACAATCAATCACAAGAATTCACATACGAAGATGTGAATAGAATCTAAAGAATTCGATTCCAAATTCATCAAAGTAGGAATACCAAAAATTCCAGAAATAGAAGTTATCAAAATCGACAAAGGTGATAACAACTAATTAGAAAAGAAGAATCGATTATCAACTGGAAAAACAAAGCAAAACGAGCAGAAATGCATAAATGACTTCAACAAAAGTAAGAATCAAGTCAATGTTGAAGCCAACAATTAATAGCCGCAGTCGAGTACAAAATGAATCAATCATCATTATCAAAGAAACCAACGGCAAACAAAATCAGAGTCTTGAAAATCAAGAAATTAGCAATTTCTCAAAAACAAAGTGACCGAAGTCGAAGGGAAATCCAGATGAGGAAAACACAAAATACCAAGTTCAAAATCGCTGAGATTCAAACTAGATGTGAATGAGAAATAAAAATCACTCAAATTGCAACTGGTCCAGCTATTTTACATCACAGTGTAACAGGTACACAATGACACTCATAGCATAGAACAAAAGTGGAACAAAGTCCAAAAGTCAAAATGGCTTTAATTTGCCAAATTAAAACAAAATCAACATCGGCTAAATCAATTCAAAGCCGAAAACACAAGAATAAGCGTTAGGAATTCATACCTAACAGTAAAAAAAATCATATGTAAAGATGAGAGATAAACATCGACAAATAGTTGTAACACATGCTCCATCTAAGTTATGTTTTATAATTGTCCTAAACCCCAGGCTCTGATACCAAGCTGTGACGCCCCACCTCTATACCCACGCTAGCCAAGAGCACTATGGTGTAGTGCTGTCAACTAGCACGGAGAATAAGGCTGTTGAGGAGCGACCATCCGTGTAATTGCTTTGTGCGACCACCGATATGTCAGATAATAAAACGTTGCATTTCATTTTTCAGGAGGAAATCCGACATACCGATGCAAACTCAAAGCTACCACACAGTGGCTATAATAGTTTAGGACAATAGATATAAAAATAACACAGATAACATAAATGCGGAATACAGATGGAACGAAAAGTCTCATATATACAATAACTGATATCAGTTACAATACATTTGACACGATACAAATGATACAACTACAACTGTCGACTCAAGAAGTTATATATACACGTACATTATCGACTAACATACATGAATACATTATCATCTTAAAACAGACACACTGGCTACTACAACGAGACGAACACCACTTCAAATGATATAAAAAGTCTTCATAGCTCTAGCAGCAACCCAAAGCTAAAAATCTACAACCTGTAAATACTCGGTCTGACCCGAGTATTAAATTCAAAAGAAAATAATACACGGGTCAGTCTAATTCAAACTCAGTTATTAATGCACGGAAGCAATAATAATCAAATATCAAATGGACGACAGTCACAGAAATCTCGTATACCCAACTTCTCGATAAGAGAACCGGATAACGGCAGATATAACACTAAACAGTGTCAATCCACAAAACAGAAATCCAATGCAGTTTAAACAATTGAAATGTCAATTTAAAAACATCAATGCTAATTGGCTGCAGTACACGCTAACGTGTACTGCCTCGCCAATACAGCCTACGAATTACGCAACAGGTCGATGAATCAAGAACAAAAGAAATATCGATTAAAATCTGTCAATTCAGTGTGGCTGCAGTGCACGCACGCGTGCACCGCCTCGCCACAACAGAATATAAAGTCACCACAAGGGACAAGGGTAAAACTGCTACGAAAATGCAGCCACCACTTGTATTTAAGGGCAAGGCTGCATCAGTGAAATGAAACAGTGTATCCAGTGAAAGAGGCAACAAGTGAAACAAGTTCAACATGTCGCAAAGCAAGGCACAGGGAAATAGCAAACTGAAGGCGAGAGCACCAAAGATATGGCACTACAACACTCAACAGAAAAGACGCAGATCAGCCTCATTAGAAGATAAGGTCATCAGTGAAGCAAAATGACAAAAATGCAAATGATACAAGGCATCAATGCAATGTATCAGATTCAAGAACAAGGCAGTGCAGTAGCGAAAAACTTCAACTAAGAGAATACGAAATGTGGACACAAGGAATGCACTTCAATGAATCAGTGTTCACAAGTGCGACTGTAAGCAAGAAGTCTCGAAGCTAATGCAAAGTCGAGTGTAATATAAATCAAAGGTGAATAAAGTCATGGTCGAACATTTACAAAATAATAATGGCAAAGTAAAGCCAGACATGCCAGAAATTCGAAGGCAGATAATATCACCTCAACATCACAATCAAGTGCAAAGATGACTGCAATGTACTCAAGTGATTCAAACTGCCAGATGTACCAAATGCAAAAGCAGACTAAAGTACAAAATGCAGAATCAAGTAACAATATATACAGTTTACAGTGTGGTTGAAGTAAGACTACAACCCAGAATGCATATGAAACCAACATGGCCGAGAAATGATAACAGAAACAAACTCAATACCCACTCTAAGCAACAGGTATAGTACTACTTCAATGATCAAGAAAAAAAAATCGAAACAAAGTGGCAATATGATCAGAACTACGGCAACAGATATGAAACACTTTAAAAATCAAGACGGAGCTAGTTCGAACTCATCAAAACAGTGATAACCGTGGTAAGCAACAGGAAATCCCAATCTCAGTAATGCCGAAGTCAACAGAGAAGATGGCCCGAGATATGAATTAAATTTACAGTGAAGTCTAAAAGAAAAGAATATCACAGAACAAAGTCGAGATGATCAGATTCGAAAGTCAGGTACTGTACAGAGAACATTGAATCAGTGTGCATGTATGGACACTTAAATGATCAAATTCAGGCCGAAACAGTACCGACAAAAATACTACCAAAAGAGATCAATGAATATGAAATGAGCTACAGATCTGAAACCACAAGGGTAGTCATACTCAAAATCAGGGGCCAGACATGCAACTCTCTACAATATGTACAAAGGGGGTACGTATCTACATGAAGTCAGATAACAAATGAACATCAAAATGCCACTTAAACTCACATACGAACAGGGTACAAAGGGGGTACATGTCTACAAGAATTAGTCGAAACAGCAGTAATGGCTGAGAATCAAAATCAAAGCTGTAAGCAAATTGCCAAAGTCATTGAGTAGCAGCAAAAATCAAACCGGTATGAAACTACTACCAGAGACAGTAAACCATATAACCCAAGTCGAACAAAATAATATTGCCACACTCACATTCGAAAATCATCAAAGCCGAGCCCAACATTTTCCTGAATCAAAGTCAATTCTGTGGTAGTCAAATACAAGACCAAGTCGAAAGCTTAATACAACTCTCAAATGACTGGAGTTAAAAAGGAAGAAGAACAAATGAATTCAACAGCAAAATGTCGACCAACCAGACCTCACGAAATCGAACTGGGGTGAGCAAGTCACCAAAATCAAACAGCAAAAAGAAATCGACGTAATGGTATCGACGTAACAGTGAAAGCGAAGCCAAGCTAACCACTAACAGAAACGAACGAAAATCACAAAGTTCGAGTGAATTAGATGTGAGCAACTCACCTTGCTTCGAAGCGGCGACGAGCACGACCTTTGTCGAAGCGAAGAAGAGCACGGCGAAGGCACAGACGAACTACAGAGCAGCGAACCTTCGATCGAGCTTCAATGTCGGCAGAAGCCCTAGTTTCGCGGCTGCCATTATTTCGTTTTCTTGTTCGATTTGTTATTAGGGTTAGAAAGATGAGAAAATGATAAAAGGATCCGGTTATACGCCTTAGTAACTTTTATTCTCTACAAATAACAAAATAAAATATCAACAAAATTCCCCTACAAAAGCCCAATAACATTTTACCCATTTTTCTTAAATCAATTTATATAATAGAGAATTTTGCCAATACTAAAAAGACTTTCAAATTTGATTTAAAATCCCAAACAACGATTAACCATTTTATTAAAGAATTTTAAATACGATTTAAAACTCAATATCAATTGTCAACTAGATTAAATCGTCATTTTATCGATAATTAAAATTTACGAATTTCCGGGTTGTTACAGAAAAAGAATAAAATTTCGTTACAAAACCATAATCCAAAAACGTACCTATTTGTCGGGCAAACAACTTTATTTATGAAACCAAAAGCAGTAGTTATTGCTTACATAAACCTGTATTTCACATATATAATCCAAAATAGTAAGAATTATGTATAAGAAAAATATTTAGTTGTTTTCAATTAGTAATAAAAGCAAATCAACAAAGAACATATGCAAACAAAACAACACGACCATCATGTGCAACAAAGGAATCAACCATACAACCATAGCAACCAAAACTAATTGTTTGTTTAGTTTAGAAACTTTTCATCATACAAAGATGATAAATAACCTATCAAGTGTACTCTACGCTCAACAGCCTTAGATAACTACCCAATAGATTATTTATATACCCCCAAACAATTTGAAATATCATTTTCCAAACATCCCATAAGCCAAAACAACCAAGAATTTCAAATATTATTTAAGTTTATTCTTATTAATTGCCTTTCACATCATTAACTATTCATTTATTTTCATTCATTCATACAATGATTATTTTTGATTAATTTAACTTCATTACATACAAAATTCATTTCCTATTCAATATTTAAAATCATCAATGAATAAATTCTTAAAGTATTACATAATTTTCCTTATAGTTTAAGTCATATTTATATATATACTAGGGCGAACCCGTGCTACGCACACGGAATTTTCCCTACTTGTATGTTGGATGGATTAATTATATTATTTTGTACCATAATGAAGAAATATTGATCTTTTTTATCCATTTTCAAACAGGATCACATGTTGTCAAAAACTTGTGTATAATGTAACGACCCGTAAATTTCAGTGGTTTTATTTATTTAATTAATTGAATTTGTGTGAAATTTTAAACAATAAAATTTTGAAATTTAAATTTAATATTTGGAATACGTCTGTTTAAACATAGCAACTGGTAAATTTTCATCAGTTAATTTGAAAGTTTATTTTCTAGTGTAATTTTATTCCAATTTATATCAGTTAAAAATTGATGGTAATAAAATGTTTTCCAAACCTAAATATTTTTACATAGAAAATTTGTAAATCATCTTCTGAGTGAGACGTCATCTTTCGTTTCGTCAAATTTGGACATCTATTGCTCCGTTCATCTTATTTTTGGTAAATTGACAACATTTTCGGTACCGATTATCGACTTTTGACCGGATGATCGTACCACTGATATCTATATACCGTTTTGATCGTCTCGTAGTGTCTATCTCTACGGTATATTCACCTCTGTGTTTCGGTTTCCGGTACCTGTTGAAATCCATGAAACGATTTCGTACCGATACCGATATTAAAATCTTTGGTTCCCTGACCTTTTATTTCCCACCGTAAATTATCAAACAGCCATTCATTTTCATTAACTCCTGAATTCTTGTTTCGACTATTTTTCCTATTTATATAATTTCAATATATTACGTTGATTTGGTCTTTCCACGTTCCTTTTTTCTTTCTGTCCTTTTGTTTCCTTTTGAACTATTCAATATTTAATTTATAATAAGTGGCTTCAGTACCTTACTTTCTTTTGCAACAATTTGTTCTCTTTCGTTTGTTGCCTGTACCTTTTCCATTTGAGTCTTCAATTGTTCTTTTGAGAAGACATAAAATATTATATCTAAGTTTATATATATTATGATTGAAGCCCCTGATGTGACAGTCACCATCTCCATTTTCCTCACCTACACTTGAGAACCGCAAGCTTTCAACCGGCCTCACCACCTCCACTTCATTGAGCACCCAAAACACATCGACCACATCAACCCATCAACAGCCATACCCTGACAAACTCCGAGCCCGACCCCAAGCCCTACAACAGCAACCGCCACCCTTCGCCTTGCAGCCTACCGCCACCCTAACAGCCTTGCACGAGCTTTCCTCCACCCAACACACCTTCCATTCTCCTCCCCCGCCTCTGATCTATCCGACCCCGTCTTCCCCACTCCACGTGACAGCCCACGCCAATCCTCCACCTCCTCCTCATGAAGCCAATCACCACGCGACCAATTTGATCCACTCGCCTCCATGCCGGTCAGCCTCCCTTCGATGCTACGACCTTTCCCCTACCATCTTCGGCCAAACTGCCTTAAGATTAGATCTATCTATTCTTTTGTTTTTTTAAGTATTGTTTTAAAATATATGTATATATATAAAAATGCATATAAGCATATACTGTTGGTCCTCAGTTTATATCATAAGAAGATTCATATAAAGGGTTTATAAAGATGTATGTATATATATCAAACTTGGTTTACATTGTTTTATACTTTCCAGCTTTCGATCTGTTCTAAAGGTATATATTTGATAATATAATATCTTAGTATTTGAGAACTATATATTCATACAGTAAGCTTTTGGAGATATTAGGAAATTGTAAATATGTTACTACATATGATTTTATAAGTGAAGTAAGAATATATATACATATGTTGTATATTTTAAGAAGTCTGCATATATCTTCATTTATATATATTTGTTAGTGGTTGTATGTGTACTAGTATGTACTGTTATATATTAGTCTATAAACTTTAGATTTGTTGGCTACAATATACTTTGGGTTTCTTATTTGCAGCTTTTCAAAATTTCAGTTTTATATATATATATATACACTACCCATTTATTTTCCATGCATGTGTATGGATAGTGTAGCTTTAAAAGTATATATTACATTATCTATATATATTTGTGTATGATTTTAAGTGTTACTCATATAATCTAAAGTTCTATTTTGTTAAGTGTTGTTTTAAAAATGAAAAATGTTGGATGTTTGATTTGTGAGGTGTATACAGATCTTAAATGTAGGTGTATATATAAGTAAGTTTAAAGTGGCAACTACTGTTTTAAATAGCAAGGTTGTTTGTAGTTCTTTCGGCAAATGCATGTTGTACAATATTCTGTTTATACATATATGTGTCTAATTATTTTGGTAGAGTCTGCATCATTTGGTTTTAACAGTTACTTTATATTACTTATAATAACTCTGGCTACATGTAGGTTGACTTCAATTATATATATTGTATTTGCTTGTTATATGCATTAGCTTGTAGAATTTAAAGCATATAATACGTTTCAGGTTGTATAAAGTTTCGACTTTATGATATATATAACTGTTAAGTTTTAATGTATTTATTTCAAATTTTTTTATGTTGGACTTTAATGTATGAAATTCAATTTGAAACAATGATTTTGAAAAACAATATATAATTAAATTTAGAATATGATTTTATATATAGAGATATATAGTTATATATAAGTTCACTTATATTATTTATCATCACCAATCCAGTTCTGATTTGTTCTCATCGATTCCTTATCTGGCGGTTTGTCTGTCGAATCCGTGTTCTGCTTACATCGCTTTGAGATCTGTTGTTGGATCGGTCGATAGACTATATCGTGACTCAAATCGTAGCTTGTCTTGTTATCTATTCTCTCTAACCTCGGAAGGTGAGCAATCACTCACGATTAATATTCTTATATTTATTAAATTTGATTTCAATTGAAATGTCAATTGAAATATGCCGATGTTAGTTATTTACATTGTTATATATGTCATTACCTGTATATGTTCATCTATGACATCCGACACCATTATCTGTTATTTATACTGATGATATATGCCTGTTACTGTGTTATTTTATTTTCATATCTGTTATCACTTTGCAAGTTCCCTGTTAGTATAGAATCACTATGGGTTGAAATGATACATACCCGAACGATCGGTAGAATAGGAGGAAATCGTTATGGGTTGAAATGATAAACCCAAGCGATTTTAAATTGAATTGAATTTGGGATTTCAGGTTGAAAAGATATATACCCGAATATGTTTTAAATTGCGGATTGAAATGATAAATATCCGTATCACTTGACCATAGGATAGAAAATTATATACAGGCACCGTTGGTCTATATATAAATGTTTTGAAAATGATTTCTATGGTTTTGGAAAGAAATATATGGTTTTGACAAATATTGATTTTAAAGATTCATTAAAGTTGATTTAATAAAGTTGATAAATAATATGTTTAAATATTTATTTAATATCTATATTTTTGAAATATAGAATTTATAATGATTTGAAATTGATTGAAATTATATTTTATTTAAGAATTATACTTAAATAAGTTTGATTTAAAATGTATTGAATTTGAAATTTAAAGAAGTGATTTACAACTTGAAATTTGAAAAGGTGACTTAAATGGATATTTCAAACATATAAATATTTAAAAAGGATATTTTGTTTATTTAAATTGTAAATTGAAATTGTATTCAAATGTTATGGAAATGTTAAGTATTATTTCAAAACTAAATAATTGTAAAGTGAATTTGATATGTATATAAATTTATCGAAATTAGTTTTGAAATGTTGAATATTTAAAGCTTTGAAATATATAAAAATTGAAATGGCTTATTTTATGGTTCAGATATGTATTTGAAATCGATAATTTGAAATGGTTTATTTAGAAGCTGAATCGAGTTGAAACTGATGATTTGAGTTTTGATTAAATTAAATTTTTGGAATTCGAGTTAATTTGAATCGATTTGTGAAATTTGAGGAAACTAATTTAATTTATAACCAAATTTTAATATCTAAACTGTTTAAAAGGAAAGTGTTATGATTGCCAAAATACTGTGATTTCCAGACTATGATTTCGAAAGCATTATAACTTTGGAAAGTAATATGATTTTGAAAATGGATATATTTGAAGTGAAATGATATCGTATTAAATTGGGTTTTGAGATGATAATGATATTTTGGTTATGAAGTATAAACTATTTTGAAATGACCACGGTGTTATAATAACGATTGGTTGGCAAAGAGACCGGGATCGGATATGGACATACTCTCTGTCGATACCGAAAACCACTTTGACAACCGTGTACGTGGTGGAGATTCCAGAATGAAGTAGGATGGTGGTGGCGTTCTTAAGGTATGTTCGTGGACCCAACTCCCGTGAGTTGGCATAAGGTGGCTAAAACAGGAGCGATCTCGGACCAGTGAGGTAGCACCTCTTCTCGGACGCATTTCTTCGATATTATACTCTTACTTGTGATTTGACTAGATGGCCATCCTCCGATTTGGGAGTGTTGTTCGAGGTGGAACGGTAGTGGCTGCTATGCGTATCCATCAGTCCGTGTGCGTAATTGGTATATCTACCCTGGCATTGCCTAGTTGTGCCGTGTCACCTACCATATCGAGCTTTACTACGATTATGATTTTAAGATCCGACCGCGTTAAGGTTCTCCATCCCCTTAACGCTATTTTCTATATGATTATACTTTACTTATTAGACACTACTGTATATAGCATATATTACTACATAGTAAATAGTTTAACGGACCATTAGAGGATGGTTATCCCAAACATCCTTTAAGTTACTTGTATTTCAGTTGATATTTCACTTGAGTTGGATTTATTGAATATAAGAATGTTAATCCTGACTCGAGTGTTTTGTGTTTTGCTTTACGCTCGGGTCAGACTGAGTGATACAGCATTTGAGACTCACCTTTGGAGTTGGAGCTTCGCTTGGAGATCCAGCTATCTATCGATCCTGCTTTCAGTTATTCAGTTGATTCCAGTAATGTATTCAGATCTTGTATTTGAT
Organism: Allium fistulosum; assembly: GCA_030737815.1. Lineage (NCBI taxonomy): Eukaryota > Viridiplantae > Streptophyta > Magnoliopsida > Asparagales > Amaryllidaceae > Allium > Allium fistulosum. Next base: position 641,407,249 of record CM060907.1, on the reverse strand, counting down.
TATTGTATTGAGACATCTATTGTATTCGAGACTTCTGTTGTATCTTGTCTAACTCTGTTATATATATAGTAGCTTCATTAACTACTATCCTTTTGTTTCCACTGCATTATTGTTATATTACTCTGTGTCTATGATCTGTAATTATTTTATTTACTGTATATGATGAGTTTTGCCAAATTTTATTTACAACGCGGTATTTTGAGCAATTCAACTACGGCATGAGTGTCTACCTATACACTTATAATGGATGCGAATGGTTGAAAATACCGGTCCGTTATAGTTGGTATCAGAGCTCTGGTTTTAGGCAAACTCAGCATATGTAGTAAATTCAATTACAGAATCACTTTCGTTCGAGCTTGAATTCCTTATTCTTTGACTCGGTTCCTTTGAATTTTGGGACGTTCACTTCGGTTCCAAAGTCCATTCGTGTCTTTTGATTCTGGAGTATCCCATAACTCCACTTCAAATGATCTCTATAATAAATCGGCGGTCTCGCCAATCTTCGAATAATTTGTACTGGGGTGAAACTCCTTTACAATCGGTATTGATTCACCGGAGATTTCTGTATCCTCAGTTTACGATGCTGCTATCTTATGCTATACCCGAATTCTACCTCTAGTAATCAAATGTCGATTTGCTTCAGAATTCTATATCGATCTTATTTATGAAGTCACGGTTGACCCGGTTAAGGTTTCCCGCGATTTATACAACTTTATCCATCTTCCTGTTTGACATGCAATCATCTAACCTCCGTTTCGAGCCTATCTATTTTAGATTAGAATTCTCTTTGATTAGAGTCCCTCTATATTTGGATCTCTATCCTTGTGCTGGAATACAATTCTGAAATCATCGAGTGAGGGAGTGTATTTGCAATTAATATAAAATAGTTTATGTTTATAGTGTGTTGTTTGAGTTGTTGATGTTGGTTTGGATTTTCGATCGATTCGTCTGATCAACGCTATCGATAGGATTCCCAAAACACTTGAACATAGCAAACTGACACAATATAATTTTTAAATTTGATAAATGAAATAAATTTGTATGATTATATTATTAATATATAAGAAAAATTTCTGGAATTAAAAGTTAAATAATTTGGTTGTTGAAAATGATAATATTTGATTTTCATTTTATTGTTTTGTAAGTCACTGACTATTGCAAAATGACTATTGTTTATAAATTTATTCGAAATTGAAATGAATTTAAATTAAGAATTTAAGAATTAAATTTCTGGTGATTTTAAACTTTGTTTAAAGTCTTAAAATGTATATTATTTAAAGTATTTTCGAATAAAATGGTTTTCAAAGAATTTTAAATGTTTAAATCAGCGCTCTTCTCTTTGTCGCTGGAAAATAATCTCGGTGATGACGGCCGCATCATCGACATTCATTTTCGAGTTTCGAAGTGAAGAGACTATTCTGTAGCTTTGCTACGATTTGGTTTTGAAAAAAATATTTTGATTTGAATTTCTTCAGTATAATTTGATTTATATATATATAGGTACCTTATTTTAAAATTAAATATAAATATATTATATATATCTATAAATTGTTTGAAGTAAATCGGAGATTTAAATTCTTAAATTTTAGATTTAAGATTATTTCAATTATAAACTAAAGTCAAAATTCTTGGATAAATAGTTAACTGGGAATAACTGAATTGTAAAATCTTATTTGTATAATACTCAATTACATCTCAACATAACTTACCTAAAATTTTTAGAAGTTAAAAATGTAATCGGATAATATACAATATAAAATGACCTTTATAAATAGAATTTGAGTGGTTATAATAAATGTTATACACTTAAAATTTAGTTATAAACATTAATTGAAATAAATAAGAATTATAAGTTAATTGAATATTAGATGAGACAAATAAAATCTGTTTTGAAAAAAAATTAATAAAATTGAAATTAGATTAACCTATGGAAATACCTTGAATTTAGAGTCAATTATTGAATATAAATTAATTTAAATTGAAATTTATATGGTTTACATTAATTTATATGGTTTAAATATATATGGTAAGATATATTAAGTGGAATAAACTTAATAATAATTGAGAATAAAAGAAGTAAATTTGTTGAATAAAACATGAGTATAATAAATGATTATACAAATTTGATGATTTAGAAATTGTTAATTGAGGATGACTAGACAATAAGGTAATGAATTCAGAAATAGATGAATTGATTTAACTTAAGTGAACTCAGTGGATTAAATCAAAATTGCTAAATATTAATTAGTTTAATTTGAAATTATATGGTTTAAATTAATTGTCTTATCTTGTCTTTTAATCTATTTTCTTTTGGTTGCTTCTACTCTCCTACCTCCTTCCTTTTCGGGGACGAAAAGTTTTGAGTGGGGGAGAGTGTAACGACCCGTAAATTTCAGTGGTTTTATTTATTTAATTAATTGAATTTGTGTGAAATTTTAAACAATAAAATTTTGAAATTTAAATTTAATATTTGGAATACGTCTGTTTAAACATAGCAACTGGTAAATTTTCATCAGTTAATTTGAAAGTTTATTTTCTAGTGTAATTTTATTCCAATTTATATCAGTTAAAAATTGATGGTAATAAAATGTTTTCCAAACCTAAATATTTTTACATAGAAAATTTGTAAATCATCTTCTGAGTGAGACGTCATCTTTCGTTTTGTCAAATTTGGACATCTATTGCTCCGTTCATCTTATTTTTGGTAAATTGACAACATTTTCGGTACCGATTATCGACTTTTGACCGGATGATCGTACCACTGATATCTATATACCATTTTGATCGTCTCGTAGTGTCTATCTCTGCGGTATATTCACCTCTGTGTTTCGGTTTCCGGTACCTGTTGAAATCCGTGAAACGATTTCGTACCGATACCGATATTAAAATCTTTGGTTCCCTGACCTTTTATTTCCCACCGTAAATTATCAAACAGCCATTCATTTTCATTAACTCCTGAATTCTTGTTTCGACTATTTTTCCTATTTCTATAATTTCAATATATTACGTTGATTTGGTCTTTCCACGTTCCTTTTTTCTTTCTGTCCTTTTGTTTCCTTTTGAACTATTCAATATTTAATTTATAATAAGTGGCTTCAGTACCTTACTTTCTTTTGCAACAATTTGTTCTCTTTCGTTTGTTGCCTGTACCTTTTCCATTTGAGTCTTCAATTTTTCTTTTGAGAAGATATAAAATATTATATCTAAGTTTATATATATTATGATTGAAGCCCCTGATGTGACAGTCACCATCTCCATTTTCCTCACCTACACTTGAGAACCGCAAGCCTTCAACCGGCCTCACCACCTCCACTTCATTGAGCACCCAAAACACATCGACCACATCAACCCATCAACAGCCATACCCTGACAAACTCCGAGCCCGACCCCAAGCCCTACAATAGCAACCGCCACCCTTCGCCTTGCAGCCTACCGCCACCCTAACAGCCTTGCTCGAGCCTTCCTCCACCCAACACACCTTCCATTCTCCTCCCCCGCCTCTGATCTATCCGACCCCGTCTTCCCCACTCCACGTGACAGTCCACGCCAATCCTCCACCTCCGCCTCATGAAGCCAATCACCACGCGACCAACTCGATCCACTCGCCTCCATGCCGGTCAGCCTCCCTTCGATGCTACGACATTTCCCCTACCATCTTCGGCCAGACTACCTTAAGGTTAGATCTAACTATTCTTTTTTTTTTAAGTATTGTTTTAAAATATATATATATAAATGCATATAAGCATATACTGTTGGTCCTCAGTTTATATCATAAGAAGATTCATATAAAGGGTTTATAAAGATGTATGTATATATATCAAACTTGGTTTACATTGTTTTATACTTTCCAGCTTTCGATCTGTTCTAAAGGTATATATTTGATAATATAATATCTTAGTATTTGAGAACTATATATTCATACAATAAGCTTTTGGAGATATTAGGAAATTGTAAATATGTTACTACATATGATTTTATAAGTGAAGTAAGAATATATATATATGTTGTATATTTTAAGAAGTCTGCATATATATTCGTTTATATATATTTGTTAGTGGTTGTATGTGTACTAGTATGTACTGTTATATATTAGTCTATAAACTTTAGATTTGTTGGCTACAGTATACTTTGGGTTTCTTATTTGCAGCTTTTCAAAATTTCAGTTTTATATATATATACACTACCCATTTATTTTCCCTGCATGTGTATGGATAATGTAGCTTTAAAAGTATATATTACATTATCTATATATATTTGTGTATGATTTTAAGTGTTACTCATATAATCTAAAGTTCTATTTTGTTAAGTGTTGTTTTAAAAATGAAAAATGTTGGATGTTTGATTTGTGAGGTGTATACAGATCTTAAATGTAGGTGTATATATAAGTAAGTTTAAAGTGGCAACTACTGTTTTAAATAGCAAGGTTGTTTATAGTTCTTTCGGCAAATGCATGTTGTACAATATTCTGTTTATACATATATGTGTCTAATTATTTTGGTAGAGTCTGCATCATCTGGTTTTAACTGTTACTGTAATAACCCGCCACTCATTCCACAGAATGACGCGTCATTAATAAGAAAGAAAGAGGTAGAAAATAGAAAAGAAGAGAAGAAAGAAGAAACAACAACAACGATCTCACAGCGGAACGAATAAATTATATTAATAACATAAAGAAACTATTACATAGTATACAACACTTATCAGAGTTTACACAACTATACAACACATACTAGACAGTTATAAACATCTGTCTAGATATTACAACTCAAATACAATACAAGACTCTAACACAGATATCAACACAGCGGAATACTATATCTACGAACGCCGAAGCCTCCTGCTCCATTGCTCCTCCAGAATATTCGTCAAAGCTAAACCTGAATCCCTTGGCTACTCGTAAAAATTTGAGTACCCAAGAGTTTATAAAACAGAAATAAACACTTGGGTCAGACATGGGTCTGGTGTGAGTAACAGGTTAAACTTGTTTAACTTCAAAACCTTTTGAAAGAAAAAGTATCACGTAAGACTTCCCACAAATAAACATGGGTAAGTTTTTACCTTACGCTAACCAAAACATTTGATAGGAAATTCGATTGTATTATAATAGGTCTAGGGTTTTCAAATAAATATGAAATAGCCGAAATTGTTACATTATTAAATTCCAGCATACTAGGTATACAATCAAGTCCGTTATCACTTATTGGAATTTGGATTTCCATACAATGGCAGAGCTACCGGGGTACCGCTCATCACAGTACGGGGCCTAGATCACCGTACCGAGGATCACTCCCAATCCCCTGCAACACAAAGCCGGAACCATCCCTTACTGGATAATCCCGAATAAAATCACCCCACAGATGGCCGTCGCCAACTGCACCACTAAGCCGAAATAAAAGAAGGAACTCTCTAGACAGGGATGACCTTACTCTCAGTGGGTGCTACCCACGAAGCCTTGCTGCACCTCCCCTGTTTTAGCCATTCCCGGTTGATGAGGCTTGAGGCTACGATTTACCTTTAAATCAGAACACACCACTTAGAATGCTCATCGTCCACCTGACGATGTTCTGATAGCATTCAATCCATACAAGTTCGTTCCGGGTTCGAACGAAACCGAAGGCATTATCTCGTTACACTCATGTTGGAATCACCCTCAGAGTTAACGACAATAACCCTTGCACTCTGAATCTTCATCTTCACTTGAGATTCACGACCTATCGTAAATTTGGATCGATGTGGTATTCGGATCTCCAGACCTGGAATTCCGGTATACGGAAACCCGATCCCGGTCTCATCGAAATCTAAAACGTATCTTTTAAGGCCAAGTTGTTTTAAGGTTAAAACAATTCATTTCAGTTATCTATACTACAGGGATAGATAATTCACAACAGATAATCTACATTATCACAACAGACAATTCATATTATCATTTCAATTTAACCAAAGCATCCATATCATAGATCAGCACATCTCTTATCAGAGATAACAACAATGCAAAGCATTCTATATTTTTCATCCATCCCTAAGTAATGATTTATATCATCTCTAATTAATTTAAAGTGAATTAAATTAATTACCTCATTTTATAAATCCTTCTTACTTAATCATTAATTAAACCAATTAATTAATCATTACTTTAAGTATCTATCTTAATTAATCATTCCTGATTAATTACCCTTTAATTACTTTAAGTAATTAATACTTAATTAATCTCACAAATTAATTATCTTAAACCATTTCAGTAATTAATCCTTAATTACTTCATCTATTAATTAACTATACTTAATTACATTAATCCTCAATTAATTATAATTAATTACTTTAATCACTTATCTTAATTAATCAATTCTTAATTACATCATTAATTATATTAATTAATGATCCTTAATTACTCTTAATTAATTATCTTATTTAAATTAATTACATCTAATAATTAATTAGTCACATTTATTAATCACCTTTGATTAATCTCATCTAGTAATTAACTACCCTTAATTACTCTTCCATAAATTAATTACTCATTAATTAATTATCTTTTAATTAATCCCTTGATTAATTATTTAAAGTAATTAACTCAAATTACTTTCATTATATCATCCTTAGTTAATTACATCCACTAATTAACTTTAATTACTTTCCTAAGTAATTACACTTTCACTAATTACATTTAAGTAATTATCAAATTTCCAAATCATTATCTTAAATTAATTTAACTAATTAATTTAAACTTATCAAATTTATTTAATTAATTACCTTAAGTAATTAATTTCTTTAATTACTTTCATTAAGTAATTTATACTTAACCAATATTAATTAATTAATCTAATCATTTATTAATAACTTATACTTAATTAAACAAATGATCCTAAATCCCAAATTAACTAATACTTAATTAATTAACTTATAATCCTAATTATTTAATTAATTATCACTAACCATTAATTATTAAATTATTCTTAAATTACTTTATTTAAGAAATTTAGCTTTAATCAACTATTTATTAATTACAACTTAATAATTTCTTAATTACCAACTAATTTCTAATTACTAAATTAATTGCTTAATTAATCTTTAAATTAAAGTATTAACCTTTAACTACTTTAATTATTATTAACAAAGACTTTAAAACATTTACATTAAAATCTTTCTTTTAATTTATCTTAAATTAATGCTTTAAAATAAATTTCAATTTAACTTTAACCATATTTTGAATCTAATTTACAAAATCTTCTTAAATTCAAATGTTAAGAGAAACACTTAACATTTAAAAGATTTTTAAACCAATTTATTTAAATTCAAAATCTCTTTTTAAAAATATACTTTTAACAATTTAAATTTGTTAAAACATTATTTTTATAAAACTTTATTTGTCTCAAATTCTAGGATACACATTTAAACTTGAACCCATACTTAAATTTGATTTAAATCTGGATTTAAATTCTATTTTCAAAGTTTAAACTCATTTTAAATTTTGAAAACACTGCCAGGTTATAAACTGTTATCACCAAAATTTACTCGAGCACATCTCAAATTTCCCCGAGTCAAACCCCACTACGCTTCGAGTTATTACGCGAGAATCTCGAGAAAGACTTGATACCTACCTTCCTGTTTAAACCCAGACTAGCACACTGACACAACATCACCTGTACACGTGCACATTTGATCGCGACGACACCGACCATCGCTTCCATCGCCAGCATATCGACTTCGACCATCATCCACGATCACGACCTCCAGAACCACGATCAAACATCGCAGTCGAATTCGAGCATCACTATCCTCACCTGGAACCAGAAGTGCCACCATAAAAACTCCTCGAACTCACAACGCCGATCACCAGAGCACCTATGCTTCCAGCCTCACCTTCGCCATCCTCCGGACTTCCAATTTCCAAAACCCGGTGGAACTCGATCCACCCTATATGCCGTTGTGGAAAATTTCCTGATCATCACTAAAAACTAGGTCTACAGACTTTAGATGATCACCGCTGCCTCCCTAATGGTTAGAACATCTATCTGACATTTTTCCTTTAGCCTCTGATCACTGGACTACCACCAGATAGAACCCCATCCTTCCCAAGAAAGTAGATCATCAGAAAATGCCCAAAACACATTTTCTGATCAACCCCAAAATACACATTCAAACCCAATCTAGAAACTAAGGTTTTACTTCTAAAAATTATGATTTCGAATAATATTTCAGTTTATAGTCCTGGATTTCTAAATTAAGATATTTGAATTTCCACTTATTTTAAATTTGTTCTGTTCTTTTTAATTTCCAGAGCTATTACAAATTTATTTTTACTTAAGTAAGTTTTAAAGCTTAATCTATAATTCAAACAAACAAGTTTTGTTTGATAACTAGATCATAACAGTAAGTGGATCAAGACGTATTTCATTTTGAGTAATTCATGTAGCTTGGAAACTAAAATTAGGAAACAGTGATATAAAGCATGCCCACTATAAATATACTCAAGTATACATAGACATTTCATCAAAATCCATACATACTAACATGCTTTATTCCAGAAAATTCACATGCAAACAAATATCCCTACTTGAGTTTGCCAAGAAAGTTACTCACTTGATAAATAACAGAGAACTGAGGAAATATATTTATTCAGCCATTTCACATATATCAACATCCATTCTTATATGCAAACATAATTTACTTCAAACATTCATCATATGCAGTAAAACTTATAACCATATTTAAGTTTTCAAAAGTGTTACTCACCAGAAAAAATGAACAGGCTTCCAGATTTACTTGCTCTTGATTTTGAAAAGAATTTACAGACTAGAATTCCAGAACTTGCTTTTGAACATGCTTCCAGATTTGAAGCAAATACAGGTTCTTGTTTGATTTTGAAAAATGCAGGCTTGATTTCAAAACAGAGAAGTTTGATCTCTGCTTTGATTCCAGGTTGAAGAATACATGCTGGCTTTAATTACTACTTCAGATTGCATTATGAAGAGATTACAGGCTTTGATTCTAGATCTTTATTTAGAAAGTGGATTACAGGTTATTGAGTTGCATTTCAAATTGGAGGTGGATGTTGATTTCATGTTTTGTTTTTGAGGAGATATTGATTTAAGGTTTGTACAGGCTGAAAATTTTCTCAAGTTTTTGAAAAGAGGAAATGGGAAAAAGAATGAAGAGGAAGTAACATATGTATAAATGCTGAAATAATTTAAATAAAAATAGAAGAAAAATTAAATTAAAGGTGACACTTGTCATATACATTAGCTATTAAATTTACACATGTTTTATCAAGCCTTAATATGGTGACATTTGTCTTTTAAGTATTTAATACATATTTTTATCTATTTTTAAATGTAAATAATAGTTTTTATTCTTTATATAAATATATATATTTGAATTTCTTTTAAAGAAAATGTTATAACAAAATATATATAAATGAAAACTTATCCAAATATTTTAAAATTGTTTATTCTTTTGAATTTCAACATTTAATTCAAATTTAAAAATCCAATTTTAAAATCAAGTTATATATATGCATATATAACTACCATTTAAAATAACAATTCTATTTTATCAAAGTTTATTTATATTTATAAAAACAAAGTATTATAATTATTATTTGAAAATATCAAATTTGACAATTTTAAATAATTTATAAAAGAGATTATAAATTACTTCTATTATTCAATGAATTAATACCATATGTAAATTGTATTTAAACTTCTATTTTTAATACATACAAATCTAGTAATATTTAAACAGAAATAAACGAACCTTTTATTTAAATTTGAACTTAAGCTAAATTCTATTTTTAAACAATTAAACATTTATATTATGTATTTTAAAACTATATAGTTATTTATTAAATATCTTTGGAAAGCTTAATATTAATTTAAATCATAATTTCCAAATTACCAAATATATATATGAAATTTGAAAACATAATTTCATTTGTTAAATTCAAACCAACTCATCTATTTACAATATATACAATTATACATATATATTATAAATAGAAAATATTTTATTAAACTTTTAAAAGATAAATCACTAATTAAATATTTTATTTAATTAGATTATTAAATTAATTCAAATTTTTATTAACAAATTATCAAATCAATTTAATTTCCAATGCAGATTATTAAATTGATACTGTCCAAATTCCCGGGATATCACATTCCTTCCCCCTTAAAATAATTTCGTCCCCGAAATTTAAACAAAGGTAATTTAATAATCTATTCAATATTTAACAAGCATATATTATCAACCATATGCTAACAACCATAGCAAACAATCATCCAATCAAACAATTCTAATTATCCAGACAAAATTCTGGATAAAATTTCCTCGAGTTTCCCCAAGTATATATATATATATATATATACCGGGACACTCGTTCTACAAACAATCTAAATTACGAAGCTACAGAGCTTCTACTCATCTAGATCTACAAAACTAAACAGAATATCAGACTACAGACGAGTCTGACTCAACAACCAAATCCTCCAGAACTGCTGATTCCTAAACCAGAGATAGATCAAACACGTACTCCCTTAGAGATACGTACAACACAATGAATTCCAGTTATCCAAACTGACAATTCAACCAAGTAGACCAATTACTTATCCAAATCAGAACACAGACGAGATCCACACATAACTCTACTTCACAACAATCAGTAGATTCCAAACTTACTTTTCCCATCCAGAGATACACTCTAAACTGCTTTCGCTGCTCAACTCCGATATGAGGTAGAACACAAGCACAGACTGGACAACTCACTTCTAGAAATAAGGTTCACTGATCCATAAATAAAACTCAGATACTTCAGCAAAACTTGAGCTGTTTCACCAAACTCTATCTCTAGGAAAACATCCTTCAACTAGACTGAACCACTGGTATCACTCATGGAATCCAGTCGATAAGAAAACTCAACCTTCAGATGCGGACAAACTTCTGACTTCTCTGAAGACATCCAGAAAAATTCTGATAACCCAAGAGAACACTCAGACAATCGCAAGTCACTTTTGCGATCAACCCATCTTAATTCCAAACAGACTGTTCTCTCTTTACCAATCAGAACAGCTTACACTTATTTATCCAATTTATCGAAGAAATGGATATACTCTGCTGCTTCTGAACTCCACTTCAGAAAAACTGCTCAGCCAGAAAACTTCCTGCCAATGCACAGAACACTCCAAGCTGCACTGCTGCCACAGATGCCAAAGACTTCTCAATCCAAAGCTCTTCGAGAAACTCGGACCTCAAACAGAATCACCATGCTGAACTCAGCCACCACACCGAAGCAGAAACACTTCCTTAAACTTGTTCCAAAGAAAACATCTTCGGGAACATCCATAGTCACTGCATCTCATCACGCAGCTACTTCTTCCAGAAGTATCAAGATACCATCACTCGCTTCTGTCTCACTGACAGATCCAACTCTACTCATCCAACTCCTAAGATAAACTCCGAACCTTAACAGGTTTCCTTCAGAGATTGTGAAATCCTTACACTACTGTAAAGTTCACTCGAGACGGTATTAGGTTTACAGTCTCGCCAGATACTCTTCCAACCTCAATACTCAGACTCCTAGATGATAAATTGTTATCATCTCAACCAATCATTACAAATACCATATACATTTAAAATGATACTTTTTTATATAGAAATTATATCTGGGTAAAATTATTTCATTTACCTTTTTAAAACAATATTGTGTCCGTTGGCCTGGTCAAGTGTTTAGAGATCCCTATCAATAACGTTAGCTACTCGTATTGACCAGAATCCATATACCACTCAACCGATCAATTAACACAATATAAAACCATTTTATATAACTAACAAATACGCACTCTCGAATATATATATACACTCAAACAGGTTGCTACAGATCCTATCTCTAATGAACAATCCTTCCGAACCTAGGTATTCACTCAACCTAGTGTTCTGATATTCACTTAACCAAAAGCTTAGGCATTCGCTCAACCTATGCTCTGATACCACTGTAATAACCCGCCACTCATTCCACAGAATGACGCGTCATTAATAAGAAAGAAAGAGGTAGAAAATAGAAAAGAAGAGAAGAAAGAAGAAACAACAACAACGATCTCACAGCGGAACGAATAAATTATATTAATAACATAAAGAAACTATTACATAGTATACAACACTTATTAGAGTTTACACAACTATACAACACATACTAGACAGTTATAAACATCTGTCTAGATATTACAACTCAAATACAATACAAGACTCTAACACAGATATCAACACAGCGGAATACTATATCTACGAACGCCGAAGCCTCCTGCTCCATTGCTCCTCCAGAATATTCGTCAAAGCTAAACCTGAATCCCTTGGCTACTCGTAAAAATTTGAGTACCCAAGAGTTTATAAAACAGAAATAAACACTTGGGTCAGACATGGGTCTGGTGTGAGTAACAGGTTAAACTTGTTTAACTTCAAAACCTTTTGAAAGAAAAAGTATCACGTAAGACTTCCCACAAATAAACATGGGTAAGTTTTTACCTTACGCTAACCAAAACATTTGATAGGAAATTCGATTGTATTATAATAGGTCTAGGGTTTTTGTCACATCCTGAAATTTTCGACTTTCGAAAATTCGACATCGATACTTCCTTTATCGACTGCCGACAAGTCGAGTGCCGGAAACTCCAATAGTGAGGGTTTTAGAAAGAAGAAAAAGTAAGAAGAAGAAGAAAAGAGAAGAAGAGAGAAGAAAAAGAAAAGAAGAACAACAGAACAACATCAGAACAGAAACAATATCAGAATCTCACATATCGCAGCGGAACAATATATAATAGATAAATGAATAATCTTTAAATAAAGAACTATATCATTTTATACATACATCAATCATCAGAGTCAATATACAACTCAGTACAACAATGGACAGTTATATAAACTTGTCCTCATACAGAATACACAGCGGGATAAATATATCAGATACAAATACTACGTCTCGTCATCCAGCTTATCTCCAAAGCTCCAGAATATCCAGAATATCCTGATAATCTAACTCTAGACTGCCCGTGTGGAAATTTGGTGGGCACCCAGAGTTTAGAAGGGAACAATAAACTCCGAGTCAGTCATGGTGACTGGTGTGAGATCGTAAAACAGTTATTTTATCTTTAAAATAAACAACAGGATAACTTTAAAGTCAATTCGAAATGCTTTTGGAAAATGAAACTACCATAAGACCTCCCGCCACACACACAATGCAAACGCAGACTTGGAGGAGATTTCTTCTTATGATAGTCAAAGATGCTTACTACGCAAAAATCAAATTCTTTTTGATATTATTATTAGTGCATAGTGTAGAAAACATTTCGAAAGTAGAATATAAATCTTAGCCAGCATAGGTACCATTATAGTATGCTTGCTATAGCTGCCATATTAGATGGCAGGTTCTACAACTAAAACCGTACAAAGTTCGTATTGGAGTTTGGATTTCCAACAAATGGTCAGGCTAAGGAACTTCCTATCCACGATGGGTACGTCCCTGGAATAGACGACCCGAGAAATAACCTAACATTACGGTTAGATCTCTGCCAACACAAGGCCGGGTTACCTCTGCAAAAATAGGTAACTACTGACACGCGTATGCCATCCCCCGATCGTCACCGATCTTCCCGAGGATCCCCGATTCGCAACAAACCACATAGATAATAATAATGCAGTAACCACAGAGGTTAAGTATCTGGGCTCCATACCATGATACCACCTTTATCCAGAAGGAATGACATACACTAAGGGGCGCTACTCCCTAGAACCTTGCTGCATTCGTCCTGTTTCGACCATTTCCGGGGTGTGAGGCTCGACGAAGTCTCGTCCACAAAGCTACGCTTTCTCAAAAAACCCTGCTTCGGGTCAAACAAAATGATCAACCTATGATCACAAAGATATAAGATCAAACAAATGATCATATCACAAATGATCAAACACTGATCATTTCACAGCAACACTCAGTATGCCACGTTACCAAATTGGGATATATCGCTGATGAATTTCAACTACATAACCTCTGAGCTCGTACGTCTCAGAGAAGGGTGTTAAGCTAAGAGAATAATTTCTCCGCCACCAACAGATATGTATTTGAAAGAAATCAGCTCAATATCTCAAATTGTAACGTCAGACACACAATCCATACCAGTCTGTTCCGGGATCGAACAGAACCGAAGGCACTTCTCACGAAGCCCTTGCATATCCGGATAATTTTCAATCACGTCAGGACTTCCCGTCACTAAGGGTGATAAAACCTCTAAATCGAAGATCAGTCGATGTAGAGTAACTCGACGGTAATCCTTCCGTTTTCAAAAATATCCGGTCTTCAACACCGGTCTTCGAATGCAATTCATAACGACGTATCACATATTCGGAATGGGTTATACGACCCCATGGTCCTTTCCCGGTTAACCCGAATAGTGAGCGATTATTCAAAAATAAGTGTGGCATTCAAATTCATCCAATTCACAACAAATACCTATTTAAGGTAATTATTGATAGTCGATTATTTAACTATCAATAAAGATGCGCAACATCATCAGATTCCAAATAATTTTCCAAATTATTTAATCTTCCAAAATATCTTTATAAGATATAAAATTCCCACACTTAACCGTTTGAAAACAATTTCAAATCAATTTCCACATTTCATTTTATCTTTGAAGATAAAATCTCAAAACAGTTCATTTCATATTGGAAAAGCGTTTCCATACTTATTTAATAATAAGTATTTCATAAATCTTTTATTTTCAACATTTGAAAATATTCAATATACTTAAATCAAATTAAGTATATATTCATTCTTTAAGGAAATCATAAATTTCAACATCTATTTGAGTCAAAACGAATGTTGCGTAAAACATCGTTACGACGACTCGAAATCACTAGTATAGGGATTCGGATTTAGATAGATATATAAATCCCAATACTACATCAAAACATTTCCTTTCGGAAATCATTTACTATAACAACAGTGTTATAGTCCACCATTTCCTTAAATTTCTCGAAAACGTCTATTTAAACAAGAACTGCGGAAATCTCTGCTTTCGATTTATAATACATTTTAAAACATCTTTAAAATGTTTAACTTCATTTTTAATATCACTTCTTCAAAAATAAATCCATTATATTCAATAATATATTCACGGTCCAGAGTTGTGAATATATCTTTTCTTTAAAAATCTTCTATAAAGAAATTTATCCAATTCAATCTATTTCGAATTTATAAACACGTCTATAAATTTCATTTTCTATTTTTAATAACAACCTCGACTTATAAATCTTCTTTTATTAACTTCTATGTTTTACTTATCAAAATAAGTGATTTCGTATTGATAAACAACATTTGTAAATTCCAATTTTATTTATAAGAACTTCAATATCAAATCAATTTCAATTATTGATTTCTAAATTTATTTATCACTACTAAATAAATTCCTTATTTTCTCAAATCATTCAATATTCCATTTTTAAATGGATTCTTCAAATTGAAATCATTTTACATTGATTTCACAACTTAATTCAATTTACCAATTAAATTTCAAACTGAATTTCCAACTTATCTTCTTTCAAACAAATTCCTTTTTAAGAAAATAAATTTCCATTGTTTCTTTCAATCTATTTAAAAATCCAAATTTAAATTAATTTCTTCAATTTAAAATCACGGTTTTACGAAATCCATTTATTTAACATTTTCACTTGATTTTGGAATTTATTCAATACGATTATAAAAATTAACTTTTGATACTTTAAAATTTTCTTTCTTCAAAATTTATTCAATTCCAAAAATTGATTCACTTAGGAATTTCTACTTTGATTTCAAAAAATTCAATTTCGTTTATTTTTTTGAAATCCAATGATGTCAAAACATCCATTCAGCTAAATTTTAGCTTTTCAAACAATTTCCAGATATCAATTCAACAACAAAAAATAATCATTCACAGATTATCACATCACAGTAGAAATAAATTCAATCAATGTGAGGGGTCCAGTTGGATCCCTCCAACCTGTTTCCCTGCATCCAAAGACGTTAGCACAATACCAATTCCGCTCCAGTACGGAATTATCGCGGTATATAGGTTTTTATAAATCCGCTTACTAACGGCGCAATAGGGTCTCATCCGCTATACGAGGCGGGAATCAATCAATCCAATATATACATATGCCAATATGTATATACTGCTATATATATAGATATATCCTATCATATCTAATAGCACATTCAAAACAAATCAATCAATAACTGCAAAATTAAATTTTTCCTTTGAGTGAGAAAATCTCACCTTAGCTTTATATTTTGCCATCCATTTTCCATTTCAGTTTTGTTTTCTTGATTTTTAACCTGGTATAAATAATTTGTACCATTCATTAATATTCAATATAAATCGAATAATCAACTTTTCGTTTTGATAGTTTTAAATTAACCATTTTCTCCTTCTATAATTTTATTTAACTAATGATTTAAATTTAACTAAATTTTCTTTTAACAATTTTAATACAATTGATTTTTAAATTAATCCTTTTTAATAATTTTATTTAACAAAATTTTAAAACTAAAACTAAATTCTTTTTACTCAAAAGTTTATTTTTAAAACTAAATTTCCTATATACATATATATTCAATCTATAATACTAAATTAAAAATCTGTATTTACATTTTACTGTAACTTACATTACTTTTATTTTATTTTCCTCATACTTATATATAATCCTTCAAATAATTTCAAACTTAGTTTACTGATGATTTAATCACCTTATTTATCATAAAAAAAAAAATTAAATTGTAAATCTGAAATTATGAACATGTTTTCAGTAAATAAATAAAATTTTATATCTCTGATTGAAGAATTTAATTTCACATAATTTCAAATCCTTTAAAATTCCTATTTTCAAAATCTTATATTAATATCCTTACTGTTCAAAATAAAAATACCTGAACTAATATATATATTATTTAATTTAACTAAAAGAATGAATTGCATAAAGATAACAGCAGATACCTCACCCTCATCGACTACTGTCTGACGCCGACCTGCCGAACACCCCACCGTCCCTCCGGCCTCGAGTACCACCACCATTCGATTCCCAAATACTGAGCACACTCACTCGCCTCGAGAAAAATGTCGAACCCCTTCAATCCGAGATCACTGCTTCGACGACGACCTACAGGAGCTGTTCGAACAACTCGCAACCTCGAGACCCCCTCGCCCAGATTGACGTCTTCTGTCCTAGGCTCGCGAGCCTTTCCTATGACTCCCAATTCCACTCGACGTCGCCGAGATTCATCGCGACCGTCCCCTCGAATCCACCAGCCACCGTATGTCGCAAACCCTAGCCCCTATGTCGCGACTTCGCCTTCCATGCTCCTTCGATCGAACTCGAGACCACGTGGTTGCCGCCTGAATACTCGCGAAATTGATTCGAACGCCTCGCCTCCGCTCGCCCACGGTCGTTCGCGACTTCGAGCTCAAGCTCAGTGCTATCGCGATTTGATTTTTTGAAATTTGAACGAAAGGGAGAGGCTTGGTTTTCGAATGAGAGAAGGGGTTTCGGTTGCTTAAGAAATGAAGCTGCCATTATTTGATTTCTCGTTGATTTCGTTCGTGAAATGTTTGAAACGAGAGGAGATAACAATTTAAAATTGAAAGAAATGTGGGTTGCACGATCTTCTCCCGTGATTATAGGCGCGTGTTCAGGGAAGACAACGTGCTCGCATTTGACCAGATCTAAAATTTAAATTTAAAATTCAAATTGAACTCGATTTAATTTCAACGCGTTTACTCATCGTGTGCTCACATATCAACTCCGAAAATTACGAAAATTGAAATCCGATAATAAGTCAATATTACGGACCCAATGGAACTGGTTTCGTCGAATTCCGAGACTGTGCCTCGAACGGCTATTTTTAAATTTGATTTAAGCGATTAAATTTCAAAACTGAACAGAACAGTTTAAAATTCAATTCTGAAGCTCCTGTTATCTTCAGTATTATCAATACGAATTTTAAAAGCTTTTGAAATATTTTTCTTCAGCGTAAAATTGTAGATTCAAATTTTTATTCAACTTCAATAGATTAAATTATAAAATTTAATCGCCAAATTCAAGATTACATTCGGGATTCAAATTAAATTATCGTTCAAATATTTAAAATTAATTAAATATTCTCAATTTAATTCGTTCAAAATTCTGGGTCGTTACAAACTTCCCTCCTTAAAAGAATTTCGTCCTCGAAATTACAAGTTAGGAAAAATGTCCTTAACTCGTCTATTATTTTTCAACATTCAATAGTTTTACCAATTTTCCAAAACAAATCTTTCTACTAAAGATTCGTTATTAATTCAACTATCTTTCTAACTTCGATTATAGGTTTCAAACAACATTGCTTTACTTCAATTCAAATTTAAATTCAAATTTCAAATTTAAACTTTCAAAATTTTTCAAAAATTTTCTAACGCCCTAAATTTTCGAAAAATTTCGCCAGCGTCTCCTTTGCGCGGCTCATACGGTACGACTACAAAACGTCCCTACGGACTCTCAGATTTTAAAAAGAAAAAGAAAAAGCCAAGCGGCTAGAGAGAAATCATCAAAAACTCATATTAAAACTCAAATGCATACCTTTTTCGAGCAATTCAAATTCTCTTCAAAATCAAATTCCAATTCCTTTATACCTGTATATCCTACTAGCCATTATATCTAGTTACATATATGCACCATTTCGTACATTCAATTACAAAATTTTCAATATAAACTACTTATACCATCTTTACTTCACTGTTGAAGTTATATATCTATTTCATTCAATTTGAACTCTCATTCCAATTCATTTGTCACTACTCCAATTTATTTATTCATTCTGAAACTCATTCACTAATTCTTTCATTTCAAATTCGAATCTGATTTCCAAATCAAATTTCAAATATTCTATAAGTCTTCGACTTACTTACATTTCGATTTATAAGATCATTGATACATTCACCTTACTAATTTCATTCCATTATTGAATTTTAAATTTTCAATTACCTTCTTGAATTCTATTCCAAGTTATAAATTCATTTACAATTTGAATTTTGTTCCAATCAGATTTCAATATTTTATAAGTTATCAATTTCATAACATTTTTATATATAGTATTCCAGAGCCTTTTCAACATCAAAGC
This sequence comes from Allium fistulosum, assembly GCA_030737815.1. Classification (NCBI taxonomy): domain Eukaryota; kingdom Viridiplantae; phylum Streptophyta; class Magnoliopsida; order Asparagales; family Amaryllidaceae; genus Allium; species Allium fistulosum. The sequence goes on along the minus strand of CM060907.1, from coordinate 641,388,084 downwards.
CATTTTGAAAATAATTCAAACCATTCTTTGAATTTCTAAAACAAATTCCAAATTTTCCAAACCACTTCCATTTAAAACAATTTGGCAGCAATTCCTCTTTTGGAAACCCGAAAATGAACACCGGTGATGTCGCGATCATCATCGGAATTATTTTCCAGCGACCGAAAAGAGTTTAGAGCTTTTCATTTCGTCAAAACATTTTTCAAAACCCTTTGAAATCCATTTTCAAATCAAAAAGATTTAAACTTTTCAAATCTCCAAAATTTCCAGATTCTTTTCAAAACATTTCCAAATACTTCTCTGGAATTCCGTTTCAATTTACAATTCACATTTAAAATTTACATTCTTAAATTTCATTAGTATGTGAATTTATTTTAACTTTGGAGTTATAATTCCAATTTCTCATTTAATTTCAATGATAATAGTTTAATGTTATCATTTCTAGCAACCATGCAACCATATACTATAGTAATTCATAGAAAATCGTTTCTTTTATATACGAAAATAGTTTTGGGTAAAATTATTTCATTCACCCTATTTAAAACAATACTGTGCCGAACTGTTCTATTCGAGCGTTTAGAAACCCCTTCGATACAGTTTTGCAAGACTGTGCCGACGAAGGTTCATATACCACTCAATAAACCAATCATCACAATATAAAACAATTTTATATTCAATAACAAATACGCGCTCATATCTATTATTACACTCAACTCATTCTAGAGTACTACTGACTCTATCTCTAATGAGTAACACCCAACAGAGCAGGGTTGTCGCTTAACCATAGGCTCTGATACCACTTTGTCACATCCTGAAATTTTCGACTTTCGAAAATTCGACATCGATACTTCCTTTATCGACTGCCGACAAGTCGAGTGCCGGAAACTCCAATAGTGAGGGTTTTAGAAAGAAGAAAAAGTAAGAAGAAGAAGAAAAGAGAAGAAGAGAGAAGAAAAAGAAAAGAAGAACAACAGAACAACATCAGAACAGAAACAATATCAGAATCTCACATATCGCAGCGGAACAATATATAATAGATAAATGAATAATCTTTAAATAAAGAACTATATCATTTTATACATACATCAATCATCAGAGTCAATATACAACTCAGTACAACAATGGACAGTTATATAAACTTGTCCTCATACAGAATACACAGCGGGATAAATATATCAGATACAAATACTACGTCTCGTCATCCAGCTTATCTCCAAAGCTCCAGAATATCCAGAATATCCTGATAATCTAACTCTAGACTGCCCGTGTGGAAATTTGGTGGGCACCCAGAGTTTAGAAGGGAACAATAAACTCCGAGTCAGTCATGGTGACTGGTGTGAGATCGTAAAACAGTTATTTTATCTTTAAAATAAACAACAGGATAACTTTAAAGTCAATTCGAAATGCTTTTGGAAAATGAAACTACCATAAGACCTCCCGCCACACACACAATGCAAACGCAGACTTGGAGGAGATTTCTTCTTATGATAGTCAAAGATGCTTACTACGCAAAAATCAAATTCTTTTTGATATTATTATTAGTGCATAGTGTAGAAAACATTTCGAAAGTAGAATATAAATCTTAGCCAGCATAGGTACCATTATAGTATGCTTGCTATAGCTGCCATATTAGATGGCAGGTTCTACAACTAAAACCGTACAAAGTTCGTATTGGAGTTTGGATTTCCAACAAATGGTCAGGCTAAGGAACTTCCTATCCACGATGGGTACGTCCCTGGAATAGACGACCCGAGAAATAACCTAACATTACGGTTAGATCTCTGCCAACACAAGGCCGGGTTACCTCTGCAAAAATAGGTAACTACTGACACGCGTATGCCATCCCCCGATCGTCACCGATCTTCCCGAGGATCCCCGATTCGCAACAAACCACATAGATAATAATAATGCAGTAACCACAGAGGTTAAGTATCTGGGCTCCATACCATGATACCACCTTTATCCAGAAGGAATGACATACACTAAGGGGCGCTACTCCCTAGAACCTTGCTGCATTCGTCCTGTTTCGACCATTTCCGGGGTGTGAGGCTCGACGAAGTCTCGTCCACAAAGCTACGCTTTCTCAAAAAACCCTGCTTCGGGTCAAACAAAATGATCAACCTATGATCACAAAGATATAAGATCAAACAAATGATCATATCACAAATGATCAAACACTGATCATTTCACAGCAACACTCAGTATGCCACGTTACCAAATTGGGATATATCGCTGATGAATTTCAACTACATAACCTCTGAGCTCGTACGTCTCAGAGAAGGGTGTTAAGCTAAGAGAATAATTTCTCCGCCACCAACAGATATGTATTTGAAAGAAATCAGCTCAATATCTCAAATTGTAACGTCAGACACACAATCCATACCAGTCTGTTCCGGGATCGAACAGAACCGAAGGCACTTCTCACGAAGCCCTTGCATATCCGGATAATTTTCAATCACGTCAGGACTTCCCGTCACTAAGGGTGATAAAACCTCTAAATCGAAGATCAGTCGATGTAGAGTAACTCGACGGTAATCCTTCCGTTTTCAAAAATATCCGGTCTTCAACACCGGTCTTCGAATGCAATTCATAACGACGTATCACATATTCGGAATGGGTTATACGACCCCATGGTCCTTTCCCGGTTAACCCGAATAGTGAGCGATTATTCAAAAATAAGTGTGGCATTCAAATTCATCCAATTCACAACAAATACCTATTTAAGGTAATTATTGATAGTCGATTATTTAACTATCAATAAAGATGCGCAACATCATCAGATTCCAAATAATTTTCCAAATTATTTAATCTTCCAAAATATCTTTATAAGATATAAAATTCCCACACTTAACCGTTTGAAAACAATTTCAAATCAATTTCCACATTTCATTTTATCTTTGAAGATAAAATCTCAAAACAGTTCATTTCATATTGGAAAAGTGTTTCCATACTTATTTAATAATAAGTATTTCATAAATCTTTTATTTTCAACATTTGAAAATATTCAATATACTTAAATCAAATTAAGTATATATTCATTCTTTAAGGAAATCATAAATTTCAACATCTATTTGAGTCAAAACGAATGTTGCGTAAAACATCGTTACGACGACTCGAAATCACTAGTATAGGGATTCGGATTTAGATAGATATATAAATCCCAATACTACATCAAAACATTTCCTTTCGGAAATCATTTACTATAACAACAGTGTTATAGTCCACCATTTCCTTAAATTTCTCGAAAACGTCTATTTAAACAAGAACTGCGGAAATCTCTGCTTTCGATTTATAATACATTTTAAAACATCTTTAAAATGTTTAACTTCATTTTTAATATCACTTCTTCAAAAATAAATCCATTATATTCAATAATATATTCACGGTCCAGAGTTGTGAATATATCTTTTCTTTAAAAATCTTCTATAAAGAAATTTATCCAATTCAATCTATTTCGAATTTATAAACACGTCTATAAATTTCATTTTCTATTTTTAATAACAACCTCGACTTATAAATCTTCTTTTATTAACTTCTATGTTTTACTTATCAAAATAAGTGATTTCGTATTGATAAACAACATTTGTAAATTCCAATTTTATTTATAAGAACTTCAATATCAAATCAATTTCAATTATTGATTTCTAAATTTATTTATCACTACTAAATAAATTCCTTATTTTCTCAAATCATTCAATATTCCATTTTTAAATGGATTCTTCAAATTGAAATCATTTTACATTGATTTCACAACTTAATTCAATTTACCAATTAAATTTCAAACTGAATTTCCAACTTATCTTCTTTCAAACAAATTCCTTTTTAAGAAAATAAATTTCCATTGTTTCTTTCAATCTATTTAAAAATCCAAATTTAAATTAATTTCTTCAATTTAAAATCACGGTTTTACGAAATCCATTTATTTAACATTTTCACTTGATTTTGGAATTTATTCAATACGATTATAAAAATTAACTTTTGATACTTTAAAATTTTCTTTCTTCAAAATTTATTCAATTCCAAAAATTGATTCACTTAGGAATTTCTACTTTGATTTCAAAAAATTCAATTTCGTTTATTTTTTTGAAATCCAATGATGTCAAAACATCCATTCAGCTAAATTTTAGCTTTTCAAACAATTTCCAGATATCAATTCAACAACAAAAAATAATCATTCACAGATTATCACATCACAGTAGAAATAAATTCAATCAATGTGAGGGGTCCAGTTGGATCCCTCCAACCTGTTTCCCTGCATCCAAAGACGTTAGCACAATACCAATTCCGCTCCAGTACGGAATTATCGCGGTATATAGGTTTTTATAAATCCGCTTACTAACGGCGCAATAGGGTCTCATCCGCTATACGAGGCGGGAATCAATCAATCCAATATATACATATGCCAATATGTATATACTGCTATATATATAGATATATCCTATCATATCTAATAGCACATTCAAAACAAATCAATCAATAACTGCAAAATTAAATTTTTCCTTTGAGTGAGAAAATCTCACCTTAGCTTTATATTTTGCCATCCATTTTCCATTTCAGTTTTGTTTTCTTGATTTTTAACCTGGTATAAATAATTTGTACCATTCATTAATATTCAATATAAATCGAATAATCAACTTTTCGTTTTGATAGTTTTAAATTAACCATTTTCTCCTTCTATAATTTTATTTAACTAATGATTTAAATTTAACTAAATTTTCTTTTAACAATTTTAATACAATTGATTTTTAAATTAATCCTTTTTAATAATTTTATTTAACAAAATTTTAAAACTAAAACTAAATTCTTTTTACTCAAAAGTTTATTTTTAAAACTAAATTTCCTATATACATATATATTCAATCTATAATACTAAATTAAAAATCTGTATTTACATTTTACTGTAACTTACATTACTTTTATTTTATTTTCCTCATACTTATATATAATCCTTCAAATAATTTCAAACTTAGTTTACTGATGATTTAATCACCTTATTTATCATAAAAAAAAAATTAAATTGTAAATCTGAAATTATGAACATGTTTTCAGTAAATAAATAAAATTTTATATCTCTGATTGAAGAATTTAATTTCACATAATTTCAAATCCTTTAAAATTCCTATTTTCAAAATCTTATATTAATATCCTTACTGTTCAAAATAAAAATACCTGAACTAATATATATATTATTTAATTTAACTAAAAGAATGAATTGCATAAAGATAACAGCAGATACCTCACCCTCATCGACTACTGTCTGACGCCGACCTGCCGAACACCCCACCGTCCCTCCGGCCTCGAGTACCACCACCATTCGATTCCCAAATACTGAGCACACTCACTCGCCTCGAGAAAAATGTCGAACCCCTTCAATCCGAGATCACTGCTTCGACGACGACCTACAGGAGCTGTTCGAACAACTCGCAACCTCGAGACCCCCTCGCCCAGATTGACGTCTTCTGTCCTAGGCTCGCGAGCCTTTCCTATGACTCCCAATTCCACTCGACGTCGCCGAGATTCATCGCGACCGTCCCCTCGAATCCACCAGCCACCGTATGTCGCAAACCCTAGCCCCTATGTCGCGACTTCGCCTTCCATGCTCCTTCGATCGAACTCGAGACCACGTGGTTGCCGCCTGAATACTCGCGAAATTGATTCGAACGCCTCGCCTCCGCTCGCCCACGGTCGTTCGCGACTTCGAGCTCAAGCTCAGTGCTATCGCGATTTGATTTTTTTGAAATTTGAACGAAAGGGAGAGGCTTGGTTTTCGAATGAGAGAAGGGGTTTCGGTTGCTTAAGAAATGAAGCTGCCATTATTTGATTTCTCGTTGATTTCGTTCGTGAAATGTTTGAAACGAGAGGAGATAACAATTTAAAATTGAAAGAAATGTGGGTTGCACGATCTTCTCCCGTGATTATAGGCGCGTGTTCAGGGAAGACAACGTGCTCGCATTTGACCAGATCTAAAATTTAAATTTAAAATTCAAATTGAACTCGATTTAATTTCAACGCGTTTACTCATCGTGTGCTCACATATCAACTCCGAAAATTACGAAAATTGAAATCCGATAATAAGTCAATATTACGGACCCAATGGAACTGGTTTCGTCGAATTCCGAGACTGTGCCTCGAACGGCTATTTTTAAATTTGATTTAAGCGATTAAATTTCAAAACTGAACAGAACAGTTTAAAATTCAATTCTGAAGCTCCTGTTATCTTCAGTATTATCAATACGAATTTTAAAAGCTTTTGAAATATTTTTCTTCAGCGTAAAATTGTAGATTCAAATTTTTATTCAACTTCAATAGATTAAATTATAAAATTTAATCGCCAAATTCAAGATTACATTCGGGATTCAAATTAAATTATCGTTCAAATATTTAAAATTAATTAAATATTCTCAATTTAATTCGTTCAAAATTCTGGGTCGTTACAGTTTTCAAATAAATATGAAATAGCCGAAATTGTTACATTATTAAATTCCAGCATACTAGGTATACAATCAAGTCCGTTATCACTTATTGGAATTTGGATTTCCATACAATGGCAGAGCTACCGGGGTACCGCTCATCACAGTACGGGGCCTAGATCACCGTACCGAGGATCACTCCCAATCCCCTGCAACACAAAGCCGGAACCATCCCTTACTGGATAATCCCGAATAAAATCACCCCACAGATGGCCGTCGCCAACTGCACCACTAAGCCGAAATGAAAGAAGGAACTCTCTAGACAGGGATGACCTTACTCTCAGTGGGTGCTACCCACGAAGCCTTGCTGCACCTCCCCTGTTTTAGCCATTCCCGGTTGATGAGGCTTGAGGCTACGATTTACCTTTAAATCAGAACACACCACTTAGAATGCTCATCGTCCACCTGACGATGTTCTGATAGCATTCAATCCATACAAGTTCGTTCCGGGTTCGAACGAAACCGAAGGCATTATCTCGTTACACTCGTGTTGGAATCACCCTCAGAGTTAACGACAATAACCCTTGCACTCTGAATCTTCATCTTCACTTGAGATTCACGACCTATCGTAAATTTGGATCGATGTGGTATTCGGATCTCCAGACCTAGAATTCCGGTATACGGAAACCCGATCCCGGTCTCATCGAAATCTAAAACGTATCTTTTAAGGCCAAGTTGTTTTAAGGTTAAAACAATTCATTTCAGTTATCTATACTACAGGGATAGATAATTCACAACAGATAATCTACATTATCACAACAGACAATTCATATTATCATTTCAATTTAACCAAAGCATCCATATCATAGATCAGCACATCTCTTATCAGAGATAACAACAATGCAAAGCATTCTATATTTTTCATCCATCCCTAAGTAATGATTTATATCATCTCTAATTAATTTAAAGTGAATTAAATTAATTAACTCATTTTATAAATCCTTCTTACTTAATCATTAATTAAACCAATTAATTAATCATTACTTTAAGTATCTATCTTAATTAATCATTCCTGATTAATTACCCTTTAATTACTTTAAGTAATTAATACTTAATTAATCTCACAAATTAATTATCTTAAACCATTTCAGTAATTAATCCTTAATTACTTCATCTATTAATTAACTATACTTAATTACATTAATCCTCAATTAATTATAATTAATTAATTACTTTAATCACTTATCTTAATTAATCAATTCTTAATTACATCATTAATTATATTAATTAATGATCCTTAATTACTCTTAATTAATTATCTTATTTAAATTAATTACATCTAATAATTAATTAGTCACATTTATTAATCACCTTTGATTAATCTCATCTAGTAATTAACTACCCTTAATTACTCTTCCATAAATTAATTACTCATTAATTAATTATCTTTTAATTAATCCCTTGATTAATTATTTAAAGTAATTAACTCAAATTACTTTCATTATATCATCCTTAGTTAATTACATCCACTAATTAACTTTAATTACTTTCCTAAGTAATTACACTTTCACTAATTACATTTAAGTAATTATCAAATTTCCAAATCATTATCTTAAATTAATTTAACTAATTAATTTAAACTTATCAAATTTATTTAATTAATTACCTTAAGTAATTAATTTCTTTAATTACTTTCATTAAGTAATTTATACTTAACCAATATTAATTAATTAATCTAATCATTTATTAATAACTTATACTTAATTAAACAAATGATCCTAAATCCCAAATTAACTAATACTTAATTAATTAACTTATAATCCTAATTATTTAATTAATTATCACTAACCATTAATTATTAAATTATTCTTAAATTACTTTATTTAAGAAATTTAGCTTTAATCAACTATTTATTAATTACAACTTAATAATTTCTTAATTACCAACTAATTTCTAATTACTAAATTAATTGCTTAATTAATCTTTAAATTAAAGTATTAACCTTTAACTACTTTAATTATTATTAACAAAGACTTTAAAACATTTACATTAAAATCTTTCTTTTAATTTATCTTAAATTAATGCTTTAAAATAAATTTCAATTTAACTTTAACCATATTTTGAATCTAATTTACAAAATCTTCTTAAATTCAAATGTTAAGAGAAACACTTAACATTTAAAAGATTTTTAAACCAATTTATTTAAATTCAAAATCTCTTTTTAAAAATATACTTTTAACAATTTAAATTTGTTAAAACATTATTTTTATAAAACTTTATTTGTCTCAAATTCTAGGATACACATTTAAACTTGAACCCATACTTAAATTTGATTTAAATCTGGATTTAAATTCTATTTTCAAAGTTTAAACTCATTTTAAATTTTGAAAACACTGCCAGGTTATAAACTGTTATCACCAAAATTTACTCGAGCACATCTCAAATTTCCCCGAGTCAAACCCCACTACGCTTCGAGTTATTACGCGAGAATCTCGAGAAAGACTTGATACCTTCCTTCCTGTTTAAACCCAGACTAGCACACTGACACAACATCACCTGTACACGTGCACATTTGATCGCGACGACACCGACCATCGCTTCCATCGCCAGCATATCGACTTCGACCATCATCCACGATCACGACCTCCAGAACCACGATCAAACATCGCAGTCGAATTCGAGCATCACTATCCTCACCTGGAACCAGAAGTGCCACCATAAAAACTCCTCGAACTCACAACGCCGATCACCAGAGCACCTATGCTTCCAGCCTCACCTTCGCCATCCTCCGGACTTCCAATTTCCAAAACCCGGTGGAACTCGATCCACCCTATATGTCGTTGTGCAAAATTTCCTGATCATCACTAAAAACTAGGTCTACAGACTTTAGATGATCACCGCTGCCTCCCTAATGGTTAGAACATCTATCTGACATTTTTCCTTTAGCCTCTGATCACTGGACTACCACCAGATAGAACCCCATCCTTCCCAAGCAAGTAGATCATCAGAAAATGCCCAAAACACATTTTCTGATCAACCCCAAAATACACATTCAAACCCAATCTAGAAACTAAGGTTTTACTTCTAAAAATTATGATTTCGAATAATATTTCAGTTTATAGTCCTGGATTTCTAAATTAAGATATTTGAATTTCCACTTATTTTAAATTTGTTCTGTTCTTTTTAATTTCCAGAGCTATTACAAATTTATTTTTACTTAAGTAAGTTTTAAAGCTTAATCTATAATTCAAACAAACAAGTTTTGTTTGAAAACTAGATCATAACAGTAAGTGGATCAAGACGTATTTCATTTTGAGTAATTCATGTAGCTTGGAAACTAAAATTAGGAAACAGTGATATAAAGCATGCCCACTATAAATATACTCAAGTATACATAGACATTTCATCAAAATCCATACATACTAACATGCTTTATTCCAGAAAATTCACATGCAAACAAATATCCCTACTTGAGTTTGCCAAGAAAGTTACTCACTTGATAAATAACAGAGAACTGAGGAAATATATTTATTCAGCCATTTCACATATATCAACATCCATTCTTATATGCAAACATAATTTACTTCAAACATTCATCATATGCAGTAAAACTTATAACCATATTTAAGTTTTCAAAAGTGTTACTCACCAGAAAAAATGAACAGGCTTCCAGATTTACTTGCTCTTGATTTTGAAAAGAATTTACAGACTAGAATTCCAGAACTTGCTTTTGAACATGCTTCCAGATTTGAAGCAAATACAGGTTCTTGTTTGATTTTGAAAAATGCAGGCTTGATTTCAAAACATAGAAGTTTGATCTCTGCTTTGATTCCAGGTTGAAGAATACATGCTGGCTTTAATTACTACTTCAGATTGCATTATGAAGAGATTACAGGCTTTGATTCTAGATCTTTATTTAGAAAGTGGATTACAGGTTATTGAGTTGCATTTCAAATTGGAGGTGGATGTTGATTTCATGTTTTGTTTTTGAGGAGATATTGATTTAAGGTTTGTACAGGCTGAAAATTTTCTCAAGTTTTTGAAAAGAGGAAATGGGAAAAAGAATGAAGAGGAAGTAACATATGTATAAATGCTGAAATAATTTAAATAAAAATAGAAGAAAAATTAAATTAAAGGTGACACTTGTCATATACATTAGCTATTAAATTTACACATGTTTTATCAAGCCTTAATATGGTGACATTTGTCTTTTAAGTATTTAATACATATTTTTATCTATTTTTAAATGTAAATAATAGTTTTTATTCTTTATATAAATATATATATTTGAATTTCTTTTAAAGAAAATGTTATAACAAAATATATATAAATGAAAACTTATCCAAATATTTTAAAATTGTTTATTCTTTTGAATTTCAACATTTAATTCAAATTTAAAAATCCAATTTTAAAATCAAGTTATATATATGCATATATAACTACCATTTAAAATAACAATTCTATTTTATCAAAGTTAATTTATATTTATAAAAACAAAGTATTATAATTATTATTTGAAAATATCAAATTTGACAATTTTAAATAATTTATAAAAGAGATTATAAATTACTTCTATTATTCAATGAATTAATACCATATGTAAATTGTATTTAAACTTCTATTTTTAATACATACAAATCTAGTAATATTTAAACAGAAATAAACAAACCTTTTATTTAAATTTGAACTTAAGCTAAATTCTATTTTTAAACAATTAAACATTTATATTATGTATTTTAAAACTATATAGTTATTTATTAAATATCTTTGGAAAGCTTAATATTAATTTAAATCATAATTTCCAAATTACCAAATATATATATGAAATTTGAAAACATAATTTCATTTGTTAAATTCAAACCAACTCATCTATTTACAATATATACAATTATACATATATATTATAAATAGAAAATATTTTATTAAACTTTTAAAAGATAAATCACTAATTAAATATTTTATTTAATTAGATTATTAAATTAATTCAAATTTTTATTAACAAATTATCAAATCAATTTAATTTCCAATGCAGATTATTAAATTGATACTGTCCAAATTCCCGGGATATCACAGTTACTTTATATTACTTATAATAACTCTGGCTACATGTAGGTTGACTTCAATTATATATATTGTATTTGCTTGTTATATGCATTAGCTTGTAGAATTTAAAGCATATAATACGTTTCAGGTTGTATAAAGTTTCGACTTTATGATATATATAACTGTTAAGTTTTAATGTATTTATTTCAAAAGTTTTTTTTATGTTGGACTTTAATGTATGAAATTCAATTTGAAACAATGATTTTGAAAAACCATATATAATTAAATTTAGAATATGATTTTATATATAGAGATATATAGTTATATATAAGTTCACTTATATTATTTATCATCACCAATCCAGTTCTGATTTGTTCTCATCGATTCCTTATCTGGCAGTTTGTCTGTCGAATCCGTGTTCTGCTTACATCGCTTTGAGATCTGTTGTTGGATCGGTCGATAGACTATATCGTGACTCAAATCGTAGCTTGTCTTGTTATCTATTCTCTCTAACCTCGGAAGGTGAGCAATCACTCACGATTAATATTCTTCTATTTATTAAATTTGATTTCAATTGAAATGTCAATTGAAATATGCCGATGTTAGTTATTTACATTGTTATATATGTCATTACCTGTATATGTTCATCTATGACATCCGACACCATTATCTGTTATTTATACTGATGATATATGCATGTTACTGTGTTATTTTATTTTCATATCTGTTATCACTTTGCAAGTTCCCTGTTAGTATAGAACCACTATGGGTTGAAATGATACATACCCGAACGATCGGTAGAATAGGAGGAAATCGTTATGGGTTGAAATGATAAACCCAAGCGATTTTAAATTGAATTGAATTTGGGATTTCGGGTTGAAAAGATATATACCCGAATATGTTTTAAATTGCGGATTGAAATGATAAATATCCGTATCACTTGACCATAGGATAGAAAATTATATACAGGCACCGTTGGTCTATATATAAATGTTTTGAAAATGATTTCTATGGTTTTGGAAAGAAATATATGGTTTTGACAAATATTGATTTTAAAGATTCATTAAAGTTGATTTAATAAAGTTGATAAATAATATGTTTAAATATTTATTTAATATCTATATTTTTGAAATATAGAATTTATAATGATTTGAAATTGATTGAAATTATATTTTATTTAAGAATTATACTTAAATAAGTTTGATTTAAAATGTATTGAATTTGAAATTTAAAGAAGTGATTTACAACTTGAAATTTGAAAAGGTGACTTAAATGGATATTTCAAATGTATAAATATTTAAAAAGGATATTTTGTTTATTTAAATTGTAAATTGAAATTGTATTCAAATGTTATGGAAATGTTAAGTATTATTTCAAAACTAAATAATTGTAAAGTGAATTTGATATGTATATAAATTTATCGAAATTAGTTTTGAAATGTTGAATATTTAAAGCTTTGAAATATATAAAAATTGAAATGGCTTATTTTATGGTTCAGATATGTATTTGAAATCGATAATTTGAAATGGTTTATTTAGAAGCTGAATCGAGTTGAAACTGATGATTTGAGTTTTGATTAAATTAAATTTTTGGAATTCGAGTTAATTTGAATCGATTTGTGAAATTTGAGGAAACTAATTTATTTTATAACGAAATTTTATATCTAAACTGTTTAAAAGGAAAGTGTTATGATTGCCAAAATACTGTGATTTCCAGACTATGATTTCGAAAGCATTATAACTTTGGAAAGTAATATGATTTTGAAAATGGATATATTTGAAGTGAAATGATATCGTATTAAATTGGGTTTTGAGATGATAATGATATTTTGGTTCTGAAGTATAAACTATTTTGAAATGACCACGGTGTTATAATAACGATTGGTTGGCAAAGAGACCGGGATTGGATATGGACATACTCTCTGTCGATACCGAAAACCACTTTGACAACCGTGTATGCGGTGGAGATTCCAGAATGAAGTAGGATGGTGGTGGCATTCTTAAGGTATGTTACGTGGACCCAACTCCCGTGAGTTGGCATAAGGTGGCTAAAACAGAAGCGATCTCGGACCAGTGAGGTAGCACCTCTTCTCGGACGCATTTCTTCGATATTATACTCTTACTTGTGATTTGACTAGATGGCCATCCTCCGATTTGGGAGTGTTGTTCGAGGTGGAACGGTAGTGGCTGCTATGCGTATCCATCAGTCCGTGTGCGTAATTGGTATATCTACCCTGGCATTGCCTAGTTGTGCCGTGTCACCTACCATATCGAGCTTTACTACGATTATGATTTTAAGATTCGACCGCGTTAAGGTTCTCCATCCCCTTAACGATATTTTCTATATGATTATACTTTACTTATTAGACACTACTGTATATAGCATATATAACTACATAGTAAATAGTTTAACGGACCCTTAGAGGATGGTTATCCCAAACATCCTTTAAGTTACTTGTATTTCAGTTGATATTTCACTTGAGTTGGATTTATTGAATATAAGAATGTTAATCCTGACTCGAGTGTTTTGTGTTTTGCTTTACGCTCGGGTCAGACTGAGTGATACAGCATTTGAGGCTCACCTTTGGAGTTGGAGCTTCGCTTGGAGATCCAGCTATCTATCGATCCTGCTTTCAGTTATTCAGTTGATTCCAGTAATGTATTCAGATCTTGTATTTGATTATTTTATTGGGACATCTATTGTATTCGAGACTTCTGTTGTATCTCGTCTAACTCTGTTATATATATAGTAGCTTCATGAACTATTATCCTTTTGTTTCCGCTGCATTATTGTTATATTACTCTGTGTCTGTGATCTGTAATTATTTTATTTACTATATATGATGAGTTTTGCCAAATTTTATTTACAACGCGGTATTTTGAGCAATTCAACTCCGGCATGAGTGTCTACCTATACACTTATAATGGATGCGAATGGTTGAAAATACCGGTCCATTACATATAATTTTTTGAAAACGGTAAATTAGTTAGTACTACCGCTTGATAAACTATTGCAAAATATGGAACATAAATGATTTCAAAGATAAAATTTCCATCTCATTCATAACCTTCATGATTTCTCAACTATTACAGCAAAGCACATGAATAAAAAAAACACAGAGACAAATTAATTCAGACGGAAGAAGCAATATGGCATAAGAGACAAAGCCTCTCTGACTGATCATTTGGAGTTATCATTTCTTGTTACTTCCATTGTATCATTATTGTATCTCTGGTATTATTGTATCATATTGATATCATTGTTGTATATCATTCTGGATATTGTATTCATTGGAGTTGTATATGATATCATCTATTTCTTTATTCCGCTGTGTTGTTATACTTACTGTGTTATAAGCTCCGGGAAGCCAAATTCGGCGTTTGAATCTACGGCATTTGAGTACAAGTGAAGTACGGGTGCCGATTTTCGAAGGACGAGTTTTTGGATCTTCACATTTGGTATCAGAGCTGAGGGTTAAAACTTTAGCTCAGGAGTATAACACATTAAGTAGCTCATTAGAGGTAGGGTGAAGTATACCCTAGAATGAGTATCCTTAAGATATCTGTTCGAATGCCTCAGTAAATTCTCTTACTATTCACTGATAGTAAGTATGAGTGCAAGAAGAGGATGAGATAGGGGACATGGGAATACGACTATAAATGGTCAATACCCTGTAACAACAAGGAAATAATCTTTTCCCTATCAATCTCTTTTGTTCGTCATCTTTTCTCAATTCTTTGATGGTTTCTGTAAATCCAGGAAGAAGATTTGATATGGGACATAAACTCCAAATAGGCCAGAATTGTTTGTTTGGATGAATTGTTTGCTACGGTTGATAGGTATACTTTAGTTCTAAACTAAAAGTTTTGAAATTGTACCCAAAAATAGACAGATATATGAATACAATTTGGGTCCCAATATATTCTACGAATGGTTAGTTATCCCTTTAAACTAACCGATGCCACTGCATATTTCGTAGATCCAGATAACTCGAGTATTTGTGAAAAATCAAATAGATTCATTCTCGTATCTATTATTGATATTCTGATTTGGTAAGCCAAATGCAGAATAGATGTTCAGTTGATTTGATGAAACATTCTTCATCTATCTTTTTGTCTCCTTGGCAATTTCGAGGACGAAGTTCTTTTAAGGGGGAAGGTTGCAACGACCTCGGATTTTAATTAAATATAAATTGATAATTTATTGAATTTTTGAATTAAATTTGTGAAATTAATCAATAAAGTGATGCGAGTTTCCCCGAATTAAAATAAATTCTGTATATATCATTTTGACTTTAAATATTATATATATATGTATATATGTGAATGTATATAAATATATATATATATATATTTAGGCATATATGAGTAAATTTGAAATTATATATATATATATATATATATATATATTTGATTTAAATTTAAATCGTAAATAAATGGTTTAAAAATGAAATGATATAAGATATAAAAGTATAAAATAAATACATTGGATAAAATCTAATAACAAATTAAAATATAGAGATTCATTTATATTACAAATTTAAAAATATAATAAACACACTAAATAAATTTATAACAACATATTAAAATATAGAAATGCATTCAAAAATAATAAAAGAAAACGATAAGACAAATATATATTCATGAACCACTTGCCAAAACAAAAGAAAATAAAATACATGTACACTTGCAAATGAAACAAAACAAAAAATAAATGTACATGAGAATAGTATGCAAACATGAATGTAAAGCTTGTAAAGAAAGACAAATTCATTTAGTACTAATATCTCCAGCCGAAATCAAATGTAGCGTAGTCAAAGCAAGAAGAAATAAAATAAGCAAGTTTGTACATGATAATTAATACTATCATCTCTAGTACACAAGATATATATATCAGCCTCCAAGATCTTGCCTGGTAAACAAAAATGTTACCAAAGAAATTAATACCATCTCACTTCAGCCACCACTTGAGAAAAATCCCTGCTTATACTTGTACAAACCAATAAAAATATATATCACCCTGTACAAAAACAACATACCCTGTAATTCGTTCTTTTGTATATATCAATCTCTTCATCAGTTCGTTTCCTTCAAAGCTTAAAACATCTGAAGTAAGCCTCAGTTCAAATTTAAACAAAACTTCAACTAAAACAACAATACAATCAAATCAAACCAGAGATCAAAAGAAGAAAAGTTTCCAGCTTGCAAATTTCTTAAGCTTGTTTCAAAGTAGTGTCTCTGTTTCAAACAAACTACAGCATATAATTTCAAACCTGGAAATCAGAGCTAGATTAAACAACAAGTAACAGATGCAAGATCAACCATCAAATGCAGATGTAAATCAAAGATAGATTCCAGTTTCAGTTAAAAGCATTCTTAGTTTTCAAATGCAAAGCCTGTTCTATGCTATTCAAAACATCCAGGTGAGCAAACTCCCCATATAAAACCTGGAATTTATTGTGTTTGGTTATTTATGCGATCATGTTTGAAAAATAGGTTGAGATAATGCTTGCATGTCTGTGAGTTTTGTGTGCATGCTGTGCTTTCCTCTATTCTCAGTAACAGGTTACAAAACCTTGTTCAAAATTCGAAATCTCATTCTCTAATCCTTTTTAGGATCTGATTTCTAGAAGAAATCTGTTAATAGTAACAACATCTGATTCTTAAAAATAGTTTTAAGCAGATTTGTTAAGAAATTATTTCAAAATATATAATTTACAGTAAAAACAAAATCTTATGATAAATTCAAGTGTCTTAAATCATTGTTTTGATTTATAATTCGAATAATCACACAAAGAGATGATTTTTAAAAGCAATATGATGATTTTTACTTAAGTAGTCTAAGAGCAGTTCGAATTCAAACCAAATTTTCATTTTTTCAAATTTCTGCTGAACGATTCAATTATAAACATTGAAATTTGGTTTGAAGCTTGTTTGAGCTTCTGCGATGATGAGAAAATTGCTAAATATTTTTTCGAATGTACGAATTTATCGAACGAACCCAAAGTAGGGTTTAAGTTCGAAGTTTGCAGTGAGTTGGAAGAATGATGATTTCGTCACCACGGGTCGATCGAGTGTTTCGAGTCTTTGAGGAAGGGTAGTTGGGTGGTAGTCGAGGCCGGAAGTGTAGACCTTCATGTGGTCAGAGGCTCGTGGACGAGGCAGTTTTAGGGTTGAAGGTTGTTCTAGTTTTGGTTTCCAGGTTTGGATCGACTCGTTCATGACGAGATGGTAGTCGTCGACGTGTGGGTGGTCTTGGCGATGGTCGGAGGGCTTTGGATCAACGGTGCACGTGCACGAGTGTGCACTCGTATCTGGTCTGGGTTCGTAGTGTTTGAGGAAGAAACGGGAATCTCGAAGTCGATCTCGAAGATGTTCGTATGTTATCTCGAAGCAGCGTGATGATCGCGAGTAGCTCGGGTTTTGGCTCAAGGAAATTTATCTTGGGCTCGGGTTTTTGTTAAGTTAAATTAACCAAGGTTTTAACAAGTTTATAAACAAAGGAAGTATAGTATTTTCATAGTAGAATATTAAACTTGTTTTCAAAATAAAGGTGTTGAATAAGCTTTCAAGTTCAAGGATTAAATTCTTAAGTATATTTTGTATTTAAAATTGTTTTGTTTTAAAATTAGATAATTTGTTTAATTAAAATCTCAAAGTATTTTCAATTGCGATTTAATGATGTAACTGAGAAGTGATAAAGGTATGTGGATTTACTTTAATTGACCAAGAGGATCTCAAATGATTTCATATGTTAATTTCAAGCATTTAAAATTAAGCAAAATTTAAAGGATGTAATTAAGTAATTAGTGAAGATAAGTGGTTTATCTTAAATTAATTAAAGTCTTAAGTGAAAAAAAATTCTTAATAAGTAACTAAAAAAACTAATTAAATGATAATTACTTAATTAATTTATGGTTAATTAATTAATGTAATTAATTAAAGGATAATTACTTAAGGTAATTAAATTAAAGGTTGATTTATTAATTAAGGAAAATTAATTTGTATGATTAATTAATTAATTTGAGGATAATTAATTAAGGATTAATTAATGAAAGTGATTAGAATAATCACTTATTGTAATTAATTAAGAATAATTAATTAAATGGCAATTAATTAAGGGTTAATTTATTCATGTAATTAATTAATTAAAGAATAATTAAATAATTAGGGGTTAATTATTTAATGATGAAAGGTGGATTGATTTATTAATTAAGGTTAATTAATTTATCATTAAAGGTTAATTAATAAATGATTAAAGAATAATTAATCAAAATGATTTGTAATTTATTAATGTTAATTAACCAGGATTAGTAATTCATAAGTAATTAATCTGATTTGAATAAATCAGACATTTAACCGATCTTACTTATGGATGTTTGGGTTCTATTGAATGTTGAATTATTTGATATCCCTGATTTGTAATGCTTTGTGATATATCCTGATTTGTGTTGTGATCTGTAATGTAATTTATTTATAATGCATTTATATTAGTGGAAATTAGCCACAAGGGCCTATTTAGTAAGTGAAATTAGTTTCTAGGACACACAACTGAAATAATTACTTTCAAAGACAAAACGTAAAATACTTAGTTTCTAGGGCCTAAAAACCTATGAAATTATGTTCTTGAAAGTAATTGGACTGCTGACTTTGTCCTTGAAAGTAATTATTCTGCTGACTTTAGCCTTGAAAGTAATTTCTTTGAATGTGTGTCCTAGAAACTAATTGGACTGCAAAGTTTGTCCTTCTGGTGAAATGTCCCTTTATATTATCTATCTGTGATTTTGTGTATATAGATAAGCGTTATAGGATTATATCGCTTATCAATATTGTTGTGATTGTATCTGTAATGACTGATGATGTTGCACTATTGTGTGTGAAACCCCTGGACTACACTTTTACACACACAAATATGGATTTCACGAGGAAATCTGTTAAGTCACAAATGTTTTAAATTTAATATTTTTGAAATTGAAATCTTAATTTCAATTGATTTTGGAAATGAATTTGGATTAAATATTAAAACTTTTGAAAAAGGTGTTTTCAAAGATTAAAGTTATTTTTGAATAACTTGATTTAGTTTTGAAATTTAATTTAAATTTGAATTCAAAATTTTGAGTTGAATTCAATGATTGCAAATTTTGATTAAAGATGTTATAAATGTGTTTATATGAATTTGAACCATTTTAAAATATTGGTTTGAGAATTTGAATTTAACCCAAGGATTTTAATTCGTATAAATGAATCAGATTTTCCAAAATGAAAACTGTTGGTTTTCAAAGAATAAAAGCTTTCATATAAGAAATGAAATTCAAATTTAAGTTAAAGGAATTTCAAGTTTGAATTGAAAAATGTTTTTCCAAGTTATGAGTGTATTCTTTTTGAAAGCTATGAATTAAATCTGTTTATTTTTAGCAGATTTAAAATGGTGATTTTTTTAAACCATTCGAAATGAAATTGTTTTGAAAGCTATCTGTTAAATCTTTGATTTAAAGATTTAACGAGTTAATCCAATTGAAATGGAAATTGATTTGAAAAATCTATGAATGAATCTTTGTGAAACTGAGTGAACTTTGTGAGATGAATCTTTTTGTAAAAGATTAAAATGGTAATTTGTTTAAACCATTTGAAGAAAAGTTTTAGGTAATAAGTTGTGACTTAACTGAAATCCCAATATCCATATGTTTTTGAATATTGTGCTCATTATTCGGTTTAGCCGGGAGAAGACCTTTGTGTCATCTAACCCATTCCGAATAATGATACGTCGTATATGGATAGCATTTGATGACCGATGTTGAAGACCGGGTGTTTGCAAGAACGATAGGATAACCTATCGATTGTCTCTGCACTGAGTTTCTCCGGTATAGAGATTTCCTAAGTGATGGGAAGTCCGATCGGGATTGTGTTACCCAGATTGCAAGGGCTTCTTCGGAAGTGCCTTTGGTTCTGTTCGAACCCGGAACAGACTTGTATGGTTACATGTCTGACACTACACTTTGAGATATAAAGCTGATTTCTTTCAAATACATTTCTGTTGGTGGCGGAGAATTTATTCTCTTAGCTTAACACCCTTCTTTGAGACGTACGAGCTCAGAGTTTATGTAGTTGAAGGTTATCAGCGATATACTCCCAATTTGGTAATGTGGCATGCTGAGTGTTGTTGTGTGTTGATCATTTATTGATCATTTGTGATCAAAGCACGGCTTTGTGAAAAGGCGTAGCTTTGTGGATGAGACCTCATCGAACCTCACAGACCGGAAATGGTCGAAACAGGAATGATGCGGCAAGGTTATGAGGGTCACGCCCTTTAGGGTATGTCATTTCCTTCTGGAAAAGGGTGGTATCATGGTATGGAGCCCAGATACTTACTCATGTGGACACACTATATTTATTACTGTATGATGTTGGTTATCGAGCGCTCGGATAAAGGTTCCAAAGGACCGGGGGATGGCATATTCATGTAGTAGTTACCTAGTGTAAGAGGTAACCCGGCCTTGTGTTGGCTGAGAGCTAGTTAGTTCTCGGGACGTCCCGCCAAAGGCATACCCATGTGGCATAGGAAGTTCCTTAGCCTGACTGTAACGACCCGACTTTCTTTGCCCAGAAAGACGCATCATTAATAAGAAAGAAAGGGGTAGAAAATAGAAAAGAAGAGAAGAAAGAAAGAAACAACAACAACGATCTCACAGCGGAACGAATAAATTATATTAATAACATAAACTATTACATAGTTTACAACAATTTACAGAGTTACACAGCATATACATCACTTACTAGACAGTTATAAACATCTGTCTAGACATTACAACTCAATACACTACAGAGATACAGACACAGCGGAACTACTATATATATCTACAACGCTGAAGCCTCCTACTCCTCAGCTCCTCCAGTATTCGTCAAGACTAACCTGAATCCCTCGACTACTCAATACAATATTGAGTACCCAAGAGTTTAATAAAACAGAAAATAAACACTTGGGTCAGACATGGGTCTGGTGTGAGTAAACGGTTTAAATTGCTTAACTTTGAAAACCTTTGAAAACAAAAGTATCACGTAAGACTTCCCACACATAAACATGGAAAAGTTTTTACCTTACGCTAACCAAAACATTTGATAGGAAATCTGATTGTATTATAATAGGGTCTAGGGTTTTCAAGTAAAATACAGAAATAGCTGAAATGCTTACATCTCACATTCCAACATAGTTGGGCACAACTAATACGTACGGCACTTATTGGAGTTTGGATTCCATACAATGGCAGGGCTACTGGGGTACCGCCCGTCACAGTACGTGGCCTAGATCAACGTACCGAGGAGTACGCCCGCTCCCATGCAACACAAAGCCGGAACCATCCCTTACTGGATAATCCCGAACAAGATAATCCCGTAGTTGGCGCGACCAACTACACACTAAGCCGAATAAAAGAAAAGGGACCTCTAGACAGGGATCTATCTTGCTCTCAGTGGGTGCTACCCACGAAGCCTTGCTGCACCTCCCCTGTTTTAGCCATTTCCGGTTGATGAGGCTTGAGGTTACGATTACCTTTAATCAGAACATATCACTTAGAATGCTCATCGTCCACCTGACGATGTGCTGAAAGCATTCAATCCATACAAGTTCATTCCGGGTTCGAACGAAACCGAAGGCATTATCTCGTTACACTCGTTTTGGAATCACCCTCAGAGTTAACGACAATAACCCTTGCACTCTGAATCTTCATCTTCACTTGAGATTCACGACCTATCGTTAATTTGGATCGATGTGGTATTCGGGTCTCCAGACCTGGAAATCCGGTATACGGAAACCCGATCCCGGTCTCATCGAAATCCAAAACGTATCTTTTAAGGCCAAGTTGTTTTAAAGGTTAAAACAATTTAACTTATCTATACAGATAGATAATTCACAAGTCACAATTGATAATCACATTATCATTTAAACAGATGATTCATAACCAAATAGGTAATCCATATTAACATCACAATAGTTAATCTATATTACCATCATAATGCAACCAAGCATTCATACCACACAACATTACTTATCTCATTTCTGAGATTACATCCATTCAAGACAAATCAATGTCATCCATTCTTATATAAGCAATGATTTACTTAATCATAACATAATTAATTTAAATTTGATTTAAATTAACTATCTCTATCTTTAATTAATTTAAAGTGAATTAAATTAATCACTTCATCTCTTAATTAATTTAAAATAAATTAAATTAATTACTTCATTATAAATCTTACTTATATAATCATTAATTAATTATAAATTAATTAATTAATCTTCCTCTAAATTTCCACTTTAATTAATCACCCTGATTAATTATACTTTAATTACACTTAAGTAATTATCCTTAATTAATTTTCCAAATTAATTATCCTTAATCCAATACAGTAATTAACTTTTAATTACTTCATAAATTAATTTATTAATTACTTCATCTCTTAATTAATTACAATTAATCACTTATCATTTGATTAATTAATCTTAATTAATCAACTCTTAATCACATCATTAATTATAAACTAATGATCCCTAATTACACCTTTAATTAATTATTAATTATATTAAGTAATTAACCTTTAATTAAACCATAATTTATTAATCACCTTTGATTAAACTTAACCAGTAATTAACTCTAATTAATTATCTTCCTTAATTAATTATTTTTAATTAATTACCTTAACAAATAATTAATTACCTTATAATTAGTCTTAATCCTTTAATTAACTTAATTAAATAATTTATTTAATTAATAACACTAAGTAATTAACCTTAATCACTTCTTATTTAATTACTTTCATAAAATAATTATCCTCTAATTATTTTATTAAATAACTTTCCTTTTACTTAATTACATTCAGTAATTTTTCTTAATTACTTTATCAAGTAATTATACTAAATTAATTTATAAATGATTATCTCTAATTAATCACTTATCATTTAAATTTAATTAAATGATTCTTAACTTACTATATTAAAGGTTCTTAATTAAGAAACTATTATCTTAATTAAATCAATCATTTACCAATAACACTTGATAATTAAAATAATTTAATTATCTAAATTTCCTTTTCAAATTTAATTATCTTTAATTAAATCAACATTCTAAATACTTAAGAAAATTCTTATTTTAATTGATTACTAAATCTTAATCATTAAACCTTAATTAAATTAAAATATAAGATTTTAGA
This sequence comes from Allium fistulosum, assembly GCA_030737815.1. NCBI lineage: Eukaryota > Viridiplantae > Streptophyta > Magnoliopsida > Asparagales > Amaryllidaceae > Allium > Allium fistulosum. The sequence goes on along the minus strand of CM060907.1, from coordinate 641,364,425 downwards.
AATCAATAAATCATCAACACATTTTAAAGTAAACCTTTAAATATTTAAACTTTTTTTTTTAAAGTTATCAAACAAAATTTAATACAAAATTTATTATTAAAATTCACTTATTTTATTTTAAAAACTTTTATATTTCAAAATACAAGAACTTTGTTTTAAAACTTAACTTGAAACTAATTTAATTTTATAAATAAACTTGTTTAACTTTTGTTTTAAAACTTTAATCCTTTACAAAATAAAATTTTCTTTGTTTCAAACTAAAAAAAAAACATACTGTTAAATGCTAAAACCTGTTCACCTAAAACCCGAGCAAAACCCTGTTAAAACCCGCGTTTACCCCGAGTTACCCCAACCCTATACCAGCTCCGAGCCAATTCAACAAATACCCGGAGGAATACTCGAGCCCAACCTTCGTTCTCCCCAAAACCCACTGCAGAGCACGAAATCGTGCACGTAAACGTGCACATCACCGATGGTCGATGGCGAACTCTTCTCCGGCCTCCACCAAGTCGCACTCGACTCCTACAACTCAACGCTCAACCCAGAAAATTCGATACGATCGAGCATCGAATTCGACATACTGAACCCATCAGTTCGAAAACGCCATCACCAGAAAATCAACGTCCACGGCAACCAAAGCTTCGAGAAAACCCACTGTCTATACCGTAGCTTCATCACGACCCCTGACACCCACGGCAACCCCTGCGATCGCCTCTGGTAGCCCCTAGTTGACGCGAAAACAAGAAGAACAGGACGTCAAACTACAGGGGGTTAAACCCTACATCCTCGAATTCCGATCAACCCCCTCATCAATAAATTCCAAATTTATTTTTCCTATGATCCTCACCTCCTTCTCCACCTTCGATCTCAATCCCGTCCCCAAGTTTGCCGCCGATTGCCGTAAATTGATCAAAATACCCACAACAGTCAAACTCCAATTTCTCACTAAATACGAATCTAAAAATGTCAATTTAACCATTAAAAATCTTGATTTTCTATCACTATTCCAATCATGTAATCAAAACTAAGAATTGGATTTAAAAAAATTTTGACCCAATTCGAATTTTACTGTAATTTATAAATTTCCAGACAATATAAGTTATAAAATTTCCAGAACTTATTTTTATTAGTAATATTACATGATTCCACACATCTTTTATTTACAATTCAAGAGTTATCAGAGATTAAATGATGAGATGTAGATATTTAAAAAGAAAATCAAACTCTGTAAACACACAGAGCCTATATTCAAACATATACTAGTTATTCACAGGCAACAATACTTGTATACATGCATGCATCCATTTCAATTCAATATTAAGGCTAATACATGAATTTCATTCATATAACAAAATGGAAACAAGATTTAAAACTGTTTTTAAATTCTTAGTTTACTCACCTGTTATTTTAAACAGAGAACATATGACAGGTTTTTGTTTCCAGGCTTATTCCAGACTTTTGAATTTGATTTTGAACTTCCTTTTCTTTTGCTTAGTTGAATATAAACTTGCTGTTGATTTCCTTATTTGATTGCATGTCTTCAAATTGCAATTGAAGATTTGAAACTGCTGTTTTAATTTGCCTTTGATCTTCTTATTTCAGATCTTAGATTCCCAGATTTTCCAGATTTTGCTTTGCTTTGCTTTCAATTTAAATTTCCAGTTCTTCATTTTCTTATCATTTGATTTCCATACTTTTTACTTTATCTTTAGATTCGAATTATTTTGGTAGAGAAAGAAGTGAAGATAGTTTTTAGAGCTGAAGAAAATAAATTGCAGATCTTTTTTTCTATATTTAAAATTTTAAAACTTTAATTACCAAAGAAAAAAGCCACTTGTCTTCTTTAAGTGTTAATTTGCTTACACATAGGCTTACATCTTTACAAATGTCTTTAAACTACCTTTAAAAACTTACAAGTGTACATTCTTATTTTAATTAATTGACTTAAGCTATATCTATGTATTTATAAAATATTAACATGTATATAAAAATGTATTTATCTTTTATAAATAAGCTTTTAGATTTTAATAAATATACAATGGTGAGAAACAAATATTTAAATTAACTTATACTTATGTCAATTAAATATAACATATTTGTATATGCTTGAGAAATTGAGTTTAACTCTCTATATATTTTTACAAAACCATTTTGACTTATATTTGAATATTAAAAGAGAAAAGATTATTAAAACAAATAAACTTCTTAATTTAAACCTTATTTAAACTTAAGCTTACATATATATTTTTAATAAATAAGAAATTACACTTGTTATTTAAATCTCAATTATCATTTCCAAAAGTACTAAGTCAAATTACAAATTTCTAAATTACAAATTATATATATATATATTAAAGTTTGAAAATACTTTATTAAATTCAAATCCAATATTCTTTCCATTTCAATATATACAAATATATTCTAAATGGAAAATATTTTTTTTAACATTAGTTTTGATAATTATCATATTGAAATTTTAATACATAACTTCAAATAACAATATATATATATTCATTATAAATAGAAAACATTTATATAAGTTTTAAAAGATAAATCTTACCAATTTTAAATTATTAGAAAAGATAATAATAAATATTGCCAATTTAAAATATTATTAACCTTTTAAAATGAATTAAACTTGTCAATTTATAAAATAAATCAACTAATCAATTTAATTATTAATAAAGATTATTAAATTGATATTGCCAAATTTCCGGGATATCACATTCCTCCCCCCTTAAAATAATTTCGTCCCCGAAATTTAAAAGCAAAGATAATTTAATAACCCAGCAAAAGTTTTTAATTTTTAAACAACAATCACATAATCAATCATACACTATCAATCATAGCAAACAATTTAATCAAACAAATTTAACTATCCAGACAAAATTCTGGATAGAATTTCCTCGAGTTTCCCCAAGTATATATATATACCGGGATACTCGTTCTACAGGATCTTAACTAACTATCTACAATAATCTAGAACTCCTTCCCATCTAGATTATAAATCTGAACAAAATATCAGACTAAACTCAAAACCATCTCAACTACCCTTCTGAACTGCTGATTCCATCACTCGATGAATCATACACATATTCCTCAGAGATATGTGAAATAAAATGAATTCCAGTTATCCGAACTGGCAACTCAATCCTGGGGATCAAAATCTAATCTCCAAAGAACACAGAAAAAATCTCATAATACTTCTGGAGCTTACTCTCCAGTCTTACCAAATCTTATATCTCCTTTGATCGGAGAAAAACTTAAACAATATTCAATTTCAACATCAAATTCCAAATTCCATCCATTCTTAACTGCATAACTCCTTTGACGATCCTGAGTCACTTCATTCTTCCTGATCAGCTTAACCCTTGCTGATGCTTCTTGAAACAGATTAGACCAACATCAAACCAATTTCCGGATCCTACTCAACAAAATGGTTTCTCAAAAATATGCCGAAATCCAAAACACAACTCTACTCTACAAACATTAGAGAACTTCGAACTACCTCTCCTATCTGAAAAAGTCAAAATAGTTGTACTTGACAACTTTACCTCCAAATCCCGAAAATTCTTTCACACTTAGAGTTATACTTGAATTTCTTATAGAAATCCTCTACTCCAAGAAAATTACAACTCCCGGTTGCTTCCACTCTAGAATAGCTGCTATCTTGCTTTCGCTGCACAACTCTGATCTGGAACAGATGAGAATGCCATCGGAAAAACTCGAGCACAAACTTGATCATCCACAGTTCACCATATCTATAAAATCTTAGTGAACCATTCCACTTGGTCAAAACATCCTAGCAGAATCCCCTCCAGAAAATTAGGACTGATCAATCCCTCTCCAAACAATCTTCAGTTGCTTCACCAATTTCTTCTCTAGGAGACATCCTCCTACAAAGCTGAACCACCGGTAACTCCACGAATCAAGTCGATACGGAATCTCAATCTCCAATAACCCAAAAGAACACTCAATCAATCGCAAGTCTCTTTTGCGATCAACTCGACCTAACTTCCACAGATACTGTTCTCTCTTCACAAATTAGAACAGCTCATACTTAACTATCCAATTCATCGAAGAAATGGATTCACTCAGCTGCTTCTGGACTCCAACTTCAGAAAAACTACTCAGCCAGAAACTCCTGCTAACACACAGAACACTCCGAGCCGCACTGCTGTCACAAACCAAAGACTTCTTATCCGAAACTCCTCGAGAAACTCGGACCTCAAAGCAAATAGAAACACCCCACTGGACTCAGCCACAACACCGAAACAGACTCACTTCTTCAAACTTGTTCCAGAAGAAACATCTTCAGAAACGTCCATAGCCACCGTGTCTCATCACACAGCTACTACTTCCTGAGGTTACCAAAATACCATCACTCTTTTCAGCTCATCCAATAGATCTACTCTATTCATCCAACTTCAAAGATAAACTCTAAACCATAACTGGTTTCCTTCAGAGATCGGTGAAATCTTTACACCACAACAAAGTTCACTCGAGACAGTATTAGGTCTACAGTCTCGTCAGATATACTTCCAACCTCAACACTCAAATTCTAACTATTGGTAGTCGTGTTACTCACACTACCACCTTATCTACCTTTATAACTTATATTGGAAAACCAGAACAGGTAACCCAACAAATAGGTAGAAATATATATATTTAAAATGATACTTTTTATATAGAAATTATTTCTGGGTAAAATTATTTCATTTACCTCTTTAAAACAATATTGTGTCCGTTGGCCTGGTTCAAGTGTTTAGAGATTCCTATCAATAACGTTAGCTACTCGTATTGACCAGAATCCATATACCACTCAACCGATCAATTAACACAATATAAAATCATTTTTATATAACTAACAATTACGCGCTCTCAAGATAGACACCACTTCAGAGCCTAGGTATTCACTCAACCTACTGCTCTGATACCATATGTAACGACCCGACTTTCTTTGCCCAGAAAGACGCATCATTAATAAGAAAGAAAGGGGTAGAAAATAGAAAAGAAGAGAAGAAAGAAAGAAACAACAACAACGATCTCACAGCGGAACGAATAAATTATATTAATAACATAAACTATTACATAGTTTACAACAATTTACAGAGTTACACAGCATATACATCACTTACTAGACAGTTATAAACATCTGTCTAGACATTACAACTCAATACACTACAGAGATACAGACACAGCGGAACTACTATATATATCTACAACGCTGAAGCCTCCTGCTCCTCAGCTCCTCCAGTATTCGTCAAGACTAACCTGAATCCCTCGACTACTCAATACAATATTGAGTACCCAAGAGTTTAATAAAACAGAAAATAAACACTTGGGTCAGACATGGGTCTGGTGTGAGTAAACGGTTTAAATTGCTTAACTTTGAAAACCTTTGAAAACAAAAGTATCACGTAAGACTTCCCACACATAAACATGGAAAAGTTTTTACCTTACGCTAACCAAAACATTTGATAGGAAATCTGATTGTATTATAATAGGGTCTAGGGTTTTCAAGTAAAATACAGAAATAGCTGAAATGCTTACATCTCACATTCCAACATAGTTGGGCACAACTAATACGTACGGCACTTATTGGAGTTTGGATTCCATACAATGGCAGGGCTACTGGGGTACCGCCCGTCACAGTACGTGGCCTAGATCAACGTACCGAGGAGTACGCCCGCTCCCCTGCAACACAAAGCCGGAACCATCCCTTACTGGATAATCCCGAACAAGATAATCCCGTAGTTGGCGCGACCAACTACACACTAAGCCGAATAAAAGAAAAGGGACCTCTAGACAGGGATCTATCTTGCTCTCAGTGGGTGCTACCCACGAAGCCTTGCTGCACCTCCCCTGTTTTAGCCATTTCCGGTTGATGAGGCTTGAGGTTACGATTACCTTTAATCAGAACATATCACTTAGAATGCTCATCGTCCACCTTACGATGTGCTGAAAGCATTCAATCCATACAAGTTCGTTCCGGGTTCGAACGAAACCGAAGGCATTATCTCGTTACACTCGTTTTGGAATCACCCTCAGAGTTAACGACAATAACCCTTGCACTCTGAATCTTCATCTTCACTTGAGATTCACGACCTATCGTTAATTTGGATCGATGTGGTATTCGGGTCTCCAGACCTGGAAATCCGGTATACGGAAACCCGATCCCGGTCTCATCGAAATCCAAAACGTATCTTTTAAGGCCAAGTTGTTTTAAAGGTTAAAACAATTTAACTTATCTATACAGATAGATAATTCACAAGTCACAATTGATAATCACATTATCATTTAAACAGATGATTCATAACCAAATAGGTAATCCATATTAACATCACAATAGTTAATCTATATTACCATCATAATGCAACCAAGCATTCATACCACACAACATTACTTATCTCATTTCTGAGATTACATCCATTCAAGACAAATCAATGTCATCCATTCTTATATAAGCAATGATTTACTTAATCATAACATAATTAATTTAAATTTGATTTAAATTAACTATCTCTATCTTTAATTAATTTAAAGTGAATTAAATTAATCACTTCATCTCTTAATTAATTTAAAATAAATTAAATTAATTACTTCATTATAAATCTTACTTATATAATCATTAATTAATTATAAATTAATTAATTAATCTTCCTCTAAATTTCCACTTTAATTAATCACCCTGATTAATTATACTTTAATTACACTTAAGTAATTATCCTTAATTAATTTTCCAAATTAATTATCCTTAATCCAATACAGTAATTAACTTTTAATTACTTCATAAATTAATTTATTAATTACTTCATCTCTTAATTAATTACAATTAATCACTTATCATTTGATTAATTAATCTTAATTAATCAACTCTTAATCACATCATTAATTATAAACTAATGATCCCTAATTACACCTTTAATTAATTATTAATTATATTAAGTAATTAACCTTTAATTAAACCATAATTTATTAATCACCTTTGATTAAACTTAACCAGTAATTAACTCTAATTAATTATCTTCCTTAATTAATTATTTTTAATTAATTACCTTAACAAATAATTAATTACCTTATAATTAGTCTTAATCCTTTAATTAACTTAATTAAATAATTTATTTAATTAATAACACTAAGTAATTAACCTTAATCACTTCTTATTTAATTACTTTCATAAAATAATTATCCTCTAATTATTTTATTAAATAACTTTCCTTTTACTTAATTACATTCAGTAATTTTTCTTAATTACTTTATCAAGTAATTATACTAAATTAATTTATAAATGATTATCTCTAATTAATCACTTATCATTTAAATTTAATTAAATGATTCTTAACTTACTATATTAAAGGTTCTTAATTAAGAAACTATTATCTTAATTAAATCAATCATTTAGCAATAACACTTGATAATTAAAATAATTTAATTATCTAAATTTCCTTTTCAAATTTAATTATCTTTAATTAAATCAACATTCTAAATACTTAAGAAAATTCTTATTTTAATTGATTACTAAATCTTAATCATTAAACCTTAATTAAATTAAAATATAAGATTTTAGAAATCAATAAATCATCAACACATTTTAAAGTAAACCTTTAAATATTTAAACTTTTTTTTTTAAAGTTATCAAACAAAATTTAATACAAAATTTATTATTAAAATTCACTTATTTTATTTTAAAAACTTTTATATTTCAAAATACAAGAACTTTGTTTTAAAACTTAACTTGAAACTAATTTAATTTTATAAATAAACTTGTTTAACTTTTGTTTTAAAACTTTAATCCTTTACAAAATAAAATTTTCTTTGTTTCAAACTAAAAAAAAAACATACTGTTAAATGCTAAAACCTGTTCACCTAAAACCCGAGCAAAACCCTGTTAAAACCCGCGTTTACCCCGAGTTACCCCAACCCTATACCAGCTCCGAGCCAATTCAACAAATACCCGGAGGAATACTCGAGCCCAACCTTCGTTCTCCCCAAAACCCACTGCAGAGCACGAAATCGTGCACGTAAACGTGCACATCACCGATGGTCGATGGCGAACTCTTCTCCGGCCTCCACCAAGTCGCACTCGACTCCTACAACTCAACGCTCAACCCAGAAAATTCGATACGATCGAGCATCGAATTCGACATACTGAACCCATCAGTTCGAAAACGCCATCACCAGAAAATCAACGTCCACGGCAACCAAAGCTTCGAGAAAACCCACCGTCTATACCGTAGCTTCATCACGACCCCTGACACCCACGGCAACCCCTGCGATCGCCTCTGGTAGCCCCTAGTTGACGCGAAAACAAGAAGAACAGGACGTCAAACTACAGGGGGTTAAACCCTACATCCTCGAATTCCGATCAACCCCCTCATCAATAAATTCCAAATTTATTTTTCCTATGATCCTCACCTCCTTCTCCACCTTCGATCTCAATCCCGTCCCCAAGTTTGCCGCCGATTGCCGTAAATTGATCAAAATACCCACAACAGTCAAACTCCAATTTCTCACTAAATACGAATCTAAAAATGTCAATTTAACCATTAAAAATCTTGATTTTCTATCACTATTCCAATCATGTAATCAAAACTAAGAATTGGATTTAAAAAAATTTTGACCCAATTCGAATTTTACTGTAATTTATAAATTTCCAGACAATATAAGTTATAAAATTTCCAGAACTTATTTTTATTAGTAATATTACATGATTCCACACATCTTTTATTTACAATTCAAGAGTTATCAGAGATTAAATGATGAGATGTAGATATTTAAAAAGAAAATCAAACTCTGTAAACACACAGAGCCTATATTCAAACATATACTAGTTATTCACAGGCAACAATACTTGTATACATGCATGCATCCATTTCAATTCAATATTAAGGCTAATACATGAATTTCATTCATATAACAAAATGGAAACAAGATTTAAAACTGTTTTTAAATTCTTAGTTTACTCACCTGTTATTTTAAACAGAGAACATATGACAGGTTTTTGTTTCCAGGCTTATTCCAGACTTTTGAATTTGATTTTGAACTTCCTTTTCTTTTGCTTAGTTGAATATAAACTTGCTGTTGATTTCCTTATTTGATTGCATGTCTTCAAATTGCAATTGAAGATTTGAAACTGCTGTTTTAATTTGCCTTTGATCTTCTTATTTCAGATCTTAGATTCCCAGATTTTCCAGATTTTGCTTTGCTTTGCTTTCAATTTAAATTTCCAGTTCTTCATTTTCTTATCATTTGATTTCCATACTTTTTACTTTATCTTTAGATTCGAATTATTTTGGTAGAGAAAGAAGTGAAGATAGTTTTTAGAGCTGAAGAAAATAAATTGCAGATCTTTTTTTCTATATTTAAAATTTTAAAACTTTAATTACCAAAGAAAAAAGCCACTTGTCTTCTTTAAGTGTTAATTTGCTTACACATAGGCTTACATCTTTACAAATGTCTTTAAACTACCTTTAAAAACTTACAAGTGTACATTCTTATTTTAATTAATTGACTTAAGCTATATCTATGTATTTATAAAATATTAACATGTATATAAAAATGTATTTATCTTTTATAAATAAGCTTTTAGATTTTAATAAATATACAATGGTGAGAAACAAATATTTGAATTAACTTATACTTATGTCAATTAAATATAACATATTTGTATATGCTTGAGAAATTGAGTTTAACTCTCTATATATTTTTACAAAACCATTTTGACTTATATTTGAATATTAAAAGAGAAAAGATTATTAAAACAAATAAACTTCTTAATTTAAACCTTATTTAAACTTAAGCTTACATATATATTTTTAATAAATAAGAAATTACACTTGTTATTTAAATCTCAATTATCATTTCCAAAAGTACTAAGTCAAATTACAAATTTCTAAATTACAAATTATATATATATATATATTAAAGTTTGAAAATACTTTATTAAATTCAAATCCAATATTCTTTCCATTTCAATATATACAAATATATTCTAAATGGAAAATATTTTTTTTAACATTAGTTTTGATAATTATCATATTGAAATTTTAATACATAACTTCAAATAACAATATATATATATTCATTATAAATAGAAAACATTTATATAAGTTTTAAAAGATAAATCTTACCAATTTTAAATTATTAGAAAAGATAATAATAAATATTGCCAATTTAAAATATTATTAACCTTTTAAAATGAATTAAACTTGTCAATTTATAAAATAAATCAACTAATCAATTTAATTATTAATAAAGATTATTAAATTGATATTGCCAAATTTCCGGGATATCACACTGACCATTTGTTGGAAATCCAAAGAAACAATACGTACCTTGTACGGTTTTAGTTGTATTACTTGCTATGGAATGTGGCGGTAACCTGCTATTGAAGATAGTAGCTATAGTAGGCATAAGTGCAGAATGCCTATGCTGGCTAAGATTAATATTATATTTTCGAAATGTTTCCTACACTATGCACTAGTAATAATATTAAAAGAATTTTGTTTGCGTAGTAAGCATGTTTGACTATCATAAGAAGAAATCTCCTCCAATTCTGCGTTTGCATTGTGTGTGTGGCGGGAGGTCTTATGGTAGTTTCAATTTCCAAAAAGCATTGCGGATTTCAATGTTTAAAATTATTTTGTTGTTTGTTTAAAGATAAACTGTTTTTGTTGCTCACACCATTCCCACGACTGACTCGGAGTTTATTGTTCCCTTCCTAAACTCTGGGTGCCCATAATTTTCCACACGGGTAGTCTAGAGTTTGGTTTTTCAGATATTCAGGTTTAGTATGCTAGTTGGAGCTAGTTCAGTGTTTGGAGTTCACTGACGACTAGCGTTGCTTCTCTTGGTGCAACGTGATGGTGGTTCGAGTTGATGTTGGAGTTGTTGGACTCAGCCTCTCTGACTGATCATTTGGAGTTATCATTTCTTGTTACTTATGTTGTATCATTATTGTATCTTTGATATTGTTGCATCATATTGATATCATTGTTGTATATCATTCTGGATATTGTATTCATTTGAGTTGTATATGATATCATCTATTTCTTTATTCCGCTGTGTTGTTATACTTACTGTGTTATAAGCTCGGAAGCCAGATTCGGCGTTTGAATCTACGGCATTTGAGTACAAGTGAAGTACGGGTGCCGATTTTCGATGGCCGAGTTTTTGGATCTTCACAGCCGCTGAAAACATTTCTTCGGTCAAAAGTTCAAGAGATCATGTGGATGACATGGGAAATGAAAAGTCTGGAAAAGATGCTGAGAAGAACAGAAAAAAGTAGTGAACTTCCTAAAGCTAAGATCAAATATTCTAATCATCAACACATTTACAAAGTTGAAGCAGTCGATCGTGAAGATAAAGAAGGGAATTAGGGAAATCCTCAAGCTCGGAAGCTATGGAAGTGGAAAGCAGAGAAGATATTAATTGTAATGTGATATAGTTTTGCTACATGCGTTGTTTTTTCTTGTAGTTAAGTATTGTGTCATGTTCGCTATACGTGTGTGTTTAAATTATGAAGCATAAGTGTAACACTTCAGATTTTCGGCTTTCGAAAATCGACATTAATACGTCCACTTTATCAACTGCCGAGCAATCGAATGCCGGAAGACCGAATTGTTATGGTTAAAAAGAAGAGGTAGAAGAAGACAAAAAGAAAGAAAGAAGAAACAACAGAAACAATATCAGAATCTCACATATCGCAGCGGAACAACATATAATAGATAAATGAATAATCTTTAAATCAAGAACTATATCAGTTTGAACATTACATCATCAGAGTCAATATACACACAATACATCAATGGACAGTTATACAAACTTGTCCTCATACAGAATACACAACGAATAATAATATCATATACAAGTGATATGCCTCGCCATCCAACTCGCCATTGAGCTCCACAGCATCTCCTGAATCCAGAATGACCTGATAACCTGACTCTAGACTGCCTGTGGGGAAAATTATGGGCACCCAGAGTTTAGGAAAGGAACAATAAACTCCAGGTCAGTCATGGGACTGGTGTGAGAACTTAAAACAGTTATCTTTAAAACAAACAACAAAAGGATTTTAAACATTGGAATCCGCAATGCTTTTGAAAAATGAAACTACCATAAAACCTCCCACCACACACACAATGCAAACGCAGAATTGGAGGAGATTTCTTTTTATGATAGTCAAACATGCTTACTATGCAAAACAAATCATTTTTGATATTATTATTAGTGCATAGTGCAGAAAACTTTTCGAAAGTATAATATTAATCTTAGCCAACATACAACCATTATTGTATGCCTACTATAGCTACTATGTTCAATAGCAGGTTACCGCCACATTCCATTGCAGGTTATACAACTAAAACCGTACAAGGTTCATATGGTTTCTTTGGATTTTCCAACAAATGGCCAGGCTAAGGAACTTCCTACTGCCAATGGGTACGCCTCTGGCGGGACGTCTCGAGAACTAACTAGCTCTCTGCCAACAAAAGGTCGGGTTACCTCTTACACTAGCTAACTACTACACGAATATGCCACCCCCCGGTCCTTTGGGACCTTTATACGAGGCGCCTCAACACAACACAATCATATAGTAAATGAGATTGGAGTAACCACATAGGTTAAATACCAGGGCTCCATACCTGTAACACCCTTTTCCAGAAGGAAATGACATACCCTAAAGGGAGCGACCCTCATAACCTTGCCGCATATTCCTGTTTTGACCATTTCCGGGTTGTGAGGTCCGAAGAGGTCTCGTCCACAAAGCTACGCTTTTTCACAAAGGCACGCTTTGATCAGCAAATGATCAATAAATGATCAACACACAACAACACTCAGCATGCCACATTACCAAATTGGGAATATATCACTGATAACCTTCAACTACATAACCTCTGAGCTCGTACGTCTCAGAGAAGGGTGTTAAGCTAAGAGAATAAATTCTCCGCCACCAACAGAAATGTATTTGAAAGAAATCAGCTTTATATCTCAAAATGTAATGTCAGACATGTAACCATACAAGTCTGTTCCGGGTTCGAACAGAACCGAAGGCACTTCCAAAGAAGCCCTTGCAAATTCGGGTATTCACAATCCCGATCGAACTTCCCATCACAAAGGAAATCTCTATACCGTAGCTAACGGTGCAGAGACAATCGATAGGTCATCCTATCGTTTTCACAAATACCCGGTCTTCACCACCAGTCATCAAATGTTATCCATATCGTCATATCACTTATTCGGAATGGGTTATATGACACAAAGGTCCTTTCCCGGCTAAACCGAATAGTGAGCACAATATTTAAAACATATGGAAATAGGGTTTTCAATTAAGTCACAACTTATTACCCAAATCCTTTCCATTAAATGGTTTAAACAAATTACCATTTTAAATCTTTAAACAAAAAGATTTACTTCACAAAGTTCACCCAATTTCACAAAGATTCATTCACAGATTTCCAAATCAATTTCCATTTCAATTGGATTAACCCATTAAATCTTTATATTAAGATTTAATTTATAGCTTTCAAAACTATTCACAATTCAAGTCTTTTATAATATAAAAGATACACCTTTTAAAATCTTCTTTGATGTCAAAATAAAGCTTAATTATCTTCACAAAGGTTAATTCATAGTTTTTTTCCAAACTATTCGCAATTTCATTTCAACCTGAAATGTTTCGATACAAATTGGAAATCTTTTCACTTTATGAAAGCTATTATTATTTGAAAACAGATAGTTTTCGTTTTGGGAAAAACTGGTTATAATTACACAGGTTAAAGCCATCCAAGTACAAAACTTGGATTTAAATTTAAATTTCCAAAACCATATTTTTAAATGGTTAAAGACCCATATAAACACCTTTTATAACTTGTAAAATATTTTAAACCAAAATTCCCAAATTATTGAATTCAATTTCAAGATATTGAATTCAAATTTTAAATCAAATTATTCAACTTTCAATTTTATTAAGTTATTTAAAATAACTCTTACTTTTGAAACTCATTTTCAAAAAAACTTTCAATTCCAATTCCCAAACTATTTTTGACTCAAAAATTCAATCTTCAAAATTGTTTAAAATCCGTGACTTAACCGATTTCCACGTGAAATCCACATTTGTGTGTGTATTGCATAGTCCAAGGGTTTAACACAATAGTGCAACAACACCCAACCATCACAGATCAGAACACAGAAATATAGTTGATAAGCGGTATAAACTATAACGCTTATCTTTAATTCCAAGATCATAGATATTCATATCATAAATAAATAGATCACAAATCACAACACAGAACATGATATATCACAAAGCATCACATATTTGGGATATCAAATAATTCAACATCCAATATAATCCAAACATCCATAAATAGGATCAATTTAATCATCTGATTAATTTAAATCAGATAAATTTCTATAAATAAATTTTTACTAGTTATGGTAAATTAATAATCAATAAATTTCTAATTGATTTTCAAATCTGTTTCAAAACACCAAATCAAATTTTCAACGAATTTCCAAATTATTTCCTTTTTAAAATAAATTTCTTTATTTCTACAAATCTATTTAAAAATCCAAATTTTAAATAAATTCTTCAACTTATAATAATATTATCGAAAACCCATTTACTAAGCCCTTTTTCCCAAAATTTGAAATTTAATTCAATATGGTTCAAAAATAATACTTTATCTTTTTAAAACTCCTTTTAAATTTATCCAATTCTCAAAGTAAATTTTAAAATAAATTTTCAACTTGAATTTCGAAAATCCAATTTTATTTTTTTATGGTATCCAACGATACCAAAAATATATTCCCTCCCACATGTTTCCCTGCATCCACAGATGTTAGCACAATACCAATTCCACTTCGAGGTGGAATATCGCGGTATATGGGATTTATAAAATATTATCCGCTATTATGCGGCGCAATAGGGTCTCATACGCTATATAATGCGGGAAATCAACTCTAAATACATATATAATACCAATTCCACTTCAAGGTGGAATATCGTGGTATATGGGTTTAATATAATAAATTCCGCTATTATGCGGCGTATAGGGTCTATTTCAATTCAACCAAACACAATCATCATCCAATTCACACAATCAAGCAATTTAAAATTTAACTATTTAAAATTTAAATCGAAACAAATTCGATTGAGTGAGAAGTTCTCACCTTGCTTCCAAAAACAGTTGTAGTGTTTTATTTCGAATAAAATTAAACACGTGTTTAATTTTACTCAAAATTTTCGCTAGCTCAAATAAATCCCAATCCAGCTCCATTGCGTAGTGCTCGACAAAACGAACCCAACGCAAGTAGTTTCGTCAAATTCCGACTTTGTATAAAGCAGTTACAATATTTTAAAGTTCATACATTTTTATATACAAATTAATTGCAATTTATATTTTAATTATAAACCTTAACCAATCCAGGCCATTCGATCTGGAAAACTAGATCTAGCGCTACTTTAATCTTCTCCCCTTCATTCCTTTGGTACGCGAATGACCCATCCCAGCCGCCACCTTCACGAGTCCACCGCGCCACCTATCGACGTCGAGAACATGATCGGCCAATGCCATTCGACTCGCCTACGCAAGCTCTATCGTCGACACGAACACGGTTGAGCTCGGCACTACCATCTTCTCAAAAACTGCACGTGAACGTCCCAGCTTCATCGCCTAATTGCGTCGACGATGATGAGTTTTAGGCGATCGTATCCGTATGGATTTACAGATCTCGTTGTCCTCTACATTTGTGTAGTTGATAGTTCTACGTAATTGCTTACAGATTGGAAGAAAAAGGAGGAGGAAGGAGAGAGTTTCTTGGCAATTGGAACAAAAATGCCGGCCATACCTAGTTTATTAGAGTTTAGTGTAAAATAAAGAAAATCAAGTCCTTTTATAGAAAATTCTCAAAACACTATTCATCCGAGATTTTCCAAACTCCAAACAAAGCGTGTCGGCTGACGTTCCTAGGGTTTAACCCACGTTTCGGACACAATGGAATAGGTATCGAGAGCCAATTCTATCATATGTGCGAGTTATGGAAATAAACGATCAAAATAAAATTAAATCGATTAAAATGATTTCTATGCGTTTTGGCTCGCCCCGGACAAACGGTAAATTCGATTGATACGAAATTTGAAATCTTACAATAATTTCACATTATGGATCCGATGAAAATGGTTTCATCGAAATTCGAGACTGTATGAAAAACGACTATTTTTAGTCGTCAATTAAATATTAAAATAATAAATTATCACAATTTAACTTTTAATTCAAATTTAAAAGTTCTATAACATCATTCTAACTCCAATATGATTTAATAAAACTTTATAAATCATTTTCATTCACAGTAAACCCAATTTCCAATTATTTACGCAATTTCAAATATTAAATTATCGATTTAATTATCTAATTAAATCTTTATATTCAAAATATAATTCATTCGGTTTATAAATCTTACTTGTTAATATTTAAAATCAATTAAATATTTGAATTTCAAATGACAGAAATCCTGGGTCGTTACAATCTTCCCCCTTAAAAGGATTTCGTCCTCGAAATTGCAAATTAAGAAAAATGCCCAAATCCATTAACTTTTCAAAAATCCACTTAGTGAAAATTTAATATTCCCTTTTTCAAAATCTTTAACTTCAACAAAAACAATGGTTTTTCATTTTCTAGTTCAATTCCTACGTTTTATTACAATTTGGGAAAACGACTTTCCGTTAACAAAAATTTCCCAAAAGTTCAAAAAATTTCTAACTCCCAAAATTTACGATTTTTTTTGGCAGAGTCTCCTTTGTACGGAGGAGCTTTTACAATATCACAATAGATATAAATATATATACATCGACCCACACGGTCGGAAAACAGAAAAACAGTTCATATTTCCTATTTTTATTGCGTAGGCGTACCTTTTTAGCATTTTTAAGCAAAGCAGTTATTAATTTAGCATTTTAGCGCAAACCCAATCCAGCCAATGGCAACCCCAGTAACTGTACTTACTCAGTTTAAATATGTAAGTACCATATATACAAAATCTATTAACATTTTACTCTTTTAAACAACTACAACACATGCATAGTAAAAGAAATGCATACTAAACAAGGTTTATAAGCAACTTATATAATTTCGACAACACTTGTAATTGTTTACAACCAATTCATATACAACGACATTCAATTATTCATTTTCAATTAGTTTACATTCACTAATTTAAATTCAAGTTGGTTCACTTCCAATTCAAATTCCATCACATAGCTTTCAATTTCACTAATTCAATTTCATTAACACTTAATGAATTTTATACAATCAACCAACAATCATATAACAACCAATGTCATAACCAACATAACCAAGTTATTAAATTTACTTTACTTACATTCAATTTGGTTTAACACTTTTAATTTCAATTGGTTTAATATTAAGTTGACTTCCATTTGATTCATTCCAATTCCAATTTATTAGCTTTTAATGAATTAACACTTACATCCATTATTCCATATCAATTCATTTACATTAGATTGATTAACATTCAATTCATTTGTTAATTCAATTGCTAATTCATTTTACAAATAAGGTTGAATCTCCTTTATATAACTCAAGTTCACATCCATTTAATTCACTTTGTTATTTCACTTCGACACCAAAATCAACTTCATTTAACATCACTTAAGTTATATTCCATTTCAAATTTCCACTTACATTTGCTTTCACCATACAACTTAAGTTATATTCCTTTTAAACATCATTTGTTTAGCTTAACTTAAATTTCCACTTATAAATCCAATTCAATTTATTTAACCTTCCTTTAGTTAAATTCACATCATATATTTACTATGCTAACTCAAATTCTTTAACTTTACCAAAGCTAAAATCTTTATTTCATATTATAAGTCTAAAACTCATTTCACTTATATTCATCAATTTCAATTTGGATTTTAATTTTAATTTTGTTTATCAGAACAAAACTTCAAATTTTCAATTTATTATGGTAGCAAATCCATCACACAGAAACTCGAAAATGATACTGATGATGCTGCAGTCATCACCCTTATTATTTCCCAGTAACAGTAGTGAACTCAGTGCTTTAAATTCTTTCAAAATTTCCGTTTTATTTATAAATCACATTTATAAATCTTTTTCTCATATAATTTCACTATTTAAATTTCAATTTTGAAAAATAACTTCCAAAATAAACAGGATTCAAAATTTTCAAATTCATAGTTCAAATTCATTTTTATTTACAACTCATAATTATAAATATATTCATATAGTTTCTCCTCTTATATATAAGATTATTTCACAACTGCAAATCATATTAATTATAATTCCATACTTAATAATTCATTTGCTCATATACTTCATTCTTTTACAATTGTTGTTTTTATTTAGATTATTCAAACAACTTTTATTAACTCACATATATTTTCACATTTTCAACAACCAAACAATTCAATTTTATATACACTTTAATAATTCTGAAAAATTATTTCCTTTATATACAAAATATAATCGAGGTAAAATTATTTCATTTAACCAATTTAAAATGATACTATGTCGGTTTATCTCGTTTAAGAGTTTAGAAACCCCTATCGATACAGTTAGCTAGACTACACCGACCAGAATCTATAAACAATCAACCGATAAGTCAACACAATACAAAACAATTTCATATTCACTAACAAATACGCGCTCATATCTATTATTACACTCACACTCATTCTAGAGTACTACTGACTCTATCTCTAATGAGTAATCCCCAACAGAGCCAAGGTTATCGCTTAACCATATGCTCCGATACCACATGTAACGCTTCGAGATTTTCGGCTTTCGAAAATCGACATTAATACGTCCACTGTATCAACTGCCAAGCAATCGAATGCTGGAAAACCGAATTGTTATGGTTAAAAAGAAGAGGTAGAAGAAGACAAAAAGAAAGAAAGAAGAAACAAAAGAAACAATATCAGAATCTCACATATCGCAGCGGAACAACATATAATAGATAAATGAATAATCTTTAAATCAAGAACTATATCAGTTTGTAGATTACATCATCAGAGTCAATATACACACAATACATCAATGGACAGTTATACAAACTTGTCCTCATAAAAAATAAACAGCGGAATAATAATATCATATACAAGTGATACGCCTCGCCATCCAGCTCGCCACTGAGCTCCACAGCATCTCCTAAATCCAGAATGACCTGATAACCTGACTCTAGGCTGCCCCGTGTGGAAAATTATGGGCACCCAGAGTTTAGGAAAGGAACAATAAACTCCAGGTCAGTCATGGGACTGGTGTGAGAACTTAAAACAGTTATCTTTAAAACAAACAACAAAAGGATTTTAAACATTGGAATCCCCAATGCTTTTGAAAAATGAAACTACCATAAGACCTTCCACCACACACACAATGCAAACGCAGAATTGGAGGAGATTTCTTCTTATGATAGTCAAACATGCTTACTACGCAAAACAAATCATTTTTGATATTATTATTAGTGCATAGTGCAGAAAACTTTTCGAAAGTATAATATTAATCTTAGCCAACATACAACCATTATTGTATGCCTACTATAGCTACTATGTTCAATAGCAGGTTACCGCCACATTCCATAGCAGGTTATACAACAAAAACCGTACAAGGTTTGTATTGTTTCTTTGGATTTTCCAACAAATGGTCAGGCTAAGGAACTTTCTACTGCCAGTGGGTACGCCTCTGGTGGGATGTCCCGAGAACTAACTAGCTCTCTGCCAACACAAGCCCGGGTTACCTCTTACACTAGGTAACTACTACATGATTATGCCACCCCCCGGTCCTTTGGGACCTTTATCCGAGGCGCCTCAACACAACAACAATCACACAATAAATGAGATTGGAGTAACCACATAGTTTAAATACCAGGGCTCCATACCGGATACCACCCTTTTCCAGAAGGAAATGACATACCCTAAAGGGAGCGACCAACATAACCTTGCCGCATATTCCTGTTTTGACCATTTCCAGGTTGTGAGGTCCGAAGAGGTCTCGTCCACAAAGCTACACTTTTTCACAAAGCCACGCTTTGATCAACAAATGATCAATAAATGATCAACACACAGCAACACTCAGCATGCCACATTACCAAATTGGGAATATATCACTAATAACCTTCAACTACATAACCTCTAAGCTCGTACGTCTCAGAGAAGGGTGTTAAGCTAAGAGAATAAATTCTCCGCCACCAACAGAAATGTATTTGAAAGAAATCAGCTTTATATCTCAAAATGTAATGTCAGACATGTAACCATACAAGTCTGTTCCGGGTTCGAACAGAACCGAAGGCACTTCCAAAGAAACCTTTGCGAATCCGGGTATTCACAATCCTGATCAAACTTTCCATCACAAAGGAAATCTCTATACCATAGCTAACGGTGCAGAGACAACCGATAGGTCATCCTATCGTTTTCACAAATACCCGGTCTTCACCACCGGTCTTCAAATGTTATCCATATCGTCATATCACTTATTCGGAATGGGTTATATGACACAATGGTCCTTTCTCGGCTAAACCGAATAGTGAGCACAATATTTAAAACATATGGATATAGGGTTTTCAATTAAGTCACAACTTATTACCCAAATCCTTTCCTTTAAATGATTTAAACAAATTACCATTTTAAATCTTTAAACAAAAAGATTTACTTCACAAAGTTCACCCAATTTCACAAAGATTCATTCACAGATTTCCAAATCAATTTCCATTTCAATTGGATTAACCCATTAAATCTTTAAATTAAGATTTAATTTATAGCTTTCAAAACTATTCACAATTCAAGTCTTTTATAATATAAAAGATACACATTTTAAAATCTTCTTTGATTTCAAAATAAAGCTTAATCATCTTCACAAAGGTTAATTCATAGTTTTTTTCCAAACTATTCACAATTTCATTTCAACTTGAAATGTTTCGATACAAATTGGAAATCTTTTCACTTTATGAAAGCTATTATTATTTGAAAACAGATAGTTTTCATTTTGGGAAAAACTGGTTATAATTACACAGATTAAAGCCATCCAAGTACAAAACTTGGATTTAAATTTAAATTTCCAAAACCATATTTTTAAATGGTTAAAGACCCATATAAACTCCTTTTATAACTTCTTCAATCTTTTAAACCAAAATTCCCAAGTTATTGAATTCAAATTCAAGATATTGAATTCAAATTTTAAATCAAATTATTCAAATTTCAATTTTATTAAGTTATTTAAAATAACTCTTACTTTTGAAACTCAGTTTCACAAAAAATTTCAATTCCAATTCCTAAACTATTTTTGACTCAAAAATTCAATCTTTAAAATTTTTAAAAATCTGTGACTTAACCGATTTCCACGTGAAATCCACATTTGTGTGTGTATTATGTAGTCCAAGGGTTTAACACAATAGTGCAACAACATCCAACCATCACAGATCAGAACACAGAAATATAGTTGATAAGCGGTATAAACTATAACACTTATCTTTAATTCACAGATCACAAATATTCATATCATAAATAAATAGATCACAAATCACAACACAGAACATGATATATCACAAAGCATCACATATTTGGGATATCAAATAATTCAACATCCAATAAAATCCAAATATCCATAAATAGGATTAATTTAATCATCTGATTAATTTAAATCAGATAAATTTCTATAAATAAATTTTTACTAGTTATGGTAAATTAATAATCAATAAATTTCACATTGATTTTCAAATTTGTTTCAAAACACCAAATCAAATTCTCAACGAATTTCCAAATTATTTCCTTTTTAAAATAAATTTCTTTATCTCTTCAAATCTATTTAAAAATCCAAATTTTAAATAAATTCTTCAACATATAATAATATTATCGAAAATCCCTTTACTAAGCCCTTTTTCCCAAAATTTGAAATTTAATTCAATATGGTTCAAAAATAAGACTTTATCTTTTTAAAACTCCTTTTAAATTTATCCAATTCTCAAAATAAATTTTCAACTTGAATTTCGAAAATCCAATTTTATTTATTTCTGGTATCCAATGATACCAAAAATATATTCGGCTAAACCATAGCCTTCAACAATTCCAATCCACAAATATAATCACACGGAGATTATAAATAATCAACACACAACATTGAAATAAATTCAAATGTTTGAGGAATCCAGTTGGATCCCTCCAACCTGTTTCCCTGCATCGACAGATGTTAGCACAATACCAATTCCACTTCGAGGTGGAATATAGCGGTATATGGGATTTATAAAATATTATCTGCTATTATGCGGCGCAATAGGGTCTCATCCGCTATATAGTGCGAGAAATCAACTCCAAATACATATATAATACCAATTCCACTTCAAGGTGGAATTTCGTTGTATATGGGTTTAATATAATAACCTCCGCTATTATGCGGCGTATAGGGTCTATTTCAATTCAACCAAACACAATCATCATCCAATTCACACAATCAAGCAATTTTAAATTTAACTATTTAAAATTTAAATCGAAACAAATTCGATTGAGTGAGAAGTTCTCACCTTGCTTCCAAAAACAGTTGTAGTGTTTTATTTCGAATGAAATTAAACACGTGTTTAATTTTACTCAAAATTTTCGCTGGCTAAAATAAATCCCAATCCAGCTCTATTATGTAGTGCTCGACAAAACGAACCCAACGCAAGTCGTTTCGTCAAATTCCGACCTTGTATGAAGCAGTTACAATATTTTAAAGTTCATACACTTTTATATACAAATAAGTTTCAATTTATATTTTAATTTTAAACCTTAACCAATCTAGGCCGTTCGATCTGGAAAACAAGATCTAGCCACTACTTTAATTTTCTCCCCTTCATTCCTTTGGTACGCGAATGACCCATCCCAGCCGCCACCTTCACGAGTCCACCGCGCCACCTATCGACGTCGAGAACATGATCGGCCAATGCCATTCGATTCGCCTACTACGCAAGCTCTATCATCGACACGAACATGGTTGAGCTCGGCCCTACCATCTTCTCGAAAACTGCGCGTGAACGTCCAAGATTCATTGCCTAATTGCGTCGACGATGATGAGTTTTAGGCGATCGTATCCGTATGGATTTACAGATCTCGTTGCCCTCTAGATTTGTGTAGTTGATAGTTCTATGTAATGGCTTACGGATTGGAAGAAAAAGGAGGAGGAAGGAGAGAGTTTCCTGGCCATTGAAACAAAAAAGCCGGCCATACCTAGTTTATTAGGGTTTAGTGTAAAATAAAGAAAATCAAGTCCTTTTCTAGAAAATTCTCAAAACACTATTAATCCGAGATTTTCCGAACTCAAAACGAAGCATGCCGGCTGACGTTCCTAGGGTTTAACCCAAGTTCCGGACACAATGGAATAGGTATCGAGAGCCAATTCGATCATATGTGCGAGTTACGGAAATAAACGATCAAATTAAAATTAAATCGATTAAAACGATTTCTATGCGTTTTGGCTCGCCCCGGACAAACGGTAAATCCGATTGACACGAAATTTGAAATCTTACAATAATTTCACATTACGGATCCGATGAAATGGGTTTCGTCGAAATCCGAGACTGTTTGAAAAATGACTATTTTTAGTCGTCAATTAAATATTAAAATAATCAATTATCACAATTTAACTTTTAATTCAAATTTAAAAGTTCTATAACATCATTCTAACTCCAATATGATTTAATAAAACTTTATAAATCATTTTCATTCACATTAAACCCAATTTCCAATTATTTACGCAATTTCAAATATTAAATTATCGATTTAATTATCCAATTAAATCTCTATATTCGAAATATAATTCATTCGGCTTATAAATCTTACTTGTTAATATTTAAAATCAATTAAATATCTGAATTTCAAATGACAGAAATCCTGGGTCATTACAATAAGTTTGGTTGTTACATGCCTTATTAGGAAGGGTCGCTATACAAAAGATTAAGACCCAAAATTAATGCAAATTCATATATAATATGAGACATCCCTCACATAGAAGAGAACGGTTAGCTTATTATAGCCCAACCACTATGAGACTTCACTCACATGTAATATACATTCTGATGTATAGTTGAAGTTCATGTATGAGTTAAAAGATCTTTTAAGTCATCTCATCCGATTGTAAAATATAATATTATACATGACAATAATACTACTTATTGAACTACATTGAGTTTTCAATGTGCAGTTAGCATTTAGTACTGTTATTGATGAATAAGCATGCATAGACAAAAAGCAAAATTGACCATTGTTTACATGTATGGCATGGCTCTAAAAGGAGCATTAAATTGTTATATGTGTGATCTATCTCAATCTATAATTACAATAGACCAAAATTGGGATGATATGTGGTCTAAAGTATACATATTAGAAGATAGGGCTGACATAACAAAATAGTTTGTATACCTGGTTGAAATGAGACATTGCTTTACTTCCACTTCGGCCTGCAATCACCATCTTATTCAGTTTTGGGAGATTCAAATCATTGACTTCACATAAAAAATAGAATACGGTTAATCCCAAGTACACGTATTATTACAAAACAATATATGTACTTTGTTTGGTATATACAATGACATCACATTATATACTTGTTACTGCAAAACATAAAATACAAATTGAAGAAAAAAGCAATATTTTATTATGACTTATCTCAAGCTATAATAACAACATGCTAAATAATATATTATCATGTAATGAAATGAAAGGTAAATGGGGAAAATGTAAATTATTACCATATAATATACCTTGAGCAAATAGACATTTAAAAAAGAGTATGAGGAAGTAAATGAGGCTACAAAGAAATAAATAGTTTGTTTGTCTTAGCCTATGAATAAATGTCTACCAATAAATGTCTACCCTATCAATTATTATCATATAGTCTCTGCTATATGTAAATAGGTCTTGTCACCTAGAAAATAAAAGAAACACTATAATTGGTAAAAACACACTAAATGTTACAATAACACTATGTTATATCCGGATTCGTTACTATATTTCCTAAAGCAAAAGGCTGATGTTTTCATACATATTCATATTCTGATGAAGTTATATATGGTGATAATGGGATAATATGAAATGTAACTCATGTTGGAACACAAAATTTTATTTCATTATATATCAATAGTTCGTTGCTGATGTCTTGACATATGGTTCCCAAGTATAGATTTTATTACATTTCTGTACCAAAAATTCTTGCTTTAGGATAATGTAAGAACCAAATACTTTGTTTAGTATATATATAATGATAACACATCATGTGCATGTTGCTGCAAAATATAAAATGCAAAAAATAAATCAACATTCTAGTGTGACTAAGCTATAATTACAACAGGCCAAATAACAAAATGATAGTAACATATTAAAAATGTTTATTTGTTACAGATCATCATACTTGGGAGCTGAATAGATCAATAATTATAATTTGTACCTGTCTCTTTGTGACGACCCAACTTTCTACCACCAGAAAGTCGCAGCATCTTTAAGAAAGAAAGGGATAGAAAAGAGAAAAGATAAAGAATAAAAAGAAACAACATCAGAATCTCAACAGCGGAACGAATAAATTATATTAATCACATAAGTATTACATAATATACAACATCAATCAGAGTTACACAGATAATACATCACATACTAGATAGTTATAAACACCTGTCTAGTTAATACAACTTGATATAACTCAAATACAACAGAGATACCAACACAGCGGAACACTATATATATATCTAGAACGCTGAAGCCTCCTGCTCCATTGCTCCTCCACAATTCGTCAAAGCTAACCTGGATCCCTTGGCTACTCGTAAAAATTTGAGTACCCGAGAGTTTAAGAAAAACAGAAATAAACTCCGGGTCAGACATGGGTCTGGTATGAGTAAAAGGTTAAAGTTGCTTAACTTTGAAAAGCCTTTGAAAACAAAAGGTATCACGTAAGACTTCCCACACATAAACATGGAAAAGTTTTTACCTTACGCTAACCAAACATTTGATAGGAAATTCTATGATATTATAATAGGTCTAAGGTTTTCAAGTAAATAAGAAATAGCTGAAATTGTTACATCTATTAAATTCCAGCATACTAGCCAACAAGTGGGTAATACAATCAAATCCGTTGGTACTTATTGGAGATTGGATTCCATACAATGGCAGGGCTACTGGGGTACCGCCCATCACAGTACCTGGCCTAGATCAGCGTACCGAGGATTACTCCCAATCCCCTACAACACAAGGCCGGAACCATCCCTTACTGGACAGTCCCGAACGAAACAACCCCAGTAGTTGTCGCGAATCAACTGCCCACTAAGCCGAATAAAAAGGGACCTCTAGATAGGGGTATATCTCGCTCTCAAATGGGTGCTACCCACGATCTCCCCTGTTTTAGCCATTCCCAGTTGATGAGGCTTGAGGTTACGATTACCTCATCAGAACACATCACTTAGAATGCTCATCGTCCACCTGACGATGTTCTGAAAGCATTCAATCCATACAAGTTCGTTCTGGGTTCGAATGAAACTGAAGGCATTATCTCGTTACAGTCATTTCGGAATCACCCTCAGAGTTAACGACAATAACCCTTGCACTCTGAATCTTCATCTTCACTTGAGATTCACGACCTAACGTTAATTTGGATCGATGTGGTTTTCAGATATCCAAATCTGGAAACCCGATCCCGGTCTCATCGAAATCCAAACCGTATCTTTTAAGGCCAAGTTGTTTTAAAGTTAAAATAATTCAATTCATTATCCATATACACACAGATAGATAATTCACAATATCACAGATAGATAATTTACAATATCATCATAAATAGATAATCTACATTATCAATACACTTCAACCAAAGTAACCATATCATACAGTATTATTTATCTCATATCTGGGATTTCAAACCATTCAAGGAAATCAATATCATCCATCCATACATAAACAAGGATTCATAAACACATTACTTATAATTAATTTAGAATGAATTAAATTAATTATCTTATCTCTAATTAATTTAAAGTAAATTAAATTAATTACTTCATCATTATAAACCTTGCTTACATAATCATTAATTAATTACAAATCAATTAATTAATCATTCTCTAATTTCCATCTTAATTAATCATCCTTGATTAATTATCCTTTAATTACATTCAAGTAATTATCCTTTAATTAATTTCACAAATTAATTATCCTTAACCAAATACAATAATTAACCTTTAATTACTTCATTTATTAATTAACTATAATTAATTATATTAATCCTTAATTAATTACATTAATAAATCCCTTCATTTATTAATTATTTCCAAATTAATCCATTCTAAATTACATCATTAATTATAATAATTAATGATCTCTAATTACATTTTCTATTTAATTATTCTACTTCATTTAATTACATTAAGTAATTAATTTTTACTTAAACCACATTTATTAATCACTCTTGATTAATCATATCTTGTAATTAATTAACTTACCTTAATTACTTCATTTAATAAATTAATCGCTCCTTAATTAATTATCTTAATTAATCCCTTGATTAATTACAAAAAGTAATTACACTCAAATTACTTCCATCCTTCAATCAATTACATCCTATAATTACCCATTAATTACTTTACTAAGTAATTATTGTGACGCCCCACCTCTATACCCACGCTAACCAAGAACACTACGATGTAGTGCTGTCAATTAGCGCGGAGAATAAGGCTGTGGAGGAGGGACCATCCATGTAACTTCTTTGTGCGAGCATCGATACGTCAGATAGAATAGAATGCATATCTTTTAAGGAGGAAATCCGACATACCGATACAAACACAAAGCTATCACACGGTGGCTATATATAATCTTCGGAAACAAACATAGAAATAATCATAACATAAATCAGTCACAGACATCCATGTCACAAAGGCGGAAGAAGATATGAATAAATATATATATCACATGAAAGTGTACATCAGAGTAGTGGTCGGAAAGATCCACGATAATACAAAAGAATAGCATCACGTGCTATACAAAAAAATAAGTACACAACATAGAGTCTATATCTCAAAGGTGTACATCCAAAAACTACTAATCTAGGTAGTTAGCCAAAAGTCAGAATAATCCTGAAGAGAAGTCAAGCAGAAGCACCTGTAACATCTCGGTCTGACCCGAGTATTATTTATAAGAAAATAATAAACGGATCAGTCTAACTATAAATATCAGATGATATGGTATACAGTAAAAGGCATGACATGAACATGTAATAACCATAGCGACATACTACTATAAGTATGTAAATGATAATCAACAAAAGATTAATCAATATCACAAGAATCTTCTCAAAGATAAAATAGGGTATCATACCCTAAACTTGTATTCATAACAAGTCAATAACACATGAATTCACCAATGCACAAAAACTGATATCATATCAATGAAAATCATGAAAATTGGTGAAGCACAAAATTCCAGAAATCATCATCAGAAATCCAGAAAACACATAAAGGGGGGAGGCCTAACACATGAATGGGAGCATGAAAACTCACCTACGCGTAAACACATGACGAGATGATATCTCATGGAAGCTATCCATTAAATTTTCACACAGGAATGGCCCGAAGACCGTAGGAAATGTGATGGCGAAACATCACATGATCGGGGTATAGTCTCCCACGTAGACAAAGAGACATCGCTCAATCGCTAGTCTAAATCACAAAAATGATCGTCATGATCATAAGGAAGTGTCAATCACACCAAGCTAGTAAATATATGAGTTTAGCTTCATGTCCCATAACCACTTGCTTAACTTAAATATTTACGAACAAGCTGTAAATCTTCACTAGGAAATTGTCACAAAAAGGGTTCAATCGAACAAGTCCAAGAGCCAACCGACGAAGTGAACGCAAGCGTTTCATACCACTCGTTTTACTAAGTCGTTTAAGTCGATTTCTCATTCGAGTGAAGTAAAAGGCTTGTATATACTAGTAGATTGAAAAATCGGTTTGAGAAAACGAACTTTTGATATTTAAAATAGTGTTGAAATCGCTTTGATGAAAGAGTTTTGATATTTACTATTAGTATTGAAACCTTCATATATCTTTAAAATGACAAGTCATAAAACGATTGTAGAAACAAATCAATTCACGTTCGAAGACGTGAGTAAAGTCCAAAGAAGTCAATCCCAAAACCATCAAAGTAGAAATTCTGATAAATGCTTTGTCAGATAAGATTGCCTACGCCGTGCGACCTAGCAGAAGAACATGTTAAACGACCAAGTACTAACTCGCGAGCGACCTAACGAAGTGCGCGACCTAACAGTGAGGCGCGACCTAAGTGTTCACGACCTAAGAAAATGCGCGACCTAACAGGGTTCGCGACCTAAGATAGGCGAACGACCTAACTGTCTGAAGTGTCGAGCGACCTAAGGGTTAACTCGCGAGCGACCTAACAGAGGTATTCGACCTAAAACTCGCGACCTAAGGAGGGTGCGCGACCTAACTGGTTCGCGACCTAAGGATGGTGCGACCTAACAGGTTCGCGACCTAAGGTCTTGCGACCTAACTGGTTCGCGACCTAAGGATGGTGCGACCTAACAGGTTCGCGACCTAAGGTCTTGCGACCTAACTGGTTCGCGACCTAAGGTCTTGCGACCTAAGGATGGTGCGACCTAACAGGTTCGCGACCTAAGGTCTTGCGACCTAACTGGTTCGCGACCTAAGGTCTTGCGACCTAAGGAGGGTGCGCGACCTAAAGTGAACGACCTAACGAGGTCCAGGGGAAGCGACCTAAAATGCTTCGACCTAAAGGTGCACGACCTAAGGTCTACATGACCTAACGACCTAAGGACGAGCGACCTAACTCCGAGCGAGCTAAAAAAATGGCCAGAACGACCTAAGTCCTTAACTCGTGAGCGACCTAACACTTAACTCGTGAGCGACCTAGCACCAGAACGAAAATCTGCAGACAGAGGCTTTGAGGCAGTACGACCTATAGCCCAGATTTTGCCAAAAATGCTGAAAAATTGGGTTTCTCGCCAATTCAATCCAAACCAAAAGCGAATATGCATGCTAAAGCGATGGGGAATCATTCCCAACAACCCAATGACAATATAGGCAAGATGTGAGATTAAAAATCTCACCTTTTCACGGAATTTGATGAAGATGGAGATTGAAAGCAAGGAGAAGCAATCCAAAGCTTGAATCCACTATCTTCTACTTGAATTTGGAGTTGAATCTCGGATTTGCAATAGAATTGGAGTTTGGAGTTTTAATTTCCACTTCCCACCACCATTTTTGATGAAGCTTGAATGTTAAAACAAAGGGTGAATGAAGTGAGGAAGAGGGTTGGGCTGAACTAAGGAAGTGCAGTCCAAACCAAAGTCTCAAGCGGGAAAAGTGACGAAAATTTCACTATCTCCAAACATATCGAAGTTTACACTCAAAAAGATCGCAAACGTCATTTTGAACTCAATGGGGGTGGTCTCGAGTCCTAATTTGACCGTATGCAAAAAGTAGCTTTTCGGACTAACATCCGACTAACGATAAAATATTTAAATATAAAATCGATAGATATGCGGGTTGTTACAATTATGCTATATTGGTGACATTTAAGTAATTATACTTATCAAATCATCCAATGATTAATTTAAATTAATTAAACTTAATTAATTAACTTAAACAAATCAAATTAAACTCAATTAATTACATTAAGTAATTAATTCCTTAATTACTTCCATTTTGAAATGTTGGCTAACCACTTTGGATAATATATCTCTTGGATAAATCCATTCTTTAGGAGTCTGTCGATCTCTTCTTTCAAAGCATATGATCGTACTTTGTCCAACTGCCTCTTTTTCTATCTTATAGAGGTTGCTCCCGGATTGATATTTAGTGCATGACACATGACCGTTGGGTCGATTCCCACCATATCAGAATGTGACCAGGCGAATACGTCTTTGTTGACCTTGAGAAAATGTATTAAATCCTTCTTTAAGTCATCATTAAGATCCTTTCCGACTTTGATCACCTTAGTAACATCATCTGAATAAATATACACTTTCTCAAGATCCTCTATGGGTTTTACCCTCTCAGTTTCTCCTCAGCAATCAAACTCGGTGACTAATGGGCCCTCTTCCACTGAGTTTGCATCAATTCTCCTCCTCTTGCCTCCAGAGGGAATGTACCTTTGATACATATGCTTGTTAGATTTATTAACTTTAATCTTTGCTTCGAATGTTGGATGTGAAAATCCATCGTCCGAAGGCTATAAAACAGTAGAAGAGTCAAAGTACGCATAATACTTCCTTTTGTATTAATCAAGAGTGGCAAAATACATTTCTCGAGAGCTAAACTCCTCTCCTCGGATAGTTCCCCAGCCTAGCTTTGTCAGAAATTTTACCATCAGGTACTTTGGGAAGAAAAAACATCGATCTCATCAAGAGCTGGCCTGCCAAAGAAGGCATTGTACACTTAAACATTTTCACAAATGTTTATCTTTAATTAATTTATCTAATTAATTATTAAAATTTATCACATTAATTAATTATTTAATAATCCTAGTTAATGACCTTCATTAACTATTAGCAATTCTTTAATTTCTTTTCTTAAGTAATTAAACTTAGATTAATCGTTATTAATTACAAATTAATAATCTTAATAACCAATTTATTAACCACTAATTATTTAATTAATTTAAGTTTTTAACTGTAACTTAATTAACCTTTAATTACTTGATAAATTAACATTTAACCATTTATTTAACTTAAACCTTAATTAATAAATTTCAACTTATAATTACTAATTTAATTAATCCAGATCATAAATCACTTAAATTATTTAACCCATTTAATTACCTTAAGGATTTACTGATTTTAACTTTAAGATAAAAACCTTTACTTATCTATGGTTAAAATTATCATTCACAAATACAGTTGAAAACATTTATTTTCAAATTTATTTGAAAATTTCATTTTTAAATTCAAGATTTAGAATGAAAAAAAAACCAATTTGTCTTTAACAAGGTTTATAACCAATTTGAAACTTTGAAATCCACATGTTAAAGAATGCTTATGTCTCATAAAAGAAATTTAAAGATTTTAAACTAAATTCCTTTTTAAATTCAAACCATTTAAGTATACTTAAACTTTTAAACTTATTTACATCCTTTAAAGTTATACACTTTATTCTATTTTCAAAACCTTATTTATTATTATATATATATATATTTTTTTCAATTGAGATTCAAACTAAACAGAACCAGATTTTAAAGCTTAGATTTACTGGTTTAAAACTTTAGGGCCCGTTTGGTATCGTTTTGAATTTTCTGTTTTGTGTTTTCAACATATACTATAAAATACAAGACAATGCGGGACTTTTTTTTATAATTCTTAGCCATCGCGATGATGGACGAGAAATGAAGGAGATGATTGTTTTTCATCCTATTGTTATGTCTCAAAACGCGAAAAATCAAATAAACTTGTTTTATATTTTCTATGTTAATTTCGTTTTCCAAAATTGTGTTTTTCAATAATTCATAAGAAATGCGCAATTTTGTTTAGACGAAAACACAAAAATAAAAACAGCAAACCAAACGTGGCCTTACTTTTTAAACTTCAGTTTTTAAATTTTAAAACAAACCATTACAGGGTTTGTTTAAACCTGTAACAGAATTCTAACCCGAGCACAGACTCTATTTACTTCGAGTCAAATCCTAACCCATTCGAGTAAAATACTCGAACTACTCGAGTTAAACCCGAGTAAAAACTTCGTCTCCCCCAAAACCAAGAGACGATAAAACGTGCACGTGCACGTGTACTTCGCCAGCGATCAGTTCCAACCGACCCCACGTCGTCGAGCAAGTCGACCTTCATCCTCGCATCCATTCTTGATCATCCAAACTTCTACAAAATCTCGAAATCGAATTCGAGCTGCCAAATCCAAAACTAGAACCAAAGACGAAACCTGGAACCACCAACGTCCTCACGTCTCCGATCATCAGAGTGGCAATGCCTCCGGCCACGTCTGCGTCTACGCTCAAGCTACCCTCACCCAAAACCTAGTAGCACTCGATCGACTCTACGTGCCATGGTTGATCGAACAACCCAACCCAGTAAAACTAGGGTTCTAGAAATGAATCCACTGCCACAACTTCCTCGATGAATTCCATCACCATCGGCCATTTTTCCCATCAACTACGATCACTCCTCTCTCATCAGGAAGAACCCCGACCACCACCATCCAGTAGATCGCCAGAAAACATCTCATAACCATATTCTGTTCAAACTAGAACTGCACTCCATTCCTATTACTAAAAATTATACTTTTAGTTTTAAAAATCAAGTTTTTATATATGGTTTTAGATCACAAGCCTGAAATTATAAATTTGAATGTTTGAAATTTTGACAAAGTTTAAGTATTTCTGTTCTTATAGTTTTCTAGAGCCATTCCCAAACTGTTTTTACTTAAATAAATTTTTAAACTCTAATTCATAACTAAACAAACAATTTTTGTTTGAAAACAATACTCTAACTTAGATTAGAAAATGAGATAATGGATTTTGACTTAGAACTAAAGCCTGGAAAATAAAAACAGGGGATAATCTAGATACACACAGCATGCACACACCAATATATTCACATATATATATACAGATATTCTCTTATACATACTTATCACAGAGAATAACAAGCAACCAAATTTATTTAAGTTTTAAAAGTAACTCACCTTGTTTCAGAAATGAACAGAGCATCTTGAATTTGAAAACAGGCTTTTAAAAGTTGCTAGCTGATTTTTTATTCTTCATGTTAGTTGAGTTGAGTTGTTGCAAAGCTTCAGTTGTTAATGTCTTTGAAAACTTTAAAACTGGAAAATGCTAAGTTTCTTTTTGTAAACGAAATGAAATGAAAAAGATAGAGAAGATTGATAAATAGATAGATGTTTACAGGGTATTTTACTTCACTGGTACAAGAATTTACTAATATTGGTCAGAGATTTTTCTTCCTTATGGGGGCTGATAAGATTTTGCTTTGTGTACTTAGAGAGGTTCACATTAAATGCTTGTCCTACATGTCTACATACTTACCTTTCTTTATTCGTATGTACTTAGATAGTTTATATTTTCTTTATTATTTTTCAAGTGTACATAATTGTTTTACTTCCTGTACAAACATCATGAAGATATCTTTTCTTTTATACTATTCTTCTTTGCCTTATGTCTACAGCCTTGCAAACATGTATTTTCCAGAACTTCAAGTGTTCATTTTTTTCTTGCTGCTTTAGTCTTAAGCTTTGTAAGATACTAAGTTTCTATATTAACCAGATGTTAGAATTTATGTCATGCTTACTTATATTTTCATGTTCCATTTCTAGCTTAAATACTTATTTCTAACATATGTGTTTATTTTTATTAATTTCTTTTTAGAGAAAATAAAACAAAGCTGTGTATATATATATACAAATAAAAGCTTATACAAATATCTTTGAAATCCAAACATTTTAAATATTTACTCTTTTTAGTTTCAATGCTTTTAAATTCAAAATAAATTCTAAAATCCAATTTTTAAAATCAAGTTATATATATACATATAACAACATATTTACTTTGAAGATAACACTTCTATTTTAAAATCTATTTATATTTATATATATAACAATACATTAATCATGTTATTTGAAAAAAATGATTTGTCAAATTTAAATAATTTATAAAAGAGATTGTAACGACCCGGAATTTTTGATCCCGAAAATTCCAAATAGTTATGAAAAAGAAGAAAGAGATAGAAGAAAAGAAACAGAAAACATAACACAGATGCTCACATTCGCAGCGGATCAAAATATAATATTAAATAATAACAGTTTACAAAAAAATACTTTATCTGTCAATTTACATTTATTTACATCAGAGTTATATTCCAATACACAACAATGGTCATATATAAATCAAATAGGTCTCAGATAATCAAAAATAATAGACACAGCGGAAACACTCCATACATCCTGCCATCCAGTACTCCTTCTGAGCTCCAGAACGTCCTTACCTGAAAATCTGTAATACTTAGTCTGACCCGAGCATTACATCAAAGTAACACCCGGGTCAGGCTGGAAACCAGCGTGAGTAAACCCATCTAACATAGAATACAAAAGTATACAACTCATATAAACCCGGGGTACTTATCAATTTACAACTTTACAAGTTGTTATAGACTTTAGTTATTTCACACATCAATTTCTAAGCGCCAAACTTAGATTAAATGGTCCAATTCACTTAAATCATTCCATACCAGCCTATTTATTTCACATATCAATCTATAAAGAATCAAAGTGGTTTCGGGTATTTATTAATACCCGACTCCAGTCTCTTCGAATTCAATATCATCTTAACCCAGGTTATTCAAGTGAAATACAATTCAACTTTAAATTCAAGATGTCACTTTTTACACAGCAATTCATCAACGATAGAATCCACATTATCTTTGTTCACCCAAACATAGCATAAAACATTTCATATCAAAGATATCAATCAATTCAAGGCATTTAGCATCATTCAATTAGTCATAAGCAAGATTAATTAATCACACCATTTCTAATTAATTTAAATAAATTAAATTAAATTAATTAATTTAATCACCTCTAAATTTTCTTACTTGACAATAATTAATTACAAACCAATTAATTAATTATTTATTAATTATCCATATCTAATTAATCACCTTTGATTAATTATCCTTTAATTACAATAAGTAATTAACTCTTAATTAATCATCACAAATTAATTCGCCTTTACCCATCCACATTAAATACATTGATCCTTAAATAAATTTCTCAAAATAAGTTTCTTATAATTATTGATTAAATCTCATCAAGTGATTTCTCGTTAATTACCCTTCTGAATTAATGACGTTAAGTAATTATTTTTATTATACTATCTAAGTAATTAACCTTCAATAAATTTAGTCATCTTCTAAATTAATTACCTTAGTTAATTAGTCATATTAATAAATCAAGTTTATTATTATTATTATTATTTCCTTAAATTCCTTTGACCATATAAAATCCTTGAATAAACAAATTCATAAAAAAAAACAATATGCTTGTTAAAACTTTGGAAAGTTTTGTTATACTTCAAAATCCAAATTTCTTTATTTAACAAAATATAGCTTTCAATTAAATCAAAACTTATTGGACCGAAGCCCACAACCCAACAAAACAACCAGCACTAGCTATACTCAGGCCAACCAAAACAAAATGGGCCGGAGTCCCAATTGAGAACATATCGGAACAAACCCAAAATCCCAAACATCAAACACGAAACAAAAATGCTCCATCTTCTTCTAACTCCCTCCCTTCTACCAGGCATCCTTCCCAAAATCACTCAATCCACCATCTTCGAACTATTCCAAGAATCAGATTTAAGATTCACTCACCAACGATCAATACTCCGATCAAAATCTCAAACCACGAACTGACCCTGCCAATCGAAACTCATCTTCCTGCTTCTTCCTCACTTAAACGAATGACAACAGATATGTATGTGCATCGTGCACATGCACAACCGTGCCGACCATCTCTGGTCATCGCCCAGTGTACTCACAAGTCGCCTGTGACCTGCTCTAAGTGTTCCACCACCCAAAACCTACGATCGACTCTGAAATTCAATTCGAGCGATCTCGCACCCTTCAAACAAAAACACAGATCTACGAAATCCACTCACACTGCCACCACAGACCACCGGTGGCCCTCAAACTCCACCCACACCTCGGCAACACACTAGGAAACCACCCACCAAAGCCTCGTGACACTCGATCGCGTATTGGAAACAACACTACTCGTTCCTTAACCTTAGCAAAAACTGGCCTTAAACCCTAGAATGAATTCGTTCTTTTAATTTATGCAATGAAAAATTTTCTTGATAATTTTCACGAAGTCACAGATACTTATACTTGCTTCAACACAAATTTCAACAGTAATTATTGGGTCAATCATCTGTAATTGGTAAAAATGCAATTTTTTGATCAACAATGAACTACTCATACAATTCTACACTTAAAATTCCCTTTTCTGCTTTAAAAATCCTATTTTGCATTGAAGATTCAAGTTATTAACTTGAATTCATATTTTGTAACAACTGAATTTATCAAAAAAATTCTTGTTGCCTGTAAAAGCTTGGTTTCCAAAGTATAATTTACTAATACGTTTTAAACAGGTTTAACAGTCCTGATTTGAAGTTCGAGCATCATGTTTTGTTGAAAAAATAAAACTTTTATCATGATCAAATGGCAACAATTCAAGATTAAATAGTTTCAACCTTGTAACACATAACAGAGGAGAACAGCATATGCAGTTTTTAAAGAACTGCCTGAATATAACTCAGATTCATATCAAACTTTAACACATACAACCCCCATATATTCCACGAATCATCTTACTGTTTTAATTTAACTTAAACTTGAAAATTTTATGTTTACTCACCTACAAAATCCCTTTGCACAGAAAGCAGTTGATGTTTTGAAAACCTGTTGTTGAAACTGCCTGTGTATTTTCTGTTTTGAATTTAAACTTGAGCTTCCATTCTTTTTCTTGTTTTTTTTCTCAGGTTAGCAAATATTTTTACTGAACGAACAGGAATAGCAAGATGCATACATATATATATATAAGAGGACAGGATGTATAAGGGGAGGTTTAACTGGTCAAGTGTTTATCTTCTGTTGAACAGATTTTATTGTTTTTGACTAAAGATCTTTTTAGTTTGGAGGCTGAAATGATCTTTTACAAATTTCGGCTGAACATATATTTGTGGTGCTGAGATGAAAGCATTAAATGTAATTGTCTTCAAATATGTTTACAAACTTATGGTTTTGCTGATATTTATTTCTACAAAGATATTTGTATAAAGATTTTTGTTTTTATTATCTTTTAGCTTGAACAATACATATACATATTTGTGTCAGGTATTACTTATACTTTGTCTGATTTCATGTTACAAAACTATCAATTTATTTTATATATTTACTTCTATTATAAACTTAAATATCCAGTACTTCATTTACTTGTTCATTTTATACTTATATTAATATTATAGTCTTCTTATCTTTATATACTTATGTTTATAACCATAAATATGTTTTATACTTGTGTTTAGTATTTATAAGATTTATTTTATTTTAAATCGTATAAGTTGTTGTTAGAATAACTTCTTAGTTTTATTTTTATTTAGAGTTTAATTTTCAAATATTTGATTTATAACCTATATTTGCATTTATATATTTTATATTTCTATTCATATCCTATATTTTATATTCATATTCAATATTGATAGGATTACTTAAA
Source organism: Allium fistulosum (assembly GCA_030737815.1). Taxonomy (NCBI): domain Eukaryota; kingdom Viridiplantae; phylum Streptophyta; class Magnoliopsida; order Asparagales; family Amaryllidaceae; genus Allium; species Allium fistulosum. Next base: position 641,326,109 of record CM060907.1, on the reverse strand, counting down.
TTTAAACATTATTATCAAGAGTTCATTTATAAATATATTATATTAAATATTAATAATATGGAATTTTTAATTTAATTGAATAAGATAAATTTTACTATAAATATTATTAAGAGAGTTAATTTAAATTTACAAATCAAATTCCCTTCCAAAATACAATTCCAAATAAACAATGGCAAATATTTCGAAAAGCCCTATTTTTTTAAGACGATAAGTTTACATTTTATTTAATTAGATTAAATATTTATTAAAATAATGTTGCCAAAATACCGGGTCATCACATTCCTCCCCCCTTTGAATCTTTTCGTCCTCGAAAAGGAACGAAGCCAGATTTATTAAAATGCTTAAAATCATATAAACTTTCTTTGATCATTCTTAAACTACTTTGAAAAAATCTATATAATATTTCTAAAATAGTTTTTATAAAAATACTTTTATAACTCAATGTTTTGACAAGTCCATCCTCGTTCTCATAGAAATTCGGTCATACGTTGATCAGGCGTAGGACTAAAAATCTATAAGTACTTAGTAGACCCATTTCAACACCAGTGAAAATACTTGGAAAATAATTTTATTAAAAATATAGAAAATAGTTTTTGAAATTAGAGGATATATCTTTGGTGAGAATGCTCTGGAAATCATCACCCTCATCCATGGTCGCAGTTACATCCTGGGTTACGTTGCCGTCGCAGCAAAATTCCATGTAACTGTTGGCTCTCAGCGGCACACACGATTATGCCATGGAACCAACAACAGATCGCAGTTACATTCCAGGGTTACGTTGCCATCACAACAAAAGTCCATGTAACTATTGGCTCTCAGCGGCACACACGATTTTCGCTGTCAAAATGAAACTTCTCCACTCCTACATAGGTCGCAGTCTACCGATATAACATCAAATGCAGACTGTTGGCTCTCAGCGGCACACACGACTTTCGCTATGTTACCATAGTGTCGCAGTCTACCGATATAAAATCAAACGTAGACTGTTGGCTCTCAACGGCTCACACGACTTTCGCTATGGTCTGCGGTAGATCGTAGTGACATCGAGTTACACTGTCATCACAGCATAACCCAAATGCCCCTGTAGGCACCAGCCCCTCGACTTTCGCTACACAATAATCCTCAGGAACTAGTTTTGTCCGGACTCCTCACAGGATCAACTTTAGAACCTCCCCTTTAGAGGCTCAAGGCAGTGCCACCCTGTGGCACTCCTGAGAAGTTCATTACAAGGAAGCGCCTTTTTTCCCAGAGCATATCTCAAAACACTTTATACTATACACATATAGTATTTTCCAAATCATACACCTAGTATGAATTTCATATAAGTGTTTTTACACAAAATCGATTCCCAAAATCGATAATTCACAAATCAGGCTTCCCCAAATCCCAATATTGATTTTATCCAAAAATCAAAAGCCTTTCCAAAGTCCATAGATTCCAAAAAACCATTCCTCCAAAATCATTCTCAAAGATCCTTTATATATATAGATATATACAACCTTGATAAAAATCTTTGGATCATTTCAAACTTGTATAAAACCCTTTTTATACTTCAAATACCTTTAAAAACCATTTTCTTCTGGCTATAGATTCAACAAGGTGAGTTTTATCATATATATAACAAAGATATATAACTTTTTTTTATTCCAAATCAAATATTTAAATTTGACTTCTTTTACAAAGTCACTTACCATATGACTTACTCCCATAAAGTAAATTTTATTATCGAAATATCCAATTTCCATTCTACTTTATCATATATTTCACGAAATATACCTTTCATTTCAAAAACCATTTCCCAATTATTATCCACAAATTCCCAGTAACAATTTCATTCAAACCCGTACAATGTACACATATTATCCGTACGCTATCAATCTGATCGCTCACTCGATCACACAATTTCACTTCTGAACTAGTATCGTCCACCCGACTTCCTAGTGCTTACTCAGATCTGGTTTCTTGATCAGAAACCGTCATTCTCCTTGCAAAGTCACAACTATGATAGAGAATATCCAGAATCGATCAAAAACCCATATCCAGGTTCGTCGTCGAAAATCGAGCGAAAAATCCCAACTCGGATCAATAATATTATCTCAAAATTCTATGCTCGAATCTGGATCAAATCACTAGGCAAATAGAATAATATACGTACATCTTGCGTATTTATTTTCATTTATTATTAGTCAAATCAATTCTCTTTCTATTCACCTTCACTTACTCACAATTGCCTAAATCCTCATTTGGGTTACCACCCAATTTCTTATCTCACATGGATATTTAATCATAAACAGTTTGAACTCTGTCCAACTTAGATTTACAAAATAGATTAAAAATTTAAAAATAGATAAATAGTTGAAAAATAATTATTAGTTTGTAAAATAGCTGTAAAACAGTTAAGTAATTGTAAAATAGTTGGAAAAAATTAAAATAATTGCAAAACAGTTATAAAATAGTAATTAGTTATATAAACAGTTGAAAAACAGTAATTAGTTCATAAACAGTGGTAAAATTATTAAATAGTTTCAAAAATAATTGTAGAATAAGTATAAAATAGTTTGGCCTTGAAAAGTAAGGTTGGATATAGTAAATAGCTTGGAAAGATAGATTCAAGAAACTTATATTAAGATAATTTGTTGAAAATAGTTTCAGAGTCAAACTGTCTCACTACCCAACCTTTAACTCAATCATTCAATTTAAATTTCCATTTAAATTGACTCAATACCAAAATAACTTCAAATTTCAATCACTTTCCATTTCGATATTGATTCTATTCCAATCAAGTTGAATTATCCTTGATTTCTTTCCAAATTCAAATCAAATTCCATTTGATTTTAAACATATTCACTTTAATTACAATTCCAAATTATTCAAATTAATTTAGACAAATTTCGAATTGAACCCACTTCAATTTCAAATCATTTCAATTTCTATTTGAATTAATCCCAATTCCTATTTGAATTTGAACTCATTCATTCCTAAATTTTATTTCAAATTAATTTAATTCGAATTTTTCCATCTGAATTTTATACTTACCCATCTTCAATTCTATTTAATTCAAACTAAATTCAATTTGAACTAGTGAAATCTGAATCTCAACTTTAAACCATCTTGGATTATATAAATTCGAGTTAAATTTTCAAATGTCGATTAAACCTCTTAAATCAAATCAACTTATATTTTTAAACCATTAACTCTGAGTCCAATTCTCAAAATTCCATTCCATATTATCCTTAACTTATTTCGAAGTCCAAATAAGAGTTCAAAACAATTTTATCATAAAAAGTTCATTTATTACCAAATTTTATCTTCTAGTTTTGAAATCAGTTCTTAATCAATTTAAATTCACTTAACACTCAAATTTGCAATTCAAAGTAATTCCATATCCTTAATTTCAAATTAAAGTTTAATACCCCTTTTTCTCAATAATGGATATATTACCATACTTCATTTTTCATTCATTTAAACAGATCCAATTCACAATTCAAAGATTATTAATAACAATAGGATGATATTATCCAATTTATTTTAAAACATTCATCCATTTTAAATTTTCAGATCTCAAACCCATTTTGAGATCACACAACTCCCAATTCAATTAACCGTTTAACCTTCCAAGTTAACTTCCAATATTTCATCTTGAATCTCCAATTTCGGTTGTTTGTTAACCTATTTAACTTCCCCAAAGTTAAATTCAATTTACTTAATCCAGCTAACCTTACCCAACTTGAATACCCATTTCAAATTCAATTTATAAGTCATACTTATATAAAACATTTCATTTTGCTTACTCATTAATACACATCCTATTAATCATTTATGATAACAACCAAGATTATCGTATCTGAAAACTGATTCACATTATCTTATTCTGAAATTCTTCTTAAATCCAAGATTTTAATTTCAATTTGAATCCATTCCAAACTCATTTTTACTTTAAATTTAGTTATATTTCTATTACCACTTAATTTAATTTCAATAATTGAACAGCCAATTACCTTTATATTTATTAGAAAGACATATCGCTTTATATATATCAAAATATATCCTTATATAAAATCATTTGTCTTTAAAATCATTTAAAATCTTTATATAAGAAAATAACAAGTACGCTCTCATATATATATACACACACACACACACACACACATACTCAAATCTGACCCTATCCTTAATGAGTATACCCACCAGAGCCAAGGTTTTCGCTTAACCCTTTGCTCTGATACCAAGTGTAACGACCCGGAATTTTCGATCCCGAAAATTCCAAATAGTTATGAAAAAGAAGAAAGAGATAGAAGAAAAGAAACAGAAAACATAACACAGATGCTCACATTCGCAGCGGATCAAAATATAATATCAAATAATAACAGTTTACAAAAAAAATAATGTATTTGTCAATTTACATTTATTTACATCAGAGTTATATTCCAATACACTACAATGGTCATATATAAATCAAATAGGTCTCAGATAATCAGAAATAATAGACACAGCGGAAACACTCCATACGTCTTGCCATCCAGTACTCCTCCTGAGCTCCAGAATGTCCTTACCTGAAAATCTGTAATACTCGGTCTGACCCGAGCATTACATCAAAGTAACACCCGGGTCAGACTGGAAACTAGCATGAGTAAACCCATCTAACATGGAATACAAAAGTATACAACTCATATAAACCCGGGGTACTTATATCAATTTACAACTTTACAAGTTGTTATAGACTTTACTTATTTCACACATCAATTTCTAAAGGCCAAACTTAGATTAAATGGTCCAATTCACTTAAATCATTCCATACCAGCCTATTGATTTCACATATCAATCTATAAAGAATCGAAGTGGTTTCGGGTATTTATTAATACCCGACTCCGGTCTCTTCGAATTCAATATCATCTTAACCCAGGTTATTCAAGTGAAATACAATTCAACTTTAAATTCAAGATGTCACTTTTTACATAGCAATTCATCAATGATAGAATCCACATTATCTTTGTTCACCCAAACATAGCATAAAACATTTCATATCAAAGATATCAATCAATTCAAGCCATTTAACATCATTCAATTAGTCATAAGCAAGATTAATTAATCACACCATTTCTAATTAATTTAAATAAATTAAATTAAATTAATTAATTTAATCACCTTTAAATCTTGCTTACTTAACAATAATTAATTACAAACCAATTAATTAATTATTTATTAATTATCCATATCTAATTAATCACCTTTGATTAATTATCCTTTAATTACAATAAGTAATTAACTCTTAATTAATCATCACAAATTAATTTGCCTTTACCCATCCACATTAAATACATTGATCCTTAAATAAATTTCTCAAAATAAGTTTCTTATAATTATTGATTAAATCTCATCAAGTGATTTCTCGTTAATTACCCTTGTGAATTAATGACGTTAAGCAATTATTTTTATTATACTATCTAAGTAATTAACCTTCAATAAATTTAGTCATCTTCTAAATTAATTACCTTAGTTAATTAGTCATTTAATAAATCAAGTTTATTATTATTATTATTATTTCCTCAAATTCCTTTGATCATATAAAATTCTTGAATAAACAAATTCATAAAAAAAAACAATATGCTTGTTAAAACTTTAGAAAGTTTTGTTATACTTCAAAATCCAAATTTCTTTATTTAACAAAATATAGCTTTCAATTAAATCAAAACTTATTAGACCGAAGCCCACAACCCAACAAAACAACCAGCACTAGCTATACTCAGGCCAACCAAAACAAAATGGGCCAGAGTCCCAATTGAGAACATATCGGAACAAACCAGAAATCCTAAACATCAAACACGAAACAAAAATGCTCCATCTTCTTCTAACTCCCTCTCTTCTACCAGGCATCCTTCCCAAAATCACTCAATCCACCATCTTCGAACTATTCCAAGAATTAGATTTAAGATTCACTCACCAACGATCAATACTCCGATCAAAATCTCAAACCACGAACTGACCCTGCCAATCGAAACTCATCTTCATGCTTCTTCCTCACTTAAACGAATGACAATAGATATGTATGTGCATCGTGCACATGCACAACCGTGCCGACCATCTCTGGTCATCGCCCAGTGTACTCACAAGTCGCCTGTGACCTGCTCTAAGTGTTCCACCACCCAAAACCTACGATCGACTCTGAAATTCAAATCGAGCGATCTCGCACCCTTCAGAGAAAAACACAGATCTACGAAATCAACTCACATGGCCACCACAGACCACTGGTGGCCCTCAAACTCCACGCACACCTCGGCAACACACTAGGAAACCACCCACCAAAGCCTCGTGACACTCGATCGCGTATTGGAAACAAACACTACTCGTTCCTTAACCTTAGCAAAAACTGGCCTTAAACCCTAGAATGAATTCGTTCTTTTAATTTATGCAATGAAAAATTTTCTTGATAATTTTCACGAAGTCACAGATACTTATACTTGCTTCAACACAAATTTCAACAGTAATTATTGGGTCAATCATCTGTAATTGGTAAAAATGCAATTTTTTGATCAACAATGAACTACTCATACAATTCTACACTAAAAATTCACTTTTCTGCTTTAAATATCCTATTTTGCATTGAAGATTCAAGTTATTAACTTGATTAATATTTTGTAACAATTGAATTTATCAACAAAATTCTTGTTGCCTCTAAAAGCTTGGTTTCCATAGTATAATTTACTAATATGTTTTAAACAGGTTTAATAGTCCTGATTTGAAGTTCGAGCATCATGTTTTGTTGAAAAATTAAAACTTTTATCATGATCAAATGGCAACAATTCAAGATTAAATAGTTTCAACCTTGTAACACATAACAGAGGAGAACAGCATATGCAGTTTTCAAAGAACTGCCTGAATTTAACTCAGATTCATATCAAACTTTAACACATACAACCCTCATATATTCCACGAATCATCTTACTGTTTTAATTTAACTTAAACTTGAAAATTTTATTTTTACTCACCTGCAAAATCCCTTTGAACAGAAAGCACTTGATGTTTTGAAAACCTGTTGTTGAAACTGCCTGTGTATTTTCTGTTTTGAATTTAAACTTGAGCTTCCATTCTTTTTCTTGTTTTTTTTTTCTCAGGTTAGCAAAGTTTTTTGCTGAACGAACAGGAATAGCAAGATGCATACATATATATATATATATATATATATATATATATATATAAGAGGACAGGATGTATAAGGGGAGGTTTAACTGGTCAAGTGTTTATCTTCTGTTGAACAGATTTTATTGTTTTTGACTAAAGATCTTTTTAGTTTGGAGGCTGAAATGATCTTTTACAAATTTCGGCTGAACATATATTTGTGGTGCTGAGATGAAAGCATTAAATGTAATTGTCTTCAAATATGTTTACATACTTATGGTTTTGCTGATATTTATTTGTACAAAGATTTTTGTATAAAGATTTTTGTTTTTATTATCTTCTAGCTTGAACAATACATATACATATTTGTGTCAGGTATTACTTATACTTTGTCTGATTTCATGTTACAAAACTATCAATTTATTTTATATATTTACTTCTATTTTAAACTTAAATTATCCAGTACTTCATTTACTTGTTCATTTTATACTTATATTAATATTATAGTCTTCTTATCTTTATATACTTATGTTTATAACCATAAATTTGTTTTATACTTGTGTTTAATATTTATAAGATTTATTTTATTTTAAATCATATAAGTTGTTGTTAGAATAACTTCTTAGTTTTATTTTTATTTAGAGTTTAACTTTCAAATATTTGATTTATAACCTATATTTGCATTTATATATTTTATATTTCTATTCATATCCTATATTTTATATTCATATTCAATATTGATAGGATTACTTAAATTTAAACATTATTATCAAGAGTTCATTTATAAATATATTATATTAAATATTAATAATGTGGAATTTTTAATTTAATTGAATAAGGTAAATTTTACTATAAATAATATTAAGAGAGTTACTTTAAATTTACAAATCAAATTCCCTTTCAAAATACAAATCCAAATAAACAATGGCAAATATTCCCAAAAGCCCTATTTTTTTTAAGACGATAAGTTTACATTTTATTTAATTAGATTAAATATTTATTAAAATAATATTGCCAAAATATCGGGTCATCACAGAGGTTATAAATTCCTATTACCATTAAATGAATTAATTATCATATTCATTAACAATATTCTAAAACAAACCTTTTAATTAAATCTTAAACTTAAGCTAAGCTATAATTTAAATCAATTAAACATTTATCTTAAATATTTTAAAACTATACATTTTAAATTAAATCAAAATTTCCAAATTACCAAAATATATTATAATTACAAAATATGCCTTATTAATTAAATTTACAACAAAGCTCATCTATTTACAATATATATAAATTTATATACATTATAAATAGAAAATAATTTATTTATCTTTTAAAAGATAAATTCACAATTTAAATGTTTATTAAAAGAAGAATTATTAAATCAATTCAAATTTACCAACAAAAATCATCAAATCAATTTAATTTTTAATACAGATTATTAAATTGATATTGCAAAAAATTCCGGGATGTCACATTCCTCCCCCCTTAAAAGAATTTCATCCCCGAAATTTAAAACAAAGGTAATTTAACAATCTCATTAATGATTAAATTTTAAAAACACAAGCATATATTAATCATATGCTAACAACCATAGCAACCAACTCATCCAATCAAACAAATCTAACTATCCAGACAAAATAAGGATAGGACTATCTAGAGTTTCCCAAGTATAAACAATGGGATACTCGCTCTACGAAATCCAAACAAAACTATACTACTAAGCTACAGAGCTCCTACTCATCTAGATCTACAAAACTATACAGGATATCAGGGTACAAACAAGTCTGACTCAACAACCAAACCTCTAGAACTGTTGGTTCCAAAACCAGAGATGGATCATACACATACTCCCTCAAAGACACGTGAAACACATCGAATCCCAGTTATCTAAACTGACCATTCACTCCAGAAGACCAACTCTTAACCTCACCAAAACCTAGAGAAAATCCAAGATACCTCGAAGCTAGCTTCCCAATCTCACCAAATTTAAAGCTCCTTCGATCGTAGAAAACTTACTCAAAATCAAATTCCCGACTTCGAAATCCAAATTCATCCGTCTCTTATCCACAAAACTCATCTGACGATCTTGGGCTGCCTTCATCCCTACTGATCAGCTCACCCTTCGTTGATGCCTCAAAAACAACTCACCACAATGATCCACTCACAATCAATCCAAGAACACAGCCTCTACTATCATCAGTAGAAAAAAACTTCTCCTATCCGGAAAAGAAAAACAGATGCACTCCCAAACTGCTTCCGCTGCACAACTCTGATCTGGAGTAGATGAAAATGCTGATGATACACACGAGCACAAACTGGATAACACATCCCAGAAATATGGTTCAATAGATCCATAAAGAGAAAACTCAGAAATCCCAAAAGATCTCTGACAAACCAAGAGAACACTCAACAATCGCAAGTCACTTTTGCGATCAACCCAATCTAATATCCAAAGAAAACTGTTCTCTCTTTACCAATCAGAACAACTTAAGCCTATCTAGCCAATCCATAGAAGAAATGGGTCCATTCTGCTGCTTCTGAACTTCACTTCTTAGAAAACTGCTGACAAATGACCTCCTTGCCTGCACACAGAACAATCTGAACTACGACACTTCCACTAATGCCAAAGACTTCCTAATCCAAACTCCTCGAGAAACTCAGGCTTCAAAGCCAAACAAAAACACCCAGCTGAACTCAGCCTCAACACCGATGCAAACACACTTCCTTAAACTTACTCCAAAGAAATTTTTTTGGAGACATCCATAGTCACTGTGTCTCATCACACGACTACTGATTCCTGAGGTATCAAGATACCATCACTAGCTTCTGCTCAACTGACAGAATCCAAATTATACTCATCCAAACTTGCACTTCAAAAATGGACTTCGAACCCTAACAGGTTTCCTTCAGAGATTTATGAAATCCTTACACCATAACAAAAATTCACTCGAGACGGTATTAGGTCTACAGTCTCGGCAGATACACTTCCAACCTCAACAATTCCAACCATTGGTAGTCGTGTTACACACACCACTAGCCTATCTAGCTTTATAAATTATATTGGAAAACCCGAACAGGTAACCCAACAGATAGGTAGATATATATATATATATATATATATATATATATATATATATATATAAATTACAAGTACGCTCTCTCAAGATAGACACCCCTCCAGAGCCTAGGTATTCACTCAACCTATGCTCTGATACCAACTGTGACGACCCAACTTTCTACCACCAGAAAGTCGTAGCGTCTTTAAGAAAGAAAGGGATAGAAAAGAGAAAAGATAAAGAAGAAAAAAGAAACAACATCAGAATCTCAACAGCGGAACGAATAAATTATATTAATCACATAAATATTACATAATATACAACATAAATCAGAGTTACACAGATAATACATCTCATACTAGACAGTTATAAACACCTGTCTAGTTAATACAACTCGATATAACTCAAATACAACAGAGATACCAACACAGCGGAACACTATATATATATATATCTACAACGCTGAAGCCTCCTGCTCCATTGCTCCTCCACAATTCATCAAAGCTAACCTGAATCCCTTGGCTACTCGTAAAATTTTGTGTACCCGAGAGTTTAAGAAAAATAGAAATAAACTCCGGGTCAGACATGGGTCTGGTATGAGTAACAGGTTAAAGTTGCTTAACTTTGAAAAGCCTTTGAAAACAAAAGGTATCACATAAGACTTCCCACACATAAACATGGAAAAGTTTTTACCTTACGCTAACCAAACATTTGATAGGAAATTCTATGATATTATAATAGGTCTAAGGTTTTCAAGTAAATAAGAAATAGCTGAAATTGTTACATCTATTAAATTCCAACATACTAGCCAACAAGTGGGTAATACAATCAAATCCGTTGGTACTTATTGGAGAATGGATTCCATACAATGGAAGGGCTACTGGGGTACCGCCCGTCACAGTACCTGGCCTAGATCAGCTTACCGAGGATTACTCCCAATCCCCTACAACACAAGGCCGGAACCATCCCTTACTGGACAGTCCCGAACGAAACAACCCCAGCAGTTGTCGCGAATCAACTTCCCACTAAGCCGAATAAGAAGGGACCTCTAGACAAGGGTATATCTCGCTCTCAAGTGGGTGCTACCCACGAAGCCTTGCTGCACCTCCCTTGTTTTAGCCATTCCCGGTTGATGAGGCTTGAGGTTACGATTACCTCATCAGAACACATCACTTAGAATGCTCATCGTCCACCTGACGATGTTCTGAAAGCATTCAATCCATACAAGTTCGTTCCGGGTTCGAGCGAAACCGAAGGCATTCTCTCATTACACTCATTTTGGAATCACCCTCAGAGTTAACGATAATAACCCTTGCACTCTGAATCTTCATCTTCACTTGAGATTCATGACCTAACGTTAATTTGGATCGATGTCGTTTTCGGATATCCAAATCTGGAAACCCGATCCCGGTCTCATCGAAATCCAAACCGTATCTTTTAAGGCCGAGTTGTTTTAAGGTTAATACAATTCAATTCATTATCCATATACAGACAGATAGATAATTCATAATATCACAGATAGATAATTCACAATATCATCATAAATAGATAATCTACATTATCAATACACTTCAACCAAAGTAACCATATCATACAATATTATTTATCTCATATCTGAGATTTAAAACCATTCAAGGAAATCAATATCATCCATCCATACATAAACAAGGATTCATAAACACATTACTTGTAATTAATTTAGAATGAATTAAATTAATTATCTTATCTCTAATTAATTTAAAGTAAATTAAATTAATTACTTCATCATTATAAACCTTGCTTACATAATCATTAATGAATTACAAATCAATTAATTAATCATTCTCTAATTTCCATCTTAATTAATCATCCTTGATTAATTATCCTTTAATTACATTCAAGTAATATTCCTTTAATTAATTTCACAAATTGATTATTGTGACGACCGCCCATGACCCCTGCACCGAATCTAGAGGTAGTGCGCTGTAAAGTGTGCCAGGCGACCATGGACGATTGTCAGGGTAAAATAAAACAACAGAATCTATCGTATTACTCACAGTGCATGGACAAAATACAATAGAACATATGTATAGTGAAGCTTTACAGATCAAAATGACATCATATAAAACTCCATAATAGTTGAATACAAGCATCCAAATAGTCAATACATCAAGCCTCACTACATATCTCTCAGAGAATACAAAACATCGGAATATCCAGTACATATAATAAGAAGATAATATGCAACCCTCCATCTCGTCTTCGATATCAGCATCGTGAGAAGAGAACAGCACCTGTAACGACCCGGAAATTTCGAACCCGAAATTTCCAAATAGTTAGAAGAAAAAGAAAAGAGATAGAAGAAGAAAACAGAACAAGACAGATTCTCACATTCGCAGCGGATCAAAATACAATATCAAATAATAATATCAGTTATACAAAGAAAACTGTATTTGTCAAATTACACTTTAATATATCAGAGTTACAACTTATTTACAAACACAAGACAGATAAATCAATCTGTTTCAGATACTATCATATATCACAATAGAAACTCTCCATACGTTCCTGCTCTCCAGCTCGCCTCCTGAGCTCCAGAACGTCCTTACCTGAAAATCTGTAATACTCGGTCTGACCCGAGCATTACATCAAAGTAACACCCGAGTCAGGCTGGAAACCAGCGTGAGTAAACTCATCTAACATGAAATTTTAATTCATAGATCTTATATAAAATCAGGGTAACTCGTATCTTCTACGAGTTCTTACTTATTATATTCAAACAATTTATTTCACAAAATAATATCTAAGTATCGTTACTTAGTTCCAATGATCCAGATTACTCGATTTATTTCATTCCAGCCTATTCGATTTACAAAACAAATCTATAAAGAATTATAGATTACTAATCGAAGTGGTTTCGGATATTTACTAATACCCGACCCCGGTCTCTTCGAATTCAATATCATCTTAACCCAAGTTATTCAATTGGGTACAATTCAATTTTAAATACAGAGTGCCACTTTTGCACAGCAAATTATCATAGGTAAACACATCATCATTGTTCACCCAAACATATAATATTACAAAAATATGGCAGATCACATAGCATCACAATCACATACCCGGAATAACAAATAGTCCAAGGCATTCAATATCATTCAGTCACCCATAAGCAAGGTAAATCACTTCCAAAATTAATTTAATTTATCTTTAATTAAATTAATTTCTAATCTTTAATCACTTAGATTATCTTTACTCAACATTAATTAATTACAAACTAATTAATAAATCATCCATTAAGTATCCATCTTAATTAATCATCCTTGATTAATTGTTCTTTATAATTTCATTACATAATTAGCCTTTAATAACATAAATTAATTAACCTTTAATTTATTTATTTATTTAATTGAGGATTATTAAACAATGGGACAATCACATTAATTAATGATCCTTGATTAATTACTTTCAATAACTAATTAACTATAGTTAATTACATTGATCTTTAATAAATTACATTAATTAATTAATCATACTTTAAATTAATCACTTCCATTAATTAATTACTCATTTAATTACCTTAGCAAATAATTAATCACATTATTAATTAATCCTTAACTCTCTAATTAATTAATTACTCTTTAATTAATTAATTAACTCATTAATTAATTGTATTAATAAATCCTTTAGTTAATAACATTAAGTGATTATCCTTTAATTAATTAAGTAAATTAATTATACTTCAACCATTACCATTAATTATCCTTTAATTAATTCCCTTATCTTAATCTAAGTACTTTATTACCTCATTAACTTTATTTTAGAAACCATTAGGAATTAATTAGACCAACTGATATTTTATAAAACATTAAAAACAGGCTTTTCACTTTCCCTCTCCCGATCCTTACTCCGAGTCATCCCCGCGTTCTACTCGAGATCGCTTCGAGTCTCCCTCCTTCCAGCTTCTTCTTCTCCCCTAGTTTCTTCAAAACTTAAAACTGTTAAACTATTAACAGCTACAACTACCTCACGAACACGAGTTAATACCCGAGCATATCTTCAAATTTTCCTGAGATTTCTTCGAGTCGCCACGAACCCATTTTCCCCCTGACATACACAGCAACGCTGTGCACGTGCACCACATCTCGACCAACTCTGACGAACTCGACTACCTCCGGCAAGTCGTAAATCAACTCGACATTCATTTACGATCATACAAACCAACGTATCTAGCCTAAATCGAATTCGAGTGTTCAACTCGAATCAGAAGTTCGTCAACGCCTGGAAGAAACGCCTCGCCATCGTGCCTCCGACCACCATTCCACCTGAAACTCTGGTCACGTCATCGCAAAGCCTCCACGCATCCATCCCCAATACTCCGAAGACACTCGATCCACCATGGATGTTCCAGTCGTCACATTTCCACCACGACCAAAACAAACGCTTAAACCCTAGATCGACTGATTTCCATCGCCACGATGTATGATAAAATCATCTGACATTTTTCTCGACATCCCTGGCCATCAACCAAGCTACGATCGAAACCCCGAGAACTCTATATCTTCCGATCGCCAGAAAATGGTGTAAACCCATTCCAAGTTCAACACAAAACTGCTCTTAATTTACTCAATTAAAAATTACCAGATTTGTTTTAAAAATCTTATTTTCCTGAGTGGATTCACATCATATAATTTAATCAACAGATTACAATACTTGATTTCAACATATTATCAAGATTCATACTGTATATTTCCTAACTCCAATAGATTTCAAACCTAAGATACTTAACCATGGTTTTAAAAGTTAAATTATGTTTTAAACAATCCTATCTTATTTGAAAACAAAAGTTTAACAGAGAATAGATAAGGAGAATTTGAATTCTTGATTTATTTTCAACTCTGTAACTTGGAAACAGACTTGTATAATTTAAACAAAAACAACATACAGATCTACACTTATAAATATATACATGCGGGCCTATTTATATTCATAAAAATACTTTTCACAACTTTTCATCATAGAAAATCAAGATAAAGAGGTTTACTCACCTTATATCCTGAAACAGAGAACAGAGGAGCAGATTTTGTTTCCAGGCTTGTTCCAGGTTCGTTATTTGATTTTTAAGCTTGATTTCTTTTTCTTTGTAGAATTTTAAACTTGCAGTTTGATTAATTTCTCTGATGGCAATTGAAAATTTCGAAACTGCTTATTGAATTTGTCTCCATCTTCTTCCTTTGATTTGCATTTGAAATTTCCAGACTTTCCATTTCCAGATTTTGCTTTGCTTCTTTGAATTTGATTTCCAGTCTTTTATTTCTTTTGATTCGAATTATATTAGTTGAAGAATGAAGAAAGATTAATTCAGCTGAAAGTAAAATATATTTCTTCTTTAAATTTTGATTTATTTATTTTAATTATTAAAAAGAATGTTGACATTTGTCCTCCTTATGTATTAATTTGCTTACACATAGGCCTTAATTTTTACAAATGTCTTAAAACTATCTTTAAAAGCTTACAAGTGTAAATTCTTTTCTTTATTGATTTATTTAAGTCATATACATGTATTTATGAAATATTTACAAATTATATATATATATTAATGTTTGAAAATACTTTATTAAATTCAAATCCAATATTCTTTCCATTTCAATATATACAAATATATATATTCTAAATGGAAAATATTTTTAACATTAGTTTGATAATTATTATATTGAATTTTATAACATAACTTCAAATAACAATATATATATATACATATATACTAAAATTTGAAAACATATTTTTTTCAATTAAAGCCTTCCTATTTATAATATATATACCAATATATATATACATTATAAATATAAACATTTGTAAGCTTTGAAAAATAAATTTTACCAAATTTAAATTGTTAGAAGAGATATTCCCCCAAATTAAAATGTTATTAATTTTCAAAAGAAATAAACTTATAAATTTTATTAACAGATTTATTTGTTTAACTTATAAATCATTGTTTTTATTGATTCAATCCAGTTAATTATCAATTAATAAATGTCCAAAAATCCTGGGTTATCACATTCCTTCCCCCTTAGAATCTTTTCGTCCTCGAAAAGGAACGAAGCCAGAATTTATTTAAAATTCTTAATATCAGTTAAATTTTCTCTTTGAACCATTTTTAAAATACTTTAAAAATCTTTATAATATTACTAAATTAGTTTTTATAAAAATACTTTTATAACTCGATGTCTTAACAAGTCAATCCTTGTTCTTACAGAAATTCGGTCATACGTTGATCAGGCGTAAGACTGAAAATCTATAAGTACTTAGGAGACCCGGTTTCAACACCCAGTGAAAATATTTGGAAAATAATTTATTGAAAATATAGAAAACAGTTTTGAAAATAGAGAAAATATCTTTGGTGAGAATGCTCTGGAAATCATCACTCGCATCCATGGTCGCAGTTAACTCGATGGTTACGTTGCCGTCCCGGCAAAATCCACAGACAACTGTAGGTCTCCGCGCTCCTCGATTACGCCATGGAACCCGCTATAGATCGCAGTTATACCCGAGCCTTACGTTGCTATCACAGCACAAACCCATATAACTGTAGGCATCTGCGCCACCGAATTTCGCTGACAAATAATGAAACTTCTCCCACATAGGTCGCAGTCTACCGATATAAAATAACACGCAGACTGTTGGCTCTCAGCGGCACAAACGACTTTCGCTATGTTACCATAGTGTCACAGTCTACTGATATAAAATCAAACGTAGACAGTTGGCTCTCAGCGGCACACATGACTTTCGCTATGGTCTGCAGTAGATCGCAGTGACATCGAGTTAAACTGTCGTCACAGCATAACCCAAATGCCTCTGTGGGCACCAGCCCCTCGACTTTCGCTACACAAATAATCCTCAGGAACTAGTTTGTCCGGACTCCTCACAGGATCAACTTTAGAATCCCCCCTTGGGGTTCAAGGCAGTACCACCCAGTGGCACTCCTGAGAAGTTCATTTCAAGGAAGCGCCTTTTTCCCCAGAGCTATTCTCAAAACACTTTATACTATATACTTATAGTATCTTCAAATCATACCCTTTATGATTTATCAAAATCTCCTTTACACAAAATCGATTACCAAAATCGATAATTCTCAAACTAGGCTTTTCAAAATCCAAAATTGATTTCCCAAAAATCAAAAGCCTTTTCCAAATTATATAGGTTCCCAAAACCTTTTCAAAATCATTCTCATAAGATCCTCTTTATATATATAGATATATATACTTTTAAAAATCTTTGGATCACTTCAAACTTGTATAAAACCTCTTTTTATACTTCAAATATTTCCAAAAACCCTTTTATTCTGGCTAGATTCAATAAGGGGAGTTTATCATATTATAAAATATAACTTTATTTATTGCCAAATCAAATATTCAAGTTTGATTTCTTTATAAAGTTATTTACCATTTACTTACTTCCATAAAGTAAATTTCAACCAAAGAAATATCCAATTCCATTTTATTTCACAAATATACTTTTCATTTCAAAGATCATTTTACAATCCTTATCCACAACTTCAATATCAATTTCATTCAAACCCGTACGATGTACACATATCATCCGTACACAATATCAGTCTAATCGCTCAATCGATCACAAAATTTCACTTCCGAACTAGTATCGTCCACCCGACTTCCTAGTGCGGACTCAGATCTGGTTTCTTGACCAGAATCCGTCATTCTCCTTGCATAGTCGTAGCTATGATAGAGAATATCCAGAACCAATCAAAAATCCATATCCAGGTTTGCCGTCGAAAATTGAGCGAAAAATCCCAACTCGGATCGATAATACTATCTCGAAATTCTGTGTTCGAATCTGGATCAAATCACTATGCGAATAGAATAATATACGTACATCCTTCGTATTTATCTTTATTGATTATTAGCTAAATCAATTTCTCCTTTCTATCCACATTTCCTTTAATTCTATTCTCTTATTCTCAATTGCTTCCATTTACCATTGAGTTATTACTTCAATTACAAACAGTTTGAACTCTGACCAATTTAAATTTAAAAATAGCTTGAAAAAAAAAAATTAAAATAGATATGTAGTTGAAAAATAGTTATTAGTTTGTAAAATAGCTGTAAAATAGTTAAGTAGGTATAAAATAGTTATATGATTGCAAAATAGTTTTTAAAATAGTGATTAGATATAAATAACTGAAAAATAGTAATTAGTTTATAAGACAATTTCAAAATAGTTAAATAGTTCTAAAATAATTGTAAAATAAGTATAGGATAGTTTGGGGTTTAAGAAGAAAGATTGTATAGTAAATGGTTTGGAAAAATATATTTGTATTAAAACAATTTATTTTGAAAATAATCCAGAGTCAAACTGTTTAATTTCTCAATTTCCATTTCCAATTAATTTCCCATCAATTCAATTTAAATTCCAATTTCATTTAAATTGACTCAATACTTCAATTTCCATTGAAATTGATTTAATCCCAATTCAAGTTGAATTAACCTTAATTCCTTTCCAAATTTAAATCAAATTCCATTTGATTTTTAATCTTATTCAACTTTAATTACTATTTCAAATTATTCAAATTAATTTTGACTAAATTCAAATTGAATCCACTTCAATTTCAAATCATTTC
The DNA here is from genome assembly GCA_030737815.1 of Allium fistulosum. NCBI lineage: Eukaryota > Viridiplantae > Streptophyta > Magnoliopsida > Asparagales > Amaryllidaceae > Allium > Allium fistulosum. The sequence goes on along the minus strand of CM060907.1, from coordinate 641,307,317 downwards.
AATTCTAATTTACCATTTGAATTTTAAAACTTATATATTTTCAATCTCCATTCTAATTAATTCAAATCAAATTTAATTTGAACTAATTCTATTTAAATCTTAACTTAAAACCATCTTGAATTATATAAATTCGAGTTAAATTTTTTAAATGTTGATTTAATCCTTTAAATCAAATTAACCCTTATTTTTAAATCAAATCAACCTTTATTTTTAATTTAACAACTTATATCTTTAAACCATTTAATTTTGAATTCAAATTTCAAAATTTCATTTTAAAATTATCTTTACTTAACCTATTATAAAGTTCAAATAAGGATTCAAAAATAATTAAATTTCAGATTCTAATTTATTATCCATTTTCAATTCCCAGATCTCAAACCCATTTTGAGATCACTCATAACTCCCGTTTAAAATCAACCATTTAACTTTCCAAGTTAAATTTAAATTTCATCTTGAAATTTCCAATTCAAGTTATTTATTCAACTTATTTAACTTCCTTCAAGTTAAATTCAATTTAATCCAGTCAACTTATCCAATTTGAATTCCCATTTCAAATTTAAACTTTATATTAATAAACTTTCCCTCTTAAATTCAAAAACTTATCACTTTGGGTTTTCATATCACATTCCAATTTAAAACTCAACACTAAGAGTTATTTCAAATTATCTTTGATATTATGTATATCCTTATATATACATTCTCTTTACACACCAAGTTATACCTTAAATTTTTAAACCATCTCTGGTTTTAAATTCAAAAATAATTTCAAGTTTTCTGGATTTAAAACTTCACAATTTAAAACCCACTAGAATTTACAAGTCTTACTTGCCTAAATGTTTTACTTCCCTAAAACATTCCATTATTAAACACAACAACCATTTATGATAATAACCAAGATTATCATATCTGGAAACCAATTCATTTTTATCTTTATTCTAATAATACTTCTATATATTCAAGATTTTAAATTCAGTTTGAATCCATTTCAAACTTATCTTCATTTAATTTCAATTTGGTTGTATTACCATTATCATTTATATTTAATTCAATAATTTAACAACCAATTACCTTGATATTTATTAGAAAGAAATATCATTTTATATCAAAATATATTCTTATATAAAATCATTTAAAATCCTTATATAAGAAAATAACAATTACGCTCTCATATATATATATACACTCAACTCGTTCTAGGGTATCATTGACCCTATCCTTAACGAGTAATCCCAACAGAGCCAAGGTTCTCGCTTAACCTTCAGCTCTGATACCAAATGTAACGACCCGGAAATTTCGAACCCGAAATTTCCAGATAGTTAGAAGAAAAAGAAAAGAGATAGAAGAAGAAAACAGAACAAGACAGATTCTCACATTCGCAGCGGATCAAAATACAATATCAAATAATAATACCAGTTATACAAAGAAAACTGTATTTGTCAAATTACACTTTAATATATCAGAGTTACAACTTATTTACAAACACAAGACAGATAAATCAATCTGTTTTAGATACTATCATATATCACAATAGAAACTCTCCATACGTTCCTGCTCTCCAGCTCGCCTCCTGAGCTCCAGAACGTCCTTACCTGAAAATCTGTAATACTCGGTCTGACCCGAGCATTACATCAAAGTAACACCCGAGTCAGGCTGGAAACCAGCGTGAGTAAACTCATCTAACATGAAATTTTAATTCATAGATCTTATATAAAATCAGGGTAACTCGTATCTTCTACGAGTTCTTACTTATTATATTCAAACAATTTATTTCACAAAATAATATCTAAGTATCGTTACTTAGTTCCAATGATCCAGATTACTCGATTTATTTCATTCCAGCCTATTCGATTTACAAAACAAATCTATAAAGAATTATAGATTACTAATCGAAGTGGTTTCGGATATTTACTAATACCCGACCCCGGTCTCTTCGAATTCAATATCATCTTAACCCAAGTTATTCAATTGGGTACAATTCAATTTTAAATACAGAGTGCCACTTTGCACAGCAAATTATCATAGGTAAACACATCATCATTGTTCACCCAAACATATAATATTACAAAAATATGGTAGATCACATAGCATCACAATCACATACCCGAAATAACAAATAGTCCAAGGCATTCAATATCATTCAGTCACCCATAAGCAAGGTAAATCACTTCCAAAATTAATTTAATTTATCTTTAATTAAATTAATTTCTAATCTTTAATCACTTAAATTATCTTTACTCAACATTAATTAATTACAAACTAATTAATAAATCATCCATTAAGTATCCATCTTAATTAATCATCCTTGATTAATTGTTCTTTATAATTTCATTACATAATTAGCCTTTAATAACATAAATTAATTAACCTTTTATTTATTTATTTATTTAATTGAGGATTATTAAACAATGGGACAATCACATTAATTAATGATCCTTGATTAATTACTTTCAATAACTAATTAACTATAGTTAATTACATTGATCTTTAATAAATTACATTAATTAATTAATCATACTTTAAATTAATCACTTCCATTAATTAATTACTCATTTAATTACCTTAGCAAATAATTAATCACATTATTAATTAATCCTTAACTCTCTAATTAATTAATTACTCTTTAATTAATTAATTAACTCATTAATTAATTGTATTAATAAATCCTTTAGTTAATAACATTAAGTGATTATCCTTTAATTAATTAAGTAAATTAATTATACTTCAACCATTACCATTAATTATCCTTTAATTAATTCCCTTATCTTAATCTAAATACTTTATTACCTCATTAACTTTATTTTAGAAACCATTAGGAATTAATTAGACCAACTGATATTTTATAAAACATTAAAAACAGGCTTTTCACTTTCCCTCTCCCGATCCTTACTCCGAGTCATCCCCGCGTTCTACTCGAGATCGCTTCGAGTCTCCCTCCTTCCAGCTTCTTCTTCTCCCCTAGTTTCTTCAAAACTTAAAACTGTTAAACTATTAACAGCTACAACTACCTCACGAACACGAGTTAATACCCGAGCATATCTTCAAATTTTCCTGAGATTTCTTCGAGTCACCACGAACCCATTTTCCCCCTGACATACACAGCAACGCTGTGCACGTGCACCACATCTCGACCAACTCTGACGAACTCGACTACCTCTGGCAAGTCGTAAATCAACTCGACATTCATTTACGATCATACAAACCAACGTATCTAGCCTAAATCGAATTCGAGTGTTCAACTCGAATCAGAAGTTCGTCAACGCCTGGAAGAAACGCCTCGCCATCGTGCCTCCGACCACCATTCCACCTGAAACTCTGGTCACGTCATCGCAAAGCCTCCACGCATCCATCCCCAATACTCCGAAGACACTCGATCCACCATGGATGTTCCAGTCGTCACATTTCCACCACGACCAAAACAAATGCTTAAACCCTAGATCGACTGATTTCCAACGCCACGATGTATGATAAAATCATCTGACATTTTTCTCGACATCCCTGGCCATCAACCAAGCTATGATCGAAACCCCGAGAACTCTATATCTTCCGATCGCCAGAAAATGGTGTAAACCCATTCCAAGTTCAACACAAAACTGCTCTTAATTTACTCAATTAAAAATTACCAGATTTGTTTTAAAAATCTTATTTTCCTGAGTGGATTCACATCATATAATTTAATCAACAGATTACAATACTTGATTTCAACATATTATCAAGATTCATACTGTATATTTCCTAACTCCAATAGATTTCAAACCTAAGATACTTAACCATGGTTTTAAAAGTTAAATTATGTTTTAAACAATCCTATCTTATTTGAAAACAAAAGTTTAACAGAGAATAGATAAGGAGAATTTGAATTCTTGATTTATTTTCAACTCTGTAACTTGGAAACAGACTTGTATAATTTAAACAAAAACAACATACAGATCTACACTTATAAATATATACATGCGGGCCTATTTATATTCATACAAATACTTTTCACAACTTTTCATCATAGAAAATCAAGATAAAGTGGTTTACTCACCTTATATCCTGAAACAGAGAACAGAGGAGCAGATTTTGTTTCCAGGCTTGTTCCAGGTTCGTTATTTGATTTTAAGCTTGATTTCTTTTGCGTTGTAGAATTTTAAACTTGCAGTTTGATTAATTTCTCTGATGGCAATTGAAAATTTTGAAACTGCTTATTGAATTTGTCTCCATCTTCTTCCTTTGATTTGCATTTGAAATTTCCAGACTTTCCATTTCCAGATTTTGCTTTGCTTCTTTGAATTTGATTTCCAGTCTTTTATTTCTTTTGATTCGAATTATATTAGTTGAAGAATGAAGAAAGATTAATTCAGCTGAAAGTAAAATATATTTCTTCTTTAAATTTTGATTTATTTATTTTAATTATTAAAAAGAATGTTGACATTTGTCCTCCTTATGTATTAATTTGCTTACACATAGGCCTTAATTTTTACAAATGTCTTAAAACTATCTTTAAAAGCTTACAAGTGTAAATTCTTTTCTTTATTGATTTATTTAAGTCATATACATGTATTTATGAAATATTTACAAATTATATATATATTAAAGTTTGAAAATACTTTATTAAATTCAAATCCAATATTCTTTCCATTTCAATATATACAAATATATATATTCTAAATGGAAAATATTTTTAACATTAGTTTGATAATTATTATATTGAATTTTATAACATAACTTCAAATAACAATATATATATATACATATATACTAAAATTTGAAAACATATTTTTTTCAATTAAAGCCTTCCTATTTATAATATATATACCAATATATATATACATTATAAATATAAACATTTGTAAGCTTTGAAAAATAAATTTTACCAAATTTAAATTGTTAGAAGAGATATTCCCCCAAATTAAAATGTTATTAATTTTCAAAAGAAATAAACTTATAAATTTTATTAACAGATTTATTTGTTTAACTTATAAATCATTGTTTTTATTGATTCAATCCAGTTAATTATCAATTAATAAATGTCCAAAAATCCTGGGTTATCACAGCACCTGTCACCTGCTACCTAGTCTGCCCGTCCCAAAATGGACGAACAGCCCAAGGCAATAAGAATTAAAACATAAAGCCTTGAGTCAGACAACAGTCTTAGTGAGCAGTAGATTAACTAACAACATACCAAAAGAGCATAAAGGAAAAGAATAGGAATACAACCCTCCCACTCCAACCTCATTCTACAGTGATAGCCCCTAGACACAAAATAAGCAGAAGTAAACATAGCAGAGCATACAATTTAAAGTAAAGCTACTATCACTCGAGTCAAGGGCGATGTTTTCCAAGTACCAAGGCCTAAATCAGATAAGCACCTAGAAAATACCGCTCCTGAGTCCGAATGACGATACAACCAAACATCCATGACTCTGGCTATCACTGTTATCATTGCTTCGATATCACCGTTAATTGAATGACCGGCACATTCTTTCAGCGGTCCGTCAAGGGTTAATGGAAACCCCGGTTCTAGACATAACTCCCGCACGTCGTCGCAACTCGTGCCTAGGACTATCGAATCTGCCCAGAGTACTCGACCATCAACAGTTAGTCGTTGGGACTATCGAATCTGCCCAAACGTACTCTTGCTTAGAGCATGCTAGAACCTTCAACAACGATGCTATCCAAGCCTCCTAGTCATCCTCCTCGACGACTATTCTCATATCCATTCATTATCCTCAACTCGAATCATATCACCGAGTTATCAACATGCTTGGAATGATCCCGTCTGGATTAGACCAAGTCTTCATCACATGATTGCCTCGCTTAATCACATCCTCGCGAAGCCTCATCTCAACATCACATCATCAAATCTATGCATAAGAGCTTCATCATCCCGCTACATATGCCACGAGCAGCTTTCCCAATTCAAGAGCCTTTCCCTTAGCTTTTGAATCATCTTCGATCTAAATCTAATCATCAATCATCTAGTTCATAACAATCAATCAAATCAAACATCAATCCAAGCAATCAAGCATTCAAATATGATCTAAGTAGACAATTATAATAATAATGGCATTTTCGTAATTAAAGAGTTGAAAGTCCAATAAGCATAAAAACATGAATTATATCTCTTCAAACTTGATGGATGAACTTGCATAGGTTAACATATGATAAAATGGATGTAACATCATCATGAACAATGGATCTATATGGGTCTACACTTAGGATGAAGAAAATTCATAGAAATCACTATTTTAACACCAAATCGAGCCAACAATCCGATATACTCCTTTGGATCCGTGTGAGAGATAATCACCACTCACCAAATCACCTAAACAAACCCTAATCAACACGCTCCAGATCTGGACAGCGAAGGATCAAGCTTGATCTATCACGAATCCGCTTCAAACGAAGAAACCTCTCTTGAAAAGATGAAGATCTTCAATCTAAGCTCTTGAATCTTCAATCTTGATCTTCGATTTGGATGGATGGAAGCACTAGATTAGAGTAGAGAAAAGAAGTGAAGAAGTGTAGAAGTCGAGCTCTCAAAATGGCAGCACTTCGACACTTCAAAATCCGGATCTCAAAAATGAAGCCAACCCCCTTCTATTTATAGGCAGAAAATTCGCTAAGTCATAACTCGGCTAACTCCATAAGTCGTCTCCGACTTATCCCTATCCTCGACTCAACACTCAGCCGACATACGACTTAACAGATCCAAGTCCCTACGACTTAAGACAACGCTCTCCTTAACTCGGCCACAATTCAACCAGGTTACGACCTAACTGGGTCTCCGACCTACGACTTACGAAGGAGTACGACTTACGACTTAACTCTTTAAGTCATCTACGACCTAACACTTTGGCCTAACCCAGCGACCTAACAAACTTACGACTTAACACGTAACTGGGTTACGACTTAACCCCATACGACTTAAACAACTGCCGACTCAAAAACTCACTTGTCTAACTTCTAACTCGGTCACGACTTAACACAGCAGCCTACCTACGACTTAACATAGCAGCTTTGCCAATCTATCAGGATAAGACTCAACTCCTAAGTCGTCCAGGTCTTAAGTCGACCACTACCTTAACTCGTCAGCCGACTTAACACTTAACTCAAAACCTTAAGTCGTCTACAATAACTTAAGTCGGTCACTTCCTTAGGTTGCCTATCCCTTAACTCGGCAACGACTAACAACCTACGACTTAAAACTTGCCGAGTTAACTTCAACCTACTAACTTAGCCCAGCCACGACTTATTTCCTTAGGTCGTACAAACAACCTATCTCCAAGCCCTGGGTCACTCCCATCTCCTAAGTCGTATACGACTTACGACTTATACTAAGTCGTTCACGACATAGGACTTAGCAAATATTCAACCAAAAACTGAAACAACCCAAAAATGCTGAAAATTCCAGATTTTGACAACTTTTCGATCCGTAGAAATACGGGTCGTTACATTCTCTCCCCCTTAGGAATTTCGTCCCCGAAATTCCAAGCAATCAATGACTATTCTGTACGCCTACCATCCATAGTAATCAACAAACCATGCATCCAATTCTAGCTTAGCGTACAGAATTCTAAAACTAGAACAAGTTACAATATCGCGAGATGACACGACACCTTAGGGCCATACCTTGAAGAGTTCAGGATGAGCTGCCTTCATCCTCTCTTCCACCTCCCACGTACAGTCGTTATCATCATCACTCCATTGTATCTTGAGCAACTTAACTACCTTCCTCCTAAGCTGTTTCGTGTCGGTTTCAACAACACGAAGCGGCTTACGAGGTCTTCTATCAACTGGATCAACTTCGAAATCTTCACAGCTATCAGCAGAAACTACTGTACTCGAGTCGTGCACATACTTCCGTAGATATGATACATGAAAAACATTGTGCACACTCGACATCTTCTCTGGTAACTCCAATCTGTAGGCGAGCTTTCCAATTCGCTCGATAATCGGGAATGGTCCAACAAATCTCGGAGTCAAATTTCCTTTCTTCCCGAATCGGATAACATTCTTCAGTGGAGAAATCTTCACAAAAACCATATCTCCTACGTTGAACTCCAAATCCTTTCGACGCTTATCAGCATAACTCTTCTGACGGTCTTGGGCTGCCTTCATTCGTTGCCGAATGATCTCTATACAATCTGAAGTCTGCCGAATCATCTCTGGCCCAAGTATCAGCTTTTCTCCAGTTTCCAACCAACATGTCGGAGAGTTACACGGTCTTCCATACAATGCCTCATACGGTGCCATACCAATGCTTGACTGGTAACTGTTGTTGTATGCAACTCCACCAAATGAAGGTGATCTTCCCATGATCCTCCGAAGTCCAAAACACATGCTCTAAGGAGATCTTCCAAAACTCGGTTGACTCTCTCGGTCTGACCATCTGTTTGAGGGTGATAAGCTGTACTCAAACACAACTCGGTTCCCAAAACTTCCTGGAAGCTCTTCCAAAATCCACTAGTGAACAATGGGTCTCGATCACTCACTATACTCTTCGGAATACCATGGAATCGAACTATCCACTTAACATACAACTCAGCCAACTTTGATGCAGTCCTAGTCGATCGAACAGGAATGAATCTTGCGCTCTTAGTCAGACGATCTACAATGACCCAAATCCCTTCATTTCCCGTTCTTGTTCTAGGTAGTCCATCAATAAAATCCATCGATATCTGCTCCCACTTCCATGTAGGAACTTCTAATGGCTGAAGCAATCCACTTGGCTTCTTCTGCTCGGCTTTTACCAACTGGCAGTTCATACATTTGGAAATAAAATTTCCAACATCCTTCTTCATACCTTCCAAGTAGTAGGTTCTCTTCATATCCCGATACATCTTATTTCCACCTGGATGAATTGTCAGCTTCGAGTGATGACTTTCCTTCAGAACTTCACTCCTCAATTCATCTATATCGGGAACAACTAGTCGTCCTTGCTTCCAAAACCAACCCTCTCGATCGACCTCTAATCCTTTATCCTTTTCTGGATCCAATCCAGATTCCAAATTATGGATAATCCTGACAAGCTTATCGTCTCGCTTTTGGCTCTCGCCAATCCTTTCCACAAGAGAAGGTCTTATCGATAAGTTTGCCAACATCTCAGGTTCCAATTCACATCTAAGCCTGAAGTCAAATCCAGCTAAATACTCGAGACTCTTCCATTCTGAAAACATGGCTCCCAATCCTGCATGTCTTCGACTTAACGCATCTGCCACTGCGTTACCTTTTCCCGGAGTATAAGCTATACCAAAATCATATGATGCCAAAAACTCTAGCCAACGTTGCTGCCGAAGATTCAAATCCTTTTGGGAGAAAAGATACTTCAACGACTTGTGATCCGTAAACAATTCGAATCGAACTCCCAATAGATAATGTCTCCACATCTTCAGAGCAAATACAATCGCCGCTAACTCCAAATCATGAGTTGGGTAATTCCTTTCATGCCGCTTCAGTTGTCGACTTGCATACGCAACAACTTTATCCCTCTGCATCAGCACTGCTCCAAGTCCAGTACCACATGCGTCGGTGTAAACCACCATCTCATCATTCCCACTAGGAATAATCAAAACAGGAGCACTCGTCAATCTCTCTTTCAGGATTCCAAAAGCTTGCTCACACTTAGCATCCCAACTGAACACTTGGTTCTTTTTCGTCAATCCTGTTAACGGTGCAGCTATCTTGGAGAAGTCTTTGATAAACCGTCGATAATATCCTGCTAATCCAAGAAAACTTCTCACATTAGATGCATTCTTAGGTCTAACCCAATCCTGGATTGCTGCCACCTTAGCGGGATCAACCGCTATTCCATTTCCAGAAATCACATGGCCTAAGAACCTCACCTCACTCTTCCAGAAGTGACACTTCGAAAACTTAGCCTTCAGCTGATGTTTCCGCAAGATCTCCAAAACAATTTGCAAGTGCGTCTTGTGCTCTTCTTCCGTTCTGGAATAAATTAGAATATCATCCACGAACACAAGTACGAACTTGTTCAACTGATCTCTGAACACTCTATTCATAAGATCCACAAAATATGCTAGCGCGTTAGTCAATCCAAACGGCATTACCAGCCACTCATAGAAACCCGATGGTGTCCGAAAAGTAGTCTTCGGCACACTATCCTTAGCCACTCTCAACTGGTGAAATCCCGTTGCCAAATCCATCTGAGAAAACACCTTCGCTTCGTGAAGCTGATCAAACAAGTCATCTATTCTCGGCAATGGATACTTGTTCTTCTTAGTCACCTTATTCAGCTCACGATAATCGACGCACAATCTCAACGATCCATCTGCCTTGGTTGCAAACACAACTGGTGCACCCCACTCGGACACACTACGCCGAATGAATCCTTTCTGTAAAAAGTCATCAACTTGCACCCTCAACTCCTGTTGTTCCCTAGGCGCCATCCGCCTAAGAGGCATCACAACAGGTCTGGCTCCTTCAACTAGATCTATACGAAACTCGATCTCTCTATGCGGCGGCAACCCTTTGACTTCGTCTAAGACATCCTCGAATCCATTAGCGATCGGTACTGATGACAGTCCATCCCGTGGAACAACTAGCGAATACATGAAGCTCATGAAGACGCCTTCTTCATGCTTACATCGTATTACAACCTTTCGCCCCTCCACATTCTCGACTGTCACTTCCAACCTCTCGCAATCAACCTTTGCCGCATACTTCCTAAGCCAGTCCATACCTAGAATAATTCTGAACCCCGCAAAGTTCAGAACAAAGCAATCACAAACAAAAGAGCAACCATGACTCGACACAATCAGACCACGGCATAACATACACAAACAAGACGAACCCCCAACTGGATTAGTCACAACCAATGGCCTATCAACAATATCCGGTTCCAAACCTAACCGGCCTACGAGTTCATTACAAACAAACGAATGCGACGCTCCAGTATCAAACAGAACTCTAATTGGAACACCACATAGGAAAAGAGTACCTTGAACAACCACACTCTTTCCTTTCTCTTCAGCAGTAGGAGCTTTCGAAGACGACGGAACAGCTCCCAAAGCATAAGCTTGCACAATCTGCCTGTCCTTCCTCGGTTCTGGACAATTCTTCCTGATGTGCCCTGGCTTGTCACAGTTGTGACACTTCATCGGCACCTTCGGATTCTTACAATCCTTAGAGAAATGGCCCTTCTGCTGACAGTTGTAGCAAGTCACCTCGCCTTTCGGCTTCTTCTGGCCATCCTTACCCTTCTGCTGCTGCTGCTTCCTCTTATTGTTTCCCCCCTACTGGGGTTTAGACTCTTCCCTGGTCACAGCAACAACAGATCCTTCTTTAGGAAATAGACTCTCATGCCTGAGAGCTTTCTCCACAAGCTTCTCAAATGAATCGTCCAAATGATCCACCAACTGTCTCCCAAGATAACCATCCAAGCCGGTCACAAACTTCTCATTCTTCTGGTAAGCAGATTCAATATATGACCGGGCATACTTGGACAAAGCTTCGAACTCAGAAACATACTCAAGAACTGATCTTCCACCTTGCTTGAGCTCCACAAACCTCTTGAACAGAACAGACTTCTGGGCTGTAGAAATGAACTTAGCTTCAAATCTAGCTTGGAATTGCTCCCAAGTAATCTCTTCCTCCGCAGTATTGATGGTAATAGAGTTCCACCAATCAGAGGCTCTCCCTTGAAGCTGCCTTGATGCCAACTTCCTCTTAGTTGCATCATCAATTCCCAAATCACCAAAGATCCTTCTACAAGCATCTATCCATCTCTGGACTTCGATAGTTGATTCTGTTCCCAAGAAAACCTTCCCTCCAAGAGCAGTATAATCCTTGCACAACTTAGCAAAATCCACTGGTTTCGGAGTTTGGACTAGAACTCCAACATCAACTGCCGCCCCCGGAACTGGTATCCTCCTCATGATCGAAGTCATCATAGCTTCGAACATGGCTGCATAATCAGCAGTCTCTTCAGTAGCACGGCCTTCCCTAGCAGCTGGTCTCCCTCTTCGACTCATTCTCAATATCTATAAAAAGGAATGATTAGAACATCTAGAGAAACAACTGCATAAAGGACTAACTTACTTTTAAGCTACTATATTATATATAGTAATCATCCATCAAATTACAATTACGTCTCTCATACGTAGTTACGACAGCGAACGTTGGGTAAAATCGATTAACCAATGCTCTGATACCAAATGTGACGACCGCCCATGACCCCTGCACCGAATCTAGAGGTAGTGCGCTGTAAAGTGTGCCAGGCGACCATGGACGATTGTCAGGGTAAAATAAAACAACAGAATCTATCGTATTACTCACAGCGCATGGACAAAATACAATAGAACATATGTATAGTGAAGCTTTACAGAACAAAATGACATCATATAAAACTCCATAATAGTTGAATACAAGCATCCAAATAGTCAATACATCAAGCCTCACTACATATCTCTCAGAGAATACAAAACAGCGGAATATCCAGTACATATAATAAGAAGATAATATGCAACCCTCCATCTCGTCTTCGATATTAGCATCGTGAGAAGAGAACAGCACCTGTCACCTGCTACCTAGTCTGCCCGTCCCAAAATGGACGAACAGCCCAAGGCAATAAGAATTAAAACATAAAGCCTTGAGTCATACAACAGTCTTAGTGAGCAGTAGATTAACTAACAACATACCAAAAGAGCATAAAGGAAAAGGAATAGGAATACAACCCTCCCACTCCAACCTCATTCTACAGTGATAGCCCCCAGACACAAAATAAGCAGAAGTAAACATAGCAGAGCATACAATTTAAAGTAAAGCTACTATCACTCGAGTCAAGGGCGATGTTTTCCAAGTACCAAGGCCTAAATCAGATAAGCACCCAGAAAATACCGCTCCTGAGTCCGAATGACGATACAACCAAACATCCATGACTCTAGCTATCACTGTTATCATTGCTTCGATATCACCGTTAATTGAATGACCGGCACATTCTTTCAGCCGTCCGTCAAGGGCTAATGGAAACCCCGGTTCTCGACATAACTCCCGCACGTCGTCGCAACCCGTGGCTAGGACTATCGAATCTGCCCAGAGTACTCGACCATCAACAGTTAGTCGTTGGGACTATCGAATCTGCCCAAACATACTCTTGCTTAGAGCATGCTAGAACCTTCAACAACGATGCTATCCAAGCCTCCTAGTCATCCTCCTCGACGACTATTCTCATATCCATTCATTATCCTCAACTCGAATCATATCACCGAGTTATCAACATGCTTCGAATGATCCCGTCTGGATTAGACCAAGTCTTCATCACATGATTGCCTCGCTTCATCACATCCTCACGAAGCCTCATCTCAACATCACATCATCAAATCTATGCATAAGAGCTTGATCATCCCGCTACATATGCCACGAGCAACTTTCCCAATTCAAGAGCCTTTCCCTTAGCTTTTGAATCATCTTCGATCTAAATCTAATCATCAATCATCTAGTTCATAACAATCAATCAAATCAAACATCAATCCAAGCAATCAAGCATTCAAATATGATCTAAGTAGACAATTATAACAATAATGGCATTTTCGTAATTAAAGAGTTGAAAGTCCAATAATCATAAAAACATGAATTATATCTCTTCAAACTTGATGGATGAACTTGCATAGGTTAACATATGATAAAATGGATGTAACATCATCATGAACAATGGATCTATATGGGTCTACACTTAGGATGAAGAAAATGCATGGAAATCACTATTTTAACACCAAATCGAGCCAACAATCCGATATACTCCTTTGGATCCGTGTGAGAGATAATCACCACTCACCAAATCACCTAAACAAACCCTAATCAACACGCTCCAGATCTGGACAGCGAAGGATCAAGCTTGATCTTTCACGAATCCGCTTCAAACGAAGAAACCTCTCTTGAAAAGATGAAGATCTTCAATCTAAGCTCTTGAATCTTCAATCTTGATCTTCGATTTGGATGGATGGAAGCACTAGATTAGAGTGGAGAAAAGAAGTGAAGAAGTGTAGAAGTCGAGCTCTCAAAATGGCAGCACTTCGTCACTTCAAAATCCGGATCTCAAAAATGAAGCCAACCCCCTTCTATTTATAGGCAGAAAATTCGCTAAGTCGTAACTCGGCTAACTCCATAAGTCGTCTCCGACTTATCCCTATCCTCGACTCAACACTCAGCCGACATACGACTTAACAGATCCAAGTCCCTACGACTTAAGACAACGCTCTCCTTAACTCGGCCACGACTCAACCAGGTTACGACCTAACTGGGTCTCCGACCTACGACTTACGAAGGAGTATGACTTACGACTTAACTCTTTAAGTCATCTACGACCTAACACTTTGGCCTAACCCAGCGACCTAACAAACTTACGACTTAACACGTAACTGGGTTACGACTTAACCCCATACGACTTAAACAACTGCCGACTCAAAAACTCACTTGTCTAACTTCTAACTCGGTCACGACTTAACACATCAGCCTACCTACGACTTAACATAGCAGCTTTGCCAATCTATCAGGATAAGACTCAACTCCTAAGTCGTCCAGGTCTTAAGTCGACCACTACCTTAACTCGTCAGCCGACTTAACACTTAACTCAAAACCTTAAGTCGTCTACAATAACTTAAGTCGGTCACTTCCTTAGGTTGCCTATCCCTTAACTCGGCAACGACTTACAACCTACGACTTAACACTTGCCGAGTTAACTTCAACCTACTAACTTAGCCCAACCACGACTTATTTCCTTAGGTCGTACAAACAACCTATCTCCAAGCCCTGGGTCACTCCCATCTCCTAAGTCGTATACGACTTATGACTTATACTAAGTCGTTCACGACATAGGACTTAGCAAATATTCAACCAAAAACTGAAACAACCCAAAAATGCTGAAAATTCCAGATTTTGACAACTTTTCGATCCGTAGAAATACGGGTCGTTACAATTATCCTTAACCAAATACATTAATTAACCTTTAATTACTTCATTTATTAATTAACAATAATTAATTATATTAATCCTTAATTAATTACATTAATAAATCCCTTCATTTATTAATTATTTCCAAATTAATCCATTCTAAATTACATCATTAATTATAATAATTAATGATCTCTAATTACATTTTCTATTTAATTATTCTACTTCATTTAATTACATTAAGTAATTAATCTTTACTTAAACCACATTTATTAATCACTCTTGATTAATTATATCCAGTAATTAATTAACTTACCTTAATTACTTCATTTAATAAATTAATCGCTCCTTAATTAATTATCTTAATTAATCCCTTGATTAATTACAAAAAGTAATTAAACTCAAATTACTTCCATCCTTCAATCAATTACATCCTATAATTACCCATAAATTACTTTACTAAGTAATTATGCTATATTGGTTACATTTAAGTAATTATACTTGTCAATTCATCCAATGATTAATTTAAATTAATTAAACTTAATTAATTAACTTAAACAAATCAAATTAAACTCAATTAATTACATTAAGTAATTAATTCCTTAATTACTTCCATTTAGAAATTACACTTAAACATTTTCACAAATGTTTATCTTTAATTAATTTATCTAATTAATTATTAAAATTTATCACATTAATTAATTATTTAATAATCCTAGTTAATGGCGTTCATTAACTATTAGCACATCTTTAATTTCTTTTCTTAAGTAATTAAACTTAGATTAATCGTTATTAATTACAAATTAATTAATCTTAATAACCAATTTATTAACCACTAATTATTTAATTAATTTAAGTTTTTAACTGTAACTTAATTCACCTTTAATTACTTGATAAATTAACATTTAACCATTTATTTAACTTAAACCTTAATTAATAAATTTCAACTTATAATTACTGATTTAATTAATCCAGATCATAAATTACTTAAATTATTTAACCCATTTAATTACCTTAAGGATTTACTGATTTTAACTTTAAGATAAAAACCTTTACTTATCTATGGTTAAAATTATCATTCACAAATACAGTTGAAAACATTTATTCTCAAATTTATTTAAAAATTTCATTTTTAAATTCAAGATTTCGAATGAAAAAAAACCAATTTGTCTTTAACAAGGTTTATAACCAATTTGAAACTTTGAAATCCACATGTTAAAGAATGCTTATGTCTCATAAAAGAAATTTAAAGATTTTAAACTAAATTCCTTTTTAAATTCAAACCATTTAAGTATACTTAAACTTTTAAACTTATTTACATCCTTTAAATTTATACACTTTATTCTATTTTCAAAACCTTATTTATTTTATATTTTTTTTTCAATTGAGATTCAAACTAAACAGAATCAGATTTTAAAGCTTAGATTTACTGGTTTAAAACTTTACTTTTAAAACTTCAGTTTTTAAATTTTAAAACAAACCATTACAGGGTTTGTTTGAACTTGTAACAGAATTCTAACCCGAGCCCAGACTCTATTTACTTCGAGTCAAATCCTAACCCCTTCGAGTAAAATACTAGATGTAATGACCCGTATTTTTAACGCTTTAAAAATACTAAATTAAATAAAATTTTAACTAAAAATCCGATAGAAATAAAATTTTACGATTTATTAAATGGAAATCTCTTTGTATAAAGTTACAAATCCAAAACCAATTTCGATAAGACCGATAATGTAATACATATTAAAAACGTAATGAATAATATGAAATAGTTGTAACCAATAACAGAAACCAAAATAATAATGTTAACGTAAGAAACATGCGATTTACGTTAAATGAAATTTTTCGTTAAATAAAAATAAACAATAAAATTTCGCAACAAAAGTTCGATATTTAAAATGCGTCTATTTAAACATAGGAAATTGTAAAATTTCGTCAGAAAATATGAAAGTAAATTTCAGTCACGTCATTTCGGTTTAAATCAGTTAAAATGTAATGAAAATAAAATGTTTTCGAAACCTAAATATCTTTACATAGAAAAATTCTAAACCATCTTCTGAGCATGCCGTCATTTTTCGTTTTTCCAAATTCGGACATCTTTAGCTCCGTCGATCTTAATTTGCTGCGTGTTTGCTGCATTTTCCGCTAGTGGAAAATTCGAATTTTTATAATTCAACCATAACACCGATATCTGTATATTGTTTTGATCGTCTCGTCGTGCTGATTTTCGCAGTATATTTATTTCTGCGATTTGGAGTCCGGTTCGCTGCAGAATCTGTGAAAACGACAACCGTGTCGGTACCGGTTCCGTGTCCTTTTGTTCTTGTGGCTATTCAAATCCCCACCGTGTAAATTCCAATTTCCAAAAGCCATTTGCATTTCGTATTTCAGAAATGATTAGAATTCCAATAGTTACATCATTTATTTCGTTAGTGACCTTTGCAATCTGGAACCCACTTTCTCCTCCTTCTTCTGCTAATCGTTTATTTGCTTTTGCCCATCTAGCTCCACCCTCAACAAATGAAGCAGCGCCCACGACAGCCTAAACCGTCTCCGCAACCTGACCAACCCCTTCCACTGCCTCGTCCATTTTTTTTCTTACCTCTGCCTCGCTATGCATCAATACCCGAGCCACCGATGCCATCAACCCCGACTCATCCTCACCCGCTAGCTCCGCCCTGGTCAGCGAACTCACCACCTTCTTTCGACCGAAACTCGACCTCCCTAACCCATGTGAGCCGAGCCATCACCTCGTTCTGCACCTCCTTCCTCTTCGGCCTAGTCAACTTGCATATTTTTCTCTCTGAGGTATATATATATTTTCTGTTATATATATATGTTCTTAGGAGAGATTGATATGATCTGCTGTTATTATATATATGTAAGTAAGTTTATATAAAGTTATATTATTTGTTAGTAGAATATAGGTGTACAAGTTGTTAGTTCATTTTAGCCTGTATAAACATATATGATGTATATATTAACTGTTAGTTTACATTACGTTAATTATATAATTTACTATATGTTTATGTTTTGATATATGTTTGTGTGAGTTCTGTTCTTCATGAATGTGTAATTTCAATAAATATTTATATGTAATTTTTTTATATAAGTTTTAAAAATCTGCTCAATTTTATATAATGGTTCACATGATATGTATATAGTCACATATGCATAGTTTTTTTATTTGCTGTCGGTTTCATTCATATCAGGCTTTGATTCTTCACCTTTTCTATCTGACCATCTACATTATAATGTAGATTTGTGTATATTGATAGTTATATATTGTTATCATTTTTCATACACGTTATAGCTTATCCTAGTTTTAGTTATATGATAGTTTATATATGTAAGCTTTATAATGTAAAACTTATTTATATTTATATATTTTTGTTTTTGTTTCATTGGAGTTCCCAGTTCTAAAAATAAATTTTTTCAATAATATATATATACGTCTTGTAGCAGGTCTACATATATGGGTAGATTGCATTGCATATATTAGAGTCTGCGGATGTGCGCTGTTGCAAACACGACCAATGTCCATGTTTGGCGCAGCGTATCTCCTGTATTTCTTGTCGAAATTCGATGATTCTTTTTTTGATTGAAAGATGAGATTCTCTAGTTTATGTATGTAAAATTTCGGTCCAATTCAAGGCAGTTTGGTCCTCTGTTTTATACCTGAAAGTTGCAACCAAACTGAGTTTGCATTTGTTTGCATGTTTATTTTTTTTTTTTCTGAACAGCAGTTAGACTTCATGTTCACGATATCATATCTCACTCATGTTTTATCGGAATGGGTTGATTCTATTTTTAAAAAAGAGTCGAAGTTACCTAGTTTATGTCTGTCAAATTTCAGCAAAATCCGACATCGTTTGATTAGTGGTCGAGGATCTGGAAGTTAGATCCAGGCAGCTGTTCTTTTGTACTTGAAATTATTTTACACTGCTGCAAACACGACCTGAGTTCATGTTTGATGCATCTTATCCTTTCCGTCTTACGTCAGAATACAGTGATTCCCTTTTTGTTCAAAAGATAAAGTTTTCTACTTTCTGTATATAATATTTTAGCTTCATACGAGGTGGTTCAGTCCTCTGTTTCTTACCTGAAAATCAGACCCAGAGGGGTTTTCAGACCTGAACATTGGACAGTCACAACATGGCCTGAGTCTATGTTCGTGACATCGTAACTTTTCTCGTCTCTTGTCCAAATCAAGAGATTCTTTTGCAGTTTGAAATACAAGTTTTAATCTTTATTCATACCAAATTTCAGACCATTTCGATCTCGGTAGCACATAGAATTATATTGTTAAACTTTGACGCGGGACATGTTTTTTTATTTGTTGCTATGTTGAATGTTTTGATTTGATTTCGGAAATTCCTATTTAACAGCTTTGCTCGTCGATTCGTGCCAATCTAGTTTATTTCGGAAGTCGTGCTTGCAATGCGTAACTCAACTTTGTTGTCTATTCTCGCTCCCTAGCCTCAAAAGGTGAGCAATCACTCACGATTAACGTTCTTTTATTTATTAAATTTGATTTCAATTGAAACGACAATTGAGATATGCTGCTGTAGCTATTTACACTGTTATATATGCTATTACCTTTATCAGTTCACCTGTGACATCTGACACCATTATCTGTTATTTATGAAATGATAATCCAGTTTGGTTGATAAATGATTGATTGTTGATATTGACATTGGACGTTAAATTGTTAATATAGTAAATGATAAATAATTTGAAATTGAAATTGACGTAAAATAGTTAGATTTGATATATGTTAAATTTGATTAGATGACATTTGCATAATATGACCCTTTTAACATTGAATTAATTGACACGTAGAAATTTGGTAAAATACACCTTGAACCATTTAAATGTTTGTTGCTTAAATTGATGTTGTATGAAATTGAATACTAGATATCAAGTGAAGAACCGTATAAATATTAGTGTAAGAATCTTTAATCTACATGAAATGATAGTGTAGATTCTAGAAATAATTATATTAATTTGCACAAACAACAATGTGAATTAATACGATTATTTCGGGATTATTTGAATTGATTATTGGATTGATATTGGCTGTTGTTATTGCTTGTTTATTTACTTTGACACCATCCCAGTTATCACACTGCAAGTTACGTTTGCTATTCTTTGATTTTGAATTGAATTGGAATCGGGTTGAAATGATAAATACTCAAATTAAACTTGGACCTAGGATAGAGAATTAAATAAAACCCGATTGGTCAATACTTTGATTTAAAATAAAATGAAGATTTGATTTGAATAAATAAAAAAGGTTTTGAAATGAAGTTGGAATTTGAATTTTTATGAAAGGAAAATGTTAATATTTAATAATATGAAACAAAATATTAACAATGTAATTGATGAAGAACGTTGTTTAATTTGAGAAACGATTGAATTAAGTTTTGAAATTTTTTTGTATAATTAAGTTTGAAATTATTTAATAATTAAGTTTTGAAATCATTTAATAATTAAATAAGATTGAATTATTTAATAATTAAATAAAATTGAATTCTTTGTTAAGTGAAATTGAACTTCTTGAATAAGCGAAATTAAGTATCTTTATTAATTGAGTTTTGATATTGTAACTAAGTAAATTAATAAGTGAAATTGAATTTCTCTAACAAGAAATAAAATGTGTTTTATTGAAATTAATTTAAGACTTGAAATGTAAAGAATTTGATTTGATGAATTTAATTTAATGCAATTTGTAAGTTTTGATACAATGAAGTTGAATTTAGGTAATTGATTTAATGAATTGGAAATTAAATAGAAATTGTTTTGAATGACAACCTTATTTAATGAATACTGAATAAAATCGATCAATGAAGTTAAATTGATTTGAAGGTTAAATTGATTTGAAGGTTAAATTAAATTAATTTAAATGATTTGGAATGAAACTAATTTACGAACTTGAATCAATATTTGAATTGTTTAAATAGAAATTAAAATTGAATTATAAGATTTTGAAATTATGAATTTGGAAGTTTTGAAACGTAAATTATGGAAATTGATATAGGAAGACAAATGAAATGTTGATTTACAAATTCTAATTGGAATTGTAATTGATTTGGTTTTGAAATTTATTAAACGACCAATCAGTGTAATAATTATGAAAGTTATTAAAGAGACCGGAATCGGTTAGGGACATACTCACTGTCTAAACCGAAAACCACTTTAATAACTATACGCGTAGTGTGATCCAGAATGAAGTGGTTGGAATGATGTACGTGATGACTAAAGAAAGAGAACGATAATGGATAGCCTTGACACTTGTGTCAAATTGGAAATGACTAAAACAGGAGTCGTGCCGGGCCAAATGGAGGTCAGCTACCTCGAGCGAACACACTTCTTCGAAAACTACTCATTACTTGTTGTCGATTGGTGCACCCTTGATTTTGGGAGTGTTGTTTCGCGGTGTTGCGATCGCTGCGGCGATGCGTTCTCACCAATCCGGATCAGGCAAACGGTAGTTTCACTACCTTAGGTATTGCCTCATGTGCCTTGTCATACTTGTATCCCTTTATACGCGACCACTACGATTTGTTTTGTGTTATACCTATGGAGTACTCCCTGATAGCCCACTAGTTTACGGTGGAGTTTACAGCGTTGTATAGACTATAACGCTTATATAAAATTTGTTAAGGGGGATTGTAACAACCCGCATATTTGTCGATTTTATATTTAAATATTTTATTTAAATATAACATCGTTGGTCGGATTTTAATCCGAAAAGCTACTTTTTGCAAACAGTCGAATTGGGACTCGAAACCACCTCCATTGAGTCTAAAATGGCGTTTGCGATCTTTTTGAGTATAAGCTTTGATATATTTGGAGTAAGTTGAAATTTGTTACTTTTTCTAGTTGGGTTGGGGTTGGGTTCAGCCCACTAGCTCACTAAACCCACTTAAACCCTCTACCTCAGCCCTTCCCCTCATCTATCTTCATTTCATTTCATTTCCTAAGTAAAAACTGAAATGGGGGAAAGGAAGAGGAAATAGAAATTGCTAGCCCTAGTTTCTTCTTGCATCTTGACTTCTTGCTCCAAATTCAAAGAGAAGGATAGGTAAGCCTCTTCTCCATCTTCTCCATCTCTTTCTTCTTCAATTTCTGTAAAATATCCTAAGCCCTAAATTGGAAAATATTGTTTGATTCTTAGATTGAAGCTTGTAGAGTTGAAGTAGTGAGTAGTTGATCTTCTCTTTGCAATTGATCTTCTTCTTCTTGTGTTTTGGGATCAAATGTGAGATTTTTATCTCACATCTTAGTCTATAACTATCTTCGATTGTTAGGTATGAATTCCTAACACTTATTCTTGTGCAATTGCTTTTGGTTTGGATTGATTTGGTGAATATTCCAATTCCTAGTGTTTTGAGTTCAATTCTTTAAAAATCCAAACTTTGATCTTTGATCATGATTTTTTTGATGCATTGAAGAGCTTATAAGACCGGGTTGTCGTTAGGCTTAAATCCTTAGTGTCGTTGCTCGCGAAAATGCAATTTGGTCGAGATTCGGCCAATGAACTTGATAAGTTGGGCAGTGCTGGAAACAGGTCCGGTCGACCGAGCTCTATAGTCAGTCGACCGACCTGCTTCCAAAAGTGCTAAGCACTTCTCTGTTTGGGTTTGGTCGACCGGCTGTAGAGCTCAGTCGACCGACCTGCTTCCCGAACTATTTTTCAGAATAGGGTCCGGTCGATCGAGCTCTGTAGCCGGCCGACCGACCTGCTGCTATTTTGCCTATATTGCCTATTTGTTTGAATTTCCAACTTTAATCGATTCGTGTTGTCTCCTATTTGTTGTTATCATCTCTAAGACTTTAATGACTCCTCTTTCGGGATGGTACCTCGTTAGGTCGCTCGACCCTATCCCCCTTAGGTCGTTAGACCTCATTTTGTCCTCTCTAGGTCGAACCCCGTACACCTCTGCGTAGGCGATCATATCTGAAAAACATTCAACAGAACTTCTTACTTTGATGGTTTTGGGAATTGATTTCTTTGGATTTTATTCACGTCTTCAAATGTGAATTTTAATGCTTGATTGTTTCTACAATCATTTCTATGATTTGTCACTTTAAAGATATGAAGGTTTTAACACTAGTAGTAAATATCAAAACCCTTTCATTAAAACGATTTCAACTCTATTTTCAATATCAAAGCTCATTTCTTAAAACCATTTTCCAATCTATTAGTATATACAAACCTTTACCTCATTCGTATGAGAAAATATAATTAAACGGCTTAGCAAAACAAGTGGTATGAAACGCTTGCGTTTACTTCGTCGGTTAATTTATGGACTTGTTCGATTGAAACTTTTGTGACAATTTTCTAGTGGAGATCTACAATCTGTTCGTAAATATTTGAGTTAAGTAAGTGGTTATGGGACATGAAGCTAAACTCTTATATTTACTAGCTTAGTGTAATTGACACTTCCTCATGATCGATGATGATCATTTTATGATTTAGACTAGCGATTGAGCGATGTCTCTTTGTTTGCGAGGTTAGACTAGACACCATTTGTGTGATTTCGATTCACACATATCTCTTTATCTTCAAGGTTAGTCTATACCTCATTGGTGTGATTTCGATTCACACATATTGAAACTATTGTGACAATTTCCTAGTGGAGGTTTACAGCTTGTTCGTAAATATTTAAGTTAAGCAAGTGGTTATGGGACATGAAGCTAAACTCATATATTTACTAGATTGGTGTGATTAAAACTTCCTTATGATCATGACGATCATTCTTGTGATTTAGACTAGCAATGTGTGATGTCTCTCGTCTGTGTGTTCGGACTTGCCTTCAGGCCATCCGTGTGTTCGGAAAAATTAAATAGATAGCTTCTCGTCCGTGTGTTCGGACTTGCCTTCGGGCCATCCGTGTGTTCGGAAAAATTAAATAGATAGCTTCTCATCCGTGTGTTCGGAAAATTAAATGGATAGCTTCCATGAGATAGCTTCTCGTCCGTGCGCTCGGACTTCCCCCTTTTCGTGATTTCTAGATTTCGTGTGTTGATTTCTGAATCTAATGTTTCACCAACTTTTACAATTGGCATTAATATGTATGTCATTTATTGTGGCTTGGTGAATTAAATAAAGAATATGACATTCTTTTTAATCTTTGAGAAGATTCGTGTGGTATTGATTAATCTCTTGTTGATTTTCAATTACGTACTTATCACAGTACGGTATTATGGTTATGATACGTTTTTGTCATATCTCTTATTCTATATCACTTTATCTGATATTTATAGCTAGACTGATCCGTTTATTATTTTCTTATAAATAATACTCGGGTCAGACCGAGATGTTACAGGTGCTTCTGCTTGACTTCTCTTCAGGACTATTCTGACTTTTGGCTAACTACATAGATTGTAGTTTTTGGATGTACACATTTGAGATATAGACTCTATGTTGTGTACTTATTCTTTTGTATAGCACGTGATGCTATTCTTTTGTATTATCGTGGATCTTTCTGACCACTAATCTGATGTACACTTTCATGTGTTGTATATTTATTCATATCTTCTTCCGCCTTTGTGATATGGATGTCTGTGACTGATTAATGTTATGTTCATTTCTATATTTGTTTCCGAAGATTATATATAGTCACCGTGTGATAGCTTTGTGTTTGTATCGGTATGTCGGATTTCCTCTTTAAAAGATATGCATTCTATTCTATCTGACATATCGGTGCTCGCACAAAGAAGTTACACGGATGGTCGCTCCTCAACAGCCTTATTCTCCGTGCTAATTGACAGCACTACATCGTAGTGTTCTTGGTTAGCGTGGGTATAGAGGTGGGGCGTCACAGGGATAATGGTAACGCCTTAACACTATTTTGATATTTTATATTACAGATAGGCATTATCTACTTATCGTACACTACTACATAGTAGATAGTTTAACGGATCCTTAAAGGATGGTTATTCCAAACATCCTTTGAGTTACTTGTATTTCAGTTGCTATTTCACTTGAGTTGGATTTATTGATATAAGAATGTTAATCCTGACTCGAGTGTTTTGTGTTTTGCTTTACGCTCGGGTCAGACTGAGTGTACCAGTATTCGAGACTCACCTTTGGAGTTGGAGCTTCGCTTGGAGATCCAGCTATTCATCCAGCTTTCAGATATCCAGTTGATTCCAGTGATTGTATTCTGATTCTTGTATTTAACTATTGTATTCGAGATATCTGTTGTACCTTATTTTACTCTGATATGTATATAGTAACTTCATGAACAACTATCTTTTGTTTCCGCTGCATTTATTACTCTGTGTCTGTGACCTGTGATTATTTATTTACTGTATATGTTCAGTTTTGCCAAATTTAAATTAATAATTCGGTATTTTGAATTATTCAAGTCCGACATGTGCGGATGCGAATGGTCCAAAATAGCGGGTCATTACAGGTGGTATCAGAGCTTTGGTAGCTCTGGGCAAAACTTAGCATATAGGGTAAATATATTTACAGAATCACTCTCATTCGAGTTTCAATCTCTTCCTTTGACTCAATTCCTTTGAATTTTGGAACATTCTCTGCGGTTCCGAAATTCATTCTTGTCCCTCACTATTCGTATTCTTCTGAATTCTGGAGTATCACATAACTCCACTTCGAATGATCTTTATAATGAGTTGGCGGTCCCGCCAATCTCAAATTTATTCGTAAAGGGGTAAAACTCTTTTACGATAGCATCGATTCGCCGGAGATTTATATATCCTCGGTTTAGATGCTGACATCTTTGGTAATGACGAATTCTATCTCTTGAGATCAATGTCGATTTGCCTCGGAATTCTTATTCTTGAAGTCACGGTCGACCTGGTTAAGGTTGCCCGCAATTTATATAAACTTATCCATCTTCCTATTTGTTATTTAAATCATCTTATTTTGTTTCGAACTTATCTTCGGATCAGATTTCTCTTTGATTTGAGTCCATCAAATTTGAAACCTTATCCTTATTTCAAAAATTCATTCCTGTATCGTCGAGCAAAGAAATGTATTTGTAAACTAATATATAAATGTTTTAATATATATTGTGTTGTTTGAGTTGTTGATGTTGATTTGGGTTTTCGATCGATTCGTCTAATCAACGCTATCGATAGGATTTCCAAAACACTTGAACAGAGCAAACTAACACAA
This sequence comes from Allium fistulosum, assembly GCA_030737815.1. NCBI lineage: Eukaryota > Viridiplantae > Streptophyta > Magnoliopsida > Asparagales > Amaryllidaceae > Allium > Allium fistulosum. The sequence continues at coordinate 641,281,270 of CM060907.1, read as the reverse complement.
TAGTATTTTCAAAATTTGGTAAATAAATTAATCTTGTATGATTATATTTTTTTTTATAAGTACAAATTTTATGAAATTGAATTGTTAATTGAATTGGTTGTCAGAAAGGTAATATTTGATTTTCACTATTTGTTTTGTAAATCATTGATTATTCCAACATAAAAATAAATGGAATTATAAAAGTTGGTTTATAGATTTATTTAGAAATTTAAATGAAATTAAAGTAAGAATTTGAGAATTTAAATTCCTAAAATTTCAAGCTTTGGTTTTTAAAATTTTAAAATGTATATTATTGAACGTATTTTCAAATAGAAACCGTTTTCAAAGAATTTTAAAATATTGAAATCGGTGCTCTTCTCTTTGTCGCTGGAAAATAATTTCGGTGATGGCGGACGCATCATCGACATTTATTTTCGAGTTTCGAAGTGGAGAAACCATTCTGTAACTTTGCTACAGTTTTGTTTGGAAAATATTTGATTTCAATTTCTAAAGTATGACTTGACTTAAAAATATTTATATATACATATATATATATATTAGTATTTGATTTAGATTTGACTTGGATATATTATATGTATATAATTATCTCTTAATGGTTTGAAGTGAATCGGAAATCTAATTCTTGAATTTATGTAAAACATGATTTCAATTATAAATGAAACCAAAATTTTGAATTAATATTTAAACTTGAGAGAATTAAATTAGAAATTTAATTGTATAATATTCAATTGCATTCAATATAACTTACCTAAATTGCTCAAAAGTTAACTATGTAATTGAATATTATACAATATAAATGATATCAAAGGAATTTTAAAATAAATTTGAGTAGTTATAATAAGTAAATATACTTAATATATGTGATAAGATATATTAGGTAGAATAAATTAATAATAAGTTGGAATAAAGAAGAATTGAATTTGTCGAATAAAATATGATTATAATAAATGACTATTCAAATTTATGATCTTTGAAATTGTTAATTTAAGGTAATTGGAAAATATACAATATAAAATGATTTTATAAATAAATTTGAGTGTCTATAATAAATGTTATACAGTTAATTTAATGATAAAATGATAATACAGTTGAAAAGAATGATAAGAAATAGAACAATAAATGAGACTAATAAAATAAATTCTATTTTGAGAGAATTAATAAATTGAAATAAAATCAACTCAATGAATATCTTGAATTAATCGAATTTAAATTGAAATTTTGTTTTAAAGGAAACCTTTTTGTATCTAACATTAATAAATGAGAAATCAAATCAATTTAATGGAAACCTTGAATTTAAAAACAAATTGTTGAATATAAGTTTATTTAAATTGAAATTTTATGGCTTGAACTAATTGTTTATTTTGTTTCTCAATCTATTTTCTTCTGGTTGTTTCTATTCTTCTACCTCCTTTCTTTTCGGGGACGAAAAGTTTTGAGTGGGGGAGGTTGTAATGACCCGTATTTTTAACGCTTTAAAAATACTAAATTAAATAAAATTTTAACTAAAAATCCAATAGAAATAAAATTTTACGATTTATTAAATGGAAATCTCTTTGTATAAAGTTACAAATCCAAAACCAATTTCGATAAGACCGATAATGTAATACATATTAAAAACGTAATGAATAATATGAAATAGTTGTAACCAATAACAGAAACCAAAATAATAATGTTAACGTAAGAAACGTGCGTTTTGCGTTAAATGAAATTTTTCGTTAAATAAAAATAAACAATAAAATTTCGCAACGAAAGTTCGATATTTAAATGCATCTATTTAAACATAGGAAATTGTAAAGTTTCGTCAGAAAATATGAAAGTAAATTTCAGTCACGTCATTTCGGTTTAAATCAGTTAAAATGTAATGAAAATAAAATGTTTACGAAACCTAAATATCTTTACATAGAAAAATTCTAAAGCGTCTTCTGAGCATGACGTCAATTTTTTTTTCCAAATTCGGACTTCTTTAGCTCCGTCGATCTTAATTTGCTGCGTTTTTGTTGCATTTTCCGCTAGTGGAAAATTCGAATTTTTATAATTCAACAATAACACCGATATCTGTATATTGTTTTGATCGTCTCGTCGTGCTGATTTTCGCAGTATATTTATTTCTGCGATTTGGAATACGGTTCGCTGTGGAATCCGTGAAAACGACAACCGTGTCGGTACCGGTTTCGTGTCCTTTTGTTCTTGTGGCTATTCAAATCCCCACCGTGTAAATTCCAATTTCCAAAAGCCATTTGCATTTCATATTTCAGAAATGATTAGAGTTCCAATAGTTACATCATTTATTCCGTTCGTGACCTTTGCAATCTGGAACCCACTTTCTCCTCCTTCTTTGTGAAGCTCGTTCTCCTTTCTATGTAAAAAAAAACTTACAAAACTTATCTGCTAATCGTTTATTTGCTTTTGCACATCTTGCTCCACCCTCAACAAATGATGCCGCGCCCACGACAGCCTAAACCGTCTCCGCAACCTGACCGACCCCTTCCACTGCCTCGTCCATTTTTTTTTCTTACCTCTGCCTCGCTATGCATCAATACCCGAGCCACCGATGCCATCAACCCCGACTCATCCTCACCCGCTAGCTCCGCCCTGGTCAGCGAACTCACCACCTTCTTTCGACCGAAACTCGACCTCCCTAACCCATGTGAGCCGAGCCATCACCTCGTTCTGCACCTCCTTCCTCTTCGGCCTAGTCAACTTGCATATTTTTTTCTCTGAGGTATATATATATTTTCTGTTATATATATATGTTCTTAGGAGAGATTGATATGATCTGCTGTTATTATATATATGTAAGTAAGTTTATATAAAGTTATATTATTTGTTAGTAGAATATAGGTGTACAGGTTGTTAGTTCATTTTAGCCTGTATAAACATATATGATGTATATATTAACTGTTAGTTTACATTACGTTAATTATATAATTTACTATATGTTTATGTTTTGATATATGTTTGTGTGAGTTCTGTTCTTCATGAATGTGTAATTTCAATAAATATTTATATGTAATTTTTTTATATAAGTTTTAAAAATCTGCTCAATTTTATATAATGGTTCACATGATATGTATATAGTCACATATGCATAGTTTTTTTATTTGCTGTCGGTTTCATTCATATCAGGCTTTGATTCTTCTCCTTTTCTATCTGACCATCTATACATTCTAATGTAGATTTGTGTATATTGATAGTTATATATTGTTATCATTTTTCATACAGGTTATAGCTTATCCTAGTTTTAGTTATATGATAGTTTATATATGTAAGCTTTATAATATAAAACTTATTTATATTTATATATTTTTATTTTTGTTTCATTGGAGTTCCCAGTTCTAAAAATAAATTTCTTCAATAATATATATATACGTCTTGTAGCAGGTCTGCATATATGGGTAGATTGCATTGCATATATTAGAGTATGCGGATGTGCGCTGTTGCAAACACGACCAGTGTCCATGTTTGACGCAGCGTATCTCCTGTATTTCTTGTCGAAATTCGATGATTCTTTTTTTTTGATTGAAAGATGAGATTTTCTAGTTTATGTATGTAAAATTTTAGTCCAATTCAAGGCCGTTTGGTCCTCTGTTTTATACCTGAAAGTTGCAACCAAACTGATTTTGCACTTGTTTGCATGTTTGTTTATTTTTTTCTGAACAGCAGTTAGACTTCATGTTCACGATATCATATCTCACTCATGTTTTATCGGAATGGGTTGATTCTATTTTTAAAAAAGAGTCGAAGTTACCTAGTTTATGCCTGTCAAATTTCAGCAAAATCCGACATCGTTTGATTAGTGGTCGAGGATCTGGAAGTTAGACCAAGGCACCTGTTCTTTTGTACTTGAAATTATTTTACACTGCTGCAAACACGACCTGAGTTGATGTTTGACGCATCTTATCCTTTCCGTCTTACGTCAGAATACAGTGATTCCCTTTTTGTTCAAAAGATAAAGTTTTCTACTTTCTGTATATAATATTTTAGCTTCATACGAGGTGGTTCAGTCCTCTGTTTCTTACCTGAAAGTCAGACCCAGAGGGGTTTTCAGACCTGAACATTGGACAGTCACAACATGGCCTGAGTCTATGTTCGTGACATCGTAACTTTTCTCGTCTCTTGTCCAAATCAAGAGATTCTTTTGCAGTTTGAAATACAAGTTTTAATCTTTATTCATACCAAATTTCAGACCATTTCGATCTTGGTAGCACATAGAATTATATTGTTAAACTTTGACGCAGAACATGATTTTTTATTTGTTGCTATGTTGAATGTTTTGATTTGGTTTCGGAAATTCCTATTTAACAGCTTTTCTCGTCGATTCGTGCCAATCTAGTTTATTTCGGAAGTCGTGCTTGCAATGCGTAACTGAACTTCGTTGTCTATTCTTGCTCCCTAGCCTCAAAAGGTGAGCAATCACTCACGATTAACGTTCTTTTATTTATTAAATTTGATTTCAATTGAAACGACAATTGAGATATGCTACTGTAGCTATTTACACTGTTATATATGCTATTACCTGTATCAGTTCACCTGTGACATCTGACACCATTATCTGTTATTTATGAAATGATAATCCAGTTTGGTTGATAAATGATTGATTGTTGATATTGACATTGGACGTTAAATTGTTAATATAGTAAATGATAAATAATTTGAAATTGAAATTGACGTAAAATAGTTAGATTTGATATATGTTAAATTTGATTAGATGACATTTGCATAATATGACCCTTTTAACGTTGAATTAATTGACACGTAGAAATTTGGTAAAATACACCTTGAACCATTTAAATGTTTGTTGCTTAAATTGATGTTGTATGAAATTGAATACTAGATATCAAGTGAAGAACCGTATAAATATTAGTGTAATAATCTTTAATCTACATGAAATGATAGTGTAGATTCTAGAAATAATTATATTAATTTGCACAAACAACAATGTGAATTAATACGATTATTTTGGGATTATTTGAATTGATTATTGGATTGATATTGGCTGTTGTTATTGCTTGTTGATTTACTTTGACACCATCCCAGTTATCACACTGCAAGTTCCCTTTGCTATGCTTTGATTTTGAATTGAATTGGAATCAGGTTGAAATGATAAATACTCAAATTAAACTTGGACCTAGGATAGAGAATTAAATAAAACCCGATTGGTCAATACTTTGATTTAAAATAAAATGAAGATTTGATTTGAATAAATAAAAATGGTTTTGAAATGAAGTTGGAATTTGAATTTTTATGAAAGGAAAATTTTAGCATTTAATAGTATGAAACAAAATATTAACAATGTAATTGATGAAGAACGTTGTTTAATTTGAGAAACGATTGAATTAAGTTTTGAAATTTTTTGTATAATTAAGTTTGAAATTATTTAATAATTAAGTTTTGAAATCATTTAATAATTAAATAAGATTGAATTATTTAATAATTAAATAAAATTGAATTCTTTGTTAAGTGAAATTGAACTTCTTGAATAAGCAAAATTAAGTTTCTTTATTAATTGAGTTTTGATATTGTAACTAAGTAAATTAATAAGTGAAATTGAATTTCTCTAATAAGAAATAAAATGTGTTTTATTGAAATTAATGTAAGACTTGAAATGTAAAGAATTTGATTTGATGAATTTAATTTAATGCAATTTGTAAGTTTTGATACAATGAAGTTGAATTTAGGTAATTGATTTAATGAATTGGAAATTAAATAGAAATTGTTTTGAATGACAAATTTACTTAATGAATACTGAATAAAATCGATCAATGAAGTTAAATTGATTTGAAGGTTAAATTAAATTAATTTAAATGATTTGGAATGAAACTTATTTACGAACTTGAATCAATATTTGAATTGTTTAAATAGAAATTGAAATTGAATTGTAAGATTTTGAAATTATGAATTTGGAAGTTTTGAAACGTAAATTATGGAAATTGATATAGGAAGACAAATGAAATGTTGATTTACAAATTCTAATTGGAATTGTAATTGATTTGGTTTTGAAATTTATTAAACGACCAATCAGTGTAATAATTACGAAAGTTATTAAAGAGACCGGAATCGGTTAGGGACATACTCACTGTCTAAACCGAAAACCACTTTAATAACTATACGTGGAGTGTGATCCAGAATGAAGTGGTTGGAATGATGTACGTGATGACTGAAGAAAGAGAACGATAATGGATAGCCTTGACACTTGTGTCAAATTGGAAATGACTAAAACAGGAGCCGTGCCGGGCCAAATGCAGGTCAGCTACCTCAAGCGATCACACTTCTTCGAAAACTACTCATTACTTGTTGTCGATTGGTGCACCCTTGATTTTGGGAGTGTTGTTTCGCGGTGTTGCGATCGCTGCGGCGATGCGTTCTCACCAGTCCGGATCAGGCAAACGATAGTTTCACTACCTTGGGTATTGCCTCATGTGCCTTGTCATACTTGTATCCCTTTATACGGGACCACTACGATTTGTTTTGTGTTATACCTATGGAGTACTCCCTGATAGCCCACTAGTTTACGGTGGAGTTTACAGTGCTGTATAGACTATAACGCTTATATAAAATGTGTTAAGGGGGATTGTAACAACCCGCATATTTGTCGATTTTATATTTAAATATTTTATTTAAATATAACATCGTTCGTCGGATTTTAATCCGAAAAGCTACTTTTTGCAAACAGTCGAATTGGGACTCGAAACCACCTCCATTGAGTCCAAAATGGCGTTTGCGATCTTTTTGAGTATAAGCTTTGATATATTTGGAGTAAGTTGAAATTTGTTACTTTTTCTAGTTGGGTTGGGGTTGGGTTCAGCCCACTAGCTCACTAAACCCACTTAACCCCTCTACCTCAGCCCTTCCCCTCATCTATCTTCATTTCATTTCATTTCCTAAGTAAAAACTGAAATGGGGGAAAGGAAGAGGAAATAGAAATTGCTAGCCCTAGTTTCTTCTTGCATCTTGACTTCTTGCTCCAAATTCAAAGAGAAGGATAGGTAAGCCTCTTCTCCATCTTCTCCATCTCTTTCTTCTTCAATTTCTGTAAAATATCCTAAGCCCTAAATTGGAAAATATTGTTTGATTCTTAGATTGAAGCTTGTAGAGTTGAAGTAGTGAGTAGTTGATCTTCTCTTTGCAATTGATCTTCTTCTTCTTGTGTTTTGGGATCAAATGTGAGATTTTTATCTCACATCTTAGTCTATAACTATCTTCGATTGTTAGGTATGAATTCCTAACACTTATTCTTGTGCAATTGCTTTTGGTTTGGATTGATTTGGTGAATATTCCAATTCCTAGTGTTTTGAGTTCAATTCTTTAAAAATCCAAACTTTGATCTTTGATCATGATTTTTTTGATGCATTGAAGAGCTTATAAGACCGGGTTGTCGTTAGGCTTAAATCCTTAGTGTCGTTGCTCGCGAAAATGCAATTTGGTCGAGATTCGGCCAATGAACTTGATAAGTTGGGCAGTGCTGGAAACAGGTCCGGTCGACCGAGCTCTATAGTCAGTCGACCGACCTGCTTCCAAAAGTGCTAAGCACTTCTCTGTTTGGGTTTGGTCGACCGGCTGCAGAGCTCAGTCGACCGACCTGCTTCCCGAACTATTTTTCAGAATAGGGTCCGGTCGATCGAGCTCTGTAGCCGGCCGACCGACCTGCTGCTATTTTGCCTATATTGCCTATTTGTTTGAATTTCCAACTTTAATCGATTCGTGTTGTCTCCTATTTGTTGTTATCATCTCTAAGACTTTAATGACTCCTCTTTCGGGATGGTACCTCGTTAGGTCGCTCGACCCTATCCCCCTTAGGTCGTTAGACCTCATTTTGTCCTCTCTAGGTCGAACCCCGTACACCTCTGCGTAGGCGATCATATCTGAAAAACATTCAACAGAACTTCTTACTTTGATGGTTTTGGGAATTGATTTCTTTGGATTTTATTCACGTCTTCGAATGTGAATTTTAATGCTTGATTGTTTCTACAATCATTTCTATGATTTGTCACTTTAAAGATATGAAGGTTTTAACACTAGTAGTAAATATCAAAACCCTTTCATTAAAACGATTTCAACTCTATTTTCAATATCAAAGCTCATTTCTTAAAACCATTTTCCAATCTATTAGTATATACAAACCTTTACCTCATTCGTATGAGAAAATATAATTAAACGGCTTAGCAAAACAAGTGGTATGAAACACTTGCGTTTACTTCGTCGGTTAATTTATGGACTTGTTCGATTGAAACTTTTGTGACAATTTTCTAGTGGAGATCTACAATCTGTTCGTAAATATTTGAGTTAAGTAAGTGGTTATGGGACATGAAGCTAAACTCTTATATTTACTAGCTTAGTGTAATTGACACTTCCTCATGATCGATGATGATCATTTTATGATTTAGACTAGCGATTGAGCGATGTCTCTTTGTTTGCGAGGTTAGACTAGACACCATTTGTGTGATTTCGATTCACACATATCTCTTTATCTTCAAGGTTAGTCTATACCTCATTGGTGTGATTTCGATTCACACATATTGAAACTATTGTGACAATTTCCTAGTGGAGGTTTACAGCTTGTTCGTAAATATTTAAGTTAAGCAAGTGGTTATGGGACATGAGGCTAAACTCATATATTTACTAGATTGGTGTGATTAAAACTTCCTTATGATCATGACGATCATTCTTGTGATTTAGACTAGCAATGTGTGATGTCTCTCGTCTGTGTGTTCGGACTTGCCTTCAGGCCATCCGTGTGTTCGGAAAAATTAAATAGATAGCTTCTCGTCCGTGTGTTCGGACTTGCCTTCGGGCCATCCGTGTGTTCGGAAAAATTAAATAGATAGCTTCTCATCCGTGTGTTCGGAAAATTAAATGGATAGCTTCCATGAGATAGCTTCTCGTCCGTGCGCTCGGACTTCCCCCTTTTCGTGATTTCTAGATTTCGTGTGTTGATTTCTGAATCTAATGTTTCACCAACTTTTACAATTGGCATTAATATGTATGTCATTTATTGTGGCTTGGTGAATTAAATAAAGAATATGACATTCTTTTTAATCTTTGAGAAGATTCGTGTGGTATTGATTAATCTCTTGTTGATTTTCAATTACGTACTTATCACAGTACGGTATTATGGTTATGATACGTTTTTGTCATATCTCTTATTCTATATCACTTTATCTGATATTTATAGCTAGACTGATCCGTTTATTATTTTCTTATAAATAATACTCGGGTCAGACCGAGATGTTACAGGTGCTTCTGCTTGACTTCTCTTCAGGACTATTCTGACTTTTGGCTAACTACATAGATTGTAGTTTTTGGATGTACACATTTGAGATATAGACTCTATGTTGTGTACTTATTCTTTTGTATAGCACGTGATGCTATTCTTTTGTATTATCGTGGATCTTTCTGACCACTACTCTGATGTACACTTTCATGTGTTGTATATTTATTCATATCTTCTTCCGCCTTTGTGATATGGATGTCTGTGACTGATTAATGTTATGTTCATTTCTATATTTGTTTCCGAAGATTATATATAGTCACCGTGTGATAGCTTTGTGTTTGTATCGGTATGTCGGATTTCCTCTTTAAAAGATATGCATTCTATTCTATCTGACATATCGGTGCTCGCACAAAGAAGTTACACGGATGGTCGCTCCTCAACAGCCTTATTCTCCATGCTAATTGACAGCACTACATCGTAGTGTTCTTGGTTAGCGTGGGTATAGAGGTGGGGCGTCACAGGGATAATGGTAACGCCTTAACACTATTTTGATATTTTATATTACAGATAGGCATTATCTACTTATCGTACACTACTACATAGTAGATAGTTTAACGGATCCTTAAAGGATGGTTATTCCAAACATCCTTTGAGTTACTTGTATTTCAGTTGCTATTTCACTTGAGTTGGATTTATTGATATAAGAATGTTAATCCTGACTCGAGTGTTTTGTGTTTTGCTTTACGCTCGGGTCAGACTGAGTGTACCAGTATTCGAGACTCACCTTTGGAGTTGGAGCTTCGCTTGGAGATCCAGCTATTCATCCAGCTTTCAGATATCCAGTTGATTCCAGTGATTGTATTCTGATTCTTGTATTTAACTATTGTATTCGAGATATCTGTTGTACCTTATTTTACTCTGATATGTATATAGTAACTTCATGAACAACTATCTTTTGTTTCCGCTGCATTTATTACTCTGTGTCTGTGACCTGTGATTATTTATTTACTGTATATGTTCAGTTTTGCCAAATTTAAATTAATAATTCGGTATTTTGAATTATTCAAGTCCGACATGTGCGGATGCGAATGGTCCAAAATAGCGGGTCATTACAGGTGGTATCAGAGCTTTGGTAGCTCTGGGCAAAACTTAGCATATAGGGTAAATATATTTACAGAATCACTCTCATTCGAGTTTCAATCTCTTCCTTTGACTCAATTCCTTTGAATTTTGGAACATTCTCTGCGGTTCCGAAATTCATTCTTGTCCCTCACTATTCGTATTCTTCTGAATTCTGGAGTATCACATAACTCCACTTCGAATGATCTTTATAATGAGTTGGCGGTCCCGCCAATCTCAAATTTATTCGTAAAGGGGTAAAACTCTTTTACGATAGCATCGATTCGCCGGAGATTTATATATCCTCGGTTTAGATGCTGACATCTTTGGTAATGACGAATTCTATCTCTTGAGATCAATGTCGATTTGCCTCGGAATTCTTATTCTTGAAGTCACGGTCGACCTGGTTAAGGTTGCCCGCAATTTATATAAACTTATCCATCTTCCTATTTGTTATTTAAATCATCTTATTTTGTTTCGAACTTATCTTCGGATCAGATTTCTCTTTGATTTGAGTCCATCAAATTTGAAACCTTATCCTTATTTCAAAAATTCATTCCTGTATCGTCGAGCAAAGAAATGTATTTGTAAACTAATATATAAATGTTTTAATATATATTGTGTTGTTTGAGTTGTTGATGTTGATTTGGGTTTTCGATCGATTCGTCTAATCAACGCTATCGATAGGATTTCCAAAACACTTGAACAGAGCAAACTAACACAATAGTATTTTCAAAATTTGGTAAATAAATTAATCTTGTATGATTATATTTTTTTTTATAAGTACAAATTTTATGAAATTGAATTGTTAATTGAATTGGTTGTCAGAAAGGTAATATTTGATTTTCACTATTTGTTTTGTAAATCATTGATTATTCCAACATAAAAATAAATGGAATTATAAAAGTTGGTTTATAGATTTATTTAGAAATTTAAATGAAATTAAAGAAGAATTTGAGAATTTAAATTCCTAAAATTTCAAGCTTTGGTTTTTAAAATTTTAAAATGTATATTATTGAACGTATTTTCAAATAGAAACCGTTTTCAAAGAATTTTGAAATATTGAAATCGGTGCTCTTCTCTTTGTCGCTGGAAAATAATTTCGGTGATGGCGGACGCATCATCGACATTTATTTTCGAGTTTCGAAGTGGAGAAACCATTCTGTAACTTTGCTACAGTTTTGTTTGGAAAATATTTGATTTCAATTTCTAAAGTATGACTTGACTTAAAAATATTTATATATACATATATATATATATATTAGTATTTGATTTAGATTTGACTTGGATATATTATATGTATATAATTATCTCTTAATGGTTTGAAGTGAATCGGAAATCTAATTCTTGAATTTATGTAAAACATGATTTCAATTATAAATGAAACCAAAATTTTGAATTAATATTTAAACTTGAGAGAATTAAATTAGAAATTTAATTGTATAATATTCAATTGCATTCAATATAACTTACCTAAATTGCTCAAAAGTTAACTATGTAATTGAATATTATACAATATAAATGATATCAAAGGAATTTTAAAATAAATTTGAGTAGTTATAATAAGTAAATATACTTAATATATGTGATAAGATATATTAGGTAGAATAAATTAATAATAAGTTGGAATAAAGAAGAATTGAATTTGTCGAATAAAATATGATTATAATAAATGACTATTCAAATTTATGATCTTTGAAATTGTTAATTTAAGGTAATTGGAAAATATACAATATAAAATGATTTTATAAATAAATTTGAGTGTCTATAATAAATGTTATACAGTTAATTTAATGATAAAATGATAATACAGTTGAAAAGAATGATAAGAAATAGAACAATAAATGAGACTAATAAAATAAATTCTATTTTGAGAGAATTAATAAATTGAAATAAAATCAACTCAATGAATATCTTGAATTAATCGAATTTAAATTGAAATTTTGTTTTAAAGGAAACCTTTTTGTATCTAACATTAATAAATGAGAAATCAAATCAATTTAATGGAAACCTTGAATTTAAAAACAAATTGTTGAATATAAGTTTATTTAAATTGAAATTTTATGGCTTGAACTAATTGTTTATTTTGTTTCTTAATCTATTTTCTTCTGGTTGTTTCTATTCTTCTACCTCCTTTCTTTTCGGGGACGAAAAGTTTTGAGTGGGGGAGGTTGTAATGACCCGTATTTTTAACGCTTTAAAAATACTAAATTAAATAAAATTTTAACTAAAAATCCAATAGAAATAAAATTTTACGATTTATTAAATGGAAATCTCTTTGTATAAAGTTACAAATCCAAAACCAATTTCGATAAGACCGATAATGTAATACATATTAAAAACGTAATGAATAATATGAAATAGTTGTAACCAATAACAGAAACCAAAATAATAATGTTAACGTAAGAAACGTGCGTTTTGCGTTAAATGAAATTTTTCGTTAAATAAAAATAAACAATAAAATTTCGCAACGAAAGTTCGATATTTAAAATGCATCTATTTAAACATAGGAAATTGTAAAGTTTCGTCAGAAAATATGAAAGTAAATTTCAGTCACGTCATTTCGGTTTAAATCAGTTAAAATGTAATGAAAATAAAATGTTTACGAAACCTAAATATCTTTACATAGAAAAATTCTAAAGCGTCTTCTGAGCATGACGTCAATTTTTTTTTCCAAATTCGGACTTCTTTAGCTCCGTCGATCTTAATTTGCTGCGTTTTTGCTGCATTTTCCGCTAGTGGAAAATTCGAATTTTTATAATTCAACAATAACACCGATATCTGTATATTGTTTTGATCGTCTCGTCGTGCTGATTTTCGCAGTATATTTATTTCTACGATTTGGAATCTGGTTCGCTGTGGAATCCGTGAAAACGACAACCGTGTCGGTACCGGTTTCGTGTCCTTTTGTTCTTGTGGCTATTCAAATCCCCACCGTGTAAATTCCAATTTCCAAAAGCCATTTGCATTTCATATTTCAGAAATGATTAGAGTTCCAATAGTTACATCATTTATTCCGTTCGTGACCTTTGCAATCTGGAACCCACTTTCTCCTCCTTCTTTGTGAAGCTCGTTCTCCTTTCTATGTAAAAAAAAACTTACAAAACTTATCTTCTAATCGTTTATTTGCTTTTGCACATCTTGCTCCACCCTCAACAAATGATGCCGCGCCCACGACAGCCTAAACCGTCTCCGCAACCTGACCGACCCCTTCCACTGCCTCGTCCATTTTTTTTTCTTACCTCTGCCTCGCTATGCATCAATACCCGAGCCACCGATGCCATCAACCCCGACTCATCCCCACCCGCTAGCTCCGCCCTGGTCAGCGAACTCACCACCTTCTTTCGACCGAAACTCGACCTCCCTAACCCATGTGAGCCGAGCCATCACCTCGTTCTGCACCTCCTTCCTCTTCGGCCTAGTCAACTTGCATTTTTTTCTCTGAGGTATATATATATTTTCTGTTATATATATATGTGCTTAGGAGAGATTGATATGATCTGTTGTTATTATATATATGTAAGTAAGTTTATATAAAGTTATATTATTTGTTAGTAGAATATAGGTGTACAGGTTGTTAGTTCATTTTAGCCTGTATAAACATATATGATGTATATATTAACTGTTAGTTTACATTACGTTAATTATATAATTTACTATATGTTTATGTTTTGATATATGTTTGTGTGAGTTCTGTTCTTCATGAATGTGTAATTTCAATAAATATTTATATGTAATTTTTTTATATAAGTTTTAAAAATCTGCTCAATTTTATATAATGGTTCAGATGATATGTATATAGTCACATATGCATAGTTTTTTTATTTGCTGTCGGTTTCATTCATATCAGGCTTTGATTCTTCTCCTTTTCTATCTGACCATCTATACATTCTAATGTAGATTTGTGTATATTGATAGTTATATATTGTTATCATTTTTCATACAGGTTATAGCTTATCCTAGTTTTAGTTATATGATAGTTTATATATGTAAGCTTTATAATATAAAACTTATTTATATTTATATATTTTTATTTTTGTTTCATTGGAGTTCCCAGTTCTAAAAATAAATTTCTTCAATAATATATATATACGTCTTGTAGCAGGTCTGCATATATGGGTAGATTGCATTGCATATATTAGAGTATGCGGATGTGCGCTGTTGCAAACACGACCAGTGTCCATGTTTGACGCAGCGTATCTCCTGTATTTCTTGTCGAAATTCGATGATTCTTTTTTTTTGATTGAAAGATGAGATTTTCTAGTTTATGTATGTAAAATTTTAGTCCAATTCAAGGCCGTTTGGTCCTCTGTTTTATACCTGAAAGTTGCAACCAAACTGATTTTGCACTTGTTTGCATGTTTGTTTATTTTTTTCTGAACAGCAGTTAGACTTCATGTTCACGATATCATATCTCACTCATGTTTTATCGGAATGGGTTGATTCTATTTTTAAAAAAGAGTCGAAGTTACCTAGTTTATGCCTGTCAAATTTCAGCAAAATCCGACATCGTTTGATTAGTGGTCGAGGATCTGGAAGTTAGACCAAGGCAGTTGTTCTTTTGTACTTGAAATTATTTTACACTGCTGCAAACACGACCTGAGTTCATGTTTGACGCATCTTATCTTTTCCGTCTTACGTCGGAATACAGTGATTCCCTTTTTGTTTAAAAGATAAATTTTTCTACTTTCTGTATATAAAATTTTAGCTTCATACGAGGTGGTTCAGTCTTCTGTTTCTTACCTGAAAGTCAGACCCAGAGGGGTTTTCAGACCTGAACATTGGACAGTTGCAACATGGCCTGAGTCTATGTTCGTGACATCGTAACTTTTCTCGTCTCTTGTCCAAATCAAGAGATTCTTTTGCAGTTTGAAATACAAGTTTTAATCTTTATTCATACCAAATTTCAGACCATTTCAATCTCGGTAGCACATAGAATTATATTGTTAAACTTTGACGCAGAACATGATTTTTTATTTGTTGCTATGTTGAATGTTTTGATTTGGTTTCGGAAATTCCTATTTAACAGCTTTGCTCGTCGATTCGTGCCAATCTAGTTTATTTCGGAAGTCGTGCTTGCAATGCGTAACTGAACTTCGTTGTCTATTCTCGCTCCCTAGCCTCAAAAGGTGAGCAATCACTCACGATTAACGTTCTTTTATTTATTAAATTTGATTTCAATTGAAACGACAATTGAGATATGCTACTGTAGCTATTTACACTGTTATATATGCTATTACCTGTATCAGTTCACCTGTGACATCTGACACCATTATCTGTTATTTATGAAATGATAATCCAGTTTGGTTGATAAATGATTGATTGTTGATATTGACATTGGACGTTAAATTGTTAATATAGTAAATGATAAATAATTTGAAATTGAAATTGACGTAAAATAGTTAGATTTGATATATGTTAAATTTGATTAGATGACATTTGCATAATATGACCCTTTTAACGTTGAATTAATTGACACGTAGAAATTTGGTAAAATACACCTTGAACCATTTAAATGTTTGTTGCTTAAATTGATGTTGTATGAAATTGAATACTAGATATCAAGTGAAGAACCGTATAAATATTAGTGTAATAATCTTTAATCTACATGAAATGATAGTGTAGATTCTAGAAATAATTATATTAATTTGCACAAACAACAATGTGAATTAATACGATTATTTCGGGATTATTTGAATTGATTATTGGATTGATATTGGCTGTTGTTATTGCTTGTTGATTTACTTTGACACCATCCCAGTTATCACAATAAGTTCCCTTTGCTATGCTTTGATTTTGAATTGAATTGGAATCAGGTTGAAATGATAAATACTCAAATTAAACTTGGACCTAGGATAGAGAATTAAATAAAACCCGATTGGTCAATACTTTGATTTAAAATAAAATGAAGATTTGATTTGAATAAATAAAAATGGTTTTGAAATGAAGTTGGAATTTGAATTTTTATGAAAGGAAAATTTTAGCATTTAATAGTATGAAACAAAATATTAACAATGTAATTGATGAAGAACGTTGTTTAATTTGAGAAACGATTGAATTAAGTTTTGAAATTTTTTGTATAATTAAGTTTGAAATTATTTAATAATTAAGTTTTGAAATCATTTAATAATTAAATAAGATTGAATTATTTAATAATTAAATAAAATTGAATTCTTTGTTAAGTGAAATTAAACTTCTTGAATAAGCAAAATTAAGTATCTTTATTAATTGAGTTTTGATATTGTAACTAAGTAAATTAATAAGTGAAATTGAATTTCTCTAATAAGAAATAAAATGTGTTTTATTGAAATTAATGTAAGACTTGAAATGTAAAGAATTTGATTTGATGAATTTAATTTAATGCAATTTGTAAGTTTTGATACAATGAAGTTGAATTTAGGTAATTGATTTAATGAATTGGAAATTAAATAGAAATTGTTTTGAATGACAAATTTACTTAATGAATACTGAATAAAATCGATCAATGAAGTTAAATTGATTTGAAGGTTAAATTAAATTAATTTAAATGATTTGGAATGAAACTTATTTACGAACTTGAATCAATATTTGAATTGTTTAAATAGAAATTGAAATTGAATTGTAAGATTTTGAAATTATGAATTTGGAAGTTTTGAAACGTAAATTATGGAAATTGATATAGGAAGACAAATGAAATGTTGATTTACAAATTCTAATTGGAATTGTAATTGATTTGGTTTTGAAATTTATTAAACGACCAATCAGTGTAATAATTACGAAAGTTATTAAAGAGACCGGAATCGGTTAGGGACATACTCACTGTCTAAACCGAAAACCACTTTAATAACTATACGTGGAGTGTGATCCAGAATGAAGTGGTTGGAATGATGTACGTGATGACTGAAGAAAGAGAACGATAATGGATAGCCTTGACACTTGTGTCAAATTGGAAATGACTAAAATAGGAGCCGTGCCGGGCCAAATGCAGGTCAGCTACCTCAAGCGATCACACTTCTTCGAAAACTACTCATTACTTGTTGTCGATTGGTGCACCCTTGATTTTGGGAGTGTTGTTTCGCGGTGTTGCGATCGCTGCGGCGATGCGTTCTCACCAGTCCGGATCAGGCAAACGGTAGTTTCACTACCTTGGGTATTGCCTCATGTGCCTTGTCATACTTGTATCCATTTATACGGGACCACTACGATTTGTTTTGTGTTATACCTATGGAGTACTCCCTGATTGCCCACTAGTTTACGGTGGAGTTTACAGTGCTGTATAGACTATAACGCTTATATAAAATGTGTTAAGGGGGATAATGGTAACGCCTTAACACTATTTTGATATTTTATATTACTGATAGGCATTATCTACTTATCGTACACTACTACATAGTATATAGTTTAACGGATCCTTAAAGGATGGTTATTCCAAACATCCTTTGAGTTACTTTTATTTCAGTTGCTATTTCACGTGAGTTGGATTTATTGATATAAGAATGTTAATCCTGACTCGAGTGTTTTGTGTTTTGCTTTACGCTCGGGTCAGATTGAGTGTACCAGTATTCGAGACTCGCCTTTGGAGTTGGAGCTTCGCTTGGAGATCCAGTTATTCATCCAGCTTTCAGATATCCAATTGATTCCAGTGATTGTATTCTGATTCTTGTATTTAACTATTGTATTCGAGATATCTGTTGTACCTTATTTTACTCTGATATGTATATAGTAGCTTCATGAACTACTATCTTTTGTTTCCGCTGCATTTATTACTCTATGTCTGTGACCTGTGATTATTTATTTACTGTATATGTTCAGTTTTGCCAAATTTAAATTAACAATTCGGTATTTTGAATTATTCAAGTCCGACATGTGCGGATGCGAATGGTCCAAAATAGCGGGTCGTTACACTCGAACTACTCGAGTTAAACCCGAGTAAAAACTTCGTCTTCCCCAAAACCCAAAGACGATAAAACGTGCACGTGTACTTCGCCAGCGATCAGTTCCAGCCGACCCCACGTCGTCGAGGAAGTCGACGTTCATCCTCGCATCCATTCCTGATCATCCAAACTTTGACAAAATCTCGAAATCGAATTCGAGCTGCAAAATCCAAAACTAGAACCAAAGACGAAACCTGGAACCACCAACGTCCTCACGTCTCCGATCATCAGAGTGGCAATGCCTCCGGCCACGTCTTCGTCTACGCTCAAGCTACCCTCACCCAAAACCCTGTTGCACCCGATCGACTCTACGTGCCATGGTTGATCGAACAACCCAACCTAGTAAAACGAGGGTTCTAGAAATGAATCCACTACCACAACTTCCTCGATGAATTCCATCACCATCTGCCATTTTTCCCATCAACTACGATCACTCCTCCCTCATCAAGAAGAACCCCGACCACCACCATCCAATAGATCGCCAGAAAACATCTCATAACCATATTCTGTTCAAATTAGAACTGCACTCCATTCCTATTACTAAAAATTATACTTTTAGTTTTAAAAATCAAGTTTTTATATATGGTTTCAGATCACAAGCCTGAAATTATAAATTTGAACGTTTGAAATTTTGACAAAGTTTAAGTATTTCTGTCCTTATAGTTTTCCAGAGCCATTCCCAAACTGTTTTTACTTAAATAAATTTTTAAACTCTAATTCATAACTAAACAAACAATTTTTGTTTGAAAACAATACCCTAACTTAGATTAGAAAATGAGATAATGGATTTTGACTTAGAACTAAAGCTTGGAAAATAAAAACATGGGATAATCCAGATACACACAGCATGCACACACCAATATATTCACACACATATATATATATATACAGATATTCTCTTATACATACTTATCGCAGAGAATAACAATCAACCAAATTTATTTAAGTTTTAAAAGTTACTCACCTTGTTTCAGAAATGAACAGAGCATCTTGAATTTGAAAACAGGCTTTTAAAGGTTGCTAGCTGATATTTTTATTCTTCATGTTAGTTGAGTTGAGTTGTTGCAAAGCTTCAGTTGTTAATGTCTTTGAAAACTTTAAAACTGGAAAATGCTAATTTCTTTTTGTAAACGAAATGAAATGAAAAAGATAGAGAAGATTGATAAATAGATAGATGTTTACAGGGTATTTTACTTCACTGGTACAAGATTTTACTAATATTGGTCAGAGATTTTTCTTCCTTATGGGGGCTGATAAGATTTTGCTTTGTGTACTTAGAGAGGTTCACATTAAATGCTTGTCATACATGTCTACATACTTACCTTTCTTTATTCGTATGTACTTAGATAGTTTATATTTTCTTTATTCTCTTTCAATTGTACATAATTGTTTTACTTCCTGTACAAACATCATGAAGATATCTTTTCTTTTATACTATTCTTCTTTGCCTTATGTCAACAGCCTTGCAAACATGTATTTTCCAGAACTTCAAGTGTTCATTTTTTTCTTGCCTGCTTTAGTCTTAAGCTTTGTAAGATACTAAGTTTCTATATTAACCAGATGTTAGAATTTATGTCATGCTTACTTATATTTTCATGTTCCATTTCTAGCTTAAATACATATTTCTAACATATGTGTTTATTTTTATTAATTTCTTTTTAGAGAAAATAAAACAAAGCTATGTATATAAATATACAAATAAAAGCTTATACAAATGTCTTTGAAATCCAAACATTTTAAATATTTACTCTTTTTAGTTTCAAAGATTTTAAATTCAAAATAAATTCTAAAATCCAATTTTTAAAATCAAGTTATATATATATACATATAACAACATATTTACTTTGAAGATAACACTTCTATTTTAAAATCTATTTATATTTATATATATAATAATACATTAATCATGTTATTTGAAAATAATGATTTGTCAAATTTAAATAATTTATAAAAGAGATTATAAATTCCTATTACCATTAAATGAATTAATTATCATATTTATTAACAATATTCTAAAACAAACCTTTTAATTAAATCTTAAACTTAAACTAAGCTATAATTTAAATCAATTAAACATTTATCTTAAATATTTTAAAACTATACATTTTAAATTAAATCAAAATTTCCAAATTACCAAAATATATTAGAATTATAAAATATGCCTTATTAATTAAATTTACAACAAAGCTCATCTATTTACAATATATATAAATTTATATACATTATAAATAGAAAATAATTTATTTAGCTTTTAAAAGATAAATTCATAATTTAAATGTTTATTAAAAGTAGAATTATTAAATCAATTCAAATTTACCAACAAAAATCATCAAATCAATTTAATTTTTAATACAGATTATTAAATTGATATTGCCCAAAATTCCGGGATGTCACACTCTTAAACTACATTAGATGGACTGCATCAATTCTGCTCCAATTACTGTTGTTGCATGATCATTGTTAAAATTAATAAACCGTGATATTATGAAGTTGAAAGTAAGTAATTATTATCAGTAATCATGGGTATGAGAAAAATATTTTTGTTGTAGTTAGAAAATTAAACTATTTTGAAAAATAATCAAAATATACTATTTACAACAAGGAATTAGAAACATTATTACAACATCAAATATAAGTATTAAAATTAGTACACAATCCTTATTGAGTTGATGTAGTAATTTACACATGGATTTAACTATATTGGTAGTTCATACGTTGATGCAGCCCAGAATGTGATGCAGCTCAGCCCAGAGGAGAAGGCATAAGTCGGTCACGACTTAAGGAAACTGACAAAGGTCGCCTACGACTTAAGGGAGCGCCACGAGATAACAAAGGCCTAGGTCGGTTACGACCTAAAGGGAAGATTATAAGTCGTCCACGACTTAGTTGGAAGCCAGAGAAAGAGAGTACGTTGAGTTCACAACCTAACGAAGTCTTAAAGTCGTATCAACGACCTAGTGTGACTCGGCAACGACTTAAGGAAGATATCTGCGAGTTAACAAGTCCTTTGAGTCGTCTGAACGACCTAACGAGTCATGTTTTAAGTCGCGAAACACTGGATGCTGTTGATTCGACTGCCGAGTTAATCTCTACCGTTGTTCTTAGGTCGCTGATATGGGATGCGCATGTTTTAAGTCGCGAAGCACGGGATGCCGTTGATGTGTCTGCCGAGTTAACCTCTGCCCTTGATTCCCTTTAAACGTTGATTTGGAATACCGCTAATGTTTTAAGTCGCAGAAACTTGTAGCCGAAGATCTTGATGCCGCGTCCATCTGAACCGTTGATTCTTTAAGCTGTGAAGAAACTGTTGTTAGGTCGCTGCCGACCTATGCTAAGTCACGTATATTCTTAGGTCGAATCATTATAGGTCGTAGGTCGCTCTCGACCTAAGTACTTGTATTTTCTTTGAAGTTTTGTGTGTTGAGTTGTAACTGTTGAGCTTAAGTCGTAAGTCGCCTGGAATGGTAGGTCGAGACTGTTAAGTCGGAACCGACCTAGGAGATGTATTTTTTTTTGTTGTTGTTTTTTCAAGTGAATTGTAAAACGCCTATAAATAGGCCGAGATTCTCATTTGTAAAAGGTTGTTGAATATTGAATAAAATTCTCTTTTGATTGCTTTGTGCTTTCATTCCAAATTGGTAGTTGAGTGTAATCTCCTATCTCCTCTTTCGGTTAATCGAGTGCGCTCGATTCAACGATTGTAGAAGCCGATTCGCGGAATCAAGTGCGCTTGATCAACGCTTGAAGAATTGAAGATCTTTGAACCCGGTATCGTGCGCGATCAACGAGTTCGAGATAGCTAGAGTTCGGTATCTTCGGATCAACGAATTCGGGCATTTTAGTATCTTCCAATCCATAGATTGCTACATTCATCGTATCATCTTGTTTTTGTAATATCCGATGCGTCAGTTTTGGTATCAGAGCTTGTTCTAGCCAATCATAGCTAGATCGAGACTTGGAGCCTATTCATTTTGAAGTTTGAAGAGTAGACCGAGCATAATTGCATTGTGTGGCCGAGAGGAAGTGTTCATCATTGTTCGAAGTTGGTTGATCGGATTTGAATTGGAGGCCGAAACTTTGTCCATCGTGTTCATCGCGATTTGCTACAAAGTGGAAGTTTTCAATCCGTTTCATTTTGGATCAAAATCCGAAAAGTGTTTGAATTTTGAAGTGTTTGTGGAATTTTCAAGTATGCCGCCAAGGAGAGCTAATCGTCATCAAAATGTAGAAGCTTTGTATCGAAGAGAAGAAGCTGATGAGATGGAGCAAAGAATCAATGAGAATTTTAGTGAAAAGCTTAACGAAGGAATTGGTCGGTTGGAGAAGCTTATGACGGAGATGAATCAAAATCGGAGAAGGGTTTCACCTGAATCTAATCATGGAGGTAGTAGAGTCTCGCCACATTTCAATCGAGACAGAAGTGTTGAAAATGATCAAGGGCGTGGGAGGAACGTGAATGATCGTGAACGGAGGAATGTTGATAGAAGGGATGATGGTGGAAGACGTAATGGTAGTAGAGATGTGGGTGGATGAGATAGACAACGATATACATCTTATTTTGAAGAGGAGTATGATGGTGATAGTGTTCGAGGACAAGGACGAGGACAAGGAAGAAATTACTCTGAGTATAATTACAAGTGGGAGTCGGGGATGAAGACTGAAATTCCTGAATTCAAAGGTGGTATGCAAGCGGAGGAGTTTCTAGATTGGGTAGCTAATGTTGAGGAGATTTTTGACTTCAAAGAAGTTCCAGAACATCGTAGAGTGAAGTTGGTTGCTACAAGGCTGAGGGGTAGAGCTTTGGAATGGTGGCAGCAGACCAAACTTACACGTGATCGGATGGGAAAGTCAAAAGTTGAATCTTGGGAAAAGATGAAGAAATTGATGAAAGCAACATTCTTACCTTACAATTATCAATCTTTGATGTATCAACGTTTGCAAAACTTGAGGCAGGGCACAAAGACAGTTAATGACTATGCTGATGAATTCTATCAACTTATTGCAAGGAATGATATTATGGAAACAGAAGAACAGCTGACATCTAGATTCATTGGGGGATTGAGAATGCAGATCCAGGATATGGTTAATATGTTCGATCCAAGATCTGTAGCGGAAGCACATCAGAAAGCGTTGGCTTGGGAGAAACAGGGACGACGAGGAAGTGGTGTGTATACTAATTCTAACAATCAAGTGAAAGGTGTTGGTGGGAGTTCTAATGTTTCTAAACCTATCAGTAAACTAGTGGTGAAGGAGGTTGAGAAGACAAGAGTTAACAATGGTTTCAAATGTTACAATTGTCAGGAATTGGATCATAAAAGCAGTGAGTGTCCAAAGCCAAAGAAGAGAACCATGATTGCAGAAGTTGAGGATGAGGATGAAGAAGCTGAATGCTCTAATTCTTTACCAGTTGAGGAGGAAGACTTACTGTCGGGAGATGACGGGTACGCATTGATGATGAGGAGAAGTTGTTTAACACCAAAGCAAGAGGAGGAAAGTAGTTGGTTGAGGAACAATATCTTTCAATCTACATGCACTATTATGGGAAGAGTTTGTAAATTTGTTATTGATGATGGTAGTTGTGATAACATTATCTCTATAGAAGCGGTGAAGAAGTTGGAGTTGAAAACCGAGAAACATCCTAAACCGTACAAGTTAGCTTGGTTGAGGAAGGGTGGTGAAGTGAAGGTTGGACGTAGAGCTTGTGTGAAATTTTCAATTGGGAAGAAATACAAAGATGAAATCTGGTGTGATGTCGTAGATATGGACGTTTGTCATTTGTTGCTAGGGAGACCGTGGCAATATGATCGAGCTGTGCAGCATGACGGACGGACCAAAAGTTACAGTTTCATGTTCGAAGGTACAAAGATTACTCTGGTTCCGAAGAAACGCCAACAGGAAGAAAACAAACTGGAGGAGATTGAAGAGCTGAAAACTTTATTATCTTTGAAAGAGTTTGTTAAGGAGGTTGAGGAATAGCCGGAAGTATTCTTGTTAATTGGACGAGAAAGCAGTGAAGAGGTTGAGATTCCAGAAGAAGTTAAACCAGTTTTGAAAGAATTTGACGATGTATTTCCAGAGAAGTTACCAACGGAGTTGCCACCGTTGAGGGATATACAACATCAGATAGATCTTGTTCCAGGTGCTGTATTGCCACACAGACCACATTATCGAATGAGTCCGAAGGAACATGAAGAGTTGCGGAGGCAAGTGGAAGAATTGCTTGAACAGGGGCGTGTGCAGGAGAGTTTAAGTCCTTGTGTTGTACCAGCTTTATTGGTACCCAAAAAGGATGGAACATGGAGGATGTGCACTGACAGTCGAGCATTAAATAAGATTACTGTGAGATATAGATTTCCAATGCCGAGGTTGGATGACTTGTTAGATCAAATAAGCGGAGCTACTATATTTTCGAAGATTGATTTGAAGAGCGGATATCATCAAATTCGTATCAGACCAGGCGATGAGTGGAAAACTGCTTTTAAAACCAGGGAGGGTCTATACGAATGGTTGGTCATGCCATTTGGTTTATCCAATGCACCGAGTACATTTATGAGGGTGATGAATCAGATTTTTCGACCGTTCATTGGGAAATTTGTGGTGGTGTATTTTGATGATATTCTGATTTACAGTGGGAGTCCAGAGGAACATCTGAATCATCTTAGAGAAGTGCTGATGGTACTGAGACAAGAACAATTTTATGCTGCTACAAAGAAATGCGTGTTCATGATGCACAGCGTTTTATTTCTGGGGTAGGTTGTTTCAGAGAAAGGAATACAGGTGGACCAAAGTAAAGTTGAGGCAATCAGAGATTGGCCGCGGCCCAAGACGATAACGGAAGTTCGTAGTTTTCATGGGTTGGCTTCATTCTATCGAAGGTTTATACCACACTTTAGTAGTGTGATGGCACCTGTTACAGATTGCATGAAAGGTAAACAGTTTGCATGGACAGCGGAAGCAGGGAGTGCTTTTGGGAAGATCAAGGAATTGCTGACGTCTGCACCAATTCTAGTGCTACCTGATTTTCAGTTAGTGTTTGAACTACATACTGATGCATCCAAGGTTGGGATTGGAGGAGTGCTGAGTCAGAGGGGACGTCCAATTGCATATTTCAGTGAGAAGTTGTCAGGAGCAAAGATGAGATACAGTACATATGATGTGGAATTCTATGCTGTTGTACAATCTATTAAACACTGGAGACACTATCTATTTCAGAAGGAGTTTGTTCTGTATACTGATCATGAGGCATTGAAACATTTGCAAGGGCAAGACAAGATTTCAGCGAGACATGCATCGTGGATTGCATATCTGCAACAGTTTACTTTCGTTGTTAAACACAAGTCAGGGGTGACGAATCGAGTGGCTGATGCTATGAGCAGAAGGAATCATTTGTTGACTACAATGAGGGTTGAAGTGACGGGGTTTGAAATATTGCCAGAATTATTTACCGATGATCCTTACTTTGCAAAGTTTGTTGATAAAGTCAAGGATGGGGAGACAGATGAGTTCGTGATGGTAGATGGTTTTCTTTTTAAAGGAAATCGATTGTGCATACCAGAGGGTAGTCTGAGAATGAAGATTATCAAGGAGTTACACGAAGAGGGACATGTTGGGAGAGACCGTACCTTGCAGTTGATTTCACAGTCCTACTTTTGGCCATCAATGAGGAAAGAGGTGGAAAGGTTTGTGGAGCGTTGTCATATTTATCAGGTTTCGAAAGGAACTGCGACTAATGCTGGTTTATATATGCCATTACCTGTACTAAATAAACCATGGGTTGATGTGAGTATGGACTTCGTGTTGGGATTACCGAGGACACAGCGTGGTAACGATTCCATATATGTGGTGGTGGACAGATTTTCGAAAATGGCACATTTTATTGCTTGTAAGAAGACGGCAGATGCTGTTCATGTTGCCCAGTTGTTTTTCAGGGAGATCTATCGACTTCATGGATTGCCAGAATCTATTGTGTCAGATAGAGATACTCGATTTCTGAGTCACTTTTGGCTGAGTTTGTGGAAAATGGTGGGAACGAAGCTGAAGTTTAGTAGTGCTTATCACCCGCAAACTGATGGACAAACAGAGGTGGTTAATAGATCATTGGGAAACTTGTTGAGGTGTCTTGTTCAAGATAATCTGAAAAGTTGGGATGTGAAGCTATGCCAGGCAGAATTTGCTCATAATCATGCAGTGAATCGAAGTACGGGGTTCAGTCCATTCCAGATTTTCTATTCGAGCTTACCGAAAGGACCGTTGGATTTAACTGCGATACCACAGTCAAAGGGGACAATTAAGAAAGCCGCTGATTTTGTTGAAGGGCTGACGGAGTGTCATAAAATCGTTCAAGAACGATTAGAGAAAGCAAATGAGAAGTATAAACAGTCTGCAGATTTGAAACGACGAAATGTTGAGTTTAATGAAGGAGATAAGGTTTATGCAGTGTTAACAAAAGATCGTTTTCCAGTAGGCGCGTACAACAAGTTGAAAGCCAGGAAAATTGGTCCGGTGGAAGTTGTGAAACGAATTAATGAAAATGCTTACAAGTTGAAACTACCAGATGATGTGTATACGTCTGACGTATTCAATGTCAAACATCTCGTACCATATCACGGGGATGGATTTGTTGTGGATGAAGAATTTACAAATTCGCGGTCGAATTTTTCTCAACCTAGGGAGGATGATGCAGCTCAGCCCAGAGGAGAAGGCATAAGTCGGTCATGACTTAAGGAAACTGACAAAGGTCGCCTACGACTTAAGGGAGCGCCACGAGATAACAAAGGCCTAGGTCGTTTACGACCTAAAGGGAAGATTATAAGTCGTCCACGACTTAGTTGGAAGCCAGAGAAAGAGAGTACGTTGAGTTCACGACCTAAGGAAGTCTTAAAGTCGTATCAACGACCTAGTGTGACTCGGCAACGACTTAAGGAAGATATCTGCGAGTTAACAAGTCCTTTGAGTCATCTGAACGACCTAACGAGTCATGTTTTAAGTCGCGAAACACTGGATGCTGTTGATTCGACTGCCGAGTTAATCTCTACCGTTGTTCTTAGGTCGCTGATATGGGATGCGCATGTTTTAAGTCGCGAAGCACGGGATGCCGTTGATGTGTCTGCCGAGTTAACCTTTGCCCTTGATTCCCTTTAAACGTTGATTTGGAATACCGCTAATGTTTTAAGTCGCAGAAACTTGTAGCCGAAGATCTTGATGCCGCGTCCATCTGAACCGTTGATTCTTTAAGCTGTGAAGAAACTGTTGTTAGGTCGCTGCCGACCTATGCTAAGTCACGTATATTCTTAGGTCGAATCATTATAGGTCGTAGGTCGCTCTCGACCTAAGTACTTGTATTTTCTTTGAAGTTTTGTGTGTTGAGTTGTAACTGTTGAGCTTAAGTCGTAAGTCGCCTGGAATGG
Source organism: Allium fistulosum (assembly GCA_030737815.1). Lineage (NCBI taxonomy): Eukaryota > Viridiplantae > Streptophyta > Magnoliopsida > Asparagales > Amaryllidaceae > Allium > Allium fistulosum. The sequence continues at coordinate 641,253,620 of CM060907.1, read as the reverse complement.
TAGGTCGAGACTGTTAATGTAACGACCCGTATTTTTACGGATCGACAAGTTCGTCAAAATCTGGAATTTTAGCATTTTTAAGTCATTTCAGATTTTTAGGAAGATTTATCTAAGTCCTAGGTCGTGAACGACCTAAGAGCTAAGTCGTGACCGAGTTAAGGAATTCGGCGAGTTAGTGTTAGGTCGTGGGTTAGTTGGAGCGACCTATAGAATTATGCAACCTAGGATTTGGTTAAGTATTAGGTCGGCAGGGCGAGTTAACGACCTAAAGAACTGACCGACTTAAGGGTATGGCGACTCAAGGGTAGGCAGACCTAGTGGAGTAAGCTGTTAGGGGATAGGTCGTCTGGTAGCTTGGTTGGTTAGGTCGTAAGCGACCTAAGGGTTAAGTTGTTACCAAGTTAGGTCGACTGGGTGGGTTAGCGACCTAAAGAGATAAGTCGTAGCCTAGTTGAGTCGTGGCCGTGCTAAGGAGTTAGCGTGTTAGCGACCTAAGGAGTTAGCGTGTTAGCGACCTAAGGAGTTAGCGTGTTAGCGACCTAAGGAGTTAGCGTGTGGAGTTAGGTCGCATAACTGTTAGGTCGCTGGGTTTTGCCTAAGTGTTAGGTCGCTGAGGTTATAGGTCGTAACCTTGTTAGGTCGTGAGTCGTTGGGTTTTGTTAGGTCGCTAGGTTTTGCCAAGTGATAAGTCGTAACCCAGTTGTCTGTTAAGTCGTATCTTCTGCCGAGTTATAAGTCATGACCGACTTAGGAGATAGCAGTTGTTAGGTCGCAGATGCTTCTGGTTAAGTCGTAGGATGGCAAGGCTTTAGGTCGTAGGTCGGCATAGTGTTAAGTCGGCAGCGACTTAAGAAGATAGCCGAGTTACGACTTAGGGTATTTTCTGCTATAAATAGGAGAGCTTCTCTTCATTTTTGGGATCCGGATTTTGAAGCGACGAAGTGCTGCCATTTTGAGAGCTCGACTTCTACACTTCTTCACTTCTTTTCTCCACTCTAATCTAGTGCTTCCATCCATCCAAATCGAAGATCAAGATTGAAGATTCAAGAGCTTAGATTGAAGATCTTCATCTTTTCAAGAGAGATTTCTTCATTTGAAGCGGATTTGTGATAGATCAAGCTTGATCCTTTGCTGTCCAGATCTGAAGCGTGTTGATTTGAGGTTGTTTAGGTGATTTGGTGAGTGGTGATTATCTCTCACACGGATCCAAAGGAGTATATCGGATTGTTGGCTCGATTTGGTGTTAAAATAGAGATTTCCATGCATTTTCTTCATCCTAAGTGTAGATCCATATAGGTCCATTGTTCATGATGATGTTACATCCATTTTATCACATGTTAACCTATGCAAGTTCATTCATCAAGTTTGTAGAGATATAATCCATGTTTCCATGCTTATTGGACTTTCAACTCTTTAATTACGAAAATGCCATTATTGTTATAATTGTCTACTTAGATCATTTTTGAATGCTTGATTGCTTGGATTGATGTTTGATTTGATTGATTGTTATGAACTAGATGATTGATGACTAGATTTAGATCGAAGGTGATTCAAAAGCTAAGGGAAAGGCTCTTGAATTGGGAAAGCTGCTCGTGGCATATGTAGCGGGATGATGAAGCTCTTATGCATGGATTTGATGATGTGATGATGAGATGAGGCTTTGCGAGGATGTAATGAAGCGAGGCAATCATGTGATGAAGACTTGGTCTAATCCAGACGGGATCATTCCAAGCATGTTGATAACTCGGTGATATGATTCGAGTTGAGGATAATGAATGGATATGAGAATAGTCGTCGAGGAGGATGACTAGGAGGCTTGGATAGCATCGTTGTTGAAGGTTCTAGCATGCTCTAAGCAAGATTACGTTTGGGCAGATTCGATAGTCCCAACGGCCAACTGTTGATGGTCGAGTACTCTGGGCAGATTCGATAGTCCTAGGCACGGGCTGCGACGACGTGCGGGAGTTATGTCTAGAACCGGGGTTTCCATTAGCCCTTGACGGACGGCTGAAAGAATGTGCCGGTCATTCAATTAACGGTGATATCGAAGCAATGATAACAATGATAGCCAGAGTCATGGATGTTTGGTTGTATCGTCATTCGGACTCGAGAGCGGTATTTTCCGGGTGCTTATCTGATTTAGGCCTTGGTACTTGGAAAACATCGCCCTTGACTCGAGTGATAGTAGCTTTACTTTAAATTGTATGCTCTGCTATGTTTGCTTCTGCTTAGTGTGTGTCTGGGGCTATCACTGTAGAATGAGGTTGGAGTGGGAGGGTTGTATTCCTATTCCTTTTCCTTTATGCTCTTTTGGTATGTTGTTAGTTAATTTACTGCTCACTAAGACTGTTGTCTGACTCAAGGCTTTATGTTTTAATTCTTATTGCCTTGGGCTGTTCGTCCATTTTGGGACGGGCAGACTAGGTAGCAGGTGACAGGTGCTGTTCTCTTCTCACGATGCTGATATCGAAGACGAGCTGGAGGGTTGCATATTATCTTCTTATTATATGTACTGGATATTCCGCTGTTTTGTATTCTCTGAGAGATATGTAGTGAGGCTAGATGTATTGACTATGTGGATGCTTGTATTCAACTATTATGGAGTTTTATATGATGTCATTTTGTTCTGTAAAGCTTCATTATACATATGTTCTATTGTATTTTGTCCATGCGCTGTGAGTAATACGATAGATTCTGTTGTTTTAAATCTTACCTTGACAATCGTCCATGGTCGCCTGGCACACTTTACAGCGCTCTATCTCTAGATTCGGTGCAGGGGTCATGGGCGGTCGTCACATTTGGTATCAGAGCATTGGTTAATCGATTTTACCCAACGCTCGCCGTCTTAACTACGTATGAGAGACGTAATTGTATTTTGATGGATGAATACTATATATAATATAGTAGCTTAGTAGGGTTTGAGTCCTTTATGCAGTTGTTTCTCTAGATGTTCTAATCATTCCTTTTTATAGATATTGAGAATGAGTCGAAGAGGGAGACCAGCTGCTAGGAAAGGCCGTGCTACTGAAGAGACTGCTGATTATGCAGCCATGTTCGAAGCTATGATGACTTCGATCATGAGAAGGATACCAGTTCCGGGGGCAGCAGTAGATGTTGGAGTTCAAGTCCAAACTCCGAAACCAGTGGATTTTGCTAAGTTGTGCAAGGATTATACTGCTCTTGGAGGGAAGGTTTTCTTGGGAACAGAATCTACCATTGAGGTCCAGAGGTGGATAGATGCTTGTAGAAGGATCTTTGGTGATTTGGGAATTGAAGATGCAACTAAGAGGAAGTTGGCATCGAGACAGCTTCAAGGGAGAGCTTCTGATTGGTGGAACTCTATTACCATCACTACTCCGGAAGAAGAGATTACTTGGGAGCAATTCCAAGTCAGATTTGAAGCTAAGTTCATTTCTACAGCTCAGAAGTCTGTTCTGTTCAAGAAGTTTGTAGAGCTCAAGCAGGGTGGAAGATCTGTTCTTGAGTATGTTTCTGAGTTTGAAGCTTTGTCCAAGTATGATCGGTCATATATTGAATCTGCTTATCAGAAGAATGAGAAGTTTGTGACCGGCTTGGATAGTTATCTTGGGAGACAGTTGGTGGATCATTTGGACGATTCATTTGAGAAGCTTGTGGAGAAAGCTCTTAGGCATGAGAGTCTGTTTCCTAAGGAAGGACCTGTTGTTGTTGTTACCAAGGGAGAATCTAAACCACAGCAGGGTGGAAACCAGAAGAGGAAGCGGCAGCAGCAAAAAGGTAAGGATGGCCAGAAGAAGCCAAAAGGCGAGGTGACTTGCTACAATTGTCAGCAGAAGGGCCATTTCTCTAAGGATTGTAAGAATCCGAAGGTGCCAATGAAGTGTCACAACTGTGACTAGCCGGGGCATTTCAGGAAGAATTGTCCAGAACCAAGGAAGGACAGGCAGATTGTGCAAGCCTATGCTTTAGGAGCTGTTCCGTCGTCTTCGAAAGCTCCTACTGCTGAAGAGAAGGGAAAGAGTGTGGTTGTTCAAGGTACCCTTTTCCTATGTGGTGTTCCAGTTAGAGTTCTGTTTGATACTGGAGCGTCGCATTCATTTGTTTGTAGTGAACTCGTAGGCCGGTTAGGTTTGGCACCGGATATTGTTGATAGGCCATTGGTTGTGACTAATCCAGTTGGGGGTTCGTCTTGTTTGTGTATGTTATGCCGTGGTCTAGTTGTATCGAGTCATGGTTGCTCTTTTGTTTGTGATTGCTTTGTTCTGAACTTTGCGGGGTTCGGAATTATTTTGGGTATGGACTGGCTTAGGAAGTATGCGGCTAAGGTTGATTGCGAAAGGTTGGAAGTGACAGTTGAGAATGTGGAGGGGCGAAAGATTGTGATACGATGTAAGCATGAAGAAGGCGTCTTCATGAGCTTCATGTATTCGCTAGTTGTTCCACGGGATGGACTGTCATCAGTGCCGATCGCTAATGGATTCGAGGATGTCTTCGACGAAGTCAAAGGGTTGCCGCCGCATAGAGAGATCGAGTTTAGTATAGATCTAGTTGAAGGAGCCAGACCTATTGTGATGCCTCTTAGGCGGATGGCGCCTAGGGAACAGCAGGAATTGAGGGTGCAAGTTGATGATCTTTTGCAGAAAGGATTCATTCGGCGTAGTGTGTCCGAGTGGGGTGCACCAGTTGTGTTTGCAACCAAGGCAGATGGGTCGTTGAGATTGTGCGTCGATTATCGTGAGCTGAATAAGGTGACTAAGAAGAACAAGTATCCATTGCCGAGAATAGATGACTTGTTTGATCAGCTTCACGAAGCTAAGGTGTTTTCTCAGATGGATTTGGCAACGGGATTTCACCAGTTGAGAGTAGCTAAGGATAGTGTGCCGAAGACTGCTTTTAGGACACCATCCGGTTTCTTTGAGTGGCTGGTAATGCCGTTTGGATTGACTAACGCGCCAGCATATTTTGTGGATCTTATGAATAGAGTGTTCAGAGATCAGTTGAACAAGTTTGTACTTGTGTTCGTGGATGATATTCTGATTTATTCCAAAACGGAAGAAGAGCACAAGACGCACTTGCGTATTGTTTTGGAAATCTTACGGAAACATCAGCTGAAGGCTAAGTTTTCGAAGTGTCACTTCTGGAAGAGTGAAGTGAGGTTCTTAGGCCATGTGATTTCTGGAAATGGAATAGCGGTTGATCCCGCTAAGGTGGCAGCAATCCAGGATTGGGTTAGACCTAAGAATGCATCTGATGTGAGAAGTTTTCTTGGATTAGCAGGATATTATCGACGGTTTATCAAAGACTTCTCCAAGATAGCTGCATCGTTAACAGGATTGACAAAGAAGAACCAAGTGTTCAGTTGGGATGCTAAGTGTGAGCAAGCTTTCGCAATCCTGAAAGAGAGATTGACGAGTGCTCCTGTTTTGACTATTCCTAGTGGGAATGATGAGATGGTGGTTTACACCGACGCATGTGGTACTGGACTTGGAGCAGTGCTGATGCAGAAGGATAAAGTTGTTGCGTATGCAAGTCGACAGCTAAAGCCGCATGAAAGGAATTACCCGACTCATGATTTGGAGTTAGCGGCCATTGTATTTGCTCTGAAGATGTGGAGACATTATCTGTTGGGAGTTCGATTCGAGTTGTTTACGGATCACAAGTCGTTGAAGTATCTTTTCTCCCAAAAGGATTTGAATCTTCGGCAGCAACGTTGGCTAGAGTTTTTAGCATCATATGATTTTGGTATAGCTTATACTCCGGGAAAAGGTAACGCAGTGGCAGATGCGTTAAGTCGAAGACATGCAGGATTGGGAGCCATGTTTTCAGAATGGAAGAGTCTCGAGTATTTAGCTGGATTTGACTTCAGGCCTAGATGCGAATTGGAACCTGAGATGTTGGCAAACTTATCAATAAGACCCACTCTTGTGGAAAGAATTGGTGAGAGCCAAAAGCGAGATGATAAGCTTGTCAAGATTATCCATGAATTGGAATCTGGATTGAATCCAGAAAAGGATAAAGGATTCGAGGTCGATCGAGAGGGTTGGCTTCGGAAGCAAGGACGACTAGTTGTTCCTGATATAGATGAATTGAGGAGTGAAGTTCTGAAGGAAAGTCATCACTCGAAGTTGACAATTCATCCAGGTGGAAATAAGATGTATCGGGATATGAAGAGAACCTACTACTGGGAAGGTATGAAGAAGGATGTTGGAAATTTTATTTCCAAATGTATGAACTGCCAGTTGGTAAAAGCCGAACAGAAGAAGCCAAGCGGATTGCTTCAACCATTAGAAGTTCCTACATGGAAGTGGGAACAAGTGTCGATGGATTTTATCGATGGGTTGCCTAGAACCAGAACGGGAAATGAAGGGATTTGGGTCATTGTGGATCGTCTGACTAAGAGTGCACGATTCATTCCTGTTCGATCGACTAGGACTGCATCAAAGTTGGCTAAGTTGTATGTTAAGTGGATAGTCCGATTCCATGGTATTCCGAAAAGTATAGTGAGCGATCGAGACCCATTGTTCACTAGTGGATTTTGGAAGAGCTTCCAGGAAGTCTTGGGAACCGAGTTGTGTTTGAGTACAGCTTATCATCCCCAAACAGATGGTCAGACCGAGAGAGTCAACCGAGTTTTGGAAGATCTTCTCAGAGCATGTGTTTTGGACTTCGGAGGATCATGGGAAGATCACCTTCATTTGGTGGAGTTTGCGTACAACAACAGTTACCAGTCAAGCATTGGTATGGCACCGTATGAGGCATTGTATGGAAGACCGTGTAACTCTCCGACATGTTGGTTGGAAACTGGAGAAAAGCTGATGCTTGGGCCAGAGATGATTCGCCAGACTTCAGATTGTATAGAGATCATTCGGCAACGAATGAAGGTAGCCCAAGACCGTCAGAAGAGTTATGCCGATAAGCGTCGTAAGGATTTGGAATTCGACGTAGGAGATATGGTTTTTGTGAAGATTTCTCCACTGAAGAATGTTATTCGATTCGGGAAGAAAGGAAAATTGACTCCGAGATTTGTTGGACCATTCCCGATTATCGAGCGAATCGGAAAGCTCACTTACAAATTGGAGTTACCAGAGAAGATGTCGAGTGTGCACAATGTTTTTCATGTATCATATCTACGCAAGTATGTACACGACTCGAGTACGGTGGTTTCTGCTGATAGCTGTGAAGACTTAGAAGTTGATCCAGTCGATAGAAGACCTCGTAAGCCGCTTCGTGTTGTTGAAACTGACACGAAACAGCTCAGGAGGAAGGTAGTTAAGTTGCTTAAGATACAATGGAGTGATGATGATAACGACTGTACGTGGGAGGAGGAAGAGAGGATGAAGGCAGCTCATCCTGAACTCTTCAAGGTATGGCCCTAAGGTGTCGTGTCATCTCGCGATATTGTAACTTGTTCTAATTTTAGAATTCTGTACGCTAAGTAGAATTGGATGCATGGTTTGTTGATTGCTATGGATGGTAGGCGTACAGAATAGTTTTGATTGCTTGGAATTTCGGGGGCGAAATTCCTAAGGGGGAGAGAATGTAACGACCCGTATTTTTACGGATCGACAAGTTCGTCAAAATCTGGAATTTTAGCATTTTTAAGTCATTTCAGTTTTTAGGAAGATTTATCTAAGTCCTAGGTCGTGAACGACCTAAGAGCTAAGTCGTGACCGAGTTAAGGAATTCGGCGAGTTAGTGTTAGGTCGTGGGTTAGTTGGAGCGACCTATAGAATTATGCAACCTAGGATTTGGTTAAGTATTAGGTCGGCAGGGCGAGTTAACGACCTAAAGAACTGACCGACTTAAGGGTATGGCGACTCAAGGGTAGGCAGACCTAGTGGAGTAAGCTGTTAGGGGATAGGTCGTCTGGTAGCTTGGTTGGTTAGGTCGTAAGCGACCTAAGGGTTAAGTTGTTACCAAGTTAGGTCGACTGGGTGGGTTAGCGACCTAAAGAGATAAGTCGTAGCCTAGTTGAGTCGTGGCCGTGCTAAGGAGTTAGCGTGTTAGCGACCTAAGGAGTTAGCGTATTAGCGACCTAAGGAGTTAGCGTGTTAGCGACCTAAGGAGTTAGCGTGTTAGCGACCTAAGGAGTTAGCGTGTTAGCGACCTAAGGAGTTAGCGTGTGGAGTTAGGTCGCATAAGTGTTAGGTCGCTGGGTTTTGCCTAAGTGTTAGGTCGTTGAGGTTATAGGTCGTAACCGTGTTAGGTCGTGAGTCGTTGGGTTTTGTTAGGTCGCTAGGTTTTGCCAAGTGATAAGTCGTAACCCAGTTGTCTGTTAAGTCGTATCTTCTGCCGAGTTATAATCATGACCGACTTAGGAGATAGCAGTTGTTAGGTCGCAGATGCTTCTGGTTAAGTCGTAGGATGGCAAGGCTTTAGGTCGTAGGTCGGCATAGTGTTAAGTCGGCAGCGACTTAAGAAGATAGCTGAGTTACGACTTAGGGTATTTTCTGCTATAAATAGGAGAGCTTCTCTTCATTTTTGGGATCCGGATTTTGAAGCGACGAAGTGCTGCCATTTTGAGAGCTCGACTTCTACACTTCTTCACTTCTTTTCTCCACTCTAATCTAGTGCTTCCATCCATCCAAATCGAAGATCAAGATTGAAGATTCAAGAGCTTAGATTGAAGATCTTCATCTTTTCAAGAGAGATTTCTTCATTTGAAGCGGATTTGTGATAGATCAAGCTTGATCCTTTGCTGTCCAGATCTGAAGCGTGTTGATTTGAGGTTGTTTAGGTGATTTGGTGAGTGGTGATTATCTCTCACACGGATCCAAAGGAGTATATCGGATTGTTGGCTCGATTTGGTGTTAAAATAGAGATTTCCATGCATTTTCTTCATCCTAAGTGTAGATCCATATAGGTCCATTGTTCATGATGATGTTACATCCATTTTATCACATGTTAACCTATGCAAGTTCATTCATCAAGTTTGTAGAGATATAATCCATGTTTCCATGCTTATTGGACTTTCAACTCTTTAATTACGAAAATGCCATTATTGTTATAATTGTCTACTTAGATCATTTTTGAATGCTTGATTGCTTGGATTGATGTTTGATTTGATTGATTGTTATGAACTAGATGATTGATGACTAGATTTAGATCGAAGGTGATTCAAAAGATAAGGGAAAGGCTCTTGAATTGGGAAAGCTGCTCATGGCATATGTAGCGGGATGATGAAGCTCTTATGCATGGATTTGATGATGTGATGATGAGATGAGGCTTTGCGAGGATGTAATGAAGTGAGGCAATCATGTGATGAAGACTTGGTCTAATCCAGACGGGATCATTCCAAGCATGTTGATAACTCGGTGATATGATTCGAGTTGAGGATAATGAATGGATATGAGAATAGTCGTCGAGGAGGATGACTAGGAGGCTTGGATAGCATCGTTGTTGAAGGTTCTAGCATGCTCCAAGCAAGAGTACGTTTGGGCAGATTCGATAGTCCCAACGGCCAACTGTTGATGGTCGAGTACTCTGGGCAGATTCGATAGTCCTAGGCACGGGCTGCGACGACGTGCGGGAGTTATGTCTAGAACCGGGGTTTCCATTAGCCCTTGACGGACGGCTGAAAGAATGTGCCGGTCATTCAATTAACGGTGATATCGAAGCAATGATAACAGTGATAGCCAGAGTCATGGATGTTTGGTTGTATCGTCATTCGGACTCGAGAGCGGTATTTTCCGGGTGCTTATCTGATTTAGGCCTTGGTACTTGGAAAACATCGCCCTTGACTCGAGTGATAGTAGCTTTACTTTAAATTGTATGCTCTGCTATGTTTGCTTCTGCTTAGTGTGTGTCTGGGGCTATCACTGTAGAATGAGGTTGGAGTGGGAGGGTTGTATTCCTATTCCTTTTCCTTTATGCTCTTTTGGTATGTTGTTAGTTAATTTACTGCTCACTAAGACTGTTGTCTGACTCAAGGCTTTATGTTTTAATTCTTATTGCCTTGGGCTGTTCGTCCATTTTGGGACGGGCAGACTAGGTAGCAGGTGACAGGTGCTGTTCTCTTCTCACGATACTGATATCGAAGACGAGCTGGAGGGTTGCATATTATCTTCTTATTATATGTACTGGATATTCCGCTGTTTTGTATTCTCTGAGAGATATGTAGTGAGGCTAGATGTATTGACTATGTGGATGCTTGTATTCAACTATTATGGAGTTTTATATGATGTCATTTTGTTCTGTAAAGCTTCATTATACATATGTTCTATTGTATTTTGTCCATGCGCTGTGAGTAATACGATAGATTCTGTTGTTTTAAATCTTACCTTGACAATCGTCCATGGTCGCCTGGCACACTTTACAGCGCTCTATCTCTAGATTCGGTGCAGGGGTCATGGGCGGTCGTCACAGTTAAGTCGGAACCGACCTAGGAGATGTATTTTTTTGTTGTTGTTGTTTTTTCAAGTGAATTGTAAAACGCCTATAAATAGGCCGAGATTCTCATTTGTAAAAGGTTGTTGAATATTGAATAAAATTCTCTTTTGATTGCTTTGTGCTTTCATTCCAAATTGGTAGTTGAGTGTAATCTCCTATCTCCTCTTTCGGTTAATCGAGTGCGCTCGATTCAACGATTGTAGAAGCCGATTCGCGGAATCAAGTGCGCTTGATCAACGCTTGAAGAATTGAAGATCTTTGAACCCGGTATCGTGCGCGATCAAAGAGTTCGAGATAGCTAGAGTTCGGTATCTTCGGATCAACGAATTCGGGCATTTCAGTATCTTCCAATCCATAGATTGCTACATTCATCGTATCATCTTGTTTTTGTAATATCCGCTGCGTCAGAATGACACCCAGAATGTTGAAGTGTTAGGTCGCGAATGACCTAACGGGTCCTTTAAGTCGTTCCAGGATGATGCAGCTCAAGTTGGTAAAGTGTTAGGTCGTGAACGACCGAACGAGGCCTTAAATCGCTCCAACGACTTAGTGATACTCGCAAATGACCTAGTGGAGACTCGCGAGCTAACGAGCTAAAAGGAAAGGCGCTCGAACGACCTAAAGAGTTACGACCTACTTTAGGTCGCGGAGATATGTTTCGATCTATGCTAGGTCGCGGAGAAGAGCTACGACCTACTTTAGTTCGCGGAGAAGAGCTACGACCTAAGTTAGGTCGCGTAAACGAGTTACGACCTAAGATAAGTCGCTCAGATGATTCGAGTGAAGACTTTCATGAGCTACGACCTACGATAAGTCGCGTGAACGACCTACGACCTAAGTTAGGTCGCGAGAAGTTTAGGTCGCCAACTGTTATAAGTCGCTGAAGCTCATGCCACCTGGATTTCTTGAATCGCTGCCTTACATTTTAGGTCGCTCATATGTTAGGTCGTAAGTCGTGATGGTTTGTAATGTGTTGAGTTGTAAATACTGTTAATCAATTACTTGTTGTAATCTACTTGTTTTAGGTCGTGAAGATGTTGTCGTTGTGTTGTAATCTGTTAGGTCGTGAACGACCAATAGTAAGTCGTAAGTCGTCTGTTTTTAAGTCGTCTACTTTTAGGTCGTGATGTTTTAGGTCGTGGATGACCTATGAGTTGTACAGTTTTCTATGGCGTGTGTTGTAAAGCTATAAATAGCGGGGTGGCATCATTTGCAATATTTTAAGTTGATTTGAATGAAAACTTTTGTTTGTTAGCATTATGCTTTCAATTAAATTGGTAGTTGAGTGTGATCTCCTATCTCCACTTTCAGTTAATCGAGTGCGCTCGATTCAACGACTGCTGAAGCCGATTCATGGTATATAGTGCGCTAGATCAACGTACAAAGAATCGTAGATCTTTAAACACGGTATAGTGCGCTATCAACATGTTTGGGATAGCTAGAATTCGGTATCTTTGGATCAACGAATTCAGGCCAATCAGTATTCTTCATTCCATCAATTGCTACTTTCACAGAATCATCATTTTGTTATTCCGTTGCTGCATCATTTGGTATCAGAGCTAGACTTAGCCAATCTTAGCTAAACCAAGACTTGGATCCAAGATTTTATCGAAGAATTCTAGTCGTGCATCACCTTGTTGTTCGAGACCGAGAATTTGAAGTATAGATCCGAACTAAGTGAAGTGTGAAGTGCATCATTTGGTATCATTTGATCATTTATTTGTTCAAGGCCGAAAGTTAAAGTTTTGAAGAATCAATCATGCCGCCGAGAAGAGCTAATCGCCACAAGAATATTGAAGCTTTGTATAGAAGAGAAGAAGCTGATGAGATGGAGCAAAGAATAAACAAAAACTTTAGTGAAAAGCTTAATGGAGGTATTGGAAGATTAGAGAAGATGATGTTAGAGATGGATCAAAATCGGAGAAGGGTTTCACCTAAATCTAACCATGGAGGAAGTAGAGTTTCACCGCATTCCAATCGAGAGAGAAGTGTCGATAATGATCATAGAAGTGTGAGTCGAGATTGTTATAAAGATGATGATGATCGAAGACGTGATAGGAATGTGAATGATCGTGATCGGAGGAATGTAGATAGAAGGGATGTTAGTGGAAGACACGATGGAAGTAGAGATGTTGGTGGTCAGGATCGACATCGATATACATCAGATTTTGAAGAGGAGTTTGATGTTGGTAGTGTTCATGGACGAGGACGAGGACAAGGAAGAAATCAGTCGGAGTATGATCACAAGTGGGAGTCTGGGATAAAGACTGAAATTCAAGAATTCAAAGGTGGTATGCAAGCTGAGGAGTTTTTGGATTGGTTGTCTAATGTGGAGGAGATTTTTGACTTCAAGGAGGTTCCAGAACATCGTAGAGTGAAGTTGGTTGCTACAAGGTTGAGGGGTAGAGCTTTGGCGTGGTGGCAGCAAACCAAACTTACACGTGAACGGATGGGGAAGTCAAAGATTGAATCTTGGGAGAAGATGAAGAAGTTGATGAAAGCTACATTCTTACCTTACAATTATCAGTCTCTTATGTATCAATGTTTGCAGAACTTGAGGAAAGGAACAAAGACTATTAATGATTATGCTGATGAATTCTATTAATTGATTGCAAGGAATGATATCATGGAGACAGAGGAACAATTAACAGCTAGATTTGTTGGAGGGTTGAGAATGGAAATACAAGATATGGTGAACATGTTTGATCCCAGATCTGTCGCTGAAGCACATCAAAAAGCTCTAGCCTGGGAGAAACAAGGAAGGAGAGGTGGTGGTGTGTTTACAAATTCTAACAATCCAACGAAAGGGGCTAGTAGCAATGCGAATGTATCGAAGGCTGTTGCAAAACCGGTTGTCAATGAAGTTTCTAAGACCAGGGTCAATAGTGGTATCAAATGTTTCAATTGTCAGGAGATGGATCACAAAAGCAATGAATGTACGAAGCCAAAGAAACGAACGATGATTGCGGAGGCAGAGGAAGATGAGGTAGAAGCTGACTATTCTAATTCACTACATGATGAGGAGGAAGATAATGTGTCGGGAGATGAAGGGTATTCATTGATGATGAAGAGGTCATGTTTAACACCAAAACAGGAGGAGGAAACTAGCTGGTTGAGGAGTAACATCTTTCAATCAACATGCATTATCTTGGGAAGGGTTTGCAAGTTTGTCATCGATGCGGGAAGCTGTTATAATATTATCTCTACAGAAGCTGTGAAGAAACTATCATTGAAGACAAAGAAGCATCCGAAACCTTACAAGTTAGCTTGGTTGAGGAAAGGTGGGGAGGTGAAAGTTGGACGAAGAGCTTGTGTTAATTTTTCAATTGGGAAGAAATACAAGGATGAAATTTGGTGTGATGATGTGGACATGGACGTATGTCATCTGTTGCTGGGGAGACCGTGGCAGTATGACAGGGCTGTACAACATGATGGACGTAATGACAGTTACAGTTTTATGTTTGAAGGAACTAAAATCACTTTGATTCCTAAGAAGCGACAACAAGAAGAAAACAAATTAGAGGAGATTGAAGAGTTGAAAACTTTGTTATCATTAAAGGAGTTTGTTAAGGAGGTAGAAGAGGAGCCTGAAGTATTCTTTTTGGTTGGACGTGAGAGTCATGAAGTGGTGGAGATCCTTGAAGAAGTGAAACCAGTGCTGGGAGAGTTTGACGATGTATTTCCTGAAGAGCTACCAACGGAGTTACCGCCGTTGAGAGACATTCAACATCAAATTGATCTTGTTCCAGGTGTTGTGTTGCCACATAGACCACACTATAGAATGAGTCCAAAAGAACATGAGGAGTTGAGAAGGCAAGTGGAAGAATTGCTTGAATAGGGGCGTGTGCAGGAAAGTTTAAGTCCTTCTGCGGTGCCAGCATTGTTAGTACTGAAGAAGGATGGAACGTGGAGGATGTGCACTAATAGTCGAGCACTGAATAAGATTACTGTGAGATACAGATTTCCAATGCCGAGACATGATGATTTGTTGGATCAATTGAGTGGGGCTACTATCTTTTCGAAGATTGATTTGAAAAGCGGTTATCATCAAATTCGTATTAGACCAGGGGATGAATGGAAGACATCATTCAAGACGAGAGAAGGATTATATGAATGGCTGGTTATGCCGTTTGGTCTTTCGAATGCACCTAGTACTTTCATGCGGGTGATGAATCAGATTTTTAGACCATTCATTGGGAAATTCGTGGTGGTGTATTTTGATGATATACTGATATATAGTGGGAATCCCGAAGAACACTTGCAACATCTGAGAGAAGTGTTGATGGTACTGCGACAAGAACAATTTTATGCTGCAACGAAGAAATGCGTGTTCATGACGCAGAGTGTTTTATTTTTGGGGTATGTTATATCGTGAGGAGGTATACAGGTGGATCAGAATAAAGTTGAAGCAATCAGAAATTGGCCACAACCCAGGATGATAATAGAAGTTAGAAGTTTTCATGGTTTGGCATCATTCTACTGAAGGTTCATTCCACACTTCAGTAGCATGATGGCACCAGTTACTGATTGTATGAAAGGGAAGCAATTTTTATGGTCGGAGGAAGCAGGATTTGCTTTTGAAAGGATCAAGGAGCTTTTGACGACAGCACCGATTCTAGTGTTGCCGGATTTTCATTTATTATTTGAATTACATACTGATGCATCAAAGGTTGGGATTGGAGGGGTGTTGAGTCAGAAAGGTCGTCCTATTGCATATTTCAGTGAGAAGCTATCGGAAGCAAAGATGAGATATAGTACATATGATATGGAATTTTATGCTATCGTGCAAGCTATCAAACATTGGAGACACTATTTGTTTCATAAAGAATTTGTTTTATATACTGATCATGAGGCATTGAAGCATATGCAGGGACAGGACAAGATTGCTGCTAGGCATGCTTCGTGGATTGCATACTTACAACAATTTACATTTGTGGTGAAGCATAAATCGGGAATTACGAACAGAGTGGCAGATGCATTGAGCAGAAGGAATCATGTGTTGACTACAATGAAGGTTGAAGTGACAGGGTTTGATGTGTTGCCAGAATTATTTGTCGATGATCCTTACTTTGCGAAGTTTGTTGATGAAGTCAAGGAGGGAAAGACGGATGAATTTGTAATGGTGGATGGTTTTCTTTTTAAGGGAAATCAATTATGTATACCGGAGTGCAGCTTACACATGAAGATTGTAAAAGAGTTGCATGAGGAAGGTCATGTAGGCCGAGATCCTACCTTGCAATTGATTACTCAATCTTATTATTGGCCTTCGATGAAGCGGGAAGTTGGAAGATTTGTGGAGAGATGTCATATTTGCCAAGTTTCCAAGGGAACAACGACGAATGCGGGATTGTATATGCCGTTACCCATGCCGGTTAGACCATGGGTTGATATCAGTATGGATTTTTTTTTGGGATTACCGAGAACTCAAAGGGGGGATGATTCGATATATGTTGTCGTGGATAGGTTTTCAAAGATAGCACATTTCATCGCTTGTAAGAAAACAGCTGATGCCGTTCATGTTGCCGAATTATTCTTTAAAGAAGTGTATCGCTTACATGGTTTACCAGAATCCATTGTTTCTGATTGGGATACTAGATTTCTAAGTCATTTTTGGCTGAGTTTGTGGAAGATGGTGGGAACAAAGCTAAATTTCAGTAGTGCTTATCATCCGCAGTCCGATGGTCAGACTGAAGTTGTTAACAGGTCTTTGGGAAATTTGTTGCGGTGCCTAGTAAAGGATAATCTGAAGAGTTGGGATATGAAATTATGTCAAGCGGAGTTTGCTCATAATCATGCTATAAACCGTAGTACAGGGTTCAGTCCATTTCAGATAGTGTATTCAAGTTTACCAAAGGGGCCGTTGGATTTGACGATAGTACCACAACCCAAGGGAACCGTTAAACGGGCTGTTGATTTTGTTGATGGATTGGCAGAATGTCATCAAATCGTTCAGGAACGATTGGTGAAAGCGAATGAAAAGTATAAGCGATCTGCGGATTTGAAGCGAAGAAGCGTTGAATTTATTGAAGGAGATTTAGTATATGCCGTACTAACGAAAGATCGTTTTCTAGTGGGAGCATACAATAAGCTTAAAGCTCGAAAGATTGGTCCTGTAATAATTGTGAAACGGATAAACGAAAACGCTTATAAGTTGAAGCTGCCGGAGGATATATACACTTCTGACGTATTTATGTTAAACATCTTATACCAAATCATGGGGATGAGCTTGTGGTGGAAGAGGATGGCGCAAATTCGAGGACGAATTTTTCCCAACCAGGGGAGGATGATGTAGTCCAGAATGACACCTAGAATGTTGAAGTGTTAGGTCACGAACGACCTAACGGGTCCTTTAAGTCGTTCCAGGATGATGCAGCTCAAGTTGGTAAAGTGTTAGGTCGTGAATGACCTAACGAGGCCTTTAAGTCGCTCCAGCGACTTAGTGAAGCTCGCAAACGACCTAGTGGAGACTCGCGAGCTAACGAGCTAAAAGGAAAGGCGCTCGAATGACCTAAAGAGTTACGACCTACTTTAGGTCGCGGAGATATGTTTCGATCTATGCTAGGTCGCGGAGAAGAGCTACGACCTACTTTAGGTCGCGGAGAAGAGCTACGACCTAAGTTAGGTCGCGTAAACGAGTTACGACCTAAGATAGGTCGCTCAGATGATTCGAGTGAAGACTTTCACGAGCTACGACCTACGATAAGTCGCGTGAACGACCTACGACCTAAGTTAGGTCGCGAGAAGTTTAGGTCGCCAACTGTTATAAGTCGCTGAAGCTCATGCCACCTGGATTTCTTGAATCGTTGCCTTACATTTTAGGTCGCTCATATGTTAGGTCGTAAGTCGTGATGGTTTGTAATGTGTTGAGTTGTAAATATTGTTAATCAATTACTTGTTGTAATCTACTTGTTTTAGGTCGTGAAGATGTTGTCGTTGTGTTGTAATCTGTTAGGTCGTGAACGACCTATAGTAAGTCGTAAGTCGTATGTTTTTAAGTCGTCTACTTTTAGGTCGTGATGTTTTAGGTCGCGGACGACCTATGAGTTGTACAGTTTTCTGTGGCGTGTGTTGTAAAGCTATAAATAGCGGGGTGGCATCATTTGTAATAGTTTAAGTTGATTTGAATGAAAACTTTTGTTTGTTAGCTTTGTGCTTTCAATTAAATTGGTAGTTGAGTGTGATCTCCTATCTCCACTTTCGGTTAATCGAGTGCGCTCGATTCAACGACTGCTGAAGCCGATTCACAGTATCTAGTGCGCTAGATCAACGTACGAAGAATCGTAGATCTTTAAACACGGTATAGTGCGCTATCAACGTATTTGGGATAGCTAGAATTCGGTATCTTCAGATCAACGAATTCGGGCCAATCAGTATTCTTCATTCCATCAATTGCTACTTTCACAGAATCATCATTTTGTTATTCCGCTGCTGCATCATACATAGTATGTATTTAATCTCAATTGTAAAAAAATAATTTTTAAAACTGAATATTGAGAAATTTAATGCATTATGGGTTTAATAAATTTGTTATTACAAATAGAATAATCCTTTATTTATTAAAACCCTATGTCTTGTAGCATCATAAACTGACATTCATAATGGAAGAAAGTAGTACAATGCATACAAACTGCCTACATGTTATGCACCATCAACTGTTTAGGAATAATACATCAATTCCGCACATTGGTAGAAATTTGACATTTCCAAATTGTAGAGAAAACTTTGGCTTTGTTAAAGGATATACTAATATTTATGACACCAGTTACGGCTTAATATGAAAGCTACCAAAATGATTACATTCATTGAATATGTTTGAACTTTATGATTTATAAGAAATGCCAATCAAAAGAAGTAAAAATGAGTCAATATTTAGTTAAAATGCTAAATATTTGGTCAGATTTCATGAGCAACCTCTCCAAAATATATAACACATACAAAATTATTTCATTGTTTGTTTTTAAGAGTTTATATCCTTTCCAGATAAGCTAACAGTTGTTTCCTCTTTGGCAAACCTTAATTATTTTATGATAGTGGACAGTCTTTAATTTTGAAATATTGAAATCCTATAAAACTATACATAACCTACTACAGCTTTACTGAAAAAATATGGATAAAACACATTCAACTTCTCTTTAAACTTTGTTCCTTGTAGAAGGAATAGCTTCTACCACTTGCTCTTTATTGGTTACACTTGGAACGATTGAGCTTCCTCCTTACTAAAACATAAAGTTCATGGGCATGATAAATAAAGTTAATGATACTTACATGATGTTAAACGAAAATTTTATGACTATGCAATAGTAGATAAATAAAGTAGACATGTAAATTTTTTAAGTTATGGTTAGATTTCTACATATAGCAGAGCAAAAAGATAGTAAAATGCAATAAATAAATAACCTTTAGTTATAAATGTTTAACATTTAAAATGATAACATACCATTTCAACATTTTTATTATACATTTTGGGAGCCACGTGTAGCCATTAGTTATAAGGGGGTTAAAACTGTAATTTTAACATATAGCCCAGGCAATTAAGGGTTAGGGCAATTGAGGAAGCCAGTTACATCTTGTGCACCTTATGAGGTTAAAACTGTGATGTTAACACATTGAGAAATTCTTAATGATATGCCAACATATATCCGTAGTGACGGTAAGTGCATCTTGTGCTTATGTATATTGTTTTTCCAATAAAAAAATAGAAATTACAAACTAATCTATAATGGGAAAATGGATGCAAAAAGGTGCTATAGTAAGGCATATAGAAGTGAAGACTAAGGAAGTTAAGGATATTAGTTGGATCCATGTCCAAATTTTGAAGATTTAATTTCACATACCATAGATTGTGCACTATTAAATGTTTTTAAAAAATGATTAAAATTAATTGTTATGCCATGAGGCTTGAGACTTTGACTTCAGATTGAAATGTTTTTCAAATAAGATATAGGTTTTCATGTAATATCTTATTTCATCACCATATCAAACTCTAATAAACTTTTCATTGATAAGACCATAACATAATAACCCAATCTAAGGAATTAAAGGCATGAAGACGCACACCAAACTCAATAGGTTGTAGTTTAAAAAAAATGGAACTTATTCTATTATGGTCCACACAAAAATGGAAGGGTGATCAAAAGAATAGTAAACACCTCCCTGTTTAGTAGCAAATGAATATGCAGGACATCATGTATGTAAATTCTTAATAAATAATATTGGTTGACATATAATTAGTTATATATGTAAAGGTTTTGACCACTTAGAATTGTTTGGCTTCTAGTAGTTTTTTTTGGAAATAAGGGTCTAGGTGGTAGACACAAAGTTAATCATTTTGAAGTGATGCTGACGATTGAATGGAATTTAAAGATATCAAACAATATTGTTAGGATGCACTACAAATTTGTAGCATGTATGGGTCCATTTTGTTATTCAGTGATAAACCATTTTCTAAATTGAACTACAATCAGCTACTTGATTCTCACTAACTTATCGATTATACAATTGTAATGAACAATCAAACTAAAATCATTTTTTTAGTGCATCAATAAGAAAATAACATTTAGTAACTGGATAAAAAAACATCCACTGTATACCCTATTATTATATATTAAGACAGTGTATATACTATTTAAGTGAAAATAATCTTAAAATTAGTGTATATTGTACACACATTTAGTAAGCTAACCGTGTATGTGAAATCATGAAAAAGGGAGATTTAGAGATAACTCTGTCGACTTTGAAATTATTGCTTTAAGGAAATTATGCTATAGAAGATCAAACAGCTAAAATGAAATCATAAGTATTCTTTAAATGTTGACAACACCCAAGCTATTGAATCAAAAAATAACCCTAGATCCAAAGCTTCGATTGTTGCCTGAAATACGTAGACGACGGAAGATGGTTGTCAGATCGACGATTAAATCACGATCCTATCTTACATCCTTAGATCTCCATCACACCTCAAATTCCAGCACCGAGCTCCACCGCATCGCCAATTTATGACATATTTCAATAAGTTTTCAACCCGAAGATCCCTCCACTCCTCCATCTTGCGTCTTGAAGAAACGATGAAAAAAAGAAAATTGATTTGGGCTTAAATTAGGGGGAATGGATATTCAGGGATTGATTTGAAGGAAGAAACATCAGAAATGATAAAAGAATTATCTTAAATGAATAAGCGGAGGTCAGTACGAATGGAAAGGAATAGAAAACGCGACTGTTCATTTCAAAAATTAAACAGGGGGCTTGTGCCCTCATGAAACCAAACTCAGTAATCATACTATAGTATAGATAACTTGATTTCAATTTAATATTCATATTTGCTAGTGAATCAATTCATACTTGAGTTTCCTTATTCTTTGCTTCCAATTTATTTCTTCATATATAGTACCATTAAATATTAAACTATTTATGAATCATCTCATTATTTCTTTAAGTTTATAATTATTTACTTAAATAGTATTCCCTTTTAACTATTCAATTTAATTATAAATCACCTCAAAACATAACTTAAGTTCATAATATTCAAGTATCATCTTAATTCTTTTATTTATAAACATATGTTCATTTTTGAGGCGTTCCTATCATTAAGCTTTTACTTGTATAATATTCTATCACATATTCCTATTAACATTTCAACTTTTAAACATTTCTGGTAAGTTATATCCATGTTTTTAAGAATGCAAATTTAATATTATACAAATTTTATCTTATTCATTTTAGTTAGCAAAAGTATTTAATAATTTACATCTTCTAATTTCATTACCCTTATATTTACAAATGACAAATCTCCAATTTATTTACATTTCATTAATCACTTAACTCTTAATTTCTTATTTTTCATTTTAAATTTTCCAAATATTAAAAGTTTACTTTATTTCTAAACTGAAAATTGTTAATTTAACAGGAACTTAATAACTAAATACCGGGTTCATTTCAAATCATTTTGAAATAATATATATTCATACCTTTTATATATATCAAATCATATTTAAAAACATTAAAATTTATTTATCAAAATAATGTGTAGAAAAGTTACTACAGTGGTCTTCCCATTTTGAAACTCGAAAATGAAAGTCGATGATGCCACGGTCATCACCGAAATTACTTTTCAACGATAAGAGAGGGGAGTATAGAACTTATTTCCTTTTAAAATTCCTTAAAAACGTTTCTTTCAAATCACATTGAAAATATTTATATCCGAAAATAATTCCAAATAATAATACTAATATTATATTCCAAAATATTATGAAAAGCAATTTCAAAACTCCTTAACTTAAGTTCTCAAATTCCCAATTTATATTCACTTTATTTGTAAATCCTATTTTGCAACCAATATTTATAAAATTTCACTTCCTAACAAAGAACATAACACATACAATTATATCCATTTATAAAGTTATCTTTTATATATAAAATATAGTACTAGGTAAAATTATTTCATTTACCTATATTTCAAAAACAATATTGCGTCGGTCTACCCTATTAAGTGTTTAGAAATCCCTATCGATGCCATAGCGTCCTATGTACCGACCAAAATTTATAAATACCAAACAAAATAAATTAACACAATATAAAAACATTTATAACACTAACAAGTACGCTCTCTCATATATATACACTCAAAAAAACTCATTCTAGGGTATTACTACCCTATTTGTAATGAGTCAAACCCCACAAAGCTAAGGTTATCGCTAAACCAAAGCTCTGATACCAACTGTAACGGTCCACCTTTTTGGATGGTTTAAATCAACAATAATCCACATATGTCAATTCAAACCATTCAAAAGGGAGGATTGTTAATGGGGTAAATAAGAAAATAAGAGAAAAAGAAGGAAAACAAAACAAAATCTCTCAACGGAATGAAATAATATAATAATCAAATAAACAGTTGATGAAGCTGTTTACAAATAATATTTGATTATACTTTTACAATACAATCAGAGTTATACATACAACAGGTAAAATAGGAAAATGCAGAGGAACAACATGATGCAGTGGAATAAATAGTAATACTAAACTCCGTCTTCATCCTCCAGAAATAAGGTCTTCAACAATAAAATGCTCAGGCCGACCCGAGCGTAATGAAAAGACAAAACACTCGAGTCAGAAGTAAAAGATCTTATGTAAGTTAAATCATCAGTAAATAAATATGAGTGTAACGACTTCAGAGATGTTTACGAGATTTTACATCTCCTATCCAGTGTCTAACGTGCGTGCAATAACTTAAGAGATGTTCGGGATCCCATCTCTTAAGGATTCGTTAAACTATCTGCATATATAATACAATACGCTATTATAATATGTCTGCAGTAAGTAAAGAATTAAAAGAGCGTTAAGGCGTTACCCATATCCCTCTTAACACATTTTTATATAAGCATCGTAGTCTATACAGTATCGTAATTCCTCCGTAAACTGGAGGGCTATCAGAGGGCACCCCATAGTGTACGACACAAACCAAACTCGTAGTGGGCTCGATCAGGATAAATATGACAAGGCACACGAGGCAATGCCCAGGGTAGGATTCTACCATTTTGCACTCTCGGACAAGTGGTATGTAACGACCCTGAAATTTCGACAATTAAAATTGAGAATATTTAATTTATTTTAAATATTTGAATGATGATTTGACTTGAATTTCAAATTATCAGAATGAATTGGCGATTTAATCTTTGAATTTAATCTACTGAAAGTTGAATAAAATTTGAATCTTCGATTTTAAGCCGGTTAAAAATAATTTAAAAGCTTGGAAAATTCATATTGATAATACTGAAGGTAATAGAAGCTTCAGAATTGAATTTGAAAGCGATTTGTTCAATTTTGAAATTGTATCGTTTGAAATCGAATTTAAAAATAGTCTTCCGAGGCACAGTCTCGGAATTTGACGAAACCAGTTTAATTGGGTCCGTAATATTGAATTATTACTGGATTTCAATTTTCGTATCTATCGGAATTGTTTTGTGAATATACGACATATAAACGCGTAGAAAATTTAATTGAATTTCTATAACAACCTGGATTTTTGCCCGAATTATAATTATTAGTAAATGATCTATGTTGACTGATAAATTTTGATCGTTGTTGAAATTTTATAACGATAAAATCTTCATCAATTAACGATTTAAAATTCGTTGTTAAATTCTGTTAGGATTTTTGAATTGATTGAAATTCTTTTATTTAAATTTTATTAATAAAAAAATAAATACACATAATTTAAAATTTAACAACTAAATTAAACAAAATAAATTAAATACAAAACAAATTCAAAATAGAAAACAAATCAGTTTTAGAGAAAAAAAAAATATATAATACACCATACCCATACCCTAGCCATACCCTGTAAACCCACGTTGCCCCACCCACGTTTTCCCCCCTTACCTCTCTGTTAAACCCGCACCCCCCTTTCTCTTCAATCAGACGAACGAAAAAATAAAACAAACGAAACAAAAGAAAAAAATGGCGAGAAAATCTAGGGCTTCGGCGTTGATTCAATTCTCTGGCGAATCTGCTCGATCGACTTCCTTCGCCTCACTCGCTCGCGACCTCTTCGAGAAAAGGTGAGTAGTATACTCACATCTAATTCGAGTTGGTTAAATTCGTTTGCTCATTCTGTTTTCGTGATCTTCGGCTTCGACTTGATTTCATAGATGTTGATAATTTCTGACTTGTTCTTGATTCAGTTCGATTTCGTATATTGTTGATAATTTCTTTGGGGTTTTCTTTGATTTAATCAAATTTGTATAGATTAATACTTATTTTAGTTTTGGTTCAATTATACCATTTTGATGATTTTTGAACTGTTGACTTTGGTCACTCGATTTGTGTAGTGTCTCGGCCCTGACCATAAGTTTTGCATTGTGATTTTTTATCTTGGCTGTGCTTGCTATTCTTATTTCTCCGAATTTATTGTTGGCTTTTGAAGCTGCTACCTCTGTCATGTTTTATTATTAGGCTATCACAGTTGTACATGTGCACTTGGGGTTGGGGTGTCAGTATTTTACCACCTACTGTTCACTTGCATATTGTTGTAGTCGACTAGATGTTCTTTTAGCTTCAGCTTGTGGTATTGCATATGTGATGATGCCTGACTCCGGTCGTGGTTGAACTTGCTACTGCGATTTAGCTTTGTCATTTTTTTTTCTTTCCTGTTGACTTTGGAAATTTCTACATTTGATCCTGTTCGATTCAAGCCTTGACCACCTCCGCTATGAATTGATAAAGTGAAGCTTTGATTTTTTTTTTGTGATGTTGCATCACTTGATGTTGCCCTGTTGCCTAAAAATTTTTCTTCTTTTTTCGTTGATGCCTCAGTTACATTAAGCTGCACATGTTCACTGGCCCATAGGTTTTCATTTATAGCGACCTTGTCCTTTGGATTTTCGGGCATATATCTATATATATATATATATATATACATTCTTGTATGTATATATATATGGGTTATCAACTTATCTGTAGTCACTTGTTCAAGTTGGCACTAGTTCATTTCTAAGTAGTTTCACTGGTGCATTTCCTTTTTGAGGTGCACTGATTTGAGTCTTCGTATACATGATATATGCACTATGATGCCTCATTTTTACTTGTTGCTTTTGAATCTTGATGGAGCTGGCTTCCTTATGTCTCGGCCTTGAGTTGAGATTCTATGTGCATAACTGGTTCGCATAATTGATATGCAGTGACCTATAGCACTTGACTTCGGCATCCCTTAATTACATTGCAGTTATTCATGGGTGTAAATGCAGTTTCATTGTGGTTTTGATATTTGTTCGATTACTGTATTGACCTTGGATTTGTTCTAACTTGATACATTTGGACTTGAGCATACTTGAGTCTAGTTGTCACGAGCACACTCATGTCTACACTTCAGTTCACTGTCCTATACATGTCTGTAGCTTGATATTTAGCATTGTGTTTGTAGCTTGGTTCATTTGGTATAATTGTGTGGTTGCTTGAGTCACTTTGTTGTACTGCATGCTTGTAGTTATGTGCCAGTTGAGTTTTGAGCAGGTTTCTAGGCTAGTTCATTCATGTTGTATTTGGTATCTTCACTTGAGTATTTAAAATGTAGGTTGTTGAACTGTTAGCTTCAACTTTGAACTTGATCATTAGTAGCTAGTCTGCATTTACATACGTCACGGTGGTATTGCCACTGCCTATTTTAAACTGCATTTCAATGTTCTCATGACATCTGTTTTGTTTTGAACTCAAACCCACTGTGCATTATTGTTATACTTGAACCTTAGTGTAGTTGTTGCTTTTGGTTCATTATTGCATCACTGGTCTTTGATGTTTGGACAGACCTGGACTTTGATATTGTTATAGTTTAGTTGTTAGTCGAGTTGCCTGCATGTGCTCTTGTAGTCGAGTCTGCACATGTGTATTTTGTAGCTTGGGTCTGGATGATGTATTCTCGGCCATGTTTTCATCTGTGTAACCTGAAGTTGTACCCCAGGTCTGCATATGTATGATTGTCTTCACTTTGCAATTTCATTTCACTGTGACCTTGTTCATTTCAGTTGTTGTAGTTTTGGTCTTTTGTTTCTTGATGACACCGTGCATTCATGTTGAAACTGGACCATTTATTTGAGTTGTTCTTTCTAGTTGATGCTGTTGCACTAGTTATCTGGTTCATTACTGGTCCATGTATATTTATGCTTGTTCACCTGCATGCTTCACATTGCACAGTGTTCTTGACTGTACACTGCTATACTTGATTCCTGTAATTGCTTCTGATTGTTCTCACTTCTTGAATTCGAATTGTTGTCCAGTTTGTACCTGTCTTGTTGCAGTTACACTTTGAATTTTGATAGAGTCAATTTGCACTTGTGTTGAATCTGTTTTAGATTTGACCTTGTGCACTCGAGTTGGCGGGGCAGTGCACACGTGTACGAATGCACACGTGTGTACGGCAGCCAATAACACTGTTTATCTCTGTTGATGATTTAAATCTGCTGATTTATTATTTAACACTGTTAAGTGTTATATTGACCGTTATCCGGTTTCTTGGTTTAAAGAGTCGGATAGACGAGAATTATTGTGACTGTCGTCTATTTAAATTATTACTGCCTATATGCACTAATAAACTGGTTTGAATTAGACTGACATGTGTATTATTTTCTTTTGAATATAATACTCGGGTCAGACCGAGTATTTTTACAGCTTGAAGATTTTCGAGCAGCGAAGTTAGAGAGAGAGTAAAGAACCATTTATTTCGAGAAAATTGTATTTTAAGATATTCCGCTGTATCTGTATTAAAATTGTATAACTCTGATGTATTCAAAAAGATTTATAGTAATGAAATAAAGATTCATTTGTTTTAATTGATTGTTATTATCTGTGTTTCTGTGGCTGATTCTGTTTAAACCTTATAAACTAAATAACAATTCGTCTTTTTGAACGTTTCGAGTTGATTTAATTACCGACTGGAGGCGGTCAAAAAGGGGGAATGTTACAGGTGGTATCAGAGCTTTGGTTTACACAAAGCTTAGTTTATGATGTTTAATATGAATAGTTACTAGAAACACTTTAAAAAGGAAACGTTTTTCAAATCCAAAGAAGTATAAAATTGTTTTAGAAAATATAAGATGAATGAATTTGGAATAGATCTTATATAAGTAAAGTGAATATTGAATATGAAATAAAGATTTTTAACTTAAGAAAAAGTTAAATTAAATTGAAGTGAGTTGGCATTAATAAATATATGGATTTGAAATTTAACTAAAGGAAAGTTAAATAAAATGAATTTGATTTGATAAATTATTGAGATGGAAAGTTAAACTTGAAAGATAAGTGATTATATAATATGAATTGGGAAGTTTAAATTTAAATAAGTTGTTTAACTTATAAAATGAGAAAGTTTAAGTAAACCAGTTGTTAAAATGGTTAAACAGTTTTGGTTAAGTAAACAAAATCTGAATTTTAAATGTGATATGAATTTGACTTTAGTAAAGTTAAATAAAATAGAATTTCAAATAAATTTGAGGCGAACTTAAGTTTTATGGTGAAAATAAATGCAAGTGAAGATAAATGAAACATGGCTTAAGTAATAGTGAATCAAATTGAATTTGATATCAAAATGAATTGATAAAGTGATGTAATGAATATGAATTTGAGTATATAAAGGAAATTCAACTTTAATTGTAAAAGCGAATTAGTGAATATGATGAGTATAAGAATTCAATCAGAATTGGAATATAAACCAATTGAAATTAAGTGTGTTGAACCAAATTGAAGGTAAGCAAAGTAAATAAATTTGGTTAAGTTGAATGTACATTGGTTGCCAGTTGATCGTATGGAAATTCATTAAGTGTTAATGAAATTAAATTAATGGAAATTGGAAAGTTGAGTAAATTGAATTCAAATTGAAAGGTAAGAAATCTAAATAGAACCAAATTTGATTTGAATTGAAGTAAACTAACTTGAATATAAATTAGTGAAAGTGAACTAATTGAATTTGAATGAATGTTAGTAAAATCCAATGTGAATGAATCAAATGCGGTTAGATTGAAAACCAAGTCGATGAATGATTTACTTAAGAACTAGTTGATTATCTTGGAAATGGAAAACTGATAAATTTATATAATAGTTTAAAGTGGAAATTTTGAATTATTATAAACGGCTTATATTGAAGATTTGAAAAGTGTTAATAAAATATTGGAATTGTATAAGTGTTAAAAGTGAAATATTTAATGGATTTCATAAGTGGATGAAAAATTTCAGAATTTAAAGTTTGATAATGTGAAGTTATAAAATGAATCGGAGTTGGAAGAATAAAAGAATTTATAAGTAATTTACTTGTAAATTAAAATTTTGATATAAAATTGAGTTATAAAGGAATTGGTTAATAAAGCAATTTTTATAAATTGAAGTCTTTATGAATAGAAGTGGAATTTATAAACGTTGTTTATAAATTCGAAACTGACTTATTTTGATAAGTAAAATTCTGTATAGTTTGTTAAATGAAGTATATTCACAATTTTGGACCGTGAATATATTATTGAATAAAATGGACATGTTTGGGAAAGTGACATTTTAAAACGAAGTTAATTGTTTTAAAAAGATGTTTTCAAAGGCATTGAATATCGAAACCATAGATTTCAACATTCATTGTTGAAATAGACGTTTTCGAATATAAGGAAATGGTGGACTATAACACTGTTGTTATAGTAAATGATTTCCGAAAGGAAATGTTTTGTATAGTATTGGGATTTATACATCTATCTAAATTTCGAATCCCTATACTAGTGATTTTGAGTTGTCGTAACGATGTTTTACGTAACATTCGTTTTGACTCAAATAAAAATAAATATGTGAAAGAGAATGATTTCCTTAAAGATAAATATATACTTAATTTTGATTTAAGTATATCGAATATTTTCAAATGTTGAAAATAAAATGGATTTGTGAATTACTTATTTTTAAATAAGTATGGAAATGTTTTTCCAAAAATGAAATGTTGTGAATATATTCCGTAAGGGATAAATGATTTGAAATTCATTTTTGAAGTCGAAGTTGAAAGTTAAATGAGAATTTGAACAATTTGTTCAATTTGAAATTTTTCAAAAAGATTGAATCGTTAAGTTAAAATTGAGTTTAACTTCGACATCAAAGACAATATAAGTTGAGCTTTGAATTTCAGATGATGATTTGGATTGCATGTCTAACATTGTGAATTGATGACATAGCAATTGATCTCTATTAAATATATATCTGTTGGTGGCGGAGAATTTATTCTCTTAGCTTAACACCCTTCTCTGAGACGTACGAGCTCAGAGGTTATATATCGATAGACATCAATTCTGTGTTGAGAATTGACGATGTAAGCGTGAAATCCAAATCGAATGTGAAAGTCGATAATGAATTGGAATTTTGAATATGAATTAGGTTTGAGATAACCTTAAATTTCCAAATCGACTTAGAGGAAAATTTTGAAATCCTCTATTTTGTTATGAATATGGATATGTAAGTTTTTAGAACTTATATATATGAATGCGGTGAATTGAAACCGTTAGTTTAGAAAGGCATTGTTATGGAAATCTTATGTATGTTTACATAGATGTTATATGTACGAAATGTGAAATGAAAGTACTACATATATGATATTATGTTTTCTAAACTGAGGATGTGGAAAAGTACCTTCCATTTATTATTAATGAAGGTATTGGAACTCGTGAAGAGTATCCATTTGAAATTCGTAGCTACGTAGAATTTTAGTCAGAGTGACTATTTGAATCGGAAATCCTTCGCGATAGTTCATCGCGATGAGATTAGATTTGATTGATGATGTTAGCGTAATTTGAGGGGCGAGATGCCCACAGTTACGAGCGATTCCACTGGGATAGTGGCGTAACCGCCGAGTAAACTGCAATCTAATGCCAGGCGAAATTTGAGGGGCGTGATGCCTACAGACACGAGCGATTCTACTGGGATAGTAGCGTAACCGCCGTGTGTACTGCAATCTATGGCGACAACCATGGCGAAATTTAAGAGATGATAAATCTACAGCCACAAGCGACTCTACTGGGATAGTAGCGTAACCGCCGGGTGGAACTGTAATCCATGGGGGAACGTGCTTTCCATATCCATTTTTAAAAGAATTTTTAAAAGTATTTTCACTGGGAATTGAAGCAAGTATATTTAGTACTTGGAGATTTTTAGACCTGCGCCTGGCCAGCGTATGCCTAATGTCTGTGAGAACGAAGATGGACTTGTTAAATTTCGAGTTAGCAAGTATTTTCAAACTGTAAATAGCGAATCAATGATGTGAAATTAAAATTACATAATTCCTACCTAATAAACTAAGGAAGAGGATCTTTGAAATGTTTTGAAAGTCCACAGCTTTGGAAGAGATATATTGTATAAATCTCTAATGTGAAGAATTTTAAGTTTGAATCTGAGTTGTAAATCGAAAATGTTGATAAAAGACTTTTGCGTTTTGATTTTAGAAATCAATGATTGTAGAAATCATTGAATAAAAGAGGAGATAATGAACAAAGCTAGTGAGATTAAACAAATGGAATGAATCCTATATTCATTTATTTGTAATAAGTTTTAAGCTTAGAAAAAAATTGACTAGAGTATAAATATCGATGAAATTTTAACAACTTTTCCTTTTCGTGGACGAAAAGTTTTTAAGGAGGGGAGTTTGTAACGACCCTGAAATTTCGACAATTAAAATTGAGAATATTTAATTTATTTTAAATATTTGAATGATGATTTGACTTGAATTTCAAATTATCAGAATGAATTGGCGATTTAATCTTTGAATTTAATCTACTGAAAGTTGAATAAAATTTGAATCTTCGATTTTAAGCCGGTTAAAAATAATTTAAAAGCTTGGAAAATTCATATTGATAATACTGAAGGTAATAGAAGCTTCAGAATTGAATTTGAAAGCGATTTGTTCAATTTTGAAATTGTATCGTTTGAAATCGAATTTAAAAATAGTCTTCCGAGGCACAGTCTCGGAATTTGACGAAACCAGTTTAATTGGGTCCGTAATATTGAATTATTACTGGATTTCAATTTTCGTATCTATCGGAATTGTTTTGTGAATATACGACATATAAACGCGTAGAAAATTTAATTGAATTTCTGTAACAACCTGGATTTTTGCCCGAATTATAATTATTAGTAAATGATCTATGTTGACTGATAAATTTTGATCGTTGTTGAAATTTTATAACGATAAAATCTTCATCAATTAACGATTTAAAATTCGTTGTTAAATTCTGTTAGGATTTTTGAATTGATTGAAATTCTTTTATTTAAATTTTATTAATAAAAAAATAAATACACATAATTTAAAATTTAACAACTAAATTAAACAAAATAAATTAAATACAAAACAAATTCAAAATAGAAAACAAATCAGTTTTAGAGAAAAAAAATATATATATAATACACCATACCCATACCCTAGCCATACCCTGTAAACCCACGTCGCCCCACCCACGTTTTCCCCCCTTACCTCTCTGTTAAACCCGCACCCCCCTTTCTCTTCAATCAGACGAATGAAAAAATAAAACAAACGAAACAAAAGAAAAAAAATGGCGAGAAAATCTAGGGCTTCGGCGTTGATTCAATTCTCTGGCGAATCTGCTCGATCGACTTCCTTCGCCTCACTCGCTCGCGACCTCTTCGAGAAAAGGTGAGTAGTATACTCACATCTAATTCGAGTTGGTTAAATTCGTTTGCTCATTCTGTTTTCGTGATCTTCGGCTTCGACTTGATTTCATAGATGTTGATAATTTCTGACTTGTTCTTGATTCAGTTCGATTTCGTATATTGTTGATAATTTCTTTGGGGTTTTCTTTGATTTAATCAAATTTGTATAGATTAATACTTATTTTAGTTTTGGTTCAATTATACCATTTTGATGATTTTTGAACTGTTGACTTTGGTCACTCGATTTGTGTAGTGTCTCGGCCCTGACCATAAGTTTTGCATTGTGATTTTTTATCTTGGCTGTGCTTGCTATTCTTATTTCTCCGAATTTATTGTTGGCTTTTGAAGCTGCTACCTCTGTCATGTTTTATTATTAGGCTATCACAGTTGTACATGTGCACTTGGGGTTGGGGTGTCAGTATTTTACCACCTACTGTTCACTTGCATATTGTTGTAGTCGACTAGATGTTCTTTTAGCTTCAGCTTGTGGTATTGCATATGTGATGATGCCTGACTCCGGTCGTGGTTGAACTTGCTACTGCGATTTAGCTTTGTCATTTTTTTTTCTTTCCTGTTGACTTTGGAAATTTCTACATTTGATCCTGTTCGATTCAAGCCTTGACCACCTCGGCTATGAATTGATAAAGTGAAGCTTTGATTTTTTTTTGTGATGTTGCATCACTTGATGTTGCCCTGTTGCCTAAAAATTTTTCTTCTTTTTTCGTTGATGCCTCAGTTACATTAAGCTGCACATGTTCACTGGCCCATAGGTTTTCATTTATAGCGACCTTGTTCTTTGGATTTTCGGGCATATATCTATATATATATATATACATTCTTGTATGTATATATATATGGGTTATCAACTTATCTGTAGTCACTTGTTCAAGTTGGCACTAGTTCATTTCTAAGTAGTTTCACTGGTGCATTTCCTTTTTGAGGTGCACTGATTTGAGTCTTCGTATACATGATATATGCACTGTGATGCCTCATTTTTACTTGTTGCTTTTGAATCTTGATGGAGCTGGCTTCCTTATGTCTCGGCCTTGAGTTGAGATTCTATGTGCATAACTGGTTCGCATAATTGATATGCAGTGACCTATAGCACTTGACTTCGGCATCCCTTAATTACATTGCAGTTATTCATGGGTGTAAATGCAGTTTCATTGTGGTTTTGATATTTGTTCGATTACTGTATTGACCTTGGATTTGTTCTAACTTGATACATTTGGATTTGAGCATACTTGAGTCTAGTTGTCACGAGCACACTCATGTCTACACTTCAGTTCACTGTCCTGTACATGTCTGTAGCTTGATATTTAGCATTGTGTTTGTAGCTTGGTTCATTTGGTATAATTGTGTGGTTGCTTGAGTCACTTTGTTGTACTGCATGCTTGTAGTTATGTGCCAGTTGAGTTTTGAGCAGGTTTCTAGGCTAGTTCATTCATGTTGTATTTGGTATCTTCACTTGAGTATTTAAAATGTAGGTTGTTGAACTGTTAGCTTCAACTTTGAACTTGATCATTAGTAGCTAGTCTGCATTTACATACGTCACGGTGGTATTGCCACTGCCTATTTTAAACTGCATTTCAATGTTCTCATGACATCTGTTTTGTTTTGAACTCAAACCCACTGTGCATTATTGTTATACTTGAACCTTAGTGTAGTTGTTGCTTTTGGTTCATTATTGCATCACTGGTCTTTGATGTTTGGACAGACCTGGACTTTGATATTGTTATAGTTTAGTTGTTAGTCGAGTTGCCTGCATGTGCTCTTGTAGTCGAGTCTGCACATGTGTATTTTGTAGCTTGGGTCTGGATGATGTATTCTCGGCCATGTTTTCATCTGTGTAACCTGAAGTTGTACCCCAGGTCTGCATATGTATGATTGTCTTCACTTTGCAATTTCATTTCACTGTGACCTTGTTCATTTCAGTTGTTGTAGTTTTGGTCTTTTGTTTCTTGATGACACCGTGCATTCATGTTGAAACTGGACCATTTATTTGAGTTGTTCTTTCTAGTTGATGCTGTTGCACTAGTTATCTGGTTCATTACTGGTCCATGTATATTTATGCTTGTTCACCTGCATGCTTCACATTGCACAGTGTTCTTGATTGTACACTGCTATACTTGATTCCTGTAATTGCTTCTGATTGTTCTCACTTCTTGAATTCGAATTGTTGTCCAGTTTGTACCTGTCTTGTTGCAGTTACACTTTGAATTTTGATAGAGTCAATTTGCACTTGTGTTGAATCTGTTTTAGATTTGACCTTGTGCACTCGAGTTGGCGGGGCAGTGCACACGTGTACGAATGCACACGTGTGTACGGCAGCCAATAACACTGTTTATCTCTGTTGATGATTTAAATCTGCTGATTTATTGTTTAACACTGTTAAGTGTTATATTGACCGTTATCCGGTTTCTTGGTTTAAAGAGTCGGATAGACGAGAATTATTGTGACTGTCGTCTATTTAAATTATTACTGCCTATATGCACTAATAAACTGGTTTGAATTAGACTGACCTGTGTATTATTTTCTTTTGAATATAATACTCGGGTCAGACCGAGTATTTTTACAGCTTGAAGATTTTCGAGCAACGAAGTTAGAGAGAGAGTAAAGAACCATTTATTTCGAGAAAATTGTATTTTAAGATATTCCGCTGTATCTGTATTAAAATTGTATAACTCTGATGTATTCAAAAAGATTTATAGTAATGAAATAAAGATTCATTTGTTTTAATTGATTGTTATTATCTGTGTTTCTGTGGCTGATTCTGTTTAAACCTTATAAACTAAATAACAATTCGTCTTTTTGAACGTTTCGAGTTGATTTAATTACCGACTGGAGGCGGTCAAAAAGGGGGAATGTTACATGGTAACACATAGCAGCTATTACCGCCCACCTCCATACACACTCCCATAATCAAAATCGAGGGTGGCCACCAATCAAATCACATAGTAATAGATATGGTATCGAAGAAATGTGCCCGATAGGGGGAGCGACCCCACTTGGCCCGGTATTGCTCCTTTTTTAGTCATTTTAATTATGACCTGAAAGTCAAGGCTATCCATATTCATTCTCTTACTTCATTCCAGGAGCATTCTCCAAACCATCCTACTTCATTCTGGATTCTCCACCACGTGCACAGTTGTTAAAGTGGTTTTAGGTATTGATATAGAATATGACAACATCCAATCTCGGTCTCTTTAACAACCAAATGCTTATTTCACACCGGTTGGTTCTTTTACATTTCCAAAACTGATTCATATTTCATATCAAAATATCATATTCAATTCAAAATCTCCTTCATTTCAAAATCATCATATTTACTCAAAATATGCCATTTTACTAGAAAATATCATTTCAAATTCCAACATAGGTTATAACATCATTTAACTATATTCGCCTTTAAATCAAGGATTAAAATATAACAATTCAACTTTGCCCAGTTTGAATTTTAGAAAATAGTTTGGATAGTTATAAATAGTTTAAAATAGTTTAAAATAGTTTAAATAGTTTAAATAGTTTAAAATAGTTTAAATAGTTTAAAATAGTTTAAACAGTTTAAATAGTTTAAATAGTTTAAAATAGTTTAAATTGTTTAAATAGTTTAAAGATTTCAAACAGTTAAAAATAGTTTAATATAAAATAGTTTGAGTATTGGAAATGGTTTATATAGTAAAATAGTTTGAAAATCCAAATAATCTGAATTTTAAAATAATATATTTTAAGCAGTTTATATTCAAATAATTTATTTTGAGAATAGTAACAAATCAAACTATTTCTTCCATTTCAACAAATCTGGACTATATCCAGATTTCAAATCATCAAAACTAAATTTTAATCTTTCAATTCGAATGACAAAATTTCGATTTAGTTCCAAATCAATGTGATTTCGATTTCAATTCAAAATAACTTCAATTTTTGAAACATTCGTTTTTAAATTCAATTTCGATTCAACAATTCAAATCAATGATTTAAATTCAAATCCATTCTTATTTAAACCATTTCAATTCATATCAATTTCAAGCCCAATTTCAATTTATTTATTTAAACAACTTAAACCAAATTTAACTTCATTGTTAAATTTTAAGATCCAAATCCTTGAAATAATTCAATTTCCAAAACTAAAGTGATATATAAAATACACTTCACATTTCCAATTCAGTTCTTTAAAACAATTTCTGTTAACAAATTTTAATTTCAACATTTCAAAACTTGAATTAGAAAATAATTAAATTCATGTAAATCTATAATTTATTTCCTTTAAAACAATAATATAACAACCCACCTTTTTGGACGGTTTAAATTGATAATAAACCACACATGCCAACTCAATCCATTCAAAAGGGAGGATTATTTTGGGGTAAATAAGAAAAAGAAAGGAAAATAATGAAAAAAAACTCAGAATCTCAAGCGGAATGACAAAATATAATAATCAAATAAATAGTTCATGAAGCTATTTTACAAATAACATTTGATTACACTTTTACAATACAGATCAGAGTTATACATACAGCAGGAATAAATAAAAAATGAAGCGGAACAACATGATGTAGTGGAATATATATATATAATAAATAACATACAATTCTCCATCTTCGTCCTTTAGAAATAAAATCTTCAACACTGAAAAGCTCAGGCTGACCCAAGCGTACTGAAAAGACAAAACACTCGAGTCAGAACTAAGAGATCTTATGTAAGTTAAATAAAAATAAAATAAGTATGAGTGTAATAGCTTCAGAGATGTTTATGGGATTTTACATCTCCTATCTAGTGTGTAACATCCATGCAATAACTTAAGAGATGTTCGGGATTACCATCTCCTAAGGATCCGTTAAACTATTTACTATGTAGTAATATATGCTATTATAATATGTATGCAGTAAAGTAAAATATTAAAATAGCGTTAAGGCATTACACATATCCCCCTTAACACATTTTTATAAATGTCGTAGTCTATACAGTACCGTAATTCCTCCGTAAACTGGAGGGCTATCAGAGGGCACTCCATAGTGTACGACACAAACTAAACGCATAATGGGCTCGATAAGGCATATGATAAGGCACGCGAGGCAATGCCAGGGCAGGATTCTATCGTTTGCAGAACCGGGCTGGTGGTAACGCATAGTAGCTACTACCGGCCAACTCGGAACACACTACCATAATCAAATCGAGGGTGGCCATCAAATCAATCACAAAGTAATAAATATGGTATCGAAGAAGCATGTCCGATCAGAGATGCGACCTCATTTGGCCCAAGTATAGCTCCTGTTTTAATCATATTAAGCTGACCCGAGGGGGTCAGGGCTGCATTCATACCTCATATAGTAGTGTTCTCCAACTATCCTACTTCGTTCTGGATTCTCCACCATAGGTGTAGTTGTTAAAGTGGTTTTCGATATTAGTAGAGAGTATGACAATATCCGATCCCGGTCTCTTTAACAACCAAACGCTTATTTCACAATGGTTGGTTCTTTTACATTTCCAAAACCAATTAATAATTGATATCAAAATATCATATTCACTTCAAAATCATTTCACTTTCGAAATCATATTCACTTTCGAAATCATTATTCTCTTTAAGTCACATTCATTTTCAAAATCATAACCACAAAATAGGTTAAACCATCATATCAAAATATTCGCATTTAAATCAATTAAAACTAAATCATAATAGTTCCAACTTCAAACAGTTTATATATTAGAATAGCTATACATTAAAATAGTTTATGTATTAAAAAATTATAAACATTAAAATGCATATATTAAATTTTGTTTATAAATTTAAAATAATATATATTAAAATAGTTTATATTTTAAAATTAGGTTATAGATTAATATAGTTTATATATTAAAATAGGTTATATTTAATGTATTAAAAATTATTAATATTATTAAAATGGTTTATATGAGAAAATAGTTTATGTGTTAAAAGAGTTTGTATATTAAAAGAGTTTATATCGAAAATAGTTTCAAATTAGAATTGTTTCTTCCAATTTCACAAATCAATTCAAATCAACTTTAGTTCCAAAACTCAATTTAAATCAATCTCAATTCAACGATTTCAATTCAAAATGCCAAAGGTTTCAATTCAAAATGCCAAAGGTTTCAATTCAAATTCTCTCATTAAAACCATTTCAATTTATATCGATTTCAAATCCATGTTTGAACTACAAATTTAAAACACTTCAAATTCAATAGGTTTCAAAGTTTAAATATTCAAACATTTTACAATAATTCAATTTTGATAAATTTCATTTATATTTCAAAATCCAACTTTATGATTTTAATTTAAATTCTTTAAACAATTCATTTAAACCAATTTCAATTTTAATATTCTAAAAGCTTGGATTTTGGAAATAATTCAGTTTATATAAATCAAATTTTATTTCATAATATCATTTAACTGGATTCAAAAATTTAGGATCTAAAATCATTTAATTTAACCAATCCGGTGTCCGTATATAATTTTCTACCCTATGGTCAAGTGATATGGATATATAACATTTCAACCCGCAATAAATTTAAATTTACGGGTATATATCATTTCAACCTGCAATCTCGAGAAAAATTCAAAATCCATAAAATCACTCGAGTTTATCATTTCAACCCATAACGATTTTCCCTAATCTATAAGACCATTCGGGTATGTATCATTTCAACCCATAGTGATTTTGCTAACAATAAATAAGGGAACTTGCAGTGTGATAACAACATATAAAATAAATATAATATCCAATCATCCAAATATCAACAATTAAACATCCATCACAATCATCATTCAAATCAACCAATAAATCACAACAAATAAACTGGTTATCATTACCAGATATTTAACTAGCAATTAAATTCAATATTAATTTAAATTGCAATTAAATTCAAATAAACTCAAATCAAATTTAAATGACAATTTAAAATAACAAATAGCAATCAATAAATTTCTAATCATATCATAAATTTAATTTAAGTAACATAAGATGATTTAGTATTCATGAGTGGGTTAAAACACTCACCTTTGATTTCAAATCGATTTAAAATCCAAATAATGCCCAAAATTCTAACAGTCTTAGAATGCAGCCAAACCAGTTCCATAATGTCTAGAATTCCGATACGATCGCAGTGGAGAAACCCGCACCCAAATCAGAGTTCGTATGAGAAAGTCATGATAATTAGAACGTTTGAAAAAATTTAAAATTAAGTAATAAAGAAAATTAAAAAAAAGGACACATCAACTTGCTTTCTCTCGAAACCGAACACGACTATGCCAAAACCCAATTAGCCACCACCAAACCCTTGTTGTCACCGCCGCCTAGGGCCTTTGTGCCCAAATCAGACATTACTCGCGTGTAGCCCTAGCCGAGGCGACCTCTGCCATGCCACCACGTCAACTCCGGTCGTCCAATGTAGCTCCGCGCCACCGTGACTCTTTAGGCGATTTCAGGCGAACTCTGACCCATCTGCAATGAATGAAGACTACTGATCAATTCCCCTTGACTCCCTCTACGCCGCTGCGCCACCAAATCGTCTTAAAATCGACGATCCACCGTTGGATCAAAAACCCTAGTTTCGACGGCCGAGAATTCTTTGACGATTTCTAGCCATATGATGCCTCAAATCAAAAAAAAAATTTGCCACAGAAGATTGTGCTTGTTGAGAGCTTTCCAACGATATATAATTTGCTATGGTTTGAGGAGTTTGAATTTCAAAATTAAATTTTGTAATTGAAATTAGGGTTTGGAATTTGGAAATTAGGTTTCTGCCATTGGAGTGAGGATATAGAAATAAGCAGAAGGAAATAATAGTACGTACAGAAATAAGAAAAGGCTACTAGGGTTTCATAAAAGAATATATTTATATGGACAAAGATAGATAAGTAGGCATGGACAAATCGAATTGGGTGGAAACGATAATGACGACCCAAAAAGCCCGTTTTGTTTGCGAAATGAAAGTGGGTCATCCAATATATCGAAATATATGTTTTCGATATTTTTAAACTCAATGGAACTAGTTTCGAACCCAAATTCCATTGTATATTGAAGTTAGATTTAAAAATCAAATATTATTCATTCAAATTCTTTTAATTAATTTCTACGCGTTTCGAGCCCGCACGATCAAACGATAAGTCCGATGGCTACAAAACTAGAATCCTACAATAAGTCACTGTTACGGATCCGATGAAACTAGTTTCGTCGAAATACGAGACATTGGTCAAATGGCTATTTTTACACGTTAATCAATTAAATTATTATTAAATGAATTTAATCACCTTTAAATTCAAGTTTAAAAGTTAACCATTTATCATTCTTGATTCCATAGAAATTTAATAATCTTTTAAATAAAATTCCCATGTTAAATTCTACATTTAAACATTGCACTAATGTTAGCGTTCAATTTGCAATTGCAATAAATCTCTAGTTAATTATATTTTAAATTCAATCAAATTCTTTAATTTCGATTTACACTCTTTTAATTCAATCATCCAATACCTTGTGAGTTCATTTGACACTAGTTCACATTTTATTACATGCATATTCTACATTTATCATCCTAACTCATATTAATGCAATATTTAATTACATTTAATTTTATTCATTACAAATTCAACATTCAAACGGATTAATTAATAAAATGATAATTAAAACAATTATTTTATAATAATAATGCATATCCATTAAAATATTGTTTACAACCAAGGATTATAAATTGCTTACCAAAACTGATTTTATATTCTATATTAACCTATTTCAATTTATAGCAATATAATCTCGACATTGAATTCGACATCTAATTTATTCCTTATTTACAATTATAACCAAAACTAATTTTACAATTATTTCAATTAATTGAAATTACATTAAAATAGTCATCAATAACATTCAAATAACATTATTAAATCATATTCTAATTATTTTTCTTATTAATAAATCATAAATTTTTAATTTCTCACAATATTAAATTCTAAAATCTTATTAAATTTAATAGTTTTAGTTATCAAAATTACGGGTTGATACAAATAACATTTAATCAGAAATCCAAATTCAATATTTTAAACCATTTAATTTAACCAATCCGGTGTCCTTATATTATTTTCTATCCTATGGTCAAGTGATACGGATATATATCATTTCAACCCGTAATAAATTTAAATTTCCGGATATATATCATTTCAACCCGTACCCCGAATCATAATTTTCCAAATCGATAAAATCCCTCGGGTTTATCATTTCAACCCATAACGATTTTTCCCTAATCTATAAGATCGTCCGGATATGTATCATTTCAACCCATAGTGATTTTCCTAACAATAACTAAGGGAACTTGTAGTGTGATAACAACATATAAAATAAACATAACATCAAATCATCCATAATGTCAACAATTTAGCATCCATCACAATCATCATTCAAATCAACCAATAAATCAATCAATTAATTGGTTATCGTTATCAGGTATTTAACTAACCATTTAAATTCAATATTAATTTAAATGGAAATTAAACTCAATATAAATTCAAATTAAATTTAAATGACAATTTAAAACACCAAACAACAATCAATAAATTTCTAATTACATCATAAATTTAATTTAACTGACATAAGACGATTTAGTATTCGTGAGTGGGTTAAATCACTCACCTTTGGTTTCAATCGATTAAAAATCAAAATTAAGCCCAAAATTCCAATAGTCTTAAAATGCAGCCAAACCACTTCCATATCGTCTGAAATTTCGATATGATCGCAACAGAGAATACCGCGCACGAATCAAAGCTCGTATGGAAAAGTTATAGCATTAGAAGATTTGAAAATTTAAATTTAAATTAAAAATTAAAACAAGGGCATTATAGTAATTTCACCATTACCTCAACCTTAGCATTCACAAAGCATGCATGATAGCTTCAGCGCCGCTAGACTTCACTCACTTTTCGTCGCCGCCATGATCGTCGCTGCCACCATCAGGCACCACCGCCACCTCCCCCTTTCGAAGCCGTGCCTGCCCATGGTGGCACGACCACCTCTCGGCCACCCCTATAGTTTATGCCGCCGCCATCTTTTACAGCCAATCATGGCAATTTTGGTGACCTGCGACACAAACAAACCATGTAGATTGACTCCCCTCGACACCCTCTACGATGAAGT
Organism: Allium fistulosum; assembly: GCA_030737815.1. Lineage (NCBI taxonomy): Eukaryota > Viridiplantae > Streptophyta > Magnoliopsida > Asparagales > Amaryllidaceae > Allium > Allium fistulosum. The sequence goes on along the minus strand of CM060907.1, from coordinate 641,211,951 downwards.
GCTTCCAATCGTCAATCCGACGATGATTCACCCTCGAAAACAAAACCTAGTTTCAACGGTCGAGACTAAATCGATGAATTTTGGCCAAACCGTGACTCGAATCGAAAAACAAACTACAGAAGTAGATTGCGCTCGTCGCTCCAACGATATATAATATGACATAGTTTGAGTAGTTCAAATTTTTCGATTTGATTTTGATTTGAAATTGAATTTGGGAATTAGGTTTTGGTTTGTCTGCTATTGAAAAGAGGAGATGAGAAGGAAATGTATGAATAGAAATTATAAAAGGCTGCTACGTTTCAGGAAAGAAATCTATTTATATAGACAGATGGATAAGAACGAATGGACAGATCGAATTGGGTCGAAACAATAACGACAACCCAAAAAGCCCATTTCGTTTTCGAAATGAAAGTGGGTCATCCAATATACCAAAATATAGGTTTTTGATATTTTTAAACTCAATGGAACTAGTTTCAAACCCTAATTCCATTGTATGAAGAAGTTAGCTTTTAAAATCAAATTGTTTTAATTGAATTCATTAAATTTATTTCTACGCGTTTCGAGCTCGCACGATCAAACGATAAGTCTGATAGCTACGAAACTCGAAATCCTATAATAATTCACTGTTATGGATCCGTTGAAACTAGTTTCGTCGAAATCCGAGACAATGGCCAAAATGGTTATTTTCACACGTCAATTGATTAAATTATTATTAAATTGGTTTAATCACTTTTAAATTCAAAATTAAAAGTTTACAAATTTCATCATTCTGGATTAAATAGGAATTTATCATCTTTAAAAATAAATTTTCCATATTAAATTCAGTATTTAAATATTGCACTAATTTTAGCGTTCAATTACAACTATTATAAAATCCCAATTAATTATATTTTAATTTCAGTTAAATACTTTTATTTCGATTTACACTCTTTTTATTTAATCATCCAATACCTTATGAATATAATTAACATTGGTTTACATTCCATTATACTCATATTCTAAAGTTATCAACCTTTACCATATTAATTATAATATTTAATTACATTAAATTTCAACAATAGATTCTAACAAATTATTTTATTCCTCGTTAACAATTATAATCAAATTAACTTTACAATAGTTTCAATTGATTGAAATTACATTAAAATAATTGTCAATGACATTCGAACAACATTATTAATCATATTCTAATTATTTTCTCCATTTATAAATCATAAAAAAATTAGTTTCTCACAATATTAAATTTCAAAATCTTATTTAATTTAATTTTTTTAATTGTTGAAAAATACGGGTCGTTACATATATGTAAATTAATTTATAAATAAAAATATGACCGGGAATCGGTTTCCCGATTTTCAACGGTTTAACGAAGGGAAGTTGTTCAAAGTCATTGAAATGTTGTTTATTCTCTTGTTCACATACATGTACATGTCACATGTACACATGAACATATATATACATACATATAACATATATACATATATATATTAACATATATAAGAAAATATCTAAGATATTTTCACAAACTTCATGCTTAAGTCATCTAAAGTCAATGCACATGGCTTGGAAGAGAGTTAAGTGATGGAGCATTTGGAAGGGAGAGGACTAACATATGAAATGATGGGAGGAGGTGGAGCACATGGGTGAAGATGGTGAAGTGATGGAAGATATTTTCCATATTTTTTCCTATAGATACCACCCCTTTTCTCATAAATTCCTAACACATTCTTCTACTTATTCTTCCTTCTTCTTAAGCTTTCTAAGAGCCTCTCTAATGGCTTCTCTTCATATATAAAAAATAGTAAGAAAGTTTTTCTGGAACAGTGCAAATATTATAAACATATGAAATACATATCCATACATCTCAAAACTAAGCTAAATCACCTCCTTTCCACTCCAAGGCCACCCTCATACAAGCCAAAGGCTGAGCCTTTCTCACCTCCCAAGTCATGACCATGAGCACCCAAGCATCTAAGGTTCAAGGCCGAGCCATCTAGGAGCAATAATCCAAGTGATCGTGAGCTTAGGTTTTTAGTTAGCGAAGCCATAGTCATTTTTAGGTTAATCGTTTTACCCAAGGTGAGAAACTCTTAAACTATATATATATATATATATATATATATATATGTTAACCCGCCTTTTATCAAGGCCATAAGCAGACGGATTCAACCTAAACAACTTCACGACTATCGAGGCTGAAATGTGATGGATTCGGTTTAGAGGGATGAAGTTCACCTTGATGTGCGGCTCGGCATTGAGGTGAGGTTATGCCGCTCGGCATTATGGTGAGGATATGCCGCTCGGCATTGAGGTGAGGATGTGCCGCTCGGCATTGAGGTGAGGTTATGCCGCTCGGCATTGTGGTGAGGATATGCCACTCGACATTGAGGTGAGGTTATGCCGCTCGACATTGAGGCGAGGTTATGCCGCTCGGCATTGTGGCGAGGCACCTTGATGTGCCGCTCGGCATTGAGGTGAGGTTATGCCGCTCGACATTATTGTGAGGATATGCCGCTCGACATTGAGGTGAGGATGTGCCGCTCGGCATTGAGGTGAGGATGTGCCGCTCGGCATTGAGGTGAGTTTATGCCGCTCGTCATTGTGGTGAGGATATGCCACTCGGTATTGAGGGGAGGTTATGCCGCTCGGCATTGTGGCGAGGCTATGCCGCTCGGCATTGAGGCGAGGTTATTGTAACGACCCGGTATTTTCAACCATTCGCATCCATTATAAGTGTATAGGTAGACACTCATGCCGGAATTGAATTGCTCAAAATATCGCGTTGTAAATAAAATTTGGCAAATCTCAGAATATACAGTAAATAAATATAATCACAGATCACAGACACAGAGTAAAATAATGCAGCGGAAGTAAAAGAAATAGTAGTTCATGAAGCTACTATATAAATATACCAGAGTTAAACAAGATACAACAGAAGAATAAAGTACAGCAGAAGTCTCAATACAATAACCAAGTACAGGCTAAATAGAATAACGGAACCGAAGTTGATAGAACAAGACTAGCAGATAATCTCCAGCGATTCAAATCTCCAGAAGGTGGTAATCCAAATATGTGAATACTCAGGCTGACCCGAGCGTAAAGCAAAACACAAAACACTCGAGTCAGGACAATATATACTTATATAATATAAACCAACTCAAGTGAACTGTAATAAAAGTACAAGTAACTTAAAGAATGCTTGGGATCGCCCATTCTTTAAGGATCCGTTAAACTATTTACTATGTAGTAATATACGCTATATACAGTAGTGTCTAATTAGTAAAGTATAATCATATAGAAAATAGCGCTAAGGGGATGGAGAACCTTAACGCGGTCGGATCTTAAAATCATAATCGTAGTAAAGCTCGATATGGTAGGTGACACGGCACAACTAGGCAATGCCAGGGTAGATATACCAATTACGCATCCGGACTAGTGGTGACGCATAGCAGCCACTACCGCCCACCTCGAACAACACTCCCAATCAAGGGTGGCCACCAAATCAATCACAAGTAATAGAATGGTATCGAAGAAGTGTGTCCGATCAGAGGTGCTACCTCATTGGTCCGTCAATCGCTCCTGTTTTAGCCACCTTATGCCAACTCACGGGAGTTGGGTCCACGTATATACCTTAGGATCGTCGCCACCATCCTACTTCATTTTGGAATCTCCACCGCGTACACGGTTGTCAAAGTGGTTTTCGGTATCGACAGAGAGTATGTCCATATCCGATCCCGGTCTCTTTGCCAACCAATCGTTATTATAACCCGTGGTTATAACTTTTAAAAACAATACTTTACTTCAAAATAAAATATCATTTCAAACCATATCTTTATCAAAATAAAGATTTATTATTTTCAAATCATTTCAATATTCCAAAATATCGTATCCTTTCAAACTTCTTTTCAAATCATTTCAATATATCAAAATATCATATCTTCCAAAACTTAAATTTCAAATCATCTCAATATCAAAATATCATATCTTTGATAGTTATACTTCGAAACCAAAAATCATTTTTATTTCAAAACTATACCCATTTCAAAACAATATCATTTCCATTTCAAACATATATTCACCTTTCAAATAGTCTATACTTTCAAAGTTATAATTCTTTTGAAACTAAAACATTTGAAATCATTATACTTTAAAAATCACAACATTTCGAAAACATATATTTGAAATCATCTTTTAATTCTACAAATTTACAAATTTATTAAATTAAACCCAAATTCCAAATTTTAATTTTTATTTCAAACCATCATTTTCAACTCAAATTCAGTTTACTAACAAACCATTTCAAATCTTATAAATTTCAAATATAGGTTTAATTCACAAAATACAATATTCAATCTTTAGTATATTTCAAAGCTTAAATATCCCACATTTCATAAATTCAAAATCATATATATACATTTCAAAATATCAAAATATTATTCAAAACATCATTCATTTATATTTCATTTAAATACCATTTGAATCCATTCTTTTTATTAAATTTAAATACCATTTTAAACTCACATAAAAATCAAATTCTTCCATTTAAAACCATTTAAATGTCTCTTCATTATCTTTAGCATTTTTAACATTTTATTTCCAATTCCAAAGATTATTTTTCATTAAAATTTATTAAAACAACAAAATATAGTTTCCGTAGCACTTACAAAATGCTATGTAAAGTTATAGTTTAAAATAGTTCATTTAACAAAACGACAGCACTTAAATGCTGTAATATATTTCCATTAAAATTAAAATAAACTTAAATGTTAAGTTTAACCACTACAGCACTTACAAAGTGCTATAATAGCCTTTATTCCAAATTAACTCTTTAGTTCATTTAAACAACTACAGCAATTACAAAATGTTGTAATATCTTTTACATACATTTCAAAAATGCTGTCAAATCAAATTTAGAGCTTAATTACCATTTCACAAATTTAACTAAATTTCCAATTTCATTTAATTAACTTAAACCTTTAATTAAAACCAAATTTCACATTTCCTAGTCAAGTTATATTTTAAAAGTTCACTTTTAAACTTTCATTTATTTAACCACTTAAATTCATAGAAAAATCAATAATACTTTAATAAATCACTTAAATTCAAATTTAATCAAATTATCATATTTACCATTTCCAAATAAAATTTAATATCCATTTTATTTATATAACTTAAATATCATTTTTAACCAAAATTCCAAATTTCCACTTAAATTATATTTCAAAAATCCAGTTAAACCATTCATTAATTTCATTTTAACACATAGAAAAATCATAATTTCTTTAATTCAAAATATTTCAAAATCATTTTAAATCAAATTTCCTAAATTTATATTTTTAAAATACTTAAAAATATCCAAAACACTTTATAAAATAACCACGGGCCTGTATATAGTTTTCTAACCTAGGTCAAGTGATACAGATATATATCATTTCAATCCGCAATTTACAAAGAAAAACCGGGTTCTATCATTTCAAACCCGCAATCCCAAGTTAAAATAAGTTAAATAAAAACCATTCAGGCCTATCATTTCAGTCCATAATGATTTTTCCCTATTCTAAAGTCCGTTCGGGTATGTATCATTTCAACCCATAGTGATTCTAGTCTATAGGGAACTTGCAGTGTGATAAACAGATATAAATGAACAGAATACATTATATAACAGTAACAGATGATATAACAGGTGTATAAACATCATATGATCATAACATAGTCAAGTATAACATGATAATATATTTCTACAGATTCACAGGGTGTCAATTTACTAGTTATATAGGTACATATTGTCTGGTGAGAATAACTCACCTGTTAAAGCTGGAGATTAGCGATCAAACACACAGAATAGATTCCAGAAAGCACAACAAGCATGATATAACATGACTTTTGATTTGAATGAATGGAGAGCCTAAGCTAATTGCCTTGAATACATGAGACAAAACAATGCAAATATACATGAATAAACACTTAACACAATTTTAAACAACACAAAAGATACATGCACAACAAGTCACCAAATCACTTGCACTTGCTTTCAACTCTCTTTGGGTTCGGCCTAAAGTGGAATACAGGTCTAAGTCAAGGGTTTGGATCAGGTTTGGGTCAGGTATGGCATCAAAACAAGTGGAGATGAAGGTGTAGTGGTGCTAACATGAAGCATACCAAAGACAATGCAAAAGAGGCAAGTTGTTTAACATTTTGGCTCGGCTTAGGTCAATTGGAGCTCAGCCAAAGGGGGTTTCAGATCTGGTCAGCTGTCATGTGGCAGCCAAAAGTGATGTAGATGATGGTGGTGGTGGCTAATGAGTGGCCAAAGGCAACTATGAAGGTAATAGTGGAGTATAGGCATGGCTTGCATTGTTTTGGTGAAGTTTGGCAAAGCTTTGTAATGTTTTTGTGGTGATGCTTCATGTGAAGGGTCATGGCCTGAATTTTTGGTCAGAGGAGGGGCTAATGGCTGCTATAGATGGAGGAGGTGATGGTGGAGCTGATGGAGTGGAGAGGTGCCGAGCCTAGAAGATGAAGAAAGCAATGCAAATAACATAAGAAATAAGAAGGATAACATGGAAAAAGAAATAGAAATTTTACCAAAACTTTTTCTCAGTTTGATGGCCGATTTTTTTGGAGTTTAGAAGCTTAAATTTTCGTGAAAATGATGAGGAAAAAGATACGGCTGAAGCAATGGAGTTAAGGCAGCAACAATGAAAAGGTAATGGTTGATAAAGAAAAGGTGAGAATACAAAGAGGCTTAAGCAAATAAAGAGTCACAAACCTTTCAAATTTCCACTATTTCTTTTTAAATTTTAAATACATGTAAAATATGTATAAATACAGATAAACCACGAAAATATAGTAAATAAACAAAAATAAATAAATAAATATTAATTAAATATAATTAAATTAAGAAAATAACAAAGAAAATGTAAATTAGGCTTGAAAATTTGAAAATAAATGAAATGAACTTTGGGAAAATTGTATGTACATGAAAAATATTTATAAATAAAGATAAAAAAAATGCATACATAAAAATGAATAAAAAAATTTTAATTAAATATAATTTAAATGAAGAAAATAGCAGAAAAATGGAAACTACCTTTAAAAATAGAAAATAAATTCAATGAGCTTTGGAAAAATTCAAACATCACTTCATAAATATTTAAAAGACAAAATATACATAAAATAACATATTAACACATACTAAAATAAAATATGACAAAGAAAAATATAATTTATACAATTTAAAATAACAAAATTGCAAAATAAACAATTTATACTCAAAATTGAAATGTACATATCTTTTGCAGTTTAACTCCGTTTTCAACGAAACGAAAAGCAGTATTCATGTTATTAAATCTATTTTCATAATAAAAGATAAAATTTATAATTTCAAATATTTAAAATTTAAATTTAAAAGTCAAAGTTTGACTATTTTAACCAAAATTCACTTTTTGGAAAATTATTCTATTCGGTCATATTTGGAATTCTAATCCATATCAAAATCAAAGTTTATATTTAAAATAACAAAATTTATTCTTTTTCAAAAATAAAGCTTTTTAAATCTGGAAATATCAATTTAAAAATAATTGTAAAATACAGGGTTGTTACAGTTATGCCGCTCGGCATTGTGGCGAGGCTATGCCGCTCGGCATTGCGGCAAGATTGGGGTCGCTCAGCATTGGTGGGTGGCTCGGGATTGGTGGGGTGGATCGGTCGTGGTGGTACGGCTCGGGATTGCAGAGAGATCAAGGTCGTTCGGCATAAGGTAGTGGTTCGGTAGATGTCGCTCGGCATCGTACCTCGCTCGGCATTACAGAGTAGTAAGGGTCGCTCGGCATTGCAGAGAGGTCAGGCTCGTTCGGCATAAGGCAGTGGTTCGGCAGATGTCGCTCGGCATCGTACCTCACTCGACATCTTACCTCGCTCGGCATCGTACCTCGCTCGTCATTGGGTATTGCTCGGTATGGTTTAGGTCGGCTTTGATGGACTTCATGGTTCGGCATTGGGGATTGCTTCGCTTCGACATTTAGGTGAAAGTTACTTCGACCGGGGCATGACCTAGGCCATAGGTCCGGTTACTTCGAGTCAGTACTATGGTCGCTTTGGGTCAACGCCCAGGTTACTCTTGTTCGGCATATCAGCTGCTCGAGGCCGGTCGTAATGATGAATATGGCTCGGTTATAGCCTTAATGGGCCCGGATTACTCAGGAAGCCCAATAACCCAGTTTTTGTCTATAAATACAACATGAGGGGTTCCGGAAAAGGGATCTTCTTTCTGCTCTCTTACTTTCTCTTTTCTAAGGCTAAGGCTACTCTACTACTTTGTAACTGTAGTCGGTTTTTACAGCGATAAAAAGGAAACTTCTGGAGTGGACGTAGGCCAGAGTTAGCCGAACCACCATAAAACTTGTTGTTCTTTACTGCTTTCATTTTAATTTTTATTATTCTTCACATTTATATTCTCTACATACATTCTATCTGTGATTTGGTGCTTTCATTTGGACCTGGGTGTTAGTGACCAATTCTGGCGCTAACATTTTGGTGCTTTCATTGAGAACGCAAGCACTCGGGAATTTTGGAGTTGGGAACTTGGATCCTAGAAAGCAATGGCTAGACCACCAACAAGGAAGCAAACAGCAGAAAGGAGCAATAAGGAAGGAAGTCAAGCGGCTTCTTCTGGAGCTGGAGAGGATCATGCATCCATCTACATAACTCGGGACGAGATGCAGGTGATGATGAATTCTATGCACGAGCAGATGATGAAAGAACAAGAGGAGATGATGCAGGCTCTTCTTAGGCAATTTGGACAACTAGGAACTGCAGGTGCTCAAAATCTTGGAACTGGACCAGAGGAACTCAACCAGTAGACAGATGGAGTGATTCAGCAAGGGGCATCTCCCAATCAACAAACAGCTAACAATTTAGATGGATCTAGACTCGGGGGCACACCACCAGGTAATGCTGGACCAGTTCATGGAGGGATACCAGATGACGCTACGTGGCCTGACGTCGATAGGAATACAGGAGTATGTGATGAGGAATATGTGCCAGAATTACCTCGGTGACTTGGGGGGCAGTCTGGAAACATGGATAGGGTGAAACCCTTGGTTGGAAACACTGGATTGGCTGACTTTATCAGGCAGACTATTCGCGGAGGTTTGACAAACAGGGATTCAGAGGGAGTTAACAAAAGTCCTTACCTGGAACATTAGGACAGCTAGGAATCCGCCTGATTTCAAACTACCCACTCTGGAAGTATACAACGGGAAGGCGGATCCCACCGACCACTTGATGAGGTACACTAGGCATATGGAAGTGCTGTGGGCAATGGAGGAGGTTATGGCCCGATGTTTCCCTCTGTACTTGACTGATATTGTTGCTATGTGGTTCAGACAGCTGGAGGATGGATCCATTGGAACATGGACGGAACTTGTGGACAAGTTCTTAAGTCAGTTTCGAGTTCACATAAAAAGGCCAAAGAAAGTGATGACGGTAACGTCAGTCAAACAGGGGGTGGATGAATCGCTCAGGACATTCTTAATTCGATTTAATGCAGCAGTTGCTTCGGTGGATCGGCCAGATCCATCAATGGTTCTGATGGCTGCGGTATCAGGAGTCAGAGATAATTCAGATTTCAATGTATCGTTGATACGGGACCCACCGTTGGATCTTGGGGAATTCTTTCATGAAGCTGAGAGATTTCTTCGACAAGAGGATCCATGTTTGGACATGAGGTCAAAGGAAGTAAACATGATTAAGGATGGAGGCCTACTTGGCGAAAGCTCAGGTGGGGGCAAGGATAAAGGGAAAAGGAAGCGCTGGGGAGAACCAAAGATCTCCACTTACACAGGATTGAATGAAACGTTGGAGCGTTTATTCTTGGATACTCGAGATCGCCTTCCGTATCGAAGGCCAGCGAGGAGGGAGCCCTCAGAACGAGAAAGGGGGTTAGGAAGACAATGTCTTTTTCACGACCTGGACGGGCATGATACTAACAGCTGCCGGCATTTGAAGGACATAATCGAGGAGCATATAAGGAATGGTCAGTCGCGACAATATGTTGGAACTCGGAATGCGGCGGTGGAACAGGAGCAGCCACCGCCTACCTTGAACGACGAGGGCATGAGGCCCAGGAATGGTGCCGATTGGTCATCAACTAATCTTGATGGTTTGGAATAAGTAACAAACTTCGGGCAAACGGTTAAATCACTTACTCATGTACGGGGTCGGAGACAACCCTCAGGCATGCTCTAAGATGATGGCTTACCGAGATGCCCTGGTTTGTGAAATTTTTTTTTTCCTTTGACTTGGACATTTGCTTTTTCTGGTTTGGTTTTGGAGTTTGGTTTGAACTCCCTGTTTTGCTCGTTTTCTGGTTCGGATTCAGGTTTGGATGTTTCTTTTTTGGTTTGGATTTTTGATATGGATTTCTGGTTTTCTGGTTGAATTTGGATTTCGGTTTGGATTTTGGCTGAAAGGTCATCGAGCATGGACTATGATCAGTAAGGGTCCGGAGAGACCGTGATTCGACCTAGGACTTAGGCCCTATATTGCCTCCTATGCAGGTCGTCGAGTATGGACTATGCTCGGCAAGGGTCCGGAGCGACCAAGATTCGGCTTAGGACTTAAGCCATGGCATTATTTGACGTTCAGGGACACTGAACTAGGAACACCATGGAATTACTTAACATAGGTCGTCAAGTGTGGATTGCGCTTGGCAAGAACCCGGAGAGATTACAAATTTGGATATTGGCTATGAACAACTAAGGATTTGGACATCGACCCGGAGAGGTCATGGACGTGATTATTGGTTGTGTGATATGGATGGATTGGAACTCGGTTGTCGAGTTAAGGTGGATATGGATTTGGCTAAGGATTTGTTTACTGGATTCAGAATTGGATATCGACTCAGAGTAGTCGTAGATTCGGATAAGGATACGGCGATGGCACTTGGATAAAATGGATTGGATTATGAATCGAAAAGTATGGATGTGGATAACATACATACTTCGGATATCGAATGTGAGGTTATTCAAAACACACCTTCCAATAGCAAGGCATGTTTTGGGGGGCAAATGTTAACCCGCCTTTTATCAAGGCCTTAAACAGATGGATTCAACCTAAACAACTTCACGACTATCGAGGCTGAAATGTGATGGATTTGGTTTAGAGGGATGAATTTCACTTGGATGTGTCGCTCGGCATTGAGGTGAGGTTATGCCGCTCGGCATTGTGGTGAGGATATGCCGCTCGGCATTGAGGTGAGGATGTGCCGCTCGGCATTGTGGGGAGGATATTCCGCTCGGCATTGAGGTGGGGTAATGCCGCTCGGCATTGTGGCGAGGCTATGCCGCTCGGCATTGCGGCAAGATTAGGGTGGCTCGGCATTGGTGGGTGGCTCGGCATTGGTGAGGTGGATCGGTCTTGGTGGTACGGCTCGGCATTGTAGAAAGGTCAGGGTCGTTCGGCATAAGGTAGTGATTCGGTAGATGTAGCTCGACATCATACCTTGCTCGACATCGTACCTTGCTCGGCATCGTACCTCTCTCGGCATCGTACCTCACTCGGCATTACAGAGAAGTAAGGGTCGCTCGGCATTGCAGAGAGGTCAGGCTCGTTCGGCATAAGGCAGTGGTTCAGAAGATGTCGCTCGGCATCGTACCTCGCTCGGCATTGGGTGTGGCTCGGTATGGTTTAGGTCGGCTTTGATGGACTTCATGGTTCGGCATTAGGGAGTGCTTCGCTTCGACATTTGGGTGAAAGTTACTTCGACTGGGGCATGACCTAGGCCACAGGTCCGGTTACTTCGAGTCAGTACTATGGTACTCTGGGTCAACGCCCAGGTTACTCTCGTTCGACATATCAACTGCTCGAGGCCGGTCGTAATGATGAATATGGCTCGGCTATAGCCTTAATCGGCCCGGATTACTCAGGAAGACCAATAACCCAGTTTTTGTCTATAAATACAGCATGAGGGGTTCCAGAAAAGGGATCTTCTTTCTGCTCTCTTACTTTCTCTTTTCTAAGGCTACTCTACTACTTTATAACTGTAGTTGGTTTTTACAGCAATAAAAAGGAAACTTTTGGAGTGGACGTAGGCCGGAGTTAGCCGAACCGCTATAAAACTTGTTGTTCTTTACTGCTTTCATTTTAATTTTTATTATTCTTCACGTTTATATTCTCTACATACATTCTATCTGTGATTTGGTGCTTTCATTTGGACCTGGGTGTTAGTGACCAATTCTAGCGCTAACAATATATATACTATTGGATGATATATATGTCTGGATATGATTGTTAATGATGGTTGTTTAGTATGGTTCTTGAATATGTATGCAAGTCATGTTAATACACGTCGATAAGCACAAAGGAAATCACTTTTCTTTATCGAATGAAATGGTGTATACTGAATGTTTAAACCTCTTAAAAATGGTTTAATATGATTTAGAAATATTTTATAAACATTTAAAAGTGTTTTCGAAAAGTTTAAATGAATATAGAAAATTGGGTCAAAAATAGACGCGTCGCGTAACGGGAGTTCGTGATTTCGCGCTGCAAAAGTCAAATGAATATATAGAACGGAATATAGTTGGGAATTGTTCGAGATAAGTATATTCAGAACTATTATTACATAGAATTCAAACAAAGATAGAAAATCAAAATTCGGTAAGTAGATTTTGCAATATGAATAAAACAAGTTTTTGGAAAAATCGCGGTTTTGCAGTTCGGAATCCATAAAAGGATTTCTTTAAAAATGATATTTTTAAATTGTTTTAGAAGTATAAAATAAATTCTAAAAATATTTTACATTTTTTTAAAGTGATTTGAGCTATAAAAATGAATTTCCAAATGATAATAAAAGTCGTTTTGACCAATATAGCTTCAAAAGCACCATTCATAGCACTTTTCTATAACTTTTGAAATATGATTTTAAACTTAACGATTCGTTTCCAAATCTTTTATAAATGTTTTCAAATAAATAATTAAGTGTTTAATTGATGATTTGGAAGTTTTATAATTTATTTAATTTTTTTTAAATAAACGATTAAAAGAAAAGCTATCAAAAAAATCAAGTGATTTAGTCTTAGCTCTAAAAGCCGACGAATAGACTGGATTTTTCTATTCATGTGATCTAGGTGAGGTGCTTAAAATAAGGAGATGTTTAGGATCAACCAGTGTCTTGGCTCACCCCTCTTGGGTGAGGGATAGATAAGGTCGAAATGTCGGAAACGAGTTAAGTATAAAAGACTAAATTTTCCAAATTTAAACAACCTAGATTTATGGAGAAAATCTCCTTATACTTGGTGTTAAAGCTTAAAGAGGGAACTCATACTATTCGTGGAAATTAAAGGGTAATTTCGCCATTATTTCGTCCATAGTACTTATTGAATACGGGAATTAATATTGTGTAGAATTAGATGATTTCTATAGATTCTGCTAACTTAATATTTAGTTGTTTTGGATTAACATCCTAGATAACATGGTTTCAACTCAACATCCTAGTAATAATAGTTGTCTCAAATTTCCATAAATTTATATTATTCCCAAATCATATTCCAAACAGCATGTGTGTATATATATATATTTATATAAGTAGTGTTTTGCTTTATAAAACCCTATTTATTACTCTTCCAAATCCATTTAAAAAATAACCATTTTATTTAGAAGTAAATTAAATTTATATTTTCAAAACCATATTTCCAAATCTATATCCATTTTATTTTCAATACCTAAAATACAGTAACTACTTGCTAGAAATCATTTATAAAAGAACTTGATTAATTTAGAAAAAAAGTTTGATATTTGTAAACTTAAGTAACTCTCTTTTATAAAATTGGTTATATATATATAATATATATATATATAAGTTATAATATTCCAAACCTTTAAATCCAAGTGATTCGAAGTCCATAGAACACAAGAGAATTCACTACAACAAATCATAAGTCATTATAATTTTATAGCTATGAATTAATTCCATAAAGTACTAACTTTATATTATTTTCAAATCAAATTTATAGTTTAGAAAATCATTGGAAATGAACACTAGAAGGTCCATAAACAAACACATAATATGTAAGAAACAACAATAAAAAAACAAGGCGACGGACGAGTGAGCAACGGCGAGTCGGAGGATGTCTCCTGGAGCTAAAATAACCCCAGGAGTGCGCACCACCCGTGTAATGGCGAATCCAAATGGTGGACCAGTGTGGCCGTGACCCAGAGCCATTTCAGCTCTAGGTCGCCCTTCGATCTGTCCTTGACGACGGTGATGTGCATGTAAATGTGCATATTTTTACTTTTATGTTTAATCTACTTTTATTTAACTAAATGTCAAAATTGGATGTGTTTATATGTTTAAAACCAAATTTTCAAAAATGCTTTCAAGTCATCATTCATACATCAATTTGGGGGTAAAATGGTAATTTTGTGCATGTATTTAATTTGAGAAAAAATTACTTGCACATTTTAATGTTGTTTTGTAGAAATTTGGATGGAAAATAGAAGAAGTCTTCATGGAAATATGCATGCACAAGAGAAGAAGCAAATGAAGATGAAAATAAATGGATTCATGAAATCATGGAGGACTCCACCTACCCACTAACCTTATCTACAATTAGGAGCTAATGCACAAGTTAGTGGGAGTTAAAAGCACAAGCACATTTAATGGAGGATTAATTCATGCTAATGATAACTTGGTGGTCGCACTTCCTAAAAGGTATCTCGGGAAGCCTCCTAAAATATGGATTAGGGTTTTATGCATGTATAAATAGCCCTCTTATGCTCATGTAACGATCTTTTAATCTTTTATCATATTATGCCAGTTGTAAGCCTCAAAATTATATGAAATAAAATGGCTTCCTAAGCCTCTTTTTCTTTTATTTCTTCTTTGTTCTTATTTTATTTTCTTGCTCATTTTTATTTACATGCCCTTTTCCTTTCATGTTAGCAGTTAACTTTCATTTATGCATGTAGTTTAGCTCTATTTCTATGCAATTATTTAGTTCTCTTTCCTTTTAAGTTGCTCTTACTTTCTTCCTTATTAATATTGAAATTTATATGTGTTGAAATGATAACACGAATGAGTAGCTAAATCCCTTCAATTTAGGCGTAATGAAGCTCTCTAAAATTCTGTAAACTCAACATATTGTGTGATTTATGATCTCTTTTATGCATTATGAAAAAGTAGTTTATAATGTAAGTTTATTAGTGAATTTGATAGTCTATGTTGTTATCACAAATAGGCTATTCTTATTCAAACATAAACACAATTTACATCATTGACTAACTAAGTGATTTTTGATTCTGAAATTAAAGTAGAATCAAAATTCGATGATCCATGTTACTAAAAACAATAGTAAATAGATCATACTTAAAATAGCTTTTGCTCTGACTTCATTGGAATTGATAAGTGGTTTTATGTGTTATATTATAGTTTGATGGTTTAAGTTATGTTAGCCAATAACATAAATAGACCATACTTATGATAAATACATCACTAATTCCACTTAAGATCAAAATAGAGAGATCATAGTTTATTTTTGTGTTGATTTATGTAAAAATATGAGAGTAGATTTGCCTCTAAATTGTTTCTAATCTCATATTTTCAATCACTTTTATTCTAGCTAGTTTTACATTTTTCATAGCTTAAAACAATCTCAAGTTTGGTTTAATTTGATTGAGTGGAATTTTTAAATCATTTCAATTCTCTGTGGATCGACCCGTACTAGCCACGTACTAAAATTGTACACCATCCGCTTGCTGGTTTTTTATTATAATTTTTCGGCTATTTACTAACCAATAAAAAAATTCATCGATTCACCAAACGGCGTTTGGTTTCGATGTTTATGTAGTTGATTTAGAGGTGTTCAAGCAAGCCTTTCAAGTAATTTCATGGCATCAAAAAATCAATTTGATTAGTAATTATAATGAATCACTAGCCTATGTTTTAGAAAATAGAAAGTTAATAGCTTGGAGCATGAATATCTCAAAAGAATGGAAGAAATTCATTTATAGTTTCATCCAGGCTTTTAAATCTCCCCGAGATGGCCGAGATGAAAAATCCGAGATATCAGCCAAAATCCGAGATTTGGCAGCCTATTTAGTTATAAGTGTTTTAAATATCGCCCGAGATAGCCGAGATATTTTCCCGAGATATTGGCCAAAATCCGAGATTTAAAACACTGGTTTCATCTAGATTAGCAAATAACAACATGCAAGAAATTAGAGAATAGTAGTGTGAGGCTAACTCACCTTTATCACTTAAATTGTTGATTGAAAACCAGATTATCCTAGGCTAACCTTTCAGCAACAAGACCTAGGTTGATTTTAGAATTTGCAAAAAAGATTTGGACTTAGAACAAGAAATCCGATACTGAATTCCTTAAAAGATGTAGCAATAGGTTGAGGAGATTACCTTGTTATGATTTCTACTAGAATTAACCAAAAGCCCTATGTTTGAATATTTTAGAAAATAGGAAGAGTTATGATGTAGCAATAGGAAGAGTATATTTGAATATTTTAGAACTGAGAAATGAGAATGAGAACATGGTACGTACTTGTTTCTCTTCTCATTCTTGTTTCTATTTGGGCAAAATACGGTTTGGTTATGAACCCATCAACAAATTATTGCAATTCTAAGAGATATGTTGCTATTGCCTTTTGTTTACTCTTTTAAAACACTAACTTTCACTTAGATAATGTTTTACAAAAGAACAAATTGATTTCTCAAATTTACCAAAACCAATCAACAAGTTAATAATCTCATTTCTATTAATATTGAGATATTTTGTAAAATTGAATATAACTTTTGAGAATAAAAGCTATTCTCGTTATTTTAATAAAAATAAATTATTAATTGAAAAATCTCATTTTAAAAAATAAATCTCAATATTAACATTTTACTCTAAATACCAAAATTAAATAATTGATTTAATAATATTCTGAATTAAAATTAAAATCCTTTTTAAGAAATGAGTTTCATTTCTTAAATAAATCAAATCAATTATTCTTAAAAGCCAGATTTTATTTCGTAATGAAATTTCTCAAATCATAATTTAGAATTAATTATCTATAATTAAATTTAATTAATTAGGTAATTAACAATAGGATTGTTACACTTCCACTTGCCTTGGCGGACCTTACTTCACCCATAATGATCGATTGCTAAGCCCCCTTTCATACATAGAAAGCAAATACACTCAGATCATGTTTTGATACGCCAAAAGCTTGCAATTTTGGGTACAAATCTTGGAGAATCGTGAATGGTAAGCCTTTAAAACAAATTTGATTTTCAAAATACAAACATAAATGTGTGTATATATATAACATTTTCAATAATATATATATATATATATCTATATACATTTGTGAATTTATATGCATTATAGTAATTCGAAAATCAATTTTTTATAGATTTGGTTAAATTCACGCTTGTGTGTATACATGATTTATTTTAAATACAATACTTAACTTTAATACAAAGTGTGTGTGTATTATAAAATATACATATAAATATTTGATAAAAATTATGTATATGTATAAAATTCTGTATGAAAAAAATTAATTTTTTCATGATTTTCGAATGGAAATCTATAATTAAAAAATCTATTTATTAAAAAAACTACAAGCTTTAAAAAAACAATTTTTGTCAAATATTATTATGGCCGAATATACACACACATGTGTGTGTATGACTATTTATTAACATTAATATATATATATAGTTATTATATATTAAATTTCTAAATGTTAATATAATTCATATAAGATTACATATAAATATATTTTTCAAAAAAATTATTTTCAAAATATATAATATGTATACATGTATATTTATTTAAAAAATTAATACATTGATTTAAACTGAAATTAATATATATTTACTATGCAGATCTGGATATGAATTTAAATTCAAGATATTTATATTAACATTTAAAAACAACTTATGTTATAATGTCAAATATATATTTACACACAAACATACCTAAATATTTATATTTTACAAATATAATTTAATATTTTATCAAAACTATATTAGACATCACATATGTATATGGAGGAGCTAACATATCAGTTGTAGTGTAAATCCCAACACTTATATACGGGCATGTTAAACCGTGTACGTTGTATATGTTGCACGTGAACGTACACACACACATGTGTATATGATACACATGTTATATTATATAATATAAATATAACATTAAAATAAAACTTTATAACAAGTTAAATAAAATATTAATTTTATTTAAAATTAATTTAGACTTCATGTAACAACCTATCCCAAAACAGGCCTAAATCCCAACCAGGGAAAGACACTTCGAAATTTAAACCCATTTCAGAGTTGGCTGCAAGATATTTATCTGCTAATTCAAAACTCATAGATGAAGGACAAAATATATAGCATAAAATGTACACATTTTATTTAAAATTCCAAATGTCGTAAAACCATAACATAATGTCAACAATAACTATTACATAATCATGTTAAAAAATACATTATCATCTTCAAATGGATATATCAGAAAATAGCACAAAAAGATGCAACAACCCATACCTCTTTGGGCCTAAATTTCGAAAAAAAATCAAAACCAAGTCCATCAAAGCACAGATCGTTGGATTTGGTACCTGCAAATAAGCATGATCTTTATCAGAGATTGATAAAAATCTAAACGCACATCGGAAACAATAATAGGATAAGAATACTAACTATGACTATTATCCTGGAACTAATGGTATTCCTTGGGTAGATTGTCACATCTCATCGAGCATAGGAGAAAAAGAAGACTTCTCCAAAAACAAAGCACATCCAGCTCTAGTGACCTGTTCCTTTAAATCTATCTCTGTGACGACCCAGATTTTAACGGTTTTTAATTGGTAATAAATAAATTAAATCATTGAAATATTAATATTTACTGATCAAACAATTGAATTTTTGATAATTAAAGGTATTTGAATATAGACGTTGATTTGGAAACTAAAATAAAAACTGCACCATTTAAATTAGGATAAAGCATCCAAGGATATATATGCATAAAAAGGGATCTAAATATGTATATAATGAATACGAATAAATAAGCTCTTTGATGTTGAAAATATATACACATATAAGTATATACATATATAAGGATATAAATGTATCTATAAGCCTATGAGAAATCAAATACTAGTAACTTATGTGTATACATTGAATAGTAGAGAAGCAAACATATTTTACACATAAATGATAGATATGTACACATACATCAATTCACATAAATGCATGTAAAAAAAAAGAGACAAGTTTTAGGCTTAGCATACAAAATATAAATATCAGGTCAGGAAAAGAGAAATAAAAAAAATATAAACTCCTGCTCTTCTATAAATGCTTGTACTGACTCTACAGCCACCCTATGGCTTGTATAATACACTTCCTCCTCTTCTATATAAATATAACTGTTAACCCCTGCCTGGATCATACCACTCGAATATTATAAAGCAAAGTTCTCTCATTTAAAATCAAAACAGGAAAATCAGAAGCAAACCAAAGAAGCCAAAGCCTGTGTTCAAACCAGCTTTAAATTTTCAAGACAAAGTCTGCTCTGTTCATATAGAAAGGTGAGTAAACATTTTATTTAAAAATTTAAAGTAGATAATGCCTAATGCATGTGAATTCTTGAAATAAATTATGGTATACATGTATAAATAAGAAGTATGATTTCTGTTTATATGATTGAGTAGAAGTATGCATACTTGATGAACTTGGGTGAACTCTGTTCTTGATCAAAGATTCAAAATATCCTTAACTAACCATTGATAGGCCTTAGATTTCAAACAAAGTATGTTTGTTTGAATATAAATTAAGATTTAAAAATATATACAAGTATCACAATTTCATATCTTTCTGTAAATCAAGGCCATACAGTAGGAATTAGAAACCTGTAAAAAATTCAAGTATCAGAATTTAATGTTTCACAGATATAATCATGATCGTCACCAAGATTCATGAATTTTAAGAGTTAAATCTCAATTTTAAGATTGTTACTGAGTGGGCATTTCGTGTATTACCAGACAATAAGTTTTGGGGTTTTTTTGATGATCACGTGGACTGGAGGGATAGGGATTGGGGTCGGAGGAAGGTGGTAGGCTAGCGATGTTGGGAAATATGGGTTTTTATTTTTCTGATCATCGTTGGTGATGATACGTTGATAACTAGGGTTTTAGAAGTGGTTTTGATTTGTCTGGGTTGGCAGAGCAATTCGAAGTCGTCGATGGACTATTGGTGATCGGAACAAATTGGATAAAGGCGCCATGATGTGGCGACGCTCTGGACCAAATCACGTGGTTGCTGGTGATCTTGGGTGTCAGTACGAGACGTTTTGGGTGATCGAGTTCTTCCAGTGGTATTCGAATTTGTCCATTTTCGATGTAGGAGATCGAAGCTTGTTCTGGGTGACTGTGAGGGTCGGCGAGTTGATTGATGGCTCGTCGAGAGCTGTAGCGTTGATTGACGATGGTCGCAGCGTTGTGTACGTGCACAGGTGCACGGTGTATCAGAGGTGATTGTGATTGGGGAAGAAGAAGTAGATGAGGAGGAAAGGAAGTGTTTTGCTCGACGTTTTCTCAGGGAATTGGGGACGTATACTCGGGTTAATCTCGAGTTCGATCAGGAAGACTAAGATTTGTTGACTCTGTTAGGAATCTAGAATTACTCGAGTTTTTGGGGAAAGTGGGGTAGTGCTCGGGTTTGTTCTGGATTACATGTTAGAAGCTTTCAGAGTTAAGATAAACTAATTATCTTTAAACTATTTTAAGTAATAATTGATTTATTAAATATGTTAATTAAAGTTGAGGATATTTTATTTAAGTTTTAATTATTTAAGTTAATCGTGGAAAATGTTTTTTTATATTAAAAAAAACCTTTATTAAGAAGGTAATTTAGTAAATGATTAATCGTTTAATTAATTGATAAAAATTGAAGATAAATTAATAAGTAACTACAGACTAATTATTGATTAATTAATAATTAAAGAGTAATTAATAAATGATCAGGGATTAATTAGTCAAGGTAGTTAACCAATAGGATTACTTTTTGATGAAGATAATTTAGGGGTAATTACTCAGTGGAAAGTAATTAAGAATTAATTACTTATTGTAATAAACAAAAGGATTGATTAATTAAGGTTGAGTTAATTAATGAGTATGAATTAATTAAAGGATAAGTAATCAACGTAAGTGATTATCGAATATTTAATTTGGGTAATTAATCAAGATGGTAATTAAAGGTTACTAATGTGATGGGTTTAAGAATAATTAATTTGTAAAATTAATTAAAAAGAAATTACTTAATGTAATTAAAGAATGATTTACCAAGGATGATTAATCAAGATGAATAATAAAGGAATGATAAATTAATTAAGTATAATTAATAAAGTAAATAAATTTAATTCATTGGTAGTTAATTAAATTAGAAAATTAGAAATGGTTTGAATAATTTATCGTGTTTATGGATTGAGTGATATTTGAACGCCTTAGATTATTTGTTATCCCTGACATGTGATCGTGATGTTATGTGATATGAAGTATTTCTGTAATTTGATATATTGGGTTGAACAGGGATAGTGTGGTTATCTATGATGAAATGATGTATGAAGTGACATCTAGTATGTAAAAGTAAAATGTATTCACTTGAATAACTTGGGTTAAGATGACATTGGTTTCGAAGAGGCCGGGGTCGGGTATCTGTAATTACCTGAAAACACTTCGATTTGTAATCTATAGTAATTCTTTATAGATTTGATATGTTAAATCAATAGGCTGGATGTAACGCCCCACATCTATACCCACGCTAACCAAGAACACTACGAGGTAGTGCTCTCAATTAGCATGGAGAATAAGGCTGTGGAGGAGTGACCATCCATGTAACTTCTTTG
Organism: Allium fistulosum; assembly: GCA_030737815.1. NCBI lineage: Eukaryota > Viridiplantae > Streptophyta > Magnoliopsida > Asparagales > Amaryllidaceae > Allium > Allium fistulosum. Next base: position 641,190,043 of record CM060907.1, on the reverse strand, counting down.
TGCGAGCACCGATATGTCAGATAGAATAGAATGCATATCTTTTAAGGAGGAAATCCGACATACCAATACAAACTCAAAGCTATCACACGGTGGCTATATATAATCTCCGGAAAAAAACATAGAAATAATCATAACATAAATCAGTCACAGACATCCATATCACAAAGGCGGAAAAAGATATGAATATATATAACACATGAAAGTGTACATCAGAGTAGTGGTCAGAAAGATCCACGATAATACAAAAGAATATCAACACGTGCTATACAAAAGAATAAGTACACAACATAGAGTCTATATCTCCAATGCGTACATCCAAAAACTAATAATCTAAATAGTGCCAAAAGTCAGAATAATCCTGAAGAGAAGTCAAGCAGAAGCACCTGTAACATCTCGGTCTGACCCGAGTATTATTTATAAGAAAATAATAAATGAATCAGTCTAGCTATAAATATCAGATGATATGGTATAAAGTAAAAGACATGGCATGAACATTAAACAACCATAATGACATACTACTATAAGTATGTAATTGAAAATCAACAAGAGATTAATCAATATCACAAGAATCTTCTTAAAGATAAAATAGGGTATCATACCCTAAACTTGTATTCATAACAAGTCAATGACACACAAATTCACCAATGCACAAAAATTGATATCATATCAATGAAAATCATCAAAATTGGTGAAGCATAAATTCCAGAAATCAACACACGAAATCCAGAAATCACATAAAAAGGGGGAAGGCCTATGAGCTGAATGCTCCACGAACGGTCCGAAGACCTATGAGCCGAATGCTCCACGAATGGTCCGAAGACCTATGAGCCGAATGCTCCACGAATGGTCCGAAGACCTATGAGCCGAATGCTCCACGAATGTGAGTAGAAACATCACATAAACGAGGTCCAGTCTCCCTCGCAGACAAAGAGACATCGCTCAATCGCTAGTCTAAATCACAAAAATGATGGTCATGATCATCAAGAAGTGTCAACCACACCAAGCTAGTAAATATATGAGTTTAGCTTCATGTCCCATAACCACTTGCTTAACTTAAATATTTACGAACAAGCTGTGAATCTTCACTAGAAAATTGTCACAAAAGGGTTCAATCGAACAAGTCCAAGAATTAACCGACGAAGTGAACGCAAGCGTTTCATACCACCCGTTTTACTAAGCCGTTTAATTAGATTTCTCATCCGAGTGAAGTAAAGGCTTGTATATACTGGTAGATTGGAAAACGGTTTGAGAAAAAGAGCTTTGTAGTTAAAACAGTGTTGAAATCGCTTTGATGAAAGATTTATGATATTTAGTACTAGTATTGAAGCCTTCACATTTTTAAAGTGACAAGTCACAAAACGATTGTTGAAACAAGTCGAATCACATAAATTCACATTTGAAGACATGAGCAAAGTCCAAAGAAATCAATCCCAAAACCATCAAAGTAGAAATATACTTGCGACCTAACGTGGTCGAATTAAAGTGCAATGACTTAAAGTCAAATAGGTCGAACGACCTAAGGGTAGACTGTCGTGCGACCTAGCAGAAGAACAGGTCGAGCGACCTAGTGAAATACAGGTCAAACGACCTAAGTGTAAAAAGGGGAGAGACCTAACGGTGTGGAGCGACCTAACGAAGTCGAACTTAAAAGGTGCGAGCAACCTAGTGGCTTAACGAAGCCAAGCGATCTAGCATGAAACAGGTCAAACGACCTAACAGGGTTAAGGCCATACGACTTAAGACCTAATGGTCCAAACGACCTAAGAAGTAAAGGCCTTGCGACCTAAAGAAATAAGGGTTGCATGTTGGTCAACCGACCTAAGGGAAGTATGGTCATGCGACCTAAAGAGAACAAGGTCATGCGACCTAAAATAGCATATGGTCGAGCGACTTAACAACATAAGGGGCGAGCGACCTATTGAAGTACAGTGGGGAGCGACCTAACGAGGTCAAGTGGCGAGCGACCTAACGAGGTCAAGTGGCGAGCGACCTAACGACTTATCGATGCCGAGCGACCTAACGCTGCCGAGTGATATTAAGCCAGAAACGACCTAAAGCCATGCGAGCTATCACGCCAGAGCGACCTAGTGCCAGAAAATCACCAAAAACACTAAAAATTGGAGCTTTTCGCCAATCCAATCCAAACCAAATGCAAATATGCATGCTAAGATGATAGGAATTCCTTTCCAAAAGTCCAAGATAGTTATAGACAAGAATGTGAGATAAAAATCTCACCTTTGCACCAAAAACCAATGAAGATGAAGCTTGAAGCAAAACAATGACAACAACAAGCTTGAATCAATGTCTTCACTTGAATTCGGAGTAGATGTTGGATTTGCAATGAAGATTAAAGCTTTGGAGTTTTAATTTCCCATTTCCTCCACCATTTTTGAAGAAGCTTTGATGTTTTAGAAATGAAGGAAGAAGTGGTGAAGAGAAGGAAGTGTTTAGGCTGAGTTAACAAGTGGTTCAGCCCAAACTAAAGGTCCAAAGCAAAAAGTGACGAAAATTCCGCTATCTCCAAACATATCGAAGCTTACACTTAAAAAGATCGCAAACATCATTTTAAACTCAATGGAAGTGGTCTCGAGTCCTAATTTGACCATATTCAAAAAGTAGCTTTTCGGACCAACATCCGATTAACGATAAAATATTTAAACAAAATATTTAAATATAAAAATCGATAAATATGCGGGTTGTTACACTGGAATGGAATAAATTAAGTAAACTAGACCATTGAAACTAAGTAAGGGTACTTAGTGATTGTTTGTGAAATAAGTATTGACTATAACAAGTTAAGAACCTGTAGAGGAATATGAGTTACCCCGGGTTTTTTTTAAAAAAAGTTTTATGTATAGTGATTCATGTTAGATGAGTTTACTCACGCTGGTTTCCAGCCTGACTCGGGTGTTACTTTAATGTAATGCTCGGATCAGACCGAGTATTACAGATTTTCAGGTAAGGACGTTCTGGAGCTCAAGAGACGAGCTGGATGGCAGAAACGTATGGAGTGTTTCCGCTATGATATATTGTTGTATATTTGGACATGTTGATTATATATGTCCAGTGATTGTGTATATGTTGTAACTCTGATGTATTAAAGTGTAATTTAACTAATACAGTTTCTTTGTGAAATGACCCTCTCCTTTCTACCTTAATTTGTAAGGAATTTTTATGTTTACATATACATATATATATATATATATATTATCATATATACATATGTATATTTCTAAAGCCTAGAGCCATTTTCCTATCAAACATCATATCCAGGATCAAAATCTTTAACCAATATAAATATATCAGTGTATACATAAGGATGTGCACATACATGTGAAGATGTATATGCCTCTCTTGTTTAAATCAGAGTTCTGGAAAACAAGAGGATAATTTGATTGATTAAGTTTTAATCAATCCACACATAGTTCAGTTCAATTTATACAACAAAATTTCATCCGTATATATATATATATATATAGGTAACAACATGATTTTTAACCTTTGAATGCTTGCTGAATTCTCTATGGAGCATGATTCCTAAAAACCAAATAATGGTATTATGATTATCTATAAACTAATGGTGTAGTGTTTGTGCTCTGAAAAATGATATAAGTTTCTATCATTACCAATGTTTAATTTTTCCTATAAAATCTGTTTAGAGCACTAACTCTTTTATGGAATATTTTTAAGTGAGATATCATATTTCAAAGGCTTAATTCTTTGATGCCAGTATGCTAAACTCAATGAAATGCAAACTTAAATGGGTTTCCTGTAATCATGGGTATCCATAGAATGGTTCAACCAGGCTCTTTGTTCTGGTGTAACCCATATGGTCTTAAAATGCATTTTGATCAAAGCCTGAGTGAAAAAGAATTCAGATTCATGCTAAAAACACAAAGGTAACAGGTGTGTTAATATCTGTACAGAACATGTTTAAATGCGCATATATATGCAACTATTAAGACCTTGCTTTCAACTCCTATATTACAGATTCTTCCTTTGTTTAAAAACAAGGTATAAAACATTTTGTAAAACAAGTTGAATTATGGAAACATTACAGACACATAATACATTTTCCCTATGCTTATCATTTTCTTGTATTCATATGTCATGATAGAAAAATAAAACCACTTAATTTTCTGAGATTCAACTATCCAGATTTCCCAAAACTTAACCCTTTTCAAAGACTCAAGATTGACTAATACATTTATAAAATGTAACCACCCTATTTATCATAGTGTTCTTGCTAAATCCACTTACAAGATTTTGATTAACTTCTTTAACATATTAGATTTAACTAGATTAATAGATTCAAGATACAAGTCAATTTCTTAGCACAATACTTAGCAAAATATCCATCCAATATTCAATACTCAATACAAGTAGCAATTTTAAATTATCAATACATGCAGATTTCATCATTTAGGCTCTTATCTAACTAAGTTTAGCATGCTATAATCTTCTTCTCAAAGCCTTGCTCCTACTCCTACTTAGTTGCTGCAGTCCCTGAAAATGCATTTGAAGCTGCCCCCTATTAAATGAGACACCCCATATGCCATTTGCACACTAGGGTCAGACACATGTCTGGTATGAGAAAATCCACTAAAACAGTTTGCAAAATCAAGTTAAAGTTAAAACATGGATATATGTATATAACTCTGCCTTTAGAAAACAAGTAATTCATGTGTGCATGTTCTGTGTCAGTGTGCAGGTGCACACTTAAGTCTACCTTTCCAGAAACCTCAAGAAGACATGGTACATTCATACATTCATATAATTTAATCATGAATCAAATAAACATCCATACAAACAAGGAAATCACCAGGACAAATTAAATCATTTGTTCACTATTCAGATTTCATTCCTGGAAGACTCTAGTTCCTCTTTATATCAATTTCTTTTACATTGATATATTTATCTATCTTGGTCTCATCTGCAATTAATTGAATCAATGGACACACTGTAATGGACTAATTCACTCCATTACACAAAGATCTCAGGACTTAAACAAGCCATGTGTCAACTTGTATTACTTAAGAAAACAAGTCATTCCCGCAGTGCTCTTGACCACCATTTCCTAATCAAGTTTAAGTTAATAATAACTCTTTTGATTTTTCATGACTAAACCATTCAGTGATTCATTTCACTATCATAAACATCCATGTCATGGCATCTCATATTGTTCATAACCAAATAGTGACAAACAGGAAAGCAACCATTGGTGTCTAATTAAATAAGATTCTGCATATATATATATATATATATATATTCTGGTATTTTAAAAAGGGGTATAGGCAACTAACATTGGCTTATGGCTTTTGAGAGAGTTTTTCCTTTTGCAACCATCTGTGCTTGAGTTAAACTCAGAATGACCAAGTTTCACTAAATCACAAAATTTGTTTGCTGTGTATATGAACATTTATATATTTTCATTGAATCAGGAGCATCAGCACATAGGCAACCCTATTGCACCCCTAACTCCTTTTTGTCTCAAGCCTCAGCACTTATGCATGAGTATATTGCAGCTCAATATGTTTTCATTTCTCTGGGTTGAGCCAAAACCAAATCTACTTGCCTATATTCAACATTTTATTTTCTGGGTATTTACTTATGTTTCTAAACATTAACATATCAGAGAGATCTGAGTTTATAGAACACATATATATATATACTGATAATACTTAAGACTTTCATATAATAAAACAAACAGATCAACCAAAAAGAATCAAAACATTTTCAGCTCTAAAATCACAGATAGGCAATCACATATGAAAATACATTTTCAAGAAAATTAACTTATAACTGGCTGCCTACATTAGGACTTATTGCCTTAGATTTTGAGTAAGTTTTCTCACCTAGCTCTCTTTCACTTCCTAGTTGATTGGTAAGCTTCTGCCTTCAACCCTTTTTCTTTACTTGTATTATATTTATATAATATCTATATATTTTTCTCAAGAGCTATCCGGGAAGGAAAAGGTTTTTCATCTCACTGTCTATTTATGCAGGGTTTTTCTTAGGGTTTAAGATGTTGGCTAAAGTCATTTTTGCCCATCAAAAATCATGCCATTTGCATTTAGTTTTTAAACCCAAAATCTCACCCTCCCCGGCTTGAGTTTGTGGAAAGAAAAGTGGTTATATTCTTTTGGTTATTTTCAGAGATTTTCTTTTCCAGAAAATACTTTTCCTTTTGTCTACTATCGTGCTAAAAGTATGACTTGATTTTATGATTTGTCAAATATTCCTCCTAATTCTACCTATACAAAACATTTCTCTATTTTATCTTATTTTTCTATTTTTAGCTTTCTTTTAAATAATATGTACTTCCTTTATTTATTTATAAGAGGATTTATCCTTTTTATATCTTCATTCTTTTTCTTTCTTCCTATAATTTAAAATATGTTTGTATATTTTATTTTGCTGATTTGAACTCTAGTATCTTATTAACATATCTATATATATGTATATAAGTCTTACTGAATTAATTAGTGCACTCATATTGACGCAGCGGATTAATCAAAACGTTCTTCAATCGGTGTAAGTAGCAATCGATGGATTGATGGATACTGAAATGCCCGAACTCGTTGATCCGAAGATACCGAACTCTAGCTATCTCTGACTCGTTGATCCGAAGATACCGGGAAAGAGATCTACGATTCTTCAACGTTGATCTTGCGCACAAGATTCCGTGAATCGGCTTCAGCAAACGATGATTCGAGCGCACTCGAATGACGTAAGTGGAGATAGGAGATACACTCGACTACCAATTGAAATTGAAAGCACAAAGCTAACAAAAGAGATTTTATTCAATTTTCAACAACCTTTTACAAATGAGAATCTCGGCCTATTTATAGGCGTTTTACAATTCACTTGAAAAAACAACAAAAAAAATACATCTCCTAGGTCGGTTCCGACTTAACAGTCTCGACCTACCATTCCAGGCGACTTACGACTTAAGCTCAACAGTTACAACTCAACACACAAAACTTCAAAGAAAATACAAGTACTTAGGTCGAGAGCGACCTACGACCTATAATGATTCGACCTAAGAATATACGTGACTTAGCATAGGTCGGCAGCGACCTAACAACAGTTTCTTCACAGCTTAAAGAATCAACGGTTCAGATGGACGCGGCATCAAGATCTTCGGCTACAAGTTTCTGCGACTTAAAACATTAGCGGTATTCCAAATCAACGTTTAAAGGGAATCAAGGGCAGAGGTTAACTCGGCAGACACATCAACGGCATCCCGTGCTTCGCGACTTAAAACATGCGCATCCCATATCAGCGACCTAAGAACAACGGTAGAGATTAACTCGGCAGTCGAATCAACAGCATCCAGTGTTTCGCGACTTAAAACATGACTCATTAGGTCGATCAGACGACTCAAAGGACTTATTAACTCGCAGATATCTTCCTTAAGTCGTTGCCGAGTCACACTAGGTCGTTGATACGACTTTAAGACCTCGTTAGGTCGTGAACTCAACGTACTCTCTTTCTCTGGCTTCCAACTAAGTCGTGGACGACTTATAATCTTCCCTTTAGGTCGTAACCGACCTAGGCCCTTGTTATCTCGTGGCGCTCCCTTAAGTCGTAGGCGACCTTTGTCAGTTTCCTTAAGTCGTGACCGACTTATGCCTTCTCCTCTGGGCTGAGCTGCATCATCCTCCCTAGGTTGAGAAAAATTCGACCGCGAATTTGTAAATTCTTCATCCACAACAAATCCATCCCCGTGATATGGTACGAGATGTTTGACATTGAATACGTCAGACGTATACACATCATCTGGCAGTTTCAACTTGTAAGCATTTTCATTAATTCGTTTCACAACTTCCACCGGACCAATTTTCCTGGCTTTCAACTTGTTGTACGCGCCTACTGGAAAACGATCTTTTGTTAACACTGCATAAACCATATCTCCTTCATTAAACTAAACATTTCGTGGTTTCAAATCTGCAGACTGTTTATACTTCTCATTTGCTTTCTCTAATCGTTCTTGAACGATTTTATGACACTCCGTCAGCCCTTCAACAAAATCAGCGGCTTTCTTAATTGTCCCCTTTGAATGTGGTATCGCAGTTAAATCCAACGGTCCTTTCGGTAAGCTCGAATAGACAATCTGGAATGGACTGAACCCCGTACTTCGATTCACCGCATGATTATGAGCAAATTCTGCCTGGCATAGCTTCACATACCAACTTTTCAGATTATCTTGAACAAGACACCTCAACAAGTTTCCCAATGATCTATTAACCACCTCTGTTTGTCCATCAGTTTGCGGGTGATAAGCACTACTAAACTTCAGCTTCGTTCCCACCATTTTCCACAAACTCAGCCAAAAGTGACTCAGAAATCGAGTATCTCTATCCGACACAATAGATTCTAGCAATCCATGAAGTCGATAGATCTCCCTGAAAAACAACTGGGCAACATGAACAGCATCCGCCGTCTTCTTACAAGCAATAAAATGTGCCATTTTCAAAAATCTGTCCACCGCCACATATATGGAATCGTTACCACGCTGTGTCCTCGGTAATCCCAACACGAAGTCCATACTCACATCAACCCATGGTTTATTTGGTACAGGTAATGGCATATATAAACCAGCATTTGTCGCAGTTCCTTTCGAAACCTGACAAATATGACAACGCTCCACAAACCTTTCCACCTCTTTCCTCATTGATGGCCAAAAGTAGGACTGTGAAATCAACTGCAAGGTACGGTCTCTCCCAACATGTCCCTCTTCGTGTAACTCCTTGATAATCTTCATTCTCAGACTACCCTCCGGTATGCACAATCGATTTCCTTTGAACAGAAAACCATCTACCATCACGAAATCATCCGTCTCTCCCTCCTTGACTTTATCAACAAATTTTGCAAAGTAAGGATCATCAGTGAATAATTCTGGCAATATTTCAAACCCCGTCACTTCAACCTTTAGTGTAGTCAACAAATGACTCCTCCTACTCAATGCATCAGCCACACGATTTGTCACCCCTGACTTGTGTTTAACAACAAAAGTAAACTGTTGCAGATATGCAATCCACGATGCATGTCTCGCTGAAATCTTGTCTTGCCCTTGCAAATGCTTCAATGCTTCATGATCAGTGTCAAGAACAAACTCCTTCTGAAATAGATAGTGTCTCCAGTGTTTAATAGATTGTACAACAGCATAGAACTCCACATCATATGTACTGTATCGCATCTTCGCTCCTGACAACTTCTCACTGAAATATGCAATTGGACGTCCCTTCTGACTCAACACCCCTCCAATCCCAACCTTGGATGCATCAGTATGTAGTTCAAACACCAACTGAAAATCAAGTAATACTAGAATTGGTGCAGATGTCAGCAACTCCTTGATCTTCCCAAAAGCATTCCCTGCTTCCTCTGACCATGTAAATTGTTTACCCTTCATACAATCAGTAACAGGTGCCATCACACTACTGAAGTGTGGTATAAACCTTCGATAGAATGAAGCCAACCCATGAAAACTACGAACTTCCGTTATCATCTTGGGCTGCGGCCATTCTCTGATAGCTTCAACTTTACTTTGGTCAACCTGTATACCTTCCTTCTAAACAACATATCCCAAAAATAAAACACAATGCGTCATGAACACGCATTTCTTCGTTGCAGCATAAAACTGTTCTTGTCGTAACACCATCAGCACTTCTCTAAGATGATGCAAATGTTCCTCTGGACTCCCACTGTAAATCAGAATATCATCAAAATATACCACCACAAATTTCCCAATGAACGGTCGAAAAATCTGATTCATCACCCTCATAAAAGTACTTGGTGCATTGGATAAACCAAATGGCATGACCAACCACTCGTATAGACCCTCCCTGGTTTTAAAAGCAGTCTTCCATTCATCACCTGGTCTGATACGAATTTGATGATATCCACTCTTCAAATCAATCTTCGAAAATATGGTAGCTCCGCTTAATTGATCTAACAAGTCATCCAACCTCGGCATTGGAAATCTATATCTCACCGTAATCTTATTCAATGCTCGACTGTCAGTGCACATCCTCCACGTTCCATCCTTTTTGGGTACCAATAAAGCTGGTACAGCACAAGGACTTAAACTCTCCTGCACACGCCCCTGTTCAAGCAATTCTTCCACTTGCCTCCGCAACTCTTCATGTTCCTTCAGACTCATTCGATAATGTGGTCTGTGTGGCAATACAGCACCTGGAACAAGATCTATCTGATGTTGAATATCCCTCAACGGTGGCAACTCCGTGGGTAACTCCTCTGGAAATACATCGTCAAATTCTTTCAAAACTGATTTAACTTCTTCCGGAATTTCAACCACTTCCTGACTCTCCCGTCCAATCAACAAAAACACTTCAGGTTCCTCCTCTACTTCCTTCACAAACTCTTTCAAAGATAATAAAGTTTTCAGCTCTTCAATTTCTTCTGACTTACTTTCTCCTTGTGATCTCTTCTTCGGAACTAGGATAATTTTCGTGCCTTCAAACATAAAACTGTAGCTATTGGTCCGACCGTCATGTTGTACTGCTCGGTCATACTGCCATGGTCTTCCCAATAATAAGTGGCAAACATCCATCTCTACTACATCACACCAGATTTCGTCTTTGTATTTCTTCCCAATAGAGAATGGAACACGAACTCGTCTATCCACTTTCACTTCTCCTCCTTTTCTCAACCATGCTAACTTGTATGGACTTGGATGTTTATCTGTCTTCAATTTCAACTTTGTCACAGCCTCGGTTGAAATAATATTGTCACAGCTTCCTGCGTCAATCACGAATTTACACACCTTTCCCAGAATAGTACACGTCGACTGAAAGATATTACTTCTCAACCAACTAGCTTCTTCCTGCTTCGGTGTTAAACACGATCTCCTCAGCATTAGGTTACAACCTTCATCTCCTGACGCAATATCTTGCTCATCCTCCTCAACTGGACTAGAACAATCCCCATCAACATCCTCATCTTCAACTTCTACAATCATGGTTCGTTTCTTCGGCTTTGGACACTCACTGCTTTTATGACCCAATTCCTGACAATTGTAACATTTGAAACCATTGTTAACCCTTGCCTTCTCAGCCTCCTTCACCACTGGTCTACTGATAGGTTTAGAAACATTAGAACTTCCACCAACACCCTTCATTTGATTGTTAGAATTAGTAAACACACCACTTCCTCGTCGTCCCTGCTTCTCCCAAGCCAACGCTTTCTGATGTGCTTCCGCTACAGATCTTGGATCAAACATATTAACCATATCCTGGATCTGCATTCGTAGTCCCCCAACAAATCTAGCTGTTAGTTGTTCTTCCTTCTCCATAATATAATTTCGAGCAATCAGTTGGTAAAATTCATCAGCATAGTCATTAACTGTCTTCGTGCCCTGCCTCAAGTTCTGCAAACGTTGATACATCAAAGATTGATAATTGAATGGTAAGAACGTTGCTTTCATTAATTTCTTCATCTTCTCCCAAGATTCAACTTTTGACTTCCCCATACGTTCACGTGTAAGCTTGGTTTGCTGCCACCATGCCAAAGCTCTACCCCTCAGCCTCGTAGCAACCAACTTCACTCTACGTTGTTCTGGAACTTCCTTGAAGTCAAAAATTTCTTCAACGTTAGCTACCGAATCCAAAAACTCCTCCGCTTGCATACCACCTTTGAATTCAGGAATTTCAGTCTTCATTCCCGACTCCCACTTGTGATCATACTCAGAGTAATTTCTTCCTTGTCCTCGAACACTACCACCATCATACTCTTCTTCAAAATTAGATGCATAACGATGTCGATTCTGACCACCAACATCTCTTCTATCTACATTCCTTCGTTCACGATCATTCACATTCCTCCCACGTCCTTGATCATTTTCAACACTTCGGTCTCGATTGGAATGTGGCGAGACTCTACTACCCCCATGGTTAGATTCTGGTGAAACCCTTCTCCGATTTTGATTCATCTCTAACATCATCTTTTCTAACCGGCCAATTCCTTCGTTAAGCTTTTCACTAAAATTCTCATTGATTCTTTGCTCCATCTCATCAGCTTCTTCTCTTCGATACAAAGCTTCTACGTTTTGGTGGCGATTAGCTCTCCTTGGCGGCATACTTGAAATCTTCCAATACTTAAAATTCAAACACAATTCGGACTTTGATCCAAAATGAAACGGATCGAAAACTTCCACTTTGTAGCAAATCGCGATGAACACGATGGACAAAGTTTCGGCCTCCAATGCAAATCCGAACTTCAATCTTCAAATCAATGCACGACCCAATTCTTCAAACTCTCGGCCGTAAATAATGAAACTTCAAATCTTCAAAATGAATAGGCTCCAAGTCTCGATCTTACTATGATTGGTTAGAACAAGCTCTGATACCAAAACTGATGCAACGGATTAATCAAAACGTTCTTCAATCGGTGTAAGTAGCAATCGATGGATTGATGGATACTGAAATGCCCGAACTCGTTGATCCGAAGATACCGAACTCTAGCTATCTCTGACTCGTTGATCCGAAGATACCGGGAAAGAGATCTACGATTCTTCAACGTTGATCTTGCGCACAAGATTCCGTGAATCGGCTTCAGCAAACGATGATTCGAGCGCACTCGAATGACGTAAGTGGAGATAGGAGATACACTCGACTACCAATTGAAATTGAAAGCACAAAGCTAACAAAAGAGAATTTTATTCAATTTTCAACAACCTTTTACAAATGAGAATCTCGGCCTATTTATAGGCGTTTTACAATTCACTTGAAAAAACAACAAAAAAAATACATCTCCTAGGTCGGTTCCGACTTAACAGTCTCGACCTACCATTCCAGGCGACTTACGACTTAAGCTCAACAGTTACAACTCAACACACAAAACTTCAAAGAAAATACAAGTACTTAGGTCAAGAGCGACCTACGACCTATAATGATTCGACATAAGAATATACGTGACTTAGCATAGGTCGGCAGCGACCTAACAACAGTTTCTTCACAGCTTAAAGAATCAACGGTTCAGATGGACGCGGCATCAAGATCTTCGGCTACAAGTTTCTGCGACTTAAAACATTAGCGGTATTCCAAATCAACGTTTAAAGGGAATCAAGGGCAGAGGTTAACTCGGTAGACACATCAACGGCATCCCGTGCTTCGCGACTTAAAACATGCGCATCCCATATCAGCGACCTAAGAACAACGGTAGAGATTAACTCGGCAGTCGAATCAACATCATCCAGTGTTTCGCGACTTAAAACATGACTCGTTAGGTCGTTCAAACGACTCAAAGGACTTGTTAACTCGCAGATATCTTCCTTAAGTCGTTGCCAAGTCACACTAGGTCGTTGATACGACTTTAAGACCTCGTTTGGTCGTGAACTCAACGTACTCTCTTTCTCTGGCTTCCAACTAAGTCGTGGACGACTTATAATCTTCCCTTTAGGTCGTAACCGACCTAGGCCTTTGTTATCTCGTGGCGCTCCCTTAAGTCGTAGGCGACCTTTGTCAGTTTCCTTAAGTCGTGACCGACTTATGCCTTCTCCTCTGGGCTGAGCTGCATCACATATATACATTTATACATTATTTTGTACTGACACACATGCACATATACACTCAACAATACTCAGTAGCATCCATACATATATTTATTTATGCATATAGCTTTTAAGGATTTTATCTATATATATATATATATATATTTATATTTATATATATAATATTTCCATACACATCAATCATGTGTTCATTCTTAGCATTCAGAAATTAAGCTTTAGTTCATGTGTATTTCCTGTGTACACATGTACACACATACAGATACACCATATCAAGATATATCAATTCCCCTTCAAAATTGATTTTAAAAATTATTTTAAACTTATTTATATTTTTCAAAATAAATCCCTAAAATCTTGGTTCATTACATACATCCCACCTTTTTAGAAATTGTGTCCCATAATTTTCCTAAGCTTAAATAAATTTTAAACTTAATTCAGAGAACAAGTTCATTCTTAATCCAAATAGATTTTTAGTTCTATCATAATAACTAAAAATACATGCATCCAAAAGGAAAGCAAATTAAAAATCAAAATTACCTTTAATCTGAAAATAGCTTAGGATAATTCATCCTAACTTTGTCTTCTAATTCCCATGTGCAATCACTAGGATCAAGACTCCACTGTACCTTCACAAGTTTCAGAGATTTATTTCTCAACTTCTTCACATCTTTTGCCAAAATTCCCATTGGATCCTTTTCATAAATCAAATTAGGATTTATCTGCACTTGGGTTGGGGTCTCAAGAATTTCTGCCTTATCATGAACCCACCTTCTCAATTGTGATACATGGAAAACATCATGCATCCCTTGCATGTTTTCTGGTAATTCCAACTTATATGCCAAGGAACCAATTCTTTCCAGAATTTTGTATGGCCCAATATATCTTGGGGATAATTTTCCGTGTTTCCCAAATCTCGGTACATTTTTCATAGGTGATATTTTGATGAAAACAAAATTTCCTACTTCATATTCCACCTGCTTCCTTTTCATGTCTGCAAATTTCTTTTGCCTATCTTGAGCTGCTGCCATTCTTCTCCTTACCAACTCAATTTTCTCTTTAGTTTCTTGTATGTACTCAGGCCCTAAAATAGCTCTTTCCCTTGCTTCTACCCAACATACAGGCGACAAGCATGGCTTGCCATATAAGGCTTCAAATGCACTATACCAGAATCCTCATTTCGCAACGGCTTTAAGCCGTTGTGAAATGGGCAGTGGTAAAAATTTCGCAACGGCACTTGTCCGTTGCGAAATATACTTTTGCAACGGCTTAGGGCCGTTGCAGAATCTTATTTAGCAACGGCTCATAGCCGTTCCGGATTTAATTTCGCAACGGCTTAAATCCGTTGTTAAATGTAGACGTATAACTGTTGTTTTACCTATTAGCAACGGCTTTAATCCGTTGCTAATTACTAATTTTTTTTTAAAAAAAATCAAAATTTTTTCTCTGTACCAATGACAGTCAGTTCATTATCATAATTAATAAAAAAAATTGCAAATTTAACACTATCACCAAAGAAAGATTATTAAACCAAATATTTTTCATACATTCATCACAAACCAAACATAACAAATGTTTGAATTATAATGTTCAACATCAACACATACCACTATATAGTACAACAGTGAAATCATTACATAATACTACATTGCAATCTTATGTTTAACCTGCCTTGGTTGATTAGTCTTATGTCGCACAAATACAAATTATGAGTTCTCGCACAAATACAAATAGAAATATTAACCTCTTCACTAAGTGAGCACATAACCTCTTCAACTACAAGTGCTGGAAAACCAATATCATCTGCACATAACAAAAATCAACCAGAAGGATATTAATATGAAACATGAGTGGTTTGAATACAGATAGTAAATCAGATATGTCATATGAGGTGTACCACTCTGTTGTACGCATGTGGCTTAGACAAAAAAGAAAAATGTGTTTTTGATGCAGCGCAACCCTTATTTGGCCAAGGCATAAGTCGTCTACGACTTAAGGAGGCGGTGATGAGTCGTCCACGACTCATCTGGAAAACCAAAGGAGAAGGCATAAGTCGTCTACGACTTATGAAGCCATGTGAGGGGAAGCGGCGAGCTAACGAATTGACATTGAGTCGTCTACGACCTACCAGTTCAGATGGGAGAAAGTTATGACTTAAGGAGAGCATGAGTCGTTCGGTGTTGATGAGTCGTATACGAGTTAACGGTGCAGCTATAAGTCGTTCACGACTCAACTGGATGGAAGATATATGTCGTCTTCGACTTAAGGAAACAGGTATGAGTCGTCCACGACTCAACGAAGATGAGGAGGTAAGTCAACCACGAGTTATGGAAGAGGCTGCTATAAGTCGTCCACGACTTAAGAGAAGGGATGAGTCGCTGCCGAGTTAATCTGAGCCGTTGTTTCTTAAGTCGCTACTGGAGTTGATAAGTCGGCAACGACTTAAAAGATGTATTTTTCTATGTTGTATTTTCTAAGTCGCTAGGCTTTCTTGTAATAAGTCGTGAGTCGTATGCTTTGTAAATAAGGAGTGTTGATTTGTTAAGTCGTTAAGTCGTGTACCTGGTTGTGACATTTGTATTGTAAGCTGATAAGTCGTATACGACTTATGATGAGTCGTAGGTCATAGATGATGAGTCGGAAACGACTTATGACTTAGGAAATTTTCTGGATTTGTGTTGTAGCCTATAAATAGGCAAGTGGTGTCATTTGTAAAGGTTGTTGAATATTGAATAAAATTCTCTTTTGTTAGCTTTGTGCTTTCAATTTCAATTGGTAGTCGAGTGTATCTCCTATCTCCACTTACGTCATTCGAGTGCGCTCGAATCATCGTTTGCTGAAGCCGATTCACGGAATCTTGTGCGCAAGATCAACGTTGAAGAATCGTAGATCTCTTTCCCGGTATCTTCGGATCAACGAGTCAGAGATAGCTAGAGTTCGGTATCTTCGGATCAACGAGTTCGAGCATTTCAGTATCCATCAATCCACAGATTGCCACTTTCATCGATTGAAGATCGTCTAGAATTATCCGCTGCGTCAGTTTGGTATCGGAGCTTGTTCTAGCCAATCATAGCTAGATCGAGACTTGGAGCCTATTCATTTGAAGTTTGAAGAGATTTGCCGAGCTTGAAGGGAAGGTTTGGGTTTGTGTTTATCACGGCCGAGAGTAAGAGGAAGAAGAGTCATCATTGTTCGAAGATTGTTTGATCGGATTTGCTTTGGAGGCCGAAACTTTGTCCATCGTGTTCATCGCGATTTGCTACAAAGTGGAAGTTTTCGATCCGTTTCATTTTGAATCAAAGTCCGGAAAGTGTTTGAATTTGAAGTGTTGAAGAATTTGTGAAGTTTTCAAGTATGCCGCCAAGAAGAGCTAATCGCCACCAAAACGTAGAAGCTTTGTATCGAAGAGAAGAAGCTGATGAGATGGAACAAAGAATAAATGAGAATTTTAGTGAAAAGCTTAACGAAGGAATTGGCCGGTTAGAGAGGCTTATGACGGAGATGAATCAAAATCGGAGAAGGGTTTCACCAGAATCTAACCATGGGGGTAGTAGAGTCTCGCCACATTCCAATCGAGACAGAAGTGTTGAAAATGATCAAGGGCGTGGGAGGAACGTGAATGATCGTGAACGGAGGAATGTCGATAGAAGGGATGAAGGTGGAAGACGCAATGGTAGTAGAGATGTTGGTGGTCAGAATCGACATCGTTATGCATCTGATTTTGAAGAGGAGTATGATGGTGGTAGTGTTCAAGGAAGAGGTCAAGGAAGAAACTATTCTGAATATGATCACAAGTGGGAGTCGGGGATGAAGACTGAAATTCCTGAATTCAAAGGTGGTATGCAAGCAAAGGAATTTCTAGATTGGGTGGCTAATGTTGAGGAGATTTTTGACTTCAAAGAAGTTCCAGGACATCGTAGAGTGAAGTTGGTTGCTACAAGGCTAAGGGGTAGAGCTTTGGCATGGTGGCAGTAAACCAAGCTTACACGTGAACGAATGGGAAAGTCAAAAGTTGAATCTTGGGAGAAGATGAAGAAATTGATGAAAGCAACGTTCTTACCTTACAATTATCAATCTTTGATGTATCAACGTTTGCAAAACTTGAGACAAGGGACGAAAACTGTGAATGACTATGCTGATGAATTCTATCAACTCATTGCAAGGAATGATCTTATGGAAACAGAAGAGCAGCTGACATCTAGGTTCATTGGAGGATTGAGAATGCAGATCCAGGATATGGTGAATATGTTCGATCCAAGATCTGTAGCGGAAGCACATCAGAAAGCGTTGGCTTGGGAGAAGCAGGGTAGACGAGGAGGTGGTGTGTTTACTAATTCCAGCAATCAAATGAAGGGTGTTAGTGGGGGTTCTAACATTTCTAAACCTATCAGTAGACCAGCGGTGAAGGAGGTTGAGAAGGCGAAAGTTAACAATGGGTTTAAATGTTACAATTGTCAAGAATTGGGTCATAAAAGCAGTGAGTGTCCAAAGCCAAAGAAGAGAACCATGATTGCAGAAGTTGAGGATGAGGATGGTGATGGGGATTGTTCTAGCCCAGTTGAGGAGGACGAGCAGGATATTGCGTCAGGAGATGAAGGTTGTAACCTAATGCTGAGGAGATCGTGTTTGACACCGAAGCAGGAAGAAGCTAGTTGGTTGAGGAGTAATATCTTTCAGTCAACATGTACTATTCTGGGGAAGGTGTGTAAGTTTGTAATTGACGCAGGAAGTTGTGATAATATTATTTCGACCGAGGCTGTGACAAAGTTGAAATTGAAGACAGAGAAACATCCGAGTCCATATAAGTTAGCTTGGTTGAGAAAAGGAGGAGAAGTGAAAGTGGATAGACGAGTTCGTGTACCATTCTCTATTGGGAAGAAATACAAACATGAAATATGGTGTGATGTAGTAGAGATGGATGTTTGCCACTTATTATTGGGAAGACCATGGCAGTATGATCGAGCAGTACAACATGACGGTCGGACCAATAGTTACAGTTTTATGTTTGAAGGCACGAAGATTATCCTAGTTCCAAAGAAGAGACCACAAGGAGAAAGTAAGTCAGAAGAGATTGAAGAACTCAAAACTTTGTTATCGTTGAAAGAATTTGTGAAGGAATTAGAGGAGGAACCTGAAGTGTTTTTGTTAATTGGGCGAGAGAGCAGTGAAGAGGTTGAGATTCCAGAAGAAGTAAAACCAATTTTGAAAGAATTTGACGATGTATTTCCAGAAGAGTTACCAACGGAGTTGCCACCGTTAAGAGATATACAACATCAGATAGATCTTGTTCCAGGTGCTGTGTTGCCACACAGACCACATTATCGAATGAGTCCGAAGGAACATGAAGAGTTGCGAACGCAGGTAGAGGAATTGCTTGAACAGGGGCGTGTGCAGGAGAGTCTGAGTCCTTGTGTTGTACCAGCTTTATTGGTACCCAAGAAGGATGGGACATGGAGGATGTGCACTGACAGTCGAGCATTGAATAAGATTACCGTGAGATATAGATTTCCAATGCCGAGGTTGGATGACTTGTTAGATCAAATAAGCGGAGCTACTATATTTTCGAAGATAGATTTGAAGAGCGGATATCATCAAATTCGTATCAGACCAGGAGATGAGTGGAAGACTGCTTTTAAAACCAGGGAGGGTCTATACGAATGGTTGGTCATGCCATTTGGTTTATCCAATGCACCGAGTACTTTCATGAGAGTGATGAATCAGATTTTTCGACCGTTCATTGGGAAATTTGTGGTGGTGTATTTTGATGATATTCTGATTTACAGTGGGAGTCCAGAGGAACATTTGAATCATCTTAGAGAAGTGCCGATGGTATTGCGACAAGAACAATTCTATGCTACAACGAAGAAATGCGTGTTCATGACGCATAGCGTGTTATTTCTGGGGTATGTTGTTTCAGAGAAAGGGATACAGGTTGACCAAAGTAAAGTTGAAGCGATTAGAGATTGGCCGCAACCCAAGACGATAACGGAAGTACGTAGTTTCCATGGGTTGGCTTCATTTTATCGAAGGTTTATTCCACACTTTAGTAGTGTGATGGCGCCTGTTACAGATTGTATGAAAGGCAAACAGTTTTCATGGTCAGAAGAAGCAGGGGTTGCTTTTGGGAAGATCAAGGAATTGCTGACGACTGCACCAATTCTAGTGTTACCAGATTTTCAGTTGGTGTTTGAACTACATACTGATGCATCCAAGGTTGGGATTGGAGGGGTGTTGAGTCAGAAGGGACGTCCTATTGCATATTTCAGTGAGAAGTTGTCAGGAGCGAAGATGCGATACAGTACATATGATGTGGAGTTTTATGCTGTCATACAATCCATTAAACACTAGAGACACTATCTATTTCAGAAGGAGTTTGTTCTGTATACTGATCAAGAAGCATTGAAGCATTTGCAAGGTCAAGACAAGATTTCAGCGAGACATGCATCGTGGATCGCATATCTGCAACAGTTTACTTTTGTTGTTAAACACAAGTCGGGGGTGACAAATCGTGTGGCTGATGCTTTGAGTAGGAGGAGTCATTTGTTGACTGCACTAAAGGTTGAAGTGACGGGGTTTGAAATGTTGCCAGACTTATTTACTAATGATCCTTACTTTGCAAAATTTGTTGAAAAGGTCAAGGAGGGAGAGACGGATGATTTCGTGATGGTAGATGGTTTTCTGTTCAAAGGAAATCGATTGTGCATACCAGAGGGTAGTCTGAGAATGAAGATTATCAAGGAGTTACACGAAGAGGGACATGTTGGGAGAGACCGTACATTGCAGTTGATTTCACAATCCTACTTTTGGCCATCAATGAGGAAAGAGGTGGAAAGGTTTGTGGAGCGTTGTCATATTTGTCAGGTTTCGAAAGGAACTGCGACTAATGCTGGTTTATATATTCCATTACCTGTACCAAATAAACCATGGGTTGATGTGAGTATGGACTTCGTGTTGGGATTACCGAGGACACAGCGTGGTAACGATTCCATATATGTGGTGGTGGACAGATTTTCGAAGATGGCACATTTTATTGCTTGTAAGAAAACGGCGGATGCTGTTCATGTTGCTCAGATGTTTTTCAAGGAGATCTATCGGCTTCATGGATTGCCAGAATCTATTGTGTCGGATAGAGATACTCGATTTTTGAGTCATTTTTGGTTGAGTTTGTGGAAAATGGTCGGAACGAAGCTGAAGTTTAGTAGTGCATATCTTCCTCAGACGGATGGGCAAACTGAAGTTGTGAATAGATCATTGGGAAATCTGATGAGATGTCTTGTTCAAGATAATCTAAAGAGTTGGGATGTGAAGTTATGCCAAGCAGAATTTGCTCATAATCATGCTGTGAATCGAAGTACTGGGTTCAGTCCATTCCAGATTGTTTATTCGAGCTTACCAAAGGGACCGTTGGATTTAACGGTAATGCCACAATCAAAGAAGACAGTTAAGAAAGCTGCTGATTTTGTTGGAGGATTGACGGAATGTCATAAACTCGTTCAAGAACGATTGGAGAAAGCAAATGAGAAATATAAACGAACTGCAGATTTGAAACGAAGAAATGTAGAGTTTATTGAAGGAGATTTGGTTTATGCAGTATTAACAAAAGATCGTTTTCCAGTGGGCGCATACAACAAGTTGAAAGCCAGGAAAATTGGTCCGGTGGAGGTTGTGAAACGAATCAATGAAAATGCTTATAAACTGAAGCTGCCAGATGATGTGTATACATCTGACGTATTCAATGTTAAGCATCTCGTACCATATCATGGGGATGAGTTTGTTGGGGATGAAGAGTGTGCAAATTCGAGGTCGAATTTCTCTCAACCTGGGGAGGATGATGCAGCGCAACCCTTATTTGGCCAAGGCATAAGTCGTCTACGACTTAAGGAGGCGGTGATGAGTCGTCCACGACTCATCTGGAAAACCAAAGGAGAAGGCATAAGTCGTCTACGACTTATGAAGCCATGTGAGGGGAAGCGGCGAGCTAACGAATTGACATTGAGTCGTCTACGACCTACCAGTTCAGATGGGAGAAAGTTACGACTTAAGGAGAGCATGAGTCGTTCGGTGTTGATGAGTCGTATACGAGTTAACGGTGCAGCTATAAGTCGTTCACGACTCAACTGGATGGAAGATATATGTCGTCTCCGACTTAAAGAAACAGGTATGAGTCGTCCACGACTCAATGAAGATGAGGAGGTAAGTCAACCACGAGTTATGGAAGAGGCTGCTATAAGTCGTCCACGACTTAAGAGAAGGGATGAGTCGCTGCCGAGTTAATCTGAGCCGTTGTTTCTTAAGTCGCTACTGGAGTTGATAAGTCGGCAACGACTTAAAAGATGTATTTTTCTATGTTGTATTTGCTAAGTCGCTAGGCTTTCTTGTAATAAGTCGTGAGTCGTATGCTTTGTAAATAAGGAGTGTTGATTTGTTAAGTCGTTAAGTCGTGTACCTGGTTGTGACATTTGTATTGTAAGCTGATAAGTCGTATACGACTTATGATGAGTCGTAGGTCATAGATGATGAGTCGGAAACGACTTATGACTTAGGAAATTTTCTGGATTTGTGTTGTAGCCTATAAATAGGCAAGTGGTGTCATTTGTAAAGGTTGTTGAATATTGAATAAAATTCTCTTTTGTTAGCTTTGTGCTTTCAATTTCAATTGGTAGTCGAGTGTATCTCCTATCTCCACTTACGTCATTCGAGTGCGCTCGAATCATCGTTTGCTGAAGCCGATTCACGGAATCTTGTGCGCAAGATCAACGTTGAAGAATCATAGATCTCTTTCCCGGTATCTTCGGATCAACGAGTCAGAGATAGCTAGAGTTCGGTATCTTCGGATCAACGAGTTCGAGCATTTCAGTATCCATCAATCCACAGATTGCCACTTTCATCGATTGAAGATCGTCTAGAATTATCCGCTGCGTCAGTTTTGCATTTGTTGTTATTGGTAAGGAGCTGTGATGGTGGACCATAGCTGAAAGTAATATAATTTTATACTTGCGTTATTTTTTTATAAAAAAAGAAGAAAAAAAATGTGTTTTGCATTTGTTGTTGCACTTTGTGTTTTGTAACCAAATTTTATGAAGTAAAAATGGATTGATATTGAATCCATGGAAGAAAAGTAAAAAAGAACTAATTAAGCACTTTAAGGGGAAAAAAGCACAAAATGGCATGTTATACAATATAAACATTGAATTATTTCAATATAAAAGATGGTTTACTTAGAAAGCTATGTATAAAAATCTTAAATTTAAAAATTGAACCGTTTAAAGGAGATTTTTAACGGGTAATATACAACTAAGCTAAAATTAAAATTCTTTAAAAAAATTAATAGGAATTGTTCTTCCCTAAGACATAGTAAGTAATACATGACACATATCATACAATTTAAACACTAACACACATGAGATTATGAACAAACCTTAACTAGAAAGAACCGATCCTGTATAGTTAGATCGATCTTGATAGAAAACTAAACTAACCTTACTTAACTAAAAAGGAATTACACACATTTTATTTATCATTTCTACTTTTGATGTAAGATATATAAGAGGAAGTTGGTTGTGCAGAGTCAACAATTTTATATATATATATATATATATATATATATATATATATATATATATAAGACAGCCAAACTCTGTAAGCTACTGTAAAGTCTTTCAAACTTTCACCCTGAAGTCAAAAGCAACTTTAGGTTCATTTTTGTTCCATTTTTTTCATAGCTTAATATGTATATTTTAAATTTCACTCTAATAAGATTGAATTTAAATTTTAAGATATTGAAGCATGCGATTTCAATATAATTTTACTAATATAAGCTAATATTGTGTTAATTTTATAAATAGAAACAATGATATCAACTCTGTCCTCGTAAAGAAGATAATCACTGTATGTAATCTGTTACCACAAGCATACCTGCTGAAGTTTCATGTTCAATATAGATTCAGCCTTCTGTTTGAGCATATATTCATTGTCTTTTTCAAAAGTAATCACGGTCTCAGTTGCATGGTTGTCCCTTACCATCAATTCCATGTGGAACCTGCATGTATTTTAATAAAAAATACAAAATGATGATGAAAGGATGGAGTGCAAGTTGGGTTTCGTAAATAGATGAACAATACCTATAGATTAGGTATTCTATGTCCATGTTGCATTTTTTCGCTCAATGAACAATACCACCGTATTCTCAAATCCATAGGATAACGGTGCATGGATAGGTTGTTGCAGAATTATATAAACATCAGCGAACAAAATTCTCATCCCGGAATTTTCTGTTCAGTTTATCAGCCATGCCTCTCAGTTTCATATTAAAATCTCCAGCAACTTTATTATAATCTTTATTGCAGTAACTGTCAGAAAATAAATTCATAGTTCGTTCTTGCGGCAAGCATCCCATTAGTGAATTTTAGTCGAGTCCATCTTTTGGAACTCCTAAATAATAAATTTATATGATAAAGTTCTCTAAAACATTACTCACGTATGCTTTCTTGCTCATATCTAGCACTTTGTAGTGACTGCTGCTATCTGCTCTCCTCAACAACATGCTTCACTCATGCCTAATTCATATTGCACATGCCGCTCTTGCCTGGCTTCTACGCCTGTCCACTCTTGCATTTTCCGCTTCTACCCGATCCATTTTAGCCTATGCACTTCATATTTCAAGCAGCTTGCTTATGCATTTATTCTCTTGCTAGATTTATACCATGCAGTAACTCAAAAGATGCAATACGCATTAGTTCTTGTACCACACGTAGATATCATGCCTCAGTCTAATTTAGTTCATGCTCGTGCCAGCTAACTCCCACTATTCATGCTTTTGCTGTGCCTACAATCTAATCAGATCAGCTACCGTATCATGCTTGCACTCCGAGCAGTTCGTGCTTGTCCCATTTTCTTATTTAAATCCTCATTCCAGCATTCCTTTTTATAAAGGTAACACTAAAAGCAATTAGCAGTTGAATTTTCATAGCCGGTGGCAGTAGAAGCAAAGCAAACACCAGTAGCCAAGTCCTTAATCCCCTAACTAGTATTAAGATAAGCCCTTATTATCGGCTTAATCCCAAATGCTTCAGACCTAAAATCAGTAGGAATACGACCATTAGAAAACCAACCAGTGGGCATCCCACCTTGAAAATCATGACCATATGGACTTGCATATGTTGCATGATAGAAAGCTCCATCCAGTGTCAAGATCGATGTCAATTATCTCACCATTGAAGGAAAAAGTCCTTTTGGCAGCAGCCATTTGAACTGAAATTTAATGTCTGGGCTCGAATATATTTTTGTTGCAAAATACATTGATTTACCTCAAATTTCTTGTGCAGGCCTGCAATCAATATTTCAGCTAGAGTTTTTTCCTCCACTACAGCAAATCGGTAACCACGCTTCACCACGTCTTCGTTAAGAGCACTTATTTTTCTTTTTTCGAAGCTATTACAAAAGATGTCATGGTTTTGGCAAGTTAAGATCGGATCATGGAACAATGAAGTGTAAATATATGTGTATCGCATATCAAAGGTACTTTTTAATTTAAACAAAGGGAGATACATATCGAAAGTACCTTTTAATCAAAAAAAATTCATTGGCTAAGTCCAGATTTTTGTAGATGATCGCTGCAACGGTCGAGCTAAGATTTGGTTGCCTGCAATCAGAAAATCAAAAAAGTTAATAAGGTAAAGTTTTGTGCTGGATAATTTTTTTGGAACAAATGTTTAGTTTAATAGTAAGAACTTATTTAAAATATGACCCAAATATTCTAGCCATAACAAAGGTTAAGTTATTAATAAATCAAAGGCTTTAGAAACATGGAAAATTTACAAACACTAAAATATGGCCAATTCTCCATTTTAAAATATGTATTCATCACACTGTGATCATACTAACTTCCTATTACACCACGGTATGATCAAAATAAGCATATATATGCTCTAATACGACTTATTTTGAAAAATCAAAATAATAGTCCAGTATTATTTGCCATTGAAAATTATAGTTCAATAACTATAATAAATTTTACACAATTTGAAATTATAATAAACTTAAAAGAAGCAACTATCCTTAAATAAAAGCATTAACTTATTATATTTTGAGAGAAATTTTGATCTGAAATCATTTTAGTCATTCTCCATATCCAATCCTATTCAACAAGATGAGATTGACTATTTTTTGAAGTTAAGAAATTGATTGTAAAAGAGACCGAACAACTAAAAAAACTACCACTCAAACTAAAAAAAAACTACTTGCAATACAGTCCCCACCAACAACTAAAAAAAAACTACTGACCAACAACAAAGAAAATTGACCTAACTCAGTTGCCAGAAACCTACCACTCCAACTACCACATCCCCTTGCCTTTCTACCCTGATTCACAAACCACAGACAATTACCAAAACTCAAACCAATTAATAGACTGGTGTAACAACTACTCCCTCTTTTTCTAGTTAAGATGCTGGCACATCATGTTTTTTTACAATAAGAAAAAAATCAAGAATTAAATCAACTACTTCTACCAAATAACAGAATAGGATGAAAAATGGAAATTGGATCTGAATTGCACTAGGCATATAATTAGGAAGTAGTTAAGTCTATACAGAGGAATATATGGAGTTCACTCCCATAACATACATATTTCTATAAAAATAATTGATTTTTTACTGTTTTTGTAAAAATAAACTGTTATAGTTTGAACTGTTGTCAAAAAATAAAATCATTCATGGATATAAATGCATTTACAAGCAAACACTGTTTCTATAAAAAATACTCTGTTACAGGACAGTTACCATTAAAATCAAATTTGAACTATTAACGTTAAAAGAAAAGCTAAAGTTTATATGAAGTGTCAACCTACGAAGATGATGTGGATCACATTGCATAAAGTATAAAAGCTCCTTTGAAATCTAATTCATGAACCAAATTGTATTCCAAAGAAAAATAGAAGTGGCTAGACTATCCAAAGTAGCAAAAGTTTGCAGCATATCGGGGGCGCAATGACGTGTCAAATGCTCCCAAATTAGGAATACATCTAAACATGCTGTGTCACTCTTCTCACTTTAAAACTCATCTTTTTTGTTTTCCACATGCTTCTTTATGGCTGCGTTCAACTAAAATTGTCAAAGAAACCCAATATCTTATCTTTGTTTTCCCAATCTATTACAAATCATTAGGAAACGGAATGAATGGTTGTCAAAATTAGTGTCTGGCTGATTAGATAGCGCCTGTTTGAATATGCTTAAGCAAGTTACTTATGTGCTTTTTGAAAAACTAAAAACAATTTATTTTGACCTTCAAAAATCCAAAAAAAAAACTTATTTATTTAGATAATACTAATTTTGGTGTGTCTGTCGAATTCAAGAACTCTGGTAACACAATTTAAAAATCTTTAACCCTTTCCAAAACATTTTGGCAGTTGATTTGTCAGTAAGGTATCTACTTTCATTTCCTAGCTAAGGAAGCTTGACTTTTTATATGACTTCCGCAATTACATCCACATGGGATCTTTATTTGCAACGTCAAAAGTATCTAAAATAAATGCAAAACCTCATTTTAATCTACTATAAAGCTGAGTTACAAGATTTTGTTAAGATGTAAATGGAGTTGATATGATTACCTACAATTTATTAGCTTCGTAAGATGTGGTATAAGCTAATGTTCGTGCTAATCCACAAGGCGACAGGCGCGAATTTGATTCCAGCACTAGGGTTTAGTATTGGGGAGGAGGAAGGTAGCGATGAAGACAAGTGGAAAGAACGTGGAGCTAGGGTTTTGTGGGATTTGGGGAAATCGCCCGGGTGCCAGAAGAAAATAGGAAGGAGGCGCGGGAGCAAAAAAAATTGAAGGATACGGGGCATTGTTTTAAGGGCATGCTATTATTTGAAGACCACACGTATAAAGCCCTAACCTGTTCTAATATAGCAACGGCTCAAAGTCGTTGCCAAAGGGTTCGCAACGGATCAAAGCCGTTGGAATATTGCAACGGCCTAAGACCGTTGTGAATTTGCCGCACTATGATGTTGCAAAATTGCTTCTATGGTGTAGTGATGGAGCCATTCCTATGGTGCTTTGATAGATGTTATTGTATGTAAATTTAGCTAAATGGAGATAGTCTTCCCAGTTACCTCCAAAATCCAGTGCACATGCCCTTAACAAGCCCTCTAAAACCTTGTTCACCACCTCAGTCTTCCTATCTTATTGTGGAAGGTAGGCAGTGCTTAAGCACAATTCACTTCCCATGGCTTCTTGAAAACTTCTCCAGAATCTTGAGGTAAAGATGGTATCCCTATCACTCACAATGGTTTTGGGAATGCCATGCAATCTTACCACTTCTTTCACAAATACTTGTGCTAACTTTGGTGCATTCCTTTCTGATTTGACTGGGATGAAATGTGCAACTTTAGTTAGCCTATCAACTATCACCCATATGCTTGTGTTTCCTCTTTTAGATCTAGGCAGTCCATCTATGAAATCCATAGATATATCTTTCCACTTCCACTGTGGTATGCTAAGAGGTTGCAATAACCCTGATGGTTTTTGTGTTTCAGCCTTGACTTGTTGGCAAGTCATACACTTTGCAATATATTTGGCTACATCAGATTTCATTCCCTTCCACCATAAATCTCTTTTTAAGTTTTGCTACATCTTTGTACTGCCTGGGTGTATGGATTATTTACTTCTATGATATTCATTCAATATTTCCTCCTTCAACTCCATGTTTTCTGGCACACATATTCTATTCTGGTTTCTTAAATAACCATTTTTGTCAATATGGTAATTTGTCACCTCTTCCCCTTTTGATATGAGAATTTTCTTCTCATCTATAATAGGGTCTTGGTCTTGCATTTGATTTACCTTCAAAATTAATTCAGATTGAAGTGTTATCAAGCTCAACTTCCCTCTATTTTCCTGTGCACCATGCACATGTACATCCATGTGCACACAGTCATTCTCCCCAATTTCTAACTCAACAAGCAAGGACAAGTCCTTAAATTCTTCTATCATCATCATTGCTAATTTAGCATGTTGTCTACTTAGAGCATCAGCAACTTTGTTTGCTTTACCTGGTGTATAGAGTATGTCCAAGTCATAAGCAGCTAAGAACTCCACCCATCTATGTTGCCTCATGTTTAAATCTTTTTGTGAAAATAAATACTTTAAAGACTTGTGGTCAGTGTAAAGTTCAAACTTAGTTCCTAACAAATAATGTCTCCAAAGTTTCAAAGCATAGATCACAGCTGCTAATTCAAGATCATGTGTGGCATACCTTACTTCATGGGGTTTAAGTTGTCTGGATGCATATGCAATGACTTGGCCTTGTTGCATCAACACTGCACCCAAGCCAAATCCACTAGCATCAGTATATACAACTAATTATTCATTTCCCTGGGGTACTTTCAAGATTGGAGCATTCACCAAAGCCTCCTTCAACTGTTCAAAAGATTTCTCACACTTCTCTGACCAAACAAAAGCTTGGTTCTTCCTGGTTAGGTTAGTAAGTGGTGTAGAAATTTTTGAAAAATCTTTTATAAATCTCCTATAATATCCTGCCATCCCCATAAATGATCTCACTTCACTCACTGTGCTAGGCCTCTTCCATGCTTGAATAGCTACTACTTTATTAGGCTTTACAGAAATCCCTTTGGCAGAAATGACATGGCCAAGGAAATATACTTCCTCTTTCCAGAATACACATTTTGAAAATTTTGCCTTTAAATCTTTTTCCCTTAATCTAGACAAAACCAGGTGCAAATGATTTTTATGTTCTTCCACTGTTTTGGAATAAATCAAAATGTCATCTATAAAAATCAGCACAAACTTGTCTAAATATTCTCTAAAAGTTCTATTCATTAAATCCACAAAGTATGATGGTTCATAAGTCAAACCAAATGGGATAACCAGAAATTCATACAACCTATACCTAGTGTTAAAGGCAGTGTACTTAACACTTGACTCCTCCACCTTCATTTGATGAAAACCAGATGCTAAATCTAGTCTAGAGAACACTCTTGCCCCAGCTAATTGATCAAAAAGATCATCTATTCTTGGCAATGGGTATTTATTTTTTAATAGTTACTTTGTTTAATTCTCTATAATCTATACAGAGTCTTAAGGAACCATCTTGTTTCTTAACAAATACCACTGGTGCTCCCCAGCAAGAATTACTTGGTCTTATAAAACCCTTTTCTTCCAATTCCTCTAACTGTTTCTTTAATTCTTTTAGTTCATTTGGCCCCATTCTAGTTGGCTTTTTAATCACTGGGCTTGCTCATGGAACTATATTGATTTGAAACTCTACTGGTCTATGGTGTGGAACACCCTTAACCCCCCAAACACATCCAAATATTCATTGACTATGGGAATTTCTTCAATGGTTAGTTCACTAAAATCTTTTTCTGAGTCAACTAAATGATATAATTTTCCTTCCTTAGCTACTTCACATAAAACTGTGATCCTCTGGCCCCTAAGATTTTTCAATGATATGGTGGATGAGTCTAAATTAATTATGGCTTTTAACTGCCTTAACCAGTCTACCCCCAATATAACACCTATATTTGGGTAATTCAAAACATATAAATTGGAAATAAAAATATTTCCTCCTATGTTCAATTCCACATCCACACAAATCATATTTAAAACACTAGAACTCCCCAGAGGACTTTGTATATGCAATGGGGTTTCAACCAATACGCAATTCAATTTTAGCATTTTAACTAGTTCATAAGAAATCAAAGAGTGAGTTGCCCCAGTATCATATACTACTTCTATGGGTATGGTACAAATAAGTCATGTACCTTCCACTTGGCTATGGTTTTCTGCATTAATCTCCACTGTGGATTTGCCTTTTCCTTCCAAATTTGCCAATTTTCCTTGCTATTTATACTCAGGACAATTCCTCTTCATATGCCCCTCTTTCCCACATAGATAGCACTTGAAAGCTCCTCCTTTCAATTCTGGACACCTTGGCTTGATATGTCCTTCCTTTCCACATTGATGACACACAATTTTCTTCCTAGTTTCCTTAGCTTTGACATCTCCAGTGCCTTTGTTACTAGCCTCTTCCTTCTTCTTATCATAAGTGTGATATCTCCCCTTACCCTTCTTAGTGTTATTGTTCTTAAAATTTCTGAACTTTTCCCTTTCCTTGTCATGCTGCTCTAACCTCAAAGCCAAGTCTATTACTTGATCAAATGTCCTGTAAGCATAAGGTAACATGGCTCTGCTAAGTCCTGGGTTCAAACCTTTAATGTATCTATCATTTTTGGATGCTTCATCTGCCACAAGCATTGCTCCATATGTGGAAAGCCCCTCAAACTTTTGAGTGTATTCAGTGACACTCAAAGTTCCTTGCCTAAGTCTAATAAATTCTTCTAGTAAGGTGGTCTTAGTTGATGCGTGTACAAATCTTGCCTCCAACATCTCCTTGAATTGATTCCAAGTGATTTCATTCTCATCTCTCCCTGTAATGATTACTTCCCACCAGCTTAAAGCTACTCCTTTCAGCTGTCTTGAAGCCACTTGCCTCTTCCTTTGTTCATCAAGCTGCATGTCATTGAAAATCCTATCCAATGTTCTTAACCATGCTTGAATTTCCATAATACTTTTTGTCCCTTCAAAGCTTTTGCCTCCTAAATGAGTATAAGTCTTGAGTAATTTGGAGAGCTCTTCATGGGGATTTTCTTGCCTTTGTCTTGCCCCATCCCTAAATGCTCTCACCAAATCTTACAAATTGACCATTGGTGGAGCATTGGAGGATCCTGCTCCCTGATTTGGTGGTCTTCCTACCATAGTTTGGTAATAATAATTTACATAGCGGGTTAGTTTTTTTTTTAACTCAAACTTGATCATCCAGTGATCAATCCCTACAAAATATTTTACTTATACTTTGTTTCTTAAGTTTGTTTTTTCATAGAAGGATTTGATTTTAATTTTTCAACTATGTTTTAGTAACATAGCTCTGATACCAAATGAAATGACCCTCTCCTTTCTACCTTAATTTGTAAGGATTTTTTTTACATATATATATATATATATATATATATATATATTATCATATATACATATGTATATTTCTAAATCCTAGAGCCATTTTCCTATCAAACAACATATCCAGGATCAAAATCTTTAACCAATATAAATATATCAGTGTATACATAAGGATGTGCACATACATGTAAAGATGTATATGCCTCTCTTGTTTAAATCAGAGTTCTGGAAAACAAGAGGATAATTTGATTGATTAAGTTTTAATCAATCCACACATAGTTCAGTTCAATTTATACAACAAAATTTCATATATATATATATATATATATATATATGTAACAACATGATTTTTGACCTTTGAATGCTTGCTGAATTCTCTATGGAGCATGATTCCTAAAAACCAGATAATGGTGTTATGATTATCTATAAACTAATGGTGTACTGTTTGTGCTCTGAAAAATGATATAAGTTTCTATCATTACCTATGTTTAATTTTTCCTATAAAATCTATTTAGAGCACTAAGTCTTTTCTGGAATATTTTTCAGTGAGATATCATATTTCAAAGGCTTAATTCTTTGATGCCAGTATGCTAAACTCAATGAAATGCAAACTTAAATGGGTTTCCTGTAACCATGGGTATCCATAGCATGGTTCAAGCAGGCTCTTTGTTCTGGTGTAACCCATATGGTCTTAAAATGCATTTTGATCAAAGCCTGAGTGAAAAGGAATTCAGATTCATGCTAAAAACACAAAGGTAACAGGTGTGTTAATATCTGTACAGAACATGTTTAAATGCGCATATATATGCAACTATTAAACCTTGCTTTCAACTCCTATATTACAGATTCTTCCTTTATTTAAAAACAAGGTATAAAACATTTTGTAAAACAAGTTGAATTATGTAAACATTACAGACACATAATACATTCTCCCTATGCTTATCATTTTCTTGTATTCATATGTCATGATAGAAAAATAAAACCATTTAATTTTCCGAGATTCAACTATCCAGATTTCCCAAAACTTAACCCTTTTCAAAGACTCAAGATTGACTAATACATTTATAAAATGTAACCACCCTATTTATCATAGTGTTCTTGCTAAATCCACTTACAAGATTTTGATTAACTTATTTAACATATCAGATATTAACTAGATTTATAGATTCAAGATACAAGTCAATTTCTTAACACAATACTTAGCAAAATATCCATCCAATATTCAATACTCAATACAAGTAGCAATTTTAAATTATCAATACATGCAGATTTCATCATTTAGGCTCTTATCTAACTAAGTTTAGCATGCTATAATCTTCTTCTCAAAGCCTTGCTCCTACTCCTACTTAGTTGCTGCAGTCCCTGAAAATGCATTTGAAGCTGCCCCATATTAAATGAGACACCCCATATGCCATTAGCACACTAGGGTCAGACACATGTCTGGTATGAGAAAATCCACTAAAACAGTTTGCAAAATCAAGTTAAAGTTAAAACATGGATATATGTATATAACTCTGCCTTTAGAAAACAAGTAATTCATGTGTGCATGTTCTGTGTCAGTGTGCAGGTGCACACTTAAGTCTACCTTTCCAAAAACCTCAAGAAGACATGGTACATTCATACATTCATATAATTCAATCATGAATCAAATAAACATCCATACAAACAAGGAAATCACCAGGACAAATTAAATCATTTGTTCACTATTCAGATTTCATTCCTGGAAGACTCTAGTTCCTCTTTATATCAATTTCTTTTACATTGATATATTTATCTATCTTGGTCTCATCTGCAATTAATTGAATCAATGGACACACTGTAATGGACTAATTCACTCCATTACACAAAGATCTCAGGACTTAAACAAGCCATGTGTCAACTTGTATTACTCAAGAAAACAAGTCATTCCTGTAGTGCTCTTGACCCCCATTTCCTAATCAGGTTTAAGTTAATAATAACTCTTTTGATTTTTCATGAATAAACCATTCAGTGATTCATTTCACTATCATAAAGATCCATGTCATGGCATCTCATAGTGTTCATAACCAAACAGGGACAAACAGGCAAGCAACCATTGGTGTCTAATTAAATAAGATTCTGCATATATATATATATATATATATATATATACACACACACTCTGCTATTTTAAAAAGGGGTATAGGCAACTAACATTGGCTTATGGCTTTTGAGAGAGTTTTTCCTTTTGCAACCATCTGTGCTTGAGTTAAACTCAGAATGACCAAGTTTCACTGAATCACAAAATTTGTTTGCCGTGTATATGAACATTTATATATTTTCATTGAATCAGGAGCATCAGCACATAGGCAACCCTATTGCACCCCTAATTCCTTTTTGTCTCAAGTCTCAGCACTTATACATGAGTATATTGCAGCTCAATATGTTTTCATTTCTCTGGGTTGAGCCAAAACCAATTCTACTTGCCTTTATTCAACATTTTATTTTCTGGGTATTTACTTATGTTTCTAAACATTAACATATCAGAGAGATCTGAGTTTATAGAACACATATATATATATATATACTGATAATACTTAAGACTTTCATATAATAAAACAAACAGAACAACCTAAAAGAATCAAAACATTTTCAGCTCTAAAATCACAGATAGGAAATCACATATGAAAATACATTTTCAAGAAAATTAACTTATAACTGGCTGCCTACATTAGGACTTATTGCCTTAGATTTTGAGTGAGTTTTCTCACCTAGCTCTCTTTCACTTCCTAGTTGATTGGTAAGCTTCTGCCTTCAACCCTTTTTCTTTACTTGTATTATATTTATATAATATGTATATATTTTTCTCAAGAGCTATCCGGGAAGGAGAAGGTTTTTCATCTCACTGTCTATTTATGCAGGGTTTTTCTTAGGGTTTAAGATGTTGGCTAAAGTCATTTTTGCCCATCAGAAATCATGCCATTTGCATTTAGTTTTTAAACCCAAAATCTCACCCTCCCCGGCTTGAGTTTGTGGAAAGAAAAGTGGTTATATTCTTTTGGTTATTTTCAGAGATTTTCTTTTCCAGAAAATACTTTTCCTTTTGTCTACTATCATGCTAAAAGTATGACTTGATTTTATCATTTGTCAAATATTCTTCCTAATTCTGCCTATACAAAACATTTCTCTGTTTTATCTTATTTTTCTATTTTTTGCTTTCTTTTAAATAGTATGTACTTCCTTTATTTATTTATAAGAGGATTTCTCCTTTTTATATCTTCATTCTTTTTCTTTCTGCCCATAATTTAAAATATGTTTGTATATTTTATTTTGCTGATTTGAACTCTAGTATCTTATTAACATATATATATATATGTATATAAGTCTTACTGAATTAATTAGTGCACTCATATATACATTTACACATTATTTTGTACTGACACACATGCACATGTACACTCAACAATACTTAGTAGCATCCATACATATATTTATTTATGCATATAGCTTTTAAGGATTTTATCTATCTATATATATATATATATATTTATATATATAATATTTCCATACACATCAATCATGTGTTTATTCTTATCATTCAGAAATTAAGCTTTAGTTCATGTGTATTTCCTGTGCACACATGTACACACATACAGATACACCATATCAAGCTATATCAATTCCCCTCCAAAATTGATTTTAAAAATTATTTTAAACTTATTTATATTTTTCAAAATAAATCCCTAAAATCTTGGGTCATTACACTTTGTATAAATGGTATTATATGATATTATATTTTTATCCGCTGCGAATGTGAGAATCTGTGTTGTGTTTCTGTTTCTTCTTCTTCTATCTCTTTCTTCTTTCCTAACTATCTGGAATTTTCGGTATCGAAAATTCCGGGTCGTTACATTTTGGTATCAGAGCAAAGGTTAAGCGAAAACCTTGGCTCCGGTGGGTCTACTCATTTAGGGATAGGGTAAGTAGTACCCTAAAATGAGTTGAGTGTAATATATATATATATGAGAGAATGTACTTGTTATTTTCCTATATAAAGATTTTAAATGGTTTTAAAGGTAAATGATTTAGTATAAAATTATATTTTGATACATATAAAGAAATATTTCTTTTTAATAAATATTAAGGTAATTGGTTGTTAAATTATTGGAATTAAATTAAGAGATAATAGAAATACAATAAAGGAAGTTTGAAATGGTTTCAAACTGAAATTTAATCTTGAATTTGGGGAAAGGTTTCAAAATAAGATAATAATGAATTGGTTTTCGGATATGATAATCTTGAATATTATTATAAATGATTCTTGTGCTTAATAATAAAATGTGTATTAATGAGTAAGCAAAATAAAATGTTTTAGGGAAGTAAAACATTTAGGCAATTATGACTTATAAATTGGAACTGAAGCTGATATAAATTGAAGTTTAAAATCTAAACCCAGAATTTAAAAATTGTTTCAAAGTGATAAAGGGGATAATAAATAATATTGTTGAATGTATATGAATGAAAAGGATCCTATTTCAAATAAGAGTTGTTGAAAGCTTTAAAGGAAACTGTTTTGATTTAAAACCAAAGGTGGTTTAAAATTTAAAGTATAACTTGGTGTGTAAAGGAAATTAATATGTATATATGTGGATATACATCATATCAAAGATGATTTGAAATAAACTCTAAATGTTGAGTTTTAAATTTGGAATGGGATGTGGTAACCAAAGCGATAGGTTTTTGAACTTATAAAATTATTAATGTGAGGTTTAAAGTTTGAAATGGGAGTTCAAATTGGGTAAGGTTGTCTAGATTAAGTAAACTGGATTTAACTTTGGGAAAGTTAAATAAGTTAACACACAACCTAAATTGGAAAATTCAAGATGAAATTGAGATTTAACTTAGGGAAGTTAAATGATTGGTTTAAATGGAAATTTATGGGTGACCTCAAAATGGGTTTGAGATTTAGAAATTAAAATGGGTGTTTGGATAAATTTGGATGTTTATTTATCCTGATATCATTCCATTATTATAAATAATATATGAACCTGAGAAATTGGTTTTAAAAATGGATAATAAATTAGAATCTGAAGATTTAATTATTTTTGAGTTTTGAGATATGTTAAATAAAGATAATTTATAATGGAATTTTGAGAATTAGACTCAGAATTAAATTATGTAGAGATTTGGATTATTCCTTTAAAAATAAAGGTTAATTTGATTTAAGGGGTTAAATCAACTTTTGAAAATTTAACTCGAGTTTATATAATAATTCGAGATGGTTTAAAATTGAGATTTAAATTGAATTAGTTCAAAATGAATTTAGTTTGAATTAACTAGAATTGAAGATGGATAAGTATAAAATTCAAATGGAAAATTTGAATTGGATTAATTTGAAATAAAATTGTAGATTGAATGAGTTCAAATTCAAATGGGAATTGGGATTAGTTCATATAGAAATGGAAATGATTTGAAATTGAAGTAAATTCAATTTGAAATTATTCTAAATTAATTAGAATAATTTAGAACAGTAGTTAAAGTGAATAAGTTTAAAATCAAATGGAATTTGATTTGAAACTGGAAAGAAATTGAGGTTAATTCAACTTGAATTTGGGGATTAAATCAATTTCAGTGGAAATTGAAGTTATTTAAATTGGTATTGAGTCAATTCAAATGGAAGTGGAAATTTAAATTGAATTGGGATTGGAGATCGGGAATTGAACAGTTAGGCTCTGGACTATTTTCAAAATAAATTGTTTAATATAATTCTATTTTTCCAAGCTATTTACTATATACAATCTTTCATTTAAAGCCCAAACTATTTTATACTTATTTTACAATTATTTTGGAACTATTTAACTGTTTTATAACTATTTTATAAACTCATTACTCTCTTACAACTACTTTGCAATTATTTTACTATTTTTTAACTATTTTACAATTACTTAACTATTTTACAGCTGTTTTACAAACTAATAATTATTTTCCAACTACTTATCTATTTTTAAAATTTTCAAGCTATTTTCTAAATATAAACTGGTCGGAGTCCAAACTGTTATTGATTAAATACCCAACTGAGATAAGAATTGAAGTGATAATGTCACAACCCGAGTTTTTCTAACACGAAAAACCGGACCATTTTAGTTAAGAAGAAGAGGTAGAAGAAGAAAAATAGAAAACAACAGCAGAATCTCACATACGCAGCGGAATAAAATATAATATATATCAACAGATCTTTACACAAATCAAACTGTATCTGTATATATATATATACATCCAAATACATCATCAGAGTACATCACATCAATATCATACAACTGAATACACAGCGGAAAAATAATAGCAAGTACGAGAGTACGTATCGTCATCTAGCTCGTCTCCTGAGCTCCACATCATCATATCCTGTAACCTATAATACTCGGTCTGACCCGAGCATCATATAAAACAATACCCGAGTCAGTCTGGAATACCAGCGTGAGAAAATCACACTCAAATTGATTATTAAAGTTTCAAAATCTTTTGAAAACAAAAGCATCTCGTAAGACCACGCCACAAATAAACATGTCGGGTTTTTACCTTACGATAGCTAAAACACTTTATATCAAAATCCTCTGATATTATAATAGTGTCTACAGAAAGTAAAATATAATCTAGCTGAAATGCTTGCATCTCACATTTCAACAATAGTTGGGCACAATCAAAACCGTACAAGGCACGTAGGAAGAATGGATTTCCAACGAATGACTAGGCACTGGGGTACCACCTATCACAGTACGTGGCCTAGATCACCGTACCGAGGAGTACGCCCGCTCCCCTGCAACACAAGGCCGGAACCATCCCTTACTGGATGATCCCGAATAAAATCACCCCACGGTTGGGATCAGCAACCGCACCACTAAGCCGAAATAAAAAGGGACATCTAGACAGGGATGACCTTACCCTCCAGTGGGAGCTACCCACGAAGCCTTGCTGCATAACCCCTGATTTTCAGTCATTCCCGGTTGATGAGGTTCGAGGCTAAACGATACCTTTTAGAGAACATATCCCTTAGAATGCCCATCGTCTGCTGACGATGTTTCGCAAGCATTCGTCCATACCAGTCCGTCCCGGGTTCGAACGGAACCGAAGGCACTATTCCTACTACATCCATTTTGGAAATATCCTCAGGATTAGTAGCGACTAGCCCTTGCACTTCACAGCTCCATCTTCGACTCCGAAATCGTTACACGAAACGTACAAACCGGATCGAAGTGGTATTCGAGTCTCCAGACCTAGAATCCCGGTATACGGAAACCCAATCCCGGTCTCTTCGAAACGATCAGCGCATTGGCCAATATTGATAGTCGGTTATTTAACTATCAATTAACATCCACAAGCAACCATCACACAATTAAATAATTTCCCACATTATTTATTTGCCCAAATATCTTTCCAAGATATATTTCCAAATTTTCAAACTCCTTTTGAAAACAATTTCAAACAATTTCCACTTACGGAATACATTTCCAAATATTTATTTCTCTGAAACACTAAGTACAAAACACTTAGATTTTAAAATAATCTTAAAACACTTTACTATAAATATACTTAATAATATTGAAATTTTAAAAGAAACTACTTTAATACCTTAACAAAATATATACTTAAGAAATATTTAAAATGAAACCACTTTACAAATATAAACTAAATTTCTTTTTTTTTTTAAAATATAATACCAAATCACTTTTATATAATTACTACAATAATAGATTTGAAAAATACTTACTTTAAAGTTTAAACATTTACAAAGAATAGATTTTCCAAAACATACTTAGGAAATTAACATTTAGAAATAATAAATTTTCTAAAATATGCTTTTAAAAATACAATTAGAACTTTTAACTTATATTAAAATTGCTTTGAAAACGTACTTGGCTATCCAGAGAAATACACTTCTCACTCCCATCTTTTAAAAATAAAATAACATTTATTTTTAAACCAAACCATATCCTTTTATAAATTCCCACTTTGAAATTATATTTTCAAATATCCTCTGATATTTTATTTTACTTTACAAACCCAGTTTATCTCTCCCAAATCTCATTTCTCTTTAAAATTCAAATTCCAAAGTATTTAAATCAATTTATAATTGATTTCCCAATTTATTTTACTTTGAAATAAATTTTCTTACTTAATCCATTTATTTCCAAATTCATTAACTTCCAGATTTTATTTCTCATTATGATTTAAAATCTTTAAACCGAAACACAAGTTTCAGATTTCCCAAATTCCTTCTCTTTTTAATTACATTTAAACATTGAATTAAAATAAATTTTTATCCCTTTAAATAACATCACATAAGTCTTCTTTAAATTCAGCATTTCTTTATTTATTCAAAATTCCTCTTTTCCATATTTAATTTATTCGAATTCACTAGAATTACTTAACTTAATTTTACTCTTTTATATTTTCCAAAAATCCAATTCAATTGCTTTTGATAACTCATTATACTGGGAAATTCAATCCAACCAGATTATCCAATATAAATTATCACAGGATAACAACAATCATATCACAGAATATTTAAACAAAAATTAAATATTTTGAGGAATCCAGTTGGATCCCTCCAACCTGTTTCCCTGCATCCACAGACGTTAGCACAATACCAATTCCACTTCGAGGTGGAATTATCGCGGTATATGGGTTTTA
The DNA here is from genome assembly GCA_030737815.1 of Allium fistulosum. Taxonomy (NCBI): domain Eukaryota; kingdom Viridiplantae; phylum Streptophyta; class Magnoliopsida; order Asparagales; family Amaryllidaceae; genus Allium; species Allium fistulosum. The sequence continues at coordinate 641,149,890 of CM060907.1, read as the reverse complement.
TAAAATATCATTCGCTATTATGCGGCGCATAGGGTCTCATCCGCTATATAATTGCGGGAATATCAACAACTCAAATATATACATATGCCAATATATATATATTGGTATATACTACTATATACCATATCATATCAATCCAATCAAACAATTCAATCATTCATCCATATTTAAATTTAACCAATTAAATTTAAATAAAATTAAACTGAGTGAGATTAACTCACCTTTAAATTTTGCCATCCAAACCCAATCTCGACTTGCTCCTTTCAAAATTTAACCTTGTATAAACAATTATGCGATTTATTAATATTTGAACAATTGTACAAATAAATTTCCGTTTTATAAATTTTATTTAACCATTTCCTCTTAATAAAATATGCTTACCGACTAAATTAATTCATTACGTTTATTAGACAAATTTATCTTTATAATCCATTAAGTCAAAATAAAATCGCAAGTCCATATATATATCCTTATACAGATATATACATATACCTTAAAACATTTTCTTTCTATCCCTTGAAACCCGTTCACTTATAAAGTAGATCCCAAAATCTAGTTTTTTTCCACTATTTTTTTTTATTTTGAAACTTGCAGATTTATCTATATATATATTCTGTTTGCTGTCATGAAACCCTTATTTGAATCTTAATTTTAACTCTATCCAGATTTCAACTGGTTGTTATATTTTCCCTTTTCAAATTTATAAAAATTTATACATTTAAATGAAATTAGAAACAAACAGCAATACCTCATTGATGCTCACACAAGATCGTCGATCGAAACCCCCATCGCTCGAAGCCGTGACCTTGTCACGCGTCGCTACTTGCCTCTGCTACCTTGTCGTCGGTTGCGAGCTTCCAGCCCACTCGATTTGCCTAGTAGTCGAGAAAAACTACCTCCACCACCTCGAAACGAGAAAGCGACCTACCCCTCTTACCCCGCACACGCGAGCTCTGGTCATGACCCAGCTCCACGCGAGCCGAGCCACTCACGCTCGCCCCCCACAGTGCTCCGATTCCACCCTAGACATCGCCGACCCTCACGAGCATGAAGTCCCAAAAATCGTGCCTCGACCAACTCACACCCATCGAGTCGCCCGCCTTGCGACCTCGTACAAGATCGAGTCCTCCCTGGCCATGCGACATCGTCAACTGAACTTCGAATTGGGGAGAAGGAAACGAACGAGCTTGCCTATGCTTAAATCGAATTCGATTTTGATCTTGAGGAGAAGGAAACGATTTCACTTGGATTTGTTTGAGATGCTCGGTAATTTTATATTTTTTTCTTCACCGATTCGAAATCAATTGCAGAAGAAAGTATTTTGTTCTCCATTTCTTTTGATAAGTACGAGAGGTAAGACAAATCTAAAAGGAAAGGAAATGGTACAGAACGAATAGATATTTTATTTCTTGAGAGAGGACGCGTGTTATTCCAGGGAGAACACGTGTTATGAACTGCCTTGCGTGTCTGCATAGGCTTGCTATAGGTGTTGAGAAATGAAAGCAAAAAGCACTGATGGAAGATATATTGACCAGTTATAATATTAAATTTCCGATTTAATTTCAGCGCGTTTACATTCCGTACGATCACACGACAACTCCAAATACTACGAAAATTTAAATCCAATAATAATACAATATTACGGATCCAATGGAACTGGTTTCACTGAATTCCGAGACTGTGCCTCGGACGGCTATTTTTAAATTCAATTTCAACGATATATTTTTAAAACTAAACAAAACTCTTTAAAATTCCATTTTAAAAGTTCTATCATCTTCAGTATTAACAATATAAATTTTCTGAACCTTTGAACTATTTTTTTAACAGGCTTAAAATCAAGATTCCATATTTTACCCAATCCCGATAATTAAATTTAATAATTAATTATCCAAATAAATACTGTATATTTGAAATTAAAGTTAAAATTTAACCTTCGAATATTTAAAATAAATTAAATATTCCCATTTCAAATATACAAAAATTCCGGGTCGTCACATTCCTCCCCCCTTAAAAGAATTTCGTCCCCGAAATTACCAGTTAAGAGAAATGATTCGATACCCGTTTTTTTTCCCAATCCAAATAGTTTTAACAACTTTCCATAACAATCTTTTATTAATGATACACTAATCATCTTTTAACTTCCTAAACTTATTCATAAGTTCAACTCATACCACCTGCTTATCCATTCAAATTTAAATTTGAATTCAAATTTTAACTTATCAAAATTTTCCAAAATTTTTCTAACTCCCTAAATTTCCGAAAAATTTCGCCAGCGTCTCCTTTGCGCGGCTAGCTCGGTACTACTACAAAATGGCTCTACGGCCTCCCAATCTCAAAAAGAAAACAAAAAGCCAAGTGGCTGGATCCAAAAACCCAATCAAATTTCATATAGAAATCCAAATACATACCTTTTTTGTCGAGCCATTAAATTTTATCTTCTAAAATCAAAAATCCCAATTATCCATTGCTTTTATACACCTGTATATCCTACTAAGCAATAATATCCACTCACAATCCCAAAGTCATTTTATCGACTTCTTTATAAATTTTCAATATTTGCTTTACTTAAGCCCGTACGATGCACATATATCATCCGTACGCAATATCATATTCGATCGCTCAATCGATCACACAATTCCACTTCCGAACTAGTATCGTCCACCCGACTTCCTAGTGCGGACTCAGATCTGGTTCCTTGATCAGAAACCGTCATTCTCCTTGCATAGCCACCAACTATGATAGAGAATATCCAGAATCAGTCAACAATCCATATCCAGGTTCGCCGTTGAAAATCGAGTGAAAAATCCTGATTCGGATCGATAAAACTATCTCGAAATTCTGTGTTCGACATCTGGACCAAATAGCTATGCGAATAAAATAATATACGTACATCTTACGTATAAATTCCAATTGATTACCAATTATATCAATTCTCTTTTATTCACAATTATCCCATTTCACAACTTCAGTTTTAGTCTTCATTCAACTATTCACTTAGTATATTTCCAATACCAATTACTAAGTATATTTCCAATACAAATTACTAATTATATTTCCAATACCAATTTTTTTCTTAAGAATTTCATTCTTCAATTCTTAAGTTCACCACTGAAGTGTATATATATTCAAATCGAATTCCAATTTCAGATGAATTCCAACTTACTTCAATTTACTACTTCATTTCCAATTTTTTTTCCTTAAATTCAATTCATCTCCAACTTCCAAAAAATGAATTTTATTTAGCTCGAAAACAATCTAAGTTAATTCATTCAATAACTATTTCTCAACTTATTTAAACCACTCTTCTGTTGAGTTCAGTTTCCATTCAACATTTACTTAAGTCAATAACTTAAGTTTAATTTCCATTTAGCCAACCCTTTAAAATTTTATTTCCATCTTTCATTTGATTCTTATTTAATCAAATTCCATCCATTTATTTATTTAATATAATTGGTTCATTCACTTAATCATTATGAATTTTAATTTCCATACTCAATTCATCTGGAATTATTTTATTAATAACCAGGTCATTTCCAATTTATTTTCACTTAATTGGATTTCATTCGCAATTCAAACCATCACTATTTTAATCCAATTTCATTAACTCATTTATTATCTAATTAGTTCCTTCGCTGGTTAAAATTAAATACTTGCTTTTTAATTCCAAATATCACTTCACTTAATTATCTTAAGTTCAATTTATTTTATAATTCAAGTTTGGATCTATTTAAAAATTAAGATTGCTCATCTTAGTCATTTCCATTTGATAATTACAATTTCAAATTATAACTCTTAATGGTTCAAAGAAATGAATTCCCATTTATGACTTACAATTTCATTTCTATTCATAAGTTTTAACTTACTTACTTAAGATCTAGGACTATTCATTTAAGTCCATTTCATCTTTATAATCAAATTTCAAATTATTATACTTAAGAACTTAAGAATATGAATTTCTTTACACAATTATAAGCATTTTACATTACCTTTATATCCAATTCAATTCGACTTCAACTTATTTACATTTAATTCAATTCCAATTCTCAATTTTATTTAACTTATCTTAAGTTAAATTCAAATATATTTTATTCACCTTCATATACTCGAATTAAATTTTAATTCTAGGATACAATTTTATACAAGTTTTACAATTCATTCACCTTCAAGTTCTCTAACTCTTTTATCTACCAGCTTATATTACTCATTGAGTTAATTTCATCTCATAATTTTAATCCCAGAATTTAACTTTCATTCCTTTCTTATTTCAATCAACTTCATTCTATACTTTATATTGTTGATTCATTTAAATTCCCACATTTATATATTTAAATAGAATTCCCAGACTTCAATTGCCCGGTTTTATTTCAAAACCATTTTGAATCCATAAAGAACTCATACATATCTGGTATATCACCTCAAATCTCAATTTCCAAAATAATCTGCTTTTACCAAACAATATTCCCTTTGAATTTCAAAACCAACCCAGTTCACAATCATTTCCAATTTAAAACAGTTTGGTAGCAATTTCTCTTTGGAAACTCGAAAATAGACATCGATGATGCTGCAGTCATCACCGAAATTATTTTCCAGCGACCGAAAGAGAATTCAATGCTTTTATCACTTTAAAACATTTCAAACATTTTTAAAATCCCAAATTCCACCAGATTTCAATTCAATTTCAAAAATATTCATGAAATAATATCACCATTATTTTTCCCAAACCTTTAAAAACTATTTTTAAATCCAAAGGAATTTAAATCTTTCCCAAAACTTCAAATTCAAAATCCATCCAATTTTTATATCCACACATTACTCTGGAATTCTATCACGTTTTATTTCAAATTATAAGTCACATTTACAATTTACATTTTCAAATTTCATTTGTATATGGAGTTTATTTCCATTTATAAACTACATTTTCAAATTCCACTTATTATATAAATTATTTCTCAACTTTGGTTATAATTCAATTACTTGTTCAATTTCTACACAATAGTGGTAATAATTTAATATTATCACTTCCTAACAACCAAGCAACCAAATACTATAATAATTTACAAAGTTATTCCTTTATATACAAAAATAATTTGGGCAAAATTATTTCATTCACCCTATTTAAAACGATACTGTGTCGAACTGTTCTATTCAAGTGTTTAGAAACCCCTTCGATACAGTTGTCCAGACTGTGCCGACGAAGGTTCATATGCCACTCAATAAATCAACCAACACAATATAAAACCATTTTATATTCACTAACAAATACGCGCTCATATCTATTAGTACTCTCAAAATTCCCAACAGAGCCAAGGTTATCGCTAGCCTAAGCTCTGATACCACTGTCACAACCCGAGTTTTTCTAACACGAAAAACCGGACCATTTTAGTTAAGAAGAAGAGGTAGAAGAAGAAAAATAGAAAACAACAGCAGAATCTCACATACGCAGCGGAATAAAATATAATATATATCAACAGATCTTTACACAAATCAAACTGTATCTGTATATATATATATACATCCAAATACATCATCAGAGTACATCACATCAATATCATACAACTGAATACACAGCGGAAAAATAATAGCAAGTACGAGAGTACGTATCGTCATCCAGCTCGTCTCCTGAGCTCCACATCATCATATCCTGTAACCTATAATACTCGGTCTGACCCGAGCATCATATAAAACAATACCCGAGTCAGTCTGGAATACCAGCGTGAGAAAATCACACTCAAATTGATTATTAAAGTTTCAAAATCTTTTGAAAACAAAAGCATCTCGTAAGACCACGCCACAAATAAACATGTCGGGTTTTTACCTTACGATAGCTAAAACACTTTATATCAAAATCCTCTGATATTATAATAGTGTCTACAGAAAGTAAAATATAATCTAGCTGAAATGCTTGCATCTCACATTTCAACAATAGTTGGGCACAATCAAAACCGTACAAGGCACGTAGGAAGAATGGATTTCCAACGAATGACTAGGCACTGGGGTACCACCTATCACAGTACGTGGCCTAGATCACCGTACCGAGGAGTACGCCCGCTCCCCTGCAACACAAGGCCGGAACCATCCCTTACTGGATGATCCCGAATAAAATCACCCCACGGTTGGGATCAGCAACCGCACCACTAAGCCGAAATAAAAAGGGACATCTAGACAGGGATGACCTTACCCTCCAGTGGGAGCTACCCACGAAGCCTTGCTGCATAACCCCTGATTTTCAGTCATTCCCGGTTGATGAGGTTCGAGGCTAAACGATACCTTTTAGAGAACATATCCCTTAGAATGCCCATCGTCTGCTGACGATGTTTCGCAAGCATTCGTCCATACCAGTCCGTCCCGGGTTCGAACGGAACCGAAGGCACTATTCCTACTACATCCATTTTGGAAATATCCTCAGGATTAGTAGCGACTAGCCCTTGCACTTCACAGCTCCATCTTCGACTCCGAAATCGTTACACGAAACGTACAAACCGGATCGAAGTGGTATTCGAGTCTCCAGACCTAGAATCCCGGTATACGGAAACCCAATCCCGGTCTCTTCGAAACGATCAGCGCATTGGCCAATATTGATAGTCGGTTATTTAACTATCAATTAACATCCACAAGCAACCATCACACAATTAAATAATTTCCCACATTATTTATTTGCCCAAATATCTTTCCAAGATATATTTCCAAATTTTCAAACTCCTTTTGAAAACAATTTTAAACAATTTCCACTTACGGAATACATTTCCAAATATTTATTTCTCTGAAACACTAAGTACAAAACACTTAGATTTTAAAATAATCTTAAAACACTTTACTATAAATATACTTAATAATATTGAAATTTTAAAAGAAACTACTTTAATACCTTAACAAAATATATACTTAAGAAATATTTAAAATGAAACCACTTTACAAATATAAACTAAATTTCTTTTTTTTTTTAAAAATATAATACCAAATCACTTTTATATAATTACTACAATAATAGATTTGAAAAATACTTACTTTAAAGTTTAAACATTTACAAAGAATAGATTTTCCAAAACATACTTAGGAAATTAACATTTAGAAATAATAAATTTTCTAAAATATGCTTTTAAAAATACAATTAGAACTTTTAACTTATATTAAAATTGCTTTGAAAACGTACTTGGCTATCCAGAGAAATACACTTCTCACTCCCATCTTTTAAAAATAAAATAACATTTATTTTTAAACCAAACCATATCCTTTTATAAATTCCCACTTTGAAATTATATTTTCAAATATCCTCTGATATTTTATTTTACTTTACAAACCCAGTTTATCTCTCCCAAATCTCATTTCTCTTTAAAATTCAAATTCCAAAGTATTTAAATCAATTTATAATTGATTTCCCAATTTATTTTACTTTGAAATAAATTTTCTTACTTAATCCATTTATTTCCAAATTCATTAACTTCCAGATTTTATTTCTCATTATGATTTAAAATCTTTAAACCGAAACACAAGTTTCAGATTTCCCAAATTCCTTCTCTTTTTAATTACATTTAAACATTGAATTAAAATAAATTTTTATCCCTTTAAATAACATCACATAAGTCTTCTTTAAATTCAGCATTTCTTTATTTATTCAAAATTCCTCTTTTCCATATTTAATTTATTCGAATTCACTAGAATTACTTAACTTAATTTTACTCTTTTATATTTTCCAAAAATCCAATTCAATTGCTTTTGATAACTCATTATACTGGGAAATTCAATCCAACCAGATTATCCAATATAAATTATCACAGGATAACAACAATCATATCACAGAATATTTAAACAAAAATTAAATATTTTGAGGAATCCAGTTGGATCCCTCCAACCTGTTTCCCTGCATCCACAGACGTTAGCACAATACCAATTCCACTTCGAGGTGGAATTATCGCGGTATATGGGTTTTATAAAATATCATTCGCTATTATGCGGCGCATAGGGTCTCATCCGCTATATAATTGCGGGAATATCAACAACTCAAATATATACATATGCCAATATATATATATTGGTATATACTACTATATACCATATCATATCAATCCAATCAAACAATTCAATCATTCATCCATATTTAAATTTAACCAATTAAATTTAAATAAAATTAAACTGAGTGAGATTAACTCACCTTTAAATTTTGCCATCCAAACCCAATCTCGACTTGCTCCTTTCAAAATTTAACCTTGTATAAACAATTATGTGATTTATTAATATTTGAACAATTGTACAAATAAATTTCCGTTTTATAAATTTTATTTAACCATTTCCTCTTAATAAAATATGCTTACCGACTAAATTAATTCATTACGTTTATTAGACAAATTTATCTTTATAATCCATTAAGTCAAAATAAAATCGCAAGTCCATATATATATCCTTATACAGATATATACATATACCTTAAAACATTTTCTTTCTATCCCTTGAAACCCGTTCACTTATAAAGTAGATCCCAAAATCTAGTTTTTTTCCACTATTTTTTTTTATTTTGAAACTTGCAGATTTATCTATATATATATTCTGTTTGCTGTCATGAAACCCTTATTTGAATCTTAATTTTAACTCTATCCAGATTTCAACTGGTTGTTATATTTTCCCTTTTCAAATTTATAAAAATTTATACATTTAAATGAAATTAGAAACAAACAGCAATACCTCATTGATGCTCACACAAGATCGTCGATCGAAACCCCCATCGCTCGAAGCCGTGACCTTGTCACGCGTCGCTACTTGCCTCTGCTACCTTGTCGTCGGTTGCGAGCTTCCAGCCCACTCGATTTGCCTAGTAGTCGAGAAAAACTACCTCCACCACCTCGAAACGAGAAAGCGACCTACCCCTCTTACCCCGCACACGCGAGCTCTGGTCATGACCCAGCTCCACGCGAGCCGAGCCACTCACGCTCGCCCCCCACAGTGCTCCGATTCCACCCTAGACATCGCCGACCCTCACGAGCATGAAGTCCCAAAAATCGTGCCTCGACCAACTCACACCCATCGAGTCGCCCGCCTTGCGACCTCGTACAAGATCGAGTCCTCCCTGGCCATGCGACATCGTCAACTGAACTTCGAATTGGGGAGAAGGAAACGAACGAGCTTGCCTATGCTTAAATCGAATTCGATTTTGATCTTGAGGAGAAGGAAACGATTTCACTTGGATTTGTTTGAGATGCTCGGTAATTTTATATTTTTTTCTTCACCGATTCGAAATCAATTGCAGAAGAAAGTATTTTGTTCTCCATTTCTTTTGATAAGTACGAGAGGTAAGACAAATCTAAAAGGAAAGGAAATGGTACAGAACGAATAGATATTTTATTTCTTGAGAGAGGACGCGTGTTATTCCAGGGAGAACACGTGTTATGAACTGCCTTGCGTGTCTGCATAGGCTTGCTATAGGTGTTGAGAAATGAAAGCAAAAAGCACTGATGGAAGATATATTGACCAGTTATAATATTAAATTTCCGATTTAATTTCAGCGCGTTTACATTCCGTACGATCACACGACAACTCCAAATACTACGAAAATTTAAATCCAATAATAATACAATATTACGGATCCAATGGAACTGGTTTCACTGAATTCCGAGACTGTGCCTCGGACGGCTATTTTTAAATTCAATTTCAACGATATATTTTTAAAACTAAACAAAACTCTTTAAAATTCCATTTTAAAAGTTCTATCATCTTCAGTATTAACAATATAAATTTTCTGAACCTTTGAACTATTTTTTTAACAGGCTTAAAATCAAGATTCCATATTTTACCCAATCCCGATAATTAAATTTAATAATTAATTATCCAAATAAATACTGTATATTTGAAATTAAAGTTAAAATTTAACCTTCGAATATTTAAAATAAATTAAATATTCCCATTTCAAATATACAAAAATTCCGGGTCGTCACAGATAATCCAAATGGGGATTAAGACAAATGTGAATAAGTGAATAAGATCAAAGTGAGGATGGATAGAAAGGCAATTGATTTAACTGATAATCAATGAAGATAAATACGTAGGATGTACGTATATTATTCTATTCGCATAGTGATTTGATCCAGATTCGAGCACAGAATTTCGAGATAATATTATCGATCCGAGTTGGGATTTTTCGCTCGATTTTTGACGGTGAACCTGGATATGGATATTTGATTGATTCTGGATATTCTCTATCGTAGTTGTGACTATGCAAGGAGAATGACGGTTTCTGATCAAGAAACCAGATCTGAGTGCACACTAGGAAGTCGGGTGGACAATACTAGTTCGGAAGTGAAATTGTGTGATCGAGTAAGGGATCAGATTGATATTGCGTACAGATGGTATGGGTACATCGTACGTGTTTCAATAAAATTGATATTGGAAATTTGTGGATAAGAACTGTAAATGATTTTTGAAATTGAGAGTATATTTTATGAAATATATGATGAAGTAAAGTAGGAATTGGATATTTCTATGGTAAAAATTTACTTTATGGAAGTAAGTAATATGGTAAGTGACTTTATAAAGTAATCAAGCTTGAATATTGTTTTGGTATAAACCAAGTTATGTATATATAATTGATAAACTCCCCTTGTTGAATCTAAACAGAATAAAAAGGGTTTTTGAAAGTATTGGAAGTATAAAGAGGGAATTTATACAAGTATGAAGTGATCCAAAGATTTTCAAAGTTTTATATATCTATATATATATATAAAGGATATTGTGAAAATGATTTTGGAAAAGGTTTTGGGAACCTATGAATTTGGAAAAGGCTTTTGATTTTTGGGAAAATCAATTTTGGAGTTTGGAAAGCCTAGTTTGAGAATTATCGATTTTGGGAATCGATTTTGAGAAAGGAGCTTTATATGGGATTCATACTAGGTGTATGATTTGGAAAATACTATATGTGTATAATATAAAGTATTTTGAGATTGGGCTCTGGGGAAAAAGGCGCTCCCTTGAAATGAACTTCTCAGGAGTGCCATAGGGTGGCACTGCCTTGAGCCTCTAAGGGGGAGGTTCTAAAGTTGATCCTGTGAGGAGTCCGGACAAAACTAGTTCCTGAGGATTTTGTGTAGTGTAGCGAAAGTCGAGGGCGCTGATGCCTATAGGGGAATTTGGGTTATGCTGTGACGACAGTTTAACTCGATGTCACTGCGATCTACTGCAGACCATAGCGAAAGTCGTGTGTGCCGTTGAGAGCCAACAGTCTACGTTTGATTTTATATCGGTAGACTGCGACACTATGGTAACATAGCGTAAGTCGTGTGTGCTGTTGAGAGCCAATAGTCTGCGTTTGATTTTACATCGGTAGACTGCAACCTATGTAGGAGTGGAGAAGTTTCATTTCGACAGCGTAATCGAGAGGCCGCGGAGAGCCTACAGTTACATGGACTTTTGCTGCGACGGCAATGTAACCCTGGAATGTAACTGCGATCTGTTGTAGGTTCCATGGCGTAATCGAGAGGCCGCGGAGAGCCTACAGTTACATGGACTTTTGCTGCGATGGCAACGTAACCCAGGATGCAACTGTGACCATGGATGGGTGTGATGATTTCCAGAGCATTTTCACCATAGATATTTCCTATACTTTTCGAAACTGTTTTCTATATTTCCAATAAAGTTATTTTCCAAAGAATTTTCACTGAATGTTGAAAAAAAATTTACCAAGTACTTATCGATTTTCAATCCTACGCCTGATCAACGTATGACTGAATTTCTATGAGAATAAGGATGGACTTGTTGAGACATCGAGTTATAAAAAGTATTTTTGTATAAAACTATGTTCGAAATATTATGTAGATTTTGAAGGGTTTTAAAATTTTAATATAAAAGGGGTAAAAGAGTTAAAAATGTTTAAGGAATAATTTAACTAAAATACACAGTAAATTAATATTATTGCTTCGTTCCTTTTCGAGGACGAAAAGTTCTAAGGGGAAGGAATGCGACGACCTAGATTTTAACGGTTTTTAATTGGTAATAAATAAATTAAATCATTGAAATATTAATATTTACTAATCAAACAAATGAATTTTTTATAATTAAAGGTATTTGAATATAGACATTGATTTGGAAACTAAAATAAAAACTGCACCATTTAAATTAGGATAAAACATCCAAAGATATATATGCATAAAAAGGGATCTAAATATGTAAATAATGAATACGAATAAACAAGCTCTTTGATGTTGAAAATATATACACATATAAGTATATTCATATATAAGGATATAAATGTATCTATAAGCCTATGAGAAATAAAATACTAGTAACTTATGTGTATACATTGAATAGTAGAGAGGCAAACCTATTTTACACATAAATGATAGATATGTACACATACATCAATTCACATAAATGCATGTAAACAAAAAAAAAAGACAAGTTTTAGGCTTAGCATACAAAATATAAATATCAGTTCAGGAAAAGAGAAATAAAAAAAATATAAACTCCTGCTCTTCTATAAATGCTTGTACTGACTCTGCAGCCACCCTATGGCTTGTATAATACACTTCCTCCTCTTCTATATAAATATAACGGTTAACCCCTGCCTGGATCATACCACTCGAATATTATAAAGCAAAGTTCTCTCATTTAAAATCAAAATAGGAAAATCAGAAGCAAACCAAAGAAGCCAAAGCCTGTGTTCAAACCAGCTTTAAATTTTCAAGACAAAGTCTGCTCTGTTCATATAGAAAGGTGTAAACATTTTATTTAAAAATTTAAAGTAGAATAGCCTGATGCATGTGAATTCCTGAAATAAATTATGGTATACATGTATAAATAAGAAGTATGGTTTCTGTTTATATGATTGAGTAGAAGTATGCATACTTGATGAACCTGGGTGAACTCTGTTCTTGATCAAAGATTCAAAATATCCTTAACTAACCATTGATAGGCCTTAGATTTCAAACAAAGTATGTTTGTTTGAATATAAATTAAGATTTAAAAATATATACAAGTATCACAAGTTCATATCTTTCTGTAAATCAAGGCCATACAGTAGGAATTAGAAACCTGTAAAAAATTCAAGTATCAGAATTTAATGTTTCACAGATATAATCCTGATCGTCACCAAGATTCATGAATTTTAAGAGTTAAATCTCAATTTTAAGATTGTTACTGAGTGGGCATTTCGTGTATTACCAGACAATAAGTTTTGGGGTTTTTCTGATGATCGCTTCGACTGGAGGGATAGGGATTGGGGTCAGAGGAAGGTGGTAGGCTAGCGATGTTGGGAAATATGGGTTTTTATTTTTCTGATCATCGTTGGTGATGATACGTTGATAATTAGGGTTTTAGAAGTGGTTTTGATTTGTCTGGGTTGGCGGAGCAATTCGAAGTCGTCGATGGACTATCGGTGATCGGAACAAATTGGATAAAGGCGCCATGATGTGGCGACGCTCTGGACCAAATCACGTGGTTGCTGGTGATCTTGGGTGTTAGTACGAGATGTTTTGGGTGATCGAGTTCTTCCAGTGGTATTCGAATTTGTCCATTTTCGATGTAGGATATCGAAGCTTGTTCTGGGTGACTATGAGGGTCGGCGAGTTGATTTATGGCTCGTCGAGAGCTGTAGCGTTGATCGACGATGGTCACAGCGTTGTGTACGTGCACAGGTGCACAGTGTATCAAAGGTGATTGTGATTGGGGAAGAAGAAGTAGATAAGGAGGAAAGGAATTGTTTTGCTCGACGTTTTCTCGGGGAAGTGGGGACGTATACTCGGGTTAATCTCGAGTTCGATCAGGAAGAATGAGATTTGTTGACTCAGTTAGGAATCTGGAATTACTCAAGTTTTTGGGGAATGTGGGGGTAGTGCTCGGGTTTGTTCTGGATTACATGTTAGAAGCTTTCAGAGTTAAGATAAATAATTATCTTTAAACTATTTTAAGTAATACTTGAGTTATTAAATATGTTATATAAAGTTGAGGATATTTTATTTAAGTTTTAATTATTTAAGTTAATCGTGGAAAATGTTTTTTTTATATAAAAAAAACTTTATTAAGAAGATAATTTAGTAAATGATTAATCATTTAATTAATTGATAAAAATTAAAGATAAATTAATAAGTAACTACAGACTAATTATTGATTAATTAATAATTAAAGAGTAATTAATAAATGATCAAGGATTAATTAGTCAAGGGTAGTTAACCAATAGGATTACTTTATGATGAAGATAATTTAGGGGTAATTACTCAATGGAAAGTAATTAAGAATTAATTACTTAGTGTAATAAACAAAAGGATTGATTAATTAAGGATGAGTTAATTAATGAGTATGAATTAATTAAAGGATAAGTAATCAACGTAAGTGATTATCGAATATTTAATTTGGGTAATTAATCAAGATGGTAATTAAAGGTTACTAATGTTATGGGTTTAAGAATAATTAATTTGTAAAATTAATTAAAAAGAAATTACTTAATGTAATTAAAGAATGATTTACCAAGGATGATTAATCAAGATGAATAATTAAGGAATGATAAATTAATTAAGTATAATTAATAAAGTAAATAAATTTAATTCATTGGTAGTTAATTAAATTAGAAATGGTCTGACTAATTTATCTTGTTTATGGATTGAGTGATATTTGAACGCCTTAGATTATTTGTTATCCCTGGCATGTGATCGTGATGTTATGTGATATGAAGTATTTCTGTAATTTGATATATTGGGTTGAACATGGATAGTGTGGTTATCTATGATGAAATGCTGTATGAAGTGACATCTAGTATGTAAAAGTAAAATGTATTCACTTGAATAACTTGGGTTAAGATGACATTGGTTTCGAAGAGGCCGGGGTCGAGTATCTGTAATTACCTGAAAACACTTCGATTTGTAATCTATAGTAATTCTTTATAGATTTGATATGTTAAATCAATAGGCTGGAATGGAATAAATTAAGTAAACTAGACCATTGAAACTAAGTAAGGGTACTTAGTGATTGTTTGTGAAATAAGTATTGACTATAACAAGTTAAGAACCTGTAGAGGAATATGAGTTACCCCGGGTTTTAAAAAAAAAAAATAAGTTTTATGTATAGTGATTCATGTTAGATAAAGTTTACTCACGCTGGTTTCCAGCCTGACTCGGGTGTTACTTTAATGTAATGCTCGGGTCAGACCGAGTATTACAGATTTTCAGGTAAGGACGTTCTGGAGCTCAGGAGACGAGCTGGATGGCAGAAACGTATGGAGTGTTTCCGCTATGATATATTGTTGTATATTTGGACATGTTGATTATATATGTCCAGTGATTGTGTATATGTTGTAACTCTGATGTATTAAAGTGTAATTTAACTAATACAGTTTCTTTGTATAAATGGTATTATATGATATTATATTTTTATCCGCTGCGAATGTGAGAATCTGTGTTGTGTTTCTGTTTCTTCTTCTTCTATCTCTTTCTTCTTTCCTAACTATCTGGAATTTTCGGTATCGGAAATTCCGGGTCGTTACAGTCTCATAGGTTGTAATGAGGAGGGGGTCAAAATAACGTTCTAGTGACTGGAAAATCTATAAACTATGCATAACATAAATTTATACCGACTAGTTTCCATTTAATTTTTATGCCCATTAAGGTTAGCAATTCTTATCTAACTATGCATTACACACACGGTTACTTACTTACACCTTCCTAAGATACAAATACTAATGAAGTCTTATAAACCATCCAATATGTCCAAGCCCATTTGCCACTTAATACTTCTAAATATGAAGAGGGTTTCTATAATATTTTTAAAAAGAGAAATAGGCAGACTCTGCCATTTAAGACCTTAATCAAGGTAGACCCCGTCATTTAAGACTTATTTATTCCCAAGATGGTTTCCTAACAATGTTGTCAATGGTCGGTGGGTCCTAGCTATAAAGACTTCTAACCATTATTTAAGGCCTTCGACATTTAATGTCCAACTGTTACCGCATCTATCATCGATAAAATCGTATCCATGTAATAAATAGTACCCAAGCCACTTATTACCTTTTATAGGAAAATAGGCAGACTCTAGTCATTTAAGATCTTAATTAAAGCAGACCCCATCATTAAAGACTTATTCCCAAGGCGTGCTACTTAATGGTACTATTGTTATTACGGCCTTAGTAATGAGAGAGACTATACCCAAGCCACTTATTACCTCATTAATAAGGACTAGGCATACCCCTGACCATTTAACACCTATTTATAGGTAGTCTTTGTTATCCTAACCCCAAGGCAGACTCCTCACTAGTACTATCAGGTTGACATTGCTTGGAAACCTCATTGGACTACTTAATACTTCTTTTATAGGAAAGAGGTGAACCACTCAATCACTTAAGACTCCAAACCTGAAGTGAACCATTCTCGAGATATCCACCATCACTCTTTAATTATAAATATGGAACCGCATTAGTTACTTATTTTGTAGGAAGGCGGGCCCTACAGCCACTTAAGACCTCAACATTGAAGTAAACCCTTTTAGAGACATCTTTATTTATTTGGAACCTCACTAGGTTACTTAATACTTCCATTTATGTAACGACCCGTAAATTTTGATAATTAAAACTATTAAATTAAATAAGATTTTGAAATTTAATATTGTGATAAATTAAAATTTATGTTTTATTAATGAGAAAATAATTAAAATATAATATAATTTTATTGTTTGAATGTTATTCACAATTATTTTAATATAATTCCAATCAATTGAAATTATTGTAAAATTAATTTGGCTATAATTGTAAATAGGGAATTAAATTGTCAATTAGTGGAATTAATGCAATTGAAATATTATAATTAATATGGTGAAAGATGATAACTGTAGAATATTTATGTAATAAAATGTAAACTAATGTTAATTATATTTGTAAGGTAAAAGTTGATTTAATAATAAGAGTGCAAATCCGTATAAAAAAATTAGATTGAAATTTAATTATAATTAATTGGGTTTTTATTTTAGTTGTAATTGAACGTTGAAATTATGGCAATATTTAAGTATTGAATTTAACTTGGAAAATTTATTTTAAAAGATTATAAATTTCTGTGTAATCAGAAATAATAAAAGTGTTAACTTTTGAATTTTAATTTAAAAGTGATTAAATCAATTTAATAATAATTTATTTATTAATTTGAAAACTAGCCATTTTGGCCACTGCCTTCGATTTTGACGAACCTAGTTTTATCGGATCCATAGCCGTGAATTATTATAGGATTTCAAGTTTCATAACGATCATACTTATTGTTTGATTGTGCGAGCTCGAAACGCATAGAAATCGATTAATAGAAATTAAATGAATATAATTTGATTTTGAAAGCTAATTTCTATATATGATGGAATTAGGATTTGAAATTTGTTCTGTTGAATTTAAAAATATCGAAAACCTATATTTCGATATATTGGATGACCCATTTTCGTTTCGGGAACGAAACAGGCTTTTCGGGTCGTTGTTATTGTTTCGATCCAAATTGATCTAGTCCATCCATTTCTATTTCAGCTCTGCCTATATATAGGCTATTATAAAACCTAGTAGCCTTTTATTTTCTATTGTCTGTACGGACATTTCTTTCTCATCTCCTCCTTCCCAATGGCAGACAATTCAAAACACTAGATTTCAATTTCAAATCAAAATCCAAAAATTCAAACTCCTCAAAACCAATCGAATAATACATTGTTGCGAAGCTCTCATCGAACACAACATAAATCTGCAATTCTTTTTTCAACTGGAGGTTTGGTTTGGCCAGAAATCAGCAGTTTAGTTTCGGCCTTTCATATTAGGTTTTCGATTTCGATGGTGGATCGTCGAGCAGAATGCATCCACGGTATTCATTCTTCTCAGAGATGGCCATAATCGCCAGAAATGGGCAGGAATTAGTGGCGGCGGACCCATTTGGTGTGATCAGAGATGCCCGCGAGATGTCTGGTGTGGCAACGGAGCACGAGGGACGTCATGGCGATGTTGGATCAGTTTGGTGGCGAGCGTTTTGGCGTGCGGCGACGAATGGCGGCAGGTTGCGTACAGGCTTCTAGAGAGAGACGAGCATGTAGGGTTAGGGTTTGAGGTAGTATAATTCGATATTGCCATTGTTTTATATTTAATTTAAATTCAAATTGTAAGTGTTCTAACTCGTATAACTCTTTCATACGAGCTCGGATTTGGACGCGGTTTTCTCCTTTGCGATCGTATCAAAATTTCGGACGATAAGGAACTAGTTTGGCTGCATTCCGAGACTGTTGGAATTTTGGGCTTTATTTGGATTTTAAATCGACGATAAATCTAAGGTGAGTGATTTAACCCACTCACAAATACTAAATAATTTTATGTTAGTTGAATTAATTTTATGATGTGATAAGAATATTATTGGTTGCTGTTTGGTTGTTTAATTCGACATTTTAATTGAAATTGAATTTCATTGAATTAAATTGTCATTTAAATTAATATTGAATATTAAATTGTTAGTTAAATACCTAAAAATGATAACTTGTTAATTGTTGTGATTTATCGACTGATTTGGATGTTGATTGTGATGGATGTTTATTAGTTCACATTTTGGATGATTTGATGTTATGTTCATTTTATATGTTGTTATCACACTGCAAATTCCCTTAGTTATTGTTAAGAAAATCGCTATGGGTTGAAATGATACATACCCAAATGATTTTATAGATTAGGGAAAAATCATTATGGGTCGAAATGATAAATCCGAGCAATTTTATGGATTTGGAAAATTGTGATTCGGTATACGAGTTGAAATGATATATATTCGGAAATTTAAATTTATTACGGGTTGAAATGATATATATCCGTATCACTTGTCCATAGGGTAGAAAATTATATACAGACATCTTTGGTCGGTTTTAAATTATTTTCTAAGTGGTAAAGTATGTTTAATTTATAAATTTCATTTTTAAATTTAATTTAATGATTTTATTTAAACTTTGTGTTTGGAAATGATTTATTTTATATGTTTTAAAGTTTCAAATTATAAGTTGATATATGGTTTTAACGAAATTTTAAGATTTAAACTTATAATTTTATTTAGTTTTAAAATATATAATTTAAATAATGTAACATAATATAAACATTTTAAAGTTTTAATTTAATAAAATATTCAATATAGTTTTAAAAGATTTATTTAAAAATTTAATTTAATATAATAACTATAGACTTTTATAATAACATTAATATATAAAGATTTGTGTAAAGGATTTTAGAAATTGCTATAAGGTTTTGTAAGGAAATTTATAAAAGTTTATAAGAGATTTTATAATGGATTTTATAAAAGGGATTTTATAAAAGATTTTATAAAGGATTTTATAATTGTTTTATATAGGAGTTATAAAGGTTTTTAAGGATTTTATAAAGGGTTTTATAAAAGAACTTGTATAAAGGGGATTTGCAAGCGTTTTAAAGGAATTTGCGTAGAAGTTTATGAAAATGGGAAGAGTTGTAAATTGTTTTGAAATTTATAAATAGCATTATAAATGGTTCTAAAGCAAATAATAGTTTATAAATGGTTTAAGAGAGATTTATAAATTATTTTCAAAATTGATAGAAAGAAATCTTCCTCGGTATTTTTGAATATGTCTATACTTTTGGATAAGTATATGGATATCTTGATATGAAGGTATAAACTGTTTTATGGATTTATTATTGATTATAAAATGACCACGGTGTGAAATAAGCTTTTGGTTGTTAAAAAGACCGGGGTCGGATATTGTCATACTCTCTGCCAATTCCAAAACCACTTTAACAATTGTGCACGTGATGGAGAATCCAGAATGAAGTAGGATGGTTTGACGAAAACTACTGGAATGAAGTAAGAGAACGATGATGGATAGCCTTGACTTTCGGGTCACAATTAAAATGACTAAAACAGGAGCCACGCCGGGCCAAGTAGGGTCGCTCCCCTTATTGGGCATAGTTTCTTCGATATCATATCTGTTACTTTGTGATTGATTGGTGGCCACCCCTCGATTTTGATTACAGGAGTGTGTCTCGAGGTAGGTGGTAGTAGCTGTTATGCGTTACCACTAGTCCAGATCCGCAAAACGGTAGAATCCTACCCTGGGCATTGCCTCACGTGCCTTGTCATATTTATCCTGATCGAGCCCATTATGACTTTTGTTTGTATCGTATCGATGGAGTGCTCATTAAGTAAACCACCGGTTTGGCAGAGCTTACAGTATTTGTGTAGACTATGGTATTTATATAAAAAAATGTGCTAAGGGGGATATGGGTAACGCCTTAACGCTATTTTAATACTTTACTTTACTGTACACATGTTATAATACTGTATTGTATTACATATGTAAATAGTTTAACGGATCCTTAGGAGATGGAATCCCGAACATCTCTTAAGTTATTGCACACACATTAGACATTGGATATGAGATGTTAAATCCCGTAAACATCTCTGAAGCCGTTAAACTTATATTTACTTATTTTGATTTAACTTACAAAAGATCATTTAGTTTTGACTCGAGTGTTTTGTTTTTTCATTACGCTCGGGTTAGCCTGAGCTTTACAGTGTTGAAGACATTATTCTAGAGGTCAAAGACGGAGTTTAGTATTATATTATTATTATTATTATTCCACTGTATCATATTGTTCCGCTGCATTATTTATTTATTCCTGCTGTATGTATAACTCTGATATATTGTAAAAGTGTAATCAAATGTTATTTGTAAAACAGCTTCATGAATTGTTTATTTGATTATTATATTTTATCATTCCACTGTGAGTGTAACAACCCTGGTTTTGGTGATTGTAACAACCCGGGATTTCGCAATTATTTTATTATCGTCATTAGACGATTAATGTTGTTGTTAATTTCTAATTAGAGTTTTTAATCAAAATGAAATCCTTTAAAAATTTATTTGTTGTTACGTGGGCTTCGAAACTTAGTTTTGGGCCATATCTTCATTGTAGTTTTGCCGAGATTTTATCCTGGGCAAAACCCATTCTCCTTTGTTCGTTCAAAAGCCCAATCCCCTTATTATTTTCTTCGGCCTGATTATCTCTGAGATAATGGCGATGCTAAAAAACTAGGGTTTTGGCTATTTGGTTCTCTGGCGATTTAGCCCCTCGATTCTCTGATGAACTTGAAGCTGTGATCAAGGCCTCGTTGTTCGATCCTACTTTGCCTTGAATCTTGATTTAGGGTTTTTACCCTGTTCGTTCCACTGGAAAATTTGAAGTTTTGGCTTTGTCGATCTTTGTAGCTCTGGCCTGTGGTTTTCTTTGTGGTGACTTTGGAATTCTGGAATTGTTGTTGCCTTTGGCGATTCTTATTCGAAGCTACGACTTCGTTCAGTCGAAATTATTATTTGGTGCTTGCGACTCCTTCTCTCGAGTTCGTCTCCGCTTCGAACAAGGTGAGTAATTCTAGTTACTCACATCAAATTCGACTTGGTTGAATTCGATGCTTATTTTATTTTTGTGGTCTTACGCAGTTCGATTGTGTTATGATGATTGATGATTTCTCTGTTTTTTTTAATTGGAAAATATGGTGTTGAATTTTGATTTGGTTCGATTCCTTCTTGTTGACTTGCGACATTTAAATCCCACTGGTTCGAATTCATGAAATTCCAGCTTCTTGTTTTTAACTTGATAAGCACGGCTTTGATTTAATATCGTTTGATTTTGTTTGATTCAAATGCATATACTCGATAATGCTTGATTTTAAAATACTTCGATGTTGACAATTCTTCTGAGATGACCACAGCTTGACTGTTTGGTTTTAAAACACTTCGACTTTATGTTCTCTGGGATTTGTTCATATGATTTGGTCGAGTGTCTGGTTTGATTTCATTTCTTGAGCTCCATTTCACTTTGTAGTTACTGATTATTCTCATATGCTTGTACTATCTGATTGCATACCTTAACCACTGCTTGGATTTTGAACTAATTTGCATTGAGTTGCACTGTTCGTCCACTGATGTTGCATTTAGCTGTTCACTTGAGTTGGTCTATTCTGAATCTGGTCCTTGTTAGTATCTCCTTGTAATATTCATTTTAAGCTATGCAAGCCTCTGGCCATTTGTGTCAGTGTTTGCTTTGATCATGTTACATCTTTGTCATTGAAAGCCTGCATTGTATTTGAGTGCATATATGCTTGACCCTTGCATACGTGACTCAGTCCATTGTGCATTATGTGTACCTGTTGGTCATGTAAATCCTCTGTTTGTGATTCATTTCATGTTAGCGTCGGGTAACTCGAGATTTTACTCAGAGGTTTGAAGTGTTTAGCCGAGTTTATTTTGTTGCTGTGACATTGTAGTTTACATTATTTCTGCTACCTGTACTTGTAGTTGTTCAATTTGCCTTCTGTTCATTTGACCATTTGTATACATACATTCATGTATGTATATAGATGTATGTTTCACTGTTGCACATTTATGTGCTTGCTTTCTTATACGCTGGAATTTGACTTATAGTCTATCTTGTTTTAATGATGTATTCATTTGTACATCACTTGTTGCCTCTTTTACTGCCTGCATTGTTTCATTTCACTGTTGCAGTCTTGCCCATAAATATTTGTGGTGGCTGCAGTGCTTTTTGTTGAGATTTTTGCCTTGTTGGGTTTCATTGCATTGATGCATTGATTTTTATTGGCAGCTTGATTTGTTGTCCCTTGTACTGGCCATTGAATTCAAGTGGTGGCTGTAGTACATGTTGCAGTTTGCCATTGTATTCAAGTGTTTTTCCTAGTTGATTTGGTTTAATCTGATGATTTTGTTGTTTAAGTGTCGTTTAGGCAATTCTGATGTTTCCTAAATTATCTTCATTGGTGATCTTTTTATTTATCTTTGTTGATGATTGGAATTCGCTGATTTGTTGTTTAACACTGTTTAGTGTTATATCTGCCGTTATCTGATTCTTTATCGAGGAGTCGGATATACGAGGTTTCTGTGACTGTCGTCTATTTGATGTTTGATTATTATTGCTTCTATGCATTAATAACTGAGTTTGAATTAGACTGACCCGTGTATTATTTTCTTTTGAATGTAATACTCGGGTCAGACCCGAGTTATTTCAGGTTGTAGATTTCCTGCTTTGAATTGCTATTGAGCTATGAAGACTTTTCAAATTATTTGAAGTGTTCTGCGTCATTTTGTAGTAGTCAGTGTATTGATTAGGTTGATATGTATTCATGTACATTAGTTGATAATGTATTTGTATATATAACTTCCAAAGTCGACAGTTGTAGTTGTATCATATGTATTGTGTCAACTATATTGTAACTGACATCAGTTGTATATATATATGAGACTTTTGTTTTATCTGTGTTCCGCATTTATATTATCTTTGTTATTATTATATCTAATGTCCTAAACTATTATGAACCATCGTAGTTTGTTTTATATTGGTAATTGGGTATGTCGATGGGAGTAAATAAATAAGATGAAAAATGAAAAGTATATACCACTCCTATCGAGGTAACCAATATTAGTGTAAGGCCAACTACGGATGGCCGCTCCTATCCAGCCTTATTCTTCGTAATAATAGACAGTATTTCTTTTAATACTCTTTGTTATTATGAGCATAGAGGTGGGGCGTCACAGTGATTACTTGAAAATTTAATTATAATAGTGGTTATAATTTAATAATGGAGAAATAAAAATAAATTGAAGATTTAAAATTGTTTATTTTGAGTAAACAATGAATTTGGAAAGAATAAAATGGAGTTAATATGATAATGTTGGTAATAAATGGTGAAAAATGGAAATATGTCAATTTGGTGATTTATTGAATTAAATAAAAGATAAAAAGAATTAATTCTATAATAATTTGTTGAATAAATGTAAAATATTGAAAATAAAGTTTTAAAAACTTTATTGTGTTATTTTGGAAGAAAATGAGCATTATAGGATTTTAATTTTATAAAATGCAATAATTATTGCATATTATTGCCAAATATTGGTTTTAGCAAATTTTAATGAAGTATTAAAATTTAATATGTTGTATAATAAAAATAAAATGGTGAAATACTAATTAAAAATAATACTTTAAGATAAAAAATGATGTTAAAATGGTTTGATGTGTTTAATTACACAAGAAAATAAATTGTGTATGATTTTTGGTGTTGTAAATAGTGCTTTATGTAATTATAGTGTAAATTGGGTATTTAATTAAAAACAAGAGTTTTTAAAAATGAAAATATTTTTATAACTAAATTATATTTTTATTTTTTGTGAAAACGTTTGTTAAACATAGAAATATGTTTGTACATTTTTAATGAGTTGGAATTTTGTAAATATAAGTAGTTTTGTTGTAGATATTAGTGTATTTGTGTATAAGTGATAATTAGAGTTAACTAAATTATTCAGTTAGTGGATCTTAGCCCATTTATTTCCTTGGCCAGAAAAGGAAGAAAGCTTCTTCTTCCTCATTTCTTGTATGTACAGTAAAGTTCTTTCTTGTAAACTAAAAAGAGAAAAACCAAAAAGCTTCTTTCCTCTTCGAAATCTAAACTTAAATCTTCAATTTTCTTCTTTCCTTTATTGAAAATTTATCAATTAAAGCCGATTATTCATGTAATCCATCCCAAAACCAAAATTCCTTTCATCTATTTCTAATTTTGTGAGTTTGTTGTTTGTAATCGAGTTTTTTTTGCTTGCATGTCTATACAAACTTCTTTTTCAGGTTCTAGAAGCTAAAATCAAAGGCAAGCTTCTATCTTTCTTCGAATTTTCAAGGGTTTCCTCTTCAAAATTAATAAGGTGAGTGCAAAACTCACAAATCACTGGCCGAAACAAAAGTTTCATAGGCAAAAATTCGTTTACTGTAAATACATTTTGTTTGAAATTTACAGTAAATTCTTGTTTGAATTGCTTCTTTGTGAGATTATAACTTTCTCATTCCTTGTCCAAATTGTATGGTTCTTCTTCTAGTTTAAAGTATAGTTGTTGAAATTTATGCATGCCAAATTTCAGGTCATTTAGACCTATGTAGCCAATAGAAGTATGCTACCGAACTTTGACTAGGAGCATCTTTTTGCTTAGATTTTTGCAGTGAAATCATGGCTTGGGTACAAGTTTGAGACATCATAACTTTCTCATACCTTGTCTAAATTGAGTGATTATTTCTCCAGTTTAAAGTATTATTGTTGAACTTTATGCGTACCAAATTTTAGGCCATTTAGACCTACGTAGCCTATAGAAATATGTTTCCAAACTTTTACTCGGAGCATGTTTTTGCCCAGATTTTCGCACTGAAATCATTGCCTGGGTACAACTTTGAGATATCATAACTTTCTCATACCTTGTCCAAATTGCATGATTCTTTTTTAAATTTAAATTATAGTTATTTAAATCTATGTTTTCTAAATTTCAGGTCAATTAGACCTATGTAGACTATATAAATATACTGTAAAACTTTAACTCGGAGCATGTTTTTGCCCAGATTTTCGCAGTGAAATCATTGCCTGGGTACAATTTTGAGACATCATAATTTTCTCATACATTGTCCAAATTGCGTAATTCTTCTTCCAGTTTAAATTATAGTTATTGAGCTTTATGCATCTCAAATTTCATATCATTTAGACCTATGTAGCCTACAGAAATATGCTGCCGAACATTGACTCGGAGCATGTTTTTGGCCAGATTTTCGCAGTGAAATCATTGCCTGGGTACAACTTTGAGACATCATAACTTTTTCATATATTGTTAAAATTGCATGATTCTTTCTCCAATTTAAAATATAGCTGTTGAACTTTACGCTCATCAATTTTCAAGTCATTCCGACCTCTATAGCCTATAAAAATATGCTGTCAAACTTTTAATCCAAGCATGTTTTGCTCCAGCCGTTTACGGTAAAATCTGGTTGTGAGTTCAACTTTGTGACGTTATATCTCTTCCGTTTTTTGTCCGATTGTATCCGTTCTCTTTTTATTCAAAGTAGAGTTGTTGAACTCTATGCCAGAAAATTACAAGGCTTTTAGAGACCTATGTAACTAGTTGAAAATTTGCTTAGAACTTTGAACCAGACTATGTTTTGCTTCAGCTGAAAATTTCAGAATTGTAAATTGATTTCTTTCGATGTTTTTTTTATCGGCTTGATCCTAAGATGGAAGAGCCAATATTATCACTTATCCGTATTTTGGATTGGTGCATTTTTAGGAAATCTTTCTACGACGATTTTATGAATAATTTCATTGAATTTTGTTGATTTTTGTTGTTTCTTTGCACGTGCTTTCTAAACCGTTTTCGAAAGATTTCTTTATAAGATAGTTTTTGAAATAAATATTATACAATATTTATAATTATTTTAAAGCTATCAAAATTATTTATTTTCTATAATAAGAGAATTTCAAAAGTTATTTTCCAAAACAATTTTGAAAATAGTTTTAAAAGCTTGTTTTTTAAAAAAAATTAGTTTTTATATAAAAATACACGTTTTTGCACTATTCGAGCGTATGAGAAGGAGAATTAAACGATTAGGTAAAACACGTGGTATGTGACACGTGCGTTTACCTTTTGGTTAATTCCTGACTTGTCTGGTTGAATGTTTTGACCTTCGAGTCGTGTTTGCCGATGAGATGAGGCATATGTTTTTACTGCTTTCTAGTGTGGCATTGACTAGCGATTAGGAAACCATTAAGTGAGAATGTGTGGTATGGGATGCACTGTTATCACTTTTCGGGTTCCTCTTTGGGAGTTTGTGACACATTCACGAGTGATTACCAATACTTAGACCATTGGTTCGCTTATGGACTGTTGGGTCCTATATGCATAGATATAGTTGTTGGGCTTACCATGGACTGTTGGGTCCTATAGAGACTGTTGGATCTCTTATGCACAAGTACTTGGCAGGCCGTTGGGCCATCTCATGGACTGTTGGGACCTATTTATCTATAGCTGTTGGGCTATATTTTGGATGGTTGGGTCCTTTTCTTATATTGTGTTTTCTAGATATTTTTATGATGATTTCTAGAATTTTGATGATGTTTATATATGTTTTCACCATAATCGCCTTTGTTGGCTTATTTATATATATATATATATATATATATATATATATATATATATCTTGAGTGGTATTGTATTGATTATATGGTATTTACATTTGGTGTTGTGAACTCAAAGTCGAGTTTTATTTATATTGTGATTCATGTTGCCATATTTTGAGAATTGTGAGATTTATAATCTCCCATTTTGGAGATATAGTTGAAGATAGCCATTATCTTGGCTATCCATTACGCCGATGATACAAGGCGTGAATTTGTGGGTGCTTGATTTGTTATTGGTGTTATTTTTGAACTTACTCACTTAAGACACTTATGACCTTTAGTATTTAGCACATAACTCATATTATTTCTTCTCATTTGAGAAGAGTTGTTACCCCTTTACCCTTACATCATACTTTATCTTATATATGCTAATCAGTTGTTTAAGCTAGACTGACACGTGTATTTTATATACTCGGGTCAGACCGAGTTGCAGGTTAGGACTGTTGGAATTTAGCTTTGCTGTTCACCTTGGACTCTTTTATCTGTCGACTTTTTGGCTAGGATGCTTAGTTTTGTGTGGTATACTTTATTGTTGACCTTGATATGTATATATTCTTTTGTTGGACTGATGTAGGTATATATTGTGGTTGTAATACCACTTCTGACACTATGTATTGTATCTGATGTATATATATATATATGTATTTGACTGTGTTTGCTGTTCTGTGACATCTATTATCATTTATATTGTATTTTGTTCTGAAAAGATCCTGTAGACACCATAGTTTTGTATTAAGTATTTATTGGATATGTCGAACCACTTGATAATGGGAAAAAAAGGAGCACCAAATTGACGTATTCAATAGATATTTAAGACAAAGCCATGGATGGTCACTCCTAACTAGCCATATTCTCCGAATTAGCAAACGGTATTACCCGGTAATACTCTTTGTTAATGTGGGTCTCGGGTTGGGGTATCACAACTTGGTATCAGAGCTGAGACCATAATAAAATATGATAAACAAAGAATAGAAACATATATTACGGTACATCCAAATATAGTACAAGTGTTACAAATCCCCTAATCATCGTTTCCTTGACCTTTTTATGTCCGTTGTGGTAGATATTAGTTTGGTATATGTCTAGGAATATATTTTATTCCGTAGTATTTCATAACTGTATTAATGATATCTTATCCTATGATTAATTCTTATTGTAATTATTTTATTCTAGTTCTCTTCGATATGTTCGTATCGAAGGAGCTTGTTGATACTGTTGGATGTTTCTTATCTAGTTGCTTCTTTGAGGATTGCGAATCCTATTGAGAGGATTGCGAATCCTATTGAGAGGATCCGCAATACTTGGCATGTTTGTGACAATATTGAAGTTTTTCTTTGTAATTTTTCTTTATGTGCAAATTTGCACATTAGTCATCACCTTGGGTAATGTTCTGAATGGATCTTATATTTTAGGCATCCTAATTCAGCTGATTTTTTGTCTTTTGTTCTTTAGAATGTTGATGATGGTTCCAACGTATCTTTATTTGCTTATGAGTTTCGAGATGATGATGTATCTCGAATTCCAGTTATTGAGGCTTTGTTGATTTATGTAAGTCCGTTTCGGGTTTGTCACCCAATCGGGCAATCGAGCGTTATATTGACCTCATTCTTAGTTCTTAACCTTTCGGTTATCCTCCCATGAGGATTTCCACTAAGGAACTGAGGCGATTAATTGAATTTAATTGATATTGTTGTTCTTGTCTCTGTCAAGATATCCTCATTGGATACTCAATTTTTGATATACTTTGTGATATTACTTCACTCGAAGTAATGCTATGTCGTTAGTGTTACTTCTTCTCATTCGGGAAGAAACCTTATCCTTATCCTCATATCTTTTTGATCTCTTATTTGATCTTTTGAGTGGTGCTAGGGTCTTTCCTCAGCTTGACCTTACACTAATTTTCATCAGCTACGAGTTGCGGAGGATAGCGTTCCTCTTACCGAATTCTGCACTCGTATGGTTTTTGTGAGTGGCTCATTATATTGTTTGGTTTGACGAACACTCTAGTTTATTTTGTCAATATTGTGAATCGAGTATTCTGGGAATATCTTGATGAGTTTCCCTTGTGTTCTTTGATTTTGAGAGTAAGCAACAATTTGAATTTTCAAATCATTCAATAGAAGATATGTTTTTAAATATAGTTGGATTTTGTGTTTGACTCAAGCAAATAACATTTTGCAAAATTATATAGAGACATTATTATAGAAAATGATTTTGTGTTGGGTTTTCCATCGAGTGCTTTAAGAATTCGGGTCAATACGTCTGATCAACGTTATCGATAAGAATTTCCTAAACGCTGTGATGAGACAGTCAGACATGATAAATTGAGTTTTTATAAGTAAATTTTGGGAATAAATTAAAATGATTTGAGAAATTAAATTTTATTTTGAATATGTAATGCATCCATTGGACCTGAGTGAGTGTTGGATGAATGGCGAGGTAGTTTTGATCATTCAGTCAACCCTGCAGCCAATCGATGGGGTCATTCACCATAAATCAATGGCGAGGCAATACCCTTGTATTATTTGAATTTTTGAAATTGAATAAGCTTATTCTAAACTTTTATCATGGATTTTGAGAAAATTTTGTTTTAAATTTTGGTTGTGTTAAAAAATTTGTTGATGTGAAATTGTAAAATTCTTTTGAAAACAAGTTTGAGTTAATTATCAACTTTAAATAATTTTACGTTGATAAAAATATAGGAATTTAATTTGAGACATGAGAAAATATGAGTTTAAATGGTTTATTTATTATAAAAGGCTAAACTAAAGAGGGTAAGGTATAATAAATAAGTAGCCATGAGATACAATCCTTTAAAATTGTGAGAACAATTTAAAATTAATATTTAAATCCAAAATTTATTTTGGATGAATAATTCTCTCCTATTAATGGAAGATATTAGTTATCTATTTCAAAATGAGTCTTTGAAAATTAATTGTTGAAAAGTTTGATTTAGTGACTTAATGAAAATATTTCCAAGTAGTGAATAGTTTCTTTAAAAAAAATATAATTACTTGAAGTTAATTATAAAGTTGAATGTATGAGAAATGCGGATTACGGATCTTAAGGCTAGAATAACACTAGAGGGTGGGTGAATAGTGTTTTATGGATTTTTTAAATCTTTTTGAATTTTATTCAATTTAAAAACCAACAAATGCAATTCACAAACACAGATATAATCACAGAATCACACACATATGCAAATACTAAATAAAAGCAGTAAAGGAAAGAACACACCAGGATTTTATACTGTTTCGGAGTTACCCTACATCCAGTCCCGTACAATCGTACGGATTTCATATCAAAATAATCTCCCAGATTACACCCTCGGATTCAAGGCTACGAGGTACACCCTCCTGTATTCGAGTCCAAGGCAAACTCTCTTGATTTAACCAGGCTACAAGATCACCTAATTGATTTCCGGGGCTACAATCACACCAATTTGATTTCAAGGCTCAACCGCACCTTTTACTCAACAGTTTGATTTACAAAAGATTCTATAACTTTGAATAGCACTGAGATCTTATGGAGAGAGTGGCAGAGAATCAAACAAGAGATAATCAGGTTTGATTCACTTGGTATTTTGGCAGAGTGTAGTTTAGGATTCTTTAGAATAAATGTGGAAGATGAAGAGGAGAGAAAATAAATGAAATCTGATAAAATTTCGTTTAGAACTTACTGGTATTTATAGTAGAGCAACATTGATATCTATTCGTGAAAGGATACAACAAATAGACACTTCTTTTGAAAATTGAAATTTGAAAATAACGGACACCATGTCGACATGGGGGGTTGAGGGATGTCGACTTGCTCAAGGCAAAATTGATGTTTTTATTTTCTTATTAAAATTGGTTTCTATAATTTGTCAAAACAATTTCTAAACTTTGTAAATATATTTAAACATATAAAAGAGTTTAGAAAATAATTTTTAATATATATAATCTTAATCTATAAAGTGATTTAAAATCTGAGTATATAAATATTTTAAAGCTAAATATTTAAAACAAGAGATGGTTTAAAAGCAAGGACAATTTTGAAATCAAAATATAAAAAATGATAAAAATAGTTTTGAGGCTAAAATATTTCAAACAAGAGAGATGTCTTTTTGAAAAGAAAGTTTTGAAAATATTTTTAAAAAACAAGAGATATATGTTTGAAAAACATTTTTATAAAATTAGTGGATATCAAAATAGGACCACTATATGTTCCACAAGATATTGTCGTGGGTTCCATCCCACTAGGGTTCCATCCCTTTAACAGGCTCGAAGTGGATTCCATTCCATGAATAAATTTCGAATAAAGATGTAAGTGCTTTCAAGAAGTTTTAAAATAATTCTAGACTAACTACATTATCTTGTACTGTTTGAAATCTTGAACTCTTGATAACTTGATTTCTTGATATCATGAGTCTTCAATCTTGATATCTTCGATCTTTAAATTCATCAGTCTTGTATCTCTATACTGTACAGTCTTCATTCTTGGTACCTGCATGTTTATATTCTACATATACATATATATCTAGACCATAACGTTAGTATTTATATTTTATAACAAGTCCTAAGGTTGTTCTCATCAAAACCATCATCTCAAGGACGAATAATCTCCCCCTTTTTGATGATGACAACCTATGTTTATAAAATATACTTCACCTTCACTATAACTCCCCCTAAAACTAATAACTCCATCTTAATCTAAGCCTAACGACTCTATTTTATACTTCTCCCCTTTTGTCATCAACAAAAAATTAATTCTAAACTTATATAACTCCCCCTTAGTCTTTGATGCAGCAGCGGATAACAAAAATGATGAAACGGTGAAAGTAGGAATCGGTGAATTGAAAAATACCAAAGGCCCAAATCCGTTGATCCAAAGATACCGGATTCTAGCTATCTCAAACACGTTGATCGTGCACGATACCGTGTTTAAAGATCTACGATTCTTCGTACGTTGATCTAGCGCACTAGATTCCATGAATCGGCTTCAGCAGTCGTTGATTCGAGCGCACTCGAATACCGAAAGTGGAGATAGGAGATCACACTCAACTACCAATTTAAGAAGAGGCACAAAGCTCTCAAACAAAAGTTTATTCAAAATCAACTAACTATTACAAATGACACCACCATCCCTATTTATAGGGTTACAACTCACACGACTCAAATCTGGACAACTCATAAGTCGTGAACGACCTAACAAAATGCGACCTAAAATAGGGCCGCAACTTACGACTTACGACCTAACTCATACGACCTAACAACAACATCATACGAATTAACAACTTACAACACACGACATAACAAACAGTATCATCACGACTTAACAACACAACAATACAACAATTACAACATCACATTAGCCCGAGCGACCTAAAATATATGGCACCGACCTAAAATATACGGCAGCGACCTATCTTCCAGCGGCATAGGGTCGAGCGACCTAAAAACATTGCTTTAGGAAATCTTCGAGCGACCTATAGTGAGCGACCTAAGGCCTCGCGACCTATAGTGAGCGACCTAAAGTGAGCGACCTAAGGCCTCGCGACCTATAGTTGAGCGACTTATCGTAGGTCGTTGGCTTCCCTTTCCTTGCATAACTCGCTTCTTCTTTTATCTCATCATCCTGGAACCTGTTAGGTCACACGTGACCTAAGTCTTCTTCAGGTTGGGCTGCATCATCCTCCCCTGGTTGGGAAAAATTCGTCCTCGAATTTAAAATTTCTTCCCCATTGGATTGTTCATCCCCATAATAAGGTATAAGATGTTTAACAT
Organism: Allium fistulosum; assembly: GCA_030737815.1. NCBI lineage: Eukaryota > Viridiplantae > Streptophyta > Magnoliopsida > Asparagales > Amaryllidaceae > Allium > Allium fistulosum. Next base: position 641,117,144 of record CM060907.1, on the reverse strand, counting down.
TAAACACGTCAGAAGTGTACACATCCTCCGGCAGCTTCAACCTATAAGCGTTTTCATTGATCCGTTTCACAATCTTTACATGACCAATCTTTCGAGCTTTAAGTTTATTGTATGCTCCCACTGGAAAACGATCCTTCGTTAGTACTGCATATACTAAATCTCCTTCATTAAATTCAACTTTTCTTCGCTGCAGATCCGCAGATCGTTTATACTTTTCATTTTCATTCTTCAATCGTTCCTGAACGATTTTATGGCATTTTGGCAATTCTTCAACAAAATCAACAGCCCGCTTAACTGTCCCCTTCGGTTGTGGCACTATCGTCAAATCCAACGGACCCTTTGGCACGCTTGAATATACAACTTGAAATGGACTGTAACCAGTACTTCGATTAGCAACATGATTATGTGCAAATTCCGCCTGACACAACTTCATATCCCAACTCTTCAAGTTATCATGTACAAGACATCGCAACAAGTTTCCCAATGATCTGTTCACCACTTCCGTTTGCCCATATGTTTGCGGATGATAGGCGCTACTAAAATTCAACTTCGTTCCGACCATCTTCCACAAACTCAACCAAAAATGGCTTAGAAATCTAGTATCCCTATCAGAAACAATAGATTCAGGTAGCCCATGTAATCGATACACCTCTTTAAAGAATAACTCAGCAACACGGACGGCATCAGCTGTCTTCTTACAAGCGATAAAATGTGCCATCTTGGAAAATCTATCTACCACTACATAAATGGAATCATTTCCGCGCTGAGTTCTTGGTAACCCCAAAACAAAGTCCATGCTGATATCAACCCATGGTCTAGTAGGCACAGGTAATGGCATATACAATCTCGCATTCGTCGCTGTCCCTTTGGAAACTTGGCATATATGACATCTTTCCACAAATCTTCCAACCACTTTCTTCATAGAAGGCCAAAAATAAGATTGCGAAATCAACTGCAATGTACGGTCTCTTCCCACATGTCCTTCCTCATGCAACTCCTTCAAAATCTTCATTCGTAAGCTGCCTTCTGGTATACATAATCGATTTACTTTGAAAAGAAAACCATCCACCAATACAAACTCATCCATATTTCCTTCCTTGACTTCATCTACAAGCTTCGCAAAGTAAGGATCATCAACAAACAGTTCTGGTAACACATCAAACCCCATCACTTCAACCTTCATTGTAGTCAACAAATGATTCCTTCGACTCAATGCATCTGCCACTCTATTTGTAATTCTCGACTTATGCTTCACCACAAATGTAAACTACTGCAGGTATGCGATCCACGAAGCATGCCTGGCTGCAATTTTGTCCTTCCCCTGCAAATGTTTCAGTGCTTCATGATCAGTATATAGAACAAATTCTTTATGGAACAAATAGTGTCTCCAATGTTTTATAGCTTGCACGATAGCATAAAATTCCACATCATATGTATTATATCTCATCTTTGCTCCTGATAGCTTCTCACTGAAATATGCAATAGGACGTCCTTTCTGACTCAACACTCCTCCAATCCCAACCTTAGATGCATCAGTATGTAACTCAAACAACAACTGAAAATCTAGTAATACTAGAATTGGTGCTGTCGTTAAAAGTTACTTGATTCGTTCAAAAGCAAATCCTACTTCTTCTGGCCATAAAAATTGCTTCCCCTTCATACAATCAGTAACTGGTGCCATCACGCTACTGAAGTGTGGAATAAATCTTTGGTAGAATGATGCAAAACCATGAAAACTTCTAACTTCTATTATCGTCTTGGGTTGTGGCCAATTTCTGGTTGCTTCAACTTTATTTTGATCCACCTGTATACCTCCTTCAGATATAATATATCCCAAAAATAAAACACTATGCGTCATGAACACGCATTTCTTCATTGCAGCATAAAATTGTTCCTGTCGCAGTATCATCAACACTTCTCTCAGATGATGCAAGTGTTCTTCTGGACTTCCACTTTATATCAGTATATCATCAAAATACACCACCACGAACTTCCCAATGAATGGTCTAAAAATCTGATTCATCACCCGCATAAATGTACTCGGTGCATTCGAAAGACCAAACGGCATAACAAGCCATTCGTACAGCCCTTCTCTCGTCTTGAATGTTGTCTTCCATTCGTCCCCTGGTCTGATTCGAATTTGATGATAACCACTCTTCAAATCGATATTCGAAAAGATAGCAGCTCCACTAAGTTGATCCAACAAGTCAACCAATCTAGGCATAGGAAATCTGTATCTCACTGTAATCTTGTTTAGTGCTCGACTATCAGTACACATTCTCCACGTTCCATCTTTCTTCGGCACTAACAACGCTGGCACAGCACAAGGACTTAAACTTTCCTGTACACGCCCTTGTTCAAGCAACTCTTCCACTTGCCTTCTCAACTCCTCGTGTTCCTTTGGACTCATTCTGTAATGTGGTCTATGTGGTAACACAGATCCTGGAACAAGATCTATTTGGTGTTGTATGTCCCTCAATGGCGGTAACTCTGTTGGTAGCTCCTTCGGAAATACATCGTCAAATTCTTCCAGTACTGGTTTTACTTCTTCAGGAATTTCAACCACTTCGTTACTCTCACGTCCAATCAACAAAAATACTTCAGGATCCTCTTCGACTTCCTTAACAAACTCCTTTAAAGATAGCAAAGTTTTAAGTTCTTAAATCTCCTCCAACTTGCTTTCTTCGTGTTGTCGCTTCTTAGGAATTAAAGTGATTTTAGTACCTTCAAACATGAAACTATAACTGTTAGTACGACCATCATGTTGCACCGCTCTATCATATTGCCATGGTCTCCCCAGCAACAGATGTCATACGTCCATATCTACAACATCACACCAAATTTCATCTTTGTATTTCTTCCCAATTGAAAAATTAACACAAGCTCTTCGTCCAACTCTCACCTCCCCACCTTTCCTCAACCAAGCTAACTTGTAAGGTTTTGGATGCTTCTCAGTTTTTAATGCCAACTTCTTCACAACGTCTGTAGAAATGATATTATCACAGCTTCCCGCATCGATGACAAACTTGCAAACCCTTCGTAGAATAGTGCATGTTGACTGAAAATTGTTGCTCCTCAACCAGCTAGTTTCCTCCTCCTGTTTTGGTATCAAACACGACCTCTTCATCATCAATGAATACCCTTCATCTCCCGACACATTTTCCTCCTCATCATGTAGTGAATTAGAACATTCAGCTTCTACTTCCTCATCCTTTGCCTCAGCAATCATCGCTAGCCTCTTTGGCTTTGGACATTCATTGCTTTTGTGACCAATCTCCTGACAATTGAAACATTTGATACCACTATTGATCCTGGTCTTAGCAACTTCATTAACAACCGGTTTTGCAACAGCCTTCGAAATATTCGCATTGCTACTAGCCCCTTTCATTGGATTGTTGGAATTTGTAAACACACCACCACCTCTCTTACCTTGCTTCTCCCAAGCTAGAGCCTTTTGATGTGCTTCCGCAACAGATCTGGGATCAAACATATTCACCATATCTTGAATCTGCATTCTCAACCCCCCAACAAATCTAGCTGTTAATTGTTCCTCCGTCTCCATGATATCATTCCTCGCAATCAATTGATAAAATTCATCAGCATAATCATTAACAGTCTTTATTCCCTGTCTCAAGTTCTGCAAACGTTGATACATAAGAGATTGATAATTGTAAGGTAAGAAAGTAGCTTTCATCAACTTCTTCATCTTCTCCTATGACTCAATCTTTGACTTTCCCATTCTCTCCCGTGTTAATTTAGTTTGTTGCCACCATGCCATAGCTCTCCCTTTCAAACGAGTAGCAACCAACTTCACTCTACGATGCTCGGGAACTTCTTTGAAGTCAAAAATCTCTTCAACATTAGACAACCAATCAAGGAATTCTTCAGCTTGCATACTACCCTTGAATTCTGGAATTTCAGTTTTCATCCCCGATTCCCATCTACGATCATCTTCAACATCCCGATATGAATTTTGTACTTGGTCTCGATCTCGATAATGATTATTACTCCTATCACTCTCTTCATCATAATCACATGTACTACGGTATCGATCTCGACCATCAACATCTCTTCGATCACGCATGTCTCTTCTACTATGTCTTTCATCATCACGATATGGCTCATACTCAAACTCACATTGAGTTCTTCTTTCTTCCTCTCGATACTCATGGTGATCTCTTCTCATCGAAACTGATGATTCTCTTCTACCTCGATCAGATTGTGGCGACACCCTCCTCGCTTCCGTAACCGATGGTGAAATTATGTTTCCTCCATGGTTCGAGACTAGCGACCTTCTCCTTTGACCTTGATTCATGTCCATCATCAATTTCTCTAATCTCCCAATACCTTCATCTAACTTCTCATTGAATTTTTTACTAATGTGTTGTTCCATTTGTTCAGCATCTTCTCTTTTGTACAAATCTTCAATATTTTGATGACGATTAGCTCTTCTCGGCGGCATTGTTGATTCTTCACAAACTTCAACTTTAACTCTCGGCCTTGATCAAAAAAATGAACTTCACACTTCACTTAGCTCGGCTTCGCTTGATGTAGCTCGGCTTCACTAACTCGGCACAAAGTCTAATGCTTTCCTTGGCTCGGCTGAAACTCCTCAAACTCTTCGATAAGAATTGGCTCCAAGACTCGGCTTAGCTATGATTAGCTAAGTCTAGCTCCGGTACCAAATGATGCAGCAACGGATAACAAAAATTATGAAATGGTGAAAGTAGGAATCGGTGAATTGAAAAATACCAAAGGCCCAAATCCGTTGATCCAAAGATACCGGATTCTAGCTATCTCAAACACGTTGATCGCGCACGATACCATGTTTAAAGATCTACGATTCTTCGTACGTTGATCTAGCGCACTAGATTCCATGAATCGGCTTCAGCAGTCGTTGATTCGAGCGCACTCGAATACCGAAAGTGAAGATAGGAGATCACACTCAACTACCAATTTAAGAAGAGGCACAAAGCTCTCAAACAAACGTTTATTCAAAATCAACTAACTATTACAAATGACACCACCATCCCTACTTATAGGGTTACAACTCACACGACTCAAATCTGGACAACTCATAGGTCGTGAACGACCTAACAAAATGCGACCTAAAACAGGGTCGCGACTTACGACTTACGACCTAACTTATACGACCTAACAACAACATCATACGAATTAACAACTTACAACACGCGACATAACAAATAGTATCATCACGACTTAACAACACAACAATACAACAGTTACAACATCACATTACAACATCACATTATCCCGAGTGGCCTAAAATATACGGCAGCGACCTAAAATATACGGCAGCGACCTATCTTCCAGCGGCATAGGGTCGAGCGACCTAAAAACATTGCTTCAGGAAATCTTCGAGCGACCTATAGTGAGCGACCTAAGGCCTCGCGACCTATAGTGAGCGACCTAAAGTGAGCGACCTAAGGCCTCGCGACCTATAGTTGAGCGACTTATCGTAGGTCGTTGGCTTCCCTTTCCTTGCATAACTCGCTTCTTCTCTTATCTCATCATCCTGGAACCTGTTAGGTCGCACGCGACCTAAGTCTTCTTCAGGTTGGACTGCATCAGTCTTATACTGGAGTACTTGTGACAAATTATGATGGAGTGTATATATATATAAAATAACATGAGTTAATAATAAAGACATGACAAATATGAAAGTTTAAACCCAATAAATATATACTATGTTTCATATAATGTTATATGATCCACTCAAACCAAATCAATTCTAATCAAATCAAAGCAAATCAAATCAAATCACACAATTCAAAAACAAGCAACTCAAACCATAAGGAGATCAAATATTCCTAGGAACTTCAACCCATCCTTCTTCTCTAAAGATAGGATCCTTATTAATAACTTCCCAATCTTCATTATCTTGAATCAAAGTTCCTACAGGATTTGCATCGAGAACATCTTTGTTGAGGGAAGAAATCATCCAACGGAGGGCATCGAATGCTTCTCTTGTTCTTTTATCATCTGCATTTGACATAGTTCTAAGTGCCTTTGATTGCGGAGAATAAAAGTAATTATATTCTTGAATGAATTGAGATTTTCTTCAAGATTATCACTTAGAGTTTGAGAAGAGGAAGCTATTTTTTATAAGTAGTGAAGAGATGCAAATAGAGATAAGTAGAAATGAAAAGATTACAAATTTTTGGAAGAAACAGGTGTTTAAATAGGAAGAAATTTGTTTAAAATGAATAGGCACGAGTTAGTTATTTTAATTTCAAAATTTTAAAAATAACCAAATCTGATAGTTATATGTCGACATAAGGGGGTAGAGGCATGTCGACATGGGTCTGTTAATTTATGTGTCTTATTTATTTTGTGAATAAGTATGTATATATATAAACTTATATACTATACTAACATTTATTGCAGATACACGATAAGGTAGGAAAACATAAGATAGATTATTTTTATAAATAGATGATACATAAGATACTACATAATATGATAAAAAGAACAATACAAGCTCACACAAAACAAACTAATACATCACAACCTAGTTCTTAGAATGTGCTAGAGGAGGACGAGGAGGATGATAAGCCAAGTTTCCGACCAACTTTAGCAAAGAATTTGTTCATATTAGTGGACATTTTATCCAATTTCTTACTAACGGATCTTTTGAGAATCCGTTGATTTTCCACTATAATCTTTTGATTTTTGAGGATACTCTTTAATGGTTTTAGACAGCCTCATTGTCGATGGAGTGCTTGAAGAAGCCATTTTTGAAGTGAGTATAAAGTATGAAAGAGTGAAGGAGAGTTTGAATCTTAAAATGAAAGTGAAAAGGTACAATAAGATAATGGAAATATATAGATATTCAATAGACATGTTCTTTGGTCAAGAGGTACCTTTCCAGAACATTGGATTTGGTGAAAAAGGTTGAGGGAAATTCAAAGATTTGAATTCAAATTTGAATTTCAAATTTCTGACAGGGATGTCGACATTATGGGTAGGGCCATGTCGACATGAGTCAGAGAATTCATGTGACTTATATTTTCCTATATACTTTAATATCTATATACATATATTATTTTTAATGTCTATATATTTTCTGGAGTAATATTAAATATAATAATACTCTTTTAATAAAAAAATATTATAATATTAAAAATAAAAATAAACATAAACATAACAATAAAAAATTAAAAATTTAAACAACACATAATTTCAAAAACAATCAAACGATCAAAAAATTTGAAGCAAACAATTTCAACCAATATATTGTAAACGTGTACCTTTTTCTAGATTCGTATTTCCGAGATCATCGGAATCATGAATAGCCGTAAAGCACATATTTGAATTTTCTGTCTTCTGATCATCATCGCTTGAGGATGAGTCTGAGTCTGAATCTTCTAGTGTAGTGGTATACACTCTTTTCCTTTTCTTTGTATAATCATTGCTTGGAGGAAACTTTTGCTTATCAAGATGCGGACAGTCTCTCTTTTGAGATGGCCTGGTTCGTCACAGTTGAAACATTTGATGTGGTTTGGTACTTCATTATGATTTCCAGAATTCTTGTGATCATTCTTTTTGAAGTTGTTCATCTTTCTATTAATGTATTAAACGCAATTGACTTCTTTTCGAATTCCTTGCTATCACTTCTCCCTTGCGTTTTTACTTCGAACGACATTAGATTTCCAATCAATTCTTTAATCTTTAAAGTACTGATATCATTTGCTTCTTCGATTGCCAGAGTTTTCTGATCCCATTTCGGAGTAAGAGAATTTAGAAATTTTCTGACTTGATCTTCTTTGGGAAAAAATTTCCCAATGATATTAGAGAATGCACAATCTCCTAAAATCTACTATACATATCCGAAATGGACTCATTAGAATTCATTTTGAATAATTGAAACTGATTTGTGAGTAAGGATATTTTGGTCTATTTGACTTTGCTTATTCCTTCATGAGTAACTTGCAAAGTTTTCCAGATATCATATGCAGACTTACAAACAGATACTCTATTGAATTCATTCCTATGAAGTGAACAAAATAAAATATTCATGGCTTTTGAATTATTTTGTGCAATAGTCTTTTGCTCAACAGTCCACTGTGCAAAACTATTTATGGGTTCAGATATTCAGTTTGTGTGATATTCCAAGTGTCTAATCCTATTGACTGTAAATATATTTTCATTCTACATGCCCAATATGCATAGTTACTACCATTAAAAAGTGGTGGTCTGGCAGTAGACTGACCCTCTTCAAATGAACTAGTGATAGTGTCAACATAACAAGTGTTGGTAGCCATTTTTCAAACTTTTCAAAATTCAGATTATGAAAACTTTGAAAACCAACGCTCTGATACCTAATGTGAGATATGTGGATTACGGATCTTAAGGCTGGAATAACACTAGAGGGGGTGGTTAGTGTTTTACGTATTTTTTAAATCTTTTTGAATTTTATTCAATTTAAACACCAACAAATGCAATTCGCAAACACAGATATAATCACAGAATCAGACACAGATGCAACTACTAAATAAAAGCAGTAAAGGAAAGAACACACCAGGATTTTATACTGGTTCGGAGTTACCCTACATCCAGTCCCATACAATCGTACAGATTTCTTATCAAAATAATCTCCCAAATTACACCCTCGGTTTCAAGGCTACGAGGTACACCCTCCTGTATTTGAGTCTAGGGCAAACTCTCTTGATTTAACCAGGCTACAAGATCACCTAATTGATTTCAAGGCTCAACCGCACCTTTTACTCAATAGTTTGATTTACAAAAGATTCTACAACTCTGAATAGCACTAAGGTCTTATGGAGAGAGTGGCAGAGAATCAAAAAAGAGATAATCAGGTTTGATTCACTTGGTATTTTGATAGAGTGTAGTTTAGGATTCTTTAGAATAAATGTGGAAGATGAATAGGAGAGAAAATAAATGAAATCTGATAAAAATTCGTTTAGAACTTAGTGGTATTTATAGTAGAGCAACAGCCATATCTATTCATAAAAGAATACGACGAATAGACACTTCTTTTGAAAATTGAAATTTGAAAATAACGGACACCATGTCGACATGGGGGGTTGAGGGATGTCGACATGCACAAGGAAAAATTGATGTTTTTATTTTCTTAACTAAATTGGTTTCTATAATTTGTCAAAATAATTTCTAAACTTTGTAAATATATTTAAACATATAAAAGAGTTTAGAAAATAATTTTTAGTATATATAATCTTAATCTATAAAGTGATTTAAAATCTGAGTATATAAATATTTTAAAGCTAAATATTTAAAACAGGAGATGGTTTAAAAACAAGGACAATTTTGAAATCAAAATATAAAAAATGATAAAAATAGTTTTGAGGCTAAAATATTTCAAACAAGAGAGATGTCTTTTTGAAAAGAAAGTTTTGAAAACATTTTTAAAAAACAAGAGATATATTTTTGAAAAACATTTTTATAAAATTAGTGGATATCAAAATAGGACCACTATATGTTCCACTAGATATTATCGTGGGTTCCATCCCACTAGGGTTCCATCCCTTTAACATGCTCGAAGTGGATTCCATTCCACGAATAAATTTCGAATAAAGATGTAAGTGCTTTCAAGAATTTTTAACATAATTCTAGACTAACTACATTATCTTGTACTGTTTGAAATCTTAAACTTTTGATAACTTGATTTCTTGATACTCATGAGTCTTTAATCTTGATATCTTCGATCTTTAAATTCATCAGTCTTGTATCTCTATATTGTACAGTCTTCATTCTTGGTACCTGCATGTTTATATTCTGCATATACATATATATCTAGACCATAACGTTAGTATTTATATTTTATAACAAGTCTTAAGGTTGTTGTCATCAAAACCAACATCTCAAGGACTAACAGAATAACTTAGCTTTCCGGAAGGAGGATCTTGAATAAATGATTTAACATAAAAAGCATGTTTTGAAAATGTAGTTTGAATTTGGAAAGGTTTGAAAAATTCAAATTTTAAATTTTGAGTTAAAAGCTGAAATATTATTTGGTAAAGTGATGTACTAAAACAGTGATAACTTGATATTTATAACTCTAAAAGAGCTCAAACTTTTTGTAAATGAAAGAGCTTTCAATAAGCTATAAATTTTCTTTTTACCACTTTAGAAAATTTTGCATTCATCATAGTCCAAAATGGGTTTAAAAGTAGATGGTCATTTCTGTCCTATCATAAATTTTCAAGATTTAAGCTGAAAGTTAATCTATCATAACTTTCAAACCGTAAATCCGATTTTAATGATCTTTATATTGCTGGAAACGATTGAGTAGAACCACTTTCATTTTATAAAAATTATCAAATTTTGTTGTTTTCTATGTCAAAACCTGTCTTCTTTACAGCAGGTTTGAAATGAATAATGTTCTATTCCCCTTCATAATTAAGTGTAATGCTTCTTATTTATGGATATGAACTAATATCATCTATTTGAGTTAAGTACAGGTGAAAGAGGATAGTTGGACTATATTTTGAGCAAAAATAATATATATAAGTTTGTGCAAACTTGGATTAAAATGCTTAAAAGAAAGGTATATTTTCGAATTGCATTTTTAAAGTGTTAAATGATGATATATGTTATGTTCCGACGTAATGGTCAATGTATATTATATAAATCATTTTTGTAATATTGCAAACGGCCCTCCGTGCAATGGAGACTCGGCCGATTTTCCAGAAATTTCTAACACTTAGAAAATTTGAGAAACGAATTTGAAAAATTAATGTGTTACAAATTAAAGTATGTTTATGGAAGAATTAGAGAATAGACAACTCAAAAATTTTATTTACTCTAAATAAAGAGTAATGAATTTAAATTAAAATCTAAGTAAGAGAATATTTCAAGTGTTGAAAATTGAGAATTTAATTTTGAAGATAATGGGTTTAAAAACTCTAAAAATATTAGATTAGTAAAAGAGAGTATAAAAAAATCCATTCCTTATGTTAACTTGCCTTTGTGAAATTATTTTATAATTTGCATTTATGCAGTCGTATGAGTTAGGTGATATTTGGAGAAACCACCTACTTCTTATTGGGTTTGCTTTCCGTAATTGTTGTCAATCTAATATTGGTATGAGTCCCTTCATAGTATTATACGGAAAGTCGTATCGATTATCATCTTGTGGGTTGGTGTCCGGGATAAAGTTGTGACTAAATCCCAACTCTATTCGTGAAGCTTCTGAGGAATCGATCTCACCCGATTTTTCTGTTGTGTAGCCCCCAATTTGTGTTCTTGCTTCGAAGGTGTAGTGCCTTCAAAATAAGAATATTCTTCTTGTAAAAAAAATTTCAATGGTCCGCTAATCCCAATAACTACACTTGGGAAACCATAGAATTTATTGAGCTATCTTTTCCAAGTTTTTTGTTTTCTTGTGTTGAGGGTGAGGAATTTAAACTCTAGCTTATCTATCTTCCTTTGCTTGATGAAATGAATTGCATTGATGATGCAGCGCAACCTTTATTTGACCAAGGCATAAGTCGTCTACGACTTAAGGAGGCATTGATGAGTCGTCCACGACTCAACTGGACAACCAAAGGTGAAGATATAAGTCGTCTACGACTTAAGGAAGCGATGATGAGTCGTCCACGACTCATAAAGACAGGCATGAGTCGTCTACGACTTAAGGAGGCGGTGATGAGTCGTCCACGACTCATCTGGAAGACCAAAGGGAAAGATGTGACGAGTTTACGACTTAACAGGGAGATGAGTCGCTCACGACTCAAGGGGAAGAATACACAAGTGATAAGTCGTCTACGACTCAAGGAAGGTGAGGAGATAAGCCATCCACGACTCAAGGGCGAGGCTGGTATAAGTCGTCCACGACTTATCAAAACTGGGTTAAGTCGTAGAGGCCTGGAGCTGGATTTTCTGATGCCGCTTTAATCCATGCCGTAGATTCTCCTGACGAGTTAATCTGAACCGATTGTTTTCTAAGTCGCATCTGTTGTAAATCATAAGTCGTAGTATGTTGTAATTTGATAAGTCGTAAACGACTTATGATGAGTCGTCTGATTATGAGTCGTTTACTTTTGAGTCGTGTTGTATGTTGATAAGTCGCTAGGCTTTCTTGTAATAAGTCGTGAATCGTATGCTTTGTAAATAAGGAGTGTCGTTTTGTATAAGTTGTAAGTCATGTTGCAATTTGATGAGTCGTATACGACTTATGATGAGTCGTAGAGCATAGTTATGAGTCGGAAACGACTTAGGAGTTGGAGAAATTTCTGTTGTAAAATTGTTCGCCTATAAATAGGCCGTGAGTCTCATTTGTAAAGGTTGTTGACTTTTGAATAAAATTCTCTTTTGATTGCTTTGTGCTTTCATTCAAATTGGTAGTTGAGTGTAATCTCCTATCTCCTCTTTCGGATAATCTAGTGCGCTCGATTCAACGATTGTAGAAGCCGATTCGCGGAATCAAGTGCGCTTGATCAACGCTTGAAGAATTGAAGATCTTTGAACCCGGTATCGTGCGCGATCAACGAGTTCGGGATAGCTAGAATTCAGTATCTTCGGATCAACGAATTTGGGCATTTCAGTATCTTCCATTCCACCGATTGCTACATTCAACGATCTACATTGTTTTTGTAATATCCGCTGCGTCAGTTTGGTATCAGAGCTTGTTCTAGCCAATCATAGCTAGATCGAGACTTGGAGCCTATTCATTTGAGAAGTTTGAAGTTGACCCGTGAGCAAGTGAAGTGTTCGACTTGCATTGAAGTTGTTTAATCGGATTTGAATTGGAGGCCGAAACTTTGTCCATCGTGTTCATCGCGATTTGCTACAAAGTGGAAGTTTTCGATCCGTTTCATTTTGGATCAAGATCCGAAAAGTGTTTGAATTTTGAAGTGTTGAAGTGTTTGTAAAGATTTCAAGTATGCCACCAAGAAGAGCTAATCGCCACCAAAACGTAGAAGCTTTATATCGAAGAGAAGATGCTGATGAGATGGAGCAAAGAATCAATGAGAATTTTAGTGAAAAGCTTAACGAAGGAATTGGCCGGTTAGAGAAGCTTATGACGGAGATGAATCAAAATCGGAGAAGGGTTTCACCTGAATCTAATCATGGAGGTAGTAGAGTTTCGCCACATTCCAATCGAGACCGAAGTATTGAAAATGATCAAGGGCGTGGGAGGAACGTGAATGATCGTGAACGGAGGAATGTTGATAGAAGGGATGATGGTGGAAGACGTAATGGTAGTAGAGATGTTGGTGGTCAGAATCGACATCGTTATGCATCTGATTTTGAAGAGGAGTAAGATGGTGGTAGTGTTCAAGGAAGAGGTCAAGGAAGAAACTATTCTGAATATGATCACAAGTGGGAGTCGGGGATGAAGACAGAAATTCCTGAATTCAAAGGTGGTATGCAAGCGGAGGAGTTTCTAGATTGGGTAGCTAATGTTGAGGAGATTTTTGACTTCAAAGAAGTTCCAGAACATCGTAGAGTGAAGTTGGTTGCTACAAGGCTGAGGGGTAGAGCTTTGGCATGGTGGCAGCAGACCAAACTTACACGTGAACGAATGGGAAAGTCAAAAGTTGAATCTTGGGAGAAGATGAAGAAATTGATGAAAGCAACGTTCTTACCTTACAATTATCAATCTTTGATGTATCAACGTTTGCAAAACTTGAGACAAGGGACGAAAACTGTGAATGACTATGCTGATGAATTCTATCAACTCATTGCGAGGAATGATATTATCGAAACAGAAGAGCAGCTGACATCTAGGTTCATTGGAGGATTGAGAATGCAGATTCAGGATATGGTTAATATGTTCGATCCAAGATCTGTGGCAGAAGCACATCAGAAAGCGTTGGCTTGGGAAAAACAAGGGAGACGAGGAAGTGGTGTGTTTACTAATTCTAACAATCAAGCGAAGGGTGTTGGAGGAAGTTCTAATGTTTCTAAACCTATCAGTAGACCAGTGGTGAAGGAGGTTGAGAAGACAAGGGTTAACAATGGTTTCAAATGTTACAATTGTCAGGAATTGGGTCATAAAAGCAGTGAGTGTCCAAAACCAAAGAAGAGAACCATGATTGTAGAGGTTGAAGATGAGGATGTTGATGAGGATTGTTCTAGTCCAGCTGAGGAGGATAAGCAAGATATTGCGTCAGGGGATGAAGGTTGTAACCTAATGCTGAGGAGATCGTGTTTAACACCGAAGCAGGAGGAAGCTAGTTGGTTGAGGAGTAATATCTTTCAGTCAACATGTACCATTCTGGGGAAGGTGTGTAAGTTTGTGATTGACGCAGGAAGCTGTGATAATATTATTTCAACCGAAGCTGTGACAAAGTTGAAATTGAAGAAAGAGAAACATCCGAGTCCATACAAGTTAGCATGGTTGAGAAAAGGAGGAGAAGTGAAAGTGGATAGACGAGTTCGTGTACCATTCTCTATTGGGAAGAAATACAAAGATAAAATATGGTGTGATGTCGTAGAGATGGATGTTTGCCACTTATTATTGGGAAGACCATGGCAATATGATCGAGCAGTACTACATGACGGTCGGACCAATAGCTACAGTTTTATGTTTAAAGGCACGAAGATTATCCTAGTTCCAAAGAAGAGACCACAAGGAGAAAGTAAGTCAGAAGAGATTGAAGAGCTCAAAACTTTGTTATCGTTGAAAGAGTTTGTGAAGGAAGTAGAGGAGGAACCTGAAGTGTTTTTGTTAATTGGGCGAGAGAGCAGTGAAGAAGTTGAGATTCCAGAAGAAGTTAAACCAGTTTTGAAAGAATTTGACGATGTATTTCCAGAGGAGTTACCAACGGAGTTGCCACCGTTGAGGGATATACAACATCAGATAGATCTTGTTCCAGGTGCTGTATTGCCACACAGACCACATTATCGAATGAGTCCAAAGGAACATGAAGAGTTGCGGAGGCAGGTAGAGGAATTGCTTGAGCAAGGACGTGTGCAGGAGAGTCTGAGTCCTTGTGCTGTACCAGCTTTATTGGTACCCAAAAAGGATGGAACGTGGAGGATGTGCACTGACAGTCGAGCATTAAATAAGATTACGGTGGGATATAGATTTCCAATGCCGAGGTTGGATGACTTGTTAGATCAAATAAGCGGAGCTACTATCTTTTCAAAGATTGATTTGAAGAGCGGATATCATCAAATTCGTATCAGACCAGGAGATGAGTGGAAGACTGCTTTTAAAACCAGGGAGGGTTTATACGAATGGTTGGTCATGCCATTTGGTTTATCCAATGCACCGAGTACTTTTATGAGGGTGATGAATCAGATTTTTAGACCGTTCATTGGGAAATTTGTGGTGGTGTATTTCGATGATATTCTGATTTACAGTGGGAGTCCAGAGGAACATTTGAATCATCTTAGAGAAGTGCTGATGGTGTTACGACAAGAACAGTTTTATGCTGCAACGAAGAAATGCGTGTTCATGACGCATAGTGTTTTATTTTTGGGATATGTTGTCTCGAAGGAAGGTATACAGGTTGACCAAAGTAAAGTTGAAGCTATCAGAGAATGGCCGCAGCCCAAGACGATAACAGAAGTTCGTAGTTTTCACGGGTTGGCTTCATTCTATCGAAGGTTTATACCACACTTTAGTAGTGTGATGGCACCTGTTACAGATTGCATGAAAGGTAAACAGTTTGCATGGACGGAGGAAGCCGGGGTTGCTTTTGAACGAATCAAAGATCTTTTGACCTCTGCACCAATTCTAGTGCTACCTGATTTTCAGTTGGTGTTTGAACTACATACTGATGCATCCAAGGTTGGGATTGGAGGGGTGTTGAGTCAGAAGGGGCGTCCTATTGCATATTTCAGTGAGAAGTTGTCAGGAGCAAAGATGCGATACAGTACATATGATGTGGAGTTTTATGCTGTTGTGCAATCTATTAAACACTGGAGACACTATCTATTTCAGAAGGAGTTTGTTCTTTACACTGATCATGAGGCATTGAAGCATTTACAAGGGCAAGATAAGATTTCAGCGAGACATGCATCATGGATTGCATATCTGCAACAGTTTACTTTTGTTGTTAAACACAAGTCAGGGAAGACAAATCGTGTGGCTGATGCTTTGAGTAGGAGGAGTCATTTGTTGACTACACTAAAGGTTGAAGTGACGGGGTTTGAAATATTGCCAGACTTATTTACTAATGATCCTTACTTTGCAAAATTTGTTGATAAAGTCAAGGAGGGAGAGACGGATGATTTCGTGATGGTAAATTGTTTTCTGTTCAAAGGGAATCGATTGTGCATACCGGA
This sequence comes from Allium fistulosum, assembly GCA_030737815.1. Lineage (NCBI taxonomy): Eukaryota > Viridiplantae > Streptophyta > Magnoliopsida > Asparagales > Amaryllidaceae > Allium > Allium fistulosum. Next base: position 641,100,902 of record CM060907.1, on the reverse strand, counting down.
GGGTAGTTTGAGAATGAAAATTATCAAGGAATTACATGAAGAAGGGCATGTTGGAAGAGACCGTACCTTACAGTTAATTTCACAATCCTACTTTTGGCCATCGATGAGGAAAGAAGTGGAGAGGTTTGTTGAGAGATGCCATATCTGTCAAGTTTCGAAAGGAACTGCGACTAATGCGGGTTTATATATGCCGTTACCGGTACCAACTAAACCATGGGTTGATGTGAGTATGGACTTTGTGTTGGGGTTGCCGAGAACGCAGCGTGGTAATGATTCCATTTATGTGGTGGTTGATCGATTTTCGAAAATGGCACATTTTATTGCTTGTAAGAAGACGGCGGATGCTGTTCATGTTGCTCAGTTGTTTTTCAGAGAGATCTATCGACTTCATGGATTGCCAGAATCAATTGTGTCGGACAGGGATACTCGTTTTCTGAGTCATTTTTGGCTAAGTTTGTGGAAAATGGTGGGAACGAAGCTGAAGTTTAGTAGTGCTTATCACCCACAAACGGATGGACAGACTGAGGTGGTCAACAGATCATTGGGAAACTTGTTGAGGTGTCTTGTTCAAGATAATCTGAAGAGTTGGGATGTGAAGTTATGCCAGGCAGAATTTGCTCATAATCATGCTATGAATCGAAGTACTGGGTTCAGTCCATTTCAGATAGTATATTCGAGCTTACCGAAGGGACCGTTGGACTTAACGGTAGTGCCACAATCAAAGGGGACAATTAAGAAAGCTGCTGATTTTGTTGAAGGGCTGACGGGGTGTCATAAAATCGTTCAAGAACGATTGGAGAAAGCAAATGAGAAATATAAACGAGCTGCAGATTTGAAACGAAGAAATGTAAAATTTCATGAAGGTGATATGGTTTATGCAGTATTAACAAAAGATCGTTTTCCAGTGGGCGCATATAACAAGTTGAAAGCCAGGAAAATTGGTCCGGTGGAAGTTGTGAAACGAATCAATGAAAATGCTTATAAACTGAAGCTGCCAGATGATGTGTATACACCTGACGTATTCAATGTTAAACATCTTGTACCATATCATGGGAATGAGTTTGTGGGGGATGAAGAGTGTGCAAATTCGAGGTCGAATTTCTCTCAACCTGGGGAGGATGATGCAGCGCAACCTTTATTTGACCAAGGCATAAGTCGTCTACGACTTAAGGAGGCATTGATGAGTCGTCCACGACTCAACTGGACAACCAAAGGTGAAGATATAAGTCGTCTACGACTTAAGGAAGCGATGATGAGTCGTCCACGACTCATAAAGACAGGCATGAGTCGTCTACGACTTAAGGAGGCGGTGATGAGTCGTCCACGACTCATCTGGAAGACCAAAGGGAAAGATGTGACGAGTTTACGACTTAACAGGGAGATGAGTCGCTCACGACTCAAGGGGAAGAATACACAAGTGATAAGTCGTCTACGACTCAAGGAAGGTGAGGAGATAAGCCATCCACGACTCAAGGGCGAGGCTGGTATAAGTCGTCCACGACTTATCAAAACTGGGTTAAGTCGTAGAGGCCTGGAGCTGGATTTTTTGATGCCGCTTTAATCCATGCCGTAGATTCTCCTGACGAGTTAATCTGAACCGATTGTTTTCTAAGTCGCATCTGTTGTAAATCATAAGTCGTAGTATGTTGTAATTTGATAAGTCGTAAACGACTTATGATGAGTCGTCTGATTATGAGTCGTTTACTTTTGAGTCGTGTTGTATGTTGATAAGTGCTAGGCTTTCTTGTAATAAGTCGTGAGTCGTATGCTTTGTAAATAAGGAGTGTCATTTTGTATAAGTTGTAAGTCATGTTGCAATTTGATGAGTCGTATACGACTTATGATGAGTCGTAGAGCATAGTTATGAGTCGGAAACGACTTAGGAGTTGGAGAAATTTCTGTTGTAAAATTGTTCGCCTATAAATAGGCCGTGAGTCTCATTTGTAAAGGTTGTTGACTTTTGAATAAAATTCTCTTTTGATTGCTTTGTGCTTTCATTCAAATTGGTAGTTGAGTGTAATCTCCTATCTCCTCTTTCGGATAATCGAGTGCGCTCGATTCAACGATTGTAGAAGCCGATTCGCGGAATCAAGTGCGCTTGATCAACGCTTGAAGAATTGAAGATCTTTGAACCCGGTATCGTGCGCGATCAACGAGTTCGGGATAGCTAGAATTCGGTATCTTCGGATCAACGAATTTGGGCATTTCAGTATCTTCCATTCCACTGATTGCTACATTCAACGATCTACATTGTTTTTGTAATATCCGCTGCGTCAATTGAATATAGCTCTTCTCTACAAATTGCGAGACGCAATTTTTATAAGGGGGGAATCTGTAACAACCCTGGTTTTGGTGATTACTTGGAAATTTAATTATTAAAGTGGTTACAATTTAATAATGGAGAAAAAAAAATTGAAGATATAAAATTGTTTATTTTGAATAAACAATGAATTTGGAAAGAAAAAAATGGAGTTAATATGATAATGTTGGTAATAAATGGTGAAAAATGTAAATATGTTAATTTCATGATTTATTGAATTAAATAAAAGATAAAAAGAATTAATTCTATAATAATTTGTTGAATAAATTTAAAATATTGAAAATAAAGTTTTAAAAACTTTATTGTGTTATTTTGGAAGAAAATGAGCACTATAGAATTTTAATTTGATAAAATGCAATAATTTTTGCATATTATTGCCAAATATTGGTTTTTGTAAATGTTAATGAAGTATTAAAATTTTATATGTTGTATAATGAAAATAAAAAGGTGAAATATTGATTAAAAATAATATTTAAAGATAAAAACGATGTTAAAATGTTTTGTTGTGTTTAATTACACAAGAAAATAAATTTTGTATGATTTTTGGTGTTGTAAATAGTGCTTTATGTAATTATAGTGTAAATTGGGTATTTAATTAAAAACAAGAGTTTTTAAAAATGAACAATATTTTTATAACTAAATTATCTTTTTATTTTTATTTTAAACGTTTGTTAAACATAGAAATATGTTTGTATAATTTTAATGAGTTAGAATTTTGTAAATATAAGTGGTTTTGTTGTAGATATTAGTGTATTTGTGTATAAGTGATAATTAGAGTTAACTAAATTATTAAGTTATTGGATCTTAGCCCATTTACTTCCTTAACCAGAAAAGAAAGAAAGCTTCTTCTTTCTCATTTCTTGTACGTACGGTAAAGTACTTTACTGTAAACTAAAAAGAGAAAAACCAAAAAGCTTCTTTCCTCTTTGAAATCTAAACTTAAATCTTCAATTTTCTTCTTTCCTTTGTTGAAAATTTATCAATTAAAGCCAATTATTTAGGTAATCCATTCCAAAACCAAAATTTCTTTCATCTATTTCTGATTTTGTGAGTTTTTTGTTTGTAATTAAATTTGTGTTTGCATGTCTATACAAACTTCTTTTTCAGGTTCTAGAAGCTAAAATCGAAGGCAAGCTTCCATCTTTCTTCGAATTTCCAAGGGTTTGCTCTTCAAAATTACTAAGGTGAGTGCAAAACTCACAAATCTCTAGCTAAAACAGAAGTTTCATAGCCAAAAAGCTGCCAAAAATTCGTTAACTATAAGTACATTTTGTTGTTTGAAACTTACAGTAAATTCTTGTTTGAATTGCTTCTTTGTGAGATTATAACTTTCCCATTCCTTATCCAAATTGTATGTTCCTTTTTCCAGTTTAAATTATAGTTGTTGAACTTTATACATGCCAAATTACAGGTCATTTAGACCTATGTAGCCTATAGAAATATGCTGCCGAACTTTGACTAGAGGCATGCTTTTGCCCAGATTTTCGCAGTGAAATCATTGCCTGGGTACAAATTTGAGACATCAAAACTTTCTCATACCTTATCCAGTTGCGTAATTCTTTTTCTAGTTTAAAGTATTATTGTTGAACTTTATGCATACCAAATTTTAGGCCATTTAGACCTACGTAGCCTATAGAAATAAGCTGCCGAACTTTGACTCGGAGCATGTTTTTGCCCAGATTTTCGCAGTTAAACCATTGCTTGGTTGCAAATTTGAGGCAAAATAACTTTCTCATACCTTGTCCAAATTGTGTCACTCTTTTTTCTAGTTTAAATTATAATTGTTGAAATCTATGCATGCCAAATTTCAGGTCATTTAGACCTAGGTAGACTATAGAAATATACTGCCAAACTTTAACTCGAAGCATGTTTTTGCCCAGATTTTCGCAGTGAAATCATTGCCTTGGTACAACTTTGAGACATCATAACTTTCTCATACCTTATACAAATTGCGTGATTCTTCTTCCAGATTAAATTATAGTTGTTGAAATTTACGCATACCAAATTTCAGGTCATTTTGACCTATGTAGCCTATAGAAATATGCTGCCGAATTTTGACTCGGAGCATGTTTTTGCCCAGATTTCCGCAGTGGAATCATTGCCTGAGTACAACTTTGACACATCATAACTTTCTCATACCTTGTCAAAATTGTGCGATTCTTTTTCCAGTTTAAAGAACGGCTGTTGAACTTTACGCACAATTTTCAGGTCATTCCGTGTAATGACCCGTAAATTTAACTAGTTTTAATAACGTTATTAATTGAAATTTTGCGAAATTTTAAACGATAAAATTTTGAAATATAAATTTGATATTTGGAATGCGTCTAGTTAAACATAGCAGCTGGTGAATTTTCGTCCGAAATATGAAAGTTTATTTCGCACGTAAATTTACTTCAATTTAATCAGTTAAAAAAGCGATGAAAATAAAATGTTTTCGAAACCCAAATATTTTTATATAGAAAAAATTCTAAACCATCTTCTGAGCAAGACGTCATTTTTCGTTTTTCCAAAATTCGGACATCTTTAGCTCCGTCGATCTTATTTTTCTGCATTTTTACTGCATTTTCCGCTCGTAGAAAATTCGAATTTTATAATTCAATCGTACCATTGATATCCGCGTACCGTTTTGATCATCTCGTCGTGCTGATCTCTGCGGTATATTTATTTCTGTATTTTGATGTTCGTTACGCGATGGAAACCGTAAAACGGATAACCATAGCAGTATTTGTTTTTGAAACCTTTTGGTTCTGGTGCCTTTTCTTTATATAACGGTCAAAAATCTAACAGCCATTTCTTTTAATATTGGCTGAATTCTCGGACGACTTTCACTCTCCTCTGTATTCAATTCATACAGCTGCCATTATCTCTCCTCTGTTCATTACTCTATAAAGTTATATATATAATAATAATATAAAAAATAAAAATATGTTTGGTTGTTCATCTATCAAACTTGCCTTCCTCTCCTCTTTTTCTTTTTTTTTCCTTTTCTTCCTCTATTCAGACTTTGCCAACCAATGGCCGCAAACCACAATCCCTCACCACCTCCTCATATTTTCGGCCTCACCTCCTCCTCTCCATTGCCGGCCACCAACACATCATCTCGACCTTCCTCTCCTGACATGCAACCACCAAAGCAATCTCACCAATTCGCCATCCTTCAAAATCCATCCGACGTCATTTTCTTTTGTCGCCTGAGCCACATGTTTCCTTTCGCTACCACTTCGCCACTAACTTCGTCGAACCCACAACCTTCCGCCTTCGAGCCGAACCACCCACCCAATAGCGCATGTCTTCCCTACATCTCCACTTCCCCGGCGCCTTCCGCAACCGAGCACGCAGCCGAACCCAGCGAACCATCACATAACTACACTTGGTTCATCCCATTCTCAACCTTCTTTTCTCCGCTTGTTGCCAGATCGGCCTTCTCTTCTCCTCCTTTATAAACTTATAAGGTATATATGTTTAAATAAATATTTATTTGCAGTTTAAATGTTGGGTTGAGATAACTTGTATATATATATATTCTTAATTTGCTTGTTTTTATTTTGTCCTATCATTCAAATTCTTATTTTTAAGTCAGTTATATATTTGCACTATGGGTATGTAAGTAAGTTATCCTCTGTGTTTATATATATACCTATACTTAGTTGCATGCAATTTTGTTTCGTGTGTATACATGTTTGTTCTTGTTTATGGTCTGCATAGTTGTTAAAATATATATAACAGTTTCAGTTTCATCCTATTTTAGTATATGTAGTTGTATTATATAAAAGTTTATATTATAGTATGTTTTATATGTATTATATGGTATTGTATTATAATATGGTAGGTCAGAGTTTAAGTAAGCTATGTGACAGAGTACATATTTTGATGTTACAGCGCATCTGACTTATAAAGAAGTATAACAGGCATGTAAGTTTTAAAGGTACATTTATTATATACAAGGTACTTGCATTCCATGTTCCAAGGATTATATATAATAAGTGTGGAATATTATATTCTTTGTTTAAATAGATATGTAAATTTTACGTGTCTATAGTTATAATATTTATATAATACGTTATATTTTTGATAGTTCGATCTACTATATATAGTTGGTCTGTAAGTTTATTTGAGATCTGAGTTTATTGAATATATATGTATGGTTATATTAATGAATAATATTACTGTTGGTCTGCACACCTAGGTATATATATATATATTAACCAAGGTATGAATATCTTGTTGTATACTTTAAAACCGCGTCTGCATATGTTGGCTAGTTGTATAATGTTACGATGTTTTCGCAGTGAATAAATATATAATATATGTGTTGATTTTATTATGTGTGTTTTGGTTAAACAACGATTTGAAATATGTATACTTAGTTAACATGTGTTTGGATTAATTTGTAAATAAATATAATACATGTTTATTTGATTTAAAATATGTTTAAATTTAGAATATCATTTTTTTATAGTTATATATGGTTGTATATAAATCCCACTTATCTTATTCATCTTCCTCGACCCAATTCTGATTTGAATTTGCCTATTTCTATTATCAGCTTTGTTCATCGAAATCGTACCCATCTAGCGTTGCTTTGGATTTGTAGCTCGCTTCCTTGTCGAATCTATCTATCCTCGAAAGGTGAGCATTCACTCACGATTAACGTTCTTTTATTTATTAAATTTGATTTCAATTGAAACGATAATTGAAATATGCTGTTGTTAGGTATTTACACTGTTATTACCTGTATCAGTTCACCTGTGACATCTGACACCATTATCTGTTATATATGCAATGATAATCCAGTTTGGTTGTTAAATGATTGATTGTTTGATGTTTATAATTGGACGTTAAAATTGTAATGTATAAAGTGATAAGTAGTATGCAATTGAATTTGATGTAGGATAGTTAAAAAAAATTGAATTGGCATATGTGTTGAATTTGATTAGTTAAATTGTACAATATGACCCCTTAAATGTTTAATTATTTGACACGTAGAAAAATGGTTAATTACCCTTGAACCATTTGAATTTATGTTGTATTAATTGAGGAAGTATGAAATTGAATAATTGATGTCAAGTGTAGAATTGCATAGAATAATAAGTGTAATAATCTTTAATCTACATGAAATGATAGTGTAGATTCTAGAAATAATTATATTAATTTGCACAAACAACAATGTGAATTAATACGATTATTTCGGGATTATTTGAATTGATTATTGGATTGTTATTGATTGTTGTTATTGCTTGTTTATTTACTTTGACACTATCCCTATTATCACACTGCAAGTTCCCTTTGTTATGCTTTGATTTTTTTGAATTAAAATGGAATCGGGTTGAAACGATAAATACCCAAATTGAACTTTGACCTAGGATAGAGAATTAAATAAAAATCGATTGGTCAATAATTTAATTTAAAAATAAAATGAAGATTTTATTTGAATAAATAATATGGTTTTGAAATGAAGTTGGAATTTGAATTTTTTTTATGAAAGGAAAATGTTAATATTTAATAATATGAAACAAAATATTAACAATGTAATCGATGCAAGAACGTTGTTTAATTTAAGAAATGATTGAATTAAGTTTGGAAATTATTTAATAATAAAGTTTTGAATTTATTTAATAATTAAATAAAGTTGAATTATTTAATAGTAAATAAAATTAAACATCTTGAATTAGTGAAATTTAGTTCTTTATTAATTGAGCTTTGAAATTGTAACTAAGTAAATGAATAAGTGAAATTGAATTTCTTTAACAAGAAATAAAATGTGATTTGTTGAAATTAATGTAAGACTCGAAATGTAAAGAATTTGATTTGATGAATCTAATTTAATTCAATTTGGAGTTTTGATATAATGAAGTTGAACTTAAGTAATTGATTTAATGAATTGGAAATTAAATAGAAATTGTTTAAATGACAAATTTACTTAATGAATATTGAATGAAATCGATCAATGAATTTAAATTGATTTGAATGTTAAATTAAATTAATTAAAATGATTTCGAAATGAAACTTGTATCCGAACTTGAACCAATATTTGAATTGTTTTAAAAAGAAATTGAAATTGAATTATAAGATTTTGAAATTATGAATTTGGAAGTTTTGAAATGTAAATTATGGAAATTGTTTTGGAAAGACAAATGAAATGTTGGTTTTCAAATTCTAATTAAAATTGAATTTGATTTGGTTTTGAAATATATAAACGACCAATCGATGTAATAATTACGAAAGTTATTAAAGAGACCGGAATCGGTTAGGGACATACTCACTGTCTAAACCGAAAACCACTTTAATAACTATACGCGGAGTGTGATCCAGAATGAAGTGGTTGGAATGATGTACGTGATGACTGAAGAAAGAGAACGATAATGGATAGCCTTGACACTTGTGTCAAATTGGAAATGAGAAAAACAGGAGCCGTGCCGGGCCAAATGAGGGTTAGCTACCTCGAGCGAACACACTTCTTCGAAAACTACTCATTACTTGATGTCGATTGGTGCACCCTTGATTTGGTAGTGTTGTTTCGCGGTGTTGCGATCGCTGCGGCGATGCGTTTTCACCAGTCCGGATCAGGAAAACGGTAGTTTCACTACCTTGGGTATTGCCTCATGTTCCTTGTCATACTTGTATCCCTATACGCGACCACTACGATTTGTTTTGTGTTATACCTATGGAGTACTCCTTGATATCCCACTAGTTTACGGTGGAGTTTACAGTGCTGTATAGACTATAACGCTTATATAAAATGTGTTAAGGGGGATAATGGTAACGCCTTAACACTATTTTGATATTTTATATTACTGATAGGCATTATCTACTTATCGTACACTACTACATAGTAGATAGTTTAACGGATCCTTAAAGGATGGTTATTCCAACATCCTTTGAGTTACTTGTATTTCAGTTGCTATTTCACTTGAGTTGGATTTATTGATATAAGAATGTTAATCCGGACTCGAGTGTTTTGTGTTTTGCTTTACGCTCGGGTCAGACTGAGTGTACCAGTATTCGAGACTCACCTTTGGAGTTGGAGTTTCACTTGGAGATCCAGCTATCTATCTAGCTTTTAGATATCCAGTTGATACCAGTGATGTATTCTGATATTGTATTTGATTATTGTATTCGAGACATCTGTTGTACCTTATTTAACTCTGATATGTATATAGTAGCTTCATGAACTACTATCTTTTGCTTCCGCTGCATTTATTTCTCTGTGTCTATGATCTGTGATTATTTATTTACTGTATATGTTCAGTTTTTCCAAATTTAAATTAACAACGCGGTATTTTGAATTATTCAAGTCCGACATGTGCGGATGCGAATGGTCCAAAATAGCGGGTCGTTACAGTTGGTATCAGAGCTTTGGTAGCTCTAGGAAAAACTTAGCATATAGGGTAAATGTATTTACAGAATCACTTTCATTCGAGTTGAATCTCTTCCTTTTGACTCGATTCCTTTGAATTTTGGAACGTTCCCTGCGGTTCCAAAATCCATTTGTGTCCCTCACTATTCGTCTTCTCTAATTTCTGGAGTATCCTATAACTTTACTTCGAATGATCTTTATACTGAGTCGGTGGTCTTGCCAATCTCAAATTGACTTATAAAGGGGTGAAAACTCCTTTACAATAGACATCGATTTACCAGAGATTTCTGTATCCTCGGTTTACGATGCTATCTATCTCCTTCTATACCTAAATTTTATTTCTTGAGATCGAATGTAGATTTGCCTTGAAATTCTGCATCGATCTTATTCTTGAAGTCACGGTTGATCCAGTTAAGGTTGCCCGCGATCTATATAAACTTATTCATCTTCCTATTTTGTTATTTAATCATCTTATCTTCATTTCGAACCTATCTTCGAATCAGAATTCTTTTTGATTTGAGTGCATCAAATCTGAATCTACATCCTTGATTTGAAATCCATTTTTGTATCGTCAAGCGAAGAAGTGTATTTGTAAATTTATATTTAAAATTTTTTATATAGTGTGTTGTTTGAGTTGTTGATGTTGATTTGGATTTCCGATCGATTCGTCTGATCAACGCTATCGATAGGATTTCCAAAACACTTGAGCAGAGCAAACTGACACAATATTGTTTTAAATTTGATAAATGAAATAATTTTGTATGATTATAGTATAAATATATAAGTAAAATTTTCTGGAATAAAAAAAATAAAAAATAGAAGAGGTTAATTAATTCGTTGTTTGAAATGATAATATTTGATTATCATTTATTGTTCGATAAATGAATTTAGAAACTTGATTTATACACTGATTTAGAATTTGAAATGAAATTAAATTAAGAATTTGAGAATTTAATTTCCAATGATTTTGAACTATGGTTTTAAAGGTTTAAAATGCACATTATTTAAAGGTATTTTGACTATAATTTGTTTCCAAAGAATTTTAATGAATATTATTTAAAGTATTTTCAAATAGGAACCGTTTTCAAAGAATTTTAAAATGTTGAAATCGGTGCTCTTCTCTTTGTCGCTGGAAAATAATTTCGGTGATGGCGACTGCATCATCGACACTCATTTTCGAGTTTCGAAGTGGAGAAACCATTCTGTAGCTTTGCTACGGTTTTGTTTGGGAAATATTTCACTTTGAATTTCTTAAGTATGACTTGATTTATATATATATATATATGGGAATATTATTTTAAATTTAATTTGATTTAATATATATAGTATATACATAATTATCTCTAAGGGTTTGAAATTAAACGGAAATTTAATTCTTAAAATTATGTTAAAGGATGTTTCCAATTATAAATAAAGCTAAATTTTGAATAAGTATTTAAACTTGAAATAATTGAATTTGAAAATTTTATTTGTATAGTACTAAATCGCATTTCAAAAGAAGTTACCTAAATTATTCAGAAGTTAAAATGTAATTAGAGAATATACAATATAAAATAATTTTATAAATAAAATTTGAGTGTTTATAATAAATGTTATGCACTTAGATTTTAATTATATAAAAAAATGTTAATAAAGATGATAGAATAATAAGTTAATTGAATGAGATGAATATAATAATTTTGTTCTCAAAGAATTAACAAATTGAAATTAGGTCAACTTATGGAAATGCCTTAAATTTAAACCAATTATTAAATATAAATTAATTTAAAGTGAAATTTATATGGTTTAAATTAGTTCATATGGTTTAAATATATGTAATAAGATATATTAAGTGGAATAAACTTAATAATAATTTGGAATAAAAGAATTAAATCTGTTGAATAAAATATGAGTACAATAATAGATTATACAAATTGATGATTTAGAAAGTGTTAATTGAGGATGACTAGATAGTAAGATAATGAATTTAGAAATAGATAGATTGATTTAACTTAAGTGAAACCAAGTGGATTAAACCAAATTGTTAAATATTAACTAGTTTAATTTGAAATTATATGGTTTAATTGTTTTATCTTGTCTTGTAATCTATTTTCTTTCTGGTTGTTTCTATTCTCCTACCTCGTTCCTTTTCGGGGACGAAAAGTTTTGAGTGGGGGAGAGTGTAACGACCCGTAAATTTAACTAGTTTTAATAACGTTAATAATTGAAATTTTGCGAAATTTTAAACGATAAAATTTTGAAATATAAATTTGATATTTGGAATGCGTCTAGTTAAACATAGCAACTGGTGAATTTTCATCCGAAATATGAAAGTTTATTTCACGCGTAAATTTACTTCAATTTAATCAGTTAAAAAAGCGATGAAAATAAAATATTTTCGAAACCCAAATATTTTTATATAGAAAAAATTCTAAACCATCTTCTGAGCAAGAAGTCATTTTTCGTTTTTCCAAAATTTGGACATCTTTAGCTCCATCGATCTTATTTTCTGCGTTTTTGCTGCATTTTCCGCTCGTAGAAAATTCGAATTTTATAATTCAATCGTACCACTGATATCCGCGTACCGTTTTGATCATCTCGTCGTGCTGATCTCTGCGGTATATTTATTTCTGTATTTTGATGTTCGTTACGCGACGGAAACCGAAAACGGATAACCATAGCAGTATTCGTTTTTGAAACCTTTTGGTTCTGGTGCCTTTTCATTATACAACGGTTAAAAATCTAACAGCCATTTCTTTTAATATTGGCTGAATTCTCGGACGACTTTCACTCTCCTCTGTATTCAATTCATACAGCTGCCATTATCTCTCCTCTGTTCATTACTTTATAAAGTTATATATATAATAATAATATAAAATATATAAATGTGTTTGCTTGTTCATCTGTCAAACTTGCCTTCCTCTTGTAACAACCCGCATATCTACCGATTTTATATTTAAATATTTTATTTAAATATTTTATCGTTAGTCGGATGTTAGTCCGAAAAGCTACTTTTTGCATACGGTCAAATTAGGACTCGAGACCACTTCCATTGAGTTCAAAATGACGTTTGCGATCTTTTTGAGTGTAAACTTCGATATGTTTGGAGATAGTGAAATTTTCGACACTTTTTCCCGCCTTTGACTTTGGTTTGGACTGCACCCCTTTAGTTCAGCCCAACCATCTTCCTCACTTTATCAAAACACTTCAAGCTTTGTGAAAAATGGTGGTGGGAAGTGGAAATTAAAACTCCAAACACAAATTCTATTGCAAATCCGAGATTCAACATCAAATTCACGTGAAGAACATTGATTCAAGCTTGTTGGTGTTCTTGCTTTGCTCTCAAATCTCCATCTTCATCAAATTCCGTGAAAAGGTGAGATTTTTGATCTCACATCTTGCCTATAATTGTCATTGGACTGTTGGGGATGATCCCTCATCACTTTAGCATGTTTGTTTGCATTTGGTTTGGATTGGATTGGCGAAAAACTACAAATTTTGGCGTTTTGGTGAGTTTCTGGCCTTAAGTCGTTTCTGGCCATCGCTAGGTCGTCCACGAGTTAACTCCTTAGGTCGTCTAGGCTGCTAGCTCGCGTGTTGAAAAGTCTCCACTTTCTTAGGTCGTTGCCGACCTATAATCCCCCAGGCAAATGTTAGGTCGCTCGCACTGGCTTATCTCGTAGGTCGTCTCCGACCTAAGCTTCTTTTCCATAAGTCGTTCGCGAGTCAAGTGTTAGGTCGTCTCCGACCTAACGCCCCTCGTCACCCTAGGTCGTAGCTCGTAAGTCGCTCGACCCTGCTAAGTCTTTAAGTCGCTCGAGTTAGGTCGGCCAGTATATCTCGTAGGTCGTCTCCGACCTAATATTTCCCCTGCTATTTCACTAGGTCACTTGACCTTAAGTCGTAGGTCGTCGCCGACCCAACACTTCTTCTGCTATCACCATGTTAGGTCGCTCGTCTACTATGTCGGCCTAGTTTACCTCGTAGGTCGTCTCCGACCTAAGTCCCACTATGTCGCAAGTTGTTAAGTCGGCTATCCTTAAGTCGTTCGCTACCCTTAACTCCAGTTAGGTCGCTCGACCACAACCCACTGAGTCGTAGGTCGCCTCCGACCTTACCCTTAGGTCGTATGACCTACTTTTCCTTAGGTCGCTTGACCAGCTTGCCTTCACTAAGTCGTACCGTGACGGGGCGCTGCCCCGCACCCCGCCGGGGGCGCTGCCCCCAAGACCCCCGCGACCTGACCGGGCAGGACGAACCCCGTATTACTCTGCGTAGGCAATCTTATCTGAAAAACATTTATCAGAATTTCTACTTTGATGGTTTTGGGATTGACTTCTTTGGACTTTACTCACGTCTTCGAACGTGAATTGATGTGATATGATTTGTTTCTACAATCGTTTTATGACTTGTCACTTTAAAGATATATGAAGGTTTCAATACTAATAGTAAATATCAAAACTCTTTCATCAAAGCGATTTCAACACTATTTCAAATATCAAAAGTTCGTTTTCTCAAACCGATTTTCAATCTACTACTATATACAAGCCTTTACTTCACTCGAATAAGAAATCGACTTAAACGACTTAGTAAAACGAGTGGTATGAAACGCTTGCGTTCACTTCGTCGGTTAGCTCTTGGACTTGTTCGATTGAACCCTTTTTGTGACAATTTCCTAGTGAAGATTTACAGCTTGTTCGTAAATATTTAAGTTAAGCAAGTGGTTATGGGACATGAAGCTAAACTCATATATTTACTAGCTTGGTGTGATTGACACTTCCTTATGATCATGACGATCATTTTTGTGATTTAGACTAGCGATTGAGCGATGTCTCTTTGTCTGCGTGGGAGACTATACCCCGTTTACGTGATGTTTCGCCATCACATATCTAGGGTAGCACCCTACGGTCTTCGGGCCATTCCTGTGTGAAAATTTAATGGATAGCTTCCATGAGATAGCTTCTCGTCATGTGTTTACGCGTAGGTGAGTTTTCATGCTCCCATTCATGTGTTAGGCCTCCCCCCTTTTTTATGTGTTTTCTGGATTTCTGATGATGATTTCTGGAATTTTGTGCTTCACCAATTTTCATGATTTTCATTGATATGATGTCAGTTTTTGTGCATTGGTGAATTCATGTGTTATTGACTTGTTATGAATACAAGTTTAGGGTATGATACCCTACCTTATCTTTGTGAAGATTCTTGTGATATTGATTAATCTTTTGTTGATTATCATTTACATACTTATAGTAGTATGTCGTTATGGTTATTTCATGTTCATGTCATGCCTTTTACTTTATACCATATCATCTGATATTTATAGCTAGACTGATCCGTTTATTATTTTCTTATAAATAATACTCGGGTCAAACCGAGATGTTACAGGTGCTTCTGCTTGACTTCTCTTCAGGATATTTCTGACTTTTGGCTAACTACATAGATTAGTAGTTTTTGGATGTACACCTTTGAGATATAGACTCTATGTTGTGTACTTATTCTTTTGTATAGCACGTGATGCTATTCTTTTGTATTATCGTGGATCTTTCTGACCACTACTCTGATGTACACTTTCATGTGTTATATATTTATTCATATCTTCTTCCGCCTTTGTGATATGGATGTCTGTGACTGATTTATGTTATGATTATTTCTATGTTTGTTTCCGAAGATTATATATAGCCACCGTGTGATAGCTTTGTGTTGTATCGGTAAGTCGGAATTCCTCCTTAAAAGATATGCATTCTATACTATCTGACGTATCGGTGCTCGCACAAAGAAGTTACATGGATGGTCGCTCCTCCACAGCCTTATTCTCCGTGCTAATTGACAGCACTACACCGTAGTGTTCTTGGTTAGCGTGGGTATAGAGGTGGGGCGTCACACCTCTCCTCTTTTTCTTTTTTTTCCTTTTCTTCCTCTCTTCAGACTTTGCCAACCAGTGGCCGCAAACCACAATCCCTCACCACCTCCTCATATTTTCGGCCTCACCTCCTCCTCTCCATTGCCGGCCACCAACACATCATCTCGACCTTCCTCTCCTAACATGCAACCACCAAAGCAATCTCACCAATTGGCCATCCTTCGAAATCCATCCAACGTCATTTTCTTTTGTCGCCTGAGCCACATGTTTCCTTCCGCTACCACTTCGCCACTAACTTCGTCGAACCCACAACCTTCCGCCTTCGAACCGAACCACCCACCCAATAGCGCATGTCTTCCCTACATCTCCACTTCCCCGGCGCCTTCCGCAACCGAGCACGCAGCCGAACCCAGCGAACCATCACATAACTACACTTGGTCCATCCCATTCTCAACCTTCTTTTCTCCGCTTGTTGCCAGATCGGCCTTCTCTTCTCCTCCTTTATAAACTTATAAGGTATATATGTTTAAATAAATATTTATTTACAGTTTAAATGTGGGGTTGAGATAACTTGTATATATATATTTTTAATTTGCTTGTTGTTATTTTGTTCTATCATTCAAATTCTTATTTTTAAGTCAGTTATATATTTACACTATGGGTATGTAAGTAAGTTATCCTCTGTGTTTATATATATACATATACTTAGTTGCATGTAATTTTTTTTCGTCTGTATACATGTTTGTTCTTGTTTATGGTCTGCATAGTTGTTAAAATATATATAACAGTTTCAGTTTCATCCTATTTTAGTATATGTAGTTGTATTATATAAAAGTTTATATTATAGTATGTTTTATATGTATTATATGGTATTCTATTATAATATGGTAGGTCATAGTTTAAGTAAGCTATGTGACAGAGTACATATTTTGATGTTACAGCGCATCTGACTTATAAAGAAGTATAACAGGAATGTAAGTTTTAAAGGTACATTTATTATATACAAGGTACTTGCATTCCACGTTCCAAGGATTATATATAATAAGTGTGGAATATTATATTCTTTGTTTAAATAGATATGTAAATTTTACGTGTCTATAGTTATAATATTTATATAATACGTTATATTTTGATAGTTCGATCTGTTATATATAGTTGGTCTGTAAGTTTATTTGAGATTTGAGTTTATTGAATATATATGTATGGTTATATTAATGAATAATATTACTGTTGGTCTGCACACCTAGGTATATATATATATATTAACCAAGGTATGAATATCTTGTTGTATACTTTAAAACCGCGTCTGCATATGTTGGCTAGTTGTATAATGTTACGATGTTTTCGCAGTGAATAAATATATAATATATGTGTTGATTTTATTATGTGTGTTTTGGTTAAACAACGATTTGAAATATGTATACTTAGTTAACATGTGTTTGGATTAATTTGTAAATAAATATAATACATGTTTATTTGATTTAAAATATGTTTAAATTTAGAATATCATTTTTTTATAGTTATATATGGTTGTATATAAAGCCCACTTATCTTATTCATCTTCCTCGATCCAATTCTGATTTGAATTCGCCTATTTCTATTAACGGCTTTGTTCGTCGAAATCGTACCTATCTAGCGTTGCTTTGGATTTGTAGCTCGCTTCCTTGTCGAATCTATCTATCCTCGAAAGGTGAGCATTCACTCACGATTAACGTTCTTTTATTTATTAAATTTGATTTCAATTGAAATGACAATTGAAATATGTTGGTGTTAGATATTTACACTTTTATTACCTGTATCAGTTCACCAGTGACATCTGACACCATTATCTGTTATATATGCAATGATAATCCAGTTTGGTTGTTAAATGATTGATTGTTTGATGTTTATAATTGGACATTAAAATTGTAATGTATAAAGTGATAAGTAGTATGCAATTGAATTTGACGTAGGATAGTTAAAAAAATTTGAATTGGCATATGTGTTGAATTTGATTAGTTAAATTTGTACAATATGACCCCTTAAATGTTTAATTATTTAACACGTAGAAAAATGGTTAATTACCCTTGAACCATGTGAATTTATGTTGTATTAATTGATGAAGTATGAAATTGAATAATTGATGTCAACTGTAGAATTGCATAGAATAATAAGTGTAATAATCTTTAATCTACATGAAATGATAGTGTAGATTCTAGAAATAATTATATTAATTTGCACAAACAACAATGTGAATTAATACGATTATTTCGGGATTATTTGAATTGATTATTGGATTGTTATTGATTGTTGTTATTGCTTGTTTATTTACTTTGACACTATCCCTGTTATCACACTGCAAGTTCCCATTGTTATGCTTTGATTTTTTTGAATTAAAATGGAATCGGGTTGAAATGATAAATACCCAAATTGAACTTTGACCTAGGATAGAGAATTAAATAAAAATCGATTGGTCAATAATTTGATTTAAAAATAAAATGAAGATTTTATTTGAATAAATAATATGGTTTTGAAATGAAGTTGGAATTTGAATTTTTTTTATGAAAGGAAAATGTTAATATTTAATAATATGAAACAAAATATTAACAATGTAATCGATGCAAGAACGTTGTTTAATTTAAGAAATGATTGAATTAAGTTTGGAAATAATTTAATAATTAAGTTTTGAATTTATATAATAATTAAATAAAGTTGAATTATTTAATAGTAAAAAAAATTGAACCTCTTGAATTAGTGAAATTTAGTTCTTTATTAATTGAGCTTTGAAATTGTAACTAAGTAAATGAATAAGTGAAATTGAATTTCTTTAACAAGAAATAAAATGTGATTTGTTGAAATTAATGTAAGACTCGAAATGTAAAGAATTTGATTTGATGAATCTAATTTAATTCAATTTGGAGTTTTGATATAATGA
Source organism: Allium fistulosum (assembly GCA_030737815.1). Classification (NCBI taxonomy): domain Eukaryota; kingdom Viridiplantae; phylum Streptophyta; class Magnoliopsida; order Asparagales; family Amaryllidaceae; genus Allium; species Allium fistulosum. The sequence continues at coordinate 641,082,472 of CM060907.1, read as the reverse complement.
AGTTGAACTTAAGTAATTGATTTAATGAATTGGAAATTAAATAGAAATTGTTTAAATGACAAATTTACTTAATGAATATTGAATGAAATCGATCAATGAATTTAAATTGATTTGAATGTTAAATTAAATTAATTAAAATGAATTCGAAATGAAACTTGTATCCGAACTTGAACCAATATTTGAATTGTTTTAAAAAGAAACTGAAACTGAATTATAAGATTTTGAAATTATGAATTTGGAAGTTTTGAAATGTAAATTATGGAAATTGTTTTGGAAAGACAAATGAAATGTTGGTTTTCAAATTCTAATTAAAATTGAATTTGATTTGGTTTTGAAATATATAAACGACCAATTGGTGTAATAATTACGAAAGTTATTAAAGAGACCGGAATCGGTTAGGGACATACTCACTGTCTAAACCAAAAACCACTTTAATAACTATACGCGGAGTGTGATCCAGAATGAAGTGGTTGGAATGATGTACGTGATGACTGAAGAAAGAGAACGATAATGGATAGCCTTGACACTTGTGTCAAATTGGAAATGACTAAAACATGAGCCTTGCCGGGCCAAATGGGGGTTAGCTACCTCGAGCGAACACACTTCTTCGAAAACTACTCATTACTTGTTGTCAATTGGTGCACCCTTGATTTGGGAGTGTTGTTTCGCGGTGTTGCGATCGCTGCAGCGATGCATTTCCACCAGTCCGGAACAGGCAAACGGTAGTTTCACTACCTTGGGTATTGCCTCATGTGCCTTGTCATACTTGTATCCCTATACGTGACCACTACGATTTGTTTTGTGTTATACCTATGGAGTACTCCCTGATATCCCACTAGTTTACGGTGGAGTTTACAGTGCTGTATAGACTATAACGCTTATATAAAATGTGTTAAGGGGGATAATGTTAACGCCTTAACACTATTTTGATATTTTATATTACTGATAGGCATTATCTACTTATCGTACACTACTACATAGTAGATATTTTAACGGATCCTTAAAGGATGGTTATTCCAACATCCTTTGAGTTACTTGTATTTTAGTTGCTATTTCACTTGAGTTGGATTTATTGATATAAGAATGTTAATCCGGACTCGAGTGTTTTGTGTTTTGCTTTACGCTCGGGTCAGACTGAGTGTACCAGTATTCGAGACTCACCTTTGGAGTTGGAGCTTCACTTGGAGATCCAGCTATCTATCCAGCTTTCAGATATCCAGTTGATTCCATTGATGTATTCTGATATTGTATTTGATTATTGTATTCGAGACATCTGTTGTACCTTATTTAACTCTGATATGTATGTAGTAGCCAAATTTAAATTAACAACGCGGTATTTTGAATTATTCAAGTCCGACATGTGCGGATGTGAATGGTCCAAAATAGCGGGTCGTTACATTCCGACCTCTGTAGCCTATAGAAATATGTTGTCAAACTTTGAATCCAATCATGTTTTGCTCCAACCGTTTACGGTCAAATCTAGCTGTGAGTTCAAATTTGTGATGTTATATCTCTTCTGTTTCTTGTCCGATTGTATCTGTTCTTTTTTTTATTCAAAGTAGAGTTGTTGAACTCTATGCCTGCAAAATTTCAAGGCTTTTAGACCTTTGTAACTAGTTGAAAATTTGCTTGGAACTTTGAACCGGACCATGTTTTGCTCCAGTTGAAAATTTCTGAATTGTTTTAAATTGATTTCTTTCGATGTTGTTTTTGATCGGCTTGATCCTAAGATGGAAGTGCCAATATTTCTGCTTATCCATATTTCGGATTGGTGGGTTTTTAGGAAATCTTCGTATGACGATTTTATGAATAATTTCGTTGAATTTTGTTAATTTTTGTTGTTTCTTTGAACGTGCTTTCTAAACTGTTTACGAAAGATTTTTTTATAAGATAGTTTTCGAAATAAATATTATACAATATTTATAATTATTTTAAAGCTTTTAAAATTATATATTTTCTATAATAAGAGAATTTCAAAATTTATTTTCCAAAACAATTTCGAAAATAGTTTTAAAAGCTTGTTTTTTTTTAAAATAGATTTTTTATAAAAATACACGTTTTTGCACTATTTGAGCGTATGAGAAGGAGAATTAAACGATTAGGTAAAACACGTGGCATGGGACACGTGTGTTTACCTTTTGATTAATTCCTGACCTGTCTGTTTGAATGTTTTAACCTTCGGGTCTTATTTGCCGATGAGATGAGGCAAATGTTTTTACTGCTTTCTAGTGTGGCATTGACTAGCAGTTAGGAAACCATTAAGTGAGAATGTGTGGTATGGGACGCACTGTTACCACTTTCGGGTTCCTCTTTGGGAGTTTGTGACACATTAACGAGTGATTTCCAGTACTTAGACTGTTGGGTCGCTTATGGACTGTTGGGTCCTATGTGCATATATATAGTTGTTGGGCTTACCATGGACTGTTGGGTCATATAGAGACTATTGGGTCACTTATGCATAAGTACTTGGCAGGCCGTGGGGCCATCTTATGGACTGTTGGGTCCTATTTATCTATAGCTGTTGGGCTACATTTTGGATTGTTGGGTCTTTTTCTTATATTATGTTTTCTAGATTTCTTTATGATGATTTCTAGAATTTTAAATGTTTATATATGTTTTCACCATAATTGCCTTTGTTGGCATGTTTATATATATATATATATATATCTTATATATAAAGCAAATACTTGAGGAGGTGAAGCCTTTTTCGAATTGACAAAAGTACCCTTCGTTGTTTGAAAACAAAATCTATCTCATACGGTCAGATTTGTCCATCCCACATCCCACGTACAACACGTTTTCACCCCATTTCGGCATCATGTTTTCAAACCACCCGTTCATTTCCCCATCTACTACTCTGTCACCTCAGTTTTCCAACCCTAACTGTTCCTCACCTTGCTTTCCACTCCCTCAGTGGAAAATATATGAAAAATTAGCTCCGATATCAAATCAGTCATCAAGTACTTCGCTCAAACCCTCCCATCTTCTCCTACAATTCATCCACCGCTATTGAAATCAAAACAGGGAATTAACTCCCAAAACCACACTCCAAATTTTATTAACTCTATGGAAGATGCAGATCGTTGAGGAAGAGGCACGGTGAGAGAAATAGGTGATGGCTGTCGATCTACGGTTTTGACCGCCACAGGATCGACTTTCGCGTTTACTTTATTCTTCCAACTTTGCTTTTAACTTTTTTTTTTTGCAATTTTGCTCGCTAATTTTGGAATATCTTCTCTGCCCAATTCAGAGATTTGGCTTCCCAATGGAGGTTGAAATGCTCTCTAGCAATTCTAGAAGTCTTCAGTAGTAGATGGAACGTTGAGGCACAGTGAAGGAAATAGATGATGTATGTCTGTCATTTCGACCGCCACAGATCGACTTTCCAGTTTACGGTATTCTTCCAATTTTGCCTTTCACTTTTTTATTTGCAATTTTGTTCGCAAATTTTGCAACTGTACAAATGCACTCATACCTCACCTACTATCTTCTCTGGCCAATTCAAAGATTAGGCTTCCCCGTGGAGGTTTGAATGCATTCTGGCAATTTTAGACGTCTTCACTACTAGATGGATTACGGAATCCATCTTCATTTCATGCCAGGTATAAATCCCAAAACCTAACTCTAAATTTTAACCATCCATGAAATTAATCTATCAGTTAAATCATATTTACTAAGCATTAATTACCCATTGGAATGCAGCTTTTAAAAAAATCTTTTCAGTGGTTTTTACTAATGAGGATAGTGAAATGACTATTTGGTTCAAAATTGACTTTTCCATACTCCGCTTCTTTTTGTAGTTTTAGTAGATTTTATTTTCTTTCAATGTCTCATTTTGCAATGCGTTGTACATCTAATAATTGATATTAATCACTTTGTTTTTGCCTTCAATGGAACGTTGTGTGACTTTTGGAGCATGTTAGTGATCTTTGGGTCCTCTTTGCCATATCATAGCTGGCTTTGCAATTATTGTTTATATCAGTCAACAGACGTGAAAAAGTACATTAGTGAAACTATGCTTTCTGTTATTTCAGTTTCTTTATATACTGAAAGATATTTTCTTTTACTCATCATTTTTTCATGTGGATTAACTCATAGTGCAGTCGCTTTTATATCAGAAACCTTATTTATGTTTACCATGAGATTTTCAATGATATTTTTATATATTTATTGGACTTTTATGTAGTAAAAAAATCTCACTTCGGTTATTTTGAACATATTTGAATATGCATGATATTTTTGGTAGTAGAATGCTAATTACACACAGATAGTGTCATCAAAGATTTCAACTTCAAGTTTGTGTAAACTTTTGTTCTTTTTTCTTTTGATCTTGATTTTCAGTCTTTTAGTTTGAATTTGATAGGAGCTGACATTGTAATTATTCATGATATGGATTTCAACCCTCAAATGGATCGGCAGGCTGAAGATAGGTGTCATCCTATAGGCCAAAATAAGCCTGTTACTATTTACAGGTTAATACATTTTTCTGTAACCTTTTTCCTGGGTTTTAGAGTTATATGGTTAGTGTAGTATTTTCACCATTTGTTTATTTATGCAATTAGAGCTTGCACATAATGTTTTACTGTTTTCAATGAAATACACAACTTTACTTCTATTGTGCTCCCGCTTTGCTACTTATTCTTGAGTGGCAATAGATAAAGATATTTGACCTCCAAAATATGATGAATGCCTTTTAGCAATCATTCAATGTTAAACTGCTATTATGTTGCCTTTGAGACTTTACCTCTGATTTGGTTTTGACTTTAGCATCAGATGAGACAAATCTCCACCAATCTCCCTCTTTTGCTATTTTAATTTTAGCATATTTTACATACCCTCCATAACAGTACCTACCTCCGCCTCCAATTCCATTTCCTTCTGCTTCCACGTCCAGCATGTACGTAAGCTTCATAATGCAACCTGAGTGAAAAGATAAGCTTTATTCTGCAGTTGAGTGAAAAGGTAAGCTACAGTGATGTGAGGATGGGTAAGGTTCAAGGCCGGCATGAGTGACTGGCAAAAGATGAAGCTGCATGATTGGCTTGCAAGTTGAAGAAGACTTTAGCATGATAAATGAAATTGAACTGATTGCAAGTTGAAGAAGACTATATTATGATAAACGAAATTGAACTGATCACACTTGCTTCAAACTAAAGACAGCCCTATGAGGTAGGTGACATCATGAAGCCAAGCAAGAACTGGTTAGGGTATGCACCATTCTCCGAAGTGAAGGCAGGCCTGAAAGCATCGAAGAACAGAAGCTATTATTATTTGTACTGAAAAAGATGAAGTGAATGATGTGAACTGAAGGAAATCGATGAACTATGGCAGGTAGGCTATGGTTGTAGACTACAAGGCAGGCAGACACTGAAAAGTTGATCTGTGATGTCTCTAAATGTCCAACCTGAATATTTGTGTATAATAAACATCATATTTTTAAAATGTTGGTCCTTTGTATTCTTCTTTTTTATTCTAAAGTTTTGTGTTGTGTATAATGTAATTTTTACTTTAAAAAACTGTTTGGGAGCTTCTTTAAGTGCATGTGAGTTACATCTTAGGGTGGATTTATGTAGAGCTATGTTGTAACATTCTTGAGTCTTGATGTTAATATAAGTACCATTTCTTCAAAGAAAACATCGTTTTTTATTATTTAAATGATTTACCTGTCGGCTTTGAAAACTAATGTCTCCACGTCAATTTATTTCCGATTGCAATTTTGTTTGCACGACAAGGTTTCAAATATATTTTCAAAGGTTAGTATATATTTTTAAAGGAACTCTTAAGGTTTCGAATAAATAGCTCAAAATGATCATGAGATGACTATAAATGGACACTCAATTGTTGAGAAGGTAAATCACAAAACTCTTTTATACCCACGATCAAATGCAACTTCGCAAGTGTTGACCAGCCGAAGTTATATGTTAAGGAAAAGTTTTGGTATCATGCAAAGTATCTCATCTACCTTATAGTTCACAGAAAAGGTAACAATAAGAGCCTTACAAGGCGTGATTGCAGAATTCAACCAAACAAACAAACTAGGCTTCTAAAAGATATAACAGTTAACAAACAAGGCTCCTAAAAGGTTAATTAATAGAAAATCTAAACACTGCCCATTGGAAACACTAGCAAAATTCAATTTTATAAGTTGCATAAAAAAACTTACAAACATTTTTTAATACCAATTACTCTATATCTTCGTATATCTTATACTATAAAGAAAAACCTTGAGTCAACAAGTCAAAGTGAAGCCTTTTTTGAAATGTCTAAACTGTCCATTTTTTTGGTTCAACGCGTATGTTGATACAAGGATGATTTTGTCATTGATACCACGTTTCTGTTGCACATCTTTCACTTTCCCACGTTTCACGTTTGATTTCAACTGCAATGGGCTTTTACCCATATCCACTCTTTCTTCAATCGCACAAAAAAAACTCATCTTCTTAGATAGTAACAATATCTTCCTTCTCTAAATTCAACGCTCCACCTGAAACTGAAACACAAATAATGGAAGAGCGAAAATGCAAAGTCGATCACCTTCCCCAAGCGTGCGTATTGCACATGATCTCACTGTCATCACGTCGTGATTCGTGCAGGGCGGCTATCGTATCGCCTATGTTCTGTCACTTAATTCTTCTGTTCGAATAGCGTTTGAAATTGTATTTCAACGTCTCCCCGTCGCCGATCTTCAAAATTTTCTGCGATGACTCTGCTTCTCCTGTACAGGCAAGCGACTTTGGATCCTATCTTCAAGTTAGTTATTGATTTTTTAACAATCTAGATTTTCTATTTAATTTTAATTTGGGAATTTTGATTTCTGTAGGTAATAGTTGTTCATAGCAAGGATCTAAGTCCTTTTAAGGATAAGTTGAGAGTCGTAGCTTATCAGTCTATTTCAGACTTTAGTTTGGAGACATAATAATTATCAAACTAAGGTAAGATTCAAGCTTAGTTTTATTTGTTTACTTTTTCAGAAACCTCTACTCTTCTTCACTTAATATTATATGGTAATTGTTGAACTGTAAGTTTGATATACTTCACTACCATGTTTAAAAGACTGTAAACTATTAACATGAACCTTATTGTTCTGGAAAACTAGAATCAGGCGACACAATTAAGATTGGAGATCATGTTTGTAAGAGTTTGGATGCAAATTCATTTCGTACATAACTACTAAGTTAGCTTGATAGCATGAGAAAAACAATCATTATCATGATAGGATGAAAATTGCTTTCATTATACCGAAAAATTAATCATAATTTATGACGCCGGAAATCGGTGAAATCTACTTTATTTGATATTAGAATTTAACATGTAATTTTTGTTGTTGATTGCTTCAATGGTGAAGGGCTCAACACATGTAACTGTAAGCTTTAGGTTTCGCACTCCATCTGTTTGATGAAATGATTACTAAGTATTGGACATTTATTACCGTAATACAAAGAATGAATGGGTGACCAGGTAGTGTTAACAAAGGAACTGGAACTATTAGAACTTAATGGTTTCGATTTGATACTTATAGTTGGTCATTTTCTTCAGTGTTTATTGAAGATCTAAAGCAATTTGTTGTGTTTGGCTCTGCTTTCAGTCATACTTATTGTCTTTATGTGAAGGAGATGAATCTCAGATAACGATATAAGTGCTTAGGTATATTTATTCCTCTATTTCCCTGACAAACTTCCAATTTCTTGCAACAGTTGACATACTTAACATTAATTTTTATAAACCTTGATACATGGAAAAATTTATATTCAAAAAATAGCTCAGTTGACAGACTTAAAATTATGTTTAAAGTTATGTATACAAAACTGCATATATCACATATCTGATATACACTCAAAATTGCATCCATTTGAAAACTTACACATATAAAAGAATTGGTATACTTAGATCTCTCATATTTAAAAACTAGGCATATACGATGCCAGTATATACAAAACCATTTATACTCAAAGCTTGAAATTTAGTATAATACGTAAACTTATATATTCATGAAACTGTCTAAATATTTACAAAAGCTTGGTGTATTTGCAACTGTGCTCATAATGAAACCATTTATCTTTGTAACATGGAGATTTGCTGAAGAAAATTTAGTCTTTAATAAGATGGTTCAGGTCTAATTTTAACATCCGATTATTGATAAAGAATTGCCGTGTATTCGTGATGCTTAGTGCTTTTCGATTTTGACTTCTAAATTATGTCTGAAACCTTAACTTTGTTTTTTTAATACAGTAATTGAATGTATGGCATTTGTATTTGTAGCTAACATTTACGCAATCAACAGATATCCAATCACAGTTTTGGATGATGCTGATGTTAATCAAGCTGTAGAACTTGCTTATTTTTCAGATTCAATAATTTATTTTGCATACAGTTATGTTGTAATATATGTTAAACGAAAGCCAAAATATGGAAGTTCCATTATTATATTTCTCTACAGGGATGAGTTATTGCTCTGGATCTTGAACTTTCGTACATGAAAAGGTACAGGGCGAGTTTGTTGAGAAATCAAAAGCACTTGCTTTGAAACGTGATTAACTTTACTATTTCAATGTTCCTACTACCACTCATGGTTAATTTCAATATAGTTGATGTTCTACCTCGGTGAAAAGTAATGAAATAATTTGATTTGAAGATTCAAATCATATATGTCCCAATTAATTTTTCATGATGCGATTATATAGGGGAAATTGGACAAGATAAGGAAGAAGAAAAATAGCATTATACACGTCAACGTCAATTGATAAGATCCAAAAAACCTTACAAACGGTGTTTTTAACATCAATTCATCTTGCGCACGTGCATCGCACGTGCCAAACTACTTGTATATATATATATATATATATATATATATATATATATATATCTTGAGTACTATTGTATTGATTCTATGGTGATTACATTTTGTGTTGTGAACTCAAAGTCGAGTTCTATTTATATTGTGATTCATGTTGCCATATTTTGAGAATTGTGAGATTTATAATCTCTCATTTTGGAGAAATTGAAGATAGCCAATATCTTGGCTATCCATTACGCCGATGATACGAGGCGTGAATTTATGGGTGCTTGATTTGTTATTGATGTTATTTTTGAACTTACTCACTTAAGACCCTTATGACCTTTAGTACTTAGCACATAACTCATATTATTTCTTCTCAGTTGAGAAGAGTTGTTACCCCCTTTATCCTTACATCATACTTCATCTTATATATGCTAATTAGTTGTTTAAGCTAGACTGACTCGTGTATTTTATATACTCGGGTCAGACCGAGTTGCAGGTTAGGACTGTTGGTCTTTATCTTTGTTGCTCGCCTTGGACTCTTTTATTTGTCGAGTTTTTGGCTAGGATGCTTAGTTTTGTGTGGTTTACTTTGTTGTTGACCTTGTTATGTATATATTCTTCTGTAGGACTAATGTATGTATATATTATGGTTGTAATACCACTTTTGACATTATGTATTGTATTTGATGTATATGTATGTATTTGACTGTGTTTGCTATTCTGTGACCTCTATTATCATTTATATTGTGTTTTGTTCATAAAAGATCTTGTAGCCACCATAGTTTTGTATTAAGTATTTATTGGATATGTCAAACAGGGTTTTAAATCTCCCCGAGATCAGCCGAGATGAAAATCCGAGATATTAGCCAAAATCCGAGATTTGGCGGCTTGGTTAGTTATAAGTCTTTTAAATATCGCCCGAGACAGCCGAGATATTTGCCCGAGATATTGGCCAAAATCCGAGATTTGAAACCTTGATGTCAAACCACTTGAGAATGGGAAAAAAAGGAGCACCAAATCGACGTATTCAATAGATATTTAAGACAAAACCATGGATGGTGGCTCTTAACTAGCCCTATTCTCCGCATTAGCATACAGTATTACCCAATAATACTCTTTGTTAATGTGAGTCTCGCGGTGGGGCGTCACAGTGAGATTCCATGTTTTGTTTTTCTTTCTTTTCTCTTATTTTCTTATTTGCCCCATTAACTATCCTCCCTTTTTAAATGGTTTGTGTTGACATATGTGATTTATTGTCGATTTAAATAATCCAAAAAGGTGGGTCGTTATAGTTGGTATCGGAGCTTTGTTTAAGCGATAACCTTAGCCTGTTCGGGGTTAATTCATTAGAGATAGGTTTATTAATACCCTAAAATGAGTTGTTTGAGCGTATATATATGAGAGAGCATATTTGTTTGTGTTATAAAAATGTTTTTATATTTTGTTAATTTGTTATGTTTAGTGTTTATAAATTCTAGTCGGTACATAGGACGCTATGACATCGATAGAGATTTCTAAACACTTAATAGGGCAAACCGACACAATATTATTTTCAAATATAGGTAAATGAAATAATTTTACCTAGTATTATATTTTGTATATAAAAAGAATAATTTTTATAAATGGATATAGTTGTATGTGATATGTTTGTTTATTAGGAAGTGAAATTTTATAAACATTAGTTGCAAAATATGATTTATAAATAAAATGAATATGAATTGAAAATTTGAGAACTTAAGTTCCAAAGTTTTGAAATTGATTTTCAAATATTTTGGAATATAATATTAGTATTATTTGAAAGTATTTTCGAATGTAAATATTTTCAAGGTGATTTGAAAGAAATGTTTTAAAAGAATTTTAAAAGGAAATAAGTTCTGTACTTTCCTCTTCTATCGTTGGAAAATAATTTCGGTGATGACCGCGGCATCATCGACATTCATTTTCGAGTTTCAAAGTGGGATGACCACTGTTGTAGCTTTGCTACACATTTCTTTTGATAAACAAATTTAAATTCAAATTTCCAAGTATGTTTTGCTATACAAAGGATAAAAGTATATATTATTTTGAGATGATTTGTAATGAAATCCGATATTTAGTTCTTGAGTTTTCTTTTAATTAGTATTTTTAATTATTGTAAGGAAATGGAATCTTGACTATTTTAATAAGTTGGAAACTTCCAAAATTGAAAATTTTGAATCAGAAAGGTAATCGTTTAATGAAAATATAAGAAATTGGAGATTTATATGTTGTAAATTAAAAGATAATGAAAATTAAGATGTAAATTATTGAACATTTTATTAACTAAAATGAATAAAATAAATTTGTATAACATTCAATTACATTCTAAAAACATATATAAAACTTACCTTAAATATTTAAAAAGTTGAAATGTTAATATGAATATGTAATAGAATTTTTTTCAAGTAAAACTTAAGTAATGGAGTTATGTCTGTAAATAAGAATAAAGATGTTACAAAAATGTTATAAACTTAAGTTAATATTTTGAATTGCTAGTAATTAAATTTAATATATAAGTGAATACTGTAGGTAAATGATTACAAAATTAAGTTAATGTTTGAAGTTATTTATAATTAAAGTGAATAGTAAAAGTGAATGCTATACCAATTAAATGATTATAACTTCAGAAAATGTTGAAATAATTCAGAAATTGATTTAATATTCAATAATACTATATATGAGAGAAATAAATGTGAAAGAAAAAGATAAAGTAGAGAAACTTTAGTATGAATTGATTCTCTAATGAATATTAATCTGAATTGAAAATCTAGGTATATAAGTAAATGAATGTGAATTAAGTTGCAAGGAAACTTATATAATATTTTAAGAATTAATTATTGATGTTCTAGATAATTGAATGGAAAAGAACATATGTAAGTAAATGAATGTAAATTAACGGAAAAATGACATTGTATGCATGAATGAAATCAATAAAGGAGAATAAAAGGAAACCAATCGAACAAACTTAAATAACATTTAAATTCTGTATTGTTTGGCTAAGGGGAAGTTCGGGACATGATACTCCAATTTGTTTAAGATTGTATGAATAGTCTATTAAGTAATTATCTAAGGCTATTGAGCATAAGGTACACTTAGTAGTCTATTTATCACCATTGAACATTGAGAAATTTCTAAAACTGAACAAACCATTAGTTCGATTGCTATGGATGTATGATGGATACTTTGATTACATATAATGGTTGTAATGTTTGTTTGCATATGTTTTGTGTTGATTTGCTTTTGTTACTAGTTGAAACAACTAAATATTTCTCTTTTACATAATTCTCACTATTTTGGATTATATAAGTGGAATACAGGTTTATGGAAGCAATAGCTACTGCTTTTGGTTTTATAAATAAAGTATGTTTGCTCGACAAATAGGTAGGTTTTCGGATTACGATTTTTGTAATGATATTTTATTGTTTTCCCAGGTTTGGGATGTTTTATTATCGAAATATTATATATATATATATATAGAAATTATTGATATCATTAGTTTTCCGAACCTATCCGTACAAAGGAGACTGCCGAAATTTTTGTGAAAGTTGAGTTATTTTCAAATTTTATTAAACTAAATTATGTAAATTTATTGTTTACAAATTGATATATTTATTTTAAAATACTTAATTATGTAATTTTAAATTGTTTATAAATTGATTATTTGAATAAAATTATATCAAGTTTCTTAATTCCATCTTTTCCTTTTCGAGGACGAAAAGTTTTGAGTGGGGGAGAGTGTAACGATCCGTAAATTTTGATAATTAAAGCTATTAAATTAAATAAGATTCTGAAATTTAATATTGTGATAAATTAAAATTTATGATTTATTAATGAGAAATTAATTAGAATATAATTTAATTTTATTGTTTGAATGTTATTGACAATTATTTAATGTAATTTCAATCAATTGAAATTATTGTAAAGTTAGTTTGGCTATAATTGTAAATAGGGAATTAAATTGGTAATTATTGTAATTAGTGCAATTGAAATATTATAATTAATATGGTAAAAGAAGATAACTGTAGAATATTTATGTAATAAAATGTAAACTAATGTTAATTATATTTGTAAGGTAATGGTTAATTTAATAATAAGAGTGGAAATCCATATAAAAGAATTTGATTGAAATTTAATTATAATTAACTAGGTTTTTATTTCAATTGTAATTGAACGTTGAAATTAGTGCAATATTTAAAAATTGAATTTAACATGGAAAATTTATTTTAAAAGATTATAAATTTCTATGTAGTCAGAAATGATAAAATTGTTAACTTTTAAATTTAAATTTAAAAGTGATTAAATCAATTTAATAATAATTTATCTAATTAATGTGAAAATTAGCCATTTTGGCCACTGTCTTAGATTTTGACAAAACCAGTTTCATCGGATCCGTAGCAGTGAATTATTATAGGATTTCAAGTTTCGTAGAGATCGGACTTATCATTTGATCGTGAGAGCTCGAAACACGTTGAAATCGATTAATAGAAATTAAATGAATATAATTTGATTTTGAAAGCTAACTTCAATATACGATGGAATTAGCGTTTGAAATTTGTTCCATTGAATTTAAAAATATCGAAAAACTATATTTTGGTATATTGGATGATCCGTTTTCATTTCAGGAATGAAACAGGCTTTTCGGGTCATTGTTATTGTTTCGATCCAAATCGATCTCGTCCATCCATTTATATTTCAACTCTGCCGATATATAGGATGTTATAAACCCTAGTAGCCTTTTATTTTCTATTGTCTATATGGACATTTCTTTCTCATCTCCACCTTCCCAATGGTAGACTATTCAAAACCTTAGATTTCAATTTCAAATCAAAATACAAAAATTCAAACACCTCAAAACCTATCGAATAATATATCGTTGCGAAGCTCTCATCGAACACAACCTACATCTGCAATTTGTTTTTCAATTGAAGGTTTGATTTGGCTAGAAATCAGCAGTTTAGTTTCAGCCGTTCATATTAGGTTTTCGATTTGAACGGTGGATCATCGATTTTCGATGATCAGAAGGTATTGGCTCGTAGAGATCGTCAAGCAAAATGCATCCATGGTCTTCGTTCATCTCAGAGATGGCTAAAATTTCCAGAAATGGCAGGAAACAGCGGCGGCGGATCCTAGTGGTGCGATCGGAGATGGCCGCGAGCTGTCTGGTGGGGCGGCGGAGCACAAGGGACGTGATGGCATGTTGGATCAGGTTGGTGGTGAGCGTTTTGGCGTGCAACGACGAATGTTGGGTGGCGGCAGGTTGCGTACATGCTTCTAGAGAGATTTAAGCATGTAGGGTTAGGGTTTGAGGTAGTATAACTATGATATTGCCATTTTTATATTTAATTTAAATTCAAATTTTAAGTGTTCTAACTCGTATAACGTTTTCATACGAGCTCGAGTTTGGACACGGTTTTCTCCATTGCGATGGTATTGAAATTCCGGACGATATAGAACTAGTTTGGCTGCATTCCGAGACTGTTGGAATTTTGGGCTTTATTTGGATTCTAAATCAAGGATAAATCAAAGGTGAGTGATTTAACCCACTCACAAATACTAAATCATCTTATGTTAGTTGAATTAATTTTATGATGTGATAAGAATATTATTGGTTGCTGTTTGATTGTTTAATTTGACATTTTAATTGAAACTGAATTTCACTGAATTAAATTGCCATTTAAATTAATGATGAATTTTAAATTGTTAGTTAAATACTTGAAAATGATAGTTAGTTAATTGTTGTGATTTATTGACTGATTTGGATGTTGATTGTGATGGATGTTTATTTGTTGACATTTTGGACGATTTGATGTTATGTTCATTTTATATGTTGTTATCACACTGCAAGTTCCCTTAGTTATTGTTAGGAAAATCACTATGGGTTGAAATGATACATACCCGAACGATCTTATAGATTAGGGAAAAATCGTTATGGGTTGAAGTGATAAACCCGAGTGATTTTATGGATTTGGCAAATTGTGATTCGGGATACGGGTTTAAATGATATATATCCAAAAATTTAAATTTATTGCGGTTTGAAATGATATATATTCGTATCACTTGACTATAGGGTAGAAAATTATATACAGACGCCATTGGTCGGTTTTAAATTATTTTCTAAGTGATAAAGTATGTTTGATTCTTAAATTTAATTTAATGATTTTATTTAAAATTTATGTTTGGAAATAGTTTATTTTATATGTTTTAAAGTTTCAAATTATAGGTTGATATATGGTTTTAACAAAATTTTAAGATTTAAACTTATAATTTTATTTATTTTTAAAATATATAATTTAAATAATGTAATATAATAAAAACATTTTAAAAAATTTAATAAAATATTCAATATAGTTTTAAAATATTTATTTTAAAACTTAATTTAATATAATAAATATAGACTTTTATAATAACTTTAATATATAAATATTTGTGCAAAGGAATTTAGAAATTGGTAAAAGGTTTTGTAAGAAATTTATAAAAGTTTATAAGAGATTTTATAATGGATTTTCTAAAAGGGATTTTAAAAGATTTTATAGTTGTTTTATAAAGGAGTTATAAAGGTTTTAAAGGATTTTATAAAGGGTTTTATAAAAGAACTTGTATAAAGGGGATTTGCAAGCGTTTTAAAGGAATTTACGTGGAAGTTTATGAAAATAGGAAGAGCTGTAAATTTTTTTGGAATTTATAAATAGCTTTATAAATTGTTCTAAAGCATGTAATAGTTTGTAAATGGTTTAAGAGAGATTTATAAATTATTTTCAAAATTGATTGAAAGAAATCTTCCTCGGTATTTATGGATATATCTATACTTTTGGAATAAGTTTGTGGAAATCTTGATATGAAGGTATAAACTATTTTCTGGATTTATTATTGAAATTGTTTATAAAATGACCACGGTATGAAATAAGCGTTTGGTTATTAAAGAGACCGGGGTCGGATATTGTCATACAATTTGCCAATTCTGAAACCACTTTAACAACTGTGCACGTGGTGGAGAATCTAGAATGAACTAGGATGGTTTGATGAACGCTACTTGAATGAAGTAAGAGAACGATGATGGATATCCTTGACTTTCGGGTCATAATTAAAATGACTAAAAAAGGAGCTACACTGGGCCAAGTGGGGTTGCTCCTCCTATCGGGCACATTTCTTCGATACCATATCTGTTACTTTGTGATTGATTGGTGGCCACCCTTCGATTTTGACTATGGGAGTGTGTCTCGAGGTGGGCGGTAGTAGCTGCTATGTTTTACCACCAGTCCAAATCCGCAAAACGGTATAATCCTACTCTGGGCATTGCCTCACATGCCTTGTCATATTTATCCTGATCGAGCCCATTACGACTTTGGTTTGTATTGTACCTATGGAGTGCTCACTGAGTAAACCACCGATTTGGTAGAGTTTACAGTATCTGTATAGACTACAGTATTTATATACAAAAATGTGTTAAGGGGGATATGGGTAACGGCTTAATGCTATTTTAATACTTTACTTTACTGTAGACATATTATAATAGTGTATTGTATTATATATGTAGATATTTTAACGGATTCTTTGGAGATGGAATCTCGAACATCTCTTAAGTTATTGCACGCATGTTAGACACTAGACAGGAGATGTAAAATCCCATAAACATTTCTGAAGCCATTACACTCATATTTACTTATTGTGATTTAACTTATATAAGATCCTTTAGCTTTGACTCGAGTGTTTTGTCTTTTCATTACTATGACGCCCCACTCCGAGACCCACATTAGCAAAGAGTATCAGTGGGTAACACCGTCTGCTAATACGGAGAATAGAGCTGGTTAGGAGCGACCATCTATGACTTTGTCTTAATTATCTATTGAATATGCCGACAATTGCCACTTCTTACTTAAATGGATCGACATATCCAACAAATACTTAATGCAAAGCCATAGGTGGCTGAAGGATCTATCAGAATAAAATATAACAACTCAAATGTAATACACATCACAGAATAGTAGATCATCACATGCATTTACACATATACAGATACATTACAGAGTTTACAAAATGATACTCGATAAGTGGTAAAGCAAACCACAATATACAGGCGAGTCAAAAGAATACATATCAGAGTTACAGTCAAAAAGGACTACACAAAAAGCTATAACAAAAAGGAGCTAGCGGAATAGTCCATGCGAAAGCAAAAGAGGCTAAGTCCAAAGTACCTAACCTGAAACATCTCGGTCTGACCCGAGTATAAAATACACGGGTCAGTCTAGCTAAACAAATCAGTTAGATATACTAATGATAATTATCATACAAAATCATAAAGTAATACAAATATCTCCAAAAGAGATAACCAAATCATCTAACATAAGATGAATCATAACAAACCTCATATCCTCGGCAATCCCAATAGACAAAGGATATCATATCCCAAAACAAGCCAAAAGGCAATAACAAATACCAACAAGGGTAACACGAGTTTCCACAAGGTAATCGCTATATATCGTGTGGTTCAAAGAACCTACCCCGAAAGGCGATACACTAGGGAAATGTAATTGTCAAAGAAACAAAAGATGCTCGAGCTTAGTACTGTAACAAGGATCCATACGCCCGAAGGCAACGCCCGAAGGAAACTACCCGTAGTGGCGGTACTGGACACCACTGTCTGGTGGAATGTGTCACAACTCTCAGAAAGGAACCCAGAAAATGTTAACGTGAGTCCTATACCCCACGTTCGCACTAAACGGTTTACTAACCGTTAGCCAATTTCACACTCAAAGCAGTACAAAGTTCACCTCATATCATCGGTAAACCAGACCCAAAAGTCAAAACGATCAAACGAATAGATTAGGAATTAACTGAAAAGATAAACGCACGTGTTTATAGCAGGCGTTTATTTAATCATTTGATTCTCCTCCCTCTTCGCTCGAAGTGCAAAATTGTGTGTGTGTTTTAAATAGAAATTATAAATTGGAGAAACGAGTTTATGATATAATTATGAAGATCATTTTATAAAAACCCATGTACAAAATCAAAAAGGAACCATCAAAGTCAAGAATGCAATAACAACAAATTGGAACAACCCGAATCAGTTAAAGATTTTGAAACCCAAGAAAAATAGGCAAAATAGGAAAAACAAGCAGGTCAGTCGACTGACTGCAGAGACCAGTCGAATGATCCAGAAACTCGAAAATCTCATTTCCTGCAGTCAGTCGACTGACTGCAGAGGCCAGTCGACTGACTGCAGGAAACAGAGACTCCCTGTTTCTGCAGATAGTCCCAGAAATGCTCATTTTCTACAGCCAGTCGACTGACTGCAGGGGGTCAGTCGACTGACTGGCACTGGGGCTATTTTTCAGCCTATTCAAATGAAGAGCAAACTCTTCCAATTTGCGATCGGACGAGCAATGGGCGCTAGGGGTTTATGCCAATCGACAACCCAGCCCTATTGGCTCTCCAATACACCACCAAAGGCATGATCAAACATCAAAGCGATGATTTTTAGAGTTTTTGACTTCAAAACACCAAAAATTGAAATGTTCACCAAATCAATTCAAACCAGAAGCAAATGAACATGAATAAGTGTTAGGAATTCATACCTAACATCAATGATATCAAGAGAAGTAGATGTGAGTTCAAAACTCACCTTTTTAACTCAAAAACAAAGATAAGAAGCTCAAACACAAGGAAAAGATCAATCACTCTTCACTCCAACTCTACAAGCTTCAATCTAAGATCAAAACAAGTATTTCCTAAATTAGGGTTTAGGAATTTTCTAAAATTTAAGAGGAAATGAGATGGAGAAGATGAAGAGGAGCTTACCTAAGCTTTTCTTTGAATTTGGAGCAAGAAATGGAGTTTGCAATTGAATCTAGGGCTTGGAATTTCTAATTCCTCTTCTTTTCCCCCATTTTCAGTTGAGCTTGAGAAAAAGAAATGAAATGAGAATGAATGGATGAAGAGAGGGGCTGAGTTGGAGTATATGATGAGTTGGGTGAAACCCAAACCCAAAAGCCCAACAGAAAATAGAAAAATTCAACTCACTCCAAACATATCAAAGCTTATACTTAAAAAAGTCGGAAACGCCATTTTGGACTCAATGGAAGTGGTCCCGAGTCCTGATTCGACCGTTTTCAAAACGTAGCTTTTCGGACTTTAATCCGATTAACGACGCTATATTTAAATATAAAATCATAAAATATGCGGGTTGTTACAGATCTCCCCTCCTTAACAAAATTGCGTCCGCGCAATTCCTAGAGAAGAAATTGGTAACAACTACATACTTACATCCAAAAAGAAAAGAAAATAAGCTTGAGATAAAAAGATATTCTCACCATTACAAAGCAAAGATAGAAAACCCGGATAAGATCGCTCGATAAACTCTCTGGTTTCCCAAGTACAGTCATTGGGATTAGGGGACCATTGAACTTTAATGAGCGGCACGTCCTTGTTTCGAAGGTGTCTCACCTCCGTGGCAAGTATGCGAATAGGCTGCTGTACAATCGATAAATCTGGTGAGATCTCAAGCCCTTGCAAATCAGGAGAGTCGATAACAGAATCCGATTCTCGAAGACACTTCCAAAGCTGAGAGACGTGAAACACGTCGTGAATACCGGATAGATGAGTTGGAAGTGAAACTCTATAAGCCACAGGGCCAATACGTTCAATAATAAGAAATGGTCCTACAAAGCGAGGAGCCAATTTTCCTGTCATACTGAAGCGCATAACCCCTTTTAAAGGAGAAACACGAATAAAGACGAGATCACCAACCGAGAACTCGAGAGGCTTCCTACGGTTATCCGCATAGGATTTCTAATGGCTCTATGCCTCTGTCATTCTCTAACGAATAAGATTAATCTTCTCAGAAGAATCATGAACAAATTCCGGGCCAAGAATAATCTTCTCCCTAGATTCCAACCAACAAGAAGATGATCGACATGGCCTTCCGTATAAGGCTTCGAAAGGAGCCATACCGATACTGGACTGAAAACTACTGTTATACGAGAACTCTACAAGGGGTAGATGATCCTCCCAACTACCTCCGAAATCAAGAATACAAATACAGAGGAGATATTCGAAGATTCGATTCACCCGTTCAGTCTGTCCATCAGACTGTGGATGATAGGATGTGCTGAAATTTAGCTTTGTTCCCAAGGCTTGCTGAAGACTCTGCTAGAAATGACTGGTGAACAAAGGATCACGGTCACTCACAATCGAACTAGGAACACCATGAAGTCTCACGATTTCCTTGATAAATAACTTAGCCAAAAGAGAAGCAGTCCTATTAGATTTAATAGGAACAAAATGAGCTGACTTGGTGAGGCGATCAACAATAACCCAAATGCTAGAATGGCCCGATCTCGTACGAGGTAGGCCATCAATGAAATCCATCGAAATCTGATCCCATTTCCATAATGGAATCTCTAGAGGCTGAAGGAGACCAGAAGGGCGCTGATGTTCGGCTTTAATATGTTGACAAGTGATGAAATTACTCACATAACTCGCCACATCGCGCTTCATGCCTTCCCAATAATAAAGGTGATGCATGTCGGCATACATCTTACTACTGCCAGGATGAATAGTATACTTAACCGATGACAGTCATCAAGAATGTCATGCCTAAGTGCAGAATCAGAAGGCACAACAAGACGGTTCTTCTTGCGAAGACACCCATGAAGATCAATGCTGAAATCCTGCAACGCGTCATCACGGGATTCAGTCCCACAAAACTGAATAAGATGCACAAGATCAGGATCACATCGCTAAGCTTCGGCAATATGATCCAATAGAGAGGGTCGACCTTCCAAACTGAATAATACTATCGGAGAATCAGAAGATGGAGTTCAATCACGAATATCACAAAAAGATAGAGTCTCAAGAATATCCCATTCGACAAACATCATAGAAACAACAGCTGAATGTCTGCGACTAAGCGCATCAGCAACACGATTACCCTTACCAGGGGTATATAGGATATCAAAGTCATAGGAGGCAAGAAACTCGAGCCAACGTTGTTGCCTCATATTGAGTTCCTTCTGAGTGAACAAATACTTCAAGGATTTATGATCGGTATAGAGAATGAAGCGCTCGCCTAATAAGTAGTGTCGCCAAATCTTCAAGGCGAAGACAATGGCGGCTAAATCAAGATCATAAGTGGCATAGCGAACTTCATTCGGACGCAGTTGCCTAGAAGCATAAGCAACTACCCGATCCTTCTGCATAAGCACGGCACCGAGACAACTACCACAAGCATCGGTGTAGACAATAAGGTCATGATTCCCCTCGGAAAACACAAGAATAGGAGCATTAGTGAAAAGTTCCTTTAATGTCTGAAAGGAAGCTTCACACTTATCGGACCAACTATAACGAATGCCTTTCCGAGTAAGGCTGGTGAGAGGAACCACAACACGGGGAAAATCCTTAATGAACCGATGGTAATAACCCGCCAATCCAAGGAAACTACGAATCTCATGAACATTCTCAGGCCTCTTCCAATTCTGGATAGCTTCGATCTTTGAGGGATCGACAGAGATGCCATCGAAAGATACAACATGGCCTAAGAACTTAACCTTATTCTCCCAAAAATGGCACTTGGAGAATTTGGCTTTAAGCTGATGGTGACAAAGAGTACTCAAGACAATTCTCAAGTGATTAGCATGCTCGGCTTCAGATTTAGAATAAACAAGAATGTCGTCAATAAACACAAGGACGAACTTATCGAGATATTCCCGGAATACTCGATTCATAAGGTCAACAAAGAAAGCCGTGGCGTTCGTTAAACCGAACGGCAAAATGAGCCACTCGAAAGAACCATATAGAGTGCGGAAAGCTGTAAGAGGTATGCTATCTTCCGTGACTCGGAGCTGATGAAAACCTGTGGCAAGGTCGAGCTGAGAGAAGACCTTAGCGCCACTCAATAGATCGAACATATCATCGATCCTCGGCAAAGGATACCTATTCCTGATGGTTAACTCGTTAAGCTTGCGATAATCGATGCAGAGCCTAAGAGTTCCATCGGACTTCCTCACGAAGACGACCGCGGTACCCCACGGTGAAAAACTGGACTGAATCAACTGCTTGGACTCAAGCTCTAAAAGCTGCTTCTTGAGTTCCTCATTTTCTTTTGTAGATATCCTCGTGGGAGGGCGTCCAACTGGCTGCGCGCCTGGAATGAGATCAATGCGAAACTCGATCGCCTACTTGGGTGGCAAACCCGAAACCGGCTCAAAAACATCAAAGAAGTCACAAACAATAGGAATACGAGATATATCATCATCATCTCGTGAGTCAAGAGAATATAAGGCCATTTCGGAATTATCCACATCCTGAAGAACAAGTGATAGCTGAGTAGATGAATCTGGGTGTCGAAGATATAAAATTCTTTCAGAATAAATAATCCTGGCATCGTATCTCACTAGCCAGTCCATACCCAAAATCATATCAAAATCCAAATAAGAAATAACATGCAGATTCGCACGAAAAGAAAAGCTACATAAAACAATCTCAACATCATCACAAAGCATGCTAAGGGTTGCGGATCCCCCAATAGGATTCGCAATCCTCAACGAAGTAACCATGCAAGAAACATCTAAAGACAAATCATCGACGAGCTCTTTCAGTACGAAAGAATGCGAAGCACCCGTATCGAAAAGAACTCGAATACTACGGTCATGAAATAAAATAGAACCTTCCAAAATAGATGGAGGTATACCTCTGGGCTAAGAAGAACCTCCAGAAGCCTTAGCAACATAAAGCTTGCCAGACTTGGCACTAGCAGGAGCAGTAGGGTAGGTGGAAACACGGTGACCTTCCTTCCTGCAATAATGGCAGAAGAGAGGCTTAGGACAAGCTCGAATCATATGATCAGGAGAACCACAATTAAAAAACTTCCGAATGGAAGGTGTTCCAGCAGATTGAGAGTTAGAACCAGATTCAATAGGCTTTTTCTTCTGTGAAGGGAGAAATCCCTGCTTATGAAATGGAAACTTCTTCTTATTGGGGTTCTTGCGAACCTCAACATCATCACCACTATCACACTCCTTCTCGATGGCCTCGAGATAAAGTGCTGAATCAACCAACTCCTCAAAAGAAAGCTTAAGCTGAAGAATTAAAGACTTCTTAAGATATTTCTTAAGACCAAAGACAAACTTCATATTCTTCTTATAAGAAGTGCTAATGAATTCAAGACCATACTTAGATAAGGCCTCAAATGATGCAACATAATCAAAATCGGAGGACTTCCCTTGCTTCAACTCAAGGAAGCGACGGGCTAATAAAACTTTCTTAGATTCAGGAACGAATTTGAGTTCGAATCGTTCCCAAAACCGAGTCCAAGAAAGAACTGACTCATCAAGTTCGGCTATAAGAAGCTCGTACCAATCAAGGGCATGCTCTTGCAATAAGCTAGAAGTTACAAGAATTGGATCATGGTCAGAAAGATCCATGCGAGAGAAGATACGTTCGCATGTGCGAATCCAAGCTTGGACCTTAAGAATGAACTCGGGGCCTTTGAATGGCTTTCGACCAAGATGTGAAAAATCACTGCACAGGCGTGCAAAGGCAGACTTGCGCGGAGGAGATGCACGAATAGGAGCTGGAGGCTGAGTGCTCCTAAATAACTCTAAAAACTGATCGGTAGACATATAAACGCCGTCCGGATGCGAGCCATTGGATTGCCCAGCATCCGAGCGTCGTCCCTTGCCTCTTCCGCCCATTAGCTGAAAGTTAAGATAAGAAAAAGATTATTCACAAGGTAGATATCATTAATTCAAATATGGAATACTACGGAATAAAAATGCATTCCTAGACGTATTCCCAAAATTCTATTTACCCCAAAGGCACGGAAAGAATAAAGGCACGATGATTCAAGAATTCGTAACATTCGTACTACTCTTTGATGTACCGTAATATGTGTCTATGTTCTATGTTTATCATATTTTGTTCTGAACTCAGCTCTGATACCAAACTGTGACGCCTCACTCTGATGCAGCGCATACCTCACGAGCGACCTACCTATGTCGCGGAACCCTAGATCGCGAGGAAGAAGCCGCTCCAGAATTCCTTAGGTTGCGAGCGACCTACCTATGTCGCGAAACCCTAAATCGCGAGGAAGAAGATGCTCTAGAATTCCTTAGGTCACGAGCGACCTACCTTAAGTCGCGAAGCCTCGCTCCAGAATCCCTATGTCGCGAGTTTCCTTAGGTCGTTGATTGCTATGTCGCGAGCTTCGTTAGGTCGCGAGTTTCCTTATGTCGTTGATTGCTTCCAGCGTAGGTCGTGAACATTTCCTTATGTCGCTAAAATCCAGTTAGGACACGAACGAGCTTCTTTAAGTCGCTAAAGCTTACTAGGTCGCTGTTTTTTGATGCCTTGTTTCTTAAGTCGCTATGCCGCATTTTTTAGGTCGCCGATTGCTATGTCGCTTTTCTTCTGTCGTATATTGTTAAGTCGTGTTATGTTTGAACCCATTTGTTTGTTAAGTCGTTTGTACTGTTTGTGATGTATTTTCTTAAGTCGTGTGAAGGGTTGTAACGTGTGTTGAGTTGTGAGCTCCTATAAATAGTGGGTGAGTTGTACCATTCAAAGGAGTTGATTTTTGAATAAAAATTGGTTTGTGCTTTGTGCCACCATTAAAATTGGAAGTTGAGTGTTATCTCCTTTCTCCATCTTCGGATATTCGTGTGCGCTCGAATCAACGAACTTGAAGCCGATTCACGGAATCTCGTGCGCGAGATCAACGTCGACGAATCGTAGATCTTCTAACGTGGTATTGTGCACGATCAACGTGTTGAAGATAGCTAGAATCCGGTATCTCGAGAGATCAACGGATTTGGGCACTTGGGTATCTTAAATTCATCGATTCATCTTGTTTCATCGATTCATTTTCCGCGAATTCATCAATTCGTGAGTTGTGTGATCCTGTTGGCTGCGTTATTTAGTATCAGAGCGAAGAAACGAACTTTTCCAAGTTCGTTGGATTTCAAGTTTGCGTGATTTGAAGTGTGTGTTTGGATTTGTTGAAGATTTGACAATGCCTCCAAGAAGATTTAATCGTTATTAGAATGTTGCAGATGTGTATCGAACAGAAGATGCTGAACAAATGGAGCAACGAATTAGTGATAAATTCAATGAGAAGTTTGATGAGGGAATTGGTAGATTGGAAAGGCTCATGATGGATATGAATCAAACTCGACAAAGAGCATCGCCAGGTTCAAATCAAGGTGGACATAGAATTTCACTGTCAAATTCCGAGAGGAGAAGAATGTCACCAACATCGTATTGGGAAAGAAGAGAACCGTCAGTTTCGGGAGAAAGAGACGTGCGTGTATCAGAAATGTTGATGGTCAGAATCGACATCGACATACGTGAGATTTGGAGGAATCCATTGATGGTGATAGTAGCTCTTGTCGAAACCGTAGCCAAGGGCGAAATCGAAATAGAGATTCCGAAGATGATCGTCGATGGGAGTCGGGGATGAAAACAGAGATTCCAAAATTCAAAGGGGGAATGCTAGCGGAAGAGTTTCTGGATTGGTTATCAAATGTTGAAGAAATTTTTGACTTCATGGAAGTACCTGAGCATCGTAGAGTTAAGTTGGTTGCTACACAATTGAGGGGAAGAGCTATGGCATGGTGGCAACAAACTAAACTTACACGGGAAAGAATGGGAAAGTCGAAGATTGTTTCATGGGAAAAGATGAAGAAGTTGATGAAGGCTACTTTCTTGCCTTCTAATTATCAGTCCCTTATGTATCAGCGCTTACAGAATTTGAGACAAGGGACAAAGTTGGTAAATGATTATGCAGATGAGTTTTATCAACTGATTGCTAGAAACGATATCATGGAAACAGAGGAACAGTTGACATCCAGATTTGTTGGAGGATTGAGAATGTAAATTCAGGATATGGTAAATATGTTTGATCCGAGATCCGTTGCTGAAGCACACAGAAGGCTCTAGCTTGGGAGAAGCAAGGTAGAAGAGGAGGTGGTGCGTTTACAAGTTCGAGCAATCAGGTGAAGGGGGCTAGTAGCAATACTAATGTTTCCAAGGCTGTTAGTAAACCAGTTGTCAATGAAGCTGCTAAGACCAAGGTCAACAACAATTTCAAGTGTTATAACTGTCAGGAGTTTGGTCATAAGAGCAATGAATGCCCGAAACCTAAGAAGCGAGCGATGGTTGCTGAGGTTGAGGATGAGGATGCAGAAGTAGAATGTTCCAATTCACCACAGGTTGAGGAGGAAGAAGAATTATTGATGGGAGACGAGGGATATTCTTTAATGATGAGGAGATCTTGCTTGACGCCAAAGCAGGAAGAGGAGACTAGTTGGTTGAGGAGTAATATTTTTCAGTCGAGATGCACTATTTTGGGAAAAGTTTGTAAGTTTGTTATCGATGCAGGGAGTTGTGATAACATCATCTCTACAGAAGCCGTAAAGAAGTTGGCGTTAAAGACAGAGAAGCATCCCAAACCCTACAAATTGGCTTGGCTGAGGAAAGGTGGGGAAGTGAAGGTTGGTCGAAGAGCTTGTGTGACTTTTTCCATCGGAAAGAAGTATAAGGATGAAATTTGGTGTGACGTGGTGGATATGGATGTATGTCATTTTTTGTTGGGAAGACCGTGGCAGTTCGATAGAGCCGTGCAACACGATGGTAGGACTAACTGCTATAGTTTCATGTTCGATGGAACTAGAATCACTTTAGTTCCTAAAAGGCGACAACAAAGTGAAAGCAAGTTGGAGGAAATCGAGGAACTAAAGACTCTGTTATCTTTGAAGGAATTTGTCAAAGAAGTAGAGGATAGCCCTGAAGTATTTCTGTTGATTGGACGTGAAAGTAGTGAAGCGGTTGAAATTCCTGAGGAAGTTAAGCCAGTGTTTAAGGAATTTGAAGATGTGTTTCCTGAAGAATTACCAAAAGAGTTACCACCGTTGAGAGACATAAAACACCAGATTGATCTTGTTCCGGGAGCTGTGTTACCACATAGACCACATTATAGAATGAGTCCAAAGGAGCACGAAGAGTTGAGAAGGCAGGTCGAAGAGTTACTTGAACAAGGGCGCGTACAAGAATGTTTAAGTCCTTGTGCAGTACCAGCCTTGTTAGTGCCAAAGAAGGATGGAACTTGGAGAATGTGTACAGATAGTCGAGCACTAAACAAGATTACGGTGAGGTACAAATTCCTGATTCCAAGATTGGACGACTTGTTAGATCAGTTGAGTGGAGCTGCTATCTTTTCAAAGATTGATCTGAAGAGTGGGTATCATCAGATTCGAATTCGACCAGGGGATGAATGGAAGAGAGCCTTTAAGACACGGGAGGGGTTGTATGAATGGCTGGTCATGCCATTTGGTCTTTCGAATGCACCTAGTACTTTTATGTGAGTGATGAATCAGATCTTTCGACCGTTTATTGGAAAGTTCGTGGTGGTATACTTTGATGATATATTGATATATAGTGGAAGCACAGAAGAGCATCTACAACACTTGTGGGAAGTGTTGATGATACTTCGTCAGGAGCAATTTTACGCGGCAACAAAGAAGTGCATGTTCATGACGCACAATGTTTTGTTCTTGGGGTATGTATTGTCCAAGGAAGGTATCCAGGTGGATCAAAGTAAAGTTGAAGCAATCAAGCATTGGCCACAACCCAGGACTGTAACTGAAGTGAGAAGTTTCCATGGTTTAGCATCATTCTACTGAAGGTTTATTCCACATTTCAGTAGCGTGATGGCACCAGTGACAGATTGTATGAAAGGAAAGCAGTTTGTGTGGACTGAAGAGGCTGATTCTGCTTTCCAACAGATCAAGACACTCTTGACTACAACACCGATTCTTAGATACCCGGACTTTCAGTTGCTCTTTGAGCTAGATACTGATGCATCTAAGGTTGGAATTGGTGGAGTGTTAAGTCAAAAGGGTCATCCAATTGCTTATTTTAGCGAGAAACTATCTGGAGCCAAGACAAGATACAATACCTATGACTTGGAGTTCTATGCTATTGTCCAAGCCATAAAGCATTGGAGACACTATTTGTTTCATAAAGAGTTTGTGTTGTATACTGACCATGAAGCATTGAAACATCTGCAGGGACAGGATAAGATTGCAGCCAGGCATGCTTCATGGATCGCATACTTGCAATAGTTTACATTTGTTGTAAAGCATAAGTCGGGAGTTACAAATCGTGTGGCAGACGCATTGAGTAGAAGAAATCATTTGTTGACTACGATGAGAGTTGAAGTGACGGGGTTTGATGTATTTCCAGATTTGTTTGTTGAGGATCCTTACTTTGCCAAGATTGTAGATGAAGTCGAGAAAGGGAGGACGGATGAGTATGTGTTGGAAGAAGGTTTTCTATTTAAGGGAAATCGGTTGTGTATACCAGAGTGCAGTTTGCGAATGAAGATTGTGAAGGAATTGCATGAAGAAGGTCATGTGGGAAGAGATCGTACCTTGCAGTTGATTTCTCAATCATATTTTTGGCCTTCCATGAGGAAAGAAGTTGAAAGATTTGTGCAGAGATGTCACATATGTCAAGTTTCCAAAGGGACAGTTACGAATGCAGGATTGTATATGCCATTGTCCGTGCCTACTAGACCATGGGTTGATGTTAGCATGGATTTCGTTTTGGGTTTGCCAAGAACTCAACGAGGGAAAGATTCTATATATGTTGTGGTGGATAGATTTTCGAAGATGGTAGATTTCATAGCTTGTAAGAAGACCGCCGATGCAGTCCGTGTTGCTCAATTGTTCTTTAAAGAAGTTTATCGACTACATGGGCTACCTGAGTCTATTGTTTCTGACCGGGATACTCGATTTCTAAGTCATTTTTGGTTGAGTCTGTGGAAGATGGTTGGGACTAAGCTGAATTTTAGTAGCGCCTATCATCCACAAATGGATGGGCAAACGAAAGTGGTGAACAGATCTTTGGGAAACATGTTGAGATGTCTTGTGAAGGATAATTTGAAGAGCTGGGATGTGAAATTGTGTCAGGAAGAATTCGCACATAATCATGTCGTTAATTGAAGTACTGGATTCAGTCCATTTCAAGTGGTATATTCAGCAATTCCGAAGGGACCGTTGGATTTGTCGATAGTTCCACTTCAGAAAGGGGTTGTTAAACGAGCTTGTGATTTCATGAATGAGTTGCAGGAGTGTCACATGATTGTTCATGAACGATTGCTTAAGTCAAATGAGAAGTATAAGCAATTGGTAGATAAGAAGCGAAAGAGTGTGGACTTCAAAGAGGGTGATTTTGTTTACACAGTATTGACGAAAGATCGTTTTCCAGTTGGAACTTACAACAAGTTGAAAGCTCGAAAGATTGGTCCAGTGGAATCTTAAAGAAGATCAATGATAATGCGTATCAGTTAAGGTTGTCGGAAAATGTTCATACTTCTGATGTTTTCAATGTCAAACACTTAATTTCGTATTATGGGGAAAAGCTTGTCGAAGAAGAGGAGAGCGTGAATTCGAGGTCGAATTCTTTCCAACCATGGGAGGATGATGCAACGCATACCTCGCGAGCGACCTACCTATGTCGCGGAACCCTAGATTGCGAGGAAGAAGCCGCTCCAGAATTCCTTAGGTCACGAGCGACCTACCTATGCCGCGAAACCCTAAATCGCGAGGAAGAAGATGCTCCAGAATTCCTTAGGTCGCGAGCGACCTACCTTAAGTCGCGAAGCCTCGCTCCAGAATCCCTATGTCGCGAGTTTCCTTAGGTCGCTGTTTGCTATGTCGCGAGCTTCGTTAGGTCGCGAGTTTCCTTATGTCGTTGATTGCTTCCAGCCTAGGTCGCGAGCATTTCCTTATGTCGTTGAAATCCAATTAGGTCGCGAACGAGCTTCTTTAAGTCGTAGAAGCTTACTAGGTCGTTGTTTTATGATGCCTTGTTTCTTAAGTCGCTATGCCGCATTTTTTAGGTCGCCGATTGCTATGTCGCTTTTCTTATGTCGTATATTGTTAAGTCATGTTATGTTGTAACCCGTTTGTTTGTTAAGTCGTTTGTACTGTTTGTGATCTATTTTCTTAAGTCGTGTGAAGGTTTGTAACGTGTGTTGAGTTGTGAGCTCCTATAAATAGCGGGTGAGTTGTATCATTCAAAGGAGTTGATTTTTGAATAAAAATTGGTTTGTGCTTTGTGCCACCATTAAAATTGGAAGTTGAGTGTTATCTCCTTTCTCCATCTTCGGATATTCGAGTGTGCTCGAATCAACGAACTTGAAGCCGATTCACGGAATCTCGTGCGCGAGATCAACGTCGAAGAATCGTAGATCTTCTAACGCGGTATCATGCGCGATCAACGTGTTGAAGATAGCTAGAATCCGGTATCTCATGAGATCAACGGATTTGGGCACTTAGGTATCTTAAATTCATCGATTCATCTTGTTTCATCGATTCATTTTCCGCGAATTCATCAATTCGTGAGTTGTGTGATCCTGTAGGCTGCGTCACACTCCGAGACCCGCATTAGCTAAGAGTATCAATAGGTAACACCGTCTGCTAATACAGAGAATAGAGCTAGTTAGGAGCGACCATCTTTGACCTTGTCTTAATTATCTATTGAATATGCCGACAATTGCCACTTCTTACTTAAATGGATTGACATATCCAATAAATACTTAATGCAAACCCATAGGTGGTTGAAGGATCTATCAAAATAAAATATAAAAACTCAAATGTAATACACATGACAAAACAGTAGATCATCACTTGCATTTACACATATACAGATACATTACAGAGTTTACAAAATGATACTCGACAAGTGGTAAAGCAAACCACAATATACAGGCGAGTCAAAAGAATACATATCAGAGTTACAATCAGAAAGGACTACACAAAAAGCTATAACAAAAAGGAGCTAGCGGAATAGTCCGTGCGGAAGCAAAAAAGGCTAATTCCAAAGTACCTAACCTGAAACATCTCGGTCTGACCCGAGTATAAAATACACGGGTCAGTCTAGCTAAACAAATCAGTTAGATATACTAATGATAATGATCATACAAAATCATAAAGTACCACAAATATCTCCAAAAGAGATAACCAAATCATCTAACATAAGATGAATCATAACAAGACTCATATCCTCGGCAATCCCAATAGACAAAGGATATCATATCCCAAAACAGGCCAAAAGGCAATAACAAATACCAACAAGGGTAACACAAGTTTCCACAAGGTAATCGCTATATATCGTGTGGTTCAAAGAACCTACCCCGAAAGGCGATACACTAGGGAAATGTAATTGTCAAAGAAACAAAAGATGCTCGAGCTCAGTACTGTAACAAGGATCCATACGTCCAAAGGCAACGCCCGAAGGCAACGCCAAAAGGCAACGCCCGAAGGCAACGCCCGAAGGCAACTAAACGTAGTGGCGGTACTGGACACCACTGTCCAACGGAATGTGTCACAACTCTCAGAAAGGAACCCGGAAAATGTTAACGTGAGTCCCAGACCCCACGTTCGCACTAAACGGTTTACTAACCGTTAGCCAATTTCACACTCAAAGCAGTACAAAGTTCACCTCATCTCATCGGTAAACCAGACCCTAAGGTCAAAATGGTCAAATGAATAGATTAGGAACTAACTGAAAAGACAAACGCACGTGTTCATAGCATGCGTTTTATTTAATCATTTGATTATCCTCCCTCTTCGCTCGACGTGCAAAATTGTGTGTGTGTTTTAAATAGAAATTATAAATTGGAGAAATGAGCTTTTGATATAATTATGAAGATCATTTTATAAAAACCCATGTACGAAATCAAAAAGGAACCATCAAAGTCAAGAATGCAATAACAATAAATTGGAACAACTCGAATCGGTTAAAGATTGGAAACCCAAGAAAAATAGGCAAAATAGGAAAAAACAAGCAGGTCAGTCGCCTGACTGCAGAGGCCAGTCGACTGATCCAGAAACTCGAAAATCTCATTTCCTACAGTCATTCGACTGACTGCAGAGGCCGGTCGACTGACTGCAGGAAACAGAGACTCCCTGTTTCTGCAGATAGTCCCAGAAACGCTCATTTTCTATAGCCAGTCGACTGACTGTAGGGGGTCAGTCGACTGAATAGCACTGGGGATGTTTTTCAGCCTATTCAAATGAAGAGGAAACTCTTCCAATTTGCGATCGGACGAGCAATGGGCACTAGGGGTTTATGCCAATCGACAACTCAGCCCTATTGGCTCTCCAACACACCACCAAAGGCATGATCAAACATCAAAGCTATGATTTTTAGAGTTTTTGACTTCAAAATACCAAAAATTGAAACGTTCACCAAATCAATTCAAACCAAAATCAAATGAACATGAATAAGTGTTAGGAATTCATACCTAACATCAATGATATCAAGAGAAGTAGATGTGAGTTCAAAACTCACCTTTTTAACTCAAAAACAAAGATAAGAAGCTCAAACACAAGGAAAAGATCAATCACTCTTCACTCCAACTCTACAAGCTTCAATCTAAGATCAAAACAAGTATTTCCTAAATTAGGGTTTAGGAATTTTCTAAAATTGAAGAGGAAATGGGATGGAGAAGATGAAGAGGAGCTTACCTAAGCTTTTCTTTGAATTTGGAGCAAGAAATGGAATTTGCAATTGAATATAGGGCTTGGAATTTCTAATTCCTCTTCTTTTCCCCCATTTTCAGTTGAGCTTGAGAAAATGAGAATGAATGGATGAAGAGAGGGGCTGAGTTGGAGTATATGATGAGTTGGGTGAAACCCAAATCCAAAAGCCCAACAGAAAATAGCAAAATTCAACTCACTCCAAACATATCGAAGCTTATACTTAAAAAAGTCGCAAACACCATTTTGGACTCAATGGAAGTGGTCCTGAGTCCTGATTCGACCGTTTGCAAAAGGTAGCTTTTCGGACTTTAATCCGATTAACAACGCTATATTTAAATATAAAATCGTAAAATATGCGGGTTGTTACAATTACGCTCGGGTCAGCCTGAGCTTTTCAGTGTTGAAGACGTTATTCTAGAGGACGAAGATGGAGTTTAGTATTATTTTATTATTATTATTATTATTATTCCACTATATCATATTGTTCCGCTGCATTATTTATTTATTCCTGTAGTATGTATAACTCTGATATATTTTAAAAGTGTAATCAAATGTTATTTGTAAAACAGCTTCATGAACTGTTTATTTGATTATTATATTTTGTCATTCCACTGTGACATTCTGTGTTTTGTTTTTCTTTCTTTTCTCTTATTTTCTTATTTACCCCATTAACAATCCTCCCTTTTGAATGGTTTGCATTGATAAGTATGGTTTATTGTCGATTTAAACCGTCCAAAAAGGTTGTTCGTTACAATTTAGGAGAGAGGCACGTGCGGAACCTATAGCCACTTAAGACCTCAAACTATAAGCAAACATCTATGGAGTTATTCCTCACTGCTCCTAATTCCAAATTTGGACCACTTAATACATAATAATTAAGGAAGCAGGCCCAATCACTCACGTTGTTAGGGGTCCTAGGATTAGTGATATCTCACTTTATTAGTAAGTACACTCGACTGCTAAATCAGTATGTGTATTTATTTGCATACGGATAAATCAGTATGGGTTTGATACTAAATAGACTATGGATTGTTAATTATCTGGTGTTGAAATTTTGGTAGCCGAACCATATTGAATATGGCATCGATTTTTGAACTCATGTAATATGAAAGAGATGATAAATTGCTTAAGAACCTTTGCAGTCGCTAAGCCTCAGACTTGATTAATGTAAATACATTAATTGTATAGTTGAAATTTGGTTTAGATTAATTATGTTACTTAAAAACATTTAAAATGGATTTCTATTTTATTCACATTATTTAAAGTTAATTTTGGTATTTTAATGTTAAATTGTTTTTAAGTCATTTAATAATTATATTAAATATCTATGTTGGGGTTAACAATTTCATTAATGTTGTTTAACTTAATTTATTTAATTATTAATTTAAGATATTTAGAAATTTAAAAACCACTCTATTAAAAAGATTTTCATCCAGTAAATTTCTTTAATATATGGATTAAGGTTGATAATTTACATAAATCAAAGTGACCTATGTAAATTACGTAATTAAAAAAGGTAAGTTAATTTGTAGAGTTAAGATTTACAAATAAAGTGAAAGTTAACAAATGAAATTAACCGTTTAATTAGTAGTATTTTCAAAATTAACTAATGATTTTATTATAAATAACTAGGAAATATTAATTAATTATTTATGATATTCATGGTTAATTGATTTTTAATTAAGAATGTTTAAAATACGTTAATCATTTTAATTAATGATGTTTAAAACAATCATTGTTTTAATTTGGTAAAGTTGATGGAATGACTTGTCAAAAAATATTCGTAGATAATATTTTTCAAGTTAAAGTAATGAATTGTAATTGGGCATTTTATATAAAAAGGATGGGGGTTTTACATTAATAGTAAAAGTTTAACGGATTACAAAGAGAAATTATAAATAGGAATTATAAAGAGGATTTTTTTTAAATGGTTCTATGGGTTTTTAAAGGCTTTACAAATAATTTTTGGAAATGAACAAAAAGGATGCGCTACAACAAACATGGGTTTTCATAGCATTTGAAAAACGCTATTATACCATACCATTGCATTTCAGATAACGCTAAAGAACAACATGCTATGGTAGACCTTCAGCTTTAAATAGTAGTAATAAAAACGCTATGAAAAATAATATTTCTATAGTGTTTTGACTATGCTATTAACCTAAAACGCTACGGGAAATATTATCCCATGGTTACTTTCAATAGCGTTTTTTGCATGTTTCTATAGCGTTTTATGAATATTTTATAGTGTTTGATATGATACTTTTATAGCGTTGGTTTGTATATTTGTATAGCGTGTTTTGTACTTATTTTTATTACGTTTATTTAGTTATTATAGCGTTGGGTAAATAACATCTTATGGTTACTTTCTATAGCGTTTGTTTTACGACAGCGTTTCTCAAACGCTATTAAATGTAATATTTATTTGGAGATCTTATTTATTGGCGTTTCAGCTTTTTCACATATACAATTTCCATTTACCCAATTCTTCTCTGCATATAAATATAACACATTTACACAGACAAAAAAATGGAAATTACAGCATAATATTTCATACATATTCAAACAACTTTTTTCATATCCAAATAGTATTTCATACATATTTAAACTTTTGGCATATCCAAACACGGTATTTCATACATATTCTAACAACTTTCACCATATCCTATTACATTAAAATCATGGATATGGAAAGAACTAGCGCAGAGAAGCCAAAAAGGAATATTCTACTTTGAAGTAACACTCCAAAAACAATGGCAGGTGGTGGTTGACGGCTTTCTAATTTGCAAGCTACGCCATTTGCGTAGGTATAGATGAGGCTTATTTCTCCATCCTTCGATAGGCGCCACTTTTATGGATGTCCCGTGACTGAAATACCACGTATCTGGATCATACCTTCAGAAACACGAATAGATGAGGTTCTTCCACTACTCGATATCTGAATACCTTTGCCTTTACACAAATCAGCAGCAGCCATTGCATGTGGTGCGGAAATCGACCCCAGCATTCCCACAACATGCTTTCTAAATGACTTGTTCCAACCTTCATTTGCTTCCATATCTAACAAACAATATATTTTTGTTTTAGTTACTTGAGCAAAAGAGCATATGTTTAAATTCAGTTCGTGATGTCGCCACTAGTTTTCTATTTGCACCAACAAAATTTGGTAACATCAAGTGTACTTCTACCAATTTTAAAACTTGAATAAGGAAAATTTGAACCGAACGAAACTAGTTCTAGCAAGAAAATCACTAGTTTGCTAACAACCAAAAATAAAACCTATGGCAATCATGTCGTTCTTAATTGTCTTTGCCAATGGATTGGCAGCATCTATGAATTATGTAGATGGTGCACCCATTCCCATATTTGTTCCAGGAGTCTCTACGCAGTCTTTTCCTATAGGATAGTTGCTGCCCTCAACCTGCAATTTAATTTACATTTCATGAAATAAGTATTATCATCATGTATTTTTTAAGCAAACAATAATATGAAATTGTCGATTTATCCGTATGCAAATAAATACACATATTGACCATTTATTTAACACGTTCAGAATGTGGTTTTTATTATGCTCCATAAATGTCCATAATAATCTATATAACTCAAGTTAGCTTAACAGCGTTATATCGGGCCGAATAAGCATCTCCGGTCAAGTTTAAAATTTTGAATGACATTATTTGTATAAATAACGTAATTTGAAATCAGCCTGTTTTAATATGCCATAAAATTCTAAAGGTCCAAATCAACCCATAATCTACACGAAGGTGTTATATTCGTTAATACGATCACAATGCACAAATCCATGCATAAAACGGATTTAAGATGAACCCATTATCGACGTTTTAGTTTTGTTTTAAAATTTGAACTTAAATTTCTTTTCTTTTCTTTTTAATATAAATGGGCCGAGCATAATAGGTGAAACCCGACCGCAACTTCCTCTCCCTCATTTTCTTCTTCTTCCTCCTTTCTTTACTCCTGTACGTGGCCATTGATGCGCACTTCGTGCACGTGCACCACGCAACCACGCCATGAAACTCACGCTGCACCTCACCATCGCGCTTCTCTCTACTCGCCTGACCTCCTCTAACCCATAGCCACTTGACCGAAGCCTCCATTCGCGTTTTCACCATTCACGGCCAATAACAGTAATCGCGACAGCACCAACGCTGAAATCACCCAAAAATTCACCTCTTGTTCCACTCTCTTCCCTGATCGCAAATCCATCCTCCGATTCGAGTATCGTCAATAAAATCAAAAACTAATTGCAACCCTTGTTTTGAACATCTCAAATCGTCATCACAGATTGACGCCGAATTCACTTAAAAAATCCTTCTCTTCGATACGAACCTGTTGTCATAGACGGCATCGAACGATTGGTATAGGTTTGAGAGAAATCTTTTTTCAAAGTTTTGACGGTGTTTAAACCACTTTCCGTTTTTCTGAGATATGTCCATCGATACTCGACGAAACTTTGTACTGTCAATTTTAAAAAATACTGCAGAGAGATAAGAACAACTTTCATTTAGACTATTTAAACTAATTAAGTATTCAAGTAGATACGGATTTTTGAAAATGAGGAAAGGTGAATTTTCTTAACTGCAAGTGTCAGGTGAAAGCAAAAGTGTTGTATACACATCCATTAGCCATATCATACATCCATAATGTGCTCTTATCAATTTAAATTCAACTTACATATGAATTTTACAACTTAGTGAAATATAAATTTCCAAAGAAGTCGAAAAGGAACATAGTACTCACAGTTATTAGCTTCTGAAAGCCTCTGTTGTTTTTAGTTGAAAGAAAAACGAACAACAGATGATCACACAAGAGGAGATAGTGTTATTTATAGTTGCATCTTGATTTTACTTATCAGAAAAAAATATCTTTGTTCATTGTGTGCTGAAGTAACGTATAAGAGCACATAACCTAACCTATTTTTGTACAGCCTAATATATAGTGGTGCTTATCACCAGATTTTATCTAGATTTGGTATCTTGTATTAATTATGGATGAGGCTAATAATAATTTGTTATATTGGTGTATAACATAGATTTTGTTCTATTTTGGCTAGTGTACCATAGCACTAGTATGTTAGTGTATTACCAGATGTTGGTAAAATACTTGAAGCACTATATAATGTTTTTACACAATGACAAACAAATATATATATATATATATATATATATATATATATATTCTTCTTTTTCTTTTATATACAAATAAATGTAAAAATATTTTATTATTACTATTATTATTATTATATATATAAATATAGATGAATAAACATAGAGTATTTTGAAGCTTATATACAAAATTTTCAATAATTTCAACAACCCAAAAATATTCGAAACATACCAGATATATAATATATCGAGTCACTCATAGAATCTGTTTCTTATGTATATATGAAATTTTGGATTTGTTATGTGTGTGGTAAGAAATCTTTTCGAAAGAAAAACAACATACAATATCCAAACAATATTATATTCAAATAAATAGTATAAATTTCTCATTTCCGATCGAGTTTTCAAAGGATATATATATATATATATATATATATATATATATATATATAATTCTATTTTAAGATTGATTAAATATCCATAAAAATGTGGTCGAATCGCGAGTCGTTAAATTCTCCCCCTTAAAAGAATTTCCTCCCCGAAATTAATTCTACCCTTTAACACAAAAATAAACAAAAATTTCTTATCAAAGGAAACGATAACAAAATCATACTGTCATCCAACTACATCCATATAACATGATACTTAATTAATATATTATACATGAGCACATAGTTTACACACTTAAGCTACCTAGTTAAATACATCAACGCAAATATCTACATATTTAGATAATATACTAAATCAAACACTACCACTTCCTGATCTTTCCATCCTACGAAAAGCCATCCCCATCTGAATCTTCATCACTAGGAATGTTAATAACTTCCACAACATCATCTTCCTCATCATCATCAGATATACAAATAACCTTCGGATCTGGATTTGGAGGAAAAAGCATCAAGGGCTCATATCCATACTCAAACAGCTCCTCATCGGTCCAACGATGACCCATTGCTTCTTCAAGTTGATCGAGAGTGTTTCCAATCTTATCCCAATTAGTGTAACGACCCGTATTTTTACGGATCGACAAGTTCGTCAAAATCTGGAATTTTAAGTCGTTTCAGATTTTTAGGCAGAATTTGCTAAGTCCTAAGTCGTGAACGACTTAGTGTAAGTCGTAAGTCGTATACGACTTAGGGGATAGGGGTGTCTCTGGGATTTGGCAAGTTAAGGGTTTGAAGATAGGTCGTTTGAGCGACCTAAGGGTTTTGGTGAGTTAAGTGTTAGGTCGGCAGGGCGGGTTAGCGACCTATAGAACCTGACCGAGTTAAGGGTTAGATCGTGGACAGTTTGGAGCGACCTAGTGGTTCCGAGTTAGCATTGTTAGGTCGGCAACGACCTAAGGAGTTTGGAGATAGCTGTGTAGCGACCTAGTGTCTTGGTATGACCTATAGGTTAGCGACTTAGGGAGTATACGACCTATGGGAGTTAAGTCGTACGAGTTAAGTCGTAAGTCGTAACATGTTTTAGGTCGCGTGAAGATTTAAGGTGTTAGGTCGCTGGGTTTCTGCCTGAGTGATAGGTCGTGAGCGACTTAGTGTTGTTAAGTCGCGAGCGACTTAAGAGTTGATCTGTTTTAAGTCGTAGACGACTTAGTAGTTGAGTCGTAGCCCCAGTTATTTGTTAAGTCGTAGCCTACTTATTAAGTCGCGTGTAAGTTAAGTCGCACGCTTGAGATTTCCTTAAGTCGTAGGTTGGCATAGCAGTTAAGTCGTAGGTCGTATGGGGTGCTAAGTTGTAGGTGGGTATTTCTGTTAAGTCGTAAGTCGCTATGGCTTAGGTTGTTAAGTCTTTAGGTCGGAGGGGTCTTAGGTCGTAAGTCGGAGACGACTTAGGAGATAGCCGAGTTACGACTTAGTGGATTTTCAGCTATAAATAGGAAGGGTTTTTCTCACTTTTTGGGATCCGGATTTCGAAGCGACGAAGTGCTGCCATTTTGAGGGCTCGACTTCTACACTTCTTCACTTCTTTTCTCCACTCTAATCTAGTGATTCCTTTCATCCAAATCGAAGATCAAGATTGAAGATCCAAGAGCTAAAGTTGAAGATCTTCATCCTTTGAAGTGAGATTTCTTCGTTTGAAGCGGATTCGTGATAGATCAAGCTTGATCCTTCGCTGTCCAGATCTGAAGCGTGTTGATTTGAGGTTGTTTAGGTGATTTGGTGAGTGGTGATTATCTCTCACATGGATCCAAAGGAGTATATTGGATTGTTGGCTCGATTTGGTGTTAAAGTAGTGATTTCCATGCATTTTCTTCATCCTAAGTGTAGATCCATATAGATCTATTGTTCATGATGATTTGACAACCATTTTTACTAAGTGATAACCTATGCAAGTTCATTCATCAAGATTGTAGAGATAATTCTCATGATTTCATGCTTGTTAGACTTTCAACACTTTATTTACGAAATTGCCATTATTGTGATAATTGTCTATTTAGATCTCATTTGAATGCTTGATTGTTTGGATTAATGTTTGACTTGGTTGATTGCTATGAATTAGATGATTGATGATTTGCTTTCGACCGAAGATGATTCAAAAGCTAAGGGAAAGGCTCTTGAATTGGGAAAGCTGCTCGTGGCATATGTAGCGGGATGATGAAGCTCTTATGCATAGATGATGATGTTGAGATGAGACTTTGCGAGGATGTGATGAAGCGAAGTATGATATGAGATAGTCTTGGTCTAATCCAGACGGGATCATTCCAAGCACGTTGGTAACTCGGTGATATGATTCGAGTTAAGAGTAATGGATGCTTGAGAGGCGCTTGAGCTAGTATGGAAATAGTCGTCAAGGAGGATGACTAGGAGGCTTGGATAGCATCGTTGTTGAAGGTTCTAGCATGCTCTAAGCAAGAGTACGTTTGGGCAGATTCGATAGTCCCAATGGCCAACTGTTGATGGTCGAGTACTCTGGGCAGATTCGATAGTCCTAGGCACGGGCTGCGACGACGTGCGGGAGTTATGTCTAGAACCGGGGTTTCCATTAGCCCTTGACGGATGGCTGAAAGAATG
The DNA here is from genome assembly GCA_030737815.1 of Allium fistulosum. Classification (NCBI taxonomy): domain Eukaryota; kingdom Viridiplantae; phylum Streptophyta; class Magnoliopsida; order Asparagales; family Amaryllidaceae; genus Allium; species Allium fistulosum. The sequence goes on along the minus strand of CM060907.1, from coordinate 641,041,995 downwards.
TGCCGGTCATTCAATTAACGGTGATATCGAAGCAATGATAACAGTGATAGCCAGAGTCATGGATGTTTGGTTGTATCGTCATTTGGTCTCAAGAGTAGTGTTTTCTGGGTGCTTATCTGATCTTGGTTTAGGCCTTGGGGGTTTGTGCTTGGAAAACATCGCCCTTGACTCGAGTGATAATTTCTTTACTTTACATTGTATGCTCTGTTATGTTTGCTTCTGCTTAGTGTGTGTCTGGGGGCTATCACTGTAGAAAGAGGTTGGAGTGGGAGGGTTGTATTCCTATTCCTTTTCCTTTATGCTCTTTTGGTATGTTGTTAGTTAATTTACTGCTCACTAAGACTGTTGTCTGACTCAAGGCTTTATGTTTTAATTCTTATTGCCTTGGGCTGTTCGTCCATTTTTGGGACGGGCAGACTAGGTAGCAGGTGACAGGTGCTGTTCTTGCTTCTCACGATGCTGATATCGAAGACGAGCTAGAGGGTTGCATATTATCTTCTTACTATATGTACTGGATGTTCCGCTGTTTTGTATAACTCTGAGTGTTATGTAGTGAGGCTTGATGTATTGGCTATTTGGATGTTTGTATTCAACTACTATGAAGTTTTATATGATGGCATTTTATTCTGTAAAGCTTCACTATATATATGTTCTAATTGTATTTTGTCCATGCGCTGTGAGTAATACGATAGATTCTGTTGTTCCAATTTACCCTGACAATCGTCCATGGTCGCCTTGCACACTCTTTAGCGCACTATCTCTAGGTTTAAGTGCAGGGGTCATGGGCGGTCGTCACATTTGGTATCAGAGCATTGGTTAATCGATCTTACCCAACGCTCGCTGACGTAACTACGTATGAGAGACGTAATTGTATTTTGATGGATGAATACTATATATAATATAGTAGTTTAGTTGAGTTTGAGTCCTTTATGCAGTTGTTTCTCTAGATGTTCTGATCATTTCTTTTTGTAGATATTGAGGATGAGTCGAAGAGGGAGACCAGCTGCTAGGGAAAGCCGTGCTACTGAAGGGACTGCTGATTATGCAGCTATGTTCGAAGCTATGATGACTTCGATCATGAGAAGGATACCAGTTCCGGGGGCAGCAGTAGATGTTGGAGTTCAAATCCAAACTCCGAAACCAGTGGATTTTGCTAAGTTGTGCAAGGACTATACTGCTCTTGGAGGGAAAGTTTTCTTGGGAACAGAATCAACTATTGAGGTCCAGAGGTGGATAGATGCTTGTAGAAGGATCTTTGGTGATTTGGGAATTGATGATGCAACTAAGAGAAAGTTGGCATCAAGGCAGCTTCAAGGGAGAGCTTCTGATTGGTGGAACTCTATTACCATCAATACTGCGGAGGAAGAGATTACTTGGGAGCAATTCCAAGCTAGATTTGAAGCTAAGTTCATTTCTACAGCTCAGAAGTCTGTTCTGTTTAAGAAGTTTGTGGAGCTCAAGCAAGGTGGAAGATCAGTCCTTGAGTATGTTTCTGAGTTTGAAGCTTTGTCCAAGTATGCCCGGTCATATATTGAGTCTGCATACCAGAAGAATGAGAAGTTTGTGACAGGCTTGGACAGTTATCTTGGGAGACAGTTGGTGGATCATTTGGATGATTCGTTTGAGAAGCTTGTGGAGAAAGCTCTCAGGCATGAGAGTCTGTTTCCTAAGGAAGGATCTATTGTTGCTGTGACCAGGGAAGAGTCTAAACCTCAGCAGGGTGGAAACAAGAAGAGGAAGCAGCAACAGCAGAAGGGTAAGGATGGCCAAAAGAAGCAGAAAGGCGAGGTGACTTGCTACAATTGTCAACAGAAGGGCCATATCTCGAAGGATTGTAAGAATCCTAAGGTGCCGATGAAGTGTCACAACTGTGACAAGCCGGGGCATTTTAGGAAGAATTGTCCAGAACCGAGGAGGGACAAGCAGATTGTGCAGGCTTATGCTTTGGGAGCTGTTCCGTCGTCTTCAAAAGCTCCTACCGCTGAAGAGAAAGGAAAGAGTGTGGTGGTTCAAGGTACTCTTTTCCTATGTGGTGTTCCAGTTAGAGTTCTGTTTGATACTGGAGCGTCGCATTCGTTTGTTTGTAGTGAACTCGTAGGCCGGTTAGGTTTGGAACCGGATATTGTTGATAGGCCATTGGTTGTGACTAATCCAGTTGGGGGTTCGTCTTGTTTGTGTATGTTATGTCGTGGTCTGATTGTGTCGAGTCATGGTTGCTCTTTTGTTTGTGATTGTTTTGTTCTGAACTTTGCGGGGTTCGGAATTATTTTGGGTATGGACTGGCTTAGGAAGTATGCGGCTAAGGTTGATTACGAGAGGTTGGGGGTGACAGTCGAGAATGTGGAGGGGCGAAAGGTTGTGATACGATGTAAGCATGAAGAAGGCGTCTTCATGAGCTTCATGTATTCGCTGGTTGTTCCACGGGATGGACTGTCATTAGTGCCAATCGCGAATGGATTCGAGGATGTCTTTGACGAAGTCAAAGGGTTGCCGCCGCATAGAGAGATCGAGTTTCGTATAGATCTAGTTGAAGGAGCCAGACCTGTTGTGATGCCTCTTAGGCGGATGGCGCCTAGGGAACAGCAGGAGTTGAGGGTGCAAGTTGATGATCTTTTGCAGAAAGGATTCATTCGGCGTAGTGTGTCCGAGTGGGGTGCACCAGTTGTGTTTGCAACCAAGGCAGATGGGTCGTTGAGATTGTGTGTGGATTACCGTGAGCTGAATAAGGTGACTAAGAAGAACAAGTATCCATTGCCGAGGATAGATGACTTGTTTGATCAGCTTCACGAAGCTAAGGTGTTTTCTCAGATGGATTTGGCAACGAGATTTCACCAGTTGAGAGTGGCTAAGGATAGTGTGCCGAGGACTGCTTTTAGGACACCATCCGGTTTCTTTGAGTGGCTGGTAATGCCATTTGGATTGACTAACGCGCCAGCATATTTTGTGGATCTTATGAATAGAGTGTTCAGAGATCAGTTGAACAAGTTCGTACTTGTGTTCATGGATGATATTCTGATTTATTCCAGAACTGAAGAAGAGCACAAGACGCACTTGCGTATTGTTTTGGAAATCTTGCGGAAACATCAGCTGAAGGCTAAGTTTTCGAAGTGTCACTTCTGGAAGAGTGAAGTGAGGTTCTTAGGCCATGTTATTTCTGGAAATGGAATAGCGGTTGATCCCGCTAAGGTGGCAGCAATCCAGGATTGGGATAGACCTAAGAATGCATCTGATGTGAGAAGTTTTCTTGGATTAGCAGGATATTATCGACGGTTTATCAAAGACTTCTCCAAGGTAGCTGCACCGTTAACAGGATTGACAAAGAAGAACCTAGTGTTCAGATGGGATGATAAGTGTGAGCAAGCTTTCGAAATCCTGAAAGAACGATTGACGAGTGCTCCTGTTTTGACTATTCCTAGTGGGAATGATGAGATGGTGGTTTACACCGACGCATGTGGTACTGGACTTGGAGCAGTGCTGATGCAGAAGGATAAAGTTGTTGCGTATGCCAGTCGACAACTGAAGCCGCATGAAAGGAATTACCCGACTCATGATTTGGAGTTAGCGGCGATTGTATTTGCTCTGAAGATGTGGAGACATTATCTACTGGGAGTTCGATTCGAGTTGTTTACAGATCATAAGTCGTTGAAGTATCTTTTCTCCCAAAAGGATTTGAATCTTCGGCAGCAACGTTGGCTAGAGTTTTTGGCATCATATGATTTTGGTATAGCTTATACTCCGGGAAAAGGTAACGCAGTGGCAGATGCGTTAAGTCGAAGACATGCAGGATTGGGAGCCATGTTTTCAGAATGGAAGAGTCTCGAGTATTTAGCTGGATTTGACTTCAGGCCTAGATGTGAATTGGAACCTGAGATGTTGGCAAACTTATCGATAAGACCTTCTCTTGTGGAAAGGATTGGCGAGAGCCAAAAGCGAGATGATAAGCTTGTCAGAATTATCCGTGATTTGGAATCTGGATTGGATCCAGAAAAGGATAAAGGATTCGAGGTCGATCGAGAGGGTTGGCTTCGGAAGCAAGGACGACTAGTTGTTCCCGATATAGATGAATTGAGGAGTGAAGTTCTGGAGGAAAGTCATCACTCGAAGCTGACAATTCATCCAGGTGGAAATAAGATGTATCGGGATATGAAGAGAACCTACTACTGGGAAGGTATGAAGAAGGATGTTGGAAATTTTATTTCCAAGTGTATGAACTGCCAGTTGGTAAAAGCCGAGCAGAAGAAGCCAAGTGGATTGCTTCAGCCATTAGAAGTTCCTACATGGAAGTGGGAGCAGATATCGATGGATTTTATTGATGGGCTACCTAGAACCAGAACGGGAAATGAAGGGATTTGGGTCATTGTGGATCGTCTGACCAAGAGTGCGAGATTCATTCCTGTTCGATCGACTAGGACTGCATCAAAGTTGGCTGAGTTGTATGTTAAGTGGATAGTTCGATTCCATGGTATTCCGAAGAGTATAGTGAGCGATCGAGACCCATTGTTCACTAGTAGATTTTGGAGATAGCTGTGTAGCGACCTAGTGTCGTGGTATGACCTATAGGTTAGCGACTTAGGGAGTATACGACCTATGGGAGTTAAGTCGTACGAGTTAAGTCGTAAGTCGTAACATGTTTTAGGTCGCGTGAAGACTTAAGGTGTTAGGTCGCTGGGTTTCTGCCTGAGTGATAGGTCGTGAGCGACTTAGTGTTGTTAAGTCGCGAGCGACTTAAGAGTTGATCTGTTCTAAGTCGTAGACGACTTAGTAGTTGAGTCGTAGCCCCAGTTATTTGTTAAGTCGTAGCCTACTTGTTAAGTCGCGTGTAAGTTAAGTCGCACGCTTGAGATTTCCTTAAGTCGTAGGTTGGCATAACAGTTAAGTCGTAGGTCGTATGGGGTGCTAAGTCGTAGGTGGGTATTTCTGTTAAGTCGTAAGTCGCTATGGCTTAGGTTGTTAAGTCTTTAGGTCGGAGGGGTCTTAGGTCGTAAGTCGGAGACGACTTAGGAGATAGCCGAGTTACGACTTAGTGGATTTTCAGCTATAAATAGGAAGGGTTTTTCTCACTTTTTGGGATCCGGATTTCGAAGCGACGAAGTGCTGCCATTTTGAGAGCTCGACTTCTACACTTCTTCACTTCTTTTCTCCACTCTAATCTAGTGATTCCTTTCATCCAAATCGAAGATCAAGATTGAAGATCCAAGAGCTAAAGTTGAAGATCTTCATCCTTTGAAGTGAGATTTCTTCGTTTGAAGCGGATTCGTGATAGATCAAGCTTGATCCTTCGCTGTCCAGATCTGAAGCGTGTTGATTTGAGGTTGTTTAGGTGATTTGGTGAGTGGTGATTATCTCTCACACGGATCCAAATGAGTATATTGGATTGTTGGCTCGATTTGGTGTTAAAGTAGTGATTTCCATGCATTTTCTTCATCCTAAGTGTAGATCCATATAGATCTATTGTTCATGATGATTTGACAACCATTTTTACTAAGTGATAACCTATGCAAGTTCATTCATCAAGATTGTAGAGATAATTCTCATGATTTCATGCTTGTTAGACTTTCAACACTTTATTTACGAAATTGTCATTATTGTGATAATTGTCTATTTAGATCTCATTTGAATGCTTGATTGTTTGGATTAATGTTTGACTTGGTTGATTGCTATGAATTAGATGATTGATGATTTGCTTTAGATCGAAGATGATTCAAAAGCTAAGGGAAAGGCTCTTGAATTGGGAAAGCTGCTCGTGGCATATGTAGCGGGATGATGAAGCACTTATGCATAGATGATGATGTTGAGATGAGACTTTGCGAGGATGTGATGAAGCGAAGTATGATATGAGATAGTCTTGGTCTAATCCAGACGGGATCATTCCAAGCACGTTGGTAACTCGGTGATATGATTCGAGTTAAGAGTAATGGATGCTTGAGAGGCGCTTGAGCTAGTATGGAAATAGTCGTCAAGGAGGATGACTAGGAGGCTTAGATAGCATCGTTGTTGAAGGTTCTAGCATGCTCTAAGCAAGAGTACGTTTGGGCAGATTCGATAGTCCCAACGGCCAACTGTTGATGGTCGAGTACTCTGGGCAGATTCGATAGTCCTAGGCACGGGCTGCGACGACATGCGGGAGTTATGTCTAGAACCGGGGTTTCCATTAGCCCTTGACGGACGGCTGAAATAATGTGCCGGTCATTCAATTAACGGTGATATCGAAGCAATGATAACAGTGATAGCCAGAGTCATGGATGTTTGGTTGTATCGTCATTCGGTCTCAAGAGCAGTGTTTTCTGGGTGCTTATCTGATCTTGGTTTAGGCCTTGGGGGTTTGTGCTTGGAAAACATCGCCCTTGACTCGAGTGATAATTTCTTTACTTTACATTGTATGCTCTGTTATGTTTGCTTCTGCTTAGTGTGTGTCTGGGGGCTATCACTGTAGAAAGAGGTTGGAGTGGGAGGGTTGTATTCCTATTCCTTTTCCTTTATGCTCTTTTGGTATGTTGTTAGTTAATTTACTGCTCACTAAGACTGTTGCCTGACTCAAGGCTTTATGTTTTAATTCTTATTGCCTTGGGCTGTTCGTCCATTTTTGGGACGGGCAGACTAGGTAGCAGGTGACAGGTGCTGTTCTTGCTTCTCACGATGCTGATATCGAAGACGAGCTAGAGGGTTGCATATTATCTTCTTACTATATGTACTGGATGTTCCGCTGTTTTGTATAACTCTGAGTGTTATGTAGTGAGGCTTGATGTATTGGCTATTTGGATGTTTGTATTCAACTACTATGAAGTTTTATATGATGGCATTTTATTCTGTAAAGCTTCACTATATATATGTTCTAATTGTATTTTGTCCATGCGCTGTGAGTAATACGATAGATTCTGTTGTTCCAATTTACCCTGACAATCGTCCATGGTCGCCTGGCACACTCTTCAGCGCACTATCTCTAGGTTAAAGTGCAGGGGTCATGGGCGGTCGTCACAATTAGGCTTCGTTCCTATCCCTTCATCTTCCTCCATAATGTATACTCTTTCCTTGACTGGTTCCTACTCTTCCTTCTTTGGCTCCTCCTCCTCTGGTCCCTCCTCCTCTTCCTCCTCCTCTATTTCCTCCTCCCAGGTATCCACTCTCTTCTTCAAAATTGTGGTATTCTTCTTGATCAATCTCGCCTACCCCTCCCTATTCTTCTCCTAACTCTCCCTTTGATTCACGTTCCATTAATTCATCTTCCATAGGTTCCTCTTCGTCCTTCTGCTCATCATCTACCATAGGCTCTTCAATCACCGGAGGATCAATCACTTTTGGTCTTTCCCTTCTTAAGCATGATTTCTGAAGCTGGTTGAGTCTTTTCTTCGCAGTTACACGAATAATAGGTACCATCTAGACAAATAAATAAATCTAAGGATAAGGTACTTAAACTTCAAAAGAGTTCATATATCCTAAATGTTAGTTCAATTCCTTAATATATAAGGTTAGTGTATCCTATTGATTACCATGTTCTTCATATCCAAGTCAGTATAGATCCTATTTTATTGGTTCATCTAATCGTATCTTAATTGTAGGAAACCACTTATATAAATGACCCTTTTAAAATTAACTCTAAGCTATTCATTTCAACATTCTTTAGTTAAGTGTGAACTTTAACCTACAAGGTATTCGGGTCTTAAATGTTCTCAAATTTCTTTTTTATCTAATTTTTCTATTTAATTCTTAGTCTATCTATTTGGCTAGGGAAATATAACTCAGATGGAACGAATATCTATGACTGCCTTAATCAAAGAAAAGGAGGACTATTAGTGTATTAATGTGGTTTATTTCCTATACCAATCTAAGTGATCCTTTTTTTAAATTTGCGTATACATATAAGGGATGGGTATTTCTTAAAAACTTAACCTTAAGAAAATGGAAATGTTTTGGGTGGGACTTATACATAACGTTACTAGACTTCCTAATTCTTAGTTGTTTCTCTTTTCCATCTTTCCCTTTCTAAGTATCTCTAAGCTAAAGTATTCTAAAATAAAGTCCTAGGGGTTTGTTTTTCCTTTCTTATTATACTTCCCGACATTCAAAAATAATTAACTACCCAAATCTATAATAATTACTTCTATAGATTTCTACTTACTTGGTTATTCAAATAGAAAAATCCATAGGAAAGATATCTTTAAAAATTTCTTATTAAAATAAACTCTTTTGGTAAAATTATTTCATTTACCAATTTTAAAACAATACTATGTTGACTTGCTTTGTATAAGTCTTTAGGGACTCCTATCGATAACGTTGATCGAGCGTATCGACCAGAGCCCACAAACTACTTAGCAGATCAATCAACATAATACAAACAATTTTATATCATTAACAAATACGCACTCATATACATAATGCTCTCAATCAGATCTAGGAATTCACTAACTTTTCGTAACTGAGTTAATCCACCATTGCCAAGGTTCTCGCTTAACCTTCGACTTTGATACCAAATGTAACGAACCAGATTTTTCGACCCTCGAAAATACACACTAATACGTTCATTGTATCTCATGCCCAATATTCAAGTGTCGGGAAATTGATATGTTAAGGTGAAAGAAGAAGATAGAAGGTAGAAGAAAACTAAACAACATAGAGTCTCACAACGGAACGAATAATCTATATTATATAACAAATTTTTACACAAAACCCAAAACTGTAATTTATATATATAAAGACATCAATCAGAGTTTACTAACCTACTCAGCACGGACAATTATAACAATCTGTCCTCACAATTGTTGAATAATATACAATATTATATGCAATGGAAATATAATCATCTACGTGAATACGTCTTCGGGTCTCTAGCTTCCTTCTTGAAGCTCAAAAATATCCATTTAAACCTGGAAATATGCTCGGTCTGACCCGAGCATTATATGGAATAACTCCTGGGTCAGTCTGGTAAACCATCGTGAGTAAAATCCAACAACGGGTAACAGCTAAACTGATTTAATGTACGAAAAATGTTTCAAAACAAGGGTATCTCGTAAGACCAAACCGCATATAAAACGGATGGGTTTTTTACCTTATGATAACCAAAAAACTTTATAGAAAATCCAATGATATTATAATAATGTCTAAGGGTTCGAAGTAAAATATTAAAATAGCTGAAATGCTTGCATCTCACATTTCAACATAGTTGGGCACAATAAAAACCGTATGGTGCTTATTGGAGAATGGATTTCATACAATGACTGCGCACTGGGGTACCACCTATCACGATACACGTGTAGAAAATGTACCGAGGAGCTCATCTGGATCCACTGCCAACACAAGACCGGTCTACCCCTTACTGGATAGTACCGAATATTTCATCACACCAGTTGCTTTGCAACACTTTTTATCGAGATCTCATGCACAACCAATCCATAAATATGTAGATGTATTTAGAAGGGTGACAACATAACCTAATGGGTACAACCCAGTTAGCTTTTGCATCTCGCATAATTTTCAGTCATTCCTGGTTGATGAGGCTTGAGTCTACGATAACCTTTCAGGAACATTTACACTTAGAATGCTCATCGCCCTCCAATGACGATGTTCTGATAGCATTCATCCATACAAGTTCGTTCTGGGTCTGAATGAAACCGAAGGCACTATTTCTACAACATGCATTTTGGAATCACCCTCAGGATCTGTAGCGAGTAGCCCTTGCACTGCTATCTTCAACTTCATGCTTTCCAAGATGTCTTCACTTCGAAACGTAATTGTTGAATTGAAGTGGTTTTTCGTTAACATATCTGATCCCAGTCTCTTCGAAACAACGTTCGATAATTCCAATAAACTCAACCCCGGTTCTTTAGGAAATAAACAGACAAATGACAAGTGCGGAGTTCACTTCCTAGCCGTTAGTGGATGGATTTCCTTATCATTCATCCTAGAAGAACGAAACGAGTTTATACATACAGTATAGCACCTTCGACGGTAACTGTACCATATAATTCTCGTGTTTCTCTTAGATATTCCCAAAGTTACGTTTGGGTCCAATTTCGTTAGTCGGTTATTTAATTATCGAATAACATACATACAATCAAGAATTCAGTTCATAGGGAAAAACCAAAGTTGGTTCATTATACAAGCAATTTCTAGCCTCCTTTATACATCTTTTATAAATAAAACCATTTGTAGATAACTTGTATAAGAATACTCTTATTAGAATATATTTACCAATTTCCATATCTTCAACATTTAGAAAATATCCATATATTTATCTTAAGGTATAATTATACTTACGAACCGAAGAAGATCCCATTTATATTCGATTCAAAAAGTCAGCTATAAAACTCCCTTATACTTCTTAAAATGTTATAACCCATTTCATCGATCTTCTGGGTTATTTACAATTCTCTTTACACCTTCCAATTTATCAATCATCCTTTTTGTTCATTTCCAAAAATCATTTGTAAAGCCTTTAAAAACCCATAGAACCATTTAAAAAAAATCCTCTTTATGATTCCTATTTATAATTTCCCTTTGTAATCCATTAAACTTTTACTATTAATGTAAAACCCCGATCCTTTTTATATAAAATGCCCTATTACAATTTATTACTTTAACTTGAAAAATATTATCTATGAATATTTTTTGACAAGTCAATCCATCAACTTTACCCAATTAAATCAGTGATTGTTTTAAACATCATTAATTAAAATGATTAACTTATTTTAAACATTCTTAATTAAAAATCAATTAACCATGAATATCATAAATAATTAATTAATATTTCCTAGTTATTTATAATAAAATAATTAATTAGTTTAAAAATACTGCTAATTAAATGGTTAACTTCATTTGTTAACTTTAACTTTATTTGTAAATCTTACTCCACAAATTAACTTACCTTTGTAAATTACGTAACATACATAGGTCACTTTGATTTATGTAAATTATCAACCTTAATCCATATATTAAAGAAGTTTATTGAATGAAAATATTTTTAATAGAGCGATTTATAGATTTTTAAAAATCTTAAATTAATAATTAAATAAATTAAGTTAAACATTAATAAAATTGTTAACCCCAACTTAAATATTTAATATAATTATTAAATGACTTTAAAAAATTTAACATTAAAATATCAAAATTAACTTTAAGTAATGTGAATAAAATAGAAATACACTTTAAATGTTTTTAAATAACATAATTAATCTAAACCAAATTTCAATTATACAATTAATGGATTTACATTGATCAAGTCCGAGGCTTAGCGACTGCAAAGTTTCTTAAGCAATTTACCATCTTTTTCACATTACATGAATTCAAAAATCGGTACCATAGTCAATATGGTCCGGCTACTAAACTTTCAACACTAGATAATTAACAATCCATAGTCTATTTATTCTCAAACCCATACTGATTTATCCATATGCAATTAAATACACAGATTGATAATTTATTTAACACGTTCAGAATGGGGATTTTATTCCGCTCTATAGATGTCCATAATAATCTATATAACTCAAGTTAGCTTAACAGTGTTATATCGGGCCGAATAATCATCTCCGGTCAAGTTTAAAATTTTAAACGGCGTTATTTGTATAAATAACGTAATTGGAAATCAACCCGTTTTAATATGCCATAAAATTCTAAAGGTCCAAATCAACCCATAATCTACACGAAAGCGTCGCATTCGTCAATACGATCATAATGCAAAAATCCGTGCGTAAAACGGATTTAAGATGAACTCGTTATCGATGTTTTAGTTTTGTTATAAAATTTGTACTTAAATTCCTTTTTTTTATAATATAAATGGGCCGAGCCCAATAGGTGAAGCCTGACCGCAACTTCCTCTCCCCCTCTTTTCTTCTTCTTCCTCCTTTCTTTACTCTTATACGTGGCCATTGATGTGCACTTCGTGCACGTGCACCACGCAACCAAGCTACGAAACTCACGCTGCACCTCACCATCGCGCTTCTCTCCACACGCCTGACCTCCTCCACCCTATAGCCACTCAACCGAAGCCTCCATTCGCGTTTTCACCATTCAAGGCCAGGAATGGTAATCGCGACACCACCAACGCCGAAATCATCCAAAAATTCACCTCTCGTGCCGCTCTCTTCCCTGATCGCAAATCCTGTTGGAGCAAATCAAACCGAAAATAAAGGAGTTTTATTTTTGAATAAGTCTTGTTTTGTTTAATAGTTAAATAAGGACCGATTCTTATGGTCAATTAGTTGTCCTGTTTTTATACAATTCTTCAGTTGCTTTGTAAAGGTTTTATAAGCCATCATTCTCATTCAATGAAGATTAAGAGTTTTCAAGTTCAAAACATCTAGATCTTGTTTATCATTACAAATTGGTATCAGAGCTCTTTTTTTGGATATTTGAAAACTAAAGCTGCAACTTAAATCACGTGTGTTAGAAGAGATGGGAGACGACAGGATGAAGCTACCCCAATTCGATGGACATTGGGATCACTGGAGCGAAGTCATGGAGAATTTCTTCCGAGCTAGAGAACTGTGGAGTCTAATTGAGATTGGATTCAAGGAACCAAAAACTACAACGGTTTTGACAAGAGAGTAAAGAGAGCAGCTCGACAATGCCAAAACCAACTATCACAAGGTCAAACATTACCTCTATCAGTCCATCGATAGAGTAATGTTTGAACAGATCCTGGACTGAAGAACCTCGAAAATCATCTGGAACTCAATGAAGAAGAAGTTCGGAAGAAATGCTCGAGTGAAGAAATCCTTACTACTGAAGCTGAGAAGAGATTTTGAGATATTGGAGATGAAGGAATCTGAGAACGTAGAAGAATACTTCACACGCGTGTTAGCCATTACAAATCAAATGAGGAGCAATGGAGAAGTAATGACTGACTCGAAGGTGGTGGAGAAGATTCTCAGAATTTTAACAGAGAAGTTCATGTATGTGGTGGTATCCATAGAGGAGTCTAAGGATATTGAGAGCATCTCTCTAGGTGAATTGCAGAGCTCACTGGTGGTCCATGAATAGAAGTTCAAGAAACCTGAAGAAAGAGATGACCAAGTGTTAAAGGTAACACACGGAGGAGGAATGGGAACCAGAGGAAGAGGTCTCCGCGGAAGAGGGAGAGGACGTGGTCGAGGCAGGACGTCCTTCAACAAGAGTACAGTAGAATGTTACAAGTGTCATCGACTTGGACACTTCCGGAATGAATGTCCAAAGTGGGAAGAGGAAGCAAATTATGCTGATTTCGATGAGAAGGAAGAGATGTTACTGATATCTAACATCGAAGATGAAGAGAATGATGAAGAATTAGAGATCAAAATGGAAGACACTGCAGAGTTATCGATGACGACATACTCTGAAAAACAAGAAATATGAGGAGAAGAGCATGGTTTCTCGATTCGGGTTGTTCAAACCACATGAGCGGAGACAAAGATCTGTTCTCAACGATGGACGCAAATTTGAAGCACTTTGTTAAGCTTGGAAACAACAAAAGAATGGAGGTTGCTGGCAAAGGAAATGTGAAGCTGATTCTGAATGATGCAGTTTATGTAATTAGTGACGTCTATACGTGCCGGAACTCAGAAATAATCTTTTGAGTCTTGGACAACTCCAAGAGAAGAAGCCGACGATCATGATACAAAAAGGAATTTGCAAGATATATCATGATGAAAAGGGCCTGCTGGCAGAGAGAAAGATGAGCACAAATCGAATGTTTATGTTGTTTAACAAAACTAGTGATGAAGCACAATAATGGCTGCAGACGATCTCAGAAGATATGACAAGGCTGTGGCATGAATGATATGGTCATCTCAGTCACAGCGGCTTGAGAACACTACAAAGAAAAGGCATGGTACGTGGTCTTCCCAAATTTGATTTAAAAAATTCACTTGTTCAAATTGTCTAGTGGGAAAGTAGTCGAGGAACACCATTCCCAAGAGAAGCACGTGGAGAGCTAAAGAAGTTCTTGAGCTGCTACACTCAGACATCTGTGGTCCCGTCAATCCCATATCCACCAGTGGAAAGAGGTACATTTTGTGTTTTATAGACGATTATAGCAGGAAAGCATGGGTGTTCTTGCAAAGGAGAGGTCAGAAGTTTTCAATCACTTCAAGCTGTTCAAAAAGAAGGTGGAAACTGAAATGGGAAAGAACATCAAATGTCTGGGAACCGATCGAGGAGGGGAGTATACTTCTCATGAGTTCTCAAACTATTGCAAAGAACACGGAATTCGTAGACAGCTGACCACCTCTTACACACCGCAACAAAACGACATCGCAGAAAGGAAGAATTGTACGGTTATAAACATGTTGAGTTTCGGCATTCCCGCGTACCGTACGCGTTCACTTCACCGTGTCTAGCCGAAGTCAACGGTCGAAGTCTCCCATGCCGACGTCCTGATTGAACATCCTTCCATCGCCTCCATTGATCATATAATCTGGTCTTGGCAAAACATTGAAACAAAAGGAATCTCCAATGTTACGTGCCACCAATCCCATATATATACCACGATTATTTCAAATATCCTACGATGTGGGACTTTTAACCTGTTCAATCCACGCACCCACTCCATTTACAATGCGAGCCACACCTAACAATCTCCTCCTTGGCGAGCATTGCTCAAGTCACATTGGAGTTATACCAAGTCCTCTTCGTAGTGGAGTCAAACTGCTATTCCGAGTTCTCATAAGCAAGGGGAGCGGCTGCTTAACCATATCTCCACCTTGACGAGCATCCCATGCTCAAGCACCTTCGGAGCCATGCTTCGGTCACGCTGCATCGTACCGGTCCCATCGAACCATGGAGCTCTGATACCATGTTGAGTTTCGGCATTCCCGCGTACCGTACGCGTTCACTTCACCGTGTCTAGCCGGAGTCAACGGTCGAAGTCTCCCATGCCGGCGTCCCGATTGAACATCCCTCCATTGCCTCCATCGAGCATATAATCTGGTCTTGGCAACACATTGTAACAAAAGGAATCCCCAATGTTACGTGCCACCAATCCCATATATATACCACGATTATTTCAAATATCCTACGATGTAGGACTTTTAACCTGTTCAATCCACGCACCCACTCCATTTACAATGCGGGCCACACCTAACAAATCCATCCTCCAACTCGAGGATCGTCAATCTAATCGGAAAGTAATTGCAACCCTGGTTTCGAACATCTCAAATCGTCGTCACGGATTGATGCCGAATTCACATGAAAAATCCTTCTCTTCGATACGAACCTGTTGGCGCAGACGGCGTCGAACGATTGGTATCGGTTTGAGAGAAATCTTTTTTCAAAGTTTTGACGGTGTTTAAGCCACTTTCAGTTTTCCGAGATATGTCCATCGATGCTCGACGAAACTCTGTACTGTCAATTTTAAAAAATACTGCAGAGAGATAAGAACAACTTTCTTTTAGACTATTTAAACTAATTTCAAGTATTCAAGTAGATACGGATTTTTGAAAATGAGGAAAGGTGAATTTTCTTAACTGCAAGTGTCAGGTGAAAGCAAAAGTGTTATATACACATCCATTAGCCATATCATACATCTGCAATGTGCGCTTATCAATTTAAATTCAACTTACATATGAATTTTACAACTTAGTGAAATATAAATTTCCAGAGAAGTCAAAAAGGAACAAAGTACTTACAGTTATTAGCTTCAGAAAGCCTCTGTTCTTTTTAGTTGAAAGAAAAATGAATTACAGATGATCACACAAGAGGAGATAATGTTATTTATAACTGCATCTTGATTTTACTTATTAGAAAAAAAATATCTCTGTTCATTGTGTGATGAAGTAACATATAAGAGCATATAGCCTAACCTATTTTTGTATAGCATAATATATAATGGTGCTTATCACCAGATTTTATCTAGATTTGGTATCTTGTATTAATTATGGATGAGGCTAATAATAATTTGTTATATTGGTGTATAACATAGATTTTGTTCTATTTTGGCTAGTGTACCATAGCACTAGTATGTTAGTGTATTACCAGATGTTGGTAAAATACTTATAAATAAATGTAAATGTATTTTATTATTATTATATATATATGTGAATAAACATAGAGTATTTTTAAGCTTATATACAAAATTTTCAACAATTTAAATAACCCAAAAATATTCGAAACATACCAGATATATAATATATCGAGTCACTCATCGACTCTGTTTCTTATGTACATATGAAATTTTGGATTTGTTATGTGTGTGGTAAGAAATCTTTTTAAAAGAAAAACAACAGACGATATCCAAACAATATTATATTCAAATAAATAGTATAAAATTCTGATTTCCGATCGAGTTTTCAATGGATGTATATATATATATATTATTCTATTTTAAGATTGATTAAATATCCATAAAAATGTGGTAGAATTGTGGGTCATTACAGAATCTTACTAGGTTGCATAATACTTTCATTTAGGAGAGAGGCAAACCCTACAGCCACTTAAGACCTCAAACCTTAAGCGAACCCCTACGAGAATATCCCTCACCGCTCCTAATTCCAATTTTGGACCATTTAATACTTTCCAATTAAGGAAATAGTCCCGTCTCTCACATCATCACAGGTTCTAGATTAGTGATATATCACATCAGTAGTACGTACACCCGACTACTGGTAGACTCAAAGTGAAGGATAGTCTTCCATCGAGTGACTCTACTACACTACAAGAAATTTGATTTTTAGTGGCGCACAAAAAACGCCACAAAAAGTTTTGGTGGCGTTTTGATAAACACCGCTAGAAAACATGCGACTAAAAATCTATGATTTTTTGCTGCATTTATTTTAACGCCACTGTAAATGAATTTTTGGCAGCGTTTTTCAAACGCCACCATAAATCTTTTTGTAGCGTTTAAAAAACGCCACCAAAAGATTTTTTGGCGCTACTAATAGAATTTCCAACTTTACCCCTGTTTTACGGTTGCATTTACTCAACGCCACTATATATATTTCGGTAGCGTTTTTGAAATGCTACTAAAAGTTGTTTATTATTTTACACCATTTTTTTATGCTATTATTTCCTGTTAATGGTCTATTTTGGTTCTATTATATCAATTAACAATCACTCACATAATCATCATATTCAAATAAGTTAAAAAACACATTAACCGTATAATCAAATAAAATATCCATAACCATTCCAATATAATAGTTTTTCGACAAAATGACCTAACTCACATACAATAACCATTTGTATACAAATTTACACATCGGGTACTAATAAATGTTATATCTAACTAGTGCTAACATAACGTTTGATTACCCATAATACTTTGTTGCTTACACAAGTGAAAGCTATCATTATCAAGTCCAAATTTGCTCTCTTCAAAAGTCTGATGCCTACACAAGTGAAAGCACAACAGATAGTCAAACAATTACGTTAACTCGTAGGACTTCAAATATGAGATCAAACATCTACAACATTATACAAGTATATCCTTTACATCTTTGATCATTCTGAAATACTATCATATATGATTTATATGTACCTGTATGTACCTGCCACGGTAAAGTTGTAACTGTTCTGCTACTTCTGGATTCTCTAAGAACATCGATGTTACGAGTTTTTCTTAACAATATAACCAACTGGAAAATGTATGATACTAATTTTTGACACACAAACTAGCCAAATTATCCACTCTGTACAAACAGTAATCTTAATGGGCCTTGGATCTAATAGGTCCAGCTAAAGACCCATCGAATAAGTGCTGTGGTTGAAGTAGTGATCCATTTATCGATGAACAATTCTCTGTCTTGCTAAGTATGGCCCAATTTGAATTAATTCTTTACTAATTTGCCCAGTGACCGTAATGAAAGGTTGCATGTGATCGTTGAAGAATTTAAAAGCTTGTTAGCAATGAACATTTCAACACTCAAATAAACAAGAAGTATTTTTTTTCCAAATATAAAGTATTTTTTTTTCAAATAAATATAAATTTAAGAGCTTACTATTTTTATTTCTCCAAAATGTGAACTATAAATGATGGATCAGTGCAGTTTTATTCACGGATCGATCCTGAAATTGGGGCATGAAATTAGGTGCACCCAAGCGTCGCTTTGTCTGGAAGACAAAAGATAATGACGTACCTTTTCCAAAACATATAAATAAAGATATGTTCATAGTTGCAAGCCAAGATTGATTTGAAATCTTTTAGATTCTAGAATAAGAAAATTTATACAAAATTTTGAAATCAATTGATCTCAGGTTACCGAACTCTCAAAAAAATTCAAACTGAATAAGAAAATTTATAAAAAATTCTAGAATATAAAATATTTTATAGGATTGTGATGTGATATGAAAGATAATAAATGAACAGTGATGGCGAGTGAAGTGAAAATAATAGTAAAGTTTAATATATTTTGCTAAAATTGAAATATTAAACTGTGATGGCGAGTGAAGAGTAAATCATACGACTTATTTTGTTGAATCATATCATCAAAGTATATGTGAGAAAACAGCAATAAATAGATTTGAAAATTTTGATTCCCTCAAGCTAGTGTATTTATTGATTCCACATATGTTGCTATTATATAATTCATGCCTAAGAGGTATTTTTGGGACAAAGTGAGTTCGTCTGTGTGATATCCCGGAATTTCAAGGAGTTTGAATTGTGATAATCTCCTTAATTAAATTAATTAAAATTTGTAAAGTTGATATTTTCAAACCATTTAATAAAGATATGTTTATAAATATAGATATAAGTAGGTTTTAAAATAGAATTATTATTTTCAGAGTAATGATGTGTTTATTTAATTTTATATATGTCTGAGTTGATTTTAAATTGGATTTTTAAATTGAATTTGAAATTTGGATTTGAATTTGAATTTAAAAGATATATCTTAAAAATATTTTGGATAAAATATATGAATAAAGTTTTTATTTAAAATAAGATTTGTCTTGTATTATTTTCCTTAAAGAGTTCTATTTATATAAATTTGGAAAGTATTTATTTAATAGTAAATAAATACAAAAGTTTTATATTATCATTTAAAAATGGATTAAATATACTATATATGATTTTATTTAAAATATAAATTGGTCTTTATTTTATTTTCTTTTAAAGGGTTCATTTATATATAATTGAGAAAAGCATTTATTAAATATGATATGCATTTATCTATTTAGGAAATTTAATTTAAAAAGCTTTTAAAATCATTTAAAAATAAATAAAAAATGAATAATTATAAGTGTTTAATTTTAAAGGCTTGTGAATACATGTGTTAAGTGATTAAGGAGAGTAAAAGACAAGTGTCATAATTTGTTTTCATTTTCTTTAATTTTAAATAAAATTCTAATTTACATTATATAAACTTATATCTCCTCTTTCCCATCTCTTTCCTATCTTCATTTCATAAGCAAGAAAACTCAAACGTGAAAAGAATCTCAGTTCAAAACCTGAAACCATTTCTCAAACCAGAATCAAATTCCTCAAACCATTTTTCGAAACCTTGTAAACATTTAAACCCTGTAACCAATTCTCAAATCAAAACCAAAACCTGTCTTCAAATTTTCATAAGCAAGCCTGAAAACCCATTTTAAAAGCAAATGAATCAAAGCTTGCAAGTTTCAAATTGATAATGCAACTTGGATTTTCAAGCTATCAACAGAATTTAGCTTCAACCTGCATCAGCATTTTAGTAATTCAAGGCTTCAACAAAGTTTTTCAAAGCATTCAAAGTTTTCAAAGTTCAAGATTCATCTCAGTTTTAAATCACCTCTGCATTTTGGTTAAAAGGTGAGTAAACCCAACTTGTTTTGTCTTAAATCTGGTTGCTTAAATAAATTATCAATGTTGATATATATATAGTTTGCATGGTGATGAAGTAGATGTCTGAATAATTGAAATGTGCATGTTATATAAACTGTTAGCTCTGTTAATCTTTTAAAAACTGTGAGTAAACAAAACATTTTAAACAGTAATATGGTTGCTAGCTTTATTGTATGTGATGATCCTATATGAAGAAGTTGTTTGCATGAGTGATTTTATCTGGATATATATGAATTGCTTTGATTTTATGTGAATATATCTGTATATATATAAACTGCTCCTCTGTTCTAGTTTTCCAGTGAGCAAAACTACTTGATTTTACTTCTATGTCTTGATGTTTGAATTGACACTGGAAGTATATTATGAAAAATGTTTGTTTAGTGGTTAAATAGGTCTGCATGTTTGTATATATATGTGTAAATTTGTGTGTGCATGTCTGTATATAATTATTGCCTCTGTTCATTGTTTATAGGCTTTAAAACCTGTTAAAAGATTTCAAATCACTCCACCCAAATGATTTTAGGCTATAACCTCTGAGTGAAAATGTTTGTATATATATAGGTGATATCATTTTAAAAATTAACTTCAAGTGTTTAAATTAAATATTTATCTCAAAATGATATATAAACAGTGAAATCTAAAGTATGTTAAAATTCAAATGTTTTAATTTCATAATTCGATTACATAACTCGATTAGGAATTGAAGATGATGATTTTAGAAAGTTATTTCAGGATTTTTAATGTATTAAATTGTGAGAAAAAGAGAGTTGAACAGGATTGTCGTTTTCTTCAAGTGCTGGTGATCATTGACGAACTATGGGCCGTGTTCAACACCGAGAGTAGTTTGATGGATGCTGATCACTGGAAAAATAATCACCAAATTTTTTGGTGACTGAGGTAGTCAATCTGTGACGATTTAGGGTTTTCAACCTAGTTTTGTTAGACGAGGAAGATGGGTCGATTTCGTCATCGATGGTGAATCAGGGTCGATCAGACCCAGGGGAGACGATGCGTTGGATTGTGACGTTGCTCTGGACGGGATTGCAGTGTTTCTGATGAACTAGATTGACGAGGCGAAGTGATTTTGTCATCAGGATTGGGTTCCAGGTGATGGTCATGTTGCTCGATTTCGATTTCTTTTACGAATCGATGATTTGGATGTTTGTGATGATTGAGGGAGTGATCGCCGACGTGACGATGATCGCAGCGTTGATCGGAGCTGTCGCGATCGCCTGTGCACGTGAATGTGTGCATCAGTGTGTCAGGGCGTTGATTGGATTGAGGAAGATGAAGTTTTCTCGTGTTCGACTCGTAGGGGAGATCGAGTTTTGAAAGGGATGACTCGAAGGGAAACTCGAGTAGTTCCAGAGACTTTGTTTCCAGGTTTTTAACTTAAAAATAAATACAAGTTTTTGGAAATGGGAAGAGGAAGGGAAACTCGGGTTCGACCCGAGTGATCTTCGGGTTCGACCTGAAGCAGAGAATTTTTAAACAGTTATTAAAGGTTTAAAAGTTTTAAAAACAAGGTTTTTGAAATTTAAGTAAAATTAGATAAAACTTTCTTTTATAAAATTACTTTATAAATAATAATTGTTTTCTTTAACATTTAATAAAGAAGTTTTAAAATTTGTTTAATTTAAATTTTGTTAAGTAAAGTTTAAGTTATTTTAAAATTTGAGTTAGTAATGAAATTTTAAGATTTTATAAAAGCAAGCTTTTAATTCTAAATTGAAATAGTTTTAAACTATTACTTGACAAATATTTAAGTTATTTGATTTAAAGGAAGTTATGTTTTGCTAACTTTAATTTATCAAGTTAAATGTTTATTTTATTAAATCTTAATAAATGATTCAATTAAGTAAAGTTAATTGTGATGATAAAATGTTTTAAATTGAAATGATGATTAGGTCATTTATTAAGATAAAATGTTTTTAGATGATAATTAAGGTATTATTAAGAAAATGTTTTATCTTAAACTTAATCAAGGTTTGATAATAAATGAGGCAATTAAAGAGTCATTAATTTATTTAATTAATTAATGATTAAGGATTAATTAATTTAAAATTGAGGGTTATTAGTTAATTAATTAAAGATTAATTAATTTGTAATTAGTGACTAATTAATTAAGTGATTAAGTTGTAATTCATGATTAATTAATTAAGTTGTAATTAAGCATTAACTAATTAAGTAATTAGAGATTAATTAACTGATAATTAAGAATTAATTAATTTGTTATTAAGTTTTATTAATTGATAATTAAGGTTTATTAATTAATAATTAAAGAATAAATAATCTGTAATTAAGGTTAAATTAATTAGTAAGAGTAATTAAGGAATGAATTACTCAAGTATAATTAACAAATAAATGTGATTAATTTAAGTTAATTAATTTGTAAATTAATAATCACTTGATAAAGGATTAAGTATGAATTCTTAATAAGATTGATAAGTGTAATTACTTAGTAAAGTAATTAATGTATAATTACAAGATGTAATTAATTAAAGAGAATTACTTAATGGAAAGTAATTGAAGATAATTACTTTGTAAAAGTAATTAAGGATTAATTATTTGGTGTAATTAATTAAAGAATTAATAAATTAATTAAGGAGTTAATTAATTAAGGTAAGTAATTATAGGATGATAATTACTATTTATGATTAATTAAGGTGGATTAATAGAAGTGATTTATTATAGTTTAATTAATTAATGTAATTAATTAAGGGTCAATGTAATTAATTATAGTTAATTAATTAATGGAAGTAATTAATTAAGAATTATTAATTAATGTAATTAATGAAAGTAATAAAAGGGTAATTACTGTTAATGGTTAAGAATAGTTAATTTGTGAAATTAATTAAAGGATAATTACTTTATGTAATTAATGAATAATTAATCAAGGATGATTAATATTTAATGAGTAATTAATTAATTAAAGGTTTGTAATTAATTAATGATTGATTAAGCAAGGTTAGATAATTAATTCTTAAGTAATTAATTTAATTTAAATTAATTAAATTAATTATAACATAGGGTTAATAATTGTTGCTTATGGATGATTGTTTGTGTAGAATATCTGAATTGGATGATATCTATTGGATGATATGTTGTGATATTCTGTGATATGATATTGGATATATCTATGATAAATGTGTGATATTTATCTATGTTAAATGTTGTGTGAATTCAAGTATTGAATTGAATTGTTTAAACCTTTAAACAACTTGGCCTTTAAGATACGTTTGGATTTCGATGAGACTGAGATCGGGTTTCCAGATTTGGATATCCGAATACCACATCGATCCAAGTTAAACGTTAGGTCGTGAATCTCAAGTGAAGATGAAGATTCAGAGTGCAAGGGTTATTGTCGTTAACTCTGAGTGTGATTCCAAAATGAGTGTAACGAGATAATGCCTTCGGTTTCGTTCGAACCCGGAACGAACTTGTATGGATTGAATGCTTTCAGCACATCGTCAGGTGGACGATGAGCATTCTAAGTGAGGTGTTCTGATAAGGTAATCGTAGCCTCAAGCCTCATCAACCGGAAATGGCTAAAACAGGGGAGGTGCAGCAAGGTTAGTGGGTAGCGCCCAAGTAGTATAAGATTCCTCTGTCTAGAGTCCCTTTTTATTTTGGCTGAGTGGGCGGTTGAATAGCTACAACCGCGGGGTTTCTTATGCGGGAATTATCCAATAAGGGATGGTTCCGGCCTTGTGTTGCAGGGGAGCGGGCGTACTCCTCGGTACGTTGATCTAGGCCACGTACTGTGACGGGCGGTACCCCAGTAGCCCTGCCATTGTATGGAAATCCAACTTCCAATAAGTACCATCGGACTTGATTGTATACCTATGTATGCTGGAATTTAATGAATGTAACAATTTCGGCTATGTGAATATTTATTTGGAAACCCTAGACACTATTATAATATAATCGGATTTCCTATCAAAGTTTTGGTTAGCGTAAGGTAAAAACTTTTCCATGTTTATGTGTGGGAAGTCTTACGTGATACCTTTGTTTTCAAAAGGTTTTGAAGTTAAACAACTTTAACCCGTTTACTCACACCAGACCCATGTCTGACCCAAGTGTTTATTTTCTGTTTTATAAACTCTTGGGTACTCAAATTTTTACAAGTAGCCAAGGGATTCAGGTTTGCTTTGACGAATTCTGAAGGAGCAATGGAGCAGGAGGCTTCAGCGTTTGTAGATATATAAGTGGTTCCGCTGTGTTGATCTCTGAGTCATTTGTTTGAATTTTATTTGAAGTTGTAATAACTAGACAGATGTTTATAACTGTCTAGTATGTGTTGTATAAGCTGTGTATCTCTGATAGCTATTGTATATGATACTATGTAATATCTTATGTGATTAATATAATTTATTAGTTCCGCTGTTGAGATTCTAGTGTTGTTCTTTCTTTCTTCTCTATCTTTTCTCTTTTCTATCCCTTTCTTTCTTAATAATGATGCGTCTTCCTGGGCATAGGAAGTCGGGTCGTTTCATTTGGTATCAGAGCGCTAGGTTGAGAGAATACCTAGGCTTTGGAGTGAATTCTTTCTTGAGAGAGCGTATTTGTAATTTTTATATAACTATATATATTTATTCTACCTATTTGTTGGGTTACCTGTTCGGGTTTTCCAATATGAGTTATAAAGGTAGATAGGGTGGTGGTGTGTGTAACACGACTACCAATGGTTGGAATTTGAATGTTTGAGGTTGGAAGTGTATCTGCCGAGACTGTAGACCTAATACCGTCTCGAGTGAGCTTTGCTGTGGTGTAAAGATTTCATCGGTCTCCGAAGGGAACTGTTATGGTTCGGAGTCCATCTTTGAAGTGTGGATGAGTAGAGTTGGATCTATCGATTGAGCAGAAGCAAGTGATGGTATCCGGGTAACTCAGGAAGTAGTAGCTGTGTGATGAGACGCAGTGACTATGGATGTTTCCGAAAATGTTTTCTTTTGGAGCAAGTTTAAGGAAGTGTGTCTGCTTCGGTGTTGTGGCTGAGTTTAGCATGGTGTTTCTGTTTGGTTTGGGGTCCGAGTTTCTCAAGAAGCTTTGGATAGGAAGTCTTGGCATCTGTGTCAACGGTGCATCTTGGAAGTGTTTTAGCAAGAAGATCGTTTGGCTTTGCTTTTTTCTGGAGGTAGAATTCAGTACTAGCAGAGTGGATACATTTCTTTGATGGATTGTCTAGATAAGCATAAACTGTTCTGATTGGTTAAGAGAGAACAGTTTTCTTTGGAATTAGGCTGGGTGGATCGCAAAAGTGACTTGCGATAGTTGAGTATTCTCTTGGGTTATCAAAGATTTTCCAGGATGTATTGTCTAGTCTGTGCTCGAGTTCATCGACAACATTCTCATCTGCTCCAGATCATAGTTGTGCAGCGGAAGCAAAGTGGCAGCTGTTCTAGAGTGGAAGCAACTAGAAGTTGCAGTATTAGAGAGTTTCTATAGGAAATTCTTCTGGATCTGAAGGTCAGAGGGTGAGTGCATCTGTTTTATCTTTCCAGATAAGAGAAGTAAGTTGTAGTCTACTGATGATTGTGAAGTAGAGTTTGTGCTCTTGATTTTGGTAGATCTTGAGAGGATCATTTTGTCGAGTTATTTTTTTTCTAGTTTGTTTCTAGAAGCATCAGCGAAGGTTGAGCTGATCGGAATGGATGTAGGCAGCCCAGGATCGTCAGAAAAGTTCTATGGATTAGAAACGGAGGAATTTGGAATTCGAAGTTGGAGACTTTGTTGTTGTTGAAATTTTTTCCGGTAAAGGGAGCAATAAGATTGGGTAAGACTAGGAAGTTAGCCCCGTTGTATATTGGATTCTTCTTGAGTTTTGTAAGGATCAGTGTTTGGCTTAGAAGGTTTGAATTGCCAGTTTGGATAACTGGGATTCAATGTGTTTCACGTATCTCTGAGGGAGTACGTGTTTGATCTATCTCTGGTTTTGGAACCAGTAGTTCGGGAAGTTTTGGTAGTTGAGTTGATCTTGTCTGTGGACTGATATCTTGTTCAGATTGTAGATCTAGATGAGTAGGAGCTCAGTAGCTTAGTAGTATAGCTAGTTTTGGATTCAGTAGAGCGAGTATTCCAGTGTCTATACTTGGGAAACTCGGAGATAAATTTTAGGAAGCTTATCCGGATCTGTGTCCGGATAGCTAGAATTGTTTGTTTGATTGAATTGGTTGTTTGGATGAAATTGTTTGTTTAGTGTGTATGGCTGATTGGTATGCTTAGATTGTTTAAAATAAAATCTTTGGATTATCTTTTGTTTTAAATTTCGAGGACGAAATTCTTTTAAGGGGGAGGAATGTGATATCCCAGAATTTCAAGGAGTTTGAATTGTGATAATCTCCTTAATTAAATTAATTAAAATTTGTAAAGTTGATATTTTCAAACCATTTAATAAAGAGATGTTTATAAATATAGATATAAGTAGGTTTTAAAATAGAATTATTATTTTCAGAGTAATGATGTGTTTATTTAATTTTATATATGTCTGAGTTGATTTTTAATTGGATTTTTAAATTGAATTTGAAATTTGGATTTGAATTTGAATTTAAAAGATATATATCTTAAAATTATTTTGGATAAAATATATGAATAAAGTTTTTATTTAAAATAAGATTTGTCTTATATTATTTTCCTTAAAGAGTTCTATTTATATAAATTTGGAAAGTATTTATTTAATAGTAAATAAATACAAAAGTTTTATATTATCATTTAAAAATGGATTAAATATACTATATATGATTTTATTTAAAATATAAATTGGTCTTTATTTTATTTTCTTTTAAAGGGTTCATTTATATATAATTGAGAAAAGCATTTATTAAATATGATATGTATTTATCTATTTAGGAAATTTAATTTAAAAAGCTTTTAAAATCATTTAAAAATAAATAAAAAAAATGAATAATTACAAGTGTTTAATTTTAAAGGCTTGTGAATACATGTGTTAAGTGATTAAGGAGAGTAAAAGACAAGTGTCATAATTTGTTTTCATTTTCTTTAATTTTAAATAAAATTCTAATTTACATTATATAAACTTATATCTCCTATTTCCCATCTCTTTCCTATCTTCATTTCATAAGCAAGAAAACTCAAACCTGAAAAGAATCTCAGTTCAAAACCTGAAACCATTTCTCAAACCAGAATCAAATTCCTCAAACCATTTTTCGAAACCTTGTAAACATTTAAACCCTGTAACCAATTCTCAAATCAAAACCAAAACCTGTCTACAAATTTTCAAAAGCAAGCCTGAAAACCCATTTTAAAAGCAAATGAATCAAAGCTTGCAAGTTTCAAATTGATAATGCAACCTGGATTTTCAAGCTATCAACAGAATTTAGCTTCAACCTGCATCAACATTTTAATAATTCAAGGCTTCAACAAAGTTTTTCAAAGCATTCAAAGTTTTCAAAGTTCAAGATTCATCTCAGTTTTAAATCACCTCTGCATTTTGGTTAAAAGGTGAGTAAACCCAACTTGTTTTGTCTTAAATCTGGTTGCTTAAATAAATTATCAATGTTGATATATATATAGTTTGCATGGTGATGAAGTAGATGTCTGAATAATTGAAATGTGCATGTTATATAAACTGTTAGCTCTGTTAATCTTTTAAAAACTGTGAGTAAACAAAACATTTTGAACAGTAATATGGTTGCTAGCTTTATTGTATGTGATGATCCTATATGAAGAAGTTGTTTGCATGAGTGATTTTATCTGGATATATATGAATTGCTTTGATTTTATGTGAATATATCTGTATATATATAAACTGCTCCTCTGTTCTAGTTTTCCAGTGAGCAAAACTACTTGATTTTACTTCTATGTCTTGATGTTTGAATTGACACTGGAAGTATATTATGAAAAATCTTTGTTTAGTGGTTAAATAGGTCTGCATGTTTGTATATATATGTGTAAATTTGTGTGTGCATGTCTGTATATAATTATTGCCTCTGTTCATTGTTTACAGGCTTTAAAACCTGTTAAAAGATTTCAAATCACTCCACCCAAATGATTTTAGGCTATAACCTCTGAGTGAAAATGTTTGTATATATATAGGTGATATCATTTTAAAAATTAACTTCAAGTGTTTAAATTAAATATTTATCTCAAAATGATATATAAACAGTGAAATCTAAAGTATGTTAAAATTCAAATGTTTTAATTTCATAATTCGATTACATAACTCGATTAGGAATTGAAGATGATGATTTTAGAAAGTTATTTCAGGATTTTTAATGTATTAAATTGTGAGAAAAAGAGAGTTGAACGGGATTGTCGTTTTCTTCAAATGCTGGTGATCATTGACGAACTATGGGTCGTCTTCAACACCGAGAGTAGTTTGATGGATGCTGATCACTGGAAAAATAATCACCGGATTTTTTGGTGACCGAGGTAGTCAATCTGTGACGATTTAGGGTTTTCAACCTAGTTTTGTTAGACGAGGAAGATGGGTCGATTTCGTCATCGATGGTGAATCAAGGTCGATCGGACCCAGGGGAGACGATGCGCTGGATTGTGACGTTGCTCTGGACGGGATTGTAGTGTTTCTGATGAACTAGATTGACGAGGCGAAGTGATTTTGTCATCAGGATTGGGTTCCAGGTGATGGTCATGTTGCTCGATTTCGATTTCTTTTACGAATCGATGATTTGGATGTTTGTGATGATTGAGGGAGTGATCGCCGACGTGACGATGATCGCAGCGTTGATCGGAGCTGTCGCGATCGCCTGTGCACGTGAACGTGTGCATCAGTGTGTCAAGGCGTTGATTGGATTGAGGAAGATGAAGTTTTCTCGTGTTCGACTCGTAGGGGAGATCGAGTTTTGAAAGGGATGACTCGAAGGGAAACTCGAGTAGTTCCAGAGACTTTGTTTCCAGGTTTTTAACTTAAAAATAAATACAAGTTTTTGGAAATGGGAAGAGGAAGGGAAACTCGGGTTCGACCCGAGTGATCTTCGGGTTCGACCTGAAGCAGAGAATTTTTAAACAGTTATTAAAGGTTTAAAAGTTTTAAAAACAAGGTTTTTGAAATTTAAGTAAAATTAGATAAAACTTTCTTTTATAAAATTACTTTATAAATAATAATTGTTTTCTTTAACATTTAATAAAGAAGTTTTAAAATTTGTTTAATTTAAATTTTGTTAAGTAAAGTTTAAGTTATTTTAAAATTTGAGTTAGTAATGAAATTTTAAGATTTTATAAAAGCAAGCTTTTAAATCTAAATTGAAATAGTTTTAAACTATTACTTGACAAATATTTAAGTTATTTGATTTAAAGGAAGTTATGTTTTGCTAACTTTAATTTATCAAGTTAAATGTTTATTTTATTAAATCTTAATAAATGATTCAATTAAGTAAAGTTAATTGTGATGATAAAATGTTTTAAATTGAAATGATGATTAGGTCATTTATTAAGATAAAATGTTTTTAGATGATAATTAAGGTATTATTAAGAAAATGTTTTATCTTAAACTTAATCAAGGTTTGATAATAAATGAGGCAATTAAAGAGTCATTAATTTATTTAATTAATTAATGATTAAGGATTAATTAATTTAAAATTGAGGGTTATTAGTTAATTAATTAAAGATTAATTAATTTGTAATTAGTGACTAATTAATTAAGTGATTAAGTTGTAATTCATGATTAATTAATTAAGTTGTAATTAAGCATTAACTAATTAAGTAATTAGAGATTAATTAACTGATAATTAAGAATTAATTAATTTGTTATTAAGTTTTATTAATTGATAATTAAGGTTTATTAATTAATAATTAAAGAATAAATAATCTGTAATTAAGGTTAAATTAATTAGTAAGAGTAATTAAGGAATGAATTACTCAAGTATAATTAACAAATAAATGTGATTAATTTAAGTTAATTAATTTGTAAATTAATAATCACTTGATAAAGGATTAAGTATGAATTCTTAATAAGATTGATAAGTGTAATTACTTAGTAAAGTAATTAATGTATAATTACAAGATGTAATTAATTAAAGAGAATTACTTAATGGAAAGTAATTGAAGATAATTACTTTGTAAAAGTAATTAAGGATTAATTATTTGGTGTAATTAATTAAAGAATTAATAAATTAATTAAGGAGTTAATTAATTAAGGTAAGTAATTATAGGATGATAATTACTATTTATGATTAATTAAGGTGGATTAATAGAAGTGATTTATTATAGTTTAATTAATTAATGTAATTAATTAAGGGTCAATGTAATTAATTATAGTTAATTAATTAATGGAAGTAATTAATTAAGAATTATTAATTAATGTAATTAATGAAAGTAATAAAAGGGTAATTACTGTTAATGGTTAAGAATAGTTAATTTGTGAAATTAATTAAAGGATAATTACTTTATGTAATTAATGAATAATTAATCAAGGATGATTAATATTTAATGAGTAATTAATTAATTAAAGGTTTGTAATTAATTAATGATTGATTAAGCAAGGTTAGATAATTAATTCTTAAGTAATTAATTTAATTTAAATTAATTAAATTAATTATAACATAGGGTTAATAATTGTTGCTTATGGATGATTGTTTGTGTAGAATATCTGAATTGGATGATATCTATTGGATGATATGTTGTGATATTCTGTGATATGATATTGGATATATCTATGATAAATGTGTGATATTTATCTATGTTAAATGTTGTGTGAATTTAAGTATTGAATTGAATTGTTTAAACCTTTAAACAACTTGGCCTTTAAGATACGTTTGGATTTCGATGAGACCGGGATCGGGTTTCCAGATTTGGATATCCGAATACCACATCGATCCAAGTTAAACGTTAGGTCGTGAATCTCAAGTGAAGATGAAGATTCAGAGTGCAAGGGTTATTGTCGTTAACTCTGAGGGTGATTCCAAAATGAGTGTAACGAGATAATGCCTTCGGTTTCGTTCGAACCCGGAATGAACTTGTATGGATTGAATGCTTTCAGCACATCGTCAGGTGGACGATGAGCATTCTAAGTGAGGTGTTCTGATAAGGTAATCGTAGCCTCAAGCCTCATCAACCGGAAATGGCTAAAACAGGGGAGGTGCAGCAAGGTTAGTGGGTAGCGCCCAAGTAGTATAAGATTCCTCTGTCTAGAGTCCCTTTTTATTTCGGCTGAGTGGGCGGTTGAATAGCTACAACCGCGGGGTTTCTTATGCGGGAATTATCCAATAAGGGATGGTTCTGGCCTTGTGTTGCAGGGGAGCGGGCGTACTCCTCAGTACGTTGATCTAGGCCACGTACTGTGACGGGCGGTACCCCAGTAGCCCTGCCATTGTATGGAAATCCAACTTCCAATAAGTACCATCGGACTTGATTGTATACCTATGTATGCTGGAATTTAATGAATGTAACAATTTCGGCTATGTGAATATTTATTTGGAAACCCTAGACACTATTATAATATAATCGGATTTCCTATCAAAGTTTTGGTTAGCGTAAGGTAAAAACTTTTCCATGTTTATGTGTGGGAAGTCTTACGTGATACCTTTGTTTTCAAAAGGTTTTGAAGTTAAACAACTTTAACCCGTTTACTCACACCAGACCCATGTCTGACCCAAGTGTTTATTTTCTGTTTTATAAACTCTTGGGTACTCAAATTTTTACAAGTAGCCAAGGGATTCAGGTTTGCTTTGACGAATTCTGAAGGAGCAATGGAGCAGGAGGCTTCAGCGTTTGTAGATATATAAGTGGTTCCGCTGTGTTGATCTCTGAGTCATTTGTTTGAATTTTATTTGAAGTTGTAATAACTAGACAGATGTTTATAACTGTCTAGTATGTGTTGTATAAGCTGTGTATCTCTGATAGCTATTGTATATGATACTATGTAATATCTTATGTGATTAATATAATTTATTCGTTCCGCTGTTGAGATTCTAGTGTTGTTCTTTCTTTCTTCTCTATCTTTTTTCTTTTCTATCCCTTTCTTTCTTAATAATGATGCGTCTTCCTGGGCATAGGAAGTCGGGTCGTTTCATTTGGTATCAGAGCGCTAGGTTGAGATAATACCTAGGCTTTGGAGTGAATTCTTTCTTGAGAGAGCGTATTTGTAATTTTTATATAACTATATATATTTATTCTACCTATTTGTTGGGTTACCTGTTCGGGTTTTCCAATATGGGTTATAAAGGTAGATAGGGTGGTGGTGTGTGTAACACGACTACCAATGGTTGGAATTTGAATGTTTGAGGTTGGAAGTGTATCTGCCGAGACTGTAGACCTAATACCGTCTCGAGTGAGCTTTGCTGTGGTGTAAAGATTTCATCGGTCTCCGAAGGGAACTGTTATGGTTCGGAGTCCATCTTTGAAGTGTGGATGAGTAGAGTTAAATCTATCGATTGAGCAGAAGCAAGTGATGGTATCTGGGTAACTCAGGAAGTAGTAGCTGTGTGATGAGACGCAGTGACTATGGATGTTTCCGAAAATGTTTTCTTTTGGAGCAAGTTTAAGGAAGTGTGTCTGCTTCGGTGTTGTGGCTGAGTTTAGCATGGTGTTTCTGTTTGGTTTGGGGTCCGAGTTTCTCAAGAAGCTTTGGATAGGAAGTCTTGGCATCTGTGTCAACGGTGCATCTTGGAAGTGTTTTAGCAAGAAGATCGTTTGGCTTTGCGTTTTTCTGGAGGTAGAATTCAGTAGTAGCAGAGTGGATACATTTCTTTGATGGATTGTCTAGATAAGCATAAACTGTTCTGATTGGTTAAGAGAGAACAGTTTTCTTTGGAATTAGGCTGGGTGGATCGCAAAAGTGACTTGCGATAGTTGAGTATTCTCTTGGGTTATCAAAGATTTTCCAGGATGTATTGTCTAGTCTGTGCTCGAGTTCATCGACGACATTCTCATCTGCTCCAGATCAGAGTTGTGCAGCGGAAGCAAAGTGGCAGCTGTTCTAGAGTGGAAGCAACTAGAAGTTGCAGTATTAGAGAGTTTCTATAGGAAATTCTTCTGGATCTGAAGGTCAGAGGGTGAGTGCATCTGTTTTATCTTTCCAGATAAGAGAAGTAAGTTGTAGTCTACTGATGATTGTGAAGTAGAGTTTGTGCTCTTGATTTTGGTAGATCTTGAGAGGATCATTTTGTCGAGTTATTTTTTTTCTAGTTTGTTTCTAGAAGCATCAGCGAAGGTTGAGCTGATCGGAATGGATGTAGGCAGCCCAGGATCGTCAGAAAAGTTCTATGGATTAGAAACAGAGGAATTTGGAATTCGAAGTTGGAGACTTTGTTGTTGTTGAAATTTTTTCCGGTAAAGGGAGCAATAAGATTGGGTAAGACTAGGAAGTTAGCCCCGTTGTATATTGGATTCTTCTTGAGTTTTGTAAGGATCAGTGTTTGGCTTAGAAGGTTTGAATTGCCAGTTTGGATAACTGGGATTCAATGTGTTTCACGTATCTCTGAGGGAGTACGTGTTTGATCTATCTCTGGTTTTGGAACCAGTAGTTCGGGAAGTTTTGGTAGTTGAGTTGATCTTGTCTGTGGACTGATATCTTGTTCAGATTGTAGATCTAGATGAGTAGGAGCTCAGTAGCTTAGTAGTATAGCTAGTTTTGGATTCAGTAGAGCGAGTATTCCAGTGTCTATACTTGGGAAACTCGGAGATAAATTTTAGGAAGCTTATCCGGATCTATGTCCGGATAGCTAGAATTGTTTGTTTGATTGAATTGGTTGTTTGGATGAAATTGTTTGTTTAGTGTGTATGGCTGATTGGTATGCTTAGATTGTTTAAAATAAAAACTTTGGATTATCTTTTGTTTTAAATTTCGAGGACGAAATTCTTTTAAGGGGGAGGAATGTGATATCCCAGAATTTCAAGGAGTTTGAATTGTGATAATCTCCTTAATTAAATTAATTAAAATTTGTAAAGTTGATATTTTCAAACCATTTAATAAAGAGATGTTTATAAATATAGATATAAGTAGGTTTTAAAATAGAATTATTATTTTCAGAGTAATGATGTGTTTATTTAATTTTATATATGTCTGAGTTGATTTTTAATTGGATTTTTAAATTGAATTTGAAATTTGGATTTGAATTTGAATTTAAAAGATATATATCTTAAAAATATTTTGGATAAAATATATGAATAAAGTTTTTATTTAAAATAAGATTTGTCTTATATTATTTTCCTTAAAGAGTTCTATTTATATAAATTTGGAAAGTATTTATTTAATAGTAAATAAATACAAAAGTTTTATATTATCATTTAAAAATGGATTAAATATACTATATATGATTTTATTTAAAATATAAATTGGTCTTTATTTTATTTTCTTTTAAAGGGTTCATTTATATATAATTGAGAAAAGCATTTATTAAATATGATATGTATTTATCTATTTAGGAAATTTAATTTAAAAAGCTTTTAAAATCATTTAAAAATAAATAAAAAAAATGAATAATTACAAGTGTTTAATTTTAAAGGCTTGTGAATACATGTGTTAAGTGATTAAGGAGAGTAAAAGACAAGTGTCATAATTTGTTTTCATTTTCTTTAATTTTAAATAAAATTCTAATTTACATTATATAAACTTATATCTCCTATTTCCCATCTCTTTCCTATCTTCATTTCATAAGCAAGAAAACTCAAACCTGAAAAGAATCTCAGTTCAAAACCTGAAACCATTTCTCAAACCAGAATCAAATTCCTCAAACCATTTTTCGAAACCTTGTAAACATTTAAACCCTGTAACCAATTCTCAAATCAAAACCAAAACCTGTCTACAAATTTTCAAAAGCAAGCCTGAAAACCCATTTTAAAAGCAAATGAATCAAAGCTTGCAAGTTTCAAATTGATAATGCAACCTGGATTTTCAAGCTATCAACAGAATTTAGCTTCAACCTGCATCAACATTTTAATAATTCAAGGCTTCAACAAAGTTTTTCAAAGCATTCAAAGTTTTCAAAGTTCAAGATTCATCTCAGTTTTAAATCACCTCTGCATTTTGGTTAAAAGGTGAGTAAACCCAACTTGTTTTGTCTTAAATCTGGTTGCTTAAATAAATTATCAATGTTGATATATATATAGTTTGCATGGTGATGAAGTAGATGTCTGAATAATTGAAATGTGCATGTTATATAAACTGTTAGCTCTGTTAATCTTTTAAAAACTGTGAGTAAACAAAACATTTTAAACAGTAATATGGTTGCTAGCTTTATTGTATGTGATGATCCTATATGAAGAAGTTGTTTGCATGAGTGATTTTATCTGGATATATATGAATTGCTTTGATTTTATGTGAATATATCTGTATATATATAAACTGCTCCTCTGTTCTAGTTTTCCAGTGAGCAAAACTACTTGATTTTACTTCTATGTCTTGATGTTTGAATTGACACTGGAAGTATATTATGAAAAATCTTTGTTTAGTGGTTAAATAGGTCTGCATGTTTGTATATATATGTGTAAATTTGTGTGTGCATGTCTGTATATAATTATTGCCTCTGTTCATTGTTTACAGGCTTTAAAACCTGTTAAAAGATTTCAAATCACTCCACCCAAATGATTTTAGGCTATAACCTCTGAGTGAAAATGTTTGTATATATATAGGTGATATCATTTTAAAAATTAACTTCAAGTGTTTAAATTAAATATTTATCTCAAAATGATATATAAACAGTGAAATCTAAAGTATGTTAAAATTCAAATGTTTTAATTTCATAATTCGATTACATAACTCGATTAGGAATTGAAGATGATGATTTTAGAAAGTTATTTCAGGATTTTTAATGTATTAAATTGTGAGAAAAAGAGAGTTGAACGGGATTGTCGTTTTCTTCAAATGCTGGTGATCATTGACGAACTATGGGTCGTGTTCAACACCGAGAGTAGTTTGATGGATGCTGATCACTGGAAAAATAATCACCAGATTTTTTGGTGACTGAGGTAGTCAATCTGTGACGATTTAGGGTTTTCAACCTAGTTTTGTTAGACGACGAAGATGGGTCGATTTCGTCATCGATGGTGAATCAGGGTCGATCGGACCCAGGGGAGACGATGCGTTGGATTGTGACGTTGCTCTGGACGGGATTGCAGTGTTTCTGATGAACTAGATTGACGAGGCAAAGTGATTTTGTCATCAGGATTGGGTTCCAGGTGATGGTCATGTTGCTCGATTTCGATTTCTTTTACGAATCGATGATTTGGATGTTTGTGATGGTTGAGGGAGTGATCGCCGACGTGACGATGATCGCAGCGTTGATCGGAGCTGTCGCGATCGCCTGTGCACGTGAACGTGTGCATCAGTGTGTCAGGGCGTTGATTGGATTGAGGAAGATGAAGTTTTCTCGTGTTCGACTCGTAGGGGAGATCGAGTTTTGAAAGGGATGACTCGAAGGGAAACTCGAGTAGTTCCAAAGACTTTGTTTCCAGGTTTTTAACTTAAAAATAAATACAAGTTTTTGGAAATGGGAAGAGGAAGGGAAACTCGGGTTCGACCCGAGTGATCTTCGGGTGTAATATCCCGGAAATTTTAACAATATCAATTTAATAATCTGTTAAATAATTAAATTGATATTGATGATCTTTGATAATAAGATTTGAATTTAATTTAATAATCTGATTAAATTAGTATTAATTGGTGATTTTATCTTTTAAAAGTTAATAAGATATTTTCTATTTGAATATATATATTTATTTATATATATTTTAAATAGAAGCTTTGGGTAAATTGGGAATTTAGATTTAATTTAATATGACTTTTCAAAGTTATTTAAATTAGTAAATTTATAGTTTTAAAATACTTTAATTGCTTAAGATATTTTTACTTAAGTTTAAAATTATATAAGAGTTAACAAAAAAAAATGTTTGTTTTATTTCTTTTTAAAATATTACTTGATAATATAATCTCTTATATAAATTATTTAAATATCAAATATGTTAATTTCAAATAATAAGTATAATGTATTATTTTTATTAATATGAATGGATTTTAAAGAATATGGAATTTTTATTTAATTGAATGAATAGTTATATATGTATATATATAACTTAACTTTTAAATTGAATCTTAGGATTTAATTTAAATTGAATTTGAAATTAAGTTTTGAAATTCAAAAGAATAAATATTTAAATTTGTTTTGGATTTTAGAATATTTGTATAAACTTTTAATTATAAATAAAATTTAGTTTTCTTTCTTTAAAAAGTAATTTGTATATATATATATATATATAAGTATTTTATAAGTAAAGAAAAAGGCTTTTTAATTACTTTAAAATAAATAGAATTATGAATAAATACTTATAAGACAAGTGTCTTTAGCCTAAAGCTTCATATAACATGTGTAAGTAAAAGATAAACTATATTGACAAGTGTCTTTATTATTTTTAATTTTCTTTTATTTTTATAAATCTCAAATTCACTTATATAAACATATTGCATTCCTTTACTTCCTCCTTTCTATTTCCTTTTTAAAAAAAACAAGAAACTCAAACCTCTTTCTCAAATTCGAATGCTAATCTAA
Organism: Allium fistulosum; assembly: GCA_030737815.1. Classification (NCBI taxonomy): domain Eukaryota; kingdom Viridiplantae; phylum Streptophyta; class Magnoliopsida; order Asparagales; family Amaryllidaceae; genus Allium; species Allium fistulosum. Next base: position 641,004,813 of record CM060907.1, on the reverse strand, counting down.
AAACAGTAATCTATATGCCTCAAATAAAAAGCAAAATCAACTTCTAAATCAAAGATCAAAACCTATCTGCATATTTCAAAATCAAGTCTAAAGCTGCTGCATTCTATTCAAATCTCTGGAAGCAAATTCAAACTGTCTGCATTCAATTGTAATCTGGGAACAGCGTGCATGTGGTTCAAAGCAGTTTTAAGCATTCAACAACTCCAGTTTTTAAATCAAGTGAGGCATGCAAGTTTAAAGATTTCAGTGAGGCATTCCAGTTTAAGTCAAAGCCTGTTCAAGTTTTCAAAAGCTAAAATCTGCCTCTATTCATATGCATGTTTGGTGAGTAACTTTTAAAAACTTAAAGTAAAATATGGTTGCATGCTAGTATGGTTGAAATGAATAAGTATTGCATGAATAAGTGAGAATCTGAAGTGAATGTTTATAGTGTGTATGCTGTTAACAATTAGATGCTCTGTTCATCTTCTTTAAATGTGAGTAAACTTAGATTTTAAAACAGTTAAAACTGGATTTATGTGGTAAAATGTTTGAAGTGAAATTGTGATATATGTTTGAAAATATGTATGCATGTTTGTTTTAAATTTAAATACATGTGTATTTGATTGTAGAACCCTGTGTGCATGTATGGCTATGTCTGTATTGTCTCTGTTTAAGTTACAGAGTTAAACTTAGAACAAAATTTCTAATTTCCTCATCTAATCTTTTATAGAGATTAATATTCAAACAAATTAAGTTTGTTTAAACGTGAACTAGAATCTAAAAATAGTTTAAACATGTTTAAAGTAGGTTGGAAATTTGCTTGTATGTGTATAAATTTGTGTATATATGTGTGTGTTGGCTGTGCATGTCTGGAATCAGACATATGAAATTAGTTCCAGGCTTACAGGCATCAGGCTTGTTCAAAAATCAATTTCCATTCCTCTGATTCATTTTAGGCAATAGGATCTAAACAAAAGTTGTTAGATTTAGCAAGATTCAAATCTTAAAAATAGATTTAAGTAAATCAAAGCAAAGCTTCTCTGGAAAATTTGGAAATACAGGAAAGATTCAAAATATGGTAAATTTCAAACATCATAGATTTTAGTTTCAGGTATACCATCTGAAATGTTATCAAGAATAATGATTTTTGAAAGTAAAATCAAGATTTTTAATGAAGATTTGACTGAGAAATTCTAAGTTGATCAGAAAATGAGTTTTAAGGCTTCTCTGGCGATCGTGACTCTCGGGGTAGTCGAGACCTTGGCTGGAGGTAGGGGAAGGTTCAGGGAGGTCGGAAAAATTACCTAGTGGGGTTCCTGAACATCGTGGCATAGGCGGCGAGTTTGTTTAGATTTTTAAACCTAATTTGGTCGAGTCTGGAAATGTGATCGTGGCGGCATCTCTGAAGCATCGAGTCAGATGAATTTTGGTAAGTGGTTGCGTGGATGATACGCGGAAATGTGGCCGGAAGCGCAGTGGGTTCTGATGAACGGCATCATGGTTTCGAGATGTTTTCTGGTGATGTTGATTTTCTGTTTCCATCTGCATTGCTCGATTTTGATCGAAGGCTGGAATGTGTGAATCGATAATTGGGTTTGGTTGCTACATCGATGGTCGATTGGTTGAGGGTGCCAGGGATGGTCGGAGGTGGCTGTGGCGGTGGTGCATGTGCACGATGTCGCGTGTGTGTCAGTAGGGTTGGTTGTGGGGTTTACTCGAAGGTCATCTCGGGATTTTAGAATGAGAACTCGAAGTAGAGATTGGTGAGTTTCTTCGTTTAGCTGTAGGTTTTTGACAGGGGAAACTCGGGTGAGACTCGAAGGATTTAAGGGTACGACTCGAAGTAATCAGGGGTCTCGAGTATGTTAGGTTGACAGGTTTAAAACCTGTATGTTTAAAAGTTTTAAACTGAATTTAATTTTGTAAAGAAATATTTAAACAGAAGTTTAAATCTGAGTAAATCTGAAATCAAATTTAAATTTGTATCTCAGATTTGAAATAAAAGAAAGTTTTTAAATTAAATTGTTTTAATAATTTTAATGGTTTAAAATGGATAATTAATTTGTTTGATTAATTAATCATTTGGATTAATTAAATAAATAATAAATTAAAGATTTAAACTAAATTATTTATGATTAAGATAAATTAATTAGGAATAAATAATTTATAATTAAGGATTTTAAAATAGAATATTAATTAATGTTTAGAAATTAATTAATAAAGTAATTAAAGATTAATTAAGTTATGGATAACACTTAATTAATTTAATAATTAGAGATAAATTAATTTGTTATTAAGATTTATCAATTTGGAATTAATAATAATTAATCCAATTTAATTACTTAAGAAAAGTAATTAAAGAGTTGTTAATAGTTAATGGAGGTCATTAACTATGGATTATTAAATAATTAATTAATAGGATTAATTTTGATAATTAATTAGTTAATTAATTTAAGATAATAAATTATAGAATTTGTTTTAAATGAATTACTTAATGGAAGTAATTAAGAATTAATTACTTATTGTAATTAATTAAGTTAATTTGATTTGGTTAGATTAATTAATTAAGAAATGATTTGATAATAATTACTTAATGTAATTATTAAGGTATGATTATTTAGGAAGTAAATAATAAGATAATTACTGGAAGTAATTAATTGATGGTTATGTATTAAGGAAAGTAATTTAAGTTTAATTACTTTGAATAATTAATCAAGGGATTAATTAAGAAATTAATTAAGGAGAATTAATTTAGTAAATGAAAGTAATTAAGGGTAGTTAATTACTAATTGAAGATTAATCAAGGTGATTAATAAATGTTGTTTAATATAAAGTTAATTACTTAATGTAATTAATTTAATTAAAGTAATTAATAATTAATTTGTAATTAAGGATCATTAATTAATATAATTAATGATGTAATTAAGATTGATTAATTAAGTATAATTAATAAATGAAGTGATTAATTAATGTAATTAATTAAGGTTTAATATAATTAATTATAGTGATTAATTTAATTAATTATAGTTAATTAATTAATGAAGTAATTAAAGGTTAATTACTATAAGTGGTTAAGGTTAATTAATTTGAGTAATTAATTAAAGATAAATAACTTGAAGGTAATTAAAAGATAATTAATCAAAGATGATTAATTGAAAAAGGTAATTAGAGGATAATTAATTAATTTGTAATTAATTAATGTTTAAGTAAGAAGGATTTATAAAATAAAAGTAATTAATTTAATTAACTTTAAATTAATTAGAGATGATATAGATCATTACTTATGGATGGATGATAATACTGAATGCTTTGCATTTGATTGATATCTCTGATGAGATATATGCTATGTGATATGGATGTTTAGTTGAATTGTGATAATATGGATTATCTGATGATATTGATAATGTTGATTATCTATTGTGAATTATCTTTCTATATGTATATAAGATAATTGAATTAAATTGTTTTAACCTTTAAAACAACTTGGCCTTAAAAGATACGTTTTGGATTTCGATGAGACCGGGATCGGGTTTCCGTATACCGGATTTCCAGGTCTGGAGACCCGAATACCACATCGATCCAAATTAACGATAGGTCGTGAATCAAGTGAAGATGAAGATTCAGAGTGCAAGGGTTATTGTCGTTAACTCTGAGGGTGATTCCAATACGAGTGTAACGAGATAATGCCTTCGGTTTCGTTCGAACCCGGAACGAACTTGTATGGATTGAATGCTTTCAGCACATCGTCAGGTGGACGATGAGCATTCTAAGTGATGTGTTCTTTTCTAAGGTAATCGTGACCTCAAGCCTCACAAACCGGGAATGGCTAAAACAGGGGAGGTGCAGCAAGGTTAGTGGGTAGCACCCAAGTAGGACAAGATTATCTCTGTCTAGAGGTCCCTTCTTATTATTATTCGGCTGTGTGGGCAGTTGTGAGCTCCAACTGCTGGGATATCTTGGGCGGGAATTATCCAGTAAGGGATGTTCCGACCTTGTGTTGCAGGGGATTGGGAGTGATCCTCGGTACGGTGATCTAGGCCACGTACTGTGACGGGCGGTACCCCGGTAGCCCTGCCATTGATGGAATCCAAACTCCAATAAGTGCCGTACGTTTTAGTTGTGCCCAACTATGTTGGAACGTGAGATGTAAGCATTCCAGCTATTTCATATTTATTTGAAAACCCTAGACCTATTATAATACAATCGAATTTCCTATCAAATGTTTTGGTTAGCGTAAGGTAAAAACTTACCCATATTTATTGATGGGGAGTCTTACGTGATACCTTTTCTTTCAAAAGGTTTTGAAGTTAAACAAGTTTAACCTGTTACTCACACCAGACCCATGTCTGACCCAAGTTGTTTATTTCTGTTTTATAAACTCTTGGGTACTCAAATTTTTACGAGTAGCCAAGGGATTCAGGTTTAGCTTTGACGAGTAATCTGGAGGAGCAATGGAGCAGGAGGCTTCGGCGTTGTAGATATAGATAGTAGTTTTCCGCTGTGTTGATCTTTGTATTGATCTGTATTGTGTTGAGATGTAATAACCAGACAGATGTTTATAACTGTCTAGTATGTGATGTGTAATCTGTGTAACTCTGATAGATGATGTATATGATACTATGTAATATTTATGTGATATATTATATTTCGTTTCGTTTCCGCTGTGAGTATCTGTTGTTGTTTTCCTTTCTCTTCTTCTCTTTTCTATTTCTCACCCCTTTCTTTCTTACTGTCGATGCGATTTTCCGGGAGTGGAAAGCCGGGTCGTCACACGTGGTATCAGAGCTTAGGTTGAGCGAATGCCTAAGCTATTGGTTGAGTGAATACCAAGCTCTGGAGTGGTATCTATCGTGAGAGAGCGTATTTGTAATTTTTATATAACTATATATATATATTCTACCTATATTGTTGGGTTACCCGTACAGGTTCTCCAATATAAGATATAAAGGTAGATAGGGTAGTAGTGTATGAAACACGACTACAAATGGTTGGAATTAAGGTTGGAAGTGTATTTATCGAGACTGTAGACCCAATACTGTCTCGAGTAAGTTTTGCTGTGATGAAGGATTTCATCGAATCTCTGAAGGAAACCTGTTAAGGTTCGGAGTTTATCTGTAAAGTTGGATGAGTAGAGTTTGGATCTATCGGTTGAACAGAAGCAAGTGATGGTATCTTGATACCTCAGGTAATAGTAGCTGTATGATGAGATACAGTGACGATGGATGTTCCCGAAGATATTTTCTTTGGAACGAGTTTAAGAAAGTGTGTCTGTTTCGGTGTTGTGGCTGAGTTCAGCATGGTGTTTCTGTTTGGTTTGGAGTTCGAGTTTCTCAAAGATTTTTGGATAGAAAGTCCTTGGCATCAGTATCAGCAGTGCAGCTCGGAGTATTCTGTGTTGGCAGGAAGTTTTCTGGCTGAGGAGTTTTTCTGGAAGTGAAATTCAGAAGCAGCAGGGTGCATCCATTTCTTCGATGGATTGGATAGTTAAGTATGGGCTGTTCTGATTTGTTAAGAGGAACAGTTTTCTTTGGAAATAGGCTGGGTTGATCGCAAAAGTGACTTGCGATAGTTTGAGGGTTCTCTTGGGTTATCAGAGTTTTTCTGAGTGTCTTCAGAGAAGTCAGGAGTTGTCCGCATCTGAAGGTTGAGTTTTCTTATCGACTGGATTCCAGGTTTGATACCGGTGGTTCAGCTGAGTAGAAGGATGTTTTCTAGAGATGGAGTTGGTGCAGCAACTCAAGTTTTGATGAAGTATCTGAGTTTTATATATGGATCAGTGCACCTTATTTCTGGAATGAGTTGTCCAGTCTGTGCTTGTGTTCTACCTCAGATCTGAATTGAGCAGCGAAAGCAGTTTGGAGTATATCTCTGGATAGGAGAAGTAAGTTTGGAATCTACTGATGTTGTGAAGTAAAGTTATATTTGGATCTCTTCTATGTTCTGATTTGGATAAGTATTTGGTCTTCAGGATTGAATTGTCAGTTTGGACAATTGGAATTCATTGAGTTTTATGTATCTCTGAGAGGTACGTGTAAGATCTATCTCTGGTTTTAGAATCAGCAGTTCTGGAAGGTTTAGTTGTTGAGTCAGACTCGTCTGTAGTCTGATATTCTGTTTAGTTCTGTAGATCTAGATGAGTAGGAGATCTATAGCTTAGTAGTTTAGATTGTTTGTAGAGCGAGTGTCCCGGTATATATATACTTGGGGAAACTCGAGGAATTCTATCTAGAATTTTGTCTGGATAGTTAGATTTGATTGATTGGATGAATTGGTTGCTATGGTTGTTAGCATATGGATGATAGTATATGCTTGTGTTTTAAAATTTAAAATCTTTAATAAGATTATTAAATTACCTTTGTTTAAATTTCGGGGACGAAATTATTTTAAGGGGGAAGGAATGTAATATCCCGGAAATTTTAACAATATCAATTTAATAATCTGTTAAATAATTAAATTGATATTGATGATCTTTGATAATAAGATTTGAATTTAATTTAATAATCTGATTAAATTAGTATTAATTGGTGATTTTATCTTTTAAAAGTTAATAAGATATTTTCTATTTGAATATATATATTTATTTATATATATTTTAAATAGAAGCTTTGGGTAAATTGGGAATTTAGATTTAATTTAATATGACTTTTCAAAGTTATTTAAATTAGTAAATTTATAGTTTTAAAATACTTTAATTGCTTAAGATATTTTTACTTAAGTTTAAAATTATATAAGAGTTAACAAAAAAAAATGTTTGTTTTATTTCTTTTTAAAATATTACTTGATAATATAATCTCTTATATAAATTATTTAAATATCAAATATGTTAATTTCAAATAATAAGTATAATGTATTATTTTTATTAATATGAATGGATTTTAAAGAATATGGAATTTTTATTTAATTGAATGAATAGTTATATATGTATATATATAACTTAACTTTTAAATTGAATCTTAGGATTTAATTTAAATTGAATTTGAAATTAAGTTTTGAAATTCAAAAGAATAAATATTTAAATTTGTTTTGGATTTTAGAATATTTGTATAAACTTTTAATTATAAATAAAATTTAGTTTTCTTTCTTTAAAAAGTAATTTGTATATATATATATATATATATAAGTATTTTATAAGTAAAGAAAAAGGCTTTTTAATTACTTTAAAATAAATAGAATTATGAATAAATACTTATAAGACAAGTGTCTTTAGCCTAAAGCTTCATATAACATGTGTAAGTAAAAGATAAACTATATTGACAAGTGTCTTTATTATTTTTAATTTTCTTTTATTTTTATAAATCTCAAATTCACTTATATAAACATATTGCATTCCTTTACTTCCTCCTTTCTATTTCCTTTTTAAAAAAAACAAGAAACTCAAACCTCTTTCTCAAATTCGAATGCTAATCTAAAAACAGTAATCTATATGCCTCAAATAAAAAGCAAAATCAACTTCTAAATCAAAGATCAAAACCTATCTGCATATTTCAAAATCAAGTCTAAAGCTGCTGCATTCTATTCAAATCTCTGGAAGCAAATTCAAACTGTCTGCATTCAATTGTAATCTGGGAACAGCGTGCATGTGGTTCAAAGCAGTTTTAAGCATTCAACAACTCCAGTTTTTAAATCAAGTGAGGCATGCAAGTTTAAAGATTTCAGTGAGGCATTCCAGTTTAAGTCAAAGCCTGTTCAAGTTTTCAAAAGCTAAAATCTGCCTCTATTCATATGCATGTTTGGTGAGTAACTTTTAAAAACTTAAAGTAAAATATGGTTGCATGCTAGTATGGTTGAAATGAATAAGTATTGCATGAATAAGTGAGAATCTGAAGTGAATGTTTATAGTGTGTATGCTGTTAACAATTAGATGCTCTGTTCATCTTCTTTAAATGTGAGTAAACTTAGATTTTAAAACAGTTAAAACTGGATTTATGTGGTAAAATGTTTGAAGTGAAATTGTGATATATGTTTGAAAATATGTATGCATGTTTGTTTTAAATTTAAATACATGTGTATTTGATTGTAGAACCCTGTGTGCATGTATGGCTATGTCTGTATTGTCTCTGTTTAAGTTACAGAGTTAAACTTAGAACAAAATTTCTAATTTCCTCATCTAATCTTTTATAGAGATTAATATTCAAACAAATTAAGTTTGTTTAAACGTGAACTAGAATCTAAAAATAGTTTAAACATGTTTAAAGTAGGTTGGTAATTTGCTTGTATGTGTATAAATTTGTGTATATATGTGTGTGTTGGCTGTGCATGTCTGGAATCAGACATATGAAATTAGTTCCAGGCTTACAGGCATCAGGCTTGTTCAAAAATCAATTTCCATTCCTCTGATTCATTTTAGGCAATAGGATCTAAACAAAAGTTGTTAGATTTAGCAAGATTCAAATCTTAAAAATAGATTTAAGTAAATCAAAGCAAAGCTTCTCTGGAAAATTTGGAAATACAGGAAAGATTCAAAATATGGTAAATTTCAAACATCATAGATTTTAGTTTCAGGTATACCATCTGAAATGTTATCAAGAATAATGATTTTTGAAAGTAAAATCAAGATTTTTAATGAAGATTTGACTGAGAAATTCTAAGTTGATCAGAAAATGAGTTTTAAGGCTTCTCTGGCGATCGTGACTCTCGGGGTAGTCGAGACCTTGGCTGGAGGTAGGGGAAGGTTCAGGGAGGTCGGAAAAATTACCTAGTGGGGTTCCTGAACATCGTGGCGTAGGCGGCGAGTTTGTTTAGATTTTTAAACCTAATTTGGTCGAGTCTGGAAATGTGATCGTGGCGGCATCTCTGAAGCATCGAGTCAGATGAATTTTGGTAAGTGGTTGCGTGGATGATACGCGGAAATGTGGCCGGAAGCGCAGTGGGTTCTGATGAACGGCATCATGGTTTCGAGATGTTTTCTGGTGATGTTGATTTTCTGTTTCCATCTGCATTGCTCGATTTTGATCGAAGGCTGGAATGTGTGAATCGATAATTGGGTTTGGTTGCTACATCGATGGTCGATTGGTTGAGGGTGCCAGGGATGGTCGGAGGTGGCTGTGACGGTGGTGCATGTGCACGATGTCGCGTGTGTGTCAGTAGGGTTGGTTGTGGGGTTTACTCGAAGGTCATCTCGGGATTTTAGAATGAGAACTCGAAGTAGAGATTGGTGAGTTTCTTCGTTTAGCTGTAGGTTTTTGACAGGGGAAACTCGGGTGAGACTCGAAGGATTTAAGGGTACGACTCGAAGTAATCAGGGGTCTCGAGTATGTTAGGTTGACAGGTTTAAAACCTGTATGTTTAAAAGTTTTAAACTGAATTTAATTTTGTAAAGAAATATTTAAACAGAAGTTTAAATCTGAGTAAATCTGAAATCAAATTTAAATTTGTATCTCAGATTTGAAATAAAAGAAAGTTTTTAAATTAAATTGTTTTAATAATTTTAATGGTTTAAAATGGATAATTAATTTGTTTGATTAATTAATCATTTGGATTAATTAAATAAATAATAAATTAAAGATTTAAACTAAATTATTTATGATTAAGATAAATTAATTAGGAATAAATAATTTATAATTAAGGATTTTAAAATAGAATATTAATTAATGTTTAGAAATTAATTAATAAAGTAATTAAAGATTAATTAAGTTATGGATAACACTTAATTAATTTAATAATTAGAGATAAATTAATTTGTTATTAAGATTTATCAATTTGGAATTAATAATAATTAATCCAATTTAATTACTTAAGAAAAGTAATTAAAGAGTTGTTAATAGTTAATGGAGGTCATTAACTATGGATTATTAAATAATTAATTAATAGGATTAATTTTGATAATTAATTAGTTAATTAATTTAAGATAATAAATTATAGAATTTGTTTTAAATGAATTACTTAATGGAAGTAATTAAGAATTAATTACTTATTGTAATTAATTAAGTTAATTTGATTTGGTTAGATTAATTAATTAAGAAATGATTTGATAATAATTACTTAATGTAATTATTAAGGTATGATTATTTAGGAAGTAAATAATAAGATAATTACTGGAAGTAATTAATTGATGGTTATGTATTAAGGAAAGTAATTTAAGTTTAATTACTTTGAATAATTAATCAAGGGATTAATTAAGAAATTAATTAAGGAGAATTAATTTAGTAAATGAAAGTAATTAAGGGTAGTTAATTACTAATTGAAGATTAATCAAGGTGATTAATAAATGTTGTTTAATATAAAGTTAATTACTTAATGTAATTAATTTAATTAAAGTAATTAATAATTAATTTGTAATTAAGGATCATTAATTAATATAATTAATAATGTAATTAAGATTGATTAATTAAGTATAATTAATAAATGAAGTGATTAATTAATGTAATTAATTAAGGTTTAATATAATTAATTATAGTGATTAATTTAATTAATTATAGTTAATTAATTAATGAAGTAATTAAAGGTTAATTACTATAAGTGGTTAAGGTTAATTAATTTGAGTAATTAATTAAAGATAAATAACTTGAAGGTAACTAAAAGATAATTAATCAAAGATGATTAATTGAAAAAGGTAATTAGAGGATAATTAATTAATTTGTAATTAATTAATGTTTAAGTAAGAAGGATTTATAAAATAAAAGTAATTAATTTAATTAACTTTAAATTAATTAGAGATGATATAGATCATTACTTATGGATGGATGATAATACTGAATGCTTTGCATTTGATTGATATCTCTGATGAGATATATGCTATGTGATATGGATGTTTAGTTGAATTGTGATAATATGGATTATCTGATGATATTGATAATGTTGATTATCTATTGTGAATTATCTTTCTAAGTGTATATAAGATAATTGAATTAAATTGTTTTAACCTTTAAAACAACTTGGCCTTAAAAGATACGTTTCGGATTTCGATGAGACCGGGATCGGGTTTCCGTATACCGGATTTCCAGGTCTGGAGACCCGAATACCACATTGATCCAAATTAACGATAGGTCGTGAATCAAGTGAAGATGAAGATTCAGAGTGCAAGGGTTATTGTCGTTAACTCTGAGGGTGATTCAAATACGAGTGTAACGAGATAATGCCTTCGGTTTCGTTCGAACCCGGAACGAACTTGTATGGATTGAATGCTTTCAGCACATCGTCAGGTGGACGATGAGCATTCTAAGTGATGTGTTCTTTTCTAAGGTAATCGTGACCTCAAGCCTCACAAACCGGGAATGGCTAAAACAGGGGAGGTGCAGCAAGGTTAGTGGGTAGCACCCAAGTAGGACAAGATTATCTCTGTCTAGAGGTCCCTTCTTATTATTATTCGGCTGTGTGGGCAGTTGTGAGCTCCAACTGCTGGGATATCTTGTGCGGGAATTATCCAGTAAGGGATGTTCCGACCTTGTGTTACAGGGGATTGGGAGTGATCCTCGGTACGGTGATCTAGGCCACGTACTGTGACGGGCGGTACCCCGGTAGCCCTGCCATTGATGGAATCCAAACTCCAATAAGTGCCGTACGTTTTAGTTGTGCCCAACTATGTTGGAACGTGAGATGTAAGCATTCCAGCTATTTCATATTTATTTGAAAACCCTAGACCTATTATAATACAATCGAATTTCCTATCAAATGTTTTGGTTAGCGTAAGGTAAAAACTTACCCATATTTATTGATGGGGAGTCTTACGTGATACCTTTTCTTTCAAAAGGTTTTGAAGTTAAACAAGTTTAACCTGTTACTCACACCAGACCCATGTCTGACCCAAGTTGTTTATTTCTGTTTTATAAACTCTTGGGTACTCAAATTTTTACGAGTAGCCAAGGGATTCAGGTTTAGCTTTGACGAGTAATCTGGAGGAGCAATGGAGCTGGAGGCTTCGGCGTTGTAGATATAGATAGTAGTTTTCCGCTGTGTTGATCTTTGTATTGATCTGTATTGTGTTGAGATGTAATAACCAGACAGATGTTTATAACTGTCTAGTATGTGATGTGTAATCTGTGTAACTCTGATAGATGATGTATATGATACTATGTAATATTTATGTGATATATTATATTTCGTTTCGTTTCCGCTGTGAGTATCTGTTGTTGTTTTCCTTTCTCTTCTTCTCTTTTCTATTTCTCACCCCTTTCTTTCTTACTGTCGATGCGATTTTCCGGGAGTGGAAAGCCGGGTCGTCACATCGGGTTCGACCTGAAGCAGAGAATTTTTAAACAGTTATTAAAGGTTTAAAAGTTTTAAAAACAAGGTTTTTGAAATTTAAGTAAAATTAGATAAAACTTTCTTTTATAAAATTACTTTATAAATAATAATTGTTTTCTTTAACATTTAATAAAGAAGTTTTAAAATTTGTTTAATTTAAATTTTGTTAAGTAAAGTTTAAGTTATTTTAAAATTTGAGTTAGTAATGAAATTTTAAGATTTTATAAAAGCAAGCTTTTAAATCTAAATTGAAATAGTTTTAAACTATTACTTGACAAATATTTAAGTTATTTGATTTAAAGGAAGTTATGTTTTGCTAACTTTAATTTATCAAGTTAAATGTTTATTTTATTAAATCTTAATAAATGATTCAATTAAGTAAAGTTAATTGTGATGATAAAATGTTTTAAATTGAAATGATGATTAGGTCATTTATTAAGATAAAATGTTTTTAGATGATAATTAAGGTATTATTAAGAAAATGTTTTATCTTAAACTTAATCAAGGTTTGATAATAAATGAGGCAATTAAAGAGTCATTAATTTATTTAATTAATTAATGATTAAGGATTAATTAATTTAAAATTGAGGGTTATTAGTTAATTAATTAAAGATTAATTAATTTGTAATTAGTGACTAATTAATTAAGTGATTAAGTTGTAATTCATGATTAATTAATTAAGTTGTAATTAAGCATTAACTAATTAAGTAATTAGAGATTAATTAACTGATAATTAAGAATTAATTAATTTGTTATTAAGTTTTATTAATTGATAATTAAGGTTTATTAATTAATAATTAAAGAATAAATAATCTGTAATTAAGGTTAAATTAATTAGTAAGAGTAATTAAGGAATGAATTACTCAAGTATAATTAACAAATAAATGTGATTAATTTAAGTTAATTAATTTGTAAATTAATAATCACTTGATAAAGGATTAAGTATGAATTCTTAATAAGATTGATAAGTGTAATTACTTTGTAAAGTAATTAATGTATAATTACAAGATGTAATTAATTAAAGAGAATTACTTAATGGAAAGTAATTGAAGATAATTACTTTGTAAAAGTAATTAAGGATTAATTATTTGGTGTAATTAATTAAAGAATTAATAAATTAATTAAGGAGTTAATTAATTAAGGTAAGTAATTATAGGATGATAATTACTATTTATGATTAATTAAGGTGGATTAATAGAAGTGATTTATTATAGTTTAATTAATTAATGTAATTAATTAAGGGTCAATGTAATTAATTATAGTTAATTAATTAATGGAAGTAATTAATTAAGAATTATTAATTAATGTAATTAATGAAAGTAATAAAAGGGTAATTACTGTTAATGGTTAAGAATAGTTAATTTGTGAAATTAATTAAAGGATAATTACTTTATGCAATTAATGAATAATTAATCAAGGATGATTAATATTTAATGAGTAATTAATTAATTAAAGGTTTGTAATTAATTAATGATTGATTAAGCAAGGTTAGATAATTAATTCTTAAGTAATTAATTTAATTTAAATTAATTAAATTAATTATAACATAGGGTTAATAATTGTTGCTTATGGATGATTGTTTGTGTAGAATATCCGAATTGGATGATATCAATTGGATGATATGTTGTGATATTATGTGATATGATATTGGATATATCTGTGATAAATGTGTGATATTTATCTATGTTAAATGTTGTGTGAATTAAAGTATTGAATTGAATTGTTTAAACCTTTAAACAACTTGGCCTTTAAGATACGTTTGGATTTCGATGAGACCGGGATCGGGTTTCCAGATTTGGATATCCGAATACCACATCGATCCAAGTTAAACGTTAGGTCGTGAATCTCAAGTGAAGATGAAGATTCAGAGTGCAAGGGTTATTGTCGTTAACTCTGAGGGTGATTCCAAAATGAGTGTAACGAGATAATGCCTTCGGTTTCGTTCGAACCCGGAACGAACTTGTATGGATTGAATGCTTTCAGCACATCGTCAGGTGGACGATGAGCATTCTAAGTGAGGTGTTCTGATAAGGTAATCGTAGCCTCAAGCCTCATCAACCGGAAATGGCTAAAACAGGGGAGGTGCAGCAAGGTTAGTGGGTAGCGCCCAAGTAGTATAAGATTCCTCTGTCTAGAGTCCCTTTTTATTTCGGCTGAGTGGGCGGTTGAATAGCTACAACCGCGGGGTTTCTTATGCGGGAATTATCCAATAAGGGATGGTTCCGGCCTTGTGTTGCAGGGGAGTGGGCGTACTCCTCGGTACGTTGATCTAGGCCACGTACTGTGACGGGCGGTACCCCAGTAGCCCTGCCATTGTATGGAAATCCAACTTCCAATAAGTACCATCGGACTTGATTGTATACCTATGTATGCTGGAATTTAATGAATGTAACAATTTCGGCTATGTGAATATTTATTTGGAAACCCTAGACACTATTATAATATAATCGGATTTCCTATCAAAGTTTTGGTTAGCGTAAGGTAAAAACTTTTCCATGTTAATGTGTGGGAAGTCTTACGTGATACCTTTGTTTTCAAAAGGTTTTAAAGTTAAACAACGTTAACCCGTTTACTCACACCAGACCCATGTCTGACCCAAGTGTTTATTTTCTGTTTTATAAACTCTTGGGTACTCAAATATTTACGAGTAGCCAAGGGATTCAGGTTTGCTTTGACGAATTCTGAAGGAGCAATGGAGCAGGAGGCTTCAGCGTTTGTAGATATATAAGTGGTTCCACTGTGTTGATCTCTGAGTCATTTGTTTGAGTTGTATTTGAAGTTGTAATAACTAGACAGATGTTTATAACTGTCTAGTATGTGTTGTATAAGCTGTGTATCTCTGATAGCTATTGTATATGATACTATGTAATATCTTATGTGATTAATATAATTTATTCGTTCCGCTGTTGAGATTCTAGTGATGTTCTTTCTTTCTTCTCTATCTTTTCTCTTTTCTATCCCTTTCTTTCTTAATAATGATGCGTCTTCTTGGGCATAGGAAGTCGGGTTGTTTCAGTCTGAGCTCATTAACCAACTTTAATGCAAATATTTAAAAAAAATGTTGTATGCTCGTTAATTCAAGAAAGCTCAACATTAAGAAAATAAAACTTACAGACCAAAAATTTCTGAAAACAAACTTACAAGAATGTCGAGATGCACACCACTGGTTAAGGTTTTGAAGTTGTTGAAAGAAGACATTATTTGTCTCACATCTGCACCTTCATCAAAGCTTTCTTTGCTTGATGCCACATGCGTTTTCACTGCAATCGATTCAAATTTATAAATATTAACAAGCGATGTATTATTCTATTGTCTATATTTTATTATCAATCTTAGTATAAATGCCTGAAAATTCATGACTAAAATCTCAACTCAAATCCCAGTAAGTACTAAGCGAAAAGGGAAACCCAAAAAAAACCCCCAATTTCTTTGCATAAAAGAAGGATAAAAAGGTGAAAAATTCAATATGATAGGAAAGTTCAGTGAAGGAAAAGGAAAAATGAGGATGACTATGACTATAATGATTCAACTATCTTTGTTTATGTTGTCAATACTTGAATGGACTATTCGTTTTCTACCACATGTTCAACGACTAGCTCACTGCAACTACCACCTGTCTCACGCCGCTCTCGCTGTGCACTAGCCATACACGACACTTGAAGCTTCTGCAGCCTCTTTATTGGTTCCACTCCCTACCACCTGAGGCAATCATCAGACTGCTCCTTTTAGACTCAGGTACTATAGGAAATACAACGCAAATTCAACAACTACATCGGTTCCCTTCCCATGCAATACACTCTTCCAGCCTGTTTCTTTGCTCTTTAAGAAGTGTAACTCCGCTGTCAAATGATATACTGCCAACACTTGCAAATCCCTGACCGGCTCAACCATAGTACTACATCCTACAATGACTGCTACTCAATTTTATTTGACCAAAATGGCATCTTATATGCTGTTACGAGGGATACACACTCAACATGCTTTGCTATGCTACTGGACACACTCAAACTGCCAACTGATGTGCTCAACATGTATCACCGTAAATTGAAACCTATTCGCTTATGTCCTGACTATCTTGGCATAACACCCTATGCATTTTCTCACTGCCTTGCAACCACTGATCTGCATTTTCTAGGCTGTCACTCGCATGCTGCCAAAAGCAAATCATCATTTTACTTTTGCTTCTTATTATCAATGCATCTATATAAAATATGATTGTTTTAAATGTCACATGATCATCTATGTGATGATCTCCGATGTTTTTATTCTTTTATGTACCATTGTAAACACTTATGGACTGTTTTTCCTGGAACACATTTTAATAAAAACGAGTGATCTCCTTTACAGGATCACTCTTTCATCAGAAAAAGGGAAAAATAAGGCATTTGGATAATCTAAAGTAAAGTTACATATTCAGCAAGAAATATACCTCCATTTCGAGTTTTCATAGGTCTCCCCAAGAATTGGATTGAAAGGCTCCCATGTTCTTTGATATGCATTGTAAACTGATATTGCCCATGATGCTGTAGATAAGAATCCAATTGCAAATATATAATACCCTGTTAAAAAGGCAAATTGGAAATTTGTAGGTAGGTAGACCAAGGTACTTACAAGTATAGACTGATCATACATATACTGGCTTCACATTCATTTGCCAAATCTAGTAAGATGAAATATCCTATTTTCTATGGATAATATTGAGATAAAATTAGAGCAGGAAGCATTTCTGGGCAATAAAGGTTTACTCGCATTTTTTGGATGCAAATATTTGTGCACCACGAGTAGGATAAATAATAAAGTAACCATGCAACATGAATGTTATACACAATACTTTACTGCCTACTCTAACTAATAGTATCATCCTGTTCGCCTTTGCAAATTCCATTGTAACCTGATTGTTACTTAATCTATTTAGAAGTATATAATCTTATCAGGAATCGTAAAAAAATGAGACTAATGAGTAACGACTTAAAGTGTGCAAATGTAAAAGTCATAGTTCTCCCCTGCTCAATTCTAATGATGAACACGATAAATCCATATAATGTCATAATAATTGATTAGAAGAATAGCAATGGTATGATATGAAGCCACAAATGGGGTGATGTATGATTTCAATGCAACAATCTTATATCTGGAAAGAGTCATATATTTAGAGGCACTGTCAAGAAAAATTTATTTCTTTTTTAACTTTGCACATTATTAGTCTATTATATTATTTGCATTAGATAGAAATATACAATGAAATCACCAGTTCGCTAAGTTAATCTTTGTGCAGTCAATAGAAGCTAACAGAAGTTTGTACTAAATTGACACTAAACATATGTAAAATATACTGTAACAAAAAATGATTGCCCACATGGTACCGACATCGGATTTACAAAAGCGTATCATAAGTTTGATTGTAGATATCAGAACAGTAGTTGAGAAGAAGTAAATCATCATTTATCTCCACAGCCACAAGGCATTTCATCAATTACCCATAATAAATCTATTATTTAGTGCTAGAAATAAAATGTACTTAAAAGGGTCAAAGCTGTAAATGATTGAAAAGAGTGTTACAGCAAATTATCAAAGTGGATTAACCTAAATTGTATATGATCAAAGAATTGTCGATATCCATACAAGTTGTAAACGAATTAAATATTCAGATAAACAAGGAGAACAAATTAGAAATTATCACGTCACAAAAGCACTTGCTATTGAAGAAAGGAAAACCCCAATTCCACGAATATTTTACTTGGGCCGAATTTTGGCAGGATTGAACAGTGAATCAAAATTGGGGAGAAAGGGAATAAATTAAGACTAACTTACAGTGGTTTTTCAACTTTGATTTGGAGGGGATGCGCGGGAGGTTTTTGGGTCTAATCGTTGGTGAAGGTGACGTGAATCGTGGCTTCATCAAAATTTGACTCCACCTTCGTCTATGCTTAGTAGGTAAACGAGGAGACAAGGTCAGAGTGGAGAAGTAGGTAAACGAGGAGACGAGGAAGAGATAAGGGGTGGTGGCTGATAATTTGACTCCATTTTTATTTAGGTTTTTCTAATATAAATGTGTAAGTGGAAGAAAGAAAGACGAGCGGCAAAATGGAAGTTTCATCAAAATTTTACCAATTTATTGGCGCTAATAATTAGTACCGTTGATTTATTTATTTCTATTCTTCTAAATAAGTAGTGGTTGCACTTGACTTTAAACGCAGCCAATTAATGCAACTAATAATGAGTTTTCTTGTAGTGCTAGCCTCGCATCACTAACATACTAAGTCCAATTAACCATCCTAAGTCTTTTCTTATATTATCTTAGGTAGGCATTGGACTTAGCTTACTAATTTCCTTTTTATTTAAGGCAATAACATTTACCTTAAATACTTATTTACCCACAAATCCTCGTTTAATGCTCAAGAATTTCAATTTGTCCATAAAATCTTAACAGATATTTCCTAAGACATTTATGTATGATTACTAATTTCAAATTAGTAACCTTTTGTATCTATTCCATTTTTATCAGTCTCATTAATCCATTTACCCTATCAAATTATTGCAACCCATATTTATTACCCTTTACTTCCCATTTATTGGAGCTACAACCTTTTAAATTCCTTTTCCATTAGTTAATTATCCTAAACGCAAATATTATGTGCAAGCATTGTTATTAGCTTTTTATTTAATTGTCAATAAC
Organism: Allium fistulosum; assembly: GCA_030737815.1. NCBI lineage: Eukaryota > Viridiplantae > Streptophyta > Magnoliopsida > Asparagales > Amaryllidaceae > Allium > Allium fistulosum. The sequence continues at coordinate 640,985,972 of CM060907.1, read as the reverse complement.
GTAGTAAATTACGTACAAATATTTACTTTTATAAAATATATTCTAGTTATATATCTTCACTAGAATATTCTTTTCCATGTGAAATTGTTGGAATCATATCTAAAAAGATTATCAGGTATTATTTCCATAGATTAGTACAAAAAAAAGATTTGACTTTAAAAGATTACATTGTTTGAAATTATAAGGAATAATCATTTCTTTTTATTACTGAAATAGACAGTGAAAACTACAATGAATTCATATTTTACACATCTGTTTTTCTTTCTATTCCTATATATTCTTTGTTAGATCAAACGCTGTATTTTTCTAAAAGGGAAACAAATCAAACTAAATAAAAATATTAAGCGGACCTAAATTCCAACAATTCCAAACATAGAAAACTTTACATTCCAACAAGATTAGGGTAACAATCCAAATTCATAACATTATTATACAACCTATTTCAGATCTGGAATAAGTTTCATTCAAATCAATAATCTAATTTCATACCTCTGGGACTAATTCCGGATCAGGTTGCAAACAATTATAGATCAATTCATAAACAAGAATATGTAAGCGATATTTATTATATTCAGATTATTTTCAATTTGTTGCCTACAACTCATATACAATTATCAAATTAGCCATAGTAATCAAATAAATACCAACGGGACAATTATCATATTATTACAATCTATAAAATTTCTCACTCACCTTTAAAAAGCGATCCAAATCTCCAGATCTAAAGTAGAACCTTTGATTCATCTCTAAATATTTTTAATCCAAAAGATATGTATAAAATGGTGTATATATATACATTAGAATTATAGATCTGAGAGAAGATTTGGGATTGGGAGAGAAAAAAGATACAAATATATGTAATTATAAAAATTACCTCAAATACGCATATGATTGATTATCTTTTCTTCTTTTTATTAGATTTGTACTCTTCTCTGATTTGTATGAAAATAGATACAAATATCTTATCCTTATAATTTAGAAAGAAAGTGGAGAAGAAGAAATGGCAAAGCTTCGCTACTGCCTCCAGAAAAATATGAGAAGAGAAGAGAGGGTTAGACCAGAATATATAGGCGTTAGAATCAACCAGAACTGTTAGATCGAAATATATTAAATCTAGGTCATTGAGGTTTAGGTTTATTGCGCCCGCGGATACCCAACCGGTCGACCACCTAGTATGCACTGGTCGACTGCTACATGTTGACCGGTCGCAGTGAACGGTCGGCCTGTGGGTCTGGATGAATAATTATAAACTTTAATTTTTCTTATTTATTTAGTATCATTTCGAATTAGTTTTTTGTCCATAACTTCTTCGTTTGGACTCTGATCGCAAAACTTCAAATATGAACGTTGTTTAGAGTTTCGCCACGAATGCAATGGTGCAATTATCGTTTTGTCAAATTCCAGCTTTTGCACAAATTCCATTTTCGAGCCAAATTAATTAACTAAATTACTAATAAAATAATTAATGCAAAATTACGGAGTGTTACATTCTTCCCTCTTAAAATGAATTTCATCCCTGAAGTTTCACTAATGACTAAGTTAAGGTTTTGGCACCTAATTAACCTAAACTATACAAAAAACAAGTGTACAAAATTTTTGTAACTCTTATATTTATTAACCTTTATTTCCCATTCATTGGAGTTATAAAATTTTAAGTTCCACTTCCATTAGTTAATTATCCTAAACATGAATATTACGTGAAAGTGTCGTTATTAACTTTTTATTTAATTATCATAAGCATAGTTAATTACGTACAAATATTTAAATTTATCAAATATATTATAGTTATATATCTTCACTAGAATATTCTTTTCTATGTTAAATTGTTGGAATCATATCTAAAAAGATTGTCTGCTATAATTTCCATATATTAGCCCAAAACAAAAGATTTGACTTTAAAAGATTACATTGTTTGAAATTGTAAGGAATAATCATTTCTTTTTATTACTGAAATAGACATTGTAAATTACAATGAATTCATACTTTACACATCGATTTCTCTTTCTATTTGCGGCTATTCCGTATTAGATCAAACAATGTATTTTTCTAAAGGGAATGAAATCAAACTAATTTACAAATATTAGGTGGACCTAAATTCCAACAATTCCAAACATAGAAAAGTTTACATTCCAATAAGATTAGGGTAATAATTCAAATTCGTAACATTATTATACAACCTATTTCAGATCTGGAATAAATTTCATTCAAATCAATATTATAATTTCATACTTTTGGACTGATTTCCAAATAAGGTTGTAAACAATTCTAAATCAATTCATAAACAAGAATATGTAGGCAATATTTATTATATTCAGATTATATTCAATTTGTTTCCTACAACTCATATACAATTATCGAATTAAGCATAATAATCAAATAAACACCAAAAAGATAATTTTCATATTATAACAATGTATAAAATTTCCCGCTCACCTTTTAAAAGCGATCCAAATCTGCAGATTTGAAGTAGAATCTTAGATTCATCTCCAAATCCATTTTAATCTAAGAGATATGTATAAAAGGGTGTATATATACATTAGGATTACAAATCTGAGAAGTGATTTGGGATTGGGAGAGAAAATAATTACAAATATATATAAAAATATACAAATTACATCAAATACGCATATGGTTGATTCTCTTCTCCTTTTTATTAGACTTCTACTCTTCTCCGATTTGTATGAATATAGATACAAATATCTTATCTTTATAGTTTAGAAAGAAAGTGGACAAGAAGAAATTGCAAAGCTTCACTATTGCCTCTAGAAAAATATGAGAAGAGAAGGGTGGGTTGGGCTGAATTAACAGGCGTTAGAATTAACCAGAATCGTTAGATTGAAATATATTAAATCCGGGTTGTTGTGGCGTAGGTTTATTGTGTCCGCGGTTACCCAACCGTCAATCACCTTGTATGCACTGGTCGACCGCTACATTTAGAGCATCTTTGATTCATACCTTGTGGGCCTGGATGAATAATTATGTATGTTAATTTTTCTTACTTATTTATTTTCATTCCGAATTCGCTTTTGGTCCGTAACTTCTTTTTTTCGACTCCGATCGCAAAACTCCAAATATGAAAGTTGCTCAAAATTTCACCACGAACACAATGGTGCAAATTACATTGTCAAATTCCATCGTTTCCACAAATTCCATTTTTCTAGCCTAATTAATTAACTTACTAACTAATTAAACAAATAATGCCAAATTACAGGGTGTTACAATAGATAAATAGTCTACTGCCACAAACTCCTCTCATCATTATCTCCTTTTTGATCATCGTCTCCTTCCCTAACCAATGTTGTAATGAGGAGGGAGTCAAGATAATAATGTATAGTGAATAGAAATCTCAAGCCTTTATATATCAGCAGTTAGGGGGTGTAATTTAAATAAGGATATGTCTTTCGCATTTTAAATGTATTTAAAACCATTTACTTCATATAAGGGAAAGAGGCAGGTCCTCCAACAACCACTTTATACCTTCAATTCTCAAAGTAGGTCTTTCGTATTATCCAAGTCCATAATCCATGACCATCGTTATTAATGTCTACTAATACGAGAGATAGTACCCAAATCACTTAATACATTTTTAATGGAAAATAGGCATACACTAACCATTTAAGATGTCAATTGAGGTAGGGCCCCATCATTTAATAACTATCCCCAGTGCGAACTCGTCACAAGTATCTATCTAGGTGACATTGCACAAAAATCTCTTCGGACACTTAATACTTCCATTGAAGCAGACCTTTTCGAGATATCCTCTACCATGCCTAAACCCAGTACCGACAAATTAATACTTCATATAAAGAAAAGAGGCGAGCCCACAAACAACCACTTAATACCTCCAATCCTCAAAGTAGGTCCTTTGTATTATAATCCATACTTCGTGGAGATGTCTCATATTAGTCCGACTATTCATAGAAAATGGTAGCCAGATAGTTAGGTAGATTAATCCTACATAATTGGGACAAATATCATGCCATCCGTAGTTACTTATTATAGACGATTTCTCACATCAGTCCAAAAGTCACATTGCTGGTAGGCAAATTAGCTGGGCAGATTTCTGTGTGCTTTCGACTGACCTCGCACCCCTATAACTTAGTTATATTTCATAACACTCTCTAAATATATTATCACACATCTCGCCGTATAAATTATTTAGGCCTTATAAGAAATCCTTCTTATTTCGCCCTTATAATTAATTATTTTCCTACGGGGGATTTAAATGATAATTATTAACCTAATTAACTACGCCATTAATACGTTATAATTGTACGTTATTTACGCTAGTTTATACATATACATATATATATATATATATATATATATATATATACATATTGATTTCTATGTGTGCGAAGATTATGCCCTAAACTAACATTTTAAATGTCAAATCTTCCAATAACATACGAGTCTCATTTCCACAAATACATATACCATAAATCCAATATTCCAAAATCAACTATAGACTTGTATATAAAATCCAAATCAAACTTATTTCATATTAAAACAACGGAATAAATCAATAATAGAAACTTACAATTTTATTGATTTTACACTCTATTCAACTTCTTTTACATGGAAGTAGACAAGGGAACTTCTATTCGGTTTGTAGAAATAAGCAATGCAAACTACGAATAAGGATTTGTACCTTACACACCATTTCTTAGTCAAATCACTTAACCAAATCCAAAGAAAAAAGAATACGAAGCGGAATAGAAGGTAAAATACATAAATAGTAAAATCCACACAAACTCCATTATTTTAATACAAAATGTAACAACCTAGGTTTTGGTGATTACCTGTGAAATTAAATTATAACGGTGGTTAAAATTTAATAATGGAGCAATAAATAAATAAATACTGTTGGAAATAAAGTTTTAGAAACTTTGTTATAAGAATTTTTGATAAAAATAAGCATTGGATGATTTTATTTTGATAAAATAGAATAATTGTGGAAATAGTGATAAAATGTTGCTTTTTGTTAATTTTAATGAAGTATTAGAATTTAATGATGGAAAATAGTTTTTAATGTCTAAACTAATTTTTGTATGTTGGAAAACATTTTTGTAAACATAGAAATATGTTGTATAAATTTATTTAGTTATGATATGTGTAAATATGGTGAAAATTGTGTTAACATAAATTAACTTAGTTAAAATTTAACTAAGTATTAACATTTAGGCTTATTGGGTAATGAGTTCAAGCCCAAACCCATTCTCTTGAATGATCAGAAGAGGATGAGGTTGAGCTGTACGTACATTTCTTCTTTTCATTTTTTTCTAGCTTCCTCTTCAAAACCTGAAAAGAGCAAAAATGTCTACCTTCTCCTAACAATTCAAATTTAGCTCCAATTTAAACCAAATAAAAGGGAAAATTTGTGAATTCAAGAGAGTTAACAGGTAATCCATTCAAACCATAAGATTATTTCATCAATTCCTAGTTTGAGGAACTTTGGTTTACTGTAACTTTTTTTTCTGTATTTGCATGTCTGTTCTTTCTCCATCTCCCAGTAATTGAAGCTTCTCCAAAGCCTAAAGACCACTGCTTGCAATTCAAATCGCTGTAAATCTTAGCAAGGTGAGTAGTAACTCACACTTTTAGCCAAAACAAGCTTCTTGAAAAGAATTTGTTTCAGTTTGTGTTGATTTTTGATTTACTATAAACTGTAAACGTGAAATTTCTAGTTTACAGTAAGAATCTTGTCTGGGTTCAACTTTTTGAATGAATATCTCTTTGATTTCAAACCGGAATTGAGTGAAATCTTTTTCAGATCATAGCCCATGTCTAGTAGTAGTTGCATGTCAAATTTCATAACTTAATTCAATCTGGAAGTGCTTGAAATCAATGCTCGAAGTTGGAAACTAAACAGGCAAAAATGCTTGTAGTATTCGCGACCATCAGGTCGACCTAGGCACTCTGGGGGTCAACCCTAGGGTTGACCTGAGCCATACATAGGTCAACACATGCTTTCCAAGGTCGACCTGAGCAATATAAGGGTCGACCCTTGTTTCTTTTATTTGTCCAGGTCATTCTTTTGTTCTTCCCGTGCACTGTTTTGATTATTCTGCTTATTCCAGTGATTATTGTGAACAATTCTTGCAATATTTTGAAGTGTTTTGAAGGGCGTAAACCTATCAATAGGTAAGACAACATTATTGTTGATTCGTACTGCGGATTGACATGTTTTTGAGTGGATTACATATGCCGATTTTATGGTGTTTTCGGTGATTCTGGTTGTTTTCATGCACGTGTTTTCTAAACCGATTTTGGAATGATTTTTATAATAAAATAGCTTTTGAAATAAATATTTTACCACATTTATAATTACTTTTGAAGCTATTTATAATATATATTCTCTACAATAAAGAGAATTTCAAAGCCATAATTTCCAAACGATTTTAGAAAAATTATTTTAAAACTAGTTTTCTTAAAGCAAAGTATTTTCTGTATAAAACAAATATTTTTTCACTCTTCGAGAGTATGAGGAAGTGATTTAAATGATTTAGTAAAACATGTGGTATGGGACACATGCGTTTACTTTTTCGGTTGATTCAGGATTCGATCGATTGAAGCTATACACATTTCATGCACCTTTCTGTTGTTTGGCAGTACTAGACCTTCGGGTCATTTGGGCTTTTCAACTGTTGGACCTTCGGGTTGTTTGACCTTCGGGTTGTTTGGCCTTCGGGTCGTTTGGCCTTCGGGTCGTTTATATTAGGCGCCATATTTGTGATACAGTACTTGGTGGGTTTCAGCCATTTTGTTGAGCACGTGCATCTTTTGTGATATTTCTTGATTTATTTGTGATTTCCAAATGTTTTCGCCATTTCGTGATTATTGGGCCTTTGAGTCGTTTGAGGATTTATTATATGGTGATTACATTTTGGAGTTTTGAACTTTTAACCGAGTTCTACATATTGTGATTTGTGGTTGCCATCCTTTGGCTTTTTTGAGATTTGTGATTTCCTATTTAAGAGTTATGGTTGATGGAAGCCATTATATTGGCTGTTATAGATGCCGATGATATAAGGCGACTATTTGTGGTTAATTGATGTTGTTGTGATCTTGCCTCTTTCGAGGAATTTTCATATGATATTTCGGTGATACCATCTCACATGAGTAATTGATGTATATATATATATATATTTGATATTACTCCTTCTCTTTCAAGAAGAAATATTATCGTTTATCCCTATACTTCGTCTATCTTGTGCTAATCAATTTATTTAAGCTAGACTGACCCATGTATTTTATATACTCGGGTTAAACCAAGTTATTTCAGGTTAGTCACCTGCTATTGATTACCGCTATGCTGCTTCCGCAATGGATTATCTTGCTTTCTTTTGGATGCTAATCATCTTTTGTGTATTCTTGTAGTTATCTTGCATACTCTGATATGTACATATTCTTTTTGACTTGATGTATATATTATGGCCTATGTACTACCACTTGTGTATCACTATGTAGTGTACTATGATGTATATGTATATGTGAATATATGTGTGACTGTTGTTCTGAGATCTGTTGTATTTGTTGTTGTTATATTTTATTCTGATAGATCCATTAGCCACCGTAGTTTTGTGTTAAACATTTATTGAGTATGTCGATCCATTTGAGAAAGGTAAAAGTAAAAAAATTAGAGCATTAACAGACAGTATTGCTCCGTAAAGCTCTTTGTTATTGTGGGTCTCGGGGTGGAACGTCACACAAAACTATTAAGATTCCAACCTAAGAATTGACATTTCGTTTTTAAGGAATTTTGGGGATTTTTATAATGATGTTTTCGTAATTCAAAACTCCCCAAGGAATATATCAAATTCAAACTACATTGTTCAATTATTAAAATAGAAAATCTAAGATTTCTACTCACATAATCTTACAACGGAACGAATAATCTATATTATACAACAGATCTTTACACAAAACAAAGTGTAATATATATATACATATATATATATATATAGACATCAATCAGAGTATACTAACCTATTTTAGCCTGGACAGTTATAACAATCTATCCTCATAATTTGCTATAAATACAACAATGAATGCAGAGGAAAAATAACCATATACGTGAATACGTCTCTAGGCCTCCAACTTGTCTCCTTACGCTCCAAAGCATCCAAACTAAGTCTGTAATATGCTCGGTTTGACTCGAGCATTATAATAAAATAACACTCGAGTCAGTCTGGAGAACCAACGTGAGAAAACATACCCAACTGGATTTGAAAGTTTATAGAAACCTTTAAAATCAAAAGTATCTCGTAAGGCAACGCCGCACATAAACACGGACGGGTTTTTACCTTACGATAACCAACACATTTTCTATAGAAAATCCATTTGTATTATAATAATGTTTATGGGAGAAAATAATAATAATCAAGTAGCTGTGATGCTTGTGAGTGTACATCACAACAATACTAGGTATACAATCAAAACCGGTAAGGTAGGTTTGCTAATTGTGTAGATTCCATGGAGGTGCCCTCAATACTTCGAGAAATGGTACTCCTGCATAAGGATCAGAGATATCCTTCCGAAGCCACATACATCCCTAGTGATGTACCATAGGAAAAATATAGCTAGCCTCGCTAAGACCGAGTGCATCGCCCCATACATGCATAACAAATGTAAGTAACTTCTAGGTGGAGCCGACCGCACCCTATGGTTTTTCCAACCCTACTGGCCATGAAAGCAATCTCTGGTTTTAGTCATTACCACTGATGAGACTGCGTCCGACATTCCAGCACACACGCCGCCACCAAAATAGGTCATAGAATCCCATATGGATTGCCATACCCGAAGGGTCTTGGAACCACATATGAATTCCAACATCTGAATATGTCATGAAACTTCTCCATAGAGCCGTAAATTGTTTCGGAGTGGTTATGGTTTTCGAGTCATCTCTTATGTGTATACTCTTCCTCTTCCCTAGTGCTCCAAAATCTAGTCGTCGGTTTCCCAGAATGCTCAATACCGGTTCTTTAGGAAATAATCAGATAATGCATAAGAACAAGTATCACCACCTAACCATTTAAGTGGACGGATCTCCTCATAATTTGTCCTAGAAGAACAAAACGATTTTATACATATAGTATAGCACCACCGACTGTAACTACACCATATAATTTTTGTGTTTCTCCTAGATATTTCTAGATTTAAAATCCTACGGTTTTAAGTAGGGAATATTTCCGTACCACTAAAATTAAGAATGATTTCATATTTAGGCCAAGATTTGATAGTCGATTATTTAACTATCAAATAAACAAGCATTCAAACAAATATTTCATTTCCCATGGAAATCACTAAGCCTCTTAGATTAATCTTAGATTAACTTAAAATCATCTTTTAAATATTTATTAAAATATTCAAATACTTATCTCACCGTTATAAGTATATTCACAAACCATTTCTTTCAAATATACTTGAAAATGTTTAAAAATGGATATGGAAAGCACTATTCCGTATCAAACATGGATCGCAGTCTACTCAATGGTTACGTAGCTATCCCAGCATATCCATAGTAAAATATAGGCAATCCCCGCTCCTCGAATTTCGCCATGAAAATCAACCATTTATTTTCAAAATCTCTTTATTCATAAATATCTCAAAATCTATTATACAGATTCTTTATAATTTTCCAAGTTTAATTAAGAAAAACACTTTTTATAATTTCATAGGTTTTTAGTCCCTAGAAACTAATTATTTTACGTTTTGTCCTTGAAAGTAATTATTTCAGTTGTGTGTCCAAGAAACTAATTCCATTTGCTAAAGAGGCCCTTGTGACTAACTTCCACTTTATAAATCCCCTTTCAGAAATCATTAAAACCCAAACTCCTTTTCCTAATTCCAAACTCTCTTTCCAATTTGTAAATTTTTTTTTTATAAATCCTTTTTATTAGATAAAACCCTTTGTCAAACCTTTCATTTAAAAACAATCCCCTTTAAAATAAACAGTTTATTATTTTTAACCATCTTCTTATAAAACCATTTATTATCCCAAAACACCTTTTAACAAAACAAGTCTATCAACTGAAACACTTGTCACATAACAAGTTACCATTTAAAACACCCTTTACAAAATCTAATTCTGTTTAAAAAACTCCATCTATGGATCTCGGAAATATTCATAAATAAATAAAAAATCATTTACTTCAGACACTATAAAAAAATAATTATTAACCAAAAATCATTTTAATAAATAATAATTATTTACTTCAAAACATCTTAAAAATAATGACCAATAATTTCAAAACATTATTAAACAAACTATAATAATTAAAATTTACCATTATTATAAATAGTAATACTTAATTTCCAAACATTATTAGTAAATCATTATTATTAATTTCAAGCCATATTGTTTTTTATAATTAACTTTTCAAAATATTAGAATATTGATAAATAACTTCTAAACAACATAAAATGTAAATAAAATCTTTAAAATGATATTAAATATAAATAATCTTAAAACAATATAAATAATCTTAAAATAATATAAATAGTCTTAAAATAATTAACTTAGAAAAGACATAAAAAAGGGTTAGAGTAAAATATAAATTAAATCCTTTAAAACAAAATATTTCTGAAATTCATTTTCGGATTTAAAATCATTTCCGGTCTCAAAACCAACTCCAATTCAAATGGAAGCTTATAGTATTTTTAAAATACTAATTTGAGGCCAATAGCTACCACTACTTAACCCAAGTCAATATTGATTTCCAATCACTACAGGGTTTTAGTTTTCAAACATGTAACAATGTCATAACCATAGTATCCATAATCAGGTTCATGTTCAATAATCATATATCGAGAATTTTATTGAAACCAATTAACAATAGCGAGGAATCATGTTGGATCCTTCCAATCTGTTTCCCTGCACCACAAATAATATATAATTATATGATATGGGTCATCCGCTCCAGGGGTTGGAATAAATCCAAACCAACTGATAAAATAGTAAATAATCCAATCAACAATTTTTATCAACTATATAATATTTCTGGTTAACCAAAAAGGTGAGTTTAACTCACAATTATTTTAGTTGTCGTCGAGACGCTCCGGATTCTGTCCGAATTTGAACGACGTTCGAATTAAGCATAAAATTCAACAAGCTCCATTCATTGTTAGACCAACTCCATATCATAGAATTCGCATATACGAACGCAATGCAACTTTCCATGCTCGATTCCGACCTCGTATGCAAAAGTTATTAAATATATATGTTTTCAATTATTAAATAAAATTTTAATTCAATAATTACTTTTGATTATAAACTAATTACACTTTAAATCTTCTTTTTCCTTCTCACGCACCCTCACGTTCGAAATAAATTTCCAAGCGCCATTTCTTGCTCGCCGTGCCACCATGCCGCCATGCCTTCCCCCACATCCATCACCAGAGGACGCCCCGACCACCGCGCACCATACGCCGGCAGTCCCATCGCCTTACATGTCATGTAGCTTGACCACTAACCCAAAGTAGATTTGCCGTTCACATAAAATTCAAGATTTACTTTATAAAATAATTTCAAATATTTAAATTACCATTATTATTTGAAATTCAAGTTATTTAACTTATAAAATTAACTTTTCAATATTAAAATCAATTAAATATTAGAAATTCAAGTGACTAAAATTCTGGATCATTACATTGCCATACCAATTGTTGATTGGTGATTATTATGCACAAAATCTACTAAAGGTAAGTGATGCTCCTAATATCCTCCAAAGTCCATGATGCAAGCTCTTAACAAATCCTTCAAGATCCTATTCACTCTTCTAGTTTGTCCGTCAGTTTGCCGATGGTAAGCAGTGCCAAGATTCAACGAAGTTCCTAATGCTGTCTACAGACTCCTCCAAAATTCGTTAATAAATAGTGGATTCCTATCACTAATGATGCTAACCGAAATTCCATGACATCGAATCACCTCCTTGATATAATTCTATACTAGACATGTTGCAGTCTTATTGCTCCTAATGGATAATTCTGCCACCTTCTTTATCCTTGTCCAATAGGAAATTCTCTTCACATCCCTATTCATTATATCTCTTTCTTGAATGTTGACATTCTACAAGCTAAATTTATTTTTCCTAAAATCCAAAAATTTCTAAGATTGAAACATTCTTTTATTTTTCGTTGCTAACCTAATTTCCTCATTAACTTTCAATCTTATTTACAGTTCATCGCTAGTTAAGTGTCTGCATAGTATTTATGTTGCTTCTCAATACATACATATTTATCAACCGATTCAATCCATCCATAAAATAAAAAAACAAGGAGACATTTTATACCATATCTTACGCATTTTCAATAACTAAGGGAGATAGCCAGCAAATACAATCCAAAAACTCTAAAAGAAAACTTTGTCGGAAGCTGCCATTTATCATCAACTTCTATGAATTGTGTTAAGGTCCTAATACTCCTTACAAAATTAAGATATGCATTCCTAATATGTTCTTCCACCATCGTTCACTGCCCTTAATTTTCCTTTTTGATTTCTAATAAATCTGATCCATCTATTAATTCAGTTAATATACCTGTAACAATTGTTTATTAATGTCAAAATTTGACCATCTTTTTTCAATTCTCATTTAATCTTTTACAAATTTCAAAATCCATTTATTACTCTAATTCAATTCTTCCACAAATGTCATATTAAACTTTTCCTAATCAGTCCCATTTCTATTTCCTTTTAACTCTCAGTAATTATAATTTTGTTGTCCATTAAATTTGAAATCAATATCCATAAATCTTAATCTATTAATTACTAACTAATTTGTATATAATCGTAACTTATGTTATATTTTTTTAGTCGATAAGCATGGTTATACGTGTATGTGTATTTCTAACTATTAATTCCTAAACTAGAACACTTATTTCCATATTTTTAATTTATGAGAATTATCCTTCTAAAAAGGAATACCATCATATTTTTCCATAAAGTAACCACAAATGAGATTTTTGCTTTTTTTGAGACTACAAGGGATTATTTCTTCCTTTTATTGAAACAGATAATGTAAACTACGGAAATGAATCTCCATGACTTACACAACTCTTTCCCATTTTGCAACAACCCTTGGTGATTCAAACAATGCACTTTTATACATATTTTGGAATTGTTTAATTTATTGAAATTACCCGGAAATCGCTCCAAAATCAAAACATAGAAGTTTACATTCTACGGGCAACCTAATTTACAACCCAATTATAGATCTTGAACATCTTTATAACTTTACCACCTTCCACAAATTCTTATTTGGGACTTATTTCAAATTTTCAAATTAGGTTATACATACTATTCGCATTTATTCATATCCTAAAACTTTTAACTTATCTTACCTATGTAGTGATCCATATCTACTCCATAAAAATTTGGTTTAGCTCTAACCATTCCTTGTAAAACTAAAATTTCATAATAATGAAGTGCCAAATCTGAAATCTCTACCTTTGGAAAAGTAAACTTAGAAACATTTATCAAGAATTCAAAAGTACTTAGTTCCAAAAAAGAGTAAAATAATTTTCCTTCTCAAATACTTTCTACATCAAAGATTTATTCTTTTAAAAGTTTGACTTCTCATTCATAACATTCAAGAATTGATAGGTTTTCAAAAAGGAGCTATGAAACTTTTCCCTTCTTAATTACTTCCTGTAATAAAGGCTTTGTTCTTTTGAAAGTAAGATATTTAACCCAAAACATTCAAAAACTCAATTATCATACCAAATAATATTCATTCCAATTTTTCAGAAACATTTTGTATAACTTTAAATAATGAAAAGTGGAGTAGACAATGATAACTTCCATCCAATTATTTTCCTCTTATATTTTTTCTAACTAGATTACTAATCATACTTTATATAAATTCCTATTGCTATTACTATTTGTCTCAGCTATTATTCTCCGCAATTCCTTATACGGGAATGTTCCTCCTCCCTACCTTATTGAGCATTCTTAACCTTATATTCTTTCTATCCCATTTTAATAAATTTCCAATTATATTTATACACCCCTTTAAAATAAATTTAAGGAAAATAATCTCCAATTTTATAAAGTAGAAAGTGAAACACCCTACACCCCTTAATATACCCAAAAAGACACATTAAAAGGCGTGGTGCGTTGTAGGTATAACTGAAACTAACAGAGACTAAGATTCACAAGATAAAAATAGGTAAAAACAGTGGAAACTAAAATAATAACTTATTTAAAACAAAAGCTTCATAATTGCTTCATAAACCAAATAAGTCAAAATCCAAATACAACATACATGTCTCAAAACTCAACAAGTCTCAAGAAATAAAAACTCGTAGTCCCAACAAAAATCATAGTACAAATTTCCCTCATAATAAGCCAGTACACAGAAAGAACTAAAGCTAGAATAAAAGAAATACATGGAAGAAATCTTCTCCAAGAATCCTCTGAGTAACCGCAATCTACTATCCTCTCCCTTGATTGCCTATGGGGGGAAAGGGGAAAATAGAGGAGTGGGTCAGACTAAAAGTCTGGTGAATGATAGTAACTAATAGAATCTTTAAGCAAAGTAAAAGTAATAGATCCTTCAATAATTCTAGTATATAAACGGAAATAAAGGAATTAGGAAAGAGATAAACTGAAAATAAATACGACTAAACTATTGCTCAATTAATAAGGTAGGTTTACTTTGATTCTTTGTACTTGTCCTTGAATGCCTAATCATGTAATTAGGCTGAATTCCTAATCATGTAATTAGGCTGAAATCCTAATTCTACCCTTTGATCGGCCTGCTACTCCATAGACCTTATTGCGGACTAGACGCTATATAACTCCCTACACAACAGCCAATGGTAACTATGAAAGATACACAAAGCACCCACTATGGACTAGACGATACATAGCTCCCTACACAGAAGGCAATGGTGTCTACGAAAGACACACATACTAAGTGCTTGGAATTCATAGTGATTACTGAGCACCGAAATGGAAGTCGCACGCGCAATTGCCACCATGCTCATACTACTTGTTGCTCCACCTATTGGGTCGTATTATTACCTCGACTCAGCATAAGCTTGCCCCTCGTATCACTTTAGAATTATGTGAAACACCGTGTCCATAGAAAATATAGGGGAATGTTGTCGGTACTGGCCCATCACCCTAACAATATCTAATAGCGCCCTTGTCCAAATCCCCCGTGATATGAACATCTCTATATTGACCAATTACTACCACTACTAGCATAAGCGTGCCCCTCGTCTCACTTCATGTTTGTGTGAAACACCGTACCCATAGAAAATAATAGGGGAATGCTATTTGGTACATGTCCTACTTTAATTCTTTGCCTATTAACTTAGATAAATTATTTAAATAAGCCTTTACTCTTGTTTTTACTATCTGTGCTTATTAATTTATCCTAAATCTTAAAATAAGCCTTATTCTGTTCTATTTCTTATTATAACCTATGTTATAATCATGCTTATTACTTAACCCAAGGTCTAAGTGTGAAAATAAGCTTCTTTTATTCTTTTTAGTTGTAATTCGAAGTTATAACTAGGCCAATCTCTTTAATTCAATCCAATTAATATCATAATTAGGCATAATTTCAGTCCAATTCCATTTATATTACAGTCTTTATAGTTTACATCTTATATTCCATTATTTTAGATTTCTTATAATCTAATCCAATTTCGCATTAATTCTCTTATAATCCATACGCGAAGAAGAAGAAGGAGGAATAAAAGAAAACTGAAAATAGAAGGAAATCCAAGGCGTAGGAAGGAGATGTAAATAACGCATAAATAATAGTAAATAAACTAAAATACTGTAAATAAATGGTAAAGATATAAATAAACTAAAATTAACTGAAAATAATTCTAAAAACTATAGATAAATTACTAAAAAGTTACTCCAAAAATCGTAGTAAAACTACAACTAATGGAAACCCTATTAGTTTAAATTACTTAAAGAAATTTAAAATAATTACAATCACTCACCGCTGGTTCTTAGCTCTACCCTTTGGGCCTTCATGGAACCACTTGGGGTTGTTAAATATTTTTATTTAAAACGATTTCCTCCTTGGAAAATTATTTCTCTTAGGGTCCTTCCTGAATAGGTGAACCAATTAGAGAAAATTTAGAATGAGAAAACGTGTTAGGCCTAGGGTTCTATTTATAGGGGTAGAAGTGGATCCCAAACCGTTGGATTTGGGGATTAAATAGGATGCAACCACGTCATAGGCTGAATAGAGGCCATCGGATGCAGAAACGGAAGGACCATATCAAGTTGAAGAATGCAAAATACGTCACTAACGTTCGAACGAACGTTCGTTCGCTAAAAAAAAGGGCGGGTCAACCGGGCGGTCGGCCTCCCTAGTGCCCAGGTCGACCGGCCGGTCGACCTAGCCTATATATATATATGTATATATATATATATATGTATGTATGTATGTATATATGTATGTATGTATGTATGTATATTTCTGCTTATTTTGTTTAATTCATATCTCGTTCATTTTAGCTCGGATTCTGACGTTCTATATATGGAAATTGACTAGAAAATTACTACGGACACAATGGTGCAACTGCCATAGCTCAATTCTGATAATTTCAAAAGGTTATTTTATTATTTAGTTAATTAACAAATTAATTATTACAAGTTAAATTTCAGGTTGTTACATTCTCCCCTCCTTAAGGGATTTCGTCCCTAAAATCTCTAGGATAAAAGAATGTACTAAATGTTTTCATCCAATTCTACAACCAAATACTCAATCATCAACCATTCATCCATTGTCCTTAAGTTTTTCTAATGCAATTTATGATACTTATGCAATTAGTGTAGTATAAATGTCCCTAACTAATGCAAAAGATTAGGCGGTCCACTGATTCAGTTGACCTCCTTTTATGCAATCATGTATGTGCTATGTATCCAAATGAATGTGAAAATTTCCTAATGATAACTGATAATTCTATATGCGTGCTACAAACATCATCCAAATGCAACAACCATGCGAAAATCATCCATTTATAGCAACCATGGAAAATAGAATAAAATGCACACACATCCATATGCATATGCTCTAGTGTCCTAGTTAGGCCGATCCCTAAAGAATAATAGTGCCTAGTGTACCTATATGCGTCCATTAGCATCCATTAGAAAACACTTGCAATCACTAGCATACATCATTTATAACATGTTCTATTAACATGTTTACATCAAATTCTACCATCCATAGGTTAAATCCTAAGTTCTACCCTCCTAAAGGATAATAAAGGAAAAAACCTATTCAAAACTAAAGATGGAAATAGGAAATTCAAAATTTACTATCAAAGAGAGATGTGGATAAGAAGTACGCATTTTCTCCTAATCAATTTAATCTTCTTCGAAGTCTTCCTAACCTCTGTAGACTCTATCCAACACGAAAGCGACTTGCGCGGTCTTCCATAAAGAGTTTCGGAAGGTGCCATTCCAATGCTAGCTTGAGAACTACTATCTTATGCGAATTCCACTAAAGGAAGATGCTTTACCCAAGTTCTTCCAAAATCAAGAATATCCATTCTCAACCATGCGTGTCTTACAATTTTACTAATTCCATTTTACTGTTCTTCTTTAGTCCGCTCACATGAATCAACATTTCTAGGTTCTCAGTAGGGTCCTATACACTCTACGGAAACTCTATTATTACTTCCAAAAGTAATTACTACTGTCTCCTTTGTAGCCTTACCCTTTTTCCATTACATCTAGGAAATGATTCCTATCTACTTCACATTTAGGAGTTTGGTTCGGTGTTTATAGTTATTTTAAAAATTAAGGTTTCTAAATTTTAAAAACATCAAATCCCAAAATCTTTGTCTTTTAAAAGTGTTATTTTTGAGTTTCTATTAAATTCAAAAATACTTGGTTACTTAATATTATTTCCTAACTTAGAGGGGAAAACTTTCAAATTCTAAGTCTGAAACTTATTCCTCGTTTTCTTTTAAAGACCTTTATAGTTTTCTATAAAAATTTGAATTTTCAAATTCTACTTTTATTAAGTTTTTCATTTCCATAAACTTATTTACTTTTTCACCAAACCATTTTCTTTTAAAAATCTTTAAACTGTTTTTATGTGTTTCCAAAACATTTTCTTATTATACCTCATGGTCTCATACCTTAATGTGTTGGAACTACTTTCTCAAGTGAGAAATTATTAATGCTAAAATCTTCTATGAACCTTTTAAAAGTGAATTTCATGTTTATGTGAAATTACAAGGAACTTATTTTATATTTTTCAAAATAGGCTATACAAAATATGGTGCTTTTCATACCTTGTATATCACTTTCATGTATTCTTTGTATCTTGCACAAAACAATTTTATTGGTTTCATAGAAAATTGTACCATTACTCTTTTCATTCCAATAGATTAAAGAATGTTTAATTTATATTCTTCCATGATAAATATTTTCTAATATCTAACTTACATATTTTCCTTTTAGAAAAACTCATCTTCAAAACTATTTTAATATTTCCATAACTGCAAAAACACTTCCTTATACTTATTAAAAATAATAAGTGTACTTTACAAACCATTTTGTTTCTATACTTAGAAATTACCTTTTAAAATACATTTTTATTTGGGTTAAAACGGATGTGGCGTAAAACACCGTTACTACAACCCAAAAAAAATACTAGTGTATGTATTCAATTAAATAAATACCAATAAATCTCATATACCTATGTAAAAATATTTCTCTTAGGAGTCACTTACTATAACAATAGTGTTATAGCCTATGTTCCACTTATTTTTCATGAAAACATTTATTACAACAATAAAAGTTGTAATCTACGTTTTCGATACTTGATACACTCTAGGTTTTTATGTTTAAAATCTTTGTTTACTTACAATGAAACTAGTGAGTTATATATAAACTCCATAATTCTTCAAAAAGAATTTCAATTTTCATTATATAACAACCAACTTAAATTTCATATCATTCTTCAAAAACCCCATATTTATTTTCCAAAAGAAAATATTAAAATGAAAATTTTTAATTCTAACAATTACATTTTTTCCATTTTTTTTAAATTTCAAAATTTTCATTTTACCGGGCTTGGCATAAAGTGGATTTTGTCTTTACTAACCTAGGAGTACTTTTTTTAAACCTTGGAAATCCCATTTCCTTACTAAAGTCTTTCATCTACACATGGGTTTTCATCTTTTCTTATCAACTGAACCTATTATACATCCCCCAATCTTTTCCTACCTCTCTTTGGATTTCCACAGTCTGATCCTAAATGTACAAAACCGTTTCTTAAATCCTTACCATGTGTAGACATTCTCTATGCCCCAATAAACGCATTTCAAAAGTGATACTTCAACAACTCTGTCTTCAGATGATGAACACGAAGCGTACGAAGAACTTCCTTTAGATGAATAACATGCTCTTCCATACCTCTTGGAAAACACCAAAATGTCGACCACGAATACCACCACAAACTTTATTTTAGGACATCTCTAAAACATGGTTCATCAATTCTATAGAATAGGCTGGACATTTGTTAGCCCAAAAGACATAACCAACCACTCAAAGAATCCATCGGGTGTCCTAAATGCGGTCTTAGCAATGCTGTCATCAGCTACCCTAAGATGATGAATTCCAATGGCTAGACCAAGCTGAGAAAATACTGAAGAACCAACTAACTGGTCGAAAAGATCATCTATCTTAGGGAGTGGATAATGGTTCTTCTTTGTGAGCTTATTCAATTCTCTATAGTCAATGCAAAGTCGAAGAGAACCACCTGCTTTGGTAGCGAAGACGACTGGCGCTCCCTATTCCGATATGTTTCTTCTTATGAAACCTTTCACAAAAGCTCATGGATCTACTTGCTCAATCCATTCCTTTCCCTAGGCGCTATATGCCATACGGGTAATGCTACTGGCTAGCAAATTAAATCCTAAAGTCAATATCTCTCTTAGGGGGGTAGTCTCCTAAACTCCTCAAAGATCTGGAAAATCTCTAACGATCGGAACCGAATCTAACTCTGATGACGATGAATCGAGGGAATAATGGAAGCTCAACATAACCGACCCTTGTGGGTCGCAAGAAATCTCGAGAGTCCTTCCGATGCATGTCTCTAATCTAACAACTCTCCTCTCGCAGTCTAATATAGCTCCATATGTGGATAGTCAATCCATACCCAAGATCATCCCATACCCTGAGAATCCTAAAACATAGGCGTTGCAGAAGAATTCTACGCCTAGGATATAAATTTTCAAACCCCTACCAACCATAGACATGGGTGTCGATCCTCCTATGGGGTTTGAAACAAAGATAGAGTCTACTACTAAAGAAATGCTAAGTGCAAACAATCCACATGAGAACTAGAGATAAAAGAGTGTGATGCTCTAGAATCGAAAAGAGTCCCAATGGGAAAATCAGAAATAGAAATCAAATTTTCCTACCTAGATTTGGTCTGCTACTGGAAGGCGCTGTATCCAAAGTTTGGATCTGTGCTACTGGTACACCCGCACCCTACCCCATCTGCTGGGGGCAACTCCTACTCTAGTGACCAGGTTGCGCGCAACCATAACACCTTCCCCTCATCTTCTCTTTCTTTCAGTCTCTTGCATAATGACCAATCATTCTACAACTATGGCACATCACTTTTTTCTTGATTCGCTTCTAAGGGCCTACCCTTTTCCTCTTATCCTTCTTGCCCTTCCACCATGGCTTCTTAGAGCTTATAGGAACCTACTTAAGCTCTTCTTCCAGCTGCCAAGATATAGGTTGAACACATTATCGGTCCTCCAAACCTAACCGCCTAAACCTTTGCTCCATACTCTCAAAACTAACCCGCGTCTCCTCGGAATCCTCCATGCCAGAAAATGTTCTACCTCTTATACTAGCGAAGTCCTTGCATAGCTAGAAAAAGGGGGCTGATGTGGGTGGATTAAAGGGATTTCCACCAACTAGTGTTGTATTGGGCACTTGCCATTGCACCTCTAGTATCGTAGCTCTACGGAACCAGTCAGCCATTCTATGCAAAGAAAAGAGAATTTAGGCTCGATAGAATCGAAAGAAGATTGCACTAGACTTGGAGGGGATTTTTATAAAAACTCTTTTATATTTAAAAACTATTTCTAAGAGTTCTTTTCTGAAAAATACTTTTTAAAAAAAGTTATTTTGGAAAATACTTTTACTTTTAAAATAATTTTTAGGAATCCTGCAACCTTAGGCTCTAATACTATGTGAAACACCCCACACCCCTTAATATACCCAAAAGGACACATTAAAAGGCGTGGTGCGTTATAGGTATAACTGAAACTAACAGAGACTAAGATTCACAAGACAAAAATAGGTAAAAACAGTGGAAACTAAAATAATAACTTATTTAAAACAAAAGCTTCATAATTGCTTCATAAACCAAATAAGTCAAAATCGAAATACAACATACATGTCTCAAAACCCAACATGTCTCATGAAATAAAAACTTGTAGTCTAAACAAAAATTAGAGTACAAATATCCCTCATAATAAGCCAGTACATAGAAAGACCTAAAGCTAGAATAAAAGAAATACATGGTAGAAACCTTCTCCAAGAATCTTCCGAGTAACCGCAATCTATTGTCCTCTTCCTTGATTGCCTATGGGGGGAAGGGGAAAATAGAGGAGTGGGTCAGACTAAAAGTCTGGTGAATGATAGTAACTACTAGAATCTTTAAGCAAAGTAAAAGTAATAGACCCTTCAATAGTTCTCGTATATAAAAGGAAATAGGAAAGAGATAAACTGAAAATAAATACGATTAAACTATTGCTCAATTAATAAGATAGGTTTACTTTGATTGTTTGCACTTGTCCTCGATAGCTACTTTGATTAGGCTGAATTCCTAATCCTGTAATTAGGCTAAAATCCTAATTCCACCCTTTGATTGGCCTGCTACTCCATAGACCTTACTGCGGAATAGATGCTATATAACTCCCTACACAGCGGCCAATGGTAACTACGAAAGATACACAAAGCACCCATTATGAACTAGACGATACATAGCTCCCTACACATAAGGCAATGGTGTCTACGAAAGACACACATACTAAGTGCTTGGAACTCATAGCGATTACTGAGCACCGAAATGGAAGTCGCACACGTAATTTCCACCATGCTCATGCTACCTGTTGTTCCACCTATTGGGTCATATTATTAACTCATAATTGCTTCGCCCGTTCTTTTGGAATATGGTCGTAACTACTTCTATAGTTGGAATTTATAGAGTTAGGAATATTTCAAAATAAGTATATATATTTATATATGGTAAGATTTTTGAAAATTGTTTTAAAAAATAATAAATATGCCACTTATACGTTTACTTTTCCCTGTTGTTCGGGTAATCTAAGTTATGATACCAAATGTAATAACCCATCCAAAAACAGGCCTAAATCCTGACCTAGGAAAGGCCTAAATCCTGACCCAAGGAAGGCCCATCGAAATTTAGACCCATTCCAAAGCTGGCTGTGGTTGGCATAAAGAAAAATAAAGGGCTATTTAACTATTCATTCAGAACTCATGGTAGAAGGATAAAATATAATAGCACAAACAGTACTTATTTTATTTAAAATTCCAAATGTCACAAAACCATAACATAATTTCAATAATAACCTTTACATAATCATGTTCAAAAATACATTGTCATCTTCAAATGGGTACATCATAAAATATCATAAATAGATAAATATACAACTTCCAGAAGCTCCTCTCATCTCCATCTCCATCTTGATCATCGTCTCCTTCCCTAACCCTTGTTGTAACGAGGAGTGAGTCAAAACAACAATGTCTGGTGAATAGAAATCTTGAGCCTTTTTATATAAGTACTTGGGCCGTAATTTAAATAAGGATATGTCTTTCGCATTTTAAATATTCAAAACGATTTTATACTTCATGTAAAGGAAAGAGGCGGGCCCTCAAACAACCACTTGATACCTTCAATCCCTAAAGCAGGTCCTTCGTACTACCTAATTCCATAACCTATAACCATCGTTATTAATGTCTACCAATGCAAGATATAGTACCAAAGCCACTTATCACCTTTTTAATGGAAAATAGGCAGATACAGACCATTTAAGGCCTCAATTGAGGTAGGTTCCCATCATTTAATACCTATTCTCAAGGTGGACTCCTCACAAGTATCTTTTTAGCTGACATTACATGGAGATCTCTTTGGACACTGAGTACTTCCATTAAAGCAGACCTTTCCAAGATATCCTCAACCATGCCTAAACCCAATCTCGACCATTTAATAATTCATATAAGAGAAAACGGTGGATCCTCAAACAACCACTTAACAGCTCAAATCTTAGAAGCTGGCCCTTCATATTATGTCCCGTACCCCATAGAGACGTCTCACGTTAGTCTAGCTACCAGATTAGCTGAGCAAATTTACCCTACAGAATTAGGACTAACCCCACGTCATCCGTAGTTACTTATTATAGACGATGTCTTACATCAGCCTCAAAGTCACAATACTGGCAGCTAGGTTAGCTGGACAGACTTCTGTGTGCTTTTGACTGACCTCGCACCTCTATTACTTAGTCATTTTCATAACACTTTCTAAGTATATTATCACACAGCTCACCGTATCAATTATTTAGGCCTTATAAGAAATCCTTCTTATTTTTCCTTTGCAATTAAGTACTTTCCTAAGAGGATTTAAATGATAATTATTAACCTAATTAACTACGCCATTAATACATTATAACTGAATGTTATTTATGTGAGTTTATATATATATATATATATGCATTTACTAATTTCTATATATGCGGAGATTACGCACTAAACTAGCGTTTTAAATGTCATATCATCCAAAATTATACAAATCTCATTTCCGCAATAACATATACCATAAATCCAATATTCCAGCACCAATTAATGGGCTTGTTATAGAATGCATATCCAACTTATTTCATGTTAAAACATAGGAATAAATAAATAATATAAATTTATACTTTAGTTGATTTTACTCTCTATTCAACTTCTTTTACATGAAATTAAATAAAGGAAACTTCTATTAAATTTGTAGAAATAGGCAATGCGATTTGTACCTTACACACCATTTCTTAATCAAATCCCTTAACCAAAGTCTTAAGAAAAAGAATAAGAAGTGGAATAGAAGGTAAAATACATAAATTGGAAAATCCACATAAACTCCGTTATGTTCATACAAAACTATTAAGATTCCAACCTAAGAATTGATATTTCGCTTTTGGGGGAATTTTGGAGATTTTTATTGTGATATTTTCATAACTCAAAAATCCCTAAGGCATATATCAAATTCAAACTACACTATTCAATTACTAAAATAGAAAATCTAAGATTTCCAGTCACAGTAGGTCCTTAGCTTTACCTCCTTTTTGGATTTACACGCTATAATAATCTCCTTTATATCTCTTCTTTTTTATATATTCAACAAGGGGTTTTGATATATGTTAGATTCAAAAAATTGGAGGTTTAGAGGAGGAGAATTTTAGAAAATAAACAATAAACAAGAATAGATATATAAGATTTCTTACTGCAAACCCTAATGGACATTTCTGAATCTATGAAGACACGAACTAATAGAGCTTCACTGGTGTTTCCAAAATATTTTGTGAATAAAACTAGGGGCTAAGCTCTTATTTATAATGGTTGAAATGTGTTAGAATTGTCGAATTTAAGTCGGTTTAAAATAATAAAAATCCGGATGTTAACTATTTCAGAAATCCTAACCGCCACTAAGCTTCACCGGTCGACCTTCTCCACCCACTAGTTGACCAATAGCGGTTGATCGGTCATAGATCAGGGGTCAACGGTACCCTATTTTGGGAATGTTTTGATTGTCGTTGTGATGACCCGGAATTTTGGGCAATATAAATTTAATAATCTTTATTAATAATTAAATTGGATTGATAATTTTCCCTTATAATTTTAATTTAAATTGGTAATTTAATCTTTTAAAGGTTAATAAATACTTAATCTGGCAATATTTAATTTGGTAATATTAGATCTTTTCTAACAATTTAAAATTGGTAAGATTTATCTTCCAAAGCTAATAAAATTATATTCTATTTATAATGTATATATTAGTATATATATATATTGTAAATAGGAAGTCTTTGATTTAAATTTAATAATAAAAGATATGATTTAAAATTATAATATATATGTATATATTGTGATTTGAAGCTTTGTTTTAAATTTAATATTTTTCAAAAGCTAATTTAAGGTTAATTTTATATTTTCAAAATATAATATAATTATTTATTTTTAAAGTATGATAGTTTAAATAAGATTTAATAAAAGATTTTTTTTATTTTATTTTAAAAGGTACTTAAACTAAAATGGTTAAATATATATATAGTTTTAAATTAAAACTTTCTTTTTAATACCTCTTTAATTTAAAGGGTTTCTAAACATAAATGAATATAAATACAAATTCCATATTACATAAATATAAAATATAATTACTTTTATAATAAGGTTTTAAACATAATTATGCAAGGGTTTTAACATTTGTAAGCATATAAAACAAGTTTGGACATTTGTAAAATGATTTAAGCATGCAAGTACATTTGTAATGCAATAAAAAATACAAGTGGCAAATCTTTTGTTAAAAATTTAAATTATAAATAATGTAGTTTAAAGAAGAAATCCGGTCTTCATTTTTACAGTTCAATTTTTCTTCAATCTTTTCTCTTCTCATCTTTTCAAAAACTGAAACAAAAAAATAAATAAATCAAAGCAGAAACCAAAATCAAATCTGCAACTAAATCAAATACAAATTCAACACTGATTCAACCTCAACTTGAGATCAACAGCAAGTAATCAAAGAAATCAACAAGCAACTAAATTCAAAGATTAACACCAGATAAAAATTCAACAACAAAAACGAAATTCAAGAGCCTGGAACAAGTCTGGAAATCAAGAATAGGATATCTGTTCTCTGTTCAAACTGGTGAGTAAATTTTCTTTTAAAAACAGTTTTAAACCTGTTCTTATGTTGATGCATGTGATAAATATGTATAAGAATGTTGTAATATGGTTGCATAAATGTTTTTATCTGGAATATGGATTAAACTGCTATGAACATCTGTGTGTAGGATGATCTTCCTTTGATATTGGTATTCACAGACTAGAAAATATGTTCTCTGTCCTCTGCTTTAAACTAGTGAGTAAACCTTACTTTAAAAACAGTTAAATCTATTTCTATGTTTGTTATGTGAGATCAATGTTGTAGCAATATGGTATGCATTGTTTACATGAATGATTGGGATGAATGCATGTGGATATAATGATATACTGGTGAAATGTTTGAAGATATGTTCATATATTCTCCTCTATTCTTATCCCAGGTTCCAATTTCACAAGAAAAATTCATATCTACCTAAATAATCATATTCAAGCTATGATTCCTGAAGAGGAAATAATTGTAACAATGTAATATAGATTTTAAAAATGGTTACAAGTATTTAAATTTAGTAATTATTTCAAAAATAGGAAATTACAGTGGAAAATTTATTTAGGTCAGAAATCAAACATTTTAATTCTCTGTTTTGATTATCTTATCTGATTCGTATTTGTAAATGGTGAATTTAAATGGTATAACAATGATTTTTAGATCAGTATTCATTGTGCTTTTCTAAGATGATCGGAATTGGCACTTTCGCCAAATTCCGACGAACGGAAAGGACTTGGGCATTAGGCTTTGGTCTGGAGGAAGATGGTAGCTCGGCGATCAAGGGAAAAATGGTCGCTAGATTTTTCATGCGACATGGAGACCGGAAATAGGTGAAGTAGGGTTTTATTACCGGTTTAAGTTGTCGATGTGGTGGGAGCTCGTACGGCGGCTAGGGTGGACCGGAGTAGCTCGCCTTGGGGGAATTGGTGCTGGAAGGTGAGACGAAGCTTCGGTGAAGGGGGCAGTTGATCTCAAGGTCGGAGGCGACGAGGAGAAGCAAATTTCCGACAGTGGTGGTTTCAGTTTTGGTCGAGATCGGCTCGTTTTCGTTTCGACGGAGTTATGTTCGATCTGGATTCGTGTATGGGTTCGCGGGGTTAAGGGTGATTGTCGAGTGTTGCCACGATGATCTCCGGTGGTCGGAGTTGCTGGTGTACGTGCACCACGTGCACGTCGTATCTGGTTGGTGAGTCGCTCGGGTTTTGACTCGTGCGAGTGAAGAATGACTCGAAGTAGAGGACGAACGCGAGTGTACCGTGTTTTGTTCGGGAAGGGTACGAGTTTGACTCGAGAACTTTGAATTTGCAAACTGTTTTTCAAATTGAAGAAGAAGTGTTGCCATGCTTTATAGAAATAAAAGCAAAAGTTTTGTAAAGAATCAAGTTTGAAAATTTTTAAACAAGTTAAGACAGGATTTTAAGTTACGGAAGTAATTCGTTCAAAGATGAATGTTTAATTAGTTTTAAAATAATTAGTAGATAAGTTTTTAAGATATGATAATCAAATTTTTTTAAAAATAATAATAATAATATGTTAAAATGTATTTAAACAATCATTGAAAGATTTCAAAGATTTAAAGGTTAAAATTAAGATGTTTAAACTTCTTTTAAATTGATTTCTAAATGTTTTATTTGTAAATATGGTTTAATGATAATTTAGTAATCAATTATAATAAAGGATTTGTCTTTAAGTTATTAAGATTTTGTTTAATTTTAAATAATTAATTTGTGGAAATAAATAAGGTTAATTAATTATTGTTATTAACTTAAGAATAGTTAATTAATGTAAATGATTTGTTAATAAGTAAAAGTTTAATTAAGATAAATGATTTTCTTAATATATTTAAGTATTTTTAAATACAAGGAGTTAACTAATTATTTAATTAATTTTAAATGATTTGTTAAATGTTTGGTTAATTTAAATAATCACTTAATTATGAATTAATTAAGTATAATTAGTTGATAGAGTAATTAATGAATAATTACTAAATGTAATTAAATTAAGAAGAATTGCTTATGGAAGTAATTAGTGGATAATTACTAATGGAAGTAATTAAATGGAAATGATTAAGGGTTAATCACTTAATGTTATTAATTAAAGGATTTATTAATATAATTAATTAATGAGTTAATTAATTAATTAAAGAGTTAAGGATTAATTAATAATGTGATTAATTATTTGCTAAGGTAATTAATTAAATGAGTAATTAATTAATGGAAGTAATCAAAGGATTAATATAATTAATTAAGGAGTTAATTAATTAAGGTAAGTAATTACAGAATGGTTAATTACTGTTTATGATTAATTAAGGTTAATTAATGAATGTGGATCATTAAAGATTAATTATTTAATTAATGAGAAGGATAATTAATTAATGAAGTAATTAGAGAATCATTAATTAATATAATTAATGAAATTAATCAAGGTTGATTAATAAAAGTGATTTATTAAAGTATGATTAATTAATTGTAATTAATTAAGGATCAATGTAATTAATTTTAGTTAATTAATTAATGGAAGTAAACGAAGGATCATTAATTAGTGAAATTAATAAATGTAATTAAAGGTTAATTACTGTAAATGGTTAAGGATAATTAATTTGTGAAATTAATTAAAGGCTAATTACTTGAATGTAATTAAAGGATAATTAATCAAGGAAGATTAATTAAGGAAGATCATTAAGAGATGATTAATTAATTAATTTGTAATTAATTAATGATAGTAAGCAGGATTAAGGTAATCCAAGTAATTAAAGGATAGTAATTAATTTAATTAAAGGTTAATTAAATTGATTAAGAGTTAATCAAACCTGCTTATGGATGATTGATTGATATTGGATGGTTGATATTGGATGATTTGGATATGATATCTCTGATATGTGATATGAGTTGCTTTTTGAGATGATTGGTTGATATGAATTATCTATATTTGATATTGTGAATCATCTATTTATGTTATTCTGAATATAAGTTTAAATGTTTAAAACTTTAAACAACTTGGACATTAAAATGGCGTTTTGGATTTCGATGAGACCGGGATCGGGTATCAAATTTGATTATCCGAAAACCACATCGATCCAAGTTAAACGATAGGTCGTGAATCTCAAGTGAAGATGAAGATTTAGAGTGCAAGGGTTATTGTCGTTAACTCAGAGGGTGGTTCCAAAATGAGTGTAACGAGATAATGCCTTCGGTTTCGTTCGAACCCGGAACGGACTTGTATGGATGAATGCTTTCAGAACATCGTCAGGTGGACGATGAGCATTCTAAGATAGATGTGTTCTATAAAGGTAATCGTAGCCTCAAGCCTCATCAACCGGGAATGGCTAAAACAGGGGAGGTGCAGCAAGGTTAGTGGGTAGCACCCAAGTAGGATAAGATTTCCCTTATCTAGAAGTTCCTTTTTATTCGGCTTAGTGTGTGGTTGGTCGCGCCAACTACGGGGTTTCTTATTCGGGAATTATCTAGTAAGGGATGGTTCCGGCCTTGTGTTGCAGGGGGTTGGGAGTGATTCTCGGTACGTTGATCTAGGCCACGTACTGTGATGGGCGGTACCCCAGTAGCCCTGCCATTGTATGGAATCCAAACTCCAATAAGTGTCGTACGTATTAGTTGTGCCCAACTATGTTGGAACGTGAGATGTAAGCATTCCAGCTATTTCTGTATTTTATTTTGAAAACCCTAGACCCTATTTATAATAATTCTGGATTTCCTATCAATGTTTTGGTTATCGTAAGGTAAAAACTTTTCCGTGTTTATGTGCGGGGAGTCTTACGAGATACCTTTTATTTTCAAAGGTTTTTCAAAGTTAAACAACTTTAACCGTTTACTCACACCAGACCCATGTCTGACCCAAGTGTTTATTTTCTGTTTTATTAAACTCTTGGGTACTCAAATTTTTACAAGTAGCCAAGGGATTCAGGTTAGCTTTGATGAATTCTGGAGGAGATGTGAAGCAGGTGGCTTCAGCTTGTAGATATATTATGGTTCCGCTGTGTTAGTGTTGTATCTGTATTGTATTGATGTATTGGAGTTGTAAGATAGACAGGTGTTTATAACTGTCTAATATGTGATGTATAAGTTGTGTAACTCTGATGTATATGATACTATGTAACATCTTATGTGATATATTATATTTCATTCGTTCCACTGTGAGTATCTATTGTTGTTGAGTTTCTTCTTTTCTATCTTTTCTTCTTCTATCCCTTTCTTTCTTAAATCATGATGCGTCTTTCTGGGCT
This sequence comes from Allium fistulosum, assembly GCA_030737815.1. Taxonomy (NCBI): domain Eukaryota; kingdom Viridiplantae; phylum Streptophyta; class Magnoliopsida; order Asparagales; family Amaryllidaceae; genus Allium; species Allium fistulosum. The sequence continues at coordinate 640,955,798 of CM060907.1, read as the reverse complement.
AAGAAAGACGGGTCGTGACAGTTGGTATCAAAGCACTAGGTTGAGTGAATACCTAGGCTTTGGAGTGATTTCTTTCTTGAGAGAGCGTACTTGTAACTTTATATATATATTTATATATCTTCCTAATCTGTTGGGTTACCTGTCCGGTCACCCACATAAGTTAGCCTAAACAACGTGAGTTAGGCTGGCAGTTTGAGGTTTAAAGGTAGATGGAGTAGTGGTGGGTGTGTAGCACGACTACCACTAATGTTAGACGCCCTATTGTTGAGGTTGGAGGTGTATCTGTCGAGACTGTAAACCCAATATCATCTCGAGTAAGTTTGGCAGTATGGTGTAAGGATTTCTCGGATCTCTAAAGGAAATCTTTTTCAAGATTCAGAGTCCATTATTGAAGTGTAAGCTTGGTTGAGCTCAAGTGAGCGGATTTTCTATAATTTGGATCTGTCGATTGTGCAGAAGCAAGTGATGGTATCCTAACATCTTCAGGAAGGAGCAGCTGTGTGATGAGATGCTGTATCTATGGATGTTCCCGAAGGAAATGTCTTTTTGGAGCAAGATTAAGAAGAGTAAGTTATTGGCGTTTGGTTTGGAGCCTAAGTTTCTTGAGAAGATATCTGCTCATCTCAAAGATCTTTTGTGGAGATTGGTTATTATGGCTTTGAGATTGAGGTTTCTCATGAGGTGGTAGAAGCTATCAAGGTAGTCAGAAGTTTGTCTGCATCAGGAGTTTGAGTTCCGTATCGACTTGATTCCAAAAGCGATACCGGTGGTTAGTCTGGTAGTAGGATGGTTCTTAGAGAAAGAAGAGTTGGTGTAGCAGCTCAAGAATTTTTGGAAATAGATTGTTCATATCTTGTTCTCAAGTTTGGATTCTGATGTAAGGTTGTGTGACTAAGTCGGATGGATCACTAAGATTTTATGGATCTGATGAACCGTGTTTTCCGAATATGTGTATCAAGTTGTGCTCGAGTTCATCAACATTTTCATCTATTTCAGAATCAGAGTTGTGCAGCGAAAGCAAGATAGTAGCTGTGCGAGGAAGGAAGTAACCTCAGATTTCTACAGGAAATTTAAGTGGACCTCTGAATATGTATAGGAAATTTTTAGGATCTGAAGATAAGGTTATAGAGTACATCTATTTTGGCTGTTTCAGATGGGAGAAGTATGTTCGGTCTTCTATTTGCTTGTGGAATAGAGTTTGTGGATTTCAGCGGATTTTGGAAGGATCATCTTGTTGATAGGATCTAGAGATCATTTGGTTCTTTGTCCAGATTTGTTTCAAGAAGCATCAGCGAAGGTTGAGCTATTCAAGGAGAGATGAGGTAGCCCAGGATCGTCTGATGAGTTATGCAGATATGAGACAAAGAGTTTGGAATTCGGAATTGGAAATTGGAAATTGTTTAAGTTTTCTCCAATTATAGGAGCTATAAGATTTGGTAAGTCTGGAAAGCTAGCACTGAAGTATTTTGGATTTTCCTGTGTTCTCGAGAGAATTAGTTCTTTTGTTTACAAGATTGAATGGCCAGTTTGGATATCTGGAATTCATTGTATTTCACATATCTTTGAGGGAGTACGTGTATGACCCATCGCTGGTTGTAGAATCAACAGTTCAGATAGATTTGGAAGTTTGAGCTGGATTTGGTTGTGATCTGATATTTTGTTCAGATTAGTGGATTTAGAGAAGAGAGGAGCTCTGGATCATAGTGGTATTGTTAGTTTAGATTCTGTAGAGCGAGTATTCCGGTGATTTATACTTGGGAAACTCTAGATAGTATTAGAAGATCTATCCTGATTTGTATCAGAATAGTTAGTTAGGTTTGATTGTTTGATTGGTTGCTATGGTTGTTAGTAACTGGATGATAGGTATGCTTTGCTGTTTGAGATAAAAACTTTTGCTGGATTATTAAATTATCTTTGTTTTTAATTTCGGGGACGAAATTCTTTTAAGGGGGAGGAATGTGATGACCCAGAATTTTGGGCAATATAAATTTAATAATCTTTATTAATAATTAAATTGGATTGATAATTTTCCCTTATAATTTTAATTTAAATTGGTAATTTAATCTTTTAAAGGTCAATAAATACTTAATCTGGCAATATTTAATTTGGTAATATTAGATCTTTTCTAACAATTTAAAATTGGTAAGATTTATCTTCCAAAGCTAATAAAATTATATTCTATTTATAATGTATATATTAGCATATATATATTGTAAATAGGAAGTCTTTGATTTAAATTTAATAATAAAAGATATGATTTCAAATTATAATATATATGTATATATTGTGATTTGAAGCTTTGTTTTAAATTTAATATTTTTCAAAAGCTAATTTAAGGTTAATTTTATATTTTCAAAATATAAGATAATTATTTATTTTTAAAGTATGATAGTTTAAATAAGATTTAATAAAAGATTTTATTTTTTTTCTTTTAAATGGTACTTAAACTAAAATGGTTAAATATATATGTAGTTTTAAATTAAAACTTTCTTTTTAATACCTCTTTAATTTAAAGGGTTTGTAAACATAAATGAATATAAATACAAATTCCATATTACATAAATATAAAATATAATTACTTTTATAATAAGGTTTTAAACATAATTATGCAACGATTTTAACATTTGTAAGCATATAAAACAAGTTTGGACATTTGTAAAATGATTTAAGCATGCAAGTACATTTGTAATGCAATAAAAAATACAAGTGGCAAATCTTTTGTTAAAAATTTAAATTATAAATAATGTAGTTTAAAGAAGAAATCCGGTCTTCATTTTTACAGTTCAATTTTTCTTCAATCTTTTCTCTTCTCATCTTTTAAAAAACTGAAACAAAAAAATAAATAAATCAAAGCAGAAACCAAAATCAAATCTGCAACTAAATCAAATACAAATTCAACACTGATTCAACCTCAACCTGAGATCAACAGCAAGTAATCAAAGAAATCAACAAGCAACTAAATTCAAAGATTAACACCAGATAAAAATTTAACAACAAAAAGGAAATTCAAGAGCCTAGAACAAGTCTGGAAATCAAGAACAGGTTATCTGTTCTCTGTTCAAACTAGTGAGTAAATTTTCTTTTGAAAACAGTTTTAAACCTGTTCTTATGTTGATGCATGTGATAAATATGTATAAGAATGTTGTAATATGGTTGCATAAATGTTTTTATCTGGAATATGGATTAAACTGCTATGAACATCTGTGTGTAGGATGATCTTCCTTTGATATTGGTATTCACAGACTAGAAAATATGTTCTCTGTTGTGACGCCCCACCTTTATGCCCACGCTAGCCAAGAACACTACGGTGTAATGCTGTCGACTAGCACGGAGAATAAGGCTGTTGAGGGGCGACCATCCGTGTAACTTCTTTGTGCGAGCACCGATATGTCAGATAGTATAGAATGCATATCATTTAAGGAGGAAATCCGACATACCGATACAAACTCAAAGCTATCACACAGTGGCTAAAAATAATCTTCGGAAACAAACATAGAAGTTAACATAACATAAATCAGTCACAGACATCCATATCACAAAGGCGGAAAAAGATATGAATATATATATAACACATGAAAGTGTACATCAGAGTAGTGGTCAGAAAGATCCATGATAATACAAAAGAATAGCAACATGTGCTATACAAAAGAATACATCAATGAGTCGATATCTCAAATGTGTACAACAAAAACTACTAATCTGAGTAGTTAGCCAAAAGTCAGAGTAATAGATCCCTGGAGTGAAGTCAAGCAGAAGCACCTGTAACATCTCGGTCTGACCCGAGTATTATTTCATAAGAAAATAATAAACGGATCAGTCTAGCTATAAATATCAGATGACATGATATAGAATAAGAGATATGGCATAAACATATAATAACCATAAAGGCATACTACTATAAGTATGTAAAATGAAAATCAACAAGAGATTAATCAATATCACAAGAATCTTCTCAAAGATAAAATGGGGTATCATACCCTAAACTTGTATTCATAACAAGTCAATGACACACGAATTCACCAATGCACAAAAATTGATAACCTATCAATGAAAATCATGAAAATTGGTGAAGCACAAATTCCAGAAATCATCACAAGAAATCCAGAAATCACAAAAAGGGGGAGGCCTATCACAAGAACGAGAGCATGAAAACTCACCAACACGTAACACAAGAACGAGAAGCTATCTCATGGAAGCTATCCATTAAATTTTGACACACGAACGGCCCGAAGACCATGGGGCGCTACCCCACATATGTGATGTAGAAACATCACACAAACGGGGTTTAGTCTCCCTCGTAGACAAAGAGACATCGCACAATTGCTAGTCTAAATCACAAAAATGATCATCATGATCATCAAGAAGTGTCAATCACACCAAGCTAGTAAATATATGAGTTTAGCTTCATGTCCCATAACCACTTGCTTAACTTAAATATTTACGAACAAGCTGTGAATCTTCACTAGAAAATTGTCACAAAAAGGGTTCAATCGAACAAGTCCAAGAGCTAACCGACGAAGTGAACGCGAGCGTTTCATACCACTCGTTTTACTAAGTCGTTTAATTCGATTTCTCATCCGAGTGAAGTAAAGGCTTGTATATACTAGTAGATTGGAAAACGGTTTAAGAAAAAGAGCTTTGTAATAAAATAGAGTTGAAATCGTTTTGATGAAAGAGTTTTGATATTTACTACTAGTATTGAAACCTTCATATTTTTAAAGTGACAAGTCACAAAATTGATTGTAGAAACAAATCAACCCACTAAACTTCACATGCGAAGACGTGAATAAAACCCAAGGAAACCAGTTCCAAAACCATCAAAGTAGAAATATGCTTGCGACCTAACGTGGTCGAATTAAAGTGCAACGACTTAAAGTCAAATAGGTCGAACGACCTAAGGGTTGAATGCCGTGCGACCTAGCAAAAGAACAGGTCGAGCGACCTAGTGAAATACAAGTCAAATGACCTAAGTGTAAAAGGCGAGCGGCCTATAAGAGCACAGCCTAACTGTGGCACGACCTAGCTGGGTGAGCGACCTAACGCGGTCAAGAAACGAAAAGGCGCGACCTAAGTGGAAGACAGGTCGAGCGACCTAACTCCAGGCTGAGCTAAGGAAAGGCGCGATCTAACGAGGTCGACCTAAGTGCAAGCGACCTAAGGGTTTGTGAGGGCGAGCGACTTAACAGGTATGAGGTCCAGCGACCTAAGTGAAGCAAGGCCTAACGACCTAAGGAGAAGAGACTCGCGACCTAAAGCGAACGACTTAACAGGTCACGAGATGCTTCAATGGTCGAGCGACCTAAGGACGAACGACCTAAATATTCAAGGCAGAACGACCTAAGCCTTAGCGACCTAAGGAAATGTACGACCTATGCCCAGAACGAGCTTATATTTGAAGGCAGAGACTTATCCACGCCAGAGCGACCTAAGAACCAATGACCTACGACCTAACGGCCAGCAACCTAGATGCGAACAGGCCAGTTCCGAGGCAGTGCGATCTATGTCCAGGAATTTGCCAAAACACACGAAAATTTGGGATTTTCACCAATTCGATCCAAACCAAATGCAAACATACATGCTAAAGTGATGGGGAATCATTCCCAACAATCCAATAACAGTTATAGGCGAGAATGTGAGATAAAAATCTCACCTTTGCACTAAAATCAATGAAGATTAAGCCTAAAAATAAAGCAAGAACAGTCCAAAGCTTGAATCAATGTCTCCTCTTTGGATTTGGAGTTGAATGATGGATTTGCAATTGAATTTTAGCTTGGAGTTTTAATTTTCCAATCCCTCCACCATTTTTGAAGAAGCTTTAATGTATATGCAAATAGAAATGAAGTTATGAAGAGAAGGAAGGGATTGGGCTGAGTTAGTAAGTGTAGTCCAAACCAAAGCCCTAAGTGAAAAAGTGGTGAAAATTCCACTTTCTCCAAACATATCGATGTTTACACTCAAAAAGATCGCAAACGTCATTTTGAACTCAATGGGGGTGGGCTCGAGTCCTAATTTGACCGTATGCAAAAAGTAGCTTTTCGGACTAACATCCGACTAACGATAAAATATTTAAATATAAAATCGATAGATATGCGGGTTGTTACAGACTCCCCTCCTTAAAGAAATTGCGTCCCCGCAATATACAAGGTGGAAATAAAAAGTAACAACCGTAAAAGCATATTAACACAAAAAGTAATTTGAAATAAGAAGTTTACCTCAAAGAGCATGAGAAAGTAAGTCCGGATGTGTTCGCTCGATGAATTCTCTAGATTCCCAAGAACAATCTTTAGGATTCGAGGACCATTGAACCTTCACAAGCGGAACATCTTTATTTCGAAGTCGTTTGACCTCCGAAGCAATAATTCGAATAGGATGCTGCTCATAAATTAAATTAGGCGAGACTTCAATTTCTTCCACTGTAACAACCCGGGTTTTTTCGCATCAATTTATAAATGACGGTTAAATCATTGTTAAGTGCTATTGTAGATTTTAATCGAATCGGAATCCTTTTTGTAAAAGTTTGTTATCGTCACTAGACGATTGAAATTGATAACAAATTTCTATCAGCAATCTTGATCGAATTGAAATTCTTTTTTTAAACGCATAGTTAAAAGTTATTTGGGCCAATTGTTTTGATGAAGAGTTGATACTTGGTACCACTGCCATTCTTTCCTTTGGTGAATTCAAACCCGTTCCCCATTTCTTACTTTCATTCGAAAACCCTAGGCTAAGAAAACAAAACGAACGAAAATGGCGGCTTCGATCTCGTCTCGTTCGATCTGGAAAATTAGGGCTTTGGCTCTTTGTTTCCTTGTCGCTTTGAATTGGAGCTTCTCGAATCGCTCGCTTCTGGAACTCGAAGGCGCCGACCTCATCTTGCTCGAGGCTACTTCGACGTGCTCGTGCTCGCTTGGACTTTGGCTTAACTTCGTTCGTCGTCCTCACCGCGTCAGCAACGTCTTCACTTCCATGGCAAAGGTGAGCGATTTATTGCTCACATCTAATTCAAGCCATATGATCTTTTGTTTTCGATTTCCATGGTTCTAATTTTGTGGGAAATTGCTGCTTTGAATTTTCTGGTATTTTGACTTCGTTCATAGTTGATTTTGATTCGTGAATTCATTGTACGGCTGGCTTCGGCCTTGTTTAAGATTTCCTGTAATTGTTTTGTCGAATTCAATTTCCTACTGCCACATGCTACATGGTCACTACGGTTTGGGTTTGAAACTGTTACGTTTGATTTTAATCTTTGTTTCCTTCGACTCCAGTCAGATTTTTGTATGCAATGCCACGTCTTCGACCATTCTTGATTTCCTAAAAGAAACACTGATGATCACGTCGAACTGTCCCATTTATTCTATGACATTGTTGGTTTGATCCATGTCTTAGTTCACTGTATGTTTATTCTCGTCAGTCTGCATTAGCTTGTACTTCGAGTTGTGTCGCACTGTGTTATTTTGCCTTGAGGTACATTCTGGATGATGTCGCTGCATTGAATTTGGTCATTTATATACTTTATGTATACTCTCGATAATCATGTTGCACTACATCGCCACTGTTGCAAGTGTTCTTTGATGTTGAGCCACTGTCTGTCACCGTTTATATGTTCCCTTGATAGCTTGTTGAAAACTCATATTGTTGTATTAGTCTCCGAAATTTCACTGGCTTTGGCTGACATGGTGTATATACATGATGCCTTGATTTTCATTTGGCTTCATTTGAAAATTTGTGTTGCATTAAGCACGTGATCCTCACGTAGGTGTGGTCTGCACTTATATTTGTTTTAGGTTTCTAACACTTTGCCAATTAGCCTGTTCACTGTTCCATGTGTTCACATTGATGTACATGCATTTGTCACGGTTTAATCATCATGATTCTGCCGTGTCTTGTTCATATAGTATACTGAGTCAAGTTTCATGTATATTTGGTACTGCTGTTTCTTCACTGGGTTCCTGCATATATATATAACACCACTTGTTGCCTATGTTAGTCTGACTCATGTGCGTGTGTCTTTAGCTTGAGTTCACTTTAGTGCATTTGTTACTTGAATTCTGGTCTACATTGATGAACTGGATCATGGGTTCGATCACCTGCTATGTCTGGTTCATCATTTAGTCCACCTGTGCATTTGTATTGCAGTCTTCATGTACCTGAATGCATGTCGTCATTGTGCTTTTGTAGTTCAAGTGTGTTATATTACTACCTTCGTTCTCGAAATTGAAGTTCGCACTGCCTAACTCACTGTCACATCCATGTATAGTTCCTCCTGTCCTCTGCTTATCTTAGTGACCTTTCACTTTGGCTGGCATTAGAATGTGCGGCCTGGTTGCTTGCTGATTGATCTTTTTGTGCCTGTAATTGTCGTTGCATCCTTGCCTGGCATTCACGCGATGCCACCTGGAAGTCTGCACATTGATATGTTGTATTTCTATCCTTGATTGAACTAGACTGGATATTGAGTTTTATTGTGACCAGAGCCACTGCAGTCTCTGTTTTCTGTTGATTGAGTGGAACTGGGGTCGAGACTTGATTTTATGTCTTGACCATTTGTTTGAAATGCCTTATTTGTTATCATCTGTGTTGAACCCGATTCGGGGTTTGACCTGGCGATCATTGTGTCTTTGAACCTATGCGTTTGTGGCTGCACTTCATTTATCAGTGCAGTACTTGTTCCATATTGTCTTGAGTTCGAGACTTCTTCATTTGCACATCTGTGTTGCCATATTGATCACTCGTTCATTTGTACATGTTTATCCTCGAGTTGTCCATCTCAGTTGAACTATTGATGACTTTTCTGCAGTTTAGTTGCAGCCTGTCTTCGTCCTTATACCTGTTTGCCACTGCAGATTCGTTGTGGTGGTGACTTTATATTCGGGGGTGGCGAGGTAGTGCACGCGTGCGTGCACTGCAGCCACCTAGAATTGACAGTTTTGAATAGATGTTTTCTTTGCGTCGTGATGCATTGACCTTTTATGCCGTATTGGCGAGGCCGTACACGCGTGCGTGTACGGCAGCCAATCGAATTTTTGATGGTTTTAAATTGATATTTCAATTGTTTAAATTGATTTGGATTGCTGATTTGTCGTTTTAACACTGTTTAGTGTTATATCTGCCGTCATCCGATTCTTTTATAGAGGAGTTGGATATACGAGATTTCTGTGACTGTCTTCTATTTGATGTTTGATTATAATTGCTTCTGTGCACTAATAAACTGGTTTGAATTAGACTGACCCGTGTATTATTTTCTGTTGAATGTAATACTCGGGTCAGACCCGAGTTATTTCAGGTTGTAGATTTCTTTCTTTGAGTTGCTGTTCGGGATTGAAGACTTTTCACATCTTCTGAAGTTATCAGAGTCATTTTGTAGTAGTCGTGTCATTGTATAGAATGATATGTATTCATGTATATTAGTCGATAATGTACTTGTATATATAACTTCTAGAGTCGACAGTTGTAGTTGTATCATATGTATAGTGTCAACTATGTATTAACTGACATCAGTTATATATATCTGAGATTTTTGTTTTTATCTGAGTTCCGCATTTATATTATCTGTGTTATTGTTATATCTAATGTCCTAAACTATTATGAACCGTCGTAGTTCGTTTTATACTAGTATTGGGTGTGTCGATGGGAGTAAATAAATAATAGAAGAAAAATAAAATGAATGTACCACTCCTATCGAGATAACCAATGTTAGTGTAAGGCCAATTACGGATGGTCGCTCCCATCCAGCCTTATTCTTCGTAATAATAGACAGTATTTCCTTTAATACTCTTTGTTATTATGAGCATAGAGGTGGGGCGTTACAGTTGGTATCAGAGCCAGGTTTATGGACATATTATAAAACATAACTTGGATGGAACATATGTTACAACTATTAGTCGATGTTTTAATTGTATTTGAGTCAAAACTAAAGTTTTGAAATTTGGATGAAATTTTTAAATATCTTTATTTAAAAATAATAGTGAAATTGTGTTCTGATGATTTGATTGATTTGTGTTCTAATTATCAGAGTGCGCAGCGGAAACAGTGAAACTGTCTTCGCTGAGTACAATTGATAATCTTTTTGATTTAAGAATCAAAATACGAAATTAATATGAATTCCATTCGTTGTTTATATAGCTGTAATTATTTGTTTCTTTGAGAATTTCGAATCCAAATTGAGGATTCGAAGAAATTGCAGATATGTGATTTTTGTTGAAATTTCCGCTGGCTTTCTTTTGTACTAATCATCTATTGAGTAGATTTTTGCTGTTTTGAATTGTCTTCATTGAAGATACCTTTGAATGATTTCTTTGTTCATTCTGTAGTACGTGCAAAAATTTGAATTGCGCGCTACTGCATTTATTTTTACGTTGAACCGATGCTTGGTTATGAAACGTATTTTGTTGCCGTTATTTTTATAACGGGATTTTTACACCAATGCTATATTTTGAAGCACGGTGTTTGTGGCATTTTAGATGAATGAAAATTCACTAACATTACATTTTGATGTGGATTGTTTTGATGTGATTTTGACGTTTTAAAACTACTGTCGCTTTGGCTTCAGTAACCACCAAATTTTAAAAGTGGATTTTCAAGCGGTTATTCCGCAATATTGATTGTAACCGTTTTTACGGTATTTTGAGAAGTACAATTTCCTTATCGAAATTGTTACTGATTTGCTGTTTTAATCACGTGATTGGAAAATCATTTTAAAAATGAAATTTGTTTTATAAATTTTTAACAGTTTGTGTTTTCAAAAGAATGAGAAAGTGACTTAAATGATTCAGCAAAATCAAGGATTATGACCCCTTTCTTTTACTGTTTCGCTTAACTCCGGACTTGTCCAGTTGAGAATGTGAATTGTTATTTTTACAAAATAAATAAAAATTGCTTTCAGAAATTTAACAGTTTACGCTTTCAAAAGAATGAGAAAGCGATTTAAACGTTTCAGCAAAATCGAGGACTATGACCCCTTTCTTTTACTGATTCGCTTAATTCCGGACTTGTCCGTTTGAGAATGTAAAGTGTATTTTTGCAAAATACACAATTTTGCACTTTCAAGGAAACGATGAAGAGTTTTAAACGATTTAGCAAAAGTGCGGAGTATGGAACCACACTTTTACTATTTCGGTTAATTCCGGACTCGTTAATTGAATATCTATTGTTTTGATGATTTTGATGAATTTTACACTTTCAAGGAAACGATGAAGAGAATCAAACGATTTAGTAAAACATGTGGTATGGGACATGTGCGTTTGCTATTTCGGTTAATTCCGGACTCGTTAATTGAAATATTTGATGCTTTCGTGTGCTTTCGAGCCACTATGATGGACCTTCGGGTCATATGATGGACCTTCGGGTCATATGATGGACCTTCGGGTCAAATACCAGTACTAGACCTTCGGGTCACTCTGCGGACCTTCGGGTCAATCTGATGGGCGCCAAAATTATGTTGAGTACTTGGTAGGCTTCGGCCATATGTTGTTGCACGTGCGGCGAATTAAAAACTCGCCATCTGATGGGATCGATCCAAGCTTTTATGTTGATTTTCTAGTCTTCTTAATTGATTTCTAGATATTTGTTGCTTCCAATTATCTGCAGGTAATTGGATATTTGTTGATATGAGTTCTGATTATCGTTTTTGATAATCAGATATTTGTTGTTTCTAATTATCGCTTGTGATAATTAGATATTTGTTGATATGAGTTCTGATTATCGTTTTTGATAATCAGATATTTGTTGTTTCTAATTATCGCTTGTGATAATTGGATATTTGTTGATATGAGTTCTGATTATCGTTTTTGATAATCAGATATTTGTTGTTCTAATTATCGCTTGAGATAATTAAATATTTGTTGATTTTAGATTTAATTATCGCCTGAGATAATTAAATAATTGTTGATTTGAGATTTAATTATCGCTTTAGATAATTAAATATTAGTCGATTTCAGATTTAATTATCGCTTGAGATAATTAAATATTTGTTGATTTTAGATTTAATTATCGCCTGAGATAATTAAATATTTGATGATTTCAGATTTAATTATCGCTTGAGATAATTAAATATTTGTTGATTTTAGATTTAATTATCGCCTGAGATAATTAAATAATTGTTGATTTGAGATTTAATTATTGCTTTAGATAATTAAATATTTGTCGATTTCAGATTTAATTATCGCTTGAGATAATTAAATATTTGTTGATTTTAGATTTAATTATCGCCTGAGATAATTAAATATTTGATGATTTCAGATTTAATTATCGCTTGAGATAATTAAATATTTGTTGATTTTAGATTTAATTATCGCCTGAGATAATTAAATAATTGTTGATTTGAGATTTAATTATCGCTTTAGATAATTAAATATTTGTCGATTTCAGATTTAATTATCGCTTGAGATAATTAAATATTTGTTGATTTTAGATTTAATTATCGCCTGAGATAATTAAATAATTGTTGATTTGAGATTTAATTATCGCTTTAGATAATTAAATATTTGTCGATTTCAGATTTAATTATCGCTTGAGATAATTAAATATTTGTTGATTTTAGATTTAATTATCGCTTGAGATAATTAAATATTTGATGATTTCAGATTTAATTATCGCTTGAGATAATTAAATATTTGTTGATTTTAGATTTAATTATCGCCTGGGATAATTAAATAATTGTTGATTTGAGATTTAATTATCGCTTTAGATAATTAAATATTTGTCGATTTCAGATTTAATTATCGCTTGAGATAATTAAATATTTGTTGATTTTAGATTTAATTATCGCCTGAGATAATTAAATATTTGATGATTTCAGATTTAATTATCGCTTGAGATAATTAAATATTTGTTGATTTTAGATTTAATTATCGCCTGAGATAATTAAATAATTGTTGATTTGAGATTTAATTATCGCTTTAGATAATTAAATATTTGTTGGTTTCAGATTTAATTATCGCTTTAGATAATTAAATATTTGTTGATTTGAGAAATTTGATTATCGTTTTTGATAATTAAATATTTGTGACTTTTGAGATTCGAGCTTCGTCTTTTTCTATGTCGATTCAGGTGAGTAATTCGATTTACTCACATTCAATTCGTGCTCTGTATGGGATTTCTGCTCTGATTTCCTTCTCTTTTAGTTGCTGGAACTCGATTGTTCTTGCTTTTGTTAGTCGTCTGATTTTGATCCCGGATTCCCACGAGGTTGATTCTTTTAATTTGAAGCAGTCGAACCTTTCGATTCCTTATCTAATACTTCCCCGCTGATATTTGCTTTGCTTATACATTCGACATTGCCATGCTCTTTTGGTTGTTACCTTTTATCCATTTATTCCCTATGATTGCATGGACGCAATCTCTTTAAGGAGGGGAGTCTGTAACAACCCGGGTTTTTTCGCGTCAATTTATAAATGACGGTTAAATCATTGTTAAGTGCTATTGTAGATTTTAATCGAATCGGAATCCTTTTTGTAAAAGTTTGTTATCGTCACTAGACGATTGAAATTGATAACAAATTTCTATCAGCAATCTTGATCGAATTGAAATTCTTTTTTTAAACGCATAGTTAAAAGTTATTTGGGCCAATTGTTTTGATGAAGAGTTGATACTTGGTACCACTGCCATTCTTTCCTTTGGTGAATTCAAACCCGTTCCCCATTTCTTACTTTCATTCGAAAACCCTAGGCTAAGAAAACAAAACGAACGAAAATGGCGGCTTCGATCTCGTCTCGTTCGATCTGGAAAATTAGGGCTTTGGCTCTTTGTTTCCTTGTCGCTTTGAATTGGAGCTTCTCGAATCGCTCGCTTCTGGAACTCGAAGGCGCCGACCTCATCTTGCTCGAGGCTACTTCGACGTGCTCGTGCTCGCTTGGACTTTGGCTTAACTTCGTTCGTCGTCCTCACCGCGTCAGCAACGTCTTCACTTCCATGGCAAAGGTGAGCGATTTATTGCTCACATCTAATTCAAGCCATATGATCTTTTGTTTTCGATTTCCATGGTTCTAATTTTGTGGGAAATTGCTGCTTTGAATTTTCTGGTATTTTGACTTCGTTCATAGTTGATTTTGATTCGTGAATTCATTGTACGGCTGGCTTCGGCCTTGTTTAAGATTTCCTGTAATTGTTTTGTCGAATTCAATTTCCTACTGCCACATGCTACATGGTCACTACGGTTTGGGTTTGAAACTGTTACGTTTGATTTTAATCTTTGTTTCCTTCGACTCCAGTCAGATTTTTGTATGCAATGCCACGTCTTCGACCATTCTTGATTTCCTAAAAGAAACACTGATGATCACGTCGAACTGTCCCATTTATTCTATGACATTGTTGGTTTGATCCATGTCTTAGTTCACTGTATGTTTATTCTCGTCAGTCTGCATTAGCTTGTACTTCGAGTTGTGTCGCACTGTGTTATTTTGCCTTGAGGTACATTCTGGATGATGTCGCTGCATTGAATTTGGTCATTTATATACTTTATGTATACTCTCGATAATCATGTTGCACTACATCGCCACTGTTGCAAGTGTTCTTTGATGTTGAGCCACTGTCTGTCACCGTTTATATGTTCCCTTGATAGCTTGTTGAAAACTCATATTGTTGTATTAGTCTCCGACATTTCACTGGCTTTGGCTGACATGGTGTATATACATGATGCCTTGATTTTCATTTGGCTTCATTTGAAAATTTGTGTTGCATTAAGCACGTGATCCTCACGTAGGTGTGGTCTGCACTTATATTTGTTTTAGGTTTCTAACACTTTGCCAATTAGCCTGTTCACTGTTCCATGTGTTCACATTGATGTACATGCATTTGTCACGGTTTAATCATCATGATTCTGCCGTGTCTTGTTCATATAGTATACTGAGTCAAGTTTCATGTATATTTGGTACTGCTGTTTCTTCACTGGGTTCCTGCATATATATATAACACCACTTGTTGCCTATGTTAGCCTGACTCATGTGCGTGTGTCTTTAGCTTGAGTTCACTTTAGTGCATTTGTTACTTGAATTCTGGTCTACATTGATGAACTGGATCATGGGTTCGATCACCTGCTATGTCTGGTTCATCATTTAGTCCACCTGTGCATTTGTATTGCAGTCTTCATGTACCTGAATGCATGTCGTCACTGTGCTTTTGTAGTTCAAGTGTGTTATATTACTACCTTCATTCTCGAAATTGAAGTTCGCACTGCCTAACTCACTGTCACATCCATGTATTGTTCCTCCTGTCCTCTGCTTATCTTAGTGACCTTTCACTTTGGCTGGCATTAGAATGTGCGGCCTGGTTGCTTGCTGATTGATCTTTTTGTGCCTGTAATTGTCGTTGCATCCTTGCCTGGCATTCACGCGATGCCACCTCGAAGTCTGCACATTGATATGTTGTATTTCTATCCTTGCTTGAACTAGACTGGATATTGAGTTTTATTGTGACCAGAGCCACTGCAGTCTCTGTTTTCTGTTGATTGAGTGGAACTGGGGTCGAGACTTGATTTTATGTCTTGACCATTTGTTTGAAATGCCTTATTTGTTATCACCTGTGTTGAACCCGATTCGGGGTTTGACCTGGCGATCATTGTGTCTTTGAACCTATGCGTTTGTGGCTGCACTTCATTTATCAGTGCAGTACTTGTTCCATATTGTCTTGAGTTCGAGACTTCTTCATTTGCACATCTGTGTTGCCATATTGATCACTCGTTCATTTGTACATGTTTATCCTCGAGTTGTCCATCTCAGTTGAACTGTTGATGACTTTTCTGCAGTTTAGTTGCAGCCTGTCTTCGTCCTTATACCTGTTTGCCACTGCAGATTCGTTGTGGTGGTGACTTTATATTCGGGGGTGGCGAGGCAGTGCACGCGTGCGTGCACTGCAGCCACCCAGAATTGACAGTTATGAATAGATGTTTTCTTTGCGTCATGATGCATTGACCTTTTATGCCGTATTGGCGAGGCCGTACACGCGTGCGTGTACGGCAGCCAATCGAATTTTTGATGGTTTTAAATTGATATTTCAATTGTTTAAATTGATTTGGATTGCTGATTTGTCGTTTTAACACTGTTTAGTGTTATATCTGCCGTCATCCGATTCTTTTATAGAGGAGTTGGATATACGAGATTTCTGTGACTGTCTTCTATTTGATGTTTGATTATAATTGCTTCTGTGCACTAATAAACTGGTTTGAATTAGACTGACCCGTGTATTATTTTCTGTTGAATGTAATACTCGGGTCAGACCCGAGTTATTTCAGGTTGTAGATTTCTTTCTTTGAGTTGCTGTTCGGGATTGAAGACTTTTCACATCTTCTGAAGTTATCAGAGTCATTTTGTAGTAGTCGTGTCATTGTATAGAATGATATGTATTCATGTATATTAGTCGATAATGTACTTGTATATATAACTTCTAGAGTCGACAGTTGTAGTTGTATCATATGTATAGTGTCAACTATGTATTAACTGACATCAGTTATATATATCTGAGATTTTTGTTTTTATCTGAGTTCCGCATTTATATTATCTGTGTTATTGTTATATCTAATGTCCTAAACTATTATGAACCGTCGTAGTTCGTTTTATACTAGTATTGGGTGTGTCGATGGGAGTAAATAAATAATAGAAGAAAAATAAAATAAATGTACCACTCCTATCGAGATAACCAATGTTAGTGTAAGGCCAATTACGGATGGTCGCTCCCATCCAGCCTTATTCTTCGTAATAATAGACAGTATTTCCTTTAATACTCTTTGTTATTATGAGCATAGAGGTGGGGCGTTACATCCACAATTCCAGACTCAAGAATAGAATCGAAATCCCGAAGGCACTTCCGTAATTGAGAAACGTGAAACACGTCATGCATGGCAGAAAACTGAGCCGGTAATGAAAGGCGATAAGCCATGGAACCAATACGTTCAGTGATAGGAAATGGCCCAATATATCGAGGCGCTAACTATCCCGATCGACTGAAACGTACAACACCCTTCATAGGTGAAACACGAATAAATACAAGATCTCCCACAGAAAATTCTAATTTTCTTCTTCGGTTATCGGCATAGGATTTTTGTCTACTCTAGGCTTCTTTCATCCTATGTCGAATAAGTTCAATCTTTTCTGTGGAATCTCGAATAAAATCTGGACCTAAGACCAGTTTCTCACCGGCTCAAGCCAACAAGAAGGAGATCGGCATGGCCTCCCATAGAGTGCCTCGAAAGGTGCCATACCAATACTAGCTTGGAAGCTGTTATTATAGGAAAATTAAACAAGTGAAATATGATCTTCCCAACTTCCACCGAAATCAAGCACACAAGAACGAAGAAGATCTTCAAGAGTTTGATTCACACGCTCAGTTTGTCCGTCGGACTGGGGGTGATAAGCGGTGCTAAAATTAAGCTTCGTTCCCAAAGCTTTTTGAAGACTCTTCCAGAATCCACTTGTAAATAATGGATCACGATCACTAACAATGGAAGTAGGAACTCCATGTAATTTAACAATTTCTTTGATAAAGAGTTTGGCCAAAAGAGGAACGGTTCGGTTCGACCGAACATGAATAAAATGGGTGGATTTAGTAAGTCTGCCAACAATCACCCATAAGCTATCATGACTCGAACGAGAACGGGGAAGGCCATCAATAAAATCCATGGAAATTTGATCCCACTTCCAAACTGGAATTTCAAAAGGTTGCAATAACCCACCGGGCCTTTGATGTTCAGCCTTGACAAGTTGGCAAGTCATGCAACACTTAACAAAATTAGCAATATCTGATTTCATTCCCTCCCAGTAATAAAGTCGCTTCATATCTACGTACATTTTACTACTACCGGGATGAATGGAATATTTGGAACGATGAGAATCTTCTAGAATATCTTTACAAAGATCTCCAGTATTTGGTACGATAAGTCTACCAAATTTTCGAATGCCACCACGAAAATCAATATCAAAGTCTTTCAAACCTTCAATATCGGTTTTATCCATAAGATTTTGGCCAAGCAAAGCCAATTCAGGATCTAGCTGTTGAGCTTCAAGAATGCGGTCTAAAAGAGAAGGACGAGCCTCAAGGCTACATAAAACAAGAGATGAACATAAATCGGAGACACGATCT
The DNA here is from genome assembly GCA_030737815.1 of Allium fistulosum. NCBI lineage: Eukaryota > Viridiplantae > Streptophyta > Magnoliopsida > Asparagales > Amaryllidaceae > Allium > Allium fistulosum. The sequence goes on along the minus strand of CM060907.1, from coordinate 640,937,729 downwards.
CGAATTTCACAAGTGGATATAACCTCGAGATCCTTCCATTTGGATATCATCATGGAAACAACCGCTTGTTGCTTGCGACTAAGTGCATCGGCAACTCGATTTCCCTTTCCGGGAGTATAAAGAATATCAAGATCATAGGAGGCAAGGAATTCGAGCCAATGCTGTTGACGCAAATTAAGTTCCTTTTGAGAGAATAAATATTTCAAAGACTTATGATCAGTATAAAGTATAAATTTCTCTCCCAAAAGATAATGTTGCCAAATTCGAAGGGCGAAAACGATAGCCGCGAGTTCTAAATCATGTGTGGCATATCTAGTCTCAGCTGGCTTCAATTGCCTAGAAGCATAAGCAATAACACATTCTTTTTGCGTAAGAACGGCACCCAAACCAACGCGACTAGCATCGGTATAAACAACAAAATCTTGATTCCCTTCGGGAATAACAAGAATAGGAGCATCAGAAAGGAGTTCTTTTAATTTCTGAAAAGAAGTTTCACATTTGTCCGACCAAATGTATTTAACACCTTTCATTGTTAAGCCAGTAAGAGGAACGGCAATTTTAGAAAAGTCCTTAATGAAACGACGGTAATAACCCGCCAATCCAAGGAAGCTACGGATTTCCGTTACACTCTCTGGTCTCTTCCAATTTTGAATCGCTTCAATCTTTAAAGGGTCCACTGATATTCCGGATTCGGAAATAATATGACCGAGAAACTTCACACTAGATTGCCAAAAGTGGCATTTAGAAAATTTTGCATTTAATTGATTGCTCCTAAGAGTTTCCAATATAATCCGAAGATGCTCTTCATGTTCCTCTTCGGTTTTAGAATACACAAGAATATCATCAATAAAGATGAGAACAAACCGATCGAGGAAATCATTGAAAACTCGATTCATGAGGTCAACGAAATAAGCCGGAGCATTCGTTAAACCGAATGGCATAACTAGCCATTCATAAGATCCATAACGAGTACGAAATGAAGTCAAAGGAATACTATCCTCTGCAATACGAAGCTGATGAAAACCGGTAGCCAAGTCCAATTGTGAAAAGACTCTAGCACCACTAAGTTGATCAAACAGATCATCAATCCGAGGTAAAGGATATTTATTCTTAATTGTAAGATCATTAAGCTTGCGGTAGTCGACGCAAAGCCTATGTGTACCATCGGACTTATTTACGAAAATAGCTGAAGCTCCCCAAGGCGAGGAACTAGAGCGAATAAGTTGCTTCGTCTCCAATTCGGATAATTGTTTGCGCATCTCTTCATTCTCCTTATTGGACATGCGATAAGGAGGACGGGTAATAGGTTGAGCTCCAGGTATAAGATTAATTTTGAACTCAATTGCTCGCTTAGGTGGTAATCCTAAGACGGGCTCAAATATGTCGGAAAATTCACGAACGACGCGAATAAGAGAAATGACATCCTCCTCATCATCATTGTCATCATCACGAGGATTTAAAGAATATAAAGATGCAACCAAAGCGGAATCCGAATCTTTAAGAATAATAGAAATCTGATTAACCGATTGCGGATGTCGGAGATAAATAGTCCGCTCAGGACATAGGATATGTTCTTCATAACGATTAAGCCAATCCATACCCAAAATCATTCCAAAGCCTAAGTAACGCATGACATGCAAATCGGCTAGGAAAGGAAAATCACACAAAATAATCTCCACATCTTTACAAAGCAAACTAAGAGTTGCGGATCCACCAACCGGATTCGCAATTCTCAGAGAAGTCATTAAAGCAACAACACTTAAAGAAAAAGCATCGACAAGTTCCTTTGATATAAAATAATGGGATGCACCCGTATCAAAGAGAACTCTAATAGGTTGATCATGAAATATAATAATGCCATCAAGGACAGAATGAGACATACCTTGACCGCGAGATGTGTTGCCAGGGGCTTTAGCCACGTTTAACTTTCCCTCCTTGCCTTGAAGCTTAGGGCATAGATGTATAAAATGATCCAGACTTTTACAATAATGACAAGAGCGGGGCTTTGAACACTTGTTCGCAAAATGGCCCTTAGCACCACAGTTGAAGCATTTTCCATCACTGGGGGAAAGTGTCTTTGCAGTAGGAGTTGCTTGTTTACCCTTTTTGTTGGGATAAGGACCTTTGAACTTGTTAGGCCTTTTCTTGTTGTTGAAGTTTGGTTTGGCAGCCACCACTTCAACATCACTGTCCTTATCAGCCCCTTCAAGACGAAGAGCGATATCAATGAGTTGATCGAAAGAAACTTCTAATTTTAGAAGTAATGGCTTCTTGAGATTCTTGTTTAAGCCATAGACGGACCTCTGGTTCTTCTTCAATGGTGTGTTGATGTATTCAACCCCATATTTGGACAGTGACTCGAAGGATGCGACATAGTCTGTCACAAAGGATTCACCTTGAACAAGGTCTATGAAACGACGAGCCAATGTCACTTTCTCTGCTTCTGGTACGAATTTTAATTCGAAGCGTTCCCGGAATTGCTCCCAGGTGAGATCCGCTTCATTAATTTTAGAAATAAGAAGTTCGTACCAGTCCAATGCTCTTTCTTGGAGCATACTGGAGGCCACCTGAACACGGTGAAGATCGATAAGATTCATGCGAGAAAAGATTCTATCGCATGTTCTTAACCAAGCCTGGACTTCAATAATAGTTTCGAAACCTTTGAACGGTTTCCCACCCAAGTTGGTATAATCATTGCACAAACGTGCAAATCCAGACTTAGGATGAGTAGGTTCCTGATTAGGGCCAGCTGCCTGAGCATTCTTTACTAAATCAAGAAGCTGTTGAGCAGTCATAAAAACTCCATCCTGAGGAGTAACAGTAGATGGTCCAGCTCTGGGATGGCCTGGTCAAGACATTCTCTTCTTTAAGGAAGAGAAAAGAAGAAAAGTTATTCTTCAATTAAATATCAAGCAAATCTTGATAGATAAAACAATGATACATAAAAGGAAATAGGATGAATCGGTTCGAAGACTCGAATTAAATCCTAAGGCACGACTCCTAAGTTGGACTTAGGACGATGATCCTTGTTAAGTTATTCTACATTGTTCCGAAGTTTGGCTCTGATACCAAGCTGTGACGCCCCACCTCTATGCCCACGCTAGCCAAGAACACTACGGTGTAATGCTGTCGACTAGCACAGTGAATAAGGCTATTGAGGGGCGACCATCCGTGTAACTTCTTTGTGCGAGCACCGATATGTCAGATAGTATAGAATGCATATCATTTAAGGAGGAAATCCGACATACCGATACAAACTCAAAGCTATCACACAATGGCTAAAATTAATCTTCGGAAACAAACATAGAAGTTAACATAACATAAATCAGTCACAGACATCCATATCACAAAGGCGGAAAAAGATATGAATATATATATATAACACATGAAAGTGTACATCAGAGTAGTGGTCAGAAAGATCCACGATAATACAAAAGAATAGCAACATGTGCTATACAAAAGAATACATCAATGACTCGATATCTCAAATGTGTACAACAAAAACTACTAATCTAAGTAGTTAGCCAAAAGTCAGAGTAATAGATCCCTGGAGAGAAGTCAAGCAGAAGCACCTGTAACATCTCGGTTTGACCCGAGTATTATTTCATAAGAAAATAATAAACGGATCAGTCTAGCTATAAATATCAGATGACATGATATAGAATAAGAGATATGGCATAAACATATAATAACCATAAAGGCATACTACTATAAGTATGTAAAATGAAAATCAACAAGAGATTAATCAATATCACAAGAATCTTCTCAAAGATAAAATGGGGTATCATACCCTAAACTTGTATTCATAACAAGTCAATGACACACGAATTCACCAATGCACAAAAATTGATAACATATCAATGAAAATCATGAAAATTGGTGAAGCACAAATTCCAGAAATCATCACAAGAAATCCAGAAATCACAAAAAGGGGGAGGCCTATCACAAAAACGGGAGCATGAAAACTCACCAACACATGTAACACAAGAACGAGAAGCTATCTCATGGAAGCTATCCATTAAATTTTGACACACGAACGGCCCGAAGACCATGGGGCGCTACCCCACATATGTGATGTAGAAACATCACACAAACGGGGTTTAGTCTCCCTCGTAGACAAAGAGACATCGCACAATTGCTAGTCTAAATCACAAAAATGATCATCATGATCATCAAGAAGTGTCAATCACACCAAGCTAGTAAATATATGAGTTTAGCTTCATGTCTCATAACCACTTGCTTAACTTAAATATTTACGAACAAGCTGTGAATCTTCACTAGAAAATTGTCACAAAAAGGGTTCAATCGAACAAGTCCAAGAGCTAACCGACGAAGTGAATGCGAGCGTTTCATACCACTCGTTTTACTAAGTCGTTTAATTTGATTTCTCATCCGAGTGAAGTAAAGGCTTGTATATACTAGTAGATTGGAAAACGGTTTAGGAAAAAGAGCTTTGTAATAAAATAGAGTTGAAATCGTTTTGATGAAAGAGTTTTGATATTTACTACTAGTATTGAAACCTTCATATTTTTAAAGTGACAAGTCACAAAATTGATTGTAGAAACAAATCAACCCACTAAACTTCACATGCGAAGACGTGAATAAAACCCAAGGAAACCAGTTCCAAAACCATCAAAGTAGAAATATGCTTGCGACCTAACGTGGTCGAATTAAAGTGCAACGACTTAAAGTCAAATAGGTCGAACGACCTAAGGGTGGAATGCCGTGCAACGGTCAAGAAACGAAAAGGTGCGACCTAAGTGGAAGACAGGTCGAGCGACCTAACTCCAGGCTGAGCTAAGGAAAGGCGCGACCTAACGAGGTCGACCTAAGTGCAAGCGACCTAAGGGTTTGTGAGGGCGAGCGACTTAACAGGTATGAGGTCCAGCGACCTAAGTGAAGCAAGGCCTAACGACCTAAGGAGAAGAGACTCGCGACCTAAAGACTTGCGACCTAAAGCGAACGACTTAACAGGTCACGAGATGCTTCAATGGTCGAGCGACCTAAGGACGAACGACCTAAATATTCAAGGCAGAACGACCTAAGCCTTAGCGACCTAAGGAAATGTACGACCTAAGCCCAGAACGAGCTTATATTTGAAGGCAGAGACTTATCCACGCCAGAGCGACCTAAGACCCAACGACCTACGACCTAACGGCCAGCGACCTAGATGCGAATAGGCCAGTTCCGAGGCAGTGCGATCTATGTCTAGGAATTTGCCAAAACACACGAAAATTTGGGATTTTCACCAATTCGATCCAAACCAAATTCAAACATACATGCTAAAGTGATGGGGAATCATTCCCAACAATCCAATGACAGTTATAGGCGAGAATGTGAGATAAAAATCTCACCTTTGGACTAAAATCAATGAAGATGAAGCCTAAAAATAAAGCAAGAACAGTCCAAAGCTTGAATCAATGTCTCCTCTTTGGATTTGGAGTTGAATGATGGATTTGCAATTGAATTTGAGCTTGGAGTTATAATTTCCCATTCCCTCCACCATTTTTGAAGAAGCTTTAATGTATATGCAAATAGAAATGAAGTTATGAAGAGAAGGAAGGGATTGGGCTGAGTTAGTAAGTGCAGTCCAAACCAAAGCCCTAAGTGAAAAAGTGGCGAAAATTCCACTTTCTCCAAACATATCGAAGTTTACACTCAAAAAGATCGCAAACATCATTTTGAACTCAACGGGGGTGGTCTCGAGTCCTAATTTGACTGTATGCAAAAAGTAGCTTTTCGGACTAACATCCGACTAACGATAAAATATTTAAATATAAAATCGATAGATATGCGAGTTGTTACATCTGTCCTCTGCTTTAAACTAGTGAGTAAACCTTACTTTAAAAACAGTTAAATCTATTTCTATGTTTGTTATGTGAGATCAATGTTGTAGCAATATCGTATGCATTGTTTACATGAATGATTGGGATGAATGCATGTGGATATAATGATATACTGGTGAAATGTTTGAAGATATGTTCATATATTCTCCTCTGTTCTTATCCCAGGTTCCAATTTCACAAGAAAAATTCATATCTACCTAAATAATCATATTCAAGCTATGATTCCTGAAGAGGAAATAATTGTAACAATGTAATATAGATTTTAAAAGTGGTTACAAGTATTTAAATTTATCAATTATTTCAAAAATAGGAAATTACAGTGGAAAATTTATTTAGGTCAGAAATCAAACATTTTAATTCTCTGTTTTGATTATCTTATCTGATTCGTATTTGTAAATGGTGAATTTAAATGGTATAACAATGATTTTTAGATCAGTATTCATTGTGCTTTTCTAAGATGATCGGAATTGGCACTTTCGCCAAATTCCGACGAACGGAAAGGACTTGGGCATTAGGCTTTGGTTTGAAGGAAGATGGTAGCTCGGCGATCAAGGGAAAAATAGTCGCTAGATTTTTCATGCGACGTGGAGACCGGAAATAGGTGAAGTAGGGTTTTATTATCGGTTTAAGTTGTCGATGTGGTAGGAGCTCGTACGGTGGCTAGGGTGGACCGGAGTAGCTCGCCTTGGGGGAATTGGTGCTGGAAGGTGAGACGAAGCTTCGGTGAAGGGGGCAGGTGATCTCGAGGTCGGAGGCGACGGGGAGAAGCAAATTTCCGGCAGTGGTGGTTTCAGTTTTGGTCGAGATCGGCTCGTTTTCGTTTCGACGGAGTTACGTTCGATCTGGATTCGCGTATGGGTTCGCGGGGTTAAGGGTGATTGTCGAGTGTTGCCACGATGATCTTCGGTGGTTGGAGTTGCTGGTGTACGTGCACCACGTGCACGTTGTATCTGGTTGGTGAGTTGCTCGGGTTTTGACTCTTGCGAGTGAAGAATGACTCGAAGCAGAGGACGAATGCGAGTGTACCGTGTTTTGTTCGGGAAGGGTACGAGTTTGACTCGAGAACTTTGAATTTGCAAACTGTTTTTCAAATTGAAGAAGAAGTATTGCCATGCTTTATAGAAATAAAAGCAAAAGTTTTATAAAGAATCAAGTTTGAAAATTTTAAACAAGTTAAGACAGGATTTTAAGTTACGGAAGTAATTCGTTCAAAGATGAATGTTTAATTAGTTTTAAAATAATTAGTAGATAAGTTTTTAAGATATGATAATCAATTTTTTTTAAAATAATAATAATAATAATAATATGTTAAAATGTATTTAAACAATCATTGAAAGATTTCAAAGATTTAAAGGTTAAAATTAAGATGTTTAAACTTCTTTTAAATTGATTTCTAAATGTTTTATTTGTAAATATGGTTTAATGATAATTGAGTAATCAATTATAATAAAGGATTTGTCTTTAAGTTATTAAGATTTTGTTTAATTTTAAATAATTAATTTGTGGAAATAAATAAGGTTAATTAATTATTGTTATTAACTTAAGAATAGTTAATTAATGTAAATGATATGTTAATAAGTAAAAGTTTAATTAAGATAAATGATTTTCTTAATATATTTAAGTATTTTTAAATATAAGGAGTTAACTAATTATTTAATTAATTTTAAATGATTTGTTAAATGTTTGGTTAATTTAAATAATCACTTAATTATGAATTAATTAAGTATAATTAGTTGATAGAGTAATTAATGAATAATTACTAAATGTAATTAAATTAAGAAGAATTACTTATGGAAGTAATTAGTGGATAATTACTAATGGAAGTAATTAAATGGAAATGATTAAGGGTTAATCACTTAATGTTATTAATTAAAGGATTTATTAATATAATTAATTAATGAGTTAATTAATTAATTAAAGAGTTAAGGATTAATTAATAATGTGATTAATTATTTGCTAAGGTAATTAATTAAATGAGTAATTAATTAATGGAAGTATTCAAAGGATTAATATAATTAATTAAGGAGTTAATTAATTAAGGTAAGTAATTACAGAATGGTTAATTACTGTTTATGATTAATTAAGGTTAATTAATGAATGTGGATCATTAAAGATTAATTATTTAATTAATGAGAAGGATAATTAATTAATGAAGTAATTAGAGAATCATTAATTAATATAATTAATGAAATTAATCAAGGTTGATTAATGAAAGTGATTTATTAAAGTATGATTAATTAATTGTAATTAATAAGGATCAATGTAATTAATTTTAGTTAATTAATTAATGGAAGTAAATGAAGGATCATTAATTAGTCAAATTAATAAAGGTAATTAAAGGTTAATTACTGTAAATGGTTAAGGATAATTAATTTGTGAAATTAATTAAAGGCTAATTACTTGAATGTAATTAAAGGATAATTAATCAAGGAAGATTAATTAAGGAAGATCATTAAGAGATGATTAATTAATTAATTTGTAATTAATTAATGATAGTAAGCAGGATTAAGGTAATCCAAGTAATTAAAGGATAGTAATTAATTTAATTAAAGGTTAATTAAATTGATTAAGAGTTAATCAAACCTGCTTATGGATGATTGATTGATATTGGATGGTTGATATTGGATGATTTGGATATGATATCTCTGATATGTGATATGAGTTGCTTTTTGAGATGATTGGTTGATATGAATTATCTATATTTGATATTGTGAATCATCTATCTATTTATGTTATTCTGAATATAAGTTTAAATGTTTAAAACTTTAAACAACTTGGACATGAAAATGGCGTTTTGGATTTCGATGAGACCGGGATCGGGTAACAAATTTGATTATCCGAAAACCACATCGATCCAAGTTAAACGATAGGTCGTGAATCTCAAGTGAAGATGAAGATTTAGAGTGCAAGGGTTATTATCGTTAACTCTGAGGGTGGTTCCAAAATGAGTGTAACGAGATAATGCCTTCGGTTTCGTTCGAACCCGGAACAGACTTGTATGGATGAATGCTTTCAGAACATCGTCAAGTGGACGATGAGCATTCTAAGATAGATGTGTTCTATAAAGGTAATCGTAGCCTCAAGCCTCATCAACCGGGAATGGCTAAAACAGGGGATGTGCAGCAAGGTTAGTGGGTAGCACCCAAGTAGGATAAGATTTCCCCTTTCTAGAAGTTCCTTTTTATTCGGCTTAGTGTGTGGTTGGTCGCACCAACTACGGGGTTTCTTATTCGGGAATTATCCAGTAAGGGATGGTTCCGGCCTTGTGTTGCAGGGGGTTGGGAATGATCCTCGGTACGTTGATCTAGGCCACGTACTATGACGGGCGGTACCCCAGTAGCCCTACCATTGTATGGAATCCAAACTCCAATAACTGTCGTACGTATTAGTTGTGCCCAACTATGTTGGAACGTGAGATGTAAGCATTCCAGATATTTTTGTATTTTATTTTGAAAACCCTAGACCCTATTTATAATATAACTGGATTTCCTATCAATCTTTTGGTTATCGTAAGGTAAAAACTTTTCCGTGTTTATATGCGGGGAGTCTTACGAGATACCTTTTGTTTTCAAAGGTTTTTCAAAGTTAAACAACTTTAACCGTTTACTCACACCAGACCCATGTTTAACCCAAGTGTTTATTTTCTGTTTTATTAAACTCTTGGGTACTCAAATTTTTATGAGTAGCCAAGGGATTCAGGTTAGCTTTGGCGGATTCTGGAGGAGATGTGAAGCAGGTGGCTTCAGCATGTAGATATATTATGGTTCTGCTGTGTTAGTGTTGTATCTGTATTGTATTGATGTATTGGAGTTGTAAGATAGACAGGTGTTTATAACTGTCTAATATGTGATGTATAGGTTGTGTAACTCCGATGTATATGATACTATGTAACATCTTATGTGATATATTAAATTTCATTCGTTCCGCTGTGAGTATCTGTTGTTGTTGAGTTTCTTCTTTTCTATCTTTTCTTCTTTTATCCCTTTCTTTCTTAAATCATGATGCGTCTTTCTGGGCTAAGAAAGACGGGTCGTGATAGTCGTTGATTTATTTTTATTTAATTCCTTAATTATAATTTAACTTTTACGTTAACTTTAATGTTTGCTTAACCCCCAAGTACAATTACTGTTAGCTTTTAATTTCAAATTTAAGGAATTTATTTAGATTTGAATTTGAATTCTATTTAAATTAATTTGAACATGAAGCTTCAAAAATCCATAACTTTCTCGTTTGAGCTTTGTTTTCAACATATTATACATGGAATTTGATAGGAAAATTGCTAGGAACACAACGGCATAGTTTTCGTGGTTAAATTCTAACATTTACTAAATTTCCATTATTACCCCTATCTTGTTTAAATTAATTTATCCAATTTAATAATTTATGGTTGATTTTACGGGGTGTTACATTTTGTATGCCCAATAAGATCCAAAATGGAATATTTTTTGAAATTCACTCATTTAACCTGCTGCATATTGTTCTAGATCCAACAATAGTATTAGAGCCCAATAGCCTATGCGGTCTAAAGTGACCATGTTAGGGCTAGCTACTTAAGCTTACCCATTAAGTACGGTGTCTAGTCTGGGTTTGGGTAATCAAATTCCCTACCCTACATGGTTACCGGCCTGGTCCAAAAGATCAAGTGAGCCCAAAGATTGATCCTAATAGAAAATGCCCAATTTGAACTGGGGTTTAGGCTAATTTTAAAAAAAAATTGAAGTTAAAAGAAAATTTAAATTTAAAAGTTGAATTTTAGATAAGAAACATATTATAAATGTTATAATTTATTTCCCAATTTTTTTTAAAATATAATAAATATATATTTATTTTTTTAATATTAATTAGACTGATAAATTAAATAAATTAATTAAAAATTTAATTAATTAAAGTGGTATACATAATATAATGATATATGTTGCATTATCTTAAATTGTTTAAGATGATGTAAGTATTTATGTATATATAAGAAAATTTTGAAATTAATAAATATTTAAAATTGTTTAATTAAATATATAAATTAAAGGTTATTTCATAAATTTTAAAATACACACACACATATAAAAGATATATTAATATATCTATAAATATTATAGTATAAATATTCAATATAAAAGGTTTAATTGAATAATATAAAATTAATTAAAACTTTAATTAATTAAATTACATTAATAAGATTTAATTAATACAATGTTATACATACATAAGACTATTATATAAGTATATTAAAATTATATAATAATTAAAAATTATATAATAAGAGTGTATACGCACGCCCGAGTGGGTCTACAAATCATAATGTGCATGCATTTATAGTTATACCACTAAAAGTAAATTTTGATAGTATCATTATATGCATAAACTGAACCTAAAGTAGCATTTGAGAAGACCAAAACAACTTAAGAACAGCCATGAACCAATTTTTTTATAATACTATAGTTTTATTGTTTATTTCTTTAGTTTAGTTTATTTTATACTACTAGAAATGGAAATGATACTTGTACTTATACATCCATATGCTATTTTAGCTAATATGGAAACATATTATATAATCCATATGCTATTTTAGCTAATATGGAAACATATTATATAATCCATATGCTATTTTAGCTAACATGGCTTCATCTCTTCTATCTCTTCATCTATCTAGTCTAGTAATAGGGAGAATTCAATGCATAAGACTTTCACCATGGCTTTTGTTATACATATGAACTTCTATCCGTGATTCTGACATTTGACTCTTATTTATAAAAACATTTATAAAAAAATGAAAAACAAAAGAAGAAGCGAAACTAAACTACTATCCGGCTTTACATCAATAAAGTAGTTGAGCCTTAATAATTAATTCACCAAGCGATTAAAGCCATCAATTTCTAAGTTGATGAAATTGCACTATGATTTATACATTTTTCAAAGTAAACTGTGTTTATATGTCTATTAATAAATGATGTATAAATTAGAAAGTTTTTAATTACATGTTTTGTTCTTGCAGCATGGTAGCCTTAACCTTAATGGTCATCCCTCCATCATCATGTTTTGTTCTTGCACCTTGGAACTTCATTGAATTTATCACATTGAATATTGAACTTGGATGTAGATAAGATTCCAAAAAACTAAGATTATTCCAAATTATTAAGAATTAAATTCATTGAATCTTGTTTGGGTTATTTTATGAAGACATCATTAAAAAGCATAAAACTAAAAAATGCTTAAAAAACCTTCTCCAACATATATATCCAACCAAAATCTTTGCATTAGAACATATTATCATTATGTATCCACTCACGTCGTCACTATTTTCAGAAACTTACGGTAGAATGTAAACAATTTACAATTAAGCAATGATATAGATGTTATGCACACAAACAAGCATCTCACCTATAGTAGGAAAGTATCACCATCACTTTCAAACATACCAAATATCAGAAAGTTTAGTTTAACTGTATAATATGTCAAGTATGTAAAAAAAATGTCATATCACTGTTGGAAAACATCTATAAATGGCTTAAACGACATCTACAGTAATGGAATACATATTGAAATCTACTTCTCTTTAGAGGGCAGTACCAACCATCTTGTACTCGTGAAACTGCAATCTGGGAAAAATAGTTAGCATAGATTAATTAACTACATTTTTGCTCTAGCCAGTTACGACTACATGAATAGAGGAGGAAGAAAAGCGTTCAAATACATATATAAGTTGCTCGACAACAACCAAATTTGAAGCTGCAAAATCATGGTCTTTTTTACATGATAAGTTCATAAAGTCTTTTGACTTATTTGTGTAATGGTTAAAAATGCAACCGCTTGCCAATATAATCTGTAAATTATGTATTTTAAGCATCAATTATACCAATAAGTCTCTATTCTTTGAACCTTAAGTTGCTAACCTATGATCCTTTGAATACGTAATATGAGTTTTCATGCAGTTTTTAAGTTTTATAGCAGCATTAAATATACTTGTCACTGAGTTTATAATCCCCCTTTGTATATTCTGACGATGTCATACATCTAAAAACAATTTATCCTAGTAAGTTTGAATTTTCTTAAAAAAACTGACAATGGAAGGTATGAATGAGATAAGATCAGTTAATGGCTATATATATTGTGGATGAAATAAGAATATTTATTGTCTCAAATAAACTTTAATCACCTAAGCAAAATTTCTAACATTTTCAAATATACTTCTAAATTTAGCATTAATTATATAACATGCACTGCAAGCTTGGGGTATGGGGTCTTCCCCACTAAATGAAAAATGAATATATGTACATATTATGGGAGCTTTGTTATGGGAAGAAAGTAGGCTATGCCATTCAAGTAATTAGATAAAATCTACATGGTTAAACTTTGCATGTATTACTTTTCCAAAGACTATGTAGATGAATAGCTCAATCAATCAATACTCATTAATTACAACCACCTAAATTGCCTTCTTCATTAAGATCTAAAGGTAGATGATATCCGGCTAAATTGATTTGACATAGTGGAGTTACAGTTTACATATTATTCTAAACCATTTATGTTTACCATTCTCGATGTTTAAAAATATTCTTTGGAGAAGGATGATGATAATAGACCTACTAAGTAATATCCACGATACTAATATTTAAGTACAGGAAGAATATCAAATTTAGCCTAATAAATGAATAGAAAAAATTGAAATATGGTGTGGTTTATCATAGGTAACAATATAACCCCATCCTATAATTATGTATGAAAATTTGAACTTACCTACAATAGCGCTATAAGTTGCTCCATTCTTCTTCATGTTTCCTCTAGTAGACAAAAAAATATGCAAATTAGGCACAAAAAGGAAATTTCAAAATTATATTTCTCTATTGAACTATATTGTTCTGTAGCTAAAGGTAATTGAAACCTAAACGGCCACTGCATTCATGACATGGTTGGGACTAACTGCAGTGTACATACAGTGAGGATAATAGTCTTTTCATTTAAATTTCAATTAGTTCAAATGTACTGCATACTTAGTTAATTCAAAACCTGCAGCCAAGTTTCTCTCGATGCCCTATCAATTATATTATATATGCGTTTTTTATTACTATTATGTCTAGTTTGTCGCTACTGCATAATAATTGATGTTTATGATGTTACCTTTTCAGCTGTGTTTCTCTTTGAAATCAAAGTGCCGCTATTTCATCTTTTCTTCTGTAGGTGAAAAACTGGGCACAAAAAAAAATGTACACGGTATTCATTATCTTCTAACCAGCGATGAAACTAGGAATTTAGTTTGCGATGGGCGGAATTAGAAAATGTTCAAATATTTTACAAAAACAATTAAGCTTAATGAAATTACATTAGAATAGACAACTTAAACAAACTTGTACACACAAAAATAACAAAGCATACAAATTTGCATCAATTTAGACAATTTTAGCAAGTTTTCATACAAAACACATAGATTACAACTAAAAACCAGAAATCGTAAAGATGTTCAAGTTCAAATGTTTAACACAACACTTGAAATTTAATTCTACTTCTAATCATTTATACCTAGTTTTAATGTAACTAAACTTAAAATTCAAACTAAAATTAAATTAACATTACCTAAGCTTAATTAATGTTACCTAAGCTTAATTTTAGTTTAACTAAATTTAAATTTTAAACTAAAATTAAATTAACATTACCTAAGCTTCAAGTTAAAATCAGAATAAAACTAATAAAACTTTAAATTAAAATTATCTAACCTTTACATCCAAATTCAAATTAACTAAAATCAAAATTGCTTCAAGCAATTTCAACTTTCAAGCAAGGATGTAAAAAAACCACCCACTTCAAGCAAATTCACATGCTTCAGACTTTAGTGCATTACCAAATCATTCAAATTCTATGTACTTTCAGTGAATTTCTTGCAAATCTATATGCTTCAGTCAAGTGTATTATCAAATTAGCATAATTTAATTCAAGGCTTCATAATTTAATTCAAGGCTTCAGACAATTATGCAAAATAAAATAAAATACTTGTAAAAATACCTCTAAAATTCAAGTAAATGAGCAATTGATTGGATCAAGAAGAAAGAAGGCGGAGGCGCGGAGTTGCGTAGTCGTGGAGTTGCGAAGTCGCGGAAGCGACAGCGCGCTTTTTTTGTCACTTGAGAGACTTTGTCGAAGCAGCAAATAGGGTTAGGGTTGTTGCTTTTTTTCTTTTTGTGGTTGTTTCTTTTCTTGCATCGGCCTTGGTATTTTGTTGCCCAAACCTTGGGTAGGGCAATTGCCCACCCGGCCCATACACTAGTTTCTTCACTACTTCTAACATTGAAGACAGTTGGGTCAACCCCAAAAAAGTTAGTCCGCACTGATATAATACAAAACATTACTTTTTCAAACAGTGGGCGAATATATTACAATATTAATAAGACAATTTATCAAACGGCAGAACAACAATGTTACACATGAATAATGCCTCTCGTGAAGATGAGTAGAATTTAGAGTCACTTGTTGAGAAATATATAAATCTGCAGATAAGATATTTAGTTATGGTAATATTAATGTCCTATTGCACTGCGATGTACCAACTGATGTAATTTTTGGTGCAAAATGCTTATATCAAGTTAATTTCACTTATTTACTGATGATGCTCACATGGTAAGAGGTGATTCCAAGTGATATCATTGACAAACCTCGGAAATAATTAGTTACCAAAAGACTGAAGTTAACTATTAAAATTATGCAGCATACTATCTTTAATAATTGTTGTAATAGCTTTGGTGTCACATTTTTTTGGTATCAACGTGAACTACCAAAAATGCCCCTCTATATATTATTAAATCTTAATCACTTAAAAATAGGATCTTATATTAAACTTCTTTTATAAATTCATACTCCCCTAAAAGTAGGATCTAACAATTAAACATGCTTTACAAATTCAAAATGCTTCTAAATATAGGATCTAAAATTAAATTTCCTTTACAAATTCAAAATACTTTTTTACAAATATACAAATCTTAATATCACCTAAAAATAAAAAATCATTTTTTTGATTGATTTAAACATATACAATTTATAAGGAAAACAATTGACTCGCGAAGCGCGTGCCATAACACTCGTAGTCATAATATTGTTAAATAACACAATACCATTACGAACCATATAAGCATGACATCACAACGTATCAGGATCATTTTATATATCAAAGTCTCATTTTTAGTAACTAATACAATTGGTTCTTTTCTTTACGTCGTTATGATCATCATTCAATTTATTTTACTTGTATCTGATTAGCTTCAAATCTGAAAGCATGAGCATCACCTGCACCACTTCACATTTAGCCCAGTAACCATTGTTGGCAGAAAACATGAAACTTAAGCTCCATACTTGTTTTATCACCCATTATACTATAGTGCTTAGAATCTGTAAGCAGTTGGATATTTTGTTTTATTAAATTGTGCAAGTAGTTGACAGCATGATGGTGTGTACCATGATGTGCATGAGGAAACCACAAATGTATACAAATGATAAGTAAAGCATATCTACACACTTAATGTGAGAGATGAAACATTTTCTTTTGAGAATTAATATAACAAATTTTTAATCTCATTGAAACGATCAGTAGTGATTACATATTCTTCGAGAAATATCTTTTTAAAATTTATCAGTGCTACCAAATTTTTAGATAGTCCTACAGATGATGCTTTTTCCATGCAAATAATCATAAAACATAAAAGATTTATTTTTGCTCAAAATGGTTGTCTCATGACTTACATATATGTTATAATGAGTTTAATATAGGTAAGGATTGTTATATTTTTTATACTCAGTAATGGATGTCAAGATAACATTGAAGGACATGAATCACAATTAAAATCTTCAGTAGCATTCCCAAAAAAATATATAAAAAGTTTTTGAGTAAGCTAATTGCTAATATTAGAGACATGCATAAAAGCTTTAATAGTACCGTGTACAAAAAGATTTAAAAATGAAAATTATCCACCATCCTTTTGAAAGTGCGCAAACCTAAATATATATAAACACATCTGGAATAACAAAATTCAATGGTAACTTAAGTAAAAAGATATTTCCGCGTTATATTATGTGAAAAGATATCAAGATAATAGGTTATACCGAATGTAATTTTGCCTAGTTTTTTTATTTATGTCAACCATTTTCATTAGTAATAAAAGTCAATACTACAAATATAAATGTTATGTATCCAATGGAAAGTGCTGGTCTACTACTTTTTTTCTCCTATAGATGTAATCTGTGAAGAAATAATTAATGAATTTATATTTATAACATTTATTATTCTTATAATCTTCAATATCTAAAGTAATCTTCGTTGATAATTTCTAACTATATTAACTCATTTGTTTCCATATTGGATTTTGAAATCTATACATTAAAAGAAATCTTCATTTATCAATTTCTAACTATGGTAGTTTATTTGTTTCCATTCTGGATATAAAATTTTCCACATTAAAGCAATCTAATCTATATTAAAAATTCAATGTTTTTGTATTTAAAAGTTAAAACTTGGTTGAATATATTTAACCTCGATAAAAGCAATATCCACGACGACTTGTATAATCATAACATTTGATTTTCTGTATTTATATATGTAGTACCAATCGTAGCTACGCTACGATTAATAAAAAACAAACAAATAAGTAATGCGACCTTTGTTTGACCATTAACATAAGAATTAGCTAATATACAGTTCTTAAAATCATAAATGGAAAGAATAATAAAAATATTCTTCAAGAATAATGGTCAACACAAGGATACCAATGAATTACATACAAAAGGTATAGGGTAAAGGCAACTTCCAAGTCCTTGGGCTGATAATGAATGTCACGTAAATGTGAACACATTATAAGTCCTAATCATTCATCCTGAGGATTACAGGGCAAAGGTAACTATGGTCATGCATTTCCAGTAAAATATGCATGGTAGAGCAATTTTGAAACCAAAATATGTAGATAATATTAAACAATGCATCTAATGGAAATACGTGAACATATTGAAATTGTTAAAATGGCAATAAAAGAAAAATATATGTCAATTATTTACTTCTAAATTATTAAAGCTTTTCATGTAAATATTATATATATAATAAAAAAAGATATGCATCATTGCCTTGTTTCATTTCAAGTCACACAATCAGTGTAGCATTAATGAGAATACCTTCTAAACATTTAGGAGAAATCAATTGTTCTCCACATTAAAAGTCTTCATTTTTTTTCCAAATTATCGATAACCCTGTTTCAAACTAAACTTTAATAATCAAGAAAAAAGACAGAGAGTTTAAGGCAAGTATTTATGATACAAAATCTACTTAGATAGCGAAAGTGTAGAAAAAAATCACATTTCTTATATTTATATAGTCAAAATACTTTATCAGTAATTAAATGATGAGATGACTAAGATGATTCATCATTCCATTAATGAGTGAATAAGCATGATTAATTATCAGTTAGAAAATAAGTTGTTAAAAGTTGAAAATGAGAGAGTAAAATGAATGTTTACTATAACGGTTGCGATCTTTCGACGCTCGAAAGTCGACATTAATACATCCACTGTATCAATTGCCGCGCAATCGAATGCCGAAAAACCGAACCATTAGGGTTAAAAATAAGAGGTAGAAGAAGACAGAAGAAAAGAAAGAACAGAAAACAGAAACAGAAACAAATATCAGAACCTCACATTCGCAGCGGAACAATATATAATAGATAATCACTAGTCTTTTAAACAAAGAACTATATCAGTTTATACATACATTATCAGAGTTAATATACAACTCAATACAACAATGGACAGTTATATAAACTTGTCCTCATACAGAATACACAGCGGAAATAAATAAACAAGTACGGGAGTACGTCTCGCCATCCAGCTTGCTTCCAAAGCTCCAGAATATCCAGAATATCCTGATAACATAACTCTAGGCTGCCCGTGTGGAAAATTATAGGCACCCAGAGTTTAGAAAGGAAACAATAAACTCCGAGTCAGTCATGGTGACTGGTGTGAGATCGTAAAATAGTTATTTTCACAAAGAAAATAAAATTAATTCGCAATGCTTTTGGAAAATGAAACTACCATAAGACCTCCCGCCACACACACAATGCAAACGCAGAATTGGAGGAGATTTCTTCTTATGATAGTCAAAGATGCTTACTACGAAAAATCAGTTGATATTATTATTAATGTCTAGTGTGGAAAACATTTCGAAAGTATAATATCAATCTTAGCTAGCATAGACATTTCGAACTATGCCTACTATAGCTATCATCTAAACAGTGGGGCGCCACCATAAGTAAATGGCAGGTTCTACAACTAAAACCATACAAGGTTCGTATTGGGAAATGGATTTCCAACAAATGGTCAGGCTAAGGAACTTCCTACTGCCAATGGGATCGCCTTTGGATGGACGTCCCGAGAACCAACCTGGCTCTCTGCAAACACAAGGCTGGGTTACCTATGGGAATAGGTAACTACTACACGAATATGCCATCCCCCGGTCCTTTGGGACCTTTATCCGAGGCGCCTCGATCACAAAGCAACAACCACAAAGAAATGAGATTGGAGCAACCACATAGGTTAAATACCAGGGCTCCATACCTGATACCACCCTTTTCCAGAAGGAAATGACATACCCTAAAGGACGTGACCCTCATAACCATGCCGCATCATTCCTGTTTCGACAATTTCCGGGGTGTGAGATCTGACGAAGTCTCGTCCACAAAGTTACGCTTTTTCACAAAGCCATGCTTTGATCACAATTGATCAATAAATGATCAACACATAGCAACACTCAGCATGCCACGTTACCAAATTGGGAATATATCGCTGATAACCTTCAACTACATAACCTCTGAGCTCGTACGTCTCAGAGAAGGGTGTTAAGCTAAGAGAATAAATTCTCCACCACCAACAGAAATGTATTTGAAAGAAATCAGCTTTATATCTCAAAATGTAATGTCAGACATGTAACCATACAAGTCTGTTCCGGGTTCGAACAGAACTGAAGGCACTTCCAAAGAAGCCCTTGCAAATCCGGATAATTTCTAATCACGTCCGGACTTCCCATCACAAGAAGAGTGATATAAATCTCTATACCGGAGCAACTCGGTGCAGAGACATTCGACGGGTTGTCCTTTCATTTTTGAAAATACCCGGTCTTCACACCGGTCTTCAATTGCAATTCATACACGTCGTATCATTATTCGGAATGGGTTATCTAACACAAAGGTCCTTTCCCGGCTAAACCGAATAATAAGCGTTTGTTTTAAAAACAAATTAAAATGCCATTTCAAAGGAAATATTGATAGTCGGTGATTTAACTATCAACAACATTCACAACAATCATCAGATTTAAATAATTTTCCCAAATTATTTATTTTCAAAAATATCTCCACAAGATATATTTTTCCACAATTCAACACTTTGAAAACAAATTCAAATCAGTTTTCATCTTTCAACTTTTGAAAATCAATTTCAAATCAATTTCCTTATACGAAATATATTCCCAAATATTTCTTTTAAAAACCAACTTTAGAACTTTTGATTTATATTTTTAAAAGCAACTTTGGAAATATATTCGGCTTTATAGTGAGGATACACTTTCACTTCAAAATGGTCCGTTTAAACCAATTAAATAAATCCTTATCGATTTATTTTAAAATTTATTTCCACACTTTAAAAATAAATCAGCGTTTATTTTTAAAATAAATTCCCTTTTCCTTTATAAATTCCATTTTGGATTTACATTCCTAAATATTCACTTTTTATACGATTTTCAAACTGATTTCTCAAATATCCACTTTCAACTCCAAAATCAAATTCAAAATTGATTTCTCAATTTTATTTCAACACCAAATCAATTACAAATTGATTTCTAAGTTTAATTTCAATAGAATGAAACATTGCAAATTTATTTCTAAGTTTATTTCAAATAACAAAATAAATTTTCATTCAAATACCAAATCAATTATCTTATTAATTTTTCAAAGATTTATTTTCCAATAACAAATCAATTATCAATTGGATTCCAAACAATTTATCACCTTTTAAATAAATCCCTTTATTTCTTCCAAATGGTTTAAAATTCCACTTTCCATAAATACTTCAACTTTTCAACAATATTATTCAAAATCCATTTATTAATATCTTTTCCCATATTTTGGAATTTATTCGATAAGATTACAAAAATCAATTTTTTACCGTTAATTACTTTCTTTTAAATTTATTCAACTCTTAAAAATAAATTCACATAAAATTTTTCAATTTTTAATTTCAACATCCAATTTATTTTCATTTCTGTTATCCAACGATACCAAAAATACATTCGGCTAAATTTTAGCCTTCAACAGTTCCAATCACAAATATAATCACACACAAATTATAAATAATCAACACACAATATATGAAACAAATTCACATAATTTGAGGAATCCAGTTGGATCCCCCCAACCTGTTGCCCTGCATCTACAGATGTTAGCACAATACCCATTCCACTTCGAGGTGGAATATCGCGGTATATGGGATTTATAAAAATATCATCCGCTATTATGCGGCGCAATAGGGTCTCATCTACTATATAGTGCAGGAAATCAACAACTCCAATATATATATATATTCCAATATATATATTGCTATATACTAATATATATACTATATCACATCCAAACAGCAATCAATCAATAACTGATGTAACAACCCGGGTTTTTCTAACACGAAAAATCGGACCATTAGTGTTAAAGAAGAAGAGGTAGAAGAAGAAAGAGAAAAACAACATCAGAATCTAACCATCGCAGCGGAATAAAATATAATATATAAATACAGATCTTTACTCAAACAGAAAAATATATCTGTTTTACATTACATTCATCAACTAGAATACATCATCAGAGTCAATATACAATACAACACAATAATGGACAGTTATATAAACCTGTCCTCACAACTGAATACCAGCTAATCAACACAGCGGAATATATAAAAAAAAATACAAGGAATACGTCTCGCCCTCCCACTCATCGCCTGAGCTCCATAGCTGTAATCTGAACCTGTTTATCTCGGTCTGACCCGAGCATCATATAAAACAATACCCGAGTCAGTCTGGAATACCAGCGTGAGAAAATCACACTCAAATTGATTATTAAAGTTTCAAAAATCCTTTTTAAAAAAAAAGCATCTCGTAAGACCACGCCACAAATAAACATGTCGGGTTTTTACCTTACGATAGCTAAAATACTTTATATCAAAATCCTCTGATATTATAATAGTGTCTACAGAAAGTAAAATATAATCTAGCTGAAATGCTTGCATCTCACATTTCAACAATAGTTGGGCACAATCAAAACCGTACAGGCACGTAGGGAGAATGGATTTCCAACGAATGACTAGGCACTGGGGTACCACCTATCACAGTACGTGGCCTAGATCACCGTACCGAGGAGTACGCCCGCTCCCCTGCAACACAAGGCCGGAACCATCCCTTACTGGATGATCCCGAATAAAATCACCCCACGGTTGGGATCAGCAACCGCACCACTAAGCCGAAATAAAAAGGGACATCTAGACAGGGATGACCTTACCCTCCAGTGGGAGCTACCCACGAAGCCTTGCTGCATAACCCCTGATTTTCAGTCATTCCCGGTTGATGAGGTTCGAGGCTAAACGATACCTTTTAGAGAACATATCCCTTAGAATGCCCATCGTCCGCTGACGATGTTTCGCAAGCATTCGTCCATACAAGTCCGTCCTGGGTTTGAACGGAACCGAAGGCACTACTCCTACTACATCCATTTTGGAAATATCCTCAGGATTAGTAGCGACTAGCCCTTGCACTTCACTGCTCCATCTTCGACTCCGAAATCGTTACACGAAACGTACAAACCGGATCGAAGTGGTATTCGAGTCTCCAGACCTAGAATCTCGGTATACGGAAACTCGATCCCGGTCTCTTCGAAACGATCAGCGCATTTGGCCAATATTGATAGTCGGTTATTTAACTATCAATTAACATCCACAAGCAACCATCACACAATTAAATAATTTCCCACATTATTTATTTACCCAAATATCTTTCCAAGATATATTTCCAAATTTTCAAAGCTCATTTGAAAACAATTTCAAAACAGTTTCCGCTTACGGAAAACATTTCCCAAATAATTATTTCCACTGAATCACCAAGTACAAAATACTTTTATTTTTAAAATAATTTAAAAACACTTTATTTTAAATATATTTTATAACATTGAAATCAAACTACTTTAATACTTTATTAAAAATATATACTTTAAAATAAACCACTTTATAAATATAAACTAAATTTCTCTTTTTAAAACAGAATAGCAAATCACTTTTATATAATTACTACAATAATAGATTTTTGAAACTACTTACTTTAAAAAGTTAACATTTAAAAATAATCAATTTTCTAAAACATGTTTTTTAAAACATATTAAAACTTTTAACTTATATTTAAAACTACCTTGAAAACGTACTTGGCTATCCAGAGAAATACACTTCTCATTTCCATCCTTTAAAAATAAACCAACATTTATTTTAAACCAATTCATATCCCTTTATAAATTCCCACCTTGAATTTATATTTTCTAATATCCACTGATATTTTATTTTACTTTATAAACCCAGTTTATAAATTCCAAAATCTCACTTCTCTTTTAAAATTCCAATTTTAAACAACTAAATCAATTTTCAATTGATTTTCCAATTTACTTTACTTTACTTTGAAATAAATTTCCTTTACTACTTCATTTATTTCAAAATACATTAACTTTTAGATTTATTCCTTTATTTAAGTTAAAACCCTTTTTAACTGAAAATACCAATTTTAAACTTCCAAAATTCCTTCTTTAGCCTTTAATTAAATTTAATCCTTATATTCAAAATAAATCCTTTATTCTTTAAATTTAATATCACTTTAGTTTAAAGTTAATATTTCCCTTGTTATTTCGAAATTCCCTTAT
The DNA here is from genome assembly GCA_030737815.1 of Allium fistulosum. Lineage (NCBI taxonomy): Eukaryota > Viridiplantae > Streptophyta > Magnoliopsida > Asparagales > Amaryllidaceae > Allium > Allium fistulosum. The sequence goes on along the minus strand of CM060907.1, from coordinate 640,913,935 downwards.
TCCAATTCACTTGAATTATTTACTTAAATTTTACTCTTTTATTTCTTTCAAAATCCAATTCAATATATTTTGATAACTCCTTTTATTGAAATATTCAATCCAACCATATCATCCAATATTTCAATCATCAATAAAATCATCACAGGATATCAATATTCATAGAACAGAATATCAAATAATCTAAATAATTTTGAGGAATCCAGTTGGATCCCTCCAACCTGTTTCCCTGCATCCACAAACGTTAGCACAATACCAATTCCACTTCAAGGTGGAATATCGCGGTATATGGGATTTATATAAAATCATCCGCTATTATGCGGCGCATAGGGTCTCATCCACTATATAATGCGGGAATATCAACAAGTCCAATATATACATATGCCAATATGTATATATTGCTATATACTACTATATATAGTATAGCACATCAATCAATGCAATCATCCAATCAATTATTTAAATTTAACCATTTAAATTTAAAATAAAAATTCAGCTGAGTGAGATTAACTCACCTTTGCTTTTCATTTTGCCAATCCAATCCATCTCGATAAATTTCTCCACCATCCTAGACCTTGTATAAACAATTTATATGATTTATTAATATTCGAATAAATCGAACAATTAAATTTTCCTTTTTAATATAATTAATTTACTAATAGTTCAATTTAACTAATTTCCTTTAATAAATATTTTTAGTAACAAATTTAATTAAATAGACTAATAAAACACATTAATCACCGTAGTTCATTATTTTTAAAATAACTAGTAAAGTTAAAATTTGTATATGTATATTTATTTTATCAGAACTACATATATATTTAAAATAAACTACATATATTTTAAAAATCAAACTCATATAAAAATTCTTATATTCCCATAAACCTTAATTAACAAATTATTTAATTTACAACGAACTCCCGAAAAGTAAATAAGTTTATTAACCACATAAATCTCTAATATTCATTATTAAAATAAACTGGTAGATTTCCATTTCTAAACCGTATATAAATTCTTTGCTTCTGAATAAATATCCTACTGTAAATAAATCTTGTCCCTAAGAAAACAAATCATTTTTCTTTTCTGTCTTCCTGTAAACATCCACATTAACATATACAAGAGTGTTTATGTGTGTATATATATTCAAATTTATTTCTCAAATTTAAATTGAATTAAATAAATCGTAAATACCTTCGAGCTGATCGTAGCTTCCAACCTGAGCTTTGAGATGTCACTGCATTCATAAGATCGAACGATCGAACTACATCGCCCCCGATAAGCCTACAAGAACGCCTCGACCAGGCGCCAAGCCTTACTATCGTACGCGAAACCACCCTGCTCGACTTCGAGCCTTCACCCACGTGCTGCCTCAAACTCGAGATCGAGCTACCCAAACCTTCGGTCGACCATCACCAAAGAGTCTCGCGCGCTAGGGCTTCAATCCAGAACGGTAACCACAAACCCAACTCGCCGCGTGCTATGCCACATCCAGACCTTCGAGCTTCGAACCGTTCTCGATTAAAGGAGAGGAACGTTGATTCCTTCGTACTGAGATGTTTTAGGGTTTGGGGAAAAAATCGCGAGCAGTCGAGCTTTCCCCTCTTTTCTCTTTTTATTTATTTTTTTCGCGTGATGCTGATTTAAATTGGAGGAAAGGGAAAAGAAATATACGATTTCCTTGATGAGTTGCTCGGCCATTTCTCGTTGAATTCTGAAAGAAGAATGAAGGCTCGAGACAAATACAAATGTAACGGCGTGTTGAGGAAGGAACGAGGAAACATTGTACAGACAGCTACAGTGATCACGAAATGAAAGCTTAAAAAAAACTGATGTGAAATTATTTCGGCTATGATTTGAATGGTATATTATTTAAATTCAAATCGTCTCAGTAAAATTTTCAATGCGTTTATATGTCGTACGCTCCCACAACAACTCCAATCGCTACGAAAATTGAAATCCGATAATAATACAATATTACGGACCCAATGGAACTAGTTTCGTCGAATTCCGAGACTGCGCCTTGGAAGGCTATTTTAAAATATCGATTTAAACGATATATTTTTAAAATATGAACAAAACATCTTTAAATTCGATTCTATCACTTTTATTATTAACCTCTGAATATCTAAAATCAATTAAATATTCCAATTTCAAATATACAAAAATTCCGGGTCGTCACAACTGCAAATCCAACTTTCAATTTGAGTGAGAAGATCTCACCTTTGCTTTAATTTGTAATCCAATTCCATTTCGGCTTATTTCCTTTGCGATTTTGACCTTGTACAAATATTTATACAGTTGATTAATATTTGAAACAATTGGACAAATCAATTTCCATTAATAAATTAAATTAATTAGCCATTTGATTTTAACTAAATAATTCTTCTCTTTTACAAATCTTTTATAGCTAAAATAAATTTAATGAGTTAATAATCAGGTCAATCACCCAAATACATTGGTTTAAAATAAATTAGTAAATTTAAAATGTTTATTTGTATATTTATTTTTCTTTCGAAACTACATATATATACTTATAAAAAAAATTCTATATAGGTTTAAGAATCTAATCTTTATATAAACTCTACAACATTTACAATTTTCCGCTTTCAAAATCTCACCTCTATATGCATATTTACTGTTTGAAATTTAAAATGTGTATGTGAATTTATATAAATATATTTATTAAATCAAAAACCGAATCATTTTACCTTACTGCCACCAGCCAGAAAAGAAACCCAACCTACTCGCGAGTTCGCCAACCACCTCGCAGCAACGCCAGAGAAGAATCCACCACCTATTCCAACGTACGCTAGCTCAAAGTCAACTCGAGATGCACCCACTCGATCATCATCCTTGCCAATGCCGTAGTCGCGACCACCAACGTGCCCGCTCCTCGCCGATCTTCGAACACCCAACCCTACCGACTTCCTCCCCACCAGAAACCCCAACGGCTGCCTACACCTCATCTTCGCGCGCGCGAGAACAGTCGCCTCGACCCGAGGAAATCGCGACCAGAACATGGCAGCTTTGGCAACGAGTCTCGCGACTGACTCGATTATACGAAATCGATTTGGAAGTTTTTTTTTCCTTTAACTGGGTGAATTTGATTTGAAAAGAGGAATGGATTGGGTAGGGAGAAGGCGTGATTTTGAAAAGGAGATTCCTGCTCGGCCATTTTTCTTTTTTTGAAGTTTTTTTTTAGAAATGCTCAGCTGTTTATAAAAGGTAGAGGGAGATTGCGTGCTAACAAAAGAAGAAAGGCTGCGTTGATTTGAAATAAAGGAAAAGCTGCTGAGGGAAAAGTTTTGACGTGAATAGATACGTCAATCATCTGATATAGATATTTATTCAAATGTTAAATCGTTTTCGAAAAATCATCTCTGGGTGTTTATATACCGTACGTTAACACAACAACTCCAAATACAACAAAAATTGAAATCCGATAATAATACAATATTACGGATCCAATGGAACTAGTTTCGTCGAATTCCGAGACTGTGCCCCGGAACGCTATTTTCAAATATCGATTTAAACGATAAATTTCAAAACTGAACAAACAGTTTCAAATTCAATTCTGAAGCTTCCATTATCTTCAGTATTATCAATATGAATTTTTCAAAGCCTTGAAAATATTTTTAATCAGCTTAAAACTGAAGATTCAAATTTTTTTACCCAGATTTAACGATTAAATTCAAAAATTAAATCACCAAATTCATTATGATATTCGAATTTCAAATTAACTATCATTCGAATATTTAAACTCAATTAAATATTCACATTTCAAATGTCAAAAATTCAGGGTCGTTACATTTACCGATGTTGGTCATACGATTTCAGACGTCCAATAATTTCAGTGTTTGTGTGGAGGAAAGCAGGAAAAGAAATTCATGGATATGCCATTTTATTTTGCACAAGGAAGAATAGATTTCTAATATCAAAGTAAGAGAAGGTAAAAAATGAAATTGGTCAATAAAATAGATCATGTTGCTTTCCAAGTGCTTACACGTGGTTTTTGTTTCAAAAGATGTGAAGTTAGTAGGGGGAATCATGGAGGAGGATGGTTTAGCGGTGAAACAATTCCAAAGGCAGGGTAAACGTTTTAAGAAAGAGTGAATAGAGATACCAAGAAATGATTTATTTTATGCAAAGTACAAAAACATGCTGAATATGATCAAGATTCATCATGTAATTATGTAAATGAACTATATTAATAAAAAGTATTTATAATCCGTGTTATAGTTTATAAAAATAGTTTTTAAAGAAAGCTAAAGACTTAAAAAACATTACAGATCGTCTACTAAGATCACAGCAACCTCTGTTAAAACATTTGTTTATAAATTTTATAAGGGCAACGTTGAAATTTTGAAAAGGAAATGGAATATCAATCTATAATGAAGTAAAAGTGGATACCAATATGCATTATAATGTTGTAATAACTTAAACATGAAACAACTACTAATATGCTCTTATATCACATTTGGCAAACCCTTATATCTCTAGTACACGTTATCATAAGGCAAAATTCATTTGTGATTATATTATATACATTTGTATTCAATGTACAAAACAATATACATTAAAAATTGCCGACCACTTATCTCCGTTAGAAAAAAATACGAATATATAATATATTCATTAGGCTCTATAAATTAAACTTAAGTTTGTTAATTTCCAACATATGTAAGCACTATAACTATTATTTATCATCCAACATATGTAAACAGAAATTGCTATTATCTTCTTTTAATCTCAGATGAACAGTAATAAAAATTGAATTTGATCTTTACTACAAACTTCGCCCACTCACAACCTAATTGGAGGAAATGATGGAAATATTAATTTTTTTATTCTTTAATCTGGAATTAAGCCCTATAATCACTGCATGAATCAGTAAGTAGGCCACAATATTTTACAGCCATTTATTGGCGAGTACATTTAGCATTTGTGTTTGAATTTATCTTTATAAATGCATGTACACAAACTATAATGGTGTAAATAATGATATCAACAATGCATGATATATTAACTTACCAAGTGTAGTATCGAAAACACATAAGCAGACCATAAACCAAGAAGCTTTTGCAGTGTTTGCTTTCGGGTGCATCATCCCATCTTTGAATATTTTCATACCTAAATTCAATAAAGTTGAACCAAATTAACTAATCATATAAAAAGCTGGTTATCGATGAGAAGAAAGCATCACAATGAAAGAAAGTTAAAAACATATAAATATGTATACAATGCCCTTGGAAAAGAAAACATACCAAGACTCTTTCATTTGGACAGCAAATGAGTGTTAATTATTACAACAACAGCCTGTACATAAAACACATAAATGTCATAAGCAATATAAAAATATGTAACATACTTGACGATAAGAAAGATAAAATAAACATGAAAACAATTAGATGCCTAGGTATAGCCGGTAATCATGCTTATTTCGAAGAAATCAGATATACCATCCAGCTTTTACATTAAATCATGAGAAAACCATTTGAGCACAGATAAGATTGACTGCACTAAATGTCAAGTTAGATCAAATATTGTTGGCAACAATTTCATTAAAAAAATTCGATGAAAGTTTGAATATGAATTATCATCTGATTAATGAGTTTGTGGCATCAGTTTCAGGACGTAAGCATATCATGGTACAGACCTAATGTGCCTAATCTAATTGGCAAGCATCTGTAACTTACCTACTTGTGAATATGCATATTAGTATCATTTGTTTCTCCATATTCCGATCAGCATCAGATCTAAAGTGAATCTCATTTGCTTGATTATAGAATATGCTCATCAAATTAGAGTATGATGTTGAATCCTAAATACGGTTTGAATTTTAGGAAAACGTCTTCAAATGTGCATAACGAATCATTGTTTTCAACTCTCAAATTTTGAGGACTCTTTTCCACAATAGAGATTTATGATTGCAGGTGAGAAACTCTTGGAGGGAGAAATCAATATGTAGATTGAGGAGAGGATGAAGATATCGTCAAGTTTATGGAAAAGAGGAGTATCAGAATAAAATCAAATGATGCACGAAATTCAAATAAAATAAGAAAAATCCCAATAAATCAATAGGACAAACTAACAACTAACCCATAATTTAACTACCAAACATGCATTATTAAGGAACCCAATAGTACTAAAAATCTGAAGTAATTAATGAATATCTGTGAATAGTTAATTATGTGGATCAAATTTCCAAAACAACTAAGCACTATCTAATCAAACAAACAAATGCTACCATTGTACAATCTAGTACACCATGATAACATGTGAATCATTCAAACACTGAAGTGCATTACCTGAATAGGTAAGAAAAAGAGTATTGTCACATATGTATACATTTTATTTCATTAAAAATATGAGGTATAAGTTGATGAACAGAATCAATTCATTTAAATGTCTACATATATCGGATAAGCTGATGAACAGACCATGTTTGATTGCAAGATAATACAATCGAAGCTATCCATCAAGGTAATTTCAAATAAAGAAAGAAAATTCCTAATCAATCAATATAACAGACTAACAACTAACCCATAGTTTAACTATCACCCATGAATCGTTAAGAAACTCAATAGTACTCAAAAAAAGAAGTAATTAAAGAATATCGATGAATAGTAACCTAAGATTCAAGTCTAATAGATATCATAACTATGATGATTGAGGCAAATTGTTTATCTTCGTTGAACCAGGAAATTCAAGTTAAATTCGTGCTTAGCTGGTAATCGATGTTGCAAATATTATTCAAAATCCAAAGTAATTAATGAAAAGTAATGAATAATTACCCGAGATAGAAGCATAATGGATGTCGATAATCGATAATCGCCATTGTAGGGGAGAGTGCCGATCTAGGTTTTTATTCCAGCGGTTAGCGAGAAAGGAGAAAACGGAGGAATTAAAAATTAGAGGGTGTTTTGGGTATTTCAAAAAGACATGGTTTAAATTCTATTCAATGAATTTTCATTAATAATAGTAGAGATAGAGATGAATATATAATAAAAGGTGGAATAATAAGAAACCCTAAAGAGACTTGAGGGATAAATACATATATAATATATATACATCGTGATTTTGATGCATTTAACACTTGAATCACGAGGATATTTCACGAGAAATATATTATTCCATAGGTCAATATCACTGAATTTAATATATTAAAGATTATGAATCTTTAATATAAAGTTGTCCTCTACCATTTATATGTTAATAAATTAGTTGAATACTCTCTAGTTATTGAGAAAACTCAAGCTAAAGATGTTATGTATAGTATTATTAATATATAGAATAGACAAGGTAAGATAACTATGTGTTTGTTGAGCAAACTCAAGGTACATATATTATACTTAGCTTGTCGTGAAATGATAGGTACGAATGGATAATCTCTTCTACTTTGTTGAGAAAATTCAAGATCAGAATAAGATTAGGACAAAGAATCATGGATTTAGGAATTGCATATGATACAACTTATAATGAGTTATCATGTTTGTGGGACTAGGAATTGTTGAGAAAACTCAAGAATACATCTTAAGACAAATGAATCCTAACACCCACTAGTGAAGCTGAAAGACTTCCATGTTTCATCTCATGGTATGGAGAAACATAAAAGACTAGTGGGAGCTTATTAGTAAAATGAAATGTAATGGTTAACCGTACTAATATTATAAGAACGAATACTATGAAAATGTCCTAATCTACTAAGTTAAAAATTACAGAAAAATGTCTACAGCCAAGTTGTTTTTTAAAAATAAAAAACTCACTGGATCTAACTACGTTAACTTGCTAAGAGTGATAAAATTAGCACTAACTTATGAACGTCTTTGGCCGTCGATAACTGCACCTCCAAAAGAACCATCCACTGATGTTGCAGATCCCAAACTAAGATTAGCTTATGATAAATGGGTTTCGAACCTAGAAATTGCCTAAGTTTTCATGTTGTCTACGTTAGACAAGCTATTGCAAAGGCGGCATGAAAACATATCTATCCATGAAATTTTCGATAGTCTCAAAGCTCTATTTGGTAAATAGTCCCATTCAGCAAGTATGAAATTACGAAGAATCTATTCAATACCAAAATGACCAAGGGACAAAAATTGCACAATTACATCCTTATGGTGAAAGGCTATATTGATAGACTTTCAAACATGAAGATAAGCAATGAGTATATAAGTAAATTTGATTCTTGGGACTCTTACTCCCTAGTATGAGCCATTCATATTAAATTATAATATGAACTATTTGAACATAAGTCTTCTGGAGCTCCTCAATATGTTGAGGTCGGTCGAGTCTTCGTCCAAGGATAAAGAGGTTGTACTTGCTGTTAAGAAGAACATGCCATCTTCAAAAAGTTCAAAGTCGTGAAAAAGGGTTAACAAGAAAAATAAGAAGACCACTACTTCCAACAAGGGTAAATGTCATCATCGCCTCAAGATGGGTCATTGGAAATGAAATTTTCAAAATTTACTTGAAGATTCTTAAAGAAAAGAAACGGAATGGTTCTACTGCTCCATCGGGTATATTTATGATTCAAAATTGTTTTGCAATTAATAAATTATCTTGGGTTTTATATACTGTTTGTACCAAAATTGGGCACAACACTCTTCGGATGTGTTTGAAGAGATAAAATGAAGAATATAAATGGAAAAAGAGGAAGATCTAATAAACACACCAATGATAAATGAGAAAAACGCACAGAAACACACAGAGTTAGAGTGGTTCGGCGTATGGCCTACATCCACTATGAAATGGCTGATTTTTATTAACTTTTGTTTGCTGTTTACAACGAATTACAACAGTAAAATTCGAGTACAATGATGATTTTGGCAGAGTCTGGACGTAGAAGAGCCAAAAGTCCCTTTTCAGTAGGTCTTGGGCTGCTATTTATAGGCGTAGGCTACAAATATCTCGCTCAGATCTCGGAAGACCTCTTCTCTCACGTAGGCAGGCCCACACGATCGATCCCATGCCATTTGCATTCGATCCGTGATCGATACGAACGAATTTCGTATCGATCAATATTTTGCCCAATTGAGTCGAGATTGATCATGAACATTCTTTAGGTTGTACGCAAGCTCCTGTGAAAATTTGGAAGCATTTGGACTTGTAGATTGTGAGTTATGATCGATGGAAGTTTAGATTTGTTGGTTGGCTGTCACGTTCATATTGATCCAAAGCTCCACATTCTCTTCTCTTCGTATCCATGCTTCTCGTACCAATGACGTGTCTCGAAAATCCAGGGGAGATCAACTTTTCATGTCGTACGACCGAGTCATCCTTTTTTGTGAATTCCTTCATATCGCTCCTTTGCTTTACTTCGTATCGCTCTACTTGCTCGTAGCTTCGTATCGCTTATATCCATGGGTAAGGCTCCATTCGTATCGATCCAGGAGGTGCTAATTCGTTTAGATGGCTTAAAGGTGCTTCGTATCGATCACCTTGAGTGTTGTTCTTCGTATCGATTGTCTTTAGCCAATCGATACGAAATATGGCAAAATGGAGATCGATACGAAACACGGCTCGTCGATGGATACGAAGCAACAAACTTGATGGATACGAACTGTATCGCATATTGATGGATACGAAGCAATATACTTGATGGGTACGAAAGAGGCTTGTTTGCGGATGGATACGAATAAGAGCGATGCGAAGGGGTTGGATTGATGGATTCGAATGAGTTGGTTTCCTTGGCTTGCATCGATCATACCTTGAGCACACGAACTCCAATTGACTTGAAATTTGGAATGTTGACTTCCATAGGTTTGCTTGTCGTGTCATATCAATTGTAGCTTGATCGGGACTCGGACAAAATTTACCGATATCCATAGTTGACCTATATACAACTGGCATTGGAGAAGAACTGTCTTTAGTTTCTAGTCGATTCCATGGTGTCACGGCCTTGCCAAAAGACGGGATGACATTTGCCCCCTAAAGTACGTCTTGTACGAACATGACGTGCTTTGAAAAGCTGCCATCTTCATTCTGAATAGTTTTATCTGACTTGTTTGGACGGTTGTTGTCCTTTCGTCGAAAGTTGTCACCCATTATTGATCGTTGTCTGTTGTTGTAATTATCACCAGGTGAGCATTCAACTTCTATGAATTTTGAAAATTGAATATTAGTTCGACAGACATGCATGTATGCTAATCTGACTCTGGTTAACGTTCGTACGTTCACGAGTCGTTGTTAGTTCAGTTTTTTTAATCGAATTCTGTATCGATCCTCTCCTGAATCGATGAAAAATTCGAGTTGTAACAATGCTTGGTGGTTGTTTTGATGTATTCCTTCATATCGATCCTCTCGTGGATCGATTCGATGAGTTGGGAAATTATCTTTGTTTCGATGGTGATTGATACAAACCAGTTAGCCTTTTAAAACATTTCGTATCGATGGATACAAATTTCTGTTGGCTTCAATGTAATGGACAAGAATTTGTCATTTCGTATTGATAGATGTCTGATGGGTACGAATAATTCAATCAGTCTTCATAGTATCTTCCGTAACAATGGGTTGATGGATACGAAACTTCATGCAAATTTGAACACTTGACTCCGACGAGCTTCTGCCTTGCTTTTTCTTTTGGACTTTCGCCACACATTTAATTGCCTTTGGAAGCTTGTCGATGGAACTATAACTTAACCAATTTGGCGAACTTTAACTCGGACATAATCTCTGAAGCCAGGATGGCACGGTTGTGACGGTCAGCGATGATGGTCATTCCGATTGAATTTCGAAGTCTCGTCGTCTAAATACCTTGCTAGTTTTTATAGAACATTCTTATGTACCAGAAAATATTGCATTGCACAACACAATCATGCACTTCAAACTGGGGCACATATGGGATTATTGTCGTCTAACGATGATTTTTGTCGAGTTGATTAGTTATGGAACCCGAAAGTTCGCAGCAGTTGGAGACTCAAAATCCAACTTCTTCAGTTATAGTATTGCCGAAAATTGAAGCTGAAACCATTAGTCCAGCTCCGGATGAGCTTCTTGGAGTAAATGTAATTCTGAACCCGCAAGATTCGGTTCCATCTAACGTTTCTGAATTCATGCTAGGAAGAATTTGTCTACGTCATGGGTTGTCGCCAAACGACGTTCTGCTTCCAGGGCTAAATGACAGGCCGCACGCTCCCTCGGAGGGGTATACTGCTTTTAATCGACACTCATGCACAGCCAAGACGCTTCCTCCATTTAACCAGTACATTCGAGAAGTGTGTTGGTTTTCGTAGGGATTGCTCCGTTGCAATTGCATCCGAACGGGTATCCTTTGTTAAACAGCACATTCATTGTCTTTATGGAGCATCTCTTGCGGCCCCCAACTTCGGAAGAAATCAGATTTATATTTAATGTCAAAAGTCGGGGAGACAACCCTTCATTCACGTTCTTAGAGGCGGTTAGGAACTACCAAGTTATGACCGGTGCCTGGACCAGATTAGGCTACTTCAAAACTGAGTGGTTCTATGTCCGATGCCCACCATGCTTCGCCAGACGATGGATAGTTAGGCGTAAGTGTTTCATCTTTGCATCGATTGACTAAGTGATCTTACTTGATATCCATTCTAACATTGTATTTCTTTCACAGCCTCGATTCCGCGGCCAGAGGGTGTGCACTATAGGGAAATTATAAGGCTTCTCTAGGAAGTGCGCGCGGTAGATAGAGAAATCAGCGGAGTGCTTTCTGATGAAAATTTGAGGATTGTTGGGCTAATCGATCAAAATCAGAGCATTAGACTCGAAGGTCCGATCAGGACAGTTCCGACAAAACGGGCTAAGCACAGGGCGCCCGGGATTGTAATAGTTGAGGAAGGCGGTAGAGAGGATACGCCCACTGATGATGAACCCGTGGCCGGGTCTTCAGACAGTTTTCAGGATTTAGAGGGAAGGAGAGAAGGAAAGGCAGTCGCTCATAAGCACAATAAGTCTTCGAGATGGAAATCTGTAGTTATGTCCCTGCCAGCCTCCGGTGTCAGAATCACGGAGACTTCTCCTTTGCAAATAGAGAATCCTTTTGAAGGACTTGCCGATATTCCGATTCCGGACTATGTGTCACTTCAACATGACACCGGATTGGAGAGGCTTCAAAGTGCTCTAGATTTAAGCGAGTCTCTTCCCACAAGTGTGGTCGACATTTCTGGTTGGTCGGGGGGTTGCACATACATATACACTTCATGGCACTACACGATTTCCAGTCTTAAGTTGTTCACTTCTAGAGATTACTGGTTCTGCTTTTCTTTCTATTTTACAGATATTATGACTAGGCGAGAATCTATGTTAGGAAGCCTTCGCTCTGCGCGCCAGTCATCCAGTTCATACTATGAGTCCCGTAGGAGGGAAGCTGATAGAGACCGCGATTACAGTTACTCTAGTCAAGAACGTTATGAGAAGGAGAGGGATAGAGATAGAGAATATAGATATCGCTCCCGATCACGCTCTCCACGTCCTCGGGCTCCAACACCACCCTCCGGTCACGGGAAACAATCCCTAGAGCCTCCATGCCAAAAACCATCTTCTCAAACTCCCCGGTCGGATTCACGGCGCTATAGAACCGAGGCTGAAACTCTTATTATCATTGAACAAGCCATTACTGAGCCCATTGGGGAAGGAGCAATCAAAATCTCCCAGTTGAAAAAACACTTCTCAAATATTTGTTTTGACGGCTTCGTCTTCCCCCCGCATTTAAAGAGAATTCCAACTGAGGCGGAGTAGACTATGCATGATTACATCCATGACATATATACCCAGTATCGAGAGTGGATGAAAACTACGGGTAAAGCCTCTGCGGTGTCTTTTGAGCGAACAAAATTAATCGAGAAGTTAGAAACCGATATCGCTCAAAAGGACCGTATAATACAAGTGCTCAATACTGAAGCCGAATCTTCCCAGGAGTTGGAAATAGAGGCCACCAAGAAAGCCGATGAGGAAAATCAATCTATGGAAAGGATGCGACAGATGCATTTCGCTTTGGTCGAGGAGATGGGCCACTGAAACACCACTATCACAGCTGAAAGGGATGCTGCGTTGAAGGAAATTAACGAGCTTAAAGCCAAATTTTCTGAAATCGTCAAGGAAAAGGACGACACAAACAAGGTAGCCTAGGAGGCGTGGGAACAAGCTGTGGTCTTCCGGGACGAAAAGGATGAGGTCGTACTTAAAATTCGGGAGGCTAAGGCCAAGGTTAAGGATGAAGTTAAGATGGCAGAGGCCAAGTTAGAGGCCGATATTGAAGGTCTTATGATTATGTACAATGCCAGAGTACTGAAGTACAGGGATCTAACCTGGCTCGACAATTATCCAACAGACATGTATAACGCTTGGGGCCGGTTGGTGTAGGATGAGAAAATTGAACGACAAACGGAATCAGTTGATGAGTTCGAGCTTGAGAACCGGGTGTTGATTGAAGACGAAAGGAGAGTTCTCCATGATATCACGATTGCATACGAAAAGGAGAAACTTGGCACTCAGCATTCGGAAGCTGGAGAAGGTTTTGGAGTTGAGCACCATGATGTAAGTTCTGAGACTCTTGCGCCAACTCAACCTGAATCCACATCCGTGGTTGATTCTCAGTCCGTTCTTGCTTATAATCCTGATCAACCGCGGTTATCTCCAGTTCACGAGCACATCACTGAAGCTGCTCCAGTTCCGCCTGCAAGTCAAACTGAGGAAGGTATTCTAAGCATTTCTTGTGCTCATTCAGTGTGGGAAGCGTTATTTGAAGCAATCACTAGTAACTTTATCTTTGTCTCTATTTAGTGATAGGAGCTACATCTTCTATGCCTCCTGCAACCCAAGAGTTACACCACAAGCAGGAGGCTATCATAATGGAAGCAACCATGACAACGGCTACTGCACCTACAGATGGGGTACAAGGGAGCACACTTATTTTCGACGAAAAGATGATGGAGGAACTTCTCGGTCATCACAGTGACCCCTTTGCTGATCTGCCATTTTTCATGCATGGGAGCGCACCTGTAACTAGCTCTTCGGGCCCAACTGCTAGCATCCCCAGCAAGGCTCAAACAATCCACGAAGAGGAAATACTGATTGAAATTAACGTCGAGATGGAAGCAACTACGCTGGGCAGTGGCTTTGGAGGTGGAATGGCGGGACCTGGCCCAGCCCCCTTGCGGATGATCTCCCCGGGAGGAACGATCATTGATACAAGTGTGCCTCCTCCACTTGCTAACAATTATCATATCCCTCCGACTCCGCCTTCGGAAAGCATTCCTATTCACTTGAGTTCGGAGGAGGAAGTTGATATAATGCCCCTAACTAGAGATCAGCCGCCAAAAGGCAAGGGTTCGAAGAGGAAACCAAGCGGCGAATCCAGCGGGTCAACGCCGAAGAAGAAGCCGAGAAAAAAGAAAGAATAGATATATCTCTTCGGCTTATTTTTGGTAGATAAATAGGAATCTACTTTTGTTTTCTTTTGATAGGTCGTGTATAGATGCATGTTCGGCCCCTGCTGGTAGGACTTTTGGTATAGTTTTGTACTTAACCTTTTTCTCCCAAAGATTGATTGAAATAAAATTTCATTTTGTCTTTAGCTCAATTTGTGTTCATTTGTTAAAGTGCTTCAGTGTTTGAACTTTCATTCAGTACACTTGTGGATTTGTATTCTTTAAGTCGGACCCGGGATTAGTTGCTAAGTTCCGGAGTCATGGTTTTGGGTTGCGATCGAGTGCTAAGTCGAATTCCGATATTACATTGTCCCAATGAGTGGCTGACACTTAAGTTCTGCCCCCAGTTCCTGGGAGAAAACGAAGAAGATTGGTTAACAATCGTTGATTGCCTTTAATATATCGGGCTTAACTTTGCTGAAGCAGAATTGAAGCAAGACGAGTTCAAGTGGTCGAATCACACTTGCTCATCTATTGGTGATCGCATCCACACTCTGGGGATTGCATTTGTAGATTGGTGGTCTGTCACTCCTGCACAAGGTTTTGAGATACGTCCATGCTCCGGGGATTTAAGTTATTTTATGGGCGGTCAGTTACACCCGTTTTGCTTTTATACTCCAATCCGCACTCTAGGGACTTAGATTTATTCGATGTTTATACTCCAATCCGCACTCTGGGGATCTGGAGTTACTTAACGTTTATACTCTGATTCACACTCCGGGAATCTGGAGTTAGTTGATGGGTGGTCAGTCATATCTGTTTAGGCTTTAGGATTTCATTCGCACTCCGGGAACGACGGTCCTATCAGGATCATGGATGGTCGACTCACATCTACCCTGAGTTAACAAGTGAGGTCGTTAGATGGACGGATCCATCCTTCTTAAACTTGGTTCGAATACGGGCAAAGTCATTAGGTGGACGGATCCACCCTCTCCAAAACCTCATTTACAGGCTTATACTCCAGTTTGCACTCTGGGAATCTGGAGTTAGTTAAAGGATCGTCATGTATCAATCCTTTTTTGGCTTCAGTGTGATGACTTGTCCCCAAGCTTGGGCTTCACTTATTGAGTGACCGGTCGTATCACAATCACTCCCTATTTGAATAAATCCCACCGTACGGTGGAACTTAGCTCTCCGTGCATAGTGATGGTCATATGATGTACTTCGAATAAATCACAGCCTTGGCTCGAAGAGATTGCATTTTATTGCTGAAATAAGAAAATATGGCAAAGTCAGTTGCCTTATTACAAATTCAAATTTTGAAATGTATAAACAAATTGCAAGTGAAAAGTAGACTAAATAAATAAACAGAGCCTGTTATGTGTAGTAGCGACGAAGGCTCTCGCTGTTCCAGGCTCTCGGCGGAGTGAGACCGTCAACGGTCGATAATTTGAATGTACCATCTCCGAGCTTTCGTTCAAAAACATACGGCCCTTCCCAGGTTGGCTTCATATGTGAAGGGACCGGTTAAATTCACTTGAGGACAAGATCGCCGAGTTCAAAGGTGCGGGGTTGGACCTTGGCATTGTATAATCGGGCAACTCGACTTCGATATGCGGCTGCCCTCAAATCAGCCTCTTCACTCTTCTCATCCAATAAATCCAAAGATTCGGAAAGTAGTATAGAATTTGTCTTCGGATCATAATAGGTCACGCGATGAGAAGGTACTTCCATCTCGACTGGAATAACGGCTTCTGAACCGTAGGAATGAGAGAATGGAGTGTGGCCGGTTGCGGATTTGTGGGTTGTCCGATAAGCCCATAGGGCCATGGAAGTTCATCGACCCATTTGCCCCCGGCCTTTTCCAGTCGTTTCTTCAGAATAGACTTTATAACTTTATTAACAGCTTCGACCTGTCCATTCGCTTGAGGGTGTTCAACTGCGGAGAATTTCTTCTGGATGTGGAACCTTTGACAGAAATCCTTGAATTCAACACTATCAAATTGAGCAACGTTGTCTGAAATGATGGTATGCGGGAGACCAAATCGGTAGATGATGTTGCGCACTACAAAATTGATCGCTTTCTTTATTGTGATTGTAGCAAGGGGTTCAGCTTCCACCGCCTTGGTAAAATAATCAACTGCGACGATGGCGTACTTCGCACCACCTTTGGCTAGAGGTAAAGAGCCAATAATGTCAATGCCCCATATTGAAAACGGCCATGGACTGACCATCTGAGTTATTTCGATAGGCGGGGCTCTTGGAATTCGAGCATGCTTCTGACAGCTATCACACTTTCTGGCATAGTCTGATGCATCGCGATTTACTGTCGACCAATAGTATCCGTATCGGAGCACTTTCTTGGCAAGAGCTTGCCTCTCGGTGTGATCGCCACATTCTCCTTCGTGTACATCATGCAATACTCATTTGATCTCATCATGAGTGATACACCGGAGTAAAGGAATAGAGTACCCTCTCCTATACATGACTCCAATCTGGATGGTGAACCGCGAAGCTTTTCGAAGAATTTGCCTCTTCTCACTCCTGCGCTCTGGCATGCTCGAGATAGTTTCTGAATGGATTCATCCATGACTCCTTATCGGGAATGACCTCAAATACCCAATCTGCTTTCATCTGATCGATGCTCGGGGAAGATAATGTTTTCACGGGAACGATTCCCATTTGTTGTGCCTCACCTGTACTAGCTAACTTTGCTAATGAGTCTGTTTTCTGATTGCGCTTTTATTGTATACAATAAATGGCATAATAATCGAACAGATTCAATATCTCCTGGACCCAAGCTAGGTAAGCAGCCAGCCTTCGGACTTTGGCCTGGTACTCCCCCCGAACTTGACATACGACCAACTGCGAATCACAATAAATCACCACAGCAATGATTCTTAAATCTCTGGCAAGTCTCAATCCGGCAAACAGGGCCTCATATTCGGCTTCGTTATTGGTTGCATGAAAATTGAACTTTACAACATAGCATATAGATCGACCTTCAGGAGTTTCGAGTACAACCCCTGCACCTGAGCAACGGTCATTTGATGCACCATCAGTATGCAGCGTCCAGATATAATTGGGAGATTCACTGGTTTTGGGCAAGTCCTCCGGGATAGTGAATTCAGCTATGAAATCTGCTAGGACTTATCCTTGAATGGCTCGCCTGGGAGTGTAAGTAATGTCAAACTGACTTAGCTCGATATTCCATTAAGTAACCTACTAGACGTCTCAGGCCGCGTAAGGACCTGTTGTAACGGCTGGTCGGTGTAGACAATGATAGGATGAGCCTAAAAATATGGACGGAGCTTCCTCGAGGCAATAACAAGACAATAAGCCAACTTTTCCAGCTTCGGATAATTTCTTTCTGCCCCGTTCAGTCGCTTGCTAATGTAATATGCTGGCCGTTGTATCTGATCTTCTTCCCAAACTAGGGCAGCGCTGATAGCGTTCTCTGACACTGCCAAGTAAATGTATAATCTCTCATGATCAACAGGCTTTGACAAAATGGGTGGTGTAGAGAGATGTTGAACCAGTGCTCGGAATGCTTCCTCACGTTCCGTAGTCCATTCAAAGTTTTGCTTCCCTTTTCTGATCAGGTCGAAGAAGGGAATGCATTTGTCAATGGATTTTGAGATGAACCTACTCAGTGCTGCTACTTTCCCGTTGAGGCTTTGAACTTGCTTTATAGTTCTCGGAGTCTTAAGATTTCTTATTGCCCAGATCTTCTCTAGATTAGCTTCGATCCCTCGAGCATTGACGATAAACCCAAGGAATTTTCCGGATGCAACCCCAAAGTGACATTTCAACGGGTTGAGCTTCATTCTATATTCTCGGAGGATATTAAACTTTGACTCCAGGTATTTGATATGATTAGTGGAGAATCGTGACTTTACGAGCATGTCATCCACGTATACCTCCATGGTTTTTCCGATCTGGTTAGCGAACATTCGATTAACTAATCGTTGATAAGTTGCCCCGGCATTCTTGAGTCCGAAAGGCATAACTTTATAGCAATAAAGTCTCATATTGGTTACGAAGCTGGTATGCTCCTGGTCGGGCAAGTGCATGGGTATTTGATTGTAGCCAGAATACGCATCCAAGAAGGATAAGAGTTCATGTCCAGCCGTTGAGTCTACGAGTTGATCGATTCGGGGAAGTGGAAAACTGTCTTTAGGGCAAGCTTTATTCAAGTTCGAGTAGTCAACACATGTTCTCCATTTCCCATTTGGCTTTCGGACGAGTACAGGATTGGACACCCATTCTGGGTATAATGCATCTCGAATAAACCCGTTCGATTTGATCTTTTCTACCTCTTCCTTAAAGGCGGCAGATCTCTCTGGATCCATACCACGCCTTTTTTGCTTGACCGGGACATGCCGTGGGTCAATATTCAATGCATGGCTCGCGATGTCCGGCGAGATCCCACACATGTCAGAGTGCATCCAGGCAAACACGTCGAGGTTTGCCCTGAGAAATTCAACCAATTCCTCTTGCATTTGTTGGCTTATCTGAGATCCAATCTTTATCATTTTAGAATCGTCATTATCGTCGATCGGAACATCGATCGTCAGTTCGACCGGGGAAGTTTGACTGTCTTTACTTTCGTCTTCACTTTCAGTATCTCGGGTCAAGATCCCATGGGAATTGGTTGAGGAGCCCAGGCCTAGGCCCAGGCATCAATTATCAATTCTCAGCAAAGCGGACGTAGAGAGATTCCTCTACGCCCTTACCTTTTTCTTTTCGCTGTGACTCCCGTAGCTCAGCAACATAACAGGCTCGTCCAGCAGCCTGGTCTCCCTGAACAACTCCGACTCCATTGTCGGTAAGGAATTTTAAAGTCAAACACCAAGGGGCAATGGCAGCCCTGAACTCGGCTAGGACCGGTCGGCCCAAAAAGGCATTGTATGGCGAATCTATATCCAACATAACAAACTGTAGTATCCGGACTCTCCGGCGTTCTGCGATTCCCAGTTCCACTGGTAGCTCCACCATCCCAGTAGGTATTGTCGCACTTTAATTGAAGCCATGGATGCGGTACTGACAAGGCCTCAGATCCTTTGCTTCCATTTTCATCTGGTCATAGGCTCGTTTAAACAATATATTTACTGAACTTCCACTGTCCACTAGGATCCTCTTCATCTAAGCAGGACTATTTGGGCTGAAATGACAAGTGGATCAATGGTTGGGGCTTCGACTCTATCGGCATCCCGGTCTCGAAACACGATGTCGACAGCCATTGTTTTCTATTGCTTGGCTGGAGCCCCATCTTCCAAATTACTACAACATCCAAATCCCGCATGCTTGATAGAGCTGGCATACGACTCCATTTCCCTCCAGCTCTGATCTGCTGGATGTGGACCACCACTAACAGTATTTATCACCAACCTACCGCCGGTACGAGCGGGTTCCTCTTGCCTTGTCTGATTCGGTATATGGTTCTGATTCGATGGGCCTGCACCTCCTGACTGTGGTGCCCGCACAAACTGCTCCAACTTCCTCTCACGTATCAACTTCTCAATGATATCCTGCAAATGACGGCACTCATTTGTGTTATGGCCATAGCTCTCGTGGAATCTACAAAACTTCCCTGTCTGGATCTGTTTCTCTGATGATTGTTTCGGAGCAGGTTTCTTATACTGAAAAGTATTGCAGGTCTGTAGATATACATTTCTAGCGATGTATTCAAAGTGGTATAATTATCAAACATGGGAGCCCTACGTCGTGGCCCACGATTCTGATCTTGTTTCGTATTTTGGTTTCCATTGCCTTTCTGTTGATTCTGTTTATTTTGTATATTCAGTTGTACCTTTCCGGAACTCTCCCTGGTGTGTTTAACAACAACATTGCTCTGGATTCCTTCCACACTAGGCCCTGCGACATCCTTCTTCCTAGACTGTTTCGCATCCTCCCTTCTCAGGAATTGGGCTGCCTTGGAATAGAAACGGTCCAATGACGCAGGAGGTTTTCCAGCCAACCAGCTACCGAACTCGGAATCGGGATCGTTCCCCTTAGTCAGTGCCATCAGAATTGAGTTATCATTGGGGTTACTAATCTCAGCACATGCAGCATGAAATCTCTCCCGATAACGTCTGAGTGTCTCTCCAGGAGCTTGAGTGACACTAGACAAAGTATTAAAATCTTTCGGCCTTGCGACATGCATGCGAAACTGCTCAATAAACTTTGTTGCCAACTGATCGAAACAAGAGATAGATCGAGGTGGTAAACGGGTAAACCACATAGTTGATATGCCCCCTAGGGAAATCGGGAAGCTTCGGCATTTAACCACATCATCGGCTCATGCAGCATTCATTAACCATTCATACTTTAAGATATGTTGATTAGGATCAGAGCTCCCTTCATAAATGGGTAGAGTTGGCATCCTGAATCGCCGAGGTGGTTCAACATAGAGTATATCATTAGTGAAAGGGGTATGACTCCGGGAGATTCCCAGTCGTCATTAGCAAGACCCTGACTTTCACGGATCATTTGACGAATCATCGTCGGGATGTCCGGCATTTGGACATTCTGAGCATGTTAGGCCAAGGTATGGTCGGGTTCCACAATGCGAGGGGGGCCGGTCGCGGTCGATGGTCCATGTCTCGCCTCCTTGGTTCTATGTCTTCAGGGACATAAGGCTCATGAGTATGGTTGCGTTGGTGGTGGGTCAGATCCGTTCGGTTCCGAGCATCGACTCCCAAATCAGTAGCAGTGGTAGTGTGGTTGTCGGTAATATGATATGGAGCAGTGCCTCCTCGGGAGGAGGGTCCAGTCGGATGGCTGGTTGATGGGCCAACTCTCGGTTGCCCAAGGTTCAATGTGTGCTGAAGCCTAGTGGCTTGTGTGTAACTTCCATCAAGCCGTGGGCGCGTGGATCTATGATCAAAATCAGAAGAGGCTGAACTTTCGGTGGATGAACATGAAGCCTGATCCGTTCTAGATCTCCTTCGTCTTTGACGATTCAGTTGATTGGTCAGTTCTGCGTTGGCGCGCAGTTGCTGAGTAAGCTGTTGGCAGCTTTGAGTAAGCTCTTGCATTAGCAATTGAAATTCTTCGCTGGTGATAGGGCCTTACTGATCTGATGGTCCGGCAGCATTCTGATCGGCAGGAGGTAGTTGTACGGGGTTATGTTTGTCTCGTCCTTTTGGATCTGCGGTAGTTGAGGTAGTCCTAGTGTTAACCATGATGGATAGCGAAGCTCTTTCCTAGACTTGATGCAAATCTGAATTGGATGGAAGAAATTTAAACTTGAAATCTGGATCTTCTTCTTAGATTTACGCAATCTGATATCGATAGTAGATCCAACGAGCAGGAGAAAAACTGGGTTTTCTCGGTGAAAGCACCAAAGTGTTTGTACCAAAATTGGGCACAACACTCTTCGGAAGTGTTTGAAGAGATAAAATGAAGAATATAAATGGAAAAGGAGGAAGATCTAACAACTACACCAATGATAAACGAGAAATATGCACAAAAACACACAGAGTTAGAGTGGTTCGGCGTATGGCCTACATCCACTATGAAATGGCTGATTTTTATTAACTTTTGTTTGCTGTTTACAAAGAATTACAACAGTAAAATTCGAGTACAGTGATGATTTCGGTAGAGTCTGGACGTAAAAGGCCCAAAAATACCTTTTCAGTAGATCCTGGGCTGCTATTTATAGGCATAGGCTGCAAATATCTCGCTCAGATCTTGGAAGACTTCTTCTCTCATGTAGGCGGGCCCACACGATCGATCCCATACCATTTGCATTCGATCCGCGATTGATATGAACGAATTTCATATCGATCAATATTTTGCCAAATCGAGTCGAGATCGATCATGAACATTCTTTAGGTTGTACGCAACTCCTGTGAAAATTTGGAAGCCTTTGGACTTGTAGATTGTGAGTTATGATCGATGCAAGTTTAGATTTGTTGGTTGGCTGTCACATTCGTATCGATCCAAAGCTCCACATTCTCTTCTCTTTGTATCCATGCATCTCGTACCGATGACGTGTCTCGAAAATCCAGGGGAGATCCACTTTTCGTGCCGTACGACCGAGTCATCCCTTTTGTGAATTCCTTCGTATCGCTCCTTTGCTTTACTTCGTATTGCTCTACTTTCTCATAGCTTCATATCGCTTATTTTTACTCACTGCTTCGTATCCATGGGTAAGGCTCCATTTGTATCGATCCAGAAGGTGCTAATTCGTATCGATGGCTTAAAGGTGCTTTGTATCGATCACCTTGAGTGTTGTTCTTCGTATCGATTGTCTTTAGCCAATCGATACAAAAGATGGCAAAAT
Source organism: Allium fistulosum (assembly GCA_030737815.1). NCBI lineage: Eukaryota > Viridiplantae > Streptophyta > Magnoliopsida > Asparagales > Amaryllidaceae > Allium > Allium fistulosum. The sequence continues at coordinate 640,891,306 of CM060907.1, read as the reverse complement.
GGAGATCGATACGAAACACGGCTCTTCGAGGGATACGAAGGGACATACTTGATGGATACGAACTGTATCTCATATTGATGGATACTGTTGATCGATGGAATTTCTATCGGTTTAGAAAACCGTCGATAAATTTCGAATTAAATTTACCGCAAGCGCACGGCGTACACTTTGTAGTACGTGGCGAATACGGGTCGATCCGCAGGGAATTGTGAGAGATTAAAAATCTATTCAATCAAATTAAACCAAATGGAGGAGGAATTGTTAACTAAAAATGAAGCTAAAACTAAAACGTGATTTAAAAAAAACTATTAAACTAGAGAACAATTTAGAGACAAATCCACTCTAATATTTTTGTAAATCAACAAACATAGAATTTATGATCTCTAACTTTGATTTTAAGTGAAATAAGTGTTGCATTTATCATAAGTATGGTTTATTTATGTTATTAATTAACATAACTCAAACCATCAAACTATAATACAACAATTATACCACTTATAATTCTCATGAAAATGAAGCCAAAGCAAAAGTTATTTTAAGTATGATCTATTTACTATTGTAACTAGTAATATAGATCATCAAATTTCATTTTTACTTTCATTTCAAAATCAAAAATGGATTAGCAAATGAAGATGCAACTTGTGTTTATGTTGAATAAGAATAGCTCATTTGCAAAAGCAACATAAGCTATCAAACCCACTTGTATAAACTTGCATCAAAAATCACTTCATGAAGCATAAATCAAATGAGATCATAAATCATAAAATGTTGAAATTACATAATATTTGAGAGCTTCATTACCCCTAAATTGAAGGGTTTAGCTACTCATTTGTGGCATTGAAGCAACACTTGTAAATTTCAACATGAAAGAGCAAAGAAAAGAAAACTAAGCAAAGGAAGAAAGAGAGATTAACTAGTAACTAATTGCATAAAAATTAAAGCTACACTACTTGCATAAATGTAAATCTAAGCTATGAACATTAAAGGAAAGAGAGCATAGAAATAAACATTAAAAATAAAATAAAGAAAAGCATGTAGAAAAGAGAGAAGAAAGAGGCTTGGAAGCCATTTTTATTTCATAGAACATTGAGCTTACAATTTGATCTCTTAATTTCCTAAGTAAAATGAAAGAGTAGATGATCTTTTCATGTACACAAGTGGGCTATTTAAACATGCATAAAACCCTAATTCCATTTTTAGGGTGCTTCCCAAAATGCCCTTTAGGAAGTGTGGTCACCAAGTAACCATTAGCCACTAATCCATCATTTGTTGTGCATGAAGCTTTAACCTCCACTTAGTTGTCCATTAGCTCATAATTGTACATTTAGGTAAGTGGGTGGGGTCCTCCATGATCTTGAACTTGAATTATTTCATCTTCATTCCTTTGTATTTCCTTGTGCATGCATATATCATCATGAATGCCACATCCAAATGCATCAAAATATCCTATAAAAATCATAAAAATTGTCCAAGTAAAAATTCTTAAATTAACACATGCACACAAATGACCATTTTGCCCCTGAATGAAGATGAAAATATGATGGTTTGAAAATAATTGAATTTTGGTTTTAACATGTAAAAATGCCCAAATATGATGTTTATTTAAATAAAAAGAGATAAAATATGGATGTAAATATATGCACGTTTACGTGCACATCAGATACGAAGTAATATACTTGATGGGTACGAAAGAGGCGTATTTGCGGATGGATACGAACAAGAGCGATGCGAAGGGGTTGGATTGATAGATTCGAATGAGTTGGTTTCCTTGGCTTGCATCGATCATACCTTGAGCACACGAACTCTAATTGACTTGAAATTTGGAATGATGACTTCCATAGTTTGCTTGTCATGTCATATCAATTGTAGCTTGATCTGGACTCGGACAAAATTTACCAATATCCATAGTTAACCTATATACAACTGGCATTGGAGAAGAATTGACTTTAGTTTCCATTCGATTCCATGGTGTCACGGCCTTGCCAATAGACGGGATAACATATACTGGATCTGAAACTCTGATCTATAATTCATTACAGTGGCTTAGAAACCGACGTCACATGGCAAAGGGAAAAATGATGCTTCGAGTTGTCGATGGATCGATAGTAGATGCAATGATGGTTGGAGATTTTCATTTAAGTTTTCCGAGTTGATTTTTTTTGGTATTAAATAATTACTATTATATAAAAGACTTTATTTATGAAATTATTTCTATATCTGGATTGTGTCTGAGACTAATTATATGTTTTACTATGCTATTAAAGTTATGAATTTTATTTTAAATGGTAATAAAGTCTATGATGGTATTTTAGATAATGATATTTATGTGATCAATACAAATTATGTCTGCTTTGTGAGTAGTTCTTCAAATGATGATATAAAAAAAATTACCTTTGACATTGTAGGCTACATCATATAAGTGAGAAACAACTACAAAAAATGAAAATCGATGGTTTTCTACCATCAATTGATTCTGAATCATTTGACATGTATGAGTCACGTCTTAAAGGTAAGATGACCAAGCACTCCTTTAGTGGGAGAAATAAAAGAGTTAAAGAACTCTTAGGTCTCATACATAGTGATGTATATGGCCCGATGCCTATAATTACTAAAGATAATTGTTCTTATTTTGTAACCTTTACGGATGATTTCTCAAAATTAGGGTATGTGAATGTTATGAAGAAAAAATCTAATGGCTATGAGAAATTTATTGAATATAAAAACGAGGTTGAAAATCATATGAAACATAAGATTGAAATACTTCGATCTGATCGTGGATGTGAGTACATTAGACAGGAACACCAATAGTACTTAGAATATAATGAGGTTATCTCTCAGATTACTCCACCGTATACTCCACAACACAATGGTGTTTCGAAGCAGAGGAATAGAATCTTATTACATATGGTTCATTCCATGACGAGTAAGGCTGAGTTACCACTATTCTATTAAGGATACATGCTAGAAACTACCATGGATATGATGAATTTGATGCCCGCTAAAAGTGTGCCTAAGACACAATATGAGATGTGGCGTAGAAAGAAACCCCAAATCAAGTATTTGAAGATGTGGGGTTGTCCAGCCTATGTTAAGAACGTTTGTCTAAATAAATTCAAGGCAAGATTGACATTGTGTAAATTTATAGGATATCCAAAAATTCAATAGGATATATTTTCTATAATATCAAGGAACAAAAGGTTATTGTTCTCAGCATGCTTTTATTTTTGGAAAAGGGAACTTTGGTCAAAAGAAATCAACAACGAGGTTGTAGACTTGGATGAGATCTGAGAAATTAACACTAAGGACAAACCAGTGGGAGAACCAAATTCACCCACATACGAAAACATGCAACCCATTAGAACGTCTAGTATGGAATCTCATGCACTAGAGAAATACTTCGGTTTTCTCATGGATGGCGAGAAAGAGGATTATGTCTTATATGATGGCACTCCTCTATCATTCTAACAGGCACTGCAGAGTAAATACTCTACACTTTCTCATTGAGTAATGAAATCTAAACTGGATTCCATGTATAAAAACAAAGTGTGCACTTTGTTTGACATACCCGAAGGGATAAAACCCATCCACAACAAATGGATTTTAAGAAAAAAACTAAATGCAGATGGACAAGTGGAGACTTGTAAGGCAAGACTAGTTGGGATAGGATTTCATCAAATTCAAAGTGTTGATTATGGAGAGATGTTTTAGCCCATAGCAATGATTAAGTCCATTTAGATAATACTAGTTATTGATGCATTCTATGATGATAAAATATGGAAAATGGACATAAGGATGACATTTTTAATTAGTGGTTTAAAATAGGCCATCTATATATTACAGCCCGAGGGTTCCAAGGTCAATGGGAGTAAGCACAAGGATTGCAAGTTATTAAAGTCCATTTATGGACTTAAACAAGTTTCAAGAAGTTGGAATAAGTGATTTGATAAAGAGTTCAAAAAAGTGTGGTTTTTATCAGAACATAAAGGAAGCATGTGTACCGAAAGGATTAGGGAAATGCTATCATGTTCTTAGTGTATATGTTGATTATCTTCTATTGATTGGCAGTAACCTTTCATTATTGCAATCAGTGAAAAATTGGCTCTCCAAGAAATTCTCCATGAAGGATTTGGGAGAAGTAGCATAAATGTTGGGTATAAAAGTATATAAAGATAGATCTAGAAGGCTGTTGGGATTGTTCCAATCCATGTACATAGATACCATACTGAAAAAGTTTAGGATAGAGAATTCAAAGTGTGAAAATGTTCCAATGTAATCTTGCAATAATGCATTCTAAGAAAGACGCTCCTTAGATTGATGAGGAGAAAGAGGGTATGAAGGGGACACTATATGCTTCGGCAATCAGTTCCACAATGTATAATATGATATGTACTAGATCGGTTGTGGAATTTTACATTAGGATGCGTAAGCCAATATCAGTTTAATCCTAGAGAAAAGCATTGGACATATGTAAAATATATACCAAATTATTTAGGAAATACTAGGAACTTATTCCTAATATATGAGAATGAAGACCTCCTTATGAAGGGGTATATTGACTATAGCTTTCAAAGTGTTATCGACGACAGTAAGTCAGTGTCGGGATATGATTTTTTTATCAACGGTTGGGCTATTAGTTGGAAAAGTTCCAAACATGAAATGGTAGTTGATTCTACGATGGAGATCGAATACATCACCCTCAATAAAGAAGCTGAAAAAGCGGTCAGAATGCCTAAAGTTGTAAGTGAGTTCGAAGTGATTCTGGACACGGAGATACAAATGGCACTGTTTTATCACAACAATGCAGTGATGCCGGTTTCAAAGGATCCTTGAGAAAAAATAAGCTATTACATATTCTTTAAAATTTCCACCCAATTAGAGATTTCGTTGAGAAGAAAGAGGTTGTACTACAAAGGGTATATACCAAGGAAAACATAGTAGATCTATTCATGAAGGGGCTACCTCGGTTGGTTCTTGTCAAGCTGATTGAAGGGATGAGATGGAGATTACATAATTGGCCCAAAGTCCAAGTGGGAGATTGATGGAGTTAAGGGTATGCCCTAGGGAAAATTCTATAATTTCTTGTAAATTATTAACTCTGTAATAAAATCTCGTTTAGAATAGAAGGTGTTTTTCTTTCTATTGTATGTTTGTTATAATGTGTTGTAATTGATTACTTATTTAATTTAAGTATATTAATAGAAAATACATAAATGGTGTGTTTTGTAATAATAATTAGAATGGTTGTAATCATGAGTATTTTATCATAATATAATAAACACATCATTTTTAATATTCCTAGTCAAGGTGTATCGAGATTGGATATCGATGCATCAGTCAAGACTATAGTATGTAATGCTCTCCAAAGGTTAGACAGTGTATGACTCATGACTGTTAGGGGTACCAAGGGGTTTACGTACTGATAGTCATTGGATAACAGTAAATTGACTCACTCGATTGTTTTTTGTCGGCTAGTATAACTTAGGTTGAAAAGAAAATATTGATGTGATAGTATTAAACAATTTGTTAACAAGAAATCTTGTCAACATACCCAAAGCTATATGAGTCCAAACGAAACATGATTTTTGAGAAGATTACTTCCTTCGAAACCTACCTTTCGACCAGGTTAACTTAGTCGAAAGGGTTTAAGAAGTTAGCTTAGAAATGCAAGCAAAGGAAGTAGTATCTTGCTCGAAGCCTTTCTTTTGAGTGGGTCGGAAACAACTATTCATTTTGGCTTTCCATTCCTTTCGATCAGGTTGAAAGGTTTGTTCTGGCCCTTTCGACCATGCCGAAAGGTATGCATGTTTTACTAATATGGGATAGCTGCCTCAACCTCATTGATTTCGACACTTTTGGTGAGGAACCCCTTCGAAAAGGTTACAGAGGTAGTTGGAGATAACCCCCTTTCGAAAAAATTCCTCACTGGTCATTCATCAGCCAATTGCAAACTGGACTCCCATCGGAACCCTCCTTTCGATCAGGTCGAGAGGAATTCCATCCTTTCAAAACAAATCCAGCTTGTAACTACTCAAGATCCATTCTCTTCATTCTGTATAAGATCGTCCTGGATATTCCTAAGTCTCATTGATTCATCAATGTCGAAACCCCATCACCATTCTTATTTCTATTATCTAATATTGGTTTCAATGGCGATGTGTTTTGAATGAATATATCCAAGTCGATCCTATGTATTGCATAGACAAAAGGAAGTTTAGAGAAAAAGATAGAATCATGTGCAATGGATCATTAGTCTAGCTACCGATCAAAATGATCTTCCTCATCATCGAAATCCTTAATGAATCCGCCATCTCTCCTTTATTAATAATCCAAAAAGAGTTACAATTATGAGAACTTTATCTCCAAATTGATTTAGGGTTTCAAAGGTTTTTTTGTAGCAAAGAAGTTTGAGTAAAAGAATGAGCTTAGGATTCCAAAATCCGATCCCCAAAACTGGACCCCTCGGGTTTTATTTATGGATGCAGGTCGACCCCTTTCGTACCTGTGCTTTCGACCCTGTCGAAAGGCCCCCTTTTTATATGTCGTCTCTTCCCTTTCGACTTGGTCGAAAGGCCTCACCTACCTTTGACACAGTCGAAAGGCATCTCTTTCGAGTCCTTTAACTCACCCTTGCACTTTCCTTATCTTACTCCAGACCTTCCGACTAAGTCGAAAGGGTCTTTTATCAGCCTTTCGCCTTTGTTGTTCATTAGTATTCCTTTTCTCTGCTTTTTTAGAACTACTTTCGACGTTGTCGAAAGGTCTTTATATGTGCCTTTCTCTTTATGTTACCTTAATGTCATCGGAAGTAAGATAGGAGCCTCCGACTCCGTCGATAGGTTGTCTATAGGGGCTTCAAAGATGTTGAAGTACCAATGGTTTCAATGATGTTGAGTAGCTTCCGAATGCACGTCTACGAATTGATGCGGAACCTTTTCCTGATGTTAATGGCTTCAGTCGGTTCGAAAGGCTTGGGTATGCTTTCGAAAGGGTTGTTATAAAGGCGAAACCTTTAGTTCCGAAAGGTTTGACGTGCATATGAGTGGTTGATGTCCTTTGCCTTCGACAGGTGGTTTCGAGGTTGTCCTTGCTTTCTTTAAATATGTGAATCTATCTATATCGAAAGGTTGAAAGTGGCGGAAGGGTTATCCTGCTTCTATCTGACTTGAAAGTTTTACACTATTTATTACTGGTAAGGGCACCTGGTGCCTCCAACTCCTTCGAAATGCTCTCTTCTGACCTTTGTCGAAACCCATGCCTGCAACTCCAACAGAGCCTGATATTCTTATTAACCTTCTTTCATACTTTTGTTCTTAAGTGGATTTATGGCTAACATTTTGCCCTTACCCCCTTATATGAAAGAAGCTTTTGTTCTTTAGGACAAAAATGTCAAAACCCTTTTGCTCTTAATCACTCTGTTTTCCTGCAAAAAATCAAAGTACATTTTCTATTGCCAACCTATTATTTAATTAGTTAGTTAATCATAAGCTTGATTTAACAAAGGACATGGAGTCCACAATTAATAGTTATCCTTGCACATAACAATTGAATTCTAAGAACTTCCTGCTTGAGATATCGGATGCCAAGAAATAGGAAGTTATTAACTATTATCTGGCGATAAAAAAATTTAGTATGTGCTCGAAGATTTTCCTTGGAGATAAGAATGGTCCCAGAGTCTGGATATAGATATTAGTGAGCATCATTCAAACTCAGATTAGTGTATTAGCTAATGGAATTTAGAAGTTAATAGTAGGATATCCAAAACCCAGATTCGGGTCTTAGTAGGCAAGAATCAGAAATAGTTTTTCAGAATGGAATTCTCGAACCCAGAATTGGGTATTTGTAGTGGATAATCAAAAATTCGTAACAATTGTCTTCACATCAAAAATGTTGAGCCCAAATTGGGGGCATATGTCGGATAATTAGAAATTATCAACAATTTTCTTTGTAATAAGAATCTCCAGCCCATATTACGGCATCCTTTCGATGAGTAGAAATCCGTGGTAATTGTTGTCATAATATAAACCCTCGGCCCAGTTAGGGCTTATGTTGGATAGCCAGAAGTCCCTGATAACTGTCTTTATAATAGGAACTGCAAGCCCAGATTAGGGCATTAAAGCAAAATTAGGTAATAATCCCGAAACCCAGATTCGGGTATAAAGACTGTAAGTGATTGATAAAGTCTCGAAACCCAGATTCGGGTATTTATAGATGAAATTCAGATATGAAAGACTCGAAACCCAAATTCGGGTATTTATTGATGAAAGTCCCAAAACCCAAATTCGGGTATTAATAGATGGAGTCTGCTTTACTCTTAGATTCTGTATTCTTTGACATGCATAAACCCTTTAGGCCTTCTATATAGTTGTAATCTGATTGGTTGCTCCCCAAGCTTTGACGTCTTAGTCCATAATCTGATGTGCCACTTCTTGGGCCTAGACATCTTAGTCCTTTGGAGATATACCGCTTCTCGGGTTTGGACATCTTAGTCCACTATTTGATGGGTCTCTTCTTGGGCTTGGACATCTTAGTCCATTATTTGATGAGCCTCTTCGATGAGCCTCTTCTTAGTCTTGGACATCTTAGTCCATTATTTGATGAGCCTCTTCTTGGGCTTGGACATCTTAGTCCATTGTTGTTTGGTGCTCTTGGTTAGCTCATCTTAGAGGCTGGAACCAAGGAATTACCCAACCTTCCTCCAGGAGGTGCCTTGACCAGGCCATAGATGCGGCCAAGGGCTTGTCCGATGCTTTAACCTGGCCATATCGTGGCACAGATAAAGGCTTACTCCAACCTCCCTCTAGGAGGCACCCTACCCTGGACATAGCATGGCACGGACAGGGGCTTGTTTGGTGCTTTACCGTAGCCATATTGTGGCGTGGATAAAGGCTTACTCCATCCTCCCTCCAGAAGGTGCATTGACCTGACTAGAGGCGCGACCAAGGGCTTGTCTGATGCTTTAACCTGGCCATAGCATGGCGCGGTTAAAGGCTTACTCCGCCTTCCCTACAGGAGGTGCTCTGCCTTGGCCAACTCGGCACGGACAGAGGCTTTCTACCATCTTAGGTAGATTACAATCTTAGGTAGTATCCAAATGCAAGAAGTATCTCACTCCCAACCATGTAGATTTTCCTTTTAAAGAAAGAGATGCTTTGTTCATTTATATTTGGAAAATATGGTCTTAAATGTTCGGCATTCCATATTCTCGGAACCATATTGTCTTCTGGTCGACATAATCTGTAAGCTCCTGGGGGGATTACTTTGCAAATGATTAAGGGTCCTTCCCAATTTGGCCCCAGGGGTCCATCTGCGGGGTTTCTTGTATTCGCCATTACTCTTCGGAGTACAAGATCTCCTTCGTGAAATGATCGCGTTCTCACTTTTGAGTTATAGTACCTTGAAATTCTTCTTTGATACTCCGCGGTTGTTACCGCTGCTTCATCTCTTAATTCATGTATCAAATCTAGGGATTCTCTTCTCAGTTCTTGATTTATATCGAATGCATATGCGATTCTTCTATGGGAGGGTATTTCAATCTTGATTAGTAACATCACCTCACACCCATATGTCAAAGAGTAAGGATTATGTCCGGTCACCATTTTGGTAGATGTTCGATAAGCCTATAACACCTGTGGTAATTCTTCTACCCAATTTCCTTTTGCTTTGTTTAGTCGTTTCTTCAGAATTGTCTTTATGGTTTTGTTTGCAACCTCAACTATCTCATTCGCTTTTGGATGTGCGATGGATGAAAAGCTCTTAATAATTCCATTCTTGTGGCAAAAATTAGTGAATTCTTCACCCTCAAATTGCGTTACGTTGTCGGAAATTATTTTCTGGGGAATTCCAAATCTGGTTATGAAATTTTTGATGATGAATCTGAGTACCTTTCCAGAAGTAATCTTTGGAAGTGGTTACGCTTCAACCCATTTAGTGAAGTAGTCTATGGCGACTACGGCGTACTTCTATCCTCCTACTGAGATTAGCAATGGATCAATTAAATCTATTCCACATATGTCGAAGGGTCATGGACTCGCAATTGGTGTTAACTGACTCGGGGGTAGTATAGGAATCTTTGAGTATTTCTAACACTTCTCGCATTTTTTTTCACATACTCGATGGCGTGGCTTACCATACGGGGCCAATAAAACCCTTGTCTCATTATTTTCTTTGCCAATTTTGTTCCGTTCGAGTGGTCCCCACAGAATCCTTCATGTGCTTCTGCCATCAATTTTACTCCATTATTTAGGCTTACACATCTTAGATAGGGAAGGTCATATCCCTACTTATAGAGGATTCCATCCATTATTGTGAAGGTTGGAGTTTGTCTCCTGATTTTCCTTGCATCACCTTTGTTAGATGGGAGTATTCCTTTAACAAGATATTCAATAATGGGTGACATCCAGGTGTCATCATACATGTCACTTGATCTTGATTGGTCAACCATTTCATCTGATATTTCTTTATCAATTTCTCTTCCCTCTTCCTCTTGTAATTAAGCTCGAGACCCTATCAGAACTAAAGTTCATTTCCCGATTCAGATACTTCCTCTCCAATACATGGAATTTCCTAATATCCTACTGGAATAATTCATGTCTCCGGGGATCCTCTTGAGCTGGCTAGTTTTGCTAGCAAATCCTCTTGTGAGTTTTCCGCTCTTGGGACTTGGTATATTGAAAAGCCTTCAAACAAAGCAAGCATTTTTAGTATCTTCTTCATGTATAAAGATAGCCTGGAGTCCTTCATTTGATATATCTATTTCACTTGGTTTACCATGAGCTGGGAACCACTAAAGATTTGAATTCGTGTAATCTTGAGTTCCAATGCCAAGGTTAATCCTGCTACCATAGATTCATATTATGTTACATTGTTCGTTGCGAGGAACCCTAATTTCATGGCGTAATGTAAGTGGTGTCCATCCAGTGTTATGATCACATATCCTGCAACGACCCCCTATTCATTTGACACACCATTAATGAACAATTTCCACATAGGCTTCTGATCCTTTTCCTTTCCGATTGCTCCTTAATGAAGATAGTGCACTCGTTAATGAAATCTGCTAATGCTTGCTCCTTGATTGCGGCTAGTGGCTGAAATTCTATGTCATATTGCCGAGCTCAATTCCCCATTTTACCAACCTTCCTGAAGTTTCTGGTTTACTAAAGACTTGCATAAGGGGGAAATTGGTCAGTACCCTGATAGGATATGCTTGGAAATATGCTCTAAGCTTTCGATCTGTGAGAATCAAGCAATAGGCTATTTTCTCTATTATTGGGTATCGAACTTCTGCATCCTTCAATCACCTTCTCACATAATATATAGGAAGTTAAGCTCCACTTCCTTCTCTAATCAATACTGAGCTGACCGCATGTTCTGAAACTGCCATATATAAGTATAAGATTTCCCCATTCTTGGGACTAGAAAGTATCGGTGGCTTTTCCAAATGGTTTTTTAAAACTTGAAAAGCTTTTTTGCAGTCTTTCCCCATTCAAAGTTATTTTTTTTATTACGTCAAAGAAGGGAATACACTTATCGGTAGCTTTGGAAATGAATCTACTTAGGGTGTCCACCCTTCCATTCAAACTCATTACCTTCTTGCGGGTTTTGGGTTCGACCATGCCCTTAATGGCTTGAATTTGGTCAGGACTGGCTTCAATCCCTTGGGCACTTACAAGGTAGCCTAAAATCTTTTCCGAATGGACTCCAAAAGAGCATTTTTGTGGGTTCAATTTTATTTGATATTTTCGTAATATCCTAAACATTTCTTCTAAATCTTTAAGTGATTCTTAGCCTCGCCAAACTTTACTAGCATGTCGTCCACATAAACCTCCATATTCTAGCCAATTTGCTCTGTAAACATTTTGTTGACCAGCCTTTGCTAAGTAGCCCCTGCATTCTTTAGCCCAAAAGGCATTGCCTTGTAGTAGTAAATTCCATATTCAGTTATGAAGCTAGTATGTTTCTCATCCGGTTTGAACATAGGTATTTGGTTATACCCTGAATAGGCTTCCATGAGAGAAAATTGTTTATGTCCGCTTGTTGCGTCTACTAATTGATCGATTTGGAGTAGTGGGAAACAATCTTTCAGACATGCTTTGTTCAAGTCTATATAGTCAATGCATCTCCTCCATTTTCCATTTGATTTCTTTACCAAAACTGGATTGGCTAACCATTTTGGGTAGTATATCTCCCGAATAAATCCATTCTCAAGGAGTCTCCCAACTTCTTGCTTCAATGCATCGGACCATACTCTATCTAATTGTCTCTTCTTCTACCTGACAGGGGTTGCTTCTGGATTGATGTTAAGTGCATGACATATGATCGTTGGGTCAATCCCCACCATATCAGAATGTGACTATGCAAATACATCCTTATTATCCTTAAGAAATTGGATCAAATCTTTCTTCAAATCACTATCCGATTCCTTTCCCATTTTGACCACCTTAGTAGTACCATTTGAATCTATGCACGCCTCCTTCGGGTCCTCTATGAGTTTTATCCTTTCTGTTTCTCCTCTACAATCGAATTTAGCGACGATTAGGTTTTCTTCAGCAGAATTAGCATCGATTCTCTTCCTTTTGCCTCTAGGAGGAATGTACCTTTCATACATGCGCTTGTTAAATTTATTAATTTTAATTTTCGCTTCAAATGTTGGATGTGGAAATCCATCATCCGAAGGCTGTAAAATAGTGGAAGAATCAAAGTAAGCATAATACTCCATTTTATATTGATCTAGGGTAGCGAAATACATCTCTTGAAAATTGAATTGCTATCCTTGGAAGGTGCCTCGTCCTCTCTTTGTCAAGAATTTTAACATGAGATATTTTGGGGAGATGAATGCATCTATTTCCTCGAGTGTCGGCTTGCCAAAGAAGGCATTATAGTAAGAGGGCTGGTTGATAATCGCAAAATTAGTCTCGAAGGTTCTACAAGATGGCGGCACCCCCATTTGCACAAGCAGCTTTACTTTTCCCATCGGAGTCGATCCTTTTTATTGAATCCAAAGATGGGTTTCGTGATGGGCTCCAGTTTGTCTTTAGGGATGTTCATTTGGTCAAAAGCGTGCTTGAAGATTACGTTGATTGCACTGCCTGTGTCTACAAGAAATTTGGAGACGATGGACAATCTGATTTGAGCAGTAAACATCAATGGATCGTTATGCAGATAGTGAACCCCCGTTTTCAGCTCTTGAGGAGTGACAACAAGGTTCGCCATTTGAATACTAAATTGTGGATTCTTCAATGGAGGCTCTTCTTAGACCAAGAAGATGCCTTCTTTAGCCTCCTTAATGTATCGGTTTCGGGCCCCTTTGTTGTTCCCCGCCAGATGCGGCCCTCCATGAATTACGTCAATTCTGTTTATCGGCAGGCTTAAGCTCAAGCGGTCTTTATCTTCCAATATATTAACAGCATTGCGAGGGTGTTTCTATGGACCATCCCCTGTCCATTGAGCTTTCTGCTTATCCTGAATAAATTCTTTCAAATGACCCTTGCGGATCAATTTTTGGATGATTCTGGCCAGAACTCTGCACTCATCGGTTTTGTGACCATTGGCCTTGTGATAAGCATAATAATCTCCTCCCTTCCTTTGTTCTGGGTTGTTCTGAGCCTTGAAGGAAGTCGGGAAGTTGACTCTTTCCATCGCCACAGCATAAACATAAGACAGTGGATTGTTCAAAGCGACTGCGTTAGTAATTGGCTCTTCCCATTTTGTTCTTTTATGTCCTCAGTCTAGGCCAAATCTTCCCCCTTCTTTCTTGGGAATAGCTTTCCTCTTGGCATAGTAAAGCTCATCCATCCAAATGAACTTGTCAGCCTGGAAGTGGAAATCTTGTAAGTCTTTATACCCGTTAACGAAGAGCTACTTCCAAAATGGGGTGTTCTCTATCAAGCTAGAATGTACCGCAATAAGCTTGTCTCGATCATTCATGTCCTTTTCTTTTAGTGCTTCAGCGTTGAATCTCCTCGTATAGTCTCAAAAAGATTCCCCTTGCCTTTGCTTTATGTTGGTCAAGACTGTATAATCTATAGTGGGATCATTACAAATGCTTAACTTGACAGAGAATTCATAAGAGAATTGCTTCCATGAATAGATGGTTCTCTCCTGATAATGTCTGTACCATTTGGCTGCAGCTCCTTGGAGAGTGACCAGGAATAATCGGCATCTGACAGCTCCTGAGACATTGTATAAATCCATTTGGCTATCGAGAGCAATTAAATGATCATCCAGATTTGTAACTCTACGGTATTTCATTGTTGGGATCTTCACATTAGACGTGATGACAGTCGCCATAATCTCGTCAATAAAGGATGGCACTCGCTCATTATCATTAGCATTTTCATCCATAGCCCTCTTCCCTTTAGTATTCATTGCATCCTTTATTACCTTCTCAGCTATATCTTTCAGATAAGCTTCCACATTACTATAATTTTTCTGGTCCGGAAAGTATTCCTTTGACTTAGAGCTTCCAGATTGTTCAAGCGATTTATCGAGAACTCTCCCTTGATGTAGCTTTAGATTAGGGGCGTTCCTTCTTCTTAGAGGACGTTAGATCTATTTTGCTTTTGTTTTCATTGGAGTAAGCTTTTAAGTTCCTTTTGGACGAAACCACCTCGTCCCCCTAAGTTGGTTTTGCTGTTTTTAAAGATTTATGAGATAATGCCATTTTGAGGAGCTCTTGCATTTCTTGCAGCTCCTGCTCTAAATGTTTGATTTTTGCAGTATTCTCATCCTGTTGAGTTGGTGACGATGGCTGCTGTTGAACAACCCCATCCAAATTAAAGGTCGGAGCTATGTTCCCCTGAAGAGTTGCTGTGTGAATAACTCCTTCCTCCATTCTACTCAGTTGTTTAGATCTCATTTTCCTACGCCAATTCAAATGATCTAAAAGTATTCTATAAGATGATAACAAGGTCGGAGGTTTAACCCCTCCTTCTGGTGCCAAAAATGTTAACAAGAAATTTTGTCAACATCCCCAAAGTTATATGAGTCCAAACGAAACAAGATTGTTGAGAAGATTACTTCCCCCCAAACCTACCTTTCGACTGGTTAACTTAATCAAGAGGGTTTAAGAAGTTAGCTTAGAAATGCAAGCAAAGGAAGTAGTATCTTACTCAAAACCTTTCTTTTGAGTGGGTCGGAAACAACTATTCATTTTGGCTTTCCATTCCTTTGAATCAGGTCGAAAGGTTTGTTCTGGCCCTTTTGACCATGTCAAAAGGTATGCATGTTTTACTAATATGAGATAGCTACTCTCGACCTCATTGATTTCGACACTTTTGTTGAGGATCCCCTTCGAAAGGGTTGTAGTGGTAGTTGGAGATAACCCCCTTTCGAAAGAATTCCTCACTAGTCATTCGTGAGCCAATTGCAAACTGGACTCCCATTGAAACCCCCCTTTCGATCAGGTCGAGAGTAGTTCCATCCTTTCGAAACAAATCCAGCTTGTAACTACTCAAGCTCCATTCTCTTCATTCCGTATAAGATCAGCCTGGATATTCCTAAGTTTCCATAGATTCATCAGTGTCGAAACCCCATCACCATTCTTATTTCCATTATCTAATATTGGTTTCAATAGTGATGTGTTTCGAATGAATATATCCAAGTCGATCCTATGTATTGCATAGATAAAAAGAAGTTAAGAGAATAAGATAGAATCATGTGCAATGGATAATTAGTCTAGCTAACGATCAAAACGATCTTCCTCATCATCGAAATCCTTAATGAATCTGCCATCTCTCCTTTATTTATAATCCAAAACGAGTTACAATTACGAGAACTTTATCCTAAATTGATTTAGGGTTTCCAAAGGTTTGTTTTGTAGCAAAGAAGTTAGAGTAAAAGAAATGAGCTTAGGACTCCAAAATGCAGTCCCCAAAACTAGACCCTTCGAGTCTTATTTATAGATAAAGATCGACCCCCTTTTGCACCTGTGCTTTTGACCCTATGAAAAGGCCCCCTTTTTATATGTCGCCTCATGCGAAAGGCCTTTTCTGCCTTTGACGCAGTCGAAAGGCATCTCTTTTGAGTCCTTTAACTCACCCTTGCACTTTTCTTATTTTACTCCAAACCTTCCGACTAAGTCGAAAGGGTCTTTTATCAAACTTTCACCTTTGTTGTGTCATTAGTATTCCTTTTCTCTGCTTTTTCTAGAACTGCTTTCGACGTCGTCGAAAGGTCTTCATATGCGCCTTCCTCCATATGTTACCTTGTTTGTCATCGGAAGTAAGATAGGAGCCTCCGACTCTGTCGATAGGTTGTCCATAGGGTCTTCGAAGATGTTGAAGTACCATTGGTTTCGATGATGTTGAGTAGCTTCCGAATGCATGCCTGTGAATTGATGTGGAACCTTCTCCTGATGTCAGTGGCTTCGGCCGGTTCGAAAGGCTTGGGTATGCTTTCGAAAGGGTTGTTATAAAGGCGAAACATTTGGTTCCGAAAGGTTTGGCATGCATATGAGTGGCTGATGTACTTTGCCTTCGACAGGCGGTTTCGAGGTTGTCCTTGCTTTCTTTAAATACATGAACCGTCTATATCGAAAGGTTGAAAGTGACGGAAGGGTTATCCTACTTCTATCTGACTCGAAAGCTTTCACATTGTTTGTTACTGGTAAGGGCACCTGATGCCTCTGACTCCTTCGAAAGCCTCCTCAATGCCTCTGAAACGCTCTCTTCTGACCTTTGTCGAAACCCATGCCTGCAAATCCATCGGAGCCTGATATCCTTATTAACCCTCTTTCATACTTCTGTTCTTAAGTGTATTTTATGGCTAACACAATTCTCTTGACTTAAGAACACAGTTGAGCTTTAACGTGGAAAATCCACTTTGATTATAGTTAAATAATGTCATACATCCATTGAAAGACTATAGCTTGGGCGAGTGGAAGCATTGAAAGTGAAACACTATTTAATAAAGGATTTTCCTCCTCGGTTGTATGAGGTTAGTATCACAATCTACTGAAGTCAACTCAAAATCAAAATCCTTGGGCAGAGTAGTAAAGTTAATAATAATTGTTATTATTGAACCAAGGACTTTATGTTTGGACTATAAAATTAAATATGCACTATATTGGAATTTTGTTCATTATCGAATTTCATAAGTCCTAATATGATATAATTTTAATGAAGCGAATTTGTGTAAATAGTTGTCGCTATTGAGTAATGAATAAAATAAGTAAAATTGTATTTTACCAAAGTTATGTAAGTTATAAATTTAGCCATAATGTCGCACCACTAGTTAATGTGACGTATGACCATTAATATTCAAATTGTTCAGTATTAATCATCAACCGAATTTACACTTAAGAATCACATAACCAAAATGTTGACTACTTCGACTACCACCTGATTTAAACGATTGTTACTGTTATAAATTAATTAAATTAATTAATATTTAAGAAATATTAGTTATAAGATTTTATTTAATTTGTGTTGAAAATAGTGTGTATATAAAAGTCGTATGCACATGTATCGATATATGATACCAATGTGCATTTTAAATTTAAATGCGTATTTATTTAATTGGGCTTGAAGCAATTAGGAGGCCCAAATATGGGCTATAATGGTCGGCCATGTTGGGGGAGCGAGAGCAATTAGGGTTCAATATCGATTCAAAAGGTGTGAAACAGTAAAAGCAAAATGTGGATCTGGATCCACTTTAACCTCCTTTGCATCTCCACCATTTAAACACCTCAAATACCATTTTTCTACTCTTTAATTTTTGCCTCCTCCTTCACCATTTCTGTCCATGCATACCCCATACCATCCTCCACATCTCCAAGCAATTACAACACAATTTTAATTAAAATCAGCACATCGGTGGTTACTGCTTTTAATCTGGTAGCTCTATGTGGAAATTTTTGATATAGATTCAAGGAGCCAACTGATTCAACGTTTCAACATGTTACAACTAGATCTTAGCAAGGCAACAATTTTATTTAGTTCATATATGTATATATTTGCTCATTATGTCATTTTGGTAGTTGAAACTGTATGTATATTATCACAAATCCACATATGTCTATCCTATTAACATTGGATCAATATATATATATATATATATATATATATATATATATATGTGTGTGTGTGTGTGTGTGTGTGTGTGCGCGCGCGCGCACGTGCGCATGTATAAATAAATATTTTTTATATATGTATGTATATATTATCCGGCCAATAGAAAAATTATTTTATTTAATTTTCAAATTAACTAATAGTATAAATGCCTTTAAAACAAAATTAATTTTTTAAATACAAACAAAAGAGTGTGCATGTGCATGTGAATTTATATACATTATAGTATTTCGAAAATTTAAAAAATTTACATACATTTAATTAAATCTATATGTATATATTTCTATATATGCATAATTTGTTTTAAATATAAAACTTAACTTTTATACAAAGTGTGTGTGTGTGTATTATAAAATATACATATAAATATTTAATAAAATTATATATACGTGTAAAATAGCTTTTGAAAAAATTATTATTATTTTTTCATTATTTCCACATGGAAATATATAATAAAAAGCCAAATTTTCAAAACAACCGCTAGCTTTAAAAAAAATAATTTTTGGCAAATACTATTATGGGCGAACACACACACATACACACACACACATATAGTAGTTTATTCAAATTATATATATTTATTATGTACAAAATTTAAAAATGTTGTTCGCAGATGTGGCGCAATGGAAAAGGGGTGTTTAGGTTAGGTAATAGACCCAGATTCAAGCCATGCCTTATACGCACTTCTCACAAAAGTCAATACCCTAGGGGTTATAGGTGTGATGAGTTGAAGCGGACAGACACAACTTAATCTCTCTTGGAGGTCCTCTATATCGGGGAGTATCTTAAAAAAAAGGATTTCTAGATGTTAATTTAATATATATAAGATTATATGTAAATATTTAATTTTAAAAAAAGTTTTTTATTTTTGAAGTATATAACACACATACACACGGATATATATATATATATATATCCGTGTGTGTGTGTTTATTTAATTAATGAAAGTGATTAAGGGATGATTTATTAATTAAGGGTTAATTAATTAATGTAATTAATTAGGGATAATTAATTAATGATTAAAGGTTAATTAATTAATTAGAGGATAATTAATTCAAATGGTTTGTAATTAATGATTAATTAACCAGGATTAGTAATTTATTCATAAGTAATTAATCTGGTTTAAATTAATTAGATGACTAATTGATCTTACTTAAGGGTGTTTGGATTTTATTGGATGTTGAATTATTTGATATCTCTGATATGTGATGCTTTGTGATAAGAATTATTCTGATTTGAGCTGTGAACTGTAATGTAATTTATTTATCTGTGATAAATTTATATTGTTTATCTGTGAATCTGTGAATGAAGATAAGCGTTATAGGATTATACCGCTTATCGATATTGCTGTGCTTGGATTGTGATGATTGATGATATTGTATTGTTGTGTGTAAAACCCCTGGACCACACCACACACACAAATATGGATTTCACGAGGAAATTGGTTAAGTTACAAATATTTTGAAATCTAAAATCCGGGTCATCACATTAATTAATACATTAATTTGAACCGAAAATAATAGATATTTATTATGCAAAACTATATTTGAAATTTAAAATTTGAATTTGAATTCAAGATATTTAGATTAACATGTACAACCATTTTATATTATAATGTCAAACACACACATAAGTATTTATATTTTACAAATATAATTTTACACACACACATGCATGCATGCATATATATATATATATATATATATATTAGACAACCCATATGTATATGGAGGGGCCAACATGTTCATTGCGGTGTAAATCACAGCACCTATATATAGGCATGTTAAGCTATCCATATTGTATATATTGCACGTGCATGCGCGCGCACATATATGTATATGTCACGCATGTTATATTACATAATATAAATATAACATTAAAATAAAAATAAAAATTTATAACAACTCAAATAAAATATTGATTTTATATAAAATTAATTTTGATTAGGTCTAATTAAATTTATACTCCACAGGCCGAATAAGATTCGAAATGGATATATTTTTTGAAATGGGGCATTTCACCAGAAGGACAAACTTTGCAGTCCAATTAGTTTCTAGGACACACATCCACAGAAATTAATTTCAAAGCCAAAGTCAATAGAATAATTACTTTTAAGGACAAAGTCAGTAGTCCAATTACTTTAAAGGACATAATTTTATAGGTTTTTAGGCCTTAGAAACTAATTATTTTGCATTTTGTCCTTAAAAGTAATTATTTCAGTTGTTTGTCCTAGAAACTAATTGCACCTGCTAAAGAGGCCCTTGTGGCAAATTTCCACTTTTGAAATTCACCAATTTAACCAGCTTTGTGCTTGCTTGTATCCAATAGAAATGCCACGCATGTTCTTTTCATACTAATTTTTAGTAATTAAAAATCATTTTTGTTTCTTTCTGTGCATTCAAATTAATTATTCTTGAAAAGTCTATAAAAATCTTTTAAAACCAATCGTAACAGTTGCTACAAGTTTCAAGTCTAGAGATGACAATGGGTCGGGTTGGGACGAGTTTCTATGCCCTAGACTCGTTCTAGGTTTTTCAAACACTGTCCCAGACCCTCCACGTAAACCCAGTGCGGGTCTGGACTTTTCCCCTGTACACGGAACCCATACGAGTTATGGTAGATCCGTCCTTTTTTAAGACCCAGTGAGACTTTACATATTCATTCAAAATTTAGTATTAATGTACATATATTTATTTATTTTAATTGTAAGAGAAATTATCACTAAATAATACAATAAATATAGATATCAATGTGTTTACAATGGTAAGTAAGATCATAAAAATGAGGTGTATGATAATGGTTCAAGAAAAACATGTATAAATTATTATAAAATTATTAGTGATGCAACTTAATATTATAAAAATCATATAACTTATTGAATGGAACATTAGAAAATCCATGTTATAACGTTTATGTATAAAAGGATTAACAAATCATTGTCATAGTAATAAAGCGATTGTACGAGATTTCGGTAGTGTGGGTCGGGTTGAGATGGATTAGAGCCTGAGCTTTTAAGAACAAGTCACAGATCTATCCTTCCCGATAATCAATGTAGCGGGTCTTGACGGGTGAAAGAAGGATGAGCCTACGGGCTAGACCCAGACCGTGCAATCCCTCTTCACTTCCAAAGAACCCTAACTTTTTTTCGCTCCTCCCAAATCCACTGTTCCGCTCTACTCCATCGCTCCTCTCTACTTTGCCACCGCGCAGCTCTACTTCACTCGCTGCAACCAACCCTCAACATTTTGCTTTGATACGTACACTTAGTACATCTTCTATTTTTTACTTTTTAATTTATTTTTTAGCGATTTGCCTTGTACATGATTACATTGGATTTGAAAAGGACCATTTTGAGCATTCTTTCGGATTAGAATATGCTTTTTATCATGATACATTTACTTCATAAAGATAATAACAATTTTATATGTATTTTGTGACTTTAAATGGGTATATTCTATGTTACTGTAGTCTGTATTAATGTAACTTCCTTGTCATTTCAAATTCTTGTAGTATATGAAACTGATAGAGTATATTTGTTTGATTTTTCACTACGTAGTTGCTTTGCTTAAAGCATGGATAATGGTAATTTTTCTGAATTGATAAGAATTTAGACTTGTTTTCCTGCTTGCCTTTATGAATTGGATCCCTTAGTTGTGTACACTGTAGTTTTTTTTTTTGTCCAGAATAAGAAAAACAAATGCTGGACCATCATAATAATATTACATTTTTCGCCATCTACCATTTGTACTAAATTCACTTCTAATTTTACATAAGACCATTATCAACAATTGAACTTGTTAACTTCTTTCTTTTCCGTGTTTTTGGATTGAACGAACGGGCTGTGCAACCTGAAAACCACGGAACCGACCACGGATCAGTTTAGAAAAAAACATAAGAATATAACGGCAAACACTGCCGTTGTAATTAAAAAGAGATTTAATTATATCGGTGGAGTCTTCGCCATTATAATTTATACAAATTTCAGCCTTGCCAAACTTTCAGCCGGGAGTTTGCAAACATATTAAATTAGTACACTTTTATAACCATTCATACAAACTTTCTGCTGGAAGACTGCAAACTTATTAAATCGGTACACTTTTATAATATAACGTTAAAGACTTTGCCGTTATAATATTATAACGGCAAACACTTTGCCGTTATAAAAACTAGTCTCTGTTCAGTTAACTAGCCACATAACCACTCAAAACCAGCCACGAGAAAGTGAAAAAGGCACACTTGATTACTTCGTGGCTTGTTTAGCAATTAAACAAACCATTGTTGGTTGTGCCCTAACGAAAATTAAAAATTACAAAGGTAGCGTAGTCACATATTCTGCATACTTTTCCAATATGAAGCGATAATCATACACCATAATTGATGTTTCACAGCTTCAGTTAGCAATGCGATAGTACATTCTAAAGTACGACCTGCAATTTTGGTTCGGGACATTTATTTATTTTGAATAACGTTTTTCTAAAATGTATGCACTAGCACCTTGTTAAGTCTTTTGCGGTAGAGTCAAGACTCAAAATAACATTTTCTTTACGTGCTTCTAGTATTTATGTAAAGTTAGTAAGTTGGCAACTAAAACAAAGAATTGTTTTACATGAGTAATGCTGTCTGCATCGAATTTATATATTTCTAAGCCACAAACTCCCTGAATTCTACAAGATTTTAGTCCCCTTTACCCCCAGCCTTCTTACTTTAAAGGTGCAATTTTGATCTTCCTCTTAGAATGTCCAATTTCTCATAAAGAAAGTTTCAGAGTTGCCCACAAGAATAGCACAGTTGGTTAGGATATGCGGCGCTCATATGTAAGGTAGATGATTCACTCCTTGTTAACAACACATCATTATGGTAATTGTAATTGATCCAAGTTACAAAAATGTAAATAAAAAATAAATAAATAAAAAGTTTCACAGTTAAATTGGCATTCTTATCTTGCTCACTAGTCAAAGGATACAACTTTTGTACAAACCCGACATCTTGTAGTGTAAATCTTTGTTGTTGGGTTGAATCATAATAGAACTAACTTCTTGTAGTGAAAATTTGCCTTTATAGGGAGCTCTAGGAGTAAAGTGTATAACATATGTGTTGACTGATACAAAACAAGATTGTTCATATTTACTTCTCAAACATTTTCTCCTACTTTTGTGGTACCATGTGTTGCATACAATATATTTGAACGCCTGTCCACATTTAAATTTAACAGGTAATAGTTGCTTGACATCTCAAAACGGAAAGTTATAATACATTTTTTGTTGAAATTCCTAAAGCACAAAGTGTAAATGAAATACACTTGTCCCACATTGTCAAATATGCAAATAAAGCCAAGTATATTAATAGATTCCTAATAAAGGGGTTGGGGCCTTGGAGCACCAAAATGTTTGCTTCGTTGTGAAGAGAGAGATCATGCATCACTACCACATGCGTGCGCCGCCGTCGTTCGTCCCGGTCCGGGCCGGGCCCGGGTTTGCGTCTAATATGATCCTAATTTTACTGCAAAACTGGGCCGGGATTTTTAAACAGTTGCAGGCTATATGAACAGACACGACTGTTCATAAGCGGACGCGGATCAACTGAGGAGGTGCGACTTCTGAAGCGGGCGCGGGTTTTTGGCGCCCGTTAGACGCAAACGAGTGCGGCTTATGGCAGCAGCAGGAGCGAACGGGTGCGGCCCGTTAATGAACAGCAGCAATGAAAGGCAACGGGTGCAACCTTTCAGGCAGACGCGACTGTTCGAAGGGGTACGGACGAAATTATAAATAGAAGAGAATCCTGATCACATTCTCATTCAATTCCAATTCTAATTTCTTCTGCTTCTTCTTTCTCTACTGCTCTATACAATATATCACAGAGTTGACATACTCATTACAATCTCGTGCAGATTACGTCTGTTGTATCTTGGGAGAATTTTGAAATAAAATTCTTAAGGAAATTGTTACGACAAGCCTCGGATGCTATACGGTTAGATTTCTAGTTATTTGTATATTTATATACATTATTCTACATTCTATCCTTTCATTTTGTTATACTATTTATTCAAAATAGTATAACGCTGTTGTTGTAATTTATTTACAACATTCATTTTGTTATAATAATTAATACAGAATTCCAGTGTAGTGGAAATCTGAGTTATAAACTTGTTCGACGAGTTTATATTTGATTATTCTCTGTTTTGGTATACTCGACGTATAACATCTTAAGAATTTTACTGTTTTCACTAAAACAGAGATGACAACAGTAGAGCTCTCAACAAAGGCTACTACACACAACAGACCCGATCCTTTTAAAGGAGATAGTGACGACTTTTTAACATGGCAGAATCATATATTATTTTACCTCACCACACTCGGTCTGCAATGGTATCTCGAGGAGGAGAAACCGATTTCTTCACCACGCAAGGAAGGAGATGTTGCTACATGGAAACATTCTAATTTCTTATACAGAAACTATATTCTGAATTGTCTCGACAAGGTGTTATACAAAGTATATCAACCTCTAAAGACAGCAAAAGCACTCTGGAATGCACTTGCCATGAAGTATAAGATGCAGAATATCAGTCTTAAGAAATTCGTTGTAGACAAATTCATGGACTACAAGATGGTCGACTCCAAATCGGTGACTGCTCAACTGCATGAACTACAAATCATTATTCATGAACTCGAAGCGGAAGGTCATAAGGTTGGAGAATCGGTTTTGGTTGAAGCCATCACGGGAAAACTGCCACCGTCGTGGAGAGATTAACGCAATTATCTAAATCATAAAAAGAAAGAAATCTCTTTACAGGATCTCATAGTCCGATTGAAAATTGAGGCAGATAACCGTGGAATTACAAAACAAAGCGAGGAGGCATTTGTGGCTGAAGATTCAAAGACCAAAAACAAAAAGAAGAATTTCCAAAAGAAAAGGAAAGCTCCCGACAACAAACCAAAAGACAACAAACGAACCAAAATTTTTAATGGTGAATGTTGGGTTTGTGGAAAGGTTGGACATGCCGCTAGAGATTGCAGACTCAAAAAGGACCGCAACAAAGAGGCAAATTTAGTAGACAACATGGAAGTGGATGAGTCCAACTTCTCGGCAGTTGTATCTGAATGCTATATGGTTCAGAATCCTAACCAATGGTGGGTGGACACAGGCGCTACTCGTCATGTCTGCTCTGACAAATCCATGTTCTCTACATACAAGAAATTCGATCATGAAGAGAAACTCTATATGGGTAATTCTGCAGTATCTATGATCGAAGGCAGTGGCACAGTAATCCTCAAGTTTACTTCAGGAAAAACTATCAAGTTGAATAACGTGCTCCACGTTCCAGACATACGCAAGAATCTCATCTCTGGTGCAGTATTATCAAAGAAAGGATTCAGAATGGTGTTCGAGTCAGACAAGATGGTTCTGTCCAAAGCTGGAATGTATATCGGAAGGGGATATTTATGTGATGGCATATTTAAGGCAAATGTAGCCGTTATCGGCAATAAAATTATGTATTCTGATTGTGCTATTAATAAAATTGAAGTTTCTTACTTGCTTGAGCACGAAATTTTACTATGGCATGATAGATTAGGACACATAAATTTCCGAAAAATAAAAATATTATCAAACTTGGGATTAATTCCAAGATTCCAAGTAGATAAGAACTACAAATGTGAGACATGTGTAGAAGCAAAAATGGTTAAAAAACCATTTCAATCTGTTGATAGAAGCACTGAATCACTAGGTTTGGATCATACAGATTTATGTGATTTTAAATCATTACCTACAAGAAGTAGGAAAAAGTACTTTATTACGTTTATTGACGATTATATGAGATATTGCTATGTATATCTTTTGAATAGTAAAGATGAAGCAATTACATCATTTATAAAGTACAAAGCTGAGGTAGAAAATCAGTTAAATAAAAAGATCAAGATATTGAGATCTGATCGAGGTGGAGAATATGAATCACCATTTGAACAGTTCTGTGCCGAAAATGGTATAATTCATCAAACAACAGCTCCATATTCATCACAACAAAATGGTGTAGCCGAAAGGAAGAACAGAACGTTAAAAGACATGATTAATGTCATGCTTTTAACCTCTAGTGTACCGACGAACTTGTGGGGGGAAGCCTTAAATATGTCTAATCACATATTAAACAAAGTCCCTCCTAATAAAACATGAACAATTCCATATGAGATATGGAAAGGACACAAACCAAGTTTTAAATACCTCAAAGTGTGGGGGCGCTTGGCAAAAGTTCCAGTTCCGCCTCCCAAGAAAGTCAAACTTGGACAAAAAACAGTAGATTGTTACTATTTAGGGCCAGCCCAAAATAGTAGTGCCTATAGATTTTTGGTATTCAAGTCTGATATAGCTGATATTCATGTAAATACAATCATGGAATCTAAAGATGCCTCATTCTTTGAAGACGTGTTTCCGCACAAAAGGAATGAAGGGAATAATGTCCCTAAAAGGACAAGAGAAGAATCAAGCAATTCACATGAAGATGGAACTCATTATGAGATTGAGGAGTTGAACCAAGAAGAAGCGTAAGGGCTAGGACTTCCAAGATATTTGGTTCGGATTTTTTCACATATGTGTTAGAACATGAACCAACGTACAAGGAAGCAATGTCATCTTCTGAATCTTCATGTTGGAAAGAAGCAATCCAAAGTGAGATTGATTCAATTCTATGTAATAAAACTTGGGAAATTGTTGATATTCCACCTGGAATAAAACCTATTGGCTGCAAATGGATTTTCAAGAAGAAAATGAAAGCAGATGGCTCTATCGACAAGTATAAAGCCAGATTAGTAGCCAAAGGATATCGTCAAAAAGAAGGAGTAGACTTCTTTGATACATATTCGCCAGTAACACGAATAACCTATATAAGAATGCTAATAGCAATTGCACAATTTATGGTTTAGAAATTCATCAAATGGATGTAAAGACAGCATTCTTAAATGGAGATCTCGATGAGGAGATCTACATGGAGCAACCTGAAGGTTTTATTTTCAAAGGAAATGAAAACAAAGTCTGTAGATTAGTAAAATCATTATACGGACTAAAACTGTAACGACCTGTAAAATTTAATGGTTTTAAAAGTATATTTAACTGGAAATTTGTAAAATTTTAAACAATAAAATTTGAAATTAAAAATTTATTATTTTGAAAACGTCTATTTTAATATAGCAACTGGTAAATTTTCATATGATAATATTGGAGTTTATTTTCCTGTGAAATTTCATTTCAAATCAAACCGGTTAATAACAGTGAATTTAAAAGTTTTCCGAAACCAAAATATGTCAACAGGAGAAAATTTATTCAGATCATTCTGAATCAGACTGCGAAATTCGTTTTTCCAAATTTGGACTTCTACTGCTCCGTTTATCTTAATTCTAGCAAAATAGCAGCATTTTTCGGTACCGATTATCGACTTTTGATCGGATGATCGTACCACTGATATTTATATATCGTTTTGATCGTCTCATCGTGCTGATCTCTACGGTATATTTATTTCCGTATTTTGAAGTCCGATACACAACGGAAACGTTGATAACGATCCGTTGTAACGGTACCACTTTTAACTTTTCACTTTCCTTCGGTTCCAAACTTTGAAGCGTACTGTCCAAACAACAATAATTATTGCTTTGAATGAGCCAGCTGGAGTTTCGTGACCATTGCTTTAAATTCGTTGCTTTAATTTAATACGTTTTCTGTACTCAAGCAAATCGTTGCTTTGAATTCTTCTACCATTCATTTTGCCTACTATTTCTCCTCCCATGCCTCTGCCCTCATAAGCTTTTCCTTTAAGCCACTGTCATTTTTCTTTCCCTCATAATTCTTTCTCCCCTCCCTCTGCCTGGACGCGTGCAAGCCCGCATCACCACCTCTATCATCACTTTCCACCTACCCTGAAGCCCACGTGTCACCTCTCACACTCACAGCAGCCCTGCTCGGCTTCATCTCCTTCCACCCTTCGAGCAGCTCCTCAACCCCAATAGCAACCCACTGCTTCGCCTCCACCTCGACCCCATCCCATAACACTGACCGACCACACTCCATGCTTCCTCTCCTCCACCGCACTCATCCCCTCCCCTTAGCACAGCCATCACCACGTCCCGCCCTGACAAACGACGAACAGCCACCCCTTCATCTCCCTCTTCCCTTTACCGTAGACAAGCCCCATCATTTTCACACGGCCAGCGACTTCACCTTTCCCACCACACGTCAAACCCCAGACCCGTCATCACCTTTCCTCCCTACCACGTCGACCTGACCGACCCCATCCACTTCCAGACCCAAGCATTAATAGCCGATGCACCCGGGGCCGAGTTTCCCTTACCCCGCAGTCGCACGCTGCACCCTGAACCACCCTGTCGTGGAGCGCTCCACTCCTCGGCTTGCATCTGCAGTCTTGCTTTCCGGTTGCTCTTTATAGCAGGCTAGTTCCATCTTGATATATCATATGTAAATTGCTTATATGCATATTAGTTTATACATATATTATTTATAAGTATGTATATTTGAAGGGATATGATTTTCATATCTCATATTTACAGTATGATCTTTTTTTTATATATAATTTACAATCCTGACTTGCATTTATTCTGTTTTCTATACTGGTTATATATCTTATATATAGTTATTTTATCCTATTTTTTTCACTACGCCATAGATGGCCTTCTGCAACATTTTTGCAAAGTGTTGCCAGGTAAAATGTTGCGATAGCTATACAATTTTGGTCCTACTGCAACGTTGAATTTTTGGTGTTGCCTTAGCCATAAAAATGTGTTGCTCTAGCTAAACAAGTGTAATTGATGCAACATTTTTTATAGTGTTGCTATAGCTGACCTTTGCATATCTTTCGCACCGATCCGCGCCAATCTACCAAGGCAAATCCTACGTTGGAGAATGCGACACCTCATCAATCCGAACACCACTCCTTGATCTTTTAGAGCCGTGAAGAAAAAAAGTCCCCACAAATAACTTTTTATTTTCATTCTTCTCTATCTTCTTACAAAGTTCAAGCGAACATTCTTAATTTGGGGTTCAGCGATTTCGGTTCGATTAGGGCTTCGATTTGGGGGTTCAAGCTTTTTTCAGCGATTTCGCTTCCAGATCCAGGCAATTCCTCACCCAATGTCTTCTCGAACAAGATGCTTCGAGGTGATTCCACATCCAAGGCAATTATGGTCCCACCGTCTTCTCCAACGAATCGCAGGAACTAGGGTTACTTCGGCGCTATTCCAGACAACCTCTTCTCCAACTTCAGCGTACGATCAACATTTATGAATTAATCGACAATCGATTAAGGTTAGTCACTGATCTACGATTCTAGATTTAACATTTAAAAATACCATGTGTTTCTTATGCTATATTGAAGATTTTGTCGTAAATAGTTTGATTGGTATAGCAAAGTCAAACAATTTGGTAGTGTTAAAATAAAAATCTTAAAACGTGGTGAAATGAGCCACAATATCAAACTATTTTATATTCCGTTGCAGTTTGCATTTTTTTTAAGTGTTTGAATCATTTTGATATTATTATGATTAACGTTGGTATGTTTGCTTGGCTGCACTTATATTTTTCACAGAGACTGCTGTTGATTATCTCAAGAAATTAATGATACCTAAATTGCTTGGTGCTTACTGATGTACCTTCTCCTCGATTTAAAGTTTGATATATTGATACTTTTGCTTTGAATTTGTTTCTAAGTTCAATTAAAATAAATAAAATCGTTATTTCAAATGAGATTTAGCTGTACAAGTTATTCCAATTTTCTCTTATCAACAAAAATTACATCAAGCTCATTTACAGTTGTGTACAATGATTTTTGGTTTGAGATGATTCCCCTTCTTCTCCTTTATCTACTTTGGGATAATTTTATCTTTTCCACTATAATTTTCTACTTTGGGTGATGATTCTATCTTTTAAAATTATTTTTATTTTTATTATTATTTAGTGTAATCAGTGGTTTCAATTAATAAATAATCGGTAGATTAACAATTATAAATGATCTTGATGTTTTGTTACCACTACAGCTATAGTTGACATCTAAAAGTTTAACTAAGAGTGTTGATAAACCAGTTAAGTTCATTGTCAGGTAATGGATTGCCAGCTATAGTTGACATCTAAAAGTTTAACTAAGAGTGTTGATATACCAGTTTGTAGATAACAAGTGGCTCATTCTAGGCATATGGATTATTGCAAAGATAATAAGTGTGGGTATCTTGCTATGCGATTTTATTATTCAATTTGTTCACGTTATTTCCTTCCGTTGAGTCATTGACTATGTATAAAAAGCATTACTGCAACTACCATATTATAT
Source organism: Allium fistulosum (assembly GCA_030737815.1). NCBI lineage: Eukaryota > Viridiplantae > Streptophyta > Magnoliopsida > Asparagales > Amaryllidaceae > Allium > Allium fistulosum. The sequence goes on along the minus strand of CM060907.1, from coordinate 640,860,925 downwards.
GGCAATGGCTATTGTGACATAGATAAAAAATGAATGGTTATGTTATTCATGTCATAGCTTAATTTGATTTACGTAATCAGTTTTTGCAAAGGTAACAAGTGTGGATATATGCAACATATGTTGTTCTAGGAATGATTACATCAACTGTGTATGTCAACAGGTCCAACGAGTTATGTTTTTGTTACTATGTCAGACTGTAATGTATATTGATTATTGATAGGGCATCGAGAGAAACTTGGTTGTAGGTTTTGAATTGACTAAGTATGCAGTACAATTGAACTAATTGATACGTTAAGTGAATTGACTAAGTTATGTTTTTGTTACTATTTTTTACATTAAAATAACTTGGTTAGGGGAATGATAATATATCTTGATATACGTTAAGTGAATTGATTTGATGCTTCATCCTTTATTATTCAGTTATATACATTAAGTTGATTTCAAAATTGTATGATCATTATTTTCATCTGCAATTAATTAAAATTTGTTTTTTATTAAAATTATTTTTGAATCCAGGTCATGGTCATTGTGTTATTTTCTTCGACCTCAGCAGCTAATTTGTATTGAGGCTTTCTATGCTTAAGATTCTCTTTAAACTCATAAATATTCCATTATTCCTTTTTTTCTATCATTTCATGTGTATATATTATCTTTTAGAATCTTTGTTTTGAAATAAATTGCATTTTATGAAGAATTGATGAATCATGTTGTGTAATATAAATTAAACAGAGTGTTGTAGTAGATTCTTTTCTTCTTTAGTTTAATCATGGGAAATGCTTAAAACGTGAAGTAATCTGATTTAAATATGCTACAAGCTTAAACTAATGGGAAGTTAAGCATGATGTTACATTAGTACAAATTGAAATAAGTAAAGACAGATACAAAAGCCTTAAACATTTTCATTGCAGCATGACAAATGCTACCAGAATCATCACCGCATAAAATAAATGCAATACTGTATTCTCGGATCTTTAGGGCAATCATGTTTGGTCTCTATTATCATTAGATCAACTACATTTATGAAGTACATAAATTTATTTTATGTAAGTTCATGCATAAATTAATTTTATGATATATTGTAGGGTATTTTATATTCCAGACCAGGTTGTGATTCAAACTGTTACAAGATAAATAATTGTTTCAAACTTAATTGTCTCGATAAACAAACATTTATATCCATTGTTTCCCTATCAGACTATTGAGCTGAAACACAAATGAATGGTTATGTTATTCATGTCATAGCTTAATTTGATTTACATAATCAGTTTTTGCAAAGGTAACAAGTATGGATATATGCAACATATGTTGTTCTAGGAATGATTACATCAACTGTGTATGTCAACAGGTCCGACGAGTTATGTTTTTGTTACTATGTCAGACTGTAATGTATATCATAAGTTAGATTAGATGTCATGTTGATATAGTGTAGATGTAAACATTTGTTTCTGTAATGCATCTAGTCTTAAAACATGACATAGATTGTTGAATAGCCAGACCGAAACAATTAACATAGAGTTATTTTAATTATCTGTGGCCTCATTAGGTAATGATATACGAATAACTCTACAGATAGGCTTACACACTATACACTGTTAGTTCAGTCACAAATTCTGAGAATGATTGATAAAACTAAGTAAACAGCATGGGTATTGACTTCATTAAGAAATTTTGTAACTACTTGTGAAATAGAACACACTCACACATACAAATATAAAGCACACACTCAAATGCTGTAACTACAAGGCCCAAAAAATAGAAACATTCATACAAACAATGAATAAACACACAAAAGGACAGTATCATGATCAGGATTCAATATTCTATGAAAGTGATTCTCATGGACTTTTGTCAACTGGTGTGTTTTGAACAGGAGAAGCAATTGGAAAGGATGGCAACTTAGGAAATCCGGGTATGGTTGGCAACTCTGGCATTGGCGGTAGTTCAAACTTTGGCAACTCAGGCAATGGAGGAAGTTCTGGCTTTGGTAGGGTTTGTACCATAGGCAAGGGTGGCAGTTCTGGCTTTGACAAGGTTGGAACTGCAGCAACATGTGATATCTTATCCTTACTAGTAGTAATGGTGGGTATTTTATTAGGCAACTCTGGTAGAGGTGGCAATTCTCATCCAAATCCCGAGCAAGCAAAATGCAATTGCTGAAGGGCGGTCCTGCAATATTAAGAAAGAAACGATCAAGGAGGGTAGCTTCAGGTTTGGGAGCAAGAGACGTGGAGGCTTCAGATGCAAGGAAAGTAACGAAAAAGAGAAGCATTGGAGGTGGGGATAGGGCTTTGCTTCCGACGCATAGTGCAAGGAAAGAGAGCAGATCGGTTATGATGAAGTTTGGAATTGTGAAGGCGGAGCATGGCACTTTGATGTTGCTTGCTGCCTTGGAAAAGGTCCGTCCCTTTCTTTTCTTATTTACAATGGTTTCCCCCCTAGCCAAAACGGTGGCGCTTTTACCATCACCCTATATTACACTATGTTTATTTACCATATTCCTGTTTCAATGTTGCCTCACCAGTTTCTGTACCTCATGCTGAATCTAATTTTGAAAAGGCTTATTAAAAGGATCTTTACTTTCCAGTAAATTAACAACGTAATCTTCCTCGTGATGGTCCTAAAGCAATTTAACTGCAGTCTTTTTCTTTTTTATCTGTATTATTCCTATTGTTTTTCTTTTTTTCTTTTATGTAATTTAGGATTTTTTTGAAACAAAAAGGAGGGGAAAAGAATTGACATAAGACTACAAGTAAGAATTTGATAAACGAATGCTTTACAGAATTATTTAGTTCTTTAATCTAACTTATCGCACTAGGATTTACACTGTATAAAATATTTATTCGTTTTCCTTCTGCAAAAGTGATACTGTTTTGTTTTTCACAATTTGCAGATTACTTAAGATTTACATGCTATGTACGATTTATGATGAATCTACTTGCTATGTTAGCAATTAGCATAGTTTATGTCTCTGTTGGTTGTCAACATATGATCTTTACATAACAATGTTAATTGTTAACTAACTTAATTTTGTACAACAATGATTTGTTTTTTCACATGATTCATACATTTAACCATAAATGTTTAAACCACCATAATAAAAAGTTCCTTTCTATCAGTTGACATACAAATATTTATAGATTATAGATTTATATTAATATCGCATATAAATTGATTTGAGAACATAAATATAAATATTTATATTTGGTTCTTTTTGGAATGAAAATAATGATAAATGGGAAAGAATCTCATTTATTTTGTAATAGATTTTTTTCCCTGATGTATTTAGATACATTTTTGTTCACAGCCCCATTGACTAAAAAAGCGTATGCATGTTAAAGTACAAGTATTATTTTCATTTCCAATAGTATAAAATAAACTAAGACAGAACAAACGAATGATAAAACTATGAATGCTTTCAAGTTATTGGATCCATGAATATTCTTCAATTATTTCCATCTTTTCCAGCATTGCTTCAAGTTTAGTTTATGCTTACAATGTTACTGTCAAATCTACTTCATAGGTACAACTATAAATGCATGACTTTGTGATTAAATGCAGGCCCACCTGGGTGTGCAAAGTGTGTAAAACAATCAACCGAGGCTCTAACAAATGCTTACGTACATGACTTAAGGAAAAGGCTTGTTGAAGAAATGGAAGCACAGCTAGAATCCAAGGTAAATCAGAAGGTACAAGAGAATTTGGCTAGGGTGCTTAAGAAATTAGGTGATGCCAACCCGGAGATGAACATCAATGTAGAGGATCTAACTTCCACAATCATGTCCAGTGAGACTGATAATCTGACTGGAGGCACCAGCTCTTAAGTCTCATTTATGAATTGTTATGTGTACCAGATATTTTAGGGTAGCTTTGTAGTATTTTGGGGTAACTGGATATTTTGGGGTAACTGACTTGAATTGTGATGTGTACTGATGTATGAATTGTTATCTATACTGTGTACTATGTTGTGTATTATGCAAGTGTTTTATGTGATATTGTGCTGTGTATTATGCAAGTGTTCTATGTGATATTGTACTGTTCTATGTGCTCTTAGTGTCTCTTCAGTATAGTGTTGCAGTAGCTTCAGTATAGTGTTGCAGTAGCTTCAGAATAGTGTTGTAGTAGCTTCAGAATAGTGTTGCAGTAGCTTCATAATAGTGTTGCCACCGGGTAATAAATGTTGCTTAAAATAATGTTGCAATAGTCATTCAAGGTGTTGCCATAGGGATGGACCCAGTTGGGTCGTGGGCCCCACATTGTGGGCCCCATAATATGTGGGCCCCACAACTTCAAAAAGTTAATATCTATAGCAACATTTTTGGAATGTTGCTACAGATACCTATGGGTGTTGCCATAGACCCAAATAGGGTTCTATTGCAACAATATTACTTATGTTGCCTTAGATAGTCAAAATGTTGCCTTTGAGGTCTAAGGCAACGGCAAAAATTGCATCACCCTAAAAGTGTTGCCATAGACCTATGGCAACATTTTTCGGGCCTAAGCCAACATTTTTTTTGTGTTGCAGAAGGCCATTTATGGCGTAGTGTTTGTTGGTAGTAAGCGGTTGGAAGAAGATTTATATATTCTAAGCTATATATAATGTTATAAAGTATAGGGATAAAAAGGTTATAAAGATGGACAGTTTATTTTATATTAAGATGTTGATCATTTTTTTCTTCAGCTATAAATGTTTCAAACTATATATATGTAAAGCTTTGAGTGGATTTCAAAATAAATTATATATTATAAAAGTCTATTTGTTTATGCATATTGAATCAAAGCACTGTAAGTATTTATACAACGGTTAGTTATATATATTTGATTATGAAAGTTTATACATATATAACCTGTTAGTTTTGTATATAAAGTTATACTTGAGTTTTGTTGTTTTATGAAGTACACATGTACAGATTCCATAAATATGTTGCTATAAGCATATGGACTATTTTGTTTTAGCATATAGATATAACAGTGGTATATATATAATAGTTTGCTTATATTTCTTTCGGTATATATAGTTATAACATTAAGTTTGCATCTATATTTATTTTATACGGTCTGCATGTATTTCAAGTGGCAAGAACCTTTGTTTACGTGTAAAGTATTTGTTTTGTTATAGTGGAAATTTTTTTATAAGATATGCATATATATAGGTTACTGTATATAGTTGTGTTTCAGAATATGTGAAATTATAATTATATCTAGCATATATAAATTTTATACGTAAATTTTAATATATTATGGTAGTTATATATTAACTTCATACGTTAGTTAATCTGTTGGATTTTATATTTGTGAATATATATTTATACATATATAGATCTTCCTGTTTTTTTTGTTAGGTGATTTTATTTATATATGTTTTGATCTCTAGATAGTGTCTTTATATAAGATATGTTTGTTTTATGTGTTTATTTAAAACAATGATTTTGAATTTACATATATATTTAATTTAATATATATTTGAATTTAGAATTTGATTATATAGATTTATAGTTAAGTATAGTTATAGATATAGGTCCACTTATATCAATCATCTTCATCGATCTAGTTCTGATTTGAATTCGTCTATTCCTATTTATCAGCCTTGATCGTTGATTCATGCCAATCTAGCTTTGATTTGGGAGTCGTGCTTGCATTTCATAACTCAGTTTCATCGTCCAATCTATCTAGCCTCGAAAGGTGAGTAATCACTCACGATTTAACGTTCTTATATTTATTAAATTAGATTTCAATTGAAACGACAACTGAAATATGCTGCTGAAGTTATTTAAATTGTTATCTATGCTATTATCTGTAACTGTTCACCTGTGGGATATGACACCATATCCTGCTGTTTATATTATATTGTTATTGATGATATATCTATGCCTGTTATATTATTTATATATCTGTTATCACTCTGCAAGTTCCCTGTTAGTATAGAAATCACTATGGGTTGAAATGATACATACCCGAACGGACTTTAGAATAGGAGAAAATCGTTATGGGTTGAAATGATAGACCCGAGCGATTTTTATTTGATTGAAATTGGGATTACGGGTTGAAATGATATCTACCCGTATATATTAATTTCGGATTGAAATGATAAATATCCGTATCACTTAACCATATGATAAATACATATACAAACACCGTTGGTCCATATATATATAAATAATTTGAAATTGAATTCTATGGTTTTGGAAAGAAATATATGGTTTTAACAAATGTTGATTCTTAAAATTTTATATAAATGGTAATGATATATATAGATTTAATAATGATATTTAATTTAATTAAGATGGATTTAATACATATAATATGTTAAGTATAAAATTTATATTTCAAAATAGATTTTGGTAAAGATTTGAATAAGTTAAGGTTGGGATGATAATTTGAATTTAGTAAAGAATTTTATTTAATTAAACCAATATAAAGCTTATTGAAATTGGAATTTAAGATATGATTTATAACTTGAGTTTGATTTAAATAATTTAATGAATATTTCTTGTTTAAATAAATTTAAGGAAATATTTAGTAGAAATGAAATTTAAGGCTAGTTAAATGATATTGAATTTATTAAGTGAATATTCTCTGATTAAATAATAATAAAGTTAAAACAAGTGCTATATGAAACTGTTAAATTTAACTTTGAAATGTTGAATATTAAAGCTTTGAAATATATTGAAAATTTAAATGGTATATTTAGAACTGAATTGAATCGATGAATTGAGCTTTGAATAAATTTGAATTTGGAATTTGAGTTAATATGAATCGATTTGTGAGACTTGAGGAAATTATAAATACTTTACTTTATAAATTAATTAACCTATATATATACTATTTGTAAAATAGATATATTTGAAATGAAATGATATTTGGGTTTTGAAGTATAAACTTAATTTAAATGACCACGGTGTTATAGTGTATATCCCTACATTGTAGATAGTTCCACGGATCCTTGGAGGATGGTTATCCCAAACATCCTTTAAGTTACTTGTATTTCAGTTGATATTTCACTTGAGTTGGATTTATTGATATAAAAATGTTAATCCTGACTCGAGTGTTTTGTGTTTTGCTTTACGCTCGGGTCAGACTGAGTGATACAGCATTTGAGACTCACCTTTGGAGTTTGGAGCTTCGTTTGGAGACCCAACTTTTGATTCAGCTTCCAGCTTTCCAGTTGATTCGTTCACAGAAGTCATCTGTTTGGATTGGAGACTTCACTGTATTTGAGATATTCTGTTGTATTTTATTTCTAACTCTGATGTTTATATAGTAGCTTCATGAACTACTATTTTATCTATTCCGCTGCGTATTATTGTATTACTCTGTGTCTGTGATTCTGTGATTGATTTATTTACTACATATGCTGAGTTTTGCCAAATTTTTATTTCAATCTGTTATTTTGAATTATTCAAGTCAGACATGTGTGGATTTATTGTCGATTTGAATGGTCCAAAATACCGGGTCGTTACAGTTGGTATCGGAGCGAGGATCTAGGCAAAACTTAGCATATATAGTAAATTTATTTACAGAATCACTTTCGTTTGAGTTTAATCTCTTCCTTTTGACTCGATTTCTTTTGAACTTTGGAACGTTCCCTACGGTTCCAAAATTCATTCTTGTCTCTCCCTATTTGTATTCTTTTGATTCTGGAGTATCCCATAACTCCACTTCGAATGATCTCTATAAGAATAAGCGATCCCGCCAATCTTTGGATGATTTGTAAAGGGGTGGAACTCCTTTACAATTGGCATTGATTCACCGGAGATTTATATATCTTTGGTTTAGATACCGCTATCTCTTGCGATCGAATGTTGGTTTTTCTTGGAATTCTACATCGACCTTGTTCCTGAAGTCACGGTTGACCCGGTTAAGGTCGCCCGCGACTTGTATAAGTATATCCATCTCCTATTTTGTAAGTTAATTGTCTCATCTTCGTTCAAGCCTATCTTCGAATCAGAAATTTTATTTGATTAGAGTTCCTCTAATTTGAATCTCTATCTTTGTTGAAATCCATTCTCAAATCATCCTTTGAAAATCGGGTTTTGTATTCTAGAAATTATTTTCTAAACCGAAATTATTATTTTGATAAGTATGATTTTATTCTATATATAAAAGTGAAATGTTTTCGATAAAGATTTAATACCCTTTTTAAAATAAGAATTTGAGGTTTTCGAAAGGATTTTGAAAAAAAAATTTATATAAGAAATTTGATCTATCTAAAAATGATTTATGACTGAAGGATTTTAAATTTGAAATTCGAGAATTGAACTCCGGTATTTCGAAATTGGTTTTACGATTTTGAAATATATAATAATAGTATGATTTAAAAATATTTTCTGAATAAGAAATGTTTCAATGATTTTAATGAGTTTCGAAGAAATTTCAAAAGAAGTTTGAGAAAAATAGAAGTCCAGAACTCACTTATGTCGCTGGAAAATAATTTCGGTGATGAGTGCACGCATCATCGACGTTGATTTTCGAGTTTCATAGTGGGGGAGAGGCCACTTTAGTAGCATTGCTACGCGAGTGATTTTGTGAAACCATTTTGATTTCAAATTCCGAAGTAAGATTTGATATTCAAAAGATATATGTATATATATATTTGAAATGATTTGAAGTAAGCCGGTGTTCAATCCTCGAGTTTCGGATTTGATATAACCCTATCTATTAAAATTGATTTACTGATTTGTTGCTGATTTCCAACTCTTGAATTTGAAAATGATTTCTTCAACTATTTTGAAGGTTCGAGCACTTCCAAATCAAGGTTAACCTTTCAAAGCTAAGAAATTTTGAAATGTATGAATTATTTGATAAAGTATATAAGTTTGTTTAAATGTTTAAGTATGTAGTAATATGATTTAAATAAGTTGAAACTGTTTTGTTAAGTAAATGAATAAGGCAATTTTAAATTTTTCTAATATGAAATTTAGATTTGAAATGTTTTGAAAAGAATTTGGTCTTCAAAATATTTTGAATAAAATTTAGTTAAATGTTTTAACTTAGTAACATCTTTATGAAACTATATATTCAACAAGTTGGAATAAATATATAAGTTGTACGTATGCTGTTTTATTCGCATAATTAATTTGATCCAGGTTTGAGTACACAAGTTCGAGGTGAATTACACCATTTCGTGTTAGGATTTTTCAGTCGATTCTTGATGGCGAATATTTGATATGGATTTTGGGCTTGATTCTAGAATTCTCTATCATAGTATATGGCTATGCAAGGAGACTGATGGCTTCTAGTCGAGAAACCATATCGAAGTCCGCATTAGGGAAGTCGAATGGACAATACTAGTTCGAAAGCGAACTTGTGTGATCGAACGAGCGATCAAAATGTGATTTTGCGAAATGATGGCGTATGTACACCTTATATTCTATTATCATTGATATATTTTGACGCTGAAATTGAAAGCTGTCGGGTTAGAATATCTTTGCTTACTAAAAGAAAATTCCCAAAAATAAATTACAAAGACATATAACCCATAAAAGCAAAGATATTCAATCTCATATGGCTCTTGATACAGCGAAACTTATTTTTGAAAAATTTGATCCTTATATAAGATGGACCTTAGGTAATATAAGATGATTTTGAAAACCATTTGATTTTGGAAATGAATTGGTTGACTTAAATTATTGATTTGGAAATTTGGATTTATTTTCAAAATCTATTATTTTGGAACTTTGAAGCTAAAGATAATTAATTTGAGAAGAAATAATTTGGTGAAATTGTATATGATTTTGAAATTGAACTGATATTGAAACAAATTGAAATTTGAGAACCTTATGTTACTAAAAACTTGATTTGGGAGTTGTCGAACTCATATAAAATTGATTTGTATGAGTATGAAATTGATTCGAAAACTATAGATTTGAAAAGGTACTCAATTTGAAAGTGAAATCTTATATAATTGAAGTCTATATAAGTATGATTTGATATACTATTGATTTTGGAAAGTATTTGATTTGAAAATTTAATCTTATATATAATGGATTTTATATAAGTACGATATTTGAAAGTGATTTGAAAAGGTACTATATGATACATATTTTCGAAGTAAAGATATGGAAAGTGCCTTCTGCTTGATATCCGATTTGTGGCCACATCTTGGATTCATTCTATCGATATTATTCTCTCTGATTTTGGTTTTCCGGATATGATACTCGAGTGTCCTTCGAATTCCATGGCGTTACCCATGGTCTTATCGTTCTCTCGTGACTGCATAGCGCAACTGCCTGGCTGAGTCTTGCCTAGGGGTACGGATTGTTTCCTGGGGGATCCAGGCGTAACCATTGTGTATCCTGCAATCTGTGTAGGTCGCGAATAGTAGCGCAAACGCTTGGCTGAGTCTTGCCTGGGGGTACGGATTGTTTCCTGGGGGATCCAGGCGTAACCATTGTGTATCCTGCATTCTACTAGTCATCATGGCGTAACTCGCAGGGCTGAGAAAGCTTACGGATATGGATTGTTTCCTGGGGGACCCAGGCGTAACCATTGTGTATCTGCGAACCATGGTTAGACAAAGGTTTTGTTCGTTTTGTTGTTTGGATTGTACTTTCCATATCTATTTTTAAAAGTTTTTCCAGTATTTTCACTGGGTGTTGAAACAGGTCTACTAAGTACTTGGAGAATTCTAGTTTTGCGCCTGATCAACGCACTACCAGAGTCTACAGGAACAAGGATAAACTTGTCGAAACATCGAGTTATAAAAGTATCTTCGAAATGAAATTTGTTTCGTTATAAAAAAATATTTTATTATAAAAGTATTTCTAACAAAGAAATTCTATATTAATATTTGAAATTCTAATGGTTTGAATTAATTATTCATGCCCGACTCTATTCTTTTGAATCTGCCTTATCTGCTCAGCTTTATTTATTCACCTATATTCTGTTTTCCCAAATCCTCCTTGTTTTCCTTGTTGACTATATTTTATTTATTTATTTATTTATTTATATACTACATGGTTTAATAGAAAATTTTAGTGTTATAAATATTTTAGAAGTTATTAATTTAATAAAAGATATTTAAAGTAAATGATTATTTGTTTATTAATAATATTTGAAAAGTATCTTGAGATAAGAAAATTAATAAATTTATGAATTATGGATTTAATGTTTTCAAATAGCTTCTTTGTAAATATAAGTAATAATGTAAATAACTGTTTTCAAATAGTTTTCATATATTTATAAATTTGTTATTTAAGCATATAAATGGTAATTGTAAAGGAAGCAAGAAATTTTGCAAATGGATCTTGGAAGTTTTAAAGTATATAAGACAATTGAATTGCAATGAAGTTTTCAAATTTAAGTAAAATTTATATAGTTCAAATTAATTGTTTAATTTTGACTTTCAATCTACTTTTATTTCTGGTTGTTCTAATCTCCTACCTCCTTGCTTTTCGGGGACGAAAAGTTTTGAGTGGGGGAGAGTGTAACGACCTGTAAAATTTAATGGTTTTAAAAGTATATTTAACTGGAAATTTGTAAAATTTTAAACAATAAAATTTGAAATTAAAAATTTATTATTTTGAATACGTCTATTTTAATATAGCAACTGGTAAATTTTCATATGATAATATTGGAGTTTATTTTCCTGTGAAATTTCATTTCAAATCAAACCGGTTAATAACAGTGAATTTAAAAGTTTTCCGAAACCAAAATATGTCAACAGGAGAAAATTTATTCAGATCATTCTGAATCAGACTGCGAAATTCGTTTTTCCAAATTTGGACTTCTACTGCTCCGTTTATCTTAATTCTAGCAAAATAGCAGCATTTTTCGGTACCGATTATCGACTTTTGATCGGATGATCGTACCACTGATATCTATATATCGTTTTGATCGTCTCATCGTGCTGATCTCTACGGTATATTTATTTCCGTATTTTGAAGTCCGATACACAACGGAAACGTTGATAACGATCCGTTGTAACGGTACCACTTTTAACTTTTCACTTTCCTTCGGTTCCAAACTTTGAAGCGTACTGTCCAAATAACAATAATTATTGCTTTGAATGAGCCAGCTAGAGTTTCGTGACCATTGCTTTAAATTCGTTGCTTTAATTTAATACGTTTTCTGTACTCAAGCAAATCGTTGCTTTGAATTCTTCTACCATTCATTTTGCCTACTATTTCTCCTCCCATGCCTCTGCCCTCATAAGCTTTTCCTTTAAGCCACTGTCATTTTTCTTTCCCTCATAATTCTTTCTCCCCTCCCTCTGCCTGGACGCGTGCAAGCCCGCATCACCACCTCTATCATCACTTTCCACCTACCCTGAAGCCCACGTGTCACCTCTCACACTCACAGCAGCCCTGCTCGGCTTCATCTCCTTCCACCCCTCGAGCAGCTCCTCAACCCCAATAGCAACCCACTGCTTCGCCTCCACCTCGACCCCATCCCATAACACTGACCGACCACACTCCCTGCTTCCTCTCCTCCACCGCACTCATCCCCTCCCCTTAGCACATCCATCACCACGTCCCGCCCTGACAAACGACGAACAGCCACCCCTTCATCTCCCTCTTCCCTTTACCGTAGACAAGCCCCATCATTTTCACACGGCCAGCGACTTCACCTTTCCCACCACACGTCAAACCCCAGACCCGTCATCACCTTTCCTCCCTACCACGTCGACCTGACCGACCCCATCCACTTCCAGACCCAAGCATTAATAGCCGATGCACCCGAGGCCGAGTTTCCCTTACCCCGCAGTCGCACGCTGCACCCTGAACCACCCTGTCGTGGAGCGCTCCACTCCTCGGCTTGCATCTGCAGTCTTGCTTTCCGGTTGCTCTTTATAGCAGGCTAGTTCCATCTTGATATATCATATGTAAATTGCTTATATGCATATTAGTTTATACATATATTATTTATAAGTATGTATATTTGAAGGGATATGATTCTCATATCTCATATTTACAGTATGATCTTTTTTTTTTATATAATTTACAATCCTGACTTGCATTTATTCTGTTTTCTATACTGGTTATATATCTTATATATAGTTATTTTATCCTATTTTTTTGTTGGTAGTAAGCGGTTGGAAGAAGATTTATATATTCTAAGCTATATATAATGTTATAAAGTATAGGGATAAAAAGGTTATAAAGACGGACAGTTTATTTTATATTAAGATGTTGATCATTTTTTTCTTCAGCTATAAATGTTTCAAACTATATATATGTAAAGCTTTGAGTGGATTTCAAAATAAATTATATATTATAAAAGTCTATTTGTTTATGCATATTGAATCAAAGCACTGTAAGTATTTATACAACGGTTAGTTATATATATTTGATTATCAAAGTTTATACATATATAACCTGTTAGTTTTGTATATAAAGTTATACTTGAGTTTTGTTGTTTTATGAAGTACACATGTACAGATTCCATAAATATGTTGCTATAAGCATATGGACTGTTTGGTTTTAGCATATAGATATAACAGTGGTATATATATAATAGTTTGCTTATATTTCTTTCGGTATATATAGTTATAACATTAAGTCTGCATCTATATTTATTTTATACGGTCTGCATGTATTTCAAGTGGCAAGAACCTTTGTTTACGTGTAAAGTATTTGTTTTGTTATAGTGGAATTTTTTTTATAAGATGTGCATATATATAGGTTACTGTATATAGTTGTGTTTCAGAATATGTGAAATTATAATTATATCTAGCATATATAAATTTTATACGTAAATTTTAATATATTATGGTAGTTATATATTAACTTCATACGTTAGTTAATCTGTTGGATTTTATATTTGTGAATATATATTTATACATATATAGATCTTCCTGTTTTTTTTGTTAGGTGATTTTATTTATATATGTTTTGATCTCTAGATAGTGTCTTTATATAAGATATGTTTGTTTTATGTGTTTATTTAAAACAATGATTTTGAATTTACATATATATTTAATTTAATATATATTTGAATTTAGAATTTGATTATATAGATTTATAGTTAAGTATAGTTATAGATATAGGTCCACTTATATCAATCATCTTCATCGATCTAGTTCTGATTTGAATTCGTCTATTCCTATTTATCAGCCTTGATCGTTGATTCATGCCAATCTAGCTTTGATTTGGGAGTCGTGCTTGCATTTCATAACTCAGTTTCATCGTCCAATCTATCTAGCCTCGAAAGGTGAGTAATCACTCACGATTTAACGTTCTTATATTTATTAAATTAGATTTCAATTGAAACGACAACTGAAATATGCTGCTGAAGTTATTTAAATTGTTATCTATGCTATTATCTGTAACTGTTCACCTGTGGGATATGACACCATATCCTGCTGTTTATATTATATTGTTATTGATGATATATCTATGCCTGTTATATTATTTATATATCTGTTATCACTCTGCAAGTTCCCTGTTAGTATAGAAATCACTATGGGTTGAAATGATACATACCCGAACGGACTTTAGAATAGGAGAAAATCGTTATGGGTTGAAATGATAGACCCGAGCGATTTTTATTTGATTGAAATTGGGATTACGGGTTGAAATGATATCTACCCGTATATATTAATTTCGGATTGAAATGATAAATATCCGTATCACTTAACCATATGATAAATACATATACAAACACCGTTGGTCCATATATATATAAATAATTTGAAATTGAATTCTATGGTTTTGGAAAGAAATATATGGTTTTAACAAATGTTGATTCTTAAAATTTTATATAAATGGTAATGATATATATAGATTTAATAATGATATTTAATTTAATTAAGATGGATTTAATACATATAATATGTTAAGTATAAAATTTATATTTCAAAATAGATTTTGGTAAAGATTTGAATAAGTTAAGGTTGGGATGATAATTTGAATTTAGTAAAGAATTTTATTTAATTAAACCAATATAAAGCTTATTGAAATTGGAATTTAAGATATGATTTATAACTTGAGTTTGATTTAAATAATTTAATGAATATTTCTTGTTTAAATAAATTTAAGGAAATATTTAGTAGAAATGAAATTTAAGGCTAGTTAAATGATATTGAATTTATTAAGTGAATATTCTCTGATTAAATAATAATAAAGTTAAAACAAGTGCTATATGAAACTGTTAAATTTAACTTTGAAATGTTGAATATTAAAGCTTTGAAATATATTGAAAATTTAAATGGTATATTTAGAACTGAATTGAATCGATGAATTGAGCTTTGAATAAATTTGAATTTGGAATTTGAGTTAATATGAATCGATTTGTGAGACTTGAGGAAATTATAAATACTTTACTTTATAAATTAATTAACCTATATATATACTATTTGTAAAATAGATATATTTGAAATGAAATGATATTTGGGTTTTGAAGTATAAACTTAATTTAAATGACCACGGTGTTATAGTGTATATCCCTACATTGTAGATAGTTCCACGGATCCTTGGAGGATGGTTATCCCAAACATCCTTTAAGTTACTTGTATTTCAGTTGATATTTCACTTGAGTTGGATTTATTGATATAAAAATGTTAATCCTGACTCGAGTGTTTTGTGTTTTGCTTTACGCTCGGGTCAGACTGAGTGATACAGCATTTGAGACTCACCTTTGGAGTTTGGAGCTTCGTTTGGAGACCCAACTTTTGATTCAGCTTCCAGCTTTCCAGTTGATTCGTTCACAGAAGTCATCTGTTTGGATTGGAGACTTCACTGTATGAGATATTCTGTTGTATTTTATTTCTAACTCTGATGTTTATATAGTAGCTTCATGAACTACTATTTTATCTATTCCGCTGCGTATTATTGTATTACTCTGTGTCTGTGATTCTGTGATTGATTTATTTACTGCATATGCTGAGTTTTGCCAAATTTTTATTTCAATCTGTTATTTTGAATTATTCAAGTCAGACATGTGTGGATTTATTGTCGATTTGAATGGTCCAAAATACCGGGTCGTTACAAAAACAAGCTCCAAAACAATGGCACACAAAATTTGATAGTGTCATAATGAGAAATGGTTTTCGTATAAATGAATGCGATAAGTGTGTTTATTATAAACAAATTGGACAATCATATGTGATGATTTGTTTATATGTAGACGATATGTTAATATTTGGTCCAAATACTCAAGTAATAGAGACCATAAAGAAGATGTTAACTAGCAATTTCGATATGAAAGATTTAGGAGTTGCAGACGTTATTTTAGGAATCAAAATAATAAGAACTCCTAATGGAATTGAATTGTCTCAGTCACACTATGTAGAAAAAGTGATTGAAAAATTCCAAGACTATGGAATTAAAGGAGTGAGAACACCTTTTAATCCATCAGAAGTACTGCATAAAAACACTAATGAGAGTGTAATGCAACTGGAATACTCTCGTGTAATACGATGTCTCATGTATCTCATGAATTGCACAAGACCAGATATAGTTTACGCAGTAAGTCGACTGAGCAGGTATACAAGCAATCCAGGGAAGGAACACTGGAAAGCACTAATGAGAGTGCTTGGATATTTAAAAAAATACCACAAATTATTCCTTACATTATGGAAAATATCCTGCCGTCTTAGAATGATATAGTGATGCAAACTGGATTGCTGATTCAGAGGAATCTAAATCAACGAGTGATTATGTCTTTACCTTAGCAGGGGCAGCAGTGTCATGGAAATCTACTAAACAAACATGCATAGCTCGATCCACTATGGAATCAGAGTTCATCGCTTTAGATAAAGCAGACGAAGAAGCAGAATGGCTTCGTCACTTTTTAGAAGATATTCTATTTTGGCCTAAACCTGTACCGGCCATATGCATACACTGTGATAACCAAGCTGCGCTAAGCAGAGCGCACAACTTTGTGCATAATGGAAAGTCACGACATATTCGTCGACGCCATAACACAGTTAGACAGTTACTCTCAAATGGAACTATTTCCATAGATTATGTGAGAACAAATGATAACCTAGCGGATCCATTTACTAAAGGTTTATCAAGAGAGAAAATTGACTGCGCATCGAGGGAAATGGGTTTAAAAGCCTAAACCACCAAGAGTTATCTTATACGGAAACCTATCCTACCGACTGGAGATCCCACGGACTAGGATCAATAGGCAAACCAGTTCTGAATAACTCAAGACGTAATGCATTTGCGTGGACATAGTCCAACTCCATTCCTATGGTGCACAATATAAATGCATGCCTACAGAAGTATTTAAAGGTTAAAACTATGTTTTTTAATGATGACCATATCTTAGAAATAACAAGTGGGGTATATGTAGGATACCTTTAATGGTTGCGATCACCTATGTTAGTGTGAGTTGGGTCGGCTCTATGAGAATATTAAAAGGCTTTTATTCTCTAAAACACTCGCAGAACCAAAAATTGTTCAGGACCAAAACGAACACAACCAAGAGATTGGATGAGAAGGGAATCAATGCTTCGTAAAGCTTATTGTCTGGATATACACTAAAGGCCGACGGTTCAAGATGAAATAATTCACCGATTAGCCAAGTAGATCCGATAAGTTTTAACTAGGGAAAGTTCAAAGTGAAATATCTACTTATCCACGATAAAGCATTATTTCATATGTACTCTGTGATATTTCGCTTTGTGTGGGGGAAAAGTATATTATCATTTATGTGGGGGATTGTTGGAATTCCTAAAGCACAAAGTGTAAATGAAATACACTTGTCCCACATCGCCAAATATGCAAACAAAGCCAAGTATATTAATAGCTTCCTAATGAAGGGGTTGGGGCCTTGGGGCACCCAAATGTTTGCTTCGTTGTGAGGAGGGAGATCATGCATCACCACCACATGTGCGCGCGTGCCGCCGCCGTCCGTCCCGGTCCGGGCCCGGGTTTGGGTCTAATATGATCCTAATTTTACTGCAAAACTGGGCCGAGATTTTTAAACAGTTGCAGGCTATATGAACAGACACGACTGTTCATAAGCGGACGCGGATCAACTGAGGAGGTGCGACTTCTGAAGCGGGCGCGGGTTTTTGGCGCCCGTTAGACGCAAACGGGTGCGGCTTATGGCAGCAGCAGGAGCGAACGGGTGCGGCCCGTTAATGAACAGCAGCAATGAAAGGCAACGGGTGCAACCTTTCAGGCAGACGCGACTGTTCGAAGGGGTACGGACGAAATTATAAATAGAAGAGAATCCTGATCACATTCTCATTCAATTCCAATTCTAATTTCTTCTGCTTCTTCTTTCTCTACTGCTCTATACAATATATCACAGAGTTGACATACTCATTACAATCTCGTGCAGATTACGTCTGTTGTATCTTGGGAGAATTTTGAAATAAAATTCTTAAGGAAATTGTTACGACAAGCCTCGGACGCTATACGGTTAGATTTCTAGTTATTTGTATATTTATATACATTATTCTACATTCTATTCTTTCATTTTGTTATACTATTTATTCAAAATAGTTAACGCTGTTGTTGTAATTTATTTACAATATTCATATTGTTATAATAATTAATACAGAATTCCAGTGTAGTAGAAATTTGAGTTATAAACTTGTACGACGAGTTTATATTTGATTATTCTATGTTTTGGTATACTAGA
Organism: Allium fistulosum; assembly: GCA_030737815.1. Classification (NCBI taxonomy): domain Eukaryota; kingdom Viridiplantae; phylum Streptophyta; class Magnoliopsida; order Asparagales; family Amaryllidaceae; genus Allium; species Allium fistulosum. The sequence continues at coordinate 640,842,388 of CM060907.1, read as the reverse complement.
TGTATAACAATTTTTTGCCCGGATAACAATAGTACTGTAACTATATCCAATACATGGTTCACTGCATGTTAAATATTTCATGATGGAAGGAACAAAAAATGGGGCTGTTTCAAACATTTAGGCACATGTGATCTCAGGTCATATAGAACGAAATGATACATGAATATCATTATTTTATATATACGCGACTATTTGTAATGAAAGTGTTGAACAACCGGAATCAATTATGAAAGTGTTGAACAACTGAAATCAATTAGACCATAGCCAACAACATGACTTGTTCACTTCACTCTCTCTCATGCTTTTGAACTGACTGAACAAGCTACGCAATCAGATAAGTACAACCAGCCATGGACCGGTTTTTTTTTTAAAAATACTTTGTTTATAACGGAGAAGTCTTCGCCGTTATATTATATATAACATTCAAAGTTTATAAAGGGGAAGACTTCCCCTTATAAATTTATAACGGCGAAGTCTTCGCCTTTATAATTTTATAACGGCGAAGATTTCGTCTTTATATTTACATGCCTCTGTTCACTCAACTAGCCGCGAGATCAGCTCAAACTAGCAACGGAGAAGTGAACAAGCCACACCTGCTTGCTACATGGTTTGTTTAGCAACTGAAAAATCATTGTTAGTTGTGCCCTTAGAGATCACGTTGACATGCTAGAATGAATAGTTCAGTCAGTGGAATCAAATAATATGATGTTCCTTGCCAGAAATAAATTGATGGATTAGTGGAAGTTTACAACATAGTACAAGTAATACGTGCCAAACCTTTAACATCATATTACATAAGAGTACGAAAATTTGTATATTGCGTTTAAAAGCCATGGAATTTATGTCTCACAGCTTTAGATCACACTTTACCTGTAAAGCTCTTTGTATACAGACTCATAAATGTGTTGATTTATAGCCTGCTCTAATGTACTGATACATATACACCTGCAATATATGGAAATAATCAAAGGCTGAATATAAATAGCAAGTTATACTTGGGTCGGTTTTGTTGCAAAAACACAGTTCATCTATCCATTCAATAACAAATTTGTTACGAGGCAGAAAACATAATAGTTTATCACTAAAGAAAAGTTCTTCAGCAGGTATAATTACCAGATTAAGTGTGCTTGTGGCACAACCGCATTTCTCTTTGTGTCAGATTTACATATCATTACTGAAAATTAAGATCTTTATATATGCAATTAATTTATTAATTTTATTGTTTATCTAGTGATCCCGATAAGTTGAACATGCAGTTTTCTAACCTGCTTAGTTCAGGAATGTATTTTTTGTATTTGGTAAACCACGCTGATAGAAATAACGATTTTTATTGAGAGACATTAATATATTTTGTCAACTTTGTTACCTATCTGCCGTTTCTCTTTCCAGCTTGAGAAGACAAATGGGGGTGAAGGGCAGAAACTAAATAGAATAGAGTATGCACTTGAGGTTTTTTACAATTATTTTCATTTATCCCACTGAATTATTCTGGTCATGCTTCTGTCCCCAGACATCCAGAGGCGAAACCTCATATAAAAACAGTATTATTAGTATGCGCAAAAAAAAGGCAATATATAATGATCAATAATTTACATACGTGCCCTGATTACATAATTTATACAATCTGAATGTCAGCCATTAATTCAAATGAAACATAAGGTTCCTAAGGTTATCTCAAAGTCTGTGGTTCTGAACTTGGGACCGAATACAGCTGTATTAGCAGCTTTTCTTTTGCTTTTTTTTATGCAAAGCAAGCAACGGGCTTGACATTGCTCATCGTACCAACAGCATTAGTACATATAGCAGTTTGATTGGCATTGGGATTAGTGCCAGAATAAGCCAAGTGGATATTGCTCAACTGCACTCCTTCGCATGGGTTCGCAGCGCTACAGACGAACTTGATCATCTCTGGGGTCGAAGACGTGCCTTTTATGTTCAAGTACTTAACTCCTTGAATCTTCACAGTAGAAGGTTCAGATTCAGTGCATGAAGTAAAAGGACAGTACTCTTGGTCGATTAGAATAGGATAGGACACGTTAACCATGGTAATGTTATCATAGGTGAAGTCGGATACAGTTATGGTTACACCATCATCTGCACCTTCCTTGGCCTGCCACGACTTGATCCTGAGCCCAAACATGGTTTCAGTTAGGGTACTGTCCTTCACCGTAAGACCAGTGACATCACCCTTGTCGCCATCTTTCCCTAGGCTGCCTACGCTAATGCCATGACCTGGCCCACACTGAACATCGAGTACAGTGATGTTAGTAACGCCTGAACCAATAGATATACAATCGTCGCCTGACCCGACTTTAGTGTGTGCGATGTTGATGTTCTTGGACTGCCCGAAGTGGATGCCATCCGTGTTAGGGCTGTTTCCTGGGGCAGTTACGATAAGGTTTTGAATGTCGACAGTGTCACACTGGAAGAAATCTAAATGGAAGTACTTGCTGTCTTTGGATGTGAAGCCCGACAAGCGTACGTTCTTCACAAAGGCAAAGTTGAGACTCATTGGAGGTATCTTGCAGTTCCATTGTTTCTGACAGTTGCTTTTCGGCCAGGTGGCAGCACCTTGACCGTTGATTATGCCTTTGCCTTGGATGGTGAGTCCGTCTATGTAGTGGAAGTCGAGCCAGTTTTTTGTGTATTTGCTGAGGTCGGTGTCACCTAGCAGGTTGCCGTCTAGTTGGATTGTAACGGGTCCGTTGCATTTCTGCTGTCCGGCTATGCCCCTGAATAGTACAGGTCCGACTAGGAAATCACCTAATGGAATTATTATAGTTCCACCTCCTGGCGCTGCACATACCTGAGTCCATGCATCTGACAAAGCCTGCATGCATTAAAATATAATGTTAATTCGAATAGGAAACGCAACGGCTGTACCTACACGTTAGACAACTGAAAATAACATATATGTTAATTTAGAGACAAACTTTTGTGCTATCCGTTTTGCCATCTCCAACCGCACCAAGTGTGGTTATATCCACATTGACGGCATTGGCAATGCTTGCCCAGACGAATGTCAAACAAATTACAAGCAGGAAAGATTTTGAAATCATTTTATATACTACTTAATTGTTCTTTCTTTTTTGGCTTTGAAAATTTAACTATATGCTATTCGAACTTGTTTTGGGTCTATTTATATGATTAAAATCATCCAAATTTAAGAAATTACTGTTTCAATTATTTGTTAAAAATAATCTTTTTTTAGTTTGTGGTTAGTTTTTTGAAGAGTGCTGTTTTTAGCTGTATGTTTGAAGCAATTAAGAGGTTTTACAATTAGAAGCTGTTATGCAAGTTTCTTGTTCGGTTGTCAGTGCTGCATACATGACAGGTTGATTTTCCTAATTGCGATTGTTTGTTATTTTGACACTACATTGACAAACAAATGCAAATGGTCCCTTGATCCATTACTTAATTTTACGGGCCAAGCACTGTGTAAGCTACATCCATATAACATCCGATGTTAATTTCCCTTTTGAATCGGGCAACATCCATTTTGTTATTAGCAAATACAAAATACTAGGAAAGTGAAGTCGATTATTTTTTCCCTTGTAAAATAAATATTCACACTTAATATATCTGCAATAATAAATCAATATTACGTCTGTACAGCCATATTACAGATCTCTTTAGGAGAATTACATACATTGAAAAGTAGAGGGATTTGCTGAGTGACGAGCAGTTGAAGGATTTTGATTAAAAATGCGAAGTTATTGTTGTGTTGGTGGACTATTGGCTTATAGGAAAAATTAGTGGTGAATCCTTGTACTTTTTTTATTATGCTTGCTTCGTTGTTGTTGTTATTTCAAGTTATATTCATACATGAAATAACTCGGGAATTGGAGGTATGCTTCTTTACTAGTGTCACGTTTATTTATGTTTGAAGAAGCTCAAACTGAAGGTGCAAAATGCTTGCTTTCCCCTAAAGCTAAGGTTCATTCATCATCTATGGTTTACTTTATATAGAAAATTAAGTACAATGCTACTACTTTCTTCCTGGCATTCCACATACCGACAAATGTTTTTTCTTTGACAATATTGTAGAGAATATTGGACACTTATTTTTTGATTGTTATATTACTTTTGATGTATCTTATCATTAAGAGGGGTCTGCATTGTTTTCTATCAATTTAGTCGGTTTTGTTTAGTTTTGACTATTGGAGAATTGATAGAGAAAATATTGCTGCTTAGGACTTAAGAAGTTTACTGGATACTAGTCTTGCTATATCTTGCTATTATATTTGGTTTGATATACGAAATTGTGGATTATTTGCAGAAGATTTGAAACATCGAAAGAAAAATGATTTTTGACCTTTATTGAATGATCTGATACAATGATTTTGATGAATGATACAATACAATTTTCATTGTACAAGATATGCTATTTATAAGAGTAACACATTATATGTTGGGCTTCAAGTAAAACGGCCCGGACCCGCATCTATAAGCTTGAAATATTGTGAGCCACTGGATTGAGAGCAGATGGTTGAGATCTTCACTTGGGTTATGCAAGATGATATATGCTTTGTATGTCTGCTGCTTTGTATTCATTTCCAATACGCTCCATCAAACCCTATTACGGCTAGGGTTTGCTACGATTTATTTCAAATTCTCTTTTGCTTCAATCGCCTCAAAATTTGATGAAATCTAGTTGGGGAAACATGAAATAAGAGTGGATTAAGGAGTACAGAGAGCAAAAATCAAAGCTTTAGTCGACTATCGTTCGAAGATGACAATCGATCAGAGAATCCACATCAACTGCTTCGATACTTCAATAATTCCGGTTTGTGACTTCGAGATCATCTTGAAAGTTGTCAAAATGGTTGTTCATATGCTTTCTAGTGTGTGAATAGTCATCGAGGCTCTCAACTTTCAGTCTTTCTCTGAATCGAGTGAAGTTGTTCCTTGATAGAGGCTTTGTCAATATGTTAGTAGTTTGGTAAGTGGAACGTATGTGATTTACATTTAGTTTCCCTCTTGTTACTTGTTCACGAACGAAATAAAGATCCAGTTCGACATGTTTTGTTCTTGAGTGTAAAACTGGGTTGGCTGTAAGATGTATTGTACTTAGATTATCACACCAGATAGTTGTCTTGCACTCAGTTTTGACTTGTAATTCTCCAAGTAGGGACTCTATCCACATAACTCTACAATAGCATTTGCTACGCTTCTAAACTCAACCTCTGTACTAGATCTAGAGACAGTAGACTGTTTTTTTTTAGCACCAAGAAATAGGATTGTTTCTTAAGTATATGCAATATCCAGTTGTAGACCTCCTGTCATCTGGGTTTGTAGCCCAGTCAGCATCAGCATAACCATTTATACTTATTGTTTTGTTTGCTACCAGAGTTAATCCAAAACTTAAAGTCCCCTTGAGATACCTTTGTATCCTTTTAACTGCTTTCTAGTGAACCTCTGTTGGATTTTGCATATATTGGCTTGCTTTATTTACACTATAAGCAATGTCAGGTCTAGTGATAGTAGCATAATAAAGTGCACCAACAATGCCTCTATATTGGCTGTCATTGAATATAGCTTCCCCTTTGTATTTAGACAAGTGCATGTTACTGACCATAGGAGTAGAAATGGGATTAGCTTCATGCATCTTTGCTTTGTGCAGAATCTCAGTTACATAATTTTTTTTGATTCAGTTGAATTTTTGTGTTGGATACTCTTTTGACTTCAATGCCCAGGAAATAGCTTAGATTACCAAGATCTTTGATAGTGAATTCCTGATTGAGATGCTTTATTAGACTATTGATTTCCTGCTCACTGTTACCTGTAATAATAAAGTCGTCAACATATATCAGTACATATATTATTATATCTTTGTTAAATTTTGTAAATAGAGGTTATCAAATTTGGTTGGATGATAGCCAAATCTGATCATTGTTTCTTTTATTTTTTCAAACCACACTCTTTGTATTTGTTTTAATCCATAGATTGCTTTGAATAGTTTGCACACATGATCTTCCTTCCCTTTCTACCTGAAGCCTTATGGCTGCTCCATATACACCTCTTCTTGTAAAACACCATTTAAGAAAGCATTATTTACATCTAGTTGTCTGATGATCCAATTTCTATATAAGGCAATTGTAATAAAAATTCTTGTTAGCACCAAAATTTGTTACTAACACCCAAGAAAAGATTTGTGTAGAGAGATTAATGAGGATAGTAAATTAAAACAGAGGAATATATGCAAAACTAACTGTAGAAACAAGAACACCAGAATTATAGTGGTTCGGCGTAACTGCCTACGTCCACTGTTAATGTAATCTTTATTGCTTTTCTCAAAGACTTGAATACAGATACAATCCGTAAACAAATAACTCGAATACAAGTTTGAACTGAAAGAAGCGAGTACCAAAAATGGCAGAGTATCCTTGGAGTTCTCGAAAAAAAGGTCTCTTCAACTGTGCCCCTGCCTCTCTATTTATAGGCGAAGATAGGCTGAATTCCCTACGTAGGCCCAAGACCAAGGTAGCTCAGCCCATAGATGATAATCTCGAGTCGGCCGGCCCAGGCATTCCGAACGACTTTCGGCCGACCGAGAAATGCCGAACCAAGATGGCTGGTCGGTGGTCATTTGGCAAATGACTCGAAGTAAGCTCTCAAAGGACTCAGAGTAACTCGTAGTGGATCTCGAAGTACAGTAGTGCCGAGCTCCTCACTTCGCTGTTGACTCCAAGAATAGGCTAACTCCTTCACCTTGCACAGAACCAGATACACCGAACACTCGTGCCGAACCATTCCTGACCGAACGACAATAGCTTCCCAACCACGACCGAGTGATGCCTGCTGACCCATCTAGGCCGAACGGCATTCGCTGGACCATCCAGACCGAGCCGCTTTGTCTCCCCATACTGGCCGAACCACTCTGAATAGAACTCTCCGAGGCCGACCCACAAAATACCGAGCCACTCTTCCTTGAGTATCTAGACCGAACCGTCCCACCTTTCCTTCATTGACCGAGCGAGTCATGTTGACCCATCTTGACCGAAACGAAGTCAGCCGAACGACCAAGGCCAAATCACACCGATCCACGATGTTCGAAACCTCCTCGACCGAGCCACTTGTTTTTGCCAACCTTGGACGATCCACCCTGGCTTCACTTCACCGCTGAGTTGCCTTGGCCGATCCAGTGCTACACATACCGAGCCACATACAAACCGACCGGAACTCTAGTTTCACTGGTCTCTTATACTTCCACCTCTTCCTTAACTTGAGTCTCGTCCAAATTCAACCATAGGCTTTGTGACTATCGCCATGTAGCCGGGCCAAAGTGTCGGGTAACATTTGCCCCCCAAAGCGCGTCGTGTGAATCAACACGACGTGCTTTGAATTAGCACCCAGTCCTTGCTTTCAGAAGCTAGCTCATCTAGAAAGTTAATCGTCTGCCATTTAGATCCTGCTCATAACTTTTCAAAAGCCGAATGTACACGATCTTACGAAGGCTGAATCATGGCGGACTTTCCTAGCATCACGTGCATACGCTTATATATTTTTACTTAGTTATATATATATATTTTTCTCTTTTTATTCTCTCTTTTTTTTTATTGTTCATCGGTCGGCGCACGGGTGCCGAACCACTCGTTCGGTCTACTCGGTGTCATTCGGTGTATTGACTCACCGAACCACCGAAGTGTTTTGATCGGTTCCATAGGGGGAAGGCCTGTTCACCTTCCCTTCTTCACATATAAAAGCCTTACACCCTAGCCTTTTCTTCTCACTTCTATTTTACCTTTACAAGCCCCTTAACTCTATTTCCTCCAAAGCCTTGATCGTCACTCCATCCTTCTTCCTCTCAAATCCAGGCCTCCCACTTTGCAACTCAAGCTGCCCTCGTCCCAAACGAATCCCGATCTGAACCCAACAGTTTCCATAGGCCCCGAATTTTGCATATAGGTATGAATCTCTCACTCGATTTATCCCCCTAAACTCGGAGCCTCATGGGTTTTTTAAATAGAAGTTAGTAGGAATCGGCTAAGGGAAGGACGAATTGGAGACAAGAGTGTACTATAGGTTAGGAATTTGGTTCGACCTTCATGGAATAAGGGCAATCTATCAGGAGAAATAGTTAGAGCCTTAACTTCAAAGCGGGGGATATGGAGAAGAAGTAAGCTCGATGATTAATAGGAACCGGTGTATAGGTTGTAGGATCTTGCTAGTCATACGATCGGGGGAGAACTGTTGATAGCTTAATGTAGCAGTGTTGAGCTGTTAAGAGTATAGTAATATGGTAGTTCGAAACTCCTGAGAGGGAGTGGTTCGGCATATGCTGTGCTAAGGCCGTTCGACAACGCGTAAGTGAGTGGGTCGGTATTATGTGAGTTGGTGGGTCGGTTGTCCATGTTTAAAGCGTCGCTCGGTATAGATGGTTTCAGGAGTTAGGGATAGTGGTTCGGTGTCGTTTTGAGGAAGTTGGTTCGGTGGTTATAGAGAGAGGAGGGTGTATGGTTCGGTCATCCTATAAGGCAATGAATAAGCATTGACAACCAAGATTATCCTAACTCAAACATAACATTCATTTGGGCAACTCACCTCCACAACCAAGCACGGCATAATAGACAATGACAAGTAGTGAAGCATATCAGCCCAAGAACATAAATTGAACTAACTATCACGTAGCTTGAACGATCTTAATCGTAAACTTAACTGAACAAATGCAAACAACAACTATCACACTCTATGATGCTAATGTTCGACTCCAAGACCACTTCTGTCAACCATACAACAAACTGTAGGAGACGGTCAGCGATGACGGTCTCCGAGGACAATAACTTAAAGTTCTATCACACCACACTTGTGTTTAAAACTTTAGTTTTTTCTATACTCACGTTTGAGTCATCGCACTAGTTCACACACAACATGGGGGGATATATTATCATCGTTATATCTGATATCGATTGTCTTTCAAGTATAGTTTAAATAGGTATCTACCCATACTAAACGCTTGCTGAAGATGTCCAAAAGATCAAACTCTGCTACCGTTTCTGATAAGCCTGAGCCAAGTTCTCAGCAAGCGGTGGTAGAGACTTCGAATCTACCGACAACTTCTACACAGGGTATCCCGGATCCATCTACTATAGTTATTAGCCCAGCTCCTGATGTTATAGATGGAGCGGTCATTCTGGACGATCCTATTGATTCACAAGCTTCAAAAATCGGCGAAACCGCTCTTCGTCGGTTGTGTACAATTCATGGAATCCCTTTCGACGACGTTTTAGTTCCATCGGGGCAAGATTGGCCTCACATGCCCCCAGCCGGATATACAGCGTGCAATAAATTCATGTGCTGGGTCGGTAGCGTGCCACCCTTCAACTCTTTTCTCCGTGAAGTGTTGCGGTATATCAATAGTCACGCGTTTATCTATGGCACTTGTATTCTCTCCATGAGCACCCTATTCAGACTCCCTACTCCGAAGGACATCCGCTGTAACGCTCCAGTATTTTGGACCATTCAAATCGACAATAAATCCACACATGTCGGACTTGAATAATTCAAAACAATGGATTGTAAATAAAATTTGGCAAAACTCAGCATATATAGTAAATAAAAAAATCACAGATCACAGACACAGAGTAATATAACAATAATGCAGCAGAAACAAAAGAATAGTAGTTCATGAAGCTACTACATATATATAACAAAGTTAAACAAGATACAACAAAAGTGACGAGTACATAGATGTCTCAATAAAATAATCAAATACAAGATCTGAATGCATCACTGGAATCGACTGAACGACTGAAAGCAGGATAGATAAATAGCTGGGTCTCCAAGCGAAGCTCCAACTCCAAAGCAGAGTCTCAAATGCTGTATCACCCAGTCTGACCCGAGCGTAAAGAAAAACACAAAACAATCGAGTTAGGATTAACATTCTTATATCAATAAATCCAACTCAAGTGAAATATCAACTGAAATACAAGTGACTCAAAGGATGTTTGGGATAACCATCCTCTAAGGATCCGTTAAACTATCTATTATGTAGTAATATTCGCTATTATAATAATGTCTAATATAAAATAAACATACTTTTAATAGCGTCAAGGGGTTACCCATATAGCCCTTAACACGTAATAGTCCCATTAGTCTATCCAGTATTAGCATACTTCAGAAATGGGGGCTACCCTCGATACTCCACAGGCTACGGGAGAAATCACAACTCGTAGTAAAGCTCGATATGGTAGGTGACACGGCACACAAGGCAATGCCAGGGTAGATATACCAATTACGCACACGTACTAATGGAAACGCATAGCAGCCACTACCGCTCCACCTCGAACAACACTCCCAAATCAAGGGGTGCACCCAAACAATCACAAAGTAATAGACTAGTATCGAAGAAGTGCGTCCGATAAGAGGTGCTACCTCACTGGTCCGAGATCGCTCCTGTTTTAGCCACCTTATGCCAACTCACGGGAGTTGGGTCCACGTATATACCTTAGGATTGTCGCCACCATCCTACTTCATTCTGGAAACTCCACCGCGTACACAGTTGTTAAAGTGGTTTTCGGTATCGATAGAGAGCATGTCCATATTCGATACTAGTCTCTTTAACAACCAATCGTTATTATAACACCGCGGTCATTTCAAAATAGTCTATACTTCAAAATCAAAATATCATTCATTTCAAAACCAAATCAATACGGTATCATTTACACTTCAAAATATTCACTTCCAAAATAATAGTACTTTCAAAGTTATAATACTTTCGAAACCAAACAAATTGAAATTATAACACTTCCAACCATAATACTTTGAGATTCATAACTTTGAAAATATAACTTCCACCACTTAAACAGTTTAGATATTAAAATAGTATATATAAAATAAAATAGTTTATAAAGTAAAATAGTTTATATAAATAATTATAAGTTAAAATAGTTTTATATTAATATTAAAAATAATTTATAAAGTAAAATTTAGATGGTTTTAAATATAATTTAAAAATACTTTATAAAATAAAATAGCTTTCTAAGTTTCATAAATCAATTCAAATCAACTCCAATTCCCAATTTAACTTAATTAAATCTCAATTCCCAAATTCCATCTCAATTCAGTTTCTCAATAGACCATTTCAATTTATATCGATTTCAAATACATATCTGAACCATAAATAAACCATTTCAATTTCAATATATTTCAAAGCTTTAAATATTCAACATTTCAAAACTAAATTCGATAATCTTATATATATATATATATCAATGACTTTTCTATTATTTAGTTTTGAAATATTTACTTAATTATTTCAATATCATTTAAATACAACTTCAATTTACAAATTTAAATAAACAAAACATCCCATTTAAATATATATAAGTCTGAAATATCCATTTAAGTCACCTTTAATCAAATTTCAAGTTGTAAAACACTTCTTTAAATTTCAAATTCAATACATTTCAAATCAACTTATTTAAGTATAATTCTTAAATAAATATAATTTCAAATCAATTTCAAATCATTATAAACTCTATATTTGAAAATATAGATATTAAATAAATACTTAAACATATTATTCATCAACTTATTAAATCAACTTTAATGAATCTTTAAACTCAATATTTATCAAAACCATATATTTCTTTTCAAAACCATAGAAATCATTTTCAAAATATTTATATAAAGACCAACAGTGTCTGTATATAATTTTTCTACCCAATGGTCAAGTGGTACGGATATTTATCATTTCAATCCGCAATTTAAATATATATACGGGTATATATCTTTTCAACCCGCAATCCCAAATTCAAATAAATTGAAAATTGCTTGGGTTTATCATTTCAACCCATAACGATTTTCTCCTATTCTACAAGATCGTTCGAGTATGTATCATTTCAACCCATAGTGATTCTATACTAACAGGGAACTTGTAGAGTGATAACAGATATGATAATAAAATAACAACAGTAACAGGCACATATCATCAATATAAATAACAGATAATGGTGTCAGATGTCACAGGTGAACAGATACAGATAACAATGTATATATAATTATAAGTAACCAGCAGCAATATATTTCAATTGTCGTTTCAATTGAAATCAAATTTAATAAATATAAGAACGTTAATCGTGAGTGATTGCTCACCTTTCGAGGCTAGAGAGATTTGATAATGAAATGAGTTATGAATCCAAGCACGAATTCCAAAGCTATGCTAGACTGGCACGAATTCGACGGACGAACCGATAAATAAGAATTGATGAGAATAAATCAGATCAGCTTAATACATACAGAAAATATATTATTATTATTATTATTTTGTTAAATCGATATTTAAGACAAAAAATAAAATACACACACACACACACAAGTAAAATCATTATCCTTAAACACATATATTTAAAAACCAATATTCAAGTTAAAGCACATATAACATAGATATATATAAGCTATAAAACAACATTTGAAATATATAATACGATAAAATGTAATATAATAAAATCTATAAAAAAATAGTACAGTAAAATGTAGTATAATGTAAAATAATATAATATAATATAGTATGCATATAATACTGCGAAAGAAGGAGGCAACAAAATCAAACCCTGTCAAATATATATATAAACAGAACGTATTATATGTATATCGTGTCAAATTTAAAACTATGGTACACTAATAGGGAAACCATTGGATTTATAATCGGAACATATTATATACTCTTTGAATGTTAACCCTTTTTAAAATCTGCAAACTAACATATATTCGAACTTTCATAGGTGCTACCCCGAAAATCCAGATTTTTTTAAATTAATATCAACTAAACTTGATAAAAAAAACAAACTATTCTATATGTTATGATAAAACCGAGCTTGACAATATTTATAATACTTATAAAACACATACAAGAAGATACGTTTAAACATAAACTGTTAATAAAATAAAAGAATACATATATAGACTACAAAAAAATAGATCATATATAAAATAAACCAATATATAAAATATACAGTATATACACGTACAACTTACACAGTTAAACGATTATATAACTTCAAATCAAACACATATATAAGAAGATTTATATACAAATGCACATATATAGATAGTAGTAGACTCATATAAAATAATATAACATATATACAAATTATATATCTAACAGTATATGAAAACATACATATCTAATAAAATTCATACAAATAAAATAAGATATAATACCAGTATAAGTGTAACAACCCGCATATTTACGATTGTATATTTAAATATTTTATTTAAATATAGGATCGTTAATCAGATTGAAAGTCCAAAAAGCTACTTTTTGTAAGTAGTCGAATTGGGACTCGAGACCACTTCCATTGAGTCCAAAACAGCATTTGCGACTTTTTTGAGTATAAACATCAATATGTTTGGAGTAAGTTGAATTTTGACATTTTCTATTGGGCTTTGGGTTTGGGTTTCACCCCAACTCACTCTATAACCTAGTTCAGCCCCTCCTCTCCTCTCCTCTTCACTTCATTTCTATTTTCTTAAACACCCAAGCACAACTGAAAATGGGGAGAGGAATGGGAAATTAGAAACTTCAAGCCCTAGTTTTCAATTGCAAAACCAAATTCTTGCTCCAAATTCAAAGACAAGCTAAGGTAAGCTTCCTCTTCATCTTCTCCAACTCATTCTCTCTTTAATTTCAGAAATTTCCTAAACCTAACTTAGGAAATGTTCTTCTTTTGAGCTTAGATTCAAGCTTCTAGAGTTGAAATTGAAGAGTGGTTGATCTTCCTTTGCTTTTAAGCTTCTCCTTCATTGTTTTTGGGTTTAAAGGTGAGATTTTTATCTCACATCTTTGTCTATAACTATCTTTGATGTTAGGTATGAATTCCTAACACTTGTTCATGATCATTTGATTTTGATTTTGATTGATTTGTGAACATGTTTTGGTGGTGAATCGGAAAGCCTATAGGGCTGGGTTGTCGATTGGCAAAAGCCCCTTAAGTCCATTGCTCGTCCGATCGTGAATTGGAAGTGTTTGCGCTTCATTTGAATAAGCTAAAAAACAGCTTCAGTTTCAGTCAGTCGACTGACCCCCTGCAGTCAGTCGACTAGCTGTAGAAATCAGGCCAATCTGGGTTTGTCTGCAGAGAACAGAAGTCTCTGTTTTCTGCAGTCAGTCGACTGACCCTCTTCAGTCAGTCGACTGACTGCAGGAAATGAAACATTCTGGTTTCTGGATCAGTCGACTGACCCCCTGCAGTCAGTTGACTGACCTGCTTCATTTTGCCTATTTTGCCTATTTAACTTGAGATTCCAACTTTTATCGATTCGTGATTATCCGATTTATTGTTACCATTTATTATTGACTTTGATGACTTCTTTTTTCGGGATTTTTGAGAATGTCCATTTTAATGGAAGTGGTATCGATTTCTTTGGGTTTGATTCACGTCTTCGAACGTGGATTTTGGTGATTGATTGTTTCTACAATCATTTCTGTGATTTGTCACTTTAAAATATAATGGTTTTCTATACTAGTAATAAATATTCAAACTCTTTTACAAAGATGATTTCAACACTATTTTAAATATAAAGCTTGTTTTCAAAACCGTTTTCCAGTCTATTAGTATATACAAACCTTTACCTCATTCGTATGAGAAAATCTAATTAAACGGCTTAGCAAAACAAGTGGTATGAAATGCTTGCGTTTACTTCGTCGGTTAATTTATTTACTTGTTCGATTGAAAATCTTGTGACAATTTTTGAGTGGGAATCTACAATTTGTTCGTAAATATTTAAGTTAAGCTAGTGGTTATGGGACATGAAGCTAAACTCTTATATTTACTGGCTTAGTGTAATCGACACTTTTATTGATCGATGATGATCATTTTGTGATTTAGACTAGCGATGTGCGATGTCCATTTGTCTAGAGGGAGACTAAACCCCGTTTTGTGGAACTTCGGTTCAATTTGGCGGGGTAGCGACCCGTTGTCTTCGGACCGTTTGTGGAGCTTCGGCTCAATATTTATGGTTAGCGACCATGGAATATCGTTCCGTTTGTGATACACGTGTTGGTGAGTTTTCATGCTCCCGTTTGTGATAGGGCTCCCCCCTTTGTGATTTCTGGATTTCTAATTGATGATTTCTAGAATTTGTGTTTCACCAACCTTTGCCATTGGCAATAATATGTTTGTCAATATTTGTAGTTTGGTGAATAAAATAAAGAATATGATATTCTTTTTCGTGATTTGAGATTCTTGAGATATATTCTGATTTTGTTGTTGTTTAAATCACACTTGTCCTGGTATGACATTATCGTTATCATACGTTCTTATTGTTTCTCTGCTTATATCTCATTTCTTTAATGATATTTATAGCTAGACTGATCTGTTTATTATTTTCTTATTAAATAATACTCGGGTCAGACCGAGATGTTACAGGTGCTTCTGCTTGACTCCTCATATGGGATCATCTTATGACTTTTGTCTAACTACGTTACATTTGTAGTTTTTGTTGTTATACATTTGAGATATAGACTCCATGATGTATACTTATTCTTTTGTCTAGCACTTGTATCTATTCTTTTGTGATACTGTGGATCTTATTTGACCACTACCATGATGTACACTTTTATGTGTTATATTCATATCTGTTTCCGCCTTTGAGATATGAACATCTGTGACTGATTTATGTTATGCTTATTTCTATATTTTTTTCCGAGGTCCACTTAGCCACTGTGTGGTAGCTTTGAGTTTGCATCGGTATGTCAGATTTCCTCTTGAAACGAAATGCATGTTATATTATCTGACATATTGGTACTCGCACAAGGCAATTGCACAGATGTCGCTCCTCAACAACCTTATTCTTCGCGCTAGTCGACGGCATTACCCCGTAGTGTCCTTGGCTAGCGTGAGCATAGAGGTGGAGCATCACAGTTTGTTATCAGAGCCAAACTTCGGAACAATATAGAAAAATCTAGCAAGGATCATTGTCCTAAGTCTTTCTTAGGAATCGTGCCTTAGGATTAATTCGAGTCATTGAACCCGTTCTATCCTATTTCTTTTTATGATACCCTGTTTTATCAATCAAGTTTGTTTGATATTCATTTTGAGATTAACCTTTTTTCTCTTTTCTTTCTTTCTTAAAGAAAAGAAATGGTTAGACCTGGCCGTCCCAGCGCCGGTCAATCTAGTGCCACTCCCCAGGATGGAGTATTTATGCCTTCTCAGCAACTACTAGATCTTGTAAGAAATGCTCAGGCTATCAGACTTATTCCTGAGCCTACTTACCCTAAATCTGGGTTTGCACGCTTGTGCAGTGACTATACCAATTTGGGTGGAAAGCCATTCAAAGGTTCCGAGAGCGTTATAGAAGTCCAGGCTTAGCTTCGAACATGCGAGCGCATCTTTTCTCGCATGAATCTTATTGATCTTCATCGAGTCCAAGTGGCTTCTAGTATGCTCCAAGAAAGAGCATTAGACTGGTACGAGCTTCTGATCTCCAAAATTATTGAAGCGGACCTTACTTGGGAGCAATTCCGGGAAAGGTTCGAATTGGAATTCATGCCGGAAGCTAAGAATGTAAAGACCCAAAGACTCGGCCTTCGAAAATCGGCACCCGTACTTCACTTGTACTCAAAATGCCGTAGATTCAAACGCCGAATCTGGTTCTCCGGAGCTTATAACACCATTAAGTACAACAACACAGCGGAAAAGAATATATCAATTACATAACATTGATACAATGACAGATACAAAATCTGATACAATATGATACAACAGAATGATACAACCGATATCAATATACATCAGAGATATGATACAAGAAATAGCAGCGGAAAGAAAATAGATAACACCAGCAGTGGATAGAATACCTCCAATAGAATGCTCCAATCCATAGCTAGCGGAAAGCAAGGTCAGTCGTCTAAGGACTGGCTAGCTCCAGATAATCTACTCAACCTAAATATCTGAAAACCCCAACTCTAGACTGCTCATGTAGAAAATTATGAGCACCCAGAGTTTAGGAAAGGAACAATAAACTCCGAGTCAGTCGTGGGACTGGTGTGAACAACAAAAATAGTTATTATCTTTAAAACAACAACAAAGAAAATGGAAAATATTCGCAATGCTTTTGGAAAATGAAACTACCATAAGGCCTCCCGCACACACACACAATGCAAACACAGAATCGAAGGAGATTTCTCCTTATGATAGTCAAAGATGCTTACTACGCAAAACAAATCATTGAATATTAATACTAGTGCATAGTGTAGAAAACATTTCGAAAGTATAATATTAATCTTAGCCAACATAGACATTCCGAACTATGCCTACTATAGCTACCATCTAAACAGTGGTGACCACCATAAGTAAATGGCAGGTTCTACAACTAAAACCGTACAAGGTTCGTATTGGAAGATGGATTTCCAGCAAATGGTCAGGCTAAGGAACTTCCTTTCCTACTGCCGAATGGGATCGCCTCTGGCTGGACGTCCCGAGAGACAACTGCTCTCTGCCAACACAAGGCCGGGTTACCCCTGTAACTAGGTAACTCACGAATATGCCATCCCCCGGTCCTTTGGGACCATTATCCGAGGCGCCTCGATAAACACACAATCACACAATAAATGAGATCGAAGTATCCACATAGGTTAAATACCAGGGCTCCATACCTGATACCACCCTTTTCTAGAAGGAAACGACATACCCTAAAGGGCGCGACCCTCATAACCTTGCCGCATATTCCTGTTTTGACCATTTCTGGGTTGTGAGGTCCGAAGAGGTCTCGTCCACAAAGCTATGCTTTTTCACAAAGCCACGCTTTGATCACAAATGATCAATAGATGATCAACACACAGCAACATTCAGCATTCCACATTACCAATTTGGGAGTATATCGTTGATAAATTTCAACTACATAACCTCTGAGCTCGTACGTCTCAGAGAAGGATGTTAAGCTAAGAGAATAAATTCTCCGCCACCAAACAGAAATGTATTTGAAAGAAATCAGCTTTATATCTCAAAATGTAATGTCAGACATGTAACCATACAAGTCTGTTCCGGGTTCGAACAGAACCGAAGGCACTTCCAAAGAAGCCCTTGCAATCCGGGTATTCACAATCCTGATCGGATTTCCCATCACTTAGGGGATCTCTATACCAGGAGCTACCCAGTGCAGAGACAATCGATAGGTTATCCTATCGTTTTCGCAAATACCCGGTGTTAACTCCTCTTCGTTAACGACCTTTGGGGTGAAGCGACCTAGCCATGGATCGGTCCTAGCGACCTAAAAAGATAAGCCAGTAAGCGACCTAACTTTGTAAAGGGTTTAGCGACCTAGTGGCTCCAGTCCTCAGCGACCTAAAAGCTTCAACGACCTAAGGTATGAAGCGACCTAACAGGAATAAAGGCCCTCAACGACCTAACGACCTATAGAGTGCCGCGACCTAACGACTTAAGGTCCGAAGCTACCTAGCGACCTAATGAGCAGAGCGACCTAACGACTTAAGAATGCAGCGACCTAGAAATCATAGCGACCTAACTCCATACTGACCTAAAAAGCTTACGACCTAAGCAATGAAGTGGTCTCAGCAACCTAAGTCCCGACCTAGCGACTTAACGCTTTCCTAAATTGCCGCTGACCTACGACCTATATTAGGTCGCGCACGACCTAATAGCTTATTCAAGACAAGTTCAAAAGCAGCGGATACGAGTGATTCTCTAGGTCGTCGCCGATCTACGACCTACGACCTACATTAGGTCGTTCACGACCTAGAACTTTGGGAAAATTCCTGTCCATATTTCACCCTATAAATACTACATCCACTCCAACGAGAGGGGGACTTTTGGTTGATCTTCTGAAGTGCCGTTACTCTGTTGAATTCTGACCTCATCCAGCACATTAAGCCTACCAAACATTCAAGACACTACAACAAGCTTCGAAGAGATCTTGCACATCCAACATGGATCCAAAGAACCTTATCACATCGAAGTTTGAGCTACTATTCTGAAGTGTTTAGGAATCGAAGTGTATTGTATCTTGAAGTGCATTGTATCAATTTGTAACCAAAATCAGCAATAAAGGAATTTAAAGTGGACGTAGGCTTGATCTTAAGCCGAACCACTATAAAATCGTTGTCTTTTACTGTTTTCTGTTACTTTTTTGCTTGTCTCTTATTCCCGTATCACGGGTGGTGCTTTCACATTACTACTACTACACACCGGGGTGTTAGCATTCAATTTTCGGCGTTAACATTTTGGTGCTTTCACTGAGAAACGAACTCAGGAATATTGTCATCATTGCTTCACAAGAATTTGTGGAAAAAGTTTCTTTGAAAACCAGAAGTTTGTCGAAAATAATGGCTCCCGGAAGAAAACGCAAGTCTACCAGATCCGTCAATACTCATGATAACACTGCTACTTCTCCTTCATCAAGTCAAGCAGCTCCAAGCATTGGAGTGACACGAGCGGAGTTAGATGTTGCGGTGTCTGGGTTATATCAGCAAATTGAAACCCAGAACACCTTGATGTTAGAAAGGTTGAATGCTATGCTCGGAGCTAACCGTCAACCAGCGAATAATGAGGAAAATTTTGCTGATGCTGTTCACAACTCTAAAGGGAGGAATATTCCTCAAAGGGCAGATGGCACTGCTGAAGGGGCACCTCCCCAAGCCGGAGTGACAAGGCCGCAATCAACCCTCCACGAACGTTTGTTTAAGCAAACTTCTGAGAAAATGGCTGATGACTGCCCCACAGAGCCTTTGAACAACGGGGAATACCTCTCGGAAATTATACGACAGATCATGAAAGAGAGCATGCAAAGAAATGAAGATGAAAATGGCTGGGGGTTCGCTCCAAGTAAGACTCCATTCACTGAGAAAATTCTAAAAGCTGAATTTCCAAGAAAGTTTGTTCCTCCTACCACTCCAGCTTACCGAGGAACAAGCGACCCCAATCAATTTCTGTACAAATACGACTGTCACATGACGGGTGCCAGGGCAACGGATGAAATTAAATGCCGGTACTTTCCGGTGTACTTGGAAGGGGTGGCACTACTCTGGTTTACAAAGCTGTCGGCCCGGTCTGTAGAACAGTTCTCTGATTTAACTCGGAAGTTTAAAGAGCAATTCAGACAGTACGCTTCAAAGGCGAAAGACATAATGTCATTGTCTAGTCTTGAGCAGAATCCGGGAGAGTCTATTAAGTCCTTCTTGAATCGTTTCAACATAGCTCTAGCTGAAGTCGACAACGCGGAGCCACGGATGGTTTTGACTTATCTGATGCGGGCTATCGATAAGTCAAGTGAATTTGGGAAATGGCTGAAAATGAAGGAGCCAAATTCACTCGAGAAATTTTATAAGAAAGCTGACGAGTTCATGCACTTGGAAAATCTTCCTGCTCCAGTGAAAGTGGCGGCGACAGGAGTGGAGAATAACATTGCTGCTTCAACTAAGAAAGATTCCGGAAGTCAGAAGAGGGAGAATAATGATGGGAAGAAACAAAAGGACATAAAGAAACCTCGCTTCTTTAAACCCTCAGATTTCACCCCCTTAACCGACACTCCGGAAAATATCTTCTTCGCCACCAAAGATGCCGTGGAGTATCCTAAACCAGCTGAGATAAAGCCTAGAAAGAGTGCTATGCAAAATGAAAAATTTTGTCGATTTCATAACCAACCCGGCCATGATACCAATGAATGTCGTCATTTGAAGAGCTTGATTAAAGAATTGCTAAGACAAAACAAACTGCAACAGTATGTTAAGAAGAACAGAAATGACCCAACTTCGTCTACTCAGGGGCAGCAACCCCCTACTCACCCATCTGGCTCGGTGAGGGCACTACCGCACATGAATCTGAAAGGCCTGTTATCAATGTGATTACAGGAGGTCCACACCCAGCGGGCAGAAGCTGGGGTGAGATGGAAAGATATGCTCGTGCTTTGAAATATACCCCAGCGGAGGAAGATGTTTTTGTTTTAGAAGACGCTGCACCCCTGAAACAGTAGAGAACTTCTAATGATGACATTGTGTTTAAAGCTAGGGATTTTATGGGTATTGAAGCTCCAACCATGGATCCCTTGGTCATTTCTGTAGGAATTAGGCCAGCTATTGTAAGACGGGTGCTTGTTGATTGCGACGCCACTTGCAATATACTCTTCAAGAAGACATTTGATCAAATGAAGATTCCAATGACTGACGTTCAGGCCTCATCGCAAAAGATTGTTGGGTTTACTGGGGAACCGCAGCAGCCAATTGGAACTGTCGACTTGTTTGTGGAACTTGGAGATGGACAGAAAAAGGTGGTTCGAAAATAGACTTTTGTAATTGTTGATGGATTTTCTGCCTACAATGCCTTCCTGGGCCATCCAACTTTAGCTGTGTTCAAAGCCATTCTCGCCCCGTGGTGCCTAACTATGAAATTTCCTACAGATAATGGTGTTGGTGTCATTAAAGGGGATCAAAATGCTGGGCGGGAATGTTATCTTATAGAGCTTCGAGAGGCAAGGAAGAGAGAGATGGGAAAAGATGCGGCAGCCCCGCTCCGCATCAAAAACCCAACCTTATAGCAAGTACAGGGTGGCCCCTGCACTGGTGAGCATAGTGGTGCAAGAAGAGAAATGGACCCCAGAAAGGCTAGTGCAGAGGAAAATAGAGTGGTGCCAATGGAAGTAACGGTAACAGTACCTGTTGATCTTAAAGACCCAAACAAAGTGCTAAATGTGGGTTCGCAACTCAGTGTGGCAGTCCAAAATATGCTGATATCATTTTTGAAAGCAAATCTGGATGTATTCGCTTGGAGTCACGCCGATATGTGTGGAATATCTCCAGATGTTGCTGTACATACTCTGAACATTGATCCAAAATTCACACCTGTAAAACAGAAAAGGAGAACCCAGGGCCCAAAAAGGTCAGCATCGCTAAAGGAAGAAGTAGATCGGCTCATGGAGAATGGTTTCATCAAAGAGTCCACTTATCCAAATTGGGTTTCAAATCCGGTACTGGTTAAAAAAGAAAATGGAAAGTGGAGAATATGCATCGATTTCTCCGATTTAAACAAAGCCTGTCCAAAAGACTGCTTCCCGTTGCAAAGGATTGATCAGTTGGTAGATGGAACAGCCGTGCACGAATTGTTGTCTTTTATGGATGCTTACTCCGGGTATAACCAGATTATGATGCATGAGTCGGATCAGGAGGATAGGAGCTTCATCACAGATGTTGGTCTTTACTGCTACAAAGTCATGCCCTTCGGACTGAAGAATGCAGGGGCAACATATCAAAGGCTTGTTAATGCAATGTTCAAATCATAGCTTGGGAAAACTATGGAAGTCTATGTTGATGATATGTTGGTGAAATCAAAGAAAGCAGTTGACCATATGGATCACTTAGCAGAAATGTTCGCAATCCTCCAAAAATATGGAATGAATCTCAACCCTTTGAAATGTTCATTCGGAGTAGAGTCCGGGAAATTCTTGGGATTTATCGTAAGCGCTAGGGGCATTGAAGCTAATCCTGCTCAAATTACTGCTCTAAGAGAAGTCAGAGCCCCTAGGACGAAGAAGGAACTGCAGAGCCTCAATGGGAAAGTTGCTGCTTTAAGTCGGTTCATTTCCAAAGCCACTGATAAATGAATCCCCTTCTTTGACGCTTTAAAGAAAGGAAAGAAAAATTTCGAATGGACTCCTGAATGCCAGAAAGCTTTCAATGAACTAATCCGTCACATGGAAGCACCCCTAATACTTTCCAAGCCCAACAATGGCGAAGACCTTTTCATATACTTGGCAGTTTCATCTCATGCCCTGAGTGCAGCATTAGTGCGGGAGGATGCAAAAGTTCAGCGCCCGGTCTACTATATCAGCAAAAGATTCACTGGGGCAGAAATGAATTATTCAAAGCTAGAAAAGCTCGCCTATTGCCTACTGATTGCTTCCAGAAAGTTGAGGCCATATTTTCAAGCTCACCCTGTCAAAGTTCTCACTGATCAGCCCCTAAAGCAAGTCCTCTTTCGACCTGAAACTTCGGGCCATCTTCTGAAGTGGAATATTGGACTTAGCCAATATGATATCGCTTATCATCCCCGAAGAGCAATCAACGGGCAAGCTTTAGCAGATTTCATTGCAGAGTACACAGACAAGGGTGACATTGAGGAAGAGGTTACAGTTGACATCCCAACCAAATGGAAGTTATATGTTGATGGCTCAAGAAATGATTATTGTTCCGGAGCTGGGGTTGTGCTTGAAACCCCCGAAGGGCGATCGTTATGTTACACATTAAGATTGGAATTTCCTTCTACAAATAATGAAGCAGAATATGAAGCTCTAATTGCTGGATTAAAGATTGCAAAGGAATTGGACATCAAAGCATTGCAGATCTTCAGTGATTCTCAGCTCATTGTATGTCAAGTCAAGAAGGAGTTTCAAGCTAAAGGAGGAAATCTGCCTGCTTACTTGTCAAAGGCTTCTGAGCTTCTCGATGATTTCGATCACTATTCGATAAGCCACATACCTCGAGAGGAAAACATGAAAGCGGATTCTCTCGCAAAGTATTCAAGCTCCGGAGAAGCTCAATTATTGGGATTGGTTCCTGTGGAGGTCTTGTCAGCTCCAAGCACTGATGAGATGGATATCGACTGGATCATGGCTTTATCTCAAGAACAAGAGTCATGGATGACCCCGATCAAAGAATATCTACTCAACGGTTCCCTACCGGAAAATTCTAAAGAACGCCGAAAGCTGTTAAGAAAAGCATCGAGATATGTAATTCAAGACGGCCGATTATACAGACGGGGATTCTCAATGCCATTACTCCGATGTGTAACCAAGGAAGAAGCCAAGACAATTTTAGCAGAGGTACACGGAGGAGAATGTGGGGATCATTCAAGTGGACAAACTCTTGCCAAGAAAGTTCTCCGGTATGGGTATTTTTGGCAAGATATTAATCAAGATGCTGCTATCTACTCCCGAAAATGCGACAAGTGCCAGAGGTTTGCAAAAATCCCAAGAGCACCTTCCACCGAACTAACACAGATGGTCAGCCCATGGCCATTCGACATTTGGGGGATAGATCTAATCGGACCTTTACCAATTGCCAAGTTGGGAATCAAATATGCTATTGTTGTTGTTGATTATTTCACTAAATGGGCGGAAGCTGAACCTTTGGCTACTATTACCTCTAAAAAGATGATAAATTTTGTGACTAAAAATATCATTTGCAGGTATGGTGTGCCACAGAAGATAATCACAGACAACGGTACTCAATTCGAAAGCGAAGAGTTCCAGGACTTTTGCAAGCGATTCAAAATCCGAAAAAGCTTCTCAGTAGTGGCTCACCCGCAGGCAAACGGGCAAGTGGAGGCAGTAAATCAAATTATCAAGTCAACCATCAAAAAGTAGCTTGAAAAAGCAAAAGGTGGATGGGTTGATAAGCTACCACTAGCACTATGGGCATACAGAACAACCCATAAAACTGCGACTGGGCACACTCCATTCTCATTGGCATACGGATCAGAAGCAATGATTCCAGTAGAGCTAGAAGTCCCTTCACACAGGAGAATTCATTTCAACCAGGCTGAAAATGAAAAATTGCAACTCGAAGCACTTGATTTTCTTGATGAAAGAAGGGAAGAAGCTAGGCTCAGAGTTGCGGCCCATCAGCAAAGGATAGCAAGGCACTTCAATTCTAAAGTCCGTCAACGAAGCTGTGAAATCGGGGACTTAGTATTGAAGAGGATCATGATAGCAACTGGAGTGTTTGGACCAAATTGGGAAGGACCATATGTCATAGGCAATAAACTCCTTGATGGCACCTTCAAACTCACAACTGTCGAGGGAGATCCAATCCCAAGAGCCTGGAACAGCAATCACTTGCGTCCATATTTTACTTAAAAAGCTTTGCTTGAAATTGTAAAATGATTATGGATGTATCAATTGTATTGTAAACCATTGTAAAATCAGTGATAATCAATAAAAGAGCTATAAAGTGGATGTAGGCCCAATTCTTGGCCTAACCACTATAAATTCTGTGTTCTTTATTATTATAAAATGCCTGTTTCATTTCGATGAGTAAATACTCTAAATGTATTGCTAAACTGTCGATTTAATACTGCAGGACATTAAAACAAAGCTTACCCATCACAAGGCTAAGTGAGCCCCGTAAATCACTCGATAAACGAATTTCGAGCCACAAAAGGTTCCAGACTTAAATCCACCATAAGATGAACTTCACGCAAAAAAGTTAATGATTCTGCCAAAGGGGTACTTTTCCAAAGAAAAGGAACCAGACACTTGTTAACTAATTACGATCGTTTGTACAAACAGACATCTGATTAGATAGCTCGCGCCTGCCCCGTGGAATCACTTAACAGTGAAGTACACTTCTTCGGATGAAGCAAACTACTCGCAAAAGAAAGGGACATGGGCTCGGAGACGATAACAGGGGACCGCTAATGAGCAAACGACGGAGAGATGTGGGCAAGCCAGTCAACAAAAGTCCTCTTCGGAGGCACAAGACCTCTTCGGAGGTGCAACTCTTCAGAGGATAAAGACCTCTATGGAGGCACAAGCCCTCTTCGGAGGCACGCCAAAAAATGGAAGTTCTCGTCTCAACAAAGAGGTTGGTGGAACCAGAAGGCGCAGGACCTTTGTTAACTAGTTGCAATCGTTTGTGCGAACAAACATCCAATTAAGTAACTTGCGTCCGCCCCATGGATCCATTTAACTGTGAGAAAGTAACTTCCAGGCAATCAAATAAAGACCTCTTCGGAGGCACAAGACCTCTTCGGAGGCACAAGACCTCTCCGGAGGCATAAGACCTCTCCCGAGGCACCACAAGCCTTCACCAAAGGCACACACTGCCCTCTTCGGAGGCAGAAGACCTTCCCCAAGGCACACAAAACCTCTTCGGAGGCACAATACCTCTCCGGAAGCACAAGACCTCTCCGGAGGCACAATACTAATCTTCGGAGTCCACACTACTCCACAAAGTCCAAATGCTACTCTTTGGAGTCCATAATACTCCACAGAGTCCAAAAAACCTCTTCGGAGGCACATTTCATCAAAGTTGAAGTGAAAAAACCACTTCGCTAGAGTTGAAATGTCAAAACATCCTTCAGAAGCTCGCTTCACTACGTAGGAGAATCCACTTTTCAACAAATAAAAGTGATCATCCTCGAAAGTTGAAGTGTTCTAAAAGAAACAAAAAGAAGAGAAGAGAAAACTTCTCCGATACAAGGCATACTCTATTGAAAGCGGAATAATATTTCCTCAAAAGCGGAAAAATTATTTTCTAAAATAAGAGTACGAGTCTTTTCAGAATATTGAAATGAGTCGTGGTATGGGGGCACATAGCTATATTAATAAAAATAACGCTCAAACATCATACCACGAGCTCACTGCAGTATCGTATAAAGTAAATAAAGAAACTTGTGCGAAAACAAGGAATAAATGCATTCACACATATACTGACAAGAAATTGTACGAGCAAAAAGAACCATATTATTCCATACTATGAAATTTTTGCACATATGCAGGTTTCAACAAGCGGAGGCCGGTATCCGCACAATTTCCGGTCAATACACGCAAAAAGCAAAAAACAAAACAAGAAGCATAAAGTCCAGCTTATCATTCCTTCTTCCCGCCACCCTTAGAGCCCTTTCCCGGCTTGATAACTAGTTTTGGAAGCCGTTGTGGACGGATCAGGGGGGGGGGGAGAGGAGTAGTCGGATCTTCTTCTACTTTATCTTCTCCAGCTGAAATGCTTTTATTCTTCTTCCTTAATGCGTGCTTCCCTTTCCTCTTTGAAGAAGACTCACTTCCCGGAGTAACCAACGCAGAAAGTTTTGTATCATCATCATAAGATTGCTCCGAGGTCTTCTCACTGTCCTCAAATTCTTCTGCCTTCTGCTCTTGCGAAGCGGGTGGATCCTCCAAGCCTTGAAGGGCTTCTATTTGCTCTTCCTACGAACCCGGCTGAGAAGCAGGAGTGACTTGAAGGGATGGAGGAGGAACAGCTGGGAGAGGAGAAGTGTGCGCAGCATTCAGTGTTTCCGCTACAGAAGAAAAGAAGTTAAAATCAGTATTCTCCGAAAAAAGAGAAGATATTGGTTCATCGAGACTTAAGTAATCGGCGAGAAATTCATCAAAATCAGGTGAAGCGAGCAAGTAATCCGCTCGACTTGGATCAACATTGAAGTTACCTGGAGAAGTCGGCTTAATCACATCAACTTCAAATCTTTCAGCTTCAGCGTCATCCTGGGACTTCTCCTCAACTTGAACAGTGGGAGGCTCAGTAGTCACGATTTTGACTTCGGTTTCTACAGGAGGTGAAGAATAGGAACTAGGGCCAATGTTATCAGGGTCGACCGAAGCCGGAGGACGAGCGGGGTCAGTTACAGTCATTTTCTCTAAACACTCTCCTCCTGCTGCTTCGGCTCGCTCCTTAGCAAGCTGCTCTTTTCCCCTGGCAAGTGCGGTACGTGTTTCATCATCCAGATAGGTCGCGTCGAGATCCGCTTCTGCATAGCCAGCGCCTCCGAACATGTCAATTATCGCTTCCCACATTTCAGCCAAAGTAATTTCATATGTCGGTCCCAGAAATTAAAGGCTCCCGCGCCCCAAAACGCTATAGATATAAAAGTCAAATAAAGTAGAGCTGATTTTGGCCTTCATCGCCTCATGCGATTGCTCAGCCGTTTCTTTTTCGGCAATAGCTGCAACTTGGCCGGCAACTGCCTTATCCCGCTCTTTTTCAACTTTAAGAAGTCGAGCTTTTAACGCTGCAATCTCCAAATCTTGGGAGTTAACTCTTTCCTGCAGCTGAGCGGTATCTTTGCGATATTTTTCAGTAACATGCTGCTCTGCCTCAAGTTTCATCTCAGCATCTCTTTGAGCAGCATGAGCATCTCTCACTTGTTTTTGGAAGACTTCTTCTTTTTGAAAGTGCGAAGCGGAAGAAGCGGCGAGATCTTCCTTGAGTTTCTTGACTTCGGACTCAAGTCTCGCATTGTCGTCAGCAATGCTCGCCATCTCTGCATCATGTTGCTTACAAATTTTATCCCACTCCGACTTGTCATTCTCCATAGTTAGCATAGCTTCAAGGTTCATGCGATTAACTCTTTGAAGTTCGTCGACAAGTTTCTGCCAGCCAGACATCCTCTCGATATCAAGTTTGACTGCATCAAGGTTCCTCAGCATAGCCGGCTTATCAATCGGTACCAAGTCTAAGTCGAAGCGTACTCCCCTTAAGCACCAATTTGGGAATCGGCTTTGAAGTGTAGAAGGAGCATCTTTGACTTGATACTGAGGCCTGTTGATAATTGTCTGAATGTCAGATTTCTTAAGAGCAGGAGAACCGGAGGAGATGTCAAGAGGGTTAGGAGCATCGGTCTTTTCAGAAATTGTAGATGCTGATTGATCGCTAAGTTTGACCCGTTTGCTCGGATCGTCAGCAATGCGACTCTTCCCTTTATCATCATGGTATTTCCTTTTATGAGAATCATCATCCCTTCTTCTTTGCCACTCCTCATAAGTTCGTCTTTCATGAGCTTTTCTAGCAGCTCTTTCTTCATCTGTTTCTCTTGGGGCAGTGAGATAGCGCCTATAATCATATGTGTCGCGGCTTCCATGGCGCTGGAAATTGTCATAGTACGAGCCAGATCGCCCCATCGAAGGATCTGAAAATGAAAAAGAAATAAAATTTAGAAATCTCCAAGAGAAGGAAATTAAGTGCGAGTAACTGCTAGAGATTATAAGTGTGTGTGGCGTGTAAACTATGCGCGTCAAACTACAAACCACTCTTTGGCTGAGGAGTGATAGCAGATTGTGGAGTAGAAGTCAACTTTTGAGCTGACGAAATTCGCTGCAAGGCAGATGTCACTTCGGCTGCTGGAGATGTGACTTTCGTTGTATGATCTTTGAAAAGCTCGCTTGAAGTCACCATTAGGTCACTTAGCTCACCAAAAATGTCTTCGCCATCGTGCTGGGAGGAACTCTCTTTTTCACCAATGTGCCAGGCGGAACTCTCTTTTTTAGCTTCTTCATCGGCTGCTTTCTCGGGGCATTGAGGAAGTTCCTCCTCTTCGATAACCGGAGAGAGTGTAAACTTGCCAGATGAACCCGCAACATCGGCAGAGGTGGAACACTTCACCAGTGCAGCTTTTACAGTGGGTTCCTTTGGATCAATCTCTTTTGCAGAAACTGGGGCATCCGATATCTCTGCTTGAGAATCAGAAACTTCATGAATCTGAGTAGATCGGGAGGAGTGAAGAAGTACGAACTGATGTGGAAACTCATCTTTCAACAAAAATTAAACGCTCCTCTCCTCAACCGGCACGGCCTTGAGCCTCTCAAAAGTTGGTTTGTGACCCGGATCCCTAGAAGGAGGAGGAAGCGCTGAAAAGTAAAGGGCGAAGTTAACACTTGACAATTCGGGCTTCAAAGAGTTCAGAAAACATAAGGAACAAAATAAAATGATCTTACTTCCTACTCTCTAGATAGCGTAGAATCCCGGAGGACAGCGAACGAAGAAAAACTGACTCAGAAACCCGTGATCACTCTCGGGAAGACCAATGATCAGTTTGCGGTTCCTAGCACTTCTCACGAGTGTGATGGAGGGATGGTCTTTATTCTTGGCAAATGTGCACAAGTAACAAACTTCATCAAAATTCGGAAGACGATCCAGTGTCCTCCTAAATAGCACACATAACCCCATCAGAATGGCATAGCCATTGGGGTGTAGCAGGAAGGGGGAGATAGCTAGTCGGAGAAGAAGTTGCTGAAGAAAGTCGTTAAAAGGAGGGATAGCCCCACTCATGCACATTTGACGATTAACTGCGACGAAACCAGAAGGTGGTATGTCAGCAGTGTCGCTTTTCTCAGGAAGTATGACATCTGCTTCAGCAATGCCGAACTGAGTGAACAGTTGGCGGAAAACTTTATATGTTAGTGTGGTTTAGATTCTTTCTGGAGGATTAGTTAACGGGGCAGGAATAGGAATGGCCTCTCCAGCTTGAACTATTACCTCTTCTTGTTGAGAAGTCATTCTACACAATCAACTGGATATTCAAATATGAAGGTGCACGTTTCCTAAAAAGTGTGAAGTGTTGTGCAGAACTAATAAAAATAGAAAGCAGACATAACTGGAATTAAACTAGTTTACAATTGGTCGATTACAAGATTTCAGGGCTTGTTAATTTAAAACTCAAGTGCAGTACTAGTTTAAACAAAGCAGCTTTAATTTGCTATTTTAGTGTTGCTTTAATACTTCGCTTAAGTTTGTTGGTTTACAGCACTTCGTTCACACAACCTATTTGAATTGATTATTCTTTATCGACTAATCTGTCATTCGATGTGGGCAGTCAGTGGCAGTATATTCGTCCCAGTTTTCTGCAAATATTGTGTTTAACAGGTTATTAGCATTAGAGATAATCTGTAGAGAAGTTTAAACAGTTCAAGGTTCAAGCGGTTCATTCTAGCTGTTCAAATTGAAAATTCAGTCAAGTTCTGTCAAAGCTTTGCAAATGTCCAAGGCAAAATTTCTTAGGTCGCATTGTTCAAGTCAAAGAGTTCAAAGCGTAGAGCTTCAGGGCAAGGCAGTGGAAATTTGGTTAAGTATTAGGTCCTTCAGACATGCTCACGACCTAAAAACTTAAGGCGCAGGAAGTTAAGCCACAGCAAATGTCTAAGTGATAGCTCGTCTGCGACCTAAAGTAGTGTTACCTCGTCCACGACCTAAAGGGTATGCTGCGAGTTAAGTTAAGTCGTTGACTCTTTAAGTCGTAATGCATATGAAGGAAAAGGCCTCAAGTCAGAATAGCACAAATTTCTCCGAGTCCTAGCTCGGCCGCGACCTAAGGCCTATGCCGCAAGCTAGTTAGGTCGTAGGAGAGTTAGGTCGCAGAAGAATTCGGTCGTGTATGTTTTAGGTCGTCCAATTTGCTAGGTCGCTCGCCGAGATACCCAGTAACCTCGAGCTATCCCCCATCAGAAATCCTAAACCATATTCTCTAATCACACTTCACCACATCACCAGAAGCTCCTTAACCTAACCTGTTATCTCTCAACATCACCAAATCGTTCGAAACCAAACCAAATCGCCCCAAATCCATCATAAACATAATGCGTTTCTCTGAATTCAAGGAATACAACAGTAGCGCAACCATGGACGAGCAAAAATTGACCATGGTGCGGCTCATAGTAAAACGCAACGCGTCAAATCGAATTAAGACCGGAAAATGGGAGAGGATTTGCATTTCAATGATGACCGTGATTAAGCAGTGATCGAGATTACTTACGTAGTGCAATGATAGGGATGATTAATGATCGAGTAATTGAATTCGCCTTCGAGAACTTGGGAGCTTGTTAATGGCAGATGGAATGTTAGAACAGATGAGGTGAAGGAGGAGCGACCTAAGCTATTTATACCCCGGGGTAGCGAAATGCGAATCGGCACCATGCGACCTAGTTTCCTTGGTAAGTCATTCGCGACCTAACAACTCATCAGAGCACGAGTTAAGGAAATCGAAGCACACGACCTACGACCTAGGCGAGTACTTCGAGGAGCAAATGTTAACTCCTCTTCGTTAACGACCTATGGGGTGAAGCGACCTAACTTTGTAAAGGGGTTAGCGACCTAGTGGCTCCAGTCCTCAGCGACCTAAAAGCTTCAACGACCTAAGGTATGAAGCGACCTAACAGGAATAAAGGCCCTCAACGACCTAACGACCTATAGAGTGCCGCGACCTAACGACCTAAGGTCCGAAGCTACCTAGCGACCTAAGGAGCAGAGCGACCTAACGACTTAAGAATGCAACGACCTAGAAATCATAACGACCTAACTCCATACTGACCTAAAAAACTTACGACCTAAGCAATGAAGTGGTCTCAGCAACCTAAGTCCCGACCTAGCGACTTAACACTTTCCTAAATCGCCGCTGACCAACGACCTATATTAGGTCGTGCACGACCTAATAGCTTATTCAAGACAAGTTCAAAAGCAGCGGATACGAGTGATTCTCTAGGTCCTCGCCGATCTACGACCTACGACCTACATTAGGTCGTTCACGACCTAGAACTTTGGGAAAATTTCTGTCCAGATTTCACCCTATAAATACTGCATCCACTCCAACAAGAGGGGGACTTTTGGTTGATCTTCTGAAGTGCCGTTACTCTGTTGAATTCTGACCTCATCCAGCACATTAAGCCTACCAAACATTCAAGACACTACAACAAGCTTCGAAAGAGATCTTGCACATCCAACATGGATCCAAAGAACTTATCACATCGAAGTTTGAGCTACTAGTCTGAAGTGTTTAGGAATCAAAGTGTATTGTATCTTGAAGTGCATTGTATCAATTTATAACCAAAATCAGCAATAAAGGAATTTAAAGTGGACGTAGGCTTGATCTTAAGCCGAACCACTATAAAATCGTTGTCTTTTACTGTTTTCTGTTACTTTTCTACTTGTCTCTTATTCCCGTATCACGAGTGGTGCTTTCACATTACTACTACACACACCAGGGTGTTAGCGTTCAATTTTCGGCGTTAACACCCGGTCTTCAACACCGGTCTACAAATGCTATCCATATACGACGTATCACTTATTCGGAATGGGTTATGTGACACAAAGGTCCTCTCCCGGCTGTACCGAATAGTGAGCGTAATATTCAAAAACAAATGGATATTGGGATCTAAATTAAGTCACAACTTATTACCCAAAGCTTTACTTCAAATGGTTTAAACACATTACCATTTTAATCTTTTGAATAAAAGATTTAATTCACAAAGTTCACTCAGTTTCACAAAGATCTATTCACAGATTTTCCAAATCAATTTCCATTTCAATTTGATTAACTCGTTATTTATAGCTTTCAAAACAATTTCATTTCGGATGGTTTAAACAAATCACCATTTTAAATCTGTTAAAATAAACAGATTCAATTCATAGCTTTCAAAAAGAATTCACTCATAACTTGGAAAACCATTTTTTTCAATTCAATCTTGAAATCCCTTTAATTAAACTGGAATTTCATTTCTTATCTGAAAGCTTTTATTCTTTTAAAACAAACAGTTTCATTTTGGAAATCTGATTCATTTATACGAGTCAAGGTTCTTGGGTTAAATTCAAGTTCCCAAAATTATACTTTTGAAATGGTTTAAATTCATATAAACACATTTTTAACCTTTTTAATCAAAATTTCCAATCATTAAATTCAATTCCAAATATTGAATTAAAATTAAAATTAAATTATTTAAATTGGAAATTTACTAAGTTATTCAAAATTACTTTCATCTTAAAAACTTCATTTCAAAAACTTTAACATTTAACCCAAATTCATTTCCAAAATCAATTGAAATCAAAATTTCAATTTCAAAAACATTAAATTTAAATTATCTGTGACTTAACCGATTTCCACGTGAAATCCATATTTGTGTGTGTAAGAGTGTGGTCCAGGGGTTTACACAGTAGTGCAACATCATACAATCATCATAGATCAAAATACAGAAATATAGTTGATAAGCGGTATAAACTATAATGCTTATCTTTCATTCACAAATCACAGATATATATAAATTACAGATAATATATTACATCACAGGAAATTAATTACATTCATCTCAGAGAAACAGATCATAACACAAATTAGGATGTATCATAAAGCATCACATATCAGGGAATATCAAACAATCCAATTATTCAGTCAAGTCCAACATTCACAAGTAGGATCACTTATTAATTTATACCAGATTAATTACTTATGAATAACTACAAATCTTGGTTAATTAATCATTAATTAATGATAAACCATTTTAATTAATTGACCTTTAATCATTTATTAATTAACCTTTAATTAATTAATTATCCTCAAATTAATTACCTTAATTAATAAATCATATTAATTAATTAACCTTTAAACCAGTTACATAATTAATTAATCCCTTAATTGCTTTCATTAAGTAATTAACCATTTACAATTGATTATCTTAATTAATAAATCTAATTAATTATCAAAATTAATCACATTAATTTAATTACTTAATAATTTCTAGTTAATTATCTTCATTAACTAATCACATTGCTTTCTTAAGAAATTATCTTAGATTAATTCATTATTAATCATTTCTAATTATAAATTAATCTAAATTATTTATTTATAAATTAAATAAATCATTCTTTAATTACCTTATCAATTTAAATCACTTTATTACCTTAATTATCTCTAAGATAATTAATTTTTTTATTAATGATTTCAATAACATTTAAGTGTATTTTAAACATTACACTTTCAAATTAAAGCTCCATTTCAAATTTAACTTTTAAATAAAAGAATTTTATCAAAATCAAATTAAAACATTCGTTTTGAAACCAATTACTTTTAAAAGCTATTTAATTTAAACTTGTTTTTAAAACATTCAGATTTAAAAACTGATTTAAAATTTCATATTTGAATTCAAAGAAGAACTTGAATCTATTAATTTAACTTTGATTTTAAACTTGACTTTAAACTTACTTTAAAACCTCGATCTAAAATTCTTGATTTAAAATCCAAATTCATTTAGAACTTTTAAAATTCAAAGTTCCATTTGATATTCTAACTTCATACTAGATTTAAACTTTGTTTAAATCTATCATTACAACTTTTAAATTCATTTAAATTTGTTTTAAATTCAAATTCATTTTAGAAAAAAACAAAACAGTGACAGGTTTAACAAAAACCAGTAACATACAAACTAACCCAAGGCAACAGCTTGCTTCGAGTCCAACATCCCAAAACTTCGAGAAAAATACTCAAGTTATCCGAGATCAACTCGAGTTCGATCTATGCACACACCTTACTTCATAAATTCCAAATCACGGCACCGTGAACGTGCACGATCATCTGAGGTCGCTCCGACCATCTCCAGACACTTACCCACATCGGTAACCATCCTCCTATCCATCCACGATCGTCAGATCATGCTACTCAAGCTCGAATCAAATTCGAGAGCCCCTACCAAAAACCTGGAACAACAACAGGAACCCCCTCCACCAAAACCTGGCAATAGCTCGTTTTCACCGTCTCGACCACCGGAGGCCACCAAACTCCAGCCGTAACTTCGTACACCTCCCCTCTTCCAATCCCCATAAGCACGTCGAACTCTATCACTAATCAAAGGCGAACGACACCTAAAACTGAACCATAGCAAAACTAGGTTTACAAAAAGAATTGCATCGCCGTTGCCACCACGTCCAGCTGCACCGCCTTCCACCATTGTTCCTCGACCCTCCGATCACTCCTCCATCACCACAGGGAACCCCGAGCATTCCGGTCCACTTGATCACCCAAGAATCGACAATAACCCATTTTAGTTCAACCCAGAACTGCACCTTAAATCCCACATTAAAAATTATGATGTTTAGTTTAAAAATCATATTATAGGCTAGAGATTCAACTTGTGATCCTGAATCAATATATTAAAATGTTCGAGTTTCCTTCTATTTACGTTTACCCTGTTGTTTTTGATTTCCAGAGTAAATTTAAAGTTATTTAACTTAGTTTAAATTTTTAAAACTTAACTTTATAATAAAGCAAACCTATCTTGTTTAGATCATAGGTCATAACAACAAGTAGATCAAGCAGAGTTAAAATTTTTAACTCCAACCCGAGTTTGAAATTTTGAACACAGAGATGAATTATAGGTTTGCATTATGCAAATATCCTATTTCACAAACACACAAAATTGTTTCCATATATAAACACAAAAACATCGTTATCTTCCTACTGAAATCAAGCAATCCAGATATTTAAGTATTGTAAAGAAAAAGTTACTCACATTTGCTTTTGAGAAGAACAGAGCTCATCATTTATGTTGAACAGGCTTTGAAATCTGTTAGCTGAAACTTCTCCTTAATCTCTGGTTTGATTTTGATTTGTTTTGATCTAAGTCGTTTGATGTTTTCAGTTGAATTTTGTTAAAGTTTGAATGATAGTAACTTTAGTTTTTTTTTCTTTTTTCTTTTTTTTACAGTTTAGAATTGAACAAACTTATGTGAGGAGGTGATACATAAAGGAAGTACACATGTAAATATATTTTGTATAGGGTGATAGTATTTGTACAAGATAATTAATTTCCTTTTGTACCATAGTCAGTGATATTTCTTTCTTTACTTTTCTTTATCTGGCCAGGCAGATTTGTGGAGGCTGAGATGATAATGTGTTGGGTACTCAAGATCCAAACATTAATTGCTAAGTACTTTATGTTTAGTTGTTTCATTTTTTATGTATGTTGATATTTTTCTCTTACTTTGTTTATTCTTACCTTGCATACTACTTTACAGGCAACATAATATACTTGCCTAGTTTGTCTCGGCTGTACAAAATGAAGATGGTTTGATGTGGCTCCTATGCAAGCTTTTATACATGTCTTTTATTTTCTTTGTTTTGTTTTCATACTTGAATATATTTATGTTGTTTTCTTTTGCAAGTGTATATACATAACTATGTAGATTTGTTTACACTAAAATATACTTGGATGTATTTTTATTTGTTTCTATTTCCATCTTAAGTATTTGTTTTATCTTCCTACATACATATATGTTTTGTTCCTTCATTTGGTAAGTGTTCATACTCATCATATTTGAAATATATATTGTTTCCTTTTGTCTTGTCTTATATTTCTCTATATAATTTTTATAAACTCAAAATATTATTAAACCATTTACTTGAGATTTTAAACTCAAAATCAACATATATATACATATATATGTAATTTCAAATTTACTCATATATCACGTATACATATATATTCACATATATATACAATATTTAAATTTAATTGATTTAACACAAATTTATTCGTCTCGGGGAAACTCGCTTCCATTTATAAATAATTTTAAAAATTTTTATTCAAAAATTCATTTAATTATCAATTTAAATTTAATTAAAATCTAGGGTCGTTACAGACTTCCCCCTTAAAAGAATTTCGTCCTCGAAATTGCCAAGAAGACACAAAGATAGATGAAGAATGTTTCATCAAATCAAACTAAATATCTATTCTGCATTTGGCTTACCAAATCAGAATATCAATAATAGATACAAGAACGAATCTATTTAACAATCAACAAAATACTCGTGTTATCCAGATCTACGAAATATGCAGGGCCATCGGTTAGTTCGAAGTGATAACTAACCATTCGTAGAATATATCCGGACCCAAAGAATAGACATATATATGGATACAATTTCAAAGCTTTTAGTTTAGGAACCAAATTACACCTATCAACCATAACAAACAAAGCAAACAATTCATCCAACAAACAATTTTGGTCCATCCGGAGTTTACGTCCCATATTAATATATCGAATCTCTTCCTGGATCTACCAGAAACTATCAAAGAATTGAGAAAAGATGACGAACAAAAGAGATTGATAGAGAAAAGATTGTTTCCATTGTTGTTACAGGGTATTGACCATTTATAGTCGTATTCCCCTGTTCCCTATCTCATCATCTTCTCGCACTCATACTTACTATCAGTGGATAGCAAGAGAATTTACTGAGGCATACAGACAGATATCTTAGAGATTACTCATTCTAGGATATACTTCACCCTATCTCTAATGTGCAACTTAATGTGTTATACTCCTGAGCTAAAGTTTTACCCTTAGCTCTAATACCAAATGTAAAGACCCAAAGACTCGGCCTTCGAAAATCGGCACCCGTACTTCACTTATACTCAAAATGCCGTAGATTCAAACGCCAAATCTGGTTTTCCGGAGCTTATAACACCATTAAGTACAACAACACAGCGGAAAAGAATATATCAATTACATAACATTGATACAATGACAGATACAAAATATGATACAATATGATACAATAGAATGATACAACTGATATCAATATACATCAGAGATATGATACAAGAAATAGCAGCAGAAAGAAAATAGATAACACCAGTAGTGGATAGAATATCTCCAATAGAATGCTCCAATCCATAGCTAGCGGAAAGCAAGGTCAGTCGTCTAAGGACTGACTAGCTCCAGATAATCTACTCAACCTGAATATCTGAAAACCCCAACTCTAGACCGCTCGTGTAGAAAATTATGAGCACCCAGAGTTTAGGTAAGGAACAATAAACTCCGAGTCAGTCGTGGGACTGGTGTGAGCAACAAAAACAGTTATTTTCTTTAAAACAACAACAAAGAAAATGGAAAATATTCGCAATGCTTTTGGAAAATGAAACTACCATAAGGCCTCCCGCACACACACAATGCAAACGCAGAATCGGAGGAGATTTCTCCTTATGATAGTCAAAGATGCTTACTACGCAAAACAAATCATTGAATATTAATACTAGTGCATAGTGCAGAAAACATTTCGAAAGTATAATATTAATCTTAGCCAACATAGACATTCCGAACTATGCCTACTATAGCTACCATCTAAACAGTGGTGACCACCATAAGTAAATGGCATGTTCTATAACTAAAACCGTACAAGGTTCATATTGGAAGATGGATTTCCAACAAATGGTCAGGCTAAGGAACTTCCTTTCCTACTGCCGAATGTGATCGCCTTTGGCTGGACGTCCCGAGAGACAACTACTCTCTTCCAACACAAGGCCGGGTTACCCCTGTAACTAGGTAACTCACGAATATGCCATCCCCCGGTCCTTTGGGACCATTATCCGAGGTGCCTCGATAAACACACAATCACACAATAAATGAGATCGAAGTATCCACATAGGTTAAATACCAGGGCTCCATACCTGATACCACCCTTTTCCAGAAGGAAATGACATACCCTAAAGGGCGCGGCCCTCATAACCTTGCCGCATATTCTTATTTCGACCATTTTCGGGTTGTGAGGTCCGAAGAGGTCTCGTCCACAAAGCTACGCTTTTTCACAAAGCCACGCTTTGATGACAAATGATCAATAGATGATCAAAACACAACAACACTCAGCATGCCACATTACCAATTTAGGAGTATATCGCTGATAAATTTCAACTATATAACCTCTGAGCTCGTACGTCTCAGAGAAGGGTGTTAAGCTAAGAGAATAAATTCTCCGCCACCAAATAGAAATGTATTTGAAAGAAATCAGCTTTATATCTCAAAACGTAATGTCAGACATGTAACCATACAAGTCTGTTCCGGGTTCGAACAGAACTGAAGGCACTTCCGCAGAAGCCCTTGCAATCCGGGTATTCACAATCCCGATCGGATTTCCCATCACTTAGGGGATCTCTATACCAGGAGCTACCCTGTGCAGAGACAATCGATAGGTTATCCTATCGTTTTCGCAAATACCCGGTCTTCAACACCGGTCTTCTAATGCTATCCATATACGACGTATCACTTATTCGGAATGGGTTATGTGACACAAAGGTCCTCTCCCGGCTGAACCGAATAGTAAGCGTAATATTAAAAAACAAATGGATATTGGGATCTAAATTAAGTCACAACTTATTACCCAAAACTTTACTTTAAATGGTTTAAACATATTACCATTTTAATCTTTTAAATAAAAGATTTAATTCACAAAGTTCACTCAGTTTCACAAAGATCTATTCATAGATTTTCCAAATCAATTTCCATTTCAATTTGATTAACTCGTTATTTATATCTTTCAAAACAATTTCATTTCGGATGGTTTAAACAAATCACCATTTTAAATCTGTTAAAATAAACAGATTCAATTCATAGCTTTCAAAAAGAATTCACTCATAACTTGGAAAACCATTTTTTTCAATTCAATCTTGAAATCCCTTTAATTAAACTGGAATTTCATTTCTTATTTGAAAGCTTTTATTCTTTTAAAACAAACAGTTTCATTTTGGAAATCTGATTCATTTATACGAGTCAAGGTTCTTGGGTTAAATTCAAATTCCCAAAATTATACTTTTAAAATGGTTTAAATTCATATAAACACATTTTTAACATTTTAATCAAAATTTCCAATCATTAAATTCAATTCCAAATATTGAATTCAAATTCAAATTAAATTATTTAAATTCGAAATTTACCAAGTTATTCAAAATAACTTTCATCTTAAAAACTTCATTTCGAAAACTTTAACATTTAACCCAAATTCATTTCCAAAATCAATTGAAATCAAAATTTCAATTTCAAAAACATTAAATTTAAATTATCTGTGACTTAACCGATTTTCACGTGAAATCCATATTTGTGTGTGTAAGAGTGTGGTCCAAGGGTTTTACACAGTAGTGCAACATCATACAATCATCACCGATCAAAATACAGAAATATAGTTGATAAGCGGTATAAACTATAACGCTTATCTTTCATTCACAGATCACAGATATATATAAATTACAGATAATATATTACATCACAGGAAATTAATTACATTCATCTCAAAGAAACAGATCATAACACAAATCAGGTTGTATCACAAAGCATCACATATCAGGGAATATCAAACAATCCAATTATTCAGTCAAGTCCAACATTCACAAGTAGGATCACTTATTAATTTATACCAGATTACTTACTTATGAATAACTACAAATCTTGGTTAATTAATCATTAATTAATGGTAAACCATTTTAATTAATTAACCTTTAATCATTTATTAATTAACCTTTAATTAATTAATTATCCTCAAATTAATTACCTTAATTAATAAATCATATTAATTAATTAACCTTTAAACCAATTACATAATTATTTAATCCCTTAATTGCTTTCATTAAGTAAATAACCATTTACAATTGATTATCTTAATTAATAAATCTAATTAATTATCAAAATTAATCACATTAATTTAATTACTTAATAATTTCTAGTTAATTATCTTCATTAACTAATAACATTGCTTTCTT
The DNA here is from genome assembly GCA_030737815.1 of Allium fistulosum. Taxonomy (NCBI): domain Eukaryota; kingdom Viridiplantae; phylum Streptophyta; class Magnoliopsida; order Asparagales; family Amaryllidaceae; genus Allium; species Allium fistulosum. Next base: position 640,801,642 of record CM060907.1, on the reverse strand, counting down.
GAGAAATTATCTTAGATTAATTCATTATTAATCATTTCTAATTATAAATTAATCTAAATTATTTATTTATAAATTAAATAAATCATTCTTTAATTACCTTATCAATTTAAATCACTTTATTACCTTAATTATATCTAAGATAATTAATTTTTTATTAATGATTTCATTAACATTTAAGTGTATTTTAAACATTACACTTTAAATTAAAACTCCATTTCAAAATTAACTTTTAAATAAAAGAATTTTATCAAAATCAAATTTAAACATTCGTTTTGAAACCAATTACTTTTAAAAGCTATTTAATTTAAACTTGTTTTTAAAACATTCAGATTTAAAAACTGATTTAAAATTTCAGATTTGAATTCAAAGAAGAACTTGAATCTATTAATTTAACTTTGATTTTAAACTTGACTTTAAATTTACTTTAAAACCACGATCTAAAATTCTTGATTTAAAATCCAAATTCATTTAGAACTTTTAAAATTCAAAGTTCCATTTGATATTCTAACTTCATACTAGATTTAAACTTTGTTTAAATCTATCATCACAACTTTTAAATTCATTTAAATTTGTTTTAAATTCAAATTCATTTTAAAAAAAAACAAAATAGTGACAGGTTTAACAAAAACCCGTAACATACAAACTAACCCAAGGCAACAACTTGCTTCGAGTCCTACATCCCAAAACTTCGAGAAAAATACTCAAGTTACCTGAGATCAACTCGAGTTCGATCTCTGCACACACCTTACTTCATAAATTCCAAATCACGGCACCGTGCACGTGCACGATCATCTGAGGTTGCTCCGACCATCTCCAGACACTTACCCACATCGGTAACCATCCTCCTATCCATCCACGATCGTCAGATCATGCTACTCAAGCTCGAATCAAATTCGAGAGCCCCTACCAATACCTGGAACAACAACATGAACCTCCTCCACCAAAACCTGGCAATAGCTCGTTTTCACCGTCTCGACCACCGGAGGCCACCAAACTCCGGCCGTAACTTCGTCCACCTCCCCTCTTCCAATCCCCATAAGCGCGTCGAACTCGATCACTAATCAAAGGTGAACGAGACCCAAAACCGAACCATAGCAAAACTAGGTTTACAAAAAGAATTGCGTCGCCGTTGCCACCACGTCCAGCTGCACCGCCTTCCACCATTTTTCCTCGACCCTCCGATCACTCCTCCATCACCACAGGGAACCCCGAGCATTCCGGTCCACTTGATCACCCAAGAATCGACAATAAACCACTTTAGTTCAACCCAGAACTGCACCTTAAATCCCACATTAAAAATTATGATGTTTAGTTTAAAAATCATATTATAGGCTAGAGATTCAACTTGTGATCCTGAATCAATATATTAAAATGTTCGAGTTTCCTTCTATTTACGTTTACCCTGTTGTTTTTGATTTCCAGAGTAAATTTAAAGTTATTTAACTTAGTTTAAATTTTTAAAACTTAACTTTATAATCAAGCAAACCTATCTTGTTTATATCCTAGGACATAACAACAAGTAGATCAAGCAGAGTTAAAAAATTTAAATCCAACCTGAGTTTGAAATTTTGAACACAGAGATGAATTATAGGATTTTGCAATATGTAGATATCCTATTTCACAAACACACAAAATTGTTTCCATATATAAACACAAAAACATCGTTATCTTCCTACTGAAATCAAGTAATCCAGATATTTAAGTATTGTAAAAAAAAATTTACTCACATTTGCTTTTGAGAAGAACAGAGCTCATCATTTATGTTGAACAGGCTTTGAAATCTGTTAGTTGAAACTTCTCCTGAATCTCAGGTTTGATCTTGATTTGTTTTGATCTAAGTTGTTTGATGTTTTCAGTTGAATTTTGTTAAAGTCTGAATGATATTAACTTTAGTTTTTTTTCACAGTTTAGAATTGAACAAACTGATGTGAGGAGGTGATACATAAAGGAAGTACACAGGTAAATATATTTTGTATAGGGTGATAGTATTTGTACAAGATAATTAATTTCCTTTTGTACCATAGTCAGTGATATTTCTTTCTTTACTTTTCTTTATCTGGCCAGGCAGATTTGTGGAGGCTGAGATGATAATGTGTTGGGTACTCAAGATCCAAACATTAATTGCTAAGTACTTTATGTTTACTTATTTCATTTTTTATGTATGTTGATATTTTTCTCTTACTTTGTTTATTTTTACCTTGCATACTACTTTACAGGCAACATAATATACTTCCCTAGTTTGTCTCGGCTATACAAAATGAAGATGGTTTGATGTGGTTCCTATGCAAGCTTTTATACATGTCTTTTATTTTCTTTGTTTTGTTTTCATACTTGAATATATTTATGTTGTTTTATTTTGCAAGTGTATATACATAACTATGTAGATTTGTTTACACTAAAATATACTTGGATGTATTTTTATTTGTTTCTATTTCCATCTTAAGTATTTGTTTTATCTTCCTACATACATATATGTTTTGTTCCTTCATTTGGTAAGTGTTCATACTCATCATATTTGAAATATATATTGTTTCCTTTTGTCTTGTCTTATATTTCTCTATATAATTTTTATAAACTCAAAATATTATTAAACCATTTACTTGAGATTTTAAACTCAAAATCAACATATATATACATATATGTGTAATTTCAAATTTACTCATATATCACGTATACATATATATTCACATATATATACAATATTTAAATTTAATTGATTTAACACAAATTTATTCGTCTCGGGGAAACTCGCTTCCATTTATAATTAATTTTAAAAATTTTTATTCAAAAATTCATTTAATTATCAATTTAAATTTAATTAAAATTTAGGGTCGTTACAGAAAGTATCTCTAGCTTGATGCTTTATCGACCTTGTTCAAGGTGAATCTTCCGTGACGGACTACGTCGCTTCTTTCGAATCTCTATCTAAATATGGGGTCGAGTACATTAATACCCCATTGAAGAAATATCAGAGATTTGTGTATGGCTTGAACAAGAGCCTCAAAAAGCCATTACTTCTGAAATTAGAAGTTTCTTTTGACCAACTTGTTGATATTGCTCTTCGTCTCGAAGAGGCTGGTAAAGATAGTGATGCTGAAGTCAAACCAAACATCAACAAGAAAAGACCTTTTAAATTCAAGCCTAATCCCAACAAGAAGGGAAAGCAAGCAACACCGGTAGCAAATACTCCTAACCCTCGTCGTGGAGAATGTTACAATTGTGGTTCTAAGGACCATTATGCAAACAATTGCCCGAAGCCTCTTTTCTGCCGATATTGCAAGAGTTCGGGCCATACTTTATCTTTGTGTCCCAAACTTCAAGGCAAGAAGGAGGGCAAGCTAAATGTTGTACAAGCCCCTTCTAACACTTCTCGTGGTCAAGGTATTTTTCATTCTGTCCTTGATGGCACTATTATATTTCACGATCTTCCTATTCGAGTTCTTTTTGATACGGGTGCATCTCACTCTTTTATATCAAAAGAACTTGTTGATGCTTTGTCTTTAAATGTTACTGGCTTAATGACTTCTTTGAGGATTATGAATCCGGTTGGTGGATCCGCAACACTCAGTTTATTATGTAAAGATGTCGAAATTATTTTGTGTAATTACTCTTTCCATGCCGATTTGCATGTTATGCGTTACATTGGTTTCAGAATGATTTTGGGAATGGATTGGCTTAACCGTTATGAAGCCCATATTCTATGTCCTGAACGAACTATATATCTTCGGCATCCTCAATCTGTTAAGCAGATTTCACTTGTTCTGAAAGATTCGAATTCCATTTCGAAAGCGTCCTTATATTCTCTCAATCCTCATGACGACGAAAATGATGATGAGGAAGATGTTATTTCTCTCATTCACATTGTTAGTGAATTTCCCGACATATTTGAGCCTGTTCTAGGATTACCCCCTAAGCGAGCAATTGAGTTCAGAATTAATCTAATCCCTGGAGCTCTACCTATTACTCATCATCCTTATCGTATGTCCAATAAAGAAAATGAGGAGATGCGCAAACAATTATCCGAATTGGAAGCGAAGCAATTTATCATGAATCGAGTTTTCAAAGACTTCCTCGATCGATTTGTTCTCATCTTTATAGATGACATTATTATTTATTCTAAAACCAAGGAGGAGCATGAAAAACATCTTCGGATTGTGTTGGAAACTCTTAGGAGCAACCAATTGAAAGAAAAATTTTCTAAATGCCACTTTTGGCAATCTCGTGTGAAATTTTTGGGGCATATTATTTCTGAATCCAGAATTTTCATGGATCCTTCAAAGATTGAAGCGATTCAAAATTGGAAGAGACCGGAGAGTGTGACGGAAATTCGTAGCTTTCTCGGATTGGTGGGCTATTACCGTCTGTTCATAAAAGACTTTTCTAAAATTTCCATGCCACTTACTAGTTTGACAAAGAAGGGAGTTAAATACATTTGGTCAGACAACTATGAAGCTTCATTTCAGAAATTAAAAGAACTCCTTTCCGATGCTCCTATTCTTGTAATTCCCGATGGGAACTAAGATTTTATTGTTTACACCGATGCTAGTCGTGTTGGTTTGGGAGCCGTTATCATGCAAAAGGAACGTGTTATTGCTTATGCTTCTAGGCAATTAAAGCCAGCCGAGACTAGGTATGCCACTCATGATTTAGAGCTCGCGGCTATTGTATTCGCCCTTAAAATTTGGCGTCATTATCTTTAGGGAGAGAAATTTGTTCTCTACACCGATCATAAATCTTTGAAGTATTTATTTTCTCAAAAGGAACTTAATTTGCATCAACAACGTTGGCTCGAGTTCCTTGCATCATATGATCTTGATATTCTTTATACTCCCGGAAAGGGAAATCGTGTTGCCGATGCCCTTAGCCGAAAGCAACAAGCGGTTGTTTCTATGATGATATCCGAGTGGAATGATCTCGAGACCTTGTCCACTTGTGCGATTCGAGATCGTGAATCCGATTTATGTTCATCTCTTGTTTTATGTAGCCTCGAGGCTCATCCTTCTCTTTTAGACCTCATTCTTGAAGCTCAAAAGCATGATCCCGAATTGGTTCTACTTGGCCAAAGTTGTTGGGATAAAATTCATATTGAAGTTTTGAAAGACTTTGATATTGATGCTCGTGGCGGTATTCGAAAATTTGGTAGATTTATCGTGCCAAATATTTGTGATCTTCGTAAAGATATTTTAGAAGATTCTCATCGTTCTAAATTTACCATTCATCCCGGTAGTAGTAAAATGTACGCGGACATGAAGCGACTTTATTATTGGGAGGGAATGAAATCCGATATTGCTAACTTTGTTAAGCGTTGCATGACTTGCCAACTCGTAAAGGCCGAACATCAAAGGCCCGGAGGGTTATTGCAACCTTTGGAAATTCCAAAATGGAAGTGGGATCAAATTTCCATGGACTTTATTGACGGTCTTCCCCATTCTCATTCGGGACATGATAGCCTTTGGGTGATAGTAGATAGACTTACAAAATCCGCCCATTTTATTCATGTTCGGTCCAATCGGACCGTACCTATTTTGGCTAAACTCTTTGTCAAGGAAATTGTTAATTGCATGGAGTTCCTTCTTCTATTGTTAGCGATCGTGATCCATTGTTTACTAGTGGATTCTGGAAAGGTCTTCAAAAAACATTTGGAACAAACCTTAATTATAACACCGCTTATCATCCTCAGTCCGATGGACAAACCGAGCGTGTGAATCATACTCTTGAAGATCTTCTTCGTGCATGTGTTCTTGATTTTGGTGGAAGTTGGGAAGATCATATTTCACTTGTTGAATTTTCCTATAACAATAGCTTCCAATCTAGTATTGGTATGGCACCTTTCGAGGGACTGTACGGAAGGCCATGCCGATCTCCTTCGTGTTGGCTTGAAGCCGGTGAGAAGCTGGTTTTAGGTCCTGATTTTATCCGTGATGCTATAGAAAAGATTGACCTTATTCGTCATAGGATGAAAGAAGCTCAAAGTAGACAAAAATCCTATGCCGATAATCGAAGAAGGAAATTATAATTTTCTGTGGGAGATTTTGTGCTTATCTGTGTTTCACCTATGAAAGGTGTTGTGCGTTTCAATCGATCGGGAAAATTAGCACCTCGTTATATTGGCCCATTTCCCATCACCGAACGCATTGGTTCCGTGGCTTATCGCCTTTTATTACCGGCTCAATTTTCTACTATTCATGACGTATTCCACGTCTCTCAACTACGGAAATGCCTTCGAGATTCCGATTCTATTCTTGAGCCCGGTGTTATTGAAGAAATTGAAGTTTCGCCTAATTTGACTTATGAGCAACATCCTATTCGTATCATTGCTTCGGAGATTAAACGCCTTCGAAATAAAGATGTTCCTCTTGTGAAAGTTCAGTGGTCCTCAAATCCTAAAGATTTCTCTTGGGAATCCAGAGAATTCATCGAGCAAACACATCCGGACTTGCTCTCTCGTGCTCCTTAAGGTGAACTTTTTATCTCAGATTTCTTCTTTTGTGTCGATATGCTTTTATGGTTGTTACTTCTTATTTATTTCTTAAAGATTGCGAGGACGCAATTTCTTTAAGGAGGAGAGTCTGTAACAACCCGCATATTTACGATTGTATATTTAAATATTTTAATTAAATATAGGATCGTTAATCGGATTGAAAGTCCGAAAAGCTACTTTTTGTAAGTAGTCGAATTGGGACTCAAGACCACTTCCATTGAGTCCAAAATGGCGTTTGCGACTTTTTTGAGTATAAACATCGATATGTTTGGAGTAAGTTGAATTTTGAGATTTTCTATTGGGCTTTGGGTTTGGGTTTCACCCCAACTCAGTCTATAACCTAGTTCAGCCCCTCCTCTCCTCTTCACTTCATTTTTATTTTCTTAAACACCCAAGCACAACTGAAAATGGGGAGAGGAATGGGAAATTAGAAACTTCAAGCCCTAGTTTTCAATTGCCAAACCAAATTCTTGCTCCAAATTCAAAGAGAAGCTAAGGTAAGCATCCTCTTCATTTTCTCCAACTCATTCTCTCTTTAATTTCAGAAATTTCCTAAACCTAACTTAGGAAATGTTCTTCTTTTGAGCTTAGATTCAAGCTTCTAGATTTGAAATTGAAGAGTGGTTGATCTTCCTTTGCTTTTAAGCTTCTCCTTCATTGTTTTTGGGTTTAAAGGTGAGATTTTTATCTCACATCTTTGTCTATAACTATCTTTGATGTTAGGTATGAATTCCTAACACTTGTTCATGATCATTTGATTTTGATTTTGATTTTGATTGATTTGTGAACATGTTTTGGTGGTGAATTGGAAAGCCTATAGGGCTGGGTTGTCGATTGGCAAAAGCCCCTTAAGTCCATTGCTCGTCCGATCACGAATTGGAAGTGTTTGCGCTTCATTTGAATAAGCTGAAAAACAGCTTCAGTTTCAGTCAGTCGACTGACCCTCTGTTTTCTGCAGTCAGTCGATTGACCCTCTGCAGTCAGTCGACTGACTACAGGAAATGAAACATTCTGGCTTCTGGATCAGTCGACTGACCCCCTATAGTCAGTCGACTGACCTGCTTCATTTTGCCTATTTTGCCTATTTAACTTGAGATTCCAACTTTTATCGATTCGTGATTATCCGATTTATTGTTACCATTTATTATTGACTTTGATGACTTCTTTTTCGAGATTTTTGAGAATGTTCATTTTAATGGAAGTGGTATCGATTTCTTTGGGTTTGATTCACGTCTTCGAATGTGGATTTTGGTGATTGATTGTTTCTACAATCATTTCTGTGATTTGTCACTTTAAAATATAAAGGTTTTCTATACTAGTAATAAATATTCAAACTCTTTTACAAAGATGATTTCAACACTATTTTAAATATAAAGCTTGTTTTCAAAACCGTTTTCCAATCTATTAGTATATACAAACCTTTACCTCATTCGTATGAGAAAATCTAATTAAACGGCTTAGCAAAACAAGTGGTATGAAACGCTTGCGTTTACTTCGTCGGTTAATTTATGTACTTGTTCGATTGAAAATCTTGTGACAATTTTCGAGTGGGAATCTACAATTTGTCCGTAAATATTTAAGTTAAGCTAGTGGTTATGGGACATGAAGCTAAACTCTTATATTTACTGTCTTAGGGTAATCGACACTTTTATTTATCGATGATGATCATTTTGTGATTAAGACTAGCGATGTGCGATGTCTATTTGTCTACGAGGGAGACAAAACCCCGTTTTGTGGAACTTCGGTTCAATTTGGCGGGGTAGCGACCCGTGGTCTTCGGATCGTTTGTGGAGCTTCGGCTCAATATTTATGGTTAGCGACCATGGAATAGCGTTCCGTTTGTGATACACGTGCTGGTGAGTTTTCATGCTCCCGTTTGTGATAGGCCTCCCCCCTTTGTGATTTCTGGATTTCTAATTGATGATTTCTAGAATTTGTGTTTCACCAACCTTTGCCATTGGCAATAATATGTTTGTCAATATTTGTAGTTTGGTGAATAAAATAAAGAATATGATATTCTTTTTCGTGATTTGAGATTCTTGAGATATATTATGATTTTGTTGTTGTTTAAATCACACTTGTCCTGGTATGACATTATTGTTATCATACGTTCTTATTGTATCTCTGCTTATATCTCATTTCTTTAATGATATTTATAGCTAGACTGATCCGTTTATTATTTTCTTATTAAATAATACTCGGATCAGACCGAGATGTTACAGGTGCTTCTGCTTGACTCCTCATATGGGATCATCTTATGACTTTTGTCTAACTACGTTACATTTGTAGTTTTTGTTGTTATACATTTGAGATATAGACTCCATGATGTATACTTATTCTTTTGTCTAGCACTTGTATCTATTCTTTTGTGATATTGTGGATCTTATTTGACCACTACTCTGATGTACACTTTTATGTATTATATTCATATCTGTTTTCGCCTTTGAGATATTAACATCTGTGACTGATTTATGTTATGCTTATTTCTATATTTGTTTCCGAGGTCCACTTAGCCACTGTGTGGTAGCTTTGAGTTTGCATCGGTATGTTGGATTTCCTCTTGAAACGAAATGCATGTTATATTATCTGACATATCAGTACTCGCACAAGGCAATTGCACAGATGGTCGCTCCTCAACAGCGTTATACTTCGCACTAGTCGACGGCATTACCCCGTAGTGTTCTTGGCTAGCGTGAGCATAGAGGTGGGGCGTCACATTAAGTTTAAACAGTAAAACGTGCAATAGGAACTACAGAATGTGTAAGCAATATATCCATAAATACTGTAAATATATACATGCCGAACAAATCGATACAGCAGCTTAAAAAAATATGCAGACAAAATAACACACATATATATATACTATACTATATATATAGATGCAAACCTATGCGAACAGTTAAGGTTATATACATTTATATAAAATATAAACATACATCAAAGCAAAATCTGGGGAAATATTTTATCGTAGTTTAGATGAAAATATTTTATATATACGCATATATGTATCATCAATTAAATTACCTACTATAATAGAGGAGGCGACTACATGCTAGGGAAGGGGTTTGCCGCATGCATGGATGGCCGAAGAAGACTGCAGTTTGGCAGAGGAGGTCGACCACAGGGGTGAGGTGGCGCGGGTGAAGAGAGAGGGGAGGCGAGAGGGGAAGGTGCAGATCTGGAGGTGGGGAAATGAAAAGGGGCATGGCATAGATGCTTGGCTATGGAAAGCAAGCTTCAGAAACGTGATTTCACCTTTTATTTATTTATTTATTTAGCATAGTAGGAAAATGAAGGTGATGGCAATACGAAAGGTGGATGTGCAGGCTTTCAAAAGAGATAAGCAACAAAGAAAATGAACCGGCACAGTATGACCTTTATATATTAATATGTATATTCCCAAATGAACCAAGAAGAGAATTCGAGAAACGGATGGGGAACCGGTAGTAATAGCAATGGTTAGACATAAATTCTGGAAATAAAGAGGCTAGAGGCTATTGGGTAATAGACGGTGGGATATGGAAGGGTAGGAAACCCAAAAGACTCGGTTGCGGAACCGATACGATAGGTGTTTCGTAGATTGCACCACACACCAAACTCCGAAATACACAAATAAATAAACTACGGAGATCGGCACGACGAGACTATCAAAACGGTATACAAATATAGATGGTACGATCATCCTATCAAAAGTCGATATTCGGTACCAAAATGCTGCTATTTTGCCGAAAATAAGATCGACGGAGCAATAACAGTCCAAATTTGGAGAAACAAAATATGACGTCTCACTCAGAAGATGATTTACAAATTTTCTATAGAAAAATATTCAGGTTTGGAAAACATTTTATTATCATCAATTTGAACTGATATAAATTGGAATAAAATTACACTAGAAAATAAATTTCCAAATTATCTGATGAAAATTTACCAATTGCTATGATTAATTAGACGCATTCGAAATATCAAATTTTTATATCAACATTTTATCGTTTAAATTTCACAAAATTTCAACTAATTACGTTATTAAAATAGTTAAAATTTACGGGTCGTTACACTCTCCTCCACTCAAAACTTTTCGTCCCCGAAAAGGAAGGAGGCAGGAGAATAGAAACAACCAGAAAGAAAATAGATTGGAATACAAGTAAAACAATTAATTTAAACCATATAAATCTCAATTTAAATTAATTAATATTTAACAATTTGGTTAAATCCCTTTGAGTTCACTTAAGTTAAATCAATCTATCTATTTCTAAATTCATTATCTTATTATCTAGTCATTATTAATTAACAATTTCTAGATCATCAATTTGTATAATCGTTTATGGTACCCATATTTTATTCAACAAATTTAATTCTTTTATTCCAAATTATTATTAAGTTTATTCCACTTAATATATCTTATTACATATATTTAAACCATATAAATTAATTTAAACCATATAAATTTCAATTTCAATTAATTAATATTCAATAATTGGTTTAAATTTAAGGTATTTACATAAGTTGATCTAATTTCAATTTGTTAATTCTTTCAGAACAAAATTTATTATATTCATCTCATTCAATTAACTTATTATTCTATCATCTTTATTAGCATTTTTTTATAAATGTTATACACTTAGATTTTATTTATAAAATCATTTTATATTGTATATTATCCAGTTACATTTTAAATTCTGAATAATTTAGGTAAGTTATATTGAAATGTAATTTAGTACTATACAGATAAAATTTTCAAATTCAATTATTTCAAGTTTAAATATTTATCCAAAATTTTGACTTCAGTTTATAATTGAAATCACCTTTAAATCATAAATTTAAGAATTTAAATCTCCGATTTACTTCAAACAATTTTGAGATAAATATATATATTATATATCAGATCAAAATTAAATCTTTATATTTATAATAAATCAGGTCATACCACAGAAATTCAAATCAAATTAAATTTCCAAACAAAGTGTAGCAAAGCTACTGAATGGTCTCTTCACTTCGAAACTCGAAAATGAATGTCGATGATGCGGCCGCCATTACCGAAATTATTTTCCAGCGACAAAGAGAAGAGTACTGATTTAAACATTAAAATTCTATGAAAATCATTGATATTCAAAAATACTTTATATAATATACATTTAAAATTTTAAAACCAGAGTTTGGAATCATCTGAAATTAAATTCTCAAATTCCTGATTTAAATTTATTTAAATTCCAAATCAATTTATAAACCATGTTTATAAATTCATTTAGAACAATAAATGATAATCAAATATTATCATTTCAAACAACCAATTAATTAACCTCCTTTTTTTTATTCTAGAAAATTTTACTTATATATTTATAATATAATCATACAAAATTATTTCATTTACCAAATTTGAAATCAATATTGTGTCAGTTTGCTCTGTTCAAGTGTTTTGGAAATCCTATCGATAGCGTTGATCAGACGAATCGATCGAAAATCCAAACCAACATCAACAACTCAAACAACACACTATAAACATAAAATATTTTATATCAATTACAAATACACTCCCTCACTCGGATATCCTCGAATGGGTTTCAAAACAAAGATATAGATTCATATTAGAGAAACTCTAACTAAAAGAATTCAACTAAAAGGTAGACTCGATAGGGAGATAATATAATTGAGTTTTCAAACAGAAGATGGACAAACTTATATAAATCGCGGGTAACCTTAACCGGGTCAACCGTGATTCCAAGAATAAATTCGATGTAGAATTCTGCGACAAATCGACATTCGATCGCCAGAGATAGAATTCGGGTATAGCAAAAGATAACAGTATCGTAAACCGAGGATACAGAAATCTTCGGTGAATCAATGCTGGTTGTACAGGAGTTTCACTCTTTTACAAATTAGTCAGATATTGGCGAGACCGCCGATTTATTATAGAGATCATTCGAAGTGGAGTTATGGGATACTCCAGAATTAAAAAGACACGAATAGGGGAGACACGAATGGACTTTGGAACAGAAGGGAACGTTCCAAAATTCAAAGAAACCGAGTCAAAGAAGAAGGAATTCAAGCTCGAACGAACGTGATTCTGTAATTGAATTTACTCTATATGCTGAGTTTTGCCTAAAACCAGAGCTCTGATACCAACTGTAACGCCCCAGTATTTTGGACCATTCAAATCGACAATAAATCCACACATGTCGGACTTGAATAATTCAAAACAATGGATTGTAAATAAAATTTGGCAAAACTCAGCATATATAGTAAATAAAAAAATCATAGATCACAGACACAGAGTAATATAACAATAATGCAGCGGAAACAAAAGAATAGTAGTTCATGAAGCTACTACATATATATAATAGAGTTAAACAAGATACAACAAAAGTCACGATAGATGTCTCAATACAATAATCAAATACAAGATCTGAATGCATCACTGGAATCGACTGAACAACTGAAAGCAGGATAGATAAATAGCTGGGTCTCCAAGCGAAGCTCCAACTCCAAAGTAGAGTCTCAAATGATGTATCACTCAGTCTGACCCGAGCGTAAAGCAAAACACAAAACACTCGAGTCAGGATTAACATTCTTATATCAATAAATCCAACTCAAGTGAAATATTAACTGAAATACAAGTAACTCAAAGGATGTTTGAGATAACCATCCTCTAAGGATCCGTTAAACTATCTACTATGTAGTAATATTCGCTATTATAATAATGTCTAATATAAAATAAACATACTTTTTAATAGTGTCAAGGGGTTACCCATATAGCCCTTAACACGTAATAGTCCCAGTAGTCTATCCAGTATTAGCATACTTCTGAAATGGGGGCTACCCTCGATACTCCACAGGCTACGAGAGAAATCACAACTCGTAGTAAAGCTCGATATGGTAGGTGACACGGCACACAAGGCAATGCCAGGGTAGATATACAAATTACGCACATGGACTGATGGAAACGCATAGCAACCACTACCGGTCCACCTCGAACAACACTCCCAAATCAAGGGGTGCACCCAAAAAATCACAAACACAACACCAAAAAGATGTATTTGTAACGAATATAGTCGTTACAAATGAAATGTATAACAGATATAGTCGTGAGCGGTACAGGCGTGAGGAATGTCGTTACAATTATTTATAACGGCCTCTACCCGTTATTACATATATCACTTACCAACGGACTTTGTCGTTAGAAATCTAAATTTTTGTAACGAAATAGGTTGTTATTATTTGCATCGGTTTGTAACGGGTATTTTCCGTTACTTAATTTCCCCTTTCATGGTGGAAGAAGGGGTTGTCATTCTAAATTATCACGACCTTGTCCGTTACAAATTTCATCATTAGTAACGCCCTTGTTCGTTACAAATTTCATCAATAGTAAGGACTATGCTCGTTATAAATTTCGTCTTTAGTAACGAATATGTTCGTTACAGCTACCAAACCATGTAGACCTGCATTTTTGCTATCATTTACACTACAAAATTGTCTATTATAATACAGTAGGTACATACATATCAAAAATTACAGAATTTCAATAACAATAAGCAATTTCGCATCCAAACATCCAACTTAAATTGCACAAATATTTGACAACAAATTAAAGGAAGATTCGAAATTTCACAAGTTCATCATATGTAACAACCCTGTATTTTACAAATATTCTTAAATTGATTTTTCCAGATTCAAAAGCTTTATTTATGAAAAAGAATAAATTTTGTTATTTTAAATATAAACTTTGACTTTGATGTGGATTTGAATTCCAAATATGACTAAATTTAATATTTCCAGAAAATGTGGATTTTGGTCAAATAGTCAAACTTTGACTTTTAAATTTAAATTTTAAATAGTTTGAAATTATAAATTTTATCTTTTATTATGAAAATAGATTTAATAACTTGAATACAACTTTTCGTTTCGTTGGAAATGGAGTTAAATTATAGAAGTTATGTAATTTTCAATTTTGTGTATAAACTGTTTATTTTGCAATATTATTTATTTTAAATCATATAAATTATATTTTTATTGTCATATTTTGTTTTAATATATGTTAATAGGTTATTTAATGTCTTTTAATATTTTTAAAATGATAATATAATTTTTCTAAAGTTTACTTGAATTTATTTCAATTTATGAAACCTAGTTTCCATTTTCTTTACTATTTTCTTAATTTAATTATATATAATTAAAATTTATTTAATTATTTTATGACTTCACTTTTAATTGCTGTTTTTACTTTATTTATATGCATTCTACATGTATTTAAATTAAAATAGATTTTTCCAAAGTGTACTGAAGTTATTTCTAATTTTTAAAGCCTAGTTTGCATTTTTAAGCCATTTTCTTAATTTAAATTATATTTATTCAAAAATTTAATTATTTATTTTATATATTTATTTTATTTCTGAGTTGTTATTTTTATTTCTCAGTTTTTATATGTATTTATAAATTACAAATATATATAAAAGAAATTTGAAAGGTTTGTGTCTTTTTAGTTGCTTTTGTCCCTTTGTTTTCCCGTCTCTTCAATTTCCTTAGTCTTTTCATTTGCCTTGAGTTGGCCGTGCATTTTCCTTTGATAGCCGTGAGTTTTAACTCATTTTCACGTGAGAAAAGCACCATTCCTCATTTCATTCATGGCTACAAAGATTTGTAATGGCCTCCCCTCTCTTTTTCACTTTTCTCTTCATTTTTCCCTTTTGATTTTGCCTTGATTTTTGCCTTGTTTCTTCTTGCTTGGTTCGGCCATACACCTCCACATCTTCACCAACCACCACCATCCCTTCTTTCCCACTTCATCCACGCCCAAATCATCCCCCTCCTCTGACCTGAAGTTGCCTTGACCATCTCATGTTGCAAACACCACAAAAAAACATTGCTATACTCCAAAACATTGCCTACCCGAGCACATATCACCTCACCACCTTCATTGTTGACCATGGCCACCCCCTTAGCCACCACCACCAGCTTGTTTACCACCTCTGAACATCACCCTCCCCTCTGTCCAGATCTGACCTGACCCATAGACCCTATGGTCGAGCCTAAGGGTTGAACCAAAAACTCCATTTTGCCTTGTCCCTTTGCATTCTAGGCTTGCAAACTCCTTCCTCTTCATATTCTTGACTTAGTCGTGCCATTTGTGGTCCAAACCTGATCCATTTCAACCTAAAACATGTTGAGGCCGAACCTAATACATGTATGGTCGAGCAAAAGTTGAAGCAAGATCAAGCAAAGTTGATTTAAAGACTTGGTGATGTTCACTTATCCATTCTATCTCAATTTTGTTTCAACACTTTGGTATTGTAATTATTTATATGGTGCTTTGTTTTGTTTTTGTATACAAGAGTAACATCTTGGTTCTCATCCACTTGAATCCATCGTTGTGCCTTATCGTGCTTCTTGGAACTCATTGTGTGTTTTGATCGCTAATCTCCAGCTTTAACAGGTGAGTTATTCTCACCAGACAATATGTACCTATATAACTAGTAAATTGACACCCTGTGAATCTGTAGAAATATATTATCATGTTATATATGCCTATATTATTATCATATGATGTTCACACCTGTTATTACACCTGTTATATCATATGTTACTATTATTTAATGTTATTCTGTTATTTATATCTGTTATCACCATTGCAAGTTCCCTGTAGATTAGAATCACTATGGGTTGAAATGATACATACCCGAACGGACTTTAGAATAGGGAAAAATCGTTATGGGCTGAAATGATAGGCCTGAATGATTTTTATTTAAATTATCTTAACTTGGGATTGCGGGTTTGAAATGATAGAACCCGGATTTTTCTTTTTTAACTGCGGATTGAAATGATACATATCCGTATCACTTGACCTAGGTTAGAAAATTATATACAGGCCCGTGGTTATTTTATAAAGTGTTTTGAATATTTTTAAGTATTTTAAAAAATATAAATTTATGAAATTTGATTTAAATAGATTTTGAAATGTTTAAAATAAAGAAATTATGATTTTTCTATGTGTTAAAAATGTAATTAATGAATGGTTTAACTGGATTTTTGAAATATAACTTAAGTTGGAAATTTGGAATTTGGTTAAAAATGATATTTAAGTTATATAAATAAAATTGATATTAAATTTTATTTGGAAATGGTAAATATGATAATTTGATTAAATGTGAATTTAAGTGATTTATTAAAGTATTATTGATTTTTTTCTATGAATTTAAGTGGTTAAATAAATGAATGTTTAAAAGTGATCTTTTAAAATATAACTTGACTTGGAAATGTGAAATTTGGTTTTAATTAAAGGTTTTAGTTAATTAAATAAAATTGGAAATTTAGTTAAATTTGTGAAATGGTAATTTAAAATTGAAGTGTTAAGTTATTTGTTGAAATGTGAAGAATTGGAAACTTTTACACTTAAATTTATTAAGTAAATTGTTGAAAATTGGATTTAATTATAAGAAATTTATTGTGAAAAAGATACATGTTAAATGATATGTAAATAAACATTTTAAATGTTAAATTATGATTTTTAAAATGTTTAAAGAGTTTAAAATGAAGTTATTTAATTGCTGGAAATACACTAAAAAGCTGGAAATCACTTTTAATAGCATTCAGAAATGCTATGGTTCTGAATTACACTAAAATTTGAATAAAAGGGCTACTACAGCATTTCTGAAATGCTGCAGTTGCTGCAGTTGAACTTATAGGCTAATATTGAACCCAGGTCTATTATAGCATTCTCTGGAAATGCTATAATGGTCTGCAGTCTTTGCTGAAACCAAATTTAACCCTTGTTTTGAAATCTGAACTACCGCAGCACTTCTGAATTGCTGTCTTTTCTGTTTTGAACTATAATTCAACTAAAACTGAGTTTTAACAGCAGTTTTAAGTGCTGTCTTTGCTGAATTAAAAATGTTTTCAAATATAACTTATAGCAGTTGTTTTTAAATGCTGTGAAATGCTGAAATTTTAATAATTAGGGTTTTTGACTTAGTAAACGAACTCAGAATGGTTTGAAACTTTGGAAATTGAATACTTGATTTGAAAATATAATAATTACACTTTTAAAAGGTTTAAATGAATTATTTTGATTGGAATATAAACTATTTAAAGGTGATTTGAAATGATAGTAAATGAACGATATCTTTGAATTTAAAAGGTATTTAAAGTTGAATATTGGATTTGAACTGATAGGATATTTTATTTTATTAAAATGATTTGAAATGAAGTTTTGTAAGGATATGATATTTTATTATATTAAAATGATTTGAAACGAAGTTTTGAAATTATATGAAAATTTAAATATATGGAAATGGTTTGGAATTGATTTAATCTTTATTTTGATAAAAATATGGTTTGAAATGATATTTTATTTTGAAGTAAAGTATTGTTTTTAAAAGTTATAACCACGGGTTATAATAACGTTGGGTTGTTAAAGAGACCGGGATCGGATATGGACATACTCTCTGTCTTACCGAAAACCACTTTGGCAACCGTGTACGCGGTGGAGATTCCAGAATGAAGTAGGATGGTGGCGACGATCCTAAGGTATATACGTGGACCCAACTCCCGTGAGTTGGCATAAGGTGGCTAAAACAGGAGCGATTGACGGACCAATGAGGTAGCACCTCTGATCGGACACACTTCTTCGATACCATTCTATTACTTGTGATTGATTTGGTGCGCACCCTTGATTTGGGAGTGTTGTTCGAGGTGGGCGGTAGTGGCTGCTATGCGTCACCACCAGTCCGGATGCGTAATTGGTATATCTACCCTGGCATTGCCTAGTTGTGCCGTGTCACCTACCATATCGAGCTTTACTACGATTATGATTTTAAGATCCGACCGCGTTAAGGTTCTCCATCCCCTTAACGCTATTTTCTATATGATTATACTTTACTGATTAGACACTACTGTATATAGCGTATATTACTACATAGTAGATAGTTTAACGGATCCTTAGAGGATGGGCGGTCCCAAGCATCTTCTAAGTTACTTGTACCCTTATTACAGTTCGCTTGAGTTGGTTTACATTATATAAGTATATATTGTCCTGACTCGAGTGTTTTGTGTTTTGCTTTACGCTCGGGTCAGCCTGAGTTATTCACAGATTTGGATTTCCACTCTCTTGGAGATTTGAATCGCTGGAGATTATCTGCTTGTCATGTCCTATCTATTCCAGTTCCGTTGTTCTACTCAGCTTGTACTTGGTTATTTTATTGAGACTTTTGTTGTACTCTATTTCTTCTGTTGTATCTTATGTAACTCTGATATATTTATATAGTAGCTTCATGAACTACTATTTCTTTTACTTCCGCTGCATTATTTTACTCTGTGTCTGTGATCTGTGATTATATTTATTTACTGTATATTCTGAGATTTGCCAAATTTTATTTACAACGCGGTATTTTGAGCAATTCAACTCCGGCATGAGTGTCTACCTATACACTTATAATGGATGCGAATGGTTGAAAATATCGGGTCGTTACAGTTGGTATCAGAGCTTTGGCTTTGAGGCAAAACTTAGAATGTATGGTAAATTTATTTACAGAATCACTTTCGTTCGAGTTTGAATCTCTTCCTTTGATTCGTTTTCCTTTGAATTTTGGAACGTTCCCTGCGGTTCCGAAAGTCATTCGTATCCCTCACTATTCATCATCTTTTGATTCTGGAGTATCCCATGACTCCACTTCCAATGATCTTTATAGTGAATTGGCGGTCTCGCCAATATTCTAATTTTCTTGTAAAAGGGTGAAAATTCTTTATAATCAGCATCGATTCACCAGAGATTTATATTTATCCTTGGTTTAGATGCTAATATCTTTTATTATTCCAAACTCTATCTCTTGAGATTGAAGGTAGATTTACCCCAGAAAATCCACATTTGATCTTATCCATTGAGTCACGGTTGACCCGGTTAAGGTTGTCCGCGATTTATCTAAGCTTACCCATCTCTCTACTCTGTTTAATCATCTTGTCTTTTGTTCCAATCTATCTTCCAAACATTTTGAACTGTACTTGTAAATTAATGTTTTGTTTTATATTGTGTTGTTGGAGTTGTTAATGTTGATTTGGGTTTCCGATCGATTCGTCTGATCAACGCTATCGACAGGATTTCTAAAACACTTTGACAGAACAAACTAACACAATATTATTTTAAAATTTGGTTTATGAAATAAATTTGGATATATAATTTTATGGAACTTAATAAATTGATTTAAATTGATAATTTGAAATGATAATACTTGATTTATCATTTATTGTTCTACAAATGAATTTATAAATAGTTGTTTATAAATTTATTTGGGAACTGAAATGAATTTAAAACAAGAAAGTTAAAGAATTTAATTTCCGATGGTTTCAAACCTTGTGTTTAAAATTTTTAAAAGGATATTATTTAAAGTATTTTGAATAAAAATTTGTCTCTAAAGAATTTTAAAGTTTAAAAATTTAGTGCTCTTCTCTTTGTCGCTGGAAAATAATTTCGGTGATGACTGCAGCATCATCGACGTTCATTTTCGAGTTTCGAAGTGAAGAAACCATTTTGTAGTCTTGCTACAGCTTTGTTTTGGAAAATCTGATTGATTTGAATTTCTAAAATATGACTGGATTATAATATATATAAAGATATATGATTTAAATTTGATTTAACATATTATGTATATATAATTACTTATCTCCAAATGGTTTGAAGATGTTCGAAGATTCAAATTCTTAAATTTTTTCTTAAAGAATAATTTCAATTATAAAAAGAAAAATCAAAATTTTGGATAAATGATTCAAACTTGAGATAATTGAATTGGATAGTTTTATTTGTATATTACAATTGCATTCAAATATAACTTACCTTAAATTTTTTAGAAGTTAACAATGTAATTGGATAATATACAATATAAAAAGGATTTTTATACACTTAAATATTAGTTATAAAAGATTAACAGAGGTAACTAGTGAAAAAGGAATTTAAAGAGATTTTATTTAAATAACTTAATAATCAAATTGATTTAATATGGAACCTTAAGTCTAACCTAGGAATTTTAATAAAGGTTATTTCCTGAAATGAATATGTTGTATAATAAATAATGTATCTTTGAATAGATAAAATAAAATACATTTGAATTTGACTTTTGGTAATAAAGTTTATTTAACTTGAATTCATAGTTTAATTGATGTCTAAATGAATAAATGTGTAAAGAAATTTGATTGTTATATTTGCTATATAAATGTTTATTTATGAAATGGATATGTCTTGAAAAATGAGTAATTATGATTTAAAGAGTTAAAATGTATTTTAACATCACTAAAATTTGATAATTGAGAATTTGGTTTCCAAATGGAATAATAAGTGTAACTTATTAAAGGAATATCTATTTAGGAAATGGGTATTTTAAATAAAGAGTTAGGCTATGTGTTAAATTAAGAGTTAAGTAAAATAGTGAAATTTTGACTTAATAAACGAAGTATAGTTTAATTTAGATATTCTATTTATAAAAGTTTGTTTTAATAAGTCATAAGTTAAATGATATCCAAATGAATATTTTTGAAATTGAACTGATTTGAAATACTAATATATCTACTGTAGCATTTTATAAGTGCTGCTATTTTGAAAAGACAATGTTTTGGAAATTTTTATAATTAAATGAACTTAGAATTGTTACAACTTTAAAATGAATATTATTTGACCTTGAATTAAAATGGTTTAAATGAAGATTTTTTTAGGGTGTTATGATTTTCTAAGTATTATGTTTTTTTTTAAAGAATAACTTTTCCAAAGTGTTATGATTTTAGTAGTGTGATTTCCAAATGATAAACATCCCTAAATTGTTATGATTTCAAAGCATTATGGTTTTAAATTTATTATCTTGTTTTGTTTTTCCAAACTATCTTTCGGTTGTCCTTATTTCTCTTATCTTGTTACAGAATGGGAAGGCTATTGCTTATACCAGTCCGTTTAGAAATCTTTCTGTAATCTTTGATAATCTTTGTTACTCATCTGGATCTGAACACTGTTTTTCCATTCATAGACCATCGGTCAAGTAAAAAGGGTGATTCAGACTATAAGGGATCTTTTTCGTGTTTGTGTTCTTGATTTGATCACCTCCATCTTGTTAAACTTACCTATAACCATAGTTATCATGCGTAATTTAAATCTCCTTGTCATCTTATTTTAATCTTATTTCACTATATCTTTTTCTGTGCTTTCCCGTACCTCGTTCCTTTTCGGGGACGAAAAGTTTTGAGTGGGGGAGAGTGTAACAACCCTGTATTTTACAAATATTCTTAAATTGATTTTTCCAGATTCAAAAGCTTTATTTATGAAAAAGAATAAATTTTGTTATTTTAAATATAAACTTTGACTTTGATGTGGATTTGAATTCCAAATATGACTAAATTTAATATTTCCAGAAAATGTGGATTTTGGTCAAATAGTCAAACTTTGACTTTTAAATTTAAATTTTAAATAGTTTGAAATTATAAATTTTATCTTTTATTATGAAAATAGATTTAATAACTTGAATACAACTTTTCGTTTCGTTGGAAACGGAGTTAAATTGTAGAAGTTATGTAATTTTCAATTTTGTGTATAAACTGTTTATTTTGCAATATTATTTATTTTAAATCATATAAATTATATTTTTATTGTCATATTTTGTTTTAATATGTGTTAATAGGTTATTTAATGTCTTTTAATATTTTTAAAATGATAATATAATTTTTCTAAAGTTTACTTGAATTTATTTCAATTTATGAAACCTAGTTTCCATTTTCTTTACTATTTTCTTAATTTAATTATATATAATTAAAATTTATTTAATTATTTTATGCCTTCACTTTTAATTGCTGTTTTTACTTTATTTATATGCATTCTACATGTATTTAAATTAAAATAGATTTTTCCAAAGTGTACTGAAGTTATTTCTAATTTTTAAAGCCTAGTTTGCATTTTTAAGCCATTTTCTTAATTTAAATTATATTTATTCAAAAATTTAATTATTTATTTTATATATTTATTTTATTTCTGAGTTGTTATTTTTATTTCTCAGTTTTTATATGTATTTATAAATTACAAATATATATAAAATAAATTTGAAAGGTTTGTGTCTTTTTAGTTGCTTTTGTCCCTTTGTTTTCCCGTCTCTTCAATTTCCTTAGTCTTTTCATTTGCCTTGAGTTGGCCGTGCATTTTCCTTTGATAGCCGTGAGTTTTAACTCATTTTCACGTGAGAAAAGCACCATTCCTCATTTCATTCATGGCTACAAAGATTTGTAATGGCCTCCCCTCTCTTTTTCACTTTTCTCTTCATTTTTCCCTTTTGATTTTGCCTTGATTTTTGCCTTGTTTCTTCTTGCTTGGTTCGGCCATACACCTCCACATCTTCACCAACCACCACCATCCCTTCTTTCCCACTTCATCCACGCCCAAATCATCCCCCTCCTCTGACCTGAAGTTGCCTTGACCATCTCATGTTGCAAACACCACAAAAAAACATTGCTATACTCCAAAACATTGCCTACCCGAGCACATATCACCTCACCACCTTCATTGTTGACCATGGCCACCCCCTTAGCCACCACCACCAGCTTGTTTACCACCTCTGAACATCACCCTCCCCTCTGTCCAGATCTGACCTGACCCATAGACCCTATGGTCGAGCCTAAGGGTTGAACCAAAAACTCCATTTTGCCTTGTCCCTTTGCATTCTAGGCTTGCAAACTCCTTCCTCTTCATATTCTTGACTTAGTCGTGCCATTTGTGGTCCAAACCTGATCCATTTCAACCTAAAACATGTTGAGGCCGAACCTAATACATGTATGGTCGAGCAAAAGTTGAAGCAAGATCAAGCAAAGTTAATTTAAAGACTTGGTGATGTTCACTTATCCATTCTATCTCAATTTTGTTTCAACACTTTGGTATTGTAATTATTTATATGGTGCTTTGTTTTGTTTTTGTATACAAGAGTAACATCTTGGTTCTCATCCACTTGAATCCATCGTTGTGCCATATCGTGCTTCTTGGAACTCGTTGTGTGTTTTGATCGCTAATCTCCAGCTTTAACAGGTGAGTTATTCTCACCAGACAATATGTACCTATATAACTAGTAAATTGACACCCTGTGAATCTGTAGAAATATATTATCATGTTATATATGCCTATATTATTATCATATGATGTTCACACCTGTTATTACACCTGTTATATCATATGTTACTGTTATTTAATGTTATTCTGTTATTTATATCTGTTATCACCATTGCAAGTTCCCTGTAGATTAGAATCACTATGGGTTGAAATGATACATACCCGAACGGACTTTAGAATAGGGAAAAATCGTTATGGGCTGAAATGATAGGCCTGAATGATTTTTATTTAAATTATTTTAACTTGGGATTGCGGGTTTGAAATGATAGAACCCGGATTTTTCTTTTTTAACTGCGGATTGAAATGATACATATCCGTATCACTTGACCTAGGTTAGAAAATTATATACAGGCCCGTGGTTATTTTATAAAGTGTTTTGAATATTTTTAAGTATTTTAAAAAATATAAATTTATGAAATTTGATTTAAATAGATTTTGAAATGTTTAAAATAAAGAAATTATGATTTTTCTATGTGTTAAAAATGTAATTAATGAATGGTTTAACTGGATTTTTGAAATATAACTTAAGTTGGAAATTTGGAATTTGGTTAAAAATGATATTTAAGTTATATAAATAAAATGGATATTAAATTTTATTTGGAAATGGTAAATATGATAATTTGATTAAATGTGAATTTAAGTGATTTATTAAAGTATTATTGATTTTTTTCTATGAATTTAAGTGGTTAAATAAATGAATGTTTAAAAGTGATCTTTTAAAATATAACTTGACTTGGAAATGTGAAATTTGGTTTTAATTAAAGGTTTTAGTTAATTAAATAAAATTGGAAATTTAGTTAAATTTGTGAAATGGTAATTTAAAATTGAAGTGTTAAGTTATTTGTTGAAATGTGAAGAATTGGAAACTTTTACACTTAAATTTATTAAGTAAATTGTTGAAAATTGGATTTAATTATAAGAAATTTATTGTGAAAAAGATACATGTTAAATGATATGTAAATAAACATTTTAAATGTTAAATTATGATTTTTAAAATGTTTAAAGAGTTTAAAATGAAGTTATTTAATTGCTGGAAATACACTAAAAAGCTGGAAATCACTTTTAATAGCATTCAGAAATGCTATGGTTCTGAATTACACTAAAATTTGAATAAAAGGGCTACTACAGCATTTCTGAAATGCTGCAGTTGCTGCAGTTGAACTTATAGGCTAATATTGAACCCAGGTCTATTATAGCATTCTCTGGAAATGCTATAATGGTCTGCAGTCTTTGCTGAAACCAAATTTAACCCTTGTTTTGAAATCTGAACTACCGCAGCACTTCTGAATTGCTGTCTTTTCTGTTTTGAACTATAATTCAACTAAAACTGAGTTTTAACAGCAGTTTTAAGTGCTGTCTTTGCTGAATTAAAAATGTTTTCAAATATAACTTATAGCAGTTGTTTTTAAATGCTGTGAAATGCTGAAATTTTAATAATTAGGGTTTTTGACTTAGTAAACGAACTCAGAATGGTTTGAAACTTTGGAAATTGAATACTTGATTTGAAAATATAATAATTACACTTTTAAAAGGTTTAAATGAATTATTTTGATTGGAATATAAACTATTTAAAGGTGATTTGAAATGATAGTAAATGAACGATATCTTTGAATTTAAAAGGTATTTAAAGTTGAATATTGGATTTGAACTGATAGGATATTTTATTTTATTAAAATGATTTGAAATGAAGTTTTGTAAGGATATGATATTTTATTATATTAAAATGATTTGAAACGAAGTTTTGAAATTATATGAAAATTTAAATATATGGAAATGGTTTGGAATTGATTTAATCTTTATTTTGATAAAAATATGGTTTGAAATGATATTTTATTTTGAAGTAAAGTATTGTTTTTAAAAGTTATAACCACGGGTTATAATAACGTTGGGTTGTTAAAGAGACCGGGATCGGATATGGACATACTCTCTGTCTTACCGAAAACCACTTTGGCAACCGTGTACGCGGTGGAGATTCCAGAATGAAGTAGGATGGTGGCGACGATCCTAAGGTATATACGTGGACCCAACTCCCGTGAGTTGGCATAAGGTGGCTAAAACAGGAGCGATTGACGGACCAATGAGGTAGCACCTCTGATCGGACATACTTCTTCGATACCATTCTATTACTTGTGATTGATTTGGTGCGCACCCTTGATTTGGGAGTGTTGTTCGAGGTGGGCGGTAGTGGCTGCTATGCGTCACCACCAGTCCGGATGCGTAATTGGTATATCTACCCTGGCATTGCCTAGTTGTGCCGTGTCACCTACCATATCGAGCTTTACTACGATTATGATTTTAAGATCCGACCGCGTTAAGGTTCTCCATCCCCTTAACGCTATTTTCTATATGATTATACTTTACTGATTAGACACTACTGTATATAGCGTATATTACTACATAGTAGATAGTTTAACGGATCCTTAGAGGATGGGCGGTCCCAAGCATCTTCTAAGTTACTTGTACCCTTATTACAGTTCGCTTGAGTTGGTTTACATTATATAAGTATATATTGTCCTGACTCGAGTGTTTTGTGTTTTGCTTTACGCTCGGGTCAGCCTGAGTTATTCACAGATTTGGATTTCCACTCTCTTGGAGATTTGAATCGCTGGAGATTATCTGCTTGTCATGTCCTATCTATTCCAGTTCCGTTGTTCTACTCAGCTTGTACTTGGTTATTTTATTGAGACTTTTGTTGTACTCTATTTCTTCTGTTGTATCTTATGTAACTCTGATATATTTATATAGTAGCTTCATGAACTACTATTTCTTTTACTTCCGCTGCATTATTTTACTCTGTGTCTGTGATCTGTGATTATATTTATTTACTGTATATTCTGAGATTTGCCAAATTTTATTTACAACGCGGTATTTTGAGCAATTCAACTCCGGCATAAGTGTCTACCTATACACTTATAATGGATGCGAATGGTTGAAAATATCGGGTCGTTACATCATACATAACTAAAGAGTATGAAATCAAAATATTACAATTTCTAACATTACTTCAAAATAAATTCTAGATCCTACAAACAACAAACACGACACTCAGGCCAAATAACAAAACCTCCATCAATTATATCAAATAGCTTGTAATTACCATTTTGTGGTGCTTCATAAATAGGTGCTTCTGGATCAAACACTTTCTCCACCCATACAACTCTTTCCCCATTCATCACCTCTCCATCTTTGCTTTCCATTTTCTATCTTCATTTTCCTTGAAATTAGCTATTGCTTTTGATGCTTGTGTAAGCTTCACTTGCTTCATAGTCAATGTAGAGCTAATTGCTTGACAAGCATATCCTCAGATTCAAGCCTCTTGCTGGCAATGCGAACTATTAAAACTCGAAGCATATCTTATATGACTACCATTGTCTGCTCATGTAACAAAGACGGACAATAAATAGAAAAACCTTGTAAACTTCAAAGATAAAAAGACTGAAGCACTTACACTAAAGGAATTACAGAGAATAACCAATTACATGCAAGTAGTAACAAGGTACAAGTACAACAGGGAGAAGTACGTTCAAATGCATATACAGATAAGTGCACAACTATAGTAACCAAACTACACAATCAAGTTAACAACCAAACTTACTGAACAACCATAACACTCAGTTGCATAATCAATTATTGAAAAAGAGAAAACGATCAGAAAATAGTAAATGAATGATATATTCTCGTATTGAAATATTCAATATAATTTTCACAATATATCAAGAAGATAAACAATTCAATTTCAGGCCGAAGCTCAATAAAAAAAATTATGTCAAAGGCTTAAGTAAATCCAAGTTAGAGAATTAAACATATATATCAATAATGAACAAGTCATTTTTCAAAAAGCCGTTCAATCAGGACTCAATGATCAAATTTAAATACCGAAATTAAGCTTTGAAATTTTAAAATTGAAAATCACGCAATCTTTTCCAAAATCAAATCCTATGTAAACCTACTTCGTCATTGGCAATCAGAATAGTAGAGTTCGAATAAAATATTAAAAAGGGAAAACTAATTCATATGAAAATCAGCAATTAACTTGATACTTGAACCAACCGACTGCAATCATCATGCAAGCAAAGCAATCGATTAACAAGGGAGATGAGGCTAATTTTTTCTGCAATTTGGTTTTATCTTTGGCAAATGTGGTATCTTATGATGGAAGAAGTCAATATGGAATTCCAATGGAGGCCAAAGCATGCGATTATGTGATGGATGGTATTATTCTATTCCTTCACAAGTAATGTGAGAATTTGGGCTGTCTAGAATTTAATTCAAAGTGTTAAGTTAATAGCCGTAGAAGATTATTATGTTTGGACAAGCAAGAAAAAAAGCTCATTCTATATCAATTATTTATAAAGCTGTATCATTTTCAGAGATTGATACTGAGTTTTGGTGGAACAGAGACTCTGAAACAAATTTTGTTTAGAGAAATCAATTTCTTTCTTTGGAAACTGTAAATGGTCTTCTGACTAATTCTAATCTTCAATTTAGAGGAGCTGGTGTTGTTAATATTTGTGAATTTTGTAGTAATCATGTTGAAGATAGTTTGCATCTCCTTTTCAATTGCAAGGACATATATAGTATATGGTGCAATGTTCTGTACAGGTGCAACATGCAAAGGCCTTCGAGAATCATCATACATGAATGGATTCGATTATTAAAAGCTATTACATCGAGAAACCATAATACTCTACAAATCATGGTGATTTTGAAAATATTTGTATCTGAAATTTGGCAAGAGAGGAACATTACAGTTTTTGAAAAAAAGAAAGCATCAGCTAAGGTCCTATGCAATGCAATTTACAACAAGTATTTACATGGTGGCAGTGTGCATGGCATTTACAGAGACGGACGAGCATACATTTACATGCATGTTGTACTATCAACAATCTAACTTACAACTCATGCATAGATTAGCCAATAAATAAGTGTATACTTCAAGCTATAAAAAATAAGAAGAGGGTAAAAACTAAAAACGCGTTATTTCCGAACTTTGCTTTCCTACTTCTCATATAATTTTGTAATGTACTTGGTTTACATATTAGTATAACATAAATCATATTTGTGTTATGCAAGATTAAATCAGTCTAGTTTATGAAAGAATTATATTATTCTATCTAATATCTGTATTAACAAACTATTAACATATAAACAAAAATTCAGTTTAAAGTCTATTATGTAAGATATTTTCTTTAACTACTAAAATATAGTTAAGTATGGTCATAGATTCATACATAGGTTTCACAAAAAAGTTAAGATATAACATACAAGTTGACATCCCATATTTAAAGACTTACATTTAATTCTGTTTTGACGATACCAATAAAATACAAGTGGCTATTTCTTTGACAACCAATAAAACTCAAGAAATATGTATTAAGACGATAAAAAAATATGCCAAGCAGCTAGGGAATAATTTACTAGTACGTAGTTAATTGCCTCCAAGAAGATTCGCTAAAAAAATATTTGATAGCTATCCCAAATAATTCGCTTTCTCGCTGGTTCAGTTGCTTTACACTTACTCCCAAATAATTCCTCTTCAGCTTTTACAAAAATGCAGAAAGGACCGCGATAGCTTTTCCTTCTGCATCCCAGTTAAATCCTTACCTTTTCCTTTATGCATCTAACCACGAGGAATAATAGAATCTGGTTATTAACATGCAATACAGCCTTGGGTGTAACGACCCGATATTTTGGACCATTCGCATCCATTATAAGTGTATAGGTAGACACTCATGCCGGTGTTGAATTGCTCAAAATACCGCGTTGTTAATTTAAATTGGCAAAACTCAGCATATACAGTAAATAAAATAATCACAGATCACACACACAGAGTAATATAACAATAGTGCAGCGGAAACAAAAGAATAGTAGTTCATGAAGCTATCATATATATATATAACAGAGTTAAACAAGATACAACAGAAGTCTCGAATACAATAGATATCTCAATACAATAGTCAAATACAAGATCTGAATACATCACTGTAATCAACTGAATAACTGAAAGCTGGATAGATAGCTGGATCTCCAAGCGAAGCTCCAACTCCAAAGGTGAGTCTCAAATACTGTATCACTCAGTCTGACCCGAGCGTGAAGAAAACACAAAACACTCGAGTCAGGATTAACATTCTTATATCAATAAATCCAACTCAAGTGAAATAACGACTGAAATACAAGTGACTCAAAGGATGTTTGGGATAACCATCCTCTAAGGATCCATTAAACTATCTATATATATAGTAGAATACGCTAAGTAGATAATGTCTAATCGGTAAAGTACGATATCAAAATAGCGTTAAGTCATGGCCCAATCCACCCTTAACACATTTTTATTCCCAAGAGCATATACAAGACCGTAGTTTCCCCAAAACCGGAAGTCACCAGAGGGCAATCCATATACTAAAGGTACAAACCAAAATCGTAGTGGTCGCGAATAGAATAATCAGTATGACAAGGTACATGAGGCGATACCAACTAGGATACTAGTAGTTGCCTGATCCGGACTGATGTTGGGCATAGCAGCTACTACCCCAACACCGCGAAACAACACTCCCAAATCGAGGGGTGCACCCAAATCGAATCACAAAAGTAATAGATATGGTATTGAAGAAGTGTGTCCGCTAGAGATGGCGATCCTCAATGGCCCGGCGCGGCTCCTGTTTTAGTCATGTCAAGGGTCATCCAAAATCGTTGTCTTTCTTCAGTCAACGCGTTCACCAAACCATCCACTTCATTCTGGATCAACACTCCGCGTATATTAGTTATTTAAAGTGGTTTCGGTATCGACAGAGAGTATGTCCATATCCGATCCCGGTCTCTTTAATAACTACGTATTATTACATCGATGGTCATTTAATAAATTTTCAAAATAGTTATATTTCAAAACCGACATATCATTGCCATTTCAAAACAATATAAATACGATATCACTTTTCCTTCAAATAAATCCATTTCCAAAATCATATTACTTTCTAAAGTTATATTGCTTTCGAAATCATAAGTCTTTTAAAATCATAACACTTTGGAAATCAAAACTTGAAATTCATAACACTTTGAAATCCTAGCACTTTCCTCTTAAACAGTTTAGATATTCACAAATCAATTTACATAAACTCGAATTCCAAAATTAAAATTTAATTAAATCTCAAATCATCAATTTCAATTTAATTTAGTTTCTAAATAACCATTTCAATCTATCGATTTCAAATACATATTCAAACCATAAAATAAGCCATTTCAATTTCAATATATTTCAAAGCTTTAAATATTTAACATTTCAATAGCATCTAATACAACTTCAATTCACAAATTCAAATCAACAAAATATCCCATTTAAATTTATATCATTTGAAATATTCATTAAAGTCACTTTTAATCAAATTCAAGTTAAAACATATCTTTAGAATTTCAAATTTTATAAATTTCAAATCAACTTTATTTAAGTATAATTCTTAAATAAATATAATTTCAAATCAATTTCAAATCATTATAAACTCTATATTTGAAAATATAGATAAATAAATACTTAAACATATTTCATATTGATTCAAATCAACTTTATTAAATCAACTTTAATAAATCTTTAAAATCATTATTTATTAAAACCATATTTTTCTTTCAAAACCGTAGAAATGTTTTTCAAAAACATTTATATATAAACCAACGGTGTCTGTATATAATTTTCTATCCTATGGTCAAGTGATACGGATATTTATCATTTCAATCCGCAATTTAAAATATATTCGGGTATATATCTTTTCAACCCGAAATCCCAAATTCAATTTAATTTGAAAATCGCTTGAGTTTATCATTTCAACCCATAACGATTTTCTCCTATTCTAAAGTCCGTTCGGGTATGTATCATTTCAACCCATAGTGATTCTATACTAACAGGGAACTTGCAGAGTGATAACAGATATGATAATAATATAACAACGGTAACAGGCATATATCATCAGTATAAATAACAGATAAGGGTGTCAGATGTCACAGGTGAACAGATACAGATGATGGCATATATATATATCAATATAAATAACAGATAATGATGTCAGGTGTCACAGGTGAACAGATACAGATGATGTCATAGATATAGCAATATAAATAACTAACAGCAGCATATTTCAATTGTCGTTTCAATTAAAATCAAATTTAATAAATATAAGGACATTAATCGTGAGTGATTGCTCACCTTTCGAGGCTAGAGATGCACGAGAAGATGACACGGATACACACACTGATACGGACATAGAGATTGAGTTACGAATCCAAGCAAAACAAATCGGCACAAACTCAACGATCAAAACTGATAACAGAAATCGATGAAATCAAATCAAAACATTCAACATAGCAACAAATAAAACATGTCCTGCGTCAAAGTTTAACAATATAATTCTAACTGCTACCGAGATCAAAATGGTCTGAAATTTGGTATGAATAAAGATCAAAACTTTTATTTTAAACTGCAAAAGATTCACTTGTTTTGGACAAGAGACGAGAAAAGTTACGATGTCACGAACATAGACTCAGGCCATGTTTGCAGCAGTGTAAAATAATTTCTAAGTACAAAAGAACAGCTGTCTGGGTCTAACTTCCAGATCCTCGACCACTAATCAAACGATGTCGGATTTGGCTGAAATTTGACAGGCATAAACTAGGTAACTTCGAATCCTTTTTAAAAATAAAATCAACCCATTTTGACGTAACACAGAAGAGATACGATGCGTCAAACATGAACTCAGGTCGTGTTTGCAGCAGTGTAAAATAATTTCTAAGTACAAAAGAACAGCTGTCTGGGTCTAACTTTCAGATCCTCGACCACTAATCAAACGATGTCGGATTTGGATGAAATTTGACAGGCATAAACTAGGTAACTTCGACACCTTTTTAAAAATAAAATCAACCCATTTCGACGTAAGACAGAAGAGATACGATGCGTCAAACATGAACTCAGGTCGTGTTTGCAGCAGTGTAAAATAATTTCCAAGTACAAAAGAACAGCTGTCTGGGTCTAACTTCCAGATCCTCGACCACTAATCAGACGATGTCGGATTTGGCTGAAATTTGACAAGCATAAACTAGGTAACTTCGACTCCTTTTTAAAAATAAAATCAACCCATTTCGATGTAAGACAGAAGAGATACGATGCGACAAACATGAACTCAGCTTTTTACATATATAGAAACTGCAACCAAAACATGGTCTGACTACATACATACTAAATTAAACACTAAATATATTCATAAAACATATATATATATATATATATATATATATATATATATATATATAACCGTAAACCTGTAGAGTATATAACTTATATACTAACTCATTTATAAAATACATAACTAATACAAAAAAACTCATATAAATTTATACTCAAAATAAAATGTAAGTAGATAAAATGTGCAAACTATATGCTTCTTAATATATACTGAAATCTTAAATATACTATTGTAAGCATATGCACTCCTTTTATAATACAATAGTCAATAGACATGCATAATCGAAATCTTTATACATTGCCTCAAAGATTGTAATTTTTCTAACACGTTAAAACGAGTCATATATATTATAAATTTTCTTCACAATATGTATATTAACTTGAAAACATAAACACGAATGCAAAAATCTTTAAAATATGATGATATCAATATACTTACTTTACTATTATACATATACCAATCAGCCAATGCCAAACAACCTACTATATATATATCACTAACAGAGGGGATAGACTTTAGGCAAACCTGAGAGGAAAAATGAGCATGTTCTGGTTTGAAAGCAATTACAAATATATGTACCCGAGCGAAGATGCCTATTCATGCTCGGCTGCTCCCGTTGGGAGGACGTGGAGATGTGGGCGAATAAGGAGGCACGGCGGCGGACGTGAGGGCAACGGCAGTGAGAGGCCGGATCAGTGGCGAGTGCTGAGGCGGATCTGCTGTTATTTGGGTGGGTTCGGCTGTTTGGTCGGAGGGTGGAGGAGGAAGGGGTTGCTAGCTTGCATCGCCGTACTCGGTGATCAGGGAGGGGATGGATCGGGTTGCAAGTGGAGGGGAGGCGCATGCTGTCGGGGTGGTGGTGGAGCCGAAGTCAGGTGGTCAGGGGAAAGGCGGAGGCAGAGCTGAGGCCATGGGTAAGGTGTTCGGGCGGAGGAGAGGAGGTGTGTGCTAGCGACATGGCAGAGGGAGGAAGAGGAGACGCATGGTTCATGGCAAAGAAATGGGAGAAAGAAAAATGAGAGGAGAAGCAAAAGGAGAATGCTTCAGAGAGAAAAAAAATGAACGAAAATATATATTAGATCTGCTTTAAAAACAAACAAACAGAGAGAGTGAACAGTGAGTTTGCAAAGTAGAATATATGGCTTCCTTTGCAAAATGAATAGAACCGGAAACAGAGAAACGAACCACCATAAAGCAAATTGAAATGATGGAGATGTAACAGCTGACCCTTGAATTATGCAAATATTTATGACTAGGTTGGACAGCACGTTTATAAATTGATTGGGCTGAACGTTTGAAAAGAAAAGGCAGAGGTAACGTAAACGAAACGTACCACAACAAATATAAAAATTGAAGTTATGGAAATGTAACAGCTATAAATTGATTGAGCAGCTATTAAAGCAATTTATTGTATTGCTTGGGATCCATGTACAAAATTGAAAAGGCAAAGGAAAGCTAACTGTCACAAATTATAATACCGATACGATGCACATTTTATTGTTTCCGTCGCGTACCGGATTTCAAAATACGGAAATAAATATACCGCGAAGATCAGCACGACGAGACGATCAAAATGGTATATAGATGTCAGTGGTACGATTTGATTTATAAAAATTCGAATTTTCTAATAGCGAAAAAATGCAAGAAAAACGCTGAAAAATAAGATCGACGGAGCCAAAGATATCCGAATTTGGAAAAACGACAAACTGACATCTTGCTCAGAAGATGTTTTAGAATTTTTCTATGTAAAAATATTTAGGTTCCGAAACATTTTATTTTCATTGCTTTTTAACTGATTAAGTTGAAGTGAATTTACTCGCGAAATAAACTTTCATATTTTCGGACGAAAATTTACCAGTTGCTATGTTTAACTAGACGCATTCCAAATACCAAATTTTTATTTCAAAATTTTATCGGTTTAAAATTTCGCAAAATTTCAACTAATTACGTTATTAAAATAGTTGAAATTTATGGGTCGTTACACTCTCACCCACTCAAAACTTTTCGTCCCCGAAAAGGAACGAGGTAGGAGAATAGAAACAACCAGAAAGAAAAACAGATTTGGAATACAAAATAACAATTAATTTAAACCATATAAATTTAAATTAATTGATATTAAATAATTGATCTAATTCATTTGATTTCACTAAAATCAATCCCAACTATTTCTAAATTCATTATCTTATTATCCCATTATCTTCAATTTACAATTTCTAAAACTATAAATTTGATTAGTCTTTTATTATAATCATTTTCTTCAACAATTTTAAATTCTTCTTTATTCCAAATTACTGTTAAATTTATTCTACTTAATATATCTACTCACATATATTTAACCCATATAAATTAATTTAAAACATAAAAGTTTCGATTTAAATTAATTTACATCTATTAATTTCTTTTAAATTCAAGGTATTTTCATATGTTGATCAAATTTCAATTTATTAATTCTTTCAAAACAAATTTATTTCATTATTAACTGAGTTTACTTATTATCCTATCTAACTCTACTAACATCTTTATAATCAAAATTTAGTGTATAACATTTATTATAAAAACCCTCAAATTTTATTTATAAATTCAATTTATCTTATATATTATCCAATTACATATTCAACTTATGTATGATTTAGGTAAGTTGTATTAGAATGCAGTTGAACAATATACAAATAAATTTTTTCCCAATTCAATTATTCAAGTTTAAATATTTATTCCAAATTTTGGTTTTATTTATAATTAAAATCATCTTTTAACAAAATTTAAGAATTAGATTTTCGATTAACTTTAAACAATTTAGAGATATATATAATATATTTATATCAAATCAAATTAAATTTTAAAATAAGATACCTATATATATATATATAAATCAAATTATAATGAAGAAATTCGAATCAAAATATTTTTCAAAACAAAACCGTAGCAAGGCTACAGAATAGTATCTCCACTTCGAAACCCGAAAATGAATGTCGATGATGCGGCCGCCATCACCGAAATTATTTTCCAGCGACAAAGAGAAGAGCACTGATTTCAATATTAAAAAAAATTCTTTGAAAACGATTTCTATTCGAAAATACTTTCAATAACATATACTTTAAAACCCAAAGTTCGAAATCACCGGAAACTAATAAATTCTCAAATTTCTGAATTAAATTCATTTCAAATTCCAATCAATTTATAACCAAGTTTATAAATTCATTTATTTATATTATGCAATAATCAATGGTTTACAAAACAATAAATGAAAATCGAATATTATCATTTCAGACAACAAATTCATTAACAATTTAATTTCAGAAAACTTATATTTATATATAATATAATCATACAAAACTTTTATTTTATTTATCAAATTTGAAACGATATTGTGTTAGTTTGCTCTGTTCAAGTGTTTTGGAAATCCTATCGATAGCGTTGATCAGACGAATCGATCGAAAACCCAAATCAACGTCAACAACTTAAACAACATAATATATTTCAAAACATTTTAATATTAATTTATAAATACACTTCCTCGCTTGACGATACAAGAATGGATTTTAAAGCAAGGGTAGAGATTCAAATTTTTTTTTTTGCAAGACTCAAATCAAAAAGAATTCTGATTCGAAGATAAGTTTGAAACAGAAGATAAGATAATTCAATTACCACAATCGGGAGATGGATGAGTTTATTTAATTCACGGGCAACCTTAACCGGGTCGTCCGTAACTTCAAGAATAAGATCGATGCTGAATTCCGAGGTAAATCAACACTCGATCTCAAGTGATGGAATTCAGGTATAGCATGGAATAGATAGCATCGTAAACCGAGGATACAGAAATCTCCGGTAAATCGATGCCTATTATAAAGGAGTTTTTCTCCTTCACGAATCATTCGAAGATTGGCGAGACCGCCGATCTATTATAGATATCATTCAAAATGGAGTTATGAGGTGCTCCAGAATTGAAAGAAGACGAATAGTGAAGGACACGAATGAATTTTGAAACCGCAGGGAACGTTCCAAAATTTGAAGGAATCGAATCAAAACGGAAGAGATTGAAACTTGAATGAGAGTGATTCTGTAAATACATTTACCCTATATGTTAAGTTTTGCCTAGAGCTACCAAAGCTCTGATACCAACTGTAACGACCCGATATTTTGGACCATTCGCATCCATTATAAGTGTATAGGTAGACACTCATGCCGGTGTTGAATTGCTCAAAATACCGCGTTGTTAATTTAAATTGGCAAAACTCAGCATATACAGTAAATAAAATAATCACAGATCACAGACACAGAGTAATATAACAATAGTGCAGCGGAAACAAAAGAATAGTAGTTCATGAAGCTACCATATATATATAACAGAGTTAAACAAGATACAACAGAAGTCTCGAATACAATAGATATCTCAATACAATAGTCAAATACAAGATCTGAATACATCACTGGAATCAACTGAATAACTGAAAGCTGGATAGATAGCTGGATCTCTAAGCGAAGCTCCAACTCCAAAGGTGAGTCTCAAATACTGTATCACTCAGTCTGACCCGAGCGTGAAGAAAACACAAAACACTCGAGTCAGGATTAACATTCTTATATCAATAAATCCAACTCAAGTGAAATAACGACTGAAATACAAGTGACTCAAAGGATGTTTGGGATAACCATCCTCTAAGGATCCATTAAACTATCTATATATATAGTAGAATACGCTAAGTAGATAATGTCTAATCGGTAAAGTACGATATCAAAATAGCGTTAAGTCATGGCCCATTCCACCCTTAACACATTTTTATTCCCAAGAGCATATACAAGACCGTAGTTTCCCCAAAACCGGAAGTCACCAGAGGGCAATCCATATACTAAAGGTACAAACCAAAATCGTAGTGGTCACGAATAGAATAATCAGTATGACAAGGTACATGAGGCGATACCAACTAGGATACTAGTAGTTGCCTGATCCGGACTGATGTTGGGCATAGCAGCTACTACCCCAACACCGCGAAACAACACTCCCAAATCGAGGGGTGCACCCAAATCGAATCACAAAAGTAATAGATATGGTATTGAAGAAGTGTGTCCGCTAGAGATGGCGATCCTCAATGGCCCGGCGCGGCTCCTGTTTTAGTCATGTCAAGGGTCATCCAAAATCGTTCTCTTTCTTCAGTCAACGCGTTCACCAAACCATCCACTTCATTCTGGATCAACACTCCGCGTATATTAGTTATTTAAAGTGGTTTCGGTATCGACAGAGAGTATGTCCATATCCGATCCCGGTCTCTTTAATAACTACGTATTATTACACCGATGGTCATTTAATAAATTTTCAAAATAGTTATATTTCAAAACCGACATATCATTGCCATTTCAAAACCATATAATTACGATATCACTTTTCCTTCAAATAAATCCATTTCCAAAATCATATTACTTTCTAAAGTTATATTGCTTTCGAAATCATAAGTCTTTTAAAATCATAACACTTTGGAAATCAAAACTTGAAATTCATAACACTTTGAAATCCTAGCACTTTCCTCTTAAACAGTTTAGATATTCACAAATCAATTTACATAAACTCGAATTCCAAAATTAAAATTTAATTAAATCTCAAATCATCAATTTCAATTTAATTTAGTTTCTAAATAACCATTTCAATCTATCGATTTCAAATACATATTCAAACCATAAAATAAGCCATTTCAATTTCAATATATTTCAAAGCTTTAAATATTTAACATTTCAATAGCATCTAATACAACTTCAATTCACAAATTCAAATCAACAAAATATCCCATTTAAATTTATATCATTTGAAAT
This sequence comes from Allium fistulosum, assembly GCA_030737815.1. Classification (NCBI taxonomy): domain Eukaryota; kingdom Viridiplantae; phylum Streptophyta; class Magnoliopsida; order Asparagales; family Amaryllidaceae; genus Allium; species Allium fistulosum. Next base: position 640,763,031 of record CM060907.1, on the reverse strand, counting down.
ATTCATTAAAGTCACTTTTAATCAAATTCAAGTTAAAACATATCTTTAGAATTTCAAATTTTATAAATTTCAAATCAACTTTATTTAAGTATAATTCTTAAATAAATATAATTTCAAATCAATTTCAAATCATTATAAACTCTATATTTGAAAATATAGATAAATAAATACTTAAACATATTTCATATTGATTCAAATCAACTTTATTAAATCAACTTTAATAAATCTTTAAAATCATTATTTATTAAAACCATATTTTTCTTTCAAAACCGTAGAAATGTTTTTCAAAAACATTTATATATAGACCAACGGTGTCTGTATATAATTTTCTATCCTATGGTCAAGTGATACGGATATTTATCATTTCAATCCGCAATTTAAAATATATTCGGGTATATATCTTTTCAACCCGAAATCCCAAATTCAATTTAATTTGAAAATCGCTTGGGTTTATCATTTCAACCCATAACGATTTTCTCCTATTCTAAAGTCCGTTCGGGTATGTATCATTTCAACCCATAGTGATTCTATACTAACAGGGAACTTGCAGAGTGATAACAGATATGATAATAATATAACAACGGTAACAGGCATATATCATCAGTATAAATAACAGATAAGGGTGTCAGATGTCACAGGTGAACAGATACAGATGATGGCATATATATATCAATATAAATAACAGATAATGATGTCGGGTGTCACAGGTCAACAGATACAGATGATGTCATAGATATAGCAATATAAATAACTAACAGCAGCATATTTCAATTGTCGTTTCAATTGAAATCAAATTTAATAAATATAAGGAAATTAATCGTGAGTGATTGCTCACCTTTCGAGGCTAGAGATGCACGAGAAGATGACACGGATACGCACACTGATACGGACATAGAGATTGAGTTACGAATCCAAGCAAAACAAATCGGCACGAACTCAACGATCAAAGCTGATAACAGAAATCGATGAAATCAAATCAAAACATTCAACATAGCAACAAATAAAACATGTCCTGCGTCAAAGTTTAACAATATAATTCTATCTGCTACCGAGATCAAAATGGTCTGAAATTTGGTATGAATAAAGATCATAACTTTTATTTTAAACTGCAAAAGATTCACTTGTTTTGGACAAGAGACGAGAAAAGTTACGATGTCACGAACATAGACTCAGGCCATGTTTGCAGCAGTGTAAAATAATTTCTAAGTACAAAAGAACAGCTGTCTGGGTCTAACTTCCAGATCCTCGACCACTAATCAAACGATGTCGGATTTGGCTGAAATTTGACAGGCATAAACTAGGTAACTTCGACTCCTTTTTAAAAATAAAATCAACCAATTTCGACGTAACACAGAAGAGATACGATGCGTCAAACAGGAACTCAGGTCGTGTTTGCAGCAGTGTAAAATAATTTCTAAGTACAAAAGAACAGCTGTCTGGGTCTAACTTCCAGATCCTCGACCACTAATCAAACGATGTCGGATTTGGCTGAAATTTGACAGGCATAAACTAGGTAACTTCGACTCCTTTTTAAAAATAAAATCAACCCATTTCGACGTAAGACAGAAGAGATACGATGCGTCAAACATGAACTCAGGTCGTGTTTGCAGCAGTGTAAAATAATTTCTAAGTACAAAAGAACAGCTGTCTGGGTCTAACTTCCAGATCCTCGACCACTAATCAAACGATGTCGGATTTTACTGAAATTTGATAGGCATAAACTAGGTAACTTCGACTCGTTTTTAAAAATAAAATCAACCCATTTCGACGTAAGACAGAAGAGATACGATGCGACAAACATGAACTCAGCTTTTTACATATATAGAAACTGCAACCAAAACATGGTCTGACTGCATACATACTAAATTAAACACTAAATATATTCATAAAACATATATATATATATAACCGTAAACCTGTAGAGTATATAACTTATATACTAACTCATTTATAAAATACATAACTAATACAAAAAAACTCATATAAATTTATACTCAAAATAAAATGTAAGTAGATAAAATGTGCAATCTATAAGCTTCTTAATATATACTGAAATCTTAAATATACTATTGTAAGCATATGCACTCCTTTTATAATACAATAGTCAATAGACATGCATAATCGAAATCTTTATACATTGCCTCAAAGATTGTAATTTTTCTAACACGTTAAAACGAGTCATATATATTATAAATTTTCTTCACAATATGTATATTAACTTGAAAACATAAACACGAATGCAAAAATCTTTAAAATATAATGATATCAATATACTTACTTTACTATTATACATATACCAATCAGCCAATGCCAAACAACCTACTATATATATATATATCACTAACAGAGGGGATAGACTTTAGGCAAACCTGAGAGGAAAAATGAGCATGTTCTGGTTTGAAAGAAATTACAAATATATGTACCCGAGCGAAGATGCCTATTCATGCTCGGCTGCTCCCGTTGGGAGGACGTGGAGATGTGGGCGAATAAGGAGGCATGGCGGCGGACGTGAGGGCAACGGCAGTGAGAGGCCGGATCAGTGGCGAGTGCTGAGGCGGATCTGCTGTTATTTGGGTGGGTTCGGCTGTTTGGTCGGAGGGTGGAGGAGGAAGGGGTTGCTAGCTTGCATCGCCGTACTCGGTGATCAGGGAGGGGATGGATCGGGTTGCAAGTGGAGGGGAGGCGCATGCTATCGGGGTGGTGGTGGAGCCGAAGTCAGGTGGTCAGGGGAAAGGCGGAGGCAGAGCTGAGGCCATGGGTAAGGTGTTCGGGCGGAGGAGAGGAGGTGTGTGCTAGCGACATGGCAGAGGGAGGAAGAGGAGAGACATGGTTTATGGCAAAGAAATGGGAGAAAGAAAAATGAGAGGAGAAGCAAAAGGAGAATGCTTCAGAGAGAAAAAAAATGAACGAAAATATATATTAGATCTGCTTTAAAAACAAACAAACAGAGAGAGTGAACAGTGAGTTTGCAAAGTAGAATATATGGCTTCCTTTGCAAAATGAATAAAACCGGAAACAGAGAAACGAACCACCATAAAGCAAATTGAAATGATGGAGATGTAACAGCTGACCCTTGAATTCTGCAAATATTTATGACTAGGTTGGACAGCACGTTTATAAATTGATTGGGCTGAACGTTTGAAAAGAAAAGGCAGAGGTAACGTAAACGAAACGTACCACAGCAAATATAAAAATTGAAGTTATGGAAATGTAACAGCTGTAAATTGATTGAGCAGCTATTAAAGCAATTTATTGTATTGCTTGGGATCCATGTACAAAATTGAAAAGGCAAAGGAAAGCTAACTGTCACAAATTATAATACCGATACCATGCACATTTTATTGTTTCCGTCGCGTACCGGATTTCAAAATACGGAAATAAATATACCGCGAAGATCAGCACGACGAGACGATCAAAATGGTATATAGATGTCAGTGGTACGATTTGATTTATAAAAATTCGAATTTTCTAATAGCGGAAAAATGCAAGAAAAACGCTGAAAAATAAGATCGACAGAGCCAAAGATATCCGAATTTGGAAAAACGACAAACTGACATCTTGCTCAGAAGATGTTTTAGAATTTTTCTATGTAAAAATATTTAGGTTCCGAAACATTTTATTTTCATTGCTTTTTAACTGATTAAGTTGAAGTGAATTTACGCGCGAAATAAACTTTCATATTTTCGGACGAAAATTTACCAGTTGCTATGTTTAACTAGACGCATTCCAAATACCAAATTTTTATTTCAAAATTTTGTCGGTTTAAAATTTCGCAAAATTTCAACTAATTACGTTATTAAAATAGTTGAAATATACGGGTCGTTACATTGGGGCTTTGTGCTTTTTCTTAACAATAATAATATTTACAATATCACCATTAATGAACATCAAAAGGGAGACCATCATGTCCAGGCAAATGCTGTCCAAAGTCATTCAATAAATTTCTTCATATATGACTAGTATATTTCAATTTGTATTTCAGTTTCTGTTTAACAAGACTAGTTATAATAGCTTGTGCATGGATTCGCTAAAGTTTAAACATAGCTAGACACATAAAATGTATGTGAGCAGCCTGATGTCGATTAAACCATAAACAAGCTGACTAAGCTTGCATTGGAGTGTGTATATGAGGCATTGTAGCAGAAAGCGGAAGGCTGTAGATGATTAATCTGGCATGTGACAGAGAAACAATGCAACAATGGATCTAACATGTGACGGATTTAGTTATAGATGCATCTTTTCTTGCTCTTGAGTTATCAACTAACCAAGCAAAATTGACGTTGATTGGGGACGATTTTTGGTCTTAAGGACGTAGCTGCATTAAGGTAAGACTTTTTTGTTTACTTCTATGTTTACGTACTGTGTTGCTTTTCTTAAGTTCGGTGAGGTTATAACGATGTTACATAAAATCCAAGAAACATAACGAAGAAGGTTAAATCTCTGTAACCGGATTAAAATAAAGTAAAACTTCAGTGTTTTGTGTACTTGACGATCTTAATGAGTTAAATTCAGGTGAAAACTAATGTAATAGGGTAGCCAATAGGTTTGTTGAAGCTAGAATCCAACCTAGTATGATACTTGGGACAATAAACAAAATACTTGTTGCCTTCCCTACAAAAACTGAAGCTCTTTAATCTATGAATCTTATATTGTTGTTCTTTATATAAAAACATAGGATTGATTTGTAGACAAATTTTATAAACAAATATGCGAACTAAAACTCACATTTAGCATCAAAGTAAAATTTAAATGTACCCACATGAGTTCTCTCATACGAACATAGACGAAAAACAAAGTGAGAAAAACAAAGCGATTTTGTTCTAAATTTACATCATAATACTTAACTAACAAGTATACCTGTACAATCATAAAAAATGAACAATCCATTAAAAAAATTAATCCTAGTTTCGGTTTATTTGTTGAACTTTTTCCAACCTATATAGATAATAAAGTTTTCATCTACTAATGTTATAGCATCTTGTTGTATTATGACCGCATAGCAAGTTGATGAGTGTAGTTTCATAGTATTGACAGGTTTTGTTATGAATCTCAAAAGAAATACAGATTACCACTAGTACTGATAGGTTTTGTTATGAATCTCAAATGATATAAAATACTACTTACAACCAATTTCTTGCCCAAACTCATCCCTTCCAACATTATATCACAACATCGATGGCCGAAACATAAGTTTCAAGCAACTAACGTCAATCCTAAATCTCACAAAGGCCACAACTTAGTTGATAGGGATGATAAGGTCCATAAACCAGTGAGTATACCAAAAAAGACGGTAACCAGCATATTATGCTCATTTTTTCCTAAAACAAGTGACAACTGTAAGAGGATGACAAATCAATAAAAAAAAGAAACGATGTTTATTTCAAGACCTTAAATATTTAGTCCCTAATTCGATTGAAAAAATAAAAAAACAACCTAGAAATTAGTACCTTACTATGTTGGAAAATCACCTGAAGATACGCAGATCGAATATGAAAACCATCAAGCGAAAAAACGAAATTAATCAACACGAGAAATCGAAGAGCAACTGATCAACCAATAATCGAAGAAGAAGATCAATGACTAGGTACCAACTGATCAATGACTGGGTACCTTGATTTTGCTTGAGAAGGTTTTGCGATTAGAAAAGTAAAAGCGATCCTGAAGCGCGAATTTGGGGAGGAAATGGGGATTTGGCAGAAAGCGAAAATAATTTGGAGATCTGGCGGCCAAAGAAAGTGGGAAGCGTAACAAACTTAAGCGTTGTGAGTCCAGATGTTATTTTCCATCTTTAACCCTTTTGTTTTCAATTTATTTTCAATTTTACCAAATTTTATAACGGTGTAAAGCAGTGATAAACTATTTACAGCTCCTTTTACAACGGTTTTGAAGGTTTTATAATGGGATTTAAGTGTTATTATTTTATAACGGCATTTGATTATTAGTAGTTCAGAAATATTTTTGTTGGGAATTTCATGTTTGGTGTAGTGAAAGTAATAGAATGTTATCGAAGAAGTGCGTCCGATAAGAGGTGCTACCTCACTGGTCTGAGATCGCTCCTGTTTTAGCCACCTTATGCCAACTCACGGGAGTTGGGTCCACGTATATACCTTAGGATCGTCGCCACCATCCTACTTCATTCTGGAAACTCCACCGCGTACACAGTTGTTAAAGTGGTTTTCGGTATCGACAGAGAGTATGTCCATATCCGATCCTGGTCTCTTTAACAACCAATCGTTATTATAACACCGCGATCATTTCAAAATAGTCTATACTTCAAAATCAAAATATAATTCATTTCAAAATCAAATCAATACGGTATCATTTACACTTCAAAATATTCACTTCCAAAATAATAGTACTTTCAAAGTTATAATACTTTCGAAACCAAACAAATTGAAATTATAACACTTCCAACCATAATACTTTGAGATTCATAACTTTCAAAATATAACTTCCACCACTTAAACAGTTTAGATATTAAAATAGTATATACAAAATAAAATAGTTTATAAAGTAAAATAGTTTTTATAAATAATTATAAGTTAAAATAGTTTTATATTAATATTAAAAATAATTTATAAAGTAAAATTTAGGATGGTTTTAAATATAATTTAAAAATACTTTATAAAATAAAATAGCTTTCTAAGTTTCATAAATCAATTCAAATCAACTCCAATTCCCAATTTAACTTAATTAAATCTCAATTCCCAAATTCCATCTCAATTCAGTTTCTCAATAGACCATTTCAATTTATATCGATTTCAAATACATATCTGAACCATAAATAAACCATTTCAATTTCAATATATTTCAAAGCTTTAAATATTCAACATTTCAAAACTAAATTCGATAATCTTACATATATATATATCAATTCACTTTTCTATTATTTAGTTTTGAAATATTTACTTAATTATTTCAATATCATTTAAATACGACTTCAATTTACAAATTTAAATAAACAAAACATCCCATTTAAATATATATAAGTTTGAAATATCCATTTAAGTCACCTTTAATCAAATTTCAAGTTGTAAAACACTTCTTTAAATTTCAAATTCAATACATTTCAAATCAACTTATTTAAGTATAATTCTTAAATAAATATAATTTCAAATCAATTTCAAATCATTATAAACTCTATATTTGAAAATATAGATATTAAATAAATACTTAAACATATTATTCATCAACTTATTAAATCAACTTTAATGAATCTTTAAACTAAATATTTATCAAAACCATATATTTCTTTTCAAAACCATAGAAATCATTTTCAAAATATTTATATAAAGACCAACGGTGTCTGTATATAATTTTCTACCCTATGGTCAAGTGGTACAGATATTTATCATTTCAATCCGCAATTTAAATATATATACGGGTATATATCTTTTCAACCCGCAATCCCAAATTCAAATAAATTGAAAATCGCTTGGGTTTATCATTTCAACCAATAACGATTTTCTCCTATTCTACAAGATCGTTCGGGTATGTATCATTTCAACCCATAGTGATTCTATACTAACAGGGAACTTGCAGAGTGATAACAGATATGATAATAAAATAACAATAGTAACAGGCATATATCATCAATATAAATAACAGATAATGGTGTCAGATGTCACAGGTGAACAGATACAGATAATCGTGAGTGATTGCTCACCTTTAGAGGCTAGAGAGATTTGATAATGAAATGAGTTATGAATCCAAGCACGAATTCCAAAGCAATGCTAGACTGGCACGAATTCGACGGACGAACTGATAAATAAGAATTGATGAGAATAAATCAGATCAGCTTAATACATACAGAAAATATATTATTATTATTATTATTATTTTGTTAAATCGATATTTAAGACAAAAAATAAAATACACACACACACACAAGTAAAATCATTATCCTTAAACACATATATTTAAAAACCAATATTCAAGTTAAAGCGCATATAACATAGATATATATAAGCTATAAAACAACATTTGAAATATATAATACGATAAAATGTAATATAATAAAATCTAAAAAAAATAGCAAAGTAAAATGTAATATAATGTAAAATAATATAATATAATATAGTATGCATATAATACTGCAAAAGAAGGAGGCAACAAAATCAAACCCTGTCAAATATACATATAAACAGAACGTATTATATGTATATCGTGTCAAATTTAAAACTATGGTATACTAACAGGGAAACCATTGGATTTATAATCGGAACATATTATATACTCTTTGAATGTTAACCCTTTTTATAATCTGCAAACTAACATATATTCAAACTTTCATATGTGCTACCCCGGAAATCCTGATTTTTTTAATTAATATCAACTAAACTTGATAAAAAATCAAACTATTCTATATGTTATGATAAAACCGAGCTTGACAATATTTATAATACTTATAAAACACATACAAGAAGATACGTGTAAACATAAACTGTTAATAAAATAAAAGAATACATATATAGACTACAAAAAAACAGATCATATATAAAATAAACCAACATATAAAATATACAGTATATACACGTACAACTTACACAATTGAACATTTATATAACTTGAAATCAAACATATATATAAGAAGACTTATATACAAATGCACATATATAGATAGTAGTAGACTCATATAAAATAATATAACATATATAAAAATTATATACCTAACAGTATATGGAAACATACATATCTAATAAAATTCATACAAATAAACTAAGATATAATACCAGTATAAGTTTAAATAGTAAAACGTGCAATAGGAACTACAGAATGTGTAAGCAATATATCCATAAATACTATAAATATATACATGCCGAACAAATCGATACAGCAGCTTAAAAAAAATATGCAGACAAAATAACACACACACACACACACACACACACACACATATATATATACACTATACTATATATATAGATGCAAACCTATGCGAACAGTTAAGGTTATATACATTTATATAAAATATAAACATACATCAAAGAAAAATCTGGGGAAATATTTTATCGTAGTTTAGATGAAAATATTTTATATATACGCATATATGTATCAGCAATTAAATTACCTACTATAATAGAGGAGGCAACTGCATGCTAGGGAAGAGGTTTGCCGCATGCATGGATGGCCAAAGAAGATTGCAGTTTGGCAGAGGAGGTCGACTACAGGGGTGAGGTGGCGCGGGTGAAGAGAGAGGGGAGGCGAGAGGGGAAGGTGCAGATCTGGAGGTGGGGAAATGCAAAGGGGCGTGGCATAGATGCTTGGCTATGGAAAGCAAGCTTCAGAAACGTGATTTCACCTTTTTTTATTTTATTTTTTTATTTAGCATAATAGGAAAATGAAGGTTATGGCAATACGAAAGGTGGATGCGCAGGCTTTCAAATGAGATAAGCAACAAAGAAAATGAACCGGCACAGTATGACCTTTATATATTAATATGTATATTCCCAAATGAACCAAGCAGAGAATTCGAGAAACGGATGGGGAACCGGTAGTAATAGCAATGGTTCGACATAAATTCTGGAAATAAAGAGGCTAGAGGCTATTGGGTAATAGACGGTGGGATATGGAAGGGTAGGAAACCCAAAAGACTCGGTTGTAGAACCGATACGCTAGGTGTTTCATAGATAGCACCGCACACCGAACTTCGAAATACACAAATAAATAAACTGCGGAGATCGGTACGACGAGACGATCAAAATGGTATTCAGATATAGATGGTACGATCATCCCTTCAAAAGTCGATATTTGGTACCAAAATGCTGCTATTTCGCCGAAAATAAGATCGATGGAGCAATAACAGTCCAAATTTGGAGAAACAAAATATGACGTCTCACAAAGAAGATGATTTACAAATTTTCTATAGAAAAATATTCAGGTTTGGAAAACATTTTATTATCATCAATTTGAACTGATATAAATTGGAATAAAATTACACTAGAAAATAAACTTCCAAATTATCCGATGAAAATTTACCTGTTGCTATGATTAATTAGACACATTCCAAATATCAAATTTTTATTTCAACATTTTATCGTTTAAATTTCTCAAAATTTCAACTAATTACGTTATTAAAACATTTAAAATTTACGGGTTGTTACATCCGCTATATCTACCGCTTCAAAAGACGGTCTGACAGTCCATCCTTCATATTTCTCGAACCACATTCAAAATGTCAAATCTTGATAGGGGCATGGAGTAAATTCTCCCAGTACAAGCAAGAGTGGTTCTACGTACACTGCCCTCCCAGTTTTGCGAGGAGATGGATGGAAGGGAGTAAGTTTTATTCCTTGACTAATATTTGCCCGAGGCTCGAAATGCGTTCTTCCTAAATTTCCTTCAACTTTTATAGGTATCCGCCCACGATCGGAAGGCGCTGGATATTCCGAGCCCGTCAAGGCCATTCGAGCTATTCTCGTGAGAAACCTGGAGATCAAATCCGTTATTTCCAACGAATTGCTTTCAAGGTTTGGATTATTGATGGAGGGTCGTTGAACTAGCCTCCCAACTGGCGCCACTACAACCGGATCTGCTGTGGAAAAAGGCAAAGAGCATGCCGGACCTTCGGTGCCTCTTGTAGAAGGGGCCCCCGATACAACTGAGGAAGGTGAAATTAAGGAGACCGGGATGCCAGAAGCGACCGATGAGAATATAAGTCCCGACTCAGCACCAATAACTGACGCACTTGACATCGATGAACCGCCTCCTCCTTCAAAGAGGAAAAAAGGCCTAGCCAACAAACTGAGAAAGAAATCAGTGGGCGGAACTTCGAAAGTTACAATTACTCCAGTCGAGAAAGAGTCGTCTTGTAACATCCCAGAATTTGTTAATTTAAAATTTAGTGACTTATTTGAACTTTTGAATTTAATTTGAGTAATTTCAACAAAAATTAAATATTGTTGATAATAATATTACAAAGTTATATGGAATTAAATAAATTTTGATAGTAAAGTTTAAATAAAGGATAATAACAACAAATAAATAAAAATATAAAAAAACATGACTTAGTTTAAATAATAAAATAAAATATGTGATGAATTAAATGTAAAAGAAAAAAAAATTAAAACAAACACTTTCATTTAGCAAAGTAAAACAAGAACAAGATTTGATCACAAAAAGAAAAGACATGCATTCAAATATAAGTATGTAGAAATGTAGTATTCAGCAAACAAAACGAAGAAAGAAATATAAACTGTAAAAGAAAACAAGTAAACATGAAGCTATGAAAAAAAGACTAAAACAGCAAATACAAGAGTGAAGCAAGAAAAAAATTTATATACGAAATGTACTTGCAAGAAGAAAAATTATATGTGTAAACATAAGAAGGTACCAAGGCATTTAATGCCATTATCTCTAGTACGTCAAGCAAGATTATCAGCCACCATATTTATAAAAAATCTCTGGTTAACAATGTACAAATAAATTTAAAAAGTACAATTTATATCTTGTTTCAGCCTGCATTGTTTTCTTTATCACATCCTCTATACCAGCCCGTTCAAAAGCAAAAATAAAGCAAAGTCAGGAAGGAAGGAAAACATAAGTATCATTATATTTTACAAACTCAAGATCATTTAACAAAGCAAACAACTACAACCTGGAATTAAATACAACAGCATCATCAATAAACTCAAAGATTGGAACAAGGAAAATCAAATCTGTTTCTTCTCAAGCCTAGAAGCTCTGTGTTTCAATTTTATTCCAGGTGAGTAAACATAAATTTTTAAAAGTTTTAAGTTGATTTAAAATAGTTTAAGACTTTTTGATGATCTGGTTGTACATGCTTCAGTTTGAATATATTTTTGTGATGCTCTGTGTTCTCTGCAAATTTATACAGGGTGTATATTTGTTTCAAACCTAAAATTCATTTGCTGTTAATCATTGTCAAGCTTTGATTTTTCAATTAATCAAGATGTTTAATCCTCAAGCAAGATTTTCACAAAACTTATTTAAACATACAGTGAATTATCCCCACTGGAACTTAGTTTACAGGTAATCAAACAATCCTTTGATAAATTGGATTGTCATAAAAGGTTAATTCAACTTCATAGCTTGAATCTATACTGAAAATAATCAATTTTTAACAAAAAATGAAGATTTTTAAATGGGTATTTTTTGAGCAGTTCGTATTTGAATGAAAACTACATTTTTACAAATTTAGGATGACTGAATCAATTTTTATTGTCGAAACTTGAATTGAAGCAAGTTTAACCATCCATGATTTCGGGAAAAATGTAAAAAAAATTATCCATTGCGTGAATTAGGAGGACGCGTTCGAACTAGGGTTTTTGTTCGAGCTTTTGGACATGTCAGAAACGAGGCGTGTAACGTCTCCTATACGTGATCGAGTTTCGTGAGACTCTGGAGGATGGTAGAATGGTGTGTTGTCGTGGTGTGGACGGAGTTGGGACAGCTCCGGTGGATTGAGCGGCCGTGGCGAGGTGTTTTAGTTAGTGGGTTGTGTTATAATTTTTTCGAGCATACTGCCTTTTTTTCGATTTCGAATGTTTGGCGATTAATCGAGTTTGGTTTTCGAGTTTATGGGAGTTTTGTGACTTTCCTGAGGTGATGGAGTTCGCCGGAGTTGAGCCGCGCCGCCATGCACGTGCACAGCGTTGGTTTGGGTATCAAGAGGGCTTCGTGGTAGGAACTCGAGTGGATACTCGGGGAAGATGGTGCTTGGCTTCGGGGAGGAACTCGCGTTCGCGAGTGTGCTTCCTGTTGCCTAGTTTGAACATTTAAGTTTTAAACAGAAAAAAAGAAGGGAAGAAGAAGAAACGAATAAGAGGGAAGAAGAACAACTCGGGAAATAGGTGGGAGGAACTCGAGTTTAACTCGAGAAAACGCAGGGGGTCTCTCGGTGTAGTTTGAGACCTTCAGCAAAATGAAAGAATTGAAGTTATATCACCTTAAACAATTTTAAATATTAACGACTTAAATTAATGTTTGACAAATTAAGCTAAGAAATTATTATAAGTTTTTCTTTTATTTTATTTTTGTAAATACTTAACAACGTTTTTAATCTTAATTAATACTTTAATTAAATAGTTAACTTAAAGATAAGTATTTAATCTAATTAACACTAAAGTTCTAGTTAGTAATAACAAATTGATTTCAAAGTCCAAGGAAGATTTTTTTATTAATTAAGGTAAATGATCATTATTGATTAATTGTTTAAAAAGGAGTAATTAAGAAGAGTTAATTAATTTATAATTGTAATGAATTAAGTAATTAAAGATTTATATGGTAATTAAAGATTGGCTAATTAATAATTAAGTATCTAATTAATTTGTAAATTTAGAATTGTTAACTAGATAATTTAAGTTAATAAATTTATAATTAGTAGTTAATTAATCAATTATTTAAGGAATAATTAATTCATCAAGTTGATTAAGACTTACTAAAATATTGGATAAAAAATCAATAAAAATAATAATGTGGTTAATTCACTTTTAAATCATATTCTCCTAAATTAGAAATGATTGACTATCCTCAAATATTCTGTACTGAATTAATATTTCTATTGTGATACTGTGATTGTTTTGGTACTGAACTGTGATTTGTGACTTAATTCTGTATTGATGTGAAAACCCTTCTTGCCGTAAAACGGTATTGTTACTTCGATGCGACAGGGAGTCGGATTTCAGTTTGTTATCCGAAACCCACATCGAACCCTGAATATAAATCTTTGTGATTGTCATATCCACATGTTTTAAAAAATTTATCGATCACTATTCAGTTTAGTCGGGAGAGGACCTTTGTGTCATATAACCCATTCCGAATAGTGATACGTCGTAATGGTTAGTATTTGAAGACCGGTGTTGAAGACCGGGTATTTATGAAAATGATAGGACAACCTATCGATTGTCTCTGCACTGAGTTGCTCCGGTATAGAGATTCCCTAAGTGATGGGAAGTCCGATCGGGATTGTGAATACCCGGATTGCAAGGACTTCTTCGGAAGTGCCTTCGGTTCTGTTCGAACCCGGAACAGACTTGTATGGTTGTATGTCCGACACTACACTTTGAGGTATAAAGCTAATTTCTTTCAAATACATTTCTGTTTGGTGGCGGAGAATTTATTCTCTTAGCTTAACACCCTTCTCTAAGACGTACGAGCTCAGAGGTTATGTACTTGAAGGTTATCAGTGATATACTCCCAATTTGGTAGTGTGGCATGCTGAGTGTTGTTGTATGTTGCTGATCATTTATTGATCAAAGCATGGCTTTTGTGTAAAGCGTAGCTTTGTGGACGAGACCTCATCGGACCTCACAACCCGGAAATGGTCGAAACAGGAAAGATGCGGCAAGGTTATGAGGGTCGCGCCCTTTAGGGTATGTCATTTCCTTCTGGAAAAAGGTAGTATCAGGTATGGAGCCCTGGTATTTAACCTATGTGGTTGCTCCAATCTCATTTACTGTGTGATTGTTGCTTTGTGATCGAGGGCCCTCGGATAAAGGTCTCAAAGGACCAGGGAATGGCATATTCGTGAGTTACCTAGTTATAGGGGTAACCCGGCCTTGTGTTGGCAGAGAGCAGTTGTCTCTCGGGTTGTCCATCCAGAGGCGTACCCACGTGGCGGTAGGAAGTTCCTTAGCCTGACCATTTGTTGGAAATCCAATTTCCAATATGAACCCTCTACGGTTTTAGTTGTAGAACCTGCCATTTACTTATGGTGGTCACCACTGTTTAGATGGTAGCTATAGTAGGCATAGTTCGAAATGTCTATGCTGGCTAAGATTAATATTATATTTTCGAAATGGCTTTCTACACTATGCACTAGTAATAATATCAAAGAATTTTTCTCGTATTAAGCATATTTGACTATCATAAGAAGAAATCTCCTCCAATTCTGCGTTTGCATTGTGTGTGTGGCGGGAGGTCTTATGGTAGTTTCATTTTCAAAAGGCATATCGGATTCCTCTTCTGAACTGTTTTATTTAAAGCAACTACTTTTGTTTACTCATACCAGTCCCATGACTGACCCGGAGTTTATTGTTTCTTTTCTAAACTCTCGGTGCCCATCATTTCCACACGGGCAGCCTGGTAGCAGGTTTCCATATTCTGGTGTTAGCGGTATTTTGGGGACCTTTACCTTGAAGATATTTTGGAAGCTTTTTTGGATCACCAGGTGCTTAGTTATGGATATTCACTATCGTCTTCATTCCTTTGAAGACTTTTTCTTGTGATCACTGTTGTACTATTATGATGTTTATTTGGAGTTGTGGCATATGTATTATGATACTCTGATGTAGTAATGGATATTATGATGATGTTGTATCTATGATGTAATGTATGATATTCTGTTTATTTCCGCTGTTTATATTCATCGGATGTTGTTATAAGCTCCGCCGAACTGAAGTTTGACGTTTGAATATCTGACAATCGAATACAAGTGAGGAATTTGATGTTGATTTTCGAATGCCAGATTTCAGGATCGTGACATTTGGTATTAGAGGTGAAGGTTGAGTAAGAACTTTAGCTATGAAGTATAACACATTAGATGGATCATTAGAGATAGGGTGAAGTATACCCTAGAATGAGTATAACCCGAAACCTTAAATTTTCCTAGTCTATTTCTTTTTACTACTGACATTCCTTGAGATATTTTGTCCGTGGATCTAAATCTAGTTTCCTTACTAATTACAGATAGTAAGAATGAGCGGACGAAAAGGAAAAGCTAGGGGTCAAGGAAGTGCTACAACAACTAATCAAATTCCCCCAATAGCCGAAGCAGCAATGCCTACTCAGCATCAGCCGAATCTGGCTGATTTATACAAGAATTTCTCAAAGCTTGGTGGTAAGCTGTTCACCGGCAAGGAGTCTATTGTTGAGGCCCAAGCATGGATCAGATCTTGTGAAAGGATCTTTAGGGGGCTAAAGTTGGAAGACGATCAAATGCGACTAATCGCTTCTTGGCAACTTCAAGAAGAAGCTTTAGCATGGTGGGAGACAGTCACCGTGGATAAGCCAGAAGATGAGTTTCTTGGGAGAAATTTAAAGAAGTATTTGAGAAGCACTATATGCCTTCAGCTGGGATTTCTCGTATGTATCAGGAATTTATGGACTTGAAGCAAGGAAGTTTGTCATTTGAGGAGTATCTAAACAAATTCAATGAATTGTCTCGTTTCGGCCCAGAATTGGTGAACACCCCTCTGAAGATGAATGAAAGGTTTATTCGTGGGATGAATAAGAAGTTCCACGAAAGGATCACTGGCCACGTCAAAGAGTCTTTTTCTGATCTTATTGATATGGGTTATCGATATGCTCCACTTGACATGCAAGAGGTCCCGAAGGAGGGAGGAAGTACGAGCAATCTAAATTGGAAAAAGAGGAAGTTTGGAGGCAAGAAACCATGGCAGGGTAAGGAGAAGAAGAAGAGCAATCAAGGAAGCTCGGTAGAGAATGTTACTTGCTATAATTGTCAAGAGAAAGGCCACTATTCAACTAATTGTACGAAGCCTAAGAAACAATCGAATCAATTCGTTCAAGCAAAGTCCAGGAAATGTCATGCTTGTCAGGAAGAGGGACATGAAGTCAAAGATTGCCCAATGATGAAGAAAGCTAAGGTAGCAAAGGTGTACGCAGTCAAAGATCAACCTACAACTTCTAAAGCAGGAAAGGGGAAGGGGGTTCTGGAAGGTAACCTTACTATTTATGATAGAATTGTTCGAGTTTTGTTTGACACTGGTGCTACACATAGTTTTATTTCTCAGCAAGCTATAAATGAACTAAATCTTGAACCTTATTTCGTTGAGGAGCCTATATGCGTAAAGAATCCAGTCGGAGGCCTAGCAAACCTTTGTCTTCGATGTAGAAATGTTCCTATCTCATATTCTTGTTACCAATTCCCTATTTGTCTCTTTGTCCTTGATTTTAATGAATTCGAAATCTTACTCAGAATGGATTGGCTAACGAAATACGAAGCCAAATTGGATTGTAACAATCGATTGATTTCGATTAAAACTGAATTTGGAGATTTTATTGAGATTTCTTGTGAGGACCCTAGTCCTAAAAGAGAAGGGTTGATGTATAATTTGGGATATTCTGAAACCAGTTTGGAGTCCATACCCATTGTTAGAGATTTTCCAGACGTGTTCGAAGAAGTAAAATCCTTACCTCCACATCGAGAAATAGAATTCAGAATTGACTTAGTTCCAAATGCTCGTCCTGTAGTTCACGCAAGTCGCAGGATGGCGCCTAGAGAAAAGGGTGAATTAGTCAAGCAAACTAATGATCTGCTAAGCAAAGGATTAATTCATCCTAGTGTTTCTGAATGGGGTTCAGCCGTTGTGTTTGTTGCAAAATCGGACGGATTTTTGAGATTGTGTGTTGACTACCGCGATCTCAATAAGCAGACTCTCAAGAATAAATTTCCTCTACCTAGAATTGACGACCTATTTGATCAACTACACGACGCTTGTTTCTTTTCGAAGATGGATCCAGCTCAGGGATTCCATCAGTTACGAATCGCCGAAGATTGTGTTCATTTGACCGCTTTCAGGGGTCCAAATATGTTCTACGAATGGTTAGTCATGCCTTTCGGGCTAACCAATGCTCCAGCATACTTCGTAGATCTTATGACTCGTGTATTCCGGGAAGTATTGAATGAATATGTGCTTGTATTTATTGATGATATCCTAATTAATTCCAAAACCGAGGAGGAGCATTCTGAACATCTCAGAATTGTTTTGGAGATATTAAGAAGAAACGTCTTATTCGCCAAATTTTCTAAATGCCATTTTTGGGTCAAAGAAGTTAAGTTTCTCGGGCACATTGTTAATGAAGAAGGAATTTCTGTTGATCCTAGCAAGATTTCTTCTATTCTAGACTGGAAGCAACCTACTACTCCAAAAGAAGTTCGAAGCTTTTTGGATTTGGCAGGTTATTATCGGAAGTTTGTTCAGGACTTTTCTAAGATAGCTAGTCCGATGACTAAGCTAACAATGAAAAATGCAAAGTTTAATTGGACTCCGAAATGTGATGAAGCTTTTCAGGAGTTAAAGAAGAGATTAACCACCGCTCCTGTTCTCGCTATTATTAATGGGAACTAGGGTTTATCTGTCTATACTAACGTTTGTGGTGATGTGGTGTAGTATTAATGCAGAATGGGAAGGTTATTGCCTACGCGAGTAGACAATTACGCCCGCATGAAAGAAACTACCCAACACATGATTTGGAGCTTTTAGCTGTTATTTTCGCCTTAAAGATCTGGCGACATTATCTTCTGGGTAAGAATCTCCTTCAGCTTTCTAAAAGGAAATTTTAAAGTTCGAATTAACTTAACATATACTTATACTTAATAAATTCTTTTGTTATAGGTGAAAAATTCGAATTATTCACCGACCACAAATCTTTGAAATATCTCTTCACCCAGAAAGATCTGAATTTGTGACAACAACGTTGGTTGGAATTTCTGGCATCTTATGACCTAGATATTCTGTATACACCCAGAAAAGCCAATATAGTTGCCGATGCCTTGAGTAGGAAACATGCTATTCTTGCTCATCTTGTTATCGCTCCTACTCTTCTTAAGAGGATCGCGAGCAAGCAGCGTGAAGATGAGTTTCTTCGAGGAATTCATAAAAGAATATGCCAAGGGGAAGACACTAATTTTGAGATGGATAGTAGAGAGGTTATAAGATTATAGGGCAGAATCTGTGTCCCTGATATTGCTGAGCTAAAACGAGAAGTTTTAGATGAATGTCACAAGTCTAAACTTTGCATCCATCCAGGAGTCAATAAGATGTACAGAGATATCAAAAGAACTTTCTGGTGGAAGACAATGAAAAGAGATATATCTATATATGTGAGTCGCTGTGCTACTTGCCAACAAGTCAAAAGCGATCAAAAGAAAATGGCGGGTTTACTTCAGCCTTTAGAAGTACCGAAGTGGAAATGGGACCAAGTATCGATGGATTTCATCAATGGATGGCCTCGCTCTCGAAAAGGCAATGAAGCGATTTGGGTCATTGTGGACCGTTTGACTAAGAAAGCCCATTTCTTGCCAGTAAAATCTACCCTCACGGCAGCAAGCTTAGCTGCGCTGTATGTGAAAGAGATTGTCCGTCTCCACGGTATCCCTAGCAGTATAGTGAGTGATCGTGACCCGATCTTCACTAGTAGATTTTGGGAGGCATTTCAAGACGCATTAGGAACAAAACTGAATTTCAGCACTGCTTATCACCCACAGTCTGATGGGCAGACTAAAAGGGTTAACCGAATTTTAGAAGACCTATTGCGTGCTTGTATACTTGATTTTGGTGGTTCCTGGGAGGACCATTTACATCGAGTCGAGTTCTCTTATAACAACAACTATCAGGCCAGTATATAGATGGCTCCTTTTGAATCTTTATATGGTCGTTCGTGTCGATCACCTACATGCTGGATCGAGGCAGGTGATAGACTCGTCCTTGGACCAGATATGATTAAAGAAGCCACTGAAAAAGTCGATTTTATAAGGAAGAAGTTGATAACTGCTCAAAGTCGCCAAAAGAGCTATTATGATCGCAGAAGAAGAGATTTAGAATTTCAAGTTGGAGATTCTGTTTTTCTCAAAGTATCTCCGATGCGAGGTGTATTGAGATTTGGGAAGACCGGTAAGCTGGCACCGCGGTATATTGGTCCTTTTCCTATTCTGGAGAGGATCGGTTCTTTAGCTTATCGAGTACAGCTGCCTAGCTGGTTGTCTGGTGTGCATGATGTGTTTCACATTTCTAGCCTTCGGAAATATGTGCACGATCCAGACTGTATTATTGAAGAAGCTGCTCAACAGGATATCGAGATCACTCCAAATTGAACAGTTAGAAGAGAACCCATAAAGATCATTGATCGTGATGAAAAGCGCTTGAGAAACAAAGTTGTATAACTGGTTAAAGTGCAATGGAGTGGCGATCCAAAGGACTGCACTTGGGAAACTGAAGATAGTATGTAGAAATCATATCCCAGTTGCAGAGTGGATATCTCGGCTTAAACTGGTAAGCCAATTCTCTATCTTTTTCTGAATTCGTATATTCTTTACTTTTCTCTCTCTTTCAAATTTCATGGACGAAATTTTCTTAAAGAGGGGATATTGTAACATCCCAGAATTTGTTAATTTAAAATTTAGTGACTTATTTGAACTTTTGAATTTAATTTGAGTAATTTCAACAGAAATTAAATATTGTTGATAATAATATTACAAAGTTATATGGAATTAAATAAATTTTGATAGTAAAGTTTAAATAAATGATAATAACAACAAATAAATAAAAATACATAACAAAACAAGAATTAGTTTAAATAATAAAATAAAATATGTGATGAATTAAATGTAAAAGAAAAAAATTTTAAAACAAACACTTTCATTTAGCAAAGTAAAACAAGAACAAGATTTGATCACAAAAAGAAAAGACATGCTTTCAAATATAAGTATGTAGAAATGTAGTATTCAGCAAACAAAACGAAGAAAGAAATATAAACTGTAAAAGAAAACAAGTAAACATGAAGCTATGAAAAAAAGACTAAAACAACTAATACAAGAGTGAAGCAAGAAAAAAATTTATATACGAAATGTACTTGCAAGAAGAAAAATTATATGTGTAAACATAAGAAGGGACCAAGGCATTTAATGCCATTACCTCTAGTACGTCAAGCAAGATTATCAGCCACCATATTTATAAAAAATCTCTGGTTAACAATGTACAAATAAATTTAAAAGGTATAATTTATATCTTGTTTCAGCCTGCATTGTTTTCTTTATCACATCCTCTATACCAGCTCGTTCAAAAGCAAAAATAAAGAAAAGTCAGGAAGGAAGGAAAACATAAGTATCATTATATTTTACAATCTCTAGATCATTTAACAAAGCAAGCAACTACAACCTGGAATTAAATACAACAGCATCATCAACAAACTCAAAGATTGGAACAAGGAAAATCAAAACTGTTTCTTCTCAAGACTAGAAGCTATGTGTTTCAAATTTTTTCCAGGTGAGTAAACATAAATTTTTAAAAGTTTTAAGTTGATTTAAAACAGTTTAAGACTTTTTGAATCTAGTTGTACATGCTTCAGTTTGAATATATTTTTGTGATTCTCTGTGTTCTCTGCAAATTTATACAGGGTGTATATTTGTTTCAAACCTAAAATTCATTTGCTGTTAATCATTATCAAGCTTTGATTTTTCAATTAATCAAGATGTTTAATCCTCAAGCAAGATTTTCACAAAACTTATTTAAACATACAGTGAATTATCCCCACTAGAACTTAGTTTACAGGTAATCAAACAATCCTTTGAGAAATTCGATTGTCCTAAAAGGTTAATTCAACTTCATAGCTTGAATCTATACTGAAAATCATGATTTTTAAACAAAAAATGAAGATTTTTAAATGGGTATTTTGTGAGCAGTTCGTATTTGAATGAAAACTACATTTTTACAAATTTAGGATGACTGAATCAATTTTTATTGTCAAAACTTGAATTGAAGCAAGTTTAACCATCCATGATTTTGGGAAAAATGTTAAAAAAATTATCCATTGCGTGAATTAGGAGGACGAGTTCGAATTAGGGTTTTTGTTCGAGCTTCTGGACATGTCGGAAATGAGGCGTGTAACGTCTCTTATACGTGATCGAGTTTCGTGAGACTCTGGAAGATGGTAGAATGGTGTGTTGTCGTGGTGTGGACGAAGTTGGGGCAGCTCTGGTGGACTGAGCGGCGGTGGCGAGGTGTTTTAGTTAGTGGGTTGTGTTGTAGTTTTTTCGAGCATACTGCCTTTTTTTTATTTCGAATGTTTGGCGATTAATCGAGTTTGGTTTTCGAGTTTATGGTTGTTTTGTGACTTTCCTGAGGTGATGGAGTTTGCCGGAGTTGAGCCGCACCGCCATGTACGTGCACGGCGTTGGTTTGGGTATCAGGTGGGCTTCGTGGTAGGAACTCGAGTGGATACTCGGGGAAGATGGTGCTTGGCTTCGGGGAGGAACTCGCGTTCGCGAATGTGCTTCCTGTTGCCTAGTTTGAACATTTAAGTTTTAAACAGAAAAAAAAGAAGGGAAGAAGAAGAAACGAATGAGAGGGAAGAAGAAAAACTCGAGAAATAGGTAGGAGGAACTCGAGTTTTACTCGAGAAAACGCAGAGGGTCTCTCAGTGTAGTTTGAGACCTTTAGCAAAATAAAAGAATTGAAGTTATATTACCTTAAACGATTTTAAATATTAATGACTTAAATTAATGTTTTACAAATTAAGCTAAGAAATTATTATAAGTTTTTCTTTTATATTTTTTTGTAAATACTTAACAACGTTTTTAATCTTAATTAATACTTTAATTAAATAGTTAACTTAAAGATAAGTATTTAATCTAATTAACACAAAAGTTCAAGTTAGTAATAACAAATTGATTTCAAAGTCCAAGGAAGATTTTTTTTATTAATTAAGATAAATGATCATTATTGATTAATTGTATAAAAAGGAGTAATTAAGAAGATTTAACTAATTTATAATTGTAATGAATTAAGTAATTAAATATTTATATGGTAATTAAAGATTGGCTAATTAATAATTAAGTATCTAATTAATTTGTAAATTTAGAATTGTTAATTAGATAATTTAAGTTAATAAATTTATAATTAGTAGTTAATTAATCAATTAATTAAGGAATAATTAATTCATCAAGTTGATTAAGACTTACTAAATTATTGGGGAAAAAATCAATAAAAATAATTATGTGGTTAATTCACTTTTAAATCATATTCCCCCGAATTAGAAATGATTGACTATCCTCAAATATTCTGTACTGAATTAATATTTCTATTGTGATACTGTGATTGTTTTGGTACTGTAATTTGTGACTTAATTCTGTATTGATATCTTTGTGATTGTCATATCCACGTGTTTTAAAAAAAATTCAGTTTAGTCGGGAGTGGACCTTTGTGTCATATAACCCATTCCGAATAGTGATACGTCGTAATGGTTAGCATTTGAAGACCGGTGTTGAAGACCGGGAATTTATGAAAATAATAGGACGACCTATCGATTGTCTCTGCACTGAGTTGCTCCAGTATAGAGATTCCCTAAGTGATGGGAAGTCCGATCTGGATTGTGAATACCCAGATTGCAAGGACTTCTTCGAAAGTGCCTTCAGTTCTGTTCGAACCCGGAACAGACTTGTATGGTTGTATGTCCGACACTACACTTTGTGGTATAAAGCTGATTTCTTTCAAATACATTTCTGTTTGGTGGCGGAGAATTTATTCTCTTAGCTTAACACCCTTCTCTGAGACGTACGAGCTCAGAGGTTATGTAGTTGAAGGTTATCAGTGATATACTCCCAATTTGATAGTGTGGCATGCTGAGTGCTGCTGTATGTTGCTGATCATTTGTTAATCAAAGCATGGCTTTCGTGTAAAGCGTAGCTTTGTGGACGAGCCCTCATCGGAACTCACAACCCGGAAATGGTCGAAACAGGAAAGATGCGGCAAGGTTATGAGGGTCGCGCCCTTTAGGGTATGTCATTTCCTTCTGGAAAAAGGTAGTATCAGGTATGGAGCCCTGGTATTTAACCTATGTGGTTGCTCCAATCTCATTTACTATGTGATTGTTGCTTTGTGATCGAGGTCCCTCGGATAAAGGTCCCAAAGGACCGGGGAATGTCATATTCGTGAGTTACCTAGTTACAGGGGTAACCCGACCTTGTGTTGGTAGAGAGCAGTTGTCTCTCGGGTCGTCCATCCAGAGGCATACCCACGTGGCGGTAGGAAGTTCCTTAGCCTGACCATTTGTTGGAAATCCAATTTCCAATACGAACCCTCTACGGTTTTAGTTGTAGAACCTGCCATTTACTTATGGTGGTCACCACTGTTTAGATGGTAGCTATAGTAGGCATAGTTCGAAATGTCTATGCTGGCTAAGATTAATATTATATTTTCGAAATGGCTTTCTACACTATGCACTAGTAATAATATCAAAGAATTTTTCTCGTATTAAGCATATTTGACTATCATAAGAAGAAATCTCCTCCAATTCTGTGTTTGCATTGTGTGTGTGGCAAGAGGTCTTATGGTAGTTTCATTTTCAAAAGGCATATCGGATTCCTCTTTTGAACTGTTTTATTTAAAGCAACTACTTTTGTTTACTCATACCAGTCCCATGACTGACCCGGAGTTTATTGTTTCTTTTCTAAACTCTGGGTGCCCATCATTTCCACACGGGCAGCCAAGTAGCAGGTTTCCATATTCTGGTGTTAGCGGTATTTTGGGGACCTTTACCTTGAATATATTTTGGAAGCTTTTTTGGATCACCAGGTGCTTAGTTATGGATATTCACTATCGTCTTCATTCCTTTGAAGGCTTTTGCTTGTGATCACTGTTGTACTATTATGATGTTTATTTGGAGTTGTGGCATATGTATTATGATACTCTGATGTAGTAATGGATATTATGATGATGTTGTATCTATGATGTAATGTATGATATTCAGTTTATTTCCGCTGTTTATATTCATCTGATGTTGTTATAAGCTCCGCCGAACTGAAGTTTGACGTTTGAATATCTGACAATCGAATACAAGTGAGGTATTTGATGTTGATTTTCGAATGCCGGATTTTAGGATCGAGACACGTCTCCCCAACATCTAGAGGGTTCGCTAAAAGGTTTATCAGATCCGACCATCCCGAACGACTTGCTAAATTACAGCTTCAATGATCCAGAGACCATGGGACTTAATTCACCTGCGAGAGGCGATGAAGGTGATCAAGCTCGTCATCAAGGAGAGAAAACCCCAACAAGTAAAGCTAAAGAAACTGGTCCGTTGGGGGGAAACACTAGGACACACACGAACACTCACACTTCACCCTACACTTAAATTTTAGCCATCATGTGATCCTCACTAACTCGTCTTCGTTTGGCTTCTGTGCAAGTGATATGGAGCGCTTACACGGCTTCGACCGCCTTCGCGGGTCCTCTATCTTCCACCACTCCGGTCGGTATTCGGGATCAGGTAGACACCGAGACAAGGATGACAGTGGCGATATGGAATACGGTCCCAGAGACTCGTCATCTTCTCGAAGAAGAACTTACAGCCATTCTTCGCATCCCAACGATCCTCCCCCTTACTTAGAGCACAGTAGAGAAAAATATGCTCAGAAGGGATCTCAATTTGAAGCTTCTCGTGACCAACACTCTGGTTCGTCCAGCACCAAGCAGTCTCGTGAGCCTCATAAAAAGTCTGTGACTCCGGCTAGGCATACTCCTCCAATCTCTGCACATGATCCATCGATAGCTGAAAAACTATCCGAGCTTAAAGCTACATTTCCAAAAATATGCTTCGACGGATTGAAATTCCTTCCTACGATTCATCCTTTTCCGGGGCATGTTAAACAAAGCGCTATCTCCTGTAACAACAATGTCTATGTCCAACACAATGCGTTTGTTCATTTGGCAGAAAAAGTTTCATAAGTTTCTGTGGAACGTCAGCGCGAAATTGATCGCCTGAAACTTGAAGCCATCCATGATAAAGATATTATTAAAGCCCAGGATGAAGAGCTTTCCTTGTCCAAATCTCAACTTGAGGCTGCCTAGCAAAACGCTAAAGATACAGCTGAGGCAGTCAGCCGTCTGGAAGCCACTCACAAAAAGGAAATTGATGAGGCAGTTCAACGTAGTGGTGCTCTAGCCTTAGAAAAAGACTCCATCCAGAAAGAAAAGGATATCCTCGCTCAACGAGTTAAAGAACTGGAGGAGCTGTTGTTTAAAGAGAAAGAAGAGAAAACTGCTGCACAGGAAGAGTCGCAGCGATATTGTGAGGAGATCGTCGCAACACGACTCTTAAAGACGAAGCTTGACGAGGAATTTTCTAAAGTTGAAGCATTAAAGGATGCAGCCCGTGAGGAGGGCAAAAGAATGGCACTGACAGAAATCGATTCTCGCCTCGAGGTAGCTGCTGAAGCCGGCAGAGAAGAAATTAAATGCTTATTTGATCCGCTTATTGCTGAATATAACGCTCGAGTTCTCATGCATCGAGATCTACCATTTCTGGGCAAGGGTTACCTCGAATCATTAGTCGAAGCATGGGATACTCTAATAAAAATTAAGCGAGTGGAGCTGGGCACCGAAGAGATTGATGAGGATTCTCTTGTGAAGGAAGTGCTTTGAGGAAACGAGCCTTCTGACTTATCCGTAGCTAAAGCCCTCTACGAAAGAGATTCCTCCTCATCTAAAGGGAAGGACGACGTTGCTGGCCCATCCGGAACTGAGTCTCCAGTTCCTCCTTCCGCCCAACCGGTTGGTTGTTCATCACTCGATCCTTTCAAGTAGCATGTTGGCTATGACCCATAGAAACCTGGGCTTGATGTTCTTCTTTCCCCTATTCTAGAGGGCGAGACTCCTAAAATAGCTGAGAGTCAACCGGAAGTCGGTATGTAATTTTTCTTTCTAGGGTTGAAAGGAACATCGCGTTTGATGAACAATAGATGTATTCTAACACTTATCCATTATGACTCCATGTAGGTCATTCTGATCCTGAACCAACTCAATAAGTAATATCGCCACGGAGAAGGAAGAAAAAATAGCGGAAGAGCTTCACACCGGGGATACTCCCGGACCCGATGCCCAAGTAATCGGAGGACAAGACCGAAGATCCCTCGCATGCGGACGAACATGACGAGGTTGAAATCACGGGCTCTTCCGAACCTACTTCAAAACTTAGCATGGGGGAATGAATCGTGGAGGAGGAGAAAAAGAAGGCCTAAATTAAGATTGAACCTCAGGTGATGGAACTCGATAACCCTTTAAATAGGCCCTTGAAGATAATCCTCCCCGGGGGGAACACACCTCTGGATGTCCCTCCTCCTGCCCCGGATACCGCCTCACTAGGAAGTAGAGGGTCCAAGAAGAAGCGCTTGGCTGAGGAGTCTTCGGAGAAACCAAAGAAAGAGAAGAAGTCAAATAAGTAATTATCTTCTTTTCATACCTCGCTCCGCCTAAGTCATGTAGTTGTTTCTATTTACTTTTATAGTCGTTGTGAATAGACTATTTGCTCCGAGTTTAGGAGAAGTTGTAATGGAACTGAATCTTCGATTAGTAAATAAATAAAATTTTGTTTCTTTGTTTTCAATGATTTTTGCTATTTAGCTTACCATCCAACTAGTACTTGACATTCAAACTTTTATGGGTCATGAAAGCACCTTTTCGCTTCCACATGACTTGGAGATTTCTAAATTGCTTATATTTTAGTCCGCGCTTCGGGGACATAGAGATTTTATGAATCGTTTGTACGCTAGTCCACACTCCGGGGACTCAGAGTACTCTAGTCCGCGCTCCGGGGACTTAGAGATTTTTAAGTCGTTTATAGTCTAGTCCGCACTCAGAGGACTCAGAGTACTCTAGTCCACGCTCTGGGGACTTAGAGATTTTTAAGTCGTTTATAGTCTAGTCCGCACTCAGAGGACTCAGAGTACTCTAGTCCACGCTCTGGGGACTTAGAGATTTTTAAGTCGTTTATACTCTAGTCCGCACTCCGGGGAATCAGAGTACTCTAGTCCGTGCTTCAGGGACTTAGCGATTTTTGAATCGTTTATACTCTAGTCCGCACTTCGGGGACTCAGAGTACTCTAGTCCGCTCTTCGGAGACTTAGAGATTTTTAAGTCGTTTATACTCTAGTCCGCACTCCGGGGACTTAGAGTACTCTAGTCCGCACTCTGGGGACTTAGAGATTTTAAGTCGTTTATACTCTAGTCCGCACTCCGGGGACTCAGAGTACTCTAGTCCGCGCTCCGAGGACTTAGAGACTTTTAAGTCGTTTATACTCTAGTCCGCACTCCGGGGACTCAGAGTACTCTAGTTCACGCTCCGGTGACTTAGAGACTTTTAAATCGTTTATACTCTAGTCCACACTCCGGGGACTCAGAGTACTCTAGTCCGTGCTCTGGGGACTTAGAGATTTTTAAGTCGTTTATACTCTAGTCCGCACTCCGGGGACTCAGAGTACTATAGTCCATGCTCCGGGGACTTAGAGATTTTTATTTTACCGATTGACTTTTAATTTTGTGTGTGCGTTCATACGATGGACAGAATAATGTAATTTAATATTTGCCATGGAATTATAACACACGGAACATCAACAGTTCATAGAAAAACAGCTTTAAGCCTTTATTGATCATAACAAATAGGAACAAACTGAGTTGTCTTATTACATGCCGAAAACAAAGAACAACAAAAGAAACATATACTGGAAACAATTGCTACTAAAGTGCAAAAGAAATAGGCTAAGTGTAATAATGACGCAAATGCTCGCTATTCCATGCTTTGGGGAGTGTCATGCCATCGACAGTCGCTAGCTTGAAGGTTCCTTCTCCAAGCTTCCATTCGATGACGTATGGACCTTCCCATGTGGGATTCATATGTGATGGTATCGAAAAAACTCGCTTCAAAACGATATCACCCACATCAAAGATTCTCGGTCGAACTTTTTCATTATAATATCGAGCGACTCGGTGCCTATATGCAGCCGCCCTTAAATCAGCCTCTTCATGTTTTTCATCGATAAAGTCCAGTGATTTCAGTAAGAGATCCCGATTCGTCCTATGATCATAATGAGTCACCCGGTGAGAGGGAACTTCAAGTTCCACGGGTATAACAGCTTCAGTGCCGTATGCCAAAGTAAATGGAGTATAACCAGTCGCGGACTTGTGGGTGGTTCTGTAAGCCCAGAGCGCTGTTGGAAGCTCATCTACCCACTTGCCTCTGTCCTTCTCCAAATGATTTTTCAATATGGATTTGATTATTTTATTTACGGCTTCAACTTGTCCGTTGGCTTTAGGGTGAGCGACTGCCGCAAACCTTTTCTCAATGCAATATTTTTGGCAAAATTCTTTGAACTCCCTACTCTAAAATTAAGTTCCGTTGTCCGTAATGATTGTTCGTGGAATTCCAAAATGGCATATGATGTTTCGCACAATGAAATTAATGACCTTTATGGTGGTGATCGTAGCTAAGGGCTCTGCTTCCGTCCACTTGGTAAAGTAGTCGACCGCAACAATTGCATATTTTGCACAACCTTTGGAGATTGGAAAGGAGCCAGGGACTAACCATTTGTGTGAGTTCCGTCGGCGGAGCTCTCGGGATCTTCGCATACTTTTGACATTTGTCGCATCTTCTTACATAGTCTGCGGCGTCTTGATTCACAGTTGGCCAATAGTATCCATAGCGGAGGATCTTTTTTGCTAGCGTCTGCCCCCTAATATGGTTGCTACATTCTCCTTCATGGACTTCTTTCAAGACCCGCTTTATCTCATCGTGGGCGATGCACCGAAGTAATGAAACCGAGAATCCTTTCCGATATATTATTCCAACCTGCATTATATACCACGAAGCTTTGCGAATAACTTGTCGTCTTTCGTTCTTTCTCTCGAGCAAAGTCCCATGTAGCAGGTATTGCTTGTACGGGGTTATCCATGACTCCCTCTCAATTTCTGTTTCTAACACATAATCTACTTCCATCTCGTTTATACTCGGGGCAGTAAGATTTCGACGGGAACCAAACCCATCTGCTGTGCATCACCAGTACTTGCGAATTTTGCCAATGAATCGGCTTCTCCGTTTTGCTCATGCGGGATATGCGAAATATCATAATATTCAAGGTCTGCCAACAGTTCTTGAACCCAAGCAAGGTATGGGGCAAGTCTCTGCCCCTTTGCCTAGTAGTCTCCTCGTACTTGATACACCACCAATTGTGAGTCATAAAAGATTTCAACCGATTTCACTCCGAGTTCCCTGGTAAGTTTTAAGCCAGCAATCAGTGCTTCATATTCGGCTTCATTGTTTGTAGCTGGGAAATCGAGCTTCAAAGCATAACAAATTGATCGGTTTTTGGGAGTTACTAGAATAACACCAGCCCCAGAACAACGGTCGTTGGATGCCCCATCGGTGTATAGTTTCCACCGAATGGTGGGAATGACATCAACACCACTTGGCTCGTCTGATATGGTGAATTCTGCAATGAAGTCTGCTATCGCTTGCCCTTGGATAGCCCTCCGTGGCAGGTAAGTGATATCGAATTGACTTAACTCAATGTTCCACTTGAGTAACCTTCCAGAGGTTTCTGGTCATTGGAGCACCTGTCGCAAAGGTTGATCGGTAAAAACACTGATCGGGTGTGCCTGAATATACGGACGGAGCTTGCGTGATGCAATCACCAAGCAATAGGCTAGCTTCTCAATCTTAGGATAATTTCTTTCTATCCCCGTTAAGCATTTACTGACATAGTACACTGGCCTTTGAATTCGGTCCACATCACGAACCAATGCTGTACTGATAGCATGTTGAGACACGACCAAGTAAGCATATAACTCTTTATGATCTACAGGCTTTGACAGAACCATTGGACTCTCCAAGTGTCTCACTAGAGCTCGGAACGCATCTTCACAGTCCGGTGTCCATTCAAAATTCGTCTTCCCTTTCCTTATCACATCGAAGAAAGTGATGCATTTGTCGGTTGCTCTGGATATGAATCGACTCAGCATAGGGACTTTTCCATTCAGGATTTGCACTTGCTTTATAGTTCTGGGTGCTTGTATGTCTCGGATAGCCTGAATCTTTTCTGGGTTAGCTTCGATTCCCCGCGCATTGACAATAAAACCCAAAAAATTTCCTGATGCAACGCCAAAAGAACACTTCAGTGGATTGATTTTCATTCCATAGTATCTAAGTATATCAAACATCTCCGCTAAGTCTCAAATGTGGCCGTTTGACTGTCGTGACTTCACGAGCATGTCATCCACATAGACTTCCATTGTCCTACCAATTTGGTCTTTAAACATCTGATTTACCAAACGTTGGTAAGTCGCTCCTGCGTTCTTCAACCCAAAAGGCATCACTACATAACAGTATAGTCCAACGTCTGTGACAAAACTAGTGTGTTCCTGATCTGGGATGTGCATCGGGATTTGGTTGTATCCCGAATACGCATCCATGAATGACAATAATTCATGTCTTGCTGTTGAGTCGACCAGCTGATCAATTCTGGGTAAAGGGAAACTGTCCTTAGGGCATGCCTTGTTCAGGTCTGAATAATCAACATAGGTCCTCCATTTCCCATTCGCTTTTCTCACTAGTACGGGATTAGATACCCATTCAAGGTAGAGGGCGTTGCAGATGAACCCATTTGCTTTGAGTTTGTCCACCTCCTCTCTGAGAGAAGCAGACCTCTTCGGGTCCATACCTCTCCTTTTTTGTTTCACTGGCACATACTTTGGGTCAATGTTCAATATATGACTTGCGATGGCGGGAGAAATCCCGCACATATCAGAGTGGGTCCAAGAGAAAACATCCAGGTTCACTTGGAGGAAATAAGTAAGATCCTGAGTCATCTAGGGAGTGAGTTGTGATCCAATCTTAAGCACCCATGATAAGTCATCGTGGCTGATTGGAATGTCACTCGTTAGTTCAGCTGGTGCTGCTTTAGACTCCTGGAGTCCTTCATCATCGTCTCTCGGATCTATGTCTCTATAGATCCGACCCTGCTGCCCGAGCCAAGGCTCGGGCGCTACTTGTCAATTATGGGCAATATGGATGCGGACAGAGTTGTCCATAACTTTTTCCTTCTCTCTTTGTTGGGCCTCCGTCAGCTCAGCCACATGACATGCACGACCAGTCGCTTGATCGCCATGCACTACACCAACTCCTTTATCCGTCGGAAATATCAAGTTAAACACCACGGGGCCAAAGCTGCCCTAAACTCCACCGGGTCCGGTCGACCCAAAAACACATTATACGGGGAATCAACATCTAGAACGATGAACGACATGATCCATAACCTCCTACGTTCACCTTCTCCTAACTCAACTGGCAATTCAACGAAACCTATTGCATTAGTGGCTGCACCATTAAAGCCGTGAATGCGGGCTTTAGATGGTTTTAGATCCTTCGCCTCCATCTTCATTTGGTCGTACGCCTTTTAAAAGATAATATTCACAGAGCTCCCACAATCAATCAGTATCCTTCTCACAAACGCTGGCCCAATCGTGGCCCATATGACCATCGAGTCAATGGTAGGTGCCTCCACCTGATTAGCATTTCTACTCCTGAACACTATATCATCTGTCATCATTCGCTGCTGTTTAGCTGGGGTCCCATCTTCTGTGTTTGAACAGCATTCAAAATCTACATGCTTTAGGGAACTAGAATAACGCTCCATTTCTTGCTAATTCTTGTCTGCCGGGTGAGGCCCACCGACTGTCGTGTTTATGACTAATCTACCTCCAGTCCGAATGGGTTCCTCAGGTCGGTGTGGAGCCTGTCCGCGATTGGGATCGGATGCCCCCTGCCCGCGTTTCTACGGGTTCTTAACAAACTTCTGTAACTTTTTCTGGCGAATCATCTTTTTTATAGCATCGTGGAGGTGTCTACATTCCATGGTATTATGCCCGTAAGTCTCATGGAAGTGACAATACTTACTAGTCTGTTTTTATTCCTCAGTGGATTCTCTTGGGCATGGTTTTTAGTATTGGAAGGTATTACAAGTTGACAAATACATATTCTCCAGAGATGCGTTCAGAGGAGTGCATTTGTTGTATGTTGGGATCCTTGGTTTCCACTTTCCTGCTTCCCTTTTCTTACCGGAACTTCCTCCTCCGGATCCTTTAGACTGCTCGGGCCTGTTTTAAACATTTACCTGGGCCTTTCCAGAGTTGTCGCCAGATTGTTTTACCGTAATATTGCTCTACAACGTCTCCTTACCAGGCCATGGTGCACTGCCTCGCCTCGTCCACCTGGCTTCCTCCCTTCTCATGAATTGGTGCGCCTTTGAATAAAAACGTTCCAAAGTAGCCGGAGGTTTTCTTGCTAGCCAATCACCAAACTCCGAGTCCGGATCTACTCCTCGCATCACGTCCATAAGAATAGCGTGGTCATTCGGGTTGCTAACTTCAGTAGCAGCAATGTGAAATCTCTGCAAATACTCCTATAACGACTCCCTTGGAGCCTGGATCACACTGAAAAAGGCATCACGTCCTTTGGGCGAGTGGTATGAATTCTGAACTGCTCCACGAATTTCGTCGCTAACTCATCAAACCTGGAGATCGATCGCGGAGGAAGCCTGGTGAACCACATGGTAGCGATTCCAGATAGGGTTATTGGGAAACATCTACATTTAGTTGCATCTTTTGCCCTGGTTGAGTCCATCATCCACTCGTATCTCATTACATGATGTCGGGGATCAGTCTTCCCTTCATATGCTGGAATGGTCGGCATACTGAACTTTTGGAGGTACTCAACCTGTAGGATAGCATCTGTGAATGGAGTATGGCTCCTAGATATGCCGCAATCATCATTGGATAGGCCCTAATTTTCTCTCATCAGCTGTCTGACCATAGCTGATAAATCCAGGGTCTGGATGGCAGGTGGCAAGTTGGACTCCATCCTGTGTGACCGTTTTGGCCGGTGCCTCCTGGGTAAGTGATCTCCCAAATGCATGTCCTGGGGACCCGCTTCGCTACGACCCTGGCGTGGTGATGCACCAGCTTCCACCTGTGCTCCAGATCTTAAGTTTCCCACTCAAGTTTGAGTGCGATTTTCCCGGAGCAAGTGAGGGGCCGCGGTTCCAGGTAAATAGCCCGGACCATTTCTGTTAGACTGCTCCACCGCACCTGTTTGTGCGGTTTCAATCCTGTAGCGTCTACGCCTGTGATGTTCATCAGACGAAGCGGAGCTTTCAGATGATGAGTAGGAAGCGGGGCTTCCTCCAACATTCTGATGTTGTTGCTCAGCGATCTGGATCATGAGATTGGCGTTAGCTTGAACTTGTTCGTTAAGCTATCTTCTGCTTTCCACGAGTTCTCTCTTTAGCTCATTGAACTCTATCCTAGTGACAACTTCTGTTTGGTTTAGGACAGTGGCAGTCCTTGCACCTAGATTAGGTTGTTGATTACTAGGTCCCACTTGTTGGACGCTGGCGGTCTCGTTGACATCCACGTTGTGAGAGGCTGATCTAGTACATGGCCTTCCCATCTTAGAGTTATCTATGGGAACTCTGAGTAGTATGTATGGACTCTTGAGAGTGAATTTGGATCTTCTTTAGGGGATTTCTTCAATCCAGTAGTAACAAAGTAGATCCTAACAGCTTGAGAATGCACGTTTCTCAGTGAAAGCACCAAAATGCTAGCACCAAAATTGGTCACTAACACCCAAGAAAAGATTTGTGTAGAGAGATTAATGAAGACAGTAAATTAAAACAGAGGAATATATGTAAAACTAACTGCAGAAACAAGAACACCAGAATTATAGTGGTTCGACGTAACTGCCTACATCCACTGTTAATGTAATCTTTATTGCTTTTCTCAAAGACTTGAATACAGATACAATCCGTAAACAAATAAATCGAATACAAGTTTGAACTGAAAGAGGCAAGTACCAAAAATGGCAGAGTATCCCTCGAGTTCTCGAAAAAAATGTCCCTTCGACTGTGCCCCTGCCTCTCTATTTATAGACGAAGATAGGCTGAATTCCCTATGCAGGCCCAAGACTAAGGTAGCTCAGCCCATAGATGATAATCTCGAGTCGGCCGGCCCAGGCATTCCGAACGACATTCGGCCGATCGAGAAATGCCGAACCAATATGGCTGGTCGGTGGTCATTTGGCAAATGACTCGAAGTAAGCACTCAAAGGACTCGGAGTAACTCGTAGTGGATCTCGAAGTAAAGTGGTGCTGAACTCGTCACTTCACTATTGACTCCAAGAATAGGCTAAATCCTTCACCTTGCACAAAACTAGATACACTCAACACTCATGCTGAACCATTCCTGACCGAACGACAATAGCTTCCCAACCACGACCGAACGATGCCTACTGACCCGTCTAGGCCGGACGACATTCGCTGGACCATTCAGACCGAACCGCTTTTTCTCCCTATACTAGCCGAACCACTCTGAACAAAACACTCCGAGGCCGACCCATAAAATACCGAGCCACTCTTCCTTGAGTATCTAGATCGAACCGTCCCGCCTTTCCTTCATTGACCGAGCGAGTCATGTTGACACATCTTGACCGAAATGAAGTCAGCGAACGACCAAGGCCAAATCACACCGATCCACGATGTTCGAAATCTCCTCGACCAAACCACTTGTTTGCCAACCTTGGACGATCCGCCCTAGCTTCACTTCAACGCCGAGTTGCCTTGGCCGATCCAGTGCTACACATACCGAGCCACATACAAACCGACCCGAACTCTAGTTTCACTGGTCTCTTATACTTCCACCTCTTCCTTAACTTGAGTCTCATCCGAATTCAACCATAGGCTTTGTAACTATCGCCATGTAGCTGGGCCAAAGTACCGGGTAACAATTGTAATAGTAGTAGGCTTCACAACTGGTGAAAAAGTTTCATTGAAATCCAATCCACTTTGTTGTGAATAGCCTTTGGTTACTAGTCTTGCCTTATATTTAGAAATAGAACTATCTGCATTTCTTTTTAATCTATAAGTCCACTTGCATCCCACAATATTTTTGTCCTTTCACTTGAGAATAAGATCCCATGTCTTATTCTTCATTAAGGCCTCGTATTCTTTAATCATTGTAGGTTTACAATTTTTATTTTGCATGGCTTGATCATGTGTGATTGGCTCCTCTACATCTAGAACAACATTATAGATTTTTGGTTTGAATATGCCACTTTTAGATCTGGTTGTCATGTGATGACTGGTCTTTTTTGTGATTTGTTTTTGATTAATTCTCTCACTTTCTGATTGCATGTTTAAATCTGTGCTTTGTATGTTGTCATGAACTTGATGAGGAGAGAGTTGCACTGCAGTTCTTTGTGGAGATAGTTGATCAGGTACACTAGTTGATCTTGTTTGATCATCTATTGAGTCAGGTCTGGGTTCTGTACTCTCAGAGTCAGATCAAGTTGCTCTTTGATTGATGATGCTTTGAATAGGTTCTGCCTGAGCCTGTATTGTCTCAACTGGTGGTATATGTATTGGTGGTAAAGATTCTTTAACATCATACACTTTACTGTTAACTTTGATATTTGATTCTCTAAATGGGAAGATTGTTTCAGTAAATACTATATGTTTAGAAATAAATATTCTCCCATTTCTGTCTAAGCATTTTTAACTCTTTTTATTACTAGCATAACCCAGAAAAGTACAAGGAGAAGATCTAAAATTTAATTAGTGAACATTATAGGGTCTAATATATGGGAAACATAGACACCCAAACACCATGAGACTATGATAGTCTAGACTAGTGTCAGATAATATTTGGATTAGACACTTTAAATTTTACACTTTTGATGGCAGTCTGTTAATTAAATAAACAGTTGTGGCAAAAGCATCTGGCCAAAAAATTTGTGGCATAGATGCTTGGGCTAACAGTGTAAGCCCAGTTTCCACAATTTGCATATGCCTTCTTTCAACAAGCCCATTTTGCTCTGAAGTGTAAGGGCATGTTGTCCTGTGATCAATTCCCTTTTTCTGAAAATACTCCTTTAATGGCATAGTACTCAGTCCCACAATCTTTTTGCATGATCTTAACTTTACAATTTGTTTGATTTTCTGCCTGTGCTATGAACTGCATGATTGCACTATAAGTTTCAGACTTGGATTTTAAAAAATATATCCACACATATCTAGAAAAGGCATCCACAAATGATCTATAATACTTATACCCATAATCAGTGTATATTGGGGCAGGTCTCCATAAATCAGTAGCAATAAGTTCTAAAGGCTTACTATATTGAGTTTCAGAATCTAAGAAAGGTAATTTATGACTCTTGCCCATTAGGCAGTTTGTACATATATATCGTAAAGACACGTAATTAAAAGAAATATTGTTTTTATTCAAAACATGCTTAACAATAGTAGCATTTGGATGCCCAAGTTTACAATGCCACTTATCAAACGTCTCACTGATTTCTTGCTATATGAATTCAGTGTTATTACACCATTTTCTTTTAAAGTCTGGGTTTCTTGAGTTATCCATACTGAACTTGTAAAGTCCCTTATACTGTTTACCCTGCAAAAGTATTTCCTTAGTTAGGATGTCCTTAACTAAGCAGTACTGTGGATTAAACTCAAAATAAATATTGTTATCTCTTGCAAATTGTGACACACTTAGTAAGTTTTTCTTAATATGTGGGACTCTCAATAAATTATTTAGGTATATCTGCTTCCTTCCATGATATAAGACTTACCAGTGCATGTAATTGCAACAGATTTATCGTTACCCATATGTATTGAATTCATACTTTTGTATTCCTTGCTTCCAAGATTCAAATTGCTCAAGTTATTGGTAATGTGATTAGTAGCACCTGATTCAGGATACCGGTCTTCATCCTGAATATGATTTGGCTTTGCATTCTCTGTTTGAGAATATGACTGGTCGCTTGATTCTTGTTGCAAGTGTGCCATGTTTGCACTGTCACTTGAGTTTCTTTGAGCATTTTGACCCTGACCAGGAACATAGTTTAGATTTAACCTGAAATAACATTTTTCTGTTGTGTGCCCAAGTTTTTCACATATTTGGCATTTTGGTCTGTTATTGTTGTTCCATCTACCTCTTCCTCTTGATCTAATTGTGTATCCACCTCTTTGAGTTGATTGTTCTTCTCTGTTATTGTTTTGACTTTTACCCTTGTAGTTTGCAGCAAAATTGGCAAAGAAATCGGTTTCTTGTGGTTTCTTGATGTTAATTCTTGCCTCATGTGACAATAAAATTGAGTGTACATCATCAGTAGATGGTAGATTTTTCTGGGAATATATAACTGCTGTTGCTGCTTCATATTCATCACTGAGTCCATTTAAGATTGTCATAATTTGCTCTGAATCAGAAACCTTCTGATTAGCTACCTCTAAAGGATCACAGATTGCTTAATCTTGAACAAATACTCTCTCATGCTGTGATTGTCTTTCTTGATATTATGAAGTTGCCTTTTGTAAAACATCACATTTGTAGTAGATTGAGAGTTGAAAACCTTTTCTATTGTTGTCCAGATTTCACTTGCTGTCTTGCAGCCTATAACATGAGATAAAAGATTGGCATTTATTGATAACAGTAATCATGAGCAGATGAGTCTGTCTTTTCTGTAATGTCTCACATGTTCTTCATTATTATTAATTTTTGTTTTCTTGATCAGTGATGCACATTTGGGGGAAATGGTATGGTTCCTTGAATGAAACCTTCAAGACCATATCCCTGTAGAGCAGTTTCAACTTGCAGTTTCCAAAGAAGATAGTTCTCTTCATTAAGATGGACAGTGACCAATTGGCTCTAGGGACTGATCACAGTTCTTATGAGTTTTTCTGCATCTGATGTAGTATGTTGAGACTCATTGCTGCTGATTGGAATTTCTGAGTGAGCTTCGTCTGCCATGATGGTCTTGAATCTGAAAAAGACAAAAAAGAGGGATAAAAAGAAAAGAAGATTGCAATTCTTGACTGGAAAACTAGATCAAGAGCTTTGATCAAACACAATTCAGGTTTGGTGCAACCAAAAACTCAGGTGATGTTGAAATCTGATGAGTTTTTCTTAGGATGGTAACAGAGATTTCTCAGCCAAAATATTTTTAAACTGGCAAGGCAGTGATGGTTTGTGATTGTGTCTTCTTCTCAAGTGATGATATTGTATCTGATGAGAAGAAAATTTGAACTCAAATGATGATTGATTCTTTCCTTCTGATGAGTTTCTGTTAAGCATAGTTGCTATGATACCATATACGAAATTATGGATTATTTGCAGAAGATTTGAAACATTGAAAGAAAAATAATTTTTGATCTTTATTGAATGATCTGATACAATGATTTTGATGAATGATACAATACAATTTTCGTTGTACAAGATATTATATTTATAAGAGTAATACATTGTATATTGGACTACAAGTAAAACAGCCCAGACTCGCATCTATAAGCTTGAAATATTGTGAGCCACTGGATTGAGAGCAGATGGTTGAGATTTTCACTTGGGTTATGCGAGATGATATATGCTTTGTATGTCTGCTGCGTTGTAATCATTTCCAATATTTGACAATGTAGAGAAATCTGGATTAGATCATACATTTTTGCATCTCACGCAATTATTTTATGGAACTAAGCTAAGCAAGAAGAACGAAGCGGTGCTGCTGCCTATATACCTAATACCTTTAGCAGTCTACTCTGTGTTATGTCGTTATTAGCCTGTAAAACTTCTTTCTTACAAGTGATGCCTATATCGTGCTTCAATGCAGCATCTTCAGTGGTAATTTATGACTCAACTTGGACTAACAATTAAAAGATAGAAGCTATGGTACTGTTATACGTTTAACTGCACATTCAATTGCATGAAGTTTCATCATATTTATAGCATCTTCTTGGTATATGACTATAGCTGCACACTCTTGTCTAGGTATCTACTGTGGTATGTTCCATAACGGGTTACGTAATAATCTCGCTCATTTTCCTAGTTAAGGTATCCACAAAGGGCACTGTTTAGGTTTATTAATATTATTGCTTCATAGAGTTATGGTATGTCTTAAGAATAATTTTATGATTTAATTATGTAACTTGACTTTTATTAGTGAATTTTTTCAAAATAAAAATATGTTTTTGGTTTTATTTCTATTATATGTTATAATATACTAGTAGAAATCTCAAAACTAAAGTGTTTAATCGAACGTAGTTATAAAAATGTTTGTAATCACGAGTATTGGATCATGTGAATAAAATAAATATTTATCCTTAAATGTTTTTAGTTATTTGCTATTTCGATAAAGGGATATCGATATATTGGTAAGACTAGCGTATTTGATATTATTCATATGATGGATTGTATTTTTCTCATGACTGTTGAGGGGACTAATATGTTACGTACCTATAGTTGTGTAATAAGATTACAAAATGGCTTATTATGAGTTTATAGTTTATTGTACTTAAGTCAAATATAAAATCTAATATGATGATGTGCGGTAGGTTTTCGACTTAGAATACTAAGAATCTTATCTTACTTTGAGTGCGGTTAATCATGTTATATTGGTTCATGCCATGACCGTAATTGGGTATATATCGAGATGTATACAGTGAAATACTGCTCAAGTAAGGATTCATCTCTTTCAAAGTAATAAGGTTAGCATGATCGTAAGTGGAATTTGACGCGAAGTATAATATTTAGTTAAAGTAATTCAGATGATCGATAAATGTTAACGGACTGAACCAAGTGACTTCGAGGATCGACCTTTGTAATTAATACAGATGTTATTAGAGTATTAAATCATTGATGTTAGATTTCTAACTGACAAAGTGATGCCAAAGAGACATAATGTGTAGAATATATTGTTGCTTAAAGGAGTCGTTTTAAAAATGATTAAAAGTAAGACTTCACATAGACATTCTAGATGTAATTGAACTCGTCGCCACTACTTTACTTCAACAAAAAAATTTGTACAACCTTTAAAACTTGAACAGTTTAAATTTTACTAATTACCACATTCACTTGTAGAAGTCACATAACCACAACGCTTAATGTTCAAACAAAATAATTTATATATAATATAAACTATCATGGAGATGATTTTTATATGATTGTTGTATATTAATTTAACTTTTAAAATGACTAAATTAATTAATAGAATGTGTATACATACACTTATTTATAAACAGATAAATTAAATGAGTCAAGATTTAAATATTTATTTAAATATTATAGATATTATTAAATAAATACCGATTATTTATCGAGGCACCGACCATACGAAGAGAAAAGTGAAATAGTTTGAATTTGTAAAATGAAACTTTCTCTCAAGTTGTTGAGAGAAATTTGTGTTGGATTAGGTGTACTGGGAAGCAAATAATTTGACCTAAATTTCAAAAAACCTTTTGTAAATTATTGCACAAGATCTTAACTAGTGTTGTTAATGAAAAATTTAGTTACACTATACATTACGAGAGATGATTCGAATTTAATTTAGTTTTGACAGATTCACTTTGACTAATAATGTATTCATATGTCCGCAGTAGCGGCCCAGTGGTTGAGACACCTGCCTCCTGTTAATGAGGTTGCAGGTTCGATTCCCGGACTGCCCTACTACCAGAGCTTACCATGTGCATACGCTTAGATCAGCCACTTATGTGGTGCTCGCGGACCAGGCTAGGTGCACTAGGGGGGGGGGGTTTACGACTCCGGTCGGTTTCCCCCCTGAACAAATTCAAAAAATAATAATAATGTATTGATATGTAATAGTGAACATCATATATGTGTGTGTAGCTAGGATCAATAACATCAATTATTTAGCACTATTTTTAGTCCTTTAATATCAGCTATAAGTTTCTATTTAAATATTTATTCTTACTCTCTCCTGTCATATAAACCAAATATTTAAATATAAATTTGTGGCTGATATCAAGAGGCTATAAATGATGCTAAATAAAGGAGACTATTTATTATTTGGAATAATTCCAACTTAAAGTACTTAACTTAAGTTTGAGCATGAATTTAGGATTGACATACTATACTCGATACCACTAATGAAGTTCGAGTCCATGTACTCCTTCATTAGGAGTTCGTCGTTTCTATAAATAATTATTTAGTATTTCATGAATACTTAAGAACACTCAAAATATATAGCAATCTTAATTCACATTTGACGACTTGTTCTATGTATCAAACATATAAACAAGGCATGATATTGTAGAAAACATAACATGTATGATAATTCTCATTTCCAATGCATATGGAATTCATCTTACATGATTTAATAATTTAATATAGTTTTTATGTATATTGTTTTAGGACATTCCCAATATCCTTTTATATTTATTATAAAAGATGTCATTTTCAAATCTAATCTCGAGTATTGAACAACCAAACTAAAGTGATTTCAACATGAACACATCATTAACAGTCATAAGTTTGTTGTTTATTTATAGTTCAAGAAATATATTTTAGTACCCATTAATATTCTTTCTTATAAACACACGCTTTTTCTGTGAAATTCAAAATTTTGATTTCTCTATTAAAATATTTACTTAACTCTTATGCTTATCGAATAACACTTTCGTATCATGTCTTGGATCATTTTCAATACTCACAAACTCAGTCATCGCTCCCACTAACTTCGAGACATTTTCCTTGTTTTGTGCAAACAATAAATTCTAAATCATTGTTTAGAATTATTATTTCAACACATATATGCCAAAACTCAAAGTCATACCGAGCGAGAAATTTTGTAAGTAAAATCTAAATGAACTAAAGCACATTGAATGATGAATCTATTACTTTAGTTTCAACAATTGAAATTTACAATGTTATTCTTATCAATGTAGCTTATATTCCAACCGTGTCGATCTTCTTCTTGAAGACAGTTTTGCAGCCAATGGATCATATCCTTTCGGGTATCAATATCATAATATGATTTTGATAACGTACTTAGAATCCATTGCAGATTTGTGCATCGTTCCACATATTAGGGTCAATACTCTTAATGGCCTGCTTAAGATTGAGGAAGTTCTTTTCTTGATATTAATAAAATTCATAATTTCTCTTTGATGTGTAAGATTTATCATTAAACATTCTAATATGTCGTGTCTATTTAGTTTAGTTAATTTCATT
Source organism: Allium fistulosum (assembly GCA_030737815.1). NCBI lineage: Eukaryota > Viridiplantae > Streptophyta > Magnoliopsida > Asparagales > Amaryllidaceae > Allium > Allium fistulosum. The sequence continues at coordinate 640,720,489 of CM060907.1, read as the reverse complement.
CCATTCTTCGTTATCAGCTTTATCTTTGGATCGTATCCAAATTCGTTTTACTACCAATAATTTCTAAAAGAAATTCTTTTGTCATGAAATTGGTGTTTCTTGAAACAATAGTTATTTCTTATTATAAAGGAACATTGTGATGACCCGCCTTTTTGGACGATTCAAGTCGACAATAAACCACACGTGTCTAACTCAAACCATTCAAAAGGGAGGATTGTTAATGAGGTTTAATAAGATAATAAGAGAAAAGAAGGAAAACAAAACACAGAATCTCATAGCGGAATGATAAAATATAATAATCAAATAAACAGTTCATGAAGCAGTTTAACAATATACATTTGATTATACTTTATGACATAAATAAGAGTAATACATATAATCGATATAATAGAATAATGGAGCAAAACAAATGATGTAGTGAAATAATACTAGTAATATAGTATACCAAATTTTCATCTTCGTCCTCGAGAAATGATGAACTTCAATATACTGAAATACTCAAGCTGACCTGAGCGTAATGAAAGAACAAAACACTCGAGTTAGAACTAAAATACTCTTATGTAATTCAAATCCATATCACGAAATATGAGTGTAACAGCGTCAGAGATGTTTATGATATTTTACATCTCCTATCCAGTGTATAACGTGCGTGCAATAACTTAAGAGATGTTACTGGATTTTCCATCTCCTAAGGATCCGTTAAACTATTTATATATAATAGTATACGCTATAATATGTAATGTCTATCAGTAAAATAAATATCAAAATGACATTAAGGCTTTACATTGATCCACCTCAACACATTTTTATAGCATGTAGTCTATGCAGGTCCTGTAACACAACCAGTAACATCGATAGACAGTGAGTCCCCTATAGGTACAATACTAAACCAAAGTCGTAATGGGCTCACATAAGGATAAATATGACAGGGCACGTGAGGGAATGCCCAAGGTAGGATTCTACCAGTTTACCCTTTCTGGCTAGTCGTAATCCATACATGGCCGACCGCGACTATCAATCTAAAGAAAATGGTGCACCCATCGAGTCAAAAATCATGATAGTAATATGAGGAATCAACGTCGCTAGAGGTAGTTAACCTCATTGGTCAGACATAGGCTGCTGTTTTAGTCATTTTAATTATGACAGAAGTGTCAAGGTTATCCATCATCGTTCTCTTACTTCATTCCGGTAAATGTTCGCCAATTCAACCACTACATTCTGGATATCATCCACTACGCACATAGTTGTCAAAGTGGTTCCAACATTGACAAAGAGTATGCCAATAAGAGGTCCCAGTCTCTTTAACAACCAAACCTCAATTTACACACCCGTTGGTTCTTTTACATTTCAAAAACGATTCATATTGATATCAAAATATCATATTCATTTCAAAATATCACTTCATTTCAAAATACCATACTTTCTCAAATATGTTATTTTCACTTGAAAATATCATTTCACATTTCAATTTAAGTTATAACCTCATTTAACCACATTCGCATTTAAATCGGCGATTTAAATAAAACATCCCAATTTGCACAATTTGAAATTTTAGAAAATAGTTTAAAATAGTTTAAATAGTTAGAGATTTAAAATTGTTAATATAAAATGGTTTGAGTATTGAAAATGGTTTATAAAGTAAAATAGTTTGGAAAACCAAAATAAATTGAGTAAAAAAAATAGATTTTAAACGGTTTATATTAAAATAATTTATTTTGAAAATAATATTAAATAAAACCATTTCCTTCCATTTCAAAAAATCTGGACCCATGTCAAAATTTCAGATCAACAATACTCAATTTCCAATCTTCCAATTCAATTAACTAAATTTCGATTTAGTTTCAAATCAATTTGAATTCAAATTTCAATTCGAATTAACTCCATCTTTCGAAATGTTCATTTTTAACTTCAAATTTGATTCAACAATTCAATTCAATGATTTAAAATTTCACATCAATTCTTATTTTAAACCATTTCAATTAATTACGATTTCAAGTCCAATTTTATTTCAACGATTTAAAACACTTAAATTGAATTAACTCCCATTTCAATTTAAAAGACTAAATCTTTAAAATAACCCAATTTTCCGAATTAAAGTCATATCGATTATAACTTCACATTTCTAATTCAATTCTTTAAAACAATTTCTTTTAACCAATTTCAATTTCCACATTTCAAAGTTTGAGTTTGAAAATAATTTAATTCATATAAAACCATAATTTATTTCCTTTAAAATGATATCATTTATCAAAATCCAAAATCAAGATTTTAAACCATTTAATTTAACCAGTCCGGTGTCCGTATATAATTTTCCACCCTATGGCCAAGTGATCAGTTATTTCCAAATTTAATTGTATGGATGGATATATAACACAACCCAAAATTAAATGTCATAGGTATATATTAATATCATTTCAACCTATTTCTTAATTTAATTGTATGGATGTATTAGCAACTTTTCTTTTGCTTTTTTTATGCAAAGCAAGCAATGGGCTTGACATTGCTCATCGTACCAATAACATTAGTACATATAGCAGTTTGATTGGCATTGGGATTAGTTCCAGAATAAGCTAAGTCGATATTGCTCAGCTGCACCCCTTCGCATGGATTCACATCACTATAGACGAATTTGATCAGCTCTAGGGTCGAAGACGTGCCTTTTATGTTCAAGTACTTAACTCCTTGAATGTTCATAGTAGAAGGTTCAGATTCAGTGCATGAAATAAAATCACAGTACTCTTGGTCGTTTAGAATAGGATACGATACGTTAACCATGGTAATGTTATCATAAGTGAAGTCGAATACAGTTATGGCTACACCATCATCTGCACCTTTCTTGGCCTGCCACGACTTGATCCTGAGCCCAAACATGGTTTCAGTTAGGGTACTGTCCTTCAACGTACAACCAGCGACATCACCCGTGTCATCATCTTTCCCTAGGCTGCCAACACTAATGCCATGACCTGGCCAACACTGAACATCGAGTACACTGATGTTAGTAACGCTTGAACCGATAGATATACAATCGTCGCCTGACCCGACTTTAGTGTGTGCGATGTTGATGTTCTTGGACTGCCCGAAGTGGATGCCATCGGTGTTAGGGCTGTTTCCTAGGGCGGTTACGATAAGGTTTTGAATGTCGACAATGTCACACTAGAAGAAATCTAAATGGAAGTACTTGCTGTCTTTGGATGTGAAGCCCGACAAGCGTACGTTCTTCACAAAGGCAAAGTTGAGACTCATTAGAGGTATCTTGCAGTTCCATTGTTTCTGATAGTTGCTTTTCGGCCAGGTGGCAGCACCTTGACCGCTGATTTTGCCTTTGCCTTGGACGGTGAGTCCGTCTATGTAGTGGAAGTCGAGCCAATTTTTTGTGTATTTGCTGAGGTCGGTGTCACCAAGCAGGTTGCCGTCTAGTTGGATTGTAACAGGTCCGTTGCATTTCTGCTGTCTGGCTATGCCACTGAATAGTACAAGTCCGACTAGGAAATCACCTAATGGAATTATTATAGTTCCACCTCCTGGCGCTGCACATACCTGAGTCCATGCATCTGACAAAGCCTGCATGCATTAAAATATAATGTTAATTCGAATAGGAAACGCAACGGTTGTACCTACATGTTAGACAACTGAAAATAACATATATGTTAATTTAGAGACAAACTTTTATGCTATCGGATTTGCCATCTCCAAGCGCACCAAGTGTGGTTATATCCACATTGGCGGCATTGGCAGTGCTTGCCCAGACGAATGTCAAACAAATTACCAATAGGTAAGATTTTGAAATCATTTTTAGTACTTAATTATTCTTTCTTTTTGGTGCAATAAATTTAACTATATGCTATTCGAACTTGTTTTGAGTCTATTTATATGATTAAAATCATCCAAATTTAAGAAAATATTGTTTCAATTATTTGTTAAAAATAATATGTTTTTAGTTTGTGGTTAGTTTTTGAAGAGTGTTGTTTTTAGGTGTATGTTTGAAGTAATTAAGAGGTTTTACATTTAGAAACTGTTATGCAAGTTTCTTGTTCGGTTGTCAGTGCTATATACATGACAGGTTGATTTTCCTAATTGCGATTGTTTGTTATTTTGACATTACATTGAAAAACAAATGCAAATGGTCCCTTGATCCATTACTTAATTTTACGGACCAAGCACAGTGTACGCTCCACCCATATAACATCAGATGTTGATTTCCATTTTGAATCAGGCAACATCCATTTTGGTATTGCAATACAAAATACTACTAGGAATGTGAAGTTGGTTCATTTTTCCCTTGTAAAATAAATATTGACGACTTGATACATCTACAATAATAAATCGACAATACGTTTGTGCAACCAAATTACAGGTTTCTTTTGGAAAATTACATGCATTGAAAATTTGAGGGAGTTATTGAGTGACAAGCGGTTGAAGGATTTTGATCGTAAAAGCGAAGTTATTGTTGCATTTGGTGGAGTATTGGTTTTAGGAAACTTTTGAAGGACTTTTTATTATGCTCGCTCCGTCGTCGTCGTCGTCGTTATTACAAGTTACCTATCTATATAACAAAATTGCTTTGTGCTGACTAGAAAAAAATAGTGAGACAAAAAAGGATTTGATTTAAAGTTGTCATTTGTATCTAACGTGTCTGATTGCAACACATGTATCAATTTGAGAAAATTAAACGGAGTGTATTTACCCCTGAAAATTGAACTCCCTACGGTCTAGCCTAATTTGCGATTATTTACTCTGAAAGCCAGCTTCTTCCTCTCGGAACTTATTTATTTCTTTTTATCCTTATGTTCTCTCTCTTGGTTAACTCCTCTTTGCAATCGCAATGGTACCCAAATGTTAGGGTTTTCAATAATTTTTATTTTTTCTGCCTATTGAAATCAAGGAAGACCCTCAATTGATGTTGTACCATCTATTCATTCGGCTTCTTAGAGAGTAGCATGTTCATGTATTAGAATTGATATTATTCATCTTAATGGCTGGATGACAAAGCAATCACTTGTGTAACAACAATTTTTGTTGAATTTTTTACCATCTTAGAGTTCATGCATCAATCAAGTTGTATCATTACGTATTTATGGTTTTGTTAACGTTAAAATATGAACGATAACACCCGGTGTGTGTAATAAGATCGTGAAAGCACCACCCGTGTGACGGGAACAGAAATTAAGCAGGAAAATAGCAGAAATGCAGTAAATGAACAACAGATTTATAGTGGTTCGGCCCGTAATTGAGCCTATGTCCACTTTATAGTCTCTTATTGCTGATTCGGTTACAATTCGATACAATATCCTTCAAAATACAATACAACTTGATTATGAAAGCACTCTTGACTACTAGCTCAATCTTTGATGACGAAACTCGACGAATCCATGTAGGATGTTAGGAGCTCTTCTCGAAGATTGTTGTAGTGTCTCGAATACTTGAGGATCTTAGATTGCTGAATGAGAGGAGGCTTCGACAGCGTAACGGCGCTTGGAGAAATGAATTGCCAAAAAGTCCTCTCCATGTTGGAAGTGGTGGGGTATTTATAGGAGCTGATTTGGGCTCTGGAATTTTCCCTAAGTCCTAAGTCGTCGCCGACTTAGTATAAGTCGCGGCTGACTTATGGTAGATCGCAGCCGACTCATCAATACTTCCACAGTAGTTCGTCTCCTTTTCTGGTTTTATGCTCAAGTCCTAAGTCGTCGAAGATCTAAGGTAAGTCGGTGACGAGGTAAAAATGTAAGATGTTCTGAGATTACATACGACTCAGTATAAGTCGTAGGTCGGCGACGACTTAAGAGATAGGTCGTAGGTCTTTAAGTCGAGGACTTCTTTAGGTCGGAGCCCCTCCTTATCTCGCGAACTGCTAAGTCGGAAGCCTTCGTAACTTGCTAACCGGTTAAGTCAAACTACTTCTTAACTCGTACACTGTTATGTCGGAGCATTACTTAACTCGGAATCCTTCTTAACTTGGAATCTTTCTTAACTCGGTCTCAGCTCTTGAGTCACAAACCATCTTAAGTCGTGACCTGTTGAGTCAGCACATGTCTTAAGTCGGCGTCTTCCTTGAGTCAGCTACTATTAAGTCGGTCCTGTAGCTTAGGTCGAATGTTGCTTTAAATCAGATTTGTTAGGTCGGTCTTCGTCTTGAGTCGGTGGCGCTTTTAACTCATTAGGTTATGAACTAAAAGAGGGTTAACATTTTCCCCTCGAAGCATACGCCTAAGTCGTAGGTCGTGTGCTTCGACTTTTCTTAACCTGCTCTTTGATTAGGTCGGAAGCGAGTTAACTGAGGTCTTAGGTCGGCAGCGTGTAAGTCGCCTCACCTTCCTGCGAATAAATAGTTGAGTCATCCTTCTTCTTCCTCACTTGTTCTTCTTCCTGATTCCGCCATTGACGCAGTTTAGAGCCCTCAGAGACAAATTCCGTTCATCCAATCGTCGATCAACCTCCTGTCATACATCGTAAGTTAATCTGACCCGAGTTTACTCATGCCCACTGTCGAATCGATGACTCCCCAGTTTTCGAATTCCATTAATCTGCCGTGATTCGTTACGAATAACCCTTCAACTGTTCTGCCACTGCCATCGATCATGTTATAGTTGTGAAAGGGCAATAATACATCAGATTCGCAACAAACCCGAGGCGATTCGAATTGGTTTTCTTGGGCGATCCAATGGTGTGATGGAATTAGGATCGCCATTGATTGTGAAGTTATTGGGCTAGCGAGTTCAGAGTTAGGGAAGGAAGTGGGTTGATATATTGGCTCAGTCACGATTTAGTGATTTCATTGATTTGAGTCGGAACCGACTTAGCAATTTCACGTTCCCCAGGTTTTGAGTCGCTTCCGAGTTAGGACATAGAGGATTTCATGTTGCTTCGAACCAGTTTTGCTTCTTAACCCGGCCAAGACTCGGGAACTACTCGCTTTGACCCACAGGAAGTTTCCCCTAAGTCGTCACCGAGTTAGTACTTAGATTTTTCGGCGACTAAGCAGATGACTTTTGAACTTTGCCCAGACTTTGAACTGTTGAACCACGAACTGTGTTGCATGTATTTCTTTTTACAGATTGCTTCAATTTGCAAATTAACAATCCTGTTTAACACAACATTCACAAAGTACTGGGACGAATATACTGTCACTGACTGCCCACATCGAATGACAGATTAGTTGGTAAAGAGAAAGTTAAATTAAATGAATATGAATGAGATGCTGTACAATAATCAATTCAAGTGGAGTATTAAAACAAGATCGTAATAGTCAAATGAAACTAATTTGTCTGCATTAATACTGTACTTGAACATTAACAAGTTCTGAATTTTTGTAATAGATCGATTGTCGACTAATTCAATTCCAGTTATGCTTGTCTTCTATTTTCATTAGTTTTGCACAACACTTCACACTTTTTAGGAAACGTGCACCTTCACATTTGAACATTCAGCTGATTGTGTAGAATGTCTTCTCCACAAGAAGGAACGGAGCAAGTTGAAGATGCGTTTCCAGTTGCTGTCCCGCTAAATGATCCTCCAGAAAGGACTCCTACCACCCTGAGCCATAGAGCCTTTCGTCAATTATGCATCCAGTTTGGCATTGCCGAAGCTGACGCTTTGCTTCCCGAAATAAGTGATACTGCTGATAGGCCGCCTCATGGCTTTGTCGCAGTTAACCGCCAAATGCTCTCGAGCGGAGCTGTTCCCCCATTCAATGACTGCCTTCGAGAGCTTCTTCTCCGACTAACTATCTCTCCTTTCCAATTACATCCTAATGGCTACGCCATCCTACTAGGACTATGCGTGCTTTTTAGGAGAACTCTGGACCGCTTTCCTAGTTTTGGAGAAATTCGCTATTTGTGTACTTTTGCCAAGAATAAAGATCACCCCTCTATCATAGTTGTGAGGAGTGCTAGAAATCGCAAGTTGATCACTGGTCTCCCTGAAAGCGTTCATAGTTTCCTGAGCCCGTTTTTCTATATTCGCTGTCCCCCGGGGTTTTATGCTATTTGGAGGGTAGGAAGTAAGATCACTTGCCTCTGTTTCTTATGTTCTTTCAAACCTACTGAAGTTCGAGTTATCAAGTGCTAACTTTGCCTTCTCTTTTTTTTTTAGCCCTTCCTCTTCCCTCTAAAGATCCTGGTCACCAAGCGATTTTTGAAAGGCTTATGGCGGTGCCGATAGAGGAGAGGAGTATCCAGTTTTTATTAAATGATGATCTTTTGCACCAATTTGGGCTTTTACATCCTTCCAGATCGACTCGAATTCATGAAATTTCTAGTTCCGATGCGGAAACGTTAGTTGCTTTGGGTTCTCAAGCAGAGGCCTCGAATGCCCCAGCTTCTGTAGATGAAATCGCATCAAAAGCACCCGTTGTAGAAGCTGCTTTGGTAAAATGTTCCGCATCCATTGATGTCGTAGGGTTGGTCAACAAGTCGGCGCTTACCCCAATTACTGAGGAGGAAGAGAATCCTCGAGTTTCTGAGAAATCCATTGATACAGAGGTTGAAAAAGAGAAGTCTGCTGAACACCTGGGTGATGACACCTTTGATGGCTTGAGCGATATCATGATAACTTCTCAAGAGCTTTTTGGGGATAACAATCCAAAAGCAACTTCTCCCGTTGTCGAGGCGACTTCCACCTTTAAACAAACCCGGACGCCTACTACGCCAATCGTCTCTGTTTCCACACTAAAGCGTGATCTGTAGTTTGACGCATGTAGCTTGCACGCCACACACACTTAGGATTTTTCAGCACTTATAAACATTTATCCTCTTTTTCCTGGAAATTTCTAAACTTTACTCCTTTTTTGCTTTCAGGTTCTCCAATGGGACGTACAGGTTCATATTATGACTCATTCAAGTACCGTGGAGGCCGCGGCACCTATGACTTTAGGAAGTACCTTGATACCCCAAAAGAAACAGATGAAGAGAGGGCTCGAAGGAAAGTCCAGGAGAAGCGGGATTACGATCAGTGGCAAAGAAGGAAAGATGCCGAGCGATATGACTCTTCGCATAGGAGTGACTACTCTCATAAGAGGAAGTCTTACGATGATAAGGGAAAAACTCAGATTGCCGATGAACCGAGCAAACGATCTAAACCGATTGACGCGTCTGAAATTTCTGAAAAGACTGACGCTCCCATTTCTTCCGATATTCTGGCCAGCTCTCCTCCTCTGAAGAAATCTGACATTCAGACTATCTTTAACAGACCGCAATATCAAGTCAAGGATGGCCCCCCAACACTTCAGAGCCGTTTTCCGAATTGGTGCCTAAAAGGGGTGCGCTTTGACTTGGACCTAGTTCCGATTGATAAGTCAGACATGCTTAGCAGTCTTGACGCAGTCAGGCTTAATATCGAGAGGATGTCGCAGTGGCAGAAGCTTGTCGATGAACTCCAAAGGGTTAATCGTGCAAACCTTGAGGCGATGCTGACCATGGAAAACGACAAGGCGGAGTGGGACAAAATTTGCAAACAGCATAATCTCGAGATGACAAATATTGCTGATGGTTATGCAAAACTTGAGTCCGAGGTTAAAAAACTTAAGGAAGATCTTGCCTCTTCTTCTGCATCTCATATTCAAAAAGAAGAAGTCTTTCAAAAACAAGTGCGGGATGCCCATGCTGCACAGAGAGATGTTGAAATGAAGCTTGCCGCTGAACAGCATATTACTGAGAAATACCGCACAGAAAACACCGATTTGCGGGAAAAGGTCACCTCTCAGAACGTAGAGATTGAGCTACTAAAGTCTCGACTTGCTAAAGTTGAGGCAGAGCGTGATGAGGCTACCGCTGGCCGGGTTGTTGCCGTTGCCGAAAAGGAAGCGGCTGAGCAATCACATGAGGCGACGAAAGCAGACATCAGCTCTACCTTATTCGACTTTTATTTACACAGCGTTCTGGGTCGTGGGAGCCTCTCTTTTCTTGGTCCCGATTATGAAATTACATTGGCTGAAGTGTGGGAAGTCGCGATGGATATGCTTGGCGGGGCCGGCTATAATGAGCTGGAACTTGAGGAGCGCTATCTCAATGATGAGGATCGTGCCGCTCTTGTTAAGGGGAAGGAGCAACTTGCCAAAGTACGAGCTGAAACAACGGGAGAAGAGCCTCCAAAAGAAGAAGCTCCTTTAACTGCCCCCGTTCAAACTTCCACTTCAGCCGACGTTAATATTATGGATTCCAGCTCTCATTCTTTACATCTATCTAAAGTTGCCCAGGAGACTGCAACTACTCCTACTGAAGACGAGGCACTGGATGATATTGAAGCCGAGAAGTTTGAGGTGGATCTTGCAAAGCCAACTCCTCCAGGTACTCTTGGTGTCGTCTCGGGTCTAATGAACCAGTCATTTGACTTAGCCGAATTCGATGACCTTCTTACTTGTTACTTAAACTTTGATGAACCGATGCCTTCTTTATTTTCGGGGGATGTTGATTTTAACTTCTTTTCTTCTACAGCGGAGGCACCAAGCACTACACAAGCTTTCACTCCTTCGGTTGCCGTTCCTCCGTCTTCCCAAATTACTCCTCCTTCTGCTTCCCAACCGGGATCACAGGCAGAGAAAATCGAAGCTCTTCAAGGTTTGGATGATCCGGCTGCTTCTCAGGAACAGAAGGCGGAGGATTTTGAAGACATTGAGAAGACCCCGGAGCGGTCTCTTGATGACGACACGAAGCTTTCAACATTGCTTGCTACTCCGGGGAGCGAGTCTTCTTCAAAGAGGAAGGGGAAGCGTGCTGTAAGGAAGAAGAAGAAGACTTCCACTGAAGATGAAGCAGTAGTTGATCTGGCCGCACCGCTTTCTCCTTCTGCCCCTACCCGTTCACAACGACTTCAAAAGCTAATCATTAGGCCGGGAAAGGGCTCCAAAGGTGGTGAGAAGAAGGAATAATCAAGCTGGATTTTCTACTTATTATTTTTGCTCTTTGCATGTATTGACCGGGGATTGTGCGGGTACCGGTTCCCGCTTTTGCTTTTTGAGATATCTGCACATGTAAAGAATTTTCATAGTACTAAATAAAACAATTATTGTAATAACCCGCTTTTCCGTACCCCTTGAATAGACACTAATCTCCACCTATTTACTCAAGGTGAACGAAAAACCGAACCATTAGGGTTTTAAAAGAAGAGGTAGAAGAAAAGATAGAAGAAAAGAGAAAGAAGAAACAAAAGAACAACATCAGAAACAGAAACAATATCAGAATCTCACATATCGCAGCGGAACAATATATAATAGATAATTGAATAATCTTTAAAACAAAGAACTATATCATTTTATAACATACATCAATCATCAGAGTCACTATACAACTCAGTACAACAATGGACAGTTAGCTAAACTTGTCCTCATACAGAATACACAGCGGAATAAATATATCAGATACAAATACTACGTCTCGCCATCCAGCTTGCTTCCAAAGCTCCAGAATATCCAGAATATCCTGATAATATAACTCCAGGCTGCCCGTGTGGAAATTGGTGGGCACCCAGAGTTTAGAAGGGAACAATAAACTCCGAGTCAGTCATGGTGACTGGTGTGAGATCGTAAAACAGTTATTCTTTAAAATAAACAACAGGATAATTTTAAAGTCAATTCGAAATGCTTTTGGAAAATGAAACTACCATAAGACCTCCCGCCACACACACAATGCAAACGCAGAATTGGAGGAGATTTCTTCTTATGATAGTCAAAGATGCTTACTACGCAAAATCAAATCTTTTTGATATTATTATTAGTGCATAGTGTAGAAAACATTTCGAAAGTATAATATTAATCTTAGCCAACATACGACCAGTATCGTATGCCTACTATAGCTACTATGTTCAATAGCAGGTTACCGCCACATTCCATAGCAGGTAATACAACTAAAACCGTACAGGGTTCGTATTGTTTCTTTGGATTTTCCAACAAATGGTCAGGCTAAGGAACTTCCTTTCCTCCTGCCGATTGGGATCGCCTCTGGCTGGACGTCCCGAGAGACAAACTGCTCTCTGCCAAACAAGGCCGGGTTACCCCTGTAACAGGTAACTCACGAATATGTCATCACCCGGTCCTTTGGGACCTTTATCCGAGCGCTCGATATCCAACATCACACATCATAAAGAAAGTGTATCCACATGAGTAAGTATCTGGGCTCCATACCATGATACCACCCCTTTCCAGAAGGAAATGACATACCCTAAAGGGCGCGACCCTCATAACCTTGCCGCAACATTCCTGTTTCGACCATTTCCGGGTTGTTGAGGCTCGATGAAGTCTCGTCCACAAAGCTACGCTTTCTCAAAAAGCCCTGCTTCGGGTCAAACAAAATGATCAACCTATGATCACAAAGATATAAGATCAAACAAATGATCATATCACAAATGATCAAACACTGATCATTTTACAGCAACACTCAGTATGCCACGTTACCAAATTGGGATATATCGCTGATAAATTTCAACTACATAACCTCTGAGCTCGTACGTCTCAGAGAAGGGTGTTAAGCTAAGAGAATAAATTCTCCGCCACCAACAGATATGTATTTGAAAGAAATCAGCTTTATATTTCAAAGTGTAATGTCAGACATACAATCCATACAAGTCTGTTCCGGGATCGATCAGAACCGAAGGCACTTCTCACGAAGCCCTTGCATATCCGGATAATTTTCAATCACGTCGGGACTTCCCGTCACTAAGGATGATAAAACCTCTAAACCGGAGATCAGCCGATGTAGAGTAACTCGACGGTAATCCTTCCGTTTTCAAAAATATCCGGTCTTCAACACCGGTCTTCGAATGCAATTCATAACGACGTATCACATATTCGGAATGGGTTATACGACCCCATGGTCCTTTCCCGGTTAACCCGAATAGTGAGCGTTTATTCAAAAATAAGTGTGGCATTCAAATTCATCCAATTCACAACAAATACCTATCTAAAGGTAATTATTGATAGTCGGTTATTTAACTATCAATAAAGATGCGCAACATCATCAGATTCCAAATAATTTTCCCAAATTATTTATCTTCCAAAAATATCTTTACTAGATATATAATTTCCACACTTAACCGTTTGAAAACAAATTTTCAAATATTCACTTTTCAATTTATCTTTAAAAGATAAAATCTCTAAACAGTTCACTTCATAATGGAAAAGCATTTCCATACTTATTTAAAAATAAGTAATTCACAAAATCATTTGTTTTCAACACTTAGAAAATATTCGATATACTTAAAATCAAAATTAAGTATATATTCATTCTTTAAGGAAATCATTCTCTTTAAACACATTTATTTGAGTCAAAACGAATGTTACGTAAAACATCGTTACGACGACTCAAAATCACTAGTATAGGGATTCGAATTTAGATAGATATATAAATCCCAATACTACATTAAAACATTTCCTTTCGGAAATCATTTACTATAACAACAGTGTTATAGTCCATCATTTCCTTATTCTCTCGAAAACGTCTATTTCAACAAGAACTGTTGAAATCTATGCTTTCGATTCACAATACATTTTAAAACATCTTTAAAATGTTTAACTTCATTTTTAATATCACTTCTTCAAAAATGAATCCATTTATTTTAGAATTATATTCGCTGTCCAAAATCGCGAATATGTCTTCTTTAACATTTTAATTTATCAAATCCAATTGATTTCGAATTTATAAAACAACGTTTATAAATCCTATTTCTATTTCCTAACGACTTCAATTTAATAAATCTTCTTTATTACCAATTTGATCTATAAATCTTCTTTAACGACCTATTCAATTCACAATTCAATTTTTCTACCACAATCCATATTATAAGTTAAATACTTATAATTTCATTTATTCCACAAAAATCATTTTCCATTTATAAGTTCACAAATTTTAAATTTCATTTATTTATAAATTCTTAAAAATTCATTTTAACACTTATAAAAAACTCGTTTTATAATACCAACATTTTTAATTTATAAAGTGTCAACCTTATAAACCTTTTAAATAAACCGTTTATAATATTTTTAAAAATCTCAACTTAAACCATTTTATAAATCAATCAACTGTTTATTCCAAAAATCACTTTAAAAGTCCTTTTTTAATTAAAAGTCGTTATTTTTAAAACTTGAATCCGATGATGCAACAGCACCAATCAGTCCATCACAACAGTCAATATCATATATCAATATGATAACAGAATATATATCAATATCTGTAAATAAGTAAATACGGTGAGGAATCCAGTCGGATCCCTCCAACCTGTTTCCCTGCATCCACAGATGTTAGCACAATACCAATTCCGCTCCAGTACGGAATTATCGCGGTATATAGGTTTTTATAAATCCGCTTACTAACGGCGCAATAGGGTCTCATCCGCTATACGAGGCGGGAAATCAATCAATCCAATATATACATATGCCAATATGTATATATTGCTATATATATATAGATATATCCTAAAATATCTAATATCAACAATTCAAACAGTCAATCATCAATCAATAACTGAAAATTCCACTTTCATTTTTGAGTGAGAAGATCTCACCTTTGCTTTACTTTGCAATCCATTTCCGTTTTGACCATTTCTTCACGGTTTTAGACCTTGATAAACAATTTATAAAATTTATTAATATTCGAATCAATCGAATAATAAATTTCCATTTTAACAAATTTAATCTATTATTGATTTAATTTAACTTAATGATTTAATTTTAAATCAAAGGATTAAATTTTTAAACAAATTTCCTTTAATAAATTAATTTTCTTTTGTGACAAGGATACTTTAGATTCAACTACACAAAAAAATAAATTTTTAAACTGTCTTTACAATTTAAAACTGCTGCATACCTAAATCTTATATATATTTTTCAGTTCAAAAATGATAAACAATATATAACTTCATTCAGAAATTCCTCTCTATACAAAACTATTTTTGTTTATAACTGAAAATATATATTATTTTATTTTATCTTTTTAAACAGCAAACTGTTGTGTATATATATAAACTTACTGTAATAAAAAAAATTCTCTGTATAAAATTTTCTTCTAACTATATATATATTTAACAATTTCGTTTAATTGAAAATAGAAATAACATCGAGATTACCTCACTGTTAACCACCCCAGACTATCGTTTCGTGAATCCCAATGAACATCTCGGCATCGCGACCCCCAATTCCACTCAACGTCGCCGCCTCGAACTCGTGCTCGACCGATACTATACAATTCCCACGCCTCCGACATCCCAGTCGCGAAGTTCACCGTGACTTTGGCTTCGCCGATCGAAATCGTGAATCCAAGCTCGAGCTGCTTGTCGCTCAACTTCACTAACCCCGCCATCGAGTAACGTGCCGCTCGAGAAAAGCTGGCCTCGCCTGCCTCCCCCTTGTCGTATTGACGAACCCCCAGATCTTTCTTAGCGCGCGCGAGCCCATCAAAATAGCGACGACGTCGCTTGAAAACTTTTATCGCGGCCCTTAAATCGATGAGTCTCCTCCCTCATGAACGCGATTGATTTCAAACGAAGATGATTTCGTTTCGTAAAGGGTTTCGTTTTTTTTTTTTCGAGAAGGGGATTTCGAATTTTGGGGACGAATGCGCCCTTTTTATTACTGATGTACGCGGCCATTTGAAATTCAGAGCATCTGATTTTGTTTTTCAAACGACAGGGCTTCGGCCATTTTTGTTTTTCTTTGAACGAGATACTTCCTTTGAAATCAAAATGAACTGCTCGCGTGATAAAAGAAAACGAAGGGGACAAGAGTACGTGATTTTGCAGAAAGTAAGTCGGCATTGAAAAGTTGATTAAAAATTTATATTTTTATATTCCAAAATATCTCGTTATATTATATCAGCACGTTTGCTTATCGTACGATCACACGACAGCTCCAATCACCACGAAAATTGAAATCCGATAATAAAACAATATTACGGATCCAATAGGACTGGTTTCGTCGAATTCCGAGACTGCGCCTCGGACGACTATTTTTAAATATCGGTTAAACGATATAAATTTCAAAACTGATCAAATCAATTCGAAATTGGATCCTGAAGCTTCTGTTATCTTCAGTAATATCAACACGAATTTTAAAAGCTTCCGAAATATTTTTCTTCGGCTTAAAATCGAAGATTCAATTTTTTATCCAGTTTCAATAGATTAAATTCTAAAATTTAATCGTCAATTTCAAAGTTATATCAGGGATTCAAATAAAATCATCGTTCAAATATTTAAAATAAATTAAATATTCTCAATTTAATTCGTTCAAAATTCTGGGTCGTTACAGACTTCCCTCCTTAAAAGAATTTCGTCCTCGAAATTACAAGTTAGGAAAAATGGTCCTTAACTCGTCTACTATTTTTCACAATCCAATAGTTTTATCACATTTATCAAAACAAATCTTTCTACTAAAGATTCATTATTAATTCAACTAAATTTTCAACTTCAATTACCGATTTCAAACAACATTGTTTTCTTAACAATTCAATTTTAAGTTTAAATTCAAATTTAAACTTTCAAATTTTTCTCAAAAATTTTCTAACACTCGAAATTTTCGAAAAATTTCGCCAGCGTCTCCTTTGCGCGGCTAATACGGCACGACTACAAAACGTCCCTCCGGACTCTCAGATTTCAAAAAGAAAAAGAAAAAGCCAAGCGGCTAGAGAAATAAGTCATCAAATCTCATATTCAAATTTAAATACATACCTTTAGTCGAGCAATTCAAATTTATCCTCGAAATCAAATTCAATTTCCTTTATACCTGTATATCCTACTAGCCATAATATCTAGTTGCATATATTCAAACCATTTCGTACATTCAATTACAAAATTTTCAATATAACTGCTTATATCATTTTTAAATTAGTTTTAATTACTAATTCATTTCAAATTCTAATCTACTAACAAATTCAGATTTGCTTCCAACATTCAATTTCAATTCCAGTTTCATTCACTTTTATTCATTTCCAAAATTTGATTTCAATTTACCCTTTGGTTAAATCTACTGTCATTTAAACTGGATTTCCAATTCGAATTCATTTTACTTTTCTTCAAATTTTATCAATTCAACTTCATTAACACTTAATGAATTTATATACAATCAACTAACAATCATCAAACAATCAATGCATATTCAACATAACCATTATTATTTGATTTCCATTCAATTTAGTTCAACACCTTTAATTTCAATTGACTTACATTCAATTTATTCAGTTTCTTCAATGAATTAACATTTACATTCAATTGATTCATTAGTTCAATAGCTAATCCATTTCACATTTCATGTTGAAGTTTATTTATATAACTCAAGTTCATATTCATTTAATTCATTTTGATTATTTGCTTCGACACCAAAATCAATTCCAATCAACACTTAAGTTATATCCCATTAAACATCGTTTGTTTAACTTAACTTACATTTCCACTTATAAATCCAAAATTCAAATTTCAATCCTATTTAACTTTTACCAAGGTCAAATTTCTTCACTTATTCAAAATTCATATTAAATCCAGATTTCATATTCCACAATCTCAACTTAGATTTAATTGATTCACTTATACTTACTTAAATTTAACTTCATCCTTTAAGTTGAATTTATTCTATCAATATTAAATTTGTATAAGTTATCAACTTATTAATTATTCCCATAAATATTTTAAATATAGCATTCCAGAGTTTACCAACATTTCAAAACCAATTTTTGAAAACAATTCAAATTATCCTTTGAATTTCAAGAACAAAACCCAAATTTTTCAAACACTTTCCATTTAAAACAATTTGGCAGCAATTCCTCTTCTGGAAACCCGAAAATGAACACCGGTGATGTCGCGATCATCATCGAAGTTATTTTCCAGCGACCGAAAAGAGTTTAGAGCTTTCATATTTCCAAAATATTTTTCAAAACCTTTGAAATTCATTTTCAAATCAAAAAGAATTTAAACTTCCAAATCTCCAAAATTTTCAAATTCTTTTCAAACATTTCCAAATACTTCTCTGGAATCCCGTTTTAAATTACAATTCACATTTTATAATTTACATTCTTAAATTTCATTTGCATGTGAATTTATTTCTTAACTTTGGAGTTACGATTTGAATTTCTTATTCAATTTCAATGATAATGATCTACTATTATTACTTCCTAACATCCATGCAACCATATACTATAGTACTTCATAGAAAAACATTTATTTTCTATACAAAAATAGTTTTGGGCAAAATTATCTCATTTACCCTATTTAAAACAATATTGTGCCGAATTGTTCTATATAAGTGTTTAGAGATCCCTATCGATAGAGTTGTACGGACAATACCGACCAGAATCCATATACCACTCAACAAACCAATCATCACAATATAAAACAATTTTATATTCACTAACAAATACGCACTCGTATCTATTATTACACTCAACTCATTCTAGAGTACTACTGACTCTATCTCTAATGAGTAACACCCAACAGAGCAGGGTTGTCGCTTAACCATATGCTCTGATACCAAATGTGACAACACGCTTTTCCGTACCCCTTGAATAGACACTAATCTCCATCTATTTACTCAAGGTGAACGAAAAACAGAACCATTAGGGTTTTAAAAGAAGAGGTAGAAGAAAAGATAGAAGAAAAGAGAAAGAAGAAACAAAAGAACAACATCAGAAACAGAAACAATATCAGAATCTCACATATCGCAGCGGAACAATATATAATAGATAATTGAATAATCTTTAAAACAAAGAACTATATCATTTTATAACATACATCAATCATCAGAGTCACTATACAACTCAGTACAACAATGGACAGTTAGCTAAACTTGTCCTCATACAGAATACACAGCGGAATAAATATATCAGATACAAATACTACGTCTCGCCATCCAGCTTGCTTCCAAAGCTCCAGAATATCCAGAATATCCTGATAATATAACTCCAGGCTGCCCGTGTGGAAATTGGTGGGCACCCAGAGTTTAGAAGGGAACAATAAACTCCGAGTCAGTCATGGTGACTGGTGTGAGATCGTAAAACAGTTATTCTTTAAAATAAACAACAGGATAATTTTAAAGTCAATTCGAAATGCTTTTGGAAAATGAAACTACCATAAGACCTCCCGCCACACACACAATGCAAACGCAGAATTGGAGGAGATTTCTTCTTATGATAGTCAAAGATGCTTACTACGCAAAATCAAATCTTTTTGATATTATTATTAGTGCATAGTGTAGAAAACATTTCGAAAGTATAATATTAATCTTAGCCAACATACGACCAGTATCGTATGCCTACTATAGCTACTATGTTCAATAGCAGGTTACCGCCACATTCCATAGCAGGTAATACAACTAAAACCGTACAGGGTTCGTATTGTTTCTTTGGATTTTCCAACAAATGGTCAGGCTAAGGAACTTCCTTTCCTCCTGCCGATTGGGATCGCCTCTGGCTGGACGTCCCGAGAGACAAACTGCTCTCTGCCAAACAAGGCCGGGTTACCCCTGTAACAGGTAACTCACGAATATGTCATCACCCGGTCCTTTGGGACCTTTATCCGAGCGCTCGATATCCAACATCACACATCATAAAGAAAGTGTATCCACATGAGTAAGTATCTGGGCTCCATACCATGATACCACCCCTTTCCAGAAGGAAATGACATACCCTAAAGGGCGCGACCCTCATAACCTTGCCGCAACATTCCTGTTTCGACCATTTCCGGGTTGTTGAGGCTCGATGAAGTCTCGTCCACAAAGCTACGCTTTCTCAAAAAGCCCTGCTTCGGGTCAAACAAAATGATCAACCTATGATCACAAAGATATAAGATCAAACAAATGATCATATCACAAATGATCAAACACTGATCATTTTACAGCAACACTCAGTATGCCACGTTACCAAATTGGGATATATCGCTGATAAATTTCAACTACATAACCTCTGAGCTCGTACGTCTCAGAGAAGGGTGTTAAGCTAAGAGAATAAATTCTCCGCCACCAACAGATATGTATTTGAAAGAAATCAGCTTTATATCTCAAAGTGTAATGTCAGACATACAATCCATACAAGTCTGTTCCGGGATCGAACAGAACCGAAGGCACTTCTCACGAAGCCCTTGCATATCCGGATAATTTTCAATCACGTCGGGACTTCCCGTCACTAAGGATGATAAAACCTCTAAACCGGAGATCAGCCGATGTAGAGTAACTCGACGGTAATCCTTCCGTTTTCAAAAATATCCGGTCTTCAACACCGGTCTTCGAATGCAATTCATAACGACGTATCACATATTCGGAATGGGTTATACGACCCCATGGTCCTTTCCCGGTTAACCCGAATAGTGAGCGTTTATTCAAAAATAAGTGTGGCATTCAAATTCATCCAATTCACAACAAATACCTATCTAAAGGTAATTATTGATAGTCGGTTATTTAACTATCAATAAAGATGCGCAACCTCATCAGATTCCAAATAATTTTCCCAAATTATTTATCTTCCAAAAATATCTTTACTAGATATATAATTTCCACACTTAACCGTTTGAAAACAAATTTTCAAATATTCACTTTTCAATTTATCTTTAAAAGATAAAATCTCTAAACAGTTCACTTCATAATGGAAAAGCATTTCCATACTTATTTAAAAATAAGTAATTCACAAAATCATTTGTTTTCAACACTTAGAAAATATTCGATATACTTAAAATCAAAATTAAGTATATATTCATTCTTTAAGGAAATCATTCTCTTTAAACACATTTATTTGAGTCAAAACGAATGTTACGTAAAACATCGTTACGACGACTCAAAATCACTAGTATAGGGATTCGAATTTAGATAGATATATAAATCCCAATACTACATTAAAACATTTCCTTTCGGAAATCATTTACTATAACAACAGTGTTATAGTCCATCATTTCCTTATTCTCTCGAAAACGTCTATTTCAACAAGAACTGTTGAAATCTATGCTTTCGATTCACAATACATTTTAAAACATCTTTAAAATGTTTAACTTCATTTTTAATATCACTTCTTCAAAAATGAATCCATTTATTTTAGAATTATATTCGCTGTCCAAAATCGCGAATATGTCTTCTTTAACATTTTAATTTATCAAATCCAATTGATTTCGAATTTATAAAACAACGTTTATAAATCCTATTTCTATTTCCTAACGACTTCAATTTAATAAATCTTCTTTATTACCAATTTGATCTATAAATCTTCTTTAACGACCTATTCAATTCACAATTCAATTTTTCTACCACAATCCATATTATAAGTTAAATACTTATAATTTCATTTATTCCACAAAAATCATTTTCCATTTATAAGTTCACAAATTTTAAATTTCATTTATTTATAAATTCTTAAAAATTCATTTTAACACTTATAAAAAACTCGTTTTATAATACCAACATTTTTAATTTATAAAGTGTCAACCTTATAAACCTTTTAAATAAACCGTTTATAATATTTTTAAAAATCTCAACTTAAACCATTTTATAAATCAATCAACTGTTTATTCCAAAAATCACTTTAAAAGTCCTTTTTTAATTAAAAGTCGTTATTTTTAAAACTTGAATCCGATGATGCAACAGCACCAATCAGTCCATCACAACAGTCAATATCATATATCAATATGATAACAGAATATATATCAATATCTGTAAATAAGTAAATACGGTGAGGAATCCAGTCGGATCCCTCCAACCTGTTTCCCTGCATCCACAGATGTTAGCACAATACCAATTCCGCTCCAGTACGGAATTATCGCGGTATATAGGTTTTTATAAATCCGCTTACTAACGGCGCAATAGGGTCTCATCCGCTATACGAGGCGGGAAATCAATCAATCCAATATATACATATGCCAATATGTATATATTGCTATATATATATAGATATATCCTAAAATATCTAATATCAACAATTCAAACAGTCAATCATCAATCAATAACTGAAAATTCCACTTTCATTTTTGAGTGAGAAGATCTCACCTTTGCTTTACTTTGCAATCCATTTCCGTTTTGACCATTTCTTCACGGTTTTAGACCTTGATAAACAATTTATAAAATTTATTAATATTCGAATCAATCGAATAATAAATTTCCATTTTAACAAATTTAATCTACTATTGATTTAATTTAACTTAATGATTTAATTTTAAATCAAAGGATTAAATTTTTAAACAAATTTCCTTTAATAAATTAATTTTCTTTTGTGACAAGGATACTTTAGATTCAACTACACAAAAAAATAAATTTTTAAACTGTCTTTACAATTTAAAACTGCTGCATACCTAAATCTTATATATATTTTTCAGTTCAAAAATGATAAACAATATATAACTTCATTCAGAAATTCCTCTCTATACAAAACTATTTTTGTTTATAACTGAAAATATATATTATTTTATTTTATCTTTTTAAACAGCAAACTGTTGTGTATATATATAAACTTACTGTAATAAAAAAAATTCTCTGTATAAAATTTTCTTCTAACTATATATATATTTAACAATTTCGTTTAATTGAAAATAGAAATAACATCGAGATTACCTCACTGTTAACCACCCCAGACTATCGTTTCGTGAATCCCAATGAACATCTCGGCATCGCGACCCCCAATTCCACTCAACGTCGCCGCCTCGAACTCGTGCTCGACCGATACTATACAATTCCCACGCCTCCGACATCCCAGTCGCGAAGTTCACCGTGACTTTGGCTTCGCCGATCGAAATCGTGAATCCAAGCTCGAGCTGCTTGTCGCTCAACTTCACTAACCCCGCCATCGAGTAACGTGCCGCTCGAGAAAAGCTGGCCTCGCCTGCCTCCCCCTTGTCGTATTGACGAACCCCCAGATCTTTCTTAGCGCGCGCGAGCCCATCAAAATAGCGACGACGTCGCTTGAAAACTTTTATCGCGGCCCTTAAATCGATGAGTCTCCTCCCTCATGAACGCGATTGATTTCAAACGAAGATGATTTCGTTTCGTAAAGGGTTTCGTTTTTTTTTTTTCGAGAAGGGGATTTCGAATTTTGGGGACGAATGCGCCCTTTTTATTACTGATGTACGCGGCCATTTGAAATTCAGAGCATCTGATTTTGTTTTTCAAACGACAGGGCTTCGGCCATTTTTGTTTTTCTTTGAACGAGATACTTCCTTTGAAATCAAAATGAACTGCTCGCGTGATAAAAGAAAACGAAGGGGACAAGAGTACGTGATTTTGCAGAAAGTAAGTCGGCATTGAAAAGTTGATTAAAAATTTATATTTTTATATTCCAAAATATCTCGTTATATTATATCACCGCGTTTGCTTATCGTACGATCACACGACAGCTCCAATCACCACGAAAATTGAAATCCGATAATAAAACAATATTACGGATCCAATAGGACTGGTTTCGTCGAATTCCGAGACTGCGCCTCGGACGACTATTTTTAAATATCGGTTAAACGATATAAATTTCAAAACTGATCAAATCAATTCGAAATTGGATCCTGAAGCTTCTGTTATCTTCAGTAATATCAACACGAATTTTAAAAGCTTCCGAAATATTTTTCTTCGGCTTAAAATCGAAGATTCAATTTTTTATCCAGTTTCAATAGATTAAATTCTAAAATTTAATCGTCAATTTCAAAGTTATATCAGGGATTCAAATAAAATCATCGTTCAAATATTTAAAATAAATTAAATATTCTCAATTTAATTCGTTCAAAATTCTGGGTCGTTACAATTATTTTACTTGTACAAACTCTTGTGTACGTGAGAATGATCTATCTTTTATTTTTAGTGTAGAACAAACGATTCTTCTTACTTGTGCAAACTTTTTGTCTACGTTTGAGAATGCATTTATTCCACATCTGTTTTCCATGATATTGCAACGAACTTGTGGCATGTTGCTTTTATTAATATAATTGAATTGTATAGTATTGCCCCCATGCCGTAAGTGCATTGCAATATTCCTAGCTTTTTCAAGACTAATACTCTTATTTCAGAGGACAATTATTCCGCTTTTAAGGGGAGAATTATTCTGCTCTTAATAGAGTATATCTAGTCTTTTAGAAAATTTTTATTTTCTCTTTCTGAAGAACGCTTCAACTTTCGGGGATAATCACTTTTATTTATTAAGAAGTGAATTTCCTTATGAAGTGAAATGAACTTTTTTGAAAGAATTTTGTAGCATTTTCAACTTTTTTAGGAGGGACTTTTCGAGATGAACAAGTTAAACCTTCCTTTGAGAGTTGAACTGTGCTTTTGGACGACGCTTTTTGTTCAAGCATTTTATTTTGGGACATGCCTCCGGAGAGGGCTCCTCTTAAAGAGTTGTGCCTCCGAAGAGGTCTTGTGCCTTTTAAAAAGGGCTTGTGCCTCCGAAGAGGGCTTGTGCCTCCGAAGAGGGCTTGCGGTGCCTTGGGAAAGGGCTTTTTCATGTGCCTCCGAAGAGGGCTTGTGGTGCCTTGGGAAAGGGCTTTTGCCTCCGAAGAGGTCATGTGCCTCCGAAGAGGGCTTGTGCCTCCGAAGAGGGCTTGTGCCTCCGAAAAGGGCTTTTGAGCGCCTGGGAGTTACTTTCTCATGGTCGAATGGGTTCGCGGGGCAGACGTAAGTTGCTTGATTGGATGTTTGTTCGTACAAACGACCGCAATCAATTAACAAGATGCCCCTTCGGTGGTCCCACCGATCTTTTTGATTGAGGAAAGCACTCCCATTTATTGGCGTGCCTCGTTAGAGGGCTTTGGTTGGTTGGTGTGCCGGGTAGGTTGCGTCTCAGGGGCGAGTGGATCCATGGGACGGACGTAAGCTATCTGATCGGATGCATCACGACCAGTTAGCGAGGGTCCTGTTACTTCCGCTTGGGAAGGCGTCCCTTTAGTGGATCTTCTGGCCTTCCTGTTGAGATGCATACCTCCCTTGGTCTGCTCCTTTGTTTGCTTGGCAACTTTCCCTCATCATCTGTCTGTTAGCGATCTCTTACTATCGTTCCCAAGCACATTTTCTTCTTTTCCTCTTACAAGTAAATTGCTTTATCTGAAGGATTGGACTTCACTGTTGAATGACTCCACGAGACAAACGCAAGTTATCTAGTTGGATGTCTATTCATAGCGACAATCTCGACTAGTGAACGAAGGTTTGTCACAATGGAGTCGCCAACTTTTTATGTGAAGTTTTCCTTGCTTGGGATTTGAATTTGGAAAAAAAAAATTGTGGCTTGGTTTTCGCGTAATAGCTGATTTATGGAGGTCGCTTAGCTTTGTGATGAGCAAGCCTTGTTATAATGTCCTGCAATTTTGAATCGATATTTTAGCGATACATTTAAAGTATTTACATATCAAAATAAAACAGGCATTATGAAATAGTAAAGAACACAAGATTTATAGTGGTTCGGCCAAGAATTGGGCCTACGTCCACTTTACAGCTTTCATTCATTTACACTGATTTACAATGTTTCACAATACAACTGATACATTCATCATCATTTTACAATTTTGAGCAGAGCTCTTTTCAAGTAAAATAAGGGCGCAAATGGTTGCTGTTCCAGGCCCTTGGAATTGGATCTCCTTCAACAGTTATGAGTTTGAAAGTGCCATCAAGAAGTTTAGTGCCTATGACATATGGCCCTTCCCAGTTTGGCCCAAACATACCAGTTGCTGTCATGATCCTTTTCAAAACCAAGTCTCCGATTTCAAAGCTGCGTTGGCGAACTTTGGAATTGAAATGCCTGGCTATTCTCTGCTGATGAGCTGAAACTCTGAGCCTAGCTTCCTCTCTTTTCTCATCAAGAAAATCAAGCGCTTCAAGTTGCAGTTTTTCATTTTCGGTTTCATTGAAATGAACTCTTCTATGTGAAGGAACCTCTACTTCTACTGGAATCATTGCCTCGGACCCGTATGCCAGTGAAAATGGAGTGTGCCCAGTCGCAGTTTTGTGAGTAGTTCTGTACGCCCATAGTGCTAATGGAAGCTTATCAACCCAACCACCTTTTGCTTTTTCAAGTTGCTTTTTGATAGTTGACTTGATGATCTTGTTAACTGCTTCCACTTTCCCATTTGCCTGCGGATGAGCTACTGCTGAGAAGCTTTTTCGAATTCTGAACCGTTTGAAAAAATCCTGGAATTCTTCACTTTCAAATTGAGTGCCATTGTCGGTGATTATCTTCTGTGGCACACCATATCTGCAAATGATATTCTTCGTTACAAAATTTATCATCTTTTTAGAAGTGATGGTGGCCGAAGGCTCAGCTTCAGCCCACTTGGTGAAATAATCAACGGCAACAATAGCATATTTAATCCCTGATCTGGCGATCGGTAATGGTCCAATTAGGTCTATCGCCCAAATGCCAAATGGCCATGGACTGACCATTTGTGTGAGTTCAGTGGAGGGTGCTCTTGGGATTTTTGCAAATCGTTGGCATTTGTCACATTTCCTGGAAAAAGTTGCAGCATCTCGATTGATATCCGGCCAGAAGTATCCATATCGAAGAATTTTCTTTGCAAGTGTTTGACCACCTGAATGGTCTCCACATTCTCCTCCGTGCACCTCTGTTAAGATTGTCTTGGCTTCTTCCTTAGTTACACATCGGAGTAGTGGGGTTGAAAATCCCCGCCTGTATAATCGGCCATCTTGAATTATATACCTCGATGCTTTTCTTAATAATTTTCGACGTTCCTTAGAACCTTCTGGCAGGGAACCACTGAGTAAGTATTCTTTGATTGGAGTCATCCATGATTCATGCTCTTGAGACATAGTCATAATCCAATCAACATCCATTTCATCAATGCTTGGAGCTGACAGAACTTCTACAGGAACTAATCCTAGTAATTGAGCTTCTCCAGAACTTGAGTACTTTGCTAAAGAATCCGCCTTCATATTTTCCTCTCGGGGTATGTGGCTTATTGAGTAGTGATCTAAATCATTGAGGAGTTCGGAAGTTTTTGTCAAATATGCAGGCAAATTCCCTCCTTTGGCTTGAAATTCTTTCTTCACCTGGCAAACAATAAGCTGAGAATCGCTGAAAATCTGTATCACTTTGATATTTATTTCCTTGGCGATTTTCAATCCGGCAATAAGGGCTTCATATTCTGCTTCATTGTTCGTCGAAGGAAATTCCAGTCTCAATGCATAACATAGTGATCGTCCTTCAGGAGTTTCAAGCACAACTCCTGCCCCAGAATAATAATCATTTCTCGAGCCATCAACATACAACTTCCACTGTATCGGAATGCAGTCAGTGGTTTCTTCCTTACTGTCACCTTTGTTAGTGGATTCTGCAATGAAATCTGCTAAAGCTTGTCCGTTAATTGCTCTTCGGGGATGGTAAGTGATGTCATATTGGCTGAGTTCTATGTTCCACTTCAAGAGACGACCCGAAGTTTCAGGACGATACAGGACTTGCTTCAAAGGCTGATCAGTCAGGACCTTAATAGGATGAGATTGAAAATAGGGCCTCAACTTTCTGGAAGCGATTAGCAGACAATAAGCAAGTTTTTCTATCTTTGAATAATTCATTTCAGCCCCAGCGAACCGTTTGCTGATATAGTAAACCGGACGTTGTATTTTCATATCTTCTCGTACGAGTGCTGCACTTAAAGCATGGGATGAAATTGCCAAATAGATGAAGAGGTCTTCACCATCACTAGGCTTGGAGAGGACCGGAGGAATTCTCATATGATGAATCAGTTGATCGAAAGCATTCTGACATTCAGGAGTCCATTCGAAATTTTTCTTTCCTTTCTTTAGAGCATCAAAGAAGGGAATGCATTTGTCTGTGGCCTTGGAAATGAAGCGACTAAGAGCGGCAACCTTTCCATTGAGACTTTGTAGTTCTTTCTTTGTTCTAGGGGCTTTAACTTCTCTTAGAGCTGTGATTTGAGCAGGATTGGCCTCGATGCCCCTAGCGCTTACGATGAAACCCAGGAATTTTCCAAACTCTACTCCGAATGAACATTTCAATGGATTGAGCTTCATTCCGTACTTCCGAAGAATTGAGAACATTTCTGCCAGGTGATCCATGTGGTCTACTGCTTTCTTTGACTTTACTAACATATCATCAACATAGACTTCCATCGTTTTGCCAATTTGAGGCTTGAACATAGCGTTGACAAGTCTTTGGTATGTTGCCCCAGCATTCTTTAAACCGAATGGCATGACTTTGTAACAGTAGAGTCCCACATCTGTAATAAAGCTTGTGTCCTCCTGATCTGGTTCATTCATCATAATCTGATTGTATCCAGAATAGGCATCCATAAAAGATAACAACTCATGTCCAGCCGTCCCATCTACTAGTTGATCGATTCTAGGCAATGGGAAGCAGTCTTTGGGGCAAGCTTTGTTCAGATCTAAGAAATCAATACATACTCTCCACTTTCCATTTGCCTTCTTAACCAGTACTGGATTTGAAACCCAATTTGGATAAGTGGATTCTTTGATGAAATTATTCTCTAAGAGACGATCTACCTCTTCCTTTAAAGCTACTGACCTTTCTGGACCTTGAGTTCTTCTTTTCTGTTTTACTGGTGTGAATTTCGGATCGACATTCAGGGTGTGAACAACAATTGTTGGAGAGATTCCGCACATATCAGCATGACACCAGGCGAACACATCTAGATTGGCTTTTAAGAATGATATCAGTGTGTTTTGAACTGTTATACCTAGCTGTGAACCCACATTGAGCACTTTATTTGGGTCTTTCGGATCTACGGATACTGGTACCGTTACCTCCACGGGTACCACTCTATTCTCCCCTGTACTGGCTTTCCTGGGATCCATTTCTTTTCTTGCTTTGCTGTGTTCGCCAGTACAGGGGCCGCTCCGTAGTTGCTACAGGGTCGGTTCCTTGATGCGGAGCGGAGCTGCCGCATCTTTCCCCATTTCTTTTCTCCTGGCCTCTCGGAGTTCTACAAGATAACATTCTCGTCCTGCGTTTTGATCTCCTTTAATAACAACAATCCCATTATCAGTAGGAAATTTCATTGTTAAGCACCAAGGAGCGAGGACGGCCCTGAAAGCAGCAAGAGTAGGCCGGCCCAAGAAAGCGTTATAGGCGGAGAATCCATCAACAATTACAAAAGTTTGCTTTCGAACCAATTTCTTGTGTCCTTCACCCATTTCAACAAACAAATCCACTGTTCCAATCGGCTGTTTCAGCTCTCATGTAAATCCGGCAATCTTGTGTGAACAAGCATGTACATCAGTCATCGGAATTTTCATTTGGTCAAATGTCCTTTTAAAGAGGATGTTGCATGAGGCACCACTATCAACTAACACTCTTTTGACAATAGCCGGCCCAATACCGACAGAGACAACCAAAGGGTCCTCAGTAGGAGCTTCCACATTAACAGAATCCCTGGCTCTGAACATAATATCATCATGGAAAGTCTTTTGCTGCTTTAGAGGTGAAGCATCTTCCAGGATTAAGACACTTTCTTCGGTTGGTGCATACCTCAAAGCTTTTGCATACCTTTCCATTTCACCCCAACTCCTGCCAGCCGGGTGAGGTCCCCCTGTGATCACATTAATAACAGGTCTTTCCTTTCCAGCCGGCCTCTCTCCTGAATCAGATGAATTAGTTGGAGGTAACTGCCCTTGGCTGGATGAAGATGGGTCCTTTCTATTCCTCTTGACGTATTGCTGCAACTTATTCTCTCTTAGCAACTCTTCAATCAGACTTTTCAAATGGCGGCACTCATTGGTATCATGCCCTGGTTGGTTGTGAAACTTGCAAAATCTTCCGTTTTGAACAGCATTCTTCCCAACTTTCACGGCCGGTGGTTTTGGAAATTCAACAGCATCCTTTGTGGCGATGAAGATATTTTCCGGGGTATCGGTCAGAGGAGTAAAGTCTGATGGTTTAAGGAAGCGGGGCTTTTTGAAGTCTTTCTGCCTTTTCCCACCATTACTTTCCCTTTTCTGATCTGCCGGTTCTTTCTTGCTTTGAGTAGTAGCATTATTCTCCGCCACCGTTGTCACAACTTTAGCTGGTGCGGAAAGATTCTCTAAGCGTATAAATTCGTCAGCCTTTTTGTAGAATTTCTCGAGCGAATTTGGTTCCTTCATTTTCAGCCATTTTCCAAATTCGCTCGATTTGTCAATAGCACGCATCAAATAGGTCAAGATCATTCGTGGCTCTGCATTATCGACTTCTGCCAGAGCTAAGTTGAAGCGGTTCAAGAATGACTTAATAGGCTCTCCCGGATTCTGTTCAAGACTGGATAGTGACATTATATCTTTTGCCTTTGAAGCGTATAGCCTGAATTGCTCTTTGAATTTTCGGGTCAGATCAGAAAACTGATCTACAGATCGGACAGGAAGCTTGGTGAACCAGAGAAGTGCCACTCCTTCTAAATAAACTGGGAAATATCGACACTTTATTTCATCGGTTGCTCTTGCGCCGGTCATATGCCAATCGTATTTATACAAAAACTGATTTGGATCACTTGTTCCCCGATAAGCAGGAATGGTGGGAGGAACAAATTTTCTAGGAAATTCAGCCTTCAGAATCTTCTCGGTAAATGGAGTTCTACTTGGTGCGAATCCCCATTCGCTTTCGTCTTCATCTCTTTGCATGCTCTCTTTCATTATTTGCTTGATCATGCCAGAAAGATATTCCTCATTGTTCAGAGATTTCGCGGAATAGACCTCAGCCATTTTTTCGGGGGTTTGTCCAGGTAAATGCTCATGAAGAACTGGTGATGGCCTGGATCCTTCGGCCTGGAGGGGTGCCCCTTCGGCATCACCTGATCCCCTGTGAGGAATATTTCTTCCCTCGGAATTGGGAGCAGCATCAGCAAAGTTTCCCTCATTATTTACTGGTCTTTGACTCGTACCAAATAGAGCATTCAGCCTTTCCATCATCAGGTTATTCTGAGTTTCAATCTGCTGGTATAGTCCGGTTACAGCAGCATCTAACTCCTGTCGCGTAACACCGACGCTTGGAGCCGCCTGATTTGGAGAGAGAGAAGTGGCAGTATTATCACGGTCGTCATCAGTTCTGACAGACTTTCGTTTCCTTCCAGGAGCTATTATGTCTGATAAACTTCTGGTTTTGTGGGAAATTCTTTCAGCAAACTTCTGAGAAGCAATGGTGAGTGGTAGCCTGAGTTGGGTTCTCAGTGAAAGCACCAAAATGTTAACGTTAAAATATGAACGATAACACCCGGTGTGTGTAATAAGATCGTGAAAGCACCACCCGTGTGACGGGAACAGAAATTAAGCAGGAAAATAGCAGAAATGCAGTAAATGAACAACAGATTTATAGTGGTTCGGCCCGTAATTGAGCCTACGTCCACTTTATAGTCTCTTATTGCTGATTCGGTTACAATTCGATACAATATCCTTCAAAATACAATACAACTTGATTATGAAAGCACTCTTGACTACTAGCTCAATCTTTGATGACGAAACTCGACGAATCCATGTAGGATGTTAGGAGCTCTTCTCGAAGATTGTTGTAGTGTCTCGAATACTTGAGGATCTTAGATTGCTGAATGAGAGGAGGCTTCGACAGCGTAACGGCGCTTGGAGAAATGAATTGCCAAAAAGTCCTCTCCATGTTGGAAGTGGTGGGGTATTTATAGGAGCTGATTTGGGCTCTGGAATTTTCCCTAAGTCCTAAGTCGTCGCCGACTTAGTATAAGTCGCGGCCGACTTATGGTAGATCGCAGCCGGCTCATCAATACTTCCACAGTAGTTCGTCTCCTTTTCTGGTTTTATGCTCAAGTCCTAAGTCGTCGAAGATCTAAGGTAAGTCGGTGACGAGGTAAAAATGTAAGATGTTCTGAGATTACATACGACTCAGTATAAGTCGTAGGTCGGCGACGACTTAAGAGATAGGTCGTAGGTCTTTAAGTCGAGGACTTCTTTAGGTCGGAGCCCCTCCTTATCTCGCGAACTGCTAAGTCGGAAGCCTTCGTAACTTGCTAACCGGTTAAGTCAAACTACTTCTTAACTCGTACACTGTTATGTCGGAGCATTACTTAACTCGGAATCCTTCTTAACTTGGAATCTTTCTTAACTCGGTCTCAGCTCTTGAGTCACAAACCATCTTAAGTCGTGACCTGTTGAGTCAGCACATGTCTTAAGTCGGCGTCTTCCTTGAGTCGGCTACTATTAAGTCGGTCCTGTAGCTTAGGTCGAATGTTGCTTTAAATCAGATTTGTTAGGTCGGTCTTCGTCTTGAGTCGATGGCGCTTTTAACTCATTAGGTTATGAACTAAAAGAGGGTTAACAGGTTTATTTCCCCTACTTTTTAAAATCCTCTGTAAGCCAATGGACGCTCGGTATCATGCTTGACCATTGAAATCCACCTTGAAATTGCAACCACCAAAATACTTGCCCAAAGATTGTTGCGCCAAAAAAGAATGATCTTTGTCCACATCGATGATTTTATGTATGGTGGCTTTTTATCTAGCTATGGTGGTGATTTTTAATCTTTGTTTATCAGGTACTACTAGACTCATCTGCTCTGTTTGTGACTGAAATTGACAAATGGTCTACATTGCTCTAACATTATCGGTGAGTGAAGATGATAATTTATCGTTCTGAGAAAATGATCGTTTGATTGGATAGTTTTTATGGATTTTTGATGGTTAAGTCGAATTTCATAGTACTAGCTGGGCGATTCCATGCATGTTTGAAGTGAGAAAAAAAGTATTTCAATCATTTTCCATGCTTATTCTCTTCCTCTTCTAAAAGAAGATAAGGGGAGGAAAAGGAGAATGAGCATACAGGCTATTCATCTTTTTCCCATGACCTTTTGTTAGTATGTTTATTGGAATGACGAAACTAATACTCCGAATCAAATTATTGAATATGGACTTCATTATCGATCAATATACATTTAAATATAGCTTAATATTCTATATAATCTCAATTAAAAAGTGATTTTACTATTTTTAAACTTAAGATTGTTGTATTTTCAATGAATAATTGATCATAATTAAATATTATGTTCCAACACATTAATCTGCAAAGCTGAAATGTTTGTTGTACCGTTTCACATTTCAATTTTGTGTTGAAAATGAGCTTATGTGGTTCAATCTTTATAGGTTCCAACTACTACAGTTGCCAGATTGAATTGATCGGGTGGTCCATTAGGAAGAAAGTCCAAATCTCTCTTTACGGTAGGATGCGTCAACTGCAGATCCACAAGGCAAGAACATAAGTTTGGATAACATGTGTTGAAGAAATTTAACTTAGGCAAGGAAAAAGAAGTTGGAAACATGATCATAGCACTCATTCTTATGAGGTATTGATAAATGTTTATTCTATCTTCTACAATCTCAAGTGAAGGATTGTAGATTAATTGCTTATCCTACCCTTTGACAATACTAAACCATATTTTGTGTTTTCAGGTGACACTTAGATCTCCTTACTATCATAGTAACAGTAATTTTGCACACTCTACAAGGCTTCAAAATAATGTATATTTGATACATATGATTTATAAATTCTATCCACATCTTATGAAAGTGATAAATTGCATTAGTTTAGACAAACGGGTTAATGAAATATGTTTGTTAATTTTTACAGAAAATATATGGAGACCAAAGAGGTCATATACACATTCAAACATGCACGCACACAAGATCCATTGTTGAATAGTTGTTTTAGTATACTAGACATTTTGCTGACATGCTGCATAGTTCAACATGCATCGCTGTCACATCTTGGTTACTTAGGCATTTCCAATCATGGACAATTTTAATTTTTGTGTAGCCATCAAGGTTTTATACATTGATGAGGCCATTATACCTTCTTCCTAAAGCTATTTTCAGTATAAGTAGCCTAAAGTAATGCAAATACTTGATAACTTTTGCACTACATATGTAACCAATAATTTAACATGATTGTGGAGCCCGTGCCTCCATCTGGCTATAGCATAACATTTATGTAAGTGTTTCAACCTATGGAAAATACTGTGGCTACGTTTCTACATCATTTTACCTATTTAACAATATTTTACAAACAACTTAATAAAACTTTGGGCATAGAATTACACATACCATGGGCTAATACAATAATTCATGTATTAAATGAAAGTTAATAATTGGCATGATATATATATAATATTATTACCGTCTTATTGTTCCAAACAAATGAAACTATATATTCTTTTGACTATGGAACTCTAAAAAAATGATACACATTCTATTACGGAATCAGCTCT
Source organism: Allium fistulosum (assembly GCA_030737815.1). Lineage (NCBI taxonomy): Eukaryota > Viridiplantae > Streptophyta > Magnoliopsida > Asparagales > Amaryllidaceae > Allium > Allium fistulosum. The sequence goes on along the minus strand of CM060907.1, from coordinate 640,686,395 downwards.
TAACTATTGTTTTTCAATTCCTAAATAATAAAAAGCAATGACTTTTATGTGTGTAGAATCTTTACAGAATTAAATTACATCATCTTATGTGAGCTTGAGCACAATGCTTGGTAGGTTTCTGGATTGGATATGACTCATGTAATAATGGTTTCTAAAGAGATTTAGTGTACAGTGCTTAATCCCATTCTACTTGAGATATACAAAAAAGAAAAAAAATGTATGCGTGTCTCCACTTGCAATCAAGTTTTGATATTTTGTTCAGAAAGTCATCAGATCTTCTATTTTTAAATCTAAGTTGATTTGTATGCTTTTGTAGAGAAAAGTTGTATTCATATTGTTATGAAAGTATCAAAAAATGCTAAAATATAATAATTATATTTTATTTACTTATATTTATAAATCTGGCTTGGTTTTAGTGGCATGTATTAGGCGTGCATTTGCGTTAGCATGGCAGTTATAATAATGCTACATTGCATTTTTGCTGGTTGCATTTCGTTGGACTTTTGATTTTAAAGTTTCAAATTTGAACTTTGTGTCCTATTTTATTAGCACTTTCTTTTAAAGAAAAAATTTACCATCAAATTAAGTTTCAATGGAATAGATGGATGACAAATATTATATATCGTTATCACCATGAGAAAAAAAATCCGGTGTAGTGTATGACACAATAAAATTTTGGTCGATCATGCAAATACTGGACTATGTTTTAATCTCCTAACTACTCAATTAAGAACTAAATATTAGGAAGATAAGAGCTACAATATTTCCACGAGCACCTTTCTTCTCCAGTTGCCTTCCTCCGAGGCGGCTTCTTATAATTTTTAGTTCCTTATGTAGCAAGGTAAATGTTTTTAGTAAATTCATTCAGTGGAGTGTAATCTTCGGGTCTTGTATATCTTGAACATTTTTTGGTGCCTGGCCTCTTCCCACCAACACCTTGGTTCCTCCTTTTTCGGTTATTATTTCAAACATACCCAATAATGTTTCGGGCACTCTCATTGGTTTTCTTAATGGAATTATTACTCTGCACAACCTCATTCGATATCCTACCACCAACTAGTCCAACGGTTAGGTCTACCTCTTCAAAACACAGAAACTGAGATGCTTTGCAGTAAAACTTATCCATATTAGGTGGCTTCTTCCTTTTCGGTCATCTACCAAACTCTGTGTCAGGGTGAGTGCCCCGGATCAAACCCATTAGAACAATATCTTTTTTCGTATTGCTTACTTCAGTCGCAGCAATGTTAAATCAACTTAGAAAATATTTGATGAATGTTTGATAAGAACATCATATCCTTGGGTCGAGTGGTGTTAAGTCTACACTACACTATAAACTTCTTTGCCGATTGATCAAATGTAGATGGACCTCGAGGAGAGCCGAGTGAACCACATCATGGCTACTCCTCTCGGGAATATAGGGAAGCATCTACATCTTACTGCACCAATGGCCCGAGTTCCATCAATGTGTCAATCATACTTCAAGAGATGCTATCTCGGGTCAGTTGTTACATTGTAAGACAGGATTGTTGGCATAACAAACCTCATAGAATGTTTTCCAGTAGTATGTCATCAGTGAATGGGGTCCTACAAGGTGATAAACCCCAATCATCATTACTCCTCTACGGATTCTCACTCACCATCCTTCTTACCATATCAGCTGTATACTCTGCGTTTGATCGGATCGACCGGGCGATGATCGTCAACGACAACCCAGAGTGTTTGGTTTTGCTTTCCATGATGTTTGGGCTCCCCTGTTTTCAGGAGAGCTGTTCTGTCTTTGTGAGAGCTGTAATAGTAACTAACATTTTTCTAAATACAATGAAACTTTCTAATAAATTTATAAATTATCGAAATTCCAAATTAGTAGAATAAGCTAAATTGTAAATCAATTATGAGAATTAGTTAATCTCTTTGAGACTTGAAACATTTTATGGAAGCAATGGACGACCATCAACACACCTTATAAACCCAACAATGATCCTCTAAAAATATTCAAGCTGCCTAATGTATGGCCTTATTGTATGAACGAGCTTGTTCCCTTATGATAAGGTTAAAGTTCCCCACTTCTTGAAGATGCTCAAAAAGCACAACACCCTCATAAGTAACATTGCCCGATTAACTATGGTATAATCATGGTGGGAGGATAGATATGAAGAGAAATTTACAACAAAAGTAGCCTAGCACCTGATTTCCATGTACTAATATTTTAACTAAAAGAAGCCTCTAAATATAGCAAAAAATACAATCACAACCCGCAAGGCTTAGCAGCTTTTTCTAAAAACTTCACTTAAAAGTCAATTTATTTTTGTGCGCCTTGTAAACACGTTTTCCTCTTGCTTTTTTCAATCAAAAATGAGAAAAAAGTAATCACAATAATATGAATAGCTTTGTCTGTGAAGAAAATGTAAATTTGAATAGGATTTGTAGAGAATGATTTTACTTATTTATTTTTCGGAAAGGAATGACTAAATAGCGGTGGATTTTATTTTGCATGAGTAGGTATGATATTGGAGAAGTTACTTAGACTGTGAAGAAGAAGTTTAATGAATGAGACCATATTTCATGGAGGTATAGGAGTAATTAAGGGTATTTAATAAAAACTTTTACCTTAATTCTAAGTAGATATTCGTTTTGGTCAGTTTCAAACACAAGACATGGATAATTATATTTAACCATTTGATTAATGAAAATATTGATCTCAGCCATCAAGTATTTAATTATTTTAAAACTGATTAAACACTAAATTAAAAATAAAAAATTTGGTTTGTAAACAGTTTTAAATTTTATAGACAGGAATTTTAGTCTTTAATGTGCAAAATTTAAAACTTAAATTTTTAGTCCTATACCAATATTCAAGTAAAGAGTAATAAGTTTCAGTGTTTAAACCTTGAACTTCAATTAAAAATATGTTAGTTTAATTTTTAAGGTGACTAAATTAATCAATAGAATGTGTAATAATGTTATGCGTATTGGTTTAATTTAAAAGGGCTTACTTCAGTCGCGGTAGTGTGAAGCCTAAACAACTTTGTAAACTACTTTTCCAATTGACCAAATGTAGATATGGACCTTGGGGCGAATCGAGTAAACCACATCATGGCTACTCCTTCTAGGTATATAGGAAAGCATCTACGTCTTACCGCATCAGTAGCCTGGGAACCATCCATGTGTCATTCATTCTTCAAAAGATGCTACCTTTGATCTGTCGTTTCATTGTAAGACAGGATTGCTGGCATAAGAAACCTCATATGATATTTTTCCTATAGTATATCATCAGAGAATGGGGTCCTATAAGGTGATGAACCCCAATTGCCGTTACTCCATTGATTCTCATTCACCAGCCTTCTTACCATATCAGCTATATAGTCTAGGCTGGTGGGGTCGCCCAAATGGCTATCATCAAGGACAACCTAGAGCGTTCGGTTCTACAAACCCTCTCGGTTAATTCCATGATGTTTGGGCTTCCTTGTCTTTAGGAGAGCCATTCGTCCAGTCCCCCATCGCCTATGTTCTTTCTTTGAAGGTTCAATGGCATTTTCCTAAACACCGCCATTTTGATTACCAGCAATCCTCTCATGACCAATACCAACCTCCTCATGAAGTTCCCCATCATACTCATCAATCATAACTCGGTGTGGTAACTCATTACTGAGTCATGATGTCAATTGAGACTTTTCCAAGTCCATTCTTCTATGTCTTATCATCTTCTTTTTCATCTTTTTCCTTCTATCTCTTCGATTTTTGTTTGATGAAGAAGAAATTTCTTCCTCCAAGTTTGAATGATGATTCTCTATGATTCTTCCTTAGCTTTTAGGGTAACCGAGTCATTAAAGAAAGACTTATCTCCATTTCCTTCAAAATAGCATTTTGACTTTCCAATATCTTTTTGTTTATTTCGTTCGTCATTCCCTCCAAATCAACCCTAGTCGCTAATCTCCGGTGCACTTAGAACTTTAGTAAGGGAAGGTTGATTTATCTCTTCTCCATGTTAGGAGCCATCATTTTCAATGTCATTGAGGGGTCTTGAGATGGTTGACTTCACTTTATCCTTCCTAGGTGCCATTTCTCTTCTAGTTCCAATGATAAACTCCTTTCAAATCTAAATATCTAAGGATCCTCCAGTAACAACAATTTTCTAGATCTCGCTTGTGGATAGTTTAAATCAAAAGTTTCAAGACAGATCTATGAGTGGGAATCTTGAAAATTCTCGGTGAAAATGCCAAAACGTCTGCACAAAAAGTGGGACAAACACCCAATTGATCAATAAGTGATAACTATGGAAATAAGAAACTAAAACAAGGTAAGAAGACACAAGAATTATAGTGGTTCGGCCAAGATCAATATACTTATATACATGAACATGTTCACATGCACATAAACACATACATACATACATACAAATATAATTATATATTTAAATATATATTACAAAGTATCCAAGATGTTTTCCTAAAACTTAACCCTTAAGTAAAACTAAAGTCAACATCTTACATCCTAAGTACAAGTACATGGCTATACACATGGGAGGTAGTTCGGCATTGCATGATGACATGACAAGGTGGAGTGGTTGTGAGCAAATAGTGATGTGTTTGTGTGGAAATATAATGATATTTTTATTCACTTTTTTCCTATAAATACCACCATCCATATTCTCTTCATTTTTTTATAAATTCCTAAGCTTCTTCACTTCATATACTCCACTTTAATGGCCTCTTACCTATGAAAAATAATGGAAAAATGTAATTAAAATTTTATGGTAAGTATATATTATCAAAACTCTTCAAAACCAAAGCAAATGCACTCCTTTCCCACTCTACAACCTACGACCACACAATCCACCACCCAAGAATGAGCCTACCTCCATTAGTAAGCATAGGTCGAGTCTTCCCAAAGGTCCAAGGCTCAATTTGATAGACTCCAGTGCGATCATAGCGAAGCTATAACTAATTTTTGCAAAGTTAGAAATGAATTCAAGTGAGGAACCATATATATATAATGATGATGTGATATGATATCTATGGATGCTTACCATGTTTTGGTCATTAAGTATTGGTGTTTTAATATAGTGTTTAATTGTGTAAAAAAGTCACGTTAAAAACACGTCGATATTACATAAGGAAAACACTTTCCGAATTAAGTTATAAAAGTGATATAGGATCATTAAACCGCTTTAAAATGGTTTGAAATGGTTTATAAATGTTTTATAAACACTAAAATCCAATTTTATTAAATTTTGACAAGTTATGAAAATTAAGTCAAAAATAGGCGTGTCGCGTAACGGTAGTTCGCGATTTCGCACCAAAGAAAGTTAAATCCATTTATACGATGAATTCGGAGTCGGAATTCTTTGTAATAAGAACTTTCTAAACTCTTATAATCATAGTTTTCAAATAAAATAAATGGATCGAGATTTCATTTAGTAGATTTTGAAATATGAGCAAAATAAATTTTCAAAATAGCCGTAGTTTGGCATTTCGGAACCCAAAGCGACAAATTCTTTAGAGTTGATATTTTTAATTCTTTAAAAATATGAAATAAATTCTATAAACATTTTAAAATGTTTTAAAAGAGATTTAAGATGTAAAAATGGATTTCTAAATGATAGAAAAGCTGTTTTGATCAAATAAGCATAAAAACACCATTTGTAAGCAACACTTTTTGCAGCAGTTACAATAGCTTTTGAAATATGGCTTTAAACTTAAGTATTCTTTTCCAAAAAAATTATAAATGTTTTTAATTAAGTATTTCAAAGATGATTTGATGGTTTTATAATTTATTTTAAAAAAGTTTAAATAAATGATTTAAAGAAAAGCTGTTAAAATCAAGTGATTTAATCTTGGCTCTAAAAGCCGACGAGTAGATTGGATTTTTCTATTTGCAAGATCCAGATATGAGATGCTTAAACAAAGGAGATGTTCAGGAGCAACCAGTGCCCTTGCTCATCTAGCCTTTTTCCTAGGTGAGGAATAGATAAAGTCGAAATGTCGAAAACGAGGCAAGTATAAAAGATTTGATTTTTTCCAAATTTAATACAACTTGGATTGTATAGAAATAATCTTCTTGTACTTGGTATTAAATTTCGAGGAGGGAACTCGTACTATCTATGTGAATTTAAAAGGTGATTTCACTGTTTTTTGACGGATAGTAAAGGTTTAGTATGGAAATTTATGTTGAGTAGAATTAGTATAATTTCTATCGATCCTTTTTACTCAATAAGGTTTTGCAATATGATTTATGAGAAATGATTTTGATTTGGTATTTCCAAATTTAAAGAGAGATTTAATGAAACCGTATATACCGAAAAGAAATGTTTTAAAGATATATACCTCTAGAAGATATTTTTGATAAAAAGAAAGTAATTAATCAAATGATAAGCACCCATTTACTTAACATCTTTATATCGATGGTTAGTTCGAAGGAACCGGGATTGGATTTGAGTATTTTTAGCTGAAAACCACTTCGAACCAATTTACGTATTCGAAGTGAAGACTTGGAATGATAATAAATGGAATGAAGGGCTGCTTTCACTGACCCTCGGGGGAAATTTCTCATATCATATATCTGTGGTAGTATTATCTTCATTTGATCTTCGATGCAAGGGCTGCTCGCTACTAATCCTAGCGATGATTCCTAATTGGATGTGGTATGATAGTTCCTTGGGTTAGTCCTATTCTTGGAAAATCTGTATGGACGAATGTATGGCATTGCATTTTTAACTTACACGTACATTGATTTTTACGAACGTACATCTATTTGGTGGTGTAGGAAGTAACTCTTCTGTACTTAACACCCTTCTCTGGGAGGTACGAGCTCAGAGGTTGTACATTTGATGAAATAAGTGGTGTATGATGGAATTGGAATTGTGGCATTCAAAATAAAATGTGGTATGTGAAAGGAAATCGTTACCTTGGACCTCATCACCCGAAAATGGCTTAAACAAGGCATGTCGTAAGGCTATGCGGTTCGCTACCATTAGGTTATGGTCATAACCTTTCTAGATTACTCTATATATGTCGAGTATGTTGTAAATGCTATAAGAACCCGAATATGTCATTTACGATCGGGGTGATGTCATATTTGTTTCTACCCGCCACCAAATGTGTCTACGGGTATGCCGGTCTTGACAGGTGCAGATGTTTCATAGTTATTGATCCTCAGTACATCCCTCTAGATATGTACTGTATGGAAGGTAGTTCCTTTCTTGCCATGCATAGAAATCTATTCTCAAATAAGTGGCTTCGGACTTGATTGTAGTACCTATTATGCTGGAATTTATGTAACAATTTCGGCTAAGATTATATAAGTTTACTTGAAAAGTGTTTTCAAAAGAAAGTCATTAAAAATAATATCCCTAGATTTTGCATAGCAAATGATTTGATTATCATAAGGTAAAAACCCATTCCATGTTTATATGCGACGTTGTCTTATGAGATGTTCTTTGTTTTCAAGTATCCGTAGTTTGAGTTTCTCATACTAGTACCATGACTGACGTGGAATTTAATTTTCTTTTCCCTTAAATTATGGATGCCCTATTTTTCCAGGCAACCAAGTAGCTGGGTAGCATAGAACATTTCTAAAAGGTGCATGGAGCATGGAGCATTTTGGGTCCTTCGTAGAAAGTTATCTATTAATTTCGCTGTATTTTGTATGATGTATCTACCAACACTTTTGAGGATAGGCAGTTATAACTATCTTGGCTAGATTAGTACTTACTAGAACTCTGATGGAGCAATTTGGAGCAATTATATGTACTACTCATATGTATAATTAAATATTGAATACAATGTGAGATTCTATTTTGTTTCTCTTCTATTTTTATTTTCTTTACCCTATGATAATCTGCCTCTCTGGCACATGGATTTACGGCACGTGAATACCGAGGATGTATTAGTGCTGATTTCTAAGGTTCAAGGAAGTGGGTTATCACATTTGGTATCAGAGCTTATGGTTGAGCGAATAATGAAGCCTAGATTGGTCAAATCATTAGAGATAGAGATAGTAATACCATAGAATGAGTTTAGTTAGAGAGAGCGCATATTTGAAATTTTATTAAAATAAGTATATTTCTGTTTTATACCCACTCCCTAAGATAATTTTGTCTATATTATGAAGATGTTTCCTTACTATATGAAGATAGTAGGAGATGAGTAATAGAAGAGGATGAAGGGGAGGTAACAACACTATGGGCACCAATGGTCGATCAAATGCTATAGTAATTGAGGAAGTGGTAATCCCTATGCAGCCTCAAATTAACTTTGCTACTATATGCAAAGATTACACTAGTTTGGATGGTAAACCATTCAAAAGAACATACTCTATTATTGAAGTTCATGCTTGGATCCGCTCTTGTGAAAGAATTTTTAAGAGATTGAATATCGAGAATGAACTAAAATGGTTCTTAGTTTCTTGGCAGTTACAAGAAGGGGCTCTAGCATCGTGGGAGTCCATAACTCTGAATGATTCAAAAGATAATTTCTCATGGGAATGGTTCAAGGAAGTCTTGGAAGAACAACATATGCCAGCTACAGGAAAATACCGCCTTTTTCAGAGTTTTATGAGTTAAAGCAAGGAGAGATGTCGGTAGAAGAATATTCCAACAAGTTCAATGAACTGTCCCGTTTTGGGCTGGGTCTGATAGACCCTCCTTTAAAGAAAAATGAAATGTTTATCACTGGTATGAAGGGGCAATATTAGGACATGATGATCGGGCATGTTATGGGAACCTTTTTAGATTTGGTAGACATAGGTTTCTGATATGAAACTTTAGACAAAAAGAATCCGCCCACAACTGAAAGCAGCAACAATAACTGGAAGAAGAAGAAGTTCAACGATTCTAGAAAGAAGACATGGCAAGGCAAGCCAGAAGGAGGTCCGTAATAAAACAATTTGAAGAATATTACTTGTTATAATTTCCAACAGAAGGGTCATTTTTGCCACCACCTGTAAGAATCCTAAGGCCTGGGATAGGAATTGTAACAATTGTCAAAAACTAGGGCACCAAAAGAAGGATTGCCCACTGATAAAGAAAGGAGAACAAGTTAGAATTTTTGTCATTAAAGATGAATCCTCAACTTCGACTAATGCGAAGGGAAAGAGAGTTCTTAAGGGTAATATCTGCATTAATGAAACTCTGGTTAGAGTATTATTCGATACTGTGGCTTCCCATAGTTTTATTTCTAAAAGGTTAGATGATAAATTGAAACTTATCATAAAGATATTAGATACCCCTACCTATGTCTCCAACCCATAGGTGATAAAACTAATCTCGGTATAGTTTGTGAAAAAAGTACAAGTTGCCTACCTATCCCAAAAAATTTCATGTGACCTAACCGTCCTCGATTTTATTGGATTTGAGATTATAGTCGGTATAGATTGGTTATCTGAATATAAGGATGTTCTTGATTGTGTTAAAAGGACGGTGCATTTGGAAACTAAAGGAAGTGAACCTTTTAAAACAGTGCGTGAAGAATCAAGTCCAGTAGTGGATAGTTTTATGTATGCCCTAAATTCATTTCAAAAACGTCTAGAAGAAATACCAACTGTTAAGGAATTTTCGGGTTTTTGAGAAAGTTAAATGTTTACACCCACATATGGAAATTGAGTTTTGAATCTACTTGATTTCCGGTGCGAGATCTTTTTTCACTCTTCTCGAAGAATGGACCCCAAGGAAGTAAATAAATTAAGGACTCAAACGGATGAATTGTTTAAGAAAGGACTAATTAGACCAAGTCGCTCAAGTTAGAGCTCAGCAGTAGTTTTTGTTGCAAAGTCAGACGGCTCCCTAAGACTTTGTGTAGACTATCAAGACCTATATAAGGAAACGATTAAGAACAAGTATCCTCTACCCCATATTGATGACTTATTTGATCGACTTCATGGTGCTGGAATATTCTCCAAAATGGACTTAGCTAAAGGATTCTATCAATTGAGGATAGAACAAGATTGCATTCTTTTAATTGCATTCAGGGGACTAAACGATTTCTACGAGCGGTTGGTTATGCCTTTTGGGCTAACCAGTGCTCCTGCTTATTTGTGGACCTTATGAATAGAGTATTTAGAGATGTGCTCCACAAATTCATGTTTGTTTTTATTGATTATATTCTTATATATTCAAAGACCGAAGAAGAACACAAAAGGCATTTAGAGATTTTACTAGAAATATTACGAAGGAATGTGCTCAAGGCTAAGTTCTCAAAATGCCACTTCTGGGAAGAAAAGTAGGGTTCCTTGGATATGTTGTGTCAAAGGAAGGAATCTCAGTTGATCTCAGAAAAATTACATCCATTTTAGATTGGAAGCAACCACAAACTCCGTAGGACATTCTCAACTTCATAGGATTGGCAGGATACTACTGAAGATTTATTCAGCACTTCTTTAAGATTTATCATCACTTAACGAAGTTGACTATGAAGGATGTTAAATTTGAATGGATGTCAAAATGTGAAGAATCATTCCGGGAACTTAAAAAAAGGCTAACTATCGCTCTAGTCCTGACTACTATTGATGAAAGCGACAGTTTAACCATTTATACTGATGCTTGTGGTGAAGGAGTGGGCATGGTATTGATAAAACATGGGAAGTTTATTGCATATGCTAGTAGGTAGTTAAAGAGGCATAAGCGAAATTATGTAACACACGACTTAGAACTATTAGCCGTTGTGTTCGCACTAAAGGTTTGGAGACATTATTTGTTGGGTTAGATGTTTGAACTCTTCATAGATCAAAAAGCTTTGAAGTGTCTTTTCACTTAGAAGGACTTAAGTATGAGACAGTAGTGTTGGCTAGAATTTCTCACATCATATGATTTAGATATCATATATACGTCCGAGAAAGCCAATTTGGTAGCGGATGCATTAAGCAGAAAGCATGTTGTTATAGCTTATCTGGTAGTGACTCTGACTCTACTGGAGAGAATGGCCCGCAAACAAAGAGAAGATCGACATCTAAGGAAAACTATTAAGGATATAAGAAGAGGGTGGAATTCAAGCTTTGAAGTAGATAAACATGGGATATTATGGTTAAATGGAAGAATTTGTGTTCCCAACATTGACAACTTAAGAAAATAAGTGTAGACTGAGTGCCATCAATCCAAGTTTAATATTAACCCTAGAGTTAACAAAATGTACAAAGACGTAAAACGAACATTTTGGTGGAAAAGCATGAAGAGGGACATCTCTATCCATGTTAGAATATGTGCAAATTGTCACTATATCAAAAGTAATCAGCAAAAAACTACTGGATTACTTCAACCTCTTGAAATTCCGACTTCGAAATGGGACCAAATATTGATGGATTTCATCGACAGCTTAATGCAATCAAGAAAGGGAAATGAAGATATTTGGGTTATCGTAGATCGGTTGACCAAAAGCGCACACTTTATCCTAATAAAGCCAACGAGAGCAACTGCAAGTCTTGCAGAAATATACATTAGGGAAATTGTTCGATTGCATGGTGTCCCAAGCAGTATAGTCAGTGATCGAGACCCAATCTTTACTAGTACGTTCTAGGAGGCATTACAAATAGCTTTGGGAATGAAGCTGAGTATAAGCACTACATACCATCCCCGAACCGATGGGCAAACTAAAAGGGTAAATCGGGTGTTGGAAGATCTTCTAGGAGCATGTATCATAGATTTTAGAGGTTCATGGGAAAACTATCTTCATCTTATGGAATTCTCCTACAATAACAGCTATCAGGCAAATAATGGCATGGCACCGTACGAAGCTTTATATGGTCGGCCATGTAGATGCCCAGCATGTTGGATCGAAACTGAAAAATCGGTTAGTACTTGGTCCTGATATGATTTGAGAAGCCTCGGAAAAGGTAGACTTGATCAGAAAGAAGATGATAGAAGCCCCGAGCAAGTAGAAGAGTTACGCTGATCAAAGGCGCAGAAATTTGGGATTCTCAGTTGGAGATTTTGTATTCTAGAATGTCTCTCCGATGAGACAAATGGTAAGATTTGGTCAGGCATGGAGGTTAGCACCTCGATTTATTGGACCTTTTCCCATTCTTAACTGGATTAGCCCATTAGCTTATCATGTGGAATTGCCCGAAGGGTTGTCTGGTATGCACAATGTCTTTCACATATCCCATCTACGGAAATATGTGCATGATCCGGAACAGATTATAGAAACAGCTACCAAGGAAGATTTAGAAGTAGAACCAAATTTGGCAGTTATCAGATGACCAGTTCAAATCGTGGATCACGATGAGAAGTGATTGAGAAGAAAGGTGGTAAGGTTGGCTAAATTTTAATGGAGTGGTGATACTAAAGACTGGACCTGGGAAACAGAAGATAGAATGAGGAAAGCATATCCAGAGTTTAGGATTGATGTATAGTTGAATATTGTATCAAGATAGTGTACTCACCGCCTGTTGTGTGGTCACTTATCATATCTTATATATATATATCCCATAGTCAAATATATATTCCTTTTCGAGTCAATTTCTTCTTATCCTTAATTTCGAGGACAAAATTCTTTTAAGGGAGGAGTATGTAACGACCCGCAAATTCATCACTTCAGAATTTTTTTAAATATTCAAATATAAGATTTTAACATAATTGGTAATGTTTCAAGCAATAAATAATATTGGTAATCTTATTTTGAATAAATATTTATAAAAATGTATACTTTGGAAGATATATCGATAAAATGACTGAAAACCGTTTTATCAATAAACAACTCTTGAACCATCCGACATCATGCACGGAGTTGGGTGCATAAACTCGTTTATATATATATATGAATGAGAATATGTAATAAAATTATTTATTTTATTTTTGAAAATAAAATCTCTTTATGACATCATCAAAGATATCACTATTTTGGAACAAATGATTTTTGAATTTAAATTGAGTTTAAATGATCTAATAACTATTTTAATTATTAAATAAGTCCTTTTAATTAATATATAATGATATAAATATTATTATCAACCTTTGTTTACAAATATATATATATATATATATATATTAAATAAGTAGTGAAAATATGACAAGAAATCGAAATCGAAATCCGTAACAATTCAATGTAGAAAAGTTGTGCAACGTTGTGAATCATTTAAGATATAAATATGCACACATACATGTACATATACATGAACACATCCACATGCACATGAACACATATATACATACAATCATACATTTAGACACACACACACACACAAGAGGGGGTTTGCCCGTGGATGATGACATGAGAGGGGGTAGTGGTGGTGAGCAAATGGTGATGTGTTTGTGTGAAAATATCATGATATTTTTATTCACTTTTTTTCCTATAAATACCACCACCCATCTTCACTTCATTTGTTCATAAATTCCTAAGCTCCTTTACTTCTTATACTCCAATTTAAACAATGGCAAAAATTATGGCAAAAAGTAACTAAAATTATATAGTAAGTATATATTATCAAAACTCTTCAAAACCAAAGCAAATCCACTCCTTTCCCACTCTACAACCCATGGCCAAACCATCCACGACCCAAGGCCGAGCCCACCTCCATTAGCAAGCATAGACCGAGCCTTTCCAAACATCTAAGGCTTAATTCCATAGACTCCATTGCGATCATAGCGAAGCTATAGCAAATTTTTATAAAATTAGAAACGAATTCAGGTGAGAAACTATATATATATATATAATGATGTGATATAATTGCTATAGATGTTTACTATGCTTTGATCATCAAGTATTGGTTATTTTAAGATAGTGTCTAATTATGTAAACAAGTCACGCTAAATACACGTCGATGTTACACAAGGTAATCACTTTCCGAATCAAGTTATAAAAGTGATATGAAATCATTAAACCCCTTTAAAATGGTTTGAAATGGTTTATTTAATTAAATGCCAAAGCAAAATCGTGAGTCTACATCAATCTTTTGGTTTGTTTCATAGAAATATCACAATATTTCATAATAACCGAAGTACTCTACTCTTGACTACCCTTAAGGCTTTATGTACTTTTACGGCATATAAATATATATATATATATATATATATATCACTAAAGTTCTACCATTCAGCTGCCACTAAGGCCTTATGCATATATATTATGTACATTTACACTGGCTCTCAGCTACCATGCCTATATACTATATACATTTATATTATTTCTCAGCTACAACTAAGGCCTTACCTCGTCGATTTTGGTTCCCACTCTGGCCTTACACCAACACTTTCATATTTTGATTGCCTCTTTAGGCCTTACACCTACTTTGATTTCGTTTTCTAGGCTGCCACTCTTGGCCTTACATCTTCCACCATTCACTTGGTTGCTACTCTAGGCCTTACACCAATTGTTTCCATAGTCTGGATGGTTGCCTATTCATGCCTTACACCAATGCTTTTGATTTAGGTTTCCTCATAGGCCTTACACTTACACTTTTGGTTTCGATTGCCACATAGGCCATACACCTACGTTTTTGTATTTTGGTTTTCACACGAGGCCTTACACCAATGCTTTCGGTACTTCGACTGCCACCTCAAGCCTTATGTCGACTGACGAACATTATACCCAACCATTCACTATTAGGCTTTTCACTTAACTATTTATTAAGCTAAATATTATCTAACCTCCTTTCAGTTATTAATGCCACTAAATACATTATAGTCCATGTCGTAGGTTTTAATCTCAACTATCATAAGCCTTAGCATACATTATTGCCTCTGGAAGTTACCAGCTCCGATTTACACATTCTTTCAGGAGTATGTAACTCTCAACAATCACTGCCCTCGGTCTCGTCTAAGGAAGCCTGTCTTATTTTATTCATGGTGACTTAAATCTTTAAATTTCCAAAATCCCTTCCTCTTTCCATAATTCCTCCTTAACCTTCGACCACCCTCGGCCATCGGTTAATAACTTTGTTTTGTCAACCCTTAGATTTACATTTAGCATTTCCTTAGCTTTCATACTTAAGTACTTAAGATTTTAGTTTATTTACTTTTCGGTTCGAATCCCCCTTCTTCGGCTCTGCCCTTCGGTTCATATTGGGATCATACACATCTACCGCTAACTTTCAACGTGTCGACTTTTGATTTTTTTTGACTTAGTCTTTACTGATCATTATTTAGTACTTTGCCGACATATTCAGCATAAAAAGTGGATCCAATCTATTATCCCAACATAAAACACATATTTTTATTAAAAAACTTTTCAGCAATAGTTAATTGTCTTCCGACTCCCTATCATAGCCCTTTGGCTATACTAGTTTTCCTTTGGGATCTACATAATTTATCCCAAAATTTCTTTATTCAAATTAACCATATTTGGTTTTGCTCATAACTAACCCATTTCACCCAACATACGTATTTTAATTCTCATAACAACTTATTTATTCACATGAAAATCCTATAACCCAAAACCTTTCTCTAAAGACATGTTTCTATCATCAAATTAAATTCTCAGATCTTAAAGATTTTGAGGAGTATGAAATCACCCAATATTAACATGACCGTGAGAGATTTAGGAAAGAAAAGGGGTTTAAGGAATATATTGCTAACATATACTCTTTAGTTGATGAAGTCTCTAGTTCCCTTAGCTTTAATCTTTCCTTTTTCTCCTTCTTATTGTTTAGGCCCCAAGCACCATTATGGAGTTCAAGCTTTTATTGTTGTTTTGAGTATGGAATGAATTAAAAAGAAGGAAGTGGTCATCTTTATTCCAAATAAATAATTGGGCCATCGGCCCACCATTTCTTTTCCTTGTAAATTAGTTAGCCATAACGGTTGCATTCAATTCTGTTCTATATAAATTTTTTAACTAGGGTTTTCCTAGTATCACTTGATTCACCTAAGCATAATGAGTAAATAAACATCTCATGAACATTTACTCTTTTGCATTATTTTAATTTCATTAACTTCATAACTAATAACTTAATTAATTATTAATTAATTTATGGGGTGCTACAGACTTTCCTCATTGTAGGAATTTCGTCCTCAAAATTCAAAAAAGTACAATAATAAGTGATAGGCTTTCTTATGCCCATTCTTACATGCACACACGTGAGTTCTTCGCCCATATGTTTCAATGAAAATGTATCTGTGCTTCTACCAATACACAACAAAATTAACCATAATATCACAAGTATATATATATATATGCCATATAATCAACCATAGCAAGCATACATGCTAAGTTAGACAAACAACTCAGGTTAAGGTCTCTTGACTTTATACTATGTTTCTCAAGTACGATCATCTTGGTCCTTATTCTATTATAACTGAACAAGCCGTACTTCTTTATTCTGAAACTTTTTCTCATCTCGATCTATAATGATAATAGGTTTCTTGACATAAGTCATTTTCGGTTCAACAACTAAATCTTCCAAGGCTCTTGGAATAACGACATCCTTAGGGTCTTAAACATACTCACGTAGATGTGATACATGAAATACATCATGCACCCCAACAAAAGCACTTGACAATTAAACCTTATAAGCTACATTACCTATCCTCTTCGGTATCCGGAATGCGCTAACATATTCCGGTACCAACTTTCTGGCTTGTCCAAACCTCATAGTGCCTATCATAGTGACACTTTCATAAACACATGATCTCCCAAATCAAACTCTAGGTCTCTCACCTTTTACCTATTCATTCGACTTTCTCTTAATCAAATCGACCCTCTCTTCAGCTTCTCTTATAAGATTTGGACCTAATACAAGTTCCTCTTTCGTTTCGCACTAACTTATTGGCGACTTACAAGGCCTTGTATACAATGCCTTGAAAGGTGTCATCCTAATACTGGATTGGTAACTATTGTTGTATGAAAATTCCACTAAGTTTATTGATCTTTCTATAATCCACTGAAGTCCAACATATATGCCCTTAACAAATCTTTCAGTGCATGGGTGATCCTTTCGGTCTCACCTTCCATCTATAGGTGGTATGCGGTACTCATACATAACTCTGATCCCATAGCACTCTGAAGACTTCTCCAAAACTCACTAGAAAGCAATGGGTCTCCGTCACTCACTATAGTACTTGGAATTCCATGAAGTCTCACTATGGTCTTAACATATATTTTAGCCAACCCGATTGTCGTCCTTGTGGACTTTACTGGAATGAAATGGACGCTCTTATTTAACCTATCAACTACGACCCATATCTTTCATTCATGGCCCACATCCTCAGCAAACCATCAACAAACTCCATGGAAACCAAATCCCACTTCCTTATTAGGACTTTCAAAGGCTTCGAAAGACCACTTGGCTTCTGATGCTCTACCTTAACTTGTTGGCATGTAAGGCATCTTCCCACACATTCTTCAACATCTCTTTTCATTTCTTCCCAGTAGAACCTCTGCTTCATGTTTCGGTACATCTTGGTACCTTCCGATTGAATAGAAAACTTGGAATGATGACATTCGTCCAAGACCAGCTTCCAAAGGTTTCCATTATTCGAAACATATAATCTTTCTTTCTTCTGAAGCCAACATTTCTCATTAATACCGAAGACCTTCAGCTTATCGGTCTCGACACCACTGTTAAAGTCATCACTCCTTTCGGCACATAGTGGATCTACCTTCTACCATTCGGCAATCCTCTCCATGAGCATTATGTGAGTTTCTAAGCAAGACAACATCCCCGAGTTTTGACTTGTACCGGCTTTCGACGAAATAACACATCATAAGAAGCTAGTGTCTCTAAGACATTTTACTTTTAGATCATAGCCAAAACATAATTTTGTTGTTTTTGGCTTTAGGCATCAGCAAATTATTTTCCTTATCGGGGTACCCTATTCCAAAATCATATGATTCTAAGAACTGCAAACACCTTTGTAACCTCATGTTCAGCTCCTTCGAGAACAAATATCTCAAGGACTTATGATCGGTATACATCTAAAACCTTTCCCCTAAATGGTAATGATTTCAAATCTTTAGTGCAAAGGTAATTGCCACTAACTCTAAATCATGGGTTAGATATTGAACCTCATGGGGTCTCAACTTCCTAGATGCTTAAGCTATAACCTTGCCCTTCTACATCAACACAGCTTTTAAACCTAAACCAGAAGTATCTGTGTACACAACCATGTCTCTATCTCCTTCCGACATAACCAAAATCGAAGCTTTTGTTAGCTGAAGCTTCAACTCTTGGAATGCTTCTTCACACTCTCTATTGTCCAAACACACCTTTCAATCTTTCTGGTAAAATCTGTTTAATGGTGCTGCTATCATAGGAAGCCCTTAATAAATCTCTGATAGTATCCAACCAACACCAAAAACTTCTAATTTCACAAGCTATCTCCAATCTCTTCCAATCATTCATGATTTTTACATTCGACGGATCTACAGTCAATCCTTCCTTTGAAACTTAGGGTAAGCGTTCGATCGATTCAGCCGGTTTTGAGGTAAAAAATGGCAAATAGAATTGAAATGGAAAAAAATCAAAACTGAACTGAATTAATTTCTATTAATTTGGTTGGTAACCGATTTAATCAAACTAAAAAGGTATGTTATTATTACAATGATTGATTTACTCAAAGGAAAATATAAAGTCTCGGTTCCTAAGATCTACAAAGAAGGCCAGAGCATTTGTTAGACCAACGGGCATAACCAACCACTCATATCAGCCATACCTTGTCCTAAACGCATTCAAAGGAATACTCTCCTCGGCTACTTTTAGTTGAAGGAACCCCGTAGCCAAATCTAACTGTGAGAATATTCTAGCTCCATTCAACTGATCAAATAAATCATCTACCCTTGGAAATGGGTAACGATTCTTCATTGTCAGGTCATTCAACTTCCTACGATTAAGACACATTCGAAGCGATCCATCAGATTTCTTCACAAATACCGTAGAAGCTCCCCATGGTTAACTACTTGATCTTATGAAACTTCTATGCTCAAGTTCCAGTAATTGCTTCTTCAAACTCTTCTATTTCCTTAGACAGGATCCTACTAGGTGGTCAACTAATAGGTTATGCCCCTGAAAATAAGTCGATGTGGAACTCAATTGCTCTTCTTAGTGGTAAACCTATCATCGGTTCAAATACATTGGCAAATTATCGAAGCACAAAAACTCAATCTATCTCCTTTTCTAGGCTTTCTGTTGCACACAACGAATCCCTAACCTTGCTTTTATATAGTCCAATGATACTAAGACACCGTCCCTTCCTTTTGGATTCTAAAGGGAAATAATTCTCTAGACACGATAGATTCTGGCCTCATTCTATACTAACCAATCCATATCCAAAATTACTCTGTACCTCTCAAAGTCAAACAAAAATGAGACACATAAAGACAAACGACCACATAGAAAAAACTCTAAATCATTGTACCTTAATCCTAGGGTGGCATACCCACTAATCAGATTAACTACATACAACGAAGTAACTAGGTGGGAGACATCTATTCTTACTTTATTAACCACAACCTTAGAAATGAAAGAATGTATAGCTCTAATATCAATAAAAACTCTAACTAAAAAACTGTCAAAATGAACTCTAACTGAAAAAATAGAAATGAAAATAATACCTCCAAAGGCTACTCCTTTTCCTTTCTTCTTAGTGGTATGCCTTGAGGATAGCTCCTCCAAAGCAAAAAACCCTGTTTGCTTTAGCTCCAGACAATCCTTCTTCTTATGGCCCAGCTTATCATAATTATAGCATTTGACCTTGACTGTCCCTTCTAGTCGTTAGCACTTCGAAGCAAAATGTCCTTTCTAGCCACAATTGAAGCAAGGGATCTTTGAAATATCCTTTCTACCACCATTTTTTGGAACTTTCCCTTTCAGTTGATGTCTATTCTTCCCTTTCTAGTAGGGAGCAAACCTCTTCCTCTATTCTCCTTTCATCCTCAGCTCAGCCTTCCTCTCCCCTTGGTACATACAATCATACCTTCATGCCATATCCACTACAAACTCATAAAGAGATAATAGATGTGACACCACCTTATGATACAATCCTTGCTTCAGCCCTTGAATAAACTTCTCGTTTTTCTTTATTGAGGTGTTGATCAATTTTACGCCATACTTTGCCAATGCATTAAACTTCTTGATGTAATATTTGACAGAAAGATCCCCTTTCCTAAGATCAATGAACTCCCTCAAAAACACACTATTCCAAAACTCTAAATTGAACCGAGCCTCAAACCTCACTCAGAACTGCTTCCAAATAATCTCTTCTTTAGGGGTTTCAATATTCGCTATTTCCCACTGATCCAGGGTATCCCTATACAGCTGCTTAGAAGCCAGCCACCTTCTTTGTACATCATTCGGCACTACATTCATAAAAATACACTCTCTAACTTTCAACCAATCTAATAATTTAACAGTTGGTTCTTTCCTTGAAAATGCTTACACATAAGGCTTCTGAAATCCCGACTTAACTTAGAGAAATCCACTCTAGTTGTTGGTCTTAGCTCGACTACTTTCAACATAGCCTCTCATCATCTGTAACGACCATGAATTTTGACCAAATTAAATTGAAAATATTTAATTAATTTTAAATATTTGAATGATAATTTAATTTGAATCCCCGATATAACTTTGAATTTGGTGATTAAATTATAAAATTTAATCTATTGTAAGTTGAATAAAATTGGTATCTTCAATTGTAAGCCGAAGAAAAATATTTCGAAAGCTTGAAAAATTCGTAGTGATAATACTGAAGATAATAGAAGCTTCAGAATTGAATTTGGGAGTGAATTGTTCAGTTTGAAATTATATTGTTCGAATCGATATTTAAAAATAGCCGTCCGAGGCACAGTCTCGGAATTCGACGAAACCAGTTCCATTGGGTCCGTAATATTGAATTGTTATCGGATTTCAAATTTCGTATTTTTCGGAGTTGTTATGTGAGTATACGACACATAAACGCGTGGAAATTTTCAAATCGAAATCAATTTAAAATTTAAATTTATATTATTTAACATCAACACGTTCTCCCTTCTTTCACGCCTAAATTCACGCCTGGTATCATGAAACAAATCGTGCCAACCATTCCCTTTCATTTTCAAATACGTCCTCTTCCTTCCTCAGTTCAAAACCAAACGAAAGAAAAATAAAACGAACGAAGTAAAATGGCAGCCAAGTCTCTTTACAAACAAAGGAATCGAAGTCGAGTATCTCGTTCCCCTTCTCAGTTCAAACTGAAATCAGGGCCGTCCTCATTCTAAAAGAAATTCTCATTCCCTTTTCCTAAAACCAAAATCAAAAGACACGAGCTCGTCTCGAGCTGCCTCAGAGTCGCGAGTGTATTATCGAACGCGAGCTAGGGCAGCTGTAACGACCCGGAAATTTCGATCCCGAAATTTCCAGATAGTTAGAGAAAAGAAGAAGAGATAGAAGAAAAAGAAGAAGCAGAAGCATCAAAACATAGAAACCTCACATTCGCAGCGGATCAAAATATAATATCAGATAAATAATAGTTATATAAAGGAACACTGTACTTGTCAAATTACACTTTAATATATGATAGTATCTGAAACAGATTGTTTATCTGTCTTGTGTTTGTAAATATGTTGTAATAAATTAATCATGTTCATTAATTACAATTGGATAATTCATCCTTTAATTACCTTTAAACAAATTAATTAATCTTTAATTATAGATTAATTATTCTTTTAATTATTAATTAATAAACCTTAATTATCAATTAATAAAACTTAATTACAAATTTAATTAATCCTTAATTATCAGTTAATTAACCCTTAATTAATCTTTATAGATTAATTATCTCTTAGTTATTAATTTATAAAACCTAATTATTAATAAATAAACTTAATCAAGTACTTCTTAATTACCAGTTAATCAATTCTCTAATTACTTAATTTATTAATTTCTAATCAAAATAAATTAATCTCTAATTATAAATCAATAATCTTAATTACTTGATTAATAATCCTTAATTAAATATTAATCAACCCCTAATCATTAGTTAATTAAATAAATCAATTTCTCTTAATTAATTTCTTAATTAGTCCTTTATCATTAATTAATTACATTAATTAATCATACTTTAATTTCTTAAATATATTTAAAACTTGGTTAAACCTTTATCTTTGCTTAAAACTTAGTTAATACATTTTTGAAACTTGATTTATTTAATGTTACTTTTGCTTTTTAAAACCTGGTTCACATTTACTTTTTAAAACTTTAAACTTGGTTATTATTTTACACAGTTTAAAATCCTGTAACAATTCAAAACAACCCAAGCCTATCAGATAAACACTCGAACAAAGCACGAGTCTCTCGCACCACTTCTTCCTCGAGTCACACATGAACCCTTACTCGAGATCATCCCCGAGTCCATGCTTCTTCCCCCAAACTTCCAAGCTTCCAGATGCACGAAACGAACATGTGCACGTGTACAGGTCGATGGCGACCCTCTGGTCATCGTCGCCACCACCCTCACATCGGCGAAATCATCATCGACAGTTCCCACAACCCAGAATCCTGAAGACATCAGCAAATCAAAATCGAACAGTTTTGATCGAACACTGGAACCAACATGCTCGAAACAACCCATCATCGCCGATGATCTCGGCCACGAAAACCCCTGCTACTCCTTCCAGCGACGTGTCACATGCCCACACATTCGTCTCCTCTGGTGCGGTAGCACTCGAACCATCCATGGCGATGGAATCGCCTCTGAAACATCCTCGACTCAACCAGCCAACAAAACTAGGGTTTAAAACTACTCCGACCATCTGTTGCCACCATGGTGGTTAATACATCAACCTACCATTTTTCCCAAGCTCGCTGAACAACCCTCTAACTCCAGAAGTAGCCCCGACCCTCCACGTTACTCCGATCACCCACAACAGCTCAAAACCCACTTTCTGGTCATCTACGAATTTTAGACTCAATCCAAATCTAAAAATCTTGATTTTCATTTTAAAAATCATATTTCACAAATTCGATTCATCTTATAATCCTGAAACAGCAATTTACAATGTTTGATTTTAACATGTTTAAAAGAAATTTCACTGTCTTCCCATTTTTCAGATAACTTCCAAATAATTTTCTTAAATTTATTTTTTTAGGACTTAGTTTATAACTAAACAAATCTTTCTTGTTTGGAAACTAAACCCTATCTAAGATTAGAAGAAAAGATAATGAATTTCTGATCTAAACTTTAAAATCCCATAACAGGAACAGGGAAGACAAACATAACATAGACATGCACAGCAACTACATACATATAAACATGGTTTAGAATCCTAAAATCATCATGCAAACCTATTTTCAACATAGATCACTAGTTTTACTTCAACCGTTTAACATATGCATCAAAGCCGAAGGTGATTCATTTTATAGATTAAAAACAGAGGCTTAAAATAAGAACAAAAATGTTTTTAAATCAATAGATAAACACACTTACAAACACACAGAAGCACACATATATACATTCATGCAGATCCATCATCAATCACAGTAATTTATATGCAAATCCTATATGTTACTTAAGTTTTAGTTCAAAAGTTTACTCACCTTATATCCTGGAACAGAGAAGCCTGGTTTTTGATGATCCTGGAATGCTTTTGAATTTGAAAACTGATCTGGAAATTTTTTTTACTTTAGTTTGATCTGATCTATACTTGAAACTGGAACTTGGATTGATTTAGTGATGAATTTATGTTAAGATGATCCTTGAATCTTGTTTGCTATTTGAGTTGAATCCCTTGTTTGAATTTGCTACAGGCTTTAGAATAACTGATTTGAATAATGTTTACAGGGTTTCGATTGTTTGATTTGCTGTGTGACTATGATACCTTGTATTATAGTTGATTTGTATCCATTTAAACTGAAATTAAGATGATATTGGATTCGAAGAGACCGGGGTTGGGTATCAGTAAATACCCAAAACCACTTCGATTTGTAATCTTCTATAACTCTTTATAGAATTGATATGTGAAATAAATAGGCTGGAATGGAATGAGAATCATGGATATTTAAAATAAGTAGTGATTCTTAGATATTGTTTGGAATAAGTGATTGACTTTAATAAGTTGTGAACTCGTAGAAAGTACGAGTTACCCTGGTTTGTAAATAAGTTTTATAACTTAGTATTTCATGTTATATGGGTTTACTCACGCTGGTTTCTAGCCTGACCCGAGTGTTACTTTGATGTAATGCTCGGGTCAGACCGAGTATTACAGATTTTCAGGTTAGGACGTTCTGGAGCTCAGGTGGCGAGCTGGATGGCAGGAACGTATGGAGTGTATTCCGCTGAGCATATTACTGTTATTTATCTGAGACATGTTAATTCTAACTGTCTAGTATATTTATAAATGGTTGTAACTCTGATGTAGTGAATGTAAAATAACAATTACAGCTTTCTTTGTGTAAAGAATATTTGTTAGATGGGTTTAAGAAGAAAGATTATATAGTAAATAGTTTGGAAAAATATATTTGTATTTAAAACAATTTGAAAATAATCCAGAGCCAAACTATTTAATTTCCCAATCTCCATTTCCAATTAATTTCCCATTAATTCAATTTAAATTTCCACTTCCATTTAAATTGACTCAATACTTCAATTTCCAGATCTCAAACCCATTTTGAGATCACTCATAACTCCCATTTAAATTAACCATTTAACTACCCAAGTTAAATTTAAATTTCATCTTGAAATTTCCAATTCAAGTTATTTATTCAAACTTATTTAATTTCCTCCAAGTTAAATTTACTTAATCCGGTCAACCTTTTACAATTTGAATTCCCATTCAAATTTTAAACTTCAGATTAATAATCTTTCCCCTTTAAAGTTTTAAAACCTACTTTACTTTGGGTTTCACATCACTTTCCAATTTAAAACTTAACACTAAGTGTTTATTTCAAATCATCATTGGTATTATGTATATTCCTCATATATACATTTTCTTTACACACCAAGTTATACTTTAAATTTTTAAACCACCTTTGGTTTTAATTCAAAACAAACTTCTTTAAAACAATTTCAAGTTTTCTGGATTTAGAATTAAAATTTCACAATTTTTAATTATCTTCAATTCCAATTTATAAGTTATACTCACTTAAAGGTTTACTTCCCTAAACATTTCATTTTGCTAAATCATTAACAACATTCATTATTAAACACAATTACCATTTATGATAATAACCAAGATTGTCATATCTGGAAACCAATTCATTATTATCTTTACTTAACTTATTACAAAGTGCAAATAAGAATTCAAAAACAATTTAATCTTCAAATTCTAATTTATTATCCATTTTCAATTTCCAATATTTTAACAACCAATTACCTTAATATTTATTCAAAAGAAATATCATTTTATATATCAAAATAAATTCTTATATAAAATCATTTAAAATCCTTATATAAGAAAATAACAATTACGCACTCATATATATATACACTCAACTCGTTCTAGGGTACCATTGACCCTATCCTTAACGAGTAATCCCAACAGAGCCAAGGTTCTTGCTTAACCTTCGCTCTGATACCAAGTGTAACGACCCGGAATTTTCGACTCCGAAAATTCCGAATTGTTAAGGAAAAGAAAAAGAAAGAGGTAGAAGAAGAATAGAAAACAAAACTCAGAATCACATATTCTCACATTCGCAGCGGATAAAATATAATATCAATTAATATTCTTTACACAAAGAAAGCTGTAATTGATATTATATTTTATCCGCTGCGAATGTGAGAATATGTGATTCTGAGTTTTGTTTTCTATTCTTCTTCTACCTCTTTCTTTTTCTTTTCCTTAACAATTCGGAATTTTCGGAGTCGAAAATTCCGGGTCGTTAGAGCAGCGACTGGGTGGTAGAGCGATCTCGCGTGGGCGGCGATAGGTGAAGTGGAGGCCGAAGTTTGGCATAGCTTAGCAGCGGCAGGGGGCTCGCGACTTGTTCGCGAACGCGAGGAGTATTCGCGCGTGGTTCTAAAGGGTCGCGGCTGTTGGGGTTCGCGATGAAGGCGTGCGATTCGTTCGAGCGGCAAGCAAGGTGGAGATGGGATTTGCGGTGGTTGTATTCGAGATGGTAAAGAAGTTTGGCACCTCCGGCAAGCTTTTGGCAGAACTCGATGATGGTTGGAAGAGTACGAGCTGGGGTTGGGTACAAGGGGCGAGGCTCGCCGATTCGTTTGGGCGTGCGGTGGTACTGCGGTGCTTGGCGACAGCCAATGGTGATGTCAGTGACGAGGGGAAAGGTATCTGTGTTGTTTGTTAATTTATTCCAGTTTAAGCTTTACACATATACAACTACAGGAAAGAAAGGATTATACGACTGGACTTTTATTTTTACAGATATGTATAGAAAAAGAAAAGAAATATAATAACTAAATATTTTACAGTAAGCTGTATAAAAAACATCTCTGTTTTCCGGTTAATATAGAGGTTTGATAAGAATTGTATTTTTATAATTTAATGTATGTATAAGAGGTTTTGAAAGAAATATAACATATGTAGGTTTATATATTTACAGAAAATATATAACGTAGTATTAATTTAAGTTATGAAATATCTGCTTTAATTTAAAAGAAATAGGTAGGTATATTAATAGGAAAAGTAGGAATTTTAAAAGTTAAGGTTTCTGGAAAATATGTAGAATTAAAATGTTAAAGAGTTTATATTAAAAATAAAATCTTGCGATAATTTAAAATTACCAAACGAAAATTTTAGTTCGATTTAATACGAATATGAATAATTTGTATAATATTTATACAAGGGCTATAAATCGAGAAAACAAGTCAAGATGGAGAATGGGCTGCAAATTAAAAAGCTAAGGTGAGATTTTTCTCACTCAAAATGAAAGTGGAATTTTCAGTTATTTATTGATTGATTTGATTGTTATTGGATGTGATATTAGATATAGTAGGATATATATCTATATATATAGCAATATATACATATTGGCATATGTATATATTGGATTGATGATTTCCCGCCTCGTATAGCGGATGAGACCCTATTGCGCCGTTAGTAAGCGGATTATTTTTATAAAACCCATATACCGCGATATTCCACCTCGAAGTGGAATTGGTATTGTGCTAACGTCTTTGGATGCAGGGAAACAGGTTGGAGGGATCCAACTGGATTCCTCAACTTTATTTATTTATTTACAGATGTTGATATATACATTCTGTTATCATATATTGATATATGATGTCTGATGTTGTGATGGACAAATTGATGCGTTGCATCATTGGATTCAAAATTTTGAAGTTTAAAAATAACGATCTTTAACTTTAAAAGAGATTTTAAAAGTGATTATTTGAAAGTATACGTTTTATTTGAATTTTTGAATTGATTTACTTTAAATAAATAAATGTTATAAATTTAAAGTTATGGAAATTATAATGTTTGTAAAATATAACCGAGAGATAAAATTTCTTTTGAAATAAATGGTTAAGTCATCAATAAAAAGATTTGAATTGAGATTTTTGAATTATTAAAACGATGTATATAAAAGATGTATAAAATTTGATTTTTATAAATATAAAATATTGGGATTATAAAACGAGTTTTAATAAGTGTTAAAATGAAGAATAAAGGGATGGTATAAGTGAACGAAATTTTATATTTATAAATTATGAAGTTACAAAATAAATAGATTTTTGTAAAACAAAAGACTTATAAGTGATTTACTTATAAATCGGGTTTCGACATTTTAATTAAGAGTTGTGAATAAGTATGAATGGTTTATAGACGAGATTTATAAAATATATATTTTATAAATCCAAACATTGAAATTTTAAACGTAGTTCGGTTGTTGTTAAAAATAAGATTTTAAATGAAATCTTATAAGGAATAAGATTTAAAATTTGTGAAGCCTTAAAGGAACGAATGTTATAAATACATGAAGTATAAGTACTTAACCTCTAATATGGACTTTTGGTATATAAAGTTGAGTTATAAAATGAATTGAATTATAAAGAAGATTTATAAATCAAAGTTGTTATAAAATAGAAATAGAATTTATAACCGTGTTTATAAATTCGAAATCGATTGAATTTGATAAATTAAATATAGAAGATTATTAAAGAAGATATATTCGCGATTTTGGATAGCGAATTTTTATTGAAATAAAAATGTGTAGAAATGATTGAAATTGGGTTAAGTGAATTATATTCACGATTTTGGACAGTGAATATATTGTTAAGTAAAATAGATATGGTTTTGGGAAAGTGATATTTGAAATGAAGTTAATTGTTTTAAACGATGTTTTAAAATATATTGAATATCGAAATCATAGATTTCAACATTTATTGTTGAAATAGGCGTTTTCGAGAAATAAGGAAATGGTGGACTATAACACTGTTGTTATAGTAAATGATTTCCGAAGGGAAATATTTTTATCTAGTATTGGGATTTATATATCTATCTTAATTCCGAATCCCTATACTAGTGATTTTGAGTCGTCGTAACGATGTTTTACGTAACATCCGTTTTGACTCAAATAGATATTGTTATAGTAAATGATTTCCTTAAAGAATGAAATTATACTTAATTTTGATTTAAGTATATTGAATATTTTCAAATGTTGAAAATATATAAATTTGTGAAACACTTATTTTTAAATAAGTATGGAAATGCTTTTCCAATATGAAATGAACTGTTTTGAGATTTTATCTTCAAAGATAAAATGAAATGTGGAAATTGATTTGAAATTGTTTTCAAACGGTTAAGTGTGGAAATTATATATCTAGTAAAGATATTTTTTGGAAGATTAAATAATTTGGAAAATTATTTGGAATCTGATGATGTTGAGCATCTTTATTGATAGTTAAATAACCGACTATCAATAATTACCTTTAGATAGGTATTTGTTGTGAATTGGATGAATTTGAATGCCACACTTATTTTTGAATAAGCGCAAACTATTCGGGTTAACCGGGAAAGGACCATGGGGTCGTATAACCCATTCCAAATATGTGATACGTCGTTATGAATTGCATTCGAAGACCGGTGTTGAAGACCGGATATTTTTGAAAACGGAAGGATTACCGTCGAGTTACTCTACATCGGCTGATCTCCGATTTAGAGGTTTTATCACCCTTAGTGATGGGAAGTCCGGACGTGATTAGAAATTTATCCGGAATTGCAAGGGCTTCGTGAGAAGTGCCTTCGGTTCTGTTCGATCCCGGAACAGACTTGTATGGATTGTGTGTCTGACGTTACAATTTGAGATATAAAGCTGATTTCTTTCAAATACATTTCTGTTGGTGGTGGAGAATTTATTCCCTTAGCTTAACACCCTTCTCTGAGACGTACGAGCTCAGAGGTTATGTAGTTGAAATTTATCAGCGATATATCCCAATTTGGTAACGTGGCATACTGAGTGTTGCTGTGAAATGATCAGTGTTTGATCATTTGCGATATGATCATTTGTTTGATCTTATATCTTTGTGATCATAGGTTGATCATTTTGTTTGACCCGAAGCATGGCTTTGTAGAAAGCGTAGCTTTGTGGACGAGACTTCATCGAGCCTCACACCCCGGAAATGGTCTAAACAGGAAGGATGCGGCAAGGTTCTAGGGAGTAGCGCCCCTTAGTGTATGTCATTCCTTCTGGATAAAGGTGGTATCATGGTATGGAGCCCAGATACTTAACCTCTGTGGTTACTGCATTATTATTATTATTATGTGGTTTGTTGCGAAACGGGGATCCTCGGGAAGATCGGTGACGATCGGGGGATGGCATACGCATGTCAGTAGTTACCTACTTTTGCAGAGGTAACCCGGCCTTGTGTTGGCAGAGATCTAACCGTAATGTTAGGTTATTTCTCGGGTCGTCTATTCCAGGGACGTACCCATCGTGGATAGAAAGTTCCTTAGCCTGACCATTTGTTGGAAATCCAAAGAAACAATACGAGCCTTGTACGGTTTTAGTTGTAGAACCTGCCATTTAATATGGTAGCTATAACAAGCATACTATAATGGTACCTATGCTGGCTAAGATTTATATTCTACTTTCGAAATGATTTCTACACTATGCACTAATAATAATATCAAAAATGATTTGATTTTGCGTAGTAAGCATCTTTGACTATCATAAGAAGAAATCTCCTCCAATTCTGAGTTTGCATTGTGTGTGTGGCGGGAGGTCTTATGGTAGTTTCATTTTCCAAAAGCATTACGAATTTGTTTTATTTTCTTTGTGAAAAATAACTGTTTTACGATCTCACACCAGTCTTGCTATATTACAGCATGATAGGGGATTCTCGCTTCGCAGTTTGGTGGCGAACGGGAGACTCTTACCCCTACATGTCCATGAGAGGGATGGGTTGGTTAGGCAGAGGCCGTGACAGTCGAGAGGCTGGCCGTAAAAGCAAGTTTGGGGTATCACTGTCAGCCACGGTGGGGCTGGGATGGTTGAAAAGCCTACCAGTTGTGACCGCTTACTCCCGTACGTGACAGCGTGGTATCAGAGCATATGGTTAAGCGACAACCCTGCTCTGTTGGGTGTTACTCATTAGAGATAGAGTCAGTAGTACTCTAGAATGAGTTTGAGTGTAATAATAGATATGAGCGCGTATTTGTTATTGAATATAAAATTGCTTTGTATTGTGATGATTGGTTTATTGAGTGGCATATGAACCTTCGTCGGCACAGTCTGCAAAACTGGATCGAAGGGGTTTCTAAACACTTATATAGAACAATTCGGCACAGTATTGTTTTAAATTTGGTAAATGGAATAATTTTACCTTGATTATATTTTGTATACAAAAGAAATGATTTTCTGTAAATTACTATAGTATATGGTTGCATGGTTGCTAGAAGTAATAATATTAAATTATTCTCATTGGAATTAAATAAGAAATTGAAATTATAACTCCAAAGTTAAGAAATAAATTCACATACAAATGAAATTTAAGAATGTAAATTATAAATGTGATTTATAAATGAAAACGGAATTCCAGAGAAGTTTCTGGAAAAGTTTTGAAAATTTTGGAAATTTGGAAGTTTAAATCTTTTTGGATTTGAAAATGAATTTCAAAGGTTTTGAAAAGTATTTGGAGAGTTGAAAGCTCTAAACTCTTTTCGGTCGCTGGAAAATAATCCTGATGATGGTGGCCACATCATTAGAATTCATTTTCGGGTTTCCAAAAGAGAAATTGCTGTCAAATTGTTTTAAATGGAAGTTGTTTGAAAAATTTGGGTTTGTTTTGGAAATTCAAATGGAATTTGAATTGTTTTCAAAATGGCTTTGAAATGTTGGTAAACTCTGGAATGCTATATAAAGATATTTATGAAATATTACTAAGTGGATAACTTATACAATTTGAATTTTGATTGAATAAATTTAACTTAAGGAATTTTAAGTTGAATTAAAGTAAGTATAAGTTATATAACTTATAAAATGAGAAATAAAATAATAACCAAAGATTTGAAAATAAATTCATTTAACAAATGAGAATTATTAATGTGAATTAAGAATATAAAGAGATGAATTCATATATGAATAAAATTGTAAATATGAATTTGTAAGTGAATTTATAATTGGAAAATGGAATTCCAGAAAGGATAATTGAAATTAAAATTCATTAGTAGAATGAATTTGTAAGTGAATAAAACTAGAATTGAATTTGATTATGGAAAATTAGTGAAGTGAAGTATTAAACTAAAGTTAGTAAGTAAAGCTAATTGATTATTGACCAAATGAATAAGGTTTGAACGAATTAAATTCAATGATATAAATGAAGATAAATTGAATTCCAATAGAATTAAAATTGCGAATTGAATTCAAATAAAATTGAAATGTGAAATTGAATGATAATGAATATGCAACGTCAATAGTAAGCTAGAAATGTATAAGCAGTTTATATTGAAATTTTTGTAATAGAATTTACAAAATGGTTTGAATATGTAACTAGATATTATGGCTAGTAGGACATACAGGTGTATAAAGGAAATTGGAATTTTGATTTCAAAGATAATTTGAATTGCTCGACAAAAGGTAAGTATTTGAATTATAATATGAGTTTTTGATGATTTCTTCTCTAGCCGCTTGGCTTTTTCTTTTTC
Source organism: Allium fistulosum (assembly GCA_030737815.1). Taxonomy (NCBI): domain Eukaryota; kingdom Viridiplantae; phylum Streptophyta; class Magnoliopsida; order Asparagales; family Amaryllidaceae; genus Allium; species Allium fistulosum. The sequence continues at coordinate 640,654,461 of CM060907.1, read as the reverse complement.
TTTTTGAAATCTGGGAGTCCGTAGGGACGTTTTGTAGTAGTGCCGTATTAGCCGCGCAAAGGAGACGCTGGCGAAATTTTTCGGAAATTTAGGGTGTTAGAAAATTTTTGAGAAAATTTTGAAAGTTAAAATTTGAATTTAAACTCGAATTTGAATTGAGAAGTAAAACAATGTTGTTTTGAAACTTAGAGTTGAAGTTGAAATTTAGTTGATGAATAACGAATCTTTAGTAGAAAGATTTATTTTGATGAATTGATAAAACTATTTAGATTGTGAAAAATAGTAGACGAGTTAAGGACCTTTTTTCCTAACTTGTAATTTCGAGGACGAAATTCTTTTAAGGGGGGAAGTCTGTAACGACCCTGAATTTTGACCAAATTAAATTGAAAATATTTAATTAATTTTAAATATTTGAACGATAATTTAATTTGAATCCCCGATATAACTTTGAATTTGGTGATTAAATTATAAAATTTAATCTATTGTAAGTTGAATAAAATTGGTATCTTCAATTGTAAGTCGAAGAAAAATATTTCGAAAGCTTGAAAAATTCGTAGTGATAATACTGAAGATAATAGAAGCTTTAGAATTGAATTTGAGAGTGAATTGTTCAGTTTGAAATTATATTGTTCGAATCGATATTTAAAAATAGCCGTCCGAGGCACAGTCTCGGAATTCGACGAAACCAGTTCCATTGGGTCCGTAATATTGAATTGTTATCGGATTTCAAATTTCGTATTTTTCGGAGTTGTTATGTGAGTATACGACACATAAACGCGTGGAAATTTTCAAATCGAAATCAATTTAAAATTTAAATTTATATTATTTAACATCAACACGTTCTCCCTTCTTTCACGCCTAAATTCACGCCTGGTATCATGAAACAAATCGTGCCAACCATTCCCTTTCATTTTCAAATACGTCCTCTTCCTTCCTCAGTTCAAAACCAAACGAAAGAAAAATAAAACGAACGAAGTAAAATGGCAGCCGAGTCTCTTTACAAACAAAGGAATCGAAGTCGAGTATCTCGTTCCCCTTCTCAGTTCAAACTGAAATCAGGGCTGCCCTCATTCTAAAAGAAATTCTCATTCCCTTTTCCTAAAACCAAAATCAAAAGACATGAGCTCGTCTCGAGCTGCCTCAGAGTCGCGAGTGTATTATCGAACGCGAGCTAGGGCAGCGACTGGGTGGTAGCGCGATCTCGCGTGGGCGGCGATAGGTGAAGTGGAGGCCGAAGTTTGGCATAGCTTAGCAGCGGCAAGGGGCTCGCGACTTGTTCGCGAACGCGAGGAGTATTCGCACGTGGTTCTAAAGGGTCGCGGCTGTTGGGGTTCGCGATGAAGGCGTGCGATTCGTTCGAGCGGCAAGCAAGGTGGAGATGGGATTTGCGGTGGTTGTATTCGAGATGGTAAAGAAGTTTGGCACCTCCGGCAAGCTTTTGGCAGAACTCGATGATGGTTGGAAGAGTACGAGCTGGGGTTGGGTACAAGGGGCGAGGCTCGCCGATTCGTTTGGGCGTGCGGTGGTACTCGTGGTGCTTGGCGACAGCCAATGGTGATGTCAGTGACGAGGGGAAAGGTATCTGTGTTGTTTGTTAATTTATTCCAGTTTAAGCTTTACACATATACAACTACAGGAAAGAAAGGATTATACGACTGGACTTTTATTTTTACAGATATGTATAGAAAAAGAAAAGAAATATAATAACTAAATATTTTACAGTAAGCTGTATATAAAACATCTCTGTTTTCCGGTTAATATAGAGGTTTGATAAGAATTGTATTTTTATAATTTAATGTATGTATAAGAGGTTTTGAAAGAAATATAACATATGCAGGTTTATATATTTACAGAAAATATATAACGTAGTATTAATTTAAGTTATGAAATATCTGCTTTAATTTAAAATAAATAGGTAGGTATATTAACAGGAAAAGTAGGAATTTTAAAAGTTAAGGTTTCTGGAAAATATGTAGAATTAAAATGTTAAAGAGTTTATATTAAAAATAAAATCTTGCGATAATTTAAAATTACCAAACGAAAATTTTAGTTCGATTTAATACGAATATTAATAATTTGTATAATATTTATACAAGGGCTATAAATCGAGAAAACAAGTCAAGATGGAGAATGGGCTGCAAATTAAAAAGCTAAGGTGAGATTTTTCTCACTCAAAATGAAAGTGGAATTTTCAGTTATTTATTGATTGATTTGATTGCTATTGGATGTGATATTAGATATAGTAGGATATATATATATATAGCAATATATACATATTGGCATATGTATATATTGGATTGATGATTTCCCGCCTCGTATAGTGGATGAGACCCTATTGCGCCGTTAGTAAGCGGATTATTTTTATAAAACCCATATACCGCGATATTCCACCTCGAAGTGGAATTGGTATTGTGCTAACGTCTTTGGATGCAGGGAAACAGGTTGGAGGGATCCAACTGGATTCCTCAACTTTATTTATTTATTTACAGATGTTGATATATACATTCTGTTATCATATATTGATATATGATGTCTGATGTTGTGATGGACAAATTGATGCGTTGCATCATTGGATTCAAAATTTTGAAGTTTAAAAATAACGATCTTTAACTTTAAAAGAGATTTTAAAAGTGATTATTTGAAAGTATACGTTTTATTTGAATTTTTGAATTGATTTACTTTAAATAAATAAATGTTATAAATTTAAAGTTATGGAAATTATAATGTTTGTAAAATATAACCGAGAGATAAAATTTCTTTTGAAATAAATGGTTAAGTCATAAATAAAAAGATTTGAATTGAGATTTTTGAATTATTAAAACGATGTATATAAAAGATGTATAAAATTTGATTTTTATAAATATAAAATATTGGGATTATAAAACGAGTTTTAATAAGTGTTAAAATGAAGAATAAAGGGATGGTATAAGTGAACGAAATTTTATATTTATAAATTATGAAGTTACAAAATAAATAGATTTTTGTAAAACAAAAGACTTATAAGTGATTTACTTATAAATCGGGTTTCGACATTTTAATTAAGAGTTGTGAATAAGTATGAATGGTTTATAGACGAGATTTATAAAATATATATTTTATAAATCCAAACAATGAAATTTTAAACGTAGTTCGGTTGTTGTTAAAAATAAGATTTTAAATGAAATCTTATAAGGAATAAGATTTAAAATTTGTGAAGCCTTAAAGGAACGAATGTTATAAATACATGAAGTATAAGTACTTAACCTCTAATATGGACTTTTGGTATATAAAGTTGAGTTATAAAATGAATTGAATTATAAAGAAGATTTATAAATCAAAGTTGTTATAAAATAGAAATAGAATTTATAACCGTGTTTATAAATTCGAAATCGATTGAATTTGATAAATTAAATATAGAAGATTATTAAAGAAGATATATTCGCGATTTTGGATAGCGAATTTTTATTGAAATAAAAATGTGTAGAAATGATTGAAATTGGGTTAAGTGAATTATATTCACGATTTTGGACAGTGAATATATTATTAAGTAAAATAGATATGGTTTTGGGAAAGTGATATTTGAAATGAAGTTAATTGTTTTAAACGATGTTTTAAAATATATTGAATATCGAAATCATAGATTTCAACATTTATTGTTGAAATAGGCGTTTTCGAGAAATAAGGAAATGGTGGACTATAACACTGTTGTTATAGTAAATGATTTCCGAAGGGAAATATTTTTATCTAGTATTGTGTAACGACCCTGAATTTCGAACAAATTAAATTGGAAATATTTAATTAATTTTAAATATTTGAACGATGATTTAATTTGAATTCCCGATATAAGTTAAAAATTGGCGATTAAATTTTATAATTTAATCTATTGAACTGAATAAAAATTTGAATCTTCAAATTTAAGTTAAAGAAAAATATTTCGAAAGCTTGTAAAATCTATAAAGATAATACTGAAGATAATAGAAGCTTCAGAATCGAATTTGAAGATGATTTGTTCAGGTTTGAAATTATATCGTTCGAACCGATATTTAAAAATAGTCATTTTTCAAACAGTCTCGGAATTCGACGAAACCAGTTCCGTTGGGTCCGTAACATTGAATTATTACCGGATTTCAATTTTCGTATTTTTCGGTGTTGATTTGTGAGCACACGATAGGTAAATGCATTGAAATTTAAATTGAATTCAATTTACATTTAAATTTAAAATGGGTCAAAGGCAGCACGTTATCTTCCCTGGAATCGTGCCTAATATCACGAGACTATCGTGCAAACCATACTCTGTCGTTTTCAAATACCCTCTCCCCTCTTCCTTATCTGTTCAAAACATGGCAGAAGAAATGTTCCTTGGTTCGAAAATTTATGGTTCTTCCCTCAGCTAATAACGAACGAAACCCCCCAGTTCAAATAAAAATTTAAGTCGCAAGGCATTCGAACATCGTCAAACTCATCCTTGCCCCTACGCGATATTTCTACTGCCGATTGGAAGTTCTGCTACAGTCTCTTATACTCGAGTTCGAGCAGCGATGGAAGGGGGGATTTCGTTCGAGAAAATAAAGGGCGGCGGTGTCGTTCAGATGTCGATTTTGGGTTCTCACGACTTCGACTTCGATGGGATGGGAGGCTGGCACTCGCGCGCACGCGAGGTGGTATCGGAGGAGGGGGATTTCGTGAGGCGCGATTTAGGGCATTCGCGAGGCCAGGCATTCGCGAACGCGGCAGCGGCGAGTAGGAGGAGGAGGCCGAAGTCAATGGGGAAGGGCATCAAGGCAGTCTCGAATTGTGAATTGGGATTCGCGAGTTCACCAGTTTTGTCGCGTTCAGTGTCGAGGCAATCGAAGGGATGGGGGTGGCTCGCGATGGATAAGGCAGCGACGACGAGGTGGGGTTGGTGGGGTCGCGTGGAGGTAGAGCGGAATCGAGGGGCTGGCGACGTGAGTTTTTATTCTCATGCCTGGGGTTACGATTTTTACTTGAAGCATTTGGGAAGAAGGTATTCGTCAATCTCAGTTTTGGTTAATTTGGTAAAATAAAATAAATATGCATATTAGAAATTTACTTGATCTTAAAACATATTGATTAAATTTAAATAGTTAACTAATTTATTCATTTGGTTACAAGAAAAATAATAATTTAAGGGAAATTTTAAGTTAACGGTTAAACAGTAAGGTATTGTTTTATAAATTGCAAGTTTGATTTTACAGTAAAAAGTAATCTGTTAAATAACGTAATATATTCATTTGTTCAATTACTAATTTTATTTAAATAATTTAATATGGGATTTATTTATTAATGAACTCATTAATTTATTTTAATCAATAAAGATCTTTTATAAAATAAAGTTTGGATTTAATTTAGTTTTAAATTTAAGTGGTTGGTTAGATAAATTTATTTAAAGGAGAAATATTGGTTTAAATAAAACTATCAATTTATTTAACTATTAAAATGAAACCACTAGTGAATCGAAATTATCAAATGAAAATTTGTTATTCGATTTGTTCGAATATTAATGAATTGTATAATTATTTATACTAGGGCAAAATCTGTAAAGAAATCAAGCCGAGAATGAAAATGGGATTGCAAAATAAAAGCTAAGGTGAGATCTTCTCACTCAGATTTATAATTGAATTTCAGTTATTGATTGATTTGTTTGAATGTGCTATTAGATATGATAGGATATATCTATATATATAGCAGTATATACATATTGGCATATGTATATATTGGATTGATTGATTTCCCGCCTCGTATAGCGGATGAGACCCTATTGCGCCGTTAGTAAGCGGATTTATAAAAAACCTATATACCGCGATAATTCCGTACTGGAGCGGAATTGGTATTGTGCTGACGTCTTTGGATGCAGGGAAACAGGTTGGAGGGATCCAACTGGATTCCTCAACTGTATTTATTTATTTACAGATGTTGATATATATTCTGTCATCATATGATGATATATGATGTTTGATGTTGTGATGGACTAATTGATGCGTTGCATCATCGGGTTCAATTTTAAAAAGTTTAAAAATAAACGATTTGTACTTTAAAAGGGATTTTGAAGTGATTTTTGGAAAGTATACGATTTATTAAATTTTGGAATTTATTTATCTTAAATAAATAAATAAATGTTATAAATATAAAGTTATGAAAATTTTAAATTGTGAAATATACCTGAAAGGTGATTTTGAAATAAATAGTCAAGTGATAAATAAAATAGTTTAAGTTGGATTTCTTTTGAATTATTTAAGAATGATATATATAAAAGATGTACAGAATTGATATTTATCAATTAATAGTATTGGAATTTTAAACGAGTTTCTATAAGTGTTAGAAATTTATAGAATTATAAATTGTGAAGACATGAGATTTATAGAATTATAGATTTATAAAGATTGAAGTTTATAGATTTATAAAGATTGAAGTTTATAGATTATAAAGTATGAAGTATAAACGGAATGAAGTTATCAAATGAATGAAGTTGTAGAATAAAGACTGATAAGAAATTTACTTGTAACTTGGATTGTTGCCTTTAAATGGGATATTGATCGAATTATTAATAAAGAAGATTTATAAATTGTAGCTTTTATAAATGGAAATAGAATTTATAAACGTGTTTATAAATTCGAAATAGATTGAATTTGATAAATTCAATATGGAAGATTATTAAAGAATATATATTCACGATTTTGGACAGTGAATATATTATTGAATAAAATGGATTCATTTTTTAAAGAAGTAATATTTTAAAAAAAATGAAGTTAAACATTTTAAAGATGTTTTAAAATGTATTATGAATCGAAAGCATAGATTTCCGCAGTTCTTGTTGAAATAGACGTTTTCGAGTAATTTAAGGAAATGGTGGACTATAACACCGTTGTTATAGTAAATGATTTCCGAAAGGAAATGTTTTGATATAGTATTGGGATTTACATATCTATCTAAATTCTCGAATCCCTATACTAGCGATTTTGGGTCGTCGTAACGATGTTTTACGTAACATCCGTTTTGACCCAAATAAATGTGTTAAAAGAATATTTTCTTAAAGAAAGAAATATATACTTAATTTAATTTAAGTATATCGAATATTTTCCAAGTGTTGAAAATAAAAGATTTGTGAATTTCTTATTATTAATAAGAATGGAATTGCTTTTCCAAAATGAAATGAAATGTTTTTGAGAATTTATCTTCTTAAAGATAAATCGAAAGTGAATATGTGAAATGGATTGAAAACTGTATATCAGTAGATATTTTGAAAGATATAAATTCACTATGGAATTTATAAAGGAGATGGAAACTGTATAGGAAAATAAACGTTGATTTATTTTTGAAATGTGGAAATTTTATATCTAGTAAAGATATTTTTGAAGATGAAATAATTTGGAAAATTATTTGGAACCTGATGATGTTGCGCATCTTTATTGATAGTTAAATAACCGACTATCAATAATTACCTTGAATGATAATTGTTGTGAATTGGATGAATTTGAATGCCACACTTATTTTTGAATTAACGCTCACTATTCGGGTTAGCCGGGAAAGGACCATGGGGTCGTATAACCCATTCCGAATATGTGATACGTCGTTATGAATCGCATTTGAAGACCGGTGTTGAAGACCGGATATTTTTGAAAACGGAAGGATTACCGTCGAGTTACTCTACATCGACTGATCTTCGATTTAGAGGTTTTATCACCCTTAGTGACGGGAAGTCCTGACGTGATTGAAAATTATCCGGATATGCAAGGGCTTCGTGAGAAGTGCCTTCGGTTCTGTTCGATCCCGGAACAGACTTGTATGGATTGTGTGTCTGACGTTACAATTTGAGATATAAAGCTGATTTCTTTCAAATACATTTCTGTTGGTGGCGGAGAATTTATTCTCTTAGCTTAACACCCTTCTCTGAGACGTACGAGCTCAGAGGTTATGTAGTTGAAATTTATCAGCGATATATCCCAATTTGGTAACGTGGCATACTAAGTGTTGCTGTGAAGTGATCAGTGTTTGATCATTTGTGATATGATCATTTATTTGATCTTATATCTTTGTGATCATAGGTTGATCATTTTGTTTGACCCGAAGCAGGGCTTTTTGTAGAAAGCGTAGCTTTGTGGACGAGACTTCGTCGAGCCTCACACCCCGGAAATGGTCGAAACAGGACGAATGCAGCAAGGTTCTAGGGAGTAGCGCCCCTTAGTGTATGTCATTCCTTCTGGATAAAGGTGGTATCATGGTATGGAGCCCAGATACTTAACCTCTGTGGTTACTGCATTATTATTATCTATGTGGTTTGTTGCGAATCGGGGATCCTCGGGAAGATCGGTGATGATCGGGGGATGGCATACGCGTGTCAGTAGTTACCTATTTTTGCAGAGGTAACCCGGCCTTGTGTTGGCAGAGATCTAACCGTAACGTTAGGTTCTCGGGTCGTCTATTCCAGGGACGTACCCATCGTGGAAAAGGAAGTTCCTTAGCCTGACCATTTGTTGGAAATCCAAAGAAACAATACGATCTTGTACGGTTTTAGTTGTAGAACCTATCATTCACTTATGGTGGTCACCACTGTTTGGATGGTAGCTATAGTAGGCATAAGTGCGGAATGCCTATGCTGGCTAAGTTTAATATTATACTTTCGAAATGTTTTCTACACTATGCACTAATAAAAATATCAAAATGATTTGATTTTGCGTAGTAAGCATCTTTGACTATCATAAGAAGAAATCTCCTCCAATTCTGCGTTTGCATTGTGTGTGTGGTGGGAGGTCTTATGGTAGTTTCATTTTCCAAAAGCATTGCGAATTGACTTTAAAAGTTTTCCTGTTGTTTATTTTTAAAGAATAACTGTTTTACGATCTCACACCAGTCTTGCTATATTACAGCATGATAGGGGATTCTCGCTTCGCAGTTTGGTGGCGAACGGGAGACTCTTACCCCTACATGTCCCTGAGAGGGATGGGTTGGTTAGGCAGAGGCCGTGACAGTCGAGAGGCTGGCCGTAAAAGCAAGTTTGGGGTACCATTGTCAGCCACGGTGGGGCCGGGATGGTTGAAAAGCCTACCAGTTGTGACCGCTTCTTTCGGGATGTGACAAAGTGGTATCAGAGCATATGGTTAAGCGACAACCCTGCTCTGTTGGGTGTTACTCATTAGAGATAGAGTCAGCAGTACTCTAGAATGAGTTGAGTGTAATAATAAATATGAGCGCGTATTTGTTATTGAATATAAAATTGTTTTATATTGTGATGATTGGTTTATTGAGTGGTATATGAACCTTCGTCGGCACAGTCTTGCAAAACTGTATCGAAGGGGTTTCTAAACACTTGAATAGAACAATTCGGCACAGTATTGTTTTAAATAGGGTAAATGAGATAATTTTACCCAAAACTATTTTTATATAGAAAAGAAATGATTTTCTGTGAATTACTATAGTATATGGTTGCATGGATGTTAGGAAAGTGATAATGTTGAAATGTTATCATTAAATTTGAAATTGAATACGAATTGAAATCGTTACTCCAAAGTTAAGAAATTAATTCACATACGAATGAAATTTAAGAACGTAAATTATAAATGTAAATTGTAATTTAAAACGGAGTTCCAGAAAAGTTTTTGGAAATGTTTTGAAAGAATTTGAAAATTTTGGAGATTTGAAAAGTTTAAATTCTTTTTGATTTGAAAATGAGTTTCGAAGGTTTTGAAAAATATTTTGAAGAGATGAAAAGCTCTAAACTCTTTTCGGTCGCTGGAAAATAACTTCGATGATGACTGCAGCATCACTGATGTTCATTTTCGGGTTTCCAAAAGAGGGATTGCTGTCAAATGGTTTTAAATGGAGGTTGTTTTGAAAATTTGGGTTTGGTTTTAGGAAAATTCAAAGGATAATTTGAAATTGTTTTCAAATGGCTTTGAAATGTTGGTAAACTCTGGAATGCTATATAAAGATATTTATGAAACATTACCAAGTTGATAACTTATACCAATTGAATTTTGGTAGAATAAATTTAACTTAAAAGAATGAAGTTAAATCAAAGCAAGTATAAGTGAATCAATTAAATGAAAATGAAATTGAAAGTTGAAACTCATTTCGAATTCGTAAGCCAATGAATTGAATAATTGTAAATGAAAGATGAATTAAAATTCGTATGGAATTTGAAATCCCGTTTAAATGTAAGTATATTTAATCGAGGTAGAATTAAAGTAAATTGAATTGATATCAATTTGAATTAGTAATTGGAACTAATTTAAGATAGTGCAGTTGTAAATGACAGATAACTGATAAATTCAATATTCAGAAGTAAAATAGAATTCAAATTGAATGGTAATTGTGAATTGAATTCAAATGAAAAATTGAAATGAAAAATTGAATGATAATAGATATGTAGCTTCAATAGTGAAGTAATGATGATATAAGCAGTTATATTGAAATTTTTGTAACAGAATTTGCAAAATGGTTTGAATGTGTAACTAGATATTATGGCTAGTAGGATATACAGGTGTAAATAAATTGGATTTGATTTCAAAGGTGAATTTGAATTTGCTCGACAAAAGGTACGTATTTGAATTATAATATGAGTTTTTGATGATTTCTTGTCTAGCCGCTTGGCTTTTTCTTTTTCTTTTTGAAATCTGAGAGTCCGTAGGGACGTTTTGTAGTCGTACCGTATTAGCCGCGCAAAGGAGACGCTGGCGAAATTTTTCGAAAATTTAGGGTGTTAGAAAATTTTTGAGAAAATTTTGAAGTTAAAATTTGAATTTAAACTCGAATTTGAATTTTGAAGTTAAACAATGTTGTTTTGAAACTTATAATTGAAGTTGGAAAAATTTTAGTTGAATGATAACGAATCTTTAGTAGAAAGATTTGTTTTGAAAATTGATAAAACTATTGAATGTTGAAAAATAGTAGACAAGTTAAGGACCTTTCTTCCTAACTTGTAATTTCGAGGACGAAATTCTTTTAAGGGGGGAAGTCTGTAACGACCCTGAATTTCGAACAAATTAAATTGGAAATATTTAATTTATTTTAAATATTTGAACGATGATTTAATTTGAATTCCCGATATAAGTTAAAAATTGGCGATTAAATTTTATAATTTAATCTATTGAACTGAATAAAAATTTGAATCTTCAAATTTAAGTTAAAGAAAAATATTTCGAAAGCTTGTAAAATCTATAAAGATAATACTGAAGATAATAGAAGCTTCAGAATCGAATTTGAAGATGATTTGTTCAGGTTTGAAATTATATCGTTCGAACCGATATTTAAAAATAGTCATTTTTCAAACAGTCTCGGAATTCGACGAAACCAGTTCCGTTGGGTCCGTAACATTGAATTATTACCGGATTTCAATTTTCGTATTTTTCGGTGTTGATTTGTGAGCACACGATAGGTAAATGCATTGAAATTTAAATTGAATTCAATTTACATTTAAATTTAAAATGGGTCAAAGGCAGCACGTTATCTTCCCTGGAATCGTGCCTAATATCACGAGACTATCGTGCAAACCATACTCTGTCGTTTTCAAATACCCTCTCCCCTCTTCCTTATCTGTTCAAAACATGGCAGAAGAAATGTTCCTTGGTTCGAAAATTTATGGTTCTTCCCTCAGCTAATAATGAACGAAACCCCCCAGTTCAAATAAAAATTTAAGTCGCAAGGCATTCGAACATCGTCAAACTCATCCTTGCCCCTACGCAATATTTCTACTGCCAATTGGAAGTTCTGCTACAGTCTCTTATACTCGAGTTCGAGCAGCGATGGAAGGGGGGATTTCGTTCGAGAAAATAAAGGGCGGCGGTGTCGTTCAGATGTCGATTTTGGGTTCTCACGACTTCGACTTCGATGGGATGGGAGGCTGGCACTCGCGCGCACGCGAGGTGGTATCGGAGGAGGGGGATTTCGTGAGGCGCGATTTAGGGCATTCGCGAGGCCAGGCATTCGCGAACGCGGCATCGGCGAGTAGGAGGAGGAGGCCGAAGTCAATGGGGAAGGGCATCAAGGCAGTCTCGAATTGTGAATTGGGATTCGCGAGTTCACCAGTTTTGTCGCGTTCAGTGTCGAGGCAATCGAAGGGATGGGGGTGGCTCGCGATGGATAAGGCAGCGACGACGAGGTGGGGTTGGTGGGGTCGCGTGGAGGTAGAGCGGAATCGAGGGGCTGGCGACGTGAGTTTTTATTCTCATGCCTGGGGTTACGATTTTTACCTGAAGCATTTGGGAAGAAGGTATTCGTCAATCTCAGTTTTGGTTAATTTGGTAAAATAAAATAAATATGCATATTAGAAATTTACTTGATCTTAAAACATATTGATTAAATTTAAATAGTTAACTAATTTATTCATTTGGTTACAAGAAAAATAATAATTTAAGGGAAATTTTAAGTTAACGGTTAAACAGTAAGGTATTGTTTTATAAATTGCAAGTTTGATTTTACAGTAAAAAGTAATCTGTTAAATAACGTAATATATTCATTTGTTCAATTACTAATTTTATTTAAATAATTTAATATGGGATTTATTTATTAATGAACTCATTAATTTATTTTAATCAATAAAGATCTTTTATAAAATAAAGTTTGGATTTAATTTAGTTTTAAATTTAAGTGGTTGGTTAGATAAATTTATTTAAAGGAGAAATATTGGTTTAAATAAAACTATCAATTTATTTAACTATTAAAATGAAACCACTAGTGAATCGAAATTATCAAATGAAAATTTGTTATTCGATTTGTTCGAATATTAACGAATTGTATAATTATTTATACTAGGGCAAAATATGTAAAGAAATCAAGCCGAGAATGAAAATGGGATTGCAAAATAAAAGCTAAGGTGAGATCTTCTCACTCAGATTTATAATTGAATTTCAGTTATTGATTGATTTGTTTGAATGTGCTATTAGATATGATAGGATATATCTATATATATAGCAGTATATACATATTGGCATATGTATATATTGGATTGATTGATTTCCCGCCTCGTATAGCGGATGAGACCCTATTGCGCCGTTAGTAAGCGGATTTATAAAAAACCTATATACCGCGATAATTCCGTACTGGAGTGGAATTGGTATTGTGCTGACGTCTTTGGATGCAGGGAAACAGGTTGGAGGGATCCAACTGGATTCCTCAACTGTATTTATTTATTTACAGATGTTGATATATATTCTGTCATCATATGATGATATATGATGTTTGATGTTGTGATGGACTAATTGATGCGTTGCATCATCGGGTTCAATTTTAAAAAGTTTAAAAATAAACGATTTGTACTTTAAAAGGGATTTTGAAGTGATTTTTGGAAAGTATACGATTTATTAAATTTTGGAATTTATTTATCTTAAATAAATAAATAAATGTTATAAATATAAAGTTATGAAAATTTTAAATTGTGAAATATACCTGAAAGGTGATTTTGAAATAAATAGTCAAGTGATAAATAAAATAGTTTAAGTTGGATTTCTTTTGAATTATTTAAGAATGATATATATAAAAGATGTACAGAATTGATATTTATCAATTAATAGTATTGGAATTTTAAACGAGTTTCTATAAGTGTTAGAAATTTATAGAATTATAAATTGTGAAGACATGAGATTTATAGAATTATAGATTTATAAAGATTGAAGTTTATAGATTTATAAAGATTGAAGTTTATAGATTATAAAGTATGAAGTATAAAAGGAATGAAGTTATCAAATGAATGAAATTGTAGAATAAAGACTGATAAGAAATTTACTTGTAACTTGGATTGTTGCCTTTAAATGGGATATTGATCGAATTATTAATAAAGAAGATTTATAAATTGTAGTTTTTATAAATGGAAATAGAATTTATAAACGTGTTTATAAATTCGAAATAGATTGAATTTGATAAATTCAATATGGAAGATTATTAAAGAAGATATATTCACGATTTTGGACAGTGAATATATTATTGAATAAAATGGATTCATTTTTGAAGAAGTAATATTTTAAAAAAAATGAAGTTAAACATTTTAAAGATGTTTTAAAATGTATTATGAATCGAAAGCATAGATTTCCGCAGTTCTTGTTGAAATAGACGTTTTCGAGTAATTTAAGGAAATGGTGGACTATAACACCGTTGTTATAGTAAATGATTTCCGAAAGGAAATGTTTTGATATAGTATTGGGATTTACATATCTATCTAAATTCTCGAATCCCTATACTAGCGATTTTGGGTCGTCGTAACGATGTTTTACGTAACATCCGTTTTGACCCAAATAAATGTGTTAAAAGAATATTTTCTTAAAGAAAGAAATATATACTTAATTTGATTTAAGTATATCGAATATTTTCCAAGTGTTGAAAATAAAAGATTTGTGAATTTCTTATTATTAATAAGAATGGAATTGCTTTTCCAAAATGAAATGAAATGTTTTTGAGAATTTATCTTCTTAAAGATAAATCGAAAGTGAATATGTGAAATGGATTGAAAACTGTATATCAGTAGATATTTTGAAAGATATAAATTCACTATGGAATTTATAAAGGAGATGGAAACTGTATAGGAAAATAAACGTTGATTTATTTTTGAAATGTGGAAATTTTATATCTAGTAAAGATATTTTTGAAGATGAAATAATTTGGAAAATTATTTGGAACCTGATGATGTTGCGCATCTTTATTGATAGTTAAATAACCGACTATCAATAATTACCTTGAATGATAATTGTTGTGAATTGGATGAATTTGAATGCCACACTTATTTTTGAATTAACGCTCACTATTCGGGTTAGCCGGGAAAGGACCATGGGGTCGTATAACCCATTCCGAATATGTGATACGTCGTTATGAATCGCATTTGAAGACCGGTGTTGAAGACCGGATATTTTTGAAAACAGAAGGATTACCGTCGAGTTACTCTACATCGACTGATCTTCGATTTAGAGGTTTTATCACCCTTAGTGACGGGAAGTCCTGACGTGATTGAAAATTATCCGGATATGCAAGGGCTTCGTGAGAAGTGCCTTCGGTTCTGTTCGATCCCGGAACAGACTTGTATGGATTGTGTGTCTGACGTTACAATTTGAGATATAAAGCTGATTTCTTTCAAATACATTTCTGTTGGTGGCGGAGAATTTATTCTCTTAGCTTAACACCCTTCTCTGAGACGTACGAGCTCAGAGGTTATGTAGTTGAAATTTATCAGCGATATATCCCAATTTGGTAACGTGGCATACTAAGTGTTGCTGTAAAGTGATCAGTGTTTGATCATTTGTGATATGATCATTTATTTGATCTTATATCTTTGTGATCATAGGTTGATCATTTTGTTTGACCCGAAGCAGGGCTTTTTGTAGAAAGCGTAGCTTTGTGGACGAGACTTCATCGAGCCTCACACCCCGGAAATGGTCGAAACAGGACGAATGCAACAAGGTTCTAGGGAGTAGCGCCCCTTAGTGTATGTCATTCCTTCTGGATAAAGGTGGTATCATGGTATGGAGCCCAGATACTTAACCTCTGTGGTTACTGCATTATTATTATCTATGTGGTTTGTTGCGAATCGGGGATCCTCGGGAAGATCGGTGACGATCGGGGGATGGCATACGCGTGTCAGTAGTTACCTATTTTTGCAGAGGTAACCCGGCCTTGTGTTGGCAGAGATCTAACCGTAACGTTAGGTTCTCGGGTCGTCTATTCCAGGGACGTACCCATCGTGGAAAAGGAAGTTCCTTAGCCTGACCATTTGTTGGAAATCCAAAGAAACAATACGATCTTGTACGGTTTTAGTTGTAGAACCTATCATTCACTTATGGTGGTCACCACTGTTTGGATGGTAGCTATAGTAGGCATAAGTGTGGAATGCCTATGCTGGCTAAGTTTAATATTATACTTTCGAAATGTTTTCTACACTATGCACTAATAAAAATATCAAAATGATTTGATTTTGCGTAGTAAGCATCTTTGACTATCATAAGAAGAAATCTCCTCCAATTCTGCGTTTGCATTGTGTGTGTGGTGGGAGGTCTTATGGTAGTTTCATTTTCCAAAAGCATTGCGAATTGACTTTAAAAGTTTTCCTGTTGTTTATTTTTAAAGAATAACTGTTTTACGATCTCACACCAGTCACCATGACTGACTCGGAGTTTATTGTTTCCCTTCTAAACTCTGGGTGCCCACCAATTTCCACACGGGCAGCCTAGAGTTATATTATCAGGATATTCTGGATATTCTGGAGCTTGGAGATAAGCTGGAGTTCGAGACGTAGTATTTGTATCTGATAGTATTTATTCCGCTGTGTATTCTGTATTAGGACAAGTTATATAACTGTCCATTGATGTGATGTATTGTATTGAGTTGTATATTGACTCTGATTGATGTATGTATAAAATGATATAGTTCTTTGTTTAAAAATTATTCATTTATCTATTATATATTGTTCCGCTGCGATGTGTAAGATTCTGATATTGTTTTCTGTCTGATGTTGTTCAGTTGTTCTTTCTTTCTCTTCTTCTTCTCTTTTTCTTCTATTTCTTCTTTCTAAAACCCTCACTATTGGAGTTTCCGGCACTCGATTGCTCGACAGTCGATAAAGTGAGTATCGATGTTGAATTTTCGAAAGTCGAAAATTTCGGGATGTGACATATTGGGAGTTATATATCTATCTTAATTATATATTTAATATACATTATAAATATATATAGGAAGATCATTTAGATGTTTAATTAATTAATTTGTAATTAATTAATGATAGTGAGCAGGATTAAGATAATCCAAGTAATTAAAGGATAGTAATTAATTTAATTAAAGGTTAATTAAATTGATTAGAGTAAATCAATTTTGTTTAGATAATTGATTAATACTGGATGTTTGATATTGGGTGATTGGTTGATATTGGATGATTTGTATGTCTCTAATATATATATGATACATTAAAATTTATCAAAGCATAAGTTATTTAAATAATTGTTTTTCACATTTGTATATTTATTATAAAATCTTAAAGCTTAAATTTTAAAAAGATAAATACATTATATACATATAAATATAAAACATTTATATAAGTTTTGAAAGATAAATCTTACCAATTTTAAATTGTTAGAAAAGATATTAATAAATATTGCCAATTTAAAAATATTATTAACCTTTAAAAGAATCAAACTTGTCAATTTATAAAATAAAATCAACAAATCAATTTAATTATAAATAAAGATTATTAAATTGATATTGCCAAAATTCCGGGATATCACATTTATTAAATTAAGTACATCTATCAATATGATACTATGTAATATCTTATGTGATATAATATATTTCTCGTTCCGCTGTGAGATTTCTGATGTGTTGTTGTTCTTTCTTCTTTCTTTTCTTCTTCTATCCTTTTCTTTCTTAATAATGATGCGTTTTTTCGGACATTGAAAGGCGGGTCGTTACATGAGCAGATAAGGTAGATTCAAGGAATAATATCGGGCACGAATAATCAATTCAAACCATAAGAATTTCAATTTCAAATATTAATATAGAATTTCTTTTGTTGAAATACTTTTATAATAAATTGCCTTTATAACGAAACAAATTTACTTTCAAAAATACTTTTATAACTCGATGTCTTAACAAGTTTATCCTTGTTCCTGTAGACTCTGGTAGTGCGTTGATCAGGCGCAAAACTAGAATTCTCCAGGTACTTAGTAGACTTGTTTCAACACCCAGTGAAAATACTGGAAAACTTTTAAAAACAGATATGGAAAGTACAATCCAATCAAAACACAAACAAAACCTTTGTCTAACCATGGTTCGCAGATACACAATGGTTACGCCTGGGTCCCCCAGGAAACAATCCATATCCGTAAGCTTTCTCAGCCCTGCGAGTTACGCCATGATGACTAGTAGAATGCAGGATACACAATGGTTACGCCTGGATCCCCCAGGAAACAATCCGTACCCCCAGGCAAGACTCAGCCAAGCATTTGCGCTACTATTCGCGACCTACACAGATTGCAGGATACACAATGGTTACTGTAATATCCCGGAAATTTATGGACAATATCAATTTAATAATCTGTTTAAATAATTAAATTGATTTGTTAATCTTTGATAATAAAAATTTGAATTGGTTAATAATCTAATTATATAAATATTTAATTAGTGAAATTTATCTTTTAAAAGCTAATAAAATGTTTTCCTATTTATAATGTATATATATAGTTATATATATTGTGAATAAATAAGTTTGGATTTAATGAATAAAATCTTGTTTTTAAATTCTAATATTCATTTTTATAATTTGGAAATTATATATGAAAAATTAAAATATCATTTAAAAATTTAACATTAATGCATTTAATAAGATAAGTAATTTATAATTTCTTTTATAATGATTTAAAATTGGTAAATGAGTTGTTTTCAAATAATAGTAATAAATGTATAAATATAGATAGATTTTAAAAGACAATATTATTATTTTAAAATTAAAATATGTTGATATAAATTAGTTTTAAAAATTGGATTTTCAAATATAAATAGAATTTGAATTTGAATTTATTTTGAATTCAAATGAATAAACATATTTAAATTATGTAAGTAAGCTTTCATTTTTATATGTATTGTTTTATTTCATTTTCTTTAAAAAAGGAATGCACATATACATTTACATATGAAAGTAATTTATATATATATAAGCATTTAATAAATAAAGAAAGAGTTGTATTTACTTTTATATTAAATAAAAATAAGAAAATATGTATATAACAAGTGTTAATATCTTAAGTAACTAATGAGACAAATGTAAACAATTAATCTACTCAATTTGACAAATGTTATGTTTTTAGACAAGTGTCCTTTTAATTTTTGATTTTTATTTTTAAATAAATCATTTATACTTATATAAGCATGTTTTCTTCAAAATCTACTCTTTCTAATGTTCATTTTTTTCAAAGTTAAGAAAAAGAAATCTTTCAGCTGAACCAAATTTGAAAACAAATCAGTAACAAACTCTCCAAAAATCCAATTCAAAAGACCTGAAACCCTTCCTTAATCAAAGCCTGAAATCCTCTGTAAAATTATTTTCAGATGCAAAAGCAAATCATTTCCCTATAATCTCATTTTCAAAAGCAAACCAAAATCAAATTCAAATCTGAAAATTTCCTCCTCAAACTAAATATAAATCAAAGCCCGCATGTATAAATTCTGAGCATCTACATTTTTCCAAAATCTGAGAAACATGCAAAAGCATATGCCTGCAAATCTGAAATATGTAATGCAAGTTTTAAAGCAAGCAAGTAAAATCTGAAGCAAGTTCAAGTTTCAATAGCCTGCATGCAAGTTTAAATCAGCAAAAACTCAAGTTTTTATCAAATTCAAAGAAGCATTCAATTTGGAATTTTAAAAGCAAGGCACTCTGGTTTTTAAATTCAAAGCAAAAGCTTTCAAAACAGATTTCAACTTAAAGGCTCTGTCCTCACATGTTTAGGTGAGTAACTTTTTCTTTTAAATATAAACTTAAGTATAATCTGTTGCTTGATTTATGACTGGAATAAGTATGCTTTGTGTATGAATATCTGGATGCATGTTGATTAGTATGTTTGGGTGTATAATTTTTAAATGCATTGCTATAAGTATATATATAGATGATTGAATGTGTTGTGAATCTGTTTGCCTGTACTTGGTTTCAGAAGCAAGGATTTTGATAAAAATCCATTTTTCTTTTAAACAAGTTCATATTAGGATTTAGGATTCAAATGATATCTGTCTGATATATTATAATGAAAGCTTTAAACTTTTATTTAAATTAAAACAAATTGTAATTTGCTCTGGAAACAAAAACAACAGGTAAGTTAAGTTTTTAGTAAAAATTCAAACATTGTAATTCTTTTATTTAGGATTATAAATCGAATACTGATTCAAAAATAGGATTTTTAAGATCTATACCATAATTTCTAAAATGGAATTGAAGAGCATGTCGGGGTTGCACTGTTTTTGGGGTTTTTGAGAAATTCTTATGATCCCGAGGATCTGGGAGGCTGGGCTTTATTCTGGTGATGGAAGAGTGATCGAAGTTGATGAGAAAAATGGTGGAAGTAGAGGCAGATGACTGTGGCGATGGGAATTGATCGAGATTTTCTGTAAACCTAATTTTGGGTCAATATAGGAAACGTGGTGCTGTGTTGTCGAGAGTTCATCGGAATAGTTAAGGGGTGGTGGGATCGAAGCTAAAATCGGAGGCGTTGCTCTGGGTAGACTCGCGTGGCTTCAGATGAACGTTGGCGGCGGCACGAGGCGATTCCAGTTTGGTCGAGTCTGTGTTTCAGTTGAATCCTTAATGCTCGATTTTGATTGATGAGGTTGTTCGTAGTTCTGGTAATTGGGATCACGAGTGGGTGTTGTAGACGACATGTCGGCGATGGCATGGGTAGTCGGAGGCGATCGAGTCGCCTGTGCACGTGCACAAAGTAGCAGTTTTGTCTGGGTTTGAGATTGGGGAAGAAGCAGACGTTCTCGAGTGGATGTTAGGTTTGGCTCGAAGTCGTTTTCGTGAGAACTGGGTGTTGGCTCGGGATTTCGAAGGGGAGACTCGCGTGAGTTTTTAACTGTTTTTTTTTTACATAACAAAGTATAAAAAAAAAGGGGAAGAAAAACTTGAAGGAGTACTCGGGGAAATTGGGGTTTGTCTTGGGTATTTTGATGTTTGGCTCGGGTCAATTATGATGTTTCAGTTTTTAAGGCCAGACAAGTTTTTAAAATTTTAAATTGAGTTTAAAAGGTTAAGTAGGTTTTAAAACAAAGTTTTAAATCAGATTTTTAAAGTATGTATTCAATTCAAACTTGAATCCCAGTTGTGAAGATAAATAAGTTTTATTATAATATTTAAACATCTTTAAAATGTTTAAAGTATAATTTAAAAAAGTTTTGAATTTTTAAATGAATTGGTTTAAAACTCATTAAGTTCTTTTAAATGATAAATGTTTCTTTAACAAGGGTTTATAAATTTAATTTAAATTTGGTTAAAGTTAAACTTGTAATTATTTTAAATCTTTAATTTAAAATGAATTAAAAGAAAGATTTTAAGGTAAAATGTTTAAAGATCTTTGTTAATAATAATTAAAGTAGTTATAAAGGTTAATACTTTAATTTAGAGATTAATTAAGGTTTAATGATTTAAGATTCATTAAATTAATAAGGTAATTAAAGAATAATTAGGATTATAAGTTAATTAATTAAGGGTTAATTAATTTGAAATTAAGGATCATTTATTTAGATAAGTATGGATTATTAATAAATGATTAGGAATTAATTAATCAAGTGGTTAAAGAGTAATTAAGAAATTAATTTAGTAATTAGAGATTAATTAATTGGTAATTAAGAATTAATTAATAATGGTTGATTTAAGTTTAATTACTTAAATGAAGAATTGTTAATAGTTAATGAGAGATCATTAATTAGGGATAATTAAATAATTAATTAATGGGATTAATTTTGGTAATCAATTAGAATGATAATCTTTTATGAATTGGTTAAGTAATTACTTAATGGAAGTAATTAAAGAAATTAATTACTTAAGGTAATTAATTAAATAAATTTGGTAAGTTTAAATTAATTAATTAAATTAATTTAAGATAATCATTTAGTGATTTGATAAGTATAATTACTTAAATGTAATTAGTGAAAGTATAATTACTTAGGAAAGTAATTAAAGGTAATTACTGGATGTAATTAACTAAAGATGATTTAATAATAAAAGTAATTTGAGTTAATTACTTTTGAATAATTAATCAAGGGATTAATTAAAGGATAATTAATTCAGGAGTAATTAATTTATGAAGTGGAGTAATTAAGGGTAGTTAATTACTAAATGAGATTAATCAAAGGTGATTAATAAATGTGACTAATTAATTATTAAATGTAATTAATTTAAATAAGATAATTAATTAAGGGTAATTAAGGATCATTAATTAATAAAATTAATGATGTAATTAAGGATTGATTAATTAAGATTAGTTAAAAAAAATATAAGTGATTAAAGTAATTAATTAATTGTAATTAATTAAGGATTAATGTAATTAAATATAGTTAATTAATTAATGATGTAATTAAAGATTAATTACTGTAATGGTTTAAGTTAATTAATTTGTGAAATTAATTAAGAATTAATTACTTAAAGTAATTAAAGGATTATTAATCAGGAATGATTAATTAAGATGGATACTTAGAGTAATGATTAATTAATTGGTTTAATTAATAATTAAGTAAGCAGGATTTATAGAATGAAGTAATTAGTTTAATTCACTTTAAATTAATTAGATGATATAAATCATTGCTTAAGGATGGATGAATGAGATTGAAAGTATTTCATTGTTTGATATCTCTGATGAGATATGATTGATATATGATATGGATGTTTGGTTGAATTATAATGATAATGTGAATTATCTGTTTGGGATGATAATGTAGATTATCTATTGAATTATCTATCTTTGTGTATATAGATAAGAATTGAATTGTTTTAACCTTAAAACAACTTGGCCCTTAAAAGATACGTTTTGGATTTCGATGAGACCGGGATCGGGTTTCCGTATATCGGAATTCCAGGTCTGGAGACCCGAATACCACATCGATCCAAATTAACGATAGGTCGTGAATCTCAAGTGAAGATGAAGATTCAGAGTGCAAGGTTTATTGTCGTTAACTCTGAGGGTGATGCCAAAACGAGTGTAACGAGATAATGCCTTCGGTTTCGTTCGAACCCGGAACGAACTTGTATGGATTGAATGCTTTCAGCACATCGTCAGGCGGACGATGAGCATTCTAAGTGATATGTTCTGATTAAAGGTAATCGTAACCTCAAGCCTCATCAACCGGGAATGGCTAAAACAGGGGAGGTGCAGCAAGGCTTCGTGGGTAGCACCCACTGAGAGCAAGATAGATCCCTGTCTAGAGGTCCCTTTTCTTTTATTCGGCTTAGTGTGTGGTTGGTCGCGCCAACTACGGGATTGTCTTGTTCGGGATTATCCAGTAAGGGATGGTTCCGGCTTTGTGTTGCAGGGGAGCGGGCGTACTCCTCGGTACGGTGATCTAGGCCACGTACTGTGATGGGCGGTACCCCAGTAGCCCTGCCATTGTATGGAAACTCATTCTTCCTACGTGCCCTTACGGTTTTGATTGTATAACCCACTTTGTGGCTAGTATGCTGGAATTTAATAATGTAACAATTTCAGCTATTTCATATTTATTTGAAAACCCTAGACCCTATTATAATATAACTGGATTTCCTATCAAATGTTTTGGTTAGCGTAAGGTAAAAACTTACCCATGTTTATTTGTGGGGAGTCTTACGTGATACCTTTTCTTTCTAAAGGTTTTGAAGTTAAGCAAGTTTAACCTGTTACTCACACCAGACCCATGTCTGACCCAAGTGTTTATTTCTATTTTATAAACTCTTGGGTACTCAAATTTTTACGAGTAGCCAAGGGATTCAGGTTTAGCTTTGACGAATATTCTGGAGGAGCAATGGAGCAGGAGGCTTCGGCGTTCGTAGATATAGTATTCCGCTGTGTTGATATCTGTGATAGTGTCTTGTCTTGTATTTGAGTTGTAATGTCTAGACCGATGTTTATAACTGTCTAGTAAGTGATGTATATGCTGTGTAACTCTGTAAATTGTTGTATACTCTGTAATAGTTTATGTTATTAATATAATTTATTCGTTCCGCTGTGAGATCGTTGTTGTTGTTTCTTTCTTTCTTCTCTTCTTTTCTATTTTCTACCCTTTCTTTCTTCATGATGATGCGACTTTTCTGTGGAGAAAAAGCCGGGTTGTCACATTTGGTATCAGAGCATAGGTTGAGCGAATACCTAAGCTATAGGTTGAGTGAATACCTAGGATCGGAAGGATTGTTCATTAGAGACAGGATCTGTAGCAACCTGTTTGAGTCTGAGTATATATATATACGAGAGCGCGTATTTGTTAGTTATATAAAATGGTTTTATATTGTGTTAATTGATCGGTTGGGTGGTATATGGATTCTGGTCAATACGAGTAGCTAACGTTATTGATAGGGATCTCTAAACACTTGGACCAGGCCAACAGACACAATATTGTTTTAAAAAGGTAGATGAAATAATTTTACCCAAATATAATTTCTATATATAAAAAGTATCATTTTAAATGTATATGGTATTTGTAATGATTGGTTGAGATGATAATAATTTATCATCTAGGATTAGGAGTCTGAGTGTTGAGGTTGGAAGTGTATTTGTCGAGACTGTAAACCTAATACCGTCTCGAGTGAACTTTGCAATTGTAAGGATTTCACAATCTCTGAAGAAAACCTGTTAAGGTTCGGAGTTTATCTTTGTAGTTGGATGAGTAGAGTTGGATCTGTCAGAGAACAGAAGCGAGTGATGGTATCTCAGGTAATAGTAGCTGTGTGATGAGATGCAGTGACTATGGATGTTCCCGAAGATGTTTTCTTTGGAACAAGTTAGTGAAGTGTGTCTGCTTCGGTGTTGTGGTTGAGTTCAGCATGGTGTTTCTATTTGGTTTGGGTTCGAGTTTCTCGAAGAGCTTTGGAAAAGGAAGTCTTTGGCATTTGTGGCAGCAGTGCAGCTCGAAGTGTTCTGTATTGGCAAGAAGTTTCTGGCTGAGCAGTTTTTCTTATGGTGAAGTTCAGAAGCAGCAAAGTGGATCCATTTCTTCGATGGATTTGATAGATAAGTGTGGACTGTTCTGATTGGTAAAGATAGAACAGTTTTATTTGGATTTGGCTGGGTTGATCGCAAAAGTGACTTGCGATAGTTTGAGTATTCTCTTGAGTTATCTGAAATTTCTAGGATGTGTTGTCCAGTCTTTGCTTGTGTTCTTCATCAGCATTTTCATTCTACTCCAGATCAGAATGGCGCAGCAGAAGCAGTTTGGCGAGTGTTCCTGTTGTCTTTTCCAGATAGGAGAAGTTAGTTCGATCTACTGATGTTTGTGAGTAGAGTTTGTATTGGATTGGATGGATCTTGAGGAGATCATTCTGTTGAGTTATTCTTAGTCTAGTTTGTTTCTAGAAGTATCGGCAAGGGTTGAACTGATCAAGAAGGATGTAGTCAGCCCAAGATCGTCTGAAGATTTTTGTGGATAAGAGACGGAGGAATTTTGAAATCGAAGTTGGAAACTTCGTTGTTGTGAAGTTTTTCTCTGGTTAAAGGGAGCTATAAGATTGGGTAAGTCTGGGAAGTTAGCTCCGAGTTATTTTGGATCTTTTCTGTGATCTAATTTGGATAAGTACTTTGATCTACAAGGTTGAATTGTCAGTTTGGATAACTGAAATTCATTATATTTTACGTATCTTTAAAGAAGTACGTATTTGATCTATCTCTAATTTTGGAACCAGCAGTTCTGGAGGATTTGGTTGTTGAGTCAGACTCGTTTGTAGTCTGATATCTTGTTTAGTTCTATAGATCTAGATGAGTAGAAGCTCTATAGCTTAGTGGTATTGATTGTTTGGATTCTGTAGAGCGAGTATCCCGGTATATATATACTTGGGGAAACTCGAGGAAATTCTATCTAGAATTTTTCTGGATAGTTTGAATTGTTTGGTTGAGTAAATTGTTTGCTATGGTTGTTAGCATATGGATGATAATTTATGGTTGTGATTTAAATAGATTATTAAATTACCTTTGTTTTAAATTTCGGGGACGAAATTATTTTAAGGGGGAAGGAATGTAATATCCCGGAAATTTATGGACAATATCAATTTAATAATCTGTTTAAATAATTAAATTGATTTGTTAATCTTTGATAATAAAAATTTGAATTGGTTAATAATCTAATTATATAAATATTTAATTAGTGAAATTTATCTTTTAAAAGCTAATAAAATGTTTTCCTATTTATAATGTATATATATAGTTATATATATTGTGAATAAATAAGTTTGGATTTAATGAATAAAATCTTGTTTTTAAATTCTAATATTCATTTTTATAATTTGGAAATTATATATGAAAATTTAAAATATCATTTAAAAATTTAACATTAATGCATTTAATTAAGATAAATAAGATAAGTAATTTATAATTTCTTTTATAATGATTTAAAATTGGTAAATGAGTTATTTTCAAATAATAGTAATAAATGTATAAATATAGATAGATTTTAAAAGACAATATTATTATTTTAAAATTAAAATATGTTGATATAAATTAGTTTTAAAAATTGGATTTTCAAATATAAATAGAATTTGAATTTGAATTTATTTTGAATTCAAATGAATAAACATATTTAAATTATGTAAGTAAGCTTTCATTTTTATATGTATTGTTTTATTTCATTTTCTTTAAAAAAGGAATGCACATATACATTTACATATGAAAGTAATTTATATATATATATAAGCATTTAATAAATAAAGAAAGAGTTGTATTTACTTTTATATTAAATAAAAATAAGAAAATATGTATATAACAAGTGTTAATATCTTAAGTAACTAATGAGACAAATGTAAACAATTAATCTACTCAATTTGACAAATGTTATGTTTTTAGACAAGTGTCCTTTTAATTTTTGATTTTTATTTTTAAATAAATCATTTATACTTATATAAGCATGTTTTCTTCAAAATCTACTCTTTCTAATGTTCATTTTTTTCAAAGTTAAGAAAAAGAAATCTTTCAGCTGAACCAAATTTGAAAACAAATCAGTAACAAACTCGCCAAAAATCCAATTCAAAAGACCTGAAACCCTTCCTTAATCAAAGCCTGAAATCCTCTGTAAAATTATTTTCAGATGCAAAAGCAAATCATTTCCCTATAATCTCATTTTCAAAAGCAAACCAAAATCAAGTTCAAATCTGAAAATTTCCTCCTCAAACTAAATATAAATCAAAGCCCGCATGTATAAATTCTGAGCATCTACATTTTTCCAAAATCTGAGAAACATGCAAAAGCATATGCCTGCAAATCTGAAATATGTAATGCAAGTTTTAAAGCAAGCAAGTAAAATCTGAAGCAAGTTCAAGTTTCAATAGCCTGCATGCAAGTTTAAATCAGCAAAAACTCAAGTTTTTATCAAATTCAAAGAAGCATTCAATTTGGAATTTTAAAAGCAAGGCACTCTGGTTTTTAAATTCAAAGCAAAAGCTTTCAAAACAGATTTCAACTTAAAGGCTCTGTCCTCACATGTTTAGGTGAGTAACTTTTTCTTTTAAATATAAACCTAAGTATAATCTGTTGCTTGATTTATGACTGGAATAAGTATGCTTTGTGTATGAATATCTGGATGCATGTTGATTAGTATGTTTGGGTGTATATTTTTTAAATGCATTGCTATAAGTATATATATAGATGATTGAATGTGTTGTGAATCTGTTTGCCTGTACTTGGTTTCAGAAGCAAGGATTTTGATAAAAATCCATTTTTCTTTTAAACAAGTTCATATTAGGATTTAGGATTCAAATGATATCTGTCTGATATATTATAATGAAAGCTTTAAACTTTTATTTAAATTAAAACAAATTGTAATTTGCTCTGGAAACAAAAACAACAGGTAAGTTAAGTTTTTAGTAAAAATTCAAACATTGTAATTCTTTTATTTAGGATTATAAATCGAATACTGATTCAAAAATAGGATTTTTAAGATCTATACCATAATTTCTAAAATGGAATTGAAGAGCATGTCGGGGTTGCACTGTTTTTGGGGTTTTTGAGAAATTCTTATGATCCCGAGGATCTGGGAGGCTGGGCTTTATTCTGGTGATGGAAGAGTGATCGAAGTTGATGAGAAAAATGGTGGAAGTAGAGGCAGATGACTGTGGCGATGGGAATTGATCGAGATTTTCTGTAAACCTAATTTTGGGTCAATATAGGAAACGTGGTGCTGTGTTGTCGAGAGTTCATCGGAATAGTTAAGGGGTGGTGGGATCGAAGCTAAAATCGGAGGCGTTGCTCTGGGTAGACTCGCGTGGCTTCAGATGAACGTTGGCGGCGGCACGAGGCGATTCCAGTTTGGTCGAGTCTGTGTTTCAGTTGAATCCTTAATGCTCGATTTTGATTGATGAGGTTGTTCGTAGTTCTGGTAATTGGGATCACGAGTGGGTGTTGTAGACGACATGTCGGCGATGGCATGGGTAGTCGGAGGCGATCGAGTCGCCTGTGCACGTGCACAAAGTAGCAGTAATGTCTGGGTTTGAGATTGGGGAAGAAGCAGACGTTCTCGAGTGGATGTTAGGTTTGGCTCGAAGTCGTTTTCGTGAGAACTGGGTGTTGGCTCGGGATTTCGAAGGGGAGACTCGCGTGAGTTTTTAACTGTTTTTTTTTACATAACAAAGTATAAAAAAAAAGGGGAAGAAAAACTTGAAGGAGTACTCGGGGAAATTGGGGTTTGTCTCGGGTATTTTGATGTTTGGCTCGGGTCAATTATGATGTTTCAGTTTTTAAGGCCAGACAAGTTTTTAAAATTTTAAATTGAGTTTAAAATGTTAAGCAGGTTTTAAAACAAAGTTTTAAATCAGATTTTTAAAGTATGTATTCAATTCAAACTTGAATCCCAGTTGTGAAGATAAATAAGTTTTATTATAATATTTAAACATCTTTAAAATGTTTAAAGTATAATTTAAAAAAGTTTTGAATTTTTAAATGAATTGGTTTAAAACTCATTAAGTTCTTTTAAATGATAAATGTTTCTTTAACAAGGGTTTATAAATTTAATTTAAATTTGGTTAAAGTTAAACTTGTAATTATTTTAAATCTTTAATTTAAAATGAATTAAAAGAAAGATTTTAAGGTAAAATGTTTAAAGATCTTTGTTAATAATAATTAAAGTAGTTATAAAGGTTAATACTTTAATTTAGAGATTAATTAAGGTTTAATGATTTAAGATTCATTAAATTAATAAGGTAATTAAAGAATAATTAGGATTATAAGTTAATTAATTAAGGGTTAATTAATTTGAAATTAAGGATCATTTATTTAGATAAGTATGGATTATTAATAAATGATTAGGAATTAATTAATCAAGTGGTTAAAGATTAATTAAGAAATTAATTTAGTAATTAGAGATTAATTAATTGGTAATTAAGAATTAATTAATAATGGTTGATTTAAGTTTAATTACTTAAATGAAGAATTGTTAATAGTTAATGAGAGATCATTAATTAGGGATAATTAAATAATTAATTAATGGGATTAATTTTGATAATAAATTAGAATGATAATCTTTTATGAATTGGTTAAGTAATTACTTAATGGAAGTAATTAAAGAAATTAATTACTTAAGGTAATTAATTAAATAAATTTGGTAAGTTTAAATTAATTAATTAAATTAATTTAAGATAATCATTTAGTGATTTGATAAGTATAATTACTTAAATGTAATTAGTGAAAGTATAATTACTTAGGAAAGTAATTAAAGGTAATTACTGGATGTAATTAACTAAAGATGATTTAATAATAAAAGTAATTTGAGTTAATTACTTTTGAATAATTAATCAAGGGATTAATTAAAGGATAATTAATTCAGGAGTAATTAATTTATGAAGTGGAGTAATTAAGGGTAGTTAATTACTAAATGAGATTAATCAAAGGTGATTAATAAATGTGACTAATTAATTATTAAATGTAATTAATTTAAATAAGATAATTAATTAAGGGTAATTAAGGATCATTAATTAATAAAATTAATGATGTAATTAAGGATTGATTAATTAAGATTAGTTAAAAAAAATATAAGTGATTAAAGTAATTAATTAATTGTAATTAATTAAGGATTAATGTAATTAAATATAGTTAATTAATTAATGATGTAATTAAAGATTAATTACTGTAATGGTTTAAGTTAATTAATTTGTGAAATTAATTAAGGATTAATTACTTAAAGTAATTAAAGGATTATTAATCAGGAATGATTAATTAAGATGGATACTTAGAGTAATGATTAATTAATTGGTTTAATTAATAATTAAGTAAGCAGGATTTATAGAATGAAGTAATTAGTTTAATTCACTTTAAATTAATTAGATGATATAAATCATTGCTTAAGGATGGATGAATGAGATTGAAAGTATTTCATTGTTTGATATCTCTGATGAGATATGATTGATATATGATATGGATGTTTGGTTGAATTATAATGATAATGTGAATTATCTGTTTGGGATGATAATGTAGATTATCTATTGAATTATCTATCTTTGTGTATATAGATAAGAATTGAATTGTTTTAACCTTAAAACAACTTGGCCCTTAAAAGATACGTTTTGGATTTCGATGAGACCGGGATCGGGTTTCCGTATACCGGAATTCCAGGTCTGGAGACCCGAATACCACATCGATCCAAATTAACGATAGGTCGTGAATCTCAAGTGAAGATGAAGATTCAGAGTGCAAGGTTTATTGTCGTTAACTCTGAGGGTGATGCCAAAACGAGTGTAACGAGATAATGCCTTCGGTTTCGTTCGAACCCAGAACGAACTTGTATGGATTGAATGCTTTCAGCACATCGTCAGGCGGACGATGAGCATTCTAAGTGATATGTTCTGATTAAAGGTAATCGTAACCTCAAGCCTCATCAACCGGGAATGGCTAAAACAGGGGAGGTGCAGCAAGGCTTCGTGGGTAGCACCCACTGAGAGCAAGATAGATCCCTGTCTAGAGGTCCCTTTTCTTTTATTCGGCTTAGTGTGTGGTTGGTCGCGCCAACTACGGGATTGTCTTGTTCGGGATTATCCAGTAAGGGATGGTTCCGGCTTTGTGTTGCAGGGGAGCGGGCGTACTCCTCGGTACGGTGATCTAGGCCACGTACTGTGATGGGCGGTACCCCAGTAGCCCTGCCATTGTATGGAAACTCATTCTTCCTACGTGCCCTTACGGTTTTGATTGTATAACCCACTTTGTGGCTAGTATGCTGGAATTTAATAATGTAACAATTTCAGCTATTTCATATTTATTTGAAAACCCTAGACCCTATTATAATATAACTGGATTTCCTATCAAATGTTTTGGTTAGCGTAAGGTAAAAACTTACCCATGTTTATTTGTGGGGAGTCTTACGTGATACCTTTTCTTTCTAAAGGTTTTGAAGTTAAGCAAGTTTAACCTGTTACTCACACCAGACCCATGTCTGACCCAAGTGTTTATTTCTGTTTTATAAACTCTTGGGTACTCAAATTTTTACGAGTAGCCAAGGGATTCAGGTTTAGCTTTGACGAATATTCTGGAGGAGCAATGGAGCAGGAGGCTTCAGCGTTCATAGATATAGTATTCCGCTGTGTTGATATCTGTGATAGTGTCTTGTCTTGTATTTGAGTTGTAATGTCTAGACCGATGTTTATAACTGTCTAGTAAGTGATGTATATGCTGTGTAACTCTGTAAATTGTTGTATACTATGTAATAGTTTATGTTATTAATATAATTTATTCGTTCCGCAGTGAGATCGTTGTTGTTGTTTCTTTCTTTCTTCTCTTCTTTTCTATTTTCTACCCTTTCTTTCTTCATGATGATGCGACTTTTCTGTGGAGAAAAAGCCGGGTCGTCACAGTTACGCCTGGATCCCCCAAGAAACAATCCGTACCCCTAGGCAAGACTCAGCCAGGCAGTTGCGCTATGCAGTCACGAGAGAACGATAAGACCATGGGTAACGCCATGGAATTCGAAGGACACTCGAGTATCATATCCGGAAAACCAAAAATCAGAGAGAATAATATCGATAGAATGAATCCAAGATGTGGCCACAAATCGGATATCAAGCAGAAGGCACTTTCCATATCTTTACTTCGAAAATATGTATCATATAGTACCTTTTCAAATCACTTTCAAATATCGTACTTATATAAAATCCATTATATATAAGATTTAATTTTCAAATCAAATACTTTCCAAAATCAATAGTATATCAAATCATACTTATATAGACTTCAATTATATAAGATTTCACTTTCAAAATTGAGTACCTTTTCAAATCTATAGTTTTCGAATCAATTTCATACTCATACAAATCAATTTTTATATAAGTTCGACAACTCCCAAATCAAGTGTTTAGTAACATAAGGTTCTCAAATTTCAATTTGTTTCAATATCAGTTCAATTTCAAAATCATATACAATTTCACCAAATTATTTCTTCACAAAGTAATTATCTTTAGCTTCAAAGTTTCCAAATAATAGATATTGAAAATAAATCCAAATTTCCAAATCAATAATTTAAGTCAATCAATTCATTTCCAAAATCAAATGGTTTTCAAAATCATCTTATATTTACCTAAGGTCCATCTTATATAAGGATCAATTTTTTCAAAAATAAGTTTCGCTGTATCAAGAGCCATATGAGATTGAATATCTTTGCTTTTATGGGTTATATATCTTTGTAATTTAAGTTGGAAATTTACTTTTAGTAAGCAAAGATATTCTAACTCGACAGCTTTAAATTTCAGCGTCAAAATATATTAATGATATTAGGATATAAGATGTACATACGTCATCATTTCGCAAAATCACATTTGATCGCTCGCTCGATCACACAAGTTTGCTTTCGAACTAGTATTGTCCATTCGACTTCCCTAATGCGGACTTCGATATGGTTTCTCGACTAGAAGCCATCGATCTCCTTGCATAGCCATATACTATGATAGAGAGTTCTAGAATCAAGCCCAAAATCCATATCAAATATTCGCCATCAAGAATCGAATGAAAAATCCTAACACGAATTGGTGTAATTCACCTCGAACTTGTGTACTCAACTTGGATCAAATTAATTATGCGAATAAAACAGCATATGTACAACTTATATATTTATTCCAACTTGTTGAATATATAGTTTCATAAAGATGTTACTAAGTTAAAACATTTAACTAAACTTTATTCAAAATATTTTGAAGACCAAATTCTTTTCAAAACATTTCAAATCTAAATTTCATATTAGAAAATTTTAAATTTTCCTTATTCATTTACTTAACGAAACAGTTTCAACTTATTTAAATCATATTACTTCATACTTAAACATTCAAAACAAACTTATATACTTTATCAAAATACTTTTCAAAATTTCTTAGCCTTGAAAAGTTAACCTTGATTTGGAAGTACTCGAACTTCAAAATAGTCGAAGAAATCGTTTTCAAATTCAAGAGTTGGAAATCAGCAACAAATCAGTAAATCAATTTTAATAAATGGGGTTATATCAAATCCGAAACTCAAGGACTGAACACTGGCTTACTTCAAATCGTTTCAAATATATATACATATATACTTTGAATATCAAATCTTACTTCGGAATTTGAAATCATAATTGGTTTCGCAAAATCACTC
Source organism: Allium fistulosum (assembly GCA_030737815.1). Taxonomy (NCBI): domain Eukaryota; kingdom Viridiplantae; phylum Streptophyta; class Magnoliopsida; order Asparagales; family Amaryllidaceae; genus Allium; species Allium fistulosum. The sequence continues at coordinate 640,621,243 of CM060907.1, read as the reverse complement.
GTATAGCAAAGCTATTGAAGTGGCCTATCCCAACTTTGAAACTCGAAAATCAACGTCGATGATGCGTGCACTCATCACCGAAATTATTTTCCAGCGACATAAGTGAGTTCTGGACTTCTATTTTCTCAAACTTCTTTTGAAATTTCTTTGAAATCATTCGAAACTCATTAAAATCATTTGAAACATTTCTTATTCGGAAAATACTTTTAAATCATATTATTATTATATATTTCAAAATCTTAAAACCAATTTCAGAATACCGGAGTTCCATTATCGAATTTCAAATTTAAAATCCTTTAGTTATAAATCATTTTTTTTATAAATCAATTTCTTATATAACTTCAAAATTTCAAATCCTTTCAAAAATTCAAATTCTTATTTTAAAAAGGTATATATAATCCTTGCCGAAAACATTTTCATTTTTATATAGAATATAATCATACTTATAAAATTTCGATATATAAAACAATTTCCAAAATACGAATAAACCCGATTTTCAAAGGATGATTTAGGAATGGATTTCAAAACAAAGATAGATATTCAAATTAGAGGTACTCTAATCAAATTGAATTCTGATTCGAAGATAAGTTCGAACGAAAATGAGATAATCAATTACAAAACAAATAATGGATATACTTATATAAATCGCGGGCGACCTTAACCGGATCAACCGTGACTTCAAGAATAGATCGATGCAGAATTCCAAGAAAAATCAACATTCGATCGCAAGAGATAGTGGCATCTAAACCAAAGATATAGAAATCTTGGTGGGATCCTATTCTTATAGAGATCATTCGAAGTGGAGTTATGGGATACTCCAGAATCAAAAGAATACAAATAGGGAGAGACAAGAATGAATTTTGGAACCGCAAGAAACGTTCCAAAGTTCAAAGGAAATCGAGTCAAACGGAAGAGATTCAAACTCGACGAAAGTGATTCTGTAAATAAATTTACTATATATGCTAAGTTTTGCCTAGAACCTGGCTCTGATACCAACTGTAACGACCCGGTATTTTGGACCATTCAAATCGACAATAAATCCACACATGTCTGACTTGAATAATTCAAAATAACAGATTGTAATAAAAATTTGGCAAAACTCAGCATATGCAGTAAATAAATCAATCACATAATCATAGACACAGAGTAATACAATAATACGCAGCGGAATAGATAAAATAGTAGTTCATGAAGCTACTATATAAACATCAGAGTTAGAAATACAATACAACAGAATATCTCAAATGCAGTGAAGTCTCCAGTACAACAGATGACTTCTCTGAACAATAACTAGAAGAGCTGAAAGCTGAGGCGATAGTTGGATCTCCAAAGGAAGCTCCAAACTCCAAGGGTGAGTCTCAAATGTTGTATCACTCGGTCTGACCCGAGCGTAAAGCAAAACACAAAACACTCGAGTCAGGATTAACATTCTTATATAAATAAATCCAACTCAAGTGAAATATCAATTGAAATACGAGTAACTTAAAGGATGTAGGGATAACCATCCTCTAAGGATCTTCAGAACTATCTACAAGGTGGAAATATACATTTTAACACCGTGGTCATTTCAATTAAATTTATACTTCAAAACCCAAATATCATTTCATTTCAAATATATCCATTTTCCAAAATAGTATATATATATTAAATGATTTAAAAAGTAAAGTATTTAATTTCCTCAAGTCTAGCAAATCGATTCAAATCAACTTCAAATTCCAAATTCAAATTTATTCAAAGCTCAATTCATCAATTTAATTCATTTCTAAACAGATCATTTAAATTTTCAATATATTTCAAAGCTTTAATATTCAACATTTTCAAAGTTAAATTTAACAGTTTCATATAGCACTTGATTTAACTTCATTATTATTTAATCAGGGAATATTCACTTAATAAATTCAATATCATTTAACTAGCCTTACATTTCATTTTTTTACTAAATATTTTCTTAAATTTATTTAAGCAAGAATTATTCATTAAATTATTTAAATAAAACCCAAGTTATAAATCATATCTTAAATCTCAATTTCAATAAGTTTCAAATTGGTTTAATTAATAAATTATCTTTCCAACTTTAACTTATTCAAATTTTACTGAAATCTATTTTTGAAACATAAATTTAAATACTCAACCTTATTATATGTATTTAATCAATCATTCCCATTTATATATAATAATTTAAGGCTCAACATTTTAAACCATATATTTCTTTTCAAAACCATAGAATTCATTTTCAAAATATTTATATATATGGACCAACGGTGTCTGTATATATATTTATCATATGGTTAAGTGATACGGATATTTATCAATTCAATCCGAAATTTAAATATAAATACGGGTAGATATCATTTCGACCCGTAATCCCAATTTCAATTCAAATGAAAATCGCTTGGGTTTATCATTTCAACCCATAACGATTTTCTCCTACTCTAAAGTCCGTTCGGGTATGTATCATTTCAACCCATAGTGATTTCTATATTAACAGGGAGCTTGCAGAGTGATAACAGATAATATAAAATACAACAACAGGCATATATCATAAATAACAATATAATATAAACAACAGGATATGGTGTCATATCCCATAGGTGAACAGTTACAGATAATAGCATATATAACAATTTTAATAACTACAGCAGCATATTTCAATTGTCGTTTCAATTGAAATCAAATTTAATAAATATAAGAACGTTAATCGTGAGTGATTTCTCACCTTTCGAGGCTAGATAGATTTGACAAAGAATTGAGCTACGAATTCCAAAGCAATGCTAGATGGACACGATTTGATGAAGAAAACAGGCACGGCGGACAAAGCTGATAGATTGGAAATCAAGGACCAAATCAGTTTGGTAAAACAGCAATTTTATTTATTATTATTATTATTATTATTATTATTATTATTATTATCACATGCAAATATATAAAACTAGAAATCAACACGCATAGGATACTACTACATATATATAATACCCCTTAAAAATCAAGTGTTCATATTAAATCCCGGACAGTCACATGTTTTATGTACTTATTTTCTAAGTATGTACAGTATCTGAAACCAATAACAAAAATCAATATAACTTTAAAAACGCATACATTTGAAAATCAAAATCTATAGATATTTTTGAAATCAAAGCATCACTATACATAAAATCTTATAGTATTCGTACTCTAACTTTTATAGGTAACAGCACATAATACTAACATAAATGTTTAAATAAACAAAATATATTGTTATTTACAGTATTATATATAACATTGTCATAATATAGAAATACTGAAAACTGCAAAATATACAAGATATGTATAATATATAAAACAGGTTGTTTTTAAATCTATAAAAAAATATTAACGTAAATAAGTAGCCTCGGAAAACAGATTCTCTGATACGCCTCTGTTTATAAAACATACAACCATATATATAACTACTAGTTGTATAAATCTATATAGACTACAAAACAATACTTGTAAACAAACGTATGAAATCAGTTTACCCAAATAAATTTTTCATAAACCAATATATTTTCCAAATCAGAGAAGCAAGATTTACTATACAACTAAAGTATATGCAAACACTGTAACATATATATATAGGTACATAGTTTAATATATATATACTATATACGATTATTTCATATGTGTATGCTAAAAATGCTAACTCCCGCAAGCTTGCAGCTTAGCATAACAAATTTTTTTTCATAACTTTTATATTGTATACAATGTCAAAATATATGTGTACAGTCTATTATATAACTACTATTCGAAACCAAAGCTAGATAGAAACTGATAACTAAAGTCAGTTAATTATAAAACAACATGTAAAATATAAAGTAGCATATATATTTAATATAAACAATATTATATCTAAGATGTGTATATATATTTAACAACAAAATTATATAATAAAAAATTGATTTATATGAATGGATATATATATGAACTTAATATTATAAGTATGCTTATGTAACTAACAACATATATTTTTATAAATTTAGACAACTAATATATATATAAACTTGTATTTCATAACAACACGCGTAGAAACTTACAAAAAGAAGACTAGGGATAGGAGATGATGATAAACGAGGTGGCTGCGATCAACAAAGCAAATGGAAGAAGGCTCCAGGTTCGGCTGCTCGGCAGGAGGAGCTCGGTGAACTGTAGGGAACGTGGAAGAGGAAGGGAGAGGGCCGGTGGAAAAACGAAGGGAGGGTGGAGGCTCGGCGTCGGAGGAGAGGGGAAGAGAAGCGTATCAGAGGGGATGGCAAGTGGAGGGTGGAAGTTAGCTAATGGGCGGTGAGGCATAGAGGAGGAAGAATGCTTCAGAGAGGAAAAAAAAATGAACGTAAGAAAATAGATCTGCTTTTAAAAAATCAAATGGAGAGAATGAAAAGGTGGGGAGGAGAATAACAGAAATTAAAAGAGAATGAACAGACATAACAAATGAACCGTTCAACTGAATACAACTTATACCAATCCATACGTTTAGATTTTCAAAAATAGTATGGAACGGAATTGGTCACCCTGGAATTAAGCTGGAAAAATTAAAGCAATCGATGGTTGCTTGGATACCACGGTTACAGTTTAAAAAGGGCAAAGAGAAATAAAAAGTCACGGATTCGGTACCGATACAATATATAGTTTGATTGTTTTCGTCGTGTACCGGACCTCAAACACAGAAATGAATATACCGTTAAGATCAACACGATGAGACGATCAAAACGGTACACAGATATCAATGGTACGATCATCCGATCAAAAGTCGATAATCGGTACCGAAAATGCTGCTATTCTGTCAGAATTAAGATAAACGGAGTAAGAAACGTCCGAATTTCGCGAAACGAATTTCGCAGTCTGATTCAGAATGTTCTAAATAAATTTTCTCCTGTTGACATATTTTGGTTTCGGAAAACTTTTAAATTCACTGTTATTAACCGGTTTGATTTGAAATGAAATTTCACAGGAAAATAAACTTCAATGTTATCAGATGAAAATTTACCAGTTGCTATATTAAAATAGACGTATTCCAAATAATAAATTTTTAGTTTCAAAATTTATTGTTTAAAATTTCACAAATTTCCAATTAAATATACTTTTTAAAACCATTAGATTTTTTGCGGGTCGTTACAGAGTACAAAAGAGAGAAGAATAATGGTGGATGCTCTCACACACTCACATGCATATGAAGATGAAATTTCTTCATTCAAATAGACTTGAGAATGAATGGTTGCTTGGAGATTAAGAAAATCAATTTCTTGATTACCCAAATATCTTTCCAAATTGCATGATTTGATTTTAGTATAAATAGATGGCGTAATCTTGGTTTCCATATCTTTCCTTTGATTGATTGATTCTCCATGCCTAATCATTTATTTCTTCATATAACAAATGCATTGGCTAATTAATTGATTGGCTGATTAATTAGTTTCCTTCCAAAATATCCTCTCATATCTTTCCATATGCAAGCCAAATTAATTGATTTATTGAACCAATTAATCAATTTCTTTCCTCCTCAACAAATATTTGAATCATACAAATTTAACACTCCACCTTGATTTTTATATAACAATCTCTCTTCATCACCTCATTATCAAGCAATCAACATAGAAGTTGTTGGGTCTAGTGCCCCTGGGGCTTAACTAACAGGAATCAAACTGATCAAGTTTGAGCAATGCTCAAACTTGTCCTTTGGAAGTGACTTTTGTCATCATATCTGAAGGATTATCCAAAGTACTCACCTTCAACAATTTGATCTTGCTTCATTCTTCATCAAGCATAAGAAAGAAATCACTAGCATCAATGTGCTTCGTCCATGAACTATAATCTTGATTCTCTACATGATGAATCGCACTCTGACTATCTGAAAATAGCTCTACTGTCCACTGCATCATTGAAAGATCATCCAATAACTGAAGTAAGTATAATCCTTCCTTTGTTGCTTCCACAGTCGATATCAACTCTGCTTCGGTAGTCGATAAAGCTATGATAGATTGCGGCTTTGATCTCCATGAAATCGAGCCTATGCCAAGTGTAAAAACATAGCCCAACGCTGACTTCCTAGCATCTCTATCCCCAGCATAATCAGAATCGCAGTAGCCTCTAAGAGATATGTCACCATCCACTCTACCATATAACAAGCCCACCGAAGAAGTGCCTCGAAGATATCTAAGAATCCACTTCACTGCTTGCCAATGCTTTTGCCTGGGTTAGACATATATTGACTCACAATACCCACTGCATGGGCCAAATTTGGTCTTGTTCACACCATCGCATACATAAGACTACCAACAGCGCTTGAATAAGGTATATCAGCCATATTCCTTTTGTCTTCTTCCGATGAGGGAGATAAGTCTTTTAACAACTTAAAATAAGAGCCTAATGGAGTGCCAACCGGTTTGGCTTTCTCCATTCCAAATCGAGCGAGGACCTTCTTGATGTACTGCGCCTGAGTGAGCCTTAACTCTCTTCGCTTCCTATCCTTGCTTGTCTCCATACCCAATATTCTTTGTGCCTTCCCCAAATCCTTCATGTCAAACTCTCTACTAAGCTCCGCTTTCAAATCCTTAATTCTGACCATACTCCGAGATGCAATCAGCATATCATCATCATATAACAACAAATAAATCATATCACCATCACATCTCCTGAAATAACCACACTGGTCTTTGAAACTTCTGGAGTATCCCGGTGAAAGCATAAACTTATCAAACCTTTTATAACTTAGTCTAGGAGACCGCTTCAGTCCATATAGAGATTTTTTGAGTTTTCAAACATAATCTGGTCTGCTACCATCAATGAACCCTTCCGACTGCATGAAATAACTCTCCTCATCCAGATCACCATGCAAGAATGCAGTTTTGACATCTAGTTGCTCTAATTCCATATCATAATGAGCAACTAATGCCAATAGAATACAAATAGAAGTATGCCTAACCACTGGAGCAAAGATATCATGATATTCTACCCCCTTCTTCTGAACATACCCCTTTGCGCTAATCTTGCCTTGTATGTGAGACTACCATTTTCACCATCTTTCACTCTATAGGTCCACTTGCATCCAATATCTCTCTTGTCGGTGGGAAGAGGCACCGAATCCCAAGTATGATTTTTGTGCAATGATTCAATCTCCTCCTTCATAACAACTAACCAACTGGAACAGTTAACCGATGAGATTGCTTCTCTATAATCATAGGGCTCATCATGGACAACATTCAAAGTATATCTTGCCATATCATCAAAGTTAATGTCTTCGATGCTCAATCCAGCAAACTCAACAAGCCACTTAGGCTTTCTTCTTTATCTGATAGGCCTAAGTTCTGAATGCGCTCCACCTTTAGTCTCCTCTGTACCAACATCGGTATTACCCTCATCGACCACGTTGTCATCGGAAACACCATCTGAACGTCTATGGAAAGAATCAATATATGACTTGCTTTGTGTTTTGTATTCTTCACATGTCCTCTCATTTTCATCCGATGAGGAAGGCTCCACCTTCAACATAGCCTTCTCATCAAAAGTCACATACCCACTCATAATGATCTTCTTGCTAATAGGACACCACAACCTATATCCCTTCACTCCTCTCCTACAACCTAGAAAGATACACTTGTGAGCTTTATCTTCCAACTTCCTTTTACTCTCATGCACATAAGCTGGGAAACCAAACACTCTAAGAAATGAATAGCTAACAGGCTCTCCTTTCCATACTTCTTTATGGATCTTCATATCTATGGCAGTAGAAGGCGTGCAGTTGATGAGGAAAGCCGTCATAGATAAAGCTTCAACCCAAAATCCCTTCTTCAATTTAGCATTCAGTCTGAGGCATCTTATTCTCTCCAATAATGTCTGATTCATCCTTTCTGCAACTCCATTACACTGGGAACCGCCTGGTGTAGTGTAATGCCTCTTAATGCCTTCAGGCTCACAATAATCGATGAATTCCTGTGATACAAATTCACCACCATTATCTGAACGGATGTAACAGAAGCTGATTCACCAACTACAATAGTGCCCTTTAATAGATAAAGATTTTATGCCCTCACACCTCTCATAACAATCATGGAACCCTTCGATATCTTTATTTTCTCTCCTTCCACCACAATCTTCAAGTCAAGTCAACTCAATGCCCCAACAGAAATCAAGCTCCTCCTCAAATCAGGTACATGTCTAACCTCAGTGATCGTACGAATAACACCATCAAACATCCTAATCATCACGCTACCAACACCAACCATACGGCAAGAAGCATCATTACCCATCAGAACTTCTCCTCCATCAATTTCACGGTAAGTGGAAAAGCAGTTCCTACCAGGTGTCATATGATAGGATGCGCCAGAATCACTCAGCCATAAGTTGCTCTTCGCAGAAGAGCCAGAAGCTATAAATACATCGGTGTCACTTTATGTATATGATTTCTCTGCTGTAGAAGTTAAGGCTTGCTTTGGATCTTTTCTTTTACCTTCAAGCTTGGGATATTGTGCTATAAAGTGCCCTGGTTTCTTACAATAATGACAAGCCAACTTCTTAGGCCCTCTAGACTAAGATCGCGAAGAATTTCGTCCTCCACCTTTCTTCGACTTGCTTTGGCCTCTACCTCTCTGAACAGCTAAGCCTTCAGTATCACTATCTAAGCTAGTGCTCGCCAATCTACCTCTTAATACTTCATTATGAAGACCAGCCTTTACATCATATAGGCTAATTTTACTACGGCCATAAATCATGGAATTAACAAAAGCAGTATACTCCTTAGGAAAGGAACATAAGAGGATCACAACTTGAGCCATATTAGTAACATTAACTTCTGTTGCCTTCAGGTTCATAATCAAAGTGGTCAAAGCATCTCCATGCTCCATGAGATCGGCTCCAGGCTTCATCTTGAACGAATAGAATTGTTGCTAAAGAATAATCTGATATCTTTCCATATGCAAGCCAAATTAATTGATTATGAACCAATTAATCAATTTCTTTCCTCCTCAATAAATATTTGAATCATCCAAATTTAACAATCTCAACGTCATACAAAGAAGCTCCACTTGCCCGACGTCTACGAGGAGTGGAAGTAGTAGCAAAATGTTGTGCATGTGAATAAGATCGGGGAGTGCCGATCTCGCTAGCATCGCCTCAGATAAGGTCAAACATACATATAGGTGTCGAACTGGACATTGGTAAATGGAGCTTCCAAAATTATCAACTTACTGGAGGGAGTTTCGATGCACTTAAAATATCACATTCATCTCCTTGAATTTAGGATGTGTGCCAACTTTGAATTTCTTATACGCCTTAGTAGCTGTGACCCACCACTCGTCGTTGCTTTGGATGGAGTCCTCCACATTTCAGAACCAGCTTTAAATCTATGCAACAACTGGTTCCAGGGGTTTGAATTGCGCGTAAGGTTGTCGAACTTTTTTTTAATTTAATCAAGGTTGTAATAGAACTTAGTGATTATGTCATACCAACAGCCAACCCGACCTTTGTGAGATTCGACGTTGGCGAGACAAATGTCAATAAGACCAACGTTCGTCCATCAGTCCAGTCTACAATGTAATAGGTAAGCAAACCGGAAGATTAATGGGTCGACATTATAGAAAAAAGTTAATAAAATACAGGAGGTAGATACTGTGCAGTTAAAGCGCCCAGCAGATTCAATGCGGCGGAGGTACAAAAAGTCATAGCGGGGTTATAGCGAGGATATAGCGTGATATAGCGGATGACTCTAAAATAGCATATAAAACTTGTATTTAATATTTTTACAAATATATAAATGTTAATTAAATGAAAAATTAACATTTAATTGAATCATAATTAATATATAAATAATATTAAATAAAAACATGTGCAAATGTATTATAAATAAACGTAAAACTATTATATAAAGTAATTGAATTTAGTAGAAAATTAGAGTATTTTCATTTTTGAAAATATATTAAAAATTCAATTAAATAAATTAATTTCATAATTTTTATAATGTAGAAATGTCATTTTTCAATTCATTTCTTTTAAAGAAGATATAGCGGAAGCAGCGGAATATAGCGGGAATAACGGGATATAGCGGGGATTAAAGCGAAAAGGCTATATTTGGGGGCTATATGAAAAAATCGTGGAGGTAGAAATCCGCTACGAGATATAGCAGGGTTATAGCGGGGTAATAGCGGGGCATTAACTACACAAGGTAGATATTAGTATGAAAATCACAAATTCATACTTCAAATAAGTGATGAAGAAGTGGCTAAAATTGCAAGAATTTTCAAATTGAGGTGGGGGAGAGAATATAAAGAAGAGAAGTGGTGTGCTCGTCGGAATTAAGTGGCGTCCAACGTGCCAGATGTGTCGAATGCCCACCGTTCATTCCAACGGTTCACTCAGCGGATCAAATTGGTGGGACCTACATTTGACAAGTTAGACATGACGCCAACTTTTCTTAACCAAATTTTGACTACAAACGATATCATAGTATATTGGTTTGACTTTTCATTCGTAGTTTTTAAAGTATGGATAAGGGTAATTCTTTTAAATTGATAAGTATTTATACTTGTTTTCCTGCTTGCCTCTATGGATTGGATCCCTCGGCTCTATACTATGTAGTTTTTTTCGTTTAGAATAGGAAAAAATATTAGACTGTGAAAAGGTTAGACAATAATAATAATACCTTTTTTAGCATCAACCATTTAAAGGACTTTATGATCAATTAGCTGCAGCAGGTTACTAGGTATCAGATATAGAGCAAATATTATCAATAATGAGTGGGCTCGATGAAGAGTATGAAGCAGTGGTGGTAGTCATATCATCTAAAGAAACAACTCCAACAATTCAATATGTTCATTCTACTCTTTTTGCTCATGAAGGTAGAACATAACAAAAGAAACCTATAATTCCTGAGTTTTCTGTTACATTACAAACAATAAGTACAAGAACCAAGAAAGAAATTATAATAACAGATGAAACATACAACGATGAAAAGGTGGTCAATCATATAAACCTAGAGGAAGGGGTAGAAGATGGAGCAACAACAATAACAATAACAAATTCAGATGTCAAATATGTGAGAAATAGTCATGCTGCCAACAAATGTTACTTTAGATTTGATACAAATTATACACCATCACAACAAAATAGCAACAATCAAAGAAACTACAATCCGAGCGCAAACATAGCTAATATGCAGCAAGATTCGAGAAACCAGAAAGAAAATACAAGAAATAATACTACCAAACCTGATGACATTCAAGATGAAAGGTGGTACCCAGATTCAGAAGCTACTAATTATGTAACAAGCAATCTAAGCAATCTAAATCTTGGCAACAAGGAGTAAAGAGGTAAACAGTCCATACACATGCGAAATTGTGAGTCTATTAAAATAACTCATACTGGAAATGCATGCATTAAAGGTGAAAGACAACTTTATCCCAACAATTTATTATGAGTTCATTTAATTAGCAAAAATCTCATGAGTGTGTCACAATTTGCAAATGAAAATAATGTGTATTTTGAATTTTATCCTAAATATTTTTTAGTTAAACACATTCTAACTAAATAAATTCTTTTGTTGGGTAATAAACTTAGAGGACTATACAAATTCAATGTTGCTAACTCAAGAAACTCTAAAAACAAAGAACAATGGTGTAATATTTTTGAAACCAAGCAGGTAGAGAACCGTAAGAATTTTGATATTTGGCATTATAAACTAGGACATCTAAATGGAGGTATTGTAAAGCAAGTAATAAATAGAAATAATATTTCTTTTGATAATATTTCTATGCCTTATATTTACATAAATTATCAAATAGGTAAAAGCCACAAACTTGCATTTCCAAATTCTAAAACCAAATATAGTAAACCTCTAAAACTAATTGCCATAAATTTATGGGGACCAGTACCAATCAATATTGATTATGGGTTTAAGTACTATATTTCAGTTGTAGATGCACTCTAGATATGTATGGATTTATTTTTTAAAATCAAAATCTGGAACATACAATGCAGTATTAAAATTTATAGCTCAAGCAAAAAAGCAAACAAATTATCAAGTCAAAGTTATGCAGACTGATGGTGGAACAGAATACAAACCACGTAGAGAATATTTTTAGAAAGACATAATTCAGAGAATAACTTGTCCATACATTCAGAACAAAATGGATTAGTAGAAAGAAAAGACAGACATATTGTTGACTCGGCACTTACTCTTCTTTCTCAAGCATCTATTAGAATAATTCTCACTATTGCCTTGCACAAAAAGTGGAGCATTAAACAATTGGACGTAAACAATGCCTTCCTAAACGGTTTTCTAGAAGAAGTCTACTTGGAACAACCTTATGGATTGAAACAGAGTGGTAATGAAGAACTTATATGACATCTAAATAAAGCAATTTATGATCTCAAGAAAGCACCAAGGGTCCGGTTCAACAAATTGAAATCAAATTTAATCAACCTGGGCTATAATTCAACCATATCGGATAATTCCTTGTTTACAAAGTTCAGTAAAGGTACAACAACTTATATACTAATATATATATATTTTTATATTTTTATATATATATATATATATATATATAGATGACTTCATAATCATAGGAAATAGTGAATCAAAAATCTATAATCTCATACAAGATCTAACCAAGGAATTTTCTGTTAAAGATCTTGATAGTCTAAACTACTTCCTTGGCATTGAAGTTAAGAGGATATCAAATAAAGAAATTCACTTAAGTTGGAAGAAATACATCTCTGAAAATTCTTATCAGAGCTAAAATGCATTAAGCAAGTGCTCTTCCTACTCCTGCGATAAACTATTTACACTTGTCTAAAAAAAAGGGTGAGCCAATTACAAATGACAAACAATATAGAAGCATTGTAGGAGCACTGCAATATGTCACAATAAATAGATCAGAAATTTCATTCAGTGTAAACAAAGTATGACAATTTATGAAAAAGAACAGGATGAACATTGAAAAATAGTAAAAGGAATTCTAAGGCATCTCAAAGGAACAATAAATCGGGGACTAATTCTCTAATCATGCAAGTCCATCAATGTTCATGGATATGAAAATGCAGACTGAGCCATATATACTGATGATAGGCGATTTACCACAGGATACTGCATATTTTTAGGAAAAAAAATCAAATGTTATGGTGCTTAAAGAAACAACATACCATATCTAGATCTAGAGCAAAAGCAGAATACAGAAGTGTTGCTGGTGCTACAGCAGAAATTATGTGGATCGAATCTTTATTAAGTGAACATCAAATCAAAACACACAGCAAAACAATAATTTGGTTTGACAATCTTAGTATAATTTCTCAAACCGCAAATCCAGTCTTACATTCTATAACAAAGCATATGGAATTGATTATCTACTTCGATAGAGAGCAAGTTATGAAAGGAAATCTTAATATAAATCACATACCAGCAAAGAGCAGACATACTAATGAAACCATTATCTACGAATTTTTTTGTTAGATTGAAGCAGGAATCAAAGATCGATGAAGTCGGCGGCAAATTGGGAAAATTCGCAAATCCTAACCCTAGTTAGGTTTAAGGAGGAGTATCGAATGAATTACAGAGAATGTAAAGAGATGATAACATATTATTATTGAATAGCGGGTATACGGGCTGGCACTTAAGCCGAATACCAGGTCTAACATTTCATTACAAATACTTGTACAAACGGCATGTAAATGTAACTTTTGATGTAATACAAATCAATGAAACTTTGTTTCTTCTCAATTTATATCAGTATTTATGTAAAGTTAGTAAGTCCCTTTTACCTCCGATGATGATATTGTATCCGATGAGTCTGACGAAACATTTGAGAATTGGGGTGTAGAGATTGTAAATGCAGAAGTAAAGAGAAGTAATCAATTGTATGTTTATTGCTTCTCAAAAGATAATACATAGTATACAGTTCGTTTCAGATTAATACAGATGTCGCTTAATACAATTTACATATTTGCCATTCAGAATATAAGACCCGGTCAATATGAGAAAATGAAACTCGTTTCTTTATTTTTTACACATGCAACTATTTGTAACGAAAGTGTTGAATAACAGGAATCGATTAGAGATCACCCTGACATGCTAGAATGAATAGTTCAGTCAGTGGAATCAAATAATATGATGTTCCTTGCCAGAAATAAATTGATGGATTAGTGGAAGTTTACCACATAGTACAAGTAATACATGCCAAACCTTTAACATCATATTACATAAGAGTACGAAAATTTGTATATTGCATTTAAAAGCCATGGAATTTATGTCTCACAGCTTTAGATACTTTGCCTGTAAAGCTCTTTGTATACAGACTCATAAATGTGTTGATTTATAGCCTGCTCTAATGTACTGATACATATACACCTACGATATATGGAAATAATCAAAGGCTGAATATAAATAGCAAGTTATACTTGGGTCGGTTTTGTTGCAAAAACACAGTTCATCTATCCATTCAATAACAAATTTTTTACGAGGCAGAAAACATAATAGTTGTCAACGATCCAGTGGTACTGCTGCATCAATGAAGAATTCGTTGATGGCGGGAATTAAACACTTCAACCTCTTTCACCCATTTTGTAACAACAAATTACTCTATAGAAATTACTCTATAAGTTTATCACTAAAGAAAAGTTCTTCAGCAGGTATAATTACCAAATTAAGTGTGCTTGTGGCATAACCGCATTTCTCTTTATGTCAGATTTACATATCTGACGCAGCCTACAGGATCACACAACTCACGAATTGATGAATTCGCGGAAAATGAATTGATGAAACAAGATGAATCGATGAATTGAAGATACCCAAGTGCCCAAATCCATTGATCTCTCGAGATACTGGATTCTAGCTATCTTCAACACGTTGATCGCGCACGATACCGCGTTAGAAGATCTACGATTCTTTGACGTTGATCTCGCGCACGAGATTCCGTGAATCGACTTCAAGTTCGTTCATTCGAGCGCACTCGAATATCCGAAGATGGAGAAAGTAGATAACACTCAACTTCCAATTTTAATGGTGGTACAAAGCACAAACCAATTTTTACTCAAAAATCAACAACTTACAAATGACAACACACCCCTATTTATAGGAAATTACAACACACACGACTTAAGAAGTTACAACATCATATGACATAACAACAATGCAACATATGACTTAACAACATTATACGACTTAATAACATTATATGACTTAACAACATTATACGACTTAACAACATTATACATCTTGACGACATAAGAAAAGAAACAATGACATAAGGAAGCTTCGGTGACATAAGAACTTCAGCGATCTACTGGAAGAAACGACATAGCAATCATTCCGAGCGACATAAGTAATTCTGAGCGACATAAGAAATTTTGACCGACATAACAAACTTCACGACCTAAGGAATGGCGTTCGCGACCTAAGAACTTCAGCGACCTAAGGAAGCTCGCGACTTACTGGGAATTCGTGACATAAGGAAAATCTGCGGAAAATCTGCTCTGCTCGTTCGCGACTTAGGGCTGGAGCGACCTAGGGTTTCGTGACATAAGTATGTCGTTCGAGACCTTCTTCATCTTGCTCGTTCGCGACATAGGCTGGAGGCGACATAAGTATGTCGTTCGCGATTTAAGGTATGCCGCTGCATCATCCTCCCCTGGTTGAAAAGAATTCGACCCCGAATTCACACTTTCTTCTTCGACAAGCATCTCCCCATAATACGGAATTAAGTATTTGACATTGAAAACATCAGACGTATGAACATTTTTTGACAACCTTAACTGATATGCATTATCATTGATCTTCTTCAAGATTTCTACTGGACCAATCTTTTGAGCTTTCAACTTGTTTTAAGTTCCAACTGGAAAATGATCTTTCGTCAATACTGCGTAAACAAAATCACCCTCTTTGAAGTCCACACTCCTTCGCTTCTTATCTGCCAATTGCTTTTACTTCTCATTTGGCTTAAGCAATCGTTCATGAACAATCCTGTGACACTCCTGCAACTCATTCACGAAATCACAAGCTCGTTTAACAACCCCTTTCTGAAGTGGAACTGTCGACAAATCCAACGGTCCCTTCGGAATTGCTGAATATACCACTTGAAATGGACTGAATCCAGTACTTCAATTAATGGCATGATTATGTGCGAATTCTGCCTGACACAATTTCACATCCCAGCTCTTCAAATTATCCTTCACAAGACATCTCAACAAGTTTCCCAAAGATCTGTTCACCACTTCCGTTTGCCCATCCGTTTGTGGATGATAGGCGCTACTAAAATTCAACTTAGACCCAACCATCTTCCACAGACTCAACCAAAAATGACTTAGAAATCGAGTAACCCGGTCAGAAACAATAGACTCAGGTAGCACATGTAGTCGATAAACCTCTTTAAAGAACAATTGAGCAACACAGACTGCATCGGTGGTCTTCTTACAAGCTATGAAATGTGCCATCTTCGAAAATCTATCCACCACAACATATATAGAATCATTCCCTTGTTGAGTTCTTGGCAAACCCAAAACAAAATCCATGCTAACATCAACCCATGGTCTAGTAGGCACGGGCAATGGCATATACAATCCTGCATTCGTAGCTGTCCCTTTGGAAACTTGACATATGTGACATCTCTGCACAAATCTTTCAACTTCTTTCCTCATGGAAGGCCAAAAATATGATTGAGAAATCAACTGCAAGGTACGATCTCTTCCCACATGACCTTCTTCATGCAATTCCTTCACAATCTTCATTCGCAAACTGCACTTTGGTATACACAACCGATTTCCCTTAAATAGAAAACCTTCTACCAACACATACTCATCCGTCCTCCCTTTCTCAACTTCATCTACAATCTTGGCAAAGTAAGGATCCTCAACAAAAAAATCTGGAAATACATCAAACCCCGTCACTTCAACTCTCATCATAGTCAACAAATGATTTCTTCTACTCAATGCGTCTGCCACACGATTTGTAACTCCCGACTTATGCTTTACAACAAATGTAAACTGTTGCAAGTATGCGATGCATGAAGCATGCCTGGCTGCAATCTTATCCTGTCCCTACAAAGGTTTCAATGCTTCATGGTTAGTATACAACACAAACTCTCTATGAAACAAATAGTGTCTCCAATGTTTTATGGCTTGGACAATAGCATAGAACTCCAAGTCATAGGTACTGTATCTTGTCTTGGCTCCAGAATGTTTCTCACTAAAATAAGCAATTGGACGACCCTTTTGAATTAACACTCCACCAATTCCAACCTTAGACGCATCAGTATCTAGCTCAAAGAGCAACTGAAAGTCCGGGTATCTAAGAATCGGTGTTGTAGTCAAGAGTGTCTTGATCTATTGGAAAGCAGAATCAGCCTCTTTAGTCCACACAAACTACTTTCCTTTCATACAATATGTCACCGGCACCATCACGCTACTGAAATGTGGAATAAACCTTCGGTAGAATGATGATAAACCATGGAAACTTCTCACTTCAGTTACAGTCCTGGGTTGTGGCCAATTCTTGATTGCTTCAACTTTACTTTGATCCACCTGGATACCTTCCTTGGACAATACATACCCCAAGAACAAAACACTGTGCCTCATGAACATGCACTTCTTTGTTGCCGCGTAAAATTTCTCCTGACGAAGTATCATCAACACTTCCCGCAAGTGTTGTAGATGCTCTTCTGTGCTTCCACTGTATATCAATATATCATCAAAGTATACCACCACGAACTTTCCAATAAACGATCGAAAGATCTGATTCATCACTCACATAAAAGTACTAGGTGCATTCGGAAGACCAAATGGCATGACCATCCATTCATACAACCCCTCTCGTGTCTTGAAGGTTGTCTTCCATTCATCCCCTGGTCGAATTCGAATCTGATGATACCCACTCTTTAGATCAATCTTTGAAAAGATAGCAGCTCCACTCAACTGATCTAACAAGTCGTCCAATCTTGGCATCGGAAATATGTACCTCACTGTAATCTTGTTTAGTGCTCCACTATCTGTACACATTCTCCAAGTTCCATCCTTCTTTGGCACTAACAAGGCCGGTGCTGCACAAGGACTTAAACTTTCTTGTACGCGCCCTTTTTCAAGTAACTCTTCCACCTGCCTTCTCAACTCTTCGTGTTCCTTTGGACTCATTCTATAATGTGGTCTATGTGTTAACACAGCTCCCGGAACAAGATCAATATGGTGTTGTATGTCTCTCAATGGTGGTAACTCTTTTGGTAATTCTTCAGGAAACACATCTTCAAATTCCTTCAACACTGGCTTAACTTTCTCAAGAATTTCAACCGCTTCACTACTTTCACGTCCAATCAACAGAAATACTTCAGGGCTATCCTCTACTTCTTTGACAAATTCCTTCAAAGATAACAGAGTCTTTAGTTCCTAGATTTCCTCCAACTTGCTTTCACTTTTTGTCGCCTTTTAGGAACTAAAGTGATTTTAGTGCCATCGAACATGAAACCATAGCAGTTAGTCCTACCATCGTGTTTCACGGCTCAATCGAACTGCCACGGTCTTCCCAACAACAAATGACATACATCCATATCCACCACGTCACACCAAATTTCATCCTTATACTTCTTTCCGATGGAAAAAGTTACACAAGCTCTTCGACCAACCTTCACTTCCCCACC
Organism: Allium fistulosum; assembly: GCA_030737815.1. NCBI lineage: Eukaryota > Viridiplantae > Streptophyta > Magnoliopsida > Asparagales > Amaryllidaceae > Allium > Allium fistulosum. The sequence continues at coordinate 640,602,626 of CM060907.1, read as the reverse complement.
TTTCCTCAGCCAAGCCAATTTGTAGGGTTTGGGATGCTTCTCTGTCTTTAACGCCAACTTCTTTACAACTTCTGTAGAGATGATGTTATCACAACTCCCTGCATCGATAACAAACTTACATACTTTTCCCAAAATAGTGCATGTCGACTGAAAAATATTACTCCTCAACCAACTAGTCTCCTCTTCCTGCTTTGGCGTCAAGCAAGATCTCCTCATCATTAAAGAATATCCCTCGTCTCCCGTCAATAATTCTTCTACCTCCTCAACCTGTGGTTAATTGGAACATTCTACTTCTGCATCCTCATCCTCAACCTCAGCAACCATCGCTCTCTTCTTAGGCTTCGGGCATTCATTGCTCTTATGACCAAACTCCTGACAGTTATAACACTTGAAATTGTTGTTGACCTTGGTCTTAGCAGCTTCATTGACAACCGGTTTACTAACAGCCTTGGAAACATTAGTATTGTTACTAGCCCCCTTCAACTGATTGCTCGAACTTGTAAACGCACCACCTCCTCTTCTACCTTGCTTCTCCCAAGCTAGAGCCTTCTGGTGTGCTTCAGCAACGGATCTCAGATCAAACATATTTACCATATCCTGAATTTGCATTCTTAATCCTCCAACAAATTTGGATGTCAATTGTTCCTCCATTTCCATGATATCGTTTCTAGCAATCAATTGATAAAACTCATCTACATAATCATTTACCGACTTTGTCCATTGTCTCAAATTCTGTAAGCGCTGATACATAAGAGACTGATAATTATAAGGCAAGAAAGTAGCCTTCATCAACTTCTTCATCTTTTCCCATGAAACAATCTTCAACTTTCCCATTCTTTCCCGTGTAAGTTTAGTTTGTTGCCACCATGCCATAGCTCTTCCCCTTAATCGTGTAGCAACCAACTTAACTCTACGATTCTAGGGTACTTCCTTGAAGTCAAAAATTTGTTCAACATTTGATAACCAATCCAGAAACTCTTCCGCTAGCATTCCCCCTTTGAATTCTAGAATCTCTGTTTTCATCCCCGACTTCCATCGACGATCATCTTTGGAATCTCTATTTCGATTTCGCCCTTGGCCACGGTTTCGACAAGAGCTACTATCACCATCACTGGATTCCTCTAAATCTGACGTATGTCGATGTCGATTCTGACCATCAACATTTCTGCTACCACGCACGTCTCTTTCTCCCGAAACTGGCGGTTCTCTTCTTTCCCGATGCGATGGTGGTGACATTCTTCTCCTCTCGGAATTTGACGACAAAATTCTATGTCCACCTTGATTTGAACATGGCGATGCTCTTTGTCGAGTTTGATTCATATCCATCATGAGCCTTTCCAATCTACCAATTCCCTCATCAAACTTCTCATTGAATTTATCACTAATTCGTTACTCCATTTGTTCAGCATCTTCTCTTCGATACACATCTGCAACATTCTGATGACGATTAACTATTCTTGGAGGCATTGCCAAATCTTCAACAAATCTAAACACACACTTCGCTTCGATTAAAAAAATCTCTGGTTTGATTCGAGATTGAGTTTTGATTCGAGATTTATAAACTCCCAACTTGTTTGAAATTTCATGAACACCTAACGAACTTGGAAAAGTTCGTCTCCTAGCTCTGATACCAAATGACGCAGCCTACAGGATCACACAACTCACGAATTGATGAATTCGCGGAAAATGAATCGATGAAACAAGATGAATCGATGAATTGAAGATACCCAAGTGCCCAAATCCGATGATCTCTCGAGATACCGGATTCTAGCTATCTTCAGCACGTTGAACGCGCACGATACCGCGTTAGAAGATCTACGATTCTTCGACGTTGATCTCGCGCACGAGATTCCGTGAATCGGCTTCAAGTTCGTTCATTCGAGCGCACTCGAATATCCGAAGATGGAGAAAGGAGATAACACTCAACTTCCAATTTTAATGGTGGCACAAAGCACAAACCAATTTTTACTCAAAAATCAACAACTTACAAATGAAAACACACTCCTATTTATAGGAAATTACAACACACACGACTTAACAAGTTACAACATCATATGACATAACAACAATGCGACATACGACTTAACAACATTATACGACTTAACAACATTATACGACTTAACAACATTATACGACTTAACAACATTATACATCTTAATGACATAAGAAAAGAAACAGTGACATAAGGAAGTTTCGGTGACATAAGAACTTCAGCGATCTACTGGAAGAAACGACATAGCAATCATTCCGAGCGACATAAGCAATTCTGAGCGACATAAGAAATTCTGAGCGACATAACAAACTTCGCGACCTAAGGAATGGCGTTCACGACCTAAGAACTTCAGCGACCTAAGGAAGCTCGCGACTTACTGGGAATTCGCGACATAAGGAAAATCTACGGAAAATCTGCTCTGCTCGTTCGCGACTTAGGGCTGGAGCGACCTAGGGTTTCGCGACATAAGTATGTCGTTCGCGACCTTCTTCATCTTGCTCGTTCGCGACTTATGCTGGAGGCGACATAAGTATGTCGTTCGTGATTCAAGGTATACCACTGCATCATCATTACAGAAAATTAAGATCTTTATATATGCAATTAATTTATTAATTTTATTGTTTATCCAGTGATCCCGATAAGTTCAACATGCAGTTTTCTAACCTGCTTAGTTCAGGAATGTATTTTTTGTATTTGGTAAACCACGCTGATAGAAATAACGATTTTTATTGAGAGACATTAATATATTTTGTCAACTTTGTTACTTATCTGCCATTTCTCTTTCCAACTTGAGAAGACAAATGGGGGTGAAGGGCAGAAACTAAATAGAATAGAGTATGCACTTGAGGTTTTTTACAATTATTTTCATTTATCCCACTGAATTATTCTGTTCATGCTTCTATCCCCAGACATCTAGAGGCGAAACCTCATATAAAAACAGTATTATTAGTATGCGCAAAAAAAGGCAATATATAATGATCAATAATTTACATACGTGCCCTGATTACATAATTTATAAAATTTGAATGTCAGCCATTAATTCAAATGAAACATAAGGTTCCTAAGGTTATCTCAAAGTCTATGGTTCTGAACTTGGGACCGAATACAGCTGTATTAGCAGCTTTTCTTTTGCTTTTTTTTTATGCAAAGCAAGCAATGGGATTGACATTGCTCATCGTACCAACAACATTAGTACATATAGCAGTTTGATTGGCATTGGGATTAGTGCCAGAATAAGCCAAGTCGATATTGCTCAACTGCAACCCTTCGCATGGGTTCGCAGCACTACAGACGAACTTGATCATCTCTGGGGTCGAAGACGTGCCTTTTATGTTCAAGTACTTAACTCCTTGAATCTTCACAGTAGAAGGTTCAGATTCAGTGCATGAAGTAAAAGGACAGTACTCTTGGTCGATTAGAATAGGATAGGACACGTTAACCATGGTAACGTTATCATAGGTGAAGTCAGATACAGTTATGGTTACACCATCATCTGCACCTTCCTTGGCTTGCCACGACTTGATCCTGAGCCCAAACATGGTTTCAGTTAGGGTACAGTCCTTCACCGTAAGACCAGTGACATCAACCTTGTCACCATCTTTCTCTAGGCTGCCTACGCTAATGCCATGACCTGGCCCACACTGAACATCGAGTACAGTGATGTTAGTAATGCCTGAACCAATAGATATACAATCGTCGCCTGACCCGACTTTAGTGTGCGATGTTGATGTTCTTGGACTGCCCGAAGTGGATGCCATCAGTGTTAGGGCTGTTTCTTGGGGCAGTTACGATAAGGTTTTGAATGTCGACAGTGTCACACTGGAAGAAATCTAAATGGAAGTACTTGATGTCTTTGGATGTGAAGCCCGACAAGCGTACGTTCTTCACAAAGGCAAAGTTGAGACTCATTGGAGGTATCTTGCAGTTCCATTGTTTCTAACAGTTGCTTTTCGGCCAGGTGGCAGCACCTTGACCGTTGATTATGCCTTTGCCTTAGATGGTGAGTCAGTCTATGTAGTGGAAGTCGAGCCAGTTTTTTTTGTATTTGCTGAGGTCGGTGTCACCTAGCAGGTTGCCGTCTAGTTGGATTGTAACAGGTCCGTTGAATTTCTGCTGTCTGGCTATGCCGCTGAATAGTACAAGTCCGACTAGGAAATCACCTAATGGAATTATTATAGTTCCACCTCCTGGCGCTGCACATACCTGAGTCCATGCATCTGACAAAGCCTGCATGCATTAAAATATAATGTTAATTCGAATAGGAAACGCAACAGCTATACCTACTTGTTAGACAACTGAAAATAACATATATGTTAATTTAGAGACAAACTTTTGTGCTATCGGTTTTGCCATCTCCAACCGCACCAAGTGTGGTTATACCCACATTGACGGCATTGGCAATGCTTGCCCAGATGAATGTCAAACAAATTACAAGTAAGAAAGATTTTGAAATCATTTTATATACTACTTAATTGTTCTTTCTTTTTTGGCTTTGAAACTTTAACTATATGCTATTCGAACTTGTTTTGGGTCTATTTATATGATTAAAATCATCCAAATTTAAGAAATTATTGTTTCAATTATTTGTTAAAAATAATCTGTTTTTAGTTTGCGGTTATTTTTTGAAGAGTGCTGTTTTTAGCTGTATGTTTGAAGCAATTAAGAGGTTTTATAATTAGAAGCTGTTATGCAAGTTTCTTGTTCGGTCGTCAGTGCTACATACATGACAGGTTGATTTTCCTAATTGTGATTGTTTGTTATTTTGACACTACATTGACAAACAAATGTAAATGGTCCCTTGATCCATTACTTAATTTTACGGGCCAAGCACGCTACACCCATATAACATCAGATGTTGATTTCCATTTTGAATCGGGCAACACCCATTTTGGTATTAGCAATACAAAATACTACTAGGAATGTGAAGTTGGTTCATTTTTCCCTTGTAAAAGAAATATTGACAACACTATACATCTGCAGTAATAAATCGACAATACGTTTGTGCAACCAAATTACAGGTTTCTTTTTGAGAATTACATGCATTGAAAATTTGTGGGAGTTGTTGAGTGACAAGCGGTTGAAGGATTCTGATCGGAAAAGCGAAGTTATTATTGCATTTGGTGGAGTATTGGTTTATAGGAAACTTTTGAAGGATTTTTTATTATGCTCGCTTCGTCATTGTCGTCGTCGTTATTTCAAGTTATCTATCTATATAAAAAAATTGCTTTGTGCTGACTAGAAAAAAATAATGAGACAATAAAAGGTTTAGATTTAAAGTTTCCATTTGTATCGAACGTGTTTGATTGCAACACATGTATCAATTTGACAAAATTAAATGGAGTATTTTCACCTGAAATTTGAACTCCCCACGATCTAACCTAATTTGTGGTTATTTACTCTGGAAACCAGCTTCTTCCTCTGGGAACTTATTTGTTTCTTTTTATGTTCTCTCTCTCTCGGTTAACTCCTCTCTACAATGGAAATGGTACCCAAATGTTAGGGTTTTCAACAATTTTTATTTTTTATGCATATTGAAATCGAGGAAGACCCTCAATTGATGTCGTACCATCTATTCATTCCGCTTCTTAGAGAGTAGCATGTTCATGTATTAGAATTGATAATATTCAACTTAATGGCTGGATGACAAAGCAATCACTTGTGTAACAACAATTTGTGTTGAATTTTTTACCATCTTAGAGTTCGTGCATCGGTCAAGTTGTATCATTACGTATTTATGGTTTTTTTCCCCCACTTTTTAAAATCCTTTGTAAGCCAATGGACGCTTGGTATCATGCTTGACCATTGAAATCCACCTTGAAATTGCAACCACCAAAATACTTGCCCAAAGACTGTTGCGCCAAAAAAGAATGATCTAAGTCCACATCGCGCTTAATGATTTTGTGTATGGTGGCTTTTTATTTCGCTATGGTGGTGATTTTCATTCTTTGTTTATCGAATACTACTAGACTCACCTTCTCTGTTTGTGATTGAAATTAACAAATGCTCTACATTGCTCTAACATTTTCGGTGAGTTAAGATGATAATCTATCGTTCTGAGAAAATGATCGTTTGATTGGATATTTTTTATGGATTTTTGATGATTAAGTCAAATTGCATAGTACTAGCTAGGGGATTCCATGCATGTCTGAAGTGAGAAAAAAGTATTTCAATCATTTTCCATGCTCATTATCTTCCTCTTCTAAAAGAGGACAAGGGGAGGAAAAGGAGAATGAGCATACAACATATTCGTCTTTTTCCCACGACCCAATTGTTAGTAGGTTTATAGGAATGAGGAAACTAATACTCTGAATCAGATTATTGAATATGGACTTCATTATTGATCAATATACATTTAAATATAGCTTAATATTCTATATAATCTCAATTAAAAAGTGATTTTCCTAATTTTAAACATAAGAGTATTGTATTTTCAATGAATAATTGATCATAATTAATTACTAAGTTCCAGCACATTAATTTGCATAGCTAAAATGTTTGTTGTATCATTTAACATTTCAATTTTGTGCTGAAAATGAGCTTATGTGGTTCAATCTTTATAGGTTCCAACTACTACGGGTGCCAGATTGAATTGATCGGTGGTCCATTAGGAACAAAGTCCACATCTCTTTGTACGGTAGGATTCCTTAACTGCATATCCACAAGGCAAGAACATAAGTTTGGATAACATATGTTGAAGAAATTTAACTTAGGCAAGGAAGAAGAAGTTGGAAACATGATCATAGCATGCATTCTTATGAGGTATTGATAAATGTTTATTCTATCTTCTACAATCTCAAGTGAAGGATTGTAGATTAATTGCTTATCCTACCCATTGACGATACTAAACCATATTTTGTATTTTCAGGCGACACTTAGATCTCCTTACTATCATAGTAATGGTAACTTTGCACACTCTTCATGTCTTCAAAATAATGTATATTTGAGACATATGATTTATAAATGCCATCCACATCTTATGAAAGTGATAAATTGCATTAGTTTAGAAAATGGGTTGATGAAATATGTTTTGTTAATTTTTACAGAAAATATATGGAGACCAAAGAGGTCATGTACACATTCAAACATGCACGCACACAAGATCCATTGTTGAATAGTTGTTTTAGTATACTAGACATTTTGTTGACATGCTGCATAGTTCAACATGCATCGCTGTCACATCTTGGTTACTTAGGCATTTCCAATCATGGACAATTTTAATTTTTGTGTAGCCATCAAGGGTTTATACGTTGATGGGGCCATTATAACTTCTTCCTAAAGCATTTTTCAGTATAAGTAGCCTAAATTAATGAAAATACTTGATAACTTTTGAACTACATATGTAACCAATAATTTACCATGATTGTGGAACCCGTGCCTCCATCTGGCTGCAGTATAACATTTATGTAAGTGTTTCAACCTATGAAAAATACTGTGGTTACGTTTATGCATCATTTTACCTATTTAACAATATTTTACAAACAACTAAATAAAACTTTGGGCATAGAATTACACATACCATTGGCTAATACAATAATTCATGTAGTAAATGAAAGTTAATAATTGGCATGATATGTATAATATTATTACCGTCTTATTGTTCCAAACAAATGAAACTGTATATTCTTTTGACTATAGAAATCTAAAAAAATGATACACATTCTCTTACGGAATCAGCTTTTAACTACTGTTTTTCATTCTCTAAATAATAAAAAGCAATGACTTTTATGTGTGTAGAATCTTTACACAAATAAATTACATCATCTTATGTGAGCTTGAGCACAATGCTTGGTAGGTTTTTGGATTGGAGATGACTCATGTAATAATGGTTTCTGAAGATATTTAGTGTACAGTGCTTAATCCCATTCTACTTGAGATATACAAAAAAGAAAAAAAAATGTATGCATGTCTCCACCTACAATCAAGTTTTGATATTTTGTTCAGAAAGTTATCTGATCTTCTATTTTCAAATCTAAGTTGATTTGTATGCTTTTGTAGAGAAAAGTTGTATTCATATTGTTATGAAAGTATCAAAAATGGTAAAAATATAATAACTATATTTTATTTACTTATATTAATAAACCTGGCTTGGTTTTAGTGGCATGTATTAGGCGTGCATTTGCGTTAGCATGGCAACTATAATAATGCTACATTCCATTTTTGTTAGTTGCATTGTGTTGGACTTTTGATTTTAAAGTTTCAAATTTGAACTTTGTGTCCTATTTTATTAGTAGTTGCTTTTAAAGAAAAAATTTACTGCCAAATTAAGTTTCAATGGAATAGATGGATGATAAATATCATATATCGTTATCACCATGAGAAAAAAAATCTGTATAGTATACGACACAATAAAATTTTGGTCGATCTTGCCAATACCGGACTATATTTTAATCTCCTAACCGCTCAATTAAGAACTAAATATTAGGAAGATAAGAGCTACAATATTTCCCCGAGCTCCTTTCTTCTCCAGTTGCCTTCCTCCGAGGCGGCTTCTTATAATTTTTAGTTCCTTACGTAGCAAGGTAAATGCTTTTAGTAAATTCATTTAGTGGAGTGTAATCTTCGAGTCTCGTATATCTTGAACATTTTTTGGTGTCTGGCCTCTTCCCACCAACACCTTGGTTTTCTTAATGGAATTATTGCTCTGCACAACCTCATTCAATATCCTACCACCAACTAGTCCAACGGTCAGGTCTGCCTCTTCAAAACATAGAAATTGAGATCCTTTGCAGTAAAACTTATCCATATTAGGTGGCTTCTTGCTCTTCAGTCATCTACCAAACTCCGTGTCGGGGTGAGTGCCACGAATCAAAGCCATCAGAACAATATCTTTTTTCGGATTTCTTACTTCAGTCGCAGCAGTGTTAAATCAACTTAGAAAATATTTCAGTCTCACTTGAACTTTGATGAATGTTTGATAAGTACATCATATCCTTGGGTCGAGTGATGTTAAGTCAACTCTACACTATAAACTTCTTTGCCAATTGATCAAATGTAGATGGACCTCGGGGAGAGCCGAATGAACCACATCGTGGCTACTCCTCTCGTGAATATAGGGAAGCATCTACATCTTACTACATCATTGGCCCGAGCACCATCCATGTATCAATCGTACTTCAAGAGATGCTATCTCGGGTCAGTTGTTACATTGTAAGGTAGGATTGTTGGCATAACAAACCTCATAGGATATTTTTCTAGTAGTATGTCATAAGTGAATGGGGTCCTACAAGGTGATGAACCTCAATCGTCATTACTCCTCTACTAATTCTCACTCACCATCCTTCTTACCATATCAGCTAGATACTCTGGGTTTGGTCGGATCGACCGGACGATGATCGTCAAGGACAACCCAGAGTTTTTGGTTTTGCTTTCCATGATGTCTGGGCTCCCCTGTCTTTAGGATAGTTGTTCTGTCTTTGTGAGAGCTGTAATAGTAACTAACATTTTTCTAAATACAGTGAAACTTTCTAAGCAAAATTTTAAATTATCGAAATTCCAAATTAGTAGAATAAGCTAAATTGTAAATCAATTATGAGAATTAGTTAATTTCTTTGAGACATGAAACATTTTATGCAAGCCATGGACGACCATCAACACACCTTATAAACCCAACAATGATCCTCTAAAAATATTCAAGCTTCCTAATGTATGGCCTTTTTGTATGCACGAGCTTGTTCCCTTATGATAAGGTTGAAGTTCCCCACTTCTTGAAGGTACTCAAAAAGCACAACACCCTCATAAGTATCATTGCCTGATTAACCATGGTATAATCATGGTAGGAGGATAAATATGAAGATAAATTTAAAACAAAAGTAGCCTAGCACCTGATTTCCATGTACTAATCTTTTAACCAAAAGAAGCCTCTAAATATAGCAAAAAATACAATCACAACCCGCAAGGCTTGGCAGCTTTTTCTAAACACTTCACTCAAAAGTCAATTTATTTTTATGCGCCTTGTAAACACTTTATCCTCTTGCTTTTTTCAATCAGAATGAGAAAAAAGTGATCACAATAATAGGAAGCTTTGTCCGTTAAGAAAATGTAAATTTGAATAGGATGTGTAAAGAATGATTTTACTTATGTTCTTTTGAGTAAGGAATGACTAGAAACCGATGGATTTTATTTTGCGTGAGTGGGTATGATATTGGAGAAGTTACTTGGACTGTGAAGAAGAAGTTTAATGAATGAGACCATATTTCATGGAGGTATAGGAGTAATTAAGGGTATTTAATAAATACATTTACCTTAATTCTAAGTAGATATTCGTTTTAGCTAGTTTCAAACACAAGACATGGATAATTATATTTAACCATTTCATTAAAGAAAATGTTGATCTTAGCCATCGGGTATTTAATTATTTTAATACTGATTAAACACTGAATTATAAATTAAAAATTTGGTTTGTAAACAGTTTTAAATTTTATAGACAGGAATTTGAGTCTTTAATGTGCAAAATTTAAAACTGAATTTTTTAGTCCTATACCAATATTCAAGTAAAGAGTAATGAGTTTCAGTGTTTAAACCTTGGTCTTCAATTAAAAATATGTTAATTTAATTTTTAAAGTGACTAGACTAATCAGTAGAATGTGTAACAATGTTATGCGTATTGGTTTAATTTAAAAGGGCTTACTTCAATCACGGTAGTGTTAAGCCAATATAGAAAATATTTCAGTCTCACCTAAACTTTGACGAATGTTTAATTAGGATATCACATCCTAGGGTCGAGCGGTGTGAAGCTTAAACTACTCTATAAACTACTTTTCTAATTGATTAAATGTAGATATGGACCTTAGGGTGAGCCGATTGAACCACATCATGGCTACTCCTTCCAGGAATATAGGGAAGCATCTACATCTTACCGCATCAATGGCATGGGCACCATCCATGTGTCATTCATATTTCAAGAGATGCTATCTCTGATCTATCATTACATTGTAAGACAGGATTGCTGGCATAACAAACCTCGTACAATATTTTTCCTATAGTATATCATCAGAGAATGGGGTCCTATAAGGTGATGAACCCCAATTGTCATTACTTCGTTGATTCTCATTCACCAGCCTTCTTACCATATCAGCTGTATAGTCTGGGCTGGTCGGGTCGCCCAGATGGCTATCGTCAAGGACAACCTAGAGAGTTTGGTTCTATAAACCCTCTCCGTTAATTCCATGATGTTTGGACTCCGTTGTCTTTAGGAGAGCCGTTCGTCCAGTCCCTCGTTGTCTACGTTCTTTCTTTGAAGGTTCAATGGCATTTTCTTAAACACTGCCATTTTGATTACCAGCAATCCTCTCATGACCAATACCAACCTCCTCATGAAGTTCCCTATCATACTCATCAACCACAACTCGGTGTGATAACTCATTACTGAGTCATGATTGCTCGGTGCCGAGCCATAGCTTGTCAATTGAGACTTTTCCAAGTCCATTCTTCTATGTTTTATCATCTTCCTTTTCATCTTTTGCTCTCCATCTCTTCGATTTTTGTTTGATGAAGAAGAAATTTCTTCCTTCAAGCCAGAATGATGATTCTCTATGATTCTTCCTTCGCTTTAGGGTAACGAGTCATTAATGCAAGACTTATCTCCATTTCCTTCAAAATAGCATTTTTACTCTCCAACATCTTTTTGTTTATTTCGTTCATCATTCCATCCAAATCAACCCTAGTCACTAATCTCTGGAGCACTTGGAACTTTAGTAAGGGAAGGTTGATTTATCTCTTCTCCATTTTAGGAGCCCTCATTTTCAATGTCATTGAGGGGTCTTGAGATGATTGACTTCTCTTTGTCCTTCCTAGGTGCCATTTCTCTTCTAGTTCCAATGATAGACTGCTTTCAAGTCGAACTATCCAAGGATCCTCCGGCAACAACAATTTTCTAGATCTCGCTTGTGGATAGTTTAAATCAAAAGTTTCAAGATAGATCTATGAGTGGGAATCTTGAAAATTCTCATTGAAAATGCCAAAATGTCTACACCAAAAGCAGGACAAACACCCAATTGATAAATAAGTGATAACTATGGAAATAAGAAATTAAAACAAGGTAAGAAGACACAAGAATTATTGTGGTTAGGTCAAGATCAATAACCTATCTCTACTGATAACTTTTTTATGATTCTTTCTTTCTTTTACAAGTATGATCTTACAACTCGGTAACTTACAACTCACGTAAGAATCCAACAAAGTCTTGGGGTCAAATCAGATAACAAAGAAAGTAATGAATAGTCTCTTTCAAGACATTTCCTCCTCCTATTTATTGACGATGATCATCGAAATAGGCTTTGAAATTTTCTACCGACGATCCCCAAGTCCGGCATGATGCTTCAGGTGAAAATTGTAGCTAGATCAACAAGAGTTATAACTTAGTACGAGTTGTCATAACACGGTATCAGGTTATATGGATTTGTCCCCACCTTAGTTTGACTTTGCTTCATCTTTCATTTTTGAACAAGTTGCACCATTGAGTCATCATACACAGGTATTAAGTTGTGCTCTTGGTTTTAAGATCTAACTTTTGCTCTTTGCCATTTGACTTATCTTTAAAAATGATTAAGTATATTCTTGTGGCAAACAAGGCTTATTACCTATTCTTGGGACTTCATTGAAATTCTAGCATCAGACTTGTGTTTTGGACTTCCTATTTTTTACGACTTTTCTATTGATTAGAAAAGCACAAATTTTAATAAATTCTGCAAGCGCACATGCGTGTAGTATGTAGGTCGAACATAGGGAATTATGTTTTAAAATATTTGAAATGCATATTTAAATCTTAGGCGTGTTAAACAAATTCAATGGTGGTTCTTGAACAGAAAATAAAAACAATAATATACTCCAAATCGATTTCGAATCTAATCGAAATTGCAATCAAAATATAAAATTGTAGAAACTAGAGCAGAAACTAAAAGTACGTAAAAGAAAATAACAGAGCAAACAACTGAAATAAAATGAACTGAATTGACTAACTAACTGGAAAGAGTGCAAAAAATAACTAAGAACAAGAATAAATTAATTGCTAAATCTAATTAACAATCCTACGTATTCTCTCCGGAAATAAAAACATTGCTGAAATTAAAACTAAACTAGAAGAAGAGTGATGGGGTAAGAGATTGATCGTTCTCTGTGTTGCTCTGTGCTGTATTTATAGAACTCAGCTCTGAAATCAAGTCCCGCTTTTCGAAAATATATGTGGCCATGTTGCTTAGAATTGTTTTGCCTTTGAATATATCAAACTTGAGTTGCACGTGGTCATTATTTGAATTGGTATGGGAATTAGTCTGGTGGCATTCATGTGACCATGTTAAGCTTGAAATTGGAGAATTGTGAGTTGATGGGTGGTCCCATGTTGAAAAATGATGAAATGAACGCGACCTTGCTTCTAAATAATAAATGTTGAACTTGCTTTAGTATTCACATGACCATGCTTTGCCACGTCATTGATTGAGCTTTGAAATGGTAGGCCCCATGAGCTGCTTTTGAGTTGAATTGTCCATTGCCTAGAATTGAAATACATGTAACTAGCTTGAAATATATGTTAAGCTTTGATTTTTCGTAGCCATGCTTGAAAGATATTTATGTGAGCATGAACTAAAGTGTAGATATATTATGTTGAGCTGAGTTTCCATTCCAAGAAACGTTGCACTCTTTGCTACGTCTCAATGGACACCACAACCAAATTATTTCAATGTTATATTTCAAAATATATAATCTGCAAAACCATAACAAAATAACCGTATAATACCGTTTTATTAAAATAAAAATATATGAAACAAACGGTTTAAAATGCATAAAAATACGTTCATCACTTGTCTATGTTACAAGCATTCCATGGTTCCGATTTCTCAAGATATGGCCTGGTTTAGAAGAGGGATGACAATACACACACACATATTGTCAAAATTTTCATAAACCTCTTCCAAATTGTGCACAAACTCATATAAAATTTTGGACGTGTAAATGGATCATAAATCAACATTAACATATAAACCGCGGGAACTCATATAGACATACATAGATACGTATGTATGTATGCATGCATATGTTTATATTTCTTACTTTTTTTGGAACTTACTAGAATTTAGGCTAGATCACAAATCAAATATATTCATTTCATGTTGCTATTTACATATCAGTGAGTGCAATGTAACAAACGTTTTTTAAATACAATGAAACATTCAACAAAAATTTATAAATTATCAAAATTCCAAATTAGTAAATAAGCTAAACTGTAAGCCAATTATGAGAATTAGCTAATCTCTTTGGGACTTGAAACATTTTATGCAAGCAATGGAAGACCATCAACACATCTTATAAACTCAACAATGATCTATCAAAAATATTCAAGGTGCCTCATGTATGGCCTTTTTGTATACACAAGCTTATTCCTTTGTGATAAGATCAAAGTTCCTCACTTCTTGAAGATGCTTAAAAAGCAGAACAACCTCATTAGTAACATGCTCAATTAACCATAGTATCATTGTAACGACCTGAAAATTCATCACATCGGAAATTTTTTGAAATAGTCAAATATAAGATTTTTAACATAAATGGTAATGCTTTGGACAATAAATAATATTGGTAGTCTTATTTTGAATAAATATTTACAAAATATATACTTTGGAAGATATATTGATAAAATGACCGAAAACCGTTTTATCAATGAATAGCTCTTGGACCATTCGACAACGTGCACGGAGCTGGATACATACACTCATTTATATATATGAGTGAGAATATGTAATAAAATTATTTATTTTATTTTTGAAAATAAAATCTCTTTATAACATCATCAATGATATCACTATTCTGGAATAAATGACTTTTGAATTTAACTTAAGTTTAAATGATTTAATAATTATTTTAATTATTAAATAAGCCCTTTTAATTATTATATAATGATAGAAATATTATTATTAAACTTTTTTTTAAATATACATAAATACATACATACATACATACATACATACATATGTATATATATATTAAATAAGAAGTGAAAATATGACCGGAAATCGAAATCGGAATCTGTAACAATTCAATATAGAAAAGTTGTGCAACATTGTGAATCATTTGAGATATACATCTGCATACATACATGTACGTATACATGAACACATTCACATGCACATAAACACATTTATACATACAAATATACTTATATATTTAAATATATATATATTATAAAATATCCAAGATATTTTCCTAAAACTTAACCCTAAAGTAAAAATAAAGTCAACATCTTACACCCTAAGTACAAGCACATGGCTACACACATGGGAGGGAGTTCGGCCGTGGATGATGACATGACATGGGGGAGTGGTGGCGAGCAAATAGTTATGTGTTTGTGTGGAAATATCATGATATTTTTATTCACTTTTTTCCTATAAATATCACCATCCATCTTCTCTTCATATTTTAAAAATTTCTAAGCATCTTCACTTCATATACTCCACTTTAATGGCCTCTTCCATAAGAAAAATAATGGCAAAATGTAATTAAAATTATGTAGTAAGTATATATTATCAAAACTCTTCAAAATCAAAGCAAATGCTCTCCTTTCCCCCTCTACAACCCACGGCCACACCATCCACCACCCAAGAACGAGCCTACCTCTATTAGCAAGCATAGGTTGAGTCTTCCCAAAGGTCCAAGGCTCATTTCCATAGACTCCAACGTGATCATAGCGAAGCTATAACTAATTTTCGCAAAGTTAGAAACGAATTCAAGTGAGAAACCACACACACACACACACACACACACACACATATATATATATGTAATGATGATGTGATACAATTTCTATGGATGTTTACTATGTTTTGATCATCAAGTATTGATTTTTTAATATAGTGTTTAATTGTGTAAAAAAGTCACGTTAAATACACGTCGATATTACATAAGGAAAACACTTTCCGAATCAAGTTATACAAGTGATGTGGAATCAATAAACCGCTTTAAAATGGTTTGAAATGGTTTATAAATGTATTATAAACACTAAAATCCAATTTTATGAAGTTTTGACAAGTTATGAAAATTAAGTCAAAAATAGGCGCGTCGTGTAATGGTAGTTCGCGATTTCGCACCACAAAAAGTTAAATCCATTTATATGATGAATTCGAAGTCAAAATTCTTGGTAACAAGAATTTTCTAAACTCTTATAATCATAGTTTTCAAATAAATAAAAGGATCGAGAATTGATTTAGTAGATTTTGAAATATGAGCAAAACAAATTTTCAAAATAGCGGCGGTTTGGCATTTTGGAAACCAAAGCGACAAATTCTTTAGAATTGATATTTTTAATTCTTTAAAGATATGAAATAAATTCTATAAATGATTTTAAAAGATATTTAAGCTGTAAAAATAGATTTCTAAATGATAGAAAAGCTATTTTGATCAAATAAGCGTTAAAACACCATTCGTAAGCAACACTTTTTCCAGCAGTTATAATAACTTTTAAAATATGGCTTTAAACTTAAGTATTCTTTTCCAAAAATTTTATAAATGTTTTTAATTAAGTATTTTAAAGATGATTTGATGGTTTTATAATTTATTTTAAAAAAGTTTAAATAAATGATTTAAAGAGAAGCTGTTAAAATCAAGTGATTCAATCTTGGCTCTAAAAGCCGACAAGTAGATTGGATTTTTCTATTCGCGAGATCCGGATTTGAGGTGCTTAAACAAAGGAGTTGTTCAGGAGCAACCAGTGCCCTGACACATCTAGCCTTTTTCATGGGTGAGGAATAGATAAATTCGAAATGTCGGAAACGAGGCAAGTATAAAAGATTTGATTTTTTCCAAATTTAATACAACTTGGATTGTATAGAAATAATCTTCTTGTACTTGGTATTAAATTCCGAGGAGCAAACTCGTACTACCCGTGTGAATTTAAAAGATGATTTCACTATTATTCGATGCGTAGTAAAGGTTTCATATGGAATTTATGTTGTGTAGAATTAGCATAATTTCTATCGACCATTTTTACTCAATAAGGTTTTGCAATATGATTTATGAGGAATGATTTTGATTTGGTATTTCCAAAGTTAAAGAGAGGTTTAATGAATCCGTATATACCGAAAAGAAATGTTTTAAAGATATATACCTCTAGGAGATATTTTTGATAAAAGAGAGTAATTAATCAAATGATAAGCACCTATTTACTTAACATCTTTTTATCGATGGTTAGTTCGAAGGAATCGGGATTGGATTTGAGTAATTCTTATCCGAAAACCACTTCGAACAAATTTACGTATTCGAAGTGAAGGCTTGGAATAATATTAAATGGAATGAAGGGCTACTTGTCACTGACCCTCGCGGAAAATTTCTCATATCATATATCTGTGACAGTAGTATCTTCATTTGATCTTCAATGCAAGGGCTGCTCGCTACTAGGGATGATTCCTGACAAGATGTGGTACATTAGTTCCTTGGGTTTGTCCTATTCTTGGAAAACCTGTATGGACGAATGTTTGACATTGCATTTTCAACTTACACGTACATTGATTTTTACGAACGTACATATGTTTGGTGGTGTAGGAAGTAACTCTCCTGTACTTAACACCCTTCTCTGAGATGTACGAGCTTAGAGGTTGTAAATTTGTTGGAATCAATGGTGTATGATAGAATTGGCAATGTGGCATCCAAAGTGGAATGTGCTATGTGAAAGGAAATCGTAACCTTGGACCTCATCACCTGAAAATGGCTTAAACTGGGTATGCCGTAAGGCTATGCGGTTTGCTACCATTAGGTTATGGTCATAATTTTTCTAGATTATTCTATATATGTCGAGTATGTTGTATATGCTATAAGAACCCGAATAGGTCATTTACGATCGGGGTGATGTCATATTCGGTTTTATCCGCCACCAAATGGGTCTGCGGGTAGGCCGGTCTTGACATGTGCAGATGTTTCATAGTTGTTGATCCTCAGTACATCCCTCTAAATATGTATTGTGTGGAAGGTAGTTCCTTACCTGCCATTGCATAAAAATCTATTCTCCAATAAGTGCCTTCGGACTTGATTGTAGAACCTATTATGCTGGAATTTATGTAACAATTTTGGCTAAGATTATATAAGTTTACTTGAAAAGTGTTCAAAAGAAAATCATTAAACATAATATCCCCAGATTTTGCGTAGCAAATGATTTGGTTGTCATAAGGTAAAAACCCGTTCCGTTTTATAGGCGGAGTTGTCTTATGAGATGCTCTTTGTTTTCAAGTATCCGTAATTTGAGTTTCTCATACCAGTACCATGACTGACCCAGAGTTTATTTTTCTTTTCCCTTAAGCTATGGATGCCCTATTTTTCTAGGCAGCCAGGTAGATAGGTAGCATGAAGCATTTCTAGAAGGAGCATGGAGCATTTTTGGTCCTTCGTAAAAAAGTTATCTATTAATGCCGCTGTATTTTGTATGATGTATCTACCAGCACTTTTGAGGATAGACAGTTATAACTATCCTGGCTAGATTAGTACTTACTAGAACTCTGATGGAGCAATTTGGAGCAATTACATATACTACTCATATGTATAATTAAATATTAAATACAATGTGAGATTCTATTTGGTTTGTCTTCTATCTTTATTTTCTTTACCCTATGATAATCTCCCTCTCTAACACTTTGATTTACGGCACGTGAATACCGAGGGTGTATTAGTGCCGATTTCTGAGGACCGAGGAAGTGGGTTATCACATTTTGTATCAGAACTTATGGTTGAACAAATACCTAAGCCTAGATTGGTCAACTCATTAGAGATAGGGATAGTAATACCATAGAATGAGTTTAGTGAGAGAGAGCGCATATTTGAAATTTTGTCCAAATAAGTATATTTGTGTTTTATACCCACTCCCTAAGATAATTTCGTCTATATTATGAAGATGTTTCCATACTATATGTAGAGAGTAGGAGATGAGTAATAGAAGAGGACGAAGGGGAGGTAGCAACACTACGGCCACCAATGGTCGATCAAATGCTATGGTAATTGAAGAGGCGATAATCCCTATGCAGCCTCAAATTAACTTTGCTACTATATGCAAAGATTACACCAGTTTAGATGGTCAACCATTCGAAGGAACGGAGTCCATTATTGAAGTTCAGGCTTGGATCCGCTCTTGTAAAAGAATTTTTAAGAGACTGAATATCAAGAATGAGCAAAAAAGGTTCTTAGTTTCTTGGCACTTACAAAAAGGGGCTCTAGCATGCTGGGAGTCCATAACTCTAAATGATTCAGAAGATAATTTCTCATGGGAATGGTTCAAGGAAGTCATGGAAGAACAACATATGCCAGCTGTAGGAAAATACCGCCATTATTGGTGTTTTATGATTTAAAGCAAGGAGAGATGTCGGTAGAAGAATATTCCAACAAGTTCAGTGAACTGTCCTGTTTTGGGCTGGGTCTGATGTACACTCCTTTAAAGAAAAATGAAATGTTTATCGCTGGTATGAAGTGGCAATATTAGGACAGGATGATCGGGCATGTTATGGGAACCTTCGTTGATTTGGTAGAAATAGGTTACCGATATGAAACTTTAGACAAAAAGAATCCGCCCATAACTGAAAGCCGCAACAATAACTGGAAGAAGAGGAAGTTCAACCATTCTAGAAAGAAGACATGGCAAGGCAAGCCGAAAGGAGGTCCGCAATAAAACAATTTGAAGGATATTACTTGTTATAATTGCCAACATAAGGGTCATTTTTGCCACCACCTGTAAGAATCCTAAGGCTCAGGATAGGAACTGTTACAATTGTCAAAAACCAGGGCACCAAAAGAAGGATTGCCCACTGATAAAGAAAGGAGAACAAGTTATAGTTTTTTCCATTAAAGATGAATCCTCAACTTCAACTAATGCGAAGGGCAAGAGAGTTCTTGAAGGTAATATCTGCATTAGTAAAAATCTGGTTAGAGTATTATTTGATACCGTGGCTTCCCATAGTTTTATTTCTAAAGAGTTAGTTGATAAATTGAAACTTGTCACAAAGATATTAGATACCCCTACCTATGTCTCTAAACCCATAGGTGATAAAACTATTCTTGGTATAGTTTGTGAAAAAGTACGAGTTGCCTACCTATCCCAAAAAATTTCATGTGACCTAACCGTCCTCGATTTTATTGGATTTGAGATTATACTCGGTATAGATTGGTTATCTGAATATAAGGCTGTTCTTGATTGTGTTAAAAGGACAGTGCCTTTGGAAACTAAAAGAAAAGAACCTTTTAAAATAACGTGTGAAGAATCAAATCCAGTAGTGGATAGTTTTATGTATGCCCTAAATTCATTTCAAAACCGTCTAGAAGAAATACCAATTGTTAAGGAATTTTCGGGTTTTTGAGAAAGTTAAATGTTTACCCCTACATAGGGAAATTTAGTTTTGAATCTACTTGATTTCCGCTGCGAGATAATTTTTTCACTCTTCTCGAAGAATGGCCCCTAAGGAAGTAAATGAATTAAGGAATCAAACAGATGAATTGTTTAAGAAAGGACTAATTAGACCAAGTCGCTCAAGTTAGAGCTCAACAGTAGTTTTTGTTGCAAAGTCAGACGGCTCCCTATGACTTCGTGTAAACTATCGAGACCTATATAAGGAAACGATTAAGAACAAGTATCCTCTACCCCGTATTGATGACTTATTTGATCGACTTCATGGTGCTCGAATATTCTCCAAAATGGACCTAGCTAAAGGATTCCATCAATTGAGGATAGAAGAAGATTGCATTCCTTTAACTGCATTCAGAGGACTAAACGATTTCTACGAGCGGTTGGTTATGCCTTTTGGGCTAACCAATTCTCCCGCTTATTTGTGGACCTTATGAATAAAGTATTCAGAGATGTACTCCACAAATTCATGTTGGTTTTTATTGATTATATTCTTATATATTCAAAGACCGAAGAAGAACACAAAACGCATTTAGAGATTGTACTAGAAATATTGAGAAGGAATGTGCTCAAGGCTATGTTCTCAAAATGCCACTTCTGGGAAGAAAAGTAAGGTTCCCTGGACATGTTGTGTCAAAGGAAGGAATCTTAGTTGATCTCAGAAAAACTACAGCCATTTTAGGTTGGAGGCAACCAAAAACTACGAAGGACATTCCCAACTTCTTAGGACTGGCAGGATACTACCGAAGATTTCTTCAGGACTTCTTTAAGATTTCTCATCACTTAACGAAGTCGACTATGAAGGATGTTAAATTTGAATGGATGCCAAAATGTGAAGAAGTATTCGGAAAACTTAAGAAAATGCTAACTACCGCTCCAGTCCTGACTACTATTGATGAAAGCGACGATTTAACCGTTTAAACTGATGCTTGTGGTGAAGAAGTGGGCATGGTATTGATGAAACATGGGAAGTTTATCGCATATGCTAGTAGGTAGTTAAAGACGCATGAGCGAAATTATGGAACACATGACTTAGAACTATTAGCCGTTGTGTTCACACTAAAGATTCGGAGACATTATTTGCTGGTTTAGAAGTTTGAACTCTTCACAGATCATAAATCTTTGAAGTGTCTTTTCACTTAGAAGGACTTAAATATGAGACAGTAGCGTTGGCTAGAATTTCTCACATCATATGATTTAGATATCCTATATAGGTTCGAGAAAGCCAATTTGGTAGCGGATGCATTAAGCAGAAAGCATGCCGTTATAGCTTATCTGGTAGTGACACCGACTCTTCTAAAGAGAGTTTCCCTCAAACAAAGAGAAGATCGACATCTAAGGAAAACTATTAAGGATATAAGCAGAGGGCGAAATTCATGCTTTGAAGTAGATAAACATGGGATATTATGGTTAAACGAAAGAATTTGTGTTCCTAATATTGACAACTTAAGAAAAGAAGTGTTGACTGAGTGCCATCAATCCAAGCTTAATATACACCCTGGAGTTAACAAAATGTACAAAGACGTAAAATGAACATTTTGGTGGAAAAGCATAAAGAGGGACATCTCTATCCATGTTAGAATATGTGCAAATTGTCACTATATCAAAAGCGATTAGCAAAAGACTGCGGGATTACTTCAACCTCTTGAAATTCCG
The DNA here is from genome assembly GCA_030737815.1 of Allium fistulosum. Classification (NCBI taxonomy): domain Eukaryota; kingdom Viridiplantae; phylum Streptophyta; class Magnoliopsida; order Asparagales; family Amaryllidaceae; genus Allium; species Allium fistulosum. Next base: position 640,580,619 of record CM060907.1, on the reverse strand, counting down.
ACTTCGAAATGGGACCAAATATCGATGTATTTCATCGACAGATTAATGCAATCAAGAAAGGGAAATGAAGACATTTGGGTTATCGTAGATCGATTAAGCAAAAGCTCACACTTTACCTAATAAAGCCAACGAGAGCAACCGCAAGTCATGCAGAAATATACATTAGGGAAATTGTTCGATTGCATGGTGTCCTAAGCAGCACAGTCAGTTATCGAGACCCAATCTTTACCAGTATGTTTTGGGAGGCATTACATATAGCTTTGGGAATAAATCTGAGTATAAGCATTGCATACCATCCCCGGACTGATGGGCAAACTAAAAGGGTAAATCGGGTGTTCGAAGATCTTTTGAGAGCCTGTATCATAAATTTTGGAGGTTCATGGGATAACTATCTTCATCTTATGGAATTCTCCTACAATAATAGCTATCGGGAAAATAATGGCATGGCATCGTACGAAGCTTTATATGGTCGGTCATGTAGATCCCCAGCATGTTGGATCGAAACCAGAAATCGGTTAGTACTTGGTCCTGATATGATTCGAGAAGCCTCAGAAAAGGTAGACTTGATCGGAAAGCAGATGAAAGAAGCCCAGAGCATTTAGAAGTGTTACGCTGATCAAAGGCGTGGAAATTTGGGATTCTCGGTTGGAGATTTGGTATTCTTGAAAGTCTCTCTGATGAGACAAATGGTAGGTTTGGTCAGGCACGGAAGTTAGCACCTCGATTTATTGGAACTTTTCCCATTCTTAGGCAGATTGGCCCATTAGCTTATTGTGTGGAATTGCCCAAAGGGTTGTTTGGTATGAACATTGTCTTTCAGATATCCCATCTATGGAAATATGTGCATGATCCGGAACAGATTATAGAAATTGCTACCCAGGAAGATTTAGAAGTAGAACCAAATTTTGCAGTTATTAGATGACCAGTTTGAATTTTGGATCACGATGAGAAGTGATTGAGAAGAAAGGTGGTAAGGTTGGTTAAAGTTCAATAGAGCGGTGATACCAAAGACTGGACCTGGGAAACAGAAGATAGAATGAGGATAGAATGAGGAAAGCATAACCTCAGTTTATGATTGATGTATAGTTGAATGTGGTATCAAGATAGTGTACTCAACGCCTGCGGTGTGGTCACTTATCAATCTTGTATATATTTCCCATAGTCAAATATATATTCCTTTTCGAGTCAATTTCTTCTTATCCTTAATTTCGAGGACAAAATTCTTTTAGGGGGGAGTATGTAACGGCCCGCAAATTCATCACTTCAGAATTTTTTTGAAATATTCAAATATAAGATTTTAACATAATTGGTAATGTTTCGAGCAATAAATAATATTTGTAATCCTACTTTGAATAAATATTTACAAAAATGTATAATTTGGAAGATATATCGATAAAATGACCGAAAACCGTTTTATCAATAAACAACTCTTAAGCCATCCGACATCATGCACGGAGCTGGATGCATACACTCATTTATATATATGAATGAGAATATGTAATAATTTTTTTTTTGAAAATAAAATCTCTTTATGACATCATCAATGAAGTCACTATTTTGGAACAAATTATTTTTGAATTTAAATTGGGTGTAAACGATTTAATAATTATTTTAATTATTAAATATGCCCTTTTAATTATTATATACTGATAGAAATATTATTATTAATCTTTGTTTACAAATATATATATATATATTAAATAAGAAGTGAAAATATGACCGGAAATCGAAATCGAAATCCGTAACAATTCAATGTAGAAAAGTTATGCAACGTTGTGAATCATTTGAGATGTAAATACGCACACATAAATGTACATATACATGAACATATCCACATGCACATGAACACATATATACATACAAATATACTTATACATTTAAATACATACATACATACATACATACATATTATATATATTACAAAATATCCAAGACATTTTCCTAAAACTTAACCCTTAAGTAAAACTAAAGTCAACATCTTACACCCTAATACAAGCACATGGCTACAAACATGGGAGGGGGGTTCGGCCGTGGATGATGACATGAGAGGGGGGAGTGGTGGTGAGCAAATGGTGATGTGTTTGTGTGGAAATATCATGATATTTTTATTCACTTTTTTTTCCTATAAATACCACCACCCATCTTCACTTCATTTGTTCATAAATTCCTAAGCTTCTTTACTACTTATACTCCACTTTAAAAATGGAAAATATTATGGCAAAAAAGTAACAAAAATTATATAGTAAGTATATATTATCAAAACTCTTCAAAACCAAAGCAAATCCACACCATTCCCCCTCTACAACCCACGACCAAACCATCCACGACCCAAGGCCGAGCCTACCTCCATTAGCAAGCATAGACCAAGCCTTCCCATACATCCAAGGCTTAATTCCATAGACTCCATTGTGATCGTAGCGAAGCTATAGCAAATTTTCGTAAAATTAGAAACGAATTCAAGTGAGAAACTATATATATATATATAATGTTGTGACATAATTGCTATGGACGTTTACTATGCTTTGATCATCAAATATTGGTTATTTTAATATAGTGTTTAAATATGTAAACAAGTCATGTTATATACACATTGATATTACACAAGGAAATCCCTTTCCGAATCAAGTTATAAAAGTGATATGAAATCAATAAACCCCTTTAAAATGGTTTGAAATGGTTTATTTAATTAAATGCTAAAGCAAAATCGTGAGTCTACATCAATCTCTTGGTTTATTTCATAGCAATATCACAATATTTCATTATAACCGAAGTACCCTACTCTTGACTACCTTTAAGGCTTTACGTACTTTTGCGGTGTGTGTATATATATATATATATCACTAAAGTTCTACCATTCAGCTGCCACTAAGGCCTTATGCATATATATTATGTACATTTACACTAGCTCTCGGCTACCATGCCTATATACTATATACATTTATATTATTTTTCAGCTATAACTAAGGCCTTACCTCGTCGTTTTTGGTTGCCACTCTGGCCTTACACCAACACTTTCATATTTTGACGGCCACCTTAGGCCTTACACTACTTCAATTTCGGTTTCTAGGCTGCCACTCTTGGCCTTACGTCTTCCACCATTCACTTGGTTTCCACCCAGGCCTTACACCAATTGTTTCCATAGTCTGGATGGTTGCCTATTCGTGCCTTACACCAACGCTTTTGATTTCGGTTTCCTCACAGGCATTACACTTACGCTTTTGGTTTCGGTGTCCACATAGGCCATACACCTACGTTTTTGTATTTTTGATTTCACAAGAGGCCTTACGCCAATGCTTTTGGTACTTCGACTGGCACCTCAAGCCTTATGTCGACTACCGAACATTCTACCCAACCATTCACTACTAGGCTTTTCACTTAACTATTTATTAAGCTAAATTTTATCTAACCTCCTTTCGGTTATTAATGCCACTTAATACATTATATTCTATGTCGTAGGTTTTAATCTCAGCTATCATAATCCTTAGCATACATTATTGCATCTGGAAGTTACCAGCTCCGATTTACACATTCTTTCAGGAGTATGTAACTCTCGGCAATCACTGTCCTCAGTCTCGTCTAAGGAACCCTGTCTTATTTTAGTTATAGCGACTTAAATCTTTAAATTTCCAAAATCGCTTCCTCTTTCCATAATTCCTCCTTAACCTTCGACCACCCTCGGCCATTGGTTAATAACTTTGTTTTGTCAACCCTTAGCTTTACATTTAGAATTTCCTTAGCTTTCATACTTAAGTACTTAAGGTTTTAGTTTATTTACTTTTCGGTTCGAATCCACCTTCTTTGGCTCTGCCCTTCGGTTCGCGTTGGGACCATACACATCTACCACTAACTTTCAACATGTCGACTTTTGATTTTTTTTGACTTAGTCTTTACTGATCATTATTTAGTACTTTGCTGACATGTTCAGCATAAAAAGTGGATCCGATCTATTATCCCCACATAAAATAATTATTTTTATTAAAAAACTTTTCAGCAACAGTTAATTGTCTTCTGACTACCTATCATAGCCCTTCGGCTGTTATAGTTTTCTTTTGGGGATCTACATAATTATCCTAAAATTTCTATAGCCAAATAAACCATATTTGGTTTTCCTCATAGCTAACCCATTTCACCGAACATACAGATTTTAATTCTCATAACAACTTATTTACTCACATGAAAATCCTATAACCCAAAACCTATCTCTAAAGACATGTTTCTATCATCAAATTAAATTCTCAGATCTTAAAGATTTCGAGGATTATGAAATAACCCAATATTAACATGACCGTTAGAGATTTAGGAAAGAAAAGGGGTTTAAGGAATATATTACTATCATATACTCTTTAGTTGATGAAGTCTCTAGTTCCCTTAATTTTAATCTTTCCTTTTTCTTCTTCTTATTGTTTAGGCCTAAAGCACCATTATGGAGTTCAAGCTTTTGTTGTTGTTTTGAGTATATAATGAATTAAAAAGAAGGAAGTGGTCATCCTTATTCCAAATAAATAATTGGGCCATCGGCCCACCATTTCTTTTCCTTGTAAATTAGTTAGCCATAACGGTTGCATTCAATTCTCTTTTATCTTAAATTTTTAACTAAGGTTTTCCTAGTATCGCTTGATTCATCTAAGCATAATGAGTAAATAAACATCTCATTAACATTTACTCTTTTGCACTATTTTACTTTCTTTAACTTCATAATTAATTAATTAATTATTGATTAATTTATGGGGTGCTACAGACTTTCCTCCTTGTAGAAATTTCGTCCTCGAAATTCAAAAAAGTACAATAATAAGTCATAGGCTTTCTTATTCCCATTCTTACATGCACACATGTGAGTTCTTCACCCATATGTTTCAATGAAAATGTATCAGTGCTTCTACCAATACACAACAAAATCGACCATAATATCACAAGTATATATATATATATGCCATATAATCAACCATAGCAAGCATACATGCTAAGTTAAACTAACAACTCGGGATAAGGTCTCTTGACTTTATACTCTGTTTCTCAAGTACGATCATCTCGGTCGTTATTCTATTGGAACCGAACAAGCCGTACTTCTTTATTCTGAAAATTTTTCTCATCTCGATCTATAATGATAATAAGTTTCTTGACATAAGTCATTTTTGGTTCAACAACCAAATCATCCATGGCTCTTAGAATAACAACATCCTTAGGGTCTTAAACATACTTCGGTAGATGTGATACATTAAATACATCATGCACCCCAACAAAAGCACTTGACAATTAAACCTTATAAGCTACATTACCTATCCTCTTCGGTATCCGGAATGCGCCAACATATTTCGATACCAACTTTCTAGCTTGTCCAAACCTCATAGTTCCTACCATATGTGACACTTTCGTAAACACATGATCTCCCAGATCGAACACTAGTTCTCTCACCTTTTACCTATTCAATTCGACTTTCTCTTAATCAAATCGACCCTCTCTTCAGCTTCTCTTATAAGATTTGGACCTAATACAAGTTCCTCTTTCGTTTCGCACTAACTTATTGGCGACTTAATAGGCCTTGCATACAATGCCTTGAAATGTGTCATCCTAATACTGGATTGGTAACTATTGTTGAATGAAAATTCCACTAAGTGTATTGATCTTTCCATAATCCACTGAAGTCCAACATATAGGCCCTTAACAAATCTTTCAGTGCACGGGTGATCCTTTCGGTCTGACCTTCCATCTATAGATGGTAGGCGGTACTCATACATAACTCTGATCCTAGAGCACTTTGAAGGCTTCTCTAAAACTCACAAGAAAGCAATGGGTCTCCGTCACTCACTATAATACTTGGAATTCCATGAAGTCTCACTATGGTCTTAACATATATTTTGGCCAACCCGATTTTCGTCCATGTGAACTTTACTGGAATGAAATGGATGCTCTTATTTAACCTATCAACTATGACCCATATCTTTCATTCCTGGCCCACGTCCTCGGCAAACCATCAACAAACTCCATGGAAACGGTGATGACCCGGTATTTTGGCAACATTATTTTAATAAATATTTAATCTAATTAAATAAAATGTAAACTTATCGTCTAAAAAAAATATAGGGCTTTTGGGAATATTTTCCATTGTTTATTTGGATTTGTATTTTGAAAGGGAATTTGATTTGTAAATTTAAATTAACTCTCTTAATAATATTTATAGTAAAATTTATCTTATTCAATTAAATTATAAGTTCCATATTATTAATATTTAATACAATATTTTTATAAATGAACTCTTGATAATAATGTTTAAATTTAAGTAATCCTATCAATATTGAATATGAATATAAAATATATAAATGCAAATATAGGTTATAAATCAAATATTTGAAAGTTAAACTCTAAATAAAAATAAAACTAAGAAGTTATTCTAACAACAACTTATACAATTTGAAATAAAATAAATCTTATAAATATTAACATAAGTATAAGAATAAATAATTAGTAGGGTAAGTATTTGATAGTTTAAGTAAATAAAAATTATAACATTGACTAAATCAACTTTTATATTAAGTACAAAAGCAAAGTATAATATGTAGCCTGTAAGTTTAGATATGCAGGCAAGTAAGGGCAAGGAAAAATTTACAAACAAAGTAAAATAAAACAACTTTGTATCTATGTACATAAAGTACCTTTGCATTTAATGATAGCACAACTTTTGTCAATTCGAATTGTTCAAAAATCAACTCAGCCTCCACATATCTTGCCTGATAAGCCAAAGAGAAATAAAAATCTCTGATCAAAAATTTAAAAATCTTGTACCAGCAAAATCAAAGCCTACACACTTGTTCTATTTATCTAGCTTCTTCTCATTTTCGTTCATAAAAACAATGCAAGCCAGAGATTTTCAAACCTGAAAGCTTTTTCCTCAAAACATTTTCAAAACCTGTAACCATTTTTATACAAAAGCCTGTAACAAATTATCAAAGTTCAAGCAAGTTAATCAAGCAACTTCAGTTCAGTTTCAAATCTTAAATCATCTCATGAACAAAGCATTTTAGAAGATCACAGCAATTCAAAGTTTCCAGATTCAAGCATTTCTTTCTAGTTTTCAAAATCTAACATCTCAGTTTTTAAAGTCTCTGCTTCAAACTCTAAATGGTGAGTAAACATTTTTTTAAAATATAATAAGTGATAATCTGTTGAATATGATTCTTGGATTTTTATTGTGCTTGGCATGTGTATTTATTAGTGTAGAATTCTGTATATATATGATTGTGTCATGTGTGCATGTCTGATTTTATTTATCTTCTCTGTTTCATAGCACAGAGTTTAAATCCTAGATCAAAATCCCAATTCTTTCACCTGATGTCGTTAAACTTTGGATTGCAAACAAAATAAGCTTGTATAATCATCACGCAAGTTTTACAAATATGTTTAAATATTTCTAGATTGCAAAGTACTGTAAACTAAGTAAATACAGTAAGATTTTAAAGGAAGTGATAAAATCAACAACTTTGCTTTGTGGATTCAGGCATGTAGTTCGAATCCACTCGGGAAAACTCAATTTTTAAAACTAATATCACGAATTTTAGTTTAGTTTTGGGTTTGCAATTTGGGGTTGATCAGTTTTTGGGTTTCGAGTAAATTCTGGCGACTGGCGAAGCTTTGGAGGTCGGGGATTTGGTTGAAGCTAGATTGGTGAACGTTGAAGCAAGGAAAAATGGTTGGAGATGGTATAGATCGCCGTGGCATCAACGACGAAGTGATTTAGGTTTCTAAACCTAATTTGGCCGAGCTAGATAAATGGATCGGTGGTTCATCTATGGAGTATCGAGTGTGATGGGACCAACGGGGATGGGTTCATGGATGGTCAGAGCTTCGATGACCAGAAGTGCAGCGTTTCTGGTGGTCGGATTTGGTGGCGCGAGACGTTTTCCGATGATGGTTTGGGTTTCTGGAGTGGTTGAGTTACTCGATTTTGTTTTCTGTTGCAATCGAGGGTGCTGGGTGGTTGGATCGTTGGAGGAGATGGTCATCGACTCGCTGATGGCCTCGGCGAGGATAGGAGGTGGTCAGATAATCGAAGCATGTGCACGCGTGTACGTTGTATCATGGGAGTCGATTTTTGGGAAGAAGCAGGAGATCTCGAGTTTTGCTCGGGAAGGTTTCGATGTTGTCTCGAAGAGGGGATCGAGTTTCTGGGCTTGTGACTCGAGAGGGAACTCGAGTAGGGTCAATGTTTTGGCAACATAGTTTCTAACTAAAAGTTTTTCTAAGTATTTTTCAAAATGAAGAAGTAGGGGAGAACTAGAGTCTGAACTCGAGCTAGTCTCGGGTAGAACCCAAAGTGTTTGGAAATGCAAATGTTAACAGTTTTTTTAAAGAAACAAGTTTTAAGTTTTAAATTGAAGTCTTTAAATTAAGAAAGTTTTAAGTATTTAAGATTGGTTAAATAAATAAGTTGATAAGTAATTAAGGATAATAAATCAAGAGAATTAATTTGAGAGAGATGATTAAAGAATAATTAACTAAGGGGGTTGTAATTGATTAATGAATAATTCAAGAATATAATTACTTAATGGGTAAAACTTGATGGGAGGTAATTAAAGACTAATTAATTAGTGGAAGAATTTATGGGTTAATTACTTAGTGTAATAAATAAAAGGATTTATTAATTTATTTAAGAGTTTAATTAATTTAGCAAGAATAGTTAATTTCTGAGTAGAATTAATTAAGGTTTATAAAAGAATGCGATTAATTTAAGGATGGATTATTTAATGAAAGGCAGTCGTTTATATTGTAGTAGATTAATTAAAGGCTAATTCCTAAGTGTAATTAGAAAAGATAATTAAGGGATGATTAATAAATGGTTTGAAATAAATTATTGTGAAGTAAGACAAGATTAATAATGATTAAAGAAATTTGATTTAATTAGAAATGGGTGACCAATTAATCTTGCTTATGAACGCTTGATTGATATTTCTGGTATAAAATGTGATTATGTAGTTATCTGTCAATGACAAATTGCTGTGTAGAATAACATCCAATATTTAAAAGTAAGTAGTATCCACTTGAATAGCTTGGGTTATGATGACTCTGAAATCGAAGGGATAGGGTCGGGTATTAGTATATACCCGAAATCACATCGATTTGTAATCTATAATAATTCTGTATAGATTCAATTGATGGAATCAATGGCTAGAATGGAATAATTTAAGCAAGCTAAGCCATTTAATCTAAGTTGGTACTTAGAAATTGGTGTGTAAATAATGTTGTCTTTACCAAATTGATAAATTTGAAAAATTGATATGAGTTACCCGAGTTTTATGTATGTTATGCTGTTGTATTCCATGTTAGATGAGTTTACTCACGCTGGTTTCCAGCCTGACCCGAGTGTTACTTTGATGTAATGCTCGGGTCAGACCGAGTATTACAGATTTTCAGGTAAGGATGTTCGAGAGCTCAGGAGACGAGCTGGATGACAGGAACGTATGGAGTGTATTCCGCTGTGATATATTGTAGTTTGTCTGGAACATGTTGATTGTATCTGTCCAGTGTTTATGTATATGTTGTAACTCTGATGTATTAAAGTGTAATTTGACAAGTACAGATTTCCTTTGTATAACTGTTATTATTTAATATTATATTTTGATCCGCTGTGAATGTGAGATTCTGTGTTTTGTTTCTGTTTCTTCTTCTATCCTTTTCTTCTTTTTCCTAACTATCCGGAATTTTCGAGGTCGAAAATTTCGGGTCGTTACAGAAACTAAATCCTAATTCCTTATTGGGACTTTCAAAGTCTTCAAAAGTCCACTTGGCTTCTGATTCTCTACCTTAACTTGTTGGCATGTAAGGCATCTTCCTACACATTCTTCAACATCTCTCTTCATTTCTTCCCAGTAGAAGCTCTGCTTCATGTTTCGATACATCTTGGTACCTCCCGATTGAATAGAAAACTTGGAATGATGACATTCGTCCAAGACTAGCTTCCAAAGGTTTCCATTATTCGAAACATATAATATTTCTTTTTTCTGAAGCCTACGTTTATCATCAATACCGAAGCCCTTCGGCTTATCGGTCTCGACACCACTGTTAAAGTCATTACTCCATTCGGCACATATCAGATCGACCTTCTACCCTTCGGCAATCCTCTCCACGAGCATTTTGTGGGTTTCTAAGCAAGACAACATCACCGAGTTTTGATCGAAATTACACATCATAAGAAGATAGCATCTCTAAGACATTTTACTCTTAGATCATAGCCAAAACATAATTTTGTTGTTTTTGGCTTTAGGCATCAGCAAATTATTTTCCTTACCGGGATACCCTATTCCAAAATCATACGATGCCAAGAACTACAACCACCATTGTAGCCTCATGTTCAGCTCCTTCGAGAATAAATATGTCAATGACTTATGATCATTATACAGCTCAAACCTTTCCCCTAAACGGTAATGCTTTCAAATCTTTAGCGCAAAGGTAATTGCCACTAACTCTAAATCATGGGTTAGATATTGAACCTCATAGGGTCTCAACTTCCTAGATGCATAAGCTATAACCTTGGCCTTCTACATCAACACGCTTCTAAACCTCAACCAGAAGCATCTGTGTACACAAACATGTCTCCATCTCCTTCCGACATAACCAAAATTGAAGCTTTTGTTAGCTGAAGCTTCAACTCTTGGAATGATTCTTCACACTCTCTTTCGTCAAAACATACCTTTTAATCTTTTTGGTAAATCTGGTCAATGGAGCTGTTATCCTAGGAAGCCCTTAATAAATCTCTGGTAGTATCCAACCAACCCAAAATACTTCTAATTTCACTAGCTTTCCCCAATCTCTTCCAATCATTCATGATTTCGACATTCGACGGATCTACAGTCAATCCTTCCTTTGAAACTTGGGGTAAGGGTTGGGTCGATTCAGTCGGTTTTGAGGTAAAAAATGGCAAATTGAATTGAAATGGAAAAAATCAAACCAAAACTGAATTAATTTCTATTAATTTGGTTGGTAACTGATTTGGTCGAACTAAAAAGGTATGTTATAATTATAATGATTGATTTACTCAAAGAAAAATATAAAGAATCGGTTCCTAAGATCTACAAAGAAGGCCAGAGCATTGGTTAGCCCAACGGGCATAACCAACCACTCACATCAGCCATACCTTGTCCTAAACGCATTCAAAGGAATACTCTCCTCGGCAACTCTTAGTTGAAGGAACCCCGTAGCCAAATCTAATTGTGAGAATATTCTAGCTCCATTCAACTGATCAAATAAATCATCTATCCTTGGAAATTGTCAGGTAATTCAACTTCCTATGATCAAGACATATTCGAAGCGATCCATCAGACTTCTTCACAAATACCTTAGAAGCTCTCCATAGTGAACTACTTGGTCTTTGAAACTTCTATGCTCAAGTTCCACTAATTGCTTCTTCAAACTCTTCTATTTCCTTAGGCGGGATCCTGCTAGGTGGTCTAATAATAGGTTGTGCCCCTGAAAATAAGTCGATGCGGAACTCAATTGCTCTTCTTAGTGGTAAACCTATCACTGGTCCAAATACATTGGCAAATTATCGAAGCACAAAAACTAAGTCTATCTCCTTTTCTAGGCTTTCCATTGCACACAACGAAATCCCTAACCTTTCTTTCATATAGTCCAGTGATACTAAGAGATTGTTCCTTCCTTTTGGATTCTAAAGGGAAATAATTCTCTAGACACAATAGATTCTGGCCTCATTCTATACAAAATAATATGTATCCATAATGGGACACATAAAGACAAATGACCATATAGAACAAACTCTAAATCATTGTACCTTAATCCGAGGGTGGCATACCCACTAATCAGATTAACTACACGCAACGAAGTAACTAGGTGGGAGACATCTATTTTTACTTTATTAACCATAACCTTAAAAATGAAAGAATGTATAGCTCTGATATCAAAGAGAACTCTAACTGAAAAACTATCAAAATGAACTCCAACCGAAAAACTAGAAATGAAAATCATACCTCCAAAGGCTACTCCTTTTCCTTTCTTCTTAGTGGTATGCCTTGAGGATAGCCCCTCCAAAGCAAAAAATTCTTGTTTGCTTTAGCTCTGGACAATCCTTCTTCTTATGGCCCAGCTTATCATAATTATAGCATTTTACCTTGACTGTCCCTTCTGGTCGTTAGCACTTCAAAGCATAATGTCCTTTTTGGCCGCAATTGAAGTAGGGGATCTCTCAAATATCCTTTCTACAACCACTTTTTTGAAATTTCTCTTTCCGTTGCTGTCTATTCTTCCTTTTCTAGTAGGAATCAAACCTCTTCCTCTATTCTCGTTTCATCCTCACCTCAACCTTCCTCTCTGCTTGGTACATACAATCGTACCTTCACGCCATAACCACTACAAACTCATAAAGAGATGTTAGATGTGACACCACCTTATGATACAACCCTTGCTTCAGCCCTTGAATAAATTTCTCGTTTTTCATTATGTAGGAAATGCGGATTACGGATCTTAAGGTAGAATTAACACTAAAGGGGGGCTAAATAGTGTTTAATTAATTTTATGAATCCTTTTGAAATCTTTTCAAATTAAACCCAAACAGATGCAATTCACAAACACAGAGACAATTACAAAACCAGACACGGATGCAAATAGTAAATAAAAAAAGTAAAGAAAAGAACACACCGGAATTTTATACTGTTTCAGAGTTACCCTACATCCAGTCCCACACAATTTCTTGTGCAGATTTATTTTCAAATATAATGTCGATATTACAACCTCGATTTCAAGGCCATGAGATACACCCTCCTGTCTCCAAGTCCAGAGAAAATTCTTGACTTAACTAGGCTACAAGATCACCTAATTGATTTACGGGATACAATCACACTTAATTGATTTACAGGCCAGAATCACACCGTTTCCAATCACACTTTAATAGAGAGAGACTCGATACACTTTGATCTATCGATCTTTGATTACAAATGATCATATAACTCTGAATAGCACCGAGATCTTTGAGAGAGATTGGCAGAGAATCAAACTAGAGACGATCGAGTTTGATTCACTTAGGATTTCGGTAGAGTTTTGTTAGGAATGTTTGAAAATAAGAATGGAAGAGAAAGAGGAGATAAATCAAAGAAATCTTAAGTAAAAATTCATTGAAAATTACTGGTATATATACGAGAATAACGGTCATCCCCATTCATGAAAGGTTATGATGAATAGACACTTCTTTTGAAAATTTGAATTTTAAAATCTATGGCTACCATGTCGACTGTAACAACCCGGCATTTCGTACCCATTTAATTATCGTCTCTTGACGATTTAATCTGGTTGCTAATAGCTACTGGCATTTTAATCGAATTGAAATTCAGGGATAAAATTTTGTTTAAAAGGGGTTGTGGGCTTTACAAATCATCTTGATCCATTCTTTCTTGGTGTCGTATTCATCAAAGACAACCCGTCCCCATTCCCCTTTTCATTTATTTGCGTTTCAACCCTAAATCGAAAAGAAAATTGAAAATGGCGGCTACCTGTTCTTCTCGACCGTTCCTCCTTTCAATTAGGGCTTCGTTCGATTCTGTGTACCGTGACGTCGACTTGCTCGAGCGAGAGATGGGTCACATTCAGCTGCCTTGTCGAGAAATGGTGAGTAAACTTGTACTCACATCTAATTCAATTCTCCAGTGCGTGTTTTTGGGTTTGAGTTTATATGGGTTCAAAATCCTGTTTTCTCGTTCGTATATTCTATGTTGAATTCGTCTTTGGCTGTTCGATATTGTTTGGATGATTGCGATGAATTCTGACCTTTTCCATATGCGTATATTTGATTTCTTCTGACTTTGCTTGGCCACCACAGTATGATATACTCGGCTTTGACATTTTTTTGGTATCATACTCATCGACATTGCTATCCTCTTCACTGTGAGTTTACTCACATCTATTTCCTACTTCAGATGTTTGATTTCCTTGGCTTGAGATTTTATTGAACTGTGCTTCGATACTCTAATTTATTAAGAGAATGGTGTCGACCTTATTGGTTTCGACTATACTCTTTACTGCCTCTGGTAGTATTTTTATCCTTGTTCGATTTTATTTGTTGTTTAATAACCTCGGCCATTAACTGTTGTTTCCTTGTTCGATCACTAAGCACTTGTCATGTTGCATACTCCCTGTTGCACTGAGTTTTGATATCACTTGAACCTTAGTGTAGTTGTGTTGCTTTTGGTTCACTATTTTCATCACTGGTCTTTGATGTTTGGACAGACCTGGACTTTGATGTTGTTATGGTTTAGTTTGTTAGTCGAGTTGCCTACATATGCTCTTATAGTCGAGTCTGCATATGTGTATTTTGTAGCAGCTTGGTCTAGCACTTGTATTTAATCTGGATTCTTTTGGGGTCCAGTTCCACTCTGGTTTATGTTTTGATTTCTGAGACAGTTTTGACTTGTTTCAGTTTGAAGATTTGTCTGGTTACAAAACTATTTCTTGTCCCTGGTCTAGATGGTGCACTGTTACACTATCATCTAGTTGATTTGTTTTGCATCCATATACTTGAGTCTTTGCCTTTTGGTCTGCATCATTGTTTCACCTGTACCCACTGTATTCTGATGATCTATATGCTTCTTAAGTCACTGTTACATATATCACTCTAGCTTGACCTGAGTTGCATTTTCATGTAGTCTGTGAATTAACTAGTGTTGTTTCAGTACTTCATTTGTTAGTACATATCATCTTTTCTTGGTTAGTTGTAATCATAGTGGCATGCATCTGTTTGCATCTTGTAATTGCATTCCATTCAGTTGCACTGAGCTCTGTGTAGTTACCACTGTTTCAAGTATGTGGCCTTCATGTATGCTTGTCTCTGGTCTCTGTCGTCTCCATTTTGCATTCTGATTTCATTGTAAACTTTGGCTCTGGCCATCTATCCTTCAGTGCTTGCTTTGATCATTTTTGTAGTCTGCACATTGCATACCTGATGGATCTGTCCACCGTTCCGGTTGGTTGTACATTATTTAATGGCTTCGGCCTTAGCACTGATTCTTATAATGTTGATGTATTTGTTCGAACTAAGCACTGGTTCACTTTGTAATTTTGACTTGTCTTGCTTTCACTTGGACTTGGGTGAACTGATGCGTAGTCATGTCTGCCCTTTCTTGTTGCTGTCTTTAGCTGTTCATGTTCCTATGTTTTTCCTAAGTTTACATTGATGCTATAGCCTTTGTGATTTTCACTGCACATTTTCCTATGCTTGTTGATGCTTATGTTGTAGCTTCACTTGTATCTCTTGTGATATCTTTTGAGTCTGTTTACTTTCTGACCATCAGACTTGGGTTTCACTGTTACATGTTCATATTGCTACTATGCACTAATAATTGAGTTTGAATTAGACTGACCCGTGTATTATTTTCTTTTGAATTTAATACTCGGGTCAGACCCGAGTTATTTCAGGTTGTAGATTTCTTGTTTTGAGTTGCTGTTCGGGATATGAAGACTTTTTATATCTTCTGAAGTAGTCTTCGTCGTTTTGTAGAAGTCGTGTCATTGTATAGGATGATGTGTATTCATGTACATTAGTTGATAATGTATTTGTATATATAACTTCCAGAGTCGACAGTTGTAGTTATATCATATGTACTGTGTCAAATGTATTGTAATTGACATCAGTCATTATATATATATGAGACTTTTTGTTCCATCTGTATTCCGCATTTATGTATCTGTGTTATTTTTATATCTATTGTCCTAAACTATTATAGCCACTGTGTAGTAGCTTTGAGTTTGTATCGGTATGTCGAATTTCCTCCTGAAATGAAATGCATGTTTTACTATCTGACATATCGGTGCTCGCACAAAGCAATTACACGGATGGTCGCTCCTCAACAGCCTTATTCTCCGTGCTAGTTGACAACATTACACCGTAGTGTTCTTGGCTAGCATGGGTATAGAGGTGGGGCGTCACAGCTTGGTATCAGAGCCTGGGGTTTAGGACAATTATAAAATATAACTTAGATGGAGCATGTGTTACAACTATTTGTCGATGTTTTATCTCTCATCTTTGCGTATATTTGATCTTTGATTTCGTGAAAGTATTTTGGCTTCTGCCTTCGTTTGCTTTGCGAACTCAAGTTGGGTTTTTGATGATGAGGATTTTGTTCTTGTGTTTTCGGCTTTGAATTGATTTAGCCGATGTTTATTTTGTTCGAATTTGGCCAATTAAAGCTATTTTGACCTCTGGACTTTGTTCCACTTTTGTGCTATGCTATGGGTGTCATTGTGTACCAGTTACACTGTAATGAAAAATAGCTCGACCGGTTCCAAATTGATTGATTTTGATTTTTCACTCATATCTAGTTCGAATCTCAGCGATTTTGAACTTGATAGTTTGTGTTATCCTCGTCCTGATTTCCTTTCGACTTCGGTCACTTTGTCTTTGTGAAATTGCTAATTTCTTGATTTCCAAGACTCTGACTTTGTTTGCCGTCGAATTCTTTGATGATGATATTGATTCATTTTGCACTCGACATTGACTTAATTCTTAATTTTTGTTGAAGCCATTTATGCATTTATGCTCGTCTTGCTTTGTTTTTCCAAGTGTTAATCGATTCTTCTTTTCCAATTGGTTGTTATCACTTTTGCCGACTTTGATAACTTCTACTTCCGGAATTTTTGGGTATTACTACTTTGATGAATTTGGAATCGAATTCTTTGGATTTTATTCACATCTTCGAATGTGAAATTTTAGTGAATTGACTTGGTTCCCAAATTTAATCGGTTCTTGATTATTTCCCGATTTGTTGCTATCATTTATTAGCAACTTTAATGACATTTTCTTCGGGATTATTGTGAACATAAGTTTTGATGGAATCAGTATCGATTTCTTTGGATTCTATTCACATCTTTGTATGTGAATTCTTGTGATTGATTGTTTCTACAATCATTTTTGTGATTTGTCACTTTAAAAATGTAAAGGTTTTCTATACAAGTAGTAAATATTTAAATCCTTTTCTCCAAACAATTTCAAAACTATTTTACTACAAAGCTCCTTTTCTTAAGTCGTTTTCCAATCTATTAGTATATACAAGCCTTTATTTCACTCGTATGAGAAATTGAATTAAACGGCTTAGTAAAACAAGTGGTATGAAACGCTTGCATTTACTTCGTCGGTTAATACCTGGACTTGTTCGATTGAATCTTTTGTGACAATTTTCTAGTGAAGATCTACAGTTTGTTCGTAAATATTTGAGTTAAGCAAGTGGTTATGGGACATGAAGCTTAACTCTTATATTCACTAACTTAGTGTAATTGACACTTCTTAATGATCATGACGATCATTTTTGTGATTTAGACTAGCAAATGTGCGATGTCTCTTTCTCTGCAAGGTTAGACTAGGCCTCATCGGTGTGATTCCGTCTCACACATATCTCTTGGGCTTTGAGGATTGTCTAGACACCATTTGTGTGATTCCGTCTCACACATATTGCATGGTTAGACTAGACCTCATCGGTGTGATTCCGTCTCACACATATCCCTTGGGCTTTGAGGATTGTCTAGACACCATTTGTGTGATTCCGTCTCACACATATTGCACGGTTAGACTAGGCCTCATCGGTGTGATTCCATCTCACACATACCTCTTGGGCTTTGAGGATTGTCTAGACACCATTTGTGTGATTCCGTCTCACACATATTTCTTTCTCTACACGGTTAGACTAGGGCTCATCGGTGTGATTCCGTCTCACACATATCTCTTGGGCTTTGAGTATTGTCTAGACACCATTTGTGTGATTCCATCTCACACATATTTCTTTCTCTGCACGGTTAGACTAGGCCTCATCGGTGTGATTCCGTCTCACACATATCTCTTGGGCTTTGAGGATTGTCTAGACACCATTTGTGTGATTCCGTCTCACACATATTGCACGGTTAGACTAGACCTCATCGGTGTGATTCCGTCTCACACATATCTCTTGGGCTTTGAGGATTGTCTAGACACCATTTGTGTGATTCCGTCTCACACGTATTTCTTTCTCTACACGGTTAGACTAGGCCTCATCGGTGTGATTCCGTCTCACACATATCTCTTGGGCTTTGAGGATTGTCTAGACACCATTTGTGTGATTCTGTCTCACACATATTGCACGGTTAGACTAGACCTTATCGATGTGATTCCGTCTCACACATATCTCTTGGGCTTTGAGGATTGTCTAGACACCATTTGTGTGATTCCGTCTCACACATATTTCTTTGTTGCACGGTTAGACTAGACCTCATCGGTGTGATTCCGTCTCACACATATCTCTTTGGCTTTGAGGATTGTCTAGACACCATTTGTGTGATTCCATCTCACACATATTTCTTTCTCTACATGGTTAGACTAGGCCTCATCGGTGTGATTCCGTCTCACACATATCTCTTGGGCTTTGAGGATTGTCTAGATACCATTTGTGTGATTCCGTCTAACACATATTGCACAGTTAGACTAGACCTCATCGGTGTGGTTCCAGCTCACACATATCTCTTGGGCTTTGAGGATTGTCTAGACACCATTTGTGTGATTCCGTCTCACACATATTGCTGGGTTAGACTAGACCTCATCGGTGTGATTCCGTCTCACACATATCTCTTGGGCTTTGAGGATTGTCTAGACACCATTTGTGTGATTCCGTCTCACACATATTTCTTTGTTGCACGGTTAGACTAGACCTCATCGATGTGATTCCGTCTCACACATATCTCTTGGGCTTTGAGGATTGTCTAGACACCATTTGTGTGATTCCGTCACACACATATTTCTTTGTTGCACGGTTAGACTAGACCTCATCGGTGTGATTCCGCCTCACACATATCTCTTTGGCTTTGAGGATTGTCTAGACACCATTTGTGTGATTTCGTCTCACACATATTTCTTTGTTTCATGGTCTTCGGGCCATTCCTGTGTGAAAATTCAATGGATAGCTTCCATGAGATAGCTTCTCGTTCTTGTGATACCGGTGTTTTGGAGTTTTCATACTCCCGTTTTATGATAGGCCTTTCCCCCTTTTTTTTGTGTTTTCTGGATTTCTTGTGATGATTTCTAGAATTTGTGCTTCACCAATTTTCGTGATTTCTATTGATAAGTTTTATCAATTTTTGTGCATTGGTGAATTCATGTGTTATTGACTTGTTATGAATACAAGTTTAGGGTATGATATCCCTTTCTATCTTTGAGAAGATTCTTGTAACATTTTTGATGAATGAAAATTCATTGGTATTATATTTTGATGCCAGTTATTTTGATGAGATTTTGACGTGTTAACTTCATTAACCGTCAATTTTTGAAATGGATTTACAAGCGGTTCTCCCATAATGCTGATTTTGTTGTCCGTTTTTACTGTACTTTGAGAAGTGCAACTTCCTTATCAAAGTTGCTACTGATATTGCTAATTTAATCACGTGTTTTCAAAATTCTTTATTTTTAAAAGTTGTTTCAAAAATATAAATTAAAAATTGTTTTCAAAATTTTTACAGTTTACATTTTCAAAAGAACGAGGAAGCGATTTAAACGTTTCAGCAAAATCGAGGACTATGACCCCTTTCTTTTACTGATTCGTTTAATTCCAGACTTGTCTGTTTGAGAATGTGAAATGTTATTTTTTTAAAAACACACAATTTTTCACTTTCAAGGAAACGATAAAGAGATTTAAACGATTTAGCAAAAGTACGGAGTATGGAACCATACTTTTACTACTTCGGTTAATTCCGGACTCGTTAATTGAATAATTGTGATTTCTGATTATCGTTTTTGATAATCGGATATTTCTGATTTCTGATTATCATTTTTGATAAACAGATATTTGTGAGATTTGATTATCATTTGTGATAATCGGATATTTGTGATTTCTGATTATCGTTTTTGATAATCGGATATTTGTGTTTTCTGATTATCTATTTGATAGTTAGATTTTGTTGAAAATTTATGAATTTCTTTTATGAAATTAAAAGATGATTTTGTGATTGTATTGCCCATTGAGTGCTTTAAGAATTCTGGTCGATGCGCTTGATCAACGTTATCGATAGGAATCTCCTAAACGCTTTGATGAGACAATCAGACACAGTAAATTGAATTGTAAAATGCAAATTTTTCTGAAAAGATAATTACATAAAGTAAATTGTAAATCTTGAAAATTTAGCTTTTTCAGGAAAGAATATTATTTGAAACAACCATTTTTCGATACTTCTATCCTTGCGATTCCCGAGGGGAACCAAGTCATTATCTTTTTGTACCAATGCTAATCGTATTGGTTTGGATGTCGTTCTCTTGTAAAAGAGAACGTGCTACCTTTTGTGCTTCTAAATCATTAATGACTATTGAGACTAGATATGCCACTCATGATCTGGTGCTCGTGGCTATTGATTTGGCATTATTACTTCTGGGTGAGAAATTGTTCTCTACCCTGATCATAAATTTTGGGAATATTTATTTCTCATAAGGAACTTAATGTTCGTCAAACACGTTCAAGCTTACTCTTTCATGCCCTATATGGTGAACTTCCTATCTCAAATTTCTTCATTTTGTGACGTTAGGTTCTTATGGTTGTTACCTTTTTCCCACTTATCCCTTAGGATTGCGAGGACGCAATTTCTTTAAGGAGGGGAGTCTGTAACAACCCGGCATTTCGTACCCATTTAATTATCGCCTCTTGACGATTTAATCTGGTTGCTAATAGCTATTGGCATTTTAATCGAATTGAAATTCAGGGATAAAATTTTGTTTAAAAGGGGTTGTGGGCTTTACAAATCATATTGATCCATTCTTTCTTGGTGCCATATTCATCAAAGACAACCCGTCCCCATTCCCCTTTTCATTCATTTGCATTTCAACCATAAATTGAAAAGAAAATTGAAAATAGCGGCTACCTGTTCTTCTCGACCGTTCCTCCTTTCAATTAGGGCTTCGTTCGATTCTGTGTACCGTGACGTCGACTTGCTCGAGCGAGAGATGGGTCGCGTTCAGCTGCCTCGTCGAGAAATGGTGAGTAAACTTGTACTCACATCTAATTCAATTCTCCAGTGCGTGTTTTTGGGTTTGAGTTTATATGGGTTCGAAATCCTGTTTTCTCATTCGTATATTCTATGTTGAATTCGTCTTTGGCTGTTCGATATTGTTTGGATGATTGCGATGAATTCTGACCTTTTCCATATGCGTATATTTGATTTCTTCTGACTTTGCTTGGCCACCACAGTATGATATACTCGGCTTTGACATTTTTTTGGTATCATACTCGTCGACATTGCTATCCTCTTCACTGTGAGTTTACTTACCTCTATTTCATACTTCAGATGTTTGATTTCCTTGGCTTGAGATTTTATTGAACTGTGCTTTGATACTCTAATTTATTAAGAGAATGGTGTCGACCTTATTGGTTTCGACTATACTCTTTACTGCCTCTGGTAGTATTTTTATCCTTGTTCGATTTTATTTGTTGTTTCATAACCTCGGCCATTAACTGTTGTTTCCTTGTTCGATCACTAAGCACTTGTCATGTTGCATACTCCCTGTTGCACTGAGTTTTGATATCACTTGAACCTTAGTGTAGTTGTGTTGCTTTTGGTTCACTATTTTCATCACTGGTCTTTAATGTTTGGACAGACCTGGACTTTGATGTTGTTATGGTTTAGTTTGTTAGTCGAGTTGCCTACATATGCTCTTATAGTCGAGTCTGCATATGTGTATTTTGTAGCAGCTTGGTCTAGCACTTGTATTTAATCTGGATTCTTTTGGGGTCCAGTTCCACTCTGGTTTATGTTTTGATTTCTGAGACAGTTTTGACTTATTTCAGTTTGAAGATTTGTCTGGTTACAAAACTATTTCTTGTCCCTGGTCTAGATGGTGCACTGTTACACTATCATCTAGTTGATTTGTTTTGCATCCATATACTTGAGTCTTTGCCTTTTGGTCTGCATCATTGTTTCACCTGTACCCACTGTATTCTGATGATCTATATGCTTCTTAAGTCACTATTACATATATCACTCTAGCTTGACCTGAGTTGCATTTTCATGTAGTCTGTGCATTAACTAGTGTTGTTTCAGTACTTCATTTGTTAGTACATATCATCTTATCTTGGTTAGTTGTAATCATAGTGGCATGCATCTGTTTGCATCTTGTAATTGCATTCCATTCAGTTGCACTGAGCTCTGTGTAGTTACCACTGTTTCAAGTATGTGGCCTTCATGTATGCTTGTCTCTGGTCTCTGTCGTCTCCATTTTGCATTCTGATTTCATTGTAAACTTTGGCTCTGGCCATCTATCCTTCAGTGCTTGCTTTGATCATTTTTGTAGTCTGCACATTGCATACCTGATGGATCTGTCCACCGTTTCGGTTAGTTGTACATTATTTGATGGCTTCGGCCTTAGCACTGATTCTTATAATGTTGATGTATTTGTTCGAACTAAGCACTGGTTCACTTTGTAATTTCGACTTGTCTTGCTTTCACTTGGACTTGGGTGAACTGATGCGTAGTCATGTCTGCCCTTTCTTGTTGCTTTCTTTAGCTGTTCATGTTCCTATGCTTAGCCTAAGTTTACATTGATGCTGTAGCCTTTGTGATTTTCACTGCACATTTTCCTATGCTTGTTGATGCTTATGTTGTAGCTTCACTTGTATCTCTTGTGATATCTTTTGAGTCTGTTTACTTTCTGACCATCAGACTTGGGTTTCACTGTTACATGTTCATATTGCTACTATGCACTAATAACTGAGTTTGAATTAGACTGACCCGTGTATTATTTTCTTTTGAATTTAATACTCGGGTCAGACCCGAGTTATTTCAGGTTGTAGATTTCTTGTTTTGAGTTACTGTTCGGGATATGAAGACTTTTTATATCTTCTGAAGTAGTCTTCGTCGTTTTGTAGAAGTTGTGTCATTGTATAGGATGATGTGTATTCATGTACATTAGTTGATAATGTATTTGTATACATAACTTCCAGAGTCGACATTTGTAGTTGTATCATATGTACCGTGTCAAATGTATTGTAACTGACATCAGCCATTATATATATATGAGACTTTTTGTTCCATCTGTATTCCGCATTTATGTTATATGTGTTATTTTTATATCTATTGTCCTAAACTATTATAGCCACTGTGTAGTAGCTTTGAGTTTGTATCGGTATGTCGGATTTCCTCCTGAAATGAAATGCATGTTTTACTATCTGACATATCGGTGCTCGCACAAAGCAATTACACGGATGGTCGCTCCTCAACA
Organism: Allium fistulosum; assembly: GCA_030737815.1. Lineage (NCBI taxonomy): Eukaryota > Viridiplantae > Streptophyta > Magnoliopsida > Asparagales > Amaryllidaceae > Allium > Allium fistulosum. The sequence continues at coordinate 640,557,410 of CM060907.1, read as the reverse complement.
GCCTTATTCTCCATGCTAGTTGTAAACATTACATCGTAGTGTTCTTGGCTAGCGCGGGTATAGAGGTGGGGCGTCACATCGACATGGAGGGTATAGACATGTCGACATCCCCTAGTATTTTTTGAAAATTGATTTCGTTTTAAACGAGATTTTCTTTCTGAAGTTTGTCGAAACAATTTTAGAACTTTGTAAACTATTTTGAATATACTTTATGATTATAAAAATCCTTTGGAAAGTGATCATACGAAATATAAAAGTAATAAAAACTAAATATATAAATATTTGGAGATTAATGCTAAAATATTTAAACCAGAAGATAGTTTAAAAACAAGAAATGATTTTGTAATTAATATGATTTAAAATTGTTTTTGAATTAAGGCTAAAATATTTAAACCGAGAGAGAGATGTCTTTTTAAAAAGATAGTTTTGAAAAAATCTAAAAATAAGTCGTTTTGAAAATTTTGTGGATTCCATTCCACTAGAGAAGGTCGTTGGTTCCATTCCACTAAACAAGTCGTGGGTTCCATCCAACTATTAAAATCAGAATAAAGATTTTAGTGCTATTATGAAGTTTTAGCATAAATCTAGACTCTATTGCTTATCATGATATCTTGAACTCTTAATAATCTTGATACTCATGAGTCTTTAGTCTTGATTTCTACAATCTTGAATTTGTCAGTCTTGAATCTCTATACTGTACCGTCTTCATTCTCAGTACCGGCATATATATATATATCCTGCATATACATATATATCCAGACAAAGATATTAGTATTTATATTTTATAACAAGTTCTATGGTTGTTGTCATCAAAACCATCATCTCAGGAACTAACAATCTCCCCCTTTTTGATGATGACAACCTATGTTTATAAAATATACTCCACCAAACTCTGATTCTACCCTGACTCCCCCTTATTCCAACAACTCCCCCTTAATCTAAACTAACTAACAGCCTGACTGTCCTATTTTAAAATTCTCCCCCTTTATTATTAACAAAAACTAAGCCTAAACTACATAACTCCCCCTTAAACTAATACTATGGAACTAAATGCTAATAACGAAGTATAATAAGCAAAACATAAATCTAATTTTATTATATATGATGTTACATTATACAAATATATGAAACATAAACGCAAATGTATACAAGTACACAAAATATAAAAAAATTAATGTATTAACAATCTAACGAGAGTCCTAGACAATTGGTGACTTGTGAATCGAACAATTAGGGTAATGGAGATAAATGTTTCCATGTTGTTCGACCAAATTACCATTTTTGTCAAAACAGACTTCTCCAACGCAAACAACATTATCATCCTCGTCCATTTGCGCTTCTTCCTCTTCTACTTCTTCTTCGTCGTCCTCTAATGAATTATGAATACGTATGTTAGAGAAATCATCTTTAATCACAATAGGGTCTGCATGATTATCCATTAGAAATTTTTTCAAATTTCTAAGAATCTTGCCTTATTTCTCTTGTAAATTTAGTAAAGGTTGATTGATTCAAGGGTTTGGTCAAAATATCAGCTATTTGATTCTCGGTGTTGATAAATTCAAGATAAATAATCTCTTTACTTATATTATCTCTGAGAAAATGATGTGTGATATCAATATGTTTTGTTCTGGCATGATGAGTAGGATTTATGGATAAATTTATTGCACTTGTATTGTCACAATAAATTACTGATTTTGAAATATTTAATCCAAAATCCATTAGGGTCTGTTGCATATAGATAACTTGAGAACAAGCCAAAGCAGCAGAGATATATTCTCCTTCAGTTGTTGATAGTGAGACAGTGTTTTGCTTTTTACTAAACTAGGAAACCAGAGAATGTCCTAAAAAGTGACACATTCCACTTGTACTTTTTCGGGCTGATTTACAACCAGCATAGTCAACATTACAATATGAGATTAAATCAAATGAATCATTTTTAGGGTAAAATAGGCCATAATCTAAAGTGTGTTTAACATATCTTAGGATACGTTTAACAGTTTTTAAATAGGTTTCTTTGGGTTGAGATTGGTATCTTGCACAGAGACAGACACTATGCATGATATCAGGCCTACTCGTAGTTATATAGAGTAGCGATCCAATCATTCCTCTGTATATTTTTTGATCAACATCTTTTGACATGTCTTCTTTATTCAAGGCTTCATTGGTTGCCATAGGAGTGGGTTTTCCACTCGCAGTGGTCATACCAAACTTACTAACTAGATCCCGAGCATACTTTTCTTGACTAATGAAAATACCACTATCTAATGGTTTTATTTCCAATCCTAAAAAGAAAGTAAGTTCACCCATATGACTCATCTCAAACTCTTTTGTCATTATTTCAGAAAACTCTTTGTTCATTTCATTGTTTGTTGATCCAAAAATGATATCATCTACATAAATCTGTACTAATTAGATATCATTTTTGTTTCTTTTAATAAAAAGATTATTATCTACTCTACCAATCTCAAAATTTGATTGTAATAGGTAAGATCTTAGTCTGTCATACCAGGCTCTAGGAGTTTGTTTCAGACCATATAAAGCTTTCTTTAATTTGTAAACATGATTTGAAAACTTTTATTCTTCTTGACAATAACCTTGCACGACTAATTGATCTTTATTTCTAACGACCTCACCTTGTTCATTCATTTTATTTTTATAAACCCATTTAGTTCCTATTATAGTTTTGTCCTCAGGTCTAGGAACAAGTTCCCATACATCATTTCTAGTAAATTGATTCAGTTCTTCTTATATAGAAAGAATCCATGAATCATCAGATGATGCTTCCTTTGGATTTTTTGGTTTAATAGTTGATATAAAAGCTACATTACTCATCTTGTTTAGTTGATTTCTGGTTCTAACAACAGATTCAATATTTCCTAGTATATTTTATATAGGATGATATTTTAAAAGCCTGATCCTTTTATTAGGATGAATAGTTTCACAATTTGATTCATTTGATTCATTATTTAAAGTAACAAAATCATCTTCATCATTTATTTGAACAAAATCTTTGAAATTTTCATCAAAAGATACATGCATTGTTTCTTCAATGGTGTTGGTTTTTAAATTGAAAACTCTGTATGCTTTACTTCTATTAGAATATCCAATAAAGATTCCTTTGTCGGATTTAGGATCAAATTTATCCAAATTGTCCTTTGTATTTAGAATAAAGCATTTACTTCCAAAAAATTTAAAATAATATACCTTTGGTTTCTTATTGAAAAGAAGTTCATATGGTGTTTTATTGGTTAGAGGTCTAATTAAAATCCTATTCAAAGTAACAAGATGTAGCGACTGCTTCAGCCCAAAAATTTCTTGGTAGTTTACTATCTGAAAGCATAGTTCTTGCACACTCTTGAATCGTCCTATTTTTACGCTCTACCACTCTGTTTTGTAGTATAGTTCTTAGAAAAGAACGATTATGAGTTATTCCTTTTTTATTACAGAAATTCTCAAAATTTTCATTTTCAAATTCTCCACTGTGATCACTACGAATAGTTTTGATTTTTAAAGAAAGATGATTTTGAATTCTTTTTGCAAAAGTTTTAAATAAATCAAAAGCATCACTTTTATGTTTCAAAAACATTGTCCATGTGAATCTAGAATAATCATCTACAATTACAAAAACATATTTACTATGATTTATTGATTGAATTTGAGATGGACCAAACAGATCTAAATGAAGTAACTCAAGAAGTTTTGAAGTTGAAATCATAACTTTCAATTTAAATGTACTCTTCCTATGTTTTCCTAATTGACAAGCATCGCATATACTATCTACTTTAAAATCCATTTTAGGAAGACCTCTTACTAGATCAAGTTTTGAAAGTCTAAATGAGAGTTTGAAATTCCAATGCCCAAATCTTTTATGCCAAATCCAAGAGTCACTTGTATTAGCCAAACGACATAGGTTATCATTTGAGATTTTCATACTGAGAATATAAAAAAATTTCTTCCTAATTCCTTCAAAGATAATATTTGATTTATTATCTTCGATGTCACACTTATCCTTTTTATATTTAATTTTGTAGCCCTTGTCACATAGTTGACTTATGCTAAGTAAGTTGTGTTTTAGATTCCTAACTAACAGAACATCAGAAATAGTAGGAGTTTTAGAGTTACTGACATTGCCGATGCCAATCACATATCCTTTTAAGTTGTCTCCAAAGTTGACATTCCTCCATCTTCATAAATTATATCATTCAGTATATCCAGATTACCAGTCATGTGTCTTGAACATCCACTATCAAGTATCCATTTTTTTCTCTTGATTTGTACCATTTGTCCATTGAGTGTAGATTCTTCAAAAGCCATATAACACATTTGTTCCTGCACAACACACCAATTCAGTAGATAACTTGATTTTCTATAATAACAATATGTAAACTTATGAGACAATGATGATTTGGACAGTTTTGAACTAGTGTTAAGAGAATCTACAAAAATTACCATTTTAAACTTTTTCAAAATCTACACCAATTAATTTTATGATTTTTTTTGAAATCTTTTCAAATTAAACCCAAACAGATCCAATTCACAAACTCAGAGACAATCACAGAACTAGACACAGATGCAAATAGTAAATAAAAGCAGTAAAGGAAAGAATGCACTGGAATTTTATATTGGTTCGGAGTTACCCTACATTCAGTCCCACACAATTTCTTTTGTAGATTTCTTTTCAAATATAATGTCGATATTACAACCTCGATTCAAGGCCACGAGATACACCCTCCTATCTCCGAGTCTAGGGCAAACTCTCTTGATTTAACCAGGCTACAAGATCACCTAATTGATTTACGGGCTACAATCATTTCCAATTGATTTACGGGCCACAATCACACCGTTTCCAATCACACTTTGATAGAGAGAGACTCGATACACTTCAATCTTTCGATCTTTGATTACAAATGATCCTATAACTCTGAATAGCACTGAGATCTTTGAGAGAGAGTGGCAGAGAATCAAACTAGAGACGATCGAGTTTGATTCGCTTAGGATTTCGGCAGATTTTGTTAAGAATGTTTGAAAATAAGAATGGAAGAGAAAGAGGAGAGAAAACAAAGAAATCTTAAGTAAAAATTTGTTGAAAATTACTGGTATATATAGGAGAATAACGGTCATCCCCATTCATGAAAGGTTATGACGAATAGACACATCTTTTGAAAATTTGAATTTTAAAATCTATGGCTACTATGTCGACATGGGGGGTATAAGCATGTCAACATCCCCTAGTATTTTTTGAAAATTGATTTTGTTTTAAAAGAGATTTTCTTTCTAAAGTTTGTCGAAACAATCTTAGAACTTTCTAAACTATTTTGAATATACTTTATGATTATAAAAACCTTTGGAAAGTGATCGTACGAAATATAAAAGTAATAAAAGCTAAATATATAAATATTTTGAGATTAAAGCTAAAACATTAAAACCAAGAGATAGTCAAGAAATGATTTTGAAATTAGTGTGAATAAAAATAGTTTTTGAATTAAGGCTAAAATATTTAAACCGAGAGAGATGTCTTTTTAAAAAGACAGTTTTCAAAAAAATCTAAAAATAAGTCATTTTGAAAATTTCATGGATTCCATTCCACTAGATAAGGTCGTGGGTTTCGTCCTACTAAAGAGGTCGTGGGTTCCATCCCTCTATTAAAATCAGAATAAAGATTTTAGTGCTATTATGAAGTTTTAACATAAATCTAGACTCTATTACTTATCTTGAACCCTTGATAATCTTGATACTCATGAGTCTTCGGTCTTGATTTCTACAATCTTGGATTCGTTAGTTTTGAATCTCTATACTGTACAGTCTTCATTCTCAGTAACTGCATATATATATATATATATCCTGAATATACATATATATCTAGACAAAGATATTAGTATTTATATTTTATAACAAGTCCTATGGTTGTTGTTATCAAAACCATCATCTCAGGAACTAACACTTTATTGAGGTGTTGATCAATTTTAGGCCATACTTTGCTAATGCATTAAACTTCTAGATCTAATCTTTGGCAGAAAGATCCCCTTTCCTGAGATCAATGAACTCTCTCAAAAACACACTCTTCCAAAACTCGAAATTGAACCGAGCCTCAAACCTCACTCAGAACTTCTTCCAAATAATCACTTCTTTAGGGGTTTCAATAGTCGTTGTTTCCCACCAATCTAGGGTATCCCAATACAGCTGCCTGGAAGCCAGCCACCTTCTTTGTACATCATTCGGCGCTACGTCCATGAAAATACACTCTCTAACTTTCAACCAATTTAATAATTCTACAGCTTGTTCTTTCCTTGAAAATGCCTACCCTTAAGGCTTTTGAAATCTTGACTTAACTTAGAGAAATCCACTCTTGATGTTGGTCTTAGCTCGACTACTTCTAGCATAGCCTCTCATCATCTGTGTCATGAGCTATATGAATAGAAAGTTCACATCCATCCATCCAACAGGTGGGACTGCCTAATTCACCGCCGTCGGAGGCACTTCCCCACCATTACCTTTGACGATCTGAGTACTATCATTCTCTCTTTTAATATTGCCACCTCCAACTTTGATTCTTCTACTTATCAATTCCATTTTCTTCTAAGAAGGTCTTTATCAAAAATGGAAGAAAGAAACTGATTTAGAAATAGAAAATCTCTACATTATCCATCTATACTCCATATAAAAAAACTTAAGTACGTCATATAGTAGCGTATACCCTCCCTAAGATATTTGTCTTCTATTACTAATGTTATTTGACTCTGATTAACTTATACTTAACCTAAGCACTGATACCAAATGTAACATCGCTCATTTTAAGACCTAAAGACGAAACCCCAATATACCATAGTCACACTGAAACTATCTTTCAGCGATAGAGATGAGATTAGTTATACTAAAAAATCTTAAGTAAATAGAGTAGATATACTTAAACAAAGCACAACATTACATATTAAGTTTTACAATTTACACCCTAAAGTTGAGCCTACATGAGTTAAAATTATAATACAACTTAGTCAATAGTGTCATGTCCAACATATAATGATGTTGACATAAACGCTAATGCAATATAAATAGAACATAAATATAACACCCAAGCCTCATGTTTCGTCTTCGGCTTGCATTCTTCGGCCATTCCAAAAGCAACATGTCTAAGTCTGTAAACTTAGCCTACTCAAATGAGTACTTCTGAGTTTATAAGAAAAACAAGAATAATAACATGGGTTAGACATAAAGTCTGGTATGAGTAAAATATTACCTTAGATAAGAAAGATAGAGACAGACCACTCCGCTAATATACATGATCGGTTTTCCTCTTTACAATACCAAAGCAATAATTGTCCAGTTTACAAATAAACCTAAATTGTTGATTTATTTAATTAAATGCCAAAGCAAAACCATGAGTCTACAACCGAAAGCAATCACTCGGTTTGTTTCAGAAAATTCATGGTATTTCAATATAACCAAAGTACCCTACTCTTGACTACCCTTAAGGCATTACGTATTTTTGTAGCAGATATATATTGAAGTTCCACCATTCAGCTACCACTAAATCCTTATGCCTATATATTATAAACATTTACAATGGCTCTCGGATTCCACTAAAGCCTTATGCCTACATAATATATACATTTACATTTTTTCTCGACTGCCACAAATGCCATATGCATCGTCGTTCTTGGTTGCCACTTTAGCCTTACACCAATGCTTTCGTATTTCTATTGCCACCCTAAGCCTTACACTTAGTTTGATTTCAATTTCCAGACTGCCACTCTTAGCCTTATGTCACCCACCATTCCAATGGTTGCCACTCCAGACCATACACCAATTACTTCCATGGTCTAGATGCTTGCCTCTTCAGACATTTCACCCATGGAATTCAAAAATTGCATAATCTTTTGATTCAAAATGCATTTCAACTCAAACGCACCATCTTCGATTCAAAATTAAGTTTGAATCGCAACCGTTACAAATCGTACGCGTCAAAGTGAAATCGAAAAAATCGACACCTAAAATCAAATCGCGATTCAAATCTTCACACCGTAGAAGCAAATTATGGAAATCCAAAAAGGCTTTATTTTTCAAAATCTGAGAAAGGCTGTTGAAATTGGAGGAGATGAATCATCAATTTGAGCTCAATTAATGGCAAACAACTCTGGAAAATTCGAAGGAATCAATCAGATTCATTGTAAAGGCACCATTTATTCCTCAACAAACTATCGATCAAAAGTTCATAGAAAGAAAAAAAATAGAGTAAAAGGAGAACCTGCAGCAAAGCGAAGCTATGGAGAGGTAAACATTTAAACAATCTATCATATTTATCATATTATTATATCCTGCTTTCTTTATCATCTTCATTCTCTCCTCTCTTTTTTTGCAACTCGAAGACTACTAAGCTGCTGAAATTAGGTCAATATGGAAACATAAATTAGGTTGATAGCTGCCAAAATTGCTATAATAATTGATAAATACAACAGCTAATTAATTTTCTTAATTACCCTTTTTATATAAACCCATTGATTAGATATAGTAGCTAATTGCTATGTACATCATCTAATTAAGCTGCTTAATTACACTTTCTGTAAATTTCCTTTGATTAGATATAGACTAGCAGCAATAGTAGTTAAATATAATAGCATCCTATAGCGTAGTAGCTAATTTGATAATACAGTAGCTAATTAAGTTGCTTAATTACTCTTTCTATATATGTCCTTTAATTAGATATAGACTAGCAGCAACCATTATTAAATATAGCAATAGATGTTTAATTTGTTATTGAAAGTTTTATTATATATGTCCTTTAATATAACAACAATTATTACTCTTTCTATATATGTCCTTTAATTATATATGTCCTTTATCATCTTTCTATATACGTCCTTCAATTACACTAAGGTATATAATTAATCTTCTTTCTAACTATTTTATCGATAAGTTATTGAAAGTTTAATGATAGTTAAGATGTTTAATTTTTTTCTTTTTAATCCTTTGAATAATTTTTTTTGTTTCAAGCAATAAATTGGATTGCTTACATTTTCATGTTGATAGAATAAAATTCCTGTGATATAGGTAGCTATAGAAAATAGCTAAATTGTTACAGAGTTACATTATCATGATTGCCTTGATAAATCATCTGTGCATTCATCTCTCTATTTTTTGTTTGCTTTTCAAGTTCTTCTAAGGTAGTACTATTTATTGCATTTTTTTCATTGTAAATGCCTAGAGAAGCAGACATTACATAGGATCACTGTAAGCCGATATATGATGGGAACAAGAAAGTTAATAGATGTAACTATAATTCCAAGGTCATAAATGGTGGTATCTTTAGTGTTAAACATCATTTAGTTCAAACATTCAATAATGTAAAAGCATGTGCTAATATGCCGGAGGAAGTACCCACAATCTTCAAAAACATGAATATTAACAAAGCATCACAGATTCACTAAAAAAAGAGAGAAAATTATTTTTTGACATTACATAACAATTTGACAAATGATTCGTGTAAAAGGAAAAGTCAAATAGAATTATTAAATAATAAAGTTTACATTAATAAAATTCAATACAAAGAAAACTCTCATAATCTTATACTGTCCTTAGTAACCTACAAGTGACAAAAATCAAAATATTAGCAACTCTTAATTGAATATATTTTACACACCGACATGTTATAAATTATAATACATATTCTCCGACTCCACGATTCACAAATTGAATATTATTCCGATTCAAATTTTGTCTATTACGATTTATGATTTGAATCCTATTTGAATCTATGATTCACGATTTGAATCCTATTTGAATCTATGATTCACGATTTGAATCCTGTTTCGATTAAAAATCTAAACTATACGATTTACGATTTGAATCCTATATTGAAATCATTGCTTACACCAACACTTTCGCTTTAGGTTGTTATATAGGTCTTGCACATAGGCTTTCGGTTTCAGTTGCCACATTGGTCTTACACCTACATTTTTATATTTTGGTTACCACACAAGGTATTACACCAATGCTTTTGGTTCCGCGACTTCCAACTCAGAATTTCTATAGTAAAATTAGTCATGTTTGGTTTTTCTCATAACTAAGCACTTTCTCCCAACATATGGATCTTAATTAATTTATAACAACTTATTAACCCATAGGAAAATCTTATAACCCAAAACCCTTCTCTAAAGACATGGTTCTATCATCATATTAAATTCTCAAATCTTAAAGATTTCAAGGAATATGAAATCACCCAATATTAACATGGCGGTGGGAGATCAAGGAAAGAAATGGGGACTAAGGAATATGTTACTGACCTACTCTTAGTTAATAAAGTCTCGAGTTCCCTTAGCTTTAGTCTTTCCTTTTTCTTCTTCTTATTATTTAGGCCACAAGCACCATTAAAGAGCTCAAGCTTTTGTTTTTTGGGTATATAATTAAATGAAAAGAAGGAAGCAGTTATCCTTATTCCATATGAATAATTGAGTCACCGACCCACCATTTCTTTTCCTTATAAATTAGTTAGCTATAATGGTTTCATTTAGTTCTCTTTTATCTTAGATTTTCAACTAGGGTTATTCTATTATCATTTGATTTAGCTAAGCATAATGAGTAAACAAACGTCCTAAGAACATTTACTCCTTTGCATTATTTCAATTTCTTTAACTTATGATTAATTACTTAATAAGTTATTTATTAATTTATGGGGCGTTACATATTGTCTCCCCCTGTTCACCTTAGTCTCCTCTCTTTTTGAGCCTTGGGTTTCTTGTGCCTCCTGTCTTGTGTGTTTCTTGAGCCTCTCTACCAGTAGGTACCAAAGGTCTAAACGATCGATGCTACTTGTTTCTACCTAGCGAATGTCTTAATTCGGTAGACCAACTTTTCACCTTCTCCGAATCAAAACAATTACCTTGCATATCATCGACCACTTCAAAAGCACTATATATTCAGCTTACTGATAAAAAAAAGTTAAATTTAACAATTATTATGTCATGAAAGAATGCAAATTGTTAAATTTTGTATATCAATGTACCAACTACATCATGCACTAATGGAGCTCGACAAATGTAAGCAACCAATCTTTTAGATGATTGTTTGAAGATATACATACTAGTTAGTTGCCAATGCCAAATTCATACTCACTCAATAATATAGGAGTACGTTCTTGAAAAACATGATCAAATCTTCCATTCTATAACTCCACATTTTCATTCAGCAAAACTTTTAAATCATTCAAATTTGGATTTATTTGAACAATAAGATCGAGAATGTGTGGAGAAGTAAACCCAAATTGTCCCATCATCCAATGCGAGGCATAATTTTCAAAATTCCAAAATAGTATTAACCGTACTTCGAAGTCCAACCCAAAAGGAGAAATTATATAATAGGACCATTAAAAATTATTAAGCAATGAATACAGTTCCTAAGTTACGGATACATCCGATAGTAAGTCTAACTTATTACTATAATATTGAATACTTTTAGGAGTTTCATGCCAATTTCTTGCATAATTCCACCTGCAAAAGTATGGGCGATCATGATCCAAATTAGCAGGAATCTTATACCAGGACGTCTAGTGGCTAGATAAGACTAAAACAATAATTGTAGCAATGTCATACAACCATCTGATAATTTTGTTTATAGCACAACATTTTTCAACTTGCTATAGAAATAACAAAGTATTGCACTAGCCTATGATACTGACCACTTAGTACTAATTCGTTCAAAAATCACATAAAATTTCAAGTTACACCAACCTTTAGAATGATCTGTAAAAAGTCAAGTGTTTAAGAAGTACAGGATTACTCCAAGGCTATGATAAAGTATGTTAATATTCGTCACATCTTCTCGAAGTGGATCTTGAAATTCTTTTCTAAACCAACTCATACTAACCTCACTTTTGGATCATATAACATTTTCAAGTATACAAAGTAACTCATGAAACAATATAAAATTATCATACTCCAAACTATCAAGACAAATTAAGGAACCATATGTGGGTAAGCCCAACGAATAATAAAGGTTACATAAAGTGGTAGACATTTCTTCTACACTAATATGAAAAGTATTTTTACCGGGCATACAGTGATCACACAATGCCATATCAAGATGATGATTAAATACAATGGATTCAACTTGCATTGCTTTTCAAAAACCAACTAATTTAAATTTTCTTCCGAACAAGGTTCCTTGTAATTTATTTATTTAATTCTAGTTGAACGGTCTACAAGTTGAATAAATTTAAAATAAAGAAATGATACATGTCGGTTGATTTATCCAGTCGACTACACGTCGTATTCAAGTTATTTCCTCCTCGGAGACTTTCTCCTTTCTCTTTTTGGCTTAGTTTACAAAGCTAAGCTATTGCCTTCAACTTACTCTAATGAAGGTTATGTTTTTAATGCATAGTTGAATGAGAGAGCATGGGCATATTACTTGCACCATCAACACCTTAACTTCTAAATTTTGTATTGTTAGATTGAATCTTCAAAAGCACATTAGACATCCTGGTCTTAAGACATAATGTTAATGTACTCTCAACATAGAATAAAAAATAGGTTTTGATATTAAAACGTCATATGAGATATATCTCAATATACGGGAAATTTTTTCTCTTTTAACTTCATCTTGAAATTCATCAATGGGAATACATATTTTTTACCTCCGATTTCTTCAAGGATAGTATTCTTCTCTAATAGCTATAATATGCATAATCTCCTTTTGAATTATAAGAGAAGTTTACTTGAGATTTTGAGGGGAATTATCCAGTATTTTTTGTGTGCAAGTTCATTATTTCTTTCTTCTTTAAACTTTAATAATTCAATGAAAATTCCTTATTAACAGCTTTAACGAACTTAAGCTTTCATCATGTACTCCAAAACCATACGGTTGAAGAAAAAGGTAGAAAATAGCTTGAATGCTTCCTTTAAGGCATATTTGATTTTATAATTTTTTTCTTCTAATTGAACATTAACCACTCTCTTAATATGTTCAGACTGTTTTTTAAATCCCTTGCACAGTTCTCACATTTGTTATGTGACAAATTGGTATACCTTTTCCTCTAATACGGTTCTTATTACTACTATCTGGCATATTTGGTTGGAAAGAAATTCGAGAGTTTTTAACAACACTGAAATGCCAGTTAAAGTTAGAAGCTTACTCATTTTACAAGACAATAGAAACTTAATCAAGTTTAAATTGGAAACCACTAAGAATAACAAGGAGATGGAGCTTATCTTAAAGTCTTTGCACTGTGCTCTAGGCCGCAGATCTAACAACCAACCTCCTTGACCTATGTCCTTCCTTTTGCCGTTGATTGTAGATAGCTCGAAGCTTTGGCTAGTGCTGGTGACTGAAGCTTTCATGTAGATCTGTTTGAAGAGGATGTATTCTATCGGTGGCTCTTCTTTTCAGGAACTTTGATTTATTTGAGAGGCACATGAGATGGAGATGTTTATTTTGGTTTAAATTTGTTATTGTTTTGGTTTTTTAAGAGGCTTTTGAGAGGCTTTTTTAAGAGGCACTTTGGGTGTTTCTTTTTAACTTTTGAATTGTTGCTTTAAGTTGATCGTATGGTTGGTTTTGAGTGTTTTTATATATGTTTACTCCTCCAACCATTTGACAGCTTGATTTTGCAGTTTTCTATCTCTTGTTATTCTGTTAATATATGGACATGATATGTACTCTTTTTCCTACCAAGGCACCCATCTAGGCTAGGGGGATTGTTAGGTTTTAATGAGGCATATCATGGAAGTATATGGATCTGTTTGTTAACAAAGTATCTATTTTCAAAAAAAATTCAAGGAGTATGAAAATCACCCAATATTAACATGGTTGTGGGAGATAGAGGAAAGAAAGGAGGACTAAGGAATACGTTATTGACCAATACTCTTTAGTTAATTAAGTCTCGAGTTCCCTTAGCTTTAGTCTTTCCATTTTCTTCTTCTTATTGTTTAGGCCCAAGCACCATTAGAGAGCTCAAGCTTTTATTTTTTTTGGGTATATAATGAGATGAAAAGAAGGAAGCGGTTTTCCTTATTCCAAATGAATAATTGAGCCACCGACCAACCATTTCCTTTCCTTATAAATTAGATAGATATAACAGTTGCGTTCATTTCTCTTTTATCATAGATTTTTAACTAGGGTTTTTCTATTATCACTTGATTCACCTAAGCGTAATGAGTAAACAAATGTCCCAAGAACATTTACTCCTTTGCATTATATCAATTTCTTTAACTTTATAGTTAATTACTAAATTTGTTATCTATTAATTTATGGGGCGTTACATATTGTCCCTCCTTATTCACCACATGTCTCCTCTCTTCTTGAGCCTTGTGTTTCTTGCGTCTCCTATGTTGTGTGTTTCAAGAGCCTCTCCACCGTTAGGTACTAAAGGTCTAAACGATCGATGAAACTTGTTTCTACCAAAAATTGGGTCAAGAAAATGTCTTAAGTCAATAGACCTACTTTTGACCTTCTCCGAATGAAAACAATTATCTTGCATATCATCGACCACTTCTAAAGCACTATATATCCAGCTTACTGATAAAAAAAGTTAAATTTAACAATTCTTATGTCATGAAAGAATGTTAATTATTAAATTTTGTAGATCAATGTACCAACTACATCATGCTCTAATGGAGCTCAATGAATGTAAGCAACCTATCTTCTAGATGATTGTTTGAAGATATACCGACGAGTTATTTGCCAATGCCAAATTCATACTCACTCGATAATATAGGAGTACGTTCTTGAAAAACATGATCAAATCTTCCATTTTATAACTCCACATTTTCATTTAGCAAAGCTTTCGAATCATTCGGATTTGGATTTATTTGAACAATAAGATCGAGAATGTGTGGAGGAGTAAATCCAAATTGTCCCATCATCTGACGTGATGGATAATTTTCAAAATTCCAAAATTGTATTAACCGTACTTCGAAGTCCAACGCACAGGAGAAATTATATAATAGGACCATTAAATGCATTAAGCAATGAATATGGTTCCTAATTTACGAATACATCCAATAGTAAGTCTAACTTATTACTATAATATTGAACATTTTTAGGAGTTTCATACCAATTTCTAGCATAACTCCACCTACAATGGTATGGGCGATCACGATCCAAATTAGCAGGGATCTTATAGCAGGACGCCTAATGGCTAGATGAGACTAAGACCATCACTATAGTAATGTCATACAGCCATCCGATAATTTTGTTTATAGCACAACATTTGTCAACTCACTATACAAATAACAAAGTATTGCATTAGCCTATGAATACTAACCACTTGGTACTAATTCGATTAAAAATAACATAAAATTTCAAGTTACACCAACCTTTCGAATGATCCGTAAAAAGTCAAGAGTTTAAGATGTACAAGGTTAAACCACTGCTATGATAAAGTATGTTAATATTCATCACATCTTCTCTAAGTGGATCTTGAAATTCTTTCCTAAACCAATTTATACTAACCTCACTTTTGGATCGTATAACATTTTCAAGAAGAAATATACAAAGTAACTCATGAAAAAGTATAAAATTATCATACCCCAAACTATCAAGACAAATTGGGGAACCATATATGGGTAAGTCTAATGAATAATAAAGGTTACATAAAGTGGTAGACATTTCTTTTACACCAAAATGAAAAGTATTTTTATCTGGCCTACATCGATCACACAACGCCATAACAAGATTATGATTAAATATGATGTATTCAACTTGCATTAATTTTCAAAAACCAACTAATTTTAAATTTTCTTCCAAACAAGGTTCCTTGTAATTCATTTATTTAATCCTACTTGAACGGTCTAGAAGTTGAAATATTTGAACACTCTGATTTATAACAACCAATACAAATCAACATTTTATAATGTTTATTCTATAAAAAAATGATGTATAAAATAAACAAAATACCTCAATAGTGATTGATTTTCACTCATATGTTTGTGTTGAAGATGAAAAAACACTTCTATCAACAAGTCCGGATGGCAATTCTATAAAAATTAAGAATCCAATATATAACATTAATATCCAATTATGTACTATACAAATTAATACTAGAGTTTCCTTTTTTGATTATCTAGCTAGTAACATATTAATATCAAATCAATCAACTACCAAAAAGGTCACTAAAATTAGTCAAATATGAGAAGAAAAAAATTTCAATTAATTCAAATTCAAATACAATACCTCTAATTTGTGAAGATGAAGAAAAACCTACCATTTTGATAACAATGAACAAGTTAATTAATCTAATTTGCTATTTTGGGATTAAATTGAATAAGGGATTAAGAAAGAGAAAGTGCAATTTTTCTTAAGGCCGTAAATGTTCCAACGCAGTCCAAAATTGCGCAAGTGCAAATATGTATATATATTTAAAAATTATAGCATGTGCAATTTAAATTGCGCAAACTATAATAAAATATTAACGCTTATGCAATTTAAAATTGCGCATGTTATATCAAAAACATGTTTATTTTTTCCATTAGTTTTTTTTTAATCTATTATTACAATACATTTTTTTTGCAAGCTCATATAAATTTTTTTCCCCAATGATAATAATTCATTTTCTTTATAAAATATTATTGATGGGTATTATGATGATAGTATTATGAAATAAACTTGAAATAAATAAATGATACATGTCGATTAATTTAGCCAGTTGAATACACGTCATATTGCAAGTTATTTCCTCCATGGAGACTTTCTCCTTTCTCTTTTTGGCTTTGTTTACAAGGTTAAGCTATTGCCTTCAATTTACTCTAACTAGTGCGAACCCATGCTTCGCACACGGATGTGTTGAAAATATTGTAGTTACGCAGTAAATAGAAAAGCAGGAAAATCAGTGACATAAGGAATAGAAAGTAAATAAGGTAACGGAGCAAAAGGTATAGTAAGTTTGGCAACATTATACTATAAATTTACAATATTGAAAAGAAGCATAGTGAAATACATAAGGAAATAGTAACCAAAGGTACATAAAGCAAGTTTACTTTCAAGTGTAAATTCAAATACTGGATTAATTTAACATTTTGGATCTAACACATTATTAAATTATGAACAAAGATTTAGGACCGGGCTGCAACATTGTAGCTAAATCAGTACATCTTCAACTATCAATATTAGTTTGAGAAAAAATAGACGTAACGGATGTTGGTACAACCAGTGCAATGAAATCACCTTTTGATACCAATGTGCTGATTGTTAAATTGCAGTGAATGCCAGGCGCAGGCTTAATTTGGTCCATATTTGCATAACTTGTCCAAAACATAATAAGGAACTGGTAAAATAACATACGTGGTGTGAGCACCAGATTGAATAATTTAAGTATGATACTCACAATGATGTGGAGAAATCCTGGAAGCAGTTTTTTGTGCATTAATATTCAGAAATTAAATGTAGCCTCAAATCATGTGTTGAAATGAATAAATTTATATCTTCATATACGCAGTATATGTGTTGCATTCTCGAACATCAAAGGTACATAAACACCTTCTTGAACTCCGAGATTGAGCTTATCACGTAAACGAAAGTAAATATTCATTGAAAAACCAAATATTGTTGGAGATACTGCCACCAAAAAATAGTTTTTTCTCTGAAGTGTGAAAAATTTCAGAAATGACAAAGAATTTAAGGTACGGTTATCGCAAATTAGTTTTGGATTTGCATGATTTTAGCTGCCATTCATATACATTATGGAAATGTTATGTGATTGTTAAATTGAATCAAGTGACAAAGTAATTAGAGGCAGCATCATGCAATAGAGTAACAATGTTAAGGACAAATGTAAGTTGTATATTAGTTTGTCGCCTCGATAATACGTCGTTGCTGTATTTAAAAATGATCAATTGAACGTACCTTTTATTTAAACTTGATGGCTAGGGATGGAAATGAGGCAGGTTAGGGCAGGCTTTTCATGCCCCATACCTGATCCTAGTCTTTTAAACCCGCCCCATACTAGCCCCGTAGACCCTGTTCGGGTCTAGACTTTCATCCCAACCCGAAACCCATACAGGTCGGAGTAAGACACGACCCGCTCCAAAACCTCCAAAACCCAATGCATCTTTGTTTGTTCACTCAAAAGTTAATTATAATTTGCATACACTAATACTTTTATGTGTAAGAAAGATAGGTATAAAAAATATTGATTATATATAATAATGACTATAAAATTAAAAGAAAAAAAAGTGTTCAGTTAGAATTCAAACAATATGCATTTTTATTTATACAATTAGCAATAATGCAACTAATATTTTAAAATAATATAATTTATTGAATAAAACATTATGATATCTTCAGTATAGATTTTTTGTTAAATAGATTAAAAAATCATAATTATTTTATATTATGAGCTTCAATAGTAGGGTAGGGTTGGGGTACGTTTGCAAACCCCCTACTCGATCTGAGACCCAGAGCTTTCATAAGCAGGGCATGGGTCTACTCGCCCCGTGGCTCAATAGAGCATGCCTTGATGAGTCAAAATACGGGCAGGTTTACTAGATTTGGACCCTAAACCCACTCCATTGCCATCCCTATTGATGGCTACAAATTTGGGTCGTTATAGAACGGTTCGCTATTTAACTTATGTGAGTTCAGCATGATGAGTAAATCTTCGGTGGTAATGTATATATACCTCCTGTGGATTCGTTAACGCGAACGGTTACCTGTAATGATTTAGAGATATGTCTCTTTAGGTTTCGTAAGTTAATATATTATTAAAAGATGAACTTTTGTACCTTGTTGACGTGGATGCACAACTTCTTGTCGTGGTATGGAATGTAGTTTTCTAATTGTTTTAATCGATGTTCCAGTTCCAATGTTGTGTATGAATATTTCAAATCCTGTGAGATAACTTGTGAAGGTCAGTGTGATAAATGATCTCAGATAAGGCCTATAGTAGTGAAATTAACTGTTGTTTGTTACATACATTTTTAGAGCTTGTACTCTTGATTAATCATCGAAGGTATTTTTTTCTATCGTAGATTGATGTAGTGTAGCGTTTAGTTCTCGTGGTGCCTGCAATTAATGAGGGCATAACTGGTAGCGCGTAAACATGGATTTATATTCCTTGAAATTCCAAAATAGAACAGACTAATGTGATATTCTCGTCCACTTTCAGGTTTCATGTTTTTGTAGGAAATTTTCAAGGCCATGGTCAGAATGAGTGAATGATTGTGGGATCAACTATTAATATGAACTTATGGCAAGTAGATACCTGTCCGTGGATATCAATCTGATATGGTATGATTTTAAAATTGCACCAGAATAAGAGGATAGAAGGAGAAAAATAATATGTGAGATATACAGTTGTTGGAGCAGTTAGCGGAAACATTTCATTGTATACATACATTTGTGTAAAGGGGCATTTCACCAGAAGGACAAACTTTACCGTCCAATTAATTTCTAGGACACACATCCGCAGAAATTAATTTCAAGGCCAAAGTCGGTAGTATAATTACTTTTAAGGACAAAGTCAGCCGTACAATTACTTTCAAGGACATAATTTCATAGGTTTTTTGGCCTTAGAAACTAATTATTTTGCATTTTGTCCTTAAAAGTAATTATTTCAACTATGTGTCCTAGAAACTAATTGCACTTGCTAGAGAGGCCCTTGTGGCTAATTTCCACTTGTGTAAATGTATATACGGATGTTTATTAATATGTATGTAGTTAAAAAGTACCTTGGACTTTAGTTTGGAGTGTGCGAAGTCCATTTCAAATTGATTGTTAGAAGTTTTGAGGTGTAGACTCCCACTTGTAACAATTAGTTTGTGGCCCAATCACATGTTAACAGTGTGTAACTGATGCAGCCCAGCCTGAAGAAGTTCTAGGTCGCTCACGACCTAACGGGCTAACACTTGAGAATAAGTCATTGGAAGATGAAGTCCTAGGTCGCTCACGACCTAGTGAAGGCAGCACGCGAGTCAATGGATTCAGCATGATGGCATGCGAACGAGCTAAAAGGTTACGACCTAAGTTAGGTCGCGAGATTGAAGTACGACCTAGACGAGTGAAGTTAGGTCGCCAAGAAGAGATACGACCTAAGTTAGGTCGCGGAGAGGAGTTACGACCTATGCTAGGTCGTGGGAAGATCTGGGGAGATAAGCCGTTCACTATAAGTCGCGAGGCTTTAAGTCGTGAAGCCTTAGGTCGTGAAGTTAGATCGCAGGAATACGAGTCGACCTACGATAGGTCACGGGAAAATGTTCCGACCTAAGTTAGGTTGCAAGAAGTTAGGTCGCTCGCCTTAAGCCGCCGAGAAGATAGGTCGCTACCTCCCGTTTTTAAGTCGTTCACTGCTGCATCTTTAAGTCGCTCAAGGATAGGTCGCTGCTGCCATGTATTTTAGGTCGTGTTGTTTAGGTCATTGCCGACCTATGTATTGTAAAGTGTTGTGTTGTATTTGCTTATGTTGTAATATTTTTAGATCGTAAGTCGCCTGTTTTTAGGTCGTACTATTTTTAGGTCATAGGTCGTTTCCGACCTAAGTGTTGGGTAATTTGAGTCGTGTGTTGTAACTTCTATAAATAGGCCGGTGGTGCCATTTGTAATAGTTGAGTTGATTTTGAATAAAATTCTTGTTTGTTAGCTTTGTGCTTTCAATTAAAATTGGTAGTTGAGTGTTATCTCCTATCTCCACCTTCGACATTCGAGTGCGCTCGAATCTTCGATCGTTGAAGCCAATTCGCGGAATCAAGTGCGCTTGATCAACGCTCGAAGAATTGTAGATCTCTCTTCACGGTATCGTGCACGATCAACGTGTCAGAGATAGCTAGAATTCGGTATCTTCGGATCAACGAATTTAGGTATTTCTGTATTCATCAATCCACCGATTGCTACTTTCATCGCTCTACCTTGTTTTTGTTTAATCCGCTGCGTCAGTTTGGTATCAGAGCTTGTTTTAGCCAATCATAGCTAAATCGAGTCTTGGAGCCGAGAATTTCGAAGTTGAAGTGTTAGCCGAGCTTGAAGTGTTGAGCCGAGCTAAGTAGAAGTGTTGGAGATTGCAAGTTGCATTATTTGGAGAAGTTTTTGTTCGTCGTGTTCATCGCAAATTGCAGCAAGGTTGGAGTTTTCGATCCATTTCATTTTGGATCAAAGTTCGAAAGGTGTTTGAAATTTGGAGTTGGAGCCGAAAGTCAAAGTTTTGAAGAATCAACCATGCTGCCGAGAAGAGCTAATCGCCATCAGAACGAAAAAGCTTTGTATAGAAGAGAAGAAGCTGATGAGATGGAGCAACGAATTAATGAAACTTTAGTGAAAAGCTTAATGAAGGGATTGGACGATTAGAGAAGATAATGTTGGAGATGAATCAGAATCGGAGAAGGGTTTCGCCTGAATCCAACCATGGGGGAAGTAGAGTCTTACCACATTCCAATCGAGAAAGAAGTGTTGATGATGATCAAAGACGTGGGAGGAATGTGAATGATCGAGAACGGAGGAATGTAGATAGAAGGGATGTTGGAGGAAGACGTGATGGTAATAGAGATGTTGGTGGTCAGGATCGACATCGATATACATCGGATTTTGAAGAAGAGTATGATGGTGGTAGTATTCATGGACGATGACATGGACAAGGAAGAAATCAGTCGGAGTATGATCACAAGTGGGAATCTGGGATGAAGACTGAAATTCCAGAATTCAAAGGAGGTATGCAAGCTGAAGAGTTTTTGGACTGGTTGTCTAATGTGGAGGAGATTTTTGACTTCAAGGAAGTTCCAGAACATCGTAGAGTGAAGTTGGTTGCTACAAGGTTGAGGGGTAGAGATTTGGCATGGTGGTAGCAAACCAAACTTACACGTGAACGGATGGGGAAGTCAAACGTTGAATCATGGGAAAAGATGAGCAAAATGATGAAAGCCACATTCTTACCTTACAATTATCAATCGCTTATGTATCAGAGGCTGCAAAACTTGAGGCAAGGAACGAAGTCTGTTAATGACTATGCTGACGAATTCTATCAACTGATTGCAAGGAACGATATCATGGAGACAGAGGAACAATTAACACCTAGATTTGTTCGAGGATTGCGTATGCAGATTCAAGACATGGTAAATATGTTTGATCCCAGATCTGTAGCGGAGCACACCAGAAAGCGTTGGCTTGGGAGAAGAAGGGGAGACGAGGAGGTGGTGTGTTTACAAATTCCAACAATCCAGTGAAGGGTGTTAGTGGAAGTTCTAATGTTTCAAAAACTGTTGCAAAACCAGTTGTGAATGAGGTTGGGAAGATCAAAGTCAATAATGGTTTCAAGTGTTATAATTGCCAAGAAATGGGCCACAAAAGTAATTAATGTCCAAAGCCGAAGAAGAGAGCTATGATAGCGGAGGTTGAGGATGAAGAAGCTGAATGTTCCAATTCACCACCTGATGAGAAGGAGGAAGAAGTGTCGGGAGATGAAGGTTGTAATCTGATGATGAGGAGGTCTTGTTTGACATCAAAGCAAGAGGAGGATTGTAGTTGGTTGAGGAGCAATATTTTTCAGTCGACATGTACTATTCTAGGAAAAGTTTGCAAATTTGTTATTGATGCTGGAAGCTGTGATAATATAATTTCATCAGAAGCTGTAAGGAAGTTGGCATTGAAGACTGAGAAACATCTGAAACCGTACAAGTTGGCTTGGTTGAGAAAAGGCGGGGAGGTGAAGGTTGGACGAAGGGCTTGTGTGAATTTTTCAATTAGGAAGAAATATAAAGACGAAATCTGGTGCGATGTGGTAGATATGGATGTTTGTCATTTGTTGCTGGGAAGACCGTGGCAGTATGATAGGGCGGTGCAACATGACGGTCGTATCAACAGTTATAGCTTTATGTTTGAAGGCACAAAGATTACTCTAGTTCCAAAGAAGCGACAACAGGAAGAAAACAAACTGGAGGAGATTGAAGAGCTGAAAACTTTATTATCCTTGAAGGAGTTTGTTAAGGAGGTTGAAGAGGAGCCTGAAGTGTTTTTGTTAATTGGGCGTGAGAGCAGTGAAGTTGTTGAGATACCTGATGAAGTAAAACCAGTACTGGAAGAATTTGATGATGTATTTGCTGAAGAGCTACCAGCGTTATTACCACCGTTGAGGGATATACAACACCAGATAGATCTTGTTCCAAGTGCTGTGTTGCCACATAAACCACACTATAGAATGAGTCCGAAAGAACATAAAGAGTTGCGTAGGCAGGTAGAGGAATTGCTTGAACAGGGGTGTATACAAGAGAGCTTAAGTCCGTGTGCTGTACCAGCATTACTCGTACCGAAGAAGGATGGTTCATGGAGAATGTGTATGGATAGCAGGGCACTGAATAAGATAACTGTCAGATACAGATTTCCGATGTCGAGGCTTGATGATCTGTTAGACCAAATCAGTCGGTCTGTGATCTTTTCGAAGATTGATCTTAAAAGTGGTTATCACCAGATACGAATTAGACCAAGGGACGAATGGAAGACAGCATTCAAGACGAGGGAAGGATTGTATGAATGGCTGGTGATGTCGTTTGGTCTATCGAATGCACCAAGTACATTTATGAGAGTGATGAACCAAATTTTTAGGCCATACATTGGGAAATTTGTGGTGGTATACTTTGATGATATTTTGATTTACAGTGCTAGTACCGAGGAGCATGTTCAGCATTTGAAGAAAGTGTTGATTATTCTTCGTGAAGAACAATTCTATGCTGCTACGAAGAAATGTGTTTTTATGGCAAGGAGTGTTTTATTTCTGGGGTATGTTGTATCGGAGGGAGGAATACAGGTTGACCAGAGTAAAGTCGAAGCAATTAGAGATTGGCCACAACCCAAGACGATAACAGAGGTTTGGAGTATTCATGGGTTGGCTTCATTTTATATAAGATTTATTCCACACTTTAGTAGTGTGATGGCGCCTGTTACAGATTGTATGAAGGGTAAACAGTTTTCATGGTCAGAGGAAGCAGGGGATGCTTTTGGGAAGATCAAGGAGTTGTTGACGTCT
Source organism: Allium fistulosum (assembly GCA_030737815.1). Taxonomy (NCBI): domain Eukaryota; kingdom Viridiplantae; phylum Streptophyta; class Magnoliopsida; order Asparagales; family Amaryllidaceae; genus Allium; species Allium fistulosum. Next base: position 640,533,481 of record CM060907.1, on the reverse strand, counting down.
GCACCAATTCTAGTATTACCAAATTTTCAGTTGTTGTTTGAGCTACACACTGATGCGTCAAAGGTTGGGATTGGAGGAGTGTTGAGTCAGACGGGACGTCCGATTGCATATTTCAGTGAGAAGTTATCAGGAGCGAAGATGAGATATAGTACGTATGATGTGGAATTTTATGCTGTTGTACAAGCGATTAAACATTGGAGACATTACTTATTTCACAAGGAGTTTGTGCTGTACACTGATCATGAGGCGTTGAAACATCTACAAGGGCAAGAGAAGATTTCAGTAAGGCATGCATCGTGGATTGCGTACCTGCAACAATTTACATTTGTGGTGAAGCATAAATCTGGAGTTACAAACCGTGTGGCAGATACGTTGAGCGGAAGGAATCATTTGTTAACAACAATGAAGGTAGAAGTAACGGGGTTTGATGTGTTGCTAGAATTATTTGTCGATGATCCTTACTTTGCAAAGTTTGTTGATAAAGTCAAGGAGGGAGAGACGGATGAATTTTTGATGGTAGATGGTTTTCTGTTCAAAAGAAATCGATTGTGCATACCTGATTGTAGTTTGAGAATGAAGATTGTGAAGGAGCTACATGAAGAAGGCCACATGGGGACAGATCGTACATTACAGTTGATTTCACAATCTTATTTTTGGCCATCTATGAGAAAAGAAGTTAAAAGATTTGTGGAGAGATGCCATATTTGCCAAGTTTCCAAAGGGACAGCGACGAATGCGGGATTGTATATGCCATTACCCGTGCCTACTAAACCATGGGTTGATATCAGCATGGATTTTGTTTTGGGTTTACCGCGAACTCAAAGGGGAAACGATTCCATTTATGTGGTGGTTGACTGAATGTCATAAAATCGTTCAGGAGCGATTAGAGAAGGCGAATGAGAAGTATAAAAGGTCCGCAGACCTGAAGCGAAGAAATGTTGAGTTTAATGAAGGAGATATGGTATATGCTGTGTTAACAAAGGATCGTTTTCCAGTGGGTGCTTATAACAAGTAGAAAGCCAGAAAAATTGGTCCTGTAAAAGTCATGAAACGGATGAATGAAAATGCTTATAAGTTGAAGCTGCCGGAGGATGTGTACACGTCTGACGTGTTTAATGTTAAACATCTTATACCGTATCATGGGAATGAATTTGTTGTGGAAGAGGAGGGCGCAAATTAGAGGACGAATTTTTCTCAACCTAGGAAGGATGATGCAGCCCAGCCTGAAGAAGTTCTAGGTCGCTCACGACCTAATGGGCTAACACTTGAGAATAAGTCATTGGAAGATGAAGTCCTAGGTCGCTCACGACCTAGTGAAGGCAGCACTCGAGTCAATGGATTCAGCATGATGGCATGCGAACGAGCTAAAAGGTTACGACCTAAGTTAGGTCGCGAGATTGAAGTACGACCTAGACGATTGAAGTTAGGTCGCCAAGAAGAGATACGACCTAAGTTAGGTCGCGGAGAGGAGTTACGACCTATGCTAGGTCGTGGGAAGATCTGGGGAGATAATCCGTTCACTATAAGTCGCGAGGCTTTAAGTCGTGAAGCCTTAGGTCGTGAAGTTAGGTCGCAGGAATATGAGTCGACCTACGATAGGTCGCGGGAAAATGTTCCGACCTAAGTTAGGTCGCAAAAAGTTAGGTCGCTCGCCTTAAGCCGGCGAGAAGATAGGTCGCTACCTCCTGTTTTTAAGTCGTTCACTGCTGCATCTTTAAGTCGCTCAAGGATAGGTCGCTGCTGCCATGTATTTTAGGTCGTGTTGTTTAGGTCGTTGCCGACCTATGTGTTGTAAAGTGTTGTGTTGTATTTGCTTATGTTGTAATATTTTTAGATCGTAAGTCGCCTGTTTTTAGGTCGCACTATTCTTAGGTCGTAGGTCGTTTCCGACCTAAGTGTTGGGTAATTTGAGTCGTGTGTTGTAACTTCTAAAAATAGGCCGGTGGTGCCATTTGTAATAGTTGAGTTGATTTTGAATAAAATTCTTGTTTTTTAGCTTTGTGCTTTCAATTAAAATCGATAGTTGAGTGTTATCTCCTATCTCCACCTTCGACATTCGAGTGCGCTCGAATCTTCGATCGTTGAAGCCAATTCGCGGAATCAAGTGCGCTTGATCAACGCTCGAAGAATTGTAGATCTCTCTTCACGGTATCGTGTGCGATAAACGTGTCAGAGATAGCTAGAATTCGGTATCTTCGGATCAACGAATTTGGGTATTTCAGTATTCATCAATCCACCGATTGCTACTTTCATCGATCTACCTTGTTTTTGTTTAATCCGCTGCGTCAGTAACCAATGCCTGGTTTAATATTAAATGTGGCAGAAAAATCATCATATTACCTTTTTGTTAGAAAGACAGACTAAATCGTAGTTGATATACTTCTTGGTACCCAAAATTGATATATTTTTATTTAATATGCTTCAACTCAGGGTTAAGTCTAACCCAATTTTTTTTACCCTTTTTTAGGTGTGCGCTTTTTTTTGTCACCGTGTATAAATTTTGGCCTATAGGTAGCGGATGATGGCTGAGTATAAAGCGTAACAACGTGTATGAGTATATTCAGTAATATGAACCAATATTTTGCATTTTATATCAAAACACAGATTTAGTATTTGCAAAAATTTATGAAGTTTAACTCACATAGGTGGAAAATTATTTTTAAATAAATAAAGTTAGGAGAAACATGGAGATCGAAAGAAATTGCAATGCTTTATTAGATGAACAGATGAAAACACACATAGTACATGAATGACAATAGTTGACATAACCAAAGACAAAGTAGAGTTGTTAATCGATAGTCATACGATTTTTCTTCCTTCCCGATCCCTTGCCCAGTGAAACCTTACTTGCAGAGCTGCAAGGAACCTGTTGGTTGATGTCATGTCAGTTTGCTTGAAATATATGTAGAAATTGATCGATTTAAAGCATGGAAAGAAGATTCATGTAATGACAGCGTGTAACCTGTGCACTGCACACGGTATGTTTAGAAAAATGGTTGTATATATATTTTCAAAGAATTGAATTTGCTATGGGTAATTTTCTAAAATAATTGATTCATGTACTAAATTTACTAATTTTAAGTATGTAATTTTTTTCATGTGAGTTATGATTTTTATATTCTTATAAAAATTAAATTCCTTTGTAGATAATAATGATTTAGATATTTATTTATTCTTTTTAAGCATTTAATATTTGGTAAGAAAATAAATAAAAGTTAGTATTTTTAATTAATTTTGGAAATAAATATTTTTATAGATTTCAAGTTATAAATTTATATACATAAATTTTGAGTGTAACGTATAGTTTTTATACATTTTTTTAAAAGATAAATAATATATAAGCTGAATTTCAAATTTTTTTGTTTTTTGAAATGGTACTTTATATACAACATGTCACTGGGATAACATATCACATGTCAATAAACGTTCGAATCACGCTACACAATTTTCGAACTTGTGACCTCTCGCACCAATGCCGAATCACTTAACTACATAGACAATGGTGCTTGTCCTGAATTTCAAATTTACTTAAAGGAAAGACAAATATACACAAAAATGAATGGTAATACTAATTAATCGATACATTTTTTGCATTTCAAGCTCTTGGGGTTAATATCAACGTCAGGAATAAGTTTATTATATTACCTAAGTAATACAAAATATTTATTTAAAAACTAAAAGAAATGTTGATTAAAAGAAACATTGCCGTTCATATTGTTATTTAATTATGTAAAAATTATAAATTGGTTTTCAAATCATTATTTCATACCTTTAATGATTTTAATTTATAATAAAACCTTTTTAAAAAATAATTAACATTTGCCTCAAAAAGAAAAGAAAATACCAAATGAAATTTCTAACTAAAATACTATATATTTTGTCGTTTAATTAACGTAAATTATGAATATTTAGAATTATAATATTTTTACAAACGTATTAACTAAAAATATCCATTGTTTTTCAAAGTTACAAACGACATTATTCATTACCTACAATTAATTTAATATCATTCTTAACAAAAATAAATTTTATTAACCATAAAGAAACCAATTGATTACAAATTTTAAAAAGAAAAAATGTTGAATATATTTGTAAGTATACATGTTTTAGAAAGAAAAAGTTATGTGTATGTTTTTTATAATAAAATAACAACTTCAAAAAGAAAATTTATATATATTTTTCTTTGTAATTAAGTACTAATTTTAGAAAGAAATAAATTATGTAAACTTGAATTAGGATAATGTAAGAGATATAAAGATAACTTTGTAAATAATTATAGAAAGTTTGATTTATTTGGATAGAATGAAGTATTAGCTCGATAACTTTTTGTCAATAATGTAGTATATCACACATTGAATTATCATATATCAGGGTTTGTTAGACCAAATAATGATTATTAGTTAATTGGATTTATTTTAAATGTTTAAAATTTAAATCATTGAATTAATTCAAATATATGGACTTGACCGTAAAATAATATGATAAAACTTGAAAAAGTTTTGTGAATGAATAAAATGATAATTAAGAGAATTGATAGTAGTTTGTAGTAATAATGGTAAATTGAAAGGAAAATAAATATTTAAAGAGAATCAAGAAGAGAGGATAAAACCTCATAAATAATAAGAAAACTTTAAATTCTTATGTTTTACTAATATTTAATATATTTTTCTATTTTATACTTACTTAGGCTTTAAGTGTTTTGGCCATAAATAGCTAGTTATACATTTTATTTCTATCATAAGATTGTAATGAATTACTCATATACACACTTTTCATCTGCCAATTACCTTCAACAAACTGCACTTCAGCTTCCGCTGTTGAAGTAGTAAACCCGATCCAGCTATGACTTTACATCAGTAAAAATTCATATCAATAAAAATATTAAAATACTTGTCAAAGAAAACTTCCAGATCATAAACCATTTCGACAAAGTTCCATTTGTTGACTTGCCTCGGTAACATGGCAATACTTCTGCATGAAACGTGAATAAACTACTAATAGTAATCAAATACTAAATTTGATTAATTTAATTTATCATCTGCAATTAGTAATGTATCTCGTGTCTTAGCAGACTTCCAAGATTACAATTTGTGCTCAATTACAAAAGCGAGTTTTAAAGTCTACTATCAGATATATTGTAAAAGGAAACAATAAATGCTTATAATGAACATTCCTAATTTTATCCATTATATAACTTATTGAAACTGTTTATTGCATGATAGGACCTCTAGGTTTTATCGTATGCGTAGGCCTTCCATTCATGTTTGAAGGGGGTTGGTTTTTCTAAGTTCCACTTCGATTTTTTTTTTGCTTAAACTATAATGTAGCCTCACTTTATCAATAATCTTCCATTAGCCAGCTGACCTGTTGATCACAAAAAAATGATGAAAACTATGTTCGTTTTAGAAAATATGTCCAACTGAACATAAGAAACCGCAAGAGTATTAAGGCCACTCGAAGATTCACTGCCTTTTTATACACCATGGCCAATAAAGTAAAGTTCCAATCTATATTTTTGTACCTTCCTTTCCACTTTGTACAAAACAGATCACTCAAATTGGATTTATGATAGTATCAAGAATGTAGTATATCATTATCACTATTAGCGTGCACAAAAACATATTCAATTTATTAATAAAATGCATGTCAGGATGAGTTAAAATAGCTCGTAAGGATCTACCAGTGGGTCAGACTGGGTCCACTTAGCAGAATTTAGACCTAAATTCACTAATTCACCCAATAAGTCTACATTAAGTAGGTAATATCCTATTTCTACTTACCTACTGTTTAAAATAGAATATAGGCAAAATTACTTTAGGGAGTGGGTATAAAACACAAATATACTTATTTGGACAAAATTTCAAATACGCGCTCTCTCTGACTAAACTTATTCTATGGTATTACTATCCCTATCTCTAATGAGTTGACCAATCTAGGCTTAGGTGTTCGCTCAACCATAAGCCCCGATACCAAATATGATAACCCACTTCCTTCGTCCTTAGAAATCAACACTAATACACTCTCAGTATTCACGTTCCATAAATCCAAGTGCCGGAGAGGCAGATTATCATAGGGTAAAGAAAATAAAGATAGAAGACAAACAAAATAGAATCTCACATTTTATTCAATATGTATTTATACATATGAGTAGTACATGTAATTGCTCTAAATTGCTCCATCAGAGTTCTAGTAAGTACTAATCTAGCTAGGATAGTTATAACTTCCTATCCTCAAAAGTGCTGGTAGATACATCATACAAAATACAGCGGAATTAATATATAACTTTCTACGAAGGACCCAAAATGCTCCATGCTACCTAGCTACTTGGCTTCCTGGAAAAATTGGGCATCCATAGTTTAAGGGAAAAGAAAAATAAACTTTGGGCCAGTCATGGTACTGGTATGAGAAACTCAAATTATGGATACTTAAAACAAAGAGCATCTCATAAGACAACGCCGCATATAAACACGGAACAGGTTTTTACCTTATGATAACCAAATCATTTGCTACGCAAAATCTAGGGATATTATTTTTAATGACTTTCTTTTGAAAACACTTTTCAAGTAAACTTATATAATCTTAGCCGAAATTGTTACATAAATTCCAGCATAATAGATTCTACAATCAAGTCCAAAGGCACTTATTGGAGAATAGATTTCTATGCAATGATAGGTAAGGAACTACCTTCCATACAGTACGTATCTAGAGGGATGTACTGAGGATCAACAACTATGAAACATCTGCACCTGTCAAGACCGGTCTACCCATAGACCCATCTGGTGGCGGATAGAAACGAATATGACATCACCTCGATCGTAAATAACCTATTCGGGTTCTTATAGCATATACAATATACTTGACATATATAGAGTAATCTAGAAAGGTTATGATCATAACCTAATGGTAGCGAACCGCATAGCCTTACGGCATGCCCTGTTTAATCCATTTTCGGGTGATGAGGTCCAAGGTAACGATTTCCTTTCACATAGTACATTCCACTTTGAATGCCACATTGCCAATTACATCATACACCAATGATTCCCACAAATGTACAACCTCTAAGCTCGTACATCTCAGAGAAGGGTGTTAAGTACAGGAGAGTTACTTCCTACACCATCAAACAGATGTACGCTCGTAAAAATCAATGTACATGTAAGTTGAAAATGCAATATCAGACATTTGTCCATACATGTTTTCCAAGAATAGGACAAACCCAAGGAACTATCGTACCACATCTTGTCAGGAATCATCCTTAGGATTAGTAGCGAGCAGCCCTTGCATCGAAGATCAAATGAAGATACTACTATCATAGATATATGATATGAGAAATTTTCCCCAGGGTCAGTGACAGGTAACCCTTCATTCCATTTATTATTATTCCAAGTCTTCACTTCGAATACGTAAATTGGTTCAAAGTGGTTTTTGGATAAGAATTACTCAAATCAAATCCTGATTCCTTCGAACTAACCATGGCTTAAAGGATGTTAAGTAAATAGGTGCTTATCATTTGATTAATTACTTTCTTTTTATCAAAAATATCTTCAAGAGGTATATATCTTGAAAACATTTCTTTTCGGTATATACAGATTTTTTAAACCTCTCTTTAACTTTGGAAATACCAAATCAAAATCATTTCTCATAAATCATATTGCAAAACCTTATTGATTAAAAATGGCCGATAGAAATTATACTAATTCTACTCAACATAAATTTCCATATTAAACCTTTACTACCCGTCGAATAATAGTGAAATCACCTTTTTAAATTGACACTGATAGTACGAGTTCCTTCCTCGGAATTTAATACCAAGTATAAGAAGATTATTTCTATATAATCTAAGTTGTATTAAATTTGGAAAAAATCAAATCTTTTATACTTGCCTCATTTCCGACATTTCGACTTTATCTATTCCTAACCCAGGAAAAATAGGTAGATGTGCCATGGCACTGGTTGCTCCTGAACATCTCCTTTGTTTAAGAACCTCAAATCCGGATCTCGCGAATAGAAAATTCTAATCTACTCGTCGGCTTTTAGAGCCAAGATTGAATCACTTGATTTTAACAGCTTTTCTTTAAATCATTTATTTAAACTTTATTAAAATAAATTAAAAAACCATCAAATCATCTTTAAAATACTTAATTAAAAACATTTATAAATTTTTTGGAAAAGAATATTTAAGTTTAAAACCATATTTTAAAAGTTATTATAACTGCTGCAAAAAGTGTTGCTTACGAATGGTGTTTTAATGCTTATTTGATCAAAACAGCTTTTCTATCATTTAGAAATGCATTTTTACAACTTAAATCTCTTTTAAAACATTTTAAAATATTTATAGAATTTATTTTATATCTTTAAAGAATTAAAAATATCAATTCTAAAGAATTTATCGCTTTGGTTTCCGAAATGCCAAACCACGGCTATTTTGAAAATTTGTTTTGCTCATATTTCAAAATTTACAAAATGAAATCTCGATCCTTTTATTTTATTTGAAAACTATGATTATAAGAGTTCAGAAATTTCTTATTACTAAGAATTCCGACTTCGAATTCATTGTATAAATGGATTTAACATTCTATGGTACGAAATCGCGAACTACCGTTACGCGACGCATCTATTTTTGACTTAATTTTCATAACTTGTCAAAATTTCATAAAATTGGATTTCAGTGTTTATAAAAAATTTATAAACCATTTCAAACCATTTTAAATTGGTTTAATGATTCCATATCACTTTTATAATTTGATTCGGAAAGTGTTTTCCTTGTGTAATATCGACGTGTATATAACGTGACTTTTTTACACAATTAAACACTATATTAAAAAACAAATACTTGATGATCAAAACATAGTAACCATCCATAGCAATCATATCACATCATCATTACATATATATATATATATATATATATATATATATATATATATATGGTTTCTCACTTGAATTCGTTTCTATCTTTACAAAAATTAGCTATAGCTTCTTTATGATCGCATTGGAATTAACAAAGAGGGTTTGTAGAACCAAACGCTCCTTGACGATAGCCATCTGGGTGACCCAACTAGCCCAGACTATACAGCTGATATGGTAAGAAGGCTGGTGAAAGAGAATCAACAAAGTAATGACAATTGGGGTTCATCACCGTATAGGACCCCATTCTTTGATGATATACCATAGGAAAAATATCCTATGAGGTTTGTTATACTAGTAATCATGTCTTACAATGAAACGACAAATCAGAGATAGCATCTCTTGAAGTATGAATGACACATGGATGGTGCCCAGGCCACTGATACGGTAAGATGTAGATGCTTCCCTATATTCCTGGAAGGAGTAGCCATGATGTGGTTCACTCGGCTTGCCCCTAGGTCCATATCTACATTTGATCAATTGAAAAAGTAGTTTATAGAGTAGTTTAGACTTCACACCGCTCGACCCAAGGATGTGATATCCTTATTAAACATTCGTCATAGTTCAGATGAGACTGAAATATTTTCTATTGGCTTAACACTACGGCGACTGAAGTAAGCACTTTTAAATTAAACCAATACGAAAAACATTATTACACATTCTATTGATTAATTTAGTCACTTTAAAAATTAAATACACATATTTTTAATTGAAGACCAAGGTTTAAACACTGAAACTCGTTACTCTTTACTTGAATATTGGTATAGGAATAAAAAATTCAGTTTTAAATTTTGCACATTAAAGACTAAAATTCTTGTCTATAAAATTTAAAACTTTTTACAAACCAAATTTTTAATTTTTAATTAAGTTTTTAATCAGTATTAAAATAATTAAATACTCGATGGCTAAGATCATTATTTTCTTTAATCAAATGGTTAAATATAATTATCCATGTCTTGTGTTTGAAACTAGCCAAAACGAATATCAACTTAGAGTTAAGGCAAATGTTTTTATTAAATACCCTTAATTATTCCTATACTTCCATGAAATATTGTCTCATTCATTAAATTTCTTCTTCATGGTCCAAGTAACTTCTCCAATATCATACCCACTCACGCAAAATAAAATCCACCGCTTTCTAGTCATTTCTTAACGAAAAGTACATAAGTAAATCATTCTCTACAAGTCCTATTCAAATTTACATTTTCTTTATGTACAAAGCTATTCCTATTATTGTGATCACTTTTTTCTCATTTCTGATTGAAAAAAGCAAGGGGAAAAAGTGTTTACAAGGCGCACATAAATAAATTGACTTTTAAGTGAAGTTTTAGAAAAAGCTACCAAGCCTTGCGGGTTGTGATTGTTATTTTTGCTATATTTAGAGGCTTCTTTTGGTTAAAAGATTAGTACATGGAAATCAGGTGCTAGGCTACTTTTGTTGTAAATTTCTCTTTATATCTATCCTCCTACCATGATTATACCATGGTTAATCGGGCAATGTTAATTATGAGGGTGTGTTGTGCTTTTTGAGCATCTTCAAGAAGTGGGGAACTTTAACCTTATCATAAGGGGAACAAGCTCGTGCATACAAAAAGGCCATACATTAGGCACCTTGAATATTTTTAGAGGATCATTATTGGGTTTATAAAGTGTGCTGGTGGTCGTCTATTGTTTGATAAAATGTTTCAAGTCTCAAAGAGATTAACTAATTCTCATAATTTATTTACAATTTAGCTTATTCTACTAATTTGGGATTTCGATAATTTATAAATTTTCTTAGAAAGTTTCATTGTATTTAGAAAAATGTTAGTTATTATTACAGCTCTCACAAAGACAGAATAGCTTTCCTGAAGACATGGGAGCCTAGACACATGGAAAGAAAAACCAAACACTTTGGGTTGTCCCTAACGATCATCGTCCGGTCGATCCGATCAAACCCAAAGTATACAGCTGATACGGTAAGAAGGATGGTGAGTGAGAATCAATAGAGGAGTAATGACGATTAGGGTTTATTACCTTGTAGGACCACATTCACTAATGACATGCTACTGGAAAAATATTCTATGAGGTTTGTTATGCCAACAATCATGTCTTACAATGTAACAACTGACACAAGATAGCATCTCTTGAAGTATGATTTCACATGGATGGTGCTTGGGCCAATGATGCGGTAAGATGTAGATGCTTCCCAATATTCCCGAGAGGAGTAGCCACGATGTGGTTCACTCGGCTCTCCCCGAGGTCCATCTACATTTGATCAATCGACAAAGAAGTTTATAGTGTAGTGTAGGCTTAACACCCTCGACCCAAGGATACGATGTCCTTATCAAACATTCATCAAAGTTCAAGTGACACTAAATATTTTCTAAGTTGATTTAACACTGCTGCGACTGAAGTAAGCAATCCAAAAAAAGATATTGTTCTGATGGCTTTGATCAGGGGCACTCACCCCGACACGGAGTTTGGTAGACGACTGAAGAGGAAGAAGCCACCTAATATGGATAAGTTTTACTACAAAGCATCTCAGTTTCTGTGTTTTGAAGAGGCAGACCTGACCGTTGGATTAGTTGGTGGTAGGATATCAAATGAGGTTGTGCAGAGCAATAATTCCATTAAGAAAGCCAATTGGAGTGCCTGAAACATTGTTGGGTATGTCGGAAATAACAACCGGAAAAGGAGGAACTAAGGTGTTGGTGGGAAGAGGCCAAACACCAAAAAATGTTCAAGATATATGAGACCCAAAGATTACACTCCACTGAATGAATTTAATAAAAAAATTATCTTGCTACGTAAGGAACCAAAAGTTATAAGAAGTCGCCTCGGAGGAAGGCAACTGGAGAAGAAAGGATCTCGGGGAAATATTGTAGCTCTTATCTTCCTAATATTTAGTTCTTAATTGAGTAGTTAGGAGATTAAAATATAGTCCATGGTATGTGTAATTCTATGCCCAGAGTTTTATTTAGTTGTTTGTAAAATATTGTTAAATAGGTAAAATGATGCAAAAACGTAGCCACGGTATTTTCCATAGGTTGAAACACTTACATAAATGTTATACTGCAGCCAGATAGAGGCAGGGTTCCACAATCATTGTAATTTATTGGTTACATATGTAGTTCCAAAGTTATCAAGTATTTGCATTAATTTAGGCTACTTATACTGAAAAAAGCTTAAGGATGAAGGTATAATGGCCCCATCAACGTATAAAACCTTGATGGTTACACAAAAGTTAAAATTGTCCATGATTGGAAATGCCTAAGTAACCAAGATGTGACAGCGATGCATGTTGAACTATGCAGCATGTCAACAAAATGTCTAGTATACTAAAACAACTATTCAACAATGGATCTTGTGTGCGTGCATGTATGAATGTGTATATGACCTCTTTGGTCTCCATATATTTTCTGTAAAAATTAAAAAAACATATTTCATCAACCCATTTGTCTAAACTAATGCAATTTATCACTTTCATAAGATGTGGATAACATTTATGAATCATATGTCTCAAATATACATTATTTTGAAGACTTATAGAGTGTGCAAAGTCACCGTTACTATGATAGTAAGGAGATCTAAATGTCACCTGAAAACACAAAATATGGTTTACTATCGTCAATGGGTAGGATAAGCAATTAATCTACAATCCTTCACTTGAGATTGTAGAAGATAGAATAAACATTTATCAGTACCCCATAAGAATGAGTGCTATGATCATGTTTCCAACTTCTTCTTCCTTGCCTAAGTTAAATTTTTTCAACACATGTTATCCAAACTTATGTTCTTGCCTTGTGGATATGCAGTTGAGGCATCCTACCGTACAGAGAGATGTGGACTTTGTTCCTAATGGACAACCCGATCAATTCAATCTGGCACTTGTAATAGTTGGAACCTATAAAGGTTGAACCACATAAGCTCATTTTTAGCACAAAATTGAAATGTGAAACGGTACAACAAACATTTTAGCTTTGCAAATTAATGTGTTGGAACTTAGTAATTAATTATGATCAATTATTCATTGAAAATACAATACTCTTAAGTTTAGATATAGTAAAATCACTTTTTAATTGAGATTATATAGAATATTAAGCTATATTTAAATGTATATTGATCAATAATGAAGTCCACATTCAATAATCCAATTCGGAGTATTAGTTTCCTCGTTCCTATAAACATAATAACAAAAGGGTCGTGGGAAAGAGGTGAATAGCCTGTATGCTCATTCTCCTTTTCCTCCCCTTGTCCTTTTTTAGAAGAGGAAGAGAATAAGCATGGAAAATGATTGAAATGCTTTTTTCTCACTTCAAACATGCATGGAATCGCCCAGCTAGTACTATGCAATTCAACTTAATCATCAAAAATCTATAAAAACAATCTAATCAAATGATCATTTTCTTAGAACGATAGATTATCATCTTAACCCACCGATAATGCTAGAGCAATGCAGACCATTTGTCAATTTCAGTCACAAACAGAGCAGGTGAGTATAGTAGTATTTGATAAACAAAGAATAAAAATAACCACCATAGCCAGATAAAAAGCCACCATACACAAAATCATTGATTTGGACATAGATCATTCTTTTTTGGCGCAACAATCTTTGGGCAAGAATTTTGGTGGTTGCAATTTCAAGGTGGATTTTAATGGTCAAGCATGATACCAAGCATCCATTGGCTTACAGAGGATTTTAAAAAGTGGGGGAAAAAACCATAAATACGTAATGATATAACTTGACTGATGCATGAACTCTAAGATGGTAAAAAATTCAACACAAATTGTTGTTACACAAGTGATTGCTTTGTCATCCAACCATTAAGATAAATATTATCAATTCTAATACATGAACATGCTACTCTCTAAGAGGTTGAATGAATAGATGGTGCAACAACAATTGAGGGTCTTCCTCGATTTCAATAGGTAGAAAAAACAAAAATTGTTGAAAACCGTAAAATTTGGGTACCATTTCCATTGCAGAGAGGAGTTAACCGAGAGAGAGAACATAAGGATAAAAAGAAACAAATAAGTTCCTGTTTGCACAAAAAATGGACAAACACCTCAAAGTTGTATGATTTAGTAGATCTTATGTTATTCTTAGTGATTTGGGTGATTTATGCAAATATATGAAAAGCAGGGGCTAAACTGTAAAAAGACACGCAGATTTATAGTGGTTCAGCCAGAATGTGCCTACGTCCACTTTATATGTTATTTCTCTTCTCTTGTTTTGATTACAAGTACAAAGCTTTGATACAAGTAAAAGAAAGTTGTTTGAAAGTTTTCTCCGTGCTTGAGCTCTCAAACTTGTCCCCCATTGTTGTACCCCTGCCTCTCTATTTATAGAGTGAGGTTGGGGGCAGGGGTCTTGGACGTATACAGCTGCTGGTGGGCCTGGGCTGAAGTGATCTGGCCTGGCAGTCTGGTTCGGTATTCTCTTGGTTCGGTGAAGTATGGAGTTGGTCTGGTTGGGCTTCATCCGGTGAAGTGTGGAGTGGTGAGGTTGGACCGGTGGCAGTTGCCGGATGAAGGTCTACCGAATGGACACGAGGGAGGGCTGCCGAATGGGTTATGCCGAATGGACTCGGGGGAGAGCTGCCGAATGGGTCATGCCGAATGGACTCGGGGGAGAGCTGCCGAATGAATCACGTCTCTGGGTCTCGAGGTCTTCTGGGTAAGAATTCACCCAACATTTGCCCCCCAAAGTAGGGCATATGTCTAACATATGTCGTGCTTTGTCTTCCTTCGTTCGGTCTTGGTTGCGCCGAGCCAGTTGGTCCGGTCGATGTGCTTCGCTTATAAATAAGGGCGCCACTCTACTATTGTTTCTTCACTTTTCGAGATAGCCGAACCACTTGACTCCCATTTTTTCCGAACTAGACCCTTATCATTGCCGAATCAGGTGAGATTTTATTCTGCCGAATGAGATCTTATTCTCGTATTACCGGACGAGAACGGGAGACACCGAATGAACCCATACTTGAACCACCGAATGGACCTTGAGAGTTCGAGAATTTCCATTGTCTTTACCGAATGACGATGGAAATTCGAGCACTTTGAACTTTCTTTGCTTACACTCGAGACACCGAATGAACCCATACTTGAACCACCGAATGAAAATGATACTGAATATGTTTTTACCGAATGAAGTCATATACTTGTTTATATCCTCTGTTCTAAATGTGTTTTTCCGGTATTGTAGATAATGTCTCGCAAAGTAGAAACTCGATCAGACAAGAAGCGATCCGTGGGTGAAGGAGAGTCATCGGCTGTGCCCCCAGCTCAATCAGGATCGGAGCGTCATGGGCCCGCCCCGAGGTCATTAGTGGATGGATATGGTCCCCAGGAGTTGCTGGATTCCCCGCCTGACTGCTTTCCTAGCCTTCTCAAAGAGGAGCAACTCGATGTTATATCTCGTTCTTTTGGGATTGATAGAGCCCTCATGCTGCTGCCGGGTCCAGGAGTCATGCCATACAGTCCTCCCGAAGGATACTTCGCTTATAGCAGGTACCATTGCATGTGTGGTGCTATCCCGCCTCTCAATGCTTGGATAGTTAGCTTCCTCACGTACCTGAAGGTGGCCCCATTTCAGCTTCATCCTAACTCTTACGCCATACTGGTGAGCCTTTTCGTTATTTTTCGGAGGAAGTATGGTCGCGCTCCCTCCAACCGGGAGATCCGGTACTTGTACAACTTAAGGGGCTACAAGAAGGGGTCCCCATATATTAACTTGGAATCTGCTGTGACCTTCAAGCCGGTCCTGGACCTTTACTCCAAATTCAGCATGTTCAAGAAAGAATGGTTCTTTGTTAGGGACGACTCCGTCTCTATCCGGCGCTTTACCTCTGGATGTAAGTTGATGCTTTTACTTATAATTTCTATCCTGATTGTGATGCTTCTTCTCATACTTTCTCATTTTTGCTAGCGACAGGTGGCTTTCCTGTTGTGGAAACTGACCGCCTGGTTCAGACGGCGGCGGAGATAGAAGGCATTCTTGGGAAATACAGATCATCTGCTTACTTGATTAGAAATGCGATCCTTCTAGAATACAACTTGATCCTTCCGCAGCAGTCTGTAGTTAAGTTGAGGGAAACGGCGGAAGAGAGGGCGGCTGCTCAGGCCAAGAGAGGCGTTGCGGCAGAGGGTGGAAAGAGAAAACCATTCACGAAACCTCCAGCCGTTGGAGGTAAGAAACTTAAGAGGTCAGACGGTCCTTCTCCCAGCAATTGTCCACTTACTCAGGGGGAGATAGACGCGGAGGAGGAAAGAGGTGAGGCGGAGGGCGGGAGTGACGTTGAGCGTCTTGGTGACGAGGGTGGCGATGGACAGGGTGGTGATGGTTCCAGGGCTTTGTCTTCTGGGCAAGTAGGCGAGATGCAAGAGTGGACGGACGATGCTCTCCGTCAGGCTTTTGAGGAGTTGGGTGATGATCCGGCTTTGGTAGAGAAGACCGGGGAGGCGGACAAAACCGGGACTGGTGCAAGTGAGTCTTCTCCGACTATTCCGGCCAAGGTGGCTTTGACAACTCAAGGTGAACTCTTGACCCCTGCACGCTTCACTAATGATAGGGACTTAGGAATATTTTATGACCCGCTCCCGTCCTGGAATGAAATCCGGGACTTATTGCAGTATCCCACTCCTCCCCAGGGTTTGTACAACCACAGCTGTGTTTCTTTTCCTTTTCTAATCTTGCAATTTACCGCGTTCCTTGAATCATATTGTAATGTAAGATTATGACACTTGTTCTTTATATCAGGAGCAGGCAAGACGCCCAAAGCTTCAGACCTTCGACACAGGCTCGAGCAATATAAACTTTCCAAAATTTCTGCTAAGCCGAAGCCCTCAGCCCAACGCTCCGGGGATGTAGTCGGGTACCGTCCTCTTCTTGGGGTCATCGAAGAGGGTATTCAGCAGAGGAAGAGGAGTCATCCTTTATCCGAAACTTCGCTCGGTTCTCAGCCTCCGGCTCAGCCTATTCATGATATTACTGAGGAGGGCAGCGAGTTTGTATCTTCTCCACACCCATCCGGAAACCCTTCTGTTGTTCATATCGACCGTCCCGATCTGGCCCGTAATCCATTTGCCGGTCATCCTGATCTGGATCCGGGTTCTCAGGATATTAATTTTGACGAAGTTACTGGTGAACACCTTCTCCCCCGTAACCCCATGGTACGAGTACTTGACGAAGCCAAGTCCTTAGACCTCGATTTACTCACCACTCGTATAGTCACTATGGGAGACGAGGCCAAGGCCAACATTGATCGGGTGGCGGAGGAGGCCAAGAAGCTGATGGGGCATCACGCTCGGCTGGTTAAGGCCGGAGAGGAGATAGGGAGCGCCAATATCCGACTTCGATTGGTGGTCTCGGATCAGGCCAAGCAGCTTGCGGATCAGGCTATCCAGATTTCTCAGCATGAGGCTGCCGCTGGGCGATTAAGGAGAACCATGGAAGAGGCTAGTCGGGCCGAATTGCGGAAAATGGAAGCTGCTTGCAAAGAGCGGATTGATATGGCTATTACCACGGTGGATGAGGTTCGGAGAGCGGATCTCGAGCAGGTGGAGGAATTGTCCGAGAAGCTTGAGGCTGCCGAGCTTGCTCAAGCTAAGTTGAGGGAAGAGATGGCGGTGATGCGGAGGTCCCTTCAAGCTGATTGCTCGAGATACAGACTGGAGAGAGATGCTGCCGTGGAAAGGTTGTCGGCCTCCGATGCCCGGATGAGGGAGTTTGAGGAGAACGAAGGAATGATGGATGACATGCTCCAGGACATGTATTTCCGGACTTGGAAGCAGGGTAACCTCTCTTGGATGGATGATTATCCCAGAGTCATGGCCAAGATATATCTTCGGGCTTTGGAGGAGGCTAAGGCTGATGCAGATAAAGAGGGTGGAACGGTCTTCAGTATGGATGTGGTCACGGCCCAGTTCACCAAGGAGGAGAAAGTGGCGGTAAAGGAGGGTATGCGGCTGCTTGCTGCTGAAGAGGCGGGCGTGCAGGTAGGAGATGACGACCAGGATGGTCAAGAAGCTAGTACTGGTAAGTCTTCCTTTCTAGTCTTTCTGTTAACTTGGTTACTCATCACTAATGAACCCTTTTTATGACCGGACAGGCGGGCAAAAGAGCAAGGACAAGACTTCGACGCAACCAGCTCCATGACTGAACCTGAAAAATTCTTTTTGTAGGCTTGGCATTGTTGTATCTGTTAGTCTTAAGACAGTAGGGTAACTTCCAAGTTGTAATTCTTGCTACTTGTAATAACATTATTCTTGACGTGTAATTTTTTAGCTCAAGTTGATTTTGTCATTTCCTGAATATTTGTTGCTATTTCGACATATCGTATGAGAAATGTAGCTATGTGTATTCTTGTAATTAAATTGTGTTTGATGTCAGATTCTGGTTTTAAATCATAATCTCATGACTTGCAATGTTAGCGTGTGGTGTGGAAAAATCAAATTATAGTCATGCATTTGTACATAAAGGAAGAAAATACCGCCTTTCATGTTCTGTTTGTAAATGGCAGTTTCGAATATCTTATATGACCAAGCATGGAGAGCAGTTGACTGCCCCGCCATCTGATTGTGAGTCTCTGCATCCATTGGCGGGTACCTCTTACCCTGCATCCTGTACTTTATGGTTTGTTATAGAGGATAGGAGGAAAGTTTTTTAAGTAAAATTGAAATATGTGAAATAGTAAAACTTCCAGTCACGGAAGGCCTTCGATGTGCTTAAGTTCGTGGCAAACGGGTTTTGTAGTCACTTTCCCTAGCTGTGGGTCTTGGAGACATTTGTCACCCATCTTACGCCTCCGCGGGGAGTTAATTCTTTTTTACCACAGCCGCACTTAAGACACACCGGAGCCGAGATCGCGCACAGTAACTACCCGGGCCATTATGGCCCGTACTCATGGGTATTATTCGACTTACTGTGGCCGGCTAGCGTGGGTGCCGATCGTCAACTGTGAACTGCCCCTGGCTGGCCACACCTTATGTTGGGGCTTATAATCGGTTCACAGTCGCCGGCGAGCCTAACGCCGTAATGAGCTGCCTCGGCTATAGTCGGCCTTCTCGGTGGCTTATAATCGGCTCATTACAGTTGGCTTTAAGGGCCGTCGCGAGCAATGAGTTAACCCGCAGCAGAGGGATGCTGGAGCAAAAGTGTCTCATTGGCGAGGGCATAGATTCGCATAGTACCTGTTGGGGCTTGTCCACGTGGAGTTGCATTGTGGAGTGCTTTGAATAGAAATGCTATATGCTCAGGATTTTGTTCAACAGAAAAGGATAAAGTTAACAAGCAGCCAAGATACAAAGGAACAAGCTAAAAAGAGACAAGGCTTTTTTAAAGTGGTTCGGCACGAAAAAATGCCTACGTCCACTGATTCTCTTCGTTAATTCACTTCATATGGGCAATACAAGTTAAGAAAAGTATCGACGGAGGTGTTGGATGTTCCATGCCCTCTGGAACACCTCCCCGTCCACTGTTGACAAAATATAGGCTCCGTTGTGGAGATCTTTATGAATTACATATGGTCCATCCCAGATTGGGTCTAGTGCTCCGGGGCGAGGGAAGATTCGCTTGAGGACAAGATCCCCTTCTCGTAAGGCACGATGCTTGACTTTGGAGTTGTATTGTGCTGCCACCTTTTGCTTGTGGGCTGCTGTTTTTAGGACTGCATCATTCCTTCTCTCCTCGACTAGATCCAAAGACATGTTGAGGAGCTCTTCGTTTTCTTCTGGGTTATAGTGGATCCTACGGTGGGAAGGCACAATGGTTTCAACTGGGAGCATAGCCTCCGATCCGTATGCCAAAGAGAAAGGAGTGTGCCCTGTTGATGTTCTGAAAGATGTGCGGTAGGCCCATAGTGCCGTAGGGAGTTCATCCACCCAAGCGCCCTTTGACTTTTCGAGCTTCTTTTTGATCAGAGTTTTCAGAATTTTGTTGACTGCTTCGACTTGTCCGTTTGCTTGGGGATATGCTACGGATGAGAAGCTTTTGCGAATTCCGTGTTCTTGGCACCAGTTGGCGAATTCCTCGCTGTCAAACTGAAGTCCATTGTCTGATATGATTTTTAGTGGGACTCCGTACCTGCACAGAACATTTTTGATTAAGAAGTTGATAACTTTCGCTGAAGATACTTTATTTAGAGGTTCTGCTTCCACCCATTTGGTGAAATAGTCGACTGCTACTATAGCATATTTGGCGCCGCCTCGACCCATTGGCAGTTCACCGATTAAGTCAATTCCCCATACTGCAAAGGGCCAAGGGCTGGTCATCTGGGTAATCTCGGTTGTTGGTAGCCGAGGGACCTTAGCAAACTTTTGGCATCTGTCACACTTCTTGACGAAATCTAAGGCGTCCTTGCCTAAGGTGGGCCAGAAATATCCGTATCGGAGTATCTTTTTTGCTAATGTTTGCCCTCCGGTGTGATCTCCGCAGCTTCCTTGATGAATGTTGGATAAGATTTCCTTGGCTTCCCTTCCGGCGACACACCTTAATAATGGGTTAGAGAACCCACGCCGATAGAGGATGTCTCCTTGTATTGTGTAGCGGGACGCTTTCCTCAAGATTTTCTTGACTTCGTTACGCCCGTCGGGTAGTGTGCCATTTTGTAGGTAGTCTCGGATGGGAGTTATCCAAGTTGCTTCTTCGGTTGCAGCTATCAGATTCACTTGTTCAAAACTCGGGATCATTTGCTTTGAGACAGTTACTGCCCCGAAGATGGCGACGTCTCTCATACTTGCTTGCTTTGCCAATTCGTCGGCCTCTTGGTTCTCTTCCCGAGGGATGTGTTTGACTAAGTAGTGGTCCAATCGGCTGAGAAGTAACTTGGTCTTCTTTAGATATGCTATGAGTCGTTCTTCTCGAGCTTGGAATTCCCCTAGTATTTGATTAACAATAAGCTGAGAATCGCTGTGAAGACACAAAGAATTGGCTCCGATCTCGATAGCAATTTCTAATCCGGCTATTACTGCTTCGTATTCTGCATCGTTGTTGGTGGCAGTGAACTCCAACCTTATAGCATAGTGCAGTTTATTTCCCCTGGGAGTGATGATTACCACACCTGCCCCCGAGCCTTGTTCGTTAGATGCACCGTCCACAAAGAGATTCCACTTGATATCTTCTGTTATTTCCAGTTGCTCCTTATCCTCGTTGGTAGTGAATTCTGCAATGAAATCAGCCATGGCTTGTCCCTTGATGGCGGTGCGAGGGTGATAGGTGATATCATATTGACTCAGCTCAATACACCATTTAAGTAGTCGCCCGGAAGTGTCGGGACGATGGAGTACCTGCCTCAGTGGTTGATTGGTTAGAACCTTGATGGAATGGGATTGGAAGTAATGACGTAGCTTTCGTGAAGTGATTAGTAAACAGTATGCTAACTTTTCGAGCTTAGGATATCTGACTTCTGCCCCAGTAAACCTTTTACTGACGAAGTAAACTGGTCGTTGCGTACGGTTATCTTCTCTTACCAAGGCAGCGCTTAGAGCGTGAGATGACACAGCAAGGTATAGGTATAATTCTTCGCCTTCGCTTGGGGTCGAGAGTACTGGTGGTTTCTGGAGGTGTTCGATTAGGTTAAGGAAAGCGGTCAAGCATTCGTCCGTCCATTCGAACTTTCCTTTATCTTTCTTTAGAGCTTCGAAAAAGGGGACGCACTTGTCCGTTGCTTTGGAGATGAATCGGCTTAGGGCAGCCACTTTTCCATTTAGGCTTTGCATTTCCTTTCGGGTGGAAGGTATCTTGATGTCTCTTAATGCTCGGACTTGTTCAGGGTTTGCTTCTATCCCTCGGGCATGGACGATGAATCCTAAGAATTTTCCTGATGACACTCCGAAGGAGCACTTTAGTGGATTCAACTTCATTCCATACTGTCGAAGTACCTGGAACATCTCGCCCAGGTGGCTTACGTGATCTTTGGCTTTCCGTGATTTTACCAGCATGTCGTCTACATATACTTCCATTGTTTGTCCTATTAGCCCTGCGAACATCTTGTTGACGAGGCGCTGGTAGGTGGCTCCTGCGTTTTTAAGTCCGAAGGGCATCACTTTGTAGCAGTACAAACCCCGGTCGGTGATGAAACTAGTGTGATCTTGGTCGGGAGCATGCATAGGAATTTGGTTATATCCTGAGTATGCATCCATAAAAGACAGGAGTTCGTGCCCGGCTGTGCTGTCTACAAGTTGGTCGATTCTGGGAAGCGGGAAGCAATCCTTTGGGCAGGCGTCATTTAGGTTGGAGAAGTCAATGCAGGTCCGCCACTTCCCATTAGCCTTCTTTACTAGTACCGGGTTGGCGATCCATTCTGGGTAAATAGCTTCTCGTATGAAGTCATTGGCGAGTAGATTCTTTACTTCTTCATCGAGGGCTGCTGATCGCTCTGCCCCCATACTTCTCTTCTTTTGTTTTACGGGTGCCTTGGTAGGATCAATTTTTAATACGTGGCACGCTATGTTGGGGGAGATTCCGGTCATGTCAGCGTGTGACCAAGCGAATACATCTAAGTTGTGGCGGAGAAAATCAACGAGTTGTTCCTTCAATTCGGTTTTCAATTGCGACCCAATTTTCAGTAGCCTACTTGAGTCGTGCTTGTCTACAGATATAAACTCCATAGCCTCTGCAGGCTCGGCGGTGGCCTCCTCCTCTTTGTCCCTCGGGTCTAATTCATTGAAAGGGTCGCTGGTGTATCGAAGAGGAGGGGCTTTCTTTAGTTGCTATGCTTCAAGGCTTTTTGTGCAGAGAGCAATCTCTACACCTTTCCCTTTATCTCTCCTGTGGTTGTTGCGAAGTTCGGTTACATAGCAGTCTCGTGCAATATCTTGGTCGCCTTCCACTTCCCCTACCCCACTGTCTGTTGGAAATTTCATTTTTAGGCACCACGGGGCTAGGACAATCTGGAAGTCAGATAGGGCTGGTCTTCCTAGGAAGGCGTTGTAGGCCGAATGGTTTTCTATCAGCACAAACGTCTGTTTCCTTACAACGGAGCGGGGATGGCTTCCGATTTCAACGAAGAGGTCCAGCCGCCCGATGGGCATTTTCGCATCTCCAGTGAAACCGTGTAACGGTTTATCGCAGGGAGATACGTCCTTCATTGACAACCTCATTTTGTCGAATGCGTGTTTGAACAGGATATTTACAGAGCTTCCAGTGTCTACCAGGATTCGGTAAACTTCGGCGGGACCGAGTCGGGCAGAGATAACCATGGGATCCATGTGAGGGTACTGTCTTCCTTCTAGGTCGCGTTTACTGAATGTGATGTCATCACTTTCTTTCCGCTTTGGGTGGCGCTCTTCTATAACCGTATTGACACAGTCTCTATTGTCTCTGAGCGACTTCCCATATCTTTCCATCTCTTTCCAACTTCTGTCTGCGATGTGTGGACCTCCTGAGATGGTATGGACCACTATCTTCTCTTGACTAGAGCTGCTAGCGTTGCGGTCGCCTCTGCCGGTCCCTGGTGAGGGTAGCCTTGGGTTTTCATTGGCAGGATCTGGAGTCCTGCCTTGACTTTTTACATAGCGTTCCAGTTTCTTTCTTCTGATGTGTTCCTCAATCAGATCTCGGAGATGATGGCATTCGTTGGTATCATGTCCGTGGGATTCGTGGAAGCGGCAGAATTTTCCAGATTTCTGTGCGCTATCTGATTCCTTCTTGTATGGTGGGCGTTTGTATCTAACTTCGCCTTGGGTGGCAAGGAAGATGTTTTCGACGGTCTCGTTCAAAGGGGTGTAAGAGTCGAATCTTGGTCCTGGCCGATATAGGCGTTTCTCTACTTTCTTGCCCCCAGCATTGTCTCTGGAATCATTTCTTCGAACGTCCCTTGCCACAGCAGGGGCATTGCCATGGGTCGTCTTACTTTGCTGTCCTGACTGCCCCTCAATGGCAGCATCCTCAAGCCTCATGTATTTCCCGGCTTCATGGAAGAAATCGGGTAAAGTAGCTGGTTTTTCTTTTGTCAATCTCCTAGCAAATTTAGTGTCCGGATGCACCCCACTGCAGAGGGCCATTAGGATAAGCTTCTCATCGGCATCTTGAACTGCGGCTGCTGCGGCGTTGAATCTGGTTAGGTATTGTTGCAGCTTTTCTCCGGGTTTCTGTTTGACGCTGGATAAGGAATAAGCGTCCTTAGGTTGCTCCACATGAATGCGGAACTGACTGATGAATTTTTCTTTCAACATTTCCCATGAGCTGATGGATCCTTGGGGTAGATGACAGAACCAGGAGGTAGCAAGATCTGCTAAGAAGAGCGGGAAGCATTTGCACAGCACTCCCTCTGTTGCTCCACTCATGAGCATATGCTGCGTGTACCTCTGTAAGTGTACAACGGGATCGGAGGTTCCTTTGTAGGGTTCCATTGTTGGCATCTTCCATTCTCGGGGGGTGATAGCAATTTCGATATTGCGGGCGAAAGGGCTGGTTACCCTAGCGCCTATCCCTCGATCTCTTTGCTCCCGTTGGACACACTCTCTGAATAAGCGTGCCATCCTTTCATCAGAATTTGGAGCGGACAGAAATGAGTTTGGTTCCGTTCTGTGGGGTTGACTCCGACCAGACAACCTGTAGGGATGGTATCGTCTATCATTCCTCATATTTTCCAGTGGCTGCCTTTGATCTTCTGGGAGCATGCTTGGGTCAGCTACAGTTGGCCCTTGCCTTGATCTTCCCCTGTTGGGTTCTGATCTAAGCACTTCCTCGGGTCCAACTTCGGGCTGAACTCTAGCTCGGCCCCGTTCATTGGTGTTCCTGTGGTTAGGCAGCATGACTGGCTCAGCTGCAGTTGACCTCCGCCCGGTACCTTCCGCGTTGGGTTCGGCACCAAACGCTTCCTCAGGCCTAACTTCGGGCTGAGCTCGGTCTCGGCTCCTACCATGGCTACCCCTGCCGTTAGCTCCTTCGAAGAAGGAAGATCTTTGCTGTCTCTGAGATCCTCCAGATTGGGACTCGCCCCATGATTCAGTGTTGCGGTTGGATTCTTCAGCGTCCCTCAAGCGTGACATGAGATGGTCTACCAAGGCTTCCTGCTGGGACGTGAAGCGGTTAGTTACTTCAACAACAACTCTGTCCAAATCTGCCCTAGTAATTGCTGCAGGCTGTTCTGTGGCAGGAGTGGCTGGGTTAGCCTGTCCTTCATTTGTTGCCGTTGCTGGAGGAGGACGGTTCACTTGATTTGTGGCAGCTGGATCAGGAAGGCTGCTGGATGCGATGTTTTTTCCTTTGTTAACATCTTTTCTCTGTTTGGGAGGCATGTTTTCCAAGCGGCGGACGATGGTGTTAGGAAAACTTGTTAAGCGGATGAAGCTGAAGCTTCGAGCTTCTAGTTCTCAGTGAAAGCACCAAAAATGTTTGCACAAAAAATGGACAAACACCTCAAAGTTGTATGATTTAGTAGATCTTATGTTATTCTTAGTGATTTGGGTGATTTATGCAAATATATGAAAAGCAGGGGCTAAACTGTAAAAAGACACGCAGATTTATAGTGGTTCAGCCAGAATGTGCCTACGTCCACTTTATATGTTATTTCTCTTCTCTTGTTTTGATTACAAGTACAAAGCTTTGATACAAGTAAAAGAAAGTTGTTTGAAAGTTTTCTCCGTGCTTGAGCTCTCAAACTTGTCCCCCATTGTTGTACCCCTGCCTCTCTATTTATAGAGTGAGGTTGGGGGCAGGGGTCTTGGATGTATACAGCTGCTGGTGGGCCTGGGCTGAAGTGATCTGGCCTGGCAGTCTGGTTCGGTATTCTCTTGGTTCGGTGAAGTATGGAGTTGGTCTGGTTGGGCTTCATCCGGTGAAGTGTGGAGTGGTGAGGTTGGACCGGTGGCAGTTGCCGGATGAAGGTCTACCGAATGGACACGAGGGAGGGCTGCCGAATGGGTTATGCCGAATGGACTCGGGGGAGAGCTGCCGAATGGGTCATGCCGAATGGACTCGGGGGAGAGCTGCCGAATGAATCACGTCTCTGGGTCTCGAGGTCTTCTGGGTAAGAATTCACCCAACAGTTCCAAGAGGAAGAAGCTGGTTTTCGGAGTAAATAATCGCAAACTAGGTTAGATCGTGGGGAGTTCAATTTTCAGGTGAAAATACACACTGTTTAATTTTCTCAAATTGATGCATGTGTCGCAATCAAAAACGTTAGATACAAATAACAACTTTAAATCTAATCCTTTTTTTGTCTCATTATTTTTTTTCTAGTTAGCACAAAGCAATTTTTTTATATAGATAGATAACGTGAAATAACAACAACAACGACGACGAAGCAAACAATATAAAAAACCCTTCAAAACTTTCCTATAAACCAATACTCCACCAAATGCAACAAAAACTTCGCTTTTCCGATCAGAATCCTTCAACCGCTTGTCACTCAACAACTCTCTCAAATTTTCAATGAATGCATTTACAATCTCTACACCCCAATTCTAATGTTTCGTCACTAAAACATTTCAAAATCTAAGATGACATCTGACCGAACAAGTCTAGCGGCATAACTCTGATAAATCAGAGACTCATTGGATACAATATCATTATCGGAGGTAAAAGGGACTTACTAACTTTACATAAATACTGATATAAATTGAGAAGAAACAGAGTTTCATTGATTTGTATTACATCAAAAGTTACATTTACATGCCGTTTGTACAAGTATTTGTAATGAAATGTTAGATCTGGTATTCGGCTTAAGTGTCAGCCCGTATACCCGCTATTCAATAATAATATGTTATCATCTCTTTACATTCTCTGTATTTCATTTGATACTCCTCCTCAAACCTAACTAGGGTTAGGATTTGCAAATTTTCCCAATTTTCCACCGACTTCATCGATCTTCGATTCCTACTTCAATCTAACAAAAAATTTCTTAGATAATGGTTTCATTAGTATGTCTGGTCTCTGCTGGTATGTGATTTATATTAAGATTTCCTTTCATAACTTGCTCTCTATCGAAGTAGATAATCAATTTCATATGCTTTGTTCTAGAATGTAAGACTGGATTTGCGGTTTGAGAAATTATACTAAGATTGTCACACCAAATTGTTGTTTTGCTGTGTGTTTTGATTTGAAGTTCACTTAGTAAAGATTCGATCCACATAATTTCTGCTGTAGCACCAGCAACACTTCTGTATTCTGCTTTTGCTCTAGATCTAGATATGGTATGTTGTTTCTTTAAGCACCATAACATTTGATTTTTTTTCCTAATAACATGCAGTATCTTGTGGAAAATTGCCTATCATCAGTATCTATGGCCCAGTCTGCATTTGCATATCCATGAACATTGATGGACTTGCATGATTAGAGAATTAGTCCCTGATTTATTGTTCCTTTGAGATGCCTTAGAATTCTTTTTACTATTTTTCAATGTTCATCCTGTGCTTTTTCATAAATTGTCATACTTTGTTTACACTGAATGAAACTTCTGATCTATTTATTGTGACATATTGCAGTGCTCCTACAATGCTTCTATATTGTTTGTCATTTGTAATTGGCTCACCCTTGTTTTTAGACAAGTGTAAATAGCTTATCGCGGGAGTAGGAAGAGCACTTGCTTGATCCATTTTGGCTCTGACAAGAATTTCAGAGATGTATTTCTTCCAACTTAAGTGAATTTCTTTATTTGATATCCTCTTAACTTCAATGCCAAGGAAGTAGTTTAGACTATCAAGATCTTTAATAGAAAATTCCTTGCTTAGATCTTGTGTGAGATTATAGATTTTTGATTCATTATTTCCTATGATTATGAAGTCATCTATATATATATATATATTAGTATATAAGTTGTTGTACCTTTACTGAACTTTGTAAAAAAGGAATTATCTGATTTGGTTGAATTGTAGCCTAGGTTGATTAAATTTGATTTCAATTTGTTGAACCGGATCCTTGGTGCTTTCTTGAGATCATAAATTGCTTTATTTAGTTGTCATATAAGTTCTTCATTGCCACTCTGTTTCAATCCATAAGGTTGTTCCAAGTAGACTTCTTGTAGAACACCATTTAGGAAGGCATTGTTTACGTCCAATTGTTTAATGCTCCACTTTTTGTGCAAGGCAATAGTGAGAATTATTCTAATTGATGCTTGAGAAAGAAGAGTAAGTGCCGAGTCAACAATATGTCTGTCTTTTCTTTCTACCAATCCATTTTATATAGAATGTATGGACAAGTTATTCTCTGAATTATGTCTTTCTAAAAATATTCTCTGCGTGGTTTGTATTCTGTTCTACCATCAGTCTGCATTACTTTGACTTGATAATTTGTTTGCTTTTCTACTTGAGCTATAAACTTTAATAATGCATTGTATGTTCCAGATTTTGATTTTAAAAAATAAATCCATACATATCTAGAGTGCTTCTACAACTGAAATATAGTACTTAAACCCATATCAATATTAATTGGTAATGGTCCCCATAAATTTTTGGCAATTAGTTCTAGAGGTTTACTATATTTGGTTTTAGAATTTGGAAATGCAAGTTTGTGGCTTTTACCTATTTGATAATTTATACAAATATAAGGCATAGAAATATTATCAAAAGAAATATTATTTTGATTTAATACTTGCTTTACAATACCTCCATTTAGATGCCCTAGTTTATAATGCCAAATATCAAAATTCCTACAGTTCTCTGCCTGCTTGGTTTCAAAAATATTACACCATTTTTCTTTATTTTTAGAGTTTCTTGAGTTAGCAACATTGAATTTGTATAGTCCTTTAAATTCATTACCCAACAAAAGAATTTCTTTAGTTAGAATGTGTTTAACTAAAAAATATTTAAGGTAAAATTCAAAACACATATTTTTGTCATTTGCAAATTGCGACACACTCGTGGGATTTTTGCTAATTAAATGAACTCGTAATAAATTGTTGAGATAAAGTTGTTATTCAACTTTAATGCATGCATTTTGAGTATGAGTTATTTTAATAGACTCACAATTTCCCATGTGTATGTACTGTTTACCTCTGTAATCCTTGTTGCCAAGATTTAGATTGCTTGTTACATAATTAGTAGCTCCTGAATCTGGGTACAACCTTTCATCTTGGATGTCATCAGGTTTAGTAGTATCATTTCTTGTATTTTCTTTCTGGTTTCTCGAATCTTGCTGCATATTAGCTATATTTGCGCTTGGATTGTAGTTTCGTTGATTGTTATTACTTTGTTGTTATGGTGTATAATTTGCATCAAATCTGAAGTAACATTTGTTGGCAGCATGACTATATTTCTCACATATTTGACATCTAAATTTGTTTTATATTGTTATTGCTCCATCTTCTACCCCTTCCTCTAGGGTTATATGATTGACCACCTTTTTTATTGTTGTATGTTTCATCTGTTATTATAATTTCTTTCTTGGTTATTGTACTTATTGTTTGTGATGTAGCAGAAAACTCAGAAATTATAGGTTTCTTTGGTTATGTTCTACCTTCATGAGCAAAAATAGTAGAATGAACAAATTGACTGGTTGGAGTTGTTTTTTTAGATGATATGACTACCACCACTTGAGTTAACTGAACAAAATGTAACATCCCACTATTTTGGACCATTCAAATCGACAATAAATCCACACAGGTTGGACTTGAATACTTCAAAACAGTGGATTGTCAAGAAAGTTTGGAGCAAATAAAATCAAACACAGAATCATAGACACAGAATATCAAAATAATTCGCAGTAGAAATAAAATACCATAGTGGTTCATGAAGCTACTATATACAACTCTCAAAACATATACAAAATCTCATAGTCAAAATAGATACAATAGAAGTCAGGATACATAAGTCAATAATACAGAGACAATACTGAATGGGAAATAACTGGAATAGAAATCGATGAGCCGATAGACAAATAAGCTCCAACAGATCTCTAGCTCCAGAAGGTGAATCCAAAGCTGTGATTCTCAGGCTGACCCGAACGTAAAGTAAAATACAAACACTCGAGTCAGGACATACATACTTATACAATGTAAACCAACTCAAGTGAACAGTAATAGCAATGCACAATAACTTAAAGGTTGCTTGGGACCGCCTATCCTTTAAGGATCAGTCAAACCTTCATGAGCAAAAATAGTAGAATGAACAAATTGAATGGTTGGAGTTCTTTCTTTATATGATATGACTATCACCACTGCTTCATACTCTTCATCGAGCCCACTCATTATTGATAATATTTGCTCTATATCAGATAATATTTGTCTCGCCAACGTCGAATCTCACAAAGGTCGGGTTGACTGTTGGTATGACGTAATCACTAAGTTCTATTACAACCTCGATTAAATTGAAAAAAGTTCGACAACCTTACGCGCAATTCGAATCCCTGGAACCAGCTATTGCATAGATTTAAAGCTGGTTCTGAAATGTGGAGAAGGACTCCATCCAAAGCAACGACGAGTGGTGGGTCATAGCTACTAAGGCATATAAGAAATTCAAAGTTGCACACATCCTAAGTTCAAGGAGATGAATGTGATATTTGAAGTGCATCGAAACTCCCTCCAGCAATTTGATAATTCTGGAAGCTCCATTTACCAATGTCCAGTTCGAGACCTATATGTATGTTTGACCTTATCTGAGGCGATGCTAGCGAGATCGGCACTCCCCGACCTTATTCACATGCACAACGTTTTGCTACTACTTCCACTCCTCGTAGACGTCGGGCAAGTGGAGCTTCTTTATATGACATTGAGATAACATGGAACATTGCTTGATCTAAGGCTGTGCAATAGGAGGATGACCTATATGAGAAATTACCAAATTAACAAAAAATTTAAATATTTGATTCTCTCATTATATAAACTAAACAAAATTACAAAATTTCAACTTTTATGAAAATTATTCCTGACATACGTTTATCCTTTTATAACTAAATGCTTTTTCATCTCTAAACCTGAAAACCCAATACTTTAAATTAGAAAAATATTGTTGAAGATTATGACCTTGGGTGCTACTATATACACCCACCAATACACTCCTTGATGCCAATAAAAGAATTAAAAAACACTTCAAACACCCACCATTGTGGAAAATGCAAAAGATTTAAATTTCTATAAACTTGACATATATTCTCACTTCGAATTTGTTTGTCAACTTGGTCGATACTTCTTTGCAAGTTTTTAGTGCTATATTTTCAATTTATACATGTTGGAAAGAGATTTCAAATGAAACCGTCTAGCATCCTAATATATTAAAGTTCAAAAATTATCGAATTAACTACAATTTTCTAATAAAATTTTGAATTGTTGGAAATTTGTTGAAAAAAGGATTGGAGTTGATGAGATTTGAGTTCATGATTGTTGTTTAAAGTTATATTTTCAAGAAAATGAAAGAATGAATGCTTGTTTTCTTAAAAATGAAGAAAATGAGAAGTGAGTATAATTGGATGAGATAAGTATTGATAAGTGAAAAAAGATGCGGGTGAGAGCTATGTTATGAAAAGTGTGCTTAAGTGTCACTTAGGTATCGCTTAAGTGCTAAATGCCTATACAATGCTTAATTTTTTGAAAAAGTAACAGAATTAAGCGAGGAGCGCTTAAGTGTGCTTAATTGGTGGTTATTCGCGCTTCGCTTAAATTTAAGCGATAATTAAGCACTACTAAGCAAAAAAGATGTTATTTTTAAAACAAAAGGAAATTGGATTATAGCGAAAAAGTTATAATCCCTAACAAAATTTCTCCATTTTCTATAATATAGGCTGATGGATGGTTAGTAGTTTTTTGTATTAAGATGTGTGTATATTTATTTATCAAATGTGCACGATTTGTATATAACTTGAGTATGCTTACTTTTACTTAATAGCGAAAGTCAAATTTAGATTTTGCAACCTATGAATTTTATGTTAAACTTACTTCTTTGTGGTTAATTTGTGAATACACAGATGATGCACTTAATATAATATTTTTACACAAATTTATATTGATACGAATAATTCATGCTAAAAAATTAATCAGTGCTTAAGCGACATTAAGTGAAGCAAGACTTCTATCGTCGCTTAGCGCTTAAAATAACATTGGTGAGAGAAGGAGAAGAGTGGGTGTATTTAATTGCACCTTTGATCTTGGTGGAAAAACCATCTCTTTTTTTTGAAAAGTTAGTTCCATTTTCTAATAAAATTCATATACTTCAAATATGCCCCATCTAAACCATAAAACCCCCTAACATAGATAAGCGTCTTGTAAGGAAAAAAAATTATATATTATCTTTACATATTAACTTACAATGGTACAATATAAAAAATTAATGGATAAAATGTATTAGGAGATCAAATATGTGGAAGAGTATAAAATAAGATATTTGCTCAAAACCCTTGTATAAAACCCCAATATATTAGTAAGTATTAAATACTTACTTTATATCAAACACTTAATACAAGTAGGTTCATTTAATTATCATGTCGATACTTCCCCTTTTAACACTTCATTTTCTTCGCACTTTAGTGGTGGAACTAGCGAGTAACTCAAACCGATTTGATGAAAAACGGCAGATCTAGTCATTTTCTTTTCAATTAGTCCTGCTCCTATTGATTGTCACTTTGGGCAGCTATCTCTTGCTCTGGTTGGATCAGAGTCGAGTGGTAAAGTAATTAACAGGCTAGAGGTAGCTCGCTAACTCTAGATCTGTTATGGATTTGGCGATTGCTTTATTGTTGGTTGAAAAAAATTTAGTCCAAACTCCTCGAAGATAACCCTCTTTCCCTCTGTGTCTTCTCTTTTAATATTAACTTGTTGGAGTAATTGGTTGCAATCTTGTATGAGTTAAATAACCTATACATGCTCTAATCTCTTAATTCCTTGAAATTGTTTGGGAGTTGTGTTCAGACACCATATATGCCACATTAGTCTTGTAATAAAAATATCAAGTAAACGATCAACTGATTCGGATAATCCAGTAAATTATTTGACTTGTAATTTTAACTTTGGTTTTATTTTGTTTCATTGTGGTGTGCTTGTCTTCAAAATGCAAAATATTTTGACTAGTGCAGGGGTAAGTTGGACAACGTCCAATCTAAGCTAGGCATTGTTAAAGCTGCTAGCTCTCCTAGGAATTGGAACAACTCAAAGCTTACCTTATTTCTTGAAAGGACAAGGAGGTTGCCTAAGGGGCTAGGGTAGATAAAGCTGAGCATGCAACTAAGCAGGCTACTAAGGAATTGAAGCAGACTAAAAGATTTGAGGAGGATGCTATCTATGCAGTCGTATACCGCATCTATGACCAAGTCAAAAGACCAATTTTTACGGGTCGGAAATGAGGAGGACTCATGTATTTTATGTGTATGTATTTCATGCTACTTTTATGAGGAGGAAAAATTTACGTGTCGGAAATTTTTACGTATTTTGATGTGTATGTATTTTATGCTGCTTATAATATAGAAACATCTTGTTTTAAGGAGAGCACTCATGCATGGGTAAGCTTCCCTTGTCTAAGATGAGTATGGAAGACAATTCGATAATAAAAATTAAGGGAAATTGAGAAGATGATAATTTGGGGTTGTTTTAGGACTATTTGTGATAGATTGGTTTAATGATTAAGATAGTTTTGTTGGTTATCAAACTTCAATTCTAAATTCAAATGTATAATGAACATTATATTTTGATTGTGTTTGGTCATGTTTGATTAATTTGATTGTTATTTAATTGTATTTGATATCATTTATTTTTCTAATTGCATTATGTAATGTTCAATAGGATATTTAAAACGTTGAATAAACCACAAAGCATGAAACTAAGAACACATCTAACATTCTTTAAAGAAGAGCATTAAGGATTTTCCATCAAAATAGCATTCAACATTGGAAGTTACTACACCTCAATTCAACTATTAGTTCCATGATTAACATGTTTCAATTCATTCCCTTAAGCCCTACCCTACAATTGTTGAATGGGATCCAACGTCCTAAAACCCTTATTGGAAAGCGATATTATATGTTTCAAGTTGTGGTTACAGCAGTGTCCATGGTTTGAATATTCTCTTACTAAGAATAACGCACAATTTTTTGCTCATTATCTTTTTTGGAGAGAAAAGCAGGTTATCAGTAGTTCAATCTGCACTAACTTTAGAAGAATTTAACTCAAGGAAGTGAATTAATAATGGTATAAAATATGCATTTTTACAGCATGTTGGTATACCACTTTGTCACACAACAAATGTGAGAACTGTGCAAGGGATTATAGGAAGAGGGTGGTTAATGTTCAATTAGAAGAAAAAAAATTGTAAAACCAAATATGCCTTAAAGCAAGCATTCAAGCTATTTTCTATCTTGTTCTTCAAGCGTATAGTTTTGGAGTACATAATGAAAGCTTAAGTTTGTTAAAGCTATTAAAGCAAGGAATAAATTCATTGAACTGTTAAAGTTCAAAGAAGAAAGAAATGATGAACTTGCACACAAAAAATACTAGATAATTCCCCTCAAAATCTCAAGTAAACTTCTCCTATAATTCAAAAAGAGATTATGCATATTATAGCTATTAGAGAGGAATACGATCCCTGAAGAAAATGGAAGTAAAAAATATGTATTCTTGTTGATGAATTTCAAGATGAAGTTAAAAGAGAAAAAATTTCCCCTGTATTGAGATATATCTCATATGATGTTTTAATATCAAAACCTATTTTTTTATACTTTCTATGTTGAGAGTACATCAACATTGTGTCTTAAGACCGGGACGTCTAGTGTGCTTTTGAAGATTCAATCTAACAATTCAAAATTTAGGAGTCAAGGTTGTGATGGTTGAAGTAATAGGCCCATGCTCTCTCATTCAACTATGCATTAAACACATAACCTTCATCTATACTATTATATTATTACCGAGTTGCATTTCAAAGGCATAGAAGCCTCATTGATATTTTGTGAAATGAACAGTCGCGCTTTATATTTCTTCCTTTCCCGACCTTGCTCTCCGCTTCATCATCCTTTCACATAAAGAAAAAAAGTAGCCTCTCCCATCAATTCTGATTTTCTTCTTCTTCCATTGCGCCTCTCCCTTTCGTTTACCCATCCTCGCGAATCTAATTTTGTTCTTCCATCACGCCTCTCCCTTTCCTCCTTTTTTCCAACCTAAATAATAAGGTCCCCCATTTCGTTGCTTTTCCGCTCTATCGCGGTTGTCCACCCCTCATACCAATTCCGCCTGCCAAATAGACTCGCCTCTATCACCATTATTTCCATCAATTTTAACTACAGTATCATCCTCCTCAAACCCTAGAGGCAATTAAGCATTTTTTTCAATTTTATTTTTAAACAATAAAAAAACAAGATAAGAGTCACAGGTCCTTGTTTTTGATGTTGTTATACAAAAAGTCCCTACAGAAATGAATTTGTAAATTTGGTCCATATTTTTCAAAAATAAAAAAACAAAGCGTTTGCACTTTTCTGACAGGAAATGCAAGATAACTTGCACTTTTCTAATTTTGAAATATTTTTCGAAATTTTCGAAATTTTCTAAAATTTGAAAATTTTGAAAAACGCAAGTTTACTTGCACTTTCTATCAGAAAAGTGCAAGCTAGTTTGCGCTTTCTAATTTTGAAATTTTAAAAAGCGTAAGGTAACTTGCTTTCTAATTTTGAATTTTTTTTTGAAATTTTAAAATTTTTGAAAAGCGCAAGGTAACTTGCGCTTTCTATCAGGAAAACGCAAGCTGGTTTGCGCTTTTTGATTTTGAAAATTTTAAAATTTTAAAAAGCACAAGCTAACTTGCGTTTTCTGATTAGAAAAAACAGGA
The DNA here is from genome assembly GCA_030737815.1 of Allium fistulosum. Lineage (NCBI taxonomy): Eukaryota > Viridiplantae > Streptophyta > Magnoliopsida > Asparagales > Amaryllidaceae > Allium > Allium fistulosum. Next base: position 640,497,916 of record CM060907.1, on the reverse strand, counting down.
ACTAAATTTATATACTTATTTCTACAGGGACTTTTCTTGTAACACCTTCAGAAATAGGGACCTTTCGTGCAAATCTTCTTCTATATTTTGTATTCCCACAACACGCAAATACAAGTCTTTCTTTTATTGTTTGCTATTTACTCATGATGCTCTTCAACATGTTTAAGGTATCTTCTTCTATCTATTTTTTGTTCGCAATATATTTTACATTTAATCTAGACCGTATTCCCAATTTCAGTTCTTATTTGATAGTATTTGGCTAAATTCAAAGTTTCATTTGGGTCAACCTTATTAAATATGTCATTGATCTTGATGATGCAAAATATATGTGTTCAAAAATTTCTATAACTGAAGTATACTTATGTTTATGCAAAAAAAAATACTTGGATAAAATTCTCAATATGTTATTAGCAGCCTTTTTAACTACTTAGCAAATCTGAATTTTGTTTTATTGCTATTTTTCTTAATTCCAAAAGGAGCCTACTGACCATTGATATAGATTTTTTTAGGTAGCTTTCTCATGTTGCTTTTTTGTACCCTAACACAATGAGTTTGTTTAATCCTAATTCAATCTGATGTACTAGTTCATGCCATCATGTATTTTAAACTTCTTGACAACCTTCTTTTATTTTATTTGCAAACTGTAACAGGTTGACTTTCATGCCCTGATATGTAAGTTTTAATTTATGTTGTTTCTAGCTTTATCCCCCTTTTCCCCGTTTGTTATTTAATTTTAGTTGAAAGTTGAATTTGAATTATTTTTTTCTTTGATTATACTATTTTTTATGTTGTTTTTTGGGAATCTACATATTTGGTTTGGTTTCCCGTTTTCTTTATGATATTTGTTTGAATACTAATATAAATGCTCAAATTCATAATACAACGATTCCTTCAATTCAACCTCTAATCAACAAATCTCAAGTGTGCTATGTTTTATACTTACCCTATTATGTATGAAAAATTGAAATTATTTGAGATGCTTTTAAGACTTTAATGCATACAAAGTTAATTGTTGAACACTAATGACTTTATCTGTATGCGTGTATCTTTGAACAAATGTTGCTAATTGATATATGATGATTTGCTCCCTTTCTTTAAATCTTTTTACTTTAGTTCTATTCATGTGGGTTAATAAACTATGATGATGAATAAACTATGAGTGTTTCTGCACTTTTATTGGTCATTATATTACAAAAGAATATTTGTAATCATACATCAGTTCAGTAATAAACTATTATGCTACATTCCAAATATCTTTTAACATTATTTTATGTACTTTTAGTCTAATAACTTTATAGATAAAATCATATAACATCTTGTACACAGCTTTGCTTTACACCTTGCAATCTAATTGTTTTTTTCTTTATGGTTAAGTTAACGTGCTAGCACAATTTTATAATGCAGATTCAGGCATAAATAATATCGTTTTTCATAGTTTGTTACATTGTAGATAATATGAAGACAAAAAATCCAATTTGTGTTGTGCAAATGTCGAAATTTAATATAGTCTTTATATCATTGTGCATTATATTAAAAGCATCATATTAAATATGCATTCTGTTTTATGGCATGTGTTAATTTTCTTTAAAATATTTGGAGCCTTTACTAACCAATGGATGGCCTAGATACATTTACAATCTGTGGTTTACAGGTCATAGTCATCTTACTATTTAATTTGCAGCATGGTAGGCCTATACAAAAAATTTCATTACCAAGCAGATAACATTATGAATTAAAGCATGTACCGTAAGATGATAATGTAATATTAGGTTCAGTTCATTAAGCTTTTCAAGCAAAACAATTTATTTAAGATAATTCCTTGCTTCGGTATTATTGGTCATGACTTCATATCTACACACAAATTAGTCCACATTTGTATTTTCCGATCAGTGGCGTTTCATGGTCATAATGAGCGCAGTTTATATGTGTGTTTATGTATATAAATTTGCTAACTTAGATGTTGGTCAGATAAAAATCTTTTCGCGTGGATATTCTATGGGCGGAGTTATAGATAAAACTATTTATCTTTTGGTTGTTTACAATTGTTTTCTTACCTTTATTAGGTATAATGCAAATTTATATTCATATAATACATAGATTACTTTATTCTTCAAGAAACTATGTTCAGCCAAGCGCTTTGCTAGGACTAACAGGGTGGAGGACAGTGAAAGGAGAAATCAAATGTAATTTTGTCCTTTAATTTTCCTGTTCCTTTTCCTTACTAATAGCTTTATTTGCATATTGTTTGATGTGTATTCTCCCACTTCTAGCAAAATGTTTTTTTGTTCCAATTGTAAAAAAACTGTTTTTATTTCAACTTTTTTAGTGTTCTGCTAGAAAATTTTGTTAAGTTTCTAGAAATTTGCAATAAGGAAAAGAATCTCATAAAGTTTATGTCAATATAGGCAAAACAGTTTTGTCAAAATAATTATTAAATCTGATTTTCTTCATCAAAGTTGTGTTTTTTTACCCCTTTCATCTACGAGATGCTCTTATTAACTCGAAAAGTTTCAACTGTAGATGTTTTTCCTCTTAAAGCATGTGAATTTTGACTTATGCAATCATTTATACTTCGCATGTATGTGTATACAATAGATAAAAGTTATGTGCTTCACCTTTGAAGTGTTATGACTAATTTATGTGCGATTACGAAGTTGCTCTCTTTTCGACATTTTGAAGTTCTTCTCCTTTTTGGATTACGGAGTTAAGGAAAATTCTCGTGCCTTTAGGATTGTTGAGTTAGGAACCCTTCAAAGGTATGATTTATATTAATACTTCAAAGGCGCAATTGATATTAAAACTTCAAATGCATTACAATTGTCCACTAAAAAAACAAAAGTTAATAAACAAAACTTCACTTGCAAGAGTTGCTCCCTTTATGGGATATGTAGCTACAAACAATTCTGTTGTCTTTGGGACTGTGGAGTTAGGATGAGTTTACCACATTTAATGGCATAATATAAATTAAAACGTGCATTTGACCTCTAACCGATGTGATGACTTAATAGTGCAGTTTCTTATTTACTAGATTTTCTTCTTGGTTTTTATGAATATGGATAGAATTTGGTTGAAATTCTTTTGGTTTTTGATTATTATAATAATACTAAAGTTTTATTATAATGCTTTCTTCTAAGCTATTTTATTAGGTTATCGTAAATTTGTTTGTTCAAACTATTTTTTTATAACATCTATTATGCTTCTTATTTTGAATTGTTTATATTTTCCGGTCCTTGCCGAAACAGTTGTATATCTATGTTGTTTGCTATGTTTTTTAACTTTTGTTTTTGCATGAATATTGGTACATAATTTAGTGGACTATTGAATTGGTGTAATAGGAAGAGAAGATCCATCATAGTCAAGCTTGAAGGTTTTTTCAAATACTTTTTAACCCTCCTTAATTTTTTGCATTTGAATGGATATATTACTATCATATAATGGATGCTATTAATTGATTTTAAAAAATAAATAGTTTCATATGCTAGGTTTCGTTTATAGAAGATAATGGTGTAGGTAAGTTCTTATGCATATAATTCTAAAATGGCATGATTAAACATTAATATGATGTGTTTTTTAATGTTTTTGGTCTTGAGATTTGTCTAATTTTTACTACTTACTTCACAGCTTAGAATAGTTAGTTTACTATGTTAATTAACTTGCATACAAATTTTGAATCGGAAGATGTTTCCTTGCTATATGCAGATAGTAGGAGATGAGTAATAGAAGAGGACGAAGGGGAGGTAGCAAAACTACTACCACCAATGGTCGATCAAATGCTATAGTAATTGAGGAAGTGGTTATCCCTATGCAGCCTCAAATTAACTTTGCTACTATATGCAAAGATTACACTAGTTTGGATGGTAAACCGTTAAAAGGAACGAAGTCCATTATTGAAGTTCAGGCTTGGATCCGCTCTTGTGAAAGAATTTTTAAGAGATTGAATATCGAGAATGAGCAAAAAAGGTTCTTAGTTTCTTGGCAGTTACAAGAAGGGGCTCTAGCATGGTGGGAGTCCATAACTCTGAATGATTAAGAAGATAATTTCTCATGGGAATGGTTCAAGGAAGTCTTGGAAGAACAACATATGCCAGCTACAGGAAAATACCGCATTTATTGGATTTTTATGAGTTAAAGCAAGGAGAGATGTCGATAGAAGAATATTGCAACAAGTTCAGTAAACTGTCCCATTTTGGGCTGGGTCTGATAGATACTCCTTTAAAGAAAAATGAAATGTTGATCGCTGGTATGAAGGGGCAATATTAGGACAGGATGATCGGGCATGTTATGGAAACCTTCATAGATTTGGTAGACATAGGTTTTCGATATGAAACTTTAGACAAAAAGAATCCACACACAACTCAAAGCAGCAATAATAACCGAAAGAAAAGGAAGTTCAACCATTCTAGAAAGAAGACATGGCAAGGCAAGCCAGAAGGAGGTCCGCAATAAAACAATTTGAAGGATATTACTTGTTATAAAAGTTGTTACAATTGTCAAAAAGCAGGGCACCAAAAGAAGGATTGCCCACTGATAAAGAAAGGAGAACAAGTTTGTGTTTTTTTCATTAAAGATAAATCCTCAACTTCGACTAATGCGAAGGGAAAGAGAGTTCTTGAGGGTAATATCTGCATTAATGGAAATCTGGTTAGAGTATTATTCGATACCGTGTCTTCCCATTGTTTTATTTCTAAAGAGTTAGTTGATAAATTGAAACTTATCACAAAGATATTATATACCCCTACCTATGTCTCTAACCCCATAGGTGATAAAACTAATCTCGGTATAGTTTGTGAAAAAGTACAAGTTGTCTACCTATCCCAAAAAATTTCATGTAACCTAACTATCCTCGATTTTATTGGATTTGAGATTATACTCGGTATAGATTGGTTGTCTGAATATAAGGCTGTTCTTGATTGTGTTAAAAGGATGGTGCATTTGGAAACTAAAAGAAGTGAACCTTTAAAAATAACGTGTGAAGAATCAAGTCCAGTAGTGGATAGTTTTATGTATGTCCTAAATTCATTTCAAAAACGTCTAGAAGAAATACCAATTGTTAAGGAATTTTCGGGTTTTTGAGAAAGTTAAATGTTTACCCCCACATAGGGAAATTATGTTTTGAATCTACTTGATTTTTAGTGCGAGATCTTTTTTTCACTCTTCTAGATGAATGGCCTCAAGGAAGTAAATGAATTAAGGAATCAAATGGATGAATTATTTAAGAAAGGACTAATTAGACCAAGTCGCTCAAGTTAGAGCTCAGCGGTAGTTTTTGTTGCAAAGTCAGATGGCTCCCTAAGACTTTGCGTAGACTATCGAGACCTATATAAGGAAATGATTAAGAACAAGTATCCTCTACCCCATATTGATGACTTATTTGATCGACTTCATGGTGCTCAAAAATTCTCCAAAATGAACCTAGCTAAAGGATTCCATAAATTGAGGATAGAAGAAGATTGCATTCCTTTAACTACATTTAGAGGACAAAACGATTTCTACGAGCGGTTGGTTATGCCTTTTAGGCTAACCAATGCTCCCACTTATTTGTGGACCTTATGAATAGAGTATTCAGAGATGTGCTCCACCAATTCATGTTGATTTTTATTGATTATATTCTTATATATTCAAAGACCGAAGAAGAACACAATAGGCATTTAGAGATTGTACTAGAAATATTGAGAAGGAATGTAATCATTGCTAAGTTCTCAAAATTCCACTTCTGGGAAGAAAATTAAGGTTCCTTGGACATGTTGTGTCAAAGGAAGGAATCTCAGAAAAATTACATCCATTTTAGATTGGAAGCAACCACAAACTCCGAAAGACATTCCCAACTTCTTAGGACTGGCAGGATACTACCGAAGATTTATTCAGGACTTCTTTAAGATTTCTCATCACTTAACGAAGTTGACTATGAAGGATGTTAAATTTGAATGGATGCCAAAATGGGAAGAAGCATTTCGGGAACTTAAAAAACTAACTACCACTCCAGTCCTGACTACTATTGACGAAAGCGACGGTTTAACCATTTATACCGATGTTTGTGGTGAAGAAGTGGGCATGGTATTGATGAAACATGGGAAGTTTATCGCAAATGCTAGTAGGTAGTTAAAGACGCATGAGCGAAATTATGTAACACATGACTTAGAACTATTAGTCGTTGTGTTCGCACTAAAAATTTGGAGACATTATTTGCTGGGTTAGAAGTTTGAACTCTTTATAGATCATAAATCTTTGAAGTGTCTTTTCACTTAGAAGGACTTAAATATGAGACAATAGCGTTGGCTAGAATTTCTCACATCATACGATTTAGATATCCTATATACGTCCGAGAAAGCCAATTTGGTAGCGGATGCATTAAGCAAAAAGCATGCCGTTATAGCTTATCAGGTAGTGACTCAGACTCTTCTAGACAGAATTGCCCGCAAACAAAGAGAAGATTGACATCTACGGAAAAATATTAAGGATATAAGAAGAGGGCGGAATTCATGCTTTGAAGTAGATAAACATGGGATATTATGGTTAAATGGAAGAATTTGTGTTCCCAATATTGACAACTTAAGAAAAGAAGTGTTGACTGAGTGCCATCAATCCAAGCATAATATTCACCATGGAGTCAACAAAATGTATAAAGACGTAAAACGAACATTTTGGTGGAAAAGCATGAAGAGGGACATCTCTATCCATGTTAGAATATGTGCAAATTGTCACTATGTCAAAAGCGATGAGTAAAAAAATGATGGATTACTTCAAACTCTTAGAATGCCGAATTCGAAATGGGACCAAATATCGATGTTTTTCATCGACAACTTAACGCAATCAAGAAATGGAAATGAAGACATTTGGGTTATCGTAGATCGATTGACCAAAAGCGCACACTTTATCCTAATAAAGTCAACGAGAGCAACTGCAAGTCTTGTAGAAATATACATTAGGGAAATTGTTCGATTGCATGGTGTACTAAGCAGCATAGTCAGTGATCGAGACCCAATCTTTACCAGTACGTTCTGGGAGGCATTACAAACAGCTTTGGGAATGAAGCTGAGTATAAGCACTGCATACCATCCCCGGACTGATGGGCAAACTAAAAGGGTAAATCGAGTGTTCGAAGAACTTATGAGAGCTTGTGTCATAGATTTTGGAGGTTCATTTGAAAACTATCTTCCTCTTATGGAATTCTCCTACAATAACAGTTATCACACAAATAATGGCATGGTATCGTACGAAGCTTTATATAGTCGGCTATGTAGATCCCCAGCATATTGGATCAAAAGCGGAAATCGATACGTACTTTGTCCTGATATGATTCGAGAAGCCTTAGAAAAGGTAGATTTGATCAGAAAGAAGATGAAAGAAGCCCCGAGCAGGTAGAAGAGTTACGCTGATCAAAGGCGCAGAAATTTGGGATTCTCAGTTGGAGATTTTTTATTCTCGAAAGTCTCTTCGATGAGACAAATGGTACGATTTGGTCAGGCACGGAAGTTAGCACCTCGATTTATTGGACCTTTTCCCATTCTTGAGCGGATTGGCCCATTAGCTTATCATGTGGAATTGCCCGAAGGGTTATCTGGTATGCACAATGTCTTTCACATATCCCATCTACGGAAATTTGGGCATGATCCAGAATAGATTATAGAAACAGCTACCCAGGAAGATTTAGAAGTAGAACCAAAGTTGGCAGTTATCAAACGACCAGTTCGAATCGTGGATCACGATGAGAAATGATTGAGAAGAATGGTGGTAAGGTTGGTTAAAGTTCAATGGAGTGGTGATACCAAAGACTGGACCTGGGAAACAGAAGATAGAATGAGGAAAGCATATCCTGAGTTTAGGATTGATATATAGTTGAATGTGGTATCAAGATAGTGTACTCACCGCCTATGGTGTGGTCACTTATCATATCTTGTATATATTTCCCATAGTCAAATATATATTCCTTTTCGAGTCAATTTCTTCCTATCCTCAATTTCAAGGACAAAATTCTTTTATGGGAGGAGTATGTAACGGCCCGCAAATTCATCACTTCAGATTTTTTTTTGAAATATTCAAATATAAGATTTTTAACATAATTGGTGATGTTTTGAGCAATAAATAATATTGGTAATCTTATTTTGAATAAATATTTACAAAAATGTAAACTTTGGAAGATATATCGATAAAATGACCGAAAATCGTTTTATCAATAAACAATTCTTGAACCATCCGACATCATGCATGGAGCTAGATGCATACACTCGTTTATATATATGAATGAGAATATGTAATAAAAATATTTATTTTATTTTTGAAAATAAAATCTCTTTATGACATCATCAATGATATCACTATTTTGGAACAAATGATTTTTGAATTTAAATTGAGTTTAAATGATCTTATAATTATTTTAATTATTAAATAAGCCCTTTTAATTATTATATAATGATAGAAATATTATTATCAACCTTTGTTTACAATTATATATATATATTAAATAAGAAGTGAAAATATGACCGGAAATTGAAATCCGTAACAATTAAATGTATAAAAGTTGTGCAACGTTGTGAATCATTTGAGATATAAATATGCACACATACATGTACATATACATGAACACATTCACATGCACATGAACACATATATACATACAAATATACTTATACATTTAAATATATATATATATATATTACAAAATATCCAAGGCATTTTCCTAAAACTTAACCCTTAAGTAAAACTAAAGTCAACATCTTACACCCTAAGTACGAGCACATGGCTACAAACATGGGGGGGGTTTGGCCGTGGATGATGACATGAGCAAATGGTGATGTGTTTGTGTGGAAATATCATGATATTTTTATTCACTTTCCTATAAATACGACCACCCATCTTCACTACATTTGTTCATAAATTCATAAGCTTCTTTACTTCTTATACTCCACTCTAAACAATGGCAAAAATTATGGCAAAAAGTAACTAAAATTATATAGTAAGTATATATTATCAAAACTCTTCAAAACTAAAGCAAATCAACTCCTTTCCCCCTCTACAACCCACGGCCAAACCATCCACAACCCAAGGCCGAGCCTACCTCCATTAGCAAGCATAGACCGAGCCTTCCCAAACATCCAAAGCTTAATTCCATAGACTCCAGCGCGATCGTAGCGAAGCTATAGCAAATTTTCTTAAAATTAGAAACAAACTCAATGGAGAAACTATATATATAATGATGTGATAGAATTTATATGGATGTTTATTATGCTTTGATCGTCAAGTATTGGTTATTTTAATATAATGTTTAATTCTGTAAACAAGTCACGTTAAATACACATCGATATTACACAAGGAAATCACTTTCCGAATCAAGTTATAAAAGTGGTAGTAAATCATTAAACCCCTTTAAAATGGTTTGAAATGGTTTATTTAATTAAATGTCAAAGCAAAATCGTGATTCTACATCAATCTCTTGGTTTGTTTCATAGAAATATCACAATATTTCATAATAACCGAAGTACCCTACTCTTGACTACCCTTAAGGCTTTACGTACTTTTGCGGCATATATATATATATATATCACTAAAGTTCTACCATTCAACTGCCATTAAGGCCTTATTCATATATATTATGTATATTTATACTGGCTCTCGGCTACCATACCTATATACTATATACATATTATTTCTCAGCTATGACTAAGGCCTTACCTCGTCGTTTTTGGTTGCCACTCTGGCCTTACACCAACACTTTCATATTTTGATTGCCACCTTAGGCCTTACACCTACTTCGATTTCGGTTCTTAGGCTGCCACTCTTTGGCTTACATCTTCCACCATTCACTTGGTTGCCACTCCAGGCCTTACACCAATTGTTTCCATAGTCTGGATGATTACTTGTTCATGCCTTACACTAACGCTTTTGATTTTGGTTTCCCCACAGGCCTTACACTTACGCTTTTGGTTTCGGTTGCCACATAGGCCATACACTTACGTTTTTGTATTTTGGTTTTCACACAAGGCCTTACAACAATGCTTTCATGGTACTTCGACTGACACCTCAAGCCTTATATCGACTACCGAACATTCTACCCAACCATTCACTATTAGGCTTTTCACTTAACTATTTATTAAGCTAAATCTTATCTAACCTCCTTTCGGTTATTAATGCCACTTAATACACTATAGTCTATGTCGTAGGTTTTAATCTCAGCTATCATAAGCCTTAGCATACATTATTTCCTCTGGAAGTTACCAGCTCCGATTTACACATTCTTTCAAGAGTATGTAACTCTTGGCAATCACTGCCCTTAGTCTTGTCTAAGGAAGCATGTCTTATTTTAGTTATAGTGACTTAAATCTTTAAATTTCCAAAATCCCTTCCTCTTTCCATAATTCCTCCTTAACCTTCGACCACCCTCGGCCAACGGTTAATAACTTTGTTTGGTCAACCCTTAGCTTTACATTTAGATTTCCTTAGTTGTCATACTTAAGAACTTAATATTTTAGTTTATTTACTTTTTTGTTCGGATCCACCTTCTTCGGATCTGCCCTATGGTTCGCATTGGGATCATACACATCTACCACTAACTTTCAACATGTTGACTTTTGATTTTTTTTACTTAGTCTTTACTGATCATTATTTACTACTTTGCTGACATGTTCAGCATAAAAAGTGGATCTGATCTATTATCCCAACATAAAATACTTATTTTTATTAAAAACTTTTCAGCAACAGTTAACTGGCTTCCGGCTACCCATCATAGCCCTTTGGCTGTACTAGTTTTCTTTTGGGATCTACATAATATCCCAAAATTTATATAGTCAAATTAACCATTTTTGGTTTTCCTCATAACTAATCCATTTCACCGAACATACGGATTTTAATTCTCATAACAACTTACTCACTCACATGAAAATCCTATAACCCAAAACTTATCTCTAAAGACATGTTTCTATCATCAAATTAGATTCTCAGATCTTAATGATTTCGAGGAGTATGAAATCACCCAATATTAACATGACCGTGAGAGATTTAGGAAATAAAAGGGGTTTACGGAATATATTACTAACATGTACTCTTTAGTTGATGAAGTCTCTAGCTACCTTAGCTTTAATCTTTCCTTTTTCTCCTTCTTATTGTTTAGGCCCCAAGCATCATTATGGAGTTCAAGCTTTTATTGTTGTTTTGAGTATAGAATGAATTAAAAAGAAGGAAGTGGTCATCATTATTCCAAATAAATAATTGGGCCATCGACCCACCATTTCTTTTCCTTGTAAATTAGTTAGCCATAATGGTTGCATTCAATTCTCATTTATATTAAATTTTAAATAGGGTTTTCATAGTATTACTTGATTCATCTAAGCATAATATGTAAATAAACATCTCATGAGCATTTACTCTTTTGCATTATTTTAATTTCTTTAACTTCATAATTAATTACTTAATTAATTATTAATTAATTTATAGGGTGCTATAGACTTTCCTCCTCGTTGGAATTTCGTCCCCGAAATTCAAAAAAGTACAATAATAAGTCATAGGCTTTCTTATGCCCATTGTTACATGCACACACGTGAGTTATTCACCCATATGTTTCAATGAAAATGTATCGGTGCTTCTACCAATACACAACAAAATCGACCATAATATCACAAGGGTATATATATATATATGCCATATAATCAACCATAGCAAGCATACATGCTAAGTTAAATAAACAACTCGGGATAAGGTCCCTTGACTTTATACTCTGTTTCTCAAGTATCATCTCGGTCCTTATTCTATTGGAACCGAACAAGCCGTACTTCTTTATTCTGAAATTTTTTCTCATCTTAATCTATAATGATAATAGGTTTGTTGACATAAGTCATTTTTGGTTCAACAACCAAATCTTCCATGGCTCTTGGAATAACGACATCCTTAGGGTCTTAAACATACTTCTGTAGATGTGATACATAAAATACATCATGCACCTAACAAAAGCACTTGACAATTAAACCTTATAAGCAACATTACCTATCCTCTTCGGTATCCGAAATGCGCCCACATATTTTGGTACCAACTTTCTGGCTTGTCCAAACCTCATACTGGCTATCATATGTGACACTTTCATAAACACATGATCTCCCAAATCGAACTCTAGGTCTCTCACCTTTTACCTATTCAATTCGACTTTCTCTTAATCAAATCGACCCTTTCTTCAGCTTCTCTTATAAGATTTGGACCTAATACAAGTTCCTCTTTCGTTTCACACTAACTTATTGGCGACTTACAAGGCCTTGCATACAATGCCTTGAAAGGTGTCATCATAATACTAGATTGGTAACTATTTTTGTATGAAAATTCCACTAAGTGTATTGATCTTTCCATAATCCACTAAAGTCCAACATATAGTTCCTTAACAAATCTTTCAGCGCACGGGTGATCCTTTCTGTGACGACCGCCCATAACCCCTGCACTGAACCTAGAGAAAGTGCGCTGTAAAGTATGCCAGGCAGCCATGGACGATTGTCAAGGTAAATTAAAACAACAGAATCTATCGTATTACTCACAGCGCATGGACAAAATACAATAGAACATATATATAGTGAAGCTTCACAGAATAGAATCTCATCAATAAAACTTCATAATAGTTGAATACAAACATCTGAATAGTCAATACAACAAGCCTCACTACATATCACTCAGAGAATACAAAGCAGCGGAACATCCAGTACATATAGTAAGAAGTAATATGCAATAATCCAGCTCGTCTTCGTCATCAGCATCGTGGAAAGAAAGAGCAGCACCTGTCACCTGCTACCTAGTCTGCCCGTCCCAAAATGGACGAACAGCCCAAGGCAATAAGAGTTAAAACATAAAGCCTTGAGTCAGACAACAGTCTTAGTGAGCAGTAAATTAACTAACAACATACCAAAAGAGCATAAAGGAAAAGGAATAGGAATACAACCCTCCCACTCCAACCTCTTTCTACAATGATAGCTCCCAGACACACACTAAGCAAAAGCAGACATAGCAGAACATACAATTTAAAGTAAAGTAATTATCACTTGAGTCAAGGGCGATGTTTTCCAAGTACAAACCCCAAAGGCCTAAACCAAGATCAGATAAGCACCCAGAAAACACTGCTCTTGAGGCCGAGTGACGATACAAGCAAACATCCATGACTCTGGCTATCACTGTTATCATTGCTTCGATATCACCGTTAATTGAATGACCGGCACATTCTTTCAACCGTCCGTCAAGGGCTAATGGAAACCCCGGTTCTAGACATAACTCCCGCACGTCATCGTGACCCGTGCCTAGGACTATCGAATCTGCCCAGAGTACTTGACTACCAATCCGTAGCCTTCAAGGACAATCGAATCTGCCCAACGTACTCTTGCTTTGAGCATGCTAGAACCTTCAACAACGATGGGATCTCAGCCTTCTAGTCATCCTCCTCGACGACTATTTCCATACTAGCTCAAGCGCCTCTCGAGCAACCCATTATCCTCTAACTCGAACCTTTTCACCGAGTTATCAACATGCTTGGAATGATCCTGTCTGGATTAGACCAAGACTATCTCATATCATACTTCGCCTCATCATCATCATAGCAAAGCTCCATCTCAACATCATCATCAAATATATCCATATGAGCTTCATCATCCGCTACATATGCCACGAGCAGCTTTTCCAATTCAAGAGCCTTTATCTTAGCTTTTGAATCATCTTCGACCAACTTATCTAAATCAAATCATCAATCATCTAATTCATAGCAATCAATAAAGTCAAACATTCATCCAAGTGAACAAGCATTCAAATATAGGCTAAATGGACAATTTTAACAATAATGGCAATTTCGTAATTAAAGAGTCAAAAGTCTAATAAGCATGAAAACATGAGAATTATCTCTACAATCTTGATGAATGAACTTGCATAGGTTAACACTTAGTAAAATGGTCGTCAAATCATCATGAACAATGAATCTACATGGATCTATACTTCGGTTTGCAAAAATGCATGAAAATCACTACTTTATCATCAAATCAAGCCAACGATCCAATATACTCCTTTGGATCTGTGTGAGAGATAATCACCACTCACCAAATCACCTAAACAACCCCAAATCAACACGCTTCAGATCTGGACAGCGAAGGATCTAACTCGATCTATCACGAATCCGCTTCAAACGAAGAAATCTCTCTTCGAAGAATGTAGATCTTCAATCTAAGCTCTTCGATCTTCGATTTGATCTTCAATATGGATGGAAGGAATCACTAGATTAAACTGGAGAAAACAAGTGAAGAAGTGTATAAGTCGAGCTCTCAAAATGGCAGCACTTCGTCGCTTCGAAATCCGGATCCCAAAAAGTGAGAAGAACCTTCCTATTTATAGGCAGATTTTAGGTCGTCCGCCCCCTATAAGTCGTTCATGACTTAACTGCCTCCGACTCATAACTTTCCAACCTAATAGACCATACGACTTACGACTTAGCACTCAAGACCTACCAGAACATCACTCTGCGCGACATAATAGTTTCCGATCTAAAAGGCCATACGCCTTACGACCTAACAATGTCGCGACTTATGCTCCTACGACCTATGACTTAGAAAAATACTACGACATAACAGCCAATCTCCTAAGTCGGTCATGACTTAACACATTGGATATGGGCACGACCTAACAACCCTTCGACCTACAACTTACCATGGGATAAGACTTACGACCTACGACTTATACACCTCCTTAAGTGGTCTAACGACCTAACTTCGCTAACCACTAGGTCGCTAACCTGCTAACTTCAATAAGTCGGTCAATACTATAAGTCGGTTACTACCTTAAGTCGGTCACTCGACCTAAGCCACCTTATGACTTAATTTCCTTAACTCGGTTAATTCCTTAGGTCGTCCCAAACTGTCAACCGACTTAAACCACCCCTATCTTCCTTAGGTCGTCGCCGACCTACCCCTTAAGTCATTAACTCGCCCAGACTTATCACTTAACTCGTCCAAAACTCCTAAGTCGGCTACGACTTAGGACTTAAGCAAAATTCTGCCAAAATCTGAAACGACTTAACAGCAATGCAACCAAAGGTCAACTATTTTACGATGTTTCGATCCATGAAAATACGGGTCATTACATTCTCTCCCCCTTAGGAATTTCGCCCTCGAAATTCCAAACAACAAACCAATCAAAGACTATTCTGCACGCCTACCATCCATAGCAATCAACAAACCATGCATCCAATTCTAGCTTAGCATGCAGAATTCTAAAACTAGAACAAGTTACAATATCGTAAGATGACACGACACCTTAGGGCCATACCTTGAAGAGTTCAGGATGAGCTGCTTTCATCCTCTCTTCCACCTCCCACGTGCAGTCGTTATCATCATCACTCCATTGTATCTTGAGCAACTTAACTACCTTCCTCCTAAGCTGTTTCGTGTCAGTTTCCATAACACGAAGCGGTTTACGAGGTCTTCTATCGACTGGATCAACTTCGAAATCTTCACAGCCATCAGCAGAAACCACTGTATTCGAGTCGTGCACATACTTCCGTAGATAGGATACATGAAAAACATTGTGCACGCTCGACATCTTCTCTGGTAACTCCAACCTGTAGGCGAGCTTTCCAATTCGCTCGATGATCGGGAATGGTCCAACAAATCTCGGAGTCAATTTCCCTTTCTTCCCGAATCGAATAGCATTCTTCAGTGGAGAAATCTTCACAAAAACCATATCACCTACGTCGAATTCCAAATCCTTACGACGCTTATCGGCATAATTTTTCTGACGGTCTTGGGCTGCCTTCATTCGTTGCCGAATGATCTCTATGCAATCCGAAGTCTGTCGAATCATCTCTGGCCCAAGCATCAGCTTCTCTCCTGTCTCTAACCAACATGTCGGAGAATTACACGGTCTTCCATAAAATGCCTCATACGGTGCCATACCAATGCTTGACTGGTAACTGTTGTTATATGCAAATTCCACCAAATGAAGGTGATCTTCCCATGATCCTCCGAAATCCAAAACACAAGCTCTGAGGAGATCTTCCAAAACCCGGTTGACTCTCTCGGTCTGACCATCTGTTTGAGGGTGATAAGCTGTACTCAAACACAACTCGGTTCCCAAAACTTCCTGAAAGCTCTTCCAAAATCCACTAGTGAACAATGGATCTCGATCGCTCACTATACTCTTCGGAATACCATGAAATCAAACTATCCACTTAACATACAACTCAGCCAACTTTGATGCAGTCCTAGTCGATCGAACAGGAATGAATCTTGCACTCTTAGTCAAACGATCTACAATGACCCAAATCCCTTCATTTCCCATTCTGGTTCTAGGCAATCCATCGATAAAATCCATCGATACTTGCTCCCTCTTCCATGTAGGAACTTCTAATGGCTGAAGCAGTCCACTTGGCTTCTTCTGTTCGGCTTTTACCAACTGGCAGTTCAAGCACTTGGAAATAAAATTTCCAACATCCTTCTTCATACCTTCCCAGTAGTAGGTTCTCTTCATATCCCGATACATCTTATTTCCACCTGGATGAATTGTCAACTTCGAGTGATGACCTTCCCTTAGAACTTCACTTCTCAAATCATCTATATCGGGAACAACTAGTCGTCCTTGCTTCCGAATCCAACTTTCTCGATCGACCTCGAATCCTTTATCCTTTTCTGGGTCCAATCCAGATTCCAATTCTCGGATAATCTTGACAATCTTATCATCTCGCTTTTGACTCTCGCCAATCCTTTCCACAAGAGTCGGTCTTATCGATAAGTTTGCCAACATCTCAGGTTCTAATTCGCATCTAGGCCTAAAGTCAAATCCAGCTAAATACTCGAGATTCTTCCATTCTGAAAACATGGCTCCCAATCTTGCATGTATTCGACTTAACGCATCTGCCACCGCGTTACCTTTTCCCGGAGTATAAGCTATACCAAAATCATATGATGCCAAAAACTCTAGCCAACTTTGCTGCCGAAGATTCAAATCCTTTTGGGAGAAAAGATACTTCAACGACTTATGATCTGTAAACAACTCGAATCGAACTCCCAGTAGATAATGTCTCCACATCTTCAGAGCAAAAACAATCGCCGCTAACTCCAAATCATGAGTCGGGTAATTCCTTTCATGCGGCTTCAGTTGTCGACTAGCATACGCAACAACTTTATCCTTCTGCATTAGCACTGCTCCAAGTCCAGTACCACATGCATTGGTGTAAACCACCATCTCATTATTCCCACTTGGAATAGTCAAAATAGGAGCACTTGTCAATCGCTCTTTCAGGATTCTGAAAGCTTGCCCACACTTATCATCCCATCTGAACACTTGGTTCTTCTTCGTCAATCCTGTTAACGGTGCAGCTACCTTGGAGAAGTCTTTGATAAACCGTCGATAATATCCTGCCAATCCAAGAAAACTTCTCACATCAGATGCATTCTTAGGTCTAACCCAATCCTGGATTGCTGCCACCTTAGCGGGATCAACCGCTATTCCACTTCCAGAAATAACATGGCTTAAGAACCTCACTTCACTCTTCCAAAAGTGACACTTCGAAAACTTAGCCTTCAGCTGATGTTTCCGTAAGATCTCCAAAACAATCCGCAAGTGTGTCTTGTGCTCTTCTTCAGTTCTGGAATAAATCAGAATATCATCCTCGAACACAAGTACAAACTTGTTCAACTGATCTCTGAACACTCTATTCATAAGATCCACAAAATATGCTGGCGCGTTAGTCAACCCAAACGGCTTTACCAGCCACTCAAAGAAACCGGATGGTGTTCGAAAAGCAGTCTTCGGCACACTATCCTTAGCCACTCTCAACTGGTGAAATCCCGTTGCCAAATCCATCTGAGAAAACACCTTAGCGTCGTGAAGCTGATCAAACAAGTCATCTATTCTCGGTAATGGATACTTGTTTTTCTTAGTCACCTTATTCAGCTCACGATAATCCACACACAATCTCAACGACCCATCTTCCTTGGTTGCAAACACAACTGGTGCACCCCATTCGGACACACTACGCCGAATGAATCCTTTCTGCAAAAGATCATCAACTTGCACCCTCAACTCTTGCTGTTCCCTAGGCGCCATCCGCCTAAGAGGCATCACAACAGGTTTGGCTCCTTCAACTAGATCTATACGAAACTCGATCTCTCTATGCGGCGGTAACCCTTTGACTTCGTCAAAGACATCCTCGAATCCATTCGCGATTGGCACTAATGACAGTCCATCCCGTGGAACAACTAGCTAATACATGAAGCTCATGAAGACGCCTTTTTCATGCTTACATCGTATTACAATCTTTCGCCCCTCCACATTCTCGACTGTCACTTCCAGCCTCTCACAATCAACCTTTGCCGCATACTTCCTAAGCCAGTCCATGCCCAAAATAATTCTGAACCCCGCAAAGTTCAGAACAAAACAATCACAAACAAAAGAGCAATCATGACTCGATACAACTAGACCATGACATAACATACACAAACAAGACCAACCCCCAACTGGATTAGTCACAATCAATGGCCTATCAACAATATCCGGTTCCAAACCCAACCGGCCTACAAGTTCACTACAAAAAAACGAATGCGATGCCCCAGTATCAAACAGAACTCTAACTGGAACACCACATAGGAAAAGAGTACCTTGAACCACCACACTCTTTCCCTTCTCTTCAGCAGTAGGAGCTTTCGAAGACGATGGAACAGCTCCCAAAGCATAAGCTTGCACAATCTGCTTGTCCTCCTGTGGTTCTGGACAATTCTTCCTGAAATGCCCCGGCTTGTCACAGTTGTGACACTTCATCGGTACTTTCGGATTCTTGCAATCCTTAGAGAAATGGCCCTTCTGCTGACAATTGTAGCAAGTCACTTCGCCCTTCGACTTCTTCTGGCCATCCTTACCCTTCTGCTGCTGCTGCTTCCTCTTCTGGTTTCCACCCTGCTGTGGTTTAGACTCTCCCCTGGTAACAGCAACAACAGATCCTTCCTTAGGAAACAGACTCTCATGCCTGAGAGCTTTCTCCACAAGCTTCTCAAATGAATCGTCCAAATGATCCACTAACTGTCTCCCAAGATAACTATCCAAGCCTGTCACAAACTTCTCATTCTTCTGATAAGCAGATTCAATATACGACCGGGCATACTTGGACAAAGCTTCAAACTCAGAAACATACTAAAGAACTGGTCTTCCTCCCTGCTTCAGCTCCACAAACTTCTTGAACAGAACAGACTTATGAGCTGTAGAAATGAACTTAGCTTCAAATCTGGCTTGGAATTGCTCCCAAGTAATCTCTTCCTCCGGAGTATTGATGGTAATAGAGTTCCACCAATCTGAAGCTCTCCCTTGAAGCTGCCTTGATGCTAACTTCCTCTTAGTTGCATCCTCAATTCCCAAATCACCAAAAATCCTTCTACAAGCATCTATCCACCTCTGGACTTCAATGGTTGATTCTGTTCCCAAGAAAACCTTTCCTCCAAGAGCAGTGTAGTCCTTACACAGCTTAGCAAAATCCACCGGCTTTGGAGTTTGGACTTGAATTCCAACATCAACTGCTGAACCCAGAACTGGCATCCTTCTCATGATCGAAGTCATCATAGCTTCGAACATAGCAGCATAATCAGCAGCCCCCTCAGTAGCACGGCCTTCCCTAGCAGCTGGTCTCCCTCTACGACTCATTCTCAATATCTATAAAAAGGAATGGTCAGAACATCTAGAGAAACAACTGCATAAAAGACTCAAACTCTACTAAGCTACTATATTATATATAGTAATCATCCATCAAAATACAATTACGTCTCTCATACGTAGTTACGTCAGCGAGCGTTGGGTAAAATCGATTAACCAATGCTCTAATACCAAATGTGACGATCGCCCATAACCCCTGCACTGAACCTAGAGAAAGTGCGCTGTAAAGTATGCCAGGCAGCCATGGACGATTGTCAAGGTAAATTAAAACAACAGAATCTATCGTATTACTCACAGCGCATGGACAAAATACAATAGAACATATATATAGTGAAGCTTCACAGAATAGAATCTCATCAATAAAACTTCATAATAGTTGAATACAAACACCTGAATAGTCAATACAACAAGCCTCACTACATATCACTCAGAGAATACAAAGCAGCGGAACATCCAGTACATATAGTAAGAAGTAATATGCAATACTCCAGCTCGTCTTCGTCATCAGCATCGTGGAAAGAAAGAGCAGCACATGTCACCTGCTACCTAGTCTGCCCATCCCAAAATGGACGAACAGCCCTAGGCAATAAGAGTTAAACCATAAAGCCTTGAGTCAGACAACAGTCTTAGTGAGCAGTAAATTAACTAACAACATACCAAAAGAGCATAAAGGAAAAGGAATAGGAATACAACCCTCCCACTCCAACCTCTTTCTACAGTGATAGCCCCCAAACACACACTAAGCAAAAGCAGACATAGCAGAACATACAATTTAAAGTAAAGTAATTATCACTCGAGTCAAGGGCGATGTTTTCCAAGTACAAACCCCCAAGGCCTAAACCAAGATCAGATAAGCACCCAGAAAACACTGCTCTTGAGGCCGAGTGACGATACAAGCAAACATCCATGACTCTGGCTATCACTGTTATCATTGCTTCGATATCACCGTTAATTGAATGACCGGCACATTCTTTCAGCCGTCCGTCAAGGGCTATTGGAAACCCCGGTTCTAGACATAACTCCCGCATGTCATCGTGACCCGTGCCTAGGACTATCGAATCTGCCCAGAGTACTTGACTACCAATCCGTAGCCTTCAGGGACTATCGAATCTGCCCAACGTACTCTTGCTTTGAGCATGCTAGAACCTTCAACAACGATGGGATCTCAGCCTTCTAGTCATCCTCCTCGACGACTATTTCCATACTAGCTCAAGCGCCTCTCGAGCAACCCATTATCCTCTAACTCGAACCATTTCACCGAGTTATCAACATGCTTGGAATGATCCTGTCTAGATTAGACCAAGACTATCTCATATCATACTTCGCCTCATCATCATCATAGCAAAGCTCCATCTCAACATCATCATCAAATCTATCCATATGAGCTTCATCATCCGCTACATATGCCACGAGCAGCTTTTCCTATTCAAGAGCCTTTCTCTTAGCTTTTGAATCATCTTCGACCAACTTGTCTAAATCAAATCATCAATCATCTAATTCATAGCAATCAATCAAGTCAAACATTCATCCAAGTGAACAAGCATTCAAATATAGGCTAAATGGACAATTTTAACAATAATGGCAATTTCGTAATTAAAGAGTCAAAAGTCTAATAAGCATGAAAACATGAGAATTATCTCTACAATCTTGATGAATGAACTTGCATAGGTTAACACTTAGTAAAATGGTCGTCAAATCATCATGAACAATGAATCTACATGGATCTATACTTCGGTTTACAAAAATGCATGAAAATCACTACTTTATCATCAAATCAAGCCAACAATCCGATATACTCCTTTGGATCCGTGTGAGAGATAATCACCACTCACCAAATCACCTAAACAACCCCAAATCAACACGCTTCAGATCTGGACAGCGAAGGATCTAACTCGATCTATCATGAATCCGCTTCAAACGAAGAAATCTCTCTTCGAAGAATGTAGATCTTCAATCTAAGCTCTTCGATCTTCGATTTGATCTTCAATATGGATGGAAGGAATCACTAGATTAAAGTGGAGAAAACAAGTGAAGAAGTGTAGAAGTTGAGCTCTCAAAATGGCAGCACTTCGTCGCTTCGAAATCCGGATCCCAAAAAGTGAGAACAACCTTCCTATTTATAGGCAGATTTTAGGTCGTCCGCCCCCTATAAGTCGTTCACGACTTAACTGCGTCCGACTCATAACTTTCCGACCTAACAGACCATACGACTTACGACTTAGCACTCACGACCTACCAGAACTTCACTCTGCGCGACATAACAGTTTCCGATCTAACAGGCCATACGCCTTACGACCTAACAATGTCGCGACTTATGCTCCTCCGACCTATGACTTAGAAAAATACTACGACCTAACAGCCAATCTCCTAAGTCGGTCACGACTGAACACATTGGATATGGGCACGACCTAACAACCCTTCGACCTACAACTTACCATGGGATAAGACTTACGACCTACGACTTATACACCTCCTTAAGTGGTGTAACGACCTAACTTCACTAACCACTAGGTCGCTAACCTACTAACTTCAATAGGTCGGTCAATACTATAAGTCGGTTACTACCTTAAGTCGGTCACTCGACCTAAGCCACCTTATGACTTAACTTCGTTAACTCGGTTAATTCCTTAGGTCGTCCCAAACTGTCAACCGACTTAAACCACCCCTATCTTCCTTAGGTCGTCGCCGACCTACCCCTTAAGTCATTAACTCGCCAGACTTATCACTTAACTCGTCCAAAACTCCTAAGTCGGCTACGACTTAGGACTTAAGAAAAATTCTGCCAAAATCTAAAACGACTTAACAGCAATGCAACCAAAGGTCAACTATTTTACGATGTTTCGATCCGTGAAAATACGGGTCATTACACTTTCGGTCCGACCTTTCGTATGTAGATGTTAGGCGGTACTCATACATAACTTCGATCCCAGAGCACTCTGAAGGCTTCTCCAAAACTCACTTGAAAGCAATGGGTCTCCGTCACTCACTATAGTACTTGGAATTCCAGGAAGTCTCACTATGGTCTTAACATATATTTTGGCTAACCCGATTGTCATCCATGTGGACTTTCCTGGAATGAAATGGACGCTCTTATTTAACCTATCAACTATGACCCATATCCTTCATTCCTGGCCACGTCCTCGCCAAACCATCAACAACCTCCATGGAAACCAAATCCCACTTCCTTATTGGGACTTTCAAAGGCTTCAAAAGACCACTTGGCTTCTGATGCTCTACCTTAACTTGTTGGCATGTAAGGCATCTTCCCACACATTCTTCAACATCTCTCTTTATTTCTTCCTAGTAGAAGCTCTTATTCATGTTTCGGTACATCTTGGTACCTCTCGATTGAATAGAAAACTTGGAATGATGACATTCATCCAAGACCAGCTTCCAAAGATTTACATTATTCAAAACATATAATCTTTCTTTCTTCTGAAGCCAAAATTTCTCATTAATACCGAAGCCCTTCAGCTTATCGGTCTCAACACCACTATTAAAGTCATTACTCCTTTCGGCACATAGCGGATCTACCTTCTACCCTTCGGCAATCCTCTCCCCGAACATTATGTGTGTTTCTAAGCAAGACAACATCCTAGAGTTTCGACTTGTACCAGCTTTCGATCGAAATTACACATCATAAGAAGCTAGCGTATCTAAGACATTTTACTTTTAGATCATAAACAAAACATAAATTTGTTGTTTTTGGCTTTAGGCATCAGCAAATTATTTTCCATACTAGGGTACCCTATTCCAAAATCATACGATGCCAAGAACTGGAGCCACCTTTGTAACCTCATGTTCAGCTCCTTCGAGAACAAATATCTCAAGGACTTATGATCAATATACAGCTCAAACCTTTCCCCTAAACGGTAATGCTTTCAAATCTTTATCACAAAGGTAATTGCCACTAACTCTAAATCATGGGTTAGATATTGAACCTCATGGGGTCTCAACTTCCTAGATGCATAAGCTATAACCTTGGCCTTCTGAATCAACACAGCTTTTAAACCTAAACCAGAAGCATTAGTGTACACAACCATGTCTCCATCTCCTTCCGATATTACCAAAATTGAAGCTTTTGTTAGCTGAAGCTTCAACTCTTGGAATGCTTCTTCACACTCTCTTTCATCAAAACATATCAATCATTCTGGTAAATCTATTCAATGTAGCTGCTATCCTAGGAAGCCCTTAACAAATCTCTAATAGTATCCAACCAACCCCAAAAACTTCTAATTTCACAAGCTATCTCTGATCTCTTCCAATCATTCATGATTTCGACATTCGGCGGATCTACAGTCGATCCTTCCTTTGAAACTTGGTGTAAGTGTTCGGTCGATTCAGTCGACTTTGACATAAAAAATGGCAAATCGAATTGAAATGGAAAAAAATCAAATCTGAACCGAATTAATTTCTATTAATTTGGTTGGTAATTGATTTAATCGAACTAAAAGGGTATGTTATTATTATAATGATTGATTTACTCGAAGGAAAATATAAAGACTCGGTTCCTAAGATCTACAAAGAAGGCTAGAGCATTTGTTAGCCCAACGGGCATAACCAACCACTCATATCAGTCATACCTTGCCTAAATGCATTCATAGGAATACTCTCCTCGGCAACTCTTAGTTGATTGAACCCCGTAGCCAAATCTAACTATGAGAATATTCTAGTTCCATTCAACTAATCAAATAAATCATCTATCCTTGGAAATGGGTAACAATTCTTCATTGTCAGGTCATTCAACTTCCTATAATCAAGACACATTCGAAGCAATCCATCAGACTTCTTCACAAATACCTTAGAAGCTCCCCATGGTGAACTACTTGTTCTTATGAAACTTCTATGCTCAAGTTCCACTAATTGCTTCTTCAAACTATTCTATTTCCTTAGGCGGGATCCTGCTAGGTGGTCAACTAATAGATTGTGCACTTGAAAATAAGTCTATGTGGAACTCAATTGCTCTTCTTAGCGGTAAACCTATAACTGGTTCAAATGAATTGGCAAATTATTAAAGCACAAAAACTCAATCTATCTCCTTTTCTAGGCTTTCCATTGCACACAACGAAATCCCTAACATTGCTTTCATATAGTACAATGATACTCCTTTTGGATTCTAAAGGGAAATAATTTTCTAGACACAATAGATTCTGGCCTCATTCTATACTAACTAATCCATATCCAAAATTAATCTGTACCTCTCAAAGTCAAACAAAAATGAGGCACATAAAGACAAACGACCACATAGAACAAATCATTATACCTTAATCCAAGGGTGGCATACCCACTAATCAGATTAACTACATCCAATGAAGTAACTAGATGGGAGACATCTATTCTTACTTTATTAACCACAACCTTAGAAATGAAAGAATGTATAGCTCTGATATCAAAAAGAACTCTTACTAAAAAACTGTCAAAATGAACTCTAATTGAAAAACAAGAAATGAAAATCATACCTCCAAAGGCTACTCCTTTCCCTTTCTTCTCAGTGGCATGCCTTGACGATAGCTCCTCCAAAGCAAAAAACCTTGTTTGCTTTAGCTCTGGACTATCCTTCTTCATATGGCCCAACTTATCATAATTATAGCATTTGACCTTGACTGACCCTTCTTGTCGTTAGCACTTCGAAACATAATGTCCTTTTTGGCCGCAATTGAAGCAAGGGATCTCTAAAATATCCTTTCTACCACCACTTTTAGGAACTTTCCTTTCGGTTGCTGTCTATTCTTCCCTTTGTAGTAGGGAGCAAACCTCTTCCTCTATTCTCCTTTCATCCTCACCTCAGCCTTCCTCTCTCCTTGGTACATACAATTGTACCTTCACGCCATATCCACTACAAACTCATAAAGAGATGATAGATGTGACACCACCTTATGATACAACCCTTGCTTCAGCCCTTGAATAAACTTCTCGTTTTTCTTTATTGAGGTGTTGATCAATTTTAGGCCAGCCGATGCATTAAACTTCTTGATGTAATCTTTGACAGAAAGATCCCCTTTCCTGAGATCAATGAACTCTCTCAAAAACACACTCTTCCAAAACTCGAAATTGAACCGAGCCTCAGATCCATTCAGAACTTCTTCCAAATAATCTCTTCTTTAGGGGTTTCAATAGTCGTTTTTTCCCACCGATCTACGGTATCCCCATACACCTGCCTAGACCCCAGCCACCTTCTTTGTACATCATTCGGCACTACGTCTGTGAAAATACACTCTCTAACTTTCAACCAATCTAACAATTCTACAGCTGGTTCTTTCCTTGAAAATGCTTACCCTTAAGGCTTCTGAAATCCCGACTTAACTTATAGAAATCCACTCCAGCTGTTGGTCTTAGCTCAACTACTTTCAGAATAGCCTCTCATCATCTACGTCATGAACTATAGGAATAGAAAGTTCACATCCATCCCTCTAACAAGTGGGACTGCCTAATTCACCGCCGCTGGAGGCACTTCCCCACCATTACCTTTGATGATTTGAGTACTATCATTCTCTCTTTTAGTATTGGCACCTCCAACCTTGACTCCTCTACTTATCAATTCCATTTTCTTCTAAGAAGATCTTTATCAAAAATGGAAGAAAGAAACTGATTTAGCAACAGAAAATCTCTACTTTATCCATCTATATCTCCATATAACAAAACTTAAGTACATCATATAGTAGCGTATACCATCCCTAAGGTATTTGTCTTCTATTACTAATGTTATTTGACTCTGATTAACTTATCCTTAACCTAAGCACTGATACCAAATGTAACATCGCTCATTTTAAGACCTAAAGATAAAACCCCAATATACTATAGTCACCTTGAAACTATCTTTCAGCGATAGAGACGAGATTAGTTATATTAAAAAATCTTAAGTAAACAGAGTATATATACTTAAACAAAGCACAACATTACATATTAAGTTTTACAATTTACACCCCAAAGTTGAGCCTACATGAGTTGAAATTATAATAAAACTTAGTCAATAGTGTCATGTCCAATGTATAAAGATGTCGACATAAACAGTAATACAACAGAAATAGAACATAAATATAACACTTATGCCTCATGTTTCGTCTTCGGCTTGCATTATCCGGCCATCCCAAAAGCAACATGTCTAAGTTTGTAAACTTAGCCTACTCAAATGAGCACTTATGAGTTTATAAGGAAAACAAGAATAACAACATGGGTTAGACATAAAGTCTGGTATGAGTAAAATATTACATTAGATAAGAAAGATAGAGAGAGACTACTCCGCTAATATACATGACCGGTTTTCCTCTTTACAATACTAAAGCAATAAATTGTCCAGTTTATAAATAAGCCTAAATTGTTGGTTTATTTAATAAAATGCCAAAGAAAAACCATGAGTCTACAACTGAAAGCAATCTCTCGGTTTGTTTCATAGAAAATTCATGGTATTCAATATAACTGAAGTACCTACTCTTGACTACCCTTAAGGCTTTACATATTTTTCTAGTAGATATATATTGAAGTTCCACTATTCAGCTACAACCAAAGCCTTACGCCTATATATTATAAACATCTGCACTAGCTCTCGGCTTCCACTAAAGCCTTATGCCTACAAAATATATACATTTACATTGTTTCTCGGCTGCTACAAAGGCTATATGCATCGTCATTCTTGGTTGCCACTTTAGCCTCACACCAATGCTTTCGTATTTCTGTTGTCACCCTAAGCCTTACACTTAGTTTGATTTCAATTTCTAAACTACCACTCTTAGCCATACATCAACCACCATTCCCATGGTTGCCACTATAGACCATACACCAATTGTTTCCATGGTCTGGACGCTTGCCTCTTCAGACCTTTCACCCATGGAATTCAAAAATCGCATAATCTTTTGATTCAAAACGTGTTTCAACTCAAAACACATTCTCTTCGATTCAAAATTCAGTTTGAATCGAAACTGTTAAAAATCATACGCGTCAAAGTGAAATCGAAAAAATTGACACCTAAAATCAAATCGCGATTCAAATCTTCACATCGTAGAAGCAAATTTTGAAAATCCCAAAAGACTTCATTTCTGAAAATATGAGAATGGCTGTTGAAATTGGAGGAGACGAAGCATCAATTTGAGCTTAATTAATGGCAAACAACTCTGGAAAATTCGAAGGAATCAATCATATTCATTGTAAAGCCACCGTTTATTCCACAACGGACTATCGATCAAAAGTTCAGAGAAGGAAAAAAACATAGTAGAAGAAGAACCTACAGCAAAGCGAAGCTATGGAGAGGTAAACATTTAAACAATCTATCGTATTATTATATCCTGCTTTCTTTATCATCTTTGTTCTCTCCTCTTTTTTTTGCAACTCGAAGCCTACTAAGCTGCTAAAATTAGGTCAACATGGAAACATAAATTAGGTTGATAGCTGCCAAAATTGCTATAATAATTGATAAATACAACAACTAATTAATTTTCTTAATTACTCTTTTACATAAACTCATTGATTAGATATAGTAGCTAATTAATAAGTACATCAGCTAATTAAGCTGCTTAATTATACTTTCTATATATGTCCTTTGATTAGATATAGACTAGCAACAATAGTAGTTAAATATAATAGCATCCTACAGTGGTAGTAGCTAATTTGATAATACAGTAGCTAATTAAGCTGCTTAATTACTCTTTCTATATATGTCCTTTAATTAGATATAGACTGGCATCAACAATTATTAAATATAGCAATAGATGTTGCCTATAGCACCAGTTAGATATGGCAGTAGTAGCTAACTAAGGTATATAATTAGTCTTCTTTCCAACTATTTTATCGATAAGTTATTGAAAGTTTTATGGTAGTCAAGATGTTTAATTTCTTTCTATTGAATCCTTTGATTAATTTTTTTTGTTTCAAGCAATAAATTGGATTGCTTACATTTTCATGTTGATAGAATAATGATATGGGTAGTTATAGAAAATAGCTAAATTGTTACATACTTACATTATCATGATTGCCTTGATAAATATTTTATGTGTTCATCTCTCTATTTTTTTCTTTTCTCATTCTCTTAAGGTAGTACTATTTGTTGCATTTTTTTTCATTGTAGATGCCTAGAGAAGTAGACATTACATGGGATCAATATAAGCCGGTACATGATGGGAACAAGAAAGTTAATAGATGTAACTATTGTTCCAAGGTCATAAATGGTGGTATCTTTAGAGTTAAACATCATTTAGCTCAAACATTCGATAATGTAAAAGCATGTGCTAATATGCCAGAGGAAGTAGCCACAATCTTCAAAAACATGAATATTGACAAAGCATCATAGATTCACAAAAAGAGAGAAATTTTTTAACATTACGTAACAATTTGACTAATGATTCGTGTAAAAGGAAAAGTCAAATAAAATTATGAAATAATAAAGTTACATTAAAAAAAATTCAATACAAAGAAAATTCTCATAATCTTATAATGTCCTTAGTAACCTGCAATTGACAAAATTCAAAATATTAGCAACTCTTAATTGAATATATTTCACACGCCGACATGTTATAAATTATAATACATATTCTTTGACTCTACGATTCACGAGTTGAATCTTATTCCGATTCAAATTTTGTGTATTACGATTTATGATTTGAATCCTATTTGAATCTATGATTCACGATTTGAATCCCGTTTCGATTCAAAATCTAAACTATATAATTTATGATTTGAATCCTATATTGAAATCATTGCTTACAAAAACACTTTTGCTTTTGGTTGCCACATAGGCCTTGCACATAGGCTTTCGGTTTCAGTTGCCACATTGGTCTTACACCTACATTTTCGAATTTTGGTTGCCACATAAGGCATTACACCAATGCTTTTGGTTCCGAGACTTCCAACTCATGCCTTATGTCGACTATTGAACATTCTACCTAACCATCCACTATTATGCTTTTCACTTAGCTATTTATTAAGCTAACATCTTATCTGACCTCATTTTGGTTATTACAACCACTTTGGGGTGGGCACGGTCGGTTAACCGAACCGTTCGCTTAATTAACCGATTTAACCGACCAAAATCTACGGTTCGGTTAACCGAACCGAAACTATAATTGGGCAGTTCATACCGACCGAACCGCCAACTCTTAACAGAGGTTAACCATAAATATTTAGCGGTTAACCGATTATCCTTAGTTGTTAACCAA
Organism: Allium fistulosum; assembly: GCA_030737815.1. Classification (NCBI taxonomy): domain Eukaryota; kingdom Viridiplantae; phylum Streptophyta; class Magnoliopsida; order Asparagales; family Amaryllidaceae; genus Allium; species Allium fistulosum. The sequence continues at coordinate 640,468,133 of CM060907.1, read as the reverse complement.
CAACTGGTTAACCATGGTTAACCGAAATTTTAACCGCTTTTAATGGTTAAAAATTATCCGATACCTAATGACTTTTATTCAAAACCAAAGCAGTAAATGTCACAGCAATGCTTACTTCAACACATTACAGATTACACTTCAACAATTATAAAATAGTTCAGCAATTACAAAATAGCTCAAGTAGTTAAATAATTTGTTACAGTTCGGCAGTTGTAGCACATACAGACAAAATAATTGCTCATAGCAAGTTTGGACAGTTCAATACTTGAATACAAAACATGAATAAAAAGACGGTTTTGAAAGTTCATTGTTACATACACTACAAAACTATTCAGTAACATGCTTCAATTCATTGGCATGCAGCGGCAATACAAAATAAAAGTACATAGTTAAAAGCAACAGTCCAGTCGTCATACAGTTGAAAGCAAATCCATAACCTCTACCAGTTTATAAAATATAAACCATAAAAACTAAAGTTTGTAAATGTACATGATATATTTATGATATATGTCAAAACTGAAGGCATGTCAAAAGTCTTCAAGTTCATGTCACCTGAACTGAAGGCATATCAAAACTAACTTCAAGTTCATGTCACCAGAAGACCCCAAGACCACTGTCACCCCATATATTCATTGTATATTTATGATACATTTTAGAACATATAAACAGTCAAAAGACTCAAAACTGAAGGCACCATATTAAATATATTTCAAAACATATGAACTGAGAACATATAAACCGTCGAAACATATGAACTAAGAAAATATGTTTATGAATTGTCACAGCAAGTTTATTGTAACGACCCCGAATTTTATATAAATTTAAATTGATAATTAAATTAATTTTTGAATAAAAATTATGGAATTAACTAATAGATTGATTTTAGTGATGCGAGTTTCCCCGAATTTAAATAAAAATGTATTAAATCATTTTAAATTTAGAAATTGTATATATATATATGTGAATCTATATATGTATATGTGCATATATGAGTAAATTTGACTTTAGAATTTAAACTTGAATATTGAATTTGAATTTGTATTTGAATTTAAAATTTAAATAAATGACTTGGAAAATATTTGATAGTTGAACTCTAAAACAAAGAAGAAAAAATAAGCATATATGTTAGAATAGAACTAAATACTTAAGTTAAGAATTTGTAACAAAAGAAATGTTATGCAGGCAAGAATAGAAATGAAGACAAGTATGAAAACATATAGTAAAAGTAAACCAGGCTTTGAATATTTGTATGTTGACTGTAAAGCTTAGAGATGAAGGCAAGATCAAAGTAAATAAAATATCTAATGTACATGCTAGACATAAGGTACCATTGCATTTAATGCTTTTCATCCTAGCACAAAACAAGGTCTGTTCGAAAACACTTTCACCCAAAGAAGATAAAAATCTCTGATTTGTTGTGTACTTGTATAATAAACAATTCTCTTTACTTGGTTATTTATCAACTTATCTCCTATCATTCGTTACAAAAGTCTTAAACAAATACAAACCTAAGAAAAGAAAGAATAGAAGAAATATACAAACCTGAAAACAACTAGAAAGCCAAACACTTCAGTTTCAAGATTTCCAGCATTCATGTTCAAGTTCAAAGCCATTTCAAAACTTTCTGGAATCAACAACAAAACATGCAAAGTTTTCAAAATCCCAGTTTTCAAGCATTCCTGTTTTCAAAACAAAAAGAACAAGCTTTCTGTTTTAAATGACAGGTGAGCAAAACATTCCCCTAACTCTGCTATTTCCATGAATGTTTGGATCTATATTTGATATATGCTGTGAATCATGTTTGGATGGAGGTGAATTGTGTTCGCATGCTCTTATTAAAATGAATGTCTGTGTATATATATTGTGTACAGGCAAGGATAATATTCCTCTGTGTCTCCTGTCCCTGTTTCAAAATAAATTCAAAAGCCTTTCCTTTGAGGCTTTGTGGGCTTAAGAATATAAACAAAATATGTTTATAAAATCAATATTCGAGTTTTAAAAATATTTTCGAATTAAATTATCAAATGGTTTTACTGTAAACCAAGGATGGATAGTGAAAACACTGAAGTATGTCAAAATTAAGTATTTTAATTTCTTTATTCAATTAGATTATGTGCTTTGTTTTTGGAAGTTATGATTTTTAAGAAAAGGATCAGAATTTTTAAGATAGGGGGATCATGAGCATTCTCGAGTTAAATGAAAATTGGGTTTTGATGAAAATCTGTTGGTCGGGGTGATGATAAATCTCGAGAATAAAAATGAAGCATGTTAGAGAGTCATGAATCATCAGAAAAATGTTCAACGATTTTATAATCCCTCGTGTTGATCGTTCGAGAGCGAATTAGGGTTTAAACCCAGTTTTTGGTCGTGGTCGTTTGTGGGGTTGTCGCGTCGTCCTCATAGGATCGGAGGCGATCGCTCCTAGGGGAAAAGGTTCGTATGTCATCAGAGCAGTTGGGGTTGTGGTCGCGTGACGTCAGGGGGTCGGTGGTAGCTACACGAGGTGATTTCAGGCAATTGGTTTGTTTCAGGTGGATGTGGAGTTGCTCGAATTCGATTTTCAGGTGAGAATCGTCGAACTGGGTGGTTGAGCTCGTCGATGAGGTCGAGAGTGACTGGTGGGTGGTCGCGAGGTTGGTCGGAGATGACCTGAGTGACTATGCACGTGCACGCGTGAAGTTCGTGCATCTAGAAGTCATGGGGATCGGAGAAGAAAGGAGTGGCTCGAGATTTGTTCGTGAAAATTTTAGTTCAACACGAAGCTGAGTGGTTGACGTGATTACTCGAGAGCGTCTCGAGATTTTTGATGGTTTACTCGGGTCGAATGTGGGTTTACAGGTTTCAATATTTAAACCTGTTCTGTTTTTAAATCTAAGCAATGATTTTTGAATTATTAAGCAAAGTTTAAACCATGTTTTTAAAGCTAAGTTAAAACAGTTTTACTTTGAAAATTTTCAGATTTTAAACACTTGTAAACAATGTTTTCAAAGGTGATTTAAAAGACTTAAGGTAATAAAGAATTAATGACTTAATGTAATAAAGGATGGTTAATTAATTTGTGTAATCGATTTAAAGAATTGATTTATTAATGTGAATCATAAATTAAGGTAATTAATTAAAGATGATAAATTTATTAAAGGTGATTAATTAATGATAATTACTTAATAAAAGTAATCAAATAGGGATAATTACTTGTTATGATCAATTAAGGGAAATTAATCAAATGGGGATTTATTAAGGATTAATAAATGAGATTTGTTAAGATTAATTTATTTTGTAATTAATTAAATAAGTAAATTGAGGTTTAAATTAATTTAATAATTAGAGATTTATTAATGGGTAATTACTGGTTATAATTAATTGATGAATTATAAAAAAAGGTTAATTAATGATTAAAGAATAATTAATCCAAATGTTTTATAATTAATTAATGATTAATTAACCAAGATTAGTAATTGAATTCATGGGTAATTAATCTGATTTAAATTTATCAGATAACTAATTGATCTTACTTATGAATATTTGAATTCTATTGAGTGCTTTCTATTGATTGATATCCCTGATATATGATGCTTTGTGATAAACCCTGATTTATGATGTGATCGGTAATCTACTTATCTGCGATATATATATCTGTGATTTCTGTTTCTCTGATATATTACTATGTGAATATGAAAACCCTTGGTCCGTAAAACGACACTTGAATTTCGATGCGACAGGGAGTCGGATTCCAGTTGGTTATCCGAAACCCACATCGAATCGTAATAGTGAATCTTTGTGACTGATAAATTTATTTTATCTATGAATCTGTGAATGAAGATAAGCGTTATCGATTTTACCGCTTATCGATATATCTGTGATGATTGATGTTGTGCACTATTGTGTAAAACCCCTGGACCATACTTATACACACACAAATATGGATTTCACGTGGAAATCGGTTAAATCACAGATGATTTAAATTTAATGTTTTGAAATTGAAATTTTAATTTCAATTGATTTTGAAATTGGAAATTGGGGTTTAATATGAAAAGCTTTTGAAATGGAATTTCAAAGATAAAAGTTATTTTGAATAACTTAATCGAGTTTTGAAAATTTAAATAATTTGATTTAAATTTGAATTCAAGTTTGAAATTGAATCCTATGATTTGAAACTAGGGATTGAAGATGCTGTATAAGTTATATATGGGTTAAACCATTTTAAAGATATTGATTTGGGGATTTGAATTTTAATTCAAGGGTTTTAACTCGTGTAAATATAACTGGATTTTTCCAAAACGAAAACTACTTGTTTTCAAATCATAATAGCTTTCATTTTAAGAAAGGATTTCCAAATTGTGTTGAATGGTTTCAAGTTGAAATAGAATTGAAATGTTTTTGAAAACTATGAAATGAGTATTTGATTTCAAAGACCGGACGAATTAATCCAACTTGAATTGGAATTGTTTCGAAAGACTATGAATGAATCTTTGGAAACGAGTTTTGGAAGCTATAAGTTAAATCTTGATTTAAGGATTTAATGAGTTAATCCAATTGAAATGGAAATCGATTTGAAAATCTATGAATGAATCTTTGTGAATGGGGTGATCTTTGTGAATTGAATCTTTTTGTTTGAAAGATTAAAAGTGTGGAAATTGTTTAAACCATTGAAGGTTTTTGAAATGAATCTTTTTGTTTAAAAGATTGGAAATGGTAATTTGTTTTAACCATTCGAATGAAAAGTTTTGGGATTTAAGATGTGATTTAACTGAGACCCCAGTATCCATATGATTTTTAATTGCGCTCGTTATTCGGTTTAGCCGGGAGAGGACCTTTGTGTCATATATCCCATTCCGAATAGTGATACGACGATATGGGTAGCATTTGAAGATCGGTGGTGAAGACCGGGTATTTGCGAGAGCGATAGGATGACCTATCGATTGTCTCTGCACCGAGTAGCACCCGGTATAGAGATTACCTAAGTGATGGGAAGTTCGATCGGGATTGTGAATACCCGGATTGCAAGGGCTTCTTCGGAAGTGCCTTCGGTTCTGTTCGAACCCGGAACAGACTTGTATGGATGTGTGTCTGATGTTACACTTTGAGATGTAAAGCTGGTTTCTATCAAATACATTTCTGTTGGTGGCGGAGAATTTATTCTCTTAGCTTAACACCCTTCTCTGAGACGTACGAGCTCAGAGGTTATGTAGTTGATGGTTACTAGTGATACATTCCCAATTTGGTAATGTGGCATACGGAGTGCTGTTGATCATTTGTGGATCAAAGCGTTGCTTTGTGAAAAAGCGTGGCTTTCTGAAAAAGCGTTGCTTTGTGAAAAAGCGTAGCTTTGTGGACGAGACTTTGTCGAGCCTCACAACCCGGTAATGGTCGAAATAGGAATGTTGCGGCAAAGGTTTGTAGGGGTAGCGCCCCTAGGGTATGTCATTTCCTTCTGGATAAAAGGTGATATCATGGTATGGAGCCCAGATATTTTACCTATGCTGATGCTGCACAGTTATTATACTTTGTGGTTGTTGCTTTGTGATCAAGGGCCCTCGGATAAAGGTCGGTAACGACCGGGGGATGACATGACTCATGTGTTAGTTACCTAGTTACAGCTGTACAGCGTGAGGTAGCGTCGGCCTTTTGTTTGCAGAGATCCGGTTAGGATCCGGGGCGTCTTTCCAGAGGTGTTTCTATTTCGGTAAGGAAGTTCCTTTGCCTGATCATTTATTGGAAATCCAAAGAAACAATACGAAACCAATACGGTTTTAGTTGTATTACCTGCTATGGAATGTGGCGGTAACCTGCTATTGAACGTAGTAGCTATAGTAGGCATACAATAATGGTTGTATGTTGGCTAAGATTGATATTATACTTTCGAAATGGTTTTCGACACTATGCACTAATGATAATAATATCGAATGATTTTGCGTAGTAAGCATTTTTGACTATCATAAGAAGAAATCTCCTCCAATTCTGCATTTGCATTGTGTGTGTGGTGGGAGGTCTTATGGTAGTTTCATTTTCGAAAAGCATTGCGGGTTTCAACGTTAAAAGCCTTTTGTGTTTGTTTAAAGATAAACTGCTTTTGTTTGCTCACACCAGTCCCACGACTGACCTGGAGTTTATTGTTCCCTTCCTAAACTCTGGGTGCCCACTATTTTCCACACGGGCAGTCTAGAGTTGGGTTTTTCAGATATTCAGGTTGAGTAGATTATCTGGAGCTAGTTCAGTTCTTGGAGTTCATGGACTGACGTTGCTTATCTTGGAGCATCCTATTGGAGACATTCTATCCACTGCTGGTGTTATCTATTTTCTTTCCGCTGCTATTTGTTGTATCATATCTCTGATGTATATTGATATTCATTGTATCACTCTGTTGTATCAGATATGGTATCTGTCATTGTATCAATGTTATGTAATTGATATATTCTTTTTCCGCTGTGTTGTTATATTTAATGGTGTTATAAGCTCCGGAGAACCAGATTCGGCGTTTGAATCTACGACATTTTGAGTACAAGTGACGTACGAATGCCGATTTTCGAAGGTCGACTTTTGGGTCTTTACATTTATGAACTATCACACCTAAGTAGCAGTATTTGTTTCTTCTTCCAATTCATAATTTTAAATGAAAAAGAACCTGTGTGGCTGCTCATATGACCACCTCAATGTGGGCCTATGGATGGTAATTGCACCTCCAAGTCATGGTGGAGCATGCAAAATTGTTCCAAGCAATATTGGCAAAAATAATCCACTAGAACTAGCCAAACACTCTAGTAACTCCAAGTAAAACGGGGATTTATCTACATGTGATTAACATTTTATTTTAAGTATGTACATTAAGAAACTCATTCATTTTTGATAAAATAACAAGCAGGACCGAACAAACCTGGCTTCATATAAATAACCACATATAAAAACTGATCATATACACACTTATTTTTGGAAAACGACAAATACACATCATTAACAGAAGCCAATATCAGTAATTTTGTATCCAATCACTCAAATGCAATGGTGGAGTGGATCTTATTCAAACTATTATGATTTTACTTGTCAACTTTGCTGTAATACTTTTTTTTAAAGGACAAATACAAGTAGGATGATGCACAATGCTCTAATAAAGCTAATGATAACTAGACAACAAGAAATAGATACACACTTGCATAACCCATCAGCAAGCATGAGTAATTTACTGAAGGGGGTTTGCATGAAGTCCAAAAAATGTTTCATCGGTAACAAAATAGTCTGGAAGGATAAATAATTAAATTTTGTGTCCCTTCTGTGGCAAAAAATAATCTAGTGTAACCAATTTGACAAAAATTATTTTCTTCCTATCACCGATTATTGAACTAGTTGAAATCGAATAACAGCAAATAACTAGCAATTAGCAACTAGAATAGAAAATTAGCAATCTGAATAACGGCAAATAACTCACAAGCTTTCTCTTTCTCGTCCTCCTCGATGGATTCGTTGACATGTTTGTCTACAGTAGTCGATCTCGAATAGCAATCGCAGCGGCCGTAGATGCGCTCGAACGATTGGGATTTGGGAGGCTGAGGCTTCGACTAACTTTTAAAGATCTAGGGTTTTTTTCATTTTTTATTTTGAACCGAAATACTGAAGTACGAATTACTACATTATCGTACATGCCTTGAATTTTAATCTCGGCTATCATAAGCTTTAACATACATTATTGCCTCCAGAACTTACTAATTTTAGTTTACACATTCTTCTAAGAGTATGCTTCTCTCGATAATCACTACACTCGATCTCATCTATGGAAGTCTATCTTAGTTTAGTTACGGTGACTCAAATCTCAAAATTTCCAAAATCCCTTCCTCTTTCCATAATTCCTTCTTAACCTTTGACCGCCCTCTGCCTTTGATTAATAACTTTGGTTTATCAACCCTTAGCTTTACATTTAGCATTTCCTTATATTCCATACTTAACTCTTTATACTTAATATTTCAGTTTATTTAGCTTTTGATTTCTACATATCTACCATTAACTTTCTGTGTGTTGACTTTTGATTCGTTTGACTTAGTTTGTAACAACCCATTATTTTGGACCATTCAAATCGACAATAAATCCACACAAGTCAGACTTGAATAATTCAAAACAATAGATTTTTAATTTAAATTTGGCAAAACTCAGCATATATAGTAAATAAATCAATCATAGAATCACAGACACAGAGTAATACAATAATACGCAGCGGAATAGATAAAATAGTAGTTCATGAAGCTACTATATAAACATCAGAGTTAAAAATAAAATACAACAGAATATCTCAAATACAGTGAAGTCTTCAGTACGAATAGATGGCCTCTCTGAACAAATCAACTGGAAAAGCTGAAAGCTGAAACGATGGTTGGATCTCCAAATGAAGCTCCAAACTCCAAGAGCGAGTCTCAAATGCTGTATCACTCGGTCTAACCCGAGCGTAAAGCAAAACACAAAACACTCGAGTCAGGATTAACATTATTATATCAATAAATCCAACTCAAGTGAAATATCAACTGAAATACAAGTAACTTAAAGGATGTTTGGGATAACCATCCTCTAAGGATCTGCGGAACTATCTACAAGGTAGAAATATACACTATAACACCGTAGTCATTTCCAATAAATTTATACTTCAAAACCAAAAATATCAATTTCATTTCAAAAATATCTATTTTCCAAAATAGTGTATTTACATTAAATAATTTATAAAGTAACGTATTTATAATTTCCTCAAGTCTCACAAATCGATTCAAATTAACTCAAATTCCACATTCAAATTTATTCAAAGCTCAATTCATCAATTCAATTCAGTTCTCAATAGACCATTTAAATTTTTAATATATTTCAAGGCTTTAATATTCAATATTTTCATAGTTAAATTTAACAGTTCCATATAGCTCTTGATTTAACTTCATTATTATTTAATCAGGGAATATTCACTTAATAAATTCAATATCAATTAACTAGCCTTAAATTTTATTTTTACTAAATATTTCCTTAAATTTATTTAAACAAGAATTATTCATTAAATTATTTAAATCAAACCCGAGTTATAAATCCTATCTTAAATCTCAATTTCAATAAGTTTCAAATCGGTTTAATTAAATAAAATTCTTTAATGAATACAATTTCAACTAAATTCAAATTATCTTCCCAACCTTAACTTATTCAAATTATTACCAAAATCTATTTTGAAATATAAATTTTTTTACTTAACATATTATATGTATTAAATCCATCTTAATTAAATTAAATGTCATTATTAAATCTATATATATCATTACCATTTATATATAAAAATTTAAGAATCAACATTTATTAAAACCATATATTTCTTTTCAAAACCATACAATTTTATTTTCAAAATATTTATATATGGACCAACGGTGTCTGTATATAATTTTCTATTTATGGTCAAGCGATACGGATATTTATCATTTCAATCCATAAATTTAAATACATACGGGTAGATATCATTACGACCCGTAATCCCAAATTCAAATCAATTGAAAATCGCTTGGGTCTATCATTTCAACCCATAACGATTTTCTCCTACTCTAAAGTCCGTTCGGGTATGTATCATTTCAACCCATAGTGAATTCTATACTAACAGGGAACTTGCAGAGTGATAACAAATATGATAATAATATAACAGGCATATATATAACATCAATAACAATATAATATAAACAACAGGATATGGTGTCATATCCCACAGGTGAATAGTTACAGATAATAGCATATATAACAATTTAAATAACTACAGCAGCATATTTCAATTGTCGTTTCAATTGAAATCAAATTTAATAAATATAAGAATGTTAATCGTGAGTGATTGCTTACCTTTCGAGGCTACAGAGATTTGACAGTGGAGCAAGCTACGAATTCCAAAGCAAAGTGAGATGGGTACGAATTCGATGAAGAAAACAGGCACGACGGACAAAAGCTGATAAATAGGAGTCGACGAATTCAATCAGACTGGATCGATGAAGATAATTGATATAAGGGAATTTATATATTAACTATATATAACTATATACATATACAGGATCATATTCTAAACTCAAACATATATATTAAATTAAATATGTAATTCAAAAATCAATGTTATAAAACACATATATATAATCAAACATATGTACGTTATTTATTTTGAAACAAACCCTCATATATATACATATTGAAATGCAAAATTCTTACATGTATAATACATGTTCATCTGAAAATATGTATGTAAAATCAATTTTAAGCACATAATTTCAAATCGATAACTAATTTAAATGCAAATAAAATTCCCATAAACTCATTTACATAAACACACATGAAACACTATTAAGTGGACTCATACGGTCATGCCTATTTGTAAACCAAAATATAAACATCAGGGAAATAGCTTTTATGACTTGCATATACTATATGTACAAAACTATATATACTTTAACCCTTAAAAAAAGCAACAGATAGAATTCAATTGGAACAGGCTTCCTGCGACAACTAGTACATACATAAACCATGCGTACCCTTTTTTCTTTATTTAAAAACAATGTTTGTAAGAAAAAATATATAAGCTTATCACTAATATTATTATTATCATTATTAAAATTATTAATACATATCTAAGAAAACAAGACACAACATGCGTTCAAAATACTTTGGAAACATATATGTATATGTATTATTATAAATCACTATATACATAATTTATAATACCCGATGCTAACACAACTCCAAATATATGAGTACCAACCCATTATAACAGTAAACGAAAATTTAAAACATTGAAATATACAACTTCTTCTATACTACAAAAGGTGCTGAAAGCTTATAGCTAACAGTGACAATTTTATACAAACCTATAAAAATTATTAACAGATAACTACAATATGACCAACCCAATATACCCTAAATATATATATTAATAAACTCGAATATAACACAATGTATAAGAACACGCATACCTATACTGAAGGAAGAGAGAGAAGCAGAGTGGCCGGCGTGCAGAGCCTACACGCGGAGGAAGGCGGCGGCTAGTGGAGGTGTATGCGGAGATGGGTATGATGAGAGGAGGGACGGGTGGTGGATCGGGTTGATGGGTTGTGGGGATGAAGCACGGGTCTGATGATGGCTCGGCATGGGAGAGGCGTGCCTGGGTCGGGTATAGGAAGTGTGAGGCGGATAGGAAGGGCAGGCGGCCGGAGAGTTTAGTGAGAAGGAGGAGAGGATGGGTAGGCCGCATGCACGGTGATGGGAGGAGCCAGAAGAAGAGGGGCGGTTGTGGAGAAGCTTGGAACGGCTGTTGTTTTCTGCATATGCGGAGGGTTTTGTTCGTGGAGGACGAGTCCATGCAAGGGCTGGTAGGCCGAATCTTGGTCGGTGAGTGGAGGCGTGACGAAGGTGGAAAAATATAATGGAAATAAAATGGTGGAGCATGGGAAAATTGAAGAAGAGGAATAAATAAAATATGTTGGTGGAAGAAGCAAAGAACAATGGAAGGAGATTGACAGAACAAATTATAAAAATATAAAATAAAAGGTATGGTAACCATCACCCCTATATTCAGCTAACTCTTACAAAGCCATTTTTGAACCGTTACCAATTTCAAAGCAATGAATAGGGAAGAATTGAAATGATATATGACGGTTGGACTATGATTCAGCTGAACATTTAAGGCAAATTAATTTAGTTTGCACAACACGTTCCAAGTTTGAAGAGACAAAGGAAACAAAAGGTCACAAATTTCGGTACGGTACGACGCACAGTCTTTCCGTTTCTGTCGCATACCGAACCTAAAAATACAGAAAGGAATATACCGCTGAGATCAGCCCGACGAGACGATCAAAATGGTATACAGATATCTGTGGTACGATCATCCGATCAAAAGTCGATAATCGGTACCGAAAATGCTGTTATTTTGTCGAAAATAAGATGAATGGAACAATAGAAGTCCGAATTTGGAAAAACGAAAGATGACACCTCACTCAGAAGAAGATTTAGGAATTTTCTATAGAAAAATATTTAAGTTTGGAAAACATTTTATTACCATTAATTATTAACTGATTTGAATTTAATAGAATTACCCAATAGAATAAACTCCCATAATATAAACTGTAAATTTACCATTTGCTATATTAAATCAGACGTAATCCAAATATCAAATTTTTATTTCAAAATATTATTATTAAAAATTTCTCAAAAATTCAATTAAATACGTTATAAAATCATTAAAATTATAAAAATTTTACGGGTCGTTACACTCTCCCCCATTCCCGAAAAGGAAGGAGGTAGGAGAATAGAAACAACCAAAAGAAAATAGATTGAAAGACAAGTATAGACAATTAATTTAAAACTATATAAATTTCACTGGAAATATTCATTTGAAACTTCATTTGCAATTCAATTATCTATAATACTGTAATACCTTTCAAAAACCTATTTGTAAAATTTCTTGCTTCCTTTATAAATACCATTTGTATGTTTAAATAACACCTTTATAAATATATGAAAACTATTTGAAAACAATTATTTACATTATTACTTATATTTACAAAGAAGCTATTTGAAAACATTAAATCCATAATTCATAAATTTCTCAAGATACTTCCAAATACTATCAATAATCATTTACTTTAAATATGTTTTATTTAATTAATAACTCCTAAAATATTTATAACACTAAAAAATTTCTTATTAAACCATGTAGTATATAAATAAACAATATTTAAAAAGGATATAGTCAACAAGGAAAAGAAGGAAGATTTTGAAAAACAGAATATAGGTGAATGAATAAGGCTGAGCAGATAAGGTAGATTCAAAAGAATAGTATCGGGCACGAATAATTAATTCAAGCCATAAGGATTTCAATTTCAAATATTAATCAAAATTCCTTTGTTGGAAATACTTTTAAAATAAAATACCTTTATAATAAAATACTTTTATAACTCGATGTTTCAACAAGTTTATTGTGACGACCCGGAATTTTTGTATATTTGAAATGTGAATATTTAATTTATTTTAAATATCCGAAGGTTAAATTTTAACTTTAATTTCAAATATACAGTATTTATTTGGATAATTAATTATTAAATTTAATTATCGGGATTGGGTAAAATATTGAATCTTGATTTTAAGCCTGTTAAAAATAGTTCAAAGGTTCAGAAAATTTATATTGTTAATACTGAAGATGATAGAACTTTTAAAATGGAATTTTAAAGAGTTTTGTTCAGTTTTGAAAATATACTGTTTGAATTGAATTTAAAAATAGCCTTCCAAGGCACAGTCTCGGAATCCGACGAAACCAGTTCCATTGGGTCCGTAATATTGAATTATTACCGGATTTCAAATTTTGTAGCTTTCGGAATTAACGTGTGATCGTACGAGGTATAAACGCTTAAACGATAATTATCGATTTAATTTAAATATCATAATCTGAAGGAAAATCTAATCACAGCCAAAATTTATTTCACATCTATCGTTTCTTTTCATCAGCTACGAGCCACCCTACCTTCTGATTTCGCAGACCTACCTTTTACCTTTTTCCTTTAATTCACAGATCTGTTGACAGAGCCTTCTCGAGCACACTTTGCTTTAAAACAAATCTGTGAAATAGAATCACGTCTTCACCGCCTTAAAATCTAATCCAAAGGAAAGAAAGAAAAACCCAGCTCTTCAAAAATTTCGAAACGAAAAAAAATTCGAATCCATTTTTCCTGTCTTCGTTCATTTCCTTCACCCTCAACAGAAATTCAAATTCGAATCTGGGTTATACTCGATTCCAAATCGAATTCGCTCGATCACTCGCAAGGAGAGGCGCTCGTTCGACAGCGTGAACGCGAAGCTAGGGCATGGGTTTTCTTTCAGTAGGAGCGAAGCTGGGTTGATCTGAGGCACGCACTGGTTCGTGAGAGGAAGTCGAGACGTAGAGTGGGAGTCGCGAGATTTGTTCGACGTTTGGGAATCGGTATCTGGGTTGATGGAGGGTACGATCGACTCTGGATTCGCGGCGTTGTCAACATCGACGTGGTGTCGATCGAGGCAGTTTCGAGTCGAGCACGAAATCGATGGTGATTTCTGAGCAAGCGTAAGATGGGAGTGAGAAGGTTGCAGGAAGGTAATTTAATTCGATTCATTATGTATTAGGTAATTTAAAACTTTTAATTTAAAGTGTAGATTTTTATTTCTTTCACGAAATATAACAGTAAGGAACTGTTTTTTTTTATTTTCAACAAAGGGAAAATATATGTATATCTACTGTACTGTAAGATATTTTTACTAACTGTGAAGTAAATACTTGTTATCTGCTGAGGGTAAAAGAAATACATATATATTTAACAGTAAGTTATATAACAGGTTAATATTCTTTAAATTTAATCGTTTGCTTAAACTAAATCATTAGTTAGAATCAGATTATTAGATCAAATGAAACCATTAACAATAATTAGGTTGTTCGATTTGTTTCAAATATTAATTAATCATATAATTGTTCATACAAGGTCAAATTCATGAAAACAAGTCGAGACGGTAGTGGACTGCAAATAAAAGAAAAGGTGAGTTAATCTCACTCAGTTGAATTTTATTTTAAATTTAAATGGTTAAATTTAAATAATTGATTGGATGATTGCATTGATTGAATATGCTATATTATATATATAGTAGTATATAGCAATATATACATATTGGCATATGTATATATTTGAGTTGTTGATATTCCCGCATTTATATAGCGGATGAGACCCTATGCGCCGCATAATAGCGGATGATATTTTATAAAACCCATATACCGCGATATTCCACCTTGAAGTGGAATTGGTATTGTGCTAACGTCTGTGGATGCAGGGAAACAGGTTGGAGGGATCCAACTGGATTCCTCAAAATATTTAATTTTGTTTAAATATTCTGTGATATGATTGTTGATATCGTGATGATTTATATTGGATAATCTGGTTGGATTGAATTTCCCAGTATAATGAGTTATCAAAAGCAATTGAATTGAATTTTGGAAAGAAATAAAAGAGTAAAATTCAAGTTAAATAATTCTAGTGAATTCGAATAAATTAAATAAGGAATTGTAAAAGAAATGAAGAAATTTCTAAATTCGAACAAATATGGGAAAAGAGGATTTTGAGTTTAACAGGGAAGAAATAAATCTTTAACTAAAGTGATATTATTTAAATTATAAAAGGATTGATTTTATTGAAATCTAAAGATTTAATTTAATTAAAATATTAATTGAAGAAGTTTGGAAATCCGAAATTTGTATTTTTAGTTAAAAAGGTTTCCACTCATCATAAAGAACTAAAAGATGAAAGTTAATGTATTTGAAATAATTGAAGTAAATAGGGAAATTTATTTCAAAGTAAAGTAAAATGGAAATCAATTGGAAATTGATTTAAGTGTTTAAAAACTTGGATTTTTAAAGAGAAATGAGATTTTGGAGATATAAACTGGGTTTATAAAGTGAAAGGGAATATCAGAGGATATTTGAAATATAAATTCAAGGTGGGAATTTATAAAGGGATATGAATTGGTTTAAAAATAAATGTTAATTTATTTTTAAAAGATGGAAATGAGAAGTGTATTTCTCTGGATAGCCAAGTACGTTTTCAAAGCAATTTTAAATATAAGTTAAAAGTTTTAAGTATGTTTTAAAAAGCATGTTTTAGAAAATTGATTATTTCTAAATGTTAATTTTCAAAGTAGGTATATTTTAAAAATCTATTATTGTAGTAATTATATAAAAGTGATTTGCTATTCTGTTTTAAAAAGAGAAATTTAGTTTATATTTATAAAGAGGTTTAATTTAAAGTATATATTTTTAATAAAGTATTAAAGTAGTTTGATTTCAATGTTATAAAATATATTTTAAAATAAAGTGTTTTTAACTTATTTTAAAATCTAAAAGTGTTTTGTACTTGGTGTTTCAGAGAAATAAATATTTGGAAATGTATTCCGTAAGCGGAAATTGTTTGAAATTGTTTTCAAAAGGAGTTTGAAAATTTGGAAATATATCTTGGAAAGATATTTGGGCAAATAAATAATGTGGGAAATTATTTAATTGTGTGATGGTTGCTTGTGGATGTTAATTGATAGTTAAATAACCGACTATCAATATTGGCCAATGCGCTGATCGTTTCGAAGAGACCGGGATCGAGTTTCCGTATACCGGGATTCTAGGTCTGGAGACTCGAATACCACTTCGATCCGGTTTGTACGTTTCGTGTAACGATTTCGGAGTCGAAGATGGAGCAGTGAAGTGCAAGGGCTAGTCGCTACTAATCCTGAGGATATTTCCAAAATGGATGTAGTAGGAGTAGTGCCTTCGGTTCCGTTCAAACCCAGGACGGACTGGTATGGACGAATGCTTGCGAAACATCGTCAGCGGACGATGGGCATTCTAAGGGATATGTTCTCTAAAAGGTATCGTTTAGCCTCGAACCTCATCAACCGGGAATGACTGAAAATCAGGGGTTATGCAGCAAGGCTTCGTGGGTAGCTCCCACTGGAGGGTAAGGTCATCCCTGTCTAGATGTCCCTTTTTATTTCGGCTTAGTGGTGCGGTTGCTGATCCCAACCGTGGGGTGATTTTATTCGGAATCATCCAGTAAGGGATGGTTCCGGCCTTGTGTTGCAGGGGAGCGGGCGTACTCCTCGGTACGGTGATCTAGGCCACGTACTGTGATAGGTGGTACCCCAGTGCCTAGTCATTCGTTGGAAATCCATTCTTCCTACGTGCCTTGTACGGTTTTGATTGTGCCCAACTATTGTTGAAATGTGAGATGCAAGCATTTCAGCTAGATTATATTTTACTTTCTGTAGACACTATTATAATATCAGAGGATTTTGATATAAAGTGTTTAGCTATCGTAAGGTAAAAACCCGACATGTTTATTTGTGGCGTGATCTTACGAGATGCTTTTGTTTTCAAAGGGTTTTGAAACTTTAATAATCAATTTGAGTATGATTTTCTCACGCTGGTTTTCCAGACTGACTCGGGTATTGTTTTATATGATGCTCGGGTCAGACCGAGTATTATAAATTACAGGAAATGATGCAGTGGAGCTGGATGGCGATATGTACTTTCGTATTTGAGTTATATATTCCGCTGTGTATTCAAATTGTGAGGACAAGTTATGATTACTGTCCAGTTGTATGATATTGATGTGATGTACTCTGATGATGTATTGGGATGATGTATATATAAACAGATATAGATTTCTTTTTGTGTAAAGATCTGTTATTACCTATTATAGTTTATTCCGCTGCGTATGAAAGATTCTGATGTTGTTTTCTATTTTTCTTCTTCTTCTACCTCTTCTTCTTAACTCAAATAGTCCGGTTTTTCGTGTAGGAAAAACCCGGGTTGTTACAGTGGTATCAGAGCTTAGGTTGGCGATAACCTTGGCTCTGTTGGGAATTTTGAGAGTATTAATAGATATGAGCGCGTATTTGTTAGTGAATACAAAATGTTTTATATTATGTTGGTTGATTTATTGAGTGGCATATGAACCTTCGTCGGCACAGTCTGTACAACTGTATCGAAGGGGTTTCTAAACACTTGAATAGAACAGTTCGACACAATATTGTTTTAAATAGGGTGAATGAAATAATTTTGCCCAAATTATTTTGTATATAAAAGAAATAATTATTTGAAATTATTATAGTTATATATTTGGATGCTTGGTTGTTAGAAAATGACAATAATGAGTTAGTCTCATTATTGAGTAGAAATTGAAACTTATAACCTAAGTTGAAGAATAAATTTATATAACAAATGGAATTTGAGAATATAGACTATAAATGAAATTTATATATTGAGATAAACTTTATATACAAATGTGAATTACAAATGTGATTTATAATCAAAGGAGATAAATTCATAAACAAATGAAATTTGTAAATGTAAATTGTAAAAGTGACTTATAACTTGAAATAAAATGTGATAGAATTCCAGAGTAATGTTTGGATATAAAAATTGGATGGATTTTGAATTTGAAGTTTTGGGAAAGATTTAAATTCCTTTGGATTTAAAAATAGTTTTTAAAGGTTTTGGGGAAATAATAGTGATATTATTTCATGAATATTTTTGAAATTGAATTGAAATCTGGTGGGATTTGGGATTTAAAAATGTTTGAAATGTTTAGAGTGATAAAAGCATTAAATTCTCTTTTGGTCGCTGGAAAATAATTTCGGTGATGACTGCAGCATCATCGATGTCTATTTTCGAGTTTCCAAAGAGAAATTGCTACCAAACTGTTTTAAGTTGGAAATAATTGTGAACTGGGTTGGTTTTGAAATTCAAAAAGGAATTTTTTTTTTTTGGTAAAAGCAGATTGTTTTAGAAATTGAGATTTGAGGTGATATACCAGATATGTATGAGTTATTTATGGATTCAAAATGGTTTTGAAATAAAACCGGGCAATTGGATTCTGGAAATTCTATTTAAAATATAAATGTAGAAATTTAAATGAATCAACAACATAAAGTATAGAATGAAGTTAATTTAAATAAGAAGGGAATGGAAGTTTAATTCTAGGATTATAATTATGAGATGAAAATAACTCAATGGGTAATATAAGTTGGTAGATAAAAGAGTTAGAGAACTTGAAGGTGAATGAATTGTAAACTTATATAAAATTGTATCCTAGAATTAAAATTTAATTCGAGTATATGAAGGTGAATAAAATATATTTGAATTTAACTTAAGATGAGTTAAATAAAATTGAGAATTGGAATTGAATTAAATGTAAATAAGTTGAAGTCGAATTGAATTGGATATAAAGGTAATGTAAAATGCTTATAATTGTGTAAAGAAATTCATATTCTTAAGTTCTTAAGTGTAATAATTTGAAAATTTGATTGTAAAGATGAAAATGGACTTAAATGAATAGTCCTAGATCTTAAGTAAGTAAGTTAAAACTTATGAATAGAAATGAAATTGTAAGTCATAAATGGGAATTCATTTCTTTGAACCATTAAGAGTTATAATTTGAAATTGTAATTATCAAATGGAAACGACTAAGATGAGCAATCTTAATTTTTAAATAAATCCAAACTTGAATTATAAAATATATTGAACTTAAGAAAATTAAGTGAAGTGATATTTGGAATTAAAAAGCAAGTATTTAATTTTAACCAGCGAAGGAACTAATGAGATAATAAATTAGTTAATGAAATTGGATTAACATAGTGATGGTTTAAATTGCAAATGAATCCAAATAAGTAAAAAAATAAATTGGAAATGACCTGGTTATTAATAAAATAATTCCAGATGAATTGAGTATGGAAATTAAAATTCATATTGATTGAGTGAATAAACCAATTATATTAAATAAATAAATGGATGGAATTTGATTAAATAAGAATCAAATGAAAGATGGAAATAAAACTTTAAAGGGTTGGTTAAATGGAAAATAAACTTAAGTTATTGACTTAAGTAAGTGTTGAATGGAAACTGAACTCAAACAGAGGAGTGGTTTAAATAAGTTGAGAAATAGTTATTGGATGAATTAACTTGGATTGTTTTCGAGCTAAATAAAATTCAATTTTTGGAAGTTGGAGATGAATTGAATTTAAGAAAAAATTTGGAAATGAAGTAGTAAATTGAAGTAAGTTGGAATTCATATGAAATTGGAATTCGATTTGAATATATACACTTCGGTGGTGAAGTAGTAAATAAGTATAAGAAATTTATATGAACTTAAGAATTGAAGAATGAAATTCTTAAGAAAATTGGTATTGGAAATATACTTAGTAATTTTGGAATAGAAAATATACTAAGTGAATAATTGAATGAAGACTTGAACTGGAAGTTGTGAATGGGATAAATTATGGAAAGTGAATAACAATCAAAAGGAATGCGAAATAAAAGAAAATTGATGTAGTTGAAAATCAATTGGAATTAATACGTAGGATGTACGTATATTATTTTATTCGCATAGTGATTTGATCCGGATTCGAGCACAGAATTTCGAGGTAATTATACCGATCCGAGTTGGGATTTTTCACTCGATTTTCGACGGCGAACCTGGATATGGATTGTTGATTGATTCTGGATATTCTCTATCATAGTTTGTGGCTATGCAAGGAGAATGACGGTTTCTGATCAAGGAACCAGATCTGAGTCCGCACTAGGAAGTCGGGTGGACGATACTAGTTCGGAAGTGGGATTGTGTGATCGATTGAGCGATCGAATGTGATATTGCGTACGGATGATATATGTGCATCGTACGGGCTTAAGTAAAACAAATATTGGAAATTTGTAAAGAAGTTGATAAAATGACTTTGGAATTGTGATTGAATATTATTGCTTAGTAGGATATACAGGTGTATAAAAGCAATGGATAATTGGGATTTTTGATTTAGAAGATAAAATTTAATGGCCCGACAAAAAGGTATGTATTTGAAATTCTATATGAAATTTGATTGGGTTTTTGATCCAGCCACTTGGCCTTTTGTTTTCTTTTTGAGATTGGGAGGCCGTAGAGCCATTTTGTAGTAGTACCGAGCTAGCCGCGCAAAGGAGACGCTGGCAAAATTTTTCGGAAATTTAGGGAGTTAGAAAAATTTTGAGAAAATTTTGATAAGTTAAAATTTGAATTCAAATTTAAATTTGAATGGATAAGTAGGTGGTATGAGTTGAACTTATGAATAAGTTTGGGAAGTTAAAAGATGATTAGTGTATCATTAATAAAAGATTGTTATGGAAAGTTGTTAAAACTATTTGGATTGGGAAAAGAACGGGTATCGAATCATTTCTCTTAACTGGTAATTTCGGGGACGAAATTCTTTTAAGGGGGGAGGAATGTGACGACCCGGAATTTTTGTATATTTGAAATGTGAATATTTAATTTATTTTAAATATCCGAAGGTTAAATTTTAACTTTAATTTCAAATATACAGTATTTATTTGGATAATTAATTATTAAATTTAATTATCGGGATTGGGTAAAATATTGAATCTTGATTTTAAGCCTGTTAAAAATAGTTCAAAGGTTCAGAAAATTTATATTGTTAATACTGAAGATGATAGAACTTTTAAAATGGAATTTTAAAGAGTTTTGTTCAGTTTTGAAAATATACTGTTTGAATTGAATTTAAAAATAGCCTTCCAAGGCACAGTCTCGGAATCCGACGAAACCAGTTCCATTGGGTCCGTAATATTGAATTATTACCGGATTTCAAATTTTGTAGCTTTCGGAATTAACGTGTGATCGTACGAGGTATAAACGCTTAAACGATAATTATCGATTTAATTTAAATATCATAATCTGAAGGAAAATCTAATCACAGCCAAAATTTATTTCACATCTATCGTTTCTTTTCATCAGCTACGAGCCACCCTACCTTCTGATTTCGCAGACCTACCTTTTACCTTTTTCCTTTAATTCACAGATCTGTTGACAGAGCCTTCTCGAGCACACTTTGCTTTAAAACAAATCTGTGAAATAGAATCACGTCTTCACCGCCTTAAAATCTAATCCAAAGGAAAGAAAGAAAAACCCAGCTCTTCAAAAATTTCGAAACGAAAAAAAATTCGAATCCATTTTTCCTGTCTTCGTTCATTTCCTTCACCCTCAACAGAAATTCAAATTCGAATCTGGGTTATACTCGATTCCAAATCGAATTCGCTCGATCACTCGCGAGGAGAGGCGCTCGTTCGACAGCGTGAACGCGAAGCTAGGGCATGGGTTTTCTTTCAGTAGGAGCGAAGCTGGGTTGATCTGAGGCACGCACTGGTTCGTGAGAGGAAGTCGAGACGTAGAGTGGGAGTCGCGAGATTTGTTCGACGTTTGGGAATCGGTATCTGGGTTAATGGAGGGTACGATCGACTCTGGATTCGCGGCGTTGTCAACATCGACATGGTGTCGATCGAGGCAGTTTCGAGTCGAGCACGAAATCGATGGTGATTTCTGAGCAAGCGTAAGATGGGAGTGAGAAGGTTGCAGGAAGGTAATTTAATTCGATTCATTATGTATTAGGTAATTTAAAACTTTTAATTTAAAGTGTAGATTTTTATTTCTTTCACGAAATATAACAGTAAGGAACTGTTTTTTTTATTTTCAACAAAGGGAAAATATATGTATATCTACTGTACTGTAAGATATTTTTACTAACTGTGAAGTAAATACTTGTTATCTGCTGAGGGTAAAAGAAATACATATATATTTAACAGTAAGTTATATAACAGGTTAATATTCTTTAAATTTAATCGTTTGCTTAAACTAAATCATTAGTTAGAATCAGATTATTAGATCAAATGAAACCATTAACAATAATTAGGTTGTTCGATTTGTTTCAAATATTAATTAATCATATAATTGTTCATACAAGGTCAAATTCATGAAAACAAGTCGAGATGGTAGTGGACTGCAAATAAAAGAAAAGGTGAGTTAATCTCACTCAGTTGAATTTTATTTTAAATTTAAATGGTTAAATTTAAATAATTGATTGGATGATTGCATTGATTGAATATGCTATATTATATATATAGTAGTATATAGCAATATATACATATTGGCATATGTATATATTTGAGTTGTTGATATTCCCGCATTTATATAGCGGATGAGACCCTATGCGCCGCATAATAGCGGATGATATTTTATAAAACCCATATACCGCGATATTCCACCTTGAAGTGGAATTGGTATTGTGCTAACGTCTGTGGATGCAGGGAAATAGGTTGGAGGGATCCAACTGGATTCCTCAAAATATTTAATTTTGTTTAAATATTCTGTGATATGATTGTTGATATCGTGATGATTTATATTGGATAATCTGGTTGGATTGAATTTCCCAGTATAATGAGTTATCAAAAGCAATTGAATTGAATTTTGGAAAGAAATAAAAGAGTAAAATTCAAGTTAAATAATTCTAGTGAATTCGAATAAATTAAATAAGGAATTGTAAAAGAAATGAAGAAATTTCTAAATTCGAACAAATATGGGAAAAGAGGATTTTGAGTTTAACAGGGAAGAAATAAATCTTTAACTAAAGTGATATTATTTAAATTATAAAAGGATTGATTTTATTGAAATCTAAAGATTTAATTTAATTAAAATATTAATTGAAGAAGTTTGGAAATCCGAAATTTGTATTTTTAGTTAAAAAGGTTTCCACTCATCATAAAGAACTAAAAGATGAAAGTTAATGTATTTGAAATAATTGAAGTAAATAGGGAAATTTATTTCAAAGTAAAGTAAAATGGAAATCAATTGGAAATTGATTTAAGTGTTTAAAAACTTGGATTTTTAAAGAGAAATGAGATTTTGGAGATATAAACTGGGTTTATAAAGTGAAAGGGAATATCAGAGGATATTTGAAATATAAATTCAAGGTGGGAATTTATAAAGGGATATGAATTGGTTTAAAAATAAATGTTAATTTATTTTTAAAAGATGGAAATGAGAAGTGTATTTCTCTGGATAGCCAAGTACGTTTTCAAAGCAATTTTAAATATAAGTTAAAAGTTTTAAGTATGTTTTAAAAAGCATGTTTTAGAAAATTGATTATTTCTAAATGTTAATTTTCAAAGTAGGTATATTTTAAAAATCTATTATTGTAGTAATTATATAAAAGTGATTTGCTATTCTGTTTTAAAAAGAGAAATTTAGTTTATATTTATAAAGAGGTTTAATTTAAAGTATATATTTTTAATAAAGTATTAAAGTAGTTTGATTTCAATGTTATAAAATATATTTTAAAATAAAGTGTTTTTAACTTATTTTAAAATCTAAAAGTGTTTTGTACTTGGTGTTTCAGAGAAATAAATATTTGGAAATGTATTCCGTAAGCGGAAATTGTTTGAAATTGTTTTCAAAAGGAGTTTGAAAATTTGGAAATATATCTTGGAAAGATATTTGGGCAAATAAATAATGTGGGAAATTATTTAATTGTGTGATGGTTGCTTGTGGATGTTAATTGATAGTTAAATAACCGACTATCAATATTGGCCAATGCGCTGATCGTTTCGAAGAGACCGGGATCGAGTTTCCGTATACCGGGATTCTAGGTCTGGAGACTCGAATACCACTTCGATCCGGTTTGTACGTTTCGTGTAACGATTTCGGAGTCGAAGATGGAGCAGTGAAGTGCAAGGGCTAGTCGCTACTAATCCTGAGGATATTTCCAAAATGGATGTAGTAGGAGTAGTGCCTTCGGTTCCGTTCAAACCCAGGACGGACTGGTATGGACGAATGCTTGCGAAACATCGTCAGCGGACGATGGGCATTCTAAGGGATATGTTCTCTAAAAGGTATCGTTTAGCCTCGAACCTCATCAACCGGGAATGACTGAAAATCAGGGGTTATGCAGCAAGGCTTCGTGGGTAGCTCCCACTGGAGGGTAAGGTCATCCCTGTCTAGATGTCCCTTTTTATTTCGGCTTAGTGGTGCGGTTGCTGATCCCAACCGTGGGGTGATTTTATTCGGAATCATCCAGTAAGGGATGGTTCCGGCCTTGTGTTGCAGGGGAGCGGGCGTACTCCTCGGTACGGTGATCTAGGCCACGTACTGTGATAGGTGGTACCCCAGTGCCTAGTCATTCGTTGGAAATCCATTCTTCCTACGTGCCTTGTACGGTTTTGATTGTGCCCAACTATTGTTGAAATGTGAGATGCAAGCATTTCAGCTAGATTATATTTTACTTTCTGTAGACACTATTATAATATCAGAGGATTTTGATATAAAGTGTTTAGCTATCGTAAGGTAAAAACCCGACATGTTTATTTGTGGCGTGATCTTACGAGATGCTTTTGTTTTCAAAGGGTTTTGAAACTTTAATAATCAATTTGAGTATGATTTTCTCACGCTGGTTTTCCAGACTGACTCGGGTATTGTTTTATATGATGCTCGGGTCAGACCGAGTATTATAAATTACAGGAAATGATGCAGTGGAGCTGGATGGCGATACGTACTTTCGTATTTGAGTTATATATTCCGCTGTGTATTCAGATTGTGAGGACAAGTTATGATTACTGTCCAGTTGTATGATATTGATGTGATGTACTCTGATGATGTATTGGGATGATGTATATATAAACAGATATAGATTTCTTTTTGTGTAAAGATCTGTTATTACCTATTATAGTTTATTCCGCTGCGTATGAAAGATTCTGATGTTGTTTTCTATTTTTCTTCTTCTTCTACCTCTTCTTCTTAACTCAAATAGTCCGGTTTTTCGTGTAGGAAAAACCCGGGTTGTTACATTTATCCTCGTTCCTGCAGACTCTGGCAGTGCGTTGATCAGGCGCAAAGCTAGAATTCTCCAAGTACTTAGTAGACTTGTTTCAACATCTAGTGAAAATACTGGAAAACTTTTAAAAACGGATATGGAAAGTACAATCCGAAAAAAACAAACAAAAACATGTCGATCATGGATCGCGGATACATAATGGTTACGCCTGGATCCCCCAGGAAACATCCGTACCCTTAGGCCGCCCCCCAACCTTGCGATTACGCCATGAAGACTGGTAGTACTGCAGAAACACAATGGTTACGCCTGGATCTCCCAGGAAACATCCGTACCCTAGGCTCTCGCAGCCCCTGCTGATTACGCTACCAAGCGACTCAATAGATCGTAGATACACAATGGTTACGCCTGGATCTCCCAGGAAACATCCGTACCCGTAGGCCGCCTGTAACGACCCGTATTTTTACGGATCGAAACATCGTAAAACAGTCGATATTAGATTGTTAGTATTGTTAAGTCGTCCCGAGTGTAGTTCGACTTAAGGTTAAGTCGTGTAGGAGTTAAGTTGTCTAGAGGTTGAGTCATGATGTAGCTTAAGTCGTTCAAAGGTTGAGTCGTGGGGTAGGCTAGGTCAAGTGAACGACCTAAAGGATTGGGAGAACCTACAGTACTTGACCGACTTAAGAATTTAGACGACTTAAGGAATTGACCGACCTAAGAGGGATGCGAGCTAAGGAGTATACGACCTAGTGGAGTGAAGCGACTTAGTAGTTAGGTCGGCAACGACCTAAGGAACTGGTGAGTAGCGACCTAAGGGTTAGGTCGTATCCTGGTTGAGTGTTAGGTCGCGTGTGTGTGTTAGGTCGTATTATAATCAAGTCTTAGGTCATGATGTTTTAGGTCGCATGAAGACTCAAGGTGTTATCGTAGTTAGGTCGTCTAGACGACTTAGGAGTTAGGTCGTATCCCAGTTTGTTCGCGACTTATGTTAGGTCGCGTGGATGCTTAAGGGATTAGGTCATCACTCGTTGAGTCGAGTTAAGTGGTAGGTCGTCAAGGCGCATCTCAGTTAGGTCGCACCTGTTGTTGAGTTGTTAAGTCATAGGACTGAGGGGCTTAAGTCGCAACCCTGTTAAGTCGCGTGGAGGTTAGGTCGGAGATGCTGCCAGGTCGTAGGTCGCTGGCATATTAAGTCGCAGATGCGCATTGCTTTAATTCGTTAGGCGTTAGGTCGTATACCTGTTGAGTCATAGGTCGGAGATAGGGATAAGTCGGAGACGACTTATAGAGGCAGACGACCTAAGTTTTCAGCCTATAAATACTCGTCCATTTCTCACTTTTTGGGATCCGGATTTTGAAGCGACGAAGTGCTGCCATTTTGAGAGCTCGACTTCTACACTTCTTCACTTCTTTTCTCCACTTTAATCTAGTGATTCCTTCCATCCATATCGAAGATCAAATCGAAGATTGAAGAGCTTGGATTAAAGATCTTCATCCTTCGAAGAGAGATTTCATCGTTTGAAGCGGATTAGTGATAGATCAAGTTAGATCCTTCGCTGTCCAGATCTGAAGTGGGTTTCTTTTGAGGTGTTTAGGTGATTTGGTGAGTGGTGATTATCTCTCACACGGATCCAAAGGAGCATATCGGATCGTTGGCTTGATTTTGGTGTTAAGATAGTGATTTCCATACATTTTCCCAATCATATGTGTAGATCCATATAGATCCATTGTTCATGATGATTTGACATCCATTTTTCTACATGTTAACCTATGCAAGTTCATTCATCAAGATTATAGAGATATTGCTCATGTTTTCATGCTTGTTAGACTTTTGACTCTTTAATTACGAAATTGCCATTATTGTTATAATTGTCCATTTAGCTCATATTTGAATGCTTGTTTACTTGGATTAATGTTTGACTTGATTGATTGCTATGAAATAGATGATTTGATTTAGACCGAAGATGATTCAAAAGCCAAGAGAAAGGCTCTTGAATCGAGGAAGCTGCTCGTGGCATATGTAGCGGATGATGAAGCTCTTATGCATAGATTTGATAATGATGATGTTGAGATGAAGCTTTGCGAGGATGTGATGAAGCGAGGCATGATATGAGATAGTCTTGGTCTAATCCAGACGGGATCATTCCAAGCATGTTGATAACTCGGTGATATGGTTCGAGTTGAGGATAATGGTTGGCTCGAGAGGTGCTTGAGCTAGTATGAAAATAGTCGTCGAGGAGGATGACTAGAAGGCTGAGATCTCATCGTTGTTGAAGGTTCTAGCATGCTCAAAGCAAGAATACGTTGGGCAGATTCGATAGTCCCTGAAGGCTAATGATTGATAGTCAAGTACTCTGGGCAGATTCGATAGTCCTAGGCACGGGTCACGATGACGTGCAGAGTTATGTCTAGAACCGGGGTTTTCCATTAGCCCTTGACGGATGGCTGAAAGAATGTGCCGGTCATTCAATTAACGATGATATCAAGGCAATGATAACAGTGATAGCCAGAGTCATGGATGTTTGGTTGTATCGTCATTCGGTCTCAAGAGCGGTATTTTCTGGGTGCTTATCTGATCTTGGTTTAGGCCTTGGGGGTTTGTACTTGGAAAACATCGCCCTTGACTCGAGAGATAATTGCTTTACCTTAAATTGTGTGCTTTGCTATGTTGCTTCTACTTAGTGTGTGTCTGGGGGCTATCACTGTAGAAAGAGGTGGAGTGGGAGGGTTGTATTCCTATTCCTTTTTCCTTTATGCTCTTTTGGTATGTGTTAGTTAATTTACCGCTCACTAAGACTGTTGTCTGACTCAAGGCTTTATGTTTTTAATTCTTATTGCCTTGGGCTGTTCATCCATTTTGGGACGGGCAGACTAGGTAGCAGGTGACAGGTGCTATTCTTGCTTCTCATGATGCTGATATCGAAGACGAGCTAGAGGGTTACATATTACTTCTTACTATATGTACTGGATGTTCCGCTGCTTTGTATAATTCTCTGAGTGTTATGTAGTGAAGCTTGATGTATTGACTATTCTGATGATTGTATTCAACTATTATGAAGTTTTATTGATGAGATTCTATTCTGTGAAGCTTCACTATATATATGTTCTATTGTATTTTGTCCATGCGCTGTGAGTAATACGATAGATTCTGTTGTTTTAATTTACCCTGGCAATCGTCCATGGTCTCCTGGCATACTTTACAGCGCACTATCTCTAGGTTCAGTGCAGGGGTCATGGGCGGTCGTCACATTTGGTATTAGAGCATTGGTTAATCGATTTTACCCAACGCTCATTGACGTAACTACGTATGAGAGACGTACTTGTATTTTGATGGATGATTACTATATATAATATAGCAGTTTAATAGAGTTTGAGTCCTTTATGCAGTTGTTTCTCTAGGTGTGTTAATCATTCCTTTTTATAGATATTGAGAATGAGTCGAAGAGGGAGACCAGCTGCTAGGGAAGGCCGTGCTACTGAAGGGGCTGCTGATTATGCTGCTATGTTCGAAGCTATGATGACTTCGATCATGAGAAGGATGCCAGCTCCGGGGCCATCGGTGGATGTTGGAGTTCAAGTTCAAACTCCAAAACCGGTGGATTTTGCTAAGCTGTGTAAGGACTATATTGCTCTTGGAGGAAAGGTTTTCTTGGGAACAGAATCAACCATTGAAGTCCAGAGATGGATAGATGCTTGTAGAAGGATTTTTGGTGATCTTGGAATCGAGGATGCAACTAAGAGGAAGTTGGCATCAAGACAGCTTCAAGGTAGAGCCTCTGATTGGTGGAACTCTATTACCATCAATACTCAGGAGGAAGAGATTACTTGGGAGCAATTCCAAGTCAGATTTGAAGCTAAGTTCATTTCTACTGCTCAGAAGTTTGTTCTGTTCAAGAAATTTGTGGAACTCAAGCAAAAAGGAAGGCCAGTTCTTGAGTATGTTTTTGAGTTTGAAG
This sequence comes from Allium fistulosum, assembly GCA_030737815.1. Classification (NCBI taxonomy): domain Eukaryota; kingdom Viridiplantae; phylum Streptophyta; class Magnoliopsida; order Asparagales; family Amaryllidaceae; genus Allium; species Allium fistulosum. The sequence continues at coordinate 640,439,001 of CM060907.1, read as the reverse complement.
CTTTGTCCAAGTATGCGCGGTCGTATATTGAATCTTCGTATCAGAAGAACGAGAAGTTTGTGACAGGCTTGGACAGTTATCTTCAGAGACAATTGGTGGATCATTTAGACGATTCTTTTGAGAAGCTTGTGGAGAAAGCTCTTAGGCATGAGATTCTATTTCCTAAGGAAGGATCTGTTGTTGCTGTGACCAGGGAAGAGTCTAAACCCCAGCAGGGTGGAAACAAGAAGAGGAAGCAGCAGCAGCAGAAGGGTAAGGATGGCCAGAAGAAGCCGAAGGGCGAAGTGACCTGCTTCAATTGTCAGCAGAAGGGCCATTTCTCTAAGGATTGCAAGAATCCGAAGGTGCCGATGAAGTGTCACAACTGTGACAAGCCGAGGCATATCAGGAAGAATTGTCCAGAACCGAGGAGGGACAAGCAGATTGTACAAGCTTATGCTTTGGGGGCTGTTCCATCGTCTTCGAAAGCTCCTACCACTGAAGAGAAGGGAAAGAGTGTGGTGGTTCAAGGTACTCTTTTACTATGTGGTGTTCCAGTTAGAGTTCTGTTTGATACTGGGGCGTCGCATTCGTTTGTTTGTAGTGAACTTGTAGGTCGGTTGGGCTTAGAACCAGATATTGTTGATAGGCCATTGGTTGTGACTAATCCAGTTGGGGGTTCATCTTGTTTGTGTATGTTATGTCGTGGTCTGATTGTGTCGAGTCATGGTTGCTCTTTTGTTTGTGATTGTTTTGTTCTGAACTTTGCGGGGTTCGGAATTATTTTGGGTATGGACTGGCTTAGGAAGTATGCGGCAAAGGTTGATTGCGAAAGGTTGGAGGTGACAGTTGAGAATGTGGAGGGGCGAAAGATTGTGATACGATGTAAGCATGAAGAAGGCGTCTTCATGAGATTCATGTATTCGCTGGTGGTTCCACGGGATGGACTGTCATCAGTGCCGATCGCTAATGGATTCGAGGATGTCTTTGACGAGGTCAAAGGGTTACCGCCGCATAGAGAGATCGAGTTTCGTATAGATCTAGTTGAAGGAGCCAGACCTGTTGTGATGCCTCTTAGGCGGATGGTGCCTAGGGAACAAGAAGAGTTGAGGGTGCAGGTTGATGACCTTTTACAGAAAGGATTCATTCGGCGTAGTGTGTCCGAATGGGGTGCACCAGTTGTGTTTGCTACCAAAGCAGATGGATCGCTGAGGTTATGTGTGGATTATTGTTAGCTGAATAAGGTGACTAAGAAAAACAAGTATCCATTGCCGAGAATAGATGACTTGTTTGATCAGCTTCACGAAGCTAAGGTGTTTTCTCAGATGGATTTGGCAACGGGATTTCACCAGTTGAGAGTGGCTAAGGATAGTGTGCCGAAGACTACTTTCCGGACACCATCCGGTTTCTTTGAGTGGCTGGTAATGCCGTTTGGATTGACTAACGCGCCAGCATATTTTGTAGATCTTATGAATAGAGTGTTCAGAGATCAGTTGAACAAGTTCGTACTTGTGTTCGTGGATGATATTCTGATTTATTCCAGAACTGAAGAAGAGCACAAGATGCATTTACGTATTGTTTTGGAAATCTTACGGGAACATCAGCTGAAGGCTAAGTTTTCGAAGTGTCACTTCTGGAAGAGTGAAGTGAGATTCTTAGGCCATGTTATTTCTGGAAATGGAATAGCAGTTGATCCCGCTAAGGTGGCAGCAATCCAGGATTTGGTTAGACCTAAGAATGCATCTGATGTGAGAAGTTTTCTTGGATTAGCAGGATATTATCGACGGTTTATCAAAGACTTCTCCAAGGTAGCTGCTCCGATAACAGGATTGACGAAGAAGAACCAAGTGTTTAGATGGGAAGCTAAGTGTGAGCAAGCTTTCGGGATCTTGAAAGAGCGATTGACGAGTGCTCCTGTTTTGATTATTCCAAGTGGGAATGATGAGATGGTGGTTTACACCGACGCATGTGGTACTGGACTTGGAGCAGTGCTGATGCAGAAGGATAAAGTTGTTGCGTATGCAAGTCGACAACTGAAGCCGCATGAAAGGAATTACCCGACTCATGATTTGGAATTAGCGGCGATTGTTTTTTCTCTGAAGATGTGGAGACATTATCTACTGGGAGTTCGATTCGAGTTGTTTACGGATCATAAGTCATTGAAGTATCTTTTCTCCTAAAAGGATTTAAATCTTCGGCAGCAACGTTGGTTAGAGTTTTTGGCATCATATGATTTTGGTATAGCTTATACTCCGGGAAAAAGTAATGCAGTGGCAGATGCATTAAGTCGAAGACATGCAGGATTGGGAGCCATGTTTTCGGAATGGAAGAATCTCGAGTATTTAGCTGGATTTGACTTCAGGCCCAGATGCGAATTGGAACCTGAGATGTTGGCAAACTTATCGATAAGACCTACTCTTGTGGAAAGTATTGGCGAGAGCCAAAAGCGAGATGATAAGATTGTCAAGATTATCCGTGAATTTGAATCTGGATTGGATCTAGAAAAGGATAAAGGATTCTAGGTCGATCGAGAGAGTTGGCTTAGGAAGCAAGGACGACTAGTTGTTCCCGATATAGATGAATTGAGGAGTGAAGTTCTAAGGGAAAGTCATCACTCGAAGTTGACAATTCATCCAGGTGGAAATAAGATGTATCGGGATATGAAGAGAACCTACTACTGGGAAGGTATGAAGAAGGATGTTGGAAATTTTATTTCCAAATGTATGAACTGCCAGTTGGTAAAAGCCGAACAGAAGAAGCCAAGTGGATTGCTTCAGCCATTAGAAGTTCCTACATGGAAGTGGGAGCAAGTGTCGATGGATTTTATTGATGGACTACCTAGAACCAGAACGGGAAATGAAGGGATTTGGGTCATCGTAGATCGTCTGACTAAGAGCGCAAGATTCATTCCTGTTCGATCGACTAGGACTGCATCAAAGTTGGCAGAGTTGTATGTTAAGTGGATAGTTCGATTCCATGGTATTCCGAAGAGTATAGTGAGTGATCGAGATCCTTTGTTCACTAGCGGATTTTGGAAGAGCTTCCAGAAAGTTTTGGGAACCGAGTTGTGTTTGAGTACAGCTTATCATCCTCAAACAGATGGTCAGACCGAGAGAGTCAACCGAGTTTTGGAAGATCTTCTTAGAGCTTGTGTTTTGGATTTCGGAGGATCATGGGAAGATCATCTTCATTTGGTGGAATTTTCGTATAACAACAGTTACCAGTCAAGCATTGGTATGGCACCGTATGAGGCATTGTATGGAAGACCGTGTAACTCTCCGACATGTTGGTTAGAGACAGGAGAAAAGCTGATGCTTGGGCCAGAGATGATCCGACAGACTTCGGATTGTATAGAGATCATTCGGCAATGAATGAAGGCAGCCGAAGATCGTCAGAAAAGTTATGCCGATAAGCGTCGTAAGGATTTGGAATTCGACGTAGGTGATAGGATTTTTGTGAAGATTTCTCCACTGAAGAATGTTATTCGATTAGGGAAGAAAGGAAAATTGACTCCGAGATTTGTTGGATCATTCCTGATCATCGAGCGAATTGGAAAGCTCGCCTGCAGATTGGAGTTACCGGAGAAGATGTCGAGTGTGCACAATGTTTTTCATGTATCGTATCTACGAAAGTATGTGCACGACTCGAATACAGTGGTTTCTGCTGACAGCTGTGTAGATTTCGAAGTTGATCCAGTCGATAAGAGACCTCGTAAGCCGCTTCGTGTTGTGGAAACCGACACGAAACAGCTTAGGAGGAAGGTAGTTAAGTTGCTCAAGATACAATGGAGTGATGATGATAACGACTGTACGTGGGAGGTGGAAGAGAGGATGAAGGCAGATCATCCTGAACTCTTCAAGGTATGGCCCTAAGGTGTCGTGTCATCTAACGACATTGTAACTTGTTCTAAGTCTTAGAATTCTGCAAGCTAAGCTAGAATTGGATGCATTGTTTGTTGATTTCTATGGATAATAGGCATGCGGAATAGTCTTTGATTGCTCTGTTTGTTGGGAATTTCGGGGGAGAAATTCCTAAGGGGGAGAGAATGTAACGACCCGTATTTATACAGATCGAAACATCGTAAAGCAGTCGATATTAGATTGTTAGTATTGTTAAGTCGTCCCGAGTTTAGTTCGACTTAAGGTTGAGTCGTGTAGGAGTTAAGTTGTCTAGAGGTTGAGTCATGATGTAGCTTAAGTCGTTCAAAGGTTAAGTCGTGGGGTAGGCTAGGTCAAGTGAACGACCTAAAGGATTGGGAGAACCTACAGTACTTGACCGACTTAAGAATTTAGACGACTTAAGGAATTAACCGACTTAAGAGGGATGCGAGCTAAGGAGTATACGACCTAGTGGAGTGAAGCGACTTAGTAGTTAGGTCGGCAACGACCTAAGGAACTGGTGAGTAGCGACCTAAGGGTTAGGTCGTATCCTGGTTGAGTGTTAGGTCGCGTGTGTGTGTTAGGTCGTATTATAATCAAGTCTTAGGTCGTGATGTTTTAGGTCGCATGAAGACTCAAGGTGTTATCGTAGTTAGGTCGTCTAGACGACTTAGGAGTTAGGTCGTATCCCAGTTTGTTCGCGACTTATGTTAGGTCGCGTGGATGCTTAAGGGATTAGGTCGTAACTCGTTGAGTCGAGTTAAGTGGTAGGTCGTCAAGGCGCATCTCAGTTAGGTCGCACCTGTTGTTGAGTTGTTAAGTCGTAGGACTGAGGGGCTTAAGTCGCAACCCTGTTAAGTCGCATGGAGGTTAGGTCGGAGATGCTGCTAGGTCGTAGGTCGATGGCATATTAAGTCGCAGATGCGCATTGCTTTAAGTCGTTAGGCGTTAGGTCGTATACCTGTTGAGTCGTTGGTCGGAGATAGGGATAAGTTGGAGACGACTTATAGAGGCAGACGACCTAAGTTTTCAGCCTATAAATACTCGTCCATTTCTCACTTTTTGGGATCCGGATTTCGAAGCGACGATGTAACGACCCGTAAATTTCAACTGTTTTAATAACGTAATTAGTTGAAATTTTGTGGAATTTTAAACGATAAAATTTTGAAATAAAATTTAATATTTGGAATACGTCTAGTTAAACATAGCAACTGGTAAATTTTCGTCCGAAAATATGGAAGTGTATTTCGCGCGTAAATTTACTTCAATTTAATCAGTTAAAAAGCGTTGAAAATAAAACGTTTTCAAAACCAAAATATTTTTACATAGAAAAATTCTAAACCATCTTCTGAGCAAGATGTCAGTTTGTCGTTTTTCCAAATTCGGACATCTATTGCTCCGTCGTTCTTATTTTCTGCAAAATAGCAGCATTTTCGGTACCGATATCGACTTTTGATCAGATGATCGTACCACTGATATCTGTATACCATTTTTATCGTCTCGTCGTGCTGATCTCCGTGTTATATTCGTTTCTGTGTTTTGAAGTCCGGTACACAACGAAACGCGCGGAAACGATACCGTATCGGTACCGCCTTCAACGTCTATTCAAATTGCAAACGGCTGAGATGAATGGCCACTATCATTTACTTTTTTCCAGAATTCAATGCATGACGTTTGGTGCTTACGTAATTTCAATTCATATGTGCTGGCTTCCACTATTTACTATTTTGTTTAAAGTTTCTTGTTTCGTTCATGTACCTTCTTCTCTTTCTACTTCTTGTTCTAAACTCTGAGAAAAGAATAATGAAAGGGATAGTACACGTGCTCTTCATCTCCTTCCCCACTCACGGCTCTCCCCTACCTACACACGCAAGACCCAAAACCAACCGCTCTTCTCAACATAAACGCCTCTCCATGTTCTGACAACCGACCGTCTCCATCACCGAACCTTGCGTTGCTTCAACTTCTCAGATCCGAGGCAACGAGCCTGCACCACCCCTCTCACCGGAAGCCTCACACCCACCACCATCGCCCAACGCCGAAGCCACCACCTCCCACGTCAGCGCCCCTACTTCGTCTTCCACCTTCCATTTGCCGACCGCCTCTCACCCCTCGTGTGCAGCATCTTCACCGCGCCGCCTTGCACCTTCCACCCAAACCTCCTCCGCCCGCTTCATCGCCGAGCACCCCATTGGCCACGACCGTCCTAGCGCCACCACCGCCGAGATCCACCAGCACCGGACACCACACACGCCTTCTCCTCCGTGTCCTCCCACGTCCAACCATACCCATGACCTCCACGGCCTTCACCCCGTCTTCCCAGCTGTTAGCCGCCCCTACCCAGTCACCGTCCAACCCGAGACCTGCCGCCGAAGCTCCTCAGCCTACTGACCGCTTGTCCCCTTCGTCGTAGCCCGCTAGCCTAGACTCCTCTACCCTCTTACGTGCCTGACCGAAAACTCTACTGTTGTATAAGGTGAATATATATGCATTTAGATATATTTGGGTTTATATATGTTTTATAATATGTTGTTAATATATGTTTGCTGTATTTTAAAGTTTTAAAGGTATATATAGGTTTCGTGTTTACAGTATATATACATTAACATGTTAGTTATATAGGTAGTTTATATATAAATTTTACTTATAGTAGTTTATATAAGTTTATAATCTATTCTGTTATATATATTATTACTGTATGTACAGAAGTTATGGTAGGTTACTGTAAAGTATATATATTGGTTATACTGTTTATACAGTATTAGATATTAAAAATATATATTTTATATTTTAGGTTAGTGTTGTTTATACTGGGTGTTATGCTAACTATAGTTTTATATATATTAGTTTTGATTATATAAGTTTACGTCAGTATTATATATTTAGCTGTCTGAATAAATTTAGACTATCTGTTGTATAGCAGGTCCTTTATGTTAGTTTATATAGGTGAATTGGATATAGTGCAGTGCCATCGTTACATATATATATTAACAAATGAAAGCTATAAAGTGTCTAGTGTTTTGTGCATGGAGGGTTGCGTGTTATCCTGCTTTTATATATATATATATTTTATAGTGTCAAGTCTTGTCTTCTTCGAAAGAAAAAAAAAACTATATTTATATATTTATATTATTGCATGTTTGAAATATTAAAGTTCGCCTTTATACATGCTTTCGTCTTCGTTCTGTTTTCTGTACATTATTTTATTAAACCTTGTAAGCAAGGTGTATATATGTAATATAAGTATTTAAATTTATGGGCTATATGGATATATGTCTTAAGGATGTTGATTTTAAATAAGTATATATATAAGTATTTATTTCGAATATATGATGTATATATGTTGATTTTAATGTATGTATCTAATTAGAATAATGATTTGAATTTCTTATATTATTTTAATATTTGTCTTAAATTTAAATATTGAAATTTTATATATAATATAATAACAGTAATGTATTGGTACATATATACCTATTTGTTCTGCCTGCATTTCATAATAAAGATTGCATTGAGTTGACGTGTTTTATATTAGGAAATCCTGACTTTTAGAGCAATACTATATATATATATAGTATAATAATAACGTATATTTTCTGTTTCTATTCCACTGATTTGATTCGTTTCATCAACTTCTATTTATCAGCTTGTCCGTCGAATTCGTGTCAATTTCGCTTTACTTTGGAATTCGTGCTTGGATCCGTAACTCATCTCATTCTCGTTCACCTCTCTAGCCTCGAAAGGTGAGCAATCACTCACGATTAACGTTCTTTTATTTATTAAGTTTGATTTCAATTGAAACGACAATTGAAATATGCCACTGTTAGATAATTATACTGTTATTTATGCTATTACCTGTATCAGTTCACCTGTGAAAATTGACACCATTATCTGTTATTTATGAAATGATAATCCTGTTTGATTGATAATTGATTGATTGTTGATGTTTATATTTGACGTTAAATTGTTAATGTTAAAATGATAAATAGTATGAAATTGAACTTGATATAGGATAATTAAATGTTAAATTTGATTAACTGACATTTGTATAATATGACCCCTTTAACTGTTAAACCATTGACACGTATGATTTGCTTAATTACATTTTGAATCACTGAATGTATGTTGTTAAATTGATGATGTATGAAATTGTAAATAGATGACAAGTGAAAAACTGTAATGTAATAATCTTTAATCTACATGAAATGATAGTGTAGATTCTAGAAATAATTATATTAATTCGTACAAATAACAATGCGAATTAATATGGTTATTTCGAGATTATTTAAATTGATTATTGGATTGTTATTGTTCGTTGTTATTGCTTGTTTATTTACTTTGACACCATCCCAGTTATCACACTGCAAGTTCCCTTTACTATGCTTTGATTTGAATTGAATTGGAATCGGGTTGAAATGATAAATACCCAAATTAAACTTTGACCTAGGATAGAAAATTAAATAAAACCCGATTGGTCAAAAATTTGATTTAAAATAAAAAAAGATTTTATTTGAATAAATATTATGGTTTTGAAATGAAATTAAAATCTGAATTTTTATGAAAGGAAATTGTAATATTTAATAATCTGAAACAAATATTTACAATGTAATTGATGAAGAATATTGTTTAATTTGAGAAATAATTGAATTAGGTTGAAATGATTTTAATAATCAAGTTTGAAATTATAATTAAGTTTGAAATTATTAAATTTTGAAATTATTTGATAATTAAGTTTGAATTATTTAATAATTAAATAAGATTGAATTATTTAATGATTAAATTGAATTGAATTCTTTAATAGGTAAAATTGGACTTTTGAATAAAGGAATTTACTTCGTAAATAATGGAAATTAAGTTTTCTTTATTAATTAAGTTTTTGGAAAATTATTTAAGGAAGTAAATAAGTGAAATTGGATTTCTTTAACAGAAATAAAATGTGATTTATTGAAATTGATGTAAGACTTGAAATTTAAAGAATTTGATTTGACGAATTTAGTTTAATTCAAAATTGTAAGTTTTGATTTGACGAAGTTGAACTTAAGAATTGATTTAATGATTTGGAAATTTAATAGAAATTGTTTGAATGATAAATTTACTTTACGAATATTTAATGAAATCGATAAATGAATTAAATTGATTTGAATGTCAAATTAAGTTAATTTTAATGATTTCAGAATGAATCTTATATACGAACTTGAATCAATATTGAATTGTTTTAAATAAGATTGAAATTGAATTATAAGATTTTGAAATTATGAATTCGGAAGTTTTGAAACGTAAATTTTGGAAATTGATTTCGAAAGACTAACGAATTGTCGATTTACGAATTGAAACTGAAATTGATTTGGTTTTGAAATATATAAACGACCAATCGGTGTAATAATTACGATAGTTATTAAAGAGACCGGGATCGGTAATGGATATACTCTCTATCTGAACCGAAACCACTTTAATAACTATACGCGGAGTGTTGATCCAGAACGAAGTGGATGGTTTTGATGAACGCGTTGACTGAAGAAAGAGAACGATTTTGGATGACCCTTGACATGACTAAAACAGGAGCCGCGCCGGGCCATTGAGGTTCGCCACCTCTAGCGGACACACTTCTTCGTTACCATATCTATTACTTTTGTGATTCGATTTGGGTGCACCCCTCGATTTTGGGAGTGTTGTTTCGCGGTGTTGGGGTAGTAGCTGCTATGCCCAACATCAGTCCGGATCACGCAACTACTAGTATCCTAGTTGGTATCGCCTCATGTACCTTGTCATACTGATTAGCCTATTCGCGACCACTACGATTTTGATTTGTACCTTTAGTATATGGATTGCCCTCTGGTGACTTCCGGTTTTGGGGAAACTACGGTCTTGTATATGCTTTTGGGAATAAACAGGTTAAGAGGTGTATGGGCCCTGCTTAACCCTATTTTGATATCTTTATATTACTGATAGGCATTATCTACTTAGCGTACATTACTACATAGTAGATAGTTTAACGGATCCTTAAAGGATGGTTATTTCAAACATCCTTTGAGTTACTTGTATTTCAATTGCTATTTCACTTGAGTTGGATTTATTAATATAAGAATGTTAATCCTGACTCGAGTGTCTTGTGTTTTTGCTTTACGCTCGGGTCAGACTGAGTGGTTCAGCTTTCGAGACTCACCTTTGAAGTTGGAGCTTTGCTTGAAGATCCAGCCTTCTATTCTGCTTCAGTGTTCGATGATTCCAGTGATGTACTCTGATTTGTATCTGATGTATCGTATTACTCTTCTGTTGTAAACTCTGATGTATTTTATATATTCATATAGTAGCTTCATGAACTACTATCTCTTTTATTTCTGCTGCATTTATTTCTCTGTGTCTGTGATCTGTGATTATATCTATTTACTGTATATGTTCAGTTTTGCCAAATTTAAATTAACAACGCGGTATTTTGAGCAATTCAACTCCGGCATGAGTGTCTACCTATACACTTATAATGGACGCAAATGGTCCAAAATTCTGGGTCGTTACAGTTGGTATCAGAGCTTTGGTAGCTGTAGGCAAAACTTAACATATAGGGTAAATATATTTACAGAATCACTCTCATTCGAGTTTCAATCTCTTCCTTTGACTCAATTCCTTTGAATTTTGGAACGTTCCCCTCGGTTCCGAAATTCATTCGTGTCCTTCACTATTCGTCTTCATTCAATCCTGAAACACCCCATAACTCCATTTTGAATGATATCTATAATAGATCGGCGGTCTCGCCAACCTTCGAATGATTCGTAAAGGAGCAAAACTCCTTTATAATAGGCATTGATTTACCGGAGATTTCTGTATCCTCGGTTTACGATGCTATCTACCTCCTGCTATACCTGAATTCTATTTCTTGAGATCGAATGTAGATTTGCCTTGAAATTCTGCATCAATCTTATTCTTGAAGTCCCGGTCGACCCGGTTAAGGTGGCCCGCGATTTACATAAACCCATCCATCTTCTTATTCCGTTATTTAATCATCCTTTCTTCTGTTTCGAACTTATCTTCGAATCAGAATTCTCTTGATTTGAGTCTATCAAAATTTGAATCTCTATACTTATTTTGAAATCCATCCTTGTATCGTCGAGCGTGGAAGTGAATTTGTAAATTTATATTTAAAATGTTTTTATATTGTGTTGTTTGAGTTGTTGATGTTGATTTGGGTTTTCGATCGATTCGTCTGATCAACGCTATCGATAGGATTTCCAAAACACTTGAGCAGAGCAAACTGACACAATATTGTTTTCAAATTTGGTAGATAAAATAAAAGTTTTGTATGATTATATTATATATGAATATAAGTTTTCTGAAATTAAATTGTTAATGAATTTGTTGTCTGAAATAATAATATTGATTTTCATTTATTGTTTTGTAAACCATTGACTATTGCATAATATAAATAAATGAATTTATAAACTTGGTTATAAATTGATTGGAATTTGAAATAAATTTAAATTCAGAAATTTGAGAATATAGTTTCCGGTGATTTCGAACTTTGGTTTTATAATTTTAAAGTATATATTATTGAAAGTATTTTCAAATAGAAACCGTTTTCAAAAATTTTTAAAATGTTGAAATAAGTGCTCTTCTCTTTGTCGTTGGAAAATAATTTCGGTGATGGCGGCCGCATCATCGACATTCATTTTCGAGTTTCGAAGTGGAGAAACCATTCTGTAGCTTTGCTACGGTTTTGTTTTGAGAAAAAATATATATTTTGATTTGAGTTTCTTCAGTATAATTGGATTTATATATATATATATATATATATATATATATATAGGTATCTTATTTTAAAATTTAATTTGTATTGATATAAATATATTGTATATATCTCTAAATTGTTTTAAGTTAATCGGAAATCTAATTCTAAATTTTGTTAAACGATGATTTTTTTTTAAATAAAACCAAAATTTGGAATAAATATTTAAACTTGAATAATTGAATTAGGAAAAAATTTATTTGTATTTTGTTCGACTGCATTCTAATACAACTTACCTAAATTATTCAGAAGTTGAATATGTAATTGGATAATATATAATATAAATTGAATTTATAAATAAAATTTGAGTGTTTATAATAAATGTTATACACTAAATTTTGATTATAAAAATGTTAATAGAGATAGATAGGATAATAAGTAAACTCAGTTAATAATGAAATAAATTGTTTTGAAAAAAAAAGAATTAATAAATTTGTTTTGAAAGAATTAATAAATTGAAATTTGATCAACATATGAAAATACCTTGAATTTAAAAGAAATTAATAGAGGTAAATTAATTTAAATCGAAACTTTTATGTTTTAAATTAATTTATATGGGTTAAATATATGTGAGTAGATATATTTAGTAGAATAAATTTAACAGTAATTTGGAATAAAGAAGAATTTAAAATTGTTGAAGAAAATATGATTATAATAAAAGATTATTCAAATTTATTGTTTTAGAAATTGTAAATTGAGGGTAATTGGATAATAAGATAATGAATTTAGAAATAGTTGAGATTTATTTTAGTGAAATCAAATGGATTAAATCAATTATTGAATATCAATTAATTTAAATTTGAAATTATATGGTTTAAATTAATTGTTATTTTGTTTTTCAAATCTGTTTTTTTTTCTTCTGGTTGTTTCTATTCTCCTACCTCGTTCCTTTTCGGGGACGAAAAGTTTTGAGTGGGGGAGAATGTAACGACCCGTAAATTTCAACTGTTTTAATAACGTAATTAGTTGAAATTTTGTGGAATTTTAAACGATAAAATTTTGAAATAAAATTTAATATTTGGAATACGTCTAGTTAAACATAGCAACTGGTAAATTTTCGTCCGAAAATATGGAAGTGTATTTCGCGCGTAAATTTACTTCAATTTAATCAGTTAAAAAGCGTTGAAAATAAAACGTTTTCAAAACCAAAATATTTTTACATAGAAAAATTCTAAACCATCTTCTGAGCAAGATGTCAGTTTGTCGTTTTTCCAAATTCGGACATCTATTGCTCCGTCGTTCTTATTTTCTGCAAAATAGCAGCATTTTCGGTACCGATATCGACTTTTGATCAGATGATCGTACCACTGATATCTGTATACCATTTTTATCGTCTCGTCGTGCTGATCTCCGTGTTATATTCGTTTCTGTGTTTTGAAGTCCGGTACACAACGAAACGCGCGGAAACGATACCGTATCGGTACCGCCTTCAACATCTATTCAAATTGCAAACGGCTGAGATGAATGGCCACTATCATTTACTTTTTTCCAGAATTCAATGCATGACGTTTGGTGCTTACGTAATTTCAATTCATATGTGCTGGCTTCCACTATTTACTATTTTGTTTAAAGTTTCTTGTTTCGTTCATATACCTTCTTCTCTTTCTACTTCTTGTTCTAAACTCTGAGAAAAGAATAATGAAAGGGATAGTACACGTGCTCTTCATCTCCTTCCCCACTCACGGCTCTCCCCTACCTGCACACGCAAGACCCAAAACCAACCGCTCTTCTCAACATAAACGCCTCTCCATGTTCTGACAGTCGACCGTCTCCATCACCGAACCTTGCGTTGCTTCAACTTCTCAGATCCGAGGCAACGAGCCTGCACCACCCCTCTCACCGGAAGCCTCACACCCACCACCATCGCCCAACGCCGAAGCCACCACCTCCCACGTCAGCGCCCCTACTTCGTCTTCCACCTTCCATTTGCCGACCGCCTCTCACCCCTCGTGTGCAGCATCTTCACCGCGCCGCCTTGCACCTTCCACCCAAACCTCCTCCGCCCGCTTCATCGCCGAGCACCCCATTGGCCACGACCGTCCTAGCGCCACCACCGCCGAGATCCACCAGCACCGGACACCACACGCGCCTTCTCCTCCGTGTCCTCCCACGTCCAACCATACCCATGACCTCCACGGCCTTCACCCCGTCTTCCCAGCTGTTAGCCGCCCCTACCCAGTCACCGTCCAACCCGAGACCTGCCGCCGAAGCTCCTCAGCCTACTGACCGCTTGTCCCCTTCGTCGTAGCCCGCTAGCCTAGACTCCTCTACCCTCTTACGTGCCTGACCGAAAACTCTACTGTTGTATAAGGTTAATATATATGCATTTAGATATATTTGGGTTTATATATGTTTTATAATATGTTGTTAATATATGTTTGCTGTATTTTAAAGTTTTAAAGGTATATATAGGTTTCGTGTTTACAGTATATATACATTAACATGTTAGTTATATAGGTAGTTTATATATAAATTTTACTTATAGTAGTTTATATAAGTTTATAATCTATTCTGTTATATATATTATTACTGTATGTACAGAAGTTATGGTAGGTTACTGTAAAGTATATATATTGGTTATACTGTTTATACAGTATTAGATATTAAAAATATATATTTTATATTTTAGGTTAGTGTTGTTTATACTGGGTGTTATGCTAACTATAGTTTTATATATATTAGTTTTTATTATATAAGTTTACGTCAGTATTATATATTTAGCTGTCTGAATAAATTTAGACTATCTGTTGTATAGCAGGTCCTTTATGTTAGTTTATATAGGTGAATTGGATATAGTGCAGTGCCATCGTTACATATATATATTAACAAATGAAAGCTATAAAGTGTCTAGTGTTTTGTGCATGGAGGGTTGCGTGTTATCCTGCTTTTATATATATATATATATATTTTATAGTGTCAAGTCTTGTCTTCTTCGAAAGAAAAAAAAAACTATATTTATATATTTATATTATTGCATGTTTGAAATATTAAAGTTCGCCTTTATACATGCTTTCGTCTTCGTTCTGTTTTCTGTACATTATTGTATTAAACCTTGTAAGCAAGGTGTATATATGTAATATAAGTATTTAAATTTATGGGCTATATGGATATATGTCTTAAGGATGTTGATTTTAAATAAGTATATATATAAGTATTTATTTCGAATATATGATGTATATATGTTGATTTTAATGTATGTATCTAATTAGAATAATGATTTGAATTTCTTATATTATTTTAATATTTGTCTTAAATTTAAATATTGAAATTTTATATATAATATAATAACAGTAATGTATTGGTACATATATACCTATTTGTTCTGCCTGCATTTCATAATAAAGATTGCATTGAGTTGACGTGTTTTATATTAGGAAATCCTGACTTTTAGAGCAATACTATATATATATATAGTATAATAATAACGTATATTTTCTGTTTCTATTCCACTGATTTGATTCGTTTCATCAACTTCTATTTATCAGCTTGTCCGTCGAATTCGTGTCAATTTCGCTTTACTTTGGAATTCGTGCTTGGATCCGTAACTCATCTCATTCTCGTTCACCTCTCTAGCCTCGAAAGGTGAGCAATCACTCACGATTAACGTTCTTTTATTTATTAAGTTTGATTTCAATTGAAACGACAATTGAAATATGCCGCTGTTAGATAATTATACTGTTATTTATGCTATTACCTGTATCAGTTCACCTGTGAAAATTGACACCATTATCTGTTATTTATGAAATGATAATCCTGTTTGATTGATAATTGATTGATTGTTGATGTTTATATTTGACGTTAAATTGTTAATGTTAAAATGATAAATAGTATGAAATTGAACTTGATATAGGATAATTAAATGTTAAATTTGATTAACTGACATTTGTATAATATGACCCCTTTAACTGTTAAACCATTGACACGTATGATTTGCTTAATTACATTTTGAATCACTGAATGTATGTTGTTAAATTGATGATGTATGAAATTGTAAATAGATGACAAGTGAAAAACTGTAATGTAATAATCTTTAATCTACATGAAATGATAGTGTAGATTCTAGAAATAATTATATTAATTCGTACAAATAACAATGCGAATTAATATGGTTATTTCGGGATTATTTAAATTGATTATTGGATTGTTATTGTTCGTTGTTATTGCTTGTTTATTTACTTTGACACCATCCCAGTTATCACACTGCAAGTTCCCTTTACTATGCTTTGATTTGAATTGAATTGGAATCGGGTTGAAATGATAAATACTCAAATTAAACTTTGACCTAGGATAGAAAATTAAATAAAACCCGATTGGTCAAAAATTTGATTTAAAATAAACGAAGATTTTATTTGAATAAATATTATGGTTTTGAAATGAAATTAAAATCTGAATTTTTATGAAAGGAAATTGTAATATTTAATAATCTGAAACAAATATTTACAATGTAATTGATGAAGAATATTGTTTAATTTGAGAAATAATTGAATTAGGTTGAAATGATTTTAATAATCAAGTTTGAAATTATAATTAAGTTTGAAATTATTAAATTTTGAAATTATTTGATAATTAAGTTTGAATTATTTAATAATTAAATAAGATTGAATTATTTAATGATTAAATTGAATTGAATTCTTTAATAGGTAAAATTGGACTTTTGAATAAAGGAATTTACTTCGTAAATAATGGAAATTGAGTTTTTTTTATTAATTAAGTTTTTGGAAAATTATTTAAGGAAGTAAATAAGTGAAATTGGATTTCTTTAACAGAAATAAAATGTGATTTATTGAAATTGATGTAAGACTTGAAATTTAAAGAATTTGATTTGACGAATTTAGTTTAATTCAAAATTGTAAGTTTTGATTTGACGAAGTTGAACTTAAGAATTGATTTAATGATTTGGAAATTTAATAGAAATTGTTTGAATGATAAATTTACTTTACGAATATTTAATGAAATCGATAAATGAATTAAATTGATTTGAATGTCAAATTAAGTTAATTTTAATGATTTCGGAATGAATCTTATATACGAACTTGAATCAATATTGAATTGTTTTAAATAAGATTGAAATTGAATTATAAGATTTTGAAATTATGAATTCGGAAGTTTTGAAACGTAAATTTTGGAAATTGATTTCGAAAGACTAACGAATTGTCGATTTACGAATTGAAACTGAAATTGATTTGGTTTTGAAATATATAAACGACCAATCAGTGTAATAATTACGAAAGTTATTAAAGAGACCGGGATCGGTAATGGATATACTCTCTATCTGAACCGAAACCACTTTAATAACTATACGCGGAGTGTTGATCCAGAACGAAGTGGATGGTTTTGATGAACGCGTTGACTGAAGAAAGAGAACGATTTTGGATGACCCTTGACATGACTAAAACAGGAGCCGCGCCGGGCCATTGAGGTTCGCCACCTCTAGCGGACACACTTCTTCGTTACCATATCTATTACTTTTGTGATTCGATTTGGGTGCACCCCTCGATTTTGGGAGTGTTGTTTCACGGTGTTGGGGTAGTAGCTGCTATGCCCAACATCAGTCCGGATCACGCAACTACTAGTATCCTAGTTGGTATCGCCTCATGTACCTTGTCATACTGATTAGCCTATTCGCGACCACTACGATTTTGATTTGTACCTTTAGTATATGGATTGCCCTCTGGTGACTTCCGGTTTTGGGGAAACTACGGTCTTGTATATGCTTTTGGGAATAAACAGGTTAAGAGGTGTATGGGCCCTGCTTAACCCTATTTTGATATCTTTATATTACTGATAGACATTATCTACTTAGCGTACATTACTACATAGTAGATAGTTTAACGGATCCTTAAAGGATGGTTATTTCAAACATCCTTTGAGTTACTTGTATTTCAATTGCTATTTCACTTGAGTTGGATTTATTAATATAAGAATGTTAATCCTGACTCGAGTGTCTTGTGTTTTTGCTTTACGCTCGGGTCAGACTGAGTGGTTCAGCTTTCGAGACTCACCTTTGAAGTTGGAGCTTTGCTTGAAGATCCAGCCTTCTATTCTGCTTTAGTGTTCGATGATTCCAGTGATGTACTCTGATTTGTATCTGATGTATCGTATTACTCTTCTGTTGTAAACTCTGATGTATTTTATATATTCATATAGTAGCTTCATGAACTACTATCTCTTTTATTTCCGCTGCATTTATTTCTCTGTGTCTGTGATCTGTGATTATATCTATTTACTGTATATGTTCAGTTTTGCCAAATTTAAATTAACAACGCGGTATTTTGAGCAATTCAACTCCGGCATGAGTGTCTACCTATACACTTAAAATGGACGCGAATGGTCCAAAATTCTAGGTCGTTACAGACGAAGTGCTGCCATTTTGAGAGCTCGACTTCTACACTTCTTCACTTCTTTTCTCCACTTTAATCTAGTGATTCCTTCCATCCATATCGAAGATCAAATCGAAGATTGAAGAGCTTGGATTGAAGATCTTCATCCTTCGAAGAGAGATTTCATCGTTTGAAGCGGATTAGTGATAGATCAAGTTAGATCCTTCGCTGTCCAGATCTAAAGTGGGTTTCTTTTGAGGTGTTTAGGTGATTTGGTGAGTGGTGATTATCTCTCACACGGATCCAAAGGAGTATATCAGATCGTTGGCTTGATTTTGGTGTTAAGATAGTGATTTCCATGCATTTTCCCAATCATATGTGTAGATCCATATAGATCCATTGTTCATGATGATTTGACATCCATTTTTCTACATGTTAACCTATGCAAGTTCATTCATCAAGATTATAGAGATATTGCTCATGTTTTCATGCTTGTTAGACTTTTGACTCTTTAATTACGAAATTGCCATTATTGTTATAATTGTCCATTTAGCTCATATTTGAATGCTTGTTTACTTGGATTAATGTTTGACTTGATTGATTGCTATGAAATAGATGATTGATGATTTGATTTAGACCGAAGATGATTCAAAAGCTAAGAGGAAGGCTCTTGAATCGAGGAAGCTGCTCGTGGCAAATGTAGCGGATGATGAAGCTCTTATGCATAGATTTGATAATGATGATGTTGAGATGAAGCTTTGCAAGGATGTGATGAAGCGAGGCATGATATGAGATAGTCTTGGTCTAATCCAGACGGGATCATTCCAAGCATGTTGATAACTCGGTGATATGGTTCGAGTTGAGGATAATGGTTGGCTCGAGAGGCGCTTGAGCTAGTATGAAAATAGTCATCGAGGAGGATGACTAGAAGGCTGAGATCTCATCGTTGTTGAAGGTTCTAGCATGCTCAAAGAAAGAGTACGTTGGGCAGATTCGATAGTCCCTGAAGGCTAATGATTGATAGTCAAGTACTCTGGGCAGATTCGATAGTCCTAGGCACGGGTCACGATGACGTGCAGAGTTATGTCTAGAACCGGGGTTTTCCATTAGCCCTTGACGGACGGCTGAAAGAATGTGTCGGTCATTCAATTAACGATGATATCAAGGCAATGATAACAGTGATAGCCAGAGTCATGGATGTTTGGTTGTATCGTCATTCGAACTCAAGAGCGGTATTTTCTGGGTGCTTATCTGATCTTGGTTTAGGCCTTGGGGGTTTGTACTTGGAAAACATCACCCTTGACTCGAGTGATAATTGCTTTACCTTAAATTGTGTGCTTTGCTACGTTGCTTCTACTTAGTGTGTGTCTGGGGGCTATCACTGTAGAAAGAGGTGGAGTGGGAGGGTTGTATTCCTATTCCTTTTTCCTTTATGCTCTTTTGGTATGTTGTTAGTTAATTTACCGCTCACTAAGACTGTTGTCTGACTCAAGGCTTTATGTTTTTAATTCTTATTGCCTTGGGCTGTTCGTCCATTTTGGGATGGGCAGACTAGGTAGCAGGTGACAGGTGCTGTTCTTGCTTCTCATGATGCTGATATCGAAGACGAGCTAGAGGGTTACATATTACTTCTTACTATATATACTGGATGTTCCGCTGCTTTGTATAATTCTCTGAGTGTTATGTAGTGAAGCTTGATGTATTGACTATTCTGATGATTGTATTCAACTATTATGAAGTTTTATTGATGAGATTCTATTCTGTGAAGCTTCACTATATATATGTTCTATTGTATTTTGTCCATGCACTGTGAGTAATACGATAGATTCTGTTGTTTTAATTTACCCTGGCAATCGTCCATGGTCGCCTGGCACACTTTACAGCGCACTATCTCTAGGTTCAGTGCAGGGGTCATGGGCGGTCGTCGCACCGCCCCCCAACCTTGCGATTACGCTATGAAGTCGCGCTCGTAAGACCATGGAGATTGCCATGGAATTCGATGGAGACTCGAGTATCATATCCGAAAAACCAAAAATCAGAGAAATATCGATAGAATGAATCCACAATGTGGCCACAAAGTGGATATCAAGCAGAAGGTACTTTCCACATCTTTACTTCGAAAATATGTATCATATAGTACATTTCAATTCACTTTCAAATATCATACTTATATAAAGTCCATTATATATAAGATTTCATTTTCAAATCAAATACTTTCCAAAATCAATAGTATATCAAATCACACTTATATAGACTTCAATTATATAAGATTTCACCTTTCAAATTGAGTACCTTTTCAAATCCATAGTTTTCGAATCAACATCATACTTATACAAACCAAATTTTATATAAGATCGATAACTCCCAAATCAAGTATTTAGTAACATAAGGTTGTCAAATTTCAATTTTGTTTCAACATCAGTTGAGTTTCAAAATCATATACAATCCCACCAAATTATTTCTTCTCAATTTAAATATCATTAGTTTTAAAGTTTCCAACATAATAAATTTAGAAAATAAAACCAAATTTTCAAATCAATATAATTTTAAGTCAACCAATTCATTTCCAAAAGCAATTGTTTTCAAAATCATCTTATACTTACATAAGGTCCATCTTATATAGGGATCAAATTTTATAAAATAAATTTCGCTGTATGAAGAGCCATATGGGATTGAATATCTTTTCTTTTATGGGTTATATATCTTTGTAGTTTAAATTGGAAATTTTCTTTTAGTAAGCAAAGATATTCTAACCCGACATCTTTCAACTTCAACGTCAAAATATATCACTGATATTAGAATATAAGATGTACATACGTCATCATTTCGCAAAATCACATTTGATCACTCGCTCGATCACACAAGTTCGCTTTCGAAATAGTATTGTCCATTCCATTTCCCTAATGCGGATTTTGAAATAGTTTCTCGACTAGAAGCCATCAGTCTCCTTGCATAGCCATATACTATGATAGAGAATTCTAGAATCAAGCCCAAAATCCATATCAAATATTCGCCATCAAGAATCGAATGAAAAATCCTAACACGAAATGGTGTAATTCACCTCGAACTTGTCTACTCAAACCTGGATCAAATTAATTATGCGAATAAAACAGCATACATACAACTTATATATTTATTCCAACTTGTTAAATATATAGGTTCATAAAGATGTTACTAAGTTAAAACATTTAACTAAACTTTATTCAAAATATTTTGAAGACCAAATTCTTTTCAAAACATTTCAAATCTAAATTTCATATTAGAAAAATTTTAAATTGCCTTATTCATTTACTTAACAAAACAGTTTCAACTTATTTAAATCATATTACTACATACTTTAACATACATACCAAACTTATATACTTTATACTTTTCAAAATTTCTTAGCTTTTGAAAAGTTAACCTTGATTTGGAAGTGCTCGAACCTTCAAAATAGTCGAAGAAACCATATTCCAATCCAAGAGATGGAAATCACCAACAAATCAGTAAATCAATTTTAATAGATAGGGTTATATCAAATCCAAAACTCGAGGACTGAACACCGGCTTACTTCAAATCATTTCAAATATATATATATATATATACATATATCCTTTGAATATCAAATCTTACTTCGGAATTTGAAACCAAAATTGGTTTCGCAAAATCACTCGCGTAGCTATGCTACTAAAGTGGCCTCTCCCCCACTCTGAAACTCAAAAATCAATGTCGATGATGCGTGCACTCATCACCGAAATTATTTTCCAGCGACATAAGTGAGTTCTGGACTTTATTTTCTCAAACTTCTTTTGAAATTTCTTCAAAATCATTCGAAACTCATTAAAATCATTTGAAACATTAATTATTCGGAAAGATACTTTTAAATCATATTATTATTATATATTTCAAAATCTTAAAACCAATTTAAAACACCGGGGTTCAATTCTCGAATTTCAAATTTAAAATCCTTCAGTTATAAATCATTTTTAGATAAATCAAATTTCTTATATAATTTTTTAAAATTACAAATCCTTTCGAAACCTCAAATTTGCATTTTAAAATGGGTATATAATCTTTATCGAAAACATTTCAATTTTATATATATAATATAATCATACTTATCAAAGTAATAATTTCGATATATAAAACAATTTCTAAAATACAAACAAGCCCGATTTTTCAAAGGATGGTTCAAGAATGGATTTCAAAACAAAGATAGAAATTCAAATTAGAGGGACTCTAATCAAATAGGATTCTGATTCGAAGATAAGTTCGAACGAAAACAAGATAATTAATTACAAAATAGTAGATGGATACACTTATATAAATCGCGGGCGACCTTAACCGGGTCAACCGTGACTTCAAGAATATAATCGATGCGGAAATCTAAGTCAAATCGACATTCGATCGCCAGAGTTAGAATTCGAAATATCAAGAGATAGCAGCATCTAAACCGAGTGATATATAAATCTCCGGTGAATCAATGTCAATTGTAAAGGAGTTTCTCCCCATCACAATTCATTCAAAGATTGGTGGGATCGCCTATTCTTATAGAGATCATTCGAAGTGGAGTTATGGGATACTCCAGAATCAAAAGAATACAAATAGGGAGAGACAAGAATGAATTTTTTTGAAACCGCAAGGAACGTTCCAAAGTTCAAAGGAAATCGAGTCAAAAGGAAGAGATTCAAACTCGAACGAAAGTGATTCTGTAAATAAATTTACTATATATGCTAAGTTTTGCCTAGAGCCAAAGCTCTGATACCAACTGTAACGACCCGTTATTTTGGACCATTCAAATCGACAATAAATCCACACATGTCAGACTTGAATAATTCAAAACAATAGATTGTTAATTTAAATTTGGCAAAACTCAGCATATACAGTAAATAAATCAATCACAGAATCACAGACACGGAGTAATACAATAATACGCAGCGGAATAGATAAAATAGTAGTTCATGAAGCTACTATATAAACATCAGAGTTAAAAATAAAATACAACAGAATATCTCAAATACAGTGAAGTCTTCAGTACGAATAGATAGCCTCTATGAACAAATCAACTGGAAAAGCTGAAAGCTGAAACGATGGTTGGATCTCCAAGTGAAGCTCCAAACTCCAAGAGCGAGTCTCAAATGCTGTATCACTCGGTCCGACCCGAGCGTAAAGCAAAACACAAAACACTCGAGTCAGGATTAACATTCTTATATCAATAAATCCAACTCAAGTGAACTATCAAATGAAATACAAGTAACTTAAAGGATATTTGGGATAACCATCCTCTAAGGATCTGTGGAACTATCTACAAGGTAGAAATATACACTATAACACCATGGTCATTTCCAATAAATTTATACTTCAAAACCAAAAATATCAATTTCATTTCAAAAATATCTATTTTCCAAAATAGTGTATTTACATTAAATAATTTATAAAGTAAAGTACTTAGAATTTCCTCAAGTCTCATAAATCGGTTCAAATTAACTCAAATTCCACATTCAAATTTACTCAAAGCTCAATTCATCAATTCAAATCAGTTCTCAATAGACCATTTAATTTTTAATATATTTCAAGGCTTTAATATTCAATTTTTTCAAAGTTAAATTTAATAGTTCCATATAGCTTTTGATTTAACTTCATTATTATTTAATCAGGGAATATTCACTTAATAAATTCAATATCATTTAACTAGCCTTAAATTTTGTTTTTACTAAATATTTCCTTAAATTTATTTAAACAAGAATTATTCATTAAATTATTTAAATCAAACCCGAGTTATAAATCCTATCTTAAATCTCAATTTCAATAAGTTTCAAATCGGTTTAATTAAATAAAATTCTTTAATGAATACAATTTCAACTAAATTCAAATTATCTTCCCAACCTTAACTTATTCAAATTATTACCAAAATCTATTTTGAAATATAAATTTTTTTACTTAACATATTATATGTATTAAATCCATCTTAATTAAATTAAATGTCATTATTAAATCTATATATATCATTACCATTTATATATAAAAATTTAAGAATCAACATTTATTAAAACCATATATTTCTTTTCAAAACCATACAATTTTATTTTCAAAATATTTATATATGGACCAACGGTGTCTATATATAATTTTCTATTTATGGTCAAGCGATACGGATATTTATCATTTCAATCCATAAATTTAAATACATACGGGTAGATATCATTACGACCCGTAATCCCAAATTCAAATCAATTGAAAATCGCTTGGGTCTATCATTTCAACCCATAACGATTTTCTCCTACTCTAAAGTCCGTTCGGGTATGTATCATTTCAACCCATAGTGAATTCTATACTAACAGGGAACTTGCAGAGTGATAACAGATATGATAATAATATAACAGGCATATATATAACATCAATAACAATATAATATAAACAACAGGATATGGTGTCATATCCCACAGGTGAATAGTTACAGATAATAGCATATATAACAATTTAAATAACTACAGCAGCATATTTCAATTGTCGTTTCAATTGAAATCAAATTTAATAAATATAAGAATGTTAATCGTGAGTGATTGCTTACCTTTCGAGGCTACAGAGATTTGACAATGGAGCAAGCTACGAATTCCAAAGCAAAGTGAGATGGGTACGAATTCGATGAAGAAAACAGGCACGACTGACAAAAGCTGATAAATAGGAGTCGACGAATTCAATCAGACTGGATCGATGAAGATAATTGATATAAGGGAATTTATATATTAACTATATATAACTATATACATATACAGGATCATATTCTAAACTCAAACATATATATTAAATTAAATATGTAATTCAAAAATCAATGTTATAAAACACATATATATAATCAAACATATGTACGTTATTTATTTTGAAACAAACCCTCATATATATACATATTGAAATGCAAAATTCTTACATGTATAATACATGTTCATCTGAAAATATGTATGTAAAATCAATTTTAAGCACATAATTTCAAATCGATAACTAATTTAAATGCAAATAAAATTCCCATAAACTCATTTACATAAACACACATGAAACACTATTAAGTGGACTCATACGGTCATGCCTATTTGTAAACCAAAATATAAACATCAGGGAAATAGCTTTTATGACTTGCATATACTATATGTACAAAACTATATATACTTTAACCCTTAAAAAAAGCAACAGATAGAATTCAATTGGAACAGGCTTCCTGCGACAACTAGTACATACATAAACCATGCGTACCCTTTTATCTTTATTTAAAAACAATGTTTATAAGAAAAAAAATATAAGCTTATCACTAATATTATTATTATCATTATTAAAATTATTAATACATATCTAAGAAAACAAGACACATCATGCGTTCAAAATACTTTGGAAACATATATATATGTATTATTATAAATCACTATATATATAATTTATAATACCCGATGCTAACACAACTCCAAATATATGAGTACCAACCAATTATAACAGTAAACGAAAATTTAAAACATTGAAATATACAACTTCTTCTATACTACAAAAGGTGCTGAAAGCTTATAGCTAACAGTGACAATTTTATACAAACCTATAATAATTATTAACAGATAACTACAGTATGACCAACCCAATATACCCTAAATATATATATTAATAAACTCGAATATAAATCAGTGTATAAGAACACGCATACCTATACTGAAGGAAGAGAGAGAAGCAGAGTGGCCGGCATGCAGAGCCTACACGCGGAGGAAGGTGGCGGCTAGTGGAGGTGTATGCCGAGATGGGTATGATGAGAGAAGGGACAGGTGGTGGATCGGGTTGATGGGTTGTGGGGCTGAAGCACGGGTCTAATGATGGCTCGGCATGGGAGAGGCGGGCCTGGGTCGGGTATAGGAATTGTGAGGCGGATAGGAAGGGCATGCGGCCGGAGAGTTTAGTGAGAAGGAGGAGAGGATGGGTAGGCTGCATGCACGGTGATGGGAGGAGCCAGAAGAAGAGGGGCGGTTGTGGAGAAGCTTGGAACGGTTGTTGTTTTCTGCATATGTGGAGGGTTTTGTTCATGGAGGACGAGTCCATGCGAGGGCTGGTAGGCCGAATCTTGGTCGGGGAGTGGAGGCATGACGAAGGTGGAAAAATATAATGGAAATAAAATGGTGGAGCACGGGAAAATTGAAGAAGAGGAATAAATAAAATATGTTGGTGGAAGAAGTAAAGAACAATGGAAGGAGATTGACAGAACAAATTATAAAAATATAAAATAATAGGTATGGTAACCATCACCCCTATATTCAGCTGACTCTTACAAAGCAATTTTTGAACCGTTACCAATTTCAAAGCAATGAACAGGGAAGAATTGAAATGATATGTGACGGTTGGACTATGATTCAGCTAAACATTTAAGGCAAATTAATTTAGTTTGCACAGCACGTTTCAAGTTTGAAAAGTCAAAGGAAACAAAAGGTCACAAATTTCGGTACGGTACGACGCACAGTCTTTCCGTTTCTGTCGCACACCGGACCTAAAAATATAGAAAGGAATATACCGCTGAGATCAGCCCGACGAGACGATCAAAACGGTATACAGATATCTGTGGTACGATCATCCGATCAAAAGTCGATAATCGGTACCGAAAATGCTGTTATTTTGTCGAAAATAAGATGAATGGAGCAATAGAAGTCCGAATTTGGAAAAATGAAAGATGACACCTCACTCAGAAGAAGATTTAGGAATTTTCTATAGAAAAATATTTAAGTTTGCAAAACATTTTATTACCATTAATTATTAACTGATTTGAATTTAATAGAATTACCCAATAGAATAAACTCCCATAATATAAATTGTAAATTTACCATTTGCTATATTAAATCAGACGAAATCCAAATATCAAATTTTTATTTCAAAATATTATTATTAAAAATTTCTCAAAAATTCAATTAAATACGTTATAAAATCATTAAAATTATAAAAATTTTACGGGTCGTTACATAGTCCTTCCTGACCGTTATTTAGTACTTTGCTGATATGTTCAGCATAAAAAGTTGATATATTCTATTATCCCAGCATAAAATACTTGCTTTTATTAAAATACCTTCCAAAATTTGTTAATTGCCTTCAGGATCCCTATCATGGCCCTTCAACTATACTAGTTTTCTTTCGGGATCTACTTAATTTGTTCTAGAATTTCTATAGTAAAATTAGTCATGTTATGTTTTCTTCGTAACTAAGCACTTTCTCCCAACCTACGGATCTTAATTAATTCACAACAACTTATTAACCCATAGGAAAATCCTATAACCCAAAACCCTTCTCTAAAGACATGTTTCTATCATCATATTAAATTCTCAAATCTTAAAGATTTCAAGGAATATGAAAATCACCCAATATTAACATGGTTGTGGGAGATCAAGGAAAGAAAGGGGGACTAAGGAATATGTTACTGACCTACTCTTTAGTTAATAAAGTCTTGAGTTCCCTTAGCTTTAGTCTTTCCTTTTTCTTCTTCTTATTATTTAGGCTGCAAGTACTATTAAAGAGCTCAAGCTTTTGTTTTTTGGGTATATAATGAAATGAAAAGAAGGAAGAGGTTATCCTTATTCCAAATGAATAATTGAGCCACCGACCCACCATTTCTTTTCCTTGTAATTAGTTATCTATAACGGTTGCATTTTGTTCTCTTTTATCTTAGATTTTCAACTAGGGTTATTCTATTATAATTTGATTCGGCTAAGAATAATGAGTAAACAAACGTCCCAAGAACATTTACTCCTTTTCATTATATCAATTTCTTTAACTTTATGATTAATTACTTAATAGTTATTTATTAATTTATGGGGCGTTACATATTGTCTCTCCTTGTTCACCTCAATCTCCTCTCTTTTTGAACCTTGGCTTTCTTGTGCCTTCTGCCTAGCGAATGTCTTAAGTCAACAGACCTACATTTCACCTTCTCCGAATCAAAACAATTATCTTGCATATTATCGTCCACTTCTAAAGCACTATATATTTAGCTTACTGATAGAAAAAGATAAATTTAACAATTCTTATGTCATGAAAGAATGCAAATCATTAAATTTTGTAGATCAATGTACCAACTACATCACGCACTAATGGAGCTCGATGAATGTAAGCAACCAATCTTTTAGACGATTGTTTGAAGATATACAGACGAGTTATTTGCCAATGCCAAATTCATACTCACTCGATAATATAGGAGTACGTTCTTGAAAAACATGATCAAATCTTCCATTCTATAACTCCACAATTTCATTCAGCAAAGCTTTTAAATCATTCAGATTTGGATTTATTTGAATAATAAGATCGAGAATGTGTGGAGGAGTAAACCCAAATTGTCCCATCATCCGTTAAGGGGCATAATTTTCAAAATTCCAAAATAGTATTAACCATACTTCGAAGTCCAACCCAAAAGGAGAAATTATATAGTAGGACCATTAAATTTATTAAACAATGAATACGGTTCCTATGTTACGGAAGCAACCGATAGTAAGTCAAACTTATTACTATAATATTGAATATTTTAGGATTTTCAAGCCAATTTCTAGCATAATTCCACCTACAACGGTATGGGCGAAAATGATCCAAATTAGTAGGGATCTTATACCAGGACGTCTAGTGGCTAGATGTGACTAAGACAATAACCGTAGCAATGTCATACAGCAATCTAATAATTTTGTTTATAGCACAACATTTGTCAACTTATTATAGAAGTAAAAAAGTATAGCACTAGCCTATGAATACTGACCACTTGTGTAGCGGCCCGCAATTCCGTACCCCTTGAATTTACATTAATCTCCATTAATGAACTCAAAAAGAATCGGAATTACGAACCATTTGGGTTAAAGAAGAAGAGGTAGAAGAAGAAAATAGAAAACAACAACAGAATCTAACCATCGCACCGGAATAAAATATAATATATACAAGCAGATCTTTACACAAATTAAAACTATATCTGTTTTATAAAATACATCATCAGAATACATCATCAGAGTACATCAACATCAATAACATACACTGGATACACAGTGGAACAATAAACAAATACGGAAGTACGTATCGCCATCCAGCTCGTCTCCTGAGCTCTACAGCACCATCATGTATCCTATAATACTCGGTCTGACCCGAGCATCATAATAAAACAATACCCGAGTCAGTCTGGAATACCAGCGTGAGAAAATCACACTCAAATTGATTATTAAAGTTTCAAAGGTCTTTTTGAAAATAAAAGCATCTCGTAAGACCACGCCACAAATAAACATGTCGGGTTTTTACCTTATGATAGCTAAACACTTTTTATTAAAATCCTCTGATATTATAATAGTGTCTATTTACAAATACTTATTAAAATAGCCGAAATTGTTACATTCATTAAATTCCGTCATACTAGCCACAACGTGGGTAATACAAACAAAACTCGTACAAGGCACGTAGGGAGAATGGATTTTCAACGAATGACTAGGAACTGGGGTACCACCTGTCACAGTACATGGCCTAGATCACAGTACCGAGGAGTAAGCCCGCTCCCCTACAACACAAGGCCGGAACCACCTATGGGCAATTCCGAATAAGATCACCCCACGGTTGGGATCAGCAACCGCACCACTAAGCCGAAATAAAGGGACCTCTAGGCAGGGATGGCCCTACTCTCCAGTGGGCGCTACCCACGAAGCCTTGCTGCATATCCCCTGATTTTCAGTCATTCCCGGTTGATGAGGCTTGAGGCTACACGTTACCTTTAGAGAACATATCCCTTAGAATGCCCATCGTCCGCTGACGATGTTCCAAAAGCATTAGTCCATACAAGTCCGTCCCGGGTCCGAACAGAACTGAAGACACTATTCCATCTTCAATGTAACAACCCGTCATTTTGGACCATTCGCATCCATTATAAGTGTATAGGTAGACACTCATGCCGGAGTTGAATTGCTCAAAATAACGCGTTGTTAATTTAAATTTGGCAAAACTGAACATATACAGTAAATAAATAATCACAGAACACAGACACAGAGTAATAAGTGCAGCGGAAATAAAAGAGATAGTAGTTCATGAAGCTACTATATGAATATATAAGTTACATCAGAGTTTACAACAGAAGAGTAATACAATACATCAGAGTTAAACCAGATACAACGGAAGAGTAACAGATACAAATCAGAATACATCACTGGAATCATCGAATATCTGAAAGCTGGATAGATAGCTGGATCTCCAAGCGAAGCTCCAACTCCAAAGGTGAGTCTCGAAAGCTGAACTACTCAGTCTGACCCGAGCGTAAAGCAAAAACACAAGACACTCGAGTCAGGATTAACATTCTTATATTAATAAATCCAACTCAAGTGAAATAGCAATTGAAATACAAGTAACTCAAAGGATGTTTGGAATAACCATCCTTTAAGGATCCGTCAAACTATCTACTATGTAGTAATGTACGCTAAGTAGATAATGTCTATCAGTAATAATAAGATATCAAAATAGCGTTAAGTCATGGCCCATTCCACCCTTAACACATTTTTATTCCCACAAGCATATACAAGACCGTAGTTTCCCCAAAACCGGAAGTCACCAGAGGGCAATACATATACTCAAGGTACAAAACAAATTCGTAGTGGTCGCGCATAAATGGAATACAAGTATGACAAGGCACATGAGGCTATACCCAAGGTAGTGATACTACCGTTCGCCTGATCCGGGCTGGTGAGAACGCAACGCCGCAGCGCCCGCAACACCGTGAGACAACACTCCCAAAATCAAGGGTGCACCAATCGACAACAAGTATAAATAGTTCGAAGAAGTGTGTCCACTTGAGGTATCAATCCTCCATTGGTCCGGCACAGCTCCTGTTTTAGTCATTTCCAATTTGACACAAGTGTCAAAGCTATCCATTATCGTTCTCTTTCTTCAGTCATCACGAACACCATTCCAACCACTTCATTCTGGATCATCACTCCGCGTATAGTTATTAAAGTGGTTTTCGGTTTAGATAGAGAGTATATCCATAACCGAATTCCGGTCTCTTTAATAACTTCCGTAATTATTTCACCGATTGGTTATTTAATATATTTCAAAACCAAATCAATTTCAATTCAATTAGAATTCGTAAATCAACATTTCATTTGTCTTTCGAAATCAATTTTCAAAACTTTCGTTTCAAAACTTCCAATTTCAAAATCTTATAATTCAATTTCAATTTCCATTTACAAAATTCAAATATTGATTCAAGTTGGTATATAAGTTTCATTTCGAAATCATTTAAATCAATTTAATTTAACATTCAAATCAATTTAAACTCATTTATCGATTTCATTCAATATTCGTTAAGTTGCTTTATCATTCAAAACAATTTCTATTAAATTTCCAATTCATTAAATCAATTCTTAAGTTCAACTTCCTTATTTCAAAACTTACAATTTGAATTAAATTAAATTCATCAAATCAAATTCTTTAAGTTTCAAGTCTTACGTTAATTCCAAAATATCACATTTTCATTTCTTGTTAAAGAAATTCAATTTCACTTATTTACTTACTTAAATAATTTTCCAAACTTAATTAATCCAGAAATTTCAATTTCAATTATTACGAAGTAAAATTCACTTATTCAAAGAATTCAATTTCTCTTATCAAAGAATTCAATTTTTATTCAATTATCAAATGATTCAATCTTATTCAATTATTAAATAATTCAAAACTTAATTATTAAATACTTTCAAAATTTAATAATTTCAAACTTAATTATAATTTCAAACTTAATTCAATCATTTCTCAAATTAAACAACCTTCTTTCATCAATTTCTTTATTAATATTTCATTTCAGATTATTAAATATTCACGTTTAAATTTCATTAGATTCAATTTCCAACTTTGTTTCAAAACCATATTATTTATTCAAATCAAATCTTCATTTTATTTTTAAATCAAATTATTGACCAATCGGGTTTTATTTAATTTCCTATCCTAGGTAAAAATTCAATTTGGGTATTTATCATTTCAACCCGATTCCAATTCAATTCAAAATCAAAACATATCAAAGGGAACTTGCAGTGTGATAACTGGGATGGTGTCAAAGTAAATAAACAAGCAATAACAACGATCAATATCAATCCAATAATCAATTCACATAATCCCGAAATAACCGTATTAATTCGCATTGTTATTTGTACGAATTAATATAATTATTTCTAGAATCTACACTATCATTTCATGCAGATTAAAGATTATTACATTACAGTTTCACTTGTCATCTATTTACAATTTCATACATCATCAATTTAACAACATACATTCAGTGGTTCAAAATGTAATTAAACAAATCCTACGTGTCAATAAATTCAATAGTTAAAGGGGTCATATTATACAAATGTCAGTTAATCAAATTTAACATTTAATTATCCTATATCAAATTCAATTTCATACTATTTATCATTTTATCGTTAACAATTTAACATCCAATATAAACATCAACAATCAATCAATTATCAGCCAAACTGTATTATCATCGCATAAATAATTAACAGATAATGGTGTCAGATGTCACAGGTGAAACTGATACAGGTAATACAGTGTAAATATCAACAGCAGCATATTTCAATTGTCGTTTCAATTGAAATCAAATTTAATAAATAAAAGAACGTTAATCGTGAGTGAGTGCTCACCTTTCGAGGCTAGAGATATGAACGGAACTGGAAGTGAATTGTGGATCCAAACACGAATTCCAAAACAACGCTAGACGGACACGATTCAGTGTTTCAAATAGGCACGACGGACAAAGCTGATAAAGATGAATTACCGAGAACAAATCAGGATAGGATCGATGTAAGTAAATGGTATCAGTGAACATATATGCATATCTATTACAAATTTAAACACAAAATATATAAAAAAATTTTTTTTTTTTTTTTTTTAATATCAATAGTTTATCTATATAGTCCTTAAACAAATACTTATATATATGACTACATGTAATACTTTTGTAAACTAAGTTATATGTATGTATATATATATATATATATTTTATAACAATGAATCAGGACGTTTATTTGTTTTCCTAGTACAGAACACTAACATTTGATGTTACAAAGCTAATATAACTTATGTATATAATATGAACATTTTACTTGCTGCGAATATACTAATATAAACTAAAATATGCTAGACATATGTGCGTATGCTTCACGAATTTAATTCCAAACAATGTAAACAAAATTTATAACCAACTATGCAATCCAACTATAAATATATAAACAAGTATGCATGCAGACCCATAACTTAAAGTACATATATGTAGATTAGTATATAACTAAAATATAAATCTCAATACAACTGTATGTAAGGGAAACATAAAGCTACAGCAAGTAACGCCTAACCTATACACACTACAACATGATAAAACAACAAAATATATACACACCCATAACTTAATATATTATTTATATACTATATATATACATCAAATAAAATTCACAATACAAGAATTTATATAAAACACCTTATGTAAAAGGAAGGCCGATGCATGCAGGCAGAGAGGGGAGTAACGTTGGCTAGAAGCTTGCGAGTCTGGTTGTACAGGGGGAGATCGGAGGTCGACATGGGGAGGTGTGGCTGTGCGGTGCATCGCTGCACGTACTGACGATGAGGATGATGGCACGGCAAGCATTGTCGGTGAAGGTGACAGGCTTGTGGCTTTGGGTTAGAGGCTCGGAAAACTGCGATGGTGGAGCAGGGTGGTAGGCTGGGACGAGGGTGGGTTGATGGCCGACGAGTGGTAGGCGTAGTGCTTGGCGGAGGGGAGTGGTGGTGTACGGCGGGGTGAAGGGAAGGACGCGAGTGGAAGGGGAGATGAGAACGAGTCTGTTCAAGCGGATGAGGTGGAGGTCTCATGACTAGGCTTGGAGAAGAAATGGCGGTGAAAAGCAAAGCAGGTTATAAAATGGAAGCAACCTTCTTTTCAAAAGCGAACGAATAGGCATACCAAAATGAGAATAGTGGCAGCAATAATGGAGTGAACGATAGGAATAAGAATAGTAATAGTCAGTATTGAATTTTCTAGGAAATATAAAAAGACTACTGGCGATTGAGTGTACGAAAAAGAAAGGGCAGGAAACCAAAAGGACTCGGTTGCGAAACCGATACGCTGGGCGTTACGCAAAGTGCAACGTGCAACGGAACTTCGAATTTGACAATCGAATATACCGTAGAGATCGGCACGACGAGACGATCAAAACGGTATATAGAAATCAGTGGTACGATCATCCGATAGAAATCGATATCGATACCAGAATACTGCTATTTTGCAGAAAATAAGAACGACGGAGCCAAAGATGTCCGAATTTGGAAAATTGACAAACTGAAATCTTGCTCAGAAGATGGTTTAGAATTTTTCTATGTAAAAATATTTTGGTTTTGAAAACGTTTTATTTTCAACGCTTTTTAACTGATTAAATTGAAGTGAATTTACGCGCGAAATAAACTTTCGTATTTTCGAACGAAAATTTACCAGTTGCTATGTTTAATTAGACGTATTCCAAATATTAAATTTTATTTCAAAATTTTATCGTTGAAAATTTTCTAAAATTTCAATTAATAACGTTCTTAAAACCGGTTAAATTTACGGGTCGTTACATTCTCCCCCACTCAAAACTTTTCGTCCCCGAAAAGGAACGAGGTAGGAGAATAGAAACAACCAGAAAGAAACAGATTTGAAATACAAAATAACAATTAATTTAAACCATATAAATTCAAATTTAAATTAATTGATATTCAATAATTGATTTAATCCATTTGATTTCACTAAAAAATCAATCTCAACTATTTCTAAATGCATTATCTTATTATTCCATTTTCTTAAATTTACAATTTCTAAAACCATAAATTTGAATAGTCTTTTATTATAATCATATTTTTTTTTTCAGCAATTTAAATTCTTCTTTATTTCAAATTATTGTAAAATTTATTCTACTTAATATATCTAATCACATATATTTAACCCATACAAATTAATTTAAACCATAAAAGTTTCGATTTAAATTAATTTACATCTATTAATTTCTTTTAAATTCAAGGTATTTTCATATGTTGATCAAATTTCAATTTACTAATTCTTTCAAACAAATTTATTTCATTATTAACTGAGTTTACTTATTATCCTATCTAACTCTATTAACATCTTTATAATCAAAATTTGGTGTATAACATTTATTATAAACACTCAAATTTATTTATAAATTCAATTTATCATATATATTATCCAATTACATATTCAACTTCTGAATGATTTAGGTAAGTTGTATTAGAATGCAGTTGAACAATATACAAATAAAATTTACAAATTCAATTATTCAAGTTAAATATCTATCCCAAATTTTGGTTTTATTTAAAATCATCCTTTAACAAAATTTAAGAATTAGATTTCCGATTAACTTTAAACAATTTAGAGATATATATAATATATTTATATCAAATCAAATTAAATTTTAAAATAAGATACCTATATATATATATGTAAATCAAATTATACTAAAGAAATTCAAATCAAAATATTTTCCAAAACAAACCGTAGCAATGCTACAGAATAATATCTCCACTTCGAAACTCGAAAATGAACGTCGATGATGCGGCCGACATCACCGAAATTTATTTTCCAGCGACAAAGAGAAGAGCACTGATTTCAACATTTTAAAATTCTTTGAAAACACTTTCTATTCGAAGATATTTTAAATAATATACATTAAAATTTTAAAACCAAAGTTCGAAATCACCGGAAACTAAATTCTCAAATTCTGAATTAAATTTATTTAAGATTTCCAAATCAATTTATAAACCACGTTTATAAATTCATTATAGAACAATAAATGATAATCAAATATTATCATTTCAAACAACCAATTTAATTAACTTATTAAATTTCAGAAATTATACTTATATATATAATATAATCATACAAATTTATTTCATTTACCAATTTGAAAAACCATATTGTGTCGGTTTGTTCTGTTCAAGCGTTTTGGAAATCCTATCGATAGCGTTGATCAGACGAATCGATCGAAAACCCAAATCAACATCAACAACTCAAACAACACAATTTATATTAAAACATTTATATATTAGTTTACACATACATTCTTTGCTCGACTATACAAGAATGGATTCAGAGCAAGGATAGGGATTCAAATTTTAATGGACTCAAATCAAAGAGAATTTTATTCGAAGATAAGTTTGAAACAAAGATATGATGATTAAATAACGAAGTAGGAAGATTGATAAATTAATATAAATCACGGGCAACCTTAACCGGGTTGACCGTGACTTCAAAATAAGATCGGTATAGAATTTCGAGGTAAATTGACATTCGATCTCAAGATATAGAATTCAGGTATAGTAGGAGATAGATAGCATCGTAAACCGAGGATACAGAAATCTCCGGTAAATCAATGCCAATTGTAAAGGAGTTTCACCCCTTTACACATCATTCGAAGTTTGGCGAGACCGCCGATTCATTATAAGTGTCATTCGAAATGGAGTTATGTGATGCTCCAGAATTGAAAGAAGTCGAATAGTGAAGAACACTAATGAAATTTGGAATCGTAGGGAACGTTCCAAAATTCGAAGGAATCGAATCAAAACGGAAGAGATTGAACTCGAAATGAAAGTGATTCTGTAAATACATTTACCCTATATGTTAAGTTTTGCCTAGAGCTACCAAAGCTCTGATACCAACTGTAACAACCCGTCATTTTGGACCATTCGCATCCATTATAAGTGTATAGGTAGACACTCATGCCGGAGTTGAATTGCTCAAAATAACGCGTTGTTAATTTAAATTTGGCAAAACTGAACATATACAGTAAATAAATAATCACAGAACACAGACACAGAGTAATAAGTGCAGCGGAAATAAAAGAGATAGTAGTTCATGAAGCTACTATATGAATATATAAGTTACATCAGAGTTTACAACAGAAGAGTAATACAATACATCAGAGTTAAACCAGATACAACGGAAGAGTAACAGATACAAATCAGAATACATCACTGGAATCATCGAATATCTGAAAGCTGGATAGATAGCTGGATCTCCAAGCGAAGCTCCAACTCCAAAGGTGAGTCTCGAAAGCTGAACTACTCAGTCTGACCCGAGCGTAAAGCAAAAACACAAGACACTCGAGTCAGGATTAACATTCTTATATTAATAAATCCAACTCAAGTGAAATAGCAATTGAAATACAAGTAACTCAAAGGATGTTTGGAATAACCATCCTTTAAGGATCCGTCAAACTATCTACTATGTAGTAATGTACGCTAAGTAGATAATGTCTATCAGTAATAATAAGATATCAAAATAGCGTTAAGTCATGGCCCATTCCACCCTTAACACATTTTTATTCCCACAAGCATATACAAGACCGTAGTTTCCCCAAAACCGGAAGTCACCAGAGGGCAATACATATACTCAAGGTACAAAACAAATTCGTAGTGGTCGCGCATAAATGGAATACAAGTATGACAAGGCACATGAGGCTATACCCAAGGTA
This sequence comes from Allium fistulosum, assembly GCA_030737815.1. NCBI lineage: Eukaryota > Viridiplantae > Streptophyta > Magnoliopsida > Asparagales > Amaryllidaceae > Allium > Allium fistulosum. Next base: position 640,401,536 of record CM060907.1, on the reverse strand, counting down.
GTGATACTACCGTTCGCCTGATCCGGGCTGGTGAAAACGCAACGCCGCAGCGCCCGCAACACCGTGAGACAACACTCCCAAAATCAAGGGTGCACCAATCGACAACAAGTATAAATAGTTCGAAGAAGTGTGTCCACTTGAGGTATCAATCCTCCATTGGTCCGGCACAGCTCCTGTTTTAGTCATTTCCAATTTGACACAAGTGTCAAAGCTATCCATTATCGTTCTCTTTCTTCAGTCATCACGAACACCATTCCAACCACTTCATTCTGGATCATCACTCCGCGTATAGTTATTAAAGTGGTTTTCGGTTTAGATAGAGAGTATATCCATAACCGAATTCCGGTCTCTTTAATAACTTCCGTAATTATTTCACCGATTGGTTATTTAATATATTTCAAAACCAAATCAATTTCAATTCAATTAGAATTCGTAAATCAACATTTCATTTGTCTTTCGAAATCAATTTTCAAAACTTTCGTTTCAAAACTTCCAATTTCAAAATCTTATAATTCAATTTCAATTTCCATTTACAAAATTCAAATATTGATTCAAGTTGGTATATAAGTTTCATTTCGAAATCATTTAAATCAATTTAATTTAACATTCAAATCAATTTAAACTCATTTATCGATTTCATTCAATATTCGTTAAGTTACTTTATCATTCAAAACAATTTCTATTAAATTTCCAATTCATTAAATCAATTCTTAAGTTCAACTTCCTTATTTCAAAACTTACAATTTGAATTAAATTAAATTCATCAAATCAAATTCTTTAAGTTTCAAGTCTTACGTTAATTCCAAAATATCACATTTTCATTTCTTGTTAAAGAAATTCAATTTCACTTATTTACTTACTTAAATAATTTTCCAAACTTAATTAATCCAGAAATTTCAATTTCAATTATTACGAAGTAAAATTCACTTATTCAAAGAATTCAATTTCTCTTATCAAAGAATTCAATTTTTATTCAATTATCAAATGATTCAATCTTATTCAATTATTAAATAATTCAAAACTTAATTATTAAATACTTTCAAAATTTAATAATTTCAAACTTAATTATAATTTCAAACTTAATTCAATCATTTCTCAAATTAAACAACCTTCTTTCATCAATTTCTTTATTAATATTTCATTTCAGATTATTAAATATTCACGTTTAAATTTCATTAGATTCAATTTCCAACTTTGTTTCAAAACCATATTATTTATTCAAATCAAATCTTCATTTTATTTTTAAATCAAATTATTGACCAATCGGGTTTTATTTAATTTCCTATCCTAGGTAAAAATTCAATTTGGGTATTTATCATTTCAACCCGATTCCAATTCAATTCAAAATCAAAACATATCAAAGGGAACTTGCAGTGTGATAACTGGGATGGTGTCAAAGTAAATAAACAAGCAATAACAACGATCAATATCAATCCAATAATCAATTCACATAATCCCGAAATAACCGTATTAATTCGCATTGTTATTTGTACGAATTAATATAATTATTTCTAGAATCTACACTATCATTTCATGCAGATTAAAGATTATTACATTACAGTTTCACTTGTCATCTATTTACAATTTCATACATCATCAATTTAACAACATACATTCAGTGGTTCAAAATGTAATTAAACAAATCCTACGTGTCAATAAATTCAACAGTTAAAGGGGTCATATTATACAAATGTCAGTTAATCAAATTTAACATTTAATTATCCTATATCAAATTCAATTTCATACTATTTATCATTTTATCGTTAACAATTTAACATCCAATATAAACATCAACAATCAATCAATTATCAGCCAAACTGTATTATCATCGCATAAATAATTAACAGATAATGGTGTCAGATGTCACAGGTGAAACTGATACAGGTAATACAGTGTAAATATCAACAGCAGCATATTTCAATTGTCGTTTCAATTGAAATCAAATTTAATAAATAAAAGAACGTTAATCGTGAGTGAGTGCTCACCTTTCGAGGCTAGAGATATGAACAGAACTGGAAGTGAATTGTGGATCCAAACACGAATTCCAAAACAACGCTAGACGGACACGATTCAGTGTTTCAAATAGGCACGACGGACAAAGCTGATAAAGATGAATTACCGAGAACAAATCAGGATAGGATCGATGTAAGTAAATGGTATCAGTGAACATATATGCATATCTATTACAAATTTAAACACAAAATATATAAAAAAATTTTTTTTTTTTTTTTTAATATCAATAGTTTATCTATATAGTCCTTAAACAAATACTTATATATATGACTACATGTAATACTTTTGTAAACTAAGTTATATGTATGTATATATATATATATTTTATAACAATGAATCAGGACGTTTATTTGTTTTCCTAGTACAGAACACTAACATTTGATGTTACAAAGCTAATATAACTTATGTATATAATATGAACATTTTACTTGCTGCGAATATACTAATATAAACTAAAATATGCTAGACATATGTGCGTATGCTTCACGAATTTAATTCCAAACAATGTAAACAAAATTTATAACCAACTATGCAATCCAACTATAAATATATAAACAAGTATGCATACAGACCAATAACTTAAAGTACATATATGTAGATTAGTATATAACTAAAATATAAATCTCAATACAACTGTATGTAAGGGAAACATAAAGTTACAGCAAGTAACGCCTAACCTATACACACTACAACATGATAAAACAACAAAATATATACACACCCATAACTTAATATATTATTTATATACTATATATATACATCAAATAAAATTCACAATACAAGAATTTATATAAAACACCTTATGTAAAAGGAAGGCCGATGCATGCAGGCAGAGAGGGGAGTAACGTTGGCTAGAAGCTTGCGAGTCTGGTTGTACAGGGGGAGATCGGAGGTCGACATGGGGAGGTGTGGCTGTGCGGTGCATCGCTGCACGTACTGACGATGAGGATGATGGCACGGCAAGCATTGTCGGTGAAGGTGACAGGCTTGTGGCTTTGGGTTAGAGGCTCGGAAAACTGCGATGGTGGAGCAGGGTGGTAGGCTGGGACGAGGGTGGGTTGATGGCCGACGAGTGGTAGGCGTAGTGCTTGGCGGAGGGGAGTGGTGGTGTACGGCGGGGTGAAGGGAAGGACGCGAGTGGAAGGGGAGATGAGAACGAGTCTGTTCAAGCGGATGAGGTGGAGGTCTCATGACTAGGCTTGGAGAAGAAATGGCGGTGAAAAGCAAAGCAGGTTATAAAATGGAAGCAACCTTCTTTTCAAAAGCGAACGAATAGGCATACCAAAATGAGAATAGTGGCAGCAATAATGGAGTGAACGATAGGAATAAGAATAGTAATAGTCAGTATTGAATTTTCTAGGAAATATAAAAAGACTACTGGCGATTGAGTGTACGAAAAAGAAAGGGCAGGAAACCAAAAGGACTCGGTTGCGAAACCGATACGCTGGGCGTTACGCAAAGTGCAACGTGCAACGGAACTCCGAATTTGACAATCGAATATACCGTAGAGATCGGCACGACGAGACGATCAAAACGGTATATAGAAATCAGTGGTACGATCATCCGATAGAAATCGATATCGGTACCAGAATACTGCTATTTTGCAGAAAATAAGAACGACGGAGCCAAAGATGTCCGAATTTGGAAAATTGACAAACTGAAATCTTGCTCAGAAGATGGTTTAGAATTTTTCTATGTAAAAATATTTTGGTTTTGAAAACGTTTTATTTTCAACGCTTTTTAACTGATTAAATTGAAGTGAATTTACGCGCGAAATAAACTTTCGTATTTTCGAACGAAAATTTACCAGTTGCTATGTTTAATTAGACGTATTCCAAATATTAAATTTTATTTCAAAATTTTATCGTTGAAAATTTTCTAAAATTTCAATTAATAACGTTCTTAAAACCGGTTAAATTTACGGGTCGTTACATTCAATATCAACCTCGTTTTCCCACGAAAACGTACAAACCGGATCGAAGTGGTTTTCGAGAAATTAATCTCGATCCCGGACTCTTCGAAACGATCAACGCATTTGGCCAAATATTGATAGTCGGTTATTTAACTATCAATCAACATCCACAACAACCATCACAATAAATAATTTTCCAAATTATTTATTAACCTCAATATCTTCGCAAGATATATTTCTATTTTCAAACCCTTTGAAAATAGTTCCAAAACAGTTTCCTCTCATAGAATACATTTTCCAAATATTTACTTCCACTGAAACGCCAAGTACAAAATACTTTAGATTTAAAATAATTCAAAAGCACTTTATTTAAAATATATTTTATAACATTGAAATTAGAACTACTTTAATATTTTATTAAATATATACTTTAAGAATAATTAAAATAAAACCACTTTATAAATATAATATAAATTTCCTCTTTTAAACATAATACCAAATCATTTTTATATAGTTACTACAATAATAAATTTTGAAGAATACTTCCTTTAGATTTTAACATATATAAAAAATATAAATTTCCCAAACATACTTCTTGAATTAACCTTTAAACTTATTTTAAACTTTGTTTTAAAACATACTTGGCTATCTAGAGAAATATGCATCTCCTTCACATCTTTTAAAAATAAATCACCATTTATTTTTAAACAAATTTTACCCATTCCTTAAATAAATTCCCTCCTTGAATTTATACTTAAAATATCCACTGATATTTTATTTCTTTTGTAAACCCGCCCATAAACTCCAAAATCTTATTTCTTTTTCAAATTTCAAATTTCAAACATTTAAATCAATTTTACAATTGATTTCAAATTTGCTTTACTTTGAAATAAATTTCCTTATTTACTTCATTTATTCCAATACATTAACTTCCAGATTTTATTTCTTAATTTCGAGTTAAAACCCTTTTTAACTAAAATACCTATTTCAGATTTCCAAAATTTCTTACTTATCCTTTAATTAGATTTAATCCTTGAATTAAAAGTAAATTCTTTATTCTTTCAAACAATATCACTTTAGTTTAAAATTTATTCCTCTTTTCCATATTTATTAGAATTTTGAAATCGCTTTTATTTTTATTTGATTTTTTTCAATCCATTATTAAATTGATTCAAATTCACTAGAATTATTTAACTCAAAATTTTACTCTTTGAATTGTTTTCAAAAATCCAATTTTTATAGGTTTTGTTAACTCATTATATTGAACAGTTCAATCCGACCATATCATCCAATATAAAATCATCACAGGATAGTAAATAGTTAAATCACAGAATATTAAATAAGCTAAATAATTTTGAGGAATCCAGTTGGATCTCTCCAACCTGTTTCCCTGCATCCACAGACGTTAGCACAATACCAATTCCACTTCAAGGTGAAATATCGCGGTATATGGGTTTAAAATATTATCATCCGCTATTATGCGGCGCATAAGGTCTCATCCGCTATATAATGCGGGAATATCAACTCCAATATATACATATTCCAATATATATATATATATATATATATATATATTGATATATACTACTATATAATATACCACATCCAATAAATTCAACCAATCAACCAAATATTTTAAATATAACTATTTAAATTTAAAGAACAAGCCAGATGAGTGAGATTAACTCACCTTTATTTTATACGCAGTCCACTCCAACTGACTTGATTCCATGATTTAAGACACTTGAATAAACATAATAGGATTTTTATTAATATTTGAATAATCGGTTATCATTTATTAATTTAATTTTAAACTAATAATTGTTGTTTTAAAATCTTTCAATACCTTAGAATAATTAAATAGGTTAATTTAAACCAACTAGAAAATTTAAAATGTATATTTATATTTCTTTTGAAAATACATATGTATACAAAAAAAAGTAGATTCGAACGCTGATGATTTCTATTAAACGAGAAGGGTTGCTTCGAATTCGATTTGAATTCATATTGACTTTGAGTTCGAATTGGGTTTTATTTTTATTTTTGGGGAGTGAAATCTCGAAAAGAAGGGTTTGCAGTCAGAACGAAGAAGAAAAGAGAAGTAGTCGACATTTCTTCCATTTTCTGTTCGTTTTGAAGGAGACAGGACAAGATTTTACGACTGAAAAGCTGAGGGTAGCGTATATCAGGAGAGAGACAAGAAGAGATGGTTGCGTGTTCGAACAGGGAAGTAGTGTTTTGAAAAAGTGCTGTTGGTGAAAGAATTCAACTGAAGGAAATTGACTGGTCAAATTATATTATATTTGAATTTAAATTTAAATCGTTCTAATTTATGTAGCCTAAAATCACGAACCCCTATCGAGGCGTGTAGCTAGGCGTTTATAATGTTATGCCCCTATTCCGAACGCAATGGAAAAGGTTTCGAGTCCAAATTCGACCGTATGGAGAAGATAGCTTTTTGGACCCAGTCGTTATATTGAATTTTCGATATAAATTTGGTGCGTTTACTTATCGTACGCTCACACGCCAATTCCAAATGCTACGAAAATTGAAATCCGATAATAATACAATATTACGGATCTAATGGAACTAGTTTCGTCAAATTCCGAGACTGTGCCCCGGAAGGCTATTTTTTAAATATCGATTTAAATGATATATTTTTAAAACTGAACAACCCACTTTTAAATTCAATTTTAAAAGTTCGATTATCTTCAGTATTATTAATATGAATTTTCTAAGCCTTTGAAATATTTTTAACCAGCTTGAAACTGAAGATTTAATATTTACTCGACTTCCAACTATTAAATTCAATAATTTAATTATCCAACAACTGGTTACATTTGAAATTTAAGTTTAAAGTTTACCTTTGAATATTTAAAATCAATTAAATATTCCAATTTCAAATGTCCAAAATTTCGGGTCGTCACAACTTGGTACTAATTCGTTCAAAAATCACATAAAATTTCAAGTTACACCAACCTTTCGAATGATCCGTAAAAATTCAAGAGTTCAAGAAGTACAAGGTTACACCACGGCTATGATAAAGAATGTTAATATTTGTCACAAATTCTTGAAGTGGATCTTGAAATTCTTTTCTAAACCAACTCATACTAACCTCACTTTTGGATCGTATAACATTTTCAAGAGGAGATATACAAAGTAACTCATGAAACAATATAAAATTATCATACTCCAAACTATCAAGACAAATTGGGGAACCATATGTGGGTAAGCCTAATGAATAAAGGTTACATAAAGTGGTAGACATTTCTTGTACACTAAAATGAAAAGTATTTTTATTTGGCCTACAATGATCATACAATGCCATAACAAGATGATGATTAAATACAATGTATTCAACTTGCTTTGCTTTTCAAAAACCAACTAATTTTAAATTTTCTTCTAAACAAGGTTCCTTGTAATTGATTTATTTAATATTTCTTGAACGGTCTACAAGTTGAATAAATTTAAAATAAATAAATGATACATCAATTGGTTTAGCCAGTTGACTACACATTGTATTGCAAGTTATTTCCTCCTCGGAGACTTTCTCCTTTCTCTTTTTGGCTTAGTTTATAAGGCTAAGCGATTTCCTTCAACTTACTCTAACGAAAGTTATGTTTTTAATGCATAGTTGAATGAGAGAGCATTGGCCTATTACTTGCACCATCAACACCTTGACTCTTAACTTTTTGTATTGTTAGATTGAATCTTCAAAAGCACACTAGACATCCCGGTCTTAAGACATAATGTTAATGTACTCTCAATATAAATAAATAAAAATAGGTTTTGATATTAAAACGTCATATGAGATATATCTCAATACACAGGAAATTTTTTCTCTTTTAACTTCATCTTGAAATTCATCAAAAAGAATACATATTTTTTACCTCCGATTTCTTCCAGGATCGTGTTCTTCTCTAATAGCTATAATATGCATAATCTCCTTCTGAATTATAGGAGAAGTTTACTTGAGATTTTGAGCGGAATTATCTAGCATTTTTTGTGTGCAAGTTCATCATTTCTTTCTTCTTTAAACTTTAATAATTCAATGAAAATTCCTTGTTAACAGCTTTAATGAACTTATGCTTTCATCATGTACTCCAAAACCATACGCTTGAAGAACAAGGTAGAAAATAGCTTGAATGCTTGTTTTAAGGCATATTTGGTTTTATAATTTTTTTCTTCTAATTGAACATTAACCACCTTCTTAATATGTTCAGACTATTTTTTTAAATCCCTTGCACAGTTCTCACATTTGTTGTGTGAAAAAGTGGTATACCTTTTTCTTTTATCTTAAAGATTTCAAGGAGTATGAAAATCACCCAATGTTAACATGGTTGTGGGAGATCAAGGAAAGAAAGGGGGACTAAGGAATATGTTATTGACTAATACTCTTTAGTTAATAAAGTCTCGAGTTCCCTTAGCTTTAGTCTTTCCTTTTTCTTCTTCTTATTTTTTAGGCCGCAAGCACCATTAAAGACTTCAAGCTTTTTTTTGGGTATATAATGAAATGAAAAGAAGGAAGTGGTTATCCTTATTCCAAATGAATAATTGAGCCAACGACCCACCATTTCTTTTCCTTATAATTTGGTTAGCTCTAACAATTTCATTTAGTTTTCTATTATCTTAGATTTTTAACTCGGGTTTTTTTATTATCACTTGATTCACCTTAGCGTAATTATTAAACAAACGTCCGAAGAACCTCTATTCCATTGCATTATTTCAATTTCTTTAACTTGTAATTTATTACTTAATTTGTTATTTACTAATTTATTGGGCGTCACAAATTGTCTCTCCTTGTTTACCACATGTCTCCTCTCTTCTTGAGCCTTGTGTTTCTTGTGCCTCTTGTGTTGTGTGTTTCACAAGCATCTCCGCCAGTGGGTACCAAAGGTCTAAACGATCGATGTAACTTGTTTCTCCCAAATATTGAGTCAAGAAAATGTCTTAAGTCAATAGGCCTACTTTCAAACTTCTCTGGATCAAAACAATTATCTTGCATATCATCGACCACTTCTAAAGCACTATATATTCAGCTTGCTGATAAAAAAAGTTTAATTTAATAGTTCGTATGTCATGAAAGAATGCAAATTATTAAATTTTATAGATCATTGTACCATCTACATCATGCTCTAATGGACCTCGATGAATGTAAGCAACCTATCTTCTAGACGATCGTTTGAAGATATACCGACGAGTTATTTGCCAATGCCAAATTCATACTCACTCGATAATATTGGAGTACGTTCTTTAAAAATATGATCAAATCTTCCATTTTATAACTCCACATTTTCATTCAGCAAAGCTTTTGAATCATTCAGATTTGGATTTATTTGAACAATAAGATCGAGAATGTGTGGAGGAGTAAATCCAAATTGTCCCATCATCCGATGTGGGGCATAATTTTTAAAATTTCAAAATAGTATTAGCCATATTTCAAAGTCAAACCCAAAAGGAGAAATTATATAATAGGACCATTAAAATAATTGAGCAACGAATACGGTTCCTAAGTTATGGATACATCCGATAGTAAGTCTAACTTATTACTATAATATAGAACATTTTTAGGAGTTTATTGCCAATTTCTAGCACAATTCCATCTACAACGGTATGGGCGATCATGATCCAAATTAGCAGGGATCTTATGCCACCATGTCCAGTGGCTAGATGAGACTAAGACAATAATTATAGCAATTGTTGAGACTTGGTTTTGATTTATGACACGAAGCTATCATTGCAACATACAGATTCGACGACTGTTACGACAAAAAGAGAATATATACTACATGGAGACAAGACAAAAAAATCGGTGCATCAACTTTTATATTATTTTGTTTTGAGTCTTAAGTCAAAATTGTTAAGATCTCTCCTCGTTTACGTATATATTTGCTTATATATATAATCTTCTTATTTTCAAATGATTTATACATATATAAGCATATAAAAAATATATATATTATCAAAGTTTTTAAAGTTAGAATCATATAATATATATATATATATATTACACATACCTGTGTAAACTGTGCAAATTGCACAGATAATACCAGGTCAGTTGACTGACATGGTAGGTCAGTTAACTGACCTGCTAGTATCTGTGCAACATACACAGGTGCACAAGTGTATATATAATATATAATAAAAATCATTTGAATATTTAATCGATTGACCTAGAGGCTCAGTTGACTGAATTTCTATAACAGCTATATTTTCTGAAAAGACACGATCATTCGTGAAGAGGTACAAATCTCTACGAAGAGATTTGGATGCGACGCTTCAACCTGAACTCTTCGCCAATGGTCGCTGCTATTTAACAACTATAAATACATATCCTAACTTCATTTCAAATAAATTAATCTACAGATCTATCTTATCTTACTCTCTTGAATATTCTTGCAACTATACTCTCAAATATTCAGCATTCTTAACATACTCATTGCTTGAATTATATTTATATATCATATTCTAAGCAATACTATTCCTTTCTAATCTTCATAAACTTCAAATATACATATTTATTCTCGAGGAGAAGATCATAGGAAGAGTGTATATAAACAGACTTATCCGTGTTATCAGAATACAAAAAGTTAAACAATCTTTTGTATTTATTGAAGTCCTGTTCTGCTGCTCAGGCGTGTGAAGTAATCTTCGGCTGCTGAGGCGAAATCCTGTTCCGCTGCTCAGGTCCCTATTCGGCTGCTCAGGGGTTGTATAAGCCTGTTCCTCCGGGTTAAGTGAGGGTTGCTGTTTTAGTGAAATTCCAGAAGGAGTCTAGGACTGGACGTAGGACGTAGCTCTGAACCAGTATAAATATCTCTGGTGTTATTTTTATTATACTGCTCTTATATTCTGCACTATTTATTGTATAGCTAATATCACTATATTATGTATTATCGTATATCCATATTACACGATCCATAGCAAACTTTCATTTGGTATCATAGCTAAACTCAGAATTGTTAGATACTTTAAAAAGTATCGAAAGAAAATATAAAGAGGCTGTTGAAAATCAGAACAAGGCAGAATTCGAAAGAGATATGCTGTGAGAATCCTGGAACTCAGCCTTCGAAAATTGGCACCCGTACTTCACTTGTACTCAAATGTCGTAGATTCAAACGCCGAATCTGGCTTCCCGGAGCTTATAGCACCATTAAGTATAACAACACAGCGGAAGAAAGAAATAGATGATATCATATACAACTCCAATGAGTACAATATCCAGAATGATATACAACAATGATATCAATATGATACAAGAATATCATAGATAAATAATGATACAGCGGAAAACAGAAGTGATAACTCCAAATGATCTTCAAAAGAGAATGAATCAAACAACTCCAACATCAGCTCGAACCACCATCACGTTGCACCAAGATAAGCAACGTCAGCCATGAACTCCAAAAACTGAGCTAGCTCCTGATAATCTACTAAACCTGACTATCTGAAAAACCCAACTCTAGACTGCCCGTGTGGAAAATTGTGGGCACCCAGAGTTTAGGAAGGGAACAATAAACTCCAGGTCAGTTGTGGGACTGGTGTGAGTAACAAAAACAGTTTATCTTTAAACAAACAACAAAAGAATTTTAAACATTGGAATCCGCAATGCTTTTTGAAAAATGAAACTACCATAAGACCTCCCGCCACACACACAATGCAATCGCAGAATTGGAGGAGATTTCTTTTTATGATAGTCAAACATGCTTACTACGCAAGAAAACTCTTTTGATATTATTACTAGTGCATAGTGTAGGAAACATTTCGAAAGTATAATATTAATCTTAGCCAGCATACAACCATTATTGTATGCCTACTATAGCTACTATGTTCAATAGCAGGTTACCGCCACATTCCATAGCAGGTTATACAACTAAAACCGTACAAGGTTCGTATTGTTTCTTTTGATTTCCAACAAATGGTCAGACTAAGGAACTTCCTACTGCCAATGGGTACGCCTCTAGATGGACATCCCGAGAACTAACTAGCTCTCTGCCAACATAAGGCCGGGTTACCTCTTACACTAGGTAACTACTACACGAATATGCCACCCACCGGTCCTTTGGGACCTTTATCCGAGGGCCCTCGATCACACACAACAATCACACAGTAAATGAGATTGGAGCAACCACATAGGTAAATATTAGGGCTCCATACCATAATATCACCTTTTTCCAGAAGGAAATGACATACCCTAAAGGGAGCGACCCTCATAACCTTGCCGCATCTTTCCTGTTTCGACCATTTTCGGGTTCTGAGGTTCGATGAGGTCTCATCCACAAAGCTATGCTTTTTCACAAAGTCATGCTTTGATCAACAAATGACCAGCAACACACAACAACACTTAGCATGCCACATTACCAAATTGGGAGTATATCACTGATAACTTCAACTACATAACCTATGAGCTCGTACGTCTCAGAGCAGGGTGTTAAGCTAAGAGAATAAATCTCCGCCATCAAACAAAAATGTATTTGAAAGAAATCAGCTTTATATCTCAAAGTGTAATGTCAGACATACAACCATACAAGTCTGTTCCGGGTTCTAACAGAACCGAAGGCACTTCCGAAGAAGCCCTTGCAATCCGGGTAATCACAATCCCGATCGGACTTCCCATCACTTAGGGAATCTCTATACCGGGCACTACCCAGTGCAGAGACAATCGATAGGTTATCCTATCATTTTCACAAATACCCGGTCTTCACCACCGGTCTTCAAATGCTATCCATATACGACATATCACTATTCGGAATGGGTTATATGACACAAAGTCCTCTCCCGGCTAAACCGAATAGTGAGCGCAATATTTTAAAACATATGGATATTGGGATTTCAGTTAAGTCACAACTTATTACCCAAAACTTCTCTTTCAAATGGTTTAAACACATTACGATTTTAATCTTTTACAAAAAAGATTCATTTCACAAAGTTCACCTAGTTTCACAAAGATCTATTCATAGATTTTCCAAATCAATTTCCATTTCAATTGGATTAACTCATTAAATCTTTAAAACAAAGATTTAACTGATAGCTTTCAAAACAATTCCATTTCGACCTTATATACAAAAGGTACACTTTTCCAATTTCAAAACAAAGTTCAACAATCTTTCACAAAGATTTATTTATAACTCGGAAAAACCATTTTCCAATTCAAACTTGAAATTCCTTTAATTTAAATTGGAATTTCATTTCTTATATGAAAGCTTTTATCATTTGAAAACAAATAGTTTTCATTTCGGAAAATCTAATTCGTTTATAAGAGTTAAAGCCCTTGGGTTAGATTCAAATTCTCAAACCAATACTTTTAGAATGGTTTAAATTCATATAAACACATTTATAACTTGTACAATCTTTTAGACCCAAAATTCCAAGTTATTGAATTCAATTTCCAATATTGAATTCAAATTTAAATCAAATTATTTGAATTTCAAATTCTATTAAGTTATTTGAAACTCATTTTCAAAAGCTTCCAATTTTAATTCCAAAACTATTTTGGATTCAAGAATTCAATCTTTACAATTGTCAAAAATCTGCGACTTAACTGATTTCCACGTGAAATCCATATTTGTGTGTGTATGGTGTAGTCCAGGGGTTTCAAACAGTAGTGCAACATCAATAAATCATCATATCATCACAGATTTAAGCATATCAATATCGATAAGCGGTATATTCCTATAACGCTTATCTTCATTCACAGATTCACAGATAATATAAATCTATCACAGATAAATAAGTTACATCACAGATGAATAAATTACATCACAGTTCACAGTTCAAATCAGAATAATTCATACCACACAGCATCACATATCAGGGATATCAACCGATTAAATCATCTAATAGAATCCAAACATCCATAGGTAAAGTCAATTTATTTATCTGATCAGATTAGTCACTAATCCTAGTTAATTAACATTAACTAATTACAATTTTATTTTAATTAATTAACCTTTAATACAAAAATAATTAGCCTCAATTAATTAACCATTAATTTAAAATTTATTATCCTCTAATAATTAATTAACCTTAATTATTAATTAATTATACTTTAATCATCAATTAATTAACCCTTAATTATTCTTTAATTTCTATTGATAAATCACATTAATTAATCACCTTAATTTATGACACTAAGTAATTAACCTTAAATTACTTATTTATGATTCCTTAATTTCTTACATAAAGTAATTACCCTTTTTAATTACTTTAGTTAATTAACATTTAAATCTTATGTAATAACCTTTGGAATTAATTCTCAGTTACCAATTAACTTAAAACTTTTGAGTTAAATCATTCTTTAAAGAATTTCATTTCTTAATTACCCACTTAATTTTCAATATTAAGTTTATTTAAAGTAAACTTTAAAATAAAGTTATATATATATATATTAAACACTTTTAAATTCAAAATAATTTGTTTTAAAATCTTAATAAATCCCGACTTAAATCAACATTCATTATTCAAAAAGAAATGGGAAGAAATTGTTTAAACTTGACCAAGTTTTTAAAATTTAAAACCTGATATTACACTTAATTCCCAGACCTGAGCAAAACTGCAAAAATCACGAGCTTTACTTCGAGTTTTTCCCCCGCCTCACTCGTCTTCGAGTCAACACACATATAACTTCGAGTCACCCACACAAAAACTCGAGAATGACTCCGGGCCAACCCTTCTTCCCCAACTCGAACGAACAAACCCAGAATAACATCGTGCACGTGCATGTGCACAATCGCCAGCACCATCTCCGATCAACGCCGAGATCACCCTCAAGTCCCCGATGATCATCTCAAACCAACAACCACCCAGCTCCGTCAATAACGCCGGAAATCGAAATGGAGCTATACGACACCATTGGAACCCAAAGCTCGTTCGACAAAATCGCCCCACGCCATCGCCTCCGATCACCTGAGGCCTCGCGATCACGCCCCTAGCCTCGTCGTTGACTCATGCTCCGATCTCAACTGGTCCGATCGTCACCGGTCCACCCACGACGTCACACAAACTCAAGGATCAACGTCGACCAATCCTAGTCCTTAAACCCTACAAAGCTACCGTGCCACCACCATGATGATCGAAAAATTCTCCGATCATTTTTGCCGAGGTCCCCCACCCTCAAGCATGCTTCAGCAAAGATCCCGAGACCTACCACTTCGTTGATCACCAGAAATCGAATAAAATCCCAATTCTGATCAACTCGAAATCCCTCTTCAAATATAGGCTTAAAAATTACGAAATGATTTTCAAAAATCATTGTTTTGCAATATGAATTCATTCATATGATCAGAACTTGAAACCTAGATGTATGAATTCGGACTTATTTTTATTTCCTACTGTTATTTCTCATTCTTGAAATAAATACACAATATAAAAACTTGGTTTATTCTTAACATTGATGTTATACTGTTTCAATCATCTTTTCTTCAGTAATCATAGCTCGAATTTGTATGAATTGGAAGATATGAATTTTTAAAATAAATTCTCAAGCCTGTAGAACATAATAGAGCTTTTAAATGTATATAACTAGACATGCACACCCAGTCATCACCAAATTCAACAAAATACATCCACATTTACAATGTAACTACACAATATTTATCAAGATCTATAACCAGATTTTAGTTTTAAAGGGGTTTAGTTTACTCATAGTAGTTTCCAGAGGAAAGAAAGCAGAGCTTTTCTTTTATGCTTGAAACAGGTTGTAATTTGCAAGTTGAAATTCTTCTTCTTGATTCTCTGATCGATCTGGGTTGTATTGATTGTTTGATGTTTTAAGTTGGAGATGACATACTTTAGTTTTTTTTTCTTTTCTTCTTTTCACAGTTTAGAATGATCGAAACTGAAATGAGAGTTTGATGTATAAAAACAATTTATAGGATAAAATAGGTTTTTGTACAATATGATATATATTTTTCCCTCTAGTACAATTATACGCAGAGATATTTCTTGCGTTGGTGGCTGATATACATCTTGCTTTGGTGGCTATAGGACATGGCATTTATTACTTGTACAAATTTACATATAATTATCTATATACTATATCTTCCTTTGCAAGCCATTCACCTATTCACTTATCTACATACTTATGCTTTGTTCACCTGTGAATGTATTGTTTTCTTTTCGGCTGAAATGATTTGTTTGTGTTGAGATGATTTCTTATTTTGCAAGCCCAGTTACATATTTTTATATTCTTGTTTGAACACACTTGAATGTATATTTGTTTAAACTTATCTTTAAACACTTTTGTTGCCTTTATTTTTATATTTATTTTCCTTAAACCATTTATTTGAGATTTTAAACTCAAATTCAATATATATATATATATATGTATATATATATATAATTTCAAATTTACTCATATATGCACATATATATACAATTTCTAAATTTAAAATGATTTAATATATTTTTATTTGGATTCGGGGAAACTTAAATCAATTTATCAATTAATTTTACAAATTTCATTCAAAAATTCAATTAATTATCAATTTAAATTTAATTAAAATCTGGGGTCGTTACATATTCTTAAAGACGAGAAGAAAATATTGGAAGAAGAACTTGAGAAAATTCAAGAATCGCTTTCAAAAGTTAATTCTCAACTGATATTATTGAGTCAAGAAATTGAGACTCAAAAAGAAAAGAATGATGTTCTTGCTTCTGAAAACCATGATTTGAAAACTAATATCAAAATGGTACAACTAGAAAATTCGAGCCTAAAGACCAAACGAGAAGGAATCACTAAAAATGTCTTGGATTTTAATAAAGGCAGAGAGAATTTATCTAGAATTATTGAAAATTCACAACCTGCTAACAATAAAAACGGACTAGGTTATAAGAGGAAAGTCAAGAATTCACAGTCCAGTAATTTAAACAATGTTAAGTCTAATAAAACACCCATATCTTCAAAAATATCAGATTCTAAAACTATCAATATATGGGTTCCTAAAACAAATAACAAGTTAATAAGGAATAAGTGTATTATATCATTCATAGAAAATGTTCATAATAATAAGAATTATATTTATAAAAGGGATACTCAACCCACTTGGGTTTGGTTTCCTAAGATCTAACTCTTAGGAGCCTATCAAAAAGGTGGGTACCAACGTCATCTCATATTTTTTGCAGGTCCCACTCAAGAAAAGAGGAAAATGGATACTCGACAGTGGTTGCTCAAAACACATGACAGGAGACAAAGATATGCTGACAAACATTACATACTCAGATGGAGGTTCTGTAACTTTTGGAGATAATTCCAAGGGATATATCATCGTCAAAGGCGATGCGAGAAATTACGGTACATCTAATTTACCTCTTATTACAAACGTTTTATTAGTTCAGAATCTAAAACATAATCTATTAAAGTATAAGTCAATTATGCGGTAAAGGATTTAAAATATCTTTCTCTGAAAATAAATGTAGTATCTTCGATCAAAATCAGAATCTTATTTTCGAAGGAGATAGAGATAGAAACATTTACGTTATAAATATGATAGTTAATCATAACTCAGACATGTGTTTAATAGCCAAAGAAAATAATCCCTGCCTATGGCACAAACGATTCTGTCATATCAATTTCAAAACATTAAAACATGGCTTGTACTAAATAGCCAATGTTTCATATTATTTTGTTACCTTAAAATTCTTGTTTTTGATGTTGCAATGTATGAACGCTTGTCTTTTATTGCTATGATTTGAATATCTATACATGCATCATACGATTATTCATGTTCTTTATTCCTTTTTGTCGATGACATAAGGGGAGAAAATTATCACTAACATTAAGAATGCAGGATATATATCAAAGATTCAGGGGGAGTAAGTATTCATATTATATTATATACAGTCGAAATCTATATATATTTACAGGTTGTCAACAATCAAAAAGGGGGAGAATGTTGAGACTTGGTTTTGATTCATGACACGAAGCTATCACTGCAACCGACAGATTCGACGACTGTTACGACAAAAAGAGAATATATACTACATGGAGACAAGACATCAAAATCGGTGCATTAACTTTTATATTATTTTATTTTGAGTCTTAAGTCAATATTGTTAAGATCTCTCCTCGTTTACGTGTATATTAGCTTATATATATATTCTTATTATTTTTAAATGATTTATACATATATAAGCATATAAAATATATATATATATTATCAAAGTTTTTAAAGTTAGAATCATATATAATATATATATATATATATATTACATATACCTCTGTAAAACTGTGCAAATTGCACAGATAATACTAGGTCAGTCGACTGACTTGGTAGGTCAGTCGACTGACCTGTTAGTATCTGTGCAACATGCACAGGTGCACAAGTATATATATAATATATAATAAAAATCATTTGAATATTTAGTCGACTGACCCAGAGGCTTAATTGACTGAATTTCTATAACAACTATATTTTCTGAAAAGACACGAACATTCGTGAAGAGTTACAAATCTCTACGAAGAGATTTGGATGAGACGCTTCAACTGGAACTCTTCGCCAATGGTCGCTGCTATTTAACAACTATGAATACATATCCTAACTTCATTTCAAATCACTTAATCTGTTGATCTCTCTTATCTAACTCTCTTGAATATTCTTGCAACTATACTCTCAAATATTCAACATTCTTAACATACTCATTGCTTGAATTATATTTATATATCATATTTTAAGCAATACTATTCCTTTCTAATCTTCATAAACTTCAAATATACATATTTATACTCGAGGAGAAAATTATAGGAAGGGTGTACTATAAACAGACTTATCCGTGTTATCAGAACACAAAAGGTCAAACAATCTTTTGTATTTGTTGAAGTCATGTTCTGCTGCTCAGGCATTTGAAGTCCTCTTTGGCTGCTGTGGCGAAATCTTGTTCCGCTGCTCAGCTTCCTGTTCGGCTGCTCAGGGGTTGTATAGACCTGTTCCTCCGGTTTAAGTGAGGGTTGTTGTTTTAGTAAAATTCCACAAGGATTCTGGGACTGGACGTAGGACGGAGCTCCGAACCAGTATAAAAATCTCTAGTGTTATTTTTATTATACTGCTCTTATATTCCGCAGTATTTATTGTATAGCTATCATCACTATATTCTGTAATATCGTATATCCATATTACACGATCCATAGCAAACTTTCAGCAATGTCATACAACCATCTGATAATTTTGTTTATAACACAACATTTGTTAACTCACTATAGAAATAACAATGTATTGCACTAGCATATGAATACTGACCACTTAGTACTAATTCGTTCAAAAATCACATAAAATTTCAAGTTACACCAACCTTTCGAATGATTCATAAATTGGCAGGAGTTTAAGAAGTACAAGATTACACCACGGCTATGATAAACTATGTTAATATTCATCACATCTTCTCAAAGTGGAACTTGAAATTCTTTTTTAGACCAACTCATATGTAACGACCCGTATTTTACGGATCGAAAAGTTTGTCAAAATCTGGGATTTTCAGCATTTTCTAGTTGTTTCAGATTTTGGTTGAAATTGCCTAAGTCCTAGGTCGTACGCGACCTAGAGGTTAGTTAAATGTTGTTAGCGAGTTAAGAGATAAGTCTGGGTCGAGTTGCCGACTTAAGGAATTAACCGAGTTAAGGAAGTGTGGTTGACCGACTTAAGGTAGTGACCGACCTAAGTGATAAGTCGTGACCGACTTAAGAGTAGTAGGCGACCTAAGTATTCTGGGGTTAGGTCGTGGGGTAGAGTTAGGTCGGCAACGACCTAAGGAAAAATTGTTGTGAGCGACCTAAGTGTATGGGTGAGTTAAGTGTTAGGTCGGCAGTTCAAGTTAGCGACCTAGTGGAGTTAGCGACCTATAGGATTGAGCGACTTAAGAAGGTTAGCGTGTTAGCGACCTAAGGAGTTGGCGTGTTAGCGACCTAAGGAGTTAGCATGTTAGCTACCTAAGGAGATAGGTCGCATAGGTGTTAGGTCGCGTGAGTTGTTTTGTAGTGTAAGCTGTTAGGTCGCTAGAGTAATCTAAGTATTAGGTCGCTTGAGTAATCTAAGTGTTAGGTCGCATGGAAGCCTAAGTTGTTAGGTCGCAACCCAACTGAGTCGTAGGCAGTTAGGTCGTAAACGACCTAAGTTAGGTCGTGGACTTCTGTAGTTGTTAGGTCGCAAGGTTCTGTCTAAGTGTTAGGTCGCTGGCATGTTAAGTCGCAGATGCGCATTGTTGTAGGTCGTTAGGCTTAGGTCGGTGGGTTTTAGGTCGGCAAGGTCCTAGGTCGTAAGTCGGAAACGACTTAAGAGATTTTCTGCCTATAAATAGAGGGGGTTGGCTTCATTTTTGGGATCCGGATTTTGAAGCGACGAAGTGCTGCCATTTTGAGAGCTCAACTTCTACACTTCTTCACTTCTTTTCTCCACTCTAATCTAGTGCTTCCATCCATCCAAATCGAAGATCAAGATTGAAGATTCAAGAGCTTAGATTGGAGATCTTCATCTTTTCAAGAGAGATTTCTTCATTTGAAGCGGATTCGTGATAGATCAAGCTTGATCCTTCGCTGTCCAGATCTGAAGCGTGTTGATTTGGGTTTTTTTAGGTGATTTGGTGAGTGGTGATTATCTCTCACACGGATCCAAAGGAGTGTATCGGACTGTTGGCTCGATTTGGTGTTAAAATAGAGATTTCCATGCATTTTCTTCATCCTAAGAGTAGATCCATGTAGATCCATTGTTCATGATGATGTTACATCCATTTTATCACATGTTAACCTATGCAAGTTCATTCATCAAGTTTGTAGAGATATTGTTTATGTTTTCATGCTTATTGGACTTTCAACTCTTTAATTACGAAAATGCCATTATTGTTATAATTGTCTACTTAGATCATATTTGAATGCTTGATTGCTTGGATTGATGTTTGATTTGATTGATTGCTATAAACTAGATGATTGATAATTAGATTTAGATCGAAGATGATTCAAAAGCTAAGGGAAAGGCTCTTGAATTGGGAAAGCTGCTCGTGGCATATGTAGCGGGATGATGAAGTTCTTATCCATAGATTTGATGATGTGATGTTGAGATGAGGCTTTGCGAGGATGTAATGAAGTGAGGCATCATGTGATGAAGACTTGGTCTAATCCAGACGGGATCATTCCAAGCATGTTGATAACTCGGTGATATGATTCGAGTTGAGGATAATGAATGGATATGAGAATAGTCGTCGAGGAGGATGACTAGGAGGCTTGGATAGCATCGTTGTTGAAGGTTCTAGCATGCTCTAAGCTAGAGTACGTTTGGGCAGATTCGATGGTCCCAACGGCCAACTGTTGATGGTCGAGTACTCTGGGCAGATTCGATAGTCCTAGGCACGGGCTGCGACGACGTGCGGGAGTTATGTCTAGAACCGAGGTTTCCATTAGCCCTTGACGGACGGCTGAAAGATTGTGCCGGTCATTCAATTAACAGTGATATCGGAGCAATGATAACAGTGATAGCCAGAGTCATGGATGTTTGGTTGTATCGTCATTCGGACTCAAGAGCGGTATTTTCTGGGTGCTTATCTGATTTAGGCCTTGGTACTTGGAAAACATCGCCCTTGACTCGAATGACTATTACTTTACTTTAAATTATATGCACTGCTATGTTGCTTCTGCTTAGTGTGTGTCAGGGGGCTATCACTGTAGAAAGAGGTTGGAGTGGGAGGGTTGTATTCGTATTCCTTTTCCTTTATGCTCTTTTGGTATGTTGTTAGTTAATTTACTGCTCACTAAGACTGTTGTCTGACTCAAGGCTTTATGATTTTAATTCTTATTGCCTTGGGCTGTTCGTCCATTTTGGGACGGGCAGACTAGGTAACAAGTGACAGGTGCTGTTCTCTTCTCACGATACTGATATCGAAGACGAGCTGGAGGGTTTCATATTATCTTCTTATTATATGTACTGGATGTTCCGCTGTTGTATCTTCTCTGAGTGTTGTAGTGAGGCTTGATGTATTTTGATGACTTGACTATTCAGATGCTTGTATTCAACTATTATGAAGTTTTATATGATGTCATTTTGTTCTGTAAAGCTTCACTGTACATATGTTCTATTGTATTTTATCCATGCGCTGTGAGTAATACGATAGATTCCGTGGTTTTAATCTACCCTGACAATCGTCCATGGTCGCCTGGCACACTTTACAGCGCACTATCTCTAGATTCGGTGCAGGGGTTATGGGCGGTCGTCACATTTGGTATCAGAGCATTGGTTAATCGATTTTACCCAACGCTCGCTGAAGTAACTACGTATGAGAGACGTAATTGTAATTTTGATGGATGATTACTATATATAATATAGTAGCTTAGTAGAGTTTGAGTCCTTTGTGCAGTTGTTTCTCTAGATGTTCTAATCATTCCTTTTTATAGATATTGAGAATGAGTCGAAGAGGGAGACCAGCTGCTAGGAAAGGCCGTGCTACTGAAGAGACTGCTGATTATGCAGCCATGTTCGAAGCTATGATGACTTCGATCATGAGGAGGATACCAGTTCCGGGGGCGGCAGTTGATGTTGGAGTTCAAGTCCAAACTCCGAAACCAGTGGATTTTGCTAAGTTGTGCAAGGATTATACTGCTCTTGGAGGGAAGGTTTTCTTGGGAACGGAATCAACTATTGAAGTCCAGAGATGGATCGATGCTTGTAGAAGGATCTTTGGTGATTTGGGAATTGATGATGCAACTAAGAGGAAGTTGGCATCAAGGCAGCTTCAAGGGAGAGCTTCTGATTGGTGGAACTCTATTACCATCAATACTCCGGAGGAAGAGATTACTTGGGAGCAATTCCAAGTTAGATTTGAAGCTAAGTTCATTTCTACAGCTCAGAAGTCTGTTCTGTTCAAGAAGTTTGTGGAGCTCAAGCAGGGTGGAAGATCTGTTCTTGAGTATGTTTCTGAGTTCGAAGCTTTGTCCAAGTATGCCCGGTCATATACTGAATCTGCTTATCAGAAGAATGAGAAGTTCGTGACAGGCTTGGACAGTTATCTTGGGAGGCAGTTAGTGGATCATTTGGACGATTCATTTGAGAAGCTTGTGGAGAAAGCTCTCAGGCATGAGAGTCTGTTTCCTAAGGAAGGGTCTGTTGTTGCTGTGACCAGGGAAGAGTCTAAACCCCAGCAGGGTGGAAACAAGAAGAGGAAGCAGCAACAGCAGAAGGGTAAGGATGGCCAGAAGTAGCCGAAAGGCGAGGTGACTTGCTACAATTGTCAGCAGAAGGGCCATTTCTCGAAGGATTGTAAGAATCCTAAGGTGCTGATGAAGTGTCACAACTGTGACAAGCCGGGGCATTTCAGGAAGAATTGTCCAGAACCGAGGAGGGACAAGCAGATTGTGCAAGCTTATGCTTTGGGAGCTGTTCCTTCGTCTTCAAAAGCTCCTACCGCTGAAGAGAAGGGAAAGAGTGTGGTGGTTCAAGGTACTCTTTTCCTATGTGGTGTTCCAGTTAGAGTTCTGTTTGATACTGGAGCGTCGCATTCGTTTGTTTGTAATGAACTCGTAGGCCGGTTAGGTTTGGAACCGGATATTGTTGATAGGCCATTGGTAGTGACTAATCCAGTTGGGGGTTCGTCTTGTTTGTGTATGTTATGTCGTGGTCTAGATGTATCGAGTCATGGTTGCTCTTTTGTTTGTGATTGCTTTGTTCTGAACTTTGCGGGGTTCGGAATTATTTTGGGTATGGACTGGCTTAGGAAGTATGCGGCTAAGGTTGATTGCAAGAGGTTGGAAGTGACAGTCGAGAATGTGGAGGGGCGAAAGGTTGTGATACGATGTAAGCATGAAGAAGGCGTCTTCATGAGCTTCATGTATTCGCTGGTTGTTCCACGGGATGGACTGTCATCAGTGCCAATCGCTAATGGATTCGAGGATGTCTTTGACGAAGTCAAAGGGTTGCCGCCGCATAGAGAGATCGAGTTTCGTATAGAACTAGTTGAAGGAGCCAGACCTGTTGTGATGCCTCTTAGGCGGATGGCGCCTAAGGAACAGCAGGAGTTGAGGGTGCAAGTTGATGATCTTTTGCAGAAAGGATTCATTCGGCGTAGTGTGTCCGAGTGGGGTGCACCAGTTGTGTTTGCAACCAAGGCAGATGGGTCATTGAGATTGTGTGTCGATTATCGTGAGCTGAATAAGGTGACTAAGAAGAACAAGTATCCATTGCCGAGAATAGATGACTTGTTTGATCAGCTTCACGAAGCTAAGGTGTTTTCTCAGATGGATTTGGCAACGGGATTTCACCAGTTGAGAGTGGCTAAGGATAGTGTGCCGAAGACTGCTTTTAGGACACCATCCGGTTTCTTTGAGTGGCTGGTAATGCCGTTTGGATTGACTAACGCACCAGCATATTTTGTGGATCTTATGAATAGAGTGTTCAGAGATCAGTTGAACAAGTTCGTACTTGTGTTCGTAGATGATATTCTGATTTATTCCAGAACTGAAGAAGAGCACAAGACGCACTTGCGTATTGTTTTGGAAATCTTGCGGAAACATCAGCTGAAGGCTAAGTTTTCGAAGTGTCACTTCTGGAAGAGTGAAGTGAGGTTCTTAGGCCATGTGATTTCTGGAAGTGGAATAGCGGTTGATCCCGCTAAGGTGGCAGCAATCCAGGATTGGGTTAGACCTAAGAATGCATCTGATGTGAGAAGTTTTCTTGGATTAGCAGGATATTATCGACGGTTTATCAAAGACTTCTCCAAGATAGCTGCACCGTTAACAGGATTGACGAAGAAGAACCAAGTGTTCAGTTGGGATGCTAAGTGTGAGCAAGCTTTCGGAATCCTGAAAGAGAGATTGACGAGTGCTCCTGTTTTGACTATTCCAAGTTGGAATGATGAGATGGTGGTTTACACCGACGCATGTGGTACTGGACTGGGAGCAGTGCTGATGCAGAGGGATAAAGTTGTTGCGTATGCCAGTCAACAACTGAAGCCGCATGAAAGGAATTATCCGACTCATGATTTGGAGTTGGCGGCGATTGTATTTGCTCTGAAGATGTGGAGACATTATCTGTTGGGAGTTCGATTTGAGTTGTTTACGGATCATAAGTCGCTGAAGTATCTTTTCTCCCAAAAGGATTTGAATCTTCGGCAGCAACGTTGGCTAGAGTTTTTAGCATCATATGATTTTGGTATAGCTTATACTCCGGGAAAAGGTAACGCAGTGGCAGATGCGTTAAGTCGAAGACATGCAGGATTGGGAGCCATGTTTTCAGAATGGAAGAGTCTCGAGTATTTAGCTGGATTTGACTTCAGGCCTAGATGTGAATTGAAACCTGAGATGTTGGCAAACTTATCGATAAGACCTTCTCTTGTGGAAAGGATTGGCGAGAGCCAAAAGCAAGATGATAAGCTTGTCAAGATTATCCGTGATTTGGAATCTGGATTGGATTCAGAAAAGGATAAAGGATTCGAGGTCGATCCAGAGGGTTGGCTTCGGAAGCAAGGACGACTAGTTGTTCCCGATATAGGTGAATTGAGGAGTGAAGTTCTGAAGGAAAGTCATCACTCGAAGTTGACAATTCATCCAGGTGGAAATAAGATGTATCGGGATATGAAGAGAACCTACTACTAGGAAGGCATGAAGAAGGATGTTGGAAATTTTATTTGCAAATGTATGAACTGCCAGTTAGTTAAAGCCGAACAGAAGAAGCCTAGTGGATTGCTTCAGCCATTAGAAGTTCCTACATGGAAGTGGGAACAAGTATCGATGGATTTTATTGATGGATTACCTAAAACCAGAACGGGAAATGAAGGAATTTGGGTCATTGTGGATCGTCTGACTAAGAGTGCGAGGTTCATTCCTGTTCGATCGACTAAGACTGCGTCAAAGTTGGCTGAGTTGTATGTTAAGTGGATAGTTCGGTTCCATGGTATTCCGAAGAGTATAGTGAGCGATCGAGACCCATTGTTCACTAGTGGATTTTGGAAAAGCTTCCATGAAGTTTTGGGAACCAAGTTGTGTTTGAGTACAGCTTATCATCCTCAAACAGATGGTCAGACCGAGAGAGTCAACCGAGTTTTGGAAGATCTTCTTAGAGCTTGTGTTTTGGATTTCGGAGGATCATGGGAAGATCACCTTCATTTGGTGGAGTTTGCATACAACAACAGTTACCAGTCAAGCATTGGTATGGCACCGTATGAGGCATTGTACGGAAGACCGTGTAACTCTCCGACATGTTGGTTAGAGACTGGAGAAAAGTTGATACTTGGGCCAGAGATGATTCGACAGACTTCGGATTGCATAGAGATCATTCGGCAATGAATGAAGGCAGCCCAAGACCGTCAGAAAAGTTATGCCGATAAGCGTCGAAAGGATTTGGAATTCGACGTAGGAGATATGGTTTTTGTGAAGATTTCTCCACTGAAGAATGTTATTCGATTCGGGAGGAAAGGAAAATTGACTCCGAGATTTGTTGGACCATTCCCAATTATCGAGCGAATTGGAAAGCTCGCCTACAGATTGGAGTTACCAGAGAAGATGTCGAGTGTGCACAATGTTTTTCATGTATCATATCTACGGAAGTATGTGCACGACTCGAGTACGGTGGTTTCTGCTGATAGCTGTGAAGACTTAGAAGTTGATCCAGTCAATAGAAGACCTCGTAAGCCGCTTCGTGTTGTTGAAACTGACACGAAACAGCTTAGGAGGAAGGTAGTTAAGTTGCTCAAGATACAATGGAGTGATGATGATAACGACTGTACGTGGGAGGTGGAAGAGAGGATGAAGGCAGCTCATCCTGAACTCTTCAAGGTATGGCCATAAGGTGTCGTCTCATCTCGCGACATTGTAACTTGTTCTAAGTCTTAGAATTCTGTACGCTAAGCTAGAATTGGATGCATGGTTTGTTGATTGCTATGAATGGTAGGTGTACAGAATAGTCTTTGATTTCTACGATTGCTTGGAATTTCGGGGGCGAAATTCCTAAGGGGGAGAGAATGTAACGACCCGTATTTTACGGATCGAAAAGTTTGTCAAAATCTGGGATTTTCAGCATTTTCTAGTTGTTTCAGATTTTGGTTGAAATTGCCTAAGTCCTAGGTCGTACGCGACCTAGAGGTTAGTTAAAAGTTGTTAGCGAGTTAAGAGATAAGTCTGGGTCGAATTGCCGACTTAAGGAATTAACCGAGTTAAAGAAGTGTGGTTGACCGACTTAAGGTAGTGACCGACCTAAGTGATAAGTCATGACCGACTTAAGAGTAGTAGGCGACCTAAGTATTCTGGGGTTAGGTCGTGGGGTAGAGTTAGGTCGGCAACGACCTAAGGAAAAACTGTTGTGAGCGACCTAAGTGTATGGGTGAGTTAAGTGTTAGGTCGGCAGTTCAAGTTAGCGACCTAGTGGAGTTAGCGACCTATAGGATTGAGCGACTTAAGAAGGTTAGCGTGTTAGCGACCTAAGGAGTTGGCGTGTTAGCGACCTAAGGAGTTAGCATGTTAGCGACCTAAGGAGATAGGTCGCATAGGTGTTAGGTCGCGTGAGTTGTTTTGTAGTGTAAGTTGTTAGGTCGCTAGAGTAATCTAAGTATTAGGTCGCTAGAGTAATCTAAGTGTTAGGTCGCATGGAAGCCTAAGTTGTTAGGTCGCAACCCAACTGAGTCGTAGGCAGTTAGGTCGTAAACGACCTAAGTTAGGTCGTGGACTTCTGTAGTTGTTAGGTCGCAAGGTTCTGTCTAAGTGTTAGGTCGTTGGCATGTTAAGTCACAGATGCGCATTGTTGTAGGTCGTTAGGCTTAGGTCGGTGGCTTTTAGGTCGGCAAGGTCCTAGGTCGTAAGTCGGAAACGACTTAAGAGATTTTCTGCCTATAAATAGAGGGGGTTGGCTTCATTTTTGGGATACGGATTTTGAAGCGACGAAGTGCTGCCATTTTGAGAGCTCAACTTCTACACTTCTTCACTTCTTTGCTCCACTCTAATCTAGTGCTTCCATCCATCCAAATCGAAGATCATGATTGAAGATTCAAGAGCTTAGATTGGAGATCTTCATCTTTTCAAGAGAGATTTCTTCATTTGAAGCGGATTCGTGATAGATCAAGCTTGATCCTTCGCTGTCCAGATCTGAAGCGTGTTGATTTGGGTTTGTTTAGGTGATTTGGTGAGTGGTGATTATCTCTCACATGGATCCAAAGGAGTGTATCGGATTGTTGGCTCGATTTGGTGTTAAAATAGAGATTTCCATGCATTTTCTTCATCCTAAGAGTAGATCCATGTAGATCCATTGTTCATGATGATGTTACATCCATTTTATCACATGTTAACCTATGCAAGTTCATTCATCAAGTTTGTAGAGATATTGTTTATGTTTTCATGCTTATTGGACTTTCAACTCTTTAATTACGAAAATGCCATTATTGTTATAATTGTCTACTTAGATCATATTTGAATGCTTGATTGCTTGGATTGATGTTTGATTTGATTGATTGCTATAAACTAGATGATTGATAATTAGATTTAGATCGAAGATGATTCAAAAGCTAAGGGAAAGGCTCTTGAATTGGGAAAGCTGCTCGTGGCATATGTAGCGGGATGATGAAGTTCTTATGCATAGATTTGATGATGTGATGTTGAGATGAGGCTTTGCGAGGATGTAATGAAGCGAGGCATCATGTGATGAAGACTTGGTCTAATCCAGACGGGATCATTCCAAGCATGTTGATAACTCGGTGATATGATTCGAGTTGAGGATAATGAATGGATATGAGAATAGTCGTCGAGGAGGATGACTAGGAGGCTTGGATAGCATCGTTGTTGAAGGTTCTAGCATGCTCTAAGCAAGAGTACGTTTGGGCAGATTCGATAGTCCCAACGGCCAACTGTTGATGGTCGAGTACTTTGGGCAGATTCGATAGTCCTAGGCACGGGCTGCGACGACGTGCGGGAGTTATGTCTAGAACCGGGGTTTCCATTAGCCCTTGACGGACGGCTGAAAGAATGTGCCGGTCATTCAATTAACGGTGATATCGAAGCAATGATAACAGTGATAACCAGAGTCATGGATGTTTGGTTGTATCGTCATTCGGACTCAAGAGCGGTATTTTCTGGGTGCTTATCTGATTTAGGCCTTGGTACTTGGAAAACATCGCCCTCGACTCGAATGACTATTACTTTACTTTAAATTGTATGCACTGCTATGTTGCTTCTGCTTAGTGTGTGTCAGGGGGCTATCACTGTAGAAAGAGGTTGGAGTGGGAGGGTTGTATTCGTATTCCTTTTCCTTTATGCTCTTTTGGTATGTTGTTAGTTAATTTACTGCTCACTAAGACTGTTGTCTGACTCAAGGCTTTATGTTTTTAATTCTTATTGCCTTGGGCTGTTCGTCCATTTTGGGACGGGCAGACTAGGTAACAGGTGACAGGTGCTGTTCTCTTCTCACGATACTGATATCGAAGACGAGCTGGAGGGTTGCATATTATCTTCTTATTATATGTACTGGATGTTCCGCTGTTGTATCTTCTCTGAGTGTTGTAGTGAGGCTTGATGTATTTTGATGACTTGACTATTCAGATGCTTGTATTCAACTATTATGAAGTTTTATATGATGTCATTTTGTTCTATAAAGCTTCACTGTACATATGTTCTATTGTATTTTATCCATGCGCTGTGAGTAATACGATAGATTCCGTTGTTTTAATCTACCCTGACAATCGTCCATGGTCGCCTGGCACACTTTACAGCGCACTATCTCTAGATTCGGTGCAGGGGTTATGGGCGGTCGTCACATCATACTACCCTCACTTTTGGATCATATAACATTTTCAAGAGGAAATATACAGAGTAACTCATGAAACAATATAAAATTATCATACTCCAAACTATCAAGACAAATTGGGGAACCATATGTGGGTAAGCCTAACGAATAATAAAGGTCACATAAAGTGGTAGACATTTCCTCTACACTAAAATGAAAAGTATTTTTATCCGGACTACAGTGATCACACAATGCCATAACAAGATAATGATTAAATACAATGTATTCAACTTGCATTGCTTTTCAAAAACCAACTAATTTTAAATTTTCTTCCAAACAAGGCTCCTTGTAATTTATTTATTTAATTTTGCTTGAATGGTCTACAAGTTGAATAAATTTAAAATAAATAAATGATACATGTCGATTGATTTAGAAAGTTGAGTACACGTCGTATTGCAAGTTATTTCCTCCTTGGAGACTATCACCTTTCACTTTTTGGCTTAGTTTACAAGGCTAAGCTATTGCCTTCAACTTACTCTAATTAAGGTTATGTTTTTAATGCATAGTTGAATGAGAGAGCACGGGCCTGTTACTTCCACCATCAACACCTTGACTCCAAAATTTGGTATTGTTAGATTGAATCTTCAAAAGCACACTAGACATCCCGATCTTAAGACATAATGTTAATGTACTCTCAACTTAGAAAATAAAAAAAGGTTTTGATATTAAAACGTCATATGAGATATATCTCAATACACGGGAAATTTTTTCTCTTTTAACTTCATCTTGAAATTCATATAAGAATACATATTCTTTACCTCCGATTTCTTCAAGGATCGTATTCTTCTATAATAGCTATAATATGCATAATCTCCTTTTGAATTATAGGAGAAGTTTACCTGAGATTTTGAGGGGAATTATCTAGTATTTTTTGTGTGCAAGTTCTTCATTTCTTTCTTCTTTAAACTTTAATAATTCAATAAAAATTCCTTGTTAACAGCTTTAACGAACTTAAGCTTTAATCATGTACTCTAAAACCATACGCTTGAAGAACAAGGTAGAAAATAGCTTGAATGCTTGCTTTAAGGCATATTTGGTTTTATAATTTTTTTTCTTCTAATTGAACATTAACCACCCCCTTAATATGTTCAGCATATTTTTTTAAGTCCCTTGCACAGTTCTCACATTTGTTGTGTGACAAAGTGGTATACCTTTTTCTTTTATCTTAAAGATTTCAAGAAGTATGAAAATCACCCAATATTAACATGGCTTAGGGAGATCAAGGAAAGAAAGGGGGACTAAGGAATATGTTATTGACCAATACTCTTTAGTTAATAAAGTCTCGAGTTCCCGTAGCTTTAGTCTTTCCGTTTTCTTCTTCTTATTGTTTTGGCCGCAAGCACCATTAAAGAGCTTAAGTTTTTATTTTTTTTGGGTATATAATGAAATGAAAAGAAGTAAGCGGTTATCCTTATTCCAAATTAAAAATTGAGCCACCGACGCACCATTTCTTTTCCTTATAAATTAGTTAGCTATAACAGTTGCATTTAGTTCTCTTTTGTCTTAGATTTTTAACTAGGGTTTTTCTATTATCACTTGATTGAAGTAAGCGCAATGAGTAAACAAACTTCCTAAGTACATTTGTTAGGAAATCAATTCCTTGGTTTTGATGATCACAACTATGCAATGGAAAACAAATGTACATATACAGGAAGTTATATAGAAACATCACCAAAAAGACAAGAACTAGACTCAAAAGAAGTATCAAGAGGCTACAAGTCGAGAGAATCGGAAAAGAAGTGATATAGACAAAAGAAAAGCAACATGCACTAATCCAGACGTCTGAGTGCACAGACCAAACGTCTGGTTAAGTTCTCTGGTTCACAAACTCAGAAGAAACCAGACGTCTGATCCTGAACTCAGACGTCTGACATACATCCAGACGTAAAACAGAAGTAAAGACCAGACGTCTGGATTATAAACTCAGACGTCTGAAATGCTACCAGACACAAAAAATATATGAAGTCCAGACGTCTGAGGTCACTTTCCAAACGTCTAAAAATAGGCTCGACTGTGTAATTTCAAACTCCAACTGTCACATCCGAAGAGACACATCCGCTCCTCTTCACTGCAACTCTTCATCACTAATAGGAGCAACTATAGAACGATTGTTAATGAAGGCAACTACACATAGAGACTCTTCATCACTATAAATAGCATCAGGAATTCAAGAGAAGCATTCACCTTACCTACTTACGCTTTTATATCTTATACTCTGATCTATTCCTGATCTCTAAGAAATCAACTACTTGTATTTAACTCTTCCATATATACAGAACTCCTCATTCAAACACTCTCTAGATAGATATATATATATATATTGGAAGCATTTGTGCTCAATAGTCAACATACGTTATAGAACACATTCTTGACAAAGAAACTCTGCTATTGTAAACATGTTCCTCCGGGTCAAGTGAGGGTTAGTTGAAAGGAAATTCCAAAGAGGAGCTTCGGGACTGGACGTAGGACGGGAGGTCCGAACCAGTATAAAATCCTGGTGTGATTATTTTCATTTACTTTGCTACTATCACTTATCAAGTTATATTATATAGTTAGCTGTTTATACTTGCATATATATATATATATATATATATATTCTATACGATCCACTCATATAGACTTTCAATGGGTATCAGAGCAAGGTTCGTTTAAAAGAACAGTAACACGTTTTTTAAATCATTCTAATATGGCAAGTATTTTTCAAGAAGGACAATCCACAGCACGACCCCCACTTTTTAATGGCTCTAATTATTCATATTGGTCAACACGTATGAGAATTTTTATGGAAGCTAATGGTTTAGAAATTTGGTCAGCCACTCAAGATAAATATGAAGCTCCAACTACTGCTATGAACACATGGATCGATGCACAAAAGACCTTAGCATCAAATAATGCTAAAGCTATGAATGTTTTGTTTTGCTCACTAGACAAAAATGAATTTTCACGTGTCATGTTATGTACAACTGCATTTGATATTTGGCGTACCTTACAAATTACACATGAAGGTACAACAAAGGTCAAACAAACTAAAATTTCAATCTTACAAAACCAATTTTCATCATTTAAAATGAAACAAAATGAAACTATAGTAGACATGTATTCTAGATTTCAAACTATTCAACATGATCTGATGGCATTAGGAGTTAAGTTTACTGATTTTGATTTAGTTTCTCGAATACTCAACTCTTTAACACCTGATTGGGAAAGAAAGGTATTAGCTATTGAAGAAGCTAACGATCTTTCTACTCTCAAAGTTGAAGAGTTGATAGGAAATTTGATGTCCTATGAAGCTAATTTGCAGGCACGTAAAGAATTAAATTCGGAGAAGAAGAACATAGCATTTCCATCAATAAAGAATGATGACTCAGATTTAGATGAAGATGAGATAATATTTATTGCCAAAAACTATAAAAGATTCAAGAAATTTAGAAAGATGACCAAGTTTCAAAAAGAAGGAAAGACCAACTCAACAAATCTATCTCAAATTAAGTGTTATGAATGTGATCAATACAGACACATGAAAAAGGATTGCCCAAAACTAAACAATGATAAAAGGAAGAGCAAATTTGAAAAACTCAAAAAAAAGAAAGCTTTCAAAGTAACATGGGATGACTCCGATTCTTCATCTTCAGAAAGTGATAGCGATAGTGACGGTGAACAAGCTAATGTATGTTTTATGGCACAAAAAGATGAGGTATGTCCGGAACTTAGCTATAAAGAATTATTTGAACTTAGCATGGAATTAGATGATAAATTTAGACAAATTAAAAAATTGAACAAAGAATATATAGTAAAAATAAATAGATTAGAACTTGAAGTGGGAATGTTGAAAGATGAAAAATTTATCCTAGAAGAAGAACTTGAAATATCTTAAGAAAAATTAAGAAATAATGTGATAAAAAGTGAGAACATTACTCTAGAAAAGGAAAATTTGCTAAAATAAAATGTTGATTTTAAAAATAGTATTGAATTATTGAAAACAGAAAATAGAGAATTAAAAAAAATAGATAAAATTACCAATAATGTATCAAAATTCAACAAAGGAAAACAAGATTTGGAAAATCTTATCAAAACATCAAAACCATCAGGTAATAGAAATGGAATAGGATTTAAAAAATGTTCTAAATAAAAGGAAAATAATGCTAAAAATATTAATTATATAGAAGCTAGAAGTTTATCTAAACAAAAATTGAATACCAAAAATATGAAAATTTGGCTTCCTAAAACAAATAATAATTTGATTAGACAAAAGCATATCAGTAATTACTTAGAAAATGTAGTCTATAATAAAAACTATATTTATAAAGGTACCAAACCATCTTGGGTGTGGCTACCTTTCTCTAACAATTAGGACCCTAATCAAATATATAGGTACCAATTAAAACATTTTTTATCTTGCAAGTACCCAAAATAAAAAAAAGGAGAAATGGATACTAGATAGCGGTTGCTCCAAACATATGACTGGAAATTCAAAAATGTTATCAAATATAACATACATCGATGGTGGAACGATAACATTTGGAGATAATTCAAAGGGATTTGTCATAGGCATTGGAGAAGTTATCAACTCTGGTATATCTAACTCTCCTATTATTACAAATGTTTTACTAGTAGAAAATTTAAAACACAACTTGTTAAGCATTAGTCAATTATGTGATAAAGGTTTTCAAATAAATTTTGAAAAAGATAGATGTCATATTTTAGATAATAACAAACAACTCATTTTTGAAGGTTTTAGAAACAAAAATATTTATGTATTAAACATGAATATTAATAAAAATTCAAACTTATGCTTAACTGCCAAACATGATGATCCATGGTTATGGCATAAACGATTTTGTCATATTAATTTTAAGAATATTAATAAGTTAGCTAAATATGAGTTAGTAAGAGGGTTACCTAAAATAAGTTACAAAGTAGAAAATTTATGCGACGATTGTCAAATTGGTAAACTAAAGAAAAGCTCGTTTAAATATAAAAATAATATTTCTACAAAAAAAACCATTAGAATTATTACATTTAGATTTATTTGGTCCAACACAAATAAGATCTATTAATCATAACAAATATGTTTTCGTAATAGTCGATGATTTTTCAAGATATACATGGACTTTATTTCTAAAACATAAAAGCGATACTTTTGGTATGTTTAAAATATTTGCAAAACGAATTAAAACTCAAATGAATTTGAAAATTAAAAATATTAGAAGTGATCATGGAGAAGAATTCGAAAATGATCTTTTTTCAAATTTTTGCAATAAAAAAGGAATAACTCATAATTTTTCTTTTCCTCGTACACCCCAACAAAATGGTGTTGTAGAAAGAAAAAATCGTACATTACAAGAATGCGCACGAACATTATTAAATAGTAGCGGATTACCAAAACACTTTTGGGCCGAAGCTATTGCTACATCTTGTTATGTATTGAATCGAGTAACTATTCGCCCAATGACTAAACAAACTTGTTTTGAAATATTTTTTGGTAAAAAACCTAAAGTATCATACTTTAAAACTTTTGGCTCAAAATGTTTTATATTAAATACAAAAGATAAATTAGGAAAATTTGATACATTTACTCCTTTGCATTATTTCAAGTTCTTTAACTTTATAATTAATTACTTAATTATTTATTTATTAATTTATGGGGCGTTACATATTGTCTCTTCTTGTTCACCATATGTCTCCTCTCTTCTTGAGCCTTGTGTTTCTTGTGCCTCCCGTGTTGTGTGTTTCATGAGCCTCTCCACCTGTAGGTACCAAAGGTCTAAACGAACGATGCAACTTGTTTCTGCCAAAAATTGAGTCAAGAAAATGTCTTAAGTCAATAGACCCACTTTTCACCTTCTCCGCACGAAAACAATTATCTTGCATATCATCGACCGCTTCTAAAGCACTATATATTCAGCTTACTGATAAAAAAAGTTAAACTTAACAATTCTTATGTCATGAAAGAATGCAAACTTTTAAATTTTGTAGATCGATGTACCAACTACATCACGCTTTAATGGAGCTCGATGAATGTAAGCAACCTATCTTCTAGACGATTGTTTGAAAATATACCGATGAGTTATTTGTCAATGTCAAATTCATACTCACTCGATAATATATGAGTACGTTCTTGAAAATCATGATCAAGTCTTCCATTTTATAAATCCACATTTTCATTCAGCAAAGCTTTCGAATCATTCGGATTTGGATTTATTTGAACAATAAGATCAAGAATGTGTGGAGGAGTAAATCCAAATTGTCCCATCATCCGATGCGGGGCATAATTTTCAAAATTCCAAAATAGTATTAACCGTACTTCGAAGTCCAACTCAAAAGGAGAAATTATATAATAGGACCATTAAATGCATTAAGCAATGAATATGGTTCCTAATTTATGGATACATCCGATAGTAAGTCTAACTTATTACTATAATATCGAACATTTTTAGGAGTTTCATGCCAATTTCTAGCACAACTCCACCAACAACGGTATGGGCGATCACGATCCAAATTAGCAGGAATCTTATACCAGCACGTCTTATAGCTAGATGAGACTATGACCATCACTATAGCAATGTCATACAACCATCTCGTAATTTTTTTATAGCACAACATTTGTCAAATCACTATACAAATAACAAAGTGTTGCACTAGCCTATGAATACTGACTACTTTGTACTAATTCGTTCAAAAGTCACATAAAATTTCAAGTTACGTCAACCTTTCAAATGATCCGTAAAAAGTCAAGAGTTTAAGAAGTACAAGGTTAAACCACAGCTACGATAAAGTATATTAATATTGTCATATCTTCTCTAAGTGGATCTTGAAATTCTTTTCTAAACCAACTCATACTAAACTCACTTTTGGATCATATAACATTTTTGGATTATACAACATTTTCAAGAGGAAATATACAAAGTAACTCATGAAACAGTATAAAATTATCATACCCCAAACTATCAAGACAAATTGTGGAACCATATGTGGGTAAGTCTAATGAATAATAAAGGTTACATAAAGTGGTAGACGTTTCTTTTACACTAAAATGAAAAGTATTTTTATCTGGCTTACAATGATCACACAATGCCATAACAAGATTATG
Source organism: Allium fistulosum (assembly GCA_030737815.1). NCBI lineage: Eukaryota > Viridiplantae > Streptophyta > Magnoliopsida > Asparagales > Amaryllidaceae > Allium > Allium fistulosum. The sequence goes on along the minus strand of CM060907.1, from coordinate 640,364,788 downwards.
ATTAAATACGTTGTATTCAACTTGCATTTCTTTTCAAAATCCAACTAATTTTAAATTTTCTTCCAAACAAGGTTCCTTGTAATTCATTTATTTAGTCCTGCTTGAATGGTCTACAAGTTGAACTATTTGAACACTCTGATTTATAAAAACCAATACAAATCAACATTTAATAATGTATTTTCTTTAAAAAATGATTTATAAAATAAAAAAATTACCTCAACAGTGATTGATTTTCACTCATATGTTTGCGTTGAAGATAAAAAACACTTCTATCAACAAGTCTGGATGGCAATTCTATAAAAATTAAGAATCCAATATATAACATTAATATCCAATTATGTACTATAAAAATTAGTACTAGCGTTTCTGAAGTGACCCACTTCTTTTGGATTGTTATTTTTCAGTGATTTACTGTTGAGATTTTTTTTTTCCAAACCAAGTGATCACTTCTTTAATTTCATTTTCCCCAAGATCCAAATTCTTACCAATATAAAAATATTAGTATATAAGTCAATTCAAGTCATTTATATATATGAAGATATATAAATGTTTCCTTGCTTATCAGAGTATTAAAAATTAACAAGGAAAATTCAATCACACAATATTTCTCATTTTTCAGAGAATTGGTGTCACATAGCCATTTCTATTTTTACATTCCTCTTTTTTTTGATCTCAAGCTTGATTAATAATAAATTCGAATATTGCCACTTATAATTTTCTTGCTTACTTCTCAAATTAATTGGTTTCTTGGTTTACAAGCCATACATTTAAATTCCGGAATTCTTTTGAGATTTGGTACTTATCATATGAATTATGAGGTGATAAACTAGGTTGAAGTCTAAGCAGAGAAAAACAACACATGTGATCAGGGTTTAGACACAACAAGCACAAACCAATCATGACAGACAAAATACATATTTCCTGGTTAACTGAGCAGATAGTCATCACATGAGTGATGGTGTTGTGAGCTACTTTATAAATCACACAACTTCTTATATCTGGAGCTAGAAAAGTGTTGAATTCGGTGTCTTACCACTTAGTATCAGTTTTGAAGCTATAGTATCAGATTTTCCCAACCTAGTATTAGATCAGTAGTTATAGTATCAGAAATTTCCTACCTAGTATCAGTTTTATAGTGTCAGATTTCTCCTACTTAGTATCAGTTTTATAGTATCAGATCTCTCCTACTTAGTATCAGTTTTATCAGTTCTATAGTATCAGATCTCTCCTAATTAGTATTAGTTTTATAGTATCATAACTGAAGTGCCTCAAGACTGTCTAGAAAAACATGTTCACATATCAGATTAAATGGCATCTTCTCCTTCAGCATTATCTACTAAAACTATTTCAGAACTTGTTACTTAAGTCCACAACTCACAAACACATATAACATTTAAGTTTCTTTTTCTTCTTACATGCTGTTTTCCAGATATCAAAGTAAAAGACACTCATTAAAATACTTAGAACATATTAGAGTTTTCCTAACTTAATTATTACAAAGACACTGCTACTTCTCTTAAACACTTTAAATTCCTCAAGATCTCCAAATATCCATGCAAGCAAGCAAGCAATTCATGCATCTTTCCCTGCAGCAAAACTTTGAACTGCCTCAATAAAATGAGACACCCCAAGTATTGCAAAGGCAACAAATAGGGTCAGAAATAAATTCTGGTGTGAGTGAAATCAAGTATGCAAAATATCTTGTAAATTCTTAAGGCTGTATAGAGAACTTTTCTATTAAATGCTATTCAAATCCCAATTAAAATCTGAGAATGTGTATATTTAAGTCTATCTATAAACATACATCCAAGCATTCATCCATTCACTTCATTCAGTTGTACAAGTACAAAACTCCTATGGATTAACTCCCTGAATTCCATAGCATAATTTCTCCTTCTCATCTTTTCATTTTGTTTGGTCTGAACTCTTGCCATTGAACACCATGTGTGCATTGCAAAGGGGCTCAGTTCTGTTAACCCTTTACACAGAGGCCTACGGGACTTAAACAAGTCATGCACATACCCATCAACCACCTGCTGATGAGTAGATCAAGGCACTACTCCTAAATTATTTTATAATTTAGAGACCATGCTTATTTATTTCTTTCTGGGGAATTTTTCTTTTGATTCCAGAGATACTCGTATTCTTTCCTTCCTTATATAGGTCAAGAATTATTAAAATCACCCAAAGATCATATCCAGACATACAAAGCATTCATGTAAAATTGCACACCTTATTTCAAAGTCATTTTTGCTTTAATCACATTTTTCTAAAACCTACTTATATTTTTATTTCTAGAAATTTCCATTTCTTACACAAATATGAAGAAGTCATTTGCAAAACTATATTTATTCTTTTACTGTGAACATAGGGAATGGTTTTTGAGAAAAACCCATAAAAACTTATTGGTTTATGATCTGAACAAATCAGCACATATTTGTAATATTGCATTGTTCATATCATTTTTAATATAGACTAGACATAAGCATAAATCTCAATATTCACACTGCCTAATTCTTTTCTTTCATTGATACCCTACTCCACAGTAAAATATTTGATTCATTTTCATATCAAAACTAGCATATATAAAATCTATTCCTGTGATTAGTGTATTTGTTTGATTATCTATATTTTAAAACAAAAACTGAAACCATCACAACAAGTCAAAACAGATTAAAGCCTCATCCAAAAACTCAACCAGAATACCATCCATGATCAACATATTTTCATCCAGAAAATAAAATCAAATAGGAAAAACATAATGTAATGTTTATATAAAATAACTTGGCTGCCCTTAACATGGGTCTTAATGCCTTACAGATCATAAGTGATTAATCACTCACCTTCCTCCTCTCTTCCCCGAGAATGTCTAAGCTTGAAAACAGGGTGAGCTCTCCTTTCTATTTTTTTTTTAGTGTGTTTCTGTTTTCCCCCCAGAGAAAACCTCTGCTTCCCTCTTGATTTAAATCATTTTGCTAGGGTTTTACTAAAGGAAAAACCCATTTTATCCTCACATTACTCAGAGAATTATGTGTGTGTTGTTATGGCTAAATGTGCCATTTTCTCTTGATTTCTATTTCTAGTAAAAGCAGTTGCTTCTCTGCTTTTCTGTGCACATGCTATTTGCATGATCCATCTACACATCATCTTTGTGTGACTCAGAAACATTGTATACCTTGTTAGGCCTGAATGGTCCTCTTATATTATTTCAAACCATTTATTTCCTGATTTATTTTTGAGAAGGTGTTTATGCACAATAATACTAAACTGGTTCTCATGCAATTTGGTTATCAAAAGGGCTTTATCATTTTATACTTCTTTGGCTACTCATATCCAATACATATATATATTGAAAAAAAAGAATCTCTATCCTCTTATTTATTCATTTCACTTACTCCTAATATTATTATTGTCAGACTATATTTTCTTTTCTTAAATATTCTCATTTTAAAATTATTTTTTATCTCAATAATTTGGGTCTTCACAGTTTCCTTTTTTGAGTATCTAGCTAGTAATATATCAATATCAAATCAATTAACTACAACTTAAGTCACTAAAATTACTCAGATATGAAAAGAAAAAATCTTCAATTAATTCAAATTCAAAAACAATATACCTCTAATTTGTGAAGATGAAGAAAAACCTGCCATTTTGAGAACAACGAACAAGTTAATTAATCTAATTTGCTATTTTGGGATTAAATTTAATAAGGGATTGAGAAAGAGAAAGTTAGAAATAACTAGAATGCGTTGGATATAGGGAAAGAAGGAACAAAAAAGGGGAGGAAGAGAATGAGGGAAAAATAGCCATTGTTTTTCTTAACGCCGTAAATGTTCCAACACAGTCCAAAATTGCGCAAGTGCAAATATGTATATATATTTAAAAATTATAGCATGTGCAACTTAAATTGCGCAAGCTATAATAAAATGTTAATGCTTGCACAATTTAAAATTGCGCATGTTATATCAAAAACATGTTTATTTTTGCCATAAGTTTTTTGGAAGCTATTACTACAATACATTTTTTTTGCAAGCTCATATAATTTTTTTCCCTAATGATAATAATGCATTTTCTTTATAAAATATTATTGATGGGTATTATAATGAGTATTATGAAATAAATTTAAAATAAATAAATGATACATGTCGATTTATTTAGCAACTTGAGTACATGTCGTATTACAAGTTATTTCCTCCTTGGAGACTTTCTCCTTTCTCTTTTTGGCTTTGTTTACAAGGCTAAGCTATTGCCTTCAATTTATTCTAATGAAGGTTATGTTTTTAATGCATAGTTGAATGAGAGAGCACGGGCCTATTACTTCCACCATCACAACCTTGACTCCTAATTTTGAATTGTTAGATTGAATCTTCAAAAGCACACTATACATCCCGGTCTTAAGACACAATGTTAATGTACTCTCAACATAGAAAGTATAAAAAAATTAGGTTTTGATATTAAAACGTCATATGAGATATATCTCAATACAAGGGAATTTTTTTCTCTTTTAACTTCATCTTGAATTTCATCAACAAGAATACATATTTTTTACCTCTAGTTTCTTCAGGGATCGTATTCCTCTCTAATAGCTATAATATGCATAATCTCCTTTTGAATTATAGGAAAAGTTTATTGAGATTTTGAGGGAAATTTTGTAGTAATTTTTGTATGCAAGTTCATCATTTCTTTCTTCTTTAAACTTTAATAATTCAATGAAAATTATTTGCTTTAACAGCTTTAACGAACTTAAGCTTTCATCATGTACTCCAAAACCATACGCTTGAAGAACAGGATAGAAAATAGCTTGAATGCTTGCTTTAAGGCATATTTGGTTTTATAATTTTTTTCTTTTAATTGAACAGTAACCACCATCTTAATATAATCCCTTGCATAGTTCTCGCATTTGTTGTGTGAAAAAGTGGTATACCAAAATGATGTAAAAATGCATATTTTATACCATTATTAATTCACTTTTTTGAGTTAAATTCTTCTAAAGTTAGTGCATATTGAACTTCTGATAACCTGGTTTTCTCTCCAAAAAGATAACAAGCAAAACATTGTGCGTTATTCTTAGTAAGAGAATATTCCAACCACGAACACTGTTGCAACCACAACTTGAAACTTATAATATTGCTTTCCAATAAGGGTTTTAGGATATTGAGTTATTTTAGATTTATATGGCCCTAAATTAATATAATCTCGTTGAATTTTGTCTATTTTGCTAAGAGTTTAAATTTCATAAATTGACGATCGCAACATTGGATCCCATTCAACAATTGCAGGGTAGGGCTTAAGGGCATGAACTGAAACATGTTAATTATGGAACTAATAGTTGAATTGAGGTGTAGTAACTTCCAATGTTGAATGCTATTTTGATGGAAAATCCTTAATGCTCTTCTTTAAAGAATGTTAGATGTGTTCTTAGTTTCATGCTTTGTGGTTTATGCGAAACTTTAAATATCCTATTGCACATTACATAATCCAATTAGAAAAAATAAACGATATCAAATACAATTAAATAACAATCAAATTAATCAACCATGATCAAAGACAATCAAAATATAATGTTCATTATACATTTGAATTTAGAATTGAAGTTTGATAACCAACAAAACTACCAAAATCATTAAACCAATCTATCACAAACAGTCCTAAAACAACCCCAAATTATCATCTTCTCAATTTTCCTTAATTTTTATTATCGAATTGTCTTCCACACTCATCTTAGACAAGGGAAGCTTACCCTTGCATGAGTGCTCTCCTTAAAACAAGATGTTTCTATACTATAAGCAACATAAAAAACATACACATCAAAATACGTAAAAATTTCTGACCTGTAAATTTTTCCTCCTCATAAAAGTAGCATGAAATGCATACACATAAAATACATGAATCCTCCTTATTTCCAACCTGTAAAATTTGTCTTTTGACTTGGTCATAGATGCAGTATAGGACTGCATAGGTAGTATCCTCCTCAAATCTTTTGAGCTGCTTCAAGCCCTTAGTAACCTAATTAGCTGCATGCTCAGCTTTATCTACCCTAGCCCCTTAGGCAACCTCCTTGTCCTTTCAAGAAACAAGGTAAGCTTTGAGTTGCTCCAATTCCTAGGGAAGGGAGCAGCTTTTTCAATGCCCAACTTAGATTGGACGTTGTCCAACTCAACCCTGCATCAGTCAAAATATTTTTGCATTTTGAAGACAAGCACACCACAATGAAACAAAATAAAACCGAAGTTAAAATTACAAGTCAAATAATTGACTGGATTATCTGAATCAGTCGATCGTTTACATGATATTGTTATTACACGACTAATATGACATATATGGTATGTGAACCTAACTCCCAAACATTTCAAGGAATTAAGATATTGGAGAATGTTTGGGTTATTTTACTCATACAAGATTGGAAACAATTACTCCAACAAGTTAATATTAAAAGAGAAGACACAGAGGGAAAGAGGGTTATCTTCGAGGAGTTTGGACTAAATTTTTTTCAACCAACAATAAAGCAATCACCAAATCCATAACAGATCTAGAGTTAGTGTAACGACCCACTATTTTGGACCATTCAAATCGACAATAATCCACACATGTCGGACTTGAATAATGCAAAATAACAGATTGTAATAAAATTTGGAGCAAATAAAATCATTCACAGAATCACAGACACAGATATATCAGAATAACTTGCAGCGGAAAATAAAATAAATAGTGTTTCATGAAGCCACTACAATACAGAGTCTCAAAAACCAATACAAAATACATAGTCTGAAAATAAATACAGTTCTGAAACAAGTACAGTAGAAATCCCAAATACATAAGTCTCTAATACAAAAGCTGAAATAGAATGACTGAAACAGAAATATATGAATAACTAGATAAGCAGAATCTCCAGCGATTCCTAGCTCCAGAAAGTGAAGTCCAAAGCTGTGAATACTCAGGCTGACCCGAGCGTAAATAAAACACAACACTCAAGTCAGGACATACATACTTATACAATGTAAACCAACTCAAGTGAAACTGTAATAAAAGTACAAGTAACTTAAAGAATGCTTGGGATCGCCCATTCTTTAAGGATCCGTTAAACTATCTACTATGTAGTAATATTCGCTATTATAATAATGTCTAATATAAAATAAACATACTTTTAAATAGCGTTAAGGGGATACCCATATAGCCCTTAACACATAATAGTGCCAATAGTCTATACAGTACCTATATACCTCGAAAGGCTATGAGAAGATACTCCATAGGTACGACAGAAATAGAAACTCGTAGTAAAGCTCGATATGGTAGGTGACACGCCATAACTAGGCAATGCCAGGGTAGATATACCAATTACGCATCCGGGCTGGTGGAAACGTGACGCAGCGGATAATTCAAAACAATGTAGATCGGTGAAAGTAGCAGTCGATGGATTGATGAATGCTGAATTGCCCGAATTCGTTGATCCGAAGATACCGAACTCTAGCTATCTCGAACTCGTTGATCGCGCACGATACCGGGTTCAAAGATCTTCAATTCTTCAAGCGTTGATCAAGCGCACTTGATTCCGCGAATCGGCTTCTACAATCGTTGAATCGAGCGCACTCGATTATCCGAAAGAGGAGATAGGAGATTACACTCAACTACCAATTTGAAATGAAATCACAAAGCAATCAAAAGAGAATTTTATTCAATATTCAACAACCTTACAAAATGACACAACTTGCCTATTTATAGGCTACAACACAAATCCAGAAAATTTCCTAAGTCATAAGTCGTTTCCGACTCATCATCCATGACCTACGACTCATCATAAGTCGTATACGACTTATCAACTTTCAATACAAATCAAAAGTAAACGACTCATAACAGACGACTCATCCTAAGTCGTTTACGACTTATCAGCTTACAATACAATCATACGACTTACAAACAAAATTACAAACGACTCACAACAGACGCGACTTAACAACCAACGCAACAGCCACTTCCTTCGATTTAGAATTCACGGTGTAGATTAACTCGCAGAAGATACCACGCTTCAGTCTTCAGCGACTCATCCCAACGGTAGAGATTAACTCGTGTTGCCCTTCCTGGATCCTTCTTCTTAAGTCGTAGACGACTTATAGCTCTGTCTTTAACTCGCGGTTGACTTACCTCCTCATCTCCGTTGAGTCGTGGACGACTCATACCTGTTTCCTTAAGTCGGAGACGACATATATCTTCCATCCAGTTGAGTCGTGGACGACTTATAGCTGCACCGTTAACTCGTATACGACTCATCAACACCGAACGACTCATGCTCTCCTTAAGTCGTAACTCCATTTCATCAGAACTGTTAGGTCGTAGGTTCGAGTTAGCTCTTTCCCCTGGTTTCCAGTTGAGTCGTGGACGACTCATCACCGCCTCCATAAGTCGTAGACGACTCATGCCTGTCTCTATGAGTCTTGGACGACTCATCACCGCTTCCTTGAGTCGTAGACGACTCATACCTTGGCCAAATAAAGGTTGCGCTGCATCATCCTCCCCAGGTTGAGAGAAATTCGACCTCGAATTTGCACACTCTTCATCCCCAACAAACTCATCCTCATGATATGGTACAAGATGTTTAACATTGAATACGTCAGATGTATACACATCATCTGGCAGCTTTAGTTTATAAGCATTTTCATTGATTCGTTTCACAACTTCCACCGGACCAATTTTTCTGGCTTTCAACTTGTTATATGCGCCCACTGGAAAACGATCTTTTGTTAATACCGCATAAACCAAATCTCCTTCATTAAACTCAACATTTCGTCGTTTCAAATCTGCAGATTGTTTATACTTCTCATTTGCTTTCTCTAATCGTTCTTGAACGATTTTATGACACTCCGTCAGCCCTTCAACAAAATCAACAGCTTTCTTAATTGTCCCCTTCGAGTGTGGTATCATCGTTAAATCTAACGGTCCCTTCGGTAAACTTGAATAAACAATCTGGAATGGACTGAACCCAGTACTTCGATTCACAGCATGATTATGGGCAAATTCTGCCTGGCATAACTTCACGTCCCAACTCTTCAGATTATCTTGCACAAGACATCTCAACAAGTTTCCCAATGATCTGTTAACCACCTCAGTCTGTCCGTCCGTTTGCGGGTGATAAGCACTACTAAATTTCAGCTTCGTTCCCACCATTTTCCACAAGCTCAACCAAAAGTGACTCAGAAATCGAGTATCTCTATCCGACACAATAGATTCTGGCAATCCATGAAGTCGATAGATCTCCTTGAAAAACAACTGAGCAACATGAACAGCATCTGCCGTCTTCTTGCAAGCAATAAAATGTGCCATCTTCGAAAATCTGTCAACTACCACATAAATGGAATCATTACCACGCTGCGTTCTCGGCAATCCCAACACAAAGTCCATACTCACATCAACCCATGGTTTACTTGGTACAGGTAATGGCATATATAAACCAGCATTAGTCGCAGTTCCTTTCGAAACCTGACAAATATGACAACGCTCAACAAACCTCTCCACTTCTTTCCTCATCGATGGCCAAAAGTAGGATTGTGAAATTAACTGTAAGGTACGGTCTCTTCCAACATGCCCTTCTTCGTGTAACTCCTTGATAATCTTCATTCTCAGACTACCCTCCGGTATGCATAATCAACTTCCTTTAAAAAGAAAACCATCTACCATCAAGAACTCATCCGTCTTTCCCTCCTTAACTTTATCAACAAACTTCATGAAGTAAGGATCTTCAACAAATAATTCTGGCAATATTTCAAACCCCGTCACTTCAACTTTCAGCGTAGCCAACAAATGACTCCTCCTACTCAAAGCATCAGCCACTCGATTTGTCACCCCTGACTTGTGTTTCACAACAAAAGTAAACTGTTGTAGATATGCAATCCACGATGCATGTCTCGATGAAATCTTGTCTTGCCCTTGCAAATGCTTCAATGCTTCATGATCGGTGTAAAGAACAAACTCCTTCTGAAATAGATAGTGTCTCCAGTGTTTGATAGATTGTACAACAGCATAAAACTCCACATCATATGTACTGTAACGCATCTTCGCTCCTGACAACTTCTCACTGAAATAGGCAATTGGACGCCCCTTCTGACTCAACACCCCTCCAATCCCAACCTTGGATGCATCAGTATGTAGTTCAAAAACTAACTGAAAATCAGGTAGCACTAGAATTGGTGTAGACGTCAGCAATTCCTTGATCTTTCCAAAAGCAACCCCTGCTTCTTCTGACCATGAAAACTGTTTGCCTTTCATACAATCTGTAACAGGTGCCATCACACTACTAAAGTGTGGAATGAACCTTCGATAGAATGAAGCCAACCCATGAAAACTACGGACTTCCGTTATCGTTTTGGGTTGCGGCCAATTTCTGATCGCCTCGACTTTACTTTGGTCAACCTGTATTCCTTTCTCTGAAACAACATACCCCAGAAATAAAACACTGTGCGTCATGAACACGCATTTCTTCGTAGCAGCATAAAATTGTTCTTGTCTTAGTACCATCAGCACTTCTCTAAGATGATTCAGATGTTCCTCTGAACTCCCACTGTAAATAAGAATATCATCGAAATACACCACCACAAATTTCCCAATGAACGGTCGAAAAATCTGATTCATCACCCTCATGAAAGTACTTGGTGCATTGGATAAACCAAATGGCATGACCAACCACTCGTATAGACCCTCCCTGGTTTTAAAAGCAGTCTTCCACTCATCGCCTGGTCTGATACGAATTTGATGATATCCGCTCTTCAAATCAATCTTAGAAAAGATAGTAGCTCCGCTTATCTGATCTAACAAGTCATCCAACCTCGGCATTGGAAATCTATATCTCACAGTGATCTTATTCAATGCTCGACTGTCAGTGCACATTCTCCATGTCCCATCCTTCTTGGGTACCAATAAAGCTGGTACAGCACAAGGACTCAGACTCTCCTGCACACGCCCCTGTTCAAGCAATTCCTCTACCTGCCTCCGCAATTCTTCATGTTCCTTCGGACTCATTCGATAATGTGGTCTGTGTGGCAATACAGCACCTGGAACAAGATCTATCTGATGTTGTATATCTCTCAACGGTGGCAACTCCGTTGGTAACTCCTTTGGAAATACATCGTCAAATTCTTTCAAGACTGGTTTAACTTCTTCTGGAATTTCAACTTCTTCACTGCTCTCACGCCCAATCAACAAGAATACTTCCGGTTCTTCCTCAACCTCCTTAACAAACTCTTTCAAAGATAATAAAGTTTTCAGCTCTTCGATTTCTTCTGACTTACTTTCTTCTTGTGATCTCTTCTTTGGAACTAAAATAATCTTCGTGCCTTTAAACATAAAACTGTAGCTATTGGTCCGACCGTCATGTAGTACTGCTCGATCATATTGCCATGGTCTTCCCAATAATAAGTGGCATACATCCATCTCTACGACATCACACCATATTTCATCTTTGTATTTCTTCCCAATAGAGAATGGAACTCGAACTCGTCTATCCACTTTCACTTCTCCTCCTTTTCTCAACCATGCTAACTTGTATGGACTCGGATGTTTCTCTGTCTTCAATTTCAACTTCGTCACAGCTTCGGTTGAAATAATATTATCACAGCTTCCTGCGTCGATCACAAACTTACACACCTTCCCCAGAATAGTACATGTTGACTGAAAGATATTACTCCTCAACCAACTAGCTTCCTCCTGCTTCGGTGTTAAACACGATCTCCTCAGCATTAGGTTACAACCTTCGTCTCCTGACGCAATATCCTGCTCATCTTCCTCAACTAGATTAGAACAATCCTCAACAACATCCTCATCGTCAACTTCCACAATCATGGTTCTCTTCTTTGGCTTTGGACACTCACTGCTTTTATGACCCAATTCCTGACAATTGTAACATTTGAAACCATTGTTAACTTTCGCCTTCTCAGCCTCTTTCACCACTGGTCTACTGATAGTTTTAGAAACATTAGAACTTCCTCCAACACCCTTCGCTTGATTGTTAGAATTAGAAAACACACCACTTCCTCGTCTCCCTTGTTTTTCCCAAGCCAACGCTTTCTGATGTGCTTCTGCTACAGATCTTGGATCGAACATATTCACCATATCCTGAATCTGCATTCTCAATCCTCCAATGAACCTAGATGTCAGCTGCTCTTCTGTTTCCATAATATCGTTCCTTGCAATGAGTTGATAAAATTCATCAGCATAGTCATTAACTGTCTTCGTGCCCTGCCTCAAGTTCTGCAAACGTTGATACATCAAAGATTGATAATTGTATGGTAAGAACGTTGCTTTCATCAACTTCTTCATCTTCTCCCAAGATTCAACTTTTGACTTTCCCATACGTTCACGTGTAAGCTTGGTTTGCTGCCACCATGCCAAAGCTCTACCCCTCAGCCTTGTAGCAACCAACTTCACTCTACGATGTTCTGGTACTTCTTTGAAGTCAAAAATCTCCTCTACATTAGCCACCCAATCTAGAAATTCCTCCGCTTGCATACCACCCTTGAATTCAGGAATTTCTGTCTTCATCCCCGATTCCCACTTGTGATCATACTCAGAATAGTTTCTTCCTTGACCTCTTCCTTGAATACTACCACCATCATACTCCTCTTCAAAATCAGATGCATAACGATGTCGATTCTGACCACCAACATCTCTACTACCATTACGCCTTCCACCATCATCCCTTTTATCGACATTCCTCCGTTCACGATCATTCATGTTCCTCCCACGCCCTTGATCGTTTTCAACGCTTCGGTCTCGATTGGAATGTGGCGAGACTCTACTACCTCCATGATTAGATTCTGGTGAAACCCTCCTCCGATTTTGATTCATCTCCGTCATAAGCCTCTCTAACCGGCCAATTCCTTCATTAAGCTTCTCACTAAAATTCTCATTGATTCTTTGCTCCATCTCATCAGCCTCTTCTCTTCGATATAAAGCTTCTACGTTCTGGTGGCGATTAGCTCTTCTTGGCGGCATACTTGAAAGCTTCACAAATTCTCCAACACTTCAAATTCAAACACTTTCCGGATTTTGATCCAAAATGAAACGGATCGAAAACTTCCACTTTGTAGCAAATCGCGATGAACACGATGGACAAAGTTTCGGCTTCCAATGCAAATCCGAACTTCAATCTTCAAATCAATGCGAACAATGATGACTCTTCTCTTGCTTACGGCTCACGGTTTAACACTTCAAGCTCTCGTCTTCTCTTCAAACTTCAAATCTCTTCAAATGATTAGGCTCCAAGTCTCGATCTAGCTATGATTGGCTAGAACAAGCTCTGATACCAAAACTGACGCAGCGGATAATTCAAAACAATGTAGATCGGTGAAAGTAGCAGTCGATGGATTGATGAATGCTGAATTGCCCGAATTCGTTGATCCGAAGATACCGAACTCTAGCTATCTCGAACTCGTTGATCGCGCACGATACCGGGTTCAAAGATCTTCAATTCTTCAAGCGTTGATCAAGCGCACTTGATTCCGCGAATCGGCTTCTACAATCGTTGAATCGAGCGCACTCGATTATCCGAAAGAGGAGATAGGAGATTACACTCAACTACCAATTTGAAATGAAAGCACAAAGCAATCAAAAGAGAATTTTATTCAATATTCAACAACCTTACAAAATGACACAACTTGCCTATTTATAGGCTACAACACAAATCCAGAAAATTTCCTAAGTCATAAGTCGTTTCCGACTCATCATCCATGACCTACGACACATCATAAGTCGTATACGACTTATCAACTTTCAATACAAATCAAAAGTAAACGACTCATAACAGACGACTCATCCTAAGTCGTTTACGACTTATCAGCTTACAATACAATCATACGACTTACAAACAAAATTACAAACGACTCACAACAGACGCGACTTAACAACAAACGCAACAGCCACTTCCTTCGATTTAGAATTCACGGTGTAGATTAACTCGTAGAAGATACCACGCTTCAGTCTTCAGCGACTCATCCCAACGGTAGAGATTAACTCGTGTTGCCCTTCCTGGATCCTTCTTCTTAAGTCGTAGACGACTTATAGCTCTGTCTTTAACTCGCGGTTGACTTACCTCCTCATCTCCGTTGAGTCGTGGACGACTCATACCTGTTTCCTTAAGTCGGAGACGACATATATCTTCCATCCAGTTGAGTCGTGGACGACTTATAGCTGCACCGTTAACTCGTATACGACTCATCAACACCGAACGACTCATGCTCTCCTTAAGTCGTAACTCCATTTCATCAGAACTGTTAGGTCGTAGGTTCGAGTTAGCTCTTTCCCCTGGTTTCCAGTTGAGTCGTGGACGACTCATCACCGCCTCCATAAGTCGTAGACGACTCATGCCTGTCTCTATGAGTCTTGGACGACTCATCACCGCTTCCTTGAGTCGTAGACGACTCATACCTTGGCCAAATAAAGGTTGCGCTGCATCAAAACGCATAGCAGCCACTACCGCCCACCTCGAACATTACTCCCAAATCAAGGGGTACACCCAATCAATCACAAAGTAATAGAATGATATCGAAGAAGTGTGTCCGATCAAAGGTGCTACCTCATTGGCCCGTCAATCGCTCCTATTTTAGCCACCTTATACCAACTCATGGGAGTTGGGTCCACGTATATACCTTTAGGATCGTTGCCACCTTCCTACTTCATTCTAAAAACTCCACCGCGTACACAGTTGTTAAAGTGGTTTACGATATCGATAGAGAGTATGTCCATATCCGATCTCGGTTTCTTTAACAACCAATCGTTATTATAACCCATGGTTATAAATTTCAAAACAGTTTATATTTTAAATCAAATATTTCATTTAAAACCATTTAAAAGTAAAACCATTATACTTTTATATCAAATATTCAATTCCCAAAAATATAGCCTTTTCTGAGTTCAATTATTCACTTAAATACATTAAAACATTAAAATTCCAGCTTTCATAGCATTTAAAAAGTGCTGCGGTAAGTTATATCTGAAAACAATTCAATTCAGCAAAGACAGTATTTATAAACTACTGTAATAGCTCAGTTTTAGTGGAAAAATAGTTCAATTTAGAAAAGACAGCATTTACAAAACTGCTGTAATAGTTCAGGGTTCAAATTAAAGATTTAATTCAATTCAGCAAAGACAGCATTTATAAACTGCTGTGATAGCCCTTAGTTAAATAGCCTTTAGTTCATTTGTATCAACCATAGCACTTACAAAGTGCTGCAGATTCTTCTTAGTTCAGATTTTAGTTCATTTCCAGAAACGATAGCATTTCTGAAGTGCTCCTAAATGAATTTCTAGATTTTAAATAGAATTCCAGCCATAAATAAACTTCAATTTAAATCAATTTATCTTATAAAAATCATATTTTTCCATATCAAAATGTTCATTTAAATACCCTTTACTTATGGTTTTTATAAAGAAAAATTTTTACAATAAAAATTAAATTTTCCAACAATTTTACTTATTAAATTCAAGTGTACCATTTTCTTATTCTTTCATTTTTACAATTTACTTTAATTAAACTTCCATTTTCACAATTTAAAACCTAATTTCCATTTTTATTTGATTAACTTAAATTTCCATTAAAAACTAAATCACAAATTTCCAAATTAAGTTATGTTTTAAATCACAATTTTCTTTTCATTTATTTAACATTTTTAACACATAGAAAAATCATTTTCTCTTTATTAAATCATTTTAAATATAATTAAAATTAAATTATCATATTTTTACATTTTAAAAATACTTAAAAATTTCCAGAAAACTTTATAAAATAACCACCGGTCTGTATAATATTTTCTAGCCTAAGTCAAGTGATACGGATAATATATCATTTCAATCCGTAATTTACAAAGAAAATCCGGGTTTTATCATTTCAAACCCGCAATCCCAAGTAAATAAAATAAATAAAAATCGCTTATGCTTATCATTTCAGCCCATAACGATTTTTCCCTATTCTAAAGTCCGTTCGGGTATGTATCATTTCAATCCATAGTGATTCTATTCTACAGGGAACTTGCAATGTGATAAATAGAATAGAATAAACAGTAAAATAAAATATAGCATAACGGATGATGTGACAAGTTAATTACAGGGTTTAACATCATATAATTTACATCACAGGCAGATATAACATGATACAATAATTTATACATATTCACTTGTTGTCACTTCACAATTTATATAAGTATAGATGTCGTGTGTGAATACTTACCTTTTTACGCTGAAGTTTGCTAAACAAACACACAAACGGAAATCCGGAAAGCACGAAAGCACAACTAGATTTGGATGGAGAGAGAGCCAAGATGTTAATCTTGTATTCACAAAATAAACAAAGAAAAATATAAATATTAATACAATACAAAACATTATATTGAAACAAAGGAAGTAGAATTAGACAAAAGAACATCACCAAGCTTTTAAACAATTTTTGCTTGATCTCCACTCAACTTTGCTCGACCACACATGCACTAGGCTCGGCCATGATCGTCTTATAGGTAGAAAAAGGTCAAGTTTGTATCAATATGGCATGGCTACACAATGGAATACAAAGGGGTAGAAGTTACAAATGGAAGAAGGTCAAAAGGCAAAGGCTAACAAGGGTTTGGTTGCAATTGGGCTCGGCCAAAGGGGTCTATGGGCTCGGCTATGGCTGCTACAGATCTTGACAGAGGTTAGGGTGATTGATGGCCAGACGTGGTAAGCAAACTGGTGGTGGTGGCTAAAGGGGTGGCCGAAGTCACAAGTGAAGGGGAGATGAAAACAAGGCTCGGCTATGTGCATTTCTTTGAGTTTTGGACATTGTTTTGTGGTATTTGCATCATCTAGGTGTCACGGCCATCAATGGTCAGAACAGATGGAGGTGTTGTTGCCGTGGATCATGGGGAGGAGGAGTGGTGGTTGGTGGTGGTGGTGAAGTCTATGGCCGAGCAAAGAAAGAGGAAAACAAGGCAAAAAAAAATGGAAAAATCAATAGAAAAAGAAGAAGAAAAAGTAGAAAAGGAAGAGGAAGCCATTACCAAATTTCAGAAAGTGTTTTGCCGTGAATTGAGATGAATGAGAAGTGGTTTTCATGTGAAAAAAAGAATAAAAACACACGGCAAAAATTAAAGAAAGGAACGGCCAAAATATGAAAAGGCAAGAAAGTGAAAAGTCAAAAGTTTTTAAAGCTTAAGTCTCTTCAAATTTCCACTTCTTTTTAATTCAAAATGAACAAATAAAATTTCAATAAATAAAATAAAAGACAAACAAAATAAAGTGAAAAATGGTAATAAAATTTATTCATAAGAAAAATAAAAAGAAAATAAAAGTAAATAGAGAAAATAGCTTATTATATTGAAACTAGCATTAAAAATTTCAAACAAAAATGCAATTAACTTTGGAAAATTATAACCACACTTTTGAAAATTATAACTATACTTCTAAAATGTTTTAAAAATAAAATATTGAAATAAAATTTATTTTAAAATGATTTAAAAATATTTACAAAAATATAGGGTTGTTACAATTAGCGAACTACCTCTAGCCTGTCAATGACTTTACCACTCGATTCTGATCCAACCAGAGCAAGAGATAGTTGCCCAAAGTGACAATCAATAGGAGCAGGACTAATTGAAAATAAAATTACTAGATCTGCCATTTTTCATCAAATCGATTTCAGTTACTCGCTAGTTCCACCACTAAAGTGCGAAGAAAATGAAGTGTTAAAAGGGGAAGTATCGACATGATAATTAAATGAACCTACTTGTATTAAGTGTTTGATATAAAGTAAGTATTTAATACTTACTAATATATTGGGGTTTTATACAAGGATTTTGAGCAAATATCTTATTTTATGCTCTTCTACATATTTGATCTCCTAATACATTTTATCCACTAATTTTTTATATTGTACCATTGTAAGTTAATATATGAACATAATATGTAATCTTTATCCTTAAAAGACACCTATCTATGTTATGGGGTTGTATGGTTTTGATGGGGCATATGTAACGACCCCGGATTTTATATATATTTAAATTGATAATTAAATTAATTTTTGAATAAAAATTGTAAAATTTATTGTAAACTGAAGCGAGTTTCCACTATCTCTAATGAATTCTATATTAAATCATTTTAAATTTAGAAATTGTATATGTATGTGAATATGTATGTATATGTGATATATGAGTAAATTTGAAATTATATATATATATATATTGAATTTGACATTAAAATCTCAAGTAAATGGTTTAAAAATAATTATAAAAATATAGATATTTGACATAAGTATATTGTAAAGCACTTAGATAAAGCATAAGATAGTGACATACAACTAAGTAATATGATTAAAGAAAAGAAAAGGAATATATTCATGTACAAACTGAAAATATGAACATGTAAACCTAGAAGAAATATGAAACAAGTAAGTATATAATATATTCAACTATATAAAGATAAGTATGTACAAAAATAAATATCTATGAAGCTTATCAAAGAAGACAAGTTGATAAATAACTAGCAATTAATACAAGATCTTTAGCCACCAAAACAAGGTTACATTAGCCACCAAGAAAGCAGGCTAGTCAACAAATAAACAAGAAAAATCTCTGATGATTGTACAAAGCAATATTATCACCTTGTACAAACACTGTTTTCTTTTTATATATATGTACGTCCATTCTTAGGCTTGCTCGTTCATCAAAACATATGCATTAAATAATATCATCTCAGCAAACACATAAGAAAACCAGAGAAAAACAAAAAGAAGAAAAAAGAAGTAAACTCAAATTCAATTCAACAAAAGGAAAACAGATTCAAGAGCAGATTCAAGACTGCAGTTTCAAGAACATCAGAGTGTTCTCTAAACCTTGCAGGTGAGTAACATAAAATTTAAATAGCTTAAGTATATATTTATGTTGCTTGTTCATCTCTGAAAAGTATGTTTGTGAATGTATTTTAAGATAGTTTTGTGTATATACATATGAATGCGCTGGTATGCATGATGTATTTGGATTCTATTTCTCTGATTCAAATTCCAGGCTAAATTTATATCTAAAATCTACTTGCTCTTGATCCCAGTTTTGTTAAGGCTTAAGTCCTGAAACAAATATGTTAGTTATACCATAGTTTTTAGTTTAAGAACTTGTTTAGGTAAAAACAAATTGGTGTGTCTCTGTAAAATTAAAACATCAGACCATGTCAAATAAAGGTAAAAACTCAAACATAATAATTTATAAATTCAGTATTATAAATTGAAAACTTAAACAAGAACATGATTTTTAAAACTAAAGTCATAGTTTTTAGTTTGGAATTGAGGCTGCAGTTCTTATTTGAACATAAAATGGGTTGTAGTCAATTGCTAGTGATCCAAGTATTAGGAGAAGTCGGGATTTTGAGTAATGATGGAGGAGTGATTAGAGATTCTAGGAAAAATGCTTGATGGTGCTGCATTTCATCGTGGAGGCAGCGGTGGTTGATTCTTTTCTGGAACCCTAGTTTTCACTAGGCCAGGAAATTCGATCAACACGGGTTCTACAGTTGATCGAATGCGATGGGGCTTTGGGATATGGAAGCATGGTGGTTGACGAAGTGGTGGCCGGAGTCGCATGATTTCTGGTGGAGTAGATCGTCGGCGTCGAGGCGAAATTTGGAGGGTAGTTGGGTTCCAGTTTCTGTCGATCAGCTCATTTCAATTTCGTGGATGATCTCATCGATCTGGGTGTCTGGAAGGCCGGTGGAGGTTGTCGTCGATGTATCGACGATCAGAGTTTGGGTCGGAGATGGCCAGCGTTGTACATGTGCACGGCATATCCATTGTGTCGGGATTTAAAGCAGGGGGAAGGGAAGATGAGTTCTCGTGTTCGAGCTCGGGGAGTCAATGTTGTGACTCGAAGCAGATTAGAAAATAGGTTTGCTCGGGGAAATCATGATGGGTTCTTGGGTCAATGATTTGTTTAAGGTTTTATAACCTGACAGAGTTCTATTTTTAAATTTTAAATGAAATTTAAATTTAAAGCAGAATTTAAAACAGGGGTTTTAAATTCAAAGTTTAAGTTTGGATTCAAATGAACTTTTGAATCCTAAGTTTTAAAATGAAAATTTAAAATTTAAAGCAAGATTTAATTCAAGTTTTAAATCAAGTCTAAATATGGATTTAAGTTTACAATGAACCCAAATCTTGAATTTAAATCAGTTTTGTAAATTTAAATGTTGAACAAGTTTAAATGTTTTAAAGTAGATTTTTAAAATGAATTTGTTTTCAAATAAATGTTTAAACTTGATAAAATTCTTTATAAAAGGTTTCTTTTAATATTTGAATGAAAAGTTATGAAGTGTTTAACTTAAATTTGGAAGTTAAATAATCAATTTATTTTAAAGCTTGATTTCTTTTAATAAAATTAAGTAATTTAGTTTAAACCTTTTCTTATATAAGTATCTAATGTAAGTAATGAATGTTCTTTACATTTATTTTTAGGTTTATAAATTTATTTAAATTTGGATAAATGTTTAAATGGTTAAACATTTTGAATCTTAAATTCAAAATGGAATTTGAATTTAAATTTAAAGGTGTAATGTTTAAATACACTTGAATGTTAATGGAGTCATTAATAAAGTAAATGAATTATCTTATAAATAATTAAGATAATAAAGGAATTTAATTTTTAAGAGAATTAAGGAATGACTTATTTATTTAATTTATAAATTAATGATTTAGATTAATTTATAATTAGAGATTAATTAGAAGTGATTAAGAAAATGTTATTAGTTAATGATGAAAATTAACTAAGGATTATTAAGTATTGATTAAGGTGATTAATTTTAATAATTAATTAGATTAATTAATTTAGATAATCAATTATAAATTGTTTAAATTATTGATTACTTAAAATAAGTAATTAAGGGGTTAATTTCTAATTGAAGTTAATTTTGGATATTTTGATTTATTAAAGTTAATTAATTTAGTTTAAGAAAATCATTAGATTAATTGCTAATTAATTTTTTATTGTTATGAGATGATTGCTTAAGGGTAAGCAATTAAAGAGTTAATTTCTTAAAATAATTAATTAAGGGGTTAATTAATTATGTAATTGGTTTAAAGGTTAATTTAATTAATATGATTAATTAGGAATAATTAATTAAAGTGTTTGATAAATTAATTTATATCAAATGATTCGTAATTAATAAATCAGGATTGGATAATTAATTCATAAGTAATAAATTTAATTGGAAATAAATTGAATTAATTGGGATTAAACAATTAATTAATCATGCTTATAAACGATTATTGAATGCTTGACCTTACTTATAAATGATTGTATTGTATGAGATGCCTTGATTGTCCTATCTAGTCTGTGATATTTTGTTCTGTGGACCGACCTGTGTGTATTTTATTCATTTATTTATTTACATTTGTATATTATCTGTGAATCTGTGAATGAACGATAAGCGTTATAGTTTATACCACTTATCAACTATATTTCTGTATTCTGATCCGTGATGATTGAATGATGTTGCACTATTGTGTTAAACCCCTGGACCACACTTTTACACACACAAATATGGATTTCACGATGAAATCGGTTAAGTCACAGATGATTTAAATGTAATATTTTGAAATTGAAATTTTAATTTCAATTGATTTTGGAAATGAATTTGGGTTAACTGTTAAAGCTTTTGAAAAGGAGTTTTTAAGATAAAGTTTTTCAATTTAAATAATTTAATTTGAATTTGAATTCAAAATTTTGAATTGAATTCAATGATTGGAAATTATGGTTAAAGATGTTATAAATGTGTTTATATGAATTTAAACCATTTTAAAAGTATGGTTTTGAGAATTTGAATTTAACCCAAAGATTTTAACTCGTATGAATGAATCAGATTTTTCGAAATGAAAACTATTTGTTTTCAAAGAATAAAAGCTTTCATATAAGAAATGAATTTCCAATTTTTGTCAAAAGGAATTTCAAGATTGAATTAAAAAAGGTTTTCCAAGATATGAATGAATCTTTGGAAACGTGTTTTGAAAGCTATCAGTTAAATCTTTGATATAAAGATTTAATAAGTTAATCCATATCAAAATGGAAATTTATTTGGAAAATCTATGAATAGATCTTTGTGAAACTGGGTGAACTTTGTGAATTGAATCTTTTTGTTTAAAAAGATTAAAATGGTAATGTGTTTAAACCATTTGAAGAAAAGTTTTGGGTAATAAGTTGTGACTTAATTGAAATTCCATATCCATATGTTTTTAAATATTACGCTCATTATTCGGTTTAGCCGGGAGAGGACCTTTGTGTCATATAACCCATTCCGAATAAGACCGGTGGTGAAGACCGGATATTTTCAAAAACGAAAGGACAACTCGTCGAATGTCTCTGCATCGATTGGTCCCCAGTATAGATATTTTAGCACCCTTT
This sequence comes from Allium fistulosum, assembly GCA_030737815.1. NCBI lineage: Eukaryota > Viridiplantae > Streptophyta > Magnoliopsida > Asparagales > Amaryllidaceae > Allium > Allium fistulosum. Next base: position 640,342,397 of record CM060907.1, on the reverse strand, counting down.
GTGATGGGAAGTCTGGACGTGATTAGAAATTATCCAGATTTGCAAGGGCTTCTTCGGAAGTGCCTTCGGTTCTGTTCGACCCCGGAACAGACTTGTATGGTTGTATGTCTAACACTACACTTTGAGATATAGAGCTGATTTCTTTCAAATACATTTCTGTTTGGTGGCGGAGAATTTATTCTCTTAGTTTAACACCCTTCTCTGAGACGTACGAGCTCAGAGGTTATGTAGTTGAAGGTTATCAGCGATATACTACCAAATTAGGTAGTGTGGCATGCTAAGTGCTGCTGTGTGTTGTTGATCATTTGTTGATCAAAGCATGGCTTTGGGAAAAAGCGTAGCTTTGTGGACGAGACCTCATCGAGCCTCACAGATCGGTAATGGTCGAAACAGGAAAGATGCGGCAAGGATTCAGGGGTAGCTCCCCTAGGGTATGTCCATTCCTTCTGGAAAAGGGTGGTATTATGGCATGGAGCCCTGATACTTACTCATGTGGACACTATAGTATATTTACTACTGTGTGATGTTGGTGTAGAGAGCTCTCGGATAAAGGTCCCAAAGGACCGGGGGTGGAATATCTCAGGTTTACTACCCGGGAAGGGGGTAACCGACCTTGTGTTGGCAGAGAGCCAGGTGGTTCTCGGGGCGTCCCTCCAGAGGCGTTCCCATGTGGCATAGGAAGTTCCTTAGCCTGACCATTTATTGGAAAATTCAAAGAAACAATACGAGCCTTGTACGGTTTTAGTTGTATAACCTGCTATGGAATGTGGCGGTAACCAGCTATTGAACATAGTAGCTATAGTAGGCATACAATAATGGTTGTATGTTGGCTAAGATTAATATTATTCCGGTGAAATGTTTTCTACACTATGCACTAGTAATAATATCAAAAGAGTTTTTCTTTTGCGTAGTAAGCATGTTTGACTATCATAAGAAGAAATCTCCTCCAATTCTGCGTTTGCAATGTGTGTGTGGCGGGAGGTCTTATGGTAGTTTCATTTTCCAAAAAGCATTGCGGATTTCAATGTTTAAAGTTCTTTTGTGTTGTTTAAAGATAAACTGTTTTTGTTACTCACACCAGTCCCATGACTGACCCGGAGTTTATTGTTCCCTTCCTAAACTCTGGGTGCCCACAATTTTCCACACGGGCAGTCTAGAGTTGGGTTTCTCAGATATTCAGGTTTAGTAGATTATCGGAAGCTAGTTCAGTTTTTGGAGTTCACGACTGACGTTGCTTATCTTGGTGCAACGTGGTGGTTGTTCGAGATTGATGTTAGAGTTGTTGAATTCATTCTCTTTTGAATATGATTTGGAGTTATCACTTATGTTTCTGCTGTATCATTATTTATCTCTGATATTGTTGTATCATATTGATATCATTGTTGTATAACATTCTGGATATTGTATTCATTGGAGTTGTATATGATATCATCTATTTCTTTATTCCGCTGTGTTGTTATACTTAATGGTGTTATAAGCTCCGGCATGACTCCAATTTCAACGATTGAATCTGCAGCATTCGAGTACAAGTGAAGTACGGGTGTCGATTTTCGAACGCTGAAATTTGGATCATGACAGCGTGGTATCAGAGCTAAGGTTGAACTTTAGCTCAGGAGTATAACACATTAAGTAGCTCATTAGAAATAGGGTGAAGTATACCCTAGAATGAGTGATCCCTAAGATATCTGTCCGTATGCCTCAGTAAATTCTATTGCTATCCACTAATAGTAAGTATGAGTGCAAGAAGAGGATGAGAGAGGGGACATGGGAATACGACTATAAATGGTCAATACCCTGTAACAACAAGGAAACAATCTTTTCTCTATCAATCTCTTTTGTTCGTCATCTCTTCTCAATTCTTTGATAATTCCTGGTGGATCTAGGAAGGAGATTCGATATATTAAAACGGGACATAAACTCCAAATAGGTCAGAAATTGTTGTTTGGATGAATTGGTTGCTTTGGTTGCTATGTTTGATAGGTATACTTTAGTTTTAAACTGAAAGTTTTGAAATTGTATCCATATATCTATCTATTCTTTGGATCCCGATATAATCTACGAATGATTAGTTATCCCTTCAAACTAACCGATATCACTCCATATTTTGTAGATCTGGATAACTCGAGTATCCTGTGAAAAATTCAAAAGATTTTTTCTTGTATATATTATTGATATTCTGATTTGGTAAGCCAAATGCAGAATAGATATCCAGTTTGACCCGGAAAACTGTTTCTCAATCTTTGCATATCTATCTTTATTGTTTCCCTACCTGCAATTTCGAGGACGAACTTTTTTTTAAGGGGGGAAGGTTGTAACGACCCCAGATTTTATATATATTTAAATTGATAATTAAACTAATTTTTGAATAAAAATTGTACAATTTATTGTAAACTGAAGTGAGTTTCCACTATCTCTAATGAATTCTATATTAAATCATTTTAAATTTAGAAATTGTATATGTATGTGAATATGTATGTATATGTGATATATGAGTAAATTTGAAATTATATATATATATATATATATATATATATTAAATTTGACATTAAAATCTCAAGTAAATGGTTTAAAAATAATTATAAAATATAGATATTTGACACAAGTATATTGTAAAGCACTTAGACAAAGCATAAGATAGTGACATATAACTAAATAATATGATTAAAGAAAAGAAAAATAATATATTCATGTACAAACTGAAAATATGAACATGTAAACCTAGAAGAAATATGAAACAAACATATAATATATTCAACTATATAAAGATAAGTATGTACAAAAATTAATATCTATGAAGCTTATCAAAGAAGACAAGTTGATAAATAACTAGCAATTAATACAAGATCTTTAGCCACCAAAACAAGGTTACATCAGCCACCAAGAAAACAGGCTAGTCAACAAATAAACAAGAAAAATCTCTGATGATTGTACAAAGCAATATTATCACCTTGTACAAACACTGTCTTCTTTTTATATATATGTACGTCCATTCTTAGGCTTGCTCGTTCATCAAAACATATGCATTAAATAATATCATCTCAGCAAACACATAAGAAAACCAGAGAAAAACAAAAGGAAGAAAAAAGAAGTAAACTCAAATTCAATTCAACAAAAGTAAAACAGATTCAAGAGCAGATTCAAGACTGCAGTTTCAAGAACATCAGAGTGTTCTCTAAACCTTGCAGGTGAGTAACATAAAATTTAAATAGCTTAAGTATATATTTATGTTGCTTGTTCATCTCTGAAAAGTATGTTTGTGAATGTATTTTAAGATAGTTTTGTGTATATACATATGAATACACTGGTATGCATGATGTATTTGGATTCTGTTTCTCTGATTCAAATTCCACTCTAAATTTATATCTAAAATCTACTTGCTCTTGATCCTAGTTTTGTTAAGGCTTAAGTCCTGAAACAAATATGTTAGTTATACCATAGTTTTTAGTTTAAGAACTTGTTTAGGTAAAAACAAATTGGTGTGTCTCTGTAAAATTAAAACATCAGAGCATGTCAAATAAAGGTAAAAACTCAAACATAATAATTTATAAATTCAGTATTATAAATTGAAAACTTAAACAAAAACATGATTTTTAAAACTAAAATCAAAGTTTTTAGTTTGGAATTGAGGTTGCAGTTCTTGTTTGAACAGAAAATGGGTTATAGTCAATTGATGGTGATCCAAGTATTAGGAGAAGTCAGGATTTTGGGTAATGATGGAGGTGTGATTAGAGATTCTAGGAAAAATGCTTGATGGTGCTGCATTTCATCGAGGAGGCAGCGGTGGTTGATTCTTTTCTTGAACCCTAGTTTTCACTAGGTCAGGAAATTCGATCAACACGGGTTCTACAGTTGATCGAGTGCGATGGGGCTTTGGGATATGGAAGCGTGGTGGTTGACGAAGTGGTGGCCGGAGTCGCATGATTTCTGGTGGAGTAGATCGTCGGCGTCGAGGTGAAATTTGGAGGGTAGGTTGGTTCCAGTTTCTGTTGATCAGCTCATTTCAATTTCGTGGATGATCTCATCGATCTGGGTGTCTAGAAGGCCGGTGGAGGTTGTCGTCGATGTATTGACGATCGGAGTTTGGGTCGGAGATGGCCAGCTTGCTTGTACATGTGCATGGCATATCCATTGTGTCAGGATTTAAAGCAGGGGGAAGGGAAGATGAGTTCTCGTGTTCGAGCTCGGGGAGTCGATGGTGTGACTCGAAGCAGATTAGAAAATAGGTTTGCTCGGGGAAATCATGATGGGTTCTCGGGTCAATGATTTGTTTCAGGTTTTATAACCTGACAGAGTTCTGTTTTTAAATTTTAAATGAAATTTAAATTTAAAACAGGGGTTTTAAATTCAAAGTTTAAGTTTGGATTCAAATGAACTTTTGAATCCTAAGTTTTAAAATGAAAATTTAAAATTTAAAGCAAGATTTAATTCAAGTTTTAAATCAAGTCTAAATAAGGATTTATGTTTACTATGAACCCAAATCTTGAATTTAATTCAGTTTTGTAAATTTAAATGTTGAACAAGTTTAAATGTTTTAAAGTAGATTTTTAAAATGAATTTGTTTTCAAATAAATGTTTAAACTTGATAAAATTCTTTATAAAAGGTTTCCTTTAATATTTGAATGAAAAGTTATGAAGTGTTTAACTTAAATTTGGAAGTTAAATAATCAATTTATTTTAAAGCTTGATTTCTTTTAATAAAATTAAGTAATTTAGTTTAAACCTTTTCTTATATAAGTATCTAATGTAAGTAATGAATGTTCTGTATATTTATTTTTAGATTTATAAATTTATTTAAATTTGGATAAATGTTTAAATGGTTAAACATTTTGAATCTTAAATTCAAAATGGAATTTGAATTTAAATTTAGAGGTGTAATGTTTAAATACACTTGAATGTTAATGGAGTCATTAATAAAGTAAATGAATTATCTTAGAAATAATTAAGATAATAAAAGAATTTAATTTATAAGAGAATTAAGGAATGACTTATTTATTTAATTTAGAAATTAATGATTTAGATTAATTTATAATTAGAGATTAATTAGAAGTGATTAAGAAAATGTTATTAGTTAATGAAGAAAATTAACTAAGGATTATTAAGTATTGATTAAGGTGATTAATTTTAATAATTAATTAGATTAATTAATTTAGATAATCAATTATAAATTGTTTAAATTGTTGATTACTTAAAATAAGTAATTAAGGGGTTAATTTCTAATTGTAGTTAATTTTGGATATTTTGATTTATTAAAGTTAACTAATTTAGTTTAAGAAAATCATTAGATTAATTGGTAATTAATGATTTATTGTTATGAGATGATTGCTTAAGGGTAAGCAATTAAAGAGTTAATTTCTTAAAATAATTAATTAGGGGGTTAATTAATTATGTAATTGGTTTAAAGGTTAATTTAATTAATATGATTAATTAGGAATAATTAATTAAAGTGTTTGATAAATTAATTTGTATCAAATGATTTGTAATTAATAAATAAGGATTGGATAATTAATTCATAAGTAATAAATTTAATTGGAAATAAATTGAATTAATTGGGATTAAACAATTAATTAATCCTGCTTATAAACGATTATTTAATGCTTGACCTTACTTATGAATAATTGTATTGTATGAGATGCCTTGAATTGATTGTCCTATCTGATCTGTGATATTTTGTTCTGTGGATCGAGCTGTGTGTATTTTATTCATTTATTTATTTACATTTGTATATTATCTGTGAATCTGTGAATGAACGATAAGCGTTATAGTTTATACCGCTTATCAACTATATTTCTGTATTCTGATCCGTGATGATTGAATAATGTTGCACTATTGTGTTAAATCCCTAGACCACACTTTTACACACACAAATATGGATTTCGCAAGGAAATCGGTTAAGTCAAAGATGATTTAAATGTAATATTTTGAAATTGAAATTTTAATTTCAATTAATTTTGGAAATGAATTTGGGTTAAATGTTAAAGCTTTTGAAAAGGAGTTTTTAAGATAAACTTTTTCAATTTAAATAATTTCATTTGAATTTGAATTCAAAATTTTGAATTGAATTCAATGATTGGAAATTATGGTTAAAGATGTTATAAATGTGTTTACATGAATTTAAACCATTTTAAAAGTATGGTTTTGAGAATTTAAATTTAAGCCAAAAATTTTAACTCGTATGAATGAATTAGATTTTCCAAAATGAAAACTATTTGTTTTCAAAGAATAAAAGCTTTCATATATGAAATAAATTTCCAATTTTTGTCAAAAGGAATTTCAAGATTGAATTAAAAATGGTTTTCCAAGATATGAATGAATCTTTGGAAACGTGTTTTGAAAGCTATCAGTTAAATCTTTGATTTAAAGATTTAATAAGTTAATCCATATCGAAATGGAAATTTATTTGGAAAATCTATGAATATATCTTTGTGAAACTGGGTGAACTTTGTGAATTGAATCTTTTTGTTTAAAAAGATTAAAATGGTAATGTGTTTAAATCATTTGAAGAAAAGTTTTGGGTAATAAGTTGTGACTTAATTGAAATTCCATATCCATATGTTTTTAAATATTACGCTCATTATTCGGTTTAGCCGGGAGAGGACCTTTGTGTCATATAACCCATTCTGAATAATGATACGTCGTATATGGATAGTATTTGAAGACCAGTGGTGAAGACCGGATATTTTCGAAAATGAAAGGACAACTCGTCGAATGTCTCTGCATCGACTGGTCCCCGGTATAGAGATTTTAGCACCCTTTGTGATGGGAAGTCCGGACGTGATTAGAAATTATCCGGATTTGCAAGGGCTTCTTCAGAAGTGCCTTCGGTTCTGTTCGAACCCGGAACAGACTTGTATGGTTGTATGTCTGACACTACACTTTGAGATATAGAGCTGATTTCTTTCAAATACATTTCTGTTTGGTGGCGGAGAATTTATTCTCTTAGCTTAACACCCTTCTCTGAGACGTGCGAGCTCAGAGGTTATGTAGTTGAAGGTTATCAGCGATATACTCCCAAATTTGGTAGTGTGGCATGCTAAGTGCTGCTGTGTGTTGTTGATCATTTGTTGATCAAAACATAGCTTTGTGAAAAAGCGTAGCTTTGTGGACGAGACCTCATCGAGCCTCATAGACCGGTAATGGTCGAAACAGGAAAGATGCGGCAAGGTTTCAGGGGTAGCTCCCCTAGGGTATGTCCATTCCTTCTGGAAAAGGGTGGTATTATGGTATGGAGCCCTGATACTTACTCATGTGGACACTATAGTATATTTACTACTGTGTGATGTTGGTGTAGAGAGCTCTCGGATAAAGGTCCCAAAGGACCGGGAGTGGAATATCTCAGGTTTACTACCTGGGAAAGGGGTAACCGGCCTTGTGTTGGCAGAGAGCCAGGTGGTTCTCGGGGCGTCCCTCCAGAGGCGTTCCCATGTGGCATAGGAAGTTCCTTAGCCTGACAATTTGTTGGAAAATCCAAAGAAACAATACGAGCCTTGTACGGTTTTAGTTGTATAACCTGCTATGGAATGTGGCGGTAACCTGCTATTGAACATAGTAGCTATAGTAGGCATACAATAATGGTTGTATGTTGGCTAAGATTATTATTATACTTTCGAAATGTTTTCTGCACTATGCACTAGTAATAATATCAAAAGAGTTTTTCTTTTGCGTAGTAAGCATGTTTGACTATCATAAGAAGAAATCTCCTCCAATTCTGCGTTTGCATTGTGTGTGTGGCGGGAGGTCTTATGTTAGTTTCATTTTCCAAAAAGCATTGCGGATTTCAATGTTTAAAGTTCTTTTGTGTTGTTTAAAGATAAACTATTTTTGTTACTCACACCAGTTCCATGACTGACCTGGAGTTTATTGTTCCCTTCCTAAACTCTGGGTGCCCACGATTTTCCACACGGGCAGTCTAGAGTTGGGTTTCTCAGATATTCAGGTTTAGTAGATTATCGGGAGCTAGTTCAGTTTTTGGAGTTCACAACTGACGTTGCTTATCTTGGTGCAACGTGATGGTGGTTCGAGCTTGATGTTGGTGTTGTTGAATTCATTCTCTTTTGAAGATGATTTGGAGTTATCACTTCTGTTTCCGCTGTATCATTATTTATCTCTGATATTGTTGTATCATATTGATATCATTGTTGTATATCATTCTGGATATTGTATTCATTGGAGTTGTATATGATATCATCTATTTCTTTATTTCGCTGTGTTGTTATACTTAATGGTGTTATAAGCTCCGGCATGACTCCAATTTCAACGATTGAATCTACAGCATTCGAGTACAAGTGAAGTACGGGTGTCGATTTTCGAACGCTGAAATTTGGATCATGACAGCATATTTGAAGTATATGAATTTTGTTAGAAAATAGAACTAATTTTTCAAAAAAAAGAGATGGTTTTTCCACCAAGATCAAAGGTGCAATTAAATACACCCGCTCTTCTCCTTCTCTCATCCAATGTTATTTTAAGCACTAAGCGAGATGAGACAATAGAAGTCTCGCTTTACTTAATGGCACTTAAGTACCGCTTAAGCATCCCTTAAGCGCTGCTTAATATTTTAGCATCAATTATTCGTATCAATATAAATTTGTGTAAAAAGATTATATTAAGTGTATTCAAAAATTAACCACAAGGAAGTAAGTTTAACTTATAAATTCATAGGTTGCAAAAGCTAAATTTGACTTTCGCTATTCAGTAAAAGTAAGCATACTCAAGTTATGTACAAATCGTTCACATTTGATAAATAAATATACTCACATCTTAATACAAAAAACTACTAACCGTCCATCGGCCTATATTATAGAAAATGAAGAAATTTTGTTAGGGATTATGGCCTTTTTGCTATAATCAAATTTCCTTTTGTTTTAAAAATAACATCTTTTTTGCTTAGTAGTGCTTAATCATCGCTTAAATTTAAGCGAAGCGCAGATAACCACCAATTAAGCGCACTTAAGCGCTCATCGCTTAATTATATTGCTTTTTCAAAAAATTAAGCGTTGTATAGGCATTTAACACTTAAGCGATACTTAAGCGACGCTTAAGCGCACTTTTCATAACATAGCACTCACCCGCATCTTTTTCACTTATCAATACTTATCTCATCCAATTACACTCACTTCTCATTTTCTTTATTTTTAAGAAAACAAGCATTCATTCTTTCATTTTCTTGAAAATACAACTATAAACAACAATCGTGAACTCAAATCTCATCAACTCAAATCTTTTTTTCTACAAATTTCCAACAATTCAAAATTTTATTAGAAAATTGTAGTTAATTCGATAATTTTTGAACTTTAATATATTAGGATGCTATATGTTATCCCACCTTCTGGTCAAGGCCGGGATATCAACAAATTGGCTGGAAAGGATGGATGTTACGATTGGATATCGATTGGAAACAAGGCTATGATCGATATCATCAAAATTTGCTCGAGAGCCAATCAAGACGGGATCTATTGGGAATGATGAACAAGGCTAGGAGAGGCTACATTTCGAATTTCAGGTCAATTGTAGTTCGTATACTCGAGATATCGATAGATTATTATTGGTGAGGAATGGTTAGTATTGCCACGTTCGTATCGATACTGTTCGTATCGATCAACATGGAATGCTTCGAATCGATATTGTTCGTATTGATCGGCGTGGATTACTTCGAGTTGATGTATGTCGTTCGAATCGATGCTTTGAATTGATCAAGAGGAGTTAGCAGATGGATGCGAGTATGGATAACACACACGGAGTTGGACCTATAAAAATTTCGTATCGATCGGGATGGAAACGGCAACGTACTTCGAATCGATGATTTCGTATCAATGTGGCACACATCGATTGAATGGACACGGCAAGGCATACTTCATATCAATCAAGGCTGGGATCGATACGAACAGAGGTGTTTAGGATCGATACGAAGTAATGGACTTGTATCGATGGATACGAATAAAGTCCCAGCTGATGGATACGAATAAGCCAACAGGAACTGGTGGATGGATATGAAGAGATGGAGACGAATTCATGGATACGGGCGCTTCAGCCTCCATACAAACTACAACTCGCATCGATCATAACTCAACATCTACAACTCCAAATGTAATGAAATTTTCAGAGGAGCTTCCTGATCCACTCGAGAACATCCACGATCGATCTTGGCTCGATTGGGCAACTTTTGGATCGATACGAATTGAACATGCATCGATCCAAAAGCACTCTGGATCGATCTGGTGGGCCCACTTGCGCAAGAGAAGAGGTATTCCTGGTTTTGGGGCGGATATTTTTGGATCTACACCTATAAATAGGAGTCCTATGGCAAATAAAAAGGGGATCTTCTTCTTCTCTCCTAGGCGAAGCTCTGCCATTTTTGTTATCAACTTCCAAAGGCTTGTAACTGTAATTTCAGTATAAAAAGGAATAAAAAGGATTGATTCAAAATGGACATAGGCCGGATTGTCGTACCACTATAAACCTTGTGTTCTTTCTAGCTTTCTTCCATTTTTAATTTTATTGTGTCTTCATTTGTATTCTCGACTTTATCTGGATCTGAGATCTGTGTTTATACACTGGTGCTTTCACTACTTTTGGGGTTTGTGACCATTTTTGGCGCAAACACTAGACGGTTTCATTTGAAATCTCTTTCCAACCAATATAAATTGAAAATATAGCACTAAAAACTTACAAAGAAGTATCGACCAAGTTGACAAACAAATTCGAAGTGAGATTACATGTCAAGTTTATAGAAATTTAAATCTTTTGCATTTTCCATAATGGTGGGTGTTTGAAGTGTTTTTTAATTCTTTTGTTGGAATTGGGGTGTGTATTGGTGGGTGTATATAGTAGCAACCAAGATCATAAAGGGATAAACGTATGTCAGGAATAATTTTCATAAAAGTTGAAATTTGGTAATTTTGTTTAGTTGATAAACGTATGCAACAGCTGGTTCCAGGGGTTCAAATTGCGCGTAAGGTTGTCGAACTTTTTTTCGATTTAATCGAGGTTGTAATAGAACTTAGTGATTATGTCATACCAACATCCAACCCGACCTTTGTGAGATTCGACGTTGGCGAGTCAAATGTCAACAAAGACCGACGTTCGTTCATCAGTCCAGTCTACAATGTGATGGGTAAGCAAATCGGAAGATTAATGGGTCGACATTATAGAAAAAAGTTAACAAAATATAGGAGGTAGCTATTAGTATGAAAAACATAAATTCATACTTCAAATAAGTGATGAAGAAGTGGCTAAAATTGCAAGAATTTTCAAATTGAGGAGGGGAGAGAATATAAAGAAGAGAAGTGGTGTGACCGTTGGAATTAAGTGGCATCCAATGTGCCAAATGTGTCGAATGCCCGTCGTTCATTCCAACGGTTCACTCAACGGATCAAATTGGTGGGACCTACATTTGACAAGTTAGACAAGACGCCAACTTTTCTTAACCAAATTTTGACTACAAATGATATCATAGTATATTGGTTTGACTTTTCATTCGTAGTTTTTTAAAGTATGGATAAGGGTAATTCTTCTAAATTGATAAGTATTCACTACAAGAAAACTAGCCTTTAGTTGCATAAATTGGTGGCATTTATTTGTGAATGCAACTAAAAACATTTCACCCTATAGTCAAAATGCGGCAAAAATTATTTTACCTTTCGCGCCTTACCAAAATCTTTCTGCCTAAGTCTAATAAACGTAACCAGTACATTCCCTATCATTAAATTATCTAACACTTATAAATTTTCTAAACCTAAGGAACAAAATTTCCCAAATCGCTTCAAAATAATTTCCCAAATCGCTTTTTGATTCAACCGTTCCTCTCCACATCACTCATTTCCACATCGTCGTTTATTCTCATCGTCGCATCTATTCCTCTCCACATCATCGTGGTAGCTCTCCAGCACGATTTTCTCCTCGTGGTGCCCTAAATAGGTACATTTAGGTTGAATTTTATAAATCGATTTTCTAATTGTGATTAAAGCTTGCGCATAAAATTGTTTGTGATTATTTCTGGTTGTTCGTTATGTTTACTATTCTATTGATACTGCAAGTTATTATAGATTATATTGCAAGTTATTTTGTGATTGTTTGTGATTACTGTAGGTTTTATTTTGTGATTATTTGTGATTACATCTTAGAATGTAATTGTATAGTTTATTGTTTTGATATTTTCAATAAAAAATAGAATTTTTACTGAGAAATTTTGTGATTGTTTGCATTGTAATTACTGCAAGGGTATCTCAGTTATTTTGTGATTACTGACGCCATTACTGCAAGGGTAGCTCAGTTATTTTGTGAATGTTTGCATTGTGATTTATTAGTTAACAAAACCGGATGAGCAATCTATTACTGGTTGGAAACATGTGTTTTTCTGGTTCTACAAATAGTAAAATATTATAGAAATGATACAATACTACTTAATAAAGAAAGAAATTTGTCTGCCTTTTATTTTACAAGGAAATAACAAATACAAATATGTATTACCATATATTCATTCACAGTTTGGACCTTGTACACCATTTCTGTTCCTCAAAAGTTATAGGTACTTTCATAAACTTCAATGCCAAGAAAAGCTTTCACTCATGAAAGCTTTTCTTGCTTAGTTCTTAAAATAAATCGTTCAACATGGCTAGGAGAAAATTTTTAATGCAAAAATAAATAAAATGATACTGTCAAGCCATTGTTTGCAATGAAGACAAAGAACAAGAGCCACCTGTTACCCCCTCCGACCCAAATGAAGAAGGACTTCGCTCAGAAAATGAAATCCTTCCTGAACAAACTGATGATGATGAGGGAAAAATTGGGAGAGCAAGTGAAGCTGAATCCAGAATTACATCTCAGAAAAGAGGCGGTAGAGGTCCAGCAAAAGCAAAAAGACTCCCGTTAAGCAGTCAGGATCGAATTGAAGTTGAGTTCAATGATATAGGTATACCAATAGGGAAAGGGTCAGTACATTTATCCTCTTTTCTTAGACCGCTTGTGCGGGAGCTGGTTCCATACACACTTGATGATTGGAGGAATCTAAGTGATGAGTTAAAAGTTGTTTTGTGGCAATCGATTCAGGTATGAGTTAAAAATTGTTTTTGTTGTTTATACATCTGTTTGCAAGTTGCTACATTGCTACATTGTTACATCACGTATTATAGTTTTGGCTGAAAAAAATTGTTTGATGCATACATATGGCTGTTGTTTGATTTTAATATCATGTTTTCATGTATTGTTGCAGATTAGATTTAAACTGGAAGAGGATTCGCAAAGAAAAGCTGTATTTCAACAAATGAATAATTTGGAGATCGTCAAAAAGTAAATTGGTTCGAAAATTAAATAAAGTGGAGAACGAAGAGGAAAGACTAAAACCGAAACCTACCAACATCAAAAGCATGAACGAATGGAGAAGGTTTGTGAAGGCAAAAACAAGTCCGGAGTTTAAGGTAACACTATTCACTATTTTATTTGCTAGAACACTTTAAAAGTTAATGATTGGGATCCAATAACACATATGGTTATTTGCACAGCAGAGTTGATTATCATTTTCAAAAGAACAAAATATCCATGTTTCTTCTTTACATTGCCTTTATCAAACACTTCTCAAACAACTTCTCTCTGTCACTCTTCACTTCCTCAACCAAGCTGTCGTTATCCTATAACAATATATCAACTTCTCTCTGTCACTCTTCACTTTCTCAAACAACGAAGCTGTCATTATCCTATAACAATATATCAACAATATATCTTTCTATTTTACAGAAACGAAGTGAGAAATATTCGGCCCTTAGGGATAAACAACTTCCACACACAACTGGTCGTAAGGGAATGGCTAGATTGACCGAAGACATGGTTAGTTAATTAAGTATAGCTTTATTTAATATAATTTTATACCTGTCCGGTTTTTTATTTAATGTTATCCTAAATTTAGAAAAAAGAAAGTCCAAGTCCATCGTCCATAACTAGAGCTGATGTTTGGATTAAATCTCACATAAAAAAAGTTGGTGAACCGGTGACCGCGGAAGCTGGAAATGCTATTGTAATTTTTTTTAAATTTTATCTGTATATAAAAAATTGTCCGAAACTACGATAATTTTACCATTGTACATTATCTATTTGTATTTATTTATGTAGGAGGAGATTAAAAAATTTGGTAGCCTATCACATTCCGGTTCATCACATAATGTCAGTGGAGATGCTCTTGTACATGTACTCGGACAAGATAAACCAGGACGATTAAGGGCATTGGGAAGGGGTTGCACTTTAACCAAGCTAGTTGTGGCCCAGGCCAAAGATAAACAAGTATCGCAGTGTCGAGAGGAAATAGCAGAAATGAAGAGTATGCTGCAGGTTCTGATGAACCAGAAGGTAAACTATTAAAAGTAATTTATATATGTAAAATAAAAAATTCAAAGCGCCATATAATTTAAAATACTAAAAAGAACAAATTTATTCTCTCTCACAAACTTATTATATGTTCTCTGCCATTTTAAGTATGGTCATTTTAATTTTAACAAACTTATTACATTAACTGATCAAAGTCCATTTAGTAGTTTTCGATAGTCAATTAAACGCCTACATTACATTTAATTGAGTGCTTTTACGATTAAAATATTCTGATATTAGAGCTTTGCTGCAGTGTGTAGAAAGTTCGAAAAGGAGCACATCTGAATTGGTAAAAATAATAATTATATTACTCAAGAAATAACATTTAGATTTTAAATTTTGATCCAGTGATTGCTATAATTTTTGGTTGAATAATTGCAGAGCAATGACAATGTATGTTCGATGTTGAATTGGGATGGAAACTGTGAAGTTGTTGCCAATGGGAGGGTGTTGTCCAGAGACCCAACTGCGGTTGTCAATGGCATTCGTCTTGGACCAAATGCTGTGAGCGTTACTGTAGATATCGTGGACAAACCAGATACTTATTTATGGAGGCCTACACCTAAAATGACAGTATTAGCAGACGCTGTGAATAAGGTAGTAGCTTGGCCATCAACTTGCATTAAGATGGCGCTGCGAGTAAATTTGAACGACGTTAGTACGGTAAATTTTACACTTCTCATACTAAACGGTTGAATTACACTTCTCATTGAAACATACTAAAGTTTTAGTTTTAGTTTTTAGATATTAGTACCCCGAATTAATCCATTTGAATAATTTTTTTATATTAACAACACAGTCCACAATATTATGGTTGGAATTACACTTCTCATTTTATAACCTGTGAATGAATTGCTAAGTAATTTGCTAAGTAGAAATTTATTTGTTTGTTAAAATAAACCATCTTTATATTTATTTGTTTGTTAAAATTACACTTCTGATTTTATAACCTGTGAATGATTTGCTAAGTAATCTGCTAAGTAGAAATTTATTTGTTTGTTAAAATAAACCATCTTTATATTTTATTTGTTTGTTAAAATTACGCTTCTCATTTTTAGAGTAACAACACTGTCCAAGACGACAAATGCAAGATTTATGGTTGGAATGAGGGTGAAGGGGTAGTTGCCGAAGGAAGAGTCTACTCCAGAGAGCCACAATATGTTGTTAATGGTATTCCGCTCGGTCCGTCTGCCGTTGTGATTTCGGTCGACAAAGTAATAAATAAAGATGCTTATTTGTGGCGACCCACATGTGATATGTCGTGCATTGGAGATGCATTTGGTAGGAAAGTAGCATGGCCAAAATCAAAAGTTGAAGTTGATAAAGAAAATGGAAATGACAGTGTAAATTGTGCGACTTCTCCCATGAAATCTACACCCTTGGTCATGAAGAAATCAGAGCATGTAAGTATTAATTTTCAAAATTGAAGAAATTACCTGTGTATGAAAGTTTATTTATTATGTGTATGTATAAATTCTGCATAATAATCTCTTTTTTTCCAGCCAATTGCAAAGTCGACAAAAGATAGCAAATGCCAGTTGATCGATTTGGGTGGAACAAACGTAGTGGCTGAAGGAACTGTTGCATTAACTGATCCAATAACGATGGTCCATAGTCGTATATTAGGACTTAATGCTGTAAAAGTTTGGGTTGATATTGTGAGAGATGCAAATGCAGAGCTATGGAGACCAACATCGGAGTTGACGTGCATGGAAGATGCACTTGGCGTTCCCATAGCTTGGCCAACAGAAAAAGTCATTCTGAAAATAAACTGAAAGGTATATAACTTGTTCATCATAAATGTTTTCAAACTTTGATTCTAATACCCTGACAATATTCCTAGATAATCGACTATAAAAATTAGTTATATTACTCAATAAATATTGGTGTAGAGCTAGAGTTTGTGTGGCTGTTGATAGTGGATGGAACAGAGTTTGTGTGGCTGAAGTGTTGAATTTATATAACCAATTTTAACACATTCACCGTGTACTAATAAAGGTTACTAGAGCCTGGTACAACTTTGATATAAAAGTATATCCCTAGTTGATGTAACAGAACCAGCTTTTACACATTCAGTGTACTCACTGCGTAGCCTGATAAGCTATCACAATATCAACAACATATTTTTCTAGCAATAATGCAATACTTTGGTAAATTAACTACCAGCTTGTATTCAACATCCACCAACACAGTGAAACTGCGTTGCCCGAACTGTAGGTGCTATGAGCCAACAGGGTCGCGTTGCTCGCTACAACTAAGGCGAACACACGTTCATTCTTTAACATATCTAAACCCCTAGTAGTTAGTTAAATATCATTCTACACTTAAGCACTGAATGGTCCCACATGATAAAGACATTTATCTTTGTCATAAGTTCATCTGCTAATGTGCAAGTCTAGTGCACTGACTTCAAAAATATGATGTAAAAGTTGTTGGACGATTACAATGTGCTCACATCAGTGGTTAATACGCAGAGGCATATTTGTTTGAAGTATTATAGTCTAAGGACTTCTATATTTGTCCATTTTTGATCTTTGATACCTTCACCTCACAAATATTTAGTAACATGATTATTATTGTTTACAGGTAGATAAACGTTTGTGAAGAATTCAAGCAGCAGCACTGGTTTTTGGTATGGTAGCAGCACATGTATGTAGTTAGGTTGATTAAAACTGTTATGAAACTATTATGAAACTAGTATGTATGGTAGCAGCACTACTTTAGCTGCATGTACTATTATGAAACTGTTTATGGTAGTTTGGTTGTGTAAACGTATGGTTAACCTTTTGTCTTGACACTAATGTTATGATATAGTGGTGATTATGTAATTGCTTTTGTTTGTGTTATTGTGGTTCATTGAATGTGTATGTGTTTATATATTACGTTATTATATAAGTTTGGAAGTAATTGAATTGGAGGCGAAATCAGATGTAGTCGTGGAACAGCAGGAAGTAAAATCGAAACATACGGTGGCGGAGAAAAAACGCCACCAAAAATACTAACTCAGCAATTATAGTAACTCAGATAATCTCCGTGGCATTCAAAAGACGCTACAAAAAATAATAATACGTGCAACAAAAAATAAGATAGTACACGGCACCTTTTCGGTGGCGTTTCTTAAACATTGTAAAAAAGACCTTTAGTAACGTTTAAAAAACGCTGCCAAAAATTCATTTACAGTGGCGTTAAAATAAATGCAACAAAAAATCATGGATTTTTAGTCGCATGTTTTCTAGCGGCGTTTATCAAAACGCCACCAAAACTTTTTGTGGCATTTTTCGTGCGCCACTAAAAATCAAATTTCTTGTAGTGATTTATACTTGTTTTCCTGCTTGCCTCTATGGATTGGATCCCTCAGCTCTATACTACGTAGTTTTTTTCGTTTAGAATAGGAAAAAATATATTAGATTGTGAAAAGGTTAGACAATAATATAATACCTTTTTTAGCATCAACCATTTAAAGGACTTTGTGATCAATTAGCTGCAGTAGGTTACTATGTATCAGATATAGAGCAAATATTATCAATAATGAGTGGGCTCGATGAAGTGTATGAAGAAGTGGTGGTAGTCATATCATCTAAAGAAACAACTCCAACCATTCAATATGTTCATTCCACTATTTTTGCTCATGAAGGTAGAACATAACAAAAGAAACCTATAATATGTGATAAGCTATTTACACTTGTCTAAAAACAAGGGTGAGACAATTACAAATGACAAACAATATAGAAGCATTGTGGGAGCACTGCAATATGTCACAATAAATAGATCAAAAATTTCATTCTATGTAAACAAAGTCTGACGATTCATGAAAAAAGCACTGGATGAACAATGAAAAATAGTAAAAAGAATTCTAAGGCATCTCAAAGGAACAATAACTCAGGGACTAATTCTCTAATCATGCAAGTCCATCAATGTTCATGGATATGCAAATGCAGACTGGGCCATAGATACTGATGATAGGCGATAGAAAGAATTTGAAATCAATATGATGATTGCAGAAAGTTTATTGAGAAGAAAATAGAAATGTTTCTCTTTATTGATATGATACAATTGATACATAATAGAATACAAAATACTGCAGAGTGTATGCTATTTATATATGAAGTAGAGAAAGTAAAATGGGCTTTAACAATATCCGGCCCAACACAAATATAAAGAGAAGATATCTGGTTGCGTTCATTCTATTCTATCATTTTACTCCCCCCCTCAACCAGAAGCTAGGGTTAGAGTTCGAGAGCGATTCAGAAGCCTTCTCACTTTGCTTCTCTTTCAATATTTAGCCGAACAGATTCTTTCTAGACTCCTTCTCTCTCTTTATCTCTTGAATCTCTGCTTTATGAAAACATACTAAGATTGTGATCTGCTTTGATGTAGATCTGAAGTAAAATCGATCGCAACTTCAATTCGTCTTCGAATTTTGATCTGAAGGCTGATTCAGCTGTGGATCTGAAGCATTGAGCTGAAAGATGGAGCCTTTGTTTGTTTCTTCAGCGATTGCTTCAATCTTCAAGTCTTGTCTGAATCGATGAAAATTCTTTGCTGATAATGCCTTTGTAAGTATGTCTGCATGTTGGTAAGTCGATGGTAAGTGATTTACTTGGAGTTTTCCTTTCTATACCAACTCACGAACAAAATATAAGTTTATCTCTATATGTTTTGTTCTTGAGTGCATAATTGGATTAGCTGCCATGTAGACTGTACTTTGATTGTCGCACCATATCGTTGGTTTAATCTCTGTTTTGATGTTCATTTCTGAGAGTAATGATTGAATCCAAGTAATTTCAGCAGCAGTGCTAGCTATACTTCGATATTCAGCCTCTGTGCTGGATCTGGAAATAGTAGTCTGCTTCTTAGAGCACCAAGAAATTGGATTATTGCCTAAGTATATATAGTAGCCTGTCACTGATTTTCTGTCATCGACATCTATTGCCCAGTCTACATCTGCATATGCTGTGATGCTTAGTTGTTTGCACTTCTTTAGCATAATTCCATAATTTGTTGTGCCATTGAGATATCTGAGAATCCTTTTTACTACTTTCCAGTGTTCCTCACGTGGTTCCTGCATAAATTGAGAAACTTTGTTAACACTGAAAGATATGTCTAGTCTTGTTATTGTGGAGTATTGTAGGGCTCCTACAATACTTCTATATTGTTTAATATTTAATATTGGTTCCCCCTGTGTTTAGATAGTTGTTGATGACTAATCATTGGTGTAGGCTGAGATTTAGCACCATCCATTTTTGCTTTAATCAGCAACTCCTTGATATACTTCTTTTGGCTTAGAAAAATTTCTGAGTCTGACTTTTTCTTCACTTCTATTCCCAGGAAATAATTTAGTTCACCCAAGTCCTTAATTGAGAATTGCTTGTCGAGATACTGTATTATTCCTTTGATCTCATTCTCATCATTACCTGTTATAATCAAATCATCAACATATATTAGTATGTAAACAATAAGATTGCTACTAATTTTGATGAATAAAGAGTTATCAGATTTGGTAGAATGATAGCCTAAATGAACTAATGTGGCTTTCAATCTATCAAACGATACTCTAGGGGCTTGTTTTAACCCATATATAGCTTTATTTAGCTTGCACACAAGATTAATGTATTGCTTGTATCCCTGTGGCTGCTCCATGTAGATTTCTTCCTGCAGAACACCATTTAGAAATGCATTGTTTACATCTAACTATCTCAAGTTCCAGTTATTATTTAAGGCAATAGTAAGGACTATTCTGATGGTTGTTGGTTTCACCACTAGTGAGAAGGTTTCACTGAAATCGAAGCCATATTCTTGTGTGTACCCTTTGGCAACAAGCCTTGCTTTATGTCTGGACACTGTTCCATTTGGATTTCTTTTCACTTTATAAGTCCATCTGCATCCTATGATGTTTTTGTTGCTTGGTGGATGAACAAGGCTCCATGTATTGTTTTTCACTAAAGCCTGATACTCTTCATCCATTGCAGCTTTCCAGTTTTTGTCTTTAAATGCTTGTTCAAATGTTTGTGGCTCTGTGATGCATGCAGTTGCAATATAAACCTTTGGTTTATAAATTCCACTTTTTGATCTGGTGATCATATGGTGGACTATTCTATTCTGTAGTTCAGCATCAGATGATTCTGAACTGCTGTTCTGACTTTCAGTATCATCTGGTTGATCTTCATAATTATTCTGATCTTGATTGCTTGATTCTACAGGTGACTGAGGATGAGTAGCAGGTTGATCAACTGCATCATGACCTAGTCCAGATGACATTGTGTGTTGTGATCCAGTGGCTCCTGTTCTTTTCTCAGTTTCACTAGCATGCCATATATGTTGCAATACTGGTATGTTTGGTATGGAAACCTTTGGATTATGGACTTTATGTGTAGTTCTAATACTAGCATTGGCAAAAGGAAATATTCTCTCATTAAAAACAACATGTCTACTTATGAATATTTTTCCATTTTCATCTATACACTTGTATCCTTTCTGTTTAATTGGATAACCTATAAATGTACATGGTTGAGATCTAAAGTCTAGTTTATGATTGTTGTATGGTCTTAGATAGGGAAAACACAAACATCCAAAAGTCTTTAAGTTTTGATAGTCTGGTTTGACACCTAAAAACTTTTCTAAGGGACTTATTCCATTCAGTACTTTGGTTAGAAGTCTATTGATGAAATAAACTACAGTACTGAAAGAATCTGGCCAGAATTTCAGAGGTAGTGATGCTTGTGATAGAAAGGTCAAACCAGTCTCAACAATGTGCCTGTGTTTTCTTTCTACCAGGCCATTTTGTTCAGATGTGTAGGGACATGTGATTATATGAACTATTCCATTATCTAGAAAATATTTACTGAGAGACTTGTATTAAGTACCTCCATCACTTTGAATGGTTTTAACTTTATGATTGGTCTGCTTTTCAACTTGAGTGATAAAATATATAACAGCATTATAAGTCTCTGCCTTAGATTTTAAGAAATATACCCAAGTGTACCTTGTACATGCATCAACAAAGGATATGTAATACTTATACCCATAATCTGAGCAGATAGGAGCAGGGCCCCACAAATCTGTTGAGATCAATTCAAGAGGTGCTTTGTATTCTGTAACAGAATCTGTAAAAGCTAATTTGTGGCTTTTGCCCATTTGACAGTAAGAACATATATAGGGCAAATTTATATCATCAAAAGAAATTTTATTTTCTTTAAGAACCTGTTTTACAATACTTGTACATGGATGACCTAATTTGTAGTGCCAAAGATCAAAACTACTTTTACTGGTTTCACATGACTGCAATTCGCTGTTATTACAATTTGTCATTCTTTGATTTGAATCTTTGCTATTAGTCAGTGTGAACTTATATAGACCATTTACTGCATTACCCTGCAAGAGTATTTCCTTAGTTAGAATATCTTTAACTAAGCAATAATTTGGGTAAAATTCGAAATAAACATTATTATCATGAGCAAATTGAGAAACACTCAACAGGTTTTTCTTAATGCTGGGTACTCTTAACATATTATTGAGATATAATTGTCTTTTACCTTTGATATAAGCATTACATGTGTGTGTGATCTCAATTGCTTTGCCATTTCCCATAATAATAGATTGTTTACCTCTGTATTCTCTGCTGCCCAGATTTAGATTCTATAAGTTGCTTGTTAAGTGATTTGTTGCCCCTGAGTCTAGATACCATGACTCATCTTGAATATGATCTGCTTTAGCAATTTCATCCTGATTTTGATTTCTATTTCCACTGGGCTGTTTGCCTGTATCCTGTTGCACTTGTGCCATATTTGCACTGTAGTTACTATTTCTCTGATTGCTTGGTCCCTGTCCTGGCACATAATTTTCATTAAACCTGAAATAGCATTTTGCAGCAGTGTGACCAATTCTTTCACATATCTGACATTTTGGCTTGTTATTGCCATTAAATCTTCCTCTGCCTCTTCCTCTGGCAGTCTGACCTCCCCTCTGTGATTGCTGGTCTGTTCTTCCATAGTTCTGATTTCTGTTTTTACCGTTTGAAGCATAGTTGATTGACATGTCTGTATCTGAGGGTTTCTTGTAGTCTAGTCTTCCTTCATGAGCCAGTAATATAGAATGGACATAGTCTATAGTGGGCAATGTTTCTTGTGATGCAATGACTGCCACCACTGCTTCATATTCATCGCCTAACCCACTCAGTATTGTTAAGACATGCTCTGTATTAGACATCTTATGTCCTGCTGCCTCAAGCAGATCACAAGTATTCTTGATCTTGTAGAGGTATTCTTTCATGGATTGACTGTCTTTCCTTATGTTGTGTAGTTGCCTTTTGTAATGCATTATTTTGGCTGCTGACTGTGTATTGAAAATCCTTTCAACTGTAGTCCAAATTTCATTTGCTGTTTTGCATCCAATAACTTGTGGTAATAGCTTTACACTGATTGAAGAAAGCAACCAAGAACTTATTAAACTGTCTTGCCTTAGAAATTTGACATATTCCTCATTACTCACAGTTTTATTTTCTTGATTAGTGATAAACTTGGATGGAGTGGCTATCATGCCAAGAATATATCCATCAAGACCGTATCCTCTGGCAGCAGTTTCAACTTGCACCTTCCAGAGAAGATAGTTGCCATCTTCAAGATGTGCAGTAATGAGATTGGAGTGTGGACTGATTACAATTTTGATTAAACTGTCAGTAACATACATAGAATGTGGTGAGGTGCTAGTATCATTACCTGATATTGCACTGCTTCCTTCAGCCATGAAGAAACTTCTTTAAAGAAGGATCGAGAAAAAGGAAATCAAGAACTGGGTAATCAAGAAACTCTTTCTTCAACAGGTATGTTGCAACCGAGCAATATGATGAGGTTTCTCTGATTGCTCCTGGTATGGCACTTACTTCCTTTGATTGATGAGTTTCAGTTCTCTTCCATGTCTGGATTTCTGATTTTTTTTATTCTTGAATCTGTTTCTGTGAATACTCTGCAACCGATTGCAAATCTTGGTAAGGCAGTGGATTCTTGAACAGATTCCTTACCCAAGTGATGATAAAAGAATTCTGATGGGTAAACTGATCCAGATGATGAGATATCTCTGATGGATCAGCTTTTGTATGAAAGCTGTTAAGCTTATTGATGATTCTATCTCTGACTCTGATACCAAGAAAGAATTTGAAATCAATATGATGATTGCAGAAAGTTTATTGAGAAGAAAATAGAAATGTTTCTCTTTATTGATATGATACAATTGATACAGAATAGAATACAAAATACTGCAGAGTGTATGCTATTTATATATGAAGCAGAGAAAGTAAACTGGGCTTTAACAATAGCGATTTACCACAGGATACTGCATGTTTTTGGAAAAAAAATCAAATGTTATGGTGCTCAAAGAAACAACATACCATATTGAGCAAAGGAAGAATACAGAAGTGTTGCTGGTGCTACAGCAGAAATTATATGGATCGAATCTTTACTAAGTGAACTTCAAATCAAAACACATAGCAAAATAACAATTTGGTGTGACAATCTTAGTATAATTTCTCAAACTACAAATCCAGTTTTACATTCTAGAACAAAACATATGGAATTGATTATCTACTTCGATAGAGAGCAAGTTATGAAAGGAAATCTTAATATAAATCACATACCAGCAGAGAGTAGACATACTAATGAAACCATTATCTACGAAATTTTTTGTAAGATTGAAGCAGGAATCGAAGATCGATGAAGTCGGCGGCAAATTGGGAAAATTCGCAAATCCTAACTCTAGTTAGGTTTGAGGAGGAGAATCGAATGAAATACAGAGAATGTAAAGAGATGATAATAACATATTATTATTGAATAGCGGGTATACAGGCTGGCACTTAAGCCGAATACCAGGTCTAACATTTCATTACAAATACTTGTACAAACGGCATGTAAATGTAACTTTTGATGTAATACAAATCAATGAAACTCTGTTTCTTCTCAATTTATATCAGTATTTATGTAAAGTTAGCAAGTCCCTTTTACCTCCGATGATGATATTGTATCCGATGAGTCTCTGATTTATCAGAGTTATGCCGCTAGACTTGTTCGGTCTGATGTCATCTTAGATTTTGAAATGTTTTAGTGACGAAACATTTGAGAATTGGGGTGTAGAGATTGTAAATGCAGAAGTAAAGAGAAGTAATCAAGTGTATGTTTATTGCTTCTCAACAGATAATACATAGTATATAGTTCGTTTCAGATTAATACAGATGTCACTTAATACAATTTACATATTTGCCATTCAGAATATAAGACTCGGTCAATATGAGAAAATGAAACTCGTTGCTTTATTTTTTACATATGCAACTATTTGTAATGAAAGTGTTGAATAACAGGAATCGATTAGAGATCACCCTGACATGCTAGAATGACTAGTACAGTCAGTGGAATCAAATAATATGATCTTCCTTGCCAGAATTAAATTGATGGATTAGTGGAAGTTTACAACATAGTACAAGTAATACGTGCCAAACCTTTAACATCATATTACATAAGAGTACGAAAATTTGTATATTGCGTTTAAAAGCCATGGAATTTATGTCTCACAGCTTTAGATCACACTTTACCTGTAAAGCTCTTTGTATACAGACTCATAAATGTGTTGATTTATAGCCTGCTCTAATGTACTGATACATATACACCTGCAATATATGGAAATAATCAAAGGCTGAATATAAATAGCAAGTTATACTTGGGTCGGTTTTGTTGCAAAAACACAGTTCATCTATCCATTCAATAACAAATTTGTTACGAGGCAGAAAACATAATAGTTTATCACTAAAGAAAAGTTCTTCAGCAGGTATAATTACCAGATTAAGTGTGCTTGTGGCACAACCGCATTTCTCTTTGTGTCAGATTTACATATCATTACTGAAAATTAAGATCTTTATATATGCAATTAATTTATTAATTTTATTGTTTATCTAGTGATCCCGATAAGTTGAACATGCAGTTTTCTAACCTGCTTAGTTCAGGAATGTATTTTTTGTATTTGGTAAACCACGCTGATAGAAATAACGATTTTTATTGAGAGACATTAATATATTTTGTCAACTTTGTTACCTATCTGCCGTTTCTCTTTCCAGCTTGAGAAGACAAATGGGGGTGAAGGGCAGAAACTAAATAGAATAGAGTATGCACTCGAGGTTTTTTACAATTATTTTCATTTATCCCACTGAATTATTCTGTTCATGCTTCTATCCCCAGACTCCCATAGACGATCATCTTCGAAATCTCTATTTCGATTTCTCCCTTGGCCATGGTTTCGACAAGAGCTACTACCATCATCACTAGATTCCTCCAAATCTGACGTATGTCGATGTCGATTCTGACCATCAACATTTCTGCTACCACGCACGTCTCTTTCTTCCGAAACTGACGATTCTCTTCTTTCCCGATCCGATAGTGGTGACATTCTTCTCCTCTTGGAATTTGACGGTGAAATTCTATGTCCGCCTTGATTTGAACCTGGCGATGCTCTTTGTCGAGTTTGATTCATATCCATCATGAGCCTTTCCTATCTACCAATTCCCTCATCAAACTTCTCATTGAATTTATCACTAATTCGTTGCTCCATTTGTTCAGCATCTTCTCTTCGATACACATCTGCAACATTCTGATGACGATTAACTCTTCTTGGAGGCATTGTCAAATCTTCAACAAATCCAAACACACACTTCGACTAGCGCAACTTTCAATGATGCAGAATCTACGCACAAACTCCTAGTTCGCGACTTGAACAAATCTCGCTTCTAGCTCACGACTTGAACAAATCTCGCACAAACTTGAACAAGCTCGCTTCTAGCTCTGATACCAAATGACGCAGCCTACAGGATCACACAACTCACGAATTGATGAATTCACGGAAAATGAATCGATGAAACAAGATGAATCGATGAATTGAAGATACCCAAGTGCCCAAATCCGTTGATCTCTCGAGATACCGGATTCTAGCTATCTTCAACACGTTGATCGCGCACGATACCACGTTAGAAGATCTATGATTCTTCGACGTTGATCTCACGCACGAGATTCCGTGAATCGGCTTCAAGTTCGTTAATTCGAGCGCACTCGAATATCCGAAGATGGAGAAAGGAAATAACACTCAACTTCCAATTTTAATGGTGGCACAAAGCACAAACCAATTTTTATTTAAAAATCAACTCTTTTTACAAATGACAACACACCCCTATTTATAGAAAATTACAACACACACGACTTAACAACATACGACTTAACAATACACGACATAACAACAATGTGACTTAACAATTACAACACAAACAACTTAAGAAAAGCGGTACGCAACTACAACACAAACGACTTAAGACAATGCGGCATAGCGACATAACATTCCTCAGCGACATAAGAACTTCAGCGACGTAGGAATCTTCAGCGACCTAACTGGAGCGACATAAGGAGGAGCGACCTAAACAAGCAAGGCAGCGACATAAGGGGTGGCTTCGACCTACTGGTATGTCATTCGCGACATAAGGAAGCTCGCGAGTTAAACTGGAACGACCTACTGGAAACGCGATTAAGGAAAGCTGGAGCGACTTAATAGTTCTCGATTTGGCCTTCGCGAACTAAGTGGAAGCGACATAAGGATCTGTGACATAGGGATTCTGATGGATCTGCTCGCGACCTACGATTCAGGAAAGAAGGAGCGACTTAAGATTTCTCGATTTGGCCATGTCGTTCGCGACATAGGTGCAAGCTATGTCGTTTGCAACCTCGCTGATTGCTATGTCGTTCGCGACCTAGGTGGAAGCTATGTCGTTCGCGACCTCGTTGATTGCTATGTCGTTCGCGACCTAGGTGGAGGCGCGATTTAGGGAAGCGATTTTGGAGGGAGAAACGACTTAAGGTAATTCGTTTATCTCGCGTATCTTGTGCTGCATCAATACAGCAAATAGACACTTCTTTTGAAAATTGAAATTTGAAAATAACGGACACCATGTCGACATAGGGGGTTGAGGGGTGTCGACATGCTCAAGGCAAAATTGATGTTTTGATTTTCTTATTAAAATAAGTTTCTATAATTTGTCAAAACAATGTCTAAACTTTGTAAATATATTTGAATATAGTTTAAACATATAAAAGAGTTTAGAAAATAATTTTTAATATATATAATCTTAATCTATAAAGTGATTTAAAATCTGAGTATATAAATATTTTAAAGCTAAATATTTAAAACAAGAGATGGTTTAAAAACAAGGACAATTTTGAAATCAAAATATTAAAAATGATAAAAATAGTTTAGAGGCTAAAATATTTCAAACAAGAGAGATGTCTTTTTGAAAAGAAACTTTTGAAAACATTTTTAAAAAACAAGAGATATATTTTTGAAAAACATTTTTATAAAATTAGTGGATATCAAAATAGGACCACTATATGTTCCACTAGATATTGTCGTGGGTTCCATCCCACTAGGTTTCCATCCCTTTAACAAGCTCGAAGTGGATTCCATTCCACGAATAAATTTCGAATAAAGATGTAAGTGCTTTCAAGAAGTTTTAACATAATTCTAGACTAACTACATTATCTTGTACTGTTTGAAATCTTGAACTCTTGATAACTTGATTGCTTGATACTCATGAGTCTTCAATCTTGATATCTTCAATCTTTAAATTCATTAGTCTTATATCTCTATACTGTACAGTCTTCATTCTTGGTACCTGCATGTTTATATTCTGGGGTCGAAGACGTGCCTTTTATGTTCAAGTACTTAACTCCTTGAATCTTCACAGTAGAAGGTTCAGATTCAGTGCATGAAGTAAAAGGACAGTACTCTTGGTCGATTAGAATAGGATAGGACACGTTAACCATGGTAATGTTATCATAGGTGAAGTCGGATATAGTTATGGTTACACCATCATCTGCACCTTCCTTGGCCTGCCACGACTTGATCCTGAGCCCAAACATGGTTTCAGTTAGGGTACTGTCCTTCACCGTAAGACCAGTGACATCACCCTTGTCGCCATCTTTCCCTAGGCTGCCTACGCTAATGCCATGACCTGGCCCACACTGAACATCGAGTACAGTGATGTTAGTAACGCCTGAACCAATAGATATACAATCGTCGCCTGACCCGACTTTAGTGTGTGCGATGTTGATGTTCTTGGACTGCCCGAAGTGGATGCCATCAGTGTTAGGGCTGTTTCCTGGGGCAGTTACGATAAGGTTTTGAATGTCGACAGTGTCACACTGGAAGAAATCTAAATGGAAGTACTTGCTGTCTTTGGATGTGAAGCCCGACAAGCGTACGTTCTTCACAAAGGCAAAGTTGAGACTCATTGGAGGTATCTTGCAGTTCCATTGTTTCTGACAGTTGCTTTTCGGCCAGGTGGCAGCACCTTGACCGTTGATTATGCCTTTGCCTTGGATGGTGAGTCCGTCTATGTAGTGGAAGTCGAGCCAGTTTTTTGTGTATTTGCTGAGGTCGGTGTCACCTAGCAGGTTGCCGTCTAGTTGGATTGTAACGGGTCCGTTGCATTTCGGCTGTCCGGCTATGCCCCTGAATAGTACAGGTCCGACTAGCAAATCACCTAATGGAATTATTATAGTTCCACCTCCTGGCGCTGCACATACCTGAGTCCATGCATCTGACAAAGCCTGCATGCATTAAAATATAATGTTAATTCGAATAGGAAACGCAACGGCTGTACCTACACGTTAGACAACTGAAAATAACATATATGTTAATTTAGAGACAAACTTTTGTGCTATCCGTTTTGCCATCTCCAACCGCACCAAGTGTGGTTATATCCATATTGACGGCATTGGCAATGCTTGCCCAGACGAATGTCAAACAAATTACAAGCAGGAAAGATTTTGAAATCATTTTATATACTACTTAATTGTTCTTTCTTTTTTGGCTTTGAAAATTTAACTATATGCTATTCGAACTTGTTTTGGGTCTATTTATATGATTAAAATCATCCAAATTTAAGAAATTATTGTTTCAATTATTTGTTAAAAATAATCTGTTTTTAGTTTGTGGTTAGTTTTTTGAAGAGTGCTGTTTTTAGCTGTATGTTTGAAGCAATTAAGAGGTTTTACAATTAGAAGCTGTTATGCAAGTTTCTTGTTCGGTCGTCAGTGCTGCATACATGACAGGTTGATTTTCCTAATTGCGATTGTTTGTTATTTTGACACTACATTGACAAACAAATGCAAATGGTCCCTTGATCCATTACTTAATTTTACGGGCCAAGCACGCTACACCCATATAACATCAGATGTTGGTTTCCATTTTGAATCGGGCAACACCCATTTTGGTATTAGCAATACAAAATACTACTAGGAATGTGAAGTTGGTTCATTTTTCCCTTGTAAAATAAATATTGACAACACTATACATCTGTAGTAATAAATCGACAATACGTTTGTGCAACCAAATTACAGGTTTTTTTTTAGAATTACGTGCATTGAAAATTTGAGGGAGTTGTTGAGTGACAAGCGGTTGAAGGATTCTGATCG
The DNA here is from genome assembly GCA_030737815.1 of Allium fistulosum. Classification (NCBI taxonomy): domain Eukaryota; kingdom Viridiplantae; phylum Streptophyta; class Magnoliopsida; order Asparagales; family Amaryllidaceae; genus Allium; species Allium fistulosum. The sequence goes on along the minus strand of CM060907.1, from coordinate 640,312,554 downwards.
AAAAAGCGAAGTTATTGTTGCATTTGATGGAGTATTGGTTTATAGGAAACTTTTGAAGGATTTTTTATTATGCTCGCTTCGTCGTCGTCGTCGTTGTTATTTCACGTTATCTATCTATATATATAACAAAATTGCTTTTTGTTGACTAGAAAAAAAATAATGAGACAAAAAAAGGATTAGATTTAAAGTTGTCATTTGTATCTAACGTTTTTTATTACGACAGATGTATCAATTTGAGAAAATTAAACGGAGTGTATTTTCACCTGAAAATTGAACTCCACACGATCTAACCTAATTTGTGATTATTTACTCTGAAAACTAGCTTCTTCCTCTCGGAACTTATTTGTTTCTTTTTATCCTTATGTTCTCTCTCTCGGTTAACTCCTCTCTACAATGGAAATGGTACCCCAATGTTAGGGTTTTCAACAATTTTTATTTTTTCTGCTTATTGAAATCGAGGAAGTCCCTCAACTGATGTTGTACCATCTATTCATTCGGCTTCTTAGAGAGTAGCATGTTCATGTATTAGAATTGATAATATTCAACTTAATGGCTGGATGACAAAGCAATCACTTGTGTAACAACAATTTGTGTTGAATTTTTTACCATCTTAGAGTTCATGCATCAGTAAGGTTGTATCATTACGTATTTATGGTTTTTTCCCCCACTTTTTAAAATCCTCTGTAAGCCAATGGACGCCTGGTATCATGCTTGACCATTGAAATCCACCTTTAACTTGCAACCACCAAAATACTTGCCCAAAGGCTGTTGCACCAAAAAAGAATGATCGAAGTCCACATCGTACTTAATGATTTTGTGTATGGTGGCTTTTTATTTGGCTATGGTGGTGATTTTCATTCTTTGTTTATCGAATACTACTAGACTCACCTGCTCTGTTTGTGATTGAAATTGACAAATGCTCTACATTGCTCTAACATTATCGGTGAGTTAAGATGATAATCTATCGTTCTGAAAAAATGATCATTTAATTGGATATTTTTTATGGATTTTTGATGATTAAGTCGAATTGCATAGTACTAGCTGGGCGATTCCATGCATGTCTGAAGTGAGAAAAAAAGTATTTCAATCATTTTCCATGCTCATTCTATTCCTCTTCTAAAAGAGGACAAGGGAAGAAAAGGAGAATGAGCTTACAACATATTCGTCTTTTTCCCATGACCCTTTTGTTAGTATGATCATAGAAATGAGGAAACTAATACTCTGAATCAGATTATTGAATGTGAACTTCATTATTGATCAATATACATTTAAATATGGCTTAATATTCTATATAATCTCAATTAAAAAGTGATTTTCCAATTTTTAAGCTTAAGAGTATTGTATTTTCAATGAATAATTGATCATAATTAATTACTAAGTTCCAGCACATTAATTTGCAAAGCTGAAATGTTTGCTGTATCATTTCACATTTCAATTTTGTGCTGAAAATGAGCTTATGTGGTTCAATCTTTATAGGTTCCAACTACTATGGGTGCCAGATTGAATTGATCGGTGGTCCATTAGGAACAAAGTCCACATCTCTTTGTATGGTAGGATGCCTCAACTGCATATCCACAAGGAAAGAACATAAGTTTGGATAACATATGTTGAAGAAATTTAACTTAGGCAAGGAAGAAGAAGTTGGAAACATGATCATAGCACGCATTCTTATGAGATATTGATAAATGTTTATTCTATCTTCTACAATCTCAAGTGAAGGATTGTAGATTAATTGCTTATCCTACCCATTGACGATACTAAAACATATTTTGTGTTTTCAGGCGACACTTAGATCTCCTTACTATCATAGTAACGGTAACTTTGCACACTCTTCATGTCTTCAAAATAATGTATATTTGAGACATATGATTTATAAATGCCATCCACATCTTATGAAAGTGATAAATTGCATTAGTTTAGAAAATGGGTTGATGAAATATGTTTTGTTAATTTTTACAGAAAATATATGGAGACCAAAGAGGTCATGTACACATTCAAACATGCACGCACACAAGATCCATTGTTGAATAGTTGTTTTAGTATACTAGACATTTTGTTGACATGCTGCATAGTTCGACATGCATCGCTGTCACATCTTGGTTACTTAGGCATTTCCAATCATGGACAATTTTAATTTTTGTGTAGCCATCAAGGTTTTATACGTTGATGGGGCCATTATACCTTCTTCCGAAAGCTTTTTTTCAGTATAAGTAGCCTAAATTAATGCAAATACTTGATAACTTTTGAACTACGTATGTAACCAATAATTTACCATGATTGTGGAACCCGTGCCTCCATTTGGCTGCAGTATAACATTTATGTAAGTGTTTCAACCTATGGAAAATACCGTGGTTACGTTTATGCATCATTTTACCTATTTAACAATATTTTAAAAATAACTAATATATAACTTTGGGAATAGAATTACACATACCATGGGCTAATACAATAATTCATGTAGTAAATGAAAGTTAATAATTGGCATGATATGTATAATATTATTACCGTCTTATTGTTCCAAACAAATGAAACAGTATATTCTTTTGACTATAGAAATATTAAAAAAACGATACATATTCTCTTACGGAATCAGCTTTTAACTATTGTTTTTCATTTTCTAAATAATAAAAAGTAATGATTTTTATGTGTGCAGAATCTTTACACAAATAAATTACATCATCTTATGTGAGCTTGAGCACAATGCTTGGTAGGTTTTTGGATTGGAGATGACTTATGTAATAATGGTTTCTAAAGAGATTTAGTGTACAGTGCTTAATCCCATTCTACTTGAGATATACAAAAAAGAAAAAAAAATGTATGCATGTCTCCACCTATAGTCAAGTTTTGATATTTTGTTCAGAAAGTCATCAGATCTTCTATTTTCAAATCTAAGTTGATTTGTATGCTTTTGTAGAGAAAAGTTGTATTCATATTGTTATGAAAGTATCAAAAAATGCTAAAAATATAATAACTATATTTTATTTACTTATATTAATAAACCTGGCTTGGTTTTAGTGGCATGTATTAGGTGTGCATTTACGTTAGCATGGCAACTATAATAATGCTACATTGCATATTTGTTAGTTGCATTTGTTTGGACTTTTGATTTTAAAGTTTCAAATTTGAACTTTGTGTCCTATTTTATTAGTATTTGCTTTTAAAGAAAAAATTTACTGCCAAATTAAGTTTCAATGGAATAGATGGATGATAAATATCATATATCGATATCACCATGAGAAAAAAAAATCCGGTATAGTATACGACACAATAAAATTTTGGTCGATCTTGCCAATACTAGACTATATTTTAATCTCCTAACTACTCAATTAAGAACTAAATATTAGGAAGATAAGAGCTACAATATTTCCCCGAGCTCCTTTCTTCTCCAGTTGCCTTCCTCTGAGGCGGCTTCTTATAATTTTTAGTTCCTTACGTAGCAAGGTAAATGCTTTTAGAAAATTCATTCAGTGGAGTGTAATCTTCGGGTCTCGTATATCTTGAACATTTTTTGTTGTCTGGCCTCTTCCCACCAATACCTTGGTTCCTCCTTTTTCGACATACCCAAAAATGTTTCGGGCACTCTCATTGGTTTTCTTACTGGAATTATTGCTCTGCACAACCTCATTCAATATCCTACCACCAACTAGTCCAACGGTCAGGTCTGCCTCTTCAAAACACAGAAACTGAGATCCTTTGCAGTAAAGCTTATCCATATTAGGTGGCTTCTTGCTCTTCAGTCATCTACCAAACTCAGTGTCGGGGTGAGTGCCATGGATCAAAGCCATCAGAACAATATCTTTTTTCGGATTGCTTACTTCACTCGCAGCAGTGTTAAATCAACTTAAAAAATATTTCAGTCTCACTTGAACTTTGATGAATGTATGGTAAGGACATCATATCCTTGGGTCGAGTGATGTTAAGTCTACACTACACTATAAACTTCTTTGCCGATTGATCAAATGTAGATGGACCTCGGGGAGAGCCGAGTGAACCACATCGTGGCTACTCCTCTCGAGAATATAGGGAAGCATCTACATCTTAGTACATCGATGGCCCGAGCACCATCCATGTATCAATCGTACTTCAAGATATGTTATCTCGGGTCAGTTGTTACATTGTAAGATAGAATTGTTGGCATAACAAACCTCATAGGATATTTTTCTAGTAGTGTGTCATAAGTGAATGGGGTCCTACAAGGTGATGAACCCCAATCATCATTACTCCTCTACTGATTCTCACTCACCATCCTTCTTACCATATCAGCTATATACTCTGGGTTTGGTCGGATCGACCGGACGATGATCGTCAGAGACAACCCAGAGTTTTTGGTTTTGCTTTCCATGATGTCTGGGCTCCCTTGTCTTCAGGAGAGCTGTTCTGTCTTTGTGAGAACTGTAATAGTAACTAACATTTTTCTAAATACAGTGAAACTTTCTAAGCAAAATTTTAAATTATCGAAATTCCAAATTAGTAGAATAAGCTAAATTATAAATCAATTATGAGAATTAGTTAATCTCTTTGAAACTTGAAACATTTTATGCAAGCTATGGACGACCATCAACACACCTTATAAACCCAACAATGATCCTCTAAAAATATTCAAGCTGCCTAATGTATGGCCTTTTTGTATGCACGAGCTTGTTCCCTTATGATAAGGTTGAAGTTCCTCACTTCTTGAAGGTACTCAAAAAGCACAACACCCTCATAATTATCATTGCCCGATTAACCATGGTATAATCATGGTAGGAGGATAGATATGAAGATAAATTTACAATAAAAGTAGCCTAGCACCTGATTTCCATGTACTAATCTTTTAACCAAAAGAAGCCTCTAAATATAGCAAAAAATACAATCACAACCCGCAAGGCTTGGCAACTTTTTCTAAAAACTTCACTCAAAAGTCAATTTATTTTTATGCGCCTTGTAAACACTTTTTCCTCTTGCTTTTTTCAATCAGAATGAGAAAAAAGTGATCACAATAATAGGAAGCTTTGTCCGTTAAGAAAATGTAAATTTGAATAGGATGTGTAGAGAATGATTTTACTTATGTACTTTTCAGTAAGGAATGACTAGAAAGCGGTGGATTTTATATTGCTTGAGTGGGTATGATATTGGAGAAGTTACTTGGACAGTGAAGAAGAAGTTTAATGAATGAGACCATATTTCATGGAGGTATAGGAGTAATTAAGGGTATTTAATAAAAGCATTTACCTTAATTCTAAGTAGATATTCGTTTTGGCCAGTTTCAAACATAAGACATGGATAATTATATTTAACCATTTGATTAAAGAAAATATTGATCTCAGCCATCGAGTATTTAATTATTTTAATACTGATTAAACACTAAATTAAAAATTAAAAATATGGTTTGTGAACAGTTTTAAATTTTATAGACAGGAATTTCAGTCTTTAATGTGCAAAATTTAAAACTGAATTTTTTAGTCCTATACCAATATTCAAGTAAAGAGTAATGAGTTTCAGTGTTTAAACCTTGGTCTTCAATTAAAAATACGTTAATTTAACTTTTAAAGTGACTAGATTAATCAATAGAATGTGTAATAATGTTATGCGTATTGGTTTAATTTAAAAGGGCTTACTTCAGTCACGGTAGTGTTAAGCCAATATAGAAAATATTTCTGTCTCACCTGAACTTTGATGAATGTTTAATAAGGATATCACATCCTACGGTCGAGCGGTGTGAAGCTTAAACTACTCTATAAACTACTTTTCTAATTGATTAAATGTAGATATGGACCTTGGGGTGAGCCGATTGAACCACATCTTGGCTACTCCTTCCAGGAATATAGGGAAGCATCTACATCTTACCACATCAGTGGCATGTGCACCATCCATGTGTCATTCATATTTCAAGAGATGTTATCTCTGATCTATCGTTACATTGTAAGACAGGATTGCTGGCATAACAAACCTCGTAGAATATTTTTCCTATAGTATATCATCAGAGAATGGGGTCCTATAAGGTGATGAACCCCAATTGTCATTACTTCGTTGATTCTCATTCGCCATCCTTCTTACCATATCAGCTGTGTAGTCTGGGCTGGTCGGGTCGCCCAGATGGCTATCATCAAGGATAACCTAGAGCGTTTGGTTCTACAAACCCTCTCCGTTAATTCCATGATGTTTGGACTCCCTTGTCTTTAGGAGAGCCGTTCGTCCGGTCCCTCGTCGTCTACGTTCTTTCTTTGAAGGTTCATTGGCATTTTCTTAAACACCGCCATTTTGATTACCAGCAATCCTCTCATGACCAATACTAACCTCCTCATGAAGTTCCCTATCATACTCATCAACCACAACTCGGTGTGATAACTCATTACTGAGTCATGATGGCTCGGTGCCGAGCCATAGCTTGTCAATTGAGACTTTTCCAAGTCCATTCTTCTATGTTTTATCATCTTCCTTTTCATCTTTTGCTCTCCATCTCTTCGATTTTTGTTTGATGAAGAAAAAATTTCTTCCTTCAAGTCAGAATGATGATTCTCTATGATTCTTCCTTCGCTTTTAGGATAACCGAGTCATTAAAGCAAGACTTATCTCCATTTCTTTCAAAATAGCATTTTGACTCTCCAACATCTTTTTATTTATTTCGTTCATCATTCCATCCAAATCAACCCTAGTCACTAATCTCTGGTGCACTTGGAACATTAGTAAGGGAAGGTTGATTTATCTCTTCTCCATGTTAGGAGCCATATTTTCAATGTCATTGAGGGTTCTTGAGATGGTTGACTTCTCTTTGTCCTTCCTAGGTGCCATTTCTCTTTTAGTTCCAATGATAGACTCCTTTCAAGTCGAAATATCCAAGGATCCTCCGACAACAACAATTTTCTAGATCTCGCTTGTGGATATTTTAAATCAAAGTTTCAAGATAGATCTATGAGTGGGAATCTTGAAAATTCTCAATGAAAATGCCAAAATGTCTACACCAAAAGCAGGACAAACACCCAATTGATCAATAAGTGATAACTATGGAAATAAGAAATTAAAACAAGGTAAGAAAACACAAGAATTATTGTGGTTAGGTCAAGATCAATAACCTATCTCTACTGTTAACCTTTTTACGATTCTTTCTTTCTTTTACAAGTATGATCTTACAACTCGGTGGCTTACAACTCACGTAAGAATCCAACAAAGTCTTGTGGTCCAATCAGATAACAAAGAAGTAATGAATAGTCTCTTTCAAGACATTTCCTCCTCCTATTTATTGACGATGATCATCGAAATAGGCTCTGAAATTTTCTGCCCACGATCTCCAAGTCCGACATGATGCTTCAGTTGAAAATTGTAGCTAGATCAGCAAGAGTTATAACTTAGTACGAGTTGTCATAACACGGTATCAGGTTATATGGATTTGTCCCCACCTTAGTTTGACTTTGCTTCATCTTCCATTTTTGAACAAGTTGCGCCATTGAGTCATCATACACAGGTATCGAGTTGTGCTCTTGGTTTTAAGATCTAACTTTTGCTCTTTGCCATTTGACTTATCTTTAAAAATGATTAAGTATATTCTTATGGCAAGCAAGGCTTATTACCTATTCTTGGGACTTCATTGAAATTCTAGCATCAGACTTGTGTTTTGGACTTCCTATTTGTTGCGACTTTTCTATTGATTAGAAAATCACAAATTTTAATAAATTCTCCAAGCGCACATCCATGTAGCATGCAGGTCGAACATAGGGAATTGTGTTTTAAAATATTTGAAATCCATATTTAAATCTTAGGCGTGTTAAACAAATTCAATGGTGGTTCTTGAACAGAAAATAAAAACAATAATATACTCCAAATCGATTTCGAATCTAATCGAAATTGCAATCAAAATATAAAATTGTAGAAATCAGAGCAGAAACTAAAAGTACGTAAAAGAAAATAACAGAGCAAACAACTGAAATAAAATGAACTGAATTGACTAACTAACTGGAAAGAGTGCTGAAAATAACTAAGAACAAGAATAAATTAATTGCTAAATCTAATTAACAATCCTACGTATTCTCTCTGGAAATAAAAACATTGCTGAAATTAAAACTAAACTAGAAGAAGAGTGATGGGGTAATAGATTGATCGTTCTCTGTGTTGATCAGTGTTGTATTTATAGAACTCAGCTCCGAAATCAAGTCCTGCTTTTCGAAAATATATGTAGCCACGTTGCTTTGAATTGGTTTGCCTTTGAATATATCAAACTTGAGTTGCAGGTGGTCATTATTTGAATTGGTAAGGGAATTAGTCTGGTGGCATTCATGTGACCATGTTGAGCTTGAAATTGGAGAATTGTGAGTTGATGGGTGGTCCCACGTTGAAAAATGATGAAATGAACGTGACCTTGCTTCAAAATAATATATGTTGAACTTGCTTTAGTATTCACATGACCATGCTTTGCCACGTCATTGAATGAGCTTTGAAATGGTAGGCCCCACGAGCTGCTTTTCAGTTGAATTGTCCATTGCCTAGAATTGAAATACACGTAACTAGCTTGAAATATATGTTAAGCTTAGATTTTTCATGGCCATGCTTGAAAGATATTTATGTGAGCATGAACTGAAGTGTAGATATATTATGTTGAGCTGAGTTTCCATTCCAAGAAACGTTGCACTCTTTGCTACGTCTCAATGGACACCACAACCGAATTATTTCAATGTTATATTTCAAAATATATAATCTGCAAAACAATAACCAAATAACCGTATAATATCGTTTTATTAAAATAAAAATATATGAAACAAATGGTTTAAAATGCAGAAAAATACGTTCATCACTTGTCTATGTTACAAGCATTCAATGGTTCCGATTTCTCAAGATATGGCCTGGTTTAAAAGAAGGATGACAATACACACACACATATTGTCAAAATTTACATAAACCTCTTCCAAATTGTGCACAAACTTATATAAAATTTTGGACGTGTAAATGGATCACAAATAAACATTTACATATAAACCGTGGGAACTCATACAGACATACATAGATACGTTTGTATGTATGCATGTATATGTTTATATTTCTTACTTTTTTTGGAACTTACAAGAATTTTAGCTAGATCACAAATCAAATATATTCATTTCATGTTGCTATTTACATATAAGTGAGTGTAATAGTAACAAACATTTTTTTAAATACAATGGAACGTTCAACAAAAATTTATAAATTATCAAAAGTGGAAAATAGGCACAAGGACAAACTTTGAAAAAAAAATTAGGCTGAAGGACAACAAGTTTCGTTTTTAGGTTGAAGGACAAACTTTGAAAAAAATTAGGTTGAAGGACAATGCTAAATACAGTTAGCATTTTGTACAGTGTAAAACTGAATATAATGCTAGTTATAATAGCATTTTCTATACTGTAAAAACTGAATATAATCCTAGTTATAACTAGCATTGTCCTTTAGACTAATTTTCTTTCAAAGTTTGTCCTTCAGCCCAAAATAGAAACTTGGTGTCCTTCAACCTAAATTTTTTTCAAAGTTTGTCCTTGTGCCTAATTCCCAAATTAGTAGAATAAGCTAAACTGTAAGCCAATTATGAGAATTAGCTAATCTCTTTGGGACTTGAAACATTTTATGCAAGCAATGGAAGACCATCAACACATCTTATAAACTCAACAATGATCCATCAAAAATATTCAAGGTGCCTCATGTATGCCCTTTTTGTATACACAAGCTTATCCCCTTATGATAAGATCAAAGTTCCCCACTTCTTGAAGATGCTTAAAAAGTAGAACAACCTCATTAGTAACATGCTCGATTAACCATAGTATCATTGTAACGACCTGCAAATTCATCAAATCGGAATTTTTTTGAAATATTCAAATATAAGATTTTTAACATAAATGGTAATGCTTTGGACAATAAATAATATTGGTAGTCTTATTTTGAATAAATATTTACAAAATATATACTTTGGAAGATATATTGATAAAATGACCGAAAACCGTTTTATCAATGAATAGCTCTTGGACCATTCGACAACGTGCACAGAGCTGAATACATACACTCATTTATATATATGAGTGAGAATATGTAATAAAATTATTTATTTTATTTTTGAAAATAAAATCACTTTATGACATCATTAATGATATCACTATTCTGGAATAAATGACTTTTGAATTTAAATTGAGTTTAAATGGTTTAATAATTATTTTAATTATTAAATAAGCCCTTTTAATTATTATATAATGATAGAAATATTATTATCAAACTTTTTTTAAATATATATATATACATACTATACATACACACACACACACACACACACACACATATATATATATTAAATAAGAAGTGAAAATATGACCAGAAATCGAAATCTGAATCTGTAACAATTGAATATAGAAAAGTTGTGCAACATTGTGAATCATTTGAGATATACATCTGCATACATACATGTACGTATACATGAACACATTCACATGCACATAAACACATATATACATACAAATATACTTATATATTTAAATATATTTATTACAAAATATCCAAGATATTTTTCTAAAACTTAACCCTAAAGTAAAACTCAACTCAACATCTTACACCCTAAGTACAAGCACATGGCTACACACATGGGAGGGAGTTCGACCGTGGATGATGTCATGACGGGGGGAGTGGTGGCGAGCAAATAGTTATGTGTTTGTGTGGAAATATCATGATATTTTTATTCACTTTTTTCCTATAAATACCACCATCCATCTTCTCTTCGTTTGTTTATAAATTCCTAAGCGTCTTCACTTCATATACTCCACTGTAGTGGCCTCTTCCATAAGAAAAATAATGGCAAAATGTAATTAAAATTATGTAGTAAGTATATATTATCAAAACTCTTCAAAACCAAAGCAAGTGCACTCCTTTCTCCCTCTATAACCCACGGCCACACTATCCACCACCCAAGAACGAGCCTACCTCTATTAGCAAGCATAGATCGAGTCTTCCCAAAGGTCCAAGGCTCATTTCCATAGACTCCAGCGTGATCATAGCGAAGCTATAGCTAATTTTTGCAAAGGTAGAAACGAATTCAAGTGAGAAACCATATATATATATATATGTAATGATGATGTGATACGATTTCTATCGATGTTTATTATGTTTTGATCATCAAGTATTGATTTTTTAATAGTGTTTAATTGTGTAAAAAAGTCACGTTAAATACACGTCGATATTACATAAGGAAAACACTTTCCGAATCAAGTTATAAAAGTGATGTGGAATCAATAAACCGCTTTAAAATGGTTTGAAATGGTTTATAAATGTTTTATAAACACTAAAATCCAATTTTATGAAGTTTTGACAAGTTATGAAAATTAAGTCAAAAATAGACGCGTCGTGTAATGGTAGTTCGCGATTTCGCACCACAAAAAGTTAAATCCATTTATACGATGAATTCGAAGTCGAAATTCTTGGTAACAAGAATTTTCTGAACTCTTATAATCATAGTTTTCAAATAAATAAAAGGATAGAGAATTGATTTAGTATATTTTGAAATATGAGCAAAACAAATTTTCAAAATAGCCGCGGTTTGGCATTTCGGAAACCAAAGCGACAAATTCTTTAGAATTGATATTTTTAATTCTTTAAAGATATGAAATAAATTCTATAAATGTTTTCAAATGTTTTAAAAGAGATTTAAGTTGTAAAAATGGATTTCTAAATGATAGAAAAGCTATTTTGATCAAATAAGCATTAAAACACCATTCATAAGCAACACTTTTTGTAGCATTTATAATAACTTTTAAAATATGGCTTTAAACTTAAGTATTCTTTTCCTAAAATTTATAAATGTTTTTAATTAAGTAATTTTATGATGATTTGATGGTTTTATAATTTATTTTAAAAAAGTTTAAATAAATGATTTAAAGAAAAGCTCTTAATATCAAGTGATTCAATCTTGGCTCTAAAAGCCAACGAGTAGATTGGATTTTTCTATTCGCGAGATCCGGATTTGAGGTGCTTAAACAAAGGAGATGTTCAGGAGCAACCAGTGCCCCGACACATTTAGCCTTTTTCCTAGGTGAGGAATAGATAAATTCAAAATGTTGGAAACGAGGCAAGTATAAAAGATTTGATTTTTTCCAAATTTAATACAACTTGGATTGTATAGAAATAATCTTCTTATACTTGGTATTAAATTCCGAGGAGGGAACTCGTACTATCCGTGTGAATTTAAAAGATGATTTCACTATTATTCGACGCGTAGTAAAGGTTTAATATGGAAATTTATATTGAGTAGAATTAGTATAATTTCTATCGACCATTTTTACTCAATAAGGTTTTGCAAAATGATTTATGAAAAATGATTTTGATTTGGTATTTTCAAAGTTAAAGAGAGGTTTAATGAATCCGTATATACCGAAAAGAAATGTTTTAAAGATATATACCTCTAGGAGATATTTTTGATAAAAGAAAGTAATTAATCAAATGATAAGCACCTATTTACTTAACATCTTTTTATCGATGGTTAGTTCGAAAGAATCGGGATTGGATTTGAGTAATTCTTATCCGAAAACCACTTCGAACCAATTTACGTATTCGAAGTGAAGACTTGGAATAATAATAAATGGAATGAAGGGCTACTTGTCACTGACCCTCGGTGAAAATTTCTCATATCACATATCTGTGGCAGTAGTGTCTTCATTTGATCTTCGATGCAAGGGCTGCTCGCTACTAGGGATGATTCCTCACAAGATGTGGTACGTTAGTTCCTTGGGTTTGTCCTATTCTTGGAAAACCTATATGGACGATTGTTTGACATTGCATTTTCAACTTACACGTACATTGATTTTTACGAACGTACATATGTTTGGTGGTGTAGGAAGCAACTCTCCTGTACTTAACACCCTTCTCTGAGATGTACGAGCTTAGAGGTTGTAAATTTGTGGGAATCAATGGTGTATGATAGAATTGGCAATGTAAGTGGAATGTGGTATGTGAAAGGAAATCGTTACCTTGGACCTCATCACCTGAAAATGGCTTAAACTGGGTATGCTGTAAGGCTATGCGGTTCGCTACCATTAGGTTATGGTCATAATTTTTCTAGATTACTCTATATATGTCGAGTATGTTGTATATGCTATAAGAACCCGAATAGGTCATTTACGATCGGGGTGATGTCATATTCGGTTCTATCCACCACCAGATGGGTTTGCGGGTAGGCCGGTCTTGACATGTGCAGATGTTTCATAGTTGTTGATCCTCAGTATATCCCTCTAGGTATGTATTGTGTGGAAGGTAGTTCCTTACCTGCCATTGCATAGAAATCTATTCTCCAATAAGTGCCTTCGGACTTGATTGTAGAACCTATTATGCTGGAATTTATGTAACAATTTCGGCTGAGATTATATAAGTTTACTTGAAAAGTGTTCAATAGAAAATCATTAAAAATAATATCCCCAGATTTTGCATAGCAAATGATTTGGTTGTCATAAGGTAAAAACCCGTTCCGTTTTATAGGCGGCGTTGTCTTATGAGATGCTCTTTGTTTTCAAGTATCCGTAATTTGAGTTTCTCATACCAGTACCATGACTGACCCAGAGTTTATTTTTCTTTTTCCTTAAACTATGGATGCCCTATTTTTCCAGACAGCTAAGTCGATAGGTAGCATGAAGCATTTCTAGAAGGAGCATGGAGCATGGAGAATTTTGGGTCCTTCGTAGAAAGTTATATATTAATGCCGCTGTATTTTGTATGATGTATCAACCAGCACTTTTAAGGATGGACAGTTATAACTATCCAGGCTAGATTAGTACTCACTAGAACTCTGATGAAGAAATTTGGATCAATTACATATACTACTCATATGTATAATTAAATATTGAATACAATATGAGATTCTATTTGGTTTGTCTTTTATCTTTATTTTCTTTACCCTATGATAATCTCCCTCTCCAGCACTTGGATTTACGGCATGTAAATACCGAGGGTGTATTGGTGCCGATTTCTGAGGACCGAGGAAGTGGGTTATCACATTTGGTATCAGAGCTTATGGTTGAACGAATACCTAAGCCTAGATCGGTCAACTCATTAGGGATAGTAATACCATATAATGAGTTTAGTGAGAGAGAGCGCATATTTGAAATTTTGTCCAAATAAGTATATTTGTGTTTTATACCCACTCCCTAAGATAATTTCGTCTATATTCTGAAGATGTTTCCATACTATATGTAGAGAGTAGGAGATGAGTAATAGTAGAGGACGAAGGGGAGGTAGCAACACTACGGCCACCAATGGTCGATCAAATGCTATAGTAATTGAAGAAGCGGTAATCCCTATGCAGCCTCAAATTAACTTTGCTACTATATGCAAAGATTACACCAGTTTAGATGGTCAACCATTTAAAGGAATGGAGTCCATTATTGAAGTTCAGGCTTGGATCCGCTCTTGTGAAAGAATTTTTAAGAGATTGAATATCAAGAATGAGCAAAAAAGGTTCTTAGTTTCTTGGCACTTACAAGAAGGGGCTCTAGCATGGTGGGAGTCCATAACTCTGAATGATTCAGAAGATAATTTCTCATGGGAATGGTTCAAGGAAGTCTGGGAAGAACAGCATATGCCAACTGTAGGAAAATACCGCATTTATTGGAGTTTTATGAGTTAAAGCAAGGAGAGATGTCGGTAGAAGAATATTCCAACAAGTTCAATGAACTGTCCTGTTTAGGGCTGGGTCTGATGGACACTCCTTTAAAGAAAAATGAAATGTTTATCGCTGGTATGAAGTGGCAATATTAGGACACGATGATCGGGCACGTTATGGGAACCTTCGTAGATTTGGTAGAAATAGGTTACCGATATGAAACTTTAGACAAAAAGAATCCGCCCACAAGTGAAAGCAGCAACAATAACTGGAAGAAGAGGAAGTTCAACCATTCTAGAAAGAAGACATCGCAAGGCAAGCCAGAAGGAGGTCTGCAATAAAACAATTTGAAGGATATTACTTGTTATAATTGCCAACAGAAGGGTCATTTTTGCCACCACCTGTAAGAATAGGAACTGTTACAACTATCAAAAACCAGGGCACCAAAAGAAGGATTGCCCACTGATAAAGAAAGGAGAACAAGTTATAGTTTTTGCCATTAAAGATGAATCCTCAACTTCAACTAATGCGAAGGGCAAGAGAGTTCTTGAAGGCAATATCTGCATTAGTAAAAATCTGGTTACAGTATTATTTGATACCGTGGATGCCTATAGTTTTATTTCTAAAGAGTTAGTTGATAAATTGAAACTAATCACAAAGATATTAGATACCCCTACCTATGTCTCTAAACCCATAGGTGATAAAACTAATCTTGGTATAGTTTGTGAAAAAGTACGAGTTGCCTACCTATCCCAAAAAGTTTCATGTGACCTAACCGTCCTCAATTTTATTGGATTTGAGATTATACTCGGTATAGATTGGTTGTCTGAATATAAGGCTGTTCTTGATTGTGTTAAAAGGACAGTGCCTTTGGAAACTAAAAGAAAAGAACCTTTTAAAATAACGTGTGAAGAATCAAGTCCGGTAGTGGATAGTTTTATGTATGCCCTAAATTCATTTCAAAAACGTCTAGAAGAAATACCAATTGTTAAGGAATTTTCGGGTTTTTGAGAAAGTTAAATGTTTACACTCACATAGGGAAATTTATTTTTGAATCTACTTGATTTCCGCTGCGAGATAATTTTTCACTCTTCTCGAAGAATGGCCCCTAAGGAAGTAAATGAATTAAGGAATCAAACAGATGAATTGTTTAAGAAAGGACTAATTTGACCAAGTTGCTCAAGTTAGAGCTCAGCAGTAGTTTTTGTTGCAAAGTCAGACGGTTCCCTAAGACTTTGTCTAGACTATCAAGACCTAAATAAGGAAACGATTAAGAACAAGTATCCTCTACCCCGTATTGATGACTTATTTGATCGACTTCATGGTGCTCGAATATTCTCCAAAATGGACCTAGCTAAAGGATTCCATCAATTGAGGATAGAAGAAGATTGCATTCCTTTAACTGCATTCAGAGGACTAAATGATTTCTACGAGCGGTTGGTTATGATTTTTGGGCTAACCAATGCTCCCGATTATTTGTGGACCTTATGAATAGAGTATTCAGAGATGTACTCCACAAATTCATGTTAGTTTTTATTGATTATATTCTTATATATTTAAAGACCGAAGAAGAACAAAAAACGCATTTAGAGATTGTACTAGAAATATTGAGAAGGAATGTGCTCAAGGCTATGTTCTCAAAATGCCACTTCTGGGAAGAAAAGTAAGGTTCCCTGGACATGTTGTGTCAAAGGAAGGAATCTCAGTTGATCTCAGAAAAACTATAGCCATTTTAGGTTGGAGGCAACCAAAAACTCCGAAGGACATTCCCAACTTCTTAGGACTGGCAGGATATTACCGAAGATTTATTCAGGACTTCTTTAAGATTTCTCATCACTTAATAAAGTTGACTATGAAGGATTTTAAACTTGAATGGACGCCAAAATGTGAAGAAGCATTCCGAAAACTTAAGAAAAGGCTAACTACGGCTCCAGTCCTGACTACTATTGATGAAAGCGAGGGTTTAACCATTTAAACTGATGCTTGTGGTGAAGGAGTGGGCATGGTATTGATGAAACATGGGAAGTTTATCGCATATGCTAGTAGGTAGTTAAAGACGCATGAGCGAAATTATGTAACACACGACTTAGAACTATTAGCTGTTGTGTTCGCAATAAAGATTTGGAGACATTATTTGCTGGGTTAGAAGTTTGCACTCTTCACAGATCATAAATCTTTGAAGTGTCTTTTCACTTAGAAGGACATAAATATGAGATAGTAGCGTTGGCTAGAATTTCTCACATCATATGATTTAGATATCCTATATAGGTTCGAGAAAGCCAATTTGGTAGCGGATGCATTAAGCAGAAAGCATGTCGTTATAGCTTATCTGGTAGTGACACCGACTCTTCTAAAGAGAGTTGCCCTCAAACAAAGAGAAGATCGACATCTAAGGAAAACTATTAAGGATATAAGCAGAGGGCGGAATTCATGCTTTGAAGTAGATAAACAAGGGATATTATGGTTAAACGAAAGAATCTATGTTCCCAATATTGACAACTTAAGAAAAGAAGTGTTGACTGAGTGCCATCAATCCAAGCTTAATATACACCCTGGAGTTAACAAAATGTACAAATACGTAAAATGAACATTAAGGTGGAATAGAATGAAGAGGGACATCTCTATCCATGTTAGAATATGTGCAAATTGTCACTATATCAAAAGCGATTAGCAAAAGACTGCGGGATTACTTCACCCTCTTGAAATTCCGACTTTGAAATGGGACCAAATATCGATGGATTTCATCGACAGCTTAACGCAATCAAGAAAGGGAAATGAAGACATTTCGGTTATCGTAGATCGATTAAGCAAAAGCTAACACTTTATCCTAATAAAGCCAACGAGAGCAACCACAAGTCTTGCAGAAATATACATTAGGGAAATTGTTTGATTGCATGGTGTCCTAAGCAGCACAGCCAGTGATCGAGACCCAATCTTTACCAGTACGTTCTGGGAGGCATTACAAATAGCTTTGGGAATAAAGCTGAGTATAAGCATTGCATACCGTCCCCGGACTGATGGGCAAACTAAAAGGGTAAATCGGGTGTTGGAAGATCTTCTGAGAGCTTGTATCATAAATTTTGGAGGTTTATGGGAAAACTATCTTCATCTTATGGAATTCTCCAACAATAATAGCTATCAGGAAAATAATGGCATGGCATCGTACGAAGCTTTATATGGTCGGTCATGTAGATCCCCGGCATGTTGGACCGAAACTGGAAATCGGTTAGTACTTGGTCCTGATATGATTCGAGAAGCCTCGAAAAAGGTAGACTTGATCAGAAAGAAGATGAAAGTAGCCCAGAGCATTTAGAAGTGTTACGCTGATCAAAGGCGCAGAAATTTGGGATTCTCGGTTGGAGATTTGGTATTCTTGAAAGTCTCTCCGATGAGACAAATGGTAAGGTTTGGTCAGGCACAGAAGTTAGCACCTTGATTTATTGGACCTTTTCCCATTCTTGGGTGGATTGGCCGATTAACTTATCGTGTGGAATTGCCCAGAGGGTAGTTTGGTATGAACATTGTCTTTCAGATATCCCATCTACGGAAATATGTGCTTGATCCGGAATAGATTATAGAAACTGCTACCCAGGAAGATTTAGAAGTAGAACCAAATTTAGTAGTTATTAGATGACCATTTTGAATCGTGGATCACGATGAGAAGTGATTGAGAAGAAAGGTGGTAAGGTTGGTTAAAGTTCAATAGAGTGGTGATACCAAAGACTGGACCTGGGAAACAGAAGATAGAATGAGGATAGAATGAGGAAAGCATAACTTGAGTTTATGATTGATGTATAGTTGAATGTGGTATCAAGATAGTGTACTCAACGCCTGTGGTGTGGTCACTTATCAATCTTGTATATATTTCCCATAGTCAAATATATATTCCTTTTCGAGTCAATTTCTTCTTATCCTTAATTTCGAGGACAAAATTCTTTTAAGGGGGGAGTATGTAACGACCCGCAAATTCATCACTTCAGAATTTTTTTGAAATATTCAAATATAAGATTTTAACATAATTGGTAATGTTTCGAGCAATAAATAATATTTGTAATCTTATTTTGAATAAATATTTACAAAAATGTATAATTGGAAGATATATCGATAAAATGACCGAAAATCGTTTTATCAATAAACAACTCTTGAGCCATCCGACATCATGCATGGAGCTGGATGCACACACCCGTTTATATATATGAATGAGAATATGTAATAAAAAAATTTTTTTGAAAATAAAGTCTCTTTATGAAATCATCAATGAAGTCACTATTTTGGAACAAATTATTTTTGAATTTAAATTGAGTTTAAATGATTTAATAATTATTTTAATTATTAAATATGCCCTTTTAATTATTATATAATGATAGAAATATTATTATCAACCTTTGTTCACAAATATATATATATATATATTAAATAAGAAGTGAAAATATGATCGGAAATCGAAATCGAAATCCGAAACAATTCAATGTAGAAAAGTTGTGCAACGTTGTGAATCATTTGAGATGTAAATATGCCCACATACATGTACATATACATGAACACATCCACATGCACATGAACACATATGTACATACAAATATACTTATACATTTAAATACATACATATATACATATATATATATATATTACAAAATATCCAAGACATTTTCCTAAAACTTAACCCTTAAGTAAAACTAAAGTCAACATCTTACACCCTAATACAAGCACATGGCTACAAACATGGGAGGGGGGTTCGGCCGTGGATGATGACATGAGAGGGGGGAGTGGTGGTGAGCAAATGGTGATGTGTTTGTGTGGAAATATCATGATATTTTATTCACTTTTTTTTTCCTATAAATACCACCACCCATCTTCACTTCATTTGTTCATAAATTCCTAAGCTTCTTTACTTCTTATACTCCACTTTAAACAATGGAAAAAATTATGGCAAAAAAGTAACAAAAATTATATACTAAGTATATATTATCAAAACCAAAGCAAATCCACTCCATTCCCCCTCTATAACCCACGACCAAACCATCCACGACCCAAGGCCGAGCCCACCTCCATTAGCAAGCATAGACCGAGCCTTCCCAAACATCCAAGGCTTAATTCCATAGACTCCATTGTGATCGTAGCGAAGCTATAGCAAATTTTCGTAAAATTAGAAACGAATTCAAGTGAGAAACTATATATATATAATGATGTGACATAATTGCTATGGACGTTTACTATGCTTTGATCATCAAATATTGGTTATTTTAATATAGTGTTTAATTATGTAAACAAGTCACGTTATATACACATCGATATTACATAAGGAAATCCCTTTCCGAATCAAGTTATAAAAGTGATATGAAATCAATAAACCCCTTTAAAATGGTTTGAAATGGTTTATTTAATTAAATGCCAAAGCAAAATCGTGAGTCTACATCAATCTCTTGGTTTGTTTCATAGAAATATCATAGTATTTCATTATAACTGAAGTACCCTACTCTTGACTACCCTTAAGGCTTTACATACTTTTGCGGCATATATATATATATATATATATATATATATCACTAAAGTTCTACCATTCAGCTGCCACTAAGGCCTTATGCATATATATTACGTACATTTACACTGGCTCTCGGCTACCATGCCTATATACATTTATATTATTTTTCAGCTATGACTAAGGCCTTACCTCGTCGTTTTTGGTTGCCACTCTGGCCTTACACCAACACTTTCGTATTTTGATTGCCACCTTAGGCCTTACACCTACTTCAATTTCGGTTTCTAGGTTGCCACTCTTGGCCTTACGTCTTCCACCATTCACTTGGTTTCCACTCCAGGCCTTACACCAATTGTTTCCATAGTCTGGATGGTTGCCTATTCGTGCCTTACACCAACGCTTTTGATTTCAGTTTCCTCACAGGCCTTACACTTACGCTTTTGGTTTCGGTCATGGTTTTAAATCTCCTATATATCGCTCGAGATCTCCTCCGAGATCTCCTTTTCACATTCAAACGAGACGAGACATCAAATCTCCTCCATATCTCCCTCGACACTCATCTCGTCCGAGATATTCAAATCTCACCCGAAATATGGATCAAAATCTCAATCTGAGATCTCACCCGAAATTATACATTTTTCTTATTTTTCATAATATTTTTTATTTTCATATTGATTCAAAAGAAACTACTCGATCCAATTATAATTTACCAACTTCTTGAACATATTCTTTACTTTTTATCTTAATGAGTCATAGCGAAAAGTTTCACTTCTTTATCATGTTCGAATAAAAGGATATTATTCAATCATTACCAAATCAATTAAGCTAA
This sequence comes from Allium fistulosum, assembly GCA_030737815.1. Classification (NCBI taxonomy): domain Eukaryota; kingdom Viridiplantae; phylum Streptophyta; class Magnoliopsida; order Asparagales; family Amaryllidaceae; genus Allium; species Allium fistulosum. The sequence goes on along the minus strand of CM060907.1, from coordinate 640,291,680 downwards.
TCAAGCTACCACTCTTCTAAAAATATTCCTTTTTCCATGTAAATCAAGTATGTTACCATTTTTATTTTTACTAAGAAAGTTATAACTGTTAAATAAATTTTTGAAACATCAATTATAGACACATAAGTACATCCGAGATATTCCTGAGATGCATTATAAGACCCGAGATGTCAATCCGAGATGTACACCCGATATGTAATCATCTCGTCCGAGATCTCCGCCGATACGAGATAACTTATGTAAAAATTCTGAGACGAAACGTGACCGAAATCCGATATTTAAAACCTTGGTTTAGGTTGCCACATAGTCCATACACCAACGTTTTTGTATTTTGGTTTTCACACGAGGCCTTACGCCAATGCTTTGGGTACTTCGACTGGCACCTCAAGCCTTATGTCGACTACCAAACATTCTACCCAACCATTCACTATTAGGCTTTTCACTTAACTATTTATTAAGCTAAATTTTATCCAACCTCCTTTCGGTTATTAATGCCACTTAATACATTATAGTCTATGTCGTAGGTTTTAATCTCAGCTATCATAAGCCTTAGCATACATTATTGCCTCTGGAAGTTACCAGCTCCGATTTACACATTATTTCAGGAGTATGTAACTCTCGGCAATCACTGCCCTCAGTCTTGTCTAAGGAAGCCTGTCTTATTTTAGTTATAGCGACTTAAATCTTTAAATTTCCAAAATCCCTTCCTCTTTCCATAATTCCTCCTTAACCTTCGACCACCCTCGGCCATCGGTTAATAACTTTGTTTTGTTAACCCTTAGTTTTACATTTAGAATTTCCTTAGCTTTCATACTTAAGTACTTAAGGTTTTAGTTTATTTACTTTTCGGTTCGAATCCACCTTCTTCGGCTCTGCCCTTTCAGTTCTCGTTGGGATCATGCACATCTTCCACTAACTTTCAACATGTCGACTTTTGATTTTTTTTTACTTAGTCTTTACTGATCATTATTTAGTACTTTTCTGACATGTTCAGCATAAAAAGTGGATCTGATCTATTATCCCAACGTAAAATAATTATTTTTATTAAAAAACTTTTCAGCAACAGTTAATTGTCTTCTGGCTCCCTATCATAGCCCTTCGAGTGTACTAGTTTTCTTTTGGGATCTACATAATTTATCCCAAAATTTCTATAGTCAAATAAACCATATTTTGTTTTCCTCATAGCCTACTCATTTCACCCAATATACGGATTTTAATTCTCATAACAACTTATTTACTCACATGAAAATCCTATAACCCAAAACCTATCTCTAAAGACATGTTTCTATCATCAAATTAAATTCTCAAATCTTAAAGATTTCGAGGATTATGAAATCACCCAATATTAACATGACCGTGAGAGATTTAGGAAAGAAAAGGGGTTTAAGGAATATATTACTATCATATACTCTTTAGTTGATGAAGTCTCTAGTTCCCTTAGCTTTAATCTTTCCTTTTTCTCCTTCTTATTGTTTAGGCCTAAAGTACCATTATGGAGTTCAAGCTTTTATTGTTGTTTTGAGTATAGAATGAATTAAAAAGAAGGAAGTGGTCATCCTTATTCCAAATAAATAATTGGGCCATCGGCCCACCATTTCTTTTCCTTGTAAATTAGTTAGCCATAACGGTTGCATTCAATTCTCTTTTATCTTAAATTATTAACTAGGATTTTCCTAGTATCGCTTGATTCATCTAAGCATAATGAGTAAATAAACATCTCATGAACATTTACTCTTTTGCACTATTTTAATTTCTTTAACTTCATAATTAATTAATTATTAATTAATTTATGGGGTGCTACGGACTTTCCTCCTTGTAGGAATTTCGTCCTCGAAATTCAAAAAAGTACAATAATAAGTCATAGGCTTTCTTATGCCCATTCTTACATGCACACACGTGAGTTCTTCACCTATATGTTTCAATGAAAATGTATCAGTGCTTCTACCAATACACAACAAAATCGACCATAATATCACAAGTATATATATATATATGCCATATAATCAACCGTAGCAAGCATACATGCTATGTTAAACAAACAACTCGGGATAAAGTCACTTGACTTTATACTCTATTTCTCAAGAACGATCATCTCAGTCGTTATTCTATTGGAACCGAACAAGCCGTACTTCTTTATTCTGAAAAAATTTCTCATCTCGATCTATAATGATATTAGGTTTCTTGACATAAGTCATTTTTGGTTCAATAACCAAATCATCCATGGCTCTTAGAATAACGACATCCTTAGGGTCTTAAACATTCTTCCGTACATGTGATACATAAAATACATCATGCACCCCACCAAAAGCACTTGACAATTAAACCTTATAAGCTACATTACCTATCCTCTTCAGTATCCGGAATGCGCCAACATATTTTGATACCAACTTTCTAGCTTGTCCAAATCTCATAGTTCCTATCATATGTGACACTTTCATAAACACATGATTTCCCAGATCGAAATCTAGGTCCCTCACCTTTTACATATTCAATTTGACTTTCTCTTAATCAAATCGACCCTCTCTTCAGCTTCTCTTATAAGATTTGGACCTAATACAAGTTCCTCTTTCGTTTCGCACTAACTTATTGGCGACTTAAAAGGCCTTGCATACAATGCCTTGAAATGTGTCATCCTAATACTGGATTGGTAACTATTGTTGAATGAAAATTCCACTAAGTGTATTGATCTTTCCATAATCCACTAAAGTCCAACATATAGGCCCTTAACAAATCTTTCAGCGCATGGGTGATCCTTTTGGTCTGACCTTCCATCTATAGATGGTAGGCGGTACTCATACATAACTCCGATCCTAGAGCACTCTGAAGGCTTCTCCAAAACTCACAAGAAAGCAATGGGTCTCCGTAACTCACTATAGTACTTGGAATTCCATGAAGTCTCACTATGGTCTTAACATATATTTTGGCCAACTCGATTGTCGTCGTTGTGGACTTTACTGGAATGAAATGGATGCTCTTATTTAACCTATCAACTATGAACCATATCTTTCATTCCTGGCCCACGTCCTCGGCAAACCATCAACAAACTCCATGGAAACCAAATCCTAATTCCTTATTGGGACTTTCAAAGGCTTCAAAAGACCACTTGGCTTCTGATGCTCTACCTTAACTTGTTGGCATGTAAGGCATCTTCCTACACATTCTTCAACATCTCTCTTCATTTCTTCCCAGTAGAAGCTCTGCTTCATGTTTCGGTACATCTTGGCACCTCCCGATTGAATAGAAAACTTGGAATGATGACATTCGTCCAAGACTAGCTTCCAAAGGTTTCCATTATTCGAAACATATAATCTTTCTTTTTTCTGAAGCCTACATTTATCATTAATACCGAAGCCATTCAGCTTATCGGTCTCGACACAACTGTTAAAGTCATTACTCCTTTCAGCACATAGCGGATCGACCTTCTACCCTTCAGCAATCCTCTCCATGAGCATTATGTTATTTTTTAAGCAAGACAACATCACCGAGTTTTGATCGAAATTACACATCATAAGAAGCTAGCGTCTCTAAGACATTTTACTCTTAGATCATAGCCAAAACATAATTTTGTTGTTTTTGGCTTTAGGCATCAGCAAATTATTTTCCTTACCGGGGTACCCTATTCTAAAATCATACGATGCCAAGAACTGCAACCACCTTTGTAGCCTTATGTTCAGCTCCTTCGAGAACAAATATGTCAATGACTTATGATCATTATACAGCTCAAACCTTTCCCCTAAACGGTAATGCTTTCAAATCTTTAGCGCAAAGGTATTGCCACTAACTCTAAATCATGGGTTAGATATTGAACCTCATGGGGTCTCAACTTCCTAGATGTATAAGCTATAACCTTGGCCTTCTGCATCAACACAGCTTTTAAACCTAAACCAGAAGCATCTGTCTACACAACCATGTCTCCATCTCCTTTCGACATAACCAAAATTGAAGCTTTTGTTAGCTGAAGCTTCAACTCTTGGAATGATTCTTCACACTCTCTTTCGTCAAAACATACCTTTCAATCTTTTTGGTAAATCTGGTCAATGGAGCTGCTATCCTAGGAAGCACTTAATAAATCCCTGATAGTATCCAACCAACCCAAAATATTTCTAATTTCACAAGCTTTCCCCGATCTCTTCCAATCATTCATGATTTTGACATTCTACGGATCTACAGTCAATCCTTTCTTTGAAACTTGGGGTAAGCGTTCGGTCGATTCAGTCGGTTTTGAGGTAAAATATGGCAAATCGAATTGAAATGGAAAAAATAAAAAAAACTTAATTAATTTCTATTAATTTGGTTGGTAACTGATTTAGTCGAACTAAAAAGGTATGTTATAATTATAATGACTGATTTACTCAAAGGAAAATATAAAGACTCGGTTCCTAAGATCTACAAAGAAGGCCAGAGCATTGGTTAGCCCAACGGGCATAACCAACCACTCACATCAGCCATACCTTGTCCTAAATGCATTCAAAGGAATACTCTCCTCGGCAACTCTTAGTTGATGGAACCCCGTAGCCAAATCTAATTGTGAGAATATTCTAGCTCCATTCAACTGATCAAATAAATCATCTATCCTTGGAAATGGGTAACGATTCTTCATTGTCAGGTCATTCAACTTCCTATGATCAAGACATATTCGAAGCGATCCATCAGACTTCTTCACAAATATCGTAGAAGCTCTCCATGGTGAACTACTTGGTCTTATGAAACTTCTATGCTCAAGTTCCACTAATTGCTTCTTCAAACTCTTCTATTTCCTTAGGCGGGATCCTGCTAGGTGGTCTAATAATAGGTTGTGCCCCTGAAAATAAGTCGATGCGGAACTCAATTGCTCTTCTTAGTGGTAAAACTATCACTGGTCCAAATAAATTGGCAAATTATCGAAGCACAAAAACTCAGTCTATCTCCTTTTCTAGGCTTTCCATTGCACACAACGAAATCCCTAACCTTGCTTTCATATAGTCCAATGATACTAAGAGACTGTCCCTTCCTTTTGGATTCTAAAGGGCAATAATTCTCTAGACACAATAGATTCTAGCCTCCTTCTATACTAAATAATCTGTATCCATAATTACTTTGTACCTCTCAAAGTCAAACAAAAATGAGACACATAAAGACAAATGACCATATAGAACAAACTCTAAATCATTGTACCTTAATCCGAGGGTGGCATACCCACTAATCAGATTAACTACACGCAACGAAGTAACTAGGTGGGAGACATCTATTTTTACTTTATTAACCACAACCTTAAAAATGAAAGAATGTATAGCTCTGATATCAAAAAGAACTCTAACTGAAAAACTATCAAAATGAACTCCAACCGGAAAACTAGAAATGAAAATCATACCTCCAAAGGCTACTCCTTTTCCTTTCTTCTCAGTGGTATGCCTTGAGGATAGCCCCTCCAAAGCAAAAAACCTTGTTTGCTTTAGCTTTGGACAATCCTTCTTCTTATGGCCCAGCTTATCATAATTATAGCATTTGACCTTGACTGTCCCTTCTAGTCGTTAGCACTTCGAAGCATAATGTCCTTTCTGGCCGAAATTGAAGCAACGGATCTCTGAAATATCCTTTCTACAACCAATTTTTTTAAATTTCCCTTTCGGTTGCTGTCTATTCTTCCCTTTCTAGTAGGAAGCTAACCTCTTCCTCTATTCTCCTTTCATCCTCACCTCAGCCTTCCTCTCCGCTTGGTACATAGAATCGTACCTTCATGCCATATCCACTACAAACTCATAAAGAGATGATAGATGTGAGACCACCTCATGATACAACCATTGCTTCAGACCTTGAATAAATTTCTCGTTTTTCTTTATGTAGGAAATGCGGATTACGGATCTTAAGGTAGAATTAACACTAGAGGGGGGCTAAATAGTGTTTAATTAATTTTATGAATCTTTTTGAAATCTTTTCAAATTAAACCCAAACAGATGCAATTCAAAAACACAGAGACAATTACAGAACCAGACACGGATGCAAATAGTAAATATAAAAAAGTAAAGTAAAGAACACACCAGAAGTTTATACTGTTTCGGAGTTACCCTACATCTGGTCCCACACAATTTCTTGTGCAGATTTCTTTTCAAATATAATGTCGATATTACAACCTCGATTTCAAGGCCACGAGATACACCCTCCTGTCTCCAAGTCCATGGAAAATTCTTGACTTAACCAGGCTATAAGATCACCTAATTGATTTATGGGCTACAATCACACTTAATTGATTTACAGGCCAAAATCACACCGTTTCCAATCACACTTTAATAGAGAGAGACTCGATACACTTTGATCTTTCGATCTTTGATTACAAATGATCATATAACTCTGAATAGCACTGAGATCTTTGAGAGAGACTGGCAGAGAATCAAACTATAGACGATCGAGTTCGATTCACTTAGGATTTCGGTAGAGTTTTGTTAAGAATGTTTGAAAATAAGAATGGAAGAGAAAGAGGAGAGAAAATAAAGAAATCTTAAGTAAAAATTCGTTGAAAATTACTGGTGTATATAGGAGAATAACGATCATCCCCATTCATGAAAGGTTATGATGAATAGACACTTCTTTTGAAAATTTGAATATTAAAATCTATGACTACCATGTCGACTGGAGGGTATAGACATGTCGACATCCCCTAGTATTTTTTGAAAATTGATTTTGTTTTAAAAGAGATTTTCTTTCTAAAGTTTGTCGAAACAATTTTAGAACTTTGTAAACTATTTTGAATATACTTTATGATTATAAAAATCCTTTGGAAAGTGATCTTACGAAATATAAAAGTAATAAAAACTAAATATATAAATATTTGGAGATTAAAGCTAAAATATTTAAACCAGAAGATAGTTTAAAAACAAGAAATGATTTTGAAATTAATATGATTTAAAATTGTTTTTGAATTAAGGCTAAAATATTTAAACCGAGAGAGAGATGTCTTTTTAAAAAGATAGTTTTGAAAAAAATCTAAAAATAAGTCATTTTGAAAATTTCGTGGATTCCATTCCACTAGAGAAGGTAGTGGGTTCCATTCCACTAAAGTGGTCGTGGGTTCCATCCCACTATTAAAATCAGAATAAAGATTTTAGTGCTATTATGAAGTTTTAGCATAAATCTAGACTCTATTACTTATCTTGATATCTTGAACTCTTAATAATCTTGATAATCATGAGTCTTCAGTCTTGATTTCTACAATCTTGAATTTGTCAGTCTAGAATCTTTATACTGTACTGTCTTCATTCTCAGTACCTGCATATATATATATATATATATATATATATATATATATCCTGCATGTACATACATATCCAAACAAAGATATTAGTATTTATATTTTATAACAAGTTCTAAGGTTGTTGTCATCAAAACCATCATCTCGGGCCCTCACTTCGCTCGCCTCCGCTTCGCTCTCAGGAACTAATAATCTCCCCTTTTTTGATGATGACAACCTATGTTTATAAAATATACTCCACCAAACTCTGATTCTACTCTGACTCCTCCTTATTCCAACAACTCCCCCTTAATCTAAACCTAACTAACAGCTCGACTATCCTATTTTATAATTATCCCCCCTTGTCATTAACAAAAACTAAGCCTAAACTACATAACTCCCCCATAAACTAATATTATGGAACTAAATGCTAATAAAGAAGTATAATAAGTAAAACATAAATCTAATTTTATTATATATGATGTTACATTATACAAATATATGAAACATAAACGCAAATATATACAAGTACACAAAATATAAAAAAATTAATGTAATAACAATCTAACGAGAGTCCTTGAAAATTGGTGACTTGTGAATCGAACAATTAGGGTAATGGAGATAAAAGTTTCCATGTTGTTCGACCAAATTACCATTTTTGTCAAAACAGACTTCTTCAATGCAAACAACATTATCATCCTCGTCCATTTGCGCTTCTTCCTCTTCTTTTTCTTCTTCTTCTTCATAGTCCTCTAATGAATTATGAATACGTATGTTAGAGGAATCATCTTCAATCACAATTGGGTCTGCATGATTATCCATTATATTTTTTTGCAAATTTCTAAGAATCTTGCCTTGTTCCTCTTGTTAATTTAGTAAAGGTTGATTGATTCAAGGGTTTGGTCAGAATATCAGCTATTTGATTCTCGGTGTTGATAAATTCAAGATAAATAATCTCTTTACTTATATTATCTCTGAGAAAATGATGTCTGATATCAATATGTTTGGTTCTGGCATGATAAGTAGGATTTTTGGATAAATTTATTGCACTTGTATTGTCAAAATAAACTGTTGATTTTGAAATATTTAGTCCAAAATCCTTTAGGGTCTGTTTCATATAGATAACTTGAGAACAAGCCAAAGCAGCAGAGATATATTCTCCTTCAGTTGTTGATAGTGAGACAGTGTTTTGCATTTTACTAAACTAGGAAACCAGAGAATGTCCTAAAAAGTGACAAGTTCCACTTGTACTTTTTCGTGCTTATTTACAACCAGCGTAGTCAACATTACAATATGAGATTAAATCAAATGAATCATTTTTAGAGTAAAATAGGCCATAATATAAAATGTGTTTAACATATCTTAGAATACGTTTAACAGCTTTTAAATAGGTTTCTTTGGGTTGAGATTGGTATCTTGCACAGAGACAGACACTATGTATGATATCAGGCCTACTCGTAGTTATATAGAGTAGCGATCCAATCATTCCCCTGTATAGTTTTTGATTAACATCTTTTGACATGTCTTCTTTATTCAAGGCTTCATTGGTTGCCATAGGAATGGGTTTTCCGCTCGTAGTGGTCATACCAAACTTACTAACTAGATCCCGAGCATACTTTTCTTGACTAATGAAAATACCACTATCTAATTGTTTTATTTGCAATCCTAAAAAGAAAGTAAGTTCACCCATATGACTCATCTCAAACTCTTTTGTCATTATTTCAGAAAACTCTTTGTTCATTTCATTGTTTGTTTATCCAAAAATGATTTCATTTACATAAATCTGTACTATTTGGATATCATTTTTGTCTTTTTAATAAAAAGAGTATTATCTACTCTACCAATTTCAAAATTTGATTGAAATAGGTAAGATCTTAGTCTGTCATACCAGGCTCTAGGAGTTTGTTTCAGACCATATAAAGCTTTCTTTAATTTGTAAACATGATTTGAAAACGTTTATTCTTCTTGACAATAACTTTGCGCGACTAACCGAGATTTATTTCTAACGACCTCACCTTGTTCATTCTTTTTATTTTTATAAACCCATTTAGTTCCTATTATAGTTTTGTCCTCAGGTCTAGGAACAAGTTCCCATACATCATTTCTAGTAAATTGATTCAGTTCTTCTTGTATAGCAAGAATCCATGAATCATCAGATGATGCTTCCTTTGGATTTTTGGGTTCAATAGCTGATATAAAAGCTACATTACTCATCTTGTTTAGTTGATTTCTTGTTCTAATAACAGATTCAATATTTCCTAGTATATTTTTGACGCAGCGGATTAATCAAAACAATGTAGATCGGTGAAAGTAGCAGTCGATGGATTGATGAATGCTGAATTGCCCGAATTCGTTGATCCGAAGATACCGAACTCTAGCTATCTCGAACTCGTTGATCGCGCACGATACCGGGTTCAAAGATCTTCAATTCTTCAAGCGTTGATCAAGCGCACTTGATTCCGCGAATCGGCTTCTACAATCGTTGAATCGAGCGCACTCGATTATCCGAAAGAGGAGATAGGAGATTACACTCAACTACCAATTTAAATGAAAGCACAAAGCAATCAAAAGAGAATTTTATTCAATATTCAACAACCTTTAAAAATGAAACAACTCGCCTATTTATAGGCTACAACACGCAAAGCAGAAAAACTACAACTCCTAAGTCGGCAACCGACTTAACAACATCTCCGACTTAACATAAGTCGTATACTACTTACAACACAAAGTTCAGAAAAACTTAAAAATATTACAAGTACTTAGGTCGGTTCCGACTTAACAACAGACGACCTATGAACCCAGACGACCTACGACTTATAACGGATTACAACACAGCGACACAACTTAAGTCGGCAGCGACTTAGTACAGCATACAACGACTTACAAACCAACGACATAGATTAACTCGTAGAAGAATCAACGCACCAGGCTTCAACGACTTAAAAAAATAGGCGGCATCAACGACTTAAAGCAATCAACGGCTGAGATTAAGTCGGTAGAGAAGATCCACGCCTCCAGTCTTCACCGATCTATCCATTGACTCGTTAGGTCGTTCACGACCTAACACTTCATCAAATTGTTCTGCCTCTTCACTACGTAGCTCCATAGGTCGTTCAGACGACTTAGCACCTTCGTTAGGTCGCGAACTCGAGTTAACTCGCTGCCGAGTTATACTAGGTCGCTGGGACGACTTAGCGCCTTCGTTAGGTCACGAACTCGAGTTAACTCGCTGCCGAGTTATACTAGGTCGCTGGGACGACTTAGCGCCTTCGTTAGGTCGCGAACTCGAGTTAACTCGCTGCCGAGTTATACTAGGTCGCTGGGACGACTTATAGGCTCTGTTAACTCGTATACGACTCATCAACCCCGAACGACTCATCACTGTACGACTCATCACTGCATCCTTAAGTCGTGTACGACGCTTTAGCTTGTGAACGACTTAGGCTTTTAAGTCGTAGTCCTTTTTCACCTGACTCCTTAAGTCGTAGACCTGCTTCTTTAAGTCGGTTACGACTTATACCTTGGACAAATGAAGGTTGCGCTGCATCATCCTCCCCAGGTTGAGAAAAATTCGACCTCGAATTTGTAAGTTCTTCTCCATCAGTTAGTTCATCCCCGTGATATGGTACAAGATGTTTAACATTGAACACGTCCGACGTATACACATCATCTGGCAGCTTCAATTTATAAGCATTTTCATTGATCTTCTTTAAAATTTCAACTGGACCAATCTTTCGTGCTTTCAATTTATTGTACGTTCCCACCGGAAAACGATCTTTCGTCAACACTGCATAAACCAAATCACCTTCATGAAATTCAACATTCCTTCGTTTCAAATCTGCAGAACGCTTATACTTCTCATTTGCTTTCTCTAATCGTTCTTGAACGATTTTATGACATTCCGTCAGCCCTTCAACAAAATCAGTAGCCTTCTTAATTGTCCCCTTTGAATGTGGTATCACCGTTAAATCTAGCGGTCCTTTCGGTAAGCTCGAATAGACAATCTGGAATGGACTGAACCCAGTACTTCGATTCACAGCATGATTATGGGCAAACTCTGGCTGGCATAACTTCACATCCCAACTCTTCAGATTATCTTGAACAAGACACCTCAACAAGTTTCCCAATGATCTATTAACCACCTCTGTTTGTCCATCAGTTTGTGGGTGATAAGCACTACTAAACTTCAGCTTCGTTCCGATCATTTTCCACAAACTCAACCAAAAGTGACTCAGAAACCGAGTATCTCTATCCGACACAATAGATTCTGGAAATCCATGAAGTCGATAGATCTCCCTGAAAAACAACTGAGCAACATGAACAGCATCCGCCGTCTTCTTACAAGCAATAAAATGTACCATTTTCGAAAATCTATCAACACCACATAAATGGAATCATTACCACGCTGTGTTCTCGGCAAACCCAACACAAAGTCCATACTGATATCCACCCATGGTTTTACAGGTACAGGTAACGGCATATATAAACCAGCATTAGTCGCAGTTCCTTTCGAAACTTGACAAATATGACAACGCTCCACAAACCTCTCTACTTCTTTCCTCATCGATGGCCAAAAGTAGGACTGTGAAATCAACTGTAACGTACGGTCTCTCCCAACATGTCCCTCTTCGTGTAACTCTTTGATAATCTTCATCCTCAGACTACCCTCCGGTATGCACAATCGATTTCCTTTGAACAGAAAACCATCTACTATCACGAAATCATCCGTCTCTCCCTCCTTGACCTTTTCAACAAATTTTGCAAAGTAAGGATCATCAGTGAATAACTCTGGCAATATTTCAAACCCCGTCACTTCAACCTTTAGCGTAGTCAACAAATGACTCCTCCTACTCAAAGCATCAGCCACACGATTTGTCACCCCTGACTTGTGTTTAACAACAAAAGTAAATTGTTGCAGATATGCAATCCACGATGCATGTCTCGCTGAAATCTTGTCTTGCCCTTGCAAATGCTTCAATGCTTCATGATCGGTGTAAAGAACAAACTCTTTCTGAAATAGATAGTGTCTCCAGTGTTTGATAGATTGTACAACGGCATAAAACTCCACATCATATGTACTGTATCGCATCTTCGCTCCTGACAACTTCTCACTGAAATATGCAATAGGACGCCCTTTCTGACTCAACACCCCTCCAATCCCAACCTTGGATGCATCAGTGTGCAGTTCAAACACTAGCTGAAAATCAGGTAGCACTAGAATTGGTGCAGACGTCAGCAATTTCTTGATCTTCCCAAAAGCACTCCCTGCTTCCTCTGTCCATGCAAACTGTCTACCTTTCATGCAATCTGTAACAGGCGCCATCACACTACTAAAGTGTGGAATAAACCTTCGATAGAATGAAGCCAACCCATGAAAACTACGAACTTCCGTTATCGTCTTGGGCTGCGGCCAATTTCTGATCGCCTCAACTTTACTTTGGTCAACCTGTATTCCTTTCTCTGAAACAACATATCCCAGAAATAAAACACTATGTGTCATGAACACGCATTTCTTCGTTGCAGCATAGAATTGTTCTTGTCTCAGTACCATCAGCACTTCTCTAAGATGATTCAAATGTTCCTCTGGACTCCCACTGTAAATTAGAATATCATCGAAATACACCACCACAAATTTCCCAATGAACGGTCGAAAAATCTGATTCATCACCCTCATGAAAGTACTTGGTGCATTGGATAAACCAAATGGCATGACCAACCATTCGTATAGACCCTCCCTGGTTTTAAAAGCAGTCTTCCACTCATCTCCTGGTCTGATACGAATTTGATGATATCCGCTCTTCAAATCTATCTTCGAAAATATATTAGCTCCGCTTATTTGATCTAACAAGTCATCCAACCTCGGCATTGGAAATCTATATCTCACCGTAATCTTATTTAATGCTCGACTGTCAGTGCACATCCTCCAGGTTCCATCCTTCTTGGGTACCGATAAAGCTGGTACAGCACAAGGACTTAAACTCTCCTGCACACGCCCCTGCTCAAGCAATTCCTCTACCTGCCTTCGCAACTCTTCATGTTCCTTCGGACTCATTCGATAATGTGGTCTGTGTGGCAACATAGCACCTGGAACAAGATCTATCTGATGTTGTATATCCCTCAACGGTGGCAACTCCGTTGGTAACTCCTCTGGGAATACATCGTCAAATTCTTTCAAAACTGGTTTAACTTCTTCTGGAATTTCAACCTCTTCACTGCTTTCTCGTCCAATCAACAAGAATACTTCTGGTTCTTCCTCAACCTCCTTAACAAACTCCTTCAAAGATAATAAAGTTTTCAGCTCTTCGATTTCTTCGGACTTACTTTCTTCTTGTGATCTCTTCTTCGGAACTAAGATAATCTTCGTGCCTTTAAACATAAAACTGTAGCTATTGGTCCGTCCGTCATGTAATACTGCTCGATCGTATTGCCATGGTCTTCCCAATAATAAGTGGCAAACATCCATCTCTACTACATCACACCATATTTCATCTTTGTATTTCTTCCCAATAGAGAATGGAACACGAACTCGTCTATCCACTTTCACTTCTCCTCCTTTTCTCAACCATGCTAACTTGTATGGACTCGGATGTTTCTCTGTTTTCAATTTTAACTTTGTCACAGCCTCGGTTGAAATAATATTATCACAGCTTCCTGCGTCAATCACAAACTTACACACCTTCCCCAGAATAGTACATGTTGACTGAAAGATATTACTCCTCAACCAACTATCTTCCTCCTGCTTCGGTGTTAAACACGATCTCCTCAGCATTAGATTACAACCTTCGTCTCCTGACGCAATATCCTGCTCATCCTCCTCAGCTGGATTAGAACAATCTCCATCAACATCCTCATCGTCAACTTCTGCAATCATGGTTCTCTTCTTTGGCTTTGGACACTCACTGCTTTTATGACCCAATTCCTGACAATTGTAACATTTGAAATCATTGTTAACCCTTGTCTTCTCAACCTCCTTCACCGTTGGTCTACTGATAGGTTTGGAAACATTAGAACTTCCTCCAACATTCTTTGCTTGATTGCTAGAATTAGTAAACACACCACTTCCTCGTCTCCCTTGTTTTTCCCAAGCCAATGCTTTCTGATGCGCTTCTGCCACAGATCTTGGATCGAACATATTAACCATATCCTGAATCTACATTCTCAATCCCCCAATGAATCTAGATGTCAACTGCTCTTCCGTTTCCATAATATCGTTCCTTGCAATAAGTTGATAGAATTCATCAGCATAGTCATTAACTGTCTTTGTGCCCTGCCTCAAGTTTTGCAAACGTTGATACATCAAAGATTGATAATTGTAAGGTAAAAACATTGCTTTCATCAATTTCTTCATCTTCTCCCAAGATTCAACTTTTGACTTTCCCATTCGTTCACGTGTAAGTTTAGTATGCTGCCACCATGCCAAAGCTCTACCCCTCAGCCTCGTAGCAACCAACTTCACTCTACGATATTCTGGTACTTCTTTGAAGTCAAAAATCTCCTCAACATTAGCCACCCAATCTAGAAACTCCTCCGCTTGCATACCACCCTTGAATTCAGGAATTTCTGTCTTCATCCCCGACTCCCATTTGTGATCATACTCAGAATAGTTTCTGCCTTGACCTCTTCCTTGAACACTACCACCATCATACTCCTCTTCAAAATCAGATGCATAACGATGTCGATTCTGACCACCAACATCTCTACTACCATTACGTCTTCCACCATCATCCCTTCTATCAACATTTCTCCGTTCACGATCATTCACGTTCCTCCCACGCCCTTGATCATTTTCAATACTTCGGTCTCGATTGGAATGTGGCGAGACTCTACTACCCCCATGATTAGACTCAGGTGAAACCCTTCTCCGATTTTGATTCATCTCCGTCATAAGCTTTTCTAACCGGCCAATTCCTTCGTTAAGCTTTTCACTAAAATTCTCTTTGATTCTTTGCTCCATCTCATCAGCCTCTTCTCTTCGATATAAAGCTTCTACGTTTTGGTGGCGATTAGCTCTTCTTGGCGGCATACTTGAAAACTTCACAAATTCCTCAACACTTCAAATTCAAACACTTTCCGGATTTTGATCCAAAATGAAACGGATCGAAAACTTCCACTTTGTAGCAAATCGCGATGAACACGATGGACAAAGTTTCGGCCTCCAATGTAAATCCGATCAAACAATCTTCGAACAATGATGACTCTTCTTCCTCTTACTCTCGGCCTCACTTGCTTACCACGGCCCAACTTCAAAATGATTAGGCTCCAAGTCTCGATCTAGCTATGATTGGCTAGAACAAGCTCTGATACCAAAACCGACGCAGCGGATTAATCAAAACAATGTAGATCGGTGAAAGTAGCAGTCGATGGATTGATGAATGCTGAATTGCCCGAATTCGTTGATCCGAAGATACCGAACTCTAGCTATCTCGAACTCGTTGATCGCGCACGATACCGGGTTCAAAGATCTTCAATTCTTCAAGCGTTGATCAAGCGCACTTGATTCCGCGAATCAGCTTCTACAATCGTTGAATCGAGCGCACTCGATTATCCGAAAGAGGAGATAGGAGATTACACTCAACTACCAATTTAAATGAAAGCACAAAGCAATCAAAAGAGAATTTTATTCAATATTCAACAACCTTTACAAATGAAACAACTCGCCTATTTATAGGCTACAACACGCAAAGCAGAAAAAACTACAACTCCTAAGTCGGCAACCGACTTAACAACATCTCCGACTTAACATAAGTCGTATACTACTTACAACACAAAGTTCAGAAAAACTTAAAAATATTACAAGTACTTAGGTCGGTTCCGACTTAACAACAGACGACCTATGAACCCAGACGACCTACGACTTATAACGGATTACAACACAGCGACACAACTTAAGTCGGCAGCGACTTAGTACAGCATACAACGACTTACAAACCAACGACATAGATTAACTCGTAGAAGAATCAACGCACCAGGCTTCAACGACTTAAAAAAATAGGCGGCATCAACGACTTAAAGCAATCAACGGCTGAGATTAAGTCGGCAGAGAAGATCCACGCCTCCAGTCTTCACCGATCTATCCATTGACTCGTTAGGTCGTTCACGACCTAACACTTCATCAAATTGTTCTGCCTCTTCACTGGGTAGCGCATAGGTCGTTCAGACGACTTAGCACCTTCGTTAGGTCGCGAACTCGAGTTAACTCGCTGCCGAGTTATACTAGGTCGCTGGGACGACTTAGCGCCTTCGTTAGGTCGCGAACTCGAGTTAACTCGCTGCCGAGTTATACTAGGTCGCTGGGACGACTTAGCGCCTTCGTTAGGTCACGAACTCGAGTTAACTCGCTGCCGAGTTATACTAGGTCGCTGGGACGACTTATAAGCTCTGTTAACTCGTATACGACTCATCAACCCCGAACGACTCATCACTGTACGACTCATCACTGCATCCTTAAGTCGTGTACGACTTATATCTTGACTTTTAGCTTTAGCTTGTGAACGACTTAGGCTTTTAAGTCGTAGTCCTTTTTCACCTAACTCCTTAAGTCGTAGACCTGCTTCTTTAAGTCGGTTACGACTTATACCTTGGACAAATGAAGGTTGCGCTGCATCAATTTTATATAGGATGATATTTTAAAAGCCTGATCCTTTTATTAGGATGAATAATTTCACAATTTGTTTCATTTGATTCATTATTTAAAGTAACAAAATCATCTTCATCATTTATTTGAAAATAATCTTTGAAATTTTCATCAAAAGATACATGCATTGTTTCTTCAATGGTGTTGGTTTTTAAATTGAAAACTCTATATGCTTTACTTCTATTAGAATATCTAATAAAGATTCCTTTGTCGGATTTAGGATCAAATTTATCCGAATTGTCCTTTGTATTTAGAATAAAGCATTTACTTCCAAAAACTTTAAAATAAGATACCTTTGGTTTCTTATTGAAAAGAAGTTCATATGGTGTTTTATTGGTTAGAGGTCTAATTAAAATCCTATTCAAAGTAACAAGATGTAGCGACTGCTTCAGCCCAAAAATTTCTTAGTAGTTTACTATCTGAAAGCATAGTTCTTGCACACTCTTGAATCGTCCTATTTTTACGCTCTACCACTCCGTTTTGTTGTGTAGTTCTTGGAAAAGAAAGATTATGAGTTATTCCTTTTTTATTACAGAAATTCTCAAAATTTTCATTTTCAAACTCTCCACTGTGATAACTACGAATAGTTTTGATTTTTAAAGAAAGTTGATTTTGAATTCTTTTTGCAAAAGTTTTAAATAAATCAAAAGCATCACTTTTATGTTTTAAAAAAATTGTCCATGTAAATCTAGAATAATCATCTATAGTTACAAAAACATATTTACTATGATTTATTGACTGAATTTGAGATGGACCGAATAGATCTAAATGAAGTAACTAAAGAAGTTTTGACGTTGAAATCATAACTTTCAATTTAAATGAACTCTTCCTATGTTTTCCTAATTGACAAGCATCGCATATACTATCTGCTTTAAAATCCATTTTAGGAAGACCTCTTAGTAGATCAAGGTTTGAAAGTCTAGATAAGAGTTTGAAATTCAAATGCCCAAATCTTTTATGCCAAATCCAAGAGTCACTTGTATTAGCCAAAAGACATAGGTTATCATTTGAGATTTTCATACTGAGAATATAAATATTTTTCTTCCTAATTCCTTCAAAGATAATATTTGATTTATTATCTTCGATGTCACACTTATCCTTTTCATATTTAATTTTGTAGCATAGTTCTAACTAATAGAACATCAGAAATAGTAGGAGTTTTAGAGTTTTAAGTTGTCTCCAAAGTTGACCATTCCTCCATCTTCATAAATTATGTCATTCAGTATCTCCATATTACCAATCATGTGTCTTGAACATCCACTATCAAGGATCCATTTGTTTTTCTTGATTTGTACCATTTGTCCATTGAGTGTAGATTCTTCAAAAGCCATATAACACATTTGTTCCTGCACAACACACCAATTCGGTAGATAACTTGATTTTTATAATAACAATATGCAGACTTATGAGACAATGATGATTTGGACAGTTTTGAACTAGTGTTAACAGAATCTCCAAAAATTACCATTTTAAACTTTTTCAAAATTCAGATTATGATAACTTTTAAAACCAATGATCTGATACCAAATGTAGGAAATGCGAATAATGAATCTTCAGGCAGAATTAACACTAGAGGAGGAGGGTGAATAGTGTTTAATTAATTTTATGAATTTTTTTTAAATCTTTTCAAATTAAACCCAAACAGATGAAATTCACAAACACAGAGACAATCACAGTACTAGACACAGATGCAAATAGTAAATAAAAGCAGTAAAGGAAAGAACACATTGGAATTTTATATTTGTTCGGAGTTACCCTACATCTGGTCCCACGCAATTTCTTTTGTAGATTTCTTTTCAAATATAATATCGATATTTCAGCCTCGATTTCAAGGCCACGAGATACACCCTCCTGTCTCCGAGTCTAGGGAAAACCCTCTTGATTTAACCAGGATACAATATCTCCTAATTGATTTATGGGCTGCAATCAAACCCAATTGATTTACGGGCCACAATCACACCGTTTCCAATCACACTTTGATAGAGAGAGACTCGATACACTTCAATCTTTAGATCTTCGATTACAAATGATCTTATAACTCTGAATAACACTAAGATCTTTGAGAGAGAGTGGCAGAGAATCAAACTAGAGAAAATCGAGTTTGATTCACTTAGGATTTCGGTAGAGTTTTGTTAAGAATGTTTGAAAATAAGAATGGAAGAGAAAGAGGAAAGAAAACAAAGAAATCTTAAGTAAAAATTCGTTGAAAATTACTAGTATATATAGGAGAATCACGGTCATCCCCATTCATGAAAGGTTATGACGAACAGACACTTCTTTTGAAAATTTGAATTTTAAAATCTATGGCTACTACGTCGATATGGGGGGTATAAGTATGTCGACATCCCCTAGTATTTTTTGAAAATTGTTTTTGTTCTAAAAGAGATTTTCGTTCTAAAGTTTGTCAAAACAATCTTAGAACTTTCTAACTATTTGAATATACTTTATGATTTGGAAAGTGATCTTACAAAATATAAAAGTAATAAAAGCTAAATATATAAATATTTTGAGATTAAAGCTAAAACATTAAAACTAGGAGATAGTTTAAAAACAAGAAATGATTTTGAAATTAATGTGAATAAAAATAGTTTTTGAATTAAGGCTAAAATATTTAAACCGAGAGAGAGATGTCTTTTTAAAAAGATAGTTTTGAAAAAAATCTAAAAATAAGTCATTTTGAAAATTTCATGGATTCCATTCCACTAGATAAGGTCGTGGGTTTCATCCCACTAAAGAGGTCGTGGGTTCCATCCCACTATTAAAATCAGAATAAAGATTTTAGTGCTGTTATGAAGTTTTAACATAAATCTAGCCTCTATTACTTATCTTGAACTCTTGAACTTTTGATAATCTTGGTACTCATGAGGCTTCGGTCTTGATTTCTACAATCTTGGATTTTTTAGTTTTGAATCTCTATATTGTACAGTCTTCATTCTCAGTACCTACATATATATATATATATATATATATATCTTGCATATACATATATATCTAGAAAAAGATATTAGTATTTATATTTTATAACAAGTCCTAAGGTCGTTGTCATCAAAACCATCATCTCAGGAACTAACACTTTATTGAGGTGTTGATCAATTTTATGCCACGCTTTGCTAATGCATTAAACTTCTTGATCTAATCTTTGGCAAAAAGATCCCCATTCCTGAGATCAATGAAATCTCTCAAAAACACACTCTTCCAAAACTCGAAATTGAACCGAGCCTCAAACCTCACTCAGAACTTCTTCCAAATAATCACTTCTTTAGGGGTTTCAATAGTGGTCGTTTCCCACCGATCTAGGGTATCCCCATACAGTTGCCTAGAAGCCAGCCACCTTCTTTATACATCATTCGACACTACGTCCGTGAAAATACACTCTCTAACTTTCAACCAATCTAATAATTCTACAGCTTATTTTTTCCTTGAAAATGCTTACCCTTAAAGCTTCTGAAATCCTGACTTAACTTAGAGAAATCCACTCTTGCCGTTGGTCTTAGCTCGACTACTTCCAGTATAGCATCTCATCGTCTGTGTCATGAGCTATAGGAATAGAAAGTTCGCATCCATCCCTCCAATAGGTGGGACTGCCTAATTCACCGCCGCCGGAGGCACTTCCCTACCATTACCTTTGAAGATCTGAGTACTATCATTCTCTCTTTTAGTATTGGCACCTCCAACTTTGACTCTTCTACTTATCAATTCCATTTTCTTCTAAGAAGGTCTTTATCAAAAATGGAAGAAAGAAACTGATTTAGCAATAGAAAATATCTACGTTATCCATCTATACTCCATATAACAAAACATAAGTACGTCATATAGTAGCGTATACCCTCCCTAAGATATTTGTCTTCTATTACTTATGTTATTT
Source organism: Allium fistulosum (assembly GCA_030737815.1). Taxonomy (NCBI): domain Eukaryota; kingdom Viridiplantae; phylum Streptophyta; class Magnoliopsida; order Asparagales; family Amaryllidaceae; genus Allium; species Allium fistulosum. The sequence continues at coordinate 640,270,977 of CM060907.1, read as the reverse complement.
GACTTTGATTAACATATCCTTAACCTAAGAACTGATACCAAATGTATGATCGCTCATTTTAAGACCTAAAGACGAAACCCCAATTGATGTGCACGTAAATGTACATATTTTTACCACCATATTTAATCTATTTAAATTAAATAAATGATCATATCGGGTATTTTAACTTGTTTAAACCAAAATTCAAATTATTTTCAAATTGTCACATATTAATCTTCATATAGGAGTAAAATGCTCATTTTTATGCATTTATTAAATTGTGAAAATTTACTTGGAATTTTCTATGTTGTTTTATAGGAAATTTGGTGAATTTTACAAGTGGCTTCATGATAATATATGCATGCACAAGAGTGAAGAGAACAAATGAAGATGGAAATAATTCAAAGTGATGATCATGGAGGACCCCGCCCGCTTACCTTGATTTTCAATTAGGAGCTAAGCACATGATAAAAGGACATTAAAGCTTCACGTACATTTAAGTGGGGGATTAGTGGATGTTAATGATTACTTGGCCACCACACTACCTCAAGGGCAATTTGGGCATTCCCCAAAAATATGAATTAGGGTTTAACACTTGTATAAATACCTCATATCTTCATGTAACCTTTTTTCTCCCTTAGTCTCTCTTTTAGGCTCTCTTCTCTTAGTCTCTTCTCATAGGAAAATAAAAAAAGCTCTCTTTCTCTTTTCATGCCTACTTAGCCATTTTTATTTTATGTAATCTTCTTTTCTTTTTATGCAATGTTAATTATTGTTTCCTTTTACTTACATTTTCATTTCCTTTCATGCTAGTAGTGTAGATTTTCTTTTATGCAAGTAGATTAGTTTTTTCTTTCATTTAGCTCTCTTTTCCTCTTTGTTTTGTTCTATGTTGCAAGCTATATTTGTTGATATGATAACAAATATGAGAAGCTAAACCCCTTCAATTTAGGGGTAATGAAGCTCTCTAATTATGTAGCTTCAACTATTTGTTAATTCATGCTCTCTTTTTGTGAATAATGATGATCAATGAAGTGTTTTATTTGTTGTTCTTGCTTTGAATTTGATAGCCTATATTGTTGACACCAAATATGCTATGCTTAAACAATCACTAACACAAATGCCTCTTCATCAAAATATGAATATGGCATAAGAAAGTGATTTGAAATTAAAATTTGATGGTCTATATTTCTAATCAATAGTTAATAAGCCATACTTAAAATAGATTTCGTTTTCATTTTCATTGTCAAGTTTCATGAAAGTTAGTAAGTGATTTAAGGGGTGTGTCAAAGTTTGATGGCTTATGTTGGCTAACTAATAGCACAAATATGCCATACTTATGATAGGCACATCAATTAAAGCACTAATGACCATAAAAGAGAGATTATGATTTCATATGTGTTGAACTACATGACCTAGAGAGTGGATTTATTCTCTAAATTGTCATTTAAATCTTGTATTTGAATCTCTTTTCTTTTAGTTAGTTAGCTAATTTTCTAATTCTCTAGCTTAACTTTCACTCGACTTTGGTTTAATTTGATTGAATAGAATTTTAAAATCATCAATTCCCTGCGGATCGACCCGTATTCGCCACGTACTACAAGTGTACGCCGTGCACTTGCGGTTATATTTTATTTCAAAATTTTTCGACGGTTTTCTAACTCGATAGAAATTTCGTCGATTAACACCAATATACCGTAGTCACACTGGAACTATCTTTCAGCGATAGAGACGAGATTAGTTATATTAAAAAATCTTAAGTAAATAGAGTAGATATACTTAAACAAAGCACAACATTACATATTAAGTTTTACAATTTACACCCTAAAGTTGAGCCTACATGAGTTAAAATTATAATACAACTTAGTCAATAGTGTCATGTCCAACGTATAAAGACGTTGACATAAATGCTAATACAACAGAAATAGAACATAAATATAACAACCAAGCCTCATGTTTCGTCTTCGGCTTGCATTCTTCGGCCATTCTAAAAGCAACATGTCTATGTCTGTAAACTTAGCCTACTCAAATGAGTACTTGTGAGTTTATAAGAAAAACAAGAATAATAACATGGGTTAGACATATAGTCTGGTATGAGTAAAATATTACCTTAGATAAGAAAGATAGAGACAGACCACTCCGCTAATATACATGATCAGTTTTCCTCTTTACAATACCAAAGCAATAATTGTCCAGTTTACAAATAAACCTAAATTGTTGGTTTATTTAATTAAATGCCAAAGCAAAACCATGAGTCTACAACTGAAAGCAATCTCTAGGTTTGTTTCAGAAAATTCATGGTATTTCAATATAACCAAAGTACCCTACTCTTGACTATCCTTAAGGCTTTACGTATTTTTGTATCAAATATATATTGAAGTTCCACCATTCAGCTACCACTAAAGCCTTATGCCTATATATTATAAACATTTACACTGGCTCTCGGCTTCCACTAACGCCTTATGCCTACATAATATATACATTTACATTTTTTTCTCGACTGCCACAAAGGCCATATGCATCGTCGTTCTTGGTTGCCACTTTAGCCTTACACCAATGCTTTCGTATTTCTATTGCCACCCTAAGCCTTACACTTAGTTTATTTTCAATTTCCAAACTGCCACTCTTAGCCTTACGTCACCCACCATTCCCATGGTTGCTACTCCAGACCATACACCAATTACTTTCATGGTCTGGACGCTTGCCTCGTTAGACATTTCACCCATGGAATTCAAAAATCGCATAATCTTTTGATTCAAAATGCATTTCAACTCAAACGCACCATCTTCGATTCAAAATTCAGTTTGAATCGCAACCGTTACAAATCGTACGTGTCAAAGTGAAATCGAAAAAATCGACACCTGAAATCGAATCGTGATTCAAAACTTCACACAGTAGAAGCAAATTATGGAAATCCCACAAGGCTTCATTTTTTAAAATCTGAGAAGGCTGTTGAAATTGGAGGAGACAAAGCATCAATTTGAGCTCAATTAATGGCAAACAACTCTGGAAAATTCGAAGAAATCAATCAGATTCATTGTAAAGGCACCGTTTATACCTCAACAGGCTATCAATCAAAAGTTCAGAGAAAGAAAAAAAACAGAGTAGAAGGAGAACCTGCAGCAAAGCGAAGCTATGGAGAGGTAAACATTTAAACAATCTATCATATTTATCATATTATTATATCCTGCTTTCTTTATCATCTTCATTCTCCCCTCTCTTTTTTTGCAACTCGAAGACTACTAAACTACTGAAATTAGGTCAATATGGAAACATAAATTAGGTTGATAGCTGCCAAAATTGCTATAATAATTGATAAATACAACAGCTAATTAATTTTCTTAATTACCCTTTTTATATAAACCCATTGATTAGATATAGTAGCTAATTGCTACGTACATCAGCTAATTAAGCTGCTTAATTACACTTTCTGTATATGTCCTTTGATTAGATATAGACTAGCAGCAATAGTAGTTAAATATAATAGCATCCTATAGCGGTAGTAGCTAATTTGATAATACAGTAGCTAATTAAGTTGCTTAATTACTCTTTCCATATATGTCCTTTAATTAGATATAGACTAGCAGCAACCATTATTATATTTAGCAATAGATGTTTAATTTGTTATTGAAAGTTTTATCATATATGTCCTTTAATATAGCAACAGTTATTACTCTTTCTATATATGTCCTTTAATTATATATGTCCTTTATCATCTTTCTATATATGTCCTTCAATTACACTAAGGTATATAATTAATCTTCTTTCTAACTATTTTATCGATAAGTTATTGAATGTTTTATTGTAGTTAATATGTTTAATTTTTTTATTTTTAATCCTTTGATTAATTTGTTTTGTTTCAAGCAATAAATTGGATTGCTTACATTTTCATGTTGATAGAATAAAATTTCTGTGATATAGGTAGCTATAGAAAATAGCTAAATTGTTACAGACTTACATTATCATGATTGCCTTGATAAATCATCTGTGCATTCATCTCTCTATTTTTTGTTTGCTTTTCAAGTTCTTCTAAGGTAGTACTATTTATTGCAATTTTTTCATTGTAAATGCCTAGAGAAGCAGACATTACATAGGATCACTATAAGCCGGTACATGATGGGAACAAGAAAGTTAATAGATGTAACTATTGTTCCAAGGTCATAAATGGTGGTATCTTTAGAGTTAAACATCATTTAGCTCAAACATTCAATAATGTAAAAGCATGTGCTAATATGCCTGAGGAAGTAGCCACAATCTTCAAAAACATGAATATTAACAAAGCATCACAGATTCACTAAAAAAGAGAGAAAATTTATTTTTTAACATTACATAACAATTTGACAAATGATTCGTGTAAAAGGAAAAGTCAAATAGAATTATGAAATAATAAAGTTTACATTAATAAAATTCAATACAAAGAAAACTCTCATAATCTTATAATGTCCTTAGTAACCTACAAGTCACAAAAATAAAAATATTAGCCACTCTTAATTGAATATATTTTACACACCGACATGTTATAAATTATAATACATATTCTCCGACTCTACGATTGACGAGTTGAATATTATTCCGATTCAAATTTTGTGTATTACAATTTACGATTTGAATCCTATTTGAATCTATGATTCACGATTTGAATCCTATTTGAATCTATGGTTCACGATTTGAATCCCGTTTCGATTAAAAATCTAAACTATACGATTTACGATTTGAATCCTATATTGAAATCATTGCTTACACCAACACTTTCGCTTTAGGTTTTTATATAGGTCTTGCACATATGCTTTCGGTTTCAGTTGCCACATAGGTCTTACACCTACATTTTCGTATTTTGGTTGCCACACAAGGTATTACACCAATGCTTTTGGTTTTGCGACTTCCAACTCAGGCCTTATGTTGACTGTTGAACATTCTACCTAACCATCCACTATTAGGCTTTTCACTTAGCTATTTATTAAGCTAACATCTTACCTAACCTCATTTCGGTTATTACCACCAATTACTACATTATCGTCCATGCCTCGAATTTTAATCTCGGCTATCATAAGCTTTAACATACATTGTTGCCTCCAGAAGTTACTAATTTTAGTTTACACATTCTTCTAAGAGTACACTACTTTCGGTAATCACTACACTAGATCTCATCTATGCAGTCTATCTTAGTTTAGTTACGGTGACTCAAATCTCAAAATTTCCAAAATCCCTTCCTCTTCCCATAATTCCTCCTTAACCTTCGACCGCTCTCGGCCTTTGATTAATAAATTCGGTTTATCAACACTTAGCTTTACATTTAGCATTTCCTTATCTTCCATACTTAACTCTTTATACTTAAGATTTCGGTTTATTTACCTTTTGGTTTCTGCATATCTACCATTAACTTTCTGCGTGTTGACTTTTGATTCGTTTGACTTAGTCCTTCCTGAGCGTTATTTAGTACTTTGAAGACATGTTCAGCATAAAAAGTGGATATATTCTATTATCCCAGCATAAAATACACGTTTTTTTTATTAAAATACCTTCCAAAATTTGTTAATTGCCTTTAGGATCCCTATCATAGCCCTTCGACTATACTAGTTTTCTTTCGGGATCTACTTAATTTGTTCTAGAATTTCTATAGTAAAATTAGTCATGTTTGGTTTTTCTCATAACTAAGCACTTTCTCCCAACATATGGATCTTAATTAATTCATAACAACTTATTAACCCATAGGAAAATCTTATAACCCAAAACCCTACTCTAAAGACATGTTTCTATCATCATATTAAATTCTCAAATCTTAAAGATTTCAAGTAATATGAAATCACCCAATATTAACATGGCTGTGGGAGATCAAGGAAAGAAATGGGGACTAAGGAATATGTTACTGACCTACTCTTAGTTAATAAAGTCTTGAGTTCCCTTAGCTTTAGTCTTTCCTTTTTCTTCTTCTTATTGTTTAGGCCACAAGCACCATTAAAGAGCTCAAGCTTTTGTTTTTTGGGTATATAATGAAATGAAAAGAAGGAAGCGGTTATCCTTATTCCAAATGAATAATTGAGCCACCAACCCACCATTTCTTTTCCTTATAAATTAGTTAGCTATAATGGTTCATTTAGTTCTCTTTTATGTTAGATTTTCAACTAGGGTTATTCTATTATCATTTGATTCAGCTAAGCATAATGAGTAAACAAACGTCCTAAGAACATTTACTCCTTTGCATTATTTCAATTTCTTTAACTTATGATTAATTACTTGATAAGTTATTTATTAATTTATGGGGCGTTACATATTGTCTCCCCCTGTTCACCTCAGTCTCCTCTCTTTTTGAGCCTTGGGATTCTTGTGCCTCCTGTCTTGTGTGTTTCTTGAGCCTCTCCACCGGTAGGTACCAAAGGTCTAAACAATCGATGCTACTTGTTTCTATCTAGCGAATGTCTTAAGTCAGTAGACCAACTTTTCACCTTCTCCAAATCAAAACAATTATCTTGCATATCATTGACCACTTCAAAAGCACTATATATTCAGCTTACTAATAAAAAGGTTAAATTTAACAATTATTGTGTCATGAAAGAATGCAAATTGTTAAATTTTGTAAATCAATGTACCAACTACATCATGCACTAATGTAGCTCGACGAATGTAAGCAACCAATCTTTTAGACAATTGTTTGAAGATATACAGACTAGTTATTTGCCAATGCCAAATTCATACTAACTCAATAATATAGGAGTACGTTCTTGAAAAACATGATCAAATCTTCCATTCTATAACTCCACATTTTCATTCAGCAAACTTTAAATCATTCGGATTTGGATTTATTTGAACAATAAGATCGAGAATGTGTGGAGGAGTAAACCCAAATTGTCCAATCATCCGATGCGAGGCATAATTTTCAAAATTCCAAAATAGTATTAACCGTACTTTGAAGTCCAACCCAAAAGGAGAAATTATATAATAGGACCATTAAAATTATTAAGCAATGAATACGGTTCCTAAGTTACGGATACATCCGATAGTAAGTCTAACTTATTACTATAATATTGAATATTTTTAGGAGTTTCACGCCAATTTCTAGCACAATTCCACCTGCAACAGTATGGGCGATCATGATCCAAATTAGCAGGAATCTTGTACCAGGACGTCTAGTGGCTAGATAAGACTAAAACAATAATTGTAGCAATGTCATACAGCCATATGATAATCTTGTTTATAGCACAACATTTTTCAACTCGCTATAGAAATAACAAAGTATTGCACTAGCCTATGAATACTGACCACTTAGTACTAATTCGTTCAAAAATCACATAAAATTTCAAGTTACACCAACTTTCGAATGATCCGTAAAAAGTCAAGTGTTTAAGAAGTACAAGATTACACCAAGGCTATGATAAAGTATGTTAATATTCGTCACATCTTTTTGAAGTGGATCTTGAAATTCTTTTCTAAACCAACTCATACTAACCTCACTTTTGGATCATATAACATTTTCAAGAGGAAATATACAAAGTAACTCATGAAACAATATAAAATTATCATACTCCAAACTATCAAGACAAATTGGGGAACCATATGTGGGTAAGCCCAACGAATAATAAAGGTTACATAAAGTGGTAGACATTTCTTCTACACTAATATGAAAAGTTTTTTACCTGGCATACAGTGATCACACAATGCCATATCAAGATGATGATTAAATACAATGGATTCAACTTGCGTTGCTTTTCAAAAACCAACTAATTTAAATTTTCTTCCGAACAAGGTTCCTTGTAATTTATTTATTTAATTCTGCTTGAATGGTCTACAAGTTGAATAAATTTAAAATACATAAATGATACATGTCGGTTGACTTAGCCAGTTGACTACACGTCGTATTGCAAGTTATTTCCTCCTCGGAGACTTTCTCCTTTCTCTTTTTGGCTTCGTTTACAAAGCTAAGCTATTGCCTTCAACTTACTCTAATGAAGGTTATGTTTTTAATGCATAGTTGAATGAAAGAGCATGGGACTATTACTTGCACCATCAACACCTTAACTTCTAAATTTTGTATTGTTAGATTGAATCTTCAAAAGCACACTAGACATCCCGGTCTTAAGACATAATGTTAATGTACTCTCAACATAGAATAAAAAATAGGTTTCTATATTAAAACATTATATGAGATATATCTCAATACACAGGAAATTTTTTCTCTTTTAGCTTCATCTTGAAATTCATCAACGGGAATACATATTTTTTACCTCCGATTTCTTCAAGCATAGTATTCTTCTCTAATAGCTATAATATGTATAATCCCCTTTTGAATTATAAGAGAAGTTTACTTGAGATTTTGAAGGGAATTATCCAGTATTTTTTGTGTGCAAGTTCATTATTTCTTTCTTCTTTAAACTTTAATAATTCAATGAAAATTCCTTGTTAACAGCTTTAACGAACTTAAGCTTTCATCATGTACTCCAAAACCATACGCTTGAAGAACAAGGTAGAAAATAACTTGAATGCTTCCTTTAAGGCATATTTGATTTTATAATTTTTTTCTTCTAATTGAACATTAACCACTCTCTTAATATGTTCAGACTGTTTTTTAAATCCCTTGCATAGTTCTCACATTTTTTATGTAACAAAGTGGTATACCTTTTCCTCTAATACTGTTTTTATTACTACTATCTGGCATATTTGGTTGGAAAGAAATTCGAGAGTTTGTAACAACACTGAAATGCCAGTTAAAGTTAGAAGCTTACTCATTTTACAAGACAGTAGAAACTTAATCAAGTTTAAATTGGAAACCACTAAGAATAACAAGGAGATGGAGCTTATCTTAGAGTCTTTGCATTGTGATCTAGGCCGCAGATCTAACAACCAACCTCCTTGACCTCTGTCCTTCCTTCTGCCGTTGATTGTAGGTAGCTCGAAGCTTTGGCCAGTGCTTGTGACTGAAGCTTTCTTGTAGATCTGTTTGAAGAGGATGTATTCTATCAGTGGCTCTTCTTTTCAAGTACTTTGATTTATTTGAGAGGCACATGAGATGGAGATATTTATTTTGGTTTAAATTTTTTGTTGTTTTGGTTTTTTGAGAGGCTTTTGAGAGGCTTTTTTAAGAGGCACTTTGGGTGTTTGTTTTTGACTTTTGAATTGTTGCTTCAAATTGATCGTATGGTTGGTTTTGAGTGTTTTTATATATGTTTACTCCTCCAACCATTTGACAGCTTGATTTTGCAGCTTTCTATCTCTTGTTATTCTGTTAATATATGGACAAGATATGTACTCTTTTTCTTGCCAAGGCACCCATCTAAGCTAGGGGTCTTGTTAGGTTTTAATAAGGCATACCATTTCCTTTCCTTATAAATTAGATAGATATAACAGTTGCGTTTATTTCTCTTTTATCATAGATTTTTAACTAGGGTTTTTCTATTATCACTTGATTCACCTAAGCGTAATGAGTAAAAAAATATCCCAAGAACATTTACTCATTTGCATTATTTCAATTTCTTTAACTTTATAATTAATTACTAAATTTGTTATCTATTAATTTATGGGGCGTTTCATATTGTCTCTCCTTGTTTACCATATGTCTCCTCTCTTCTTGAGCCTTGTGTTTCTTGTGCCTCCTATGTTGTGTGTTTCACGAGCCTCTCCACCGGTATGTACCAAAGTCCAAACGACCGATGCAACTAGTTTCTCCCAAAATTGAGTCAAGAAAATGTCTTAAGTCAATAGACCTACTTTCGATCTTCTCCGAATCAAAACAATTATCTTGCATATCATCGACCACTTCTAAAGCACTATATATTCAGCTTACTGATTAAAAAAGTTAAATTTAACAATTCTTATGTCATGAAAGAATGCGAATTATTAAATTTTGTAGATCAATGTACAAACTACATCATGCTCTAATGGAGCTCGATCAATGTAAGCAACCTATCTTCTAGACGATTATTTGAAGATATACCAACAAGTTATTTTCCAATGCCAAATTCATACTCCCTCGATAATATAGGAGTACGTTCTTGAAAAATATGATCAAATCTTCCATTTTATAACTCCACATTTTCATTAAGCAAAGCTTCCGAATCATTCAAATTTGGATTTATTTCAACAATAAGGTCAAGAATGTGTGGAGTAAATCCAAATTGTCACATCATCCGATGCGAGGCATAATTTTCAAAATTCCATAATAGTATTAGCCGTACTTTGAAGTCCAACCCAAAAGGAGAAATTATATAATAGGACCATTAAAATTATTGAGCAACGAATACGGTTCCTAAGTTATGGATACATCCGATAGTAAGTCTAACTTATTACTATAATATTGAACATTTTAAGGAGTTTCATGCCAATTCTAGCACAATTCCACCTACAATGGTATGGGCGATCATGATCCAAATTAGCAGGGATCTTATAAAAGGACGTTCAATGGATAAATGAGACTAAGATAATAACGGTAGCAATGTCATACACCCATTTGATAATTTTGTTTATAGCACAACATTTGTCAACTCACTATAGAAATAACAAAGTATTGGACTAGCCTATGAATACTGACCACTTGGTACTAATTCATTCAAAAATCACATAAAATTTCAAGTATGTTAATATTCGCCACATCTTCTCGAAGTGGAACTTGAAATTCTTTTCTGAACCAACTTATACTATCCTCACTTTTGGATCATATAACATTTTCAAGAGGAAATATACAAAGTAACTCGTCAAACAATATAAAATTATCATACTCCAAACTATTAAGACAAATTGGGGAACCATATGTGGATAAGTCTAACGAATAATAAAGGTCACATAAAGTGGTGGACATTTCCTCTACACTAAAATGAAAAGTATTTTTATCTAGCCTAAATTGACCACAAAATGCCATAACAAGATGATGATTAAATACAATGTATTCAACTTGCATTGCTTTTTAAAAATAAACTAATTTTATATTTTCCTTCAAACAAGGTTCCTTGTAATTTATTTATTTAATTTTTCTTGAACGGTCTATAAGTTGAATAAATTTAAAATAAATAAATGATACATGTCGATTGATTTAGCCAGTTGAGTACATGTCGTATTGCAAGTTATTTCCTCCTCGAAGACTTTCTCCTTTCTCTTTTCGGCTTAATTTACAAGGCTAAGCTATCACCTTCAACTTACTCTAATGAAGGTTATGTTTTTAATGCATAGTTGAATGAGAGAGCACGAGCCTGTTGCTTGCACCATTAACACCTTGAATCCTAAATTTTGTATTGTTAGATTGAATCTTCAAAAGCACAGTAAACATCCCGGTGTTAAGACATAATGTTAATGTACTCTCAACATAGAAAATTAGAAAAATGGTTTTGATATTAAAACCTCATATGAGATATATCTCAATGCAAGGGAAATTTTTTCTCTTTTAACTTCATCTTGAAATTCATCAATAAGAATACATATTTTTTACCTCTGATTTCTTCAAGGATCGTATTCTTCTCTAATAGCTATAATATTCATAATCTCCTTTTGAATTATACAAGAATTTTACTTGAGATTTTGAGGGGAATTATCTAGTATTTTTTATGTGCAATTTCATCATTTCTTTCTTCTTTAAACTTTAATAATTCAATGAAAATTCCTTGTTAATAGCTTTAACGAACTTAAGCTTTCATTATGTACTCCAAAACCATACGCTTGAAGAACAAGGTAGAAAATGGCTTGAATGCTTCCTTTAAGGCATATTTGGTTTTATTTTATTTTTCTTCTAATTGAACATTAACCGCCCTCTTAATACGTTCAGACTATTTTTTAAAATCCCTTGCACAGTTCTCAAATTTGTTCTGTGACAAAGTGGTATACCTTTTTCTTTTAACTTAAAGATTTCATGGAGTATGAAAATCACCTAATATTACCGTAGCTGTGGGAGATCAAGGAAAGAAAGGAGGATTAAGGAATATGTTATAGACCAATTGTAACGTCTGCGAATTTTTCACATTCGAAAATCGACATCCATACTTTACATCATACTCGAATGTCATAGATTCGACCGTCCAAATCCGAGTCGCCGGAGCTTATAACACAGTTAAGTAAACAACACAGCGGAAGAAATGAATAATATCATTGATATACAACACTGATACAATATCTGATACAATAGAGTGATACAATGAATATCAATATACATCAGAGATATGATACAAGAAATAGCAACGGAAAAGAAATAGATAACACCAGCAGCGGATAATCTCCATCTTCAAAACACCAATCCAGAAATAGCTCGAACTCCCGATAACAAGGCACAAAGATAAGCAAGTGCAGTCCATATCCAAAGACTGAACTAGCTCCAGAAAATCTACTAATCTGACTATCTGAAAAACCCAACTCTAGACTGCCCGTGTAGAAAAATTTTGAGCATCCAGAGTTTAGGAAAGAAACAATAAACTCCGCATCAGTCATGGGACTGGTGTGAGCAACAAAAACAATTTATTTTTAAAAACAAATAACAAGAGAATTTTAAAGTCAATTCGCAATGCGTTTGGAAAATGAAACTACCATAAGACCTCCCACCACACACACAATGCAAACGCAAACTTGGAGGAGATTTCTTCTTATGTTAGTCAAAGATGCTTACTACGCAAAATCAAATCAAATCTTTTTTGATATTATTATTAGTGCATAGTGGAAAACATTTCGAAAGTAGAATATAAATCTTAGCCAGCATAGGTACCATTATATTATGCCTGCTATAGCTGCCTCCTGAGGAGACAGGTTATACAATTGAAATAGTAAAGGGCTTGTATTGTTTCTTTGGATTTCCAAAAAATGTTCAGACCATGGAACTTCCCATTGCCACATGGAAAAGCCTCTGGAAGGACGTCCCAAGAACCTAACCGGATCTCTGCCAACACAAGGCCGGGTTACCCCCAACTGGGTAACTACTAACACGAGTATGCCATCTCCCGGTTGTAACCAACCTTTAACCGGGGCCCCAGCAACAAATCACAAAGTAAGATATATATATATATATATATATATATATATATATATATATATATATTTGCGACATCCACATAAGTTAAGTATCTGGGCTCCATACCATGATACCACTTCTATCCAGAAGGAAATGAACATACCCTAAGGGGCGCTACCCCTAATAACCTTGCCGCATCTTTCCTGTTTTGACCATTCCGGGGTGTGAGGTTCGACGAAGTCTCGTCCACAAAGCTACACTTTGTCACAAAGCCATGCTTTGGGTCAACAGATGATCAAAGTAATGATCATAAAGATAAATGATCAAACAAATGATCATATCACAAATGATCAAACAATGATCATCACACAGCAACACTCAGCATGTCACATTACCAAATTGGGAATATATCATTGATAACCTTCAACTACATAACCTCTGAGCTCATACGTCTCAGAGAAGGGTGTTAAGCTAAGAGAATAAATTCTCCGCCACCAACAGAAATGTATTTGAAAGAAATCGGCTTTATATCTCAAAGTGTAATGTCAGACATGTAACCATACAAGTCTGTTCCGGGTTCGAACAGAACCGAAGGAACTTCCAAAGAAGCCCTTGCAAATCTGGGTATTCACAATCCCGATCGGATTTCCCATCACTTAAGGAATCTCTATACCGTAGATACTCGGTGCAGAGACAATCGATAGGTCATCCTATCGTTCTCGCAAATACCCGGTCTTCAACACCGGTCTTCAAATGCTATCCATATACGACATATCATTATTCGGAATGGGTTATACGACCCAAAGGTCCTTTGCCGGCTAACCCGAATAGTGAGCACAATATTTAAAACATATGGATAATGGGATTTCAATTAAGTCACAACTTATTACCCAAAACTTTCCTCCAAATGGTTTAAACACATTACCATTTTATTCTTTTAAATAAAAGATTTAGTTCACAAAGTTTACTCAGTTTTCACAAAGATTCATTCACAGATTTTCCAAAACAATTTCCATTACGAATTTAATTAATTCGTTAAATCTTTAAATCAAAGATTTAACTCATAGCTTTCAAAACAATTTCATTTCGAATGGGTTAAACAAAACATCATTTTAAATCTGTTAAAAATAAACAGATTCAATTCATAGCTTTCAAAAAGAATTCATTTATAACTTGGAAAAACCATTTTTCAATTCAATCTTGAAATTCCTTTAATTAAACTGGAATTTCATTTCTTATCTGAAAGCTTTTATTCTTTTAAAACAAACAGTTTTCATTTTGGAAATCTGATTCATTTATACGAGTTAAGGTTCTTGGGTTAAATCCAAATTTTCAAAATTATATTTTTCAAATGGTTTAAATTCATACAAACACATTTATATCATTTTTAACCGTAATTTCCAATCATAAATCTCAACATGGAATTCAATTCCTTATTTTGAATTCAAATTCAAATTAAATTATTTTAAATTGGAAATTTTACCAAGTTATTCAAAATAGCTTTTATCTGTGGAAACACTTTTTCAAAAGCTTTAACATTTATCCCAAATCCATTTTCAAAATCAATTTGAAATTAAAAAATTTAATTTCAAAAACTTTAAATTTAAATTATCTGTGACTTAACCGATTTCCACGTGCAATCCATATTTGTGTGTGTAGGTGTAGTCTAGGGGTTTTACACAGAAGTGCAACATCATCATCATCACAGATTCAAATATAATAATATATATAGTTGATAAGCGGTATTAACTATAATGCTTATCGTTCATTCACAGATTACAGATATATATATCCCAGATAATAAATCACATCACAGAAAATTAATTACATACAGATCACAACATAATCAGGATATATCACAAAGTATCAATAACAGGGGTATCAAACGATTCGACATCCAGTAGAATCCAAACATTCACAGGTGAAATTTACTAATCAACTGATTTATCTAAATCAGATGTATCACTTATGAATGAATCATTAATCCTGGTTAATTAACATAAGTTAATTACAAATCATTTGAAATAAATTTCCCCTTTAATCATTTATTAGTTAACCTTTAATTATTAACCAACCATCTTTAATTAATGAATCAATTAACCTTTATTAACAATTAAAATTTCTTTAATTACCTTCTAAAGGAATTCACTTATATTAATCATTATTGATTATAAATTAAATAACCATTAAGAACTCATTAATAAACTCTAATCATTTAGTTAATTAAGTACCTATCAATAACTAATTTAATTACATGATGGATTTATTTCTAATAAAAAATTAAGAATCTTAACTTATTCAATCTTATCCAAGTAATAATCCTTATTTTACAAATAAATTAACTTAATTAAGTAATTTAAACCTTTAATTACCAAATTTATTTATCCTCAATTAATTATCTCAACCCTTAATCAATTGACTTAAACTTTTAATTATTTAATTAATGAAATCTTCATTAATTATCCATTTTAATTAATTTAATTTAATAATTACAAATCATTAAATCTTCATTTATTTAAAGATAAAAACATTTTTCTTATTAATGATCAATTTATCATTAACATGGTATTTAAAAACAATTTACTTTCAAATTTTACTTTTAAAATGTCATTTTAAATTTAAGATTTAAAATGGAAACAAATTAACTTATTTAAATCCCTACCCTTCAGTTTAAAAACCCAGATTTAAAGTTTAACATGTTACAGGTTTTAAAACTGTATTATTGCAACAACTCGAGCCAAGCTAACTACTTCGAGTCAAAATCCCTGTTTCTCCGGGTCTAACGCATCAATACTTCGAGTAACTCTCGAGTCACTCGAGAATTCTCGAGTTCACCCACCAAAATTCCCAGATCATCATAACAACTCCACCTTGCACGTGTACGGTGGCGCCGCGCCCCTCAATTCATCGTCACCACGTCGAGCAACCTAGCGATCGCCTCCTGACCCATCTTCGTCCAACAAAGCTCCCTCACCATTCTCGAAGACAAATTCGAGTACTCTCTCAAACCTGGAAAACACAAGTCCACCGCTACCCAAACCTGTCATCACCACATTCTCGCAACCCCGACCACCTGAGGGTCGACAGCTCCGGCCATGAACTCAACTACGATCGAGCTACCTCCTCACGAAACCCTACGGCGCTCGATCAACTCCACAGGCCTTAGTGATTGATTCTCTAAGCACAGTAAAAACTAGGTTTAAGAATATAATTCGTTCGCCGCCTCTTCCACGTTGAACTACCCACTATCCCAATATTTTTCCTAGCCTCACCGATCACTCCTCCACCATCCCTGAGAACCCAGACCTTCCTCAACGACGAGATCCCCAGAAATCAATGAAAAAGTGAAATTTGAATAAACTAAAACTGCTCTCGAATTCTAACTTGAAAAATCATGATTATTGCTTTAAAATTCATTTTGAAGCATATGAATTCAAGTCATATGTCTGAATTCGTAAATTAAGAATTTTAAATTTTGACTTATTTTGAGTTTGCTTTTGATTTCTTGCTTTCCAGAGACTTCAACAGGTTGTTTTATCTTGAATTGATTTTTAGAACTTAGTATATGCTATAACAACCAAATTTTGTTTTAAACCTTAAATCAAAACCATGCTTAAATCAAAAGAAATAATTTTTGAAGCAACTTATGTTCAGGGTTTTAAGATAGAAAATAAACAAAAGCCTGCACATCCACAATCATCAATCAATATACACAGAGCATTTATGTTTATGACCAAACATACTTATCACAATACAGATCAATATCTTTAAAAAAAATTTTTTTAAAAAACAAGTGTTACTCACCGTGTATGGAGAAACAGAGAGTTGCATTCTGGTTTTGAAAACCTGTAGATTTGTTTTAGCCTTAACCCTATTTTGAGAACTATAGTTTGTTTTTCTTTGTTGAATGAATTTGTATTGTTGTTTTATGTGAGTTATTGTTTGAGTTTTAAGATGTTGTTTACTCACATCTTTTCTCAGCTGGAATGGAACGAAACTGAAGTGGAGATTGATATATGTAAAGTGAAGTTACAGGGTTATTATTTTATACAGGTAATGTTACTTTGTTTCAACATAGGTATGGCTGAAGTGTTTGGAGTTATGGGCTAGAGATACTTGTTTTGTACTTTATGTATCCCTACTTGTGATATTTATATTTCCTTTTGCTTTGAGTTACTGTAACTCGACTGATGAGATATGGTTTGGCTAGCATTAATCACTTTGTCTTGTTTTTCTTTCTTTTACAAGCTTATTCATATATACATGTATATTTAGTTTTAGTTATTTGTTATAATTTCAACTTATAGATTAAATTCTATTCTTAACACAAGTGCCTATTTTTATTTCTACTTGCTGTCTTATGTTTTGTAATAGAAATGACATCCTATTATTAACGTATTGTTTGAATCTTAACTAATTTGTTTAATGTGCTTTATTTTATATTTTTATTTCTTTTTGTTCTTACTTTGTATTAATTTGTTTACTTTGTTAAATATAAATAAATTTCTATTTTACATAACTAAAATTTGTTTCAAATATTTGTTCGAAACAAACGCTTACTCGTCTTCGGGGAAACTCATATCTAATTACCGATAAATATTGAAATTTTTATTTAAAAATAAATTTAATTATCAATTCAAAATTAATTAAAATTCAGGGTCGTTCAGACTTCCCCCCTTAAAAAGAATTTTGTCCTCGAAATTCGCAGGCACGAAAACAACACAGATAGATACACAAAGATAGAGAAACAATTTCCCAAATCAAATTGTATATCCATTTTGTATTTGGCTCATTAAATCAGACTATCAATAATTTAAAATCTTCAATTAATTCTAAATTTCCAATTTATATTTATTAAGGTTTAAATCAAAAACTGATAAGAAAACGATGAAGATACGAAGTAAAAATTTCCTACAACGGTTCGTAGGGCCACCATTACGCCGAAACTTCTTTTTGGAGCTGTCACGAAGAAATCAAAAGAATTTGGAATTGAATCAAAGGAGATTGATAAGGAAGTTGTTTCCACTATTACAAGGTATTGACCATTTATAGCCGTACTTCCCTGTCCCCTATCTCGTCTTCTTCTTGCACTCATACTCACTATCAGTGGATAGCAAGAGAATTTACTGAGACATTCAGGCGGATATCTTAGGGATACACTCATTCTAGGGATACTTCACCCTATCTCTAATGAGTTACTTAACGTGTTATACTCCTGAGCTAAAGTTCAACCTTAGGTCTGATACCAAATGTAACGTCTGCGAATTTTTCGCGTTCGAAAATCGACATCCATACTTTACATCGTACTCGAATGCCGTAGATTCGAACGTTCAAATCCGAGTCGCCAGAGCTTATAACATAGTTAAGTAAACAACACAGCGGAAGAAATGAATAATATCATTGATATACAACACTGATACAATATCTGATACAACAGAGTGATACAATGAATATCAATATACATCAGAGATATGATACAAGAAATAGCAACGGAAAAGAAATAGATAACACCAGCAGCGGATAATCTCCATCTTCAAAACACCAATCCAGAAATAGCTCGAACTCCCGATAACAAGGCACAAAGATAAGCAAGTGCAGTCCATATCCAAAGACTGAACTAGCTCCAGAAAATCTACTAATCTGACTATCTGAAAAACCCAACTCTAGACTGCCCGTGTAGAAAATTTTTGAGCATCCAGAGTTTAGGAAAGAAACAATAAACTCTGCATCAGTCATGGGATTGGTGTTTGAGCAACAAAAACAGTTTATTTTTAAAAACAAAAAACAAGAGAATTTTAAAGTCAATTCGCAATGCGTTTGGAAAATGAAACTACCATAAGACCTCCCACCACACACACAATGCAAACGCAGACTTGGAGGAGATTTCTTCCTATGTTAGTCAAAGATGCTTACCACGCAAAATCAAATCAAATCTTTTTTGATATTATTATTAGTGCATAGTGGAAAACATTTCGAAAGTAGAATATAAATCTTAGCCAGCATAGGTACCATTATATTATGCCTGCTATAGCTGCCTCCTGAGGAGACAG
This sequence comes from Allium fistulosum, assembly GCA_030737815.1. NCBI lineage: Eukaryota > Viridiplantae > Streptophyta > Magnoliopsida > Asparagales > Amaryllidaceae > Allium > Allium fistulosum. The sequence goes on along the minus strand of CM060907.1, from coordinate 640,252,035 downwards.
GTTATACAATTGAAATAGTAAAGGGCTCGTATTGTTTCTTTGGATTTCCAAAAAATGTTCAGACCAAGGAACTTCCCATTGCCACATGGAAACGCCTCTGGAAGGACGTCCCATGAACCTAACCGGATCTCTGCCAACACAAGGCCGGGTTACCCCCAACTGGGTAACTACTGACACGAGTATGCCATCTCCCGGTTGTAACCAACCTTTAACCGGGGCCCCAGCAACAAATCACAAAGTAAGATATATATATATATATATATATATATATATTTGCGACATCCACATAAGTTAAGTATCTGGGCTCCATACCATGATACCACTTCTATCCAGAAGGAAATGAACATACCCTAAGGGGCGCTACCCCCAATAACCTTGCCGCATCTTTCCTGTTTTGACCATTCCGGGGTGTGAGGTTCGACGAAGTCTCGTCCACAAAGCTACACTTTGTCCCAAAGCCATGCTTTGGGTCAACAGATGATCAAAGTAATGATCATAAAGATAAATGATCAAACAAATGATCATATCACAAATGATCAAACAATGATCATCACACAGCAACACTCAGCATGTCACATTACCAAATTGGGAATATATCGCTGATAACCTTCAACTACATAACCTCTGATCTCATACGTCTCAGAGAAGGGTGTTAAGCTAAGAGAATAAATTCTCCGCCACCAACAGAAATGTATTTGAAAGAAATCGGCTTTATATCTCAAAGTGTAATGTCAGACATGTAACCATACAAGTCTGTTCCGGGTTCGAACAGAACCGAAGGCACTTCCAAAGAAACCCTTTCAAATCCGGGTATTCACAATCCCGATCGGATTTCCCATCACTTAAGGAATCTCTATACCGTAGCTACTCGGTGCAGAGACAATCGATAGGTCATCCTATCGTTCTCGCAAATACCCAGTCTTCAACACCGGTCTTCAAATGCTATACATATACGACGTATCACTTATTCGGAATGGGTTATACGACCCAAAGGTCCTTTCCCGGCTAACCTGAATAGTGAGCACAATATTTAAAACATATGGATAATGGGATTTCAATTAAGTCACAACTTATTACCCAAAACTTTCCTCCAAATGGTTTAAACACATTACCATTTTATACTTTTAAATAAAAGATTTAATTCATAAAGTTCACTCAGTTTTCACAAAGATTCATTCACAGATTTTCCAAAACAATTTCCATTACGAATTTAATTAATTCGTTAAATCTTTAAATCAAAGATTTAACTCATAGCTTTCAAAACAATTTCATTTCGAATGGGTTAAACAAAACATCATTTTAAATCTGTTAAAAATAAACAGATTCAATTCATAGCTTTGAAAAAGAATTCATTTATAACTTGGAAAAACCATTTTTCAATTCAATCTTGAAATTCCTTTAATTAAACTGGAATTTCATTTCTTATCTGAAAGCTTTTATTCTTTTAAAACAAACAGTTTTCATTTTGGAAATCTGATTCATTTATACGAGTAAAGGTTCTTGGGTTAAATCCAAATTTTCAAAATTATATTTTTAAAATGGTTTAAATTCATACAAACACATTTATATCATTTTTAACCGTAATTTCCAATCATAAATCTCAACATGGAATTCAATTCCTTATTTTGAATTCAAATTCAAATTAAATTATTTTAAATTGGAAATTTTACCAAGTTATTCAAAATAGCTTTTATCTGTGAAAACACTTTTTCAAAAGCTTTAACATTTATCCCAAATCCATTTTCAAAATCAATTTGAAATTAAAAATTTTAATTTCAAAAACATTAAATTTAAATTATCTGTGACTTAACCGATTTCCACGTGAAATCCATATTTGTGTGTGTAGGTGTAGTCCAAGGGTTTTACACAGAAGTGCAACATCATCATCATCACAGATTAAAATATAACAATATATATAGTTGATAAGCGGTATTAACTATAACGCTTATCGTTCATTCACAGATTACAGATATATATATCCCAGATAATAAATCACATCACAGAAAATTAATTACATACAGATCACAATATAAATCAGGATATATCACAAAGTATCAATAAAAGGGGTATCAAACGATTCGACATCTAATAGAATCCAAAAATTCACAGGTGAAATTTACTAATCAACTGATTTATCTAAATCAGATGTATCACTTATGAATGAATCATTAATCCTGGTTAATTAACATAAGTTAATTACAAATTATCTAAAATATATTTCTCCTTTAATCATTTATTGGTTAACCTTTAATTATTAACCAACCATCTTTAATTAATGAATCAATTAACCTTTATTAACAATTAAAATTTCTTTAATTACCTTCTAAAGGAATTCACTTATATTAATCATTATTGATTATAAATTGAATAACCATTAAGAACTCATTAATAAACTCTAATCATTTAGTTAATTAAGTACCTATTAATAACTAATTCAATTACTTGATGGATTTATTTCTAATAAAAAATTAAGAATCTTAACTTATTCAATCTTATCCAAGTAATAATTCTTATTTTACAAATAAATTAACTTAATTAAGTAATTTAAACCTTTAATTACCAAATTTATTTATCCTCAATTAATTATCTCAACCCTTAATCAATTGATTTAAACTTTTAATTATTTAATTAATGAAATCTTCATTAATTATCCATTTTAATTAATTTAATTTAATAATTACAAATCATTAAATCTTCATTTATTTAAAGATAAAAACATTTTTCTTATTAATGATCAATTTATCATTAACAAGGCATTTAAAAACAATTTACTTTCAAATTTTACTTTTAAAATGTCATTTTAAATTTAAGATTTAAAATGGAAACATTAAATAAACTTATTTAAATCCCTACCCTTCAGTTTAAAAACCCAGATTTAAAGTTTAACATGTTACAGGTTTTTAAAACTGTATTATTGCAACAACTCGAGCCAAGCTAACTACTTCGAGTCAAAATCCCTGTTGCTCCGGGTCTAACACATCAATACTTCGAGTAACTCTCGAGTCACTCGAGAATTCTCGAGTTCACCCACCAAAATTCCCAAACCATCATAACAACTCCACCGTGCACGTGCACGGTGGCGCCGCGCCCCTCAATTCATCGTCACCATGTCGAGCAACCTGGCGATTGCCTCCTGACCCATCTCCGTCCAACAAAGCTCCCTCACCATTCTCGAAGACAAATTCGAGTACTCTCTCAAACCTGGAAAACACAAGTCCACTGCTACCCAAACCTATCATCACCACATTCTCGCAACCCCGACCACCTGAGGGTCGACAGCTCCGGCCATGAACTCAACTACGATCGAGCTACCTCCTCACGAAACCCTACGGCGCTCGATCAACTCCACATGCCTTGGTGATTGATTCTCTAAGCACAGTAAAAACTAGGTTTAAGAATTTAATTCGTTCGCCGCCGCTTCCACGTTGAACTACCCACTATCCCAATATTTTTCCTAGCCTCACCGATCACTCCTCCACCATCCCTGAGAACCTAGACCTTCCTCAACGACGAGATCCCCAGAAATCAACGAAAAAGTGAAATTTGAATAAACTAAAACTGCTCTCGAATTCTAACTTGAAAAATCACGATTATTGCTTTAAAATTCATTTTGAAGCATATGAATTCAAGTCATATGTCTGAATTCGTAAATTAAGAATTTTAAAATTTGACTTATTTGGAGTTTGCTTTTGATTTCTTGCTTTTCAGAGACTTCAACAGGTTGTTTTATCTTGATTGATTTTTAGAACTTAGTATATGCTATAACAACCAAATTTTGTTTTAAACCGTAAATCAAAACCATGCTTCAATCAAAAGAAATGATTTTTGAAGCAACTTATGTTCGGGGTTTTAAGACAGAAAATAAACAAAAGCCTGCACATCCACAATCATCAATCAATATACACAGAGCATTTATGTTTATGACCAAACATACTTATCACAATACAGATCAATATCTTTAAAAAAAAATTTTTAAAACTACTGTTACTCATCGTGTATGGAGGAACAGAGAGTTGCTTTCTGGTTTTGAAAACCTGTGGATTTGTTTTTGCCTTAACCCTGTTTTGAGAACTGCAGTTTGTTTTTCTTTGTTGAATGAATTTGTATTGTTGTTTTATGTGAGTTATTGTTTGAGTTTTAAGATGTTGTTTACTCACATCTTTTCTCAGCTGGAATGGAACAAAACTGAAGTGGAGATTGATATATGTAAAGTGAAGTTACAGGGTTATTATTTTATACAAGTAATGTTACTTTGTTTCAACATAGGTATGGCTAAAGTGTTTGGAGTTATGGGCTAGAGATACTTGCTTTGTACTTTATGTATCCATACTTGTGATATTTATATTTCCTTTTGCTTTGCATTACTGTAACTCGGTTGATGAGATATGGTTTGGCTAGCATTAATCACTTTGTCTTGTTTTTCTTTCTTTTAAGCTTATTCATATATACATGTATATTTAGTTTTAGTTATTTGTTATAATTTCAAATTATAGATTAAATTCTATTCTTAACACAAGTGCCTATTTTTATTTCTACTTTCTGTCTTATGTTTTGTAATAGAAATGACATCCTATTATTAAAGTATTGTTTGAATCTTTACTAATTTGTTTAATGTGCTTTATTTTATATTTTTATTTCTTTTTGTTCTTACTTTGTATTAATTTGTTTACTTTGTTAAATATAAATAAATTTCTATTTTATATAACTAAAATTTGTTTCAAATATTTGTTCGAAACAAACACTTACTCGTCTTCGGGGAAACTCATATCTAATTACCGATAAATATTGAAATTTTTATTTAAAAATAAATATAATTATCAATTCAAAATTAATTAAAATTTGGGGTCGTTACACCAATACTCTTTAGTTAATAAAGTCTCGAGTTTCCTTAGCTTTAGTCTTTCCTTTTTCTTCTTCTTATTGTTTAGGCCGCAAGCACCATTAAAGAGCTCAAGCTTTTATTTTTTTTGGGTATATAATGACATGAAAAGAAGGAAGTGGTTATCCTTATTCCAAATGAATAATTGAGCCACCGACCCACCATTTCTTTTCCTTATAAATTAGTTAGCTATAACAGTTGCATTTAGTTCTCTTTTATCTTAGATTTTTAACTAGGGTTTTTCTATTATCACGTGATTCACCTAAGCATAATGAGTAAACAAATGTCCCAAGAACATTTACTACTTTGCATTATTTCAATTTCTTTAACTTTATAATTAATTACTTAATTTGTTATTTATTAATTTATGGGGCACTACATATTGTCTCTCCTTATTCACCACACGTCTCCTCTCTTCTTGAGCCTTGTGTTTCTTGCGCCTCCTATGTTGTGTGTTTCAAGAGCCTCTCCACCAATAGGTACCAAAGGTCTAAACGATCAATGAAACTTGTTTCTGCCAAAAATTGAGTCAAGAAAATGTCTTAAGTCAATAGACCTACTTTTCACATTCTCCGAATGAAAACAATTATCTTGCATATCATCGACCACTTCTAAAGCACTATATATCCAGCTTACTGATAAAAAAAGTTAAATTTAACAATTCTTATGTCATGAAATAATGCGAATTATTAAATTTTGTAGATCAATATACCGACTACATCATGCTCTAATGGAGCTCAATGAATGTAAGCAACCTATCTTCTAGATGATTATTTGAAGATATACCGACGAGTTATTTGCAAATGCCAAATTCATACTCACTCGATAATATAGGAGTACGTTCTTGAAAAAAATGTTCAAATCTTCCATTTTATAACTCCACATTTTCATTTAGCAAAGCGTTTAAATCATACGGATTTGGATTTATTTGAACAATAAGATCGAGAATGTGTGGAGGAGTAAATCCAAATTGTCCCATCATCCGACGTAGGGCATAATTTTCAAAATTCCAAAATTGTATTAACCGTACTTCGAAGTCCAACCCAAAGGAGAAATTATATAATAGGACCATTAAATTCATTAAGCAATGAATATGGTTCCTAATTTACGAATACATCTGATTGTAAGTCTAACTTATTACTATAATATTGAACATTTTTAGGAGTTTCATGCCAATTTATAGCACAACTCCACCTACAACGGTATGGGAAATCACGATCTATATTAGCAGGGATCTTATACCAGGACGTCTAATGGCTAGATGAGACTAAGACCATCACTATAGTAATGTCATACAACCATTTGATAATTTTGTTTATAGCACAACATTTGTCAAATCACTATACAAATAACAAAGTATTGCACTAGCCTATGAATACTAACCACTTGGTACTAATTCGATTAAAAATAACATAAAATTTCAAGTTACACCAACCTTTCTAATGATCCGTAAAAAGTCAAGAGTTTAAGATGTACAAGGTTAAACCACAGCTACGATAAAGTATGTTAATATTCATCACATCTTCTCTAAGTGGATCTTGAAATTCTTTCCTAAACCAATTTATACTAACCTCACTTTTGGATCGTATAGCATTTTCAAGAGGAAATATACAAAGTAACTCATGAAAAAGTATAAACTTATCGTACCCCAAACTATCAAGACAAATTGGGTAACCATATGTGGGTAAGTCTAACGAATAATAAAGGTTACATAAAGTGGTAGACATTTCTTTTACACTAAAATGAAAAGTATTTTTATCTGGCCTACAGCGATCACACAATGCCATAACAAGATTATGATTAAATATGATGTATTCAACTTGCATTACTTTTCAAAAACCAACTAATTTTAAATTTTCTTCCAAACAAGGTTCCTTGTAATTCATTTATTTAATCCTACTTGAACGGTCTAGAAGTTGAAATATTTGAACACCCTGATTTATAACAAGTTAACAACCAATACAAATCAACATTTTATAATGTTTATTCTTTAAAAAAATGATGTATAAAATAAACAAAATACCTCAATAGTGATTGATATTCACTCATATGTTTGTGTTGAAGATAAAAAACACTTCTATCAACAAGTCCGGATGGCAATTCTATAAAAATTAAGAATCGAATATATAACATTAATATCCAATTATGTACTATTCAAATTAATACTAGAGTTCCCTTTTTTGATTATCTAGCTAATAACATATTAATATCAAATCAATCAACTACCAAAAAGGTCACTAAAATTAGTCAAATATGAGAAGAAAAAAACTTCAATTAATTCAAATTCAAAAACAATATACCTCTAATTTGTGAAGATGAAGAAAAACCTGCCATTTTGAGAACAACGAACAAGTTAATTAATCTAATTTGCTATTTTGGGATTAAATTGAATAAGGGATTGAGAAAGAGAAAGTTAGAAATAACTAGCATGCATTGGAAATAGGGAAAGAAGAAACAAAAGAGGGGAGGAAGAGAATGAGGGAAAAACAGCGGCTATTTTTCTTAAGGCCGTAAATGTTCCAATGCAGTCCAAAATTGCGCAAGTGGAAATATGTATATATATTTAAAAATTACAGCATGTGCAATTTAAATTGCGCAAAATATAATAAAATATTAACGCTTACGCAATTTAAAATTGTACATGTTATATCAAAAACATGTTTATTTTTGCCATTAGTTTTTTTGAATCTATCATTACAATACATTTTTTTCGCAAGCTCATATAAATTTTTTTTCCCAATGATTTACATTTTCTTTAAAAAATATTATTGATGGGTATTATGATGATAGTATTATGAAATAAACTTAAAATAAATAAATGATACATGTCGATTGATTTAACCAGTTGAGTACACGTCATATTGCAAGTTATTTCCTCCATGGAGACTTTCTCCTTTCTCTTTTTGGCTTGGTTTACAAGGCTAAGCTATTGCCTTCAATTTAATCTAACTAGTGTGAACCCATGCTTCGCACATGGATGTGTTGAAAATATTGTAGTTACGCAGTAAATAGAAAAGCAGGAAAATCAGTGACATAAGGAATAGAAAGTAAATAAGGTAACAACGCAAAAGGTATAGTAAGTTAGGCAACATTATACTATAAATTTACGATATTGAAAAGAAGCATAGTGAAATACACAAGGAAATAGTAACCAAAGGTACATAAAGTAAGTTTACTTTCAAGTGTAAATTAAAATACTGGATTAATTTAACATTTTGGAACTAACACACTATTAAATTATGATTAGGACCGGGTTGCAACATTATAGCTAAATCGGTACATCTTCAACTATCAATATTAGTTTGAGAAAAAATAGACGTAATGGATGTTGGTACAACAAGTGCAATGAAATCACCTTTTGATACCAATATGATGATTGTTAAATTGCAGTGAATGGCAGGCGCAGGCTTAATTTGGTCCATATTTGCGTAACTTGTCTAAAACATAATGAGGAACTGGTAAAATAACGTACGTGGTGTGAGCACCAGATTGAATAATTTAAGTATGATACTCACAATGATGTGGAGAAATCCTGGAAGCGGTATTTTGTGCATTAATAGTCGGAAATTAAATGTAGCCTCAAATCATGTTGAAATGAATAAATTTATATCTTCATATACGTAGTATATGTGTTGCATTCTCGAACATCAAAGGTACATAAACACCTTCTTGAACTCCGAGATTGAGCTTAACATGTAAACGAAAGTAAATAGTCATTGAAAAACCAAATATTGTTGGAGATATTGCCACCAAAAATAGTTTTTTCTCTGAAATGTGAAAAATTTCAGAAATGACAAAGAATTTGATGTAAGGTTATCGCAAATTAGTTTTGGATTTGCATGATTTTAGCTTCCATTATGGAAATGTAATGCGATTGTTAAATTGAATCAAATGAAAAAGTAATTAGAGGCAGCATCATGCAATAGAGTAACTATGTTAAGGACAAATGTAAGTTGTATATTAGTTTGTCGCCTCGGTAATATATCGCTGTTGTATTTAAAACTGATCAATTGAACGTACCTTTTATTTAAACTTGATGGCTAGGGATGGAAATGAGGCATGTTAGGGCGGGCTTTTCATGCCCCATACCTGATCCTAGTTTTTTAAACCCGCCCCAGACCAGCCCCGTAGTCCCTGCTCGGGTCTAGACTTTCGTCCCAACCCGAAACCCATACGGGTCGGAGTAAGACACGACCCGCTCCAAAACCTCCAAAACCCAATGCATCTTTGTTTTTTCACTCAAAAGTTGATTCTAATTTGCATACACTAATACTTTTATGTGTAAGAAAGATAGGTATAAAAAATATTGATTATATATAATAATGAATATAAAATTAAAAGAAAAAAAGTGTTTTGTTAGAATTCAAACAATATGCATTTTTATTTATACAATTAGCAATAATGCAACTAATATTTTAAAATAATATAATTTATTGAATAAAACATTATGATATCTTCATTATAGATTTTTTGTTAAATAGATTAACAAATCATAATTATTTTATATTATGAGCTTCAATAGTAGGGTAGGGTTGGGGTACGTTTGCAAACTCCCAACCCAATCTGAGACCCAGAGCTTTCATGAGCAGGGCATGGGTCTACTCGCCCCGATGGCTCAATGGAGCATGTCTTGATGAGTCAAAATAGGGGCAGGTTTACTGGATTTGGACCCTAAACCCGCTCCATTGCCATCCCTATTGATGGCTACAAATTTGGGTCGTTATAGAACAGTTCGCTATTAAACTTATGTGAGTTCAGCATGCTGAGTAAATCTTCGGTGGTAATGTATATATACCTCCTATGGATTCGTTAACGCGAATGGTTACCAGTAATGATTTAGAGATATGTCTCTTTAGGTTTCGTAAGTTAATATATTATTAAAAGATGAACTTTTGTACCTTGTTGACGTGGATGCACAACTTCTTGTCGTGGTATGGAATGTAGTTTTCTAATTGTTCTAATCGATGTTCTAGTTCCAATGTTGTGTATGAATATTTCAAATCCTGTGAGATAACTTGTGAAGGTCAGTGTGATAAATGATCTCTAACGCAGCGGATTAATCAAAACGATGTAAAACGGTGAATGTAGTAATCGGTGGATTGGAAGATACTGAAATGCCCGAATTCGTTGATCCGAAGACACCGAACTCTAGCTATCCCGAACTCGTTGATCGCGCACGATACCGGGTTCAAAGATCTTCAATTCTTCAAGCGTTGATCAAGCGCACTTGATTCCGCGAATCGGCTTCTACAATCGTTGAATCGAGCGCACTTGATTAACCGAAAGAGGAGATAGGAGATTACACTCAACTACCAATTTAAATTGAAAGCACAAAGCTAACAAAAGAGAATTTTATTCAATATTCAACCACCTTTACAAAATGACCATACACACCTATTTATAGGCTACAACTCAACACAACAGAAAACTTCAAAATATTACAAGTACTTAGGTCGGAAACGACCTACGACCTAACATGGCGCGAGCTAAGAATAGACACGACTTAGTATAGGTCGGCAGCGACCTAACAATTCATATTACAATGCAACCAACATACAAGACAAACATACGACTTAAGAACTATACAATCACACGACATACATTTGTATCTATCATCGACCTAAGGAAGCAACGGTCCAGATTAAGTCGGCAACAGAATCCATGGCAACAAGTCTTCAGCGACTTAAAAGCATGCGCATCTTAGATCAGCGATTTAAAGAAAATCAATGGCATCCAGAGCTTTGCGACCTAAGAATGAACGGCATCCCTTCGTTTGCGACCTAACAGAAGCGGCTTCAGAAATTCTTCGCGACCTAAGTCTCCATGACCTAAGACTTTGCGACCTAAGCCTTCGCGACCTAACTTAGCTCGTTCCGTTTCTTTGCGACCTAACATAGGTCGTAACTCGTTAGGTCGTATCACCTTTCTCTTCAAACTGTTAGGTCGTTGGTGCGACTTAAAGGATTCGTTAGGTCGCTCGCGACCTAATACTTCAGCTCCCCGCCAATCTTCACACACTGCTAACTCGTTAGTCTCTTTGTTAGCTCGTAGTACTTCGCTAGGTCGTTGCCGGTCTTCAGTAGGTCGTTGGTACGACCCAAAGGTCTTGTTAGGTCGTTCGCGACCTAGCCCTTTACCAGTTTGTGCTTCAACAACCAGTAACGACTTAGAGGTTTCGTTAGGTCGTATGCGACCTAACTCTTCATCCTTCTGAGCATCCTTCTGGGCTGCATCATCCTTCCCAGGTTGAGAAAAATTCGACCTCGAATTTGTACTCTCTTCCTTCATAACAAATTCAGCCCCGTGATATGGTATGAGATGTTTGACATTGAACACGTTAGACGTATACACATCATCTGGCAGTTTCAATTTGTAAGCATTTTCATTAATTCGCTTCACAACTTCCACCGGACCAATTTTCCGTGCTTTCAATTTATTGTAAGCGCCAACTGGAAAACGATCTTTTGTTAACACTGCATAAACCATATCTCCTTCATTAAACTCAACATTCCTTCGCTTTAAGTCTGCAGATCGTTTATATTTCTCATTTGCTTTCTCCAATCGTTCTTGAATGATTTTATGACATTCCGCTAACCCCTCAACAAAATCAACAGCTTTCTTAACTGTCTTCTTTGATTGTGGCACTACCGTCAAATCCAACGGTCCCTTCGGTAAACTCGAATAAACAATCTGGAATGGACTGAACCCAGTACTTCGATTCACAGCATGATTATGAGCAAATTCTGCCTGGCATAGCTTCACATCCCAACTCTTCAGATTGTCTTGCACGAGACACCTCAACAAGTTTCTCAATGATCTGTTAACCACCTCAGTTTGTCCATCCGTTTTTGGATGATAAGCACTACTAAATTTCAGCTTCGTTCCCACCATTTTCCACAAACTCAACCAAAAGTGACTCAGAAATCGAGTATCTCTATCCGACACAATAGATTCTGGCAACCCATGAAGTCGATAGATCTCCTTGAAAAACAACTGAGCAACATGAACAGCATCTGTCGTCTTCTTACAAGCAATAAAATGTGCCATCTTCGAAAATCGATCCACTACCACATAGATGGAATCGTTTCCTCGCTGTGTTCTTCGCAATCCCAACACGAAATCCATACTCACATCAACCCATGGTTTAATCGGTACAGGTAACGGCATATATAAACCAGCATTAGTCGCAGTTCCTTTCGAAACCTGACAAATATGACAACGCTCCACAAACCTCTCTACTTCTTTCCTCATCGATGGCCAAAAGTAAGACTGTGAAATCAACTGTAAAGTACGGTCTCTCCCAACATGTCCCTCTTCGTGTAATTCCTTGATAATCTTCATTCTTAGACTACCCTCCGGTATGCACAATCGACTTCCTTTAAAAAGAAAACCATTAACCATCATAAACTCATCAGTCTTCCCTTCATTGTCCCGTTCAACAAATTTCTTAAAATAAGAGTCTTCTGCAATCTGCTCCGGCAATAATTCAAAACCAGTCACCTCAACTTTCATTGTCGTCAACAAATGACTCCTCCTACTTAAAGCATCAGCCACTCGATTCGTCACTCCCGATTTGTGTTTAACAACGAAAGTAAACTGTTGTAGATATGCAACCCGCGATGCATGTCTCGCTGAAATCTTATCTTGCCCTTGCAAATGCTTCAATGCTTCATGATCAGTGTAAAGAACAAACTCCTTCTGAAATAGATAGTGTCTCCAGTGTTTAATAGATTGTACAACAGCATAGAATTGCACATCATATGTATTGTATCGCATCTTCGCTCCTGACAACTTCTCACTGAAATATGCAATTGGACGTCCCTTCTGACTCAACACCCCTCCAATCCCAACCTTGGATGCATCAGTATGTAGTTCAAACACTAATTGAAAATCTGGTAATACTAGAATAGGTGCAGATGTCAGCAACTCCTTGATCTTCTCAAAAGCACTCCCTGCTGCCTCTGTCCATGCAAACTGTTTACCTTTCATGCAATCTGTAACAGGCGCCATCACACTACTAAAGTGTGGAATAAACCTCCGATAAAATGAAGCCAACCCGTGAAAACTACGAACTTCCGTTATCGTCTTGGGCTGCGGCCAATCTCTAATTGCTTCAACTTTACTTTGGTCAACCTGTATTCCCTTTTCCGACACAACATATCCCAGAAATAAAACGCTATGCGTCATGAACACGCATTTCTTTGTTGCTGCATAGAATTGTTCTTCACGAAGTATAATTAACACTTTCTTCAAATGCTGAACATGCTCTTCTTTACTAGCATTGTAGATTAGAATATCATCAAAGTAAACCACCACAAATTTCCCAATGTATGGTCTGAAAATTTGGTTCATCACCCTCATGAATGTACTCGGTGCATTCGATAGACCAAACGGCATTACCAGCCATTCATACAAGCCTTCCCTCGTCTTGAATGCTGTCTTCCATTCGTTCCCTGGTCTAATGCGAATCTGATGATAACCGCTCTTCAAGTCAATCTTAGAAAAGATTACGGACCCACTGATCTGATCCAACAAATCATCAAGCCTCGGCATTGGAAATCTGTATCTAATTGTGATCTTATTCAATGCTCTACTGTCGGTGCACATCCTCCACGTCCCATCCTTCTTGGGTACCAATAAAGCTGGTACAGCACAAGGACTTAAACTCTCCTGCACACGCCCCTGCTCAAGCAATTCCTCTACCTGCCTCCGTAACTCTTCATGTTCCTTCGGACTCATTCGATAATGTGGTCTGTGTGGCAACACAGCACCTGGAACAAGATCTATCTGATGTTGTATATCCCTCAACGGTGGCAATTCCGTTGGTAACTCCTTTGGAAATACATCGTCAAATTCTTTCAAAACTGGTTTAACTTCTTCTGGTATTTCAACCTCTTCACTACTTTCTCGCCCAATTAACAAAAACACTTCAGGCTCTTCTTCAACTTCTTTAACAAACTCCTTTAAAGTCAATAAAGTTTTCAGTTCTTCAATCTCTTCCGACTTACTTTCTCCCGGTTGTCTCTTCTTTGGAACTAAGACAATTTTCGTGCCTTTAAACATAAAACTATAACTGTTGGTCCGACCGTCATGTTGTACTGCTCGATCATACTGCCATGGTCTTCCCAATAGTAAATGACAAACATCCATCTCTACGACATCACATCAGATTTCGTCTTTGTATTTCTTCCCAATAGAGAATGGAACACGATCTCGTCTATCCACTTTTACTTCTCCTCCTTTTCTCAACCATGCTAACTTGTATGGACTCGGATGTTTCTCTATCTTCAATTTCAATTTTGTCACAGCTTCGGTTGAAATAATATTATCACAGCTTCCTGCGTCAATCACAAACTTACACACCTTCCCCAGAATAGTACATGTTGACTGAAAAATATTACTTCTCAACCAACTAGCTTCTTCCTGTTTTGGTGTTAAACACGATCTCCTCAGCATTAGGTTACAACCTTCATCTCCTGACGCAATATCCTGATCATCCTCCTCAACTGGACTAGAACAATCTCCATCAACATCCTCAACTTCAACTTCTGCAACCATGGTTCTCTTCTTTGGCTTTGGACACTCACTGCTTTTATGACCCAATTCCTGACAATTGTAACATTTGAAACCGTTGTTAACCTTTGTCTTCTCAGCCTCCTTCACTACTGGTCTACTGATAGGTTTAGAAACATTAGAACTTCCACCAACACCTTTCACTTGATTGTTAGAATTAGTAAACACACCACTTCCTCGTCGTCCCTGTTTCTCCCAAGCCAACGCTTTCTGATGTGCTTCCGCTACAGATCTTGGATCAAACATATTAACCATATCCTGGATCTGCATTCGTAGTCCCCCAACAAATCTAGCTGTCAGTTGTTCTTCCTTCTCCATAATATCATTTCGAGCAATCAGTTGGTAAAATTCATCAGCATAGTCATTAACTGTCTTCGTGCCCTGCCTCAAGTTCTGCAAACGTTGATACATCAAAGATTGATAATTGTATGGTAAGAACGTTGCTTTCATCATTTTCTTCATCTTTTCCCAAGATTCAACTTTTGACTTTCCCATCCGATCACGTGTAAGCTTGGTTTGTTGCCACCATGCCAAACCTCTACCCCTTAACCTCGTAGCAACCAACTTCACTCTACGCTGTTCTGGAACTTCTTTGAAGTCAAAAATCTCTTCAACATTAGCTACCCAATCTAGAAACTCCTCCGCTTGCATACCACCTTTGAATTCAGGAATTTCAGTCTTCATCCCCGACTCCCACTTGTGATCATACTCAGAGTAATTTCTTCCTTGGCCTCGTCCTTGTCCTTGAACACTACCACCATCATACTCCTCTTCAAAATCAGATGTATATCGTTGTCTATCTCATCCACCCACATCTCTACTACCATCACGCCTACCACCATCATCCCTTCTATCTACATTCCTCCGTTCACGACCATTCACGTTCCTCCCACGCCCTTGATCATTTTCAACACTTCGGTCTCGATTGGAATGTGGCGAGACTCTACTTCCCCCATGGTTAGATTCAGGTGAAACCCTTCTCCGATTTTGATTCATTTCTGTCATAAGCTTCTCTAACCGGCCAATTCCTTCGTTAGGCTTTTCACTAAAGTTTTCATTGATTCTTTGCTCCATCTCATCAGCTTCTTCTCTTTGATACAAAGCTTCTACGTTTTGATGATGATTAGCTCTCCTTGGCGGCATACTTGAAATCTTCCAACACTTCAAAATTCAAACACAATTCGGACTTTGATCCAAAATGAAACGGATCAAAAACTTCCACTTTGTAGCAAATCGCGATGAACACGATGGACAAAGTTTCGGCCTCCAAATCAAATCCGATCAAACAACTTCAATGCAAGTCGAACACTTCTACTTGCTCACGGCTCACTCTTCAAACTTCAAAATGAATAGGCTCCAAGTCTCGATCTAACTATGATTGGTTAGAACAAGCTCTGATACCAAAACTGACGCAACGGATTAATCAAAACGATGTAAAACGGTGAATGTAGTAATCAGTGGATTGGAAGATACTGAAATGCCCGAATTCGTTGATCCGAAGATACCGAACTCTAGCTATCCCGAACTCGTTGATCGCGCACGATACCGGGTTCAAAGATCTTCAATTCTTCAAGCGTTGATCAAGCGCACTTGATTCCGCGAATCGGCTTCTACAATCGTTGAATCGAGCGCACTCGATTAACCGAAAGAGGAGATAAGAGATTACACTCAACTACCAATTTAAATTGAAAGCACAAAGCTAACAAAAGAGAATTTTATTCAATATTCAACCACCTTTACAAAATGACCATACACACCTATTTATAGGCTAAAACTCAACACAACAGAAAACTTCAAAATATTACAAGTACTTAGGTCGGAAACGACCTACGACCTAACATGGCGCGACCTAAGAACAGACACGACTTAGTATAGGTCGGCAGCGACCTAACAGTTCATATTACAATGCAACCAACATACAAGACAAACATACGACTTAAGAACTATACAATCACACGACATACATTTATATCTATCAGCGACCTAAGGAAGCAACGGTCCAGATTAAGTCGGCAACAGAATCCATGGCAACAAGTCTTCAGCGACTTAAAAGCATGCGCATCTTAGATCAGCGATTTAAAGAAAATCAATGGCATCCAGAGCTTTGCGACCTAAGAATGAACGGCATCCCTTCGTTTGCGACCTAACAGAAGCGGCTTCAGAAATTCTTCGCGACCTAAGTCTCCACGACCTAAGACTTTGCGACCTAAGCCTTCGCGACCTAACTTAGCTCGTTTCGTTTCTTTGCGACCTAACATAGGTCGTAACTCGTTAGGTCGTATCACCTTTCTCTTCAAACTGTTAGGTCGTTGGTGCGACTTAAAGGATTCGTTAGGTCGCTCGCGACCTAATACTTCAGCTCCCCGCCAATCTTCACACACTGCTAACTCGTTAGTCTCTTTGTTAGCTCGTAGTACTTCGCTAGGTCGTTGCCGGTCTTCAGTAGGTCGTTGGCACGACCCAAAGGTCTTGTTAGGTCGTTCGCGACCTAGCCCTTTACCAGTTTGTGCTTCAACAACCAGTAACGACTTAGAGGTTTCGTTAGGTCATATGCAACCTAACTCTTCATCCTTCTGAGCATCCTTCTGGGCTGCATTAATCTCAAATAAGGCCTGTAGTAGTGAAACTAACTGTTGTTTGTTACATACATTTTTAGAGCTTGTTCTCTTGATTAATCATCGAGGGTATTTTTTTCTATCGTAGATTGATGTAGTGCAGCGTTTAGTTCTCGTGGTGCCTGCAATTAATGAGGGCATAACTGGTAGCGCGTAAACATGGATTTATATTCCTTGAAATTCAAAAATAGAACGGACTAATGTGATATTCTCGTCCACCTTCAGGTTTCATGTTTTTGTAGGAAATTTTCAAGGCCATGGTCAGAATGAGCAAATGATTGTGGGATCAACTATTAATATGAACTTATGGCAAGTAGATACCTGTCCGTGGATATCAATCTGATATGGTATGATTTTAAAATTGCACCAGAATAGGAGGATAGAAGGAGAAAAATAATATGTGAGATATACAGTTGTTGGAGCAGTTAGTGGAAACATTTCATTGTATACATACATTTGTGTAAATGTATATACGGATGTTTATTAATGTGTATGTAGTTAAAAAGTACATTGGACATTAGTTTGGAGTGTGCAAATTCCATTGCGAATGGATTTTAGAAGTTTTGAGGTGTAGACTCCCGCTTGTAACAATTAGTTTGTGGCCCTATCACATGTTAACAGTGTGTAACCAACGCCTGGTTTAATATTAAATGTGGCAGAGAAATCATCATATTACCTTTTTGTTAGAAAGACAGACTAAATCGTAGTTGATATACTTCTTGGTACCCAAAATTGATAGATTTTTATTTAATATGCTTCAACTCAGGGTTAAGTCTAACCCAATTTTTTTACCCTTTTTTAGGTTTGCGCTCTGTTTTTGTCGCCGTGTATAAATTTTGGCCTATAGGTAGCGGATGATGGCTGAGTACAAAGCGTAACAATCTGTAACGACCCTAGATTTTAATTAAATTTAAATTGATAATTAAATTTAAATTGATAATTAAATGAATTTTTGAATAAAAATTGTAAAATAAAATACAACCATGCTATACTTACAAAATAAGTACTTAAATATTTGATAATTTAAGTTAAAATAAAAGAGGGATAAAAATAAGCACTTGTGTAAAATACTTAAACTAATAAAATAAGACAATGGAACAAAAGCAATGACAAAACAAAGTTTTAAATATAAGTGTGAAGACAAAACAAAATAAAATATGCAGCTTATAGAGTTAGAAAAGCAAAACAGATGTACATAATATCATGTTGCATGTAAGATAAGTATAGGCTTGAGGAAAACAAATAAAGTAAAGAACATGTTAAGAGAAAAATAGAATACAAAGCATAAAACAAATACACAACATACTTACATCAGCTTGCATAAAGTTGTAAGTAATTAATGCAACATACCTCATGCATTTAATGCAAGATTATCTTCAGCCATACCCTATTGTACAAACACATATCAACATGTACAACTATCCTTTTATATGTATATACCTATACACTTTCTCCTTATTTATCAACTTCTCCCCCTCAGTTCGATCATCAAAGGCTGAGGAAAATTTGAAGTAAACTTCATCATCTTGAAAACTCAAACAAAATTTAATTTAAAACAACACTCCAGTTCAACTCAAACCAATACAGATCAGAGATTTAAGGCTTCAGCAAGCAAATTCAAAGCCTATTCAAAATAAAGAAAAGCTCTATTCTTCTTCCAAAACAATTGTGAGCAAACTTTCATCTTTAAACTTAATCTGTTTATATATAGGTTTGCATGTTAACAGGCTTCTCTGTTTCAATATCCTGTGAGTAAACAATTTTGAATTAAACCGAGTATATTTAATTGTTGCTTGTTAACACTGAGGTCTGGAATTGCTTCATTATGCATGTACCTATGTACATCTCCTCTGTGCATAATTATCTGGAGAAGTGAATGTCTGTTATATTAAAACCACCTCTGTCTTCTAGTTTCAGAGCATCAAGTTTGATCAAAAAAACCTAGATATTAAATCTTATGATCTTTGTTAGGCTGAAAGATTTAAAACTTGACATGTTTGTTGATTTTAAATTGGAGTTAACAATTTATTTCCAGGAAAATAAGTTAAGATAGCTCTGAAACATCATAACACAGATGAATTCGCTTATACATGATAAAATCAAATATAATGGATTGTTGAATCAAGTATATATTTGGAATCACCATTGAAAAATATGATTTTTAAAACAAGAATTTTGATTTTTCATTAAGTACGTGAAGAGCAGTTTTGAGTTGATTGCGAATTGGGTTTCGACCTAGTTCAGGCGGCTCGAGAAGTTTTGGAAGACGGGGTTTCGCGAGGAGATGGAGGAGTCTACTGTGTTGCTGGGAAAAATACTCGGAGACGTTACCGATCATCGTGGAAGCAGCGGTGGCGAAATCTAGTTTGTAAACCTAGTTTGGGCTGGGTTGTGAGTTTCGATCGGCAGTTTGTCTCGAGGTGATCAAGTGCAGTGAGTCTCTAGGAAATGGAAGGAGGAGCATGGACGAAGCTATGGCCGGAGGCGCCAGTGTTCTGATGATCAGGGGAGCTTGGTCGAGGCAATTCCCAGGTTGAGTCTTTGGGTTCAGTATCGAGCTGGAATGCTCGATTTTGCTTCGATGATTTCATCATCGTTTTGATGATCGGGATAGGGTTGGGGTTCAATCGCCGATGAGGGAGGTTGGTCGAAGTTGACCGGAGGTGGATGTAGTCACGGTGCACGTGCACCGTGCACTTGTGTTCTTAATGAAGATTTGGGTAGCTGGGAAGGGTCTCACGTTTTACACGAGTGGTTCGAGTATTTTACCATAAGTAGGGGGAGTTAGACTCGAAGCAAATTGCTTATGGCTCGGGTCGAAACTTAAACAGGTTTAAACCTGTTTTCTGTTTTGAACTTTAAAACCTGATTTTAAATTTATAAACAAAGCTTAGGTTTTAAATCAAAGTTTTAATTGATAAATTCAAGTTGTCTGGAAACTTAGGTGTAAATAAACCAAGTTTTAAAATTTAAATTGTTTAATGACTTGAGATGTTAAGATCAATTAGTATTCATTTTAAATCTTGGAATTTAAAATGAAGTTAAAAGTAAATTTAAGAATAAATATTTCCACATATTAATAAGAGATAAAATCATTAAATAAGAATGAGATTTGTCTTATGGGATGAAAAATTAATAATTAATTAATTATTAAATTAATTAAAATGGATAATTAATTTATTTAATTGATTTATGATCTGAATCAATTAAATATTAATTAATGATTAAAGTTAATTAATCAAGTGATTAAGCAATGAGTAATTCAAGAATAATGTGATAAATCAATTAAGGTAATTAATTTGAGATTAATTATAGTTAAAGGTTAATTAACTAATGAAAATGATTAAAGATATTTACTTAATTAAAAGAAATTGATTAATGGTTAGAGTTAATTAAGTAACAATGGATAATTACTTATTATGATTAACTAAGGATAATTAATCAAAAGGGGATAAATTAAAGATTAATTGATAAATATGATTTATTTAGAATAATTTAATTAATTAAGGTGATTAATTAATTTATATCAAAAGATTGGCAATCAATTCATCAGGATTAGATAACCAATTCATAGGTGATTAGTTTAATTGGAAATAAATTGAATTAATTAGGATTAAACAATTAATTAATCCTGGCTATAAATGATTATTGAATGCTTGACTTTACTTATGAATGATTGTATTATATGAGATGCCTTGAATCGATTATCCTATATGATCTATGATATTTTGTTTTGTGGATTGTGCTGTGTATAACGTATTCATTTATGTACATTTGTATATTATCTGTTAATCTGTGTATGAGCGATAAGCGTTATAGTTATATCACTTATCGACTATATTTCTGTATTTTAATCTGTGATGATTGAATGATGTTGCACTATTGTGTTAAACCCCTGGACCACACTTATACACACACAAATATGGATTTCACGAGGAAATCGATTAAGTCACAGATTTTTGAAGAAATTTTTAAATAGACAAATTGAATTCAAATATTTTGGAAATGAATTGAGTTTAAATATGAAAAGCTTTTGAAATGGAATTTCAAAGATGAAATTTATATTTGAATAACTTAATAAAGTTTTGAAGTTTAAATAATTTGATTTAAACTTAAATTCAAGATTTGAAATTGAATTCTATGATTTGAAACTAGGAATTAAAGATGTTATACTAGTTATATATGGGTTAAACCATTTTAAAAATATTGATTTGGGAATGTGAATATAATTCAAGGGCTTTACCTCGTGCAAATAAAATTGGATCTTTCTGAAATGAAACTATTCTGTTTCAAATAATAAAAGCTTTCATATAAGAAGTGAACTCCTGTAACGACCCGTAAATTTCAACTGTTTTAATAACGTAATTAGTTGAAATTTTGTGAAATTTTAAACGATAAAATTTTGAAATATAAATTTGATATTTGGAATGAGTTTAGTTAAACATAGCAACTGGTAAATTTTCGTCCGAAAATATGAAAGTTTATTTCGCGCGTAAATTTACTTCAATTTAATCAGTTAAAAAGCGATGAAAATAAAATGTTTCCGAAACCTAAATATTTTTACATAGAAAAATTCTAAACCATCTTCTGAGCAAGATTTCAGTTTGTCGTTTTTCCAAATTCGGACATTTTTGGCTCCGTCGATCTTATTTTTCAGCGTTTTTCTTGCATTTTCCGCTATTAGAAAATTCGAATTTTTATAATTAAATCGTACTGCTAATATTTGTATACCATTTTGATCGTCTCATCATGCTGATCTCTACGGTATATTTATTTTTGCGTTTTGAAGTCCGGTTCGCAGCGGAATCCGCGAAACGGTAACCGTACCGGTACCCGTTTGAGTCCTTTCGTTTCGGAGTCCTTTCGTTTTCTCTGTCTACTCATTATCCAACGTGCAAAGCTGTCAGCCATTAATATTTATTATTCTTGATATTCGCGTTGGACTTTTGGTTGCTGGCTTTCACTGTTTGCTTGTCGTTCCATTTATAATAAAAGAAAAAAACTGGCTGTCACTTATTCCTCTATTTGCAAAATCCACTCAGTCACATGTCTCTCCTCCTTCTTCTTGGTTTTAATTTATGCAACAGAGGAAAAGAAAACAATACATATCATTTGTTTTTTTCTTCCATGTGTGTCTGTCATCATCCAACTTCAAAAACCGATGCTCCTCTAAATCGCTTACCATCGTCCGCCATCACCTCTAGCCTCGGCACCCCTAGCAATGACTCATCCCCTGCACCTCCTCCCTCTCAGTTCACCTACCACACCATAGCCTGCATCCACATCTCCGACCACACAGATGTGACAGCCTCCGAGAGCATTACCATGACCGCCATATCCATACCTTCTATCTCCCGACCCCGTTGAGCTTCAAAGCACTCCAACCCCATGCTAGCAGCCACGACAAGCCGAACTTCACATCCCACTCACACCATCCCATCGGCTGCAAACCACCTCACAGCCTCCCACCACGTGGCCACCATCGACCCGACCGACCAGCCTCCTCCGCTTGGAGCGCAGCCACCGGAGCAACTCCTCCCCTTTCTCGCGTTCGCCCCATCAATTTCCGCATCCAAACCGCGTGCCAGACCTCGTCTACACGCACAACCAGGCCGAGCCTCCACCCACCTTAACCCGGCCTTAGCACTTCATTCCCTGTCACCATTCCACTCGGGTAACTTCTCCTCTTGATTTATATTAAATGTTATATATGTCATAATAAAGCAAGTATGGGTTTTGATGTTATGAATATGGGTAGGATGACTTTAGAATGGTCAGTGTATAATTCAGTGTATATAGTTATTATATATATAAAATGTTTATAAAGTTATAAAGGTGTATACAGTTTATTCTATTAATTGTTTTGGGTATGTCTCTTTGAAGAAGCTCACCTATATTTAGTTATATATAATGTCAGCTTATATATAATACACGTTTATGTAAAATTTTGTAAGTCTGCACATATATGAATTAAGAAAGTTGTTTATAATACACATATATACAGTGTATATTCTGTTATAAATAAGCATATAGAATTTCAAAATTGTATATATATAGATGTTGTGTTTTGTAATGAATACACATGTCAGTTTCTTTTTATAAGTGATATTATAAAGGTTCTTTTCTATACTTATATATATTAGTTTTGTTTATGTAAAGTATAAAAAATTTAAGATCTTTATATATATTATATGTAATGTTGCTGTTTGTATATATTGGTTCGGCAGTCTAGATTTCATACATTTGCCTGGTATCACTTTATTCTTTCGCATATATGGTTTATACTTGAAATAAGTTACATACAAAATATAGTATGATGAAGCCATATATTTCAGTCTGCATCTGTCAGTTCATATATATTTGTCGAGTTTTCATTTATAACGTATTGGCTTATAGTATAGATTTTTATCATTTGTCTGTTTTGATTTAAAGGGGTATTATAAATATTTTGTTCCATTCTTATATGTGTTTAAAATTAATATGGTTTTAATATGTATATGGGTGTGTAATATATTCAAAATGTTTATATAATGTCAATATACAATCTGTCTATAAACCATGTTCTGTTACTTATATTACATAAGTGGTATAAGCTAGTTTACATACAATCGTCTATATAAGTTATATAGTTTTATTGGAATTTATGTACATATATCATAATAAAGTAAGCTATAGTGATTTTTCAGCAGATATTATTTTAAATATAATACATATTATATTACTAAGTTTTGACATGCAGCGTATATATGCTCATATTTAAATTTGCTTGTAAATATATATATATATATATATATATATATATTGATTTTAAGTTTGGTTTCAACATGTTAAAAAAAATTGAATTTTAAGTCTGCTTTGTTTATATACTAGTGTACATTTCAGTGCTTTATATTTTTGTGTTAGTTATATACAGATTTTTCAGTTGTATATATATTATTTTAATATTTGTTTTAAATTAAATATTGATTTCATGAAAATAATTATAATATGTATAAATTGCTGTTTCTATCAAACTGATTCTGATCGTTTCCATCTATTCCTGTCATCAGTTTCAATCGTTGAATTTGTGCCAACCTCATTTGCTTTGGGTTCGTGCCTGGATTTCGTAACTCAACTTCATTGTTTGTAACAACCCGCATATCTATCGATTTTATATTTAAATATTTTATCGTTAGTCGGATGTTAGTCCGAAAAGCTACTTTTTGCATACGGTCAAATTAGGACTCGAGACCACCCCCATTGAGTTCAAAATGACGTTTGCGATCTTTTTGAGTGTAAACTTCGATATGTTTGGAGATAGTGAAATTTTCGTCACTTTTCCCACTTGTGACTTTGGTTGGGACTGCACCTTCTTAACTCAGCCCAACCCCCTCTTCTCTTCATCACTTCATCAAATACTTCAAGCTTCTTCAAAAATGGTGGAGGGAAAGAGAAATTAAAATTCCAAACTCGAGATCCTTAGTAAATTCAGCATCAAACTCCGAATTCAAGGTGAAGAACATAGATTCAAGCTAGGGGTTGATTCTTGCTTTGCTCTTAAGCTCTCCAACATCAATTTCGTGGAAAAGGTGAGATTTTTAATCTCACATCTCGCCTATAACTGTCATTGGGTTGTTGGAAATGACTTCCTATCACTTTAGCATTAATGTTTGCAACTGGTTTGGATTGAATTGGTGAGAAACTCAAGTTTCAGTGCTGTTTGCAAAATTCTGGCCCTAGGTCGTTCTGCCCTCCTTAGGTCGTCCAGGCTGCTAGCTCGCGTGTTGAAAAGTCTTCACTTTCTTAGGTCGTTCACGAGTTAGGACTTAGGTCGCTTGCGTGCTTAGGTCGTTCTGGCTTAGGTTGCAGGGAAATAAGTCGTAGGTCGAAACAGCTTTAAGTCTTAGGTCGTTGCCGACCTAAAATTCCAAGGCAAACCACTAAGTCGCTCGAATTTTGTTAAGTCTTAGGTCGTTGCCGACCTAAAATCCCTAGGCAAAACGTTAGGTCGTTGCCGACCTATAATCTCCAAGCAAAACGTTAGGTCGTTGCCGACCTATAATCCCCCAGGCAAACTTTAGGTCGCTCGCACTGGCTTATCTCGTAGGTCGTCTCCGACCTAAGCTTCTTTTCCATAAGTCGTTCGCGAGTCAAATGTTAGGTCGTCTCCGACCTAACGCCCTCGTCACCTTAGGTCGTAGCTCGTAAGTCGCTCGACCCTGCTAAGTCTTTAAGTCGCTCGAGTTAGGTCGGCCAGTATATCTCGTAGGTCGTCTCCGACTTATCCTCCAGTTAAGTCGTTCGACCCTCTAGGTCGTTCGAGTTAGGTCGTTGGACCATTTACCTTAGGTCGCTTGACCTTAAGTCGTAGGTCGTCTCCGACCTATGCCCCACTAAGTCGCATCCCACTTAGGTCGCAGGACTCTGTAAGTCGTAGGTCGTCGCCGACCTTACACTTGGTCTTTTTAGTTCGCGATTTCCTTAGGTCGTATGACCTATTTTTCCTTAGGCAATCTCTTCTGAAAAACATTTATCAGAATTTCTACTTTGATGGTTTTGGGATTGACTTCTTTGGACTTTACTCACGTCTTCGAACGTGAATTGATTCGTTTCTACAATCGTTTTATGACTTGTCACTTTAAAGATATATGAAGGTTTCAATACTAATAGTAAATATCAAAACTCTTTCATCAAAGCGATTTCAACACTATTTTAAATATCAAAAGTTCGTTTTCTCAAACCAATTTTCAATCTACTAGTATATACAAGCCTTTACTTCACTCGAATGAGAAATCGACTTAAACGACTTAGTAAAATGGGTGGTATGAAACGCTTGCGTTCACTTCGTCGGTTAGCTCTTGGACTTGTTCGATTGAACCCCTTTTGTGACAATTTCCTAGTGAAGATTTACAGCTTGTTCGTAAATATTTAAGTTAAGCAAGTGGTTATGGGACATGAAGCTAAACTCATATATTTACTAGCTTGGTGTGATTGACACTTCCTTATGATCATGACGATCATTCTTGTGATTTAGACTAGCGATTGAGCGATGTCTCTTCGTCCGTGTGTTCGGACTTGCCTTCGGGCCATCCGTGTGTCGGAAAAATTAAATGGATAGCTTCCATGAGATAGCTTCTCGTCCGTGTGTTCGGACTTCCCCCTTTTAGTGATTTCTGGATTTCGTGTGTTGATTTCTGGGATTTGTTCTGGATTTCGTGTGTTGATTTCTGGATTTAGTGCTTCACCAACTTTTGTGGTTTTCACTGATATGATATCAGTTTTTGTGTATTGGTGAATTTGTGTGTCATTACCTTTTTATGTGTTTGGATCTTTGAGAAGATTCCTGTGACATTGATTAATCCCCTGTTGATTATCATTTACATACTTATAGTAGTATGCCATCATGGTTATTATATGTTTATGCCATACCCCTTATCCTATATCATGTCATCTGATATCTATAGTTAGACTGATCCGTTTATTATTTTCTTATAAATAATACTCGGGTCAGACCGAGATGTTACAGGTGCTTCTGCTTGACTTCTCTTCTGGATTACTCTGACTTTTGGCTAACTACATAGATTAGTAGTTTTTGGTTGTACACCTTTGAGATATAGACTCTATGTTATGTACTTATTCTTTTGTATAGCACGTGATGCTATTCTTTTGTATTATTGTGGATCTTTCTGACCACTACTCTGATGTACACTTTCATGTGTTATATATTTATTCATATCTTCTTCCGCCTTTGTGATATGGATGTCTATGACTGATTTATGTTATGACTATTTCTATGTTTGTTTCCGAAGATTATATATAGCCACCGTGTGATAGCCTTGTGTTTGTATCGGTATGTCGGATTTCCTCCTTAAAAGATATGCATTCTATTCTATCTGACGTATCGGTGCTCGCACAAAGAAGTTACATGGATGGTCGCTCCTCCACAGCCTTATTCTCCATGCTAATTGACAGCACTACATCGTACTGTTCTTGGTTAGCGTGGGTATAGAGGTGGGGCGTCACAGCTTGGTATCAGAGCGAAACTTCGGAACAATGTAGAATAACTTAACAAGGATCATCGTCCTAAGTCCACCTTAGGAGTTGTGTTTCAGGATTAAGTTCGAGTCTTCGAACCGATTTATCCTGTTTTCTTTATGATTCCTTGTTTCATCATTCAAGATTGCTTGATGTTCATGGGTGAATAACCTTCTTCTTTCTCTTCTTTCTTTCTAAAGGAAGAGGATGTCAAGACCAGGCCGTCCCAGAGCTGGGACATCTACTGCGGCTCCTCGAGATGGAGTTTTTATGACAACTCAACAGCTTCTTGAATTAGTGACGAATGCTCAAGCAGCTGGAGCTAACCCGGAACCTACTCACCCAAAGTCGGGATTTGCACGGTTGTGCAGCGATTACACCAATTTGGGTGGGAAGCCCTTCAAAGGTTCCGAACCTATTATCGAGGTTCAAGCTTGGTTAAAATCATGTGATCGAATCTTCTCTCGCATGAACCTTATCGATCTGCACCGCGTTCAAGTGGCTTCCAGTATGCTCCAAGAGAGAGCATTGGATTGGTATGAACTTCTTACTTCCGAAATTAATGAAGCGGATCTCACCTGGGAGCACTTCCGGGAACGCTTCGAATCGAAATTCGTACCCGAGGCTGAAAAGGTAACATTGGCTCGGCGATTTATTGACCTTGTTCAAGGTCAGGCTTCTGTGGCGGACTATGTCGCATCATTCGAATCCCTTTCCAAATATGGGGTCGAATATATAAATACTCCACTGAAGAAGAACCAGAGGTTCGTTTATGGCTTAAACAAAAGCCTCAAGAAGCCATTACTTCTGAAGTTAGAAGTTTCTTTCGATCAACTCATCGATATCGCTCTTCGTCTTGAAGAGGCAGATAAGGACAGTGAGGTTGAAGTGGTGGCTTCCAAACCAAACTTCAACAACAAGAAGAGGCCAAACAAATTCAAAGGTCCTTATCCCAACAAAAAGGGCAAGGAAGCAACTCCTGCTGCTAAGACTTTTTCCTCTATTGATGGGAAATGCTATAACTGTGGTGTTAGGGGACATTTTTCGGACAAGTGTCCAAAGCCCCGCTCTTGCCGCTACTGTAAAAGTCCAGATCATTTTATGCACCAATGCAAAAGGCTTCAACAGAAGGAGGGAAAGCTTAATGTGGCTCAAGCCCCTGGTAACACATCTCGCCGTCAAGGTATGTCACATTCTGTCCTTGATGGCATTATATTATTTCAAGATCAACCTATTAGAGTTCTCTTTGATACGGGTGCATCCCATTCTTTTATATCAAAGGAACTTGTCGATGCTTTTTCTTTAAGTGTTACTGCTTTAATGACTTCATTAAGAATTGCGAATCCGGTTGGTGGATCCGCAACTCTTAGTTTACTTTGTAAAGACGTAGAGATTATTTTATGTGATTTTTCTTTCCTAGCCGATTTGCATGTCATGCGTTACTTAGGCTTTG
Organism: Allium fistulosum; assembly: GCA_030737815.1. Lineage (NCBI taxonomy): Eukaryota > Viridiplantae > Streptophyta > Magnoliopsida > Asparagales > Amaryllidaceae > Allium > Allium fistulosum. Next base: position 640,223,501 of record CM060907.1, on the reverse strand, counting down.
GAATGATTTTGGGTATGGATTGGCTTACTCGTTATGAAGCTCATATCCTATGTCCTGAGCGGACTATTTATCTCCGTCATCCATAATCTGTTAATCAGATTTCTATTATTCTTAAAGATTCGGATTTCGCTTTAGTTGCATCATTATATTCTTTAAATCCTCGTGATGATGACAATGATGATGAGGAGGATGTCATTTCTCGTATTCGCATCGTTCGTGAATTTTCCAACATCTTTGAGCCCGTTTTAGGATTACCACCTAAACGAGCAATTGAGTTCAAAATTAATCTTTTACCTGGAGCTCAACCTATTACCCATCCTCCTTATCGCATGTCTAATAAGGAGAACGAAGAGATGCGCAAACAACTATCCGAGTTGGAGACGAAGCAACTTATTCGCTCTAGTTCCTCGCCTTGGGGAGCTTCAGCTATTTTTGTAAGTAAGTCCAATGGTACACTTAGGCTTTGCGTCGACTACCGCAAGCTTAATGATCTTACTATTAAGAATAAATATCCTTTACCTCGGATTGATGATCTGTTTGATCAACTTAGTGGTGCTAGAGTCTTTTCACAACTGGACTTGGCTACTGGTTTCCATCAGCTTCGTATTGCAGAGGATAGTATTCCTTTGACTTCATTCCGTACGCGTTATGGATCTTATGAATGGCTAGTTATGCCGTTCGGTTTAACGAATGCTCCGGCTTATTTCGTTGACCTTATGAATAGAGTTTTCAAAGATTTTCTTGATCGGTTTGTTCTCATCTTTATTGATGATATTCTTGTGTATTCTAAAACCGAGGAGGAACATGAAAAACACCTTCGAATTGTATTGGAAACTCTTAGGAGCAATCAACTAAAAGCAAAATTTTCTAAATGCCATTTTTGGCAATCTAGTGTGAAGTTTCTTGGTCATATTATTTCCGAATCCGGAATATCAGTGGATCCTTCAAAGATTGAAGCGATTCAAAATTGGAAGAGACCGGAGAGCGTGACTGAAATCCGTAGCTTTCTCGGATTGGCTGGTTATTACCGCCGTTTTATAAAAGACTTTTCTAAGATTGCCGTTCCTCTTACTGGCTTAACAAAGAAAGGTGTTAAATACATTTGGTCGGACAAATGTGAAACTTCTTTTCAGAAATTAAAAGAACTCCTTTCTGATGCTCCTATTCTTATTATTCCCGAAGGGAATCAAGACTTTGTCGTTTATACCGATGCTAGTCGCGTTGGTTTAGGTGCCGTTCTTATGCAAAAAGAACGTGTTATTGCTTATGCTTCTAGGCAATTGAAGCCGGCTGAGACTAGATATGCCACACATGATTTAGAACTCGCGGCTATCGTTTTCGCCCTTCGAATTTGGCGACATTATCTTTTGGGAGAAAAGTTTATACTTTATACTGATCATAAGTCTTTGAAATATTTATTTTCTCAAAAGGAACTTAATTTGCGTCAACAGCGTTGGCTCGAATTTCTTGCCTCTTATGATCTTGACATTCTTTATACTCCCGGAAAAGGGAATCGTGTTGCCGACGCACTTAGTCGAAAACAACAAGCGGTTGTTTCCATGATGATATCTGAATGGAACGATCTCGAACTTTTATCCACTTGTGAAATTCGAGATCGCGTTTCCGATTTGTGTTCATCTCTTGTTTTATGTAGCCTCGAGGCTCGTCCTTCTTTATTAGACCGCATTCTTGAAGCTCAACAGCTAGATCCTGAATTGGCTTTGCTTGGCCAAAATCTTAAGGATAAAACCGATATTGAAGGTTTGAAAGACTTTGATATCGACTTTCGTGGCGGCAATCGAAAATTTGGTAGATTGATCGTACCAAATATTAGTGATCTTCGTAGAGACGTTCTAGAAGATTCTCATCGTTCCAAGTATTCCATTCATCCCGGTAGCAGTAAAATGTACGCTGATATGAAGCGACTTTACTATTGGGAAGGAATGAAATCTGATATCGCTAACTTTGTTAAGTGTTGCATGACTTGCCAACTTGTTAAGGCTGAACATCAAAGGCCCGGAGGGTTATTGCAACCATTGGAAATTCCAGTATGGAAGTGGGATCAAATTTCCATGGACTTTATTGATGGCCTTCCCCGTTCACGTTCGGGTCATAATAGCTTATGGGTGATTGTTGATAGACTTACTAAGTCTGCCCATTTTATTCCTGTTCGCTCGAACCGAACCGTTCCTCTTCTGGCCAAACTCTTCATTAAAGAAATTGTTAAACTACATGGAGTTCCTTCTTCCATTGTTAGTGATCGAGATCCATTGTTTACTAGTGGATTCTGGAAGAGTCTTCAAAAAGCTTTGGGAACGAAGCTTAATTTTAGCACCGCTTATCACCCCCAGTCCGATGGACAAACTGAGCGTGTGAATCAAACACTTGAAGATCTTCTTCGTGCTTGTGTTCTTGACTTTGGTGGAAGTTGGGAAGATCATATTTCACTTGTTGAGTTTTCCTATAATAACAGCTTCCAATCTAGTATTGGTATGGCTCCTTTTAAGGCACTCTATGGAAGGCCATGCCGATCTCCTTCTTGTTGGCTTGAGGCCGGTGAGAAACTGGTTTTAGGACCAGACTTTATTCGAGATTCCACAGAAAAGATTGAACTTATTCGACATAGGATGAAAGAAGCCCAGAGTAGACAAAAATCCTATGCCGATAACCGAAGAAGGAAATTAGAATTTTCTGTTGGTGATCTTGTATTTATTCGTGTTTCACCAATGAAGGGTGTTGTACGTTTCAGTCGATCGGGAAAGTTAGCGCCTCGATATATTGGGCCATTTCCTATCACCGAACGTATTGGTTCCATGGCTTATCGCCTTTCATTACCGGCTCAGTTTTCTGCTATGCATGACGTGTTTCACGTTTCTCAATTACGGAAGTGCCTTCGGGATTCCGATTCTACTCTTGAGCCCGGTGTTGTGGAAGAGATTGAAGTTTCACCTAATTTGACTTATGAGCAGCATCCTGTTCGAATTATTGCTTCAGAGATCAAACGTCTTCGAAATAAAGATGTCCCGCTTGTTAAAGTACAATGGTCCTCAAATCCTAAGGATTGCTCTTGGGAAACTAGAGAATTCATCGAGCGTACACATCCGGAATTGCTTTCTCCTGCTCTTTAAGGTAAACTTCTTAATCCCAATTTCCTTTTGTGTTAATATGCTTTTATGGTTGTTACTTTTATTTCCACCGTATATATATTGCGAGGACGCAATTTCTTTAAGGAGGGGAGTCTGTAACAACCCGCATATCTATCGATTTTATATTTAAATATTTTATCGTTAGTCGGATGTTAGTCCGAAAAGTTACTTTTTGCATACGGTCAAATTAGGACTCGAGACCACCCCCATTGAGTTCAAAATGACGTTTGCGATCTTTTTGAGTGTAAACTTCGATATGTTTGGAGATAGTGAAATTTTCGTCACTTTTCCCACTTGTGACTTTGGTTGGGACTGCACCTTCTTAACTCAGCCCAACCCACTCTTCTCTTCATCACTTCATCAAATACTTCAAGCTTCTTCAAAAATGGTGGAGGGAAAGAGAAATTAAAATTCCAAACTCGAGATCCTTAGTAAATTCAGCATCAAACTCCGAATTCAAGGTGAAGAACATAGATTCAAGCTAGGGGTTGATTCTTGCTTTGCTCTTAAGCTCTCCAACATCAATTTCGTGGAAAAGGTGAGATTTTTAATCTCACATCTCGCCTATAACTGTCATTGGGTTGTTGGAAATGACTTCCTATCACTTTAGCATTAATGTTTGCAACTGGTTTGGATTGAATTAGTGAGAAACTCAAGTTTCAGTGCTGTTTGCAAAATTCTGGCCCTAGGTCGTTCTGCCCTCCTTAGGTCGTCCAGGCTGCTAGCTCGCGTGTTGAAAAGTCTTCACTTTCTTAGGTCGTTCACGAGTTAGGACTTAGGTCGCTTGCGTGCTTAGGTCGTTCTGGCTTAGGTCGCAGGGAAATAATTCGTAGGTCGAAACAGCTTTAAGTCTTAGGTCGTTGCCGACCTAAAATTCCAAGGCAAACCACTAAGTCGCTCGAATTTTGTTAAGTCTTAGGTCATTGCCGACCTAAAATCCCCAGGCAAAACGTTAGGTCGTTGCCGACCTATAATCTCCAAGCAAAACGTTAGGTCGTTGCCGACCTATAATCCCCCAGGCAAACTTTAGGTCGCTCGCACTGGCTTATCTCGTAGGTCGTCTCCGACCTAAGCTTCTTTTCCATAAGTCGTTCGCGAGTCAAATGTTAGGTCGTCTCCGACCTAACGCCCTCGTCACCTTAGGTCGTAGCTCGTAAGTCGCTCGACCCTGCTAAGTCTTTAAGTCGCTCGAGTTAGGTCGGCCAGTATATCTCGTAGGTCGTCTCCGACTTATCCTCCAGTTAAGTCGTTCGACCCTCTAGGTCGTTCGAGTTAGGTCGTTGGACCATTTACCTTAGGTCGCTTGACCTTAAGTCGTAGGTCGTCTCCGACCTATGCCCCACTAAGTCGCATCCCACTTAGGTTGCAGGACTCTGTAAGTCGTAGGTCGTCGCCGACCTTACACTTGGTCTTTTTAGTTCGCGATTTCCTTAGGTCGTATGACCTATTTTTCCTTAGGCAATCTCTTCTGAAAAACATTTATCAGAATTTCTACTTTGATGGTTTTGGGATTGACTTCTGTGGACTTTACTCACGTCTTCGAACGTGAATTGATTCGTTTCTACAATCGTTTTATGACTTGTCACTTTAAAGATATATGAAGGTTTCAATACTAATAGTAAATATCAAAACTCTTTCATCAAAGCGATTTCAACACTATTTTAAATATCAAAAGTTCGTTTTCTCAAACCAATTTTCAATCTACTAGTATATACAAGCCTTTACTTCACTCAAATGAGAAATCGACTTAAACGACTTAGTAAAACGGGTGGTATGAAACGCTTGCGTTCACTTCGTCGGTTAGCTCTTGGACTTGTTCGATTGAACCCCTTTTGTGACAATTTCCTAGTGAAGATTTACAGCTTGTTCGTAAATATTTAAGTTAAGCAAGTGGTTATGGGACATGAAGCTAAACTCATATATTTACTAGCTTGGTGTGATTGACACTTCCTTATGATCATGACGATCATTCTTGTGATTTAGACTAGCGATTGAGCGATGTCTCTTCGTCCGTGTGTTCGGACTTGCCTTCGGGCCATCCGTGTGTCGGAAAAATTAAATGGATAGCTTCCATGAGATAGCTTCTCGTCCGTGTGTTCGGACTTCCCCCTTTTAGTGATTTCTGGATTTCGTGTGTTGATTTCTGGGATTTGTTCTGGATTTCGTGTGTTGATTTCTGGATTTAGTGCTTCACCAACTTTTGTGGTTTTCACTGATATGATATCAGTTTTTGTGTATTGGTGAATTTGTGTGTCATTACCTTTTTATGTGTTTGGATCTTTGAGAAGATTCCTGTGACATTGATTAATCCCCTGTTGATTATCATTTACATACTTATAGTAGTATGCCATCATGGTTATTATATGTTTATGCCATACCCCTTATCCTATATCATGTCATCTGATATCTATAGTTAGACTGATCCGTTTATTATTTTCTTATAAATAATACTTGGGTCAGACCGAGATGTTACAGGTGCTTCTGCTTGACTTCTCTTCTGGATTACTCTGACTTTTGGCTAACTACATAGATTAGTAGTTTTTGGTTGTACACCTTTGAGATATAGACTCTATGTTATGTACTTATTCTTTTGTATAGCACGTGATGCTATTCTTTTGTATTATTGTGGATCTTTCTGACCACTACTCTGATGTACACTTTCATGTGTTATATATTTATTCATATCTTCTTCCGCCTTTGTGATATGGATGTCTATGACTGATTTATGTTATGACTATTTCTATGTTTGTTTCCGAAGATTATATATAGCCACCGTGTGATAGCCTTGTGTTTGTATCGGTATGTCGGATTTCCTCCTTAAAAGATATGCATTCTATTCTATCTGACGTATCGGTGCTCGCACAAAGAAGTTACATGGATGGTCGCTCCTCCACAGCCTTATTCTCCGTGCTAATTGACAGCACTACATCGTACTGTTCTTGGTTAGCGTGGGTATAGAGGTGGGGCGTCACATTGTTTATCTCTCTAGCCTCGAAAGGTGAGCAATCACTCACGATTAATGTTCTTATATTTATTAAATTTGATTTCAATTGAAACGACAATTGAAATATGCTGCTGTTAGTTATTTATATTGCTATATATATGCCATCATCTGTATTTGTTCACCTGTGACACCTGACATCATTATCTGTTATTTATATTGATATATATATATATGCCATCATCTGTATCTGTTCACTTGTGACATCTGACACCCTTATCTGTTATTTATACTGATGATATATGCCCGTTACCGTTGTTATATTATTATCATATCTGTTATCACTCTGCAAGTTCCCTGTTAGTATAGAATCACTATGGGTTGAAATGATACATACCCGAACGGATTTTAGAATAGGAGAAAATCATTATGGGTTGAAATGATAAACCCAAGCGATTTTCAAATTAAATTGAATTTGGGATTTCGGGTTGAAAAGATATATACCCGAATATATTTTAAAATTGCGGATTGAAATGATAAATATTCATATCACTTGACCATAGGATAGAAAACTATATACAGACACCGTTGGTCTATATATAAATGTTTTGAAAAACATTTCTACGGTTTTGAAAGAAATATATGGTTTTAAATAAAAAATGATTTTAAAGATTTATTAAAGTTGATTTAATAAAGTTGATTTGAATCAATATGAAATATGTTTAAGTATTTATGTAAAATTTATATTTTGAAATATAGAATTTATATGTTTCAGGTTGAAAGATAAATTTGAATTGATTTGGGATTCTTAATTATTTAAGAATTATACATAAATAAGTTGATTTGAAATCTATTAAATTTGAAATTTTAAAATATGTTTTATAACTTGAATTAATTAAGAAGTGGCTTAATGAATATTTCAAACTTATATAAATTTAAATGGGATATTTTGTCTATATAAATTTGTAAATTGAAGTTGTATTTTGATGTATTGAAATGATTAAAGAAATATTTCAGAAACTAAATGTAATGAAATTTAATTGGGACATAAAGTGAATTATCGAATTTAGTTTTGAAATGTCGAATATTTAAACTTTGAAATATATTGAAATTGAAATGGTTTATTTATGGTTCAAATAGGCATTTGAAATCGAAGTTGAAGGGGTTTATTGAGAAACTAAATTGAATTGAAATTTGTGATTTGAGATTTAATTAAATTTTAATTTTGGAATTCGAGTTTATGTGAATTGATTTGTGAAATTTGAGGAAGCTATTTTTATATAAAGTATTTAAACTATATCTAAAACTATTTATATTTTACTTATAAATTTTAATATAAATTATTTTAATATAAATCATTTCAATATAAATTATTTTATTTTAACTTATAACTATTTTATATAAACTATTTTATTTTATAAACTATTTTTCTATATATACAAATTTTAACATCTAAACCGTTAAGAGGAAAGTGTTAGGATTTCAAAGTGTTATGAATTTCAAGTTTTGATTCCAAAGTGTTATGATTTTAAAAGACTTACGATTTCGAAAGCGATGTAACTTTGGAAAGTGATACGATTTTGGAAATGGGTTTATATAAAGAAAAAGTAATATCGTATTGATATGGTTTTGAAATGGCAATGATATGTCAGTTTTGAAATATAACTATTTTTAAATATTATTAAATGACCATCGGTGTAATAATACGTAGTTATTAAAGAGACCGGGATCGGATATGGACATACTCTCTGTCGATACCGAAAACCACTTTAATAACTAATATACGCGGAGTGTTGATCCAGAACGAAGTGGATGGTTTTGATGAACGCGTTGATTGAAGAAAGAGAACGATTTTGGATGACCCCTGACATGACTAAAACAGGAGCCGCGCTGGGCCATTGAGGTTCGCCACCTCTAGCGGACACACTTCTTCGTTACCATATCTATTACTTATGTGATTCGATTTGGGTGCACCCCTCGATTATGGGAGTGTTGTTTCGCGGTGTTGGGGTAGTAGCTGCTATGCCCAACATCAGTCCGGATCACGCAACTACTAGTATCCTAGTTGGTATTGCCTCATGTACCTTGTCATACTGTTTATCCTATCGCGACCACTACGTTTTGGTTTGTACCTTTAGTATATGGATTGCCCTCTGGTGACTTCCGGTTTTGGGGAAACTACGGTCTTGTATATGCTCTTGGGAATAAAAATGTGTTAAGGGTGGAATGGGCCATGACTTAATGGTATTTTGATATCGTACTTTACTGATTAGACATTATCTACTTAGCGTACACTACTACATAGTAGATAGTTTAACGGATCCTTAGAGGATGGTTATCCCAAACATCCTTTGAGTTACTCGTATTTCAGTCATTATTTCACTTGAGTTAGATTTATTGATATAAGAATGTTAATCCTGACTCGAGTGTTTTGTGTTTTCTTTACGCTCGGGTCAGACTGAGTGATACAGTATTTGAGACTCACCTTTGGAGTTGGAGCTTCGCTTGGAGATCCAGCTATCTATCCAGCTTTCAGTTATTCAGTTGATTCCAGTGATGTATTCAGATCTTGTATTTGACTATTGTATTGAGATATCTATTGTATTCGAGACTTCTGTTGTATCTTGTTTAACTCTGTTATATATATATAGTAGCTTCATGAACTACTATTCTTTTGTTTCCGCTGCACTATTGTTATATTACTCTGTGTCTGTGATCTGTGATTATTTTATTTACTGTATATGCTGAGTTTTGCCAATTTATATTAACAATTCGGTATTTTGAATTATTCAAGTCCGACATGTGCGGATGCGAATAGTCCAAAATAGCGGGTCGTTACAGTTGGTATCAGAGATTTGGTAGCTCTAGGCAAAACTCAGCATATAGGGTAAATGTATTTACAGAATCACTTCATTCGAGTTGAATCTCTTCCTTTTGACTCGTTCCTTTGAATTTTGGAACGTTCCCTGCGGTTCCAAAAATTCATTCGTATCCCCCATTATTCGTCTTCATTCAATTCTAGAGCATCACATAACTCCACTTTGAATGACCCTTATAATCAATCGGCGGGCTCGCCAATCTTCGAATGATTTGTAAAGGGATGAAACTCCTTTACAATAGGCATTGATTTATCGGAGATTTCTGTATCCTCGGTTTACGATGTTATCTATCTCCTGCTATACCTGAATTCTATTTCTTGAGATCGAATGTCGATTTACCTCGGAATTCTACACCGATCTTATTCTTGAAGTCTCGGTTGACCCGGTTAAGGTTGCCCGTGATTTATATAAACTTATCTATCTCCTATAAGTAAAATTTGATGGAATTTAATAAGTTAATTAAATTGGTTGTTTGAAATGATAATATTTGATTATCAGTTATTGTTCTAAATGAATTTATAAATATGGTTTATAAATTGATTTGGAATTTGAAATGAATTTAATTCAGAAATTTGAGAATTTAGTTTTCGGTGATTTCGAACTTTGGTTTTAAAATTTTAAAGTATATATTATTGAAAGTATTTTCGAATAGAAATCGTTTTCAAAGAATTTTAAAATGTTGAAATCAGTGCTCTTCTCTTTGTCACTGGAAAATAATTTCGGTGATGGCGGCCGCATCATCGACATTCATTTTCGAGTTTCGAAGTGAGAAACCATTCTGTAGCTTTGCTACGGTTTTGTTTAGAAAAAAAAAATATTTTGATTTGAATTTCATCAGTATATTTTGATTTACATATATATAGGTATCTTATTTTAAAATTTAATTTGATTTGATATAAATATATTATATATATCTCTAAATTGTTTAAAGTTAATCAGAAATCTAATTCTTAAATTTTGTTAAAGTATGATTTTAATTATAAATAAAACCAAAATTTGGAATAAATATTTAAACTTGAATAATTGAATTGGGAAAATTTTATTTGTATATTGTTCAACTGCATTCTAATACAACTTACCTAAATCATACAGAAGTTGAATATGTAATTGGATAATATATAAGATAAATTGAATTTATAAATAAAATTTGAGTGTTTATAATAAATGTTATACACTAAATTTTGATTATAAAGATGTTAATAGAGTTAGATAGGATAATAAGTAAACTCAGTTAATAATGAAATAAATTTGTTTTGAAAGAATTAATAAATTTGTTTTGAAAGAATTAATAAATTTGTTTTGAAAGAATTAATAAATTGAAATTTGATCAACATATGAAAATACCTTGAATTTAAAAGAAATTAATAGATGTAAATTAATTTAAATCGAAACTTTTATGTTTTAAATTAATTTATAGGGGTTAAATATATGTGAGTAGATATATTAAGTAGAATAAATTTAACAGTAATTTGGAATAAAGAAGAATTTAAAATTGTTGAAGAAAATATGATTATAATAAAAGACTATTCAAATTTATGGTTTTAGAAATTGTAAATTGAAGAAAATGGGATAACAAGATAATGAATTTAGAAATAGTTGAGATTGGTTTTAGTGAAATCAAATGGATTAAATCAATTATTGAATATCAGTTAATTTAAATTTGAATTTATATGGTTTAAATTAATTGTTATTTTTTATTTCAAATATGTTTTTCTTTCTGGTTGTTTCTATTCTCCTACCTCCTTCGTTTTCGGGGACGAAAAGTTTTGAGTGGGGGGGAGTGTAACGACCCGTAAATTTCAACTGTTTTAATAACGTAATTAGTTGAAATTTTGTCAAATTTTAAAAGATAAAATTTTGAAATATAAATTTGATATTTGGAATGCGTTTAGTTAAACATAGCAACTGGTAAATTTTCGTCCGAAAATATGAAAGTTTATTTCGCGCGTAAATTTACTTCAGTTTAATCAGTTAAAAAGCGATGAAAATAAAATGTTTCCGAAACCTAAATATTTTTATATAGAAAAATTCTAAACCATCTTCTGAGAAAGATTTCAGTTTGTCGTTTTTCCAAATTCGGACATCTTTGGCTCCGTCGATCTTATTTTTCAGCGTTTTTCTTGCATTTTCCGCTATTAGAAAATTCGAATTTTTATAATTAAATCGTACTGCTAATATCTGTATACCATTTTGATCGTCTCATCGTGCTGATCTCTACGGTATATTCATTTTTGCGTTTTGAAGTCCGGTTCGCAGCGGAATCCGCGAAACGGTAACCGTACCGGTACCCGTTTGAGTCCTTTCGTTTCGGAGTCCTTTCGTTTTCTCTGTCTACTCATTATCCAGCGTGCAAAGCTGTCAGCCATTAATATTTATTATTCTTGATATTCGCGTTGGACTTTTGGTTGCTGGCTTTCACTGTTTGCCTGCCGTTCCATTTATAATAAAAGAAAAAAACTGGTTGTCACTTATTCCTCTATTTGCAAAATCCACTCAGTCACATGTCTCTCCTCCTTCTTCTTGGTTTTAATTTATGCAACAGAGGAAAAGGAAACAATACATATCATTTGTTTTTTTCTTCCATGTGTGTCTGTCATCATCCAACTTCAAAAACCGATGCTCCTCTAAATCGCTTACCCTCGTCCGCCATCACCTCTAGCCTCGACACCCCTAGCAGCGACTCATCCCCTACACCTCCTCCCTCTCAGTTCACCTACCACACCATAGCTCGCATCCACATCTCCGACCACACAGATGTGACAGCCTCCGAGAGCATCACCATGACCGCCATATCCACACCTTCTATCTCCCAACCCCGCTGAGCTTCAAAGCACTCCAACCCCATGCTAGCAGCCACGACAAGACGAACTTCACATCCCACTCACACCATCCCATCGGCTGCAAACCACCTCACAGCCTCCCACCACGTGGCCACCATCGACCCGACCGACCAGCCTCCTCCGCTTGGAGCGCAGCCAACGGAGCAACTCCTCCCCTTTCTCGCGTTCGCCCCATCAACATCCGCATCCAAACCGCGTGCCAGACCTCGTCTACACGCACACCCAGGCCGAGCCTCCACCCACCTCAACCCAGCCTTAGCACTTCATTCCCTGTCACCATTCCACTCGGGTAACTTCTCCTCTTGATTTATATTAAATGTTATATATGTCATAATAAAGCAAGTATGGGTTTTGACGTTATGAATATGGGTAGGATGACTTTAGAATGGTCAGTGTATAATTCAGTGTATATAGTTATTATATATATGAAATGTTTATAAAGTTATAAAGGTGTATACAGTTTATTCTATTAATTGTTTTGGGTATGTCTCTTTGAAGAAGCTCACCTATATTTAGTTATATATAATGTCAGCTTATATATAATACACGTTTATGTAAAATTTTGTAAGTCTGCACATATATGAATTAAGCAAGTTGTTTATAATACACATATATACAGTGTATATTCTGTTATAAATAAGCATATAGAATTTCGAAATTATATATATATATATATATATATATATATATATATAGATGTTGTGTTTTGTAATGAATACACATGTCAGTTTCTTTTTATAAGTGATATTATAAAGGTTCTTTTCTATACTTATATATATTAGTTCTGTTTATGTAAAGTATAAAAAATTTAAGATCTGTATATATATTATATGTAATGTTGCTGTTTGTATATATTGGTTCGGCAGTCTAGATTTCATACATTTGCCTGGTATCACTTTATTCTTTCGCATATATGGTTTATACTTGAAATAAGTTACATACAAAATATAGTATGATGAAGCCATATATTTCAGTCTACATCTGTCAGTTCATATATATTTGTCGAGTTTTCATTTATAACGTATTGGCTTACAGTATAGATTTTTATCATCTGTCTGTTTTGATTTAAAGGGGTATTATAAATATTTTGTTCCATTCTTACATGTGTTTAAAATTAATATGGTTTTAATATGTATATGGGTGTGTAATATATTCAAAATGTTTATATAATGTCAATATACAATCTGTCTATAAACCAGGTTCTGTTACTTATATTATATAAGTGGTATAAGCTAGTTTACATACAATCGTCTATATAAGTTATATAGTTTTATTTGAATTTATGTACATATATCATAATAAAGTAAGCTATAGTGATTTTTCAGCAGATATTATTTTAAATATAATCAATATTATATTACTAAGTTTTGACATGCAGCGTATATATGCTCATATTTAAATTTGCTTGTAAATATATATATATATATATATATATATATTGATTTTAGTTTGGTTTCAACATGTTAAAAAAAATTTAATTTTAAGTCTGCTTTGTTTATATACTAGTGTACATTTCAGTGCTTTATATTTTTGTGTTAGTTATATATAGATTTTTCAGTTATATATATATTATTTTAATATTTGTTTTAAATTAAATATTGATTTCATGAAAATAATTATAATATGTATAAATTGCTGTTTCTATCAAACTGATTCTGATCGTTTCCATCTATTCCTGTCATCAGTTTCAATCGTTGAATTTGTGCCAACCTCATTTGCTTTGGGTTCGTGCCTGGATTTCGTAACTCAACTTCATTGTTTATCTCTCTAGCCTCGAAAGGTGAGCAATCACTCACGATTAATGTTCTTATATTTATTAAATTTGATTTCAATGGAAACGACAATTGAAATATACTGCTATTAGTTATTTATATTGCTATATATATGCCATCATCTATATCTGTTCACCTGTGACACCTGACATCATTATCTGTTATTTATATTGATATATATATATATATATATATATATATATGCCATCATCTGTATCTGTTCACCTGTGACATCTGACACCCTTATCTGTTATTTATACTGATGATATATGCCTGTTACCGTTGTTATATTATTATCATATATGTTATCACTCTGCAAGTTCCCTGTTAGTATAGAATCACTATGGGTTGAAATGATACATACCCGAACGGACATTAGAATAGGAGAAAATCGTTATGGGTTGAAATGATAAACCCAAGCGATTTTCAAATTAAATTGAATTTGGGATTTCGGGTTGAAAAGATATATACCCGAATATATTTTAAAATTGCGGATTGAAATGATAAATATCCATATCACTTGACCATAGGATAGAAAACTATATACAGACACCGTTGGTCTATATATAAATGTTTTAAAAAAAAATTCTACGGTTTTGAAAGAAATATATGGTTCTAAATAAATAATGATTTTAAAGATTTATTAAAGTTGATTTAATAAAGTTGATTTGAATCAATATGAAATATGTTTAAGTATTTATGTAAAATTTATATTTTGAAATATAGAATTTATATGTTTCAGGTTGAAAGATAAATTTGAATTGATTTGGGATTCTTAATTATTTAAGAATTATACTTAAATAAGTTGATTTGAAATCTATTAAATTTGAAATTTTAAGATATGTTTTATAACTTGAATTAATTAAGAAGTGGCTTAATGAATATTTCAAACTTATATAAATTTAAATGGGATATTTTGTCTATATAAATTTGTAAATTGAAGTTGTATTTTGATGTATTGAAATGATTAAAGAAATATTTCAGAAACTAAATGTAATGAAATTTAATTGGGACATAAAGTGAATTATCGAATTTAGTTTTGAAATGTCGAATATTTAAACTTTGAAATATATTGAAATTGAAATGGTTTATTTATGGTTCAAATAGGCATTTGAAATCGAAGTTGAAGGGGTTTATTGAGAAACTAAATTGAATTGAAATTTGTGATTTGAGATTTAATTAAATTTTAATTTTGGAATTCGAGTTTATGTGAATTGATTTGTGAAATTTGAGGAAGCTATTTTTATATAAAGTATTTAAACTATATCTAAAACTATTTATATTTTACTTATAAATTTTAATATAAATTATTTTAATATAAATCATTTCAATATAAATTATTTTATTTTAACTTATAACTATTTTATATAAACTATTTTATTTTATAAACTATTTTTCTCTATATACAAATTTTAACATCTAAACCGTTAAGAGGAAAGTGTTAGGATTTCAAAGTGTTATGAATTTCAAGTTTTGATTTCCAAAGTGTTATGATTTTAAAAGACTTACGATTTCGAAAGCGATGTAACTTTGGAAAGTGATACGATTTTGGAAATGGGTTTATATAAAGAAAAAGTAATATCGTATTGATATGGTTTTGAAATGGCAATGATATGTCAGTTTTGAAATATAACTATTTTGAAATATTACTAAATGACCATCGGTGTAATAATACGTTGTTATTAAAAGAGACCGGGATCGAATATGGACATACTCTCTGTCGATACCGAAAACCACTTTAATAACTAATATACGCGGAGTGTTGATCCAGAACGAAGTGGATGGTTTTGATGAACGCGTTGATTGAAGAAAGAGAACGATTTTGGATGACCCCTGACATGACTAAAACAGGAGCCGCGCTGGGCCATTGAGGTTCGCCACCTCTAGCGGACACACTTCTTCGTTACCATATCTATTACTTATGCGATTCGATTTGGGTGCACCCCTCGTTATGGGAGTGTTGTTTCGCGGTGTTGGGGTAGTAGCTGTTATGCCCAACATCAGTCCGGATCACGCAACTACTAGTATCCTAGTTGGTATTGCCTCATGTACCTTGTCATACTGTTTATCCTATCGCGACCACTACGTTTTGGTTTGTACCTTTAGTATATGGATTTCCCTCTGGTGACTTCCGGTTTTGGGGAAACTACGGTCTTGTATATGCTCTTGGGAATAAAAATGTGTTAAGGGTGGAATGGGCCATGACTTAATGGTATTTTGATATCGTACTTTACTGATTAGACATTATCTACTTAGCGTACACTACTACATAGTAGATAGTTTAACGGATCCTTAGAGGATGGTTATCCCAAACATCCTTTGAGTTACTCGTATTTCAGTCGTTATTTCACTTGAGTTAGATTTATTGATATAAGAATGTTAATCCTGACTCGAGTGTTTTGTGTTTTCTTTACGCTCGGGTCAGACTGAGTGATACAGTATTTGAGACTCACCTTTGGAGTTGGAGCTTCGCTTGGAGATCCAACTATCTATCCAGCTTTTAGTTATTCAGTTGATTCCAGTGATGTATTCAGATCTTGTATTTGACTAATGTATTGAGATATCTATTGTATTCGAGACTTCTGTTGTATCTTGTTTAACTCTGTTATATATATATATAGTAGCTTCATGAACTACTATTCTTTTGTTTCCGCTGCACTATTGTTATATTACTCTGTGTCTGTGATCTGTGATTATTTTATTTACTGTATATGCTGAGTTTTGCCAATTTATATTAACAATTCGGTATTTTGAAATATTCAAGTCCGACATATGCGGATGCGAATAGTCCAAAATAGCGGGTCGTTACAACTTCCAAATTATGTTAAAAAGGATTTCAAGTTAAAAATGAAAATGATTTTCCAAGTTATGGAAACAGTTTGGAAGCTATAAGTTAAATCTTTAATTTAAAGATTTTAAACGAGTTAATCCAATTGAAATGGAAATTGTTTTGAAATCTATGAATGAATCTTTGTGAAATTGGGTGAAATATGTGAAATGAATCTTTTTGTTTAAAAAGATTTAAAATGGTAATTTGTTTAAACCATTTGAAAGAAAGTTTTGAAGTATTAAGTTGTGACTTAATTGAAATCCTATTATCCATATGTTTTTAAATATTGTGCTCATTATTCGGATTAACCGGGAGAGGACCTTTATGTCATACAACCCATTCCGAATAATGATACGTCGTATATGGATAGCAATTGAAGATCGGTGGTGAAGACCGGATATTCACGAGAACGATAGGATAACTCGTCGATTGTCTCTGCACTGAGTCACGCCGGTATAGAGATTTCCTAAGTGATGGGAAGTCCAATCGGAATTGTGGATATCTGGATTGCAAGGACTTCGTAAGAAGTGCCTTCGGTTCTGTTCGAACCCGGAACAGACTTGTATGGTTACATGTCTGACATTATATTTTGAGATATAAAGCTGATTTCTTTCAAATACATTTCTGTTTGGTGGCGGAGAATTTATTCTCTTAGCTTAACACCCTTCTTTGAGACGTACGAGCTCAGAGGTTATGTAGTTGAAATTTATCAGCGATATACTCCCAATTTGGTAATGTGACATGCTGAGTGTTGCTGTGTGATGATCATTGTTTGATCATTTGTGATATGATCATTTGTTTGATCATTTATCTTTGTGATCATTACTTTGATCATCTGTTGACCCAAAGCATGGCTTTGTGCCAAAGCATAGCTTTGTGGACGAGACTTTGTCGAACCTCACACCCCGGAATGGTCAAAACAGGAAAGATGCAGCAAGGTTATTGGGGGTAGCGCCCCTTAGGGTATGTGCATTTCCTTCTGGATAGAAGTGGTATTGTAATATCCCGGAAATTTTGACAATATCAATTTAATAATCTGTTTAATAATCAAATTGATATGGATAATCTTTGATAATAAGATTTGAATTTAATTTAATAATCTGATTAAATTAGTATTAATTGATGATTTTATCTTTTAAAAGTTAATAAGATATTTCTATTTGAATATATATATTTATTTATATATATTGTAAATAGAAGCTTTGATAAATTGGGAATTTATATTTAATTTAATCTGGACTTTTCAAAGATATTTAAATAAGTAATTTTATAGTTTTAAAATACTTTAAGAAAATATTTTAATTGGTTTAAGATATTTTTAACTTAAGTTTAAATAAATAAGATTTACAAAATTTGTTTGTTTTATTTCTTTTTAAATATTTCTTAATAAAGAGATAATTTCTTTTATAAATTATTTAAAATTGGTAAATGTGTTATTTTCAAACAATATTAATAATGTATTGTTTTATATATAAAAATAAATAGATTTTAAAGGAAATAGAATTTGTTATTTTCAAAAATTTAATGTGTAGTTTTTTGGCAAGGCAAATTTAATGTGTAGTTATATATGTATATATATAAGTTGATTGATTTTCTTTGATTTAAATTTGAATAAGTATATAGTTATTAGAAATTTGTTAATTAAAGCTTTATCCATTTATAAAATTCATTTTTGCATGTAAAATTATATGTGTAAATTAGTAAAACCATCTAAGCACATGTGTCAACATGTTAATATAGGAAGATGACAAATGTCATTTTGTATTTCATTTTTTCTTTGATTTTTAAATAAACCATAAATTAAGTTATATAAGCATACCTCTCCAATTTCTTTTTCTTTTCTTATCTTTTCATTTGCAAAAACAAAGACAAAACCAAAATCAGAAAATATACCAAACCGAAATCATCTTCAAATCAAAACTGAAATTCATCTTCAAAAGTTAAATTCTCAAATAATCAACCTGAAAATCATTTCCAATTCAAAAGAAAACCCTGTCACATTCTTCAAATTTCAGATCAGATGCAAATCTATAACTTTCTCAAATACAAGATTAAAAGCTTGTAAATTCTTTTTATTTTTAGCCTGCAAACACTCCTCAAAAACAATCTGTAATCTTCAAAAGTTCAAATGCCTGAAAACCACCAAAGATTTGAAACCATTTGTTCTTGCAAACCTGTAACCATTTTCCTGTTTCAAAATTCAAGTCCGTAGTCATTTCCAAGGATGCATGCAATATAACCTGAGGCAACAACAAGTTTTCAAGAGCTTTTCAGTTTCAAAAGCAAGTGTTTTCAGTTTTCAAAACAAGCAGATGAATTCAAAGCAAATTCAGTTTTTCAAAGCTTATAGTCTATCACTTCTCTGTTCATCAATTATCTGTGAGTAAACATCTCAACTTAAAAACAGTTTTTAAAAATATGTTGTTATATAAATGCATGTGATGAATTGCTGTGAATATGGTTGAATATGTTATGATGTGAATGAATGCATATATATGAATATCTGTGCATATGAATATGAATGTATATGTCTATCCTGTTCTCTGTTTTTAAAAAGTGAGTAAACAATCATTTTATTTGTTTAATCTGCTTTGACTGGATGAAGTGATAAGTAGTTGAAGTAATGTTGTTTGCATGGATGAATTAATGTGGTTGTATGTATATAAATAATGAAATGTCTGTGCATGTCTGTGTATACATATATATATATGTCTCTGTTTGTATTAACAGGCAAATCTAAGTTAGAAATTCAATCTCTCCTCCTCTAATTCTTTTTAGACTGTGATGTTCAAACAAAATATGATTAAATTATCAAGATTTTGAGTTTAAAAATATTTGTAAGTATAATTAGTTGAGTATTTTCTGGAAATTTGAAAAAATACAGTAAAACTCAAAGGCATGTCAAAATTCGAACATCACAATTTCTTGTTTCACTCACATCACCTAATTCGCTTTTAAAAATTATGATTTTTAAAACTAGAATCAAGATTTTTATGTAAGTTTTGAGTGAGGAATCTCGGGTTGAACGTGAATTGGGTTCTTGGCGATTTCTGATAATCGGAGCAAGGAAGAGCGTCGAAGTCGCTGCTGGAGGAAGCTTGGAGGTCAATGATCTCGAGAAAAATGATCGGTGAATTCTCTGATCACCGTGGCATCGGCACTAGGTCGAAGTAGGGTTTTAGCTCTGGGTTTGGTCGAGGTTGGTAATGAGGTTGTTGCGTCTTCTTCAAAGCGCCGGAATTCATCGCAGGTAGGGGGATCAATGCTGGAGGTTGAGGTGAAGCTTTGGTCAAGATGGCGTGGATGATCGTGGACGAGATCATCGGCGATTGGTGATTTCCGATCTCGTTTGGCTACAGATTTTTTGAACGAGAGGCTTCATTTTGATTTGTTGTTGAAATCGTTGATCTGAGTGGACGAATGGGTCATCGGGGTTGTAGACGACATGTCGAGAGTCGGAGAGTTGGTCGGAGGTGTAGCGTTCGACCGTGCACGTGCACGTGTACACGTTTGGTCTGGCGGCGTTGTTGTTTTGGAGAAGAAGGTGACTGTCTCGAGTTTTGTTTCGGGGAAATCTGGGTTTGGTTCGAGTTAGCACACGGGTAATTCACGAGTGAAATCAAAATAGTTAAAAAGAAAAAGGAGAAGAAGAAGGGAGTTACTCGAGAATAGGCTCGAGTATTTTGGGTTTCGTCTCGGGTTCATACCGAGTGGTCTTCGGGTTTGACCCCAAGCAAGTGCTAACAGTTTAAAAAGGATTTTTTTTAAAACAAAGATTTTTAAAATTTAAATTGAAATAGTTTTAAAACTATTACTTGATAACCTTTAAAGCATTTAAAGGTAAGTATAAATTGTTAAACTTTAATTTGTTAAGTTAAATGTTTTTATTTCAAAACTTAATTAAATGATTTAATTAAGGAAGTTAATTTTAAAGATAAAAATGTTTAATGATAATTTAGTCATTAATTAAGATAATAGTTTACCTTAAAAAGGATAATTAAAGTTTTAATAATTTGAGATTAATAAAGTTAATAGAGTAATTTAAGTATAATTAATTAATAAAATTAATTAATGATTAAGGGTTATAATTAGTTAATTAAAGATTATTTAATTGATTATAAATGGTAGTTAAGGATTAATTAACTGATAATTAAGGATTAATAAATTTATTATTAAGTTTTATTAATTGATAATTAAGGTTTATTAATTAATAATTAAAGGAATAATTAATCTGTAATTAATGATTAATTAAAATGTTTAAAGGTAATTAAGGGATGGATTACTCAATTGTAATTAATAAATGAATGTGATTAATTTAAGTTAATTAATTTGTAAATTAATTAAAGATAATTACTTGATAAAGGATTAAGTATGAATACTTAATAAGATTGATATACTTAGTAAAGTAATTAATGTATAATTACAGGATGTAATTAATTAAAGAGAATTACTTAATGGAAAGTAATTAAAGTTAATTAATGGATATAATTAACTAAAGATGATTTTAATAATGAAAGTAATTTGAGTTTAATTACTTTTGAATAATTAATCAAAGGATTAATTAAAGGATAATTAATTAAGGAGTAATTAATTTATGAAGTGGAGTAATTAAGGGAAGTTAATTACTAAATGAGATTAATCAAAGGTGATTAATAAATGTGACTAATTAATTATTAAATGTAATTAATTTAAATAAGATAATTAATTAAGAGTAATTAAGGATCATTAATTAATAAAATTAATGATGTAATTAAGAATTGATTAATTAAGATTAATTAATAAATAATAAGTGATTAAAGAAATTAATTAATTATAATTAATTAAGGAGTAATGTAATTAAGTACAGTTAATTAATAGATGAAGTAATTAAAGATTAATTACTGAAATGGTTTAAGATAATTAATTTGTGAAATTAATTAAGTATTAATTACTTAAAGTAATTAAAGTATAATTAATCAGGAATGATTAATTAAGATGGATATTTAGAGTAATGATTAATTAATTGGTTTAATTAATAATTAAGTAAGCAGGATTTATAGAATGAAGTAATTAGTTTAATTCACTTTAAATTAATTAGATGATATAAATCATTGCTTAAGAATGGATGAATGAGATTGAATGTATTTCATTGTTTGATATCTCTGATGAGATATGACTGATATATGATATGGATGTTTGGTTGAATTATAATGATAATGTGAATTATCTGTTTGGTATGATAATGTAGATTATCTATTGAATTATCTATCTTTGTGTATATAGATAAGAATTGAATTGTTTTAACCTTAAAACAACTTGGCCCTTAAAAGATACGTTTTGGATTTCGATGAGACCGGGATCGGGTTTCCGTATACCGGTATTCCAGGTCTGGAGACCCGAATACCACATCGATCCAAATTAACGATAGGTCGTGAATCTCAAGTGAAGATGAAGATTTAGAGTGCAAGGGTTATTGTCGTTAACTCTGAGGGTGATTCCAAAACGAGTGTAACGAGATAATGCCTTCGGTTTCGTTCGAACCCGGAACGAACTTGTATGGATTGAATGCTTTCAGCACATCGTCAGGCGGACGATGAGCATTCTAAGTGATATGTTCTGATTAAAGGTAATCGTAACCTCAAGCCTCATCAACCGGGAATGGCTAAAACAGGGGAGGTGCAGCAAGGTTTCGTGGGTAGCACCCACTGAGAGCAAGATAGATCCCTGTCTAGAGGTCCCTTTTCTTTTATTCAGCTTAGTGTGTGGTTGGTCGCGCCAACTACGGGATTGTCTTGTTCGGGATTATCCAGTAAGGGATGGTTCCGGCTTTGTGTTGCAGGGGAGCGGGCGTACTCCTCGGTACGGTGATCTAGGCCACGTACTGTGACGGGCGGTACCCCAGTAGCCCTGCCATTGTATGGAATCCAAACTCCAATAAGTGCCGTACGTATTAGTTGTGCCCAACTATGTTGGAATGTGAGATGTAAGCATTTCAGCTATTTCTGTATTTTACTTGAAAACCCTAGACCCTATTATAATATAACTGGATTTCCTATCAAATGTTTTGGTTAGCGTAAGGTAAAAACTTTCCATGTTTATGTGTGGGAAGTCTTACGTGATACCTTTGTTTTCAAAAGGTTTTGAAGTTAAACAATTTTAACCCGTTTACTCACACCAGACCCATGTCTGACCCAAGTGTTCATTTCTGTTTTATAAACTCTTGGGTACTCAAATTTTTACGAGTAGCCAAGGGATTCAGGTTTAGCTTTGACGAATATTCTGGAGGAGAAATGGAGCAGGAGGCTTCGGCGTTCGTAGATATAGTATTCCGCTGTGTTGATATCTGTGATAGTGTCTTGTCTTGTATTTGAGTTGTAATAACTAGACAGATGTTTATAACTGTCTAGTATATGATGTGTAATCTGTGTAACTCTGATAGATGTATATGATACTATGTAATAGTTATATGATATATTATATTTTGTTCCGTTTCCGCTGTGAGTATTTGTGTTGTTTCCTTTCTCTTTCTCTTCTTTTCTATTTCTCACCCCTTTCTCTCTGTAACGACCACGACTTTCTCTAATCATTGCTTAAGAATGGATGAATGAGATTGAATGTATTTCATTGTTTGATATCTCTGATGAGATATGACTGATATATGATATGGATGTTTGGTTGAATTATAATGATAATGTGAATTATCTGTTTGGTATGATAATGTAGATTATCTATTGAATTATCTATCTTTGTGTATATAGATAAGAATTGAATTGTTTTAACCTTAAAACAACTTGGCCCTTAAAAGATACGTTTTGGATTTCGATGAGACCGGGATCGGGTTTCCGTATACCGGTATTCCAGGTCTGGAGACCCGAATACCACATCGATCCAAATTAACGATAGGTCGTGAATCTCAAGTGAAGATGAAGATTTAGAGTGCAAGGGTTATTGTCGTTAACTCTGAGGGTGATTCCAAAACGAGTGTAACGAGATAATGCCTTCGGTTTCGTTCGAACCCGGAACGAACTTGTATGGATTGAATGCTTTTAGCACATCGTCAGGCGGACGATGAGCATTCTAAGTGATATGTTCTGATTAAAGGTAATCGTAACCTCAAGCCTCATCAACCGGGAATGGCTAAAACAGGGGAGGTGCAGCAAAGTTTCGTGGGTAGCACCCACTGAGAGCAAGATAGATCCCTGTCTAGAGGTCCCTTTTCTTTTATTCAGCTTAGTGTGTGGTTGGTCGCGCCAACTACGGGATTGTCTTGTTCGGGATTATCCAGTAAGGGATGGTTCCGGCTTTGTGTTGCAGGGGAGCGGGTGTACTCCTCGGTACGGTGATCTAGGCCACGTACTGTGACGGGCGGTACCCCAGTAGCCCTGCCATTGTATGGAATCCAAACTCCAATAAGTGCCGTACGTATTAGTTGTGTCCAACTATGTTGGAATGTGAGATGTAAGCATTTCAGCTATTTCTGTATTTTACTTGAAAACCCTAGACCCTATTATAATATAACTGGATTTCCTATCAAATGTTTTGGTTAGCGTAAGGTAAAAACTTTCCATGTTTATGTGTGGGAAGTCTTACGTGATACCTTTGTTTTCAAAAGGTTTTGAAGTTAAACAATTTTAACCCGTTTACTCACACCAGACCCATGTCTGACCCAAGTGTTCATTTCTATTTTATAAACTCTTGGGTACTCAAATTTTTACGAGTAGCCAAGGGATTCAGGTTTAGCTTTGACGAATATTCTGGAGGAGAAATGGAGCAGGAGGCTTCGGCGTTCGTAGATATAGTATTCCGCTGTGTTGATATCTGTGATAGTGTCTTGTCTTGTATTTGAGTTGTAATAACTAGACAGATGTTTATAACTGTCTAGTATATGATGTGTAATCTGTGTAACTCTGATAGATGTATATGATACTATGTAATAGTTATATGATATATTATATTTTGTTCCGTTTCCGCTGTGAGTATTTGTGTTGTTTTCTTTCTCTTTCTCTTCTTTTCTATTTCTCACCCCTTTCTTTCTTATTAACGATGCGACTTTCTATGGAGAGAAAGTCGTGGTCGTTACAGTGGTATCAGAGCCAGGTTGAGTGAATACCTAGGCTCTGAAGTGGTGTCTATCTTGAGAGCGCGTAATTGTTAGTTATATAAAAATGATTTTATATTGTGTTAATTGATCGGTTGAGTGGTATATGGATTCTGGTCAATACGAGTAGCTAACGTTATTGATAGGGATCTCTAAACACTTGAACCAGGCCAACGGACACAATATTGTTTTAAAGAGGTAGATGAAATAATTTTACCCAGAAATAATTTCTATATAAAAAAAAAATATCATTTTAAATATATATATTTATGTATTTCTACCTATTTATTGGGTTACCTGTTCGGGTTTTCCAATATAAGTTATAAAGGTAGATAAGGTGGTAGTGTGTGTAACACAATTACCAATAGTTGGAGTTTGAATGTTGAGGTTGGAAGTGTATCTGTCGAGACTGTAGACCTAATACTGTCTCGAGTAAGCTTTGCTGTGGTGAAGGATTTTATCGATCTCCGAAGGAAACTGTAATGGTTCGGAGTTTATCTTTGAAGTTTGGATGAGTAAAGTTGGATCTGTCGGTTGAACAGAAGTGAGTGATGGTACCTTGATACCTCAGGTAATAGTAGCTGTATGATGAGATACAGTGACGATGGACGTTCCCGAAGATGTTTTCTTTGGAACAAGCTTAAGGAAGTGTATCTGCTTCGGTGTTGTGGCTGAGTTCAGCATGGTGTTTCTGTTTTGTTTGAGGTTCGAGTTTCTCGAAGAGCTTTGATTTGGGAATCTTTGGCATATGTGGCAGCAGTGCAACTCGGAGTATTCTGCGCGTTGGCAGGAAAGTTTTCTGGCTGAGCAGTTTTTCTGGAAGTGAAGATCAGAAGCAGCAGAGTGGATCCATTTCTTCGATAAATTGGATAAATAAGTGTAAGCTGTTCTGATTGGTAAAGAGAGAACAGTCTGTTTGGAATTAGGATGGGTTGATCGCAAAAGTGACTTGCGATTGTCTGAGTGTTCTCTTGGGTTGTCAGAATTTTTCTGGATGTCTTCAGAGAAGTTAGAGATTTGTCCGCATCTGGAAGTTGAGTTTTCTTATCGATTGGATTCCAGGAGTGATACTGGTGGTTCAGTCTAAGTGGAAGGATGTTTCCTAGAGATGGAGTTGGCGAAGCAACTCAAGTTTTGCTGGAGTATCTAAGTTTTATTTATGGATCAGTGAACCTTATTTCTGGAATAAGTTGTCCAGTCTGTGCTTGTGTTCTACTTCAGATCAGAGTTGAGCAGCGAAAGCAGTTTGGAGTGTATTTCTGGATGGGAGAAGTAAGTTTGGAATCTACGGATAATTGTGAAGTAGAGTTGTGTTTGGATCTCGTCTGTGTTCTGATTTGGATAAGTATTTGGTCTTCTGAATTGAATTATCAGTTTGGATAACTGGAATTCATTGAGTTTTACGTATCTCTGAGGGAATACGTATTTGATCTATCTCTGGTTTTAGAATCTGCAGTTTGGGAAGTTTGGTAGTTGAGTCAGACTCGTCTGTAGTCTGATATTCTGTTTAGTTCTGTAGATCTAGATGAGTAGGAGATCTATAGCTTAGTAATTTAGATTTTTTGTAGAGCGAGTATCCCGGTATATATATATACTTGGGGAAACTCGAGGAATTTTATCTAGAATTTAGCCTAGATAGTTAGAATTGTTTGATTGGATGAATTGGTTGCTATGGTTGCTAGCATATGGATGATAGTATATGCTTGTGTTTTAAATTAAAATCTTTAATAAGATTATTAAATTACCTTTGTTTAAATTTCGGGGACGAAATTATTTTAAGGGGGGAGGAATGTAATATCCCGGAAATTTTGACAATATCAATTTAATAATCTGTTTAATAATCAAATTGATATGGATAATCTTTGATAATAAGATTTGAATTTAATTTAATAATCTGATTAAATTAGTATTAATTGATGATTTTATCTTTTAAAAGTTAATAAGATATTTCTATTTGAATATATATATTTATTTATATATATTGTAAATAGAAGCTTTGATAAATTGGGAATTTATATTTAATTTAATCTGGACTTTTCAAAGATATTTAAATAAGTAATTTTATAGTTTTAAATACTTTAAGAAAATATTTTAATTGGTTTAAGATATTTTTAACTTAAGTTTAAATAAATAAGATTTACAAAATTGGTTTGTTTTATTTCTTTTTAAATATTTCTTAATAAAGAGATAATTTCTTTTATAAATTACTTAAAATTGGTAAATGTGTTATTTTCAAACAATATTAATAATGTATTGTTTTATATATAAAAATAAATAGATTTTAAAGGAAATAGAATTTGTTATTTTCAAAAATTTAATGTGTAGTTATATATGTATATATATAAGTTGATTGATTTTCTTTGATTTAAATTTGAATAAGTATATAGTTATTAGAAATTTGTTAATTAAAGCTTTATCCATTTATAAAATTCATTTTTGCATGTAAAATTATATGTGTAAATTAGTAAAACCATCTAAGCACATGTGTCAACATGTTAATATAGGAATATGACAAATGTAATTTTGTATTTCATTTTTTCTTTGATTTTTAAATAAACCATAAATTAAGTTATATAAGCATACCTCTCCAATTTCTTTTTCTTTTCTTATCTTTTCATTTGCAAAAACAAAGACAAAACCAAAATCAGAAAATATACCAAACCGAAATCATCTTCAAATCAAAACTGAAATTCATCTTCAAAAGTTAAATTCTCAAATAATCAACCTGAAAATCATTTCCAATTCAAAAGAAAACCCTGTCACATTCTTCAAATTTCAGATCAGATGCAAATCTATAACTTTCTCAAATACAAGATTAAAAGCTTGTAAATTCTTTTTATTTTTAGCCTGCAAACACTCCTAAAAAACAATCTATAATCTTCAAAAGTCCAAATGCCTGAAAACCACCAAAGATTTGAAACCATTTGTTCTTGCAAACCTGTAACCATTTTCCTGTTTCAAAATTCAAGTCCGTAGTCATTTCCAAGGATGCATGCAATATAACCTGAGGCAACAACAAGTTTTCAAGAGCTTTTCAGTTTCAAAAGCAAGTGTTTTCAGTTTTCAAAACAAGCAGATGAATTCAAAGCAAATTCAGTTTTTCAAAGCTTATAGTCTATCACTTCTCTGTTCATCAATTATCTGTGAGTAAACATCTCAACTTAAAAACAGTTTTTAAAAATATGTTGTTATATAAATGCATGTGATGAATTGCTGTGAATATGGTTGAATATGTTATGATGTGAATGAATGCATATATATGAATATCTGTGCATATGAATATGAATGTATATGTCTATCCTGTTCTCTGTTTTTAAAAAGTGAGTAAACAATCATTTTATTTGTTTAATCTGCTTTGACTGGATGAAGTGATAAGTAGTTGAAGTAATGTTGTTTGCATGGATGAATTAATGTGGTTGTATGTATATAAATAATGAAATGTCTGTGCATGTCTGTGTATACATATATATATATGTCTCTGTTTGTATTAACAGGCAAATCTAAGTTAGAAATTCAATCTCTCCTCCTCTAATTCTTTTTAGACTGTGATGTTCAAACAAAATATGATTAAATTATCAAGATTTTGAGTTTAAAAATATTTGTAAGTATAATTAGTTGAGTATTTTCTGGAAATTTGAAAAAATACAGTAAAACTCAAAGGCATGTCAAAATTCGAACATCACAATTTCTTGTTTCACTCACATCACCTAATTCGCTTTTAAAAACTATGATTTTTAAAACTAGAATCAAGATTTTTATGTAAGTTTTGAGTGAGGAATCTTGGGTTGAACGTGAATTGGGTTCTTGGCGATTTCTGATAATCGGAGCAAGGAAGAGCGTCGAAGTCGCTGCTGGAGGAAGCTTGGAGGTCAATGATCTCGAGAAAAATGATCGGTGAATTCTCTGATCACCGTGGCATCGGCACTAGGTCGAAGTAGGGTTTTAGCTCTGGGTTTGGTCGAGGTTGGTAATGAGGTTGTTGCGTCTTCTTCAAAGCGCCGGAATTCATCGCAGGTAGGGGGATCAATGCTGGAGGTTGAGGTGAAGCTTTGGTCAAGATGGCGTGGATGATCGTGGACGAGATCATCGGCGATTGGTGATTTCCGATCTCGTTTGGCTACAGATTTTTTGAACGAGAGGCTTCATTTTGATTTGTTGTTGAAATCGTTGATCTGAGTGGACGAATGGGTCATCGGGGTTGTAGACGACATGTCGAGAGTCGGAGAGTTGGTCGGAGGTGTAGCGTTCGACCGTGCACGTGCACGTGTACACGTTTGGTCTAGCGGCGTTGTTGTTTTGGAGAAGAAGGTGACTGTCTCGAGTTTTGTTTCGGGGAAATCTGGGTTTGGTTCGAGTTAGCACACGGGTAATTCACGAGTGAAATCAAAATAGTTAAAAAGAAAAAGGAGAAGAAGAAGGGAGTTACTCGAGAATAGGCTCGAGTATTTTGGGTTTCGTCTCGGGTTCATACCGAGTGGTCTTCGGGTTTGACCCCAAGCAAGTGCTAACAGTTTAAAAAGGATTTTTTTTAAAACAAAGATTTTTAAAATTTAAATTGAAATAGTTTTAAAACTATTACTTGATAACCTTTAAAGCATTTAAAGGTAAGTATAAATTGTTAAACTTTAATTTGTTAAGTTAAATGTTTTTATTTCAAAACTTAATTGAATGATTTAATTAAGGAAGTTAATTTTAAAGATAAAAATGTTTAATGATAATTTAGTCATTAATTAAGATAATAGTTTACCTTAAAAAGGATAATTAAAGTTTTAATAATTTGAGATTAATAAAGTTAATAGAGTAATTTAAGTATAATTAATTAATAAAATTAATTAATGATTAAGGGTTATAATTAGTTAATTAAATATTATTTAATTGATTATAAATGGTAGTTAAGGATTAATTAACTTATAATTAAGGATTAATAAATTTATTATTAAGTTTTATTAATTGATAATTAAGGTTTATTAATTAATAATTAAAGGAATAATTAATCTATAATTAATGATTAATTAAAATGTTTAAAGGTAATTAAGGGATGGATTACTCAATTGTAATTAATAAATGAATGTGATTAATTTAAGTTAATTAATTTGTAAATTAATTAAAGATAATCACTTGATAAAGGATTAAGTATGAATACTTAATAAGATTGATATACTTAGTAAAGTAATTAATGTATAATTACAGGATGTAATTAATTAAAGAGAATTACTTAATGGAAAGTAATTAAAGTTAATTAATGGATATAATTAACTAAAGATGATTTTAATAATGAAAGTAATTTGAGTTTAATTACTTTTGAATAATTAATCAAAGGATTAATTAAAGGATAATTAATTAAGGAGTAATTAATTTATGAAGTGGAGTAATTAAGGGAAGTTAATTACTAAATGAGATTAATCAAAGGTGATTAATAAATGTGACTAATTAATTATTAAATGTAATTAATTTAAATAAGATAATTAATTAAGAGTAATTAAGGATCATTAATTAATAAAATTAATGATGTAATTAAGAATTGATTAATTAAGATTAATTAATAAATAATAAGTGATTAAAGAAATTAATTAATTATAATTAATTAAGGAGTAATGTAATTAAGTATAGTTAATTAATAGATGAAGTAATTAAAGATTAATTACTGAAATGGTTTAAGATAATTAATTTGTGAAATTAATTAAGTATTAATTACTTAAAGTAATTAAAGTATAATTAATCAGGAATGATTAATTAAGATGGATATTTAGAGTAATGATTAATTAATTGGTTTAATTAATAATTAAGTAAGCAGGATTTATAGAATGAAGTAATTAGTTTAATTCACTTTAAATTAATTAGATGATATAAATCATTGCTTAAGAATGGATGAATGAGATTGAATGTATTTCATTGTTTGATATCTCTGATGAGATATGACTGATATATGATATGGATGTTTGGTTGAATTATAATGATAATGTGAATTATCTGTTTGGTATGATAATGTAGATTATCTATTGAATTATCTATCTTTGTGTATATAGATAAGAATTGAATTGTTTTAACCTTAAAACAACTTGGCCCTTAAAAGATACGTTTTGGATTTCGATGAGACCGGGATCGGGTTTCCGTATACCGGTATTCCAGGTCTGGAGACCCGAATACCACATCGATCCAAATTAACGATAGGTCGTGAATCTCAAGTGAAGATGAAGATTTAGAGTGCAAGGGTTATTGTCGTTAACTCTGAGGGTGATTCCAAAACGAGTGTAACGAGATAATGCCTTCGGTTTCGTTCGAACCCGGAACGAACTTGTATGGATTGAATGCTTTCAGCACATCGTCAGGCGGACGATGAGCATTCTAAGTGATATGTTCTGATTAAAGGTAATCGTAACCTCAAGCCTCATCAACCGGGAATGGCTAAAACAGGGGAGGTGCAGCAAGGTTTCGTGGGTAGCACCCACTGAGAGCAAGATAGATCCCTGTCTAGAGGTCCCTTTTCTTTTATTCAGCTTAGTGTGTGGTTGGTCGCGCCAACTACGGGATTGTCTTGTTCGGGATTATCCAGTAAGGGATGGTTCCGGCTTTGTGTTGCAGGGGAGCGGGCGTACTCCTCGGTACGGTGATCTAGGCCACGTACTGTGACGGGCGGTACCCCAGTAGCCCTGCCATTGTATGGAATCCAAACTCCAATAAGTGCCGTACGTATTAGTTGTGCCCAACTATGTTGGAATGTGAGATGTAAGCATTTCAGCTATTTCTGTATTTTACTTGAAAACCCTAGACCCTATTATAATATAACTGGATTTCCTATCAAATGTTTTGGTTAGCGTAAGGTAAAAACTTTCCATGTTTATGTGTGGGAAGTCTTACGTGATACCTTTGTTTTCAAAAGGTTTTGAAGTTAAACAATTTTAACCCGTTTACTCACACCAGACCCATGTCTGACCCAAGTGTTCATTTCTGTTTTATAAACTCTTGGGTACTCAAATTTTTACGAGTAGCCAAGGGATTCAGGTTTAGCTTTGACGAATATTCTGGAGGAGAAATGGAGCAGGAGGCTTCGGCGTTCGTAGATATAGTATTCCGCTGTGTTGATATCTGTGATAGTGTCTTGTCTTGTATTTGAGTTGTAATAACTAGACAGATGTTTATAACTGTCTAGTATATGATGTGTAATCTGTGTAACTCTGATAGATGTATATGATACTATGTAATAGTTATATGATATATTATATTTTGTTCCGTTTCCGCTGTGAGTATTTGTGTTGTTTTCTTTCTCTTTCTCTTCTTTTCTATTTCTCACCCCTTTCTTTCTTATTAACGATGCGACTTTCTATGGAGAGAAAGTCGTGGTCGTTACAGGTATCATGGTATGGAGCCCAGATACTTAACTTATGTGGATGTCACAAATATATATATATATATATATATATCTTACTTTGTGATTTATTGCTGGGGCCCCGGATAAAGGTTGGTTACAACCGGGGGATGGCATACTCGTGTCAGTAGTTACCCAGTTAGGGGTAACCCGGCCTTATGTTGGCAGAGATCCGGTTAGGTTCTCGGGACGTCCTTCCAGAGGCGTTTCCATGTGGCAATTGGAAGTTTCTTGGCCTGACCATTTGTTGGAAATCCAAAGAAACAATACGGACCTTGTACGGTTTTAGTTGTATAACCTGCTATGGAATGTGGTGGTAACCTGCTATTGAACATAGTAGCTATAGTAGGCATACAATAATGGTTGTATGTTGGCTAAGATTGATATTCTATTTTCGAAATACTTTTTCCACTATGCACTAATAATAATATCAAAAATGATATGATTTTGCGTAGTAAGCATCTTTGACTATCATAAGGAGAAATCTCCTCCAATTCTGCGTTTGCATTGTGTGTGTGGCGGGAGGCCTTATGGTAGTTTCATTTTCCAAAAGCATTGCGAATTGACTTCAAAAATTCTCTTGTTGTTCGTTTTTAAAGATAAACTGTTTTTGTTGCTCACACTAGTCCCATGACTGATCCGGAGTTTATTGTTTCTTTCCTAAACTTTGGGTGCTCAAAATTTTCTACACGGGCAGTCTAGAGTTGGGGTTTTCAGATAGTCAGGATTCGTAGATTTTCTGGAGCTAGTTCAGTCTTTGGATCGGACTGCACTTGCTTATATTTGTGCCTCGTTATTGGGAGTTCGAGCTATTTCTGGATTGGTGCTTTGGAGATGGAGATTATCCACTACTGGTGTTATCCATTTTCTTTCCGCTGCTATTTCTTGTATCATACCTCTGATGTATATTGATATTCATTGTATCACTCTGTTGTATCAATGCTGTATATCAATGTTTTATTCATTTCTTCCACTGTGTTGTTTACTTAATTGTGTTATAAGCTCCGGCGACTCGGATTTGAACGGTCGAATCTATGGCATTCGAGTACGATGTAAAGTATGGATGTAGATTTTCAAGCGTGAAAAACCCTTATCGTTACACAATGTGTATGAGTATATTCAGTAATATGAACCAATATTTTGCATTTTGTACCAAAACACAGATTTAGTATTTGCAAAAATTTATGAAGTTTAATTCACACAGGTGGAAAATTATGTTTAAATAAATAAAGTTAGGAGACACATGGAGATCGATAGAAATTGCAATGCTTTGTTAGATGAACAGATGAAAACACACACAGTACATGAATGACAATAGTTGACATAACCAAAGTCAAAGAAGAGTTGTTAATCGATAGTCATACGATTTTTCTTCCTTCCCGATCCCTTGCCCAGTGAAACCTTGCTTGCAGAGCTGCCAGGAACCTGTTGGTTGATGTCATGTCAGTTTGCTTGAAATATATGTAGAAATTGATCGATTTAAAGCATGGAAAGAAGATTCATGTAATGACAGCGTGTAACTTGTGCACTACACACGGTATGTTTAGAAAAATGGTTGTATAGATATTTTCAAATAATTGAATTTGCTATGGGTAATTTCTAAAATAATTGATTCATGTACTAAATTTACTAATTTTAAGTATGTAATTTTTGTCATGTGAGTTATGATTTTTATATTCTTATAAAAATTAAATTCCTTTGTAGATAATAATGATTTAGATATTTATTTATTGTTTTAAGCATTTAATATTTGGTAAGAAAATAAATAAAAGTTAGTATTTTTAATTAATTTTGGAAATAAATATTTTTATAGATTTCAAGTTATAAATTTATATACATAAATTTTGGGTGTAACATATAGTTTTTATACATTTGTTTAAAAGATAAATAATATATAAGCTGAATTTCAAATTTTTTTGTTTTTTGAAATGGTACTTTATATACAACATGTCACTGGGATAACATATCACATGTCAATAAACGTTCGAATCACGCTACGCAATTTTCGAACTTGTGACCTCTCGCACCAATGCCGAATCACTTAACCACATAGACAATGGTGCTTGTCCTGAATTTCAAATTTACTCAAAAGAAAGACATATATACACAAAAATGAATGGTAATACTAATTAATCGATATTTTTTTTTGCATTTAAAGCTCTTGGGGTTAATATCAACATCAGGAATAAGTTTATTATATTACCTAAGTAATACAAAATATTTATTTAACAACTAAAAGAAATGTAGATTAAAAGAAACATTACCATTCATATTGTTATTTAATTATGTAAAAATTATAAATTGGTTTTCAAATCATTGTTTCATACCTTTAATGATTTTAATTTATAATAAAATCTTTTTAAAAAATAATTAACATTTTCCTCAAAAAGAAAAGAAAATACCAAATAAAATTTCTACCTAAAATACTATATATTTTGTCGTTTAATTAACGTAAATTATATATATTTAGAATTATAATATTTTTACAAACGTATTAACTAAAAATATCCTTTGTTTTTCAAAGTTACAAACAACATTATTCATTACCTACAATTAATTTAATATCATTCTTAACAAAAATAAATTTTATTAACCATAAAGAAACCACTTGATTACAAATTTTAAAAAGAAAAAATGTTGAATATATTTGTAAGTATGCATGTTTTAGAAAGAAAAAGTTGTGTGTATGTTTATTTATAATAAAATAACAACTTCAAAAAGAAAATTTATATATATTTTTCTTTGTAATTAAGTATTAATTTTAGAAAGAAATAAATTATGTAAACTTGAATTAGGATAATGTAAGAGATCTAAAGATAACTTTGTAAATAATTATAGAAAATTTGATTTATTTGGATAGAATGAAGTATTAGCTCGATAATTTTTTGTCAATAATGTAGTATATCACACATTGAATTATCATACATCAGGGTTTGTTAGACCAAATAATGATTATTAGTTAATTGGATTTATTTTAAATGTTTAAAATTTAAATCATTGAATTAATTCAAATATATGGACTTAGCTGTAAAACAATATGATAAAACTTGAAAGAGTTTTTTGAATGAATAAAATGATAATTAAGAGAATTAATAGTACTTTGTAGTAATAATGGTAAATTGAAAGGAAAATAAATATTTAAAGGGAATCAAGAAGAGAGGATAAAACCTCATAAATAATAAGAAAACTTTAAATTCTTATGTTTTACTAATATTTAATAGTTTTTCTACTTTATACTTATTTAGGCTCTAAGTGTTTTGGCTATAAATAGCTAGTTATACATTTTATTGCTATCATAAGATTGTAATGAATTACTCATATACACACTTTTCATCTGCCAATTATCTTCAACATACTGCACTTCAGCTTCCTCTATTGAAGTAGTAAACCCGATCCAACTATGACTTTACATCAGTAAAAATTCATATCAATAAAAATATTAAAATACTTGTCAAAGAAAATTACAGATCATAAACCATTTCGACAAAGTTCCATTTGTTGACTTGCCTCAGTAACATGGCAATACTTTTGCATGAAACATGAATAAACTACTAATAGTAATCAAATACTAAATTTAATTAATTTAATTTAACATCTGTAATTAGTAATGTATCTCATGTCTTAGCAGACTTCCAAGATTACAATTTTGTGCTCAATTACAAAAGCGAGTCTAAAAGTCTACTATCAGATATATTGTAAAAGGAAACAATAAATGCTTATAACGAACATTCCTAATTTTATCCATTATATAACTTATTGAAGCTGTTTATTACATGATAGGACCTCTAGGTTTTATCGTACGCGTAGGCCTTCCATTCATGTTTAAAGGGGGTTGATTTTTCTAAGTTCCACTTCAATTTTTTTTTGCTTAAACTACAATGTAGCCTCACTTTATCAACAATCTTCCATTAGCCAGCCGACCTGTTGATCACAAAAAAATGATGAAAAATATGTTCGTTTTAGAAAATATGTCCAACTGAACATAAGAAACTGCAAGAGTATTAAGGCCACTCGAAGATTCACTACCTCTTTATACACCATGGCCAATAAAGTAAAGTTCCAATCTATATTTTTGTACCTTCCTTTCCACTTTGTACAAAACAGATCACTCAAATTGGATTTATGTTAGTATCAGGAATGTAGTATATCATTATCACTATTAGCGTGCATAATAACATATTCAATTTATTAATAAAATGCATGTCAGGATGGGTTAAAATAGCTCGTAAGGATCTGCCAGTGGGTCAGACTGGGTCCACTTAGCAGAATTTAGACCTAAATTCACTAATTCACTCAATAAGTCTACATTAAGTAGGTAATATCCTATTTCTACTTACCTACTGTTTAAAACAGAATATAGACTAAATTACTTTAGTGAGTGGGTATAAAACACAAATATACTTATTTGGACAAAATTTCAAATACGCGCTCTCTCTGACTAAACTTATTCTATGGTATTACTATCCCTATCTCTAATGAGTTGACCAATCCAGGCTTAGGTGTTCACTCAACCATAAGCCCCGATACCAAATGTGATAACCTACTTCCTTGGTCCTCAGAAATCAACACTAATACACCCTCGGTATTCACGTGCCATAAATCCAAGTGAGGGAGAGGCAGGTTATCATAAGGTAAAGAAAATAAAGATAGAAGACAAAAAAAATAGAATCTCACATTGTATTCAATATTTAATTATATGTATGAGTAGTACAAGTAATTGCTCCAAATTGCTCCATCAGAGTTCTAGTAAGTACTAATCTAGCTAGGATAGTTATAACTTCCTATCCTCAAAAGTGCTGGTAGATACATCATACAAAATACAACGAAATTAATAGATAACTTTCTACGAAGGACCCAAAATGCTCCATGCTACCAAGCTACTTGGCTTCCTGAAAAAATCGGGCATCCATAGTTTAAGGGAAAAGAAAAATAAACTTCGGGTCAGTCATGGTACTCGTATGAGAAACTCAAATTACGGATACTTGAAAAAAAAGAGCATCTCATAAGACAACGCCGCAAATAAACACGGAACGGGTTTTTACCTTATGATAACCAAATCATTTGCTACGCAAAATCTAGGGATATTATTTTTAATGACTTTCTTTTGAAAACACTTTTCAAGTAAACTTATATAATCTTAGCCGAAATTGTTACATAAATTCCAGCATAATAGGTTCTACAATCAAGCCGAAGGCACTTACTGGAGAATAGATTTCTATGCAATGATAGGTAAGGAACTACCTTCCATACAGTACGTATCTAGAGGGATGTACTAAGGATCAACAACTATGAAACATCTGCACCTGTCAAGACCGGCCTACCCGCACACCCATCTGGTGGCGGATAGAAACGAATATGACATCACCCCGATCGTAAATGACCTATTCAGGTTCTTATAGCATATATAATATACTCGATATATATACAGTAATCTAGAAAGGTTATGACCATAACGTAATGGTAGCGAACCGCATAGCCTTACGGCTTGCCTGTTTAAGCCATTTTCGGGTGATGAGGTCCAAGGTAACGATTTCCTTTCACATAGTACATTCCACTTTGAATGCCACATTGCCAATTCCATCATACACCATTGATTCCCACAAAAGTACAACCTCTGAGCTCATACGTCTCAGAGAAAGGTGTTAAGTACAGGAGAGTTACTTCCTACACCATCAAACAGATGTACGTTCGTAAAAATCAATGTACGTGTAAGTTGAAAATGCATTGTCAGACATTTGTCCATACAGGTTTTCAAAGAATAGGACAAACCAAAGGAACTATCGTACCACATCTTATCAGGAATCATCCTTAGGATTAGTAGCGAGCAGCCCTTGCATCGAAGATCAAATGAATATACTATTGTCACAGATATATGATATGAGAAATTTTCCCTGAGGGCCAGTGACAAGTAGCCCTTCATTCCATTTATTATTATTCCAAGTCTTCACTTTGAATACGTTAATTGGTTCGAAGTGTTTTTCGAATAAGAATTACTCAAATCCAATCCCGATTCCTACGAAATAACCATCAATAAAAAGATGTTAAGTAAATAGGTGCTTATCATTTGATTAATTACTTTTTTTTATCAAAATACCTTCTAGAGGTATATATCTTTAAAACATTTCTTTTCGGTATATACGGATTTATTAAACCTCTCTTTAACTTTGGAAATACCAAATCAAAATCATTTCTCATAAATTATATTGCAAAACCTTATTGAGTAAAAATGGTCGATAAAAATTATACTAATTCTACTCAACATAAATTTCCATATTAAACCATTACTACCCGTTGAATAATAGTGAAACCACCTTTTAAATTCACACGGATAGTACGAGTTCCCTCCTTAGAATTTAATACCAAGTATAAGAATATTATTTCTATACAATCCAAGTTGTATTAAATTTGGAAAAAATTAAATCTTTTATACTTGCCTCGTTTCCGACATTTCGACTTTATCTATTCCTCACCCAGGAAAAAGGTTAGATGTGCCAGGGCACTGGTTGCTCCTGAACCTCTCCTTTGTTTAAGCACCTCAAATCCGGATCTCGCGAATAGAAAAATCTAATCTACTCGTCGGCTTTTAGAGCCAAGATTGAATCACTTGATTTTAACAGCTTTTCTTTAAATCATTTATTTAAACTTTTTTAAAATAAATTATAAAACCATCAAATCATCTTTAAAATACTTAATTAAAAACAATTAAAATTTTTTTGGAAAAGAATATTTAAGTTTAAAGCCATATTTAAAAAGTTATTATAACTGCTGCAAAAAGTGCTGCTTACGAATGGTGTTTTAATGCTTATTTGATCAAAACAGCTTTTCTATCATTTAGAAATACATTTTTACAACTTAAATCTCTTTTAAAATATTTTAAAATATTTATAGAATTTATTTCATATCTTTAAAGAATTAAAAATATTAATTCTAAAGAATTTGTCGCTTTGGTTTCCGAAATGCCAAACCACGGCTATTTTGAAATTTTGTTTTGCTCATATTTCAAAATTTACTAAATGAAATCTCAATCCTTTTATTTTATTTGAAAACTATGATATAAGAGTTCATAAATTTCTTATTACTAAGAATTCCGACTTCGAATTCATCGTATAAATGGATGTAACATTCTATGGTACGAAATCGCGAACAACCGTTACGCGACACGTCTATTTTTGACTTAATTTTCATAAATTTTTAAAATTTCATAAAATTGGATTTCAGTGTTTATAAAACATTTATAAACCATTTCAAACCATTTTAAATTGGTTTAATGATTCCATATCACTTTTATAACTTGATTCGGAAAGTGTTTTCCTTATGTAATATCGACGTGTATTTAACGTGACTTTTTTACACAAATAAACACTATATTAAAAAACCAATACTTGATGATCAAAACATAGTAAACATCCATAGAAATCATATCACATCATCATTATATATATATATGGTTTCTCACTTGAATTCGTTTCTAACTTTGCAAAAATTAGCTGTAGCTTCGCTATGATCGCATTGGAATTAACCAAGAGGGTTTGTAGAACCAAACGCTCTAGGTTGTCCTTGACGATAACCATCTGGGTGACCCGACTAGCCCAGACTATACAGCTGATATGGTAAGAAGGCCGGTGAATGAGAATCAACAAAGTAATGACAATTGGGGTTCATCACCTTATAGGATCCCATTCTCTGATGATATACTATAGGAAAAATATCCTATGAGGTTTGTTATACCAGTAATCATGTCTTACAAAGAAACGACAGATCAGAGATAGCATCTCTTGAAGTATGAATGACACATGGATGGTGCTCAGGCCACTGATGCGGTAAGATGTAGATGCTTCCCTATATTCCTGGAAGGAGTAACCATGATGTGGTTCACTCGGCTCGCCCCTATGTCCATATCTGCATTTGATCAATTGAAAAGGTAGTTTATAGAGTAGTTTAGGCTTTAGACCACTCGACCCAAGGATGTGATATCCTTATTAAACATTCGTCAAAGTTCAGGTCAGACTGAAATATTTTCTATTGGCTTAACACTACCGCGACTTAAGTAAGCCCTTTTAAGTTAAACCAATACAAAAAACATTATTACACATTCTATTGATTAATTTAGTCACTTTAAAAATTAAATTAACATATTTTAATTGAAGACCAAGGTTTAAACACTGAAACTCGTTACTCTTTATTTGAATATTGGTGTAGGAATAAAAAATTCAGTTTTAAATTTTGCACATTAAAGACTGAAATTCCTGTCTATAAAATTTAAAAAAATTTACAAACCAAATTTTTAATTTTTAATTCAGTGTTTAATCAGTATTAAAATAATTAAATACTCAATGGCTAAGATCAATATTTTCTTTAATCAAATGGTTAAATATAATTATCCATATCTTGTGTTTGAAACTGGCCAAAACAAATATCTACTTAGAGTTAAGGTAAATGTTTTTATTAAATACCCTTAATTATTCCTATACCTCCATGAAATATGGTCTCATTCATTAAATTTCTTCTTCATAGTCCAAGTAACTTCCAATATCATACCCACTCACGCAAAATAAAATCCACCACTTTCTAGTAATTTCTTAACGAAAAGTACATAAGTAAATCATTCTCTACAAATCCTATTCATTTACATTTTCTTTATCGACAAAGCTATTCCTATTATTGTGATCACTTTTTTCTCATTTCTGATTGAAAAAAGCAAGAGGAAAAAGTTTTTACAAGGCGCACAAAAATAAATTGACTTTTAAGTGAAGTTTTTAGAAAAAGCTGCCAACCCTTGCGGGTTGTGATTGTATTTTTTGCTATATTTAGAGGCTTCTTTTGGTTAAAAGATTAGTACATGGAAATCAGGTGCTAGGCTACTTTTGTTGTAAATTTCTCTTTATATCTATCCTCCTACCATGATTATACCATGGTTAATCGGCCAATGTTAATTATGAGGGTGTGTTGTGCTTTTTGAGCATCTTCAAGAAGTGGGGAACTTTAACCTTATCATAAGGGAACAAGATCGTGCATACAAAAAGGCCATACATTAGGCAGCTTGAATATTTTTAGAGGATCATTGTTGGGTTTATAAGGTGTGTTGGTGGTCGTCCATTGCTTGATAAAATGTTTCAAGTCTCAAAGAGATTAACTAATTCTCATAATTGATTTACAATTTAGCTTATTCTACTAATTTGGGATTTCGATAATTTATAAATTTTCTTAGAAAGTTTCATTGTATTTAGAAAAATGTTAGTTATTATTACAGCTCTCACAAAGACAGAATAGCTTTCCTGAAGACAAGGGAGCCTAGACAGCATGGAAAGCAAAACCAAACACTTTGGGTTGTCCCTAACGATCATCGTTCGGTCGATCCGATCAAACCCAAAGTATACAGCTGATATGGTAAGAAGGATGGTGAGTGAGAATCAGTAGAGGAGTAATGACGATTGGGGTTTATCACCTTGTAGGACCCCATTCACTGATGACATGCTACTGGAAAAATATCCTATGAGGTTTGTTATGCCAACAATCCTATCTTACAATGTAACAACTGACACAAGATAGCATCTCTTGAAGTATGGTTGCACATGGATGGTGCTTGGGCCAATGATGCGGTAAGATGTAGATGCTTCCCTATATTCCCGAGAGGAGTAGCCACGATGTGGTTCACTCGGCTCTACCCGAGGTCCATCTACATTTGATCAATCGACAAAGAAGTTTATAGTGTAGTGTAGGATTAACACCCTCGACCCAAGGATATGATGTCCTTATCAAACAAGGCAGGCGCAGATCTATGAATAGGCGATGTTGTACGAGTATCTACAGGACCTAAATTATCAACAGGCTCATTCATCAAAGTTCAAGTGACACTAAATATTTTCTAAGTTGATTTAACACTGCTGCGACTGAAGTAAGCAATCCCAAAAAAAGATATTGTTCTGATGGCTTTGATCCAGGGCACTCACCCCGACACGGAGTTTGGTAGACGACTGAAGAGGAAGAAGCCACCTAATATGGATAAGTTTTACTACAAAGCATCTCAGTTTCTGTGTTTTGAAGAGGCAGACCTGACCGTTGGATTAGTTGGTGGTAGGATATCGAATGAGGTTGTGCAGAGCAATAATTCCATTAAGAAAGCCAATGAGAGTGCCTGAAACATTGTTGGGTATGTTGGAAATAACAACTGGAAAAGGAGGAACTAAGGTGATGGTGGGAAGAGGCCAGACACCAAAAAATGTTCAAGATATACGAGACCCAAAGATTACACTCCACTGAATGAATTTACTAAAAAAATTTACCTTGCTACGTAAGGAACCAAAAATTATAAGAAGCCGCCTCGGAGGAAGACCACTGGAGAAGAAAGGATCTCGGGGAAATATTGTAGCTCTTATCTTCCTAATATTTAGTTCTTAATTGAGTAGTTAGGAGATTAAAATATAGTCCATGGTATGTGCAATTCTATGCCCAAAGTTTTATTTAGTTGTTTGTAAAATATTGTTAAATAGGTAAAATGATGCAGAAACGTAGCCACAGTATTTTCCATAGGTTGAAACACTTACATAAATATTATACTGTAGCCAGATGGAGGCAGGGTTCCACAATCATGGTAATTTATTGGTTACATATGTAGTTCAAAAGTTATCAAGTATTTGCATTAATTTAGGCCACTTATACTGAAAAAAGCTTTGGGAAGAAGGTATAATGGCCCCATCAACGTATAAAACCTTGATGGCTACACAAAAATTAAAACTGTCCATGATTGGAAATGCATAAGTAACCAAGATGTGACAGCGATGCATGTTGAACTATGCAGCATGTCAACAAAATGTCTAGTATACTAAAACAACTATTCAACAATGGATCTTGTGTGCGTGCATGTTTGAATGTGTATATGACCTCTTTGGTCTCGATATATTTTCTGTAAAAATTAACAAAACATATTTCATCAACCCATTTGTCTAAACTAATGCAATTTATCACTTTCATAAGATGTGGATAACATTTATAAATCATATGTCTTAAATATACATTATTTTGAAGACTTATAGAGTATGCAAAGTCACCGTTACTATGATAGTAAGGAGATCTAAATGTCACCTGAAAACACAAAATATGGTTTACTATCGTCAATGTGTAGGATAAGCAATTAATCTACAATCCTTCACTTGAGATTGTAGAAGATAGAATAAACATTTATCAGTACCCCATAAGAATGAGTGCTATGATCATGTTTCCAACTTCTTCTTCCTTGCCTAAGTTAAATTTCTTCAACACATGTTATCCAAACTTATGTTCTTGCCTTGTGGATATGTAGTTGAGGCATCCTACCATACAAAGAGATGTGGACTTTGTTCCTAATGGACCACCCGATCAATTCAATCTGGCACCTGTTGTAGTTGGAACCTATAAAGGTTGAACCACATAAGCTCATTTTCAACACAAAATTGAAATGTGAAACGGTACAACAAACATTTTAGCTTTGCAAATTAATATGCTGGAACTTAGTAATAAATTATGATCAATTATTCATTGAAAATACAATACTCTTAAGTTTCAATATAGCAAAATCACTTTTTAATTGAGATTATATAGAATATTAAGCTACATTTAAATGTATATTGATCAATAATGAAG
The DNA here is from genome assembly GCA_030737815.1 of Allium fistulosum. Lineage (NCBI taxonomy): Eukaryota > Viridiplantae > Streptophyta > Magnoliopsida > Asparagales > Amaryllidaceae > Allium > Allium fistulosum. The sequence goes on along the minus strand of CM060907.1, from coordinate 640,180,031 downwards.
TCCACATTCAATAATCCGATTCGGAGTATTAGTTTCCTGGTTCCTATAAACATAATAACAAAGGGTCATGAGAAAAAGGTGAATAGTCTGTATGCTCATTCTCCTTTTCCTCCTCTTGTCCTCTTTTAGAAAAGGAAGAGAATAAGCATGGAAAATGATTGAAATGCTTTTTTCTCACTTCAAACATGTATGGAATCGCCCAGCTAGTACTATGCAATTCGACTTAATCATCAAAAATCTATAAAAACAATCCAATCAAATGATCATTTTCTCATAACGATAGATTATCATCTTAACTCACCGATAATGCTAGAGCAATGTAGACCATTCGTCAATTTCAGTCACAAACAGAGCAGGTGAGTATAGTAGTATCTGATAAACAAAGAATAAAAATCACCACCATAGCCAGATAAAAAGCCACCATACACAAAATCATTGATTTGGACTTAGATCATTCTTTTTGGCGCAACAATCTTTGGGCAAGTATTTTGGTGGTTGCAATTTCAAGGTGGATTTTAATGGTCAAGCATGATACTAAGCGTCCATTGGCTTACAGAGGATTTTAAAAAGTGGGGGAAAAAACCATAAATACGTAATGATACAACTTGACTGATGCATGAACTCTAATTAAGATGGTAAAAAATTCAACACAAGTGATTGCTTTGTCATCCAGCCATTAAGATAAATATTATCAATTCTAATACATGAACATGATACTCTCTAAGAGGCCGAATGAATAGATGGTACAACAACAATTGAGGGTCTTCCTCGATTTCAATAGGCAGAAAAAACAAAAATTGTTGAAAACCCTAAAATTTGGGTACCATTTCCATTGCAGAGAGGAGTTAACTGAGAGAGAGAACATAAGGATAAAAAGAAACAAATAAGTTCCGAGAAGAAGAAGTTCGTTTTCAGAGTAAATAATCGCAAATTAGGTTAGATCGTGGGGAGTTCAATTTTCAGGTGAAAATACACTCCGTTTAATTTTCTCAAATTGATACATGTGTCGCAATCAAAAACGTTAGATACAAATGACAACTTTAAATCTAATCCTTTTTTTGTCTCATTATTTTTTTTCTAGTCAGCACAAAGCAATTTTGTTATATAGATAGATAACGTGAAATAACAACGACGACGACGACGAAGCGAACATAATAAAAAATCCTTCAAAAGTTTCCTATAAACCAATACTCCGCCAAATGCAACAATAACTTCGCTTTTCCGATCAGAATCCTTCAACCGCTTGTCACTCAACAACTCCCTCAAATTTTCAATGCATGTAATTCTCAAAAAGAAACCTGTAATTTGGTTGCACAAACGTATTGTCGATTTATTACTGCAGATGTATAGTGTTGTCGAAATTTATTTTACAAGGGAAAAATGAACCAACTTCACATTCCTAGTAGTATTTTGTATTGCTAATACCAAAATGGGTGTTGCCCGATTCAAAATGGAAACCAACATCTGATGTTATATGGGTGTAGCGTGCTTGGCCCGTAAAATTAAGTAATGGATCAAGGGACCATTTGCATTTGTTTGTCAATGTAGTGTCAAAATAACAAACAATCGCAATTAGGAAAATCAACCTGTCATGTATGCAGCACTGACGATCGAACAAGAAACTTGCATAACAGCTTCTAATTGTAAAACCTCTTAATTGCTTCAAACATACAGCTAAAAACAGCACTCTTCAAAAAACTAACCACAAACTAGAAACAGATTATTTTTAACAAATAATTGAAACAATAATTTCTTAAATTTGGATGATTTTAATCATATAAATAGACCCAAAACAAGTTCGAATAGCATATAGTTAAATTTTCAAAGCCAAAAAAGAAAGAACAATTAAGTAGTATATAAAATGATTTCAAAATCTTTCCTGCTTGTAATTTGTTTGACATTCGTCTGGGCAAGCATTGCCAATGCCGTCAATGTGGATATAACCACACTTGGTGCGGTTGGAGATGGCAAAACGGATAGCACAAAAGTTTGTCTCTAAATTAACATATATGTTATTTTCAGTTGTCTAACGTGTAGGTACAGCCGTTGCGTTTCCTATTCGAATTAACATTATATTTTAATGCATGCAGGCTTTGTCAGATGCATGGACTCAGGTATGTGCAGCGCCAGGAGGTGGAACTATAATAATTCCATTAGGTGATTTCCTAGTCGGACCTGTACTATTCAGGGGCATAGCCGGACTATTAACTTCTTGAGAGATTGCAAATAGAAAGTGATTGTATTTTATTGATCTGAAATTGAATACAAAGTTCTGAAATGTAAGACAGTATAAATACATACATAATTGGGCTTAATATTAATACAGCCCAGAATTATTTGGTAATCCGAATTGCAAAGTTAAATGAATCTGGACCATTGATGAGAAGGGATGGCTCAGATGACTTAGAGGAAGAGAATAAGGATTGCTTCTGTGCTTTGTGTTTTAGCGAAACATTATATGCAGTCTAATTCTCCCCCTCAATGTCGGCTAGGGTTCTCTTCTCCTTCGATCCCCAATTCTTCATTAATGTCTTTAATACACAGTTTGCTCTTAAATTCTTCAAAATACTTGCGAGACAGAGATTTCGTAAGTATATCAGCAATCTGGCTTGAGGCAGGGAGATGGTTGACTTCAAGTCTTCCTTTAGTGACCTGATCTCTGACGAAGTATAGATGGATTTCGATGTGCTTCGTTCTAGCATGTAGCACTGGATTAGCTGACATAGCTACGGTGCTGGAGTTGTCGCACCAAATAATTGACTTGCGCGAAAGCTTGATTCCCAATTCTTCAACTAGGGTTTCAATCCACATTACTTCGGCAGTCGCTGAAGCGACACTTCGATATTCAGATTCTGTACTGGATCGTGAAATGGTTGGTTGCTTCTTGGTACACCAGGAGACAGGGTTTCCACCAAGGAAGATGCAATATCCAGTAGTGGATCTCCGGTCATCATGATCTGAGGCCCAATCGGCGTCGGCGAACCCTTGAATAGATAAGTCTTTGCTTACTTTTAGCTTGATCCCTTGACTGATGGTTCCTTTGAGATATCTGAGGATTCTTTTTACAGCTTTCCAATGTGTGTCTAAGGGATTCTGCATGAATTGACAAACTTTATTCACAGCGAATGATATATCAGTTCTTGTAACAGTTACATACTGTAAATCCCCTACGATACTTCTATATTGCTTTGTATTGTCAAATGGGTCTCCTTGATATTTAGACAAGTGTAAGTTACTAATCATAGGTGTAGGCATTGGTTTTGCTTCAAGCATATTAGCCCTACCTAATATTTCTAAGATATACCTTTGTTGACATAGAATTAATGCTTCATCAGTGTTAATGACTTCTATGCCTAAGAAATAGTGTAACTTACCTAAGTCTTTTATAGAAAAGGTTTTGTCCAGCATGTTAATGATATATTCTATTTCATTATTATCATTACCAGTTATTATAAAGTCATCTACATAGACAAGTATGTAAGTAATGTACCTTTTATTTGTCTTTGTGTAAACAGAGTTATCAGACTTGCATACCTGGTATCCCATAGAGATTAAAGTATCTTTTAGTTTCTCATACCATACTCTAGGAGCCTGTTTGAGTCCATAGATGGCTTTATGAAGTTTGCATACCAGGTTTTTGTTGGCATCTTGAGTATATCCAGGAGGTTGCTCCATATAGACTTCCTCTTGTAATTCTCCATTTAGGAAAGCATTATTTACATCAAGTTGTCTTATATCCCATTTATAATACAAAGCTAATGTTAAAATAATCCTGATAGTAGTTGGTTTCACTACTGGAGAAAAGGTTTCAGAAAAATCGAAACCATACTGTTGAGAGTATCCCTTGGCTACCAGTCTTGCTTTGTGTTTTACCTTACCACTTTCTGATAAAGTTTTCAATCTGAAGGTCCAACGACATCCTACAATGTTTTTGTTTGCTGGTAGAGGAACTAGACTCCATGTATTATTTTTAATCAGTGCATTGTACTCTTCATTCATGGCATCCTTCCATTTGTTGTCCTTGATAGCTTCATTATAGCTGACTGGTTCCTTGTAATTCATGTTAGCTGTATAAATTTTTGGCTTGAATATTCCATGTTTTGATCTGGTAATCATTGGATGTCCTTCTTGTGCAGGAGTAGTGTTGACAGGATGAGCAGTATTGTCTTGATCAATATTTTGATCTTCAGTCTCTAGACTTTCAGATTCACTATTATGAGAATTCAGGCCATCTCTCTGACATGGCTCATCAGTGGGCATGGTGTGTTGGAGATTTGAGCTAATATTTGAATCTTCCTTGCTGTTGGCAGATCTTTCTTTGTCCCATATTGGTATGGGTGGTAAGAATTTCTTGGCACTATAAATCTTTTGAGTGGTCTTTATGTCTGTACTAGTGAAGGGAAATATGCATTCATTGAATGCAACATGTCTAGATACTATTATCTTCCCTTCACTCGTAAGACATTTGTACCCTTTTTGATTGGTGGCATATCCAAGAAAGGTAGAAGGTACAGATCTAAAACTTAGCTTATGTTTGTTATAAGATCTAGTACATGGATAGCATAGACATCCAAAAGTTTTGAGAAAAGAATAATCTGGTTTAGTGTTGTATAATTTTTCTAATGGAGTTTTATTTCTTAAAACTTTTGTAGGCATTCTGTTTATAAGAAATACTGCTGTTGTAAATGCATCTGGCCAGAATTTTAAGGGCATGGATGCATGTGCAAGCAGTGTTAGACCAGTGTCAACAATGTGCCTGTGCTTTCTTTCTACTAACCCATTTTGCTCAGATGTATGTGGACAGGTAATTCTGTGATTGATACCCTTTTTAGAGAAGAATTCTTTGAGTGTTTTGAATTCTGCCCCACCATCTGTTTGCAAAATTTTTAGCTTATGGTTGGTTAAGTTCTCAGCTTGATTTATGAAATGAATTACTGCATTTTTGACCTCAGACTTGGATTTGAGAAATAGAATCCAAGTGTATCTTGAGAAAGAGTCAACAAAAGAAATATAGTAATTCATTCCATAGTCAGAGTTGATTGGGGCAGGACCCCATAGATCAACCACAACCATTTCTAAAGGTTTATTATATGTAGTTACAGAATTACTGAATGGTATTTTGTGACTCTTTCCTAATTGACAAGCTTCACATACATATGGAATAGTTATATTTTCATGCTTGATTTCATTATCTTTCAAAATATTTTTAACAATTGCCACACTGGGATGACCGAGTTTACAGTGCCAAGTATCAAAGATTTTATTACACTCAACTTTTCTATCAATTTTTGAAAGATTACACCACTTTTGCTCCTGCTCTGAGTCACTACTTTTCCTTGATACAATATTTTGCACTAGATTGAATTTATATAGCCCATTGTGCATGCTACCCTGTAAAAGAATGTCCTTATTTAGCAAGTCTCTGACTAGACAGATTTTTGGGTAAAATTCAAAATATACTTGATTGTCTTTAGCAAATTGAGAGACACTTATCAAGTTTTTCTTGATCTGGGGTACCCTAAGAAGATTATTTAAGTGTAATTCTCTTTTACTGCTAAATTTGGCTTGGCTAGTGTGTGTGATTTTTAAAGAATTACCATTACCAACATAAATAGATTGAGTACCTTTGTATTCTTTGTTTCCAAGATTAAGATTCTCCAAGTTGCTTGTGACATGATTGGTTGCTCCTGAATCTGGATACCAATCTTCATACAGTGACTCATCATTTTTGTTTTCAGAGTTATTTTGATTCTTTGATTGATTGGCTTGACCTCTTGCTTCAGCTTGAGTAAGGTTAACATTTGGGTTCTGATTTCTTTGAGTGTTGCTGGACTGTTGAGTTACAATAAAATTCTGGTCAAATCTGAAATAACACTTTGCTGCAATATGGCCTGGCCTCTCACATATTTGACATTTTACTCTATTATTTCCTGACCATCGACCTCTGCCTCTTCCCCTGAAGTTTTGGCCACTTCTTTGACCTGATTGGGTTCGATCTTGACCCTTTCCTTTGGAGTTTGTTGTATAATTCACTGAGTAGTCTGTATTTGCAGTCTTCTTTTGATCAATTCTTCCTTCTTGAGCCAAGAGGGTTGAGTAAACATACTGAAGGTCAGGTAGAGATTTCTTTGATGAGATAACTGTAATTACAGACTCATAGTTTTCATCTAAACCATTTAATATGGTTAGTACTTGTTCTGATTCTGATACTTTGTGTCCAGCAGTGGCAAGCTTATCACAATAACTTTTTGCTTTGGTAAGATATTCTTGCATTGTCATATTTTCTTTTCTTAAATTCTGAAACTGCTTTCTATAATGCATAATCCTGGCCGCTGTTTGAGAATTGAAAATCTGCTCTATGGTTTCCCATATGTTTCTTGATGTTTCACATCCAACAATTTGAGATAAGATCCCAACACTTACAGATGACATGATCCATGAAGCAAGTAAACTATCTTGCTTTAGGTAATTTGAGTAATCTTGATTTGGTATCTCTTCACCATTTTCATTAGAGATAGTTTCAGAAGGAATAGTTAACATACCATTAATGTATTTATCTAATCCATATCCTCTTATTGCTGTTCTTATTTGATACTTCCATAGAAGATAGTTATCTTCATCTAGTTGAACAGCTAAGTGACCTTTTGGCTTTATGATTGGCAGGTTTTGATCAGTGTTGTCATTTCTGGCAACTTGTGAGGTGGTTTCTGAAGGTTCTTCGTCTCCAGCCATGTTTAAGGTTCTGATGAGAGGGGTGTTGTTTATCAAGAAATGGTTTCTTGATGAACTTTAACACAGTTTTACAATCTGCAGCCTGGTTTCTTCAAACTTCAGGCGAGGCAGAAAAGAAAGAATGATGAAAGATTCTGATGTGAACAGAGATGCACAGCTAGCAATAGCCCAAGAGAGGTATCTAGAATCAAATGATGAAAATACGCTCAATAAAACTGAGAGTAACCGGTTGGCAGATGTAGATCTGCCTTCAAGGATGACTCGATGATGATGATTGAGTGATTTCTGATGATCAGTCGTTAGACTGTTTCAAACTGCTCTGATACCATATTAACTTCTTGAGAGATTGCAAATAGAAAGTGATTGTATTTTATTGATCTGAAATTGAATACAAAGTTCTGAAATGTAAGACAGTATAAATACATACATAATTGGGCTTAATATTAATACAGCCTAGAATTATTTGGTAATCCGAATTGCAAAGTTAAATGAATCTGGACCATTGATGAGAAGGGATGGCTCAGATGACTTAGAGGAAGAGAATAAGGATTGCTTCTGTGCTTTGTGTTTTAGCAAAACATTATATGCAGTCTAATTCGGACATCAGAAATGCAACGGACCCGTTACAATCCAACTAGACGGCAACCTGCTAGGTGACACCGACCTCAGCAAATACACAAAAAACTGGCTCGACTTCCACTACATAGACGGACTCACCATCCAAGGCAAAGGCATAATCAACGGTCAAGGTGCTGCCACCTGGCCGAAAAGCAACTGTCAGAAACAATGGAACTGCAAGATACCTCCAATGAGTCTCAACTTTGCCTTTGTGAAGAACGTACGCTTGTCGGGCTTCACATCCAAAGACAGCAAGTACTTCCATTTAGATTTCTTCCAGTGTGACACTGTCGACATTCAAAACCTTATCGTAACTGCCCCAGGAAACAGCCCTAACACGGATGGCATCCACTTCGGGCAGTCCAAGAACATCAACATCGCACACACTAAAGTCGGGTCAGGCGACGATTGTATATCTATTGGTTCAGGCGTTACTAACATCACTGTACTCGATGTTCAGTGTGGGCCAGGTCATGGCATTAGCGTAGGCAGCCTAGGGAAAGATGGCGACAAGGGTGATGTCACTGGTCTTACGGTGAAGGACAGTACCCTAACTGAAACCATGTTTGGGCTCAGGATCAAGTCGTGGCAGGCCAAGGAAGGTGCAGATGATGGTGTAACCATAACTGTATCCGACTTCACCTATGATAACATTACCATGGTTAACGTGTCCTATCCTATTCTAATCGACCAAGAGTACTGTCCTTTTACTTCATGCACTGAATCTGAACCTTCTACTGTGAAGATTCAAGGAGTTAAGTACTTGAACATAAAAGGCACGTCGTCGACCCCAGAGATGATCAAGTTCGTCTGTAGCGCTGCGAACCCATGCGAAGGGGTGCAGTTGAGCAATATCCACTTGGCTTATTCTGGCACTAATCCCAATGCCAATCAAACTGCTATATGTACTAATGCTGTTGGTACGATGAGCAATGTCAAGCCCGTTGCTTGCTTTGCATAAAAAAAAGCAAAAGAAAAGCTGCTAATACAGCTGTATTCGGTCCCAAGTTCAGAACCACAGATTTTGAGATAACCTTAGGAACCTTATGTTTCATTTGAATTAATGGCTGACATTCAGATTGTATAAATTATGTAATCAGGGCACGTATGTAAATTATTGATCATTATATATTGCCTTTTTTTTGCGCATACTAATAATACTGTTTTTATATGAGGTTTCGCCTCTGGATGTTTGTCTTCTCAAGCTGGAAATAATTGTAAAAAAACCCGAAGCGCATACTCCATTTTATTTGGTTTCAGCAATAATATGTAAATCTGACACACAGAGAAATGTCATATTATGTAATATACAAATTCGTAATTCCTTAATATATAACATCATAATTGGTGCACTTTTATTACATATTGTTGCATATATAAAATAAAGATATTCATATATCATTTCCTTCTATATAAGCTGAGACCATATGTGCCTAAATGTTTGAAACAACACAACTTTTTGTTCCTTCCAGCAAGAAATATTTAGCATGCAGTGAAACGTATATTGGATACCGTTACAGTGCTATTGATATGTAGGCAAAAAAAATATCAACGCATATTACCACAAAAGTAGGAGAAAAAGCATGAGCAGTAAAATAACAACAACTGTGTTTTGTATCAATCAACGCTTACGTTAGACGCTTTACATCCAGAGCTGCCTATAAAGGCAAAGTTTCACTACAAGAAAGTTGGTGTCTATTATGTTCTAACCCAACAATAAACATTTACACTACAATGAGTCGGTTTGTACAAAAGTTGTGTCTTTTGCACTAGTGAGCAGGATAAAAATGCTAGTTTAACTTTGATATTTTTTTTTTTTTTGGAACTTGGTTCAATTCCCACGATGATATGTAGTTGACAATGATTAAACTCTCGACTTTACATGTGACCGTCGTATGTCCTAACCAACCACACTACCCGGTCGTCAACTCTGAAACATTTTTTATTTATGAGAAATTGGACATTTACAGAAGATGATGAAAATTACACATTTAATGACTTTGATTCAAAGCATGAAGGGTGGAGGTAAAGGAGATTTACTAACTTTACATAAATACTGATATAAATTGAGAAGAAACAGAGTTTTATTAATTTGTATCACATCAAAAGTTACATTTACATGCCGTTTGTACAAGTATTTGTAATGAAATGTTAAACCTGGTATTGGGCTTAAGTGCCAGCCCATATACCCGCTATTCAATTATAATATGTTATCATCTCTTTACATTCTCTGTATTTCATTCGATACTCCTCCTCAAACCTAACTAGGGTTAAGATTTGCGAATTTTCCCAATTTGCCGCCGACTTCATCGATCTTCAATTCCTCCTTCAATCTAACAAAAAAAATCGTAGATAATGGCTTCGTTAGTATGTCTGCTCTCTGCAGGTATGTGATTTATATTAAGATTTCCTTTCATAACTTGCTCTCTATCGAACTAGATAATCAATTACATATGCTTTGTTCTGAAATGTAAGACTGGATTTGCGGTTAGAGAAACTATACTAAGATTGTCACACCATATTTTGTTTTGTTGTGTGTTTTAATTTGAAGTTCACTTAGTAAAGATTCGATCCACATAATTTCTACTGTAGCACCAGCAATACTTTTGTATTCTGCTTCTGCTCTAGATCTAGATATGATAGGTTGTTTCTTTGAGCACCATAACATTTGATTTTTTTCCTAAAAATATGTTGTATCATGTGGTAAATCGGTTATCATCAGGATCTATGGTCCAGTCTGCATCTGCATATCCATGAACATTGATAGAGTTGCATGATTCGAGAATTAGTCCTTGATTTATTGTTCCTTTGAGATGCCTTAGAATTCTTTTTACCATTTTTCAATGTTCTCCAATGCTTTTTGCATGAATTGGCATACTTTGTTTACACTGAATGAAATTTTTGATCTATTTATTGTGACATATTGCAGTGCTCCCACAATGCTTCTATATTGTTTGTTATATGTAATTGGATCACCCTTGTTTTTAGACAAGTGTAAATTGCTTATCGCAGGAGTAGGAAGAGCACTTGCTTGATCCATTTTGGCTCTGACAAGAATTTCAGAGATGTATTTCTTCCAACTCAAGTGACACTACAAGATTAAACGAATATTCCAACGGCTCGTAGCCGTTGGCGGCCGTTGGAAGCCGTTGGAATAAAACCAACGCTTTCTAACACTTTTCAATGGAACCAACGGCTATTTTCCAACGGCCGCCAACGGTTAATAGCCGTTGGAAACCGTTACAAGCCGTTTGAATAAAATCTCCAATAAGCCGTTGAAAACTGTTGGAAACCATTGAAAATCTGGGTTTATTTCGCTGTACAACAGCAAACCTATTAACCTTTCATCCACACCATTTCCAATCCATTCCATTTCCAATACATTTCCAATACATTTCCAATCCATTCCACACATATATATCAATATCAATATAAACAACACACATAAATCAATTAAACACCAATATAAACAAACCAAACCATTCAAACATCATAAATCGTACCATCAACGTAAATACCATCAAAACATGTCAATATATCGTTCTCACCCACTCCGTACCAATATATACAACATTAAAACACAAAATAACCTTCTCCAAGTCAATATATACATCGTTCAAACACAAACACTAAAAAGCATACCTCCTCAAGCATCTTCGCCGTCGCCTCCGGAAGCACCAGACGACGAAGGAAAGGTACCATGATTCTGCACATACTCCGCAAGCTTTTGATTCAGCTGCTCCATCTGTATAGCTCGCAGACGATTCTCCTCCTGTAGCTGCTCAATCATAGCTCTAAGCTCCTTAATTTCTTCTTTGTCTTGGGCCTTTTGAGCTTGTCGAGCCTGCAAATAGAAATAATAGCAAAAGGGTTGTCTTAGCATATAAAATATTATAACACTATATATCTAAACGCTAATTTGTTGTACATATGTAAAAGGATTAATTACCGTTACGTTCCCGAAGCCATAACGTCTACTCCGCTGCGTCGGATCCATAACAGCATCAAATATGTTATCTTCCTCCTCCTGTGTCAACTCATCACGACCAGACTGCTGAAGTGCATAAGCCCGTGCCTCCTGTAACCTTGACTATAATGAAAAAAAAAACAATTTTAGTTGAAAAATAGTAGAATGTAATTTCTATTTTACATAGCTAGTAATTAATAAACTTATCGATGTAAGTATTAGAAATTAAAAAACGCATACATATGCCTCAGTCGCCCTATCCTGATCACCCCACTGATATGTGATTTTGTTGGACTCGTCTACTTGCCTAGATGTGTGGGTGTGAGCAAATAAGTCCACTAAGCCTAGATGCGTGGGTGTCTTCTTTGATGGTCGGTCATCCTACTTCCCATTACAAACAATAGAAATTATATTCCATAAATCATATCATTTTAAACGATTTCACAAAATTTTGGCAGCATTTCCCCCGTGTTCCTTGTATCGTACACAAATGCGTGTACACAAGGAACGTAAAGGAAATGCCGTCGAAATTTTGTGAACCGTTTAAAGTGATATGATTAACGAAATATAATTACTTTATAGTGTTTGTAACTTGTCCATTACAGGGACAAATCCGACAAATGATGTATTAGATGAATAGAGTTGTCCGTTTTGTGGAAAAAACGAATAACCCTAAAACGATCATATACAACACTTGTCAGACGGGGCCAAATATATCTAAGGATTTAAATATTTGTTTATATTAAATTTAAATATATAACTCGTTTAATTACTATTGGTTTATATTTTACCGTTTTATTACATAAGTACTAAATTCATTTATACACAAAATTTGTACACAAAATTCATTTGTTACAAATTCATTTATACAGTAAATCAATTCGCATGTTCGCACAAATACAAAACTCGTGTTCGCACAAATGCAATATCCGTTCTAACGGCTTCCAAATGCAATAAACTCTAACATACACATACGTTCAATACTAATCAAATCAACATAAACTAATGCAATATCCTAAATTACAAAATTTTCAATCGGTAATAACTTGTTCATTATGGGATAATAGTTGCAATTAGGGGATAACATGATGTAATATGCATACACTAACAAGTAGGAATCAATCACAACTCAAATTAAACCCTAAATCAAAAAAACCTAAATATTAGGTTTAGAAAATATAGATTGGGGAAGGAGATAATGAGCTTCAGGTCGGCTCTCGGGAAAATATGTAGGAAATTTTCCAATGGCTTCCAACGGCCGCAAACGGCTTCATTCCAACGGTTTCCAACGGCTTCAGACAGTTACAACAAAATCCAACGAGCCGTTGGAAGCCGTTGGAACATGGGCGTTGGAATACACTGTATCTCTAGTAGTGTGAATTTCTGTATTTGATATCTGTTAGTCCTGGAGATGATGGTTGTGATGACAACAACCTTAGGACTTGTTACCAAATATAAATACTAACGTTATGGTTTAGATATATATGTCTATGTAGAATATAAACATGCAGGTACCAAGAATGAAGACTGTACAGTATAGAGATACAAGACTGATGAATTTAAAGATCGAAGATATCAAGATTGAAGACTCATCAGTATCAAGAAATCAAGTTATCAAGTGTTCAAGATTTCAAACAGTACAAGATAATGTAGTTAGTTTAGAATTATGTTAAAACTTCTTGATAGCACTTATATCTTTATTCGAAATTTATTCGTGGAATGAAATCCACTACGAGCCTTTTAAAGGGATGGAACCATAGTAGGATGGAACCCACGACAATATATAATGGAACGTATAGTGGTACTATTTTGATATCCACTAATTTTATAAAAATGTTTTTCAAAAATATATCTCTTGTATTTTAAAAATGTTTTCAAAACTTTCTTTTCAAAGAGACATCTCTCTTGTTTGAAATATTTTAGCCTCAAAACTCTTTTTATCAGTTTTAATATTTTGATTCCAAAATGGTCCTTGTTTTTAAACCATCTCCTATTTTAAATATTTAGCTTTAAAATATTTATATACTCAGATTTTAAATCACTTTATGGATTAAGATTATATATATTAAAAATTATTTTCTAAACTCTTTTATATGTTTAAACTATATTCAAATATATTTACAAAGTTTAGAAATTGTTTTGACAAATTATAGAAACCAATTTTAATAAGAAAATCAAAACATCAATTTTTCCTTGAGCATGTCGACATCCCTCAACCCCCTATGTCGACATGGTGTCCGTTATTTTAAAATTTCAATTTTCAGAAGAAGTGTCTATTCGTCGTATCCTTTCACGAATAGATATGGTTGTTGCTCTAATAAATACCAGTAAGTTCTAAATGAATTTTTAACAGATTTCATTTATTTTCTCTCCTCTTCATCTTCCACATTTATTCTAAAGAATCCTAAACTAAACTCTGCCAAAATACCAAGTGAATCAAACTTGATTATCTCTTGTTTGATTCTCTGCCACTCTCTTCATAAGATCTCAGTGCTATTCAGAGTTATAGAATCTTTTGTAAATCAAACCGTTAAGTAAAAGGTGCGGTTGAGCCTTGAAATCAATTGGGTGTGATTGTAGCCCCAGAAATCAATTTGGTGATCTTGTAGCCTGGTTAAATCAAGAGAGTTTGCCCTGGACTCGAATACAGGAAGGTGTACCTCGTAGCCATGAAACCGAGGGTGTAATCCGGGAGATTATTTTGATAAGAAATCAGTACGATTGTACGAGACTGGATATAGGATAACTCCGAACCAGTATAAAATCCCGTTGTGTTCTTTTCTTTACTGCTTTTATTTAGTATTTGCATCTGTGTCTGATTCTGTGATTATATCTGTGTTTGTGAATTGCATTTGTTGGTGTTTAAATTGAATAAAATTCAAAAAGATTTAAAAAAATCCATAAAACACTATTCACCTCCCTCTAGTGTTATTCCAGCCTTAAGATCTGTAATCCGCATTTCTCTCATTTTGTTTCAGAGCATTGGTTTTCAAAGTTTTTATAATCTGAATTTTGGAAAGTTTTAAAAATGGCTACAACACCGGTTCTATTAACACTATCACTAGTTCATTTGTAGAGGTCAGTCTACTGCCAGACCACCACTTTTTACACTACAAGGGGAACAGTGATTTTCGACGACTGAAAACCGATGGCGGCCGTCGGAAACCGTCGGCGGCCGTCGGAAAAAGCCATCGGAACTGACGGCGTCGGGGAGCAGTACTTCCGACGGCTTCCGGGGGAAATCGCCGTACATATTCCCGACGGGTTCCGGCGGCTTCCCACACATGTCGGTACCCGTCGGAATCTGTCGGAAAAAATGTCCTACAGGCCGTCGTTAGCCATCGGAAGCCGTCGGAAATTTGCTACCTGTAAGTTGTCGTAAGCCGTCGGAAACCGCCGGAAATCTGCTGTTTTTTTTATACCGCTGCAAATATAACCTTCCATCTACATTTCTTTTCCAAAAACTATTAAACCAACACTGAACAATCCAATATACAATATACCAACCACATATCAAAACCCAAAGTACACAAAATTAATCAAACACACAAATTTATCAAATAACATCAAAATAAAATACATAATATACATAACCATTCCAACAACCCCAACAATAAGTGTTATAACATGTTATACATACATAAAATCATCAACATCCAAATCATTACACAACCACACAACCAAGTGTATCAAAAATAATCATACAAAACTAAAAAAATAATACCTGAAAACGGAAGAAAGCAATGAATAAATCTCCTCCAAATCCAAAGCTAGCCGAGGAAGGGAAGCGGCCACCAAAGTACTGCATGTACTCTAACAACTGTGTGGTCTGCATGGCCTATTGGCGGTTCTGCTCCTCCAGCTGGGACACGCTAGTCCGCAATTCTTCTATATCGGCTAGATCGCTTTGACCTCTATTCCGCCGACCCCGTCTCTGACTGCTGGCCTGCAATAAATATTAAATTTAGCTGTGTGATCTCTGTAAGTGTATGTGCATATCTCTGTAAATGAATAAAATTCAAGTTTATTGTTTTGAAAAGGTCCAAATAGCATATTTTAGGTATTCAAGATAAAATTATATATTCCAACATAGAATTTTGAGTTAAATATCAAATTAGCAATAAAATAAATTATTTACCACTTAATTGCCAAATCCGTATCGTCTGCCATGTTCTGCTGGATCCATAACAGACTCAAAAATAGCATCCTCCTCATCAGTCGTCAGCTGTTCTCGACCCGTATCAGCAAGGAGTTTCTGACGCTGCTCCATAAACTTTTCCTGCATTAACAAATAAATAACATCATATCTTATTTCATTATAGTTTAACAAGCAGAACAATTACTAATACTGCATAAAATGAAATATGCTTACATGGCTCTTGCTGGATTTATCGTCCTGCCATGTATATGAAACAGTTCCGTCCGGATTTACATGCTCGACAGCATGCGTACGAGTGAACACGTCCATATAGCCCACGGGACCCTGCGCCTCAGCTTCCTGAAGTTGATTTTTACATACAATTTTTATACATTTAAAATTATATAGCATAAACTATTTACAATTATCATTTAGTAAATTTACCAACTCCTCGCGATACTGCTGAAATGACTTCGACCCTCCGTGATGAGTGACGGGATTTTTATTTCTGTTTGCAGAGTTTCTATCCGACTCTGCCTGTACATTCAAAATTTGATACATTATTTTTCAATCACGTCAAATTAATAATTCAAAATAATTTAGTATACTTGCCTTCGCCTCGTCCGTTTCCCAATATCCCAACCATGCTTGTCATACGCTCTCCCCCATCCACCGTGGTTTCTTACCGGATTTCTTAATTTCGGATATCGTGTCCCTATAGTTCTTCCGCATCTTCTTCATCCAGTATCCTCGTGCCAGCAGCATATCGTCTGTCTGGATGTCTATCTCAGCTTGTGTTTCACGATAAAAAGAAAAATAAAAGATTACACTGTAACGATAAACAGTTGAAAAACGAGAAAAACGGATTAAAAATGGAAAACAGAAAAATATACATACCAGGACATCCTGCCATATGCACTCTATGATGTGAGGAGGGATGTTATCCCGCTTCGGCCAGCAAGCACTCATCCTACTCCGGTATGAAGCTCTAGAAACATCTAACAAAACCTTCGAGGGCAGTAGGTCGAACCCTGTAACGACCCCAGATTTTAATTTATTTAAATTGATAATTAAATGAATTTTTAAATTAAAATTTGTAAAATTTATTATAAATGGAAGCGAGTTTCCCCGAATACAAATAAATTTTGTATAAACCATTTAAATTTGATGTTATTATAAATATTGTGTATATATGAGAATATATATGTATATAGATATATATGAGTAAATTTTAATTTATATATATATATATATATATATATATGTATGTTGGATTTGAAATATAATCTTAAATAAATGGTTTTAAAAATAAGTAAAACAAAACAATAATAATAAAAGAAAAAAATAAAATAAATACATATGTAGAGGAATACAAGAAAATAAGTATGTAAGTTAAAACTAAATAATTAAGTTAGAAATTAGAAATAAATATGCAAACTAACATAATAACAATAACCATAACAACCTTTAGAGTAAAACTTAAGTAAAATATTATATACACTATAGCAAATTATATTTGCAGGCATGAAAAAATCACTTAAGTATAAGGTAATAAGACAAGAACAAGTAAAAGAAAGCAAAGATAAGTATGAAACAAAATAAAGAACATATGTACAAGGGTATAAAAACAAACCAGGTTAAAGAATAAACAAGTATATACATAAAGTAAATGTAATATCTATGAAAGTACTAAGCAATTAATGCCAATATCTTGGTACATAATAACATATCATCTCAGCCGAAAGCAAAGAAGAAAAAAATGAATTTGTACAAACTCATAAATGCAAACTATCTTCAGCCATGCCTACCCTTGTACAAATAAACATACACTGCTGTACACCTCTTTTATATATCAAACATCTCAAATAAAAACATCAGAGCAATGCAAACAAACTAGAAAAAATCTGAAAGCATCAAACTTCAGCCTGGAAAAGAAATCAAAGTAAAATGAAAACTAGAGAGTTTAAAGCCAAGCCGAGATCTGGAAACCAGAATCTGGAACAACTTCAACTTGAAAAGCAAATCAGATCAATGCAATTAAATCAAAACAAAAGCACAGATTAAATTCAGTGTTTCCAGTTCAACATCATTTCAAAATTTTCAAGAATCAAGTCAACAAAAAATATGCAAGTTTCAAATTCCAGTTCAAGCCTTCCTGTTTTCAAACAAAAGGTCAAGCTTACTGTTTTAATGTTAGGTGAGCAAACCTTCTTTGTTTCCTTTACCTGTGAATAACCTTCACCTTTGAAAACCTAAGTATCTAAAATTAGTTTCAAGTTCATATCTGGAAAATATGTATGTTGTTGTTCCTGAGTATATGTAAGTGTGAATATGTAACTCTGTCCATGCTTGTATCTTTGTTCTTGTTTTTGTTCTTTTTAGGCCAGATTTACAAACAAATCCAAATCTCTTGATCTAAGCATAATTTGAATACAAGCTTTAAATAAAACTTGGTTGTTTTATTATAAGCTTTAGTTTAGAATTTTATTTGAGCTAAAACAATTTAGTATTATCTCTGTAAATTTAAAAGAACAGACCAAGACTTTAAATTGGTCAAATTTAGAACTTCTTAATTTTTGAATTCAGGGTTACAAACTGAACTCTTATACAAAAATATGATTTTTAAAGTAAAAATTATGATTTTTAGATAAAGGGTTTAAGTGTAGTTCAAATTTGAAATAAAACTGCATTTCCACCAATTCCAGGAAATTGAATCAATATAAAAGGTTGAAATTTGAATTAGAGCAAGTTTAAGTGCCTGTGATTTCGTAAAAATTATCAGAAAAATTTCCTATTGAGTAAATTTAAGAAACGAGAACAATTTAGGGTTTAGTTCGAGTTTTTTTTGTGTTTTGGAAATTGACGATCACGACACCATGAATCGATTGAGCTGTGCGTGCTTTTAAGGGATGGAGGAGGAAGGGTTGACGAGGTCTTCGCCGGAGTTTCAAAGGCGACGGTGGTCGGAGCTTCGGGGGGGAGATGTAACAACCCGCATATCTATCGATTCAATATTTAAATATTTTATTTAAATATTTTATCGTTAGTCGGATGTTAGTCCGAAAAGCTACTTTTTGCATACGGTCAAATTAGGACTCGAGACCACCCCCATTGAGTTCAAAATGACGTTTGCGATCTTTTTGAGTGTAAACATCGATATGTTTGGAGATAGTGAAATTTTCAACATTTTTTCCCGCCTTTGACTTTGGTTTGGACTGCACCCCTTTAGTTCAGCCCAACCATCTTCCTCACTCTATCAAAACACTTCAAGCTTTGTCAAAAATGGTGGTGGGAAAGAGAAATTAAAACTCCCAACTCAAATTCTATTGCAAATCCGAGATTCAACATCAAATTCAAGTAGAAGATTGTGGATTCAAGCTTTGGGTTGCTTCTCCTTGCTTTCAATCTTCATCTTCATCAATTTCGTGGAAAAGGTGAGATTTTTGATCTCACATCTTGCCTATATCTATCTTGGACTGTTGGGAATGATCCCCTATTGTATTTGCATCAACATTTGCATTTGGTTTGGATTGGATTGGCGAAAAACTTCAATTTTCAGCGTTTTGGTGATTTTTCTGGCCTTAAGTCGTTTCTGGCCTTCGCTGAGTCGTCCACGAGTTAAGCCTAAGTCGTGAGTCGTTCACGAGTTAAGGGCTTAAGTCGCGCGCGTGCATTTCTGTTCGCCTGGCTTGAGTCGTTCACGAGTTAAAGGCCTGAGTCGTTCACGAGTTAAAGGCCTGAGTCGTTCACGAGTTAAAGTGTTAAGTCGTTCTGGGTGTTCTGCCTTCGCTAGGTCTTTCGCGAGTTAAGTGATAAGTCGTAGCTCGTATTTGAGCTTAAGTCGTAGCTCGTATGGCTCTTAAGTCCTAGGTCGTTGGCTTTTAAACCGTTAAGTCGTATGACCTTAAGTCGTAGGTCGTCCCCGACCTAACTCCACTAGGTCGTTCTAGCCTTAGCTCGTAGCTCGAATAGAAGATTAAGTCGTTAAGTCGTTCGCGAGTTAGTACTTGGTCGTTTGACCTGTTTTTCCCCTAGGTCGTTCGACCTGTTCTTCTGCTAAGTCGCGTGGCATTCTCCACTTAGGTCGTATGACCTTATCCCTTAAGTCGTAAGTCGCTTGCCTCCCTTAAGTCGTAAGTCGCTTGCCTCCCTTAAGTCGTAAGTCGTTCGCGAGTTAGTACTTGGTCGTTTGACCTATTTTTCCCCTAGGTCGTTCGCGAGTTAGTACTTGGTCATTTGACCGGTTTGGCTTCTCGAGACCGCTTGCCTTCACTAGGTCGTACCCCGAATTACTCTGCGTAGGCAATCTTATCTGACAAAGCATTTATCAGAATTTCTACTTTGATGGTTTTGGGATTGACTTCTTTGGACTTTACTCACGTCTTCGAACGTGAATTGATTTGTTCTACAATCGTTTTATGACTTGTCACTTTAAAGATATATGAAGGTTTCAATACTAATAGTAAATATCAAAACTCTTTCATCAAAGCGATTTCAACACTATTTTAAATATCAAAAGTTCGTTTTCTCAAACCGATTTTCAATCTACTAGTATATATAAGCCTTTTACTTCACTCGAATGAGAAATCGACTTAAACGACTTAGTAAAACGAGTGGTATGAAACGCTTGCGTTCACTTCGTCGGTTAGCTCTTGGACTTGTTCGATTGAGCCCTTTTTGGTGACAATTTCCTAGTGAAGATTTACAGCTTGTTCGTAAATATTTAAGTTAAGCAAGTGGTTATGGGACATGAAGCTAAACTCATATATTTACTAGCTTGGTGTGATTGACACTTCCTTATGATCATGACGATCATTTTTGTGATTTAGACTAGCGATTGAGTGATGTCTCTTTGTCTACGTGGGAGACTATACCCCGATCATGTGATGTTTCGCCATCACATTTCCTACGGTCTTCGGGCCATTCCTGTGTGAAAATTTAATGGATAGCTTCCATGAGATATCATCTCGTCATGTGTTTACGCGTAGGTGAGTTTTCATGCTCCCATTCATGTGTTAGGCCTCCCCCCCTTTATGTGTTTTCTGGATTTCTGATGATGATTTCTGGAATTTTGTGCTTCACCAATTTTCATGATTTTCGTTGATATGATATCAGTTTTTGTGCATTGGTGAATTCATGTGTTATTGACTTGTTATGAATACAAGTTTAGGGTATGATACCCTATTTTATCTTTGAGAAGATTCTTGTGATATTGATTAATCTTTTGTTGATTATCATTTACATACTTATAGTAGTATGTCGCTATGGTTATTACATGTTCATGTCATGCCTTTTACTGTATACCATATCATCTGATATTTATAGTTAGACTGATCCGTTTATTATTTTCTTATAAATAATACTCGGGTCAGACCGAGATGTTACAGGTGCTTCTGCTTGACTTCTCTTCAGGATACTTCTGACTTTTGGCTAACTACTTAGATTAGTAGTTTTTGGATGTACACCTTTGAGATATAGACTCTATGTTGTGTACTTATTCTTTTGTATAGCACGTGATGCTATTCTTTTGTATTATCGTGGATCTTTCCGACCACTACTCTGATGTACACTTTCATGTGATATATATATTTATTCATATCTTCTTCCGCCTTTGTGATATGGATGTCTGTGACTGATTTATGTTATGATTATTTCTATGTTTGTTTCCGAAGATTATATATAGCCACCGTGTGATAGCTTTGTGTTTGTATCGGTATGTCGGATTTCCTCCTTAAAAGATATGCATTCTATTCTATCTGACGTATCGATGCTCGCACAAAGAAGTTACATGGATGGTCGCTCCTCCACAGCCTTATTCTCCGCGCTAATTGACAGCACTACATCGTAGTGTTCTTGGTTAGCGTGGGTATAGAGGTGGGGCGTCACAGGAGACGTTGACAGGTTTTGGTTGAGTAGGTGCTGCCTGTACCAGTTTTGTTCCAGGCTTTGATTTATACTCGAATTCGATTTCGAGTCAAATCGGAGGAGTTTGGATGGTCATTGTCAGATCGGGGGATGGTATTCGACTTGCTGATGACGTCGGCGATGACTGGAGTTGGCCAGAGGGGCTGTGCACGTGCATGTTTGGGGTGGCGTATCTGTTGCGTTCGAAATTTTTGGGGAAGAAGAAGGAACTCGGGGATGGTCTCGAGAAAACGATCGCTGGACTCGAAGCAGGTGGAAACGCGAAAAACTCGAAGTAAAGCTCGTGTCTTTTGCAGTTTGTCTCGGGTCTGTTGATTTTTATGTTAAACCAGTTTTAAACTTTAAAACCAGATCAAGTTGTATTTAAACGATTTTTGTAAAATAGTTCTTTTGCAAATGATAAATGTTAATCCAAGTTGAATTGGTAAAAAGGTTTAAAAATAAATAATTTCAAAATTTATTAAATTAAAAGTGTTTTCAATCTATATAACTTTAATTTTAAAAAGTTTATAAACTTAATTTTTTTAATTAAGTGAATGATTAAAAAATAATAATAATAAAGATCAATGGTTTATCTTTTAGTTGATGAAATCTTAAATAATTAAAGAATTATTAATAGATTAATGGAAGTGATTAAGGAAGAATTGATTAAATGAAGGTGATTAAAGGATAAATGATTACTTAATTAAGTAATTTAATTAATGATTAAAGTTAAGTAATTAAATAATTAAAGGATGATTACTCAAAGTAATTAATTTGTGATTTATTAATATAAGTGATTAGGATAATCACTCATTGTAGTTAATAAAGTATAATTAACTTAAGGATGAATTAATTTAAATTAAGGATAATTAACCATTAATTAAAGAAATATATATATATATAATTATGTGATAGATTGATTATTATTGAAATGTTTTGAGTAGTTTGATATCCCTGTTTGTGATTGTGATGCTTTGTGATATGAATTACTTTGTGCTGAGCTGTAATTTCTATTTCTGTGATATATTACTATGTGAATATGAAACCCTTGGCCCGTAAAATGGCACTTGAATTTTGATGCGACAGGGAGTCGGATTCCAGTTGGTTATCCGAAACCCACATCGAATTATAATAGTGAATCTTTGTGACCGATAAATTTATTTTATCTATGAATCTGTGAATGAAGATAAGCGTTATCGATTATACCGCTTATCGATATATCTGCGATGATTGATGTTACACTATTGTGTGTAAAAACCCTGGACTACACCATACACACACAAATATGGATTTCATGTGGAAATCGGTTAAGTCACAGATGATTTAAAATTTATGTTTTGAAATTGAAATTTTAATTTCAATTGATTTTGAAATTGGAAATTGGGGTTTAATATGAAAAGCTTTTGAAAGGAGTTTTAAAGATATTTTGGATATCTTGAAATTTAAATAATTTGATTTAAATTTGAATTCAAGTTGAAATTGAATTCTATGATTTGAAACTAGGGATTAAAGAAGATGTACAAATTATATATGGGTTAAACTATTTTAAAAGTATTGATTTAGGAATTTGAATTTAATTCAAGGGTTTTAACTCGTGTAAATATAACTGGATTTTTCTAAAAAGAAAACTATTTGTTTTCAAATAATACCAGCTTTCGTATGAGAAGTGAACTTCCAATTTATGTTGAAAGGTTTCAAATTTAAAATGAAATCGAAATGTTTTGAAAGGCTATGAATGAATTCTTTTTGAAAGCTATGAATTGAATCTGTTTATTTTTAACAGATTTAAAATGATGATTTGTTTAAACCATTCGAAATGAAATTGTTTTGAAAGCTATAAGTTGAATCTTTGTTTTAAAGATTTAACGAGTTAATCCAATTGAAACGGAAATTGTTTTGAAATCTGTAAATGGATTTTTGTTTAAAACTGGGTGAACTTTATGAAATAAATTTTTTTGTTTAAAAGATTTGAAATGGTAATTGATTGAAACCATTTAAAAAGAAGTTGAATTATTTAGTTGTGACTTAATTGAAATCACATATCCATTCGTTTTTGAATATTGCGCTCATTATTCGGGTTAGCCGGGAAAAGACATTTGTGTCATATAACCCATTCCGAATAGTGATATGTCGTATATGGATAGCATTTGAAGACCGGTGGTGAAGACCGGATATTTTCAAAAATGAAAGGACAACTCATCGAATGTCTCTGCATCGATTGGCCCCGATATAGAGATTTTATCACCCTTTGTGATGGGAAGTCCGGACGTGATTAGAAATTATCCGGATTTGCAAGGGCTTCTTCAGAAGTGCCTTCGGTTCTGTTCGAACCCGGAACAGACTTGTATGGATTGTATGTCTGACATTACACTTTGAGATATAAAGCCGTTTTCTTTCAAATACATTTCTATTTGGTGGCGGAGAATTTATTCTCTTAGCTTAACACCCTTCTCTGAGACGTACAAGCTCAGAGGTTATGTAGTTGAAGGTTATCAGCGATATACTCCCAATTTGGTAATGTGACATGCTGAGTGTTGCTGTGTGATGATCATTATTTGATCATTTGTGATATGGTCATTTGTTTGATCATTTATCTTTATGATCATTACTTTGATCAATTGTTGACCCGAAGCATGGCTTTGTGACAAAGCGTAGCTTTGTGGACGAGACTTCGTCGGACCTCACACCCCGGAAATTGTCAAAACAGGAAAGATGCGGCAAGGTTATTAGGGGATCGCGCCCCCTTAGTGTATGTCATTTCCTTCTGGATAGAGGTGGTATCATGGTATGGAGCCCAGATATTTAACCTATGTTGTTGCTGCAATATTATTCTTATGTGGTTGTTGGAATCGAGGATCCTCGGGAAGATTGGTTACGATCGGGGGATGACATATTCGTGTCAGTAGTTACCCAGTTAGGGGTAACCCGGCCTTGTGTTGGCAGAGATCTAACTGTAATGTTAGGTTATTTCTCGGGTCGTCTTTCCAGAGGCATACCTATGTGGCAATGGGAAGTTCCTTGGCCTGACCATTTGTTGGAAATCCAAACTCCAATACGAACTGTGTACGGTATTAGTTGTAGAACCTGCCATTTACTTATGGTGGTGCCCCACTGTTTAGATGGTAGCTATAGTAGGCATAGTTCGAAATGTCTACGCTGGCTAAGATTTATATTCTATTTTTGAAATGTTTTTTACACTATGCACTAATAATAATATCAAATCAAATGATTTGTTTTACGTAGTAAGCATCTTTGGCTATCATAAGAAGAAATCTCCTCCAATTCTGCGTTTGCATTGTGTGTGTGGCGGGAGGTCTTATGGTAGTTTCATTTTCTAAAAGCATTGCGAATTGACTTTAAAATTCTCTTGTTGTTCGTTTTTAAAGATAAACTGTTTTTGTTGCTCACACCAGTCCCATGTCTGATCCAGAGTTTATTGTTTCTTTCCTAAACTCTGGATGCTCAAAATTTTTCTACACGAGCAGTCTAGAGTTGGGTTTTTCAGATAGTCAGATTAGTAGATTTTCTGGAGCTAGTTCAGTCTTTGGATATGGACTGCACTTGCTTATCTTTGTGCATCGTTATTGAGAGTTCAAGCTATTTCTGGATTGGTGCTTTGAAGATGGAGATTATCCGCTGCTGATGTTATCGTTTTCTTTTCCGCTGCTATTTGTTGTATCATATCTCTGATGTATATTGATATTCATTGTATCACTCTGTTGTATCAGATATTGTATCAGATATTGTATCAGATATTGTATATCAATGTATTATTCTTTTTTCCGCTGTGTTATTTACTTAACTGTGTTATAAGCTCCGGCGACTCGGATTTGAACGCTCGAATCTATGGCATTCGAGTACGATGTAAATTATGGATGTCGATTTTCGAGCGGGAAAAATTCGCTTCGTTACAAACCCCTTGTTTTTAAATATGATACAGATAAGTACGTACGTATATCAAAAAAATAAGATGCTGAATAAAATTTAATTCTTACCCCGCTGCTCTAGGTACTAAAGAAACTACAGGACGCTGTGATGCTTGCGATGGACCACTGCCATCGCCTCCTGTAGATCGGGAAGAGCTCCTGCCTCTAGAAGACATTACAATAAACCTGTGACGTATGTACACATCGTTTCAAAAGAGAATAATAACATGATAATGAAATATATTTCATACGTAAATGAAATCAACGGTATAAATTGCTAAATTAATGATTGAAATGGAAATAGAAATGGAAGTGTGTTATACCTGATTCATAATGGGTCTCATGTTACGACGATAAGCAGATTACATTGCATTTTTAATAAAAATTGCTAAATAAATGACAAATGGAAATGACATAAAACATGTAAACAATGGTAAACGTACAAATTTAGTTTCATAGTCACATCAATTTCATAATACATCAAGAATTCAACTTAGTTACATCAATTGCAATAAAAACAGATTCAGATTTATATCAGTCATCATCGTCTTCTGATTCAGATTCGGTCTCGTTTTCTACGAAATTTTCCTCTACACTGTCAAACGCTTCTACCAAAAAATTTGATTCATCGATCAAAGGACCAAAATCTGTATGATCGTCTATAATTATTATTTCGTTATTTTGCTCAAGATCTACCTGATAAGCTTGTTCGTCCGGAATATTCTTCCCATCGAATGTGAATCTGGCCTTTGTTTTAAAAACTGCAGACCAATCTGTTTTATCTCTTTTTAGAGACGGATAAGGAGTGTAATAAACTTGCAATGCTTGTTTGGCTAGTACAAAAGGATCATACTTGTGATAGTGTGATGTATGCTTTATTTCGATAAGATTATAATCCTTGTGCACATTAATTCCAGAACCTGGAACATTGCTAAACCAATTGCATCTAAATAGAAACACCTCCTCCGCGGGTCGTGAGAAATATGTCAGTTGCAAAATTTGTGTTAGAACGCCATAAAAATCATTTAAGTGATTTTCTGGATCGTCACTACCTTTAACAAATACACCAGTATTATTTGTTAATTTTTCTGCACCGTATTCTTTGGTGTTAAATTTATATCCATTGACGAAATATATTGGATATGTCTTGACCACTCTTTTTGGTCCCATCGCAAGATGTTTCAACCCTTCGTCAACAACACAATTTCTCGGCTCATAAACGTAATTTGAAAACCAACCGGAAAATTCTTTACTGAGGTCTCCGTTCGGATGTTCATGTTCATAAACACTGTTTATATAAACAAATTATTACATTAGGTTATACATGCGCATGAATTATAGAAAAGAATAAAACACAAATTATTATTTCAGATTACCTAACAAACGGTGCAACCTCGGCACAATTTAGAAGAATATAAGTGTGTGCTACATGAAGATCTCTATCGTCTAGCCATATTTCTTCACATTTTCCAGAAGGCCGACCATGTTGTCTAAAAATAGATAACATTGCTTGAGAGGACTCTTGTTCGTCGCCTTCGTCATTACGAGGAACACTTTCAAATGAAATATTCACGTGGTCACTGAAATAGTGAGAGAAAAGGAACGAAGCTTCTTCTTCGATGTAAGATTTACAAATCGAACCTTCAACTCGTGCTTTTTACCTCACTTTTTTCTTCAGATGATTCAAATATCTATGCAAAATTAATTTATATTAACTTCATTTTTCAAATGCAATTAAATTACGTGATAACATATTACATACCTCTCAAATGGATACATCCATCCATATTGGACATGACCTCGAAGTCGTGCTTCAGATGGGAGATGAACAGGTAAATGTTCCATTACATTAAAAAAACCTAGCGGAAATATTTTCTCTAATTTGCAAAGCAATATAGGAATATCCACTTCAAGTTTACGTAAACGTTGCACTTTTAAAGTAGTCGAATAAAGCTCTTTGTAAAACAAACTAAGCTCCGTTACTACCTTCCAAACTTTTAACGGCAGTAGTTCTTTGAACATAACAGGAATTAAATTTTCCATCATTATGTGACAGTCGTGACTTTTCATTCCACTCAATCTACCATTTTTAAAGTCAACACATCTACGAAGATTTGATGATATCCCATCAGGAAATCTTAACTCTTCCACCCATTTTAACACAGCTTTAACTTGATTATTATCTAATTCGTAACAAGCTTTGGGTTTTTTACTGTCATTTGGTTTCTTATGAAGCTCAGGACGTTTACATAATTCTTCTATATCACGTCTTGATTTCAAATCATCCTTCGTCTTCCCTTTCACATTCAAAATTGTGTTATAAACATTATCAAATACATTTTTCTCATTGTGCATCACATCTATATTATGACGAAGCAGAAGATGTTTCCAATACGGCAACTCCCAAAAAATAGTTTGTTTGCACCAGTTATGAACAACTGATTTGCCTTCAATTTCTGTTTGCTCTCTAGTTTCATATATCTTTGGATAGTCCCTAACAAGTTCATATATGTCTTCGCTTGACCATATCGTCGGTGGTTGTCTGGTTTCTACTCTATTAGCTAAAAAAATTTCTTGTCCCCTCTGAAGGGATGATTTACATGGAGAAAATATCGATGACAGTCAAATCATGAAATTTTCTTACCATGAGGTAAAGAAAACGCTCGTGTTTCATCCATGCAATATGGACATGCTAGACGACCGGCGGTACTCCATCCTTAAAGCATTGCATAGGCAGGAAAATCACTTATAGTCCACAACAAAGAAGCAAACATATGAAATTTTTTCTTCTTGGACACATCGTATGTTTCTACTTCTTCGTTCCACAGTATTTTTAACTCCTCAATCAACGGTTGTAAGTATACATCGATTCCTTGTGTCAGATCGTCGGGGCCGGGAACGACCACAGTAAGAAACATATTGTGACGCCCCACCTCTATGCTCATAATAACAAAGAGTATTAAAAGAAATACTGTCTATTATTACGAAGAATAAGGCTGGATAGGAGCGACCATCCGTAATTGGCCTTACACTAATATTGGTTATCTTGATAGGAGTGGTATATACTTTTTATTTTTCATCTATTATTTATTTACTCCCATCGACATATCCAATTATCAGTATAAAACAAACTACGATAGTTCATAATAGTTTAGGACATTAGATATAACAATAACACAGATAATATAAATGCGGAACACAGATTAACAAAATCTCATATATATATAACCGATGTCAGTTACAATATATTTGACACGATACATATGATACAACTACAACTGTCGACTCTAGAAGTTATATATACAAGTACATTATCAACTAATATACATGAATACATATCGTTCTATACAATGACATGACTACTACAAAATGACACTGACAACTTCAGAAGATGTGAAAAGTCTTCATATCCTGAACAGCAACTCAAAGAAGAAAATCTACAACCTGAAATAACTCGGGTCTGACCCGAGTATTACATTCAAAAGAAAATAATACACAGGTCAGTCTAATTCAACTCAGTTATTTGTGCAAAGAAGCGATAATAATCAATATCGAATAGACGACGGTCACAATAATTCCCGTCTATCCGACTCTTTAAACAAAGAAATTGGATGACGGACGATATAACACTTAATAGTGTTAAACAACAATCAGCAGATTTAAATCATCAATAGAGATAAATAAACAATTTATCAAATCGACTAAATCAATTCAAAACAATCGAAATTGTCACTTTTAAACCATCAAAGTTTTGACTGGCTGCCGTACACGCACGCGTGTACGGCCTCGCCAATACGGCATAAAAGATCAATGCATCACGACGCAAAGAAAAATATCAATTCAAAACTGTCAATTATGGGTGGCTGCAGTGCACTAAGTAAGTGGCGATAGCATGAAGCTCCAACCAAGTAATTATTGGATATGTACACAAGTAAATGTACATAACAACTACACATGGCAAATTGAATCAAAGGTAAGAAAAGAAATGGCACAGGTATGTGCAGGTCTGAAACTACAAGGACAATGATAGCATTTTCATGCAATACTAGTTGAATGTGAGCAATGTGCCCGGCAACAACTTCAAGTGGACTAATGCAAAATGGATAATACATCAAGACCAAATGCAATTGCAATATGGGCCTGTCAGTATACAAGTAATATTGTCTCGAGGTAAATAGGCAGTGCCGCTAAAACAGGCATAACTACAATTTATAAAATGACACAAGGATGAACAGTCGACAAGTATAAACTGCACCTAAGACACCAACTACGAATGCTCAAATGGAGTTAAAATGATGCCATGACCAAAACATGAACAATATAATACACTAACAACAACAAGTACACTGAAATACAAAGGTGCAACTAGTCTGGAAATCACTCAGAAATGAACACCAAAAATGATCAGACTCGAGTACGCAATGTCTACGGTCATAAGTGATACCAAGTGCACAAGCAGTAGTACGCAAGTGCAGACCTCAAAGGCAAAGCCTTGACATCAGATATGAAACAAAGTTAGTGAATGAACATAGATAAACCAAGCAGTGACATTGCCAAAATCACAGAGTCAAATTCAAATCCAGGCAATACTAAATTCGAACAAAGGCAAAGTCATAAAGTAGGTTCAATTCAAAATCAATGTGGAAGCTACAAAGAAAAGGGTCGATTTCAGGTATCAAAACAGCAGTTTTGAAATCAATGCATCAGGGATAAACTCGAATAGCAGAGAAGACGGTCAGAGTAAAAGTCTACAATGAAACCAGAGTGAATATCAACATCAGAGACTTGGCCTAAATTCAAGAATATATGCATACACACATACATAGGTATGTATGCACATATGTAGTCTTGAATAAACAGAAGTAATGTATACAAATGGAACAATGGACAGAACCATCAGACAAGTAATCAGACCAGGCTACAAAAGCAGATGAGGTGTAGACTACGAATGAGTGCAAACAAGATAAATCTACAACTGCAACCTGATCAAATGCAAGTGCGACAGGTAGATGAAGATGTAGTGAAGCCAAAGCAAGCAAAGGGATTGATATGGCAATACAGCAAGTACAGGAATGATCAGTGCACTAACAAAATAGAAATAAGGAATACTACTTCAGACTAACAAATACCATACATAACTCGAACACAGTGAAGCCAACCTTCAAAGGGTACAAGAAAATGACCAAAAGTAATAACAATCATATATATATACATACATGAATGCATATATATATATACATACATTGGTGTGTCTGTAAAGGTTCATTTTGGACAGAATCAACAGAGTTTCCAATTCGAAGTCAAGTGAAAAACGTCAAGTGCACAACACTGTCAAATGAAGACTCAAATTACAATTTTCACTGCCTCAACAGTCAGAGTATCATCGACAAAGTGAAACCACACGTATACATGAGACAATACAAATTTCATCTACAAAATGTCAAAGCATATCCGAGCGTGATGGCACACTCGAACGAAGAAACTGCTGTTAACAGCTGTGCAAACCAAAATATGACGAAGTCACCAGAAATTCCCAAAACCCACTTATGAAACCCATCTTCTCGAGAATATAAGAGTTCGAACAAAATCCACATAAAAAAATTAGACAGTCAAAAAAATCGAACAACAAAATCGAAACCACTACAGCCATGAAACAGAAACGAACGAAAAATCACAGGATTCAAATACTAATACGCTAGAGGTATGAATTAGATGTGAGTGAGGGGGTCACTCACCTCCATCTGATCGAGAAGGCGAAGTCGAACTCGATTGAGTAGACGAGGCCGCGCGCGAATCCATTGAAGCAGGCAATCGAAGCACTAACCCTTAATTCAAGCGACGACTTCGAAGACCTAATTTCTGAGCTAAAGGGACGAACGAGAAGACAGAGCCACCATTTTTTTTCGTTAGACCTAGGGTTTTTTTTCGTTTTCGAAGTGAGATGGGAATGGGTTGCGAACGAATATCAAGGGAATGAGTATAACCCTAATCTCGACAAAATGAAACGGGCTGAATTAATAGAGAAAAGCCCGTATAATTCTTTAATGAATTCTCAAAAGAATTTCAACTAGATTTAAATCCCAACAGCAATTAGTTATCAGATTAACCGTTTAACGACGATTATAAAATAGTACAAAACCTCGGGTTGTTACAGACTCCCCTCCTTATAAAAATTGCATCCCCGCAATTTTCCTAATTAAAGTCGTCACTAACAATTATTTTTCTAACATAAACTGGTTAATGCTAGAAAATAAAGTCGGGAATACAAACGCCAAAGAAATCGTTTAATCCCAATAAAAGAGATTCACCAATCTTTCAACAAAATCTAACTATCAACAGATAATCAGAAAACATCAAATATCTAATTATCTCAAACGATAATCAAAAGACATCAAATCATCAATTATTTACTTATTAAGACGATAATTAAATTTCAAATCAACAAATATTCGATTATCAAAAACGATAATCAAATTTTAAATTCAACAAATATTTGGTTATCTCAAGTGATAATCAAATTCCAAATTCAATAAATATTTGATTATCTCAAGCGATAATCAAATTTCAAATTCAATAAATATTTGATTATCTCAAGCGATAATTAAAACTAAAATCAACAAATATTTAATTAGCAAAGACGATAATTAAATCTCAAATCAGCAAATATTTAATTATCAAAGACGATAATTAAATCTCGAATCAACAAATATTTAATTATCTAACAGCGATAATTAAATCTAAAATCAACAAATATTTATTTATCTCAAGCGATAATTAAATCTAAAACCGACAAATATTTAATTATCTCAAGCGATAATTAAATCTAAAATCAACAAATATTTAATTATCTCAAGCGATAATTAAATCTCAAATCAGAAAATATTTAATTATCAAAGACGATAATTAAATCTCGAATCAACAAATATTTAATTATCTAACAGCGATAATTAAATCTAAAATCAACAAATATTTAATTATCTCAAGCGATAATTAAATCTAAAACCGACAAATATTTAATTATCTCAAGCGATAATTAAATCTAAAATCGACAAATATTTAATTATCTCAAGCGATAATTAAATCTAAAATCAACAAATATTTAATTATCTCAAGCGATAATTAAATCTCAAATCAGCAAATATTATTTAATTATCAAAAGCGATAATTAAAAGCAACAAATATCCGATTATCAAAAACGATAATCAGAACTCATATCAATAAATATCTAATTATCACAAGCGATAATTAGAAACAACAAATATCCGATTATCAAAAACGATAATCAGAACTCATATCAACAAGTATCTAATTATCACAAGCGATAATTAGAAACAACAAATATCTGATTATCAAAAACGATAATCAGAACTCATATCAACAAATATCCAATTACCTATAGATAATTGGAAGCAACAAATATCTAGAAATCAATTAAGAAGACTAGAAAATCAACATAAAAGCTTGGATCGATCCCATCAGATGGCGAGTTTTTAATTCGCCGCACGTGCAACAACATATGGCCGAAGCCTACCAAGTACTCAACATAATTTTGGCGCCCAACAAATGACCCGAAGGTCCAACATATGAGCCGAAGGTCTAGTACTAGTATTTGACCCGAAGGTCCAACATATGACCCGAAGGTCCAACATAGTGGCTCGAAAGCACACGAAAACATCAAATATTTCAATTAACGAGTCCGGAATTAACCAAAATAGTAAACGCACATGTCCCATAACCACGAGTTTTACTAAATTGTTTAATTCTCTTCATCGTTTCCTTGAAAGTGTAGAATCATCAAAACAACAGATATTCAATTAACGAGTCCGGAATTAACCGAAATAGTAAAAGTGTGGTTCCATACTCCGCACTTTTGCTAAATCGTTTAAATCACTTCATCGTTTCCTTGAAAGTGCAAAATTGTGTATTTTGTAAAAATACACTTTACATTCTCAAACGGACAAGTCCGGAATTAAGCGAATCAGTAAAAGAAAGGGGTCATAGTCCTCGATTTTGCTGAAACGTTTAAATCGCTTCCTCATTCTTTTGAAAGCGCAAACTGTTAAAATTCCTGAAAGCAATTTTATTTATTTTGCAAAAATAACAATTCACATTCTCAACTGGACAAGTCCGGAGTTAAGCGAAACAGTAAAAGAATGGGGTCATAATCCTCGATTTTGCTGAATCGTTTAAGTCGCTTTCTCATCCTTTTGAAAACGCAAACCGTTAAAAATTTATAAAACAATTTTCATTTTTAAAACGAGTTTCCAATCACGTGATTAAAGCAGCAATATTAGTAACAATTTCGATAAGGAAATTCTACTTCTCAAAATACCGTAAAAACGGTCACAAATCAGTATTGCGGAATAACCGCTTGAAAATCCACTTTTAAAACTTGACGGTTACTGAAGCCAAGGTGACAGTAATTTTTAAACGTCAAAATCTCATCAAAATAATTTACATCAAAATGTAATATCAGTGAATTTTCATTCATCAACATGCCACAAAACACCGTGCTTCAAAATATAGCATTGGTGTAAAATCCCGTTATAAAAATAACAGCAACAAAATACGTTTCATAACCAAGCATCGGTTCAACGTAAAATAAATGCAATAACGTGCAATTCAAATTTTTTTTGCACGTACTACAAAATGAACAAAGAAATCATTCGAATGTATCTTCAATGAATATAATTCAAAACAGCAAAATCTAATCAATAGATGATTAGTACAAAAGAAAGCCAGCGAAAACTTCAACAAAAATCACATATCAATTTCGTATTTTGATTTTTAAATCAAAAAGATTATCAGTTGTACTCAGCGAAGACAGTTTCACTGTTTCCGCTGCGCACTCTGATAAACAGAACACAAATCAATCAAATCATCAGAACACAATTTAATCAAAACAACAAAACACAATTCCACTCTTATTTTTAAATAAAGATATTTAAAAATTTCATCAAAATTTCAAAACTTTAGTTTTGACTCAAATCACAGATAAAACATCGACTAATAGTTGTAACATATGTTCCATCCAAGTTATGTTTTATATTATGTCCATAAACCCCAAGCTCTGATACCAACTGTGACGCCCCACCTCTATGCTCATAATAACAAAGAGTATTAAAAGAAATACTGTCTATTATTACGAAGAATAAGGCTGGATAGGAGCGACCATCCGTAATTGGCCTTACACTAATATTGGTTATCTTGATAGGAGTGGTATATACTTTTTATTTTTCATCTATTATTTATTTACTCCCATCGACATATCCAATTATCAGTATAAAACAAACTACGATAGTTCATAATAGTTTAGGACATTAGATATAACAATAACACAGATAATATAAATGCGGAACACAGATTAACAAAATCTCATATATATATAACCGATGTCAGTTACAATATATTTGACACGATACATATGATACAACTACAACTGTCGACTCTAGAAGTTATATATACAAGTACATTATCGACTAATATACATGAATACATATCGTTCTATACAATGACACGACTACTACAAAATGACACTGACAACTTCAGAAGATGTGAAAAGTCTTCATATCCTGAACAGCAACTCAAAGAAGAAAATCTACAACCTGAAATAACTCGGGTCTGACCCGAGTATTACATTCAAAAGAAAATAATACACGGGTCAGTCTAATTCAACTCAGTTATTAGTGCACAGAAGCGATAATAATCAATATCGAATAGACGACGGTCACAATAATTCCCGTCTATCCGACTCTTTAAACAAAGAAATCGGATGACGGACAATATAACACTTAATAGTGTTAAACAACAATCAGCAGATTTAAATCATCAACAGAGATAAATAAACAATTTATCAAATCGACTAAATCAATTCAAAACAATCGAAATTGTCACTTTTAAACCATCAAAGTTTTGACTGGCTGCCGTACACGCACGCGTGTACGGCCTCGCCAATACGGCATAAAAGATCAATGCATCACGATGCAAAGAAAAATATCAATTCAAAACTGTCAATTCTGGGTGGCTGCAGTGCACTAAGTAAGTGGCGATAGCATGAAGCTCCAACCAAGTAATTATTGGATATGTACACAAGTAAATGTACATAACAACTACACATGGCAAATTGAATCAAAGGTAAGAAAAGAAATGGCACAGGTATGTGCAGGTCTGAAACTACAAGGACAATGATAGCATTTTCATGCAATACTAGTTGAATGTGAGCAATGTGCCTGGCAACAACTTCAAGTGGACTAATGCAAAATGGATAATACATCAAGACCAAATGCAATTGCAATATGGGCCTGTCAGTATACAAGTAATATTGTCTCGAGGTAAATAGGCAGTGCCGCTAAAACAGGCATAACTACAATTTATAAAATGACACAAGGATGAACAGTTGACAAGTATAAACTGCACCTAAGACAGCAACTATGAATGCTCAAATGGAGTTAAAATGATGCCATGACCAAAACATGAACAATATAATACACTAACAACAACAAGTACACTGAAATACAAAGGTGCAACTAGTCTGGAAATCACTCAGAAATGAACACCAAAAATGATCAGACTCGAGTACGCAATGTCTACGGTCATAAGTGATACCAAGTGCACAAGCAGTAGTACGCAAGTGCAGACCTCAAAGGCAAAGCCTTGACATCAGATCTGAAACAAAGTTAGTGAATGAACATAGATAAACCAAGCAGTGACATTGCCAAAATCACAGAGTCAAATTCAAATCCAGGCAATACTAAATTCGAACAAAGGCAAAGTCATAAAGTAGGTTCAATTCAAAATCAATGTGGAAGCTACAAAGAAAAGGGTCGATTTCAGGTATCAAAACAGTAGTTTTGAAATCAATGCATCAGGGATAAACTCGAATAGCAGAGAAGACGGTCAGAGTAAAAGTCTACAATGAACCAGAGTGAATATCAACATCAGAGACTTGGCCTAAATTCAAGAATATATGCATACACACATACATAGGTATGTATGCACATATGTAGTCTTGAATAAACAGAAGTAATGTATACAAATGGAACAATGGACAGAACCATCAGACAAGTAATCAGACCATGCTACAAAAGCAGATGAGGTGTAGACTACGAATGAGTGCAAACAAGATAAATCTACAACTGCAACCTGATCAAATGCAAGTGCGACAGGTAGATGAAGATGCAATGAAGCCAAAGCAAGCAAAGGGATTGATATGGCAATACAGCAAGTACAGGAATGCTCAGTGCACTAACAAAATAGAAATAAGGAATACTACTGCAGACTAACAAATACCATACATAACTCGAACACAGTGAAGCCAACCTTCAAAGGGTACAAGAAAATGACCAAAAGTAATAACAATCATATATATATACATACATGAATGCATATATATATATATACATACATTGGTGTGTCTGTAAAGGTTCATTTTGGACAGAATCAACAGAGTTTCCAATTCGAAGTCAAGTGAAAAACGTCAAGTGCACAGCACTGTCAAATGAAGACTCAAATTACAATTTTCACTGCCTCAACAGTCAGAGTATCATCGACAAAGTGAAACCACACGTATACATGAGACAATACAAATTTCATCTACAAAATGTCAAAGCATATCCGAGCGTGATGGCACACTCGAACGAAGAAACTGCTGTTAACAGCTGTGCAAACCAAAATATGACGAAGTCACCAGAAATTCCCAAAACCCAATTATGAAACCCATCTTCTCGAGAATATAAGAGTTCGAACAAAATCCACATAAACAAAATTGGACAGTCAGAAAAATCGAACAACAAAATCGAAACCACTACAGCCATGAAACAGAAACGAACGAAAAATCACAGGATTCAAATACTAATACGCTAGAGGTATGAATTAGATGTGAGTGAGGGGGGTCACTCACCTCCATCTGATCGAGAAGGCGAAGTCGAACTCGATTGAGTAGACAAGGCCGCACGCGAATCCATTGAAGCAGGCAATCGAAGCACTAACCCTTAATTCAAGCGACGACTTCGAAGACCTAATTTCTGAGCTAAAGGGACGAACGAGAAGACAGAGCCACCATTTTTTTTTCGTTAGACCTAGGTTTTTTTTTTCGTTTTCGAAGTGAGATGGGAATGGGTTGCGAACGAATATCAAGGGAATGAGTATAACCCTAATCTCGACAAAATGAAACGGGCTGAATTAATAGAGAAAAGCCCGTATAATTCTTTAACGAATTCTCATAAGAATTTCAACTAGATTTAAATCCCAACAGCAATTAGTTATCAGATTAACCGTTTAACGACGATTATAAAATAGTACAAAACCTCGGGTTGTTACACATATATTGCGTTTTCATACACATCCATGGAGGTAAATTATACGGTGTGACGATAATGGGCCAGGATGAATATTTCGAACCAAATTGAGAAAATGGAGAAAACCGTCCGTACATAATCCTAATCTAACATTTCGACTCTCTGCTACAAAATTTGGATACGTATTATCGAAATGCTTCCATGCTTCTCCATCGGCCGGATGTGTCAACATACCCTCTTCCTCCGTCCTAACTATTTCGTTAACGACACTTTCAGACTCTACAGAAGTATTTGCTACAATTTCTCCATGCCGATCCCAAACATAATAGTCGGGTACGAAACCATTTTTGCACAAATGAACTTTCACTATATCTGGTAACAAATACTTCAAATGTCTACACCTACTACACGGACAACGAATTTCTGGATCGTTTCCGTTATTACTTAAAGCGAATTCAACTAACACGTTTATACCATTATAAAAATCTTCTTTTATTGAGCCCCTCAGTCCTTTTCTTTGGTACATCCATCTCCTCCGATCAACAAAATAATCAATCATTTTTCCTATTTGAGAAAATTAGAAGTTCAAAATTTAATATTTATTTTCAAGAATACAAATTAGAAAAAGATTATTTTCATGGTCATAAAATATTTAAATTTAAAGAACAACTTCGCAAATTTAAAAATATTTTCAAATAGGGCACATTTTATTTTTTAACGTATCGATATAAAAAATTGTATAATTTTTTTTTTCCATGGTCAGGCATCCTACTTCCCATTACAAACATAGTAAGCATTTACATTTCGTATATTACTTCATCTCAAACGATTCAACAAAATTTCGGCAACATTTCCCTTTTGTTCCCTGCATTGTACACAAATGCGTGTACGCAGGAAACAAAAAAGAAAAGTTATGCAGAAATTTTATGAACCATTTGAGACGAAGTAGTATACAAAATGTAAATGCTTACTGTGTTCATAACTTGTCCAATACAGGGATAAATCCAACAAACATTGTACCAGATGAATATAAATGGTCGTTTTTTTGAAAAAAAACGACTATTTATATAACGATCATGTACAACACTCGTCGGACGGGGCCAAAAACTGTCTAAGGGACATTAGTTAATTAAATGTGCGTATTTTACGAAAAAATACAGTTTTACTAACTGTTCACATTTACAAAAAAATATTTTAATTTAACACATTTATTCGACGTATTCCATCAACTTAAGGCTCGTTTGACGCATTTTTTTGTTATTGCAAAAGTCAATACATGGACAATATAATATCCTAGCTCGTGCATTCATTTTATCTTAGTCCAACTAACACAATACAATGATAACAGCGCTACACACATATACAACGGTACAACCAAGGCATATACGACGATTTCCATATACACGAACAAGCCAAAATTATACATGTTTTTCACAATTTCACGATAAAAGATGAAATAGGTATATCATGGAATGCTAGAAACTATTATAACACAATTGGAAACAATTTCAATCACCAATTAGCCCTAATTTATCAATTTATGCAAATCTAGAATTAGGGTAAAAACTCAATTTTTCTCGAAAAAAAAAGATTATACCTTAGCTGGAGAGCAATAGACGTTGATTATGCAGCTGGGGAGGATCCGAAAGCTCGAAATTGATGATTGGAAGCTTGGGGAAGAGATTTGGGGATTTAGGGATTAATATTTTTGTATGAAAAGTGAGGAGAAGGAAGGCTCGGCTGAGCCAGTAGTTCGATAATTTCCGACGGCTTCCGACGGCCGCCGACGGCCCATCGAAAGCCGTCGGAAATAGGCCGTCGGAAGCCGTCGCTCCCCTCCGTCGGTATTTAGCTTTTTTCTAGTAGTGTTAATGGCAGTAACTATGCATATTGGGCATGTAGAATGAAAATATATTTATAGTCAATAGGATTAGACACTTGGAATATCACACAAAGTTAATATTCTGAACCCACAACTAGTTTTGCACAGTGGACCGCTGAGCAAAAGAATATTGCATAAAATAATTCCAAAGCCATGAATATTTTTTTTTGTTCACTTGATATGAAGGAATTCAATAGAGTATCTGTTTGTAAGTCTGCATATGATATTTGGAAAACTTTGCAAGTTACTCATGAAGGAACAAGCAAAGTCAAACAGACCAAAATATCCATACTCACAAATCAGTTTCAATTATTCAAAATGAATTCTAATGAGTCCATTTCAGATATGTATATAAGATTTCATGAAATTGTGCATTCTCTAATATCATTGGGAAAAAAATTCCGATGAAGATCAAGTCAGAAAAATTCTAAATTCTCTTACTCGGTAATGGGATCAGAAACCTCTTGCAATCGAAGAAGCTAATGATATCAGTACTTTAAAGATTGAAGAATTGATTAGAAATATAATGTCGTTCGAAGTAAAAATGCAAGGGAGAAGAGATAGAAAGGCATTCGAAAAGAAGTCAATTGCGTTCAATACATTAACAGATGGATCAGACACTGGAAGTGACGATGATGAAGAAATAGCTTTCATGACAAAGATTTTTTGGAAGTTTCTGAAATACAGAAAGATGAACAACTTCAAAAAGAATGATCACAAGAATTCTAGAAATCATAATGAAGTACCAAACCACGTCGAATGTTTCAACTGTGACGAACCAGGCCATCTCAAAAGAGACTGTCCGCATCGTGATAAGCAAAAGTTTCCTGCAAGCAATGATTATACAAAGAAAAGGAAAAAAGCGTATACCGCTACACTAGACGATTCAGACTCAGACTCAACCTCAAGCGATGATGATCAGAAGATGGAAAATTCAAATATGTGCTTTACGGCTATTCATGATTCTGATGATCTCGGAGATACGAATCTAGAAAAAGGTACACGTTTACAATATATTTGTTGAAATTGTTTGCTTAAAATTGTTTGATTGTTTTTGAAATTATGTGTTGTTTGAATTTTAATTTTTTTAATTATTATGTTTATTTTTATTTTTAATATTATAATATTTTTTATTTAAAGAGTATTATTATATTTAATATTACTCCAAAATAATTTGTCACAAGTACTCCAGTATAAGACTAAGGGGAGTTATATAAGTTTAGAATTAGTTTTTTGTTGATGACAAAGGGGGAGAAGTATAAAATAGAGTAGTTAGGCTTAGATTAAGGGAGAGCTATTAGTTTTAGGGGGAGTTATAGTGAATGTGAAGTATATTTTCTAAACATAGGTTGTCATCATTAAAAAGGGGGAGATTGTTAGTCCTTGAGATGATGGTTTTGATGACAACAACCTTAGGACTTGTTATAAAATATAAATACTAACGTTA
This sequence comes from Allium fistulosum, assembly GCA_030737815.1. Lineage (NCBI taxonomy): Eukaryota > Viridiplantae > Streptophyta > Magnoliopsida > Asparagales > Amaryllidaceae > Allium > Allium fistulosum. The sequence goes on along the minus strand of CM060907.1, from coordinate 640,139,118 downwards.
TGGTTTAGATATATATGTATATGCATAATATAAACATGCAGGTATCAAGAATGAAGACTACACAGTATAAAGATACAAGACTGATGAATTTAAAGATCGAAGATATCAAGATTCAAGACTCATGAGTATCAAAAATCAAGTTATCAAGAGTTCAAGATTTCAAACAGTACAAGATAATATAGTTAGTCTAGAATTATCTTAAAACTTCTTGAAAGCACTTACATCTTTATTTGAAATTTATTCGTGGAATGGAATCCACTTCTAGCCTGTTAAAGGGATAGAACCCTAGTGGGATGGAACCCACGACAATATCTAGTGGAACATATAGTGGTCCTATTTTTATATCCACTAATTTTATAAAAATGTTTTTCAAAAATATATCTCTTGTTTTTTAAAAATGTTTTCAAAACTTTCTTTTCAAAAAGACATCTCTCTTGTTTTAAATATTTTAGCCTCAAAACTATTTTTATCATTTTTAATATTTTGATTTCAAAATTGTCCTTATTTTTAAACCATCTCTTGTTTTAAATGTTTAGCTTTAAAATATTTATATACTCAGATTTTAAATCACTTTATGGATTAAGATTATATATATTAAAAATTATTTTCTAAACTCTTTTATATGTTTAAACTATATTCAAATATATTTACAAAGTTTAGAAACTGTTCTGACAAATTATAGAAACCAATTTTAATAAGAAAATCAAAACATCAATTTTGCCTTGAGCATGTCGACATCCCTCAACCCCCCATGTCGACATGGTGTCCGTTATTTTCAATTTTCAATTTTCAAAAGAAGTGCCTATTCGTCGTATCCTTTGACGAATAGATATGGTTGTTGCTCTACTATAAATATCAGTAAGTTATAAACGAATTTTTATCAGATTTCGTTTATTTTCTCTCCTCTTCATCTTCCACATTTATTATAAAGAATCCTAAACTATACTCTGCCAAAATACCAAGTGAATCAAACTTGATTATCTCTTGTTTGATTCTCTACCACTCTCTCCATAAGATACCAGTGCTATTCAGAGTTATAGAATCTTTTGTAAATCAAACTGTTGAGTAAAAGGTGCAGTTGAGCCTTGAAATCAATTGGGTGTGATTATAGCCCCGGAAATCAATTAGGTGATCTTGTAGCCTGGTTAAATCAAGAGAGTTTGCCCGGGACTCGAATACAGGAGGGTGTACCTCGTAGCCTTGAAACCGAGGATGTAATCCGGGAGATTATTTTGATAAGAAATCCATACGATTGTACGAGGCTGGATGTAGGGTAACTCCGAACCAGTATAAAATCATGGTGTGTTCTTTCCTTTACTATTTTATTTAGTATTTGCATCTGTGTCCGATTCTGTGATTATATCTGTGTTTGTGAATTGCATTTGTTGGTGTTAATATTGAATAAAATTCAAAAAGGTTTAAAAAAAATTCATAAAACACTATTCACCCCCCTTTAGTGTTATTCCAGCCTTAAGATCCGTAATCTGCATTTCTCTCAATATCCACTTAACTTCAATGCCAAAGAAGTAGTTTATACTACCAAGATCTTCAATAGAAAATTCCTTGCTTAGATGTTGTGTGAGATTGTAGATTTTTGATTCACTATTTCCTGTGATTATGAAGTCATCTACATATATTTGTATATAAGTTGTTGTAGCGACCCATAATTTCGCTACTTTGAAAATGAGAGATTTTGTTTATTTTAAATTTAAAAGCAATTAAAATTTAAATAAATATGTTATATATAATAAATAATAATGGAGGAATTAATTATTCTTATAATTACTAATTAAAAAGTATAAACTTGAATTTTAGAACAAATCAGCAAAAATTAAGTTTTGTTAAAAATAAATAAATACTTAAATAAATATGTTTAAATATTTATTTGAAAAGATAAATCTTATTAAAAACACTTTATAAAGATAATAGAAGTATGTTAAAAGATTTAAAATTATATTAATAATCGGTTTACAAAAATATCCAAATTTTGTCACGTTTTGTTAGTTTTACATACACTGTAAAAATAGAGATTTTGATATTATTTAAATATATTTTTAAAATATGAATAGACTTTTTTTAATTTATTTAAAAGAAGTAAAAAGTTCATTTTTAAGTTTGGTTTACTTTAAAATATAGTTTAACAAAAACGCCAAATTTTGACTGTAAAATTTGTTAACAAAAACACCGTTTTCAACCAAAACAAGTTGTCGCTAAGTTGTTGCAAAATGATATGTTTTCTAACACATATATACAACTTTACAAACTTTTAAACACTTATACATTTAGCATACAAGACAAAAAATTTATATTAGGAAAGTAAATTAAATAAAACATAAAAGAAAGGTGTAAAAGCATGATTTGACAAAAGAGTGTTTAAGTAAGCTTAAGGAACAACATCATTACATTTATATCCATCACCATAAATGCACAAGTCCTTTCTTGCATGGAAAAGGAGAAAAATGGTTTTTTAGTAATTTAGAAAGTAAGAAAAAAAAGTCAAACATCATTTCTTAAGGATAAATTCACATCCTAACATCATCTCACATTTGATGCACTTCTTATCATGCCTTGGAAAGAGTTTTAAAAATGGTTTAAAAATCAAAAAGTAGATAAGGGTATTTAAGTCATTTGCCATTCCAAACTCAAGTATAAATAAAAATGCATACCTTCCATTCTTTCACACTTTACTTCCTTCTTCACTTTCTTCTTCTTCATCATCTTCATATCCATGGCTTCCCACCTCTCCATTCTCTTCCACCATCTCCACCAAGCTACACCACCACACACACATGCATACCCCACCTACCCACCTCAAAACCCCACGCAAGCCTACCTACCCACCACCAAAGCTCACACATGCCTCTAACCAAACCTACCTAAAGGCCGTACCCTCAATACCCCCTTCGAAGCACACGCCCAAATAAAATAAAAATAAAAAATAAAATAAAATAAAAGAAAAGGAAAGGAAAAGAGAAAGAAAGGAAACGACAAATTCGAAACGCTCGGAAAATAGCTATAGCATTTGATCGACCATTGGTGGCCATAGTGTTGCTACCTCCCCTTCGTCCTCTTCTATTACTCATCTCCTACTATCTACATATAGTAAGGAAACATCTTCAGAATATAGACGAAATTACCTAAGGGAGTCAGTATAAAACACAAATATACTTATTTGGTCAAAATTTCAAATATGCGCTCTCTTTGACTAAACTCATTCAATGGTATTACTATCCTTATCTCTAATGAGTTGACCAATCTAGGCTTAGGTATTCGCTCAACCATAAGCTCCGATACCAAATGTGATAACCCACTTCCTCGGTCCTCAGAAATCGGCACTAATACACCCTCGGTATTCACATGCCGTAAATCCAAGTGCCGAAGAGGCAGATTATCATAGGGTAAAGAAAATAAAGATAGAAGACAAAGAAAATAAAATCTCACATTGTATTCAATATTTAATTATACATATGAGTAGTACATGTAATTTCTCTAAATTTCTCCATCAGAGTTCTAGTAAGTACTAATCTAGCTAGGATAGTTGTAACTGCCTATCCTCAAATGTGCTGGTAGATACATTATACAAAATATAGCGGAATTAATAAATAACTTTCTACGAAGGACCCAAAATGCTCCATGCTCCTTCTAGAAATTCTCCATGCTACATATCTACTTGGCTGCCTAGAAAAATAGGGCATCCATAGCTTAAAGGAAAAGAAAAATAAACTCCGGGTCAGTGTTGGTACTTGTATGAGAAACTCAAATTACGGATACTTGAAAACAAAGAGCATCTCATAAGACAACGCCGCATATAAACACGGAACGGGTTTTTACCTTATTATAACCAAATCTTTTGCTATGCAAAATCTGGGGATATTATTTTTAATGACTTTCTTTTGAAAATACTTTTCAAGTAAACTTATATAACCTTACCCGAAATTGTTACATAAATTCCAGCATAATAGGTTCTACAATCAAGTCCGAAGGCACTTATTGGAGAATAGATTTCTATGCAATGGTAGGTAAGGAACTACCTTCCATACAGTACATATCTAGAGGGATGCACTGAGGATCAACAACTATGAAACATCTGCACCTTTCAAGTCCGGCCTACCCGCAGACCTATATGTTGGCGGATAGAACCGAATATGACATCACCCCGATCGTAAACGACCTATTTGGGTTCTTAGCATATACAACATACTCGACATATATAGAGTAATCTAGAAATGTTATGACCATAACCTAATGGTAGCGAACCACATAGCCTTACGGCATGCCCTGTTTAAGCCATTTTCGGATGATGAGTTCCGGTAACGATTTCCTTTCATATAGCACATTCCACTTTGAATGCCACATTGCCAATTCCATCATACACCATTGATTCCCACAAATGTACAACCTCTGAGCTCGTACGTCTCAAAGAAGGGTGTTAAGTACTGGAGAGTTACTTCCTACACCACCAAATAGATGTACGTTTGTAAAAATCAATGTACGTGTAAGTTGAAAATGCAATGTTAGACATTCGTCCATACAGATTTTCCAAGAATAGGACAAACCCAAGGAACTATCGTACCACATCCTGTTAGGAATCATCCCTAGGATTAGTAGCGAGCAGCCCTTGCATCGAAGATCAAATGAAGATACTACTACCACAATTATATGATATGAGAAATTTCCCCCGAGAGTTAGTGACAAGCAGCCCTTCATTCTATTTATTATCATTCCAAGTCTTCACTTCGAATACGTAAGTTGGTTCGAAGTGGTTTTCGAATAAGAATTACTCAAATTCAATCCCGGTTCCTTCGAACTAACCATCGATAAAAAGATGTTAAGTAAATAGGTGCTTATGATTTGATTAATTACTTTCTTTTTATCAAATATATCTTCTAGAGGTATATATCTTTAAAACATTCTTTTCGGTATATACGGATTCATTAAACCTCTCTTTAACTTTGGAAATACCAAATCAAAATCATTTCTCATAAATCATATTGCAAAACCTTATTGAATAAAAAGGGTCGATAGAAATTATACTAATTCTACTCAACATAAATTTCAATATTAAACCTTTACTATTCGTCGAATAACAGTGAAATCACCTTTTAAATTCACACGGATAGTACGAGTTCTCTCCTCATAATTTAATACCAAGTATAAGAAGATTATTTCTATAAAATCAAAGTTGTATTAAATTTGGAAAAAATCAAATCTTTTATACTTGCCTCGTTTTCGAAATTTCGACTCTATCTATTCCTCACCCAGGAAAAAGGCTAGATGAGCCAGGGCACTGGTTGCTCCTGAACATCTCCTTTGTTTAAGCACCTCATATCCGGATCTCGCAAAAAAAAATCCAATCTACTCGTCGGCTTTTAGAGCCAAGATTAAATCACTTGATTTTAACAGCTTTTTTTAAATTATTTATTTAACCTTTCTTAAAATAAATTATAAAACCATCAAATCATCTTTAAAATACTTAATTAAAAACATTTATAATTTTTTTGGAAAAGAGCACTTAAATTTAAAGCCATATTTCAAAAGTTATTATAACTGCTGCAAAACGTGTTACTTACGAATGGTGTTTTAATGTTTATTTGGTCAAAACGGCTTTTCTATCATTTAGAAATCCATTTTTATAACTTAAATCTCTTTTAAAACATTTTAAAATATTTATAGAATTTATTTCATATTTTTAAAGAATTAAAAATATCAATTCTAAAGAATTTGTCGCTTTGGTTTCCAAAATGCCAAACCGCGGCAATTTTGAAAATTTGTTTTGCTCATATTTCAAAATCTACTAAATGAAATCTCGATCCTTTTATTTTATTTGAAAACTATGATTATAAGATTTCAGAAAATTCTTATTACAAAGAATTCCGACTCCGAATTCATTGTATAAATGGATTTAACTTTCTGTGGTGCGAAATCGCGAACTACCGTTACACGACGCGTCTTTTTTTGACTTAACTTTCATAACTTGTCAAAACTTCATAAAATTGGATTTTAGTGTTTATAAAACATTTATAACCCATTTCAAACCATTTTCAAGTGGTTTAATGATTCCATATCACTTTTATAACTTGATTCGGAAAGTGTTTTCCTTATGTAATATCGACGTGTATATAACGTGACTTTTTTACACAATTAAACACTATATTAAAAAACAAATACTTGATGATCAAAACATAGTAAACATCCATAGAAATCATATCACATCATCATTACACACACACACATAGATATATATATATATATATATATATATATATATATATATATATGGTTTCTCACTTGAATTTGTTTCTAACTTTGCAAAAATTAGCTATAGCTTCGCTATGATCGCACTGGAGTCTATGGAATTGAGCCTTGGACCTTTGGGAAGACTCAACCTATGCTTGCTAATGGAGGTAGGCTCGTTCTTGGGTAGTGGATGGTGTGGCCGTGGGTTGTAGAGGGGGAAAGGAGTGCATTTGCTTTGGTTTTGAAGAGTTTTGATAATATATACTTACTATATAATTTTAATTACATTTTGCCATTATTTTTCTTAGGTAAGAGGCCATTAAAGTGGAGTATACGAAGTGATGAAGCTAAGGAATTTATAAACAAATGAAGAGAATATTGATGGTGGTATTTATAGGAAAAAAGTGAATAAAAATATAATGATATTTCCACACAAACACATCACTATTTGCTCACCACCACTCCTCCTGTCATCATCCATGATCTAATTCCCTCCATGTGTGTAGCCATGTGATTTTACTTAGGGTGTAAGATGTTGACTTTAGTTTTACTTAAGGGTTAAGTTTTAGGAAAATATCTTGGATATTTTGTAATATATATATTTAAATATATAAGTATATTTGTATGTATATACGTGTTTATGTGCATGTGAATGTGTTCATGTATATGTACATGTATGTATGTAGATGTATTTCTTAAATGATTCACAATGTTGCACAACATTTCTACGTTGAATCGTTACGGATCCTGATTTCGATTTCTGGTCATATTTTCATTTCTTATTTAATACATATATATATTTAAAAAAAGTTTGATAATAATATTTCTATCATTGTATAATAATTAAAAGGGCTTATTTAATAATTAAAATAATTATTAAATCATTAAAACTCAATTTAAATTCAAAAAACATTTATTCCAGAATAGTGATATCATTGATGATGTCATTGTAACGACCCGTAATTTCGCTACTTCGAAAATGAGAGATTTCATTTATTTTTAATTTAAAAGGAATTTAAATTCTTAAATAAATATGTTATATAATAAATAATTATCTATTCTTATAGTTAATAAAATTAAAGAGTATAAATTTGGACTTTAGAACAAATCAACAAAAGTTAAGTTTTGTTAATAATAAATAAAAGCTTAAATAAATAGGTTTAAATATTTACTTGAAAAGTTAAATCTTATTTAAAACATCTAATAAAGATAATAAAAGTATATTAATATATTTAAAAGTATGTTAATAATCGTTTTACAAAAATAACAAAAAATTGTCGCATTTTGTCAGTTTTACATACACTGTAAAAATAGAGATTTTGATATTAATTAAGTATGATTTTAAAATATAAAGAGGCATGTTTTAATTTAATCAAATAAGTAAAAAGTTCATTTTAAAGTTTGGTTTACTTCAATATATAGCTTAACAAAAACGTCAAATTTTGGCTGTAAAATTTGTCGACAAAAACACCGTTTTCAATCAAAACAAGTTGTCGGCAAGTTGTTCCAACTTGATACATTTTCTAACATATATATGCAAGTTTTCAAACTATTTAAACATTCTACATTTAGCACTAAAGACAAAAAGAGTTTACTTTTGAAAATATTTACATAAATGATAAAAATAATGTTAATGCATGATTTGACAAAAGAGTGCAAAAGTAAACAAATAAAACAACATTATTACACACACTTCTTTTCTCTTATACAAGATGGGATTATACACATAGAATTCAAGCAAAATAAAGTATGAAAATAAAGTTAACTAAAGGGATTAGTGACACATATGCTTACAATTAATGCAAATCAAATCAAAGGAAAAAGTCTTCTTTTTAAGTTCAAAATTTAAGAAGGAAAAGTAAGTAATCATTCCTACCTTTAACATCTCCATTAATGCTTAAGTCATATCACTTATGGAAAGGAGCAAAATGTTATTTTAACATTTTAAAGTTTAAGAAAATAAGGCAAACATCATTTCTTAAGTACAAATTCAAATCAAACCATCTCTTCCATAATTAATGCATGTCCTTAAGAGGTTAAATCAAGGGTAGAAAGGTAAATTAAAAGTCAAAAAGTAGAGAAGGGTATTTTAGTCATTTGTGATCTAAAGCTCAAGTATAAATATGCATCTATATCTTTCATTTTGCACACTTCATTCTCTACCTTCCTTCTTCACTTTCTTCATTCTTTCCACTTCCATTTCCATGGCATCTAACCTCTCTTCCACTTCCATAACTTCCTCAATTTCCTTCCACCACCATCACCAAAACATCACCTCACCTTCACATCACCAAAACTTAGCCACACCATCACCCAAACCATCCTAACACTCGGCCAAACCCACATACCCCTTCCAAATCTCCAAGGCTGAACCCAAAAGACCCGAGCCCTCCAAACCACCTACTCACCTCCACCTAGGCCGTACCCTCCTCCCTAGGCCATGTACACCCTAGCCAAGCCATATACCCTCCTCCCTTATAAAAAAAAGAAAAGAAAGAAAAAAGAAAGAAGGAAAAAGAAAGCGGCGAATTCAAAGATGTTGGAAAAAGCACGTTAGCTCGAGAGACGCAAATCTTACGTTAAAGTTTGACGGAGTGGATATGAAGGTGAGAAATTCTCATCGCTTTTGGATGTATATTATAGTTATGATAAAACAATCACATTTACACACTTATGACATATGAATGTTTATTTAATTGTTAATATGGATGATTTGACAGTTAGTTAATTAATTTAATTGTGATAATATGTCCCGTTATGATATTTATAGTGAATGTTGGATTTGAAATCATATGTTATATGATTGGTTGAATGGATGTTATGTTAGTGACAAATATGAATATTGGATATGTTCATTTTGATTTAAATAATCACTTTATTTATAAGACCATATTTTAGTGATATGAGATATTTTGGAAAAATAAGTCTCTTTTCATTTAGAAGTGAAATTAAAGTTAAAATAAAAGAGAATTTGAAATTTGAAGTGAAACGGATTTGAAAAGGATAGTTAAATAGAAATTGAAATTGAGATGAATAGTGAAATTAAAATTAAAATCAATTTTGAAAAATTGAAGTTGAGATTAAGGTTGAATTGAAGTTTAAATTGAAATTATATTTGAAATCTAAGTTTTAAATGTGTTTAATTTGAAGTTAGAATTGAAATTAGAATTTAAAATTTAATATTAAAATAATAGGAATATAATAATATTATAATATGGTAATAGTGAAAATACATTTTAAATACTTTAAAAAGTGAAAATATTGATTTAAAATGATTAGTAATGATTTTATAAGTGTTAAAATCTAATTTGAATATATTATTTCAAATATTGAAAAATAAGTTAAAACTATGTGCGTCGTGCAACGGTAGTTCGCGATTTCGCGCCGAAAAGTTCAAATAAATGTGTAGAGTGGAATATAGCTCGAAATTCTTCGAAACAAGAAAATTCCAGATTATTATATCCATATCTTCTAAATGAAGAAAGAAAATCATGATTTCATTTTGTAGATTTTGAATTAAGTTCAAATCAATTTTCTAGAAAAATCACGCTAGTGTAGTTAAGTGACCATAACAGAAAATCTGTTTAAATGAACGTTTTTATGTACGAAAAAATATGGATTAAATTTGGTAAATCTATTTAAATGATTTGAAAGAGATTTGGATTGAAAAATATGAGTTATCAAATGTTTAAAAGTTGATTTAAGCAAATAAGCTTATATAGCACTTTCCGTGGCACTTTTACGATATGAATTGTATACTTTTGGAATATGAGTTTAAATATAACGATTTTTTCCTAGAATCAATTGGGAATGTTTTTTTAAAAGGGAAGTTAAGTATTTGAAAGATAATTTGGAGTATTTATAAGCATATCCAAAATAAAGTTGAAAATCGGAGTATGCGGAAACGACTAGTACATTTGTCCTGCCTGTAAGATCTGGGAAAATAAATCAAGGTGTTTAACTAGTTAGGGATGGAGCAACCAGTGCCCTGAACTTACCTGGCATATGTTTTCTTTTCTTAGGCGAGGGGTGGAACAGATCGAAAGGAAAGCCCGGATGCTCTTAAATTAAAAGATTTTGTTAAGTTTTCCAAAATAAAAGAAGATTGGTATTATCCAAAATTTAAGCAATCTCCAAAATGAATGATTCCTATTTACTCAAAAATGTTTGCTAAGATTGATTTTAGGGTTTATCGTAAATGATGTCTTAAATAACATTGTTTTTAACCCGCCTAAAGTTAAATAATTTGAATCAAGAGTTAAACAAGGAAATTTGAAATATTTCCCAAAGTAAAAGAATGAATTTCTTAGAATTATCCTAAGTTAAAAGAAAGAGATTTCAAAATCATCTTAAAAGAATTAAAGTGAAAAGAGACTTAAAAAATCCTATATACTCATATTCACTTTTTATCGACAATTGGATTTCGAAGGAACCGGGGTCGGATTTGGGTGATTCCTATTCGAAAACCACTTCGAACCAATGTATACGTTCGAACGTGAAGACTTGTTGAAGATGAAGATTATTGAAGGCCGTGGATCTTCATAGCGTGAGGACTGCTTGTTGATTTGCTCGGGGTCGCACCCATTATAGAGTTATATATAGCAGTGGTCTCCTCGTTGTGGTGATTTTTTCGGATTGTAAGGACTACTCACTACTAGTGGTAGTAGGAGAGTGCCTTCGGTTTGTCCTGTTCTTGGACAACTTGTATGGACGTTTGTCTGACATTGCATTTCTAAAGATTACGTACGTTGGTTTTTACAAACATACATCAGTGGTGGCAGAGAAGGCAACTTCTCTTAGCTTAACACCATCCTTGAGACGTACGAGTTCGAGGGTTGTATTTTTGTGGAAGGCAATTAGTAGTTAACGGAAATGGCAATGTGGCATTCAAAGATGTGATTGTGTTATGTGAAAAGGCAATCGTTGCCTTAAGCCTCATCAAACCGGAAATGACCGAAACAGGATTAGATGCAACAAGGCTAAGTGGGTCGTTCCCAATTAGGGTATGATCATCCCCTTCTAGATATATTTTTTCCCACTATGACGTTGGGATGCTAAATTAATGTGGTGTATGGAAAACGAGCGCTCGGTTAAAGGTCGGTAACGACCGGGTGATGACATATTCGGTACTATCTAGTTATAGAGGTAGGTCGGTCTTGTGTTGGTAGAGAAGCTTTGTGATGGTTTCTCGGGACATCCATCTAGAGGTGTACCCATTTCGGAAGGTAGATCCTTAACCTGGTCATTTGTATGGAAATCCATCTTCCAATAAGAACCTACGGTTTTGTTTGTAGAGCCTAGTATGTTGGAATTTAATAATGGTAACAATTTCGGCTAAGATAAATAAGTTTATTTGCAAATGTTTTCAAAAAGAATGTCATTAAAAATAATATCAAATGTTTATATATAAAAGTGTTTTAGTTATCATAAGGTAAAAACCATTCCATGTTTATGTGTGGGCGTGGTCTTATGAGGTACTCTTTATTTTCAAAGGATTTTATTCAAAAGATGATATATGACACTATCATTCATTATTGAGTTTTTCTCACGCTGGTTTATCAAGCCTGATCCGTGTATTTTCAATACTCGGGTCGGATCCGAGTAGTTTCAGGTTTAGTCGAAGACGATTGGAGTTTCCAGAGGAGAGCTGGAGATATTCATCTACATATGGACATATTCTATTATTCGCTGTACTTAGTTTGTTTTAGTTGATGGTGGTCAACAATTGTAAGGACATATGTTTATAACTGTCCAGACTGAATTTATGTTAGACTCTGATATATGTATTTAAAATTTTTTTCGCTGTAAAGATATTTGTTCAATATTATATATTATTCCCTTCGTGTGAGATTCTGTTATGTCTTATATTCTTTATTACCCTTCATGTTCCATATTTTCGTGCAATTTGAGTTAGTCATGTGTGGTTTATTGTCGATTCAAAGGGTATGGAAAACGGGCCTTGACAGTCATAAAGAGATTTTATTTTCAAAAATAAAATAAATAATTTTATTACATATTCTCACTCATATATATATAAATGAGTGTATGTATCCAGCTTCGTACACGTTGTCGAATGGTCCAAGATCTATTTATTGATAAAACAATTTTCGATTATTTTATCAATATATCTTCCAAAGTATATATTTTGTAAATATTTATTAAAAATAAGATTACCAATATTATTAATTGTCCAAAACATTACCATTTATGTTAAAAATCTTATATTTGAATATTTCAAAAAAAATTATGAAGTGATGAATTTGTGGGTCGTTACAATGATACTATGGTTAATCGAGCAGTGTTACTAATGAGGTTATTGTGCTTTTTAAGCATCTTCAAGAAGTGGGGAACTTTGATCTTATCAGAAGGGAATAAGCTTGTGTATACAAAATGGCCATTCAGGAGGCACCTTGAATATTTTTGAAGGATCATTGTTGAGTTTATAAGATGTGTTGATGGTCGTCCATTGCTTGCATAAATTGTTTCAAGCCCCAAAGAGATTAGCTAATTCTCATAATTGGTTTACAGTTTAGCTTATTCTACTAATTTGGAATTTTGATAATTTAAAATTTTTTGTTGAATGTTTCATTGTATTTAAAAAAACTTTTGTTACTATTACGCTCACTGATATGTAAATAGCAACATGAAATGAATATATCTGATTTGTGATCTAACTAACATTCTAGTAAGTTCCAGAAAAAGTAAGATATATAAACATATACATGCATACATACATACATACATACGTATCTATGTATGTCTGTATGAGTTCCCGCGGTATATATGTAAATGTTGATTTGTGATCCATTCACACGTCCAAAATTTTATATGAGTTTGTGCACAATTTGGATGAGGTTTATGTAAATTTTGACAATATGTGTGTGTGTGTGTGTGTGTGTATTGTTATCCCTCTTTTAAACCAGGCCATATCTTGAGAAATCGGAACCATTGAATGGTTGTAATATAGACAAGGAAGTCCAAAACACAAGTCTGATGCTAGAATTTCAATGAAGTCCCAAGAATCGGTAATAAGCCTTGCTTGCCACAAGAATACACTTAATCATTTTTAAAGATAAGTCAAATGGCAAAGAGTGAAAGTCAGATCTTAAAACCAAGAGCACAACTCGATACGTGTGTAAAATGACTCAATGGTGCACTTGTTCAAAAATGGAAGATGAAGCAAAGTCAGACTAAGGTGGGGACAGATCCATATAACCTGATACCGTGTTATGACAACTCGGTACTAAGTTATAACTCTTGCTGATCTAGCAACAATTTTCACCTGAAGCATTATGCCGGACGTGGAGATCATGGGTAGAAAATTTCAGAGCCTATTTCGATGATCGTCGTCGATAAATAGGAGGAGAAAATGTCATGAAAGAGACTATTCATTACTTTCTTTATTATCTGGTTTGACCACAAGACTTTGTTGGATTCTCACCTGAGTTGTAAGCAACCGAGTGGTAAGATCATACTTGTAAAAGAAAGAAAGAATCGTAAAAAAGCTAACAGTAGACATAGGTTATTGATCTTGGCCGAACCACTATAATTCTTGTGTCTTCTTACCTTGTTTTAATTTCTTATTTCCATAGTTGTCACTTATTGATCAATTGGGTGTTTGTCCTGCTTTTGATGCAGACATTTTGGCATTTTCATTGAGAATTTTCAAGATTCCCACTCATAGATCTATCTTGAAACTTTTGATTACTATCCACAAGCGAGATCTAGAAAATTATTGTTACCGGAGGAACCTAGGATATTTAGACTTGAAAGGAGTCTATCATTGGAACTAGAAGAAAAATGGCACTTAGGAAGGACAAAGAGAATTCAACCATCTCAAGACCCCTCAATAACATTGAAAATGAGGGCTCCTAACATGGAGAAGAGATAAATCAACCTTCCCTTACTAAAGTTCCAAGTGCACCGGAGATTAGTGACTAAGGTTGATTTGGATGGAATGATGAACGAAATAAACAATAAGATGTTGGAGAGTCAAAATGATATTTTAAAGGAAATGGTGATAAGTCTTTCTTTAATGACTCGGTTACCCTAAAAGCGAAGGAAGAACCATAGAGAATCATCATTCTGACTTGGAGGAAGAAATTTCTTCTTCATCAAACAAAAATCGAAGAGATGGAAAGCAAAAGGTGAAAAAGAAGATGATAAGAAATAAAAGAATGGACTTGGAAAAGTCTCAATTGACAAGCTATTGCTTAGTACCAAGCCATCATGACTCAGAAATGAGTTATCACACCGAGTTGTAATTGATGAGTATGATGGGGAACTTCATGAGGAGGTTGGTATTGGTAATGAGAGGATTGCTGGTAATCAAAAAGGCGGTGCTTAAGAAAATGCCATTGAACCTTCAAAGAAAGAACGTAGACGACGAGGGAGTGGACAAACGGCTCTCCTAAAGGTAAGGGAGCCCAAACATCATGAGGGTTTGTAGAACCAAACACTCTAGGTTGTCCTTGACGATAGCCATCTGGGTGACCCGACCAGCCCAGACTATACAGCTGATATGGTAAGAAGGCTGGTGAATGAGAATCAACAAAGTAATGACAATTGGGGTTCATTACCTTATAAGACCCCATTCTCTGATGATATACTATAGGAAAAATACTCTATGAGGTTTGTTATGCCAGCAATCCTATCTTACAATGAAACGACATATCAAAGATAGCATCTGTTTAAATATGAATGACACGTGGTTGGTGCCCAGGCCACTGATGCGGTAAGATGTAAATGCTTCCTTATATTCCTGGAAGGAGTAGCCATGATGTGGTTCACTCGGCTCGCCCCAAGGTCCATATCTACATTTGTTCAATTGGAAAAGTAGTTTATAGAGTAATTTAGGCTTCACACCGCTCGACCCAAGGATGTGATATCCTTATTAAACATTCGTCAAAGTTCAGGTGAGACTGAAATATTTTCTATGTTGGCTTAACACTACCGCGACTGAAGTAAGCCCTTTTAAATTAAACCAATACGCATAACATTATTACACATTCTATTGATTAATTTAGTCACTTTAAAAATTAAATTAACATATTTTTAATGGAAGACCAAGGTTTTAAACACTGCAACTCATTACCCTTTACTTGAATATTAGTATAGGACTAAAAAATTCAGTTTTGAATTTTGCACATTAAAGACTGAAATTCCTGTCTATAAAATTTAAAACTGTTTACAAACCAAAATTTTAATTTTCAATTCAGTGTTTAATCAGTATTAAAATAATTAAATACTCAATGGATGAGATCAATATTTTCTTTAATCAAATGGTTAAATATAATTATCCATGTCTTGTGTTTGAAACTGGCCAAAACGAATATCTACTTAGAATTAAGGTAAATGTTTTTATTAAATACCCTTAATTACTCTTATACCTCCATGAAATATGGTCTCATTCATTAAACTTCTTCTTCAAAGTCCAAGTAACTTCTCCGATATAATACCCACTCACGCAAAATAAAATCCACCGCTTTCTTATCATTCCTTACCGAAAAGTACATAAGTAAAATCATTCTCTACAAATCCTATTCAATTTTACATTTTCTTCACGGACAAAGCTATTCCTATTATTGTGATCACTTTTTTCTCATTTCTGATTGAAAAAAGAAAGAGGAAAAAGTGTTTACAAGGATTGACTTTTAAGTGAAGTTTTTAGAAAAAGCTACCAAGCCTGGCGGGTTGTGATTGTATTTTTTACTATATTTAGAGGCTTCTTTTGGTTGAAAGATTAGTACATGGAAATTGGGTGCCAAGCTACATTTGTTGTAAATTTCTCTTAATATCTATCCTCCTACCATGATTATACCCTGGTTAATCGGGCAATGTTACTTATGAGGGTGTTGTGCTTTTTGAGCATCTTCAAGAAGTGGGGAACTTTAACCTTATCATAAGGGAACAACCTCGTGCATACAAAAAGGCCAAACATTAGGCAGCTTGAATATTATTAGAGGATTATTGTTGGGTATATAAGGTGTGTTGATGGTCGTCCATTGCTTGCATAAAATGTTTCAAGTCTCAAAGAGATTAACTAATTCTCATAATTGATTTACAATTTAGCCTATTCTACTAATTTGGAATTTCGATAATTTATAAATTTGCTTAGAAAGTTTCATTGTATTTAGAAAAATGTTAGTTACTATTACAGCTCTCACAAAGATAGAACAGCTCTCCTGAAGACAGGGAAGCCCAGACATTATGGAAAGCAAAACCAAACACTTTGGGTTTTCCCTGACGATCATCGTTCGGTCTATCCGACCAAACCCAGAATATACAGCTGATATGGTAAGAAGGATGGTGAGTGAGAATCAGTAGAGGAGAAATGAAGATTGGAGTTTATCACCTTGTAGGACCCTATTCACTGTTGACATACTACTTGAAAAATATCATATGAGGTTTGTTATGCCAACAATCCTGTCGTACAATGTAACAGCTAACCCGAGATAGCATCTCTTGAAGTATGATTGACACATGGATGGTGCTCGTGCCATTGATGTAGTAAGAGGTAGATGCTTCCCTATATTCTCGAGAGTAGTAGCCACGATGTGGTTCACTCGGCTCTCCCCGAGGTTCATCTACATTTGATCAATCGGCAAGAAGTTTACAGTGTAGTATAGACTTAACACCACTCGACCCAAGGATATGATGTCCTTATCAAACATTCATCAAAGTTCAAGTGAGACTGAAATATTTTCTAAGTTGACTTAACACTGCTGCGACTGAAGTAAGCAACCCGAAATAAGTTATTGTTCTGATGGCTTTGATCCAAGGCACTCACCCCGACACGGAGTTTGGTAGATGACTGAAGAGGAAGAAGCCACCTAATATGGATAATTTTTACTGCAAAGCATCTCAGTTTCTGTGTTTTGAAGAGGCGGACCTGACCTTTGGACTAGTTGGTGGTAGGATATCGAGTGAGGTTGTGTAAAGCAATAATTCAATCAAGAAAACCAATGAGAGTGCCCGAAACATTATTGGGTATGTCGGAAATAACAACCGGAAAAAGAGGAATCAAGATGTTGGTGGGAAGAGGCCAAACACCAAAAAATGTTCAACATATAAGAGACCCGAAGATTACACCCCACTGAATGAATTTACTAAAAACATTTACCTTGCTACGTTAGGAACTAAAATTTATAAGAAGCCGCCTCAGAGGTGTTAATACCCTAGGTATTGATTTTGATGACAACAACCACATAAATATTACTACTAACGTATCTCCGAGTTATGCAGTCATATCAGATATATTATGGAGACATTTACAGAGAAAATCAAGAATACAGTGGAAGAAAATGAATTATAGAAGAAGGTTGATCAGAGCAATTGAAGAACAAAACCAAATTAGAGAAGAATGCTGAAGGATAAAGGTGTTTGAAGTGATGAGGAGTTGGTTGAACCTTAGAATATCTTGTTATGTATCTCATGGCAATTTGTAATAACCCGAGTTTTTCTAACACGAAAAACCGGACCATTTGGGTAAAAAGAAGAGGTAGAAGAAGAAGAAAGTAGATAGAAGAAGAAAGAACTAAACAAAATCAGAACCTCACAGTCGCAGCGGATAAAATATAATATATAGAACAGATCTTTACACAAAATGAAACTATATCTGTTTATATACAATACATCATCATCAGAGTATATCAATACCATCATCAATATCCAGTAAATCAGTCAATACAACAATCACAGCAGCGGAATAATACAAGTACGAGAAATACGTCTCGAACTCCAGCTCCTCTCCTGAGCTCCATAGCAACCTATCCTGTAAAATACTCGGTCTGACCCGAGCATTATAATAAAATAACACCCGAGTCAGTCTGGAATACCAGCGCATCATAAATACATCCAAACTGATTATTAAAGTTTCAAAAATTCTTTGAAAAACAAAAGCATCTCGTAAGACCACGCCACAAATAAACATGTCGGGTTTTTACCTTACGATAGCTAAAACACTTTTATATTAAAATTCTCTAATATTATAATAATGTCTATAGAAAGTAAAATAGAATCTAGCTGAAATGCTTGCATCTCACATTTCAACAATAGTTGGGCACAATCAAAACCGTACAGGCTCGTAGGGAGAATGGATTTCCAATGAATGACTAGGCACTGGGGTACCACCTGTCACAGTACGTGGCCTAGATCACCGTACCGAGGAGTACGCCCGCTCCCCTGCAACACAAGGCCGGAACCATCCCTTACTGGATGATCCCGAATAAAATCACCCCACGGTTGGGATCAGCAACCGCACCACTAAGCCGAAATAAAAAGGGACATCTAGACAGGGATGACCTTACCCTCCAATGGAAGCTACCCACGAAGCCTTGCTGCATAACCCCTGATTTTCAGTCATTCCCGGTTGATGAGGTTCGAGGCTAAACGATACCTTTTAGAGAACATATCCCTTAGAATGCCCATCGTCCACCTGACGATGTCACGAAAGCATTCGTCCATACAAGTCCGTCCTGGGTTTGAACGGAACCGAAGGCACTATTCCTACTACATCCATTTTGGAAATATCCTCAGGATTAGTAGCGACTAGCCCTTGCACTTCACAGCTCCATCTTCGACTCCGAAATCGTTACACGAAACGTACAAACCGGATCGAAGTGGTATTCGAGTCTCCAGACCTAGAATCCCGGTATACGGAAACTCGATCCCGGTCTCTTCGAAACGATCAGCGCATTTGGCCAATATTGATAGTCGGTGATTTAACTATCAATTAATGTTCACAAACATCCATACACATCCATCACACAATAAATAATCTCCATATTATTTATTTGCCTCTAATATCTTTCAAAGATATATATTTCAAATTTTCAAAACTCGTTTGAAAACAATTTTCCACTCTTCCTTTACAAGGTAAATCCTTTACCCTTTATTCCCATCGGGAATAACTAAGTATAAAACAATTTGCATTTAAAACAGTTAAAAATACTTTGTACTGAAATATACTTTAAAATATGAAAATTACTTCTATTTATTTACTCAAAATATAAATTTAAAATATGTGAAGAAAACTAGTTATTAATACATAAACTTTGATTTAAAAATAAGGGTTTTAGTTTAACTAAATTCAAAATAGCGTTATAAGAAGAAAAATACTAATTTTAACAACTTAAGTCAAAACCAACCTTTAAATAATCCATTCGTAAAAATATTTACTAATATATTCTCAAATCATTACGATTTCTAAATTATTAGTTTGTTACTTTAAAAATAACAATTTCTTAAAAATACTCTTTAAACAAATTTTAAAACTTAACTTTTAAATTAAATAAAATCTTTTAAAACACTAACTTGGTTTTCCCAAGGAAACACCTTCCCGTTCGAAAACATTTCAAAGTACTCTTTTATATAAATCCACTGATTTATTTCAAGTCAATTTATGATTTCAACATAAATTTCCAATTCCATACTTAACTATAACTTCCTCCGAAGTTAAATCACAATTTTCCATATCCGGAATTTCACTTTTAAATATACCATTTAAATCATTTTTCTTAAATAAACAATATCGGAGAATTTCTTACTGAAAACCATATCTACCATTTACTTAAATAAATTCCAAATGAAAAACGGCATTCAAAAACATTCTATTTTTCATTTGAACTTGTTAATTTATAGTCGGAAACTCCATTTAAACATATTTTTAATTTCCGGATAACATTAATCATTATTTAAACAAACACCGTTATTTTAAACAATTTATAATTTCATAAATTTAATCTCCAGAAAATTTATATTTCCCATTTACCCATTTCATAAACTTCCCATTATATTCAAGATCCCAATTTGGCCCAATTTACATTTTTCCTTTCAAATCCGATTTCAAATTTTATTCTTTGAAATTCTAAATTTAACAATTCATTTTATTTCGTAAAAACACTTTTTTAGCCATTTATAATTTAATTCTGTGATTACAATTTATACCACAATGTCACAGAACAACTAAATTTCCAGATTTATCAATCACATCATATAAACAGGTATCACTATCAATTATAAAATAATTGCTACATTGTGAGGAATCCAGTTGGATCCCTCCAACCTGTTTCTCCCTGCATCACAGATATTAGCACATCGCAATATAAATATCAACCAGACTGATAATCACAGATAATAATCAACCATTCACATAGATATTTAAATATCAACTATTTATAATGTCTAGCATCCAGATGTGAGTGAGAATAACTCACCTTGAGTTTCGGCGAGCGTTCGAAATTCAAATTAAACCGGACGATGTCCGATTTAACTCAAATTTCTACTTGCCCGGAATGAATCCGGGTCTGCTCCATCGCGTAGAGTACTTTTCTACGATTCCAACGCTTCCAGATTCGTCTCAATCTGATATCGTATGAGTTAGTTATTAAATTTTAAAGATTGCATAACATTTATATAAATAAATTACACATTTTCTCTATACCCTAAACGAAACCGGGCCCGCTTCCTTCTTCTTCACGCACGCGACATTTCCAGCTTCAAATGCACCCACTGCCGCCGCCATACCCTAACCCTAGCCCCGCCTTTGATCGCCTATACCTCGATCAGATGCCTCCACCTCGAAGCCTTTCGGTGCCTCATCCTTCACACCCAAAATCACGAAGCTCGGCACACCACCAGGCGAAAGAAATCGCATACGAACGGCCGCGTTCGAGCTCCTGTAACCATCGATTCACTTCGCTAAAACCCATCACATCCGTTCAGTTCGTATATCTCGAAGAGTTCTACGATTCCCTAGTTAGTGGATTTTGAAATAAACGAGTAGATCTCAAGGAAAAGGAGGAAGAAGACAAGTGTTTTTCGGCCATCGAATCGTTTTAGGGGCGGCTCGTTAAAAGAAACCCTAGGGTTACTGCGCGTGTAGGCATATATACGTATAAGGAATTAAAATAATATTATTATCACAAAATACAAATTTCTCAAACGATCTCCAAACGACGCATGCCGACAGGCATTCATAGGGTTTTTCTGCGTTCCGGACACAATGGAACAGGTTTCGTAAGCAAATTCGATCGTATGCGCGAGATACGGAATAAAACGATCAATTTAAAATTAAATTGGTTAAATCGATTTCGATGCGTTTCGAGCCACCACGGTCAAGCAACAACTCCAATCGTTACGAAAATTGAAATCCGATAATAACTAACTATTACGGACCCAATGGAACTGGTTTCGTCGAATTCCGAGACTGCGCCCCGGAAGGCTATTTAACTCGTCTATTAAATCAGGCGATTTCTGAAATTATCAGAAACGCTTAAAATTTTCACTTTTAAAATTTTAATAACTTAACAATAAATCATATAAAATGTATAACCACATTTAAAAATCATTCTGGTTCAATCCAGATCAAAATCTGATTGTATTGCATTTTAATAATATTAAATTCATTATTAAATTAATATAAACCCCAAATATTAATTTATCAACTTAAAAATTCCTCTAAAAGTCCAACAACATTATTTATGTCCAAATACACTTTAAAATAAATTTTAAAACCATTTTATAGCTATTTACACCCAGATTCACCTTTTTATCCTAATCCCGAATATTTAATTATTATTTTTCCATTAATCAAATCCAACCAGAATTGCTATAAATTAAAATATAGCTCATTTTCATTGATTGAACCCAAATCCATTCATTTAAAAATCAATTAAGAATCCACATTAACATTTAGAACGAATTAAATGTTCAAATTCAATGGCTTAAAAATACGGGATGTTACATTCCTTCCCCCTTATAAAAATTTCGTCCCCGAAATTTGCTAAGGTAGAAAATATACTTCAACTCAACTCACTTATCCCATTTTCTTAGTTAAAAGCTATATTCACTTTCCCAAAAAGTTTCAGCTCCATTTCAAAACCCTTTTCTTTATTTACCTTAAAGCCTTTATCTTTTAACTTTTCCAAAAGAACTTTACTAGTTAATAAAAATTTTTCCAAAACCCCAAAAATTTTCTAACTCCCAAAATTTCTGGAAAATTTTGACGGAGTCTCCTTTGCACGGAGGAGCTTCTGCGATATCGCAGGATACACAAATATATATACATCGGCTCACACGGCCGGAAACCAAAATATATCACAATATATATATCATTTTCCCAATTATATTTGCGTAGGCGTACCTTTTAAGCAAAATTTAATAGCGAGCGGCTAATATAACGCATATACGCGCTCCAACTCTCTCGAACGCCTTCCGTACCTGTACTTACTCAACAACTCATCAGTTTTCAAAGATAAGAACATTTCAATAGCATTTCCAATATAAATGCAAGCTAACCATCTTTATAAACCAATTTCACAATGCTGACATCATTTTAACTCGCTTTACAAACTCAAATTTCATAGTTTAACAATGTCACTATATTTTCAACAATCCAAAGATTTCAATCACCTTTAAATTTTCTTATCCAAGTCCAAGCTTCAATTTATTTCTCTTGAATGATCTATATTCAAGTTTACTATATACCATTCATATTTATTACAACCAATTCATTTTTGATTCAATATGATTAACATATGTCTTACTTACATTTCTTTATTTTAACTTACATTCCAAATTTGATTTGCAATCAAATTTTATTTTAAACTTGAAACATTTGCATTACCTTTATGATCCACCTCCATTCACATGCAAACTTTACTCATTAAGAGGTCAATTCATTCCTATTGATTCAAAATCAATTCCATTTGCTATTCTTAACCAATTCACTTGCATTCATATACAGAACTCTTTGAATTGGGTTCCCATTCATCTCAATTTATTCACAATTCAATTCCCATCCATATCAATTTATTCAAAGATAAATTTCAATTGCTTGTTAAACAACTTAATTCCGAGTACATGTGTATTTCATGTCATTCAAGCAAAAATAATTGCCACTTAAGCTTATCACCATTCAAAATTAATTTCAACTTGGATTCATAAAAATTTTATTCCATTACAAGGTTCACAAACCAAATATTTCCTCTTTCCAATGTAATTGTTAAATTACATTTTCCTTACATCTTTATTTCCATTAACCAAATTCAAGTTTATATTAATATTATTCGATCCTGGGTTATATTCAACTCATACATTCTTAATTCACCACAATAATTAATAAATATCATTTCACTTTCAATTCAATTTTATTATCCAATAAATTCCATTCAAATTTCTTAAGAAAGCTCATCCACAATCATTTGTTTCTTTCAATTTGCTTAAGTAGTTTCACAATATTACCATTATCTATTTAATTTTATTTCCATCTGATTCTCATTCAACCAGTTTCAATTCATTTACAACTTTAATGCTCTTTGTTTATTTATCCAATCCATGTTAGATTTATTCATTAACAAAGAGATCACTTTAAATTATTTCTCTCATTTGAATTTTATTTACAATTCAAACCATCACTATTATAAGCTAATTCCATTATTCATTCATACTTTCCAATATTTATTACCAAAATTAAATTCCATTCCAAAACTGGATTTGTTTACCTTTCAAATTTTGACCAAACTATCAAAATTATATTCATTACCATACACATTCCATTTAATTTAGTTTACACAAATTCATTCCCAAACAATTATTTTGGATTTAATTTAGTGAGCATTTACTCCATTTAACCTCATTTCAACTAAATTAAATTTCCTTCCGATTCTATTCTTATCCAAATTTTAATCAAGTTTAACTAAATTTTATTTAGCCAAAATTAAATTCATCCACCTCCTTTACTACTTCAATAATAATTGAATTCTATTCAATATTGCTTATAATGCATTTAAGTTTTGAATTCCACTTCAATTTATTCCTCCATAAATAAATTCAAAACTTATTTATTATCTAAGTTCATTCACATCTTTTATATCTCACTTTACTTTATCTTACTTTACATTCCATTAAGGGTTAAGTTTGAATTCACCTCTCCATCCAGCTATACCCCATTTGTGATTATAATTCCATTGTACTTGTATTTACAATCAAATTTTCCATCTTTAGGTTCATCAACTTATTTATTTATAAGTTTACATTGCTCATTTTAATCCAATCCACATTTTTATAATCACAATGTCAAATTTTAACACTTAATAGCTTAAGAATATGAATTCATTTGCACAATCATAAGCATTTACATTTCACCGTTATCTCAACTTCCATTTAATTCCAATTTATTTAGATTTAATTCAATTTCAAATTCTTAATTTTATTTAACTTATCATAAGTTAAATCCAGATATATTCCATTCACCTTCATTTATTCAAAGTAAATTTACATCCCATATATACTCAATTCTTCTTTAAATCCACTTTCCTTCATAAGTTATATAGTTGAATCATTTCAACTTTCACATTTTTTTATTTAAACAGGATTTCCAGAATTCAATTTACCAGGATTTATTTCAAAACCAATTTGAAATAAAAATCAACACATTTCCTCTTGGTATAACAAATCAATTCCCAAATTCTAAAACAATCTGCTTTTACCAAAACAATTTTCCCCTTTAAAATTGTTAAAACGACTTGTATATAAACAAGTATAAACAAATATCTTAACCAATCACCACGGAAGCAATCCATCACCTTAGAAACTCGAAAATGAATTCTAATGATGTGGACAGCATCATCAGGATTATTTTCCAGCGACTGAAGTGAGTTCAATGCTTTCCACTTCCAGAAATCCACCTCAAAACAATTTCTATTCAAAAATATTTCCCCAAAATATACTCCATTCTTACAAATGCTTTTGAAAACATTTCTAACATTTCCACAAAGTCAAACTCCCAAAACTTTGTTTAATTCCATTTGAAATCCCTTTCAAAATTTCCGGGGTCAAAGTTCTAGTTTAAATCAAATTTTAATTAATTTTTTTTTTACTTTTCTTATTTAAAACATATTCAGTCAATTCCATTTGGTTATAAACCATTTTAATATTTTAACTTCTTATTGGCTTATAAATCATTTCGAATTTTAGCTCATATTTTAATTTCTTACTTGTTTACTGTATCAACAACCAAACATCCAATACATAATAATAATTCAGAAAATTATTTCTTTATATCAAAATATAATTTTGAGTAAAATTATTTCATTTACCCACTTTAAAAACAATACTATGTCGGTTTATCTTGTTTAAGAGTTTAGAAACCCCTATCGATACGGTTGTACTTCCCGCACCGACCAGAATTCATAAACACTCAACCGATAAGTCAACACAGTACAAAAACAATTTTATATCCACTAACAAATACGCTCTCATAGCTATTATTACACTCAGCTCATTATAGAGTACTTCCGACTCTATTTAAAATGAGTAATTTTCCCACCAAAGCCTAGGTTGTCGCCAATCTAAGCTCTGATACCACTGTAATAACCCGAGTTTTTCTAACACGAAATACCGGACCATTTGGGTAAAAAGAAGAGGTAGAAGAAGAAGAAAGTAGATAGAAGAAGAAAGAACTAAACAAAATCAGAACCTCACAGTCGCAGCGGATAAAATATAATATATAGAACAGATCTTTACACAAAATGAAACTATATCTGTTTATATACAATACATCATCATCAGAGTATATCAATACCATCATCAATATCCAGTAAATCAGTCAATACAACAATCACAGCAGCGGAATAATACAAGTACGAGAAATACGTCTCGAACTCCAGCTCCTCTCCTGAGCTCCATAGCAACCTATCCTGTAAAATACTTGGTCTGACCCGAGCATTATAATAAAATAACACCCGAGTCAGTCTGGAATACCAGCGCATCATAAATACATCCAAACTGATTATTAAAGTTTCAAAAATTCTTTGTAAAACAAAAGCATCTCGTAAGACCACGCCACAAATAAACATGTCGGGTTTTTACCTTACGATAGCTAAAACACTTTTATATTAAAATTCTCTAATATTATAATAGTGTCTATAGAAAGTAAAATAGAATCTAGCTGAAATGCTTGCATCTCACATTTCAACAATAGTTGGGCACAATCAAAACCGTACAGGCTCGTAGGGAGAATGGATTTTCAACGAATGACTAGGCACTGGGGTACCACCTGTCACAGTACGTGGCCTAGATCACCGTACCGAGGAGTACGCCCGCTCCCCTGCAACACAAGGCCGGAACCATCCCTTACTGGATGATCCCGAATAAAATCACCCCACGGTTGGGATCAGCAACCACACCACTAAGCCGAAATAAAAAGGGACATCTAGACAGGGATGACCTTACCCTCCAGTGGAAGCTACCCACGAAGCCTTGCTGCATAACCCCTGATTTTCAGTCATTCCCGGTTGATGAGGTTCGAGGCTAAACGATACCTTTTAGAGAACATATCCCTTAGAATGCCCATCGTCCACCTGACGATGTCACGAAAGCATTCGTCCATACAAGTCCGTCCTGGGTTTGAACGGAACCGAAGGCACTATTCCTACTACATCCATTTTGGAAATATCCTCAGGATTAGTAGCGACTAGCCCTTGCACTTCACAGCTCCATCTTCGACTCCGAAATCGTTACACGAAACGTACAAACCGGATCGAAGTGGTATTCGAGTCTCCAGACCTAGAATCCCGGTATACGGAAACTCGATCCCGGTCTCTTCGAAACGATCAGCGCATTTGGCCAATATTGATAGTCGGTGATTTAACTATCAATTAATGTTCACAAACATCCATACACATCCATCACAAAATAAATAATCTCCATATTATTTATTTGCCTCTAATATCTTTCAAAGATATATATTTCAAATTTTCAAAACTCGTTTGAAAACAATTTTCCACTCTTCCTTTACAAGGTAAATCCTTTACCCTTTATTCCCATCGGGAATAACCAAGTATAAAACAATTTGCATTTAAAACAGTTAAAAATACTTTGTACTGAAATATACTTTAAAATATGAAAATTACTTCTATTTATTTACTCAAAATATAAATTTAAAATATGTGAAGAAAACTAGTTATTAATACATAAACTTTGATTTAAAAATAAGGGTTTTAGTTTAACTAAATTCAAAATAGCGTTATAAGAAGAAAAATACTAATTTTAACAACTTAAGTCAAAACCAACCTTTAAATAATCCATTCGTAAAAATATTTACTAATATATTCTCAAATCATTACGATTTCTAAATTATTAGTTTGTTACTTTAAAAATAACAATTTCTTAAAAATACTCTTTAAACAAATTTAAAACTTAACTTTTAAATTAAATAAAATCTTTTAAAACACTAACTTGGTTTTCCCAAGGAAACACCTTCCCGTTCCAAAACATTTCAAAGTACTCTTTTATATAAATCCACTGATTTATTTCAAGTCAATTTATGATTTCAACATAAATTTCCAATTCCATACTTAACTATAACTTCCTCCGAAGTTAAATCACAATTTTCCATATCCGGAATTTCACTTTTAAATATACCATTTAAATCATTTTTCTTAAATAAATAATATCGGAGAATTTCTTACTGAAAACCATATCTACCATTTACTTAAATAAATTCCAAATGAAAAACGGCATTCAAAAACATTCTATTTTTCATTTGAACTTGTTAATTTATAGTCGGAAACTCCATTTAAACATATTTTTAATTTCCGGATAACATTAATCATTATTTAAACAAACACCGTTATTTTAAACAATTTATAATTTCATAAATTTAATCTCCAGAAAATTTATATTTCCCATTTACCCATTTCATAAACTTCCCATTATATTCAAGATCCCAATTTGGCCCAATTTACATTTTTCCTTTCAAATCCGATTTCAAATTTTATTCTTTGAAATTCTAAATTTAACAATTCATTTTATTTCGTAAAAACACTTTTTTAGCCATTTATAATTTAATTCTGTGATTACAATTTATACCACAATGTCACAGAACAACTAAATTTCCAGATTTATCAATCACATCATATAAACAGGTATCACTATCAATTATAAAATAATTGCTACATTGTGAGGAATCCAGTTGGATCCCTCCAACCTGTTTCTCCCTGCATCACAGATATTAGCACATCGCAATATAAATATCAACCAGACTGATAATCACAGATAATAATCAACCATTCACATAGATATTTAAATATCAACTATTTATAATGTCTAGCATCCAGATGTGAGTGAGAATAACTCACCTTGAGTTTCGGCGAGCGTTCGAAATTCAAATTAAACCGGACGATGTCCGATTTAACTCAAATTTCTACTTGCCCGGAATGAATCCGGGTCTGCTCCATCGCGTAGAGTACTTTTCTACGATTCCAACGCTTCCAGATTCGTCTCAATCTGATATCGTATGAGTTAGTTATTAAATTTTAAAGATTGCATAACATTTATATAAATAAATTACACATTTTCTCTATACCCTAAACGAAACCGGGCCCGCTTCCTTCTTCTTCACGCACGCGACATTTCCAGCTTCAAATGCACCCACTGCCGCCGCCATACCCTAACCCTAGCCCCGCCTTTGATCGCCTATACCTCGATCAGATGCCTCCACCTCGAAGCCTTTCGGTGCCTCATCCTTCACACCCAAAATCACGAAGCTCGGCACACCACCAGGCGAAAGAAATCGCATACGAACGGCCGCGTTCGAGCTCCTGTAACCATCGATTCACTTCGCTAAAACCCATCACATCCGTTCAGTTCGTATATCTCGAAGAGTTCTACGATTCCCTAGTTAGTGGATTTTGAAATAAACGAGTAGATCTCAAGGAAAAGGAGGAAGAAGACAAGTGTTTTTCGGCCATCGAATCGTTTTAGGGGCGGCTCGTTAAAAGAAACCCTAGGGTTACTGCGCGTGTAGGCATATATACGTATAAGGAATTAAAATAATATTATTATCACAAAATACAAATTTCTCAAACGATCTCCAAACGACGCATGCCGACAGGCATTCATAGGGTTTTTCTGCGTTCCGGACACAATGGAACAGGTTTCGTAAGCAAATTCGATCGTATGCGCGAGATACGGAATAAAACGATCAATTTAAAATTAAATTGGTTAAATCGATTTCGATGCGTTTCAAGCCACCACGGTCAAGCAACAACTCCAATCGTTACGAAAATTGAAATCCGATAATAACTAACTATTACGGACCCAATGGAACTGGTTTCGTCGAATTCCGAGACTGCGCCCCGGAAGGCTATTTAACTCGTCTATTAAATCAGGCGATTTCTGAAATTATCAGAAACGCTTAAAATTTTCACTTTTAAAATTTTAATAACTTAACAATAAATCATATAAAATGTATAACCACATTTAAAAATCATTCTGGTTTAATCCAGATCAAAATCTGATTGTATTGCATTTTAATAATATTAAATTCATTATTAAATTAATATAAACCCCAAATATTAATTTATCAACTTAAAAATTCCTCTAAAAGTCCAACAACATTATTTATGTCCAAATACACTTTAAAATAAATTTTAAAACCATTTTATAGCTATTTACACCCAGATTCACCTTTTTATCCTAATCCCGAATATTTAATTATTATTTTTCCATTAATCAAATCCAACCAGAATTGCTATAAATTAAAATATAGCTCATTTTCATTGATTGAACCCAAATCCATTCATTTAAAAATCAATTAAGAATCCACATTAACATTTAGAACGAATTCAATGTTCAAATTCAATGGCTTAAAAATACGGGATGTTACACAATTGTACTTGAAGATCACCAACCATTGACCTCAACCGAATCACAAAAATCCACAAATATAAGGTAATTTGAAATGCTGAAAATTTGCAACACTTATTAGTGTTGCTGTTCATTTTGCAACACACCCATGTCGATAAGGGGGGTAGGGGGTTGTCGACATGCTAGCCGTTTTTCAGAATTTCAAATTTTAAATGAAGAGACATTTCCCTCCACCTCTTCACCAAAAGACACGTCTCTTCAACCACTATATAAAGGCCTCTGAAAACGAATTTTAACATCAAGAATTCTCATTTTTCTCTTACTCCTTCTTCTCCAAACATTTGCAAAAGAAATCCATTGCATACTCTTCAAATCTCCTTGCAAATTGATACTATTTCACTCCAATTCTTCACCGATTTGCAAACCACACAATATCAGAGAGTTGTACTTGAATTCACATCATTCTCTATCTGATTTCATCCTATTCCTCAAAGAATTCAAAGATATATTGCCATTGGAGGTCTATAGGATAGTTGTACCGAATCTGCAAGAATCTGTATTGAAGATATGACTACTTGCCATAGTTTGTTGTTGGTGATAAGGAGAAGGTGTTCTTGTAGCCTGTAAAATCAAGAGGGTGTGTCTTGTAGCCCGTGAAACCAAGATTGTAAAGGTGTTCTTGCCACCCATGGAAAGCAAGCGATTATAGTGGAATTCTGCATGATAGAGTGCAGGACTAGATGTAAGATTGGTTAATCCGAACCAGTATAAAAATCCGGGTGTTATTTACATTACTACATTTTACTTTATTACTTACTTGTTCTTTGATTACTTCTTTCTTTTTGTAAATACAATTTTATATTAATACGTAAGTAGTTAATACACATTTCACCACTTCTAGTGTCTGAATAGCCTTAAGATTCAACATTGTGTTGTAGACACTCCAGTTTCTAACATTTGGTATCAGAGCATTGGTTTTCAAAAATTCATAACTTGGATTTTGAAAAGTATAAATGACTAATGACACTAGTAACACATTTTTAACACTTTTGTAGAAGGGAAATCTACCACTAGACACCCTCTATTTGATGGCAGTAGTTATGCATATTGGGCTTGTAGAATGAAATGTTATTTTTAGTCTAATGGTTTGGATATTTGGAACATTACCCAAACAGAGTACATAGAGCCTGAAACTGAATATTCAAAATGGACACTAGACCAAAAGACACAAGCACGTAATAACTCTAAGGCCATGAACATTTTATTTTGCTCCTTAGATAGAAATGAATTTAATTGAGTGTCTATTTGTAATTCTACATATGAAATTTGGAGAACACTGCAAGTCACACATGAAGGCACCAGTAATGTAAAACAAACGAAGATATTTATGCTAACTAACCAGTTTCAACTCTTTCAAATGAAACCAAATGAGTCTATTTCTGATATGTATTCTAGATTTCAAGATATAGTACATGCCTTAATATCATTAGGAAAGAAAATTACCGAAGAAGACCAAGTCAGAAAGATCTTTATTTCACTTCCTAGTGAATGGGATCAGAAGACTCTGGCAATCGAAAAAGCCAATGATATTAGTACTATGAAAACGGAAGATTTAATTGGTAACCTAATGTCCTATGAAGTAAAGTTGTAGATTAGAAAAGAGAATCAGGCAAATGAGAAGAAATCACTAGCACTCAATGCTATGATCGAAAACGATGATGTTGTTGATGATGATATCGAGTTTATGACCAAGAAGTTCAAGAAATTCTTGAAGTATTGGATAACAAACAAACTTCGAAAAACTAACAACAATAATTCTAGAAATGGAAATGTTGTTAAGTGTTTCGAATGTGATAAACCCGGTCATTTGAAAAGAGACTGCCCCAACATGAAGAAATCAAAGTACTCTTCAAACACTTTCAATAAGGAGAGGAAACAGGCATTCAATGAAAAATGGGATGATTCAGATACATCATCAAGTGATAGTGATTCAGAAACAGAAAATGCCAACATGTGCTTCATGGCAAAGGATGACCATGTATGGAATTTTAATAAAGAAACTACTAATGTTTTGAATGATATGTATCAGGGATATAAAATGCTTAGGAAAGAGTACAACAATAGTTTGGCAAAGATAGATATATTAAAAATATTTAATGAAAGGTTAACTGAAGAAAAACAATGTCTAGAAGATGAAATTGAAAGACTTAATAGGTATAATGATGAAAAGGATTTGACACTTGGATATTTTGAAAAACTAAAAAGTGAAAATGAATCCTTAAAATCAGAAAATCTTTCAATGAAGTCACAGATCACTGATCTGATTGACAAAATAACATCTCTGGACAATGTTATTCTTAACCATAATAAGGATTTTGACAAAATGAAAAATGATATTGATAAATTTAACAAAGGGAAGGATAATCTAGAAAAATTATTATCTACATCTAAACACACTAGGAATAAACATGGACTTAGATACACCCCTAAGGCTAAATCAAAGAAAAATAGTACTCAAAGCACTAAGTTTGTTAAGGCTACCAAGTTCAAACCAAAACCTAGGAAATTAAAGTTAAAACCTCCAAATAGGTTCATTAATTTATGGGTTCCAAAAAGGATGAATGATATTGAAAAAGAAAAATATATTGATAATTTTTTTAATAAGGTTCATTCATCTAATGATTATATTTTGAAAGGACATTCAAACTCTTCATGGGTTTGGCATCCTAAAACTTAACCCCATGGACCCCAAAATAAAAAGGGTACCAGTGTGCATATTTTATAATATTTCAGGTACCAAACAATATATACCAAATAGCGGATGCTCAAAGCATATGACAAGAAATCTATTGAACTTCTGATAAATATGAAAAGGATTTGTCATTGGCATCGGCAAAGTCGGTAACTCTAAAACTCATCTTATTATTTGATAAGTTTATTTCATGTTTTGAATTGATTTGGTTTCCCCTCAAGTGTTTAATTTATATGCATTTATCTCTATATACAAAATCTACATATTGTCTAGCAGTGATTTAAGCGACTCTTTTTTACCCCTTTTGTTGATGACAAAGGGGGAGAAAAGTTATAAATATACTAGGCAAAATGATAGGGGGAGTGCATAGAGTTAGGGGGAGTCAAATATAAAAATATTATATTTTATCTCTCAAATATTTATATGGTTGTCATCATTAAAACGGGGGAGATTGTTAATACCCTAGGTATTGATTTTGATGACAACAACCATATAAATATTACTACTAACGTATCTCCAAGTTAGGCAGTCATATCAGATATATTATGGAGACATTTACAAAGAAAATCAAGAATACAGTGGAAGAAAATGAATTATAGAAGAAGCTTGATCAGAGCAATTGAAGAACAAAACCAAATTAGAGAAGAATGCTAAAGGATAAAGGTGTTTGAAGTGATGAGGAGTTGGTTGAACCTTAGAATATCTTGTTATGGATCTCATGGCAATTATACTTGAAGATCATCAACCATTGACCTCAACCGAATCACAAAAATCCACAAATATAAGGTAATTTGAAATGCTGAAAGTTTGCAACACTTATTAGTGTTGCTGTTCATTTTGCAACACACCCATGTCGGCAAGAGGGGTAGGGGGTTGTCGACATGCTAACCGTTTTTCAGAATTTCAAATTTTAAATGAAGAGACATTTCCCTCCACCTCTTCATCAAAAGACACGTCCCTTCAAGCACTATATAAAGGCCTCTGAAAACGAATTTTAACATCAAGAATTCTCATTTTTCTCCTACTCCTTCTTCTCCAAACATTTGCAAAAGAAATACATTGCATACTCTTCAAATCTTCTTGCAAATTAATACTATTTTACTCCAATTCTTCACCGATTTGCAAACCACACAATATCAGAGAGTTGTACTTGAATTCACATCATTCTCTCTCTGATTTCATCCTATTCCTCAAAGAATTCAAAGATATATTGCCATTGGAGGTCTATAGGATAGTTGTACCGAATCTGCAAGAATCTATATTGAAGATACGACTACTTGCAATAGTTTGTTGTTGGTGATAAGGAGAAGGTGTTCTTGTAGCCTGTAAAATCAAGAGGGTGTGTCTTGTAGCCCGTGAAACTAAGATTGTAAAGGTGTTCTTGCCACCCGTGGAAAGCAAGCGATTATAGTGGAATTCTGCACGATAGAGTGCAGGACTGGATGTAGGATTGGTTAATCCGAACCAGTATAAAAATCCGGGTGTTATTTACATTACTGCATTTTACTTTATTACTTACTTATTCTTTGATTACTTCTTTCTGTTTGCAATTTGAGTAAATACGGTTTTATATTCATAAGTAAGTAGTTAATACACATTTCACCACTTCTAGTGTCTGAATAGCCTTAAGATTCAACATTGTGTTGTAGACACTCCAGTTTCTAATAGGAGGAAGGCAACTGGAGAAGAAAGAGCTCGAGGAAATATTGTAGCTCTTATCTTCCCAATATTTAGTTCTTCATTGAGTAGTTAGGAAATTAAAATATAGTCTAGTATTGGCATCATCGACCAAAATTTTATTGTGTCGTATACTATACCGGATTTTTTTATCATGGTGATAACGATATATGATATCTATCATTCATCTATTCCATTGAAACTTAATTTGACAGTAAATTTTTTCTTTAAAATAAAATACTAATAAAATAGGACACAAAGTTCAAATTTGAAACTTTAAAATCAAAAGTCCAACAAAATGCAACAAACAAAAATGCAATGTAGCATTATTATAGCTGTCATGCTAACGCAAATGCATGCCTAATACATGCCACTAAAACCAAGCCAGGTTTATTATTATAAGTGAATAAATATAATTATTATTTTTTAGCATTTTTGATACTTTCATAACAATATGAATACCACTTTTCTCTACAAAAGCATACAAATCAACTTAGATTTGAAAATAGAAGATCCGATGACTTTCCAAACAAAATATCAAAACTT
The DNA here is from genome assembly GCA_030737815.1 of Allium fistulosum. NCBI lineage: Eukaryota > Viridiplantae > Streptophyta > Magnoliopsida > Asparagales > Amaryllidaceae > Allium > Allium fistulosum. The sequence goes on along the minus strand of CM060907.1, from coordinate 640,104,254 downwards.
GATTATAGGTGAAGACGTGCATACATTTTTCTTCTTTTTTGTATATCTCAAGTAGAATTGGATTAAGCATTATACACTAAATCTCTTTAGAAACCATTATTACATGCGTCATCTCCAATCTAGAAACCTACCAAGCATCGTGCTCAAGCTCACATAAGATGATGTAATTTATTTTTTGTAAAGATTCTACACACATAAAAGTCATTGCTTTTTATGATTTAGGAATTGAAAAACAATAGTTAAAAGCTGATTTCGTAAGAGAATGTGTATCATTTTTTTTATTTCTGTAGTCAAAAGAATATACAGTTTCATTTGTTTGGAACAATAAGATGGTAATAATATTATACATATCATGCCAATTATCAACTTTCATTTACTACATGAATTATTGTATTAGCCCATGGTATATGTATTTCTATGCCCAAAGTTTTATTTAGTTGTTTGTAAAATATTGTTAAATAGGTAAAATGATGCAGAAATGTAGCCACAGTATTTTCCATAGGTTGAAACACTTACATAAATGTTATACTGCAACCAGATGGAGGCAAGGGTTCCACAATCACAGTAAATTATTGGTTACATATGTACTTCAAAAGTTATCAAGTATTTGCATTTATTTAGGCTACTTATACTGAAAAAATCTTAAGGAAGAAGGTACAATGGCCCATCAACGTATAAAACCTTGATGGCTACACAAAAATTAAAATTTCCCATGATTGAAAATGACTAAGTAACCAAGATGTGACAGCGATGCATGTTGAACTATGCAGCATGTCAACAAAATGTCTAGTATTCTAAAACAACTATTCAACAATGGATGTTGTGTGTGTGCATGTTTGAATGTGTATATGACCTCTTTGGTCTCCATATATTTTTTGTAAAAATTAACAAAACATATTTCATCAACCCATTTGTCTAAACTAATGCAATTTATGACTTCCATAAGATGTGGATAGCATTTATAAATCATATGTCTCAAATATACATTATTTTGAAAGACTTGTAGAGTGTGATTATGATAGTAAGGAGATCTAAGTGTCACCTGGAAACACAAAATATGGTTTAGTATCGTCAATGGGTAGGATAAGCAATTAATCTACAATCCCTCACTTCAGATTGTAGAAGATAGAATTAACATTTATCAATACCTCATAAAATGAGTGTCATGATCATGTTTCCAACTTCTTCTTCCTTGCCTAAGTTAAATTTCTTCAACACATGTTATCCAAACAATGTTCTTGCCTTGGGGATATGCAGTTGAGGCATCCTACCGTATGGAGAGATGTGAACTTTGTTCCTAATGGACCATCCGATCAATTCAATCTAGCACCCGTAGTAGTTGGAACCTATAAAGATTGAACCACATAAGCTCATTTTCAGCACAAAATTAAAATGTGAAACGGTACAACAAACATTTCAGCTTTGCAAATTAATGTGCTGGAACTTAGTAATTAATTATGATCAATTATTCATTGAAAATACAATACTCTTAAGTTTAAAAATAGCAAAATCACTTTTTAATCGAGATTATATAGAATATTAAGCTATATTTAAATGTATATTGATAAATAATAAAGTCCACAGTTAATAATATGATTCAGAGTATTAGTTTCCTCATTCCTATAAACATACTAACAAAAGGGTCGTGGGAAAAAGACGAATATGCTGTATGCTCATTCTCCTTTTCCTCCCCTTGTCCTGTTTTAGAAGAGGAAGAGAATGAGCATGGAAAATGATTGAAATACTTTTTTTCTCACTTCAGACATGCATGGAATCGCACAGCTAGTACTATGCAATTCGACTTAATCATCAAAAATACATAAAATATATCTAATCAAACGATCATTTTCTCAGAACGATAGATTATCATCTTAACTCACTGATAATGTTAGAGCAATGTAGAGCATTTGTCAATTTCAATCACAAACAGAGCAGGTGAGTCTAGTAGTATTCGATAAACAAAGAATGAAAATCACCATCATAGCCAAATAAAAAGCCACCATACACAAAATCATTAAGCGCGATGTGGACTAAGATCATTCTTTTTTGGCGCAACAGTCTTTGGGCAAGTATTTTGGTGGTTGCAATTTCAAGGTGGATTTCAATGGTCAAGCATGATACCAGACGTCCATTGGCTTACAGAGGATTTTAAAAAGTGGGGGAAAAAACCATAAATACGTAATGATACAACTTGACTGATGCATGAACTCTAAGATGGTAAAAAATTCAACACAAATTGTTGTTACACAAGTGATTGCTTTGTCATCCAGCCATTAAGTTGAATATTATCAATTCTAATACATGAACATGCTACTCTCTAAGAAGCCGAATGAATAGATTGTACAACAACAATTGAGGGTCCTCCTCGATTTCAATATGCAGAAAAAATAAAAATTGTTGAAAACCCTAACATTTGGGTACCATTGCCATTGCAGAGAGGAGTTAACCGAGAGAGAACATAAGGACAAAAAGAAACAAATAAGTTCCGAGAGGAAGAAGCTGGTTTTTAGAGTAAATAATCACAAATTAGGTTAGATCGTGGGGAGCTCAATTTTCAGGTGAAAATACACTCCGTTTAATTTCTTCAAATTGATACATGTGTCGTAATCAAACACGTTCGATACAAATGGCAACTTTAAATCTAATCCTTTTTTTGTCTCATTATTTTTTTCTAGTCAGCACAAAGCAATCACTACAAGGACGGCAGCAGATAGCGACGGCTTTTAGCTGTCGCCGGCCGTCGCTAGCCGTCGCTATCTGCCGTCGCTATTTACCTCGTCGCCCAATAGTATCGCGTTGGCTTTAGCGACGGCTCCGTCACCAGAATAGCGATGGCTCGCGACTGCAAATGTGCCACGTGGAAATTTTCCAACGACTAAATGGCGTCACTAGGCGTCGCTAAGCGACACAAAATTTTTACAATTTAGGTGTCGCTAGCCGTCGCTATTCTGCAACCTACAGGCCGTCGCTAGCCGTCGCTAATCTGAAGCAAAATTTTTGCAGTTTCACAACCCTTTCACACTTCAAACAACAACCATCAAATACCATCATCACAACCAATATACACTATATTCATCAACTATAGCCATCATATATCCATCATATAACATCACTATACATTCAAACAATATAAAATCCAACCAAATCTCATTTACAAATCCAACCAAATCAAATAATATAAAATCCAACCAAATCCATTAACCAAAATATGTACATAGTTACCCGAAATTTCTACATAATATCCCGACATATATATACATAATAGCCAGCCACATCCATCAACTAGAAGTTATCAAAATATGTACATAATATCCTGAAATATATATACACCAAACCAACCAAAATGTGTATATACCAAACTATAACACGAGCAAACAAACATACCTACTCCTCGCCATCGCTGCCGTCCTCTCCAGGCATCCTCCCATGCTATTGCAAATAAGCCGCAATCCGCTCATCCAGCTGTTGCTCAAAGAAACTCTTCCTCCAATCATTTATTTCTTCAACTGCCGCCCTCAACTGAGTAATCTCCGCATCTTGCTGCGACCTCCTGTATGCACTCTGCATTCTCATCGCCTATAAAATAGTTCATAATTATTTATTTATTAGTATATATATAATATTATTAAAATTATTTAACTATTCGTAGCTATACCATCAAAATTTACCTCCACATTTCCATAGCTATACCGTCGACTGGTCCGAGAAGGCGGGTCAATAATAGCATCCCATATATGGTTCTCCTCCTCTAACGTAAGCTCTTCCCGACCAGTGGACTGTGCTACACGACCCCGCTCTGCTTCGTACCTCTCCTGCGATTACAAATAATTGTTTTACACGATAAAAACCGAATTTCAAAATTTTGAAAATAAAATAAGACAAAATATTGTTATTAACAATAAATTAATTTACCATTACGGATTGTGATTTGTCATTCGTCCACTCGTACGAAACATTGCCCTCTTCGCCATTCCTCTCCATGGCATGCGTGGCCTTGAACAGCTCGGCCATAGTGGGCTCGCGGTTGTATCTCGCGGCTTGAAAATATATAAATATTATTGCTAATCTGATTATAAAATATTGTAATAAAATGTAAACACAGTTTATAAATTTAATTACCAGCTCTCTCTTGTGCTCCTGAAAGGATTTGGAGCCACCACGGTGCAATGCAGGATTTTTATTCCTGTTTGCCCGGTTCCATGCAGATAACTCCTACAAATTAAGATAAATTATCACGTATATATCTTGTGAGATTTATATTAGATTTAAATAATAAAGAAAACATATTTTACTTACTTTTGCTGCTGGACTGTCCCAAAGCCGAAGAAATTCATTCCATACACCCTCGCCCATCCAGTTCGGCTTTTTCCCTGCATTCTTAGCCTTGGACAATGTATCTCTGTAATTTTTTCTCATTCGTTTGTTCCAGTGATTTAAAAAAAATGTCCAAGTCATTATGGTCAACGCGGACTGCAGCCCATAAATTAAAATTATTTTAAGTTATATACATTACATTAATTTACAACTGAAATTCAAACTACTACTTACAAGTAAATCCGCTTGTATTGCGTTTTTGACGTGAGGGGGGATGTCGTCCCAGCGAGGCCAACAACCATCCATGCGGCTCTGAAATGCCTTTCTCGAAACCTGTAAAATGTAATCTGATGGCTCCACCTCAAAGCCACTGCAAAAGTTATGATATACATGTTTAGTGGATTTTAAAACTTATAATTTAAATAAAATTGATACTTACCCAGCACTTCTAGGAACAACTTCTGCAATCGGACGTAAGTCCGGTGCAGTGCCACTACCACCTGCACTGGGAGATGGGGATGGCGTGACATTACCACCTACACTCCGTCTCCTGCCAGACATATCTGAAAATGTATGTTAGACAGTTTTCCTGATTTGAAAATGTATGTTAGACAGTTTAAATCATTAATTTTCAACCATTCTCCATTGTAAACAGTTCACCATTGTAGAAAATTCAAAATAAAAACTTCACTTTATTTTTTAATTTTTTAGTATTTTGGTTTTCACTTTGGTGGTCAGTCATCCTACTTCCCATTACAAACACAATAATGTAATTACATTTTATAAATCATTTCAGATTAAACGGTTCAACAAAATTTCGGCAGCACTGCCCTTCTGTTCCCTGTATCGTACACAAATGCGTGTACGCAGGGAACGTAAAGGAAGTGCTATCGAAATTTTGTAACCGTTTAAAATGAAATGATTTATAATATGTAATTACTTTATTGTGTTTGTAACTTGTCCAATACAGGGACAAATCCGACAAATATTGTATCAGATGAATATAAATTTCCGTTCCGTTACCAAAACGAACATTCATATAACGATCATATACAACACTTGCCAGACGGGGCCAAAGCCAATCTGAGAGATAAAAAAATTTCTTTAAATTTTATCAAATATTGTTGTTCTTTTCAAATTTTGACAATATTTCAACTATTTAAATTTTATTTAATAAATTTGTATATTTAAATTTTAGTTCAACATTCAATTAACAATTTTAGTTCAATATTCATTTCTTTATTTTTTTACGACATAGATTTTAGCGGAATCTTTGTTGTTCTTATATTCATTTCTTAATTTCTTTACAAACTAGATTTTAGTACAATATCAGTTGTTTTTAAAGTCATTTCCTAATTTATTTTAAAAAAAAATTAGATATTTGCAGAATTTTTAATGTTCTCATATTCATTTTTTAATTTTTTGTATAAACTTTATTTTTGTACAATACTGTAATTTGTAATTTATCAAACTTAAATTTGTACAATACTGTATAAACTTTATGTTAATCCTCTTTTGTTCGCGACTTAACAGGAGACGACTTAAGGAAGGGTCCGACTTAACAGTTCACGAGTTAAAGTAGTCTCCGACCTAACCGTGTACGAGTTAAAGTAATCTCCGACCTAAACACGTACGACTTATAAAGTGTGCCGACTCAACAGGTCATGACTTAAAGCAGCATACGACCTAAGCTACAGGTCCGACCTAACAGGAGCCGACTTAGGATAATCTACCACTTAAGAACTAAGACCGACTTAAGTAGGTTACCGACTTAAAAAATGCTCCGAGTTAAGGAAGTCTCCAACTTAAGGCTGTTACCGACTTAACGATTTAAGGGATCTTCGACCTACCAGTTTAAGAAGCTAACGACCTACGACTTATACGAAGTCGCACACGACTTATACTAACTCGCTCGAACCAAATGCCACCGACCTACGACTTATGTTAAGTCGCTGCCGACCTATGACTTGCAACTGAACAGCTCGTATTCAGGAGTAACTAAAGGCAAGAGCTCCAACCTCGTCGCCGACTTAAGACCTACGACTTACTATACGTCGGCGACGACTTAGAACTTGAAGAAGAATTCCTATTCTGATTCTACCCTATAAATACCCCCCTAATTTCAACGGAAAAGGGACTTTTGGCGGATCATTTCTAAAAGCGTCGTTACTCTGCCGAACTCTCAACTCACTCGACAATTGAAGATCTTCATACATTCGTGACACTACAACAAGCTTCGAGAGGAATTTCTTGCATTCTACACGGATTCATCAAGTTCCATCATCGGAGTTTGAGCTAGTAGTCGAGATTGTCTTTAAGATCAAATTGTATTGTTGTCATAAGTGGATTGTATCGTCTTGTAACCAGATTCAATAATAAAGAGATTCAAAGTGGACGTAGGCATGATTTCAAGCCGAACCACTATAAACTGCTATCTTTTACCGCTTTTTCGCTACTTTACTGCTTACTTTTTGTTCCCATCACACGGGTGGTGCTTTCACGATTCTACTACACACACCGGGTGTTAGCGTTCACTTTTGAGCGTTAACATTTTGGTGCTTTCACGGAGAGCCCAACTCAGGCTACCACTCACCATTGCTTCACGGAAGTTTGTTGAAAGAATTTCCTACAAAACCAGAAGTCTATCAGACATAATGGCTCCTGGAAGGAAACGAAAGTCTGTCAGAACTGATGATGACCGCGACAATACTGCCACTTCTCTTTCTCCAAATCAGGTAGCTCCAAGCGTCGGTGTGACGCGACAAGAGTTAGATGCTGCTGTATCCGGACTGTACCAGCAGATTGAAACTCAGAATAATTTGATGATGGAAAAGCTGAATGCTCTGCTTGGGGCTAATCAAAGACCAGTAAGTAATGAGGAAAACTTTGCTAATGCTGCTCCTAATTCCGAAGGGAGAAATATTCCTCAAGGGGGATCAGGTGCTGCTGAAGGGGCACCCCTCCAAGCTGAAGGATCCAGGCCGTCACTGGTTCTCCGTGAGCATTTACCTGGGCAAACCTCCGAAAAGATGGCCGAAGTCTATTCCGCGAAATCTCTAAACAATGAGGAATATCTCTCTAGCATGGTTCGGCAAATAATGAAGGAAAGCATGCAAAGAAACGAAGATGAGAATGATTGGGGATTCGCTCCGAGTAAAACTCCATTCACTGAAAGGATCTTAAAAGCTGAGTTTCCGAGAAAATTCGTTCCTCCCACCATTCCTTCTTATCGAGGAACGAGTGATCCAAATCAATTCCTATACAAATATTATTGGCACATGACTGGTGCCAGAGCAACTGATGAGATTAAATGCCGGTATTTCCCAGTATACTTAGAAGGAGTGGCGTTACTTTGGTTCACCAAGCTTCCTGTGCGATCTGTCGATCAATTTTCCGATCTGACCCGAAAATTCAAGGAACAATTCAGATTGTACATTTCAAGAGCAAAGGATATAATGTCTCTCTCAAGTCTTGAACAGAATCCTAGAGAGCCCATTAAATCCTTCTTGAATCGCTTTAATTTAGCCCTAGCAGAAGTTGATAACGCGGAACTGCGAATGATCTTAACCTACTTAATGCGGGCTATTGACAAGTCTAGCGAGTTTGGAAAATGGTTAAAAATGAAAGAACCAAACTCGCTCGAAAAATTCTACAAAAAGGCTGATGAGTTCATGCGCTTAGAGAATCTCTCCGCGTCAGCTAAAGTTGTGACAACAGTGGTGGAAAATAATGCTACAATTCAGAACAAGAAAGAATCTGCAAATCAGAAGAGGGAAAGTAATGGTGGAAAGAAGCAGAAAGATCTCAAAAAGCCCCGCTTCCTCAAACCTTCGGATTTTACTCCTCTGACTGATACCCCGGAGAATATTTTCATCGCCACTAAGGATGCTGTTGATTTTCCAAAACCATCAGCAGTAAAAGTTGGGAAAAATGCTGTTCAAAGCGGAAGATTTTGCAAATTTCATAATCAACCAGGCCATGATACCAACGAATGCCGCCACTTGAAAAGCCTAATTGAAGAATTGTTGAGAGAGAATAAGTTGCAGCAGTATGTGAAAAGAAATAGAAAAGACCCGTCTTCATCTAACCAGGGGCAACTACCCCCAGCTCATTCATCTGGTTCAGGAGAGAGGCCTGCTGAAAAAGAAAGACCTGTTATCAATGTGATCAAAGGAGGACCTCATCCAGCTGGCAGGATTTGGGGTGAGATGGAAAGGTATGCTAGAGCTTTGAAGTATGCTCCAACTGAAGAAAGTGTCTTGATCTTGGAAGATGCTGCACCTCTAAAGCAGCAGAAGACTTTTCATGATGATATTATGTTCAGATTCAGGGATTCTATTGATGTGGAAGCTCATACTGAGGACCCTTTGGTTGTCTCTGTCGGTATTGGGCCGGCTATTGTCAGAAGAGTTCTGGTTGATAGTGGTGCTTCGTGCAACATACTCTTTAAAAATACATTTGACCAAATGAAAATTCCAATGACAGATGTACAAGCCTCTTCACACAAAATTGCCGGATTTACAGGAGAGCTGAAACAGCCAATTGGAACGGTGGACTTGTTTGTTGAAATGGGCGAAGGACATAAGAAGTTGGTTCAAAAGCAAACCTTTGTAATTGTTTATGGATTCTCCGCCTATAATGCTTTCTTGGGTCGGTCTACTCTTGCTGCTTTCAGGGCCGTCCTCGCTCCGTGGTGCTTAACAATGAAATTTCCCACTGATAATGGGGTTACTGTCATTAAGGGAGATTAGAACGCGGGGCGAGAATGTTATCTTGTAGAGATCCGTGAGGCTAGAAAAAGAGAGATGGGAAAAGATGCGGCAGCTCCGCTCCGCATCAAAGAACCAACCTTGTAGCAGCTATGGAGTGGCCCCTGTACTGGCGAACACAGCAATGCAAGGAAAGAAATGGACCCTAGAAAAGCCAGTACAGGGGAGAATAGAGTGGTACCTGTGGAAGTAACGGTACCAATATCTGTTGATTCAAAAGACCCAAACAAAGTACTCAATGTGGGTTCACAGCTAAGCATAACAGTTCAAAACACGCTGATATCATTCTTAAAAGCCAATCTAGATGTGTTTGCTTGGTGTCATGCTGATATGTGTGGGATCTCCCCAGAAATTGCTCTTCATACTCTAAACATTGATCCAAAATTCACGCCAGTGAAACAGAAAAGAAGAACTCAAGGTCCAGAAAGGTCGACAGCGTTAAAAGAAGAAGTTGATCGGCTTATGGAGAATAATTTCATCAGGGAATCCACTTATCCAAATTGGGTTTCAAATCCAGTATTGGTTAAGAAGGTAAATGGAAAGTGGAGGGTATGCATCGATTTTTCGGATCTAAACAAAGCTTGCCCCAAAGATTGCTTCCCGCTGCCCAAAATTGATCAATTGGTGGATGGAATAGCTGGGCATGAGTTGTTATCGTTTATGGATGCTTACTCTGGATACAATCAGATTATGATGCATGAGCCGGATCAGGAAGACACCAGCTTTATCACAGATGTGGGTCTCTACTGCTACAAAGTTATGCCTTTCGGATTGAAGAATGCTGGGGTAACCTACCAAAGGCTCGTCAATGTAATGTTCAAGCCTCAAATTGGTAGAACCATGGAAGTTTATGTTGACGATATGTTGGTAAAGTCAAAGAAAGCTGTAGATCACATGGGTCACTTGGAGGAAATGTTTGCAATTCTTCGAAAGTACAGAATGAAGCTCAATCCATTGAAATGTTCGTTCGGAGTAGAGTCCGGGAAATTCTTTGGTTTCATTGTGAGCGCCAGAGGCATTGAAGCCAATCCTACTCAAATCACAGCTCTAAGGGAGGTCAAAGCCCCTAAAACAAAGAAAGAAATGCAAAGTCTCAATGGAAAAGTCGCTGCTCTGAGTCGCTTCATTTCCAAGGCCACAAACAAATGCATTCCCTTCTTTGACGCTCTAAAGAAAGGAAAGAAAAATTTCGAATGGACTCCCGAATGCCAGAATGCTTTCGATGAACTAATTCGTCATATGGAAACGCCTCCAGTTCTTTCCAAGCCTAGTGATGGTGAAGATCTTTTCATCTATTTAGCAATTTCATCTCATGCTCTCAGCGCAGCACTTGTACGGGAAGATATGAAAGTACAGCGTCCAGTCTATTATATCAGTAAACGGTTCACTGGGGCAGAGATGAATTATTCGAAGATAGAAAAGCTCGCCTATTGTTTGCTAATTGCTTCCAGGAAATTGAGACCATACTTTCAAGCCCATCCTATCAAGGTTCTTACTGATCAACCTTTAAAGCAAGTCATGTTTCGTCCTGAAACTTCGGGTCGTCTTTTGAAATGGAACATTGAACTCAGCCAATATGACATCACTTACCATCCCCGAAGAGCAATCAATGGGCAAGCTTTAGCAGATTTCATTGCGGAGTCTACTGACAAAGGTGACAGTGAGAAAGAAACAACCGACTTCATTACAGTCCAGTGGAAGTTGTATGTTGACGGTTCGAGAAATGATTATTGTTCTGGGGCAGGGGTTGTGCTTGAAACCCCCGAAGGACGATCATTGTGTTATGCCTTGAGATTGGAATTTCCTTCAACAAACAATGAAGCAGAGTATGAAGCTCTTATCGCCGGCTTAAAAATTGCCAAGGAACTAAACATCAAAGCGTTACAAATTTTCAACGATTCTCAACTCATTGTTTGCCAGGTAAAGAAAGAGTTTCAAGCTAAAGGTGGAAATCTGCCCGCATACTTGTCAAAGGCATGTGAACTTCTCGAAGATTTCGATCATTACACGATAAGTCATATTCCTCGGGTAGAAAACATGAAAGCGGATTCTCTAGCAAAGTACTCAAGTTCTGGAGAAGCTCAATTACTGGGATTAGTTCCTGTAGAAGTTCTATCAGCTCCAAGCATTGATGAAATGGATGTTGATTGGATTATGGCTGCATCTCAAGAACACGAATCATGGATGACTCCAATCAAAGAATACCTACTCAATGGTTCACTGCCAGAAAGTTTTAAAGAACGCCGAAAACTATTGAGGAAAGCATCAAGATATATAATTCAAGATGGCCGATTATACAGACGGGGATTCTCAATGCCATTGCTCCGATGTGTAACTAAAGAAGAAGCCAAGACAATTCTGACTGAGGTACACGGAGGAGAATGTGGGGATCATTCAGGTGGCCAAACTCTAGCCAAGAAGGTTCTCCGATATGGGTATTTCTGGCCGGATATTAATCGAGATGCCGCTACTTACTCTAGAAAGTGCGACAAGTGCCAAAGATTCGCAAAAATCCCAAAAGCACCTTCCACCGAACTCACACAAATGGTCAGCCCATGGCCATTCGCCATTTGGGGAATAGACTTGATTGGACCATTACCGATCGATAAATCCGGAATCAAATATGATATTGTTGCTATTGATTATTTCACTAAGTGGGCTGAAGCAGAACCTTTGGCCACCATTACCTCTAAAAAAATGATAAATTTCATAACTAAAAATATCATTTGTAGGTATGGTGTGCCGCAGAAGATAATCACAGACAACGGCACTCAGTTTGAAAGAGAAGAATTCCAGGATTTTTGCAAACGATTCAGAATTCGAAAAAGCTTCTCAGCAGTGGCTCATCCGCAGGCAAACAGGCAAGTGGAAGCAGTGAACAAAATTATCAAGTCAACCATCAAAAAGCAACTCGAAAAAGCAAAAAGTGGTTGGGTCGATAAGCTTCCATTAGCACTATGGGCATACAGAACTACTCACAAAACTGCGACTGGGCACACTCCATTTTCATTGGCATACGGGTCAGAAGCAATGATTCCAGTAGAAGTAGAAGTTCCTTCACATAGAAGAATTCACTTCAATGAAGCTGAAAATGAAAATCTGCAACTTGAAGCACTTGATTTTCTTGATGAAAAAAGAGAAGAAGCTAGGCTCAGGGTTTCAGCTTATCAGCAAAGGATAGCCAGGCACTTCAACTCTAAAGTTCGCCAACGCAGCTTTGAGGTTGGAGACTTAGTTTTGAAAAGGATCATGACAGCAACTGGTGTGTTTGGGCCAAACTGGGAAGGACCATATGCCATTGGCAGTAAACTTCTTGATGGCACTTTCAAACTCATAACTGTTGAAGGAGATCCAATTCCAAGGGCCTGGAACAGCAACCACTTACGTCCTTATTTTACTTGAAAAAAGCTTTGCTCAAAGTTGTAAAATAGTGATGAATGTATCAGTTGTATTGTAAAACATTGTAAATGAATGAAAGCTATAAAGTGGATGTAGGCCCGATTCTTGGCCGAACCACTATAAATCTTGTGTTCTTTACTATTTCATAATGCCTGTTTCATTTCGATAAGTAAATACTTTAAATGTATTGCTAAAATGTCGATTCAAAATTGCAGGACATTAAAACAAGGCTCACTCGTCACAAAGCCAAGCGGCCTCTATAGATCACCTGTTACGCAAATACCAAGCGACAAAAAATTCCAAATTCAAATCCTATACAAGGAGAACTTCACATAAAAAGTTGGCGACTCCACTATGGTAAACCTTTGTTAACTGGTTGAGATTGTCAATATGAACAGACATCCAACTAGATAACTCGCGTTTGTCCCGTGAAGTCGTTCAACAGTGAAGTCCACTTCTTCGGATGAGGCAATTTACTTGCAAAAGGAAAGAAGATGCGCTTGGAAACGATAATAAAAGATCGCTAATGAGCAGATGATGAGAGAACATAGCCAAGCAAACAAAGAAGCAGCCAAAAGGAGGTATGCCTCTCAATAAAAGGGCTGGTAGAACCACCGAAGGGACACCTTCCCAAGCAGAAGGAACAGGGCCCTTGCTAACTGATCGTGATGCATCCAATCAGGCAGCTTGTGTCCGTCCCGTGGATCTACTCGCCCCTGAGACGCAACCTTCCTGGCACACCAACCAACCGACGCTCCCTTCCCAAAGGTCAACAAAGCCCTCTAACGAGGCACGCCAAAAAATGAAAGTACTTCTCTCAATCAAAAAAGATTGGTGGAACCACCGGAGGGGCACCTTCCCAAGCTGAAGGAACAGGGCCCTTGATAATTGATTACGATCGTTTGTGCAAACGAACATCCAATCAAGCAACTTGCGTACGCCCCGTGGATCCATTCAACCATGAGAAAGTAACTTCCAAGTAATCAAAAAGCCCTCTTCGGAGGCACAAGCCCTCTTCGGAGGCACATGACCTCTTCGGAGGTAAAAGCCCTCTCTCGAGGCACCACAAGCCCTCTTCGGAGGCACATGCCCTCTTCGGAGGCAAAAGCCCTCTCCCGAGGCACCACAAGCCCTCTTCTGAGGCACATGCCCTCTTCGAAGGCAAAAGCCCTCTCCCGAGGCACCACAAGCCCTCTTCGGAGGCACATGCCCTCTTCGGAGGTAAAAGCCCTCTCCCGAGGCACCACAAGCCCTCTTCGGAGGCACAAGCCCTTTTCGGAGGCACAAGACCTCTTCGGAGGCACAACTCTTTAAGAGGAGCTCTCTCCGGAGGCATGTCCCAAAATAGAATACTCGAACAAAAAGCCTTCTCCGGAAGCACAGTTCAACTCTCAAAGGAAGGATAACTTATTCATCTCAAAAAAGTTCCCCCTAAAAAAGTTAAAATGCTACAAATTGTTTTCAGAAAAGTTCATTTCACTGCATAGGGAAATCTACTTTCTTTTTTGACAAATGAAAGTGATCATCCCCGAAAGTTGAAGTGTTCTTCAGAATGAAAGAGAAAGTAAAAATTTCTCCAAAAATGAGATATGATCTATTAAAAGCAGAATAATTCTTCCCTTAAAAGTGGAATAGTTATTCTCTGAAATAAGTGTATCAATCTTATAAAAGTTAGAAATGTTGCAATGCACTTGTGGTATAGGGGCAACACTGTACAATTCAGTTACATTAATAAAAGGAATATGCAAGCAACATACCGCAAGTTCATTGCAATATCATGAAAAATAGATGTGGAATAAATGCATTCTCAAACACAGACCAGAAAGTTTGTACAAGTAAAAAGAATCGTTTATTCTACACTAAAATGAGAAACAAATGCATTCTCACATACATAAGAATTTGTACAAGTAAAATAGCTATTTTATTCAAAACTATGAAAACTTTTTACATTGTACAGATCACAAAAAGAAGCGGGGACCGGTACCCGCACAATCTCCGGTCGATACATGCAAAAAGCAAAAATAAGAAGTAGAAGATCCAGCTTGCTATTCCTTCTTCCCGCCACCTTTGGAGCCTTTACTCGGCCTAATGATTAGTTTCTGAAGCCGTTGTGAACGGGTCGGGGCAGAAGGAGAAAGAGGCACGGCTGGATCAACTTCTGCTTCCTCTCCAGCGGAAATATTCTTCTTCTTCCTTATGGCACGCTTCCCCTTCCTCTTCGAAGAAGATTCGCTCCCCGGAGTAACAAGCAATGTCAAAAGCTTCGTGTCATCATCTAGAGACCGCTCCGGGGTCTTCTCGATGTCATCCAGATCCTCCGCCTTCTGCTCCTGCGAAGCGGCCGGATCATCCAGGCCTTGAAGAGCTTCAATTTTCTCTGCCTGTGATCCCGGTTGGGAAGCAGAAGGAGGAGTAATTTGCGAAGATGGAGGAACGGCAATTAAAGTAGTGGAAGTTTGTGCAGTATTCGGTACCTCCGCTGTAGAAGAAAAGAAGTTAAAATCGGCGTTCTCCGAGAAAAGAGAAGGTATCGGTTCACCAAAGTTTAAGTAACAAGTAAGAAGGTCATCAAACTCGGTTAAATCAAATAACTGATTCATTGAACCTGGGTCGACGCCAAAATTACCTGGAGAAGTCGGTTTTGACAAGTCAATTTCAAATTTATCAGCCTCAGTGTCTTCTTGGCTCTGCTCCTCGATATGAGTAAGGGGAGACTCGGTTGTGACGGGCTTGGCATCAACGGTTTTTGCAGGAGAAGAAAAGTGAGAGCTGGAACCAACGATATCGACGTCGGTCGAAGTCGAAGTGTGGACAGGGGCAGTTAAAGATATTTTCTTCTCTAGATGTTCTTCTGCCACTATTCCAGCTCTGGCTTCAGCAAGTTGCTCTTTTCCCTTGGCAAGAGCAGCACGAGCTTCTTCGTCAAGGTAGCGTGCCTCGAGTTCCGCCTCATCATAGCCGGCCCCGCCAAGCATGTCAACTGCTGCTTCCCATACTTCGGCCAGGGTAACCTCATAGTCAGGACCCAGAAAAGAGAGGCTTCCATTACCCAGAACGCTGTGCAGATAAAAGTCAAATAAGGTGGAGCTGATGTTAGCTTTTGTTGTCTCATGCGATTGCTCGGCCGCCTCTTTTTCGGCGACAGCTGCAACTCGACCAGCAACAGCCTCATCACGCTCTTTCTCAGCGTTAGCAAGTTGGGACTTTAGCAATTCGATCTCTGCATTTTGGGAGTTAACTGTTTCCCGCAACTGAGTGTTGTTTTTGCGGTATTCTTCAACAACGAACTGCTCAGCTATAAATTTCATCTCAGCATCCCTCTAAGCAGCGTGAGCATCCCGCACTTGTTTCTGAAACACTTCTTCTTTTTTGAGTTTGTGAAGCAGAAGAAGCGGCGAGATCTTCCTTGAGTTTTTTAACCTCGGACTCAAGTCTCGCATTATCATCAGCAATGCTCGTCAGTTCCGCGTCATGCTGCTTGCAGATTTTGGCCCATTCAGTCTAATCGTTCTCCATAGTCAGCATGTTTTCAAGATTCATATGATTGACTCTTTGGAGTTCGTCAACGAGTTTCCGCCATTGCGGCATCCTCTCAATGTTAAGCCTAACTGCGTCAAGACTTTTCAGCATGTCTTGCTTATCGATTGGGACCAAATCCAGGTCAAAACGCACTCCTTTTAAGCACCAGTTCGGAAACCGGCTTTGAAGCGTTGGAGGGCCGTCTTTAACCTGATATTGGGGCCTGCTGATGATCGCTTGGATGTCGGATTTCTTTAAAGGAGGAGAGCAGGCCGGAATATCAGAAGAGATAGGAGCATCAGTCTTCTTAGAAACTGCAGATGCATCACTGTGCTTGGACCGCTTGCTTGATTCGTCAGCAATATGACTCTTCCCCTTGTCATCGTAAGATTTCCTTTTATGGGAATCGTCACTTCTGCGGGAGGAGTCATATCGCTCATCCCTACTCCCATAGTACTGTTCATCTTCTCTTTTGCGGCGCTCTTCATAATCCCGCCTTTCTTGAGCCTTCCTTCGAGCCCTTTCCTCATCTGTCTCTCTCTGGTCACCAAGGTATTTCCTAAAGTCATAAGATCCACGGCCTCCATGGCGCTGAAATGAGTCATAGTATGAGCCGGTACGCCCCATCAGAGAATCTGAAAACGGAAAAGAAGTAAAGTTTAGAAATTTCCAGAAAAAGAGGATAAGTGCTTATAAGTGCTGAAAAAATCCTAAGTGTGTGCGGCGTGCAAACTACGCGCGTCAAACTACAGACCACGCTTTAATGTGGGAATGGAGACGATAGGTGTAGAAGGTGTCGAAGCTTGTTTAAAAGAAGAAGTCGCTTCAACAACAGGAGAGGTCGCTTTTGAAATATTATCCTTGAAAAGCTCTTGAGAAGTTATCATTATATCACTCAAGTCATCAAAGGTGTCATCGCCGTGGCACCCAGCAGAACTCCCTTTTTCGACTTCCACATCGGCTGATTTTTCAGAAATTCGAGGATTTTCTTCCTCTTCAATAATTGGAGCAAGTGCCGGCTTGCTGGACGACCCCGCAACATCGATAGAAGTAGAACACTTTACTAATGCAGTGTCTACAGTTGGCTCCTTTGGAGTCATTCCTTTTGTTGAAGCTGGGGCATTTGATGTCTGTGTTGAAAAATTAGGAACTTCACGAGACTGAGTAAAGTGAGAAGAGTGTAAAAGCCCGAATTGATGTAAAAATTCGTCTGTCAATAGAAATTGAATACTCCTCTCCTCAACCGGCACCGCCATAAGCCTCTCAAAAGTCGCTTTGTGACCAGGATCTCTAGAAGGAGGAGGAAGTGCTAAAAAGAAAAAGGGCAAAGTTAACACTTGACAACTCAGACTTCAGCAAGTTCAAGAAAACATGAGAAACAGAGACAAGAGATCTTACTTCCTACTCTCCAGATGGTGTAAAATCCCAGAGGACAGCGAACATAGAAAAACGGGCTTAGAAAACTGTGAACACTGTCATGGAGACCGATGATCAACTTACGGTTTCTAGCACTTCTCACGACTTTGATAGAAGGATGATCTTTGTTTTTAGCAAAAGAGCACAGATAACAAATTTCATCAAAACTTGGGAGACGATCCAGCGTTCTCCTGAATAACACACAAAGTCCCATCAGGATGGCGTATCCGTTGGGATGCAGCTGGAAAGGGGAGATGGTTAATCGTAGAAGAAGTGTTCGCAAGAAGTCATTAAAAGGAGGGATAGCCCCATTCTGGCACATTTGTCGATTTACCGCAACAAAACCACGGGAAGGTCTATCAGCAGTATCATGCTTCCCGGGCAGTTGTGCGTCTGCTTCAGCGATTCCAAATTGAATACACAACTGGTTAAAGGTTCTTTAGTTCAAAGTGGTCGAGACCCTTTCTGGAGGATCATTCAACGGAACAGCAACTGGAAAAGTCTCTTCAACTTGCTCTATTTCTTCTTGTTGAGAAGACATTCTACACAATCAACTGGATGTTCAAATGTGAAGGTGCACGTTTCTTAAAAAAGTGTGAAGTGTTGTGCAAAACTAATGAAAATAAAAAACAAGCATAACTGGAATTAAACTAGCTGACAGTCAGTCGATTACAAAATTTCAGAACTTGTTAATGTTCAAGTGCAGTGTTAATGCAGACAAATCAGTTTCAGTTGACTATTACGATTTTGTTTTAATACTTCACTTGGATTGGTTATTGTACAGCATTTCATTCATATTCATTTAATTTGTCTTTTTTTTCCCTTATCAACTAATCTGTCATTCGATGTGGGCAGTCAGTGGCAGTATATTCGTCCTAGTATTCTGTAAATGTTGTATTAAGCAGGTTGTTAGCTTTCAACAGTTCATAATTCAACAGTTCAAAGTCTAGGCAAAGCTTAAAAGTGTCAAGTGTTAAGTCGCCGATGACTCAAGTGCTAACTCGGCGACGACCTAAGAAAGATTTCCTATGGGTTAAGTTAAGTCGTTGGTTCTCTAATTCTTTGGGTCATCAGCCATAACACTTATAGAGATATGAAGCTTCGGTTTAAAACAACACATTTGCTAACTCGTCCACGACCTAAGGGGCAAGCTACGAGTTAAGTTAAGCCATCAATCTATTAAGTCGTATATGACTTAGGACTTAAGTCTCGAGATTTCTATTCAGAATGTAAAGGCCTTAAGTCGTTCGTCTTCTCCCCAATACATCAATTCGCTAACTCCTAACCCGTTAACCCATTAGCCTCTCCTCCAACCAAAACTCTCGTTCCCTCAACGCACTTAATCATCCCGAAATCACCATAAACCCGGTGTAATGTCGTTCCATCACAAACCACGAATCAGTCAAACTGAAATGCTGCTGTCCATCGTCTTGTTCTGACCAACTGTCCAAAGCCAGGACAAACCATCTCAAATCCATTAGTAATCAATCGAAACAAGAATTGCAGAGAAGCACGGCATAAGAAAAGTGGGTTGAAGGTGGAGATGGGATTCATAATTCGGTGATAATCGAGGAATGGATAACAATCGAATCCACTTACGTGATAAGGAAATAAGGATCATCGGCAACCGGTTGGTTTAAATCGTCTTTGGGAAGCTCGGAATTGCGTCAATGGCTAATTCGAATAGAAGAACAGATGAGGAGGAGGAAGAATGATTCAACTATTTATACGCTGGGAGGTGGGTCGACTTACACTGTGTACGACCTAAGACTTATGTTAAGTCGCTTCCGACCTAACCAAAAAGCAAGTTAAGAAAATCGAAGCATATGACCTACGACCTAGGCATACACTTCGAGGGGCAAATGTTAATCCTCTTTTGTTCGCCACTTAACAGGAGACGACTTAAGGAAGGGTCCGACTTAACAATTCACGAGTTAAAGTAGTCTCCGACCTAACCGTGTACGAGTTAAAGTAATCTCCGACCTAAACACGTACGACTTATAAAGTGTGCCGACTCAACTGGTCACGACTTAAAGCAGCATACGACCTAAGCTACAGGTCCGACCTAATAGGAGCCGACTTAGCATAATCTACCACTTAAGAACTAAGACCGACTTAAGTAGGTTACCGACTTAAAAAATGCTCCGAGTTAAGGAAGTCTCCAACTTAAGGCTGTTACCGACTTAACGATTTAAGGGATCTCCGACCTACCAGTTTAAGAAGCTAACGACCTACGACTTATACGAAGTCGCACACGACTTATACGATGTCGCACACGACTTATACTAACTCGCTCGAACCAAATGCCACCGACCTACGACTTATGTTAAGTCGCTGCCGACCTATGACTTGCAACTGAACAGCTCGTATTCAGGAGTAACTAAAGGCAAGAGCTCCAACCTCGTCGCCGACTTAAGACCTACGACTTACTATAAGTCGGCGACGACTTAGAACTTGAAGAAGATTTCCTATTCAGATTCTACCCTATAAATACCCCCTAATTTTAACGGAAAAGGGACTTTTGGCGGATCATTTCTAAAAGCGTCGTTACTCTGCCGAACTCTCAACTCACTCGACAATTGAAGATCTTCATACATTCGTCACACTACAACAAGCTTCGAGAGGAATTTCTTGCATTCTACACGGATTCATCAAGTTCCATCATCGAAGTTTGAGCTAGTAGTCGAGATTGTCTTTAAGATCAAATTGTATTGTTGTCATAAGTGGATTGTATCATCTTGTAACCAGATTCAATAATAAAGAGATTCATAGTGGACGTAGGCACGATTTCAAGCCGAACCACTATAAACTGCTGTCTTTTACCGCTTTTTCGCTACTTTACTGCTTACTTTTTGTTCCCGTCACACGGGTGGTGCTTTCATGATTCTACTACACACACCGGGTGTTAGCGTTCACTTTTGAGCGTTAACACTTTATTTTTGTACAATACTGTAATTTGTAATACTCATATTTGCAGAATTTAGATTTTAACAACTTAAATTTGTAATTTATAAATTTCATAAACTATGAAATACTTTCATGTAAATTTATCAATAACCAAATTAATCATTAATATACACTATTTTTTCACCTAAAACAACTAACCATGTTAATCGCCAACAATAATCATCTACATAAACCATTTATTCAACTTGATCATGATAAACTAATTAATGTAATACTTAATTCAAGTTCATGATAATAAACTAATTAATCTACCTAATCAACATATATACAACACTACTAATACATAATTTAACAACACTACTAATACCCAATTTAACAACAAATCTCAATCTTACAACAAATCATAATTGAATTAGGGTTTAAACTAAACCTAAAAACATCAAATTTACATTCAAACAAGAGATTAGGAGCATACCGACACAAATTTGGGTGATTTGGAGGCGTTGAAGGCTGGGGCGGCGGCTACGGTGATGGAGGGCGACGGATGGGGGGAAGGAGGAAGAAATTGGGGGAGGAATTGAAGTGAAGCTGTTGCTCTCGGCTCAAATCTGTATATTGCGTATAGCGACGGCTAGCGACGACCGCTTTTTTTAGCCGTCGCTAAGCTCCGCCGCTATATGAAGCCTTTCTAGTAGTGAATTTTGTTATATAGACAGATAACATGAAATAACGATGACGACGACGACGAAGCGAGCATAATAAAAAATCCTTCAAAAGTTTCCTATAAACCAATACTCCACCAAATGCAACAATAACTTCGCTTTTCCGATCAGAATCTTTCAACCGCTTGTCACTCAACAACTCCCTCAAATTTTCAATGCATGTAATTCTCAAAAAGAAACCTGTAATTTGGTTGCACAAACGTATTGTCGATTTATTACTGCAGATGTATAGTGTTGTCAATATTTATTTTACAAGGGAAAAATGAACCAACTTCACATTCCTAGTAGTATTTTGTATTGCTAATACCAAAATGGGTGTTGCCCGATTCAAAATGGAAACCAACATCTGATGTTATATGGGTGTAAAATTAAGTAATGGATCAAGGGACCATTTGATTTGTTTGTCAATGTAGTGTCAAAATAACAAACAATCGCAATTAGGAAAATCAACCTGTCATGTATGCAGCACTGACAACCGAACAAGAAACTTGCATAACAGCTTCTAATTGTAAAACCTCTTAATTGCTTCAAACATACAGCTAAAAACAGCACTCTTCAAAAAACTAACCACAAACTAAAAACAGATTATTTTTAACAAATAATTGAAATAGTAATTTCTTAAATTTGGATGATTTTAATCATATAAATAGACCCAAAACAAGTTCGAATAGCATATAGTTAAATTTTCAAAGCCAAAAAAGAAAGAACAATTAAGTAGTATATAAAATGATTTCAAAATCTTTCCTGCTTGTAATTTGTTTGACATTCGTCTGGGCAAGCATTGCCAATGCCGTCAATGTGGATATAACCACACTTGGTGCGGTTGGAGATGGCAAAACGGATAGCACAAAAGTTTGTCTCTAAATTAACATATATGTTATTTTCAGTTGTCTAACGTGTAGGTACAGCCGTTGCGTTTCCTATTCGAATTAACATTATATTTTAATGCATGTAGGCTTTGTCAGATGCATGGACTCAGGTATGTGCAGCGCCAGGAGGTGGAACTATAATAATTCCATTAGGTGATTTCCTAGTCGGACCTGTACTATTCAGGGGCATAGCCGGACAGCAGAAATGCAACGGACCCGTTACAATCCAACTAGACGGCAACCTGCTAGGTGACACCGACCTCAGCAAATACACAAAAAACTGGCTCGACTTCCACTACATAGACGGACTCACCATCCAAGGCAAAGGCATAATCAACGGTCAAGGTGCTGCCACCTGGCCGAAAAGCAACTGTCAGAAACAATGGAACTGCAAGATACCTCCAATGAGTCTCAACTTTGCCTTTGTGAAGAACGTACGCTTGTCGGGCTTCACATCCAAAGACAGCAAGTACTTCCATTTAGATTTCTTCCAGTGTGACACTGTCGACATTCAAAACCTTATCGTAACTGCCCCAGGAAACAGCCCTAACACGGATGGCATCCACTTCGGGCAGTCCAAGAACATCAACATCGCACACACTAAAGTCGGGTCAGGTGACGATTGTATATCTATTGGTTCAGGCGTTACTAACATCACTGTACTCGATGTTCAGTGTGGGCCAGGTCATGGCATTAGCGTAGGCAGCCTAGGGAAAGATGGCGACAAGGGTGATGTCACTGGTCTTACGGTGAAGGACAGTACCCTAACTGAAACCATGTTTGGGCTCAGGATCAAGTCGTGGCAGGCCAAGGAAGGTGCAGATGATGGTGTAACCATAACTGTATCCGACTTCACCTATGATAACATTACCATGGTTAACGTGTCTTATCCTATTCTAATCGACCAAGAGTACTGTCCTTTTACTTCATGCACTGAATCTGAACCTTCTACTGTGAAGATTCAAGGAGTTAAGTACTTGAACATAAAAGGCACGTCTTCGACCCCAGAGATGATCAAGTTCGTCTGTAGCGCTGCGAACCCATGCGAAGGGGTGCAGTTGAGCAATATCCACTTGGCTTATTCTGGCACTAATCCCAATGCCAATCAAACTGCTATATGTACTAATGCTGTTGGTACGATGAGCAATGTCAAGCCCGTTGCTTGCTTTGCATAAAAAAAAGCAAAAGAAAAGCTGCTAATACAGCTGTATTCGGTCCCAAGTTCAGAACCACAGACTTTGAGATAACCTTAGGAACCTTATGTTTCATTTGAATTAATGGCTGACATTCAGATTGTATAAATTATGTAATCAGGGCACGTATGTAAATTATTGATCATTATATATTGCCTTTTTTTGCGCATACTAATAATACTGTTTTTATATGAGGTTTCGCCTCTGGATGTTTGTCTTCTCAAGCTGGAAATAATTGTAAAAAAACCCGAAGCGCATACTCCATTTTATTTGGTTTCAGCAATAATATGTAAATCTGACACACAGAGAAATGTCATATTATGTAATATACAAATTCGTAATTCCTTAATATATAACATCATAATTGGTGCACTTTTATTACATATTGTTGCATATATAAAATAAAGATATTCATATATCATTTCCTTCTATATAAGCTGAGACCATATGTGCCTAAATGTTTGAAACAACACAACTTTTTGTTCCTTCCAGCAAGAAATATTTAGCATGCAGTGAAACGTATATTGGATACCGTTACAGTGCTATTGATATGTAGGCAAAAAAAATATCAACGCATATTACCACAAAAGTAGGAGAAAAAGCATGAGCAGTAAAATAACAACAACTGTGTTTTGTATCAATCAACGCTTACGTTAGACGCTTTACATCCAGAGCTGCCTATAAAGGCAAAGTTTCACTACAAGAAAGTTGGTGTCTATTATGTTCTAACCCAACAATAAACATTTACACTACAATGAGTCGGTTTGTACAAAAGTTGTGTCTTTTGCACTAGTGAGCAGGATAAAAATGCTAGTTTAACTTTGATATTTTTTTTTTTTTTGGAACTTGGTTCAATTCCCACGATGATATGTAGTTGACAATGATTAAACTCTCGACTTTACATGTGACCGTCGTATGTCCTAACCAACCACACTACCCGGTCGTCAACTCTGAAACATTTTTTATTTATGAGAAATTGGACATTTACAGAAGATGATGAAAATTACACATTTAATGACTTTGATTCAAAGCATGAAGGGTGGAGGTAAAGGAGATTTACTAACTTTACATAAATACTGATATAAATTGAGAAGAAACAGAGTTTTATTAATTTGTATCACATCAAAAGTTACATTTACATGCCGTTTGTACAAGTATTTGTAATGAAATGTTAAACCTGGTATTGGGCTTAAGTGCCAGCCCATATACCCGCTATTCAATTATAATATGTTATCATCTCTTTACATTCTCTGTATTTCATTCGATACTCCTCCTCAAACCTAACTAGGGTTAAGATTTGCGAATTTTCCCAATTTGCCGCCGACTTCATCGATCTTCAATTCCTCCTTCAATCTAACAAAAAAAATCGTAGATAATGGCTTCGTTAGTATGTCTGCTCTCTGCAGGTATGTGATTTATATTAAGATTTCCTTTCATAACTTGCTCTCTATCGAACTAGATAATCAATTACATATGCTTTGTTCTGAAATGTAAGACTGGATTTGCGGTTAGAGAAACTATACTAAGATTGTCACACCATATTTTGTTTTGTTGTGTGTTTTAATTTGAAGTTCACTTAGTATAGATTCGATCCACATAATTTCTACTGTAGCACCAGCAATACTTTTGTATTCTGCTTCTGCTCTAGATCTAGATATGATAGGTTGTTTCTTTGAGCACCATAACATTTGATTTTTTTCCTAAAAATATGTTGTATCATGTGGTAAATCGGTTATCATCAGGATCTATGGTCCAGTCTGCATCTGCATATCCATGAACATTGATAGACTTGCATGATTCGAGAATTAGTCCTTGATTTATTGTTCCTTTGAGATGCCTTAGAATTCTTTTTACCATTTTTCAATGTTCTCCAATGCTTTTTGCATGAATTGGCATACTTTGTTTACACTGAATGAAATTTTTGATCTATTTATTGTGACATATTGCAGTGCTCCCACAATGCTTCTATATTGTTTGTTATATGTAATTGGATCACCCTTGTTTTTAGACAAGTGTAAATTGCTTATCGCAGGAGTAGGAAGAGCACTTGCTTGATCCATTTTGGCTCTGACAAGAATTTCAAAGATGTATTTCTTCCAACTCAAGTGACACTACAAGATTAAACGAATATTCCAACGGCTCGTAGCCGTTGGCGGCCGTTGGAAGCCGTTGGAATAAAACCAACGCTTTCTAACACTTTTCAATGGAACCAACGGCTATTTTCCAACGGCCGCCAACGGTTAATAGCCGTTGGAAACCGTTACAAGCCGTTTGAATAAAATCTCCAATAAGCCGTTGAAAACTGTTGGAAACCATTGAAAATCTGGGTTTATTTCGCTGTACAACAGCAAACCTATTAACCTTTCATCCACACCATTTCCAATCCATTCCATTTCCAATACATTTCCAATACATTTCCAATCCATTCCACACATATATATCAATATCAATATAAACAACACACATAAATCAATTAAATACCAATATAAACAAACCAAACCATTCAAACATCATAAATCGTACCATCAACGTAAATACCATCAAAACATGTCAATATATCGTTCTCACCCACTCCGTACCAATATATACAACATTAAAACACAAAATAACCTTCTCCAAGTCAATATATACATCGTTCAAACACAAACACTAAAAAGCATACCTCCTCAAGCATCTTCGCCGTCGCCTCCGGAAGCACCAGACGACGAAGGAAAGGTACCATGATTCTGCACATACTCCGCAAGCTTTTGATTCAGCTGCTCCATCTGTATAGCTCGCAGACGATTCTCCTCCTGTAGCTGCTCAATCATAGCTCTAAGCTCCTTAATTTCTTCTTTGTCTTGGGCCTTTTGAGCTTGTCGAGCCTGCAAATAGAAATAATAGCAAAAGGGTTGTCTTAGCATATAAAATATTATAACACTATATATCTAAACGCTAATTTGTTGTACATATGTAAAAGGATTAATTACCGTTACGTTCCCGAAGCCATAACGTCTACTCCGCTGCGTCGGATCCATAACAGCATCAAATATGTTATCTTCCTCCTCCTGTGTCAACTCATCACGACCAGACTGCTGAAGTGCATAAGCCCGTGCCTCCTGTAACCTTGACTATAATGAAAAAAAAAACAATTTCAGTTGAAAAATAGTAGAATGTAATTTCTATTTTACATAGCTAGTAATTAATAAACTTATCGATGTAAGTATTAGAAATTAAAAAACGCATACATATGCCTCAGTCGCCCTATCCTGATCACCCCACTGATATGTGATTTTGTTGGACTCGTCTACTTGCCTAGATGCGTGGGTGTGAGCAAATAAGTCCACTAAGCCTAGATGCGTGGGTGTCTTCTTTGATGGTCGGTCATCCTACTTCCCATTACAAACAATAGAAATTATATTCCATAAATCATATCATTTTAAACGATTTCACAAAATTTTGGCAGCATTTCCCCCGTGTTCCTTGTATCGTACACAAATGCGTGTACACAAGGAACGTAAAGGAAATGCCGTCGAAATTTTGTGAACCGTTTAAAGTGATATGATTAACGAAATATAATTACTTTATAGTGTTTGTAACTTGTCCATTACCGGGACAAATCCGACAAATGATGTATTAGATGAATAGAGTTGTCCGTTTTGTGGAAAAAACGAATAACCCTAAAACGATCATATACAACACTTGTCAGACGGGGCCAAATATATCTAAGGATTTAAATATTTGTTTATATTAAATTTAAATATATAACTCGTTTAATTACTATTGGTTTATATTTTACCGTTTTATTACATAAGTACTAAATTCATTTATACACAAAATTTGTACACAAAATTCATTTGTTACAAATTCATTTATACAGTAAATCAATTCGCATGTTCGCACAAATACAAAACTCGTGTTCGCACAAATGCAATATCCGTTCTAACGGCTTCCAAATGCAATAAACTCTAACATACACATACGTTCAATACTAATCAAATCAACATAAACTAATGCAATATCCTAAATTACAAAATTTTCAATCGGTAATAACTTGTTCATTATGGGATAATAGTTGCAATTAGGGGATAACATGATGTAATATGCATACACTAACAAGTAGGAATCAATCACAACTCAAATTAAACCCTAAATCAAAAAAACCTAAATATTAGGTTTAGAAAATATAGATTGGGGAAGGAGATAATGAGCTTCAGGTCGGCTCTCGGGAAAATATGTAGGAAATTTTCCAATGGCTTCCAACGGCCGCAAACGGCTTCATTCCAACGGTTTCCAACGGCTTCAGACAGTTACAACAAAATCCAACGAGCCGTTGGAACATGGGCGTTGGAATACACTGTATCTCTAGTAGTGTGAATTTCTGTATTTGATATCTGTTAGTCCTGGAGATGATGGTTGTGATGACAACAACCTTAGGACTTGTTACCAAATATAAATACTAACGTTATGGTTTAGATATATATGTCTATGTAGAATATAAACATGCAGGTACCAAGAATGAAGAATGTACAGTATAGAGATACAAGACTGATGAATTTAAAGATCGAAGATATCAAGATTGAAGACTCATCAGTATCAAGAAATCAAGTTATCAAGTGTTCAAGATTTCAAACAGTACAAGATAATGTAGTTAGTTTAGAATTATGTTAAAACTTCTTGATAGCACTTATATCTTTATTCGAAATTTATTCGTGGAATGAAATCCACTACGAGCCTTTTAAAGGGATGGAACCATAGTAGGATGGAACCCACGACAATATATAATGGAACGTATAGTGGTACTATTTTGATATCCACTAATTTTATAAAAATGTTTTTCAAAAATATATCTCTTGTATTTTAAAAATGTTTTCAAAACTTTCTTTTCAAAGAGACATCTCTCTTGTTTGAAATATTTTAGCCTCAAAACTCTTTTTATCAGTTTTAATATTTTGATTTCAAAATGGTCCTTGTTTTTAAACCATCTCCTATTTTAAATATTTAGCTTTAAAATATTTATATACTCAGATTTTAAATCACTTTATAGATTAAGATTATATATATTAAAAATTATTTTCTAAACTCTTTTATATGTTTAAACTATATTCAAATATATTTACAAAGTTTAGAAATTGTTTTGACAAATTATAGAAACCAATTTTAATAAGAAAATCAAAACATCAATTTTTCCTTGAGCATGTCGACATCCCTCAACCCCCTATGTCGACATGGTGTCCGTTATTTTAAAATTTCAATTTTCAGAAGAAGTGTCTATTCGTCGTATCCTTTCACGAATAGATATGGTTGTTGCTCTAATAAATACCAGTAAGTTCTAAACGAATTTTTAACAGATTTCATTTATTTTCTCTCCTCTTCATCTTCCACATTTATTCTAAAGAATCCTAAACTAAACTCTGCCAAAATACCAAGTGAATCAAACTTGATTATCTCTTGTTTGATTCTCTGCCACTCTCTTCATAAGATCTCAGTGCTATTCAGAGTTATAGAATCTTTTGTAAATCAAACCGTTAAGTAAAAGGTGCGGTTGAGTCTTGAAATCAATTGGGTGTGATTGTAGCCCCAGAAATCAATTTGGTGATCTTGTAGCCTGGTTAAATCAAGAGAGTTTGCCCTGGACTCGAATACAGGAAGGTGTACCTCGTAGCCATGAAACCGAGGGTGTAATCCGGGAGATTATTTTGATAAGAAATCAGTACGATTGTACGAGACTGGATATAGGATAACTCCGAACCAGTATAAAATCCCGGTGTGTTCTTTTCTTTACTGCTTTTATTTAGTATTTGCATCTGTGTCTGATTCTGTGATTATATCTGTGTTTGTGAATTGCATTTGTTGGTGTTTAAATTGAATAAAATTCAAAAAGATTTAAAAAAAATCCATAAAACACTATTCACCTCCCTCTAGTGTTATTCCAGCCTTAAGATCTGTAATCCGCATTTCTCTCATTTTGTTTCAGAGCATTGGTTTTCAAAGTTTTTATAATCTGAATTTTGGAAAGTTTTAAAAATGGCTACAACACCGGTTCTATTAACACTATCACTAGTTCATTTGTAGAGGTCAGTCTACTGCCAGACCACCACTTTTTACACTACAAGGGGAACAGTGATTTTCGACGACTGAAAACCGATGGCGGCCGTCGGAAACCGTCGGCGGCCGTCGGAAAAAGCCATCGGAACTGACGGCGTCGGGGAGCAGTACTTCCGACGGCTTCCGGGGGAAATCGCCGTACATATTCCCGACGGGTTCCGGCGGCTTCCCACACATGTCGGTACCCGTCGGAATCCGTCGGAAAAAATGTCCTACAGGCCGTCGTTAGCCATCGGAAGCCGTCGGAAATTTGCTACCTGTAAGTTGTCGTAAGCCGTCGGAAACCGCCGGAAATCTGCTGTTTTTTTTATACCGCTGCAAATATAACCTTCCATCTACATTTCTTTTCCAAAAACTATTAAACCAACACTGCACAATCCAATATACAATATACCAACCACATATCAAAACCCAAAGTACACAAAATTAATCAAACACACAAATTTATCAAATAACATCAAAATAAAATACATAATATACATAACCATTCCAACAACCCCAACAATAAGTGTTATAACATGTTATACATACATAAAATCATCAACATCCAAATCATTACACAACCACACAACCAAGTGTATCAAAAATAATCATACAAAACTAAAAAAATAATACCTGAAAACGGAAGAAAGCAATGAATAAATCTCCTCCAAATCCAAAGCTAGCCGAGGAAGGGAAGCGGCCACCAAAGTACTGCATGTACTCTAACAACTGTGTGGTCTGCATGGCCTATTGGCGGTTCTGCTCCTCCAGCTGGGACACGCTAGTCCGCAATTCTTCTATATCGGCTAGATCGCTCTGACCTCTATTCCGCCGACCCCGTCTCTGACTGCTGGCCTGCAATAAATATTAAATTTAGCTGTGTGATCTCTGTAAGTGTATGTGCATATCTCTGTAAATGAATAAAATTCAAGTTTATTGTTTTGAAAAGGTCCAAATAGCATATTTTAGGTATTCAAGATAAAATTATATATTCCAACATAGAATTTTGAGTTAAATATCAAATTAGCAATAAAATAAATTATTTACCACTTAATTGCCAAATCCGTATCGTCTGCCATGTTCTGCTGGATCCATAACAGACTCAAAAATAGCATCCTCCTCATCAGTCGTCAGCTGTTCTCGACCCGTATCAGCAAGGAGTTTCTGACGCTGCTCCATAAACTTTTCCTGCATTAACAAATAAATAACATCATATCTTATTTCATTATAGTTTAACAAGCAGAACAATTACTAATACTGCATAAAATGAAATATGCTTACATGGCTCTTGCTGGATTTATCGTCCTGCCATGTATATGAAACAGTTCCGTCCGGATTTACATGCTCGACAGCATGCGTACGAGTGAACACGTCCATATAGCCCACGGGACCCTGCGCCTCAGCTTCCCGAAGTTGATTTTTACATACAATTTTTATACATTTAAAATTATATAGCATAAACTATTTACAATTATCATTTAGTAAATTTACCAACTCCTCGCGATACTGCTGAAATGACTTCGACCCTCCGTGATGAGTGACGAGATTTTTATTTCTTTTTGCAGAGTTTCTATCCGACTCTGCCTGTACATTCAAAATTTGATACATTATTTTTCAATCACGTCAAATTAATAATTCAAAATAATTTAGTATTCTTGCCTTCGCCTCGTCCGTTTCCCAATATCCCAACCATGCTTGTCATACGCTCTCCCCCATCCACCGTGGTTTCTTACCGGATTTCTTAATTTCGGATATCGTGTCCCTATAGTTCTTCCGCATCTTCTTCATCCAGTATCCTCGTGTCAGCAGCATATTGTCTGTCTGGATGTCTATCTCAGCTTGTGTTTCACGATAAAAAGAAAAATAAAAGATTACACTGTAACGATAAACAGTTGAAAAACGAGAAAAACGGATTAAAAATGGAAAACAGAAAAATATACATACCAGGACATCCTGCCATATGCACTCTATGATGTGAGGAGGGATGTTATCCCACTTCGGCCAGCAAGCACTCATCCTACTCCGGTATGAAGCTCTAGAAACATCTAACAAAACCTTCGAGGGCAGTAGGTCGAACCCTGTAACGACCCCAGATTTTAATTTATTTAAATTGATAATTAAATGAATTTTTAAATTAAAATTTGTAAAATTTATTATAAATGGAAGCGAGTTTCCCCGAATACAAATAAATTTTGTATAAACCATTTAAATTTGATGTTATTATAAATATTGTGTATATATGAGAATATATATGTATATAGATATATATGAGTAAATTTTAATTTATATATATATATATGTATGTTGGATTTGAAATATAATCTTAAATAAATGGTTTTAAAAATAAGTAAAACAAAACAATAATAATAAAAGAAAAAAATAAAATAAATACATATGTAGAGGAATACAAGAAAATAAGTATGTAAGTTAAAACTAAATAATTAAGTTAGAAATTAGAAATAAATATGCAAACTAACATAATAACAATAACCATAACAACCTTTAGAGTAAAACTTAAGTAAAATATTATATACACTATAGCAAATTATATTTGCAGGCATGAAAAAATCACTTAAGTATAAGGTAATAAGACAAGAACAAGTAAAAGAAAGCAAAGATAAGTATGAAACAAAATAAAGAACATATGTACAAGGGTATAAAAACAAACCGGGTTAAAGAATAAACAAGTATATACATAAAGTAAATGTAATATCTATGAAAGTACTAAGCAATTAATGCCAATATCTTGGTACAGAATAACATATCATCTCAGCCGAAAGCAAAGAAGAAAAAAATGAATTTGTACAAACTCATAAATGCAAACTATCTTCAGCCATGCCTACCCTTGTACAAATAAACATACACTGCTGTACACCTCTTTTATATATCAAACATCTCAAATAAAAACATCAGAGCAATGCAAACAAACTAGAAAAAATCTGAAAGCATCAAACTTCAGCCTGGAAAAGAAATCAAAGTAAAATGAAAACTAGAGAGTTTAAAGCCAAGCCGAGATCTGGAAACCAGAATCTGGAACAACTTCAACTTGAAAAGCAAATCAGATCAATGCAATTAAATCAAAACAAAAGCACAGATTAAATTCAGTGTTTCCAGTTCAACATCATTTCAAAATTTTCAAGAATCAAGTCAACAAAAAATATGCAAGTTTCAAATTCCAGTTCAAGCCTTCCTGTTTTCAAACAAAAGGTCAAGCTTACTGTTTTAATGTTAGGTGAGCAAACCTTCTTTGTTTCCTTTACCTGTGAATAACCTTCACCTTTGAAAACCTAAGTATCTAAAATTAGTTTCAAGTTCATATCTGGAAAATATGTATGTTGTTGTTCCTGAGTATATGTAAGTGTGAATATGTAACTCTGTCCATGCTTGTATCTTTGTTCTTGTTTTTGTTCTTTTTAGGCCAGATTTACAAACAAATCCAAATCTCTTGATCTAAGCATAATTTGAATACAAGCTTTAAATAAAACTTGGTTGTTTTATTATAAGCTTTAGTTTAGAATTTTATTTGAGCTAAAACAATTTAGTATTATCTCTGTAAATTTAAAAGAACAGACCAAGACTTTAAATTGGTCAAATTTAGAACTTCTTAATTTTTGAATTCAGGGTTACAAACTGAACTCTTATACAAAAATATGATTTTTAAAGTAAAAATTATGATTTTTAGATAAAGGGTTTAAGTGTAGTTCAAATTTGAAATAAAACTGCATTTCCACCAATTCCAGGAAATTGAATCAATATAAAAGGTTGAAATTTGAATTAGAGCAAGTTTAAGTGCCTGTGATTTCGTAAAAATTATCAGAAAAATTTCCTATTGAGTAAATTTAAGAAACGAGAACAATTTAGGGTTTAGTTCGAGTTTTTTTTGTGTTTTGGAAATTGACGATCGCGACACCATGAATCGATTGAGCTGTGCGTGCTTTTAAGGGATGGAGGAGGAAGGGTTGACGAGGTCTTCGCCGGAGTTTCAAAGGCGATGGTGGTCGGAGCTTCGGGGGGGAGACGTTGACAGGTTTTGGTTGAGTAGGTGCTGCCTGTACCAGTTTTTTTCCAGGCTTTGATTTATACTCGAATTCGATTTCGAGTGAAATCGGAGGAGTTTGGATGGTCATTGTCAGATCGGGGGATGGTATTCGACTTGCTGATGACGTCGGCGATGACTGGAGTTGGCCAGAGGGGCTGTGCACGTGCATGTTTGGGGTGGCGTATCTGTTGCGTTCGAAATTTTTGGGGAAGAAGAAGGAACTCGGGGATGGTCTCGAGAAAACGATCGCTGGACTCGAAGCAGGTGGAAACGCGAAAAACTCGAAGTAAAGCTCGTGTCTTTTGCAGTTTGTCTCGGGTCTGTTGATTTTTATGTTAAACCAGTTTTAAACTTTAAAACCAGATCAAGTTGTATTTAAACGATTTTTGTAAAATAGTTCTTTTGCAAATGATAAATGTTAATCCAAGTTGAATTGGTAAAAAGGTTTAAAAATAAATAATTTCAAAATTTATTAAATTAAAAGTGTTTTCAATCTATATAACTTTAATTTTAAAAAGTTTATAAACTTAATTTTTTTAATTAAGTGAATGATTAAAAAATAATAATAATAAAGATCAATGGTTTATCTTTTAGTTGATGAAATCTTAAATAATTAAAGAATTATTAATAGATTAATGGAAGTGATTAAGGAAGAATTGATTAAATGAAGGTGATTAAAGGATAAATGATTACTTAATTAAGTAATTTAATTAATGATTAAAGTTAAGTAATTAAATAATTAAAGGATGATTACTCAAAGTAATTAATTTGTGATTTATTAATATAAGTGATTAGGATAATCACTCATTGTAGTTAATAAAGTATAATTAACTTAAGGATGAATTAATTTAAATTAAGGATAATTAACCATTAATTAAAGAAATATATATATATATATATATATAATTATGTGATAGATTGATTATTATTGAAATGTTTTGAGTAGTTTGATATCCCTGTTTGTGATTGTGATGCTTTGTGATATGAATTACTTTGTGCTGAGCTGTAATTTCTATTTCTGTGATATATTACTATGTGAATATGAAACCCTTGGCCCGTAAAATGGCACTTGAATTTTGATGCGACAGGGAGTCGGATTCCAGTTGGTTATCCGAAACCCACATCGAATTATAATAGTGAATCTTTGTGACCGATAAATTTATTTTATCTATGAATCTGTGAATGAAGATAAGCGTTATCGATTATACCGCTTATCGATATATCTGCGATGATTGATGTTACACTATTGTGTGTAAAAACCCTGGACTACACCATACACACACAAATATGGATTTCATGTGGAAATCGGTTAAGTCACAGATGATTTAAAATTTATGTTTTGAAATTGAAATTTTAATTTCAATTGATTTTGAAATTGGAAATTGGCGTTTAATATGAAAAGCTTTTGAAAGGAGTTTTAAAGATATTTTGGATATCTTGAAATTTAAATAATTTGATTTAAATTTGAATTCAAGTTGAAATTGAATTCTATGATTTGAAACTAGGGATTAAAGAAGATGTACAAATTATATATGGGTTAAACTATTTTAAAAGTATTGATTTAGGAATTTGAATTTAATTCAAGGGTTTTAACTCGTGTAAATATAACTGGATTTTTCTAAAAAGAAAACTATTTGTTTTCAAATAATACCAGCTTTCGTATGAGAAGTGAACTTCCAATTTATGTTGAAAGGTTTCAAATTTAAAATGAAATCGAAATGTTTTGAAAGGCTATGAATGAATTCTTTTTGAAAGCTATGAATTGAATCTGTTTATTTTTAACAGATTTAAAATGATGATTTGTTTAAACCATTCGAAATGAAATTGTTTTGAAAGCTATAAGTTGAATCTTTGTTTTAAAGATTTAACGAGTTAATCCAATTGAAACGGAAATTGTTTTGAAATCTGTAAATGGATTTTTGTTTAAAACTGGGTGAACTTTATGAAATAAATTTTTTTGTTTAAAAGATTTGAAATGGTAATTGATTGAAACCATTTAAAAAGAAGTTGAATTATTTAGTTGTGACTTAATTGAAATCACATATCCATTCGTTTTTGAATATTGCGCTCATTATTCGGGTTAGCCGGGAAAAGACATTTGTGTCATATAACCCATTCCGAATAGTGATATGTCGTATATGGATAGCATTTGAAGACCGGTGGTGAAGACCGGATATTTTCAAAAATGAAAGGACAACTCATCGAATGTCTCTGCATCGATTGGCCCCGATATAGAGATTTTATCACCCTTTGTGATGGGAAGTCCGGACGTGATTAGAAATTATCCGGATTTGCAAGGGCTTCTTCAGAAGTGCCTTCGGTTCTGTTCGAACCCGGAACAGACTTGTATGGATTGTATGTCTGACATTACACTTTGAGATATAAAGCCGTTTTCTTTCAAATACATTTCTATTTGGTGGCGGAGAATTTATTCTCTTAGCTTAACACCCTTCTCTGAGACGTACAAGCTCAGAGGTTATGTAGTTGAAGGTTATCAGCGATATACTCCCAATTTGGTAATGTGACATGCTGAGTGTTGCTGTGTAATGATCATTATTTGATCATTTGTGATATGGTCATTTGTTTGATCATTTATCTTTATGATCATTACTTTGATCAATTGTTGACCCGAAGCATGGCTTTGTGACAAAGCGTAGCTTTATGGACGAGACTTCGTCGGACCTCACACCCCGGAAATTGTCAAAACAGGAAAGATGCGGCAAGGTTATTAGGGGATCGCGCCCCCTTAGTGTATGTCATTTCCTTCTGGATAGAGGTGGTATCATGGTATGGAGCCCAGATATTTAACCTATGTTGTTGCTGCAATATTATTCTTATGTGGTTGTTGGAATCGAGGATCCTCGGGAAGATTGGTTACGATTGGGGGATGACATATTCGTGTCAGTAGTTACCCAGTTAGGGGTAACCCGGCCTTGTGTTGGCAGAGATCTAACTGTAATGTTAGGTTATTTCTCGGGTCGTCTTTCCAGAGGCATACCTATGTGGCAATGGGAAGTTCCTTGGCCTGACCATTTGTTGGAAATCCAAACTCCAATACGAACTGTGTACGGTATTAGTTGTAGAACCTGCCATTTACTTATGGTGGTGCCCCACTCTTTAGATGGTAGCTATAGTAGGCATAGTTCGAAATGTCTACGCTGGCTAAGATTTATATTCTATTTTTGAAATGTTTTTTACACTATGCACTAATAATAATATCAAATCAAATGATTTGTTTTACGTAGTAAGCATCTTTGGCTATCATAAGAAGAAATCTCCTCCAATTCTGCATTTGCATTATGTGTGTGGCGGGAGGTCTTATGGTAGTTTCATTTTCTAAAAGCATTGCGAATTGACTTTAAAATTCTCTTGTTGTTCGTTTTTAAAGATAAACTGTTTTTGTTGCTCACACCAGTCCCATGTCTGATCCGGAGTTTATTGTTTCTTTCCTAAACTCTGGATGCTCAAAATTTTTCTACACGAGCAGTCTAGAGTTGGGTTTTTCAGATAGTCAGATTAGTAGATTTTCTGGAGCTAGTTCAGTCTTTGGATATGGACTGCACTTGCTTATCTTTGTGCATCGTTATTGAGAGTTCAAGCTATTTCTGGATTGGTGCTTTGAAGATGGAGATTATCCGCTGCTGATGTTATCGTTTTCTTTTCTGCTGCTATTTGTTGTATCATATCTCTGATGTATATTGATATTCATTGTATCACTCTGTTGTATCAGATATTGTATCAGATATTGTATCAGATATTGTATATCAATGTATTATTCTTTTTTCCGCTGTGTTATTTACTTAACTGTGTTATAAGCTCCGGTGACTCGGATTTGAACGCTCGAATCTATGGCATTCGAGTACGATGTAAATTATGGATGTCGATTTTCGAGCGGGAAAAATTCGCTTCGTTACAAACCCCTTGTTTTTAAATATGATACAGATAAGTACGTACGTATATCAAAAAAATAAGATGCTGAATAAAATTTAATTCTTACCCCGCTGCTCTAGGTACTAAAGAAACTACAGGACACTGTGATGCTTGCGATGGACCACTGCCATCGCCTCCTGTAGATCGGGAAGAGCTCCTGCCTCTAGAAGACATTACAATAAACCTGTGACGTATGTACACATCGTTTCAAAAGAGAATAATAACATGATAATGAAATATATTTCATACGTAAATGAAATCAACGGTATAAATTGCTAAATTAATGATTGAAATGGAAATAGAAATGGAAGTGTGTTATACCTGATTCATAATGGGTCTCATGTTACGACGATAAGCAGATTACATTGCATTTTTAATAAAAATTGCTAAATAAATGACAAATGGAAATG
Source organism: Allium fistulosum (assembly GCA_030737815.1). Classification (NCBI taxonomy): domain Eukaryota; kingdom Viridiplantae; phylum Streptophyta; class Magnoliopsida; order Asparagales; family Amaryllidaceae; genus Allium; species Allium fistulosum. The sequence continues at coordinate 640,066,698 of CM060907.1, read as the reverse complement.
ACATAAAACATGTAAACAATGGTAAACGTACAAATTTAGTTTCATAGTCACATCAATTTCATAATACATCAAGAATTCAACTTAGTTACATCAATTGCAATAAAAACAGATTCAGATTTATATCAGTCATCATCGTCTTCTGATTCAGATTCGGTCTCGTTTTCTACGAAATTTTCCTCTACACTGTCAAACGCTTCTACCAAAAATTTGATTCATCGATCAAAGGACCAAAATCTGTATGATCGTCTATAATTATTATTTCGTTATTTTGCTCAAGATCTACCTGATAAGCTTGTTCGTCCGGAATATTCTTCCCATCGAATGTGAATCTGGCCTTTGTTTTAAAAACTGCAGACCAATCTGTTTTATCTCTTTTTAGAGACGGATAAGGAGTGTAATAAACTTGCAATGCTTGTTTGGCTAGTACAAAAGGATCATACTTGTGATAGTGTGATGTATGCTTTATTTCGATAAGATTATAATCCTTGTGCACATTAATTCCAGAACCTGGAACATTGCTAAACCAATTGCATCTAAATAGAAACACCTCCTCCGCGGGTCGTGAGAAATATGTCAGTTGCAAAATTTGTGTTAGAACGCCATAAAAATCATTTAAGTGATTTTCTGGATCGTCACTACCTTTAACAAATACACCAGTATTATTTGTTAATTTTTCTGCACCGTATTCTTTGGTGTTAAATTTATATCCATTGACGAAATATATTGGATATGTCTTGACCACTCTTTTTGGTCCCATCGCAAGATGTTTCAACCCTTCGTCAACAACACAATTTCTCGGCTCATAAACATAATTTGAAAACCAACCGGAAAATTCTTTACTGAGGTCTCCGTTCGGATGTTCATGTTCATAAACACTGTTTATATAAACAAATTATTACATTAGGTTATACATGCGCATGAATTATAGAAAAGAATAAAACACAAATTATTATTTCAGATTACCTAACAAACGGTGCAACCTCGGCACAATTTAGAAGAATATAAGTGTGTGCTACATGAAGATCTCTATCGTCTAGCCATATTTCTTCACATTTTCCAGAAGGCCGACCATGTTGTCTAAAAATAGATAACATTGCTTGAGAGGACTCTTGTTCGTCGCCTTCGTCATTACGAGGAACACTTTCAAATGAAATATTCACGTGGTCACTGAAATAGTGAGAGAAAAGGAACGAAGCTTCTTCTTCGATGTAAGATTTACAAATCGAACCTTCAACTCGTGCTTTTTACCTCACTTTTTTCTTCAGATGATTCAAATATCTATGCAAAATTAATTTATATTAACTTCATTTTTCAAATGCAATTAAATTACGTGATAACATATTACATACCTCTCAAATGGATACATCCATCCATATTGGACATGACCTCGAAGTCGTGCTTCAGATGGGAGATGAACAGGTAAATGTTCCATTACATTAAAAAAACCTAGCGGAAATATTTTCTCTAATTTGCAAAGCAATATAGGAATATCCACTTCAAGTTTACGTAAACGTTGCACTTTTAAAGTAGTCGAATAAAGCTCTTTGTAAAACAAACTAAGCTCCGTTACTACCTTCCAAACTTTTAACGGCAGTAGTTCTTTGAACATAACAGGAATTAAATTTTCCATCATTATGTGACAGTCGTGACTTTTCATTCCACTCAATCTACCATTTTTAAAGTCAACACATCTACGAAGATTTGATGATATCCCATCAGGAAATCTTAACTCTTCCACCCATTTTAACACAGCTTTAACTTGATTATTATCTAATTCGTAACAAGCTTTGGGTTTTTTACTGTCATTTGGTTTCTTATGAAGCTCAGGACGTTTACATAATTCTTCTATATCACGTCTTGATTTCAAATCATCCTTCGTCTTCCCTTTCACATTCAAAATTGTGTTATAAACATTATCAAATACATTTTTCTCATTGTGCATCACATCTATATTATGACGAAGCAGAAGATGTTTCCAATACGGCAACTCCCAAAAAATAGTTTGTTTGCACCAGTTATGAACAACTGATTTGCCTTCAATTTCTGTTTGCTCTCTAGTTTCATATATCTTTGGATAGTCCCTAACAAGTTCATATATGTCTTCGCTTGACCATATCGTCGGTGGTTGTCTGGTTTCTACTCTATTAGCTAAAAATTTCTTGTCCCCTCTGAAGGGATGATTTACATGGAGAAAATATCGATGACAGTCAAATCATGAAATTTTCTTACCATGAGGTAAAGAAAACGCTCGTGTTTCATCCATGCAATATGGACATGCTAGACGACCGGCGGTACTCCATCCTTAAAGCATTGCATAGGCAGGAAAATCACTTATAGTCCACAACAAAGAAGCAAACATATGAAATTTTTTCTTCTTGGACACATCGTATGTTTCTACTTCTTCGTTCCACAGTATTTTTAACTCCTCAATCAACGGTTGTAAGTATACATCGATTCCTTGTGTCAGATCGTCGGGGCCGGGAACGACCACAGTAAGAAACATATTGTGACGCCCCACCTCTATGCTCATAATAACAAAGAGTATTAAAAGAAATACTGTCTATTATTATGAAGAATAAGGCTGGATAGGAGCGACCATCCGTAATTGGCCTTACACTAATATTGGTTATCTTGATAGGAGTGGTATATACTTTTTATTTTTCATCTATTATTTATTTACTCCCATCGACATATCCAATTATCAGTATAAAACAAACTACGATAGTTCATAATAGTTTAGGACATTAGATATAACAATAACATAGATAATATAAATGCGGAACACAGATTAACAAAATCTCATATATATATAACCGATGTCAGTTACAATATATTTGACACGATACATATGATACAACTACAACTGTCGACTCTAGAAGTTATATATACAAGTACATTATCAACTAATATACATGAATACATATCGTTCTATACAATGACACGACTACTACAAAATGACACTGACAACTTCAGAAGATGTGAAAAGTCTTCATATCCTGAACACCAACTCAAAGAAGAAAATCTACAACCTGAAATAACTCGGGTCTGACCCGAGTATTACATTCAAAAGAAAATAATACACAGGTCAGTCTAATTCAACTCAGTTATTAGTGCAAAGAAGCGATAATAATCAATATCGAATAGACGACGGTCACAATAATTCCCGTCTATCCGACTCTTTAAACAAAGAAATTGGATGACGGACGATATAACACTTAATAGTGTTAAACAACAATCAGCAGATTTAAATCATCAATAGAGATAAATAAACAATTTATCAAATCGACTAAATCAATTCAAAACAATCGAAATTGTCACTTTTAAACCATCAAAGTTTTGACTGGCTGCCGTACACGCACGCGTGTACGGCCTCGCCAATACGGCATAAAAGATCAATGCATCACGACGCAAAGAAAAATATCAATTCAAAACTGTCAATTCTGGGTGGCTGTAGTGCACTAAGTAAGTGGCGATAGCATGAAGCTCCAACCAAGTAATTATTGGATATGTACACAAGTAAATGTACATAACAACTACACATGGCAAATTGAATCAAAGGTAAGAAAAGAAATGGCACAGGTATGTGCAGGTCTGAAACTACAAGGACAATGATAGCATTTTCATGCAATACTAGTTGAATGTGAGCAATGTGCCCGACAACAACTTCAAGTGGACTAATGCAAAATGGATAATACATCAAGACCAAATGCAATTGCAATATGGGCCTGTCAGTATACAAGTAATATTGTCTCGAGGTAAATAGGCAGTGCCGCTAAAACAGGCATAACTACAATTTATAAAATGACACAAGGATGAACAGTCGACAAGTATAAACTGCACCTAAGACACCAACTACGAATGCTCAAATGGAGTTAAAATGATGCCATGACCAAAACATGAACAATATAATACACTAACAACAACAAGTACACTGAAATACAAAGGTGCAACTAGTCTGGAAATCACTCAGAAATGAACACCAAAAATGATCAGACTCGAGTACGCAATGTCTACGGTCATAAGTGATACCAAGTGCACAAGCAGTAGTACGCAAGTGCAGACCTCAAAGGCAAAGCCTTGACATCAGATATGAAACAAAGTTAGTGAATGAACATAGATAAACCAACCAGTGACATTGCCAAAATCACAGAGTCAAATTCAAATCCAGGCAATACTAAATTCGAACAAAGGCAAAGTCATAAAGTAGGTTCAATTCAAAATCAATGTGGAAGCTACAAAGAAAAGGGTCGATTTCAGGTATCAAAACAGGAGTATTGAAATCAATGCATCAGGGATAAACTCGAATAGCAGAGAAGACGGTCAGAGTAAAAGTCTACAATGAAACCAGAGTGAATATCAACATCAGAGACTTGGCCTAAATTCAAGAATATATGCATACACACATACATAGGTATGTATGCACATATGTAGTCTTGAATAAACAGAAGTAATGTATACAAATGGAACAATGGACAGAACCATCAGACAAGTAATCAGACCAGGCTACAAAAGCAGATGAGGTGTAGACTACGAATGAGTGCAAACAAGATAAATCTACAACTGCAACCTGATCAAATGCAAGTGCGACAGGTAGATGAAGATGCAGTGAAGCCAAAGCAAGCAAAGGGATTGATATGGCAATACAGCAAGTACAGGAATGATCAGTGCACTAACAAAATAGAAATAAGGAATACTACTGCAGACTAACAAATACCATACATAACTCGAACACAGTGAAGCCAACCTTCAAAGGGTACAAGAAAATGACCAAAAGTAATAACAATCATATATATATACATACATGAATGCATATATATATATACATACATTGGTGTGTCTGTAAAGGTTCATTTTGGACAGAATCAACAGAGTTTCCAATTCGAAGTCAAGTGAAAAACGTCAAGTGCACAACACTGTCAAATGAAGACTCAAATTACAATTTTCACTGCCTCAACAGTCAGAGTATCATCGACAAAGTGAAACCACACGTATACATGAGACAATACAAATTTCATCTACAAAATGTCAAAGCATATCCGAGCGTGATGGCACACTCGAACGAAGAAACTGCTGTTAACAGCTGTGCAAACCAAAATATGACGAAGTCACCAAAAATTCCCAAAACCCACTTATGAAACCCATCTTCTCGAGAATATAAGAGTTCGAACAAAATCCACATAAAAAAAATTAGACAGTCAAAAAAATCGAACAACAAAATCGAAACCACTACAGCCATGAAACAGAAACGAACGAAAAATCACAGGATTCAAATACTAATACGCTAGAGGTATGAATTAGATGTGAGTGAGGGGGTCACTCACCTCCATCTGATCGAGAAGGCGAAGTCGAACTCGATTGAGTAGACGAGGCCGCGCGCGAATCCATTGAAGCAGGCAATCGAAGCACTAACCCTTAATTCAAGCGACGACTTCGAAGACCTAATTTCTGAGCTAAAGGGACGAACGAGAAGACAGAGCCACCATTTTTTTTCGTTAGACCTAGGGTTTTTTTTCGTTTTCGAAGTGAGATGGGAATGGGTTGCGAACGAATATCAAGGGAATGAGTATAACCCTAATCTCGACAAAATGAAACGGGCTGAATTAATAGAGAAAAGCCCGTATAATTCTTTAATGAATTCTCAAAAGAATTTCAACTAGATTTAAATCCCAACAGCAATTAGTTATCAGATTAACCGTTTAACGACGATTATAAAATAGTACAAAACCTCGGGTTGTTACAGACTCCCCTCCTTATAAAAATTGCATCCCCGCAATTTTCCTAATTAAAGTCGTCACTAACAATTATTTTTCTAACATAAACTGGTTAATGCTAGAAAATAAAGTCGGGAATACAAACGCCAAAGAAATCGTTTAATCCCAATAAAAGAGATTCACCAATCTTTCAACAAAATCTAACTATCAACAGATAATCAGAAAACATCAAATATCTAATTATCTCAAACGATAATCAAAAGACATCAAATCATCAATTATTTACTTATTAAGACGATAATTAAATTTCAAATCAACAAATATTCGATTATCAAAAACGATAATCAAATTTTAAATTCAACAAATATTTGGTTATCTCAAGCGATAATCAAATTCCAAATTCAATAAATATTTGATTATCTCAAGCGATAATCAAATTTCAAATTCAATAAATATTTGATTATCTCAAGCGATAATTAAAACTAAAATCAACAAATATTTAATTAGCAAAGACGATAATTAAATCTCAAATCAGCAAATATTTAATTATCAAAGACGATAATTAAATCTCGAATCAACAAATATTTAATTATCTAACAGCGATAATTAAATCTAAAATCAACAAATATTTATTTATCTCAAGCGATAATTAAATCTAAAACCGACAAATATTTAATTATCTCAAGCGATAATTAAATCTAAAATCAACAAATATTTAATTATCTCAAGCGATAATTAAATCTCAAATCAGCAAATATTTAATTATCAAAGACGATAATTAAATCTCGAATCAACAAATATTTAATTATCTAACAGCGATAATTAAATCTAAAATCAAAAAATATTTAATTATCTCAAGCGATAATTAAATCTAAAACCGACAAATATTTAATTATCTCAAGCGATAATTAAATCTAAAATCGACAAATATTTAATTATCTCAAGCGATAATTAAATCTAAAATCAACAAATATTTAATTATCTCAAGCGATAATTAAATCTCAAATCAGCAAATATTATTTAATTATCAAAAGCGATAATTAAAAGCAACAAATATCCGATTATCAAAAACGATAATCAGAACTCATATCAATAAATATCTAATTATCACAAGCGATAATTAGAAACAACAAATATCCGATTATCAAAAACGATAATCAGAACTCATATCAACAAGTATCTAATTATCACAAGCGATAATTAGAAACAACAAATATCTGATTATCAAAAACGATAATCAGAACTCATATCAACAAATATCCAATTACCTGTAGATAATTGGAAGCAACAAATATCTAGAAATCAATTAAGAAGACTAGAAAATCAACATAAAAGCTTGGATCGATCCCATCAGATGGCGAGTTTTTAATTCGCCGCACGTGCAACAACATATGGCCGAAGCCTACCAAGTACTCAACATAATTTTGGCACCCAACAAATGACCCGAAGGTCCAACATATGAGCCGAAGGTCTAGTACTGGTATTTGACCCGAAGGTCCAACATATGACCCGAAGGTCCAACATAGTGGCTCGAAAGCACACGAAAACATCAAATATTTCAATTAACGAGTCCGGAATTAACCAAAATAGTAAACGCACATGTCCCATAACCACGAGTTTTACTAAATTGTTTAATTCTCTTCATCGTTTCCTTGAAAGTGTAGAATCATCAAAACAACAGATATTCAATTAACGAGTCCGGAATTAACCGAAATAGTAAAAGTGTGGTTCCATACTCCGCACTTTTGCTAAATCGTTTAAATCACTTCATCGTTTCCTTGAAAGTGCAAAATTGTGTATTTTGTAAAAATACACTTTACATTCTCAAACGGACAAGTCCGGAATTAAGCGAATCAGTAAAAGAAAGGGGTCATAGTCCTCGATTTTGCTGAAACGTTTAAATCGCTTCCTCATTCTTTTGAAAGCGCAAACTGTTAAAATTCCTGAAAGCAATTTTATTTATTTTGCAAAAATAACAATTCACATTCTCAACTGGACAAGTCCGGAGTTAAGCGAAACAGTAAAAGAAAGGGGTCATAATCCTCGATTTTGCTGAATCGTTTAAGTCGCTTTCTCATCCTTTTGAAAACGCAAACCGTTAAAAATTTATAAAACAATTTTCATTTTTAAAACGAGTTTCCAATCACGTGATTAAAGCAGCAATATTAGTAACAATTTCGATAAGGAAATTCTACTTCTCAAAATACCGTAAAAACGGTCACAAATCAGTATTGCGGAATAACCGCTTGAAAATCCACTTTTAAAACTTGACGGTTACTGAAGCCAAGGTGACAGTAATTTTTAAACGTCAAAATCTCATCAAAATAATTTACATCAAAATGTAATATCAGTGAATTTTCATTCATCAACATGCCACAAAACACCGTGCTTCAAAATATAGCATTGGTGTAAAATCCCGTTATAAAAATAACAGCAACAAAATACGTTTCATAACCAAGCATCGGTTCAACGTAAAATAAATGCAATAACGTGCAATTCAAATTTTTTTTGCACGTACTACAAAATGAACAAAGAAATCATTCGAATGTATCTTCAATGAATATAATTCAAAACAGCAAAATCTAATCAATAGATGATTAGTACAAAAGAAAGCCAGCGAAAACTTCAACAAAAATCACATATCAATTTCGTATTTTGATTTTTAAATCAAAAAGATTATCAGTTGTACTCAGCGAAGACAGTTTCACTGTTTCCGCTGCGCACTCTGATAAACAGAACACAAATCAATCAAATCATCAGAACACAATTTAATCAAAACAACAAAACACAATTCCACTCTTATTTTTAAATAAAGATATTTAAAAATTTCATCAAAATTTCAAAACTTTAGTTTTGACTCAAATCACAGATAAAACATCGACTAATAGTTGTAACATATGTTCCATCCAAGTTATGTTTTATATTATGTCCATAAACCCCAAGCTCTGATACCAACTGTGACGCCCCACCTCTATGCTCATAATAACAAAGAGTATTAAAAGAAATACTGTCTATTATTACGAAGAATAAGGCTGGATAGGAGCGACCATCCGTAATTGGCCTTACACTAATATTGGTTATCTTGATAGGAGTGGTATATACTTTTTATTTTTCATCTATTATTTATTTACTCCCATCGACATATCCAATTATCAATATAAAACAAACTACGATAGTTCATAATAGTTTAGGACATTAGATATAACAATAACACAGATAATATAAATGCGGAACACAGATTAACAAAATCTCATATATATATAACCGATGTCAGTTACAATATATTTGACACGATACATATGATACAACTACAACTGTCGACTCTAGAAGTTATATATACAAGTACATTATCGACTAATATACATGAATACATATCGTTCTATACAATGACACGACTACTACAAAATGACACTGACAACTTCAGAAGATGTGAAAAGTCTTCATATCCTGAACAGCAACTCAAAGAAGAAAATCTACAACCTGAAATAACTCGGGTCTGACCCGAGTATTACATTCAAAAGAAAATAATACACGGGTCGGTCTAATTCAACTCAGTTATTAGTGCACAGAAGCGATAATAATCAATATCGAATAGACGACGGTCACAATAATTCCCGTCTATCCGACTCTTTAAACAAAGAAATCGGATGACGGACGATATAACACTTAATAGTGTTAAACAACAATCAGTAGATTTAAATCATCAACAGAGATAAATAAACAATTTATCAAATCGACTAAATCAATTCAAAACAATCGAAATTGTCACTTTTAAACCATCAAAGTTTTGACTGGCTGCCGTACACGCACGCGTGTACGGCCTCGCCAATACAGCATAAAAGATCAATGCATCACGACGCAAAGAAAAATATCAATTCAAAACTGTCAATTCTGGGTGGCTGCAGTGCACTAAGTAAGTGGCGATAGCATGAAGCTCCAACCAAGTAATTATTGGATATGTACACAAGTAAATGTACATAACAACTACACATGGCAAATTGAATCAAAGGTAAGAAAAGAAATGGCACAGGTATGTGCAGGTCTGAAACTACAAGGACAATGATAGCATTTTCATGCAATACTAGTTGAATGTGAGCAATGTGCCTGGCAACAACTTCAAGTGGACTAATGCAAAATGGATAATACATCAAGACCAAATGCAATTGCAATATGGGCCTGTCAGTATACAAGTAATATTGTCTCGAGGTAAATAGGCAGTGCCGCTAAAACAGGCATAACTACAATTTATAAAATGACACAAGGATGAACAGTTGACAAGTATAAACTGCACCTAAGACAGCAACTATGAATGCTCAAATGGAGTTAAAATGATGCCATGACCAATACATGAACAATATAATACACTAACAACAACAAGTACACTGAAATACAAAGGTGCAACTAGTCTGGAAATCACTCAGAAATGAACACCAAAAATGATCAGACTCGAGTACGCAATGTCTACGGTCATAAGTGATACCAAGTGCACAAGCAGTAGTACGCAAGTGCAGACCTCAAAGGCAAAGCCTTGACATCAGATCTGAAACAAAGTTAGTGAATGAACATAGATAAACCAAGCAGTGACATTGCCAAAATCACAGAGTCAAATTCAAATCCAGGCAATACTAAATTCGAACAAAGGCAAAGTCATAAAGTAGGTTCAATTCAAAATCAATGTGGAAGCTACAAAGAAAAGGGTCGATTTCAGGTATCAAAACAGTAGTTTTGAAATCAATGCATCAGGGATAAACTCGAATAGCAGAGAAGACGGTCAGAGTAAAAGTCTACAATGAACCAGAGTGAATATCAACATCAGAGACTTGGCCTAAATTCAAGAATATATGCATACACACATACATAGGTATGTATGCACATATGTAGTCTTGAATAAACAGAAGTAATGTATACAAATGGAACAATGGACAGAACCATCAGACAAGTAATCAGACCATGCTACAAAAGCAGATGAGGTGTAGACTACGAATGAGTGCAAACAAGATAAATCTACAACTGCAACCTGATCAAATGCAAGTGCGACAGGTAGATGAAGATGCAATGAAGCCAAAGCAAGCAAAGGGATTGATATGGCAATACAGCAAGTACAGGAATGCTCAGTGCACTAACAAAATAGAAATAAGGAATACTACTGCAGACTAACAAATACCATACATAACTCGAACACAGTGAAGCCAACCTTCAAAGGGTACAAGAAAATGACCAAAAGTAATAACAATCATATATATATACATACATGAATGCATATATATATATATATATACATACATTGGTGTGTCTGTAAAGGTTCATTTTGGACAGAATCAACAGAGTTTCCAATTCGAAGTCAAGTGAAAAACGTCAAGTGCACAGCACTGTCAAATGAAGACTCAAATTACAATTTTCACTGCCTCAACAGTCAGAGTATCATCGACAAAGTGAAACCACACGTATACATGAGACAATACAAATTTCATCTACAAAATGTCAAAGCATATCCGAGCGTGATGGCACACTCGAACGAAGAAACTGCTGTTAACAGCTGTGCAAACCAAAATATGACGAAGTCACTAGAAATTCCCAAAACCCAATTATGAAACCCATCTTCTCGAGAATATAAGAGTTCGAACAAAATCCACATAAACAAAATTGGACAGTCAGAAAAATCGAACAACAAAATCGAAACCACTACAGCCATGAAACAGAAACGAACGAAAAATCACAGGATTCAAATACTAATACGCTAGAGGTATGAATTAGATGTGAGTGAGGGGGGTCACTCACCTCCATCTGATCGAGAAGGCGAAGTCGAACTCGATTGAGTAGACGAGGCCGCACGCGAATCCATTGAAGCAGGCAATCGAAGCACTAACCCTTAATTCAAGCGACGACTTCGAAGACCTAATTTTTGAGCTAAAGGGACGAACGAGAAGACAGAGCCACCATTTTTTTTTCATTAGACCTAGGTTTTTTTTCCGTTTTCGAAGTGAGATGGGAATGGGTTGCGAACGAATATCAAGGGAATGAGTATAACCCTAATCTCGACAAAATGAAACGGGCTGAATTAATAGAGAAAAGCCCGTATAATTCTTTAACGAATTCTCATAAGAATTTCAACTAGATTTAAATCCCAACAGCAATTAGTTATCAGATTAACCGTTTAACGACGATTATAAAATAGTACAAAACCTCGGGTTGTTACACATATATTGCGTTTTCATACACATCCATGGAGGTAAATTATACGGTGTGACGATAATGGGCCAGGATGAATATTTCGAACCAAATTGAGAAAATGGAGAAAACCGTCCGTACATAATCCTAATCTAACATTTCGACTCTCCGCTACAAAATTTGGATACGTATTATCGAAATGCTTCCATGCTTCTCCATCGGCCGGATGTGTCAACATACCCTCTTCCTCCGTCCTAACTATTTCGTTAACGACACTTTCAGACTCTACAGAAGTATTTGCTACAATTTCTCCATGCCGATCCCAAACATAATAGTCGGGTACGAAACCATTTTTGCACAAATGAACTTTCACTATATCTGGTAACAAATACTTCAAATGTCTACACCTACTACACGGACAACGAATTTCTGGATCGTTTCCGTTATTACTTAAAGCGAATTCAACTAACACGTTTATACCATTATAAAAATCTTCTTTTATTGAGCCCCTCAGTCCTTTTCTTTGGTACATCCATCTCCTCCGATCAACAAAATAATCAATCATTTTTCCTATTTGAGAAAATTAGAAGTTCAAAATTTAATATTTATTTTCAAGAATACAAATTAGAAAAAGATTATTTTCATGGTCATAAAATATTTAAATTTAAAGAACAACTTCGCAAATTTAAAAATATTTTCAAATAGGGCACATTTTAGTTTTTAACGTATCGATATAAAAAATTGTATAATTTTTTTTTCCATGGTCAGGCATCCTACTTCCCATTACAAACATAGTAAGCATTTACATTTCGTATATTACTTCGTCTCAAACGATTCAACAAAATTTCGGCAACATTTCCCTTTTGTTCCCTGCATTGTACACAAATGCGTGTACGCAGGAAACAAAAAAGAAAAGTTATGCAGAAATTTTATGAACCATTTGAGACGAAGTAGTATACAAAATGTAAATGCTTACTGTGTTCATAACTTGTCCAATACAGGGATAAATCCAACAAACATTGTACCAGATGAAGATAAATGGTCGTTTTTTTGAAAAAAAACGACTATTTATATAACGATCATGTACAACACTCGTCGGACGGGGCCAAAAACTGTCTAAGGGACATTAGTTAATTAAATGTGCGTATTTTACGAAAAAATACAGTTTTACTAACTGTTCACATTTACAAAAAAATATTTTAATTTAACACATTTATTCGACGTATTCCATCAACTTAAGGCTCGTTTGACGCATTTTTTTGTTATTGCAAAAGTCAATACATGGACAATATAATATCCTAGCTCGTGCATTCATTTTATCTTAGTCCAACTAACACAATACAATGATAACAGCGCTACACACATATACAACGGTACAACCAAGGCATATACGACGATTTCCATATACACGAACAAGCCAAAATTATACATGTTTTTCACAATTTCACGATAAAAGATGAAATAGGTATATCATGGAATGCTAGAAACTATTATAACACAATTGGAAACAATTTCAATCACCAATTAGCCCTAATTTATCAATTTATGCAAATCTAGAATTAGGGTAAAAACTCAATTTTTCTCGAAAAAAAAAGATTATACCTTAGCTGGAGAGCAATAGACGTTGATTATGCAGCTGGGGAGGATCCGAAAGCTCGAAATTGATGATTGGAAGCTTGGGGAAGAGATTTGGGGATTTAGGGATTAATATTTTTGTATGAAAAGTGAGGAGAAGGAAGGCTCGGCTGAGCCAGTAGTTCGATAATTTCCGACGGCTTCCGACGGCCGCCGACGGCCCATCGAAAGCCGTCGGAAATAGGCCGTCGGAAGCCGTCGCTCCCCTCCGTCGGTATTTAGCTTTTTTCTAGTAGTGTTAATGGCAGTAACTATGCATATTGGGCATGTAGAATGAAAATATATTTATAGTCAATAGGATTAGACACTTGGAATATCACACAAAGTTAATATTCTGAACCCACAACTAGTTTTGCACAGTGGACCGCTGAGCAAAAGACTATTGCATAAAATAATTCCAAAGCCATGAATATTTTATTTTGTTCACTTGATATGAAGGAATTCAATAGAGTATCTGTTTGTAAGTCTGCATATGATATTTGGAAAACTTTGCAAGTTACTCATGAAGGAACAAGCAAAGTCAAACAGACCAAAATATCCATACTCACAAATCAGTTTCAATTATTCAAAATGAATTCTAATGAGTCCATTTCAGATATGTATATAAGATTTCATGAAATTGTGCATTCTCTAATATCATTGGGAAAAAATTCCGATGAAGATCAAGTCAGAAAAATTCTAAATTCTCTTACTCGGTAATGGGATCAGAAACCTCTTGCAATCGAAGAAGCTAATGATATCAGTACTTTAAAGATTGAAGAATTGATTAGAAATATAATGTCGTTCGAAGTAAAAATGCAAGGGAGAAGAGATAGAAAGGCATTCGAAAAGAAGTCAATTGCGTTCAATACATTAACAGATGGATCAGACACTGGAAGTGACGATGATGAAGAAATAGCTTTCATGACAAAGATTTTTTGGAAGTTTCTGAAATACAGAAAGATGAACAACTTCAAAAAGAATGATCACAAGAATTCTAGAAATCATAATGAAGTACCAAACCACGTCGAATGTTTCAACTGTGACGAACCAGGCCATCTCAAAAGAGACTGTCCGCATCGTGATAAGCAAAAGTTTCCTGCAAGCAATGATTATACAAAGAAAAGGAAAAAAGCGTATACCGCTACACTAGACGATTCAGACTCAGACTCAACCTCAAGCGATGATGATCAGAAGATGGAAAATTCAAATATGTGCTTTACGGCTATTCATGATTCTGATGATCTCGGAGATACGAATCTAGAAAAAGGTACACGTTTACAATATATTTGTTGAAATTGTTTGCTTAAAATTGTTTGATTGTTTTTGAAATTATGTGTTGTTTGAATTTTAATTTTTTTAATTATTATGTTTATTTTTATTTTTAATATTATAATATTTTTTATTTAAAGAGTATTATTATATTTAATATTACTCCAAAATAATTTGTCACAAGTACTCCAGTATAAGACTAAGGGGAGTTATATAAGTTTAGAATTAGTTTTTTGTTGATGACAAAGGGGGAGAAGTATAAAATAGAGTAGTTAGGCTTAGATTAAGGGAGAGCTATTAGTTTTAGGGGGAGTTATAGTGAATGTGAAGTATATTTTCTAAACATAGGTTGTCATCATTAAAAAGGGGGAGATTGTTAGTCCTTGAGATGATGGTTTTGATGACAACAACCTTAGGACTTGTTATAAAATATAAATACCAACGTTATGGTTTAGATATATATGTATATGCATAATATAAACATGCAGGTATCAAGAATGAAGACTACACAGTATAAAGATACAAGACTGATGAATTTAAAGATCGAAGATATCAAGATTCAAGACTCATGAGTATCAAAAATCAAGTTACCAAGAGTTCAAGATTTCAAACAGTACAAGATAATATAGTTAGTCTAGAATTATCTTAAAACTTCTTGAAAGCACTTACATCTTTATTTGAAATTTATTCGTGGAATGGAATCCACTTCTAGCCTGTTAAAGGGATAGAACCCTAGTGGGATGGAACCCACGACAATATCTAGTGGAACATATAGTGGTCCTATTTTTATATCCACTAATTTTATAAAAATGTTTTTCAAAAATATATCTCTTGTTTTTTAAAAATGTTTTCAAAACTTTCTTTTCAAAAAGACATCTCTCTTGTTTTAAATATTTTAGCCTCAAAACTATTTTTATCATTTTTAATATTTTGATTTCAAAATTGTCCTTATTTTTAAACCATCTCTTGTTTTAAATATTTAGCTTTAAAATATTTATATACTCAGATTTTAAATCACTTTATGGATTAAGATTATATATATTAAAAATTATTTTCTAAACTCTTTTATATGTTTAAACTATATTCAAATATATTTACAAAGTTTAGAAACTGTTCTGACAAATTATAGAAACCAATTTTAATAAGAAAATCAAAACATCAATTTTGCCTTGAGCATGTCGACATCCCTCAACCCCCCATGTCGACATGGTGTCCGTTATTTTCAATTTTCAATTTTCAAAAGAAGTGCCTATTCGTCGTATCCTTTGACGAATAGATATGGTTGTTGCTCTACTATAAATATCAGTAAGTTATAAACGAATTTTTATCAGATTTCGTTTATTTTCTCTCCTCTTCATCTTCCACATTTATTATAAAGAATCCTAAACTATACTCTGCCAAAATACCAAGTGAATCAAACTTGATTATCTCTTGTTTGATTCTCTACCACTCTCTCCATAAGATACCAGTGCTATTCAGAGTTATAGAATCTTTTGTAAATCAAACTGTTGAGTAAAAGGTGCAGTTGAGCCTTGAAATCAATTGGGTGTGATTATAGCCCCGGAAATCAATTAGGTGATCTTGTAGCCTGGTTAAATCAAGAGAGTTTGCCCGGGACTCGAATACAGGAGGGTGTACCTCGTAGCCTTGAAACCGAGGATGTAATCCGGGAGATTATTTTGATAAGAAATCCATACGATTGTACGAGGCTGGATGTAGGGTAACTCCGAACCAGTATAAAATCATGGTGTGTTCTTTCCTTTACTATTTTATTTAGTATTTGCATCTGTGTCCGATTCTGTGATTATATCTGTGTTTGTGAATTGCATTTGTTGGTGTTAATATTGAATAAAATTCAAAAAGGTTTAAAAAAAATTCATAAAACACTATTCACCCCCCTTTAGTGTTATTCCAGCCTTAAGATCCGTAATCTGCATTTCTCTCAATATCCACTTAACTTCAATGCCAAAGAAGTAGTTTATACTACCAAGATCTTCAATAGAAAATTCCTTGCTTAGATGTTGTGTGAGATTGTAGATTTTTGATTCACTATTTCCTGTGATTATGAAGTCATCTACATATATTTGTATATAAGTTGTTGTAGCGACCCATAATTTCGCTACTTTGAAAATGAGAGATTTTGTTTATTTTAAATTTAAAAGCAATTAAAATTTAAATAAATATGTTATATATAATAAATAATAATGGAGGAATTAATTATTCTTATAATTACTAATTAAAAAGTATAAACTTGAATTTTAGAACAAATCAGCAAAAATTAAGTTTTGTTAAAAATAAATAAATACTTAAATAAATATGTTTAAATATTTATTTGAAAAGATAAATCTTATTAAAAACACTTTATAAAGATAATAGAAGTATGTTAAAAGATTTAAAATTATATTAATAATCGGTTTACAAAAATATCCAAATTTTGTCACGTTTTGTTAGTTTTACATACACTGTAAAAATAGAGATTTTGATATTATTTAAATATATTTTTAAAATATGAATAGACTTTTTTTAATTTATTTAAAAGAAGTAAAAAGTTCATTTTTAAGTTTGGTTTACTTTAAAATATAGTTTAACAAAAACGCCAAATTTTGACTGTAAAATTTGTTAACAAAAACACCGTTTTCAACCAAAACAAGTTGTCGCTAAGTTGTTGCAAAATGATATGTTTTCTAACACATATATACAACTTTACAAACTTTTAAACACTTATACATTTAGCATACAAGACAAAAAATTTATATTTGGAAAGTAAATTAAATAAAACATAAAAGAAAGGTGTAAAAGCATGATTTGACAAAAGAGTGTTTAAGTAAGCTTAAGGAACAACATCATTACATTTATATCCATCACCATAAATGCACAAGTCCTTTCTTGCATGGAAAAGGAGAAAAATGGTTTTTTAGTAATTTAGAAAGTAAGAAAAAAAAGTCAAACATCATTTCTTAAGGATAAATTCACATCCTAACATCATCTCACATTTGATGCACTTCTTATCATGCCTTGGAAAGAGTTTTAAAAATGGTTTAAAAATCAAAAAGTAGATAAGGGTATTTAAGTCATTTGCCATTCCAAACTCAAGTATAAATAAAAATGCATACCTTCCATTCTTTCACACTTTACTTCCTTCTTCACTTTCTTCTTCTTCATCATCTTCATATCCATGGCTTCCCACCTCTCCATTCTCTTCCACCATCTCCACCAAGCTACACCACCACACACACATGCATACCCCACCTACCCACCTCAAAACCCCACGCAAGCCTACCTACCCACCACCAAAGCTCACACATGCCTCTAACCAAACCTACCTAAAGGCCGTACCCTCAATACCCCCTTCGAAGCACACGCCCAAATAAAATAAAAATAAAAAATAAAATAAAATAAAATAAAAGGAAAGGAAAAGAGAAAGAAAGGAAACGACAAATTCGAAACGCTCGGAAAATAGCTATAGCATTTGATCGACCATTGGTGGCCATAGTGTTGCTACCTCCCCTTCGTCCTCTTCTATTACTCATCTCCTACTATCTACATATAGTAAGGAAACATCTTCAGAATATAGACGAAATTACCTAAGGGAGTCAGTATAAAACACAAATATACTTATTTGGTCAAAATTTCAAATATGCGCTCTCTTTGACTAAACTCATTCAATGGTATTACTATCCTTATCTCTAATGAGTTGACCAATCTAGGCTTAGGTATTCGCTCAACCATAAGCTCCGATACCAAATGTGATAACCCACTTCCTCGGTCCTCAGAAATCGGCACTAATACACCCTCGGTATTCACATGCCGTAAATCCAAGTGCCGAAGAGGCAGATTATCATAGGGTAAAGAAAATAAAGATAGAAGACAAAGAAAATAAAATCTCACATTGTATTCAATATTTAATTATACATATGAGTAGTACATGTAATTTCTCTAAATTTCTCCATCAGAGTTCTAGTAAGTACTAATCTAGCTAGGATAGTTGTAACTGCCTATCCTCAAATGTGCTGGTAGATACATTATACAAAATATAGCGGAATTAATAAATAACTTTCTACGAAGGACCCAAAATGCTCCATGCTCCTTCTAGAAATTCTCCATGCTACATATCTACTTGGCTGCCTAGAAAAATAGGGCATCCATAGCTTAAAGGAAAAGAAAAATAAACTCCGGGTCAGTGTTGGTACTTGTATGAGAAACTCAAATTACGGATACTTGAAAACAAAGAGCATCTCATAAGACAACGCCGCATATAAACACGGAACGGGTTTTTACCTTATTATAACCAAATCTTTTGCTATGCAAAATCTGGGGATATTATTTTTAATGACTTTCTTTTGAAAATACTTTTCAAGTAAACTTATATAACCTTACCCGAAATTGTTACATAAATTCCAGCATAATAGGTTCTACAATCAAGTCCGAAGGCACTTATTGGAGAATAGATTTCTATGCAATGGTAGGTAAGGAACTACCTTCCATACAGTACATATCTAGAGGGATGCACTGAGGATCAACAACTATGAAACATCTGCACCTTTCAAGTCCGGCCTACCCGCAGACCTATATGTTGGCGGATAGAACCGAATATGACATCACCCCGATCGTAAACGACCTATTTGGGTTCTTAGCATATACAACATACTCGACATATATAGAGTAATCTAGAAATGTTATGACCATAACCTAATGGTAGCAAACCACATAGCCTTACGGCATGCCCTGTTTAAGCCATTTTCGGATGATGAGTTCCGGTAACGATTTCCTTTCATATAGCACATTCCACTTTGAATGCCACATTGCCAATTCCATCATACACCATTGATTCCCACAAATGTACAACCTCTGAGCTCGTACGTCTCAAAGAAGGGTGTTAAGTACAGGAGAGTTACTTCCTACACCACCAAATAGATGTACGTTTGTAAAAATCAATGTACGTGTAAGTTGAAAATGCAATGTTAGACATTCGTCCATACAGATTTTCCAAGAATAGGACAAACCCAAGGAACTATCGTACCACATCCTGTTAGGAA
Organism: Allium fistulosum; assembly: GCA_030737815.1. Lineage (NCBI taxonomy): Eukaryota > Viridiplantae > Streptophyta > Magnoliopsida > Asparagales > Amaryllidaceae > Allium > Allium fistulosum. Next base: position 640,046,897 of record CM060907.1, on the reverse strand, counting down.
TCATCCCTAGGATTAGTAGCGAGCAGCCCTTGCATCGAAGATCAAATGAAGATACTACTACCACAATTATATGATATGAGAAATTTCCCCCGAGAGTTAGTGACAAGCAGCCCTTCATTCTATTTATTATCATTCCAAGTCTTCACTTCGAATACGTAAGTTGGTTCGAAGTGGTTTTCGAATAAGAATTACTCAAATTCAATCCCGGTTCCTTCGAACTAACCATCGATAAAAAGATGTTAAGTAAATAGGTGCTTATGATTTGATTAATTACTTTCTTTTTATCAAATATATCTTCTAGAGGTATATATCTTTAAAACATTCTTTTCGGTATATACGGATTCATTAAACCTCTCTTTAACTTTGGAAATACCAAATCAAAATCATTTCTCATAAATCATATTGCAAAACCTTATTGAATAAAAAGGGTCGATAGAAATTATACTAATTCTACTCAACATAAATTTCAATATTAAACCTTTACTATTCGTCGAATAACAGTGAAATCACCTTTTAAATTCACACGGATAGTACGAGTTCTCTCCTCATAATTTAATACCAAGTATAAGAAGATTATTTCTATAAAATCAAAGTTGTATTAAATTTGGAAAAAATCAAATCTTTTATACTTGCCTCGTTTTCGAAATTTCGACTCTATCTATTCCTCACCCAGGAAAAAGGCTAGATGAGCCAGGGCACTGGTTGCTCCTGAACATCTCCTTTGTTTAAGCACCTCATATCCGGATCTCGCAAAAAAAAATCCAATCTACTCGTCGGCTTTTAGAGCCAAGATTAAATCACTTGATTTTAATAGCTTTTTTTAAATTGTTTATTTAACCTTTCTTAAAATAAATTATAAAACCATCAAATCATCTTTAAAATACTTAATTAAAAACATTTATAATTTTTTTGGAAAAGAGCACTTAAATTTAAAGCCATATTTCAAAAGTTATTATAACTGCTGCAAAACGTGTTACTTACGAATGGTGTTTTAATGTTTATTTGGTCAAAACGGCTTTTCTATCATTTAGAAATCCATTTTTATAACTTAAATCTCTTTTAAAACATTTTAAAATATTTATAGAATTTATTTCATATTTTTAAAGAATTAAAAATATCAATTCTAAAGAATTTGTCGCTTTGGTTTCCAAAATGCCAAACCGCGGCAATTTTGAAAATTTGTTTTGCTCATATTTCAAAATCTACTAAATGAAATCTCGATCCTTTTATTTTATTTGAAAACTATGATTATAAGATTTCAGAAAATTCTTATTACAAAGAATTCCGACTCCGAATTCATTGTATAAATGGATTTAACTTTCTGTGGTGCGAAATCGCGAACTACCGTTACACGACGCGTCTTTTTTTGACTTAACTTTCATAACTTGTCAAAACTTCATAAAATTGGATTTTAGTGTTTATAAAACATTTATAACCCATTTCAAACCATTTTCAAGTGGTTTAATGATTCCATATCACTTTTATAACTTGATTCGAAAAGTGTTTTCCTTATGTAATATCGACGTGTATTTAACGTGACTTTTTTACACAATTAAACACTATATTAAAAAACAAATACTTGATGATCAAAACATAGTAAACATCCATAGAAATCATATCACATCATCATTACACACACACACATAGATATATATATATATATATATATATATATATATATATATATATATATATGGTTTCTCACTTGAATTTGTTTCTAACTTTGCAAAAATTAGCTATAGCTTCGCTATGATCGCACTGGAGTCTATGGAATTGAGCCTTGGACCTTTGGGAAGACTCAACCTATGCTTGCTAATGGAGGTAGGCTCGTTCTTGGGTAGTGGATGGTGTGGCCGTGGGTTGTAGAGGGGGAAAGGAGTGCATTTGCTTTGGTTTTGAAGAGTTTTGATAATATATACTTACTATATAATTTTAATTACATTTTGCCATTATTTTTCTTAGGTAAGAGGCCATTAAAGTGGAGTATACGAAGTGATGAAGCTAAGGAATTTATAAACAAATGAAGAGAATATTGATGGTGGTATTTATAGGAAAAAAGTGAATAAAAATATAATGATATTTCCACACAAACACATCACTATTTGCTCACCACCACTCCCCCTGTCATCATCCATGATCTAATTCCCTCCATGTGTGTAGCCATGTGATTTTACTTAGGGTGTAAGATGTTGACTTTAGTTTTACTTAAGGGTTAAGTTTTAGGAAAATATCTTGGATATTTTGTAATATATATATTTAAATATATAAGTATATTTGTATGTATATACGTGTTTATGTGCATGTGAATGTGTTCATGTATATGTACATGTATGTATGTAGATGTATTTCTTAAATGATTCACAATGTTGCACAACATTTCTACGTTGAATCGTTACGGATCCTGATTTCGATTTCTGGTCATATTTTCATTTCTTATTTAATACATATATATATTTAAAAAAAGTTTGATAATAATATTTCTATCATTGTATAATAATTAAAAGGGCTTATTTAATAATTAAAATAATTATTAAATCATTAAAACTCAATTTAAATTCAAAAAACATTTATTCCAGAATAGTGATATCATTGATGATGTCATTGTAACGACCCGTAATTTCGCTACTTCGAAAATGAGAGATTTCATTTATTTTTAATTTAAAAGGAATTTAAATTCTTAAATAAATATGTTATATAATAAATAATTATCTATTCTTATAGTTAATAAAATTAAAGAGTATAAATTTGGACTTTAGAACAAATCAACAAAAGTTAAGTTTTGTTAATAATAAATAAAAGCTTAAATAAATAGGTTTAAATATTTACTTGAAAAGTTAAATCTTATTTAAAACATCTAATAAAGATAATAAAAGTATATTAATATATTTAAAAGTATGTTAATAATCGTTTTACAAAAATAACAAAAAATTGTCGCATTTTGTCAGTTTTACATACACTGTAAAAATAGAGATTTTGATATTAATTAAGTATGATTTTAAAATATAAAGAGGCATGTTTTAATTTAATCAAATAAGTAAAAAGTTCATTTTAAAGTTTGGTTTACTTCAATATATAGCTTAACAAAAACGTCAAATTTTGGCTGTAAAATTTGTCGACAAAAACACCGTTTTCAACCAAAACAAGTTGTCGGCAAGTTGTTCCAACTTGATACATTTTCTAACATATATATGCAAGTTTTCAAACTATTTAAACATTCTACATTTAGCACTAAAGACAAAAAGAGTTTACTTTTGAAAATATTTACATAAATGATAAAAATAATGTTAATGCATGATTTGACAAAAGAGTGCAAAAGTAAACAAATAAAACAACATTATTACACACACTTCTTTTCTCTTATACAAGATGGGATTATACACATAGAATTCAAGCAAAATAAAGTATGAAAATAAAGTTAACTAAAGGGATTAGTGACACATATGCTTACAATTAATGCAAATCAAATCAAAGGAAAAAGTCTTCTTTTTAAGTTCAAAATTTAAGAAGGAAAAGTAAGTAATCATCCCTACCTTTAACATCTCCATTAATGCTTAAGTCATATCACTTATGGAAAGGAGCAAAATGTTATTTTAACATTTTAAAGTTTAAGAAAATAAGGCAAACATCATTTCTTAAGTACAAATTCAAATCAAACCATCTCTTCCATAATTAATGCATGTCCTTAAGAGGTTAAATCAAGGGTAGAAAGGTAAATTAAAAGTCAAAAAGTAGAGAAGGGTATTTTAGTCATTTGTGATCTAAAGCTCAAGTATAAATATGCATCTATATCTTTCATTTTGCACACTTCATTCTCTACCTTCCTTCTTCACTTTCTTCATTCTTTCCACTTCCATTTCCATGGCATCTAACCTCTCTTCCACTTCCATAACTTCCTCAATTTCCTTCCACCACCATCACCAAAACATCACCTCACCTTCACATCACCAAAACTTAGCCACACCATCACCCAAACCATCCTAACACTCGGCCAAACCCACATACCCCTTCCAAATCTCCAAGGCTGAACCCAAAAGACCCGAGCCCTCCAAACCACCTACTCACCTCCACCTAGGCCGTACCCTCCTCCCTAGGCCATGTACACCCTAGCCAAGCCATATACCCTCCTCCCTTATAAAAAAAAGAAAAGAAAGAAAAAAGAAAGAAGGAAAAAGAAAGCGGCGAATTCAAAGATGTTGGAAATAGCACGTTAGCTCGAGAGACGCAAATCTTTCGTTAAAGTTTGACGGAGTGGATATGAAGGTGAGAAATTCTCATCGCTTTTGGATGTATATTATAGTTATGATAAAACAATCACATTTACACACTTATGACATATGAATGTTTATTTGATTGTTAATATGGATGATTTGACAGTTAGTTAATTAATTTAATTGTGATAATATGTCCCGTTATGATATTTATAGTGAATGTTGGATTTGAAATCATATGTTATATGATTGGTTGAATGGATGTTATGTTAGTGACAAATATGAATATTGGATATGTTCATTTTGATTTAAATAATCACTTTATTTATAAGACCATATTTTAGTGATATGAGATATTTTGGAAAAATAAGTCTCTTTTCATTTAGAAGTGAAATTAAAGTTAAAATAAAAGAGAATTTGAAATTTGAAGTGAAACGGATTTGAAAAGGATAGTTAAATAGAAATTGAAATTGAGATGAATAGTGAAATTAAAATTAAAATCAATTTTGAAAAATTGAAGTTGAGATTAAGGTTGAATTGAAGTTTAAATTGAAATTATATTTGAAATCTAAGTTTTAAATGTGTTTAATTTGAAGTTAGAATTGAAATTAGAATTTAAAATTTAATATTAAAATAATAGGAATATAATAATATTATAATATGGTAATATTGAAAATACATTTTAAATACTTTAAAAAGTGAAAATATTGATTTAAAATGATTAGTAATGATTTTATAAGTGTTAAAATCTAATTTGAATATATTATTTCAAATATTGAAAAATAAGTTAAAACTATGTGCGTCGCGCAACGGTAGTTCGCGATTTCGTGCCGAAAAGTTCAAATAAATGTGTAGAGTGGAATATAGCTCGAAATTCTTCGAAACAAGAAAATTCCAGATTATTATATCCATATCTTCTAAATGAAGAAAGAAAATCATGATTTCATTTTGTAGATTTTGAATTAAGTTCAAATCAATTTTCTAGAAAAATCACGCTAGTGTAGTTAAGTGACCATAACAGAAAATCTATTTAAATGAATGTTTTTATGTACGAAAAAATATGGAATAAATTTGGTAAATCTATTTAAATGATTTGAAAGAGATTTGGATTGAAAAATATGAGTTATCAAATGTTTAAAAGTTGATTTAAGCAAATAAGCTTATATAGCACTTTCTGTGGCACTTTTACGATATGAATTGTATACTTTTGGAATATGAGTTTAAATATAACGATTTTTTCCTAGAATCAATTGGGAATGTTTTTTTAAAAGGGAAGTTAAGTATTTGAAAGATAATTTGGAGTATTTATAAGCATATCCAAAATAAAGTTGAAAATCGGAGTATGCGGAAACGACTAGTACATTTGTCCTGCCTGTAAGATCTGGGAAAATAAATCAAGGTGTTTAACTAGTTAGGGATGGAGCAACCAGTGCCCTGAACTTACCTGGCCTATGTTTTCTTTTCTTAAGCGAGGGGTGGAACAGATCGAAAGGAAAGCCCGGATGCTCTTAAATTAAAAGATTTTGTTAAGTTTTCCAAAATAAAAGAAGATTGGTATTATCCAAAATTTAAGCAATCTCCAAAATGAATGATTCCTATTTACTCAAAAATGTTTTCTAAGATTGATTTTAGGGTTTATCGTAAATGATGTCTTAAATAACATTGTTTTTAACCCGCCTAAAGTTAAATAATTTGAATCAAGAGTTAAACAAGGAAATTTGAAATATTTCCCAAAGTAAAAGAATGAATTTCTTAGAATTATCCTAAGTTAAAAGAAAGAGATTTCAAAATCATCTAAAAAGAATTAAAGTGAAAAGAGACTTAAAAAATCCTATATACTCATATTCACTTTTTATCGACAATTGGATTTCGAAGGAACCGGGGTCGGATTTGGGTGATTCCTATTCGAAAACCACTTCGAACCAATGTATACGTTCGAACGTGAAGACTTGTTGAAGATGAAGATTATTGAAGGCCGTGGATCTTCATAGCGTGAGGACTGCTTGTTGATTTGCTCGGGGTCGCACCCATTATAGAGTTATATATAGCAGTGGTCTCCTCGTTGTGGTGATTTTTTCGGATTGTAAGGACTACTCACTACTAGTGGTAGTAGGAGAGTGCCTTCGGTTTGTCCTGTTCTTGGACAACTTGTATGGACGTTTGTCTGACATTGCATTTCTAAAGATTACGTACGTTGGTTTTTACAAACATACATCAGTGGTGGCAGAGAAGGCAACTTCTCTTAGCTTAACACCATCCTTGAGACGTACGAGTTCGGGGGTTGTATTTTTGTGGAAGGCAATTAGTAGTTAACGGAAATGGCAATGTGGCATTCAAAGATGTGATTGTGTTATGTGAAAAGGCAATCGTTGCCTTAAGCCTCATCAAACCGGAAATGACCGAAACAGGATTAGATGCAACAAGGCTAAGTGGGTCGTTCCCAATTAGGGTATGATCATCCCCTTCTAGATATATTTTTTCCCACTATGACGTTGGGATGCTAAATTAATGTGGTGTATGGAAAACGAGCGCTCGGTTAAAGGTCGGTAACGACCGGGTGATGACATATTCGGTACTATCTAGTTATAGAGGTAGGTCGGTCTTGTGTTGGTAGAGAAGCTTTGTGATGGTTTCTCGGGACATCCATCTAGAGGTCTACCCATTTCGGAAGGTAGATCCTTAACCTGGTCATTTGTATGGAAATCCATCTTCCAATAAGAACCTACGGTTTTGTTTGTAGAGCCTAGTATGTTGGAATTTAATAATGGTAACAATTTCGGCTAAGATAAATAAGTTTATTTGCAAATGTTTTCAAAAAGAATGTCATTAAAAATAATATCAAATGTTTATATATAAAAGTGTTTTAGTTATCATAAGGTAAAAACCATTCCATGTTTATGTGTGGGCGTGGTCTTATGAGGTACTCTTTATTTTCAAAGGATTTTATTCAAAAGATGATATATGACACTATCATTCATTATTGAGTTTTTCTCACGCTGGTTTATCAAGCCTGATCCGTGTATTTTCAATACTCGGGTCGGATCCGAGTAGTTTCAGGTTTAGTCGAAGACGATTGGAGTTTCCAGAGGAGAGCTGGAGATATTCATCTACATATGGACATATTCTATTATTCGCTGTACTTAGTTTGTTTTAGTTGATGGTGGTCAACAATTGTAAGGACATATGTTTATAACTGTCCAGACTGAATTTATGTTAGACTCTGATATATGTATTTAAAATTTTTTTCGCTGTAAAGATATTTGTTCAATATTATATATTATTCCCTTCGTGTGAGATTCTGTTATGTCTTATATTCTTTATTACCCTTCATGTTCCATATTTTCGTGCAATTTGAGTTAGTCATGTGTGGTTTATTGTCGATTCAAAGGGTATGGAAAACGGGCCTTGACAGTCATAAAGAGATTTTATTTTCAAAAATAAAATAAATAATTTTATTACATATTCTCACTCATATATATATAAATGAGTGTATGTATCCAGCTTCGTACACGTTGTCGAATGGTCCAAGATCTATTTATTGATAAAACAATTTTCGATTATTTTATCAATATATCTTCCAAAGTATATATTTTGTAAATATTTATTAAAAATAAGATTACCAATATTATTAATTGTCCAAAACATTACCATTTATGTTAAAAATCTTATATTTGAATATTTCAAAAAAAATTATGAAGTGATGAATTTGTGGGTCGTTACAATGATACTATGGTTAATCGAGCAGTGTTACTAATGAGGTTATTGTGCTTTTTAAGCATCTTCAAGAAGTGGGGAACTTTGATCTTATCAGAAGGGAATAAGCTTGTGTATACAAAATGGCCATTCAGGAGGCACCTTGAATATTTTTGAAGGATCATTGTTGAGTTTATAAGATGTGTTGATGGTCGTCCATTGCTTGCATAAATTGTTTCAAGCCCCAAAGAGATTAGCTAATTCTCATAATTGGTTTACAGTTTAGCTTATTCTACTAATTTGGAATTTTGATAATTTAAAATTTTTTGTTGAATGTTTCATTGTATTTAAAAAAAACTTTTGTTACTATTACGCTCACTGATATGTAAATAGCAACATGAAATGAATATATCTGATTTGTGATCTAACTAACATTCTAGTAAGTTCCAGAAAAAGTAAGATATATAAACATATACATGCATACATACATACATACATACGTATCTATGTATGTCTGTATGAGTTCCCGCGGTATATATGTAAATGTTGATTTGTGATCCATTCACACGTCCAAAATTTTATATGAGTTTGTGCACAATTTGGATGAGGTTTATGTAAATTTTGACAATATGTGTGTGTGTGTGTGTGTGTATTGTTATCCCTCTTTTAAACCAGGCCATATCTTGAGAAATCGGAACCATTGAATGGTTGTAATATAGACAAGGAAGTCCAAAACACAAGTCTGATGCTAGAATTTCAATGAAGTCCCAAGAATCAGTAATAAGCCTTGCTTGCCACAAGAATACACTTAATCATTTTTAAAGATAAGTCAAATGGCAAAGAGTGAAAGTCAGATCTTAAAACCAAGAGCACAACTCGATACGTGTGTAAAATGACTCAATGGTGCACTTGTTCAAAAATGGAAGATGAAGCAAAGTCAGACTAAGGTGGGGACAGATCCATATAACCTGATACCGTGTTATGACAACTCGGTACTAAGTTATAACTCTTGCTGATCTAGCAACAATTTTCACCTGAAGCATTATGCCGGACGTGGAGATCATGGGTAGAAAATTTCAGAGCCTATTTCGATGATCGTCGTCGATAAATAGGAGGAGAAAATGTCATGAAAGAGACTATTCATTACTTTCTTTATTATCTGGTTTGACCACAAGACTTTGTTGGATTCTCACCTGAGTTGTAAGCAACCGAGTGGTAAGATCATACTTGTAAAAGAAAGAAAGAATCGTAAAAAAGCTAACAGTAGACATAGGTTATTGATCTTGGCCGAACCACTATAATTCTTGTGTCTTCTTACCTTGTTTTAATTTCTTATTTTCATAGTTGTCACTTATTGATCAATTGGGTGTTTGTCCTGCTTTTGATGCAGACATTTTGGCATTTTCATTGAGAATTTTCAAGATTCCCACTCATAGATCTATCTTGAAACTTTTGATTACTATCCACAAGCGAGATCTAGAAAATTATTGTTACCGGAGGAACCTAGGATATTTAGACTTGAAAGGAGTCTATCATTGGAACTAGAAGAGAAATGGCACTTAGGAAGGACAAAGAGAATTCAACCATCTCAAGACCCCTCAATAACATTGAAAATGAGGGCTCCTAACATGGAGAAGAGATAAATCAACCTTCCCTTACTAAAGTTCCAAGTGCACCGGAGATTAGTGACTAAGGTTGATTTGGATGGAATGATGAACAAAATAAACAATAAGATGTTGGAGAGTCAAAATGATATTTTGAAGGAAATGGTGATAAGTCTTTCTTTAATGACTCGGTTACCCTAAAAGCGAAGGAAGAACCATAGAGAATCATCATTCTGACTTGGAGGAAGAAATTTCTTCTTCATCAAACAAAAATCGAAGAGATGGAAAGCAAAAGGTGAAAAAGAAGATGATAAGAAATAAAAGAATGGACTTGGAAAAGTCTCAATTGACAAGCTATTGCTTAGTACCAAGCCATCATGACTCAGAAATGAGTTATCACACCGAGTTGTAATTGATGAGTATGATGGGGAACTTCATGAGGAGGTTGGTATTGGTAATGAGAGGATTGCTGGTAATCAAAAAGGCGGTGCTTAAGAAAATGCCATTGAACCTTCAAAGAAAGAACGTAGACGACGAGGGAGTGGACAAACGGCTCTCCTAAAGGTAAGGGAGCCCAAACATCATGAGGGTTTGTAGAACCAAACACTCTAGGTTGTCCTTGACGATAGCCATCTGGGTGACCCGACCAGCCCAGACTATACAGCTGATATGGTAAGAAGGCTGGTGAATGAGAATCAACAAAGTAATGACAATTGGGGTTCATTACCTTATAAGACCCCATTCTCTGATGATATACTATAGGAAAAATACTCTATGAGGTTTGTTATGCCAGCAATCCTATCTTACAATGAAACGACATATCAAAGATAGCATCTGTTTAAATATGAATGACACGTGGTTGGTGCCCAGGCCACTGATGCGGTAAGATGTAAATGCTTCCTTATATTCCTGGAAGGAGTAGCCATGATGTGGTTCACTCGGCTCGCCCCAAGGTCCATATCTACATTTGTTCAATTGGAAAAGTAGTTTATAGAGTAATTTAGGCTTCACACCGCTCGACCCAAGGATGTGATATCCTTATTAAACATTCGTCAAAGTTCAGGTGAGACTGAAATATTTTCTATGTTGGCTTAACACTACCGCGACTGAAGTAAGCCCTTTTAAATTAAACCAATACGCATAACATTATTACACATTCTATTGATTAATTTAGTCACTTTAAAAATTAAATTAACATATTTTTAATGGAAGACCAAGGTTTTAAACACTGCAACTCATTACCCTTTATTTGAATATTAGTATAGGACTAAAAAATTCAGTTTTGAATTTTGCACATTAAAGACTGAAATTCCTGTCTATAAAATTTAAAACTGTTTACAAACCAAAATTTTAATTTTCAATTCAGTGTTTAATCAGTATTAAAATAATTAAATACTCAATGGATGAGATCAATATTTTCTTTAATCAAATGGTTAAATATAATTATCCATGTCTTGTGTTTGAAACTGGCCAAAACGAATATCTACTTAGAATTAAGGTAAATGTTTTTATTAAATACCCTTAATTACTCTTATACCTCCATGAAATATGGTCTCATTCATTAAACTTCTTCTTCAAAGTCCAAGTAACTTCTCCGATATAATACCCACTCACGCAAAATAAAATCCACCGCTTTCTTATCATTCCTTACCGAAAAGTACATAAGTAAAATCATTCTCTACAAATCCTATTCAATTTTACATTTTCTTCACGGACAAAGCTATTCCTATTATTGTGATCACTTTTTTCTCATTTCTGATTGAAAAAAGAAAGAGGAAAAAGTGTTTACAAGGATTGACTTTTAAGTGAAGTTTTTAGAAAAAGCTACCAAGCCTGGCGGGTTGTGATTGTATTTTTTACTATATTTAGAGGCTTCTTTTGGTTGAAAGATTAGTACATGGAAATTGGGTGCCAAGCTACATTTGTTGTAAATTTCTCTTAATATCTATCCTCCTACCATGATTATACCCTGGTTAATCGGGCAATGTTACTTATGAGGGTGTTGTGCTTTTTGAGCATCTTCAAGAAGTGGGGAACTTTAACCTTATCATAAGGGAACAACCTCATGCATACAAAAAGGCCAAACATTAGGCAGCTTGAATATTATTAGAGGATTATTGTTGGGTATATAAGGTGTGTTGATGGTCGTCCATTGCTTGCATAAAATGTTTCAAGTCTCAAAGAGATTAACTAATTCTCATAATTGATTTACAATTTAGCCTATTCTACTAATTTGGAATTTCGATAATTTATAAATTTGCTTAGAAAGTTTCATTGTATTTAGAAAAATGTTAGTTACTATTACAGCTCTCACAAAGATAGAACAGCTCTCCTGAAGACAGGGAAGCCCAGACATTATGGAAAGCAAAACCAAACACTTTGGGTTTTCCCTGACGATCATCGTTCGGTCTATCCGACCAAACCCAGAATATACAGCTGATATGGTAAGAAGGATGGTGAGTGAGAATCAGTAGAGGAGAAATGAAGATTGGAGTTTATCACCTTGTAGGACCCTATTCACTGTTGACATACTACTTGAAAAATATCATATGAGGTTTGTTATGCCAACAATCCTGTCGTACAATGTAACAGCTAACCCGAGATAGCATCTCTTGAAGTATGATTGACACATGGATGGTGCTTGTGCCATTGATGTAGTAAGAGGTAGATGCTTCCCTATATTCTCGAGAGTAGTAGCCACGATGTGGTTCACTCGGCTCTCCCCGAGGTTCATCTACATTTGATCAATCGGCAAGAAGTTTACAGTGTAGTATAGACTTAACACCACTCGACCCAAGGATATGATGTCCTTATCAAACATTCATCAAAGTTCAAGTGAGACTGAAATATTTTCTAAGTTGACTTAACACTGCTGCGACTGAAGTAAGCAACCCGAAATAAGTTATTGTTCTAATGGCTTTGATCCAAGGCACTCACCCCGACACGGAGTTTGGTAGATGACTGAAGAGGAAGAAGCCACCTAATATGGATAATTTTTACTACAAAGCATCTTAGTTTCTGTGTTTTGAAGAGGCGGACCTGACCTTTGGACTAGTTGGTGGTAGGATATCGAGTGAGGTTGTGTAAAGCAATGATTCAATCAAGAAAACCAATGAGAGTGCCCGAAACATTATTGGGTATGTCGGAAATAACAACCGGAAAAAGAGGAATCAAGATGTTGGTGGGAAGAGGCCAAACACCAAAAACTGTTCAACATATAAGAGACCCGAAGATTACACCCCACTGAATGAATTTACTAAAAACATTTACCTTGCTACGTTAGGAACTAAAATTTATAAGAAGCCGCCTCAGAGGTGTTAATACCCTAGGTATTGATTTTGATGACAACAACCACATAAATATTACTACTAACGTATCTCCGAGTTATGCAGTCATATCAGATATATTATGGAGACATTTACAGAGAAAATCAAGAATACAGTGGAAGAAAATGAATTATAGAAGAAGGTTGATCAGAGCAATTGAAGAACAAAACCAAATTAGAGAAGAATGCTGAAGGATAAAGGTGTTTGAAGTGATGAGGAGTTGGTTGAACCTTAGAATATCTTGTTATGTATCTCATGGCAATTTGTAATAACCCGAGTTTTTCTAACACGAAAAACCGGACCATTTGGGTAAAAAGAAGAGGTAGAAGAAGAAGAAAGTAGATAGAAGAAGAAAGAACTAAACAAAATCAGAACCTCACAGTCGCAGCGGATAAAATATAATATATAGAACAGATCTTTACACAAAATGAAACTATATCTGTTTATATACAATACATCATCATCAGAGTATATCAATACCATCATCAATATCCAGTAAATCAGTCAATACAACAATCACAGCAGCGGAATAATACAAGTACGAGAAATACGTCTCGAACTCCAGCTCCTCTCCTGAGCTCCATAGCAACCTATCCTGTAAAATACTCGGTCTGACCCGAGCATTATAATAAAATAACACCCGAGTCAGTCTGGAATACCAGCGCATCATAAATACATCCAAACTGATTATTAAAGTTTCAAAAATTCTTTGAAAAACAAAAGCATCTCGTAAGACCACGCCACAAATAAACATGTCGGGTTTTTACCTTACGATAGCTAAAACACTTTTATATTAAAATTCTCTAATATTATAATAGTGTCTATAGAAAGTAAAATAGAATCTAGCTGAAATGCTTGCATCTCACATTTCAACAATAGTTGGGCACAATCAAAACCGTACAGGCTCGTAGGGAGAATGGATTTCCAACGAATGACTAGGCACTGGGGTACCACCTGTCACAGTACGTGGCCTAGATCACCGTACCGAGGAGTACGCCCGCTCCCCTGCAACACAAGGCCGGAACCATCCCTTACTGGATGATCCCGAATAAAATCACCCCACGGTTGGGATCAGCAAACGCACCACTAACCCGAAATAAAAAGGGACATCTAGACAGGGATGACCTTACCCTCCAGTGGAAGCTACCCACGAAGCCTTGCTGCATAACCCCTGATTTTCAGTCATTCCCGGTTGATGAGGTTCGAGGCTAAACGATACCTTTTAGAGAACATATCCCTTAGAATGCCCATCGTCCACCTGACGATGTCACGAAAGCATTCGTCCATACAAGTCCGTCCTGGGTTTGAACGGAACCGAAGGCACTATTCCTACTACATCCATTTTGGAAATATCCTCAGGATTAGTAGCGACTAGCCCTTGCACTTCACAGCTCCATCTTCGACTCCGAAATCGTTACACGAAACGTACAAACCGGATCGAAGTGGTATTCGAGTCTCCAGACCTAGAATCCCGGTATACGGAAACTCGATCCCGGTCTCTTCGAAACGATCAGCGCATTTGGCCAATATTGATAGTCGGTGATTTAACTATCAATTAATGTTCACAAACATCCATACACATCCATCACACAATAAATAATCTCCATATTATTTATTTGCCTCTAATATCTTTCAAAGATATATATTTCAAATTTTCAAAACTCGTTTGAAAACAATTTTCCACTCTTCCTTTACAAGGTAAATCCTTTACCCTTTATTCCCATCGGGAATAACTAAGTATAAAACAATTTGCATTTAAAACAGTTAAAAATACTTTGTACTGAAATATACTTTAAAATATGAAAATTACTTCTATTTATTTACTCAAAATATAAATTTAAAATATGTGAAGAAAACTAGTTATTAATACATAAACTTTGATTTAAAAATAAGGGTTTTAGTTTAACTAAATTCAAAATAGCGTTATAAGAAGAAAAATACTAATTTTAACAACTTAAGTCAAAACCAACCTTTAAATAATCCATTCGTAAAAATATTTACTAATATATTCTCAAATCATTACGATTTCTAAATTATTAGTTTGTTACTTTAAAAATAACAATTTCTTAAAAATACTCTTTAAACAAATTTTAAAACTTAACTTTTAAATTAAATAAAATCTTTTAAAACACTAACTTGGTTTTCCCAAGGAAACACCTTCCCGTTCCAAAACATTTCAAAGTACTCTTTTATATAAATCCACTGATTTATTTCAAGTCAATTTATGATTTCAACATAAATTTCCAATTCCATACTTAACTATAACTTCCTCCGAAGTTAAATCACAATTTTCCATATCCGGAATTTCACTTTTAAATATACCATTTAAATCATTTTTCTTAAATAAACAATATCGGAGAATTTCTTACTGAAAACCATATCTACCATTTACTTAAATAAATTCCAAATGAAAAACGGCATTCAAAAACATTCTATTTTTCATTTGAACTTGTTAATTTATAGTCGGAAACTCCATTTAAACATATTTTTAATTTCCGGATAACATTAATCATTATTTAAACAAACACCGTTATTTTAAACAATTTATAATTTCATAAATTTAATCTCCAGAAAATTTATATTTCCCATTTACCCATTTCATAAACTTCCCATTATATTCAAGATCCCAATTTGGCCCAATTTACATTTTTCCTTTCAAATCCGATTTCAAATTTTATTCTTTGAAATTCTAAATTTAACAATTCATTTTATTTCGTAAAAACACTTTTTTAGCCATTTATAATTTAATTCTGTGATTACAATTTATACCACAATGTCACAGAACAACTAAATTTCCAGATTTATCAATCACATCATATAAACAGGTATCACTATCAATTATAAAATAATTGCTACATTGTGAGGAATCCAGTTGGATCCCTCCAACCTGTTTCTCCCTGCATCACAGATATTAGCACATCGCAATATAAATATCAACCAGACTGATAATCACAGATAATAATCAACCATTCACATAGATATTTAAATATCAACTATTTATAATGTCTAGCATCCAGATGTGAGTGAGAATAACTCACCTTGAGTTTCGGCGAGCGTTCGAAATTCAAATTAAACCGGACGATGTCCGATTTAACTCAAATTTCTACTTGCCCGGAATGAATCCGGGTCTGCTCCATCGCGTAGAGTACTTTTCTACGATTCCAACGCTTCCAGATTCGTCTCAATCTGATATCGTATGAGTTAGTTATTAAATTTTAAAGATTGCATAACATTTATATAAATAAATTACACATTTTCTCTATACCCTAAACGAAACCGGGCCCGCTTCCTTCTTCTTCACGCACGCGACATTTCCAGCTTCAAATGCACCCACTGCCGCCGCCATACCCTAACCCTAGCCCCGCCTTTGATCGCCTATACCTCGATCAGATGCCTCCACCTCGAAGCCTTTCGGTGCCTCATCCTTCACACCCAAAATCACGAAGCTCGGCACACCACCAGGCGAAAGAAATCGCATACGAACGGCCGCGTTCGAGCTCCTGTAACCATCGATTCACTTCGCTAAAACCCATCACATCCGTTCAGTTCGTATATCTCGAAGAGTTCTACGATTCCCTAGTTAGTGGATTTTGAAATAAACGAGTAGATCTCAAGGAAAAGGAGGAAGAAGACAAGTGTTTTTCGGCCATCGAATCGTTTTAGGGGCGGCTCGTTAAAAGAAACCCTAGGGTTACTGCGCGTGTAGGCATATATACGTATAAGGAATTAAAATAATATTATTATCACAAAATACAAATTTCTCAAACGATCTCCAAACGACGCATGCCGACAGGCATTCATAGGGTTTTTCTGCGTTCCGGACACAATGGAACAGGTTTCGTAAGCAAATTCGATCGTATGCGCGAGATACGGAATAAAACGATCAATTTAAAATTAAATTGGTTAAATCGATTTCGATGCGTTTCGAGCCACCACGGTCAAGCAACAACTCCAATCGTTACGAAAATTGAAATCCGATAATAACTAACTATTACGGACCCAATGGAACTGGTTTCGTCGAATTCCGAGACTGCGCCCCGGAAGGCTATTTAACTCGTCTATTAAATCAGGCGATTTCTGAAATTATCAGAAACGCTTAAAATTTTCACTTTTAAAATTTTAATAACTTAACAATAAATCATATAAAATGTATAACCACATTTAAAAATCATTCTGGTTCAATCCAGATCAAAATCTGATTGTATTGCATTTTAATAATATTAAATTCATTATTAAATTAATATAAACCCCAAATATTAATTTATCAACTTAAAAATTCCTCTAAAAGTCCAACAACATTATTTATGTCCAAATACACTTTAAAATAAATTTTAAAACCATTTTATAGCTATTTACACCCAGATTCACCTTTTTATCCTAATCCCGAATATTTAATTATTATTTTTCCATTAATCAAATCCAACCAGAATTGCTATAAATTAAAATATAGCTCATTTTCATTGATTGAACCCAAATCCATTCATTTAAAAACCAATTATGAATCCACATTAACATTTAGAACGAATTAAATGTTCAAATTCAATGGCTTAAAAATACGGGATGTTACATTCCTTCCCCCTTATAAAAATTTCGTCCCCGAAATTTGCTAAGGTAGAAAATATACTTCAACTCAACTCACTTATCCCATTTTCTTAGTTAAAAGCTATATTCACTTTCCCAAAAAGTTTCAGCTCCATTTCAAAACCCTTTTCTTTATTTACCTTAAAGCCTTTATCTTTTAACTTTTCCAAAAGAACTTTACTAGTTAATAAAATTTTTTCCAAAACCCCAAAAATTTTCTAACTCCCAAAATTTCTGGAAAATTTTGACGGAGTCTCCTTTGCACGGAGGAGCTTCTGCGATATCGCAGGATACACAAATATATATACATCGGCTCACACGGCCGGAAACCAAAATATATCACAATATATATATCATTTTCCCAATTATATTTGCGTAGGCGTACCTTTTAAGCAAAATTTAATAGCGAGCGGCTAATATAACGCATATACGCGCTCCAACTCTCTCGAACGCCTTCCGTACCTGTACTTACTCAACAACTCATCAGTTTTCAAAGATAAGAACATTTCAATAGCATTTCCAATATAAATGCAAGCTAACCATCTTTATAAACCAATTTCACAATGCCGACATCATTTTAACTCGCTTTACAAACTCAAATTTCATAGTTTAACAATGTCACTATATTTTCAACAATCCAAAGATTTCAATCACCTTTAAATTTTCTTATCCAAGTCCAAGCTTCAATTTATTTCTCTTGAATGATCTATATTCAAGTTTACTATATACCATTCATATTTATTACAACCAATTCATTTTTGATTCAATATGATTAACATATGTCTTACTTACATTTCTTTATTTTAACTTACATTCCAAATTTGATTTGCAATCAAATTTTATTTTAAACTTGAAACATTTGCATTACCTTTATGATCCACCTCCATTCACATGCAAACTTTACTCATTAAGAGGTCAATTCATTCCTATTGATTCAAAATCAATTCCATTTGCTATTCTTAACCAATTCACTTGCATTCATATACAAAACTCTTTGAATTGGGTTCCCATTCATCTCAATTTATTCACAATTCAATTCCCATCCATATCAATTTATTCAAAGATAAATTTCAATTGCTTGTTAAACAACTTAATTCCGAATACATGTGTATTTCATGTCATTCAAGCAAAAATAATTGCCACTTAAGCTTATCACCATTCAAAATTAATTTCAACTTGGATTCATAAATTTTTTATTCCATTACAAGGTTCACAAACCAAATATTTCCTCTTTCCAATGTAATTGTTAAATTACATTTTCCTTACATCTTTATTTCCATTAACCAAATTCAAGTTTATATTAATATCATTCGATCCTGGGTTATATTCAACTCATACATTCTTAATTCACCACAATAATTAATAAATATCATTTCACTTTCAATTCAATTTTATTATCCAATAAATTCCATTCAAATTTCTTAAGAAAGCTCATCCACAATCATTTGTTTCTTTCAATTTGCTTAAGTAGTTTCACAATATTACCATTATCTATTTAATTTTATTTCCATCTGATTCTCATTCAACCAGTTTCAATTCATTTACAACTTTAATGCTCTTTGTTTATTTATCCAATCCATGTTAGATTTATTCATTAACAAAGAGATCACTTTAAATTATTTCTCTCATTTGAATTTTATTTACAATTCAAACCATCACTATTATAAGCTAATTCCATTATTCATTCATACTTTCCAATATTTATTACCAAAATTAAATTCCATTCCAAAACTGGATTTGTTTACCTTTCAAATTTTGACCAAACTATCAAAATTATATTCATTACCATACACATTCCATTTAATTTAGTTTACACAAATTCATTCCCAAACAATTATTTTGGATTTAATTTAGTGAGCATTTACTCCATTTAACCTCATTTCAACTAAATTAAATTTCCTTCCGATTCTATTCTTATCCAAATTTTAATCAAGTTTAACTAAATTTTATTTAGCCAAAATTAAATTCATCCACCTCCTTTACTACTTCAATAATAATTGAATTCTATTCAATATTGCTTATAATGCATTTAAGTTTTGAATTCCACTTCAATTTATTCCTCCATAAATAAATTCAAAACTTATTTATTATCTAAGTTCATTCACATCTTTTATATCTCACTTTACTTTATCTTACTTTACATTCCATTAAGGGTTAAGTTTGAATTCACCTCTCCATCCAGCTATACCCCATTTGTGATTATAATTCCATTGTACTTGTATTTACAATCAAATTTTCCATCTTTAGGTTCATCAACTTATTTATTTATAAGTTTACATTGCTCATTTTAATCCAATCCACATTTTTATAATCACAATGTCAAATTTTAACACTTAATAGCTTAAGAATATGAATTCATTTGCACAATCATAAGCATTTACATTTCACCGTTATCTCAACTTCCATTTAATTCCAATTTATTTAGATTTAATTCAATTTCAAATTCTTAATTTTATTTAACTTATCATAAGTTAAATCCAGATATATTCCATTCACCTTCATTTATTCAAAGTAAATTTACATCCCATATATACTCAATTCTTCTTTAAATCCACTTTCCTTCATAAGTTATATAGTTGAATCATTTCAACTTTCACATTTTTTTATTTAAACAGGATTTCCAGAATTCAATTTACCCGGATTTATTTCAAAACCAATTTGAAATAAAAATCAACACATTTCCTCTTGGTATAACAAATCAATTCCCAAATTCTAAAACAATCTGCTTTTACCAAAACAATTTTCCCCTTTAAAATTGTTAAAACGACTTGTATATAAACAAGTATAAACAAATATCTTAACCAATCACCACGGAAGCAATCCATCACCTTAGAAACTCGAAAATGAATTCTAATGATGTGGACAGCATCATCAGGATTATTTTCCAGCGACTGAAGTGAGTTCAATGCTTTCCACTTCCAGAAATCCACCTCAAAACAATTTCTATTCAAAAATATTTCCCCAAAATATACTCCATTCTTACAAATGCTTTTGAAAACATTTCTAACATTTCCACAAAGTCAAACTCCCAAAACTTTGTTTAATTCCATTTGAAATCCCTTTCAAAATTTCCGGGGTCAAAGTTCTAGTTTAAATCAAATTTTAATTAATTTTTTTTTTACTTTTCTTATTTAAAACATATTCAGTCAATTCCATTTGGTTATAAACCATTTTAATATTTTAACTTCTTATTGGCTTATAAATCATTTCGAATTTTAGCTCATATTTTAATTTCTTACTTGTTTACTGTATCAACAACCAAACATCCAATACATAATAATAATTCAGAAAATTATTTCTTTATATCAAAATATAATTTTGAGTAAAATTATTTCATTTACCCACTTTAAAAACAATACTATGTCGGTTTATCTTGTTTAAGAGTTTAGAAACCCCTATCGATACGGTTGTACTTCCCGCACCGACCAGAATTCATAAACACTCAACCGATAAGTCAACACAGTACAAAAACAATTTTATATCCACTAACAAATACGCTCTCATAGCTATTATTACACTCAGCTCATTATAGAGTACTTCCGACTCTATTTAAAATGAGTAATTTTCCCACCAAAGCCTAGGTTGTCGCCAATCTAAGCTCTGATACCACTGTAATAACCCGAGTTTTTCTAACACGAAATACCGGACCATTTGGGTAAAAAGAAGAGGTAGAAGAAGAAGAAAGTAGATAGAAGAAGAAAGAACTAAACAAAATCAGAACCTCACAGTCGCAGCGGATAAAATATAATATATAGAACAGATCTTTACACAAAATGAAACTATATCTGTTTATATACAATACATCATCATCAGAGTATATCAATACCATCATCAATATCCAGTAAATCAGTCAATACAACAATCACAGCAGCGGAATAATACAAGTACGAGAAATACGTCTCGAACTCCAGCTCCTCTCCTGAGCTCCATAGCAACCTATCCTGTAAAATACTCGGTCTGACCCGAGCATTATAATAAAATAACACCCGAGTCAGTCTGGAATACCAGCGCATCATAAATACATCCAAACTGATTATTAAAGTTTCAAAAATTCTTTGAAAAACAAAAGCATCTCGTAAGACCACGCCACAAATAAACATGTCGGGTTTTTACCTTACGATAGCTAAAACACTTTTATATTAAAATTCTCTAATATTATAATAGTGTCTATAGAAAGTAAAATAGAATCTAGCTGAAATGCTTGCATCTCACATTTCAACAATAGTTGGGCACAATCAAAACCGTACAGGCTCGTAGGGAGAATGGATTTCCAACGAATGACTAGGCACTGGGGTACCACCTGTCACAGTACGTGGCCTAGATCACCGTACCGAGGAGTACGCCCGCTCCCCTGCAACACAAGGCCGGAACCATCCCTTACTGGATGATCCCGAATAAAATCACCCCACGGTTGGGATCAGCAACCGCACCACTAAGCCGAAATAAAAAGGGACATCTAGACAGGGATGACCTTACCCTCCAGTGGAAGCTACCCACGAAGCCTTGCTGCATAACCCCTGATTTTCAGTCATTCCCGGTTGATGAGGTTCGAGGCTAAACGATACCTTTTAGAGAACATATCCCTTAGAATGCCCATCGTCCACCTGACGATGTCACGAAAGCATTCGTCCATACAAGTCCGTCCTGGGTTTGAACGGAACCGAAGGCACTATTCCTACTACATCCATTTTGGAAATATCCTCAGGATTAGTAGCGACTAGCCCTTGCACTTCACAGCTCCATCTTCGACTCCGAAATCGTTACACGAAACGTACAAACCGGATCGAAGTGGTATTCGAGTCTCCAGACCTAGAATCCCGGTATACGGAAACTCGATCCCGGTCTCTTCGAAACGATCAGCGCATTTGGCCAATATTGATAGTCGGTGATTTAACTATCAATTAATGTTCACAAACATCCATACACATCCATCACACAATAAATAATCTCCATATTATTTATTTGCCTCTAATATCTTTCAAAGATATATATTTCAAATTTTCAAAACTCGTTTGAAAACAATTTTCCACTCTTCCTTTACAAGGTAAATCCTTTACCCTTTATTCCCATCGGGAATAACCAAGTATAAAACAATTTGCATTTAAAACAGTTAAAAATACTTTGTACTGAAATATACTTTAAAATATGAAAATTACTTCTATTTATTTACTCAAAATATAAATTTAAAATATGTGAAGAAAACTAGTTATTAATACATAAACTTTGATTTAAAAATAAGGGTTTTAGTTTAACTAAATTCAAAATAGCGTTATAAGAAGAAAAATACTAATTTTAACAACTTAAGTCAAAACCAACCTTTAAATAATCCATTCGTAAAAATATTTACTAATATATTCTCAAATCATTACGATTTCTAAATTATTAGTTTGTTACTTTAAAAATAACAATTTCTTAAAAATACTCTTTAAACAAATTTTAAAACTTAACTTTTAAATTAAATAAAATCTTTTAAAACACTAACTTGGTTTTCCCAAGGAAACACCTTCCCGTTCCAAAACATTTCAAAGTACTCTTTTATATAAATCCACTGATTTATTTCAAGTCAATTTATGATTTCAACATAAATTTCCAATTCCATACTTAACTATAACTTCCTCCGAAGTTAAATCACAATTTTCCATATCCGGAATTTCACTTTTAAATATACCATTTAAATCATTTTTCTTAAATAAACAATATCGGAGAATTTCTTACTGAAAACCATATCTACCATTTACTTAAATAAATTCCAAATGAAAAACGGCATTCAAAAACATTCTATTTTTCATTTGAACTTGTTAATTTATAGTCGGAAACTCCATTTAAACATATTTTTAATTTTCGGATAACATTAATCATTATTTAAACAAACACCGTTATTTTAAACAATTTATAATTTCATAAATTTAATCTCCAGAAAATTTATATTTCCCATTTACCCATTTCATAAACTTCCCATTATATTCAAGATCCCAATTTGGCCCAATTTACATTTTTCCTTTCAAATCCGATTTCAAATTTTATTCTTTGAAATTCTAAATTTAACAATTCATTTTATTTCGTAAAAACACTTTTTTAGCCATTTATAATTTAATTCTGTGATTACAATTTATACCACAATGTCACAGAACAACTAAATTTCCAGATTTATCAATCACATCATATAAACAGGTATCACTATCAATTATAAAATAATTGCTACATTGTGAGGAATCCAGTTGGATCCCTCCAACCTGTTTCTCCCTGCATCACAGATATTAGCACATCGCAATATAAATATCAACCAGACTGATAATCACAGATAATAATCAACCATTCACATAGATATTTAAATATCAACTATTTATAATGTCTAGCATCCAGATGTGAGTGAGAATAACTCACCTTGAGTTTCGGCGAGCGTTCGAAATTCAAATTAAACCGGACGATGTCCGATTTAACTCAAATTTCTACTTGCCCGGAATGAATCCGGGTCTGCTCCATCGCGTAGAGTACTTTTCTACGATTCCAACGCTTCCAGATTCGTCTCAATCTGATATCGTATGAGTTAGTTATTAAATTTTAAAGATTGCATAACATTTATATAAATAAATTACACATTTTCTCTATACCCTAAACGAAACCGGGCCCGCTTCCTTCTTCTTCACGCACGCGACATTTCCAGCTTCAAATGCACCCACTGCCGCCGCCATACCCTAACCCTAGCCCTGCCTTTGATCGCCTATACCTCGATCAGATGCCTCCACCTCGAAGCCTTTCGGTGCCTCATCCTTCACACCCAAAATCACGAAGCTCGGCACACCACCAGGCGAAAGAAATCGCATACGAACGGCCGCGTTCGAGCTCCTGTAACCATCGATTCACTTCGCTAAAACCCATCACATCCGTTCAGTTCGTATATCTCGAAGAGTTCTACGATTCCCTAGTTAGTGGATTTTGAAATAAACGAGTAGATCTCAAGGAAAAGGAGGAAGAAGACAAGTGTTTTTCGGCCATCGAATCGTTTTAGGGGCGGCTCGTTAAAAGAAACCCTAGGGTTACTGCGCGTGTAGGCATATATACGTATAAGGAATTAAAATAATATTATTATCACAAAATACAAATTTCTCAAACGATCTCCAAACGACGCATGCCGACAGGCATTCATAGGGTTTTTCTGCGTTCCGGACACAATGGAACAGGTTTCGTAAGCAAATTCGATCGTATGCGCGAGATACGGAATAAAACGATCAATTTAAAATTAAATTGGTTAAATCGATTTCGATGCGTTTCGAGCCACCACGGTCAAGCAACAACTCCAATCGTTACGAAAATTGAAATCCGATAATAACTAACTATTACGGACCCAATGGAACTGGTTTCGTCGAATTCCGAGACTGCGCCCCGGAAGGCTATTTAACTCGTCTATTAAATCAGGCGATTTCTGAAATTATCAGAAACGCTTAAAATTTTCACTTTTAAAATTTTAATAACTTAACAATAAATCATATAAAATGTATAACCACATTTAAAAATCATTCTGGTTCAATCCAGATCAAAATCTGATTGTATTGCATTTTAATAATATTAAATTCATTATTAAATTAATATAAACCCCAAATATTAATTTATCAACTTAAAAATTCCTCTAAAAGTCCAACAACATTATTTATGTCCAAATACACTTTAAAATAAATTTTAAAACCATTTTATAGCTATTTACACCCAGATTCACCTTTTTATCCTAATCCCGAATATTTAATTATTATTTTTCCATTAATCAAATCCAACCAGAATTGCTATAAATTAAAATATAGCTCATTTTCATTGATTGAACCCAAATCCATTCATTTAAAAATCAATTAAGAATCCACATTAACATTTAGAACGAATTAAATGTTCAAATTCAATGGCTTAAAAATACGGGATGTTACACAATTATACTTGAAGATCACCAACCATTGACCTCAACCGAATCACAAAAATCCACAAATATAAGGTAATTTGAAATGCTGAAAATTTGCAACACTTATTAGTGTTGCTGTTCATTTTGCAACACACCCATGTCGATAAGGGGGGTAGGGGGTTGTCGACATGCTAGCCGTTTTTCAGAATTTCAAATTTTAAATGAAGAGACATTTCCCTCCACCTCTTCACCAAAAGACACGTCTCTTCAACCACTATATAAAGGCCTCTGAAAACGAATTTTAACATCAAGAATTCTCATTTTTCTCTTACTCCTTCTTCTCCAAACATTTGCAAAAGAAATCCATTGCATACTCTTCAAATCTCCTTGCAAATTGATACTATTTCACTCCAATTCTTCACCGATTTGCAAACCACACAATATCAGAGAGTTGTACTTGAATTCACATCATTCTCTATCTGATTTCATCCTATTCCTCAAAGAATTCAAAGATATATTGCCATTGGAGGTCTATAGGATAGTTGTACCGAATCTGCAAGAATCTGTATTGAAGATATGACTACTTGCCATAGTTTGTTGTTGGTGATAAGGAGAAGGTATTCTTGTAGCCTGTAAAATCAAGAGGGTGTGTCTTGTAGCCCGTGAAACCAAGATTGTAAAGGTGTTCTTGCCACCCATGGAAAGCAAGCGATTATAGTGGAATTCTGCATGATAGAGTGCAGGACTAGATGTAAGATTGGTTAATCCGAACCAGTATAAAAATCCGGGTGTTATTTACATTACTACATTTTACTTTATTACTTACTTGTTCTTTGATTACTTCTTTCTTTTTGTAAATACAATTTTATATTCATACGTAAGTAGTTAATACACATTTCACCACTTCTAGTGTCTGAATAGCCTTAAGATTCAACATTGTGTTGTAGACACTCCAGTTTCTAACATTTGGTATCAGAGCATTGGTTTTCAAAAATTCATAACTTGGATTTTGAAAAGTATAAATGACTAATGACACTAGTAACACATTTTTAACACTTTTGTAGAAGGGAAATCTACCACTAGACACCCTCTATTTGATGGCAGTAGTTATGCATATTGGGCTTGTAGAATGAAATGTTATTTTTAGTCTAATGGTTTGGATATTTGGAACATTACCCAAACAGAGTACATAGAGCCTGAAACTGAATATTCAAAATGGACACTAGACCAAAAGACACAAGCACGTAATAACTCTAAGGCCATGAACATTTTATTTTGTTCCTTAGATAGAAATGAATTTAATTGAGTGTCTATTTGTAATTCTACATATGAAATTTGGAGAACACTGCAAGTCACACATGAAGGCACCAGTAATGTAAAACAAACGAAGATATCTATGCTAACTAACCAGTTTCAACTCTTTCAAATGAAACCAAATGAGTCTATTTCTGATATGTATTCTAGATTTCAAGATA
Organism: Allium fistulosum; assembly: GCA_030737815.1. NCBI lineage: Eukaryota > Viridiplantae > Streptophyta > Magnoliopsida > Asparagales > Amaryllidaceae > Allium > Allium fistulosum. The sequence continues at coordinate 640,020,125 of CM060907.1, read as the reverse complement.
TAGTACATGCCTTAATATCATTAGGAAAGAAAATTACCGAAGAAGACCAAGTCAGAAAGATCTTTATTTCACTTCCTAGTGAATGGGATCAGAAGACTCTGGCAATCGAAAAAGCCAATGATATTAGAACTATGAAAACGGAAGATTTAATTGGTAACCTAATGTCCTATGAAGTAAAGTTGCAGATTAGAAAAGAGAATCAGGCAAATGAGAAGAAATCACTAGCACTCAATGCTATGATCGAAAACGATGAACCAAACGATGATGTTGTTGATGATGATATCGAGTTTATGACCAAGAAGTTCAAGAAATTCTTGAAGTATTGGATAACAAACAAACTTCGAAAAACTAACAACAATAATTCTAGAAATGGAAATGTTGTTAAGTGTTTCGAATGTGATAAACCCGGTCATTTGAAAAGAGACTGCCCCAACATGAAGAAATCAAAGTACTCTTCAAACACTTTCAATAAGGAGAGGAAACAGGCATTCAATGCAAAATGGGATGATTCAGATACATCATCAAGTGATAGTGATTCAGAAACAGAAAATGCCAACATGTGCTTCATGGCAAAGGATGACCATGTATGGAATTTTAATAAAGAAACTACTAATGTTTTGAATGATATGTATCAGGGATATAAAATGCTTAGGAAAGAGTACAACAATAGTTTGGCAAATATAGATATATTAAAAATATTTAATGAAAGGTTAACTGAAGAAAAACAATGTCTAGAAGATGAAATTGAAAGACTTAATAGGTATAATGATGAAAAGGATTTGACACTTGGATATTTTGAAAAACTAAAAAGTGAAAATGAATCCTTAAAATCAGAAAATCTTTCAATGAAGTCACAGATCACTGATCTGATTGACAAAATAACATCTCTGGACAATGTTATTCTTAACCATAATAAGGATTTTGACAAAATGAAAAATGATATTGATAAATTTAACAAAGGGAAGGATAATCTAGAAAAATTATTATCTACATCTAAACACACTAGGAATAAACATGGACTTAGATACACCCCTAAGGCTAAATCAAAGAAAAATAGTACTCAAAGCACTAAGTTTGTTAAGGCTACCAAGTTCAAACCAAAACCTAGGAAATTAAAGTTAAAACCTCCAAATAGGTTCATTAATTTATGGGTTCCAAAAAGGATGAATGATATTGAAAAAGAAAAATATATTGATAATTTTTTTAATAAGGTTCATTCATCTAATGATTATATTTTGAAAGGACATTCAAACTCTTCATGGGTTTGGCATCCCAAAACTTAACCCCATGGACCCCAAAATAAAAAGGGTACCAGTGTGCATATTTTATAATATTTCAGGTACCAAACAATATATACCAAATAGCGGATGCTCAAAGCATATGACAAGAAATCTATTGAACTTTGGATAAATATGAAAAGGATTTGTAATTGGCATCGGCAAAGTCGGTAACTCTAAAACTCATCTTATTATTTGATAAGTTTATTTCATGTTTTGAATTGATTTGGTTTCCCCTCAAGTGTTTAATTTATATGCATTTATCTCTATATACAAAATCTACATATTGTCTAGCAGTGATTTAAGCGACTCTTTTTTACCCCTTTTGTTGATGACAAAGGGGGAGAAAAGTTATAAATATACTAGGCAAAATGATAGGGGGAGTGCATAGAGTTAGGGGGAGTCAAATATAAAAATATTATATTTTATCTCTCAAATATTTATATGGTTGTCATCATTAAAACGGGGGAGATTGTTAATACCCTAGGTATTGATTTTGATGACAACAACCATATAAATATTACTACTAACGTATCTCCAAGTTAGGCAGTCATATCAGATATATTATGGAGACATTTACAGAGAAAATCAAGAATACAGTGGAAGAAAATGAATTATAGAAGAAGCTTGATCAGAGCAATTGAAGAACAAAACCAAATTAGAGAAGAATGCTAAAGGATAAAGGTGTTTGAAGTGATGAGGAGTTGGTTGAACCTTAGAATATCTTGTTATGGATCTCATGGCAATTATACTTGAAGATCATCTGTAACGACCCGACTTTCCAGTCTCGGAAAATCGAACCATTTGTGTTAAAGAAGAAGAGGTAGAAGAAGAAGAAACAGAAAATCAACAACAGAATCTCACATCGCAGCGGAATAAAATATAATATATACAAAACAGATCTTTACTCATACAGAAAAATATATCTGTTTATACAATATATTTACAGAATACATCATCAGAGTTCATCACATCAATGATATACATCCAAATTCACAGCGGAACAATAAACAAATACGGAAGTACGTATCGCCATCCAGCTCGTCTCCTGAGCTCCACAGCTACAATCTGAACCTGTTTATCTCGGTCTGACTCGAGCATCATATAAAACAATACCCGAGTCAGTCTGGAATACCAGCGTGAGAAAATCACACTCAAATTGATTACTAAAGTTTCAAAATCTTTTGGAAACAAAAGCATCTCGTAAGACCACGCCACAAATAAACATGCCGGGTTTTTACCTTACGATAGCTAAAACACTTTTTATAAAATCCTCTGATATTATAATAGTGTCTATTCACAAATACTTATTAAAATAGCTGAAATTGTTACATGATTAAATTCCAGCATAGTAGCCACAACGTGGGTAATACAAACAAAACTCGTACAAGGCACGTAGGGAGAATGGATTTCCAACGAATGACTAGGCACTGGGGTACCACCTGTCACAGTACGTGGCCTAGATCACAGTACCGAGGAGTACGCCCGCTCCCCTGCAACACAAAGCCGGAATCATCCCTTACTGGATAATTCCAAGTAAAATCACCCCACGGTTGGGATCAGCAACCGCACCACTAAGCCGAATAAAAGGGACATCTAGACAGGGATGACCTTACTCTCAAGTGGGTGCTACCCACGAAGCCTTGCTGCATAACCCCTGATTTTCAGTCATTCCCGGTTGATGAGGCTCGAGGCTAAACGATACCTTTTAGCACATATCCCTTAGAATGCCCATCGTCCACCTGACGATGTCACGAAAGCATTCGTCCATACAAGTCCGTCCCGGGTCCGAACGGAACCGAAGGCACTATTCCTACTACATCCATTTTGGAAATATCCTCAGGATTAGTAGCGACTAGCCCTTGCACTTCACTGCTCCATCTTCGACTCTGAACACGTTACACGAAACGTACAAACCGAATCGAAGTGGTATTCGAGTCTCCAGACCTAGAATCCCGGTATACGGAAACTCGATCCCGGTCTCTTCGAAACGATCAGCGCATTTGGCCAATATTGATAGTCGGTTATTTAACTATCAATTAACATCCACAAGCAACCATCACACACAATAAATAATTTACCACATTATTTATTTACCCAAATATCTTTCCAAGATATATTTCTGAATTTTCAAAACTCATTTGAAAACAATTTCAAAACAGTTCCCGCTTACGGAATACATTTCCAAATATTTATTTCCTCTGAAACACCAAGTACAAAATACTTTTAAATTTTAAAATAATTTAAAACACTTTATTTAAATATACTTTATAACATTGAAATCAAACTACTTTAATACTTTATTAAAAATATATACTTTAAAATAAACCACTTTATAATTATAGACTAAATTTCTCCTTTATAAAACATAATAGCAAATCACTTTAAACAATTACTATAATAATAGATTTTTTTGAAAATACTTACTTTAGAAATTTAACATTTTGAAATAATAGATTTTCTAAAATTTGATTTTTAACATAACAATAAATCCTTTAACCAATATTTAAAATTGCTCAAAAACAAAATATACTTGGCTACCCAGGAAATACACTTTCTTTCCACATCTTTAAAATGAATCACCATTTATTCTAAACCCAATCCACATTTCTTTATAAATCCCCATCTTGAATTTATATTTAAATATCCACTGATATTTCCCCTTACTTTATAAACCCAGTTTATAAGTTCCAAAATCTCATTCCTCTTTTAAATTTCCAATTTCAAACATTTAAATCAATTCTATATTTGATTTCAAATTTGCTTTATCTTGAAATAAAATTCCTTATTTACTCTTTAATTAGAATTAAATTCTTGAATTAAAAGTAATTTCTTTATTCTTTTAAAACAGTATCACTTTGGTTTAAAATTTATTACTCCTCTGTAATTTAAAATTTCTTTTTCCCCATATCTGTTAAGATTCCAAATCACTTTATTTTTATTTCAATTTATTATTAATTCTATTCCAATTCACTTGAATTGTTTTACTTAAACTTCTATCCTTTTATTTCTTTCCAAAAATTCCATTCCATAGAATTTATAACTCATTATACTGGGAATTCAAATCAACCACATTATCCAATATAAAATCATCACAGAATATCAAATATCATAACACAGAATATTTAAACAAATTAAATATTTGAGGAATCCAGTTGGATCCCTCCAACCTGTTTCCCTGCATCCACAGACGTTAGCACAATACCAATTCCACTTCGAGGTGGAATATCGCGGTATATGGGTATATAAAATATCATCCGCTATTATGCGGCGCATAGGGTCTCATCCACTATATAATGTGGGAATATCAACAACTCCAATATATACATATGCCAATATATATATATATATATTGGTATATACTACTATATACCATATCAATCAAATCAATCAATTCAATCATCCATCAGTATTTAAATTTAACCAATTAAATTTAAATTTAACTGAGTGAGATTAACTCACCTTTGACCTTTAATTTGCGATCCAATCCAATCCGGTCTGTCCTTTCCCGATTCCAGACCTTGTACAACATCATTACACATCTTCATTAATCACCGAGGTAATTTAAATTTTGTTTTTAATTTAAAGTTGACTTACCCATCTTATGCAACTTCCCAAATTAAACGTTTAAAACCCTCCTTTATTTCCCCCACCAATCTCATCTATATTATATTTCCGGTTCAAAAATGATTACACAAACCGTATATAACTTTATTTTGTTTTTATCCCTTTCTCACTAGAAAATTTTCTATTTCAGCCTTTATATTACTTCTAAAATCTCGTCCGTATGTATAATTAAATTAAAAGTTCAAACTTACTTATCATTTAAATCAAAATGTTATAAAATTAAATTACCAAAAGATATATTCTTAAAATCAAACGATAAGCTGATATATGCATTTATATCGTTCTGATCTATATATATGTCGAACCTGTACGTATATATATATCCTTTTCTTCTGCATGCATAAAATTTATCACGGCGGCATTTTATTTAAATTTTTCCCACTAGACAAAATTCCATCTTTAAACATATATGTTGATATATATATTTTAAATTGAAAAGAAATAAAAATAAGAAACAGCAGATACCTCACTGCCCTAGGGATGAACTCGATGCTGCTCGACACCCTGACTTCGGCGAACAACCACCACAACAACCGAGCTACATGCCTTCGAACTCCTGTCGCACTTTATTCAGTTAAAGATCAGCCGCCACCACTACACTCACTACCATAAAAGCTCTGCGCCTCCATCTTCTTCACGCTTAAATCGCAGTCGACAAACCCTCAAAACAAACACTACCGGCCCTCCCAGTCGACCCACCGACGTCGATCTCCACTTTGTAGCCCACGCTGAATTCGAGTTTGATCGGGAAGAATCGCGACGTTATCGCGTGAATGGGATCGCGATGCCACAGAAAACGCGAATGCCAGAAATCATTTTCGAACTCGATTCGAATTTCTGGATTCCATTTCAATCGATATAGAGGGGACGAGATTCGCTTGGGGATCGGTTGCCATTTATTTTGGATGTCGTTGATTTTTGAGTTGAAAAAAAATGTTGCCCCTTATCAAACAGTTTCGATCTGAAACGAAAAGGAACAAAGGAGGAAGATGCGATTTTGAAGAAGTAATATTTTGCTCGGTCATTTTTCGAAACTGGTTTCGAATTGACAAAATGAAGGAAAGGGGAAAGGCAATTTGAATTCAAAGTGGAAGAAAGGAAGAAAACTCAATTGCCTTAGAGTGCTCGGCTGTTTTGATTTTGATATTTTAGTTTGATAGCTTCTTAGAGAAGAGAAGGGGTACGAGATTTGAAAGAAAGGAGGCATGGCTCACACGAAAAGTAAGAGTGGCTGCTGATTTGATTTTTTTAAATCAAATAAAGATATTTAAATCGGTTAATTATTCTCTTGGCGTTTATATTTCGTACGATCACACGATAGCTCCGAAAACTACGAAATTTGAAATCCGATAATAATTAAATATTACGGATCCAATAGAACTGGTTTCATCGAATTCCGAGACTGTGCCCCGAAAAGATATTTTTAAATTCAAATTTAAAACGATAAATTTTTAAAACTGAACAAATCATCTTCACATTCAATTTCAACACTTCTATTATTTCCAGTATCATTTATATGAATTTTTCAAGCCTTCAAAATATTTTTAATTAGCTTAGAATACCAGATTTACTATTCTATCCAACTTCAAATAAATTTAATTTAATTATTAAATTACTCAATAAATAGCAATATTTGAAATTTAAGTTTATAATTAACCTCTGAATATTTAAAATTAATTAAATATTCCAATTTCAAATATACAAAAATTCCGGGTCGTCACATTCCTCCCCCCTTAAAAGAATTTCGTCCCCGAAATTACTAGTTAGGAAGAATGATTCAATCCCCGTTAACTATTTCCCAAATTCAAACAGTTTTAACAATACCCAAACAATCTTTTATTAATGATACACTAATCGTCTTTTAACTTCTCAAACTTATTCATAAGTTCAACCCATACCACCTACTTATCCATTCAAATTTAAATTTGAATTCAAATTTTGAATTATCAAAATTTTCTCAAAATTTTTTTCAACTCCCTAAATTTCCGAAAAATTTCGCCAGCGTCTCCTTTGCGCGGCTAGCTCGGTACTACTACAAAATGGCTCTACGGCCTCCCAATCTCAAAAAGGAAACAAAAAGCCAAGTGGCTAGATCAAAAACCCAATCAAATTTCATATAGAAATTCAAATACATACCTTTTGTCGGGCCATTTAAATTTTGTCTTCTAAAATCAAAAATCCCAATTATCCATTGCTTTTATACACCTATATATCCTACTAAGCAATAATATTTAATCACAATTCCAAAGTCATTTTATACTTTCCTTTACAAATTTCCAATATTTGTTTTACTTAAGCCCGTACGATGCACATATATCATCCGTACGCAATATCACATTCGATCGCTCAATCGATCACACAATTTCACTTCCGAACTAGTATCGTCCACCCGACTTCCTAGTGCGGACTCAGATTTGGTTTCTTGATCAGAAACCGTCATTCTCCTTGCATAGCCACAAACTATGATAGAGAATATCCAGAATCAATCAACAATCCATATCCAGGCTCGCCGTTGAAAATCGAGTGAAAAATTCCAACTCGGATCGATATATCTATCTCGAAATTCTGTGTTCGACATCTGGACCAAATAGCTATGCGAATAAAATAATATACGTACATCTTACGTATAAATTCCAATTGATTATCAGTTATATCAATTCTCCTTTATTCACATTCCTTTTTGATTGTTATCCCCTTATTCACAACTATCCCATTCACATCTTCAAATTTTAATCGTCATTCAATTATTCACCTAGAATAATTTTCCTCCATACCAAATTTACTTAAGAATTCACCATTCCTTTCTTAAGTCCAATATAAACATTTTATATACTTCTTGGATTTGTTTTACTTCATTTTTGAAGTTTATATTTATTTTCCCTTCCCCATTTAAGTTTATTTTCATTACTATTTACTTAGCCCTTACAATTTCATTTAAACTCAAATTGGCTTCCATTTTGAATATGGATTAGTTCCACTTCCTAATTAATTTAAATCTCAATTAAAAGTTTATTTGCAAGCTTACTTTCCTTGGTTCTTTCGATTTCACTTACTTTACATTCATATTTAAACTAGACTCAATTATTCGATTCCAATTCCATTTGCTTAGCAAATTTAGATTATTTATCGTTAATGAAAATTTTCAAAAATTTTCTAACTCCCAAAATTTACGAAAAATTTTGGCAGAGTCTCCCTTGTACGGAGGGACTTCTGCGATATCGCAGGATGCACAAATATATATATACATCGGCCTCAGGCCGGAAATCACAATATATATCAATATATGCAGTTCATATTTCCTATTTTGAATTTTTGCGTAAGCGTACCTTATTTTAGCATTTTTAAACAAGCGGCTATTTATTTTAGCATTTAGCGCAGTCAAAACCAGCAAAGCGACTTCCATAAACCTGTACTTACTCAATTTAAACAGGTTAGTGACAAATATTCAAAGTTTATTAACATCTTACTAAATTTCAATAGCTAACATTTGTATAACCTAAGCAATATCCACTAAACACCTCCATAAGTAAGTTTATAAGGTTCCAATACAAATTTAAATGGTTTCAAATCCATTTACACACCATCTCATTCAATCCATTTCAATTTATTCCTTCCCACTTGAATTTTATTTTCAACTCAGACCATAGTTATTCAATCCATCTCTATTTAACTTGATTCTATTTCAATCAAATCTCATTTCACTCTACAAATTTATTTGATTAATAGCAAGGCCATTTCAATTTATCTCTACTAAATTGGATTTTTATTTGCAATACAAACCATCACCACTTTAATCCAATTCCGTTTTATTTTTACAACACCTTTGCTAAATTTTAAATCATTGTCAGTCTAGGTCGAATTCTATTTAAACTTCGAGTTTATTTCCAAACTCTATTGCTAACTCACAGTTTAATCTAAATTTAACCACTTTAAATTCCATTAACTAACTTATTATCAAATTAGTTTGTTTCCAAATTTTAAACCCAATATTCGATTTTTATTTCAAAAATCACTCTTAACAATTTTACTTGAGTTCAATTTATTTCATAATTTAAAATTTGGATTTTTATATTCATTACCGTTACAAGAAATTTTATTTGGCTTATTTATCTTACTTCCAAATTTTATAAGTCACATTCTTTTATATTCATACTTCCATCTATTTAAAATAAATTTTATTCACATTTTATCTTTTAACTCAGAATTATACATTTTATTTAGCCAATAAATATTTTTATTATTCCATAAATAACTTTAAATAAGATTCCATAGTTTTAAACAATTTTCCAAAATTTCAAAATCACTTTTGAAATCAATCACATCCAAACTCCTTTGGTAAATTCAATTATCCCTTTGAATTTCAAAACCAACCCAGTTCACAATCAATTCCAATTTAAAACAGTTTGGTAGCAATTTCTCTTTGGAAACTCGAAAATGAACATCGATGATGCTGCAGTCATCACCGAAATTATTTCCCAGCGACCGGAAGAGAATTAAATGCTTTTATTTCTTTAAACCATTTCAAATATTTTTAAATTTCAAATCTTTCTAGATTCCAAACTCAACTCAAAATATTCCTGAAATAATACCACTTATTATTTCCTCAAACTCTTTGAAAACTATTTCCAAATCTCAAGGAATTTCAAACCTTTCCCAAAATTCCAAACTTAAAATCCATTCCGATTTATTTTCCACATTTCTCTGGAATTCTATTTTAAAGTACAAATCTCATTTGTATATGAAGTTTATTTCAATTTTATAAATTACATTTGTAATCTATATCTCAAATTTTATTTTATTATAAAATTTTATTCTTTGCTTTGGTTATAAATTTCAATTTCTAGTTAAGTTTCCATATAATAATGATAATAATCCAATATTATCACATCTAACATCCAAACAACCATATATATATTAACTAGAATAGTTTACGAAACTTTCCTTTTTATACAAAAATAATTTGGGTAAAATTATTTCATTTACCCTTCTTTAAAGCAATACTGTGTCGGTTTATCTTGTTTAAGAGTTTAGAAATCCCTATCGATATTGTGGCATCCCACACATCGACCAGAATCTATAAACACTCAACCGATAAGTCAACACAATATAAAACCATTTTATATTCACTAACAAATACGCGCTCATATCTATTAATACACTCAAAATTTCCCACCAGAGCCAAGGTTGTCGCCAGCCTAAGCTCTGATACCACTGTAACGACCCGACTTTCCAGTCTCGGAAAATCGAACCATTTGTGTTAAAGAAGAAGAGGTAGAAGAAGAAGAAACAGAAAATCAACAACAGAATCTCACATCGCAGCGGAATAAAATATAATATATACAAAACAGATCTTTACTCATACAGAAAAATATATCTGTTTATACAATATATTTACAGAATACATCATCAGAGTTCATCACATCAATGATATACATCCAAATTCACAGCGGAACAATAAACAAATACGGAAGTACGTATCGCCATCCAGCTCGTCTCCTGAGCTCCACAGCTACAATCTGAACCTGTTTGTCTCGGTCTGACCCGAGCATCATATAAAACAATACCCGAGTCAGTCTGGAATACCAGCGTGAGAAAATCACACTCAAATTGATTACTAAAGTTTCAAAATCTTTTGGAAACAAAAGCATCTCGTAAGACCACGCCACAAATAAACATGCCGGGTTTTTACCTTACGATAGCTAAAACACTTTTTATAAAATCCTCTGATATTATAATAGTGTCTATTCACAAATACTTATTAAAATAGCTGAAATTGTTACATGATTAAATTCCAGCATACTAGCCACAACGTGGGTAATACAAACAAAACTCGTACAAGGCACGTAGGGAGAATGGATTTCCAACGAATGACTAGGCACTGGGGTACCACCTGTCACAGTACGTGGCCTAGATCACAGTACCGAGGAGTACGCCCGCTCCCCTGCAACACAAAGCCGGAATCATCCCTTACTGGATAATTCCAAGTAAAATCACCCCACGGTTGGGATCAGCAACCGCACCACTAAGCCGAATAAAAGGGACATCTAGACAGGGATGACCTTACTCTCAAGTGGGTGCTACCCACGAAGCCTTGCTGCATAACCCCTGATTTTCAGTCATTCCCGGTTGATGAGGCTCGAGGCTAAACGATACCTTTTAGCACATATCCCTTAGAATGCCCATCGTCCACCTGACGATGTCACGAAAGCATTCGTCCATACAAGTCCGTCCCGGGTCCGAACGGAACCGAAGGCACTATTCCTACTACATCCATTTTGGAAATATCCTCAGGATTAGTAGCGACTAGCCCTTGCACTTCACTGCTCCATCTTCGACTCTGAACACGTTACACGAAACGTACAAACCGAATCGAAGTGGTATTCGAGTCTCCAGACCTAGAATCCCGGTATACGGAAACTCGATCCCGGTCTCTTCGAAACGATCAGCGCATTTGGCCAATATTGATAGTCGGTTATTTAACTATCAATTAACATCCACAAGCAACCATCACACACAATAAATAATTTACCACATTATTTATTTACCCAAATATCTTTCCAAGATATATTTCTGAATTTTCAAAACTCATTTGAAAACAATTTCAAAACAGTTCCCGCTTACGGAATACATTTCCAAATATTTATTTCCTCTGAAACACCAAGTACAAAATACTTTTAAATTTTAAAATAATTTAAAACACTTTATTTAAATATACTTTATAACATTGAAATCAAACTACTTTAATACTTTATTAAAAATATATACTTTAAAATAAACCACTTTATAATTATAGACTAAATTTCTCCTTTATAAAACATAATAGCAAATCACTTTAAACAATTACTATAATAATAGATTTTTTTGAAAATACTTACTTTAGAAATTTAACATTTTGAAATAATAGATTTTCTAAAATTTGATTTTTAACATAACAATAAATCCTTTAACCAATATTTAAAATTGCTCAAAAACAAAATATACTTGGCTACCCAGGAAATACACTTTCTTTCCACATCTTTAAAATGAATCACCATTTATTCTAAACCCAATCCACATTTCTTTATAAATCCCCATCTTGAATTTATATTTAAATATCCACTGATATTTCCCCTTACTTTATAAACCCAGTTTATAAGTTCCAAAATCTCATTCCTCTTTTAAATTTCCAATTTCAAACATTTAAATCAATTCTATATTTGATTTCAAATTTGCTTTATCTTGAAATAAAATTCCTTATTTACTCTTTAATTAGAATTAAATTCTTGAATTAAAAGTAATTTCTTTATTCTTTTAAAACAGTATCACTTTGGTTTAAAATTTATTACTCCTCTGTAATTTAAAATTTCTTTTTCCCCATATCTGTTAAGATTCCAAATCACTTTATTTTTATTTCAATTTATTATTAATTCTATTCCAATTCACTTGAATTGTTTTACTTAAACTTCTATCCTTTTATTTCTTTCCAAAAATTCCATTCCATAGAATTTATAACTCATTATACTGGGAATTCAAATCAACCACATTATCCAATATAAAATCATCACAGAATATCAAATATCATAACACAGAATATTTAAACAAATTAAATATTTGAGGAATCCAGTTGGATCCCTCCAACCTGTTTCCCTGCATCCACAGACGTTAGCACAATACCAATTCCACTTCGAGGTGGAATATCGCGGTATATGGGTATATAAAATATCATCCGCTATTATGCGGCGCATAGGGTCTCATCCACTATATAATGTGGGAATATCAACAACTCCAATATATACATATGCCAATATATATATATATTGGTATATACTACTATATACCATATCAATCAAATCAATCAATTCAATCATCCATCAGTATTTAAATTTAACCAATTAAATTTAAATTTAACTGAGTGAGATTAACTCACCTTTGACCTTTAATTTGCGATCCAATCCAATCCGGTCTGTCCTTTCCCGATTCCAGACCTTGTACAACATCATTACACATCTTCATTAATCACCGAGGTAATTTAAATTTTGTTTTTAATTTAAAGTTGACTTACCCATCTTATGCAACTTCCCAAATTAAACGTTTAAAACCCTCCTTTATTTCCCCCACCAATCTCATCTATATTATATTTCCGGTTCAAAAATGATTACACAAACCGTATATAACTTTATTTTGTTTTTATCCCTTTCTCACTAGAAAATTTTCTATTTCAGCCTTTATATTACTTCTAAAATCTCGTCCGTATGTATAATTAAATTAAAAGTTCAAACTTACTTATCATTTAAATCAAAATGTTATAAAATTAAATTACCAAAAGATATATTCTTAAAATCAAACGATAAGCTGATATATGCATTTATATCGTTCTGATCTATATATATGTCGAACCTGTACGTATATATATATCCTTTTCTTCTGCATGCATAAAATTTATCACGGCGGCATTTTATTTAAATTTTTCCCACTAGACAAAATTCCATCTTTAAACATATATGTTGATATATATATTTTAAATTGAAAAGAAATAAAAATAAGAAACAGCAGATACCTCACTGCCCTAGGGATGAACTCGATGCTGCTCGACACCCTGACTTCGGCGAACAACCACCACAACAACCGAGCTACATGCCTTCGAACTCCTGTCGCACTTTATTCAGTTAAAGATCAGCCGCCACCACTACACTCACCACCATAAAAGCTCTGCGCCTCCATCTTCTTCACGCTTAAATCGCAGTCGACAAACCCTCAAAACAAACACTACCGGCCCTCCCAGTCGACCCACCGACGTCGATCTCCACTTCGTAGCCCACGCTGAATTCGAGTTTGATCGGGAAGAATCGCGACGTTATCGCGTGAATGGGATCGCGATGCCACAGAAAACGCGAATGCCAGAAATCATTTTCGAACTCGATTCGAATTTCTGGATTCCATTTCAATCGATATAGAGGGGACGAGATTCGCTTGGGGATCGGTTGCCATTTATTTTGGATGTCGTTGATTTTTGAGTTGAAAAAAAATGTTGCCCCTTATCAAACAGTTTCGATCTGAAACGAAAAGGAACAAAGGAGGAAGATGCGATTTTGAAGAAGTAATATTTTGCTCGGTCATTTTTCGAAACTGGTTTCGAATTGACAAAATGAAGGAAAGGGGAAAGGCAATTTGAATTCAAAGTGGAAGAAAGGAAGAAAACTCAATTGCCTTAGAGTGCTCGGCTGTTTTGATTTTGATATTTTAGTTTGATAGCTTCTTAGAGAAGAGAAGGGGTATGAGATTTGAAAGAAAGGAGGCATGGCTCACACGAAAAGTAAGAGTGGCTGCTGATTTGATTTTTTTAAATCAAATAAAGATATTTAAATCGGTTAATTATTCTCTTGGCGTTTATATTTCGTACGATCACACGATAGCTCCGAAAACTACGAAATTTGAAATCCGATAATAATTAAATATTACGGATCCAATAGAACTGGTTTCATCGAATTCCGAGACTGTGCCCCGAAAAGATATTTTTAAATTCAAATTTAAAACGATAAATTTTTAAAACTGAACAAATCATCTTCACATTCAATTTCAACACTTCTATTATTTCCAGTATCATTTATATGAATTTTTCAAGCCTTCAAAATATTTTTAATTAGCTTAGAATACCAGATTTACTATTCTATCCAACTTCAAATAAATTTAATTTAATTATTAAATTACTCAATAAATAGCAATATTTGAAATTTAAGTTTATAATTAACCTCTGAATATTTAAAATTAATTAAATATTCCAATTTCAAATATACAAAAATTCCGGGTCGTCACATCATCAACCATTGACCTCAACCGAATCACAAAAATCCACAAATATAAGGTAATTTGAAATGCTGAAAGTTTGCAACACTTATTAGTGTTGCTGTTCATTTTGCAACACACCCATGTCGGCAAGAGGGGTAGGGGGTTGTCGACATGCTAACCGTTTTTCAGAATTTCAAATTTTAAATGAAGAGACATTTCTGTAAATCTCGTGAGACAAAACAACTCAGAAGGAAGTCGGTAAATCTCGTCAAAGTACAGTGGAGTGCAGATGAACGAGATTGCACGTGGGAAACTGAGGATAGTATTCGGGATTCAAACCCCGAACTATTAATTTCAGGTATTATTCTAAATTCTCGAAATCTATCTTGACTTTTCTACTTATTTCATTTCTACTTCACTCGTCTCGTTCCTTTTCGAGGACGAAAAGTTTTGAGTGGGGGAGATTGTAACGACCCTAAATTTCAGACCCGATTTAAATTTTTAAATTCTTCGTTCAATAAAAATTTTGAAATTTGAAACGATCTCAATTTACGCCCAAACTTTATTTGTGACATACGTCTAGTTAGATATGGACATAGAAAAAGTTTCGTCGAAAAATATTACAGTAAAGTCCATTCGCGTTTTACTGTATATCAGTCCATATAAAGCTGCGTAAAATTTATCTTCCAAATCCAAAATATTGAGGGAGATGGAATGAGTGCATGAAGTGGATTCATGCGTGAGTGAGCACGTAGTGGGAATGTTCAGAATTGTTGATTGTTGTGGTGGGTGATTGTTGAGGTAGAAGGGGTGACTAGGCATGCAAATATGCATCTGTTGTGTGCGTGCGTATTAAAAAAAAAAGAAAAAGAAAAAAAAAAAAGAAAAAGAAATCGAACGGTATCGAGTTGTTGTGTAATTAGTAACCGACTTTTCTTTGCTTGTTGCAGCGACCGACTGAGCTTCTTTCGCAACAGAAAATTTTCAGCTTCGTTCTTTCCTCCTTCTTCGGTAAGCGCATTTATATAAATTTATAAATTATATACAATGTTCATTGTATTAATATCGTTTCCTTTTGTCGATATTACAGTGTTCGTTGTTCGTGCTGTACCGACTCTGTTCTTATTTCTTCGTGCTTCGCCGTTAACTTTCTTATCCACGAAAGGTGAATTAATTTTCACGACTATATTCTTATGCTAGTTTGAATTGATAAATGATTGCTATGTGATGTTGAATTGGATGTAAATTGTTATTGTTAAGTGATAAATTAATTGCAAGTTAAAATTGGATATAGGATGATTAACGATTTAAAATGAACTATATATGTCGAATTGTGATTGTTAACTTGACCCCTTTATATATGATGAATATTGATTAATTAAATTGACCCTTTAAGTTGACACGTAGAATTTGATAAATGTCACTTTGGACTATTGAACGTATTGAATTAACTGCTGTAATTGAAATTGAACGACAAGTGAAACTGAATTATTATAATCTTTAATCTACTTGAAATGATAGAGTAGATTCTAGAAATAGTTATATTAATTGGCGTAAATAACAAACGCGAATTAATACGATTATTTCGGGATTATTTGAAATTGATTGAATTATTGTGAATGGATGTTATTGCTTGTTTATTTACTTTGACACCATCCCAGCTATCACACTGCAAGTTCCCTTTGTATGTTTTGATTTTGAATTTAAATGGAATCGGGTTGAAATGATAAATACCCAAACAATCTGACTTAGGATAGAAAATTAAAATAAAACCCGATTGGTCAAATGTTTTGATTTAAATAAAATAAAGTTTTATTTGACGAATAACAAGGTTTTGAATAATTTGGAATTTAAATTGGAATAAATGTAAATGTGAATATTTGAATTTGGAACGAATATTAAAGTAGTAATTGACAAAAAGAATATTGTTTAAAATTTAATTATTTAATAATTAAATTTAGAATTATTTGATAATAAATTTTTGAAATAATAAAAATTTAAGTGTTGAAATTATTAATAATTAACTTTTGAAATTGTTAATAGTTAAGTTGTGAAATTTTTAATAACGAAGTTGAAATAATTAATAACCGAATTATGAATTTATTAATAATTAAGTTTGAAATTATTAATGAATGAGTTCGAAATGATTAAAAATTAAGATTTGAAATTTGATGAGATCGAATTATAATTAAGTTGAATTGAATATCTTTATTAAGAAAAATTGAATTTTTGAATAAGTGAAAATAAGTTTTAACTAAGTTTGGAATTGAAAGAAATATCTTTGATAAGAAATTGAATGCGCTTTATCGAAACAAATGAAATAATTGTAATTTAAAGAATTGGATTTGATAAGTGTAAATTGTAAATAAGTTGTAAACTTTGATAATGTAATCGAACTTAAAATGTAACGAAATGAATTAGAAATTGATTTGAAATTGATTGATGTTAAATTAATCTAATGAATATCGAATGAAAGCGATAATTGATTTAAATCGTTTTGAGCGTAAATTTAGTTAAACAATTTTGGAATGAACTTATATACAAAATGCATTGAATAATTGAATTGTTTTAATTGAAACTTTGAAATTGAATTATCAAAATGTTGAAATTGGAAAGTTTGAAACGTAATTTTGGAAATTTATTTCGAAAGACTAACGAATGGTCGATGTACGAATTCAAATTGAAATTGAAATGGTTTTGAAATATATTAACGACCAATCGGTGGTAAAATCACGAAAGGTTATTAAAGGAACCGGAGTCGGTTTGGGGCATACTCACTGTCTAAACCGGAAACCACTTTAATAACTATACGCGAAGTGATGATCCAGAATGAAGTGGTTGGATTGACGAACGTTGATGATTGAAGAAAGTGAACGATAATGGATAGCCTTGACACTTGTGTCAAATTTGAAATGACTAAAACAGGAGCTGTGCCGGGCCAACGGAGGATTAGCTACCTCAAGTGGACACACTTCTTCGTAAACTATTCTTTTACTTTGTGATTGATTGGTGCGCACCCTTGAATTGGGAGTGTTGTCTCACGGTGTTGCGGGCGCTGCGGCGTTGCGTTCTCACCAGCCCGGATCAGGCGAACGGTAGTATCGCTATCTTGGGTATAGCCTCATGTGCCTTGTCATACTTGTATTCCATTTATGCGCGACAACTACGATTTTGATTTGTACCTTTAGTATATGTATTGCCCTCTGGTGACTTCCGGTTTTGGGGAAACTACGGTCTTGTATATGCTTTTGGGAATAAAAATGTGTTAAGGGTGGAATGGGCCATGACTTAACACTATTTTGATATCTTTATTATTACTGATAGACATTATCTACTTATCGTACTCTACTATATATAGATAGTTTATCGGATCCTGAAAGATGCTTATTCCAACCATCTTTGAGTTATTGTTATTTCAAAATTTCTAACCATATTATATGTATAAGAATATATGTCCTGATTCGAGTGTTTGTTTGTGCATATGCTCGGATCAGACTGAGGATTGCTGTTGCTGCTTATTTGGAGCTGAAGACTTGAAGACTATCTTATCTTTATCAGTATTGTTCTTTCCATTTGGACATCTTTGTTGTTGTATTTCCTTTATTTGAGACATTGTTGTATTTTCTTAGTAGCTTCATGAACTACTATTATGACATTGTTGTAATTCCGCTGCACTATTCTGTTATGTTATTTTTCTGTGATTCTGTGATGATTCTCATTTATATACTTATACTCCATTTATGATTCGTGTTTTGTACTATTTAAGTTGACATGTGTGGATTATTGTCAATTTAAATGGTCCAAATATACGGGTTGTTACAATTTCCCTCCACCTCTTCATCAAAAGACACGTCCCTTCAAGCACTATATAAAGGCCTCTGAAAACGAATTTTAACATCAAGAATTCTCATTTTTCTCTTACTCCTTCTTCTCCAAACATTTGCAAAAGAAATACATTGCATACTCTTCAAATCTTCTTGCAAATTAATACTATTTTACTCCAATTCTTCACCGATTTGCAAACCACACAATATCAGAGAGTTGTACTTGAATTCACATCATTCTCTCTCTGATTTCATCCTATTCCTCAAAGAATTCAAAGATATATTGCCATTGGAGGTCTATAGGATAGTTGTACCGAATCTGCAAGAATCTATATTGAAGATACGACTACTTGCAATAGTTTGTTGTTGGTGATAAGGAGAAGGTGTTCTTGTAGCCTGTAAAATCAAGAGGGTGTGTCTTGTAGCCCGTGAAACTAAGATTGTAAAGGTGTTCTTGCCACCCGTGGAAAGCAAGCGATTATAGTGGAATTCTGCACGATAGAGTGCAGGACTGGATGTAGGATTGGTTAATCCGAACCAGTATAAAAATCCGGGTGTTATTTACATTATTGCATTTTACTTTATTACTTACTTATTCTTTGATTACTTCTTTCTGTTTGCAATTTGAGTAAATACGGTTTTATATTCATAAGTAAGTAGTTAATACACATTTCACCACTTCTAGTGTCTGAATAGCCTTAAGATTCAACATTGTGTTGTAGACACTCCAGTTTCTAATAGGAGGAAGGCAACTGGAGAAGAAAGAGCTCGAGGAAATATTGTAGCTCTTATCTTCCCAATATTTAGTTCTTCATTGAGTAGTTAGGAAATTAAAATATAGTCTAGTATTGGCATCATCGACCAAAATTTTATTGTGTCGTATACTATACCGGATTTTTTTATCATGGTGATAACGATATATGATATCTATCATTCATCTATTCCATTGAAACTTAATTTGACAGTAAATTTTTTCTTTAAAATAAAATACTAATAAAATAGGACACAAAGTTCAAATTTGAAACTTTAAAATCAAAAGTCCAATAAAATGCAACAAACAAAAATGCAATGTAGCATTATTATAGCTGTCATGCTAACGCAAATGCATGCCTAATACATGCCACTAAAACCAAGCCAGGTTTATTATTATAAGTGAATAAATATAATTATTATTTTTTAGCATTTTTGATACTTTCATAACAATATGAATACCACTTTTCTCTACAAAAGCATACAAATCAACTTAGATTTGAAAATAGAAGATCCGATGACTTTCCAAACAAAATATCAAAACTTGATTATAGGTGAAGACGTGCATACATTTTTCTTCTTTTTTGTATATCTCAAGTAGAATTGGATTAAGCATTATACACTAAATCTCTTTAGAAACCATTATTACATGCGTCATCTCCAATCCAGAAACCTACCAAGCATCGTGCTCAAGCTCACATAAGATGATGTAATTTATTTTTTGTAAAGATTCTACACACATAAAAGTCATTGCTTTTTATGATTTAGGAATTGAAAAACAATAGTTAAAAGCTGATTTCGTAAGAGAATGTGTATCATTTTTTTTATTTCTGTAGTCAAAAGAATATACAGTTTCATTTGTTTGGAACAATAAGATGGTAATAATATTATACATATCATGCCAATTATCAACTTTCATTTACTACATGAATTATTGTATTAGCCCATGGTATATGTATTTCTATGCCCAAAGTTTTATTTAGTTGTTTGTAAAATATTGTTAAATAGGTAAAATGATGCAGAAATGTAGCCACAGTATTTTCCATAGGTTGAAACACTTACATAAATGTTATACTGCAACCAGATGGAGGCAAGGGTTCCACAATCACAGTAAATTATTGGTTACATATGTACTTCAAAAGTTATCAAGTATTTGCATTTATTTAGGCTACTTATACTGAAAAAATCTTAAGGAAGAAGGTACAATGGCCCATCAACGTATAAAACCTTGATGGCTACACAAAAATTAAAATTTCCCATGATTGAAAATGACTAAGTAACCAAGATGTGACAGCGATGCATGTTGAACTATGCAGCATGTCAACAAAATGTCTAGTATTCTAAAACAACTATTCAACAATGGATGTTGTGTGTGTGCATGTTTGAATGTGTATATGACCTCTTTGGTCTCCATATATTTTTTGTAAAAATTAACAAAACATATTTCATCAACCCATTTGTCTAAACTAATGCAATTTATGACTTCCATAAGATGTGGATAGCATTTATAAATCATATGTCTCAAATATACATTATTTTGAAAGACTTGTAGAGTGTGATTATGATAGTAAGGAGATCTAAGTGTCACCTGGAAACACAAAATATGGTTTAGTATCGTCAATGGGTAGGATAAGCAATTAATCTACAATCCTTCACTTCAGATTGTAGAAGATAGAATTAACATTTATCAATACCTCATAAAATGAGTGTCATGATCATGTTTCCAACTTCTTCTTCCTTGCCTAAGTTAAATTTCTTCAACACATGTTATCCAAACAATGTTCTTGCCTTGGGGATATGCAGTTGAGGCATCCTACCGTATGGAGAGATGTGAACTTTGTTCCTAATGGACCATCCGATCAATTCAATCTAGCACCCGTAGTAGTTGGAACCTATAAAGATTGAACCACATAAGCTCATTTTCAGCACAAAATTAAAATGTGAAACGGTACAACAAACATTTCAGCTTTGCAAATTAATGTGCTGGAACTTAGTAATTAATTATGATCAATTATTCATTGAAAATACAATACTCTTAAGTTTAAAAATAGCAAAATCACTTTTTAATCGAGATTATATAGAATATTAAGCTATATTTAAATGTATATTGATAAATAATAAAGTCCACAGTTAATAATATGATTCAGAGTATTAGTTTCCTCATTCCTATAAACATACTAACAAAAGGGTCGTGGGAAAAAGATGAATATGCTGTATGCTCATTCTCCTTTTCCTCCCCTTGTCCTGTTTTAGAAGAGGAAGAGAATGAGCATGGAAAATGATTGAAATACTTTTTTTCTCACTTCAGACATGCATGGAATCGCCCAGCTAGTACTATGCAATTCGACTTAATCATCAAAAATACATAAAATATATCCAATCAAACGATCATTTTCTCAGAACGATAGATTATCATCTTAACTCACTGATAATGTTAGAGCAATGTAGAGCATTTGTCAATTTCAATCACAAACAGAGCAGGTGAGTCCAGTAGTATTCGATAAACAAAGAATGAAAATCACCATCATAGCCAAATAAAAAGCCACCATACACAAAATCATTAAGCGCGATGTGGACTAAGATCATTCTTTTTTGGCGCAACAGTCTTTGGGCAAGTATTTTGGTGGTTGCAATTTCAAGGTGGATTTCAATGGTCAAGCATGATACCAGACGTCCATTGGCTTACAGAGGATTTTAAAAAGTGGGGGAAAAACCATAAATACGTAATGATACAACTTGACCGATGCATGAACTCTAAGATGGTAAAAAATTCAACACAAATTGTTGTTACACAAGTGATTGCTTTGTCATCCAGCCATTAAGTTGAATATTATCAATTCTAATACATGAACATGCTACTCTCTAAGAAGCCGAATGAATAGATTGTACAACAACAATTGAGGGTCCTCCTCGATTTCAATATGCAGAAAAAATAAAAATTGTTGAAAACCCTAACATTTGGGTACCATTGCCATTGCAGAGAGGAGTTAACCGAGAGAGAACATAAGGACAAAAAGAAACAAATAAGTTCCGAGAGGAAGAAGCTGGTTTTTAGAGTAAATAATCACAAATTAGGTTAGATCGTGGGGAGCTCAATTTTCAGGTGAAAATACACTCCGTTTAATTTCTTCAAATTGATACATGTGTCGTAATCAAACACGTTCGATACAAATGGCAACTTTAAATCTAATCCTTTTTTTGTCTCATTATTTTTTTCTAGTCAGCACAAAGCAATCACTACAAGGACGGCAGCAGATAGCGACGGCTTTTAGCTGTCGCCGGCCGTCGCTAGCCGTCGCTATCTGCCGTCGCTATTTACCTCGTCGCCCAATAGTATCGCGTTGGCTTTAGCGACGGCTCCGTCACCAGAATAGCGATGGCTCACGACTGCAAATGTGCCACGTGGAAATTTTCCAACGACTAAATGGCGTCACTAGGCGTCGCTAAGCGACACAAAATTTTTACAATTTAGGTGTCGCTAGCCGTCGCTATTCTGCAACCTACAGGCCGTCGCTAGCCGTCGCTAATCTGAAGCAAAATTTTTGCAGTTTCACAACCCTTTCACACTTCAAACAACAACCATCAAATACCATCATCACAGCCAATATACACTATATTCATCAACTATAGCCATCATATATCCATCATATAACATCACTATACATTCAAACAATATAAAATCCAACCAAATCTCATTTACAAATCCAACCAAATCAAATAATATAAAATCCAACCAAATCCATTAACCAAAATATGTACATAGTTACCCGAAATTTCTACATAATATCCCGACATATATATACATAATAGCCAGCCACATCCATCAACTAGAAGTTATCAAAATATGTACATAATATCCTGAAATATATATACACCAAACCAACCAAAATGTGTATATACCAAACTATAACACGAGCAAACAAACATACCTACTCCTCGCCATCGCTGCCGTCCTCTTTAGGCATCCTCCCATGCTATTGCAAATAAGCCGCAATCCGCTCATCCAGCTGTTGCTCAAAGAAACTCTTCCTCCAATCATTTATTTCTTCAACTGCCGCCCTCAACTGAGTAATCTCCGCATCTTGCTGCGACCTCCTGTATGCACTCTGCATTCTCATCGCCTATAAAATAGTTCATAATTATTTATTTATTAGTATATATATAATATTATTAAAATTATTTAACTATTCGTAGCTATACCATCAAAATTTACCTCCACATTTCCATAGCTATACCGTCGACTGGTCCGAGAAGGCGGGTCAATAATAGCATCCCATATATGGTTCTCCTCCTCTAACGTAAGCTCTTCCCGACCAGTGGACTGTGCTACACGACCCCGCTCTGCTTCGTACCTCTCCTGCGATTACAAATAATTGTTTTACACGATAAAAACCGAATTTCAAAATTTTGAAAATAAAATAAGACAAAATATTGTTATTAACAATAAATTAATTTACCATTACGGATTGTGATTTGTCATTCGTCCACTCGTACGAAACATTGCCCTCTTCGCCATTCCTCTCCACGGCATGCGTGGCCTTGAACAGCTCGGCCATAGTGGGCTCGCGGTTGTATCTCGCGGCTTGAAAATATATAAATATTATTGCTAATCTGATTATAAAATATTGTAATAAAATGTAAACACAGTTTATAAATTTAATTACCAGCTCTCTCTTGTGCTCCTGAAAGGATTTGGAGCCACCACGGTGCAATGCAGGATTTTTATTCCTGTTTGCCCGGTTCCATGCAGATAACTCCTACAAATTAAGATAAATTATCACGTATATATCTTGTGATATTTATATTAGATTTAAATAATAAAGAAAACATATTTTACTTACTTTTGCTGCTGGACTGTCCCAAAGCCGAAGAAATTCATTCCATACTCCCTCGCCCATCCAGTTCGGCTTTTTCCCTGCATTCTTAGCCTTGGACAATGTATCTCTGTAATTTTTTCTCATTCGTTTGTTCCAGTGATTTAAAAAAAATGTCCAAGTCATTATGGTCAACGCGGACTGCAGCCCATAAATTAAAATTATTTTAAGTTATATACATTACATTAATTTACAACTGAAATTCAAACTACTACTTACAAGTAAATCCGCTTGTATTGCGTTTTTGACGTGAGGGGGGATGTCGTCCCAGCGAGGCCAACAACCATCCATGCGGCTCTGAAATGCCTTTCTCGAAACCTGTAAAATGTAATCTGATGGCTCCACCTCAAAGCCACTGCAAAAGTTATGATATACATGTTTAGTGGATTTTAAAACTTATAATTTAAATAAAATTGATACTTACCCAGCACTTCTAGGAACAACTTCTGCAATCGGACGTAAGTCCGGTGCAGTGCCACTACCACCTGCACTGGGAGATGGGGATGGCGTGACATTACCACCTACACTCCGTCTCCTGCCAGACATATCTGAAAATGTATGTTAGACAGTTTTCCTGATTTGAAAATGTATGTTAGACAGTTTAAATCATTAATTTTCAACCATTCTCCATTGTAAACAGTTCACCATTGTAGAAAATTCAAAATAAAAACTTCACTTTATTTTTTAATTTTTTAGTATTTTGGTTTTCACTTTGGTCGTCAGTCATCCTACTTCCCATTACAAACACAATAATGTAATTACATTTTATAAATCATTTCAGATTAAACGGTTCAACAAAATTTCGGCAGCACTGCCCTTCTGTTCCCTGTATCGTACACAAATGCGTGTACGCAGGGAACGTAAAGGAAGTGCTATCGAAATTTTGTAACCATTTAAAATGAAATGATTTATAATATGTAATTACTTTATTGTGTTTGTAACTTGTCCAATACAGGGACAAATCCGACAAATATTGTATCAGATGAATATAAATTTCCGTTCCGTTACCAAAACGAACATTCATATAACGATCATATACAACACTTGCCAGACGGGGCCAAAGCCAATCTGAGAGATAAAAAAATTTCTTTAAATTTTATTAAATATTGTTGTTCTTTTCAAATTTTGACAATATTTCAACTATTTAAATTTTATTTAATAAATTTGTATATTTAAATTTTAGTTCAACATTCAATTAACAATTTTAGTTCAATATTCATTTCTTTATTTTTTTACGACATAGATTTTAGCGGAATCTTTGTTGTTCTTATATTCATTTCTTAATTTCTTTACAAACTAGATTTTAGTACAATATCAGTTGTTTTTAAAGTCATTTCCTAATTTATTTTTAAAAAAAATTAGATATTTGCAGAATTTTTAATGTTCTCATATTCATTTTTTAATTTTTTGTATAAACTTTATTTTTGTACAATACTGTAATTTGTAATTTATCAAACTTAAATTTTTACAATACTGTATAAACTTTATGTTAATCCTCTTTTGTTCGCGACTTAACAGGAGACGACTTAAGGAAGGGTCCGACTTAACAGTTCACGAGTTAAAGTAGTCTCCGACCTAACCGTGTACGAGTTAAAGTAATCTCCGACCTAAACATGTACGACTTATAAAGTGTGCCGACTCAACAGGTCATGACTTAAAGCAGCATACGACCTAAGCTACAGGTCCGACCTAACAGGAGCCGACTTAGGATAATCTACCACTTAAGAACTAAGACCGACTTAAGTAGGTTACCGACTTAAAAAATGCTCCGAGTTAAGGAAGTCTCCAACTTAAGGCTGTTACCGACTTAACGATTTAAGGGATCTTCGACCTACCAGTTTAAGAAGCTAACGACCTACGACTTATACGAAGTCGCACACGACTTATACTAACTCGCTCGAACCAAATGCCACCGACCTACGACTTATGTTAAGTCGCTGCCGACCTATGACTTGCAACTGAACAGCTCGTATTCAGGAGTAACTAAAGGCAAGAGCTCCAACCTCGTCGCCGACTTAAGACCTACGACTTACTATACGTCGGCGACGACTTAGAACTTGAAGAAGAATTCCTATTCTGATTCTACCCTATAAATACCCCCCTAATTTCAACGGAAAAGGGACTTTTGGCGGATCATTTCTAAAAGCGTCGTTACTCTGCCGAACTCTCAACTCACTCGACAATTGAAGATCTTCATACATTCGTGACACTACAACAAGCTTCGAGAGGAATTTCTTGCATTCTACACGGATTCATCAAGTTCCATCATCGGAGTTTGAGCTAGTAGTCGAGATTGTCTTTAAGATCAAATTGTATTGTTGTCATAAGTGGATTGTATCGTCTTGTAACCAGATTCAATAATAAAGAGATTCAAAGTGGACGTAGGCATGATTTCAAGCCGAACCACTATAAACTGCTATCTTTTACCGCTTTTTCGCTACTTTACTGCTTACTTTTTGTTCCCATCACACGGGTGGTGCTTTCACGATTCTACTACACACACCGGGTGTTAGCGTTCACTTTTGAGCGTTAACATTTTGGTGCTTTCACTGAGAGCCCAACTCAGGCTACCACTCACCATTGCTTCACGGAAGTTTGTTGAAAGAATTTCCTACAAAACCAGAAGTCTATCAGACATAATGGCTCCTGGAAGGAAACGAAAGTCTGTCAGAACTGATGATGACCGCGACAATACTGCCACTTCTCTTTCTCCAAATCAGGTAGCTCCAAGCGTCGGTGTGACGCGACAAGAGTTAGATGCTGCTGTATCCGGACTGTACCAGCAGATTGAAACTCAGAATAATCTGATGATGGAAAAGCTGAATGCTCTGCTTGGGGCTAATCAAAGACCAGTAAGTAATGAGGAAAACTTTGCTAATGCTGCTCCTAATTCCGAAGGGAGAAATATTCCTCAAGGGGGATCAGGTGCTGCTGAAGGGGCACCCCTCCAAGCTGAAGGATCCAGGCCGTCACCGGTTCTCCGTGAGCATTTACCTGGGCAAACCTCCGAAAAGATGGCCGAAGTCTATTCCGCGAAATCTCTAAACAATGAGGAATATCTCTCTAGCATGGTTCGGCAAATAATGAAGGAAAGCATGCAAAGAAACGAAGATGAGAATGATTGGGGATTCGCTCCGAGTAAAACTCCATTCACTGAAAGGATCTTAAAAGCTGAGTTTCCGAGAAAATTCGTTCCTCCCACCATTCCTTCTTATCGAGGAACGAGTGATCCAAATCAATTCCTATACAAATATTATTGGCACATGACTGGTGCCAGAGCAACTGATGAGATTAAATGCCGGTATTTCCCGGTATACTTAGAAGGAGTGGCGTTACTTTGGTTCACCAAGCTTCCTGTGCGATCTGTCGATCAATTTTCCGATCTGACCCGAAAATTCAAGGAACAATTCAGATTGTACATTTCAAGAGCAAAGGATATAATGTCTCTCTCAAGTCTTGAACAGAATCCTAGAGAGCCCATTAAATCCTTCTTGAATCGCTTTAATTTAGCCCTAGCAGAAGTTGATAACGCAGAACTGCGAATGATCTTAACCTACTTAATGCGGGCTATTGACAAGTCTAGCGAGTTTGGAAAATGGTTAAAAATGAAAGAACCAAACTCGCTCGAAAAATTCTACAAAAAGGCTGATGAGTTCATGCGCTTAGAGAATCTCTCCGCGTCAGCTAAAGTTGTGACAACAGTGGTGGAAAATAATGCTACAATTCAGAACAAGAAAGAATCTGCAAATCAGAAGAGGGAAAGTAATGGTGGAAAGAAGCAGAAAGATCTCAAAAAGCCCCGCTTCCTCAAACCTTCGGATTTTACTCCTCTGACTGATACCCCGGAGAATATTTTCATCGCCACTAAGGATGCTGTTGATTTTCCAAAACCATCAGCAGTAAAAGTTGGGAAAAATGCTGTTCAAAGCGGAAGATTTTGCAAATTTCATAATCAACCAGGCCATGATACCAACGAATGCCGCCACTTGAAAAGCCTAATTGAAGAATTGTTGAGAGAGAATAAGTTGCAGCAGTATGTGAAAAGAAATAGAAAAGACCCGTCTTCATCTAACCAGGGGCAACTACCCCCAGCTCATTCATCTGGTTCAGGAGAGAGGCCTGCTGAAAAAGAAAGACCTGTTATCAATGTGATCAAAGGAGGACCTCATCCAGCTGGCAGGATTTGGGGTGAGATGGAAAGGTATGCTAGAGCTTTGAAGTATGCTCCAACTGAAGAAAGTGTCTTGATCTTGGAAGATGCTGCACCTCTAAAGCAGCAGAAGACTTTTCATGATGATATTATGTTCAGATTCAGGGATTCTATTGATGTGGAAGCTCATACTGAGGACCCTTTGGTTGTCTCTGTCGGTATTGGGCCGGCTATTGTCAGAAGAGTTCTGGTTGATAGTGGTGCTTCGTGCAACATACTCTTTAAAAATACATTTGACCAAATGAAAATTCCAATGACAGATGTACAAGCCTCTTCACACAAAATTGCCGGATTTACAGGAGAGCTGAAACAGCCAATTGGAACGGTGGACTTGTTTGTTGAAATGGGCGAAGGACATAAGAAGTTGGTTCAAAAGCAAACCTTTGTAATTGTTGATGGATTCTCCGCCTATAATGCTTTCTTGGGTCGGTCTACTCTTGCTGCTTTCAGGGCCGTCCTCGCTCCGTGGTGCTTAACAATGAAATTTCCCACTGATAATGGGGTTACTGTCATTAAGGGAGATTAGAACGCGGGGCGAGAATGTTATCTTGTAGAGCTCCGTGAGGCTAGAAAAAGAGAGATGGGAAAAGATGCGGCAGCTCCGCTCCGCATCAAAGAACCAACCTTGTAGCAGCTATGGAGTGGCCCCTGTACTGGCGAACACAGCAATGCAAGGAAAGAAATGGACCCCAGAAAAGCCAGTACAGGGGAGAATAGAGTGGTACCTGTGGAAGTAACGGTACCAATATCTGTTGATTCAAAAGACCCAAACAAAGTACTCAATGTGGGTTCACAGCTAAGCATAACAGTTCAAAACACGCTGATATCATTCTTAAAAGCCAATCTAGATGTGTTTGCTTGGTGTCATGCTGATATGTGTGGGATCTCCCCAGAAATTGCTGTTCATACTCTAAACATTGATCCAAAATTCACGCCAGTGAAACAGAAAAGAAGAACTCAAGGTCCAGAAAGGTCGACAGCGTTAAAAGAAGAAGTTGATCGGCTTATGGAGAATAATTTCATCAGGGAATCCACTTATCCAAATTGGGTTTCAAATCCAGTACTGGTTAAGAAGGTAAATGGAAAGTGGAGGGTATGCATCGATTTTTCGGATCTAAACAAAGCTTGCCCCAAAGATTGCTTCCCGCTGCCCAAAATTGATCAATTGGTGGACGGAATAGCTGGGCATGAGTTGTTATCGTTTATGGATGCTTACTCTGGATACAATCAGATTATGATGCATGAGCCGGATCAGGAAGACACCAGCTTTATCACAGATGTGGGTCTCTACTGCTACAAAGTTATGCCTTTCGGATTGAAGAATGCTGGGGTAACCTACCAAAGGCTCGTCAATGTAATGTTCAAGCCTCAAATTGGTAGAACCATGGAAGTTTATGTTGACGATATGTTGGTAAAGTCAAAGAAAGCTGTAGATCACATGGGTCACTTGGAGGAAATGTTTGCAATTCTTCGAAAGTATGGAATGAAGCTCAATCCATTGAAATGTTCGTTCGGAGTAGAGTCCGGGAAATTCTTTGGTTTCATTGTGAGCGCCAGAGGCATTGAAGCCAATCCTACTCAAATCACAGCTCTAAGGGAGGTCAAAGCCCCTAAAACAAAGAAAGAAATGCAAAGTCTCAATGGAAAAGTCGCTGCTCTGAGTCGCTTCATTTCCAAGGCCACAAACAAATGCATTCCCTTCTTTGACGCTCTAAAGAAAGGAAAGAAAAATTTCGAATGGACTCCCGAATGCCAGAATGCTTTCGATGAACTAATTCGTCATATGGAAACGCCTCCAGTTCTTTCCAAGCCTAGTGATGGTGAAGATCTTTTCATCTATTTAGCAATTTCATCTCATGCT
Organism: Allium fistulosum; assembly: GCA_030737815.1. Classification (NCBI taxonomy): domain Eukaryota; kingdom Viridiplantae; phylum Streptophyta; class Magnoliopsida; order Asparagales; family Amaryllidaceae; genus Allium; species Allium fistulosum. Next base: position 639,989,937 of record CM060907.1, on the reverse strand, counting down.
CTCAGCGCAGCACTTGTACGGGAAGATATGAAAGTACAGCGTCCAGTCTATTATATCAGTAAACGGTTCACTGGGGCAGAGATGAATTATTCGAAGATAGAAAAGCTCGCCTATTGTTTGCTAATTGCTTCCAGGAAATTGAGACCATACTTTCAAGCCCATCCTATCAAGGTTCTTACTGATCAACCTTTAAAGCAAGTCATGTTTCGTCCTGAAACTTCGGGTCGTCTTTTGAAATGGAACATTGAACTCAGCCAATATGACATCACTTACCATCCCCGAAGAGCAATCAATGGGCAAGCTTTAGCAGATTTCATTGCGGAGTCTACTGACAAAGGTGACAGTGAGAAAGAAACAACCGACTTCATTACAGTCCAGTGGAAGTTGTATGTTGACGGTTCGAGAAATGATTATTGTTCTGGGGCAGGGGTTGTGCTTGAAACCCCCGAAGGACGATCATTGTGATATGCCTTGAGATTGGAATTTCCTTCAACAAACAATGAAGCAGAGTATGAAGCTCTTATCGCCGGCTTAAAAATTGCCAAGGAACTAAACATCAAAGCGTTACAAATTTTCAACGATTCTCAACTCATTGTTTGCCAGGTAAAGAAAGAGTTTCAAGCTAAAGGTGGAAATCTGCCCGCATACTTGTCAAAGGCATGTGAACTTCTCGAAGATTTCGATCATTACACGATAAGTCATATTCCTCGGGTAGAAAACATGAAAGCGGATTCTCTAGCAAAGTACTCAAGTTCTGGAGAAGCTCAATTACTGGGATTAGTTCCTGTAGAAGTTCTATCAGCTCCAAGCATTGATGAAATGGATGTTGATTGGATTATGGCTGCATCTCAAGAACACGAATCATGGATGACTCCAATCAAAGAATACCTACTCAATGGTTCACTGCCAGAAAGTTTTAAAGAACGCCGAAAACTATTGAGGAAAGCATCAAGATATATAATTCAAGATGGCCGATTATACAGACGGGGATTCTCAATGCCATTGCTCCGATGTGTAACTAAAGAAGAAGCCAAGACAATTCTGACTGAGGTACACGGAGGAGAATGTGGGGATCATTCAGGTGGCCAAACTCTAGCCAAGAAGGTTCTCCGATATGGGTATTTCTGGCCGGATATTAATCGAGATGCCGCTACTTACTCTAGAAAGTGCGACAAGTGCCAAAGATTCGCAAAAATCCCAAAAGCACCTTCCACCGAACTCACACAAATGGTCAGCCCATGGCCATTCGCCATTTGGGGAATAGACTTGATTGGACCATTACCGATCGATAAATCCGGAATCAAATATGATATTGTTGCTATTGATTATTTCACTAAGTGGGCTGAAGCAGAACCTTTGGCCACCATTACCTCTAAAAAAATGATAAATTTCATAACTAAAAATATCATTTGTAGGTATGGTGTGCCGCAGAAGATAATCACAGACAACGGCACTCAGTTTGAAAGTGAAGAATTCCAGGATTTTTGCAAACGATTCAGAATTCGAAAAAGCTTCTCAGCAGTGGCTCATCCGCAGGCAAACAGGCAAGTGGAAGCAGTGAACAAAATTATCAAGTCAACCATCAAAAAGCAACTCGAAAAAGCAAAAAGTGGTTGGGTCGATAAGCTTCCATTAGCACTATGGGCATACAGAACTACTCACAAAACTGCGACTGGGCACACTCCATTTTCACTGGCATACGGGTCAGAAGCAATGATTCTAGTAGAAGTAGAAGTTCCTTCACATAGAAGAATTCACTTCAATGAAGCTGAAAATGAAAATCTGCAACTTGAAGCACTTGATTTTCTTGATGAAAAAAGAGAAGAAGCTAGGCTCAGGGTTTCAGCTTATCAGCAAAGGATAGCCATGCACTTCAACTCTAAAGTTCGCCAACGCAGCTTTGAGGTTGGAGACTTAGTTTTGAAAAGGATCATGACAGCAACTGGTGTGTTTGGGCCAAACTGGGAAGGACCATATGCCATTGGCAGTAAACTTCTTGATGGCACTTTCAAACTCATAACTGTTGAAGGAGATCCAATTCCAAGGGCCTGGAACAGCAACCACTTACGTCCTTATTTTACTTGAAAAAAGCTTTGCTCAAAGTTGTAAAATAGTGATGAATGTATCAGTTGTATTGTAAAACATTGTAAATGAATGAAAGCTATAAAGTGGATGTAGGCCCGATTCTTGGCCGAACCACTATAAATCTTGTGTTCTTTACTATTTCATAATGCCTGTTTCATTTCGATAAGTAAATACTTTAAATGTATTGCTAAAATGTCGATTCAAAATTGCAGGACATTAAAACAAGGCTCACTCGTCACAAAGCCAAGCGGCCTCTATAGATCACCTGTTACGCAAATACCAAGCGACAAAAAATTCCAAATTCAAATCCTATACAAGGAGAACTTCACATAAAAAGTTGGCGACTCCACTATGGTAAACCTTTGTTAACTGGTTGAGATTGTCAATATGAACAGACATCCAACTAGATAACTCGCGTTTGTCCCGTGAAGTCGTTCAACAGTGAAGTCCACTTCTTCGGATGAGGCAATTTACTTGCAAAAGGAAAGAAGATGCGCTTGGAAACGATAATAAAAGATCGCTAATGAGCAGATGATGAGAGAACATAGCCAAGCAAACAAAGAAGCAGCCAAAAGGAGGTATGCCTCTCAATAAAAGGGCCGGTAGAACCACCGAAGGGACACCTTCCCAAGCAGAAGGAACAGGGCCCTTGCTAACTGATCGTGATGCATCCAATCAGGCAGCTTGTGTCCGTCCCGTGGATCTACTCGCCCCTGAGACGCAACCTTCCTGGCACACCAACCAACCGACGCTCCCTTCCCAAAGGTCAACAAAGCCCTCTAACGAGGCACGCCAAAAAATGAAAGTACTTCTCTCAATCAAAAAAGATTGGTGGAACCACCGGAGGGGCACCTTCCCAAGCTGAAGGAACAGGGCCCTTGATAATTGATTACGATCGTTTGTGCAAACGAACATCCAATCAAGCAACTTGCGTACGCCCCGTGGATCCATTCAACCATGAGAAAGTAACTTCCAAGCAATCAAAAAGCCCTCTTCGGAGGCACAAGCCCTCTTCGGAGGCACATGACCTCTTCGGAGGTAAAAGCCCTCTCTCGAGGCACCACAAGCCCTCTTCGGAGGCACATGCCCTCTTCGGAGGCAAAAGCCCTCTCCCGAGGCACCACAAGCCCTCTTCCGAGGCACATGCCCTCTTCGAAGGCAAAAGCCCTCTCCCGAGGCACCACAAGCCCTCTTCGGAGGCACATGCCCTCTTCGGAGGTAAAAGCCCTCTCCCGAGGCACCACAAGCCCTCTTCGGAGGCACAAGCCCTTTTCGGAGGCACAAGACCTCTTCGGAGGCACAACTCTTTAAGAGGAGCCCTCTCCGGAGGCATGTCCCAAAATAGAATACTCGAACAAAAAGCCTTCTCCGGAAGCACAGTTCAACTCTCAAAGGAAGGATAACTTATTCATCTCAAAAAAGTTCCCCCTAAAAAAGTTAAAATGCTACAAATTGTTTTCAGAAAAGTTCATTTCACTGCATAGGGAAATCTACTTTCTTTTTTGACAAATGAAAGTGATCATCCCCGAAAGTTGAAGTGTTCTTCAGAATGAAAGAGAAAGTAAAAATTTCTCCAAAAATGAGATATGATCTATTAAAAGCAGAATAATTCTTCCCTTAAAAGTGGAATAGTTATTCTCTGAAATAAGTGTATCAATCTTATAAAAGTTAGAAATGTTGCAATGCACTTGTGGTATAGGGGCAACACTGTACAATTCAGTTACATTAATAAAAGGAATATGCAAGCAACATACCGCAAGTTCATTGCAATATCATGAAAAATAGATGTGGAATAAATGCATTCTCAAACACAGACCAGAAAGTTTGTACAAGTAAAAAGAATCGTTTATTCTACACTAAAATGAGAAACAAATGCATTCTCACATACATAAGAATTTGTACAAGTAAAATAGCTATTTTATTCAAAACTATGAAAACTTTTTACATTGTACAGATCACAAAAAGAAGCGGGGACCGGTACCCGCACAATCTCCGGTCGATACATGCAAAAAGCAAAAATAAGAAGTAGAAGATCCAGCTTGCTATTCCTTCTTCCCGCCACCTTTGGAGCCTTTACTCGGCCTAATGATTAGTTTCTGAAGCCGTTGTGAACGGGTCGGGGCAGAAGGAGAAAGAGGCACGGCTGGATCAACTTCTGCTTCCTCTCCAGCGGAAATATTCTTCTTCTTCCTTATGGCACGCTTCCCCTTCCTCTTCGAAGAAGATTCGCTCCCCGGAGTAACAAGCAATGTCAAAAGCTTCGTGTCATCATCTAGAGACCGCTCCGGGGTCTTCTCGATGTCATCCAGATCCTCCGCCTTCTGCTCCTGCAAAGCGGCCGGATCATCCAGGCCTTGAAGAGCTTCAATTTTCTCTGCCTGTGATCCCGGTTGGGAAGCAGAAGGAGGAGTAATTTGCGAAGATGGAGGAACGGCAATTAAAGTAGTGGAAGTTTGTGCAGTATTCGGTACCTCCGCTGTAGAAGAAAAGAAGTTAAAATCGGCGTTCTCCGAGAAAAGAGAAGGTATCGGTTCACCAAAGTTTAAGTAACAAGTAAGAAGGTCATCAAACTCGGTTAAATCAAATAACTGATTCATTGAACCTGGGTCGACGCCAAAATTACCTGGAGAAGTCGGTTTTGACAAGTCAATTTCAAATTTATCAGCCTCAGTGTCTTCTTGGCTCTGCTCCTCGATATGAGTAAGGGGAGACTCGGTTGTGACGGGCTTGGCATCAACGGTTTTTGCAGGAGAAGAAAAGTGAGAGCTGGAACCAACGATATCGACGTCGGTCGAAGTCGAAGTGTGGACAGGGGCAGTTAAAGATATTTTCTTCTCTAGATGTTCTTCTGCCACTATTCCAGCTCTGGCTTCAGCAAGTTGCTCTTTTCCCTTGGCAAGAGCAGCACGAGCTTCTTCGTCAAGGTAGCGTGCCTCGAGTTCCGCCTCATCATAGCCGGCCCCGCCAAGCATGTCAACTGCTGCTTCCCATACTTCGGCCAGGGTAACCTCATAGTCAGGACCCAGAAAAGAGAGGCTCCCATTACCCAGAACGCTGTGCAGATAAAAGTCAAATAAGGTGGAGCTGATGTTAGCTTTTGTTGTCTCATGCGATTGCTCGGCCGCCTCTTTTTCGGCGACAGCTGCAACTCGACCAGCAACAGCCTCATCACGCTCTTTCTCAGCGTTAGCAAGTTGGGACTTTAGCAATTCGATCTCTGCATTTTGGGAGTTAACTGTTTCCCGCAACTGAGTGTTGTTTTTGCGGTATTCTTCAACAACGAACTGCTCAGCTATAAATTTCATCTCAGCATCCCTCTAAGCAGCGTGAGCATCCCGCACTTGTTTCTGAAACACTTCTTCTTTTTTGAGTTTGTGAAGCAGAAGAAGCGGCGAGATCTTCCTTGAGTTTTTTAACCTCGGACTCAAGTCTCGCATTATCATCAGCAATGCTCGTCAGTTCCGCGTCATGCTGCTTGCAGATTTTGGCCCATTCAGTCTAATCGTTCTCCATAGTCAGCATGTTTTCAAGATTCATATGATTGACTCTTTGGAGTTCGTCAACGAGTTTCCGCCATTGCGGCATCCTCTCAATGTTAAGCCTAACTGCGTCAAGACTTTTCAGCATGTCTTGCTTATCGATTGGGACCAAATCCAGGTCAAAACGCACTCCTTTTAAGCACCAGTTCGGAAACCGGCTTTGAAGCGTTGGAGGGCCGTCTTTAACCTGATATTGGGGCCTGCTGATGATCGCTTGGATGTCGGATTTCTTTAAAGGAGGAGAGCAGGCCGGAATATCAGAAGAGATAGGAGCATCAGTCTTCTTAGAAACTGCAGATGCATCACTGTGCTTGGACCGCTTGCTTGATTCGTCAGCAATATGACTCTTCCCCTTGTCATCGTAAGATTTCTTTTTATGGGAATCGTCACTTCTGCGGGAGGAGTCATATCGCTCATCCCTACTCCCATAGTACTGTTCATCTTCTCTTTTGCGGCGCTCTTCATAATCCCGCCTTTCTTGAGCCTTCCTTCGAGCCCTTTCCTCATCTGTCTCTCTCTGGTCACCAAGGTATTTCCTAAAGTCATAAGATCCACGGCCTCCATGGCGCTGAAATGAGTCATAGTATGAGCCGGTACGCCCCATCAGAGAATCTGAAAACGGAAAAGAAGTAAAGTTTAGAAATTTCCAGAAAAAGAGGATAAGTGCTTGTAAGTGCTGAAAAAATCCTAAGTGTGTGCGGCGTGCAAACTACGCGCGTCAAACTACAGACCACGCTTTAATGTGGGAATGGAGACGATAGGTGTAGAAGGTGTCGAAGCTTGTTTAAAAGAAGAAGTCGCTTCAACAACAGGAGAGGTCGCTTTTGAAATATTATCCTTGAAAAGCTCTTGAGAAGTTATCATTATATCACTCAAGTCATCAAAGGTGTCATCGCCGTGGCACCCAGCAGAACTCCCTTTTTCGACTTCCACATCGGCTGATTTTTCAGAAATTCGAGGATTTTCTTCCTCTTCAATAATTGGAGCAAGTGCCGGCTTGCTGGACGACCCCGCAACATCGATAGAAGTAGAACACTTTACTAATGCAGTGTCTACAGTTGGCTCCTTTGGAGTCATTCCTTTTGTTGAAGCTGGGGCATTTGATGTCTGTGTTGAAAAATTAGGAACTTCACGAGACTGAGTAAAGTGAGAAGAGTGTAAAAGCCCGAATTGATGTAAAAATTCGTCTGTCAATAGAAATTGAATACTCCTCTCCTCAACCGGCACCGCCATAAGCCTCTCAAAAGTCGCTTTGTGACCAGGATCTCTAGAAGGAGGAGGAAGTGCTAAAAAGAAAAAGGGCAAAGTTAACACTTGACAACTCGGACTTCAGCAAGTTCAAGAAAACATGAGAAACAGAGACAAGAGATCTTACTTCCTACTCTCCAGATGGTGTAAAATCCCAGAGGACAGCGAACATAGAAAAACGGGCTTAGAAAACTGTGAACACTGTCAGGGAGACCGATGATCAACTTACGGTTTCTAGCACTTCTCACGACTTTGATAGAAGGATGATCTTTGTTTTTAGCAAAAGAGCACAGATAACAAATTTCATCAAAATTGGGAGACGATCCAGCGTTCTCCTGAATAACACACAAAGTCCCATCAGGATGGCGTATCCGTTGGGATGCAGCTGGAAAGGGGAGATGGTTAATCGTAGAAGAAGTGTTCGCAAGAAGTCATTAAAAGGAGGGATAGCCCCATTCTGGCACATTTGTCGATTTACCGCAACAAAACCACGGGAAGGTCTATCAGCAGTATCATGCTTCCCGGGCAGTTGTGCGTCTGCTTCAGCGATTCCAAATTGAATACACAACTGGTTAAAGGTTCTTTAGTTCAAAGTGGTCGAGACCCTTTCTGGAGGATCATTCAATGGAACAGCAACTGGAAAAGTCTCTTCAACTTGCTCTATTTCTTCTTGTTGAGAAGACATTCTACACAATCAACTGGATGTTCAAATGTGAAGGTGCACGTTTCTTAAAAAAGTGTGAAGTGTTGTGCAAAACTAATGAAAATAAAAAACAAGCATAACTGGAATTAAACTAGCTGACAGTCAGTCGATTACAAAATTTCAGAACTTGTTAATGTTCAAGTGCAGTGTTAATGCAGACAAATCAGTTTCAGTTGACTATTACGATTTTGTTTTAATACTTCACTTGGATTGGTTATTGTACAGCATTTCATTCATATTCATTTAATTTGTCTTTTTTTTCCTTTATCAACTAATCTGTCATTCGATGTGGGCAGTCAGTGGCAGTATATTCGTCCTAGTATTCTGTAAATGTTGTATTAAGCAGGTTGTTAGCTTTCAACAGTTCATAATTCAACAGTTCAAAGTCTAGGCAAAGCTTAAAAGTGTCAAGTGTTAAGTCGCCGATGACTCAAGTGCTAACTCGGCGACGACCTAAGAAAGATTTCCTATGGGTTAAGTTAAGTCGTTGGTTCTCTAATTCTTTGGGTCATCAGCCATAACACTTATAGAGATATGAAGCTTCGGTTTAAAACAACACATTTGCTAACTCGTCCACGACCTAAGGGGCAAGCTACGAGTTAAGTTAAGCCATCAATCTATTAAGTCGTATATGACTTAGGACTTAAGTCTCGAGATTTCTATTCAGAATGTAAAGGCCTTAAGTCGTTCGTCTTCTCCCCAATACATCAATTCGCTAACTCCTAACCCGTTAACCCATTAGCCTCTCCTCCAACCAAAACTCTCGTTCCCTCAACGCACTTAATCATCCCGAAATCACCATAAACCCGGTGTAATGTCGTTCCATCACAAACCACGAATCAGTCAAACTGAAATGCTGCTGTCCATCGTCTTGTTCTGACCAACTGTCCAAAGCCAGGACAAACCATCTCAAATCCATTAGTAATCAATCGAAACAAGAATTGCAGAGAAGCACGGCATAAGAAAAGTGGGTTGAAGGTGGAGATGGGATTCATAATTCGGTGATAATCGAGGAATGGATAACAATCGAATCCACTTACGTGATAAGGAAATAAGGATGATCGGCAACCGGTTGGTTTAAATCGTCTTTGGGAAGCTCGGAATTGCGTCAATGGCTAATTCGAATAGAAGAACAGATGAGGAGGAGGAAGAATGATTCAACTATTTATACGCTGGGAGGTGGGTCGACTTACACTGTGTACGACCTAAGACTTATGTTAAGTCGCTTCCGACCTAACCAAAAAGCAAGTTAAGAAAATCGAAGCATATGACCTACGACCTAGGCATACACTTCGAGGGGCAAATGTTAATCCTCTTTTGTTCGCCACTTAACAGGAGACGACTTAAGGAAGGGTCCGACTTAACAATTCACGAGTTAAAGTAGTCTCCGACCTAACCGTGTACGAGTTAAAGTAATCTCCGACCTAAACACGTACGACTTATAAAGTGTGCCGACTCAACTGGTCACGACTTAAAGCAGCATACGACCTAAGCTACAGGTCCGACCTAATAGGAGCCGACTTAGCATAATCTACCACTTAAGAACTAAGACCGACTTAAGTAGGTTACCGACTTAAAAAATGCTCCGAGTTAAGGAAGTCTCCAACTTAAGGCTGTTACCGACTTAACGATTTAAGGGATCTCCGACCTACCAGTTTAAGAAGCTAACGACCTACGACTTATACGAAGTCGCACACGACTTATACGAAGTCGCACACGACTTATACTAACTCGCTCGAACCAAATGCCACCGACCTACGACTTATGTTAAGTCGCTGCCGACCTATGACTTGCAACTGAACAGCTCGTATTCAGGAGTAACTAAAGGCAAGAGCTCCAACCTCGTCGCCGACTTAAGACCTACGACTTACTATAAGTCGGCGACGACTTAGAACTTGAAGAAGATTTCCTATTCAGATTCTACCCTATAAATACCCCCTAATTTTAATGGAAAAGGGACTTTTGGCGGATCATTTCTAAAAGCGTCGTTACTCTGCCGAACTCTCAACTCACTCGACAATTGAAGATCTTCATACATTCGTGACACTACAACAAGCTTCGAGAGGAATTTCTTGCATTCTACACGGATTCATCAAGTTCCATCATCGAAGTTTGAGCTAGTAGTCGAGATTGTCTTTAAGATCAAATTGTATTGTTGTCATAAGTGGATTGTATCGTCTTGTAACCAGATTCAATAATAAAGAGATTCATAGTGGACGTAGGCACGATTTCAAGCCGAACCACTATAAACTGCTGTCTTTTACCGCTTTTTCGCTACTTTACTGCTTACTTTTTGTTCCCGTCACACGGGTGGTGCTTTCATGATTCTACTACACACACCGGGTGTTAGCGTTCACTTTTGAGCGTTAACATTTTATTTTTGTACAATACTGTAATTTGTAATACTCATATTTGCAGAATTTAGATTTTAACAACTTAAATTTGTAATTTATAAATTTCATAAACTATGAAATACTTTCATGTAAATTTATCAATAACCAAATTAATCATTAATATACACTATTTTTTCACCTAAAACAACTAACCATGTTAATCGCCAACAATAATCATCTACATAAACCATTTATTCAACTTGATCATGATAAACTAATTAATGTAATACTTAATTCAAGTTCATGATAATAAACTAATTAATCTACCTAATCAACATATATACAACACTACTAATACATAATTTAACAACACTACTAATACCCAATTTAACAACAAATCTCAATCTTACAACAAATCATAATTGAATTAGGGTTTAAACTAAACCTAAAAACATCAAATTTACATTCAAACAAGAGATTAGGAGCATACCGACACAAATTTGGGTGATTTGGAGGCGTTGAAGGCTGGGGCGGCGGCTACGGTGATGGAGGGCGACGGATGGGGGGAAGGAGGAAGAAATTGGGGGAGGAATTGAAGTGAAGCTGTTGCTCTCGGCTCAAATCTGTATATTGCGTATAGCGACGGCTAGCGACGACCGCTTTTTTTAGCCGTCGCTAAGCTCCGCCGCTATATGAAGCCTTTCTAGTAGTGAATTTTGTTATATAGACAGATAACATGAAATAACGATGACGACGACGACGAAGCGAGCATAATAAAAAATCCTTCAAAAGTTTCCTATAAACCAATACTCCACCAAATGCAACAATAACTTCGCTTTTCCGATCAGAATCTTTCAACCGCTTGTCACTCAACAACTCCCTCAAATTTTCAATGCATGTAATTCTCAAAAAGAAACCTGTAATTTGGTTGCACAAACGTATTGTCGATTTATTACTGCAGATGTATAGTGTTGTCAATATTTATTTTACAAGGGAAAAATGAACCAACTTCACATTCCTAGTAGTATTTTGTATTGCTAATACCAAAATGGGTGTTGCCCGATTCAAAATGGAAACCAACATCTGATGCTATATGGGTGTAGCGTGCTTGGCCCGTAAAATTAAGTAATGGATCAAGGGACCATTTGCATTTGTTTGTCAATGTAGTGTCAAAATAACAAACAATCGCAATTAGGAAAATCAACCTGTCATGTATGCAGCACTGACAACCGAACAAGAAACTTGCATAACAGCTTCTAATTGTAAAACCTCTTAATTGCTTCAAACATACAGCTAAAAACAGCACTCTTCAAAAAACTAACCACAAACTAAAAACAGATTATTTTTAACAAATAATTGAAACAGTAATTTCTTAAATTTGGATGATTTTAATCATATAAATAGACCCAAAACAAGTTCGAATAGCATATAGTTAAATTTTCAAAGCCAAAAAAGAAAGAACAATTAAGTAGTATATAAAATGATTTCAAAATCTTTCCTGCTTGTAATTTGTTTGACATTCGTCTGGGCAAGCATTGCCAATGCCGTCAATGTGGATATAACCACACTTGGTGCGGTTGGAGATGGCAAAACGGATAGCACAAAAGTTTGTCTCTAAATTAACATATATGTTATTTTCAGTTGTCTAACGTGTAGGTACAGCCGTTGCGTTTCCTATTCGAATTAACATTATATTTTAATGCATGCAGGCTTTGTCAGATGCATGGACTCAGGTATGTGCAGCGCCAGGAGGTGGAACTATAATAATTCCATTAGGTGATTTCCTAGTCGGACCTGTACTATTCAGGGGCATAGCCGGACATCAGAAATGCAACGGACCCGTTACAATCCAACTAGACGGCAACCTGCTAGGTGACACCGACCTCAGCAAATACACAAAAAACTGGCTCGACTTCCACTACATAGACGGACTCACCATCCAAGGCAAAGGCATAATCAACGGTCAAGGTGCTGCCACCTGGCCGAAAAGCAACTGTCAGAAACAATGGAACTGCAAGATACCTCCAATGAGTCTCAACTTTGCCTTTGTGAAGAACGTACGCTTGTCGGGCTTCACATCCAAAGACAGCAAGTACTTCCATTTAGATTTCTTCCAGTGTGACACTGTCGACATTCAAAACCTTATCGTAACTGCCCCAGGAAACAGCCCTAACACGGATGGCATCCACTTCGGGCAGTCCAAGAACATCAACATCGCACACACTAAAGTCGGGTCAGGCGACGATTGTATATCTATTGGTTCAGGCGTTACTAACATCACTGTACTCGATGTTCAGTGTGGGCCAGGTCATGGCATTAGCGTAGGCAGCCTAGGGAAAGATGGCGACAAGGGTGATGTCACTGGTCTTACGGTGAAGGACAGTACCCTAACTGAAACCATGTTTGGGCTCAGGATCAAGTCGTGGCAGGCCAAGGAAGGTGCAGATGATGGTGTAACCATAACTGTATCCGACTTCACCTATGATAACATTACCATGGTTAACGTGTCCTATCCTATTCTAATCGACCAAGAGTACTGTCCTTTTACTTCATGCACTGAATCTGAACCTTCTACTGTGAAGATTCAAGGAGTTAAGTACTTGAACATAAAAGGCACGTCTTCGACCCCAGAGATGATCAAGTTCGTCTGTAGCGCTGCGAACCCATGCGAAGGGGTGCAGTTGAGCAATATCCACTTGGCTTATTCTGGCACTAATCCCAATGCCAATCAAACTGCTATATGTACTAATGCTGTTGGTACGATGAGCAATGTCAAGCCCGTTGCTTGCTTTGCATAAAAAAAAGCAAAAGAAAAGCTGCTAATACAGCTGTATTCGGTCCCAAGTTCAGAACCACAGACTTTGAGATAACCTTAGGAACCTTATGTTTCATTTGAATTAATGGCTGACATTCAGATTGTATAAATTATGTAATCAGGGCACGTATGTAAATTATTGATCATTATATATTGCCTTCTTTTTGCGCATACTAATAATACTGTTTTTATATGAGGTTTCGCCTCTGGATGTTTGTCTTCTCAAGCTGGAAATAATTGTAAAAAAACCCGAAGCGCATACTCCATTTTATTTGGTTTCAGCAATAATATGTAAATCTGACACACAGAGAAATGTCATATTATGTAATATACAAATTCGTAATTCCTTAATATATAACATCATAATTGGTGCACTTTTATTACATATTGTTGCATATATAAAATAAAGATATTCATATATCATTTCCTTCTATATAAGCTGAGACCATATGTGCCTAAATGTTTGAAACAACACAACTTTTTGTTCCTTCCAGCAAGAAATATTTAGCATGCAGTGAAACGTATATTGGATACCGTTACAGTGCTATTGATATGTAGGCAAAAAAATTATCAACGCATATTACCACAAAAGTAGGAGAAAAAGCATGAGCAGTAAAATAACAACAACTGTGTTTTGTATCAATCAACACTTACGTTAGACGCTTTACATCCAGAGCTGCCTATAAAGGCAAAGTTTCACTACAAGAAAGTTGGTGTCTATTATGTTCTAACCCAACAATAAACATTTACACTACAATGAGTGGGTTTGTACAAAAGTTGTCTTTTGCACTAGTGAGCAGGATAAAAATGCTAGTTTAACTTTGATATTTTTATTTTATTTTTTTTGGAACTTGGTTCAATTCCCACGATGATATGTAGTTGACAATGATTAAACTCTCGACTTTACATGTGACCGTCGTATGTCCTAACCAACCACACTACCCGGTCGTCAACTCTGAAACATTCTTTATTTATGAGAAATTGGACATTTACAGAAGATGATGAAAATTACACATTTAATGACTTTGATTCAAAGCATGAAGGGTGGAGGTAAAGGAGACTTACTAACTTTACATAAATACTGATATAAATTGAGAAGAAACAGATAATGGCTTCGTTAGTATGTCTGCTCTCTGCTGGTATCTGATTTATATTAAGATTTCCTTTCATAACTTGCTCTCTATCGAACTAGATAATCAATTACATATGCTTTGTTCTGGAATGTAAGACTGGATTTGCGGTTAGAGAAACTATACTAAGATTGTCACACCATATTTTGTTTTGCTGTGTGTTTTGATTTTAAGTTCACTTAGTAAAGATTCGATTCACATAATTTCTGCTGTAGCACTAGCAATACTTTTGTATTCTGCTTCTGCTCTAGATCTAGATATGGTAGGTTGTTTCTTTGAGCACCATAACATTTGATTTTTTTTCCTAAAAATATGTTGTATTATGTGGTAAATCGGTTATCATCAGGATCTGTGGTCCAATCTGCATCTGCATATCCATGAACATTGATAGACTTGCATGATTCGAGAATTAGTCCTTGATTTATTGTTCCTATGAGATGCCTTAGAATTCTTTTTACCATTTTTCAATGTTCTCCGGTGCTTTTTGCATGAATTGACATACTTTATTTACACTGAATGAAATTTTTGATCAATTTATTGTGACATATTGCAGTTCTCCCACAATGCTTCTATATTGCTTGTCATATGTAATTGGATCACCCTTGTTTTTAGACAAGTGTAAATTTCTTATCGCAAAAGTAGGAAGAGCACTTGCTTGATCCATTTTCGCTCTGACAAGAATTTCAGAGATGTATTTCTTCCAACTCAAGTGAATTTCTGTATTTGATATCTGTTAGTCCTTGAGATGATGGTTTTGATGACAACAACCTTAGGACTTGTTATAAAATATAAATACTAACGTTATGGTTTAGATATATATGTATATGCAGAATATAAACATGCAGGTACCAAGAATGAAGACTGTACAGTATAGAGATATAAGACTAATGAATTTAAAGATCGAAGATATCAAGATTAAAGACTCATGAGTATCAAGCAATCAAGTTATCAAGAGTTCAAGATTTCAAACAGTACAAGATAATGCAGTTAGTCTAGAATTATGTTAAAACTTCTTGAAAGCACTTACATCTTTATTCGAAATTTATTCGTGGAATGGAATCCACTTCGAGCTTGTTAAAGGGATGGAAACCTAGTGGGATGGAACCCACGACAATATCTAGTGGAACATATAGTGGTCCTATTTTGATATCCACTAATTTTATAAAAATGTTTTTCAAAAATATATCTCTTGTTTTTTAAAAATGTTTTCAAAAGTTTCTTTTCAAAAAGACATCTCTCTTGTTTGAAATATTTTAGCCTCTAAACTATTTTTATCATTTTTAATATTTTGATTTCAAAATTGTCCTTGTTTTTAAACCATCTCTTGTTTTAAATATTTAGCTTTAAAATATTTATATACTCAGATTTTAAATCACTTTATAGATTAAGATTATATATATTAAAAATTATTTTCTAAACTCTTTTATATGTTTAAACTATATTCAAATATATTTACTAAGTTTAGAAATTGTTTTGACAAATTATAGAAACTTATTTTAATAAGAAAATCAAAACATCAATTTTGCCTTGAGCATGTCGACACCCCTCAACCCCCTATGTCGACATGGTGTCCGTTATTTTCAAATTTCAATTTTCAAAAGAAGTGTCTATTTGCTGTATTGATGCAGCGCGAGATACGCGAGATAAACGAATTACCTTAAGTCGTTTCTCCCTCCAAAATCGCTTCCCTAAATCGTGCCTCCACCTAGGTCGCGAACGACATAGCAATCAACGAGGTCGCGAACGACATAGCTTCCACCTAGGTCGCGAACGACATAGCAATCAGCGAGGTTGCGAACGACATAGCTTGCACCTATGTCGCGAACGACATGGCCAAATCGAGAAATCTTAAGTCGCTCCTTCTTTCCTGAATCGTAGGTCGCGAGCAGATCCATCAGAATCCCTATGTCATAGATCCTTATGTCGCTTCCACTTAGTTCGCGAAGGCCAAATCGAGAACTATTAAGTCGCTCCAGCTTTCCTTAATCGCGTTTCCAGTAGGTCGTTCCAGTTTAACTCGCGAGCTTCCTTATGTCGCGAATGACATACCAGTAGGTCGAAGCCACCCCTTATGTCGCTGCCTTGCTTGTTTAGGTCGCTCCTCCTTATGTCGCTCCAGTTAGGTCGCTGAAGATTCCTACGTCGCTGAAGTTCTTATGTCGCTGAGGAATGTTATGTCGCTATGCCGCATTGTCTTAAGTCGTTTGTGTTGTAGTTGTGTACCGCTTTTCTTAAGTCGTTTGTGTTGTAATTGTTAAGTCACATTGTTGTTATGTCGTGTATTGTTAAGTCGTATGTTGTTAAGTCGTGTGTGTTGTAATTTTCTATAAATAGGGGTGTGTT
Organism: Allium fistulosum; assembly: GCA_030737815.1. Classification (NCBI taxonomy): domain Eukaryota; kingdom Viridiplantae; phylum Streptophyta; class Magnoliopsida; order Asparagales; family Amaryllidaceae; genus Allium; species Allium fistulosum. The sequence continues at coordinate 639,973,741 of CM060907.1, read as the reverse complement.
GTCATTTGTAAAAAGAGTTGATTTTTAAATAAAAATTGGTTTGTGCTTTGTGCCACCATTAAAATTGGAAGTTGAGTGTTATTTCCTTTCTCCATCTTCGGATATTCGAGTGCGCTCGAATCAACGAACTTGAAGCCGATTCACGGAATCTCGTGCGTGAGATCAACGTCGAAGAATCATAGATCTTCTAACGTGGTATCGTGCGCGATCAACGTGTTGAAGATAGCTAGAATCCGGTATCTCGAGAGATCAACGGATTTGGGCACTTGGGTATCTTCAATTCATCGATTCATCTTGTTTCATCGATTCATTTTCCGCGAATTCATCAATTCGTGAGTTGTGTGATCCTGTAGGCTGCGTCATTTGGTATCAGAGCTAGAAGCGAGCTTGTTCAAGTTTGTGCGAGATTTGTTCAAGTCGTGAGCTAGAAGCGAGATTTGTTCAAGTCGTGAGCTAGGAGTTTGTGCGTAGATTCTGCATCATTGAAAGTTGCGCTAGTCGAAGTGTGTGTTTGGATTTGTTGAAGATTTGACAATGCCTCCAAGAAGAGTTAATCGTCATCAGAATGTTGCAGATGTGTATCGAAGAGAAGATGCTGAACAAATGGAGCAACGAATTAGTGATAAATTCAATGAGAAGTTTGATGAGGGAATTGGTAGATTGGAAAGGCTCATGATGGATATGAATCAAACTCGACAAAGAGCATCGCCAGGTTCAAATCAAGGCGGACATAGAATTTCACCGTCAAATTCCAAGAGGAGAAGAATGTCACCACTATCGGATCGGGAAAGAAGAGAACCGTTAGTTTCGGGAGAAAAAGACGTGCGTGGTAGCAGAAATGTTGATGGTCAGAATCGACATCGACATACGCCAGATTTGGAGGAATCTAGTGATGATGGTAGTAGCTCTTGTCGAAACCATGGCTAAGGGAGAAATTGAAATAGAGATTTCGAAGATGATCGTCTATGGGAGTCGAGGATGAAAACAGAGATTCCAGAATTCAAAGGGGGAATGCTAGCGGAAGAGTTTCTGGATTGGTTATGAAATGCTGAAGAAATTTTTGACTTCAAGGAAGTACCCGAGCATCGTAGAGTTAAGTTGGTTGCTACATGATTGAGGGGAAGAGCTATGGCATGGTGGCAACAAACTAAACTTACACGGGAAAGAATGGGAAAGTCGAAGATTGTTTCATGGGAAAAGATGAAGAAGTTGATGAAGGCTACTTTCTTGCCTTATAATTATCAGTCTCTTATGTATCAGCGCTTATAGAATTTGAGACAAGGGACAAAGTCGGTAAATGATTATGCAGATGAGTTTTATCAACTGATTGCTAGAAACGATATCATGGAAACGGAGGAACAGTTGACATCCATATTTGTTGGAGGATTGAGAATGCAAATTCAGGATATGGTAAATATGTTTGATCTGAGATCCGTTGCTGAAGCACACCAGAAGGCTCTAGCTTGGGAGAAGCAAGGTAGAAGAGGAGGTGGTGCGTTTACAAGTTCGAGCAATCAGGTGAAGGGGGCTAGTAGCAATACTAATGTTTCCAAGGCTGTTAGTAAACCGGTTGTCAATGAAGCTGCTAAGACCAAGGTCAACAAAAATTTCAAGTCTTATAAATATCAGGAGTTTTGTCATAAGAGCAATGAATTCCCGAAGCCTAAGAAGCGAGGGATGGTTGCTGAGGTTGAGGATGAGGATGCAGAAGTAGAATGTTTCAATTCACCACAGGTTGAGGAGGAAGAAGAATTATTGACGGGAGACGAGGGATATTCTTTAATGATGAGGAGATCTTGCTTGATGCCAAAGCGGGAAGAGGAGACTAGTTGGTTGAGGAGTAATATTTTTCAGTCGACATGCACTATTTTGGGAAAAGATTGTAAGTTTGTTATCGATGCAGGGAGTTGTGATAACATCATCTCTACAGAAGCTGTAAAGAAGTTGGCGTTAAAGACAGAGAAGCATCCCAAACCCTACAAATTGGCTTGGCTGAGGAAAGGTGGGGAAGTGAAGGTTGGTCGAAGACCTTGTGTAACTTTTTCCATCGGAAAGAAGTATAAGGATGAAGTTTGGTGTGACGTGGTGGATATGGATGTATGTCATTTGTTGTTGGGAAGACCGTGGAAGTTCGATAGAGTCGTGCAACACGATGGTAGGACTAACTGCTATAGTTTCATGTTCGATGGCACTAGCATCACTTTAGTTCCTAAAAGGCGACAACAAAGTGAAAGCAAGTTGGAGGAAATCGAGGAACTAAAAACTCTGTTATCTTTGAAGGAATTTTTCAAAGAAGTAGAGGATAGCCCTGAAGTATTTCTGTTGATTGGACGTAAAAGTAGTGAAGCAGTTGAAATTCCTGAGAAAGTTAAACCAATGTTAGAAGAGTTTGAAGAGGTCGGTCCTACGGAATCGTTCGAAGAATTACCACCAAAGTTTGACAACGAAGATGAAGAGGTCGAGTTAGAGAACGATGAATGTAATTTGTTGATGGAATTTTATTCAACGTCAAAGTATGTGGATGTAGAAGTTGATTACTCTTCACCGTCAAAGATTGATGTCGATAGTATGGAAGAAGAAATTGTGTTCGGAGTTGAGGGAAATAACTTGATGATGGAGGATTCTTGCTTAACACCTGAGCTTATGGATGAGAGCCAGCCAAGTGTAAATTCCTTAGTTTCCGAGAAGCCCGAACAAAGTAAAAATGAAACAGAAGAGAAGGCAGAATCAGATAGTTTATTATCTCTGAAAGAGTTCGTCAATAAAATGAAAGATAGCGAGGAATTATCAATGTTGATTGAATAGAAAGTTCCGATTTTGAGAACCCTGAAGAGGTTGAAATATTTGAAGAGTTTGAAGATGAGATTTTTTAGGAACTGCCTGAAGAAACTAGTCTTGTATTTTTGGAAGAGTCTGTTGAAAAGGTGAAAAATAGTAATGAATTGTTTGTGTTGACCGGGCAAGGAACGAGTAAAGATCTTGATGTTTTTGAGGAAGTTGGATCATAATTCGATGAGTCTGAAGTCGAATATCCTGAGGAATTACCCGAAGAGTTACCACCACTACAGAACATTCAACTTCAAACTGAACTAGTACCTAATGATATTTTACTATGGGGATCGTATGATCTTGTGAATCTGAAAGAACATGAAGAGTTGAAAAACAGGAGGAAGAGAATTGTAACAACCCGGGGTTTAGTAACAACTAATTATCGTCAAAAGACGATTAAATTGGTTGTTAAGTGCTTTTGGAATTTTTAATCGGTTGGCATTCTTTTGAAAATTCATTTTTGGGTTAAGCGGGCTTTAAATTGATTGGCCCATGTTTCCTTTTGGTTGCCGTGATATTTATCTATATCCTGTTCCCCCTTTTTCTTTATTTCGCAACCCTAAACAAAATAAAATGAGAAATGGCGGCTCGTTCTCGTCGTTCCTCTTTGTAAAAATTAGGGTTTCGCTCGATCTCGTGAGTGCTCAGCTTCGATTTCGATCTGGTCGATTTCGCTCTTTTTGACTTCGGCTCCTTCAATCTGCGCTCGTCGAAAGGTGACTGATTTTTATTTCACTCACATCTAATACGACTTGAGTATTATGCTTCGACAGTTCGATTTTGTTTTGACGTTGATTTTGAACTGTTCGTTTTCTTGGAAATTTTGTTTTGGTGTTGCTGATTTCTTGTTTTCTGATTGTCACGGCGTTGCTTTATCTCGTGACCACCACGGCTTGATTTTACGATGTTGATGTTGTTCGACTTTCGACCTTGTTCATTTGAGTCTATATTTATGTAACATTAGCTGTTCATGTGGTTTACAAAATTGATTTCATTATGTAGTTCTGTTATGCACTTGACTTCGTTGAGCTTCCCTCTGTTTCCTCTCTGACCTGGAGCCTGTAGTGATGCTGCCATTGATCGGAGTCTGATTTGTACTTCATGCTAGTATTTTTTTTCCACCCTGCCTGTACTCAGAGTGGACTGATTTCCAGTTTGTTTGAGACTGTGGCCTTGACTTGTGAAATGCTTCGTGCCTGTTACTGGTGCCTTGTATTTGTTGTCTTCATGTTCATGTACATTAGTTCTTGTTTCATTTTGAGTAATTGCAGTTTTTATATGCTGTGCCCTTGTAATCTTGTGGTGGCTTCAGTTTTTGTTGCAGTTCTGCCCTAGTATTCATGTGGTGGCTGCAGTTTCATTTGTGTTGCATTTGGGTTGGTGGCTGCATTAAGCTGTTTTCATGTGTGATCTTGTGGTGGCTGCAGTTTTTGATTGCAGTTTACCCTTATATTCATTGGTGGCTGCAGCTTCGTTTGTCTGCAGTCTGTTCTTGTTGGTTTGCTTTGCATTGAGGCTATGTATTCATTTGAATTTGCATTGTATTCGAGCTGCTGTATATGTGTATGCTTGCATCTGAATTGCGTATTTGATGCAGTTCTCATGCAACTGATTTCTGGTATCACTCTTTGAGCCATAGTGCATTTTTATTTGTTGACCTCGGCTTCGATGTTTTGACTTGTTCGATTCTTTGCTTGAAACTGCTGTGACTTCGACATTGCTTTTGACCCGATGCTTGATCATTTGTGGTGTCGTAGCACTGCAGTCGTTGACATTGTTTTATTTCCACTCTGTTGACTTTGGGTTTGTTGTATATATGAACTTGGTTCATATGTAGCATTGATGTGTGCATTCTAGTGCATGTCACTTTTCATTTTGAATTATGTTGGTGCCATTTGCTTTCGATTCATCGAGGCAGTTGCATACTGGTTTGCTTTTGTTTGTAATTGTGTTGAGTCATGCTAGTCGTGACTTGACCTTTGCAGTTTTGACTTACTGTTGTGGCGAGGCAGTGCACGCGTGGGTGTACTGTAGCCACACGGAAATTTGATTTGATTGATCATTTTGAGATTGTCTAATTATCTATTTGATAATTAGATTCTGAGTTTCTAATTATTTATTTAATAATTGGATTTTGTTGTTAATTGTTGTTTAGGAAATTCTGGAGTTTTCATATTATCCTCATCGATAATCTTTTTATGTACCCTTGTTGATGATTTGGATTTGTTGTTTTGTTGTTTAACACTGTTTAGTGTTATATCTGCCGTTATCTGATTCTCTTATCGAGGAGTTGGATATACGAGATTTCTATGACTGTCGTTTATTTGATATTTGATAATTATTGCTTCTGTGTATTAATAACTGAGTTTGAATTAGACTGACCCGTGTATTATTTTCTTTTGAATTTAATACTCGGGTTAGACCGAGTTATTACAGGTTGTAGATATTCTGCTTTGGGTTGCTGCTTGAGCTATGAAGTCTTTTCATATCTTTTGAAGCGGTCTTCGTCATTGTGTAGTAGTCAGTGTAATGATTTAGGTTGATATGTATTCATGTATATTAGTCGATAATGTACTTGTATATTTAACTTCCAGAGTCGACAGTTGAAGTTGTATCATATGTATTGTGTCAAATATATTGTAACTGACATCAGTTATATATATATGAGACTTTTGTTATCTATGTTCTGCATTTTTAGTATCTGTGTTATTATTATATATATTGTCCTAAACTATTATGAACCATCCTAGTTCGTTTTATACTAGAATTGGGTATGTCGATGGGAGTAAATAAATAAGAGATGAAAAAGAAAAATATATACCACTCCAATCGAGGTAACTGATACTAGTGTAAGGCCAACTACGGATGGCCGCTCCTATCCAGCCTTATTCTTCGTAATAATAGACAATATTTCTTTTAATACTCTTTGTTATTGCGAGCATAGAGGTGGGGCATCACAGTTCGTATCAGAGCTTGGGGTTTATGGACATAATATAAAACATAACTTAGATGGAACTTGTGTTACAACTATTTGTCGATGTATTTATTTGTGCTTTGAGTCAAAACTAAAGTTTTGAAATTATGATGAAATTTTTAAATATCTTTATTTAAAAATAAAAGTGAAACTGTGTTTTGATGATTGAATGATTTGTGTTCTGTTTATCAGAGTGCGCAGTGGAAACAGTGAAACTATCTTCGCTGAATACAGTTGATAATCTTTTTGATTTAAAAATCAAAATATGAAATTGAAATAAATTTCATTTGTTGTTTACATAGCTGGGTTTATTTTGTTTCTTTGAAAATTTCGAATCCGATTTGAGGATTCAAAGCGATTGCAGTTATGTGATTTTTGTTGAGATTTTGGCTGGTTTTCTTTTATGCTAATCACATGTTGATTAGATTTTGCTGTTTTGAATTATCTTCATTGAAGATACATTCGAATGATTTCTTTGTTCATTTTGTAGTACGTGCAAATTTGAGTTGCACGTTACTGCATTAATTTTACGTTGAACCGGTGTTTGTTTTAAACGTATTTTGGTTGCCGTTATCTTTATAACGGGATTTTTACATCGGTGCTAAATTTTTGAAGCACGGTGTTTTGAGACATTTTTTATGAATGAAAATTCACTGGTATTACATTTTGATATGAATTATTTTGATGAGATTTTGACGTTTAAAAATTACTGTCGCTTTGACTTCAATAATCGTCAAATTTTAAAGTGGATTTTCAAGCGGTTATCCCGCAATGCTGATTTTTTGATCCGTTTTACGGTATTTTGAGAAGTACAATTTCCTTATCGAAATTGTTACTGATATTGCTGTTTTAATCACGTGTTATGAAAATTGTTTTAAAATTTTTACAGTTTGCGCTTTCAAAAGAACGAGGAAGCGATTTAAACGATTCAGCAAAATCGAGGACTATGAACCCTTTCTTTTACTGATTCGCTTAATTCCGGACTTGTCTGTTTGAGAATGTAAAATGTTATTTTTACAAAATACACAATTTTGCACTTTCAAGGAAACGATGAAGAGAATCAAACGATTTAGTAAAACACGTGGTATGGGACATGTGCGTTTGTTATTTCGGTTAATTCTGGACTCGTAAATTGAAACATCTGCTGTTTTGATGATTCTGATGATTTTGTGTGCTTTCGAGCCACTATGTTGGACCTTCGGGTCATCTACTGGGCCTTCGGGTCATTTGTTGGGCTTTCAGGCCACTCTGCTAGACCTTCGGGTCACTCTGCGGACCTTCGGGTCATCTGATGGGCACCTAAATTTTATAGTACTTGGTAGGCTTCGGCCATTTGTTGTTGCACATGCGGCGTAGCTAAAACTCGCCATCTGATGGGATCGATCCAATATTTTATGTTGATTTTCTAGAGTATCTTAATTGATTTCTAGATATTTGTTGTTTCCAATTATCTGCAGGTAATTGGATATTTGTTGTTTCTGATTATCGTTTGCGTTAATTAGATATTTGTTGATTTGAGTTCTGATTATCGTTTGTGATAATTAGATATTTGTTGATTTGAGATTTCTGATTATCGTTTGAGATAATTAGATATTTGTTGATTTGAGTTCTGATTATCGTTTGTGATAATTAGATATTTGTTGATTTGAGATTTCTGATTATCGTTTGAGATAATTAGATATTTGTTGATTTGCGATTTCTGATTATCGTTTTGATAATTAGATATTTGTTGATTTGCGATTTCTGATTATCGTTTTGATAATTAGATATTTGTTGATTTGCGATTTCTGATTATCGTTTTTGATAATTAGATATTTGTTGATTTGAGATTTCTGATTATCGTTTTTGATAATTAGATATTTGTTGATTTGAGATTTCTGATTATCATTTTTGATAATTAGATATTTGAGATTTCTGATTATCATTTTTGATAATTAGATATTTGAGATTTCTGATTATCGTTTTGATAATTGGATGTTTGCTAATTTTGCTGATTTTGAGATTTTCTAGTCTCTAATTGATTCTAGATTATGTTGATTATATTGAATTGTTGTTTCCTATCTATCTTTGTTGATAGTTAGAGTTTGCTGATTATGAAGTTTGTGTTTTCTAGTTAAATGTTAGATAACTAGATAATTGCGGTTTTGTGATTTGTGATTTGTGTTTTCTAATTGTCTTTGCTGATAATTAGATTTTCCTGTTTTCTAATTATCGTATCAATAATTAGATATTGCTGTTTTGTGATTTCTGTATTCTAATTATCTAATTGATAATTGAATATTGCTGATAATTGTAATTATTCAGTTTTGCTGTTTTCTGATTATCTATTGGATAATTAGATTCTGTTGAGAATTTGTGAATTTCTTTTATGAAATTAAAAGATTTCTTTGGTGTTTGTGTTCTTGACCTTTATTTTTCTAGCTTAACCAGTTTATGTTAGAAAAAAAAATATTTGTTATTGACGACTTTAATTGTGAAAATTGCGGGGATGCAATTTTTATAAGGAGGGGAGTCTATAACAACACGGGGTTTAGTAACAATTAATTATCGTCAAAAGACGATTAAATTGGTTGTTAAGTGCTTTTGGAATTTTTAATCGGTTGGCATTCTTTTGAAAATTCATTTTTGGGTTAAACAGGCTTTAAATTGATTGGCTCATGTTTCCTTTGGGTTGCCGTGATATTTATCTATATCATGTTCCCCCTTTTTCTTTATTTCGCAACCCTAAATAAAATAAAATGAGAAATGGCGGCTCGTTCTAGTCGTTCCTCTTTGCAAAAATAGGGTTTCGCTCGATCTCGTGAGTGCTCGGCTTCAATTTCGATCTGGTCGATTTCGTTCTTTTTGACTTCGGCTCCTTCAATCTGTGCTCGTCGAAAGGTGAGTGATTTTTATTTACTCACATCTAATACGACTTGAGTATTATGCTTTGACAGTTCGATTTTGTTTTGACGTTGATTTTGAACTGTTCATTTTCTTGGAAATTTTGTTTCGGTGTTGCTGATTTCTTGTTTTCTGGTTGTCACGACGTTGCTTTATCTCGTGACCACCACGGCTTGATTTTACGATGTTGATGTTGTTCGACTTTCGACCTTGTTCATTTGAGTCTATATTTATGTAACATTAGTTGTTCATGTGGTATACAAAATTGATTTCATTATGTAGTTCTGTTATCCACTTGACTTCGTTGAGCTTCTCTCTGTTGTCTCTCTGACTTGGAGCCTGTAGTGATGCTGCCATTGACCGGAGTCTGATTTGTACTTCATGCTAGTATTTTTTTTCCACCCTGCCTATACCCAGAGTGGACTGATTTCCAGTTTGTATGACTATGGCCTTGACTTGTGAAATGCTTCATGCCCGTTACTGGTGCCTTGTATTTGTTATCTTCATGTTCATGTACATTAGTTCTTGTTTCATTTTGAGTAATTGCAGTTTGTATTTGCTGTTCCCTTGTAATCTTGTGGTGGCTGCAGTTTCATTTGTGTTGCATTTGGGTTGGTGGCTGCATTAAGCTGTTTTCATGTGTGATCTTGTGGTGGCTGTAGTTTTTGATTGCAATTTACCCTTATATTCATTGGTGGTTGCAGCTTCGTTTGTCTGCAGTATGTTCTTGTTGGTTTGCATTGCATTGAGGCTTTGTATTCATTTGAATTTGCATTGTATTCGAGCTGCTGTATATGTGTATGCTTGCATCTGAATTGCGTATTTGATGTAGTTCTCATGCAACTGATTTCTGGTATCACTCTTTGAGCCAGAGTGCATTTTTATTTGTTAACCTCAGCTTCGATGTTTTGACTTGTTCGATTCTTTGCTTGAAACTGCTGTGACTTCGACATTGCTTTTGACCCGATGCTTGATCATTTGTGGTGTTGTAGCACTACAGTCGTTGACATTGTTTTATTTCCACTCTGTTGACTTTGGGTTTGTTGTATATATGAACTTGGTTCATATGTAGCATTGATGTGTGCATTCTAGTGCATGTCACTTTCCATTTTGAATTATGTTAGCACCAAAATTGGTCACTAACCTCGTTCAGAAAGATTGTGTAGAGATATAAGTGATGAGAGTAAATTAAACAGAGGAGACAGTCCTAATTCAAATGCAGAAAGTAAGAACACCAAATTTATAGTGGTTCGGCGTAATTGCCTACGTCCACTTTACTCAACTTTATTGATTTCCTTTATGGTTGATTACAAATACAATTCGTGAATCAAATGCTTGAATGAAGTTGTTTAAGTAGAGAAGACGAGTCTTGAAAATGGCAGAGTCTCCCCGTATTTTCTCTCCAAAAAAGGATCCATTTCACTGTGACCCTGCCCCTCTATTTATAGGCAAATATGGGCTGGACTTCCCAAGTGGGCTGGATAGCCGAACAGTCAAGCCTCAGTATGGTGGTCGCTGCATGCCGATCCTGGTATGCCGAACGCTCTGATGCCGAGCAGTCTTTCCCATGCCGAACGATGCTTTCCGTGCCGAACGGTCCTTGTGAAGTTGTGCTTACTGAACGCCTTCTGAATGTCGAGCGCTCTCGTTGCTAAGTTATCCTATCGCCGAGTATTACTGATGTCGAGTACCCTGTGATGCCGAGTACCAGGGACGCCGAGCGTTCTTGCAGCCGAGTGCCAGTTGATGCCGGACACCACTTGACGCCGAGTACTTTGGGATGCCGAGTTCTCCTGATGCCGAGTACCACGCCGAGTACTCCTGGATGACAAGTGCTTCGCCGAACACTCCTGGATGCCGGACACTCTCTGATGCCGAGCTCCACTGGATGCCGAACGCTAGCGCCGAGCATTGGTTGTCGCCGAACACTAACTGACGCCGAGCACTACGGATGCCGAACGCTATGGATGCCGGCTCCCATTGGATGCCGCGCGCTTCGCCGTGTCCTCCTGGATGCCGAACAGTCCTTCACGCCGAGTAGTGGCCAATGCCGAGCACTCAGTTGCCTGGTCAAATCTCCAGGAAACACTTGCCCCCCAAAGTGTATCGCGTGGCCGAACGTGGTACGCTTTGAACTGTGCAACCTTTTCGTCACGTCTTAAACCCTTGGCTAACCTCGAATGGAGACGTCCCCTTTGTGGGATCGATGTGTGCCGGACGTGTTCCAAATGCCGAACGAGACATGCGCGTTCGAACGGTGCTTCCTTGCCGAGCGATGCTTCAGTGCCGATCCTGGTATGCGCCGAGGCCGAACGCTACGACCTTGACCGGTTCCACCGGTCATGGCCTTTTCGACTTCCAACTCCCTCTATATAACCAGGCGCCCTTCCACCATTCTCTCTTTACGCTTTCTCTTCTATTATTCCCAGAGATTTACAACTCTTGCCACTCTTATCAGACATAAAGTCTAGTTGATCCTTCCTCAACCTCGATCGTCGAACTAGGTATCATTCCCTCCACGATTACATTACTTCAACTTTAGGTTCATCACATGGGATTGTACAATGTGTGGTTATTTGAAGTGGTTCGCACGCTCGGAGTCGCCGAACGGTGCATGGTAGTTAGGCCTAGCTCCCTTGTGCTGATCAAGATTGGAAGAAAAAGGAAGATGGGGTGTCGAACGGCGCAACCTTCGCCGGGCGATCTTGTCTCTGTCGTTCGTCGTAAATGGAGAAAGAGCAGGGCGGAGTTATGATCGAGGGCGGAGCGCTGCCTTAGCCGAACGAACTAAGGCCGAACGCTACCCTTATGCCGAACAGACATATACGCCGAGTAGCATTTAGACCGAACGACATAATTATCGAACAACTGTCATGCCGAACAGCTACATACCTGCCGAACAATATAACTGCCGAACATTATATTCGCCGATCATCAAAAATGCCGAACAGTATAACTGCCGAACATTATATTCGCCGAACATCAAAAATGCCGAACAATATAACTACCGAACATTATATTCGCCGAACATCAAAAATGCCGAACAATATGAATACCTAGGCCGAACAATATATGTGCCGAACTATACTTAGGACGAACAATACAATTGTCGCACTATAATTCAAGCCGAACAACATTCAAATGCCGAGCAAACATATATATGCCGAACAGTTTCAATGCCGAACACCTGACAATGACTTAACCGAACCAAGATACATGCCGAACACTTCTCAGGACGAACAATGTAACTGCCGAGCGACCTTTAAATGCCGAACGATATAAACGTCAAACTAGACTTAAGCCGGATACTTCATAAATTACATGTTTTCTGAATCTTTAACTGTAATCACCTCAAAGCAAGCTTTTTGAGAGGGTCAGCGATGACGGTCTTCGAAGGTGATGATGGTCTTCGAAGGCGATGATTCGAAGCTAATTATTATATCTTTAAAACCTTTAGATTCTTATTATCTGTACACAATTGCTTGCACTAGTTCACACACCACGTGGGGGGAAAACTCGTGTTGCTAATTCTAACGCTCAACGTTTTTCAAGTATAGCTTTCTCAAGCATTTAGCCATGTTCATTATTTATTCGGGATGTCAGGAAAATCTAGTTCTGCCACCATATCTGACAGGCCTGGGCCGTCAGCAAAGCAAGGAGCCGCAGATGCTTCCAACCCGTCAATCTCTCCCGCTCATAATCTGGCGCCCGATGCTCTGGAGTCAACCATCTTACTGGACAATCCGGTCGATTCTCAAGCCTCGAGGATCAACGAGGCCGCTCTGCGATGGATATGTTCCATTCACGGAATTCCCTTTACTGACGTGTTAGTTCCTTCGAGACACGACCGTCCTCATTTGCCCCCAGTCGGGTACACGGCCTGCAACAAGTTCATGTGCTGGATGGGCAGCGTGCCTCCGTTTAACCTATTTCTCCGGGATGTGCTGCAGTATATAGACATCGCTCCATCGCAGCTGCACCCGAATGGTCATGCGTTCCTATATGGGACTTATTTACTCTTCATGGCTGTCTTCTCCAGACCTCCAACCCCCGGTGATATTCGATACATTTATATGTTCAAGAGACGGAAAGATAGCCCTTCCTTCATTTTCCTCGAGCCGTATCACAAGTGCCAGATCTTGACAGGGGCCTGCAGCAAGTTCGCCCTGTACAAACAGGAATGGTTCTATGTGCGATGCCCGTCTGGTTTTGCTAGGAGATGGGTTGAAGGCAGTAAGTCTCTCTGCTGAATCGTTACTCGTACTTAATGGGAGTCATGTTTTTCTTAACTCTTCATCTCATCTTTTCAGGTATTAACCCGCGTCCGGAAGGCCGAGGATATTCTGATGCTGTCGACGCGATTAGAGCTCTTCCGGCCGAGGACCGAGATATTCGAGCTATCATTTCAAATGAATCGCTGTCGGGGTTCGGCTTGCTAGCTCCTGATCGTCGGGTCAGCCTTCCAGAAGGCGTTACAATTCCCAAACCTCCATCCGGTAAAGGGAAAAAACTTGCCGGCCCGTCGTCGCGTCGCGCTCCCGTCGCGCACGAAGAAGGCGAGCGTAGAGAGGATGATGCGCCCGACACTCAGGGCGAGAACGTGGGTCCTGCTTGGAATCCGGCAATCGAAGTTCAGGATATTGAGACGTCATCCTCCCCTTCGAAGGGAAAGAAAAGGCAGAAATATACGGTTCAGAAAGAGAAAGTCGGCGACACCTCAAAACCTACGCCTATCCCTCCTGAAAAAGAGGCTTCTTCACAGCGCCTGGAGAGTTCTCTGAGGGGTCTCTCGAACCTCTCTATCCCCGAAGACATACTTAATTATGGGTTCGATGATCCTGAAGCTCTCAAATTCTCCTCGCCCGCTAGAGGCAATGTAGGAGTTCAACTCCCGGCTCACAGAGATAATACTCCGATTAGCAAAGACAAACGAACAGGTCCGTCGGGGGGAACACTTAGGACACACACGCACATGCGCATTCCATAGCATACTTCAAGTCTTTTTAATCCGTGAATTCTCCTTAATTCGTTGTTATCTTCCTTCTTTGCAGGTGATATGGGCCGCTCTCACGGACTTGATCGCCTTCAGGGGTCTTCAATATTTCATCACTCCGGACGGGATTCCGGTTCAGGCAGACGCCGGGACCGAGGTGATTACGAAGATAGGGACAATCGCCCTCGCGAGTCGTCTCACCGCAAGAAAGCGCACTATCAATCTTCTCAGTCCCGTGATCTTCCTCCTACTGTTGAGCCGGATAAAGAGAAGTCTTCGCAGAAGGGTTATCAGTCTGATGCTGCTCGAGAACAACATTCCAGTTCATCGAGTACGAGGCAAGTTCGAGAGCCGCGTAAAAGAACGGAATTCTCTAAGCCTCCTCCACCTGCTCCTGCCATGGACCCGACTGTTGCAGAAAAGATGGTCGACCTTAAGACCAAGTTTCCGAAAAAAAATTTTGACGGTTTGAAATTCCTCCCGGCCATCCATCACATTCCTGGGCACGTGAAGCAAAGTGCCATTGCATGCAACAATGACGTCTATGTTCAACATGACGCATTCGTGCACTTGGTGGAGAAGATATCAGAAGTATCTGTTGAGCGTCAACACGAGATTGACCGTCTGACTCTGGAGGCTGACAGCGATAAGAAAATCATCAAACTCCAAGATGAAGAACTCGCCTCTTATAAGTTAAAGCTAGAAGCCGCTGAACAAGGCGCAAAAGATACTGCCGAGGCAGTTACTCGCTTAGAGGTGGCTCACAAAAAGGAGCTTGACGAAGCAGTTCAGCGCAGCGGCGCCCTTGCCCTAGAAAAAGACTCTGTTCAAAAAGAAAGGGACGTGCTCGCTATTCAAGTCAAAGAGCTGAAAGAACAACTCTCCAAGGAGAAAGAAGACAAAATAGCCGCTCAGGAAGAATCACAGCGGTATTGCGATGAGATTGTTGCTACCCGGCTCCTAAAGGCAAAGCTCGATGGTGAACTTGCCGGGGTCGAGAGAATGAAGGATGAGGCCCGTGAGGAGGGTAAAAGAATGGCTGAGGAGGAGCTTGATTCTCGCCTTGAGGCGGCCGCAGAGACCGGCAGGGAAGAGGTCAAAAGTATGTTTGACCCGTTGATCGCCGAGTACGGAGCCCGCGTCCTTATGCACCGCGACCTAACATTCTTGGGCGACGGCTACCATGAATCCCTGGCTGAGGCATGGGAGACCCTGATAAAGATCAAGAAAGTCGAATCAGGCTCCGAGGAAATCGACGAGGATGCACTGGTGAAGGAGTTCCTGAGGGGGAATGAGCCATCGGATTTATCCGTAGCATTGGCTCTCTATGGCAAAGGCTCTTCCCCTTCGAAAGAGAAGAACATCGAGGCTGGCCGATCAGAGGTTGGCACTACTACTCCTCACATTGCCGCTCCTTATGCTGCTCAATTGGCTGGTCGGTCGACGCTTGATCCATTCGAGCAACACGCCAGTTATGATCCCGAAGATCCCGGGCTTGGCGTTCATGTGCTGTCACCTATCCTGGAGGGTGAAACCCCGCGCGCCACCGACAGTCAACCCGATCCTGGTAGGAGATTCTTCTTTCTCTAGAAATCGAAGTGATCCCGTCATTTTTCAGCAATGGTTATTTGTTCTAATGCCCACTTCTTATATTTCTCACAGGTTGTTCTGACACTGAGCTAACTCCGAGGAGCGATGACGCTAAGGAGGAAGCGGGGAAAACAAGCGACGCTGCTCACGCAGAGGTAACTCCCGGCCCAGATGCTCAAGTGATCGGGGCGCTCGACGATGACAAACTTGACACCTCGTCTCCGGCCGAAGGAAGCGACGAAGTTAAAATTACTGGCGCCTCTAAACATACTTCAGAGATGAGCATGAAGGATCGTCTCGCCGACGAGGAGAAGAGAAAGGTCAAAGTCAAGGTTGAATCTGAAGTCCTAGAACTTACTGACCCGCGGAATAGACCTTTGAAAATCATTCTCCCGGGCAGGTCCAAACCATTAGATGTTCCGTCTCCTACTCCTGACTCCGTCTCTCTAGCAAGCAAAAAGTCCAAGAAGAAACGTGAGGGAGAGGAGTCGTCGGAAACACCAAAGGCGGACAAGAAGAAGAAGTCGAAGAAATGATCGATGCACTTGTTCAACAAGTTTTTTGCTTAAGTTTGTAACAGTTTCTGCCTTTCATAACTTGTAGTTTGTATAGGCCCGAATTTTGTAGGAGTGATCTTGTATCCCTATTTCGGACTTATCGAATAAAATTTCAGTTTCTTCTTGTTTGAATGATTCTCTTGTCTTTATTTGGTTTGCTGACACTGTGCTCCGGGGACTTGGAGACTTGAGACTGTTCATACTCTAGTCCGCGCTCTGGAGACTTAGAGTACTCCGCTCCGCACTCTGGGGGTTCGGAGATTGGAAATTGTTTATACTCTAGTCTGCGCTCTGGGGACTTAGAGTACTCCGCTCCGCACTCTGGGGACTCGGAGATTGGAAATCGTTTATACTCTAGTCCGCGCTCTGGGGACTTAGAGTACTCCGCTCCGCACTCTGGGGACTCGGAGATTGGAAATCGTTTATACTCTAGTCCGCGCTCTGGGGACTTAGAGTACTCCGCTCCGCACTCTGGGGATTCGGAGATTGGAAATCGTTTATACTCTAGTCCGCGCTCTGGGGACTTAGAGTACTCCGCTCCGCACTCTGGGGATTCGGAGATTGGAAATCGTTTATACTCTAGTCCGCGCTCTGGGGACTTAGAGTACTCCGCTCCGCACTCTGGGGATTCGGAGATTGGAAATCGTTTATACTCTAGTCCGCGCTCTGGGGACTTAGAGTACTCCGCTCCGCACTCTGGGGACTCGGAGATTGGAAATCGTTTATACTCTAGTCCGCGCTCTGGGGACTTAGAGTACTCCGCTCCGCACTCTGGGGATTCGGAGATTGGAAATCGTTTATACTCTAGTCCGCGCTCTGGGGACTTAGAGTACTCCGCTCCGCACTCTGGGGATTCGGAGATTGGAAATCGTTTATACTCTAGTCCGCGCTCTGGGGACTTAGAGTACTCCGCTCCGCACTCTGGGGACTCGGAGATTGGAAATCGTTTATACTCTAGTCCGCGCTCTGGGGACTTAGAGTACTCCGCTCCGCACTCTGGGGATTCGGAGATTGGAAATCGTTTATACTCTAGTCCGCGCTCTGGGGACTTAGAGTACTCCGCTCCGCACTCTGGGGATTCGGAGATTGGAAATCGTTTATACTCTAGTCCGCGCTCTAGGGACTTAGAGTACTCCGCTCCGCTCTCTGGGGACTTGGAGGTTGGAATCATTCGTATGGGTCTGTACGCCGCACAGAATAATGTAATTTATCATTCAATTAAGAGATACAGAAACTTCATGGAAAATGTGGCTTCAAGCCTTTATTAATGAAAATCAACTAAATTGCTCGATTACAACTTCAAAAGGAAACTAAGTCATTATTGAATGGAAACATGCACAAAACAATAGTGCCTATAACAAGAAAGGGAAACATGCTAAATGTAATAGTGCCGCAAATGTTCACTGTTCCATGCTCGGGGGAGTGTCGCGCCATCAACGGTCGCTAGCTTGAAGGTACCTTCTCCAAGCTTCCGTTCAATGGCGTATGGACCTTCCCAGCTGGGATTCATGCGTGATGGTACTGGGAAGACTCGTTTCAGAACGAGATCACCCACATCAAAGATTCTTGGGCGGACTCTGCCATCGTAGTAGCGCTTGACTCGATGTCTGTGCGCCGCCGCCCTTAACTCAGCTTCTTCACGCTTTTCGTCGACGCAGTCCAGTGATTCCAGCAAGAGGTTTTGGTTCGTCTTGGGATCATAGTATGTCACTCGGTGCGATGGAACTTCAAGTTCCACGGGTATTACGGCTTCAGAGCCGTATGCCAAGGCGAACGGAGTGTGGCCGGTCGCGGACATGTGGGTAGTTCTATATGCCCATAATGCTGTCGGGAGTTCATCTACCCACTTGCCTCCAACCTTCTCCAGACGCTTCTTTAGTATGGACTTGATTATTTTGTTAACGGCCTCGACTTGTCCGTTAGCTTTTGGGTGTGCAACGGCAGCGAACTTTTTCTCGATGCCATACTTTAAACAGAACTCTTTGAACTCTCTACTTTCGAATTGCGTTCCGTTGTCTGTAATGATGGTGCGTGGAAGACCAAAGCGGCATATAATGTTTCGTACAACGAAGTTAATGACTTTCTTAGAGGTGATAGTGGCCAAAGGTTCTGCCTCAGCCCATTTCGTGAAATAGTCGACTGCAACTATCCCGTATTTCGCACCACCTTTGGATAGAGGCAAAGAGCCGATTATGTCGATTCCCCAGATCGCGAATGGCCAAGGGCTGATCATTTGTGTGAGTTCCGTTGACGTAGCCCTCGGGATTTTTGCATATCTTTGACACTTGTCGCATTTTCTTGCGTAGTCCGCGGCATCCCGGTTTACAGTGGGCCAGTAATACCCATAGCGGAGGATCTTCTTTGCTAGCGTTTGCCCCCCAGCATGGTCGCCGCATTCCCCTTCGTGGACTTCCCTCAAGACTCGCTTTGTTTCATCATGAGCGATGCATCGTAACAATGGGATTGAGAACCCTTTCCGGTACATGGATCCATCCTGCATTACATACCGCGCAGCCTTTCAAAGGACCTGTCGTCTTTCGCTTCTTCTTTCTGGTAAAGCCCCGGTTGTCAGGTACAGTTTGAATGGGGTTATCCACGAGTCCCTCTCGATCTCTGTTTCCAACACAAGATCGATTTTCATCTCGTCTGCACTCGGGGCATGCAAGACTTCCACGGGATACAATCCCATTTGTTGAACATCGTCTGTACTCGCGAACTTAGCCAACAAGTCGGCTTCTTTGTTTTGTTCTCGCGGGATATGTGAAATGTCATAACGCTCAAGATTTGATAGTAGTTCCTGGACCTGAACGAGGTACGGAGCAAGCTTTCGTCCTTTTGCTTGGTAGTCTCCTCGTACTTGGTAAACCACTAACTGCGAGTCACAAAAGATTTCGATTGATTTGATTCCGAGTTCTTTGATAAGCTTCAAGCCAGCGATCAAAGCTTCATATTCAGCTTCGTTGTTCGTAGCCGGAAAATCGAGCTTCAGGGCATAACAGATTGATCGGTTTTCCGGAGTTATAAGAACTACGCCCGCGCCGGAGCAACGGTCGTTTGATGCGCCGTCAGTGTATAATTTCCATCGAATGGGGGGAATGAGGTCGTGATCGTCCGGTTCGATAGGTATGGTAAATTCGGCGATGAAGTCCGCTAACGCTTGCCCTCGGATAGCTCTCCGTGGTAAGTACGCGATATCGAATTGGCTCAACTCGATGTTCCATTTTAGCAATCTTCCAGAAGTTTCCGGTCGTTGAAGTACCTGCCTCAGGGGTTGATCGGTATAAACGCCGATTGAATGCGCTTGAAAGTACGGGCGTAGCTTGCGTGATGCAATCACCAAGCAATAAGCCAATTTCTCAATTTTAGGGTAATTCTTCTCTGCCCCCGTTAAACGCTTGCTAACATAATATACCGGCTTCTGGACTCGATCCTCCTCCCGGACCAAAGCTGCGCTTATCGCATGAGGGGATATAGCCAAGTAAACGTACAGCATCTCATGGTCAACTGGTTTAGATAGCATTGGTGGGCTTTCCAGATGCCTTACCAAGTTCTGGAAAGCTTCCTCGCAGCTAGACGTCCATTCAAAATTCCTCTTTCCTTTCTTTATTATGTCGAAGAATGGGATGCACTTGTCAGTTGCCTTGGATATAAATCGACTTAGCGCAGCCACTTTTCCGTTCAAGCTCTGTACCTGCTTTATAGTTCTGGGCGCTTGTATATCTCGAATGGCTTGTATCTTTTCTGGGTTGGCTTCGATTCCCCTAGCGTTGACGATGAATCCTAAAAACTTCCCTGATGCAACGCCGAAAGAGCACTTCAGCGGGTTGATCTTCATTCCATAGGACCTGAGTATGTTAAACATTTCAGCTAAGTCTTGAACGTGGTCGTTTGACTGCCGTGACTTCACGAGCATGTCATCCACATAGACTTCCATGGTTTTGCCCAGCTGGTCCTTGAACATTCGATTCACCAGACGTTGATAAGTTGCTCCAGCATTCTTTAATCCAAAGGGCATCACTACATAGCAATACAGCCTGACATTTGTAACGAAGCTGGTGTGTTCTTGGTCCGGAATATGCATTGGGATTTGGTTGTATCCCGAGTACGCATCCATGAATGACAACAATTCGTGCCCTGCTGTGGAATCGACCAACTGATCGATCCTAGGCAACGGGAAACTGTCCTTAGGGCACGCTTTGTTCAAGTCGGAATAATCTATGCAAGTCCTCCATTTCCCATTTGCCTTCTTTACTAGCACGGGGTTGGAGACCCACTCCGGGTAGAGGGCGTCGCGGACGAACCCATTTGCTTTGAGTTTGTCCACCTCCTCTCCAAGAGCGGCGGATCTCTCCGGATCCATTCCTCTCCTTTTTTGCTTGACTGGGACGTATTTCGGGTCTACGTTCAACATATGACTTGTGATGGCGGGAGAAATCCCACACATATCAGAATGTGTCCAAGCAAAAACATCAAGGTTTGCCCGGAGGAAGTCGCTAAGGTCTTCTGTCATTGCGGGGCCTAACTGTGATCCGATCTTCAGTATTCGCGAAGGGTCGTCACGGCTAACTGAAATGTCAATTGTTAATTCAGCCGGTGCCGCCTTCTCTTCCCTGGGTTTCTCATCGTCGTCTCTCGGATCTATATCTCCGTAGATCCGAGAACTATGCCCGAGCCAGGGCTCGGGCACTACTTGTCAATTATTCGCGTTGAGGATGCGGACAGGATTGTCCGCACCCTTTCCTTTTTCCCTCCGGTGGGCTTCTCGGAGCTCGGCCACATAACAAGAACGACCAGCTGCTTGGTCTCCGTGCACAATGCCCACTCCTTTGTCAGTCGGGAACTTCAAAGTCAAGCACCACGGGGCTAGTGCCGCCCTAAATTCAGCCAGGGCCGGCCGACCCAAGAAAACATTATATGGAGAGTCCACGTCCAAAACTACAAAGGGTAGAATTCGTACCTCCGACGCTCGCCTTGTCGCAGTTCAACTGGTAACTCGACATATCCTACTGCATCAGTCGCAGCGCCGTTAAAACCGTGGATACGAGCCTTGGATGGTTTCAAGTCTTTTGTCTCTAGCTTCATCTGATCATATGCCTTCTTGAAGATGATGTTGACTGAACTTCCACAATCAATCAGAATCCTTTTTACATATGCTGGTCCGATTGTTGCAGATATGACCATGGGATCGATGGTCGGAGCCTCTATCTGATCAGCGTCTCTGTTTCTGAACACAATATCGTCTGTCATCACGCGCTGCTGCTTAGCAGGGGCCCCGTCCTCTACGTTTGAACAGCACTCGAAATCCGCATGCTTCAAGGAGCTCGCATATCGCTCCATCTCTTGCCAGTTCTTATCTGCGGGATGAGGTCCGCCGATAATTGTATTTATAACCAGTCTTCCAACAGTCCGGGCAGGTTCCTCTGGATGACGTGGAGCCGGTGCACGACCTGGGTCGGACGTTCCCTGTCCTCCTTCCTGCGGATCCTTCACAAATTCTTGCAACTTCTTTTGTCTGATCAATTTCTCGATAGCGTCATGTAGGTGTCTGCATTCTTCCGTGTTGTGTCCGTAGGTTTCATGGAATCGGCAATATTTCCCAGTCCGTTTCTGTTCTTCAGTTGATTCTTTCAGACGTGGTTTTCTGTATTGAAAAGTATTACATGTGGATAGGTAAATGTTCTCAAGTGGGGCGTTTAGCGGAGTGTACTCGCTGTAGCTTGGAATTCTCGACTACCACTTTCCCGCTTCTTTCCTCTTTCCTTGACTCCTTCCTCCGGACTCTTTGGGCTGCACAGGCTTATTCTGGACGTTGACTTGGACCTTTCCTGAATTGTCTCCAGATTGCTTCACAGCAATGTTGCTCTTAATTGACTCTTGGGCAGGTCCCGGTGCCTTGTCTCGTCGTACCCACCTAGCTTCCTCTCTTCTTATGAACTGGTGTGCCTTGGAGTAAAAACGCTCTAGCGTAGTCGGAGGTTTTCCTGCCAGCCAATCTCCGAATTCAGAATCCGGATCTACACCTCTCATTACAGCCATTAGAATTGCATGGTCGTTGGGATTACTGACTTCAGTTGCCGCAACGTGGAATCTCTGTAAGTACTCCTTCAGCGACTCTCCGGGATTTTGGATTACACTTGACAGAGACATCACGTCCTTCGGGCGTGTAGTGTGTATCCTGAATTGCTCAATAAACTTCTTTGCCAACTCCTCGAAATTTGATACGGATCGCGGAGGAAGTCGGGTGAACCACATAGTAGCGATCCCAGATAGAGTAATCGGAAAGCACCTACACTTGGTGGCATCATTTGCTCTGGCTGAATCCATCATCCATTCATACCTCATTACATGTTGTCTAGGGTCAGTCTTTCCTTCGTATGCAGGAATGGTTGGCATGCTAAACTTCTTGGGGTAGGACGCTTGCAGCACAACATCCGTGAACGGAGTATGGCTTCTTGACACTCCCCAATCGTCATTTGATAAGCCCTGATTTTCTTTCATCAGTTGCCTGATCATGGCTGTCAGATCAGGTGTCTGTATGGAAGCTGGGAGGTTGGAGTCAGTTCTACGTGCCTGTCCATGCTGATGCCTCCTTTCCTGGCGATCTGCCAATCGTGCGTCATGAGGTTCAACATTGTTAACATCTTGATGATTTGGAGCTCCCTCCTCCACCTGTACTCCGGTTCGGAAGTTTCCAGTTCTGGCTTGGTCGTGGTCTCCTGCTGTTCGAACAGCAGCATCTGCCCTTGCAGTTTCAGTCTTATGGCGTCTGCGCCTGGGTGGCTCATCAGAAGAAGTTGAGCTATCAGAAGAGGAATAAGCAGCTGGATTGCCCCCAGCATTCTGTTGCTGCTGTTGAGTGAGTTGTGCCATCAGATTGGCATTAGCTTGCATCTGTTCTCCCAGTTGTCTCTTGCTTTCCCTAAGTTCTCTCATCAAGTCGTTGAACTCCACTCTGGTGACAACTGGAGTCTGTTCTTGAGCGGCAATCCCTGCACTCGGGATTGCTGGTTGATTGCTAGGTCCTGCTTGTTGCACGCTAGCAGTCTCTCGGGCATCCGCATTAAGGGAAGCTGACCTGGTACGTGGTCTTGCCATTGTAGAGTTATCGGTATGAACTCTGAGTAGAATCAACGGATGTCCTATCAGTGAGTCGGATCTTCTTTGGGGGATTTATTCAATCCAGTAGCTTCAAAGCAGATCCTTGAGGTCTGAGAATTCAACTCTCAATGAAAGCACCAAAGTGTTAGCACCAAAATTGGTCACTAACCTCGTTCAGAAAAATTGTGTAGAGATATAAGTGATGAGAGTAAATTAAACAGAGAAGACAGTCCTAATTCAAATGCAGAAAGTAAGAACACCAAATTTATAGTGGTTCGGCGTAATTGCCTACGTCCACTTTACTCAACTTTATTGATTTCCTTTATGGTTGATTACAAATACAATTCGTGAATCAAATGCTTGAATGAAGTTGTTTAAGTAGAGAAGACGAGTCTTGAAAATGGTAGAGTCTCCCCGTATTTTCTCTCCAAAAAAGGATCCATTTCACTGTGACCCTGCCCCTCTATTTATAGGCAAATATGGGCTGGACTTCCCAAGTGGGCTGGATAGCCGAACAGTCAAGCCTCAGTACGGTGGTCGCTGCATGCCGATCCTGGTATGCCGAACGCTCTGATGCCGAGCAGTCTTTCCCATGCCGAACGATGCTTTCCGTGCCGAACGGTCCTTGTGAAGTTGTGCTTACTGAACGCCTTCTGAATGTCGAGCGCTCTCGTTGCCAAGTTATCCTATCGCCGAGTGTTACTGATGTCGAGTACCCTGTGATGCCGAGTACCAGGGACGCCGAGCGTTCTTGCAGCCGAGTGCCAGTTGATGCCGGACACCACTTGACGCCGAGTACTTTGGGATGCCGAGTTCTCCTGATGCCGAGTACCACGCCGAGTACTCCTGGATGACAAGTGCTTCGCCGAACACTCCTGGATGCCGGACACTCTCTGATGCCGAGCTCCACTGGATGCCGAACGCTAGTGCCGAGCATTGGTTGTCGCCGAACACTAACTGACGCCGAGCACTACGGATGCCGAACGCTATGGATGCCGGCTCCCATTGGATGCCGCGCGCTTCGCCGTGTCCTCCTGGATGCCGAACAGTCCTTCACGCCGAGTAGTGGCCAATGCCGAGCACTCAGTTGCCTGGTCAAATCTCCATGAAACAAATTATGTTGGTGCCATTTGCTTTCGATACATCGAGGCAGTTGCATACTGGTTTGCTTTTGTTTGCAATTGTGTTGAGTCATGCTAGTCGTGACTTGACCTTTGCAGCTTTGACTTACTGTTGTGGCGAGGCAGTGCACGCGTGGGTGTACTGTAGCCACACGGAAATTTGATTTGATTGATCATTTTGAGATTGTCTAATTATCTATTTGATAATTAGATTTTGAGTTTCTAATTATTTATTTAATAATTGGATTTTGTTGTTAATTGCTGTTTAGGCAATTCTGGAGTTTTCATATTATCTTCATCGATAATCTTTTTATGTATCCTTGTTGATGATTTGGATTTGCTGTTTTGTTGTTTAACACTGTTTAGTGTTATATCTGCCGTTATCCGATTCTCTTATCGAGGAGTTGGATATACAAGATTTCTGTGACTGTCATCTATTTGATATTTGATTATATTGCTTCTGTGCATTAATAACTGAGTTTGAATTAGACTGACCCGTGTATTATTTTCTTTTGAATTTAATACTCGGGTCAGACCGAGTTATTACAGGTTGTAGATATTCTGCTTTGGGTTGCTGCTTGAGCTATGAAGTCTTTTCATATCTTTTGAAGTGGTCTTCGTCATTGTGTAGTAGTCAGTGTACTGATTTAGGTTGATATGTATTCATGTATATTAGTCGATAATGTACTTGTATATATAACTTCCAGAATCGACAGTTGTAGTTGTATCATATGTCTTGTGTCAAATATATTGTAACTAACATCAGTTATATATATATATATATATATATATATATATGAGACTTTTGTTATCTGTGTACCGCATTTTTAGTATTTGTGTTATTATTATATATATTGTCCTAAACTATTATGAACCATCGTAGTTCGTTTTATACTGGAATTGGGTACGTCGATGGGAGTAAATAAATAAGAGATGAAAAAGGAAAATATATACCACTCCTATCGAGGTAACCAATACTAGTGTAAGGCCAACTACGGATGGCCGCTCCTATCCAGCCTTATTCTTGGTAATAACAGACAGTATTTCTTTTAATACTCTTTGTTATTTCGAGCATAGAGGTGGGGCGTCACAAGAATGATTGTCAGTTGGAGTTGCCTGATCATGTCCGCACTGCTGACGTTGTCAACGTCAACTGCTTGGAACTGTTTCATGAAAATAAACATGTCAAAGAAGAAGCGAGTGGGAATTCATTTCAATCAGGGGAAATTGTTGTAACACATCAAGGGAAGATTCTAAATGATGATACATCTGAACGAGATAAGGAAAGACAAGAATCTAGGCATGCGTCATCACACTTCGCCAGTCGTAACTTCCTAAGTCGCTCCGCGATTTTAAACTTCCTTATATCGTCTTGCATTTTCGTCATGATTTGGTTCTATATCACACCTTCCTATTGGCACAAGCATCATGAGGTCATCTCCCTTAGATCACTTCCTTATGCCACCTGCCTAATGCCACGTCTGCTTTATGCCATGCGTTCCTTATGTCGAGCTGCATCTTCAAAGGGTCAAGACAAGATCAATCTCAAGAGTGGTTATCACCAGAGCCGCATCAGACCAGATAATGAATGGAAGACAGCATCTCGAAGAAGGAAAAAGTGTGAATTCGGGACGAATTCTTTTCAACCAGGGGAGTATGATGCAACGCGAGATAAACGAATTACCTTAAGTCGTTTCTCCCTCCAAAATCGCTTCCCTGAATCGCGCCTCCACCTAGGTCACGAACGACATAGCAATCAGCGAGGTCGCGAACGACATAGCTTCAACCTAGGTCGCGAACGACATAGCAATCAGCGAGGTCACGAATGACATAGCTTCCACCTAGGTCGCGAACGACATAGCAATCAGCGAGGTCGCAAACGACATAGCTTCCACCTAGGTCGCGAACGACATGGCCAAATCGAGAAATCTTAAGTCGCTCCTTCTTTCCTAAATCGTAGGTCGCGAGCAGATCCATCAGAATCCCTATGTCGCAGATCCTTATGTCGCTTCCACTTAGTTCGCGAAGGCCAAATCGAGAAATCTTAAGTCGCTCCAGCTTTCCTGAATCGCGTTTCCAGTAGGTCGTTTTAGTTTAACTCGCGAGCTTCCTTATGTCACGAACGACATACCAGTAGGTCGAAGTCACTCCTTCTTATGTCGCTCCAGTTAGGTCGCTGAAGATTCCTACATCGCTGAAGTTCTTATGTCGCTGAGTAATGTTATGTCGCTATGCCACATTGTCTTAAGTCGTTTGTGTTGTAGTTGTGTACCGCTTTTCTTAAGTCATTTGTGTTGTAATTGTTAAGTCACATTGTTGTTATGTCGTGTATTGTTAAGTCGTATGTTGTTAAGTCGTGTGTGTTGTAATTTTCTATAAATAGGGGTGTGTTGTCATTTGTAAAAAGAGTTAATTTTTAAATAAAAATTGGTTTGTGCTTTGTGCCACCATTAAAATTGGAAGTTGAGTGTTATTTCCTTTCTCCATCTTCGGATATTCGAGTGCGCTCAAATCAACGAACTTGAAGCCGATTCACGGAATCTCATGCGTGAGATCAACGTCGAAGAATCATAGATCTTCTAACGCGGTATCGTGCGCGATCAACGTGTTGAAGATAGCTAGAATCCGGTATCTCGAGAGATCAACGGATTTGGGCACTTGGGTGTAACGACCCTGGATTTTATATAAGTTTAAACTGATAATTAATTTAATTTTTGAATTAAATTTGTAAAATAAATGGATTAAAGTGATGCGAGTTTCCCCGAATTCAAGTATATTCTGTATAAATCATTTAAAATTAAAATATTGTACACATGTGTATATATGAGAATATATATATCTGTATTTGAACATATCTGACTAAATTTGAAATAATATAATATATATTTGATTTGTGTTTAAATTGTAAATAAATGGTTTAAAAATAGAAATAAATATATAAGTAAAATAAAATAATATAAGGCAATGTTAATATCTTCAGCCGAAAAGAAAGCATATGATAAGTATAAAGGTACATATGCATTAAAGGGTTGCATCTCTAACTACATACAACATCTCATATATTATGCAGCCGAAGTCAATACAAAGAAAAAAAAAGTATATAAATAAACATGATGGTACAAAGCAATTAATACAAGATACTCTCAGCCGAACTAAAGAAGGAGGAGAAAATATGACCTGGTACAAGCTAATAAATGCTAGTGTATCATCTTGTACAACATTTCATCTCAGCCTCCAATTTGAGATAAAAATCTCTGACCAATAAAGAAAGCTTACACTAGAAAATACCTCTTTTGTACAAACAATATAAAACAACCTGTAAACCTTTTGTTATATACATCATTTTCTACATCTCTATTTCGTTAGATTACAACTGAGAAAACATCAAACAACTTAGCCTACCAGTAAGTGTATTTCAAATGAAGCTTATTTTCAACTCAAAACAAGAAACAAAGATTTAAAACAAAGAAGAAAAGCAACTGCAGTTTCAAAAACAAAGAAGCAACTAAATCAATTCTAATAAGAAGATCAAACAAAGCAAGTTCTTCAACCTGATACTGATCTAAGACATGCAAATGCACCTTAGTCAAGCATGTGGATGATCAGATTCAACTGAGCTAAAGGTAAATTTAAAAGCCTGAAGCAATGTCAAATTTTTCAAAAAAACATTTCAAGCCTGGGAACAAAAGCTTCCCTGTATCCTCTGCTCTTCATACAAGGTGAGCAATCTTTCTTTAAAACTCCATCTTCTATTTTATTTGTGTTCAGTGATGATGAATGTGATGGAAAAAGTTGTAACTTGTTTGAATGCATATTTATGTGTATGTATGTATGCAGAATTGATGATGTATGTCTGCATGCATATGCCTCTGTAACAACTTCAAGAAAACACTTCCTCTTATTCTACCTGCTATTAAGACTTAGAGTTAAAACAAAAGTTGTTTTGTTTGATGATCATCTAAGTTTAAGAAAGAAAATTATTAAAGTCAAACAACTTCTCAATGTCTCTGGTAATTAAAGAACTGAGCAAAACTTTCAAATTAGTCAAAATTTAAATCTTTTAATTTTTAAGTTCAGGGATGTAAATTGAATCCTCAACACAAAATAAGATTTTTAAGACTCGAATGGTGATTTTTAGTCGAGTGTGCTTAGAGCAGTTCGTAGTTGAACAGTTCTTGCATTTAAACCATTTCCTGATGATCAAATTGATTTTAAATGATAAGGTTATGCTGGAAGCAGGTTTGAACACCTAGGATTTTAGAAAAATTGTTGAATAAATTTTCTAATACGTGAATTGGTTGAACGAATCCAATTTAGGGTTTAAGGCTCGATTGTGATACGGCCAGAAAACGAGACGAGTTCGTCTTCACGGTTTGATCGAGCTTCGTGATATTAGGGGGTTGGGTTCGCTGGAGAGTGGAGCGACTTTGGGAAGGACGGTGGAGGTTCCAGTGATTGGAGATGGTGGCCAGTACCATTTTTCGATCGATGGTAGCATTTCAGGTGGGTTCGAATTGCGAAATTTTGATTGGTCGGAGGCAACGTCAAGGCAGATGGTCGAGGGGGTAGGCGAGGTCATCTCGGTTCTGTCCATGGTCGGAGAGTTGATCGGTGGCGATCTGGATCGTGTGCACCGTGCACGCGTGTGCATCGAACTGGAAGTGGGAAGAAGGGTTGGGGAAGAAGCAGAGTTACTCGGGTTTGTCTCGAGTAAGTTGAGGATTGGCTCGAAGCAAGAAGAAGATGCGGGTTACTCGAGTAGTTGCTCGGGAAGAATTTGAATTAAATCGGGTTTTGTTAATTTGAATACCAGATTTCCAGAGTTTAAAAGGGAACATGTTTTAAGGTTTTAAATTTAAGAATAAGTTTCAAAGAAAAAAATAAACCCAGTTTCGAATTTAATTTATAAGCAAGATTTAAGTCAAGTTTCCAAAGATCTGATTTTCAAATTATAATTATATTGGAATGCTTATAAATAAAAATAAAAAAAAGAAAAGAAAATTCTTAAGTGTTTCCAAATAAAAATTGATGATGTGATTAAATAAGTAATTAAGATAAATTGTTTATCTTAAGATTTAAAAGATCATAAATTTGAGATTTATTGATAATTACTTAATTAAAAGTTAATTAAGTATTAGTTAAGGATTTATTAATTTGTTGAGAGTTAATTACTTAATGATAGTAATTAAAGAATAATTAAATCAATTTCTTAATTAATATTTAAAGGTTAATTAATAAATGATTAAATGTTAATTTATTAAAACAGTTTGTAATTAATTAATGATTAATTAACCCGGATTAGAAATTCATAAGTAATTAATCAAATTTGAATAAATCAGATAATTAACTGACCTTACTTATGAATATTTGGATTTGATTGGATGATTGAATTGTTTGATATCCCTGATATATGATGCTTTGTGATATACCCTGATTTATGTTGTGATCTATAATTTACTTATCTGTGATATATATCTGTGATCTGTGAATGAAGATGAGCGTTATAGTTATATCGCTTATCAACTATATCCTGTATTTTGATCTGTGATGATTCATCGTGTTGCACTATTGTGTTCAACCCCTGGACTACACCATACACACACAAATATGGATTCCACGTGGAAATCGGTTAAGTCACAGATAATTTAAATTTGATGTTTTTGAAATTGAAATTTTAATTTCAATTGATTTTGAAATTGGAAATTTGGGTTTAAAGTGAAAAGCTTTTGAAATGGAATTTCAAAGATAAAATTTATTTTGAATAACTTAATCGAGTTTTGGAAATTTAAATAATTTGATTTAAATTTGAATTCAAGTTTGGAATTGAATCCTATGATTTGGAACTAGAGATTGAAAATGTTATAAATGTGTTTATCTGAAGTTAAACCATTTAAAAGTATAATTTTGAGAATTTAGATTTAACCCAAGGATTTCCACTCGTATGAATGAATCAGATTTTCTGAAATGAAACTATTTGTTTTCAAAAGATAAAAGCTTTCAGATAAGAAATGAAATTCCAGTATAATTAAAGGAATTTCAATATTGAATTGAAAAATGGTTTTCCAAGTTATGAATGAATTGTTTTTGAAAACTATGATTTGAATCTGTTATCTTTAACAGATTTAAAATAATGATTGGTTTAAATCATTTGAAATGGGATTGTTTTGAAAGCTATAAGTTAAATCTTGATTTAAAGATTTAACGAGTTAATCAAATTGAAATGGAAATTAATTTGGAAAATCTGTGAATGAATCTTTTGTTTAAAAAGATTTAAAGTGTGGAAACTGTTTAAACCATAAAGATTGAATCTTTTTGTTTAAAGATTTAAAATGGTAATTTGTTAAACCATTTGAAAAGAAAGATTTTGGGTAATAAGTTGTGACTTAATTGAAATCCCATATCCATATGATTTTCGAATATTACGCTCACTGTTCGGTTTAGCCGGGAGAGGACCTTTGGGTCGTATAACCCATTCCGAATATGTGATACGTCGTTATGGATAGCATTTGAAGACCGGTGTTGAAGACTGGATATTTTTGAAAACGGAAGGATTACCGTCGAGTTACTCTACATCGGTTGATCCCCGGTATAGAGGTTTTATCACCCTTAGTGACGGGAAGTCCTGACGTGATTGGAAATTATCCGGATTTGCAAGGGCTTCATGAGAAGTGCCTTCGGTTCTGTTCGAACCCGAAACAGACTTGTATGGATTGTATGTCTGACATTACACTTTGAGATATAAAGCTGATTTCTTTCAAATACATTTCTGTTTGGTGGCGGAGAATTTATTCTCTTAGCTTAACACCCTTCTCTGAGACGTACGAGCTCAGAGGTTATGTAGTTGAAGTTATCAGCGATATATTCCCAATTTGGTAATGTGACATGCTGAGTGTTGCTGTGTGATGATCAGTGTTTGATCATTTGCGATATGATCATTTGTTTGATCTTATATCTTTGTGATCATAGGTTGATCATCTGTTGACCCAAAGCGTGGCTTTTTGAAAAAGCGTAGCTTTGTGGACGAGACTTCGTCAGGACCTCACAACCCGGAAATGGTCGAAACAGGAATGTTGCGGCAAGGTTATGAGGGTCGCGCCCTTTAGGGTATGTCATTTCCTTCTGGAAAGGGGTGGTATTATGGTATGGAGCCCTGATACTTACTCATGTGGATACACTTTCTTTATGATGTGTGATGTTGGATATCGAGCGCTCGGATAAAGGTCCCAAAGGACCGGGAGGTGGCATATTCGTGAGTTATCTGTTACAGGGGTAACCCGGCCTTGTTTGGCAGAGAGCAGTTTGTCTCTCGGGACGTCCCGCCAGAGGCAATCCCATGCGGTGGAAGGAAGTTCCTTAGCCTGACCATTTGTTGGAAAATCCAAAGAAACAATACGAACCCTGTACGATTTTAGTTGTATTACCTGCTATGGAATGTGGCGGTAACCTGCTATTGAACATAGTAGCTATAGTAGGCATACGATACTGGTCGTATGTTGGCTAAGATTAATATTATACTTTCGAAATGTTTTTCTACACTATGCACTAATGATAATATCCAATGATTTGCGTAGTAAGCATGTTTGACTATCATAAGAAGAAATCTCCTCCAATTCTGCGTTTGCATTGTGTGTGTGGCGGGAGGTCTTATGGTAGTTTCATTTTCCAAAAGCATTGTGGATTTCAATGTTTAAAACCTTTTGTGTTTGTTTTAAAGATAAACTGTTTTTGTTGCTCACACCAGTCCCATGACTGATCCGGAGTTTATTGTTCCTTTCCTAAACTCTGGGTGCTCATAATTTTCCACACGAGCAGTCTAGAGTTGGGGTTTTCAGATATTCAGGTTTAGTAGATTATCTGGAGCTAGTTCATTCATCGGAGTTGCTTATCTTGGAGTTGTGGATTCATTCTTGTCTGAAGATCATTTTGGAGTTATCATTTCTATTGATATTGTTCCGCTGCTGATGTTATCTTTTCTTTTCCGCTGCTATTTCTTGTATCATATCTCTGATGTATATTGATATATATTGTATCACTCTGTTGTATCAGATATTGTATATCAATGTATTATTCTTTTCTTCCGCTGTGTTATTTACTTAATTGTGTTATAGCTCCGGCGAATCGGATTTGAACGGTCGAATCTGCAGCATTCTAGTACAATGTGAAGTACGGATGTTGATTTTCGAGCGGGCAAAACCCGAGCCGTCACATGTGGTATCAGAGCTAAGGTTGAACTTTAGCTCAGGAGTATAACACGTTAAGTAGCTCGTTAGAGATAGAGTGAAGTAAACTCTAGAATGAGTAATTCTCAGATATCTGTCCGTACGCCTCAGTAAATTCTCTTACTATCCACTGATAGTGAGTATGAGTGTAAGAAGAGGATGAGATAGGGGACAGAAAAATACGACTGTAAATGGTCAATATTCTGTAACAACAAGGAAGCAATCTTTTTGTCTATCCTTTCTCTATCAATCTCTTTTGTCCAACATCTTTTCTCAATTCTTCGATAGTTTTTGGTAGATCCAGGAAGGAATTCGACATATTAATATGGGACATAAACTCCGAAATGGCCAAAATTGTTTGTTTGGATGAATTGGTTGCTTTGTTTGTTATGGTTGATAGGTATACTGTAGTTCTAAACTAAAATTTTCGAAATCGTATCCATATATCTATCTATTCTTTGGGTCCCAGTATATTCTACGAATGGTTAGTTATCCTTTTGAACTGACCGATGCCACTCCATGCTTCGTAGATCTGGATAACCCGAGTATCTTGTGAAGTGTTAAACAGATTCGTTCGTGATATTCTGATTTGGTAAGCCAAATGCAGAATTGATATTCAGTTTGAATTGATGAAATATCCTTCATCTATCTTTGTGTCTCCTTGGTAATTTCGAGGACGAAATTCTTTTAAGGGGGAAAGTCTGTAACGACCCCGGATTTTATATAAGTTTAAACTGATAATTAATTTAATTTTTGAATTAAATTTGTAAAATAAATGGATTAAAGTGATGCGAGTTTCCCCGAATTCAAGTATATTCTGTATAAATCATTTAAAATTAAAATATTGTACACATGTGTATATATGAGAATATATATATCTGTATTTGAACATATCTGACTAAATTTGAAATAATATAATATATATTTGATTTGTGTTTAAATTGTAAATAAATGGTTTAAAAATAGAAATAAATATATAAGTAAAATAAAATAATATAAGGCAATGTTAATATCTTCAGCCGAAAAGAAAGCATATGATAAGTATAAAGGTACATATGCATTAAAGGGTTGCAACGCTAACTACATACAACATCTCATATATTATGCAGCCGAAGTCAATACAAAGAAAAAAAAAGTATATAAATAAACATGATGGTACAAAGCAATTAATACAAGATACTCTCAGCCGAACTAAAGAAGGAGGAGAAAATATGACCTGGTACAAGCTAATAAATGCTAGTGTATCATCTTGTACAACATTTCATCTCAGCCTCCAATTTGAGATAAAAATCTCTGACCAATAAAGAAAGCTTACACTAGAAAATACCTTTTTTGTACAAACAATATAAAACAACCTGTAAACCTTTTGTTATATACATCATTTTCTACATCTCTGTTTCGTTAGATTACAACTGAGAAAACATCAAACAACTTAGCCTACCAGTAAGTGTATTTCAAATGAAGCTTATTTTCAACTCAAAACAAGAAACGAAGATTTAAAACAAAGAAGAAAAGCAACTGCAGTTTCAAAAAAAAAGAAGCAACTAAATCAATTCTAATAAGAAGATCAAACAAAGCAAGTTCTTCAACCTGATACTGATCTAAGACATGCAAATGCACCTTAGTCAAGCATGTGGATGATCAGATTCAACTGAGCTAAAGGTAAATTTAAAAGCCTGAAGCAATGTCAAATTTTTCAAAAAAACATTTCAAGCCTGGGAACAAAAGCTTCCCTGTATCCTCTGCTCTTCATACAAGGTGAGCAATCTTTCTTTAAAACTCCATCTTCTATTTTATTTGTGTTCAGTGATGGTGAATGTGATGGAAAAAGTTGTAACTTGTTTGAATGCATATTTATGTGTATGTATGTATGCAGAATTGATGATGTATGTCTGCATGCATATGCCTCTGTAACAACTTCAAGAAAACACTTCCTCTTATTCTACCTGCTATTAAGACTTAGAGTTAAAACAAAAGTTGTTTTGTTTGATGATCATTTAAGTTTAAGAAAGAAAATTATTAAAGTCAAGCAACTTCTCAATGTCTCTGGTAATTAAAGAACTGAGCAAAACTTTCAAATTAGTCAAAATTTAAATGTTTTAATTTTTAAGTTCAGGGATGTAAATTGAATCCTCTACACAAAATATGATTTTTAAGACTCGAATGGTGATTTTTAGTCGAGTGTGCTTAGAGCAGTTCGTAGTTGAACAGTTCTTGCATTTAAACCATTTCCTGATGATCAAATTGATTTTAAATGATAAGGTTATGCTGGAAGCAGGTTTGAACACCTAGGATTTTAGAAAAATTGTTGAATAAATTTTCTAATACGTGAATTGGTTTAACGAATCCAATTTAGGGTTTAAGGCTCGATTGTGATACGGCCGGAAAACGAGACGAGTTCGTCTTCACGGTTTGATCGAGCTTCGTGACATTAGGGGGTTGGGTTCGCCGGAGAGTGGAGCGACTTTGGGAAGGACGGTGGAGGTTCCAGTGATTGGAGATGGTGGCCAGTACCATTTTTCGATCGATGGTAGCATTTCAGGTGGGTTCGAATTGCGAAATTTTGATTGGTCGGAGGCAACGTCAAGGCAGATGGTCGAGGGGGTAGGCGAGGTCATCTCGGTTCTGTCCATGGTCGGAGAGTTGATCGGTGGCGATCTGGATCGTGTGCACCGTGCACGCGTGTGCATCGAACTGGAAGTGGGAAGAAGGGTTGGGGAAGAAGCAGAGTTACTCGGGTTTGTCTCGAGTAAGTTGAGGATTGGCTCGAAGCAAGAAGAAGATGCGGGTTACTCGAGTAGTTGCTCGGGAAGAATTTGAATTAAATCGGGTTTTGTTAATTTGAATACCAGATTTCCAGAGTTTAAAAGGGAACATGTTTTAAGGTTTTAAATTTAAGAATAAGTTTCAAAGAAAAAAATAAACCCAGTTTCGAATTTAATTTATAAGCAAGATTTAAGTCAAGTTTCCAAAGATCTGATTTTCAAATTATAATTATATTGGAATGCTTATAAATAAAAATAAAAAAAAGAAAAGAAAATTCTTAAGTGTTTCCAAATAAAAATTGATGATGTGATTAAATAAGTAATTAAGATAAATTGTTTATCTTAAGATTTAAAAGATCATAAATTTGAGATTTATTGATAATTACTTAATTAAAAGTTAATTAAGTATTAGTTAAGGATTTATTAATTTGTTGAGAGTTAATTACTTAATGATAGTAATTAAAGAATAATTAAATCAATTTCTTAATTAATATTTAAAGGTTAATTAATAAATGATTAAATGTTAATTTATTAAAACAGTTTGTAATTAATTAATGATTAATTAACCCGGATTAGAAATTCATAAGTAATTAATCAAATTTGAATAAATCAGATAATTAACTGACCTTACTTATGAATATTTGGATTTGATTGGATGATTGAATTGTTTGATATCCCTGATATATGATGCTTTGTGATATACCCTGATTTATGTTGTGATCTATAATTTACTTATCTGTGATATATATCTGTGATCTGTGAATGAAGATGAGCGTTATAGTTATATCGCTTATCAACTATATCCTGTATTTTGATCTGTGATGATTCATCGTGTTGCACTATTGTGTTCAACCCCTGGACTACACCATACACACACAAATATGGATTCCACGTGGAAATCGGTTAAGTCACAGATAATTTAAATTTGATGTTTTTGAAATTGAAATTTTAATTTCAATTGATTTTGAAATTGGAAATTTGGGTTTAAAGTGAAAAGCTTTTGAAATGGAATTTCAAAGATAAAAGTTATTTTGAATAACTTAATCGAGTTTTGGAAATTTAAATAATTTGATTTAAATTTGAATTCAAGTTTGGAATTGAATCCTATGATTTGGAACTAGAGATTGAAAATGTTATAAATGTGTTTATCTGAAGTTAAACCATTTAAAAGTATAATTTTGAGAATTTAGATTTAACCCAAGGATTTCCACTCGTATGAATGAATCAGATTTTCTGAAATGAAACTATTTGTTTTCAAAAGATAAAAGCTTTCAGATAAGAAATGAAATTCCAGTTTAATTAAATGAATTTCAATATTGAATTGAAAAATGGTTTTCCAAGTTATGAATGAATTGTTTTTGAAAACTATGATTTGAATCTGTTATCTTTAACAGATTTAAAATAATGATTGGTTTAAATCATTTGAAATGGGATTGTTTTGAAAGCTATAAGTTAAATCTTGATTTAAAGATTTAACGAGTTAATCAAATTGAAATGGAAATTAATTTGGAAAATCTGTGAATGAATCTTTTGTTTAAAAAGATTTAAAGTGTGGAAACTGTTTAAACCATAAAGATTGAATCTTTTTGTTTAAAGATTTAAAATGGTAATTTGTTAAACCATTTGAAAAGAAAGATTTTGGGTAATAAGTTGTGACTTAATTGAAATACCATATCCATATGATTTTCGAATATTACGCTCACTGTTCGGTTTAGCCGGGAGAGGTCCTTTGGGTCGTATAACCCATTCCGAATATGTGATACGTCGTTATGGATAGCAGTTGAAGACCGGTGTTGAAGACCGGATATTTTTGAAAACGGAAGGATTACCGTCGAGTTACTCTGCATCGGCTGATCCCCGGTATAGAGGTTTTATCACCCTTAGTGACGGGAAGTCCGGACGTGATTGGAAATTATCCGGATTTGCAAGGGCTTCGTGAGAAGTGCCTTCGGTTCTATTCGAACCCGGAACAGACTTGTATGGATTGTATGTCTGACATTACACTTTGAGATATAAAGCTGATTTCTTTCAAATACATTTCTGTTTGGTGGCGGAGAATTTATTCTCTTAGCTTAACACCCTTCTCTGAGACGTACGAGCTCAGAGGTTATGTAGTTGAAGTTATCAGCGATATATTCCCAATTTGGTAATGTGACATGCTGAGTGTTGCTGTGTGATGATCAGTGTTTGATCATTTGCGATATGATCATTTGTTTGATCTTATATCTTTGTGATCATAGGTTGATCATCTGTTGACCCAAAGCATGGCTTTTTGAAAAAGCGTAGCTTTGTGGACGAGACTTCGTCACGACCTCACAACCCGGAAATGGTCGAAACAGGAATGTTGCGGCAAGGTTATGAGGGTCGCGCCCTTTAGGGTATGTCATTTCCTTCTGGAAAGGGGTGGTATTATGGTATGGAGCCCTGATACTTACTCATGTGGATACACTTTCTTTATGATGTGTGATGTTGGATATCGAGCGCTCGGATAAAGGTCCCAAAGGACCTGGAGGTGGCATATTCGTGAGTTACCTGTTACAGGGGTAACCCGGCCTTGTTTGGCAGAGAGCAGTTTGTCTCTCGGGACGTCCCGCCAGAGGCAATCCCATGCGGCGGAAGGAAGTTCCTTAGCCTGACCATTTGTTGGAAAATCCAAAGAAACAATACGAACCCTGTACGATTTTAGTTGTATTACCTGCTATGGAATGTGGCGGTAACCTGCTATTGAACATAGTAGCTATAGTAGGCATACGATACTGGTCGTATGTTGGCTAAGATTAATATTATACTTTCGAAATGTTTTTCTACACTATGCACTAATGATAATATCCAATGATTTGCGTAGTAAGCATGTTTGACTATCATAAGAAGAAATCTCCTCCAATTCTGCGTTTGCATTGTGTGTGTGGCGGGAGGTCTTATGGTAGTTTCATTTTCCAAAAGCATTGCGGATTTCAATGTTTAAAACCTTTTGTGTTTGTTTTAAAGATAAACTGTTTTTGTTGCTCACACCAGTCCCATGACTGATCCGGAGTTTATTGTTCCTTTCCTAAACTCTGGGTGCTCATAATTTTCCACACGAGCAGTCTAGAGTTGGGGTTTTCAGATATTCAGGTTTAGTAGATTATCTGGAGCTAGTTCATTCATCGGAGTTGCTTATCTTGGAGTTGTGGATTCATTCTTGTCTGAAGATCATTTTGGAGTTATCATTTCTATTGATATTGTTCCGCTGCTGATGTTATCTTTTCTTTTCCGCTGCTATTTCTTGTATCATATCTCTGATGTATATTGATATTCATTGTATCACTCTGTTGTATCAGATATTGTATATCAATGTATTATTCTTTTCTTCCGCTGTGTTATTTACTTAATTGTGTTATAGCTCCGGCGAATCGGATTTGAACGGTCGAATCTGCGGCATTCTAGTACAATGTGAAGTACGGATGTTGATTTTCGAGCGGGCAAAACCCGAGCCGTCACATTGGGTATCTTCAATTCATCGATTCATCTTGTTTCATCGATTCATTTTCCGCAAATTCATCAATTCGTGAGTTGTGTGATCCTGTAGGCTGCGTCATTTGGTATCAGAGCTAGAAGCAAGCTTGTTCAAGTTTGTGCGAGATTTGTTCAAGTCGTGAGCTAGAAGCGAGATTTGTTCAAGTCGTGAGCTAGGAGTTTGTGTGTAGATTCTGCATCATTGAAAGTTGCGCTAGTCGAAGTGTGTGTTTGGATTTGTTGAAGATTTGACAATGCCTCCAAGAAGAGTTAATCGTCATCAGAATGTTGCAGATGTGTATCGAAGAGAAGATGCTGAACAAATGGAGCAACGAATTAGTGATAAATTCAATGAGAAGTTTGATGAGGGAATTGGTAGATTGGAAAGGCTCATGATGGATATGAATCAAACTCCGATTCAGAATGATATAGTAGATCTCAGGAAATTGTGCATTCTCTAATATCATTGGGAAAAAAAATTCCGATGAAGATCAAGTCAGAAAAATTCTGAATTCTCTTACTCCGTAATGGGATCAGAAACCTCTTGCAATCGAAGAAGAAAATGATATATGTACTTTAAAGATTGAAGAATTGATAAGAAATCTAATGTCGTTCGAAGTACAAATGCAAGGGAGAAGAGATAGAAAGGTATTCAACAAGAAGTCAATTGCGTTCAATACATTAACAGAAGGATCAGACACGGGAAGTGATGATGATGAAGAAATAGCTTTCATGACAAAGAATTTTCGGAAGTTTCCTGAAATACAGAAAGATGAAAAACTTCAAAAAGAATGATCACAGGAATTCTAGAAATAATAATGAAGTACCAAACCATGTCAAATGTTTCAACTATGACGAACCAGGCCATCTCAAAAGAGACTGTCTGCATCCTGAAAAGCAAATGTTTCCTACAAGCAATGATTATACAAAGAAAAGGAAAAGAGCGTATACCGCTACACTGGACGATTCAGACTCAGACTCATCCTCAAGCGATGATGATTAGAAGAAGGAAAATTCAAATATGTGCTTTACGGCTATTCATGATTCAGATGATCTCGGAGATACGAATCTAGAAAAAGGTACACGTTTACAATATATTGGTTGAAATTGTTTGCTTAAAATTGTTTGATTGTTTGATTGTTTTTGAAATTATGTGTTGTTTGAATTTTAAATTTTTTATTATTATGTTTATTTTTATTTTTAATATTATAATATTTTTTATTAAAAGAGTATTATTATATTTAATATTACTCCAAAATAATTTGTCACAAGTACTACAGTATAAGACTAAGGGGGAGATATATAAGTTTAGAATTAGTTTTTTGTTCATGACAAAGGGGGAGAAGTATAAAATAGAGTAGTTAGGCTTAGATTAAGGGGGAGTTATTAGTTGTAGGGGGAGTTCTAGTGAAGGTGAAGTATATTTTATAAACATAGGTTGTCATCATCAAAAAGGAGGAGATTGTTATTCCTTGAGATGATGGTTTTGATACAACAACCTTAGGACTTGTTATAAAATATAAATACTAACGTTATGGTTTAGATATATATGTATATGCAGAATATAAACATGCAGGTACCAAGAATGAAGACTGTACAGTATAGAGATACAAGACTGATGAATTTAAAGGTCGAAGATATCAAGATTCAAGACTCATGAGTATCAAGAAATCAAGTTATCAAGAGTTCAAAATTTCAAACAGTACAAGATAATGTAGTTAGTCTAGAATTATGTTAAAACTTCTTGAAAGCACTTACATCTTTATTCGAAATTTGTTTGTGGAATGGAATCCACTTCGAGCCTGTTAAATGGATGGAACCCTAGTGGGATGGAACCCATGACAATATCTAGTGGAACATATAGTGGTCCTATTTTGATATCCACTAATTTTATAAAAATGTTTTTAAAAAATATATCTCTTGTTTTTCAAAAATCATTTCAAAACTTTCTTTTCAAAAATACATCTCTTTTGTTTGAAATATTTTAGCCTCAAAACTATTTTTATCATTTTTAATATTTTGATTTCAAAATTTTCCTTGTTTTTAAACCATCTCTTGTTTTAAATATTTAGCTTTAAAATATTTATATACTCAGATTTTAAATCACTTTATAGATTAAGATTATATATATTTAAAATTATTTTTTAAACTCTTTTATATGTTTAAACTATATTCAAATATATTTACAAAGTTTAGAAATTGTTTTGACAAATTATATAAACTAATTTTAATAAGAAAATCAAAACATCAATTTTGCCTTGAGCATGTCGACATCCCTCAACCCCCCATGTCGACATGGTTTTCGTTATTTTCAAATTTCAATTTTCAAAAGAAGTGTCTATTCGTCGTATCCTTTCACGAATAGATATGGCTGTTGCTCTACTATAAATACCAGTAAGTTCTAAACGAATTTTTATCAGATTTCATTTATTTTCTCTCCTCTTCGTCTTCCACATTTATTCTAAAGAATCCTAAACTATACTCTGCCAAAATACCAAGTGAATCAAACTAGATTATCTCTTATTTGATTCTCTGCCACTCTCTCCATAAGATCTCTGTGCTATTCAGAGTTATAGAATCTTTTGTAAATCAAATTGTTGAGTAAAAGGTGCAGTTGAACCTTGAAATCAATTGGGTGTGATTGTAGCCCCGGAAATCAATTAGGTGATCTTGTAGCCTGGTTAAATCAAGAGAGTTTGCCCTGGACTCGAATACAGGAGGTTGTACCTCATAGCCTTGAATCCGACGGTGTAATCCGAGAGATTATTTTTATAAGAACTCCATACAATTGTGCGGGACTGGATGTAGGGTAACTCCGAACCAGTATAAAATCCTGGTGTGTTCTTTCCTTTACTGCTTTTATTTAGTATTTGCATCTTTTTCTGATTCTGTGATTATATCCGTGTTCGCGAATTGCATTTGTTGGTGTTTAAATTGAATAAAATTCAAAAAGATTTAAAAAAATCCATAAAACACTATTCACCCCCCTCTAGTGTTATTCCAGCCTTAAGATCTGTAATCCGCATATCTCTCGTTTTGTATCAGAGCATTGGTTTTTAAAGTTTTCATAATCTGAATTTTGAAAAGTTTTAAAAATGGCTACCAACATTGGTTCTGTTAACACTATCACTAGTTCATTTGTAGGGGGTCAGTCTACTGCCAGACCACCACTTTTTTATGGTAGTAACTATGCATTTGGGCATGTAGAATGAAAATATATTTACAGACAATAGGATTAGACAATTGGAATATCACACAAACTTAATATTCTGAACACACAACTAGTTTTGCACAGTGGACTGCTGAGCAAAAGACTATTGCACAAATTAATTCCAAAGCCATGAATATTATATTTTATTCACTTGATAGGAATGAATTCAATAGAGTATCTGTTTGTAAGTCTGCATATGATATCTGGAAAACTTTGCAAGTTACTCATGAAGGAACAAGCAAAGTCAAACAGACCAAAATATCCATACTCACAAATCAGTTTCAATTATTCAAAATGAATTCTAATGAGTCCATTTCGGATATGTATAGTAGATTTCAGGAAATTGTGCATTCTCTAATATCATTGGGAAAAAAATTTCCGATGAAGATCATGTCAGAAAAATTCTGAATTCTCTTACTCCGAAATGGGATCAGAAACCTCTTGCAATCAAAGAAGAAAATGATATTAGTACTTTAAATATTGAAGAATCGATTAGAAATCTAATGTCGTTCGAAGTACAAATGCAAGGGAGAAGAGATAGAAAGGCATTCGAAAAGAAGTCAATTGCGTTCAATACATTAATAGATGGATCAGACTCGGGAAGTGATGATGATGAAGAAATAGCTTTCATGACAAAGAATTTTTGGAAGTTTCTGAAATACAGAAAGATGAACAACTACAAAAAGAATGATCACAGGAATTCTGGAAATCATAATGAAGTATCAGAACACGTCAAATATTTCAACTGTGACGAACCAAGCCATCTCAAAAGAGACTTTCTGCATCCTGATGAGCAAAAGTTTCCTGCAAGCAATGATTATACAAAGAAAAGGAAAAGAACGTATACCGCTACACTAGACGATTCAGAGTCAGACTCATCCTTAAGCGATGATGATAAGAAGACGAAAAATTCAAATATGTGCTTTACGGCTATTCATGATTCCGATGATCTCGGAGATTCGAATCTAGAAAAGGTACATGTTTACAATATATTGGTTGAAATTATTTGCTTAAAATTGTTTGATTGTTTTTGAAATAATGTGTTGTTTGAATTTTAAATTTTATATTATTTTGTTTATTTTTATTTTTAATATTATAATATTTTTTATTAAAAGAGTATTATTATATTTAATATTACTCCAAAATAATTTGTCACAAGTACTCCAGTATAAGACTAAGGGGGAGTTATATAAGTTTAGAATTAGTCTTTTGTTGATGACAAAGGGGGAGAAGTATAAAATAGAGTAGTTATGCTTAGATTAAGGAGGAGTTATTAGTTTTAGGGGGAGTTATAGTGAAGGTGAAGTATATTTTATAAACATAGGTTTTCATCATCAAAAAGGGGGAGATTGTTAGTCCTTGAGATGATGGTTTTGATGACAACAACCTTAGGACTTGTTATAAAATATAAATACTAACATTATGGTTTAGATATATATGTATATGTAGAATATAAACATGCAAGTACCAAGAATGAAGATTGTACAGTATAAAGATACAAGACTGATAAATTTAAAGATCGAAGATATCAAGATTCAAGACTCATGAGTATCAAGAAATCAAGTTATCAAGAGTTCAAGATTTCAAACAGTATAAGATAATGTAGTTAGTCTAGAATTATGTAAAAACTTCTTGAAAGCACTTACATCTTTATTCGAAATTTATTCGTGGAATGGAATCCACTTCGAGCCTCTTAAAGGGATGTAACCCTAGTGGGATGGAACCCTAGTGGGATGGAACCCATGACAATATCTAGTGGAACATATAGTGGTCCTATTTTGATATCCACTAATTTTATAAAAATGTTTTTCAAAAATATATCTTTTTTTAAAAAAAAATCATTTCAAAACTTTCTTTTCAAAAAGACATCTCTCTTGTTTGAAATATTTTAGCCTCAAAACTATTTTTATCATATTTAATATTTTGATTTCAAAATTGTCCTTGTTTTTAAACCATCTCTTGTTTTAAATATTTAGATTTAAAATATTAATATACTCAAATTTTAAATCACTTTATAGATTAAGATTATATATATTAAAAATTATTTTCTAAACTCTTTTATATGTTTAAACTATATTCAAATATATTTACGAAGTTTAGAAATTGTTTTGACAAATTATAGAAACCAATTTTAATAAGAAAATCAAAACATCAATTTTGCCTTAAGCATGTCGACATCCCTCAACCCCCCATGTCGACATGGTGTTCGTTATTTTAAAATTTCAAATTTCAAAAGAAGTGTCTATTCGTCGTATCCTTTCACGAATAGATATGGCTGTTGCTCTACTATAAATACCAGTAAGTTCTAAACGAATTTTTATCAGATTTCATTTATTTTCTCTCCTCTTCATCTTCCACATTTATTCTAAAGAATCCTAAATTATACTCTACCAA
This sequence comes from Allium fistulosum, assembly GCA_030737815.1. Lineage (NCBI taxonomy): Eukaryota > Viridiplantae > Streptophyta > Magnoliopsida > Asparagales > Amaryllidaceae > Allium > Allium fistulosum. Next base: position 639,929,612 of record CM060907.1, on the reverse strand, counting down.
AATACCAAGTGAATCAAACTTGATTATCTCTTGTTTGATTCTCTGCCACTCTTTTCATAAGATCTCAGTGCTATTCAGAGTTATAGAATCTTTTGTAAATCAAACTGTTGAGTAAAAGGTGCGGTTGAGCCTTGAAATCAATTGGGTGTGATTGTAGCCCCGGAATGAATTAGGTGATCTTGTAGCCTAGTTAAATCAAGAGAGTTTGCCCTGGACTCGAATACAGGAGGGTGTACCTCATAGCCTTGAAACCGAGGGTGAAATCCGGGAGATTATTTTGATAAGAACTCCATACGATTGTACGGGACTAGATGTAGGGTAACTCCGAACCAGTATAAAATCCTGGTCTGTTCTTTCCTTTACTGCTTTTATTTAGTATTTGCATCTGTGTCTGATTCTGTGATTATATCTGTGTTTGTGAATTGCATTTGTTGGTGTATAAATTGAATAAAATTCAAAAAGATTTAAAAAAATCCATAAAACACTATTCACCCCCTCTAGTGTTATTCCAACCTTAAGATCCGTAATCTGCATTTCTCTCATTTTGTATCAGAGCATTGGTTTTTAAGGTTTTCATAATCTGAATTTTGAAAAGTTTTAAAAATGGCTACCAACACTAGTTCTGTTAACACTATCACTAGTTCATTTGTAGGGGGTCAGTCTACTGCCATACCACCACTTTTTAATGGCAGTAACTATGCATATTGGGCATGTAGAATGAAAATATATTTACAGTCAATAGGATTAGACAATTGGAATATCACACAAACTGAATATTCTGAATACACAACTAGTTTTGCACAGTGGACTGCTGAGCAAAAGACTATTGCACATAATAATTCCAAAGCCATGAATATTTTATTTTGTTCACTTAATAGGAATGAATTCAATAGAGTGTCTGTTTGTAAGTCTGCATATGATATCTGGAAAACTTTGCAAGTTACTCATGAAGGAACAAGAAAAGTCAAACAGACTAAAATATCCATGCTCATAAATCAGTTTCAATTATTCAAAATGAATTCTAATGAGTCCATTTCGGATATATATAGTAGATTTTAGGAAATTGTGCATTCTCTAATATCATTGGGAAAAAAATTTCCAATGAAGATCATGTCAGAAAAATTCTGAATTCTCTTACTCCGAAATGGGATCAGAAACCTCTTACAATCGAAGAAGCAAATGATATTAGTACATTAAAGATTGAAGAATTGATTAGAAATCTAATGTCGTTCGAAGTACAAATGCAAGGGAGAATAGATAGAAAGGCATTCGAAAAGAAGTCAATTGCGTTCAATACATTAACAGATGGATCAGACTCGGGAAGTGATGATGATGAAGAAATAGCTTTTATGACAAAGAATTTTCGGAAGTTTCTGAAATACATAAAGATGAAAAACATCAAAAAAAATGATCACAGGAATTCTAGAAATCATCACTTCCCGAAAGAGACTGTGACGAACCAGGCCATCTCAAAAGAGACTGTCCGCATCCAGATAAGCAAAAGTTTCCTACAAGCAATGATTATACAAAGAAAAGGAAAAGAGCGTATACCGCTACACTAGACGATTCAGACTCAGACTCATCCTTAAGCGATGATGATAAGAAGACGAAAAATTCAAATATGTGCTTTACTGCTATTCATGATTCTGATGATCTCGGAGATACGAATCTAGAAAAAGGTACACATTTACAATGTATTGGTTGAAATTGTTTGCTTAAAATTGTTTGATTGTTTTTGAAATTATGTGTTGTTTGAATTTTAATTTTTTATTATTATGTTTATTTTTATTTTTAATATTATAATAATTTTTTATTAAAAGAGTATTATTATATTTAATATTACTCCAAAATAATTTGTCACAAGTACTCCAGTATAAGACTAAGAGGGAGTTATATAAGTTTAGAATTAGTTTTTTGCCGATGACAAAGGGGGAGAAGTATAAAATAGAGTAGTTAGGCTTAGATTAAGGGGGAGTTATTAGTTTTAGTGGGAGTTATAGTGAAGGTGAAGTATATTTTATAAACATAGGTTGTCATCATAAAAAAGGGTGAGATTGTTAGTCCTTGAGATGATGGTTTTGATGACAACAACCTTAGGACTTGTTATATAATATAAATACTAACGTTATGGTTTAGATATATATGTATATGTAGAATTTAACATGCAGGTACCAAGAATGAAGACTGTAAAGTATAGAGATACAAGACTGATGAATTTAAAGATCGAAGATATCAAGATTCAGGACTCATGAGTATCAAGAAATAAAGTTATCAAGAGTTCAAGATTTCAAACAGTACAAGATTATGTAGTTAGTCTAGAATTATGTTAAAACTTCTTGAAAGCACTTACATCTTTATTCGAAATTTATTCGTGGAATGGAATCCACTTCGAGCATGTTGAAGGGATGGAACCCTAGTGGGATGGAAACCACGACAATATCTAGTGGAACATATAGTGGTCCTATTTTGATATCCACTAATACTATAAAAATGTTTTTCAATAATATATCTCTTGTTTTTTAAAAACCATTTCAAAACTTTCTTTTCAAAAAGACATCTCTCTTGTTTGAAATATTTTAGCCTCAAAACTATTTTATCATTTTTAATATTTTGATTTCAAAATTGTCCTTGTTTTTAAACCATCTCTTGTTTTAAATATTTAGCTTTAAAATATTTATATACTCAGATTATAAATCACTTTATAGATTAAGATTATATATATTAAAAATTATTTTCTAAACTCTTTTATATGTTTAAACTATATTCAAATATATTTACAAAGTTTAGAAATTGTTTTGACAAATTATAGAAACCAATTTTAATAAGAAAATCTAAACATCAATTTTGCCTTGAGCATGTCGACATCCCTCAACCCCGCATGTCGACATGGTGTTCGTTATTTTCAAATCTCAATTTTCAAAAGAAGTGTCTATTCGTCGTATCCTTTCACGAATAGATATGGTTGTTGCTCTACTATAAATACCAGTAAGTTCTAAACGAATTTTTATCAGATTTTATTTATTTTCTCTCCTCTTAATCTTCCACGTTTATTCTAAAGAATCCTAAACTATACTCTGCCAAAATACCAAGTGAAACAAACTTCCATAAGATCTCAGTGCTATTCAGAGTTATAGAGTCTTTTGTAAATCAAATTGTCGAGTAAAAGGTGCGGTTGAGCCGTGAAATCAATTGGGTGTGATTGTAGCCTCGAAAATCAATTAGGTGATCTTGTAGCCTGGTTAAATCAAGAGAGTTTTCCTTGGACTCGAATAAAGGAGGGTGTACCTCGTAGCCTTGAAACCGAGGGTGTAATCCGGGAGATTATTTTGATAAGAAATCTGTATGGTTGTACGAGACTGGATGTAGGGTAACTTCGAACCGGTATAAAATCATGGTGTGTTCTTTCCTTTACTGTTTTATTTAGTATTTGCATCTGTGTCTGATTCTGTGATTATATCTGTGTTTATGAATTGCATTTGTTGGTGTTTAAATTGAATAAAATTCAAAAAGATAAAAAAAATCCATAAAACACTATTCATCCCCCTCTAGTGTTATTCCAGCCTTAAGATCTGTAATCCGCATTTATCTCATTTTGTATCAGAGCATTGGATTTTAAAGTTTTTATAATCTGAATTTTGAAAAGTTTTAAAAATGGCTACCAACACTAGTTCTGTTAACACTATCACTAGTTCATTTGTAGGGGGTCAATCTACTGCCATACCACCACTTTTTAATGGCAGTAACTATGCATATTGGGCATGTAGAATGAAAATATATTTACCGTCAGTAGGATTAGACAATTGGAATATCACACAAACTGAATATTCTGATCACACAACTAGTTTTGCACAGTGGACCGCTGAGCAAAAGACTATTGCACATAATAATTCCAAAGCCATGAATATTTTATTTTGTTCACTTGATAGGAATGAATTCAATAGAGTGTCTGTTTGTAAGTCTGCATATGATATCTGGAAAACTTTGCAAGTTACTCATGAAGGAACAAGCAAAGTCAAATAGACCAAAATATCCATACTCACAAATCAGTTTCATTATTCAAGATGAATTCTAATGAGTCCATTTCGGATATATATATAGTAGATCTCAGGAAATTGTGCATTCTCTAATATCATTGGGAAAAAAATTTCCGATGAAGATCATGTTAGAAAAATTATGAATTCTTTTACTCCGTAATGGGATCAGAAACCTCTTATAATCGAAGAAGCAAATGATATTAGTACTTTAAAGATTGAAGAATTGATTAGAAATCTAATGTCGTTCGAAGTACAAATGCAAGGGAGAAGAGATAGAAAGGCATTCGAAAAGAAGTCAACTGCGTTCAATACATTAATAGATGGATCAGACTCGGGAAGTGACGATGATAAAGAAATAGCTTTCATGACAAAGAATTTTCGGAAGTTTATAAAATACAGAAAGATGAACAACTTCAAAAAGCATGATCACATGAATTTTGGAAATCATAATGAAGTACCAAACCACGTCAAATATTTCAACTGTGACGAACCAGGCCATCTCAAAAGAGACTGTCCGCATCCTGATAAGCAAAAGTTTCCTACAAGCAATGATTATACAAAGAAAAGGAAAAGAGCGTATACCGCTACATTAGACGATTCAGACTCAGACTCATCCTTAAGCGATGATGATAAGAAGATGAAAAATTCAAATATGTTCTTTACGGCTATTCATGATTCCGATGATCTCGGAGATACGAATCTAGAAAAAGGTACTCGTTTACAATGTATTGGTTGAAATTGTTTGATTGTTTGATTGTTTTTGAAATTATGTGTTGTTTGAATTTTTATTTTTTATTATTATGTTTATTTTTATTTTGAATATTCTAATATTTTTTATTAAAAGAGTATTATTATATTTAATATTACTCCAAAATAATTTGTCACAAGTACTCCAGTATTAGACTAAGGGGGAGTTATATAAGTTTAGAATTTGTTTTTTGTTGATGACAAAGGGGGAGAAGTATAAAATAGAGTAGATAGGCTTAGATTAAGGGGGAGTTATAGTGAAGGTGAAGTATATTTTATAAACATAGGTTGTCATCATAAAAAAAGGGGAGATTGTTAGTCCTTGAGATGATGGTTTTGATGACAACAACCTTAGGACTTGTTATAAAATATAAATACTAACGTTATGGTTTAGATATATATATGTATATGCAGAATATAAACATGCAGGTACCAAGAATGAAGACTGTATAGTATAGAGATACAAGACTGATGAATTTAGAGATCGAAGATATCAAGATTCAGGACTCATGAGTATCAAGAAATAAAGTTATCAAGAGTTCAAGATTTCAAATAGTACAAGATAATATAGTTAGTCTAGAATTATGTTAAAACTTCTTGAAAGCACTTACATCTTTATTCGAAATTTATTCGTGGAATGGAATCCACTTCGAGCATGTTAAAGGGATGGAACCCTAGTGGGATGGAACCCACGACAATATCTAGTGGAACATATAGTGGTCCTATTTTGATATCCACTAATTTTATAAAAATGTTTTTCAAAAATATATCTCTTGTTTTTTAAAAATCATTCTAAAACTTTCTTTTCAAAAAGACATCTTTCTTGTTTGAAATATTTTAGCCTCAAAACTATTTTTATCATTTTTAATATTTTGATTTAAAAATTGTCCTTGTTTTTAAACCATCTCTTGTTTTAAATATTTAGCTTTAAAATATTTATATACCTAGATTATAAATCAATTTATAGATTAAGATTATATATATTAAAAATTATTTTCTAAACTCTTTTATATGTTTAAACTATATTCAAATATATAGACAAAGTTTAGAAATTGTTTTGACAAATTATAGAAACCAATTTTAGTAAGAAAATCAAAACATCATTTTTTCCTTGAGCATGTCGACATCCCTCAACCCCCCATGTAGACATGTTGTTCGTTATTTTCAAATTTCAATTTTCAAAAGAGTTGTCTATTCGTCGTATCCTTTCACGAATAGATATGGCTGTTGCTCTACTATAAATACCAGTAAGTTCTAAACGAATTTTTATCAGATTTCATTTATTTTCTCTCCTCTTCATCTTCCACGTTTATTCTAAAGAATCCCAAACTATACTCTGCCAAAATACCAAGTGAAACAAACTTGATTATCTCTTGTTTGATTCTCTACCACTCTCTCCATAAGATCTCAGTGCTATTCAGAGTTATAGAATCTTTTGTAAATCAAATTATCGAGTAAAAGGTGCGGTTGAGCCGTGAAATCAATTGGGTGTGATTGTAGCCTCAAAAATCAATTAGGTGATCTTGTAGCCTGGTTAAATCAAGAGAGTTTGCCCTGGACTCAAATACAGGTGGGTGTACCTCGTAGCCTTGAAACCGAGGGTGTAATCCGGGAGATTATTTTGATAAGAAATCTGTACGGTTGTACGAGACTGGATGTAGGGTAACTCCGAACCGGTATAAAACCGGTGTGTGTTCTTTCCTTTACGGTTTTATTTAGTATTTGCATCTGTGCCTAATTCTGTGATTATATCTGTGTTTGTGAATTATATTTGTTGGTGTTTAAATTGAATAAAATTCCAAAGGATTTAAAAAAAATTCATAAAACACTATTCACCCTCCCTCTAGTGTTATTCCAGCCTTAAGATCCGTAATCCGCATTTCTCTCAATATCCTCTTAACTTCAATGCCAAAGAAGTAGTTTAGACTACCAAGATCTTCAATAGAAAATTCCTTGCTTAGATGTTGTGTGAGATTGTAGATTTTTGGTTCACTATTTCCTGTGATTATGAAGTATAAACTTAAATAAATATGTTATATATAAAAAATAATAATGGAGGAATTAAATATTCTTATAATTACTAATTAAAAAGTATAAACTTGAATTTTAGAACAAATCAGCAAAAGTTAAGTTTTGTTAAAAATAAATAAATACTTAAATAAATATGTTTAAATATTTATTTGAAAAGATAAACTTATTAAAAACACTTAATAAAGATAATAGAAGTATGTTAAAAGATTTAAAAGTATATTAATAATCGGTTTACAAAAATATCCAAATTTTGTCACGTTTTGTTAGTTTTACATACACTGTAAAAATAGAGATTTTGATATTATTTAAATATAATTTTAAAATATGAATAGACTTTTTTTAATTTATTTAAAATAAGTAAAAGGTTCATTTTTAAGTTTGGTTTACTTTAAAATATAGTTTAACAAAAACGTCAAATTTTGACTTTAAAATTTGTTAACAAAAACACTGTTTTCAACCAAAACAAGTTGTCGCTAAGTTGTTGCAAAATGATATGTTTTCTAACACATATATACAACTTTACAAACTTTTAAACACTTATACATTTAGCATATAAGAAAAAAAAAATTATATTAGGAAAGTAAATTAAATAAAACATACAAGAAAGGTGTAAAAGCATGATTTGGCAAAAGAGTGTTTAAGTAAGCTTAAGGAACAACATCATTACATTTATATCCATCACCATAAATGCACAAGTCCTTTCTTGCATGGAAAAGGAGCAAAAGGGTTTTTTAGTAATTTAGAAAGTAAGAAAAAAAGGCAAACATCATTTCTTAAGGATAAATTCACATCCTAACATCATCTCACATTTGATGCACTTCTTATCATGCCTTGGAAAGAGTTTTAAAAATGGTTTAAAAATCAAAAAGTAGATAAGGGTATTTAAGTCATTTGCCATTCCAAACTCAAGTATAAATAAGCATGCATACCATCCATTCTTTCACACTTTACTTCCTTCTTCACTTTCTTCTTCTTCATCATTTTCATATCCATTGCTTCCCACCTCTCCATCGTCTTCCACCATCTCCACCAAGCTACACCTCCACAAACACATGCATACCCCACCTACCCACCTCAAAACCCCACGCAAGCCTACCTACCCACCACCAAAGCTCATGCATGCCTCTAACCAAACCTACCTAAAGGCCGTACCCTCCATACCCCCTTCGAAGCACACGCCCAAATAAAATAAAAATAAAAAATAAAATAAAAGAAAAGAAAAGGAAAGGAAAAGAGAAAGAAAGGAAACGACAAATTCGAAATGCTCGGAAAATAGCACGTTAGTTAGAGAGGCGCGTAACTTACATAAAAGGTTGACGGAGTGGAAATGAAGGTAATAAAATTCTCACCGCTTTTAAAAGATCGTATTTTGATTTTTTTATAATAATCATCTTATTACATATGCAAGTATACACCCCTTTAAAATGTTGTTATGGATGTTTGGATATGTTTATGTTTTGTTTGAATAGTTGCAAGTGTTTATGGTTGTGATTATTTATCATATTAGTTTGTGTATGGACCATAATTGTGTTAGTGATAAATGTTAAACTTGATTATGCTCATTTTGATTAAGTATTCCCTTTATTAAATAGGACCATATTTGGTGATAGGATATACTTTGGAAAAATAAGTCTCTTTTTAAGTGGAATTGAAATTAAAGTTAAAATAAAAGAGAATTTGAAATTAGAAGTGGAATTGGTTTTGAAATGGGAAGTTAAATTGAAATTGAAATTGAGATGAATAGTGAAATTGAAATCAATTTTGAAAATTGAAAGTGAGATTAAGGTTGAAATTTAAATTAGAATTGGAATTAGATTTAAAATCTAAGTTTTAATTGGGTTTAATTTGAAGTTAGAATTGAAATTGAATTGAAATTGGAATTTAAAATTTAATATTAAAATAATATGAATAAAATAATATTATAATATGGAAATAGTAAAAATATAATTTAAAAAGCTTTAAAAATTGAAAATATTGCTTTAAAATGATTTGTAATGATTTTATAAGTAATAAAATTCAATTTGAATAGATTATTTCAAATGTTGAAAAATGAGTTAAAACTAGGCGCGTCGTGCAACGGTAGTTCGCGATTTCGCGCCGAAAAGTTCAAATGAGTGTGTAGAGTGGAATATAGCTCGGAATTCTTCCAGATAAGAAAATTCCGGACTATTATATTCATATCTTCTTAACGAAGAAAGAAAATCAAAAATTTCGTTAAGTATATTTTGAATTATGCCCAAATCAATTTTCTAGAAAAATCATGCTAGTGTAGTTAAGTGACCATAACAGGAAATCCTTTTAAATGAACGTTTTTAATTATGGAAAAATATGAAATAAATTTGATAAATCCATTTAAATAATTTAGACGAGATTTGAAATGGAAAATATGAATTTTCAAATATTAAAAAGTTGTTTAAATCAAATAAGCTTATATAGCACTTTCCGCACCACTTTTATGCTGCGAATTCTATAACTTTGGGAATATAAGTTTAAAAGTAATGATTTTTCCTATAATATATTATGAATGTTTTTAAAAGGAAAATTAAGCATTTAAACGATAATTTGTAATTTTTTTTATAATCAATTCCAAAATAAAGTTGATAACTGAGTATGCGGAAACGAATAGTACATTTGTCCCGCCTGTGGGATCTGGGAAGATAAAACAAGGTATTTAACTAAGGTTGGAGATGGAGCAACCGGTGCCCTGAACTTACCTGGCCTATGTTTCCTTTTCTTTGGCAAGGGGTGGAATAGATCGAAAGGAAAGCCCGGATGCTCTAAAAAGGTTATATTAATTTTTCCAAAATAAAAGAAGGTTGGTATTATCCAAAGCAAAAGAATGAATTACTTACTATAAGACAAAAGAAGAGATTTTGTAATCATCCAAAAAGAATTAAAGTGAAAAGAGACTTAATAAATCATGTATATTCATATTCACTTTTTACCGATAATTGGATTTCGAAGGAACTGGGTCAGATTTCGGTGATTCCTATCCGAAAACCACTTCGAACCAATTTACGTGTTCGAAAATGATGATGTTTGAAGACGGAGATATTGAGACGAATAATAACGAGGGACTACTTGTTGATTAATTGGGGATAAACTCCCGATTCACTATATTATAGCAGTGGTCTCTTTGTTATGAAAAACCTCGAAAACTACAAGGACTTCTCTCCTAGTAATGGCCGAGGAAAGTAACTTCGATTTCGTTCGGTCCCAGAACGAACTTGTATCGAAGAATGTCTTACCTTGCATTCTAAATCACAATGAGTGATCTATATAAATGTATATCAGTCGGTGGCGGAGAAGACACCATCTCTTAGCTTATCACCCTTTCCCGAGACATACGAGCTCAGGAAGTTATACGTTTATAGAAATCAGTCATGTGGATGTGGAATGGAAATGTGGCATTCAAAGTAAAGAAGATATGCTATGTGAAAAGGTAAACGTTGCCTCGAGCCTCATCAATCGGAAATGACCGAAACAGGGTTAGATGCGGCAAGGCTAAGTGGGTCATTCCCAATTAGGGTATGATCATCCCCTTCTAGATATATTTCTTCCTACTATCGTTCGGGATGTAAATTAATGTGGTTTGTATGCTCGGACGCCCGGTTTAAAGGTCGGTAATGACCGGGGGATGACATATTCGGTACTACCTAGTTAAAGAGGTAGGCCAGTATTGTGTTGGTAGAGGGCAAATGTTCTATGCCTCGGTACATCCATCAAAAGGTGTACCCATCGGAAGGTAGTCCCTTCAATTGGTCATTTGTACGGAAATCCATTCTCCAATAAGAACCTATGGTTTTGTTTGTAGAACCTAGTATGCCGGCATTTAATAATGGTAACAATTTCGGCTAAGATTAATAAGTTTATTTGCAAATGTTTTCAAAGAGATTTCATTAAAAATAATATCAAATGTTTAGATATAAAAGTGTTTTAGTTATCATAAGGCAAAAACCCATCCGTGTTTATGTGTAGGCGTGGTCTTATGAGATACTCTTTATTTTCAAAGGATTTTATTCATAGGCTGATATATGACACTGTCATTTATTATTGAGTTTTTCTCATACTAGTTTATCAAGCCTGATCCGGGTATTTTCAATACTCGGGTCAGATCCGAGTAGTTTAAGGTTTAGTTGAAGACGGTTGAAGTTTCCAGAGGAGAGCTGGAGATATTCATCTACGTATGCACATATTATGTTATCCGTTGCTGTTTGTTTTATTTAATGTTTGTCAGCAATTGTAGGGACAAATGTTTATAATTGTCCAAGCTGAATTTAGGTTAGACTCTGATATATGTATTTAAAAAGTTTTCCGCTGTAAAGATATTTATTCAATATTATATATTATTCCATTCCTATGAGATTATGTTCTGTCTATTTTTCTTTATTACCCTTGATGATCCGTCTTTTTGTGCAATTTGAGTCAGACATGTGTGGTTTATTGTCGGATCAAAGGGTATGGAAAAATGGTTCATCACAGTTGTTATAGCTTTACTGAACTTTGTAAACAAAAAATTATCAGATTTGGTTGAATTATAGCCCAGGTTGATTAAATTTGATTTCAATTTTTTGAACCGGATTCTTTGTGCATTCTTGAGACCATAAATTGCTTTATTTTGTTGTCATATAAGTTCTTCATTTCCACTCTGTTTGAATCCATAAGGTTGTTCCAAGTAGACTTCTTGTAGAACACCATTTAGGAAGGCACTGTTTACGTCCAATTGTTTAATGCTCCACTTTTTGTGCAAGGAAATAGTGAGAATTATTCTAATAGATGCTTGAGCAAGAAGAGTAAGTCCTGAGTCAACAATATGTCTGTCTTTTCTTTCTACCAATCCATTTTGTTGTGAATGTATGTACAAGTTATTCTTTGAATTAGGTCTTTCTAAAAATATTCTTTGACTGGTTTGAATTCTGTTCCACCATCAATCTGCATAACTTTGACTTGATAATTCTTTTGCTTTTCTGCTTGAGCTATAAACTGTAATACTGATTGTATGTTCCAGATTGTGATTTTAAAATATAAATCCATACATATCTAGAGTGCATCTACAACTGAAATATAGTACTTAAACTCATAATCAGTGTTAATTGGTACCGGTCCCCATAAATTTATGGCAATTATTTCTAGAGGTTTACTATATTTGGTTTTAGAATTTGAAAATGCAAGTTTGTGGCTTTTACCTATTTGATAATTTATGAAAAAAAGGCGTAGAAATATTATCAAAACAAAAATTTTATTTCTATTTAATACTTGGTTTACAATACCTGCATTTAGATGTCCTAGTTTATAATGCCAAATATCAAAATTCTTACACTTCTCCGCCTGCCTGGTTTCAAAAATATTACATTATTATTTTTTATTTTCAAAGTTTCGTGAGTTAGCAACATTAGATTTGTATAGTCCTCTAAATTCATTACCCAACAAAAGAATTTCTTTAGTTAGATTGTGTTTAACTAAACAATATTTAGGGTAAAATTCAAAATGCACATTATTGTCATTTGCAAATTGTGACACACTCATGAGATTTTTACAAATTAAATGAACTCATAATTAATTGTTGAGATAAAATTGTATTTCACCTTTAATGCATGCATTTCCATTATGAGTTATTTTAATAGACTCACTATTTCCCATGTGAATGGACTGTTTACCTCTGTACTCCTTGTTTCCAAGATTTAGATTGCTTGTTACATAATTAGTAGCTCCTGAATCCGGGTACCACCTTTCATCTTGAATGTCAGCAGGTTTGGTATTATCATTTCTTGTATTTTCTTTCTGGTCTCTCGAATCTTGCTGCATATTAGCTATATTTCGGTAGTTTTGTCGGTTATCAAAATTCAACTCTAAATTCAAATCTATAATGAACATTATATTTTGATTGTGTTTGATCATGTTTGATTAATTTGATTGTTATTTAATTGAATTTGTTATCATTTATTTTTTCTAATTGCATTATGTAATGTTCAATAGGATATTTAAAACGTCGAATAAACCATAAAGCATGAAACTAAGAACACATCTAACATTCTTTAAAGAAGAGCATTAAGGATTTTCCATCAAAATAGCATTCAACATTGGAAGTTACTACACCTCAATTCAACTATTAGTTCCATGATTAACATGTTTTAGTTCATTCCCTTAAGCCCTACCCTACAATTGTTGAATGGGATCCAATGTTGCGATCGTCAATATATGAATTTTAACATCTTGTCACACAACAAATAATGGTATAAAATATATCAATGTTGCGATCGTCAATATATCAAACTAACTTTAGAAGAATTTAACTCAAGGAAGTGAATTAATAATGGTATAAAATATGCATTTTTACAGCATGTTGGTATACCACTTTGTCACACAACAAATGTGAGAACAATGCAAGGGATTATTGTGATGCCCTACCTCTATACTCACACTAGCCAAGGACACTACAAGGTAATGCCATTGACTAGCACGAAGAAAAAGGCTTTTGAGGAGCGACCATCTATGTCATTGATTTGAGTGAGAACCGATACGTCAGATAGTATATCATTCATTTCATTTCGAGAGGAAATCTGACATATCCAATCCTAACTCAAATCTACTACACAGTGGCTAAGTGGCCTTCGGAATCAATATAAAATAAACATAACATAAAATCAGTCACATATATTCATATCACTAAGGCGGAAACATATATGAATACAACACATAGAAGTGAACATCATAGTAGTGGTCATACAAGATCCACTACATGCCAAAAGAATAGGTACATGTACTACACAAAAGAATAAGTATACATCAAAGAGTCTCTATCTCGTATACATTAAAGACAAAAACTACTAAGCTAAAGTAGTTAGCCAAAAGTCAGAAGCTGATCCCTGCTAAGAAGTCAAGTGGAAGCACGTGAAACACCTCGGTCTGACCCGAGTATTATTTAAGAAGAAAAATAATAAATGGATCAGTCTAGCTATAATTATCATGTAAGATGAGATAAAATAAGAGATATAACAAATATATGTGATAATAGTAAAAATCATATAATATCTCAAGTTTTCTCAAATACCCAAAAAGAATGTCATATTCTTTATTTTATTCACAAACTCATAAATATTGATAAAACATATCAATGAAAATCACAAAAATTGGTGAAACACAAATTTCAGAAATCAATAATTAGAAATCCAGAAAACACAAAAAGGGGGTAGGCCTATCACAAACGGGAGCATAAAAACTCACCTACACGTGTATCACAAACGCGGGATGCTAACCCACAAAATGAGCCGAAGCTTCACAAACGGTCCGATGACCATGGGTCGCTAGCCCATAACAAGTCAAAGCTTCACACAAAACGAGACGCTAACCCATAAAAAAATGAACCGAAGCTCCATAGAACAGGGTATAGTCCCCCATTGCGGACGATGAGTCGAAGCTCCACAAAACGGGTTATACATGCGGACAAAGAGACATCGCATATCGCTAGTCTAAATCGAAAAATGATCATCGTTGATCAATAAAAGTGTAATTTACACCAATCTAGTAAATAAATGAGTTTACCTTCTTGTCCCATAACCACTGGCTTCACTTAAATATTTACGAACAAATTGTAGATTTCCACTCAAAAATTGTCACAAGATTTCAATCGAACAAGTCTAAGAATTAACCGACGAAGTAAACGCAAGCGTTTCATACCATTTGTTTTGCATTGGATTGCTCATACGAATGAGGTAAAGGTTTGTATATACTAATAGATTGGAAAACGGTTTTAAAACGAGTTTTGTATTAAAAGTAGTGTTGAAATCATTTTTGTGAAAGAGTTTTAGTATTTACTACTAGTATAAAAACCTTTGTATTTTAAAGTGACAAATCACAGAAACGATTGTAAAAAAATCTATCACAAAAATCGGCATTTCAATAACGTGAATCAAAACCATGGAAATCGATATCGAATCCATCAAATGAAAACACCAAAAATCCAGGAAAGAAATCATCAAGGTCGATAATGAATGACAATAACTAATCGGATCATCATAAATCGATAAAAATTGGAAATCCACATAAAAATAGGCAAATATGCAGAATTTGACAGTGCCAAACATCTGAGGGTTTTCCCAGACGTCTGAGCTGAAGCTCTGGAAATTCATTCCAGGTGGCTCAGATGTCTGGGGATAAACCTCAAACGTCTGACCCTGGGTTCTGGAATTTTTATTCCTAAGCCTCAGATGTCTAAGTGTTTTCCCAAGACGTCTGAGTTGAAGCTCAGGGCAGAATTTGCCTAGCCCAAAATGGGCAATCGAAATCGGAAGCAATTGAATGAGCTAAGACAGCTTGGGATTTATGCCAAGTTACTACCCAACCCTATAGGTTCATCAATACACCCGAATCGACATGCCTAAACACCCATACCTAGGTTTTCATAAGTTTTGACACTACAACAAAACAGGCTTTTTACAACGGGCAATGCCCGTTGTAATATGTGTTCCACAACGGGCAGCGGACCGTTGTAATAGGCGATGTTGTAATAGGTCACCCATATTTTACAACGGGCAGTTAATGTTGTAAAGACCGTTGTAGTAATCTTTTTTACAACGGTCGCCGACCGTTGTAATAGACTATAATACAAGCTTCTTTGCCCGTTGCAAAATACTATCATACAAGATGGATAACATGTTTCACAACATTCCTTGACCGTTGTAAAAAACATTTTGACAACGGTTTTTGACCGTTGTTATAGACTTTAATACAAGGCGCAAATGACCATTGTGAAAATGATTTTTACAACGGTTATTGACCGTTGTAATAGAGTATAATACAACGCGCTTTGACCGTTGCAGAAAAAACGCAAATTAAAAAAAAATTACAGCAACATATAGGTAGCACATCCATACAAATAATGAATAATTTAACAGTAATAAATATTACGCACAAACAACCAAAATCACATGCGAAAAGACTAAAAGATAGTCATAAAATTCCAACACTCCCAAAAGTTAGATAAGTTTACCTCCCAAATTCATAAAGCATTAATACATAACAGTCGGCTATAAATATCAAGTTCTAAGTACAATCATACTAGACTAAGGATATAAAGTCTTTGTGTCACGCGACGGTTGATCCAACGGCCTCTTTACTAGTGGACATCTCTGAATTTGGCCTAAATAAAAAAGCTTCTGGTTCCACCGCTACATCCACCCATACTTTCCAAGCTTCTGCTCCAAGCTTTACAAAATGTACCGACGCATCAGGATCAGTGCTTGCTATTGTCCCCTCTGCAACTACGTTCTTCTCCCAACTAACAAAGTAACAATGTGAAGAGGAGTCTTTTTATATTTAAATAAAACACACATTTTATAATTCTTTGGATGGGAGACTAAAACACAATAAACCATATGTTGCATGGTGACAAATCTGACATGTGCCTAAAAAGCAACATTGGTGCAACTGCTAAACTATTATAGCTTACAGTATTTGATTGTGAACGATAATACGTGGACTTTGATGATCATTTTACCATATTATGAAAAGAAAAGCAAAATGAACCAAATCAAAACTGCTATTAAGCAGCTAACAGTATTCAGATAACGCCGCCGCATCGTAAATGAAGTTTTTATATCATCTTTTAAATGAAGTTTGCACAGATTAAATGATCTACCAGGTATTTCATTACTTATTTTTTATATCATCTTTTAAATAAAGTTTGCACAGATTTGATCAAAAGATATAGATATATACTTGATTCTTCGTTATATCTAAGATTAGAATAAAGTACCACTCTTGTTATTTTAAAAAAAATTTACATCAATTATATCCTTAATTATGATTGCAGTTCAAAAAAGTAAACCAAATTTGTTGTTTGTATAATTTTATCATTAAATATAACTGCACAAAGTCATTTTCACATATATTTAGTCATATTTTTATGTTGAATCATACGTAGGTAATTTGAAATTTTATTTCTAAGTTGCAATATCTAACTTCTTATGAGTTTAAATTTTTATTTACATTATTAATTAGTAAAAAACAAAATTGTAAGTAGTTTATTTGTTAGATCCTATTTTTAAGTGATATTAAGATTTAGTAAATATTTGTAGAGCAAATTTTGAATTTGTAAAATAAGCTTAATTGTTAGATCCTAATCTTAAGCTATGTTATATTTTAATAATATATGTAGAAAGACATTTTTGGTATTTCATGCTGATACCAAAAAAGCGTGACAGCAAATATATTACAACTATTAATAAAAGTTTACATATAAAGGGCAATTTTGGAAGTTTGTGATCGGACCAAAAGTTTGCGCTTCCAAATCAACAATTAATAAAGATGTATATACTAAATAGGATATAATTATATCAAAATTTGAAAGAAAGAAATCAAATCAAATACTTCTCATATCAACCTTAATGAAATCAATCAATTTGGCATTATAGGAAGATGGATGGGTAGTATGCCGGGTATTCAAGAAAAAGTGCTTCTTCAAGACAGGAAGCAGCGAAGCAAGTTCAAGCCAAGGTGGTGCATCTGACACGCTAATGTACATGAACACATCATCAAACTGTCTGGACCATTCACGGTCGCTATACATACCACAAAACTTCCACTCAAATCTAGTACACCCACAACCAATAACAAGCTTGTACATGCCCGAACTAGCACTACACTACTCTAACCAATTGGCCAGTACAGACGTCGCTTACTTGAATAATGCTCAACAAATTCAAGTTCAAGACTTCCTACCCAATCATAGTAGGACTTCACCTAATGGGTATGAGTATCATCACCCTTCTAGCATTGTTGATAATTGTGAACTGCAAATTCATAAACATGGAGAAGAAGATGGTAGAGAAATGAACGCTAATGATTGGGCGATTATTGATGAACAGAATAACGTGAATGGGCAGATGAATCAGATTGTAGGGCAGCAACAGATAAGGAGTGCAGAGATGGATTTATGGGGGTATGGAAAGGACTAGGAGTGAGTATTTATAATCTCATATATATAAATGAGTATGTATACATTGATTGTCACTAAGATATGAAAAGTGTAAAGAATTTGTTTGATTGTGTTTTATTATAATTTTGGTGTATTAAGTAATAATAAGAAGAAAAATGCTGCCCAATTCCTATGATCATGTAATGGCTAATGAAAATTGCATGATGTTTGAAGCCCATTAAGATATATAAATGCATTACTTATTTCATAATAACCAGCAATGACTTCAGTTTGGAAAATGGACTAACATCAAACAAAGCATGCAAAAGGTTGAAGTTTTGAGCAAGACAAGCATACACATACACATACACACAAAAGCAAAATACCGATGATTCATTAATGCAACTACTTAGTACTTAGAAGTTTGATAGATTGGAAATATAACCATTAATTAGCACCTTCTTCAGGATCAGCTTTTGTTTCATATCCTAGATGAAGAGCAGTTTGATCATGATGATGAGGAAATGCAGCTTCCAGCAGGTTCATATGGTAATAGTTTCTGGTATCAAATGGTGGAAGTGCACTGAGTTCTATGCTTGTTTGTGCTTCATTCATTTGGTACGCTCTTTCATTCTCCGCAATCTGAGTAACCCGTTAAAGATACATTCAGTATACAAAGCAGTATTAGAATGAAAATGAGTATATCTTTCGAGACACTAATATTGTGTACATTATTTGATATATAGGTTATGTTTAAAAATGCATATAAAGATGTACTCAATGAAATAGGTATTTAAGTTATCTCCCACATTATTGTCCTAGTGTTGATATGCAAGACATGTTATTTGTTCTTGCACAATGATCAAAACATAAACTAGATTGCAACATTTATAGAACATTAGCCTTTGGAAGCTTTTCTGTCCCCAATTGTGACCAATTGACGCAGCGGATAATTCAAAACAATGTAGATCGGTGAAAGTAGCAGTCGATGGATTGATGAATGCTGAATTGCCCGAATTCGTTGATCCGAAGATACCGAACTCTAGCTATCTCGAACTCGTTGATCGCGCACGATACCGGGTTCAAAGATCTTCAATTCTTCAAGCGTTGATCAAGCGCACTTGATTCCGCGAATCGGCTTCTACAATCGTTGAATCGAGCGCACTCGATTATCCGAAAGAGGAGATAGGAGATTACACTCAACTACCAATTTGGAATGAAAGCACAAAGCAATCAAAAGAGAATTTTATTCAAAAATCAACAACCTTTTACAAATGAGAGACTCGGCCTATTTATAGGCGTTTTACAACTCACACAAAAAAACAACAAATTTACACAAGTCCTAAGTCGGCTCCGACTTATAACAAGCGACTCAACAATAGCCGTCCTACCATAAGTCGTATACGACTCAACAGTTTACAACACAACCGACTTACGACTTATGCAAAACATACGACTTAAAGAAATTACAACACAGTACAACAACCCTTAACTCAGCTCCGACTTAAGATATCCTCCGACTTAGCATATGGCGACATACGACTTAAAGACAGAAAAGTACAAACAGACAACATTACTTAAGTCGTTGCCGACTTAACAACATAACACGATTCAACAATAGCAGTGACTTCAGAAACAACGGTCCAGATTAACTCGGTAGGAAATCAATGGTTTCTATCCTCAGCGACTTAACTCCTGACTCGTTAGGTCGTTCAAGAGACTTAACTAAGTCGTAACTCGGTTCCGACTTATAACCCGCTCCGATAAGTCGTACATTAATCAAAACACTTCCCTTAAGTCGTTGCCGACTTAAGCCTTCACATTTTCCACCTCGTGTTGCTCCTCCTGTAGTTTTAGGTCGTAGCTCGTTCGAGTTGAGTCGGTCACTACTTATGTCTTCTCTCCAGTTAAGTCGGTCACGACTCATGCCTTTTTCTATAAGTCGGTCACGACTTATAATTCCTCTGTTAGCTTTAACTCGTGTATGACTCACGACATTGTCCTTAAGTCGTTGATGACTCATAGCACCTTCCTTAAGTCGGTCACGACTTATACCTTTTGCTCTGATAAGTCGGCTACGACTTATGCCTTGGGAAATTATAGCTTGGCCTACATCATCCTCCCCAGGTTGAAAGAAATTCGTCCTCGAATTTGCACTTTCCTCCCCCTCTATATGCTCATCCCCGTGATATGGTACGAGATGCTTCACATTGAATACGTCGGATGTATACACATCATCTGGCATCTTCAATTTATAAGCATTTTCATTAATTCGTTTCACGACTTCCACCGGGCCAATTTTTCGTGCTTTCAATTTATTGTACGTTCCCACTGGAAAACGATCTTTTGTTAACACTGCATAAACCAAATCACCTTCATGAAATTCAACACTTCTTCGTTTCAAATCTGCAGATCGTTTATATTTCTCGTTTGCTTTCTCCAATCGTTCCTGAACGATTTGATGACATTCTGTTAACCCTTCAACAAAATCAGCAGCTTTCTTAACTGTCTTCTTTGATTGAGGCACTACCGTTAGATCCAACGGTCCCTTCGGCAAACTCGAATATACTATCTGAAATGGACTGAACCCAGTACTTCGATTCATAGCATGATTATGAGCAAATTCTGCCTGGCATAACTTCACATCCCAACTCTTCAGATTATCTTGAACAATACACCTCAACAAATTTCCCAATGATCTATTAACCACCTCTGTTTGTCCATCAGTTTGCGGATGATAAGCACTACTAAACTTCAGCTTCGTTCCTACCATCTTCCACAAACTTAGCCAAAAATGACTCAGAAAATGAGTATCTCTATCCGACACAATAGATTCTGGCAACCCATGAAGTCGATATATCTCTTTGAAAAACAACTGAGCAACATGAACAGCATCCGCCGTCTTTTTACAAGCAATAAAATGTGCCATTTTCGAAAATCGATCCACGACCACATAGATGGAATCGTTTCCTCGCTGGGTTCTTGGCAATCCCAACACGAAGTCCATACTCACATCAACCCATGGTTTAATCGGTACAGGCAATGGCATATATAAACCAGCATTAGTCGCAGTTCCTTTCGAAACCTGACAAATATGACAACGCTCCACAAACCTTTCCACCTCCTTCCTCATTGATGGCCAAAAGTAGGACTGTGAAATCAACTGTAAGGTTCGATCTCTCCCAACATGTCCCTCTTCGTGTAACTCCTTGATAATCTTCATTCTCAGACTACCCTCCGGTATGCATAATTGACTCCCTTTAAAAAGAAAACCATCTATCATTACGAACTCATCCGTCTCTCCCTCCTTGACTTTATCAACAAACTTCATGAAGTAAGGATCTTCAACAAATAGTTCCGGCAACATTTCAAACCCCGTCACTTCAACTTTCAGCGTAGTCAACAAATGACTCCTCCTACTCAAAGCATCAGCCACTCGATTCGTCACCCCTGTCTTGTGTTTAACAACGAAAGTAAACTGTTGTAGATATGCAATCCACGATGCATGTCTTGCTGAAATCTTGTCTTGTCCTTGCAAATGCTTTAAGGCTTCATGATCAGTGTAAAGAACAAACTCTTTCTGAAATAGATAATGTCTCCAGTGTTTAATAGATTGTACAACAGCATAGAACTCCACATCATATGTACTGTAACGCATCTTCGCTCCTGACAAATTCTCACTGAAATATGCAATTGGACGTCCCTTCTGACTCAACACCCCTCCAATCCCAACCTTGGATGCATCAGTATGTAGTTCAAACACCAACTGAAAATCTGGTAATACTAGAATTGGTGCAGACGTCAGCAATTCCTTGATCTTCCCAAAAGCACTCCCTGCTTCCTCTGTCCATGCAAACTGTTTACCTTTCATGCAATCTGTAATAGGTGCCATCACACTACTAAAGTGTGGTATAAACCTTCAATAGAATGAAGCCAACCCGTGAAAACTACGAACTTCCGTTATCGTCTTGGGCTGTGGCCAATTTCTGATCGCCTCAACTTTACTTTGGTCAACCTGTATTCCTTTCTCTGAAACAACATATCCCAGAAATAAAACACTGTGCGTCATGAACACGCATTTCTTCGTAGCAGCATAAAATTGTTCTTGTCTCAGTACCATCAGCACTTCTCTAAGATGATTCAGATGTTCCTCTGAACTCCCACTGTAAATCAGAATATCATCAAAATACACCACCACAAATTTCCCAATGAACGGTCGAAAAATCTGATTCATCACCCTCATAAAAGTACTCGGTGCATTGGATAAACCAAATGGCATGACCAACCATTCGTATAGACCCTCCCTGGTTTTAAAAGCAGTCTTCCACTCATCTCCTGGTCTGATACGAATTTGATCATATCCGCTCTTCAAATCAATCTTAGAAAAGATAGTAGCTCCGCTTATCTGATCCAACAAGTCATCCAACCTCGGCATCGGAAATCTATATCTCACGGTAATCTTATTCAATGCTCGACTGTCAGTGCACATCCTCCACGTCCCATCCTTCTTAGGTACCAATAAAGCTGGTACAGCACAAGGACTCAGACTCTCCTACACACGCCCCTGTTCAAGCAATTCTTCTACTTGCCTCCGTAACTCTTCATGTTCCTTCGGACTCATTCGATAATGTGGTCTGTGTGGCAATACAACACCTGGAACAAGATCTATCTGATGTTGTATATCCCTCAATGGTGGCAACTCCGTTGGTAATTCCTCTGGAAATACATCGTCAAATTCTTTCAAAACTTGTTTAACTTCTTCTGGAATTTCAACCTATTCACTGCTTTCTCGTCCAATCAACAAGAATACTTCTGGTTCTTCCTCAACCTCCTTAACAAACTCCTTCAAAGATAATAAAGTTTTCAGCTCTTCGATTTCTTCGGACTTACTTTCTTCTTGTGATCTCTTCTTCGGAACTAAGATAATCTTCGTGCCTTTAAACATAAAACTGTAGCTATTGGTCCGTCCGTCATGTAGTACTGCTCGATCATATTGCCATGGTCTTCCCAATAATAAGTGGCATACATCCATCTCTACTACATCACACCATATTTCATCTTTGTATTTCTTCCCAATAGAGAATGGAACACGAACTCGTCTATCCACTTTCACTTCTCCTCCTTTTCTCAACCATGCTAACTTGTATGGACTCGGATGTTTCTCTGTTTTCAATTTCAACTTTGTCACAGCCTCGGTTGAAATAATATTATCACAGCTTCCTGCATCAATCACAAACTTACAAACCTTCCCCAGAATAGTACATGTTGACCGAAAGATATTACTCCTCAACCAACTAGCTTCTTCCTGCTTCGGTGTTAAACATGATCTCCTCAGCATTAGATTACAACCTTCATCTCCTGACGCAATATCCTGCTCGTCCTCCTCAACTGGATTAGAACAATCTCCATCAACATCCTCATCGTCAACTTCTGCAATCATGGTTCTCTTCTTTGGCTTTGGACACTCACTGCTTTTATGACCCAATTCCTGACAATTGTAACATTTAAACCCATTGTTAACTTTCGCCTTCTCAACCTCCTTCACCGTTGGTCTACTGATAGGTTTAGAAATGTTAGAACCCCCACTAACACCCTTCATTTGGTTGCTGGAATTAGTAAACACACCACCTCCTCGTCTACCCTGCTTCTCCCAAGCCAACGCTTTCTGATGTGCTTCCGCTACAGATCTTGGATCGAACATATTCACCATATCCTGAATCTGCATTCTCAATCCCCCAATGAATCTAGATGTCAGTTGCTCTTCCGTTTCCATAATGTCATTTCTCGCAATAAGTTGATAAAATTCATCAGCATAGTCGTTAATTGTCTTCGTGCCCTGCCTCAAGTTCTGCAAACGTTGATACATCAAAGATTGATAATTGTAAGGTAAGAACGTTGCTTTCATCAATTTCTTCATCTTCTCCCAAGATTCAATTTTCGACTTTCCCATCCGATCACGTGTAAGTTTGGTCTGCTGCCACCATGCCAAAGCTCTACCTCTTAGCCTCGTAGCAACCAACTTTACTCTATGATGTTCTGGAACTTCCTTGAAGTCAAAAATCTCCTCTACATTAGCCACCCAATCTAGAAACTCCTCTGCTTGCATACCACCCTTGAATTCAGGAATTTCTGTCTTCATCCCCGACTCCCATTTGTGATCATACTCAGAATAGTTTCTTCCTTGACCTCTTCCTTGAATACTACCACCATCATACTCCTCTTCAAAATCAGATGCATAACGATGTCGATTCTGACCACCAACATCTCTACTACCATTACGTCTTCTACCTTCATCCCTTCTATCGACATTCCTCCGTTCACGATCATTCACGTTCCTCCCACGTCCTTGATCATTTTCAACACTTCTGTCTCGATGGGAATGTGGCGAGACTCTACTACCCCCATGGTTAGATTCTGGTGAAACCCTTCTCCGATTTTGATTCATTTCTGTCATAAGCTTCTCTAACCGGCCTCACTTGCTTACCACGGCCCAACTTCAAAATGATTAGGCTCCAAGTCTCGATCTAGCTATGATTGGCTAGAACAAGCTCTGATACCAAAATTGACGCAGCGGATAATTCAAAACAATGTAGATCGGTGAAAGTAGCAGTCGATGGATTGATGAATGCTGAATTGCCCGAATTCGTTGATCCGAAGATACCGAACTCTAGCTATCTCGAACTCGTTGATCGCGCACGATACCGGGTTCAAAGATCTTCAATTCTTCAAGCGTTGATCAAGCGCACTTGATTCCGCGAATCGGCTTCTACAATCGTTGAATCGAGCGCACTCGATTATCCGAAAGAGGAGATAGGAGATTACACTCAACTACCAATTTGGAATGAAAGCACAAAGCAATCAAAAGAGAATTTTATTCAAAAATCAACAACCTTTTACAAATGAGAGACTCGGCCTATTTATAGGCGTTTTACAACTCACACAAAAAAACAACAAATTTACACAAGTCCTAAGTCGGCTCCGACTTATAACAAGCGACTCAACAATAGCCGTCCTACCATAAGTCGTATACGACTCAACAGTTTACAACACAACCGACTTACGACTTATGCAAAACATACGACTTAAAGAAATTACAACACAGTACAACAACCCTTAACTCAGCTCCGACTTAAGATATCCTCCGACTTAGCATATGGCGACATACGACTTAAAGACAGAAAAGTACAAACAGACAACATTACTTAAGTTGTTGCCGACTTAACAACATAACACGATTCAACAATAGCAGTGACTTCAGAAACAACGGTCCAGATTAACTCGGCAGGAAATCAATGGTTTCTATCCTCAACGACTTAACTCCTGACTCGTTAGGTCGTTCAAGAGACTTAACTAAGTCGTAACTCGGTTCCGACTTATAACCCGCTCCGATAAGTCGTACATTAATCAAAACACTTCCCTTAAGTCGTTGCCGACTTAAGCCTTCACATTTTCCACCTCGTGTTGCTCCTCCTGTAGTTTTAGGTCGTAGCTCGTTCGAGTTGAGTCGGTCACTACTTATGTCTTCTCTCCAGTTAAGTCGGTCACGACTCATGCCTTTTTCTATAAGTCGGTCACGACTTATAATTCCTCTGTTAGCTTTAACTCGTGTACGACTCACGACATTGTCCTTAAGTCGTTGATGACTCATAGCACTTTCCTTAAGTCGGTCACGACTTATACCTTTTGCTCTGATAAGTCGGCTATGACTTATGCCTTGGGAAATTATAGCTTGGCCTACATCACCAATGCATGCCAATATAATTATATTATTTTAGTAAAAAAAAAGGAATTATATTATTCAATTAATATTTGCATTAAGTTGCCAAGTAGCCAAAACGGGCATATGCAAATACATACAATTTTTTCCCCTATCATACCTTAGCTCTGTAAAAAGAATTGAGACTTTGCAGTTCTGCCTCCTGCACAATGCAAATTCATCTCATTAATAGGAAGTTAGAGTAAGTTATTTATAAATAAAACATACTGAGCACGGGTTACCCTTTTCTGCATGTATTCGATCTCCATTAACAATTGCTCATGCTAATAGGAAAATTTATAATTTAGAATGACATCAAAATGATGTAATATTGATTAGTTAAACTTTGATTAAATATTTAAATGGAAAAAAAATTAACAAAATTGTAGCTAACCTTCTTCGAGCGGATCCTAGTAATGCCCCTTTCAAGTCGGTTCTTGAGTTGTTTGAGTTCTTTGAGACTTAAAGCACTCAGTGAGTCACCCATTAAGTGTCTATATTTTGAATATAATAAATGGTATGTAAATACAAATATTTGCTGAGATGAAATGCTTTCAACATTAGCCATAATTAAGCTTACTTGTTAGCATTAGTTAAAATTTGAATCTGATGGCGTAATTTTGCAGCTTCTTGCTCATAGTACTGCTGTAGCAACCATTTCACACATATTACACTTAATATAATTTTAATCATATACTTGTAAGGATCTGATACATTGTTGATTACATGATTTACCTTTTTATTATCAGAAAATACACATCTCACAAGCTAGTATAATTAATATCTAACTAATAAATTACCTGAGAATTAACCTCGACGACTGCATTGGAGACTGAATTGTTTGAGCAAGCCTTCTTATATCTCTCAATAGTTGATTTTATGCTGAATCAAATATTTAATTAAAAAAAATACAAAAACCATGACACCAAAAATCAAAATATAAAATTTGGAACTTCAAATATAATAGAGTCCATCCATCTACAACACCTAATATCTTAAAATATTTTGATCTTTAATTATGTTCTTGTATCAAGTAACTAAATTAGATGTGGTTATAATTTGTTATCAAACAACTATTTAAAATGTTGTCTATGTACAAACAAAAAACCAAGCAAGATCCAAATCATTTATGTGCATGTAGGAAGAGTCATGGAATAAGAGCCTAACATAAGCATTTATTACGAGAATTATAATGAATTTGGAAATGAATTGTCCTGACAAAGCATCCACAACTTAACATGTTTTCTTGCAAAATCAATTAATTGATAACATTGAATCCAATTTGTTTTATACAATCTTCTTTTCAAGTTTTGTTGACAGGTTTTGTAAATTAAATGTCATGAAAACAACATGGAGTACTGTACACACAACAACATAGGAACTTGAAATTTTTATTAAAATCAATGTATAATCAATCTTTGAATGGGAAATTATAACTAGTAAAAGAAAGGGAGAGAGAGTTGCACTAGATTAGAAACTTAAAAATGAACTTAGTAAAAAGAGACAGTTTCCATGTATATGCTAGCTAGATATATGTTGGGAAAGATCATTATAGTCTGCAAAAAGAGATGGACTGTTTTCATTCATTTAACTTTCAAAAAATCAAAACAAATCTTATATAGATTTAGACAAATCTTTGAGTTAGCTTTCACAGTTTTGAAGCCTTAACAGCACATAGTGCGACATCACACAAAATTTGTAGTCAAATTATTCTTTAATATATATTTCTTAATTCATACATATAGCTAGTGAATTAATTATTTTATTGTAAATATTCTATTTCCTACCATCTAGAAAAATGGAAATAAAATGTATGTCTCAGCAAAACTCATAAACAAAAAGAAAAGTCATGAAATTTTAAGTGCACATATATTTCTAGACTACTCATCGTATATTATTCTAATAAAATCTTTTAAAAGCTAACACTTTGTTTAAACCTTAAATGTACACAGTACTCATGGTCTAGTATTAAATAATTTGCTACAAAATATTGATAAGTAGAGAGATAATTTAAGTTTGCTATAAAACCCTACATTTCTATGTTTAATTAAAACTGTAAATAGTTCAACCAAAATTGGCGTATAATAATTTTATGCATAAATTTCAAAACTAATAAATAAACAAAGAATTTGGGATCAAGTAAAACAGTTAATTTAAGAAATAAAGAAAATGGAACCGATCAGTCTTATTTAAAAATCCAAAGAGAATCCGAAGCGAATCTAATACCTCAACAGCAAAGCGAATGATTGCAGCGAAGCGAATGATAGTCTTCGATTTTTGGAATGTCCAGACCTTTCGAATTTGGATAGTCTTCGATTTTGAGAACAAGCAAAGCGAATGATTGTAGGGATAGGGTTAGTCGATTTGGGGTTTGGCGGTCAAATTTGGGGAAAGGCGGACAGTGAAAGGGAAAGGCGGAAGGAAAAATATGTTTACGTGTTTAGATGGTAATTTATTAAAAAACCCTTTAACATTATACAACGGGCAATTCATGCCCATTGTGAAAATGAAACCTATTACAAGGGGCATACAAAGGCCGTTGTAAAATATACACATATTATAAGGGTCAGCAGAGGACCGTTGTAAAAGGCCCAATATAAAACCTCTACTACAACGTTCAAAAATGGACCGTTGTAATAAAGTTCTATTACAACGGGAAAAAATTGTCCGTTGTAAAAATAACGTTGTAATAGAGTATTTTTGTTGTAGTGTGACTTCAAAATACCAAAATTGGAAAATTCACCAAACCAATTCAATTCAAAAGCATTTGAACATGGAATAGATGTTAGGAATTCATACCTAACAACTATCAAAGCTATAGACATAGATGTGAATCCAAGAACTCACGTTTAAACCCAAAATAGAAAAGACAAGCTCTAAAACAAGCCAAGACCAATTCCTCTTCAACCACACCTCTAGAAGCTCCAATCTAATATCATATGCAAAGATTTCCTAAGTTAGGTTATAGGAAATTATGAAAATTGGAGAGAGATTGAGATGGAGAAGATGGAGCAGATGCTTACCTAAGCTTCTCTTTGATTTTAGAACTTGAATTTGAATTTCTAAGAGAAGCTAGGGATTAGGAATTTCTAATCTCCCATGTTTCCCCCCTCCTCATTTCCTTTAGCTTGAGTGTTAGGAAATTATGAGTGGAATGAATGAAGGGGAGAGGAGTTAGAGTATTTGGTAGAAGAGTTTGGGTTACTTTGTGTAACGACCCGTATTTTTACGAATCGAAAAGTTTGTCAAAATCTGGAATTTTAGCATTTTTGAGCCATTTCAGATTTTAGGCAAAAATATGGCTAAGTCCTAAGTCGTTCACGACTTAGTATAAGTCGTAAGTCGTATACGACTTAGGGGATTGGAGATACCCAGGTGGATGGCGAGTTAAGGCAGTTAGGTCGGTTGGACGAGTTAGCAAGTTGACCGACTTATGGGTGTAAGCGACTTAAGGATAGAGGTGAGTTAAGTTGTTACCGAGTTAAGGGATCAGCGAGTTAATGAGTTAAGGTGGTAAGTCGTGGACGACCTAGTATGTTTGTCTTTTCGGTCATATTTGTTTAAGTCCTAGGTCGTAAACGACCTAAGAAATAAGTCATGACCGACTTATAGAGGCTAGCGACTTAGGAGATAGGCAGCCTTATAGTTAAGTCGTAGCCTATGTGTTAAGTCGTAGACGACTTAGGTGTTTGTTGTTAAGTCATAGAGTAGCTGAAATCTTTAAGTCGTATCCTCTTAAGTGTTAGGTCGTAACACTGTTAAGTCGTAAGATGGGTTATCTCGTTAAGTCGTCTGACCAGTTAAGTCGTAACCTAGCTAAGTCGTCAGGTTGATGAGTTGTAGAGCTGTTAAGTCGCTAAGGCGTACCCCGGTTAAGTCGCGCGTATGTGTTAACTCGCGCAGGTGGTTGAGTCGTTAAGTCATATAGACGTAGGTGTTAAGTCGCAACCGACTTAGAGGTTAGCTGCTAAGTCTTAAGTCGAGAGATCACTGAGTCGTAGTCTGTTAGGTTGAAGGCTTTGTTAAGTCGAAGGTTATAAGTCGGAGACGACTTATAGAGGCGGACGAGTTACGACTTAAGGAATTTTCTGCTATAAAGAGGAAGGGTTTTTCTCACTTTTTGGGATCCGGATTTTGAAGCGACGAAGTGCTGCCATTTTGAGAGCTTGACTTCTACACTTCTTCACTTCTTTTCTCCAATCTAATCTAGTGCTTCCTTTCATCCAAATCGAAGATCAAGATTGAAGATTCAAGAGCTTAGATTGAAGATCTTCATCTTTTCGAGAGAGATTTCTTCGTTTGAGGCGGATTCGTGATAGATCAAGATTGATCCTTCGCTGTCTAGATCTGAAGCGTGTTGATTTGGGGTTGTTTAGGTGATTTGGTGAGTGGTGATTATCTCTCACACGGATCCAAAGGAGTAGATCAGATTGTTGGCTCGATTTGGTGTTAAAATAGTGATTTCCATGCATTTTCTTCATCCTAAGTGTAGATCCATGTAGATCCATTGTTCATGATGATTTGACAACCATTTTTGTATATGATTAACCTATGCAAGTTCATTCATCAAGTTGTAGAGATAATTCTCATGTTTTCATGCTTGTTAGAGTTTCAACTCCTTAATTACGAAATTGCCATTATTGTTATAATTTTTCATTTTGCTTATATTTGAATGCTTGGTTACTTGGACTGATGTTTGACATGATTAATTGCTGTGAATTAGATGATTGTTGATTGGTTTTAGACAAGGTGGTCGAAGATGATTCAAAAGCTAAGGGAAAGGCTCTTGAATTGGGAAAGCTGCTCGTGGCATATGTAGCGGGATGATGAAGCTCTTATGCATAGATTTGATGATGTGATGTTGAGATGAGGCTTTGCGAGGATGTAATGAAGCGAGGCATCATGTGATGAAGACTTGGTCTAATCCAGACGGGATCATTCCAAGCATGTTGATAACTCGGTGATATGATTCGAGTTGAGGATAATGAATGGATATGAGAATAGTCGTCAAGGAGGATGACTAGGAGGCTTGGATAGCATCGTTGTTGAAGGTTCTAGCATGCTCTAAGCAAGAGTATGTTTGGGTAGATTCGATAGTCCCAACGGCCAACTGTTGATGGTCGAGTACTCTGGGCAGATTCGATAGTCCTAGGCACGGGCTGCGACGACGTGCGGGAGTTATGTCTAGAACCGGGGTTTCCATTAGCCCTTGATGGACGGCTGAAAGAATGTGCCGGTCATTCAATTAATGGTGATATCGAAGCAATGATAATAGTGATAGCCAGAGTCATGGATGTTTGGTTGTATCGTCATTCGGACTCAAGAGCGGTATTTTCTGGGTGCTTATCTGATTTAGGCCTTGGTACTTGGAAACATCGCCCTTGACTCGAATGATTATTACTTTACTTTAAATTGTATGCCCTGCTGTGTTGCTTCTGCTTAGTGTGTGTCTTGGGGCTATCACTGTAGAAAGAGGTGGAGTGGGAGGGTCGTATTCCTATTCCTTTTTCCTTTATGCTCTTTTGGTATGTTGTTAGTTAATTTACTGCTCACTAAGACTATTGTCTGACTCAAGGCTTTATGTTTTAATTCTTATTGCCTTGTGCTGTTCGTCCATTTTTGGGACGGGCAGACTAGGTAGCAGGTGACAGGTGCTGTTCTCTTCTCACGATGCTGATATCGAAGACGAGCTGGAGGGTTGCATATTATCTTCTTATTATATGTACTGGATGTTCCGCTGTTTTGTATTCTCTGAGTGTTATGTAGTGAGGCTTGATGTATTGGCTATTTGGATGCTTGTATTCAACTATTATGGAGTTTTATATGATGTCATTTTGTTCTGTAAAGCTTCACTATACATATGTTCTATTGTATTTTGTCCATGCGCTGTGAGTAATACGATAGATTCTGTTGTGTTAATCTACCCTGACAATCGTCCATGGTCGCTTGGCACACTTTACAGCGCACTATCACTAGATTCGGTGCAGGGGTCATGGGCGGTCGTCACATTTGGTATCAGAGCTTTGGTTAATCGATTTTACCCAACGCTCGCTGACGTAACTACGTATGAGAGACGTAATTGTATTTTGATGGATGAATACTATATATAATATAATAGCTTAGTAGAGTTTGAGTCCTTTATGCAGTTGTTTCTCTAGATGTTCTAATCATTCCTTTTTATAGATATTGAGAATGAGTCGAAGAGGGAGACCAGCTGCTAGGGAAGGCCGTGCTACTGAGGGGACTGTTGATTATGCAACCATGTTCGAAGCTATGATGACTTCGATCATGAGAAGGATACTAGTTCCGGGGGCAGCAGTAGATGTTGGAGTTCAAGTCCAAACTCCGAAACCAGTGGATTTTGCTAAGTTGTGCAAGGACTACACTGCTCTTGGAGGAAAGGTTTTCTTGGGAACAGAATCAACTATCGAAGTCCAGAGATGGATAGATGCTTGTAGAAGGATCTTTGGTGATTTGGGAATTGATGATGCAACTAAGAGGAAGTTGGCATCAAGGAAGCTTCAAGGGAGAGCCTCTGATTGGTGGAACTCTATTACCATCAATACTGCGGAGGAAGAGATTACTTGGGAGCAATTCCAAGTTAGGTTTGAAGCTAAGTTCATTTCTACAGCTCAGAAGTCTGTTTTGTTCAAGAAGTTTGTGGAGCTCAAGCAGGGAGGTAGACCAGTTCTTGAGTATGTTTCTGAGTTTGAAGCTTTGTCCAAGTATGCCCGGTCATATATTGAATCTGCCTATCAGAAGAATGAGAAGTTTGTGACAGGCGTGGACAGTTATCTTGGGAGATAGTTGGTGGATCATTTGGACGATTCATTTGAGAAGCTTGTGGAGAAAGCTCTTAGGCATGAGAGTCTGTTTCCTAAGGAAGGACCTGTTGTTGCTGTTACCAGGGGAGAGTCTAAACCATAGCAGGGTGGAAACCAGAAGAGGAAGCAGCAGCAGCAGAAGGGTAAGGATGGCCAGAAGAAGCCGAAAGGCGAGGTGACTTGCTACAATTGTCAGCAGAAGGGCCATTTCTCTAAGGATTGTAAGAATCCGAAGGTGCCAATGAAGTGTCACAACTGTGACAAGCCAGGGCATTTCAGGAAGAATTGTCCAGAACCGAGGAGGGACAAGCAGATTGTGCAAGCTTATGCTTTGGGAGCTGTTCCGTCGTCTTCGAAAGCTCCTACCGCTGAAGAGAAAGGTAAGAGTGTGGTTGTTCAAGGTACTCTTTTCTTATGTGGTGTTCCAGTTAGAGTGTTGTTTGATACTGGAGCGTCACATTCGTTTGTTTATAATGAACTCGTAGGCCGGTTAGATTTGAAGCCGGATATTGTTGATAGGCCATTGGTTGTGACTAATCCAGTTGGGGGTTCGTCTTGTTTGTGTATGTTATGCCGTGGTCTAGTTGTATCGAGTCATGGTTGCTCTTTTGTTTGTGATTGCTTTGTTCTGAACTTTGCGGGGTTCAGAATTATTTTGGGTATGGACTGGCTTAGGAAGTATGCGGCAAAGGTTGATTGCGAGAGGTTGGAAGTGACAGTCGAGAATGTGGAGGGGCGAAAGGTTGTGATACGATGTAAGCATGAAGAAGGCGACTTCATGAGCTTCATGTATTCGCTAGTTGTTCCACGGGATGGACTGTCATTAGTGCCAATCGCGAATGGATTCGAAGATGTCTTTGACGAAGTCAAAGGGTTGCCGCCGCATAGAGAGATCGAGTTTCGTATAGATCTAGTTGAAGGAGCCAGACCTGTTGTGATGCCTCTTAGGCGGATGGCGCCTAGGGAACAGCAAGAGTTGAGGGTGCAAGTTGATGATCTTTTGCAGAAAGGATTCATTCGGCGTAGTGTGTCCGAGTGGGGTGCACCAGTTGTGTTTGCAACCAAAGCAGATGGGTCGTTGAGATTGTGTGTTGATTATCGTGAGCTGAATAAGGTGACTAAGAAGAACAAGTATCCATTGCTGAGAATAGATGACTTGTTTGATCAGCTTCACGAAGCTAAGGTGTTTTCTCAGATGGATTTGGCAACGGGATTTCACCAGTTAAGGGTGGCTATGGATAGTGTGCCGAGGACTGCTTTTCGGACACCATCGGGTTTCTTTGAGTGGCTGGTAATGCCGTTTGGATTGACTAACGCGCCAGCATATTTTGTGGATCTTATGAATAGAGTGTTCACAGATCAGTTGAACAAGTTCGTACTTGTGTTCATGGATGATATTCTGATTTATTCCAGAA
This sequence comes from Allium fistulosum, assembly GCA_030737815.1. Taxonomy (NCBI): domain Eukaryota; kingdom Viridiplantae; phylum Streptophyta; class Magnoliopsida; order Asparagales; family Amaryllidaceae; genus Allium; species Allium fistulosum. Next base: position 639,895,890 of record CM060907.1, on the reverse strand, counting down.
CGGAAGAGGAGCACAAGACGCACTTGCGTATTGTTTTGGAAATCTTGCGAAAACATCAGCTGAAGGCTAAGTTTTCGAAGTGTCACTTCTGGAAGAGTGAAGTGAGGTTCTTAGGCCATGTGATTTCTGGAAGTGGAATAGCGGTTGATCCCGCTAAGGTGGCAGCAATCCAGGATTGGGTTAGACCTAAGAATGCGTCTGATGTGAGAAGTTTTCTTGGATTAGCAGGATATTATCGACGGTTTATCAAAGACTTCTCCAAGGTAGCTGCACCGTTAATAGGATTGACGAAGAAGAACCAAGTGTTCAGTTGGGATGCTAAGTGTGAGCAAGCTTTCGGAATCCTGAAAGAGAGATTGACAAGTGCTCCTGTTTTGACTATTCCAAGTGGGAATGATGAGATGGTGGTTTACACCGACGCATGTGGTACTGGACTTGGAGCAGTGCTGATGCAGAGGGATAAAGTTGTTGCGTATGCAAGTCGACAACTGAAACCGCATGAAAGGAATTACCCGACTCATGATTTGGAGTTAGCGGCGATTGTATTTGCTCTGAAGATGTGGAGACATTATCTGTTGGGAGTTCGATTCGAGTTGTTTACAGATCATAAGTCGTTGAAGTATCTTTTCTCCCAAATGGATTTGAATCTTCGGCAGCAGCGTTGGCTAGAGATTTTAGCATCATATGATTTTGGTATAGCTTATACTCCGGGAAAAGGTAACGCAGTGGCAGATGCGTTAAGTCGAAGACATGCAGGATTGGGAGCCATGTTTTCAAAATGGAAGAATCTCGAGTATTTAGCTGGATTTGACTTCAGGCCTAGATGCGAATTGGAACCTGAGATGTTGGCAAACTTATCGATAAGACCTTCTCTTGTGGAAAGGATTGGCGAGAGCCAAAAGCAAAACGATAAGCTTGTCAAGATTATCCGTGAATTGGAATCTGGATTGGATCCAGAAAAGGATAAAGGATTCGAGGTCGATCGAGAGGGTTGGCTTCGGAAGCAAGGACGATTAGTTGTTCCCGATATAGATGAATTGAGGAGAGAAGTTCTGAAGGAAAGTCATCACTCGAAGCTGACAATTCATCCAGGTGGAAATAAGATGTATCGGGATATGAAGAGAACCTACTACTGGGAAGGCATGAAGAAGGATGTTGGGAATTTTATTTCCAAGTGTATGAACTGCCAGTTGGTAAAAGCCGAGCAGAAGAAGCCTAGTGGATTGCTTCAGCCATTAGAAGTTCCTACATGGAAGTGGGAACAAGTGTCGATGGATTTTATCGATGGATTGCCTAGAACCAGAACGGGAAATGAAGGGATTTGGGTCATTGTAGATCGTCTGACTAAGAGTGCAAGATTCATTCCTGTTCGATCGACTAGGACTGCATCAAAGTTGGCTGAGTTGTATGTTAAGTGGATAGTTCGATTCCATGGTATTCCGAAGAGTATAGTGAGCGATCGAGATCCATTGTTCACTAGTGGATTTTGGAAGAGCTTCCAGGAAGTTTTGGGAACCGAGTTGTGTTTGAGTACAGCTTATCACCCTCAAACAGATGGTCAGACCGAGAGAGTCAACCGAGTTTTGGAAGATCTCCTCAGAGCTTGTGTTTTGGATTTCGGAGGATCATGGGAAGATCACCTTCATTTGGTGGAGTTTTCATACAACAACAGTTACCAGTCAAGCATTGGTATGGCACCGTATGAGGCATTGTATGGAAGACCGTGTAACTCTCCGACATGTTGGTTGGAAACTGGAGAAAAGCTGATACTTGGGCCAGAGATGATTCGACAGACTTCGGATTGTATAGAGATCATTCGGCAATGAATGAAAGCAGCCTAAGACCGACAGAAGAGTTATGCCGATAAACGTCGTAAGGATTTGGAATTCGACGTTGGTGATATGGTTATTGTGAAGATTTCTCCACTGAAGAATGTTATTCGATACGGGAAGAAAGGAAAATTAACTCCGAGATTTGTTGGACCATTCCCGATCATCGAGCGAATTGGAAAGCTCGCCTACAGATTGGAGTTACCAGAGAAGATGTCGAGTGTGCACAATGTTTTTCATGTATCATATCTATGGAAGTATGTGCACGACTCGAATACAGTGGTTTCTGCTGATAGCTGTGAAGATTTCGAAGTTGATCCAGTCGATAGAAGACCTCGTAAGCCGCTTCGTGTTGTTGAAACCGACACGAAACAACTTAGGAGGAAGGTAGTTAAGTTGCTCAAGATACAATGGAGTGATGATGATAACGACTGCACGTGGGAGGTGGAAGAGAGGATGAAGGCAGCTCATCCTGAACTCTTCAACGTATGGCCCTAAGGTGTCGTGTCATCTCGCGATATTGTAACTTGTTCTAGTTTTAGAATTCTGTATGCTAAGCTAGAATTAGATGCATGGTTTGTTGATTGTTATGGATGATAGGCGTACAGAATAGTCTTTGATTGCTTTGTTTGCTTGGAATTTCGGGGGCGAAATTCCTAAGGGGGAGAGAATGTAACGACCCGTATTTTTACGAATCGAAAAGTTTGTCAAAATCTGGAATTTTAGCATTTTTGAGCCATTTCAGATTTTAGGCAAAAATATGGCTAAGTCCTAAGTCGTTCACGACTTAGTATAAGTCGTAAGTCGTATACGACTTAGGGGATTGGAGATACCCAGGTGGATGGCGAGTTAAGGCAGTTAGGTCGGTTGGACGAGTTAGCAAGTTGACCGACTTATGGGTGTAAGCGACTTAAGGATAGAGGTGAGTTAAGTTGTTACCGAGTTAAGGGATCAGCGAGTTAACGAGTTAAGGTGGTAAGTCGTGGATGACCTAGTATGTTTGTCTTTTCGGTCATATTTGTTGAAGTCCTAGGTCGTAAACGACCTAAGAAATAAGTCGTGACCGACTTATAGAGGCTAGCGACTTAGGAGATAGGCAGCCTTATAGTTAAGTCGTAGCCTATGTGTTAAGTCGTAGACGACTTAGGTGTTTGTTGTTAAGTCATAGAGTAGCTGAAATCTTTAAGTCGTATCCTCTTAAGTGTTAGGTCGTAACACTGTTAAGTCGTAAGATGGGTTATCTCGTTAAGTCGTCTGACCAGTTAAGTCGTAACCTAGCTAAGTCGTCAGGTTGATGAGTTGTAGAGCTGTTAAGTCGCTAAGGCGTATCCCGGTTAAGTCGCGCGTATGTGTTAACTCGCGCAAGTGGTTGAGTCGTTAAGTCGTATAGACGTAGGTGTTAAGTCGCAACCGACTTAGAGGTTAGCTGCTAAGTTTTAAGTCGAGAGATCACTGAGTCGTAGTCTGTTAGGTTGAAGGCTTTGTTAAGTCGAAGGTTATAAGTCGGAGACGACTTATAGAGGCGGACGAGTTACGACTTAAGGAATTTTCTGCTATAAATAGGAAGGGTTTTTCTCACTTTTTGGGATCCGGATTTTGAAGCGACGAAGTGCTGCCATTTTGAGAGCTCGACTTCTACACTTTTTCACTTCTTTTCTCCACTCTAATCTAGTGCTTCCTTTCATCCAAATCGAAGATCAAGATTGAAGATTCAAGAGCTTAGATTGAAGATCTTCATCTTTTCGAGAGAGATTTCTTCGTTTGAGGCGGATTCGTGATAGATCAAGATTGATCCTTCGCTGTCCAGATCTGAAGCGTGTTGATTTGGGGTTGTTTAGGTGATTTGGTGTGTGGTGATTATCTCTCACATGGATCCAAAGGAGTAGATCGGATTGTTGGCTCGATTTGGTGTTAAAATAGTGATTTCCATGCATTTTCTTCATCCTAAGTGTAGATCCATGTAGATCCATTGTTCATGATGATTTGACAACCATTTTTGTATATGATTAACCTATGCAAGTTCATTCATCAAGTTATAGAGATAATTCTCATGTTTTCATGCTTGTTAGACTTTCAACTCCTTAATTACGAAATTGCCATTATTGTTATAATTGTTCATTTTGCTTATATTTTAATGCTTGGTTACTTGGATTGATGTTTTACATGATTAATTGCTGTGAATTAGATGATTGTTGATTGGTTTTAGACAAGGTGGTCGAAGATGATTCAAAAGCTAAGGGAAAGGCTCTTGAATTGGGAAAGCTGCTCGTGGCATATGTAGCGGGATGATGAAGCTCTTATGCATAGATTTGATGATGTGATGTTGAGATGAGGCTTTGCGAGGATGTAATGAAGCGAGGCATCATGTGATGAAGACTTGGTCTAATCCAGACGGGATCATTCCAAGCATGTTGATAACTCGGTGATATGATTCGAGTTGAGGATAATGAATGGATATGAGAATAGTCATCAAGGAGGATGACTAGGAGGCTTGGATAGCATCGTTGTTGAAGGTTCTAGCATGCTCTAAGCAAGAGTACGTTTGGGTAGATTCGATAGTCCCAACGGCCAACTGTTGATGGTCGAGTACTCTGGGCAGATTCGATAGTCCTAGGCACGGGCTGCGACGACGTGCGGGAGTTATGTCTAGAACCGGGGTTCCCATTAGCCCTTGACGGACGGCTGAAAGAATGTGCCGGTCATTCAATTAACGGTGATATCTAAGCAATGATAACAGTGATAGCCAGAGTCATGGATGTTTGGTTGTATCGTCATTCGGACTCAAGAGCGGTATTTTCTAGGTGCTTATCTGATTTAGGCCTTGGTACTTGGAAAACATCGCCCTTGACTCGAATGATTATTACTTTACTTTAAATTGTATGCCCTGCTGTGTTGCTTCTGCTTAGTGTGTGTCTGGGGGCTATCACTGTAGAAAGAGGTGCAGTGGGAGGGTCGTATTTCTATTCCTTTTTCCTTTATGCTCTTTTGGTATGTTGTTAGTTAATTTACTGCTCACTAAGACTGTTGTCTGACTCAAGGCTTTATGTTTTAATTCTTATTGCCTTGGGCTGTTCGTCCATTTTTGGGACGGGCAGACTAGGTAGCAGGTGACAGGTGATGTTCTCTTCTCACGATGCTGATATCGAAGACGAGCTGGAGGGTTGCATATTATCTTCTTATTATATGTACTGGATGTTCCGCTGTTTTGTATTCTCTGAGTGTTATGTAGTGAGGCTTGATGTATTGGCTATTTGGATGCTTGTATTCAACTATTATGGAGTTTTATATGATGTCATTTTGTTCTGTAAAGCTTCACTATACATATGTTCTATTGTATTTTGTCCATGCGCTGTGAGTAATACGATAGATTCTGTTGTGTTAATCTACCCTAACAATCGTCCATGGTCGCCTGGCACACTTTACAGCGCACTATCACTAGATTCGGTGCAGGGGTCATGGGCGGTCGTCACACTTTGTTGGGTTAGTGGGCTAGAAAACAACCTAAAGCCCAAATAAAAATACCAAATTCCTAATCAACTCCAAACATATCAATGTTTATACTCAAACAAGTTGTAAACGTCGTTTTGAACTCAATGAAATTGGTCTTGAGTCCGGATTCGACTGTTTAAAAAAAGTCACATTTCGGACTTTTAATTTAATTAACGATGCTATATTTAAATATATAATCATAAAATATGTGGGTTGTTACAATTATTTTAAGAGGGTGGTTAATGTTCAATTAGAAGAAAAAAATTATAAAACCAAATATGCCTTAAAGCAAGCATTCAAGCTATTTTCTATCTTGTTCTTTAAGCGTATGGTTTTGGAGTACATGATGAAAGCTTATGTTCGTTAAAGTTGTTAAAGCAAGGAATTTTCATTGAATCATTAAAGTTTAAAGAAGAAATAAATGATGAACTTGCATACAAAAAATACTAGATAATTCCCTTCAAAATCTAAAGTAAACTTCTCCTATAATTCAAAAGGAGATTATGCATATTATAGCTATTAGAGAGGAATACAATCCATGAAGAAACTGGATGTAAAAAATATGTATTCTTGTTGATGAATTTCAAGATGAAGTGAAAAGACAAAAAGTTTTCCCAGTATTGAGATATATCTCGTATGATGTTTTAATATCAAAACCTATTTTTTTATACTTTCCATGTTGAGCGTACATCAACATTGTGTCTTAAGGTCGGGGTGTCTAGTGTGCTTTTGAAGATTCAATCTAACAATTCAAAATTTAGGAGTCAAGGTTGTGATGGTGGAAGTAATAGGCCCATGCTCTCTCATTCAACTATGCATTAAAGACATAACCTTCATTAGAGTAAATTGAAGGTAATAGCTTAGCCTTGTAAACCAAGCCAAAAAGAGAAAGGAGAAAGTCTCCAAGGAGGAAATAACTTGCAATACGACGTGTACTCAACTGGCTAAATCAATCGACATGTATCATTTATTTATTTTAAATTTATTTCATAATACTATCATTATAATACCCATCAATAATATTTTATAAAGAAAATGTATTATTATCATTAGGAAAAAAAATTATATGAGCTTGCAAAAAAAATGTATTGTAATAATAGATTCCAAAAAACTAATGGCAAAAATAAACATGTTTTTGATATAACATGAGCAAATTTAAATTGCGTAAGCATTAACATTTTATTCTAGCTTGCACAATTTAAATTGCATATGCTATAATTTTTAAATATACATACATATTTGCACTTGCGCAATTTTGGACTGCGTTGGAACATTTACGGCCTTAAGAAAAACAACCGCTGTTTTTCCCTCATTCTCTTCCTCCCCTCTTTTGTTTCTTCTTTCCCTACTTCCAACGGATTCTAGTTATTTCTAACTTTCTCTTTCTCAATCCCTTATTCAATTTAATCTCAAAATAGAAAATTAAATTAATTAACTTGTTTGTTGTTCTCAAAATGGCAGGTTTTTTTTTATCTTCACAAATTAGTGGTATACTGTTTTTGAATTTGAATTAATTGAAGTTTTTATCTTTTCATATTTGACTAATTTTAGTGACCTTTTTTGTAGTTGATTTATTTGATATTAATATGGTACTAGCTAGATAATCAAAAAAGGAAACTCTAGTATTAATTTGTATAGTACATAATTGGATATTAATGCTATATATTGGAATCTTAGTTTTTATAGAATTGCCATTCTGACTTGTTGATAGAAGTGTTTTCTTATCTTTAACAAACATATGAGTGGAAATCAATTACTATTAAGGTATTTTTTATTATATACATCATTTTTTTAAAGAAAATACATTATAAAATATTGATTTGTATTGGTTGTTATAAATCAGAGTGTTCAAATAGTTCAATTTGTAGACCGTTTAAGCAGGATTAAATAAATGAATTACAAGGAACCTTGTTTGGAAGGAAATTTAAAATTATTAGGTTATTGAAAATCAATGCAAGTTGAATATATCGTATTTAATCATAATCTTGTTATGGCATTGTGTGATCACTGTAGGCCAGATAAAAATACTTTTCATTTTAGTGTAAAAGAAATGTCTACCACTTTATGTAACCTTTATTATTCGTTAGACATACCCACATATGGTTCCCCAATTTGTCATGATAGTTTGGGTTATGATAATTTTAAACTATTTCATGGGTTACTTTGTATATTTCCTCTTGAAAATTTTATATGATCCAAAAGTGAGGTTAGTATGAGTTGGTTTAGAAAAGAATTTCATGATCCACTTAGAGAGGATGTGACGAATATTGACATACTTTATCATAGCCATGGTTTAACCTTGTACTTCTTAAACTCTTGACTTTTTACGGATCATTCGAAAGGTTGGTGTAACTTGAAATTTTATGTGATTTTTGAACGAATTAGTACCAAGCGGTCAGTATTCATAGGCTAGTGCAATACTTTGTTATTTGTATAGTGAGTTGACAAATGTTGTGTTATAAACAAAATTATCAGATTGCTGTATGACATTACTATAGTGATGGTCTTAGTCTCATCTAGCCATTAGACGTCCTAGTATAAGATCCCTGCTAATTTGGATCGTGATCGCCCATACCATTGTAGGTGGAATTGTGCTAGAAATTGGCATGAAACTCCTAAAAATATTCAATATTACAGTAATAAGTTAGACTTAATATTGGATGTATCTGTAAATTAAGAACCATATTCGTTGCTTAATGCATTTAGTGGTCCTATTATATAATTTCTCCTTTTGGGTCGGACTTCGAAGTACAGTTAATACTATTTTGGAATTTTGAAAATTATGCCCCGCATCGGATGATGGGACAATTTGGATTTACTCCTCCATACATTCACGGTCCTATTGTTCAAATAAATCCAAATCCAAATGATTCAAAAGCATTGCTGAATGAAAATGTGGAGTTATAAAATGGATGATTTGATCATGTTTTCCAAGAACGTACTCATTTATTATCGCGTGAGTATGAATTTGGCATTGGCAAATAACTCTTCGGTATATCTTCAGACAATTGTCTAAAAGATAGGTTGCTTACATTCATCAAGCTCCATTAGAGCGTGATGTAGTTGGTACATTGATCTACAAAATATAATAATTCGCATTCTTTCATGACATAAGAATTGTTAAATTTAACTTTTTTATCAGTAAGCTGAATATATAGTGCTTTAGAATGGTCGATGATATGCAAGATAATTGTTTTGATTCGAAGAAGGGTGAAAAGTAGGTCTATTGACTTAAGGCATTTTCTTGACTCAGTTTTTGGCAGAAACAAGTTGCATTGATTGTTTAGACCTTTGGTACCTACCGGTGGAGAGGCTTGTGAAACACATAACATAGGAGGCACAAGAAACACAACGCTTAAGAAGAGAGGAGACATGTGGTGAACAAGGAGACACAATATCTAATGCCCATAAATTAATAAATAACAAATTAAGTAATTAATTATAAAGTTCAAGAAATTGAAATAATGCAAAGGAGTAAATGTTCTTCGGAGGTTTGTTTACTCATTATGCTTAGGTGAATCAATTGATAATAGAAAAACCCTAGTTAAAAATCTAAGATAAAAGAGAACTAAATGCAACTGTTATAGCTAACTAATTTATAAGGAATAGAAATGGTGGTTCGGTGGCTCAATTATTCATTTGGAATAAGGATAACTGCTTCCTTCTTTTCATTTCATTATATACCCAAAAAAATAAAAGCTTGAGCTCTTTAATGGTGCTTGCGCCCTAAACAATAAGAGGAAGAAAAAGGAAAGACTAAAGCTAAGGGAACTCAAGACTTTATTAACTAAAGAGTATTGGTCAATAACATATTCCTTAGTCCCCCTTTCTTTCCTTGATCTCCCACGGCCATGTTAATATTGGGTGATTTTCATACTCCTTGAAATCTTTAAGTTAAAAGAAAAAGGCATACCACTTTGTCACACAACAAATGTGAGAACTGTGCAAGGGATTTGAAAAAATAGTCTGAACATATTAAGAGGATGGTTAATGTTCAATTAGAAAAAAAAATTATAAAACCAAATATGCCTTAAAGGAAGCATTCAAGCTATTTTCTACCTTGTTCTTCAAGCGTATGGTTTTGGAGTACATGATGAAAGCTTAAGTTCGTTAAAGTTGTTAACAAGGAATTTTCATTGAATTATTAAAGTTTAAAGAAGAAAGAAATGATGAACATGCACACAAAAAATACTAGATAATTCCCCTAAAAATCTCAAGTAAACTTCTCCTATAATTCAAAAAGAGATTATCCATATTATAGCTATTAGAGAAGAATACGATCCTTGAAGAAATCGGAGGTAAAAAATATGTTTTCTTGTTGATGAATTTAAAGATAAAGTTAAAAGAGAAAAAATTTCCCGTGTATTGACATATATCTCAGACGACGTTTTAATATCAAAACCATTTTTTTTAATTTTCTATGTTGAGAGTACATTAACATTATGTCTTAAGACCGGGATGTCTAGTGTGCTTTTGAAGATTCCATCTAACAATACAAAATTTAGGAGGCAAGGTGTTGATGGTGCAAGTAACATGCCCGTGCTCTCTCGTTCAACTATGCATTAAAAACATCACCTTCACTAGAGTAAGTTGAAGGAAATAGCTTAGCCTTGTAAACTAAGCCAAAAGGAGAAAGGAGAAAGTCTCCGAGGGGGAAATAACTTGCAATACAACGTGTACTCAACTGGCTAAATCAATCGACATGTATCATTTATTTATTTTAAATTTATTCAACTTGTAGACCGTTCAAGAAAAATTAAATAAATAAATTACAAGGAACCTTGTTTGGAAGAAAATTTAAAATTAGTTAGTTTTTCAAAAGCAATGCAAGTTGAATACATTGGATTTAATCATCATCTTGTTATGGCATTGTGTGATCACTATAGGCCAGATAAAAATACTTCTCATTTTAGTGTAGAGGAAATGTCTACCACTTTATGCGACCTTTACTATTCGTTTGGCTTACCCACACATGGTTCCCCAATTTACCTTGATAGTTTGGAGTATGATAATTTTATATTGTTTCATGAGTTACTTTGTATAAATCCTCTTGAAAATGTTATATGATCCAAAAGTGAGGTTAGTATGAGTTGGTTTAGAAAAGAATTTCAAGTTCCACTTCGAGAAGATGTGACGAATATTAACATACTTTATCGTAGCCGTGGTGTAATCTTGTACTTCTTAAACTCTTGACTTTTTATGGGTCATTTGAAAGGTTGGTGTAACTTGTATGTGATTTTTGAACGAATTAGTACCAAGTGGTCAGTATTCATAGGCTAGTGCAATACTTTGTTATTTCTATAGCGAGGTTACAAATGTTGTGCTATAAACAAAATTATCAGATGGATGTATGACATTGCTACAGTTATTGCCTTAGTCTCATCTAGCCACTGAAAGTCCTGTTATAAGATCCTTGCTAATTTGGATCATGATCGCCCATACTGTTGTAGGTGGAATTGTGCTTGAAATTGGCATGAAACTCCTTAAAATGTTCAATATTATAGTAATAAGTTAGACATACTATCGGATGTATCCGTAACTTAGGAATCGTATTCGTTGCTCAATAATTATAATGGTCCTATTATATAATTTCTCCTTTTTGGTTGGACTTCAAAGTACGACTAATACTATTTTGGAATTTTGAAAATTATGCCCCGCGTCGGATGATGGGACAATTTGGGTTTACTCCTCCACACATTCTCGATCTTATTGTTCAAATAAATCCAAATCTGAATGATTTAAAAGCTTTGCTGAATGAAAATGTGGAGTTATAGAATGGAAGATTTGATCATGTTTTTCAAGAACGTACTCCTATATTATCGAGTGTGTATGAATTTGGGATTGGCAAATAACTCGTCGGTATATCTTCAAACAATCGTCTAGAAGATAGGTTGCTTACATTCATCGAGCTCCATTAGAGCATGATGTTGTTGGTACATTGATCTAGAAAATTTAATAATTCGCATTCTTTTATGACATAAGAATTGTTAAATTTAACTTTTTTTATCAGTAAGTTGAATATATAGTGCTTTAGAAGTAGTCAATGATATGCAAGATAATTGTTTTGATTCGGAGAAGATTGAAAGTAGATCTATTTACTTAAGACATTTTCTTGACTAAATTTTTGGGAGAAACAAATTGCATCGATCGTTTAGACCTTTGTTACCTACCGGTGGAGAGGCTCGTGAAACACATAACACAGGAGGCACAAGAAACACAAGGCATAAGAAGAGAGGAGGCATATGGTAAACAAGGAGAGACAATATGTATCACCCGACAAATTAATAAATAACAAATTAAGTAACTAATTATAAAGTTAAAGAGATTGAAATAATGCAAAGGAGTAAATGTTCTTGGGACGTTTGTTTACTCATTACGATTAGGTGAATCAAGTGATAATAGAAAAACCCTAGTTAAAAATATAAGATAAAAGAGAACTAAATGCAACTGTTATATCTGACTAATTTATAAGGAAAAGAAATGGTGGGTCAGTGGCTTAATTATTCTTTTGGAATAAGGATAACCACTTCCTTCTTTTCATTTCATTATATACCCAAAAAAAAAGCTTAAGCTCTTTAATGGTGCTTGCGGCCTAAACAATAAGAAGAAGAAAAAGAAAAGACTAAAGCTAAGGGAACTCGAGACTTTATTAACTAAAGAGTATTGGTCAATAACATATTCCTTCGTCCCTCTTTCTGTGATGACCCGGTATTTTGGCAACATTATTTTAATAAATATTTAATCTAATTAAATAAAATGTAAACTTATCGTCTAAAAAATATATATATAGGGATTTTGGGAATATTTGCCATTGTTTATTTGGATTTGTATTTTGAAAGGGAATTTGATTTGTAAATTTAAATTAACTCTCTTAATAATATTTATAGTAAAATTTATCTTATTCAATTAAATTAAAAGTTCTATATTATTAATATTTAATATAATATATTTATAAATGAACTCTTGATAATAATGTTTAAATTTAAGTAATCCTATCAATATTGAATATGAATATAAAATATAGGATATGAATAGAAATATAAAATATATAAATGCAAATATAGGTTATAAATCAAATATTTGAAAGTTAAACTCTAAATAAAAATAAAACTAAGAAGTTATTCTAACAACAACTTATACGATTTAAAATAAAATAAATCTTATAAATATTAACATAAGTATAAGAATAAATAATTAGTAGGGTAAGTATTTGATAGTTTAAGTAAAAAAAATTATAACATTGACTAAATCAACTTTTATATTAAGTACAAAAGCAAAGTATAATATGTAGCCTGTAAGTTTAGATATGCAGGCAAGTAAGGGCAAGGAAAAATTTACAAACAAAGTAAAATAAAACAACTTTGTATCTATGTACATAAAGTACCTTTGCATTTAATGATAGCACAACTTTGGTCAATTCGAATTGTTCAAAAATCAACTCAGCCTCCACATATCTTGCCTGATAAGCCAAAGAGAAATAAAAATCTCTGATCAAAAATTTAAAAATCTTGTACCAGCAAAATCAAAGCCTGCACACTTGTTCTATTTATCTAGCTTCTTCTCATTTTCGTTCATAAAAACAATGCAAGCTAGAGATTATCAAACCTGAAAGCTTTTTCCTCAAAACATTTTCAAAACCTGTAACCATTTTTATTCAAAAGCCTGTAACAAATTATCAAAGTTCAAGCAAGTTAATCAAGCAACTTCAGTTCAGTTTCAAAGCTTAAATCATCTCATCAACAAAGCATTTTAGAAGATCACAGCAATTCAAAGTTTCCAGATTCAAGCATTTCTTTCCAGTTTTGAAAATCTAACATCTCAGTTTTTAAAGTCTCTACTTCAAACTCTAAATGGTGAGTAAACATTTTTTTTAAAATATAATAAGTGATAATCTGTTGAATATGATTCTTGGATTTTTATTGTGCTTGGCATGTGTATTTATTAGTGTAGAATTCTGTATATATATGATTGTGTCATGTGTGCATGTCTGATTTTATTTATCTTCTCTATTTCATAGCACAGAGTTTAAATCCTAGATCAAAATCCCAATTCTTTCACCTGATGTCGTTAAACTTTGGATTGCAAACAAAATAAGCTTGTATAATCATCATGCAAGTTTTACAAACATGTTTAAATATTTCTAGATTGCAAAGTACTGTAAACTAAGTAAATAAAGTAAGATTTTAAAGGAAGTGATAAAATCAACAACTTTGTTTTGTGGATTCAGGCATGTAGTTCGAATCCACTCGGGAAAACTCGATTTTTAAAACTAATATCACGAATTTTAGTTTAGTTTTGGGTTTGCAATTTGGGGTTGATCAGTTTTTGGGTTTCGAGTAAATTCTGGCGATTGGTGAGGCTTTGGAGGTCGGGGCTTTGGTTGGAGCTAGATTGGCGAACATCGAAGCAAGGAAAAATGGTTGGAGGCGGTATAGATCGCCGTGGCATCAATGGCGAAGTGATTTAGGTTTCTAAACCTAATTTGGTCGAGCTAGATAAATGGATCGGTGGTTCATCTATGGAGTATCGAGTGTGATGGGACCAAGGGGGATGGGTTCGTGGATGGTCAGAGCTTCGATGACCAGAAGTGCAGCGTTTCTGGTGGTCGGATTTGGTGGCGCGAGATGTTTTCCGATGATGGTTTGGGTTTCTGGAGTGGTTGAGTTACTCGATTTTGTTTTCTATTGCAATCGAGGGTGCTGGGTGGTTGGATCGTTGGAGGAGATGGTCGTCGACTCGCTGATGGCCTCGGCGAGGATAGGAGGTGGTTAGATAATTGGAGCATGTGCACGCGTGTACGTTGTATCATGGGAGTTGATTTTTGGGAAGAAGCAGGAGATCTCGAGTTTTGCTCGGGAAGGTTTCGATGTTGTCTCGAAGAGGGGATCGAGTTTCTGGGGTTGTGACTCGAGAGGGAACTCGGGTAGGGTCAGTGTTTTGGCAACACAGTTTCTAACTAAAAAATTTTCTAAGTATTTTTCAAAATGAAGAAGTAGGGGAGAACTCGAGTCTGAACTCGAGCTAGTCTCGGGTAGAACCCGAAGTGTTTGGAAATGCAGATGTTAACAGTTTTTTTAAGAAACAAGTTTTAAGTTTTAAATTGAAGTCTTTAAATTAAGGAAGTTTTAAGTATTTAAGATTGATTAAATAAATAAGTTGATAAGTAATTAAGGATAATAAATCAAGAGAATTAATTTGAGAGAGATGATTAAAGAATAATTAACTAAGGGGGTTGTAATTGATTAATGAATAATTCCAGAATATAATTACTTAATGGGTAAAACTTGATGGGAGGAAATTAAAGACTAATTAATTAGTGGAAGAATTTATGGGTTAATTACTTAGTGTAATAAATAAAAGGATTTATTAATTTATTTAAGAGTTTAATTAATTTAGCAAGAATAGTTAAAATCTGAGTAGAATTAATTAAGGTTTATAAAGGAATGCGATTAATTTAAGGATGGATTATTTAATGAAAGGCAGTCGTTTATATTGTAGTAGATTAATTAAAGGCTAATTCCTAAGTGTAATTAGAAAAGATAATTAAGGGATGATTAATAAATGGTTTGAAATAAATTATTGTGAAGTAAGACAAGATTAATAATGATTAAAGAAATTTGATTTAATTAGAAATGGGTGACCAATTAATCTTGCTTATGAATGCTTGATTGGTATTTCTAGTATAAAATGTGATTATGTAGTTATCTGTCAATGACAAATTGCTGTGTAGAATAACATCCAGTATTTAAAAGTAAGTAGTATCCACTTGAATAACTTGGGTTATGATGACTCTGAAATCAAAGGGATAGGGTCGGGTATTAGTATATACCCGAAATCACATCGATTTGTAATCTATAATAATTCTTTATAGATTCAATTGATGGAATCAATGGCTAGAATGGAATAATTTAAGTAAGCTAAGCCATTTAATCTAAGTCGGTACTTAGAAATTGGTGTGTAAATAATGTTGTCTTTACCAAATTGATAAATTTGTAAAATTGATACGAGTTACCCGGGTTTTATGTATGTTATGTTGTTGTATTCCATGTTAGATGAGTTTACTCACGCTGGTTTCCAGCCTGACCCGAGTGTTACTTTGATGTAATGCTCGGGTCAGACCGAGTATTACAGATTTTCAGGTAAGGACATTCGAGAGCTCAGGAGACGAGCTGGATGACAGGAACGTATGGAGTGTATTCCGCTGTGATATATTGTAGTTTGTCTGGAACATGTTGATTGTATATGTCGAGTGTTTGTGTATATGTTGTAATTCTGATGTATTAAAGTGTAATTTGACAAGTACAGATTTCCTTTGTATAACTGTTATTATTTAATATTATATTTTGATCCGCTGCGAATGTCAGATTCTGTGTTTTGTTAATGTTTCTTCTTCTATCTTTTTCTTCTTTTTCCTAACTATCCGGAATTTTCGGGGTCGAAAATTTCGGGTCGTTACACTTTCTTTCCTTAATCTCCCACAACCATGTTAATGTTGGGTGATTTTCATACTCCTTGAAATCTTTAAGATAAAAGAAAAAGGTATACCAATTTGTTACACAACCAATGTGAGAACTGTGCAAGGGATTTAAAAAAAACAATCTGAACATATTAAGAGGGTGGTTAATGTACAATTTGAAGAAAAAAATTATAAAACCAAATATGCCTTAAAGGAAGCATTCAAGCTATTTTCTACCTTGTTCTTCAAGCGTATGGTTTTGGAGTACATGATGAAAGCTTAAGTTCGTTAAAGCTGTTAACAAGGAATTTTCATTGAATTATTAAAGTTTAAAGAAGAAAGAAATGATGAACTTTCACACAAAAAATACTAGATAATTCCCCTCAAAATCTCAAGTAAACTTTTCCTATAATTCAAAAGGAGATTATGCATATTATAGCTATTAGAGAAGAATATGGTCCTTGAAGAAATCGGAGGTAAAAAATATATATTCTTGTTGATGAATTTCAATATGAAGTTAAAAGATAAAAAATTTCCTATGTATCGAGGTATATATCATATGACGTTTTATTATCAAAACCTATTTTTTTCTATGTTGAGAGTACATTAGCATTATGTCTTAAGACCGGGATGTCTAGTGTGCTTTTGAAGATTCAGCCTAATAATACAAAATTTAGGAGTCAGGGTGTTGATGGTGCAAGTAATAGACCCATGCTCTCTCATTCAACTATGTATTAAAAACATAACCTTCATTAAAGTAATTTGAAGGCAATAGCCTAGCCTTGTAAACTAAGCCAAAAAGAGAAAGGAGAAAGTCTCCGAGGAGGAAATAACTTGCAATACGACGTGTAGTCAATTGGCTAAATCAATCGACATGTATCATTTATTTATTTTAAATTTATTCAACTTGTAGACCGTTCAAGCAGAATTAAATAAATAAATTACAAGGAACCTTGTTTGGAAGAAAATTTAAAATTAGTTGGTTTTTGAAAAGCAATGCAAGTTGAATACATTGTTTTTAATCATCATCTTATTATGCATTGTGTGATTAATGTAGGCCAGATAAATATACTTTTCATTTTAGTGTAGAAGAAATGTTTACCACTTTATGTAACCTTTATTATTCGTTAGGATTACCCACATATGGTTCCCCAATTTGTCTTGATATTTTGGAGTATGATAATTTTATATTGTTTCATGAGTTACTTTGTATATTTCCTCTTGAAAATGTTATATGATCCAAAGGTGAGGTTAGTATGAGTTGGTTTAGAAAAGAATTTCAAGATCCACTTCAAGAAGATGTGACAAATATTAACATATTTTATCATAGCCTTGGTGTAATCTTGTACTTCTTAAACTCTTGACTTTTTACGGATCATTCAAAAGGTTGGTGTAACTTGAAATTTTATGTGATTTTTGAACGAATTAGTACCAAGTGGTCAGTATTTATAGGCTAGTGCAATACTTTGTTATTTCTATAGCGAGTTGACAAATGTTGTGCAATAAACAAAATTATCAGATGGCTGTATGACATTGCTACTGTGACGCCCCACCTCTATGCTCATAATAACAAAGAGTATTAAAAGAAATACTGTCTATTATTACGAAGAATAAGGCTGGATAGGAGCGACCATCCGTAGTTGGCCTTACACTAATATTGGTTATCTCGATAGGAGTGGTATATACTTTTTATTTTTCATCTATTATTTATTTACTCCCATCGACACACCCAATTATCAGTATAAAACAAACTACGATAGTTCATAATAGTTTAGGACATTAGATATAACAATAACACAGATAATATAAATGCGGAACACAGATTAACAAAAATCTCATATATATATATAACCGATGTCAGTTACAATATAGTTGACACGATACATATGATACAACTACAACTGTCGACTCTAGAAGTTATATATACAAGTACATTATCAACTAATATACATGAATACATATCGTTCTATACAATGACACGACTACTACAAAAGGACGATGACAACTTCAGAAGATGTGAAAAGTCTTCAAATCCCGAACAGCAACTCAAAGAAAGAAATCTACAACCTGAAATAACTCGGGTATGACCCGAGTATTACATTCAAAAGGAAAATAATACCCAGGTCAGTCTAATTCAAACCAGTTTATTAGTGCATATAGGCAGTAATAATTTAAATAGACGACAGTCACAATAATTCTCGTCTATCCGATTCTTTAAACAAAGAAACCAGATAACGGTCAATATAACACTTAACAGTGTTTAACAAAAATCAGCAGATTTAAATCATCAATAGAGATAAATAAACAATTTATCAAATCGACTAAATCAATTTAAAGCCATTGAAATTGTCACTTTAAAAACCATCAAAGTTCGATTTTTGGGTGGCTGCAGTGCACGCACGCGTGCACTGCCTCGCCACTATCGCAGGAGATACACAAAAGCTCAATGAAAGTCACAATGATCGCAAGGTCAAACCCCGAAATCGGGTTCAACTCAAGAGCAATAAAATAATGTCACAATGTCAAATCCAGATCGGATTCACTTAGGAGAAATTCGAAAATCAAATTCGAATTCAATCAAGTGGTCGAAACAGTCTACTCAAATTCAAAGAGGCAGCCCACAAAATGAACTCATATACAACGAACCAGACTAACAACTTCAAGTCAAGCATGCTACGGAACTGACCAACATAGCACAAGAATGAACAACATCAAGTGAGACCAGAACCAACCAAAGCATCAAGAACCCAATATATCAAATGAAGACACAAGAGAGTGCAGACATGACATGCACAGGGTTCAAGTGCAACAGATCCTCAAAGTGAAGTTTAAGTGCACAACAAATAGGAAGTGACAGTAAAGCTATGAAACTGGACTTCGACAAGACCACATGCAACCTTACGATTTCAAGCATGCGAATACAGAATGTAAACAAGTCTCTACCACTACAACACTAACTGGCTCGAAGAAATGCCACCAGAGGAAACACAATGCACTAGAAACTACATGAATGCATCTCAATAATCAGGTTTGGTCAGACCATCAAGAGGAAAAAGAAACAGCCAAGGTCAGAGTTCAACATACATGAACCATCAAGAATATACAAACTCAAGCTTACAAAAATGCAGACTCAACAGTGACCAAATGTACAAGTCCAGATACAACATAGGGTATACATGATGAAGGAATACGTAGTGAAACCAAGTGATGAACCAGCAAATGAAAGTTTAGCTATGAAGCAATGGAACAAGTTAACATAGATTCAAAATACCAGATGTACAGAGGTGACTCAATATTCAAACATATGTACTGCATCACGTATACCAGATAAGGGCACCAGTGGAGCAAAATGAAATGCATATGTCAAACTCAAATAGTGGATTCCAGAATGCAGTGGCCATACACCTATATACATACAAGAATGTATGCATACAAATGATCAGCAACTCGAGCTAGTCCAGCTACCATGTGAAAGCAAGCAGTTAAAGTAACAACAATGCAGACATGTTCAAAGTGAAGCAAAAGTTGCAAATGCACATTAACTTCAAATGACTCAGGTTGAAGTCATATACAGCAAGTACAGATAACAAATACCAGTCAAGTCAATGTGATAACAGCAAAGTATATTTGCATATTGATTACACAAACAACGGTTGCAGTGGAAACTAACAATTTCCCAAGTGTATTTACACATCACATATAAAAGAATAGCAACAAAGAATCACAAATGATTCAAGTCTAGTTACAACAAAATGAAGTGTGGATACGAAATGATACAGAATGCAACTACACAAGGCAGATTGACAGAGTGCAGACGCAAGTGGTACAAGCCATGTTAACTGTCAACAATGTAATGACAGGAAGATAACTCCAACGAACTCAAGTGAATGCACACATCAGCCGAGATCAATACAACATGGAGCTACAGATTAACATGTATCATAAACTATTCGAAAACAGTGAAGTCGAATTTCCATGGGTACAAGAAAATAACCAAAAGCAATATCAGTCTTGAACAAGGACAACTGCAGTTCGTTCTCAAGTCAGGTTATATCAAAAACTCCAAGTTGAAGCAGACACAAAATGTCATCATAATTCACCATGACCGAAGTCAAAAAGGAACATCACAAAAATCACAAATCAACCCATGGAACAACAAAACAAAGTCAAGCGAGGTATAACCGAAGTCAAGGAAGAATCACAACGACCAAATCAATTTCGAACGCTAATAAGCTCAAGTTAGAATTAGATGTGAGTATAATATACTCACCTTTTCGACGCGACTCGGAGGAACTCGAACGAGCACGAATTTGAGGATCGAACAGCTTCGAGTGGAAGCTGTGGCATCCCTATGTCGAACGAAGACAAGCACGCGATGATCGAAGGAGCAAGCGACCTAAAATCATCACTCGAACGCTCTAACTAAAGTCGGAGCCCCTGATTTTCACGAGCCCTAATTTTTGAACGAAAGAGGGAGAAAGTCGAGCCCCCATTTTTTTCGTATGTCTGTCTAGGGTTTTTCCTTTGTTTTTGATTTCGAATGAAAAAGAATAGAGGGTAAAGGGGACGGGTTTTCACGAGTGAACGAAAAAAAGGGAATGGCAATGATAATTGTCACGGCCCAAAATAAACAAGGGATCATGTTCAAAATTTTATTTATAAAGCCCGCAAAATTCTTTTAACGAATTAAAAAAGAATTTTCAACTCGATTAAAACTTCAATTATCAATTAACTATCACAATAATCGTTTAACGACGATATTAAATTCTCACAAAAGCTCGGGTTGTTATAGACTCCCCTCCTTATAAAAATTGCGTCCCCGCAATTTTCATAATTAAGGTTGTCAATAACAATAAATTTTCTAACCTAAACTGGTTAAGCTAGAAAATAAAAGACGGGAATACAAACGCCAAAGAAATCTTTCAATTCCATAAAAGCAATTTTACAAATTCTCAACAAAGTCCAATTATCAAAAGATAATCAGAAGACAGCAACCTGAATAAATGCAAACATCAGCAATATTTAATTATCAACCAGATAATTGAAATTCAGAAAAATCACAAAACAGCAATATCTAATTAGCGATACGTTAATTAGAGAACAACAAAATATAATTATCGACAAGGATAATTATGAAACACAAATCACAAATCTCAACTGCAAATATCTAGTTATTCAATAATTAACTAGAAACCACAAATCTCATAATCAACAAACTCTAATTATTCACAGAAATAGATAGAAACGGCGATTCAATAAAATCTAGTTATCCAAACGACAGTCAGAAAACAAATCAACAATTATTCAATTATCAAAAACGATGCTCAAAATTCAATTTCAACAATTATTCGATTATCACAAACGATAATCAAATTTCAAATTCAATAAATATTCGATTATCAAAAACGATAATCAAATTTCAAATTCAACAAATATTCGATTATCAAAAACGATAATCAAATTTCAAATTCAACAAATATTCGATTATCAAAAACGATAATCAAATTTCAAATTCAACAAATATTCCATTATCACAAACGATAATCAAATCTCAAATTCAACAAATATTTAATTATCTAAAGCGATAATTAAATTCGAAATTAACAAATATTTAATTATCTAAAGCGGTAATTAAATCTCAAATTAGAAAATATTTAATTATCTAAAGCGATAATTAGAAACAACAAATATCTGATTATCAAAAACGATAATCAGAACTCATATCAACAAATATCTAATTATCACAAGCGATAATTAGAAACAACAAATATCTGATTATCAAAAACGATAATCAGAACTCATATCAACAAATATCTAATTATCACAAGCGATAATTAGAAACAACAAATATCTGATTATCAAAAACGATAATCAGAACTCATATCAACAAATATCCAATTACCTGCAGATAATTGGAAGCAACAAATATCTAGAAATCAATTAAGAAGACTAGAAAATCAACATAAAAGCTTGGATCGATCCCATCAGATGGCGAGTTTTTAATTCGCCGCACGTGCAACAACATATGGCCGAAGCCTACCAAGTACTCAACATAATTTTGGCGCCCAACAAATGACCCGAAGGTCCAACATATGACCCGAAGGTCTAGTACTGGTATTTGACCCGAAGGTCCAACATATGACCCGAAGGTCCAACATAGTGGCTCGAAAGCACACGAAAACATCAAATATTTCAATTAACGAGTCCGGAATTAACCAAAATAGTAAACGCACATGTCCCATAACCACGAGTTTTACTAAATTGTTTAATTCTCTTCATCGTTTCCTTGAAAGTGTAGAATCATCAAAACAACAGATATTCAATTAACGAGTCCGGAATTAACCGAAATAGTAAAAGTGTGGTTCCATACTCCGCACTTTTGCTAAATCGTTTAAATCACTTCATCGTTTCCTTGAAAGTGCAAAATTGTGTATTTTGTAAAAATACACTTTACATTCTCAAACGGACAAGTCCAGAATTAAGCGAATCAGTAAAAGAAAGGGGTCATAGTCCTCGATTTTGCTGAAACGTTTAAATCGCTTCCTCATTCTTTTAAAAGCGCAAACTGTTAAAATTCCTGAAAGCAATTTTTATTTATTTTGCAAAAATAACAATTCACATTCTCAACTGGACAAGTCCGGAGTTAAGCGAAATAGTAAAAGAAAGGGGTCATAATCCTCGATTTTGCTGAATCGTTTAAGTCGCTTTCTCATCATTTTGAAAACGCAAACCATTAAAAATTTATAAAACAATTTTCATTTTTAAAACGAGTTTCCAATCACGTGATTAAAGCAGCAATATTAGTAACAATTTCGATAAGGAAATTGTACTTCTCAAAATACCGTAAAAACGGTCACAAATCAGTATTGTGGAATAACCGCTTGAAAATCCACTTTTAAAACTTGACGGTTACTGAAGCCAAGGTGACAGTAATTTTTAAACGTCAAAATCTCATCAAAATAATTTACATCAAAATGTAATATCAGTGAATTTTCATTCATCGAAATGCCACAAAACACCGTGCTTCAAAATATAGCATTGGTGTAAAATCCCGTTATAAAAACAACGGCAACAAAATACGTTTCATAACCAAGCATCGGTTCAACGTAAAATAAATGCAATAACGTGCAATTCAAATTTTTGCACGTACTAAAAAATGAAAAAAGAAATCATTCGAATGTATCTTCAATGAAGATAATTCAAAACAGCAAAATCTAATCAATAGATGATTAGTACAAAAGAAGGCCAGCGAAAACTTCAACAAAAATCACATATCAATTTCGTATTTTGATTTTTAAATCAAAAAGATTATCAGTTGTACTCAGCGAAGACAGTTTCACTGTTTCCGCTGCGCACTCTGATAAACAAAACACAAATCAATCAAATCATCAGAACACAATTTAATCAAAACAACAAAACACAATTCCACTCTTATTTTTAAATAAAGATATTTAAAAATTTCATCAAATTTCAAAACTTTAGTTTTGACTCAAATCACAGATAAAACATCGACTAATAGTTGTAACATATGTTCCATCCAAGTTATGTTTTATATTATGTCCATAAACCCCAAGCTCTGATACCAACTGTGACGCCCCACCTCTATGCTCATAATAACAAAGAGTATTAAAAGAAATACTGTCTATTATTACGAAGAATAAGGCTGGATAGGAGCGACCATCCGTAGTTGGCCTTACACTAATATTGGTTATCTCGATAGGAGTGGTATATACTTTTTATTTTTCATCTATTATTTATTTACTCCCATCGACACACCCAATTATCAATATAAAACAAACTACGATAGTTCATAATAGTTTAGGACATTAGATATAACAATAACATAGATAATATAAATGCGGAACACAGATTAACAAAAATCTCATATATATATATAACCGATGTCAGTTACAATATAGTTGACACGATACATATGATACAACTACAACTGTCGACTCTAGAAGTTATATATACAAGTACATTATCAACTAATATACATGAATACATATCGTTCTATACAATGACACGACTACTACAAAAGGACGATGACAACTTCAGAAGATGTGAAAAGTCTTCAAATCCCGAACAGCAACTCAAAGAAAGAAATCTACAATCTGAAATAACTCGGGTCTGACCCGAGTATTACATTCAAAAGGAAAATAATACCCAGGTCAGTCTAATTCAAACCAGTTTATTAGTGCATATAGGCAGTAATAATTTAAATAGACGACAGTCACAATAATTCTCGTCTATCCGATTCTTTAAACAAAGAAACCAGATAACGGTCAATATAACACTTAACAGTGTTTAACAAAAATCAGCAGATTTAAATCATCAATAGAGATAAATAAACAATTTATCAAATCGACTAAATCAATTTAAAGCCATTGAAATTGTCACTTTAAAAACCATCAAAGTTCGATTTTTTGGTGGCTGCAGTGCACGCACGCGTGCACTGCCTCGCCACTATCGCAGGAGATACACAAAAGCTCAATGAAAGTCACAATGATCGCAAGGTCAAACCCCGAAATCGGGTTCAACTCAAGAGCAATAAAATAATGTCACAATGTCAAATCCAGATCGGATTCACTTAGGAGAAATTCGAAAATCAAATTCGAATTCAATCAAGTGGTCGAAACAGTCTACTCAAATTCAAAGAGGCAGCCCACAAAATGAACTCATATACAACGAACCAGACTAACAACTTCAAGTCAAGCATGCTACGGAACTGACCAACATAGCACAAGAATGAACAACATCAAGTGAGACCAGAACCAACCAAAGCATCAAGAACCCAATATATCAAATGAAGACACAAGAGAGTGCAGACATGACATGCACAGGGTTCAAGTGCAACAGATCCTCAAAGTGAAGTTTAAGTGCACAACAAATAGGAAGTGACAGTAAAGCTATGAAACTGGACTTCGACAAGACCACATGCAACCTTACGATTTCAAGCATGCGAATACAGAATGTAAACAAGTCTCTACCAATACAACACTAACTGGCTCGAAGAAATGCCACCAGAGGAAACACAATGCACTAGAAACTACATGAATGCATCTCAATAATCAGGTTTGGTCAGACCATCGAGAGGAAAAAGAAACAGCCAAGGTCAGAGTTCAACATACATGAACCATCAAGAATATACAAACTCAAGCTTACAAAAATGCAGACTCAACAGTGACCAAATGTACAAGTCTAGATACAACATAGGGTATACATGATGAAGGAATACGTAGTGAAACCAAGTGATGAACCAGCAAATGCAAGTTTAGCTATGAAGCAATGGAACAAGTTAACATAGATTCAAAATACCAGATGTACAGAGGTGACTCAATATTCAAACATATGTACTGCATCACGTATACCAGATAAGGGCACCAGTGGAGCAAAATGAAATGCATATGTCAAACTCAAATAGTGGATTCCAGAATGCAGTGGCCATACACCTATATACATACAAGAATGTATGCATACAAATGATCAGCAACTCGAGCTAGTCCAGCTACCATGTGAAAGCAAGTAGTTAAAGTAACAACAATGCAGACATGTTCAAAGTGAAGCAAAAGTTGCAAATGCACATTAACTTCAAATGACTCAGGTTGAAGTCATATACAGCAAGTACAGATAACAAATACCAGTCAAGTCAATGTGATCACAGCAAAGTATATTTGCATATTGATTACACAAACAACGGTTGCAGTGGAAACTAACAATTTCTCAAGTGTATTTACACATCACATATAAAAGAATAGCAACAAAGAATCACAAATGATTCAAGTCTAGTTACAACAAAATGAAGTGTGGATACGAAATGATACAGAATGCAACTACACAAGGCAGATTGACAAAGTGCAGACGCAAGTGGTACAAGCCATGTTAACTGTCAACAATGTAATGACAGGAAGATAACTACAACGAACTCAAGTGAATGCACACATCAGCCGAGATCAATACAACATGGAGCTACAGATTAACATGTATCATAAACTATTCGAAAACAATGAAGTCGAATTTCCATGGGTACAAGAAAATAACCAAAAGCAATATCAGTCTTGAATAAGGACAACTGCAGTTCGTTCACAAGTCAGGTTATATCAAAAACTCCAAGTTGAAGCAGACACAAAATGTCATCATAATTCACCATGACCGAAGTCAAAAAGGAACATCACAAAAATCACAAATCAACCCATGGAACAACAAAACAAAGTCAAGCGAGGTATAACCGAAGTCAAGGAAGAATCACAACGACCAAATCAATTTCGAACGCTAATAAGCTCAAGTTAGAATTAGATGTGAGTATAATATACTCACCTTTTCGACGCGACTCGGAGGAACTCGAACGAGCACGAATTTGAGGATCGAACAGCTTCGAGTGGAAGCTGTGGCATCCCTATGTCGAACGAAGACAAGCACGCGATGATCGAAGGAGCAAGCGACCTAAAATCATCACTCGAACGCTCTAACTAAAGTCGGAGCCCCTGATTTTCACGAGCCCTAATTTTTGAACGAAAGAGGGAGAAAGTCGAGCCACCATTTTTTTCGTATGTCTGTCTAGGGTTTTTCCTTTGTTTTTGATTTCGAATGAAAAAGAATAGAGGGTAAAGGGGACGGGTTTTCACGAGTGAACGAAAAAAAGGGAATGGCAATGATAATTGTCACGGCCCAAAATAAACAAGGGATCATGTTCAAAATTTTATTTATAAAGCCCGCAAAATTCTTTTAACGAATTACAAAAGAATTTTCAACTCGATTAAAACTTCAATTATCAATTAACTATCACAATAATCGTTTAATGATGATATTAAATTCTCACAAAAGCTCGGGTTGTTACAGCTACAGTTATTGTTTTAGTCTCATCTAGCCACTGGACGTCCTGGTATAAGGTTCCTGCTAATTTGGATCATGATCGCCCATACCGTTGTAGGTGGAATTGTGCTATAAATTTGCATGAAACTCCTAAAAATATTCAATATTACAGTAATAAGTTAAACTTACTATCGGATGTATCCGTAACTTAGGAATCTTATTCGTTGCTCAATAATTTTAATGGTCCTATTATATAATTTCTCCTTTTTGGTTGGACTTCGAAGTTCGGCTAATACTATTTTGGAATTTTGAAAATTATGCCCCGCATCGGATGATGGGACAATTTGGGTTTACTCCTCCACACGTTCTCGATCTTATTGTTCAAATAAATCCCAATCTGAATGATTTAAAAGCTTTGCTGAATGAAAATGTGGAGTTATAGAATGGAAGATTTGATCATGTTTTTCAAGAACGTACTCCTATATTATCAAGTGAGTACGAATTTGGCATTGGCAAATAACTCGTCAGTATATCTTCAAACAATCTTCTAGAAGATTGTTTGCTTACATTCATCGAGCTCCATTAGTTCATGATGTAGTTGGTACATTGATCTACAAAATTTAATAATTTGCATTCTTTCATGACATAAGAATTTTTAAATTTAACTTTTTTTTATCAGTAAGCTAAATATGTAGTGCTTTAGAAGTGGTCGATGATATGCAAGATAATTGTTTTGATTCGGAGAAGGTGAAAAGTTGGTCTGTTGAATTTAAACATTCGCTAGGCAGAAACAAGTAGCATCGATCGTTTAGACTTTTGGTATCAACTGGTGGAGAGGCTCAAATAGGATTTTCCTATGGGTTAATAAGTTGTTATGAATTAATGATGATCCGTATGTTGGGTTAGTTATGAGAAAAACCAAACATGACTAATTTTACTATAGAAATTCTAGAACAAATTAAGTAGATCCCGAAAGAAAACCAATGTAACGACCCCGGATTTTATATATATTTAAATTGCTAATTAAATTAATTTTTGAATAAAAATTGTGGAATTAACTGATAAACTGATTTGAGTATCCCCAAATTCCAATATAATATATGTTAAACCATTTAAATTTAAATATTGTATATATATGTGTGAATATGTATGTATGGGATTTGAATTAAATCTTAAATAAATGGTTTAAATATTAAATATAAAAATTATAGACTTTGACACAAGAAAGAAAATAAATAAATGATTTAAATTTAGAATTGATGGTTAATATATAAAATAAATACAAGACAATAAATAAAAGTAATAATAAATATTTGAGCTAGAAATAAAAATAAAAATAGAAATAAATAAAAGACAAGTCAAAAAGGAAATGTGAATCTCTTGGACCTTGCAAATGAAGACAACATGATATATTTAAGTTGAACAAAATAAATATATAAGTATGAATTAACTTGTAAAAGGAAACAAAAATATATATGTGAATAAAGCTTGCAAAGGAAGGAACAAATTAAAAATATATTTTGTACAAAAAAATTAATGCCATATCCTTTAGTACACCATACAAAATCATTTCAGCCGAAATATGTTAAGAATCATTTCAGTTTTATAAATATCTTTGGCCAAAGTAAATTCAAATACATTTAAGTATGGTACAAACAAATAGAAATATATACATGAAAGCTTATAAAAGAAGACAACAAACCTATATAGGAATGTACAAACAAATTAGACAAGTGTGGATTTGTACAAGGGCAATTAATGCTAGCCACGATATTATCATATCAGCCACCAAGTAATGAGAAAAATCTCTGCTTAAGTGTGCAAACAAAATTATATCACACAGTAAAACTTCTTTCATACATCAATCTGTAGTTTGTTTCATAACTATCAACTCTGCATTTTAGTTCGTCCTCCAAACTGTGAAATCTGAAATACATATCATCTTGTACTTAAACAAAATCTCAACTCAAAACAACAATTCGACTCAACAAACCAGAGGTTTAAGAGAAAGGTTTCCAGCTAACAATTCACAAGCCTGTTTCAATGAAAAGCTCTGTCCATTTGCAAATACAATGTGAGTAAACTTCCTTTATAAAAATCATAAACCATATTATCTTAAAACCCTGATATGGTTATATCTTGATGATTGTGGAAGTGATGTTATGGAACATGTTTGAATGTTTGTAAATGTTTTTTGGATGTATATAAAAATATGTGCAAATATCTGTGCATATATGTATAAACAGATATATACTTCTCCGTCAGGTTATAGGCTCTAGTTCCCCCAATAAAATTCATATCCTCTTATCCAAACAAAATTAGACTATGGTTTCTATATGAAAAATGTTTGGATGTGTGTAATATCATTTTTTAAAAATAGATTTAAGCTAAAATAATTGGGAAATATTTGAGAATAAGAATTTACTAGGAAATCAATTTAAAGTTAGTTAAATCATTTGTCTGAATTTTATGTTTTGATTATATAGCTGGATTCAAACTTGGAAATTATGAATTTTGATAATAGATACAAGATTTTAAAGTTTGGGGATATTGAGATTTCGTAAGTTGATCGAAATTGGGAATTTTACTGACTGTCGATGATCACGTGAACAATGGAGGGCGTGATCGATACTGGAAGAAGATGGGGTGTTGTGGATCATCAGAAAAATGATCAGAGAAATCCTAGCTCACTGCAGTGGTCGCGCGAAGTCAATTTAGGGTTTTAGCTAGATTTTAGTTAGCGTCGAATTTTGAATCGATGACGCGTCGTCATCGCATCGGAGTCGATCGCTCCGGTGGTGATCGAAGCCTGAAGGTCAGGCGATGCTATGACCAGAAGCACGTGGCCTCTGATGGTCAGAGGAGGAAGAGCGAGGCATTGGTGTTGACCAGTTTTTGGTTTATGGGTTGTTCGTTGGTTCGATTTCAAATTTTGGTCGAGTTCGTAAACCTGGGTGGTCGTAGCAGGTGAATGAGTCGTTGGCGACGTGCTGGAGGTAACGTAGGTGGTCGGAGTTGCTTCGTTTGGTTGTACACGTGAATGCGTGTGTATGTGTGTATCAGGTTTGGGTTGAAGGGGAAGAAGCTTTTCATTCGGGTTCATCTCGAAGAAACTCGTGGAGATTCTCGGGGAAATAGATGTTGTGGAAAACTCGAAGTAAGGCCCGTGAAAATTTGTATTTACTTCGGAATGGTCTCGGGTAATCTAGGGATGAAAAGTAATAGGGTTGAATTAATGATTTATAATTACTTAATAATTAAAGAATAATTATTTAAAGTTAATTAATTATTAATTAAAAAGGGTTAATCAATTTAGAATTAAGAATTAATTAATTTGAAATTAAGAATAAATAAATCATCAGTTAAGGATAATTAATGAAAATAATTATGTAATTAATTAATTATAATCACATGATTAGTCCAAGTTAAATTTCTTGAGTTTAATCTAGAATAATCATTTGACAAATTGGGAAATATAATTACTTAGGAAAGTAATTAATAGATGATTAATGGATGTAATAAATTGAATGATAATTTGAAATTTGAGTATAATTATTTGTTAATAATTAAAGGATTAATTAATAATGGTGGTTAATTAAGATTTATTTAATAATTAAAGATTAATTGATTCATTAATGAAGAATGATTAGTTAATAATCAAGGGTTAACTAATAAATTTGAAAGGGAGATTTCTTTCAAATAATTTGTAATTAACTTATGATAATTAACCCGGATTAATAATTGATACATCTGAATTAAATTAATCAGTTGATTTATAGGTTTACTTGTGAATGTTTGGACTTGACTGAATGATTGAATTGCTTGATATCTCTGATCTATAATGCTTTGTGATATATTCTGATTTGTGTGTGATCTGTACTGTAGTTTATTTATCTGGGATGAATGTAATATATTATCTGTAATTTATATATCTGTGATTTGTGAATAAAAGATAAGCGTTATAGTTATACCGCTTATCAACTATATTTCTGTATTCTGATCTTATCTTATTGATGATGATGTTGCACTACTGTGTGAAACCCCTAGACTACACCATACACACACAAATATGGATTTCACGTGGAAATCAATTAAGTCGCAGATTTTTGAGAATTTTAAAGATTGAATTCTTGAATCAAAATAGTTTTGGAAATTGGAATTGAGAGCTTTGTAAATGATTTTCAAATGTAAAAGTTATTTTAAATAACTTGATAAAACTTTGAAATCAAAATAAATTGATTTAGATTCAATATTTGGAATTGAATTCAACGATTTGGGAAACTAATTGTTTTCAACTGATAAAAGCTCTCATGTAAAAATGAAAATGAATTTCCAATTTGAATTAAAGGAATTTCAAGTTTGAATTGAAGATGATTTTCCAAGTTATGAATAAATCTTTGGAAACGTGTTCTGAAAGCAACAAATTAAATCTTTGATATAAAGATTTGATGAGTTAATCCAATTGAGATGGAAATCGATTTGAAAATCGATGAATGAACCTTTGTGAAACTGGGTGAAGTTTGTGAATTGAATCTTTTTGTGTAAAAGATTAAAATGGTAATGTGTTTAAACCATTTAAAGAGAAAGTTTTGGATAATAAATTGTGACTTAATTGAAATCACATATCCATTCGTTTTTAAATATTGCACTCATTATTCGGTTTAGCCGGGAGAGGACTTTGTGTCATATAACCCACTCCGAATAATGATACGTCGTATATGGATTGCATTTGAAGACCCGTGGTGAAGACCGGGTATTTGTGAGAGCGATAGGATAACCTATTGATTGTCTCTGCACTGAGTCGCACCGGTATAGAGATTTCCTAAGTGATGGGAAATCCAATCGGGATTGTGAATATCCAGATTGCAAGGACTTCTTCGGAAGTGCCTTCGGTTCTGTTCAAACCGAAAACAGACTTGTATGGTTGTATGTCTGACATTACACTTTGAGATATAAAGCTGATTTCTTTCAAATACATTTCTGTTTGGTGGCGGAGATGTATTCTCTTAGCTTAACACCTTTCTCTGAGACGTACGAGCTCAGAGGTTATGTAGTTGAAGGTTATCAGTGATATACTCCCAATTTGGTAGTGTGGCATGCTGAGTGTTGCTGTGTGTTTGTAGATCAAAGCATGGCTTTCGTGTAAAGCGTAGCTTTGTGGATGATACCTCATCGGACCTCACACCCCGGAAATGGTCGAAACAGGAAAGATGCGGCAAGGTTTCAGGGGTAGCTCCCCTAGGGTATGTCCATTCCTTCTAGAAAAAGGTGGTATCATGGTATGGAGCCCAGATATTTACCTGTGTGGTTGCTCCAATCTCATTTACTGTGTGATTGTTGCTTTGTGATCGGGATCCCGGATAAAGGTCGCAAACGACCGGGGGTGGCATATCTAAGGTTTACTACCCGGGAAGGGGGTAACCGGCCTTGTGTTGGCAAAGATCCGAGTAGGTTCTCGGGACGTCCCTCCAAAGGCGTTTCCATGTGGCATAGGAAGTTCCTTAGCCTGACCATTTGTTGGAAAATCAAAAGAAACAATACGAGCCCTTTACGATTGCAGTTGTATAACCTGTCTCCTCAGGCGGCAGTTATAGCAGGCATAATATAATGGTACCTATGCTGGCTAAGATTAATATTATACTTTTGAAATGTTTTCTGCACTATGCACTAATAATAATATCAAATGATTTTGCATAGTAAGCATGTTTGACTATCATAAGAAGAAATCTCCTCCAAGTCTGCGATTGCATGTGTATGCGGTGGGAGGTCTTATGGTAGTTTCATTTTCCAAAAAGCAATGCGGATTTCAATGTTTAAAATTCTTTTGTTGTTTGTTTTAAAGATAAAATATTTTTGTTACTCACACCAGTCCCACGACTGACCTGGAGTTTATTGTTCCCTTCCTAAACTCTAGGTGCCCACAATTTTCCACACGGGCAGTCTAGAGTTGGGTTTTTCAGATAGTCAGGTTTAGTAGATTATTTGGAGCTAGTTCAGTTCTTGGAGTTCACCGACTGACGTTGCTTATCTTGGTGCAACGTGATGTTGGTTCGAGGTTGATGTTGGAGTTATTGGTCTCATTCTCTTTATCGGATCACTTGGAGTTATCAGTTCTGCTGTTTTCCGCTGTAGCATTATTATTTGTCTCTGATAGTGTTGTATCATATTGATATCATTGTTGTGTATCATTCTGGATATTGTATTCGTTGGAGTTGTATATGATATCATTCATTTCTTTATTCCGCTGTGTTGTTATACTTAATGGTGTTATAAGCTCCAGTGAACCAGATTCGGTATTTGAATCTGCGGCATTTTGAGTATAAGTGAAGTATGGGTGCCGATTTTCGAAGGCCTAGTTCAGGATCATCACATTTGGTATCAGAGCTGAAGGTTAAACTTTAGCTATGGAGTATAACACATTAAGTAGCTCATTAGAGATAGGGTGAAGTATACCCTAGAATGAGTAATCCTTAAGATATTCGTTCGAATGCCTCAGTAAATTCTCTTACTATCCACTGATAGTAAGTATGAGTGCAAGAAGAGGATGAGATAGGGGACAGTGGAATACGACTATAAATTGTCAATACCTTGTAACAACAAGGAATCAATCTTTTCTCTATCAATCTCTTTCATTCAACATCTCTTTTCAATTCTTTGATAGTTTCTGGTAGATCCAGGAAGAAGATTTGATATATTGGTATGGGACATAAACTCCAAATAGGTCGGAATTGTTTGTTTGGATTAATTGGTTGCTTAGTTTGCTATGGTTGATAGGTATACTTTAGCTTCTAAACTAAAAGTTTTGAAATTATATTCATATATCTGTCTGTACCATTTGGGTCCCAATATATTCTACGAATGGTTAGTTATCCCTTTGAACTAACCGATGCCCCTGCATATTTCGTAGATCTGGAGAACCCGAGTATCCTGTGAAAAATTAAAAAGATTCGTTCTCGTATCTATTATTGATATTCTGATTTGGTAAGCCAAATGCAGAATAGATGCTTAATTTGATTTGATGAAATATTTTTCATCTATCTTTGTGTCTCCTTGGCAAATTTCGGGGACGAAATTTCTTAAGGGGGGAAGTCTGTAACGACCTCGGATTTTATATATATTTAATTTGATAATTAAATTAATTTTTGAATAAAAATTGTGGAATTAACTGATAAACTGATTTGAGTTTCCCCAAATTCCAATAGAATATATGTTAAATCGTTTAAACTTAAATATTGTATATATATGTGTGAATATGTATGTATGGGATTTGAATTAAATCTTAAATAAATGGTTTAAATATTAAATATAAAAATTATAGACTTTGACACAAGAAAGAAAATAAATAAATGATTTAAATTTAGAATTGATGGTTAATATATAAAATAAATACAAGACAATAAATAAAAGTAATAATAAATATTTGAGCTAGAAATAAAAATAGAAATAGAAATAAATAAAAGACAAGTCAAAAAGGAAATGTGAAACTCTTTGAACTTGCAAATGAAGACAACATGATATATTTAAGTTGAACAAAATAAATATATAATTATGAATTAACTTGTAAAAGGAAACAAGAAATATACATGTGAATAAAGCTTGCAAAGGAAGGAACAAATTAAAAATATATTTTGTACAAAACAATTAATGCCATATCCTTTAGTACACTATACAAAATCATTTCAGCCGAAATATGTTAAGAATCATTTCAGTTTTATAAATATCTTTGGCCAAAGTAAAGTCAAATACATTTAAGTATGGTACAAACAAATAAAAATATATACATGAAAGCTTATAAAAGAAGACAGCAAACCTATATAGGAATTTACAAACAAATTAGATAAGTGTGGATTTGTACAAGGGCAATTAATGCTAGCCACGATATTATCATATCAACCACCAAGTAATGAGAAAAATCTCTGCTTAAGTGTACAAACAAAATTATATCACACAGTAAAACTTCTTTCATACATCAATCTGTAATTTGTTTCATGACTATCAAATCCTCATTTTAGTTCGTCCATCCAAACTATGAAATCTGAAATACATATCATCTTGTACTTAAACAAAAGCTCAACTCAAAACAACAATTCAAGTCAACAAACCAGAGGTTCAAGAGAAAGGTTTCCAACTAACAATTCACAAGCATGTTTCAATGAAAAGCTCTGTCCATTTGCAAATACAATGTGAGTAAACTTCCTTTATCAAAATCATAAACCTTATTTTCTTAAAACCCTGATATGGTTATATCTTCATGATTGTGGAAGTGATGCTATGGAACATGTTTGAATGTTTGTAAATGTGTTTTGCATGTATATAAAAATATGTGCAAATATCTGTGCATATCTGTATAAACAGATATATACTTCTCTGTCAGGTTATAGGCTCTAGTTCACCCAATAAAATTCATATCTTCTTATCCAAACAAAATTAGACTATGGTTTCTATATGAAAAATGTTTGGATGTTTGTAATATCATTTTTAAAAAATAGATTCAAGCTAAAATAATTGGGAAATATTTGAAAATAAGAATTTACAAGGAAATCAATTTAAAGTCAGTTAAATCGTTGGTCTGAATTTTATGTTTTGATTATATAGCTGGATTCAAACTTGGAAATTATGAATTTTGATAATAGATTCAAGATTTTAAAGTTTGGGGATATTGAGCTTTCGTAAGTTGATCGAAATCGGGAATTCTGCTGACTGTCGATGATCACGTGAACTATGGAGGGCGTGATCAATACTGGAGGAAGATGGGTTGTTGTGGATCATCAAAAAAATGATCAGAGAAATTCTAGCTCACCGTAGTGGTCGCGAGAAGTCAATTTAGCGTTTTAGCCAGATTTTAGTTAGCGTCGAATTTTGAATCAATGACGCCTCGTCATCGCATCGGAGTCGATCACTCTAGTGGTGATCGAAGCCCAAAGGTCAGGCGATGCTTTGACCAGAAGCACGTGGCCTTTGATGGTTGAAGGAGGAAGAGCGAGGCATTGGTGTTGACCAGTTTTTGGTTTATGGGTTGTTCGATGGTTCGATTTCAAATTTTGGTCGAGTTCGTAAACCTAGGTGGTCGTAGCAGGTGGATGAGTCGTTGGCGACGTGCTAGAGGTAACGTAGGTGGTCGAAGTTGCTTCATTTGGTTGTACACGTGAACGCGTGTGTATGTGTGTATCAGGTTTGGGTTGAAGGGGAAGAAGCTTTTCATTCGGGTTCGTCTCGAAGAAACTCGTGGAGATTCTCGGGGAAATAGATGTTGTGGAAAACTCAAAGTAAGGCTCGTGAAAATTTGTATTTACTTCGGAATGGTCTCAGGTAATCTCGGGATGAACAGTAACAGGGTTGAATTATTGATTTATAATTACTTAATAATTAAAGAATAATTACTTAAAGTTAATTAATTATTAATTAAAAGGGTTAATCAATTTAGAATTAAGAATTAATTAATTTGAAATTAAGAATAATTAAATTATCAGTTAAGGATAATTAATGAAAATAATTATGTAATTAAATAATTATAATCACATGATTAGTCCAAGTTAAATTTCTTGAGTTTAATCTAGAATAATCATTTGACAAATTGGGAAATATAATTACTTAGGAAAGTAATTAATAGATAATTACTAGATGTAATAAATTGAATGATAATTTGAATTTTGAGTATAATTATTTGTTAATAATTAAAGGATTAATTAATAATGGTGATTAATTAAGATTTATTAAATAATTAAAGGTTAATTGATTCATTAATTAAGAATGATTAGTTAATAATCAAGGGTTAACTAATAAATTTGAAAGGGATATTTCTTTCAAATAATTTGTAATTAACTTATGATAATTAACCCGGATTAATAATTGATACATCTGAATTAAATTAATCAGTTGATTTATAGGTTTACTTGTGAATGTTTGGACTTGACTGAATGATTGAATTGCTTGATATCTTTGATCTGTAATGCTTTGTGATATATTCTGATTTGTGTGTGATTTGTAATGTAGTTTATTTATCTGGGATGAATGTAATATATTATCTGTAATTTATATATCTGTGATTTGTGAATAAAAGATAAGCGTTATAGTTATACCACTTATCAACTATATTTCTGTATTCTGATCTCATCTGATTGATGATGATGTTGAACTACTGTGTGAAACCCCTGGACTACACCATACACACACAAATATGGATTTCACATGGAAATCAGTTAAGTCGCAGATTTTTGGCAATTTTAAAGATTAAATTCTTGAGTCCAAATAGCTTTGGAAATTGGAATTGAGAGATTTGTAAATGAGTTCAAATGTAAAAGTTATTTTAAATAACTTGATAAAACTTTGAAAACAAAATAAATTGATTTAGATTCAATATTTGGAATTGTATTCAATAATTTGGGAAACTAATTATTTTCAACTGATAAAAGCTCTCAAGTAAAAATGAAAATGAATTTCCAATTTGAATTAAAGGAATTTCAAGTTTGAATTGAAGATGGTTTTCCAAGTTATGAATAAATCTTTGGAAACGTGTTCTAAAAGCTATAAATTAAATCTTTGATATAATGATTTGATGAGTTAATCCAGTTGAGATGGAAATTGATTTGAAAATTGATGAATGAACCTTTGTGAAACGGGGTGAACTTTGTGAATTGAATCTTTTTGTGTAAAAAATTTAAATGGTAATGTGTTTAAACCATTTAAAGAGAAAGTTTTGAATAATAAATTGTGACTTAATTGAAATCCAATATCCATATGTTTTTAAATATTGTGCTCATTATTCGGTTTAGCCGGGAGAGGACTTTGTGTCATATAACCCATTCCGAATAATGATACGTCGTATATGGATTGCATTTGAAGACCGTGGTGAAGACCAGGTATTTGTGAGAGCGATGGGATAACCTATTGATTGTCTCTGCACTGAGTCGCGCCGGTATAGAGATTTCCTAAGTGATGGGAAATCCGATCGGGATTGTGAATATCTGGATTGCAAGGGCTTCTTCAGAAGCGCCTTCGGTTCTAATCGAACCCGGAACAGACTTGTATGGTTGTATGTCTGACATTACACTTTGAGATATAAAGCTGATTTCTTTCAAATACATTTCTGTTTGGTGGCGGAGATTTATTCTCTTAGCTTAACACCCTTCTCTGAGACGTACGAGCTCAGAGGTTAGGTAGTTGAAGGTTATCAGTGATATACTCCCAATTTGGTAGTGTGGCATGCTGATTGTTGCTGTGTGTTGCTGATCATTTGTTGATAAAAGCATGGCTTTTGTGTAAAGCGTAGCTTTGTGGATGAGACCTCATCGGACTTCACAACCCGGAAATGGTCGAAACAGGAAAGATACGGTAAGGTTTCAGGGGTAGCTCCCCTAGGGTATGTCCATTCCTTCTAGAAAAAGGTGGTATCATGGTATGGAGCCCAGATATTTACCTGTGTAGTTGCTCTAATCTCATTGACTGTGTGATTGTTGCTTTGTGATCGGGATCCCGGATAAAGGTCGCAAACGACCGGGGGTGGCATATCTCAGGTTTACTACCCGGGAAGCGGGTAACCGGCCTTGTGTTGGCAGGGATCCGGGTAGGTTCTCGG
This sequence comes from Allium fistulosum, assembly GCA_030737815.1. Lineage (NCBI taxonomy): Eukaryota > Viridiplantae > Streptophyta > Magnoliopsida > Asparagales > Amaryllidaceae > Allium > Allium fistulosum. The sequence goes on along the minus strand of CM060907.1, from coordinate 639,857,729 downwards.
GACGTCCCTCCACAGGCATTTCCATGTGGCATAGGAAGTTCCTTAGCCTGACCATTTATTGGAAAATCAAAAGAAACAATACAAGCCCTTTACGATTGCAGTTGTATAACATGTCTCCTCAGGCGGTAGCTATAGCAGGCACAATATAATGGTACCTATGCTGGCTAAGATTAATATTATACTTTCGAAATGTTTTCTGCACTATGCACTAATAATAATATCAAATGATTTTGCGTAGTAAGCATGTTTGACTGTCATAAGAAGAAATCTTCTCCACGTTTGCGATTGCACTGTGTGTGTGGTGGGAGGTCTTATGGTAGTTTCATTTTCCAAAAAGCATTGCGGATTTCAATGTTTAAAATTCTTTTGTTGTTTGTTTTAAAGATAAACTATTTTTGTTACTCACACCAGTCCCACGACTGACCTGGAGTTTATTGTTCCCTTCCTAAACTCTGGGTGCCCACAATTTTCCACACGGGCCGTCTAGATTTGGGTTTTTTAGATAGTCTGGTTTAGTAGATTATCTGGAGCTAGTTCAGTTCTTGGAGTTCACCGACGACGTTGCTTATCTTGGTGCAACGTGATGGTGGTTCGAGCTTGATGTTGGAGTTATTTGTCTCATTCTCTTTATCGGATCACTTGGAGTTATCAGTTCTGCTGTTTTCCGCTGTAGCATTATTATTTGTCTCTAATAGTGTTGTATCATATTGATATCATTGTTGTATATCATTCTGGATATTGTATTCGTTGGATTTGTATATGATATCATTCGTTTCTTTATTCTGATGTATTGTTATACTTAATGGTGTTATAAGCTCCGGTGAACCAGATTCGGCATTTGAATCAACGGCATTTTTAGTACAAGTGAAGTACGGGTGCCGATTTTCGAAGGCCGAGTTCAGGATCATCACAACCAATATAGTCGAAGGGCTATGATAGGGATCCTGAAGGCAATTAACAAATTTTGGAAGGTATTTTAATAAAAACATCTATTTTATGATGGGATAATAGAATATATCAACTTTTTATGATGAACATGTCGTCAAAGTACTAAATAACAGTCAGGAAGAACTAAGTCAAATGAACCAAAACTCAACACGCAGAAAGTTAATGGTAGATATGTAGAAACCAAAAAGTAAATAAACTGAAATATTAAGTATAAAGGGTTAAGTATGGAAGATAATGAAATGCTAAATGTAAAGCTAAGGGTTAATAAACCGAAGTTATTAATCAAAGGCCGAGGGCGGTCGAAGGTTAAGAAGGAATTATGGGAATAGGAAGGGATTTTGGAAATTTTGAGATTTGAGTCATCGTAACAAAACTAAGATAGACTTCCATATATGAGATCGAGTGTTGTGATTACCGAAAGTAGCGTACTCTTAGAAGAACGTGTAAAGTAAAATTAGTAACTTCTGGAGGCAACAATGTATGTTAAAGCTTATGATAGCCGAGATTAAAATTTGAGGCATGGACGATAATGTAGTATGTGGTGGTAATAACCGAAATGAGGTTAGGTAAGATGTTAGCTTTATAAATATCTAAGTGAAAAGCCTTATAGTGGATGGTTAGGTAGAATGTTCAATAGTCGACATAAGGCCTGAGTTGGAAGTCGCGGAACCAAAAGCATTAGTGTAATACCTTGTGTGGCAACCAAAATACGACAGTGTAGGTGTAAGACCTATGTGGTAACTGAAACCGAAAACCTATGTGCAAGGCCTATGTGGCAACCTAAAGCGAAAGTGTTGGTGTGAGCAATGATTTCAATATAGGATTCAAATCGTAAATCGTATAGTTTAGATTTTGAATCGAAATGGGATTCAAATCGTGAATCATAGATTCAAATAGGATTCAAATCGTAAATCATAATGCACAAAATTAGAATCAGAATAAGATTCAACTCGTGAATCATTGAGTCAGAGAGAATATGTATTATAATTTATAACATGTCGGTGTGTGAAATATATTCAAATAAGAGTTTCTAATATATTGATTTTTTTCACTTGCAGGTTACTAAGGACATTATAAGATTATGAGAGTTTTCTTTGTATTGATTTTTTTAATGTAAACATTATTATTTAATAATTCTATTTGACTTTTCCTTTTACACGAATCATCTATCAAATTGTTATGTAATGTTAAAAAATAATTTTTCTCTCTTTTTTAGTGAATCTGTGATGCTTTGTTAATATTCATGTTTTTGAAGATTGAGGCTACTTCCTCTGGCATATTAGCACATGCTTTTACATTATCGACTGTTTGAGCTAAATGATGTTTAACTCTAAAGATACCACCATTTATGACCTTGGAACAATAGTTACATCTATTAACTTTCTTGTTCCCATCATGTACCGGCTTACAGTGATACCATGTAATGTCTGCTTCTCTAGGCATCTACAATGAGAAAAAATGCAATAAATAGTACTACCTTAGAAGAATTTGAAAAGCAAACAATAAATAGACAGTGAATACATAGATGATTTATCAAGGCAATCATGATAATGTAAGTCTGTAACAATTTAGTTATTTTCTATAGCTACCCATATCACAGGAATTTTATTCTATCAACATGAAAATGTAAGCAATCCAATTTATTGCTTGAAACAAAACAAACTAATCAAAGGATTAAAAAGAAAGAAATTAAACATCTTAACTACCATAAAACTTTCAATAATTTATCGATAAAATAGTTAGAAAAAAATTAATTATATACCTTAGTGTAAATGAAGGACATATATAGAAAGATAATAAAGGACATATATAGAAAGATGATAAAGGACATATATAATTAAAGGACATAAAAAGAAAGAGTAATAATTGTTGCTATATTAAAGGATATGTATAATAAAACTTTCAATAACAAATTAAACATCTATTGCTATATTTAGTAATTGTTGTTGCCAGTCTATATCTAATTAAAGGACATATATAGAAAGAGTAATTAAGCAACTAAATTAGCAATTGTATTATCAAATTAGCTACTACGGCTACAGGACGCTATTATATTTAACTACTATTGATGCTAGTCTATATCTAATCAAAAGACATCTACAGAAAGTGTAATTAAGCAGCTTAATTAGCTGATGTACATAACAATTATCTACTATATTTAATAAATGGGTTTATATCAAAAGGGTAATTAAGAAAATTAATTAGCTGTTGTATTTATCAATTATTATAATAATTTTGGCAGCTATCAACCTAATTTATGTTTCCATATTGACCTAATTTCAGCAGCGGCAAATTCTATTTCAACTTGAGTATACTTAGTAGCCCCTTAAAATCATATAAGTCTGTAAACCCAAAAAATAACTTAGCAGCCCCATACCATTTCCAGAACTACCCTTCCCATTATGCAAAACGTGCGCATGCCTCCTACTATCGCGCAAAAAATTAAATGTTCCCGAATTCGTTCACCCAAAAAATTAAACGTTCTCGAATCAAAAAAACCATAACGTAGTTTACCATGTATTGGCAAAAAATTAAAATAATTTCAAGTTTTTGAATTACTTGCTGTGATTGCGTTAACAATCCATTCTCCTCTTCAAAATCCATCAGGTAGTAGTGAAAAATTGAATTTTTTCTTCACTGATTTAGAAACTAGGGTTTTGAAGAAGCGGTGGTTTAGACAGTAAGAAACTGACGTAAGAAGATAATGAAATTGAGAAGAAAGAAAGCATGCAACTTTCTAAGGATATTTTAGTCTTTAAAATATTATTTATTTTAGGTGGGGCTACTAAGTAATTATCTGTGTTGAAATAGAACTTGCCTTCAACAGCTTAGTATTCTTCGAGTTGCAAAAAAAGAGAGGAGAGAACGTAGATGATAAAGAAAGCAGGATATAATAATATGATAAATATGATAGATTGTATAAATGTTTACCTCTCTATAGCTTCCTTTGCTGCAGGTTCTCCTTCTACTGTTTTTTTTTCTTTCTCTGAACTTTTGATCGATAGTCTGTTTAGGAATAAATGGTTCCTTTACAATGAATCTGATTGATTCCTTCGAATTTTCTAGAGTTTTTTGCCATTAGTTGAGCTCAAATTGATGCTTCGTCGCCTCCAATTTCAAAAGCCGTTCTCAGATTTTGAAAAATGAAGTCTTTTGGGATTTCCATAATTTGCTTCTACTGTGTGAAGATTTGAATCGCGATTTGATTTCAGGTGTTGATTTTTCGATTTCACTTTGACGCATACAATTTTTAAGAGTTGCAATTCAAACTGAATTTTGAATCGAAGAGGGTGCATTTTGAGTTGAAACGCATTTTGAATCAAAAGATTATGGGATTTTTGAATTCCATAGGTGAATGGTTTGATGAGGCAAGCATACAGACCACGGTAGCAATTGGTGTATGATCTGGAGTGGAAACCATGAGAATGGTGGGTGACGTAAGGCTAAGAGTGGCAGTCTAAAAATTGAAATCAAACTAAGTGTAAGGCTTAAGGTGGTAATAGAAATACGAAAGCATTGGTGTGAGACTAAAGTGGCAACCAAGAACGACGATGCATATGGCCTTTGTGGCTGCCGAGAAACAATGTAAATGTATATATTATGTAGGCATAAGGCTTTAGTGGAAGCCGAGAGCCAGTGTAAATGTTTATAATATATAGGCATAAGGCTTTAGTCGTAGCCTAATGGTGGAGCTTCAATATATATCTGCTACAAAAATACGTAAAGCCTTATGCGTAGTCAAGAGTAGGGTACTTCGGTTATATTGAAATACCATGAATTTTCTATGAAACAAATCGAGAGATTGCTTTCGGTTGTTGACTCATGGTTTTGCTTTGGCATTTAATTAAATAAACCAACAATTTAGGTTTATTTGTAAACTGGATAATTTATTGCTTTGGTATTGTAAAGAGGAAAACCGGTCATGTATATTAGAGGAGTGGGCTCTCTCTATCTTCCTTATCTAAGGTAATATTTTACTCATACCAGACTTTATGTCTAACCCATGTTGTTAATCTTGTTTTCCTTATAAACTCACAAGTACTCATTTGAGTAGGCTAAGTTTACGGACTTAGACATGTTGCTTCTGGGATGGCCGAATAATGCAAGCTGAAGACGAAACATGAGGCTTGGGTGTTATATTTATGTTCTATTTTTGTTGTATTAGAACTTATGTCAACATCTTTATACGTTGGACATGACACTATTGACTATGTTGTATTATAAGTTTAACTCATGTAGGCTCAACTATGGGGTGTAAATTGTAAAACTTAATATGTAATGTGGTGCTTTGTTTATGTATATCTACTCTATTTACTTAAGATTTTTTAATATAACTAATCTCGTCTCTATAGCTGAAAGATAGTTCCAAGGTGGCTGCAGTATATTGGGGTTTCGTCTTTAGGTCTTAAAATGAGCGATGTTACATTTGGTATCAGTGCTTAGGTTAAGGATAAGTTATCAGAGTCAAATAACATTAGTAATAGAAGACAAATACCTTAGGGAGGGTATACGCTACTATATGATGTACTTAAGTTTTGTTATATGGAGATATAGATGGATAAAGTAGAGACTTTATGTTGCTAAATCAGTTTCTTTCTTCCATTTTTGATAAAGATCTTCTTAGAAGAAAATTGAAATGATAAGTAGAAGAGTCAAGGTTGGAGGTGCCAATACTAAAAGAGAGAATGATAGTCCTCAAATCGTCAAAGGTAATGGTGGGGAAGTGCCTCCAACGGCGGTGAATTAGGCAGTCCCACTTGTTGGAGGGATGGATGTGAACTTTCTATTCCTATAGTTCATGACGCAGATGATGACAGGCTATGCTGAAAGTAGTCAAGCTAAGACCAACACCTAGAGTGGATTTCTCTAAGTTAAGTTGGGATTTCAGAAGCCTTAAGGGTAAGCATTTTCAAGGAAAGAACCAACTGTAGAATTATTAGATTGGTTGAAAGTTAGAGAGTGTATTTTCATAGACGTAGTGCCGAATGATGTACAAAGAAGGTGGCTGGCTTCTAGGAAGCTGTATGGGGATACCCTAGATCGGCGGGAAAGAGCGACTATTGAAACCCCTAAAGAAGAGATTATTTGGTAGCAGTTCTGAGTGAGGTTTAAGGCTCGGTTCAATTTTGAGTAGAGGAGTGTGTTTTGAGAGAGTTCATTGATCTCAGGAAAGGGGATCTTTTGGTCAAAGATTACATCAAGAAGTTTAATGCATTGGAAAGTATGGCCTAAAATTGATCTACACCTCAATAAAGGAAAACGAGAAGTTTATCTAAGGGCTGAAGCAAGGGTTGTATCATAAGGTGGTGTCACATCTATCATCTCTTTATGAGTTTGTAGTGGATAGGGCATGAAGGTACGATTGTATGTACCAAGGGGAGAGGAGGGCTGGACTGAGGATGAAAGGAGAATAGAGGAAGAGGTTTGCTCCCTACTAGAAAGGAAAGAATAGACAGCAACCGAAAGGGAAAGTTCCAAAAAGTGGTGGTATAAAGGATATTTCAAAGATCCCTTGCTTCAATTGCAGCCAAAAAGGAAATTATGCTTCGAAGTGCTAACGACCAGATTGGATAGTCAAGGTCAAATGCTATAATTATGATAAGCTGGGCCATAAGAAGAAGGATTGTCTAGAGCTAAAGCCAACAAGGTTTTTTGCTTTGGAGGGGCTATCCTCAAGGCATACCACTGAAAAGAAAGGAAAAGGAGTAGCCTTTAGAGGTAAGATTTTCATATCTAGTTCTTAAGTTTGAGTTCTTTTTGATATCAGAACTATACATTCTTTCATTTCTGAGGTTGTGGTTAATAAAGTAAGAATAGATGTCTCCCACCTAGTTACTTCGTTGCGTGTAGTTAATCTGATTAGTGGGTATGCCACCCTTGGATTAAGGTACAAGATTTAGAGTTTGTTTTATGTGGTCGTTTGTCTTTATGTGTCTCATTTTTGTTTGACTTTGAGAGGAACAGAGTAATTTTGAATATGGATTAGTTAGTTTAGAATGAGGCCAGAATCTATTGTGTCTAGAGAACTATTGCCCTTTAGAATTCAAAAGGAAGGGATGGTGTCTTAGTATGATTGGACTATATGAAAGCAAGGTTAGGATTTCGTTGTGTGCAATGGAAAGCCTAGAAAAGGAGATAGATTGAATTTTTGTGCTTTGATATTTTGCCAATGTATTTGAACCAGTGATAGGTTTACCACTAAGAAGAGCAATTGAGTTCTGCATCGACTTATTTTTAGGGGCACAACCTATTAGTAGACCACTTAGCAGGTTCCCGCCTAAGGAACTAGAAGAGTTTGAAGAAGCAATTAGTGGAACTTGAGCATCGAAGTTTCATAAGACCAAGTAGTTCACCATGGGGAGCTTCTATGGTATTTGTGAAGAAGTCTGATGGATCGCTTCGAATGTGTCTTGATCATAGGATGTTGAATGACCTGACAATGAAGAATCTTTACCCATTTCCAAGGATAGATGATTTATTTGATCAGTTGAATGGAGCTAGAATATTCTCACAGTTAGATTTGGCTACAGGGTTCCATCAACTAAGAGTTGCCAAGGAGAGTATTCCTTTGAATGCGTTTAGGACAAGGTATGGCTGATATGAGTGGTTGGTTATGCCATTTGGCCTAACCATTGCTCTGACCTTCTTTGTAGATCTTAGGAACCGAGTTTTTATATTTTCCTTTGAGTAAATCAATCATTATAGTAATAACTAACTTTTTAGTTCGATTAAATCGGTTACGAACAAAGTTAATAGAAATTAATTCAGTTTAGTTTTGATATTTTTCCATTTCAATTCGATTTGCCATTTTTTACCCCAAACCGACTGAATCAACCAAACGCTTACGCCAAGTTTCAAAGAAAGGATTGACTGTAGATCTATCGAATGTCGAAATCATGAATGATTGGATAAGATTGGAGATAGCTAGTGAAATTAGAAGTTTTTGGGGTTGGTTAGATACTATCAGAGATTTATTAAGGGTTTCCTAGGATAGCAGCTCCATTGACCAGATTTACCATAAAGATTGAATGAAAGGTATGTTTTGACTAAAGAGAGTCTGAAGAAGCATTCCAAGAGTTGAAGCTTCAGCTAACAAAAGCTTCAATTTTGGTTATGTCGAAAGGAGATGGAGACATGGTTGTGTACACAAATGCTTCTGGTTCAGGTTTAAAAGCTGTGTTGATGCAGAAGGGCAAGGCTATAGCTTATGCATCTAGGAAGTTGAGACCCCATGAGGTTCAATATCTAACCCATGATTTAGAGTTAGTAGCAATTACCTTTGCGCTAAAGATTTGAAAGCATTACCATTTAGGGGAAAGGTTTGAGATGTATGCTGATCATAAGTCCTTGAGATATTTGTTCTCGAAGGAGCTGAGCATGAAGTTACAAATTGGTTGCAGTTCATGGCATCATATGATTTTGGAATAGGGTACCCCGGTAAGGAAAATAATTTGCTGATGCCTAAAGCCAAAAACAAAAAAATTATGTTTTGGCTATGAACTAAAATTAAAATGTCTTAGAGATGCCAGCTTCTTATGATGTGTAATTTCGATCGAAAGCTGGCACAAGTCAAAACTCGGGGATGTTGTCTTGCTTAGAAACTCACATAATGCTCGTGGACAGGATTGCCAAAGGGTAGAAGGTAGATCCGCTATGTACCGAAAGGAGTAATGACTTTAACAGTGGTGTTGAGACCGATAAGCTGAAGGGCTTCGATATTAATAAGAAATGTGGGCTTCAGAAGAAAGAAAGATGATATCTTTCGAATAATGGAAACCTTTGGAAGCTAGACTTGGACAAATGTCATCATTCCAAGTTTTCTATTCAATCAGGAAGTACCAAGATGTAGCGAAACATGAAGCAGAGCTTCTACTGGGAAGAAATAAAGAGAGATGTTGAAGAATGTACGAGAAGATGCCTTACATGCTAACAAGTTAAGGTATAGCTTTAGAAGCCAAGTGGTCTTTTGAAGCCTTTGAAATTCCCAATAAGGAAGCGGGATTTAGTTTCCATGGAGTTTGTTGATGGTTTGCCGAGGACGTGGGCCAGGAATGAAAGATATGGGTCATAGTTGATAGGTTAAATAAGAGCGTCCATTTCATTCCAGGAAAGTCCACGTGGACGACAATCGGGTTGGCCAAAATATATGTTAAGACCATAGTGAGACTTTCTGGAATTCCAAGTACTATAGTGAGTGACGGAGACCCATTGCTTTCAAGTGAGTTTTGGAGAAGCCTTCAAAGTGCTCTGGGATCGGAGTTATGTATAAGTACCGCCTACCATCTACATACGAAAGGTCGGACCAAAAGGATCACCCGAGCGTTGAAAGATTTGTTAAGGGCCTATATGTCGGACTTCAGTGGATTTTGGAAAGATCAACACACTTAGTGGAATTTTCATACAACAAAAGTTACTAATCCAATATTAGGATGACACCTTTCAAGGCGTTGTATGGAAGGCCTTGTAAGTCGTCAATAAGTTAGTGCGAAATGAAAGAGGAACTTGTATTAGGTCCAAATCTTATAAGAGAAGCTGAAGAGAGGATCGATTTGATTAAGAGAAAGTCGAATTGAATAGGTAAAAGGCGAGAGACCTAGAGTTCGATCTGGGAGATCATGTGTTTATGAAAGTGTCACATATGATAGGCACAATGAGGTTTGGACAAGCCAGAAAGTTGGTACCGAAATATGTTGGCACATTCAGGATACCGAAGAGGATAGGTAATGTAGCTTATAAGGTTTAATTGTCAAGTGCTTTTGTTGGGGTGCATGATGTATTTTATGTATTACATCTACGGAAGTATGTTTAAGACCTTAAGGATGTCGTTATTCCAAGAGCCATGGAAGATTTGGTTGTTGAACCAAAAAGTTCTTATGTCAAGAAAAATATTATCATTATAGATCGAGATGAGAAAAAGTTTCGGAATAAAGAAGTACGGCTTGTTCAGGTCCAATAGAATAAGGAACGAGATGATCGTATTTGAGAAACAAAGTATAAAGTCAAGAGACCTTATCCCGAATTGTTTGTTTAACTTAGCATGTATGCTTGCTATGGTTGATTATATGGAATATATATATATATATATATATATATATACTTGTGATATTATGGTCGATTTTGTTGTGTATTGGTAGAAGCACTGATACATTTCCTTTGAAACATATTGGTGAAGAACTCACGTGTGTGCATGTATGAATGGGCATAAGAAAGCCTATGACTTATTATTGTACTTTTTTGAATTTCGAGGACGAAATTCCTACAAGGAGTAAAGTCTATAGCACCCCATAAATTAATTAATAATTAATTAAGTAATTAATTATAAAGTTAAAGAAATTAAAATAATGCAAAAGAGTAAATGTTTATGAGATGTTTATTTACTCATTATGCTTAGACGAATCAAGTGATACTAGGAAAACCCTAGTTAAAAATTTAAGATAAAAGAGAATTGAATGCAACCGTTATGGCTAACTAATTTAGAAGGAAAAGAAATGGTGGGCCGATGGCCCAATTATTTATTTGGAATAAGGATGACCACTTCCTTCTTTTTAATTCATTTTATATTCAAAACAACAATAAAAGCTTGAACTCCATAATGGTGCTTGGGGCCTAAACAATAAGAAGGAGAAAAATGAAAGGTTAAATCTAAGGGAACTAGAGACTTCATCAACTAAAGAGTATATGTTAGTAATATATTCCTTAAACCCCTTTTCTTTCTTAAATCTCTCACGGTCATGTTAATATTGGGTGGTTTCATACTCCTCGAAATCCTTAAGATTTGAGAATTTAATTTGATGATAGAAACATGTCTTTAGAGATAGGTTTTGGGTTATAGGATTTTCATGTGAGTAAATAAGTTGTTATGAGAATTAAAATCGTATGTTGGGTGAAATGGGTAAGTTATGAGGAAAACCAAATATGGTTAATTTGACTATAGAAATTTTGGGATAAATTATGTGGATCCCAAAAGAAAACTAGTACAACCGAAGGGCTATGATAGGGAGCCGGAAGACAATTAACTGTTGCTGAAAAGTTTTTAATAAAAATAAGTATTTTATGTTGGGATAATAGATCGGATCCACTTTTTATGCTGAACATGTCAGCAAAGTACTAAATAATGATCAGTAAAGACTAAGTCAAAAAAAATCAAAAGTTGATACTTTGAAAGTTAGTGGTAGATGTGTATGATCCAAATGCGAACCGAAGAGCAGAGCCGAAGAAGGTGGATACGAACCAAAAAGTAAATAAACTAAAATCTTAAGTACTTTAGTATGAAAGCTAAGGAAATGCTAAATGTAAAGCTAAGGGTTGACAAAACAAAATTATTAACCGATGGCCGAGGGTAGTTGAAGGTTAAGGAGGAATTATGGAAAGAGGTAGGGATTTTGGAAATTTAAAGATTTAAGTCACTATAACTAAAATAAGACAGGCTTCCTTAGACGAGACTGAGGGCAGTGATTGCCGAGAGTTACATACTCCTGAAAGAATGTGTGAATCGGAGGTGATAACTTCCAAAGGCAATCTTGTATGCTAAGTCTTATGATAGCTGACATTAAAACCTACGACATAGACTATAATGTATTAAGTGTCATTAATAATCAAAAGGAGGTTAGGTAAGAATTAGCTTAAAATAGTTAAGTGAAAAGCCTAATAGTGAATGGTTGGGTAGAATGTCCGATAGTCGACATAAGGCTTGAGGTGTCAGTCGAAGTACCGAAAGCATTGGTGTAAGGCCTCGTGTGAAAACCAAAATACAAAATGTAGGTGTATGACCTATGTGGCAACCGAAACCAAAAGCGTAGTAAGGCCTATGAGGAAACCGAAATCAAAAGCATTGGTGTAAGGCATGAATAGGCAACCATCCAAACTATGGAAACAATTGGTGTAAAGCTTGGAGTGGCAACCAAGTGAATGGTGGAAGACGTAAAGCCAAGTGTGGCGGCCTATAAATCGAAATCGAAGTAGGTTTAAGGCCTAAAGTGGCAATCAAAATATGAAAGTGTTGGTGTAAGGCCAGAGTGGTAACCAAAAACGATGAGGTAAGGACTAAGTCGTAGCTGAGAAATAATATAAATGTATATAGTATATAGGCATGGTAGCCGAGAGCCAGTGTAAATGTACATAATATACATATGCATAAGGCCTTAGTGGTAGCTGAATGTTAGAACTTTAGTGATATATATATATATATATATATATATATATATATATATGCCGCAAAAGTACGTAAAGCCTTAAGGGTAGTCAAGAGTAGGGTACTTTGGTTATAATGAAATATTGTGATATTTCTATGAAACAAACCAAGAGATTGATTTAGACTCACTATTTTGCTTTGGCATTTAATTAAATAAACCATTTTAAAGCATTTTAAAGGGGTTTAATGATTTCATATCACTTTTATAACTTGATTCGGAAAGTGATTTCCTTGTGTAATATCAACGTGTATTTAACGTGACTTGTTTACATAATTAAACATTATATTAAAATAACCAATACTTGATGATCAAAGCGTAGTAAACATCCTTAGCAATTATATCACATCATTATATATATAGTTTCTCATTTGAATTCGTTTCTTATTTTACGAAAATTTGCTATAGCTTCGCAACGATCGCACTGGAGTCTATGGAATTATGCCTTGGATGTTTGGGAAGGCTCGGTCTATGCTTACTAATGGAGGTGGGCTCGGCCTTGGGTCGTGAATGGTTTGGTCGTGGGTTGTAGAGGGGGAAAGGAGTGGATTTTCTTTGGTTTTGAAAAGTTTTGATAATATATAATTACTCTATAATTTTAATTACTTTTTGCCATAATTTTTGCCATTGTTAAAAGTTGAATATAAGAAGTAAAAAAGCTTAGGAATTTATGAACAAATGAAGTGAAGATGGGTGATGGTATTTATAGGAAAAAAAGTGAATAAAAATATCATGATATTTCCACACAAACACATCACCATTTGCTCACCACCACTCCCCCATCTCATGTCATCATCCACGGCCGAACCGTCCCTTCCATGTTTGTATCCATGTGCTTGTACTTAGGGTGTAAGATGTTGACTTTAGTTTTACTTACGGGTTAAGTTTTAGGAAAATGTCTTGGATATTTTGTAATATATATATATATATATATCTGTGTGTGTGTGTGTATGTATGTATGTAAATATTTAAATGTATAAGTATATTTGTATGTATATATGTGTTCATGTGCATGTGGATGTGGATGTGTTCATGTATATGTACATGTATGTATGCATATTTATATCTAAAATGATTCACAACGTTGCACAACTTTTTTACATTGAACAGTTACGGATTTCGATTTTGATTTCCGGTCATATTTTCAATTCTTATTTAATATATATATATATATATATATATATATATATATATATATATATATATTCAAACAAAGGTTGATAATAATATTTCTATCATTATATACTAATTAAAAGGGCTTATTTAATAATTAAAATAATTATTAAATCATTTAAACTCAATTTAAATTCAAAAATCATTTGTTCCAAAATAGTGATATCATTGATGATGTCATAAAGAGATGTTATTTTCAGAAATAAAATAAATAATTTTATTACATATTCTCATTCATATATATAAACGAGTGTATGCATCCAGCTTCGTGCATGATGTCAAATGGTTCAAGGGCTGTTTATTGATAAAACGGTTTTCGGTCATTTTATCGATATATCTTCCAAAGTATACATTTTTGTAAATATTTATTCAAAATAAGATTACAATATTATTTATTGCTCGAAACATTACCAGTTATGTTAAAATCTTATATCTGAATATTTCAAAAAAATTCTGAAGTCATGAATTTGCGGACTGTTACATACTACCCCTTAAAAGAATTTTGTCCTCGAAATTAAGGATAAGAAGAAATTGACTCGAAAAGGAATATATATTTGACTATGGGAAATATGTACAAGATATGATAAGTGACCACACCACAGGCGGTGAGTACACTATCTTGATACCACATTCAACTATACACCATTCCTAAACTCAGGATATGCTTTCCTCATTCTATCTTCTATTTCCCAGGTCCAGTCTTTGGTATCACCACTCCATTGAACTTTATCCAACCTTACCACCTTTCTTCTCAATCACTTCTCATCGTGATTCATGATTTGAACTGGTCGTCTGATAACTACCAAATTTCGTTCCACTTCTAAATCTTCCTGGGTAGCTATTTTAATCTGTTCCGGATCATGCACATATTTCCATAGATGCGATATGTGAAAGACATTGTGCATACCAGAAAACCCTTCGGGCAATTCCACACGATAACCTAATGGGCCAATCCACTCAAGAATGAGAAATGGTCCAACAAATCGAGGTGCTAACTTCCATGCTTGACCAAATCTTACCATTTGTCTCATTAGAGAGACTTTCAAGAAAACAAAATCTCCAATTGGGAATCCTAAATTTCTGCACCTTTGATCAGTGTAACTCTTCTACCTGCTCTAGGCTTCTTTCATCTTCTTTCTGATCAAGTCTACCTTTTCTAAGGCTTCTCGTGGGGACCAAGTACTAACCAATTTCTGGTTTCGATCCAACATGTTGGGGATCTACATGGCCGACCATATAAAGCTTTGTATGGGGCCATGCCATTTTTTTGCCTGATAGCTGTTACTGTAGGTGAATTCCATAAGATAAAGATAGTTTTCCCATGAACCTCCAAAATCTATGATACAAGCTCTTAGAAGATCTTCCAACACCCGATTTACCCTTTTAGTTTGCCCATCTGTTCGGGGATGGTATGCAATGCTTATACTCAGCTTCATTCCCAAAGCTGTTTGTAATGCCTCCCAGAACGTACTAGTAAATATTGGGTCTCGATCACTGACTATGCTGCTTGGGACACCATGCAATCGAACAATTTCCATAATGTATATTTCTGCAAGACTTGCACCTGATCTCGTTGGCTTCATTAGGATAAAATGTGCGCTTTTGGCCAATCGATCTACGATAACCCAAATGTCTTCATTTCCCTTTCTTGATTGCATTAAGCCGTCGATGAAATCCATCGATATTTGGTCCCATTTCGAAGTCGAAATTTCAAGGGGTTGAAGTAATCAAGCAGTCTTTTGCTGATCGCTTTGATATAGTGACAATTTGCACATATTCTAACATGGATAGAGATGTCCCTCTTTATGCTTTTCCACCAAAATGTTCGTTTTACGTCTTTGTACATTTTGTTAACTCCAGGGTGAATATTAAGCTTGGATTGATGGCACTCAGTCAACACTTCTTTTCTTAAGTTGTCAATATTGGGAACACAAATTCTTCCAATTAACCATAATATCCCATGTTTATCTACTTTAAAGCTTGAATTCCGCCCTTTGCTTGTATCCTTAATAGTTTTCCTTAGATGTCGATCTTCTCTTTGTTTGCGGGCAATTCTCTCTAGAAGAGTCAGAGTCACTACCAGATAAGCATAACGACATGCTTTCTGCTTAATGCATCCGCTACCAAATTTGCTTTCTCGAACGTATATAGGATATCTAAATCATATGATGCGAGAAATTCTAGCCAACTCTAATGTCTCATATTTAAGTCCTTCTAAGTGAAAAGTCACTTCAAAGATTTAAGATCTGTGAAGAGTTCGAACTTCTAACCCAGCAAATAATGTCTCCAAATCTTTAGTGCGAACACAATGGCTAATAGTTCTAAGTCGTACGTTACATAATTTCACTCATGCATCTTTATCTACCTACTAGCATATGCGATAAACTTCCCATGTTTCATCAATACCATGCCCACTCCTTCACTAAAAGCATCAGTATAAACGGTTAAACCGTCGCTTTCATCAATAGTAGTCAGGACTGGAGCGGTAGTTAGCCTTTTCTTAAGTTCTCGGAATGCTTCTTCACATTTTGGTGTCCATTCAAATTTAACATCCTTCATAGTCAACTTCGTTAAGTGATGAAAAATCTTAAAGAAGTCCTGAATAAATCTTCGGTAGTATCCTACCAGTCCTAATAAGTTGGGAATGTCCTTCGGAGTTTTTGGTTGCTTCCAATCTAAAATGGCTGTAATTTTTCTGGGATCAACTGAGATTCCTTCCTTTGACACAACATGTCCAAGGAACCTTACTTTTCTTCCCAGAAGTGGCATTTTGAGAACTTATCCTTGAGCACATTCCTTCTCAATATTTCTAGTACAATCTCTAAATGCCTTTTGTGTTCTTCTTTGGTCTTTGAATATATAAGAATATAATAAATAAAAACCAACATGAATTTATGGAGCACATCTCTGAATACTCTATTCATAAGGTCCACAAATAAGCGAGAGCATTGTTTAGCCCAAAAGGGACCGCTCGTAGAAATCATTTAGTCCTCTGAATGCAGTTAAAGAAATGCAATCGTCTTCTATCCTCAAGTGATGGAATCCTTAAGCTTGGTCCATTTTGGAGAATATTCGAGCACCATGAAGTCGATCAAATAAGTAATCAATGCAGGGTAGAGGATACTTGTTCTTAATCATTTCCTTATTTAGGTCTCGATAGTCTACACAAAGTCTTAGGGAGCCGTCTGACTTTGCAACAAAAACTACTGCTGAGCTCTAACTTGAGCGACTTGGTCTAATTAATCCTTTCTTAAACAGTTCATCAGTTTGATTCCTTAATTCATTTACTTCCTTGGGGGCATTCTTCGAGAAGAGTGAATAAAAGATCTCGCACCAGAAATCAAGTAGATTCAAAACTCAATTTCCCTATGTGGGGGTAAACATTTAACTTTCTCAAAAACCAGAAAATTCCTTAACAATTGGTATTTCTTCTAGACGTTTTTGAAATGAATTTAGGTTATACACAAAAATATCCACTACTGGACTTGATTCCTCACATGCTATTTTAAAAGGTTCACTTCTTTTAGTTTCCAAATGCACTATCCTTTTAACATAATCAAGAACAACCTTATATTTAGAAAACCAATCTATACCGAGTATAATCTCAAATCCAATAAAATCAAGGACGGTTAGGTCACATGAAATTTTTTGGGATAGGTAGGCAACACGTACTTTTTCACAAACTATACCGAAATTAGTTTTATCACCTATGGGGTTAGAGACATAGGTAGGGGTATCTAATATCTTTGTGATAAGTTTCAGTTTATCAACTAACTCTTTAGAAATAAAACTATGGGAAGCCACGGTATTGAATAATACTCTAACCAGATTTTCATTAATGTAGATATTACCTTCAAGAACTCTCTTGCCCTTCGCATTAGTCGAAGTTGAGGATTCATCTTTAATAACAAAAACTCTAACTTGTTCTCCTTTCTTTATCAGTGTGAAATCCTTCTTCTGGTGCCCTGGTTTTGACAATTGTAACAATTCTTATCCTGAGCCTTAGGATTCTTACAGGCGGTGGCAAAAATGACCCTTCTGTTGGCAATTATAACAAGAAATATCCTTCAAATTGTTTTATTGCGGACCTCCTTCTGGCTTGCCTTGCCATGTCTTCTTTCTAGAATGGTTGAACTTCCTCTTCTTACGGTTATTGTTGCTGCTTTGAGTTGTGGGCAGATTCTTTTTGCCTAAAGTTTCATATCGGAAACCTATGTCTACCAAATCTAAAAAGGTTCCCATAACATGCCCGATCATCATGTCCTAATATTGCCCCTTCATACCAGTGATAAACATTTCATTTTTCTTTAAAGGAGGGTCTATCAGACCCAGCCCAAAACGGGACAGTTCATTGAACTTGTTGGAATATTCTTCTACCGACATCTCTCCTTGCTTTAACTCATAAAACTCTGATAAAGGCGGTATTTTCCTGTAGCTGGCATATGTTGTTCTTCCAAGACTTCCTTGATCCATTCCTATGAGAAATTATCTTCTGAATCATTCAGAGTTATGGACTCCCACCATGCCAGAGCCCCTTCTTGTAACTTCCAAGAAACTAAGAACCTTTTTTGCTCCTTCTCGATATTCAATCTCTTAAAAATTCTTTCACAAGAGCGGATCCAAGCCTGAACTTCAATAATGGACTCCGTTCCTTTGAATGGTTTACCATCCAAACTGTTGTAATCTTTGCATATAGTAGCAAATTTAATTTGAGGCTACATAGGGATCACCACATCCTCAATTACTATAGCATTTGATCGACCATTGGTGGCCATAGTGTTGCTACCTCACCTTCGTCCTCGTCTATTACTCATCTCCTACTATTTGCATATAGTAAGGAAACATCTTCAGAATATAGACGAAATTACCTTCGGGAGTGGGTATAAAACACAAATATACTTATTTGGAAAAAATTCAAATATGCGCTCTCTTTAACTAAACTCATTCAATGGTATTACTATCCCTATCTCTAATGAGTTTACCAATCTAGGCTTAGGTATTCTCTCAACCATAAGCTCTGATACCAAATGTGATAACCCACTTCCTCGGTCCTCAGAAATCGGCACTAATACACCCTCAGTATTCACATGCCGTAAATCCAAGTGTCGTAGAGGCAGATTATCATAGGGTAAAGAAAATAAAGATAGAAGACAAAGAAAATAAAATCTCACATTGTATTCAATATTTAATTATACATATGAGTAGTACATGTAATTTCTCTAAATTTCTCCATCAGAGTTCTAGTAAGTACTAATCTAGCTAGGATAGTTATAACTGCCTATCCTCAAAAGTGCTGGTAGATACATTATACAAAATACATCGGAATTAATAAATAACTTTCTACGAAGGACCCAAAATGCTCCATGCTCCTTCTAGAAATGCTCCATGCTACATATCTACTTGGCTGCCTGGAAAAATAGGGCATCCATAGTTTAAGGGAAAAGAAAAATAAACTCCGGGTCAGTGTTGATACTGTTATAAGAAACTCAAATTACAGATACTTGAAAACAAAGAGCATCTCATAAGACAACGCCACATATAAACACGGAACAGGTTTTTACCTTATGATAACCAAATCATTTGCTACGCAAAATATGGGGATATTATTTTTAATGACTTTCTTTTGAAAACACTTTTCAAGTAAACTTATATAACCTTACCCTAAATTGTTACATAAATTCCAGCATAATAGGTTCTACAATCAAGTCCGAAGGCACTTATTGGAGAATAGATTTCTATGCAATGGCAGGTATGGAACTACCTTCCATATAGTACATATCTAGAGGGATGTACTGAGGATCAACAGCTATGAAACATCTGCACCTTTCAAGTCCGGCCTACCCGCATACCCATATGTTGGCGGATAGAACCGAATATGACATCACCCCGATCGTAAACGACCTATTTGGGTTCTTTGCATATACAACATACTGACATATATAGAATAATCTAGAAATGTTATGACCATATCCTAATGGTAGCGAACCGCATAGCGTTACGGCAAGCCCTGTTTAAGCCATTTTCGGATGATGAGGTCCAAGGTAACGATTTCCTTTCACATAGCACATTCCACTTTGAATGCCACATTGGCAATTCCATTATACACCATTGATTCCGACAAATGTACAACCTCTGATATCGTACGTCTCAAAGAAGGGTGTTAAGTACAGGAGAGTTACTTTCTACACCACCAAACAGATGTACGTTCGTAAAAATCAATGTACGTGTAAGTTGAAAATTCAATGTCAAACATTTGTCCATACAGATTTTCCAAGAACAGGACAAACCCAAGGAACTATCATACCACATCCTATTAGGAATCATCCCTAGGATTAGTAGCGAGCAGCCCTTGCATCGAAGATCAAATGAAGATACTACTACCACAGTTATATGATATGAGAAATTTCCCCTGAGGGTCAGTGACAAGCAGCCCTTCATTCTATTTATTATCATTCCAAGTCTTCACTTCGAATACGTAAATTGGTTCGCAGTGGTTTTCGAATAAGAATTACTCAAATCCAATCCCGGTTCCTTCGAACTAACCATCGATAAAAAATGTTAAATAAATAGGTGCTTATCATTTGATTAATTACTTTCTTTTATCAAAAATATCTTCTAGAGGTATATATCTTTAAAACATTCTTTTCGGTATATACGGATTCATTAAACCTCTTTAACT
This sequence comes from Allium fistulosum, assembly GCA_030737815.1. Taxonomy (NCBI): domain Eukaryota; kingdom Viridiplantae; phylum Streptophyta; class Magnoliopsida; order Asparagales; family Amaryllidaceae; genus Allium; species Allium fistulosum. The sequence goes on along the minus strand of CM060907.1, from coordinate 639,837,740 downwards.
TTGGAAAGACCAAATCAAAATCATTTCTCATAAATCATATTGCAAAACCTTATTGAATAAAAAGGGTCGATAGAAATTATACTAATTCTACTCAACATAAATTTCCATATTAAATCTTTACTATCCGTCAAATAACAGTGAAATCACCTTTTAAATTCACACGAATAGTACCAGTTCTCTCCTCATAATTTAATACCAAGTATAAGAAGATTATTTCTATAAAATCAAAGTTGTATTAAATTTGGAAAAAAACTAATCTTTTATACTTGCCTCGTTTCCGACATTTCGACTTTATCTATTCCTCACCCAGGAAAAAGGCTAGATGAGCTAGGGCACTGGTTGCTCCTAAACATCTCCTTCTTTTAAGCACCTCATATCCGGATCTCACGAAAAAAAATCCAATCTACTCGTTGGCTTTTAGAGCCAAGATTAAATCACTTGATTTTAACAACTTTTCTTTAAATCATTTATTTAAACTTTTTTAAAATAAATTATAAAACCATCAAATCATCTTTAAAATACTTAATTAAAAACATTTATAATATTTTTTGTAAAAGAGCACTTAAGTTTAAAGCCATATTTCAAAAGTTATTATAACTGCTGCAAAACGTGTTACTTACGAATGGTGTTTTAATGCTCATTTGGTCAAAACAGCTTTTCTATCATTTAGAAATCCATTTTTATAACTTAAATCTCTTTTAAAACATTTTAAAATATTTATAGAATTAATTTCATATTTTTAAAGAACTAAAAATATCAATTCTAAAGAATTTGTCGCTTTGGTTTCCAAAATGCCAAACCGCGGCTATTTTGAAATTTTGTTTTGCTCATATTTCAAAATCTACTAAATGAAATCTCTATCCTTTTATTTTATTTGAAAACTGTGATTATAAGAGTTCAAAAAATTCTTATTACAAAGAATTCCGACTCCGAATTCATCGTATAAATGGATTTAACTTTCTGTGGTGCGAAATCGCGAACTACCGTTACACGACGCGTCTATTTTTGACTTAACTTTCATAACTTGTCAAAACTTCATAAAATTGGATTTTAATGTTTATAAAACATTTATAAACCATTTCAAACCATTTTAAAGTGGTTTAATGATTCCATATCACTTTTATAACTTGATTCGGAAAGTGTTTTCCTTATGTAATATCGACGTGTATTTAACGTGACTTTTTTACACAATTAAACACAATATTAAAAAACCAATACTTGATGATCAAAACATACTAAACATCCATAGAAATCATATTACATCATCATTACACACAAACACACACACACACATATATATATGGTTTCTCACTTGAATTTGTTTCTAACTTTGCAAAAATTTGCTATAGCTTCGCTATGATCGCACTGGAGTCTATGGAATTGAGCCTTGGACCTTTGGGAAGACCCGACCTATGCTTGCTAATGGAGGTAGGCTCGTTCTTGGGTGGTGGATGGTATGGCTGTGGGTTGTAGAGGGGGAAAGGAGTGCATTTGCTTTAGTTTTGAAGAGTTTTGATAATATATACTTACTATATAATTTTAATTACATTTTTCCATTTTTTTTCTTAGGTAAGAGGCCATTAAAGTGGAGTATACGAAGTGAAGAAGCTAAGGAATTTATAAAAAAATGAAGAGAAGATGGTTGGTGATATTTATTGGAAAAAAGTGAATAAAAATATAATGATATTTCCACACAAATACATCACTATTTGCTCACCACCACTCCCCCCTGTCATCATCCACGATCGACCTCCCTCCCATGTGTGTAGCCATGTGCTTGTACTTAGGGTGTAAGATGTTGACTTTAGTTTTACTTAAGGGTTAAGTTTTAGGAAAATATCCTGGATATTTTTTAATATATATTTAAATATATAAGTATATTTGTATGTATATATGTGTTTATGTGCATGTGAATGTGTACATGTATATGTACATGTATGTATGCAGATGTATTTCTTAAATGATTCACAATGTTGCACAACTTTTTTACGTTGAATCGTTACGGATCCTGATTTCTGATTTCGATTTCCAGTCATATTTTCACTTCTTATTTAATACATATATATATTTAAAAAAAGTTTGATAATAATATTTCTATCATTATATTATAATTAAAAGGGCTTATTTAATAATTAAAATAATTATTAAATCATTTAAACTCAATTTAAATTCAAAAAAACATTTATTCCAGAATAGTGATATCATTGATGATGTCATAAAGAGATTTTATTTTCAAAAATAAAATAAATAATTTTATTACATATTCTCACTCATATATATAAATGAGTGTATGTATCCAGCTCCGTACACGTTGTCGAATGGTCCAAGAGTTATTTATTGATAAAACGGTTTTCGGTTATTTTATCAATATATCTTCCAAAGTATATATTTTGTAAATTTTTATTCAAAATAAGATTACCAATATTATTTATTGTCCAAAACATTACCATTTATGTTAAAAATCTTATATTTAAATATCTCAAAAATTTTCCGAAGTGATGAATTTGCGGGTCGTTACAATGATACTATGGTTAATCGAGCAGTGTTACTAATGAGGTTCTTGTGCTTTTTAAGCATCTTCAAGAAGTGGGGAACTTTGATCTTGTCATAAGGGAATAAGCTTGTGTATACAAAATGGCCATTCAGGAGGCACCTTGAATATTTTTGAAGGATCATTGTTGAGTTTATAAGATGTGTTGATGGTCGTCCATTGCTTGCATAAAATGTTTCAAGCCCTAAAGAGATTAGCTAATTCTCATAATTGGTTTACAGTTTAGCTTATTCTACTAATTTGGAATTTTGATAATTTATAAATTTTTGTTGAATGTTTCATTATATTTAAAAAAACCGTTTGTTACTATTACGCTCACTGATATGTAAATAGCAACATGAAATGAATATATTTGATTTGTGATCTAACTAAAATTCTAGTAAGTTCCAGAAAAAGTAAGGTATATAAACATATACATGCATACATACATATGTATCTATGTATGTCTGTATGAGTTCCCGTGGTATATATGTAAATGTTGATTTGTGATCCATTCACGTCCAAAATTTTATATGAGTTTGTGCACAATTTGGAAGAGGTTTATGTAAATTTTGACAATATGTGTGTGTGTATTGTTATCCCTCTTTTAAACCAGGCCATATCTTGAGAAATCGGAACCATTGAATGGTTGTAATATAGACAAGGAAGTCCAAAACACAAGTCTGATGCTAGAATTTCAATGAAGTCCCAAGAATCGGTAATAAGCCTTGCTTGCCACAAGAATATACTTAATCATTTTTGAAGATAAGTCAAATGGCAAAGAGTGAAAGTCAGATCTTAAAACCAAGAGCACAACTCGATACCTGTGTATGATGACTCAATGGTGCAACTTGTTCAAAAATGGAAGATGAAGCAAAGTCAAACTAAGGTGGGGACAAATCCATATAACCTGATACCGTGTTATGACAGCTCGATACTAAGTTATAAATCTTGCTGATCTAGCAACAATTTTCACCTGAAGCATTATGCCGGACGTGGAGATCGTGGGTAGAAAATTTCAGAGCCTATTTCGATGATCGTCGTCAATAAATAGGAGGAGAAAATTTCATGAAAGAGACTATTCGTTACTTTCTTTATTATCTGATTTGACCACAAGACTTTGTTGGATTCTCACCTGAGTTGTAAGCAACCGAGTTGTAAGATCATACTTGTGAAAGAAATAAAGAATTGTAAAAAAGTTAATAGTAGACATAGTTTATTGATCTTGGCCGAACCACTATAATTCTTGTGTCTTCTTACCTTGTTTTAATTTCTTATTTCCATAGTTGTCACTTATTGATCAATTGGGTGTTTGTCCCGCTTTTGATGCAGACATTTTGGCGTTTTCACTAAGAATTTTCAAGATTCCCCCTCATAGATCTATCTTGAAACTTTTGATTTAAACTATCCACAAGCGAGATCTATAAAATTGTTGTTACCGGAGGAACCTAGGATATTTAGACTTGAAAGGAGTCTATCATTGGAACTAGAAGAGAAATGGCACCTAGGAAGGACAAAGAGAAGTCAACCATCTCAAGACCCCTCAATAACATTGAATATGAGGGCTCCTAACATGGAAAAGATATAAATCAACCTTCCCTTACTAAAGTTCCAAGTGCACCGAAGATTAGTGACTAGGGTTGATTTGGATGGAATGATGAACGAAATAAAAAAAAAGATGTTGGAGAGTCAAAATGCTATTTTGAAGGAAATGGTGATAAGTCTTGCTTTAATGACTAGGTTACCCTAAAAGCGAAGGAAGAACCATAGAGAATCATCATTCTAGCTTGGAGGAAGATATTTCTTCTTCATCAAACAAAAATCGAAGAGATGGAAAGCAAAAGATGAAAAAGAAGATGATAAGACATAAAAGAATAGACTTCGAAAAGTCTCAATTGACAAGCTATGGCTTAGTACCAAGCCATCATGACTCAGTATTGAGTTATCACACCGAGTTGTGATTGATGAGTATGATGGGGAACTTCATGAGGAGGTTGGTATTGGTCATGAGAAGATTGCTGGTAATCAAAATGGCAGTGTTTAAGAAAATGCCATTGAACCTTCAAAGAAAGAACGTAGACGACGAGGGACTGGACAAACGGCTCTCCTAAAGACAAGGGTGCCCAAACATCATAAGGGTTTGTTGAACCAAACGCTCTAGGTTGTCCTTGACGATAGCCATCTGGGTGACCCGACCAGCCCAGACTATACAGCTGATATGGTAAGAAGGCTGGTGAATGAGAATCAACAGAGTAATGACAATTGAGGTTCATTACCTTATAAGACCCCATTCTTTGATGATATTCTATAGGAAAAATACTCTATGAGGTTTGTTATGCCAGCAATCCTATCTTACAATGAAATGACAGATCAAAGATAGCATCTGTTTAAATATGAATGACACGTGGCTGGTGCCCAGGCCACTGATGCGGTAAGATGTAGATGCTTCCTTATATTCCTGGAAGGAGTAGCCATGATGTGGTTCACTCGGCTCGCCCCAAGGTCCATATCTACATTTGTTCAATTGGAAAAGTAGTTTATAGATTACTTTAGGCTTCACACCGCTCGACCCAAGGATGTGATATCCTTATTAAACATTCGTCAAAGTTCAGGTGAGACTGAAATATTTTCTATGTTGGCTTAACACTACCGCGACTGAAGTAAGCCCTTTTAAATTAAACAAATACGCATAACATTATTACACATTCTATTGATTAATTTAGTCACTTTAAAAATTAAATTAACATATTTTTAATTGAAGACCAAGGTTTTAAACACTGCAACTCATTACCCTTTACTTGAATATTGGTATAGGACTAAAAAATTCAGTTTTGAATTTTGCACATTAAAGACTGAAATTCCTGTCTATAAAATTTAAAACTATTTACAAACCAAATTTTTAATTTTTAATTCAGTGTTTAATCAGTATTAAAATAATTAAATACTCAATGGCTGAGATCAATATTTTCTTTAATCAAATGGTTAAATATAATTATCCATGTCTTGTGTTTGAAACTGGCCAAAACGAATATCTACTTGGAATTAAGGTAAAAGTTTTTATTAAATACCCTTAATTACTCCAATACCTCTATGAAATATGGTCTCATTCATTAAACTTCTTCTTCAAAGTCAAAGTAACTTCTCCAATATCATACCCACTCACGCAAAATAAAATCCACCGCTTTCTTGTCATTCCTTTCCGAAAAGTACATAAGTAAAATCATTCTCTACAAATCCTATTCAATTTCACATTTTCTTCACGGACAAAGCTATTCCTATTATTGTGATCACTTTTTTCTCATTTCTAATTGAAAAAAGAAAGAGGAAAAAGTGTTTACAAGGATTGACGTTTAAGTGAAGTTTTTATAAAAAGCTACCAAGCCTAGCGGGTTGTGATTGTATTTTTTTACTATATTTATAGGCTTCTTTTGGTTAGAAGATTAGTACATGGAAATCAGGTGCCAGGTTACTTTTGTTGTAAATTTCTCTTCATATCTATCCTCCTACCATGATTATACCCTGGTTAATCGGGCAATGTTACTTATGAGGGTGTTGTGATTTTTGAGCATCTTCAAGAAGTGGGGAACTTTAACCTTATTATAAGGGAACAAGCTCGTGCATACAAAAAGGCCATACATTAAGCAGCTTGAATATTTTCAGAGGATTATTGCTGGGTATATAAGGTGTGTTGATGGTCGTCCATTGCTTGCATAAAATGTTTCAAGTCTCAAAGAGATTAACTAATTCTAATAATTGATTTACAATTTAGCTTATTCTACTAATTTGGAATTTCGATAATTTATAAATTTGCTTAGAAAGTTTCATTGTATTTAGAAAAATGTTAGTTACTATTACAGCTCTCACAAAGATAGAATAGCTCTCCTGAAGACGGGGAGCCCATACCTCATGGAAAGCAAAACCAAACACTATGGGTTTTCCCTGACAATCATCGTCCGGTCGATCCGACCAAACCCAGAATATACAACTAATATGGTAAGAAGGATGGTGAGTGAGAATCAGTAGAGGAGAAATGACGATTGGAGTTTATCACCTTGTAGGACCCTATTCACTGTTGACATACTACTAGAAAAATATCCTATGAGGTTTGTTATGCCAACAATCCTGTCTTACAACGTAACAACTTACATGATATAACATCTCTTGGAGTATGATTACACATGGATGGTGCTCGTGCCATTGATGCAGTAAGATGTAGATGCTTCCCTATATTCTCGAGAGGAGTAGCCACGATGTGGTTCACTCGGCTCTCCCCGAGGTTCATATAGATTTGATCAATCAGCAAAGAAGTTTACAGTGTAGTGTAGACTTAACACCACTCGACCCAAGGATATGATGTCCTTATCAAACATTCATCAAAGTTCAAGTGAGACTAAAATATTTTCTAATTTGACTTAACACGGCTGCGATTGAAGTAAGCAATCCGAAATAAGTTATTATTCTGATGGCTTTGATCCAAGGCACTCACCCCGACATGGAGTTTGGTAGATGATTGAAGAGGAAGAAGCCACCTAATATGGATAATTTTTACTGCAAAGCATCTCAGTTTATGTGTTTTGAAGAGGCAGACCAGACCTTTGGACTAGTTGGTGGTAGGATATTGAATGAGGTTGTGCAGAGCAATAATTCCATTAAGAAAACCAATGAGAGTGCCCAAAACATTGTTGGGTATGTCGGAAATAACAACTGGAAAAGAAGGAACCAAGATGTTGGTAGGAAGAGGCCAGACACCAAAAAATGTTCAACGTATAAGAGACCCGAAGATTACACTCCACTGAATGAATTTACTAAAAACATTTACCTTGCTACGTAAGGAACTAAAAATTATAAGAAGCGGCTTGGGAGGAAGGCAACTGGAGAAGAAAGAGCTCGAGGAAATGTTGTAGCTCTTATCTTCCTAATATTTAGTTCTTCATTGAGTAGTTAGGAGATTAAAATATAGTCCAGTACTGGCATCATCGACCAAAATTTTATTGTGTCGTATACTATACCGGATTTTTTTTCTCATGGTGATAACGATATATGATATTTATCATTCATCTATTCCATTGAAACTTAATTCGACAGTAAATTTTTTCTTTAAAAGAAAATACTAATAAAATAGGACACAAAGTTCAAATTTGAAACTTTAAAATCAAAAGTCCAACAAAATGCAACTAACAAAAATGCAATGTAGCATTATTATAGCTTCCATGCTAACGCAAATGCATGCCTAATACATGCCATTAAAACCAAGCCAGGTTTATTATTATAAGTGAATAAAATATAGTTATTATATTTTTAGCGTTTTTGATACTTTCATAACAATATGAATACAACTTTTCTCTACAAAAGCATACAAATCAACTTAGATTTGAAAATAGAAGCTCCGATGACTTTCCGAACAAAATATCAAAACTTGATTATAGGTGGAGACGTTCATACATTTTTCTTCTTTTTTGTATATCTCAAGTAGAATTGGATTAAGCACTATACACTAAATCTCTTTAGAAACCATTATTACATGTGTCATCTCCAATCCAGAAACCTACCAAGCATCGTGCTCAAGCTCAAATAAGATGATGTAATTTATTTGTGTAAAGATTCTACACACATAAAAGTCATTGCTTTTTATTATTTAGGAATTGAAAAATTAAAGTTAAAAGCTGATTTCGTAAGAGAATGTGTATCATTTTTTTTAGATTTCTATAGTCAAAAGAATATACAGTTTCATTTTTTTGGAACAATAAGATGGTAATAATATTATACATAGCATGCCGATTATTAACTTTCATTTACTACATGAATTATTGTATTAGTCCATGGTATGTGTAATTCAATGCCTAAAGTTTTATTTAGTTGTTTGTAAAATAGTTTCAAATAGGTAAAATGATGCAGAAACGTAGCCACAGTATTTTCCATAGGTTGAAACACTTACATAAATGTTATACTACAACCAGATGGAGGCAAGGGTTCCACAATCATGGTAAATTATTGGTTACACATGTACTTCAAAATTTATCAAGTATTTGCATTTATTTAGGCTACTTATACTGAAATTTTTTTAAGGAAGAAGGTATAATGGAGCCATCAACGTATAAAACCTTGATAGCTACATAAAAATTAAAATTGTCCATGATTGAAAATGCCTAAGTAACCAAGATGTGACAGTGATGCATGTTGAACTATGCAGCATGTCAACAAAATGTCTAGTATACTAAAACAACTATTCAACAATGGATCTTGTGTGCGTGCATGTTTGAATGTGTATATGACCTCTTTGGTCTCCATATATTTTCTGTAAAAATTAACAAAACATATTTCATTAACCCATTTGTCTAAACTAATGCAATTTATGACTTCCATAAGATGTGGATAGCATTTATAAATCACATGTCTCAAATATACATTATTTTGAAAGACTTGTAGAGTGTGATTATGATAGTAATGAGATATAAGTGTCGCCTGAAAACAAAAAATATGGTTTAGTATCGTCAATGGGTAGGATAAGCAATTAATCTACAATCCTTCACTTGAGATTGTAGAAGATAGAATAAACATTTATCAATACCTCATAAGAATGCGTGCTATGATCATGTTTCCAACTTCTTCTTCCTTGCTTAAGTTAAATTTTTTCAACATATGTTATCCAAACTTATGTTCTTGCCTTGTGGATATGCAGTTGAGGCATCCTACCGTACAAAGAGATGGTGACTTGACGCAGCGGATTAAACAAAACAAGATAGATCGATGAACGTAGCAATCGGTGAATTGATAAATACTGAAATGCCCAAATTCGTTGATCCGAAGATACCGAATTTTAGCTATCTACGTCACGTTGATCGATCACGATACCGTGAAAGTAGATCTTCAATTCTTTGAGCGTTGATCAAGCGCACTTGATACCGCGAATTGGCTTCACGATCGTTGAATCGAGCGCACTCGATTGACCGAAGGTGGAGATAGGAGATCACACTCGACTACCAATTGGATGAAAGCACAAAGCTAACAAAGGAAATTTTATTTCAAAATCAACCACCTTTTACAAATGACATAACTTGCCTATTTATAAGCATACAACACAACACTTACAACACAACTCATAGGTCTTGAACGACCTAATATTTGCGACTTAAAAACAAAGAAATATTACAACACTTAACGAAATACGAGCTACAATACAAACGACACAAGAAAGCATATTACCGACTTAACAATAGTGTTTGACGACCTAAAGTAACAGTCGACATCCGACTTATAAGCCTCGCGACTTAACAAATCCAACTCGCGACTTATCAACATCAGCTCGCGATTTATCAACTTCATCTCCCGACTTATCAAATTATCTCACGACTTATCATATCTCGCGAGTTAAGGGAAGTACGACCACTACAGTAGAGGCGCTTCGCGACTTAGGCCGGAGAAGGCGCGACTTACTTAGGTCGGACATTGTTTGCGACCTATCGTTATGTCGAAGAGTTAATGGAATTAGGTCGGAGCTTCTGGACTTCGTTTGCGACTTATCGTTAGGTCGGAGAAGTGATAATTTAAGTCGCGGTGGTGATGAGTCGTAAGTCGTGGCTTGTGATGAGTCGTAAGTCGAGGCTTGCGATGTTAAGTCGTAGGTCGCGATGGAGGCTGGATCGTGGGAATTAGGTCATGGTGGAGTTAGGTCGCTGAGCTTCAGTAGGTCGTGGCAATTAGGTCGTGGGGTTTGGTAGGAGTTTAAGTCGCGGGTAATGGAGTTTAGGTCGGAGAATGCCTGAGTGTAGGTCGTGGAGCGACCTAGGGGTTTCGTCTTCGAATCCAGGTACGCTGCTGCATCATCCTCCCCTTGTTGACAAAAATTCGACCTCGAATTTGCACCTCTCTCTTCCTCAACAAGCTCATCCCCATGGTACGGAATCAAATGTTTAACGTTGAAAACGTCAGCAGTGTGAATATGATCTGGCAACTTCAACCGATATGCATTATTATTGATTTTCTTCAAAATTTCTAACGGACCAATTTTTCGGGCTTTCAACTTGTTGTACGTTCCAACTGGAAATCGATCCTTTGTCAACACCGCGTACACAAAATCACCTTCATTGAACTCCACACTTCTTCTCTTCTTATCCGCAGCTCGTTTATACTTCTCATTTGTCTTCTCCAAACGTTCCTGAACGATTCTATGGCATTTTGTCAATCCATCAACAAAATCAACAGCCCGTTTAAATGTCCCCTTCGATTGTGGCACTGTCGCTAAATCCAACGGCCCATTTGGCAAGCTTGAATATACAATCTGAAATGGACTAAAACCAGTGCTTCGGTTAATAGCATGATTATGAGCAAACTCTGCCTGACACAACTTTAAGTCCCAACTCTTCAAATTGTCTTGTACAAGACATCGCAACAAGTTTCCCAACGATCTATTTACCACTTCTGTTTGCCCATCTGTTTGAGGATGATATGCACTACTAAATTTCAGCTTCGTTCCCACCATCTTCCACAAACTCAGCCAAAAGTGACTCAGAAATCGAGTATCCCGGTCGGAAACAATAGATTCAGGTAATCCATGTAAACGATGTATTTCTTTAAAGAATAACTAAGCAACATGAACATCATCCGCCGTCTTCTTACAAGCAATAAAATGTGCCATTTTCGAAAATCGATCAACCACCACATAAATGGAATCGTTTCCCCTTTGAGTTCGAGGCAAACCCAAAACAAAATCCATACTCACATCAACCCAAGGCTTAGTTGGTACAGTTAACGGCATATATAATCCAGCATTGGTCGCAGTTCCTTTCGAAACCTGACAGATATGACATCGCTCCACAAACCTTTCCACTTCTTTCCTCATTGATGGCCAAAAATAAGATTAAGAAATCAGCTGTAATGTACGGTCTCTACCCACATGACCTTCCTCATGCAATTCCTTCACAATCTTCAACCGTAAACTGCAATCCGGTATACATAATCGATTTCCCTTGAACAGAAAACCATCTACCATCACAAACTCATCCGTCTCTCCTTTCTTCACTTTATCTACAAACTTCATAAAGTAAGGATCTTCAACAAATAACTCTGGTAGCACATCAAACCCTGTCACTTCGACCTTCATTGTAGTCAACACATGATTTCTTCTACTCAATGCATCCGCAACACGATTCGTCACTCCCGATTTGTGTTTCACAACAAACGTAAACTGTTGCAGATATGCAATCCATGATGCATGTCTCGCTGAAATCTTGTCTTGCCCTTATAAATGTTTCAACGCCTCATGGTCAGTGTAAAGAACAAACTCTTTCTGAAATAGATAGTGTCTCCAGTGTTTAATAGCTTGCACAACAGCATAAAATTCCACATCATATGTACTATATCTCATCTTTGCTTCTGATAGCTTCTCACTGAAATATGCAATAGGACGCTCCCTCTGACTCAACACTCCTCCAATTCCAACCTTTGACGCATCAGTGTGTAGCTCAAACAACAACTGAAAGTCTGGTAATACTAGAATTGGTGCAGACGTCAGCAACTCCTTGATCTTCCCAAAAGCATCCCCTGCTTCCTCTGACCATGAAAACTGTTTACCCTTCATACAATCTGTAACAGGCGCCATCACACTACTAAAGTGTGGAATAAATCTTCTATAAAATGAAGCCAACCCATGAAAACTCCGAACCTCTGTAATCGTCTTGGGCTTTGGCCAATCTCTAATCGCCTCTACTTTACTCCGATCTACCTGTATCCCTTCCTCTGATACAACATACCCCAGAAATAAAACACTATGCGTCATGAACACGCATTTCTTCGTTGCAGCATAAAATTGTTCTTGTCGCAGTACCATCAGCACTTCTCTCAGATGATTCAAATGTTCCTCTGGACTTCCACTATATATCAGAATATCATCGAAATACACCACCACAAACTTCCCAATGAATGGTCTAAAAATCTGATTCATCACCCGCATAAATGTACTTGGCGCATTTGATAAGCCAAATGGCATTACCAACCATTCGTATAGACCCTCCCTGGTTTTAAAAGCAGTCTTCCACTCATCACCTGGCCTGATACGAATTTGTTGATATCCGCTCTTCAAATCAATCTTCGAAAAGATAGTAGCTCCGCTCAATTCATCTAGTAAGTCATCCAACCTCGACATTGGAAATCTATATCTCACAGTAATCTTATTCAATGCTCGACTATCAGTGCACATTCTCCACGTCCCATCCTTCTTCGGTACTAACAAAGCTGGCACAGCACACAGACTCAAGCTTTCCTGAACACGCCCCTGTTCAAGCAATTATTCCACTTGCCTCCTCAATTCTTCATGTTCCTTCGGACTCATTCGATAATGTGGTCTATGTGGCAACATTGCTCCCGGAACAAGATCAATTTGATGTCGAATGTCTCTCAGTGGCGGTAACTCCTTTGGTAACTCCTCTGGAAATACATCCTCAAATTCTTTCAATACTGGTTTCACTTCTTCTGGAATTTCAACCTCTTCACTACTCTCTCACCCAATCAACAAAAACACCTCAGGCTCCTCTTCAACTTCTTTAACAAACTCCTTTAAGGATTATAAAGTTTTCAGCTCTTCAATCTCCTCGAGTTGATTTTCTTCTTGTTGTCGCTTCTTAGGAACCAAAGTGATTTTAGTACCTTCAAACATGAAACTATAACTGTTGTTTCGCCCATCATGTTGCACCGCCCTATCATATTGCCACGATCTCCCCAGCAACAAATGACAGACATCCATATCTACAACATCGCACCAAATTTCATCTTTGTATTTCTTCCCAATCGAAAATTTAACACAAGCCCTTCGTCCAACTTTCACCTCACCACCCTTCCTCAACCATGCTAACTTGTACGGTTTAGGATGTTTCTCGGTTTTTAACTCTAACTTCTTCACCGCTTCTGTAGAGATAATATTGTCACAACTTCCAGCATCAATAACAATCTTGCAAACTCTTCCTAGAATAGTGCATGTAGACTGAAAAATGTTATTCCTCAACCAACTACTTTCCTCCTCTTGCTTTGGGGTCAAACAACTTCTCCTCATCATCAATGAATACCCTTCATCTTCCGACAACAAGTCTTCCTCCTCCACTGGTAATGAATTAGAACATTCAGCTTCTTCCTCCTCATCCTCAGCTTCCGCAACCATCACTCGCTTCTTAGGCTTTGGACACTCATTTCTTTTATGACCCATCTCCTGGCAATTGTAGCATTTGAAACCATTGTTAACCTTCGCCTTATCAACCTCCTTCACCATTGGCTTATTGACAGAATTAGGTACATTAGGACTTCCACTAACACCCTTCACTTGATTGTTGGAATTAGTAAACACACCACCACCTCATCGTCCCTGTTTCTCCCAAGCCAACGCTTTCTGGTGTGCTTCCGCTACAGATCTGGGATCAAACATATTTACCATGTCTTGAATCTGCATATGCAATCCTCCAACAAATCTAGCTGTTAATTGTTCCTCTGTCTCCATGATATCGTTCCTTGCAATCAGTTGATAGAATTCATCAGCATAGTCATTAACAGACTTCGTTCCTTGCCTCAAGTTTTGCAGCCTCTGATACATAAGCGATTGATAATTATAAGGTAAGAATGTGGCTTTCATCATTTTCTTCATCTTTTCCCATGATTCAACCTTTGACTTCCCCATCCGTTCACGTGTAAGTTTGGTTTGCTGCCACCATGCCAAAGCTCTACCCCTCAAACTTGTAGCAACCAACTTCACTCTACGATGTTCTGGAACTTCCTTGAAGTCAAAAATCTCCTCCGCATTAGACAACCAATCCAGAAACTCCTCAGCTTGCATACCACCTTTGAATTCTGGAATTTCAGTCTTCATCCCAGATTCCCACTTGTGATCGTACTCCGACTGATTTTTTCCTTGTCTACGTCCTCGTCCATGAACACTACCACCATCATACTCTTCTTCACAATCCGATGTATATCGATGTCGATCCTGACCACCAACATCTCTACCACCACCATTTCTTCCACCAACATTCCTACGATCTACATTCCTCCGATCTCGATCAGTCACATTTCTATCACGACTTCGATCATCAACATTTCTATCATAATCTCGATCCACGCTTCTATGATCACTATCAACACTTCTCTCTCGATTTGAATGTGGTGAAACTCTACTTCTCCCATGGCTCGATTCAGGTGAAACTCTTCTTCTACTTTGACTCATTTCAAGCATCATTCTCTCTAATCGACTAATCCCTTCATTAATCTTCTCATTAAAGTTTTCGTTAATTCTTTGCTCCATCTCATCAGCCTCTTCTCTCCCATACAAAGCATCAATGTTGCGATAACGGTTAGCTCTTCTCGAAGGCATGATCACTCTTCGACAAATTCCAACAAAAACTTCACTTCGATCTAAAAATCTTCAAATCAAAACTACCCACTTGTTGAAATCTTCAAAAATCTCCAAACGAACAAATCTCTTCAAAATCTCGATAACCCACTTCTCCAAATGATGTAAATCTCGCACAACTCCAAAAATCTACGCAAACTCCTTGCGTTCTAGCTCTGATACCAAACTGACGCAGCGGATTAAACAAAACAAGATAGATCGATGAACATAGCAATCGGTGGATTGATGAATACTGAAATGCCCAAATTCGTTGATCCGAAGATACCGAATTTTAGCTATCTACGTCATGTTGATCGATCACGATACCGTGAAAGTATATCTTCAATTCTTCGAGCGTTGATCAAGCGCACTTGATTCCGCGAATTGGCTTCATGATCGTTGAATCGAGCGCACTCGATTGACCGAAGGTGGAGATAGGAGATCACACTCGACTACCAATTGGATGAAAGCACAAAGCTAACAAAGGAAATTTTATTTCAAAATCAACCACCTTTTACAAATGACATAACTTTCCTATTTATAGGCATACAACACAACACTTACAACACAACTCATAGGTCTTGAACGACCTAATATTTGCGACTTAAAAACAAAGAAATATTACAACACTTAACGAAATACGAGCTACAATACAAACGACACAAGAAAGCATAGTACCGACTTAACAATAGTGTTTGACAACCTAAAGTAACAGTCGACATCCGACTTATAAGCCTCGCGACTTAACAAATCCAACTCGCGACTTATCAACATCAGCTCGCGATTTATCAACTTCATCTCCCAACTTATCAAATTATCTCACGACTTATCATATCTCGCGAGTTAAGGGAAGTACGGCCACTACAGTAGAGGCGCTTCGCGACTTAGTCCAGAGAAGGCGCGACTTATTTAGGTCGGACATTGTTTGCGACCTATCGTTAGGTCGAAGAGTTATTGGAATTAGGTCAGAGCTTCTGGACTTCATTTGCGACTTATCGTTAGGTCGGAGAAGTGATAACTTAAGTCGCGGTGGTGATGAGTCGTAAGTCGTGGCTTGTGATGAGTCGTAAGTCGAGGCTTGCGATGTTAGGTCGTAGGTCACGA
Organism: Allium fistulosum; assembly: GCA_030737815.1. Taxonomy (NCBI): domain Eukaryota; kingdom Viridiplantae; phylum Streptophyta; class Magnoliopsida; order Asparagales; family Amaryllidaceae; genus Allium; species Allium fistulosum. The sequence continues at coordinate 639,821,739 of CM060907.1, read as the reverse complement.
TGGAGGCTGGGTCGTGGGAATTAGGTCATGGTGGAGTTAGGTCGCTGAGCTTCGGTAGGTCGTGGCAATTAGGTCGTGGGGTTTGGTAGGAGTTTAGGTCGCGGGTAATGGAGTTTAGGTCGGAGAATGCCTGAGTGTAGGTCGTGGAGCGACCTAGGTGTTTCGTCTTCGAATCCAGGTATGCTGCTACATCAGGACTTTGTTCCTAATGGACAACCGATCAATTCAATCTGGACCCGTAGTAGTTGGAACCTATAAAGATTGAACCACATAAGCTCATTTTCAGGTCAAAATTGAAATGTGAAATGATACAACAAACATTTCAGCTTTGCAAATTAATGTGCTGGAACTTAGTAATTAATTATAATCAATTATTCATTGAAAATACAATACTCTTAAGTTTAAAAATAGGAAAATCACTTTTTAATTGAGATTATATAGAATATTAAGCTATATTTAAATGTATATTGATCAATAATGAAGTCCACATTCAATAATCTGATTCAGTGTATTAGTTTCCTCATTCCTATAAACATACTAACAAAAGGGTCGTGGGAAAAAGACGAATATGTTGTATGCTCATTCTCCTTTTCCTCCCCTGTCCTCTTTTTGAAGAGGAAGAGAATGAGCATGGAAAATGATTGAAATACCTTTTTTCTCACTTTAGACATGCATGGAATCGCCCAGCTAGTACTATGCAATTCGACTTAATCATCAAAAATCCATAAAAAATATCCAATCAAACGATCAGAACGATAGATTATCATCTTAACTCACCGATAATGTTAGAGCAATGTAGAGCATTTGTCAATTTCAATCACAAACAGAGCAGGTGAGTCTAGTAGTATTCGATAAACAAAGAATGAAAATCACCACCATAGCCAAATAAAAAGCCACCATACACAAAATCATTAAGCGCGATGTGGACTTAGATCATTCTTTTTTGGCGCAACAGTCTTTGGGCAAGTATTTTGGTGGTTGCAATTTCAAGGTGGATTTCAATGGTCAAGCATGATACCAAGCGTCCATTGGCTTATAGAGGATTTTAAAAAGTGGGGGAAAAAAACCATAAATACGTAATGATACAACTTGACCGATGCATGAACTCTAAGATGGTAAAAAATTCAACACAAATTGTTGTTACACAAGTGATTGCTTTGTCATCCAGCCATTAACTTAAATATTATCAATTCTAATACATGAACATGCTACTCTCTAAGAAGTCGAATAAATAGAAGGTACAACATTAATCGAGGGTCTTCCTCGATTTCAATATGTAGAAAAAATAAAAATTGTTGAAAACCCTAACATTTGGGTACCATTGCCATTGTAGAGAGGAGTTAACCGAGAGAGAGAACATAAGGATAAAAAGAAACAAATAAGTTCCGAGAGGAAGAAGCTGGTTTTTAGAGTAAATAATCACAAATTAGGTTAGATCGTGGGGAGTTCAATTTTCAGGTGAAAATACACTCCGTTTAATTTTCTCAAATTGATACATGTGTTGCAATCAAACACATTCGATACAAATGGCAACTTTAAATCTAATCCTTTTTTTGTCTCATTATTTTTTTCTAGTCAGCACAAAGCAATTTTGTTATATAGATAGATAACTTGAAATAACGACGATGACGACGAAGCGAACATAATAAAAAATCCTTCAAAAGTTTCCTATAAACCAATACTCCATCAAATCTAACAATAACTTCGCTTTTCCGATCAGAATCCTTCAACCGCTTGTCACTCAACAACTCCCTCAAATTTTCAATGCATGTAATTCTAAAAAAAAAACCTGTAATTTGTTTGCACAAACGTATTGTCGATTTATTACTGCAGATGTATAGTGTTGTCAATATTTATTTTACAAGGGAAAAATGAACCAACTTCACATTCCTAGTAGTATTTTGTATTGCTAATACCAAAATGGGTGTTGCCCGATTCAAAATGGAAACCAACATCTGATGTTATATGGGTGTAGCGTGCTTGGCCCGTAAAATTAAGTAATGGATCAAGGGACCATTTGCATTTGTTTGTCAATGTAGTGTCAAAATAACAAACAATCGCAATTAGGAAAATCAACCTGTCATGTATGCAGCACTGACGACCGAACTAGAAACTTGCATAACAACTTCTAATTGTAAAACCTCTTAATTGCTTCAAACATACAGCTAAAAATAGCACTCTTCAAAAAACTAACCACAAACTAAAAACAGATTATTTTTAACAAATAATTGAAACAATAATTTCTTAAATTTGGATGATTTTAATCATATAAATTGACCCAAAACAAGTTCGAATAGCATATAGTTAAATTTTCAAAGCCAAAAAAGAAAGAACAATTAAGTAGTATATAAAATGATTTCAAAATCTTTCCTACTTGTAATTTGTTTGACATTCGTCTGGGCAAGCATTGCCAATGCCGTCAATGTGGATATAACCACACTTGGTGCGGTTGGAGATGGCAAAACGGATAGCACAAAAGTTTGTCTCTAAATTAACATATATGTTATATTCAGTTGTCTAACATGTACGTACAGCCGTTGCATTTTCTATTCATATTCAAATTAACATTATATTTTAATGCATGCAGGCTTTGTCAGATGCATGGACTCAGGTATGTGCAGCGCCAGGAGGTGGAACTATAATAATTCCATTAGGTGATTTCCTAGTCGGACCTGTACTATTCAAGGGCATAGACGGACAGCAGAAATGCAACGGACCCGTTACAATCCAACTAGACGACAACCTGCTAGGTGACACCGACCTCAGCAAATACACAAAAAACTGGCTCGACTTCCACTACATAGACGGACTCACCATCCAAGGCAAAGGCATAATCAACGGTCAAGGTGCTGCCACCTGGCCGAAAAGCAACTGTCAGAAACAATGGAACTGCAAGATACTGTTGGACAAAAATGAATGAGTGCATTTGTTAGTGAAGAGGAAATAAGTGTTTGGTATTGTGTATATTGGAACAAAGTCCCACATTGTGGAATATTTGTTCCAATACCACTATATAAACTATCTCTTAACATGTTATTGCAAAAGGAAAAGAAGAAGACATGAAGACTTGAGATGTGGGGAAGGCATTGGGCATGTGGGCTTTGGGCCTTCATATTATATTAAAGTGTCAAAGATTGGGCCTTGGGCCTTGGGGCTCTTGGGGTCTCATGATTAGATGGGCCTACGTCTGCCACTTGGGCTTGTTGCGCTTAACGGTTAATTTTGAACTTCGAAATTAGACCGTGGCGAATGTGCGCGTGCGTCTGTCCGTTAAAGGGTCGCAACCTTTCGAACAGTCACGACCTCTCCGAATAGGCGCCTCCTCCCGCCTATATATAGGGGCCCGCAACACAGATATTGTACTACAGAAAATTGCTTCTTCTTCTTCCCTCTTCTCAGAACTCTGTTCACAGTTATATAATTCCTTCAGTTCGTTGTCCCTCCGTTTGCCCGCACAGCAATCGGAGCTAGTCCGTTTCATCCTGGGAAACAAGTTGCTCGTATCCTTTGGTGCGTATAAGGGGGCAATATTGTTTCAAGGAAACAGATATTATCTGCACTCGGACATTTAGGTATTTCATACAAATATCATTTGTAACGGTTCTGTACTATCGTACTATTTTATACTTCTTGCCACGCTTTTTCCGTTGCTATTGCTTACAATTAGTAACGCCTTTCTACTGTGACTAATCTTATAAAGGGATAAGTAACGTTATTGAAGTTACTATCTGATTCGTTACACTTTTGTGTATTTATGAATAACAATCTTGAAACAATATGATACTGTTTTAGACGACGATGTCTCAAAACAGCAACAATAACGCTGCACCAACACAGACGGTGACAACCGCTAAGCCTACGGCTCTGGTTCCAACTATGGCAATGTCTCATGGAGAAAGGCCAGAAAAATTCAATGGGACAAATTTCAAGCGTTGGCAACAAAAGATGTTGTTCTATCTGACGACATTAGGGCTCGCCAAATATCTGACCGAAGATGCTCCTGAAGTTGGCGAACTCGAACCCGATGCAATCAAAGTAGAGGCTGCAACTGTCTGGAAAAATTCAGATTTTATATGTAAAAAGTATATTTTGAATGGTCTGCATAATAGCCTCTACAATTTTTATTGTACTGTTGCAACATCCAAGGAACTCTGGACAGTCTTGGACAGAAAGTACAAAACTGAAGATGCAGGCATGAAGAAATTCATCGCTGGCAAATTTCTCGACTTCAAAATGGTAGATTCAAAGACTGTGATCAACCAGACTCAAGAATTACAAGTAATCATCCGTCAACTACATGATGAAGGGATGACACTGAGTGAATCTTTTCAAGTCGCCGCAACCATTGAGAAACTTCCTCCATCTTGGAAGGACTTCAAAAACTACCTTAAGCACAAGCATAAGGAAATGACAATGGAAGAACTCTTAGTTCGTTTGCGGATTGAGGAAGATAATAGGAATTCCGAGAAAAAGATTTCTCCGAATTTGGCTGCCAAAGCAAATGTTGTTGAGTCATATAACTCTAACAAGAGAAAACGTGAAAATGCGCCTAAGAAGTCGAAGAAGAAATTTCAGGGTTCTTGTCATAACTGTGGAAAGAAGGGGCACAAAGCAGCCGAATGTCGCGCTCCCAAGAAGAAGAAATCGGAAGCAAATATGGCTGAAGTTGCAGATGGCATTTCTGATATGGATTTATGTGCAGTAATATCAGAATGCAACCTTGTTGGTAACTCAAAGGAATGGTTCGTAGACACAGGAGCCACTCGACACATATGTGCTAATAAGTGGATGTTTACGACCTATAAAACTACAATTGACGATGAACAACTTTTCATGGGCAATTCATCTGCATCAAAGGTAGAAGGCAAAGGAAAAGTTGTGCTGAAACTAACTTCTGGAAAGGAACTTACCTTAAGTGACGTTCTCCATGTTCCAGACATTCGAAAGAACCTGATTTCAGGGTCCTTGCTTAGCAAGCATGGTTTTAAATTAACCTTTGTGGCTGATAAGTTTGTATTATCAAAGAATGGAGTGTATGTAGGAAGAGGATATGTGTGTGATGGTTTATTCAAAGCAAATGTAACCACTATTGTACCAAACAATGATATGAATAAAAGTGAATCTTCTGCTTGTTTGTTGACTCCTCTAATATATGGCATTCTAGATTAGGGCATGTGAATTTTGATACACTGCGAAAAATGATTAATCTAGAATTCATACCAAAATGTGATATAGACTCCAATTATAAATGTCAAATTTTTGCAGAAGCAAAATTGACAAGAACCTCGTTTCATCATGTTGAACGAGAAACTGAACCTCTAGACCTTATACACACTGATGTATGTGACATGAAAATGTGTCAAACTAGAGGTGGAAAAAGGTATTTCATTACATTCATTGATGATTGTACTAGATATTGTCATGTGTATCTCCTTAGAAGCAAGGATGAAGCATTCGACATGTTTAAACAGTATAAAGCAGAAGTTGAGAATCAACTCAATAGGAAAATTAAAGCTTTAAGAAGTGATAGAGGAGGAGAATATGAATTTCCTTTTGAGGAATTCTGCGCTGAACATGGTATTATACACCAAACTACAGCACCATATTCACCTCAATCCAACGGTATAGCCGAACGGAAAAATAGAACTATTAAAGAAATGATGAATGCTTTACTAATCAGTTCTGGCTTACCAGATAATTTTTGGGGAGAAGCTATTCTTTCGGCAAATCATATTTTAAATAAAATACCATGAAAGAAAACATCTAAGTCTCCTCATGAACTTTGGAAAAATAGACCGCCATCCTACAAATACTTAAAAGTGTGGGGGTGTCTGGCCAAAGTAGAGATACCTAAACCAAAGTAGGTCAAAATTGGACCAAAAACAATCGATTGTGTATTCATTGGATATGCACAAAACAATGCTGCTTATCGATTTCTAGTACACAAATCTAAAATTGATGATATTCATGAAAATACCATCATCGAGTCGAGAAATGCAAGATTTTTCGAACATATATTCCCTTTAAAACAGGGTACTGACAATTGTGTTCAGAAGAGAGCAAAGGAAGATGAAATCAATGATCCTCTTGAGAATACTGAACAAAATAACCTTCGGCAAGATAATCCTGATCAACAAGTGGAGGAACCAAGAAGGAGCAAGAGGTCAAGGACCTCAAGAACTTTTGGACCAGATTTCTACACATTTATGTTAGAAGATGATCCATTAACCTACAAACAAGCTATGTCCTCCAGCGATGCCCCTTACTGGAAAGAGGCCATTAACAGTGAGATAAATCTATCATGGCTAACCACACATGGGAGTTAGTTGATTTACCTCAAGGATGCAAAACCTTAGGTAATAAATGGATATTCAAAAAGAAGTTGAAACCTGATGGTTCAATAGACAAGTACAAAGCTCGTCTTGTAGTCCAAGGATTTAGACAAAAGGAAGATCTGGACTATTTTGATACATATTCACCAGTAACAAGGATAACATCGATAAGGATGCTTATTGCAATTGCATCCATACTTGATTTAGAAATACATCAAATGGATGTTAAAACTGCATTTTTGAATGGTGAACTAGAGGAAGAAATATATATGAAGCAACCCGAAGGGTTTATGAGCTTTGGAAATGAGAATAAAGTGTGCAAATTAGTAAAATCGCTTTATGGCCTTAAACAAGCTCCAAAACAATGGCATTAGAAGTTCGATGAAACTATGTTATCAAACGGATTCACAATAAATGAATCAGATAAATGTGTCTATATAAAACAAGCATATATTGGGTATGTCATTGTTTGTCTTTATGTTGATGACTTGTTGATCCTAGGTAATAACAAGGCCATAATAACATCTACGAAGAATATGTTATCCTCTAGATTCGATATGAAAGACCTAGGACTGGCTGATGTGATATTGGGTGTCAAAATTTTGAGAACATCACAAGGATATGCATTATCTCAATCACATTACGTCGCCAAGATACTTGAAAAATTCAAGCAATATAATATTACTATTGCAAAAACACCAGTAGATATGACCCAGAATTGGGTAAAGAACACTGGTGACGGTATCTACCAGCTTGAATACTCTCGTATACTAGGAAGTATCATGTATGTTATGAACTGCACTAGGCCAGATATCGCATACGCTGTAAGTAAGCTGAGTAGATTTACCAGCAATCCTGGTAAACATCATTGGAAAGCGATAATCAGAGTTCTAGGATACCTAAAGTATACGCAGAACTATGGTCTACACTATACAAACTATCCTTCAACAGTGGAAGGATACAATGATGCCAATTGGATAACTGGATCATATGATACAAAGTCTACAAGCGGATATGTGTTCACATTAGGAAATGGAGCAATATCATGGAAATCATCCAAACAGACTTGTATAGCTAGATCTACGATGGAATCAGAGTTTATTGCACTAGATAAGACTGCAGAAGAAGCAGACTGGCTCGAAGTTTCTTGGAAGATATTCCAAATTGGAGCAAACCTGTGCCTCCAATATGTATACATTGTGATAGTCAATCAACTATTGGAAGAGCTAATAGTACATTATACAATGGTAAATCTAGGCATATTCGTCGTAGACATAAGACAATAAGACAACTTCTCTCTAATGGAGTTATCACTATAGACTACATAAGGTCTAAAGATAACATAGCGGATCCACTAACAATAAGCTTGCCAAGAGAGAAAGTTCAAACCTTATCGATGGGAATGGGGTTAAGGCCCATAGAATAAAAGTTTTTCTAAAATGGAAACCGCACCTAGTTGACTGGAGATCCCAAGATCTAGGTTCAAAGGGACAACTAAGTTTAAGAGAAACTTGAAAGCACTGTTACATTCAAACCATTCCTATGATAAGTCAGTGCATTATTTGTTGGAAAATAGGATAAGTATTGATACTTTTAATGATGTCTGTACTTGAGGAATTGTGAATACCCTTTACAGAATCACCTACGTAAGTGTGAAGGCACCACTTCAAAGAGGATTATAGGCCTAATTCTCTAAGCACTTATGATACCAGGTAGGTGTTCAAGGCAAAATGAACACAAACAGAGAACAAAGGATTATAAGAAACATTTATCTCGTGCTATCTATTTTAGAATTACACAAACGGCTTACAGTTCAAGGACCTTCTAAGTCTACTGATTTGCCTGTGATTCAAATAGGTAACCACTAGGAAAGTTCAAGGCCCTTGTTCTACTTTAAACCGATACGATAAATGTCTCGTAAAACTATGAACAACTACTCATTCATGTGGGGGATTGTTGGACAAAAATGAATGAGTGCATTTGTTAGTGAAGAGGAAATAAGTGTTTGGTATTGTGTATATTGGAACAAAGTCCCACATTGTGGAATATTTGTTCCAATACCACTATATAAACTATCTCTTAACATGTTATTGCAAAAGGAAAAGAAGAAGACATGAAGACTTGAGATGTGGGGAAGGCATTGGGCATGTGGGCTTTGGGCCTTCATATTATATTAAAGTGTCAAAGATTGGGCCTTGGGCCTTGGGGCTCTTGGGGTCTCATGATTAGATGGGCCTACGTCTGCCACTTGGGCTTGTTGCGCTTAACGGTTAATTTTGAACTTCGAAATTAGACCGTTGTGACTGTGCGCGTGCGTCTGTCCGTTAAAGGGTCGCAACCTTTCGAACAGTCACGACCTCTCCGAATAGGCGCCTCCTCCCGCCTATATATAGGAGCCGCAACACAGATATTGTACTACAGAAAATTGCTTCTTCTTCTTCCCTCTTCTCAGAACTCTGTTCACAGATATATAATTCCTTCAGTTCGTCGTCCCTCCGTTTGCCCGCACAGCAATCGGAGCCGGTCCGTTTCATCCTGGGAAACAAGTTGCTCGTATCCTTTGGTGCGTATAAGGGGGCAATATTGTTTCAAGGAAACAGATATTATCTGCACTCGGACATTTAGGTATTTCAAACAAATATCATTTGTAACGGTTCTGTACTGTCGTACTATTTTATACTTCTTGCCACGCTTTTTCCGTTGCTATTGCTTACAATTAGTAACGCCTTTCTGCTGTGACTAATCTTATAAAGGGATAAGTAACGTTATTGAAGTTACTATCTGATTCGTTACACTTTTGTGTATTTACGAATAACAATCTTGAAACAATATGATACTGTTTTAGACGACGATGTCTCAAAACAGCAACAATAACGCTACACCAACACAGACGGTGACAACCGCTCAGCCTACGGCTCTGGTTCCAACTATGGCAATGTCTCATGGAGAAAGGCCAGAAAAATTCAATGGGATAGATTTCAAGCGTTGGCAACAAAAGATGTTGTTCTATCTGACGACATTAGGGCTCGCCAAATATCTGACCGAAGATGCTCCTGAAGTTGGCGAACTCGAACCCGATGCAATCAAAGTAGAGGCTGCAACTGTTTGGAAAAATTCAGATTTTATATGTAAAAACTATATTTTGAATGGTCTGCATAATAGCCTCTACAATTTTTATTGTACTGTTGCAACATCCAAGGAACTCTGGACAGTCTTGGACAGAAAGTACAAAACTGAAGATGCAGGCATGAAGAAATTCATCGCTGGCAAATTTCTTGACTTCAAAATGGTAGATTCAAAGACTGTGATCAACCAGACTCAAGAATTACAAGTAATCATCCGTCAACTACATGATGAAGGGATGACACTGAGTGAATCTTTTCAAGTCGCCGCAACCATTGAGAAACTTCCTCCATCTTGGAAGGACTTCAAGAACTACCTTAAGCACAAGCGTAAGGAAATGACAATGGAAGAACTCATAGTTCGTTTGCGGATTGAGGAAGATAATAGGAATTCCGAGAAAAAGATTTCTCCGAATTTGGCTGCTAAAGCAAATGTTGTTGAGTCAGATAACTCTAACAAGAGAAAACGTGAAAATGCGCCTAAGAAGTCGAAGAAGAAATTTCAGGGTTCTTGTCATAACTGTGGAAAGAAGGGGCACAAAGCAGCCGAATGTCGCGCTCCCAAGAAGGAGAAATCGGAAGCAAATATGGCTGAAGTTGCAGATGGCATTTCTGATATGGATTTATGTGCAGTAATATCAGAATGCAACCTTGTTGGTAACTCAAAGGAATGGTTCGTAGACACAGGAGCCACTCGACACATATGTGCTAATAAGTGGATGTTTACGACCTATAAAACTACAACTGACGATGAACAACTTTTCATGAGCAATTCATCTGCATCAAAGGTAGAAGGAAAAGGAAAAGTTGTGCTGAAACTAACTTCTGGAAAGGAACTTACCTTAAGTGACGTTCTCCATGTTCCAGACATTCGAAGAACCTGATTTCAGGGTCCTTGCTTAGCAAGCATGGTTTTAAATTAACTTTTGTGGCTGATAAGTTTGTATTATCAAAGAATGGAGTGTATGTAGGAAGAGGATATGTGTGTGATGGTTTATTCAAAGAAAATGTAACCACTATTGTACCAAACAATGATATGAATAAAAGTGAATCTTCTGCTTATATTGTTGACTCCTCTAATATATGGCATTCTAGATTAGGGCATGTGAATTTTGATACACTGCGAAAAATGATTAATCTAGAATTCATACCAAAATGTGATATAGACTCCAATTATAAATGTCAAATTTGTGCAGAAGCAAAATTGACAAGAACCTCGTTTCATCATGTTGAACGAGAAACTGAACCTCTAGACCTTATACACACTGATGTATGTGACTTGAAAATGTGTCAAACTAGAGGTGGAAAAATGTATTTCATTACATTCATTGATGATTGTACTAGATATTGTCATGTGTATCTCCTTAGAAGCAAGGATGAAGCATTCGACATGTTTAAACAATATAAAGCCGAAGTTGAGAATCAACTCAATAGGAAAATTTAAGCTTTAAGAAGTGATAGAGGAGGAGAATATGAATTTCCTTTTGAGGAATTCTACGTTGAACATGGTATTATACACCAAACTACAGCACCATATTCACCTCAATCCAACGGTATAGCCGAACGGAAAAATAGAACTCTTAAAGAAATGATGAATGCTTTACTAATCAGTTCTGGCTTACCAGATAATTTTTGTGGAGAAGCTATTCTTTCGGCAAATCATATTTTAAATAAAATACCACGAAAGAAAACATCTAAGTCTCCTCATGAACTTTGGAAAAATAGACCGCCATCCTACAAATACTTAAAAGTGTGGGGGTGTCTGGCCAAAGTAGAGATACCTAAACCAAAGAAGGTCAAAATTGGACCAAAAACAATCGATTGTGTATTCATTGGATATGCACAAAACAGTGCTGCTTATCGATTTCTAGTACACAAATCTGAAATTGATGATATTCATGAATATACCATCATCGAGTCGAGAAATGCAAGATTTTTCGAACATATATTCCCTTTAAAACAGGGTACTGACAATTGTGTTCAGAAGAGAGCAAAGGAAGACGAAATCAATGATCCTCTTGAGAATACTGAACAAAATAACCTTCGGCAAGATAATGCTGATCAACAAGTGGAGGAACCAAGAAGGAGCAAGAGGTCAAGGACCTCAAGAACTTTTGGACCAGATTTCTACACATTTATGTTAGAAGATGATCCATTAACCTACAAACAAGCTATGTCCTCCAGCGATGCCCCTTACTGGAAAGAGGCCATTAACAGTGAGATAGAATCCATCATGGCTAACAACACATGGGAGTTAGTTGATTTACCTCAAGGATGCAAAACCTTAGGTAATAAATGGATATTCAAAAAGAAGTTGAAACCTGATGGTTCAATAGACAAGTACAAAGCTCGTCTTGTAGTCCAAGGATTTAGACAAAAGGAAGATCTGGACTATTTTGATACATATTCACCAGTAACAAGGATAACATCGATAAGGATGCTTATTGCAATTGCATCCATACTTGATTTAGAAATACATCAAATGGATGTTAAAACTGCATTTTTGAATGGTGAACTAGAGGAAGAAATATATATGAAGCAACCCGAAGGGTTTATGAGCTTTGGAAATGAGAATAAAGTGTGCAAATTAGTAAAATCGCTTTATGGCCTTAAACAAGCTCCAAAACAATGGCATAAGAAGTTCGATGAAACTATGTTATCAAACGGATTCACAATAAATGAATCAGATAAATGTGTCTATATAAAACAAGCACATATTGGGTATGTCATTGTTTGTCTTTATGTTGATGACTTGTTGATCCTAGGTAATAACAAGGCCATAATAACATCTAAAAAGAATATGTTATCCTCTAGATTCGATATGAAAGACCTAGGACTGGCTGATGTGATATTGGGTGTCAAAATTTTGAGAACACCACAAGGATATGCATTATCTCAATCACATTACGTCGCCAAGATACTTGAAAAATTAAAGCAATATAATATTACTATTGCAAAAACACCAGTAGATATGACCCAGAATTGGGTAAAGAACACTGGTGACGGTATCTACCATCTTGAATACTCTCGTATACTAGGAAGTATCATGTATGTTATGAACTGCACTAGGCCAGATATCGCATACGCTGTAAGTAAGCTGAGTAGATTTACCAGCAATCCTAGTAAACATCATTGGAAAGCGATAATCAGAGTTCTAGGATACCTAAAGTATATGCAGAACTATGGTCTACACTATACAAACTATCCTTCAACAGTGGAAGGATATAGTGATGCCAATTGGATAACTGGATCATATGATACAAAGTCTACAAGTGGATATGTGTTCACATTAGGAAATGGAGCAATATCATGGAAATCATCCAAACAGGCTTGTATAGCTAGATCTACGATGGAATCAGAGTTTATTGCACTAGATAAGACTGCAGAAGAAGCAGACTAGCTTCGAAGTTTCTTGGAAGATATTCCAAATTGGAGCAAACCTGTGCCTCCAATATGTATACATTGTGATAGTCAATCAGCTATTGGAAGAGCTAATAGTACATTATACAATGGTAAATCTAGGCATATTCGTCGTAGACATAAGACAATAAGACAACTTCTCTCTAATGGAGTTATCACTATAGACTACATAAGGTCTAAAGATAACATAGCGGATCCACTAACAATAAGCTTGCCAAGAGAGAAAGTTCAAACCTTATCGATGGGAATGGGGTTAAGGCCCATAGAATAAAAGTTTTTCTAAAATGGAAACCCCACCTAGTTGACTGGAGATCCCAAGATCTAGGTTCAAAGGGACAACTAAGTTTAAGAGAAACTTGAAAGCACTGTTACATTCAAACCATTCCTATGATAAGTCAGTGCATTATTTGTTGGAAAATAGGATAAGTATTGATACTTTTAATGATGTCTGTACTTGAGGAATTGTGAATACCCTTTACAGAATCACCTACGTAAGTGTGAAGGCACCGCTTCAAAGAGGATTATAGGCCTAATTCTCTAAGCACTTATGATACCAGGTAGGTGTTCAAGGCAAAATGAACACAAACAGAGAACAAAGGATTATAAGAAACATTTATCTCGTGCTATCTATTTTAGAATTACACAAACGGCTTACAGTTCAAGGACCTTCTAAGTCTACTGATTTGCCTGTGATTCAAATAGGTAACCACTAGGAAAGTTCAAGGCCCTTGTTCTACTTTAAACCGATACGATAAATGTCTCGTAAAACTATAAACAACTACTCATTCATGTGGGGGATTGTTGGACAAAAATGAATGAGTGCATTTGTTAGTGAAGAGGAAATAAGTGTTTGGTATTGTGTATATTGGAACAAAGTCCCACATTGTGGAATATTTGTTCCAATACCACTATATAAACTATCTCTTAACATGTTATTGCAAAAGGAAAAGAAGAAGACATGAAGACTTGAGATGTGGGGAAGGCATTGGGCATGTGGGCTTTGGGCCTTCATATTATATTAAAGTGTCAAAGATTGGGCCTTGGGCCTTGGGGCTCTTGGGGTCTCATGATTAGATGGGCCTACGTCTGCCACTTGGGCTTGTTGCGCTTAACGGTTAATTTTGAACTTCGAAATTAGACCGTTGTGACTGTGCGCGTGCGTCTGTCCGTTAAAGGGTCGCAACCTTTCGAACAGTCACGACCTCTCCGAATAGGCGCCTCCTCCCGCCTATATATAGGGGCCGCAACACAGATATTGTACTACAGAAAATTGCTTCTTCTTCTTCCCTCTTCTCAGAACTCTGTTCACAAATATATAATTCCTTCAGTTCGTCGTCCCTCCGTTTGCCCGCACAGCAATCGGAGCCGGTCCGTTTCATCCTGGGAAACAAGTTGCTCGTATCCTTTGTTCCGTATAAGGGGGCAATATTGTTTCAAGGAAACAGATATTATCTGCACTCGGACATTTAGGTATTTCATACAAATATCATTTGTAACGGTTCTGTACTGTCGTACTATTTTATACTTCTTGCCACGCTTTTTCCGTTGCTATTGCTTACAATTAGTAACGCCTTTCTGCTGTGACTAATCTTATAAAGGGATAAGTAACGTTATTGAAGTTACTATCTGATTCGTTACACTTTTGTGTATTTACGAATAACAATCTTGAAACAATATGATACTGTTTTAGACGACGATGTCTCAAAACAGCAACAATAACGCTACACCAACACAGACGGTGACAACCGCTCAGCCTACGGCTTTGGTTCCAACTATGGCAATGTCTCATGGAGAAAGGCCAGAAAAATTCAATGGGACAGATTTCAAGCGTTGGCAACAAAAGATGTTCTATCTGACGACATTAGGGCTCACCAAATATCTGACCGAAGATGCTCCTGAAGTTGGCGAACTCGAACCCGATGCAATCAAAGTAGAGGCTGCAACTGTCTGGAAAAATTCAGATTTTATATGTAAAAACTATATTCTGAATGGTCTGGATAATAGCCTCTACAATGTTTATTATACTGTTGCAACATCCAAGGAACTCTGGACAGTCTTGGACAGAAAGTACAAAACTGAAGATGCAGGCATGAAGAAATTCATCGCTGGCAAATTTCTCGACTTCAAAATGGTAGATTCAAAGACTGTGATCAACCAGACTCAAGAATTACAAGTAATCATCCGTCAACTACATGATGAAGGGATGACACTGAGTGAATCTTTTCAAGTCGCCGCAACCATTGAGAAACTTCCTCCATCTTGGAAGGACTTCAAAAACTACCTTAAGCATAAGCGTAAGGAAATGACAATGGAAGAACTCATAGTTCGTTTGCGGATTGAGGAAGATAATAAGAATTCCGAGAAAAAGATTTCTCCAAATTTGGCTGCCAAAGCAAATGTTGTTGAGTCAGATAACTCTAACAAGAGAAAACGTGAAAATGCACCTAAGAAGTCGAAGAAGAAATTTCAGGGTTCTTGTCATAACTGTGGAAAGAAGGGGCACAAAGCAGCCGAATGTCGCGCTCCCAAGAAGAAGAAATCGGAAGAAAATATGGCTGAAGTTGCAGATGGCATTTCTGATATGGATTTATGTGCAGTAATATCAGAATGCAACCTTGTTGGTAACTCAAAGGAATGGTTCGTAGACACAGGAGCCACTCGACACATATGTGCTAATAAGTGGATGTTTACGACCTATAAAACTACAACTGACGATGAACAACTTTTCATGGGCAATTCATCTGCATCAAAGGTAGAAGGCAAAGGAAAAGTTGTGCTGAAACTAACTTCTGGAAAGGAACTTACCTTAAGTGACGTTCTCCATGTTCCAGACATTCGAAAGAACCTGATTTCAGGGTCCTTGTTTAGTAAGCATGGTTTTAAATTAACCTTTGTGGCTGATAAGTTTGTATTATCAAAGAATGGAGTGTATGTAGGAAGAGGATATGTGTGTGATGGTTTATTCAAAGCAAATGTAACCACTATTGTACCAAACAATGATATGAATAAAAGTGAATCTTCTGCTTATTTGTTGACTCCTCTAATATATGGCATTCTAGATTAGGGCATGTGAATTTTGATACACTGCGAAAAATGATTAATCTAGAATTCATACCAAAATGTGATATAGACTCCAATTATAAATGTCAAATTTGTGCAGAAGCAAAATTGACAAGAACCTCGTTTCATCATGTTGAACGAGAAACTGAACCTCTAGACCTTATACACACTGATGTATGTGACTTGAAAATGTGTCAAACTAGAGGTGGAAAAAGGTATTTCATTACATTCATTGATGATTGTACTAGATATTGTCATGTGTATCTCCTTAGAAGCAAGGATGAAGCATTCGACATGTTTAAACAGTATAAAGCCGAAGTTGAGAATCAACTCAATAGGAAAATTAAAGCTTTAAGAAGTGATAGAGGAGGAGAATATGAATTTCCTTTTGAGGAATTCTGCGCTGAACATGGTATTATACACCAAACTACAGCACCATATTCACCTCAATCCAACGGTATAGCCGAACGGAAAAATAGAACTCTTAAAGAAATGATGAATGCTTTACTAATCAGTTCTGGCTTACCAGATAATTTTTGGGGAGAAGCTATTCTTTCGGCAAATCATATTTTAAATAAAATACCACGAAAGAAAACATCTAAGTCTCCTCATGAACTTTGGAAAAATAGACCGCCATCCTACAAATACTTAAAAGTGTGGGGGTGTCTGCCAAAGTAGAGATACCTAAACCAAAGAAGGTCAAAATTGGACCAAAAACAATCGATTGTGTATTCATTGGATATGCACAAAACAGTGCTGCTTATCGATTTCTAGTACACAAATTTGAAATTGATGATATTCATGAAAATACCATCATCGAGTCGAGAAATGCAAGATATTTCGAACATATATTCCCTTTAAAACAGGGTACTGACAATTGTGTTCAGAAGAGAGCAAAGGAAGATGAAATCAATGATCCTCTTGAGAATACTGAACAAAATAACCTTCGGCAAGATAATGCTGATCAACAAGTGGAGGAACCAAGAAGGAGCAAGAGGTCAAGGACCTCAAGAACTTTTGGACCAGATTTCTACACATTTATGTTAGAAGATGATCCATTAACCTACAAATAAGCTATGTCCTCCAGCGATGCCCCTTATTGGAAAGAGGCCATTAACAGTGAGATAAATCCATCATGGCTAACCACACATGGGAGTTAGTTGATTTACCTCAAGGATGCAAAACCTTAGGTAATAAATGGATATTCAAAAAAAAGTTGAAACCTGATGGTTCAATAGACAAGTACAAAGCTCGTCTTGTAGTCCAAGGATTTAGACAAAAGGAAGATCTGGACTATTTTGATACATATTCACCAGTAACAAGGATAACATCGATAAGGATGCTTATTGCAATTGCATCCATACTTGATTTAGAAATACATCAAATGGATGTTAAAACTGCATTTTTGAATGGTGAACTAGAGGAAGAAATATATATGAAGCAACCCGAAGGGTTTATGAGATTTGGAAATGAGAATAAAGTGTGCAAATTAGTAAAATCGCTTTATGGCCTTAAACAAGCTCCAAAACAATGGCATAAGAAGTTTGATGAAACTATGTTATCAAACGGATTCACAATAAATGAATCAGATAAATGTGTCTATATAAAACAAGCACATATTGGGTATGTCATTGTTTGTCTTTATGTTGATGACTTGTTGATCCTAGGTAATAACAAGGCCATAATAACATCTACAAAGAATATGTTATCCTCTAGATTCGATATGAAAGACCTAGGACTGGCTGATGTGATATTGGGTGTCAAAATTTTGAGAACATCGCAAGGATATGCATTATCTCAATCATATTACGTCGCCAAGATACTTGAAAAATTCAAGCAATATAATATTACTATTGCAAAAACACCAGTAGATATGACCCAGAATTGGGTAAAGAACACTGGTGACGGTATCTACCAGCTTGAATACTCTCGTATACTAGGAAGTATCATGTATGTTATGAACTGCACTAGGTCAGATATCGCATACGCTGTAAGTAAGCTGAGTAGATTTACCAGCAATCCTGGTAAACATCATTGGAAAGCGATAATCAGAGTTCTAGGATACCTAAAGTATACGCAGAACTATGGTCTACACTATACAAACTATCCTTCAACAGTGGAAGGATACAGTGATGCCAATTGGATAACTGGATCATATGATACAAAGTCTACAAGCGGATATGTGTTCACATTAGGAAATGGAGCAATATCATGGAAATCATCCAAACAGACTTGTATAGCTAGATCTACGATGGAATCAGAGTTTATTGCACTAGATAAGAATGCAGAAGAAGCAGACTGGCTTCGAAGTTTCTTGGAAGATATTCCAAATTGGAGCAAACCTGTGCCTCCAATATGTATACATTGTGAATGTTAATCAGCTATTCGAAGAGCTAATAGTACATTATACAATGGTAAATCTAGGCATATTCGTCGTAGACATAAGACAATAAGACAACTTCTCTCTAATGGAGTTATCACTATAGACTACATAAGGTCTAAAGATAACATAGCGGATCCACTAACAAAAGGCTTGCCAAGAGAGAAAGTTCAAACCTTATCGGTGGGAATGGTGTTAAGGCCCATAGAATAAAAGTTTTTCTAAAATGGAAACCTCACCTAGTTGACTGGAGATCCCAAGATCTAGGTTCAAAGGGTCAACTAAGTTTAAGAGAAACTTGAAAGCACTGTTACACTCAAACCATTCCTATGATAAGTCAGTGCATTATTTGTTGGAAAATAGGATAAGTATTGATACTTTTAATGATGTCTGTACTTGAGGAATTGTGAATACCCTTTACAGAATCACCTACGTAAGTGTGAAGGCGCCGCTTCTAAGAGGATTATAGGCCTAATTCTCTAAGCACTTATGATACCAGGCAGGTGTTCAAGGCAAAAATGAACACAAACGGAGAACGAAGGATTATAAGAAACATTTATCTCGTGCTATCTATTTTAGAATTACACAAACGGCTTACAGTTCAAGGACCTTCTAAGTCTACTGATTTGCCTGTGATTCAAATAGGTAACCACTAGGAAAGTTCAAGGCCCTTGTGCTACTTTAAATCGATACGATAAATGTCTCGTAAAACTATGAACAACTACTCATTCATGTGGGGGATTGTTGGACAAAAATGAATGAGTGCATTTGTTAGTGAAGAGGAAATAAGTGTTTGGTATTGTGTATATTGGAACAAAGTCCCACATTGTGGAATATTTGTTCCAATACCACTATATAAACTATCTCTTAACATGTTATTGCAAAAGGAAAAGAAGAAGACATGAAGACTTGAGATGTGGGGAAGGCATTGGGCATGTGGGCTTTGGGCCTTCATATTATATTAAAATGTCAAAGATTGGGTCTTGGGCCTTGGGGCTCTTGGGGTCTCATGATTAGATGGGCCTACGTCTGCCACTTGGGCCTGTTGCGCTTAACTGTTAATTTTGAACTTCGAAATTAGACCGTTGCGACTGTGCGCGTGCGTCTGTCCGTTAAATGGTCGCAACCTTTCGAACAGTCACGACCTCTCCGAATAGGCGCCTCCTCCCGCCTATATATAGGGGCCCGCAACACCGATATTGTACTACAGAAAATTGCTTCTTCTTCTTCCCTCTTCTCAGAACTCTGTTCACAGATATATAATTCCTTCAGTTCGTCGTCCCTCCGTTTGCCCGCACAGCAATCGGAGCCGGTCCGTTTCATCCTTGGAAACAAGTTGCTCGTATCCTTTGGTGCGTATAAGGGGGCAATATTGTTTCAAGGAAACAGATATTATCTGCACTCGGACATTTAGGTATTTCATACAAATATCATTTGTAACGGTTCAGTACTGTCGTACTATTTTATACTTCTTGCCACGCTTTTTCCGTTGCTATTGCTTACAATTAGTAACGCCATTCTGCTGTGACTAATCATATAAAGGGATAAGTAACGTTATTGAAGTTACTATCTGATTCGTTACACTTTTGTGTATTTACGAATAACAGATACCTCCAATGAGTCTCAACTTTGCCTTTGTGAAGAACGTACGCTTGTCGGGCTTCACATCCAAAGACAGCAAGTACTTCCATTTAGATTTCTTCCAGTGTGACACTGTCGACATTCAAAACCTTATCGTAACTGCCCCAGGAAACAGCCCTAACACGGATGGCATCCACTTCGGGCAGTCCAAGAACATCAACATCGCACACACTAAAGTCGGGTCAGGCGACGATTGTATATCTATTGGTTTAGGCGTTACTAACATCACTGTACTCGATGTTCAGTGTGGGCCAGGTCATGGCATTAGCGTAGGCAGCCTAGGGAAAGATGGCGACAAGGGTGATGTCACTGGTCTTACGGTGAAGGACAGTACCCTAACTGAAACCATGTTTGGGCTCAGGATCAAGTCGTGGCAGGCCAAGGAAGGTGCAGATGATGGTGTAACCATAACTGTATCCGACTTCACCTATGATAAAATTACCATGGTTAACGTGTCCTATCCTATTCTAATCGACCAAGAGTACTGTCCTTTTACTTCATGCACTGAATCTGAACCTTCTACTGTGAAGATTCAAGGAGTTAAGTACTTGAACATAAAAGGCACGTCTTCGACCCCAGAGATGATCAAGTTCGTCTGTAGCGCTGCGAACCCATGCGAAGGGGTGCAGTTGAGCAATATCCACTTGGCTTATTCTGGCACTAATCCCAATGCCAATCAAACTGCTATATGTACTAATGCTGTTGGTACGATGAGCAATGTCAAGCCCGTTGCTTGCTTTGCATAAAAAAAAAGCAAAAGAAAAGCTGCTAATACAGCTGTATTCGGTCCCAAGTTCAGAACCACAGACTTTGAGATAACCTTAGGAACCTTATGTTTCATTTGAATTAATGGCTGACATTCAGATTGTATAAATTATGTAATCAGGGCACGTATGTAAATTATTGATCATTATATATTGCCTTTTTTTGCGCATACTAATAATACTGTTTTTATATGAGGTTTCGCCTCTGGATGTTTGTCTTCTCAAGCTGGAAATAATTGTAAAAAAACCCGAAGCGCATACTCCATTTTATTTGGTTTCAGCAATAATATGTAAATCTGACACACAGAGAAATGTCATATTATGTAATATACAAATTCGTAATTCCTTAATATATAACATCATAATTGGTGCACTTTTATTACATATTGTTGCATATATAAAATAAAGATATTCATATATCATTTCCTTCTATATAAGCTGAGACCATATGTGCCTAAATGTTTGAAACAACACAACTTTTTGTTCCTTCCAGCAAGAAATATTTAGCATGCAGTGAAACGTATATTGGATACCGTTACAGTGCTATTGATATGTAGGCAAAAAAAATATCAACGCATATTACCACAAAAGTAGGAGAAAAAGCATGAGCAGTAAAATATCAACACCCCAATTCTCAAATGTTTCGTCACTAAAACATTTCAAAATCTAAGATAAAACGAAGAATAGATGATTCTGTTCTTTATTGATAATACTTGAATACAAATAATAATACAGAGAAAATGTATTTATATACAAAGTAAATGGGCCAAATATGCGAGCCCATAGTTCTGGTAATCTCAGTTTCACAGCAGAATGGAATCGTGACCGTTTGTCTTGATCTATGGTTTATATTCATTAAAGTGAGATGGTGCGGATAGCTACTTGTGCTTCTAGTATGCCGAGATCCTTGTATTGTTGGTTTCATTATACCGCGCCTCAAATAAAACAAGGGTTTTATCTCTTCTCTATTTTCCATGTCGGCTAAGAAAATTTTGAGTTCTTCACGAAATCGATTGAAATTTCTGGCTAATAAAGCCTTGGTTAGAAAGTCCGCTCTTTGATAGTAAGATGGAACATGGTTGATGGCAAGCTTGCCGCTCGTGTCCTTTCTCGAATGAAGTGGAGATCTATCTCCATGTGTTTCGTGCGAGCATGCTGAACTGGATTCATGGAAAGCGAGATAGCGCTGAGATTGTCACACCAAATAATGAGCTTGCGAGTTGATTCGAACCCTAATTCCCAAATTAGGGTTTCGATCCAGGTGATTTCAACAACCGTACTTGCTATACACCTATATTTAGCTTCAGTGCTGCTTTTGGAAATAGTGGATTGCTTCTTCGTGCACCAAAAAATCGGATTTGGTCCCAGATAGACACAATATCCAGAAATGGATTTTCTGTCATCAATGTCGTTTGCCCAGTCGGAATCACTGTAAGCGTGTATATTTATATCTTTACTAGCTTTTAAATGCAACCCATAGGTATTCGTCCCTTTGAGGTATCTAAGAATTCGCTTGATGGCACTCCAATGCTCGTTTAGAGGATTCTGCATGTACTAACATACCCTATTGACACTAAAGCATATGTCTGGCCTAGTAATGGTGGCATGTTGAAGTGCTCCAACAACACTTCTGTATTGCTTGGCATTATCAATAGGCTCACCTTTATTTTTAGATAACTGTTTATTGCTTATCATAGGGGTAGGTAGTGGTTTTGCCTTGTCCATGTTATGCCTGACCAGAATATCATTGATGTATTGCTTTTGTGATAGATTGAATTCATTATCAGTTTTTCTTTGGATGTTTATTACTAAAAAATATTTCAATTCACCCATGTCTTTGATTGCAAAGTGCTTGTCCAGTAGCTCTATGATGTGGTTGATTTCCTGTTGATCATCTCTTGTAATGAGTATATCATCCACATACACAAGTATATAAGTGCTCACATGCTTTCCTTTTTTTAAGTAAAGTGAATTTTCTGATTTTGTAGCATTAAAACCCAAATGTGTCAGTGTGCTTTTAAGCTTTTCGTACCATGCTCTAGAGGCTTGCTTTAACCCATATATGGCTTTGTGTAACTTGCAAACATAACCTTTATTTGCATGATGATAGTATCCTTCTGGCTGTTGCATGTAAACATCTTCACATAATTCACCATTTAAAAAAGCATTATGGACATCTAGCTGTCTTATCTTCCAATTTTTGTGAAGGGCTAAAGTCAACATGATTCTTATAGTACTTGGTTTGATCACTGGGGAAAAAGTCTCTGTGAAATCAAAACCAAACTACTGTGAATACCTTTTTGCCACCAACCTGGCTTTATACTTGGACACATTACCATCTGCATCTCTTTTGATTTTATAAGTCCATGTACATCCCACAATATTTTTGTTCCTTGGTGGTTGCACTAGTGTCCAGGTCTTATTTTTGACTAATGCATTTAATTCTTCATCCATTGCCTTTTTCCATTTTTCATGTTTGCTGGCCTGATCATAAGAATTTGGCTCCACCTCATTTATTTGAGCTATGTATAATTTAGGTTTAAAAATACCACTCTTAGACCTGGTAATCATGGGATGTCTTATTTCTGCCTGTTGACTATGAGAATCTTCCAATTGATTATCATTGATGTTTGTTGTTGCATCTGTTTCTTGATTGTCATTAGACATATTTGCATTTTGATCATTATTTTGACTGCTGCTTGACATGCTTGCATTCTTCTCATCATTTAAATCAACTGGTGAGTAGCTGTTATCATTCCCATTGTCTGAACTGTATCCTGATTTGGTGCTAGGTATAGATGCATCTTTATCAACATTTTGCATTGTCTGATTGTTTTCTTGGGCACATTCTGACAATTCTGGGATGTAAAAACCATGTGTTTTGTCATTGTTGATTTCATGATTTTGCTTTCTTTTACCTGCAAATGGAAACACATTTTGATTAAACACAACATGCCTTGAAATATAAATTTTGCCTTGACTGTCCATGCACTTATATCCTTTTTGATTGTATGCATACCCCAGAAAAGTGCATGGACTTGACCTCAGGCTCAGTTTATGTTTATTGTATGGTCTGAGATAGGGATAACACAGACACCCAAATTTTTTTAAATGATCATATTTTGGTTTAACTTTAAAAAGTTTTTCATGTGGACAGCCATTGTTTAGCACTTTTGTCGGCATCCTATTAATAAGATATACTGCAGTGGCAAAAGCCTCACTCCAGTATTTCAAAAGTAGTGATACTTGAGACAAAAGTGTTAAACCAGTCTCCACAATATGTCTGTGCTTCCTCTCAACTAAACCATTTTGTTCTGATGTGTGGGGGCAGGTAGTTATGTGAAGAATTCCATTTTTGCTAAAAAATTCTTTTAATGGTTTAAATTCTCCCCCACCATCTGTTTGTATTATTTTTACACATTTGTTAATTTGTTTCTCAACATGAGTAATAAACTGTGTTATAGCATGGCTAGTGTCAGATTTAGCCTTGAGAAAATAAATCCAAGTATGTCTTGTGTGTGCATCTCCAAGTGATAGATAATACCTGTGTCCTTGTGTTGAAATGAGTGGTGCTGGTCCCCATAGATCTGTAGTAATTAACTCAAGGGGATTTTCATATATATAGTTTCATAAATTTGAAAAGGAAATTTATGCATTTTGCCCATTTGACAATGATCACATAAAGATAAATCAGATTTATTTAGGACAGAAATATTGTTTTGCATTAAAATGAGTTTAACTACATCATAACTAGGATGGTCAAGTTTACAATGCCATTCATGAAACAACTTTACATTACTGTCACTCCTTGTGCTAACATTATTTGACCAAATTCTCTCATTAGCAGCATCGTTATTTTGAATATTGCTGAATTTGTATAGACCATTGTCCAGCTTACCCTGTAATAATATGTTTTTATTTAATGAATCTCTAACAAGACATGATTTTGGGTGAAACTCAAAATACATCTTATTTTCACTGGCAAATTGTGAAACACTAATAAGGTTTTTCTTGATACTTGGTACTCTTAATAAATTGTTTAAATAGAGTAGCCTTGTACCTTTTATATAGCCAGTACCAACATGTGTTATATTTGCAGCTTCACCATTTCCCATAAGAACAGTTTGATTACCTGTGTATCCTTTGTTGCCCAGATTTAAATTCTGTAGGTTGTTTGTGATGTGATTTGTGGCACCAGAATCAAGAAACCATTCATCCGTGCTGTAATCATCTGTTTTGGTTGTATCGTCACTAGTATTATCTCCATTGTTTCTGGATTGGTTGCCAGTTTGAATCATGTTAGCATTTGGTTGCTTGCTGGTTTGAGATGTTTGTCCTGCATTGAAATCTTCCTTATATCTGAAATAACATTTGTTTGCGATATGCCCAAATTTTTCACAAATCTGACATTTAACTTTATTATTGTATCCACTCCTCCCTCTGCCTCTTCCTCTTTGAACATAGCCTCCTCTCTGACTTTGATTTTCTTGTCTGGGTTGATTTGATGTATTTTTCTGATTTCTGTTTCTTGATGTAACTGCATAATTGATATTATATTCTTCTTGCATTGATCTCCTTTGTTGAATCCTTCCCTCATGAGCAAGTAGAGCTGTGTGGATGTATTCAATATCAGGCAGGGTTGGTTGTGTGGCAATATATGTTATTAAAGATTCATAATCTTGATCTAATCCATTGGTTATCACTAGAATCTGTTCACTGATGGACATTATGACCAACAACTTTTAATTTGTCACATAAAATTTTGATTTTGGCAAGATATTCTCTCATTGGCATATCATTTTTCTTTGCATTTTGTAATTCCCTTCTATATTGCATGACTTTTGCTGCTGATTGCGAACTGAAAATGCGTTCGATTGCTGACCATATCTCATAAGAGCTGTTGCATCCAACCATTTGTGACAGTAAGCTCTGACTAATTGAAGACAGTAGCCATGATGATAAGAGATTATCCTGTTTTTGGTAATGTTTGTAGTCTGGATTGCTAACAGTCTTGCTTTCTTTGTCAGTTATCATGATTGGTGGTATGATCTTGGTTCCAGCAACATAATCATGTAAGTCATATCCTTTCAAAGCTATTTCGACTTGATATTTCCATAAAATATAATTTTCTTCATCTAATGGTGTTGTCATAACTTGACTTTTAGGTTTGATCAAGATCAGATCCGAATTTTGGGGATTCCTGGACTGGTTGCCTGAAGTGGCTGATGTCATTTCTTCTTCATCAAGTGCCATGGTGATTCAATAATCTTGAAATACTAGTTTCTTGGGTGAAAAGAATAACTGACAGGAATATTGGCGTGGCTATTTGAGAATGGCAGCCAAGAAACAAGAAACGATGGAAATTTAAACTGCTTGTGATAGGTGTATATTACTGTTTCATGAAGAAGCAGTAATATGCATGAATAGCAGTGAAGAATCTTGCAACTAGAGGAGAAAAGTGAAGATAAAATTCTGATTTCTCCTTTAGGATGGCAAGAGATGGATATATGACAGATCTTGATGCGATCGAGAGAAAGGTATTTCTCCTCGATGATGATATTTTTCTGAGAGGAGCCAACACAACCCAAATCTTTGAATTTCTTTGATTATGATTTTAGAAAATTTGTCGTTTGGCTTTTGATGCTCTAATACCATAAAACGAAGAATAGATGATTCTGTTCTTTATTGATAATACTTGAATACAAATAATGATACAGAGAAAATGTATTTATATACAAAGTAAATGGGCCAAATATGTGAGCCCATAGTTCTGGTAATCTCAGTTTCACAGCAGAATGGAATCGTGACCGTTTGTCTTGATCTATGGTTTATATTCATTAAAGTGAGATGGTACGGATAGCTACTTGTGCTTCTAGTATGCCGAGATCCTTGTATTGTTGGTTTCATTATAGACATCAGACCGAACAAATCTAGCGGCATAACTCTGATAAATCAGAGACTCATTGGATACAATATCATCATCGGAGGTAAAAGGGACTTACTAACTTTACATAAATACTGATATAAATTGAGAAGAAACAGAGTTTCATTGATTTATATTACATCAAAAGTTACGTTTACATGCCGTTTGTACAAGTATTTGTAATGAAATGTTAGACCTGGTATTGGGCTTAAGTGCCAGCCCGTATACCCGCTATTCAATAATAATATGTTATCATCTCTTTACATTCTCTGTATTTCATTCAATACTCCTCCTCAAACCTCACTAGGGTTATGATTTGCGAATTTTCCCAATTTGCCGCCGACTTCATCGATCTTCGATTCTTGCTTCAAGCTAACAAAAAATTTCGTAGATAATGGTTTCATTAGTATGTCTGCTCTCTGCTGGTATGTGATTTATATTAAGATTTCCTTTCATAACTTGCTCTCTATCGAAGTAGATAATCAATTCCATATGCTTTGTTCTAGAATGTAAGCCTGGATTTGCGGTTTGAGAAATTATACTAAGATTGTCACACCAAATTGTTGTTTTGCTGTGTGTTTTGATTTGAAGTTCACTTAGTAAAGATTCGATCCACATAATTTCTGTTGTAGCACCATCAACACTTCTGTATTCTGCTTTTGCTCTAGATCTAGATATGGTATGTTGTTTCTTTGAGCACCATAACATTTGATTTTTTCCCTAAAAACATGCAGTGTCCTGTGGTAAATCGCCTATCATCAATATCTATGGCCCAGTCTGCATTTGCATATCCATGAACATTGATGGACTTGCATGATTAGAGAATTAGTCCCTGATTTATTGTTCCTTTGAGATGTCTTAGAATTCTTTTTACTATTTTTCAATGTTCATCCTGAGCTTTTTCATAAATTGTCATACTTTGTTTACACTGAATGAAATTTCTGATCTATTTATTGTGAAATATTGCAGTGCTCCTACAATGCTTCTATATTGTTTGTCATTTGTAATTGGCTAACCCTTGTTTTTAGACAAGTGTAAATAGCTTATCGTAGGAGTAGGTAGAGCACTTGCTTGATCCATTTTGGCTCTGACAAGAATTTCAGAGATGTATTTCTTCCAACTTAAGTGAATTTCTTTATTTGATATCCTCTTAACTTCAATGCCAAGGAAGTAGTTTAGACTATCAAGATCTTTAATAGAAAATTCCTTGCTTAGATCTTGTGTGAGATTATAGATTTTTGATTCACTATTTCCTATGATTATGAAGTCATATATATATATATATATATATATTAGTATATAAGTTGTTGTACCTTTACTGAACTTTGTAAAAAAGGAATTATCTGATTTGGTTGAATTGTAGCCCAGGTTGATTAAATTTGATTTCAATTTGTTGAACCGGACTCTTGGTGCTTTCTTGAGATCATAAATTGCTTTATTTAGTTGTCATATAAGCTCTTCATTGCCACTCTGTTTCAATCAATAAGGTTGTTCCAAGTAGACTTCTTGTAGAACACCATTTAGGAAGGCATTGTTTACGTCCAATTGTTTAATGCTCCACTTTTTGTGCAAGGCAATAGTGAGAATTATTCTAATAGATGCTTGAGAAAGAAGAGTAAGTGCCGAGTCAACAATATGTCAGTCTTTTCTTTCTACCAATCCATTTTGTATAGAATGTATGGACAAGTTATTCACTGAATTATGTCTTTCTAAAAATATTCTCTGCGTGGTTTGTATTCTGTCCCACCATTAGTCTGCATAACTTTGACTTGATAATTTGTTTGCTTTACTACTTGAGCTATAAACTTTAATGTTGCATTGTATGTTCCAGATTTTGATTTTAAAAAATAAATCCATACATATCTAGAGTGCATCTACAACTGAAATACAGTACTTAAACCCATAATCAATATTAATTGGTACTGGTTCCCATAAATTTATGGCAGTTAGTTCTAGAGGTTTACTATATTTGGTTTTAGAATTTGAAAATGCAAGTTTGTGGCTTTTACCTATTTGATAATTTATGCAAATATAAGGCATAGAAATATTATCAAAAGAAATGTTATTTCCATTTAATACTTGCTTTACAATACCTCCATTTAGATGCCCTAGTTTATAATGCCAAATATCAAAATTCTTACAATTCTCTACCTGCTTAGTTTCAAAAATATTACACCATGTTTCTTTATTTTTAGAGTTTCTTGAGTTAGCAACATTGAATTTGTATAGTCCTCTAAATTCATTACCCAACAAAAGAATTTCTTTAGTTAGAATGTGTTTAACTAAAAAATATTTAGGGTAAAATTCAAAACACATATTATTGTCATTTGCAAATTGTGACACACTCATGAGATTTTTGCTAGTTAAATGAACTCGTAATAAATTGTTGAGATAAAGTTGTTTTTCACCTTTAATGCATGCATTTCCAGTATGAGTTATTTTAATAGATTCAAAATTTCCAATGTGTATGGACTGTTTCCTCTGTACTTCTTGTTGCCAAGATTTTGCTTGTTACATAATTAGTAGCTCGTGAATCTGGGTACGACCTTTCATCTTGAATGTCATCAGGTTTGGTAGTATCATTTCTTGTATTTTCTTTCTGCTTTCTCGAATCTTGCTGCATATTAGCTATATTTGCGCTTGGATTGTAGTTTCGTTGATTGTTATTACTTTGTTGTGATGGTGTATAATTTGCATCAAATCTGAGGTAATATTTGTTGGCAGCATGACTATATTTCTCACATATTTGACATCTAAATTTGTTTTTTATTGTTATTGCTCCATCTTCTACCCCTTCCTCTATGGTTATATGATTGACCACCTTTTTTATTGTTGTATGTTTCATCTGTTATTATAATTTCTTTCTTGGTTATTATACTTATTGTTTGTGATGTAGCAGAAAACTCAGAAATTATAGGTTTCTTTTGTTATGTTCTACCTTCATGAGCAAAAATAGTATAATGAACAAATTGAATGGTTGGAGTTGTTTCTTTAGATGATATGACTACCACCACTGCTTCATACTCTTCATCGAGCCCACTCATTATTGATAATATTTGCTCTATGTCAGATACCTAGTAACCTGCTGCAGCTAGTTGATCACAAAGTCCTTTAAATGGTTGATGCCAAAAAAGGTATTATTATTGTCTAACCTTTTCAGAGTCTAATATTTTTTTCTTATTTTAAATGTAAAAAAACTACATAGTATAGAGCTGAGTGATCCAATCCATAGAGGCAAGCAGGAAAACAAGTCTAAATACTTATCAATTCAGAAGAATTACCCTTATCCATGCTTTCAAAAACTATGAATGAAAAGTCAAACAAATATACTATGATATCGTTTGGAATCAAAATTTGTTAAGAAAATCGTTTGCAAGCAGGTAAATGTATTTACAGTATCACATTCTTTCGAGTTGAATCTCTCCCTTTTGACTCGATTCCTTTGAATTTTGGAACATTCCCTGCAGTTCCGAAATTCATTCTTGTCCCTCACTAGAGTATCACATAACTCCACTTCGAATGATCTTTATAATGAGTTGGCGGTCCCGCCAATCTCAAATTGATTTGTAAAGGGGTAAAACTCTTTTACGATAGCATCGATTTACCGGAGATTTATATATCCTCGCTTTAGATGCTGACATCTTTGGTTATGCTGAATTCTATCTCTTGAGATCAATGTCGATTTGCCTCGGAATTCTACATTGATCTTATTCGTGAAGTCAAGGTCAATCCGGTTAAGGTTGCCCGTAAATTAAATAAGCTTACCCATCTCCCGATTCTGTTATTGAATCATCTTATCTTTTCTTTCGAATTTGTCTTCGAATCAGAATTCTCTTTGATTTGAGTCCATCAAATTTGGATCACTATCCTTGCTTTGAAATCCATTCTTGTATCGTCAAACGAAGGAGTGTATTTGTGAATTAACATTAAAAATGTTATATATATATTGTGTAGTTTGAGTTGTTGATGTTGATTTGGGTTTTCGATCGATTCATCTGATCAACGCTATCGATAGAATTTCCAAAACTCTTGAACAGAGCAAACTGACACAATAGTATTTTCGAATTTGGATAATAAAATAATTTTGAATGATTATATTATATATAAGTATAAGTTTTCGGAAATTAAATTGTTAATGAATTTGTTGTCAAAAATGATAATATTTGATTTTCATTTATTGTTTTGTAAACCATAGACTATTCCAATATGATAAATAAATGAAATTATAGAACATGGTTTAAAATTTTAATTAGAAATTGAAATGAATTTAAATAAAGAATTTGAGAATTTAATTTCCATTGATTTCAAACTTTGGGTTTAAATTTTAAAATGCATATTATAAAAAGTAATTTCGAATAGAAATCAATTCTAAAGAATTTTAAATGATTAAATCAGTGCTCTTCTCTTTTGTCGCTGGAAAATAATTTCGGTGATGGCGGCCGCATCATCGACATTCATTTTCGAGTTTCGAAGTAGAGAGACCATCAGTAGCTTGCTACACTTTTGTTTGAAATGAATTTGATTTCAAATTTCTAAAGTATGACATGATTTAAAATATATATACAAGTATTTGATTTAGGTTTGACTTGGATATATTGTATGTATATAATTAACTCTAAATTGTTTGAAGCTAATCGGAAACTTAATTCTTAAAATTTAGGTAAAAGACGATTTCAATTATAAATGAAACCAAAATTTTGTATTAATATTTAAACTTGAAAGAATTGAATTAGAAATGTACTTATATAATACTCAATTGCATTCAATATAACATACCTAAATTGCTCAAAAGTTAACTATGTAATTGGATAGTATACAATATAAATTGTCTTTAGAAATAAAAATTTGAGTGCGTATAAAAATGTTATACACTTAGATTTTAATTATATAAAGAAAAAGTGCTAAGAAGATGATAGAATAATAAGTTAATTGAATGAGATGAATATAATAAATTTTTTTCTGAAAGAATTAACAAATTGAAATTAGATCAACGTATGGAAATACCTTAAATTTAAACCAATTATTGAATATAAATTAATTTAAACTGAAATTTATATGGTTTAAATAAATTTATAGGGTTTAAATATATGTAATAAGATATATTAAGTGGAATAAACTTAATAATAATTTGGAATAAAAGAATTAAATTTGTAGAATAAAATATGAGTATAATAAATGATTATACAAATTGATGATTTAGAAATGGTTAATTGAGGATGACTAGATAATAAGATAATGAATTTAGAAATAGATAGATTGATTTAACTTAAGTAAACTCAAAGGGATTTAACCAAATTGTTCAATATTAAAATCGAAAATTTAATTCTTAAATTTGTGTTAAAAAGATGTTTTCAATTATAAAATGAAGTTGAAATTTTGAATAAATATTTAAAGTTGAAATAATTGAATTAGAAATTTTAAATGTAAATTATTCAATTTAATTGAATACACTTGACTTTTAATTATAAAATGTTAATAGAGGTAAATAGAATAATAATAAGTTGAATGAATGGTAAATGGGTCAAATTAAATAAATTTTGTTTTGAAGAAATCTTATGGTATCAAATATTAATAAATTGAAATTTAATCAACTTATTGAAATACCTTGAATTTATATCAAATATTGATTATTAATTAAGGTAAATTGAATTTATATGGTTTGAACTAATTGTTTTCTTTTGTTTCAATCTATTTTCTTTCTGGTTGTTTCCATTCCCCTACCTCCTTCCTTTTCGGGAACGAAAAGTTTTGAGTGGGGAGAGTGTAACGACCCGTAAATTTTAACCGTTTTAATAACGTAATTAATTGAAATTTTGTGAAATTTTAAACGATAAAATTTTGAAATAAAAATTAGATATTTGAAATGCGTCTAGTTAAACATAGCGACTAATAAATTTTCGTCTAAAAATATGAAAGTTTATTTCGCGCGTAAATTTACTTCAATTTAATCCGTTAAAAAGCGATGAAAATAAATTTTTTCGGAACCTAAATATTTTTACATAGAAAAATTATAAACCATTTTCTGAGCAGACGCTATTTTTCGCTTTTCAAAATTCGGACATCTTTAGCTCCGTTGATCTTATTTTTCTTCGTTTTTGCTGCATTTTCCGCTAGTAGAAAATTCGAATTTTTATAATTCAATCATACCATTGATATCTGTATACCATTTTGATCGTCTCATCGCGTTGATCTTTGCGGTATATTCAAATCCGTGTTTTGAAGTCCGGTACGCCGTAGAAATTGCGAAACGGTTCACCGTATCGGTACCCGTTAGTGACCGTTGGTTGTTGTGACTTTTCATTTTCACCGTACAATACAAACAGCTGTGAACATTTATATTTCTTAGATTCCCGGATTGACCAATTCTATTCCCACTTTTCAAATTTCATTTCGGGTTGCGTTCAAATTATTGGTTCAACTCTCTCTGCCTCTTGACATTCAGTTACTTGTCTTCCTTCATAAAAGATATATACAAAAGCTACGTCTTAATTTGTTGCCTGCTTTCATTTTTACTTGCTCCTCCATGAATTAGATCAGCTCTCCACTCTCCTTCCCTTTGCAATCTCCCCTTTTATTCATTTTGGCCGCAAGAAACAGAATGGAAACCAAAGTTGTTTTCATTTTTCCACACCTACTTCTTCATCCCTTCCACTTGACGACCTCCATCTTTCATTTCTCCTCCATTGACCCATGACCCAACAGCCCAAGCCCGGCGCCGACGTCCGCCGAGCCACGCACGTCCAGCCCCTCCGCCTCCCTGACGATGACTGTACACCCCAAGCCTCGAAACCGAGCTAACTTCCCACTGCAAGCATCCTCGCCCACCGATCGTACGAGCCGCTGCCACCTCTGCCTCCACCTCTCCTTCTTCCCTTGCCGAGCACCGTAGCCGAGATCACCGTTCCTAGCCTCCGCCCTCCACCTCGCCGAATCACGTCCTGACAGCCCACGTCGTTTTCTTCTTCCACTCACGAGTCCAACTCGTTGCAGATCCTCCCCTTCGCCTGGCCAAGTGCCATCATTATCACCGTGAGTTGTGTTTATATGATATATATAAGTTGTTGTTATAGTTGAGTTGTTGTATATATATAAGGACTAAATTTATATTCGAGTACAGTATTGTATTCTAAAGTATTTTGTCTATATATGTTTCATCTTATACCTTAGTTTATAGGTCCTGTTTAAGTGCATATATATATAGTAGCCAATAAAGCATATAGTGAATAGACTCTGTACATATAAAATATGTATTGTATAGAGTATAAGTAGTTTAATATAAAGTGGTATATGAACTCTATATCGGTCTGCATTGTATGTATTTGGTCGGCATGCTATATGAAGTTTTTGAAGTTGATAATAGTTTCGTAAGTTTTGATTTTTAATTGTATATACATGAGGGAAGTATGTATGGTATTTTCGGTTATTGACATTTATAAGTGGATATAGATATTATATATATGGAATGTCTATAAAGTTATGTATTAGTACATATTCGATGGTTTTAAATTTACATAGGGAGGCTTGTTAGTTATATATTAGTAATCAATCACTTCATATGTTTAAGCTTTTACTTTAGTATTGGTTTTAAGTGTAGTATATATATCCATAATTTTAGTACTTGAGGTTTAAGAAAAATGAATTTGAAGTTTTATACTATTTAATATTTGTCTAAATCTAAAATATGGGAAACTATATATAATATAATAATAAGGTTTATATATTTAGTTTACATCAAAACTGATTTTGCACTTGTTTGCATGTTTATTTTTTTTCTGAACAGTAGTTAGACTTCATGTTCACGATATCATATCTCACTCATGTTTTATCGGAATGGGTTGATTCTATTTTTAAAATAGAGTCGAAGTTACCTAGTTTATGCCTGTCAAATTTCAGCAAAATCCGACATCGTTTGATTAGTGGTCGAGGATCTGGAAGTTAGACCCAGGCAGCTGTTCTTTTGTACTTGAAATTATTTTACACTGCTGCAAACACGACCTGAGTTCATGTTTGACGCATCGTATCTCTTTCGTCTTACGTCGGAATACAGTGATTCCCTTTTTTTAAAAGATAAAGTTTTCTACTTTCTGTATATAAAATTTTAGCTTCATACGAGGTGGTTAAGTCCTCTGTTTCTTACCTGAAAGTCAGACCTAGAGGGGTTTTCAGACCTGAACATTTGACAGTCGCAACATGGCCTGAGTCTATGTTCGTGACATCGTAACTTTTCTCGTCTCTTGTCCAAATCAAGTGATTCTTTTGCAGTTTGAAATACAAGTTTCGATCTTTATTCATACCAAATTTCAGACCATTTCGATCTCGGTAGCACATAGAATTATATTGTAAAACTTTGACGCAAGACATGTTTTTTTTTATTTGTTGCTATGTTGAATGTTTTGATTTGATTTTGGCAATTCCTATTTAACAGCTTTGCTCGTCGATTCGTGTCAATCTAGTTTATTTCGGAAGTCGTGCTTGCAATGCATAACTCAACTTCGTTGTCTATTCTCGCTCCCTAGCCTCGAAAGGTGAGTAATCACTAACGATTAATGTTCTTTTATTTATTAAATTTGATTTCAATTGAAACGACAATTGAAATATGCTACTGTTAGTTAATTACACTGTTATTTATGCAATTACCTGTATCAGTTCACCTGTGACATCTGACACCATTATCTGTTAATTATACGATGATAATCCCGTTTGGTTGATAAGTGATTGATTGTTTGTTGTTTATATTGGATGTTAAATTGTAATGTATAAAGTGATAAATAGTATGCAATTGAATTTGACATAGGATAGTTAAAAAATTGAATCGACATATGTGTTGAATTTGATTTGTTAAATTTGTATAATATGACCCCTTGAATGTTTTATTATTTGATACGTAGAAAAATAGTTAATTACCCTTGAACCAATTTGAATTTATGTTGTATTAATTGATGAAGTATGAAATTGAATAACTAATGTCAAGTGTAAAATTGCGTAGAATAATTAGTATAATAATCTTTAATCTACATGAAATGATTGTGTAGATTCTAGAAATAATTATATTAATTCGCACAAACAACAATGTGAATAATTACGGTTATTTCGAGATTATTTGAATTGATTATTGGACTGATATGATTGTTGTTATTGCTTGTTTATTTACTTTGACACCATCCCAGTTATCACACTGCAAGTTCCCTTTGCTATGTTTTGATTTGAAGTGAATTGGAATCGGGTTGAAATGATAAATACCCAAATGAACTTGACTTAGGATAGAGAATTAAATAAAACCCGATTGGTAAATAATTTGATTTAAAAATAAAATGAAGATTTTATTTGAATAAATAACATGGTTTTGAAACAAAGTTGGAATTTGAATTTTAATGAAAGGAAATGTTAATATTTAATAATCTGAATCAAAATATTAACATAGTAGATGATGAAGGAACGTTGTTTTAAAATTAATTATTTAATTATTAAATTTGGAATTATTAATAATTAAGTTTGAAATTATTTTATAATTAAATAAGATTGAATTATTTAATAATTAAATAAGATTGAATTATTTAATAATTAAATAAATTGAATTCTTTATTAAGTGAAATTGAACTTCTTGAATAAGTGAAATTAAGTTCTTTATTAATTGAGTTTTGAAATTGTAACTAAGTGAATAAATAAGTGAAATTGAATTTCTCTAACAAGAAATAAAATGTGTTTTATTGAAATTAATGTAAGACTTGAAATGTAAAGAATTTGATTTGATGAATTTAATTTAATGCAATTTGTAAGTTTTGATACAATGAAGTTGAACTTAAGTAATTGATTTAGTGAATTGTAAATTAAATAGAAATTGTTTTGAATGACAAATTAACTTAACGAATATTGAATGAAATCGATAAATGAAGTTAAATTGATTTGAATGTTAAATTAGATTAATTTAAATGTTTTCAAAATGAAACCTATATACGAACTTGAATCAATATTTGAATTGTTTTAAATAAAAAATCGAAATTGAATTATAGGATTTTGAAATGAATTTGGAAGTTTTGAAACGGAAATTATGGAAATTGATTTAGAAAGATAAATGAAATGTTGGTTTGCAAATTCTAATTGGAATTGTAATTGATTTGATTTTGAGATATATAAACGACCAATCGGTGTAATAATTACGAAAGTTATTAAAGAGACCGGAATCGGTTAGGGACATACTCACTGTCTAAACCGAAAACCACTTTAATAACTACACCCGGAGTGTGATCCAGAATGAAGTGGTTGGAATGATGTACGTGATGACTGAAGAAAGAGAACGATAATGGATAGCCTTGACACTTGTGTCAAATTGGAAATGACTAAAACAGGAGCCGTGTCGGGCCAAATGGGGGTTAGCTACCTCGAGCGAACACACTTCTTCGAAAACTACTCATTACTTGTTGTCGATTGGTGCACCCTTGATTTGGGAGTGTTGTTTCGCGGTGTTGCGATCGCTGCGGCGATGCGTTCTCACCAGTCCGGATCAGGCAAACGGTAGTTTCACTACCTTAGGTATTGCCTTATGTGCCTTGTCATACTTGTGTCCCTGTATACGCGACCACTACGATTTGTTTTGTGTTATACCTATGGAGTACTCCCTGATATCCCACTAGTTTACGGTGGAGTTTACAGTGCTGTATAGACTATAACGCTTATATAAAATGTGTTAAGGGGGATAATGGTAACGCTTTAACACTATTTTGATATTTTATATTACTGATAGGCATTATCTACTTATCGTACACTACTACATAGTAGATAGTTTAACGGATCCTTAAAGGATGGTTATTCCAAACATCCTTTGAGTTACTTGTATTTCAGTTGCTATTTCACTTGAGTTGGATTTATTAATATAAGAATGTTAATCCTGACTCGAGTGTTTTGTGGTTTTCTTTACGCTCGGTTCAGACTGAGTGTACCAGTATTCGAGACTCACCTTTGGAGTTGGAGCTTCGCTTGGAGATCCTGCTATCTATCCAGCTTTCAGATATTCAGTTGATTCCAGTGATGTATTCTGATATTGTATTTGACTATTGTATTCGAGACTTCTATTGTATCTTATTTTACTCTGATATGTATATAGTAGCTTCATGAACTACAATCTTTTGTTTTCGCTGCAATTATTACACTGTGTCTGTGTTCTTTGATTATTTATTTACAGTATATGCTCAATTTTGCCAAATTTAAATTAACAATTCGGTATTTTGAATTATTCAAGTCCGACATGTGCGGATGCGAATAGTCCAAAATAGCGGGTCGTTACAGTTGGTATCAGAGCTTTGGTAGCTCTAGGCAAAACTTAGCATATAGGGTAAATGTATTTACAGAATCACTTTCTTTCAAGTTGAATCTCTCCCTTTTGACTCGATTCCTTTGAATTATGGAACATTCCCTGCGGTTCCGAAATTCAATCTTGTCCCTCACTATTCGTATTCTTCTGAATTCTAGAGTATCACATAACTCCACTTCGAATTATCTTTATAATGAGTTGGCGGTCCCGCCAATCTCAAATTGATTTGTAAAGGGGTAAAACTCTTTTACGATAGCATCGATTCACCGGAGATTTATATATCCTCGGTTTAGATGCTGACATCTTTGGTTATGCCGAATTCTATCTCTTGAGATCAATGTCGATTTGCCTCGAAATTCTACATTGATCTTATTCGTGAAGTCACGGTCAATCCGGTTAAGGTTGCCCGTAAATTAAATAAGCTTACCCATCTCCCGATTCTGTTATTGAATCATCTTATCTTTTCTTTCGAATTTGTCTTCGAATCAGAATTCTCTTTGATTTGAGTCCATCAAATTTGGATCACTATCCTTGCTTTGAAATCCATTCTTGTATCGTCAAACGAAGGAGTGTATTTGTGAATTAACATTAAAAATGTTATATATATATTGTGTTGTTTGAGTTGTTGATGTTGATTTGGGTTTTCGATCGATTCATCTGATCAACGCTATCGATAGAATTTCCAAAACTCTTGAACAGAGCAAACTGACACAATAGTATTTTCGAATTTGGATAATAAAATAATTTTGAATGATTATATTATATATAAGTATAAGCTTTCGGAAATTAAATTGTTAATGAATTTGTTGTCAAAAATGATAATATTTGATTTTCATTTATTGTTTTGTAAACCATAGACTATTCCAATATGATAAATAAATGAAATTATAGAACATGGTTTAAAATTTTAATTAGAAATTGAAATGAATTTAAATAAAGAATTTGAGAATTTAATTTCCATT
The DNA here is from genome assembly GCA_030737815.1 of Allium fistulosum. Taxonomy (NCBI): domain Eukaryota; kingdom Viridiplantae; phylum Streptophyta; class Magnoliopsida; order Asparagales; family Amaryllidaceae; genus Allium; species Allium fistulosum. The sequence goes on along the minus strand of CM060907.1, from coordinate 639,782,827 downwards.
GATTTCAAACTTTGGGTTTAAATTTTAAAATGCATATTATAAAAAGTAATTTCGAATAGAAATCAATTCTAAAGAATTTTAAATGATTAAATCAGTGCTCTTCTCTTTTGTCGCTGGAAAATAATTTCGGTGATGGCGGCCGCATCATCGACATTCATTTTCGAGTTTCGAAGTAGAGAGACCATCAGTAGCTTGCTACACTTTTGTTTGAAATGAATTTGATTTCAAATTTCTAAAGTATGACATGATTTAAAATATATATACAAGTATTTGATTTAGGTTTGACTTGGATATATTGTATGTATATAATTAACTCTAAATTGTTTGAAGCTAATCGGAAACTTAATTCTTAAAATTTAGGTAAAAGACGATTTCAATTATAAACGAAACCAAAATTTTGTATTAATATTTAAACTTGAAAGAATTGAATTAGAAATGTACTTATATAATACTCAATTGCATTCAATATAACATACCTAAATTGCTCAAAAGTTAACTATGTAATTGGATAGTATACAATATAAATTATCTTTAGAAATAAAAATTTGAGTGCGTATAAAAATGTTATACACTTAGATTTTAATTATATAAAGAAAAAGTGCTAAGAAAATGATAGAATAATAAGTTAATTGAATGAGATGAATATAATAAATTTTGTTCTGAAAGAATTAACAAATTGAAATTAGATCAACGTATGGAAATACCTTAAATTTAAACCAATTATTGAATATAAATTAATTTAAATTGAAATTTATATGGTTTAAATAAATTTATAGGGTTTAAATATATGTAATAAGATATATTAAGTGGAATAAACTTAATAATAATTTGGAATAAAAGAATTAAATTTGTAGAATAAAATATGAGTATAATAAATGATTATACAAATTGATGATTTAGAAATGGTTAATTGAGGATGACTAGATAATAAGATAATGAATTTAGAAATAGATAGATTGATTTAACTTAAGTAAACTCAAAGGGATTTAACCAAATTGTTAAATATTAAAATCGAAAATTTAATTCTTAAATTTGTGTTAAAAAGATGTTTTCAATTATAAAATGAAGTCGAAATTTTGAATAAATATTTAAAGTTGAAATAATTGAATTAGAAATTTTAATTGTAAATTATTCAATTTAATTGAATACACTTGACTTTTAATTATAAAATGTTAATAGAGGTAAATAGAATAATAATAAGTTGAATGAATGGTAAATGGGTCAAATTAAATAAATTTTGTTTTGAAGAAATCTTATGGTATCAAATATTAATAAATTGAAATTTAATCAACTTATTGAAATACCTTGAATTTATATCAAATATTGAGTATTAATTAAGGTAAATTGAATTTATATGGTTTGAACTAATTGTTTTGCTTTGTTTCAATCTATTTTCTTTCTGGTCCCCTACCTCCTTCCTTTTCGGGAACGAAAAGTTTTGAGTGGGGGAGAGTGTAACGACCCGTAAATTTTAACTGTTTTAATAACGTAATTAATTGAAATTTTGTGAAATTTTAAACGATAAAATTTTGAAATAAAAATTAGATATTTGAAATGCGTCTAGTTAAACATAGCGACTGACAAATTTTCGTCTAAAAATATGAAAGTTTATTTCGCGCGTAAATTTACTTCAATTTAATTAGTTAAAAAGCGATGAAAATAAAATATTTTCGGAACCTAAATATTTTTACATAGAAAAATTCTAAACCATTTTCTAAGCAGACGCTATTTTCACTTTTCAAAATTCGGACATCTTTAGCTCCGTCGATCTTATTTTTCTTCGTTTTTGCTGCATTTTCCGCTAGTAGAAAATTCGAATTTTTATAATTCAATCATACCACTGATATCTGTATAACATTTTGATCGTCTCGTCGCGCTGATCTTTGCAGTATATTCAAATCCGTGTTTTGAAGTCCGGTACGCCGCAGAAACTGCAAAACGGTTCACCGTATCGGTACCTGTTAGTGACCGTTGGTTGTTGTGACTTTTCATTTTCACCGTACAATACAAACAGCTGTGAACATTTATATTTCTTAGATTCCCGGATTGACCATTTCTATTCCCACTTTTCAAATTTCATTTCGGGTTGCGTTCAAATTATTGGTTCAACTCTGTGACGACCCGGAATTTTTGAGCATTTAAAATGGGAACATTTAATTAATTTTAAATATTCAGAGGTTAATTATAAACTTAAATTTCAAATATCGATGTTTATTGAGTAATTTAATAATTAAATTAAATTTATATTGAAGTTGGATAAAATAGTAAATCTGGTATTCTAAGCTAATTTAAAATATTTTGGAAGATCGGAAAATTCATATTAATGATGCTGAAGACAATAGAACTTTTAAAACTGAAATTAAAAGTGTTTTGTTCAGTTTTGTAAATATATTGTTTAAATTGAATTTAAAAATAGCCTTCCGAGGCACAGTCTCGGAATTCGACGAAACTAGTTCCATTGGGTCCGTAATATTGTATTATTACCGGATTTCAAATTTCGTATCGATTGGAGTTGTGGTGTGAGTGTACGATGAATAAACGTGAGGAAATTTATATCGAAAATTTAAAATAAATAAATAATAATCATCATCTGCAACCCTAATTTAAAGTAGGCCGAACTATTATCTGAGATAAGCCACCCTATACTCTGGAAACATCGCGTCTTGTCTCCTCTTGTCTCCCTTCAATTTCGTTTAATATCTCACGCAACCTTCCTGTGAAAGAAAACAACTCGTTTCTTCTTCCCTTCATTTTAATCGCATAGCAGAGCTTTTAATTTGTCCCAAATCCATCGTTCAAAGAGAAAGAATATATAATGGTCGCGCACTTCCTATTCAATCGAAAACAAATTCGTCTTCCTCTGAGAAAAATTTCAGTGTCGCGAAATCAATTCGAAGCAGCCAAATAAATTCGAATCGATCGCATTCTTCCCCATTTTCGAAATCAAATCTGGAGAACAAAAGGAGGGCGATAGATCGAACTCGAGCAGCTCGAGTTTGAATTCGCAAGCGTCAGCAGAACGAGGCGAGGGCGGAGGCATGTCGCGAGTAGGGATTCGCGTTCGAGTTAGGGTCGTCTACACTCGAGTGCCTTGCTTTGTCGACTAGGTACTGACGAATCGAAGAGGGTATCTGGGCAGTAATCGAAGCTGGGAGGCTCGTCGAGCGATTTGGCGGCGAAGTTTTCGCGAGGCCGTAGAAGGTATCGACGTGGGTAGGGGTGTCGGTGATGACTTTCTGGGTAGCTCGTTGTTGACTTTGGCAGTGAGGTATTAATCTATACTGCATTTTATTTATTCTCCATCTTCAAATTAAATTTAATAAGTACTTATATATAGATGAAAGAAATCTTGATCTGCAGTTCTCTTTTTTTTACTGAATCTCGTTTTTATATATACAGATTTGAAGGAAATGTTTATACAGTAAATTTTTAGGGTTCAAGTTAGTTTTAAAAGAAAATAAATATATATATACGTTTTAAATTTACTAGCTATTTTAAATTATGTATATATTGTGACTGATTTGTTTAATAAGCATATTTCATTATTTTAAAAGGTAAAAATATTTTATTTAAACGGGAAATCATTTGTTTAAAATTAAACTTTTAGTTAAATGAATTTAGTAAAAGGAAAATTTTGTCCAAAATAAATTCACTAGGGAATTTACACTTATCAAGTGAAATTTGATTTATTCGAATTTATTTCGAATATTTATAAAATTTTATAATTGTTTGGCAAGGTTTAAGATCACGAAGAAAACTAGTCTGGAATGGAAACAGATTGCAAAAATCAACAATAATCAAAGGTGAGTTAATCTCACTCAGTTAAATTATAATTTAAATTTAATTGGTTAAATTTAAATATTGATGGATGATTGAATTGATTGGATTGATATGATATGGTATATAGTAGTATATACCAATATATATATATTGGCATATGTATATATTGGAGTTGTTGATATTCCCACATTATATAGTGGATGAGACCCTATGCGCCGCATAATAGCGGATGATATTTTATAAAACCCATATACCGCGATATTCCACCTTGAAGTGGAATTGGTATTGTGCTAACGTCTGTGGATGCAGGGAAACAGGTTGGAGGGATCCAACTGGATTCCTCAAATATTTAATTTTGTTTAAATATTCTGTGATATGATTTTTGATGTCCTGTGATGATTTATATTGGATAATCTGGTTGGATTGAATTTCCCAGTATAATGAGTTATCAAAAGCAATTGAATTGAATTTTTGGAAGAAATAAAAGAGTAAAATTTAAGTTAAATAATTCTAGTGAATTCGAATAAATTAAATAAGGAATTGTAAAAGAAATAAAGAAATTTCCTAATCCGAACAAATATGGGAAAAGAGGATTTTGAATTAAATAGTGAAGAAATAAATCTTTAACTAGAGTGATATTATTTAAAAATATAAAAGGATTGATTTTATTGAAATTTAAAGATTTAATTTAATTAAAATATTAATTGAAGAAGTTTGGAAATCCGAAATTGGTATTTTAGTTAAAAAGGGTTTTAACGCATAATAAGGAAATAAAAGATGAAAGTTAATGTATTTGAAATAATTGAAGTAAATAGGGAAATTTACTTCAAAGTAAAGTAAAATGGAAATCAATTGGAAATTGATTTAAGTGTTTAAAAACTTGGGTTTTTAAAAGAGAAATGAGATTTTGGAGATATAAACTGGGTTTATAAAGTAAAATAAAATATCAGTGGATATTTGAGAATATAAATTCAAGATGGGAATTTATAAAAGGATATGGATTGGTTTAAAAATAAATGTTGGTTTATTTTTAAAAGATGGAAATGAGAAGTGTATTTCTCTGGATTGCCAAGTACGTTTTTCCAAGGAAATTTTAAATACAAGTTAAAAGTTTAATATGTTTTAAAAAAAACATATTTTAGAAGATTGATTATTTCTAAATGTTAAAGTCTAAAGTAAGTATTTTCAAAAATCTATTATTGTAGTAATTATATAAAAGTGATTTGGTATTATGTTTTAAAGAGGAAGTTAGCTTATATTTATAAAGTGGTTTTATTTTAAATATTCTTAAAATATATATTTTGATAAAGTATTAAAGTAATTTTAAAATTTCAATGTTATAAAGTATATTTAAATAAAGTGTTTAAATTATTTTAAAATTAAAAGTATTTTGTACTTGGTGATTCAGTGGAAATAAATATTTGGAAATGTATTCCGTAAGCGGAAACTGTTTGAAATTGTTTTCAAAAGGAGTTTGAAAATAGAAATATATCTTGGAAAGATATTTGGGCAAATAAATAATGTGGAAAATTATTTATGGTGTGATGGTTGCTTGTGGATGTTAATTGATAGTTAAATAACCGACTATCAATATTGGCCAATGCGCTGATCGTTTCGAAGAGACCGGGATCGAGTTTCCGTATACCGGGATTCTAGGTCTGGAGACTCGAAAACCACTTCGATCCGGTTTGTACGTTTCGGTAACGTGTTCGAAGTCGAAGATGGAGCAGTGAAGTGCAAGGGCTAGTCGCTACTAATCCTGAGGATATTTCTAAAATGGATGTAGTAGGAATAGTGCCTTCGGTTCCGTTCGAACCCGGGACGGACTTGTATGGACGAATGCTTTCGTGACATCGTCAGGTGGACGATGGGCATTCTAAGGGATATGTTCTGAAAAGGTATCGGTTAGCCTCGAGCCTCATCAACCGGGAATGACTGAAAATCAGGGGTTATGCAGCAAGGCTTCGTGGGTAGCACCCACTTGAGAGTAAGGTCATCCCTATCTAGATGTCCCTTTTATTTCGGCTTAGTGGTGCGGTTGCTGATCCCAACCGTGGGGTGATTTTATTTGGAATTATCCAGTAAGGGATGGTTCCGGCCTTGTGTTGCAGGGGAGCGGGCGTACTCCTCGGTACTGTGATCTAGGCCACGTACTGTGACAGGTGGTACCCCAGTGCCTAGTCAGTGTTGGAAATCCATTCTTCCTACGTGCCATGTACGGTATTTGTTTGTATTACCCACTTTTGTGGCTAGTATGCTGGAATTTAATAATGTAACAATTTCAGCTATTTTAATAAGTATTTGTATATAGACACTATTATAATATCAGAGGAATTTGATAAAAAGTGTTTTAGCTATCGTAAGGTAAAAACCCGACATGTTTATTTGTGGCGTGGTCTTACGAGATGCTTTGTTCCAAAGGATTTTGAAACTTTAAAAATCAATTGAGTGTGATTTTCTCACGCTGGTATTCCAGACTGACTCGGGTATTGTTTTATATGATGCTCGGGTCAGACCGAGATAAACAGGTTCAGATTATAGCTGTGGAGCTCAGAAGACGAGCTGGATGACGATACGTACTCCCGTACTTGCTATTATTTTTCCGCTGTGTATTCAGTTGTATGTTATGGATGATGATGTACTCTGATGATGTATTCTGATGATGTATTGTATAAACAGATATAGTTTTGATTTGTGTAAAGATCTGTTGATATATATTATATTTTATTCCGCTGCGATGGTTAGATTCTGATGTTGTTTTCTATTTTTCTTCTTCTACCTCTTCTTCTTTTAGCACAAATGGTCCGGTTTTCCGTGTATGAAAAACTCGGGTCGTTACAGTGGTATCAGAGCTTAGGCTGGCGACAACCTTGGCTCTGGTGGGAATTTTGAGAGTATTAATAGATATGAGCGCGTATTTGTTAGTGAATATAAGATTGTTTTATATTGTGTTGATTGGTTTATTGAGTAGTTTATGGATTCTGGTCGATGTATGGGACGCCACAACATTGATAGGGATCTCTAAACGCTTGTATAGAACAATTCGACACAGTATTGTTTTAAAGTAGGGTAAATGAAATAATTTTACCCAAATTATTTTTGTATAAAAAGAAACGTTTTGTAAACTATTCTAGTTAATATATATGGTTGTTTGGATGTTAGAAGTGATAATATGGAATTATTATCATTAATATCATTAATATATGGAAACTTAACTAGAAATTGAAATTTATAACCAAAGCAAAGAATAAAATTTTATAATAAAATAAAATTTGAGATATAGATTACAAATGTAATTTATAAAATTGAAATAAACTTCATATACAAATGAGATTTGTACTTTAAAATAGAATTCCAGAGAAATGTGGAAAATAAATCGAAATGGATTTTAAGTTTGGAATTTTGGGAAAGGTTTGAAATTTCTTGAGATTTGGAAATAGTTTTCAAAGAGTTTGAGGAAATAATAAGTGGTATTATTTCAGGAATATTTTGAGTCGAGTTTGGAATCTGGAAAGATTTGAAATTTAAAAATATTTGAAATGATTTAAAGTGATAAAAGCACTAAACTCTCTTTGGTCGCTGGAAAATAATTCCGATGATGATCGCGACATCATCGGTGTTCATTTTCGAGTTTCCAAAGAGAAATTGCTACCGAATTGTTTCAAATTGAAATTGTTGCGAACTGGGTTTGATTTAAGAATTCAAAACGATAATGGAATTTACCAAAGGAGTTTGGATATAGTTGATTTCAAAAAGGGATTTTGAAATTTTGAAAATTTGTGTATACTCTGGAATCTTATTTTGGAATATTTATAGAATAATAATAATGAAAAATATATACTTGACTAAAATTTAATGTATAATCTGGAGTAAAGGGTAAAATGTGAATGGGAAAAAGTAGTCAAGATGGACTAAAAATAATTAATGTTTGGAAATAAAATTTATTGGTTAAATAATGAATTGGTGAATGAATAAATGGATCAACTATTGTACTTATAAAGTGAAGTTGATATTAATAAGAAGAAATTGGGAAATTGTAATCCGGGAATTAAAATTTAACTTAAGTAAATGAAAGTGAAGAAGATATATTTGAATTTAACTTGAAATAAGTTATATAAACTGAAATCGAAATTGAATTAAATTTGGATTGAATTGAATCAAAAGTCAGTTGTGTCATGAATGTTATTAAGTGGAATTAAATCTTTGCTTAGCAAAATCCAAAAATGGGGTGTAGCTAGGTTTAATTGGAAGCAAGCTAAAATAAATTGGATTGAAATAAATTCAGCTGGGTATAGATAATATTGAATGGAATAAAATTCTACTCAAACAAATAAATAACTTAAGTAAGTTGTGTGACGGTTATTTGATATATTGGTGGCTGAGTTTAATAAAATGGTTTGGAATCAAACTCTTTGGATATGGAAGAAATACAATGAAAGTTGTGAATAAATTTAAAATGGAATAGGTTAAATGTAAATTTAGTTGGATTTAACCTAAATGGTTCTAAAGCTGAAGTAATCCTTTATCCACATTGATATGGTCGAATTGTATTAGAAAATGGATCGTTTGAGGCAAAACGAGGTTAAATAAAATTCTATGAATTGATAGAAAGGAAGTAAATTGATTTTGGAATCAATTGTAGTAAATGTGAGTTAATATAAGCAATATAATTGATTTTTAAATCAATCGTAATAAATACGTATTCATTTGGATTAAAATGAATAGAATGTAAGTAATGAAGTGTAAACCATTTAAATGGAAGCATTTAATTTGTGTTGGGCCTAATAAATTCACTTATGGAAGTGTTTAGTGAATATTGCTTATGTTGTATGTGTTAGCTAATGAAATTAATTGAAACGATAATAAACTTTGGATATGTGGCACTTACATGTTGTAATTGAGTTAGTACAGGTTCAGGGAAGCCGGTTGGCTGAATCTGATGGCACAACATGCTGAAATAAATAACTGCTTGCTTTAAAATGCTAAATAAGGTACGCTTATGCAAAAAAATTCAAAAATAGGAAATATGAACTGCAAATATTGATATATATTGTGATTTCCGGCCTGAGGCCGATGTATATATATATTTGTGCATCCTGCGATATCGCAGAAGTCCCTCCGTACAAGGGAGACTCTGCCAAAATTTTCCGTAAATTTTGGGAGTTAGAAAATTTTTGAAAATTTTTGGAAATTTTCACTAACAACAAATGAATTAAAATTTGTTAAACAAATAAGGTTGAAACTGAGTATTGAAATCTATTTAAAATGTGAAAGTAAAGTAAGTGAAATCGAAGGAACTAACGAAAGTAAAGCTTGCAAACAAACTTTTAATTGAGATTTAAATTAATTAGTAAGTGCAACTAATTCAATATTCAAAGTGGAAGATAAATTGAATTCAAGTGGAAATTTAAACGCAAAAGTGAATAGAAAAGGATATGAACTTCAATAATGAAGTGAAAATAAGTATAAGCAGTATGTAAAATATTTATATTGAACTTAAGAAGTATGGTGAGATTCTTAAGTAATTTGATATTGAGGAAGATTATTCTAGAATAATCATTGAATGACGATTAAAATTTGAAGTTGTGAATAAGGAGATAACAATCAAAAAGGGAATGTGAATAAAAGAGAATTGATATAATTGGTAATCAATTGGAATTTATACGTAAGATATACGTATATTATTTTATTCGCATAGCTATTTGGTCCAGATGTCAAACACAGAATTTCGAGATAGTTTTATCGATCCGAATTAGGATTTTTCACTCGATTTTCAACGGCGAGCCTGGATATGGATTGTTGATTGATTCTGGATATTCTCTATCATAGTTTGTGGCTATGCAAGGAGAATGACGGTTTCTGATCAAGAAACCAAATCTGAGTCCGCACTAGGAAGTCGGGTGGACAATACTAGTTCGGAAGTGAAATTATGTGATCGATTGAGCGATCGAATGTGATATTGCGTACGGATAATATATGTACATCGTACGGGCTTAAGTAAAGCAAATATTGAAAATTTGTAAAGGAAAGTATAAAATGACTTTGGAATTGTGATTGAATATTATTGCTTAGTAGGATATACAGGTGTATAAAAGCAATGGATAAATTGGGATTTTTGATTTTAGAAGATAAATTTAATGGCCCGACAAAAGGTATGTATTTGAATTTCTATATGAAATTTGATTGGGTTTTTGATCCAGCCACTTGGCTTTTTGTTTTCTTTTTGAGATTGGGAGGCCGTAGAGCCATTTTGTAGTTGTACCGAGCTAGCCGCGCAAAGGAGACGCTGGCAAAAATTTTCGGAAATTTAGGGAGTTAGAATAATTTTGAGAAAATTTTGATAATTCAAAATTTGAATTCAAATTTAAATTTGAATGGATAAGTAGGTGGTATGGTTGAACTTATGGATAGGTTTGGGAATGTTAGAAAGAGGGATAGTATGTCTTTATTTTAAAAAATTGTTATGGAAAGTTGTTAAAACTATTTGGATTGGGGAAATAGAACGGGCATCGAATCATTTCTCTTAACTAGTAATTTCGGGGACGAAATTCTTTTAAGGGGGAAGGAATGTGACGACCCGGAATTTTTGAGCATTTAAAATTGGAACATTTAATTAATTTTAAATATTCAGAGGTTAATTATAAACTTAAATTTCAAATATCGATGTTTATTGAGTAATTTAATAATTAAATTAAATTTATATTGAAGTTGGATAAAATAGTAAATCTGGTATTCTAAGCTAATTTAAAATATTTTGGAAGATCGGAAAATTCATATTAATGATGCTGAAGACAATAGAACTTTTAAAACTGAAATTAAAAGTGTTTTGTTCAGTTTTGTAAATATATTGTTTAAATTGAATTTAAAAATAGCCTTTCGAGGCACAGTCTCGGAATTCGACGAAACTAGTTCCATTGGGTCCGTAATATTGTATTATTACCGGATTTCAAATTTCGTATCGATTGGAGTTGTGGTGTGAGTGTACGATGAATAAACGTGAGGAAATTTATATCGAAAATTTAAAATAAATAAATAATAATCATCATCTGCAACCCTAATTTAAAGTAGGCCGAACTATTATCTGAGATAAGCCACCCTATACTCTGGAAACATCGCGTCTTGTCTCCTCTTGTCTCCCTTCAATTTCGTTTAATATCTCACGCAACCTTCCTGTGAAAGAAAACAACTCGTTTCTTCTTCCCTTCATTTTAATCGCATAGCAGAGCTTTTAATTTGTCCCAAATCCATCGTTCAAAGAGAAAGAATATATAATGGTCGCGCACTTCCTATTCAATCGAAAACAAATTCGTCTTCCTCTGAGAAAAATTTCAGTGTCGCGAAATCAATTCGAAGCAGCCAAATAAATTCGAATCGATCGCATTCTTCCCCATTTTCGAAATCAAATCTGGAGAACAAAAGGAGGGCGATAGATCGAACTCGAGCAGCTCGAGTTTGAATTCGCAAGCGTCAGCAGAACGAGGCGAGGGCGGAGGCATGTCGCGAGTAGGGATTCGCGTTCGAGTTAGGGTCGTCTACACTCGAGTGCCTTGCTTTGTCGACTAGGTACTGACGAATCGAAGAGGGTATGTGGGCAGTAATCGAAGCTGGGAGGCTCGTCGAGCGATTTGGCGGCGAAGTTTTCGCGAGGCCGTAGAAGGTATCGACGTGGGTAGGGGTGTCGGTGATGACTTTCTGGGTAGCTCGTTGTTGACTTTGGCAGTGAGGTATTAATCTATACTGCATTTTATTTATTCTCCATCTTCAAATTAAATTTAATAAGTACTTATATATAGATGAAAGAAATCTTGATCTGCAGTTCTCTTTTTTTTACTGAATCTCGTTTTTATATATACAGATTTGAAGGAAATGTTTATACAGTAAATTTTTAGGGTTCAAGTTAGTTTTAAAAGAAAATAAATATATATATACGTTTTAAATTTACTAGCTATTTTAAATTATGTATATATTGTGACTGATTTGTTTAATAAGCATATTTCATTATTTTAAAAGGTAAAAATATTTTATTTAAACGGGAAATCATTTGTTTAAAATTAAACTTTTAGTTAAATGAATTTAGTAAAAGGAAAATTTTGTCCAAAATAAATTCACTGGGGAATTTACACTTATCAAGTGAAATTTGATTTATTCGAATTTATTTCGAATATTTATAAAATTTTATAATTGTTTGGCAAGGTTTAAGATCACGAAGAAAACTAGTCTGGAATGGAAACAGATTGCAAAAATCAACAATAATCAAAGGTGAGTTAATCTCACTCAGTTAAATTATAATTTAAATTTAATTGGTTAAATTTAAATATTGATGGATGATTGAATTGATTGGATTGATATGATATGGTATATAGTAGTATATACCAATATATATATATTGGCATATGTATATATTGGAGTTGTTGATATTCCCACATTATATAGTGGATGAGACCCTATGCGCCGCATAATAGCGGATGATATTTTATAAAACCCATATACCGCGATATTCCACCTTGAAGTGGAATTGGTATTGTGCTAACGTCTGTGGATGCAGGGAAACAGGTTGGAGGGATCCAACTGGATTCCTCAAATATTTAATTTTGTTTAAATATTCTGTGATATGATTTTTGATGTCCTGTGATGATTTATATTGGATAATCTGGTTGGATTGAATTTCCCAGTATAATGAGTTATCAAAAGCAATTGAATTGAATTTTGGGAAGAAATAAAAGAGTAAAATTTAAGTTAAATAATTCTAGTGAATTCGAATAAATTAAATAAGGAATTGTAAAAGAAATAAAGAAATTTCCTAATCCGAACAAATATGGGAAAAGAGGATTTTGAATTAAATAGTGAAGAAATAAATCTTTAACTAGAGTGATATTATTTAAAAATATAAAAGGATTGATTTTATTGAAATTTAAAGATTTAATTTAATTAAAATATTAATTGAAGAAGTTTGGAAATCCGAAATTGGTATTTTAGTTAAAAAGGGTTTTAACGCATAATAAGGAAATAAAAGATGAAAGTTAATGTATTTGAAATAATTGAAGTAAATAGGGAAATTTACTTCAAAGTAAAGTAAAATGGAAATCAATTGGAAATTGATTTAAGTGTTTAAAAACTTGGGTTTTTAAAAGAGAAATGAGATTTTGGAGATATAAACTGGGTTTATAAAGTAAAATAAAATATCAGTGGATATTTGAGAATATAAATTCAAGATGGGAATTTATAAAAGGATATGGATTGGTTTAAAAATAAATGTTGGTTTATTTTTAAAAGATGGAAATGAGAAGTGTATTTCTCTGGATTGCCAAGTACGTTTTTCCAAGGAAATTTTAAATACAAGTTAAAAGTTTAATATGTTTTAAAAAAAAACATATTTTAGAAGATTGATTATTTCTAAATGTTAAAGTCTAAAGTAAGTATTTTCAAAAATCTATTATTGTAGTAATTATATAAAAGTGATTTGGTATTATGTTTTAACGAGGAAGTTAGCTTATATTTATAAAGTGGTTTTATTTTAAATATTCTTAAAATATATATTTTGATAAAGTATTAAAGTAATTTTAAAATTTCAATGTTATAAAGTATATTTAAATAAAGTGTTTAAATTATTTTAAAATTAAAAGTATTTTTTACTTGGTGATTCAGTGGAAATAAATATTTGGAAATGTATTCCGTAAGCGGAAACTGTTTGAAATTGTTTTCAAAAGGAGTTTGAAAATAGAAATATATCTTGGAAAGATATTTGGGCAAATAAATAATGTGGAAAATTATTTATGGTGTGATGGTTGCTTGTGGATGTTAATTGATAGTTAAATAACCGACTATCAATATTGGCCAATGCGCTGATCGTTTCGAAGAGACCGGGATCGAGTTTCCGTATACCGGGATTCTAGGTCTGGAGACTCGAAAACCACTTCGATCCGGTTTGTACGTTTCGGTAACGTGTTCGAAGTCGAAGATGGAGCAGTGAAGTGCAAGGGCTAGTCGCTACTAATCCTGAGGATATTTCCAAAATGGATGTAGTAGGAATAGTGCCTTCGGTTCCGTTCGAACCCGGGACGGACTTGTATGGACGAATGCTTTCGTGACATCGTCAGGTGGACGATGGGCATTCTAAGGGATATGTTCTGAAAAGGTATCGGTTAGCCTCGAGCCTCATCAACCGGGAATGACTGAAAATCAGGGGTTATGCAGCAAGGCTTCGTGGGTAGCACCCACTTGAGAGTAAGGTCATCCCTGTCTAGATGTCCCTTTTATTTCGGCTTAGTGGTGCGGTTGCTGATCCCAACCGTGGGGTGATTTTATTTGGAATTATCCAGTAAGGGATGGTTCCGGCCTTGTGTTGCAGGGGAGCGGGCGTACTCCTCGGTACTGTGATCTAGGCCACGTACTGTGACAGGTGGTACCCCAGTGCCTAGTCAGTGTTGGAAATCCATTCTTCCTACGTGCCTTGTACGGTATTTGTTTGTATTACCCACTTTTGTGGCTAGTATGCTGGAATTTAATAATGTAACAATTTCAGCTATTTTAATAAGTATTTGTATATAGACACTATTATAATATCAGAGGAATTTGATAAAAAGTGTTTTAGCTATCGTAAGGTAAAAACCCGACATGTTTATTTGTGGCGTGGTCTTACGAGATGCTTTGTTCCAAAGGATTTTGAAACTTTAAAAATCAATTGAGTGTGATTTTCTCACGCTAGTATTCCAGACTGACTCGGGTATTGTTTTATATGATGCTCGGGTCAGACCGAGATAAACAGGTTCAGATTATAGCTGTGGAGCTCAGAAGACGAGCTGGATGACGATACGTACTCCCGTACTTGCTATTATTTTTCCGCTATGTATTCAGTTGTATGTTATGGATGATGATGTACTCTGATGATGTATTCTGATGATGTATTGTATAAACAGATATAGTTTTGATTTGTGTAAAGATCTGTTGATATATATTATATTTTATTCCGCTGCGATGGTTAGATTCTGATGTTGTTTTCTATTTTTCTTCTTCTACCTCTTCTTCTTTTAGCACAAATGGTCCGGTTTTCCGTGTATGAAAAACTCGGGTCGTTACAAACTCTCTGTCTCTTGACATTCAGTTACTTGTCTTCCTTCATAAAAGATATATACAAAAGCTACATCTTAATTTGTTGCCTGCTTTCATTTTTACTTGCTCCTCCATGAATTAGATCAGCTCTCCACTCTCCTTCCCTTTGCAATCTCCCCTTTTATTCATTTTGGCCGCAAGAAAAAGAATGGAAACCAAAGTTGTTTTCATTTTTCCACACCTGCTTCTTCATCCCTTCCACTTGCCGACCTCCATCTTTCATCTCCCCTCCATTGACCCATGACCCAACAGCCCAAGCCCGGCGCCAACGTCCGCCGAGCCACGCGCGTCCAGCCCCTCCGCCTCCCTGACGATGACTGTACACCCCAAGCCTCGAAACCGAGCTAACTTCCCACTGCAAGCATCCTCGCCCACCGATCGTACGAGCCGCTGCCACCTCTACCTCCACCTCTCCTTCTTCCCTTGCCGAGCACCGTAGCCGAGATCACCGTTCCCAGCCTCCGCCCTCCACCTCTCCGAATCACGTCCTGACAGCACACGTCGTTTTCTTCTTCCACTCACGAGTCCAACTCGTTGCGGATCCTCCCCTTCGCCTGGCCAAGTGCCATCATTATCACCGTGAGTTGTGTTTATATGATATATATAAGTTGTTGTTATAATTGAGTGCTGTATATATATAAAGGTCTAAATTTATATTCGAGTACAGTATTGTATTCTAAAGTATTTTGTCTATATATGTTTCATCTTATACGTTAGTTTATAGGTCCTGCTTAAGTGCATATATATATAGTAGCCAATAAAGCATGTAGTGAATAGACTCTGTACATATAAAATATGTATTGTATAGAGTATAAGTAGCTTAATATAAAATGGTATATGAACTCTATATCGGTCTGCACTGTATGTATTTGGTCGACATGCTTTATGAAGTTTTTGAAGTTGATAATAGTTTCGCAAGTTTTGATTTTTAATTGTATATACATGAGGGAAGTATGTATGGTATTTTTGGTTATTCACATTTATAAGTGGATATAGATATTATATATATGGAATGTCTATAAAGTTATGTATTAGTACATATTCGATGGTTTTAAATTTACATAGGGAGGCTTGTTAGTTATATATTAGTAATCAATCACTTCATATGTATAAGCTTTTACTTTAGTATTGGTTTTAAGTGTAGTATATATATCCATAATTTTAGTACTTGAGGTTTAAGAAAAATGAATTTGAAGTTTTATACTATTTAATATTTGTCTAAATCTAAAATATGGGAAACTATATATAATATAATAATAAGGTTTATATATTTAGTTTACATCAAAACTGATTTTGCACTTGTTTGCATGTTTATTTTTTTCTAAACAACAGTTAGACTTCATGTTCACGATATCATATCTCACTCATGTTTTATCGGAATGGGTTGACTCTATTTTTAAAAAAGATTCGAAGTTACCTAGTTTATGCCTGTCAAATTTCAGCAAAATCCGACATCGTTTGATTAGTGGTCGAGGATCTGTAAGTTAGACCCAGGCAGTTGTTCTTTTGTACTTGGAATTATTTTACACTACTGCAAACACGACCTAAGTTCATGTTTGACGCATCGTATCTCTTCCGTCTTACGTCGGAATACAGTGATTCCCTTTTTTTAAAAGATAAAGTTTTCTACTTTCTGTATATAAAATTTTAGCTTCATACGAGGTGGTTAAGTCCTCTGTTTCTTACCTGAAATTCAGACCTAGAGGGGTTTTCAGACCTGAACATTTGACAGTCGCAACATGGCCTGAATCTATGTTCGTGACATCATAACTTTTCTCGTCTCTTGTCCAAATCAAGTGATTCTTTTACAGTTTGAAATACAAGTTTTGATCTTTATTCGTACCAAATTTTAGACCATTTCTGTAACAACCCGAGTCAGTCTGGTAGGCTTTAACATTTAGAAATAATAGATTTTCTAAAATATGCTTTTTAAACCATATTAAAACTTTTAACTTATATTTAAAATTGCTTTGGAAAACCGTACTTGGCTATCCAGATAAATACACTTCTCTTCACATCTTTTAATAATAAATCAACATTTATTTTTAAACCAATTCATATTCCTTTTATAGATTCCCACCTTGAATTTATATGTCAAATATCCTCTGATATTCCATTTTACTTTATAAACCCAGTTTATATCTCCAAAATCTCATTTCTCTTAAATTTCAAATCCAAAATATTTAAATCAATTTACAATTGATTTTCCAATTTACTTTGAAATAAATTTCCTTACTTAATCCATTTATTTCCAAATTCATTAACTTTTAGATTTTATTTCTCATTATGATTTAAAATCTTTTAAACTGAAACACAAGTTTCACATTTTCCAAATTCCTTCTTTCTTTTTAATTACATTTAAACATTGGATTAAAATAAATTATTTATCCCTTTAAATAACATCACATAAGTTTTCTTTAAATTCAATATTTCTCTATTTATTCAAAATTCTCTTTTTTTTCCATATTTAATTTATTCGAATTCACTAAAATTACTTAACTTAATTTTACTCTTTTATTTCTTTCCAAAAATCCAATTCAATTTCTTTTGATAACCCATTATACTGGGAAATTCAATCCAACCAGATTATCCAAAATAAATCATCACAGGATATCAACAATCATATCACAGAATATTTAAACAAAAATTAAATATTTTGAGGAATCCAGTTGGATCCCTCCAACCTGTTTTCCTGTATCCACAGACGTTAGCACAATACCAATTCCACTTCAAAGTGGAATATCGCGGTATATGGGTTTATAAAATATCATCCGCTATTATGCGGCGCATAGGATCTCATCCGCTATATAAATGCGGGAATATCAACTCCAATATATACATATGCCAATATATATATATATATATTGGTATATACTACTATATATGATATAACACATCCAAATCAATTCAACCATTCAATCAATTATTAAATTTTAACCATTTAAATTTAAAATAAAATTCAGCTGAGTGAGATTAACTCACCTTTGCTTCGTTGTTCGCAATCCATTCCAACCAGCTTGTTTCTCGACTTTAGACCTTAACAGTCGTCTGCCCAAACTCCCGTTCGAGTACGAACCTCCCTGATTGACGCTGCTACCACGAACCCGAAGCTCTATCGGCCTATCCCAACCTCGAAGTCACAAAATGAACGCACGCGACTCAGGCCTACCCACTGCCTTGCGCCTCCATAGCCCCTCCTTGCTATAGTTGCCGCCCACCTTTCCTCTGCCTTGCTCGAATTTCCCAGATCGACACTCGATCGTGACCCAACAACCCTAAATTTTCGAGAGTCACCCACTGCCGATAAAGTCGCCTTCGAGCCATAGACTTGTCGCGAATCGCTGCTACTTCGAGCACGCATCCAGTCGTCACGCCTACAAGATGATAGACCAACAACCTGACGATTTCCCTCTAGTTACGAACCCGCACGTGCTCTGATACCAAATGTAACGACCCGGAATTTTCGACTCTGAAAATCCCGAATTGTTAAGATAGTTAGAGAAAAGAAGAAAGAGATATAAGTAACTGAAAAATAGTAATTAGTTTATAAGACAGTTTCAAAATAGTTAAATAGTTCCAAAATATTTGTAAAATAAGTATAAGATAGTTTGGGGTTTAAGAAAAAATTGTATAGTAAATAGTTTGGAAAAAAAATAGGTTTAAATTAAAACAATTTACTTTGAAAATAGTCCAGAGTCAAACCGTTCAATTTCCATCAATTCAATTTAAATTTCCACCTCCATTCTAATTAACTCAATTCCAATTTTAAATAACTTCAATTTCTATTGAAATTGATTTAACCTCAATTCAAATTGAATTAATCCTCAATTTCTTTCCAAATTCAAATCAAATTCCATTTGATTTTTAAACTTATTCAATTTTAATCACAATTCCAAATTATTTCAATTCAATTTGATTAATTTCAAATTGAACCAGCTTCAATTTCAAATCATTTCAATTCTAATTCATCATTTGAATTTTTAAACTTATACATCTTCAATTTCACTTTAAATTATATAAATTCAAATTTTTCATTTAAACTTATGCTTATCTATCTTTAATCACAATTCTAATTAATTCAAATCAAATTCAATTTGAACTAATTCTATTAAAATCTTAACTTAAAACCATCTCGAATTATATAAATTCGAGTTAAAAATTTTTAAATGTTGATTTAGTTCCTTAAATCAAATTAACCCATATTTTTAAACCAACAATCTAAATTTTTAAACAATTAAATTTTGAGTCCAAATTCCAAAATTCCATTTTAAAATTATCTTTACTTAACTTATTCCAAAGTTCAAATAAGAATTCAAAAACAATTTAATCTTCTAATTATTATCCATTTCTAATTTTAAAACCAATTCTCAGTTTCATAAATTATTTATAATAATAGAATGATATCAAGATAAATAAACATCCAAATTTATCCAGACACCAATTAACAACATTCATTTTCAATTTTCAGATCTCAAACCCATTTTTGAGATCACTCATAACTCCCATTTAAAATCAACCATTTAACTACCCAAGTTAAATTAAAATTTCATTTTGAAATTTCCAATTCAAGTTGTTCATTCAAACTTATTTAACTTCTTCCAAGTTAAATTAAATTTACTTAATCCGGTCAACTTTACACAATTTGAATTCCCATTCAAAATTTTAAACTTCAGATTAATAATCTTTCCCCTTTTAAGTTTAAAAACTTATCATTATTTCCGGAAAAATTCAAAATTCAACACTTAGTGTTTACTTCCAAATATACATATTTATTTCCTTTACACACCAAGTTATATCTTAAATTTTTAAACCACCTTTGGTTTTTAATTCAAAACAAATTTCTTTAAAACAATTTCAAGTTTTCTGGATTCAGAATTTAAAATTTCACAATTTTAAATTATCTTCAATTTACAAGTCATACTTGCCTAAATGTTTTACTTCCCTAAAACATTTCATTTTGCTTAATTTTTTTTACAGCATTTCATTATTAAACACAATAACCATTTATGATAATAACTAAGATTATCATATCTGAAAATCAATTTATTATTATCTTTATTCTGATAATACTTCTATAAATTCAAGATTTTAATTTCAGTTTGAATTCATTTCAACCTTATCTTCATTCAATTTTAATTTGGTTGTATTTCTATTACCACTTAATTTAATTTCAATAATTTAACAACCAATTATCTTAATATTTATTAAAAAGAAATATTGCTTTATATATCAAAATATATTCTTATATAAAATCATTTAAAATCCTTATATAAGAAAATAACAATTACGCTCTCATATATATATATATACACTCAACTCGTTCTAGGTACCATTGACCCTATCCTTAACGAGTAATCCCAACAGAGCCAAGGTTCTCGCTTAACCTTCGCTCTGATACCAAAAGTAACGACCCGGAATTTTCGACTCCGAAAATCCCGAATTGTTAAGATAGTTAGAGAAAAGAAGAAAGAGATAGAAGAAGAAGAAGAACAAACAGAAACACCAAACAGATTCTCACATTCGCAGCGGATAAAATATAATATCAAATAATAATATTTATACAAAGAAAAGCTGTAATTGTTACTTTACATTTAATACATCAGAGTTACAATCATTTATACATGAACTGGACAGTTATACAACTTGTTCCAGACTACAATCTATACAGACTACACAGTCTCATATATACAGCGGAATACTCCATACGTTCCTACCATCCAGCTCGCCACCTGAGCTCCAGAACGTCCTAACCTGAAATTTGTAAGGTTTAATGATAAAGAAGTCATTAAATTAATAAGGTAATTAAAGAATAATTTGGTAATTTAATTAATTAATGATTTAGTGTTAATTAATTAAATAATTAGGATTATAAGTTAATAAATTAAGGTTAATTAATTTGGGATTAATCATTTATTTAGATAAGTATAGATTTTTAATAAATGATAAATCTTTTATGAATTGGTTAAGTATAATTACTTAATGAAAGTAATTAAAGGAAATAACCAAATGTAACGACCCGGAAATTTCGAACCCGAAATTTCCAGATAGTTAGAAAAAAAAGAAAAGAGATAGAAGAAGAAAACAGAAATACCAAAACACAGAAACCTCACATTCGCAGCGGATCAAAATATAATATCCCATAAATAACAATATTACAAAAGAACTGTAGCAATACACTTATACATTTATATATCAGAGTTGCACTATTACACAACACAGGACAATTTGAAAACATGTCTCAGATAATCAACAATAATATATACAACGGATATCACTCCATACGTTCCTGCCATCCAGCTTGTCTCCTGAACTCCAGAACGTCCTTACCTGAAAATCTGTAATACTCGGTCTGACCCGAGCATTCCAAAACGAGTGTAACGACAATAACCCTTGCACTCTGAATCTTCATCTTCACTTGAGATTCACGACCTATCGTTAATTTGGATCGATGTGGTATTCGGGTCTCCAGACCTGGAATTCCGGTATACGGAAACCCGATCCCGGTCTCATCGAAATCCAAAACGTATCTTTTAAGGCCAAGTTGTTTTAAAGGTTAAAACAATTCAATTCAATTATCTTTATACACATAGAAGGATAATTCACAATAGATAATCAACATTATCAGATAATCCATATTATCATCACAATTCAACTAAACATCCATATCACACAGCATATATCTCATCAGAGATATCAATCAATGCAAAGCATTCAATATTATCATCCATTCTTAAGTAATGATTTATACCATTTCTAATTAATTTAAAATGAATTAAATTAATTACTTCATTCTATAAATCCTGCTTACTTAATCATTAATTAATCATAAATTAATTAATTATCCTTTAATTACCCTTTAATTCCATTCAGGTAATTTATCTTTAATTAATTACTTAAATTAATTATCCTTAACCACTTATAGTAATTAACCTTTAATTACTTCATTAATTAATTAAGGATTAATGTAATTAATTATAGTTGATTAATTTAATTATATTATAGTTAATTAATTAATGAAGTAATTAAAGGTTAATTACTATAAGTGGTTAAGGATAATTAATTTAAGTAATTAATTAAAGATAAATTACCTGAATGAAATTAAAGGGTAATTGTAACGACCCGTAAATTTTAACCGTTTTAATAACGTAATTAGTTGAAATTTTGTGAAATTTTAATCGATAAAATTTTGAAATGAAAATTTGATATTTGGAATACGTCTAGTTTAACATAGCAGTTGGTAAATTTTCGTCCGAAAATACGAAAGTTTATTTCGCGCGTAAATTCACTTCAATTTAATCAGTTAAAAAGCGTTGTAAATAAAACGTTTTCAAAACCAAAATATTTTTACATGGAAAAATTCTAAACCATCTTCTGAGCAAGATGTTAGTTCGTCATTTTTCCAAATTCGGACACCTATTGCTCCGTCGTTCTTATTTTCTGCAAAATAATAGCACTTTGGTACCGATATCAACTTTTGATCGGATATTCGTACAACTGACATTTGTATATCGTTTTGATTGTCTCGTCGTGCTGATCTTTGCGGTATGTTCAATTTTGTGTTTTAAAGTCCGGTACGTGGCGGAAACCACGAAACGGTTAATCGCATCGGTGTCCGTTTTTTAGTCATTTCATTCCGAGACCTTTTGTTTTCCCTAGTCTATTCATTTTCCATCTTGCTAGCTGTCAGCCACTTATTCAATATGAAAGTTCACTCGAATTGATGTTAGAAAATGAATAGTCATTCGTTGATAATAAATGTACAGTTCATATCTTTGGGGCGTGCATTCTATTAATCCCCTGACTTCTCTCCAAATCTTTCTCATCTCCTCTTTTCATTCTTCTCCTTCAAAAAGATTATAACAGTAAGTTTAAAGATCTTTTACTTTTGCCTCTCTTCCTCTTCACCGTTCCACCACCAAACAACCCACGTCTCTACAGCATTTAACGCCTCAGCCTTCCCATTCATTCCCGGCCTCCTCTTCCATACGTGTACAGCAACCACCGCCTGTAGCCACTCCTACAACAACACAAGCCAGTCACCCATAGCCGAAACCCACTCTTCACCAACCGAACCCCATCACCCACGTCCCACACTCGACCACCGACCTTGCAACCAGCGCCCCTCCACTTCGCCCTGCCTGGACCCCACATAACGCCTACTCCACTACCTCCACTTCGCCCTGCCCCTCCCATTCCAGCCCCAGCGCCTCAACGCAGCAGCCTCGAGCCGAGCCACCAACTTCCCGTCCGGCGAACATCTCCTCCCAGCAGCTGCCTCTCACTTCGGCCAAGCTACTCAACCCGCCTCCACTCAAACCCTATGTCTCTTCTCCCTCCACCCAAGTTCGCCAGACAGCCATTCCAAAACCCATACGCCGGCCTTTCCCCTTGAACAGCCTCGCCACCCGCCAACGCACCTCCTGCTGCCCTCTTCTTCCTCCTTGCCGAGCACCTTCCGCAAACCCGCCCTCCTGCTTGTAAGTGTGTTGCCACTTTTCCGGTTGTTTTAAGTGTCTACAAATTTGTTTGTTCTATAGCTTTATTTTTAACAGTTGATAAGAATTCAAGAGTGGGAAATTCTTAAGCTATGTGCATATATGCTATTGGGAAAAGAAAAGAAATTTTTTTTTAAAAGTATATAAAGGATAGTATATGATGTACATACTATATAGTAAAAAGTATAAGTATAAAGCATAAAGTTAAGGTGTGTTTTAAAATCTGCTTTACAGGTATGAAGAAGAGAATTGTAATTATAGTATATAAATAGTATATAGGTTATACGGCTTATATATTTACTGTAATATATATATTTTGACAACTTATATTAATATATACAAATGTGTATATGTATGTCGTATGAATTGATATCTTACTGTGAAAAGATTTAGAAGGATAAAGGTTCCTTTCTGTAATGATTTTATGACTTGTTGTCCACTCATTTTGTACAGTATCTTATATATACTATATTTTAAAGACAATATCTATATATGTTTTTATACAAAGGTTAGTGTTATATTGTTAGTTATATATTTCATATATGCATCGTTTATAGGTTACAGCTTATATGTATGTTGTATGGTTGGTGTCTGCATATGATTACAAAAATAAGTTTATAATATTATTATTTTTTTACGTTAGTACGTGTGTGCATATATATGGATTTTAAGGTATATATAGTTATGGATACTTTTACCTGTTCATGTATATGGATAAGTTTAAAGTTGTAATTATTGTTATTTATATGTGCTTATATATATGTAAGTTTTGAAAGTTATTGTTTATTTCAAATATTATTATGAAGAGATGCTGTTTATGTATGTGTTTATTTAAACCAATGATTTTAAGATATATATTCAATTTAATATGTGTTTAAATTAATATCATATATATATTTTCTAGTTCCGTCAGAACTGATATGAACCGTTTTCATCAATTCCTGTTATCAGCTCGGTTGTTCGTCGAATTCGTGCCTATTTCAACTTGCTTTGGAAATAGTTATTTGGATCGGTCATTTCGCAATTCAAATTGTAGCCTGTTATGTTGTCTATCTCCTCTATATCCTCGAAAGGTGAGCACTCACTCACGATTAACGTTCTTTTATTTATTAAATTTGATTTCAATTGAAACGACAATTGAAATATTGTTGTTGTTTGATATTTACACTGTTATTACCTGTATCAGTTCACCTGTGACATTTGACACCATTATCTGTTATATATGCAATGATAATCCAGTGTGGTTGTTAATTGATTGATTGTTGATGTTGATATTGGACTTTAAAATGTTAATGTAAATTGATAGATAGTATGCAATTGAACTCTATATAGAATAGTTAAATGTTTAAAAATTGATTAGTTAAATTTGTATAATATGACCCCTTTTTACCGTTAAAATTATTGACACGTAGGATTTGTTTAATTACACTTTGAACCACTGAATGTATGTTGTTAAACTGATGATGTATGAAATTGTAAATAGATGACAAGTGAAAATCGTAATGTAATAATCTTTAATCTACATGAAATGATAGTGTAGATTCTAGAAATAATTATATTAATTCGTACAAATAACAATGCGAATTAATACGGTTATTTCGGGATTATTTGAATTGATTATTGGATTGATATTGATTGTTGTTATTGATTGTTTATTTACTTTGACACCATCCCAGTTATCACACTGCAAGTTCCCTTTGTTATGTTTTGATTTTGAATTGAATTGGAATCGGGTTGAAATGATAAATACCCAAATTGAACTTTGACTTAGGATAGAAAATTAAATAAAAACCCGATTGGTCAATAATTTGATTTGAAAATAAACGAAGATTTTATTTGAATAAAGAATATGGTTTTGAAATGAAGTTGAAATTTGAATTTTGATGAAAGGAAAATGGTAATATTTAATAATCTGAAACAAAAGATTAACAATGTAATCAATGAAAGAATGTTGTTTAATTTGAGAAATAATTGAATTAAGTTGAAATGATTTAATAATTAAG
Source organism: Allium fistulosum (assembly GCA_030737815.1). Taxonomy (NCBI): domain Eukaryota; kingdom Viridiplantae; phylum Streptophyta; class Magnoliopsida; order Asparagales; family Amaryllidaceae; genus Allium; species Allium fistulosum. Next base: position 639,757,440 of record CM060907.1, on the reverse strand, counting down.
TTTGAAATTATAATTAAGTTGAAATGATTTAATAATTAAGTTTGAAATTATAATTAAGTTTGAAATTATTAAACTTTGAAATGATTTTAATAATCAAGTTTGAAATTATAATTAAGTTTGAAATTATTAAATTTTGAAATTATTTGATAATTAAGTTTGAATTATTTAATAATTAAATAAGATTGAATTATTTAATGATTAAATTGAATTGAAATTCTTTAATAAGAAAAATTGAACTTTTGAATAAGTGAATTTTACTTCGTAAAGAATTGAAATTGAGTTTCTTTATTAATTAAGTTTTGGAAAATTATTTAAGGAAGTAAATAAGTGAAATTGGATTTCTTTAACAAAAATGAAATGTGATATTTTGGAATTAATGTAAGACTTGTAATTGGAGGATTGATTTGACGAATTTAGTTTAATTCAAAATTATAAGTTTTGTTTTAATGAAGTTGAACTTAAGAATTGATTAAATGTATTGGAAATTTAATAGAAATTGTTTTGAATGATAAAGTAACTTAACGAATATTGAATGAAATCGATAAATGAGTTTAAATTGATTTGAATGTTAAATTAAATAAATTTAAATGATTTCGGAATGAATCTTATATACGAATTTAAATTGATATTTGAATTGATTTAAATAAAGATTGAAATTGAATTATAAGATTTTGAAATGGTAATTTGGAAGTTTGAATCGTAAATTATTGGAAATTGGTTTTGAAAGACAAATGAAATGTTAGTTTACGAATTGAAAATGGAAATTGAAATTGATTTGGTTTTGAAATAAATAAACGACCAATCGGTGTAATAATCACGAAAGTTATTAAAGAGACCGGAATCGGTTAGGGTCATACTCACTGTCTAAACCGAAAACCACTTTAATAACTATACGCGGAGTGTTGATCCAGAATGAAGTGGATGGTTTGGTGAACGCGTTGACTGAAGAAAGAGAACGATTTTGGATGACCCTTGACATGACTAAAACAGGAGCCGCGCCAGGCCATTGAGGATCGCCATCTCTAGCGGACACACTTCTTCGATACCTTATCTATTACTTTTGTGATTCGATTTGGGTGCACCCCTTGATTTGGGAGTGTTGTTTCGCGGTGTTGGGGTAGTAGCTGCTATGCCCAACATCAGTCCGGATCACGCAACTACTAGTATCCTAGTTGGTATCGCCTCATGTACCTTGTCATACTGATTATCCTATTCGCGACCACTACGATTTTGATTTGTACCTTTAGTATATGGATTGCCCTCTGGTGACTTCCGGTTTTGGGGAAACTACGGTCTTGTATATGCTTTTGGGAATAAAAATGTGTTAAGGGTGGAATGGGCCACGACTTAACGCTATTTTGATATCTTTATATTACTGATAGACATTATCTACTTAGCGTACATTACTACATAGTAGATAGTTTAACGGATCCTTAAAGGATGGTTATTCCAAACATCCTTTGAGTTACTTGTATTTCAATTGTTATTTCACTTGAGTTGGATTTATTATTATAAGAATGTTAATCCTGACTCGAGTGTTTTGTGTTTTGCTTTACGCTCGGGTCAGACTGAGTAGTTCAGCTTTCGAGACTCACCTTTGGAGTTGGAGCTTCGCTTGGAGATCCAGCTATCTATCCAGCTTTCAGATATTCGATGATTCCAGTGATGTATTCTGATTTGTTTCTGGTTTAACTCTGATGTATCGTATTACTCTTCTGTTGTAAACTCTGATGTATTTTATATATTCATATAGTAGCTTCATGAACTACTATCTCTTTTATTTCCGCTGCACTTATTACTCTGTGTCTGTGATCTGTGATTATTTATTTATTGTATATGTTCAGTTTTGCCAAATTTAAATTAACAACGCGGTATTTTGAGCAATTCAACTCCGGCATGAGTGTCTACCTATACACTTATAATGGATGCGAATGGCCTAAAATGGCGGGTCGTTACAGTTGGTATCAGAGCTTTGGTAGCTCTAGGCAAAACTTAACATATAAGGTAAATGTATTTACAGAATCACTCTCATTCGAGTTTCAATCTCTTCCTTTTGACTCGATTCCTTTGGATTTTGGAACGTTCCCTGCGGTTTCAAAAATTCATTCGTGTCCCTCACTATTCGGCTTCTTTCAATTTCGGAGTATCCAATAACTCCACTTCGAATGATCCCTATAATAACTTGGCAGTCTTGCCAATCTTCGAATTATTTGTAAAGGGGTGAAACTCCTTTACAATATGCATTGATTTAGTGGAGATTTCTGTATCCTCGGTTTACAATGCTATCTAATCTCCTGCTATACCTGAATTCTATTTCTTGAGATCGAATGTCGATTTATCTCGAAATTCTACAACGATCTTATTCTTGAAGCCACGGTTGACCCGGTTAAGGTTGCCCGCGATTTATATAAACTTATCCATCGCCTTATTTTGTTATTTAATTATCTCGTCTTTGTTCAAACCTATCTTCGAATCGAAATTCTCTTTGATTTGATTTCTATCAAAATTGAATCCCTATCCTTATTTTGAAAATCTATTCTTGTATCGTCGAGTGAGGAATTGTATTTGTAAAATTATATTTAAAATGTTTTATATATTGTGTTGTTTGAGTTGTTGATGTGATTTGGATTTTCGATCGATTCGTCTGATCAACGTTATCGATAGGATTTCTAAAACACTTGAACAGAGCAAACTGACACAATATTATTTTCAAATTTGGAAAATGAAATAAATTTGTTTGATTATATTGTGAAAATATAAGTAAAAATTTTTCTGGAATTTAATAGGTAAATTAAATTGTTGTTTGAAATGATAATATTTGATTATCATTTATTGTTCTGAATAAATTTATAAATACGGTTTATAAATTTATTGGAATTTGAAATGAATTTAGTTCAGAAATTTGAGAATTTATTAGTTTCCGGTGATTTCGAACTTTGGTTCTTAGAATTTTAAAATATATAGTATTGAAAGTATTTTCGAATAAAATCGTTTCAAAGAATTTTAAAATGTTGAAACCAGTGCTCTTCTCTTTGTCGCTGGAAAATAATTTCGGTGATGGCGGCCGCATCATCGACATTCATTTTCGAGTTTCGAAGTGGAGATACCATTCTGTAGCTTTGCTACGGTTTTGTTTTGAAAAATATTTTGATTTGAATTTCTTTAGTATAATTTGATTTATATATATGTAGGTATCTTATTTTAAAATTTAATTTGATTTGATATAAATATATTATATATATCTCTAAATTGTTTAAAGTTAATCGGAAATCTAATGTTTAAATTTTGTTAAAGGATGATTTTAATTATAAATAAAACCAAAATTTGGAATAAATATTTAAACTCGAACAATTGAATTTGGAAAATTTTATTTGTATATTGTTCAACTGCATTCTAATACAACTTACCTAAATCATCCAGAAGTTGAATATGTAATTGGATAATATATAAGATAAATTGAATTATAAATAAAATTTAAGTGTTTATAATAAATGTTATACACTAAATTTTGATTATAAAGATGTTAATAGTGTTAGATAGGATAATAAGTAAACTCGGTTAATAATGAGATAAATTGTTTTGAAAGAATTAATAAATTGAAATTTGATCAACATATGAAATACCTTGAATTTAAAAGAAATTAATATATGTAAACTAATTTAAATCGAAACTTTTATGTTTTAAATTAATTTATATGGGAAATATATGTGATTAGATATATTAAGTAGAATAAATTTAACAGTAATTTGGAATAAAGAAGAATTTAAATTGTTGAAATAAAATATGATTATAATCAAAGATTATTCAAATTTATGGTTTTAGGAATTGTAAATTGAAGATAATTGGATAATAAGATAATGAATTTAGAAATAGTTGAGATTTATTTTAGTGAAATCAAATGGACTAAATCAATTATTGAACATTAATTAATTTAAATTTGAATTTATACGGTTTAAATTAATTGTTATTTTGTATTTCAAATCTGTTTTTCTTTCTAGTTGTTTCTATTCTCCTACCTCGTTCCTTTTCGGGGACGAAAAGTTTTGAGTGGGGGAGAATGTAACGACCCGTAAATTTTAACCGTTTTAATAACGTAATTAGTTGAAATTTTGTGAAATTTTAATCGATAAAATTTTGAAATGAAAATTTAATATTTGGAATACGTCTAGTTTAACATAGCAGCTGGTAAATTTTCGTCCGAAAATACGAAAGTTTATTTCGCGCGTAAATTCACTTCAATTTAATCAGTTAAAAAGCGTTGTAAATAAAACGTTTTCAAAACCAAAATATTTTTACATAGAAAAATTCTAAACCATCTTCTGAGCAAGATGTCAGTTCGTCATTTTTCCAAATTCGGACACTTATTGCTCCGTCGTTCTTATTTTCTGCAAAATAACAGCACTTTGGTACCGATATCGACTTTTGATCGGATATTCGTACAACTGACATTTGTATATCGTTTTGATTGTCTCGTCGTGCTGATCTTTGCGGTATGTTCAATTTTGTGTTTTAAAGTCCGGTACGTGGCGAAAACCACGAAACGGTTAATCGCATCGGTGTCCGTTTTTTAGTCATTTCATTCCGAGACCTTTTGTTTTCCCTAGTCTATTCATTTTCCATCTTGCTAGCTGTCAGCCACTTATTCAATATGAAAGTTCACTCGAATTGATGTTAGAAAATGAATAGTCATTCGTTGATAATAAATGTACAGTTCATATCTTTGGGGCGTGCATTCTATTAATCCCCTGACTTCTCTCCAAATCTTTCTCATCTCCTCTTTTCATTCTTCTCCTGCAAAAAGATTATAACAGTAAGTTTAAAGATCTTTTACTTTTGCCTCTCTTCCTCTTCACCGTTCCACCACCAAACAACCCACGTCTCTACAGCATTTAACGCCTCAGCCTTCCCATTCATTCCCGGCCTCCTCTTCCATACGTGTACAGCAACCACCGCCTGTAGCCACTCCTACAACAACACAAGAAAGTCACCCATAGCCGAAACCCACTCTTCACCAACCGAACCCCATCACCCACGTCCCACACTCGACCACCGACCTTGCAACCAGCGCCCCTCCACTTCGCCCTGCCTGGACCCCACATAACGCCTACTCCACTACCTCCACTTCGCCCTGCCCCTCCCATTCCAGCCCCAGCGCCTCAACGCAGCAGCCTCGAGCCGAGCCACCAACTTCCCGTCCGGCGAACATCTCCTCCCAGCAGCTGCCTCTCACTTCGGCCAAGCTACTCAACCCGCCTCCACTCAAACCCTATGTCTCTTCTCCCTCCACCCAAGTTCGCCAGACAGCCATTCCAAAACCCATACGCCGGCCTTTCCCCTTGAACAGCCTCGCCACCCGCCAACGCACCTCCTGCTGCCCTCTTCTTCCTCCTTGCCGAGCACCTTCCGCAAACCCGCCCTCCTGCTTGTAAGTGTGTTGCCACTTTTCCGGTTGTTTTAAGTGTCTACAAATTTGTTTGTTCTATAGCTTTATTTTTAACAGTTGATAAGAATTCAAGAGTGGGAAATTCTTAAGCTATGTGCATATATGCTGTTGGGAAAAGAAAAGAATTTTTTTTTTAAAGTATATAAAGGATAGTATATGATGTACATACTATATAGTAAAAAGTATAAGTATAAAGCATAAAGTTAAGGTGTGTTTTAAAATCTGCTTTATAGGTATGAAGAAGAGAATTGTAATTATAGTATATAAATAGTATATAGGTTATACGGCTTATATATTTACTGTAATATATATATTTTGACAACTTATATTAATATATACAAATGTGTATATGTATGTCGTATGAATTGATATCTTACTGTGAAAAGATTTAGAAGGATAAAGGTTCCTTTCTGTAATGATTTTATGACTTGTTGTCCACTCATTTTGTACAGTATCTTATATATACTATATTTTAAAGACAATATCTATATATGTTTTTATACAAAGGTTAGTGTTATATTGTTAGTTATATATTTCATATATGCATCGTTTATAGGTTACAGCTTATATGTATGTTGTATGATTGGTGTCTGCATATGATTACAAAAATAAGTTTATAATATTATTATTTTTTACGTTAGTACGTGTGTGCATATATATGGATTTTAAGGTATATATAGTTATGGATACTTTTACCTGTTCATGTATATGGATAAGTTTAAAGTTGTAATTATTGTTATTTATATGTGCTTATATATATGTAAGTTTTGAAAGTTATTGTTTATTTCAAATATTATTAGGAAGAGATGCTGTTTATGTATGTGTTTATTTAAACCAATGATTTTAAGATATATATTCAATTTAATATGTGTTTAAATTAATATCATATATATATTTTCTAGTTCCGTCAGAACTGATATGAACCGTTTTCATCAATTCCTGTTATCAGCTCGGTTGTTCGTCGAATTCGTGCCTATTTCAACTTGCTTTGGAAATAGTTATTTGGATCGGTCATTTCGCAATTCAAATTGTAGCCTGTTATGTTGTCTATCTCCTCTATATCCTCGAAAGGTAAGCACTCACTCACGATTAACGTTCTTTTATTTATTAAATTTGATTTCAATTGAAACGACAATTGAAATATTGTTGTTGTTTGATATTTACACTGTTATTACCTGTATCAGTTCACCTGTGACATTTGACACCATTATCTGTTATATATGCAATGATAATCCAGTGTGGTTGTTAATTGATTGATTGTTGATGTTGATATTGGACGTTAAAATGTTAATGTAAATTGATAGATAGTATGCAATTGAACTCTATATAGAATAGTTAAATGTTTAAAAATTGATTAGTTAAATTTGTATAATATGACCCCTTTTTACCGTTAAAATTATTGACACGTAGGATTTGTTTAATTACACTTTGAACCACTGAATGTATGTTGTTAAACTGATGATGTATGAAATTGTAAATAGATGACAAGTGAAAATCGTAATGTAATAATCTTTAATCTACATGAAATGATAGTGTAGATTCTAGAAATAATTATATTAATTCGTACAAATAACAATGCGAATTAATACGGTTATTTCGGGATTATTTGAATTGATTATTGGATTGATATTGATTGTTGTTATTGATTGTTTATTTACTTTGACACCATCCCAGTTATCACACTGCAAGTTCCCTTTGTTATGTTTTGATTTTGAATTGAATTGGAATCGGGTTGAAATGATAAATACCCAAATTGAACTTTGACTTAGGATAGAAAATTAAATAAAAACCCGATTGGTCAATAATTTGATTTGAAAATAAACGAAGATTTTATTTGAATAAAGAATATGGTTTTGAAATGAAGTTGAAATTTGAATTTTGATGAAAGGAAAATGGTAATATTTAATAATCTGAAACAAAAGATTAACAATGTAATCAATGAAAGAATGTTGTTTAATTTGAGAAATAATTGAATTAAGTTGAAATGATTTAATAATTAAGTTTGAAATTATAATTAAGTTGAAATGATTTAATAATTAAGTTTGAAATTATAATTAAGTTTGAAATTATTAAACTTTGAAATGATTTTAATAATCAAGTTTGAAATTATAATTAAGTTTGAAATTATTAAATTTTGAAATTATTTGATAATTAAGTTTGAATTATTTAATAATTAAATAAGATTGAATTATTTAATGATTAAATTGAATTGAAATTCTTTAATAAGAAAAATTGAACTTTTGAATAAGTGAATTTTACTTCGTAAAGAATTGAAATTGAGTTTCTTTATTAATTAAGTTTTGGAAAATTATTTAAGGAAGTAAATAAGTGAAATTGGATTTCTTTAACAAAAATGAAATGTGATATTTTGGAATTAATGTAAGACTTGTAATTGGAGGATTGATTTGACGAATTTAGTTTAATTCAAAATTGTAAGTTTTGTTTTAATGAAGTTGAACTTAAGAATTGATTAAATGTATTGGAAATTTAATAGAAATTGTTTTGAATGATAAAGTAACTTAACGAATATTGAATGAAATCGATAAATGAGTTTAAATTGATTTGAATGTTAAATTAAATAAATTTAAATGATTTCGGAATGAATCTTATATACGAATTTAAATTGATATTTGAATTGATTTAAATAAAGATTGAAATTGAATTATAAGATTTTGAAATGGTAATTTGGAAGTTTGAATCGTAAATTATTGGAAATTGGTTTTGAAAGACAAATGAAATGTTAGTTTACGAATTGAAAATGGAAATTGAAATTGATTTGGTTTTGAAATAAATAAACGACCAATCGGTGTAATAATCACGAAAGTTATTAAAGAGACCGGAATCGGTTAGGGACATAGTCACTGTCTAAACCGAAAACCACTTTAATAACTATACGCGGAGTGTTGATCCAGAATGAAGTGGATGGTTTGGTGAACGCGTTGACTGAAGAAAGAGAACGATTTTGGATGACCCTTGACATGACTAAAACAGGAGCCGCGCCGGGCCATTGAGGATCGCCATCTCTAGCGGACACACTTCTTCGATACCTTATCTATTACTTTTCTGATTTGATTTGGGTGCACCCCTTGATTTGGGAGTGTTGTTTCGCGGTGTTGGGGTAGTAGCTGCTATGCCCAACATCAGTCCGGATCACGCAACTACTAGTATCCTAGTTGGTATCGCCTCATGTACCTTGTCATACTGATTATCCTATTCGCGACCACTACGATTTTGATTTGTACCTTTAGTATATGGATTGCCCTCTGGTGACTTCTGGTTTTGGGGAAACTACGGTCTTGTATATGCTTTTGGGAATAAAAATGTGTTAAGGGTGGAATGGGCCACGACTTAACGCTATTTTGATATCTTTATATTACTGATAGACATTATCTACTTAGCGTACATTACTACATAGTAGATAGTTTAACGGATCCTTAAAGGATGGTTATTCCAAACATCCTTTGAGTTACTTGTATTTCAATTGTTATTTCACTTGAGTTGGATTTATTATTATAAGAATGTTAATCCTGACTCGAGTGTTTTGTGTTTTGCTTTACGCTCGGGTCAGACTGAGTAGTTCAGCTTTCGAGACTCACCTTTGGAGTTGGAGCTTCGCTTGGAGATCCAGCTATCTATCCAGCTTTCAGATATTCGATGATTCCAGTGATGTATTCTGATTTGTTTCTGGTTTAACTCTGATGTATCGTATTACTCTTCTGTTGTAAACTCTGATGTATTTTATATATTCATATAGTAGCTTCATGAACTACTATCTCTTTTATTTCCGCTGCACTTATTACTCTGTGTCTGTGATCTGTGATTATTTATTTATTGTATATGTTCAGTTTTGCCAAATTTAAATTAACAACGCGGTATTTTGAGCAATTCAACTCCGGCATGAGTGTCTACCTATACACTTATAATGGATGCGAATGGCCTAAAATGGCGGGTTGTTACAGTAATTAAAGGATAATTAATTAATTTATGATTAATTAATGATTAAGTAAGCAGGATTTATAGAATGAAGTAATTAATTTAATTCATTTTAAATTAATTAGAAATGGTATAAATCATTACTTAAGAATGGATGATAATATTGAATGCTTTGCATTGATTGATATCTCTGATGAGATATATGCTGTGCGATATGGATGTTTAGTTGAATTGTGATGATAATATGGATTTTCTGATAATGTTGATTATCTATTGTGAATTATCCTTCTATGTGTTTAAAGATAATTGAATTGAATTGTTTTAACCTTTAAAACAACTTGGCCTTAAAAGATACGTTTTGGATTTCGATGAGACCGGGATCGGGTTTCCGTATACCGGAATTCCAGGTCTGGAGACCCGAATACCACATCGATCCAAATTAACGATAGGTCGTGAATCTCAAGTGAAGATGAAGATTCAGAGTGCAAGGGTTATTGTTTTCGATCTCGTTAGCACATAGAATTATATTGTAAAACTTTGACGCAGGACATGTTTTTTTTATTTGTTGCTATGTTGAATGTTTTGATTTGATTTCGGCAATTCTTATTTAACAGCTTTGCTCGTCGATTCGTGCCAATTTAGTTTATTTCGGAAGTCGTGCTTGCAATGCGTAACTCAACTTCGTTGTCTATTCTCGCTCCCTAGCCTCGAAAGGTGAGTAATAACTCACGATTAATGTTCTTTTATTTATTAAATTTGATTTCAATTGAAACGATAATTGAAATATGCTGCTGTTAGTTAATTACACTGTTATATATGCAATTACCTGTATCAGTTCACCTGTGACATCTGACACCATTATCAGTTAATTATACGATGATAATCCCATTTGGTTGATAAGTGAATGATTGTTTGTTGTTTATATTGGATGTTAAATTGTAATGTATAAAGTGATAAATAGTATGCAATTGAATTTGACGTAGGATAGTTAAAAATTTGAATCGACATATGTGTTGAATTTGATTTGTTAAATTTGTATAATATGACCCCTTGAATGTTTAATTATTTGACACGTAGAAAAATAGTTAATTACCCTTGAACCATTTGAATTTATGTTGTATTAATTGATGAAGTATGAAATTGAATAACTGATGTCAAGTGTAAAATTGCGTAGAATAATTAGTATAATAATCTTTAATCTACATGAAATGATAGTTTAGATTCTAGAAATAATTATATTAATTCGCACAAACAACAATGTGAATTAATACTGTTTTTTCGGGATTATTTGAATTGATTATTGGATTGATATGATTGTTGTTATTGCTTGTTTATTTACTTTGACACCATCCCAGTTATCACACTCCAAGTTCCCTTTGCTATGTTTTGATTTGAAGTGAATTGGAATCGGGTTGAAATGATAAATATCCAAATGAACTTGACTTTGGATAGAGAATTAAATAAAACCCGATTGGTCAATATTTTGATTTAAAAATAAAATGAAGATATTATTTGAATAAATAATATGGTTTTGAAACGAAGTTGGAATTTGAATTTTAATGAAAGGAAATGTTAATATTTAATAATCTGAATCAAAATATTAACATAGTAGATGATGAAGGAACGTTGTTTTAAAATTAATTATTTAATTATTAAATTTGGAATTATTAATAATTAAGTTTGAAATTATTTAATAATTAAGTTTTGAAATTATTTTATAATTAAATAAGATTGAATTATTTAATAATTAAATAAGATTGAATTATTTAATAATTAAATAAATTGAATTCTTTATTAAGTGAAATTGAACTTCTTGAATAAGTGAAATTAAGTTCTTTATTAATTGAGTTTTGAAATTGTAACTAAGTGAATAAATAAGTGAAATTGAATTTCTCTAACAAGAAATAAAATGTGTTTTATTGAAATTAATGTAAGACTTGAAATGTAAAAAATTTGATTTGATGAATTTAATTTAATGCAATTTGTAAGTTTTGATACAATGAAGTTGAACTTAAGTAATTGATTTAGTGAATTGGAAATTAAATAGAAATTGTTTTGAATGACAAATTAACTTAACGAATATTGAATGAAATCGATAAATGAAGTTAAATTGATTTGAATGTTAAATTAGATTAATTTAAATGTTTTCGAAATGAAACCTATATACGAACTTGAATCAATATTTGAATTGTTTTAAATAAAAAATCGAAATTGAATTATAGGATTTTGAAATGAATTTGGAAGTTTTAAAACAGAAATTATGGAAATTGATTTAGAAAGATAAATGAAATGTTGGTTTGCAAATTCTAATTGGAATTGTAATTGATTTGGTTTTGAGATATATAAACGACCAATCGGTGTAATAATTACGAAAGTTATTAAAGAGACCGGAATCGGTTAGGGACATACTCACTGTCTAAACCGAAAACCACTTTAATAACTACACCCGGAGTGTGATCCAGAATGAAGTGGTTGGAATGATCTACGTGATGACTGAAGAAAGAGAACGATAATGGATAACCTTGACACTTGTGTCAAATTGGAAATGACTAAAACAGGAGCCATGCCGGGCCAAATGGGGGTTAACTACCTCGAGCGAACACACTTCTTCGAAAACTACTCATTACTTGTTGTCGATTGGTGCACCCTTGATTTGGGAGTGTTGTTTCGCGGTGTTGCGATCGCTGCGGCGATGCGTTCTCACCAGTCCGGATCAGGCAAACGGTAGTTTCACTACCTTGGGTATTGCCTCATGTGCCTTGTCATACTTGTATCCCTGTATACGTGTGTTAACGTCAAAATGTGAACGTCAACACCCGGTGTGTGTAGTAAGATTGTGAAAGCACCACCCGTGTAACGGGAACAGAAATCAAGCAGGAAAATAGCAGAAATGCAGTAAAAGACAGCAGTTTATAGTGGTTCGGCTTAAGATTCAGCCTACGTCCACTTTTAATCTCTTTATTATTGAATCTGGTTACAAATTGGTACAAATCTCCTGTGAAAACAGTACAACTCGATCCCAAGAAGCAATCTTGACTACTAGCTCAATCTTCGGCGATGAAACTCGATGAATCCATGTCGGATGTTAAGAATTTCTCTCGAAGTTTGTTGTAGTGTCTTGAATGCTTGAAGGATTCTTGTTTGCTGAATGATTGGAGAGTTTGACAGAGTAACGGCGCTTTAGAAATGAATTGCCCCAAGTCCCCTCAATGTTGGAAGTGAAGGGGTATTTATAGGAGCAGATTTCTGAGCTTTCAATTTGGCCAAGTCATGAGTCGTGACCGACTCATGGTAAGTCGTGACTCGTATTCGACTTATGATGTCTCGTGGGCGCCTTATGGTCAATCTTGCGGCTCAGTTGGAAGAGAAGTGCTAAGTCGTAGACGACTCATCAGATCAAAGTAGCATAGGCCAGGGCCTTGGATTCCAGTTTGATAGCCCTTAAGTCATAAACTTGATGAGTCGTGAGACCTCCTGAGTCGTCAGTTCTCATGAGTCGCAGATCCTCATGAGTCGTAAGAGTGATGAGTCGTAGGACCTCATGAGTCGCCAGTTCTCATGAGTCGTAAATCTCCATAACTCGTTGAACCTCGTAAGACCATGAGTCGTAGAAAGCTTGTCTGATGAGTCGTAAAGACCATGAGTCGTTTACTCCATGACTCGTAAGACCATGAGTCGTATAAGAGTTAACTTTATGAGTCGTAGCATGCTAAGTCGTAAGTCGTTAAACTTTTTAACTCGTAGGTCGTTGAGTCGGACCATTCCTTAGGTTGGAGCCTGTTGAGTCGTAGGTCATCTAAGTCTTAACTCGTTAAGTAGTGCAATCCCTTAACTCGTTAACTCTTGAGTCGCGTACTCCTTAAGTCATGGAGAATTAAGGGTTAACATTTGCCCCTCGAAATACACGCCTAAGTCGTAGGTCGTGTGTTTCGACTTATCTTAACTCGTGTGGGCCGATTCCAATTCCTTCAACCTGGGGTATAAAATGCTTAGGTCGTTCCTCTTTTCTCCGTCTTCCTATTACTCGTTCTTTAAGCCGTATCTGCCATTAACGCAATTTCAAGCTTCCAAAGGCGATTTCGACCTGATTTACTTCCAGCCATTCCCAATTACACCGCGTAAGCATCTTTTCCCTTTTCCCAATCGCCGATCATTGCCGTCGACCTTCATCCATGATTTTTCCTTTTGGGCCCTGCGAATACTGTTATACAGGATATCCATGAACTTAAGGTGGCTCGGTGTGACTTGCATCGATTTGTGATTTACGGTGATTTAGAAATAGGGTTGATGGAGAGGCTAACTGGTTAATGGATTAACGGGTTGGAAAGTTAACGGGTTAGGAGTGATAAAGCTCTAGAGTTAGGAGGTAAATGGGTTAGGAATTGGATGGATAGATGGTTAATCGAGTTAAGGATTTAGCGAGTCAGGAGTTAGATGGATTGGTAATTTCGCGTGATCCAGCAGTTTTGATGTTACGACTTACGACTTTAAAGTCTCTTTTTATTCCTCACGACTTACGACTTAGAGAACAGCTGACCCTAGGTCGCAGGAGCCATTTGAGTCGTTCGCGACTTAGCACTTGTTCAGATTTTGCTTGAATGTGTGGTACGATTGGAGAGTTACGACTCAACTTGATTCATGGCATATCTTTTAGACCGTGAACGAGTTAGGACTTGGGAAAATCTGCCCCATGCTAAGTCGTGACCGAGTTAGAACTTGAGCAAATTTCCCACTGCCTTGAATGCTAAGACTTGAATTGTTTGAACTTTGGACTCTTGAATTTTGTTGCACTCTTTTATAGATTGTTAATAACTCTGACTGCCTGTTATAACATGTACAAAAACTGGGACGAATATACTGCCACCGACTGCCCATATCGGATGACAGATTAGTTGATAAAGATTACAATTAAATGAACTGTATGAGTGAAATGCTACACAATAACCAACTCAAATGAAGTATTAAAGCAGAATCGTAATGGTTAACTAAAACCGATTTGTCTGCATTGACACTGCACTTAAGCATTAACAAGTTTTGAAATCTCGTAATCGACTGATTGTCAGTTAGTTTAATTCCAGTTATACTTGCTTTTTTTCTTATTTTTATTAGTTTTGCACAGCACTTTACACTTTTTAGGAAACATGCACCTTCACTTTTGAACACTCGGCTGATTGTGTAGAATGGCATCCCATCAAGAAGATTTGGAACCAAGTGGAGAAGCTTTTCCAATTGCTATTCCGTTGAATGATCCCCCAGAAAAGACTCCTACCACTCTGAGTCAAAAAGTCTTCCGTCTACTATGCTCCCAGTTTGGCATCGCTGAATCTGACGCTTTGCTTCCTGGAGTAAACGACACTGCTGATAGGCCGCCGCACGGCTTCATCGCAGTGAACCGCCAAATGTGCTTGAGTGGAGCGATTCCCCCGTTTAATGACTGTCTCCGAGAACTTCTTCTTCGATTATCTATCTCCCCTTTTCAACTTCATCCTAATGGCTACGCCATCCTGCTGGGACTGTGTGTGCTTTTTAGGAGAATGCTGGACCGTTTCCCCAGTTTTGGAGAAATTTGCTTTCTATGCTCGTTCACAAGGACCAAGGACCATCCTTCTATCACAGTTGTAAGGAGTGCCAGGAATCGCAAACTGATTATTGGTCTTCCCGAAAGCGTTCCTGGGTTTCTGAGCCAGTTTTTCTTTGTTCGTTGTCCCCCGGGATTTTACGCCATTTGGAGAGTGGGAAGTACGATTATCTATCTTTTCTCTGTGTTTTCAAAAATTCTTCGAAGTCCAAATTGTCAAGTGTTAACCTCTTTTTCTACTGTTTCAGCGCTTCCTCCTCCCTCTAGGGAAACTCGCCACAAAACTACCTTCGAGAGGCTTATTGCTGTGCCGGTTGAGGAGAGGAGTGTTCAATTTCTATTGAGAGATGAGTTACTCCATGAATTTGGACTCTTACATCCTTCCCGTTCCACTCAGCCACATGAAGTCCCTGATTCTTCGGCTGAGGAGTCAGATGCCCCTGCTTTTGCTAAAGAACCTTCACCGAAAGAATTTACCGTTGAGACTTCATTGGTGAAGTGTTCTACTCTTACCGACACTGCGGGGCCGTCCACTAAGTTAGCACTTGCCCCGGTTATTGAAGAGGAGGAAAATCTTCACACTTTTGAAAAGACGGCTGAGGTGGAAGTTGAAAAAGATAACTCTTCCATGCACCATGGCGATGATACTTTCGACAGTTTGAGCGACATCATGATAACCTCTCAGGAGCTCTTTAAAGACGATGTTTCTAAAGTGATTCCTCCTGTTATCGAAGCAACTTCTTCTTTGCAACAAACCACCACGCCTTCCACATAACTTATTGCCATTTCTACACCCAAAAGTGGTTTGTAGTCTGACGCGTGTAGTTTGCACATCACACACACTTAGTATTTTGGCACTTATATGCACTTAGCTTCTTCAACTTGAGGATTTCTAAAACTGGTCTTTTTCTTCAATTTCAGGTTCTCTGATGGGGCGAAGCGGCTCTTACTACAATAAATTCCAGCGTTACGGAAGCCGTGAGGCTTATGACTTTAGGAGTTATATTAGTGCCGTGAAAGAAACTGACGAGGAGAGAGCTGCTCGAAAGGCTCATGAGAGGCGAGCTCATGAAGAGCGTCGCCGGAGAGAAGATGAGGAATACTACGGGAGAAGGGACGAGCAACGTGACTCTTCTCGCAGAAGCGACGATCCTTATAAAAGGAAATCTTACGACGATAAGGGAAAGAGTCACACTTCTGATGATTCCAGTAAACGTGCCAGACTTGGTGAGAAAGACACATCTAACACCTCGGAAAAGACAACCGCTTCTGTTCCTCCTAATACATCTTCCGGTTCTCCTGCCCTTAAGGAGTCTGACATCCAGACAATCATTAATAGGCCACAGTACCAAGCTGGAGATGGTCCTCCCACACTCCAGAGCCGATTTCCGAATTGGTGTCTGAAAGGAGTGCGTTTTGATTTGGACTTGGTCCCCATTGATAAGCAGGCGATGTTGAAAAATGTCGATGCTGTAAAGCTTGACATCGAAAGAATGTCTGGGTGGCAGAAGCTGGTTGATGAACTTCAAAGGGTCAACCATCTGAACCTTGAAGCGATGATGACTATGGAAAATGATAAAACAGAATGGGACAAATGGCGTAAGCAGCATGACGCGGAGATGAAAAGCATTAGCGATGGTTATGGGAAGCTCGAAGCTGAAGTTGAAAAACTTAAAAATGAGCTTGCTACTTCCTCCACTTCTTATTCTCAGAAAGAAGAAATGCTTCAAAAACAAGTTCGGGACGCCCATGCTGCTCAGCGGAATACTGAAGTCAAACTTGAAGCAGAACAGCATGTTGTTAGAAAATATCGTGATGACGCTGCTCGTCTTCAGGAGAAACTCAGCTCTCGAGACTTAGAAATTGCTAGGCTACAATCCCAGTTACTGAAGGCTGAAAGAGAACGTGATGAAGTTCTTTCTGGTAAAGCTGCAGCCGAAGAATCCCATAAGGCGACCATAGCCACCGTTGACGCGACTCTGTTCGACTTTTATATGCATTGTGTCCTGGGGCGTGGGAGCCTTTCATTTTTGGGACCAGAGTATGAAGTCACCTTAGCGGAGGTATGGGAGGCAATCATTGACTTATTTGGTGGTGCCGGATACTCTGAAACAGATCTTCAAGCTACCTACTTAAGTGAGAGCGATCGCGCTGCCCTTGCCAAAGGAAAAGAGCAGCTCATCCGAGTGCGGGCCGAAGCGACGGGAGAGAAGCTTCCTGAGAAAGAAACACCCCCTATTGCTCCTGCTTATACTTCGGTTTTAGCTCATGCGGATATTGCTGGCTCTAGTTCTCATTCCACGCCTCCTGCTAAGGTTGACGCAGAAATTGTAACCACCCCTACAGAGGAAGAGGCAATGAAAGACTTCCAAGCTCGGGAATTTGAGATTGATCTCGCTAAACCGGCTTCTCCAGGTAACTTTGACGATTCACGGTCTTCTTTTTTCTCGGAGAATACTGATTTTGATATCTTTTATTATGCAGCAGACACCCCAGAAACTGCCCCAACTCTTCCTTCTTCAGCTGCCGTTCCTCCTCCTTCTCAAGTTATACCTCTTCCAGCTTCCCAGCCTGGTTCACAGGAAAAACCAATAGCGGCCCTTGAAGGTTTAGATGAACCATCTGCTTCCGAAGAACAGAAGGCAGAAGGTCTGGAAGATAGCGAGAAGACCCCGGAGCAGTCTTTCGATTATGACACAAAGCTTTCTACATTTCTTGCTCCGGGGAGTGAGTCTTCTTCCAAGAAGAAGGGGAAGCGTGTGGTTTCAAAGAAAGGAAAGAAGAGTTCTTCTGCTGCTGGGGATAAGGCAGAGATTGATCCGGCTGAGTCTCTTTCTCCTTCTTCTCCGATGCGGCCTACGAAGCTAGTTACCAGGCCGGGTAAAAGCTCCAAGGGTGGGAAGAAGGAGAAATGAGTTTGATTTTGCATTTTCCGCTTTTTGTATTGACCGGGGATTGTGCGGATACCGGTCTCCGCTTCTTTTTGTAACCTGTACAATGTAAAAATTTCTCATAGTATTGAAATAAATAGATATTTTTCTTGTACAAATCCTTGTGTATGTAGGAATACATCTGTTTTTCATTTGAAGTATAGAGTAAACGATTCTTTTCATTTGTACAAATTTTCTGTCTGTGTTTCAAGAACGCATTTACTCCACATCTTTATTACGTGATATTGCAATGAACTTGTGGTATGTTGCTTGTATATTACTTTTATTAATATAACTGAATTGTATAGTGTTGCCCCCACACCACAAGTATATTGTAATATTTCTTGATTTCACAAGGCCGATACTCTTATTTTAGAGAATAACTTTCCACTTTTTCAGGGAAGAATTATTCTGCTTTTAATAGAGTATATCTTGTCTTTGGAGAAATCTTTATTTTCTTTTTCTTCCTGAAGAACATTTCGACTTCTGGGAATGATCACTTTTATTTGTTTGAAAGTGAATTTTCCTGCACGGTGAAATGAGCTTCCGCAGAAGGTTTTGATTTTTGTGCCCCAGTAAAGGGTTTATTTTTGGTATTTCAAGCAAGGTGAAGTACGCCTCTGAAGAGGTCTTTTGGTCTCCGAAGAGAAGCGATTTTGGAATTTCATCTCTGGTGAAGTGGGTCTCCGAAGAGAAGCATTTTGCACTTCTACACGGGTGAAATGTGCCTCCGAAAAGGGCTTTTGCCTCCGAAGATGGCTTGTGCCTCCGAAGAGGGCTTGTGCCTCCGAAGAGGGCTTGTGCCTCCGAAGAGGGCTTGTGGTTGCCTGGAAGTTACTTTCTCATGGTCGGAGGGGTCCACGGGGCAAGCGTAAGTCGTTCGATTGGATGTTTGTTTGTACAAACGATCGCAATCGATTAACAAGGTGCCCCTTTTTGGTAGTCCCACCGATCTTTTTGATTGAGGAAAGCTCTCCATTTATTGGCGTGCCTCGTTAGAGGGCTTTGTTGTCCCTTGGGAAGGAGCATCAGTTGGTTGGTGTGCCAGGAAGGTTGCGTCTTAGGGGCAAGTGGATCCATGGGATGGACACAAGCTGCCTGATCGGATGCATCACAATCAGCCAGCGAGGGTCTTATTCCTTCTGCTCGGGAAGGTATCCCTTTAATGGATCTACTTGCTTTCCTGTTGAGAGGCATACCTTCCTTTGGCTGCTTCCTTGTTTGCCTGCTCATGTTGTATCATCATTCGCCAATCTGCGATCCTTTATCATCGTTTCCAAGTGCGTGTTCCCTTCTTTTGCAAGTGAATTGCTTTATCCGAAGAAGTAGACTTCACTGTTGAATGACTCCACAGAATAAACGCAAGTTATTTGGTTGGATGCCTTTTTATATTAACTATCGCAACCAGTTAACGAGGGCTTGACATAGCGGAGCCGTCAACTTTTTATGTGAAGCTTCTCTTGTATGGGATTTGAGTTTGAAATTTTTGTTGCTTGGAATTTGCTAAATGATTTGTAAGGTTCGCTTAGCCTTGCGATGGGTGAGCTTTGCTTTAATGGCCTGCAGTATTAGATCGATATTTTAGCAATACATTTAGAGTATTTACACATCGAAATATAACAGGCATTTTATAACAGAAAACACAATGCATAGTTTTTCATTATTGAGTCACGCTGATTTCTCAACGGTTTACAATGCAGAAGTTACACATCTATTATTATCTTTACACATTCAAGCAATGCTGTTAAGTAAAAATGAATGCTAGTTATTATTGTTTCAGAATCTCCAAGCTGGATTTCCATTTGTGCTTGATTCATAGCTTTTGGATATTTATGCCAGAGAAATTGAGAGATGCCCCAGCCGCAGTTTTGTGGGTAATTAGTAGTCATCCCAACTTCTGCTTGCTGGGTATAATCCGCCTGTGATAGCATTAATGACAAGCTCTTCTGAATCTTGCACTGCAGTGTTGTTGTGAGAATCGGATTGATGGGTAGGATGTTGTTGATCCCGAGTGGATGAGGTTGGATTGACTCCGCTTTTCTTAACGTATTGTTGGAGTTTACCTTGTTCCAACAATTCTTCAATTACTTTCTTTAACTGGCGACATTGGTCAGTGTCATGGCCAGGTTGATTGTGAAATTGGCAGAATTTCCCATTACTCTTTGCACCTTTCGTCATCTCAGGTGGCTTAGGATACTGGACAACGTCTTTTGTTGCAAAATAGATATTCCTTGGTGTATCAGTTAAAGGGGTATAATCTGAAGAATTAAAGCGGCGAGGTTTCTTTTCATTTCCCTGGTTCTTTCCTCCTTCATTCTCCCTTTTCTGACTTTCAGATTCACTTTTCTTAGATAGGACACTGTTGTTATTAGTTTGGGCAGCAACCACCTTTGACGTCGTAGAAAGGTTTTCAAGGCGAATGAACTCGTCGGCCTTTTTATAGAATTTATCAAGTGAGTTCGGTTCCTTCATCTTTAGCCATATTCCAAATTTACTCGATTTATCAATGGCTCGCATCAAATAAGTCAGGATCATGCGTGGTTCCGCATTTTCCACTTCGGCTAAAGCTATATTGAAACGGCTCAAGAAAGATTTGATTGATTCTCCGGGCGCTTGTTCAAGGTTAGACAGTGACATTATATCCTTAGCTTTTGAAGCATACAACCTGAACTGTTCCTTAAACTTTTGTGTTAGGTCGGAGAACTTATCTACAGACCGAACTGGAAGCTTTGTGAACCAAAGTAAAGCCACACCTTCCAGGTATACCGGAAAGTACCGACACTTGATCTCGTCTGATGCTCTTGCACCGGTCATATGCCAATCGTATTTGTATAGGAAATGATTAGGGTCAGTGGTTCCCCTATAGGCTTGGATAGTAGGAGGTGCAAATTTCCTTGGGAATTCTGCTCTCAGGATCCTTTCAGTAAACGGAGTTCTGCTTGGCGCAAATCCCCAGTCAGCCTCATCCTCTTCCCTTTGCATGCTCTCTTTCATGATGCGGCCAACCATTTCAGACAGGTACTCTTTATTGTTCAAAGACACCTCCGGGCAAGCACCATTTCTTCCCTCGGAAGTTTGCCCGGGCATATGTTCATGACAAGTTGGTTGCGGCCTAGAACCATCAGCTTGGAAAGGTGGCGTTTCAGGAAGGGTGGTTTGATGGTTTTCTGGTTGACGATTTGCCCCAAGCAGGGCAGTTATTCTATCCATCATCAAAGCATTTTGAGTTTCAATTTGTTGGTATAATCCAGAAACTGCGTTATCCAATTCAGCTCTGGTGACTCCAACGGTTGGAGTTGCTTGGTCTGTTATTGGGGAAGCGGAAGTTCCTTCGTGAGTATTTCCGGATCTGATAGGTCTACCTCTTCTTCCAGGAGCCATTACTTCGGATCTGGTTTTTAAGAGAGGTTCTTTTTATGAATCTTTGCGAAGCAACGGTGGATGATTGCCTGAGTTGGTCTCTCAGTGAAAGCACCAAAATGTTAACGTCAAAATGTGAACGTCAACACCCGGTGTGTGTAGTAAGATTATGAAAGCACCACCCGTGTAACGGGAACAGAAATCAAGCAGGAAAATAGCAGAAATGCAGTAAAAGACAGCAGTTTATAGTGGTTCGGCTTAAGATTCAGCCTACGTCCACTTTTAATCTCTTTATTATTGAATCTGGTTACAAATTGGTACAAATCTCCTGTGAAAACAGTACAACTCGATCCCAAGAAGCAATCTTGACTACTAGCTCAATCTTCGGCGATGAAACTCGATGAATCCATGTCGGATGTTAAGAATTTCTCTCGAAGTTTGTTGTAGTGTCTTGAATGCTTGAAGGATTCTTGTTTGCTGAATGATTGGAGAGTTTGACAGAGTAACGGCGCTTTAGAAATGAATTGCCCCAAGTCCCCTCAATGTTGGAAGTGAAGGGGTATTTATAGGAGCAGATTTCTGAGCTTTCAATTTGGCCAAGTCATGAGTCGTGACCGACTCATGGTAAGTCGTGACTCGTATTCGACTTATGATGTCTCGTGGGCGCCTTATGGTCAATCTTGCGGCTCAGTTGGAAGAGAAGTGCTAAGTCGTAGACGACTCATCAGATCAAAGTAGCATAGGCCAGGGCCTTGGATTCCAGTTTGATAGCCCTTAAGTCATAAACTTGATGAGTCGTGAGACCTCCTGAGTCGTCAGTTCTCATGAGTCGCAGATCCTCATGAGTCGTAAGAGTGATGAGTCGTAGGACCTCATGAGTCGCCAGTTCTCATGAGTCGTAAATCTCCATAACTCGTTGAACCTCGTAAGACCATGAGTCGTAGAAAGCTTGTCTGATGAGTCGTAAAGACCATGAGTCGTTTACTCCATGACTCGTAAGACCATGAGTCGTATAAGAGTTAACTTTATGAGTCGTAGCATGCTAAGTCGTAAGTCGTTAAACTTTTTAACTCGTAGGTCGTTGAGTCGGACCATTCCTTAGGTTGGAGCCTGTTGAGTCGTAGGTCATCTAAGTCTTAACTCGTTAAGTAGTGCAATCCCTTAACTGGTTAACTCTTGAGTCGCGTACTCCTTAAGTCATGGAGAATTAAGGGTTAACAACGTGACCACTACGATTTGTTTTGTGTTATACCTATGGAGTACTCCCTGATATCCCACTAGTTTACGGTGGAGTTTACAGTGCTGTATAGACTATAACGCTTATATAAAATGTGTTAAGGGGGATAATGGTAACGCCTTAACACTATTTTGATATTTTATATTACTGATAGGCATTATCTACTTATCGTACACTACTACATAGTAGATAGTTTAACGGATCCTTAAAGGATGGTTATTCCAAACATCCTTTGAGTTACTTGTATTTCAGTTGCTATTTCACTTGAGTTGGATTTATTAATATAAGAATGTTAATCCTGACTCGAGTGTTTTGTGTTTTGCTTTACGCTCGGGTTAGACTGAGTGTACCAGTATTCGAGACTCACCTTTGGAGTTGGAGCTTCGCTTGGAGATCCAGCTATCTATCCAGCTTTCAGATATTTAGTTGATTCCAGTGATGTATTCTGATATTGTATTTGACTATTGTATTCGAGATTTCTATTGTATCTTATTTTACTCTGATATGTATATAGTAGCTTCATGAACTACTATCTTTTGTTTCCACTGCAATTATTACTCTGTGTCTGTGTTCTGTGATTATTTATTTACTGTATATGCTCAGTTTTGCCAAATTTAAATTAACAATTTGGTATTTTGAATTATTCAAGTCCGACATGTGCGGATGCGAATAGTCCAAAATAGCGGGTCGTTACAGTGCAATAGGAGGATGACCTATATGAGAAATTACCAAATTAACAAAAATTTTAAATATTTGATTCTCTTATTATATAAACTAAACAAAATTACCAAATTTCAACTTTTATGAAAATTATTCCTGACAAACGTTTATCCTTTTATAACTAAATGCTTTTTCATCTCTAAACCAGAAAACCCAATACTTTAAATTAGAAAAAAATTGTTGAAGATTATGATCTTGGGTGCTACTATATACACCCACCAATACACTCCCTGATGCCAATAAAAGAATTAAAAAAACACTTCAAACACCCACCATTGTGGAAAATGCAAAAGATTTAAATTTTTATAAACTTGACATATATTCTCACTTCGAATTTGTTTGTCAACTTGGTCGATACTTCTTCGCAAGTTTTTAGTGCTATATTTTCAATTTATACATGTTGGAAAGAGATTTCAAATGAAACCGTCTAGCATCCTAATATATTAAAGTTCAAAAATTATCGAATTAACTTCTATTTTCTAATAAAATTTTGAATTGTTGGAAATTTGTTGAAAAAAGGATTGGAGTTGATGAGATTTGAGTTCATGATTGTTGTTTAAAGTTATATTTTCAAGAAAATGAAAGAATGAATGCTTGTTTTCTTAAAAATAAAGAAAATGAGAAGTGAGTATAATTGGATGAGATAAGTATTGATAAGTTAAAAAAGATGCGGGTGAGAGCTATGTTATGAAAAGTGTGCTTAAGCGTCGCTTAAGTATCGCTTAAGTGCTAAATGCCTTTACAACGCTTAATTTTTTGAAAAAGCAATAGAATTAAGCGATGAGCGCTTAGGTGTGCTTAATTGGTGGTTATTCGCACTTCGCTTAAATTTAAGTGATGATTAAGCGCTACTAAGCAAAAAAGATGTTATTTTATAAAACAAAAGGAAATTGGATTATAGCGAAAAAGCTATAATCCCTAACAAAATTTCTCCATTTTCTACAATATAGGCTGGTGGATGGTTAGTAGTATTTTGTATTAAGATGTGAGTATATTTATTTATCAAATATGCACAATTTGTATATAACTTGAGTATGCTTACGTCTACTGAATAGCGAAAGTCAAATTTAGATTTTGCAACCTATGAATTTATAAGTTAAACCTACTTCTTTGTTTAATTTGTGAATACACAGATGATGCACTTAATATAATATTTTTACACAAATTTATATTGATACAAATAATTCATGCTAAAAAATTAAGCAGCGCTTAAGCGCCATTAAGTGAAGCAAGACTTCTATCGTCTCGTCTCGCTTAGCGCTTAAAATAACATTGGGTGGGAGAAGGAGAAGAGTGGGTGTATTTAATTGCACCTTTGATCTTGGTGGAAAAACCATCTCTTTTTTTTTGAAAAGTTAGTTCCATTTTCTAATAAAATTCATATACTTCAAATATGCCCTATTAAAACCATAAAACCCCCTAACATAGATAAGCGTCTTGTAAGGAATTTTTTTTATATATTATCTTTATATATTAACTTACAATGGTACAATATAAAAAATTAATGGATAAAATGTATTAGGACATCAAATATGTGGAAGAGTATAAAATAAGATATTTGCTCAAAACCCTTGTATAAAACCCCAATATATTAGTAAGTATTAAATACTTACTTTATACCAAACACTTAATACAAGTAGGTTCATTTAATTATCATGTCGATATTTCCCTTTTAACACTTCATTTTCTTCGCACTTTAGTGGAGGAACTAGCGAGTAACTCAAATCGATTTGATGAAAAACGGCAGATCTAGTCATTTTCTTTTCAATTAGTATTGCTCCTATTGGTTATCACTTTAGGCAGCTATCTCTTGCTCTGGTTGGATCAGAGTCGAGTGATAAAGTTATTAACAGGCTAGAGGTAGCTCGCTAACTCTAGATCTATTATGGATTTGGCGATTGCTTTATTGTTGGTTGAAAAAAAATTATTCCAAACTCCTCGAAGATAACCCTCTTTCCCTCTGTGTATTCTCTTTTAATATTAACTTGTTGGAGTAATTGGTTGCAATCTTGTATGAGTTAAATAACATATACATGCTCTAATATCTTAATTCCTTGAAATGTTTGGGAGTTGTGTTCACACACCATATATGCCACATTAGTCTTGTAATAAAAATATCAAGTAAACGATCGACTGATTCGGATAATCCAGTAAATTATTTGACTTGTAATTTTAACTTTGGTTTTATTTTGTTTCATTGTGTTGTGCTTGTCTTCAAAATGCAAAAATATTTTGACTAGTGCAGGGGTAAGTTGAACAACGTCCAATCTAAGCTAGGCATGGTTAAAGCTGCTCGATCTCCTAGGAATTGGAGCAACTCAAAGCTTACCTTATTTCTTGAAAGGACAAGGAGGTTGCCTAAGGGGCTAGGGTAGATAAAGCTGAGCATGCAACTAAGCAGGCTACTAAGGGCTTGAAGCAGCCCAAAAGATTTGAGGAGGATGCTACCTATGCAGTCGTATACCGCATCTATGACCAAGTCAAAAGAACAATTTTTACGGGTCGGAAATGAGGAGGACTCATGTATTTTATGTATATGTCTTTCATGCTGCTTATAATATAGAAACATCTTGTTTAAGGAGAGCACTCATGCAAGGGTAAGCTTCCCTTGTCTAAGATGAGTATGGAAGACAATTCGATAATAAAAATTAAGTGAAATTGAGATGATGATAATTTGGGGTTGTTTTAGGACTATTTGTGATAGATTGGTTTAATGATTTCGATCGTTTCGTTGGTTATCAAACTTCAATTCTAAATTCAAATGTATAATGAACATTATATTTTGATTGTCTTTGATCATGTTTGATTAATTTGATTGTTATTTAATTGTATTTGATATCATTTATTTTTCTAATTGCATTATGTAATGTTCAATAGGATATTTAAAACTTTGAATAAACCACAAAGCATGAAACTAAGAACACATCTAACATTCTTTAAAGAAGAGCATTAAGGATTTTCCATCAAAATAGCATTCAACATTGGAAGTTACTACACCTCAATTCAACTATTAGTTCCATGATTAACATGTTTCAATTCATTCCCTTAAGCCCTACCCTACAATTGTTGAATGGGATCCAATGTCCTAAAACCCTTATTGGAAAGCAATATTATAAGTTTCAAGTTGTGGTTACAACAGTGTCCATGGTTTGAATATTCTCTTACTAAGAATAACGCACAATGTTTTGCCCATTATCTTTTTGGAGAGAAAAGCAGGTTATCAGAAGTTCAATCTGCACTAACTTTAGAAGAATTTAACTTAAGGAAGTTAATTAATAATGGTATAAAATATGCATTTTTACAGCATGTTGGTATACCACTTTGTCACACAACAAATGTGAGAACCGTGCAAGGGATTATAGTAAGAGGGTGGTTAATGTTCAATTAGAAGAAAAAAAATTGTAAAACCAAATATGCCTTAAAGCAAGCATTCAAGCTATTTTCTATCTTGTTCTTCAAGCGTATGGTTTTGGAGTACATAATGAAAGCTTAAGTTCGTCAAAGCTGTTAAAGCAAGGAATAAATTCATTGAATTATTAAAGTTTAAAGAAGAAAGAAATGATGAACTTGCACACAAAAATTACTAGATAATTCCCCTCAAAATCTCAAGTAAACTTCTCCTATAATTCAAAAAGATATTATGCATATTATAGCTATTAGAGAGGAATACGATCCCTGAAGAAAATGGAAGTAAAAAATATGTATTCTTGTTGATGAATTTCAAGATGAAGTTAAGAGAGAAAAAATTTCCCCTGTATTGAGATATATCTGATATGATGTTTTAATATCAAAACCTATTTTTTTATACTTTCTATGTTGAGAGTACATCAACATTGTGTCTTAAGACCGGGACGTCTAGTGTGCTTTTGAAGATTCAATCTAACAATTCAAAATTTAGGAGTCAAGGTTGTGATGGTGGAAGTAATAGGCCCATGCTCTCTCATTCAACTACGCATTAAACACATAACCTTCATCTATACTATTATATTATTACTAAGTTGCATTTCAAGGGAACAGAAGCCTCCTTGATATTTTGTGAAATGAACAGTCGCGCTTTATATTTCTTCCTTTCCCGACCTTGCTCCCCACTTCATCATCCTTTCACGTAAAAAAAAAGTAGCCTCTCCCGTCAATTCTAATTTTCTTGTTCTTCCATTGCGCCTCTCCTTTTCGTTTACCCATCCTCGCGAATCTAATTTTGTTCTTCCATCGCGCCTCTCCCTTTCCTCCTTTTTTCCAACCTAAATAATAAGGTCCCCCAATTCGTTGCTTTTTCACTCTATCGCGGTTGTCCATCCCTCCTACAAATTCCGCTTGCCAAATAGACTCGCCTCTATTACCACTATTTCCATCAATTTTAACTACAGTATCATCCTCCTCAAACCATAGAGGCAATTAAGCATTTTTTTCATTTTTATTTTTAAACAATAAAAAAAATCATTGTTACTGTTTAATCTTTTTCTATATTTGGTATTCCCACGGCACGCAAATACAAGTCTTGCTTTTATTGTTTTCTATTTACTCATGATGCTCTTCAACATGTTTAAGGTATCTTCTTCTATCTGTTTTTTATTCGCAATATATTTTACATTTAATCTAAACCTTATTCCCAATTTCATTTCTTATTTGATAGTATTTGGCTAAATTCAAAGTTTCATTTGGGTCAACCTTATTAAATATGTCATTGATCTTGATGATGAAAAATATATGTGTTCAAAAATTTCTATAACCGAAATATGCTTATGTTTATGCGAAAAAAATACTTGGATAAAATTCTCAATATGTTATTAGCAGCCTTTTTAACTGCTCAGAAAATCTGGATTTTGTTTTATTGCTATTTTTCTTAATTCCAAATGGAACCTACTGACTACTGATATAGATTTTTTTAGGTAGCTTTCTCATGCTGTACTAATTCATGCCATCATGTATCTTAAACTTCCTGACAACCTTCTTTTATTTTATTTGCAAACTGTAACAGGTTGACATACAATTGTACCTTCACGCCATATCCACTACAAACTCATAAAGAGATGATAGGTGACACACCACCTTATGATACAACCCTTGCTTCAGCCCTTGAATAAACTTCTCGTTTTTCTTTATTGAGGTGTTGATCAATTTTAGGCCAGCCGATGCATTAAACTTCTTGATGTAATCTTTGACAGAAAGATCCCCTTTCTTGAGATCAATGAACTCTCTCAAAAACACACTCTTCCAAAACTCGAAATTGAACCGAGCCTCAAATCTCATTCAGAACTGCTTCCAAATAATCTCTTCTTTAGGGGTTTCAATAGTCGTTTTTTCCCACCGATCTACGGTATCCCCATACACCTGCTTAGAAGCCAGCCACCTTCTTTGTACATCATTAGGCACTACGTCCCTAAAAATACACTCTCTAACTTTCAACCAATCTCACAATTCTACAACTGGTTCTTTCCTTGAAAATGCTTACCCTTAAGGCTTCTGAAATCCCGACTTAACTTAGAGAAATCCACTCAAGCTATTGGTCTTAGCTCAACTACTTTCAGCATAGCCTCTCATCATCTGCGTCATGAATTATAGGAATAGAAAGTTCACATCCATCCCTCCAACAAGTGGGACTGCCTAATTCACCGCCGCTGGAGGCACTTCCCCACCATTACCTTTGACGATCTGAGTACTATCATTCTCTCTTTTAGTATTGGCACCTCCAACCTTGACTCTTCTACTTATCAATTCCATTTTCTTCTAAGAAGATCTTTATCAAAAATGGAAGAAAGAAACTGATTTAGCAAACCGAAAATCTCTACTTTATCTATCTATATCTCCATATAACAAAACTTAAGTACGTCATATAGTAGCATATACCCTCCCTAAGGTATTTGTCTTCTATTACTAATGTTATTTGACTCTGATTAACTTATCCTTAACCTAAGTACTGATACCAAATGTAACATCGCTCATTTTAAGACCTAAAGACGAAACCCCAATATACTATAGTCACCTTGAAACTATCTTTCAGCGATAGAGACGAGATTAGTTATATTAAAAAATCTTAAGTTAATAGAGTAGATATACTTAAACAAAGCACAACATTACATATTAAGTTTTACAATTTACACCCCAAAGTTGAGCCTACATGAGTTGAAATTATAATACAACTTAGTCAATAGTGTCATGTCCAATGTATAAAGATGTTGACATAAATGCTAAAACAACAGAAATAGAACATAAATATAACACCTAAGCCTCATGTTTCGTCTTCGGCTTGCATTATCCAGCCATCCCAAAAGAAACATGTCTAAGTTTGTAAACTTAGCCTACTCAAATGAGCACTTATGAGTTTATAAGGAAAACAAGAATAACAACATGGGTTAGACATAAAGTCTGGTATGTGTAAAATATTACATTAGATAAGAAAGATAGAGAGAGACCACTTCGCTAATATACATGACCGGTTTTCCTCTTTACAATACTAAAGCAATAAATTGTCCAGTTTACAAATAAACCAAAATTGTTGGTTTATTTAATTAAATGCCAAAGATAAACCATGAGTCTACAACTGAAAGCAATCTCTCGGTTTGTTTCATAGAAAATTCATGGTATTTCAATATAACCGAAGTACCTACTCTTGACTACCCTTAAGGCTTTACATATTTTTCTAGTAGATATATATTGAAGTTCCACTATTCAGCTTCCACCAAAGCCTTATGCCTATATATTATAAACATCTGCACTAGCTCTCGGCTTCCACTAAAGCCTTATGCCTACATAATATATACATTTACATTATTTCTCGACTGCTACAAAGGCTATATGCATCGTCGTTCTTGGTTGCCACTTTAGCCTCACACCATTGCTTTCGTATTTCTGTTGTCACCCTAAGCCTTACACTTAGTTTGATTTCAATTTCCAAACTGCCACTCTTAGCCTTACATCAACCACCATTCCCATGGTTGCCACTCCAGACCATACACCAATTGCTTCTATGGTCTGGACGCTTGCCTCTTCAGACCTTTCACCCATGGAATTCAAAAATCGCATAATCTTTTGATTCAAAACGTGTTTCAACTCAAAACGCATTCTATTCGATTCAAAATTCAGTTTGAATCACAACTGTTAAAAATCATACGCATCAAAGTGAAATCGAAAAAATTGACACCTAAAATCAAATCGCGATTCAAATCTTCACATCGTAGAAGCAAATTTTGAAAATCCCAAAAGACTTCATTTTTGAAAATATGAGAATGGCTGTTGAAATTGGAGGAGACGAAGCATCAATTTGAGCTTAATTAATGGCAAACAACTCTGGAAAATTCGAAGGAATCAATCAGATTCATTGTAAAGGCACTGTTTATTCCTCAACGGACTATCGATCAAAAGTTCAGAGAAAGAAAAAAACAGAGTAGAAGAAGAACCTACAGCAAAGCGAAGCTATGGAGAGGTAAACATTTAAACAATCTATCGTATTATTATATCCTACTTTCTTTATCATATTTGTTCTCTCCTCTTTTTTTTGCAACTCGAAGCCTACTAAGCTGCTGAAATTAGGTCAATATGGAAACATAAAATAGGTTGATAGCCGCCAAAATTGCTATAATAATTGATAAATACAACAACTAATTAATTTTCTTAATTACCCTTTTTACATAAACCCATTGATTAGATATAGTAGCTAATTAATATGTACATCGGCTAATTAAGCTACTTAATTACACTTTTTGTATATGTCCTTTGATTAGATATAGACTAGCAGCAATAGTAGTTAAATATAATAGCGTCCTACAGTGGTAGTAGCTAATTTGATAATACAGTAGCTAATTAGGCTGCTTAATTACTCTTTCTATATATGTCCTTTAATTAGATATAGACTGGCAGCAACAATTATTAAATATAGCAATAGATGTTGCCTATAGCACCAGTTAGATATGGTAGTAGTAGCTAACTAAGGTATATAATTAGTCTTCTTTCCAACTATTTTATCGATAAGTTATTGAAAGTTTTATGGTAGTTAAGATGTTTAATTTCTTTCTTTTTAATCCTTTGATTACTTTGTTTTGTTTCAAGCAATAAATTGGATTGCTTACATTTTCATGTTGATAGAATAATGATATGGGTAGCTATAGAAAATAACTAAATTGTTACAGACTTACATTATCATGATTGCCTTGATAAATCATTTATGTATTCATCTCTCTATTTTTTTTGCTTTTCTCATTCTCTTAAGGTAGTACTATTTGTTGCATTTTTTTTCATTGTAGATGCCTAGAGAAGTAGACATTACATGGGATCACTATAAGCCGGTACATGATGGGAACAAGAAAGTTAATAGATGTAACTATTGTTCCAAGGTCATAAATGGTGGTATCTTTAGAGTTAAACATCATTTAGCTCAAACATTCGATAATGTAAAAGCATGTGCTAATATGCCAGAGGAAGTAGCCACAATCTTCAAAAACATGAATATTAACAAAGCATCACAGATTCACAAAAAGAGAGAAATTTTTTAACATTACATAACAATTTGACTAATGATTCGTGTAAAAGGAAAAGTCAAATAGAATTATGAAATAATAAAGTTTACATTAAAAAAATTCAATACAAAGAAAATTCTTATAATCTTATAATGTCCTTAGTAACCTGCAAGTGACAAAATTCAAAATATTAGCAACTCTTAATTGAATATATTTCACACACCGACATGTTATAAATTATAATACATATTCTTTGACTCTATGATTCACGAGTTGAAACTTATTCCGATTTAAATTTTGTGTATTACGATTTATGATTTGAATCCTATTTGAATCTATGATTCACGATTTGAATCCCGTTTCGATTCAAAATCTAAACTATACAATTTACGATTTGAATCCTATATTGATATCATTGCTTACACCAACACTTTCGCTTTAGGTTTCCACATAGGCCTTGCACATAGGCTTTCGGTTTAGTTGCCACGTTGGTCTCACACCTACATTTTCGTATTTTGGTTGCCACATAAGGCATTAAACCAATGCTTTTGGTTCCACGACTTCCAACTCAGGCCTTATGTCGACTATTGAACATTCTACCTAACCATCCACTATTAGGATTTTCACTTAGCTATTTATTAAGCTAACATCTTATCTAACCTCATTTTGGTTATTACCACCACTTAGGGGTGGGCACGGTCGGTTAACCGAACCGTTCGGTTAATTAACCGATTTAACCGACCAAATTCTACAGTTCGGTTAACCGAACCGAAACTATAATTTGGCAGTTCATACCGACCGAACCACCAACTCTTAATCGCGGTTAACCATAAATATTTAGCGGTTAACCGCTTAACCTTAACTGTTAACCAACAACCGGTTAACCATGGTTAACCGAAATTTTAACCGCTTTTAATTGTTAAAAAATATCCGATACCTAGTGCCTTTTATTCTAAACCAAAGCAGTAAATGTCACAGCAATGCTTACTTCAATACATTACAGCTTACACTTCAACAATTATAAAATAGTTCAGCAATTACAAAATAGTTCAGGCAGTTAAATAATTTGTTACAGTTCGGCAATTGTAGCACATACTGACAAAATAATTGCTCATAGCAAGTTTGGACAGTTCAATACTTGAATACAAAACATGAATAAAAAGACAGTTTGGAAAGTTCATTGTTACATACACTACAAAACAATTTAGTAACATGCTTCAATTCATTGGCATGCAACAGCAATACAAAATAAAAGTACATAGTTGAAATAAAGCAGCAGTCCAGTCACCATACAGTTGAAAGCAAATCCATACCCTCTGTCAGTTTATAAAATATAAACCATCAAAACTAAAGTTTGTAAATGTACATGATATATTTATGATATATGTCAAAACTGAAGTTCTAAACTGAAGGCATGTCAAAAGTCTTCAAGTTCATGTCACCTGAACTGAATGCATATCAAAACTAAACTTCAAGTTCATGTCACCAGAAGACCCCAAGACCAATGTCACCCCATATATTCATTGTATATTTATGATACATTTTAGAACATATAAACAATCAAAAGACTCAAAACTGAAGGCACCATATTAAATATATTTCAAAACATATGAACTGAGAACATATAAACTGTCGAAACATATGAACTAAGAAAATATGTTTATGTAACGACCCGACTTCCTATGACCAGAAAGTCGCATCATTATGAAGAAAGAAAAGGGATAGAAGAAGAAAAGAAAAGAAGAAAGAACAACAACATATCAGAAATCTCACAGCGGAACGAGAAATATATTATCACATAAGATATTACATAGTATCATATACATCAGAGTACACAACTTATACATCACAGAATAGACAGTTATAAACTTCTGTCTATTATACAACACAAGTACATCAGTACAATACAGACTAATACCAACACAGCGGAAACTTTATATATCTACACGCTGAAGCCTCCTGCTCCTCAGCTCCTCCAGAATTCGTCAAGACTATCCTGAATCCCTCGACTACTCAATACAATATTGAGTACCCAAGAGTTTAATAAAACAGAAAATAAACACTTGGGTCAGACAGGGTCTGGTGTGAGTAAACGGTTAAATTGTTTAACTTTGAAAACCTTTGAAAACAAAAGTATCACGTAGGACTTCCCACACATAAACATGGGTAAGTTTTTACCTTACGCTAACTAAAACATTTGATAGGAAATCTGATTTTATTATAATAGGGTCTAGGGTTTTCAAGTAAAATATAGAAATAGCTGAAATGCTTACATCTCACATTCCAACATAGTTGGGCACAACTAATACGTACGGCACTTATTGGAGTTTGGATTCCATACAATGGCAGGGCTACTGGGGTACCGCCCGTCACAGTACGTGGCCTAGATCACCGTACCGAGGAGTACGCCCGCTCCCCTGCAACACAAAGCCGGAACCATCCCTTACTGGATAATTCCGAACAAGATAATCCCGTAGTTGGCGCGACCAACCACACACTAAGCCGAATAAAAGAAAAGGGACCTCTAGACAGGGATCTATCTTGCTCTCAGTGGGTGCTACCCACGAAGCCTTGCTGCACCTCCCCTGTTTTAGCCATTCCCGGTTGATGAGGCTTGAGGTTACGATTACCTTTAATCAGAACATATCACTTAGAATGCTCATCGTCCACCTGACGATGTGCTGAAAGCATTCAATCCATACAAGTTCGTTCCGGGTTCGAACGAAACCGAAGGCATTATCTCGTTACACTCATTTTGGAATCACCCTCAGAGTTAACGACAATAACCCTTGCACTCTGAATCTTCATCTTCACTTGAGATTCACGACCTATCGTTAATTTGGATCGATGTGGTATTCGGGTCTCCAGACCTGGAATACCGGTATACGGAAACCCGATCCCGGTCTCATCGAAATCCAAAACGTATCTTTTAAGGCCAAGTTGTTTAAAGGTTAAAACAATTCAATTCAATACTTGAATTCATACAGCATTTAACATAGATAAATATCACACATTTATCACGGATATATCCAATATCATATCACAGAATATCATAACATATCATCCAATAGATATCCAATTCAGATATTCTACACAAACAATCATCCATAAGCAACAATTTATTAACCCTATGTTATAATTAATTTAATTAACTTAAATTAAATTAATTACTTAAGAATTAATTATCTAATCTTGCTTAATCCATCATTAATTAATTACAACCTTTAATTAATTAATTACATTAAATATTAACCATCCTTGATTAATTATTCATTAATTACATAAAGTAATTATCCTTTACTTAATTTCACAAATTAATTATTCTTAACCATTTAACAGTAATTAACCTTTAGTTACTTTAATTAATTACACCAAATAATTAATCCTTAATTACTTCTCATTAAGTAATTATCCTTTAATTAATTACATCTTGTAATTATACATTAATTACTTATACTAAGTAATTACACTTTTTAACCTTATTAAGTATTCATATTTAATTCTTTATCAAGTGATTATCTTTATTTAACTTAAATTAATCACATCCATTTATTATTTACAATTGAGTAATTCATTCCTTAATTACTCTTAAATAAATTAATTAACCTTAATTACAGATTATTTATTCTTTAATTATTTATTAATAAACCTTAATTATCAATTAATAAATCTTAAGAATAAATAAATTAATCTTAAATTATTAATTAATCTTTAATTAATCTTTATAGATTAATTATTTCTTATTTATTAACTAATAAAACCTAATTATTAATTAATAACTTAATTAAGTACTTCTTAATTACAAATTAATCAACCTCTAATTACTTAATTTATTAATTACAAATTAATCTTTAGTCATT
Source organism: Allium fistulosum (assembly GCA_030737815.1). Lineage (NCBI taxonomy): Eukaryota > Viridiplantae > Streptophyta > Magnoliopsida > Asparagales > Amaryllidaceae > Allium > Allium fistulosum. The sequence continues at coordinate 639,721,926 of CM060907.1, read as the reverse complement.
AATTAAATCAAACTTAATCATTGAGTTAATCAAATAAATTAATTACTCTTAATTAATTTCTTACTAATCCTTAATCATTATTAATTAAAATTAATTAATTATACCTAATTTCCTTAATTAACTTAATTAATGTCAAGACATTAAAACTTTAATTATCTTAAGATAAAACATTATCTTATAAATGCCTTAATTATCATTAAAACATCTTATCTTAATAACTAACTTTTCTTAATTAAATCGTTAATTAAGGTTTAAAATAAATAAACATTTAACTTGATAAATTAAAGTTAATAAAACATAATTTCCCTTAAATGTTTTAAACATTAATAAGTAATAGTTTAAACTAGTTTTCAATTTAAACTTTAAAACTTTAATTTTCTTTGCATCGAAATCTTTGTCTCATATTTCTTTTATTTTCCAATCTGGTAAATAATTTACTTTCAAATTTAAAAACCTGAAAACATGTTTTCTTTTTAAACATGAAAACCTGGTATCAGATTCAACAAACTCGAGCAACCCTCGAGGTAAACCCGGCTCAACTCGGAGCTACACATCCATTTCAATTCTTCGAGACATCATGCTTTGACTTCGAAAAACAACCCGAGAAACTTATCTTCTTCCCCAATTCAAACAGACCCAGATACAATTGCGACCTCGTGCACGTGCACACTGACGCGGCGGCGCTCCGGCCTCCATCGCGATCTTCTACAAGTCGACCTCAACACTCACAAGCCTCGCGACCACCCAGACCATCCAATCTCGTCATCGACCAAAATCAAGCTACCTCGACCAAACGTTTAAAAACCAACGCCCGGAAATCGCCTCGATCTCCCAACGCTAACCACCGGAGGACCCCAGACTTCGACCTCACCCTCTCTGACCATCTACGAAGCCATGCCCAAAACCTCGTGACACTCGATCGCGTATAGACATCGAATTCGACATTTTACAGACATGACCAAAACTTAGGGTTAGAAACCTAAATCCTCTCTTCCACGTCGTCACAATGAACTGGAGCACTTCCAGTCATTTTTCCTAAGCTCGCCATACCTCCTTCCACCTCCAGTTGAAAACCCGAGACCTCACTACCCATTGATCGCCAGAAATTGAAGAAAACAACAATCCCGTTCAACTCTCTTTTTCTCACAATTTAATATATTAAAAATCCTGAAATAACTTCCTAAAATCATCATCTTCAATTCCTAGTCGATTTATATAATCGAATTATGAAATTAAAACATTTGAATTTTTAACATACTTTAGGTTTCACTGTTTATGTATCATTTTAAAATAAATATTTAACTTAAACACTTGAAGTTAATTTTTAAAATGATATCACCTATATACCAACATTTTCCACTCATAGGTTATAGCCTAAAATCATTTGGGTGGAGTGATTTGAAAACTTTTAACAGGTTTTAAAACCTGTTATCAATGAACAGAGGAAATAATTATATACAAACATGCACACACTAATTTTCACATATATATACAAGCATGCAGGCCTATTTAACCAATAAACAAACATTTTTCAAAATATATTTCCAGTGTCAATTCAAACATCAAAATATATAGGTAGATTCAAGTAAGTTTACTTACTGGAAAACTAAACAGAGGAGCATGAACATCAATATATACAAATGTTTCATAATAACTCTTATATAATCATCTATTCTCATCCCATTTTCAAATAAGCATTTCATGTCATGTTACTGTAACATTTATTAGCATATCAAGACATAGTAGCAGGTTTTAAAACTGTTTTTAAAATTAAATTTACTCACCTTTTTATTTGCAGAGAACAAAGCAGAGCACTGTTTATCACTTCCAGGCTTTTTAAATTTTGAATTCTGGCAACTTGCATTTGATTTTGTTTCTGGTACTTTACATTTGAAAAGATCTGAAGCTTCATCATTGAATTTGCTTATTTACTTATTGAAATCTGAAGCCTTTGCATTTGAATTATAGTTGAACTTCCTTTTAGTTGCAGATTTGAATTTCAGGTTGAAGAAAATTTGAGAACTGATATTATTTTTCTTTTAACTTTGATTTCAGTTTTAGAAGAAGAAAGAAAAACTGAGAAAACGTTTTGAACTGAAAAATAGAAGCAAGGTTTCTATACAACATTATATTTGTTATTTCATTTTCCAAAGAAATTTGCCACTTGTATTTTTTTAAAACTTACATGTGTCCTTTATCACCTAATTACCCTACACTTGTTACCACTAAGTGTTAATGTATTTACACATGTCCTTTTTAATATATTAAAAAAAAATTTATTTAATTTAAATGTTAATATAAAACCTTTATACTTAATTCACTAATTAATAAACACTTACCTTAGTATATGTATATATAAACTATTTTTAGAGAAAATATTATAAAACCAATTACTCTTTGAAAAATATTTATATTTTAAAACCTTATTTACAAAAGTATTTATGTTATATTAATTATGTGAATATAGATTTATATAAATTCATTTACTTGTTTACAACTATTTAATTTAAGAGATATTTTAAAAAGAAAGTTTATTTAAAACCATATATATACACACTTATAACCATTTTAGTCTTATACTTATTAAAAGAAAACAAGATAAAAATAAATCTTTTATTAAATCTTATTTAAACTATCATATTTTTAGAAATAATAATTATTTTATATTTTTAAAACAAATGAATTAATCTTTATCTTTTGAAAGATATTAAATCTAAAACAAAGCTTAAATCACAATATATTCCTACTATATATATATCAATAGATTAAATTAAATTTCAAAACAATTTCAAATTATAACATATACTTACATACAATTTGAAAAATTCAACTTTTAGTTAAAACAAAAGATATCCTATTCACAATATATATCAAATATATATATTATATACAGAATAAATTTTATTAGCTTTCAAAGATAAATTTTATCCATTTTAAATTATTAAAAGGATATTGATCAATATTGCCAGATTAAATATTGATTAAATTACCAATTTAAACTAAAATTATATAGGATAATTATCAAATCAATTAAATTATCAATACAGATTATTAAATTTATATTGCTAAAAACCCGGGATATCACATTCCTTCCCCCTTAAAATAATTTCGTCCCCGAAATTAAAAGCAAAGTTAATTTAATAACCCAGCAAAGATTTTTAATTTTAAACACAAACCTATCATCCAATTCCTATCAATCAAAGCAACCAGTCAAACAATCTAATCTAACTAACTATTCTGACATAAATCAGAATAGACTTCATAATACTATCTCGAATTTTCCCGAGTAAAAATCACCGGGAGACTCGCTCTACAGAAGCTAAATAAACTACACACCATAATCCAGAGCTCCTCTCTTCTTTAGATTCACCAATCTGAACAAAATATCAGATCATACCCAAGTCCAACTCAACTTCCAAATCCATCTGAACTGCAGATTCTACAATCAGTAATAGATCATACACGTACTCCCTCAGATATACGCGAAATAGAATGAATTCCAAATATCCAAACTGGCCATTCATTCCTATAGACAAAGAACTACTCCTTTCAAGAACACAAGAAAATTCCAAAATATTTTGGAGCTAGCTTCCAGACTTACCAAATCTTATAGCTCTTATAATCGAGGAAAATTTAAACAGTTTCCAATTTCCAACTCCGAATTCCAAACTCTGACTCATATCTGCATAGCTCACCAGACGATCCTGAGCTACCTCATCTCTTCCTGATCAACTTAACCTTTGCTGATGCTTCTTGAAACAACTGGACCAAGAACAAAATGATTTCCAGATCCTATCAACAAGATGATATTCCAAAATCTACTGAAATCCACAAACTCTACTCCACAAGCAATAGAAGACTGAACTTCCTTCTTCCAGATTCCAGAAAATTCTATACACACTTAGAAATTCACATAAACTTCTTGTAGAAATCTGAGGTTACTTCCTTTCTTGCACAGCTACTACCTTTGCTTCCGCTGCACAACTCTGATTTTGAAATAGATGAGAATGTCGATGAACTCGAGCACAAACTAGATCCACAAACAAGCGGAAACATTGGTTATCTTAAAGACATAACCAACTTCTCAAAGAATAGACGAGTCCTCGGTCAAGGGTACTGTCTTCAGCTATCCTTGGCTAGAGGAAACTCGAAACTAGAAGCAGAAGAGAAAACACAGATACTCCATAAAATTCTAAGATACTTCACCAAATCCTTCTCTAGGAACCAAATCGATATAAACTAAATCTTTGACCTCTTCTATAACTTTTACTTCCTCTTGAGATGTCTCAATTTCATACAAAAGATTACTCAAGATGAACTCTCAAAATAATCGCAATTCACTTTTGCGATCCTACCTAGTTCGGATTCCAAAGAAACTGTTCTCTCTTTACTAATTAAAACAGCCTTAAACTTTTCCAAACAAGGTTAACCCTTCAAGAAAACATTCACCATCTTCCCGGACTGCTGATAGAAGAATCACAAAGATTCCGGTACCATCGAAGAAACGGACCACACTGTTGCTTCCAAACTCTATCTCTGGGACACTACTAAGCCAAAGACCTCCTCGTCAGCACACCGAACACTTCGAGTTGCACTGCTACCACAGTTAACCAAAAGCTTCTAATCCAAAGGCTTCTCAAAACTAAAACCATCAACAAACCTCACAACGAACCTCCGAGATGGCAGACATTCGGGCTCCAAACCAATCGCCAATAACTTACTCTTCTTAAGGGAACAATGAGACCATGTCCGATGAACAACTAATTGACCTTAGTCCCATACTTCAAAATAGACAAAACTCTCTTACTTGATATCAGAGAATTCCTATACAGTCGAGTCTTTCCTGCGGTAGACATCAACTGTTCCTCCAATACCTTCTTAATCTTGCTCCAAAAAGAAAATCTCCTTCGGGAACATCCATAGATACTGCGTCTTATCACACAACTGCTAGATTCAACTCTAGAAAATCTGCTCACCCGAGCTCAACCAATCTTACATTCCAATAATGGACTCCGAATCTTGAAAAGGATTTTCTTCAGAGATCCGAGACATCCTTACTCCATACTGCCAGCTTACTCGAGACGATATTGGGTTTACAGTCTCGATATATACTTCCAACCTCAAACATTCAAACTCCAACTATTGGTAATTGTGTTACACACACTACCACCTTATCTACCTTTATAACTTATATTGGAAAACCCGAACAGGTAACCCAATAAATAGGTAGAAATACATAAATATATATATTTAAAATGATATTTTTTTTTATATAGAAATTATTTCTGGGTAAAATTATTTCATCTACCTCTTTAAAACAATATTGTGTCCGTTGGCCTGGTTCAAGTGTTTAGAGATCCCTATCAATAACGTTAGCTACTCGTATTGACCAGAATCCATATACCACTCAACCGATCAATTAACACAATATAAAACCATTTTTATATAACTAACAATTACGCGCTCTCAAGATAGACACCACTTCAGAGCCTAGGTATTCACTCAACCTACAGCTCTGATACCAACTGTAACGGTCTAGGCTTTTCAACCATCGACAGCGGCCTCAACTGGTAGGCTTTTCAACCATCCCAGCCCCACCGTGGCTTACATTGGTACCTCGAATTTGCTTTTACGGCCAGCCTCTCGACTCGCAACCAACCCCTCAATGGGACATGTAGGGGTAAGAGTCTCCCGTTCGCCACCAAACCGCGAAGCGAGAACCCCCTATCATGCTGTAATGTAGCAAACCCGATCCCGGTCTCATCGAAATCCAAAATGTATCTTTTAAGGCCAAGTTGTTTAAAGGTTAAAACAATTCAATTCAATACTTGAATTCATACAGCATTTAACATAGATAAATATCACACATTTATCACGGATATATCCAATATCATATCACAGAATATCATAACATATCATCCAATAGATATCCAATTCAGATATTCTACACAAACAATCATCCATAAGCAACAATTTATTAACCCTATGTTATAATTAATTTAATTAACTTAAATTAAATTAATTACTTAAGAATTAATTATCTAATCTTGCTTAATCCATCATTAATTAATTACAACCTTTAATTAATTAATTACTCATTAAATATTAACCATCCTTGATTAATTATTCATTAATTACATAAAGTAATTATCCTTTACTTAATTTCACAAATTAATTATTCTTAACCATTTAACAGTAATTAACCTTTAGTTACTTTAATTAATTACACCAAATAATTAATCCTTAATTACTTCTCATTAAGTAATTATCCTTTAATTAATTACATCTTGTAATTATACATTAATTACTTATACTAAGTAATTACACTTTTTAACCTTATTAAGTATTCATATTTAATTCTTTATCAAGTGATTATCTTTATTTAACTTAAATTAATCACATCCATTTATTATTTACAATTGAGTAATTCATTCCTTAATTACTCTTAAATAAATTAATTAACCTTAATTACAGATTATTTATTCTTTAATTATTTATTAATAAACCTTAATTATCAATTAATAAATCTTAAGAATAAATAAATTAATCTTAAATTATTAATTAATCTTTAATTAATCTTTATAGATTAATTATTTCTTATTTATTAACTAATAAAACCTAATTATTAATTAATAACTTAATTAAGTACTTCTTAATTACAAATTAATCAACCTCTAATTACTTAATTTATTAATTACAAATTAATCTTTAGTCATTAATTAAATCAAACTTAATCATTGAGTTAATCAAATAAATTAATTACTCTTAATTAATTTCTTACTAATCCTTAATCATTATTAATTAAAATTAATTAATTATACCTAATTTCCTTAATTAACTTAATTAATGTCAAGACATTAAAACTTTAATTATCTTAAGATAAAACATTATCTTATAAATGCCTTAATTATCATTAAAACATCTTATCTTAATAACTAACTTTTCTTAATTAAATCGTTAATTAAGGTTTAAAATAAATAAACATTTAACTTGATAAATTAAAGTTAATAAAACATAATTTCCCTTAAATGTTTTAAACATTAATAAGTAATAGTTTAAACTAGTTTTTAATTTAAACTTTAAAACTTTAATTTTCTTTGCATCGAAATCTTTGTCTCATATTTCTTTTATTTTCCAATCTGGTAAATAATTTACTTTCAAATTTAAAAACCTGAAAACATGTTTTCTTTTTAAACATGAAAACCTGGTATCAGATTCAACAAACTCGAGCAACCCTCGAGATAAACCCGGCTCAACTCGGAGCTACACATCCATTTCAATTCTTCGAGACATCATGCTTTGACTTCGAAAAACAACCCGAGAAACTTATCTTCTTCCCCAATTCAAACAGACCCAGATACAATTGCGACCTCGTGCACGTGCACACTGACGCGGCGGCGCTCCGGCCTCCATCGCGATCTTCTACAAGTCGACCTCAACACTCACAAGCCTCACGACCACCCAGACCATCCAATCTCGTCATCGACCAAAATCAAGCTACCTCGACCAAACGTTTAAAAACCAACGCCCGGAAATCGCCTCGATCTCCCAACGCTAACCACCGGAGGACCCCAGACTTCGACCTCACCCTCTCTGACCATCTACGAAGCCATGCCCAAAACCTCGTGACACTCGATCGCGTATAGACATCGAATTCGACATTTTACAGACATGACCAAAACTTAGGGTTAGAAACCTAAATCCTCTCTTCCACGTCGTCACAATGAACTGGAGCACTTCCAGTCATTTTTCCTAAGCTCGCCATACCTCCTTCCACCTCCAGTTGAAAACCCGAGACCTCACTACCCATTGATCGCCAGAAATTGAAGAAAACAACAATCCCGTTCAACTCTCTTTTTCTCACAATTTAATATATTAAAAATCCTGAAATAACTTCCTAAAATCATCATCTTCAATTCCTAGTCGATTTATATAATCGAATTATGAAATTAAAACATTTGAATTTTTAACATACTTTAGGTTTCACTGTTTATGTATCATTTTAAAATAAATATTTAACTTAAACACTTGAAGTTAATTTTTAAAATGATATCACCTATATACCAACATTTTCCACTCATAGGTTATAGCCTAAAATCATTTGGGTGGAGTGATTTGAAAACTTTTAACAGGTTTTAAAACCTGTTATCAATGAACAGAGGAAATAATTATATACAAACATGCACACACTAATTTTCACATATATATACAAGCATGCAGGCCTATTTAACCAATAAACAAACATTTTTCAAAATATATTTCCAGTGTCAATTCAAACATCAAAATATATAGGTAGATTCAAGTAAGTTTACTTACTGGAAAACTAAACAGAGGAGCATGAAAATCAATATATACAAATGTTTCATAATAACTCTTATATAATCATCTATTCTCATCCCATTTTCAAATAAGCATTTCATGTCATGTTACTGTAACATTTATTAGCATATCAAGACATAGTAGCAGGTTTTAAAACTGTTTTTAAAATTAAATTTACTCACCTTTTTATTTGCAGAGAACAAAGCAGAGCACTGTTTATCACTTCCAGGCTTTTTAAATTTTGAATTCTGGCAACTTGCATTTGATTTTGTTTCTAGTACTTTACATTTGAAAAGATCTGAAGCTTCATCATTGAATTTGCTTATTTACTTATTGAAATCTGAAGCCTTTGCATTTGAATTATAGTTGAACTTCCTTTTAGTTGCAGATTTGAATTTCAGGTTGAAGAAAATTTGAGAACTGATATTATTTTTCTTTTAACTTTGATTTCAGTTTTAGAAGAAGAAAGAAAAACTGAGAAAACGTTTTGAACTGAAAAATAGAAGCAAGGTTTCTATACAACATTATATTTGTTATTTCATTTTCCAAAGAAATTTGCCACTTGTATTTTTTTAAAACTTACATGTGTCCTTTATCACCTAATTACCCTACACTTGTTACCACTAAGTGTTAATGTATTTACACATGTCCTTTTTAATATATTAAAAAAAAATTTATTTAATTTAAATGTTAATATAAAACCTTTATACTTAATTCACTAATTAATAAACACTTACCTTAGTATATGTATATATAAACTATTTTTAGAGAAAATATTATAAAACCAATTACTCTTTGAAAAATATTTATATTTTAAAACCTTATTTACAAAAGTATTTATGTTATATTAATTATGTGAATATGGATTTATATAAATTCATTTACTTGTTTACAACTATTTAATTTAAGAGATATTTTAAAAAGAAAGTTTATTTAAAACCATATATATACACACTTATAACCATTTTAGTCTTATACTTATTAAAAGAAAACAAGATAAAAATAAATCTTTTATTAAATCTTATTTAAACTATCATATTTTTAGAAATAATAATTATTTTATATTTTTAAAACAAATGAATTAATCTTTATCTTTTGAAAGATATTAAATCTAAAACAAAGCTTAAATCACAATATATTCCTACTATATATATATCAATAGATTAAATTAAATTTCAAAACAATTTCAAATTATAACATATACTTACATACAATTTGAAAAATTCAACTTTTAGTTAAAACAAAAGATATCCTATTCACAATATATATCAAATATATATATTATATACAGAATAAATTTTATTAGCTTTCAAAGATAAATTTTATCCATTTTAAATTATTAAAAGGATATTGATCAATATTGCCAGATTAAATATTGATTAAATTACCAATTTAAACTAAAATTATATAGGATAATTATCAAATCAATTAAATTATCAATACAGATTATTAAATTTATATTGCTAAAAACCCGGGATATCACAGTTTATGAATTGTAACAGCAAGTTTATGAACTGTCACACCTAAGTAGCAGGATTTGTTTCTTGTTCCAACTCATAATTTTAAATTAAAAATAATCTCTGTGGCTGCTCATATGACCACCTCAATGTGGGCCTATGGATGGTAATTGCACCTCCAAGTCATGGTGGAGCATGCAAAATTGTTCCAAGCAATATTGGTAAAAATAATCCACTGGAACTAGCCAAACACTCTAGTAACTCCAAGAAAAACGGGGATCTATCTACATGTGATTAACATTTTATTTTAAGTATGTACATTATGAAACTCATTCATTTTTGATAAAATAACAAGCAGGACCGAACAAACCTGGCTTCATATAAATAACCGCATATAAAAACTGATCATGTATACACTTATTTTTGGAAAACGACAGATACACATCATTAACAGTAGCCAATATCAGTAATTTTGTATCCAATCACTCAAATGCAATGGTGGAGTGGATCTTTATTCAAACTATTATGATTTTACTTGTCAACTTTGCTGTAATACTTTTTTTTCAAGGAAAAATAGAAGTAGGATGATGCACAATGCTCTATTAAAGCTAATGATAACTATACAACCAGAAATAGATACACACTTGCATAACCCATGAGCAAGCATGAGTAATTTACTGAAGGGGGTTTGCATGAAGTCCAAAAAATGTTTCATCAGTAACAAAATAGTCTGGAAGGATAAATAATTAAATTTCGTGACCCTTTTGTGGCAAAAATTAATCTACTAGAAGCAATATTGGCAAAAATAATCTAGTGTAACCAATTTGGCAAAAATCGTTTTCTTCCTATCACCGATTATTGAACTAGCCGAAATCGAATAACAGCAAATAACTAACAATTAGCAACTAGAATAGCAAATTAGCAATCTGAATAACAGAAAATAACTCACAAGCTTTCTCTTTCTCGTCCTCCTCGATGGATTCGTTGACATGTCTGTCTGCAGTAGTCGAACTCGAACTCGAATTGCAATCGCAGCGGCCGTAGATGTGCTCGAACGATTGGGATTTGGGAGGCTGAGGTTTCGACTAACTTTTACAGATCTAGGGTTTTTTTCATTTTCTATTTTGAACTGAAATACTGAAGTACGAATTACTACATTATCGTACATGCCTTGAATTTTAATCTCGGCTATCATAAGCTTTAACATACCTTGTTGCCTCCAGAAGTTACTAATTTTAGTTTACACATTCTTCTAAGAGTACGCTACTCTCGATAATCACTACACTCGATTTCATCTATGGAAGTCTATCTTCGTTTTGTTACGGTGACTCAAATCTCAAAATTTCCAAAATCCCTTCCTCTTTCCATAATTCCTTCTTAACCTTCGACCGCCCTCTGCCTTTGATTAATAACTTTGGTTTATCAACCCTTAGCTTTACATTTAGCATTTCCATATCTTCCATACTTAACTCTTTATACTTAATATTTCAGTTTATTTACTTTTTGTTTCTACATATCTACCATTAACTTTCTGTGTGTTGACTTTCGATTCGTTTGACTTAGTCCTTCCAGGCCGTTATTTAGTACTTTGCCGATATGTTCGGCATAAAAAGTTGATATATTCTATTATCCCAGCATACAATACTTGTTTTTATTAAAATACCTTCCAAAATTTGTTAATTGCCTTCAGGATCGATATCATGGCCCTTAGACTATACTGGTTTTCATTCGGGATCTACTTAATTTGTTCTAAAATTTCTATAGTAAAATTAGTCATGTTATGTTTTCTTCGTAACTAAGCACTTTCTCCGAACCTACGGATCTTAATTAATTCACAACAACTTATTAACCCATAGAAAAATCCTATAAACCAAAACCCTTCTCAAAAGACATGTTTCTATCATCATATTAAATTCTCAAATCTTAAAGATTTCAAGGACTATGAAAATCACCCAATATTAACATGGTTGTGGGAGATCAAAGAAAGAAAGGGGGACTAAGGAATATGTTACTGACCTACTCTTTAGTTAATAAAGTCTTGAGTTCCCTTAGCTTTAGTCTTTCCTTTTTATTCTTCTTATTGTTTAGGCTGCAAGTACTATTAAAGAGCTCAAGCTTTTGTTTTTTTGGGTATATAATGAAATAAAAAGAAGGACGCGGTTATCCTTATTCCAAATGAATAATTGAGACACCAACCCACCATTTCTTTTCTCTATAATTAGTTAGCTATAACGGTTGCATTTTGTTTTCTTTTATCTTAGATTTTCAACTAGGTTTATTCTATTATAATTTGATTTAACTAAGCATAATGAGTAAACAAACGTCCCAAGAACATTTACACCTTTTCATTATATCAATTTCTTTAACTTTATGATTAATTACTTAATTAGTTATTTATTAATTTATGGGGCGTTACATATTGTCTCTCCTTGTTCACATCAGTCTCCTCTCTTTTTGAATCGTGTGTTTCTTGTGCCTCCTGTCTTGTGAGTTTCTTGAGCCTCTCCACCGGTAGGTACCAAAGGTCTAAATGATCGATGCAACTTGTTTCTGCCTACCGAATGTCTTAAGTCAACAGACCTACATTTTACCTTCTCCGAATCAAAACAATTATCTTGCATATTATCGACCACTTCTAAAGCACTATATATTTAGCTTACTAATAGAAAAGGATAAATTTAACAATTCTTATGTCATGAAAGAATGCAAATCATTAAATTTTATAGATCAATGTACCAACTACATCACGCACTAATGGAGCTCGATGAATGTAAGCAACCAATCTTTTAGACGATTGTTTGAAGATATACAGACGAGTTATTTGCCAATGCCAAATTCATACTCACTCGATAATATAGGAGTATGTTCTTGAAAAACATGATCAAATCTTCCATTCTACAACTCCACAATTTCATTCAGCAAAGCTTTTAAATCATTCAGATTTGGACTTATTTGAACAATAAGATCGAGAATATGTGGAGGAGTAAACCCAAACTGTCCCATCATCCGTTAAGGGGCATAATTTTCAAAATTCCTAAATAGTACTAACCATACTTCGAAGTCCAACCCAAAAGGAGAAATTAAATAGTAGGACCATTAAAATTGTTATCAATGACTACGGTTCCTAAGTTATGGATGCATCCGATAGTAAGTCTAACTTATTACAATAATATTGAATATTTTAAGATTTTCAGGCCAATTTCTAGCATAATTCCACCTACAACGGTATGGGCGATCATGATCCAAATTAGCAGGGATCTTATACCAGGACGTCCAGTGGCTAGATGTGACTAAGACAATAACTATAGCAATGTCGTACAACCATCTGATAATTTTGTTTATAGCACAACATTTGTCAACTTATTATAGAAGTAACAAAGTATAGCACTAGCCTATGAATACTGACCACTTGGTACTAATTCGTTCAAAAATCACATAAAATTTCAAGTTACACCAACCTTTTGAATGGTCCATAAAAAGTCAAGAGTTTAAGAAGTACAAGATTACACCACAGCTATGATAAAGTATTTTAATAGTTGTCACAACTTATCGAAGTGGATCTTGAAATTCTTTTCTAAACCAACTCATACTAACCTCACTTTTGGATCGTATAACATTTTCAAGAAGAAATATACAAAGTAACTCATGAAACAATATAAAATTATCATACTCTAAACTATAAAGACAAATTGGGGAACCATATGTGGGTAAGCCTAATGAATAATAAAGGTTACATAAAGTGGTAGACATTTCTTGTACACTAAAATGAAAAGTATTTTTATCTGGCCTACAGTGATCACACAATGCCATAAAAAGTTGATGATTAAATACAATGTATTCAACTTGCATTGCTTTTCAAAAACCAACTAATTTTAAATTTTCTTCTAAACAAGGTTCCTTGTAATTTATTTATTTAAGTTTTCTTGAACGGTTTACAAGTTGAATAAATTTAAAATAAATAAATGATACATCGATTGGTTTAGCCAGTTGACTACACATCGTATTACAAGTTATTTCCTCCTTGGAGACTTTCTCCTTTCTCCTTTTGGCTTAGTTTACAAGGCTAAGTGATTGCCTTCAACTTACTCTAATGAAAGTTATGTTTTTAATGCATAGTTGAATGAGAGAGCATGGGCCTATTACTTGCACCATCAACACCTTGATTCTTAACTTTTGTATTATTAGATTGAATCTTCAGAAGCACACTAGACATCCCGGTCTTAAGACATGATGTTAATGTACTCTCAATATAGATAAAAAAATAGGTTTTGATATTAAAACGTCATATGAGATATATCTCAATACACAGGAAATTTTTTCTCTTTTAACTTCATCTTGAAATTCATCAACAAGAATACATATTTTTTACCTCCGATTTCTTCAAGGATCGTATTCTTCTCTAATAGCTATAATATGCATAATCTCCTTCTGAATTATAGGAGAAGTTTACTTAAGATTTTGAGGGGAATTATCTAGCATTATTTGTGTGCAAGTTCATCATTTCTTTCTTATTTAAACTTTAATAATTCAATGAAAATTCCTTGTTAACAGCTTTAACGAACTTAAGCTTTCACCATGTAATCCAAAATTATACGCTTGAAGAACAAGGTAGAAAATAGCTTGAATGCTTGTTTTAAGGCATATTTGGTTTTATAATTTTTTTCTTCTAATTGAGCATTAACCACCTTCTTAATATGTTCAGACTATTTTTTTAAATCCCTGCACAGTTCTCACATTTGTTGTGTGACAAAGTGGTATATCTTTTTCTTTTATCTTAAAGATTTCAAGGAGTATGAAAATCACCCAATGTTAACATGGTTGTGGGAGATCAAGGAAAGAAAGGGGGACTAAGGAATATGTTATTGACTAATACTCTTTAGTTAATAAAGTCTCGAGTTCCCTTAGCTTTAGTCTTTCCTTTTTCTTCTTCTTTTTTTTAGGCCGCAAGCACCATTAAAGAGCTCAAGCTTTTTTTTGGGTATATAATGAAATGAAAAGAAGGAAGTGGTTATCCTTATTCCAAATGAATAATTGAGCCACCGACCCACCATTTCTTTTCCTTATAATTTGGTTACCTATAACAGTTGCATTTAGTTTTCTATTATCTTAGATTTTTAACTATGGTCCTTCTATAATCACTTGATTCACTTAAGTGTAATTATTAAACAAACGTCTGAAGAACCTCTACTCTATTGTATTATTTCAATTTCTTTAACTTATAATTTATTACTTAATTTGTTATTTACTAATTTATGGGGCGTTACATATTGTCTCTCCTTGTTTACCACATGTCTCCTCTCTTCTTGAGCCTTGTGTTTCTTGTGCCTCCTGCGTTGTGTGTTTCACAAGCCTCTCCGCCGGTAGGTACCAAAGGTCTAAATGATCGATGTAACTTGTTTCTCCCAAATATTGAGTCAAGAAAATGTCTTAAGTCAATAGGCCTACTTTCGAACTTCTCTGGATCAAAACAATTATCTTGCATATCATCGACCACTTCTAAAGCACTATATATTCAGCTTACTGATAAAAAAAGTTTAATTTAATAGTTCGTATGTCATGAAAGAATGCAAATTATGAAATTTTATAGATCATTGTACCATCTACATCATACTCTAATGGAGCTCGATGAATGTAAGCAACCTATCTTCTAGACGATTGTTTGAAGATATACCGACGAGTTATTTGCCAATGCCAAATTCATACTCACTCGATAATATTGGAGTACGTTCTTTAAAAATATGATCAAATCTTCCATTTTATAACTCCACATTTTCATTCAGCAAAGCTTTTGAATCATTTGGATTTTGATTTATTTGAACAATAAGATCGAGAATGTGTGGAGGAATAAATCCAAATTGTCCCATCATCCGATGTGGGGCAGAATTTTCAAAATTTCAAAATAGTATTAGCCATATTTAGAAGTCAAACCCAAAAGGAGAAATTGTATAATAGGACCATTAAAATTATTGAGCAACGAATACGGTTCCTAAGTTATGGATACATCCGATAGTAAGTCTAACTTATTACTATAATATTGAACATTTTTAGGAGTGTAACGCCAATTTCTAGCAAAATTCCACCTACAACGGTATGGGCGATCATGATCCAAATTAGCAGGGATCTTATGCCAGGATGTCTAGTGGCTAGATGAGACTAAGACAATAACTATAGCAATTGTTGATACATGGTTTTGATTCATGACACGAAGCTATCATTGGAACATACAGATTCGACGAATGTTACGACAAAAAGAGAATATATACTACATGGAGACAAAACATCAAAATCGGTGCATCAACTTTTATATTATTTTGTTTTGAGTCTTAAGTCAATATTGTTAAGATCTCTCCTCGTTTACGTATATATTTGCTTATATATATAATCTTCTTATTTTCAAATGATTTATACATATATAAGCATATAATATATATATATATATATATTATCAAAGTTTTTAAAGTTAGAATCATATATAATATATATATTACACATACCTGTGTAAACTGTGCAAATTGCACAGATAATACAAGGTCAGTCGACTGACATGGTTGGTCAGTCGACTGACCTGCTAGTATCTGTGCAACATACACAGGTGCATAAGTATATATATAATATATAATAAAAATCGTTTGAATATTTAGTCGACTGACCCAGAGGCTCAATTGACTGAATTTTTATAACAGCTATATTTTCTGAAAAGACACGATCATTTGTGAAGAGTAACAAATCTCTACGAAGAGATTTGGACGCGACGCTTCAACTTGAACTCTTCGCCAATGGTCGCTGCTATTTAACAACTATAAATACATATCCTAACTTCATTTCAAATCACTTAATCTACTGATCTCTCTTATCTAACTCTCTTGAATATTCTTGCAACTATACTCTCAAATATTCAGCATTCTTAACATACTCATTGCTTGAATTATATTTATATATCATATTCTAAGCAATACTATTCCTTTCTAATCTTCATAAACTTCAAATATACATATTTATTCTCAATGAGAAGATCATAGGAAGAGTGTACTATAAACAGACTTATCCGTGTTATCAAAATACAAAAAGTCAAACAATCTTTTGTGTTTGTTGAAATCCTGTTCTGCTAATCAGGCGTGTTAAGTCCTTTTCAGCTGCTGAGGCGAAATCATGTTCCGCTGCTCAGGTCCCTGTTCGGCTGCTCAGGGGTTGTATAGACCTGTTCCTCCGGGTTAAGTGAGTGTTGTTGTTTTAGTGAAATTCCAAAAGGAGTCTAGGACTGGACGTAGGACGTAGCTCCGAACCAGTATAAAAATCTCTAGTGTTATTTTTATTATACTGCTCTTATATTCTGCACTATTTACTATATAGCTATCATCACTATATTCGGTATTATCGTATATCCATGTTACACGATCCATAGCAAACTTTCATTTGGTATTAGAGCTAAACTCAGAATTGTTAGATACTTTAAAAAGTCTCAAAATAAAATATAAAGAGGCTGTTGAAAATCAGAACAAGGCAGAATTCGAAAGAGATATGCTTAAAGATGAGAAGAAAATATTGGAAGAAGAACTTGAGAAAATTCAAGAATCGCTTTCAAATGTTAATTCTCAACTGATATTATTGAGTCAAGAAATTGAGATTCAAAAAGAAAAGAATGATGTTCTTGCTTCTGAAAATCATGATTTGAAAACTAATATCAAAATGGTAGAACTAGAAAATTCGAGTCTAAAGACCAAACGAGAAGGAATCGCTAAAAATGTCTCGGATTTTAACAAAGGCAGAGAGAATTTATCTAGAATTATTGAAAATTCACAACCTGCTAACAATAAAAACGGACTAGGTTATAAGAGGAATGTCAAGAATACACAGTCCAGTAATTTAAACAATGTTAAGTCTAATAAAACACCCATATCTTCAAAAAGATCAGATTCTAAAACTATCAATATATGGGTTCCTAAAACAAATAACAAGTTAATAAGGAATAAGTATATTAGATCATTCATAGAAAATGTTCATAATAATAAGAATTATATTTATAAAAGGGATACTGAACCCACTTGGGTTTGGTTTCCTAAGATCTAACTCTTAGGACCCTATCAAAAAGGTGGGTACCAACGTCATCTCATATTTTTTGCAGGTCCCACTCAAGAAAAAAGAAAAATGGATACTCGACAGTGGTTGCTCAAAACACATGACAGGAGACAAAGATATGCTGACAAACATTACATACTCAGATGGAGGTTCTGTCACTTTTGGAGATAATTCCAAGAGATATATCATCGGCAAAGGCGATGTGAGCAATTACGGTACATCTAATTTACCTCTTATTACAAACGTTTTATTAGTTAAGAATCTAAAACATAATCTATTAAGTATAAGTCAATTATGCGGTAAAGGATTTAAAATATCTTTCTTTGAAAATAAATGTAGTATCTTCGATCAAAATCAGAATCTTATTTTCGAAGGAGATAGAGATAGAAACATTTACATTTTAAATATGAAAGTTAATCATAAGATTCATAACTCAAACATGTGTTTAATAGCCAAAGAAAATGATCCCTGGCTATGGCACAAACGATTCTGTCATATCAATTTCAAAACATTAAAACATGGCTTGTACTAAATAGCCAATGTTTCGTATTATTTTGTTACCTTAAAATTCTTGTTTGTGATTTTGCAATGTATGAACACTTGTTTCCTTTATTTCTATGATTTGAATATCTATACATGCATCATACGATTATTCATGTTCTTTTTTCCTTTTTGTCGATGACATAGGGGGAGAAAATTATCACTAACATTAAGAATGAAGGATATATATCGAAGATTCAGGGGGGAGTAAGTATTCATATTGCTTTATATACAGTCGAAATCTATATCTATTAACACGTTGTCATCAATCAAAAAGGGGGAGAATGTTGAGACTTGGTTTTGATTCATGACACGAAGCTATCACTGCAACCTACAGATTCGACGACTGTTACGACAAAAAGAGAATATATACTACATGGAGACAAGACATCAAAATCGGTGCATTAACTTTTATATTATTTTGTTTTGAGTGTTAAGTCAATATTTTTAAGATCTCTCCTCGTTTACGTATATATTAGCTTATATATATAATCTTCTTATTTTCAAATGATTTATACATATATAAGCATATAATATATATATATATATTATCAAAGTTTTTAAAGTTAGAATCATATATAATATATATATATATATATTACACATACCTGTGTAAACTGTGCAAATTGCACAAATAATACCAGGTCAGTCGACTGACATGGTAGGTCAGTCGACTGACCTGCTAGTATCTGTGGAACATGCACAGGTGCACAAGTATATATGTAATATATAATAAAAATCGTTTGAATATTTAGTCAACTGACCCAGAGGCTCAGTTGATTGAATTTCTATAACAGCTATATTTTCTGAAAAGACACGATCATTCGTGAAGAGTTACAAATCTCTACGAAGAGATTTAGACGCGACGCCTCAACCGGAACTCTTCGCCAATGGTCGCTGCTATTTAACAACTATAAATACATATCCTAACTTCATTTTTCAAATCACTTAATTTGCTGATCTCTCTTATCTAACTCTCTTGAATATTCTTGCAACTATACTCTCAAATATTCAGCATTCTTAACATACTCATTGCTTGAATTATATTTATACTTCATATTCTAAGCAATACTATTCCTTTCTAATCTTCATAAACTTCAAATATACATATTTATACTCGAGGAGAAGATCGTAGGAAGGGTGTACTATAAACAGACTTATTCGTGTTATCAGAACACAAAAAGTCAAAAAAAATTGTATTTATTGAAGTCATGTTCTACTGCTCAGGCGTGTGAAGTCCTCTTTGGCTGCTGAGGCGAAATCCTGTTCCGCTGCTCAGCTTCCTATTCGGCTGCTAAGGGGTTGTATAGACCTGTTCCTCCGCTTTAAGTGAGGGTTGTTGTTTTAGTGAAATTCCAGAAGGTTTCTGGGACTGGACGTAGGACGGAGCTCCGAACCAGTATAAAAATCTCTGGTGTTATTTTTATTATACTGCTCTTATATTCTGCACTATTTACTGTATAGCTATCATCACTATATTCCATATTATCATATATCCATATTACACGATCCATAGCAAACTTTCAGCAATGTCATACAACCATCTGATAATTTTTTTTATAACACAACATTTGTCAACTCACTATAGAAATAACAATGTCTTGCACTAGCATATGAATACTGACCACTTAGTACTAATTCGTTCAAAAATAACATAAAATTTCAAGTTACACCAATCTTTCGAATGATTCATAAATGGGCAAGAGTTTAAGAAGTACAAGATTACACCATGGCTATGATAAAGTATGTTAATATTCATCACATCTTCTCGAAGTGGAACTTGAAATTCTATTTTAGACCAACTCATACTAACCTCACTTTTGGATCATATAACATTTTTAAGAGGAAATATACATAGTAACTCATGAAACAATATAAAATTATCATACTCCAAACTATCAAGACAAATAGGGGAACCATATGTGGGTAAGCCTAACAAATAATAAAGGTCACATAAAGTGGTAGACATTTCCTCTACACTAAAATGAAAAGTATTTTTATCCGGCCTACAGTGATCACACAATGCCATAACAAGATGATGATTAAATACAATGTATTCAACTTGCATTGCTTTTCAAAAACCAACTAATTTTAAATTTTCTTCCAAACAAGGCTCCTTGTAATTTATTTATTTAATTTTGCTTGAACGGTCTACAAGTTGAATAAATTTAAAATAAATAAATGATACATGTCGATTGATTTAGTCAGTTGAGTACATGTCGTATTGCAAGTTATTTCCTCCTCGGAGACTTTCACCTTTCACTTTTTGGCTTAGTTTACAAGGCTAAGCTATTTCCTTCAACTTACTCTAATGAAGGTTATGTTTTTAATGCATAGTTGAATGAGAGAGCACGGGCCTGTTACTTGCACCATCAACACCTTGACTCCAAAATTTTATATTGTTAGATTGAATCTTCAAAAGCACACTTGACATCCCGGTCTTAAGACATAATTTTAGTGTACTCTCAACATAGAAAATAAAAAAGGTTTTGATATTAAAACGTCATATGAGATATATCTCAATACACGGGAAATTTTTTCTCTTTTAGCTTCATCTTGAAATTCATCAATAAGAATACATATTTTTTACCTCCGATTTCTTCAAGGATCGTATTCTTCTATAATAGCTATAATATGCATAATCTCCTTCTGAATTATAGGAGAAGTTTACTTGAGATTTTGAGGGGAATTATCTAGTATTTTTTGTGTGCAAGTTCAACATTTCTTTCTTCTTTAAACTTTAATAATTCAATGAAAATTCCTTGTTAACAGCTTTAACGAACTTAAGCTTTCATCATGCACTCCAAAATCATACGCTTGAAGAACAAGGTAGAAAATAGCTTGAATGCTTTGTTTAAGGCATATTTGGTTTTATAATTTATTTCTTCTAATTGAACATTAACCACCCCCTTAATATGTTCAGAATATTTTTTTAAGTCCCTTGCATAGTTCTTACATTTGTTGTGTGACAAAGTGGTATACCTTTTTCTTTTATCTTAAAGATTTCAAGGAGTATGGAAATCTGATGCAGCGTAATCTACCAATGCACCAGATTTGAGTCGTACAGGAATTTTAGGTCGCTCACGACCTAGGGAAGGTCGCTCACGAGTTAATGAAGAAATAGTGCAATCTACAAAGTCAAGGAATTCGAGTTGTTCAAAGGAAGGAGCCTTAGGTCGCATGCGAGCTAGTGAAGATTCGCGAGTTAACAAGCAACATTCTTTAGGTCAGTTGCGACCTAATGAGGATTCGCGACCTAGCTAGGAGCGCGCGCAAGGTAACGTGATGGGTCGCTCAAACGAGCTACGACCTAGGAGTGGAAACAGGAAACGAGCTACGACCTAACTCCCACAGGCCGCTTTCTTTAGGTCGCTCGAGTGATAGGTCGCGTGAAGATTGTCATGGAGAGTTGTTCCTAGGTCGCTCAAGTGATAAGTCGCTGCTGCCTTGGGTCGTGACTTTGTTAAGTCGTTATGTACTAAGTCACTATGTTGTATTTCTGTTAAGTCGCGTATAGTAATAAGTTGTATGAACTTAGGTCGTTGTGAGTTGAGTCGTATACCATATTGTGTTGTGTTGTATGGTATGTCGTATTGTATTTGTTTTGTAATTAGGTCATTAACGACCTTGTTTAGGTCGTAGGTCGCTCGAACGACCTAAGGGTCTGGGTGTTGTAAAAATGCTATAAATAGTGGGTGAGTTGTAACTTTGAAGTTAGTTGATTTTGAAATAAACTTTGTTTGTTAGCTTTGTGCTTTCATTAAATTGGTAGTTGAGTGTGATCTCCTATATCCATTTTCGGTTATTCGAGTGCGCTCGAATCAACGATCGTTGAAGCCAATTCGCGGTATCAAGTGCGCTTGATCAACGCTTGAAGAATTGTAGATCTTCTTTCACGGCATCGTGCGCGATCAACGTGACGAAGATAGCTAGAATTCGGTATCTTCGGATCAACGAATTTGGGCCATTCGGTATTTTTCATTACATCGATCGCTACTTTCATCGTTGTATCAATTTTTTGTTATTTCCGCTGCGTCAGTTTAGTATCGGAGCTTGATTTAGCCAATCATAGCTAAACCGAGTCTTGGAGCCAAGGAGTTTGAAGTCGAAGTGTTGGTTTGTGGAATTTCGACCACGGCCGAGGGTTAGTTGAAGTTGTGCATAATTTTGTAGAGTTGGAGATTGGATTTGCATTTTTTGCGAAGATTAGTGTTCATCGTGTTCATCATAAGTTGCAACAAGAGTGAAGATTTCGATCCATCTCATTTTGGATCTAAGGAGGAAAGGTGTTTGAATTTTACGCGGGAGTTGCGCGAGCTAAGTAAGTCACGTTCTGTTCGAACCAAGCTAAGTGAAGGGTTGTGCCGAGCTTGAGTTAGGTCGTTCCTAGGCCAAACCGAGCTAGAATTGAAATTTGTGAGTTTGTGAAAATCAATCATGCCACCGAGAAGAGCCAATCGACATCAGAATATTGAAGCATTGTATAGAAGAGAAGAAGCCGATGAGATGGAGCAAAGAATTAACGAAAACTTTAGTGAGAAGCTTAATGAAGGGATTGGTCGTTTAGAGAAGATGATGTTGGAGATGAATCAAAATCAGAGAAGGGTTTCACCTGAATCTAACCATGGGGGAAGTAGAGTTTCACCACATTCCAATCGAGAGAGAAGTGTTGATAGTGATCATAGAAGTCTGGGTCGAGATTGTTATAGAAATATTGATGATCGGAGTCGTGATAGAAATGTGAATGATCGTGATCGGAGGAATGTAGATCGAGGGGATGTTGGTGGAAGGAATGATGGTAGTAGAGACGTTGGTGGTCGGGATAGACATCAATATACACCAGATTTTGAAGAGGAGTTTGATGGTCATAAAGTTCATGGACGAGGACGGGGTCAAGGAAGAAATCATTCGGAGTATGATCACACGTGGGAGTCGGGGATGAAAACTGAAATTCCAGAATTCAAGGGAAGTATGCAAGCTGAAGAGTTTTTGGATTGGTTGTCTAATGTGGAAGAGATTTTTGACTTCAAAGAAGTTCCAGAACATCGTAGGGTGAAGTTGGTTGCTACAAGGTTGAGGGGTAGAGCTTTGGCATGGTGGCAGCAAACCAAACTTACACGAGAACGGATGGGGAAGTCGAAGATTGAATCTTGGGAGAAGATGAAGAAATTGATGAAAGCCACATTCTTACCTTATAATTATCAATCGCTTATGTATCAAAGATTGTAGAACTTGAGGCAAGGAAGAACGAAAACTGTTAATGACTATGCTGATGAATTTTATCAACTGATTGCAAGGAACGACATCATGGAGACGGAGGAACAATTAACAGCTAGATTTGTTGGAGGGTTGCGAATGCAGATTCAAGATATTGTGAATATGTTTGATCCCAGATCTGTTGCTGAAGCACACCAGAAGGCGTTGGCTTGGGAAAAGCAGGGAAGACGAGGTGATGGTGTGTTTACAAATTCCAACAATCAAGTGAAGGGTGTTAGTGGAAGTTCCAATGTTCCAAAAGCTATTAGTAAACCATTTGTGCAGGAGGCAGTGAAGACGAAAGTCAATAACGGTTTCAAGTGTTATAATTACCAAGAAGTGGGCCAAAAGAGCAATGAATGTCCAAAGCCGAAGAAGCGAACTATGATAGCGGAGGTTGAGGATGAGGAGGTAGAAGCTGAATGTTCGAATTCACCACATGTTGAGGAGGAAGAAAATGTGTCGGGAGATGTAGGGTATTCATTGATGATGAGGAGAAATTTCTTAACACCAAAGTAGGAGGAGGAAACTAGCTGGTTGAGGAGTAACATCTTTCAGTCAACGTGCACTATCTTGGGAAGGGTTTGCAAATTTTTTATTGATACTGGAAGTTGCGATAACATTATTTCTGCGGAAGCTGTGAAGAAATTGGCATTGAAGACTGAGAAACATCCGAAACCGTACAAGTTAGCTTGGTTGAGGAAAGGCGGGGAGGTGAAGGTTGGACGAAGAGCTTGTGTTAATGTTTCGATTGGGAAGAAATACAAAGATGAAATTTGGTGTGACGTTGTGGACATGGATGTATGTCATTTGTTGCTAGGGAGACCGTGGCAGTATGATAGGGCGGTACAACATGATGGTCGTACCAACAGTTATAGTTTCATGTTTGAAGGCACAAAGATCACTTTAGTTCCCAAGAAACGACAACAAGAAGAAAGCAAGTTGGAGGAGATTGAAGAACTTAAAACTTTGCTATCTTTGAAAGAGTTTGTTAAGGAAGTTGAAGAGGAGCCTGAGGTATTTTTGTTGATTGGGCGAGAGAGCAATGAAGTGGTTGAAGTACCTGAAGAAGTAAAGCCAGTGCTGGAAGAATTTGACGATGTATTTCCTGAAGAGCTGCCAACGGAGTTGCCACCGTTGAGGGATATACAACACCAAATAGATCTTGTTCCAGGAGCTGTGTTACCACATAAACCACACTACAGGATGAGTCCGAAGGAACACGAGGAGTTGAGAAGGCAGGTAGAAGAATTGCTTGAATAGGGGCACATACAAGAGAGCTTAAGTCCTTGTGTTGTACCAGCATTGTTAGTGCCGAAGAAGGATGGTTTGTGGAGGATGTGTACGGATAGCAGGGCACTGAACAAGATAACTGTCAGATACAGATTTTCGATGCCGAGGCTTGATGATCTGTTAGATCAAATCAGTGGGTCTGTGATCTTTTCGAAGATTGATCTTAAAAGTGGTTATCATCAAATTCGAATTAGACCAGGAGACGAGTGGAAGACAACATTCAAGACGAGGGAAGGATTGTATGAATGGCTGGTCATGCCGTTTGGTCTATCGAATGCACCTAGTACATTCATGAGGGCGATGAACCAAATTTTCAGGCCGTACATTGGGAAGTTTGTGGTAGTTTACTTTGATGATATCTTGATTTATAGTGCTAGTACAGAGGAGCATGTTCAACATTTATGGAAGGTGTTGGTTATTCTTCGTGAAGAACAATTCTATGCAGCTACAAAGAAATGTGTGTTTATGGCGCGGAGTGTCTTATTTCTGGGGTATGTTGTATCGGAAGAAGGAATACAGGTGGACCAAAGTAAAGTTGAAGCTATCAAAGATTGGCCACATCCCAAGACGATAACGGAAGTTCGAAGTTTTCACGGGTTGGCTTCATTTTATCGAAGGTTTATTCCACACTTTAGAAGTGTGATGGCGCCTGTTACTGATTGTATGAAGGGCAAGCAGTTTTTGTGGTCGGAGGAAGCAGGGGTTGCTTTTAAGAGAATCAAGGAACTGTTGACGTTAGCACCAATTCTAGTATTACCAGACTTTCAGTTGTTGTTTGAGCTACATACTGATGCATCTAAGGTTGGATTTGGAGGGGTATTGAGTCAGAAGGGACGTCCTATTGCATATTTCAGTGAGAAGCTATCAGGAGCGAAGATGAGATACAATACATATGATGTGGAATTGTATGCAGTTGTGCAAGCCGTGAAACACTGGAGACATTACTTATTTCACAAGGAGTTCGTGTTATCTACTGATCATGAGGCTTTGAAACATCTGCAAGGACAGGAGAAAATTTCAGCAAGGCATGCATCGTGGAGTGCATATCTGCAGCAGTTTACATTTGTTGTGAAACAAAAATCTGGAGTTACAAACCGTGTGGCGGATGCGTTGAGCAGAAGAAATCATTTGTTAACTACAATAAAGGTTGAAGTGATAGGGTTTGATGTGTTACCTGAATTATTTGTTGATAATCCCTACTTTGCAAAGAGGGTAGATGAAGTCAATAAAGGGAAGACGGATGAGTTTGTGTTGGTGGATGGTTTTCTATATAAAGGAAATTGACTGTGTGTACCGGATTGTAGTTTACGGATGAAAATTGTGAAGGAGTTACATGAAGAAGGCCATGTGGGTAGAGACCGTACATTACAGCTAATTACTCAATCTTATTTTTGGCCGTCGATGAGAAAATAAGTTGAGAGATTTGTGGAAAGATGTCATATCTGTCAAGTGTCGAAGGGAACCGCTACAAATGCAGGATTATATATGCCGTTACCTGTGCCTACTAGACCGTGGGTGGATGTGAGCATGGATTTTGTTTTGGGTTTGCCTAGAACTCAAAGTGGAAATGATTCTATATTTGTTATGGTGGACAGGTTTTCGAAAATGGCACATTTCATAGCGTGTAAGAAGACAGCGGATGCCGTCCGAGTTGCTCAATTATACTTTAAAGAGGTGTATCGGTTGCATGGGCTACCTGAATCGATTGTTTCAGATCGGGATACTAGATTTCTAAGCCATTTTTGGTTGAGTTTGTGGAAGATGGTCGGAACAAAACTGAACTTTAGTAGCGCCTACCATCCGCAATCTGATGGGCAGACGGAGGTGGCTAACAGATCGTTGGGGAACTTGTTGAGATGTCTCGTGAAAGATAACTTGAAAAGCTAGGATATGAAGTTATGTCAGGCAGAGTTTGCACATAATCATGCAGTCAATCGAAGTATTGGGTTCAGTCATTTTCAGGTTGTATATTCAAGCTTGCAAAAGGGATCGTTGGATTTGACGACAGTACCATATTAGAAGGGAGTTGTTAAGCGAGCTGGTGATTTTGTGACTGAGTTACAGGAATGCCACAGAACTGTTCATGAACGATTACTTGCATCGACTGAGAAGTATAAACAACTGGCGGATAAGAAGCAAAGGAGTGTGAACTTCAGAGAAGGTGATTTGGTTTATGCCGTGTTGACAAAAGATCGTTTTCCAGTGGGAACGTACAATAAGTTGAAAGCCCGAAAAATCGGTCCAGTGGAAATTTTGAAGAAGATCAATGATAATGCGTATCAATTGAAATTGCCGGATCATATTCACACTGCAGACGTTTTCAACGTCAAATACCTAATTCCGTATCATGGAAATGAGCTTGTTGTGGAAGAGGAAGGTGCAAATTCGAGGTCGAATTTTTGCCAACCGGGGGAGGATGATGCAGCGCAATCTACCAACGCACCAGATTTGAGTCGTACATGAATTTTAGGTCGCTCACGGCCTAGGGAAGGTCGCTCATGAGTTAATGACGAAACAGTGCAATCTACGAAGTCAAGGAATTAGAGTTGGTCAAAGGAAGGAGCCTTAGGTCGCATGCGACCTAGTGAAGATTCGTGAGTTAACAAGCAACATTCTTTAGGTCTGTTGCGACCTAATGAGGATTCGCGGCCTAGCCAGGAGCGCGAGCAAGGTAACATGATGTGTCGCTCAAACGAGCTAATACCTAGCAGTGGAAACAGGAAACGAGCTACGACCTAACTCCCACAGGCCGCTTTCTTTAGGTCGCTCGAGTGATAGGTCGCGTGAAGATTGTCATGGAGAGTTGTTCCTAGATCGCTCAAGTTATAAGTCGCTGCTGCCTTGGGTCGTGACTTTGTTAAGTCGTTATGTACTAAGTCGTTATGTTGTATTTCTGTTAAGTCGCGTATTGTAATAAGTTGTATGAACTTAGGTCGTTGTGAGTTGAGTCGTATACCGTATTGTGTTGTGTTGTATGGTATGTCGTATTGTATTTGTTTTGTAATTAGGTCGTTAACGACCTTGTTTAGGTCGTAGGTCGCTCGAACGACCTAAGGGTCTGGGTGTTGAAAAAATGCTATAAATAGTGGGTAAGTTGTAACTTTGAAGTTAGTTGATTTTGAAATAAACTTTGTTTGTTAGCTTTGTGCTTTCATTAAATTGGTAGTTGAGTGTGATCTCCTATCTCCACTTTCGGTTATTCGAGTGCGCTCCAATAAACGATCGTTGAAGGCAATTTGCGGTATCAAGTGCGCTTGATCAACGCTTGAAGAATTGTAGATCTTCTTTCACGGCATCGTGCACGATCAATGTGACGAAGATAGCTAGAATTTGGTATCTTCAGATCAACGAATTTGGGCCATTCGGTATTTTTCATTCCATCGATCGCTACTTTCATCGTTGTATCAATTTTTCGTTATTTCTGCTGCGTCAAAATCACCCAATATTAACATGGCTTTGGGAGATCAAGGAAAGAAAGGGGGACTAAGGAATATGTTATTGACCAAAACTCTTTAGTTAATAAAGTCTCGAGTTCCCTTAGCTTTAGTCTTTCCCTTTTCTTCTTCTTATTGTTTTGGCCACAAGCACCATTAAAGAGCTCAAGCTTCTTTTTTTGGGTATATAATGAAAT
The DNA here is from genome assembly GCA_030737815.1 of Allium fistulosum. Lineage (NCBI taxonomy): Eukaryota > Viridiplantae > Streptophyta > Magnoliopsida > Asparagales > Amaryllidaceae > Allium > Allium fistulosum. Next base: position 639,693,354 of record CM060907.1, on the reverse strand, counting down.
GAAAAGAAGGAAGCGGTTATCCTTATTCCAAATTAATAACTGAGCCATCGACGCACCATTTCTTTTCCTTATAAATTAGTTAGCTATAACAGTTGCATTTAGTTCTCTTTTATCTTAGATTTTTAACAAGGGTTTTTCTATTATCACTTGATTCACCTAAGCGTAATGAGTAAACAAACGTCCTAAGTACATTTACTCCTTTGCGTTATTTCAAGTTCTTTAACTTTATAATTAATTACTTAATTTGTTATTTATTAATTTATGGGGCGTTACATATTATCTCTTCTTGTTCACCATATGTCTCCTTTCTTCTTGAGCCTTGTGTTTTTGTGCCTCCCGTGTTGTGTGTTTCACGAGCCTTTCCACCTATAGGTACCAAAGGTCATAACAAACGATGCAACTTGTTTCTGCCAAAAATTGAGTCAAGAAAATGTCTGAAGTCAATAGACCCACTTTTCACCTTCTCTGAATGAAAACAATTATCTTGCGTATCATCGACCACTTCTAAAGCACTATATATTCAGCTTACTGATAAAAAAAGTTAAACTTAACAATTCTTATGTCATGAAAGAATGCAAACTTTTAAATTTTGTAGATCAATGTACCAACTACATCACGCTTTAATGGAGCTCGATGAATGTAAGCAACCTATCTTCTAGACGATTGTTTGAAAATATACCGACGAGTTATTTGTCAATGTCAAATTCATACTCACTCGATAATATAGGAGTACGTTCTTGAAAAACATGATCAAGTCTTCCATTTTATAACTCCACATTTTCATTCAGCAAAGCTTTAGAATCATACGGATTTGGATTTATTTGAACAATAAGATCGAGAATGTGTGGAGGAGTAAATCCAAATTGTCCCATCATCCGATGCGGGGCATAATTTTCAAAATGCCAAAATAGTATTAACCGTACTTCGAAGTCCAACTCAAAAGGAGAAATTATATAATTGGACCATTAAATGCATTAAGCAATGAATATGGTTCCTAATTTATGGATACATCCGATAGTAAGTCTAACTTATTACTATAATATCGAACATTTTTAGTAGTTTCATGCCAATTTCTAGCACAACTCCACCAACAACGGTATAGGCGATCACGATCCAAATTAGCAAGGATCTTATACCAGCACATCTAATGGCTAAATGAGACTATGACCATCACTATAGCAATGTCATACAACCATCTAGTAATTTTTTTATAGCACAACATTTGTCAACTCACTATACAAATAACAAAGTGTTGCACTAGCCTATGAATACTGACCACTTGGTACTAATTCGTTTAAAAATCACATAAAATTTCAAGTACATCAACCTTTCAAATGATCCATTAAAAGTCAAGAGTTTAAGAAGTACAAGGTTAAACCACGGCTATGATAAAGTATATTAATATTCGTCATATCTTCTCTAAGTGGATCTTGAAATTCTTTTCTAAACCAACTCATACTAACCTCACTTTTGGATCATATAACATTTTTGGATTATACAACATTTTCAAGAGGAAATATACAAAGTAACTCATGAAACAGCATAAAATTATCATACCCCACACTATCAAGACAAATTGTGGAACCATATGTGGGTAAGTCTAATGAATAATAAAGGTTACATAAAGTGGTAGATGTTTCTTTTACACTAAAATGAAAAGTATTTTTATCTGGCTTACAATGATCACACAATGCTATAACAAGATTATGATTAAATACGTTGTATTCAACTTGCATTTCTTTTCAAAAACCAACTAATTTTAATTTTTCTTCCAAACAAGGTTCCTTGTAATTCATTTATTTAATCCTGCTTGAACGGTCTACAAGTTGAACTATTTGAACACTCTGATTTATAACAACCAATACAAATCAACATTTTATAATGTATTTTCTTTAAAAAAATGATTTATAAAATAAAAAAAATACCTCAACAGTGATTGATTTTCACTCATATGTTTGCGTTGAAGGTAAAAACCGCTTCTATCAACAAGTATGGACGGCAATTGTATAAAAATTAAGAATCCAATATATAGCATTAATATCCAATTATGTACTATACAAATTAGTACTAGAGTTTCCTTTTTTGATTATCTAGCTAGTAACATATCAATATCAAATCAATTAACTACAAATAAGGTCACTAAAATTACTCGGATATGAAAAGAAAAAATCTTCAATTAATTCAAATTCAAAAACAATATAACTCTAATTTGTGAAGATGAAGAAAAACCTGCCATTTTGATAACAATGAACAAGTTAATTAGTCTAATTTGCTATTTTGGGATTAAATTTAATAAGGGATTGAGAAAGAGAAAGTTAGAAATAAATATAATGCGTTGGAAATAGGGAAAGAAAGAACAAAAAAGGGGAGGAAGAGAATGAGGGAAAAACAGCGGTTGTTTTTCTTAACGCCGTAAATGTTCCAACGCAGTCCAAAATTGCTCAAGTGCAAATATGTATATATATTTAAAAATTATAGCATGTGCAACTTAAATTGCGCAAGCTATAATAAAATGTTAATGCTTACACAATTTAAAATTGCGCATGTTATATCAAAAACATGTTTATTTTTGCCATTAGTTTTTTGGAAGCTATTACCACAATACATTTTTTTTGCAAGCGCATGTAAATTTTTTCCCTAATGATAATAATGCATATTCTTTATAAAATATTATTGATGGGTATTATGATGAGTATTATGAAATAAATTTAAAATAAATAAATTATACATGTCGGTTGATTTAGCAACTTGAGTACATGTCGTATTGCAAGTTATTTCCTCCTTGGAGACTTTCTCGTTTCTCTTTTTGGCTTGGTTTACAAGGCTAAGCTATTGCCTTCAATTTATTCTAATGAAGGTTATGTTTTTAATGCATAGTTGAATGAGAGAGCACAGGCCTATTACTTCCACCATCACAACCTTGACTCCTAATTTTGAATTGTTAGATTGAATCTTCAAAAGCACACTAGACATCCCGGTCTTAAGACACAATGTTGATGTACTCTCAACATAGAAAGTATAAAAATAGGTTTTGATATTAAAACGTCATATGAGATATATCTCAATACAGGGGAAATTTTTTCTCTTTTAATTTCATCTTCAAATTCATCAACAAGAATACATATTTTTTACCTCCAGTTTCTTCAGGGATCGTATTCCTCTCTAATAGCTATAATATGCATAATCTCCTTTTGAATTAAGGAGAAGTTTACTTGAGATTTTGAGGGGAATATCTAGTATTTTTTGTGTGCAAGTTCATCATTTCTTTCTTCTTTAAACTTTAATAATTAAATGAAAATTCTTTGCTTTAACAGCTTTAACGAACTTAAGCTTTCATCATGTACTCCAAACCCATATGCTTGAAGAACAAGATAGAAAATAGCTTGAATGCTTGCTTTAAGGCATATTTGTAGGATCTAGATTAACCCTAGAGGGGGGGTGAATAGGGTTATCGCAAATTTTCTCAAATTAAACGCGGAAGCAATCAGCAGATAAATAAATATGCAGTAAAGTAAATCACACACAAATTTACCCAGCTTCGGCAACCCCTGCCTACTACTGCATTCCCAGATTTCTATTAGAATTAAACAGTCTCCCGCTTACAAACACTCTGACAGACTCGCAGACACTCGCTCCCACTCACAAACACTCTAAGACTCGCACACCCTGCTCCGCCTATAGAGCTTCGTAAACTCGCAAACTCTGCTCCCGCCTATAGAGCTTTGCAAACTCGCAGCCCCCCTGCTCACTGAACTAATTCTAACTAGACAATCCGACAACACCTAAACCCTAGGTGGTGATTCACTCTGACTGGATTTTGAAAAAAACAAACTGAAAATATAAAACACAGTTTAAAAACCTAGGGCAAAATATAGATTGACAATTTAAAAACAATTTTGCCCTCAAATAAACTAGGCCTAAAAATTAAATCAAAAAACCCGGCCCAAATTTAAAACTAAATTAAACTTTAAAACCCTATTTAAAAGACTAGACCGGCCCACTTCAATAATTCTCCAGCCCAATCCCCTTTTAATATTATCGGCCCGATCTCTTTATTATTTTTGTGAAAAATAATGGGTGCTTGGTTGTTCTTCTTTGCCGCTGAGAATTAGGGCTTCGGCTGTTTTGCTCGACTTAGATCCTCTGATAATCTGCGACTTTCTTTGACTTCGATCTTCTGACGAATTGTGGCTTTGTTCGACTTTGATTGTTTCTTCGTACTGAAAATTGGGGCTTGCGAAAAATTAGAAGTACCGCTCTGTCGAATTTGATGTTGATGCTTGCGGTTCCTCCTCTCGAGTTCGTATGTGATACTGGTACGTGATTTTTGCCTTTGCTATGCTGGTTATTACTTGATTGAACTCGATTGCTTGAGAGCTTTTGTCGGTAATGATTGGATTTAGCTTTTCTGTTCTTCACCACGCCTCGATGATGATATCGGGTCTTCTATTTATAGAGTCTGATTTGATATACGTGTTCTTCACGTTGCCGATTCTTTCCTGTTTTAATCTTTGGTATTTTTGGAATTTCCTTCTGATTCACGTCTTTTATTTTGAACGTGCGATCTTTGAATTTAATCCATAAACTTTCCAAATTTATACCTCTGACTTTTTCAACTTGTAAACGTGATTAACATATACAACTTGGACTTGAAATTTCTTGACTTCACTGTGACTTCGACGATCTTCTCTGATCATCTTCACTACTGTATATGTTTGTACCAAAAATGGGCACAACACTCTTCGAAAGTTTTTGAAGAGATAAAAGTGAAGAATGAGAATTAAAACTGTGGATTATCTAACAAAAACTCCAAATAACATAAAGTAAATTGCAAAGACAAGCGATTTAGAGTGGTTCGGCGTTTTGCCTACGTCCACTATGAAGTCTGATGATTTTATTGCTCGATACTTGAAGATTACAGTAGTTTATAATGTAATACAACTAAATTTATATGCTAAGTCTCAATCTAAAGCAGCGGCGGTGTTCCGGAGTAGATCTGGCAGAATCTGGGCGCTCTTCAGTACTTAGAATTCTCCGACCTCTTTTCTGAATGACTAGGGGCTCTATTTATAGGTGTAGAATGCTGATATTTCGCCTAAAATGAGGGGACACCAGTTCTGGTACATCAGGGGGCCCACATGGCCGAAATCTGGAGATCCGGCCCCACTTTGGGATCGATTCGACCCTTGGTTCGAATCGATCAAGAAATCATCCAATCGAGCTGAAATTTGGTGTGAACATTCTTCATCATGTGCTTAAACTTCTGTGAAAATTTCATGACATTTGGACTTGTAGAACTCGAGTTATGATCGATTCAAGGTTGTGTTTGTGGCAGAAATATTTCCTTCGAATCGATCTCCTTCGAATCGATTATGTCGAATCGATGGCATCGCGTGTCCAAGCGATGACGTGGTGTGTTGGGAGCGTTTTCGCCTCTACCGAGCCAAGAGAAGGGAAGGCACAACCGGACCAACACACTCATTCCCCACCGAACAGAACAATTACCGAACCAACCCACCTTCATACCTTGCCGAACCATCACCAACCCCACACCGGTCCAAGTACCACCGGGTCGAACCCAACACACCTCGCCGAACCAACCTCCCTCCAAAGCCCTGCCGGTCCAACACACCTCGCCGAACCAACCTCCCTCCAAAGCCCTGCCGGTCCAACACGCCTCACCGAACCAGCCTCCCTCCAAAGCCCTGCCGGTCCAACACGCCTCACTGAACCAACCTCCACCGGTTCATCCACTACCGAACCAACATCACCAGGCCAAATCACGTCAGCCCAGGCCCATCAACAGCTATATACTTCGAAGACCCCTACACCCAGCCTCACTCTATAAATAGAGGTGCAGGGGTACAATAAAGTAGGACAAGTTTGAGAGCTCAAGCACGGGGAGAACTTTCAAACAACTTTCTTTTACTTGTATCAAAGCTTTGTACTTGTAATCAGAATAAGAGAAGAGAAATAACATATAAAGTGGACGTAGGCACATTCTGGCTGACCCACTATAAATCTGCGTGTCTTTTTACAGTTTAGCCCCTGTTTTTCATATATTTGCATAAATCGCTCAAATCACTAAGAATAACATAAGATCTATTAAATCATACAACTTTGAGGTGTTTGTCCATTTTTTGTGCAAACATTTTTGGTGCTTTCACTGAGAAATAGAAGCTCGAAGCTTCAGCTTCATCCGCTTAACAAGTTTTCCTAACAGCATCGTCCGCCATTTGGAAAACATGCCTCCCAAACAGAGAAAAGATGTTAACAAAGGAAAAAACATCACATCCAGCAGTCTTCCAGATCCAGCTGTCACGAATCAAGTAAATCGTCCTCCTCCAACAACAGTAACAAATGAAGAACAGGCTAACCCAACCACTCCTGCCACAGAACAGCCTGCAGCAATTACTAGAGCAGATCTGGACAGATTTGTGGTTGAAGTAACTAACCGCTTCACGTCCCAGTAGGAAGCCTTGGTGGACCATCTCATGTCACGCTTAAGGGACGCTGAAGAATCCAACCGCAACACTGAATCATGGGGAGAGTCCCAGTCTGGAGGATCTCAGAGACAACAAAGATCTTCCTTCTTCGAAGGAGCTAACGGCAGAAGTAGCTATGGTAGGAGCCGAGACCGAGCACAACCCGAAGTTAGGCCTGAGGAAACATTTGGTACCGAACCCAACGGGGGAGGTACCGGGCATAGGTCAACTGTAGCTGAGCCTGTCATGCTGCCTAACCACAGAAACGCCAGTGAACGGGGCCGAGCTAGAGTCCAGCTCGAAGTTGGACCCGAGGAAGTGCTTAGGTCAGAACCCAGCAGGGGGAGATCAAGGCAAGGGCCAACTGTAGCTGACCCGAGCATGCTCCCAGAAGATCAAAGGCAGCCACTGGAAAATATAAGGAATGATAGACGATACCATCCCTACAGGTCATCTGGATGGAATCAATCCCACAGAACAGAACCAAACTCATTTCTATCTGCTCCAAGTTCTGATGAAAGGATGTCACGCTTATTCAGAGAGTGTGTCCAATGGGAGCAAAGAGATCGAGGGATATGCGCTAGGGTAACCAGCCCTTTCGCCCGCAGTATCGAAATTGCTATCACCCCTGAGAATAGAAGATGCCAACAATGGAACCCTACAAAGGAACCTCGGATCCCGTTGTATACTTACAGAGGTACACGCAGCATATGCTCATGAGTGGGGCGACAGAGGGAGTACTGTGCAAATGCTTTCCGCTCTTCTTAGCAGATCTTGCTACCTCCTGGTTCTGTCATCTACCCCAGGGATCCATCAGCTCGTGGGAGATGTTGAAAGAAAAATTTATCAGTCAGTTCCGCATTCATGTGGAGCAACCTAAGGACGCTTATTCCTTATCCAGCGTCAAACAGAAACCTGGAGAGAAGCTGCAGCAATACCTAACCAGATTCAACGCCGCAGCAGCCGCAGTCCAAGATGCCGATGAGAAGCTTATCCTAATGGCCCTCTACAGTGGTGTGCATCCGGACACCAAATTCGCTAGAAGGTTGACAAAAGAAAAACCAGCTACTTTACCCGATTTCTTCCATGAAGCCGGGAAATACATGTGGCTTGAGGATGCTGCCGTTGAGGGGCAGTCAGGACAGCAAAATAAGACGACCCATGGCAACGCCCCTGCTGTGGCAAGGGACGTTCGAAGAAATGATTCCAGAGACAATGCTGGGGGCAAGAAGGGAGAAAAGCGCCTATATCGGCCAGGACCAAGATTCGACACTTACACTCCTTTGAACGAGACCGTCGAAAATATCTTCCTTGCCACCCAAGGCGAAGTTAGATACAAACGCCCACCATACAAGAAGGAATCAGATAACGCATAGAAGTCTGGAAAGTTCTGCCGCTTCCACGAATCTCACGCGCATGATACCAACGAATGCCATCATCTCCGAGATCTGATTGAGGAACACATCGGAAGAAAGAAACTGGAACGTTATGTAAAAGGTCAGGACAGGACCCCAGCTCCTGCCAATGAAAACCCAAGGCTACCCTCACCGGGGGCCGACAGAGGAAACCGCAACGCTAGCAGCTCTAGTCAAGAAAAGATAGTGGTCCATACCATCTCAGGAGGGCCACACATCGCAGACAGAAGCTGGAAAGAGATGGAAAGATACGGAAAGTCGCTTAGAGACAATAAATACTATGTCAATTCGGTTATAGAAGAGCGCCACCCGAAGCGGAAAGAAAGTAATGACATCACGTTCGGTAAGCGTGACCTAGAAGGAAGGCAGTACCCTCACATGGATCCCATGGTCATCTCTGCCCGACTTGGTCCCGCCGAAGTTTACCGAATCCTGGTAGACACTGGAAGCTCGGTAAACATCCTATTCAAACACGCATTCGACAAAATGAAGCTATCAATGAATGATGTATCCCCCTGCGATAAACCACTACACGGCTTCACTGGAGATGCGAAGATGCCCCTCGGGCAACTGGACCTCTTTGTTGAGATTGGAAGCCATCCCCGCTCCGCTGTACGGAAACAGACGTTTGTGCTAATAGAAAACCAGTCGGCCTACAACGCCTTCTTAGGAAGGCCATCCTTGTCTGACTTCCAAATTGTCTTAGCCCCATGGTGCCTAAAGATGAAATTCCCAACAGACAATGGAGTAGGGGAAGTGGAAGGAGACCAGGACGTTGCTCGAGACTGCTATGTGACAGAACTTCGCAACAACCACAGGAAGGATAAAGGGAAGGGTGTAGAGATTTCCCTCTGCACAAAAAGTCTAGAAGCATAGCAACTAAAGAAAGCCCCTCCTCTTCGATATACCAGCGACCCTTTCAATGAATTAGACCCTAGGGACAAAGAGGAGGAGGCCACCGCCGAGCCTGCAGAGGCTATGGAGTTTATATCTGTAGACAAGCACGACTCAAGTAGAATATTGAAAATTGGGTCCCAACTAAAAGCCGAATTGAAGGAACAACTCATCGATTTTCTCCGCCACAACTTGGATGTATTCGCTTGGTCACACGTTGACATGACCGGAATCTCCCCCGACATAGCATGCCACGTATTAAACATTGATCCTACCAAGGCGCCTGTAAAACAAAGAAAGAGAAGTATGGGGGCAGAGCGATCAGCAACCCTCGATGAAGAAGTAAAAAACCTACTCACCAATGACTTCATACGAGAAGCTATCTACCTGGAATGGATCGCCAACCCGGTGCTGGTAAAAAAGGCTAATGGGAAGTGGCGAACCTACATTGACTTTTCCAACCTAAACGACGCCTGCCCAAAGGATTGCTTCCCACTTCCCAGAATCGACCAACTTGTAGACAGCACAGCCGGGCATGAACTCCTATCTTTTATGGATGCATACTCAGGATATAACCAAATTCCTATGCATGCTCCCGACCAAGACCACACTAGTTTCATCACCGACCGAGGTTTATACTGCTATAAGGTAATGCCTTTCGGACTTAAAAATGCAGGAGCCACCTACCAGCGCCTCGTCAACAAGATGTTTGCAGGGCTAATAGGACAAACTATGGAAGTATATGTGGATGACATGCTGGTAAAGTCAAGAAAAGCCAAAGATCACGTAAGCCACTTAGGCAGGATGTTTCAAGTACTTCGACAATATGGAATGAAGTTGAATCCACTAAAATGCTCCTTCGGAGTGTCATCAGGAAAGTTCTTAGGATTCATCGTTCATGCTAGAGGGATAGAAGCAAACCCTGAACAAGTCCGAGCGTTAAGGGATATCAAGATACCTTCCACTCTGAAGGAAATGCAAAGTTTGAATGGAAAAGTGGCCGCTCTAAGCCGATTCATCTCCAAGGCGACGGACAAGTGCGTCCCCTTTTTTGAAGCCCTAAAGAAAGACAAGGGAAAGTTCGAATGGACTAACAAATGCTTAACCGCTTTCCTTAACATAATCGAACACCTCCAGAAACCACCGGTACTCTCGACTCCAAGCTAAGGCGAAAAATTATGCTTATACCTTGCTGTGTCATCTCACGCCCTAAGCGCAGCCTTGGTAAGGGAAGACAACCGCACGCAGCGGCCAGTTTACTTCGTCAGCAAAAGGTTTACTGGGGCAGAAGTCAGATATCCTAAACTTGAGAAGCTAGCATACTGTTTACTAATCACATCACGAAAGCCGCATCACTACTTCCAGTCCTATTCCATCAAAGTTCTGACTGATCAACCACTGAGGCAGGTACTCCATCGTCCCGAAACTTCTGGGCGACTACTTAAATGGTGCATTGAACTAAGTCAGTATGATATCACCTATCACCCTCGCACCGCCATCAAGGGACAAGCCATGGCTGATTTCATTGCAGAATTCACTACCAACGAAGGTAAGGAGAAATTGGAAATAGCAGAAGATATCAAGTGGAATCTCTTTGTGGATGGTGCATTGAACGAACAAGGATCGGGGGCAGGTGTGGTAATAATCACTCCCAAGGGACACAAACTGCACTATGCTATAAGGTTGGAGTTCGCTGCCACCAACAACGATGCAGAATATGAAGCAGTGATAGTTGGACTAGAAATTGCCATAGAAATCGGAGCTAATTCTTTGTGTCTTCACAGCAATTCTCAACTTATTGTTAATCAAATACTAGGAGAATTCCAAGCTCGAGAAGAACGACTCATAGCATATCTAAAGAAGACCAAGTTACTTCTCAGCCGATTGGACCACTACTTAGTCAAACACATCCCTCGGGAGGAGAATCGAGAGGCCGACGAATTAGCAAAGCAAGCAAGTGTGAGAGACATCACCATCTTCGGGGCAGTAACCATCTCAAAGCAACTGGCCCTAAGTTTTGAGCAAGTGAATCTGATAGCTGCAACCGAAGAAGCAACTTGGATGACTCCCATCCGAGACTACCTACAAAGTGGCACTCTACCCAACGGGCGTAACGAAGTCAAGAAAATCTTGAGGAAAGCATCCCGCTACATAATACAAGAAGACATCCTCTATCGGCACGGATTCTCTAACCCGTTATTAAGGTGTGTCGCTGGGAGAGAAGCCAAGGAAATCTTATCCAACATCCATCAGGGGAGCTGCGGAGATCACACCGGAGGAGGAAAATTAGCAAAAAAGATACTCCGATACGGATATTTCTGGCCCACCTTAAGCAAGGACGCCTTAGATTTCGTCAAGAAGTGTGACAGATGCCAAAAATTTGCTAAGATTCCACGCTACCAACAACTGAGATTACTCAAATGACCAGCCCTTGGCCCTTCGCAATATGGGGAATTGACTTAATCGGCGAGATACCGATGGGCCGAGGCGGGGCCAAATATGCTATAGTGGCAGTTGATTATTTCACCAAATGGGTGGAAGCGGAACCTCTGAATAAAGTATCCCCAGCAAAAGTTATTAACTTCTTGATCAAAAATGTTCTGTGCAGGTACGGAGTCCCACTCAAAATCATATCAGATAATGGACTTCAGTTTGACAGCGAGGAATTCGCCAACTGGTGCCGAGAGCACGGAATTCATAAAAGCTTCTCATCCGTAGCATATCCCTAGGCAAACGGACAAGTCGAAGCAGTCAAAAAAATTCTGAAAACTCTGATCAAAAAGAAGCTCGAAAAGTCAAAGGGCGCTTGGATGGATGAACTCCCTACGGCACTGTGGGCCTACCGCACATCTTTCAGAACATCAACGGGGCACACTCCTTTCTCTTTGGCATACGGATCGGAGGCTATGCTCCCAGTTGAAACCATTGTGCCTTCCCACCGTAGGATCCACTATAACCCGGAAGAGAATGAAGAGCTCCTCCACATGTCTTTGGATCTAGTTGAGGAGAGAAGAAATGATGCAGTCCTTAAAACAGCAGCCCACAAGCAGAAAGTGGCAACGCAATACAACTCCAAAGTCAAGCATCGTACCTTACAAGAAGGGGATCTTGTCCTCAAGCGAATCTTCCCTCGCCCCGGAGCACTAGACCCCATCTGGGATGGACCATATGTAATTCATAAAGATCTCCACAATGGAGCTTATATTTTGTCAATAGTGGACGGAGAGGTGTTCCAGAGGGCATGGAACATCCAGCACCTCCGTCGATACTTTTCTTAACTTGTACTGCCCATATGAAGTGAATTAACAAAGAGAATCAGTGGACGTAGGCCTTTTCATGCCGAACCACTTTAAAAAACTTTGTCTCTTTTTTTTAACTTGTTCCTTTATATCTTGGCTACTTGTTAACTTTATCCTTTTCTGTTGAACAAAATCCCATGCGTATAGCATCTCCACTCAAAGCACTCCACGGCGCAACTTCACCTCGGCAAAACCTAACAGGTACTATGCGAATCTATGCCCTCGCCAATGAGACACTTTTGCTCCAGCATCCCTCTGCTGCGGGTTAACTCATTGCTCGCGACGGCCCTTAAAGCCAACTGTAATGAGCCGATTATAAGCCACTGAGAAGGCCGACTATAGCCGTGGCAGCTCATTACGGCGTTAGGCTCGCCGACAACTGTGAACCGACTATAAGCCCCAACATAAGGTGTGGCCAGCCAGGGGCAGTTCACAGTTGACGATCGGCACCCACGCTAGCCGGCCACAGTAAATCGAATAATACCCATGATTACGGGCCATAATGGCCCAGGTAGTTACTGTGCGCGATCTCGGCTCCGATGTGTCTTAAGTGCGGCTATGGTAAAAAAGAATGAACTCTACGCGGAGGCGTAAGATGGGTGACAAATGTCTCCAAGACCCACAACTAGGGAAAGTGACTACAAAACCCGTTTGCCACGAACTTAAGCACATCGAAGGCCTTCCGTGATTGGAAGTTTTACTTTTTCACATATTTCAATTTTACTTAAAAAGCTTTTCTCCTATCCTCTATAACGGTCCCTAAAGTACAGGATGCAGAGTAGGAGATACTAGCCAATGGGTGTAGGGACTCACTACTGGATGGCAGGGCACTCGACTGCATTCCATGCTCGGTCATACAAGATATTCAAAACTGCCATGTACGAGTAAAACATGAAGGGCGGTATTTTCTTCTTTTGTGTACAAATACATGACTATAATTTGTTCACACCACACGCTAATATTACAAGTCATGAAATTATGTTTTAAAACCAGGACCTGACATCAAACACAATTCAATTACAAGAATATGCATAGCTATATTTCTCATACGACATGTCAAAATAGCAACAAACATTCGGAAGACGACAAAATCGGCTTAAGTTAAAGAATTACACATCAAGAATAGAGCTATTTATTACAAGTAGCAAAATAATTACAACTTAAAAGTTACTCTACTGTTTTAAGACTAACGTATACGGCCATGTTAAGTCTACAAAAAGAATTTTCCAGGTCTGATCAAGGGGCTGCCTGCATTGGAGTTTTATCCTTGTCCTGTTGACCACCTGTCCAGTCAGAGAAAGGATTCATTAGTGATAAGCAACCAAAGTTAATGGAGAGACTAAAAAGGAAGACTTACCAGCACCTGCTTCTTGACTATCCTGGTCGTCATCCTCTACTTGCACACCTGCCTCCTCAACAGCAAGCAACCGCATACCCTCCTTCACCGCCACCTTCTCCTCCTTGGTAAACTGGGCAGTGACAACATCCATGCTGAAGGCCACACCACCCTCTTTATCCGCATCCGCCTTAGCTTCCTCCAGAGCCCGAAGATAAATCTTAGCCATGACCCTAGGATAATCATCCATCCAGGATAGGTTGCCCTGCTTCCAAGTTCGGAAGTACATGTCCTGAAGCATTTCATCCATCATCCCCTCATTCTCCTCAAACTCCCTCATCCGGGCCTCGGAAGCCGACAACCTTCCAACAGCAGTTTCTCTCTCCAAACGGTCTCTCGAGCAGTCAGCCTGAAGGGATTTCCGCATCGCCTCCATCTCCCCCTTCAGCCTAACCTGAGCAAGCTCTGCGGCTTCAAGCTTCCCCGACAGCTCCTCTACCCGCTCAAGATCCGCCCTCCGAACCACATCCACTATCGAGATGGCCATATTTATCTGCTCCTTGCAGGCAGCCTCCATCTTCCGCAGTTCCACCTTACTAGCCTCCTCCATAGCCTTCCTCAACCGCCCGGAGGCAGCCTCATGCTGAGAAATCTGAATGGCCTGATCAGCGAGCTGTTTGGCCTGGTCCGAAACCATCAATCTTAGTCGGATGTTGGCACTCCCAATCTCCTCTCCAGCCTTAACCAGCCGGGCATGATGCCCCATCAGCTTCCTAGTCTCCTCCGCCACTCGATCAATATTAGCCTTGGCCTCGTCTCCCATGTTAACTATCCGAGTAGTAAGTAGATCGAGATCTAAGGACTTAGCCTCATCAATCACCCGTACCATGGGATTGCGGGGAAGAAGGTGCTCACCAGTAACCTCGTCAAAGGTAATATCATGGGAACTTGGATCCAGATCAGGATGACCCGCAAATGGGTTACGAGCCAAGTCAGGACGATCAATCTGAATAACGGTAGGGTTTTCGGACGGATGCGGAGAGAGTGCAAACTCGCTATCCTCCTCCGTGATATCATGAAGAGGCTGAACTGGGGGCTGATGACCAAATGAAGGTTTGGATGAGGGATGACTCCTCTTTCTCTTTTGGATACCCTCTTCAATAATCCCGAGAAGGGGACGGTAGCCGACTACATCCCCGGAGCGGTGGGTCGAAGACTTTGGCTTGGTGGAAGCTTTGGAAAGCTTGTACTGTTCAAGCCTGTGTCGAAGATCTGAGGCCTTGGCCGTTTTACCTGCTCCTGATATGAAGAACAAGTGTCACAAGCTTACATTGATTCATAATTCGAGAAAACACGGTAAACTAAAAGTTAAAAGAAGAAAGAAAACACATCTGTGGTTGTACAAACCCTGGGGAGGAGTAGGATACTGCAATGAGTCCTGGATTTCATTCCAGGACGGGAGCGGATCATAAAATATTCCTAAGTCCCTATCATAAATGGAGCCCGCAGGAATCAAAAGTTCACCTTGAGTCGTCGGAGCCACCTTGGCTGGAATAGTCTGAGGAGGCTCGCTTGCGCCAGTTCCAGCCTTGTCAGCTTTTCCAGTTTTCTCTATCAAAGCCGGTTCCCCGTCCAGCCCCTCAAAAGCTTGGTGGAATACATCATCCGTCCACTCCTGAATCTCGCCCGCTTGCCCAGGAAGCAAGGCCCCGATGCCATCACCACCTGCCCGGTCACCTCCACTCTCGCCTCTTTCCTCCTCTATATCTTCCTCCTCTTGGGTAAGTGGACAATTGCTGGGGGAGGGACCGTCCGACTTCTTAAGTTTCTTACCGCCGACGGCTGGAGGTTTTGTGAAAGGTTTCCTCTTGCTACTCTCTACCGTGACACCTCCCTTAGCCTGAGCAGCCGCCCTCTCCTCCGCCGTTTCCCTCAGCTTGACTACTGACTGCTGTGGAAGGATTAAGTTATACTCCAGAAGGGTGGTGTTTCTGATCAGGTAGGCAGACGATCTATATTTCCCAAGAATAGCTTCTATCTCAGCCGCCGTATGAACCAGGCGATCAGTCTCCACAACTGCAAAGCCACCTGTCGCTAGCAAAAATGAAAATGTATGAGGAGAAGCATCGCAACCAGAATGGAAATTATAGATAAAGCGTTGACTTACATCCAGAAGTAAAACGCCGAATAGAAACAGAGTCGTCCCTGACGAAGAACCACTCCTTCTTGAACATGCTGAATTTGGAATACAGATCCAAGACTGGCTTAAAGGTCACAGCTGACTCCAAGCTGATGTATGGGGATCCCTTCTTATAGCCCCTCAGATTATACAAGTACTAGATCTCCCGGTTAGAAGGAGCACGACCATACTTCCTCCAAAAGATGACGAAGAGGCTCACCAGTATAGCATAAGAGTTGGGTTGAAGCTGGAATGGGGCCACCTTTAGATATGTGAGGAAGCTGACTACCCAAGCGTTAAGAGGAGGAATGGCACCACACATGCAGTGGTATCTGCTGTAGGCAAAGTACCCTTCAGGAGGGTCGTACGGCATAACTTCTCTCCCTGGCAACAACATTCGAGCCCTGTCAATTACGAAAGAACGGGAGATGACATCAAGCTTCTCTTCCTTAAGGGAGCTAGGAAAGCAATCGGGCGGGGAGTTCAGAAGCTCCTGAGGGCCATACCCGTCCACTAGCAATCTCGGGGTAGATCCATGACGTTCCGGACCTGGCTGAACAGCGGGCACTGAGGAAGTTTCTCCTTCGCCCTGGGACTTCTTTTTATCCGAGCGAGTTTCTGCTTTTCGAGACATTTATCTGCAAACACAAAGAAGAACATCGTTAGAACAGAGGATGTAAACAAGTGTGTGTGTAATATGAAATTTCACTCATAAAATCAAAATGCTCAGACTCCCATTGACATTCGGTAAAGTAAATGTAAAATTTCATTCGGCAATCTCAACTAAATCCCATTCGGCACTCGTACTCCACCATTCATTCGGTGCTTGGAAACCCGAGGCTCATTCGGTAGTGCAGTATACAAGTTCATCCGCCAGTAAAAGGGTCTCACCTGGTTCGGCTAACGCAGCTGATTCGGCGAAGGGTAAAAGCTTTGGTTCGGCAATCAGTAGGTTCGACAATCTAAAACGGTAAGGAGCAACGGTGGCATAACTCTGATATTTATAGGCAAGGAAGGAGCCACCGGACCGATCCATTCGGCACGCAGGACCAAACAACGACAGCCAGGCTTAAACAAAATAAGCTATATACCAGCATATACCTCACTTTGGGGGGCAAATGTTGGGAGCGTTTTCGCCCCTACCGAGCCAAGAGAAGGGAAGGCACAACCGGACCAACACACTCATTCCCCACCGAACAGAACAATTATCGAACCAACCCACCTTCATACCCTGCCGAACCATCACCAACCCCACACCGGTCCAAGTACCACCGGGTCGAACCCAACACACCTCGCCGAACCAACCTCCCTCCAAAGCCCTGCCGGTCCAACACACCTCGCCGAACCAACCTCCCTCCAAAGCCCTGCCGGTCCAACACGCCTCACCGAACCAGCCTCCCTCCAAAGCCCTGCCGGTCCAACACGCCTCACCGAACCAACCTCCACCGGTTCATCCACTACCGAACCAACATCACCAGGCCAGATCACGTCAGCCCAGGCCCATCAACAGCTATATACTTCGAAGACCCCTACACCCAGCCTCACTCTATAAATAGAGGGGCAGGGGTACAATAAAGTGGGACAAGTTTGAGAGCTCAAGCACGGGGAGAACTTTCAAACAACTTTCTTTTACTTGTATCAAAGCTTTGTACTTGTAATCAGAATAAGAGAAGAGAAATAACATATAAAGTGAACGTAGGCACATTCTGGCTGAACCACTATAAATCTGCGTGTCTTTTTACAGTTTAGCTCCTGTTTTTCATATATTTGCATAAATCGCTCAAATCACTAAGAATAACATAAGATCTATTAAATCATACAACTTTGAGGTGTTTGTCCATTTTTTGTGCAAACATGGTGCGCATTTCCAGGGTCAACCCGCCTTTTCCTCCGAATCGACTGGGTCGACTCCACGTTTTCCGCTGCTTCAACTTGGTGGATTTGAGGGGATGGATTCGAGGAAAGGTGCGTTCGAATCGATCATGGCCTATATCTGTTGATCGATTCGAAGTCGTCCAAACCAGATGGATTCGAATGTCAGGCGTAGGATGGATTCAGTATGCTCGTTCGTATCGATCATTGGAAGACAATAGTCGATCGATACGAAGCTACCTTTTTAGGATGGGTTCGAACCAACGACACAGGATGGATTCGAAGTGATTGGCCTTTGTGATTTCGAAGGAATTCGTTTCGATGGAGTCGAAGAACACGGACCTACAGCTCTATGGATACGAGGTAGATGGAGTCGAACCTGGTGGAGTCGTACATGATGGATTCGAACCAAGGCTATGTCCTACACTTGCATCGATGATATCTTGAGTGTACGTATTCGGATTGACTCGAAACTTGGAATGTTGGTTTCTATGACTTTGCTTGTCGTGTCTTATCAATTATGGCTCAATCCGGTCTTGGGTAAAATTCATCGATATCTAGGGATATCCAGCGGTTACTCGATCTCGAGGATGCATAATCCATATTTTCTTCAGTTAATTCCTTGGTATCTCGGCCTTGCCAAAAGGCGGGATAACATTTGCCCCCCAAAGTACGTCTTGTGTAAACACGACGTGCTTTGAAAAGCTGCAGTCTCTCATTGGACAGCTATGACATGCTTTACCGAAAGTTGCATTCTGTATCGCTGTAATTGACCGTCGTATAATTGTGACTGGCTGTTAGTGTTTTGAGGCAAGACGAGATGAACATTTGATCCCTGTAAATGACAAAGATCGAACATTAGTCAAAGATATGTGCATACGTGTGTTATCTTGACTTCGGTTAACGTTGCGTGATCGCAAGTCGTTGTTAGTTCGGATTGTTATCGAATTCTACATCGGTCCTCTCCCGGACCGGTTTGAGATTTGAGTTAAAACATTGCTTTTATGATTGTCTTATGATCATCCCCTTGTATCGATCCTCTCCTGAATCGCCATAAAGAGTTGATGATCAATTTTTCATATTGAAACGATTCGTCCATTTGATCGGTGGTATTTGATAGTTTCGAAGCCATGCTTCTTCGAATCGATGGCCTTCGAATCGAGGGTTCGAGGGACCTCGTGCTTCGAATCGATATGACTTTCAATCCAGCCTCTGTTCGGTTACTCCTTCGAATCGATAATGCTTCGAATCAATACTGTGTGGATTCGATGTGGTTGTCTGAGTTGTTGGAGTCGAACGTTTTTTAGGGACATTCTTGCTTTGTACTTCGTATCGATGAACCTATTGTATATTGGATAGATGGATACGAAGGACGGTCTTGGATTGGTGATTGTCACTGTTTCCCTCGATTCGATAGAAACCCTTTAGTGATTGATTCGAGAGAATCATTTGAATCGAAGTGACTGTAAACCTGGGATGGCCGGTCTATTTTTACCGGGATGCGAATCGTCATTTTTCCCTATATATACCGGGGTCCTATTCATTTCTCACTTTTTAATTTTACCATTGCTTCAGACGTTTCTTCGAACCGATCTCCCAGAGCTAAAACTAACGGGCTTTCCACGAATCGATCGAATTCGTCCACGCTTCCACTCGCAATCGAATCAGGTAACTAAAGGATTGATTCGAGATGAAAATGTTAGACCGATCTTCGTCTTCAAAAATTCTGAGTGGTGAGATCTGAATGGAGTGGGTCGACTCGATGGGGCTAAGGAACGAAATTATTTGAGTCGCATCGACTGAGAGTGTTGTCTTTCTCTGCTTCGCATCGATCCAGGAACGAGTGATTCGAATCGTTTTCTGATGCATAGCTTCGAATCGATTCTTGCAAAGGAAGAAAGGGCCTCGTGCCGATCGATTCGATGTAACTATACCTTGATTGATTCGAAGGTATCGAAGGTCGACCGATACGAAGTCACTCAGCGCCTATGGATTCGAGGCGCTTCTCCATCCCGAAGTACATCGAGTCGATCCATATGGATTCGAAGCACATCGATTCGATTTGATGGATTCGAACGCTTTCAGTTTAGAGAACCCAACTTTTATGACTTTTTCTAACTTCTGAACTACGACTAATCTCAAGTTAGACTTTGACGATCTTAATGTACTTTAGCATATTTGACTCCAACGAGCTTCGGCCTTGCATAATTGAACCCGACTATAGGACTATACTTGACTTCCTTTCGAAGCTCGTCGATGGAACCATGACTTAACCATAAATATGACCAATAACCAATAGTATGACGGTCAGCGATGACGGTCGTTCCCAGTCTTGATTTTCAGAGTCTCGTCGTTCGTACACCCCGTTTTAACCTGTAGAATCTGCTTAAGTTATGCACAACACTTGCACTGCACAACACGTTCATACACTTCACACTAGGGAATGCACGGGCTCTGTATGTACTTAACGTTTCTTTATGATGAGTTAGTTAATTATGGAATCTTCGAGCTCCCAACAACAAGAGGTGCAGAGCTCGACTCCTCCGGTGCTTGAGATTCCCGATATTCCTGCCGATGTAATCGATCCAGCTCCAGATGAATTGCCAGAGGCTATATTTATTGAGGACCCTGTTGATTCGGTTTAATCTAACATCTCCGAATCCTTATTGGGACGAATATGCTTAAAGCATAACATATCTTTGGATGATGTGTTATTACCTAATGCCGATGATAGACCGCACAATCCGCCTGATGGATATACAGCTTTCTATCGCCATGCTTGCGCGACCGGAACTCTCCCTCCTTTCAATCAATATATCAGAGGGATGCTATCATATTTAGGAATCGCTCCTTCACAACTTCATCCCAATGGGCACGCGTTGATGAACAGTGCCTTTGTCATATTTATGGATTATCTCTTTTGCCCGCCAAGGCCAACCGAGATTAGACACGTATTTAACTTCAAGAGTAGGGGTGATAGCCCGTCTTTCACATTTCTAGAGGCAGTTAGGAATTGCCAAGTTGTTGTCGGAGCATGGACCCGACTGAGTTATTTCAAGAACGAATGGTTCTATGTTCGATGCCCTCCGGGTTTTGCTAGGCGATGGTTGTCTAGACGTAAGCGCCTTAACCTGTTCTCTTGACCAATAGCTTTTTGGCGTTAGTATTGACATCTTATTTCTTTCACGGCCATTATCTCCAGACCTGATGGCGGGCATTTCAAGAACGTAGTCCGAAGTCTCCAAGAAGTTCCGAGCGAGCTGAGACATATCGACTCGGTGCTGAATGACTATAATTTAAGGACTCTCGGCCTGATCGAAATCGATCAAAGTATAGTTATTGAAGGGTTGGCAAAGCTTGCCTCCAAGAAGGAGAACAAGAAGAAAACCAAGAAGAAAACGAAGAAGAAAACGGCGAAGAAACCGCTCGGAATCACGATAACCGAAGCGAGTGATGAAGAAAGAACCCATACAAATTCGGAGCCGATGGCTGATCTCTCGGGAAACTTTGAAGAATCGGGAGAAAAACGGAAAGGCAAGGCCGCCGTTTCCAAAAAACTTAAGTCAAAGGGGGGGAAATCTGTAGATGTGTTTCCTCCCGCTTCCGGAGTCATGATTTCTGAGGCCGCCCCTTCTCATTCGAGAGATTCTTTCAAAGGGCTTGATGATATTCCTATCCCAGATTATATATCGATTTCTCATAATCCTGGGTTGGAAGAATTTCAAGATGTCCTAAATATGAATGAGCCCTTTCCTTTAAGTGCGGTCAACACTTCCGGTCGGTTTGGGGGTTTACACATTTACACACACTTCCACAGCACTTCATGACTTTTTCATAGTAAACATTGCTTTATCGGATCCTAACCCGTAATCCTTTTTTATCGCAGGGGAAATGTCAGGCAGAGGCTCCACTTTGGATAGGCTCCGGAACGTGCGCCAATCTTCTCCATTTTATGATTCCCGCAGGAGAGAGACAGATAGGGATAATTGGCGAGGCTATTCAAGTCAAGAACGTTATGATAGAGATAGAGATTACTCGCGTGGCCGTTCCGGCCATGATTACTCTGACAGAGACCGGGATATCAGTACCGACCCCGATCTCGCTCTCCTCCGCCTCCTAGGGCCCCAGTTGATCTTCCCGGGCTTTCTCAACAGCAACAGCCGCCTTCTCAGTCTTCTTGGCCTGATACTCAGCAGCCAAGAATGGAACCGACAACAGCCGCTATAATAGAACAAGCTCCGGCTGAGTTGACAAGTGAGGGAGCCATCAAACTTGCGCAAATGAAAAGAGATTTTCCTGAAATTTGTATGGATGCTTATGTCTTCCCTCCTAATCTTAAAAGAATTCCTCCGGATGCTGAGAACATTGGTCATAACTATATCCGTGACTTCTATGCTCAGTATAAGGAGTGGTACAAAGCGGCAGCGAAAGCATCGAGGGTAGCTTTTGACCGGGCGAGAATTATTGCTGAGCGCGATGCTGACATTGTTAAACAGAAACGTATTATTCAGGTTCTTCAATCCGAAATGGAGACGCTCCGGAAGTCAGAGCTTGAAGCACTTCAGAAACATGAGGATGTCGTGGCCAAAATGGCAAGGATGCAACAGGAACACTGCGCCACGGTAGAAGAGATGGGCCACCGCAACACCACTATTGCAGCTGAGCGAGACTTAGCCGTTAAAGAGCTGAACGAGCTCAAGGCCAAATTTGCCGAAATGGTGAAGGAGAAGGATGACGCAAACGCCACTGCACAAGAGGCTTGCGACCAAGAAGTATCTCTCAGTGTCGAGCTTGCTGCGGCGGCGGTCAAGACTAAGTCTGCAGAAGCAGAAATCCAAGAAAAGATTTTGGAGGAGAGGTCCTGGCTTGATACTGAGTTTGATGATCTCTTGGTTACGTACAACGCTAACGTTCTGGAGCATAGAAATTTAGCGTGGCTGGGAGATGACTCCACGATCCTGTATAACGCCTGGACCCGGCTGGTGGATGAGAAGAGAGCAGCGCATCCAGATGAAACACTTGATGACTTTGAGTTGGAAATGCGTTTGCTCAGCGAGGATGAGAGGAAGGTCCTTCATGAGGCGGTGATCTCTATGGCGAAAGAAAATCTTGGTGTTCAATCTCTAGAGACAGGCGAAGGCTCGGGGATCGCGCATCACGAGGCAAGTGTTGAAGCTGTAATTCCAACATTGCCCGAAACCACTGGTGTGGTAGATCCCCAGTCAGTTCCTGCAATAATCCTGACCAACCGCTATTATCTTCCGCCGATGATTCTGCCCACGTTCCGGTCCAGACTAAGGAAGGTATTTGAATGTTTCCCGCATTTTAGTTGTGAAGAACCTTAAGCAACACACTTGGCTAACAACCTTCGCTTTTTCGCATTTCAGTGACTGAAGTCGTTGTTTATGCGCCTCTTGCACTATTAGTTCCATATCAAACACAAGGGGTTGTTTTTACTGAAGCCATCACGACTTCTACCTTGGTTGGCGAAGAGGGAGATGCAAACTTGTTTTCTTTTAGCGCTCAAATGATTGAGGAGCTTCTTAATGAACCCATCAATCCCTCAGTTAATCCGTCCGATGCAATGAGTGGGGCTGCTCTGGCCGTTAGTTCGTCTATGCCAGCTACTGGTACATCCGATGTGGCCCAAGCATCCCGCAAGGACGAAGTTCTTGTTGAGATTGACGCCGAGATGGCAGCAGTGACTGCTGGTATGAATCCATCAGGGCCTGCCCCATTAATAGTGATCTCACCGGGCGGTACTGTAGTTATTGAAGTTGCTCCTGCCCCACTCCCTGTTACTGCTCCCATGCCTTCAACTCGTCCTCCGAGAAGAATTTCCATCGCCTCAAGCTCTGAGGAAGACGTTGATATTATGTCGCTGCCGGAGGACAAGCCTAAAAAGAGTAAGCGGTCGAGGGGAAAATCAGGCAGCGGATCTGGCGGAGCTACCCCGAAGAAGAAGATAAGGAAGAAGAAAGATTGAACTCTTTCTTTAATTTCCCGTTGCATGGGGTAACATTTTGTTGACTTTTCTGTAGCCGTGTATAGATGTGGATTCGGCTCCCACTAGTAGCAATTTTTTGAACCACTTTGTAATCAGATTCTTTTTGTTGATAGTGGAAATGGGAATGTATTCCCTTTTGTCTTCAACTTGTTATGTGTTATGGTTCTGCCCCCAGTATTGGGGATAAGTGTGGAGTTGACGTATGTTTATACTCCGCCTCGCACTCTGGGAGTACGGAGTTGAGTAATGTTTATACTCCATCTCGCGCTCTCGGAGTCTGGAGTTTGTTGATATTTATACCCAGCTCGCGCTCTCGGAGTACTCTGGGGTTTTAGGAAAATGTTTATACTCCGCCTCGCACTCTGGGAGTACGGAGTTAAGTAAAAGTTTGTACCCAGCTCGCGCTCTCGGAGTACTCTGGGATTTAGGAAAATGTTTATACTCAGCCTCGCACTCTGGGAGTACGGAGTTAAGTAAAAGTTTGTACCCAGCTCGCGCTCTCGGAGTACTCTGGGATTTAGGAAAATGTTTATACTCCGCCTCGCACTCTGGGAGTACGGAGTTAAGTAAAAGTTTGTACCCAGCTCGTGCTCTCGGAGTACTCTGGGATTTAGGAAAATGTTTATACTCCGCCTCGCACTCTGGGAGTACGGAGTTAAGTAAAAGTTTGTACCCAGCTCGCGCTCTCGGAGTACTCTGGGATTTAGGAAAATGTTTATACTCCGCCTCGCACTCTGGGAGTACGGAGTTAAGTTAAGAGTTTGTACCCAGCTCGCGCTCTCGGAGTACTCTGGGATTTTGTAAATGTTTATACTCCGCCTCGCACTATGGGAGTACGGAGTTAGGAAAATGTTTATATTCCGCCTCGCACTCTGGGAGTACGGAGTTAAGTGAAGGGTTGTCATGTACAAGGTTTCAAATCTCGGATTTTGGCCAATATCTCGGGAAAATATCTCGGCTGTCTCGGGCGATATTTAAAAGACTTATAACTAACCAAGCTGCCAAATCTCGGATTTAGGCTAATATCTTGGATTTTCATCTCGGCTGATCTCGGGGAGATTTAAAACCTTGGTCGTGTATCAACCCATTTCTGGCCTGATGTGATGGCTTGCCCCCGAACTCGGGTTTCATTTAGTGAGTGGTTGATTGCTTCATAGCCACTCCCTACTTGAATAAATCCCATTGTGTGATGGAATTTAGCTCTTCGTGCATCGTGATGTTGTACATTGTATTTAATGAATCACAGCTCTGGCTCGAAGAGATGGCATTTTATTGCTGAAATAAGAAAACATGGCAAAGTCAGTTGCCTTATTACAAATTCTAATTTCGAAATGCAGAAACAAAATTTAAAATAGAATTTAAACTAAATAAATAAACATAGCCTGTTATTTGGAGTAGCGACGAAGACTTTCGCTATTTCAAGCCCTTGGTAAAGTTAGACCATCAACGGCTGCTAACTTAAATGTACCATCCCCGAGTTCTTGCTTAATTTCGTGTGACCCTCTCCATGTTGGTCTTGCGTGTGGGAGTGCCGGATATTCTTTTTTAATGACATTCTCATTGCGTTCAAAATTTTTAAGTCGGTCCTCGGCATTGCGTAATTGGGCGACTCGATTTCGGCGAATGACTGTTCTTAAGTCAACCTGGTCGCCCTGGACGAATCCGACTCCGTTGACAGTAGGGAACTTTAAAGTTAAGCACCACGGGGCAATTACGGCTCTGAATTCAGCAAGGGCAGGTCGTCCTAAGAAAGCGTTGTATGGCGAGACTATGTTCAGCACAGCGAACTGTAATGTCCGAACTCTCCTATGTTCCTTGGATCCCAACCTAACTGGTAACTTCACCATCCCAATAGGTATGGTAGCGCTACCGTTGAATCCATGGAGGTGAGTTTGGCAAGGTTCTAAATCCCTGGCTTTCATCCTCATTTGATTATAAGCATGTATAAAAAGGATATTCACAGAGCTCCCACAGTCAATCAGTATCCTCTTCATCCAAGCTGGACCTACTTGTGCCGATATCACGAGTGGGTCAGTAGTCGGGCTTCCGACATAATCAATATCATTGTCTTGGAAAGTGATGTCGTTAATTATTGCTCTCTTTCGTTTGGTCGAAGGTCCATTGTCCAAGTTATCATCATACTCAAAGTCTGTTCGTCTAGCTAAGTTGTTATATGATTTCATTTCTTCCCAGCTTCGCTTCGCTGGACGAGGATCACTACTTATAGCATTTATGACTAGCCTTCCTCCCGTATGAGCGGGTTCCTCTTGTCTTTCTTGATCCTGTGCACGATTCTGATTTGACGGACCCGCGTCACCAGACTGCGGTGCCCGCACAAACTGATCTAACTTCCTCTCCCTGATCAACTTCTCAATGAGGTCCTGCAAGTGTCAACACTCGTTGGTATTGTGGCCATAACTTTCGTGGAATCTGCAGAACTTCCCTGTTTGAATCTGCCTCTCCGATGATTGCTTCAGAGCCGGCTTCTTGTATTGCATAGTATTGAAGTCTGTAGGTACACATTTTCCAATGATGTATTCAATGGTGTGTAATTATCGAACATTGGAGCCTCACGCCGTGGGCCTCGATTTGAGTCTCTTTTCTTATCTTGACCACTGTTGCCCCTTGGCTGAGTTTGTTTATTCTGGATATTTAATTGAACTTTTCCGGAATTTTCACCGGACCGTTTAACTGATACATTACTTTATATTCCTTCACTTCCGGGCTTCACATCGTCCTGCTTCCTAGACTGTTTCGCGTCCTCTTGCCGTAAGAATTGAGCGGCTTTGGAGTAGAAACGGTCCAACGATGCGGGTGGTTTTCCAGCTAACCAGTTTCCAAACTCAGAATCGGGATCGATTCCCTTAGTCAATGCCATTAAAATTGAGTTATCGTTGGGATTACTAATCTCCACACATGACGCATGGAATCTCTCCAAGTAATGCCTTAACGTTTCCCCACGAGCTTGGGTAACATTGGACAGGGTGTTAACATCTTTGGGTCTAGCGACATGCATGCGAAATTGTTCAACAAATTTCTTAGCCAATTGATCAAATGAAGAGATAGATCTAGGAGGTAATCTTGTAAACCACATTGTTGCAATTCCTCCTAGTGAGATGGGGAAACTTCGGCATTTCATTGCATCGTCGGCCCTTGCGGCGCTCATTGACCATTCATATTTCAAAATGTGTTGATTGGGATCAGAATTTCCTTCGTACATAGGGAGAGTTGGCATTCTGAATCGCCGAGGAGGTTCAGCGTACAGTATCTCGTCTGTGAAAGGAGTATGACTTCGGGAAATCCCCCAATCGTCGTTGGCAAGACCTTGGCTTTCGCGGATCATCTGACGTATCATAGTCGAAATGTCGGGCATTGCTACATTTTGAGCCTGCTGAGCTAAGGTGTGGTCGGGTTCCACAGCGCGAGTTCGGACCGGGCGCTGTCGACGGTCCAAATTTCGCCTCCTTGGCTCAGCGTCTTCTGGGACGTATGGTTCAGGAGTACGCCCACGTTGCTGATTATTTGGCTCTGAAAGATTTCGGGTATCAACCCTTGTTTCTGTTGTGGCAGCTGCGACATGATTGTCCGTGGTACGCTGTGTAGTAGGGCCTCCTTGTGTTGAGGGCCCGGCCTGAAAGCTGGTCGACGGTCCTGCCCTCAACTGTCCAACAGTCAAGGCGGGTTGATATCCGGCCGTTTGTGCATGGCTCCCGTCTAATCGAGGACGGGTAGATCTGTGATAGTAGTCCGATGAGGCGGAACTTTCAGTAGATGATCGGGAGATATCATCCCGTCTGGACCTTCTGCGACCTTGGCGGTTCAGTTGGTTTGTTAATTCAATATTAGCACGCAACTTTTCGGCCAATTGTTGCCGACTTTGAGTTAGCTCTTGGAGCAACATATGGAGCTCCTGTCTGGTGACTGGTCCAGACGGTTCTGAATGAGCGACATTGTCTTGGTTGGATGGCTGCTGTTGAGCAGGATTCTGTCCATCCCTACCTTCTTGTCCAGCAGCTGTAGAAGTGGTTCTTGTGCTAACCATTTTGAATGATGAATCAGTTTCCTAGACTTTATGCAAATCTGAATAGAATGGAAGGATTATGAATTAGAGATCTGGATCTTCCTCTTGGATTTGTGCAATCCGGTATCGATGGTAGATCCAAGGAGCAGGAGAAAAAAGCTGGTTTTTTTTTTCTCAGTGAAAGCACCAAAGTGTTTGTACCAAAAATGGGCACAACACTCTTCAGAAGTTTTTGAAGAGATAAAAGTGAAGAATGAGAATTAAAACTGTGGATTATCTAACAAAAACTCCAAATAACAGAAAGTAAATTGCAAAGACAAGCGATTTAGAGTGGTTCGGCGTTTTGCCTACGTCCACTATGAAGTCTGATGATTTTATTGCTCGATACTTGAAGATTACAGTAGTTTATAATGTAATACAACTAAATTTATATGCTAAGTCTCAATCTAAAGCAGCGGCGGTGTTCTGGAGTAGATTTGGAAGAATCTGGGCGCTCTTCAGTACTTAGAATTCTCCGACCTCTTTTCTGAATGACTAGGGGCTCTATATATAGGTGTAGGAGGCTGATATTTCGCCTAAAATGAGGGGAGACCAGTTCTGGTACGTCAGGGGGCCCACATGGCCGAAATCTGGAGATCCGGGCCCACTTTGGGATCGATTCGACCCTTGGTTCGAATCGATCAAGAAATCATCCAATCGAGCTGAAATTTGGTGTGAGCATTCTTCATCGTGTGCTTAAGCTTCTGTGAAAATTTCATGACATTTGGACTTGTAGAACTCGAGTTATGATCGATTCAAAGTTGTGTTTGTGGCTGAAATATTTCCTTCGAATCTATTATGTCGAATCGATGGCATCGCGTGTCCAAGCGATGACGCAGTGCGCATTTCCAGGGTCAACCCGCCTTTTCCTCCTAATCGACTGGGTCGACTCCACGTTTTCCGCTGCTTCAACTTGGTGGATTTGAGGGGATGGATTCGAGGCAAGGTGCGTTCGAATCGATCATGGCCTATATCTGTTGATCGATTCGAAGTCGTCCAAATCGGATGGATTCGAATGTCAGGCGTAGGATGGATTCAGTATGCTCGTTCGTATCGATCATTGGAAAACAATAGTCGATCGATACGAAGCTACCTTTTTAGGATGGGTTCGAACCAACGACACAGGATGGATTCGAAGTGATTGGCCTTTGTGATTTCGAAGGAATTCGTTTCGATGGAGTCGAAGAACACGGACCTGCAGCTCTATGGATATGAGGTAGATGGAGTCGAACCTGGTGGAGTCGAATATGATGGATTCGAACCAAGGCTATGTCCTACACTTGCGTCGATGATATCTTGAGTGTACGAACTCGGATTGACTCGAAACTTGGAATGTTGGTTTCTATGACTTTGCTTGTCGTGTCTTATCAATTATGGCTCAATCCGGTCTTGGGTAAAATTCATCGATATCTAGGGATATCCAGTGGTTACTCAATCTCGAGGATGCATAATCCATATTTTCTTCAGTTAATTCCTTGGTATCTCGGCCTTGCCAAAAGGCGGGATAACAGTATATATACTGTTCTCTGACCATATGACATTTTCTTCATTACCTTGTTGCTACTGCATGTAGTTTGACCATTTGTGTTCACTGTGTATTCATGTGCATTGATACTCTAGTCTTGATTCACTGTTGCTGTGCATTCATTGTAGCTGCTTCCCTGTGCACTTGTTCTTGATCATCTCTGAGTTCTTCCCTGTTGATTAGTTCATCTGGAATTTTGTCATTGACCATGGCCTTGACATTATTTACTGTTGATCATTTACTGTTCTTGTTTATGCTGTGCATGTCAACTTGACACTGATTCTAGATGTATTGTACAGTCATCATTTGATATGTAGTTTACTGCATTATTTCACCCTGTATCCTTGAAGCTTGATTCTTGTCTGGTCGATACTTTTACTTTGCTGCACTGTGTTGTTTCATTAGGTCTGAACTTGCATCACTGTAGTAGTTTTCTTCAATTCTCTGGCCTCTTCACTGTTGCACTACATTGTTTTGTTTATCACATTCCATTTAGTTGCACTATTGCAGTGTTGTGTAGTTTTTGGTATATAACTTGCTTGATCCATTGTTTTGACCTGTTTGGATGTTGAACAGACAGTTGCATTCCTGTCTTTGATCACTTGAACTTAGTTTATTTGTCGTAGTTGATTTTTGAACTTCTTGCTTTGTTTTTCATCCATATACTTGAGTCTTTTGAGGCACATTTTTGGCTCTGCAGCATTGTTGTTGACACTTCTTGGTTTTGACATTGCTGTTTTGATTTGTTAGTTGTGCCTTTTGAATCCAGTGTACATGGCTTGATTTTGATCGAGACTATTTGCACTTGTGTTGAATCTAACTTTGATTTGACCTTGTGCACTCGAGTTGGCGAGGCAGTGCACACGTGCATACGTGTGTACTGCAGCCACTCGTGATTACCTGTCCCTGATATGAACACTGATATGCACAGATATTACACAATCAAAGATGATGACGTTTAACCCATATATCTGAGACAACTTTAAAAACAAATTTTATATTTTTGCAAATCAAATTCGTTTCTGTTCAGATTACTGCTGTAGATTGTTAATTATAAAGGTACACAGGAGACAAGACAAACACAGAAGCTGGACAATGCAGATGAGTGATTGAGTGATGTAGTGAGGTTGTTACTGTAAAATCGAATTGTGATGTATTCAGAAATTGTACAGTTATATTGAGAGTCAGAATTTGTACTATTCAAAATTTGTAATAAAAAGATTGTTTGAATAAATTTTTTAGTTTGAATTCAAATTCTGTGTTGATAAAATTTCTGTTATTCCTGTATATGTATAATCTGTAAACACATTTAAAATACGATATATATAGTTTGTTATCATCAAACACTAAACACACATCAAACAATATTTGGTTTTATAATTTTTTTCTTTTAATTGAACAGTAACCACCCTCTTAATATAATCCCTTGCATAGTTCTCACATTTTTTATGTGAAAAAGTGGTATACCAAAATGATGTAAAAATGCATATTTTATACCATTATTAATTCACTTCTTTGACTTAAATTCTTCTAAAGTTAGTGCAGATTGAACTTCTGATAAACTGATTTTCTCTCCAAAAAGATAACGAGCAAAACACTGTGCGTTATTCTTATTAAGAGAATATTCCAACCACGGACACTGTTGTAACCACAACTTGAAACTTATAATATTGCTTTCCAATA
This sequence comes from Allium fistulosum, assembly GCA_030737815.1. NCBI lineage: Eukaryota > Viridiplantae > Streptophyta > Magnoliopsida > Asparagales > Amaryllidaceae > Allium > Allium fistulosum. The sequence goes on along the minus strand of CM060907.1, from coordinate 639,662,599 downwards.
AGGGTTTTAGGACATTGGATCCCATTCAACAATTGTAGGGTAGGGCTTAAGGGAATGAATTGAAACATGTTAATCATAGAACTAATAGTTGAATTAAGGTGTAGTAACTTCCAATGTTGAATGCTATTTTGATGGAAAATCCTTAATGCTCTTCTTTAAAGAATGTTAGATGTATTCTTAGTTTCATGCTTTGTGGTTTATTCGAAACTTTAAATATCCTATTGAACATTACATAATGCAATTAGAAATAATAAACGATATCAAATACAATCAAAATATAATGTTCATTATACATTTGAATTTAGAATTGAAGTTTGATAACCAACAAAACTACCAAAATCATTAAACCAATCTATCACAAATAGTCCTAAAACAACCCCAAATTATCATCTTTTCCTTAATTTTTAATATCGAATTATCTTCCACACTCATCTTAGACAAGGGAAGCTTACCCTTACATGAGTGCTCTCCTTAAAACAAGATGTTTCTATACTATAAGCAACATAAAAAAGATACACATCAAAATACGTAAAAATTTCTGACCTGTAAATTTGTCCTCCTCATAAAAGTAGCATGAAATGCATACACATAAAATACATGAATCCTCCTTATTTCCAGCCCGTAAAAATTTGTCTTTTGACTTGGTCATAAATGCAGTATAGGACTGCATAGGTAGCATCCTCCTCAAATCTTTTGGGCTGCTTCAAGCCCTTAGTAGCCTGCTTATCTCCATGCTCAGCTTTATCTACCCTAGCCCCTTAGGCAACCTCCTTGTCCTTTCAAGAAACAAGGTAAGCTTTGAGTTGCTCTAATTCCTAGGGAAGCGAGCAGCATTTTCAATGCCTAGCTTAGATTGGACATTGTCCAGGAGTTTTCGTTTGTCCGGGGCAAGCCAAAATGCATAGAAATCGTTTTAATCGATTTAATTTAAATTTGATCGTTTAATTCCATAACTCGCACATATGATCGAATTAGCTCCCGAAACACGTTCCATGGTGTTCGGAACGCGGGTAAAACCTTATGAATGTCTTTCGACACGCTTTGTTTTGAGTTCGGAAAATTTGGAGATGAATAGTGTCGTCAAATTTTCTATAAAAGGCCAACATTTCTTCACTTTTGCATTCAGAAAACCCTAGCTAGGGTTATCCGCCAGTTCCAAAATCAATGGCCAATATTTTTGATCCATTCTCCCTTCCATTCCACTCAATCCATCAATAATTACAAGAAACGTTCAACTACAAAAATGTAGAGCACGTCGAGAACTGTAAATCCAACGGTGGAAATCGAAAACAATGCAATGGGTCGTCGGCAAATCGAGTTCAAAGGCCACGCGTTTCGGCCCATTTTTCGAGGAATGTGGGCAATCGAGTTCGACCAGTCTCCTGCCGTTGGTGAAGCTCGCGTAGGCGCTCGCGGTGACGGTCCCTGATCAACATTTCGACGTTTGTGGTGGCCGCGTTTGGTAACCCTAGAAGGCGGCCGAGATGGGTTTCTTGCGTGCATATATAGCCTGGTGGAAACGCATTGGGGAAGAAGATAAAAATCACGGCCGTGATCTGCTGTGATGAAATCAACGGCCTGGATGAAGTGAGGATTTTAAAAATAAATAGAAATTGAAAATAAATTGTAAATTAATTGGTGTAAACTTTAAAAATTGATATCATTTTGATACGAGGTCGAAAACTGACGAAACGAATTGCGTCGGGTCCGTTTTGTCGAGCACTACGCAATGGAGCTGGTTTGGAGTCAATTAGAGCTAGTTTGAATTTTGGGTAAAATTAAACGCGTGTTTATGGAGCTGGTTTGGAGTCAATTAGAGCTAGTTTGAATTTTGGGTAAAATTAAACGCGTGTTTATTTTTATTCGAAACGAAATACTACAACCGTTATTGAAACTCAAGGTGAGAACTTCTCACTCAATCTAATTGTGTTTCGATTTAAATTTAAAATAGTTAAATTTAAAATTGCTTGATTGTGTGAATTGAATGATGGTTGTTATCTATTGTGTTAAAATAGACCCTATATGCCGCATATTAAGCGGAGGTTATTTATTAAACACATATACAGCGATAATTCCACCGTGAAGTGGAATTGGTATTATATATGTATTTGGAGTTGATTTCCTGCATTATATAGCGGATGAGACCCTATTGCGCCGCATAATAGCGGATAATATTTTATAAATTCCATGTACCGCGATATTCCACCTCGAAGTGGAATTGGTATTGTGCTAACATCCGTGGATGTAGGGAAACAAGTTGGAGGGATCCACCAGGATTCCTCAAACATTTGAATTTATTTCAATGTTGTGTGTTGATTATTTATAATCTCTGTGTGATTATATTGTGATTGAAATTGTTGAAGGCTATAATTTAGCCGGGTATATTTTTGGCATCGTTGGATACCATAAATAAATAAAATTGGATTTTCGAAATTCAAGTTGAATGTTTATCGAAAAATTTATTCTTGAAAATTGGATAAATTAAAAAGGAGTTTTTAAAAAGATAAAGTCTTATTTTTGAACTGTATTGAATTAAATTTCAAATTTCGGGAAAAAGGGCTTAATAAATGGATTTCGGAAATATTATTTATAAGTTGAAGAATTTATTTAAAAATTTGGATTTTTAAATAGATTTGATGAGATAAAGAAATTTATTTTAAAAGGGAAATAATTTGAAAATTTGTTGAAAAATTGATTTGGTGTTTTGAAATTAATTTGGAAATCAATTTGAAATTAATTGATTATTAATTTACCATAACTAATAAAAATTTATTCATAGAAATTTATCTGATTTAAATTAATCAGATGATTAAATTGATCCTGCTTATGGATGTTTGGATTATATTGGATGTTGAATTGTTTGATATCCCAAATATGTGGTGCTTTGTGATATATCATGTTCTGTGTTGTGATTTGTGATCTATTTATCTATGATCTAAATGTCTATGATCTGTGAATTAAAGATAAGCGATATAGTTATACCGCTTATCAACTATATTTCTGTGTTTTGAATCTGTGATGGTTGAATGTTGTTGCACTATTGTGTTAAACCCTTGGACTACACAATTGTAACGACCTGTAAATTTTCGATAATTAAAATAGCTAATTTAATAAGATTTCATGATTTAATGTTAGAAAAAAATAAAAATTTGTAATTCATTTGGAATAATAATAACTGGAATGAATTGTAACAATAATTATCCAAGTAATTATTAATAGATTGAATGGATTTCCAATCTAATTGAATTGACTCAAATGTTATAACTTGGTTATAAGGGAATATATGGAAAAACAAATGTAAATAAGTGAATAAGAATTGTGAATTATTTAGGTAGGAATACAAATTTTAATAGATTGGTTTCGAAGATTTGAATAGTAATAAGTATTGAAAAATAAAGGCTACTTAGTGAATGTCGTTGCAATCAATAGTTGGATAGGATAATAAATGTTGAATTCATTGGGTATAATAGAGAAATTGATTGATTAGTAAAATCTATTAAGAAAATCAAATATTGAACAGGTAAATTGTTTAAATTAAATATTTAAAATTTATTGAATAAATGATTTATGGAAATGGTTGTTCTATAATTTGAATTTGTTTCAAAAGTTAAATTTTGAATTCAATATGATTAAATTGATATTGAAATTTAATTTATGAAAATAGAGTGAATAACTGAAATTTGATTTAGTATGATTCAAATTGGTTTCCAAAATGAATATAAGTTATATTTGGATTATAATAGAGTTAATAAGATTTTAAAATTTGAATTTTAAGAAATTCTGTAAATTTTGAAAAGTCGTCGATTTAATCGACGAGTAAAAATAGCCTTCCGAGGCACAGTCTCGGAATTCGACGAAACCAGTTCCATTGGATCCATAATAGTGTGTTATTATCGGATTTCAAATTTCGTAGCGTTTGGAGTTATCGTTTGGTCGTACGGGTCAGAAACGCGTCAGATTTAAATATCGAAAATTTAATATTTTAATTCGATTCAAAAAGCTATCTTCCGCATATGATCAAATTAGCCTCCGAAACACGTTCCATTGTGTTCGGAATGTGGGTAAAACATTACGAACGCCTGTCGGCACGTCTTGTTTCGAGTTCGTTCAGAAAAGTTGAATATATTAATAAATTAATGTTGTATACGTGTATATATACGCATTCACCGAAAACCCTAGTCTATTATCGTTCGAGCCGCCGCTTTTTGCTTTCAATGGCCGAGAGTGTTCGAATGTTCTTCCTTCATTTCCTCAAAATCCATTCATCTTTATAAAAAAATTCCAACTGAAAGATCGAAGAGCTCGTCAAGAGCTTCAGATCCAACGGCTACGATCGAGAACGCGGTAAAGGATCAGCAGTTATTCGAGTTCTATCGTACACGTTTGATCGCGTTTTTCCTTGCAATGGGGCAGCCGAGTTCAACCGCGTTCCAGGCGGTGGTGCCACGTGCGAAGGGCTTCGACTTGAAGCCGCCTGATCGACGTCACGGCGAAGATGGTGGTCGCGGCATGGAGGAGTTCTTTGCGTGTTTGGGTTCATTCGTTCCTGTAATCGCGATTTGGAGAAGAAGGCTTGCGTGCCGCCTTGATTCGCTGGTGGAAGATCTTGCGGGCAGGATTTGTTTTGGTATAAAACAAAAAGAAATTTGTTTTAAGATTATATTAAGATATATGCAATCTTGTAAAACTCATATCTCATCCATACTTTATCAGAATCGGACGGAACTTTTTGCGTTGGAATCGTGGTGACGAGCTCTACGTCATGGAGTTGATTTGGGGACGTTTGGAGCTAACTAAAATTTTAGGTTAAATCGAACGTCGTTCGATTTGATTTAAAATTGAAAATCAAGGTGAGTGTTTTATAACGCTCACAATGTACTGAATATCTTTATGGTAGTTAAATTTGATATTATGAAGTGTTATGAATTTTATTGGTCGTTGTTTGATAAAATTTAATTGTCATATAGATTGTCATTTAAATTCACCGTTAAAAATTAAATTGACAGTCAAATTGAAACTAAAATTGAATTGCGATTAAATTACCTGATATTGATAACTATGAAATTGCCGTGAATTGTATTGTCTATTGGATGATTTATTTCGATGGATGCTATTGGTTGATATTTAAATGTTTGGATGTTTATTTGCTTACATATATCCTGTTATACATACATATGACCCTGTGATTGGTTTAAGTGATATATATTCATCCCTGACATTTAATTGAAATAAATAATCACTTGGCCATAGGATAGAAAATTATATACGGACACCGGATTGGTTAAATTAATAAATTTTAAAAATCGTTGATTTGAAATTCATTTAAATGTTTTGATTTAAAAGTTATGAATAAAATCAATTTATAGAAATCGAATTTGTCGCAAATTGAGTTTGGAATGTTGAAATAAATTTTGGTTAAAAGAAATTGCTTAATAATTTAAGTTGAGACTTTGAAATTTAAAATTGGGATATGATTGAATTTTGGAAATTTATTTATTTTAAAGATTGAACATTCTTTCGAGCTTTAAGTATTACTAAGTAAAATGATATTTCGAAATTGAGCTTGAAATTGAATCATATTTGAATTTGGATTTAAAATTGAATATTGAAGGATAAATTTTGTTAAGTGTTATAAATTGATATTTTGAAAAATCAAGCTCCAAATCGATATAAATTGAAATTGAATTAATTAAAGGTGAATGTAGAATTGAATTAATTTGAAGTCAAAGTTGACATTCATTTGAATTGAAATCGAAATTGAATCGGTAGAATAGAAATCGAAATTGATTTGAATTGGGAAGTTATAATTGAAATGGTTTGATTTTGAAGCGAATATGATATTTTGATATCAATTATGAATCGATTTGAAATGTAAAAGAGCCATCGGTGTAATAATACGTAGTTATTAAAGAGACCGGGATCGGATATGGACATACTCTCTGTCGATACCGAAAACCACTTTAATAACTATTATAGGCGGAGTGTTGATCCAAAATGAAGTGGATGGTTTGGTGAACGCGTTGACTGAAGAAAGAGAACGATATTGGATGACCCCTGACATGACTAAAACAGGAGCCGCGCCGGGCCATTGAGTTCGCCACCTCTAGCGGGCACAATTCTTCGTTACCATATCTATTACTGTTGTGATTCGATTTGGGTGCACCCCTCGATTTTGGGAGTGTTGTTTCGCGTTGTTGGGGTAGTAGCTGCTATGCCCAACATCAGTCCGGATCACGCAACTACTAGTATCCTAGTTGGTATCGCCTCATGTACCTTGTCATACTGATTATCCTATTCGCGACCACTACGTTTTGGTTTGTACCTTTAGTATATGGATTGCCCTCTGGTGACTTCCGGTTTTGGGGAAACTACGGTCTTGTATATGCTCTTGGGAATAAAAATGTGTTAAGGGTGGAATGGGCCATGGCTTAATGCTAGTTTGATATTTTACTTTATGATAGACATTATTGTATATAGCGTATTCTATTATATAGTAGATAGTTTAACGGATCCTTAAGAGATGGAAAATCCCGTAACATCTGTTGAGTTATTGCACTCACGTTGACACTAGATAGGAGATGTCAAACCCCGTAAACATCTTTGACGCCGTTGCATTCATATTTATTTACGATTGATTAACTTACATAAGGATGTTTTAGTCCTGACTCGAGTGTTTTGTCTTTTCATTATGCTCAGGTCAGTCCTGAGTTTTTCAGCTTATTGAAGATCTATTCTGGAGGACGAAGACGAAGATTTGGTATACTATTACTATTATCATCCTTGCATCATGCTATCTGCTGCATTATTTTATTTGTTCTGTTGTATATGTATAACTCTGATAAATGTTGTATAAATGATAATCAAAAGTATATTAAACAGCTTCATGAACTATTTATTTGATTATTATATTTTATCTTTCCGCTGCGAGATTCTGTGATTGTTTATTATCCCTTTTCTCTTCTTTTCTTATTTACCCATTAACCATCCGCCCTTTTGTATGGTTTGAGTCAACGTGTGTGTTTGATCGTCGTTTTAACTGTCCAAAAAGGCGGGTCATTACAGTTGGTATCAGAGCTTTGGTTTAGCGATAACCTTAGCTTTGTGGGGTCTAACTCTTTATGAATAGGGTAGTAATACCCTATGATGTGTCTTTGAGTGTATGTTGAGAGAGCGTATTTGTTAGTGACATAAAATTATTTTATATTGTGTTGGTTGATTTGTTGAGTGGCTTATGGATTCTGGTCAATACGAGTAATTAACGTCATTGATAGGGGTCTCTAAACACTTGAACAGAACAATTCGACATAGTATTGTTTTGAAATTGGGTAAATGAAATAATTTTGCCCTAATTATATTTTATATATAAAGAAATAAATTTTAGAAATTATAATGATTCATCCAGTTTGTTTGGTTGTTAGAAAGGATAATATGGATGGTCATCATTAATAGGATATTGTGTTTTGATAAATAAGGTTTATTACAAAATAAATAATGATAAAACAATTTATAGAATGTTTTAAGAAAGTAAAATTTTGTAAGAATAATTTATAAATGTGACTTATAAATCAAGATAGATTTAAATTGAGAAATATTGAATTTAAGACCCGGAGATTTTGAAAATGGTTCTCAAAGCTTTGAAGAAAAATATATAGTGATATTAGTTGAAAGATGTTTCTGGAAATATTTTGAAAGGATTTTTAAAAGAAGGAATGAATTTAGTACTCCTCTCTTCTGTCGCTGGAAAATAATTTCGGTGATGACTACGCAGCATCATCGACGTTCATTTTCGAGCCTCAAAGTAGGGAAGACTTCTGAGAAGCTTTGCTTTTCTTCGAAATTATTTTGAGTAAATGGGTTTTGGTTTAAACTCCAAAGGTATGATTTGATATATTAAAGATATAAATGCATATATTTATTTTAAATGATTTGAGATGAACCGGGCATTTAAATTTCTAAGTTCTGTTAATTAATATTTTTCAAAATATTTGAATGAAATGTGAATAATCAGAACTTATATAATAAGAGAAAAAAAACTCTAAGCTAAATGTTTTGAGAAACTTTAGAGTTGAAGTGTGACTCTTAAAATTGAAAAGTATTGAAAGGTAAAGAAAATATAGACAAGTTAAAAATTGTGAACATTCTAATTTAGTAAAATGAATTCTAAATTTGTATAATACCACATTGCATTCTAATAACATATAACAAGACTTACCAAATGTTAAAAGTTAAAATGATGTTTGGATATGTAATGAGATATTGTATAAATAAACAGAACCTGAAAGTAATTGAAATATACAAGTAAGGAAAACTCAAAAAGGAATTAAGATGTATATAAATGGAAAATTTGGTTGTGAAAATAAATAAATAAATTTATATATACTTAAAAATAACATGAAATGATGAATGGATAAATGGAACAGGTAAGTGAACTTAAGAAAGAAGATAAATGAATCGTATTATATCTTTGTAAATTGGTTATAGAAATAAATATAAATTGCAAAGGGATTATAAAAAAAATTGAATTGAATTTGTAACCTTTAAGATAACTGTAAACTAAGAAAAGTCATTTATGAGAGGTTAGACTTTTATAAGATGATTAATAAACTAAAGTGCCGATTAATAAAATGTTCCATAAATAAATTTGTTGGTAACTAAATTTATGAAATTGAAATAAATGTAAACAAAAAGAATTTGGTATAGCTAAGAATCAATTGGAAAATGAAATTGAATTTAATTAAATTATATAGAATGTTTAAAATGAACTTGAGTATGAAAATTCTATTATATGATGTTTAAGAAAAGATAATGTTAAAGAATATGCTATGTAGAGAAATGAATACACTAATTGAATAATGGATTGTGAATAATTAATTGTAAATAAAAATAGAAGTCAATAAAATAATTTAGTATAGATAAATTGGATAGAAAATCTATTGGAAGGTGATACGTGAGTTGTACGTATATTATTTTATTCGCATAACGATTTGATCCAAATTCAAGCACAAAATTTCAAGATGATTTATATCGATCCAAGTTAGGATTTTTCACTCGATTCTCGACGGCGAACCCTGGATATGGATTTTTGATTTGATTCTGGAATTCTCTATCATAGTATATAGCTATGCAAGGAGAGTAACAGTTCCAATCAAGGAACCAAATCTGAGTCCGCACTTGAGAGTCGTGGGAACGATACTAGTTGGAAGTGAAATTGTGTGATCGAATAAGCGATTAGATTTGATTTTGCTCACGGATGATATATGTACGTCTTACGGACTTAATTAAAGTTAATATTGGAAATTTAAGATGCCAAACAAAAAATGATTCTTTTAAAATTATATGATTGGTTATCATTGGTAAATAAGATGCAAGTATTTAAAATCAAGGAAATTTGGATTGCCCGACAAAAGGTACATGTTTATTTTGTCATTGGATTTGGTGATTTTGATGAGCCACTTGGCTTTTGTTTTCTTTTGTTGGTTTGGGGCCCGCAGAGGCGTTTTGTAGCCGTACTGATCGAGCCGCGCAAAGGAGACGCTGTCAAAATTTTTCGTAAATCTGGGTGTTAGAATATTTTCTAGTTTTAAAATTTTATAACTTGTTTTGGTAACTAACTGGAAAATTTCGTAAGCCTATCAGAGTAATGTAGTAGAAGTGTAGTAACGACTTTATAAGTAAAATTTCATTATTTTATAAGTTGATAATTTTGAATAAAATATATCAAATATTGAATTCTTTACTTAGTTCCTTTTCCCTTCTTTTTCCTTTTCGGGGACGAAAAGTTTTGAGTGGGGGACAGTGTAACGACATGTAAATTTTCGATAATTAAAATAGCTAATTTAATAAGATTTCGTGATTTAATGTTAGAAAAAAATAAAAATTTGTAATTCATTTGAAATAATAATAACTGGAATGAATTGTAACAATAATTATCCAAGTAATTATTAATAGATTGAATGGATTTCCAATCTAATTGAATTGACTCAAATGTTATAACTTGGTTATAAGGGAATATATGGAAAAACAAATGTAAATAAGTGAATAAGAATTGTGAATTATTTAGGTAGGAATACAAATTTTAATAGATTGGTTTCAAAGATTTGAATAGTAATAAGTATTGAAAAATAAAGGCTACTTAGTGAATGTCGTTGCAATCAATAGTTGGATAGGATAATAAATGTTGAATTCATTGGGTATAATAGAGAAATTGATTGATTAGTAAACTCTATTAAGAAAATCAAATATTGAATATTGAACAGGTAAATTGTTTAAATTAAATATTTAAAATTTATTGAATAAATGATTTATGGAAATGGTTGTTCTATAATTTGAATTTGTTTCAAAAGTTAAATTTTAAATTTAATATGATTAAATTGATATTGAAATTTAATTTATGAAAATAGAGTGAATAACTGAAATTTGATTTAGTATGATTCAAATTGGTTTCCAAAATGAATATAAGTTATATTTGGATTATAATAGAGTTAATAAGATTTTAAAATTTGAATTTTAAGAAATTTTGTAAATTTTGAAAAGTCGTCGATTTAATCGACGAGTAAAAATAGACTTCCGAGGCACAGTCTCGGAATTCGACGAAACTAGTTCCATTGGATCCGTAATATTGTGTTATTATCGGATTTCAAATTTCGTAGCGTTTGGAGTTATCGTTTGGTCGTACGGATTAGAAACGCGTCAGACTTAAATATCGAAAATTTAATATTTTAATTCGATTCAAAAAGCTATCTTCCACATACGATCAAATTAGCCTCCGAAACACGTTCCATTGTGTTCGGAATGTGGGTAAAACATTACGAACGCCTGTTGGCACGTTTTGTTTCGAGTTCGTTCAGAAAAGTTGAATATATTAATAAATTAATGTTGTATACGTTTATATATACGCATTCACCGAAAACCCTAGTCTATTATCGTTCGAGCCGCCGCTTCTTGCTTTCAATGGCCGAGAGTGTTCGAATGTTCTTCCTTCATTTCCTCAAAATCCATTCATCTTTATAAAAAAAATCTAACTGAAAGATCGAAGAGCTCGTCAAGAGCTTCAGATCCAACGGCTACGATCGAGAACGCGGTAAAGGATCGGCAGTTATTCGAGTTCTATCGTACATGTTCGATCGTGTTTTTCCTTGCAATGGGGCAGCCGAGTTTAACCACGTTCCAGGCGGTGGTGCCACGTGCGAAGGGCTTCGACTTGAAGCCGCCTGATCGACGTCACGGCGAAGATGGTGGTCGCGGCATGGAGGAGTTCTTTGCGTGTTTGGGTTTGTTCGTTCCTGTAATCGCGATTTGGAGAAGAAGGCTTGCGTGTGGCCTTGATTCGCTGGTGGAAGATCTTGCAGCCAGGATTTGTTTTGGTATAAAAAAAAGAAAAGAAATTTGTTTTAAGATTATATTAAGATATATGCAATCTTGTAAATCTCATATCTCATCCATACTTTATCAGAATCGGACGGAACTTTTTGCGTTGGAATCGTGGTGACGAGCTCTACGTCATGGACACTACGCCATAAATGGCCTTCTGCAACATTTTTGCAAGGTGTTGCCAGGTAAAATGTTGCGATAGCTATACAATTTTGGTCCTACTGCAACGTTGAATTTTTGATGTTGCCTTAGCCATAAAAATGTGTTGCTCTAGCTAAACAAGTGTAATTGATGCAACCTTTTTTTATAGTGTTGCTATAGCAGACCTTTGCATATCTTTCGCACCGATCCGCGCCAATCTACCAAGGCAAATCATACGTTGGAGAACGTGACACCTCATCAATCCGAACACCACTCCTTGATCTTTTAGAGCCGCGAAGAAAAAAAGTCCCTGCAAATAACCTTTTATTTTCATTCTTCTCTGTCTTCTTACCAAGTTTCAAGCGATTTCGGTTCGATTAGGGCTTCGATTTGGGGGTTCAAGCTTTGTTCAGCGATTTCGCTTCGATTTGGGGGTTCAAGCATTGTTCACATCACTTTAGGGCTTCAATTTCAATTTTGAGGTATAACACTCTCTCCCATCACTTTAGGGTTTCGATTTAAACTACTTATAAATTCTTAATTCGGCCGGAATTAACAATTCGACTTGTCTAGTTTTCCTCTTGTTGGACACACACACAAATTTTATCTTTTTATGTTAAAATACTCATATTCATAATTGTAGTGATTGACAGCGAAAACATTTGGATAGAACTTCCAAAGTTTAGTGAAGGATATATTAGCGGGATAAGAGCCTTTATACAAAACGGTTTTTCTAAATTCGCCGTAGGCGATTAAATGACGTGCCCATGCAAGAATTGTAAAAATAGCAAGTGGCGTCGTCCAGATATAATTTATGATCATCTCATCTGCAATGGTCCATCTCCATTGTATGTGAAATGGATTTGTGAGGTTTCTCACCCAAATTTTGGAAGGAGTGATGAAGATATAGACTGTGATGCTGGTGATTTTGGTGATAATCTAGGTGAAATGTTGCACCGTACTCGTGGAAATATGCAGAACTGTGAAGATGAGAATTCTGATGCACCAAATGCCGATGCTAAAAGATTTTATTGCCTTGTCGAAGATGGAAAGCAGCCATTATATCCTGGCTGTTCAAAATTTTCGAGATTAAGTTTTATCATCAGGCTTTATTCTTTAAAATGTGTACATGGAATTACAGAGTCTGCAGTTGGGGATATACTAGAGTTGATGAGAGAGGCTTTTCCACAGGCCCACATACCTTTATCTTTTAGAGCCACGAAGAAAATCATTAAAGATTTAGGTCCTGATTACAAAAAAATACACGCATGTCGAAACGATTGCATGCTCTATTGGGTAGAAAATGAAGATAAAGATGTCTGTAACTCTTGTGGTATTTTGAGGTGGGAAGAGGAAAAGAAAGGCACCCGTGACAATGATCCAAAGAAGTTGATTCACAAAGTCCCGGCAAAAGTGATGCGTTACTTTCCGCTAAAACCAAGGCTGCAAAGGCTGTTTATATGCAAGGAGTATTCACAACTTATGAGATGGCATTCTGTGGGTCGAAAAAAAGACGGAAAACTTAGACATCCAGCTGATAGCGAGACTTGGAAGGCGATGGATGCTATGTATCTTGATTTTTCATCAAAAAATAGAAATATCAGATTGGGTGTAGCCTCTGATGGATTCAATCCTTTTCGTACAATGAGTACAACTTACAGTACATGGCCAATTGTATTAGTTAACTACAACCTTCCACCTTGGTTGTGCATGAAGCCCGAAAATCTAATTCTTTCAACACTCATCTCCGGTCCAGAGTCTCCAAAGAATAAAATTGATGTATATATGCAGCCTCTAATTGAAGAGTTGAAATAATTATGGGATCTAGGCATAGAAACTTATGATGCTTTTACTGATCAAAAATTCATGTTACGTGCAAGTGTGTTGTGGACCATTAGCTATTTTCTGGGGTATGTAATGTTATCCGGTTGGAGCACAAAGGCTAAATTGGGTTGTCCTGTATGCCATTATGAGACTTCTTCAATGTACTTGAAACATAGTAAAAAAATGTGCTACATGAATCATAGAAAATTTCTGGATCCGAAACACAAGTGGAGGTTTGATAAGAGGAGGTTCAATGGTGAAGTTGAAATAGGACAGATTCCGGGAAATTTATCAGGAACAAACATTGAAGAACTGTTGCGTGACTTTGAAAATAATTTTAGGAAGAAAAAGGATTCCCCTTTCAAAAAGAAGTCAATATTTTTCAATTTACCGTATTGGAGCCACAATTTATTGCGACATAACCTTGATGTTATGCATATAGAGAAAAACATATGCGACAACATACTCGGTACTTTGCTAAATATTAGTGGCAAGTCAAAAGACCATTTGAATGCTCGTTTTGATTTACAGGAAATGGGCATCAGGAAGGTCCTGCATCCCGTTTTATCAAATGATGGAAAACACTTTGAAATTAGGGCTTCCATATTTGACATGACGAATAAAGAAAAAGAAATATTTTGCTCAGTACTGGAGAATGTTAAATTGCCATACGGTTGTGCAGCCAATATCAGTCGGTATGTTCACACGAAGGAAAGGAAAATCTCAGGGTACAAGACCCATGATGCTCATTTTCTACTTCACTACTTGTTGCAATTTGCTGTGAAAAAACACTGAAGCCTGAGGTTGCATTGCCTCTGATAAGATTTGGTGCATTCTTAAGAGGTCTTTGGAGCAAAGTAATTGATTTGGAAGATGTGAAGAGGCAACAACAAGAAATTGTCGAAATTCTTTGCCAATTTGAGATGATATTTCCACCGGCTTTCTTTGACATAATGGTTCACTTGAGGGTTCACTTGTGCAAGGAAGTTGAATACGGTGGACCTGTGCACGTTCGATGTATGTTTTCGATTGAGCGTTATCTAGCTAAACTCAAATCTTATGTGCGTAATAGATCTAAACCAGAGGGTTCCATCGCCGAAGGTTACTTGGCAGAATAATGCTTGACATTCTGCTCAAGATTCTTAAGCGGTGGTGATGCAGAACCTAAATTTGAAAGTTGTCCACAAAATATGGAATATGCTATCGATACAAGAGGAAATAAAGACGGAAAAGCTATTCATCTAAAAGAATCTGAGTGGATGGCATGTCATCGGTACATTCTATTCAATTGTGGTAACAAGGAAATAGATAATTTAAAAGAGTAAGTTTTTATGTTCTAATTTTATTCTAGCAAGTACTAAAGAATTAGAATATTTCTTTATTGATATTAATACCATAATAATTATTATAGGGAACATCGAGCTTTAATTGATGGTCATGCAATATCGAGAAGATATAAAAGAGAGAGAGCACATACTGAAGAATTCTGGAAATGGCTGAAGGATGAGGTTGGGAAGAAAGAGGACATTTCGAAAGAGCTAGAAGTGCTTGCAATGGCCCCTAATCGGACAGCTAGGAAATTTAGTGGATATGTTATTAATGGATACAGATTCCATACAAAATATAGAGATGCTAAGTGTAAAACAAAGAATAGTGGTGTATTCTTGACTGCCTTGACCACTAGCTTTGCAAGTTCAAAAGATCAAAATCCATTGGTTGGTAATGTTAGTTACTACGGAGCAATTGAAGAAATACTAGAAATTGATTATTGGGGAGAAATTTCAGTGGTTTTATTTAAGTGTTGCTGGTACCAAGAAGAGAAAGATTTGTATGGGATGACTCGAGTTAATTTTAATAGATTGTGCCAGAAATCTGATCTGTATGTTATGGCTTCACAAGTACAACAAGTATTTTATATACAAGATCCAACTGATACGGCACTTTATAACGTTGTCAAGAAATTGCCGAGCGACTGGTGTGATGTCGAAAATGGAAATGGAAATCAAGATGATCCAGTTTTACATGATATTCAATGTGGTAATGGAATAGGAAATCAAGTTAGTGATGTTAGGTGGTATAGAGATGACGTCCCGGCAACACAAATTCTCATTCCGCCTAGCATAGAGGAAACTTCCTCTTGATTTCTATGTAGCAATATCAAGTGACTTCTATTTATGTATTGGTTCTTAATTAAGGGACGACTTCTGTATCTATTGATTTTCATAATTAATTTACTACTTTTTAATTACTTGACTGCTTGTAAGTTATTCTGATTTTATGTGTTCCCTTGTTGTTTCTAGTGCTTTATATACCTGCATACACATATGTACTTAATATACCTACCCATTTTATTATTTCATATCTTGCTTCCAATGTAATCTCACCATTCTGTATCCATTTTGTATAGGATGGGGGAACTCATGCAGCTCACATTTCATCACAAGGGTGCATTTCAGAAGGCACAATATGTTGGTGGAACCGATACTGTGGTAAAGAGGGTTGATCCTGACTACTTCTCGTACATAGTGCTCATGGAGTTTGTGAAGGATGACCTTCAATACACCGAAATATGAGGAATTTATATGAGAAATGGTGAGAAGGGTGGGTGGAAGTTAGTGACGAATGATGCGAACCTCTCCGAATTAGTCAAAGGAGTTAACAGTGGTGGCAACTTGGATTTTTATATCGACAACGTTGTCGATACTGCAATTGAGCCATTGAAGCAAATGCAGCCGCATGTAATCATGCGGCCAAGGCAGAATCTGGTTATAGGTATATATAAATGGATAGTTAATATCATTTACAGATTGTGATATTTTGATATAGCAAAAAAAAATTTATTGTGATATTTTGATTATAACATTTAAAGATTATGATTATAATATCATTGTATTGTTGCAGCTACAAAACCAGTGAAACGACAGTACGTGACGGCTCATCAACTAAAACAGAACCAAAAAAACAAGAAGTTAGCTGAAGTCAATAGTCCTCGGAAGTCAGCACGGCTGAATAGCAATGCAACTGTGAATCTAAAGTTGTTTGCACAAAAAATGGACAAACACCTCAAAGTCGTATAATTTAGTAGATCTTATGTTGTTTTTAGTGATTTTGGAGATTTATGCAAATATATGAAAAGCATGGGCTTAATTGTAAAAAGACACGCAGATTTATAGTGGTTCAGCCAGAATGTGCCTACGTCCACTTTATATGTTATTTCTCTTCTATTCTATTGATTACAAGTACAAAGCTTTGATACAAGTAAAAGATAGTTGTTTGAAAGTTCTATCCGTGCTTGAGCTCTCCAACTTGTCCCCATTGTTGTACCCCTGCCCCTCTATTTATAGAGTGAGGCTGGGGGTAGGGGTCTTGGAGGTATATAGCAGCTGGTGGGCCTGGGCTGCTACAATCTGGCCTGATAGGACTTTGGTTCGGTGGTGGGAGGCGAGGTTTGGACCGGCAATGAGTTGGACCGGCAGGAGACTTGGTTCGGCAATGGGTTGGTTGGATCGGTGGTTCGGCACAAGGGGTTGAATCGGTGGTTCGGCATAAGGGGTTGAATCGGTGGTTCGGCATAAGGGGTTGAATCGGTGGTTCGGCATAAGGGGTTGATTCGGTGGTTTGGCATAAGGGGTTGAATCGGTTGGTTCAGCAGACACCTGGTTCGGTAGAGGTATGGAGAGGAGTAGGACCGGTGGTCTTCTTCTTCTAGTTCGGCAGCACTGGGCTAGTGAAAATACGTCCAACACATGCCCCACAAAGTAGGGCATGCGTTTGCTCATGTCCTGCTTTGTTTTCGACTGACCTATTTCTCATCCTCGTCCGGTTCCCCTTACCAAATCAAACGGTCCGGTAGTTTGCCTTCGCCTATAAGTAGGAGACCAGGGTCTTCATCATTTTTTTTTTATTTGCCGAACCATTCCCCCAAATCAAAGTGTTGGCCGAAGCGAAGTTTTTTTTTTCTTACCGAATCAAGCGTTAGCCGAATCAAATTTTAGCCGAGTCAAGGTGAGATACTTACTGCCAAATGATCCTTCGCATTGCTCTACCGAATGAACAGCTGGGTTGTTCTACCGAATGAACTGTATGCTGGATGAAACATATGTCTTTGATTTTCTGAATGGAACCGATGTGTTTCACACTTCGAATTTTTAAGCGAAATTCCAGATTACACGCTTACTTGTTTACATCCTTTGTTCTAACACTATGCTTTCCCGGTGTTTGCAGATAATGTCTCAAAGAGTGGAAACCCGATCGGGTAAAAGGAAGTCCGGGGGCGAAGGAGAGCCCTCGGCCGTGCCCCCAGCTCAATCAGGATCCGAGCGTCATGGGCCCGCCCCAAGGTCATTAGTGGATGGATATGGTCCCCAGGAGCTGCTGGATTCCCCGCCTGACTGCTTTCCTAGCTCTCTCAAAGAGGAGCAGCTCGATGTTATATCTCGTTCCTTTGGGATCGACAGAGCCCTCATGCTGCTGCCGGGCCCAGAAGTCATGCCATACAGTCCTCCCGAAGGATACTTTGCTTATAGTAGGTACCATTGCATGTGTGGTGCTATCCCGCCTCTCAATTCTTGGGTAGTCAGCTTCCTCACGTACCTGAAGGTGGCCCCATTCCAGCTTCAGCCCAACTCTTATGCCATACTGGTGAGCCTTTTCGTTATTTTTCGGAGGAAGTATGGTCGCGCTCCCTCCAACCGGGAGATCCGGTACTTGTATAATTTAAGGGGCTATAAGAAGGGGTCCCCATATATTAGCTTGGAGTCTGCTGTGACCTTCAAGCCGGTCCTGGACCTGTACTCTAAATTCAGCATGTTCAAGAAAGAGTGGTTCTTTGTTAGGGACGACTCCGTCTCCATCCGGCGCTTTACCTCTGGATGTAAGTTGATGCTTTTACTTATAATTTCTATTCCGATTGCGATGCTTCTTCTCATACTTTCTCATTTTTGCTAGCGACAGGTGGCTTTCCGGTTGTGGAGACTGACCGCCTGGTTCAGACGGCGGCGGAGATAGAAGCCATTCTTGGGAAATACAGATCATCTGCCTTCTTGATTAGAAATGCGATTCTTCTGGAATATAACTTGATCCTTCCGCAGCAGTCTGTAGTTAAGTTGAGGGAAACGGCGGAAGAGAGGGCGGCTGCCCAGGCTAAGGGAGGCGTTGCGGCAGAGGGTGGAAAGAGAAAACCATTCACGAAACCTCCATCCGTCGGAGGTAAGAAACTTAAGAGGTCGGACGGTCCTTCTCCCAGCAATTGTCCACTTACTCAGGGGGAGATAGATGCGGAGGAAGAAAGAGGTGAGGCGGAGGGCGGAAGTGACGTTGAGCGTCTTGGTGATGATGGTGGCGATGGACAGGGTGGTGATGGTTCCAGGGCTCTGTCTTCCGGGCAAGTAGGCGAAATGCAAGAGTGGATGGATGATGCTCTCCGCCAAGCTTTTGAGGGGTTGGATGATGATCCGGCTTTGGTAGAGAAGACCGGGAAGGCAGACAAAGCCGGGACTGGTGCAAGTGAGTCTTTTCCGACCATTCCGGCCAAGGTGGCTCTGACGACTCAAGGTGAACTCTTGACCCCTGCATGCTTCACTAATGATAGGGACTTAGGAATATTTTATGACCCGCTCCCGTCCTGGAATGAAATCCAGGACTTATTGCAGTATCCCACTCCTCCCCCGGGTTTGTACAATCACAGCTGTGTTTCTTTTCCCCTTTTTTAACTTGTACTTTACCGCGTTCCTCGAATCGTATAGTGATGTAAGATTGTGACATTTGTTCTTTATATCAGGAGCAGGCAAGACGTCCAAAGCTTCAGACCTTCGACACAGGCTTGAGCAATATAAACTTTCCAAAATTTCTGCTAAGCCGAAGCCCTCAATCCAACGCTCCGGGGATGTAGTCGGATACCGTCCTCTTCTTGGGGTTGTCGAAGAGGGTATTCAGCAGAGGAAGAGGAGTCATCTTTTATCCGAAACTTCGCCCGGTCCTCAGCCTCCGGCTCAGCCTATCCATGATATTACTGAGGAGGGTAGCGAGTTTGTACCCTCTCCGCACCCGTCTGGAAACCCTTCTGTTATTCATATCGACCGTCCCGACTTGGCCCGTAATCCATTTGCAGGTCATCCTGATCTGGATCCAGGTTCTCATGATATTACTTTTGACGAAGTCACTGGCGAACACCTTCTCCCCCGTAACCCCATGGTACGAGTACTTGATGAAGCCAAGTCTTTAGATCTCGATCTACTCACTACTCGTATAGTCACTATGGGAGACGAGGCCAAAGCTAATATTGACCGGATGGCCGAGGAGACCAAGAAGCTGATGGGGCATCATGCTCGGCTGGTTAAGGCCGGAGAGGAGATTGGGAGTGCCAATATCCGACTTCGATTGGTGGTTTCGGATCAGGCCAAACAGCTTGCGGATCAGGCTATCCAGATTTCTCAGCATGAGGCTGCTACTGGGCGACTAAAGAAAACCATGGAAGAGGCCAGTCGGGCTGAATTGCGGAAAATGGAAGCTGCTTGCAAAGAGCGGATTGACATGGCTATTGCCACGGTGGATGAGGTTCGGAGAGCGGATCTCGAGCAGGTGGAGGAGTTGTCCGAGAAACTTGAGGCTGCAGAGCTTGCTCAAGCTAAGTTGAGGGAAGAGATGGAGGTGATGCAGAGGTCCCTTCAGGCTGATTGCTCGAGATACAGATTGGAGAGAGATGCTGCCGTCGAAAGGTTGTCGGCTTCCGATGCCCGGATGAGGGAGTTTGAGGAGAATGAGGGAATGATGGATGACATGCTCCAGGACATGTATTTCCGAACTTGGAAGCAGGGCAATCTCTCTTGGATGGATGATTATCCCAGGGTCATGGCCAAGATCTATCTTCAGGCTTTGGAGGAGGCTAAGGCTGATGCAGATAAAGAGGGTGGAACGGTCTTCAGTATGGATGTGGTCACTGCCCAGTTCACCAAGGAGGAGAAAACGGCGGTAAAGGAGGGTATGCGGCTGCTTGCTGCTGAAGAGGCAGGTGTGCAGGTAAAGGATGACGACCAGGACGGTCAAGAAGCAGGTGCTGGTAAGTCTTCCTTTCTAGTCTTTCCGTTGACTTGGTTACTCATCACTAATGAATCCTTTTTATGACCGGACAGGCGGGCAAAAGAGCAAGGACAAGACTTCGACGCTACCAGCTCCCTGATTGGACCTGGAATTTTTTTTTTTTTTTTTTTTGTAGGCTTGGTATTGTTGTATCTGTTAGTCTTAAGACAGTAGAGTAACTTCTAAGTTGTAATTCTTGCTACTTGTAATAATCAACATTATTCTTGACGTGTAATTTTTTAACTTAAGCTGATTTTGTCGTTTCTTGAATGTTTGTTGCTGTTTTGACACGTCGTGTGAGAAACATAGCTGTGTATATTCTTGTAATTAAATTGTGTTTGATGTCAGATTCTGGTTTTAAATCATAATCTCATGACTTGCAATGTTAGCGTGCGGTGTGAAAAAATTAAATTACAGTCATGCATCTGCACATAAAGGAAGAAAATACCGCCTTTCATGTTCTGTTTGTAAATGGCAGCTTTGAATATCTTGCATGACCAAGCATGGAAAGCGGTTGAATGCCCTGCCATCTGATTGTGAATCTCTGCATCCATTGGCGGGTATCTCTTACTCTGCATCCTATACTTTATGGTTTGTTATAGAGGATAGGAGGAAAGTTTTTTAAGTAAAATTGAAATATGTGAAATAGTAAAACTTCTAGTCACGGAAGGCCTTCGATGTGCTTAAGTTCGTGGCAAACGGGTTTTGTAGTCACTTTCCCTAGCTGTGGGTCTTGGAGACATTTGTCACCCATCTTACGCCTCCGCGGGGAGTTAATTCTTTTTTACCACATCCGCACTTAAGACACACCGGAGCCGAGATCGCGCACAGTAACTACCCGGGCCATTATGGCCCGTACTCATGGGTATTATTCGACTTACTGTGGCCGGCTAGCGTGGGTGCCGATCGTCAACTGTGAACTGCCCCTGGCTGGCCACACCTTATGTTGGGGCTTACAATCGGTTCACAGTTGCCGGCGAGCCTAACGCCGTAATGAGCTGCCTCGGCTATAGTCGGCCTTCTCGGTGGCTTATAATCGGCTCATTACAGTTGGCTTTAAGGGCCGTCGCGAGCAATGAGTTAACCCGCAGCAGAGGGATGCTGGAGCAAAAGCGTCTCATTGGCGAGGGCATAGATTCGCATAGTACCTGTTGGGTCTTGTCCACGTGAAGTTGCATTGTGGAGTGCTTTGAATAGGAATGTTATATGCTCAGGATTTTGTTCAACAGAAAAGGATAAAGTTAACAAGCAGCCAAGATACAAAGGAACAAGTTAAAAAAGAGACAAGGCTTTTTTAAAGTGGTTCGGCACGAAAAAATGCTTACGTCCACTGATTCTCTTTGTTAATTCACTTCATATGGGCAATACAAGTTAAGAAAAGTATCGACGGAGGTGTTGGATGTTCCATGCCCTCTGGAACACCTCTCCGTCCACTGTTGACAAAATATAGGCTCCGTTGTGGAGATCTTTATGAATTACATATGGTCCATCCCAGATTGGGTCTAGTGCTCCGGGGCGAGGGAAGATTCGCTTGAGGACAAGATCCCCTTCTCGTAAGGTACGATGCTTGACTTTGGAGTTGTATTGTGCTGCCACCTTTTGCTTGTGGGCTGCTGTTTTTAGGACTGCATCATTCCTTCTCTCCTCGACTAGATCCAAAGACATGTTGAGGAGCTCTTCGTTCTCTTCTGGGTTATAGTGGATCCTACGGTGGGAAGGCACAATGGTTTCAACTGGGAGCATAGCCTCCGATCCGTATGCCAAAGAGAAAGGAGTGTGCCCTGTTGATGTTCTGAAAGATGTGCGGTAGGCCCATAGTGCCGTAGGGAGTTCATCCACCCAAGCGCCCTTTGACTTTTCGAGCTTCTTTTTGATCAGAGTTTTCAGAATTTTGTTGACTGCTTCGACTTGTCCGTTTGCTTGGGGATATGCTACGGATGAGAAGCTTTTGTGAATCCCGTGTTCTTGGCACCAGTTGGCGAATTCCTCGCTGTCAAACTGAAGTCCATTGTCTGATATGATTTTTAGTGGGACTCCGTACCTGCACAGAACATTTTTGATTAAGAAGTTGATAACTTTCGCTGAAGATACTTTATTTAGAGGTTCTGCTTCCACCCATTTGGTGAAATAGTCGACTGCTACTATTGCATATTTGGCGTCGCCTCGACCCATTGGCAGTTCACCGATTAATTCAATTCCCCATACTGCAAAGGGCCAAGGGCCGGTCATTTGAGTAATCTCGGTTGTTGGTAGCCGAGGGATCTTAGCAAATTTTTGGCATCTGTCACACTTCTTGACGAAATCTAAGGCGTCCTTGCTTAAGGTGGGCCAGAAATATCCATATCGGAGTATCTTTTTTGCTAACGTTTGCCCTCCGGTGTGATCTCCGCAGCTTCCTTGATGAATGTTGGATAAGATTTCCTTGGCTTCCCTTCCGGCGACACACCTTAACAATGGGTTAGAGAACCCGCGCCGATAGAGGATGTCTCCTTGTATTGTGTAGCGGGACGCTTTCCTCAAGATTTTCTTGACTTCGTTACGCCCGTCAGGTAGTGTGCCATTTTGTAAGTAGTCTCGGATGGGAGTCATCCAAGTTGCTTCTTCGGTTGCAGCTATCAGATTCACTTGCTCAAAACTTGGGATCGTTTGCTTTGAGACAGTTACTGCCCCGAAGATGGCGACGTCTCTCATACTTGCTTGCTTTGCCAATTCGTCGGCCTCTTGGTTCTCTTCCCGAGGGATGTGTTTGACTAAGTAGTGGTCCAATCGGCTGAGAAGTAACTTGGTCTTCTTTAGATATGCTATGAGTCGTTCTTCTCGAGCTTGGAATTCCCCTAGTATTTGATTAACAATAAGCTGAGAATCGCTGTGAAGACACAAAGAATTGGCTCCGATCTCGATAGCAATTTCTAATCCGGCTATTACTGCTTCATATTCTGCATCGTTGTTGGTGGCAGCGAACTCCAACCTTATAGCATAGTGCAGTTTATTTCCCCTGGGAGTGATTATTACCACACCTGCCCCCGAGCCTTGTTCGTTAGATGCACCATCCACAAAGAGATTCCACTTGATATCTTCTGTTATTTCCAGTTGCTCCTTACCCTCGTTGGTAGTGAATTCTGCAATGAAATCAGCCATGGCTTGTCCCTTGATGGCGGTGCGAGGGTGATAGGTGATATCATATTGACTCAGCTCAATACACCATTTAAGTAGTCGCCCGGAAGTGTCGGGACGATGGAGTACCTGCCTCAGTGGTTGATCGGTCAGAACTTTGATGGAATGGGATTGGAAGTAGTGACGTAGCTTTCGTGAAGTGATTAGTAAACAGTATGCTAACTTTTCAAGCTTAGGATATCTGACTTCCGCCCCAGTAAACCTTTTACTGACGAAGTAAACTGGTCGTTGCGTGCGGTTGTCTTCCCTTACCAAGGCAGCGCTTAGAGCGTGAGATGACACAGCAAGGTATAGGTATAATTCTTCGCCTTCGCTTGGGGTCGAGAGTACCGGTGGTTTCTGGAGGTGTTCGATTAGGTTAAGGAAAGCGGTCAAGCATTCGTCCGTCCATTCGAACTTTCCTTTATCTTTCTTTAGAGCTTCGAAAAAGGGGACGCACTTGTCCGTTGCCTTGGAGATGAATCGGCTTAGGGCAGCCACTTTTCCATTTAGGCTTTGCATTTCCTTTCGGGTGGAAGGTATCTTGATGTCCCTTAATGCTCGGACTTGTTCAGGGTTTGCTTCTATCCCTCGGGCATGGACGATGAATCCTAAGAATTTTCCCGATGACACTCCGAAGGAGCACTTTAGTGGATTCAACTTCATTCCATACTGTCGAAGTACCTGGAACATTTCGCCTAGGTGGCTTACGTGATCTTTGGCTTTCCGTGATTTTACCAGCATGTCGTCTACATATACTTCCATTGTTCGTCCTATTAGCCCTGCGAACATCTTGTTGACGAGGCGCTGGTAGGTGGCTCCTGCATTTTTAAGTCCGAAGGGCATCACTTTGTAGCAGTACAAACCCCGGTCGGTGATGAAACTAGTGTGGTCTTGGTCGGGAGCATGCATAGGAATTTGGTTATATCCTGAGTATGCATCCATAAAAGATAGGAGTTCGTGCCCGGCTGTGCTGTCTACAAGTTGATCGATTCTGGGAAGCGGGAAGCAATCCTTTGGGCAGGCGTCGTTTAGGTTGGAGAAGTCAATGCAGGTCCGCCACTTCCCATTAGCCTTCTTTACTAGTACCGGGTTGGCGATCCATTCTGGGTAAATAGCTTCTCGTATGAAGTCATTGGCGAGTAGATTCTTTACTTCTTCATCGAGGGCTGCTGATCGCTCTGCCCCCATACTTCTCTTTTTTTGTTTTACAGGCGCCTTGGTAGGATCAATGTTTAGTACGTGGCACGCTATGTCGGGGGAGATTCCGGTCATGTCAGCGTGTGACCAAGCGAATACATCCAAGTTGTGGCAGAGAAAATCAATGAGTTGTTCCTTCAGTTCAGCTTTCAGTTGGGACCCAATTTTCAGTAGCCTACTTGGGTCATGCTTGTCTACAGATATAAACTCCATAGCCTCCGCAGGCTCGGCGGTGGCCTCCTCCTCTTTGTCCCTAGGGTCTAATTCATTGAAAGGGTCGCTGGTGTATCGAAGAGGAGGGGCTTTCTTTAGTTGCTATGCTTCAAGGCTTTTTGTGCAGAGGGCAATCTCCGCACCTTTCCCTTTATCTTTCCTGTGGTTGTTGCGAAGTTCGGTTACATAGCAGTCTCGTGCAATATCCTGGTCTCCTTCCACTTCCCCTACCCCACTGTCTGTTGGAAATTTCATTTTCAGGCACCACGGGGCTAGGACAATCTGGAAGTCAGATAAGGCTGGTCTTCCTAGGAAGGCGTTGTAGGCCGAATGGTTTTCTATCAGCACAAACGTCTGTTTCCTTATAACGGAGCGGGGATGGCTTCCAATTTCAACGAAGAGGTCCAGCTGCCCGATGGGCATTTTCGCATCTCCAGTGAAACCGTGTAGTGGTTTATCGCAGGGAGATACATCCTTCATTGATAGCTTCATTTTGTTGAATGCGTGTTTGAACAGGATATTTACAGAGCTTCCAGTGTCTACCAGGATTCGGTAAACTTCGGCGGGACCGAGTCGAGCAGAGATAACCATGGGATCCATGTGAGGGTACTGTCTTCCTTCTAGGTCGCGTTTACTGAATGTGATGTCATCACTTTCTTTCCGCTTTGGGTGGCGCTCTTCTATAACCGTATTGACACAGTCCCTATTGTCTCTAAGCGACTTCCCATATCTTTCCATCTCTTTCCAACTTCTGTCTGCGATGTGCGGACCTCCTGAGATGGTATGGACCACTATCTTCTCTTGACTAGAGCTGCTAGCGTTGCGGTCGCCTCTGCCGGTCCCTGGTGAGGGTAGCCTTGGGTTTTCATTGGCAGGAGCTGGAGTCCTGTCTTGACTTTTTACATAGCGTTCCAGTTTTTTCCTCCTGATGTGTTCCTCAATCAGATCTCGGAGATGATGGCATTCGTTGGTATCGTGTCCGTGAGATTCGTGGAAGCGGCAGAACTTTCCATACTTCTGTGCGTTATCTGATTCCTTCTTGTATGGTGGGCGTTTGTATCTAACTTCGCCTTGGGTGGCAAGGAAGATATTTTCGACGGTCTCGTTCAAAGGGGTGTAAGAGTCGAATCTTGGTCCTGGCTGATATAGGCGTTTTTCTACTTTCTTGCCCCCAGCACTGTCTCTGGAATCATTTCTTCGAACATCCCTCGCCACAGCAGGGGCGTTGCCATGGGTCGTCTTACTTTGCTGTCCTGACTGCCCCTCAATGGCAGCATCCTCAAGCCTCATGTATTTCCCGGCTTCATGGAAGAAATCGGGTAAAGTAGCTGGTTTTTCTTTTGTCAATCTTCTAGCAAATTTAGTGTCCGGATGCACCCCACTGCAGAGGGCCATTAGGATAAGCTTCTCATCGGCATCTTGAACTGCGGCTGCTGCGGCGTTGAATCTGGTTAGGTATTGCTGCAGCTTTTCTCCAGGTTTCTGTTTGACGCTGGATAAGGAATAAGCGTCCTTAGGTTGCTCCACATGAATGCGGAACTGACTGATGAATTTTTCTTTCAACATTTCCCATGAGCTGATGGATCCTTGGGGTAGATGACAGAACCAGGAGGTAGCAAGATCTGCTAAGAAGAGCGGGAAGCATTTGCACAGTACTCCCTCTGTTGCTCCACTCATGAGCATATGCTGCGTGTACCTCTGTAAGTGTACAACGAGATCGGAGGTTCCTTTGTAGGGTTCCATTGTTGGCATCTTCCATTCTCGGGGGGTGATAGCAATTTCGATATTGCGGGCGAAAGGGCTGGTTACCCTAGCGCCTATCCCTCGATCTCTTTGCTCCCGTTGGACACACTCTCTGAATAAGCGCGCCATCCTTTCATCAGAATTTGGAGCGGACAGAAATGAGTTTGGTTCTGTTCTGTGGGGTTGATTCTGTCCAGACAACCTGTAGGGATGGTATCGTCTATCATTCCTCATATTTTCCAGTGGCTGCCTTTGATCTTCTGGGAGCATGCTTGGGTCAGCTACAGTTGGCCCTTGCCTTGATCTTCCCCTGTTGGGTTCTGATCTAAGCACTTCCTCGGGTCCAACTTCGGGCTGAACTCTAGCTCGGCCCCGTTCACTGGTGTTTCTGTGGTTAGGCAGCATGACAGGCTCAACTGCAGTTGACCTTCGCCCGGTACCTTCCCCGTTGGGTTCGGCACTAAACATTTCCTCAGGCCTAACTTCGGACTGGGCTCGGTCTCGGCTCCTACCACGGCTACTCCTGCCGTTAGCCCCTTCGAAGAAGGAAGATCTTTGCTGTCTCTGAGATCCTCCAGATTGGGACTCGCCCCATGATTCAGTGTTGCGGTTGGATTCTTCAGCGTCCCTCAAGCGTGACATGAGATGGTCCACCAAGGCTTCCTGCTGGGACGTGAAGCGGTTAGTTACTTCAACAACAACTCTGTCCAAATTTGCCCTAGTAATTGCTGCAGGCTGTTCTGTGGCAGGAGTGGTTGGGTTAGCTTGTCCTTCATTTGTTACCGTTGCTGGAGGAGGACGATTTACTTGATTCGCGACAGCTGGATCAGGAAGACTACTGGATGCGATGTTTTTTCCTTTGTTAACATCTTTTCTCTGTTTGGGAGGCATGTTTTCCAAGTGGCGGACGATGCTGTTAGGAAAACATGTTAAGTAGATGAAGCTGAAGCTTCGAGCTTCTAGTTCTCAGTGAAAGCACCAAAAATGTTTGCACAAAAAATGGACAAACACCTCAAAGTCGTATAATTTAGTAGATCTTTTGTTGTTTTTAGTGATTTTGGAGATTTATGCAAATATATGATAAACAGGGGCTTAATTGTAAAAAGACACGCAGATTTATAGTGGTTCAGCCAGAATGTGCCTACGTCCACTTTATATGTTATTTCTCTTCTATTCTATTGATTACAAGTACAAAGCTTTGATACAAGTAAAAGATAGTTGTTTGAAAGTTCTATCCGTGCTTGAGCTCTCCAACTTGTCCCCATTGTTGTACCCCTGCCCCACTATTTATAGAGTGAGGCTGGGGGTAGGGGTCTTGGAGGTATATAGCAGCTGGTGGGCCTGGGCTGCTACAATCTGGCCTGATAGGACTTTGGTTCGGTGGTGGGAGGCGAGGTTTGGACCGGCAATGAGTTGGACCGGCAGGAGACTTGGTTCGGCAATGGGTTGGTTGGATCGGTGGTTCGGCACAAGAGGTTGAATCGGTGGTTCGGCATAAGGGGTTGAATCGGTGGTTTGGCATAAGGGGTTGAATCGGTGGTTCGGCATAAGGGGTTGATTCGGTGGTTTGGCATAAGGGGTTGAATCGGTTGGTTCAGCAGACACCTGGTTCGGTAGAGGTATGGAGAGGAGTAGGACCGGTGGTCTTCTTCTTCTGGTTCGGCAGCACTGGGCTAGTGATAATACGTCCAACAAAAGTTAGGTGAGGTGAACAGTCCTCGGCAGTCGACACGGCTGATTAATCCAGAACCCAACGATGCAACCGTGAATCTAAAGTTAGCTGAGGTGAAAAGTCCTCGGAAGTCGGCACGGCTGAATAATCCAGAACCCAGCAATGCAACCGAGAATCTAAAGTTAGCTGATCAGGTAAATCCTCAGAAGATGACACAGAAAAAAACCAAAAATCAGCGATTCAACAGTGAATCTGAACTCATCAAGTGTTAAGAGGAAGTTGGAATCACGTTTACCAACATCGGAAGAAGAAGATATGGATGAAAATGGCATGCAGGTTTGAAGAATTCTTATTATGATGATCTTATTGTAATTTGAATATTTTGTACCACTCTTGCAGCATACTTACTATGATGTTCCTGTTTATTATATACTTGCAGGATGTTCATCTACCACCTCCACCACCTCCAAATGAGTATTCTACACCTCCACTATCTCTACAAGATTATGAAGTACAGAGAGCTGCTAAGTTGATGATGAACCTAAAAGATTATGAAGTACATAGAGCTGTTAATGTGATGAGGAACAACGAAGTTCTTGCTTCTCTAGGTGTGCCTGCAATTTCAACTGAACTGAGAAATGCAAACCAAAAAAAAGTTAAAGGAAAAGAAAAGATGCAAGAGGATGTGGATAGTGATCAGGAATATAATCCGGACCATGAGGAGCATAGTGAAAATGATACTTCACAAAGTCCAAGAAAGGTGTGTGATAGCTACATATCTTATTTTTTCTGCTTATGAAGATAATAACTATAAATTCCAATCTTATTTCCTACTTATATATACAATTTAGAGAACTAAAAAAGTTGAGAAGCCCAAGCCTGTTAGTGGACCACAAACTCGTTCAGCTAGTGGTATCGCAAAGGAAAAGGAAAAGTTGAGAAGCACAAGCCCAAGCCCAAGCCTCGTAGTAAGTTCAACTGAGAAGGATGCTGAAGGAAAAGGAACAATGGCTGATTATTTGGCTCTGCGAGAACGACAAAAGAAAAATGCTACAAAAGCTAGTGCAAGTGGTATGGCAAATAAGTATGTTGCGGAGAATGTCTTGCCAGACATTGAAAATGAAGAAGTTGAAGCAGGTACTGAATTGATGTGATAATAATATTTAATATTACAGTAGGATTAATATTTAAGTACCCAATTTACATTATGATTTATGTTATTATTTGACGGGACTTTTCATTTTAATTAAAGGTGAAGTTCCTAAAAGAATCAGAGGTCACACAAAGATGTTTAATGTTCATACAAGGGCGAATGACAAAAGAGTTGTAATTATGATGAACTAGTGGTTCCAACCTATTTCAGATGATGACAAAGTAATATCTGAACTGAGCAACTTTAGGAACATTGAAAAGGTCCGTGCCACTTACGTATAAATCTTGGTCGGATGTTCCTGAAAAGTTGAAGAAATCTCTATGGGATTATGTTAAGGTAATCTATTATTAACTATAATGTTGCTGAATTTTACTTTAATAAGTAATATTGATCTATTAACTATAATGTAGCTGAATTTTGATTTATTTATTCTTTTTTATCTTTGATTTATATTTAAGAAACGGTATATTATTCCGGATGAATGTGAAAACTGGGTGTTGAAGTCTATTCATGACTGTTGGAGGGGGTACAAGAGTCGCATAAAAACAGCTCATTATAAAGCTTATAAGACTGATGAGGAGAGGCTAGAAAACAAGCCAGACAACATCCCAGTGGAGGATTTTAAAGTGCTCTTGAGGTATTGGGCAGATGATGAGATTCAGGTATACGTACATATTATTTATTTCGCAAGATAAACAATTAATTTTTTTGTGAGATAAACGAGTACTTTGTTTTTTGTGTATTTTTTAGCAAAAAGCGCTGAAAAATTCTGATAGTCGTAAGTCGTATCAAGACACACACACCGCTGGTCCAAAGTCATTCGCCCAGCTTCGTCATAAGATGGTATGTGATACTTTACATTTTTGACTGAAGAGAGTGTATGCTAAACTATCTATTGAACTTGTATCAGGAGACACCATCCGATGCAGCACTTTTTCTTAAAAGTCGTAAGAGAACAGATGGGCGTGAGTACGTGTCTAATCCTCAAGTAATGAAGTACAAACTTGTAAGTAATAATTCTGTTTTGTAATAATTTTGTTCTGTTTTGAACATGCTGCACATTATTTATGTCTTGCTCATGTGCATGTATGCTCATGTCCTTGAAACTGTCCTTGAAACACTTGTTGAACCTGAGTTTCGCAAACGTACTAATGGCATAGATGTTTGCTTTGGAAATTGTAATTGAGTATATTGTGAGATTATGAATTTTGAACCCTTAGCCATTTTTTTCCATTTCTAGTCGAATGAAGAGGACTTGCTTTTGCATTTGGCTAGAAATGACACAAAAACTGGAAACGAAGAAATGAATTTGGTTAAAGGGATTACTAACTTGGTTTATATAAAAATATATGTCTATAGTAATACACATATGTGCATAAATAAAATGAATGGCCGTTTGAAGCCTAAGAATCCAGATGACGAAGCCATAGCTGGCTGTCGACGGAATTGTTTTCCAGTTTTTACTAGTATATATGTTACAAATTGTTTTCTAATTACATGCACATAAACAAATTGTTTTCCAAAATGTGGCTTTCTCTGCATTTTCTGTACACAATCCATATGTAAGCATTTGCTGCATTCTCTGCATTTACTGTAGGGTAATTTTGATGTGGCTTTATTTTGTAGGACTTAGTTCAAAAGGCAATGGCCGGTGGAGAAGGAGGAAATACTGTCGAAACAATAATTTCGAATGGAAAATCACAAGGTCGTTCTTTGCTTATAGGGAGGCGTGCAAAGTGTGCAAAACAATCAACCGAGGCTCTAACAAATGCTTACGTACATGACTTAAGGCAAAGGCTTGTCGAAGAAATTGAAGCACAGCTAGAATCCAAGGTAAATCAGAAGGTACAAGAGAATTTGGCTAGGGTGCTTAAGAAATTAGGTGATGCCAGCCCGGAGATGAACATCAATGTAGAGGATCTAACTTCCGCAATCATGTCCAGTGAGACTGATAATCTGACTGGAGGCACCAGCTCTTAAGTCTCATTTATGAATTGTTATGTGTACCGGATATTTTGGGGTAGCTTTGTAGTATTTTGGGGTAGCTTTGTAGTATTTTGGGGTAACTGACATGAATTGTGATGTGTACTACTGTATGAATTGTTATATGTACTGTGTATTATGCAAGTGTTTTATGTGATATTGTACTGTGTATTATGCAAGTGTTCTATGTGATATTGTACTGTTCTATGGGCTCTTAGTGTCTCTTCAGTATAGTGTTGCAGTAGCTTCAGTATAGTGTTGCAGTAGCTTCAGAATAGTGTTGTAGTAGGCTTCTGAATAGTGTTGCAGTAGCTTCATAATAGTGTTGCCAACGGGTTATAAATGTTGCTTAAAATAATGTTGCAATAATCATTCAAGGTGTTGCCATAGGGATGGACCCAGTTGGGTCGTGGGCCCCACAACTTCAGAAATTTAATATCTATAGCAACATTTTTGGAATGTTGCTACAGATACCTATGGGTGTTGCCATAGACCCAAATAGGGTTCTATTGCAACAATATTACTTATGTTGCCTTAGATAGTCAAAATGTTGCCTTTGAGGTCTAAGGAAACGGCAAAAATTGCATCACCCTAAAAGTGTTGCCATAGACCTATGGCAACATTTTTCGGTCCTGAGCCAACTTTTTTTTTTGTGTTGCAGAAGGACATTTATGGCATAGTGGGAGTTGATTTGGGGACGTTTGGAGCTAACTAAAATTTTAGGTTAAATCGAACGTCGTTCGATCTGATTTAAAATTGAAAATCAAGGTGAGTGTTTTATAACGCTCACAATGTACTGAATATCTTTATGGTAGTTAAATTTGATATTATGAAGTGTTATGAATTTTATTGGTCGTTGTTTGATAAAATTTAATTGTCATATAGATTGTCATTTAAATTCACCGTTGAAAATTAAATTGACAGTCAAATTGAAACTAAAATTGAATTGCGATTAAATTACCAGATATTGATAACTATGAAATTGCCGTGAATTGTATTGTCTATTGGATGATTTATTTCGATGGATGCTATTGGTTGATATTTAAATGTTTGGATGTTTATTTGCTTACATATATCATGTTATACATACATATGACCTTGTGATTGGTTTATGTGATATATATTCATCCCTGACATTTAATTGAAATAAATAATCACTTGGCCATAGGATAGAAAATTATACACGGACACCGGATTGGTTAAATTAATAATTTTTAAAAATCGTTGATTTGAAATTCATTTAAATGTTTTGATTTAAAAGTTATGAATAAAATCAATTTATAGAAATCGAATTTGTCGCAAATTGAGTTTGGAATGTTGAAATAAATTTTGGTTAAAAGAAATTTCTTAATAATTTAAGTTGAGACTTTGAAATTTAAAATTGGGATATGATTGAATTTTGGAAATTTATTTGTTTTAAAGATCGAATATTATTTCGAGCTTTGAGTATTACTAAGTAAAATGATATTTCGAAATTGAGCTTGAAATTGAATCATATTTGAATTTAGATTTAAAATTGAATATTGAAGGATAAATTTTGTTAAGTGTTATAAATTGATATTTTGAAAAATCAAGCTCCAATTCGATATAAATTGAAATTGAATTAATTAAAGGTGAATGTAGAATTGAATTAATTTGAAGTCAAAGTTGACATTCATTTGAATTGAAATCGAAATTGAATCGGTAGAATAGAAATTGAAATTGATTTGAATTGGGAAGTTATAATTGAAATGGTTTGATTTTGAAGTGAATATGATATTTTGATATCAATTATGAATCGATTTGAAATGTAAAAGAGCCATCGGTGTAATAATACGTAGTTATTAAAGAGACCGGGATCGGATATGGACATACTCTCTGTCGATACCGAAAACCACTTTAATAACTATTATATGCGGAGTGTTGATCCAGAATGAAGTGGATGGTTTGGTGAACGCGTTGACTGAAGAAAGAGAACGATATTGGATGACCCCTAACATGACTAAAACAGGAGACGCGCCGGGCCATTGAGGTTCGCCACCTCTAACGGGCACACTTCTTCGTTACCATATCTATTACTGTTGTGATTCGATTTGGGTGCACCCCTCGATTTTGGGAGTGTTGTTTCGCGGTGTTGGGGTAGTAGCTACGATGCCCAACATCAGTCCGGATCACGCAACTACTAGTATCCTAGTTGTTATCGCCTCATGTACCTTGTCATACTGATTATCCTATTCGCGACCACTACGTTTTGGTTTGTACCTTTAGTATATGGATTGCCCTCTGGTGACTTCCGGTTTTGGGGAAACTACGGTCTTGTATATGCTCTTGGGAATAAAAATGTGTTAAGGGTGGAATGGGCCATGGCTTAACGCTAGTTTGATATTTTACTTTATGATAGACATTATTGTATATAGCGTATTCTATTATATAGTAGATAGTTTAACGGATCCTTAAGAGATGGAAAATCCCATAACATCTCTTGAGTTATTGCACTCACGTTGACACTGGATAGGAGATGTCAAACCCCGTAAACATCTCTGACGCTGTTGCAGTCATATTTATTTACGATTGATTAACTTACATAAGGATGTTTTAGTCCTGACTCGAGTGTTTTGTCTTTTCATTACGCTCGGGTCAGTCCTGAGTTTTTCAGCTTATTGAAGATCTATTCTGGAGGACGAAGACGAAGATTTGGTATACTATTACTATTATCATCCTTGCATCATGCTGTCTGCTGCATTATTTTATTTGTTCTGTTGTATATGTATAACTCTGATAAATGTTGTATAAATGATAATCAAAAGTATATTAAACAGCTTCATGAACTGTTTATTTGATTATTATATTTTATCTTTCCGCTGCGAGATTCTGTGATTGTTTATTGTCCCTTTTCTCTTCTTTTCTTATTTACCCCATTAACCATCTGCCCTTTTGTATGGTTTGAGTCGACGTGTGTGTTTGATCGTCGGTTTAAACTGTCCAAAAAGGCGGGTCGTTACAACAATACACACACAAATGTGGATTTCACGTGGAAATCGGTTAAGTCACAGATTTTTGACAATTCTAAAGATTGAATTTTTGAATCCAAATTAGTTTTGGGAATTGGAATTGAAAGTTTTGAAAACGAGTTTCAAAAATAAAAGTTATTTTTAAATAACTTAATAAAAATTGAAATTTAAATAATTTGATTTAAAATTTGAATTCAATATTTTGAAATTGAATTCAATAATTTGGGAATTTTGGTTTAAAAGATTTTACAAGTGTAAAAGGTGTTTATATGGGTTTTTAACCATTTAAATATGGTTTTGGAAATTTGAATTTAAATTCAAGTTTTATACTTGGATGGCTTTAACTTGTGTAATTGTAACCAGTTTTTCCCAAAACGAAAACTATCTGTTTTCAAATAATAATAGCTTTCATAAAGTGAAAAGATTTCCAATTTGTATCGGAACATTTCAAGTTGAAATGAAATTGTGAATAGTTTGGAAAAACTATGAATTAACCTTTGTGAAAATGATTAAGCTTTATTTTGAAATCAAAGAAGATTTTAAAAGGTGTATCTTTTATATTATAAAAGACTTGAATTGTGAATAGTTTTGAAAGCTATAAGTTAAATCTTAATTTAAAGATTTAATGGGTTAACCCAATTGAAATGGAAATTGATTTGGGAATCTATGAATGAATCTTTGTGAAACTGGGTAAACTTTGTGAAGTAAATCTTTTTGTTTAAAGATTTAAAATGGTAATTTGTTTAAACCATTTAAAGGAAAGGGTTTGGGTAATAAGTTGTGACTTAATTGAAATCCCATATCTATATGTTTTAAAATATTGTGCTCACTATTCGGTTTAGCCGGGAAAGGCCCTTTGTGTCATATAACCCATTCCGAATAAGTGATATGACGATATGGATAACATTTGAAGACCGATGGTGATGACCGGGTATTTGTGAAAACGATAGGATGACCTATCGATTGTTTGCCCACCGTTAGCTAGGGTATAGAGATTTCCTTTATGATGGGAAGTTCGATCGGGATTGTGAATACCCGGATTGCAAGGGCTTCTTCGGAAGTTCCTTCGGTTCTGTTCGAACCCGGAACAGACTTGTATGGTTACATGTCTGACATTACATTTTCAGATATAAAGCTGATTTCTTTCAAACACATTTCTGTTGGTGGCGGAGAATTTATTCTCTTAGCTTAACACCCTTCTCTAAGACGTACAAGCTCAAAGGTTATGTAGTTGAAAGTTATCAGTGATATACTCCCAATTTGGTA
The DNA here is from genome assembly GCA_030737815.1 of Allium fistulosum. Lineage (NCBI taxonomy): Eukaryota > Viridiplantae > Streptophyta > Magnoliopsida > Asparagales > Amaryllidaceae > Allium > Allium fistulosum. Next base: position 639,626,814 of record CM060907.1, on the reverse strand, counting down.
GTGTGGCATGCTGAGTGTTGCTGTGTGAGGATTATTTATTGATCATTTGTTAATCAAAGTGTGGCTTTGTGAAAAAGCGTAGCTTTGTGGACGAGACCTCTTCGGACCTAACAACCCGAAAATGGTCGAAACAGGAATATGCGGCAAGGTTCTGAGGGTCGCTCCCTTTAGGGTATGTCATTTCCTTCTGGAAAAGGGTGGTATCAGGTATGGAGCCCTGGTATTTAACCTATGTGGTTACTCCAATCTCATTTACTTTGTGTGATTGTTGCTTTGTGATCGAGGCGCCTCGAATAAAGGTCCTAAAGGACCGGGGGGTGGCATATTCGTGTAGTAGTTACCTAGTGCAAGAGGTAACCCGGCCTTGTGTTGGCAGAGATCCGGTTAGGTTCTCGGGACGTCCATCCAGAGGCGTACCCATGTGGCATAGGAAATTCCTTAGCCTGACCATTTGTTGGAAATCCAATCAAACAATACGAGCCTTGTATGGTATTAGTTGTAGAACCTGCTATTTAACATAACAGCTATATCAGGCATAATAAAATGGTACCTATGCTGGCTAAGATTAATATTGTATTTTCGAAAGAATTTTCACACTATGCACTAGCAATAATATCAAAAGAGTTTTTCTTGCGTAGTAAGCATATTTGACTATCATAAGAAGAAATCTCCTCCAAGTCTGCGATTGCATTGTGTGTGTGGTGGGAGGTCTTATGGTAGTTTCATTTTCCAAAAGCATTGCGGATTTCAATGTTTAAAATTTCTTTGTTGTTGTTTTAATGATAATAACTGTTTTAAGTTCTCACACCAGTCACCCTGACTGACCTGGAGTTTATTGTTCCCTTCCTAAACTCTGGATGCCCATAATTTTCCACACGGGTAGCCTAGAGTCAGGTTATTAGGTCATTCTTGATTTCAGGAGGCTTTGGAGCACAAGTGGCGAGCTGGATGACGAGACGTATCACTTGTATATGATATTATTTATTCCACTGTGTATTCTGTATGAGGACAAGTTTGTATAACTGTCCATTGTTGTGTTGTGTTGTATATTGTGTTGTAAACTCTGATGATGATGTAATGTATAAACTGATATAGTTCTTTATTTTAAAAGATTATTCATTTATCTATTATATGTTGTTCCGCTGCGAATGAGAGATTTTGATATTGTTTCTGTTGTTTCTTCTTTCTTTCTTTCTGTCTTCTTCTACTTCTTTTTTTAACCATAACAATTCAGTTTTCCGGCATTCGATTGCTCGGCAGTTGATATAGTGGATGTATTAATGTCGATTTTCGGAAGTCGAAAATCTCGAATCGTTACATGTGGTATCAGAGCATTTGGTTAAGCGATAACCTTGGCTTTGTTGGGTGTTACTCATTAGAGATAGAGTCAGTAGTACTCTAGAATGAGTGTGAGTGTAATAATAGATATGAGCGCGTATTTGTTAGTGAATATGAAATTGTTTTGTATTGTGTTGACTTATCGATTGATTGTTTATAGATTCTGGTCGGTGCAGTCTAGCTAACTGTATCGATAGGGGTTTTTAAACTCTTAAACAAGATGAACCGACATAGTATCATTTTATATTGGGTAAATGAAATAATTTTACCTTGATTATATTTTACATATAAAAGAAATAATTTTACCTTGATTATATTTTACATATAAAAGAAATAATTTTTTAGAAATTGTTGAAGCGTATATAAAATTGAATTGTTGGGTTGTTGAAAATGTAAGAATATATATAAGTCAATAAAAGTTGTTTGAATAAATTATATAAAAGCAACAATTGTATAAGTATAGAATTATAATTAAGATGATTTACAATTGTGAAATAATCTTGTATAAGTAAAGTTAAATAGTGAAATTATATGAGAAAAAGATTTATAAATGTGATTTATAAATAAAAGGAAATTTTTGAAAGAATTTAAAGCACTGAATTCACTACTATTGCTGGGAAATAATAAGGTTGATGACTGCAGCATTATCAGAATCATTTTTAAGTTTCTGTGTGATGGATTTGCTACCATAATAAATTGGAAAATTGAAGTTTTGTTGTGATAAAAAAATTTAAATTTAAATCCAAATTGAAATTGATGAATATAAGTGAAACGAGTTTTGAACTTATAATATGAAATAAAGAATTTGACTTTGGTAAAAGTTAAATAGAATTTACTTTAGAATTGGAATCTGAATTGGATTTATAAGTGGAAATTTAAGTTAAGCTAAACAAATAATGTTTAAAAAGGAATATAACTTAAGTGATGTTAAATGAAGTTGATTTTGGTATCGAAATAAAATAATAAAGTAAATTAAATGGATGTGAACTTGAGTTATATAAATGAAATTCAACTTTATTTGTAAAATGAATTAGCAATTGAATTAATAAATGGATTGAATGTTAATCAATCGAATGTAAATGAATTGATATGGGATAATGGATATAAGTGTTAATTCATTTAAAGCTAGTTGAATAATTGAAAGAAAGTCAACTTAATATTAAACCAAATTGAATACAAACGTAGTGAATTAAATTAATTTGGTTGTGTTGATTATACATTGGTTGTTGGATTGTTATTAATTGATTGAATAGGAATTCATGTGCAATGGAATGAATAAAATTGAAAGCTAAAGCAATTGAATTCAATATGGAAGTTAAGTAAATTTAAATTGAATAGAAATTGATTTGAATTGAAAGTGAACCAACTTGAATTTAAATTAGTGAATGTAAACTAATTGAAAATGAATAATTGAATGTTGTTGTATATGAATTAGTTGTAAACAATTACAAGTAATGTTGAAATTATATAAGTTGCTTATAAACCTTGTTTAGTATGCATTTCTTTTAATATGCATATGTTGTAGTTGTTTAAAAGAGTAAAATGTTAATAATTTAATATATATGTCACTTACGTGTTTAAATTGAGTAAGTACAGGTGTCGTGGCTGCCATTCGGCTGGTTGGGTCGCGCTAAAATGCTTAATAAATAACTGCTTTGCTTAAAAATGCTAAAAAGGTACGCCTACGCAATAAAAATAGGAAATATGAATTGTTTTCTGCTTTTTCGACCGTGTGGGTCGATGTATATATATTTATGTCTATTGTGATCCTACTACGATCGAACCGCGCAAAGGAGGCTATGGCGAATTTTTCTGAAAATTTAAGGCGTTAGAAAATTTTCGGGAAATTTTGGAAAATTTGTGAAAACTAAATTTTGGATTTGGAGTGAAAAGTTAAACGATATAGTTTGTTTTGAAAAGTATAACTAAGTATAGATTTGAAAAACTTAGTAAAGTTTTTGAAAGAGTTTAACTATTGGATTTTGGGGAAGTTGTACACTTATGTGATTTTGAAATCAAATTTGAACGAATTGTTTGAAAAGTTAATGAATTTGTGGCATTTTTCTTACTTGGCAATTTCGAGGACGAAATTCTTTTAAGGGGGGAAGATTGTAACGACCTAGAATTTCTGTCAATTGAAATTCAGATATTTAATTGATTTTAAATATTAACAAGTAAGATTTGTAAGTCGAATAAATTTAATTTCGAATATAGTGATTTAATTAGATAATTAAATCGACAATTTAATATTTGAAATTTCTGAAATAATTGTAAATTGGGTTTAATGTGTATAAAAAATGATGTATAAAGTTATATTAAATCATATTGGAGTTAGAATGATGTTATAGAACTTTTAAAATTGAATTAAAAGTTAAATTGTGAAAATTGAATATTTTAATATTTAATTGACGACTAAATTTAGTCATTTTTCAAACAGTCTCGGATTTCGACGAAATGAGTTTCATCGGATCCGTAATGTTAAATTATTGTAAGATTTCAATTTTTGTAGCAATCGGAGTTGTCGTTTGTCCGAGGCAAGCCAAAACGCATAGAAATCGTTTTAATCGATTTAATTTAAATTTGATCGTTTAATTCCGTAACTCGCACATATGATCGAATTAGCTTCCGAAACACGTTCCATTGTGTCTGAAACGTGGGTAAAACCTTATGAACATCTGTCGGCATGCTTTGTTTTGAGTTCGGAAAATTTGGAGATGAATAGTGTCGTCAAATTTTCTATAAAAGGCCAACATTTCTTCACTTTTGCATTCAGAAAACCCTAGCTAGGGTTAGCCGCCAGTTCCAAAATCAATGGCCAATATTTTCGATCCATTCTCCCTTCCATTCCACTCAATCTATCAACAATTACAAGAAACATTCAACTACAAAAATGTAGAGCACGTCGAGAACTGTAAATCCAACGGTGGAAATCGAAAACAATGCAATGGGTCGTCGGCAAATCGAGTTCAAAGGCCACGCATTTCGGCCCATTTTTCGAGGAATGTGGGCAATCGAGTTCAACCGGTCTCCTGTCGTTGGTGAAGCTCGCGTAGGCGCTTGCGGTGACGGTCCTTGATCAACATTTCGACGTTTGTGGTGGCCGTGTTTGGTAACCCTAGAAGGGGGCCGAGATGGGTTTCTTGCGTGCGTATATAGCCTAGTGGAAACGCATTGGGGAAGAAGATAAAAATCACGGCCGTGATATGCTGTGATGAAATCAACGGCCTGGATGAAGTGAGGATTTTAAAAATAAATAGAAATTGAAAATAAATTGTATATTAATTGGTGTAAACTTTAAAAATTGATATCTTTTTGATACTAGGTCAAAAACTGACGAAACGAATTGTGTCGGGTTCGTTTTGTCGAGCACTACGCAATGGAGCTGGTTTGGAGTCAATTGGAGCTAGTTTGAATTTTGGGTAAAATTAAACGCGTGTTTAATTTTATTCGAAACGAAATACTGCAATCGTTATTGAAACTCAAGTTGAGAACTTCTCACTCAATCTAATTGTGTTTCGATTTAAATTTTAAATAGTTAAATTTAAAATTGCTTGATTGTGTGAATTGAATGATGGTTGTTATCTATTGTGTTGAAATAGACCCTATACGCCGCATATTAAGCGGAGGTTATTTATTAAACACATATACATCGATAATTCCACCGTGAAGTGGAATTGGTATTATATATGTATTTGGAGTTGATTTCCCGCATTATATAGCGGATGAGACCCTATTGCGCCGCATAATAGCGGATAATATTTTATAAATCCCATGTACCGCGATATTCCACCTCGAAGTGGAATTGGTATTGTGCTAACATCTGTGGATGCAGGGAAACAAGTTGGAGGGATCCACCAGGATTCCTCAAACATTTGAATTTATTTCAATGTTGTGTGTTGATTATTTATAATCTCTGTGTGATTATATTGTGATTGAAATTGTTGAAGGCTATAATTTAGCCGGATATATTTTTGGTATCGTTGGATACCAGAAATAAATAAAATTGGATTTTCGAAATTCAAGTTGATAGTTTATCGAAAAATTTATTGTTGAGAATTGGATAAATTAAAAAGGAGTTTTTAAAAAGATAAAGTCTTATTTTTGAACTGTATTGAATTATATTTCAAATTTCGGGAAAAAGGGCTTAATAAATGGATTTCGAAAATATTATTTATAAGTTGAAGAATTTATTTAAAAATTTGGATTTTTAAATAGATTTGAAGAGATAAAGAAATTTATTTTAAAAGGGAAATAATTTGGAAATTCGTTGAAAATTGATTTGGTGTTTTAAATTTAATTTGGAAATCAATTTGAAATTAATTGATTATTAATTTACCATAACTAATAAAAATTTATTCATAGAAATTTATCTGATTTAAATTAATCAGATGATTAAATTGATCCTACTTATGGATGTTTGGATTATATTGGATGTTGAATTGTTTGATATCCCAAATATGTGATGCTTTGTGATATATCATGTTCTGTGTTGTGATTTGTGATCTATTTATCTATGATCTGAATTTCTGTGATTTGTGAATTAAAGATAAGCGATATAGTTATACCGCTTATCAACTATATTTCTGTGTTTTGAATCTGTGATGGTTGAATGTTGTTGCACTATTGTGTTAAACCCTTGGACTACACAATACACACACAAATGTGGATTTCACGTGGAAATCGGTTAAGTCACAGATTTTTGACAATTCTAAAGATTGAATTTTTGAATCCAAATTAGTTTTGGGAATTGGAATTGAATGTTTTGAAAATGAGATTCAAAAATAAAAGTTTTTTTTAAATAACTTAATAAAAATTGAAATTTAAATAATTTGATTTAAAATTTGAATTCAATATTTTTAAATTGAATTCAATAATTTGGGAATTTTGGTTTAAAAGATTTTACAAGCATAAAAGGTGTTTATATGGGTTTTTAACCATTTAAATATGGTTTTGTAAATTTAAATTTCAATTTAAGTTTTATACTTGGATGGCTTTAACCTGTGTAATTGTAACCAGTTTTTCCCAAAACGAAAACTATCTGTTTTCAAATAATAATAGCTTTCATAAAGTGAAAAGATTTCCAATTTGTATCGGAACATTTCAAGTTGATATGAAATTGTGAATAGTTTGGAAAAACTATGAATTAACCTTTGTGAAGATGATTAAGCTTTATTTTGAAATCAAAGAAGATTTTAAAAGGTGTATCTTTTATATTATAAAAGACTTGAATTGTGAATAGTTTTGAAAGCTATAAGTTAAATCTTAATTTAAAGATTTAATGGGTTAATCCAATTGAAATGGAAATTGATTTGGGAATCTGTGAATGAATCTTTGTGAAACTGGGTAACCTTTGTGAAGTAAATCTTTTTGTTTAAAGATTTAAAATGGTAATTTGTTTAAACCATTTAAAGGAAAGGGTTTGGGTAATAAGTTGTGACTTAATTGAAATCCCATATCCATATGTTTTAAAATATTGTGCTCACTATTCGGTTTAGCCGGGAAAGGACCTTTGTGTCATATAACCCATTCCGAATAAGTGATATGACGATATGGATAACATTTGAAGACCGGTGGTGAAGACCGGGTATTTGTGAAAACGATAGGATGATCTATCGATTGTCTCTCCACCGTTAGCTATGGTATAGAGATTTCCTTTGTGATGGGAAGTTCGATCGGGATTGTGAATACTCGGATTGCAAGGCCTTCTTCGGAAGTGCCTTCGGTTTTGTTCGAACCCGGAACAGACTTGTATGGTTACATGTCTAACATTACATTTTGAGATATAAAGCTGATTTCTTTCAAATACATTTCTGTTGGTGGCGGAGAATTTATTTTCTTAGCTTAACACCCTTCTCTGAGACGTACGAGCTCAGAGGTTATGTAGTTGAAAGTTATCAATGATATACTCCCAATTTGGTAGTGTGGCATGCTGAGTGTTGTTGTGTGATGATTATTTATTGATCATTTGTTGATCAAAGCGTGGCTTTATGAAAAAGCGTAGCATTGTGGACGAGACCTCTTCGGACCTTACAACCCGGAAATGGTCGAAACAGGAATATGCGGCAAGGTTATGAGGGTCGCTCCCTTTAGGGTATGTCATTTCCTTCTGGAAAAGGGTGGTATCAGGTATGGAGCCCTGGTATTTAACCTATGTGGTTGCTCCAATCTCATTTACTCTGTGTGATTGTTGCTTTGTGATCGAGGCGCCTCAGATAAAGGTCCCAAAGGACCGGGGGGTGGCATATTCGTGTAGTAGTTACCTAGTGTAAGAGGTAGCCCGGCCTTGTGTTGGCAGAGATCCGGTTAGGTTCTCGTGACGTCCATCCAGAGGCGTACCCATGTGGCATAGGAAGTTCCTTAGCCTGACCATTTGTTGGAAATCCAATCAAACAATACGAGCCTTGTACGGTATTAGTTGTAGAACCTGCTATTTAACATAGCAGCTATAGCAGGCATAATATAATGGTACCTATGCTAGCTAAGATTAATATTGTATTTTCGAAAGAATTTTCACACTATGCACTAGCAATAATATCAAAAGAGTTTTTCTTGCGTAGTAAGCATATTTGACTATCATAAGAAGAAATCTCCTCCAAGTCTGCGATTGCATTGTGTGTGTGGTGGGAGGTCTTATGGTAGTTTCATTTTCCAAAAGCATTGCGGATTTCAATGTTTAAAATTCCTTCGTTGTTGTTTTAATGATAATAACTGTTTTAAGTTCTCACACCAGTCACCATGACTAACCTGGAGTTTATTGTTCCCTTCCTAAACTCTGGGTGCCCATAATTTTCCACACGGGCAGCCTAGAGTCAGGTTATCAGGTCATTTTGGATTTCAGGAGGCTTTGGAGCTCAAGTGGCGAGCTGGATGACGAGACGTATCACTTGTATATTAAATTATTTATTCCGCTGTGTATTCTGTTTGAGGACAAGTTTGTTTAACTGTCCATTGATGTGTTGTGTTGTATATTGTGTTGTAAACTCTGATGATGATGTAATGTATAAACTGATATAGTTCTTTGTTTTAAAAGATTATTCATTTATCTATTATATATTGTTCCGCTACGAATGTGAGATTCTGATATTGTTTCTGTTGTTTCTTCTTTCTTTCTTTCTTTCTTCTTCTACCTCTTCTTTTTAACCATTACAATTCGGTTTTCCGGCATTCGATTGCTCGGCAGTTGATACAGTGGACGTATTAATGTCGATTTTCGGAAGTCGAAAATCTCGAATCGTTACACTAACTCACCCCTACATCAGTCAAAATATTTTTGCATTTTGAATACAAGCACACCACAATGAAACAAAATAAAACCAAAGTTAAAATTACTAGTCAAATAATTGACTTAATTATCTGAATCAGTCGATCGTTTACTTGATATTGTTATTACAAGACTAATTTGACATATATGGTATGTGAACATAACTCGTAAACATTTCAAGGAATTAAGATATTGGAGCATGTTTGGGTTATTTGACTCATACTAGATTGCAACCAATTACTCCAACAAGTTAATATTAAAAGAGAAGACACAGAGGGAAAGAGGGTTATCTTCGAGGAGTTTGGACTAAAATTTTTTCAACCAACAATAAAGCAATCGCCAAATCCAGAACAGATCTAGAGTTAGCGAGCTACCTCTAGCCTGTCAATGACTTTACCACTCGACTCTGATCCAACCAGAGCAAGAGATAGCTGCCCAAAGTGACAATCAATAGGAGCAGGACTAATTGAAAATAAAATTACTAGATCTGTCGTTTTTCATCAAATCGATTTGAGTTACTCGCTTGTTCCACCACTAAAGTGCGAAGAAAATGAAGTGTTAGAAGGGGAAGTATCGACATGATAATTAAATGAACCAACTTGTATTAAGTGTTTGATATAAAGTAAGTATTTAATACTTACTAATATATTGGAGTTTTGTGCAAGGGTTCTGAGCAAATATCTTATTTTATGCTCTTCCACATATTTGATCTCCTAATACATTTTATCCACTATTTTTTTATATTGTACCATTGTAAGTTAATATATGATGATAATATGTAATCTTTTTCCTTAAAAGTCACCTATCTATGTTAGAGGGTTGTATGGTTTTGATGGGGCATATTTGAAGTATATGAATTTTGTTAGAAAATAGAACTAATTTTTCAAAAGAAAAGAGATGGTTTTTCCACCAAGATCAAAGGTGCAATTAAATACACCCACTCTTCTCCTTATCTCATCCAATGTTATTTTAAGCGCTAAGCGAGACGATAGAAGTCTCGCTTTACTTAATGGCGCTTAAGCGCCGCTTAAGCATCGCTTAAGCGCTTCTTAATATTTTAGAATGAATTATTTGTATCAATATAAATTTGTGTAAAAAGATTATATTAAGTGTATTCAAAAATTAACCACAAGGAAGTAAGTTTAACTTATAAATTCATAGGTTGCAAAAGCTAAATTCGACTTTCGCTATTCAGTAAAAGTAAGCATACTCAAGTTATGTACAAATCGTTCACATTTGATAAATAAATATACTCACATCTTAATACAAATAACTACTAACCGTCCATCGGCCTATATTATAGAAAATGAAGAAATTTTGTTAGGGATTATGGCCTTTTCGCTATAATCCAATTTCCTTTTGTTTTAAAAATAACATCTTTTTTGCTTAGTAGTGTTTAATCATCGCTTAAATTTAAGCGAAGCGCAGATAACCACCAATTAAGCTCACTTAAGTGCTCATCGCTTAATTCTATTGCTTTTTCAAAAAATTAAACGTTGAATAGGCATTTAGCACTTAAGCGATACTTAAGCGACGATTAAGCGCACTTTTCATAACATAGCACTCACCCGCATCTTTTTTCAATTATCAATACTTATCTCATCCAATTACACTCACTTCTATTTTTCTTTACTTTTAAGAAAACAAGCATTCATTCTTTCATTTTCTTGAAAATACAACTGTAAACAACAATCGTGAACTTAAATCTCATCAACTCAAATCTTTTTTTCTACAAATTTCCAACAATTCAAAATTTTATTAGAAAATTGTAGTTAATTCGATAATTTTTGAACTTTAATATATTAGGATGCTAGATGTTATCCCACTATAACGACCCTGAAATTCCGACCCAATTTTAAAATTTTTAGAACCGTTATTTTAATATAAAATGTGAAACTTACATACGATTTCAATCAACGTCCAAACTTTGTTTCTAAATTGCGCTTAGATGGTTATAGATATGGGTAAAGTTTCGTCGGAAAATACCGTAGTAAATTTCGTTCGCATTTTATTGCACATCAGTTCATTTTAAAACGTGAAAAATTTTATCTTCCGAACCTAAATATTTTTACATAAAAAAATTCTAAATCATCTTCTAACAAAGACTGCGTTTTTCGTTTTTCAAAATTCGGACATCTTTAGCTCCGTCGATCTTATTCTTCGGTGTTTTGCTGCATTCTCCATAATAGAAATTTCGAATTTTCACAAACAACTTCCGTTGCTATTCAAACTTCATATTTGGAATGCGTCTAGATAGACATAGGCGTACGCCAAATTTCGTCGAATAATATGGAAGTAAAATTCGCTCGCCGAATTTACATATTAGTTTAAATTTTATGTGTAAATTTTCTATCGTCCGAACTCAAATATTTTTCACAATGTTGCATAAGAAAAATATTCTGATCATGACGGCGCATTTCGTTTCGTCAAATTCCGCTTTTAATTGCTAGTTAAATTGTCGCTCGAGCAAACAGTTCAATAAGATTTACCACTTCGCAAACAACGTCACACCATCAATATCTATATACCGTTGTGACCGCCTCGTCACTCTGATCAAAACGGTATATTTGTTTGTGTCAATTGGAGTTCAGCGTTGCAAGTTATAAATTGTTTAACGCGGTACAAACTGGTCCGTTACGCCACACAAACTGGTACCCTACCCTCCAACGCTCAGAATTCTAGGAGTCTGTCCCTTCAGAAACCCAATAGCCATCCCTATACAGATGAATCATTGTATTGGCATGGGGACTATAAACATCTCTGTATATATCTTTGCAAATCCTCTCCCTGCATTTATTACTCAGCTCATTTTCTGCTCTTCTCTGGTACGTCTGCACTCCTTCTTCTCCTTCTTATATTTTATATTTTTCCTCTCCTCTCTCTCATATAAAACACATTCTTCCCCCCATGCATGCACAGCCCACTGCTCCACTTCCCACTCCCCCGCCACCCTACTCCACCTCCGCCTGCCCCCAGCAGCCCGCCCTGCCGTCCCCTCCGCCCAGCCCGAGCCACCCGCCTCCCCCAGTCCCCTCCGCCCAGCCTGCCCCCCAGTCCCCTCCGCTTGCCCCAGCTCCCCGCCGCCCGTCCCTGCCCCACTCCCCCGCCACCTGTACCCAACCAGCTCCGCCTTCCCGCCCCACTCCCCTCCGCCCAGCCCAGCCCTTCGCCTCGCCCCAGCCTAGGCCTCCGCCCTACCTGCCCGTCCCACTCCCCTCCGCCCAGCCCAGCCCTTCGCCCCGTACCCACCCTGGCCTCCGCCTGCCACTTGCCCCGTACCCAGCAGTCCTCCGCCACCACCCTCCACGCCCCAGCAGCCCGTCCCCAACCCCACCAGCCTCCCCTCCGCCCAGCTCGCCAGCCCTCCGCCTCAGCTGCACCACCGCCCCTGCTCGCTACACAGCCCGCCCACGTCGCCACCCACAACCACTAACTCGTTCCCGCGTCCCCTGCCCACAGCCTGCTCCGCAGTCCCCGACTTGGCCTTAGTCGATTTCTACTGCACTGCCAATTTTTTTTGTTTTTTTGTAATATGTTAAAATTATATATCAGTTATAATTTGTAACCTATGGACTCACTTATGCCTTGTCTGCGCAGTTCCAGTTGAGGCTAATCCAGCGATCTAAGCTTCCATCCACCTTATTTGCATCTAGTTGTTTGGTAGGGTTTATATATATATACAAATCAATATATATACATCGTATTAAGCTATTGTTGAATAATCTTTTGTTTGATTTATAGTTCGTATTCGTGCTTGTGTCGTCCATTCTAGTCTATTCATCTTCGTGCTTCGCCGTCATCTTCTTCAACCACACAAGGTGAATATTTTATTCACGACTCAATCTATTATGCTATGATAATCAAGTGATAATTGTTATGAATATTAAATTGGATATTAAATTGTTGATTGGTAAAATTGTTAAAATAAAAATTGTAAATCGCCATGCAAGTTAAATTTGAATATTGTTAGTTTACGACAAATAGTTGTGACACTAAAATTGTTATGTGATGTTGAATGTGGTTGTTAATATAAATATGAAATTGAAATTGGTATAGGATAGCCAACAATTTAAAAATGGATTATATATGTTGAACTTGACCCCTTTTGACGTTAAATAAATTGTCGCGTAGAAATAGCGGTAACTACACTTTGAACGATTGAACGTATGATTGATGTAGAAATTTGATAATAGACACCAAGTGAAACCATGATCTTTTATCCGCATGAGACAATGGTATGGATTCTAGGGATAATTATATTAATTTGCATAAATAACAAATGTAAGTTAATATGATTATTTCAGGATTATTTGAATAAATTGTTAAATTGTTATGTATGTTTGCTATTGCTTGTTTATTTACTTTGACACCATCCCAGTGATCACACTGCAAGTTCCCTTTGCTATGCTTTGTTTTATATTGAATGATATTGGGTTGAAATGATAAATACCCAATTAAACAACTTGGCCTAGGATAGATAATTAAAAATAAGAAACCCGATTAGTCAACAAAATTATTTTTGAAATTGAAATCTATTTGAAATTAAGGAATGAACTTAACATTTTGTTGGAAATTAAGTAACGAACTGAATGAATTAAATTAATGGATTAAAATCGAAATAAATTAATAAGAATAAATTAATGGAGGTTAATTGAAACAGATTAATAAACCTATTTAATTGAATAAAATGAATTGGCAAATTTATTTGACATGAGATTTAAAAACAAGGAAGTTTTAGAATTTAATAATTTGAAAATTTATTAGGTTGGTTAGATTTAGATTTAAAATCGGTTTTAATTAAATAGATTTGAAACTTGACATAAATTAAGTTTGAGATTTAGAGAATTTGACTTAAGTGGAATACAAAACTAACTAAAGTTTTATGGATTTAATTTAGTGATAATTTAAATTTAAAATGATTTTAAATTTAATAAAATTGATTTAATCTAATTTATGATTATGGTTAATGTATCGATGAATGTAAATACGAATTGAAATGAATAGAATTTGGTTTAAATGATGTGAACTAAAATTTACCATTAAACCGAATTAATTGGAGTATTAACTAAATTTAATAAGTGAGATTTATTAAATTGAATTTGAATACTTAACTATATTGTTAACTCAAATGTTTAGACTACAAATTTCATCGGGAAATATGATTTTAAATATCTGAAATAAATTGAAGCGTGAAATGTCAAATTTTGGAAGTCAAATTTGCACCTTGACTTTTGGACTTTGATTTGTTTAAACTTTAACTTAAATGACCATCGGGTAATAAATACGTAGTTATTAAAGAGACCGGGATCGGATATGGACATACTCTCTGTCGATACCGAAAACCACTTTAATAACTATTATACGCGAAGTGTTGATCCAGAACGAAGTGGATGGTTTGGTGAACGCGTTGACTGAAGAAAGAGAACGATATTGGATGACCCCTGACATGGCTAAAACAGGAGCCGCGCCGGGCCATTGATGTTCGCCACCTATAGCGGACACACTTCTTCGATACCATATCTATTACTTTTATGATTCGATTTGGGTGCAACCCTTGATTTGGGAGTGTTGTTTCGCGGTGTTGAGGTAGTAGCTACTATGCTCAACATCAGTCCGGATCACGCAACTACTAGTATCCTAGTTGGTATCTCCTCATGTACCTTGTCATACTGATTATCCTATTTGCGACCACTACGTTTTGTTTTGTACCTTTAGTATATGGATTGCCCTCTGGTGACTTCCGGTTTTGGGGAAACTACGGTCTTGTATATGCTCTTGGGAATAAAATGTGTTAAGGGGATTATGGTAACGCCTTAACACTATTTTAATATCGTACTTTACTGTTTAGACATTATCTATCTATCGTATTCTATTGTATATATAGAAAGTTTATCGGATCCTTAGAGATGTTATTTTATTCATCTTTAAGTTATGGACTTTTCCCTTGCACTTGATTTTATTGTATAAGATTTTGAGTCCTGACTCGAGTGTTTCTTTTTGTATATGTTCGGGTCAGTCTGAAGCTATCCAGTTTGCTGATCAAGGTTGGTTGAAGATGCTGAAGGCTTAGCATTTATCTTTATCAGTCTATTTCTATTCCTGTATTGATGTCCTAGTCTGTTGGACATTTTTGTATTAGTCACTTGATGATAAGACATTGTTGTATTTTATGTAGTAGCTTCATGAACTGCTATTATGACGATGTATTTTCCGCTGCATTATTCTGTGACTGTTCTGTGTCTGTGATGTTGTATTGATTCTTATTTACATTTATGTATTTATAATCCCATAATGATTCGTGTTTTGTATTATTTAAGTTGACATGTGTGGATTATTGTCAATTTAAATGGTCCAAATATACGGGTTGTTACAGTTGGTATCAGAGCTTCGGTTTCCCTAAAAACCTTAGTTTGGGATTATATATAAACTCATTAGAGATAGGGTAGCAATACCCTAGAATGAGGAGAATCGATTCAATATCCAAATCTTTTCATTTCAAACCTCTTTGATTCGTTGATTAGACTTTCCTTAAAATTCTATGATTTTCTATCCTTGATTTTAACAATCTCTTTGGTAATTCAGGATGGGTACCAGAGGAAACAATAGGGGAGGAAGGGGCCATGGTCCTGCTCAGGCTGCACCTGTCGCTCCAGCTCTTGTCAAATTCACCATTCTTAGTAAGGAATATACACAGTTGGGAGGTATTAAGTTTTCTGGATCCGAGAACATTATTGAGGCTCAGCAATGGCTTAAAGGCTTAGAGAAGATATTTTCTAGTCTAGAGATCACTGATGCTCAGAAGCGTCAGCTTGCTGCCTGGCAACTTCAGGATGCCGCGCAAGATTGGTGGGAATCAGTTACTTCTCGTATCGAGGAGAACACCATCACTTGGGCCCAGTTTAGGTATAAAATTATTTGGATTTCGTAGTCTAAATTCTTCTTCTAATCTTTGGAATGTTATTCATCTTGTCTATCTTTTGATTAGGGATACTTTCTTGGCACAATGGATGCCCGCTGCTGGGAAAACCCAACTTTATAGAGCTTTCATGGATCTTAAGCAAGGTAGTATGACCTTTTCTGAGTACGAGAGGAAATTCAACGAACTCTCCAAGTTCGGCCCAGGATTGATTGATACACCCCTTCTAAAGAACGAGAAGTTCATTTTGGGAGCAAGACCAGAGTATTATGATTTGCTTACTGGCCACACCCACTGCACCTTCACAGAGCTTGTTGACTATGCTCTTAGATATGAGGCAAAGCCTAGGGGACCTACTGCCAAGGCCACTCCTACTCAGCCCTCCTCTAGCCAGCCCGGGAAGAGGAAGATGAGCTTTGATCAACAAAAGAAAGCTTGGTAGAAGACTACAGGATTGGGATATGCTCAGAAGAGCCCAATCGACCTTGCTAATATCACTTGCTTCAAATGCGATAAGAAGGGCCATTATGCTAATAGTTGTCCATCTACCGGAGCTATTGTTCCACCACCTTCTACGACTAGGAAAGATTTATGCTATGTCTGCCTCTAGCCGGGTCATTTCAAGAAAGACTGCCCACTGTATAAGCGTGGCACACCATCTGCAGTATTTGCTATCACCACTCCTACACCGCCTGCTCAGGATGACCAAGGTACCTTACGAAGTACTTTTTCATTACATGATTTACTTATTAGGGTATTATTCGATACTGGTGCTTCTCATAGCTTCATATCTATTGATCATTGTAATAAGCTCAAATTAGAACCTACTCTTGCTACCACTTCCTTATGCGTCTCCAACCCTATTGGAGGACTTGCCAACCTCAGTAGAATTTGTAAAGAGGTTGTGCTCTTGTATGGAAGATATCGATTCACTTGGGATCTTTATGTGCTTAGCTTCGCAGCATTTGACATCTTGTTAGGTGCTGATTGGTTAAGGAAATTCGATGCTGTTATTTCTTGTAAAGCTTGTTCTGTTTCTCTAGTCAATGACAAGGGTCTACCGCTTATCATTGAATGCAAATCAGCACAGAAATATGCCGGAAGCTTCATATTCTCTCTTGATGCTCACCCGGATGATCTTAGTACTACCCCTATTGTTCAGAAATTTCCCGATGTATTTGGAGAGGTCAACTCCCTACCGCCTAAACGGGAAATCGATTTCCGCATTGACCTTATTCCCGGAGCTACTCCCGTAGTTCTCCCTCATAGAAGGATGGCTCCAAAAGAGAAAGCTGAACTTAAAACTCAAATTGATGATCTATTTGCTAGAGGTTTGATTAGGAGAAGTTGTTCTGAATGGTGCGCCGCAGTTGTATTTATCACCAAATCAGATGGATCTCTTCGCATGTGTGTTGATTACAGGGAACTGAACAAACGCACTCTCAAGAACCGTTATCTGATGCCTCGCATCAATGATTTATTCGATCAGCTCCATGGAGCTAAAGTTTTCTCCCAACTTGATCTTGCCACTGGGTTCCACCAACTCAGAGTAGCAGAAGATAGTATTCATAAAACAGCTTTCCGTACCGAGAATGGATTCTATGAATGGTTGGTTATGCCATTCGGTTTGACCAACGCACCTGCTTATTTCGTCGACTTAATGAATCGAGTCTTCCGCGATGTTCTTAACAAGTTTGTTCTTGTTTTCATTGATGATATTCTCGTTTTCTCCAAAGACGAGAAGGAGCATGAGACACATCTTGCTTATATTCTAGAAACTCTCTGAAATCATCAACTTAAGGCCAAATTCTCTAAATGCCACTTCTGGCGAGACGAAGTGAGATTCCTGGGCCACATAGTTTTTGAAAATGGGATTTCGGTCGATCCAGCTAAGATCGCCGTAATCAATGTAAGTTCTATCATATTCGCTATTTCTATTCAATTCCTCTTATCCCTTTCTAATTTGAAATTTATCTACATGATTGGGAGACTCCCAAAACTCCTACTGATATCCATAGCTTCTTGGGCTTGGCCGGTTATTATCGTAGATTTATTGAGCACTTTGCCCGGATTTCTGCCCCACTCACTGCTTTAACCCGAAAGGATGTCAAGTTTATTTGGAGTGAGAAGTGCGAATCAGCTTTTAATAAGTTGAAGTGTAAGTTAACTTCAGCCCCAGTTCTTGCGGTGATCGATGGAAGTGAAGGATTAACTGTCTATACAGATGCTTGCCGAGAAGGTTTAGGCGCTGTTCTTATGCAAAACGGAAAGGTTATTGCTTATGCTGGCCGCCAGTTGAAGATCCATGAAGTAAACTACGCAACTCATGATATAGAGCTTCTTGCAGTTGTATTTGCTTTGAAACTGTGGAGGCATCATCTTTTGGGAACTAAATTTGAATTATTCACTGATCATAAGTCCTTGAGATATATCTTTTCTCAGAAGGATTTGAACCAGAGACAAGTTCGATGGGTCGAATTCTTAGCTGCATATGATCTCGACATCAATTATACTCCTGGGAAAGCAAATGTTGTAGCTGATGCTTTGAGCCGTAGCAAAGCATTGTCATGTTGTAATCTTGTAGAAGGCATGCTATTTCAGCTTGTTATCTCCCCATCTCTTATGGATCGCATCAAAGCTAAGCAATATGAGGACACCTTGCTCTATCGCATGAAGGAGTTAGTTCTTGGTAGAGTTGGAAATGCCGACAGTAAAGTGGGAGCACAGATAGATAGTAATGGAGTTCTGAGGATTGACAACCGTATTTGTGTTCCTAATGTCGATGGATTGAGACAAGAAGTGCTTAGAGAAAACCATCAGTCATCACTTTCATTTCATCCTGGTGTCACTAAGATGTACCGAAATATGAAGCGTTTATATTGGTGGAGTGGGATGAAGAGGATATTTCTATATATGTCAGTAGATGCACCACTTGCCAACAAGTTAAGGCCGATCACCAGAAGACGGTAGGATTACTTCAACTTCTAGAGATTCCGTGTTGGAAATGGGATTAGATTTCTATGGACTTCATTGATGGATTACCGAGGACCAGAAAAGGTAACGAGAGTATATGGGTGATCGTTGATAGGTTGACCAAATCTGCTCACTTTATTCCTGTTAAGACCACTCGTATTGCTTTGAGTTTGGCCGAGATATATATGAGAGAGATTGTTAGACTTCATGGAGTTCCAACTAGTATTGTGTGCGATAGAGACCCTTTATTCACTAGTAAATTCTGGAAGGCATTTCAGGACATCTTGGGCACTAAACTGAATCTGAGCACAGCATATCATCCTCAAACAGATGGCCAAACTGAAAGGGTGAATTAGATTTTGGAGGATCTGCTCCGAGCCTGCATTATTGATTTCGGTGGATCTTGGGAAGACCATCTCCATTTGGTTGAATTCACTTATAATAACAGTTATCAGGTAAATCAAAAATTTCAATTTGAATAAGTAAATTTGAATTGAAATTTAACCACCTTTATATTCAGGCAAGTATCGATATGGCACCGTTCGAAGCTTTATATGGACGGCCATGCAAATCGCCAGCTTGTTGGATTGAGCCTGGTGATCGATTGGTTCTTGGCCCAGATATGATTATAGAAGCATCCGAAAAGGTTAATGAGATCAGAAGAAAGATGAAGACTGCACAGGATAGGCAGAAGAGCTATGCTGATAGGCGTAGAAGAGATTTAGAATTCCAGGTTGGGGATGAGGTATTCCTTAAGGTATCACCTTTGAAGAATGTTATTCGATTCGGTCGTAGAGGGAAGCTCGCTCCTAGATTTGTGGGACCATTCACTATCACTGAGAGAATTGGTACACTAGCCTACAGAGTTGCATTACCAGAGAAATTGGAGGGCGTGCACAATGTATTCCATGTTTCACATCTCCGGAAGGTTGTACATGACCCATCCATGGCCATTCCTATTGCTCAGTTAGATGAGGTTGATATTGAGCCGGATTTGACTATAGAGAGGAGACCACTTCGTATTGTTGATAGGGATACAAAACAACTTAGAAGGAAGTCGGTTAGCCTAGTCAAAGTCCAATGGAGTCACGATGATCGTGATTGTACTTGGGAAACCGAGGAGAGTATCCGAGATTCTAATCCAGAATTGTTTGTTGAAGGTAAATTCCATTCTATATTCTTTTCTATATTCAATAATCTATTCTGAATCCATTGTATCTCTGTTATCTGTTCTTCCACTCTTTACTTTGTTCCTTTTCGAGGACGAAAAGTTTTGAGTGGGGGAGAATGTAACGACCCTGAAATTCCGACCCAATTTTAAAATTTTTAGAACCGTTATTTTAATATAAAATGTGAAACTTACATACGATTTCAATCAACGTCCAAACTTTGTTTCTAAATTGTGCCTAGATGGTTATAGATATGGGTAAAGTTTCGTCGAAAAATACCGCAGTAAATTTCGTTCGCATTTTATTGCACATCAGTTCATTTTAAAACGTGAAATTTTTTATCTTCCGAACCTAAATATTTTTACATAGAAAGTTCTAAATCATCTTCTGACAAAGACGGCGTTTTTCGTTTTTCAAAATTCGGACATCTTTAGCTCCGTCGATCTTATTCTTCGGTGTTTTGCTGCATTCTCCGTAATAGAAATTTCGAATTTCACAAACAACTTCCGTTGCTATTCAAACTTCATATTTGGAATGCGTCTAGATAGACATAGTCGTACGCCAAATTTCGTCGAATAATATGGAAGTAAAATTCGCTCGTCGAATTTACATATTAGTTTAAATTTTATGTGTAAATTTTCTAACGTCCGAACTCAAATATTTTTCACAATGTTGCATAAGAATAATATTCTGATCATGACGGCGCATTTCGTTTCGTCAAATTCCGCTTTTAATTGCTAGTTAAATTGTCGCTCGAGCAAACGGTTCAATAAGATTTACCACTTCGCAAACAATGTCAAACCATCAATATCTATATACCGTTGTGACCGCCTCGTCGCGCTGATCAAAACGGTATATTTGTTTGTGTCAATCGGAGTTCGGCGTTGCAAGTTATAAATTGTTTAACGGAGTAAAACTGGTCCGTTACGCCACACAAACTGGTACCCTACCCTCCAACGCTCAGAATTCTAGTAGTCTTTGTCCCTTCAGAAACCCAATAGCCATCCCTGTACAGATGATTCATTGTATTGGCATGGGGACTATAAACATCTCTGTATATATCTCTGCAAATCCTCTCCCTACATTTATTACTCAGCTCATTTTCTGCTCTTCTCTGGTACGTCTGCACTCCTTCTTCTCCTTCTTATATTTTATATTTTTCCTCTCCTCTCTCTCATATAAAACACTTTCTTTCCCCCCATGCATGCACAGCCCACTGCTCCACATCCCACTGCCCCGCCACCCTACCCCACCCCCGCCTGCCCCTAGCAGCCCGCCCTGCCGTCCCCTCCGCCCAGCCCGAGCCACCCGCCTGCCCCAGTCCCCTCCGCCCAGCCTGCACCCCCAGTCCCCTCCGCCTGCCCCAGCTCCCCGCCACCCGTCCCTGCCCCACTCCACCGCCACCCGTACCCACCCAACTCCGCCTGCCCGCCCCACTCCCCTCCGCCCAGCCCAGCCCTTCGCCCCGCCCAGGCCTCCGCCATGCCTGCCCGTCTCACTCCCCTCTGCCCATCCCAGCCCTTCGCCCCGTACCCACCCTGGCCTCCGCCCGCCACTTGCCCCGTACCCAGCAGCCCTCCGCCACCACCCTCCCCGCCCCAGCAGCCCGTCCCCAACCCCACCAGCCTCCCCTCCGCCCAGCTCGCCAGCCCTCCGCCCAGCCTCCCCTCCGCCTCAGTTGCACCACCGCCCCTGCTCGCTACATAGCCCGCCCACGTCGCCACCCACAGCCACTAGCTCGTTCCCGCGTCCCCTGCCCACAGCCTGCTCCGCAGTCCCCGACTTGGCCTCAGTCGATTTCTACTGCACTGCCACTTTTTTTTGTTTTTTTTGTAATATGTTAAAATTATATATCAGTTATAATTTGTAACCTATGGACTCACTTATGCCTTGTCTGCGTAGTTCCAGTTGAGGCTAATCCAGCGATCTAAGCTTCCATCCACCTTATTTGCATCTAGTTGTTTGGTAGGGTTTATATATATACAAATCAATATATATACATCGTATTAAGCTATTGTTGAATAATCTTTTGTTTGATTTATAGTTCGTATTCGTGCTTGTGTCGTCCATTCTAGTCTATTCATCTTCGTGCTTCGCCGTCATCTTCTTCAACCACACAAGGTGAATATTTTATTCACGACTCAATCTATCATGCTATGATAATCAAGTGATAATTATTATGAATATTAAATTGGATATTAAATTGTTGATTGTTAAAATTGTTAAAATAAAAATTGTAAATTGCCATGCAAGTTAAATTTGAATACTGTTAGTTTACGACAAATAGTTGTGACACTAAAATTGTTATGTGATGTTGAATGTGGTTGTTAATATAAATATGAAATTGAAATTGGTATAGGATAGCCAACAATTTAAAAATGGATTATATATGTTGAACTTGACCCCTTTTGACGTTAAATAAATCGTCGCGTAGAAATAGCGGTAACTACACTTTGAACGATTGAACGTATGATTGATGTAGAAATTTGATAATAGACACCAAGTGAAACCATGATCTTTAATCCGCATGAGACAATGGTGTGGATTCTAGGGATAATTATATTAATTTGCATAAATAACAAATGTAAGTTAATATGATTATTTCGGGATTATTTGAATAAATTGTTAAATTGTTATGTATGTTTGCTATTGCTTGTTTATTTACTTTGACACCATCCTAGTGATCACACTACAAGTTCCCTTTGCTATGCTTTGTTTTATATTGAATGATATCAGGTTGAAATGATAAATACCCAATTAAACAACTTGGCCAAGGATAGATAATTAAAAATAAGAAACCTGATTGGTCAACAAAATTATTTTTGAAATTGAAATCTATTTGAAATTAAGGAATGAACTTAACATTTTGTTGGAAATTAAGTAACGAACTGAATGGATTAAATTAATGGATTAAAATCGAAATAAATTAATAAGAATAAATTAATGGAGGTTAATTGAAACAGATTAATAAACCTATTTAATTGAATAAAATGAATTGGCAAATTTATTTGACATGAGATTTAAAAACAAGGAAGTTTTAGAATTTAATAATTTGAAAATTTATTAGGTTGGTTAGATTTAGATTTAAAATCGGTTTTAATTAAATAGATTTGAAACTTGACATAAATTAAGTTTGAGATTTAGAGAATTTGACTTAAGTGGAATACGAAACTAACTAAAGTTTTATGGATTTAATTTAGTGATAATTTAAATTTAAAATGATTTTAAATTTAATAAAATTGATTTAATCAAATTTATGATTATGGTTAATGTATCGATGAATGTAAATACGAATTGAAATGAATAGAATTTGGTTTAAATGATGTGAACTAAAATTTACCATTAAACCGAATTAATTGGAGTATTAACTAAATTTAATAAGTGAGATTTATTAAATTGAATTTGAATACTTAACTATATTGTTAACTCAAATGTTTAGACTACAAATTTCATCGGGAAATATGATTTTAAATATCTGAAATAAATTGAAGCGTGAAATGTCAAATTTTGGAAGTCAAATTTGCACCTTGACTTTTGGACTTTGATTTGTTTAAACTTTAACTTAAATGACCATCGGGTAATAAATACGCAGTTATTAAAGAGACCGGGATCAGATATGGACATACTCTCTGTCGATACCGAAAACCACTTTAATAACTATTATACGCGAAGTGTTGATCCAGAACGAAGTGGATGGTTTGGTGAACGCGTTGACTGAAGAAAGAGAACGATATTGGATGATCCCTGACATGACTAAAACAGGAGCCGCGCCGGGCCATTGAGGTTCGCCACCTTTAGCGGACACACTTCTTCGATACCATATCTATTACTTTTGTGATTAGATTTAGGTGCACCCCTTGATTTGGGAGTGTTGTTTCGCGGTGTTGAGGTAGTAGCTGCTATGCTCAACATCAGTCCGGATCACGCAACTACTAGTATCCTAGTTGGTATCGCCTCATGTACCTTGTCATACTGATTATCCTATTCGCGACCACTACATTTTGGTTTGTACCTTTAGTATATGGATTGCCCTCTGGTGACTTCCGGTTTTGGGGAAACTACGGTCTTGTATATGCTCTTGGGAATAAAATGTGTTAAGGGGATTATGGTAACGCCTTAACACTATTTTAATATCGTACTTTACTGTTTAGACATTATCTATCTATCGTATTCTATTGTATATATAGAAAGTTTATCGGATCCTTAGAGATGTTATTTTATTCATCTTTAAGTTATGGACTTTTCCCTTGCACTTGATTTTATTGTATAAGATTTTGAGTCCTGACTCGAGTGTTTCTTTTTGTATATGCTCGGGTCAGTCTGAAGCTATCCAGTTTACTGATCAAGGTTGGTTGAAGATGCTAAAGGCTTAGCATTTATCTTTATCAGTCTATTTCTATTCCTGTATTGATGTCCTAGTCTGTTGGACATTTTTGTATTAGTCACTTGATGATAAGACATTGTTGTATTTTATGTAGCAACTTCATGAACTGCTATTATGACGATGTATTTTTCGCTGCATTATTCTGTGACTGTTCTGTGTCTGTGATGTTGTATTGATTCTCATTTACATTTATGTATTTATAATCCCATAATGATTCGTGTTTTGTATTATTTAAGTTGACATGTGTGGATTATTGTCAATTTAAATGGTCCAAATATACGGGTTGTTACACCCACCTTTTGGTCAAGGCCGGGATATCAACAAATTGGCTGGAAAGGATGGATGTCAGGATTGGATATCGATTGAAAACAAGGCTATGATCGATATCATCAAAATTTGGCCGAGCGCCAATCAAGACGGGATCTATTATGAATGATGAACAAGGCTAGGAGAGGCTACATTTTGAATTTCAGGTCAATCGGAGTTCGTATACTCGAGATATCGATGGATTAATATTGGTGAAGAATGGTTAGTATCGCCACGTTTGTATCGATACTGTTCGTATCGATCAACATGGAATGCTTCAAATCGATACTGTTCGTATCGATCGGCGTGGATTACTTCGAGTTGATGTATTTCGTTCGAATCGATGCTTCGAATTGATCGAGGGGAGTTAGCAGATGGATGCGAGTATGGATAACACACACGGAGTTGGACCCATAAAAATTTCGTATCGATTGGGATGGAAACGGCAACGTATGCCGAATCGATAATTTCGTATCGATGTGGCACACATCGATTGAATGGACACGGCAAGGCATACTTCATATCGATCAAGGCTGGGATCGATATGAACAGAGGTGTTTAGGATCGATACGAACAGAGGTTTTTAGGATCGATACGAAGGCAATGGACTTGTATCGATGGATACGAATAAAGGCCCAGTTGATGGATACGAATAAGCCTACAGGCGCTGGTAATTGGATACGAAGGGATGGAGACGAATTCATGGATACGGGCGCTTCAGCCTCCATACAAACTACAACTCGCATCGATCATAACTCAACATCTACAACTCCAAATGCAATGAAATTTTCATAGGAGCTTCCTGATGCACTCGAGAACCTCCAAGATCGATCTCGGCTCGATTGGGATACATTTGGATCGATACGAATTGAACACGCATCGATCCAAAAGCGCTCTGGATCGATCTGGTGGGCTTGCGCAAGAGAAGAGGTATTCTTGGTTTTGGGGCGGATATTTTCGAATCTACACCTATAAATAGGAGTCCTATGGCAACTATAATGGGGATCTTCTTCTTCTCTCCTAGGCGAAGCTTTTCCATTTTTGTTATCAACTTCCAAAGGCTTGTAACTGTAATTTCAGTAAAAAAAAGGAATAAAAGGATTGATTCAAAGTGGACGTAGGACAGATTGCCGAACCACTATAAACCTTGTGTTCTTTCTTGCTTTCTTCCATTTTTAATTTTATTGTGTCTTCATTTGTATTCTCTACTTTATCTGCATCTGAGATCTGTGTTGGAATATTGGGAATCTGTGTTTATACACTGGTGCTTTCACTACTTTTGGGGTTTGTGACAATTTTTGGCGCAAACACTGGACGGTTTCATTTGAAATCTCTTTCCAACCAATATAAATTGAAAATATAGCACTAATGACTTGCAAGGAAGTATCGACCAAGTTGACAAACAAATTCGAAGTGAGATTATATGTCAAGTTTATAGAAATTTAAATCTTTTGCATTTTCCACAATGGTGGGTGTTTGAAGTGTTTTTTAATTCTTTTATTGGAATCGGGGAGTGTATTGGTGGGTGTATATAGTAGCAACCAAGATCGTAAAGGGATAAATGTATGTTAGGGATAATTTTCATAAAAGTTGAAATTTGGTAATTTTGTTTAGTTGATAAACGTATGCAACAGCTGGTTCCAAGGGTTCAAATTGCACGTAAGGTTGTTGAACTTTTTTTCAATTTAATTGAGGTTGTAATAGAACTTAGTGATTATGTCATACCAACATCCAACCCGACCTTTGTGAGATTCGACGTTGGCGACTCAAATGTCAACAAAGACCGACGTTCGTTCATCAGTCTAGTCTACAATGTGATGGGTAAGCAAATCAGAAGATTAATGGGTCGACATTATATTAAAAAGTTAATAAAATAAAGGTGGTAGATATTAGTATGAAAAACATAAATTCATACTTCAAATAAGTGATGAAGAAGTGGCTAAAATTGCAAGAATTTTCAAATTGAGGAGGGGGAGAGAATATAAAGAAGAGAAGTGGTGTGACCGTTGGAATTAAGTGGCGTCCAACGTGCCGGATGTGTCGAATGCCCGCCGTTCATTCCAACGGTTCACTCAACGGATCAAATTGGTGGGACCTACATTTGACAAGTTAGACAGGACGCCACATTTTCTTAACCAAATTTTGACTACAGACGATATCATAGTATATTGGTTTGACTTTTCATTCGTAGTTTTTTAAAGTATGGATAA
This sequence comes from Allium fistulosum, assembly GCA_030737815.1. Lineage (NCBI taxonomy): Eukaryota > Viridiplantae > Streptophyta > Magnoliopsida > Asparagales > Amaryllidaceae > Allium > Allium fistulosum. Next base: position 639,600,257 of record CM060907.1, on the reverse strand, counting down.
GGGTAATTCTTCTAAATCGATAAGTATTTATACTTGTTTTCCTGCTTGCCTCTATAGATTGGATCCCTCAGCTCTATACTATGTAGTTTTTTTCGTTTAGAATAGGAAAAAAATATTAGACTGTGAAAAGGTTAAACAATAATAATAATACTTTTTTTAGCATCAACCATTTAAAGGACTTTGTGATCAATTAGCTGCAGCAGGTTACTAGGTATCAGATATAGAGCAAATATTATCAATAATGAGTGGGCTCGATGAAGAGTATGAAGCAGTGGTGGTAGTCATATCATCTAAAGAAACAACTATAACCATTCAATATGTTCATTCTACTCTTTTTGCTCATGAAGGTAGAACATAAAAAAAGAAACCTATAATTCCTGAGTTTTCTGCTACATTGCAAATAGTAAGTACAAGAACCAAGAAAGAAATGATAATAACAGATGAAACATACAACGATAAAAAGGTGGTCAATCATATAAACCTAGAGGAAGAAGTAGAAGATGGAGCAACAACAATAACAAAAACAAATTCAGATGTCAAATTTGTGAGAAATAGTCATGCTGCCAACAAATGTTACTTCAGATTTGATGCAAATTATACACCATCACAACAAAATAGAAACAATCAAAGAAGCTACAATCCAAGCGCATATATAGCTAATATGCAGCAAGATTCGAGAAACCAGAAAGAAAATACATGAAATGATACTACCAAACCTGATGACTTTCAAGACGAAATGTGGTACCCAGATTCAGAAGCTACTAATTATATAACAAGCAATCTAAGCAATCTAAATTTTGGCAACAAGGAGTACAGAGGTAAACAGTCCATACACATGGGAAATTGTGAGTCTATTAAAATAACTCATACTAGAAATGCATGCATTAAAGATGAAAGATAACTTTATCTCAAAAATTTATTATGAGTTCATTTAATTAGCAAAAATCTCATGAGTGTGTCACAATTTGCAAATGACAATAATGTGTGTTTTGAATTTTACCCTAAATATTTTTTAGTTAAACACATTCTAACTAAAGAAATTCTTTTGTTGGGTAATGAATTTAGAGGACTATACAAATTCAATGTTGCTAACTCAAGAAACTCTAAAAATAAAAAAAATGGTGTAATATTTTTGAAACCAAGCAGGTAGAGAACTGTAAGAATTTTGATATTTGGTATTATAAGCTAGGGCATCTAAATGGAGGTATTGTAAAGCAAGTATTAAATAGAAATAATATTTCTTTTGATAATATTTCTATGCCTTATATTTGCATAAATTATCAAATAGGTAAAAGCATCAAACTTTGCATTTCCAAATTCTAAAACCAAATATAGTAAACCTCTAGAACTAACTGCCATAAATTTATGGGGACCAGTACCAATTAATATTGATTATGAGTTTAAGTACTATATTTCAGCTGTAGATGCACTCTAGATATGTATGGATTTATTTTTTAAAATCAAAATCTGGAACATACAATGCAGTATTAAAGTTTATAGCTCAAGCAGAAAATCAAACAAATTATCAAGTCAAAGTTATGCAGACTGATGATGGAACAGAATACAAACCACGTAGAGAATATTTTTAGAAAGACATAATTCAGAGAATAACTTGTCCATACATTCTATACAAAATAGATTGGTAGAAAGAGAAGACATACATATTGTTGACTCGGCACTTACTCTTCTTTCTCAAGCATCTATTAAAATAATTCTCACTATTGCCTTGCACAAAAAGTGGAGCATTAAACAATTGGACGTAAACAATGCCTTCCTAAATAGTGTTCTACAAGAAGTCTACTTGGAACAACCTTATGGATTGAAACAGAGTGGCAATGAGGAACTTATAAGACAACTAAATAAAGCAATTTATGATCTCAAGAAAGCACCAAGGGTCCGGTTCAACAAATTGAAATCAAATTTAATTAACCTGGGCTACAATTCAACCAAATCAGATAATTCCTTGTATACAAAGTTCAGTAAAGGTACAAACGACATGTAAATGTAACATTTGATGTAATACAAATCAATGAAACTCTGTTTCTTCTCAATTTATATCAGTATTTATGTAAAGTTAGCAAGTCCCTTTTACCTTTGATGATGATATTGTATCCGATGAGTCTCTGATTTATCAGAGTTATGCCGCTAGACTTGTTCGGTCTGATGTCATCTTAGATTTTGAAATGTTTTAGTGACAAAACATTTGAGAATTGGGGTGTAGAGATTGTAAATGCAGAAGTAAAGAGAAGTAATCAATTGTATGTTTATTGCTTCTCAAAAGATAATACATTGTATATAGTTCGTTTCAGATTAATACAGATGTCACTTAATACAATTTACATATTTGGCATTCAGAATATAAGACTCGGTCAATATGAGAAAATGAAACTCGTTGCTTTATTTTTTACAGATGCAACTATTTGTAATGAAAGTGTTGAATAACAGGAATCGATTAGAGATCACCATGACATGCTAGAATGACTAGTTGAGTCAGATTTACATACGTGCCCTGATTACATAATTTATACAATCTGAATGTCAGCCATTAATTCAAATGAAACATAAGGTTCCTAAGGTTATCTCAAAGTCTGTGGTTCTGAACTTGGGACCGAATACAGCTGTATTAGCAGCTTTTCTTTTGCTTTTTTTTATGCAAAGCAAGCAATGGGCTTGACATTGCTCATCGTACCAACAGCATTAGTACATATAGCAGTTTGATTGGCATTGGGATTAGTGCCAGAATAAGCCAAGTGGATATTGCTCAACTGCACCCCTTCGCATGGGTTCGCAGCACTACAGACGAACTTGATCATCTCTGGGGTCGAAGACGTGCCTTCTATGTTCAAGTACTTAACTCCTTGAATCTTCACAGTAGAAGGTTCAGATTCAGTGCATGAAGTAAAAGGACAGTACTCTTGGTCGATTAGAATAGGATAGGACACGTTAACCATGGTAATGTTATCATAGGTGAAGTCGGATACAGTTATGGTTACACCATCATCTGCACCTTCCTTGGCCTGCCACGACTTGATCCTGAGCCCAAACATGGTTTCAGTTAGGGTACTGTCCTTCACCGTAAGACCAGTGACATCACCCTTGTCGCCATCTTTCCCTAGGCTGCCTACGCTAATGCCATGACCTGGCCCACACTGAACATCGAGTACAGTGATGTTAGTAACGCCTGAACCAATAGATATACAATCGTCGCCTGACCCGACTTTAGTGTGTGCGATGTTGATGTTCTTGGACTGCCCGAAGTGGATGCCATCCGTGTTAGGGCTGTTTCCTGGGGCAGTTACGATAAGGTTTTGAATGTCGACAGTGTCACACTGGAAGAAATCTAAATGGAAGTACTTGCTGTCTTTGGATGTGAAGCCCGACAAGCGTACGTTCTTCACAAAGGCAAAGTTGAGACTCATTGGAGGTATCTTGCAGTTCCATTGTTTCTGACAGTTGCTTTTCGGCCAGGTGGCAGCACCTTGACCGTTGATTATGCCTTTGCCTTGGATGGTGAGTCCGTCTATGTAGTGGAAGTCGAGCCAGTTTTTTGTGTATTTGCTGAGGTCGGTGTCACCTAGCAGGTTGCCGTCTAGTTGGATTGTAACGGGTCCGTTGCATTTCTGCTGTCCGGCTATGCCCCTGAATAGTACAGGTCCGACTAGGAAATCACCTAATGGAATTATTATACTTCCACCTCCTCGCGCTGCACATACCTGAGTCCATGCATCTGACAAAGCCTGCATGCATTAAAATATAATGTTAATTCGAATAGGAAACGCAACGGCTGTACCTACACGTTAGACAACTGAAAATAACATATATGTTAATTTAGAGACAAACTTTTGTGCTATCCGTTTTGCCATCTCCAACCGCACCAAGTGTGGTTATATCCACATTGACGGCATTGGCAATGCTTGCCCAGACGAATGTCAAACAAATTACAAGCAGGAAAGATTTTGAAATCATTTTATATACTACTTAATTGTTCTTTCTTTTTTGGCTTTGAAAATTTAACTATATGCTATTCGAACTTGTTTTGGGTCTATTTATATGATTAAAATCATCCAAATTTAAGAAATTACTGTTTCAATTATTTGTTAAAAATAATCTGTTTTTAGTTTGTGGTTAGTTTTTTGAAGAGTGCTGTTTTTAGCTGTATGTTTGAAGCAATTAAGAGGTTTTACAATTAGAAGCTGTTATGCAAGTTTCTTGTTCGGTCGTCAGTGCTGCATACATGACAGGTTGATTTTCCTAATTGCGATTGTTTGTTATTTTGACACTACATTGCTGTTGTACCATCTATTCATTCGGCCTCTTAGAGAGTAGCATGTTCATGTATTAGAATTGATAATATTTATCTTAATGGATGGATGACAAAGCAATCACTTGTGTAACAACAATTTGTGTTGAATTTTTTACCATCTTAGAGTTCATGCATTAGTCAAGTTGTAACATCATGTATTTATGGTTTTTTCCCCCACTTTTTAAAATCCTCTGTAAGCCAATGGACGTTTGGTATCATGCGTGACCATTGAAATCCACCTTGAAATTGCAACCACCAAAATACTTGCCCAAAGATTGTTGCGCCAAAAAAGAATGATCTATGTCCAAATCAATGATTTTGTGTATGGTGGCTTTTTATCTGGCTATGGTGCTAATTTTTATTCTTTGTTTATCCGATACTACTATATTTACATGCTCTGTTTGTGACTAAAATTGACAAATGGTCTACAATATTGCTCTAGCATTATCGGTGAGTTAAGATGATAATCTATCGTTCTGAGAAAATGATCATTTGATTGGATTGTTTTTATAGATTTTTGATGATTAAGTCAAATTGCATAGTACTAGCTAGGCGATTCCATGCATGTTTGAAGTGAGAAAAAAGCATTTCAATCATTTTCCATGCTTATTCTCTTCCTCTTCTAAAAGAGGACAAGGGGAGGAAAAGGAGAATGAGCATACAGGCTATTCACCTTTTTCCCATGATCCTTTTGTTATTATGTTTATAGGAACGAGGAAACTAATACTCTGAATCGGATTATTGAATGTGGACTTCATTATTGATCAATATACATTTAAATATAGCTTAATATTCTATATAATCTCAATTAAAAAGTGATTTTACTATTTTTAAACTTAAGAGTATTGTATTTTCAATGAATAATTGATCATAATTAATTACTAAGTTCTAGCACATTAATTTGCAAAGCTAAAATGTTTGTTGTACCGTTTCACATTTAAATTTTGTGCTGAAAATGAGCTTATGTGGTTCAACCTTTATAGGTTCCAACTACTACAGGTGCCAGATTGAACTGATCGGGTGGTCCATTAAGAACAAAGTCCACATCTCTCTGTACGGTAGGATGCCTCAACTGCATATCCACAAGGCAAGAACATAAGTTTGGATAACATGTGCTGAAGAAATTTAACTTAGGCAAGGAAGAAGAAGTTGGAAACATGATCATAGCACTCATTCTGATGGGGTACTGATAAATGTTTATTTTATCTTCTACAATCTCAAGTGAAGGATTGTAGATTAATTGCTTATCCTACCCATTGACGATAGTAAACCATATTTTGTGTTTTCAGGTGACATTTAGATCTCCTTACTATCATAGTAACGGTGACTTTGCACACTCTATAAGTCTTCAAAATAATGTATATTTGAGACATATGATTTATAAATGTTATCCACATCTTATGAAAGTGATAAATTGCATTAGTTTAGAAAAATGGGTTGATGAAATATGTTTTGTTAATTTTTACAGAAAATATATGGAGACCAAAGAGGTCATATACACATTCAAACATGCACGCACACAAGATCCATTGTTGAATAGTTGTTTTAGTATACTAGACATTTTGTTGACATGCTGCATAGTTCAACATGCATCGCTGTCACATCTTGGTTACTTAGGCATTTCCAATCATGGACAATTTTAATTTTTGTGTAGACATCAAGGTTTTATACGTTGATGGGGCCATTATACCTTCTTCCTAAAGCTTTTTTCAATATAAGTAGTCTAAATTAATGCAAATACTTGACAACTTTTGAACTACATATGTAACCAATAAATTATCATGATTGTGGAACCCTGCCTCCATCTGGCTGCAGTATAACATTTATGTAAGTGTTTCAACCTATGGAAAATACTATGGCTACGTTTCTGCATCATTTTACCTATTTAACAATATTTTACACACAACTAAATAAAACTTTGGGCATAGAATTACACATACCGTGGACTATATTTTAATCTCCTAACTTCTCAATTAAGAACTAAATATTAGGAAGATAAGAGCTACAATATTTCTCTGAGATCCTTTCTTCTCCAGTTGCCTTCCACCGAGCCGGCTTCTTATAATTTTTAGTTCCTTACATAGCAAGGTAATTTTTTTTAGTAAATTCATTCAGTGGAGTGTAATCTTCGGGTCTCGTATATCTTGAACATTTTTTGGTGTCTGGCCTCTTCCCACCAACACCTTAGTTCCTCCTTTTCCAGTTGTTATTTCCGACATACCCAACAATGTTTCAGGCACTCTCATTGGCTTTCTTAATGGAATTATTGCTCTGCACAACGTCATTCGATATCCTACCACCAACTAATCCAACGGTCAGGTCTGCCTCTTCAAAACACAAAAACTGAGATGCTTTGCAGTAAAACTTATCCATATTAAGTGGCTTCTTCCTCTTCAGTCATCTACCAAACTCCATGTCGGGGTGAGTGCCCCGGATCAAAGCCATCAAAACAATATCTTTTTTCCGATTGCTTACTTCAGTCGCAGCAGGGTTAAATCAACTTAGAAAATATTTAGTGTCACTTGAACTTTGATGAATGTTTGATAAGGACATCATATCCTTGGGTCGAGGGTGTTATGTCTACACTACACTATAAACTTCTTTGTCGATTGATCAAATGTAGATAGACCTCGGGAAGAGCTGAGTGAACCACATTGTGGCTACTCCTCTCGGGAATATAGGGAAGCATCTACATCTTACCGCATCATTGGCCAAAGCACCATCCATGTGTCAATCATACTTCAAGAGATGCTATCTCGTGTCAGTTGTTACATTGTAAGACAAGATTGTTGGCATAACAAACCTCATAGGATATTTTTCCACTAGTATGTCATCAGTGAATGGGATCCTACAAGGTGATAAACCCCAATCGTCATTACTCCTCTACTGATTCTCACTCACCATCCTTCTTACTGTATCAGCTGTATACTTTGGGTTTGATCGGATCGACCGGACGATGATCGTTAGGGACAACCCAAAGTGTTTGGTTTTGCTTTCCATGTTATCTAGGCTCCCTTGTCTTCAAGAAAGCTATTCTGTCTTTATGAGAGCTGTAATAATAACTAACATTTTTCTAAATACAATGAAACTTTCTAAGAAAAATTATAAATTATCGGAATCCCAAATTAGTAGAATAAGCTAAATTGTAAATCAATTATGAGAATTAGTTAATCTCTTTGAGACTTGAAACATTTTATCAAGCAATCGACGACCACCAACCCACCTTATAAACCCAACAATGATCCTCTAAAAATATTCAAGCTGCCTAATGTATGGCCTTTTTGTATGCACGAGCTTGTTCCCTTATGATAAGGTTAAAGTTCCCCACTTCTTGAAGATGCATAAAAAGCACAACACACCCTCATAATTAACATTGCCCGATTAACCATGGTATTATCATGGTAGGAGGATAGATATGAAGAGAAATTTTCAACAAAAGTAGCCTAGCACCTGATTTCCATGTACTAATCTTTTAACCAAAAGAAGCCTCTAAATATAGCAAAAAATACAATCACAACCCGCAAGGCTTGGCAGCTTTTTCTAAAAACTTCACTTAAAAGTCAATTTATTTTTGTGCGCCTTGTAAACACTTTTTCCTCTTGCTTTTTTCAATCAGAAATGAGAAAAAAGTGATCACAATAATAGGAATAGCTTTGTCCATAAAGAAAATGTAAATTTGAATAGGATTTGTAGAGAATGATTTACTTATGTACTTTTCATTAAGAAATGACTAGAAAGCGGTGGATTTTATTTTGCGTGAGTGGGTATGATATTGGAGATGTTACTTGGACTATGAAGAAGAAATTTAATGAATGAGACCATATTTCATGGAGGTATAAGAATAATTAAGGGTATATAATAAAAACATTTACCTTAACTCTAAGTAGATATTCGTTTTGGCCAGTTTCAAAACTTTTTATAGATACGAATTTCAGTCTTTAATGTGCAAAATTTAAAACTGAATTTTTTATTCCTATACCAATATTCAAGTAAAGAGTAACGAGTTTCAGTGTTTAAACCTTGGTCTTCAATTAAAAATATGTTAATTTAATTTTTAAAGTGACTAAATTAATCAATAGAATATGTAATAATGTTTTTCATATTGGTTTAATTTAAAAGGGCTTACTTCAGTCGCGGTAGTGTTAAGCCAATAGAAAATATTTCAATCTCACCTGAACTCTGACGAATGTTTAATAAGTATATCACATCCTTGGGTCGAGCGGTGTGAAGCCTAAACTACTCTTTAAACTACTTTTTCAATTGATCAAATGTAGATATGGACCTAGGGGCGAGCCGAGTGAACCACATCATGGCTACTCCTTCCAGGAATATAGGGAAGCATCTACATCTTACCGCATCAGTGGCCTGGGCATCATCCATGTGTCATTCATACTTCAAGAGATGCTATCTCTGATCTGTCGTTTCATTATAAGACATGATTACTGGCATAACAAACCTCATAGGATATTTTTCCTATAGTATATCATCAGAGAATGGGGTCCTATAAGGTGATGAACCCCAATTGTCATTACTTTGTTGATTCTCATTCACCAGCCTTCTGACCATATTAGCTGTATAGTTTGGGCTGGTCGGGTCACCCAGATGGCTATCGTCAAGGACAACCTAGAGCGTTTGGTTCTACAAACCCTCTTGGTTAATTCCAATGCGATCATAGCGAAGCTATAGCTAATTTCTACTGTCTGGCTATGCCGCTGAATAGTACAGTTCCGACTAGGAAATCACCTAATGGAATTATTATAGTTCCACCTCCTGGCGCTGCACATACCTGAGTCCATGCATCTGACAAAGCCTGCATGCATTAAAATATAATGTTAATTTGAATATGAATAGGAAACGCAACGGCTGTACGTACATGTTAGACAACTGAATATAACATATATGTTAATTTAGAGACAAACTTTTGTGCTATCGGTTTTGCTATCTCCAACCGCACCAAGTGTGGTTATATCCACATTGACGGCATTGGCAATGCTTGCCCAGACGAATGTCAAACAATTTACAAGTAGGAAAGATTTTGAAATCATTTTATATACTACTTAATTGTTCTTTCTTTTTTGGCTTTGAAAATTTAACTATATGCAATTCGAACTTGTTTTGGGTCTACTTATATGATTAAAATCATCCAAATTTAAGAAATTACTGTTTCAATTATTTGTTAAAAATAATCTGTTTTTAGTTTGTGGTTAGTTTTTGAAGAGTGCTGTTTTTAGCTGTATGTTTGAAGCAATTAAGAGGTTTTACAATTAGAAACTGTTATGCAAGTTTCTTGTTCGGTTGTCAGTGTTGTATACATGACAGGTTGATTTTCCTAATTGCGATTGTTTGTTATTTTGACATTACATTGACAAACAAATGCAAATGGTCCCTTGATCCATTACTTAATTTTATAGGCCAAGCACGCTACACCCATATAACATCAGATGTTGATTTCCATTTTGAATCGGGCAACACCCATTTTGGTATTAGCAATACAAAATACTACTAGGAGTGTGAAGTTGGTTCATTTTTCCCGTGTAAAATAAATATTGACAACTTGATACTTCTGCAATAATAAATTGACAATACGTTTATGCAACCAGATTACAGGTTTCTTTTGCAGAATTATATTCATTGAAAATTTGAGGGAGTTGTTGAGTGACAAGCGGTTGAAGGATTCTGATCGGAAAAGCGAAGTTATTGTTGCATTTGGTGGAGTATTGGTTTATAGGAAACTTTTGAAGGATTTTTTATTATGCTCGCTTCGTCATCGTCGTCATTATTTCACGTTATCTATCTATATAACAAAATTGCTTTATGCTCACTAAAAAAAATAATGAGACAAAAAAGGATTAGATTTAAAGTTGTCATTTGTATCTAACGTGTCTGATTGCGACACATGTATCAATTTGGGAAAATTAAACGGAGTGTATTTTCACCTGAAAATTGAACTCCCCACGATCTAACCTAATTTGCGATTATTTACCCTGAAAATCAGCTTCTTCCTCTCGGAACTTATTTGTTTCTTTATATCCTTATGTTCTCTCTCTTGGTTAACCCCTCTCTGCAATGGCAATGGTACCCAAATGTTAGGGTTTTCAATAATTTTTATTTTTTCTACCTATTGAAATAGAGGAAGACCCTCAATTCATGTTGTACCAACTATTCATTCGGCTTTTGAGAGAGTAGCATATTTGATATTATAACTTAATCTAAGTCCACATCACGCTTAATGATTTTGTGTATGGTGTCGTTTTATCTGGCTATGGTGGCGATTTTCGTTCCTTGTTTATCGGATACTACTAGACTCACCTGCTCTGTTTGTGATTGAAATTGACAAATGGTCTACATTGCTCTAACATTATCGGTGAGTTAAGATGATAATATATCGTTCTGAGAAAATGATAGTTTGATTAGATTGTATTTATGGATTTTTTATGGTTAAGTTGAATTGCATAGTACTAGCTGGGCGATTCCATGCATGTTTGAAGTGAGAAAAAAAAGTATTTCAATCATTTTCCATGCTCATTCCCTTCCTCTTCTAAAAGAGGACAAGGGGAGGAAAAGGAGAATGAGCATACAGGCTATTCATCTTTTTCCCATAACCCTTTTGGTAGTATGTTTATAGGAATGAGGAAACTAATACTCCGAATCAGATTATTGAGTGTGGACTTCATTATTGATCAATGTGCATTTAAATATAGCTTAATATTCTATATATTCTCAATTAAAAAGTGATTTTACTATTTTTAAACTTTAGAGCATTGTATTTTCAATCAATAATTGATCATAATTAATTACTAAGTTCCAGCACATTAATTTGCTAAGCTGAAATATTGGTTGTACCATTTCACATTTCATTTTTGTGTTGAAAACAAGCTTATGTGGTTCGATCTTTATAGGTTCCAACTACTACGGGTGCCAGATTGAATTGATCAGGTGGTCCGTTAGGAACAAAGTTCACATCTCTCTATACGGTAGGATGCCTCAACTGCATATCCACAAGGCAAGAACACAAGTTTGGACAACATGTGTTGAAGAAATTTAACTTGGGCAAGGAAGAAGAAGTTGGAAACATGATCATAACACCCATTCTTATGAGGTATTGATAAATGTTCATTCTATCTTCTACAATCTCAAGTGAAGGATTGCAGATTAATTGCTTATCCTACCAGTTGACGACACTAAACCATATTTTCAGGCGAGACTTAGATCTCCTTACTATCATAGTAACGGTAACTTTGCACACTATACAAGTCTTCAAAATAATGTATATTTGAGACATATGATTTATAAATGCTATCCACATCTTATGAAAGTGATAAATTGCATTAATTTAAACAAATGAGTTGATGAAATATGTTTTGTTAATTTTTACAGAAAATATATGGAGACCAAAGAGGTTATATACACATTCAAACATGCACACACACAAGATCCATTGTTGAATAGTTGTTTTAGTATACTAGACACTTTGTTGACATGCTGCTTAGTTCTACCTACATCGTTGTCACATCTTGGTTACTTAGGCATTTCCAATCATGGACAATTTTAATTTTTGTGTTGCCATCTAGGTTTCCTACATTGATGGGGCGCCATTATACCTTCTTCCTAAAGCTTTTTTCAATATAAGTAGCCTAAATTCCTTCAAATACGTAATAACTTTCGAGCTACGTATGTAATAAATAATTTACCATGATTGTGGAACCCGTGCCTCCATCTGGCTACAGTATAACATTTATGAAAGTGTTTCAACCTATGGAAAATACCGTGGCTACGTTTCTGCATCATTTTACCTATTTAACAATATTCATCCTTAAATATTGTTAAAGTGACTAAATTAATTTGTAATATGTGTTGCATCATGTGAATAAAATAAATATTTATCCTTAAATATTTTTAGTATTTCAACTTATGTAAGTGTTTCAACCTATGGAAAAGTTTGTAATCATGAGTGTTGCATCGTGAGAGTAAAATAAATATTTATCCTTAAATATTTTTAGTCATTTGGTATTTCAATAACGCGATATTGGGAGATCGGTAAGACTAGCATATTTGATTTTATTTATACAATGGATAATATTTTTCTCATGACGTTTGGGGGAACTAATAAGTTACGTACGTGTAGTCATGTAGAATGATTACAAAATGGCTTATTGCAAGTCTTTATACAATGTATTGCATCGGTCAAATACTGTTAAAGTGACTAAATTAATTCATAATATGTGTATAAATGTTGTATGTATCTATTGTTTTTAAACGGACTTTTGATAAATTAAATGAGCTAAGATATTAATGTTTATCTAAATATTAACGAAATTATCAAATAAATAATAATTTATTTATCTAATAAAGGTGTTGACCGGGTCTTCCTTTATGACGGTTGTTTTGATAGAGTTAGGGGTATGCTCTAAGGGCAATTATGTAATTTGTTACATATATCTAACTTATTACCAATCTTGCTCAAAATAAAAGGTGTTTTATTTCTATTTTATACTTGATATAATGTTGTGATATTAATTAATTTAATTAAAAGTATATTTAATAGAAAATCCATAAATGGTATCTTTTGTGATAATAATTACAATGTGTTGCAATCATGAGTTATTTATCACAATAAAATAAACATAACGTTTGAAGTATTCCTAGGCTAGATGTGTTGAGACTTGATACCTACACATCCGTTGAGACTAATGCACGTAATGCTCTTCAAATGTTGGGTAATGTATTAGTCATGACTGTTGGGGGCACCAAGGGGTTACGTACTAAAAGTTATTGGATAACTATGGAATAACTCACTCAATAGTTTTTTGGTGGTTAATATAACTAAGGTCAAAAAGAAAATATTAATGTGACTAATTTACACAGTTCTCTAGACTTGAGAATATCATCGATTTTCAATATGAAAGCCCTACTTTGATTATAGTCAAATCACGGCATGAAGTCCACCGAATGACTATAGTTGGGTTGAATGAAAGTATTGGAAATGAAACACTATTTAAAAGAGGATTTGTCTCCTCAATTATATGAAGTTAGTATCCTAGTCAAATGAAGTTAACTCAAAGTCAAATTCTTTGGCCTGAGTAGTTCGATAATAATAATTTTTATTATTGAACCAAGAAATTTGTGTTTGGACTATAGAGTTGAATATGGATGAAATTGGAATTTTGACCATTACCAAATTCCATAAGTCCAAAGTGATATAGTTTTAAAAAGAAAATTAGGGTAAATAATTATCACTAATGTTTAACACTTATAATAAATAATGGATTTTATCAAATATGACGACCCACATTTTGAAAGGTTTAAATCGACAATAATCCACACATGTCCAACTTAAACAATCTGGAACGTAGATAAACAATGGAGTTAAATAAGAAAAATAAGAAAGAAGAAGAAAACAAAACACAGAATCTAACAGCGGAAACGATAAAATATGATAGTCAAATAATAGTTCATGAAGTAGTTTATATCATACATTTGATTATAATCTATACAACATTTATCAGAGTTATATGTATACATCAGGGATAAATAATCAATACTGCAGAATAGCATGATGTAGTGGATAATAATAGTAATAATATACCAACTTCGTCTTCGTCCTCCAGAAACCGATCTTCAATGCATTGGAAAAAAAACTCAGGACTGACCCTAGCGTAATGAAAAGACAAAACACTCGAGTCAGGACTAAAATACACTTATGTAAGTCAAATCAATCACAAAATATGAGTGTAATAACTTAAGAGATGTTACAGGATTTTCCATCTCCTAAGGATCCGTTAAACTATTTATATATAATAGTATATGCTATAATAGATAATGTCTATCAATAAAATAAATATCAAAATAGCATTAAGGCTTTACATTGATCCACCTTAACACATTTTTACACTTCTAAACCAAAGTCATAATGGGCTCGTATAAGGATAAATATGACAAGGCACGTGAGGCAATGCCCAAGGTATGATTCTACCAGTTTACCCTTTCTGGCTGGTCGTAACCCATCCATGGTCGACCGCGACTATCAATCCAAACAAAAGGTGCACCCATCGAGTCAAAAATCACAATAGCAATATGAGTGATCAACGTCGCTAGAGGTAGCTAACCTCATTGGCCAGACATATGCTCATGTTTTAGTCATTTTAATTATGACACAAGTGTCAAGGCTATCCATCATCGTTCTCTTACTTTATTCCAGTAAATGTCACTAATTCAACTAATAGATTTTGGATATCATCCATCGCGTACACAGTTGTCAAAGTGGTTCCAATATTGACATAGAGTATGCCTATAAGAGGTCCCAGTCTCTTTAACAACCAAACGTCATTTTAAACACTGCTTGACACTTTTATATTTCGAAAACAATTCGTACTTGATATCAAAATATCATATTCGGTTCAAAATCAAATCCATCTCGAAATCATCATATTCGTTTCATAGGTCATATTTTACTTCAAAATTGTCAATTCAGTTCGATATATCGATTTCACTTCAAAAGTTGATTCGAATTACCATTTAGGTTATAACTTCACTTTAACCTAATTCACATTTAAATCCAAAATTTAAACATATACATTTCACCCTTTGACCATTTTGAATTTAAGAAAATAATTTAAATAGTTTTAAAATAGTTTAATAGTTAAAATAGTTTAATAGAAAATAGTTTATAGAGTAAAATAGTTTGGAAAATCAAACTAATTTGAATATTTAAGAATATAGATTTTAAAACGTTTATACTAAAATAATTCATTAAAAAAAATAGTTCCAAAGTCAAACCGGTTCAATTCCAAATTTTCCAATTCAAATCAGTTCCAATTTCCATTTCAATTTTAATCGATTCAATTCCAATATCAAGTCGAATTTTACTTCGATTCCAAATTTATTTCAATTCAAATTCCAAATTAATTTCAATTCCAATTCCAAATTAATTTCAACTCCAATTCCAAATTAATTTAAATTTCAATTTCAAATTAATTTCAACTCAAATTCCAAATTTAAACCATTTCGGTTTATCAATTCTGAGTTCGATTTCCAAAATATCGATTCAAAACACTTAAATCAAATTTTCTTTCAATATCCAATTTTAAAAACACTCCAAACCTTCAAATATTATTAAATTTCGAGCTCAATTTTGAAATATCGTTTTATATAACTTTTACTTAGCAATATCTAAAGTTCAAATAAAAGTTCATTTTTTTAAAACAAACCAATTTCTAAACTTCACATCATATTATGATTATAACTTAAAAATCTCAACTTCGATTAATTAAACAATTCCTGTTTCAAATTTAAATTTCAACATTCCGAGCTCATATTCGAAAATAATTCAATTTCCATAAATTTGATTTTATAATTTCTTTAAATCAAATCATTTAAATAATTTCAAATCAAAATTTTAAAATCACTTAATTAAACCAACCCAGTGTCCGTATATAATTCTCTATCATAAGGCTAAGTGAATCAAATATTTCAATTTAATTCAGAGATGGATATATATCGTTTCAATCCAAAATAAATGCCATAGGTGTATATCATTTAAACCTATTTCTTAATTTATTCGAAATAATTCAATTTACATTTTTATGCACTGTAAACAACATACAGGATGATAACAGGATATATTAAACATAAATAAACATCCAAACATCCAAAATATCAATCAAATTTCATCCATCACCATCCATCATGCAAACAGTCAATAATCACAAAAAATCAACCAATTATCGATAAATTGGGGATTTTATTAGTAGTTAAATTCTAATTCAATTTTAAATATCG
Source organism: Allium fistulosum (assembly GCA_030737815.1). NCBI lineage: Eukaryota > Viridiplantae > Streptophyta > Magnoliopsida > Asparagales > Amaryllidaceae > Allium > Allium fistulosum. The sequence goes on along the minus strand of CM060907.1, from coordinate 639,584,176 downwards.
ATTTAAATTCTATCAATAAATTCAATTTAAATTTATCCAACAACCATCAATAAATTTAAAATTACTTCACGATATAAATTTTACTAACATAAAAACATAAAATTCTGAAACCACGTGACCAATAAATTTAACCTCTTTTTTCCAAAAATGACACTTGGAAAACTTCGCTTTCAGCTGATGCTGCCTCAGCGTCTCAAGCACTACTCTAAGATGATCTTCATGCTCTCTTTCATCTTTAGAGTACACTAAAATGTCATCTATAAATACCAATATGAACATATCCAAGTACTCTCGGAAAACTCGATTCATCAAATCTACGAAGAAAACTGGTGCAGTCGTCAACCCGAATGGCATTACTAACCACTCGTACGAACCATACCTAGTCCGAAACATGGTCAACGGGAAACTGTCCTATGCTACTCTTAACTGATGGAAACCAATCACCAAATCCAATTGGGAAAATAATCTGGCTCCACACAACTGATCAAATTGATCATCGATTCTTGACAAAGGGTGCTTATTTTTTATCATCTTCTCATTCAACTTATTATAGTAGATACACATCCTTAACAACCCATCCGGTTTCTTCATGAATACCGCGACTGCACCTCAAGGCGAACTGCTTGGTCAAATAAAATTTCTCCCTTCTAGGTCCACTAGATGCACCTTCAATTCCTTTGTCTTGGTCGGTGTCGTCCTGCTAGGTGGTCTACTTATAGGTTCAGCTCCTGGCACAAGATCTATCCGAAACTCAACTTCTCGTTTCGATGGTAATCCTGTAACCGAATCAAAAACATCTGCAAATTCTCTTACTACTCGAACCTGACTTAACTCTTCTTTTACTTCCATAGCACTCAACAAAACATAAGAACTCCGGTCAGAACCCTCTACTAAAAATATAATTCGGTTATGACTGTCAGGGTGTCTCAGCGATATTTCCCTATCCTAGCAAAATAACCTAGCCTCATATTTACCCAACCAATCCATACCCAAAATGATTCTGAAGTTTACGAAATTAAAAACATACGACGTCATGCAAACTTATGACCTAATAAATCAAGTTCTTGATAGAGTTAGGGGTATGTCCTAGGGGAAACTATGTAATTTGTTACATATATCTAACTCATTGACCAATCTTGTTCGAAATAAAGGTATTTTCTTTCTATTATATACTTGATATAATGTGGTTATATTAATTAATAAATTTAATTAAAAATATATTTAACAGAAAATCCATAAGTGATGTATTTGTGATAGTAATTACAATTAATTGTAATCATGAGTATTGGATCACACTGTTACAAAGCACATCATTTTAAATGTTCCTAGTTAAGATGCATCAACACTGGATATCGATGTATCCGTTGAGACTAGAGTATGTAATGCTCTCCAAATGTTGGGGCAGTGTATTACTCGTGACTACTGGGGGCACCTAGAGGTTACGTACTGATAGTTATTGGATAGCAATAGAACAACTCACTCGGTAGTTTTCTGTTGGGTAAAATAACTAAGGTCAAACAGAAAATATCGATGTGAAGGTCAAACAGAAAATATCGATGTGACTAATTTACACAATTCTTTCGACTTGAGAATACTGTCAACCTTCAATATGAAAAACTTTGCTTTGATTATAGTCAAATCATGGAACGACATCCATCAAGTGATTATAGTTAGGTCGAGTGGAAGTATTGGAAGGAAGACACTATTCAAGAGAGGATTCGTCACTTCAGTTATATGAGGTTAGTATCATGGTCAACTCAAGTCAACCCAAAGTCAAAATATCTTGCCAGAGTAGTAGGGTTAATAGTAATTGTTATTATTGAACCAAGGATTTCGTGTTTGGACTATAGAGTTGAATATGGACAATATTGGAATTTTGACCATTACCAAATTCAATAAATTCAAAGTGATACAGTTTTTTACGAAGAGAATTGGTGTATATAGATGTCACTAACGGGTAACGCTTACTAAATTACATAAGATTTTACTGAATGTGAATAAGCAAAAAATTTGGCCATAATGTCACATCACTTGCTAAGTGACGTGTGAATGCTAACATTCGAATAGTTTGGTGTTAATTGCTGACCTAATTTACACCCGAGAGTTACATAACAGAAATGATGAATTCCCTTAAGACTGAATGATTTAATTAGTTTATAATTGTTATAAATAAATTAAATTTAGTTAATATTTATGAAATATTAATTATAACAATTTGAATATGGTTCGAGAAATAAAAATTGTTATATATTTATAATAGTTATAAATGTACCGATCGATATACGATATCGATAAGCGATTAAATTAGATTTAATTGCATAGCATTTTGGCTTGGGCTTAAATGGGTTTAAAGCCCATAATTAGGGCTGAAAATTTTGATTTTGACAATTTATTGGAGGCGGCTAAAACTTAGGATTAGACCTAGAGATGGATGGCTAAGATTAAGATAGAATAGGTAATGAGATTGTCCTAATATCTCTCTTGTACAAGGCTATATATATGGATTTCTAAACCCTAAATCAAAAACAACTTTTGGCTGCCATAATTATCAATTTTGCTGGCCGAAATTAATCCCATATCAGTTCTAAGAATCTCAAATCAATTCAAGTTAAGTAAAGGCACTATTTGATAGAAAAGGTCGACGATTCTAGACTTGCAATCTAACGGATCAAGCATAACTAGAGAAGGGAATTCATTGATTCAAGTGGACTCAAAGACATCATCAATTGGTATTTGTTTATATATTACAGTAATCATATCATATTTTATGAGTTAATATTGATTAATCCAAAATCTGTATATATATTAATGATGTATATCTAGTTAGGTGAGATTTTTGTAGGTATATGTAGTTGTCACAAATTAGTTTGGTTATCTGTATGGTTATATTATTATAAGTTATAATTTATGTATAAACAAATCTAATTTGCGGTAAAAATTAAATTTTGTCATTATTAATTATTTTATGTATATTTATATATTAATTTAAATATAGACTAATGTATATTTTAAACATATGATTACATATATGTATATTTATAATGTATAAATAGCTTAGAATTTTCCTTATACCTATTTATACATAATATGAATTATCAAATTCGAAAATAAATTTTTTATATATATAAATTTTTTTAAATTATCTTTTATTGATTATTTGAATTGTTTATTATATCTAAAATAATTATTGCACTAAAAATTCGATTTTATATTTTTTAAAATTACTACATCTATGTAGTAACCCATGGAAAAAATTTCATAATTTTTTGTTAAAACATAATATTTTTAATAATTAAATTACTTCGGTTGAATATTTCTTTTATTTATTAAAAATAATATTTTATTTCAAAAAATCGTGGAAAAATTTTAAAAACCGATATTTTATGATCGTAAATTTTTTTAAATTTTAAGTTTTGATTTTTTTTAATATTTATTACTCATATTTTTAATTATTATGTTCAAAACTATTTATTATATATATATATAATAATGATAAAATTATAAAATTATTATTTTATGTTTATTATGCTAATTTTGATCTGGAAATAATTTTATAATATATATATTTATATTTTATGTATTTGAATGTAATTAATTATTCATATATATACATTTTATTTAACCTTTTATATATATATATATATATATAATTTTAATTATTATGTGTGTGTATATATATATGTATGTATAATTTTATATGTTTAATTATGTATATATATTTATAAAAATGTTTTAAATTATATATATATATATAATTATTTTATTTTGAGACTTTTAGTTATAAAATATATTTTAAATATATGTATTCGTATTTATATAAATATACTTTGCATTATAGATTTATGCACATATTTAGACAACATACAATATATACGAAATGAGCTAATATGTTTGTTGCGATGTAAATCCCAACATCTATATACGGGCATGTTACCCTTCACGGATTATTATGTTACACATGCACACACATATGTATATGTATATGATGCATGTATACATTTAAGTTACATCATTCAATTAACTTTACATTACATAATACTTAAATTTAAATAAAATACATGATTTTATTTAAAAAAATTAGAATTGTTCGAAATGAATTAGACTTCATAGGTCCAATAAAGATCCAATAGGATTAAAAAATTTGAAATCCACCCACCACTACCGCTGCGGGCTGGCCCGGTTCCAACAATGGTATCAGAGCCCAATAGCCTATGCGGTCTAAATTAGTCATGTTAGGGCTAACTAATTAAGCTTGTGCACTTAGTATGGTGTCTAGAAAGGTGATGTCTAGGATTGAAATTGGGTAATCAAGTACCATGTCCTACCTGGTTACCTGCTTGGCCTGAAAAGTGATGTGAGCCCAAATGTTGCCCGTAATAGAAAAGGCCCGGTTTGAATTGGGTCTTGGGCTAATTTTCAAAATAGTTTTGATAATTAAGACATGATTTTAAATTTAAAAGTTAAATTTAAAATAAAAACATGTTTATTATAAAAGGTTATAATATAACATAAATTTTCAAAATGTTTGAAACTATGTAAATATTAATTTCGAAATTTAAATTTATTAATAAGATTAATAATATAAATTAATTAAATGAGTTAATTAATTAATACTGATACGCGTGTATTATATATGTTGATATATGTTATTTTATTTTAAAGTGTTTAAGATAACATAAGCACACATGTATGTATATAAGATAAAATTTGAAAATTAATATAATTTAATTAAAATTGTTTAATTAATAAATTAATTAAAGGTTAATTAATTAAATAAAAATACACATATATAAGATATATGTGTTACACTATAAAGGTTATAGTAGATATGTCCAATATAAAAGTTGTATTGGAATACTAATATAAAATTAATTAAAGAGTTAATTAATTAAAATTAATTAAATAAGATTTAATTAACGAAATATTATACATAAGACTATCATATAAGTAAAATGAAATATAAAAGTTATTTAACAACAAAACTTATATGATATGAAAGTATAAACTAAAAGTGGAACATTAAAGAAACCCAAATAGACTTAAGGAATAAATACATACGTAAATGTACGTATACTGTGATTTCTGATGTGTCTAACACTTGAACCACGAGGGTACTTCATAAGAAATACATTATTCCATAAGTCGACATCACTCAATATAATATACTGAAGATTATGAATCTTCAATATAATGTTGTCCTCTACCATATGTATATTAATAAATTGCTTACATACTCCTTAGTTGTTGAGCTAACTCAAGCTGGGGATGTTATGTGTAGTTTTATTAATATATTGAACATATGAGGTAAGATAACTATATGTATTTGTTGAGCAAACTCAAGGTACATATACTATACTTAGGCCATCACAAAATGGTAAGTATGAGTGAATAATCTCTTTCGATTTTTTGTGCAAACTCAAGGTCGAAATAAGATGAGGACAAGGAAAAATGGGTTAGGAGTTGTATGTGATAGAACCGATAAGGAGTTCTCTATCGTTTGTGGGGCTATGATTTGTTGAGCAAACTCAAGGTCAGAATACCAAGACAGATGAGTCCTAACACCCACTAATGAAGTCGAAAGACTTCTATGTTTTATCTTAGGGTTTGGAGAAACATAAAAGACTAGTGGGAGCCTTATTGGAAAAATGAAATAGTAACATTTAACATTTCTGATATTGTAAGAACATATGCTAAATAATGTTATAATTATCTACAATGATAAATTTGTGCATTTAATGCGATTGATAAAATGTTTACCAATTAACATATACAAACGAACTGAATTGAAAGTTGACAAATGGAAATATAATACCCACTATCAAATTCCTATTGCATGTTAACGTTTCAACACCCATGCAAGTGCCTGATTTTACAACTACCAAAAACATTCGTGGTTTGGTCACTTATGCATTTATTGGTTCAAGACCATGTATTGCATTTTATGAGTTTCGAAATCTAAAACAATACAAGACTATAGATATTTGATCCATATACAATTGCATTTAAATGTTATATGGTGAATGGTCAAAATCTGTAATGTACAATATTTCGATGAAATTAGTTCATCCGAAAAACCGAATAAACCTTAGTGCGAGATCGAGTATTCAATCTGATTGATTACAAAAGAGATCATATTGTGTTAATGTAACACAAGACCAAAAACTACAAGATAGATATAAGAACTCGATCGCCGAAATGTCATTTTGATCGGTTTACGTAAAGTGCAGCATATTTGATGTCCCTAAATGTTAAGGATAATCAAATGCGCTTTTGTAAAGAGTTTATTATGATATTGTAGTAAGGTTTGCTTTTGAATAGTTTTATTATTTGAAAGGAAAACGAATGTATAAGAATAGATGTAATTTAAGGTACAGTTGGAATGAAGAGAATGAATACTCGCTTCTGCTTCATAGAGAAACATTGGAAATATGAATTGTAATAAATAATTGATACTTAATATTGGAATAAGAAATATGATTTCTATTCTGAAATGTATATTCATATAGAAATTGTTTTCTATGAGATTTATTTCTTTGAGCTTAAGATATTTGATCAACGAACTCTCCACTGTAAATAGTTGCAGTGTATGAAATAAACAAATTGTATTAAGTGGATGACAGACCTCCAAATTTAATACGCTATTATAGTAATGGCGGAAATAGTAGGACCATACAATATAGCACTTATTAATTACATCATAGTACGAAAATTATTTTCGTATAACTTACCATACATTATTTATGAAATAATGATTATTTTTCAGTATCGACTGAAAAAAAATAGACATAGCTATATTTCAATATGAATATTATGAATATTCTTTGTGAAATAAAACTATAATATGGTACTTCTTTCTTATAAGAAAAGTGATGCATCGGAAAATACAAAAGTATCTAATATTATTTATGGTTGTTTTGGAATTATAGACTAAGCCGTAGTTTTGAGAAATAATTTTATATTATGATTTTGAATCATATGATACTTGTTAATTATATCTCAAACAATAAAGGGCTATGCACCCATTCAGTGGTAGTATCATAAGAGTTGATGAACTCCTCGGATTGATACATATAGATGTATGCAATCATAATTCTATAAATACCAAAACGATTCCTTGTACTTCGTCATATTCACCGATGAGTTATCATCGACGTGGACATGTGTGTTTAATACACATGTATTATGTCTACGGTAAACTCATAGAGTATAGAACATAAGTAGATAAAATAACATGCAATAGAAATGATTCAATTTTATTGGATGAGTGAGTATATTGGAAAAAGGTCCGAATGTTCCTAAAAATGAATAAAGATTCAATCTCAAAAGTCACTCCTTCATATGATGCATAATGATGCATCGATAAGAGGTAATCGAACTTTTTTGAGCAATGTGCGATTAATTGTGAGTGAAGTTAAGTTAGTTTCTTTCTATAAGGTCATGTACTTAAGAGTAGTACACAAGGTTAATATTATTTCATCTAAATAACGGTTTACAAAATCACACAAGATAATGGTTTATAAGAAACTACAACATATCCTAGGCCAAGGAGTTAGCATGGTGTGTGAGTGAAAAGATTGCACGTAATAATTGTTAATGAAGGATCTTGTATGTATCTTCCCAAAATGATTTTGAAAAGACTATCATTGGATGACATATTTATGTTTCGAACGTAACTTTTGTAAACTAAAAGCAAATCAGTTTAATGAATACGGAAATTCATTAAACGTTTATGAATACCTATTCTTTTGCGCTGAGAAACATTTCAATAAATACCAACTTCATTGGGAAGGAATTTTCTTGAGAAATTATTGGTAGTAAAAAGGATTTGGATACGATCCAAAGATAGAACTGATTAGATGAGATGAAATAAAATTGACTAACCTAAACAAACACATTGCTTTAGAATGTCTAATAAGTATTCTCGCTCATTGAAGAGAAACCATGAGTTTCTTGTCAATGTCGAAAATATATAATCCTCGATTGTTTAATTAAACCACTAAGAGTGTTGACTCTATCATATGGTATGATGCACAAATCTGAAAGAATTCCAAGTACGCTGTCAAAATATAATTTTGGTAGTCGTAACATAAGGGATGTGATCCATCGGCCGTGATTATGTCTTTATGAGCAAAACTATTGCAGTTGGAATTAAATGAGCAACGTTGATGAGAATAATATCATAAATTTCAATTGTTGAAATTAGCGTAATAGATTAAGTATTCAACTTGCTCAAGTTAATTCGAATTTACTCACAAAATTACCACTTGCTATTACTTTATGTATTGAAACAGAAAATTCTAAATATTGATTTAGAGTAAACTGTTTACACATGATAACCAAAATGTCTCGAAGTCGGTGGGAGAGATATCGAGTTTGTGAGTCTTTGGATATGATCCAAGAAATTGTAACACCCCACACCCCTTAGTATACCCAAAAGACCACACTAAAAGGCATGTGGCGTTGTAGGCTAAAACCAGCAGTGACTAAGATTCACAAGAAAAAAATATAAACAGCGGATTCAATTATAATAATAATAATTTATTTAGAACAAAACCTCAGAATTACTTTATAAATCAAATAAGTCGTCAAATACCAAATACGTCAAAATAACCTTATGTGTCTAGCGAAATAAAATCCATAGTATCAATAATATCAGAGTACAATACATCCCTCAAAAAATGCCAACTCAACAAAAAGAATTAAAAACCGAAACTGAAGAAAACAAATACATGATAGAATCTCCTCCGAAGAAATCTCCAAGCAACTGTAGTCTACCGTCCTTGCCCCTGTTTGCCTATGGGGGAAAAGGGAAAAATGGAGGAGTGAGTCAGACTAAAAGTCTGGTGAATGATATAAATTACTAGAATCTTTAAGAAAAGTAAAAGTAATAGACTTTACAACAGTTCTAGTATATAAAAGGAAACAAAGGAAATAGAGAGAAGGAATAAGCTGGAAATAAATACGAATTAACTGGATCAACATAATTGATTAACTTTGATTGTTTGCGCTTGTTTTTGATAGCTTCTTAGATTAGGCTGAATTCCTAATACTACCTTTTGATCAGCCTGCTACTCCATAGAATCTACTGTGGACCGGACGCTAAAGCTCCCTACACAGTAGACATTGGTGCCTACGAAAGGCACACACTAAGTGCTTAGAACTCATAACGATTACTGAGCACCCGAATGGAAGTCGCACGCGTAACCGCCACCGTGCTCATGTTACCTATTTTTCTACATATTATGTCTTCCTATTACCTCAAGCTCCTGCATAAGTGTGCCCCTCGTCTCACTTCAGGGTTATGTGAGACACCTCGCCTCACTTCAGGGTTATGTGAGACACCCCGTCTCACTTCAGGGTTATGTGAGACACCTCGTTTCATTTCAGCGTTATGTGAAACACTGTGTCCATAGAAATAATAGGGGAAATGCTGTTGGTACTGGCCTGTCATCCAAACTATATCTAGTTGCGCCCCTTGCCCAAATCTCCATGATTTGGACTTCTACTTATTGACCATTTACTATCGTTATTAACATAAGTGTGCCCCTCGTCTCACTTCAAGATTATGTGAAACACCGTGTCCATAAAAATAGGGGAATGTTATTTGGTACAAGTCCTACTTTAATTCTTTTCTTATTAACTTAGGAAATTTATTTAAATAAGCCTTTACTTTTGTTCTTACTATCTGTGCTTATTAATTTATCCTAAGTCTTAAAATAAGCCTCACTCTGTTCTATTTCTTATTATAACCTACGTTATAATCATACTTATTACTTAACCCAAGGTCTAAGTGTAAAAATAAGCTTCTTTCATCTTATACTCTTTTTAGTTATAATTCTAAGTTATAACTAGGCCAATTATCTTTAATTAGTCTAATTCTAACGTCAATGTCATAATTAGGCTCAATTTCAGTCTTAATTACATTTTTATTACAGTCATTACAATTTACATCTTATCTTCCATTATTTCATTATTCTTATAATTTTAATCCATATTCGCGTTTAATCTATTCTAATCCATATGCGAAGAAGAAGGAGAAATAAAAGAAAATTAAAAATAGAAGAAAATCCAAAGCGTAGGAAAAAGATGTAAGTAACGTATAAATAATAGTAAATAAATTAAAATACTGTAAATAAATGGAAAAGCTATAATTAACAGAAATAACCTAAAATTAACTGAACAGAATAGCTAAAAAATAGACTGAAAATAATTTTAAAAACTATAAATAAACTACTAAAAAGGTTATTCCAATAATCGTAGTAAAACTACAACTATTGGAAACCCTATTATTTAAATTACTTAAACAAATCTCAAATAATTACAATCACTCACCTGTGGTCCTAAGTTCTTTCCTTTTGGTCTTCCCAGATCCACTTGAGGGTATTAAAATATTTTTATTAAAAAGATTCTCTCCTTGGAAATTATTCCTTTTAGGGTCCTTCCTGAAAAGGTGAACCCAAGCGGAGAAAATCTAGAATGAGAAAAAGTGTTAGGCTTAGGGACTTATTTATAGGGGTAGAAGTGGATCTCAGACCATTGGATTTGGGGATTGAATAGGATGCAACCACGTCATAAGCTGAATAGGAGTCGTCAGATGGAAGCACGGAAGGACCAAATGGAGCTAAAGATCGAAAAAATCGTGTACAAAACTTGCTGGAACGAACAAAAAGTTTGTTCGCTCACCACGTAGGGCGGGTCGACCGCCAGGTCGACCTTCCCTCCCTCTAGGTCGACCGACCGGTCGACCTAGGGTGTGGTAGGTCGACCTCCTGGTCGACCCGACCCATGTATTTTTTTTTCATTGATTCTTGTTTCGTGCGTAACTTCTTCATATTGACTCGGATTCTGACGTTCTATATATTGAAATTGACCAGAAAATTACCACGGACACAATGGTGCAACTTTTGTGGCTCAATTATGATAATTTCACAAAGTTATTTTATCATTTCATTAATTAACGAATTAATTATTATGGGTTAAATTTCGGGTTGTTACATTCTCCCCTCCTTAAGGGATTTCATCCTCGTAATCTTTAAGGATAAAAGAATGAACTAATGTTTTCATCCAAGTTCTACAACCAACTACTCAACCATCATCCATTCTTCCATTGTCCTTAAGTTTTTCTAATGCAATTTATGATACTTATGCAATTAGTGTAGTGTTAATGTCCCTAACTAATGCAAAAGATTAGGCGATCCACTGATTCAGTTGACCTCATTTTATGCAATCATGTCCGTGCTATGTATCCAAATGAATGCAAAAATTCCTAATGGTAACTGATAGTTCTATATGCTTGCTTCAATCATCATCCAAATGCAACAACCATGTGATGGACATCCATTTATAACAACCATGAAAATAAATAAAAATAAAAATGTGCACACATCCATATGCATATGCTTTAGTGTCCTAGTTAAGCCGATCCCTAAGAGATAATAGTGCCTAGTGTAATTATATGCGTCCATAGCATCCACTAGCAAACACTTGCAACCATCATTCATAATATGTTCTAATAACATGTTTACATCAAATCCTACCATCCATAGGTTAAATCCTCAGTTTTACCCTCCCAAAGGATGATAAAGGAAAGAACATATTCAAAACTAAGGATGGAAATAGGAAATTCGAAGTTTACTACCAAAGAGAAATGTGGATAAGAAGTACGCATTTTCTCCTAATCAATTTAATCTTCTCCGAAGTCTCCTTAACTATGTCGGAACCAAGGCAATCCCTTTGTAGACTCTATCCAACATGAAGGCGACTTGCACGGTCTTCCATAAAGAGCTTCGAAAGGTGCCACTCTAATGCTAGCTTGAAAACTACTATCATGTGAGAATTCTACTAAAGGAAGATGTCTCTCCCAAGTTTCTCCAAAATCAAAAATACATGTCCTCAACCATGTGTGTCTTACTATCTTACTAATTTCATTTTACTGTTCTTTTTTAGATTGCTCACATGAATTAACATTCCTAGGTTCTCATTAGTGTCCTATACACTCTACGGAAACTCTATTTATTACTTCTAAAAGTAATCAATGTTATCCCCTACATAGCCTTACACTTTTTCCGTCACACCTAAGAAATGGTTCCTATCTACTACACACTTAAAAGTTTGGGTTAGTATTTATCACTTTATTTCAAAAAATACTAAGACATCAAATCCCAAAATTTCTGCCTTTAAAAGTGTCGTTTCCAAATTTCTATTAAATTCAATGGTACTTGGTTACTTGACCTTTTATCTTTCTAGACTTGCATCCATACAGCTTTTTCGATTTACATTATTTTCCAAACTTAGAGGGAAAACTTCCAAATTCTAAATCTAAAACATACTCCTCTTTTCTTTTAAAGATCTTTTTAGTTTTCTATAAAAATTTGAATTTTCAAATTCTACTTTTATTAAGTTTTCATTTCCAAAAACTTGTTTACTTTTTCACCAAACCATTTTCTTTTAAAATATCTTTAAAATATCCTTATGTGTTTTCAAACCATCTTCTTATTACACCTAACGGTCTCATACCTTAATGTATTGGAACTGCTTTCTTTTTATGAGAAATTATTAATGCTAAAATCTTCTATGAACCTTTTAAAAGAGGACTTCATGTTTTTGTGAAATTACAAGGAACTTATTTTATATTTTTCAAAATAGGCTATACAAAATATGATGCTCCCATACCCTGTATATCTCTTTCATGCATTCCTTGTAACTTGCACAAAACATTTTTATTAGTTTTATAGAAAATTATAGCATTACTCTTTTCATTCCAATAGATTAAAGTATGTTTAATTTATATTCTCTTATGATAGACATCTTCTAATATCTAACTTACTCTTTTCTTTTCAGAAAAACTCATTTTTAAAATTGTTTTAATATATCCATAGGTAGAAAAAAATTTCTTATACTTATTTAAATAATAAGTGTATTTTACAAATCACTGTCATTTCTACTCTTAGAAATTATCTTTTAAAATTCATTTTTATTTGGGTTTAAAACCGATGTTGCATAAAAAACTGTTACTACAACCCAAAAATACTAGTGTATGAATTTAATTAAAATAAATACTAATAAACCCCACATATTAAGTAAAAACATTTCCTTTGGGAGTTACCTACTATAACGGTAGCGTTATAGTGTATGCTCCCTTTATTTTCACGAAAACATCTATTACAACAATAAATGTTGTAATCTACGTTTCCGATACTTAATATTTTTTAGGTTTTTATATTAAATTTTTTTGTCTACTTACAAAGAAACTAGTGAACTATATACGTTATGTAATTCTTCAAAACGAATTTCACTTTTAACAAAATTTATATCATATAAAAACCAATTTAAATTCCTTACCATATTCCTAAAAACCCAGTATTTACTTTTAAAAATATTGACAATTCTTCTTTTTAATTCTAATAATTTCATTTTATTGGGTTAGACATAAAGTGGATTTTCCTACTTACTATCCCAGGAGTATCCTTTCTAAACCTTGGATATCTCATTTCCTTACTTAAAGTCTTTTGTTCCTATACTCATATTTATTCTAAGGTGCTACCGTTAAATCCACTTATATGAAACGATTATAATTTCTGCAATTATCTACACATGGGCTTTCTTCTTTTCTTATCAACGGAATCTATTATACATCTCCAATCTTTGCCTACTTCTCTTTGGATTTTCACAACCCGAACCTAAATGTACAAAATCATTTCTCAAACTCTTTCCATGTGTAGACCTTCTCTATGCCCCCAAGAAACGCACTTTCTTAAAAGTGATACTTCAAGAATTTTGCTTTCAACTGAAGAATGCGAAGTGTACGAAGATCCTCCTCTAGATTGACAGCATGCTCCTCCATACTCTTGGAAATCACCAAAATGTCATCCATGAATACCACCACAACTTATTTAGTACGCCTCTAAAAACACGGCTCATCAAGTCAAAAAAATAGGCTGGGGCATTAGTTAGCCCAAAAGGCCTAACCAACCACTCAAAGAGTCTATCGGGTGTCCTAAATGTGGTCTTACTAATGCTGTCATCAGCGACCCTAAGCTGATGAAATCCTGTGGCTAAATCAAGCTGGAAGAATACCGAAGAGCCAACTAACTGGTCAAAAAGATCATCAATCCTAGGAAGTGGATAACGATTCTTCTTCGTGAGCTTATTCAACTCCCTATAGTCAACGCAAAGTCGAAGGGAACCATCAGCCTTAGTAGCAAAGACGACTGGTGCTCTCTACTACGATATGCTTCTTCTTATGAAACCTTTCTCCAAAAGCTCACAGATCTTGCTTTCTCAATTCCTTCCTCTCCTTAGGTGCCATGGGTAATGCTCCTAGCTTAGCATTATCAGTCAAATAAATCCTGAAGTCAATCTCTCTCTTAGGGGGGTAGTCCCCTAACCTCCTCAAAGACGTTTGGAAAATCTCTAACGACAGAAATCAAATTTAACTCTGATGATGATGAATCGAGGGAATAAAGAAAGCTCAACATAACTGACCCTTGCGGGTCACAAGAAACCTCGAGAGTCCAACCATTGCATGTCTCTAGCCTAACGACTCTCCTTTTGCAATCTAATATAGCTCCATATGTGGATAGCCAATCCATTCCCAAAATCATCCCATACCCCGAGAATCCCAATACATAGGTGTCGCAGTCAAATTCTGTGCCTAGGATAAAAAATTTCAAACCTCTACAAATCATAGACCAGTGTGTCGATCCTCTTATGGGGTTTGAAACAACAATGGGGTTTACTACTAAAGAGATGTCTAGGTGCAAACAATATACTAGAGGACTAGAGATGAAAGAGTGTGATGCTCCAGAATCGAAAAGAGTCCGAATGGGAAAATCTGAAATAGAAATCAAATTTTCCCACCTTGATTTGGTCTGCTGTTGGGTGGTGCTGTATCCAAAGTCTGAATCTGTGCTGCAGGTGCGCTCGCTTCTTGCCCCGTTTTCTGAGGACAAATCTTACTAAAGTGACCAAGCTATCCTCAATTATAACTCATTCCCTTCACCTTTTCTTTCTTTCAGTTTCTTGCTAATGACCAATCATCCCATAACTATGGCACTTCGCTTCCTTCTTGATTTGCTTCTGAGGGTGTTACTCTTTCCTCTTGTCCTTATCATTCTTTTCTTTCCACCACTGCTTCTTAGAACCTATAGGAACCTCCTTACATTCTCCCTTCAGCTGCCAATATTTAGGTTGAATTCGGTATCGGTCCTCCAAACCTAACTGCCTAAACCTTCGCTAAATATCCTCCAACCTAGCTTGTGTCTCCTCGAAATCCTCCGTGCCAGAAAACGTTCCACCCTCTATGCTAGCGAAGTCCTTGCATAGCTTAGAAAAATTGGCTGGTGTAGGTGGATTACAAGGATTTCCACCTACCGGTGTTGTATTGGGCACTTGCCCTTGCATCTCTGGTACCATAGCTTTATGGAACCAGTCAGCCATACTATGCAAAGAAAAGAAAACTTAGGCTTGAAAGAATCGAAAGAAGGTTGAACTGGATTTTGAGGGGATTTTTATAAAACCTCTTTTATACTTGAAAACTATTTCTAAGAGTTTCTTTTCTAAAAATACTTTTTAAAACGAGTTATTTTGGAAAATACTTTATTTTTAAAACAATTTTTTATTTAGGAATCCTGTAACCTTAGGCTCGGATACCATATGTAACACCCCACACCCCTTAGTATACCCAAAAGAGCATACTAAAAGGCATGTTGCTTGTAGGTATAACTAAAACTAGAAGAGACTAAGATTCACAAGACAAAATTATATAAACAGCGGAAACAATTATAATAATAATAATTTATTTAGAACAAAACCTCAGAATTACTTTATAAATCAAATAAGTCGCCACATACCAAATACATTAAAATAACCTTACGTGTCTTACGAAATAAAATCCATAGTATCAATAATATCAGAGTACATTACATCCCTCATAAAACGCCAGCTTAACAAAAAGAACTAAAAACTGAAACTAAAGAAAAGAAATACATGATAGAATCTCCTCCGAAGAAATCACCAAGCAGCTGCAATCTACCGTCCTTGCCGCTGATTGCCTATGGCGGAAAAGGGGAAAATGGAGGAGTGGGTTAGACTATAAGTCTGGTGAATGATAGTAATTACTAGAATCATTAAGCAAAGTAAAAGTAATAGACTTTACAACAGTTCTAGTATATAAAAGGAAACAAAGGAAATAGGGAGAAGGAATAAGCTAGAAATAAATACGAATTAACTAGATCAGCATAATTGATTAACTTTGATTGTTTGCACTTGTTTTTTATAGCTGCTTAGATTAGGTTGAATTCCTAATACTACCCTTTGATCGGCCTGCTACTCCATAAAATCTACTGTGGACCGGAAGCTAAATCTCCCTACGCAGTAGACATTGGTGCCTATGAAAGGCATACACTAAGCGCTTAGAACTCATAACGATTACTGAGCACCCGAATGGAAGTCGCACGCGTAACTGCCACCATTCTCATGTTACCTGTTGTTCCACTTATTGGGTCTTCTTATTACCTCAAGCTCCAGCATAAGTGAGACACCTCGTCTCACTTCAGGGTTAGGTGAAACACCGTGTCCATAGAAATAACAGGGGAAATGCTATTGGTACTGGCCCGTCATCCAAACAATATCTAGTTGCGCCCCTTGCCCAAATCCCTATGATTTGGACTTCTACTTATTGACCATTTACTACCGTTATTAACATAAGCGTGCCCATCTTCTCACTTCAGGATTATGTGAAACACCGTGTCCATAGAAATAGGGGAATGTTATTTGGTATAGGTCCTACTTTAATTCTTTGCTTATTAACTTAGGCAAATTATTTAAATAAGCCTTTACTTTTGTTCTTACTATTTGTGCTTATTAATTTATCCTAAGTCTTAAAATAAGCCTCACTCTGTTCTATTTCTTATTTTAACCTACGTTATAACCATGCTTATTACTTAACCCAAGGTCTAAGTGTAAAAATAAGCTTCTTTCATCTTATACTATTTCTAGTTATAATTCTAAGTTATAACTAGGCCAATTATCTTTAATTAGTCCAATTCTAAAATCAATGTCATAATTTGGCTCAATTTCAACCTTAATTCCATTTTTATTACAGTCTATACAATTTACATCTTATCTTCCGTTATTTTAGTATTCTTATAATTTTAATCCATATTTGCGTTTAATCTATTCTAATCCATATGCGAAGAAGAAGGAGAAATAAAAGAAAACTGAAAATAGAAGAAAATCCAAAGCGTAGGAAAAATATGTGAATAACGCATAAATAACAGTAAATAAATTAAAATACTATAAATAAATCGAAAAGCTATAATTAACATAAATAAACTAAAATTAACTGAAAAGAATAGCTAAAAGAAATAGATAGAAAATAATTCTAAAAACTATAAATAAACTATTAAAAAGGTTATTCCAAAAATCATAGTAAAACTACAACTATTGGAAACCCTATTATTTTAAATTACTTAAAGAAATCTAAAATAATTACAATCACTCACCTGTGGTCCTAGGCTCTTCCCTTTTGGTTTTCCTGGATCCACTTGAGGGTATTAAAATATTTTTATTAAAAAGATTCTCTCCTTAGAAAATTATTCCTTTTAGGGTCCTTCCTGAAAAGGTAAACCCAAGCGGAGAAAATCTAGAATGAGAAAAAGTGTTAGGTCTAGGGTCTTATTTATAGGGGTAGAAGTGGATCTCAGACCGTTGGATTTGGGGATTGAATAGGATGCAACCACATCATAGGCTGAATAGGAGCCGCCGGATGGAAGCACGGAAGGACCAGACGGAGCCAAAGATCGAAAAAATCATGTACAAAACTTGCTGGAACAAACAAAAGTTTATTCGCTCACCACGTAGGGCGGGTCGACCACCAGGTCGACCTTCCCTCCCACTAGGTCGACCGTCCGGTTGACCTAGGGTGTGGTTGGTCGACCTGACCCATGTAATTTTTTTTTGTTGATTCTTGTTTCGTGCGTAACTTCTTCATATTGACTCGGATTCTAACATTCCATATATGAAAATTTACTAGAAAATTACCACGGACACAATGGTGCAACTCCCGTGGCTCAATTCTGATAATTTCACATAGTTATTTTATCATGACTTTAATTAATGAATTAATTATTATGGGTTAAATTTCGGGTTGTTACAGAAATGATTTGAAAGTATCATTTTATAAGCATCAAGATTGAATAAGTATTTTTATAGAAATATCAAATAGTTTTATTTTCAATCAAAGTGCAAAGGAAGCGTGTGTTCATAAGAAAGAATGTTAAAAGGTACACTAATATTTCTAAGCTATAAGTAAACAACACGTTGTCGATTTTAACGATGTACTTGTGTTAAAATCAGCCTTAGTTGTTTTAATACTCAACATTGGATTAATAAATGATGTCTTTTATAGTAAGTATAAAAGATGTCGGAAATGTCCCAAATGATATGCAAAGATACCTTATTAAAATGTTTAATATGGAACATGTAAGATTGATTCCTTTGCATTGGAAAAAGGAGTTATCATACATGTTATGTTATCTACGATATCATGATTTGTTTTTGTATTTAATACATGTAACAAATATCAAATCCAAAATTGATATCACTAACGGATTGTTTGAAGTGTTCTCGTGTATTTATGAAATACTAGCGAATTATTTACAGAAACATAAATTCCTTATGAAGGAATGTTAAGACTCAAACTTTCACAAGTAATATTGAGTATATTATGTCAATAATAAAACTTTAAGTTAGAAATGTTCCAAATGAAAGACCGTGGCTGATTCAATAAAAAAAGGCTTGGTACATCACCTTGAATAGCGCTGCAATCAGAACAATGTATATAAAAAAAATATAAGTGCACAAATTTATAACTGAGCCGATTCCAAATGTTGAGAATCTCATGATAGAGTTATATGATAACAATGTTGTAATATAGTCCGTAATAGAACTTAGAGCTCACTAGAAGTCGAGAGACATACTCCAATTTGTTCAACATGATAAAACAGTTTATCTCCGTCGAAGAGAGTTGATTGACAGAGTAGATAATAAAAATATAATAGCATACCCGTTCACAAAGGGACTAACCTAATTGGTTTTGAGAAAACCGATTGGAGAAGTTGGAATAAGATTCCATAATTGACCCCAAATGCAAGTGGGAGATTGATAGAGTTTGGGGTATGCTCTAGGGGCAATTATGTAATTTGTTACATATATCTAACTCGTTGACCAATCTTGTTCGAAATAAAGGTATTTTCTTTCTATTATATACTTGATATAATGTGATTATATTAATTAATAAATTTAATTAAAAATATACTTAATAGAAAATCCATAAATGACGTGTTTGTGATAGTAATTACAATTAGTTGTAATCATGAGTATTGGATCACATTGTTACAAAACACATCATTTTAAATGTTCCTAGTCAAGATGCATCGACACTGGATTTCGATGTATCCGTTGAGACTAGAGTACGTAATGCTCTCCAAATGTTGGGTAGTGTATTACTCATGACCGTTGAGGGCACCTAGAGGTTACAGACCGATAGTTATTGGATAGCTGTAGAACAACTCACTCGGTAGTTTTCTGTTGGTTAATACAACTAAGGTCAAATAGAAAATATCGATGTGACTAATTTACAAAATTCTTTCGACTTGAGAATACTGTCAACCTTCAATATGAAAAACTCTACTTTGATTATAGTCAAATCATGGAACGACATTCATCAAGTGATTATAGTTGGGTCGAGTGGAAGTATTGGAAGGAAGACACTATTCAAGAGAGGATTCGTCACTTCAGTTATATGAGGTTAGTATCATGGTCAACTCAAGTCAACCCAAAGTCAAAATCTCTGGCCCAAGTAGTACGGTTAATAGTAAATGTTATTATTGAATCAAGGATTTTGTGTTTGAACTATAGAGTTGAATATGGACAATATTGGAATTTTAAACTGTAACGACCCGGAATTGTCGTCTTGAATTATGAATATTTGTTTTTAATATACAATAATACGATCTTTTAATCAAAATAAAAATCCCCGTTAAATAACAATTGGTAAAAATATATAGTTTTTAATCCAGTTAATAACTTGAATTTTTCCAAATTTTATTTATAAAATAGAAATTGATTTAAAATGGAATTTTTTATATACTTATAACAACAAAAGAATTTATATGTGAAATAAAAAAAATCAAATTAATAAAATGAATAAGAATATATTATAAATTAAAATGATTATAGCTTATGAAATATAAATTGAAAGAGTTTTAAAATTTTGGATTTTCTTATTTATATATATTAGTTGAGAAGGAAGAATATAAAATATATATGAACTAAATATAAATAGTATGTTAGAAACAATATATATAAATGGTAAGTGAAAAGAAGAAAATGTATATGAAAAATATTATATGATGAATATGAGAAAATTTATAAAATCATTTAAACCATTTTAATAAGAAATCTTTTACAAGAAGGGTTAACAAAAAATTTTATTTTTATAAAAATAGAATAGCCAAAACTTTTATTGCTTTGAGTTATATATTTTTTAAAATAGAAATAAATATAAATATGAAGACTCAAAATTTGTTTTATTTAAAACCACTTTACAAATTATTTTCAAAATATATATGGAAGCATGTTATATGTAACGACCCACGATTTTGGACCATTCAAATCGACAATAATCCACACATGTCTGACTTGAATAATTCAAAATAACAGATTGTAAATAAATTTGGAGAAAATGAAATACAAATCACAGAATCACAGACACAGAACAAACAGAATACCTCGCAGCGGAATATAAAATACATAGTAGTTCATGAAGCTACTACGGCAGAGTCTCAAACCAAATACATAATACAGTCTGAAAACAACATAATAGAAATCCCAAATACATAGAAGTTCACTAATACATGAGATAAACTAGAACAGCTGAAACAGAAAGTAGATATAAATGTAGATAAGCAGAAACTCCAGCAAAGACCAGCTCCAGAAAGAAAATCCAAAGCTGTGAATACTCAGGCTGACCCGAGCGTAAAGTAAAACACAAAACACTCGAGTCAGGACAATATATACTTATATAATGCAAACCAACTCAAGTGAACTGTAGTAGAAATGCACAATAACTCAAAGGATGCTTGGGATCGCCCATCCTTTAAGGATCAGTTAAAATATAAATTAAATACATTCCGTGGTTAAAATTTCAAAATGGTATTTTATACTTCGAAATCAAATATCATTTCAAAATTCAATATCATTCAAAAATCCAAAATATCAAAATATCTTATCTTCCAAACCACAATCATTTATTTAAAATACCATTTCAACATACATTTCAAATAGTTTATATTTCAAAACAAATTACTTCATTTAAGTAATAAAATAAAGTTATTTTATTTAATAATTAAATTATTAAATTTCCAAAATTTTCAATCTTTCAAAGTTCATTTATTCACTTAAATTTATCAAAACAATGAAAATTCACCTTTCGCAGCATTTGGAAAATGCTACCGAAAGTTACATTTAAAACAGTTCAATTTAACAAAAGACAGCATTAAAAATGCTGTATACATTATTTCAAATAAAACTTTAGTTAAATTCAACAATTATAGCACTTACAAAGTGTTATAATATCCCTTTATTAAAATTTAGCGATTTGGTTCATTTATATCAACTACAGCATTACCTGTAATATCATTTACATTAGAAATAATAGCATTTCAAAAATGCAGTTAATTAACTTCAAATATTCAATATAATTTCACAAACAATTATATTTTTATTTAAAATAGTTTTAACTTATAAAATCACATATTTTCACTTATATAACCATCATTCAAATACCCTTATATTCATGATTTTATAAAGTTAAATTACCACTCAAAAATCAATATTTAATAATAATTCACTTATTAAATTCCAACATTAAATTTTAAATTCATTAAATTAAATTTAACTTAAAACTTAAGTTTAAATTTTCAAATATAACTTAATTTCATTTTTATTTACTTAACTTAAAATTCACTTTTAAGCCAAATTCATAAATTTCCAATTTTAGTTATATTTCAAAATTTCAACTTAAATATTCATTCATTTCACATTTTAACTTTATTCAAAAATCATTAATATATTATAAAATAATTTAAATTCACTTTAATCCAAATACATGAATTTATAATATTTCATATTTAATTTAAATTCTAATTATCACCAAATTAAAATTTCCCAAAATAACTTACATTTCAGATTTTCTAACTTTACCATTAATTTATTTCACTTATAAATTTTTAGAAAATCAATAATGCTTTACAAAAATAATTTTTAATCAAATTTAAATCAAAATATTATAATATTTACATTTCTAAAATATTTTAAATTTTTTAGAAAAACATATTTTAACTACGGGTCTGTATTTCATTTTTTTTAGCCTAGGTAAAGTGATACGGGTAATATATCATTTCAACCCGTAATTTACAAAGAAAACCCGGGTTTGATCATTTCAAACCCACAATCCCAAGTAAATGAAAATAATTGAAAATCATTCAGGCCTATCATTTCAGCCCATAACGATTTTCTCATATTCTAAAGTCCGTTCGGGTATGTATCATTTCAACCCATAGTGATTCTAATCTAAAGGGAACTTGCAGTGTGATAAACTGATAAAAATAACAGAACAACATAATATAACAGTAACATATGATATAACAGGTGTTTAAGCATGGTTGAACATCATATAATCATAACATAGCACATATAATATTGTGATGCATTTTACAGATTCAAAAGTGGTCAATTTACTAGTTATATATGTACATATTGTCTGGTGAGAATAACTCACATCTACAAGCTGGAGATAACAAATACAGACACACAACAGAGATCCAAAAAGGCATGAAAGCACGACTACGATTCAAGTGAGGAAGAGCCAAAGCTATTTTTCTTGTGCATATGAAACAAAACAATATATATAACATGAATTTCAAACCAAAATATGACATTAAACAAGCTAGAATTAAGGAACAACAATTAATCAAACACTTGCACTTGCTTCCACCATCACTATGCTAAGCATGTAGGGTGATAAGGCACTGCCATGGGGTGTATTTGGTCAGGTATGAGTCAAATATGGTAGGCCTAACAAGGGTAGTGAAGGTATGGAAGTGAATATGCATGTACAACACAAGTACAAGGCAACAAAGTGGGTTTTCTATGCAAATATGGTTCGGCCATAGGCATATATTGGCACGACCAGGCCTGGTGAGGTCAGGTACTGATGTGGCAGAGGTCTTTGGGTCAGGTAGGTGCTGGAGAAGGTGGTGCAAGTGGTGGCCAAGAGGTGTGGTGAAGTGGTGAAGGCAATAGGTGGGCTCGGCTATGCATAAATAAGAAGGATTTGCTAATTTTTGTGTGGAGCTTGCATCTAAGGGGCCACGGCCAGGTAGGTCAGTGGAGATGGAGGAGTTTTGCAGCTAAACAAGGTGGTGATGAAGGTGATGGTGAAGGTGGAGGCTATGGGCCGAGCAACCTAAGTGAAGGCAAGGCAAATACAAAGGAAAATTCAATGAAATGAGAAGAAAAAGTGGGAAACAAAAGACATTACCTTGGTTTTTCTTTTCAGATCTGAACCATGAGTGAAAAGTGAAGTGGGAAAGTGATGCTTTCACGTGAATTACAGAAAGAAAAGTCACGGCTAATGATAAGGAAAGGACGGCCCAAAATGAAGGGGTGTGAAGATGGAAGGTCAAAAGCAAATGAAGAGTTTTTGTCCTTTGAAATTTCCTTTTTCTTTATTCAAATAAACCAAAATAAAACCATGAAAATAAAATAAAAATGGATACAAAAATACTGTAAAATGAAATGAATAAATAAATTTTAGAAAAAAATAGAAAAATATAAGAAAATAGTTAATTATATGTAAACTAGTATTGAAAATTGAAAACAAAATATAACTAGTTTTTGTAAAAATAACAACAACACTTTAAAATGTTTTTAAAAATAAAATATATACATGGCATGACATATTACACACATATACACAAATTAGAATAAGATATGACAAATAAAAATATTATTTATATAATTTAAAATAGACAATTTTATTAAATAAATCAATTTACATACAATATTGTAAATAGCATAACTTTCACAATATAAATCGGATTTCAACGAAACCAAAAGTAGTATTCTTGAAATTTAATTTATTTTCATAATAAAAGATAAAATTCAGAAATTAAAATATTTATATTTTAAATTTAAAAGTCAAAGTTTGACCAAATTGACCAAAATTCACTTTTCTAGAAAATATTCTATTTAGTCACGTTTGAAATTCTAATTCACATCAAAATCAAAATTTATATTTAAAATAACAAAATTTATCCATTTTAATAAATAAAATAAAGTTTTCAAATCAGGAAATTCAATTTAAAATAATTAAAATATACAATTAAAATAATCACAAAATATAGGGTTGTTACAAAATTTGTTTTATAAATATACAATTAAATATAAATATGAAGACTCAAAATTTGTTTTATTTAAAACCACTTTACAAATTATTTTCAAAATATATATGGAAGCATGTTATAAATCAAAGGAAAGTTAACCAAGTAAATAAAAGAGAAAATAACAAAAAGTTAACAAGTAAAAATGTAGATAGGAGAACATTCTTGGTCATAAACTTTGTAAGTAAACTTACAAGTCAAGTGAAGTGAAAATATATGCATACTTGGTCAAAAAAAAAAGAAGTTGCTTGGTCAAATATCAAGCAAATAAAGTATAAGCATATGAAAGGCCTAGTCAAAGAATTAATGTAGGCTGAAATTATCTCATTTCAAACTTCACTTCAACTTCAGCCACCAAGTTTTCATCTCAGCCATCAAAAATTTCACCTCTGCCACCAAAATACCTTTTCAATCCATCATAAATCATGGTACATGTCAAAAAAATTCTTGAGCTCCAAATTTTTGGAAAAGAACACATCATTTTATCCTATGCAAACAAGTATATATATAGGTGTTAGTGTGTATGTAGTTTCAGATGTTTAAGCCTATAAAACCATAATCTTGTAACAACTCTGTAAAATAAACTTGAGCAAAAAGAAAATAAGAGAAGCATCATGTTCAAAAGCCAAAGCAAACAAGATTTTCAAGTATCCAGATCAAAAACTGAAGTTCAACTAGAAATTTCAGAGATTTCATCAATGATCAAGGTGAGATTTAAATTTTGAATGGCTGGAATGCTAGAAAACCACTCTGACATGTTAACAGAGTTAAACTTCACATATGCTTAGACTTTAAAAATCAATTGCTCACAATCTTAATCGAATTAGCTAATAATGTCAGCTAATGGAGTATGTGTTTTTGAATCAAGATCATGCTAAAAATAGTTTGAAATGTGTTTATTGTGTATATTGTGTAAAATGGTCGAATAACAGTAAATGACCCAAATTCGTCTAATTTTTCCATGCTTTAAAAATGAAATCAGGTATAAAATCGTGACTGTAGGATGAAGTTAGGAATTTTAGTGGAAGATTCATGATTTTTAATAGCCTAGGTTGTGTGTAATTCGAAGATGATCGGAATTCACAAAAAAATTAAATTCCGGCGATGGAGTCGTCGAGAGGAGGGGAGGCTTGGTCGAGAGGGAGCGTCGTGACAAGGCTGAGGAGTTCAATGTGGCCGAATCATGGTTTTGGCTCTGGGTTTGGGTGGCGTGGCATTTCTAGGGTTTAAGGCTTGTTTGAGGTGGGGTTCGATCAGCTCGAGACTGGCGAGGGAGGGTGGCGTCGAGCGTGGCCGGGGTTGGCGTGGAGGAAGTGGAGGACCTGAGGGTTATGTTGATGGTGGAGGTGTGTATTCTTGTGATAGAATGAGGTGGGGCAAGGTCGTTTTTGGGCGATGGATGAAACTGGAGTGTGTCGTTTCTTGGTGCTCGCGGTGGAAGAATCGGTGGGAACAATGGGAGCAGTGGCGAAGGGGGTCAATCGAACAAGGGCGAGGAGGGGAACTAGTTGGTTGGTGTAGAGGGTCGAACGGCGGTGAGGTTGGATCGTGCACGTGCACACGTACACGCATGCACATGGGGGTCCAGGTTGAGAAGATGGTCGTGTTTTGGGAAAATGGTGGTTCCTATGGCTTTGGTTTGGGTTAGAGGCATGCAAGATGGTGGGGTGGGAAAAACCGAAGAGAGCAGCGAAGCTAATCGATGGTTTTAGGTGTGGTCGGGTTTTTCGTGGATTCACCTGGAACGAATGAGGAAGAAAAGAAGAAAGGGAAAGGAAGGAGGAGAGGGAATCGGTTTGGGTCACTGGAATGGGCTTCGGCCCGAAGAAAAATGTGAGGGAAACTTAAAACAAAATTAATGTTTAACTTTATAAATGTTTAGTAAAATTTTGAAATTTCATAACTAATGCATACGAATTCCAATTAACGCTAGATTGGTGGCGATGGATCCGTATCGACGAACATTACGTCATCGTATAATATGTTGTCAAGTTTGAACTAGTGAAATTTTATGGTATATTAAAGCGGCTAGAAATTTAATTTCTCCGATTTAAACAAATATCGTCGTTTAAATTTATATGACCTCTCTATTGAAGTTATTTGCCCAGATAAAAATAATGATGAGTTAATTCATGTTAATTACGATGTTTTGACATTATTTTAGCGGAATAAAACATTGTTCCGCTAATTATAATTAATTGGACCCCTATTGGCAGAAGAAATCACCGTTTGCCATTATTATTGAATATGCATAATTTTGGACATTGACTAGCAGAAGAAAAAAACCTGTTCTGCTGTCATATTTGTATGGACATCTATTTATTATCTTGATAATTATGTTAGGCAATATGATGTTGAATTAATTGTTAAAAAATGGATTGATGTGAATATCTGAATCTGCTATTCTGGATTTTTATGGAATGAATGGTAACTTGATTAAGTACCATTGAAATTAATAAGCCTCTTTCCAAATTTGGAAGTTGATTTTTGAATCAAGGTTGTTTTATGGTTAATTATTTTATGATTTTTAAAAAGTTATTTGAAAGTATTGGTTTCAAAGTTATTTAATTATCTAAAGTGTTTAAAAGTATATTTTAATTATTAATTAAAGTTATCTTATAATGATTTGATTTAAAGTTAATTATTATCTAAGAATTTATCGGTATTAAAATATATTTTTTCAAACATTATTTGTTCAATAATTGTTTTTAAAAATAATATATTGTATAGTATACCGTTATAAAAGAGTATTTCCTAAATTAACTTTGAAATTATTATATAAACTTTATAAGTATTATTTGAGATGGTTATCGAAATAAAAGATTTCGAGAAGTAATGGTATAATTTCATAGCGTAATTCAAGGGCAGAGATTGCCTACAGTTTGGGATGTTTTCACTGGGATAGCGACGTAACTATTGTGCAAACTGCGATCTATGATTGATTGCATGGCGGAAATCGGGAGTCATAGATTGCCTAAGTTAAGTTTGGGTTTCTTCTGGGATAGAGACATAACCATCGAGCTGCGATCCATGGTCGATACCGAATGGTGCTTTCCATATTTATTTTAAAAAGATTTCAAGTATTTATGGAAGATATGATTTGTTAATATACTTATTCCGGTGAGATAAGTATATGACTGCTTAGTGATTTCAGTGGGAAATGAAATCTTTGCTTGAATGTTTGTTTATTTGATAGTTAAATAACCGACTATCAAATCTTGACAAAAATATGTAATCCTTCTTAATTTTGGTGGTACGAAATTATTCCCTACTTAATACCGAAGGATTTTAACTCTGGAAATATCTAGGAGAAATGCGAGGATTATATGGTACAGTTACCATCGGGTTGCTATACTATACGTATAAACTTGTGGATCTTCTAGGACAAATGATAAGGAGATCCGTCTACTTAAACGGTTAGGTGGTGATCCCTGATCTTATGTATTGTCTGATTATTTTCTGAAGAACCGGTCTTGAGAATTCCGAAAATCAACGAATGGTTTTTGGAGCACCTAGGAAATGGAGAGTGTACTCGTAAGAGATGACTCGGAAACCATGAACTACTCCGAAACCATATACAGTTAAATGGAGGAGATACGTTATATTTTTGGATGTTGAAATCCATGTGTGCTTCCTTGACTCGTTGGAGGGTGGGAATCCGTGTGTGATTCCAAGATCTATTTAAGATGTGGGGATTTGATTGTGATTCTGAGGCCATTGTGGTGTGGGAATCCATAAGGGATTCCATGATCTATTTTTGGAGCGATGCGTAAGCTGGAACGCCGGACGTATACTCATCAGCGGAAATGACTAAAACTAGAGATAGGAGGCATGGCCAGTAAGGTTGGCAAACCTATAGTGTGTATTTGGCTCCTTTCTAGCAATACGGATACCTTTGGTTATTTTTGGGCATGCCAGAGCGATGCACTCGGTCTTAGTGAGACCAGTTATGTTTTTCCTATAGTACCCCGGCTAGACGGCTATGATGCTTTAGAAGGATAACTATGATCCTTGTGCAGGACGACCATTCTCGAAGCACTAAGGGCACCTCCATGGAAATCCTATACAATTAGCGAACGAGCCTTATCGGATTTTGATTTTAGGACTAGTATCATTGTGATGTACACAACACATGCATCATAGCTACTTGTTATTATTACTTTGGTGATTAGACACTATTATAATATCAGATGATTTTCTATAAAAGAGTTTGGTTATCGTAAGGTAAAAAACCGTCCGTGTTTATTTGCGGTAAGGTCTTACGAGATAACTTTGTTTTTGAAAAGGGTACTAAACTTTAATAATCAAGTTGATTATGATTTAAATTCTGACGCTGGTTTTACCAAACTGACCCGAGCATGGTTTTTCCTAAATGTTCGGGTCAGATCGAGCATATTTCCAGGTTTAGATGGATAATTTGGAGCTTTAGGAGAGGAGCTGGATGCCCAGAGACGTATTCACGTAGATGATTATATTTCTATTGCATATATGGTTATTTATCAGCAATTGTGAGGACAGGTTGTTATAATTGTCCGTGCTGAATAAGTTAGTATACTCTGATTGGTGTCTATATATATAATAATTACAGTTTTGTTTTTGTGTAAAGATTGTTATATATTATAGGTTATTCATTCTGCTGTGAGATTTTGTATTGTTGGTTTTCTTTTTATCAACTTTCTATCTTCTTTCTACTTTCTTTTTCTTAACTATCCGCCTTCTCGTGCAATTTGGGTTGGACAAGTGTGGTTAAATGTCAGTTTAAATTGTACGGAAAAGTGGGTTGTGACATGACCATTACCAAATTCCATAAACCCAAAGTGATACAGTTTTTGACGAAGAGAATTGGTGTATATAAATGTCACTAATGGGTAACGCTTATTAAATTAAATAAGATTTTAATGAAAATGAATAAGCGATAAATTTGGCCATAATGTTACACCACTTGCTAAGTGATGTGTGAACGTTAACATTCGAATAGTTCAATGTTAATTCCTGACCAAATTTACACCTAAGAGTTACACAAGTGAAATGATGAATTCCCTTAAGAACGAATGATTTAATTAGTTTATCATTGTTATAAATAAATTATATTAATTAATATTTATGAAATATTAATTATAAAGATTTGAATATGGTTTGAGAAATAAAAAATGTTATATATTTATAACAGTTATAAATGTACCAATCGATATATGATATCGATAAGCGATTAAATTAGATTTAATTACATAGCATTTTGGTTTGGGCTTAAATGGGTTTAAAGCCCATCATTAGGACTGCAAATTTTGGTTTTGACAAGTTATTGAAGGCGGCTAAAACTTAGGATTAGACCTAGAGATGGATGGCTAAGATTAAGAGAGAATAAGTAATGAGATTGTCCTAATATCTCTCTTGTACAAGGCTATATATATGGATCTCTAAACCCTTAGTCAAAAACAACTTTTAGCTGCCATAATTATCAAGTTTGCTGGTCGAAATTAATCCCCATATCAGTTCTAAGAATCTTAAATCAATTCAAGTTAAGTAAAAGCATTAATTGATAGAAAAGGTTGACGATTCTAGACTTACAATCTGACAGATCGAGCATAACTAGAGAAGGGAATTCATTGATTCATGTGGACTCAAAGGCATCATCAATTGGTATTTTATTTATATATTACAGTAATCATATCATATTTTATGATTTAATATTGATTAATCCCAAATCTGTATATATATATATTAATGTTGTATATCTAGTTAGGTGAGATTTTCGTAGGTATATGTAGTTGTCACAAATTAGTTTGGTTATGTGCATGGTTATATTATTATGTGTTATAATTTATGTATAAACAATTCTAATTTGCTGTAAAAATTAAATTTTGTCATTATTAATTATTTTATGTATATTTATATATTAATTTAAATATAGACTAATGTATATTTTAAACATATAATTACATATATGTATATTTATAATGTATAAATAGCTTAGAATTTTTCCTTACACCTATTTATAGATAATATGAATTATCAAATTCAAAAATAAATTTTTTATATATATAAATAATTTTAAATTATCTTCTATTGATTATTTGAATTGTTTATTTTATCTAAAATAATTATTGCACTAAAAATTCGATTTTATATTTTTAAATTACTACATCTATCCAGTAATCCACATAAAAAATTTCAATTTTTTTTATCAATATTTAATATTTTTAATAATTAAATTACTTCCTTTGGATATCTCTTTAATTTATTAAAAACAATATTTTATTTCAAAAAATCATGGAAAATTTTTTTAACCTATATTTTATGATCCTAAATTTTTGTAAATTTTAAAATTTGAGTTTTTTAATATTTATTTCTAATATTTTTAATTATAATGATCAAAACTATTTATTATATATATATAATAATGATAAAGTTATAAAATTATTATTTTATGTTTGTTATGCTAATTTCGATCTGGAAATAATTTTAAAATATATATATTTATATTTTAAGTATTTGAATGTAATTAAATATTCATATATATACATTTTATTTAACCTTATATATATATATGTATGTATTAATTTTAATTATTATATATGTATGTATAATTTTATATGTTTAATTATGTATATATATTTATACAAATGTTTAAATTTATATATATATATATATAATTTTGAGAATTTTAGTTATAAAATATATTTTAAATATATGTGTACGTATTTATATAAATATACTTTGCATTATCGATTTATGGACATATTTAGACAACATACAATACATACGAAATGAGCTAATGTGTCCATTGCGATGTAAATATCAATATCTATATACGGGCATGTTATACCCTTCACGGATTATTATGTTACACATGTACACACATATGTATATGTATATGATACATGTATATCTATAAATCTCATTCAATTAACTTTACGTTACAAAATACTTAAATTTAAATAAAATATATGATTTTATTTAAAATGAATTTAGAATTGTTCTAAATGAATTAGACTTCATAGGCCCAATAAAGATCCAATAGGATAAAAAAAATTGAAATACACCCACCACTACCGCTGCGGGCTGGCCTAGTTCTAACTGGTCACATCTCGTTCCTAGAGTTGCATACCCTCCTATCAGATTCGCAATCCTTAATAAAGTAACAAGGTATGTGGGTTCTAAGCATAACCTATCAACTAAATACTGAGATATAAATGAATGCGATGCACCGGTATCAAATCGTACTCTAACCGGTATACTTCTAATCAAAAGCGTACCTTCCATCATAGGCTTTCCTTTCTCAGCAGCAGTTGGCCTAGCAGACGATGGTCCAACAACGAAGACCTTTCCCCTATCTGCGCTGACTAGTTCTGAACACTGATTCTTATAATGCCCAACCTGGTCGCAGTTAAAGCACTTCACACCCTTCTTGTATGCGGCCTTCTTCCCCTTGTCAGTTCGGCATTCATGAGCATAATGACCGTTCTTATCACACTTAAAGCAAACCAGATTAGCCTTTCCCTTCTTGGCAGCTTCTCCCTTTTGGGCTCCTTTCTTCTTGAAGAACTTCCTCTTCTTGCCAAGAGAACTCCGGGTTTCAACATTTCTCCTTCCCATAAGTATTAAGCATCTCCTCATGTCGGATTGCCATTTCCACAACAACATTACAAGGATCACGAAGATGTGGTATGGTCGCCCTAGCAATCTCGGGTCTCAATCCCCGAATAAACTTCTCATTCCTCTTGATGACAGTGTCAATGGTAGCATGTCCATACCTAGGTAGCTCAACAAACTTCGTGGCATGCTAAATCACCGACATCTCGCCTTGCACCAAATCCATGAACTTCCTTAACAGGGCCGACTTGGCAACTTCAGACAAAAACCTTTTCTCGAATCTCCTCCAAAATTCCACTCAAGTCAACTCTTCCTCGAGAAATCCGGTAGTAACACTATTCCACCAATGAAGCGCTGCTCCCTGTAATTGTTTAGAAGCAAGCCTCCTTTTCTGCTCATCGTTCAACCCCAAGTCAGGGAAGATTCTATCACAATGCAAGAGCCAATTCTCAACTTCTATAGCATCCTCCATTCCCAAAAACGGCTTCCCACTAAGGCTGGTATAATCCCTGCTCAACTTAGCATAGTTGTTTCCAATTGGGGCCATGAGATTAGCTCCTCCAACATTCTTAGCTACTCCAACAGTTTCTCTAGCTTGCATCAGATTGATGAAGAACTGATACAGCATACCCATATCTACTGGTGGATTTCCAGCAACTACATTGGCATCTGCATTTTGATTAGCATTTTCCTGTCGACCCGGGTTCCTCCTGGTGGGTCGAACGTTTTCGTTTGTTATGGTGCTTCCTCCACCGAGATTTCCTCTTCCATTTCCTGCCTCCATATCTTCCTTTCTCGTAAATTTGCATACAAGCCTTAGTAAGATACAGAAGAATGGTCAAAGAGAGAGGGGAACACGTACTTATATATATCAGGTTTAAGTACGTTACTATATCGTTAAGCCAAACCCCGGTCTTATTTTCTAATTCATTGGATTATGTTTTGAAAAGTCTTTTAAGTTTATATTTCTTAAGTTTTCATAAACCTATGCTCTGATACCAACTTGTAACATCCCCACTTGGAGGCCCAAAACTAATGGCTATGGATGCTGCAGTCATCCATGGTTATTAATCCTTGACAACCAAATGCGGTAATGTTAGATACATTGATACAACAGAAACATATGGATAGGAAATTTTTTTAAAACCATTATACAAATTTCTCATTCCATTTCAATCATATTTCAAATTCATTACATAATCCCAAATTCGAGAACCACACTCAGAGAAAATATAATTACTACAAACTACGCCAAGAGCGACATATGAAGATGCCCCCTTGGATGATCAGAGTGTATATATAGGAAACTAAACAACTTTTCCTTTACATCAAAACACAATGAAATCAAATAGAAAAGAACTCCTTCTAAGCTAACTTACCTCCTACACGTCTCCGAAAGCTTATTCGTGTAAAGGAGAACCTGAAAATACTCAACTCTCAAACTACTTAAAAGCAATTGAGTACCTGAGAGTTTAAGGGGATAAGATAAACTTTGAGTTAGACATAAAGCCTGTTATGAATAATAAACTACCATCTTGAACCATTTAGATATATAGTGAGACCACGCCGCTTAGCGGAACGGATTTCCCCTCATTATTATCTTATCCAAAAATTTATAATAACCATATACTGTGCTCCTGCATCCACAATGGTTAAAACGTATCAATTTAAAATGTATCATGATGATATGCAAACATGCAAAATATAATGGATTTCATATCCCATTCATTTGAACATCTGTCTCAATCATAGTTTCTAGGGTCACTATTAACCTATTAGTTTTCATCGGCTGACTAAAAACCTGTTTAAAGTTTATGGACTATTTGTCTGGCTTCATAGTTTTCAAGGGATCACTAAGAACCTGTGCAGTTAAAGCGCTCGGTGGATTCAATGCGGTAGAGGTGCAAAAAGTCATAGCGGGGATGTAGCGAAGATATAGCGGGATATATCGGATTACTCTAAAATAGCATATAAATCCCATACTTGTTGTTTTTACAAATATATATATAGTAATTATGTGAAAAATTAACATTCAATTGAATTATAATTAATACAAAAATAATTTTAAATAAAAATATGTGCAAATGTATTGTAAATGAACGTAAAACTGTTATACAACTTAATTTAATTTAGTAGAATATTAGAGTATTATCATTTCTAAACATATATAAAAAATTCAATGAAATTAATTAATTTCATAATTTTTATAGCGTATAAATATCATTTTTCAATCCAATTTTTTATAGAAGATATAGCGGAAATAGCGGAATATAGCGGAAATAATGGGATATAGCGGAAATAGCAGGGATTAAAGCGGAAAGGCTATATGTTGTGGATATATGGAAAAATCGTAGCGGTAGGAATCCGCTATAAGATATATCGGAGTTATAGCGGGGATATAGTCGGGCATTAACTGCACAACTAAGAACTTATTGGCCCCTGCCAATAATTTCATGGGTTCTCCCTGAACCTATTGATATCTCCAATAACTTCCCTCATATCATAGTTTTCATGAGTTAACTATGAACCTATTGACTTCTGCCAATAACTTTACCCGGATATAGTTTTCATGGGATCACTACGAACCTAATGGCCCCTGCCAATAACTCTATCCAAACATAGTTTTCAAGGGTTTACTATGAACCTATCTAATCTGACAACTTCTTTGATCAGTCTTTGGGCATCCTATGTTCTATTCTACCTGAATTCCTGGATGCAATCATACTCATACAGGAGTTAACTCGGTTTACATTCACTACTGGATCAACCTAGCTGGTTATTCTACTCTTCCTCTTCAAAATATAGTTATGGGTCAATTATACAGTGAATAATTTTATAGAAGAAGCATATAAAATAACTGATTATAACATAGTAATGCCAACATTTTTGGCTTAATGTCTTTGAAATCATTTTCACATGAAACATGGTTAATCTCTTTAACCCATTATTTTTATCAAGGAAAGCTTCTTCATAAATTCCCAAAATTATAAGCATTTCGAAGCTCTCTTATATTGCCATGGTTTTTCCTTTAAAATGAAAGTGGGTTTCTTATTTTGAAAACTAAGGCTTTCAAAACCTTAGACCTTCTACTTTTGAAACCATTAGGATATATCTTTCGGAAGCATTTAAATCTTCTTATCAAAACACTTATGTGACGACCCACATTTCGGAAGGTTTAAATTGACAGTAATCAACACATGTCTAACTCAAATAATTCAGAACATAGATAATCAATGGGGTTAATTAAGAAAAATAAGAAAGGAAGAAGAAAACAAACACAGAATCTCATAGCGGAATAACAAAATATAATAATCAAATAACAGTTCATGAAACTGTTTACTATACATTTGATTATAAGTTATACAACATTTGTCAGAGTTTTATATATACAACAGAAACAAAATATAATGCAGCAGAACAACATGATGCAGGGAATAATAATAGTAAAATATACCAAATCTTCACCTTCGTCCTCCAGAAAATGATCTTCAATGCGCTGAAATACTCAGGGCTGACCCGAGCGTAATGAAAAATACAAAACACTCAAGTCGGGACTAAAATATTCTCATGTGAGTCAAATCGATATCACATAACATGAGTGTAATAGCGTCAAAGATGTTTACGGGATTTCAATCTCTTATCCAGTGTACAACGTGCATGCAATAACTCAAGAGATGTTACAGGATTTTCCATCTCTTAAGGATCGATCAAAATATTTATATATAGTAGAATACGCTACATATATAATGTCTAATCAGTAAAATAAATTTTTTTCTTACCGTTAAGTCTTACATTAATCCCTTTAACGCATTTTTAAGCATTGTCGTATAGTTTGCATATAACGCCCCAGTAGCACGTCGGGGAATAGGGATGCGATGTGATACGACAACACTAAACCAAAATTGTAGTGGTCTCGTATAGGGATAAAGTATGACAAGGCACGTGAGGCAATGCCCAAGGTAGGATACTACCAGTTCGGGTTGCAGGGCTGGTGGAAACGCATCGTAGCCATGACTGCCCACCGCGTCCATCCATCCCATATCGTCAAAGGGAGGTTATCCCAAAATCAAGGTGCGCCAATCGAAACCAACAACAAGAGTAATAGTATGGACCATGTCCAATAAAATCGAAGAACGGATGTCTACTAGGGGTAGCTAGCCCGCTTGGCCCTGTCAAGCTGTCATGTTTTAGTCATTTCAAATTGGCACAAGTGTCGGGGTCTATCCATCATCATTCGCTTTCTTCAAATCCAGCAAATGACGCCAAATCCAACCACTTCGTTCTGGAGTCTCCTCCGTGTATAGAGTTGTTAAAGTGGTTCCAATATTTACAAAGAGTATGCTAATAAGAGGCCCCGGTCTCTTTAACAACCAAACGTCATTTTACACACCGTTTAGTACTTTTACATTTCGAAAATGATTCATACTTGATATCAAAATATCATATTCGCTTAAAAAATCAATTTTACTTCACAATCATCATATTTACTTCAAAATATACTATTTCACTTCAAAATAATTTTCGCCTCAATATCTCGATTTCGCTTCCAAAATTGTTTCGAATTTCAATTTAGGCTCTAACTTCATTTTAACCCAATTCATATTTAAATCAATGGTTTAAATATATACATTCCAACCTTGACCAGTTTGAATTTTTAGAAAATAGTTTGAATAAATTTATGTAGTTTGAAAAGTTAAAATAGTTTGATATAAAATAGTTTGAGTATTGAAAATGGTTTATATAATAAAATAGCTTGGAAAATCAAAATAATTTGAATATTTAAAAAGATATATTTTAAACAGTTTATATTAAAATAATTTATTTCCAAATCAAACTATCACTTTTCATTTAACCAGTCTGGACCTAAGTCCAAATTCCAATCAACTGTTTCAGGTTCAATTATTTCATTTCAAATCATTTTCAATCTCATTTCAATTCAAATCGATTAAACTTCGATTCAATTCCAAACAATTTCAATTTCAATTGCAATCTGAATCAATTTCGATTTCGATTTCAAATTAATTCAATTTCAATTTCAATTCCAATTTGAATTAATTTAAATTCAATTCTCAATTTTAAAACCATTTCAATTTATCTCAATTTCGAGTTCAATTTCCAAATATCGATTTAGATCACTTAATTCAAATTAAACTTCAATTTTCGAATTTTGATTCAAATCTTAAAATTAATTCCATTCCCGAGCCTAAAATTTGAAATATTAATTTATATCACCTTTACTTAAATAACTTCGAAATTAGAGTAATAGTTTAAATCTTTTTAAACAATTCAATTTCAATAATTCAAGTCATATTTCAATCATGACTTCAAATTCCAATTAAATTCTTTAAAACAATTTCTTTTAGCCAAATTTAATTTCAACATTTCAACTCGAATTCTTAATTAATTCAATCTTCATAAATTCGATTTTTATTTCTTTGAATCAAAATCATTTAAATAATTTCAAAACCAAGACTTCTAAAATTATTTAATTTAACCGATCCGGTGTCCGTATATAATTTTCTATCCTATGGCCAAGTGAAGTGTTACATCAATTTAATTTCAGTGATGGATATATATCATTTCAATCCAAATCAAAGTGTCATAGGTATATATCATTTTAACCTATTTCTTAATTTATTCAAAATAATTCAAATGACAACTATATACTGCCAAATGATATATAGGGTGATAACAGGATATATATATAAAATAAATAAACATCCAACCATCTAATATATCAACCAATAGCATTTAATTCCAGTCAACATCTGAATCAACCAATGATTCATAACAATTACATAGTTATCAATATCGGGTATTTTACTGGCAATTAAATTCTAATTTCAAATTTAACTGTCAATTTTAATTTCTACAGTCCATTCATATGTCAATTTCATTTTCAAACAACAGTCAATAAAATTAGATAACTTCACAATCTCAATTTAACGAACATAAAAATATTATAGTACGTCGTTAGCGTTAAAACACTCACCTTTTATTTGAAACTGAAAATAATTTCAGCTTCAATAAATACCACTTTGATTCCACGCCAAAGCCTTCGTCGATACGATTCCAACGTGATTCGTTTCGTCCAAAACGAGCCTCGTATGCAAAAGTTACGTGATAATTAATATTCGAGATAATTAAAATTAATTAACCAAAATAATTAACTAAATAAACACAAAACCTTACAGCATCCCCTCACGCCTCTACCGCTCTTCCCAGATCAATGCACGCAGATTACTACGTCTTCCTTCTTTTTCTTTTTTTCTTTTTTTATATATATCGAACACCACCAGAACTATCCAACGCGCCGCCCTCCAACCGGACTCCACCAGCGAAATTCGCCACCGCGACCGCCTGTGCTCGCCACCCTCCAGCACTCACGCGCGAACATGTAGCCTAGTACGCCCAAAACATTGAGTCGCGACTCTGGCCAACTGTAACTACCCGAAATTTTCGACCCCAAAAATTCGACACTAATACGTTCACTATAGAAGTGCCGAGCAATCGAACGTCGGAAATCCCAGATTGTTGGGGTAAAGAAGAAAAGGAGGTAGAAGAAGAAACAGAAAACAACAGCACGGAATGTCACAATCGCAGCGGAACAAAATATAATATCAAATAACAACATTTACACAAGAAAAGCTGTAACTGTCAATTTACAAACAATATATCATAGTACAATCATTCACAAATAAACTGGACAGTTATAACAACTTGTCCCTGACTACTATCAATACAATCTCAAATACTCAGCGTAAAATACTCCATACGTCCCTGCCATCCAGCTAGCCTCCTGAGCTCCAGAATGTCCTAACCTGAAAATCTGTAATACTCGGTCTGACCCGAGCATTACAATAAAGTAACACCCGAGTCAGGCTGGAAACCAGCGTGAGTAAACCCATTTAAATTGAAATACTAAGGTTGTAAAGCTTCTTGAAACCCCAGGAAACTCGTTCATCACTACGAGTTTTATCTTGCTATAGCCAATACTTATTTCACAAAACAATATATAAGTACCGTTACTTAGTTTAAATGGCCAAGTTTGCTAAATTTATTCCATTCCAGCCTATTTGATTCTATAATCAAATCTATAAAGAATTATAGATTACTAATCGAAGTGGTTCCGGATATCGCTGATATCCGACCCCGATCTCTTCGAATCCAATGCCATCCTTTAAGCCTAGTTGTTTAAGTGAAAACAATTTAACTTAATTTTAGAATGTCATATTCGCACAGAAATTCATCACAGATATATAACTCACATTTATCACAGTTCAATCCAAGGCAATTCATATCATAGAATATCATAATTTAACATACTAGAGATATTAAGAAATCCAAGCATTCAATTCAAATTAAACATTTAAAAGCTAGACTAATTGGTCACACCATTTCTAATTAATTTAATTAACACAAAATAAATTAATTACTTCTAAATCCTGCTTAATTAACATTAATTAATTACAAACCATTTATTATTATTTTAATTAATTATTGAAATTAATTAATTATCCTTTAATTACTTAAGTCCTTAATTAATTTAAGATAAACCATTTATCTTAATTAATTACTTAATTAATTTTTTATTTAAATTAAAGGTTTGAAATTAATTTATTATTAATATACAAAATTACTTGAGACCTTTTTGATTAATTAAAGTTTAATACACTTATCTTAATCGCTTATTTAATTCAATCATTATTAAATTCCATTTGAAAATACTTAGGAATTAATTTATTATTTAACCTAATATATAAATATTCAAATCAAATCAACTTAAATTTAAACACATTTGACTTTAAAATTTAAGCTTTGAAACTTGTTTGAAAAAAACTTGTTTCATAAATTTACTTTGGAAACTTGGTTAATATTCCTTTTGCCTTTTAAAACTTGTTAACTAAATTTACTTTTATTTTAAGCTTTGCTAATATACAACAGAAAAACCCGAGCCCAAGACAGAAATTCCCGATCCAACACTCGAGCCAATCCCTCTTCTCTTCTCTTCGATACCACTCGCGTACGAACATGATGTAACTCCCCTTTCTTCCCTGAGCTCGAAACAACACAGCAACATCAGATATGAAAAGGACACACGTGCACGTGCACACGAGCAAGGTTTCAAATCTCGGATTTTGGCCAATATCTCGGGCAAATATCTCGGCTGTCTCGGGCGATATTTAAAAGACTTATAACTAACCAAGCTGCCAAATCTCGGATTTTGGCTAATATCTCGGATTTTCATCTCGGCTGATCTCAGGGAGATTTAAAACCTTGCACACAAGATCGTCGCTGCTCCGATCAACGTTGCGACCACCAGCAGGTCGCCGACGCTCCACTCAGTCGACCCGACCACCTAGACTTCCGATCGAACCTGCCAATCAAAAACGAGCTAGACGAGCACTTCACTGGAACCCAATCCCATCGATAAATCCTTCTCGCGCCGCCGCATATGACCACCAGATCCCTCGCCGTCCAACCCAAAGCTTCGTCACGAAACCACGCTTCGTTTCTCCCACCTCCGATCAAGCCCGACGTCGCCACGCCACCGTATTTACCTCGAGAACAAGGATGAACCCAACAGGGTCTTAAATCCTAAAACGTCGTCATACACTCACCACGATGATCTAAAAAATTTACGACCATTTCCCCGAGTGCCTCGACCTCCAAGCTATCTCCAGCATCGATCACGACACCCTCCATCTTCCGATCGCCGAAAATCGACAAAAATCCATATTCTGTTCAATCCATAATTTCTTCCAATTTATAAGCTTTAAAAATTATGATCCTATTACCAAAAATCATCATTTCTAAAAACGAATCTAGCTATATAATCAAAACATGAATTTTAGACAATTGATTTTCTGACTATAATTAGCTTTCACTGTTCTTTCTTGTTTTTGAAATAATTACTCAATATATTCACTTTAAACTTCTTTTAAAAATAAAATCTTTTTGATACTAACATATTTCATTTAAAGATCAAATCCTAAAAGAGATTGGGGAAAGAGAATTTGATTTTTGAACTTGATTTAGCCTGTTAGAATCAAAACAGAGACATTCTTATTTATATACAGACATGCACACACAGTACTTCATATTTATATACATACAACATATTCATTCATCCATGCAAACATTATTCACAACATTTCTTCAAGAATTATCGCATGCATCAGAATATAAAATAGAATTAGCATTTAAAGGTTATGTTTACTCACCGGATTTGATAAGCAGAGAGAAACCAGAGAACAAACTTTGATCTGGAACTGCTCTTGATTTTGACTGATAGTTGATTTGAACTGAAGCTTGATTTACTTTAGGTTGAGACGAATTTGCTTTTGCTCAGGTTGAAACTTGAAGAAGTTTTGATTTAGTTCCTCTCAAGTTTTTAATTTCGAAGATGAAAGAAATGAAAATGGAGTTGAGAAAATGAATATGTATAAGGTTTTGAACTGAATATAGCCTGGTCTCTCATTTCATTATTATTTATATTTCAATCTAAAAGAAAACTATGCCACTTGTATTTTGCATGTCACCCTTAGCATACAAATGTCCAACACAATATTTTATATTTTTCCTTTTATGTTTTATTTATTTATGTTTTATGTTTTATATTTTATATATATATAAACTATATTTATTTCATGTATAATTTTAAAAGAAAGTATATTAACCCTTTTATTAATCCTATTTTAAGCTTAAGCTATTATATCTTAAATTAATACATATTTATCTATAGTGTTTTAAAATATAGAATTTTAACTTTAAATATCCTTTGAAAAATTTATATTAAATTCAAATCATAGCTTCCTAAACACAATATATGTATATATATATATATATATATTAATTAGAAACGTATTTTTTTATTTGTTTTGAAAAGATAAATTTGCCAATTTAAATAATTATATTAGGAGATCATCAAATTATTATTGCCAAAATTCCGGGTCATCACATTCCTCCCCCCTTTAGAACTTTTCATCCCCGAAATTTAAAGGCAAAGATAATTTAATATTCTCAGCAAGGTTTTTATATTCAAACAACGAAGCAAGAATTTTAATTATACTGTTAATTATCAGTTAAATTACTCTTTTAAACATTCTTAACTCTTAACTCTTTTTATTAAAAAAATTAAAACACTTTAAAATCTACATAATATTACCAAAATAGCTTTATAAAAATACTTTTTATAACCCGATGTTTCAACAAGTCCATCCTTGTTCTTACAGAAATTCGGTCATACGTTGATCAGGCGTAGGACTGAAAATCTATAAGTACTTGGTAAACCCATTTTCAACACCCAGTTAAAATACTTGGAAAACATTTTGTGAAAATATAGAAAACATTTTTAGTGAGAATGCTCTGGAAATCATCACCCCCTCCATGGTCGCAGTTAACCCGATGATTACATCGCCATCACGGCAAAACCAAAGAAAACTGTAACGACCCGGAATTTTCGATCCCGAAAATTCCAGATAGTTATGAAAAAGAAGAAAGAGATAGAAGAAGAAACAAAAAATAAAACACAGAATCTCACATCCGCAGCGGATAAAATATAATATCAAATAATATTCTTTATACAAAGAATCTGTATCTGTCAAATACATTTAAATACATCAGAGTCACAACACATATTCACAGATACTGGACATATACAAAACAACATGTCTCAGATAACTACAATATATCATAGTGGAATACACTCCATACGTTCCTGCCATCCAGCTCGTCTCCTGAGCTCCAGAACGTCCTTACCTGAAAATCTGTAATACTCGGTCTGACCCGAGCATTACATCAAAGTAACACCCGGGTCAGGCTGGAAACCAGCGTGAGAAAACTCATCTAACATGAAATTTAAATCCATAGAACTTATTTAAACCCGGGGTAACTCGTACTTTACTACAAGTAACAACTTATATAGTCAACATTTTATTTTCACAAACAATAGCTAAGTATCCAACTTAGTTTAGGTGATCCATATTATTCTGAACCAGCTTATTGATTTCACATATCAATCTATAAAGAATTTTAGGAGATTTCAAATCGAAGTGGTTTCGGGTATTTACTAATACCCGACTCAGGTCTCTTCGAATTTAATACCATCTCAACACAAGTTATTAAGAGAAATTTAATTCAATTTTAAATACAAGATGTCACTTTTTACACAGCAATTCATCTTCGATAGATACCCACTTTATCATTGTCCATCCAAACATATCATATCATAAAACATTTCATATCAGAGATATCAATTCAAAGCGTTTAATCATCATTCAATCATTCATATGCAAGATTTAACACTTCCAACATTAATTTAATTTATTCTTAATTAAATTAATGACTCATCTCAAAACACTTAAATTACCTTTACTCATCAATGGTTAAATTCAAACCAATTTATTAATCATTTTTTTCATCTTTAATTAATCACTCTTGACTAATTATCCTTTAACTAATCATACCTATTAATTTATTAACCCTTAATAAATTTCCCTAATTAATTTATTAACCCTTAAAATTAATTACTCTAAGTAATTAATCCTTAATTCCTTTACTTATGTAATTTATCTTTATTTACTTTCATCAAGTAATTATTCCACTGGTTAATTATCCTCAATTTATTGACCTTGATCATAAATTTTATTAAACCTCAATTTATCACATAGATATATTAGCCTTAACCATCCACATTAAATAAATAATTAATTTAATTAATTAATCACTTTAATAATTCAATCCTTTGAATTGATTATGCAAATTGCTTAATTTATTAATCTTTAATTATTAATTAAAAATCTCTAATTACAATTTGATTTAACTCTAATCGGTTAACTTATAACCTTAAATTCCAAATTAATTAATCCTTAATCATTAATTAAATAAATAAATAAATACAAATTACTCTCCATTAATTATCAACACTTTAATTAGGAATTATCCCCTTTATTAAATGCCAAATCACAAATTTGGTTTAAACATACATCAACCACTAAATTCATTTTATTTCATTTTTTTTTATCCTTTAAAGTTTAAACCATGATTTACAACCTGCTATTCCTACTTCGGAAACAACCCGACAAGTGCTCGAGTCCTATCTCAGTGCCTTCATCTTCTTCCATTTAACTTAGTTTTATATTTTTTTTTAAAAACTGCTAAGATAACACACACAAACCCGAGAATCCCCTCGAGTTCCACCATCATCTTTCCGAGTTTATACCCGAGTCTGACCTGTTCTTCTTTCTTCTCAAAACTCTGACACACAGATGCACGTACACGTGCACAAACGATCGCCAACGATCTGGTCACCGGTGCCATCACCGGCAAGTCGTCATTGACTCCCTCCATCAAACTCGACCACCCAAACCTTTAATCGAACTCAAAAACGGAATCAAGCTCGATCAACTACCATCTGGAACCAACTTCGATCAGGAAAACATCCTCACCACTTCCTCCAATCATCGGAGAATCACGCAACTCCGCTTAACCCTTCCCCGGTCATCCACGCCGCCTTTCCCCCTAAACCGATGATCCCCGATGCGCCATAGAAGACGCAGTAGCCCAGACTACAACCTTGACTTCAATTGGGTGTTAAACCCTAAAACCACTTCGTCCA
The DNA here is from genome assembly GCA_030737815.1 of Allium fistulosum. NCBI lineage: Eukaryota > Viridiplantae > Streptophyta > Magnoliopsida > Asparagales > Amaryllidaceae > Allium > Allium fistulosum. The sequence continues at coordinate 639,539,458 of CM060907.1, read as the reverse complement.
GACGATCCACTGATTAGAAAAATCCAATGCTAATTTTCCTGAGATCTCTATCACTCAGGCCCCCTTCGACATCGACCCAGTCGACTAACTCCACGCCGATCGCCAGAATTAGGCTAAAATGCAAATTCTGGTCAACTAGGAAATACCCAACACCCCTAGCTCTAAAAATCATGAAATCCATTCCAAAAATCATGTTTTCGATACTCGAATCCATTCATGGATTCAAAACTTCAAATTTCAATATTTGATTTAAAGCTATATTCAAACCATCCTTGTATTATTTAATTTTTCGAAATGATTTCAAATATAAAATTCTAGAACTATTTTAAGAATTCATGTTACACTAAGCAAATCATAATTCATTTATACATCATAACCAAATTCTAAGATTTTGTGAAGATATGATTTTTTTTTTCCAAGCTGGAGCCTGAAAATAACAGGGGTCATGTAATTATATAGAGACTCTGTATAAACATTGTTTTTTTATAGCATGCATTCAAAGCAAAACATTCCTGTAACCATCATATTACAACAAAATTCATCACAGCATCAACTAGATTAAACTGTTAGTAAATGCAAGTTTTACTCACCTCATTTGTTTGCAGAGCAGGTTTTAGAGTAATTTTGATTTTGAAGACTTGAACTGCTCTTGACCTATACTTAGTTGAGTTGATCCTGCTTAATCTGAGACGAGATTATTTTGCTAGCTGAGATGATCCAAGCTTCGATATTTTTTTCCTTTTCTGGTTTTGAAAATGTTTACAGGCGCTTATTATATATATTTTTAGTTTGTAATGGCAGTTTGTTTTTAAGTTGAAAGAAGAAAGAAAGGTTTATCTGTTGATATACTTAGCTTGTTCGAACCTGATAAATGAAGACAGGGATAAGGCTTGTAGGGAAAGCCAAAGTTGATATTTGTTGTTTTGTTTTTCTCCTTCTTTTTTTCTTTTGAAAATATATGACTTGATTAGATTTTATTTTGACCTGATCTTATGTTTTGCTGCTGCTGACATTGTTTATATGTTTTGTGTGCTGGGATTTAAATGTTGTCTCCCCTTTTGTTTACACACATTCATTCCTATGTACATACAAATATTTATGTATTTTGCATTTTGTTGCTTTGGTTCCAGAAAACTTATCTTGCTTGTAACTTAAAAGCTGAAAAGTTTTTAAAACTGGAAACTTGAATTGCTTGAGAAGGTTGGAGATTAGAAAATATTTTTGAGGAGATGCTTCAGGTCTAATGACTCTCTGATATACTAAGTAGTCGAACGAAAGGAAGAAAAGGAAGCATTGATATATAACAATGTTTACATAATTGTTTATTTCCAGGTACAAGATTAAATTAAGTTTTGGGTCAGAGATTTTTCTCTATGGGGGCTGAAATGATCAATATAATGTACTAGAGATATAACATTTAATGCTTATGTCCTTACCCATTTCATACTTATCTTTTTTTTTCAATTTCGTATGTACTTATGCTCATTGTATAAATTCTTTTCTTATGTGTACATACTATTTTTCCTGAGCAAACATGAACAGGTATTATTCTTTTATACTTTGCTCATACCATATTTTCTAGTGTTGTTACATATATATATTTATATGTATTTTATACCCATATTTATTTTTATACTTCAAGTATTTAAATCGTTAAGATTTATTTTATCACAACCATATAATTGTTTAAATATTGATAAGACTATACTTTATTTTATTCCATCTTTACATTGATAAGATTTATTTTAATTTAAGGTGAATAAGCTAAATTTTATTTGAATATTTAAAAACTCTTATTTTAAATTCTAATTCATATTTTCTTCCCAGTACACACACACACACACACACACACACACATATATATATATATATATATGTTTTTAAACAATAAGTTGTATCTTACTTAATTAAATTAAAATGTTTATTAAAATAATATTACCAAAATCCCGGATCGTCACATTACCAATGGAATTTTTATCTTGAATTTAAAATGGTGAAGTATATTATTTATTTATCATCTCCAACGATTTTATAATCCAAACGTTATCTAAATCAGTTAACTACTCAATTATTTGACGCTAAAAATCCGGGTCGTCACATTCCTCCCCCCTTTGAATCTTTTCGTCCTCGAAAAGGAACGAAGCCTGAATTTATGAAAATGTTTAAAATCAGATGAATATCCTTTGATCATTTTTAAATACTTTTAAAAATCTATATAATATTACTGAAATAGTTTTTATAAAAATACCTTTATAACTCGATGTTTCAACAAGTCCATCCTCGTTCCCATAGAGATTCGGTCATACGTTGATCAGGCGTACGACTGAAAATCTATAAGTGCTTGGCAGACCTATTTTCAACACCCAGTGAAAATATTCTGAAAAATAATTTTATTGAAAGTATAGAAAACAGTTTTTGAAAATAGAGGAAATAGCTTTGGTGAGAATGCTCTGGAAATCATCACACCCATCCATGGTCACAGTTACATCCTGGGTTACGTTGCCATCGCAGCAAAAGTCCATGTAACTGATTACACCATAGAACCCACAACAGATCGCAGTTACATCCAGGGTTACGTTGCCGTCACAGCAAAAGTCCATGTAACTGTTGGCTCTCAGCGGCACACACGATTACGCTGTCAAAATGAAACTTCTCCACTCCCACATAGGTCGCAGTCTACCGATGTAAAATCAAACATAGACTGTTGGCTCTCAGCGGCACACACGACTTTCGCTATGTTACCATAGTATCGCAGTCTACCGATATAAAATCAAACGTAGACTGTTGGCTCTCAGCGGCACACACGACTTTCGCTATGGTCTGCAGTAGATCGCAGTGACATTGAGTTACACTATCGTCACAGCATAACCCAAATGCCTCTGTAGGCACCAGCCCCTCGACTTTCGCTACACAATAATCCTCAGGAACTAGTTTTGTCCGGACTCCTCACAGGATCAACTTTAGAACCTCCCCCTTAGAGGCTCAAGGCAGTACCACCCAGTAGCACTCCTGAGAAGTTCATTTCAAGGGAGCGCCTTTTTCCCCAGAGCAAATCTCAAAACACTTTATACTATACACATATAGTATTTTCCAAATCATACACCTAGTATGAATCCCATATAAAGCTCCCTTTACACAAAATCGATTCCCAAAAATGATAATTCACAAACTAGGCTTTCCAAATTCTAATATTGATTTTATCTAGAAATCAAAAGCCTTTCCAAATGCCATAGGTTTCCAAAACCTTTCCTCAAAATCATTTTCACAAATCCTTTTTATAAATACATATATATAAAAGTTTTGAAAAATCTTTGAATCAATTTGTACTTGTATAAATTCATTTTTATACTTCAAATACTTTCAAAAATCATTTACTTCTGGCAATAGATTCAACAAGGTGGTTTTTATCATATATAACAAAGATATATAACTTCGTTTTTAGTCCAAATCAAATATTTTAATTTGGTTACTCTATAAAGTCGCTTACCAAATTATTTACTTTGATAAAGTAAATTTTAATCATAAAGATATTCCATTTCACTTTATTTATTGTATATTTCTCAAAATTTACTTCCATTTCAAAAACCATATTACAGTTTTTATCCACAAATTTCAATATCAATTTTTATTCAAACCCGTACGATATCCACATATCATCCGTACGCAGTACCAATCTGATCGCTCACTCGATCACACAATTTCACTTCCGAACTAGTATCGTCCACCCGACTTTCTAGTGCAGACTCAGATTTGGTTTCTTGATCAGAAACCGTCATTCTCCTTGCATAGTCACACCTATGATAGAGAATATCCAGAACCAATCAAAAATCCATATCCAGGTTCGCCGTCGAAAATCGAGTGAAAAATCCCAACTCGGATCGATAATACTATCTCGAAATTCTATGCTCGAATCTGGATCAAACCACTACGCGAATAGAATAATATACGTACATCCTACGTATTTATCTTCATTGATTATCACCCAAACCAATTTCTTATTTCCTATTCACATTTACTTATTTACAATTGCTTTAAATCCCATTTGGATTATCACTTCAATTCTTATCTCCGTTGGGTATTTACTCAATAACAGTTTGATTTTCGACCAGTTTATATTTACAAAATAGCTTGAAAATTTTAAAAATAGATAAATAGTTGAAAGATAATTATTAATTTGTAAAATAGCTGTAAAATAGTTAAGTAACTGTAAAATAATTGGAAAATAGTAATTACTTATAAAATAGTTGAAAAACAGTAATCAGTTTATAAAGTAGTAGAAAAATAGTAATTAGTTTATAAAACAGTTGTAAAATAGTTAAATAGTTCCAAAGTGATTGTAAAACAGGTTTAAGATAGTTTTAGGTTTTAAAAGAATAGTTGTGTAGTAAATAGTTTGGAAAAATAGGTTTATATTAATTTATTTTGAAAATAGTCCAGAGTCAAACTGTTTAATACCCCATCTCCATTTCCATCAATTCAATTTAAATTTCCACTTTTATTTAAATTGACTCAATCCCAATCTGAATAACTTCAATTTTATTACAATTTAATCCAATTCAAATTTCTCATTTGAATTTTATACCTATCCATCATAAATCACAATTCCCATTAGTTTAAATCAAATTCAGTTTGAACTAATTCAATTTAAATCTCAATTTCAAACCATCTTGAATTATATAAATTCGAGTTAAATTTCCAAAAGTTGATTTAACCCCTTAAATCAAATTAACCTTTATTTTTAAATTAATAATCCAAATCTTTAAACAATTTAATTCTGAGTCCAATTCTCAAAATTCCATTTAAATCTTCTTTACTTAACTTATTCCAAAGTTCAAAATAATTTTATCTTAAAAATTCAATTTATCCACTTTCAATCTTGGAACCAATCCTTAATCATTTCAGTTCACATGTTCATTTTAAACATTCAAATCTTAATGTTCAAAATGATCTCATTTTCTCAAGTTTAATTTTTATCTTTAAAATCAAAATTACTTAAGTAATTCCAAATTAAAGTTTAATTCCATTTAATTCCAATATTGGAATAGATATTACCCCAATCTATCATCCAATTAATTTAAAACATTCATCATTTTCAATTTCCAGATCTCAAACCCATTTGAGATCACACAAATTCCCAATTCAAATTACCACTTGACTTTCCAAGTTAAATCCCAATTTCAGCTTGAAATTTCCAATTCAAGTTGTTCATTCAAACTTATTTAACTTCTCCCAAGTTAAATTTCAATTTGCTTAACCTAGTCAACTCTACTCAAATTTGAATTCCCACTTCAAATTTAAAAATTCTTTCCCTCAACTTATATCACTTTGGGTTTTACATTACACTTCAGGGAAAAATCAAAACTCAACATCTTAGAGTTTATTTCAAATTATCCTTGATATCACATATATCCATACATATATACATATTTATTTCTTGGCCCTCCCAGCCATGTTTTAACATTTTAAACCATCTTCGTTTTAAATTCAAACCAAAATTTAAAACAACCCATTGTTTGTAACAAGTCCCCTTTATTCAAATAATACTTATTTATTATTTCTTTCAACACTTTGAATCAAATTTCAAATTCTGGACCTAGATTTAAAATTTCACAATTTAGGTATTTTAAATTTTATTTTATAAGTCATATTTTACTTAAATGTTTACTTCCTTAGAATATTTCATTTTGCTTACTCATTAACAACATTTCATTATTAAACACAATAACCATTTACGATAATAGCCAAGATTATCATATCTAGAAACCAATTTATTATTATATTTATTCTGAAAACATTTCTACAAATTCAGGGTTTTAATTTCAGTTTGAACCCAATTCAAACTTATTTTTACTTTCATTTTAGTTATATTTCTATTACTTAATTTAATTCCAATAATTTAACAACCAGTTACCTTAACATTTATTGGTTAAGGAATATTACTTTATATATATCAAATATAACTTTATATAAAATCATTTACCTTTAAAACCATTTAAAATCTTTATATAAGAAAATAACAAGTACGTTCTCTCATATATATATACACTCAACTCATCCTAGGGTAATACTAACCCTATCTCTGATGAGTACACCCACCAGAGCCAAGGTTCTCGCTTAACCTTCAGCTCTGATACCAACTGTAACGACCCGGAATTTTCGATCCCGAAAATTCCAGATAGTTATGAAAAAGAAGAAAGAGATAGAAGAAGAAACAAAAAATAAAACACAGAATCTCACATTCGCAGCGGATAAAATATAATATCAAATAATATTCTTTATACAAAGAATCTGTATCTGTCAAATACATTTAAATACATCAGAGTCACAACACATATTCACAGATACTGGACATATACAAAACAACATGTCTCAGATAACTACAATATATCACAGTGGAATACACTCCATACGTTCCTGCCATCCAGCTCGTCTCCTGAGCTCCAGAACGTCCTTACCTGAAAATCTGTAATACTCGGTCTGACCCGAGCATTACATCAAAGTAACACCCGGGTCAGGCTGGAAACCAGCGTGAGTAAACTCATCTAACATGAAATTTAAATCCATAGAACTTATTTAAACCCGGGGTAACTCGTACTTTACTACAAGTAACAACTTATATAGTCAACATTTTATTTTCACAAACAATAGCTAAGTATCCAACTTAGTTTAGGTGATCCATATTATTCCGAACCAGCTTATTGATTTCACATATCAATCTATAAAGAATTTTAGGAGATTTCAAATCGAAGTGGTTTCGGGTATTTACTAATACCCGACTCAGGTCTCTTCGAATTTAATACCATCTCAACACAAGTTATTAAGAGAAATTTAATTCAATTTTAAATACAAGATGTCACTTTTTACACAGCAATTCATCTTCGATAGATACCCACTTTATCATTGTCCATCCAAACATATCATATCATAAAACATTTCATATCAGAGATATCAATTCAAAGCGTTTAATCATCATTCAATCATTCATATGCAAGATTTAACACTTCCAACATTAATTTAATTTATTCTTAATTAAATTAATGACTCATCTCAAAACACTTAAATTACCTTTACTCATCAATGGTTAAATTCAAACCAATTTATTAATCATTTTTTTCATCTTTAATTAATCAATCTTGACTAATTATCCTTTAACTAATCATACCTATTAATTTATTAACCCTTAATAAATTTCCCTAATTAATTTATTAACCCTTAAAATTAATTACTCTAAGTAATTAATCCTTAATTCCTTTACTTATGTAATTTATCTTTATTTACTTTCATCAAGTAATTATTCCACTGGTTAATTATCCTTAATTTATTGACCTTGATCATAAATTTTATTAAACCTCAATTTATCACATAGATATATTAGCCTTAACCATCCACATTAAATAAATAATTAATTTAATTAATTAATCACTTTAATAATTCAATCCTTTGAATTGATTACGCAAATTGCTTAATTTATTAATCTTTAATCATTAATTAAAAATCTCTAATTACAATTTGATTTAACTCTAATCGGTTAACTTATAACCTTAAATTCCAAATTAATTAATCCTTAATCATTAATTAAATAAATAAATAAATACAAATTACTCTCCATTAATTATCAACACTTTAATTAGGAATTATCCCCTTTATTAAATGCCAAATCACAAATTTGGTTTAAACATACATCAACCACTAAATTCATTTTATTTCATTTTTTTTTTATCCTTTAAAGTTTAAACCATGATTTACAACCTGCTATTCCTACTTCGGAAACAACCCGACAAGTGCTCGAGTCCTATCTCAGTGCCTTCATCTTCTTCCATTTAACTTAGTTTTATATTTTTTTTTTAAACTGCTAAGATAACACACACAAACCCGAGAATCCCCTTGAGTTCCACCATCATCTTTCCGAGTTTATACCCGAGTCTGACCTGTTCTTCTTTCTTCTCAAAACTCTGACACACAGATGCACATACACGTGCACAAACGATCGCCAACGATCTGGTCACCGGTGCCATCACCGGCAAGTCGTCATTGACTCCCTCCATCAAACTCGACCACCCAAACCTTTAATCGAACTCAAAAACGGAATCGAGCTCGATCAACTACCATCTGGAACCAACTTCGATCAGGAAAACATCCTCACCACTTCCTCCAATCATCGGAGAATCACGCAACTCCGCTTAACCCTTCCCCGGTCATCCACGTCGCCTTTCCCCCTAAACCGATGATCCCCGATGCGCCATTGAAGACGCAGTAGCCCAGACTACAACCTTGACTTCAATTGGGTGTTAAACCCTAAAACCACTTCGTCCAGACGATCCACTGATTAGAAAAATCCAATGCTAATTTTCCTGAGATCTCTATCACTCAGGCCCCCTTCGACATCGACCCAGTCGACTAACTCCACGCCGATCGCCAGAATTAGGCTAAAATGCAAATTCTGGTCAACTAGGAAATACCCAACACCCCTAGCTCTAAAAATCATGAAATCCATTCCAAAAATCATGTTTTCGATACTCGAATCCATTCATGGATTCAAAACTTCAAATTTCAATATTTGATTTAAAGCTATATTCAAACCATCCTTGTATTATTTAATTTTTCGAAATGATTTCAAATATAAAATTCTAGAACTATTTTAAGAATTCATGTTACACTAAGCAAATCATAATTCATTTATACATCATAACCAAATTCTAAGATTTTGTGAAGATATGATTTTTTTTTCCAAGCTGGAGCCTGAAAATAACAGGGGTCATGTAATTATATAGAGACTCTGTATAAACATTGTTTTTTTATAGCATGCATTCAAAGCAAAACATTCCTGTAACCATCATATTACAACAAAATTCATCGCAGCATCAACTAGATTAAACTGTTAGTAAATGCAAGTTTTACTCACCTCATTTGTTTGCAGAGCAGGTTTTAGAGTAATTTTGATTTTGAAGACTTGAACTGCTCTTGACCTATACTTAGTTGAGTTGATCCTGCTTAATCTGAGACGAGATTATTTTGCTAGCTGAGATGATCCAAGCTTCGATATTTTTTTCCTTTTCTGGTTTTGAAAATGTTTACAGGCGCTTATTATATATATTTTTAGTTTGTAATGGCAGTTTGTTTTTAAGTTGAAAGAAGAAAGAAAGGTTTATCTGTTGATATACTTAGCTTGTTCGAACCTGATAAATGAAGACAGGGATAAGGCTTGTAGGGCAAGCCAAAGTTGATATTTGTTGTTTTTTTTTTCTCCTTCTTTTTTTCTTTTGAAAATATATGACTTGATTAGATTTTATTTTGACCTGATCTTATGTTTTGCTGCTGCTGACATTGTTTATATGTTTTGTGTGCTGGGATTTAAATGTTGTCTCCCCTTTTGTTTACACACATTCATTCCTATGTACATACAAATATTTATGTATTTTGCATTTTGTTGCTTTGGTTCCAGAAAACTTATCTTGCTTGTAACTTAAAAGCTGAAAAGTATTTAAAACTGGAAACTTGAATTGCTTGAGAAGGTTGGAGATTAGAAAATATTTTTGAGGAGATGCTTCAGGTCTAATGACTCTCTGATATACTAAGTAGTCGAACGAAAGGAAGAAAAGGAAGCATTGATATATAACAATGTTTACATAATTGTTTATTTCCAGGTACAAGATTAAATTAAGTTTTGGGTCAGAGATTTTTCTCTATGGGGGCTGAAATGATCAATATAATGTACTAGAGATATAACATTTAATGCTTATGTCCTTACCCATTTAATACTTATCTTTTTTTTTCAATTTCGTATGTACTTATGCTCATTGTATAAATTCTTTTCTTATGTGTACATACTATTTTTCCTGAGCAAACATGAACAGGTATTATTCTTTTATACTTTGCTCATACCATATTTTCTAGTGTTGTTACATATATATATATTTATATGTATTTTATACCCATATTTATTTTTATACTTCAAGTATTTAAATCGTTAAGATTTATTTTATCACAACCATATAATTGTTTAAATATTGATAAGACTATACTTTATTTTATTCCATCTTTACATTGATAAGATTTATTTTAATTTAAGGTGAATAAGCTAAATTTTATTTGAATATTTAAAAACTCTTATTTTAAATTCCAATTCATATTTTCTTCCCAGTACACACACACACACACACACACACACATATATATATATATATATATATATATATATGTTTTTAAACAATAAGTTGTATCTTACTTAATTAAATTAAAATGTTTATTAAAATAATATTACCAAAATCCCGGATCGTCACATTACCAATGGAATTTTTATCTTGAATTTAAAATGGTGAAGTATATTATTTATTTATCATCTCCAACGATTTTATAATTCAAACGTTATCTAAATCAGTTAACTACTCAATTATTTGACGCTAAAAATCCGGGCCGTCACAAAAACTGTAACGACCTAGAATTTCTGTCATTTGAAATTCAGATATTTAATTGATTTTAAATATTAACAAGTAAGATTTGTAAGTTGAATAATTTAAATTTTGAATATAGAGATTTAATTGGATAATTAAATCGATAATTTAATATTTGAAATTCCATAAATAATTGGAAATTGGATTAAATGTGTATAAAAATGATTTATAAAGTTATATTAAATCATATTGGAGTTAGAATGATGTTTGTAAACTTTTAAATTCGAATTAAAAGTTAAATTGTGAAAATTGAATATTTTAATATTTAATTGACGGGTGAAAATAGTCATTTTTCAAACAGTCTCGGATTTCGACGAAACCAGTTTCATCGGATCCGTAATGTTATATTTTTGTAAGGTTTCAAATTTCGTGTCAATCAGATTTACCCTTTGTCCGGGGCAAGCTGAAACGCATAGAAATCGTTTAAACTGATTTAATTTAAATTTGGTCGTTTATTTTCGTAACTCTCACATACGGTCGAATTGGCTCCCGAAACATGTTCCATTGTGTTCGGAACGTGGGTAAAACCTTAGAAATGCTAGCCGGCATGCTTTATTTTGAGTTCGGAAAATTTTCGATGAATAGTGTTTCGTAAATTTTCTATAAAAGGTCACAACATTTCACAATTTTCAAGAAAACCCTAGCTTCATTAGCCGGCCGCCACTTTTGTTTTCAATGGCCAGAAAACACCGAACTTCTTCCCTCAATCTCTTCCAATCCGTCATCCGATATGAAAAACGTTCAACTACAAAAGCGTAGAGCATCGCGAGATCTTCGATCTCAACGGTGGAGATGTGGAATAGAGGCGTGGCTCATCGGCAATCTTCGTTCAAAGGTCACAGGTTTGAGCTCATCGTTCGAGAGAATAGAAGCACGATGGGGGTGTGGTCAGCCACCATGGGTGTAGCATGGAACGGCGCTCGCGATGACATGGGTTGATCGACGTGAAGTCGATCGGAGGTGGCTCGAAAATTTGTATGAAAGAGGCGGCTATGGGTTTAAAATGAGAGTGAGATAACCTAGGAAGTTTTCACGCGAGGGAGAAGGAACATGCGTGGCCACGATTTGCTTGATAGAAATATACGACCAGATTTGCCCAGGGTATAAAAAAATATAAAAAGAAAATTGAAATTATATATATTTAAAATCGTACAAATTTTGTAATATCATAACTTTTTGATACGAGGTCGAAAATTGACGAAACGAATTGCGTCGGGTTCTTTTTGACGAGCACTACGCAATGGAGCAGGTTTGGAGTCGATTGGAGCTAGTGAAAATTTTGAGTAAAATTAAACGTGCGTTTAATTTTATTCGAAATAAATTACTACAACCGTTATTGAAAGCAAGGTGAGAACTCCTCACTCAATCGAATATTTGTTTCGATTTAAATTTTAAATAGTTGAATTTAAAATTGCTTAATTGTGTGTTTGGAATGATATTTGTTATCTATTGTGTTGAAATAGACCCTATACGCCGTATATTAAGCGGGGGTTATTTATTAAAAACATATACCACGATAATTCCACCGTGAAGTGTATGTATTTGGAGTTGATTTCCCGCATTATATAGCGGATGAGACCCTATTGCGCCGCATAATAGCGGATAGTATTTTATAAATCCCATATACCGCGATATTCCACCTCGAAGTGGTGCTAACATCTATGGATGTAGGGAAACAGGTTGGAGGGATCCAACTGGATTCCTCAAATAATTGAATTTGTTTCAATATTGTGTGTTGATTTATTTATAATCTGTGTGCGATTATATTGTGTTTGAAATCGTTGAAGGCTATAATTTAGCCGGATATATTTTGGTATCGTTGGATACCGGAAATAAATAAAATTGGATTTTCGAAATTTAAGTTGAAAATTTATCGAAAAATTTATTTTTGATAATTGGATAAATTTAAAAGGAGTTAAAAGATAAAAGTCTTATTTTTGAACTATATTGAATAAAATTTCAAAATATGGGAAAAAGGCTTAATAAATGGATTTTGAAAATATTATTTATAAGTTGAAAATTTTATTTAAAATTTGGATTTTTAAATAGATTTGAAGAGAAATTTATTTTAAAAGGGAAATAATTTGGAAATTCGTTGAAAATTGATTTGGTGTTTTGAAATAAAATTTGAAAATGTTTTGGTAATTAATTGATTTTAATTTACCATAACTAGTAAAATTGATTTATTGAAATTTATCTGATTTAAATCAATCAGATAATTTAATTAATCCTATCTATGGATGTTTGGATTATATTGGATGTTGAATTGTTGACACCTCTGATGATGTAATGTAATGTATAAAATGATATAGTTCTTTGATTTAAAGATTATTCATTTAACTATTATATGTTGTTCAGCTACGATATGTGAGATTCTGATACTGTTTCTGTTGTTTCTTCTTTCTTTCTTTATGTCTTCTCCTACCTCTTCTTTTTAACCATAACAATTCGGTTTTCCGGCATTCGATTGCTCGGCAGTTGATACAGTGGACGTATTAATGTCGATTTTCGGAAGTCGAAAATCCTGAGATGTTACATGTGGTATCAGAGCATTTGGTTAAGCGATAACCTTGGCTCTGTTGGGTGTTACTCATTAGAGATAGAGTCAGTAGTACTCTAGAATGAGTGTGAGTGTAATAATAGATATGAGCGCGTATTTGTTAGTGAATATGAAATTGTTTTGTATTGTGTTGACTTATCGATTGATTGTTTATAGATTCTGGTTGGTGCAGTCTAGCTAACTGTAATCGATAGGGGTTTCTAAACTCTTAAACGGGATAAACCGACACAGTATCATTTTAAATTGGGTAAATGAAATAATTTTACCTCGATTATATTTTGTATATAAGGAAGTAATTTTCGAAAGAATTATTAAAGTGTATATAATTAATTGGTTGGTTGTTGAAAATGTAAGAATATATATAAATTAATAAAAGTTGTTTGAATAATCTAAATAAAAACAACAATTGTAAAAGAATGAAGTATATAAGCAAATGAATTATTATTTATGGAATTATTATTAATATGATTTACAATTGTTAAATAATCTTGTATAACTAAAGTTAAATAGTGAAATTATATGAGAAAAAGATTTATAAATGTGATTTATAAATAAAAGGAAATTTTAAAAGGATTTATTAAGCATTGAATTCACTAATGTTGCTGGGAAATAATAAGGACGATGACTGCAGCATCATCAGTATCATTTTCGAGTTTCTGTGTGATGAATTTGCTACCATAATAAATTGAAAAATTGAAGTGTTGTTGTGATAAACAAAATTTAAATTAAAATCCAAGTTGTAATTGATAAATATAAGTAAAACGAGTTTTGAACTTATAATATGAGATAATAAATTTGACTTTGGTAAAAGTTAAATATAATTTACTTTAGAATTGGAATCTGAATTGGATTTATAAGTGGAAATTTAAGTTAAGTTAAACAAATGATGTTTAATTGGAATATAACTTAAGTAATGTTAAATGAAGTTGATTTTGATATCAAAGTAAATTAATAAAGTGAATTAAATGGATGTGAACTTGAGTTATATAAAGGAAATTCAACTTTATTTGTAAAATGAATTAGCAATTGAATTAATAAATGGATTGAATGTTAATCAATCGAATGTAAATAAATTGATATGAAATAATGGATATAAGTGTTAATTCATTAAAGCTAATAAATTGGAAATTGAATGGAAGCCAATTTAATATTAAACCAATTGGAATTAAAAAAGTGTTGAACCAAATTGAATGTAAATTTAATAATTTGGTTATGCTGGTTATGTCATTGGTTGTTAGATGGTTGTTAGTTAATTGTATATAAATTCATTAAGTGTTAATGAAATGGAATTAGTGAAATTGAAAGCTAAAGCAATTGAATTCAAATTGGAAGTTAAGTAAATTTAGATTGAATAGAAATTGATTTGAATTGGAAGCGAATCAACTTGAATTTAAATTAGTGAATGTAAACTAATTGAAAATGAATAATTGAATGTCGTTGTATATGAATTGGTTGTAAACAATTATAAGTGATGTCGAAATTATATAAGTTGCTTACACTGCACCATAAACAATATTTTGATACGGCTAAAAGCCGTATCAAAATATGCCGAGCTTAATATTTTGATACAGCTTTTAGCCGTATCTAATGAAGCAATTTGATACGGCCTTTGGCCGTATCTAATGAAGCAATTTGATACGGCCATTAGCCGTATCTAATTGACACAGTAGATACGGCCAGAAGTCGTATCTAATTGACAAATATGTAGCTTCTACGAACCAATTAGATACGGCTAAAAGCCGTATCTAATTCTTTTTTTACGATTCAACATAAAGAAGTAGTTAACTATAAATTTTGAAATTATATTTGCATAAATTGTTCACAGTTCGTACATCTTGCAGCTCAAAAAATAGTCAACACTAAGTACATTACAATTACAATACTTCATGCAATTCAACAACATTACATACGGTACAAAGTTCAACGACAATACATACAACAAAAGTTCAACAAGGTATTTCAACAACATGAATAACATTAGTAATACAACGCAAATTTCGGCAAGTTCAGCAATTACAAAGTTCAGATAGTACCATCAATGCCTATACCTTGCCAATTTCTTCACCATCACCACCAGTGATCCCAGTACTATATCTTGCCAAACGATACGTATCAGAATGCAAGTAGAAGACCAGAATTGCACATAATCTGCTGAAGACATTCAAAATATGAAGAAAATAAATTAGTTACATTTATGGTTTGTAATTTAAGATTAAGAGGGTGTAAAAATTATGTCCTTTTGCATTAATATTCACACACATATGAAATTTCCTTGGATGTTATGACTAAAACTAATCATAATGCAAGTACACATGCAAGTTTATATGGCACTCTGATTGTAGAAGACGTTGTATCATCCTCAGATAAACAAGTTTCCTAGCAAGAAATGATGCAAGAGCAACTGCAATACATGTGCAAGGGCTGAAACTTGATCAAAACAACAGATGGCATGAATTATGTGGGCCAAATGCAATGCCAGAGCAACAAGACTTGAACTTAGGGTAGAAGTACGTAAGTCGAAAGCAGGCAATAGTATATAAATGTGAACAATTCAGGAGCAAATTTTGGATAGTTAAATCTTAGCAGGTAAGGCAGAAGCTGGCATAACTAGACTAGTGGAAGAATCCATAACAGAAGCATGCCTAGCAGCAGGAGAAACATGTAATGATTAGCAGTAACAGTGGAGCACAAATAAGCTAACAAAGGGAAGCAAGCACAACATATCAGTAGATCGGGTAGGTGAAAATTGTGCTGAAAGTATGATCACCATTTTTAGTTTATATATGTAATAATATGATTCACGTCTGATGTATTTTAATAATCTAATGATCAGAGTATAACATCATGATGTCGGAGTATAATGGCAAGATCATCATACTTATTTTATATTTGTATTATTGCGTTTCCTGTAAGATTTATTACTGCAATTCATGTAAGATATCCATTTAAAAATATGATATTTTTAAGCTGTTTTGATTGGAATAATTGATATTAGTGAATTTCTATTGCTTTAGTTCAGAGTTGCAACTCACACTATTAACATGGAGCAGAAAGAGCATTAACCTCAAACTCTTTGCCCATACAAAAAGAGTGTTCGTTGGTGCCATATAAAAATTGTTTTATAATTCATATTCAAAAATCGTAGTGAATAAAAGTAAGAGCATAGCATAAGAAAATGTTTATGTTGCCTTTCCGAATGTATACTTGAAACACCAAGAGTTCTTCTTCCTGCTATTAAAACTCAGTTTTCAACTGAGTTTAACCCAGTTGGTTAAAAACTGAGCATTTGCTCATCGTACAAAACTTAGCATTTGCTTAGTTTTTAATACCGAGCATTTACTCCATTTGTAAACTAAGTGCAATTGTTCGGTTTTCAAACTATTAGTTTATACTAAGCCAGACTGTCAACTTATGTTTTTACTAACTTTCCATTGGAAAGTTCTGTGATGCCCCACCTCTATACCCACGCTAGACAAGAACACTACGGTGTAGTGCTGTCGACTAGCACGGAGAATAAGGCTGGGGAGGAGCGACCATCCATGTAACTTCTTTGTGCGAATACCGATATGTCAGATAGAATAGACTGCATATCATTTAAGGAGGAAATCCGACATACCGATACAAACCCAAAGCTATTACATAGTGGCTATATATAATCTTCGGAAACAAACATAGAAATAATCATAACATAAATCAGTCACAGACATCCATATCACAAAGGCGAAAGAAGATATGAATAAATATATAACACATAAATGTGTACATCAGAGTAGTGGTCGGAAAGATCCACGATAATACAAAAGGATAGCAACACATGCTATATAAAAGAATAAGTACACAACATAGAGTCTATATCTCAAATGTGTACATCCAAAAACTACTAGTCTATGTAGTTAGCCAAAAGTCAGAATAATCCTGAAGAGAAGTCAAGCAGAAGCACCTGTAACATCTCGGTCTGACCCGAGTATTATTTATAAGAAAATAATAAACGGGTCAGTCTAGCTATAAATATCAGATGATATGGTATAAAGTTAAAGACATGGCATGAACATGTAAAAACCATGATGGCATACTACTATAAGTATGTAATTGAAAATCAACAAGAGATTAATCAATATCACAATAATCTTCTCAAAGATAAAATAGGGTATCATACCCTAAACTTGTATTCATAAAAAGTCAATGACACATGAATTCACCAATGCACAAAAACTGATATCATATCAATGAAAATCATGAAAAGTGGTGAAGCACAAATTCCAGAAATCAACACCAAAAATCCAGAAATCACATAAAAAAGGGGGAAAAGGCCTAACACATGAACGGGAGTATGCAAACTCACCAACGCGTGAAACACATAAACGAGAAGCTATCTCATGGAAGCTATCCATTAAATTTCCACACAGAAATGGCCCGAAGACCATGGGGTGCTACCCCATATATGTGATGGCGAAACATCACAAAAGTGGGGTCTAGTCTCCCTCGCAGACAAAGAGACATCACTCAATCGCTAGTCTAAATCACAAAAATGATCGTCATGATCATGTAGAAGTGTCAATTACACTAAGCCAGTAAATATATGAGTTTAGCTTCATGTCCCATAACCACTAGCTTAACTTAAATATTTACGAACAAACTGTAGATCTCCACTAGGAAATTGTCACAAAAGGGTTCAATCGAACAAGTCCAAGAGCTAACCGACGAAGTGAACGCAAGCATTTCATACCACTCGTTTTACTAAGTCGTTTAATTTGATTTCTTATCCGAGTGAAGTAAAGGCTTGTATATACTAATAGATTGGAAAACGGTTTAGGAAAAAAAGAGCTTTGTAATAAAATAGAGTTGAAATCGTTTTGATGAAAGAGCTTTGATATTTACTACTAGTATTGAAACCTCTATGTCTTTAAAGTGACAAGTCACAAAACGATTGTTGAAACAAATCGAATCACATAAATTCACATTCGAAGACGTGAGAAAAATCCGAAGAAATCAATCCCCAAAACCATCAAAGTAGAAAGTTCTGTTGAATGTTTTTCAGATAAGATACCCTACGGAGGGGGGGTCCAGGTGGGGTGGCAACCCCCCATGGTGGGGGTGCGGGGGCAATTGGATTCAATAATTTAATATTTTAAATTCCATAAATAATTGGAAATTGGATTAAATGTGTATAAAAATGATTTATAAAGTTATATTAAATCATATTGGAGTCAGAATGATGTTCGTAAACTTTTAAATTCGAATTAAAAGTTAAATTGTGAAAATTGAATATTTTAATATTTAATTGACGGGTGAAAATAGTCATTTTTCAAACAGTCTCGGATTTCGACGAAACCAGTTTCATCGGATCTGTAATGTTATATTTTTGTAAGGTTTCAAATTTCGTGTCAATCGGATTTACCCTTTGTCCGGGGCAAGCGAAACGCATAGAAATCATTTTAACCGATTTAATTTAAATTTGGTCGTTTATTTCCGTAACTCTCACATACGATCGAATTGGCTCTCGGAACACGTTCCATTGTGTTCGGAATGCAGGTAAAACCTTAGAAATGCTAGCCGGCATGCTTGATTTCGAGTTCGGAAAATTTTCGATGAATAGTGTTTTGTAAATTTTCTATAAAAGGCCACAACATTTCACAATTTTCAAGCAAACCCTAGCTTCATTAGCCGGCCACCACTATTGTTTTCAATGGCCAGAAAACACCGAACTTCTTCCCTCAATCTCTTCCAATCCGTCATCCGATACGAAAAACGTTCAACTACAAAAGCGTAGAGCATCGCGAGATCTTCGATCTCAACGGTGGAGATGTGGAATAAAGGCGTGGATCATCGGCAATCTTCGTTCAAAGGTCGCGGGTTTGAGCTTGTCGTTTGAGAGAAAGGAAGCACGATGGGGGTGCGGTCGGCCACCATGGGAGTAGCGTGGAACGGCGCTCGCGATGACATGGGTTGATCGACGTGAAGTCGATCGGAGGTGGCTCGAAAATTTGTATGAAAGAGGCGGCTATGGGTTTAAAACGAGCGTGAGATAACCTGGGAAGTTTTCATGCAAGGGAGAAGGAACGCGCGTGGCCACGATCTGCTTGATAGAAATATACGGCCAGATTTGCCCAGGGTATAAAAAAATATAAAAAGAAAATTGAAATTATATATATTTAAAATCGTACAAACTTTGTAATATCATAACTTTTTGATACGAGGTCGAAAATTGACGAAACGAATTGTTTCGGGTTCGTTTTGACGAGCACTTCGGAATGGAGTAGGTTTGGAGTCGATTGGAGCTAGTGAAAATTTTGAGTAAAATTAAACGTGCGTTTAATTTTATTCGAAATAAATTACTACAACCGTTATTGAAAGCAAGGTGAGAACTCCTCACTCAATCGAATATTTGTTTCGATTTAAATTTTAAATAGTTGAATTTAAAATTGCTTAATTGTGTGTTTGGCATGATATTTGTTATCTATTGTGTTGAAATAGACCCTATACG
The DNA here is from genome assembly GCA_030737815.1 of Allium fistulosum. Taxonomy (NCBI): domain Eukaryota; kingdom Viridiplantae; phylum Streptophyta; class Magnoliopsida; order Asparagales; family Amaryllidaceae; genus Allium; species Allium fistulosum. The sequence goes on along the minus strand of CM060907.1, from coordinate 639,519,963 downwards.
CCGTATATTAAGCGGAGGTTATTTATTAAAAACATATACCGCGATAATTCCACCGTGAAGTGGAATTGGTATTATATATGTATTTGGAGTTGATTTCCCGCATTATATAGCGGATGAGACCGTATTGCACCGCATAATAGTGGATAGTATTTTATAAATCCCATATACCGTGATATTCCACCTCGAAGTGGAATTGGTATTGTGCTAACATCTGTGGATGTAGGGAAACAGGTTGGAGGAATCCAACTTGATTCCTCAAATAATTGAATTTGTTTCAATATTGTGTGTTGATTTATTTATAATCTGTGTGTGATTATATTGTGTTTGAAATCGTTGAAGGCTATAATTTAGCCGGATATATTTTGGTATCGTTGGATACCGGAAATAAATAAAATTGGATTTTCGAAATTTAAGTTGAAAATTTATCAAAAAATTTATTTTTGATAATTGGATAAATTTAAAAGGAGTTAAAAGATAAAAGTCTTATTTTTGAACTATATTGAATAAAATTTCAAAATATGGGAAAAAGGTTTAATAAATGGATTTCAAAAATATTATTTATAAGTTGAAAATTTTATTTAAAATTTGGATTTTTAAATAGATTTGAAGAGATAAAGAAATTTATTTTATAAGGGAAATAATTTGGAAATTCGTTTAAAATTGATTTGGTGTTTTGAAATAAATTTGAAAATGTTTTGGTAATTAATTGATTTTAATTTACCATAACTAGTAAAATTGATTTATTGAAATTTATATGATTTAAATCAATTAGATAATTTAATTAATCCTATCTATGGATGTTTGGATTATATTGGATGTTGAATTGTTTGACACCTCTGATGATGTGATGTAATGTATAAAATGATATAGTTCTTTGATTTAAAGATTATTCATTTATCTATTATATGTTGTTCTGCTGCGATATGTGAGATTCTGATATTGTTTCTGTTGTTTCTTCTTTCTTTCTTTCTGTCTTCTTCTACCTCTTCTTTTTAACCATAACAATTCGGTTTTCCGGCATTCGATTGCTCGGCAGTTGATGCAGTGGACGTATTAATGTCGATTTTCGGAAGTCGAAAATCCCGAGATGTTACAAAAACTGTAGGCCTCCGTGCCCCTCGATTACACCATGGAACCGCCATAGATCGCAGCTACACCCGGGTTTACATCGCCATCACGGCAAAAACCCATGTAACTGTAGGCATCAGCGCCCTCGAATTTCGCTGCCAAATGAAACTTCTCCACTCCTATATAGATCGCAGACTACATCAGTCGAGTCCCAATGTAGCCTGTAGGCACTCACTGCCACACGACTTTCGCTATGTTTTTATAGATCGCAGTCTACCGATGTTACGTCGCCCTCCCGGCAAAATCAAACGTATACCGTTGGCACTCACTGCCACACGACTTCCGCTATGGTCCGCAGTAGATCGCAGTGACATCGAGTTACACTGTCATTACAACATAACCCAAATGTCTCTGTAGGCATCAGCGCCCTCGACTTTCGCTACCCACAACACAAACGTATATATATACTGAAGGAAGAAAGCTTTACAGTAAAAAAACTTTACTATTTGTTATTTACACAAAAATATATAAATAAAAATATATCTATATAAAAAGATATACATACCTATTTTAATTTAAATACACATAGATAAACAGCAAATATATATATAGAAAAGATTTTGAAAATAGAAATTATTAGTTAAAAAGTTTGTTAAGTAAATTTATTAAAATGGTAATTGATCGTTTGATTTATTTCAAGTGTTAATAAACCCTAAAATGTTTATACAAGGTCGAAATCGGGAAAACCGAGGCAAGATAGAAGAGGATTGCAAACAAAAATAAAGGTGAGATTTTCTCACTCATTTGGATTGCTTAGTTTAATTTAAATGAATAAATTTAAATTATTGGATGTGCTTGGATGAATTAAATAATTATCTGTTGGATGATATTATATATATAGTAGTATATATATTGGATTGATTGATATTCCCGAATTATATAGCGGATGAGACCCTATGTGCCCCGCATAATAGCGGATGACCTTTTAAACCGCGATATCCCCCTTGAAGTGGGATTGGTATTTTATTTGTCGACTAACATCTGTGGATGCAGGGAAATAGGTTGGAGGGATCCAACTGGATTCCTCAAAATGTTGAATTATTTCATATTCAGTGATGTGATTTATTTGATAATCTGTGATAGATTATATTGGTTATATTGGAAATTAAAAAAATGAATGCTATGTAAAATGACCCTCTCTTTTCTACCTTCCTTTTGTAAGGATTTTTTTTACAAAGTATATATATATATATATCATTTATTAACAAATATATTTCCCCAGGGTCATTTTTCTTTTCCAATAAACAAACTTTATCCAGGATCAAAAGTTTTACCAATATAGATATATCAGTGCAACCACAAGGATATGCACACACATATGAAGATGCATGTGCCCCTCTTGCTTAATCAGGTTATGGCAAACAAGAGATTACATTGATTGATTAAATTTAATCAATCCCCACATAGCTTAATTTTTATTTATGTAATAAAATCTTATTCATATAGGTAACATTATGATTTTTATTCCTTGATAGCTTGCTGGATCCTCTATAAAATATGATTCATAAAAACCAGATAATTATGTTATGATTATCTATAAAAATTAATAGTGTAGTGTCTGTGCTCTGAAAATGATATAAGCTTCTATCATTTTCTATGTTTTCTTTCCTATAAAATCTACCTTATATGCAAACTCATATCTGGGATATTCTTAAGTGAATTATCATATTCTAGAAGTTTGATTCCTTGATACCAAAATACTAGACTAAATGAAATGCATTCCGGGGTGAGTTTCCTGGGACATATGGATACTCAGCAAAGAAAAACATGGGTTAAATAGACTCTCTGTTCAGGCATATTTCATAGGGTCTTAAAATGCATTTTGCCCAAAGCTTTAGTAAAAAGAAATTCAGATTTCATGTTAAAAATTACAAAGGTACTGGTGTGACAATATCTGAACAAATCATGTCTGAACATGTATAAAATTTACTATTGTGGATCTAACTTCACCCTCCTATAAAATCCCTATTATGGATCTAACTTACAAAATTATAGATAAAACTTTTCAACATTCCAGATAATGAAACTCAGATATTTTAAATTTCAGTTACAAGTCAAATTCTTAAAATACTTAACCAAATATCCAACATCACTCAGTACTTACTACAATGGAAAATTTTAAAATATCAATACATGCAAATTTCATCTTTTAAGATTTTATCTATCTAATTCTAGCATGCTATAATCTTCTTCTCAATGCCTTGCTTCTACTCCTACCTAGAGGCTGCTGTTCCTGAAAAAGCATTTGAAGCTGCCTCATTTTAAATGAGACACCCCAGATGCCATTAGCACACTAGGGTCAGACACATGTCTGGTATGAGAAAATTCACTAAAGCAATTAATTAATTAAGTTAAAATTGAATTAAGTACATATACATAAAGTTCTGCCCTTTGAAAACAAGTAATACTTGTGTGCATGTTCTGTGTCATTGTGCATGTGTACACTTTAATCTTTCTTTCCAGAGACTTTGTATAGATATGGCACATACACTCAGGCATACAATTCAGTCATAAATCAAATAATCATTCACACCAAACAGAAAATAACCAATATGAGTTAAATCATTTATTCCCTCCTCATATTTCATTTCTGGGAAAACTCTAGTTTCTCATCATGTCAAATATTCTTCCCTTGATATATTTATCTACCCTGGTCTCATCTGCAATTTTATGAATCAATGGACACACTGTAATGAACTAATTCACTCCATTACACAAAGATCTCAGGACTTAAACAAGCCATGTGTCAACTTGTATTACTCAAGAACACAAGTCATTCCTGCAGTAATCTTGACCCCATTTCCTAATCAAGTTTTCAGGTACTTTCTCTTTTTAAATTTTTCAGGGAAAACCCAATCAGTGAGTCATTTTACAAAAACAAGCATTCATCTCATAGCATTCCTCATCATTCACATTAACAAACAGAGGTAATCAAGCAATTTAAGTATTGGTACTTATTAAAACATGTTCTTGCAATTTTAAGGAGATATAGACAACTAACATTGGTTTATGGCTCTATGAGAAGATTTTATTGCAAACATCTGTGCTTTAGTTAACTCAGATTGACCAAGCTTCCTAAATCACAAAATCTATTTGCTAGGTGGTTATTTTATATTTTCTTTGAATCAGGAGTATCAGCACATAGACAAGCTTATTGCACTCCTAATTCCATTTTATCTTAAGCCTCAGCACATATACATATGTATATTGCAGCCCAAATGCTTATCAATTCTTTTGGGTTGAGCCAAAACCAACACTACTTGCTTATATTCCACATTTTATTTTCTGGGTATTTATTTATATTTCTAACCAGTATCATATCAGAAAGAGATATGGGTTTTTAAGATACTTATTCATGCATACTGATCATATTTAGAACATTCACAAAATAAACCAACCAGAACAACCATTTGGCATTAAAGCATCCTTAATTTCAGAAAGACAATCACATACACTTTTAAGAAAAATTAATTTATAACTGGCTGCCTTCATTAGGACTTAGTGCCTTAAGTTGTTGAGTGAGTTTTCTCACCTAGCTCTCTTCTTTGCTTCCTTAATTAGTTGATAACTTCTGCCTTTAGCCTCAAGCTCTTTTCCTTCACTTGCCTTATGTTTTATATGGTGTTTTTTTTCAAAGTTCTTTTTTTTGAGAAGGAGAGGAGGCTGCTGCTTATATATATACAGAGTTCTCCTTAGGGTTTTGGGTATTGGCTAAAGCCATTTTTGCCCACCAGAAAATTATGTTATCTGCATTTATTTGAACCCAAGATTCTACCCTCCCCGGCTTAATTTGGTGAAGAGAAAAGTGGTTATCTACTTTGGTTATTTTCAGAAATCCTACTTTTCCATAAAATGCTTTTTCTCTTGTCTATTTGCATGCTAAATGTGTGATCTGATTTCCAGCAATATTATATGCATATTTCTTTCTTTCTTAATTCAGCCCATACAAAATACATTTTTGTTTTCCTCCCATTTTCTATTTTTAGCCTTTACTTTATTATCTGGTGTTTCCTTCTTATTTATCCACCAGAGGAAAAACATATTTGTGTGTTTCATCTTACTAGTTTAAATTCTAATACTTAGTTAGTATACTTACATATATGTTTTACAGACAATAACTTATATACATATATACATCTATATTATTTTATACTGATACACATATGCACATGTATACTTAGTTATATTTCTGCATATAGCACATTTGAGGGTTTTCTTTATTTATCAGTAAATATATATATATATATACATATACATATACATATACATATACATATACATATACATTTTCCATACATAGCATCATGTACTCATTCATAGTATCCAGGGATCTAGCTTTACTCATGTGTATTTTCTGTGCACAAAGGCACATCATTTTATTATACCACATCAAGCTATCTCATCTTTCCCTTAAACATGGTTTTATAAACTACTTAAAAATTATTTTAATCTTATTTATATTTTTCCTAGATAAATTCCTAAAATCTTGGGTCATTACATACACCCCACCTTTTAGGAATTGTGTCCCACAATTTTTCCAAGCTTAAACCAGAGAACAAGTACTCCTCAACCACTTAGATTTCTAGTTCTATGATAATAACTAAAAATACATGCATCCAAAAGAAAAGCAAAATAAAAAAAGATTTACCTCTAATCTGAAAATAGCTTAGGGTAGCTCATCCTAACCTTGTCCTCTAATTCCCATGTGCAATCACTGGGATCAAGACTCCACTGTACTTTTACAAGTTTCAGTGATTTATTTCTTAATTTCTTCACATCCTTTGCCAAAATCCCTACTGGATCTTTTTCATAAATCAAATTATGATTTATTTGCACTTGGGTTGGGGTCTCCAGAATTTCTGCCTTGTCATGTACCCACCTTCTCAGTTGTGATACATGAAAAACATCATGTATGCCTTGCATGTTTTCTGGCAATTCCAACTTATATGCCAAGGGACCAATTCTTTCCAGAATTTTGTATGGTCCAATATATCTTGGGGTTAACTTGCCTTGTTTCCCAAATCTCAGCACATTTTTCATAGGTGAGATTTTGATGAAAACAAAATTTCCCACTTCATATTCTACCTGCCTCCTTTTCTTGTCTGCAAATTTCTTTTGCCTATCTTGTGCTGCTGCCATTCTTCTCCTTATCAACTCAATTTTCCCCTTAGTTTCTTGTATGTACTCAGGCCCTAAAATAACCCTTTCTCCTGCTTCTACCCAACAAACAGGTGACAAACAAGGCTTACCATATAAGGCTTCAAATGGAGCCATTCCTATGGTGCTTTGATAGCTGTTGTTGTATGTAAATTCAACTAGATGAAGATAATCTTCCCAGTTGCCCCCAAAATCCAATACACATGCTCTCAACATGTCCTCCAAAACCTTGTTTACTACCTCAGTCTGCCCATCTGACTAAGGATGGTAGGCAGTACTTAAACATAGTTCACTTCCCATTGCTTCTTGAAAGCTTCTCCAGAATTTTAAGGTGAAGATGGTATCCCTATCACTCACAATGGTTTTGGGAATGCCATGCAATTTTACCACTTCCTTCATAAAAATTTGAGCTAATTTTGGTGCTGTCCTTTCTGACTTGACTGGGATGAAGTGTGCTACTTTGGTTAGCCTATCAACTATCACCCATACACTTGTATTTCCTCTCTTAGATCTAGGCAGCCCATCTATGAAATCCATAGATATATCTTCCCACTTCCACTGTGGTACACTGAGAGGCTGCATCAACCCTGATGGCCTTTGGGTTTCAGCCTTGACTTGTTGGCAAGTCGTACATTTGGCAATGTATTTAGCTACATCTGATTTCATCCCCTTCCACCAGAAGTCTCTTTTCAAATTTTGGTACATTTTTGTGTTGCCTGGGTGTATGGAGTATTTACTTCTGTGATATTCATTCAATATCTCTTTCTTCAATTCGGTGTCCTCTGGCACACACATCCTATTTTGGTATCTCATATAACCATTTTTATCAATATGGTAATTCATCACTTCCTCCCCTTTTGAGAGGAGAATTTTCTTCTCTAATAAGTTTGCATCCTGTTCTTGCATTTTTTCTACCTTCAGAATTAAATCTGGTTGAAGTGTCATTAAGCTTAACTTCCCTTTATTTTCTTGTGCACCATGCATCTGCTCATCAATGTGCACACAACCATTCTCCCCAATTTCTAACTCAGTTAGCAAAGACAAGTCCTTAAATTCTTCTATCATCATCATAGCCAATTTAGCATGCTGTCTACTTAGAGCATCTGCAACTTTGTTTGCTTTGCCTGGTGTATAGAGTATGTCAAAGTCATATGCAGCTAAGAACTCCACCCATCTATGTTGCCTCATGTTCAAATCTTTTTGTGAAAATAAATATTTTAGAGACTTGTGGTCAGTGTAAAGTTCAAACTTAGTGCCTAACAAATAATGTCTCCAAAGTTTCAAAGCATAGATCACAGCTGCTAATTCAAGATCATGTGTGGCATACCTAACTTCATGGGGTTTAAGTTGTCTGGATGCATATGCAATGACTTGGCCTTGTTGCATCAACACTGCACCCAAGCCAAATCCACTAGCATCAGTGTATACAACTAATTCTTCATTTCCATGAGGTACTTTTAAAATTGGAGCATTCACCAATGCCTCCTTCAACTGTTCAAAAGACTTTTCACATTTTTCTGACCAAACAAAAGCTTGGTTCTTTCTGGTTAGGTTAGTAAGTGGTGTAGAAATTTTTGAAAAATCTTTTATAAATCTCCTATAATACCCTGCCATCCCCATAAATGACCTCACTTCACTCACAGTGCTTGGCCTCTTCCATGCTTGAATAGCCACTACTTTATTGGGGTTCACAGAAATTCCTTGGGCAGATATAACATGGCCAAGAAAATACACTTCTTTCCAAAATTCACATTTTGAGTATTTTTCCTTTAAGTCTTTTTCCCTTAGTCTAGACAAAACCATGTGCAGATGACTTTCATGCTCTTCCATTGTTTTGGAATAAATTAAAATGTCATCTATAAAAATAAGCACAAACTTGTCTAAATAATCTCTAAAGGTTATGTTCATTAAATCTACAAAGTATGATGGTGCATTGGTCAAGCCAAATGGCATAACCAAAAATTCATACAACCCATATCTAGTGTTAAAGGCAGTGTACTTGATGCTTGATTCTTCCACCTTCATTTGATGAAAACCAGATGCTAAATCTAGCCTAGAGAATACTCTTGCTCCAGCCAATTGATCAAAAAGATCATCTATTCTTGGCAGTGGGGATTTATTTTTAATGGTTACCTTGTTTAATTCCCTATAATCTATGCAGAGTCTCAAAGTACCATCTTGTTTCTTAACAAACACCACTGGTGCCCCCCAGCAAGAATTACTGGGTCTTATAAAACCCTTATTTTCTAATTCCTCTAAATGTTTCTTTAATTCTTTTAGTTCATTTGGCCTCATTCTTGTTGGCTTTTTAATCACTGGGCTTGCTCCTGGAACTAAATGAATTTGGAATTCCACTGGCCTATGGTTTGGAACACCATTAACCTCCTCAAAAACATCCAAGTATTCATTGACTATGGGAATTTCCTCAATAATATGTTCACTGAAATCTTTACCCAAATCAATCAAATGACACAATTTTCTTCCCTTGGACACTTCACACAAAATTGTGATCCTATGGCTTCCATGGTTTTGCAATGATATGGTGGATGAGTCTAAGTTAATTATGGCCTTGAATTGCCTTAACCAGTCTACTCCCAAAATAACACCTATATTTGGGTAATTTAAAACATATAAATTGGAAATAAAAGTATCTCCTCCTATGTTTAATCCCACATCCACACAGATCATGTTTAAAACACTAGAACTTCCTAGTGGACTTTGTATATGTAAAGGGGTTTCAACCAATATGCAACTTAATTTCAGCATTTTAACTAATTCATAGGAAATTAAGGAATGAGTTGCTCCAGTATCATATACTACTGCTATGGGTACATTACAAATAAATAGTGTACCTTCCACTTGACTGTGGTTCTCAGCATTGATCTCCACTGTTCTGCCTTTTTCTTCCAAGTTTGCTAATTTTCCTTGCTGCTTATTCTCAGGACAATTTCTTTTCATGTGCCCTTCTTTCCCACATAAATAACACTTGAAAGCTCCTTCTTTCAATTCTGGACATCTTGGTTTGATATGTCCTTCTTTTCCACATTGATGGCACACAATCTTCTTGGTTTCCTTAGCTTTAATATCCCAGTAGACTTAGTACTGGCCTCTTCTTTCTTCTTATCATAAGGATGATATCTCCCCTTACCCTTCATACTGTTATTGTTCTTGAAATTTCTGAATTTTTCCCTTTCCTTGTCATGCTGCTCCAACCTCAAAGCTAAGTCTATCACGTGGTCAAAGGTCCTGTCAGCATAAGGTAACATGGCTCTGCTAAGTCCTGGGTTCAAACCTTTTATGTACCTATCATTTTTGGATGCTTCATCTGCCACAAGCATTGCTCCATATGTGGAAAGCCCTTCAAACTTTTGAGTGTATTCTGTGACAGTCATAGTTCCTTGCCTAAGTCTAATAAATTCTTCTAGCAAGGTAGTCTTAGCTGATGCTGGTACAAACCTTGCTTCCAACATCTCTTTGAATTGATTCCAAGTGATTTCATTCTCATTTCTTCCTGCAATGATTACTTCCCACCAGCTTAAAGCTACTCCTTTTAGCTGTCTCGAAGCCACTTGCCTCTTTCTTTGATCATCAAGTTGCATGTCATTGAAAATTCTATCCAATGTTCTCAACCATGCTTGAATTTCCATAATACTTTCTGTCCCTTCAAAGCTTTTGCCTCCTAAATGAGTATATGTCTTAAGTAATTTTGAGAGTTCTTCATAGGGATTTTCTTGCCTTTGTCCTGCCCCATCCCTAAATGCTCTCACCAAGTCTTGCAGATTGACCATTGGTGGTGCATTGGAAGATCCTGCTCCCTGATTTGGTGGTCTTCCTACCATAGTTTGCTAATAATAATTTACATAGCTGGTTAGTTTGATTGGTAATTTTATTATTTCTGTGGTTTTATTTACACTGAAAACATTGTTATATATTTAGTCTCTTTAAATTTTATTTCTATCAGAGAACTTGATCTTTATTTCTGCTATGTTTAATAACATAGCTCTGATACCAAATAAAATGACCCTCTCTTTTCTACCTTCCTTTTGTAAGGATTTTTTTTTACAAAGTATATATATATATCATTTATTAACAAATATATTTCCCCATTGTCATTTTTCTTTTCCAATAAACAAACTTTATCCAGGATCAAAAGTTTTACCAATATAGATATATATCAGTGCAACCACAAGGATATGCACACACATATGAAGATGCATGTGCCCCTCTTGCTTAATCAGGTTATGGCAAACAAGAGATTACATTGATTGATTAAATTTAATCAATCCCCACATAGCTTAATTTTTATTTATGTAATAAAATCTTATTCATATAGGTAACAGTATGATTTTTATTCCTTGATAGCTTGCTGGATCCTCTATAAAATATGATCCATAAAAACCAGATAATTATGTTATGATTATCACTAAAAATTAATAGTGTAGTGTCTGTGCTCTGAAAATGATATAAGCTTCTATCATTTTCTATGTTTTCTTTCCTATAAAATCTACCTTATATGCAAACTCATATCTGGGATATTCTTAAGTGAATTATCATATTCTAGAAGTTTGATTCCTTGATACCAAAATACTAGACTAAATGAAATGCAGTCCGGGGTGAGTTTACTGGGACATATGGATACTCAGCAAAGAAAAACATGGGTTAAATAGACTCTCTGTTCAGGCATATTTCATAGGGTCTTAAAATGCATTTTGCCCAAAGCTTTAGTAAAAAGAAATTCAGATTTCATGTTAAAAATTACAAAGGTACTGGTGTGACAATATCTGAACAAATCATGTCTGAACATGTATAAAATTTACTATTGTGGATCTAACTTCACCCTCCTATAAAATCCCTATTATGGATCTAACTTACAAAATTATAGATAAAACTTTTCAACATTCCAGATAATGAAACTCGGATATTTTAAATTCCAGTTACAAGTCAAATTCTTAAAATACTTAACCAAATATCCAACATCACTCAGTACTTACTACAATGGAAAATTTTAAAATATCAATACATGCAAATTTCATCTTTTAAGCTTTTATCTATCTAATTCTAGCATGTTATAATCTTCTTCTCAATGCCTTGCTTCTACTCCTACCTAGAGGCTGCTGTTCCTGAAAAAGCATTTGAAGCTGCCTCATTTTAAATGAGATACCCTAGATGCCATTAGCACACTAGGGTCAGACACATGTCTGGTATGAGAAAATTCACTAAAGCAATTAATTAATTAAGTTAAAATTGAATTAAGTACATATACATAAAGTTCTGCCCTTTGAAAACAGTAATACTTGTGTGCATGTTCTATGTCATTGTGCATGTGTACACTTTAATCTTTCTTTCCAAAGACTTTGTATAGATATGGCACATACACTCAGGCATACAATTCAGTCATAAATCAAATAATCATTCACACCAAACAGAAAATAACCAATATGAGTTAAATCATTTATTCCCTCCTCATATTTCATTTCTGGGAAAACTCTAGTTTCTCATCATGTCAAATATTCTTCCCTTGATATATTTATCTACCCTGGTCTCATTTGCAATTTTATGAATCAATGGACACACTGTAATAAACTAATTCACTGCATTACACAAAGATCTCAGGACTTGAACAAGCCATGTGTCAACTTGTATTACTCAAGAACACAAGTCATTCCTACAGTAATCTTGACCCCATTTCCTAATCAAGTTCTCATGTACTTTCTCTTTTTAAAATTTTCAGGGCAAACCCAATCAGTGAGTCATTTTACAAAAACAAGCATTCATCGCATAGCATTCCTCATCATTCACATAAACAAACAGAGGTAATCAAGCAATTTAAGTATTGGTACTTATTAAAACATGTTCTTGCAATTTTAAGGAGATATAGACCACTAACATTGGTTTATGGCTCTATGAGAAGATTTTATTGCAAACATCTGTGCTTTAGTTAACTCAGATTGACCAAGCTTCCTAAATCACAAAATCTATTTGCTAGGTGGTTATTTTATATTTTCTTTGAATCAGGAGTATCAGCACATAGGCAAGCCTATTGCACTCCTAATTCCTTTTTATCTTAAGCCTCAGCACATATACATATGTATATTGCAGCCCATATGCTCATCAATTCTTCTGGGTTGAGCCAAAACCAACACTACTTGCTTATATTCCACATTTTATTTTCTGGGTGTTTATTTATATTTCTAACCAGTATCATATCAGAAAGAGATCTGGGTTTTTAAGATAATTATTCATGCATACTGATCATATTTAGAATATTCACAAAATAAAACAACCAGAACAACCATTTGGCATTAAAGCATCCTTAATTTCTGAAAGACAATCACATACACTTTTAAGAAAAATTAATTTATAACTGGCTGCCTTCATTAGGACTTAATGCCTTAAGTTGTTGAGTGAGTTTTCTCACCTAGCTCTCTTCTTTGTTTCCTTAATTAGTTGATAACTTCTGCCTTTAGCCTCAAGCTCTTTTCCTTCACTTGCCTTATGTTTTATATGGTGTTTTTTTTTCAAAATTCTTTTTTTTTTGAGAAGGAGAGGAGGCTGCTGCTTATATATATACAGAGTTCTCCTTAGGGTTTTGGGTATTGGCTAAAGCCATTTTTGCCCACCAGAAAATTATGTTATCTGCATTTATTTGAACCCAAGATTCTACCCTCCCCGGCTTAATTTGGTGAAGAGAAAAGTGGTTATCTACTTTGGTTATTTTCAGAAATCCTACTTTTCCATAAAATGCTTTTTCTCTTGTCTATTTGCATGCTAAATGTGTGATCTGATTTCCAGCAATATTATATGCATATTTCTTTCTTTCTTAATTCAGCCCATACAAAATACATTTTTGTTTTCCTCCCATTTTCTATTTTTAGCCTTTACTTTATTATCTGGTGTTTCCTTCTTATTTATCCACCAGAGGAAAAACATATTTGTGTGTTTCATCTTACTAGTTTAAATTCTAATACTTAGTTAGTATACTTACATATATGTTTTACAGACAATAACTTATATACATATATACATCTATATTATTTTATACTGATACACATATGCACATGTATACTTAGTTATATTTCTGCATATAGCACATTTGAGGGTTTTCTTTATTTATCAGTAAATATATATATATATATATACATATACATATACATATACATATACATATATATATACATTTTCCATACATAGCATCATGTACTCATTCATAGTATCCAGGGATCTAGCTTTACTCATGTGTATTTTCTGTGCACAAAGGCACATCATTTTATTATACCACATCAAGCTATCTCATCTTTCCCTTAAACATGGTTTTATAAACTACTTAAAAATTATTTTAATCTTATTTATATTTTTCCAAGATAAATTCCTAAAATCTTGGGTCATTACACTATGATTGGTTGAATATATTTTGATATTTTAAGATGTCAAAAATAATAAAGATTGAATTTTTGAAGGAAATTAAAAAGAGAATTTTAAGTAAAATAAATTTAGCGAATTTTGATAAATTAAAAAAAACGAAATTGGGAAAGAATAAAAAGTTGATTTTTAAATTCTAATGAATAAATTCTGGGTATGGGAAAAATTAGAGATTTGGAATAAATGGGAATAAAGGAGTTTTTGTGGACTTAAGCGAATATTGTTAAGACTAAAAGGATTTATTTTTAAATTCAAGATTTAAAATCATAATAAAGGAGTAAATTTGGAAGTGATGGACTTTGGATTAAATTTTGATAAATCGAGCAATAATTTTTAAAGAGAATTTAATTCAGCAAATAGTTTTGAAAATCGATTAAATGTTTTAAAAAGGGTGATTTAAAAGGAGAATGAGATTATGGAATTTATAAACGGGGTTTATAAGTAAGTGGAGTATTTATCAATGGATAAATTTGAAACTATAAATTCACGGTGGGAATTTATAAGAATGGTAATTTGTTTTAAAAATAAAAGGTGGTTTTATTTTTAAAAGAGTGGAAAGAAAATTTACGGGATTGGGACGTAAATTAAATTGGAATAAATCGAGAAGGATTTATAAATGAATAGACGGGTTATGTTGAAATGGAAAGTGTATTTCCTAAAGAGCCGAGTATATTTTCGAAGAAGGTTTTTATGTATAACTTAAAACTTTTAAAGTTGTTTTAAAGGAATGTTTCTAGGGAAAATTTATTATTTAAATTGTTTTAAAATTTTAAAGGTAATTATTTATTAAGTTAGTATAGTAGTAATTATTTTAAAGGTTTAACTAGTATTATGATTTAAAAGATAGTTACTAAATATTTATACTTATATAATAGTTTTATTTTAAAGGTAGCTTTGGCTAAGTTTTACTAGGAAATTATTATAGAATTTCATAACTAGTATTTTAAATAAAGTGTTTAAGTAGTTTTATTTAAATGTTTTAAGCGTATATTTTGGATAAAGTGATTTAAATTATTTAAAAATCTAAAGTATTAAGACTTGGTGATTTTCAGGGGAAATAAACTAATTGGTGAATGATTGTTTGAATTGGTAGTTAAATAACCGACTATCAATATTGGCCAATGCGCTGATAGTTTCGAAGAGACCGGGATCGGATTTAATTATCTGAAAACCACTTCGATCCGATTTGAACGTTTGCGAATGAAGACTGTGAAGATGATGAAGACGGTTATTCGGTTTGTCCAGAACCAGGACAACTTGTATGGATGAATGCTATCAGACCGTCGTCAGGAGGACGATGAGCATTCTAAGTGAAATGTGTTCCAAAAAGGTAACGCGCACCTAAAACAGGGGAGGTGCAGCAAGGCTAAGTAGCTAGCAACCAATTAGGGTAAGGTCATCCTTGTCTAGATGTCCCTTTTTATTCAGCTTAGTGGGCGGTTGCTGATCCCAACCGTGGGGTGATCTTATTCAGACTATCCAGTAAGGGGTAGCTCCGGTCTTGTGTTGCAGCGGATCGGGAGTGGTCCTCGGTACGCTGATCTGGGCCAGGTACTATGACGGGTGGTACTCCAGTAGCCCTGCCATTGTATGAAATCCAATCTCCAATAAGCGCCCGTACGGTTTTGATTGTGCCCAACTATTGCTGGAACGTGAGTTGTAAGCATTTCAGCTAGATTCTATTTTACTTTCTATAGACACTATTATAATATCAGACGAATTTGATAAAAATGTTTTGGTTATCGTAAGGTAAAAACCTGACATATTTATTTGTGGCATTGTCTTACGAGATACCTTTGTTTTCAAAGGATTTTCAAAAAATATAATAATCCAATTGAGTGTGATTTTCTCACACTGGTTTTCCAGACTGACTTGGGTGTTGTTTTATTATGATGCTCGGGTCAGACCGAGTTGTGCAGATTCAGGTTAATAAAAGCTAAGGAGCTCAAGAGGCGAGCTGGATGACAGAGACGTATCTCCGTATTTGAATTACTATTTCTGCTGTGTAAGGACAGATAATAAGATGCCCAAGTGATGGATGATTGTTGTACTCTGATAATGGTATGTATATATAACAGTACAGATCTCTTTGTATTTAAAAGCTGTTATTCTATATTATATTTTGTTCCGCTGCGATTGTGAGATTCTAATGTTGTTTTATCTTCTTCTTCTACCTCTTTCTTCTTTAACCCAGAAGACTCGTATTTCCATTCACTTTTGAGTTGAGTTGATGTGGAATATTGTCGGCTCAAAGGGGTATGGATTTACGGGGCCGCTCGAACCCTTGCCTGCCGCGACCTGCGCTACCGTGCGCGTCCATCGGCGCCATCGCGATCGATTCGATCACCTTGATGTTTTTTTCTTCTTAAAATCGATCTACAGTTTTTTTTAACTGATATGCAATTTGAAAAGAAAGGAAGAGGGGTACAGGGAAAGAAAAGGTAAGGGCAGATGCCTTGTACAAGATGTTGTAGGAGAAAGAAAAAATATATATTATTTAATTAGAAAATATCTCGCCCGATCAGGCTGCGAAATCCCGAACTCCAAACGAAGCGTGCTGCTTGGTGTTCTATATGTTTTACCCCTATTCTGAATACAATGGAACTAGTCTCAAGGCCTAATTCGATCGTATGCAAAAGATATCATTTCAAGATCAAATTATTTTAATTAAATTCCTTTAATTAATTTCTGTGCGTTTCAAGCTCGCACGGCCAAACGACAAGTCCGATCGCTACGAAACTTGAAATCCTATAATAATTCACTATTATGGATCCGATGAAACTAGTTTCATTGAAATCCGAGACAGTGGCCAAAATAGCTATTTTCACTCGTTAATTATATTATAAAATTTCTAATTATTAATTATTCACTTTTAAATCCAATTTTAAATGTTAACAATCTTCATTCATATTTTAATAAAATTTAAATCAATTTCTGATATCATTTTAATTCACATTAATTTAAGATTCAATTATTTAAATAATTCCAATATTAAATTTAAATAATTTAATTATCCAACAAATCATTATATTCAATATAAGTTATTTAACTTATAAAATTTAATTTTAAAACGAATTCAAATAATCAAACAACTACTTTTATTATACAGTAATTTAATATTCATTATTCAATTCCAACTATTGATTATATGAGATATAGAATTCCATTTTAATACTGATTATTGCCCAAATCATAGAAATTGGTTATTTCAAAATTTTATCCAAATTCAAATTCAATAAATTACATAAATAAACATTAACAGTTTTAATTTCTAACCACTATTATTCAATCATCATATTAAATTTAATAATTTAAAATAGTTAAAAATATGGGTTGTTACAACTTAAACGTATTCCTTTCGAACACTGTGTGCCAAGAGCATTGTAAGTGGCTGAAACCAGTTGTTGACCAGTGGATTTTGGTAGAATTTACAGGAGGCATTTGGAAATTTTGCACCAAATTAATTAGATGACATCAAGACTGAATCAGTGACTTTGAGACCTCGTAGGCCTATTTGTACCAATGGACGTGATACGAAACAGTTAGGTGGAAGGCGATGGAGTAGTAAAAATTTAGCCGAGCGAAAGCAAAGCCGATTACACATAAGTGACGGTGCATGAGGACCACTTGTCTAAAGCTCTTCATTAGAAGAGATCTCTATTTTCACCAGCTTTCATATTAGATATTAGGGTTGATGTATTATACTAGATGATTTTGTATCCTGCATGCTAGGATAGGCATGGATGTTATTTTTGATGGTTGATCTTATAGGTGCTTATTTGATGTTTGATTGTTGGCACTTGATACGATTACTTTTTCTTATAAGGTTTTTAGGCATGCGAGATAGCTATGATTTGATATAGCATACTTATTTGGGACGATTGCTATATATATGATTTAGTTTGCTTATTTACATCATGATGTTACTATTATATTTAATCCTATTTGTTCAGTACTTGATTATGTACACGAAAGCAAGTGCTGGCTATTTGGATGATTACCCGCTTATATTCACATCTAAATAAAATGCTCTTGCTATAAAAGAGGTATGTAACATATGTAGTGTATATTTGGTGATATCTGTTTGGTTGTCCTCAGAATAAAGATGCCATGGATATGAGATGTATATATGTTTATGTTGTATCAGAATTTTCCCTAGATATGGCCGCGCAAAGGAGGTGCTGTCAAAATTTTCCCTGACATAAGCCAAAATTGAGAGAGAAGTCAATATATAGGATGTTAGATGTTACTGGTAGTTGAGAGAATCGATAATGTATAATATTTAGTTGACTTGCCATTCAATTAGTGAGTTGGCGCTTTTGTTTCCCATTGTCGTTTCTTTGGAAATATGTGCGTAATTTAGACGTTTGTTTTAGCCACATTGATTTTAAATTTGATAGTGATTGTACTTAGGGATGAGGATGATGGCTCCAGCTGATTCCGAGTCTATTCCCTTTGTTGTGATCACTTTCCATGATCATTGTTGAGAGTTGATAGGCGATGATTTTTTTCGTGTCATTGCTTATATGAGGGTATTGGGTTGTATTGCTTCATCTTTGGGATTTCCAGGATGAAATCCTTTTAAGGAGGGGAGATTGTAACAACCCTTATTTTTAACGGTTGGATTTTGAAATAATTTATTTAAATATTGAATCATGAACTAATTAACGGTCTCAAAAATATGATTTTTCACATACGATCGAATGAGGACTTGAGACCACTTCCATTGAGTTTGTATCGACGTTGCAAATTAAAATAAGTATAAGGATCACTATATTTGGAGAACGGACGATTCGATGGCCGAAACGGTCTCGAAAAGGCAAAATTATCATCCCGAAGCATTGTCTCGGACAGCGACGAAATTTATACCATCGGGGCCGGAAAAATGAGGTGATGCACGCAGACGAGTTTCGTGACGATCGGATATACCATTTGTTCATGCGAGCTCGAAACGTATGACCGTTTATTCGAGAAATAAAATAAACAAAAAATATTATATTGATATAAACATCCCCTAATCATTCTCTCTCTCATTTTCTAATTTACGGTTACTATTCCATTAACAAAATCATGGCCTCCTCCTTGCTTTCATTCAAAAAATAATTCCCAACAATCCGTTCCACGAAAAAATACGAAACCAGTTTCATTAAATCCATATAGAAGAGATCTTCACGATGACCATGGCGGAATTTAGATCGGTTGTGTTTAGCAAAGATCGATGTTTTTGGTCACCCCTAGGGCTCCACTTCACCAGAGATTCGAGCAGCGATACGCAAAATGGAGGGCCCGTTGTTTTTCTCTTCGGGAGAGATACCATCTCACCAAGTTTCATCGAACCTAGTGGAGATTGCAAAATGTGTCTGTAGCATGACGGGGGTGCTCGGGTTCTAGGTGCAATCTCTAGACTTGATCAAGCTTCATCTCTTCGGGTCTATTGTGTGGAGATTTAAGAGTGGAGCGCATAGGCGAAACCCGTTCTTTGTTTCGTGGACCGAAACTCGAGATATGGAAGGAAAAAGGTGCTTGATGAAGTGGGTTTACTATTCATGCACTTGTACATGCAATTGCTTATTTGGGGAAGAAGAGTCATTAAGGTAATTAAGTAATTAGTGGACAGATTTAGTTAATTAACTGTTTTAATTAATCTCGATTCTTATAATGTCATCTTTTGCATACGAGGTCTATTTTGGATGCCGTTTCTTGCCTTGCGCTCGTGATGAAGAGCTCTACGGCTTGACGATAGTTCGGTCAGATTTGGTTGAGGTAAGTGATATTATCTCTCACCATACTATAATTGTTCGTATGGTATTAAAATGACATTTTAAAATGTTTTCTAACTTTAAAATGAGATTTCTAAAATAGTCAACCTATATCTTATTTTATAAAAAGAATTAAAAGTGTTATAAAATGGTTTTAAATTAAATATCACATTTTTCCATTGACACATTATTTTGACGATACTGATAGATTTATGCTATTTTTGACATTTATCCCATATTGGTTGCTTGAATGTATTATGTTGTATTATTATAGACGTATGTAGGCTATTATAGACAGTAGTATGCTTGTTGGTTGCATGAATGCTAGTTTGTTTGTTAGTTGGACGCAGACTGATCTGAAGATGGGGCATGGTGGACTTGGAGATATGCTTCAGAATTCAAGGAAAATGCGGGACATTTTATTTGGTTTGTATTTAACCATTTTGGTTAAGTACACGACCAAAGTGGTTATTATAGACTACTCTGGAGTGGTCGGTATCTACCACTATTGATGATGGACGATTTGGTTGATTTTGACATGGATGATGGAGATGTTTCGAGGAGCACGATGTGATGGTTCGTTCATTCGATGTTTTGATTTTGATGATATGGCTCTTTGACGAGTGGTTTTGGCGGTGAAGCAAAGATGTGATTCTTCGACACAATGACTCTATGATTTTACGATGATGATTCCATGATGAGAGATGGCTTCGACAATGGACAGCTGTACTTCTAGATATAGAGTAGGCGACGATGAGTCGGATTGAAGGGACCGTCGGAGGGAGGTTACGGGAAGCATGATGACATTCTATGACTTATGATGGATGTTTAGAGTATTTCACAACCCGATGACTTTTGACGGGAGATGTAAGGACCGTTCTGAGATAAGCTCTGTTAAGGATGACGTGTACAAAGGAATCATTGATATTCGTAGGTTTCGATGTGTACTCGTAAAGCAGGGATATGTGAGGATGCTCAATTGGGTCTATGATGGGTGCCCTGGATCACATGATGTTTCGATCTGAATAACCTGGGCTGTCTATTATGGGTGCAGCCTGGTTCCTGGCCTAACGAGTAGCATGGATTCGGTTACCGAGAAACCGAGACGTTGTTTAGTGCTTGACCCGACGATGGGGTCATACGAGTATCGTATGTCCAACGCACCTAATGAGTGAATGTAGGGATGGATGATGGATGCCATGTTTGTTTCATTGTTTCTATCACCTTGGGGATGTCACGCGATGTAGATATTACTGATGCTGATATCTAGATATCCTTAGTAATTTGATGTACAATACACCCATAATGACAATCATAAAATAGCATATATTTGATGTTATGTGCTAACTCTATGGATGCAAGGACAGGTCAGGTATGATTCTCCATAGCCTTTGTTCCATATACTATACCAACTTTTATAGTGTTTTGAGATTATCTATCACCATACCTGACTGTTGTCTGACTCAAGGTTTTATGCTTTGCTTCTTATTAACTCAGGTGCTCTTTGATGAGTAGATTAGATAGCATGTGTACATAGCATTTGGAGCTATGCAGATGGACTAGCCGATAGTGATGCTTTCTTATATTTATATTTTGAGTTATTATTGTTTATTCTGCTATGTGACACTGTGGAGCCTTGACAGTGTTGACTTACTATTTATTAAAGACAATTTATCAGTTGAGTTTATTTATCTATTGTATAAACTCTATTACTGTTTTGTATAACTATATGAGCCTGTGTATTCTGATTATGTGGTTTATATAGTTATTACTGTCTCACCTATTTTATACCTATGAAGACTATTATATTTTATCTGATGCGCTGTGAGATATATGACATGTTATGTGATAATGTGATGTTTTATTTCCTTCTTCTTTCTTCTATACTTTTCTCTTCTTTTATATTCCTCTTCGTACTTCTATATTCTTTCCCTTGACAACTGTCTTACATCGGCCTGATGCTCCAGCAGTGCACTATCCGATCGTGTGAGTATTGGTGGTGTAAGGCGGTCGTATCACTTATTCTTTGGTTGTTATATTTCTTTTGATATATCTTATCTTTAAGAGTGTTCTGCGTTGTTTGGCTTTCAATCTACTCTGTTTTGATTACTTTTGACTATTGGAGAATTGATTGAAAAAATATTGCTACTAAGGACTTAAGAAGTTTACTTGATACTAGTCTTGCTATATCTCACTATTATATTTGGTTTTGAGAAATACAAATCTTGCTATTATATCTTACTAGTCTTGCTATTATAATTTGCTATATCTTGCTATTATATCTAACTATCATATATTCATCATATTTCTTGAATTTTCTCATGCTGGTTTAGCAAACTGATCTGGGTTTTATTTTATTATATTGCTTTGGTCAGACCGAGTTTTTTTCCACGTTGTCGTTGGTGGGACATGGAGATCATGGAGTGGAAATGGATGTTCACCTACCATAGTATTTTTATTTTCCACCATATTATTATGTATACCCATCGGCCATTGTAAGGTCAGGAAGTTATAATAGTCTAAGCTGATGAGGTTTGATTTAAACTCTGATATACCTTGTATCTTAGAGAGACGGCTTTTACCGTCCTTGTTATATTATATGTTGTCATTTTGCTGTGAGATTATGTTTCCCCTATTTTTTTCTTTTCTTTTATCCTAACAGTCTATCTATCCAACACTTGGATGCTCAGCAATGGAATACCGGACTACCTTCCCGATGCAGCACATTCCAACCTCATGTGCTTTGCTGACTCATAGACGAACTCCTCTAAGGTAGTTGGTTTCTCCATTGTCAATCTCTTAGTAAATTTTGCTCCAAGGTGCACTCCACTATACAAGTCAATAAGGTGACCCTTTCTTTTGTGTTATGAATTACAACGGTTGCGACATTAAATCGGGATAGGCAGTGTTGTAGCGACTCATCTTTCCTTTGCTTCACATCAGATGAAGAATACCCATCTTTTGGTTGTTTAATATGCACCCCGAATTGACTAATAAACTTCATCTTTAACAACGCATAAGAATGAATTGAGCATAGAGGTCAACCACGAACCCATAAAGTACCCAAGTCCGACAGGAATAGAGGAAATCACTTACATAAGGCTTCTTTTGCAACTCCTCTTACCAGTATGTGATGGGACTACCATTGTAATTGCACTACAGGGTCAGTAAATCCTTGATATGGTCCCATAGTAAGCATCCTGAAGACTCTAGGCTACCTGGTAGTCCTATCTTTAAGGTGAAGTACCGCTAAGCTAAAATCCAATTCCTCGCTCCACTTTTTCATGTTGGAACAGATTATTTCATCTTTCTTATGATGACTTGATCTTTAGTTACGGGCATGGTTATGGCTCTTAAATCGGTCCCGCTGATCATTTTATCCTCCATTGACCACAATTTCAATAAGGGGATAAGAAGAGTTTGCTACAGCCCCCCTGGTTTGACATCATCTCGTTTTGTTCTACGCAGAACCGCCTCTCGGGTCTAGCTTCGCGCTGAAATCTTGCTCATTTCCTTCCTTCGGTATTCCTTCTTCCATCTTTTGGACCTTCTTGATCGAATTCTTTATCAAATCATGACCCATTCGTCTTTTGGATCTCCTAGACTAGGATTGCCCTTGTGTTCAAGAGTTGTGACCAATAGTTTGTGCCTGCTCCAAGCGTGTCATAAGTCGATCCACCATTGCTTGATGTTGGGCAGTGAAACATTCATTTATCTTGGCCACAACTATATCCAGGTTGCCTTTGGTAATTACATTTACTAGGACAACTTGCTGAAAGTTCATCCTAATTGGTGATTTTATGGTTGGGTGTAGGGGTGTTCCCTGCATTCCTGTTGGTAGCACCAACCTTGTTATTTGATCTTAAAGGCATGTTGAGAATCATTTCTCAATGAAAGCACCAAAATGTTTGCATAAAAAATGGGCAAACACCTCCATTTTATTTTTTGTAGATTTTTGCATACGAGGTGTATAACACAGTTATTATATTTGTATTATGTTTGATTTTTAGAGAGCATATCACATATAGGTTAAGCAAAAAGTAAATTGCAGTAAAGTAAAAACATAGAGATTTATAGTGGTTCGGCCAAAATGTGCCTACATCCACTGCTCATTTTCATTATCCTTCATATGGATCTTTTGTACAATGCTTCAGGTACAAAGTATGATGATCTATTGCTCGATAGAAAGTAAGATATGGACCTAAGGAGATCTGTTCGGATACTCTTGTCTAAGTATTCCAGCCTACCTATTCATGTTCGGCTGTTCCTGTTAGTTAGATCTTGCTTGCCTGTTCATGCTAGGTTGATCTTGCTAGGCTATTCCTATCCTACTAGGTAGATCCTGCTAGCCTGTTCCTGCTAGTTGTTACTTGTCTTCCATTATTTCTGTAAGCTTGGCCCTCCAAAATAATCTTCATTATTGTTATAAGCTTGGGTATTTGTAGGAGTGAAGGTATATGGAGGTCAGGCTGATAGTTTCCCTGTATAACAGGCCTAAACGGAATATTTCTGAATATGCCAAATGTAATTAATAATTTCCTGATATTTGCAGATTTTATTCCATACATGGCCTTCTCGGGTCAATTGGGAGCTCTGTTCAGGGTAGGTTGGTCCGCTGGTACGCACGTGGCCTCTTTGATGGCTAAGTTCATGCCTTTCCTCCCTTGATTCGGTGTGTTCCCTTGGTGCTTGGTTTTGTGTGTTCCCTTGGTGCATGGTTCACTAGATTCAGCCCTCCTTGGTATGGTCCTTCATGCTTTAGCTTAGTCTGGCTTCTTCTTTCCTCACATGTTCCTGTTCGGTATCCTAGGGTACCGAACGAGAAACTTTTTTTGCTACCTAGGGGTACCGAACAAGAATTTCTGTTTGGTCCTTTGGGTACCGAGCAAGGGGGAGGACTTGCTTCCTTCTCCTTTATCTAGCCTCCCAACATACTTCTCTTTTTCCATGTTACCTTTCTCCTGCCTTACGCTGGAAATGGTTAGGTACTCAGCTGTTAGATTCCCTACCAGATCATTCCTTGTGTTCCATAAAAATAATATGCATGTCAGGACTCGAACCTGAGTAGGTTGGTCGAGGGGCACAAGTCAATACCATTATGCTACACATGCTTTAATGATATAACTTTTTTATTGCAAGTCAAAATTAAATGAAACTTGGACTAGTAGCTTTGTGGCATTGAGTAGAGTATTCAATGCCTTTGAATGTTCCATTTGCTTGAATTAGGTAGTAGCTCTCCAAGGTAGGGCCCGAGTCAGTTAAGTGATGGATATATTTTAAGATGATCATATCTTCCAATCTATAGCTCGGATTGAGAGGCGGTTTTGACCTATGTACATGTTTTCCTATTATTGCTAGCTATGAAACTATTTTCATTTACTTCAATTTATAAACATATAGTAGCAGCACCAAAGAAAATATAGAGTTTGGATTCGAGAACAAGTACGTCGAAATCAAAAACATAACTAGCAATTGCAACATCGATTGTATTTTCTGTTTTATTTATTTCAAAGCTAATCGAATGCTTACTTCAGTATCCTTTGCTTTGATCATTTTTAAATTATGGAAATATTTCTGTTTGAATGCTTTTATTTCATAGTTCATGTTGTATTCCTTCAAATGAAATGATATGCTGATTGTGATGCCTTCATTTAGAAATCCAAAAAATGTTGCAATGCCACTTTCTTTTAGAATTGCTTTTGTGTCTCCGAAATAAAAACAGTTTTCTTTAATTGAAAATGAATCTGTGATTATATCTATAAGAGCTGATTCTTTCGATATGTTCTCAATTGTTATAACTCCTTCCAATTCCTCAGTTTGACCTTGATATTTTTTTGGGGTAATTTTTTTATTGGGCGGGCAATTGCCCTCCCAACCTAGGTTGTGGTTACTTCCCTAGGCATATTATTGAAACATATGAATCTTATTAGAAAAACTAATTTTTCAATATGAGTTTCTCACCAAGTACGTAATCATCAACAATTTTTTTTTCTAATTTAAATATTGAGATATATCATTTTGTAGTTTTGTTTAGTTTATATAAGAAGAAAATCAATTATTTAATTCTTTGCTTATGAATTTTTAGTAATTAAAAAATCATATTTGTTTCTTTCTTTGCATCCAAATTGATTATTCTTAAACAAGATATGTCAAAACTAATGTTATCATAACCGGACCGTCAGTCCAGCATTGACGACTTAGGGTTTAAGGTTACAAGGGTCCGACCGGTTGGACCGTTCGAGCCGTGCATGCTATTTTTCATCAAAATTTGTAAAATAAATGCTCAACGTATACATTAACAATACACAAAAATATCACAAATCACAACTTACCATATTAGTTCACAACCTATACATATAAAGTCTAATTTCAACAACATACAATAGAGGTAGGCATGGTATGAAGTGAAAATAATTTCACAAAGCACCACTTGCATAGCTTAATGAATAATAGTACTTAATATATGATAATTTGTAGTTTATGACACAACAATGCATATCCAATGTGCACAACATAGCACATTTAAACTGGTCAAAATACCAGTTCTTAATATAGTAATTATGCATCACATATTGAATGTGCACAACACAACACATGCATACATACATACATGCATGCATGCATGCATATATATCCAAAAAATAGTCCTTAATAGTTAATACACGTGCACTTCACCTGCACTTAAACTTCACATACACTACACATGCACTTCACAACACTGCACTTCCTCACATACATGCACTTCGTTAGTACACTACATAGCATCATACTTCCTTAAACACAACACTTCCTCACACACGTATGCACTACAGAACACACCTATATACACATGCACTTCATAACACATGTACTCCTTTAAAACACATCACCACATTCACCACACACTCATACAAAGCTATACCCAGCACAACACAATACTCACACAATACTGCACATGAACTTCTACAGAACACAAAACACATGCTCTTCTTCACATAACACATCACCCTTTCACTCACATATTCATCATCCACAGTGATGGTTGCCTATTGTTAGCTCTGACATCTTCAACTACTTATAACATTTCAATGTATGACATTAGAGGATCGAAGTTGTAATGACCCGCCTTTTCGACTATCGAAAGTCGACACTCAATACATCCACGGTATTCAAATGCCGACATCCAGTCGTCGGAAAGGCAGATTGTTAGGGTAAAAAGAAAGAAAAAGAAAAGTAATAGGAGAAACAGAACCTCACAGCGAAACGATCACATATAACATAACAACGACAGTAAAAGTTGTCACTCTAAAATACATAATATACCAGAGTTAAAAACAAACTTCATCAGCCTAGATAAGTATAACTTCCTGACCCTACAATTGCTGATAGGTATACAAAATAATACAATGGAAAATGAAAATACTATAGCATGTGAACATCCAGCTCTACTCCATGAGCTCCATGACACAGGTCTGACTCAAGCATTATAATAAAATAACACCCAGATCGGTCTGGAAATACCAGAATGAGAAAACTAAAGTAATATGACGAACATATGATAATTTTGTGAGGCCTTGCCACTAAACACGACACGGGTTTTTTCCTCACAAGAATAACATCCACACATGAATGAATGGAAACAAATTAAAACAATACCCAAAGTTGAAAGAATAGGCATAAAGATGAGCAAAATCCAAACTTAAAGAATGGACATAAATAATTAAACATCAAGAAGAGCTCCAGTTACTTCTCGATGCAATTAAGGAAACAATTCAAAGATTTGAATCAACAATAAGGAAAGAAAGTTTTTCAACACTGACTATGAGGATGCGCCCCCTTCATCGAAAGTATACATCTAGACAAATACTTGAGAGAGTCATATACTCTACGACGCCTCTCGGGAACTCCAAGCCGGACCCCGACAACCTTAGCGAGAATCCAAGTATTTCACATCTCCATGCACATACCATCGAAAACAAATCTAGAGTAGATGTGAAAATACCCTAATGGGAGCAACCCAACATAGCTTTGCCCCGACCCGTCTTGTGGTTTTAGTCATTTCCGACAAAAGATATTAATGTTCATGAGCAACAAATTGTCTTAAATTAATAATACACAAAGAAGAAAGCCGAATTGATTATCAATAAATCAACTATTGGGGATAATAAAAATGATCATATATGGAAATTAAATTTCATTCTCTTACCTACTCGTCTATTTCAAACTTGTACTATCCCTCGGTTGAAAATGAAGCCGAGCAAGTTGAGGTAGTGTTACCTCTAGGCATTGCCTTGACAATAATTTTAACCTTCGAGATAGAAACAAGTTTCCATACCTCGACGTTTAGTGCTACGAGTATGACTAAATCCTTTCTATATAACCGATATCGTTTACGGAAGTTAAATTTCTTGTCATTTCCATAATCGGATCAAACTTTTGAAACCCGAACTTGTGCTTGAATTTCACATCATAAATATTTGTAAGTCACTTTAAAAACACTCTTTCAAAAATATTCATTTTTTAAATATTCCCTCATTTATAAACTATCATTTATAAATTTCAAATGATATTTATTATCCCGGAAGATAATAAATCAATTAAATTAATTTTATAAATTAAAACCCTATTGATTATCCTGAAAGAGAATTAATCAACCTTATATCTACTTTAATAAATAAATCAATTATCTTTAAACACCTTTATTAAATCAGATAATTAATTTTAAACACCTTTATTTAAACCAATTAATTAGCTTTACACATCATTTATTAAAATGATTAATTAATCTTAAATATCATTATTAAAATGATTAATTGACTTTAAAATCTTTATTAAATCGGTAAATTAACCTTAATCACTTTTATTAAATCAATTAATTAACATTTAAACACTTTTACCAAATCAGTTAAATAACAATAAACATCATTAATAAATTTATTAGTTAATTTTATTATAATTAAATAATTATTAATAATATCTTTAAACCCTCAAATTCTTTTCAAAAACTTACATGATCCTACAAACCCATTTGAAAAGAATTTACAGGATGTTGAAGGTAAATAACCTTTATATAAATTTAAAACAACATTTGTTGTCCTGAAAGATAACTATATCCAATTTATAATCTTTTATAAATTTAAATCGACATTAATTATCTTGAAAGGTAGTATATCAAATTTATAGCCCCTTTATAAATTAAAAATAGCGTCAAATATCCCAAAAGATAATTAATTGAATTTATAACTCCTTTTATAAATTTCAAATCAACATTTATTTTTTATTTTCAAAATTCTCAATATATTTGAAAATATGGTTTAAACAATTTTCAAACTGCCAAAACATAATCAAACATTTATTTGGTAAAAATACAAGCTCAAGTTCAAAACACAACAAGGGCTTGAGGGGATGATATTTCATAAGTGACGGTATACCGACAATCGCTGTAACGACACTTACACAATCAAACGGTATGTCATAAATATTTTCAACCAAAAAACAGTTTAAGCATAAGAATATAAGTAAATAGGTATATATTGATGAGAAACCCCTTAGGGTCTCTACAAAAATCCCCTGTAAATCACACATATGTATGTATATCTCAAAGTGTTCTATAGCGACCTATTCGCTACATATACTCCAACTTCCTATTTGTTTTTGTCCCCTGCAACACAATAGTTATTTATGTCATCCGCTTGTCGAGCGGGAATTTAAAATCCAAAAAAACAACCAAACAACAAAAATTATCAACTAAGCATTCAACAATAATCTATCACAACACAAATATTATATAATTTAATCAGAGGTGAGTAAACTCATAGAAATTCCAGCAGACGCTTTCGCGTTCCAGTTTGGTCTAAAATCACACGATGTTTGCTTTTAGCCCAAAATCCAACTACCTCCAAATTCGACCAACCCAATTCCATTGCATAGATAATGTTTCTATAAGTCCAATGCAACTGACAGCGTCCAAATCCGACCTCGTACGCAAAAGTTATTGAATTTATAAGATTTCAGATTTAAATAATTGAATTAATTACCAAATCAAATACTTAATCCTTCTTCCCTTCAATTACTAATTACCATTCCTGTACATCACCATATCACTTGCACAAGTATACCCTTAAGCACACAACCTTCTATCGACTATAACTTTTCCATTTCTCGACGAAATCGACTCATGTTTTCAACGTGTCCCTCTTCGTGAGAGCTTCCTCCCTACCACCATCATTTCACCTCCGCATCAACCACTCCATTTCCAACCTAATCCCCCCTTAATGCCTTCATGATGTCGGACCACCCAATAATGGATCGAACTTCACCGACTCTTAGCCACGGGTGCTACTCTCCTCCACAAACATAGATTCAAACTAACTCCACCTATAACACTCAAAAACCTAAATCGTAGCTCTTCCTCATCCACATCGAACTTCTCCAATGACAACCCAACCCCTTCAAACTCACATAGATCGAAGAGCTCAACACCATGAATCCAAAGATAATTGATTTAGGATTTATAATGGAGTATTCAATTTTTTTAAGATTTTTCAAAGAAAATGATGATTTTTTCTTTACTGGAAATGGGCTAGGTTAGAACATGAAGAGGTAGAGTAAAACTTAAAATGGGGAATTGAGAAAATGGATAAATGTTTGACTTAGATTTTATACTAACCAAATTCCCTTACCTCAAATCAAATGCACTCTATTAACCACAAGATGATCAAAAAATTCCAAGTTAGCCAACAATTACAAGTAAACTCATATTCCCACTTAAGTATCACATCCTAAGATTTTGACTAATCATTTTGAATTTTGATTTTAGTTTACTAGTTTTGAAATATTTGTGGTATCCCGTTACATAGTATTTCATTTGCGTTCAGACCACGAACGATAGAAATAAAAATACGATCCTAATACAATACACAGATTATTTAATTCCGTGAAATTTCAAAATACCATCATTTGTTGAAAAGTCGTCAAATGACAAATTTAAATATTTTCCCAATTTAAAATTAGGGAAAATCCAATAAATTAAATGAAGAATACTAAAATAAAAATCACATCATTTTATTGATAATTGATTTTTTTTATTGTTTATTCAAAACTATTTATTATCACAAATAAATTTACAAAATGAATTTACTCTTATTATTTATTAATTAAAAGGAGTTAAATAAGGTTATTAAACCCATTTAATTAATATTTAATCCAAAATTCAAATATTTAAATAATCACTATATTTGAATTCAAGGTATTATACTTTAAAAACCAATTATTTAAGTATTTAAAATTTAATAAATATTCAAAATCAAAATGATAAATTTTTGGGATGTTACAGACGTTAAATGCATCTACACCATTGTATATTTCTTGTAAATTCACTTCATTTTCAACATCATCATTAACACCCACTCCATTATCTTCACTTCCAATGGTATCGGCTTCCATATCATCCAATAGAACTTCTAAACCATTGTTACTTAGTTCTGTATTCACGATGCAATTAACATCCAAAAAATACAAATAATTAACAATTTTTCAATATATTGAAACAAAGAACATGAATAATCTAGCAAAAGAATTAAAAGAACCCACCTTCTTCATTATATAAAGCATTAATCTCATAAACCGTCAATAATGATGGTTCCTTCTCCACCACCCATGTATTGTTCTACTCAAACTCAAGAAAACAAATGGTGTCATAGTTTTTTCCCGTTAATTCATACCTAAATAAATATAATAAATTAGATGAGTTCATGAACTATTATTTAGCTAGTAAACATAGTATCAAGTAAATAACTAGAGAGTTCATGAAGGATAATAACTTACTTTTGTCAGAGTTGAAGATTACAATGTATTTTTCAACTTTTGATGTTCTAATCTATTCCTTTTTTCCGAATGGATGTGTTAAACACCACTCCAATTTATCTCACATTTGAAGGAGCTACAAGTTTGGCTCAACACTTGAATTGCTAACTTTTTCAATTTTGGTGAATTGGCTCCATAAATCGACCACCACTCATCTACATTTAAATAATATTATTAAATATATACTAGTCTAAGGTTTGTTATTTATAATAATTTGATTCAAAATATTTAAAGTCAAAATATTTATGTGGAAGCATATGAGAACGATTATTTACAACCGAGCTCCCACCAAAATCACTCTCTACATTCTTGTAACGTTTCATCTCTTTTGTAAGATCTCTAGTCAAATCTAGATAACCATTCACATATTTCTCAATGACATCTAAAATATCCGAATGACAAGAGTAATGCTTCTCCATTATCTCAACATTATATTGATACTTTGGATTAAACCAAAAACTAGCCGAGTATAGATATTTATGCAACTGTCTATCCCAATGACTATCAATGATATCTGTGAACGACTTTAGTATGTTTTTGTTCCTTTTGAATCGTTTATCATATCTTCTCTTGCATTGTAGATTGCAGCATACAAATAACCCATTGCTGGTCTTTCATCATATCGACAAGTCTGAGAACACAAACAAGTGGTTCGGTAATACTAACGATCGATGAACATTCTTTCCAAAATGTTGGATCAAAGACATTACTAACAAAAGTTTTCCCCTTTGAATCTTTTGCATATGATGATACTTTCCAATATCGACTTAAAACCATGGCCATTAATTCGCTTTTGTGACTCAAAATACTTTATAAGGCAATGAAATTCGTTTCAAATCTATTAGAAGATGGGAAAATTAGATTTCTCCCATTTGTAAACCGTCGTATCATAGACAACACAAAACAATGATTGTATACAAACTTTGTTATCTTCGATGCTTGATCCACAGCATTAGAGACACGCTCAAGTTTCGCAATATTACTAAACGTTTAAATTCAAGCAATGAGCGGCATAGGGCGACCATGTAATGGTTGGAAATTCCTCTTCAATCAGTCTCCCAACAACCACATAGTTTGCTGCTTTGTCAATTACTACTTGAATTATGTTTTTTTGCTCCTATTAGCAAAATAATTTCTTTAAATAAGTCAAAAAGCATTAAGGGGGTTTTAGAAGCAGCTGATGCTTCAACAGATTTCAAAAACAATGTACCTACATAAAAATAGAAAAGAAATATAATCAAAAAATATTTTAAAACATGCGAGATTGTGAATAATTTTAAATTAAAAGATTATATACCTTTAGTAGAATAAACCAAGAAGTTAATCAAAATTCTACCATTTTGACCCGACCATCCATTCGCCATTAATGAAAAACCAGTTTCCTTCCATGAATATCGATATTTTTTAACTTGACCATTCACTTGTTCAATGCAACTCTTTAACGACTTACCATGCAATGCATGAAAGGTTGGTCCTTCATAGCCTTTTCCATACTGGAAATTGTATTGATCATTGGTTGATATAATACTGAATTCATGGCATTAAAAAGAATTTATGCATCGTAGAACCACTTTATAACAGCTAGATCCACTGCGTCCTTTACTGTCTGACCTTGGAGTACACTTCTTATGGTTGGTTGAGAGCCACTAGTGGTTCTTAGCATAAAACAAGGATGCAAGATATTGCTAGAATCAGAAGGCTGTATGCTAACAGATGCTAATCTTTTCCTAGAGTTAGAAGGTACGACATTATCCTAATTTTGAAAAGCAAAATCTTTGGACCTTTTAATTGCAATATTCTTTTTCAAAATTTCACCACTTTCAATATTCAACTTCATAGCATGTTTGATTTCATCACTTACACGTGTACAAGGTGTACATCCTCCTCCAAATACACTAGAAATATGATATTTGAAACGACGAATTCCACCACCTTTAAATACTTTGTTGCGAAACATACACTTTGTCTCTGAACGCCCATTAGCTATTGTCTCGGTGCAATACTGCCTTGCTGGATCGTTCTGAGGTCTGTTTGACGTATGGTGCTTTCAGCACTAGGATTTGATGCTTCTCCAGAAATGGGATTTGATGTCATTCTTTGAGTAATTATTTAAAAGTACATTATCATAATACCAAATGATCATTAAACAAAAATTAAACGTGAAACACCATAAAACCATTATCATCATAAGTTGAAAAAAGTTGAGATTTCAACTATCTACTTAGCATGTTTTGATCAATGAAAAATTTATGTTACAAGTTTCATATCTATTCACTTCATATGTTTTAATCGGTCAAATGAACTTGGCAAAAAAGTTAATACTTGCAACTATGAATTCGACAAAAAAAAAATACTTGTAGCCATGAAAAAAAATACTTGCAGCCATGAGTAATCTGCAATCATGAATTATGCTTTCAAAGCATATTTAGAATTTTTGATATTAATAATACTTGCAACCATGAGTAATCTACAATCATGAATCATGAGTAATCCAAAATTAAGGTCAATTCTTTTCTAATTTGAGTACTCAAAACCTCATAGTTTCAAATAATCAACATTATAAAAAACATCGCTAACCCATAAAATAAAATAAAAAATCCTAAAAATTGTTATACCTGTAGTTAGGTGCAGCAAAGGAGATTACATGGTGGCAACTAACGATGCACATGCCCGAGTTTGCAGCGATGGAGCAGCAGCCATGATGGAGCAGTAGTCGTGGAGTTTCTAATAGTGGCAATGTTCAGTGATTTGGAACTAGCGTTTGGAAACTAAAAGGAACGCGAATGAAAAATTACTTAAAAGGTTTTGAACGGATTAAAAATATGGTTCAACCAACGGCTTTAGGGTTAAACCACTGATTCATGCAGATGGACGGTTTAACTAGACTCCGGACCGAAAACACTCACGGTATGTTTATTTCGCGATTGGACCGCGGTTCGGTCCAACCCTATGGTCAAAACCTTTCAAAACCATCGTAATAGTTGTTGCAAGTTTCACTTCCAAAGCATCCTAACTTTTTTTGCTCCTCCCAAATCTTCTGTTCCACTCTACTCCATCGCTCCTCTTTACTTTGCCACCGCACATCTCTACTCCACTTGCGGTATTCGGTATGTCATTGATTGTACTAGACCCGACATTGCCTAAGTCGAGGGATTATTGTGCATATTTGCTAGTAGACCTAGTATAGAGCATTGGCATACTATTGAAAGCGTCATGAGATACCTTAATAGAACTATGAACATTGTATTACACTATCAGAAGTTTTCCCCTATCCTTAAAGGATATAGCGATGAAGATTGGAATACATTATCAAACGATTCCAAAGCCACTAGTGGATATATTTTAAGTATTGCAGGAGAAGTTGTTTCTTATAAATCTAAGAAACATGCTATTTTGGCTCAATCCACTATGGAGTCGAAAATGATAGCACTAGCTACTGCTAGTGAAGAAGAAGATTGCTTAAGGAATCTGCTAGTTGAGATCCCCTTACGGAAAAAACTAGTACTGGCTGTGTTGATCCATTGTAATAGTACCGCGGTTATTGCAAAAGTTGAGAACCGTTAGTACAACGGTAAGAGACGATAAATTCGTCATAAACACAATATTGTAAGATAGTATATCTCTTCTGGATCTGTAAGAGTGGATCATATACGCATTGATGAGAATCTGGCGGATCCTTTGACTAAAGTATTAGCCAGAGAGAAAGTCCTTTCTACATCTAAAAGAATGTGACTATTGCCCATAGAATGAGAACTTAGAGAATGAGTAGTCTCTCATAAAAGTAACCCAACCTAATGACTGGAGATCCCAAGGACTAGGTTCAATAGGTAATAACAAGTTATGAAGTGACATTGATTGCACATGCTAGTTCCATTAGATAGAAGGATGTAATCCTAAAGAGATAGGGGATGAGTTTAACTCTTAATGAAATTTATACTCTATGTAGAGTGGAGTACCTAGCTACAGATATACTCCTAATAGATTCAACTATGTGAATGTGGAAATGTGGCAGTTTCCTATGGAATATTGGGCAAAATTCCTAGAGGGTAGCACAGTTTCTCATAAAGAAAGTTTCAATGTTAATAAAGGTGCAAAATTTCAACTTCTTCTTAAAATGTCCAATTTCTCATGAAGAAAGTTTCAGAGTTTCCAATAAGGGTAGCACAGTTGGTTAGGATATGCAGCGCTCACATGTAAGGTTGATGGTTCATTTCTTGCCAACCGCGTTTCATTTTGGGAATTAAACCAAGTTACAAAAAAATAAATATAAAATAAATATAAAATAAATAAAAAGTTTCAGAGTTAAATTAGCATTCTTATCTTGCTCGCTAGTTCAAAAGACATAATTTTTATACAAACCGACTCCTTGTAGCGCAAATGACTAAATGTTTATTGTTGGGTTGAATCATCATAGAAACCAACTTTTGGCAATGGAAGTTTTCCTTTATAGGAAGCTCTAGATGTAAAGCGTCTAACATATGTGTTGATTGATACAAAAAAAAATTGTTGATATTTTACTTCTCAAGCATTTTCTCCTACTTTTATGGTAACATGTGTTGGATACAATATATTTGAACGTCTGTTCATATACAAATTTAACGGGTAATAGTTGTTTGACTTCTCAAAATAGAAAGTTATAGTACAATTTTTTGCCAAAACATCAATACACTGAAATGGTATCCAATATATGGTTCACTGCATGTTAAATATTTCACAATGGATGGAACAAAAAATGGTGTTATTTCAAATATTTAGTCATATGTTTTCTCATGCTATATAAAAGGAAATGATGCATGAATAACTTTATTTTATTATAAGATTCTGAAATGTTTTGGTGAAGAGAGATTTGAGAATTGAGGTGTAGAGATTGTAAATGAATAAGTAAAGGGAAGTAATCAATTGTATGTTTATTACTTTTCTCAAAAGATAATACATAGTATACAGGTGTTGTGTATATATAATGAACAAGCTTATGACCATTTCAGATTAATATAGCCGGCACTTAATACAATTTCCATATTTTCCATTCAGAATATAAGATTTGGTCAATATGAGAAAATGAAATTCGTTGCTTTATTTCGCTCCCTCGATTGGAGTTAGGGTTTTCACTTCATCCCCAAATTCACTGCCACAACACTTGATCTTCAGATCTTCTCTTAATCTACAAAAATTCTTTGTAGATAGAGGTTTTATGAGTATATCTGGCTTTTGATAGAAGGCGGTAATGTGGTTTATGCTGAGCCTTCCTCTATTTACTTTCTTTCGAATGAAGTACAAGTCAAGCTCCATGTGTTTTGTTCTTGAGTGTATAGTTGGTTTGGTAGACAGTGATACTAACCTCAAATTATCACACCAAATTATTGACTTGCCGATATTGATTTTGAGTTCACTAAGTAGATATTCAAGCCACATCACTTCGGCTGTAGCACTTGCAAGACTTCGATACTCTGATTCAGTGCTAGACATGGATATTGTGGGTTGTTTTCTTGAGCACAATGATACTGGACATTCGCCTAAAAAGATGTAGTATCCAGTTGTTGACCTTCGGTCATCTGGATTTGATCCCCAATCAGCATTCAAAAATCCATTTATTGTGAGGTTTTTGCTTTCTTTTAATATCAAACCATAGTTAGTTGTACCATTCAGATATCTTAATATCCTCTTTACTATTTTCAAATGCTCACTTAGTGGCTGATGCATAAACTGGCATACTTTTTTGACACTAAACATTATTTCTAGTCGGGTTATGGTTGCATACTATAGTGCTCCAATAATACTCATATATTCTCTTTCATTTTCTATTGATTCACCCTTGTGTTTGGATAGGTGTAGATTGCCATTCATAGGGGTTGGCGGTGATTTGGCTTGATGCATTTTTTCCCTAAAACGTAGATCTTTGATGTACTTTTTCTAACATAAGTGCATCTCTGAACTTGACACCCCGTTTACTTCAATTCCTAGAAAATACTTGAGTCTACCCAAGTCTTTTATTGAAAACTGATTGTCTCAATGTTGCACTACATTATTTATTTCCTCTGTACTGCTACCAGTTATTATGAAGTCATCAACATATATCAATATATAGGTTGTAGCATCTTTGTTGAATTTGATAAAGAGTGAACTATCAGACTTTGTAGGTTGATTTGCTAAATAGATAAGTGTTCCTTTAACTTGTCAAACCATACTCTGGGTGCTTGCTTTAATCCATAGATTTCTTTGTGTATTCTGCATATTGTATTCTTCTTTTTTGATTGCGTGAATCCCTATGGTTGTTCTGTATATGCTTCTTCCTCAAGATCACCATTCAAAAAGGCATTGTTTACATCCAATTGTATAATATCCCATCCTTTATGTAAGGCTATAGTTAAGATGACCCTTACAGTAGATGGTTTTAACACTATAGAGAAAGTTTCTTTAAAGTCAAACCCATGTTGTTTAGTGTAGCCTTTTGTAACCAGTCTTTCCTTGTATTTGTGAATAGTACCATCTGGATTTCTTTTAATCTTATACGTCCACTTGCATCCAATAATATTCTTGTGTTTGGGTGAAGAGACAAGATTCCATGGTTTATTCTTCATTAGTGCATTGTATT
Organism: Allium fistulosum; assembly: GCA_030737815.1. NCBI lineage: Eukaryota > Viridiplantae > Streptophyta > Magnoliopsida > Asparagales > Amaryllidaceae > Allium > Allium fistulosum. The sequence goes on along the minus strand of CM060907.1, from coordinate 639,482,064 downwards.
CCATATTCATGGCTTTTCTCCAATTCTTGTATTTGACTGCCTGTTCAAAAGCTTTGGCTCTTCAGTGCTTTTATTTTTTATATATATCTTGGGCTTGAGTATTCCACTCTTAGACCTAGTTGTCACATGATGACCACCTGCTGTTGGTTGTTGCTGAATGACTTGTTCTACATTCTCATGTTGATTATTTTCTTTATTTCCTGTTTGTTGATTGTTCATACTTGATAAAGTTTGTGCAGGATTTGCGTTTTGTGTAGATAACTGAGGTAATTCAAAATTGTACTGACATGAACCATTGTGGTACATTGTTTGCTAAGCATCCGAATCAACTTGATGCTTCTCTGCTTGTCTTTCCTTGCTGATTACAACTGGTATAAATGGAATAAATATTTTTGGGTAGTAGACATTGATGGAGGTATTCATATTTGAACTTGCAAATGGGAAGATATTCTCATTGAATACTACATGCCTTAAGGTAAATATCTTTCCATTGTTGTCCAGACACTTGTATCCCTTCTAATTTCTTGCATATCCTAAGAAGGTGCATAGTGTGGACATGAAATTCAGTTTATGTGAGTTATATGGTATTAGATGAGGAAAGCATAAGCATCTAAAAGCTTTCAGGATTTGAGATTCCGGGTTTACGCTGAATAGCACTTCCATTAGACATTTCCCTTGCAAAACTTTAGTTGGTAACCTGTTAATCAAATATACACTAGTTGCAAATGCATTTGGCCAAAACTTCATTGGTAATTATGCTTGTGCAAGCAGTGTAAGCTCGGTCTCTACTATGTGCCTATGTCTTCTCTCAACTAGTCCATTCTGTTCAGAGGTATATGGACATGTCATCCTGTGCATTATTCCCTTTTTCTTGAAAGAATTGCTTGAGTGGATGATATTCAGTGCCACCATTAGTTTGTATTGCTTTCACCTATTGATTCATTATTCTTTGGCTTGCTTAATAAAATGAATAACTACATTATAAGTTTCAGATTTTGCTTTTAGAAAGTATATCCAAGTATATCTCGAATAAGCATCAACAAATAATATGTGATATTTGAACATATAATCAGAGCTAATGGGTTCTGGTCCCCACAAGTCAATTGCAACAAGTTGCAGTGGCTTGGAGTACTCAGTTTGGGAATCTGGGAATGTCAACTTGCGACTTTTTCCCATTTGACAGTAAGTGCAAATGTAATGTAAAGGTATATCTATAACAGAAATTTTATTATCATTTAATATTTTCTTTACAATCTTGGTACTAGGATGCCCTAATTTGTAATGCCACACATCAAATGAACTTCTAGATGATTCAGATAGACTTGATTCTGCTATATTGCACTGCCTTCTTGAAATGCTTGATTGGTTAACATTTGATAGATTGAACCTATATAGTCCATTGTACGTTTCACCCTATAATAAAAAAATTTTGGTTTGAATATCCCTAACTAGACAATGACTAGTGTAAAATTCAAAGAAAGCATCATTCTCATGTACAAACTGAGATACACTAATTAAAATTTTCTTAATTTTGGGCACCCTTAATAAATTGTTAATATGCAAAATGTTGGGGGGAAATCCCTCAAGATCGCCTTAAAAACAAAAAAAAGCTAACCTTGTAGAAAAAGTTAGGATCAGATTGATGGTGAGGCAAAACATCAACAGATAGTCACCAGCTAAAAGGAATCACAGATCAAGCAATAAAAGAAAATAACACACGTGATTTATAGTAGTTCCATCGCGAGCTAGTGTACTCTACTTGGGGAGAGGAGATTTTATTACTTTCTAAGAGGAGAAAATTTTACAAGATTGATAATGGAGAAGAAGAATAAGAAAAATAACTTAGAGAGATAATTCTACTCATGCTAATCTCTGCCTTTATATAAATGCCTCGTTAATTCTCCTATTGATACAACAAACGTTTATCCATTTGATTTTCCAGTTTCCTCCAATTTACATGCACCTGATATGATTCCTTCTTTAATCAGCTAATTAGGGAATTAATTGATTAGCTCAATCTCCCAAAATAATTCTTCTTCTTACATAGGTAGTTTATACTCTCTTTAATGCTATAAAAGAGGCAATATATATTTGAGTAATTATCTTAAATATCTTTGAAATCTTCTGTAATTGGAATATTGTATCATTAAAATCAACTATATCTTCCAAATCTTCTACAATTGGACATATTGTATCACTGAATCAATAATATCTTCCAAATCTTCTGCAATTGGAAATATTGTATCACCAAATCTTACAATCTCCACCTTGATACTGTATTTCCCCGCAAGCCTATCAACTTCACCTACATCCTCCTACTTCAAGTAGCTCTTGGACAAGACACTACAGATACTTTCTCAATGAGCTTCGGCATAGCCATCACCCATTGCACTTTGTCAATGAATTCCGGCAAGGCCACCGCTTGCCAACAAAGTGTTGAAAGTACACTCTCCAAGTATGACCTATCAATCTCCGCAGTGAAAACAAACGTCTCCATCTACCAAATCATTCTCCCCCGTGCCACCATGTGGCACCTATCACTAAGCGAATCAAGTTCGAGCAATGCTCGAACTTTGCAATAGGTAACGACTTGGTAAACATATCTGATGCATTCTCTTCTGTGTGAACCTTCTGAAGATGTACAAGCTTCTCTTCATCCATAGGGACAAGAAAGGACTCTCTCAATCAATTTGCTTCATCCTTGAGCTCAAAGCTAGATTTTTGGCTAAATAAATTGCACTTTGGCTATCACAATTCACTTCTATACCTTCATACATGACGCCCAAGTCACACAACAAATGCTTCAAGTAAAGCGCCTCCTTAGCCGCTTCAACCGCAGCTATAAGCTCTACCTCTATAGTAGACAACACCACAATCGTCTCCAGCCTCACTCTCCAAATAATAGTTGTCCCACTAATGGTGAACACATAACATGAGGTTGACTTTCTTCGATCTCTATCACCGGCATAGTAAGAATAACAAAATCTAACCAAGTTGAAATCTCTATCTATGCCGCCAAAGACAAGCCCATGGTCTGGAGTCCCCCTAAGATATCTGAAAATATACTTCACTACCTCCTAATGCGTCTTTCCTAGATTTGACATGAATCTACTCACCAATCCAACTGACCGTGCAATGTCAGACCTAGTGCAAACCATGGCATACATCAGACTACCAACTGCACTTGTATAGGGAACCTTCTCCATATAAGCCTTGTCCTTCTCCGAGATCGAAGAGCCTCTACTAGAAAGATGTATGTGCAAAGGCATGAATGTGCTAACTGCCTTTGCTCCTTCCATGCTAGACTAAGCAAGCACTTTCACAATATATTTCTTTTGAGTGAGCCTCAAAAGTCCAAGCTTTCTATCCTTTAGGATTTCCATATCCAAAATCTTCCTTGCTTCTCCAAGGCCTTTCATCTCGAATTCCTCCTTAAGCTTCAACTTCAAACTATCAATTTCAGCTTTATCCTTGGAAGCAATCAACATATCATCCACATACAAGAGTAAATACACCTAATAACCATTCTTCAAATGCTTGAAATACGCACAAGCATCTTTGATGCTACAATCAAAACCAAGTGAAAGCATAAAAGAATCAAACCGCTAGTACCACTGTCTAGATGACTACTTAAGTCCATACAATGACTTCTTTAGCTTGGAAACCCAATTCTCTTTTCGATCTACGATATCTGTTTGGCTGCTTCATGTAAATGGTCTCATCCAAGTCTCCATGCAAGAAAGCGGTCTTCACATCATACTCCAATCCCTTCCTCTGTGAAAACCTTTTAGCAACAAGTCTAGCCTTGTATCATCCATCATCCTTCACCTTGAACACCCACTTGCAACCTATGGCTTGGCTTCCTTGAGGAGGAGATACCAAATCCCAAGTCTCGTTCTTCTTTAATGAGTCTAGCTCCTCTTCCATAGTGCACATCCACTTCGAACTGTCACACAACTTCAAAGCTTCATTAAGGTCAAGTGGCTCCTCATGAGTCACATATAGCGCATAATCGAACTGATCACTAAGACTAAGGTTTTCATACTGCCAATCACCATAACTCTCAGGCGATCTAATAGTCTTACGATTAGCCCGAGTAGGTACAACTTTTCCTAAACTCCTTTTAGCTCCACCTTGAACCGATCTTCCTCTAGCTCATGCACATCACTAACACTACTAGAAGGCACCTGCGAACTACTCTGTGATGTCACATCAACTGCATCTATCTCACACTCAATAGCATCAACAACTTTACTATTAGGATGTAAAATATGGATCTCTTGTGTCTCCTTAGGCCTATCAGAAACATCTGATGTGGTAGGTAGTCTTTCTTAGGATTGAACATTGCTGACTCAACAAAAGTGATACGTATGGAATGAACAATCTTCCTATCAACATGGTGCCAAATATGACACCGTTTGATACCATCTGTGTATCCCAAGAGGATGCCCTTGTATGCTCTAGCCTCCAACTTATCATCACATATATGGTGAACATACATAGGACCACCAAAATATGAAAATAACCAAGGTACATGGCTTCACCTCTCCACTTCTCATTTGGAATCTTCCCATCTATGGCTGAGCGTGGAATTCGATTAATAATGTGTGCTGAAATTGATAATGCCTCAGCCTAAAATCCTCTAGATAAGCCCACCGTCAATCTCGAGCAACGAGCGTTCTTAAGTAAAGTCTTATTCATCCTCTCAGCAATCCCATTGGATAGCGGATCACCTGGTGTAGTGAAATGTCACTCAATACCATGTTGTCTACAAAAATCGAGGAACACCCCAGAGACAAACTCACCGCCGTTATCAGATCTCTGCACCATCAACTTAAAATTAGATTAGTTCTCAACAAGCACCTTCTAAGCCTTAAACTTCTCAAAGCTCCCTGATTTGGCCTTCTTCACATACACCCAAACTTTTCGAGAAAAATCATCAATAAAAGAGATAAAATACTTCGCTTCCCCAATGGAAGCAGTAGCAACTTGTCCCCAAACATTTGTATGCACATAATCAAGTACCCTCTTTGATCTATGGAGTCCAACTCCAAAGGATACCCTAGTCTACTTACCTAACACACACTCCTGGTAGAAATCAAACTTTTCGAACTCGCCTTTGATCATCTTCCATCCACGAAGCAACTCTAAGCCCTTCTTAGAAATATGACCCAACCTGAGATGCCAAAGTTTGGTGGCATCCAAAGCATGAGAACTATCAGCTCCAACACATGACAGTGGTCCCCTTAAGCAAATACAGATTTCGAAACACATCTCCCTTCATAAGAACAAAAGCACCGCTCGAAACTTTTAAGCCATCCTTCTCTAAAGTGACCATGCACCCCTTGGATGTCAACTGCTCCAAAGAAATCAAGGACTTTCGAAGGCCCGGAACATACCAGACACCTGTCAAAGTGCATATCACTTCATCAAACATCCTAATCCGCACTATACCTTCTCCCATGGCTCTACAACTAGCATCATACCTATAAGGATTGCACCTCCCATGCTGTCGACTAAAGAACTAAAGTAACCCATATTAGACGTCATATGAAAAGACGCCTCTGAATCAAGCACCCAATGGTTTGATACATCTGATACCGCTACTGATAACACATCATCAAATATAGCTTTCTCCACCACAAATGATGAAGAACCATCTTCTTCATTCTTCTTCTTCCAATCTAGATAGTCTCTTTTCCAATAGCCTGGTTTCTTACAATGGTGACACTTTCCATCCTTAGATTTTACTTTATAATTATTATCGGGCCATCTAGATTCTGAACGCCCTCTAGAATTCCAATTCTTCTTCTCCTCTCTCCCTCTCTCAGCAAATAGGCCTTAACTACTACTCCTCCACTACCTTCACACGTCTCCTTCATCTGATCCGTTAAGTCCTCAGATAGAAGACCCGACTTCACATCTTTAATGGTCAAAGTATCTCTCGCAAAGATAAGGCTGTTAGCAAAAACTATGTAACGCTGAAGAAGGAAACATAAGAGCATTATAGCCATATGCTCTTCATCCACCTTCAAATCCACCATCTCCATCTTCATCACTAGATCGTCGAAGAAACCCAAATGCTCTTTGATAGAAGTACCATCTCTCATCCTCATGGTGAAAAATGTGTTCAAAAGAATCAGACGGTTAGTCAAAGATTTCTTCAGATAGAGATTTTCCAGTGGCCCAAATGCTGTTAGCAGTAGTTTCATCGCTATTCTTAGAAATAACATTTTCTCCCATAGCTAATTGCAAAGTAGTAAACGCCCCTTTTTTCATCTCCTTCCTTTCCACGGCTGAAATTTCAGACGTTAACTCCTCAGGAGCAAACACCACAGGATGAACTTTGTTTCTCATCAGAATAGCTTTCATCCTACATTACCACTTCTTGAAGTCTTTATCACTATTCCACTTCTCTATTGCTAAACTAGATACTGATGCAATATAGGTCTCTCTAACATAAGGTCTTGGTACAACAACTGGAGTCTCCTCATCTCCTACCATAATGCCTAACACCATTTCTCAATCAACCTTGTCGCTCTAATACCAGGCTTTTGGGGAAAAATCTCTCTAGATCGCCTTAGGAACAAAAAACCCCTCCTTGTGGAAAAACAAATAGGACCTGGTTAATGGTGAGGCAAAACAAATAGCAGATAGTCACCTACTAAAAGCAATCACATATCAAGTAATAAAAGAAAATAACACACATGATTTATAGTGGTTCCACTACCGTGAGGTAATGTACATCCACTTGGGGAGAGAAGATTTTATTACTTTCTAAGAGGAGAAAATTTTACAAGATTGATAATAGAGAAGAAGAATAAGAAATACAACTTAGAGAGATAATTCTACTCATGCTAATCTCTGCTTTTATATAGAGATTATTACTTGGAGTTGAAGTAATTGATTTATGGTCATAAATCAATGCCTCATTAATTCTCCTTTTCATACAGGAAACATTTACTTATTTTATTTTCGAGTTTCCGCCAATTTACATGCACCTGATAAGATATCTTTTTTAATCAGCTAATTAGGGAATTGATTACCTCAATCTCCCAAAATAATTCTTCTCCTTACGTAGCTAATTTATTACTCCCTTTAATACTATAAAAGAGGCAATATTTATTTGAGTAATTATATCAAATATCTTTCAAATCTTCTATAATTGGAAATATCGTATCACTAAAATCAGCAATATTTTCCAAATCTTTTGCAATTGGAAATATTATATCACTGAAATCAATAATATTTCCAAATCTTCTGCAATTGAAAATATTATATCACCAAATATTACACAAAATTCTTTGGCCTTTTATTTATGCATTTCCTCTGTGTGCGATGGTAATGCGAGTGTCATTACCCACACTAAAAGAGTGCATACCTTAATATTCCTTGTTGCCCAAATTTAGATTCTACATGTTGTTAGTGACATGGTGAGTTGCCCTTGAGTTTGGATATCAAGTTTCACTTTGTATATCTTCTAGTCTTGCATTGTCTGACATATTTGAGTTGTGTGCTTTAGATTCATCATTTCTTGAATCTTGTTGCATGCTTGCTAAGTTTGCATTCATGTTTTGATTTCTTTGACCATTGGTATTTTGAGAAGTATTAAAATGTAAGTTAAACCTGAAGTGGCATTTGTTGGTAGTGTGACCCAATTTCTCACATGTTTGACGTTTTGGTATGTTGTTGTTATTCCATCTGCCTCTGCCCCTGCCTCTAACTGGTTGATTTCCTCTTTGATATGTTTGATCCATTCTACTATTGTATTAGTTCTTATTCTTGTTGTTTGCTGCATAGTTGATAGACATATCTAAATCATGGGCTTCTTGAAATCAATTCTTCCTTCATGAGCAAGGAGAATTGAATGCACATCTTCTATTGATGGTGTGATTCTTTGAGAGGATATAACTGCCACCACTGCTTCATACTCCTCACTTAAAACACTTAAGATGATTAAGACTTGTTCTGTATTTGTGATTCCATGTCCTGCTACTTCAAGCAAGTCACATATAGTTTTAATTTTTGCCAAATACTCACCCATAGACAGATTATCTTTCCTGATACTATGTAGTTGCCTTTTGTAATGCATTACCTTGGCAGTTGATAGTGAATTGGATATTCTTTCAATAGTTGTCCAAATTCCATGGGATGTTTTGCTCCCAATTACTTATGGTAGAAGTTTAAAATTATTAAAGATAACTAGGAGCATATTAGACTATCTTGTCTTTGATATTTTAAGATTTCTTGATTGCTGACAAATTTAATTTCATCATTAGTGATGAATCTTAGTGGAATCAGATACATGCCAAGAATGAACTCTTCAAGTCCATAACCACTGACAACAGTTTCAACTTGAACTTTCCAAAGAAAATAGTTATTTTCTTCTAGTTGAGCAGTAATCAATTGGCTTTAAGGGCTTACAACGGTTTTGATGAGACATTCAGTGGCTGTTTGATGGTTATTAGGGTTTTTAGACGTGGCAGAATTGCCACTTCCTGATGACATGATGATGGCTTTGATCAAGCAGGTATCAAGAATTGCAGAAAAAGGAACTTTTTGTTAAATTTTGGTGATACAAAATCACAAATAGAGGGAAATAAATATGCAAAAGAAAGAAAGAGAAGATTTTATTTCCTCTAATTAATAGGCATATTTGAGTATGTTTATTTCTCTCTCTAATCAGTTATCAAATTATTTTTTGTCATCTAATGTTAACTTGGACATTAAGTAATTGATTATATAAATAGAGACAGAAGAGAGGGTAAAATTATGGTGGAAAATATATTTGCTAATTTTCTCTTCTCCATCTTTGTTCTTGTTCTCCAACAATTTTAGCCATATAGATATTTGCTCTCTTTCTGAATTTGGTTATTGATTCAATGGTATTTTGTTTATTTAGCTTTGTTCTATTAATTGTAAACAAAATTTTGGTGAATCAACAAAGTGGGTGGTTGGGTGGAATATCTTGTGTTATTGTGTTTTGATTTCAATTTCGTCTTGTTTTCAATCCAAGTTATCTCTTTGTGATTTGGGTGACAAAATCCGTTGATTAAAGCTTCCGCAAAGTGCTACTATTTTCATAATAGTTTGGTATCGGAGCACAGATCATCGCAAAGCTTAGAGTAATTTGGTTTGAAAAATTATTGATGTCGGATATGATTTCGTTTTCGAAGATGGCTATTTTGGATGGGAAAAATTAGGGTATTTGGAAGCCTAAGATGGAGGATGTTCTGTACCTCAATGATCTTCATGATCCGATAAATGGAGATGGAAAGAAGCCCTCTGATGTAGATGAGGGAAAATGGAAGAAGATGGATAAGAAGGCGATTGTTTTGATTCGCCAGTATCTTGATGATTCAGTTTTCCATCATGTGGCTAATTGTGAATCCGTGGAGGCTTTGTGGGACAAGTTAGTATCTTTGTATGAGTCAAAGAGTGCTACTAGTAAGGCTTTTCTGGTTCAAAAGTTGGTAAAACTGAGATTAGATGAAGAGAAGTCTGTTGTAGAGCATTTGAATGAATTTCAAGATGTAATAAATCAATTGGCAAATACGAAGGTCAATTTTGATGATGAGTTACAGGCTCTTTTATTAATGAGTTCGCTTTCAGAAAGTTGGGGAACTTTGATTGTTTCATTGAGTAATTCCAATGCTAATGGAACTATCTCTCTGGAAACTATTCGAAGCAGTCTTTTGAATGAGAAGCTTAGAAGAAAAGGGTCAGGTATGAAATCAATTCAAAGTGAGGCTATGGTGGTAAGGGACTCAAAGAAAGATACAATTTGGAAGAAGGATGCTAATGATAAAGGTGTTATCACTTGTCATTATTGTAATAAAAAATGTCACATACGTAGCAAGTGTTATGCTTTTAAAAGAGATCAGAAAAAGGCTGCGCATGGTGATGCTAGTAGTGATGCACATGCAGGTTTTGCTGAAGGTACCGATAGCGATGCTTCTTGTGATGTCCTCTTTAGTGAAAATAAGCCTTGGAAGATGGATTCGGGAGCCAGTTTTCACATTTGTAGAGATGTAAATTGTTTTTCTTCTTATGAGAAGAGTGTCGGCATGATTAGGACAGCCAATGGAGAAGAGCTACCGATTTGTGGTATTGGATCTATCCGATTTCGTATGCATGATGGTGTGGTTAGAGAAGTCTCTGGAGTGAGACATGTACCCACTTGTTCGCATAATCTTATTTCTCTCGGTCAATTGGATCGCCGTGGTTGCACTTATGAGACTCAAGGTGGAGTTTTGAGAGTGAAGAAAGGTGGTCGTGTAAGGATGAGAGGAGTATTGGAAGAAGGAAACCTTTATAGTTTGGTTGGTTCTGTAGTCGACAATGGAAAGCGAGTGACGATTGAAGGACCTAGTCCATAGCAAGGTGGAGAGGTTAATGTGGTCACTGCTTATAATTCTAGCATTGAGGATCATATTTTAGACAGGGGTCTTCATGTTAATGATGCTCGAGTGATCGATAGTGATCAGGTAATGAGCTCAGATCGAGTGATAGACGGGTGTCGAATTGCAAAATCCACAAAGATAAGACGGAGATCTTTGTGGTATTACAAACGTTTTTTAGACCGGATTTGTGTGGTGCACCTCATGTGGGAGATGCATCACTTGCAGACGGTGGTTGAGGTTTGTAATTTAGTGTGGTTGAGATATAGGGATTTGTGATAGATCTAGATACGACATACTTGATATGTTGGAGATACGTGATTTTGCATTAAGGTGGAGTGTTAAATTTTGGTGATACAAAATCACAAATAGAGGGAAATAAATATGCAAAAGAAAGAAAGAGAATATTTTGTTTCCTCTAATTAATAGACATATTTGAGTATGTTTATTTCTCTCTCTAATTAGCTAATCAAATTATTTTTTGTCATCTAATGTTAACTTGGACATTAAGTAATTAATTATATAAATAGAGACTAGAAGAGAGGGTAAAAGTATGGTGGAAAATCTATTTGCTAATTTTCTCTTCTCCATCTTTGTTCTTCTTCTCCAACAATTTTAGTCATTTAGATATTTGCTCTCTTTCTCAATTTGGTTATTGATTCAATGGTATTTTTTTATTTTAGCATTGTTCTATTAATTGTAAACAAAATTTTGATGAATCAATAAAGTGGGTGGTTGGGTGGAATATCTTGTGTTATTACGTTTTGATTTTAATTCCATCTTGTTTTCAATCCAAGTTATCTCTTTGTGATTTGGGTGACAAAGATCCGTTGATAAAAGCTTCCGCAAAGTGTTACTATTTTCATAACACTTTTAGACAAGGAATTCTGGTATGTTGCAACCAGAATTTAGATGAAGATTGATCTGATGAGTTCTTGGATGACACTTACTTTCTTGTTAGTTGATGATGAATTCTTTTGTTATCTGAGATCTTCTTCTGATGTAGACCCAATCCGAAGGACATCTACTCACGATATGCTCATTCATGATGTAGTGATGCTCGAAAACCAGATTCTAATATTTCTCCTTCTCAAACTCTTAGAAATTAAGTTGAAATCACCTCACATTATTGTAGAGAAAACCTTAGCAGAAATGATGATAGCTTTGTTGAAGGAATTGATACCTTTCAAAATGGCTACAGAATATGAAAGCGTAGAAATTGCTCATCATTCTCACTTACTTGAACTTTTGTACCATTCAATTGTGCCATTATATGATGATGATGAACCTCAAGAAGTCAGTGAAGATGTTAATCATGAAAGTTGCCTTAACAAATGTGGTAGCCTTTTTCACATATGTAAGGAGTTCACACTAGCAAGAGGGAGAGCTTTAATGTCATTGTTACTAAACTTCTGTATGAAAATCCCAACATTTTCATTCATAAAACTAGCAGTAGAAAACATGTGTGTCACTCAAACTGATACCAACATGAATCAGGAATGTAGACATAATCCAAATCAAGGAATCTCCTTTGAAGAAATTTCGATTCCATCAGTTACTGAACTAGCTAATGCAGGTGTTCAATTCAAACCAACAAATGGGGATATATCAAGTATAGCATTTGATGCTAAAACCGGAACGTTGTATTTACTTGAGATTAACCTTAATGTGAATTCAGACACGGTGTTGAGAAATATAGTGGCGTATGAAGCAACAATAGTAACCAGTCCTTTGACATTTACTAGGTACATTGAGTTGATGAATGGGATCATTGATACAGAAGAGGATGCTAGAATATTGAGAGAGAAGGAGATATTGGTGAATAGATTGAGGAACGATAAAGAGGTGGCAGAGCTATGGAATGGGATGAGTCGATCGATACGGCTAACTGGGGTTAGTGATGCAGCACGAGATACACGAAATAAATGATTTACCTTAAATCGTTGTTCCCTCCAAAATCACTTCCCTGAATCGCGCCTCCACCAAAGTCGCGAACGATATAGCAATCAGCGAGGTCGCAAACGACATAGCTTCCCCAGGTCACGAAGGTGAAGAAATCCTAGATCACTCGAGCTTCTAAGTCGCGGATTCCTTTAGGTTGCCGAAGCCTTAGGTCGTTCCTCCATAGGTCGCGAGCAGATCCATCAGAATTCCTAAATCGCGAACGACCTAACCCTATGTCGCGAAACTCCATCAAACTCCGACCTAATCGTAAGTCGCGAACTCCTACCTTAGGTCGCGAATATCTCCAGTTCTTCTGAACAGTTAGGTCGCGAAGCTCTTAAGTCGCGAAGGAGAATCAAGTTAGGTCGCGAAACTCCATAAGTCGCTCCCGATCCTTAAGTCGCGAAGTTTAGGTCGCTGAAGCTTCCTAATGTCGCAATTTTACTTAAGTCGCTGCTTGGTCTTGTTGAGTTGTATGCTGATAGGCCGTGCTTGTTTAGGTCGTTATTTTTTAAGTCGTTTCTTTATATCGCACTGTTTGTTAAGTCGTTTGTTAAGTCATTTGTAATTTGTTTTCTTATGTCGCATTGATTTTGTAATGTGTTGTAATTTGTTAAAGTCGTGTGTGTGTTGTAACTTTCCCTATAAATAGGGGTGTGTTGTCATTTGTAAAAAGGAGTTGATTTTTGAATAAAATTTGGTTTGTGCTTTGTGCCACCATTAAAATTGGAAGTTGAGTGTTATCTCCTTTCTCCATCTTCAGATATTCGAGTGCGCTCGAATCAACGAACTTGAAGCCGATTCAAGGAATCTCGTGCGCGAGATCAACGTCGAAGAATCGTAGATCTTCTAACACGGTATCGTGCGCGATCAACATGTTGAAGATAGCTAGAATCCAGTATCTTCGTGATCAATGGATTTGGGCACTTGGGTATCTTCAAATCATCGATTCATCTTGTTTCATCGACTCATTTTCTGCGAATTCATCAATTCATGAGGTGTTGATCCTGTAGGTTGCGTCATTTGGTATCGGAGCAAGAAAACAAACTTTTCCAAGTTTGTTGGATTTCAAGTTTGCGTGATTTGAAGTTTGGGGAATTCGAATGTGAGTTTGCTTGTCCTTTTGTGTTCTTGAAGATTCAAACAAGTTGGAAGTTTTGATTCTGAAAGTTTTGGATCGAAGTGGGAAAGTTGTACAGAGCTTGAAAAGCTTGTTAGGAGCTAGAAGTTTACATCTTTTCGTATTAGAGCTAGAAACGAGCTTGTTCAAGTTTGTGCGAGATTTGTTCAAGTCGTGAGCTAGGAGTTTGTGCGTAGATTCTACATCATTGAAAGTTGTGCTAGTTGAAGTGTTCATTTTGAAGATTCCAACAAGTTGGTGAAGTTTGATTAGAGATTTTTTTAATCGAAGCGAAGTGTGAAGTTTCGAGATTTGAAGTTTTAGAGTTCGAATTGAGTGTTTGTTCATTTGGGTGTTCGTGAGACTTCAAACAAGTTGAGGAGTTTTGATTTGAGAATTTTTGGATCAAAGTGAAGCTTGTGTTTAGATTTGTTGAAGATTCGATCATGCCTCCGAGACGTGTTAACCGTCATTATAATGTTGCAGATTTGTATGGGAGTGAAGATCCTGAACAGATGGAACAACGTATCGATGAAAGGTTCAATAAGGGTTTCGAGAGAGTGGAGAGAATGATGTCTGACATGAACCGAAATCAAAGGAGAGAACCATCATTGTCGATAAATCGAGATCGTGGATTTCGAGACAATCCTGGTTATCGGAATGAAGAAAGAAGAGCTTATCGTGGTTACGAGCATGAGCCATATTGTGATTATGAAAGAAGAAGTAGAGAGAACGTGCATAGTCACAGAAGAGTCAATGTTCATAATCGACATCGAAGCTCATCTAATTTTGAAGAAGATAGTTATGGTAAGAGTGTTCACCTTCGGTATCCAGGTCGAGGGCAAAATCGATATAGGAATGTTGAAGAGAATGGTCATACACGGGAATCAAGGATGGACACAGAAATTTCAGAATTCCAAGGTAGTCTACAAGCAGAGGAATTCTTTGATTGGTTATCAAAGGTTGAAAAGATTTTTGAACTCAACAGCGTGCCTGAAGATCGTCAAGTTAAGTTAGTTGCTACAAGATTAAGAGGAAGAGCTATGAATTAGTGGCAACAAACTAAATCAAACAGAGAGAGAATGGGAAAATCCAAAGTTGTCACGTGGGATAATATGAAAAGGATGATGAAGGCAAATTTCTTACCCTACAATCATCAAGCTCGTATGAACCAACAGTTGTAGAAGTTGAGTCAAGGAAGTTGAGGAAAGGGTGTGGTTACAAACCCCAGCAATCAGAACAAAAGTGTTAATTGCAGTATAAAAGTTTCTAAGAGAGTCAACGAACCAGTTGTACATGGAATCACTAAGACAAATGTTGATGACCGAACTAAGCGCTATCATTATCAGGAGACTGACCATAGAAGTATTGCACGTACGGAGCCCAAGATGAAAGCCTTAGTTGTAGAAGAATGTGAAAACGAGGATGTGGATGATTCTACTGAAAGCGAGCCAGAAAAGGAAGAGGAATCGAGTAGTCCATATCTTTCAGCGAAAGTGTTGAGGAAACGGAAGGTAGTGCTGAATCGTTGGTTAGGTCTGAGGCAAGTGAAGAGCTTAAAACTCCTGAGAAGGTTAAACCAATGTTAGAAGAGTTTGAAGAGGTCGGTCCTACGGAATTGTTCGAAGAATTACCACCAAAGTTTGACAATGAAGATGAAGAGGTCGAGTTAGAGAACGATGAATGTAATTTGTTGATGGGATTTTATTCAACGTCAAAGTATGTGGATGTAGAAGTTGATTACTCTTCACCGCCAAAGATTGATGTCGATAGTATGGAAGAAGAAATTGTGTTCGGAGTTGAGGGAAATAACTTGATGATGGAGGATTCTTGTTTAACACCAGAGCTTATGGATGAGAGCCAGCCAAGTGTAAATTCCTTAGTTTCCAAGAAGCCCGAACAAAGTAAAAGTGAAACCGAAGAGAAGGCCGAATCAGATAGTTTATTATCTTTGAAAGAGTTCGTCAATAATTGAAAGATAGTGATGAATTATCAATGTTGATTGAATCTGGAGAAAGTTCTGATTTTGAGAATCCTGAAGAGGTTAAAGTATTTGAAGAGTTTGATGATGAGATTTCTGAGGAACTGCCTGAAGAAACTAGTCTTGTATTTTTTGAAGAGTCTGTTGAAAAGGTGAAAAATAATAATGATTGTTTGTGTTGACTGGGCAAGGAACGAGTAAAGATCTTGATGTTTATGAGGAAGTTGGATTAGAATTCGACGAGTCTGAAGTCGAATATCCTGAGAAATTAACCGAAGAATTACCACCACTACCGAACATTCAGCATCAAACTGAACTAGTACCAGATGCTAATTTACTGCGGGGATTGTATGGTCTTGTGAATCTGAAAGAACAGGAAGAGTGGAAAAGACAAGAGAAAGAGAATGATTGTCAGTTGGAGTTGCTTGATCATGTCCATACTGCTGACATTGTCAACGTCAACTGCTTGGAACCGTTTCATGAAAATAAACATGTCAAAGAAGAAGCGAGTGGGAATTCATTTCAGTCAGGGGAAATTGTTGCAACCCATCAAGGAAAGATTCTAAATGATGATACACCTGAACGAGATAAGGAAAGACAAGAATTCGGGCATGAGTCATCACACTCCTTCAGTCGTGACTTCCTAAGTCGCTCCGCGATTTTAAAATTTCTTATATCGTCTCGCATTTTTGTCATGATTTGGTTCTATGTTACACCTTTCTATTGGCACAAGCATCATGAGTTCATCTCCCTCAGATCACTTCCTTATGTCGCCTGCCTAATGCCACGTTTGCTTTATGTCATGCGTTCCTTATGTCGAGCCGCATCATCAAAGATTCAAGACAAGATCAATCTCAAGAGTGGTTATCACCAGAGCCGCATCAGACCAGATAATGAATGGAAGACAGCGTCTCGAAGAAGGAAAAAGTGTGAATTCGGGATGAATTCTTTTCAACTAGGGGAGGATGATGCAGCGCGAGATATGCGAAATAAATGATTTACCTTAAATCGTTGTTCCCTCCAAAATCACTTCCCTGAATCGCGCCTCCACCAAAGTCGCGAACAACATAGCAACCAGCGAGGTCGCAAACGACATAGCTTCCCCAAGTCGCGAAGGCGAAGAAACCCTAGATCGCTCGAGCTTCTAAGTCGCGGATTCCTTTAGGTCGCCGAAGCCTTAGGTCGTTCCTCCATAGGTCGCAAGCAGATCCACCAGAATTCCTAAATCGCGAACGACCTAACCCTATGTCGCGAAACTCCATCAAACTCCGACCTAATCGTAAGTCGCGAACTCCTACCTTAGGTCGCGAATATCTCCAGTTCTTCTGAACAGTTAGGTCGCGAAGCTCTTAAGTCGCGAACGAGAATCCAGTTAGGTCGCGAAACTCCATAAGTCGCTCCCGATCCTTAAGTCGCGAAGTTTAGGTCGCTGAAGCTTCCTAATGTCACAATTTTACTTAAGTCGCTGCTTGGTCTTGTTGAGTTGTATGCTGATAGGTCGTGCTTGTTTAGGTCGTTATTTTTTAAGTCGTTTCTTTATATCGCACTGTTTGTTAAGTCGTTTGTAATTTGTTTTCTTATGTCGCATGTATTTTGTAATGTGTTGTAATTTGTTAAAGTCGTGTGTGTTGTAACTTTCCCTACAAATAGGGGTGTGTTGTCATTTGTAAAAAGGAGTTGATTTTTGAATAAAATTTGGTTTGTGCTTTGTGCCACCATTAAAATTGGAAGTTGAGTGTTATCTCCTTTCTCCATCTTCGGATATTCGAGTGCGCTTGAATCAACAAACTTGAAGCCGATTCACAGAATCTCGTGTGCGAGATCAACGTCAAAGAATCGTAGATCTTCTAACACGGTATCGTGCGCGATCAACGTGTTGAAGATAGCTAGAATCCGGTATCTTCGTGATCAACGGATTTGGACACTTGGGTATCTTCAAATCATCGACCATCTTATTTGATCGACTCATTTTCCGCGAATTTATCAATTCGTGAGGTGTTGATCCTGTAGGCTGCGTCAGTTAGGGTTTTGGACGAGATGATTGAAGAGATAAACAAGTATTATAATGGGAAATGGAAAGTGAAAATAGGTAGATTCTTGAGGAAGTATATTGTGCGATCTTGGGAGTGTATGGTTGTTGTAACTGTTATTTTGGTGTTGACTGTAGTTGGAATACATGTGCTGAGTGCTGGCGAGGCACCTATTTTCTTGGTGAAAAGCTTGATGTAGAGTCTCTGCCCAAAACTCAAATGATGATATTGTATCCGATTAGTCTCTGATTTATCAGAGTTATGCCGCTAGACTTGTTCGGTCTGATGTCATCTTAGATTTTGAAATGTTTTAGTGACGAAACATTTGAGAATTGAGGTGTAGAGATTGTAAATGCAGAAGTAAAGAGAAGTAATCAATTGTATATTTATTGCTTCTCAAAAGATAATACATAGTATACAGTTCGTTTCAGATTAATACAGATGTCACTTAATACAATTTACATATTTGGCATTCAGAATATAAGACTCGGTCAATATGAGAAAATGAAACTCGTTGCTTTATTTTTTACAGATGCAACTATTTGTAATGAAAGTGTTGAATAACAGGAATCGATTAGAGATCACCATGACATGCTAGAATGACTAGTTGAGTCAGATTTACATATCATTGCTGAAAATTAAGATCTTTATATATACCATTAATTTATTAATTTTATTTTTTATCTAGTGATCCCGATAAGTTGAACATGCAGTTTTCTAACCTGCTTAGTTCAGGAATGTATTTTTTGTATTTGGTAAACCACGCTGATAGAAATAACGATTTTTATTGAGAGACATTAATATATTTTGTCAACTTTGTTACCTATCTGCCGTTTCTCTTTCCAGCTTGAGAAGACAAATGGGGGTGAAGGGCAGAAACTAAATAGAATAGAGTATGCACTTGAGGTTTTTTACAATTATTTTCATTTATCCCACTGAATTATTCTGTTCATGCTTCTGTCCCCAGACATCCAGAGGCGAAACCTCATATAAAAACAGTATTATTAGTATGCGCAAAAAAAAGGCAATATATAATGATCAATAATTTACATACGTGCCCTGATTACATAATTTATACAATCTGAATGTCAGCCATTAATTCAAATGAAACATAAGGTTCCTAAGGTTATCTCAAAGTCTGTGGTTCTGAACTTGGGACCGAACACAGCTGTATTAGCAGCTTTTCTTTTGCTTTTTTTTATGCAAAGCAAGCAACGGGCTTGACATTGCTCATCGTACCAACAGCATTAGTACATATAGCAGTTTGATTGGCATTGGGATTAGTGCCAGAATAAGCCAAGTGGATATTGCTCAACTGCACCCCTTCGCATGGGTTCGCAGCACTACAGACGAACTTGATCATCTCTGGGGTCGAAGACGTGCCTTTTATGTTCAAGTACTTAACTCCTTGAATCTTCACAGTAGAAGGTTCAGATTCAGTGCATGAAGTAAAAGGACAGTACTCTTGGTCGATTAGAATAGGATAGGACACGTTAACCATGGTAATGTTATCATAGGTGAAGTCGGATACAGTTATGGTTACACCATCATCTGCACCTTCCTTGGCCTGCCACGACTTGATCCTGAGCCCAAACATGGTTTCAGTTAGGGTACTGTCCTTCACCGTAAGACCAGTGACATCACCCTTGTCGCCATCTTTCCCTAGGCTGCCTACGCTAATGCCATGACCTGGCCCACACTGAACATCGAGTACAGTGATGTTAGTAACGCCTGAACCAATAGATATACAATCGTCGCCTGACCCGACTTTAGTGTGTGCGATGTTGATGTTCTTGGACTGCCCGAAGTGGATGCCATCCGTGTTAGGGCTGTTTCCTGGGGCAGTTACGATAAGGTTTTGAATGTCGACAGTGTCACACTGGAAGAAATCTAAATGGAAGTACTTGCTGTCTTTGGATGTGAAGCCCGACAAGCGTACGTTCTTCACAAAGGCAAAGTTGAGACTCATTGGAGGTATCTTGCAGTTCCATTGTTTCTGACAGTTGCTTTTCGGCCAGGTGGCAGCACCTTGACCGTTGATTATGCCTTTGCCTTGGATGGTGAGTCCGTCTATGTAGTGGAAGTCGAGCCAGTTTTTTGTGTATTTGCTGAGGTCGGTGTCACCTAGCAGGTTGCCGTCTAGTTGGATTGTAACGGGTCCGTTGCATTTCTGCTGTCCGGCTATGCCCCTGAATAGTACAGGTCCGACTAGGAAATCACCTAATGGAATTATTATACTTCCACCTCCTCGCGCTGCACATACCTGAGTCCATGCATCTGACAAAGCCTGCATGCATTAAAATATAATGTTAATTCGAATAGGAAACGCAACGGCTGTACCTACACGTTAGACAACTGAAAATAACATATATGTTAATTTAGAGACAAACTTTTGTGCTATCCGTTTTGCCATCTCCAACCGCACCAAGTGTGGTTATATCCACATTGACGCCATTGGCAATGCTTGCCCAGACGAATGTCAAACAAATTACAAGCAGGAAAGATTTTGAAATCATTTTATATACTACTTAATTGTTCTTTCTTTTTTGGCTTTGAAAATTTAACTATATGCTATTCGAACTTGTTTTGGGTCTATTTATATGATTAAAATCATCCAAATTTAAGAAATTACTGTTTCAATTATTTGTTAAAAATAATCTGTTTTTAGTTTGTGGTTAGTTTTTTGAAGAGTGCTGTTTTTAGCTGTATGTTTGAAGCAATTAAGAGGTTTTACAATTAGAAGCTGTTATGCAAGTTTCTTGTTCGGTCGTCAGTGCTGCATACATGACAGGTTGATTTTCCTAATTGCGATTGTTTGTTATTTTGACACTACATTGACAAACAAATGCAAATGGTCCCTTGATCCATTACTTAATTTTACGGGCCAAGCACGCTACACCCATATAACATCAGATGTTGGTTTCCATTTTGAATCGGGCAACACCCATTTTGGTATTAGCAATACAAAATACTACTAGGAATGTGAAGTTGGTTCATTTTTCCCTTGTAAAATAAATATTGACAACACTATACATCTGCAGTAATAAATCGACAATACGTTTGTGCAACCAAATTACAGGTTTCTTTTTGAGAATTACATGCATTGAAAATTTATGGGAGCTGTTGAGTGACAAGCGGTTGAAGGGTTCCGATCGGAAAAGCGAAGTTATTGTTGCATTTGGTGGAGTATTGGTTTATAGGAAACTTTTGAAGGATTTTTTATTATGCTCGCTTCGTCGTCGTCGTCGTTATTTCACGTTATCTATTTATATAACAAAATTGCTTTATGCTCACTAGAAAAAAAAATAATGAGACAAAAAATGATTAGATTTAAAGTTGTCATTTGTATCTAACGTGTCTGATTGCGACACATGTATCAATTTGAGAAAATTAAACGGAGTGTATTTTCACCTGAAAATTGAACTCCCCACGATCTAACCTAATTTGTGATTATTTACCCTGAAAATCAGCTTCTTCCTCTTGGAACTTATTTGTTTCTTTTTATCCTTATGTTCTCTCTCTTGGTTAACCCCTCTCTGCAATGGCAATGGTACCCAAATGTTAGGGTTTTCAATAATTTTTATTTTTTCTACCTATTGAAATAGAGGAAGACCCTCAATTCATGTTGTACCAACTATTCATTCGGCTTTTGAGAGAGTAGCATATTTGATATTATAACTTAATCTAAGTCCACATCACGCTTAATGATTTTGTGTATGGTGTCGTTTTATCTGGCTATGGTGGCGATTTTCGTTCCTTGTTTATCGGATACTACTAGACTCACCTGCTCTGTTTGTGATTGAAATTGACAAATGGTCTACATTGCTCTAACATTATCGGTGAGTTAAGATGATAATCTATCGTTCTGAGAAAATGATAGTTTGATTAGATTGTTTTTATGGATTTTTTATGATTAAGTTGAATTGCATAGTACTAGCTGGGCGATTCCATGCATGTTTGAAGTGAGAAAAAAAAGTATTTCAATCATTTTCCATGCTCATTCTCTTCCTCTTCTAAAAGAGGACAAGGGGAGGAAAAGGAGAATGAGCATACAGGCTATTCATCTTTTTCCCATAACCCTTTTGGTAGTATGTTTATAGGAATGAGGAAACTAATACTCCGAATCAGATTATTGAGTGTGGACTTCATTATTGATCAATGTGCATTTAAATATAGCTTAATATTCTATATATTCTCAATTAAAAAGTGATTTTACTATTTTTAAACTTTAGAGCATTGTATTTTCAATCAATAATTGATCATAATTAATTACTAAGTTCCAGCACATTAATTTGCTAAGCTGAAATATTGGTTGTACCGTTTCACATTTCATTTTTGTGTTGAAAACAGGCTTATGTGGTTCAATCTTTATAGGTTCCAACTACTACGGGTGTCAGATTGAATTGATCAGGTGGTCCGTTAGGAACAATGTTCACATCTCTCTATATGGTAGGATGCCTCAACTGCATATCCACAAGGCAAGAACACAAGTTTGGACAACATGTGTTGAAGAAATTTAACTTGGGTAAGGAAGTAGAAGTTGGAAACATGATCATAGCACTCATTCTTATGAGGTATTGATAAATGTTTATTCTATCTTCTACAATCTCAGGTGAAGGATTGTAGATTAATTGTTTATCCTACCCATTGACGATACTAAGCCATATTTTTTGTTTTCAGGTGACACTTAGATCTCCTTACTATCATAGTAACGGTAACTTTTCACACTCTACAAGTCTTCAAAATAATGTATGTTTGAGACATATGATTTATAAATGCCATCCACATCTTATGAAAGTGATAAATTGCATTACTTTCGAAAATGTGTTGATTAAATATGTTTTGTTAATTTTTACAGAAAATATATGGAGACCAAAGAGGTCATATACACATTCAAACATGCACGCACACAAGATCCATTGTTGAATAGTTGTTTTAGTATACTAGACATTTTGTTGACATGCTGCATAGTTCAACATGCATCGCTGTCACATCTTGGTTACTTAGGCATTTCCGATCATGGACAATTTTAATTTTTGTGTAGCCATCAAGGTTGTATACGTTGATGGGGCCATTATACCTTCTTCCTAAAGCTTTTTTCAGTATAAGTAGCCTAAATTAATGAAAATACTTGATAACTTTTGAACTATATATGTAACCAATAATTTACCATGATTGTGGAACTCGTGCCTCCATCTTGCTGTAGTATAACATTTATGTAAGTGTTTCAACCTATGGAAAATACTGTGGCTACGTTTCTGTATCATTTTACCTATTTAAAAATATTTTACAAACAACTAAATAAAATTTTGGGCATAGAATTACACATACCATGGGCTAATACAATAATTCATGTAGTAAATGAAAGTTAATATTTGGCATGATATGTATAATATTATTACCGTCTTATTGTTCCACAAATGAAAATGTATATTCTTTTGACTATAGAAATCTAAAAAAAATGATACACATTCTCTTACGGAATCAGCTTTTAACTGTTGTTTTTCAATTTCTAAATAATAAAAAGCAATTACTTTATGTGTGCAGAATCTTTACAAAAATAAATTACATCATCTTATGTGAGCTTGAGCACAATGCTTGGTAGGTTTTTGGATTGGAGATGACTCATGTAATAATGGTTTCTAAAGAGATTTAGTGTATAGTGCTTAATCCCATTCTACTTGAGATATACAAAAAAGAAAAAAATGTATGCATGTCTTCACCTGCAATCAAGTTTTGATATTTTGTTTAGAAAGTCAACAGATCTTCTATTTCCAAATCTAAGTTGATTTGTATGTTTTTGTCGAGAAAATTTGTATTCATATTGTTATGAAAGTATCAAAAAATGCTAAAAATATAATAACTATATTTTATTTACTTTTATTAATAAACCTGGCTTGGTTTTAGTGGCATGTATTAGGCGTGCATTTGCATTAGCATGGTAGCTATAATAATGCTACATTGCATTTTTGTTAGTTGCATTTTGTTGGACTTTTGATTTTAAAGTTTGAAATTTGAACTTTGTGTCCTATTTTATTAGTATTTGCTTTTAAAGAAAAAATTTACTGCCAAATTAAGTTTCAATGGAATAGATGGATGATAAATATCATATATCGTTACCACCATGACAAAAAAAATCCGGTATAGTATACGACACAATAAAATTTTGGTCGATCATGCCAATACCGGACTATATTTTAATCTCCTAACTACTCAATTAAGAACTAAATATTAGGAAGATAAGAGCTACAATATTTCCCCAAGCTCCTTTCTTCTCCAGTTGCCTTCCTCCGAGGCGGCTTCTAATAATATTTAGTTCCTTACGTAGCAAGGTAAATTCTTTTAGTAAATTCATTTAGTGGAGTGTAATCTTCGGGTCTCGTATATCTTGAACATTTTTTGGTGTCTGGCCTCTTCCCACCAACACCTTGGTTCCTCCTTTTCCGGTTGTTATTTCCGACATACCCAACAATGTTTCGGGCACTCTCATTGGTTTTCTTAATGGAATTATTGCTTTGCACAACCTCATTTGATATCCTACCACCAACTAGTCCAACGGTCAGGTCTGCCTCTTCAAAACAAAGAAACTAAGATCCTTTGCAGTAAAACTTATCCATATTAGGTGGCTTCTTGCTCTTTAGTCATCTACCAAACTCCATGTCGGGGCGAGTGCCATGGATCAAAACCATCAGAACAATATCTTTTTTCGGATTGCTTACTTCAGTCGCAGCAGTGTTAAATCAACTTAGAAAATATTTCAGTCTCACTTGAACTTTGATGAATGTTTGATAAGGACATCATATCCTTGGGTCGAGTGATGTTAATCCTACACTACACTATAAACTTCTTTGCCGATTGATCAAATGTAGATGCACCTCGGGGAGAGCCGAGTGAACCACATCGTGGCTACTCCTCTCAGGAATAGGGAAGCATTTACATCTTACTACATTATATGGCCCGAGCACCATCCATGTATCAATCGTACTTCAAGAGATGCTATCTCGGGTCAGTTGTTACATTGTAAGATAGGATTATTAGCATAACAAACCTCATAGGATGTTTTTCTAGTAGTATGTCATAAGTGAATGGGGTCCTACAAAGTGATAAACCCCAATCGTCATTACTCCTCTACTGATTCTCACTCACCACCCTTCTTACCATATCAGCTATATACTCTGGGTTTGGTCGGATCGACCAGACGATGATCGTCAGGGACAAACCAGAGTTTTTGGTTTTGCTTTCCATGATGTCTGGGCTCCCCTGTCTTCAAGAGAGATGTTTTGTCTTTGTGAGAGATGTAATAGTAACTAAAAATTTTCTAAATACAAGGAAACTTTCTAAGCAAATTTATAGATTATCTAAATTCCAAATTAGTAGAATAAGCTAAATTGTAAATCAATTATGAGAATTAGTTAATCTCTTTGAGACTTGAAACATTTTATGCAAGCAATGGACGACCATCAACACACCTTATAAACCCAACAATGATCCTCTAAAAATATTCAAGCTGCCTAATGTATGGCCTTTTTGTATGCATGAGCTTGTTCCCTTATGATAAGGTTAAAGTTCCCCACTTCTTGAAGGTGCTCAAAAAGCATAACACCCTCATAAGTATCATTGCCCGATTAACCATGGTATAATCATGGTAGGAGGATAGATATGAAGATAAATTTACAACAAAAGTAGCCTAGCACCTGATATCCATGTACTAATCTTTTAACCAAAAGAAGCCTCTAAATATAGCAAAAAATACAACAAACAACCCGCAAGGCTTGGCAGGTTTTTCTAAAAACTTCACTCAAAAGTCAATTTATTTTTGTGCGCCTTGTAAACACTTTTTCCTCTTGTTTTTTCAATCAGAAATGAGAAAAAAGTGATCACAATAATAGGAAGCTTTGTCCTTGGAGAAAATGTAAATTTGAATAGGATGTGTAGAGAATGATTTTACTTATGTACTTTTCCGTAAGAAATGACTAGAAAGCAGTGGATTTTATTTTGCGTGAGTGGATATGATATTGGAGAAGTTACTTGGACTGTGAAGAAGAAGTTCAATGAATGAGACCATATTTCATGGCGGGATAGGAGTAATTAAGGGTATTTAATAAAACATTTACCTTAATTCTAAGTAGATATTTGTTTTGGCTAGTTTCAAACACAAGACATGGATAATTATATTTAACCACTTCATTAAAGAAAATGTTGATCTTAGCCATCGAGTATTTAGTTATTTTAATACTGATTAAACACTGAATTAAAAATTAAAAATTTGGTTTGTAAACAGTTTTAAATTTTATAGACAGGAATTTCAGTCTTTAATGTGCAAAATTTAAAACTGAATTTTTTAGTCCTATACCAATATTCAAGTAAAGAGTAATGAGTTTCAGTGTTTAAACCTTGGTCTTCAATTAAAAATATGTTAATTTAACTTTTAAAGTGACTAAATTAATCAATAGAATGTGTATTAATGTTATGCGTATTGGTTTAATTTAAAAGGGCTTACTTCAGTCGCAGTGGTGTTAAGCCAATATAGAAAATATTTCAGTCTCACCTAAACTTTGACGAATGTTTAATAAGGATATCACATCCTAGGGTCGAGCGGTGTGAAGCTTAAACTACTCATTAAACTACTTTTATAATTGATTAAATGTAGATATGGGCCTTAGGGCGAGCTGAGTGAAACACATCATGGCTACTCCTTCTAGGAAAATAGGGAAGCATCTACATCTTACCGCATCAGTGGCCTCGGAACCATCCATGTGTCATTCATATTTCAAGAGATGCTATCTCTGATCTATCGTTTCATTGTAAGACAGGATTGCTAGCATAACAAACCTCATAGAATATTTTTCCTATAGTATATCATCAGAGAATGGGGTCCTATAAGGTGATGAACCCCATTTGTCATTACTTCGTTGATTCTCATTCACCAGCCTTCTTACCATATCAGCTGTATAGTCTGGGCTGGACGGGTCGTCTAGATGGCTATCGTTAAGGACAACCTAGAGCATTTGGTTCTACAAAACCTCTCCGTTAATTCCATGATGTTTGGACTCCCTTGTCTTTAGGAGAGCCGTTCGTCCAGTCCCTCGTAGTCTACATTCTTTCTTTGAAGGTTCAATGGCATTTTCTTAAACACCGCCATTTTGATTACTAGCAATCCTCTCATGACCAATACCAACCTCCTCATGAAGTTCCCCATCATACTCATCAACCACAACTCGGTGTGATAACTCATTAGTGAGTCATGATGGCTCGGTGCTGAGCCATAGCTTGTCAATTGAGACTTTCCAAGTCCATTCTTCTATGTCTTATCATCTTCCTTTTCATCTTTTTCTTTCCATCTCTTCGATTTTTGTTTGATGAAGAAGAAATTTCTTCCTTCAAGTCAGAATAATGATTCTCTATGATTCTTCCTTCGCTTTTAAGGCAACCGAGTCATTAAAGCAAGACTTATCTTCATTTCTTTCAAAATAGCATTTTAACTCTCTAACATCTTTTTGTTTATTTCGTTCATCATTCCATCCAAATCAACCCTAGTCACTAATCTCTGGTGCACTTGGAGCTTTAGTAAGGGAAGGTTGATTTATCTCTTCTCCATGTTAGTAGCCCTCATTTTCAATGTCATTGAGGGGTCTTGAGATGGTTGACTTCTCTTTGTCCTTCCTAGGTGCCATTTCTCTTCTAGTTCCAATGATGGACTCCTTTCAAGTCTAAATATCCAAGGATCCTCCGGTAACAACAATTTTCTAGATCTCGCTTGTGGATAGTTTAAATCAAAAGTTTCAAGATAGATCTTTGAGTGGGAATCTTGAAAATTCTCAATGAAAATGCCAAAATGTCTGCACCAAAAGCGGGACAAACACCCAATTGATCAATAAGTGATAACTATGGAAATAAGAAATTAAAACAAGGTAAGAAGACACAAGAATTATAGTGGTTATACCAAGATCAATAACCTATGTCAACTGTTAACTTTTTTACGATTCTTTCTTTCTTTTACAAGTATGATCTTACAACTCGGTGGCTTACAACTCAGGTAAGAATCCAACAAAGTCTTGGGGTCAAATCAGATAATAAAGAAAGTAATGAATAGTCTCTTTCAAGACATTTCCTCCTCCTATTTATCGACGACGATCATCGAAATAGGCTCTGAAATTTTCTACCCACGATCTCTAAGTCCGGCATAATGCTTCAGGTGAAAATTGTAGCTAGATCAGCAAGAGTTATAACTTAGTATGAGTTGTCATAACATGGTATTGGGTTATATGGATTTGTCCCCACCTTAGTTTGACTTTGCTTCATCTTCCAATTTTGAACAAGTTGCACCATTGAGTCATCATACACAGTTATCGAGTTGTGCTCTTGGTTTTAAGACCTGACTTTTGCTCTTTGCTATTTGACTTTTCTTCAAAAATGATTAAGTATATTCTTGTGGCAAGCAAGGCTTATTACCTATTCTTGGGACTTCATTGAAATTCTAGCATTGGACTTGTGTTTTCGACTTCCTTGTTGTTGCGACTTTTCAATTGATTAGAAAAGCACAAATTTTAATAAATTCTACAAGCGCACATGCATGTAGTATGCAGGTTGAACACAGGCACTACACCATATTGTCCGTTTTGCCAAACCCAAATGTGGAAGAATTGCCACGGTCTTAAGCCGTGGCAATTTTACCATGGTTCCAAACCTTGGCAAACTAATTTGCCATGGTTCTGACCGTGGAAATTTTGGAACGACTATTGAACGTTCCGGTGTTATCCAAAAAAATTCACCCCCTACCCGTGCTGGTATATCTCAATAATTCTCCCCCCTTTTGAAAAAAATGCCCCGTACGTCCATCCCCAATTATTCACCTCTGTGCCCTAGCTTTCATCAATTGTCACCCGCTTTCCTCAGTTTTCATCCGCTCTCATCGTTTCCATCCAATTCCGCTTTTTGCTTTGTCGATTCCAAGTTCTCCCTCAATTCCGCGTTTTGCTTTGTTGATTGCAAGGTAAATTTAGTTACTTCAGTATTTTTTGGTGTTCAAAATAAAATGATTTTTCTTCTAGTTTTGCCCATAGATACTGTCATGCTTTCAACTATTCATGAGTTTAGTATAAATTTTATGTTTAATCTCTAAGACTGTTCGATTGATTTTTATTACGTTAGTGTTCTGTTCTTCCCGGTGAGAAAAATTGGTGCAAATTTTTATGTGTTGTCATTATTTGTTTTTCTCCTTTTTTATTTTTCAATAATATTTTGTTTTCCTTTTGTTAAGCTGTAGAATTCTATAGACTTGGATATAAGTATGCTTTGTAAACCAGCAGCATGGATAATTTATAGCTAGTGAATGAACTGTTATTTCCTTTAGTAAGTTCTCTGCTCATCTTGTTCATGACTATTTTCTTCAGTTTCCCTACTGATGAATTCTTTGATACAAATACTTTAGTATTATCCCTTTCGTAAGTAGATGATGAATATGTAGTGTATTTTTCATGTTTATATTTCAAATATATGTAAAATGAATGAAATCTAAAGGATTTATACCTAGCTAACTCCAACCTATATTTGGATACTACAAAAGAAACATTTTTATACTACCGTTGTAATTCGAACTTTGCAATTTTCTCTCTACACTTTAGTGCCTTAAACACCTGAGCATCATTAGAGGCTACTTTTAATACATATTTTGGTGTATAAATGTTTTTGTCGGTTTTCCACAGTTGTACGGTTGTAATAGTCATTATGTTCATGCTATGAGAAAACAATACTCTTTTTGCTTTAGTTGGATATACACTCATATTAATAAACTGATTCAGCATGTTATTCAGGCATTAGTTTTAGGATTCATGAAGCATGCTAAGCCTTTAGTAATTTTTCTATACATATGTTACTGTAGTAGGTTGAATGTTATTGTATCTGATGTCTGACATAACTTATAGATAAATAAAAGTGATTTTTATATAGTTACTGGGCTGAAAAGAAATATGCAAGGTGTGGGAGATGCTACTATACTAAATATGCAAGGTGTGAGTTTTATAAAGTTGATGTGGCTTTCATTTGTAAACTATGGTTGCCTTGGAAATTGCATGATTATATATTGGGTATCCATTACTCACTGTGTGTGTAAATATAAATATTTAGAGAATGAAGTACTCGTATTTTGTTCACACAAGTCTGGGTATTAGAATTAGATATGTCTATTTCATGCAATGTTATATGTTTTGTGTGAGTTTCAAGTTTAAAATATTTTTGTACACTTTATATAGTTCAAAATGAAATAAATAAATAAAGAGTAATTAAATTTTAATAAGCATATCTTTGAAATTATATATGAGCATAATTATGGTTCATAGTTCCCTAAATTAATAAAGAGTATTTAATGGTATTGTTTAATTAAGAAAAATGTATAAATATGTGCATGCGCACTGTGCTAGTGTGTGTAGGTAGAGGGCTGAGTTCATGCATTGTGATGGGATAGTGCATGTGTATGCCTTGCCTTCTTTAGTCTTGGCCTAGCTAAATTTGGCTGTATCATTTCTTGTATTCCTGAACTTAAGCTTGAGTGTGTCAGTGGTTAAGTTTTATCTTCTTTATTCTCTCCTTCATTATTTGTTTTTTTCTACTTCCCTTTATATTGCTATGCTAAATTTTACCTTGTTTTATCCCATTGAAACCAATACACGAGCATATTTGGTTGTTCAAATTATTTGGTTATGAAGCTTCAGCACTTTATAATCTACAAATGTGTGTAATTACACTTAAATGAAAAAAAACCTGGAAAATGAATGCGCGAAACCAAACGAGTGTGACAATTAAGCATGATCTGAGAAGTTAAGAGAATTTGAATGTTATTCATGTTGCATAGGAGAAGGAAATGTAACAATATAGTTCATGCATCAATACATATACAGAGAAGTAGTAGTTCACCTGAAGTCATCAACATTAGTAATAAGACTGTGCGCTAAACACAATCTATTTTTATGTTGTGGATTGAATGTCATTGAAAAATTTGTACGTTTTAATCGATATCATCTCCTATCCAACTTTACTAAGACAACATACTACAACTTTGCATTTTATTAATTTATTCAAATTAATTTATCATATTCATATTTAGAGAACTTCGACTAATTACTAGCCAGAATTTAGAGTGTGTTCATTTAAGCATAAGTTCTTTGTACATATACATTACATATGCATCATATACACACACATACCAATAGTAATATTTTCTGCCATTTCAAGTGTGATTGAATTTACAATTTCTTCACTATGGGTATTCAACATATGTAATGTTTGTTGTGTATGGACTATGTTATTTTAATGGTGGATATTAAAAATGAAGTTAATACTTTTTGATCAATGCATCATGAATATAACGGAACCTGATATTTTATATTCAATGTTATCTTAAATATGTCATCTTAAATGTAATTCAAACCTTGTTCAAGTAATAATTAAATGGAAATATTTGATTAGATAGATGGCGAGTTCATTATTTATGCTTATTTTGCGTTTTATTACTTGAGTGTGGATACAAATTCTTATACGAACTTTGCTGAAACCTTTAGTTGTTTAGTTTGAATGTATTCAATGCTGAAAATTTAGTTTGATTTATTTAGGAATGCCTAGATTTTGTTAATGTAGCTCTATCTTTAAATTACCTGCAAGTACTTGATATCAGAAACAAATTGTGATGTTATTTTTCTATATGAATTTCTGCTCATTATTGCTTTTTTAACTTACAGGACCCAAAATTGAAGGTGCATAAGTCTGTGAAAGGTGTGAAAAAATTGGAGGTGGAGAAGTTACAGATAAATCAGTTGTTTAGAAGCATGTGATCGATTGGAGGTATTACTTAAATACAAAATGCATCCAATTTGTTGGGACATGAATAATATTTTTATTTACATAAAAAATTCATTTTTTCCTACTACTGCCAATGGCAGCAGCCATGCTACTGCTAATAGCAGTAGTTTCTTCTTTTTTGCATATTGTTAAAATGTTACTAAAATTCATATACTTTATATGCTAGAATTATATAAAATATAATTATATCATCAATGTAAAGTAATAAAGTTTAGGGCATGTACAATAAAGTTCTTTATATATGTTTTTTTCTGTTAGACTGGTTTTTCTTTTACCAAATGGGAAACACAGGGCTAGTTTAACGAAACAGATATTTACAAGTCAAAATCTTTAAAAACAATCATATACAATCAAAAGCCAAAAGAAATTATTGGTTTCGGATACAAGTATAGATATGACATTCTGAATCTCAAAGTATCCGTTGACAGACCAACGAAATATATATTTTAATACTTTGTTTTAACGATTATCATTTTATAGTACATGAAATATACAAAGTGAAAAGTTATGATTTTCATGGTTAAAGCCATATCAAATTTAGTTTATGATATGATATGATATTTATACAACAATACAATGACGTGATCATGAGGTTTAATCTCCATATTATTTATGAGTTGATGAGTAAAATGGGCACATGGGGGGCATGTGTAGGTGGAATAATTTTTGAGACAATTATAAAATATGCTTTTTTTCTCTCCTATTCTGGAACAGATACGCATTAAGTAATTTACTCTTAGAAGTTTGCTGTAAAGCAACTCACTGTTTGTAGTCTCAATATACTAAAGATTCACAATGCCATTTTTTTCTTTTATACTATTCATAAATTACAAAGGGTTCAATAAGTCAAACTATCTTTTTGGAACGATACAGGCCCATATTCATGTGAGACAGTAGAGGGTAACTGTACAGTACAAAGAGTAAGATTACTGAATCAAAGGTAAATAAAATAGATAAAATTTACTAACGTACTTAGAAGAATTTACTAGTCTAGTGTATACTTTTGGGCAAGAAATGATTGCCTGGATGAAAAACATATCACAGTTGGAAGTCACCAAAGATGGGACAGAGTTAATTTAAGATTTTTAATATTCATACTCGGCCATATCACAAAATATATACAAGTTTCGACCAGTTTCTAAATGCAAGTTGTTTTGATTAATTTGTTTTTATTTTTTATTTCATAGTGTAAAATAAGAAATGATATTGTTTACACTCATAATGTTGCATATCATGTATGATATAGTAGGGCAATATGTCATCTAGTATAGACAAACAATGGATGAAAGAATCTGATCGAAGAACCACATGATATATAGAAGGAGTGCAGAAGTTTATTGAATTCGTTGTGGAAAATGGTGGTGATAAGGAAATCTATTCTTGTCCTTGCATACAGTGCAAAAATATGAAAATGAAGATTAAAGTAGATGACATTCATTATCATTTACTCAGATGGGGAATTGTCTAGTCATATACCGTTTGGCATTTTCATGGAGAAGAATCGACAGAGAAGCAAAAAAACTATTAGTCAAGCCATAAGTACTGATGAGGCTGGACATCCTAGGATGGAAGACTTGGTCAATGATGCTGATAGATTTCATCATTTTCAACCTACCAATCCATTGCCCGATAATATTGGGGAACCGTCTACGGTTGATGTTGATCGGTCGACTAATCAAAGGAAAAAGTACAAATCACTTTTTGATAGTGAAAAAGAGCCATTGTATCCTTCATGTTCTAAAGGTATAACAACATTGTATGCCATTGTGAAACCGAATAGCTTGAAAACTCAATACGGATTTTTCGACAATGGTGTGACTGCACTCCTCGAATTTATAAAGGAGTTACTCCCTGAAGGTAGCACACTACCGATAATGTGATAACCCAGATTTTTGGACATCCGGTAATTGGATAATTAACTGATTTATTCAAATAAAAATTTTGATAATAAAAGATATCTGGTTATGTAAGTGAATTTGAAAATACAATAAAATTGGATTATAGATATTTGGATAAATATTTGATAATCTCCTAATATAATTACTTAAAATTTGACAATTGTAACTGCGAAACAAATAATAATTATATTTATGAATATAAGAAGATTTTAAATAGAAAAATTATTATTTTCAAACAAATTGAATTTGTGTTCGGTTAAATAAATATATTTGTGTGAGTTGATTACAGTTTGGGTTTTAAATTGTATTTGAATTTGAATTTAAATTTTCAAAGGGTATATATATATCTTAAATATATTTTGGATTTAAAAATATGTATATATGATTTTTGTAGAAATATAGTGTTTTATTCTATTTTCTTTTAAAAGATTTCATTTTTATAAGTTAAAAGATGTATTGTGTTATTAGGTATTTATTTTAAAAACCCTTATTAACATTCAAAATTTTATATTTTAGCATGTAGTATTACAAGTGTAAGCTAATAATATTAGCTAAGCATATGTGTTAACAAAATAGATAAGGGGAATGACAAGTGTCAATTTTCTTTTATTTTCAAAAATTAAAATTAAAATTTAAAGCAAAGTTATATATATACATCACCATTTCTTCTTCTATTCTCTTTTTCCTCATATTCAAACTAAACAAGATAAAATGCAAGCTATAAAATCTGAGATACAAAATCAGAAAAGAAGTAGAAGCTGTAAACAAAACAAAGATGAAAATCAAGTTCAATTCATCTCAAAAACCAAGATTTCAAATCAGATCGATTTAAACTTCAAACAAGCAAATGCAAACTCAATTCCAGATCAGATTCAAAGTTTCAGTTCATTCATCAATTTCCAGATCAAACCAATCAAAATCAAAACAGGCTTTCTCTGTTCTTAAGAACAGGTGAGTAAAAACCTTGCTTAAACTTATTTAGGGTAGTATGCTTGATGATTGTGATGAATTCTCTTAATAATATGGGTTGCATGTATGATTAATGTTGGATGTGTATATATTAATATGATTTATCTGTGCATATGAGTGTATATGTATAAACTTGTTCTCTGTTAAGTGAGCAGACCTTTGAACCCAGTTTATATCTTAGTGTTTGGATTATTACTTGAAGTTATGATGTGATTATGCTTGCATGTATATAAATGCCTGGTATATGAATGTGTTGAGATATGCATGTCTGGTATGTTTTACATTCGTCTCTGTTTAGAATTACAGAGTTCAGATTTAAAGGAAAAATTCCTATCCTCCTTATCTATTCACTGATAGGATTTAGTTCTCAAATTTAATATGTTTGCTTAATTACAGTTCAAGGTTTTAAAAAATATATTTATATGAAATAAGTTTGGAAATTTTCTGGAAACATAAAGAACAGTGGAAAACTTAAGATCAGGTTAAAACCAATCATAATGGTTTGTTGATTCAAGTATATAGTCTGAATCTCCTTTGAAAACTAGAATTTTTAAAACGAAAATCAAAATTTTTAGATGAGTTTTGAATGAGCAGTTCATAGTTGATCAGGAAATGGGTTTTGGGCTGTTTTTGGTGGCCGGAGGTTTCGGGGTGGTCGGGGTTTCGACTGGAGGTAGGAGGAAGCTCGGCGATGTCGGCAAAAATGTCAGGTGGATTTATTGTTCATCGTGGCGATGGGGGATGGTCGGAGTAGGGTTTTAGGTGCTTGCTTGGTCGATGTCGAGATTGGGGCTTTTGAGTCGTTGTAGTTGGTCTGGAGACTATCGGTGGTTGTGGAAAAGGAAGAGGGAAGGGTGTTGCATTCTCGGGTGAAGTGGATTGGTGATCGGCAATGGGGAAGAATGGCGGAGCGAGGCGATTAGATGAACGAAGTTTTCGTTACTGAATGTTGGAAATTTCGAATTTCGATTTAGGGCTCGTGGCGATGTTCCAGGCGGTGGAGCATGGGGAGGAGACCGGGTGCGTCTTGCGTGGGTGGTCGGAGAAGTGCTCAATGGCCGTTGTGTCGTGTGCACGTACACGGTACACGGAAGTGTCAGTGATCTTTTTTTTTAGCTGTAGGAATAGAAAAGAGGGAAGAAGAAGAGTGTGGATCGGAAGATTTGGGGTGATACTCGAAGTTGTATTCGAGTTGACTCGCAGAAACAAAGTAAGGGAAAACTCGAGAGTGTTATCAGGTTTAACCCGGGTTATCTTGGGTCTGAAATGTTTGAACAAATCAGTTTTTGAAATTCAATAAGTTCTGTTTTTTTTTCTAAGTTTATTTTGAAATTAAATTTAAGATTTAATAGATTAAATGAAGAAACTGATTTAAAGGATAATAGTTTAATTTAATGATGTTTTAGATTTTTAATTAGCTTGAAGATATTAAGTTATTGTACATAATGAGGATAATATATTTTCTAGATTAATTAGATAAGCTTTTAAAGATAAAAATGATTTTTAATAGGTTAATGATGGTTAAGTATAATTACTTGATTTGATTAATAAAAGGTTATTAAAGATAATTACTTTATGTAATTACATTAACAAATGATAAATTAAGTAAAGTTTAATAAATGACAAGTAACTGAAAGCAATTAATTACTTAAAGATAATTACTTATTGAAAGTAATTAAGAATAATTAATAATCAAAAGGTTGATTTATCAAGTAATCAAAGAACAATTAAATTAAATTGGTTAATTAATTGAAGGTAATTAAGGAATGATTAATTAATTAAGAATAATTAATCTAATGGTAATTAATGTAATTAATTAAGGATTAATTAATTTGTAATTAAGTTTTATTAATTGATAATTAAGGTTTATTAATTAATAATTAAAGAATAATTAATCTGTAATTAAAGATTAATTAATTTGTTTAAAAGTAATTAAAGAATGAATTATTCAATTGTAAATAATAAATGGATATGATTAATTTTAAGTTAATTAATTTAAGATAATCTTGATACTGATTAAGTATAAATACTTAATGAAATTTATAAGTGTAATTACTATAAGTAATTAATGTATGATTACAAGATGTAATTATTAAAGGATAATTACTTAGGAGAAGTAATTAAGGATTTATTATTGGGTATGCCTTAGATTAGATAATATCTGTGGTATGTGATGTGGAATGATATGTGCTATAATATGTTTGGGTTAAAACAGTGACACCTTGTATTTAAAGTTAAATTGTATTTCATTTGAATAACTTGGGTTAAGATGACATTGGATTCGAAGAGACAGGAGTTGGGTATCAGTAAATACCCAAAACCACTTCGTTTTGAAATCTACTATAATTCTTTATAGATTGATATGTGAAATCAATAGGCCGGTTTGGGATAATATGGACCATTTAAACTAAGTTGGATACTTAGATATTGTTTTGTGGAATAAGTATTGACTATATAAGTTAATTACTTATGGTAAAGTACGAGTTACCCCGTGTTTATATAAGTTCTATGAATTTGAATTTCATATTAGATGAGTTTACTCACGCTGGTTTCTAGCCTGACCCGGGTGTTACTTTGATGTAATGCTCGGGTCAGACCGAGTATTACAGATTTTCAGGTAAGGACGTTCTGGAGTTCAGGAGTCGAGCTGGATGGCAGGAACGTATGGAGTGTTTCTACTGTGTTATATTATTGTATATCTGAGACTTGATAATTGTGTATATCCAGTGTCTGTATAAATATGTAACTCTGATGTATTAAAATGTAATCGACAGATATAATATTGTTTTGTATAACTGATATTATTTGATATTATACTTTATCCGCTGCGAATGTGAGATGTCGTGTTTCTGTTCTTCTTTCTTCTTTCTGTTCTTTCTTCTATCTCTTTTCTTTTTCTCCTAATTATCTGGAATTTTCGGGTTCGAAAATTCCGGGTCGTTACAGTTGGTATCAGAGCAAAAGGTTAAGCGAGAACCTTGGCTCTGTTGGGATTACTCGTTAAGGATAGGGTCAATGGTACCCTAAGACGAGTTGAGTGTATATATATATATATGAGAGCGTAATTGTTATTTTATTATATAAGGATTTTAAATGATTTTATATAAGAATATATTTTGATATATAAAATGATATTTCTTTCTAATAAATATTAAGGTAATTGGTTGTTAAAATATTGGAATTAAATTAAGTGGTAATAGAAATACAACGAAATTAAAATTGAATGAAGATAAGTTTGAAATGAATTTAAACTGAAATTAAATCTTGAATTTGTAGAAGTGTTATCAAGAATAAAGATAATAATGAATTGGTTTCCAGATATGATAATCTTGGTTATTATCATAGATGGTCGATAATGAAATGTGGTAAATGATTAAGCAAAATGAAATGTTTAGAGAAGTAAACATTTAAGTGAGTATAACTTATAAATTGGAATTGAAGATAATTTAAAATTGTGAAGTTTTAAATCTAAGTCCAGAAAACTTGAGATCGTTTTAAAAAAAATTTGTTTTGAAATTAAAAACCAAGAATGGTTTAAAATTTAAAGTATAACTTGGTGTGTAAAGAAAATGTATATATGAGGAATATACATAATACCAATGATGATTTGAAATAAACACTTAGTGTTGAGTTTTAAATTGGAATGTGATGTGAAACCCAAAGTAAAGTAAGTTTTTTTTAAACTTAAAAGGGGAAAAACTATTAATCTGAAGTTTAAAATTTGAATGGGAATTCAAATTGTGAAAGTTGACCGGATTAAGTAAATTTAACTTGAAGGAAGTTAAATAAGTTTGAATAAATAACTTGAATTGGAAATTTCAAGATGAAATTTAAATTTAACTTGGGTAGTTAAATGGTTGATTTTAAATGGGAGTTATGAGTGATCTCAAAATGGGTTTGAGATCTGGAAATTGAAAATAGATAATAAATTAAAATTTGAAGATTAAATTGATTTTGAATTCTTATTTGAACTTTGTAATAAGTTAAGTAAAGATAATTTTAAAATGGAATTTTGAAATTTGAATTCATAATTAAATGGTTTAAAGATTTAAGTTGTTGAATTAATTTAAAAGTAAAGGTTAATTTGACTTAAGGAATTAAATTCACATTTAAAAATTTTAACTCAAATTTATAAAATTCGAGATGGTTTTAAGTTGAGATTTGAATAGAATTAGTTCAAATTGAATTTGATTTGAATTAATTAGAATTGTGATTGAAGATGTATAAGTTTAAAAATTCAAATGGTAAATTAGAATTGAAATGATTTGAATTTGGAAATTGAAGTTGGTTCAATTTGAAATAAATCCAAATTGATTTGAAATAATTTGGAATTGTGATTAAAGTTGTATAAGTTTAAAAATCAAATGGAATTTGATTTGAATTTGGAAAGGAATTAAGGTTAATTCAACTTGAATTGGGATTAAATCAATTTCAATGGAAATTGAAGTTATTTAAATTGCAATTGAGTTAATTTAAATGGAGATGGAAATTTAAATTGAATAAAAGGGAAATTAATTGGGAATGTAGATTGGGAAATTAAACAGTTTGGCTCTAGATTATTTTCAAAATAAATTGTTTAAATATAAATCTATTTTTCCAAACTATTTACTATACAATCTTTTTTCTTAAACCCTAAACTATCTTATACTTATTTTACAATTATTTTAGAATTATTTAACTATTTTGAAACTATCTTATAAACTAATTACTATTTTTCAGTTACTTATATCTAATCACTATTTAAAAAAAAACTATTTTGCAATTATCTAACTATTTTATACCTACTTAACTATTTTACAGCTATTTTACAAACTAATAACTATTTTTCAACTACTTATCTATTTTAAAACCTTTTCAAGCTATTTTTAAATTTAAATTGGTCAGAGTTCAAACTGTTTGTAATTTAAGTAATAACTCAATTGGAAATGGAAGCAATTGAGAATAAGTGAATGGAATTAAAGGAAATGTGAATAGAAAAGAAAATTGATTTGGCTAATAACCAATAAAGATAAATATGTATGATATACGTATATTATTCTATTCGCATAGTGATTTGATCCAGATTTGAACACAGAATTTCGAGATAGTATTATCGATCCGAGTTGGGATTTTTCACTCGATTTTCGACGGCGAACCTGGATATGGGTTTTTGATTGGTTCTGGATATTCTCTATCATAGTTGTGACTATGCAAGGAGAATGACGGTTTCTGGTCAAGAAACCAGGTCTGAGTCTGCACTAGGGAGTCGGGTGGACGATACTAGTTCGGAAGAGAAATTGTGTGATCGAAGAGCGATCAGATTGATATTGCGTACGAATGATATGAGTACATCGTACGGGTTTGAATGAAATTGATATTGGAAATTTATGGATAAAATTGTAAAATGGTCTTTGAAATGAAAAGTATATTTGTGAAATATAATGGAATTGGATATTTCTTTGGTTGAAATTTACTTTATGGGGGTAAGTAAATGGTAAATAACTTTATAAAGAAATCAAACTTGAATATTTGATTTGACAATAAATAAAGTTATATTTTGTAATATGATAAACTTCCCTTATTGAATCTAGCCAGAATAAAAAGGGTTTTGAAATATTTGAAGTATAAAAGAGGTTTTATACAAGTTTGAAATGATCCAAAGATTTTCAAAGTTATATACATATATATATATAAAGGATCTTATGAGGATTTTGGGAAAAGGTTTTGGGAACCTATATAATTTGGAAAAGGCTTTTGATTTTTGGGAAAATCAATTTTGGGAATTTGGAAAGCCTAGTTTAAGAATTATCGATTTTGGTAATCGATTTTGTGTAAAGGAGATTTTGATAAATCATAAAGGGTATGATTTGAAGATACTATAAGTATATAGTATAAAATGTTTTGAGTATAGCTCTGGGGAAAAAGGCGCTTCCTTGAAATGAACTTCTCAGGAGTGCCACTGGGTGGTACTGCCTTGAACCCCAAGGGGGGATTCTAAAGTTGATCCTGTGAGGAGTCCGGACAAAACTAGTTCCTGAGGATTATTTGTGTAGCGAAAGTCGAGGGGCTGGTGCCCACAGAGGCATTTGAGTTATGCTGTGACAACAATTTAACTCAATGTCACTGCGATCTACTGCAGACCATAGCGAAAGTCATGTGTGCCGCTGAGAGCCAACTGTCTACGTTTGATTTTATATCGGTAGACTGTGACACTATGGTAACATAGCGAAAGTCGTTTGTGCCGCTGAGAGCCAACAGTCTGCGTTTGATTTTATATCGGTAGACTGCGACCAATGTGGGAGAAGTTTCATTTTGACAGCGAAATCGTGTGTGCCGCTGAGAGCCAACAGTTACATGGACTTTTGCTGTGATGGCAACGTAACCCTGGATGTAACTGCGATCTGTTGTGGGTTCCTTGGTGTAATCAGTTACATGGACTTTTGCTGCGATGGCAACGTAACCCGTGATGTAACTGTGACCATGGATGGGGGTGATGATTTCCAGAGCATTCTCACCAAAGATATTTCCTCGATTTCAAAAATGTTTTCTATATTTTCACTAGGTGTTGAAAACGGGTCTGCTAAGCACTTATAGATTTTCAGTCTTACGCCTGATCAACGTATGACCGAATTTCTGTAAGAACGAAGATGGATTTGTTGAAACATCAAGTTATAAAAGTATTTTTACAAAAACTATTTTGATAATATCATATAGATTTAAAAAGTATTTTAAAAATGATCAAAGAAAAATTTATTAGATTTTTGAATAAATTCTGGCTTCGTTCCTTTTCGGGGACGAAAAGATTTAAAGGGGGGAGGAATGTGATAACCCAGATTTTTGGACATCCGGTAATTGGATAATTAACTGATTTATTCAAATAAAAATTTTGATAATAAAAGATATCTGGTTATGTAAGTGAATTTGAAAATACAATAAAATTGGATTATAGATATTTGGATAAATATTTGATAATCTCCTAATATAATTACTTAAAATTTGACAATTGTAACTGCGAAACAAATAATAATTATATTTATGAATATAAGAAGATTTTAAATAGAAAAATTATTATTTTCAAACAAATTGAATTTGTGTTCGGTTAAATAAATATATTTGTGTGAGTTGATTACAGTTTGGGTTTTAAATTATATTTGAATTTGAATTTAAATTTTCAAAGGGTATATATATATATCTTAAATATATTTTGGATTTAAAAATATGTATATATGATTTTTGTAGAAATATAGTGTTTTATTCTATTTTCTTTTAAAAGATTTCTTTTTTATAAGTTAAAAGATGTATTGTGTTATTAGGTATTTATTTTAAAAACCCTTATTAACATTCAAAATTTTATATTTTAGCATGTAGTATTACAAGTGTAAGCTAATAATATTAGCTAAGCATATGTGTTAACAAAATAGATAAGGGGAATGACAAGTGTCAATTTTCTTTTATTTTCAAAAATTAAAATTAAAATTTAAAGCAAAGTTATATATATACATCACCATTTCTTCTTCTATTCTCTTTTTCCTCATATTCAAACTAAACAAGATAAAATGCAAGCTATAAAATCTGAGATACAAAATCAGAAAAGAAGTAGAAGCTGTAAACAAAACAAAGATGAAAATCAAGTTCAATTCATCTCAAAAACCAAGATTTCAAATCAGATCGATTTAAACTTCAAACAAGCAAATGCAAACTCAATTCCAGATCAGATTCAAAGTTTCAGTTCAGTCATCAATTTCCAGATCAAACCAATCAAAATCAAAACAGGCTTTCTCTGTTCTTAAGAACAGGTGAGTAAAAACCTTGCTTAAACTTATTTAGGGTAGTATGCTTGATGATTGTGATGAATTCTCTTAATAATATGGGTTGCATGTATGATTAATGTTGGATGTGTATATATTAATATGATTTATCTGTGCATATGAGTGTATATGTATAAACTTGTTCTCTGTTAAGTGAGCAGACCTTTGAACCCAGTTTATATCTTAGTGTTTGGATTATTACTTGAAGTTATGATGTGATTATGCTTGCATGTATATAAATGCCTGGTATATGAATGTGTTGAGATATGCATGTCTGGTATGTTTTACATTCGTCTCTGTTTAGAATTACAGAGTTCAGATTTAAAGGAAAAATTCCTATCCTCCTTATCTATTCACTGATAGGATTTAGTTCTCAAATTTAATATGTTTGCTTAATTACAGTTCAAGGTTTTAAAAAATATATTTATATGAAATAAGTTTGGAAATTTTCTGGAAACATAAAGAACAGTGGAAAACTTAAGATCAGGTTAAAACCAATCATAATGGTTTGTTGATTCAAGTATATAGTCTGAATCTCCTTTGAAAACTAGAATTTTTAAAACGAAAATCAAAATTTTTAGATGAGTTTTGAATGAGCAGTTCATAGTTGATCAGGAAATGGGTTTTGGGCTGTTTCTGGTGGCCGGAGGTTTCGGGGTGGTCGGGGTTTCGACTGGAGGTAGGAGGAAGCTCGGCGATGTCGGCAAAAATGTCAGGTGGATTTATTGTTCATCGTGGCGATGGGGGATGGTCGGAGTAGGGTTTTAGGTGCTTGCTTGGTCGATGTCGAGATTGGGGCTTTTGAGTCGTTGTAGTTGGTCTGGAGACTATCGGTGGTTGTGGAAAAGGAAGAGGGAAGGGTGTTGCATTCTCGGGTGAAGTGGATTGGTGATCGGCAATGGGGAAGAATGGCGGAGCGAGGCGATTAGATGAACGAAGTTTTCGTTACTGAATGTTGGAAATTTCGAATTTCGATTTAGGGCTCGTGGCGATGTTCCAGGCGGTGGAGCATGGGGAGGAGACCGGGTGCGTCTTGCGTGGGTGGTCGGAGAAGTGCTCAATGGCCGTTGTGTCGTGTGCACGTACACGGTACACGGAAGTGTCAGTGATCTTTTTTTTAGCTGTAGGAATAGAAAAGAGGGAAGAAGAAGAGTGTGGATCGGAAGATTTGGGGTGATACTCGAAGTTGTATTCGAGTTGACTCGCAGAAACAAAGTAAGGGAAAACTCGAGAGTGTTATCAGGTTTAACCCGGGTTATCTTGGGTCTGAAATGTTTGAACAAATCAGTTTTTGAAATTCAATAAGTTCTGTTTTTTTTTCTAAGTTTATTTTGAAATTAAATTTAAGATTTAATAGATTAAATGAAGAAACTGATTTAAAGGATAATAGTTTAATTTAATGATGTTTTAGATTTTTAATTAGCTTGAAGATATTAAGTTATTGTACATAATGAGGATAATATATTTTCTAGATTAATTAGATAAGCTTTTAAAGATAAAAATGATTTTTAATAGGTTAATGATGGTTAAGTATAATTACTTGATTTGATTAATAAAAGGTTATTAAAGATAATTACTTTATGTAATTACATTAACAAATGATAAATTAAGTAAAGTTTAATAAATGACAAGTAACTGAAAGCAATTAATTACTTAAAGATAATTACTTATTGAAAGTAATTAAGAATAATTAATAATCAAAAGGTTGATTTATCAAGTAATCAAAGAACAATTAAATTAAATTGGTTAATTAATTGAAGGTAATTAAGGAATGATTAATTAATTAAGAATAATTAATCTAATGGTAATTAATGTAATTAATTAAGGATTAATTAATTTGTAATTAAGTTTTATTAATTGATAATTAAGGTTTATTAATTAATAATTAAAGAATAATTAATCTGTAATTAAAGATTAATTAATTTGTTTAAAAGTAATTAAAGAATGAATTATTCAATTGTAAATAATAAATGGATATGATTAATTTTAAGTTAATTAATTTAAGATAATCTTGATACTGATTAAGTATAAATACTTAATGAAATTTATAAGTGTAATTACTATAAGTAATTAATGTATGATTACAAGATGTAATTATTAAAGAATAATTACTTAGGAGAAGTAATTAAGGATTTATTATTGGGTATGCCTTAGATTAGATAATATCTGTGGTATGTGATGTGGAATGATATGTGCTATAATATGTTTGGGTTAAAACAGTGACACCTTGTATTTAAAGTTAAATTGTATTTCATTTGAATAACTTGGGTTAAGATGACATTGGATTCGAAGAGACAGGAGTTGGGTATCAGTAAATACCCAAAACCACTTCGTTTTGAAATCTACTATAATTCTTTATAGATTGATATGTGAAATCAATAGGCCGGTTTGGGATAATATGGACCATTTAAACTAAGTTGGATACTTAGATATTGTTTTGTGGAATAAGTATTGACTATATAAGTTAATTACTTATGGTAAAGTACGAGTTACCCCGGGTTTATATAAGTTCTATGAATTTGAATTTCATATTAGATGAGTTTACTCACGCTGGTTTCCAGCCTGACCCGGGTGTTACTTTGATGTAATGCTCGGGTCAGACCGAGTATTACAGATTTTCAGGTAAGGACGTTCTGGAGTTCAGGAGTCGAGCTGGATGGCAGGAACGTATGGAGTGTTTCTACTGTGTTATATTATTGTATATCTGAGACTTGATAATTGTGTATATCCAGTGTCTGTATAAATATGTAACTCTGATGTATTAAAATGTAATCGACAGATATAATATTGTTTTGTATAACTGATATTATTTGATATTATACTTTATCCGCTGCGAATGTGAGATGTCGTGTTTCTGTTCTTCTTTCTTCTTTCTGTTCTTTCTTCTATCTCTTTTCTTTTTCTCCTAATTATCTGGAATTTTCGGGTTCGAAAATTCCGGGTCGTTACAGA
This sequence comes from Allium fistulosum, assembly GCA_030737815.1. NCBI lineage: Eukaryota > Viridiplantae > Streptophyta > Magnoliopsida > Asparagales > Amaryllidaceae > Allium > Allium fistulosum. The sequence continues at coordinate 639,437,129 of CM060907.1, read as the reverse complement.
TAAAGTACCCCGACATGAAGAAGATGATTAAACAAGTTAGGATGGATTATAAGACTTATGATGCATGCATTAATGACTGCATGTTATACTGGAAAGATGACACAAACAGAGTTTCTTGTACAATTTGCAATGAACCAAGATATAAGACAACATTCAACGAAGAGAAAAGAGCTACCAAAGTACCTCAAAAGACGTTGAGACATTTCCCTTTAATTTCTAGATTGAGGAGACTGTATACCATACCATGGATAGCAGATGCTATAACTTGGCATGCTCATGCCAAGTCCGACTCAAATGTGATGCGTCATCCACGTGACACTTCCCAATGGCAAGCTGCAGATTCTTTTGATAAAACATTTGCTACTGAACCACGAAATATCACACTTGGAATAGCAACTGATGGTTTCAATCCATATGTGTCTCTAGCCAGTCGTTATAGTTGTTGGCCAATAATTATAGTACCATATAATCTTCCTCCATCAATGTGTATGAAGAGAGAGTTCTCAATGTTGACATTGTTGATTTTAAGGCCAAAACAACCAGGGAAGGATATCAATGTTTATTTACAACCGTTGATAGACGAGTTAAAGCAGTTATGGGAAGGAGTCAATGCATTTGACTCATTTAATAATTCCGAGTTCACAATGAGAGCTAGGATGTTGTGGGCAATTCATGATCATCCTGCGCTCAGTACTTTATTGGGGTGCACAACTCACGGTTATTTTTCATGTCCTATTTGTGGGGAAGATACTTGTTCTTATTATCTTTCTGAAAGTAAGAAGATGTGTTACATGGGACATCAAAGATTTCTTCCTTCCCAACACAAGTTTCGAGACGATAAGGCAAACTTCAATAATGAACAAGAATATCGTCGTCCTCCATGGCTATTGAATGGTTATCAAGTTGAAGAAAAGGTAGCTAATATCAAGATGAAAGCTGGTAAAAACAAACAATAAATCGGTCGAAAACAAAAAAAGAAAACCGATTATGAAGACCTTATCAATGTTCCTGCATGGTATAGGAGGTCTATCCTCTTTGATTTGCCATATTGGAAAGCAAATTTGGTCTGACATAATGTTGATGTTATGCATACATAGAAGAATGTCACTAAGCATCTCATCAGTACAATTATGGGTCATAAGGACAAGTCAAAAGATGGCATCAATGCACGGAAGGATTTGAAAACCATGGGTATAAAACAAAATTTATGGGTGAGGGAAGATCGTGAAACAAATAAAATAACTATACCAGAAGCAACTTTCACTTTGAGCAAAGAAGAAAAGGTTCGATTTTGCACCATTTTGAAAAACCTTAAAGTACCTAGCAAATTCTCTTCTAACTTTCACAACAATGTGAGCATCAATCCTCCTGAGCTAACAAATATGAAGTCATAGGATTATCATGTCATAATGCAACAATTACTTCCAGTATTGCTTCAACATTCTTATCCACAACATAAGGATCTGCGTAATGTTATACACCGTATAAGTCTATTCTTTAACATTTTGTGCTCAAAGGTAATCAATAGGGAACATCTTTTAATAGCAAAGGCTAGTTTGGTAGAAGCAATGTGTGTGTTTGAAAACATTTTCCACCCGCATTTTTTGATATCAGTATCCACCTTATGGTTCATCTAGCTGATGAAGCATTGATTTGCGGCCCTGTTAGATATAGATGGATGTATCCTTTTGAACGGTAAATTACTAATTTTCATTTTATTCTTCATCATTCGATTTAAATAGCTACCCGTTATTACAATTAATTACCTACATAGGTTGATGAAAACATATAAAGGATATGTGCGCAATAAAAGATGTATTAAAGGGTGTATTGCAGAAGGATATATTGTACAAGAAGCTAGTTATTACTGCATGGAGTATATGCCGAAAGGAGGTGATGGCACTCATAAACATACCCGTGAAGCATTTTTAGATGAGGATGATGAGTTTGCTGGTGAGATGCCTCTAAATAGTGGTAAAGATATAACTTTGACCCAAGTGCAGTTTGAACAAGTTCGTAGATGGGTCCTTAATAAGTACGATGGATTGGATGAATGGGAGAAGTAAATTCACCAATTTATCCTGAATTCCCATTATTGTAAAATAAATTAACTCATATATGTATTAAAATGTCTATCGCAGGAGGTACAACATCTATGTGAAAAGTACCAAATCTAAATCTCGAAGTACGGTTGCATCCGTGGAAACTTGTCAAAGTTTCACTCTATGGTTACGTGATGAGGTATTACATCTTCTTAGGTATTCATGTGTATTTAAGTGGATCATACACCATCACCATCATGTTTTTTTTACTTATTGTGTTTTTTTAGTTGGTCAAGACAAATAAGTTGATTCAACTCTTTGGCGGTTGGTGAACGAGCCTGTGACGCGCCACCTCTGTACTCACACTAACCAAGGACAATACTGGGTAATGCCGTCAATTAGTACGAAGAATAAGGCCGTTGAGGAGCGACCATCTATGTAATTGCTTTTTGCGAGTACCGATATATCAGATAGTATGTCATGTGTTTCATTTAAAGAGGAAATCTGACATTTCAAATACAAACTCAAAGCTACTACACAGTGGCTATGTGGCATTCGAAAACAAATATAAAATAAGCATAACATAAATTAGTCACAGATATTCAAAAAGGCGGAAACAGATATGAATATAACACATAGAAGTGTACATCAAAGTAGTGGTCATACAAGATCCACTACATCACAAAAGAATAGGTACAAGTGCTAGACAAAAGAATATGTATACATCAAGGAGTCACTATCTCGAATGTATAAAAACAAAAACTACTAAGGTAAAGTAGTTGGCCAAAAGTCAGAAACTAGTCCCTGCTAAGAAGTCAAGTGGAAGCACCTGAAACACCTCGGTCTGACCCTAGTATTATTTAAGAAGAAAAATAATAAACGGATCAGTCTAGCTGTAAATATCATGTAAGATGAGATAGGATGAGAGATATCTCAAATATATATGATAACAACAAAAATCATACAATATCTCAAATTTTCTCAAACACCAAAAAGAATGTCATATTCTTTAGTTTATTCGCCAAATCAAAAATATCGATAGAGCTTATCAATGCAAATCACAAAAAAATAGGTGAAACACAAATTCTAGAAATCAATCATTAGAAATCCAGAAATAACAAAATGGGGGAGGCCTATCATAAACGGGAGCATGAAAACTCACCAACATGTGTATAACAAATGAGATGCTATCCCATGGGTCGCTAACCTATAGAGCCGGTGCAACGACGTAGTACAACGATACGTCCGAAGAACCTGAAACTCAAATAATCTAGAACAACGACGTAGTACAACGATACGCCCGATGAACCTGAAACTCAAATAAGCCAGAAAAACGACATAGTACAGCGATACGCCCGATGAACCGAACTCAATAAAATGGTTATAAGACCATGGGTCGTTAGCCCATAAGAATGAGACGAAGCTCTATAGAACGGGGTATAGTCCCCCATGCGGACAAAGAGACATCGCACATTGCTAGTCAAAATCCCAAATGATCTTCATTGATCAATAAGAAGTGTAAATTACACTAAGCTGGTAAATAAATGAGTTTAGCTTCATGTCCCATAACTACTAGCTTAACTTAAAAATTTACGAACAAATTGTAGATTTCCACTCAAAAATTGTCACAAGATTTCAATCAAACAAGTCTAAGAATTAACCGACGAAGTAAACGCAAGCGTTTCATACCACTTGTTTTGCTAAGTCATTTAATTGGATTTCTCGTACGAATGAGGTGAAGGTTTTATATACTAATAGATTGGAAAACGGTTTTAAAAACGAGCTTTGTATTTAAAAGTAGTGTTAAAATCATTTTTGTGAAAAAGTTTGAGTATTTACTACTAGTATAGAAACCTTTGTATTTTAAAGTCATAAATCACAGAAATGATTGTAAAAACAATCTATCACCAAAAATTCACATACGACGACGTGAATTAAAACCAAGAAAATCGGTATCGAATCCATCAAATGGACATTTCCAAATCCAGAAAAGAAGTCATCAAAGTCGATAATAAATGACAACAACCAACCTGATCAACAAAAATCAATAAAAATGGAAATTCGCATAAAAACAGGCAAAGTGCCAGATTTTAACAGCACCAGACGTCTGGTGGTTCTCCCCAAACGTCTGAGCTGAAGGTCTGGAATTTTTACCACTTAGATGTCTGAGCTTAAAGTCTGGAATGTTTGTTCCTTTGCCTCAAACGTCTGAGTGTTTTACCAGATGTCTGAGCTGAAGCTCAAGGCAAAATTTGCCTAGGCCATTAATGGCCAAATCGGTTCGGAAGCGATTGGATGAGTGACGATGGCTAGGGGTTTATGCCAAGCGACAACCCAGTCCTATAGACTCATCAATACACTCCAAACAACATGTCCAAACATCCATAGTAGGATTTTCATAGATTTTGACTTCAAAATACCAAAATTTGGAAATTTCACCAAACCAATTCAAATCAAAAGCAAATGAACATAAAATAGATGTTAAGAATTCATACCTAACTACTATCAAAGGTATAGACATAGATGTGAGTTCAAGAACTCACTTTTAAACTCAAAGACAAGTGAAGCTCTTAAAACAAGGAAAGATCAATTCCTCTTCAACTACACCTCTAGAATCTTTAATCTATTATCACATGCAAAGATTTCCTAAGTTAGGTTATAGGAAATTCTGAAAATTGAAGAGAGATTGAGTTGGAGAAGATGAAGAGGATGCTTACCTAAGCTTCTCCTTGATTTTAGAATTAGAACTTGAATTTCCTAAGAATCTAGGGCTTAGGAATTTTAATTTCCCCTCTTTTCCTCCATTTTTCTCTTTAGCTTGAGTGTTAGGAAATAAGGAGTAGAATGAATAAAGAATAGAGGAGTTAGGGTATTTGGTAGAGGAGTTGGGTTACCTTGTTGGGTTAGTGGGCTAGAACACAACCCAAAGCCCAAATGAAAATACCAAAATCCTAATCAACTCCAAACATATCGATGTTTATACTCAAAAAAGTTGTAAACGTCATTTTGAACTCAATGGAAGTGGTCTCGAGTCCGAATTCGACTTTTTACAAAAAGTAACATTCGGACTTGAAATTTAAAAAACGATGCTATATTTAAACGAAACATTTAAATATATAATCGTAAAATATGCGGGTTGTTACAGACTCCCCTCCTTAAAGAAATTGCATCCTCGCAATACTTAAGAAGAAAATAAAGAGTAACAACCACTCTAAGGCATAACAACACAAAAGAAACTTTTGAAGTGAGAATTTCACCTTAAGGAGCACGAGAGAATAAGTCCGGATGTGTTCGCTCGATGAATTCTCTAGATTCCCAAGAACAATCCTTAGGATTTGCGGACCATTGAACATTCACAAGCGGAACATCTTTATTACGAAGGCGTTTAAACTCCGTAGCAATGACACGAATAGGATGTTGCTCATAAGTCAAGTTAGGTGAAACTTCAATTTCTTCAATAACACCGGGCTCAAGAATAGAATCGAAATCTCTAGGGCATTTTCGTAGTTGAGAAACATGGAATACGTCATGAATAGCTGGAAATTGAGTTGGTAATAAATGGCGATAAGCCACGGAACCAATGCATTCGGTGATGGGAAATGGGCCTATATATCGAGGTGCTAATTTTCCCGATCGACTGAAACGCACAACACTCTTCATAGGTGAAACACGAATGAATACCAAATCTCCCACAGAAAATTCCAATTTCCTTCTTCAGTTATCGGCATAGGATTTTTGTCTACTTTGAGCTTCTTTCATCCTATGACGAATAAGGTCAATCTTTTTTGTAGCATCATGAATAAAATCTGGACCTAAAACCAGCTTCTCACCGGCTTCAAGCCAACACGAATGAGATCGGCATGGCCTTCCATAGAGTGCCTCGAAAGGTGCCATACCAATACTAGATTGGAAGTTGTTATTATAAGAAAACTCAACAAGAGAAATATGAACTTCCCAACTTCCAACAAAATCAAGAACACATGCACGAAGGAGATCTTCAAGAGTTTGATTCACACGCTCGGTTTGTCCATCGGACTGAGGATGATAAGCGGTGCTAAAAGTAAGCTTCGTCCCCAAAGCTTTTTGAAGACCCTTCCAAAATCCACCAGTAAATAATGGATCACGATCGCTAACAATAGAAATAGGAACTCCATGCAATTTAACAATTTATTTAACATAGAGTTTGGCCAAAAGAGGTACGGTCTGATTGGACCGAATGGGAATAAAATGGGTGGATTTTGTAAGTCTATCCACAATCACCCATAGACTGTCATGACCCGAACGAGAACGGGGAAGACCGTCAATAAAGTCCATGGAGACTTGATCCTACTTCCAAATTGGAATGTCCAAAGGTTGTAATAACCCACCGGGCATTTGATGCTCGGCCTTAACAAGTTGGCAAGTTATACAACGCTTAATGAAGTTAGCAATATCAGATTTCATTCCATCCCAATAATAAAGTCATTTCATGTCCGCATACATTTTACTACTACCAGGATGAATGGTAAATTTAGAACGATGAGAATCTTCTAAAATGTCTTTACGAAGATCACTAATATTTGGCACAATAATTCTACCAAATTTTCGAATGCCCCTACGAGCATCGATTTCAAAGTCTTTCAGGCCATCAACATCAATTTTATCCCTACAACTTTGGCTAAGATGAGCCAATTTGGGATCATGCTTTTGAGCTTCAAGGATGCGGTCTAAAAGAGAAGGATGAGCCTCAAAGCTACATAAAACAAGAGATGAACATAAATCGGATTCACGATCTTGAATCTCACAAGTGGATAAAGTCTCAAGATCATTCCATTCAGATATCATCATGGAAACAACAGCTTGTTGCTTACGACTAATGGCATCGGCAACACGATTTCCCTTTCCGAGAGTATAAAGAATATCAAGATCATAAGATGCAAGGAATTCGAGCCAACATTGTTGATGCAAATTAAGTTCCTTTTGAGAGAACAAATACTTCAAAGATTTATGATCGGTGTAGAGAACAAATTTCTCTCCCAAAAGATAATGACGCCAAATTCTAAGGGAGAAAACAATGGCCGCGAGCTCTAAATCATGAGTGGCATATCTAGTCTCGGTAGGCTTTAATTGCCTGGAAGCATAAGCGATAACACGTTCCCTTTGCATGAGAACGGTTCCCAAACCAACACGACTAGCATCGGTATAAACAATCAAATCTTGGTTCCCTTCGGGAATCACAAGAATAGGAGCATCGGAAAGGAGTTCTTTTAAATTCTGAAAAGCAGCTTCACATTTGTCTGCCAAATGTACTTAACTCCCTTCTTTGTCAAACTAGTAAGAGGTACGGAAATTTTAGAAAAGTCTTTTATGAACCGACGGTAATAGCCCGCCAATCCAAGAAAACTACGGATGTCCGTCACACTCTCTGGTCTCTTCCAATTTTGAATCCCTTCAATCTTTGAAGGATCCACGGAAATTACGGATTCAGAAATAATATGCCCCAAAAATTTCACACGAGATTGCCAAAAGTGGCACTTAGAAAATTTTGCTTTCAATTGATTACTCCTAAGAGTTTCCAACACAATCCGAAGATGTTTTTCATGCTCTTCCTCGGTTTTAGAATAAACAAGAATATCATCAATAAAGATGAGAACAAATCGATCAAGGAAGTCTTTGAAAACTCGATTCATAAGGCCAACGAAATAAGCTGGAGCATTCGTTAAACCAAATGGCATGACAAGCCATTCATAAGATCCATAACGAGTACGGAATGACATCAAAGGAATACTATCCTCTACAATTCGAAGCTAATGAAAACCGATTGCTAAGTCTAATTGTGAAAAGACTCTAGCACCGCGAAATTGATCGAATAGATCATCAATCCGAGGTAAGGGATATTTATTCTTGATGGTGAGATCATTAAGCTTGCGGTAGTCAACACAAAGACTAAGTGTACCATAGGATTTCTTCACAAAGATAGCTGAAGCTCCCCATGGAGAGAAACTAGAATGAATAAACTGTTTTGCTTCCAATTCAGATAATTGTTTACGCATCTCCTCATTTTCCTTATTGGACATACGATAAGGAGGATGAGTGATAGGTAGAGCTCTAGGGATTAGATTAATTCTGAACTCAATTGCTCGCTTAGGTGGTAATCCTAAAACGGGATCAAAGATGTCGGGAAATTCACAAACAACGTGAATGAGGGAAATGACATCTTCCTCATATCATTATCGTCATCATGCGGGTTTAGCGAATATAAGAATGCTACCGAATTGGAATCTGAATCTTTAATAACAATAGAAATCTGCTTAACAGATTGGGGATATCGAAGATGGATAGTCCTCTCGGGACATAGGATATGGGCTTCATAACGATTAAGCCAATCCATTCCCAAAATCATTCTGAAACCTAAGTAACATATAACATGCAAATCGGCTTGGAAAGAATAATCACATAAAATAATCTCGAAGTCTTTACAAAATATACTGAGTGTTGCGGATCCACCAACCGGATTCGCAATTCTCAGCGAACTCATCAAGCCCATAACATTTAAAGACAAAGTATCAACAAGTTCTTTTGATATAACAGAGTGAGATGCACCCGTATCAAAAATAACTCGAATAGGATGATCACGAAACATAATAATGCCATCAAGGACAGAATGAGAAATACCTTGACCAAGAGAAGTGTTACTAGGGGCTAGCACAACATTCTTCTTTCCCTCTTTCTTGCTTTGAAGTTTGGGACATGAAGATTTAGGATGACCCAAACTTTTGCAATAGCGGCAAGTAAGGTGCTTCGGACACTTATTTGCATAGTGGTCCCTAGAAACACAATTGTAGCACTCTCCATGACTAGAGGTAGGAGTCTTTGCTACCGAAGTTGTTTGCTTCCCGTTCTTGTTAGGATTAGGGCCTTTGAACTTACTATCGGGTTGCCTCTTCTTGTTGTTGTTGAAGTTCTGTTTGGCACTCACAACTTCAGAATCACTTTCTTTATCGGCCTCTTCAAGACGAAGAGCGATATCTACAAGCTGATTGAAAGAAACTTCTAGTTTCATAAGTATAGGCTTTTTGAGGTTCTTATTCAACCCATATATAAACCTCTGATTTTTCTTCAATGGGGTATTAATATACTCGACCCCATATTTAGAGAGGGATTCAAAGGATGCGACATAATCCATCACAGAAGATTCACCTTGAACAAGGTCAATAAAGCATCGAGCTAAAGATACTTTTTCAGCTTCCGGCACAAACTTTAACTCGAACCTTTCCCGAAATTGCTCCCAAGTAAGATCCGCTTCAATTATTTCTGAAATCAAAAGCTCATATCAATTTAATGCTCTCTCTTGGAGCATGCTAGAAGCCACTTGGACTCAATGTAGATCAATAAGATTCATGCGAGAAAAGATGCGGTCGCATTTTCTAAGCCAAGCTTGGACTTCTATAACGCTTTTGGGACCCTTGAATGGCCTTCCACCCAAATTAGTATAATCACTGCACAAGCGTGCAAACCCGGATTTAGGATGAGTAGGCCCAGGAATGGGTCCGGCAGCTTGGGCATTCTTTACAAGATCCAAAAGCTGTTGGGCAGACATGAACACGCCATCCTGAGTAGTACCACTAGATTGACCGGCGTTGGGATGGCCAGGTCTAACCATTTCTCTTCTTTAAGAAAGAAAGAAAGAAGAGGAAAAAAGGTTATTCTCAGAATGAATATCATACAAACTTGATTGATAAAATAAGGCATCATAAAAGAAAATAGGATAGAACGGGTCCTATGACTCGAATTAAATCCTAAGGCACGATTCATAATGTTGATTCATGAGTTTTGATTCATGACACAAGCTTCAGAGATCATACGACGAATTACAAAGAGAATACTATACGAAAGCGACAAAAAAAGAATAAACGTATATTATGCACTACAAAGGAGACAAGACTACAATCCAGAGATTAGTATGAATATTTTATTTTATTGAGTCTTAGAATATTGTTAAAATCATTCCTCAAGTAGTCACACACACACAATAATTGATTTATATTGATATATACATAAATTAGTGTGTACTGTGCAATTGACTACAGGTCGGCTGACCGACCAGAAACCTCGGTCGACCGACTCTGTGTCAAATGCACAGATATACATTTTTCTATGTACGGGTTTGAAACTCAGCTAACCGACCAGAAACCTCGGTCAACCGACCTGAACAAAACGGCTAGTTTTCTGAAGAGTTGCGATTGTTCTTGAAGAGGAATGTCCTTCAATCCAAGAGATACGGACACAACTTTTGATTGAAACTCTTCATGAAAGATTGTAACTATTCTACAACTATATAAACATGTTCAATTCACTTCTACAAAAAAATTCATGTTTTTTTCTGAAATCTATTCTCTATTATTCTCTGCAAATAAAAAGCATTCATTCTCATTCAATATCACTAGAATCCTTGAATTAATTCATATACTTTGATTCTACGTGATTATCTTCCTTCTAAATCTTCACACACATACATACTCTTGAGGATTTGATTATAGGAAAGTTGTACTATCAAAAGACAATCAGTGTTATTCAGAACACATTCGTCAACAAACTATTTGTATTAAGTTGAAGTCCTCTTCGGCCGTTGAGGCGGAAAATTCCTGTTCGGCTGCTCAGGTGTCGTATACCTATTCCTCCGGGTTAAGTGAGGGGTTTAGTTTAAATCCATAGGGTATTCTGGGACTGGACGTAGAACGGGAAGTTCGAACCAGTATAAAAATTCCTGGTGTCATTTTACAATACTGCTTTTATATTCCGCACTATTTATAGTACTAATATCATCTCTATACTCTGTATTATCATATATCCATATTACACGGTCCATAGCGCACTTTCACATAAGAGAGACTTAGGACAATGATCCTTGCTAGATTATTATACATTGTTCCGAAGTTTGGCTCCGATACCAAGGTGTGATGCCCCACCTTTATACTCACACTAACCAAGGACACTACTGGGTAATGTCGTCAATTAGTACGAAGAATAAGGCTGTTAAGGAGCGACCATCTGTGTAATTGCTTTGTGCGAGTACCGATATGTCAGATAATATGTCATGCATTTCATTTCAAGAGGAAATCTGACATTTCAAATACAAACTCAAAGCTACTACACAGTGGCTATGTGGCCTTCGAAAACAGATATAAATAAGCATAACATAAATCAGTCACAGATATTCATATCACAAAGGCGGAAACAGATAAGAATATAACACATAGAATTGTACATCAAAGTAGTGGTCATACAAGATCCACTACATCACAAAAGAATAGGTACAAGTGCTAGACAAAAGAATATGTATACATCAAGGAGTCACTATCTCGAATGTATAAAAACAAAAACTACTAAGCTAAAGTAGTTAGCCAAAAGTCAGAAGCTAGTCCCTGCTAAGAAGTCAAGTGGGAGCACCTGAAACACCTCGGTCGGACCCTAGTATTATTTAAGAAGAAAAATAATAAACGGATCAGTCTAGCTATAAATATCATGTAAGATGAGATAGGATGAGAGATATCACAAATATATATATGATAACAACAAAAATCATACAATATCTCAAATTTTCTCAAACACCTAAAAGAATGTCATATTCTTTTAGTTTATTCACCAAAACAAAAATATCGATAGAGCTTATCAATGCAAATCACAAAAAATTGGTGAAACACAAATTCTAGAAATCAATCATTAGAAATCCAGAAATCACAAAATGGGGGAGGCCTATCATAAACGGGAGCAAGAAAACTCACCAACACGTGTATCACAAATGAGATGCTATCCCATGGGTCGCTAACCCATAGAGCCGGTGCAACGACGTAGTACAACGATACGTCCGAAGAACCTGAAACTCAAATAATCTGGAACAACGACGTAGTACAGCAATACGCCCGAGGAACCTGAAACTCAAATAAGCCGTAACAACGACGTAGTATAGCGATACGCCCGATGAACTGAACTCAATAAAACGGTTATAAGACCATGGGTCGTTAGCCCATAAAAATGAGACGAAGCTCTACAGAACGGGGTATAGTCCCCCACGCGGACAAAGAGACATCGCACATTGCTAGTCAAAATCCCAAATGACCTTCATTGATCAATAAGAAGTGTAAATTACACTAAGCTAGTAAATAAATGAGTTTAGCTTCATGTTCCATAACCACTAGCTTAACTTAAAAATTTATGAACAAATTGTAGATTTCCACTCGAAAATTGTCACAAGATTTCAGTCGAACAAGTCTAAGAATTAACCGACGAAGTAAACGCAGGCGTTTCATACCACTTGTTTTGCTAAGTCGTTTAATTGGATTTCTCCTACGAATGAGGTAAAGGTTTGTATATACTAATAGATTGGAAAACGGTTTTAAAAACGAGCTTTGTATTTAAAAGTAGTGTTAAAATAGTTTTTGTGAAAAAGTTTGAGTATTTACTACTAGTATAGAAACCTTTGTATTTTAAAGTGACAAATCACAGAAATGATTGTAAAAACAATCTATCACCAAAAATTCACATACGATGACGTGAATTAAAACCAAGAAAATCGGTATCGAATCCATCAAATGGACATTCCCAAAAATCCAGAAAAGAAGTCATCAAAGTCGATAATAAATGACAACAACCAACCAGATCGACAAAAATCAATAAATGGAAATTCGCATAAAAACAGGCAAAGTGCTAGATTTTAACAACACCAGACGTCTGGTGGTTCTCCCTAGACGTTTGAGCTGAAGGTGTGGAATTTTTCTAGACCACTCAAATGTCTGAGCTTAAGGTCTGGAACGTTTGTTCCTTTGCCTCAGACGTCTGAGTGTTTTACCAAACGTCTGAGCTGAAGCTCAGGGCAAAATTTGCCTAGGCCATTAATGGCCAAATCGGTTCTGAAGCGATTGGACAAGTGACGATGGCTAGGGGTTTATGCCAAGCGATAACCCAGCCCTATAGACTCATCAATACAATCCAAACAACATCTCCAAACATCCATAGTAGGATTTTCATAGATTTTGACTTCAAAATACCAAAATTTGGAAAAATCACCAAACCAATTCAAATCAAAAGCAAATAAACATAAAATAGATGTTAGGAATTCATACCTAACAACTATCAAAGGTATAGACATAGATGTGAGTTTAAGAACTCACTTTTAAACTCAAAGACAACTAGTGAAGCTCTTAAAACAAGGAAAGATCAATTCCTCTTCAACTACACCTCTAGAATCTTCAATCTATTATCACATGCAAATATTTCCTAAGTTAGGTTATAGGAAATTCTGAAAATTGAAGAGAGATTGAGTTGGAGAAGATGAAGAGGATGCTTACCTAAGCTTCTCCTTGATTTTAGAACTTGAACTTGAATTTCCAAAGAATCTAGGGCTTAGGAATTTTAGTTTCCCCCTTTTTCCCCCTTTTTTCTCTTTAGCTTGAGTGTTAGGAAATGAGGAGTAGAATGAATGAAGAGTAGAGGAGTTAGGGTATTTGGTAGAGGAGTTGGGTTACCTTGTTGGTTTAGTGGGCTAGAACACAACCCAAAGCCCAAATGAAAATACCAAAATCCTAATCAACTCCAAACATATCGATGTTTATACTCAAAAAAGTTGTAAATGTCGTTTTGAACTCAATGGAAGTGGTCTCAAGTCCAAATTTGACTGTTTACAAAAAGTAACATTTCGGACTTTAAATTTAACAAACAATGCTATATTTAATCGAAACATTTAAATATATAATCGTAAAATATGCGGTTTGTTACAGGGCCGAAGTTCAAGGCACGTAGTTATACAAAGTACCTAGTGAATGGATTCATATTTTCTCCAAAAAGTTATGAAGAACGAATGGTAACACAAGATAGTGGTGTTTGTATGAGAGCAATTACAAAATTTAGAGCGAGCGGGAAGGATAAAAATTACAAGGAAGCGGAAACAATGTATTATGGAGTTATTCAGCAGATAATTGAGTTGGATTATATTGACTTCAAACAAACGGTTTTTTATTGTGATTGGGTAAATGTCGAAGATAAGGTCAATGGTTGTAAGATAGATCCCGTTTCAAACTTGATTACTGTTAAGTTAGAGAAATTAAAGACCAAAGATAGAGTGAATGATGAGCCATGTATTCTTGCATCAGAAGTGAGTCAAGTGTTCTACTCAAAAGATTTAAAAAGTAACAGATGGTTTGTGGTTATGCATACACCAAAACAAATGACTACAACTGTGGATGACACTGAGTTTCCTATTTTCTATCAATCAGCTTTTGAGGACAATAAAAAATTAGAATGCCTTACCAAATGCATATGTTAATATAAGATGTATTTCTTACTTGAAATGAGTTGAATTTCAAGTGTGATTGAATTTAGAATTTCTTTACTATTTATGTTTGCTTGTGTTTCATTTTCATTTTATGCACCTACTTTGATATTTATGTTGCATCCTCTAATATATATTTATGTTGAACATGACTTCACCATCAGTATATGCCTAAAGACAAAGTAGAATGCATGATATCGAGTTTCTCAGGGATGAATAAATATATATATACACATACATTGTAACGACCCGCTATTTTGGACCATTCGCATCCATTATAAGTGTATAGGTAGACACTCATGCCGGAATTGAATTGCTCAAAATACTGCGTTGTTAATTTAAATTTGGCAAAACTGAATATATACAGTAAATAAATAATAACAGATCACAGACACAGAGTAATAAATGCAGCGGAAATAAAAGAGATAGTAGTTCATGAAGCTACTATATAAATGTATAAGTTACATCAGAGTTAAACCAGATACAACGGAAGAGTAATACGATACATTAGATACAAATTAGAATACATCGCTGGAATCATCGAATACAAAAAGCAGAATAGATGGCTGGATCTTCAAGCAAGCTCCAACTTCAAAGGTGAGTCTCGAATACTGGTACACTCAGTCTGGCCCGAGCGTAAAGCAAAACACAAAACACTCGAGTCAGGATTAATATTCTTATATCAATGAATCCAACTCAAGTGAAATAGCAGTTGAAACACAAGTAACTCAGAGGATGTTTGGAATAACCATCCTTTAAGGATCCGTTAAACTATCTACTATGTAGTAGTGTACGATAAGTAGATAATGTCTATCAGTAATATAAAGATATCAAAATAGTGTTAAGGCGTTACCATTATCCCCCTTAACACATTTTTATTCCCAAGAGCATATACAAGACCGTAGTTTCCCCAAAACCGGAAGTCACCAGAGGGCAATCCATATACTAAAGGTACAAACCAAAATCGTAGTGGTCGCATATAAAGGAATACAAGTATGACAAGGCACATGAGGCAATACCCAAGGTAGTGACTCTACCGTTTGCCTGATCCGGACTGGTGAGAACGCATCGCCGCAGCGATCATAACACCGCGAAACAACACTCCCAAAATCAAGGGTGCACCAATCGACAACAAGTAATGAGTAGTTTGAAGAAGTGTGTTCGCTTGAGGTAGCTGACCTCCATTGGCCCGGCACGGCTCCTGTTTTAGTCATTTCCAATTTGACACAAGTGTCAAGGCTATCCATTATCGTTCACTTTCTTCAGTCATCGCGTTCGTCAATCCAACCACTTCATTCTGGACCACACTCCGCGCGTAGTTATTAAAGTGGTTTCCGGTTTAGACAGTGAGTATGTCCCTAACCGATTCCGGTTCCTTTAATAACCTTCGTGATTAACACCGATTGGTCGTTAATATATTTCAAAACCAAATCAATTTCAATTTCAATTAAAATTCGTAAATCGACGATTCGTTAGTCTTTCTAAATCAATTTCCAAAATTACATCTCATAACTTCCAAATTTCTTTTTAAAATTTCTATAATTCAATTTCAAAGTTTCAATTTTAAAACAATTCAAATATTCATTGCATTTCGTATATCAGTTCATTCCAAAATCATTTAACTTAGTTGACGTTCAAATCGATTTAAACTCAATTATCGATTTCATTTGATATTCATTCAATTAATTTATCATTAAAACAATTTCAATTAAATTTCCAATTCATTACATTACTTACTTAAGTTCAACTTGTTATATCAACTTTACAAATTTATTTAAATTAAATTTGTCGAATCCAAATCTTTAAATTACAAGTCTTTCATTTGTTAACAAAACACATTCTATTTCTTATTAAAGAAATCCATTTCACTTATTATTTACTTAGTTATACTTGTTCAAAATTCAATTTCACTTAAATAAATATTCAATTTAGTTTAACCATTAAATTATTCAATCTTATTCAATTATCAAATAATTTCAAATCTTAATTATTACTTAATTTTAACAATTTCAAAACTTAATTATTTCCAATTTCAACTTAATTATTAATAATTTCCAAGACTTAATTATTACAAATTTCAAAACTTAATTTTTAACAATTCCAAAACTTCATTATTAATCAACTTAAATTTAAACAATGTTCTTCGTCAATTACCACGTTATTATTTGTCTCAATTACAAATATTCACATTTTCCATTCATACGAATTTTAAATTCCAAATTTTATTCAAAACCATATTATTCGTCAAATGACACTTTATTTTATTTTAAATCAAAACATTGACCAATCGGGTTTAATTTAATTTTCTATCCAAAGTCCAAGTTTATTTCGGTATCTATCATTTCAACCCGATTCCATTTCAATTAACAAATTAAAGCATACAAAGGGAACTTGCAGTGTGATAGCTGGGATGGTGTCAAAGTAAATAAACAAGCAATAGCATCCATTCACACCAATTCGACAATTTAAATAATCCCGAAATAATCGTATTAATTTGCATTTGTAATTTATGCAAATTAATATAATTATTCCTAGAATCTACACTATCATTTCATGTAGATTAAAGAATATTACACTAATATTTATACGGTTCTTCAATTGTCATTCGATTTCAATTTTAACACTACAACAATTAATCAATATACGTTCAATGGTTCAAAGTGTAACTATCACTATTCTACATGTCAATTAGTTTAACAATTAAAAGGGGTCATATTCAACAAATCAAATTCAACATATGTGTCGATTCAAATTTTAATTATCCTACGTCAAATTTATTTGCATAATATTTATCACTTTATACATTACAATTTTAACGTCCAATTGTAAACATCAAACAATCAATCATTTAACAACCAAACTGGATTATCATTGCATATATAACAGATAATGGTGTCAGATGTCACAGGTGAACTGATACAGGTAATAACAGTGTAAATATCTAACAGCAGCATATCAATTGTCATTTCAATTGAAATCAAATTTAATAAATAAAAGAATATTAATCGTGAGTGATTGCTCACCTTTCGAGGTTAAAGAGATAGACAATGAAGTGAGTTACGAACCCAAGCACGAGTTCCAAGCAAAGCTATATTGGCACGAAATCACAAGCAAAGTAGGATTGAATCGACAAACGAAACTGAAAAATATGAATTGATGAAATAAAACAGATTTTGCTTGATATCGACTGAAAATGAAATTTATTGTATTATATTAGTTTAATAAAATCAATATTTTAAATTTTCGCTGAATATCAAAATAATTCATATATACATACATATATATAACATATCTCCATACTTTAAAAGTGGGGTCCAAGTATATATTTATTTAAAATATACGTTTATATGTACTTATATCTAAAACACAACTTGCATACATTATTACATCTATAACCCTTATACATCAAACCCGAGAAATACAGACCAATATTACGTATATATTATAATATATATACAGATATGCATATGAGTTGCCTAGAACTTGTACACACGTAAACCCGTATACATGCCACTGGAAATACATGCAGGCCAAAAAAAATATAGATGCAGACTAAATATTAAAACTAAATATACTGAAAGAAATATAAGCGAACCATTATATATACCTTTATAAATTTCTATACATCTAAAATTCTTATACAACCCTTTTGTATGGACTCTTTATACTGTCAATGCTATATAACGTACGTATATACTTCTTACTTACAATCTATACAACTTGATATATAACCTTACAGAGCCTTAATTATATAACAAATATAATAATCAATAAAATATTATGTGCTTAAGTTGCATACTGTCTGCCGAATTCACTTAAGTAAATATATATATATATACCCATACTTATAAAAATAAAATACACTTATACAACTTATAAAATTCACTTAAGTGGGGAGGATGCAGACAAGGTGGGGCGTTTTGCTGCTGACAGTGAAGGTGTCGGCGGCTTTGGTTGCTGCCATGGTGGAGGTCGAGTATGGGAAGGAGGATTCGCGGTGATGCTTGGCACGGGGTACGTATGAGAGATGCGGAGATGGTTACGGTGGCCGATGGGAGATGAACGGCCTCGGCTGTGGGTTCTGATGATGGAAAAATTTAGGAGGCGGAGTCGGTTTTGATGGCGCAGTCTGCGTTAGGGAATATGAAAAGAAGGCTGTGATCTCGGTGGTTGTCTCGATGCTTGCTGCGTTGTCAGGTGTGTACAAGGAAACATAGAAGAAAGGTGGAAGAAGTGATAAGCTAGTAAAGAAGAAAGTATTACAAAAGGAGGTAACCTGGGAAATGAAACAGAGAAAAAAAAATGTAGATGAAATAGTGTTTTAAGTTGAAAAGGTGGAAGACGTGCAGGCTAGAGAAAAGGGTATAATGAACATAGGAAATTGCAAAGGTCTAATGACAACTCCCGAAAATAATAAAAGCTGATGTCCCCGGTACGACACGGTAGATAAATGAGAGAGTAAGAATCCAAAAGTGTCACAAAACGTACCGATACAGTTCAACGTAACAGATTTCGTCGTCTTTCGGTCTCTGAAATACACAAACAAATATACCGTAAAGATCAGCGAGACGAGGCTATCAAAACGGTATATAGATATCAGTTGTACGATTGAATTATAAAATCCGAATTTTTTTTTTAATAGTGAAAAATGCAAGAAAAACGCTGAAAAATAAGATCGACGGAGCCAAAGATGTCCGAATTTGGAAAAACGACAAACTGACATCTTGCTCAGAAGACGGTTTAGAATTTTTCTATGTAAAAATATTTAGGATTCAAAAACATTTCATTTTCATTGCTTTTTAACCGATTAAATTGAAGTGAATTTACGCACGAAATAAACTTTCATATTTTCAGACGAAAATTTACTAATTGCCATGTTTAACTAGACGCATTCCAATTATCAAATTTATATTTCAAAATTTTATCGCTTAAAATTCCACAAATTTTCAATTATTAACGCTATTAAAACTGGTTAAATTTTCGGGTTGTTACACTCTCCCCCACTCAAAAATTTTCGTCCCCGAAAAGGAACGAGGTAGGAGAATAGAAACAACCAGAAGAAAATAGACTCGAAAAATAAAACAATCAATTTAAACCATATAAATTTCAATTTAAATAAATTTATATTCAACAAATTTCTTTTAAATTCAAGATTTTCATTAAATTGAATTGATTTCACATTTATTAATGTTAGGTACAAGGATTCCTTTCAAATGAAATTCAATTTAAATTCAATTATTTCCAGATACTCTCTTTAGTTGATTTAATTCAATTTATCAACTTTCAAAACAAAATTTTCTACTATTAATCATACCTATTATTTATTTAACATATTATTCTATTTATCTCCATAAACATTTTATAATAAAATTTAGGTGAATAACATTTATTATACGCACTCACATTTAATTTATAAAGACAATTTATTGTATATTATCCAATTTTCTTAAATTAACAATTTCAAAAGTCCTAAATTTGAATAGTCATTTATCATAATCATACTTTATTCAACAAATTTATTTCTTCTTTATTCCAAATTATTATTAAATTTATTCTACTTAATATATCTTATCACATATATATCAAGTATATTTACATTTATTATAACTACTCCAATTTATTTAAAAATTCCTTAGATATCATTTGTATTACACAATATTCAATTACAAAATTAACTTTTGAAAATTTAGGTAAGTTATATATAATGCAATTGAGTATTATACAAGTAAAAATTTCAATTCAGTTATTTCAAGTTAAGTATAAATTTTTTTTTTTGGCTTCATTTATAATTGAAAATCGTCCTTTAACAAATTTAAAAATTTATTCTGAATAACTTCAAACCACTTAGAGATAAAATATATATATATATATATATATTCATAATGTATCAAATTATATTTAAAATCTTCAATATTTTTTTATAAATCAAGTCATGTTATGAAATTCAAATCCAATTTTTTTTTCCAAAACAAAACCGTAGCAAAGCTACATAATGGTTTCTCCACTTCGAAACTCGAAAATGAATGTCGATGATGCGGCCGCCATCACCGAAATTTATTTTCCAGCGAAAAACAAGAGAGCACGGTTTTAAAACTTGAAAATTCCTTGAAATGATTCTATTTGAAAATATTTTAAATACTATACACTTTAAAACTTCAAATCAATGTTTGAAATCACCGGAAATTAAATTCTCAAATTCTAATTTAAATCCATTTGAATTCCAAATCAAATTATAACAAGGTTTATAAATTCATTAATTTATTATTCCAGACAACAAATTTACAATTTAATTTCAGAGAGATTTATACTTATATAATAAAATCATACAAACCTATTTTGTTTACCAAATTTGAAAAAGCAATATTGTGTCAGTTTGCTCTGTTAAAGTGCTTTGGAAATCCTATCGATAGCGTTGATCAGACGAATCGATCGGAAACCCGAATCAACATCAACAACTCAAACAACACAATATGTTTTTAAAACATTTTAAATATAATTTTACAACTACAATTCCTCGCTCGACGATACAAGAATAGATTTCAAACATGTATAGCGATTCAAATTTGATGGAAATCAAATGAAAGAGAATTTTGATTCGAAAATAAGTTTGAAACAGAAGATAAGATAATTCAATTACCACAATCGGGAGATGGATGAGTTTATTTAATTCACGGGCAGCCTTAACCGGGTCGTCCGTAACTTCAAGAATAAGATCGATGCTGAATTCCGAGGTAAATCAACACTCGATCTCAAGAGATGGAATTCTGGTATAGCAGGGAATAGATAGCATCGTAAACCAAGGATACGGAAATCTCCGGTAAATTAATGCCTATTATAAAGGAGTTTCACCCCTTCACGAATCATTCGAGGTTTGGCGAGACCGCCGATTCCCTATAAGGGTCATTCGAAGTGGAGTTATGTGATGCTCCAAAATTGAAAGAATACGAATAGTGAGGGATACGAAAGAATTTCAGAATCGGGGGAACGTTCCAAAATTCAAGGGAATTGAGTCAAAAGGAAGAGATTGAAACTCGAATGAGAGTGGTTCTGTAAATACATTTACCATATATGCTAAGTTTTGCCTAGAGCTACCAAAAGCTCTGATACCAACTGTAACGACCCGCTATTTTGGACCATTCGCATCCATTATAAGTGTATAGGTAGACACTCATGCCGGAATTGAATTGCTCAAAATACCGCATTGTTAATTTAAATTTGGCAAAACTAAATATATACAGTAAATAAATAATCACAGATCACAGACACAGAGTAATAAATGCAGCGGAAATAAAAGAGATAGTAGTTCATGAAGCTACTATATAAATGTATAAGTTACATCAGAGTTAAACCAGATACAACGGAAGAGTAATACGATACATCAGATACAAATCAGAATACATCACTGGAATCATCGAATACAGAAAGCAGAATAGATGGCTGGATCTTCAAGCAAGCTCCAACTTCAAAGGTGAGTCTCGAATACTGGTACACTCAATCTGACCCGAGCGTAAAGCAAAACACAAAACACTCGAGTCAGGATTAATATTCTTATATCAATGAATCCAACTCAAGTGAAATAGCAGTTGAAACACAAGTAACTCAGAGGATGTTTGGAATAACCATCCTTTAAGGATCTGTTAAACTATCTACTATGTAGTAGTGTACGATAAGTAGATAATGTCTATCAGTAATATAAAGATATCAAAATAGTGTTAAGGCGTTACCATTATCCCCCTTAACACATTTTTATTCCCAAGAGCGTATACAAGACCGTAGTTTCCCCAAAACCGGAAGTCACCAGAGGGTAATCCATATACTAAAGGTACAAACCAAAATCATAGTGGTCGCGTATAAAGGAATACAAGTATGACAAGGCACATGAGGCAATACCCAAGGTAGTGACTCTACCGTTTGCCTGATCCGGACTGGTGAGAACGCATCGCCGCAGCGATCGCAACACCGCGAAACAACACTCCCAAAATCAAGGGTGCACCAATCGACAACAAGTAATGAGTAGTTCGAAGAAGTGTGTTCGCTTGAGGTAGCTGACCTCCATTGGCCCGGCACGGCTCCTGTTTTAGTCATTTCCAATTTGACACAAGTGTCAAGGCTACCCATTATCGTTCACTTTCTTCAGTCATCGCGTTCGTCAATCCAACCGCTTCATTCTGGACCACACTCCGCGCGTAGTTATTAAAGTGGTTTCCGGTTTAGACAGTGAGTATGTCCCTAACCGATTCCGGTTCCTTTAATAACCTTCGTGATTATAACACCGATTGGTCGTTAATATATTTCAAAACCAAATCAATTTCAATTTCAAATAAATTCGTAAATCGACGATTCGTTAGTCTTTCTAAATCAATTTCCAAAATTACATCTCATAACTTCCAAATTTCTTTTTAAAATTTCTATAATTCAATTTCAAAGTTTCAATTTTAAAACAATTCAAATATTCATTGCATTTCGTATATCAGTTCATTCCAAAATCATTTAACTTAGTTGACGTTCAAATCGATTTAAACTCAATTATCGATTTCATTTGATATTCATTCAATTAATTTATCATTAAAACAATTTCAATTAAATTTCCAATTCATTACATTACTTACTTAAGTTCAACTTGTTATATCAACTTTACAAATTTATTTAAATTAAATTTGTTGAATCCAAATCTTTAAATTACAAGTCTTTCATTTGTTAACAAAACACATTCTATTTCTTATTAAAGAAATCCATTTCACTTATTATTTACTTAGTTATACTTGTTCAAAATTCAATTTCACTTAAATAAATATTCAATTTAGTTTAACCATTAAATTATTCAATCTTATTCAATTATCAAATAATTTCAAATCTTAATTATTACTTAATTTTAACAATTTAAAAACTTAATTATTTCCAATTTCAACTTAATTATTTCCAATTTCAACTTAATTATTAATAATTTCCAAGACTTAATTATTTCAAATTTCAAAAATTAATTTTTAACAATTCCAAAACTTCATTATTAATCAACTTAAATTTAAACAATGTTCTTCGTCAATTACCACGTTATTATTTGTCTCAATTACAAATATTCACATTTTCCATTCATACGAATTTTAAATTCCAAATTTTATTCAAAACCATATTATTCGTCAAATGACACTTTATTTTATTTTAAATCAAAACATTGACCGATCGGGTTTAATCTAATTTTCTATCCAAAGTCCGAGTTTATTTGGGTATCTATCATTTCAACCCGATTCCATTTCAATTAACAAATTAAAGCATACAAAGGGAACTTGCAGTGTGATAGCTAGGATGGTGTCAAAGTAAATAAACAAGCAATAGCATCCATTCACACCAATTCGACAATTTAAATAATCCCGAAATAATCGTATTAATTTGCAATTGTTATTTATGCAAATTAATATAATTATTCCTAGAATCTACACTATCATTTCATGTAGATTAAAGATTATTACACTAATATTTATACGGTTCTTCAATTGTCATTCGATTTCAATTTTAACACTACAACAATTAATCAATATACGTTCAATGGTTCAAAGTGTAACTATCACTATTCTACATGTCAATTAGTTTAACAATTAAAAGGGGTCATATTCAACAAATCAAATTCAACATATGTGTCGATTCAAATTTTAATTATCCTACATCAAATTTATTTGCATAATATTTATCACTTTATACATTACAATTTTAACGTCCAATTGTAAACATCAAACAATCAATCATTTAACAACCAAACTGGATTATCATTGCATATATAACAGATAATGGTGTCAGATGTCACAGGTGAACTGATACAGGTAATAACAGTGTAAATATCTAACAGCAGCATATTTCAATTATCGTTTCAATTGAAATCAAATTTAATAAATAAAAGAATATTAATCGTGAGTGATTGCTCACCTTTCGAGGTTAAAGAGATAGACAATGAAGTGAGTTACGAACCCAAGCACAAGTTCCAAGCAAAGCTATATTGGAACGAAATCACAAGCAAAGCAGGATTGAATCGACGAACGAAACTGAAAAATATGAATTGATGAAATAAATCAGATTTTGCTTGATATCGACTGAAAATGAAATTTATTATATTATATTAGTTTAATAAAATCAATATTTTAAATTTTCGCTGAATATCAAAATAATTCATATATACATACATATATATAACATATCTCCATACTTTAAAAGTGGGGTCCAAGTATATAATTATTTAAAATATATGTTTATATGTACTTATATCTAAAACACAACTTGCATACATTATTACATCTATAACCCTTATACATCAAACCCGAGATATACAAACCAATATTACGTATATATTATAATATATATACAGATATGCATATGAGTTGCCCAGAACTTGTACACACGTAAACCAGTATACATGCCACTGGAAATACATGCAAGCCAAAAAAAAATATATAGATGCAGACTAAATATTAAAACTAAATATACTGAAAGAAATATAAGCGAACCATTATATATACCTTTATAATTTTCTATAAATCTAAAATTCTTATACAACCCTTTTGTATGGACTCTTTATACTGTCAATGTTATATAACGTACGTATATACTTCTTACTTACAATCTATACAACTTGATATATAACCTTACAGAGCCTTAATTATATAACAAATATAATAACCAATAAAATATTATGTGCTTAAGTTGCATACTGTCTGCCGAATTCACTTAAGTAAATATATATATATATATATATATATATATACCCATACTTATAAAAATAAAATACACTTATACAACTTATAAAGAAATCATCAACCAAACTTATATAACCTTTATGTAAATAAAATCATATTAAAATTTCTAACACATGTATTAAAATGTATAGTGGAACACTCGATCTATATGGACAAATATGCAGATTTATATTTAACATTTAATAAAATATTCCCAACATATAGTATATACCTTCATATATAAAAAGAAGTGAAGGTTGCAAGCTACAGGTGGAATGCATGGCTGGGAGATAGGTGACGGGTTGATGTGGCGGAGGAAAGATAGATGGGTGACGGCTGCTAGGCTTTGCAGTTGCGCTCGGCCTTGGAAGTTGTTGGCGCACGAAGTTAGGTGGAGCAAAGGAAGGTTGATGATGAGGTCGGCACTCTGTGGCTTGGCTGTAGCAAAGCACGGCGAAGAGAGAAAAGGGAAGGCGGAGCAAGCAAAAGGTTTTGTGTTGGAGGCGGGTTGCACTGGCGGAGATCTTGGCGAGCAAGGTGGTTGTGATGCTGGTCAGGGGAGGATGCAGACAAGGTGGGGCGTTTTGCTGCTGACAGTGAAGGTGTCGGCGGCTTTGGTTGCTGCTATGGTGGAGGTCGAGTATGGGAAGGAGGATTCGCGGTGATGCTTGGCACGGGGTACGTATGAGAGATGCGGAGATGGTTATGGTGGCCGATGGGAGATGAACGGCCTCGGCTGTGGGTTCTGACGATGGAAAAATTTAGGAGGCGGAGTCGGTTTTGATGGTGCAGTCTGCATCAGGGAATATGAAAAGAAGGCTGTGATCTCGGTGGTTGTCTCGATGCTTGCTGCGTTGTCAGGTGTGTGCAAGGAAACATAGAAGAAAGGTGGAAGAAGTGATAAGCTAGTGAAGAAGAAAGTATTACAAAAGGAGGTAACTTGGGAAATGAAACAGAGAAAAAAAAATGTAGATGAAATAGTGTTTTAAGTTGAAAAGGTGGAAGACGTGCAGGCTAGAGAAAAGGGTATAATGAACATAGGAAATTGCAAAGGTCTAATGACAACTCCCGAAAATAATAAAAGCTGATGTCCCCGGTACGACACGGTAGATAAATGAGAGAGTAAGAATCCAAAAGTGTCACGAAACGTACCGATACAGTTCAACGTAACAGATTTCGTCGTCTTTCGATCTCCGAAATACACAAACAAATATACCGTAAAGATCAGCGAGATGAGGCTATCAAAACGGTATATAGATATCAGTTGTATGATTGAATTATAAAATCCGAAATTTTTTTTTAATAGTGAAAAATGCAAGAAAAACGCTGAAAAATAAGATCGACGGAGCCAAAGATGTCCGAATTTGGAAAAACGACAAACTGACATCTTGCTTAGAAGACGGTTTAGAATTTTTCTATGTAAAAATATTTAGGATTCAAAAACATTTCATTTTCATCGCTTTTTAACTGATTAAATTGAAGTGAATTTACGCACGAAATAAACTTTCATATTTTCAGACGAAAATTTACCAGTTGCCATGTTTAACTAGACGCATTCCAATTATCAAATTTATATTTCAAAATTTTATCGCTTAAAATTCCACAAAACTTCAATTATTAACGCTATTAAAACCGGTTAAATTTTCGGGTTGTTACATACATACATACATACATACATATATATATATATATATATATGAATTTGTGGACAAGTTGATTTCGCATAAGTTTCTCAGATGTGTGTGTGTGTATGTGTGTAATATAGCTTTATATAGATAAGCATAAGCTCTAAGGATATCTGGATTTCAAAATGGGCAGTTTTAAATACATAGCAGAGTTGAATATATATATATATAATGTAATGCATATATATATATATTATATATATATATATGTGTGTGTGTGTGTGTGTTTGAATTTAAATATACCAGTTTTTTGATTTTATATAAAGATAATTCCTAGATGCTAATCTCAAATGCTTTCAATAAGCACGGATTTCAAATGAATGCATAAAATAAACGTTTTGGTACATCCTTGAGATTTAAAAATTTTAAATCTCCTATGAATTCCCTTTCAAACGCTGCATGAATTGCCCTTGAGCATTGCACAATTTCAATAATGCATAAACTTTTGGATGAATGTCAATTTCAAAGGAGAAAAACCTTGAACATATTGGTTTCAATGATTATGAGGTTGCGTACAGTATGATTTTAGACAAGTATAGGCATGAACTTAAGTTTATATGCCTCAGATTTATGAAAATGTGAACTTCAAATAAGTCTTGAATATGTGTGCAGTCTTGGATATATGTCAATTTCATATATAAAGATTTCAAGTCTACCAGTCTTGAATATGTGTAATTGTATCAAGTTCTAAGCATTATCAAATGTAATTTCAAATGTGCGGCTTTAAATACGTATGCAGTCTTGTATATATAAGCTCCTAAAGGTGTATATTGACCTTAAGTATGTATACAGAGCTTTTTATGTTTGCAGCTTCATATATTTAGAAATTTATGGTATTAGAACTTAAGTATGCGCATGATTTTGTAATTTAGTTTTGGAAAATAGTAGTATAAAGGCTAATAGCTTCAAAAAGTCATTAATTTCAAACCACAAGACATGATTTGAAATGTGCATCTTCATAATAAAAATTTAAAATGCATGTATGGGCCTTTGTGCGATATGTATTCAATTCCAAATGAGGTGTATAATGATATCAAAAGTGCATATAATCAAATTTTCAAGTAAATGCCAATTTTCATAAGTGCATATATCCAGTTTTTCTCTAATATTTTTGAGCCATCTTTATGATTGAAAGCATTATTATATAAATAATATGATGCATATTTTTATTGTTAATCTATTTTTATTGTTTGTTGCAGGTGGTCTTGGTCGTTTGGATTGAAACCAAGAAGATAGTAGCAATGTTAGAACCTGCAAAAGCGTCAACCCATTCAATTACACAGTCATCCTCTACACAACCCGAAAAAGTTGAGATAAATGCATTAGGTGCTCCTATTTCAAAAAATGCTGGAAAAGTAAGCAGTCGAGTTGGTAAACTGGTATGAATTCATGTGCCGATCTCATATGAAATTTGGGATAAAGTACCTAAAAAATACAAGCTTGACGTTTGGAATGAATTGCTGGTAAGCTAAAATTGATTTGTACCACTTTCAGTTTTTTTTATAAATATATATACATATACATATATATATAGCCACATAATTTATTTTCTTACGTAAACAACTCTTAATTTTACAGACATCTTATGATATAGAGTCGGATTCAAAAGGCTTGTTTTTAAAAAAAATGGCCGAGTCATTTAGGAAACACAAGAGCGAATTGAGGACAAATTATTATGAAAAACATGATAATGACGAAGATAGGCTGAAAAATTATCCACTAACAATCGCCCAAGAAGATTGGACTGAGTTTGTGAAAAATGAAGCAAAACCCGGTGCAAGGGAAAGAAGAGAGATAGGCAAAAAAACAGATCGCTGTACAACTACGGTCATCATACCGGACGTACAAGTCACGCTATAGTAGAACATGAAATGGTATGTTTGTTTCATTTTTTATATTAAATATAAGTAAACTATCACGAATTGACCTCCTCTTGTTACTATAGGCTTACTTCCTAGCATCTATATTTCATTTGGTACTTCCTAGCAATGCACCGAACAAAACTTATGAATAGTTAAATATAGACAGGCATACTGTCTATATTCATATATCTAGTATTGGGCCTCCATCCTAATCAGTTTCATCATCATCTTATACATATTATCTGACTATGGCAAAGTCATTTGATTTGCATATTGGTACTATTCTCATGTGTCACAGTGCAGCTACCATAATCGCACTATTTCAATTTCTAAGGTTCTGCCCTTTCTTTTCTTCAAATTCAGCACCCACCACTAACATTTCTCACTTCCTACCATCTCGTCCATACATCTGCTCATAGTTACATTCCATCCCATGTTAATCCTTACTAGTATATTGTTTTAAAAACATAAAACTACAGTATAGTTTTCAATATAGAATCGTAAATTTTATAAGCGATTTATGTTACATTGCTTAAATCTATAGGCATTGAAAGTGTTATAGTCACATGTCGGGTGAAAAAAAAAGAACACTAGACATCATTCTCTTAGAGAGCTCCAAATACACCCTAGTTATGTGGACAAAGATTTGCTCTTTCATTTTGTGAATGGTAGATGAATCCATTCAGAGTCCATGATTTTTATTTCTGATACGCGCCATCTGAGATGAACATATCAATGTGTGTATAGTCAATATTATAGAGTGTTAGCACCAAAATTGGTCACTAACCTTGTTCAGAAAGATTGTGTAGAGATATAAGTGATGAAAGTAAATTAAACAGAGAAGACAATGCTAATTTAAATGCAGAAAGTAAGAACACCAAATTTATAGTGGTTAAGCGTAATTGCCTACGTCCACTTTGAGGTTAAACTTTATTGATCTTCTTTATAGTTGATTACAAATACAATTCGTGAATCGAATGCTTGAATGAAGTTGTTAAGTAGAGAAGATGAGTCTCAAAAATGACAGAGTCTCCCCAGTGTTCTCTCTCCAAAAAATGATCCCTCTCACTGTGACCCTGCCCCTCTATTTATAGGCAAAGATGGGCTGGACTTCCCAAGTGGGCTGATGGCCGAACGCTCCAGCCCGAGTACAGTGGTCGCTGTATGCCGAGCAAGGTTTGCCGAACGCTCTGATGCCGAGCAGTCCTTTCTGTGCCGAACGATGTGGTTTGATGTTTGGGAAGTGCAGGGTGTTAGTCAGTCGAAGCCGAACGCTCTTCTAGACGCCGAGTACTCTTGTGCCGAGTACTTCTGATGCTACCGTGTACTACGCCGAGTACTCCTGTGTGCCGAACCATAGATGCTGCCGAGTTCTCCTTGATGTCGAGTGCTCTCATATGCCGAGCAGTCTCGTATGCCGAGCAGTCTTGATGCCGAGTACTCTTGATGCCGAGCATTGGTTGACGCCGAGTGCCAGTTGACGCCGAACACTGCTGGGTACTTCGCCGAACATTACTGGATGCCGGACACTATGGATGCTGTGTACTTCGCCGAACACTCCTAGAAGCCAGTACTCTCTGACGCCGAGTTCCACTGGATGCCGAGTACTACGCCGAACACTCCTAGATGCCGAGTACTCTCTGACGCCGAGTTCCACTGGATGTCGAGTACTACGCCGAACACTCCTGGATGCCGGTCACTTTCTGATGCCGAGCACTGGTTGCCGAGTACTAGTTGCCTGGTCAAATCCCCAGGAAACACTTGCCCCCCAAAGTGTATCGCGTGGCCGAACGTGATGCGCTTTGAATCTGGTACAATTTACCTCGGAGGTACCTTCTCGAGAATGTTAGCGAAGGAGGTGCAAGACGAACAAGGTTAGGAAGCCGAACGATACGTTCGAAGCCGAACGTACCTCGCGTGCCGAACGTCTCTCCGCTACGATGCCGAACACTCCGGTATTGACCGGTTCTACCGGGTATAGCCTCTTCGACTTCTACCTCCCTCTATATAACCAGGCGCCCTTCCACCATTTTTCTTTTACGCCTTCTTTTCTATCATTCCTAGAGATTTTCAACTCTTGCCATCCTATCAGATATAAAGTCTAGTTAATCCATCCTCAACTTCGATCGTCGAGTTAGGTATCATTCCTTCCACAATTGCATTACTTCCACTTTAGGTTCATCACATGGAAACGGGGTATTTCCTTAGTTGTAAATGCGTGGCTAGTGGAAGTGGTTCGCTCGTTTGGAGTCGCCGAACGGTGTATGGTAGTTAAGCCTGGCTCCTTTGTGCTGATCAAGATTGGAAGAAAAAAGGAAGATGGGGAGTCGAGCGGCGTAACCTGCGCCGGGCGATCTGTCTCTGTCGTTCGGCGTAAATGGAGAGGGAGCTGGGTGGAGTTATGATCGAAGGCGGAGCGCTACTCTAGCCGAACGAACTTAGGCCGAACACTACCCTAATGCCGAACAGACACATACGCCGAATATCATTTAGACCGAACGACATAATCGCCGAACAACTGTCGTGCCGAACAGTACTTAGACATGCCGAACGAACACATACGTGCCGAACAAAACTTAGACATGCCGAACACACATATATGCCGAACAGAACTTAGACATGCCGAACACACATATATGCCGAACAGAACTTAGACATGCCGAACACACATGTATGCCGAACAGGACTTAGGTTGAACAATTTCAATGCCGAACAACATTCAAATGTCGGACAATAACTTAGGTCGAACAATTTCAATGCCGAACAACATTTAAATGCCGGACAGTAACTTAGGTCGAACAATTTCAATGCCGAACAGTATAAATGTCAGACTACACTTAGGCCGGTCACTTTATAAATCATATGCCTTCTGAATCTGGAACTGTAATCGCCTCAAGGCAAGCTTTTTGAGACGGTCAGCGATGACGGTCTTCGAAGGCGATGATTCGAAGCTAATTATTATATCTTTAAAAACCTTTAGATTCTTATCGCTTGTACACAATTGCTTGCACTAGTTCACACACCACGTGGGGGGAAAACTCGTGTTGCTAATTCTAACGTTCAACGTTTTTTAAGTATAGTTCTCTCAAGCACCTAGTTATTTATTTGGGATGTCGAGAAAATCTAGCTCCGCTACCATATCCGACAGGCCTGGGCCGTCATCGAGGCAAGGAGCCGCTGATTCTTCTAACCCGTCGACTTCTCCTGCTCATAACTTGGCACCTAATGCTCTGGAGGCAACAATCTTACTAGACAATCCGATCGATTCACAAGCCTCGAAGATCAACGAAGCTGCTCTGCGACGGATATGCTCCATTCATGGGATTCCTTTTGCCGACGTGTTAGTTCCTTCAAGACACGATCGCCCCCATCTGCCCCCGGTCGGGTACACTACCTGCAACAAGTTCATGTGTTGGATGGGCAGCGTGCCTCCATTCAACTTATTTCTCTGGGATGTACTGCAGTACATAGACATAGCTCCGTCGCAGCTGCACCCGAACGGCCATGCATTTCTATATGGGACTTATCTACTTTTCATGGCTGTCTTCTCCAGAACTCCAACTACTGGTGATATCAGATATATTTACATGTTCAAGAGACGGAAAGACAGTCCTTCTTTTATGTTCCTCGAGCCATACCACAAATGCCAGATCTTGACAGGGGCATGTAGCAAATTTGCCCTGTACAAACAGGAATGGTTCTATGTGCGCTACCCTTCTGGTTTCACTAGGAGATGGGTTGAAGGCAGTAAGTCTCTCTGCTAAGTCACTATTCGTATTTAATCGAAGTCATGCTTTTCCTAACTCTTCATTTCATCCTTTCAGGTATCAACCCGCGTCCGAAAGGCTGAGGATATTCTGAGGCTGTTGAAGCCATTAGAGCTCTCCCTGCTGAGGATCGAGACATCCGGACTATCATTTCAAATGAATCGCTGTCGGGGTTTGGCTTGCTAGCCCCTGGTCGTCGGATCAGCCTTCCAGAAGGTGTTACCATTCCCAAACCTCCATCCGGTAAAGGGAAAAAACTTGCTGCATCATCGTCGCGCCATGCTCCTGACACACACGAAGAAGGCGAGCGCAAAGAGGATGATGCCCCTGAAACTCAGGGTGAGAATGCGGGTCTCGCTCAGAATCTGGCAGTTGAAGTTCACAACATTGAGATGTCGTCCTCCCCTTCGAAGGGAAAGAGGAAGTTAAAATATAAAGTTCAGAAGGAGAAAGTTGGTGGCACTTCAAAGGTCACACTTATTTCGCCTGAGAAAGAGGCTTCCTCACAGCATCTGGAAAGTTCTCTGAGGGGTCTGTCCAACCTGTCCATCCCCGATGATTTACTTAATTACGGGTTCGATGATCCTGAAGCTCTCAAATTTTCTTCGCCCGCTAGAGGCAATGTAGGAGTTCAACTCCCGGCTCAAGGAGACAACACTCCTATTAGCAAAGATAAACGAACGGGTCCGTCGGGGGGGACACTAGGACACACACGCACATGCGCATTCCATAATATACTTCAAGTCTTTTTAATTCGTGAATTCTCCTTAACTCGTTGTTATCTCCATTCTTTGCAGATGATATGGGCCGCTCTCACGGACTTGATCGCCTTCAGGGGTCTTCTATATTCCATCACTCTAGACGGGATTCCAGTTTAGGCAGACGCAGGGACCGAGGTGATTATGAAGATAGGGACAATCGTCCTCGCGAGTCGTCTCACCGCAAGAAAGCACATTCTCAATCTTCTCAGTCCCGCGATCTTCCTCCTCTAACTGAGCCGGATAAGGAGAAGTCTTCGCAGAAGGGTTATCAGTCTGATGCTGCTCGAGAACAACACTCCAGTTCATCGAGTACGAGGCAAGTTCGAGAGCAACGTAAAAGAACGGAATTCTCAAAGCCTCCTCCTCCTACTCCTGCAGTGGACCCGACTGTTGCGGAAAAGATGGTCGACCTTAAGGCCAAGTTTCCGAAAATCTGCTTTGACGGCTTGAAATTCCTCCCAGCCATCCATCATATTCCTGGGCACGTGAAGCAAAGTGCCATTGCCTGCAACAACGACATCTATGTTCAACATGACGCGTTCGTGCACTTGGTGGAAAAGATCTCAGAAGTGTCCGTCGAGCGTCAACACGAGATTGACCGTCTGAATCTGGAGGCTGACAGCGATAAGAAAATCATCAAACTCCAAGACGAAGAGCTCGCTTCGTATAAGTCAAAGCTAGAAGCTGCTGAACAAAGCGCAAAAAATACTGCCGAGGCAGTTACTCGTTTAGAGGCGGCTCACAAAAAAGAGCTTGACGAAGCAGTCCAGCGCAGCGGTGCCCTCGCCCTAGAAAAAGACTCTGTCCAAAAGGAAAGGGACGCACTTGCCACTCAAGTCAAGGAGCTGAAGGAATTACTTTCCAAGGAGAAGGAAGACAAAGTAGCTGCTCAAGAAGAATCGCAGCGATACTGCGATGAGATTGTTGCTACCCGACTCCTGAAGACAAAGCTTGATGACGAACTCGCCGGGGTCGCGAAAATGAAGGACGAGGCCCGTGAGGAGGGCAAAAGAATGGCTGTGGAAGAGCTTAATTCTCGCCTCGAGGCAGCCGCAGAAGCCGGCAGGGAAGAGGTCAAAAGTATGTTTGACCCGTTGATCGCCGAGTATGGAGCCCGCGTCCTTATGCACCGCGACTTAACATTTCTGGGCGACGGCTACCTCGAATCCCTGGCTGAGGCGTGGGAAACTCTGATAAGGATCAAGAAGGTCGAGTCGGGCTCCAACGAGGTCGATGAGGATGTCTTGGTGAAGGAGTTCCTAAGGGGGAATGAGCCATCGGACTTATCCGCAGCATTGGCACTTTATAGCAAAGGCTCTTCCCCTCCGAAAGAGAAGAATGACGAAGCTGGCCCATTTGGGGCCGATGCTACTACTCCTCACATTGCCGCTCCTTACGCCGCTCAATCGGCCGGTCGGCCAACACTTGATCCATTCGAGCAGCATGCTAGTTATGATCCCGAAGATCCCGGGCTTGGTGTTCATGTGCTGTCACCTATCCTGGAGGGTGAAACCCCTCGTGCCACCGATAGCCAACCGGAACCTGGTAGGAAATTCTTCTTTCTCTATAAGTTGAAGAGTTCCCGTCATTTTTCAGCAGTAGCTATTCGTTCTAATGCTCATTCCTTATGTTTTCGTGCAGGTTGCTCTGACGCCGAGCCAACTCCGAGGAGCGATGACGCCAAGGAGGAAGCAGAGAAAACAAGCGACGTTGCTCACGCAAGAGTAACTCCCGGTCCAGACGCTCAAGTGATCGGGGCGCTAGATGATGACAAGCTTGATACTTCGTCTCCTGCCGAAGGAAACGACGAAATTCAAATTACTGGCGCCTCTGAGCATACTTCAGAGATGAGCATGAAGGACCGTCTCGCCGATGAGGAGAAGAAAAAGGTCAAAGTCAAAGTTGAATCTGAAATTCTTGAACTCACTGACCCGCGGAACAGACCTTTGAAAATCATTCTCCCGGGTAGGTCCAAACCACTAGATGTTCCGTCTCCTACTCCTGACTCCGTTTCTCTAGCAAGCAAAAAGTCCAAGAAAAAGCGTGAGGGAGAGGAGTCGTCGGAAACACCAAAGGAAGACAAGAAGAAGAAGTCGAAGAAATAATCGATGCACTTGTTCAACAAGTTTCCTGCTTAAGTTTTGTAATTGTTTTCATCTTCCACAACTTGTAGTTTGTATAGAGAGGTCTGAATTCTGTAGGAGTGATCATGTATCCCCATTTTGGACTTATTGAATAAAGTTTTAGTTTCTTTTTGTTTGAATGATTCTCTTGTCTTTATTTGGTTTGCTGACTAATTGTAGCCATAACTCAAGTTCTTATGAGTTGCATTATCTCCCGGTCCATTCTTGTGCTGTTCAAACATTTTTGGACATGGCGTACCTCTCGTCCCACATCTTTTGAGTACTTGAACTTCTTGCTGACTCTGTGCCCCGGGGACTTGGAGGCTTGAAATAGTTTATACTCTAGTCCGTGCCCTGGGGACTTAGAGTACTCCGATCCGCGCTCTGGGGATTCGAAGATTTGGAATCGTTTATGCTCTAGTCCGCGCTCTGGGGACTTAGAGTACTCCGATCCGTGCTCTGGGGATTCGGAGATTTGGAATCGTTTATGCTCTAGTCCGCGCCCTAGGGACTTAGAGTACTCCGATCCGCGCTCTGGGGATTCGGAGATTTGGAATCGTTTATACTCTAGTCCGCGCTCTGGGGACTTAGAGTACTCCGATCCACGCTCTGGGGATTCGGAGTTTTGGAATCGTTTATACTCTAGTCCGCGCTCTGGGGACTTAGAGTACTCCGATTCGCGCTCTGGGGATTCGGAGATTTGGAATCGTTTATGCTCTAATCCGCGCTCTAGGGACTTAGAGTACTCCGATCTGCGCTCTGGGGATTCGGAGATTTGGAATCGTTTATACTCTAGTCCGCACTCTGGGGACTTAGAGTACTCCGATCCGCGCTCTGGGGATTCGGAGTTTTGGAATCGTTTATACTCTAGTCCGCGCTCTGGGGACTTAGAGTACTCCGATCCGCGCTCTGGGGATTCGGAGTTTTGCAATCGTTTATACTCTAGTCCGCGCTCTGGGGACTTAGAGTACTCCGACCCGCGCTCTGGGGATTTGGAGATTTGGAATCGTTTATGCTCTAGTCCGCGCTCTGGGGACTTAGAGTACTCCGATCCGCGCTCTGGGGATTCGGAGATTTGGAATCGTTTATACTCTAGTCCGCGCTCTGGGGACTTAGAGTACTCTGATCCGCGCTTTGGGGATTCGGAGATTTGGAATCGTTTATACTCTAGTCCGCGCTCTGGGGACTTAGAGTACTCCGATCCGCGCTCTGGGGATTTGGAGATTTGGAATCGTTCGTACGAGTCTGTATGTCGTGCATGATAATGTAATTTATCATCCAATTAAGAGATATAGAAACTTCATAGAAAATATGGCTTCAAGCTTTTATTAATGAAAATCAACTAAATTGCTTGATTACAACTTTAAAAGGAAACTAAGTCATTATTGAACGGAAACATGCGGGAAACAACAGTGCCTACAACAAGAAAGGAAAACATGCTAAATGTAATAGTGCCACAAATGTTCACTGTTCCATGCTCGGGGGAGTGTCGCGCCATCAACGGTCGCTAGCTTGAATGTTCCTCCTCCAAGCTTCCGTTCAATGGTGTATGGACCTTCCCAGCTGGGATTCATGCGTGATGGTACCGGGAAGACTCGTTTCAGAACGAGATCACCCACATCAAAGATTCTTGGGCGGACTCTGCCGTCGTAGTAACGCTTGACTCGATGTCTGTGCGCCGCCGCCCTTAATTCAGCTTCTTCCCGCTTTTCGTCGATGTAGTCCAGTGATTCCAGCAAGAGGTTTTGGTTCGTCTTGGGATCATAGTATGTCACTCGGTTCGATGGAACTTCAAGTTCCACGGGTATAACGGCTTCAGAGCCGTATGCCAAGGCGAACGGAGTGTGGCCGGTCGTGGACTTGTGGGTAGTTCTATACGCCCATAATGCTGTCGGGAGTTCATCTACCCACTTGCCTCCAACCTTCTCCAGACGCTTCTTCAATATGGACTTGATTATTTTGTTAACGGCCTCGACTTGTCCGTTAGCTTTTGGGTGTGCAACGGCGGCGAACTTTTTCTCGATGCCGTACTTTAAACAGAACTCTTTGAACTCTCTACTTTCAAATTGCATTCCGTTGTCTGTAATGATGGTGCGTGGAAGGCCAAAGCGGCATATAATGTTTCGTACAACGAAGTTAATGACCTTCTTAGAGGTGATAGTGGCCAAAGGTTCTGCCTCAGCCCATTTCATGAAATAGTCGACTGCAACTATTGCGTATTTCGCACCACCTTTGGATAGAGGCAAAGAGCCGATTATGTCGATTCCCCAGATCGCAAATGGCTAGGGACTGATCATTTGTGTGAGTTCCGTTGATGGAGCCCTCGGGATTTTTGCATATCTTTGACACTTGTCGCATTTTCTTGCGTAGTCCGCGGCATCCCGGTTTACGGTGGGCCAGTAATATTCATAGCGGAGGATCTTCTTTGCTAGCGTTTGCCCCCCAGTATGGTCGCCGCATTCCCCTTCGTGAACCTCTCTCAAGACTCGCTTTGTTTCATCATGAGCGATGCATCGTAATAACGGGACTAAGAATCCTTTTCGATACATTGATCCATCCTGCATTATGTATCGCGCGGCCTTTCGAAGGACCTGCCGTCTTTCGCTTCTTTTTCCTGGTAAAGCCCCGGTCGTCAGGTACAGTTTGAATGGGGTTATATACGATTCCTTCTCGATTTCTGTTCCCAACACGCGATCGACTTTCATTTCGTCTGTGCTCGGGGCATGCAAGACTTCGACGGGATACAATCCCATTTGTTGCGCATCGTCGGTACTCGCGAACTTAGCCAATAAGTCGGCTTCTTTGTTCTGTTCGCGCGGGATATGTGAGATGTCATAACGCTCAAGATTTGATAGTAGTTCTTGGACCTGAATGAGGTACGGAGCAAGCTTTTGTCCCTTTGCTTGGTAGTCTCCCCGTACCTGGTAAACCACCAACTGCGAGTCACAAAAGATTTCGACTGATTCGATCCCGAGTTCCCTGATGAGCTTCAAGCCAGCGATCAGTGCTTCATATTCAGCTTCGTTATTTGTAGCCGGGAAATCGAGCTTCAGGGCATAACAGATCGATCGGTTTTCCGGAGTTACAAGAACTACGCCCGCGCCGGAGCAACGGTCGTTTGATGCACCGTCAGTGTATAATTTCCATCGAACAGGGGGAATGATGTCGCGATCGTCCGGTTTGATGGGTATGGTAAACTCAGCGATGAAGTCTGCTAATGCTTGCCCTCGGATGGCTCTCCGTGGTAAGTACGCGATATCGAATTGGCTCAACTCGATGTTCCATCTTAGCAATCTTCCAGAAGTTTCCGGCCGTTGGAGTACCTGCCTCAGGGGTTGATCGGAATAAACACCGATTGAATGTGCTTGAAAGTACGGGCGAAGCTTTCGTGATGCAATCACCAAGCAATAAGCCAATTTCTCTATTTTAGGGTAATTCCTCTCGGCCCCTGTTAAACGTTTGCTAACATAATACACCGGCTTTTGGATTCGATCCTCCTCTCGTACCAAAGCCGCACTTATCGCATGTGGGGATACAGCCAAGTATACGTACAACATCTCATGGTCAACTGGTTTTGATAGCATTGGTGGGCTCTCCAGATGCCTCACCAGATTCCGGAATTCTTCCTCACAGCTAGACGTCCATTCAAAATTTCTCTTTCCTTTCTTTATTATGTCAAAGAACGGGATGCACTTGTCAGTTGCCTTGGATATAAATCGACTTAGCGCAGCTACTTTTCCGTTCAAGCTCTGTACCTGCTTTATAGTCCTGGGCGCTTGTACATCTCGAATAGCTTGGATCTTTTCTGGGTTGGCTTCGATTCCCCTAGCGTTGACGATGAATCCCAAAAACTTCCCTGA
Source organism: Allium fistulosum (assembly GCA_030737815.1). NCBI lineage: Eukaryota > Viridiplantae > Streptophyta > Magnoliopsida > Asparagales > Amaryllidaceae > Allium > Allium fistulosum. The sequence continues at coordinate 639,398,001 of CM060907.1, read as the reverse complement.
TGAAACGCCGAAAGAACACTTCAATGGGTTGATCTTCATGCCATAAAACCTGAGTATGTCGAACATTTCAGCCAAGTCTTGAATGTGGTCGTTTGACCGTCGTGACTTCATGAGCATGTCATCCACATAGACTTCCATGGTTTTACCCAGCTGGTCCTTGAACATTCGATTCACCAGACGTTGGTAAGTTGCTCCAGCATTCTTCAATCCAAAGGGCATCACTACATAGCAATACAACCCGACATTTGTAACGAAGCTGGTGTGTTCTTGGTCCGGAATATGCATTTGGATTTGGTTGTATCCTGAGTACGCATCCATGAATGACAGTAACTCGTGTCCTGCGGTGGAATCGACCAACTGATCGATCCTAGGCAACGGGAAACTCTCCTTAGGGCATGCTTTGTTCAAGTCGGAATAATCTACGCAAGTCCTCCATTTCCCATTCGCCTTCTTTACTAGCACGGGGTTGGAGACCCATTCCGGGTAGACGGCGTCGCGGACGAACCCATTTGCTTTGAGTTTGTCCACCTCCTCTCCAAGAGCGGCGGATATCTCCGGATCCATCCCTCTCCTTTTTTTCTTGACTGGGACGTATTTCGGGTCTATGTTCAACATATGACTCGTGATGGCGGGAGAAATCCCACACATATCAGAATGCGTCCAGGCGAAAACATCAAGGTTCGCCCGGAGGAAGTCGCTAAGGTCTTCAGTCATTGCGGAGCCTAGCTGTGATCCGATCTTCAGTATTCGCTAAGGGTCATCACGGCTAACCGAAATGTCAATTGTTAATTCAGCCGGTGCCGCCTTCTCTTCCCTGGGTTTCTCATCGTCGTCTCTCGGATCTATATCTCCGTAGATTCGAGAACTATGCCCGAGCCAGGGCTCGGGCACTACTTGTCAATTATCCGCATTGAGGATGCGGATGGGATTGTCCGCAACCTTTCCCTTCTCCCTCCGGTGGGCCTCTCGGAGCTCGGCCACATAACAGGAACGACCAGCTGCTTGGTCGCCGTGAACAATGCCTACTCCTTTGTCAGTCGGGAACTTCAAAGTTAAACACCACGGGGCTAACGCTGCCCTAAACTCCGCCAGGGCCGGCCGGCCCAAGAAAACGTTATACGGAGAGTCCACATCCAAAACTACAAAGGGTAGAATTCGCACTCTCCGACGCTCGCCTTGTCCCAGTTCAACTGGTAACTCGACATATCCCACTGCATTAGTTGCCGCGCCGTTAAAGCTGTGGATACGAGCTTTGGATGGTTTCAAGTCTTTTGTTTCTAGCTTCATTTGATCGTAGGCCTTCTTGAAGATGATGTTGACTGAACTTCCAGAATCAATCAGTATTCTTTTTATGTATGCTGGTCCGATCGTTGCAGATATGACCATGGGGTCGATGGTCGGAGCCTCTACCTGATCAACGTCTCTGCTTCTGAACACAATATCGTCTGTCATTACGCGCTGCTGCTTAGCAGGGGCTCCGTCCTCCATGTTCGAACAACACTCAAAATCTGCATGCTTCAAGGAACTTGCATATCGCTCCATCTCCTGCCAATTCTTATCCGCGGGGTGAGGCCTGCCGATAATTGTATTTATGACCAGTCTACCAACAGTACGGGCAGGCTCCTCGGGATGACGTGGAGCTGGTGCACGACTTGGGTTGGACGTTCCCTGTCCTCCTTCTTGTGGATCCATTACAAATTCTTGCAATTTCTTCTGCCTGATCAACTTCTCGATAGCGTCGTGCAAGTGTCTACATTCTTCCGTATTGTGTCCATAAGTCTCATGGAAGCAACAATATTTCCTGGTCCGCTTCTGTTCTTCAGTTGATTCTTTTGGACGTGGTTTTCTGTACTGAAAAGTATTGCAGGTGGATAGGTAAATGTTTTCAAGTGGGGCGTTTAGCAGAGTGTACTCGCTGTAGCTTGGAATTCTCGACTTCCACTTTCCTGCCTCTTTTCTTTTCCCTTGACTCCTTCCTCCGGACTCCTTGGGTTGCCCAGGTTTGTTCTGGACGTTGACTTGGACCTTTCCCGAGCTGTCTCCCGATTGCTTCACAGCGATGTTGCTCTTTATTGACTCTTGGACAGGCCCTGGCGCCTTATCTCGTCGTACCCACCTAGCTTCCTCTCTTCTTATGAACTGGTGTGCCTTTGAGTAGAAACGCTCTAGCGTAGCTGGAGGTTTTCCTACCAGCCAGTCTCCAAACTCAGAGTCTGGATCCACACCTCTCATTACAGCCATCAGAATTGCATGGTCATTGGGATTACTGACTTCAGTTGCTGCCACGTGGAATCTTTGTAAATATTCCTTCAACGATTCCCCAGGATTTTGGATTACACTTGACAGAGACATCACGTCCTTTGGGCGCGTAGTGTGTATCCTGAACTACTCAATAAACTTCTTTGCCAACTCCTCGAAATTTGATACGGATCGCGGAGGAAGTCGGGTGAACCACATAGTAGCGATCCCAAATAGAGTAATCGGAAAGCACCTACACTTGGTGGCATCATTCGCTCTGGCTGAATCCATCATCCATTCGTACCTCATGACATGTTGTCTAGGGTCAGTCTTTCCTTCATATGCAGGAATAGTAGGCATACTAAACTTCCTGGGGTACGCCGCTTGCAACACAACATCCGTGAATGGAGTATGACTTCTTGACACTCCCCAGTCATCATTTGATAAGCCCTGATTCTCCTTCATCAGTTGCCTGATCATGGCTGTCAGATCGGGTGTCTGTATGGAAGGCGGAAGGTTGGAGTCTGTTCTACGCGCCTGTCCATGCTGATGCCTCCTCTCTTGGTGATCTGCCAATCATGCATCTTGAGGTTCGACATCGTTAGCATTTTGATGTTCTGGGCCTCTATCTTCCATCTGTATCCCGGTCCTGAAGCTTCCAGCTCTTGCTTGGTCGCGGTCTCCAGCTGTTCGAACAGCAGCATCTGCTCGCGCAGCATCCATCTTACGGCGTCTGCGCCTGGGAGGTTCATCAGAGGAAGTAGAGCTGTCAGATGAGGAGTAAGCAACGGGATTGCCCCCAGCATTCTGTTGCTGCTGTTGAGTAAGTTGTGCCATCAGGTTGGCATTGGCTTGCATCTGCTCTCCTAGTTGTCTCCTACTTTCCCTGAGCTCTCTCATCAAGTCGTTGAACTCTATTCTGGTGACAACTAGAGTTTGGTCCTGAATGGCAACTCCTGTATTTGGAATTGCTGGTTGATTGCTAGGCCCTGCTTGTTGCACGCTAGCAGTCTCGTGGGCATCCGCATTGTGAGAAGCTGACCTGGTACGTGGTCTTGCCATTGTAGAGTTATTGGTATGAACTCTGAGTAGAATCAATGGATGTCCTATCAGTGAGTCGGATCTTCTTTGGGGGATTTGTTCAATCCAGTAGCTTCAAAGCTGATCCTTGAGGTCTGAGAATTCAATTCTCAGTGAAAGCACCAAAGTGTTAGCACCAAAATTGGTCACTAACCTCGTTCAAAAAGATTGTGTAGAGATATAAGTGATGAAAGTAAATTAAACAGAGAAGACAATGCTAATTTAAATGCAGAAAGTAAGAACACCAAATTTATAGTGGTTCAGCGTAATTGCCTACGTCCACTTTGAGGTTAAACTTTATTGATCTTCTTTATAGTTGATTACAAATACAATTCGTGAATCGAATGCTTGAATGAAGTTGTTAAGTAGAGAAGATGAGTCTCAAAAATGGCAGAGTCTCCCCAGTGTTCTCTCTCCAAAAAAGGATCCCTCTCACTGTGACCCTGCCCCTCTATTTATAGGCAAAGATGGGCTGGACTTCCCAAGTGGGCTGATGGCCGAACGCTCCAGCCCGAGTACAGTGGTCGCTGTATGCCGAGCAAGGTTTGCCGAACGCTCTGATGCCGAGCAGTCCTTTCTGTGCCGAACGATGTGGTTTGATGTTTGGGAAGTGCAGGGTGTTAGTCAGTCGAAGCCGAACGCTCTTCTAGACGCCGAGTACTCTTGTGCCGAGTACTTCTGATGCTACCGGGTACTACGCCGAGTACTCCTGTGTGCCGAACCATAGATGCTGCCGAGTTCTCCTTGATGTCGAGTGCTCTCATATGCCGAGCAGTCTCGTATGCCGAGCAGTCTTGATGCCGAGTACTCTTGATGCCGAGCATTGGTTGACGCCGAGTGCCAGTTGACGCCGAACACTGCTGGGTACTTCGCCGAACATTACTGGATGCCGGACACTATGGATGCTGTGTACTTCGCCGAACACTCCTAGATGCCGAGTACTCTCTAACGCCGAGTTCCACTGGATGCCGAGTACTACGCCGAACACTCCTAGATGCCGAGTACTCTCTGACGCCGAGTTCCACTGGATGCCGAGTACTACGCCGAACACTCCTGGATGCCGGTCACTTTCTGATGCCGAGCACTGGTTTCCGAGTACTAGTTGCCTGGTCAAATCCCCAGGAAACACTGAGTGTGTGTAAGAATGCTTCTAAAAGTACTTCACAGGCTTATTTTGAGGCATGACCTCATAGGAACTCTTTTCTTCATACATATTTACTAACTAATTGGTTATTCTTTTCTTCAGCATCACTATATCTTGTCAGCATTTAACTTAATTATAGCCATTGTACTAAACATGCTAAAGACTACATGGTTCTTAATTTCATAGTACATATATTTTATATGCCTTTCGAGCTGTGCTAAAGTCAGCACCCAAACATAGATGCTCTTTTGTGTTCTTTGCTTTCAAAATTAATGATCTCTTTCTCTTTTTGTTGTTGTAGGCCAGTGCAAATCCGACAAAAGAAATCACACGTCGTCGAGTTTGGGAGAAGACTCACACCAAAAAGGATGGTACCATATCAGATTCAGCTTCTACGTACTTCATAAGTTAAACAGATAATAACTCAGCTATTCTATAAAGTCTTTATAATAAATAACATCTCAAGTATTATCATATTTTAGGATAAAATTGCAAAAGCAAAGGAATCAATCATCGGTAGCAATGAAGAAGACTTGCCATTGGATGAAGATATCCTATCACAAGTGTTTGGCAGGGATAAAATAGGTCGGACTCGAAGTATTGGAGCCAAAATATCAAGGACTCAAGTTAAGGCTTGTACTATTGTGCGTAAATAACTCAAAAAGGCTCAAGGAGGCACAGAAGACTTGAAAGCTAGAATGGATAATATGGAAGGTACATTGAAGTCATTGGTCGACTTGTTGAAGGGACAATATGCAGGTCAAGGAAATCATTTACCGGACATTGTTTCAAATGAAGGTGGAAGTGGTACACCATGTGGAAGTGTTGGAAGAATGCTGAATAATGACTTGGCAAATTCATTTAATTCGTCTGGTTTAGCCAATCAAAAATGCGAAATCCTGAACATTGACCTTGAGGTCATTGCAACAGCCACTGTCTGTAAAGATTCGACGGCATCCATTATACATGGAAAATCATTACCTCTAACACAGAGAAGTTAGTCGTGGACAATATACTGCTACCAGAAGAGAAAACATGCAAACAAAATCATCCTCTTGCTATGACCTTTGGTGAAGTTGGAATCGGTGGTTATGTGTGCCATCCAAAGAGTAATATTTGATATATGTAGACCCATAAGCACGTATGTATGTATTATTATACTTTGGCAATTTTAACTGGATTAATTTCCGAAAATACTTTTAATCAAAGCATATTACTATTAATAAGCAGATTTGTTGTGGAGGGAATTAATTAGTAAAATACTTTTTTATAGAGTAAGCCTGAGAATAATAATTCTTTGATTATCTTGTAGCCTAAGGCATTTCCAGAAATCAAGATACACCACAACATTGCTGTCAGTTAGATACACCACAACAAAAGAACAAGTCTGTATACATACCAAATTAAACTACCCAAGGAAAAATGGTCCATCAACAAACATAGCAAGGTACGTTTCCAATTTGTCATATGCAACATCTAAATATAAAGGGAATAACATAACTGATATCGTTAGACACATCTCCTTTAGAGACTAAAGCGGAGTAATTAACACTGTTGAAAATATCACTATAAGAGAAGAGTTCGTCTGCAAATTGCTTTTTAGAAGTATTCTTTAAATTATTAAAGCACATATCATGAGGTGAGTGTTCAAATCACAAACGGTTAATGGCTACAAAACATTTGCATGGCAAACTGATAGTAGTACCATCCATTTCATTTAGCACATTCATGTAGATAAAAATTGTAATTATCATAGGCTTTGTTGACATAATAGTTCTGAGAAACTAATTATAAGATTACACTAAATCAAAGTTGACAGAGCGGAAGAATCATAAAGAGTTTAGAAGTTTTGCTCTTACATCATAAAGATTACACTTAATTATAGCCCATAACTGCCAAATGGTTGAACCTTGGAGTAATTTTTTTAAATTAGCTTAATCATTTCATAATCAATCATATCAGTGGTTTTCCAAGTACTAGTTTCAATGAAAAAAAAACACATACAAAATTAATAACCCTAAAATAAAAGCGAACCTGAAACTAAAATAAAATCGATCAAAATGCAATACTTCAAACACTAAAAAAGGCCAAATTTGATAAATGAATTGCATTATGTAATTAGAAGAAAAAAATGAAATAAATAGCATACACTCTTTATAAATGCTACAAATTAACATGAAAACAAAAATTGTCTCAATCCTATGGGATAAGCTTTCTTTTTTATTGCTAGGCCTAAATAGGCTTAGCCTAATTACCATAGTGGGCTGCAGGTCCACATGCTAAAACAGTGGGCCTTAGCCCACTTGTTCTCTGGTGAGAACATCTCTCTTGCTTGCGCATGTGAGATATACTCACTTGCTTGTGTAGGGGAGTACTCATTTGCATATGCAGGTGAGAAACAACCAATAAAAACCTAATTTTATTATGCCAAAAAACACGGCAATAGCTTCAGTACTGCTGTGTGCAACACCTAGTACCCAGCAACTTTGAAAACCTTTAGTGTTTGTTTTCAAATTAAAATACTCTGTGAACAAATTGAGGATGCATTAGTTAGTGGACACAAATCAAGGATGCTTGCGTAGGATGTAATGTGTCTACAATAACATCTGCTCCACACTAACATAATTTCTTTTTATTTTCCACTGTTAACTTTCTGCATATTTTCTGTTTATTTTGCAGCTAGAGATTTTGCTTAGGGAGAGAAGCATCTGAAATATCTTTAATTTGCGTCTGCACGTGGGCTACTGAGTTTAATTTGTTGCATTCACTTATATATTAGATTCTATAGTTAGCTTGGAGTTTTCATTGCTTCACTAAGAACTGCAGTCGTTATACTATGATGAAGTATATGCTTGGTGAATTCATGAATCATTTCTTTCTTGTTGTTTGGTGTTTACATGTACAATAGATGTTGTTTACTTATTTTACTATGAACTGATGGTTTCACTATGAAATGAAGTTGTATTATGAACTAAAAGTTGTAAGTTTGTAATCAAGCACTTGTAGTAGTTGTATTATAAATTGGGTTTGTCAACTATTAGGAGTTTTGTATTCACGTTATTTATTCCATGTACTATATATATTTCGAAACTGCATGTAGAATGTCTGTGTACCATGAAACTGCATTTAGGAATGAATTTGAGCTGTGGTTAAAATGGTATAAGCTGGGGCTTTTTTTAATTTCGCCACGGCTTCGGGCCGTGGCAAATTAATATTTAGCCACTGCTCCAGGCCGTGGCAAATTAATATTTAGCCACGGCTCTGAGCCGTGGCAAGAGTTTAATTTTCCACGGCTAAGGGCCATGGCAAAATATTAATTTATCACGGCCCGGAGCCGTGGCAAAATATTTGCCACTGCCAATTTTGCCACGGCTCAGAACCATAGCTAAATTGTTTAGCCACGGCTCAAAGCCGTGGCAAAATCGCTTTTTTGGTGTAGTGAGGGAATTGTGTTTTAAAATATTTGAAATCCATATTTAAAACTTAGGCGTGTTAAACAAATTCAATGGTGGTTCTTGAACAAAAAATAAAAACAATAATATACTCCGAATCGATTTCGAATCTAATCGAAATTCCAATCAAAATATAAAATTGTAGAAATCAGAGCAGAAACTAAAAGTACGTAAAAGAAAATAACGAAGCAAACAAATGAAATAAAATGAATTGAATTGATTAATAAATAGAAAGAGTGCTGAAAATAACTAAGAACAAGAATAAATAAATTGCTAAATCTAATTAACAATCATACGTATTCTCTCCGGAAATAAAAACATTGCTGAAATTAAAACTAAACTAGAAGAAGAGTGATGGGGTAAGAGATTGATCGTTCTCTGTGTTTCTCTGTGTTGTATTTATAGAACTCAGCTTCGAAATCAAGTCCTGCTTTTCGAAAATATATGTGGCCACGTTGCTTTGAATTGGTTTGCCTTTGAATATATCAAACTTGAGTTGCACGTGGTCATTATTTGAATTGGTAAGAGAATTAGTCTGGTCATTATTTGATTGTGAGTTGATGGGAGGTCCCACGTTGAAAAATGATGAAATAAACGTGACCTTGCTTCTAAATAATATATGTTGAACTTGCTTTAGTATTCACAGGACCATGCCTTGCCACATCATTGATTGAGCTTTGAAATGGTAGTCCCCACGAGCTGCTTTTGAGTTGAATTGGCCATTTCCTAGAATTGAAATACACGTAATGTAACGTACCGGGTTTTGCCCGCTCGAAAATCAACATCCGTACTTCACATTGTACTAGAATGCCGCAGATTCGACCGTTCAAATCCGATTCGCCGGAGCTATAACACAATTAAGTAAATAACACAGCGGAAGAAAAGAATAATACATTGATATATAATATCTGATACACCAGAGTGATACAATGAATATCAATATACATCAGAGATATGATACAAGAAATAGCAGCGGAAAAGAAAAGATAACAACAGCAGCGGAACAATATCAATAGAAATGATAACTCCAAAATGATCTTCAGACAAGAATGAATCCACAACTCCAAGATAAGCAACTCCGATGAATGAACTAGCTCCAGATAATCTACTAAACCTGAATATCTGAAAAAAAACCCAACTCTAGACTGCTCGTGTGGAAAATTATGAGCACCCAGAGTTTAGGAAGGGAACAATAAACTCCGGATCAGTCATGGGACTGGTGTGAGCAACAAAAACAGTTTAACTTTAAACAACAGCAAAAGAATTTTAAACCTTGAAATCCGCAATGCTTTTTAGAAAAATGAAACTACCATAAGACCTCCCACCACACACACAATGCAAACGCAGAATTGGAGGAGATTTCTTCTTATGATAGTCAAAGATGCTTACTACGCCAATCATTGAATTATTATTATTAGTGCATAGTGCAGAAAACATTTCGAAAGTATAATATTAATCTTAGCCAGCATAGGTACCATTATACTATGCCTACTATAGCTACCATATTAGATGGTAGGTTCTACAACTAAAACCGTACAAAGTTCGTATTGGAAGAATGGATTTCCAACAAATGGTCAGGCTAAGGAACTTCCTTCCGCCGCATGGGAACGCCTCTGGCGGGACGCCCCGAGAGACAAACTGCTCTCTGCCAAACAAGGCCGGGTTACCCCTGTAACAGGTAACTCACGAATATGTCATCACCCGGTCCTTTGGGACCTTTATCCGAGCTCGGTATCCAACATCACACATCATAAAGAAGGTGTATCCACATGAGTAAGTATCAGGGCTCCATACCATAATACCACCCCTTTCCAGAAGGAAATGACATACCCTAAAGGGCGCGACCCTCATAACCTTGCCGCAACGATCCTGTTTCGACCATTTCCGGGTTGTGAGGCCCTGACGAAGTCTCGTCCACAAAGCTACGCTTTTTCAAAAAGCCACGCTTTGGGTCAACAGATGATCAACCTATGATCACAAAGATATAAGATCAAACAAATGATCATATCACAAATGATCAAACACTGATCATCACACAGCAACACTCAGCATGTCACATTACCAAATTGGGATATATCGCTGATAACCTTCAACTACATAACCTCTGAGCTCATACGTCTCAGAGAAGGGTGTTAAGCTAAGAGAATAAATTCTCCGCCACCAACAGATATGTATTTGAAAGAAATCGGCTTTATATCTCAAAGTGTAATGTCAGACATGTATCCATACAAGTCTGTTCCGGGATCGAACAGAACCGAAGGCACTTCTCACGAAGCCCTTGCAATTCCGGATAATTTCCAATCACGTCCGGACTTCCCGTCACTAAGGATGATAAAACCTCTATATCGGGGATCAGCCGATGCAGAGTAACTCGACGGTAATCCTTCCGTTTTCAAAAATATCCGGTCTTCAACACCGGTCTTCAAATGCTATCCATATCGACGTATCACATATTCGGAATGGGTTATACGACCCAAAGGTCCTCTCCCGGCTAAACCGAATAGTGAGCGAAATATTCGAAAATCATATGGATATGGGATTTCAATTAAGTCACAACTTAAAACCCAAAATCTTTCTTTTCAAATGGTTTAACAAATTACCATTTTAAATCTTTAAACAAAAAGATTCAACCTTTACGGTTTAAACAGTTTCCACACTTTAATCTTTTAAATAAAAGATTCATTCACAGATTTTCCAAATCAATTTCCATTTCAATTTGATTAACTCGTTAAATCTTCAAATCAAAGATTTAACTTATAGCTTTCAAAACAATTCCATTTCAAATGATTTAAACCAATCATTATTTTAAATCTGTTAAAGATAAACAGATTCAATTCATAGCTTTTCAAAACAATTCATTCATAACTTGGAAAACCATTTTCACTTCAATATTGAAATTCCTTTAATTAAACCGGAATTTCATTTCTTATCTGAAAGCTTTTAATTCTTTTGAAAACAAACAGTTTCAGTTCAGAAAATCCGATTCATTCATACGAGTGGAATCCTTGGGTTAAATTCAAATTCTCAAAATTATACTTTTAAATGGTTTAAATTTAGATAAACACATTTATAACATTTTCAATCCCTAGTTTCAAATCATAGAATTCAACTTTAAACTTGAATTCAAATTTAAATCAAATTATTTAAATTTTTCAAAACTCGATTAAGTTATTCAAAATAACTTTTATCTTTGAAATTCCATTTCAAAAATTTTTCACTTTAAACCCAAATTTCTAATTTCAAAATCAATTGAAATTAAAATTTCAATTTCAAAACATCAAATTTAAATTATCTGTGACTTAACCGATTTCCACGTGAAATCCATATTTGTGTGTGTATGGTGTAGTCCGGGGTTTTAACACAATAGGGCAACACAATGAATCATCACATATCAGAATACAGGATATAGTTGATAAGCGGTATAAGAACAACGCTTATCGTTCATTCACAGATCATAGATATATAAAGGTCACAGATAAGTAAACTACAGATCATAACATAAATCAGGATGTACCACAAAACATCACATATCAGGGATATCAAACAATCAAGTCATTCAATAGAATCCAAACATACACAGGTAAGGTCAATTTATTTATCTGATCAAATTAAATCAGATTAGTCACTGATCCTGGTTCAATCAACATTAATTAATTACCAACCATTTTAATTAATTAACATTTAATCCTTTATTAATTAACTTAAAATTATTAAATTATTCTTTAATTAATTAATTACCCTTAATTAATTATCATTTAATTAATTATCCTTAATTTATAAATTAATTAACCTTAAGTTAATTACATGATTAGTTAACCTTTAATAAAAGTAATTATCTTTCAATCCTAAATTAATTAATTACCTTTTATGTAATTACACGAAGTAACTATACCTTAATCAAGTTCATTAAGTAATTAATAACTAATCTTTAATTATTTTCATTTATAAACCCTTAATTCATTTAAGAACTTTAAAAGATAAAACATTTTATCTTAATTAATTACTCTAACATATTTAAACTATGAAACTTTATTATTCCCAACTCAGTTTCAAAACTGATTTGAATTCATTATTAACTTTGATTCAGAACTTAGTTTAACTTTGTTTTAATAATTTTGAAATTAACTAAAATTTCCAAGACAAACAAAACAGGTTTTGTTTAAACCTGGGAACAACCTATACCCGAGCCAGAACACGTTTTACCCGAGTATACACTCGAGTAAAAAAAAAACTGGGCGCTGTCAAAAGTTATAAAACAACTCGAGTTCCCTCATTTTACTTCGAGGCAAACCATGAAATCACCCAAGCCAAACTAAGGATTGCTCGAGTAATTCTCGAGTTCGTTTCTCTGACAACTCAGATATAAACACAGCCACCAGAATCCCTCCCTCGTGCACGTGCACGCTTCCATCAGCCATCTCCGGTCGATCGCGACTATCTCCACCTATCAGCGACCACCTCGACACCCTATTCCAGCTCTCCGATCATCATCACAGACCCTCGATCAAAATCGAGCATAGCTCGAGAGACTCGAACCCAGACAACCATAAACCGGACCACCTGAAAACGCTTCATCCTCCCACCTCTGGCCATTAGAGGCTCAGCGCCACCGGCCACGGCATCACCACCTGCCCCGACTCCTTTTCCCAAAACCACGCATCACTCGATGCTCCACCGCGATCGCGTTGATCAAAGAAATAGCTACAGAGAAAATTAGGTTTAAAAACTAATTTCGATCGCCACCGTCACCACGTCCATCTACCGACCATCGCAGTATTTTTCCCCTGATCTCTAATCGCTCCTCCACCTCCACGTTAAATGCCGACCCCTCTAGAGCCACCGAACACAAGAATTCGATCAAAACCCATTTTTTTTCATCCTCGAACTGCTCATTTACCCCCCATCTAAAATTTAGGATTCTTGCTTTAAAAATCACGTTACAGTATAAGGATTCAGACTATATACTTGAATTCATGAATTAAATAAATTTGAAATTTGACTTATATAAAGTTTTGTTCAGTTATCTTAGTTTCCAGAACAATTAACAAGTTGTTTGACTTGAATGAGTTTTTAAATCTTGGGTATCTCCCATAACAAACCATTCCTGTTTTAACATTAATCCCAAAGAGCAAGTAGATTAAGAAGGAATGATTTTCTTTTTGAATCAAAATCTTGTTAGCATCTAAGATAGAGGAAATATATAACCAACAACCTGTACACAATATTTCCATTTTCCAAATACTCAGAGAATTCATATATGTATTCACCCATACCTGTTCACAGATATAACTTGCAACAAGCTTATACTTTTAAATTGTTTAAAGTGATGTTACTCACCTCTGGAAAGATTGGAACAGAGAGCTGCATTTATGTTGAAACAGCAGTTTGAATTTTTGCAGGCTGAAGCTCTTATCTTCAATCCTCTTTTTGATCTCTGATTTTATGTTGATTGTATTTGTTGTTTGAAGTTTTAAAGATGTTGCTTTTGTTTTTCTCAGGTTTGAAATGGAACGAAATTGAAATGAGAAGGATGTTGATATAAAGAAATGAAGTCACCAGGTTGATAAATTATCTTGCACAAGTGATATTATTTGGTTTGTACAAAGTAATAAAGTTTGTACAGAGTTATAAATTTCCTTTTGTACCAAGGTCAGTGATATTTTTCCTTATCTCGTGGCTGATAGGTACCATTTGGGGGCTGCATTAATTTGTTTTGTACTAATATACTTATTCTTCTTCTCGGCTGTACAAATGAAGATATACATACTTAGGTATATTTTTGTTTTGTTTTCACACTTATCTTTTTGTTCATATGTACAGCTGCATTTCTACATATATATGTTGTATTAAATGCTTTGTCTTCCTTTCTAATATTTATTATCATCATTTATTATTAAACAATTTATTTACTATTTAAATTCAAACCAATATATGTATATATCTATATATATACAACATTTTAAATTTAGATGATTTAACGCATTTTTATTCGATTTTTGGGGAAACTCGCATTACTTCATCGATTTATTTCACAATTTTAATTCAAAAATTCATTTAATTATTAATTTAAATCTATAAGATTCGGGGTCGTTACAAACTTCCCCCCTTAAAAGAATTTCGTCCTCGAAATTACCAAGGAGACAAAAAGATAGATGAAGAACAATTCATCAAATCAACTGAACATCTATTCTGTATTTGGCTTACCAAATCAGAATATCAATAATATATACAAGAACGAATCTGTTTAACACTTCAGAAGACACTCGGGTTAACCAGATCTACGAAATATGCAGTGACATCGGTCAGTTCGAAGGAATAACTAACCATTCGTAGAATATACTGGGACCCAAAAGAATAGATAGATACATGGATACAATTTCAAAATTTTAGTTTAGAAACTAAAGCATACTTATCAACCATAGCAACCAAAGCAAACAATTCATCCATACAAACAAGTCTGGCCTATCTGCAGTTTACGTCCCATTTTAATATATCGAATTCCTTTCTGGATCTACCAGAAACTATCGAAGAATTGAGAAAAAATGCTGAACAAAAGAGATTGATAGAGAAAAGATTATTTCCTTGTTGTCACAGAGTATTAACCATTTATAGTCATATTCTCTGTCCCCTATCTCATCCTCTTCTTGCACTCATACTTACTATCAGTGGATAGCAAGAGAATTTACTGAGGCGTACGGATGGATATCTGAGAATTACTCATTCTAGAGTTTACTTCACTCTATCTCTAATGAGCTACTTAACATGTTATACTCCTGAGCTAAAGTTCAACCTTAGCCCTGATACCACATGTAACGTACCGGGTTTTGCCCGCTCAAAAATCAACATCCGTACTTCACATTGTACTAGAATGCCGCAGATTCGACCGTTCAAATCCGATTCGCCGGAGCTATAACACAGTTAAGTAAATAACACAGCGGAAGAAAAGAATAATACATTGATATATAATATCTGATACACCAGAGTGATACAATAAATATCAATATACATCAGAGATATGATACAAGAAATAGCAGCGGAAAAGAAAAGATAACAACAGCAGCGGAACAATATCAATAGAAATGATAACTCCAAAATGATCTTCAGACAAGAATGAATCCACAACTCCAAGATAAGCAACTCCGATGAATGAACTAGCTCCAGATAATCTACTAAACCTGAATATCTGAAAAAAAACCCAACTCTAGACTGCTCGTGTGGAAAATTATGAGCACCCAGAGTTTAGGAAGGGAACAATAAACTCCGGATCAGTCATGGGACTGGTGTGAGCAACAAAAACAGTTTAACTTTAAACAACAGCAAAAGAATTTTAAACCTTGAAATCCGCAATGCTTTTTAGAAAAATGAAACTACCATAAGACCTCCCACCACACACACAATGCAAACGCAGAATTGGAGGAGATTTCTTCTTATGATAGTCAAAGATGCTTACTACGCCAATCATTGAATTATTATTATTAGTGCATAGTGCAGAAAACATTTCGAAAGTATAATATTAATCTTAGCCAGCATAGGTACCATTATACTATGCCTACTATAGCTACCATATTAGATGGTAGGTTCTACAACTAAAACCGTACAAAGTTCGTATTGGAAGAATGGATTTCCAACAAATGGTCAGGCTAAGGAACTTCCTTCCGCCGCATGGGAACGCCTCTGGCGGGACGCCCCGAGAGACAAACTGCTCTCTGCCAAACAAGGCCGGGTTACCCCTGTAATAGGTAACTCACGAATATGTCATCACCCGGTCCTTTGGGACCTTTATCCGAGCTCGGTATCCAACATCATACATCATAAAGAAGGTGTATCCACATGAGTAAGTATCAGGGCTCCATACCATAATACCACCCCTTTCCAGAAGGAAATGACATACCCTAAAGGGCGCGACCCTCATAACCTTGCCGCAACGATCCTGTTTCGACCATTTCCGGGTTGTGAGGCCCTGACGAAGTCTCGTCCACAAAGCTATGCTTTTTCAAAAAGCCACGCTTTGGGTCAACAGATGATCAACCTATGATCACAAAGATATAAGATCAAACAAATGATCATATCACAAATGATCAAACACTGATCATCACACAGCAACACTTAGCATGTCACATTACCAAATTGGGATATATCGCTGATAACCTTCAACTACATAACCTCTGAGCTCATACGTCTCAGAGAAGGGTGTTAAGCTAAGAGAATAAATTCTCTGCCACCAACAGATATGTATTTGAAAGAAATCGGCTTTATATCTCAAAGTGTAATGTCAGACATGTATCCATACAAGTCTGTTCCGGGATCGAACAGAACCGAAGGCACTTCTCACGAAGCCCTTGCAATTCCGGATAATTTCCAATCACGTCCGGACTTCCCGTCACTAAGGATGATAAAACCTCTATATCGGGGATCAGCCGATGCAGAGTAACTCGACGGTAATCCTTCCGTTTTCAAAAATATCCGGTCTTCAACACCGGTCTTCAAATGCTATCCATATCGACGTATCACATATTCGGAATGGGTTATACGACCCAAAGGTCCTCTCCCGGCTAAACCGAATAGTGAGCGAAATATTCGAAAATCATATGGATATGGGATTTCAATTAAGTCACAACTTAAAACCCAAAATCTTTCTTTTCAAATGGTTTAACAAATTACCATTTTAAATCTTTAAACAAAAAGATTCAACCTTTACGGTTTAAACAGTTTCCACACTTTAATCTTTTAAATAAAAGATTCATTCATAGATTTTCCAAATCAATTTCCATTTCAATTTGATTAACTCGTTAAATCTTCAAATCAAAGATTTAACTTATAGCTTTCAAAACAATTCCATTTCAAATGATTTAAACCAATCATTATTTTAAATCTGTTAAAGATAAACAGATTCAATTCATAGCTTTTCAAAACAATTCATTCATAACTTGGAAAACCATTTTCACTTCAATATTGAAATTCCTTTAATTAAACCGGAATTTCATTTCTTATCTGAAAGCTTTTAATTCTTTTGAAAACAAACAGTTTCAGTTCAGAAAATCCGATTCATTCATACGAGTGGAATCCTTGGGTTAAATTCAAATTCTCAAAATTATACTTTTAAATGGTTTAAATTTAGATAAACACATTTATAACATTTTCAATCCCTAGTTTCAAATCATAGAATTCAACTTTAAACTTGAATTCAAATTTAAATCAAATTATTTAAATTTTTCAAAACTCGATTAAGTTATTCAAAATAACTTTTATCTTTGAAATTCCATTTCAAAAATTTTTCACTTTAAACCCAAATTTCTAATTTCAAAATCAATTGAAATTAAAATTTCAATTTCAAAACATCAAATTTAAATTATCTGTGACTTAACCGATTTCCACGTGAAATCCATATTTGTGTGTGTATGGTGTAGTCCGGGGTTTTAACACAATAGTGCAACACAATGAATCATCACATATCAGAATACAGGATATAGTTGATAAGCGGTATAAGAACAACGCTTATCGTTCATTCACAGATCATAGATATATAAAGGTCACAGATAAGTAAACTACAGATCATAACATAAATCAGGATGTACCACAAAACATCACATATCAGGGATATCAAACAATCAAGTCATTCAATAGAATCCAAACATACACAGGTAAGGTCAATTTATTTATCTGATCAAATTAAATCAGATTAGTCACTGATCCTGGTTCAATCAACATTAATTAATTACCAACCATTTTAATTAATTAACATTTAATCCTTTATTAATTAACTTAAAATTATTAAATTATTCTTTAATTAATTAATTACCCTTAATTAATTATCATTTAATTAATTATCCTTAATTTATAAATTAATTAACCTTAAGTTAATTACATGATTAGTTAACCTTTAATAAAAGTAATTATCTTTCAATCCTAAATTAATTAATTACCTTTTATGTAATTACACGAAGTAACTATACCTTAATCAAGTTCATTAAGTAATTAATAACTAATCTTTAATTATTTTCATTTATAAACCCTTAATTCATTTAAGAACTTTAAAAGATAAAACATTTTATCTTAATTAATTACTCTAACATATTTAAACTATGAAACTTTATTATTCCCAACTCAGTTTCAAAACTGATTTGAATTCATTATTAACTTTGATTCAGAACTTAGTTTAACTTTGTTTTAATAATTTTGAAATTAACTAAAATTTCCAAGACAAACAAAACAGGTTTTGTTTAAACCTGGGAACAACCTATACCCGAGCCAGAACACGTTTTACCCGAGTATACACTCGAGTAAAAAAAAACTGGGCGCTGTCAAAAGTTATAAAACAACTCGAGTTCCCTCATTTTACTTCGAGGCAAACCATGAAATCACCCAAGCCAAACTAAGGATTGCTCGAGTAATTCTCGAGTTCGTTTCTCTGACAACTCAGATATAAACACAGCCACCAGAATCCCTCCCCCGTGCACGTGCACGCTTCCATCAGCCATCTCCGGTCGATCGCGACTATCTCCACCTATCAGCGACCACCTCGACACCCTATTCCAGCTCTCCGATCATCATCACAGACCCTCGATCAAAATCGAGCATAGCTCGAGAGACTCGAACCCAGACAACCATAAACCGGACCACCTGAAAACGCTTCATCCTCCCACCTCTGGCCATTAGAGGCTCAGCGCCACCGGCCACGGCATCACCACCTGCCCCGACTCCTTTTCCCAAAACCACGCATCACTCGATGCTCCACCGCGATCGCGTTGATCAAAGAAATAGCTACAGAGAAAATTAGGTTTAAAAACTAATTTCGATCGCCACCGTCACCACGTCCATCTACCGACCATCGCAGTATTTTTCCCCTGATCTCTAATCGCTCCTCCACCTCCACGTTAAATGCCGACCCCTCTAGAGCCACCGAACGCAAGAATTCGATCAAAACCCATTTTTTTTCATCCTCGAACTGCTCATTTACCCCCCATCTAAAATTTAGGATTCTTGCTTTAAAAATCACGTTACAGTATAAGGATTCAGACTATATACTTGAATTCATGAATTAAATAAATTTGAAATTTGACTTATATAAAGTTTTGTTCAGTTATCTTAGTTTCCAGAACAATTAACAAGTTGTTTGACTTGAATGAGTTTTTAAATCTTGGGTATCTCCCATAACAAACCATTCCTGTTTTAACATTAATCCCAAAGAGCAAGTAGATTAAGAAGGAATGATTTTCTTTTTGAATCAAAATCTTGTTAGCATCTAAGATAGAGGAAATATATAACCAACAACCTGTACACAATATTTCCATTTTCCAAATACTCAGAGAATTCATATATGTATTCACCCATACCTGTTCACAGATATAACTTGCAACAAGCTTATACTTTTAAATTGTTTAAAGTGATGTTACTCACCTCTGGAAAGATTGGAACAGAGAGCTGCATTTATGTTGAAACAGCAGTTTGAATTTTTGCAGGCTGAAGCTCTTATCTTCAATCCTCTTTTTGATCTCTGATTTTATGTTGATTGTATTTGTTGTTTGAAGTTTTAAAGATGTTGCTTTTGTTTTTCTCAGGTTTGAAATGGAACGAAATTGAAATGAGAAGGATGTTGATATAAAGAAATGAAGTCACCAGGTTGATAAATTATCTTGCACAAGTGATATTATTTGGTTTGTACAAAGTAATAAAGTTTGTACAGAGTTATAAATTTCCTTTTGTACCAAGGTCAGTGATATTTTTCCTTATCTCGTGGCTGATAGGTACCATTTGGGGGCTGCATTAATTTGTTTTGTACTAATATACTTATTCTTCTTCTCGGCTGTACAAATGAAGATATACATACTTAGGTATATTTTTGTTTTGTTTTCACACTTATCTTTTTGTTCATATGTATTATTAAACATACTTAGCTGCATTTCTACATATATATGTTGTATTAAATGCTTTGTCTTCCTTTCTAATATTTATTATCATCATTTATTATTAAACAATTTATTTACTATTTAAATTCAAACCAATATATGTATATATCTATATATATACAACATTTTAAATTTAGATGATTTAACGCATTTTTATTCGATTTTTGGGGAAACTCGCATTACTTCATCGATTTATTTCACAATTTTAATTCAAAAATTCATTTAATTATTAATTTAAATCTATAAGATTCGGGGTCGTTACACGTAACTAGCTTGAAATATATGTTAAGCTTAGATTTTTCGTGGCCATGCTTGAAAAATATTTATGTGAGCATGAACTGAAGTGTAGATATATTATGTTGAGCTGAGTTTCCGTTCCAAGAAACGTTGCACTCTTTGCTGCGTCTTAATCAACGCCACAACTGAATTATTTCAATGTTATATTTTGGAATCTTTAATCTGCAAAACCACAACAAAATACCCGTATAATACCATTTTATTAAAATAAAAATATATGAAACAAATGGTTTAAAATGCAGAAAAATACATTCATCACTTGTCTATATTACAACCATTCAATGGTTCCGATTTCTCAAGATATGGCCTGGTTTAAAAGAGGGATGAAAATACACACACACACATTGTCAAAAATTACATAAACCTCTTCCAAATTATGCACAAACTCATATAAAATTTTGGATGTGTAAATGGATCACACATCAACATTTACATATAAACCGCGGGAACTCATACAGACATACATAGATGCGTATGTATGTATGCATGTATATGTTTATATATCTTACTTTTTTTTGGAACTTACAAGAATTTTAGCTAGATCACAAATCAGATATAGTCATTTCATGTTGCTATTTACATATCAGTGAGTGTAATAGTAACAAATGTTCTTTTAAATACAATGAAACATTCAACAAAAATTTATAGATTATCAAAATTCCAAATTAGTAGAATAAGCTAAACTGTAAGTCAATTATGAGAATTAGCTAATCTCTCTGGGACTTGAAACATTTTATGCAAGCAATGAACGACCATCAACACATCTTATAAACTCAATAATGATCCTTCAAAAATATTCAAGGTGCCTCTTGTATGGCCTTTTTGTATACACAAGCTTATTCCATTATGATAAGATCAAAGTTCCCCACTTCTTGAAGATGCTTAAAAAGCACAACAGCCTCATTAGTAACATGCTCGATTAACCATAGTATCATTGTAATGACCCGCAAATTCATCACATCAGAAATTTTTTGAAATATTCAAATATAAGATTTTTTACATAAATGGTAATGCTTTGGACAATAAATAATATTGGTAATCTTATTTTGAATAAATATTTACAAATATATACTTTGGAAGATATATTGATAAAATGACCGAAAACCGTTTTATCAATAAATAGCTCTTGGACCATTCGACAACGTGCACGGAACTGGATACATACACTCATTTATATATATGAGTGAGAATATGTAATAAAATTATTTATTTTATTTTTGAAAATAAAATCTCTTTATGACATCATCAATGATATCACTATTCTGGAATAAATGGCTTTTGAATTTAAATTGAGTTTAAATGATTTAATAATTATTTTAATTATTAAATAAGCCCTTTTAATTATTATATAATAAAAGAAATATAATTATCAAACATTTTATACACACACACACATATATATATATAAATATACGTATATTAAATAAGAAGTGAAAATATGACCAAAAATCGAAATCAGAATCTATAACGATTCAATGTAGAAAAGTTGTGCAACATTGTGAATCATTTGAGATATACATCTGCATACATACATGTACATATACATGAACACATTCACATGCACATAAACACATATATACATACAATGTAACGACCCGATATTTCGACTTCCGAAAGTCGACATCAATATGCCCACTGTATCAAATGCCGAACCATCGAATGCCGGAAAACTGAATCATTAGGGTTAAAGAAGAAAGAGGTAGAAGAAGAATGAAGAAGAAAGAAGAAGAAACGGAAACAATATCGGAATCTCACAATCACAGCGGAACAATATATAATAGATAAATGAATAATCTTTAAACAAAAGAACTATATCAGTTCATACATTACATCATCAGAGTTTACAACAACAACACACAACACTGGCAGTTATAATAACCTGCCCTTATGATTGAATACACAGCGGAATGATAATAGAATACGGAAGTACGTCTCGCCATCCAGCTCGCCTTCTGATCTCCACGGCATACTTTTCTGACTTTGCTCCAGAACAACTAATAACCTGACTCTAGACTGCCCGTGTGGAAAATTATGAGCAGCCAGAGTTTAGAAAGGGAATAATAAACTCCAGGTCAGTCATGGGACTGGTGTGAGATCTTAATACAGTTATTTGCACAAAGGAATAAAAAGAAATCCACTATGCTTTTGGAAAATGAAACTACCATAAGTAAATGACAGGTTATACAACTAAAACTGTACAGGGAGCGTATTATTTCTTTGGATTTCCAACAAATGGTCACGCTAAGGAACTTCCTACACCACATGGGTACGCCTCTGAAGGGACGCCCCGAGAACCTAACCTGATCTATGCTAACACAAAGCCGAGTTATCTCACGCTTCCGGTGCAATGAAGCTATAACTAGATAACTCCACACACGAGTATGCCATCCCCGGTCGTTACCGACCTTTCCAATGAAAACACACTTTCCATTTCAAAATGGTCCATTTAAATCAATTAATAAATCCTTCTTGACTTATTTCAATTTACATTCCAAATCCGTAATTTCTTTCCACACTTTTTAAAATAAACCAATATTTATTTTTAAAATAAACCAATATTTATTTTTAAAACAAATACCCCATTCCTTTATAAATTCCCATTGTGAATTTAAATTTCCAAATATACACTGATATACGATTTTCAAATCGATTTCCAAATATTCACTTTCAAACACCAAATCAAATTTCAAATTGATTTCTAAATTTATTATCTTTTAAAACCAATTCCTTTATTTTTTCCAACTATTTCAATTCTGAATTTTAAATAAATTCTCCAACTTTTAGGCAATATCACTTGAAATCCATTTATTAAAATCTTTTTCCCATATTTTGGATAAGATTACAAAAATCAACTTTTACACTTTTAAATTCCTTCCTTTAAATTTATCCAATTTTCTAAATTTAATTTTACCCTAAATTTTCTACTTTAATTTCCAAAAATCCAATTTTATTTATTTTTGGTATCCTACGATACCAAAAATATATTTGGCTAAACTATAGCCTTCAAATAAATTCCATTTATCAATATAATCATTCACACCAATATAATCATTCATAGATTATCACATCACAACATATACAAATAAATTCAACAATGTGAGGAATCCAGTTGGATCCCTCCAACCTGTTTCCCTACATCCACAGAAGTTAGCTCAACAATTAAATACCAATTCCACTTCGAGGTGGAATATCACGGTATTTGGGATTATATAATATCATCCGCTATTATGCGGCGCATAAGGTCTCATCCGCTAAATAATGCGGGAAATCAATCACTCCAATATATATATATATATATACACACTATCATATATACTATCATCCAACAGATAAATTATCAAATTCATCCAAGCACATCCAGAAATTTAAATTATTCATTTAAATTAACTGGAAAACAAATTTGAGTAAGAAGATCTCACCTTTGATTGCAATCCATTTCCATTCTAGTTCGTTTCCTTCATGTTTTCAGACCATGCCTCGAACGATCGAACTTGCCCATCGACGAAACCCTAGCCTCAACCACGGTCATCGCGAGTGTCATCGATCTGCTCTGGCCCATCGGAAGCCTTCGACTCGACCTGCCACAAATTCGACGATGCAGTCACGTGCCAAAAGATGACCACAACCCCTCCTATCCCCTTGTGAAGCCGCCGCACCTACTCCATCAACCCCCAGCCTTTATCGACGAGACAAAACCCTCGCTGCCACTTCACAAACAACCCCGATACCTTTCCAAACTCCAAGCGCCTGTCGTTGCCACCTCTCAAACCCGAAGCCTCGACGTGATTCGAACACAGCTTCCATTAATTTTCTCGAACGAAATTGATTTCAATTTGAGGATTGAACGAATCGACTTCGATTTGAGAATTAATCGAAGCGATTTGGTTTGAAAAGGAGATGGTCGCCATTTTTATTTGTTTTGAACGAAAAGCTTTTCGTATGTTTTTCTTATTTTTGAACGAGATGTGCATCACTACTTTTTTAGAGGACGCGTGTAAAAATAACATGACACGTGTTTCAGGAAATTTGCCAAATGTTAGATGAGACGAACGTGTATAATGTGTCTTGTAAAACATTATTATATTTAAATTTAAATTTAAATTCAAATCGTCACAATTACACAACTCGAAATCTCGATCTTCTATCGAGGCGTGCCGCTAGGCGTTTATAATGTTAAACCCCTATTTCGAACGCAATGGAAAAGGTTTCGAGTCCTAACTTGGTCGTATGGAGAAGATAGCTTTTTGGACCCAGCTATTATATTAAAATTTTCGATATAGATTTTAGCGCGTTTATCAACCGTACGACCACACGACAACTCCGAAATGCTACGAAAATTGAAATCCAATAATAATACAATATTACGGATTCAATGGAACTGGTTTCGTCGAATTCCGAGACTGTGCCTCGAAAGTCTATTTTTAAATATCGATTTAAACGATATAAAATCAAAATTGAACAAATCACTTTCAAATTCAATTTTAAAAGTTCTATTACTTTCAGTATTATCCATGTGAATTTTCTAAGCCTTTAAAAAATATTTTTAACAAGCATAAAACTGAAGATTCAATATTTTACCCAACTTTCAATAATTAAATTCAATAATTTAATTGCTAAATAACTAGTGATATTTGAAGTTCAAGTTAATCTATCTTCCAAATATTTAAAATCAATTAAATTTTTCTATTTCAAATAAACAAAAATTCTGGGTCGTCACATTCTTCCGCCCTTAAAAGATTTCGTCCCGAAATTACTAGTTAGGACGAATGATCCATAACCCGATTATTAATTTCCCATAACCAAATAGTTTTATCAACTTGCCAAAATAAATCTTTTTATCAAAGATCCATTATCCCTCTTATTAACTTTCCAAACTCAACCATAAGTTTCAAACAATATTATTTTCTCAACAATTCAAATTTCAATTCAAATTCAAAATTTTCTCAAAAAAAATTTTAACTCTCTAAATTTTTGAAATTTTTTGCCAGCGTCTCCT
This sequence comes from Allium fistulosum, assembly GCA_030737815.1. Lineage (NCBI taxonomy): Eukaryota > Viridiplantae > Streptophyta > Magnoliopsida > Asparagales > Amaryllidaceae > Allium > Allium fistulosum. The sequence goes on along the minus strand of CM060907.1, from coordinate 639,372,888 downwards.
TTGCGCGGCTAGCTCGGTACGACTACAAAATGCCACAACGGCCCCCAGATTTCAAAAGAAAACAAAATGCCAAGTGGCTAGACGAAAAAATCATTAAATTTCATATAGAAATTTAAATACATACCTTTTGTCTAGCAATTAAATTTTATCTTCGAAATCAAAAATCCAATTCCCTTTTGCCTTAACACACCTGTATATCCTACTTAATAATTATGTCCAATTACAATATTCAAAGTCATTTTATACATTTCTTTACAAAAGTTTCAATATCTATTTCATTCAAATCCGTACGATGCACACAAATCATTCGTACGCAATATCCAACCCGATCGCTCACTCGATCACACAATTTCACTTCCGAACTAGTATCGTCCACCCGACTTCCTAGTGCGGACTCAGATCTGGTTTCTTGATCAGAAACCGTCATTCTCCTTGCATAGCCGTAAACTATGATAGAGAAATTCCAGAATCAACCAAAAATTCATATCCAGGGTTCGCCGTCGAAAATCAAGTGAAAAATCCCAACTCGGATTGAAATAACTATCTCAAAATTCTGTGCTCGATTCTGGATCAAATTGTTATGCGAAAAAATAATATACGTACATCCCACGTATTTTTCTTTAATTGATTATTAGCTATATCAATTCTCTTTTATTCACATTTATGTTGATTTCTATCAAAAATTTCATTTCCTACACTTTTATTCACTCCATTCAAATATTAACTTAGAATATTTTCTCAATTCAAAATTTACTTAAGAATTCCATTATCCATTTCTTAAGTTTAATATAAGTATTTTTATACACTTCTTGTATTTATTTTCACTTCACTACTGAAGTTATATATTCATTTCCATTCAACTTTGCATTTTCAATTCCATTTGAATTCAATTTACAATTTCAATTCTAATTGAATTCAGTTTATCTTCAAACTCTGAATACTTGAATTTTTATCAACTATCTTCCATTCACAATTGATTCATATCATTGTTTAAATTAGTTTCATTTACTGGTTATTTCAAATTCCAATTCATTTTATCTCAAACCATTTTTATTTAACTCAATTCAATTAATCTTTTCCAAACCCTTATAAGTTTTTAAACTTATAAATATTCCATAACTATTTTAAATAAGATTCTAGAGTTTAAATAACCACTTAAGTATTTCAAAATCATTTTTGAAATCAATTATATCCAAAATCAACCTATTTCAAAATCAAACTCAATTTCAAAAATATTTCCAATTCAAAACATTTTCCAAATATTTTTAAATTTCAAACCCCACCAGATTTCATATCCAATTAAAAATATTTCCCAAATAATTTCACCATTATTTTTTTTCCAAAACTTCTTAAAATCATTTTCAAATTAGAGGAATTTAAGCTTTTGAAATTTCAATCCCAAATCTTTTAATCTCTATCCAAAAAATTACTCTAGTATCTCATTTCAATTTATAAAACTCATTTATAAACTCACATTACAATTTCATTCTATCAATGAATTTATTTCCTTATCCTTTGGTTATTACCTTAATTTCTTATTTCAATTTCCATACAACAATGATAATAATTCAATATTATCACTTCCTAACAACCAAGCAACCATATACTATAATAATTTATGGAAAATTATTTCTTTTATATACAAAAATAATTTGGGTGAAATTATTTCATTTACCCCATTTTAAAGCAATACTGTGTCGATTTATATTGTTTAAGAGTTTAGAAACCCCTATCGATACAGTTGGTCAAACTGCACCGACCAGAATCTATAAACAATCAACCGATAAGTCAACACAATACAAAACAATTTTTATATTCACTAACAAATACGTGCTCATATCTATTATTACACTCACACTCATTCTAGAGTACTACTGACTCTATCTCTAATGAGTAATCCCCACCAGAGCCAAGGTTGTCGCTTAACCAATTGCTCTGATATAACTTTGTAACGACCCGATTTTTCGACTTCTGAAAGTCGACATCAATATGCCCACTCTATCAAATGCCGAACCATTGAATGCCAGAAAACCGAATCATTAGGGTTAAATAAGAAAGAGGTAGAAGAAGAAAGAAGAAGAAACAAAAACAATATCGGAATCTCACAATCACAGCGGAACAATATATGATAGATAAATGAATAATCTTTAAACAAAAGAACTATATCAGTTCATACATTACATCATCAGAGTTTACAACAACAACACACAACACTGGCAGTTATAATAACCTGCCCATATGATTGAATACACAGCGGAATGATAATACAATACAGAAGTACATCTCGCCATCCAGCTCGCCTTCTGATCTCCACGGCATACTTTTCTGACTTTGCTCCAGAACAACTAATAACCTAACTCTAGACTGCCCGTGTGGAAAATTATGAGCAACCAGAGTTTAGAAAGGGAACAATAAACTCCAGGTCAGTCATGGGACTGGTGTGAGATCTTAAATTAGTTATTTGCACAAAGGAATAAAAAGAAATCCACTATGCTTTTGGAAAATGAAACTACCATAAGTAAATGACAGGCTATACAACTAAAACCGTACAGGGAGCGTATTGTTTCTTTGGATTTCCAACAAATGGTCAGGCTAAGGAACTTCCTACACCACATGGGTATGCCTCTGAAGTGACGCCCAGAGAACCTAACCGGATCTCTGCTAACACAAAGCCGAGTTATCTCACGCTTCCGGTGCAATGAAGCTATAACTAGATAACTCCACACACGAGTATGCCATCCTCGGTCGTTACCGACCTTTATTCGAGGATCCTCAACACCAACAACCATAAAGTAATAAATTTGCAGCAACCACATAAGTTAAGTATATGGGCTCCATACCATGATACCACCGTTTTCCAGAAGGAAATGGACATACCCTGAGGGCGCTACCCCCAAACAACCTTGCCGCATCATTCCTGTTTCGACCATTTCCGAGGTGTGAGGTTCGATGAAGTCTCACCCCACAAAGCTACGCTTTTCACAAAATCCATGCTTCGATCAACAAATGATCAGCAACACTTAGCATGCCACATTACCAAATTGGGAATATATCACTAGTAACAATCAACTACATAACCTCTGAGTTCATACGTCTCAGAGAAGGGTGTTAAGCTAAGAGAATAAATTCTCCGCCACCAATAGAAATATATTTGATAGAAACCAGCTTTATATCTCAAAGTGTAATGTCAGACATACATCCAAGTCCATCCTGGGTCTGAACGGAACCGAAGGCACTTCAAAGAAGTCCTTACAAATCCGGATATTCCCTAATCACGTCCGGACTGCCCATCACATAGGGTAATCAAAATCTTTATACCGGAGCAACTCGGTGCACAGACAATCAACAGGCAATCCTTTCGTTTTCGAAAATACTCGGTCTTCAATCACCGTCTTCAAATGCGATCCCATTTTATCGTACCATTATTCGGAATGGGTTTTATGACATAAAGTCCTCTTCCGGCTTAACCGAATAATGAGCGCTTGTCTTGAAAACAAATTCAAGTGTCGTTTCAAAGGCCAATATTGATAGTCGGTTATTTAACTATCAAACAACATTCACAACAAATCATCAAGCCTTAATAATTTTCCAAATTGTTTATACCAATAGTTGGTTATTTAACTATCAAACTATATTCACAACAATTATCAAATTTAAATAATTTTTCCCCAATTATTTATTTTCAAAATATCTTCGCAAGATATATTTTAACACTTCAACACTTTGAAAACCAATTTCAAATCACTTTTCTTTTGCGGAATAAATTTCCAAATGTTATTTATTTCCACTAAAGATTCGCCGAGTCTGAATACTTTAAAATAATTTAAACACTTATCCAAAAGTATATGTATATTTTGGAAACATTTAAGATAAAAACTATTTTTAAACACTTTATCTAAAATATTAGTTATGAAAATATTATACTAATATCTCATATAAACTTCAAGCCCAAACTAATTTTAAAAATGAAATTATTAGATAGAGTATAATTATTTAAATATCCATTTTCTAAATCAAATCTGAATTTGATCTTTAAAATATTCACTTCTATAATTAACCAAATAAATCTTTACTTCAAAGATTTAAAAACAATTTCCGAAAATAATTTCTCCAACAATATTCTTTTTAAAACCAATTCTAGAACTTTTAATTTATATTTTAAAAGCTACTTTGAAAACATACTCGGCTTTCCAGTGAAGATACACTTTCCATTTCAAAATAATCCATTTAAATCAATTAATAAATCCTTCTTGACTTATTTCAATTTACATTCCAAATCCGTAATTTCTTTCCATACTTTTTAAAATAAACCAATATTTATTTTTAAAACAAATATCCCATTCCTTTATAAATTCCCATTGTGAATTTAAATTTCCAAATATACACTGATATACGATTTTCAAATCGATTTCCAAATATACACTTTCAAACACCAAATCAAATTTCAAATTGATTTCTAAATTTATTATCTTTTAAAACCAATTCCTTTATTTCTTCCAACTATTTAAAACCTGAATTTTAAATAAATTCGCCAACTTTTAGACAATATCACTCGAAATCCATTTATTAAAATCTTTTTCCCATATTTTGGAATTGATTTGATAAGATTACAAAAATCAAATTTTATACTTTTAAATTCCTTCCTTTAAATTTATCCAATTTTCTAAAATTAATTTTACTCCAAATTTTCTACTTTAATTTCCAAAAATCCAATTTTATTTATTTCTGGTATCCTACAATACCAAAAATATATTTGGCTAAACTATAGCCTTCAAATAAATTCCATTTATCAATATAATCATTCACACCAATATAATCATTCACAGATTATCACATCACAACATATACAAATAAATTCAACAATGTGAGGAATCCAGTTGGATCCCTCCAACCTGTTTCCCTGCATCCACAGATGTTAGCACAACAATTAAATACCAATTCCACTTCGAGGTGGAATATCGCGGTTTATGGGATTATATAATATCATCCGCTATTATGCGGCGCATAGGGACTCATCCGCTATATAATGCGGAAAATCAATCACTCCAATATATATATATATACACACACACACACACACTATCATATATACTATCATCCAACAGATAAATTATCAAATTCATCCAAGCACATCCAGAAATTTAAATTATTCATTTAAATTAACTGGCAAACAAATTTGAGTGAGAAGATCTCACCTTTGATTTGCAATCCATTTCCATTCCAGTTCGTTTCCTTCATGTTTTCAGACCATGCCTCGAACGATCAAACTTGCCCATCGACGAAACCCTAGCCTCGACCACGGTCATCGCGAGCGTCATTGATCTGCTCTGGCCCATCGGAAGCCTTCGACTCGACCTGCCACAAATTTGACAATGCAGTCGCGTGCCAAAAGACAACCACAACTCCTCCTATCCACTTGTGAAGCCGCCGCACCTACTCCATCAACCCCCAGCCTTTATCGACGAGACAAAACCCTCGCTGCCACTTCAGAAACAACCCCAATACCTTTCCAAACTCCAAGGGCATGCCGTTGCCACCTCTTGAACCCGAAGCCTCAACGTGATTCAAACACGGCTTCCATTAATTTTCTCGAACGAAATTGATTTCAATTTGAGGATTGAACGAATCGACTTCGATTTGAGAATTAATCGAAGCGATTTGGTTTTAAAAGGAGACGGTCGCCATTTTTATTTGTTTTGAACGAAAAGCTTTTCGTATGTTTTTCTTATTTTTGAACGAGATATGCATCACTATTTTTTTAGAGAACGCGTGTAAAAATAACATGACATGTGTTTCAGGAAATTTGCCAAATGTTTGATGAGACGAACGTGTATAATTTGTCTTGTAAAACATTATTATATTTAAATTTAAATTTAAATTCAAATCGTCACAATTAGGCAACTCAAAATCTCGATCTCCTATCGAGGCGTGCCGCTAGGCATTTATAATGTTAAACCCTTATTTCGAACGCAATGGAAAAGGTTTCGAGTCCTAACTTGGTCGTATGGAGAAGATAGCTTTTTTGACCCAGCTATTATATTAAAATTTTCGATATAGATTTTAGCGCGTTTATCAACCGTACGATCACACGACAACTCCAAAATGCTACGAAAATTGAAATCCGATAATAATACAATATTACGGATTCAATGGAACTTGTTTCGTCGAATTCCGAGACTGTGCCTCGGAAGGCTATTTTTAAATATCAATTTAAACGATATAAATTCAAAACTGAACAAATCACTTTCAAATTCAATTTTAAAAGTTCTACTACTTTCAGTATTATCAATATGAATTTTCTAAGCCTTTAAAAAATATTTTTAACAAGCATAAAACTGAAGATTCAATATTTTACCCAACTTTTAATAATTAAATTCAATAATTTGTTTGCCAAATAAATAGTGATATTTGAAATTCAAGTTAATCTATCTTCCAAATATTTAAAATCAATTAAATATTTCTATTTCAAATAACCAAAAATTCCGGGTCGTCACATACAAATATACTTATATATTTTAATATATATTACAAAATATCCAAGATATTTTCCTAAAACTAACCCTTAAGTAAAATTAAAATCAACATCTTACACCCTAAGTACAAGCACATGGCTACACACATAGGAGCGAGTTCGGCCGTGGATGATGACATGACAGGGGGTGTGGTGGTGAGCAAATAGTGATGTGTTTGTGTGGAAATATCATGATATTTTTATTCACTTTTTTCCTACAAATACCACCATCCATCTTCTCTTCATTTGTTTATAAATTCCTAAGCTTCTTCACTTCATATACTCCAATTTAATGGCCTCTTACCTAAGAAAAATAATGGAAAAATGTAATTAAAATTATATGGTAAGTATATATTATCAAAACTCTTCGAAACCAAAGCAAATGCACTCCTTTCCCCCTCTACAACCCACGACCACACCATCCACCACCCAAGAACAAGCCTACCTCCATTACCAAGCATAGGTCGAGTCTTCCCAAAGGTCCAAGGCTCAATTCCATAGACTTCGGTAAATCTCTGAGGGTATCCAACCAACCCAAAATACTTCTAATTTCACTAGCTTTCCCCAATCTCTTCCAATCATTCATGATTTCGACATTCGACGGATCTACAGTCAATCCTTCCTTTGAAACTTGGGGTAAGTGTTCGATCGATTCGGTCGGTTTTGAGGTAAAAAATGGCAAATCGAATTGAAATGGAAAAAAATCAAAACTGAACTGAATTAATTTCTATTAATTTGGTTGGTAACTGATTTAGTCGAACTAAAAAGGTATGTTATAATTATAATGATTGATTTACTCAAAGGAAAATATAAAGGCTCGGTTCCTAAGATCAACAAAGAAGGCCAGAGCACTGGTTAGCCCAACGGGCATAACCAACCACTCACATCAGCCATACCTTGTCCTAAACGCATTCAAAGGAATACTCTCCTCGGCAACTCTTAGTTGATGGAACCCCGTAGCCAAATCTAATTGTGAGAATATTCTAGCTCCATTCAACTGATCAAATAAATCATTTATCCTTGGAAATGGGTAATGATTCTTCATTGTCAGGTCATTCAACTTCCTATGATCAAGACACATTCAAAGCGATCCATCAGACTTCTTTACAAATACCGTAGAAGCTCCCCATGGTGAACTACTTGGTCTTATGAAACTTCTATGCTCAAGTTCCACTAATTGCTTCTTCAAACTCTTCTATTTCCTTAGGCGGGATCCTGCTAGGTAGTCTACTAATAGGTTGTGCCCCTGAAAATAAGTCGATGTGTAACTCAATTGTGTCTTCTTAGTGGTAAACCTATCACTGGTTCAAATACATTCGCAAATTATCGAAGCACAAAAACTCAATCTATCTCCTTTTCTAGGCTTTCCATTGCAAACAACGAAATCCCTAACCTTGCTTTCATATAGTCCAATGATACTAAGACACTGTCCCTTCCTTTTGGATTCTAAAGGACAATAATTCTCTAGACACAATAGATTCTGGCCTCATTCTATACTAACTAATACGTATCCAAAATTGCTCTGTACCTCTCAAAGTCAAACAAAAATGAGACACATAAAGACAAATGACCACATAGAACAAACTCTAAATCATTGTACCTTAATCCAAGGGTGGCATACCCACTAATCAGATTAACTACACGCAACGAAGTAATTAGGTGGGAGACATCTATTCTTACTTTATTAACCACAACCTTAGAAATGAAAGAATGTATGTGACGACCTGGAATTTTTGAGCACTTGAAATTGAAATATTTAATTGATTTTAACATTTAAAAGTTAAGGTTTAACTTGAATTTCAAATATCACTATGAATTTGGCAATTAAATTATTAAATTAAATTATTGAAGTTGAGTAAAATATTTAATCTTCAGTTTTAAGCCTGTTAAAAATAGTTTGAAGGCTTGGGAAATTCATATTAATAATACTGAAGGTAATAGAACTTTTAAATTTGAATTTGGAAGTGGTTTGTTCAGTTTTAAAATTTTATCGTTTAAATCGATATTTAAAAATAGCCTTTCGAGGCACAGTCTCAGAATTCGACGAAACTAGTTTCATTAGATCCGTAATATGGTATTATTATCGGATTTCAAATTTCGTAGTGATTGGAGTTGATGTGTGAGCGTACGACATATAAACGCGCTGAAATTTATATCGAATTCAATATAATAACTGGTCCAAAAAGCTATCTTCTCCATACGATCGAATTAGGACTCGAAACCTTTTCCAATGCGTTCGAAATAGGGGTATAACCTTATAAACGCCTAGCGGCACGCCTTAATAGGAGTTTGACATTTTGAGCTGCGTAATCGAGACGGTTTGAAATTTAAATTATATATATATTTGATTTGACCATACCTTTCACATCTGTCTACTTTCCTTCCTATCAGCCACCTACTATTCCTTCTTCAGCACGCCAACATCCCGTCCTTTCTTTTTAAAAGTAGAGCATGACACCTCCTATTCATTCATTGAATCAAAAATACGAAACAAAAGAAAAAGGGGCGAATGCTTGTAATTCCCTTTTCTTCTTAAACGAATTCTTTCGTTCCTCTTCAATTTCGTATTTCTTCCCGTTCCTCCTTTTTAAAATAACAAAAAAAAATCCATGCCTTCATTTCAAATCCTCAAATCCAATTCCTCTTCTGAAATCACGAAACTAAAATTAGAAAAAAAAAAAAGAGGCTCCTCCGTTCCCAAAGTTTGCCCGCGCGCCTAGCTAATCAATTTCTGCTGCCGCGCTTTAGCTAATCAATTTCCGCCTGAAGCCTGAATTCCATGCCCTAGCTATTCAATTTCATTGCTTCCCCTGAACGTGAATCGCTCCGCCCAATCACGTGAAGCGCTCTCGGTGTTCTCGAATCGCGTCAATCGAGGTTTGTGTCTATTGAGGTAAAATCGCAAAACTTGAAGTTGTCAATCTTTCTACTAAAAGTTTCAAGTTGTCAGAGTTTTGGTGAGGGTATCGTAATGATGAGGTTTTGCGTGTGGAGATGGTGACTTGGTGATTGATGCTCGGAGATCGTGGGGGGCGTGAGTAGTGGGAAGCAGTGACGTATATTTTCTTCTCGAGTTAAATCTAATATGTATATATATAAATTAGAACAGAAATTTACATGCAGTAAGGATTTGAAAATAAATATATATATGTAGCAGTTTTTGTTTTTTTTCATTTAGTTATATATATTTGTATACATAGAAAATTTTATACAGATAAATTATTAAATTATATATATATAGGGATTTTAAATACTGAAAGTTATGTAAAAATTAGATCTATATTGTATGTAGTCTTAATGGAAAATAAAATAGATATACATATAAATACATTTTAAATTTACTTGTTATTTAAAAAAAAGTATTTGGGTGACTGACCTGATTAATTAACTTATCAAAATTATTTTAGTTACAAGAGATTTGTAGAAGAGAAGAATTATTTAGTTAAAATCAAATGGCTAATTAAATTAATTTATTAAAGGAAATTAATTGTTCAATTATTTCGAATATTAATAAATCATATAAATGTTATACAAGGTCTGAAATGGTGGAGAGACAAGCCGGTTGGATCGGATTGCAAATTAAAGGTTAAAGGTGAGGTAATCTCACTCTTCTGGATTTATATTTAAATTTAAATGGTTAAATTTAAATATTTGATTGAATGGTTGAATTGATTGGGTGTGATATATATTATATAGTATTATATATATATTGGAGTGATTGATATTCCCGCATTATATAGCGGATGAGACCATATGCGCCGCATAATAGCGGATGATATTTATTGTTAACCCGCCTTTTGGCAAGGTCGCGGACAGACGGGTTTAACTTAATCAACTGCATGTTCGTCGAGGCTAGGGTACGATGGATACAGTCAACTGGATGGATGAATGATGCAATGTGCTTGGGAGATGGAAATATGATTGGATAAAGATGAATCAACTATAATTTGGGTCTAGGAAACATGGTTCGGCATTAAACATGGTTCGGCATGGTGGAGGTTCGGCACAAATGGTTCGTCTGGCATTCACTATTCACGTTCGAATAGCATTCAAGAGTACTCGGCATGCATAGAGCATTCAACATACATGAGTGGTTCAGCATTCCAGGAGCACTCGTCATTCAGTAGCGTTCGGCATTGGATGGATCGTTCGGCATCTGGAGACGCTCGGCATTGGATGGATCGTTCGGCATCTAGAGACGTTCGGCATTGGATGGATCGTCCGACATCTGGAGACGTTCGGCATTGGATGGATCGTCCGACATCTGGAGATGTTCGGCATTGGATGGGTCGTTCGGCGTCTGGAGACGTTAGGCATGATGGAGGTTCGACACTAAGGATCGTTCGGCATTGGATGGAGCGCTCGGCATCAGGGAGCGTTCGGCATTGGATGGGTCATTCGGCATACCTCACCTCGCTCGGCATTGCACCTCGCACCTCACACCTCAGTACCTCGCACCTCCATATCTTGGTACCTCACACCTCCATATCATGGTACCTCGCACCTCCATACCTCGATACCTCGGTACCTCGCACCTCCCAACGTTCGGCATGAGGAGATCGTTCGGCATTCACACCTTGTTCGGCATTCAGCGTTCGGCATCTATGGTTTGGCATATGGAGACCACTCCATTTGGGCTGAGGTACTCGGCTACCAGGCCCACCAGGGAAGTCCAACCCATCTTTGTCTATAAATAGAGAGGCAGGGGCACAGTCAAAGGGGATCTTCTTTATGCTCTCTTACTTTCTATTTTCTAAGGCTAAGGCTACTCTGCCATTCTGCAACTGTAATCAATTATTACAGCAATAAAATGCAAACTTCTAAGTGGACGTAGGCCGGAGTTAGCCGAACCACTATAAAATCTGTTGTTCTCTACTGCTTTCATTTTAGTTTTAACTGTTCTTCACATTATTACTCTCTACATACATTCTATCTCTGACCTGTGATTGGTATTTGGTGCTTTCATCTGGATTTGGGGGTTAGTGACCAATTTTGGCGCTAACACTTTGGTGCTTTCACTGAGAGCTGAACTCAGGAACTTTGGAGTTAGGAACTTGGATCCTTGAAAGCAATGGCTAGACCACCAACAAGGAAGCAAGTAGTGGAAAGAAGCAATCAGGAAGGAAGTCAAGCAGCCTCTTCTGGAGCTGGAGAGGATCATGCATCCATCTACATAACTCGGGATGAGATGCAGGCAATGATGAATTCTATGCAGGAGCAGATGATGAAACGACAAGAGGAGATGATGCAGGCTCTTCTCAGGCAATTTGAACAACCAAGAACTGCAGGAGCTCAAGTTCGTGGAACTGGACCAGAGGGACTCAACCAGCGGACAGATGGAGTGATTCAACAGGAGGCAGCTCCCAATCAACAAACAGCTAACAATCTAGATGGACCTAGACTCGGGGGCACACCACCAGGGAATGCTGGACCAGTTCATGGAGGGATACCGGATGACGCTACGCGGCCTGGCGTCGATAGGAATACAGGAGTATGTGATGAAGAATACGTGCCAGAATTTCCTCGGGGACTTGGGGGGCAGTCTGGATTAGTTGGAAACACTGGATTGGCTGACATTATCAGGCGGACTATTCGCGGAGGTCTAACAAACAGGGATTCAGAGGGAGTTAACAAAAGTCCATTTACCCGGAACATCAGGACAGCTAGGAATCCGTCCGATTTCAAACTACCCACTCTGGAAGTATACAACGGGAAGACGGATCCCACCGACCACTTGATGAGGTACACTAGGCATATGGAAGTGCTGGGGGCAACGGAGGAGGTTATGGCCCGATGTTTCCCCCTGTACTTGACTGAAATTGCTGGTATGTGGTTCAGACAGCTGGAGGATGGATCCATTGGAACATGGACAGAACTGGTGGACAAGTTCTTAAGTCAATTTCGAGTTCACATCAAAAGGCCAAAGAACGTGATGACACTAACATCAATCAAACAGGGGGCAGATGAATCGCTCAGGACATTCTTAACTCGATTTAATGCAGCAGTTGCTTCGGTGGATCGGCCAGATCCATCAATGGTTCTGATGGCTGCGGTATCAGGAGTCAGAGATAATTCGGAGTTCAAAGTATCGTTGGTACGGGACCCACCGTTGGATATTGGGGAATTCTTTCATGAAGCTGAAAGATTTCTTCGACAAGAGGATGCATGTTTGGACATGAGGTCACAGGAAGTAAACATGACTAAGGATGGAAGATTACTCGGCGAAAGCTCAGGTGGGGACAAGGATAAAGGGAAAAGGAAGCGCTGGGGAGAACCAAAGTTCTCCACTTACACAGGATTGAACGCAACGTTGGAGCGGATTTTCTTAGATACTCGAGATCGTCTTCCCTATCGAAGGCCATCAAGGAGGGAACCCACAGAACGTGAAAGGGCATCAGGAAGGCACTGTCTCTTTCATGACCTGGACGGGCATGATACTAACAGCTGCCAACATCTAAAGGATATAATCGAGGAGCATATAAGGAATGGTCAGTTGCGACAGTATGTCGGAACTCGGAATGCGGCGGTGGAACATGAACAGCCTCCGCCTACCTTGAACGACGAAGGCGCGAGGCCCAGGAATGGTGACCGATTGGTCATCAACTAATCTTGATGGTTTGGAATAAGTAACAAACTCCGGGCAAACGGTTAAATCACTTACTCATGTACGGGGTCGGAGATAACCCTCAGGCATGCTCTGAGATGATGGCTTACCGAAACGCCCGGGTTTGTGAAATCTGTTTTTTCCTTTGACTTGGACATTTGCTTTTTCTAGTTTGGTTTTGGAGTTTGGTTTGAACTCCCTGTTTTTCTCGTTTTTCTGGTTTGAATTCTGGTTTGAATTCTGGTTTGAATTCTGGTTTGAATGTTTGTTTTTCGAATTGGATTTTGATTGGATTTTCTCTAGATTTTGGCTTAAAGGGCGTCGAGTATGGACTATGCTCGGCAAGGTTCCGGAGAGACCAAGATTCGGCCTAGGACTTAGGCCATATATTATCGGTTGCTATTTCAGGTCGTCGAGTATGGACTATGCTCGGCAAGGGTCCGGAGCGACCAGGATTCGGCTTAGGACTTAAGCCACGGCATTACTTGCGTCCAGGGACACTGGACCACGGTCGTCAAGTGTGGATTGCGCTTGGCAAGAGCCCGGAGAGGTTAGCTCAACGCCCCGGGAAAATGGGCCACGGTCGTCAAGTGTGGATTGCGCTTGGCAAGAACCCGGAGAGGTTATCTCAACGTCCAGGGACACTAGACCACGGTCATCAGGTGTGGATTGCGCTTGGCAAGAGCCCGGAGAGGTTATGGATTTGGATATCGACCCGAAGAGGTCCTAAAGTCCCCTATTGGTTATTGGATATGGACGAAACATGGACTTTGGATACTGGACATGAGGCTATTCAAAACACACCTTTCAAAGCAAGGCATGTTTTGGGGGGCAAGTGTTAACCCGCCTTTTGGAAAGGTCGCGGACAGACGGGTTTAACTTAATCAACTTCATGTTCGTCGAGGCTAGGGTACGATGGATACAGTCAACTGGATGGATGAATGATGCAATGTGCTTGGGAGATGGAAATATGATTGGATAAAGATGAATCAACTATAATTTGGGTCTAGGAAACATGGTTCGGCATTAAACATGGTTCGGCATGGTGGAGGTTCGGCACAAATGGTTCGTCTGGCATTCACTATTCACGTTCGAATAGCATTCAAGAGTACTCGGCATGCATAGAGCATTCAACATACATAAGTGGTTCAGCATTCCAGGAGCACTCGTCATTCAGTAGCGTTCGGCATTGGATGGATCGTTCGGCATCTGGAGACGCTCGGCATTGGATGGATCGTTCGGCATCTGGAGACGTTCGGCATTGGATGGATCGTCCGACATCTGGAGACGTTCGGCATTGGATGGATCGTCCGACATCTGGAGATGTTCGGCATTGGATGGGTCGTTCGGCGTCTGGAGACGTTAGGCATGATGGAGGTTCGACACTAAGGATCGTTCGGCATTGGATGGAGCGCTCGGCATCAGGGAGCGTTCGGCATTGGATGGGTCATTCGGCATACCTCACCTCGCTCGGCATTGCACCTCGCACCTCACACCTCAGTACCTCGCACCTCCATATCTTGGTACCTCACACCTCCATATCATGGTACCTCGCACCTCCATACCTCGATACCTCGGTACCTCGCACCTCCCAACGTTCGGCATGAGGAGATCGTTCGGCATTCACACCTTGTTCGGCATTCAGCGTTCGGCATCTATGGTTCGGCATATGGAGACCACTCCATTTGGGCTGAGGTACTCGGCTACCAGGCCCACCAGGGAAGTCCAACCCATCTTTGTCTATAAATAGAGAGGCAGGGGCACAGTCAAAGGGGATCTTCTTTATGCTCTCTTACTTTCTATTTTCTAAGGCTAAGGCTACTCTGCCATTCTGCAACTGTAATCAATTATTACAGCAATAAAATGCAAACTTCTAAGTGGACGTAGGCCGGAGTTAGCCGAACCACTATAAAATCTGTTGTTCTCTACTGCTTTCATTTTAGTTTTAACTGTTCTTCACATTATTACTCTCTACATACATTCTATCTCTGAGCTGTGATTGGTATTTGGTGCTTTCATCTGGATTTGGGGGTTAGTGACCAATTTTGGCGCTAACACTTTGGTGCTTTCACTGAGAGCTGAACTCAGGAACTTTGGAGTTAGGAACTTGGATCCTTGAAAGCAATGGCTAGACCACCAACAAGGAAGCAAGTAGTGGAAAGAAGCAATCAGGAAGGAAGTCAAGCAGCCTCTTCTGGAGCTGGAGAGGATCATGCATCCATCTACATAACTCGGGATGAGATGCAGGCAATGATGAATTCTATGCAGGAGCAGATGATGAAACGACAAGAGGAGATGATGCAGGCTCTTCTCAGGCAATTTGAACAACCAAGAACTGCAGGAGCTCAAGTTCGTGGAACTGGACCAGAGGGACTCAACCAGCGGACAGATGGAGTGATTCAACAGGAGGCAGCTCCCAATCAACAAATAGCTAACAATCTAGATGGACCTAGACTCGGGGGCACACCACCAGGGAATGCTGGACCAGTTCATGGAGGGATACCGGATGACGCTACGCGGCCTGGCGTCGATAGGAATACAGGAGTATGTGATGAAGAATACGTGCCAGAATTTCCTCGGGGACTTGGGGGGCAGTCTGGATTAGTTGGAAACACTGGATTGGCTGACATTATCAGGCGGACTATTCGCGGAGGTCTAACAAACAGGGATTCAGAGGGAGTTAACAAAAGTCCGTTTACCCGGAACATCAGGACAGCTAGGAATCCGTCCGATTTCAAACTACCCACTCTAGAAGTATACAACGGGAAGACGGATCCCACCGACCACTTGATGAGGTACACTAGGCATATGGAAGTGCTGGGGGCAACGGAGGAGGTTATGGCCCGATGTTTCCCCCTGTACTTGACTGAAATTGCTGCTATGTGGTTCAGACAGCTGGAGGATGGATCCATTGGAACATGGACAGAACTGGTGGACAAGTTCTTAAGTCAATTTCGAGTTCACATAAAAAGGCCAAAGAACGTGATGACACTAACATCAATCAAACAGGGGGCAGATGAATCGCTCAGGACATTCTTAACTCGATTTAATGCAGCAGTTGCTTCGGTGGATCGGCCAGATCCATCAATGGTTCTGATGGCTGCGGTATCAGGAGTCAGAGATAATTCGGAGTTCAAAGTATCGTTGGTACGGGACCCACCGTTGGATATTGGGGAATTCTTTCATGAAGCTGAAAGATTTCTTCGACAAGAGGATGCATGTTTGGACATGCGGTCACAGGAAGTAAACATGACTAAGGATGGAAGATTACTCGGCGAAAGCTCAGGTGGGGACAAGGATAAAGGGAAAAGGAAGCGCTGGGGAGAACCAAAGTTCTCCACTTACACAGGATTGAACGCAACGTTGGAGCGGATTTTCTTAGATACTCGAGATCGTCTTCCCTATCGAAGGCCATCAAGGAGGGAACCCACAGAACGTGAAAGGGCATCAGGAAGGCACTGTCTCTTTCATGACCTGGACGGGCATGATACTAACAGCTGCCAACATCTAAAGGATATAATCGAGGAGCATATAAGGAATGGTCAGTTGCGACAGTATGTCGGAACTCGGAATGCGGCGGTGGAACATGAACAGCCTCCGCCTACCTTGAACGACGAAGGCGCGAGGCCCAGGAATGGTGACCGATTGGTCATCAACTAATCTTGATGGTTTGGAATAAGTAACAAACTCCGGGCAAACGGTTAAATCACTTACTCATGTACGGGGTCGGAGATAACCCTCAGGCATGCTCTGAGATGATGGCTTACCGAAACGCCCGGGTTTGTGAAATCTGTTTTTTCCTTTGACTTGGACATTTGCTTTTTCTAGTTTGGTTTTGGAGTTTGGTTTGAACTCCCTGTTTTTCTCGTTTTTCTGGTTTGAATTCTGGTTTGAATGTTTGTTTTTCGAATTGGATTTTGATTGGATTTTCTCTAGATTTTGGCTTAAAGGGCGTCGAGTATGGACTATGCTCGGCAAGGTTCCGGAGAGACCAAGATTCGGCCTAGGACTTAGGACATATATTATCGGTTGCTATTTCAGGTCGTCGAGTATGGACTATGCTCGGCAAGGGTCCGGAGAAACCAGGATTCGGCTTAGGACTTAAGCCACGGCATTACTTGCGTCCAGGGACACTGGACCACGGTCGTCAAGTGTGGATTGCGCTTGGCAAGAGCCCGGAGAGGTTAGCTCAACGCCCAGGGAAACTGGGCCACGGTCGTCAAGTGTGGATTGCGCTTGGCAAGAACCCGGAGAGGTTATCTCAACGTCCAGGGACACTGGACCACGGTCATCAGGTGTGGATTGCGCTTGGCAAGAGCCCGGAGAGGTTATGGATTTGGATATCGACCCGAAGAGGTCCTAAAGTCCCCTATTGGTTATTGGATATGGACGAAACATGGACTTTGGATACTGGACTTGAGGCTATTCAAAACACACCTTTCAAAGCAAGGCATGTTTTGGGGGGCAAGTGTTAACCCGCCTTTTGGCAAGGTCGCGGACAGTCGGGTTTAACTTAATCAACTTCATGTTCATCGAGGCTAGGGTACGATGGATACAGTCAACTGGATGGATGAATGATGCAATGTGCTTGGGAGATGGAAATATGATTGGATAAAGATGAATCAACTATAATTTGGGTCTAGGAAACATGGTTCGGCATTAAACATGGTTCGGCATGGTGGAGGTTCGGCACAAATGGTTCGTCTGGCATTCACTATTCACGTTCGAATAGCAATCAAGAGTACTCGGCATGCATAGAGCATTCAACATACATGAGTGGTTCGGCATTCCAGGAGCACTCGTCATTCAGTAGCGTTCGGCATTGGATGGATCGTTCGGCATCTGGAGACGCTCGGCATTGGATGGATCGTTCGGCATCTGGAGACGTTCGGCATTGGATGGATCGTCCGACATCTGGAGACGTTCGGCATTGGATGGATCGTCCGACATCTGGAGACGTTCGGCATTGGATGGGTCGTTCGGCGTCTGGAGACGTTAGGCATGATGGAGGTTCGACACTAAGGATCGTTCGGCATTGGATGGAGCGCTCGGCATCAGGGAGCGTTCGGCATTGGATGGGTCGTTCGGCATACCTCACCTCGCTCGGCATTGCACCTCGCACCTCACACCTCAGTACCTCGCACCTCCATATCTTGGTACCTCACACCTCCATATCATGGTACCTCGCACCTCCATACCTCGATACCTCGGTACCTCGCACCTCCCAACGTTCAGCATGAGGAGATCGTTCGGCATTCACACCTTGTTCGGCATTCAGCGTTCGGCATCTATGGTTCGGCATATGGAGACCACTCCATTTGGGCTGAGGTACTCGGCTACCAGGCCCACCAGGGAAGTCCAACCCATCTTTGTCTATAAATAGAGAGGCAGGGGCACAGTCAAAGGGGATCTTCTTTCTGCTCTCTTACTTTCTATTTTCTAAGGCTAAGGCTACTCTGCCATTCTGCAACTGTAATCAATTATTACAGCAATAAAAAGCAAACTTCTAAGTGGACGTAAGCCGGAGTTAGCCGAACCACTATAAAATCTGTTGTTCTCTACTGCTTTCATTTTAGTTTTAACTGTTCTTCACATTATTACTCTCTACATACATTCTATCTCTGAGCTGTGATTGGTATTTGGTGCTTTCATCTGGATTTGGGGGTTAGTGACCAATTTTGGCGCTAACACTTTGGTGCTTTCACTGAGAGCTGAACTCAGGAACTTTGGAGTTAGGAACTTGGATCCTTGAAAGCAATGGCTAGACCACCAACAAGGAAGCAAGTAGTGGAAAGAAGCAATCAGGAAGGAAGTCAAGCAGCCTCTTCTGGAGCTGGAGAGGATCATGCATCCATCTACATAACTCGGGATGAGATGCAGGCAATGATGAATTCTATGCAGGAGCAGATGATGAAACGACAAGAGGAGATGATGCAGGCTCTTCTCAGGCAATTTGAACAACCAAGAACTGCAGGAGCTCAAGTTCGTGGAACTGGACCAGAGGGACTCAACCAGCGGACAGATGGAGTGATTCAACAGGAGGCAGCTCCCAATCAACAAACAGCTAACAATCTAGATGGACCTAGACTCGGGGGCACACCACCAGGGAATGCTGGACCAGTTCATGGAGGGATACCGGATGACGCTACGCGGCCTGGCGTCGATAGGAATACAGGAGTACGTGATGAAGAATTCGTGCCAGAATTTCCTCAGGGACTTGGGGGCAGTCTGGATTAGTTGGAAACACTGGATTGGCTGACATTATCAGGCGGACTATTCGCGGAGGTCTAACAAACAGGGATTCAGAGGGAGTTAACAAAAGTCCGTTTACCCGGAACATCAGGACAGCTAGGAATCCGTCCGATTTCAAACTACCCACTCTGGAAGTATACAACGGGAAGACGGATCCCACCGACCACTTGATGAGGTACACTAGGCATATGGAAGTGCTGGGGGCATCGGAGGAGGTTATGGCCCGATGTTTCCCCCTGTACTTGACTGAAATTGCTGCTATGTGGTTCAGACAGCTGGAGGATGGATCCATTGGAACATGGACAGAACTGGTGGACAAGTTCTTAAGTCAATTTCGAGTTCACATAAAAAGGCCAAAGAACGTGATGACACTAACATCAATCAAACAGGGGGCAGATGAATCGCTCAGGACATTCTTAACTCGATTTAATGCAGCAGTTGCTTCGGTGGATCGGCCAGATCCATCAATGGTTCTGATGGCTGCGGTATCAGGAGTCAGAGATAATTCGGAGTTCAAAGTATCGTTGGTACGGGACCCACCGTTGGATATTGGGTAATTCTTTCATGAAGCTGAAAGATTTCTTCGACAAGAGGATGCATGTTTGGACATGAGGTCACAGGAAGTAAACATGACTAAGGATGGAAGATTACTCGGCGAAAGCTCAGGTGGGGACAAGGATAAAGGGAAAAGGAAGCGCTGGGGAGAACCAAAGTTCTCCACTTACACAGGATTGAACGCAACGTTGGAGCGGATTTTCTTAGATACTCGAGATCGTCTTCCCTATCGAAGGCCATCAAGGAGGGAACCAAAGTTCTCCACTTACACAGGATTGAACGCAACGTTGGAGCGGATAATTATAGAGAGTTTGAAATAAATTTAAGAATAAATTGGAAAAGAATAAAAATGATTTTTAAATTCTAATTAATAAAAATTCCAAGTATGTAAGAGGGAATTTGAATAAACAGAGGAATAATGAATTTTAAAACTTAAGAGATATTATAAAGAATTTATTTCAATCCAAGGTTTAAATTTAAATAAAAGGGAAAAGTAAGGAAACTCATTTCAAAGTGAAGTATATAGGAAATCAATTGTAAATTGATTTAAGTGTTTGGAATTGGAATTTAAAAGAGAAGTGAGATTTTGAAATTTATAAACTGGGTTTATAAGGTAAAGTAAAATATTAGTGGATATTTGGAAGTATAAATTTCACGGTGGGAATTTATAAAAGAATGAGAATTTGTTTTAAAAATAAATAGTGATTTTTTTAAAAAAAGGTATGGAAATGGAAAGTGTATTTCACTGGAAAGCCGAGTATATTTAAAGGAGACTTTTTATGTATAAGTTAAAGGCTTTAAAAATTTGTTATAAAGGAATCTTTTAGAAAATTATTTATTTTTAAATGTTTAAAGTATATTTTATAATAAAGTGTTTTTTTATATTTTGTTTAAGTCTAAAGTACGTTTCAAAGCAAATTTTTAAATATAAGTTAAAAGTTTTAATGTTGTTTTTTAAAAAAAAAGCATGTTTTAGAAATTTATTATTTCTCAATGTTAAATTCTAAAGGAAGTATTTTTCAAAACTATTGTAGTTGTAAATATTAAAAGTGACTTGATATTTGTTTTAAAGGATAAAAATTTAGTTTATATTTTATTAAGAAGCTTTATTTTAAATATTCTTAAAGTATATATTTTTGAATAAGTATTAAAGTAGTTTTTTTTAAACTTGAATGTTTTAAGGATATTTTATAACAAAGAGTTTTTAAATTATTTTAAAAATCTAAAGTTTTGTACTTGGTGTTTCCAGAGGTGATAAATATTTGGAAATTTATTTCATAAGAGAAAGATGGTTTGAAACTGTTTTAAAAAGTGAAAAGTGGAAATATATCTTGTGAAGATATTTGAGATAAATAAATAATTTGGAAAATCATTTATTGTTTGATGGATGTTTGTGGATGTTAATTGATAGTTAAATAACTGACTATCAATATTGTCCAATGCGCTGATCGTTTCGAAGAGACCGGGATCGAGATTTATTTCTCGAAAACCACTTCGATCCGGTTTGTACGTTTTCGTGGGGAAAACAAGTTTGATATCAAAGATGGAATAGTGCCTTCGATTCCGTTCGAACCCGGAACAGACTTGTATGGATGAATGCTTTTGGAACATCGTCAGGTGGACGATGGGCATTCTAAGTGAAATGTTCTAAAAAGGTAACGCTTAGCCTCAAGCCTCATCAACCGGGAATGACGGAAAATCAGGGGTTATGCAGCAAGGCTATGTGGGTAGCGCCCATTAGGGTGAGGTCATCCCTGTCTAGATGTTCCTTTTTATTTCGGCTTAGTGGTGCGGTTGCTGATCCCAACTGTGCGGTGATCTTGCTCGGAATTACCCTTAGGTAGTTCCGGTCTTGTGTTGCAGGGGATCAGGCGTGATCCTCGGTACGCTGATCTAGACCAGGTACTATGACAGGTGGTACCCCAGTGCCTAGTCATTAGTTGGAAATCCATTCTCCCTACGTGCCTTTACAGTTTTGTTTGTATACCTATTAGCTGGAATTTAATAGATGTAACAATTTCGGCTATTTGAATAAGTATTTGTATATAGACACTATTATAATATCAGAGGATTTTTATAAGAAAGTGTTTTGGCTATCGTAAGGTAAAAACCCGACATGTTTATTTGTGGCGTGGTCTTACGAGATGCTTTTGATTTCAAAAGGTTTGGAAACTTTAATAATCCAATTGAGTGTGTTTTCTCACGTTGGTTCTCCAGACTGACTCGGGTGTTATTTTGTTATAATGCTCGGGTCAGACCGAGTATTACAGATACAGGATAGGATGCTGTGGAGCTTAGGAGAAAAGCTGGATGGCGATACATACTTACGTAGTTGTAAAAAAATTCCGCTGTGTTGATTAGTTGGGTATTCAATTTTGTAAGGACAAGCTGTGATAGCTGTCCAGTGGTGTGTATTGTGGTTATTGTACTATGATGATGTAATATATAAACAGATACATTTTTCCTTTGTGTAAAGATCAGTTAATATCTATTATATTTTATTCCACTACGATGGTTAGATTCTGATATTGGTTTCCTATTTTCTTCTTCTATCTCTTTCTTCTTTAACGCAAATGGTTCGTATTTCCGTTCTTCTTGAGTTGATTTGTTGGAGAATAGTGTCGACTCAAGGGGTACGGAACTGTGGGTCGTTTCAATGTATAGCTCTGATATCAAAAAGAACTCTAACTGAAAAACTATCAAAATGAACTCTAATTGAAAAACTAGAAATGAAAATCAGACCTCCAAAGGCTACTCCTTTTTCGTTCTTCTCAGTGGTATGCCTTGAGGATAGCCCCTCCAAAGCAAAAACATTGTTTTCTTTTACTCTGGATAATCCTTCTTCTTATGGCCTAGCTTATCATAATTATAGCATTTGACCTTGACTGACCCTTCTGGTCGTTAGCACTTCAAAGCATAATGTCCTTTCTGGCCGCAATTAAAGCAAGGGATCTCTGAAATATCCTTTCTACCACCACTTTTTTGAACTTTCCCTTTCGGTTGTTTTCTATTCTTCCCTTTCTAGTAGGGAGCCAACCTCCTCCTCTATTCTCCTTTCATCCTTACCTCAGCTTTCCTCTCCCCTTGGTACATACAATCGTACCTTCACGCCATATCCACTACAAACTCATAAAGTGATGATAGATGTGACACCACCTTATGATACAACCCTTGCTTCGATCCTTGAATAAACTTATCGTTTTTATTTACGTAGGAAATGCGGATTACGGATCTTAACGCAGAATTAACACTAGAGGGGAGCTGAATAGTGTTTAATTAATTTTATGAGTCTTTTTGAATTCTTTTCAAATTAAACCCAAACAGATGCAATTCACAAACACAGAGACAATCACAGAACCAGACACAGATGCAAATAGTAAATTAAAGCGGTAAAGGAAAGAACACATCGGAATTTTATATTGGTTCGAAGTTACCCTACATCCAGTCCAATACAATTTCTTGTGCAGTTTTCTTTTCAAATATAATATCGATATTACAACCTTGATTTCAAGGCCACCAGATACAACCTCTTATCTCCAAGTCCAGGGCAAATTCTTGATTTAACTAGGCTATAAGATTACCTAATTGATTTACGGGCTATAATCACAGCTAATTGATTTACGGGCCACAATCACACCGTTTCCAATCACACTTTGATAGAGAGAGACTCGATACACTTCGATCTTTCAATCTTTGATTACAAATTATCCTATAACTCTGAATAGCAGTAAGATCTTTGAGAGAGAGTGGTAGAGAATCAAACTAGAGGCGATCGAGTTTGATTCACTTAGGATTTCGGTAGAGTTTTGTTAATAATGTTTGAAAATAAGAATGGAAGAGAAAGAGGAGAGAAAACAAAGAAATCTTAAGTAAAAATTCATTGAAAACTACTGGTATATTTAGGAGAATAACGGTCATGTCCATTCGTGAAAGGTTATGATGAATAGACACTTCTTTTGAAAATTTGAATTTTAAAATCTACGGCTACCATGTCGACATGGGGGGTATAGGCATGTCGACATCCCCTAGTATTTTTTTTGAAAATTGATTTTTGTTTTAAAAGAGATTTTCTTTCTAAAGTTTGTCGAAACAATTTTAGAACTTTGTAAACTATTTTGAATATACTTTATGATTATAAAAATCCTTTGGAAAGTGATCTTACGAAATATAAAAGTAATAAAAACTAAATATATAAATATTTTGAGATTAAAGCTAAAACATTTAAACTAGAAGATAGTTTAAAACAAGAAATGATTTTGAAATTAATATGATTAAAAATTATTTTTGAATCAAGGCTAAAATATTTAAACCGAGAGAGAGAGATGTCCTTTAAAAAAGATAGTTTTGAAAAAATCTAAAAATAAGTCATTTGAAAATTTCGTGGATTCCATTCCACTAGAGAAGGTCGTGGGTTCCATTCCACTAAAGAGGTTGTGGGTTCCTGCCTACTATTAAAATCAGAATAAAGATTTTAGTGCTATTATGAAGTTTTAGCATAAATCTAGACTCTATTACTTATCTTGATATCTTGAACTCTTGATAATCTTGATACTCATGAGTCTTCAGTCTTGATTTCTACAATCTTGAATTCGTCAGTCTTGAATCTCTATACTGTACAGCCTTTATTCTCAGTACCTGCATATATATATATATATATATCCTGCATATACATATATATTCAGACAAAGATATTAGTACTTATATTTTATAACAAGTTCTAAGGTTTTTGTCATCAAAACCATCATCTCAGGAACTAACAATCTCCCCCATTTTGATGATGACAACCTATGTTTTTAAAATATACTCCACCAAACTCTGATTCTACTCTGACTCCCCCTTATTCCAACAACTCCCCCTTAATCTTAACCTAACTAACAGCCTAACTATCCTATTTTATAATTCTCCCTATCATTAGCAAAAACTAAGCCTAAACTACATAACTCCCCCTTAAACTAATACTATGGAACTAAATGCTAATAACGAAGTATAATAAGCGAAACATAAATCTAATTTTATTATATATGATGTTACATTACACATATATATGAAACATAGACACAAACATATACAAGTACACAAAATATAAAAACATTAATATAATAATCTATGAGAGTCCTTGACAATTGGTGACTTGTGAATCGAACAATTAGGGTAATGGAGACAAAAGTTTCCATGTTGTTCGACTAAAATACCATTTTTGTCAAAACAGACTTCTCCAACGCAAACAACATTATCATCCTCGTCCATTTGCACTTCTTCCTCTTCTTCTTCTTCTTTGTCGTCCTCTAATGAATTATGAATACGTATGTTAAAGGAATCATCTTCAATCACAATCGGGTCTGCATGATTATCCATTAGAAATTTTTGCAAATTTCTAAGAATCGTGCCTTGTTTCTCTTGTTAATTTAGTAAAGGTTGATTGATTCAAGGGTTTAGTCAGAATATCAGCTATTTGATTTTTAGTGTTGATAAATTCAAGGTAAATAATCCCTTTACTTATATTATCTCTGAGAAAATGATGTCTAATATCAATATGTTTGGTTCTGGCATGATGAGTAGGATTTTTGGATAGATTTATTGCACTTGTATTATCACAATAAATTGGTGATTTTGAAATATTTAATTCGAAATCCTTTAGGGTCTGTTGCATATAGATAACTTGAGAACAAGCCAAAGCAGCAGAGATATATTCTCCTTCAGTTGTTGATAGTGAGACAGTGTTTTGCTTTTTACTAAACTAGAAAACCATAGAATGTCCTAAAAAGTGACAAGTTTCACTTGTACTTTTTCGGGCTGATTTACAGCCAGCATAGTCAGCATCACAATATGAGATTAAATCAAATGAATCATTTTTAGGGTAAAATAGGCCATAATCTAAAATGTGTTTAACATATCTTAGGATACGTTTAACAGCTTTTAAATAGGTTTCTTTGGGTTGAGATTGGTATCTTGCACAGAGACAGACACTATGCATGATATCAGGCCTACTCGTAGTTATATAGAGTAGCGATCCAATCATTCACCTGTATAGTTTTTGATCAACACCTTTTGACATGTCTTCTTTATTTAAGGCTTCATTGGTTGCCATAGGAGTGGGTTTTCCACTCGCAGTGGTCATACTAAACTTACTAACTAGATCCCGAGCATACTTTTCTTGACTAATGAAAATACCACTATCTAATTGTTTTATTTGCAATCCTAAAAAGAAAGTAAGTTCACCCATATGACTCATCTCAAACTCTTTTGTCATTATTTCAGAAAACTCTTTGTTCATTTCATTGTTTGTTGATCCAAAAATGATATCATCTACATAAATCTATACTAATTGGATATCATTTTTGTTTCTTTTAATAAAAAGAGTATTATCTACTCTACCAATTTCAAATTTTGATTGTAATAGGTAAGATCTTAGTCTGTCATACTAGGCTCTAGGAGCTTGTTTCAGACCATATAAAACTTTCTTTAATTTGTAAACATAATTTGAAACTTTTCTTCTTCTTGACAATAACCTTGTGTGACTAACCGAGCTTTATTTCTAACGACCTCACCTTGTTCATTCATTTTATTTTTATAAACCCATTTAGTTCCTATTATAGTTTTGTCCTCAGATCTAGGAACAAGTTCCCATACATCATTTTTGGTAAATTGATTCAGTTCTTCTTGCATAGCAAGAATCCGTGAATCATCAGATGATGCTTCCTTTGGATTTTTGGGTTCAATAGTTGATATAAAAGCTACATTACTCATCTTGTTTAGTTGATTTCTGGTTCTAACAACAGATTCAATATTTCCTAGTATATTTTTTATAGGACGGTATTTTAAAAGCCTGATCCTTTTATTAGGATGAACCGTTTCACAATATGTTTCATTTGATTCATTATTTAAAGTAACAAAGTCATCTTCATCATTTATTTGAACAAAATATTTGAAATTTTCATCAAAAGATGCATGCATTGTTTCTTCAATGGTGTTAGTTTTTAAATTGAAAACTATGTATGCTTTACTTCTATTAGAATATCCAATAAAGATTCCTTTGTCGGATTTAGGATCAAATTTATCCAAATTGTCCTTTGTATTTAGAATAAAGCATTTACTTCCAAAAAATTTAAAATAAGATACCTTTGGTTTCTTATTGAAAAGAAGTTCATATGGTGTTTTATTGGTTACAGGTCTAATTAAAATCCTATTCAAAAGGTAACAAGCTGTAGCGACTGCTTCAGCCCAAAAATTTCTTGGTAGTTTACTATCTGAAAGCATAGTTCTTGCACACCCTTGAATCATCCTACTTTTACACTCTACCACTCCGTTTTGTTATGGAGTTCTTGGAAAAGAAAGATTATGAATTATTCCTTTTTATTACAGAAATTCTCAAAATTTTCATTTTCAAATTCTCCACTGTGATCACTGCGAATAGTTTTGATTTTTAAAGAAAGTTGATTTTGAATTCTTTTTGCAAAAGTTTTAAATAAATCAAAAGCATCACTTTTATGTTTCAGAAAAATTGTCCATGTAAATCTAGAATAATCATCTACAATTAAAAAAACATATTTGCTATGACTTATTGACTGAATTTAAGATGGACCAAACAGATCTAAATGAAGTAACTCAAGAGGTTTTGAAGTTGAAATCATAACTTTAAATTTGAATGAACTCTTCCTAAGTTTTCCTAATTGACAAGCATCACATATACTATCTACATTAAAATCCATTTTAGGAATGTGATATCCCGGAAATTTGGGGCAATATCAATTTAATAATCTGTTTAAATAATTAAATTGATTTGTTAATCTTTGATAATTAAATTTGAATTGATTTAATAATCTAATTAAATAAATATTTAATTAGTGAATTTTACTAATAAAATGATTTCTATTTATAATATATATATATATATATATATAATTGTATATATTGTAAATAGATAAGCTTGGGTTTGTAATTTAAATAATAAATAAAATCTTGTTTTTAATTTCTAATATATATTTTGATAGTTGGGAAATTATGATTTATTTAATATAAGCTTTTCAAAGCTATTTAAACAAAATAACTATATGGTTTTGAAATGAGATTAATAATAAGGATTATTTTATTTCTTTTTAAATATTATTAATAAATATGATTTAAGAATATATATAAGTTTAAAATACAATTCATATATGATATGTTAATTCATTTAATAATAGAAGTAATCTATAATCTCTTTTATAAATTATTTTAAATTGTCAATTGTATTATTTTCAAATAATAATTAGAATAGAATTGTTATTTTCAAAATTGAATGTGTAGTTATATATGTATGTATATAACTTGATTTTAATTGGATTTTGAATTTAAACAAATTTTGAAATTAAAAAGGGGTAATATTTTAAATATTTGGATTTTAAAATATATGGATAAGCTTTTATTTATATATATAATTAGTTTTATTTTCTTTAAAGTAACTTATATATATATAAATTTAAATAAGCATTTATAAATTAAGTAAAGGCTTTTATTTACATTTACAATAAATAAAATTAATTAAAAGGACATGTGTAATTTTCCTAAGAGCTTGTTTAAACAAGTGTAAACAAATTGATAATGGTAATGACAAATGTCAAGTTTTTAATTTTAGTTTTCTTTTTATTTTTAATAAACTACAAATTAACTTATATAAACATATGCCTCTCATTCCATTTTCTTTTTCTATCTTCTTCTTTTCAAAACTTAAGAAACCTTCAGCCTGAAAACAAAATCTCTCAAAACAAATCTGTAACAATTTCTCAAACCAAAATCAGTAATCAAATTCCTCAATCTCAAAACAAAGATCTGTAATTCAATCCTCCTCTCAAAAACAATCTGTAACCAAATTCCTCAAACCATAATCTCAGATCAAATCCCTGTTAACCATTATTCAAAATCAAGACTGCATTTCTTTAAAAACCTGGAATCAAAGCCTGTTTTCTTTTCAAGTCAAAAGCAAGTACACCTAATATAAAGCGATATCTCAACAAGATTAGCCTGCATGCAAGATCCAGTAACATCAAGCAACATGCAAATTTAAACAGCAAGCAATTCAAGTTTTAAAGATCAAAAGGCATCTCAGTTTAAAAGCATTCAAAGGCTTTTCAAAAGCAGTTTCAAAGAGGCTCTGTTCACTTTTAAAATTGGTGAGTAACATCTGTTTTAAAATCTAAATTATATAAAGTCTGGTTGCTTGGGTGATATCTGAAGTGAGTATGTTATGTGAATGTGTACAAGTGCATCCTTCCTGTATGTATTTATTGATGTATATGTGTGTTTGTTGAGTGTCTGTTCTTGCTTATTCCTGTTTTTAAGTTAAGAAATTTGTAGAAATTCCATTATCCCCTTATCTGATCTTTATTAGGATTTCAGATTCAAACAATAATCATTTGTTTAACCATGGGTTAGTGTTTAAAATTTAATTAAGTAAAAATATATATGAATGTCTCTAAGAAACTAGAAAATAACAGTGCATGTTTAAACAAGTGAAAATTCAAGTATCTTTATTTATCAATTCAGGTTTATAAACTAATTCCTTATACAAAATAATGATTTTTGAAAGAAAAATCACGATTTTAAATTGGGTAAATCTAGAGAATTAGTAAGATGGACGTGAATTGGGTTTTGTCGAAATTTTGGTGATCGGTGGGTTTTTAGGTTTCGTGATTGGAGTAATAGCTTGCTAAGTGATTGGGGATCATCAAAAAAATGCTCGATGATTTTATAAATCATTGTGGAGGATGAACGAGAGTAATTTAGGGTTTAAGGCCAGTTTTTGTCGTGGTTGTTCTCGAGAAAATTTCGAAATCAATGGTGAACCGGACTTGACTGGAGGTGGGGGAAACGGAGCTTGGGACTTCGACGAGGCTTTGATCGGAGTATCAGATTTTCTGGTGACCAGAGGTGGTGAAACGAGGTGGTTTTGGATGATGGGTTCTGTTCCAGGTTTGGTCGTAATGCTCGAATTCGACTGAGAAGTTTGTTCGTGGTTCTGATGATTGGAATCGCTAGTGGGTGTCGTAGACGATGTGCCGGCGTTGGCATCGGTGGTCGAAGGCGATCGAGTCGCCTGTGCACGTGCACAAGATATCGGCAATGTTTTTGTTTGAGTTGAGGAAGAAGTAGTTGTACTCGAGAAGGTGATGGGTTTGGCTCGAAGTCATGCTCGAGGAAATAGGGTTCTGGCTCGGGTTCGTTTAGCGAAAACTCGTGTGGGTTGTAGTTGTTTTTAAAAATTTAATCATAACAAAGTTTAAATAAAAAGAAGGGAAAAATTCGAAGTCGGACTCGGGGGTTTTCAACTTTTTCTTGGGTATTTTGATGTTTGGCTCGGGTCAGTTGGGAGGTTGCATATTTTAAAGCCTGATAGTGTTTTAAACTTTAAAATGTAGAGTAGGATTTAAAACAAAGTTTTAAATCAAGTTTAGAGTATGAATTCAGATTTAAATTTGTATTCTAGTTGGAAATAAATAAGTTTATAAATTATAATGTTTAAACAAATTTAAAATGTTTAAAGTATAATTTAAAAAGGTTTGAATTTTAAATGAATGGGTTTAAAATCTTATAAATTTCTTTTATAAATGTTAAATGTTTCTTTAACATTTAGATTAAAAAGGTTTTGTAAATTTGATTTAAAATTTGTTAAAGTTAAATTTGTAATTCAATTTAAAATCTTTAATTTGAAATAAATTAAAAGAAGGATTTAGAAGTAAAATGTTTTAAAATCTTTTGTTAATAATAATTCAAGTTGTTATAAAGGATTAATACTTAAATTTAAAGATTAATTAAGGGTTAATGATTTAGGAGTCATTAAACGAATAAGGTAATTAAAAGGATAATTTAATAATTTAATTAATTAATGATTTAGTGTTAATTAATTAAATAATTAAGATTATAAGTTAATTAATTAAGGTTAATTAATTTGGGATTAATCATTTATTTAGATAAGTATAGATTTTTAATAAATGATTAGATAATTTAATTAATCAAGTGATTAAAGGTTTATTTAGCAATTAATTTAGTAATTAGAAATTAATTAAATGGGTAATTAAGAATTTATTAAGTTGTAAAATTAATAAATAATTGATTTAAGCTTAATTACTTAAGGAAAGTAATTAGAGAATTGATTAATAATTAATGAGGGTTCATTAATTAGGAATTATTAAATAATTAATTAATATGATTAATTTGATAATCAATTAGATTAATTAGTTAATATGAAATTGGTTAAGTATAATTACTTAATGGAAGTAATTAAATGAATTAATTACTTAAGGTAATTAATTAAATAAATTTGATAAAGTTAAATTAATTAATTAAATTAAATTAAGATAATCACTGGGTGATTTGATAATATAATTACTTAATGTAATTAGTAAAGTATAATTACTTAGGAAAGTAATTAAAGGCAATTACTGGATGTAATTAAATGGAGATAATAAAGTAATTTGAGTTTAAATTACTTTATATAATTAATCAAGGAATTAATTAAAAGATAATTAATTAATTGAGTAATTAATTTATGGAAGAAGTAATTAAGGGTAGTTAATTACTAAATGAGATTAATCAAAGGTGATTAATAAATGTGACTAATTAAAGATTATTTATTAAATGAAATTAATTTAAATAGGATAATTAATTAAGAATAATTAGGAATCATTGATTAATATAATTAATGATGTAATTAAGGGTTGATTAATTTAATTTTAATCAATAATAAGTGATTAAAGTAATTAATTAATTGTAATTAATTAAGCATTAATGTAATTAAGTATAGTTAATTAATTAATGAAGTAATTAAGGATTAATTACTGTAATGGTTTAAGATAATTAATTTGTGAAATTAATTAAGGATTAATTACTTAAAGTAATTAAAGGATAATTAATCAGGAATGATTAATTAAGATGATACTTAAAGTATGATTAATTAATTGGTTTAATTAATAATTAAGTAAGAAGGATTTATAAAATGAAGTAATTAATTTAATTCACTTTAAATTGATTAGAGATGATATAAATCATTACTTAAGGATGATGAATGATATTGAATGCTTTGCATTGTTTGATATCTCTGATGAGATATGATTGATCTGTGATATAGATACTTGGTTGAATTGTAATGATAATGTGAATTATCTGTTTGTGATAATGTAGATTATCTATTGAATTATCTATCTCTGTGTATGTAGATAACTGAATTGAATTGTTTTAACTTTAAAACAACTTGGCCTTAAAAGATACGTTTTGGATTTCGATGAGACCGGGATCGGGTTTCCAGATTTGGATATCCGAATACCACATCGATCCAAATTAACGTTAGGTCGTGAATCTCAAGTGAAGATGAAGATTCAGAGTGCAAGGGTTATTGTCGTTAACTCTGAGGGTGATTCCAAAATGAGTGTAACGAGATAATGCCTTCGGTTTCGTTCGAACCCGGAACGAACTTGTATGGATTGAATGCTTTCAGAACATCATCAGGAGGACGATGAGCATTCTAAGTGATGTGTTCTGATTAAATGTAATCGTGACCTCAAGCCTCATCAACCGGGAATGGCTAAAACAGGGGAGGTGCAGCAAGGCTTCGTGGGTAGCACCCACTGAGAGTAAGGTCATTCCTGTCTAGAGAGTTCCTTTATTTCGGCTTAGTGGTGCAGTTGGCGACGGCCATCTGTGGGGTGATTTTATTCGGGATTATCCAGTAAGGGATGGTTCCGGCTTTGTGTTGCAGGGGATTGGGAGTAATCCTCGGTACGGTGATCTAGGCCCCGTACTGTGATGAGCGGTACCCAGTAGCTCTGCCATTGTATGGAATCCAATTTCCAATAAGTGCCGTACGTGTTAGTTGTGCCCAACTATGTTGGAACGTGAGATGTAAGCATTCCAGCTATTTCTGTATTTTACTTGAAAACCCTAGACTCTATTGTAATACAGCTGGATTTCCTATCAAATGTTTTAGTTAGCGTAAGGTAAAAACTTACCCATATTTATTTGTGGGGAGTTTTACGTGATACTTTTTCTTTCAAAGGATTTTCAAAGTTAAGCAAGTTTAACCTGTTACTCACACCAGACCCATGTCTGACCCAAGTGTTTATTTCTGTTTTATAAACTCTTGGGTACTCAAATTTTTACGAGTAGCCAAGGGATTCAGGTTTAGCTTTGACGAGTTTTCTGGAGGAGCAAATGGAGCAGGAGGCTTCAGCGTTCGTAGATATATAGTATTCCGCTGTGTAGATCTCTGTGATAGTGTTTGTATTGTATTTGAGTTGTAATGTCTAGACAGATGTTTATAACTGTCTAGTATGTGATGTATATGTTGTGTAACTCTGATAAGTGTTGTATACTATGTAATAGTTTATGTTATTAATATAATTTATTTGTTCCGCTGTGTGAGATTCTGATGTTGTTTCTTTCTCTCTTCTCTTCTTTTCTCTTTTCTATCCCTTTCTTTCTTATTGCCGATGCGACTACCTGGGCATAGGAAGTCGGGTCGTTACATTTGGTATCATAGCAGTTGGTTGAGTGAATACCTAGCTCTAGAGTGGTGTCTATCTTGAGAGAGCGTATTTGTAATTTTTATATAACTATATATATATCTATTCTACCTATTTGTTGGGTTACCTGTTCGGGTTTTCCAATATAAGATATAAAGGTAGATAGGGTGGTGGTGTGTGAAACACGACTACCAATGGTTGGAATTTGAATGTTGAGGTTGGAAGTGTATTTGACGAGACTGTAGACCTAATACCGTCTCGAGTAAACTTTGCAGTTGTGTAAGGATTTCATAAATCTCTGAAGGAAACCTGTTAAGGTTCGGAGTTTATCTTTGAAGTTTGGATGAGTAGAGTTGGATCTGTCGATTGAGCAGAAGCGAGTGATGGTATCTTGATACCTCAGGTAATAGTAGCTGTGTGATGAGATGCAGTGACTGTGGTTGTTCCCGAAGATGTTTTCTTTGGAACAAGTTAATGAAGTGTGTCTGTTTCGGTGTTGTGGCTGAGTTCAGCATGGTGTTTCTGTTTTGGTTGAGGTCCGAGTTTCTTGAAGAGCTTTGGATTGAGAAGTCTTTGGCATCGCTGGCAGCGTTGCAGCTCGGAGTATTCTGTGCATTGGCAGGAAGTTTTCTGGCTGATCAGTTTTTCTGAAGGTGAAGTTCAGAAGCAGCAGAGGATCCATTTCTTCAGTGAATTGGATAGTTAAGTATGAGCTGTTTTGATTGGTAAAGAGAGAACAGTTTTCTTTGGAATTAGGCTGGATTGATCGCAAAAGTGACTTGCGATTGCTGAGTATTCTCTTGAGTTATCTGAGATTTTCTGGGATGTGTTGTCCAGTTTGTGCTTGTGTTCTTCATCAGCATTTTCATTCTATTCCAGATCAGAGTGGTGCAGCGAAAGCAGTTTGGCGAGTGCTCCTGTTTGTCTTTTCCAGATAGGAGAAGTTAGTTCGGTCTTCTGATGTTTGTGAGTAGAGTTGGTGTTCTTGGTCTTGGTTGATCTTGAGGAGATCATTGTGTGGAGTTATTTTTAGTCCTGTTTGTTTCGAGGAAGCATTGGCGAAGGTTGAGTTGATCAAGAAGGATTTGTAGGAAGCCCAAGATCGTCTGAAGGATTTTGTGGATAAGAGACGGAGGAATTTGGAATTCGAAGTTGGAGACTTCATTGTTGTTGAAGTTTTCTCTGGTAAAAGGGAGCTATAAGATTGGGTAAGTCTGGGAAGTCAGCTCCGAGTTGTTTTGGATCTCTTCTGTGTTCTGATTTGGATAAGAGTTTGATCTACTGGATTGAATTGTCAGTTTGGATGACTGGAATTCGATGTGTTTCATGTATCTCTGAGGGAGTACGTGTATGATCTATCTCTGGTTGTGGAACCAGCAGTTCTGGAGGATTTGGTTGTTGAGTCAGACTCGTCTGTAGTCTGATATCTTGTTTAGTTCTGTAGATCTAGATGAGTAGGAATTCTATAGCTTAGTAGTATTGATTGTTTGGATTTTGTAGAGCGAGTATCCCGGTAGATATATACTTGGGGAAACTCGAGGAAATTGTATTCGGAATTTTGTCTGGATAATTAGAATTGTTTGATTGGATAAATTGGTTGCTAGGGTTGTTAGCATATAGATGATAATATATGCTTGTGATTTAAATAGATTATTAAATTACCTTTGTTTTAAATTTCGGGGACGAAATTATTTTAAGGGGGGAGGAATGTGATATCCTGGAAATTTGGGACAATATCAATTTAATAATCTGTTTAAATAATTAAATTGATTTGTTAATCTTTGATAATTAAATTTGAATTGATTTAATAATCTAATTAAATAAATATTTAATTAGTGAATTTTACTAATAAAATGATTTCTATTTATAATATATATATATATATATATATATATAATTGTATATATTGTAAATAGATAAGCTTGGGTTTGTAATTTAAATAATAAATAAAATCTTGTTTTTAATTTCTAATATATATTTTGATAGTTGGGAAATTATGATTTATTTAATATAAGCTTTTCAAAGCTATTTAAACAAAATAACTATATGGTTTTGAAATGAGATTAATAATAAGGATTATTTTATTTCTTTTTAAATATTATTAATAAATATGATTTAAGAATATATATAAGTTTAAAATACAATTCATATATGATATGTTAATTCATTTAATAATAGAAGTAATCTATAATCTCTTTTATAAATTATTTTAAATTGTCAATTGTATTATTTTCAAATAATAATTAGAATAGAATTGTTATTTTCAAAATTGAATGTGTAGTTATATATGTATGTATATAACTTGATTTTAATTGGATTTTGAATTTAAACAAATTTTGAAATTAAAAAGGGGTAATATTTTAAATATTTGGATTTTAAAATATATGGATAAGCTTTTATTTATATATATAATTAGTTTTATTTTCTTTAAAGTAACTTATATATATATATAAATTTAAATAAGCATTTATAAATTAAGTAAAGGCTTTTATTTACATTTACAATAAATAAAATTAATTAAAAGGACATGTGTAATTTTCCTAAGAGCTTGTTTAAACAAGTGTAAACAAATTGATAATGGTAATGACAAATGTCAAGTTTTTAATTTTAGTTTTCTTTTTATTTTTAATAAACTACAAATTAACTTATATAAACATATGCCTCTCATTCCATTTTCTTTTTCTATCTTCTTCTTTTCAAAACTTAAGAAACCTTCAGCCTGAAAACAAAATCTCTCAAAACAAATCTGTAACAATTTCTCAAACCAAAATCAGTAATCAAATTCCTCAATCTCAAAACAAAGATCTGTAATTCAATCCTCCTCTCAAAAACAATCTGTAACCAAATTCCTCAAACCATAATCTCAGATCAAATCCCTGTTAACCATTTTTCAAAATCAAGACTGCATTTCTTTAAAAACCTGGAATCAAAGCCTGTTTTCTTTTCAAGTCAAAAGCAAGTACACCTAATATAAAGCGATATCTCAACAAGATTAGCCTGCATGCAAGATCCAGTAACATCAAGCAACATGCAAATTTAAACAGCAAGCAATTCAAGTTTTAAAGATCAAAAGGCATCTCAGTTTAAAAGCATTCAAAGGCTTTTCAAAAGCACTTTCAAAGAGGCTCTGTTCACTTTTAAAATTGGTGAGTAACATCTGTTTTAAAATCTAAATTATATAAAATCTGGTTGCTTGGGTGATATCTGAAGTGAGTATGTTATGTGAATGTGTACAAGTGCATCCTTCCTGTATGTATTTATTGATGTATATGTGTGTTTGTTGAGTGTCTGTTCTTGCTTATTCCTGTTTTTAAGTTAAGAAATTTGTAGAAATTCCATTATCCCCTTATCTGATCTTTATTAGGATTTCAGATTCAAACAATAATCGTTTGTTTAACCATGGGTTAGTGTTTAAAATTTAATTAAGTAAAAATATTTATGAATGTCTCTAAGAAACTAGAAAATAACAGTGCATGTTTAAACAAGTGAAAATTCAAGTATCTTTATTTATCAATTCAGGTTTATAAACTAATTCCTTATACAAAATAATGATTTTTGAAAGAAAAATCACGATTTTAAATTGGGTAAATCTAGAGAATTAGTAAGATGGACGTGAATTGGGTTTTGTCGAAATTTTGGTGATCGGTGGGTTTTTAGGTTTCGTGATTGGAGTAATAGCTTGCTAAGTGATTGGGGATCATCAAAAAAATGCTCGATGATTTTATAAATCATTGTGGAGGATGAACGAGAGTAATTTAGGGTTTAAGGCCAGTTTTTGTCGTGGTTGTTCTCGAGAAAATTTCGAAATCAATGGTGAACCGGACTTGACTGGAGGTGGGGGAAACGGAGCTTGGGACTTCGACGAGGCTTTGATCGGAGTATCAGATTTTCTGGTGACCAGAGGTGGTGAAACGAGGTGGTTTTGGATGATGGGTTCTGTTCCAGGTTTGGTCGTAATGCTCGAATTCGACTGAGAAGTTTGTTCGTGGTTCTGATGATTGGAATCGCTAGTGGGTGTCGTAGACGATGTGCCGGCATTGGCATCGGTGGTCGAAGGCGATCGAGTCGCCTGTGCACGTGCACAAGATATCGGCAATGTTTTTGTTTGAGTTGAGGAAGAAGTAGTTGTACTCGAGAAGGTGATGGGTTTGGCTCGAAGTCATGCTCGAGGAAATAGGGTTCTGGCTCGGGTTCGTTTAGCGAAAACTCGTGTGGGTTGTAGTTGTTTTTAAAAATTTAATCATAACAAAGTTTAAATAAAAAGAAGGGAAAAATTCGAAGTCGGACTCGGGGGTTTTCAACTTTTTCTTGGGTATTTTGATGTTTGGCTCGGGTCAGTTGGGAGGTTGCATATTTTAAAGCCTGATAGTGTTTTAAACTTTAAAATG
Organism: Allium fistulosum; assembly: GCA_030737815.1. NCBI lineage: Eukaryota > Viridiplantae > Streptophyta > Magnoliopsida > Asparagales > Amaryllidaceae > Allium > Allium fistulosum. The sequence goes on along the minus strand of CM060907.1, from coordinate 639,335,085 downwards.
TAGAGTAGGATTTAAAACAAAGTTTTAAATCAAGTTTAGAGTATGAATTCAGATTTAAATTTGTATTCTAGTTGGAAATAAATAAGTTTATAAATTATAATGTTTAAACAAATTTAAAATGTTTAAAGTATAATTTAAAAAGGTTTGAATTTTAAATGAATGGGTTTAAAATCTTATAAATTTCTTTTATAAATGTTAAATGTTTCTTTAACATTTAGATTAAAAAGGTTTTGTAAATTTGATTTAAAATTTGTTAAAGTTAAATTTGTAATTCAATTTAAAATCTTTAATTTGAAATAAATTAAAAGAAGGATTTAGAAGTAAAATGTTTTAAAATCTTTTGTTAATAATAATTCAAGTTGTTATAAAGGATTAATACTTAAATTTAAAGATTAATTAAGGGTTAATGATTTAGGAGTCATTAAACGAATAAGGTAATTAAAAGGATAATTTAATAATTTAATTAATTAATGATTTAGTGTTAATTAATTAAATAATTAAGATTATAAGTTAATTAATTAAGGTTAATTAATTTGGGATTAATCATTTATTTAGATAAGTATAGATTTTTAATAAATGATTAGATAATTTAATTAATCAAGTGATTAAAGGTTTATTTAGCAATTAATTTAGTAATTAGAAATTAATTAAATGGGTAATTAAGAATTTATTAAGTTGTAATTAATAAATAATTGATTTAAGCTTAATTACTTAAGGAAATTAATTAGAGAATTGATTAATAATTAATGAGGGTTCATTAATTAGGAATTATTAAATAATTAATTAATATGATTAATTTGATAATCAATTAGATTAATTAGTTAATATGAAATTGGTTAAGTATAATTACTTAATGGAAGTAATTAAATGAATTAATTACTTAAGGTAATTAATTAAATAAATTTGATAAAGTTAAATTAATTAATTAAATTAAATTAAGATAATCACTGGGTGATTTGATAATATAATTACTTAATGTAATTAGTAAAGTATAATTACTTAGGAAAGTAATTAAAGGCAATTACTGGATGTAATTAAATGGAGATAATAAAGTAATTTGAGTTTAAATTACTTTATATAATTAATCAAGGGATTAATTAAAAGATAATTAATTAATTGAGTAATTAATTTATGGAAGAAGTAATTAAGGGTAGTTAATTACTAAATGAGATTAATCAAAGGTGATTAATAAATGTGACTAATTAAAGATTAATTATTAAATGAAATTAATTTAAATAGGATAATTAATTAAGAATAATTAGGAATCATTAATTAATATAATTAATGATGTAATTAAGGGTTGATTAATTTAATTTTAATCAATAATAAGTGATTAAAGTAATTAATTAATTGTAATTAATTAAGCATTAATGTAATTAAGTATAGTTAATTAATTAATGAAGTAATTAAGGATTAATTACTGTAATGGTTTAAGATAATTAATTTGTGAAATTAATTAAGGATTAATTACTTAAAGTAATTAAAGGATAATTAATCAGGAATGATTAATTAAGATGATACTTAAAGTATGATTACTTAATTGGTTTAATTAATAATTAAGTAAGAAGGATTTATAAAATGAAGTAATTAATTTAATTCACTTTAAATTGATTAGAGATGATATAAATCATTACTTAAGGATGATGAATGATATTGAATGCTTTGCATTGTTTGATATCTCTGATGAGATATGATTGATCTGTGATATAGATACTTGGTTGAATTGTAATGATAATGTGAATTATCTGTTTGTGATAATGTAGATTATCTATTGAATTATCTATCTCTGTGTATGTAGATAACTGAATTGAATTGTTTTAACTTTAAAACAACTTGGCCTTAAAAGATACGTTTTGGATTTCGATGAGACCGGGATCGGGTTTCCAGATTTGGATATCCGAATACCACATCGATCCAAATTAACGTTAGGTCGTGAATCTCAAGTGAAGATGAAGATTCAGAGTGCAAGGGTTATTGTCGTTAACTCTGAGGGTGATTCCAAAATGAGTGTAACGAGATAATGCCTTCGGTTTCGTTCGAACCCAGAACGAACTTGTATGGATTGAATGCTTTCAGAACATCGTCAGGAGGACGATGAGCATTCTAAGTGATGTGTTCTGATTAAAGGTAATCGTGACCTCAAGCCTCATCAACCGGGAATGGCTAAAACAGGGGAGGTGCAGCAAGGCTTCGTGGGTAGCACCCACTGAGAGTAAGGTCATCCCTGTCTAGAGAGTTCCTTTATTTCAGCTTAGTGGTGCAGTTGGCGACGGCCATCTGTGTGGTGATTTTATTCGGGATTATCCAGTAAGGGATGGTTCCGGCTTTGTGTTGCAGGGGATTGGGAGTAATCCTCGGTACGGTGATCTAGGCCCCGTACTGTGATGAGCGGTACCCAGTAGCTCTGCCATTGTATGGAATCCAATTTCCAATAAGTGCCGTACGTGTTAGTTGTGCCCAACTATGTTGGAACGTGAGATGTAAGCATTCCAGCTATTTCTGTATTTTACTTGAAAACCCTAGACTCTATTGTAATACAACTGGATTTCCTATCAAATGTTTTAGTTAGCGTAAGGTAAAAACTTACCCATATTTATTTGTGGGGAGTTTTACGTGATACTTTTTCTTTCAAAGGATTTTCAAAGTTAAGCAAGTTTAACCTGTTACTCACACCAGACCCATGTCTGACCCAAGTGTTTATTTCTGTTTTATAAACTCTTGGGTACTCAAATTTTTACGAGTAGCCAAGGGATTCAGGTTTAGCTTTGACGAGTTTTCTGGAGGAGCAAATGGAGCAGGAGGCTTCAGCGTTCGTAGATATATAGTATTCCGCTGTGTAGATCTCTGTGATAGTGTTTGTATTGTATTTGAGTTGTAATGTCTAGACAGATGTTTATAACTGTCTAGTATGTGATGTATATGTTGTGTAACTCTGATAAGTGTTGTATACTATGTAATAGTCTATGTTATTAATATAATTTATTTGTTCCGCTGTGTGAGATTCTGATGTTGTTTCTTTCTCTCTTCTCTTCTTTTCTCTTTTCTATCCCTTTCTTTCTTATTGCCGATGCGACTTCCTGGGCATAGGAAGTCGGGTCGTTACATTTGGTATCAGAGCAGTTGGTTGAGTGAATACCTAGCTCTAGAGTGGTGTCTATCTTGAGAGAGCGTATTTGTAATTTTTATATAACTATATATATATATATCTATTCTACCTATTTGTTGGGTTACCTGTTCGGGTTTTCCAATATAAGATATAAAGGTAGATAGGGTGGTGGTGTGTGAAACACGACTACCAATGGTTGGAATTTGAATGTTGAGGTTGGAAGTGTATTTGACGAGACTGTAGACCTAATACCGTCTCGAGTAAACTTTGCAGTTGTGTAAGGATTTCATAAATCTCTGAAGGAAACCTGTTAAGGTTCGGAGTTTATCTTTGAAGTTTGGATGAGTAGAGTTGGATCTGTCGATTGAGCAGAAGCGAGTGATGGTATCTTGATACCTCAGGTAATAGTAGCTGTGTGATGAGATGCAGTGACTGTGGTTGTTCCCGAAGATGTTTTCTTTGGAACAAGTTAATGAAGTGTGTCTGTTTCGGTGTTGTGGCTGAGTTCAGCATGGTGTTTCTGTTTTGGTTGAGGTCCGAGTTTCTTGAAGAGCTTTGGATTGAGAAGTCTTTGGCATCGCTGGCAGCGTTGCAGCTCGGAGTATTCTGTGCATTGGCAGGAAGTTTTCTGGCTGATCAGTTTTTCTGAAGGTGAAGTTCAGAAGCAGCAGAGGATCCATTTCTTCAGTGAATTGGATAGTTAAGTATGAGCTGTTTTGATTGGTAAAGAGAGAACAGTTTTCTTTGGAATTAGGCTGGATTGATCGCAAAAGTGACTTGCGATTGCTGAGTATTCTCTTGAGTTATCTGAGATTTTCTGGGATGTGTTGTCCAGTTTGTGCTTGTGTTCTTCATCAGCATTTTCATTCTATTCCAGATCAGAGTGGTGCAGCGAAAGCAGTTTGGCGAGTGCTCCTGTTTGTCTTTTCCAGATAGGAGAAGTTAGTTCGGTCTTCTGATGTTTGTGAGTAGAGTTGGTGTTCTTGGTCTTGGTTGATCTTGAGGAGATCATTGTGTGGAGTTATTTTTAGTCCTGTTTGTTTCGAGGAAGCATTGGCGAAGGTTGAGTTGATCAAGAAGGATTTGTAGGAAGCCCAAGATCGTCTGAAGGATTTTGTGGATAAGAGACGGAGGAATTTGGAATTCGAAGTTGGAGACTTCATTGTTGTTGAAGTTTTCTCTGGTAAAAGGGAGCTATAAGATTGGGTAAGTCTGGGAAGTCAGCTCCGAGTTGTTTTGGATCTCTTCTGTGTTCTGATTTGGATAAGAGTTTGATCTACTGGATTGAATTGTCAGTTTGGATGACTGGAATTCGATGTGTTTCATGTATCTCTGAGGGAGTACGTGTATGATCTATCTCTGGTTGTGGAACCAGCAGTTCTGGAGGATTTGGTTGTTGAGTCAGACTCGTCTGTAGTCTGATATCTTGTTTAGTTCTGTAGATCTAGATGAGTAGGAATTCTATAGCTTAGTAGTATTGATTGTTTGGATTTTGTAGAGCGAGTATCCCGGTAGATATATACTTGGGGAAACTCGAGGAAATTGTATTCGGAATTTTGTCTGGATAATTAGAATTGTTTGATTGGATAAATTGGTTGCTAGGGTTGTTAGCATATAGATGATAATATATGCTTGTGATTTAAATAGATTATTAAATTACCTTTGTTTTAAATTTCGGGGACGAAATTATTTTAAGGGGGGAGGAATGTGATATCCTGGAAATTTGGGACAATATCAATTTAATAATCTGTTTAAATAATTAAATTGATTTGTTAATCTTTGATAATTAAATTTGAATTGATTTAATAATCTAATTAAATAAATATTTAATTAGTGAATTTTACTAATAAAATGATTTCTATTTATAATATATATATATATATATATATATATAATTGTATATATTGTAAATAGATAAGCTTGGATTTGTAATTTAAATAATAAATAAAATCTTGTTTTTAATTTCTAATATATATTTTGATAGTTGGGAAATTATGATTTATTTAATATAAGCTTTTCAAAGCTATTTAAACAAAATAACTATATGGTTTTGAAATGAGATTAATAATAAGGATTATTTTATTTCTTTTTAAATATTATTAATAAATATGATTTAAGAATATATATAAGTTTAAAATACAATTCATATATGATATGTTAATTCATTTAATAATAGAAGTAATCTATAATCTCTTTTATAAATTATTTTAAATTGTCAATTGTATTATTTTCAAATAATAATTAGAATAGAATTGTTATTTTCAAAATTGAATGTGTAGTTATATATGTATGTATATAACTTGATTTTAATTGGATTTTGAATTTAAACAAATTTTGAAATTAAAAAGGGGTAATATTTTAAATATTTGGATTTTAAAATATATGGATAAGCTTTTATTTATATATATAATTAGTTTTATTTTCTTTAAAGTAACTTATATATATATAAATTTAAATAAGCATTTATAAATTAAGTAAAGGCTTTTATTTACATTTACAATAAATAAAATTAATTAAAAGGACATGTGTAATTTTCCTAAGAGCTTGTTTAAACAAGTGTAAACAAATTGATAATGGTAATGACAAATGTCAAGTTTTTAATTTTAGTTTTCTTTTTATTTTTAATAAACTACAAATTAACTTATATAAACATATGCCTCTCATTCCATTTTCTTTTTCTATCTTCTTCTTTTCAAAACTTAAGAAACCTTCAGCCTGAAAACAAAATCTCTCAAAACAAATCTGTAACAATTTCTCAAACCAAAATCAGTAATCAAATTCCTCAATCTCAAAACAAAGATCTGTAATTCAATCCTCTTCTCAAAAACAATCTGTAACCAAATTCCTCAAACCATAATCTCAGATCAAATCCCTGTTAACCATTTTTCAAAATCAAGACTGCATTTCTTTAAAAACCTGGAATCAAAGCCTGTTTTCTTTTCAAGTCAAAAGCAAGTACACCTAATCTAAAGCGATATCTCAACAAGATTAGCCTGCATGCAAGATCCAGTAACATCAAGCAACATGCAAATTTAAACAGCAAGCAATTCAAGTTTTAAAGATCAAAAGGCATCTCAGTTTAAAAGCATTCAAAGGCTTTTCAAAAGCACTTTCAAAGAGGCTCTGTTCACTTTTAAAATTGGTGAGTAACATCTGTTTTAAAATCTAAATTATATAAAATCTGGTTGCTTGGGTGATATCTGAAGTGAGTATGTTATGTGAATGTGTACAAGTGCATCCTTCCTGTATGTATTTATTGATGTATATGTGTGTTTGTTGAGTGTCTGTTCTTGCTTATTCCTGTTTTTAAGTTAAGAAATTTGTAGAAATTCCATTATCCCCTTATCTGATCTTTATTAGGATTTCAGATTCAAACAATAATCGTTTGTTTAACCATGGGTTAGTGTTTAAAATTTAATTAAGTAAAAATATATATGAATGTCTCTAAGAAACTAGAAAATAACAGTGCATTTTTAAACAAGTGAAAATTCAAGTATCTTTATTTATCAATTCAGGTTTATAAACTAATTCCTTATACAAAATAATGATTTTTGAAAGAAAAATCACGATTTTAAATTGGGTAAATCTAGAGAATTAGTAAGATGGACGTGAATTGGGTTTTGTCGAAATTTTGGTGATCGGTGGGTTTTTAGGTTTCGTGATTGGAGTAATAGCTTGCTAAGTGATTGGGGATCATCAAAAAAATGCTCGATGATTTTATAAATCATTGTGGAGGATGAACGAGAGTAATTTAGGGTTTAAGGCCAGTTTTTGTCGTGGTTGTTCTCGAGAAAATTTCGAAATCAATGGTGAACCGGACTTGACTGGAGGTGGGGGAAACGGAGCTTGGGACTTCGACGAGGCTTTGATCGGAGTATCAGATTTTCTGGTGACCAGAGGTGGTGAAACGAGGTGGTTTTGGATGATGGGTTCTGTTCCAGGTTTGGTCGTAATGCTCGAATTCGACTGAGAAGTTTGTTCGTGGTTCTGATGATTGGAATCGCTAGTGGGTGTCGTAGACGATGTGCCGGCGTTGGCATCGGTGGTCGAAGGCGATCGAGTCGCCTGTGCACGTGCACAAGATATCGGCAATGTTTTTGTTTGAGTTGAGGAAGAAGTAGTTGTACTCGAGAAGGTGATGGGTTTGGCTCGAAGTCATGCTCGAGGAAATAGGGTTCTGGCTCGGGTTCGTTTAGCGAAAACTCGTGTGGGTTGTAGTTGTTTTTAAAAATTTAATCATAACAAAGTTTAAATAAAAAGAAGGGAAAAATTCGAAGTCGGACTCGGGGGTTTTCAACTTTTTCTTGGGTATTTTGATGTTTGGCTCGGGTCAGTTGGGAGGTTGCATATTTTAAAGCCTGATAGTGTTTTAAACTTTAAAATGTAGAGTAGGATTTAAAACAAAGTTTTAAATCAAGTTTAGAGTATGAATTCAGATTTAAATTTGTATTCTAGTTGGAAATAAATAAGTTTATAAATTATAATGTTTAAACAAATTTAAAATGTTTAAAGTATAATTTAAAAAGGTTTGAATTTTAAATGAATGGGTTTAAAATCTTATAAATTTCTTTTATAAATGTTAAATGTTTCTTTAACATTTAGATTAAAAAGGTTTTGTAAATTTGATTTAAAATTTGTTAAAGTTAAATTTGTAATTCAATTTAAATCTTTAATTTGAAATAAATTAAAAGAAGGATTTAGAAGTAAAATGTTTTAAAATCTTTTGTTAATAATAATTCAAGTTGTTATAAAGGATTAATACTTAAATTTAAAGATTAATTAAGGGTTAATGATTTAGGAGTCATTAAACGAATAAGGTAATTAAAAGGATAATTTAATAATTTAATTAATTAATGATTTAGTGTTAATTAATTAAATAATTAAGATTATAAGTTAATTAATTAAGGTTAATTAATTTGGGATTAATCATTTATTTAGATAAGTATAGATTTTTAATAAATGATTAGATAATTTAATTAATCAAGTGATTAAAGGTTTATTTAGCAATTAATTTAGTAATTAGAAATTAATTAAATGGGTAATTAAGAATTTATTAAGTTGTAATTAATAAATAATTGATTTAAGCTTAATTACTTAAGGAAATTAATTAGAGAATTGATTAATAATTAATGAGGGTTCATTAATTAGGAATTATTAAATAATTAATTAATATGATTAATTTGATAATCAATTAGATTAATTAGTTAATATGAAATTGGTTAAGTATAATTACTTAATGGAAGTAATTAAATGAATTAATTACTTAAGGTAATTAATTAAATAAATTTGATAAAGTTAAATTAATTAATTAAATTAAATTAAGATAATCACTGGGTGATTTGATAATATAATTACTTAATGTAATTAGTAAAGTATAATTACTTAGGAAAGTAATTAAAGGCAATTACTGGATGTAATTAAATGGAGATAATAAAGTAATTTGAGTTTAAATTACTTTATATAATTAATCAAGGGATTAATTAAAAGATAATTAATTAATTGAGTAATTAATTTATGGAAGAAGTAATTAAGGGTAGTTAATTACTAAATGAGATTAATCAAAGGTGATTAATAAATGTGACTAATTAAAGATTAATTATTAAATGAAATTAATTTAAATAGGATAATTAATTAAGAATAATTAGGAATCATTAATTAATATAATTAATGATGTAATTAAGGGTTGATTAATTTAATTTTAATCAATAATAAGTGATTAAAGTAATTAATTAATTGTAATTAATTAAGCATTAATGTAATTAAGTATAGTTAATTAATTAATGAAGTAATTAAGGATTAATTACTGTAATGGTTTAAGATAATTAATTTGTGAAATTAATTAAGGATTAATTACTTAAAGTAATTAAAGGATAATTAATCAGGAATGATTAATTAAGATGATACTTAAAGTATGATTAATTAATTGGTTTAATTAATAATTAAGTAAGAAGGATTTATAAAATGAAGTAATTAATTTAATTCACTTTAAATTGATTAGAGATGATATAAATCATTACTTAAGGATGATGAATGATATTGAATGCTTTGCATTGTTTGATATCTCTGATGAGATATGATTGATCTGTGATATAGATACTTGGTTGAATTGTAATGATAATGTGAATTATCTGTTTGTGATAATGTAGATTATCTATTGAATTATCTATCTCTGTGTATGTAGATAACTGAATTGAATTGTTTTAACTTTAAAACAACTTGGCCTTAAAAGATACGTTTTGGATTTCGATGAGACCGGGATCGGGTTTCCAGATTTTGATATCCGAATACCACATCGATCCAAATTAACGTTAGGTCGTGAATCTCAAGTGAAGATGAAGATTCAGAGTGCAAGGGTTATTGTCGTTAACTCTGAGGGTGATTCCAAAATGAGTGTAACGAGATAATGCCTTCGGTTTCGTTCGAACCCGGAACGAACTTGTATGGATTGAATGCTTTCAGAACATCGTCAGGAGGACGATGAGCATTCTAAGTGATGTGTTCTGATTAAAGGTAATCGTGACCTCAAGCCTCATCAACCGGGAATGGCTAAAACAGGGGAGGTGCAGCAAGGCTTCGTGGGTAGCACCCACTGAGAGTAAGGTCATCCCTGTCTAGAGAGTTCCTTTATTTCGGCTTAGTGGTGCAGTTGGCGACGGCCATCTATGGGGTGATTTTATTCGGGATTATCCAGTAAGGGATGGTTCCGGTTTTGTGTTGCAGGGGATTGGGAGTAATCCTCGGTACGGTGATCTAGGCCTCGTACTGTGATGAGCGGTACCCAGTAGCTCTGCCATTGTATGGAATCCAATTTCCAATAAGTGCCATACGTGTTAGTTGTGCCCAACTATGTTGGAACGTGAGATGTAAGCATTCCAGCTATTTCTGTATTTTACTTGAAAACCCTAGACTCTATTGTAATACAACTGGATTTCCTATCAAATGTTTTAGTTAGCGTAAGGTAAAAACTTACCCATATTTATTTGTGGGGAGTCTTACGTGATACTTTTTCTTTCAAAGGATTTTCAAAGTTAAGCAAGTTTAACCTGTTACTCACACCAGACCCATGTCTGACCCAAGTGTTTATTTCTGTTTTATAAACTCTTGGGTACTCAAATTTTTACGAGTAGCCAAGGGATTCAGGTTTAGCTTTGACGAATTTTCTGGAGGAGCAAATGAAGCAGGAGGCTTCAGCGTTCGTAGATATATAGTATTCCGCTGTGTAGATCTCTGTGATAGTGTTTGTATTGTATTTGAGTTGTAATGTCTAGACAGATGTTTATAACTGTCTAGTATGTGATGTATATGTTGTGTAACTCTGATAAGTGTTGTATACTATGTAATAGTCTATGTTATTAATATAATTTATTTGTTCCGCTGTGTGAGATTCTGATGTTGTTTCTTTCTCTCTTCTCTTCTTTTCTCTTTTCTATCCCTTTCTTTCTTATTGCCGATGCGACTTCCTGGGCATAGGAAGTCGGGTCGTTACAAGGAAGACCTCTTACTAGATCAAGTTTTGAAAGTCTAGATAAGAGTTTGAAATTCCAATGCCCAAATCTTTTATGCGAAATCCAAGGGTCACTTTTATTAGCCAAAAAACATAGGTTATCATTTGAGATTTTCATATTGAGGGTATAAATATTTTTCTTCCTAATTCCTTCAAAGATAATATTTGATTTATTATCTTCGATGTGACACTAATCCTTTTCAAATTTAATTTTGTAGACCTTGTGTCACATACCGAAATTTTCGACTTTCGAAAATTCAACATCGATACTCACTTTATCGACTGTCGAGCAATCGAGTGCCGAAAACTCCAATAGTGAGGGTTTTAAGAAAAAGAAAAAGTAGAAGAAGAAGAAGATAGAAGAAGATAGAAGAAAAGAAGAAGAAAATAGAGAAGAAGGACAACAACAGAACAACAACAGAGACAAAACAGAGACAATAACACAATCTCACATATCGCAGCGGAACAATATACAATAGATAATTACTAGTCTTTTAAAACAAAGAACTATATCATTTTATACATACATCGATCATCAGAGTCAATATACAACAATGGACAGTTATATAAACTTGTCCTCATACAGAATACACAGCGGAATAAATACTATCAGATACAAATACTACGTCTCGTCCTCCAGCTTATCTCCAAAGCTCCAGAATATCCAGACTATCCTGATAACATAACTCTAGGCTGCCCGTGTGGAAATTTGTGGGCACCCAGAGTTTAGAAGGGAACAATAAACTCCGAGTCAGTCATGGTGACTGGTGTGAGATCGTAAAACAGTTATTTATCTTTAAAATAATCAACAGAAAGATTTTAAAGTAAATTCGCAATGCTTTTGGAAAATGAAACTACCATAAGACCTCCCACCACACACACAATGCAAACGCAGACTTGGAGGAGATTTCTTCTTATGATAGTCAAAGATGCTTACTACGCAAAAATCAAATTCTTTTTGATATTATTATTAGTGCATAGTAGAAAACATTTCGAAAGTATAATATAAATCTTAGCCAGCATAGGTACCATTATATTATGCCTGCTATAGCTGCCTCCTGAGGAGACAAGTTATACAATTGAAATCGTAAAGGCTCGTATTGTTTCTTTGGATTTCCAACAAATGGTCAGGCTAAGGAACTTCCTATCCACGATGGGTACGTCCCTGGAATAGACGACCCGAGAAATAACCTAACATTACGGTTAGATCTCTGCCAACACAAGGCCGGGTTACCTCTGCAAAAGTAGGTAACTACTGACACGCGTATGCCATCCCCCGATCGTCACCGATCTTCCCGAGGATCCCCGATTTCCAACAAACCACATAGATAATAATAATGCAGTAACCACAGAGGTTAAGTATCTGGGCTCCATACCATGATACCACCTTTATCCAGAAGGAATGACATACACTAAGGGGCGCTACTCCCTAGAACCTTGCTGCATCCTTCCTGTTTCGACCATTTCCGGGGTGTGAGGCTCGACGAAGTCTCGTCCACAAAGCTACGCTTTCTACAAAAAGCCCTGCTTCGGGTCAAACAAAATGATCAACCTATGATCACAAAGATATAAGATCAAACAAATGATCATATCACAAATGACCAAACACTGATCATTTCACAGCAACACTCAGTATGCCACGTTACCAAATTGGGATATATCGCTGATAAATTTCAACTACATAACCTCTGAGCTCGTACGTCTCAGAGAAGGGTGTTAAGCTAAGAGAATAAATTCTCCGCCACCAACAGAAATGTATTTGAAAGAAATCAGCTTTATATCTCAAATTGTAACGTCAGACACACAATCCATACAAGTCTGTTCCGGGATCGAACAGAACCGAAGGCACTTCTCACGAAGCCCTTGCATATCCGGATAATTTTCAATCACGTCAGGACTTCCCGTCACTAAGGGTGATAAAACCTCTAAATCGAAGATCAGTCGATGTAGAGTAACTCGACGGTAATCCTTCCGTTTTCAAAAATATCCGGTCTTCAACACCGGTCTTCAAATGCAATTCATAACGACGTATCACATATTCGGAATGGGTTATACGACCCCATGGTCCTTTCCCGGTTAACCCGAATAGTGAGCGAATATTCAAAAATAAGTGTGGCATTCAAATTCATCCAATTCACAACAAATACCTATCTAAAGGTAATTATTGATAGTCGGTTATTTAACTATCAATAAAGATGCGCAACATCATCAGATTCCAAATAGTTTTCCAAATTATTTCATCTTCAAAAATATCTTTTACTAGATATAAAATTTCCACACTTTAAAAATAAATCAATATTTATTTTTAAAACGAATTCCCATTTCTTTTTATAAATTCCATAGTGAATTTATATTTATCGAATATCTACTGATATTCGATTTTTCAAATCGATTTCAATATTAAATTTTGATTTATCTTTAAGAAGATAAATTCTCAAAAACGTTTCATTTCGTTTGGAAAACATTCCCATACTTATTTAAAAATAAGTCAGTAATTCACAAATCCATTTATTTTCAACATTTGAAAATATTCGATATACTTAAAATCAAATTAAGTATATATTCATTCTTTAAGGAAAACATTTACTATAACACATTTATTTGAGTCAAAACGAATGTTACGTAAAACATTGTTACGACGACTCAAATCACTAGTATAGGGATTCGAAATTAAGATAGATATGTAAATCCCAATACTATATAAAAACATTTCCTTTCGGAAATCATTTACTATAACAACAGTGTTATAGTCCACCATTTCCTTATTTTTCGAAACGTCTATTTCAACAATAAATGTTGAAATCTATGATTTCGATAGTCAATATATTTTAAAACATCTTTTAAATGTTTAACTTCATTTTCAATGTCACTTCTTCAAAAATAAATCCATTTTTCTTAACAATATATTCACTGTCCGAAATCGTGAATATAATTCACTAAACCCAATTTTCAATCATTTCTACACATTTTTATTTCAATAGAAATTCGCTATCCAAAATCGCGAATATGTCTTCTTTAATAATCTTCTACATTAAATCCATCAAATTTTATTGATTTCCGAATTTATAAAACACCGTTTATAAATTCTATTTCTAATTTCTAACAACTTTGATTTATAAATCTCCTTTATAAATCAATTCGATAAATATTCCATTTAAAGACAAAAACCCAATTTATAAGGAAATTTCTTATAATCTTTTATTCTACAATTTCATTCATTTTATAACTTCATACTTTATAAATCTATAAACTTCAAATTTTATAAATCTATAAACTTCAAATCTTCACCATTTATAATTTTATAAATTTCCTATCTTTACAACTTATACTTCTATAAGTTTCATATCTTTACAAATTTAACACTTATAAAAACTCGTTTAAAATTCCAAAATTTTTTTAATTGATAAATATCAATTTTGTACATCTTTTATATACATCGTTTTTAATAATTCAAAAATTCAAATTTAAACTATCTTATAAATTACTTAATTATTCACTTCAAAAATCATCTTTTGGTTATATTTCACAAACATTATAATATCCATAACTTTAAATTTATAACATTTATTTATTTAAAGTAAACCAATTCAAAGATTCAAATAAAACGTATACTTTCAAAAAACCACTTTTAAAATCTCTTTTTAAAGTTAAAATCGTTATTTTTAAACTTCAAATTTTGAATCCGATGATGCAACGCATCAATTAGTCAATCACAACAGTCAATATCATATCTCAACATATGATAACAGAATACATCACAATATCTGTAAATACATAACTACTGGTGAGGAATCCAGTTGGATCCCTCCAACCTGTTTCCCTGCATCCAAAGACGTTAGCACAATACCATTCCACTTCGAGGTGGAATATCGCGGTATATGGGTTTTTATAAAAATCCGCTTACTAACGGCGCAATAGGGTCTCATCCACTATACGAGGCGGGAAATCATCAATCCAATATATACATATGCCAATATGTATATACTGCTATATATATAGATATATCCTATCATATCTAATAGCACATTCAAACAAATCAATCAATAACTGCAAAAATTCCACTTTTAAATCGAGTGAGAAAATCTCACCTTAGCTTTTTATTTTGCAATCCAATCCAATCCTTCTTTTGTTTTCTCGACTTTAACCTTGTATAAATAATTTATACACATTTATTAATATTCGAAACAATTAATTAACCAATTTCCGTTCTTAATTGTTTAATTCTGATAGTTCCGTTCTAAACCAATTTCTCTTATTCAAATTTTATTTAACCTTGTATTGTATGATTTAAATAAATATTTGAACGGAATCGAATAGTAAATTTCTATTTATTTTCGAATTTCCATTTGAACAACAAAGAAAAAAAAATATATACCTTACTGTAAACAACCCCAAAATCTCACCCAGTGAACATCTCGGTCTACTCGACGTCGCCGCCATCGCTATACCCACGCGACCTGAATCCCCCTCATACGTGCCCACTCGCGAACTCCCCCTGGCATTGCGACTGACCCCAGCACCACCCCTCTACCTGAAGCACACGCGATTGAATCGCGACCTTCCTCGCGAGCACGAGCATACGTCGCTGCCAGTCGCCATCGCGAAGTCCTCCACCTTTCCCTCGCACGTCGTCCTAGCGCGAGCTTCGCGAACACCTCCCCTTGTTAAAATCGAATTCGATTTTTGAACCATGGGGGACATCGAACTGGAGAGGTGGAGCGGCTCTCGTTCGAATTAAATTTGAACTCGGCTGTTAATAAATTTTTTTCGTTCTGTTTGAAAGAAAATGAACTGGCTATGAAATAATTGAAGGGAAGATGTTGATTTTGAAAAGTAATAAGGGATGCGGCCATTTTCTTCTTCTGATTTAAAGAAGGGGGGAACGAAGATTGTTTCGTTTGATTTGAACTGAAGTATGGAGAGAGGAAGGGAGCAGACGTGATTAAAACAGAAGGAAGTGGCGAAACTTTAGGCGTGATTCCAGGCGCGTGTTTGAAGGAGGAAAAGTGTTGACGTTGACAAATTTAAAATTTTAAATTTAAATCGAATCCGTTTACATTTCAATGCGTTTTCTCACCGTATGGTCACGTATCAACTTTGAAAATTACGAAATTGGAAATCCGACAATAATTCAATATTACGGACCCAATGGAACTGGTTTCGTCGAATTCCGAGACTGTTTGAAAAATGACTATTTTTAAATATCGGTTCAAACAATTAAATTCAAAACTGAACAAAACAGTTTAAATTTCAATTCTGAAGTTGCCATTATCTTCAGTGTTATCAATACGAATTTTAAAAGCTTTCGAAATATTTTTCTTCAGCTTAAAATTGAAGATATAAATCTTTATTCAATTCAATAGATTAAATTTTAAAGTTTAATTGCAAATATCAAAGTTCAATCGGGGATTCAAATTAAATTATCGTTCAAATATTTAAAATTAATTAAATATTCTCAATTTAATTTGTTCAAAATTCTGGGTCGTTACACCTTGTCACATAGTTGACTTATGCAAAGTAAGTTGTGTTTTAGATTCCTAACTAACAGAACATCAGAAATAGTAGGAGTTTTAGAGTTACCGACATTGCCGATGCCAATCACATATCCTTTTGAATTGTCTCCAAAGTTGACCATTCCTCCATCTTCATAAATTATGTCATTCAGTATCTCCAGATTACTAGTCATGGGTCTTGAACATCCACTATCAAGTATCCATTTGTTTTTCTTGATTTGTACCATTTGTCCATTGAGTGTTGATTCTTCAAAAGCCATATAACACATCTGTTCCT
Source organism: Allium fistulosum (assembly GCA_030737815.1). NCBI lineage: Eukaryota > Viridiplantae > Streptophyta > Magnoliopsida > Asparagales > Amaryllidaceae > Allium > Allium fistulosum. The sequence continues at coordinate 639,318,685 of CM060907.1, read as the reverse complement.
ACACGACACACCAATTCGGTAGATAACTTGATTTTCTATAATAACAATATGCAGACTTATGAGACAATGATGATTTTGACAGTTTTGAACTAGTGTTAACAAAATCTCCAAAAATTACTGTAATGACCCAGAATTTGACCAATTTAAAATATACTATTTAAAGTGATTTTAAACATAAAACAGGTAAGGTTATATGATTCAAACAAAATTAGATAGGATTTGGAAAGAGATGTATACACAAAAATAGTAACATTTGCGTATATCGGCAAAAGTGACAAAATGCTGATTTCAGAAAAGTAAGTTTCGATGGTTAAATAAATTATTTTAATTTGTTTATGAGTGTTTATATTTTGAAATAACATTATACAAATTTATTTTTAAATTTGGTTTACATAAATAACTAGTTTAACTAAACGTCAAAATGTGACCGTAAAACATTTTGTCGAAAATCAACGTTTTGTCGATTAAAAGTTGTCGCAACGTTGTCGGTCCATTATTTTCTTATATAGGAACATATATTCAAATAGTATAAGTATTAATTAATTCTCTAATCAAGTTTACTTTTACTGAACAAGGTTAGAAACTTCTAGAAAACAATTAAGAAAAAGTAAGCACAAAAGGACAAAAATGGTTTACTTTTGTAAAATAAAGTTAGAAATCCTTTGATTTGATGTGTAATTAAGTAAGATTTGATTTGACTAATAAAAGATTTAAACTTAAAATTTTATTTACTTAAACATCTAATCACCATTAATGAATGTCACATCCATGCTTACTTTAAACATGATTATTACATAAACTTCACATCACATTTATAACTTTCTTTTCATATCAAATCTACATTTAATATATGTTTAGTCATGCTTTGGAAAGAGTGTTTTAGTGTGCTTAAAGGAGACAAAATTTGATTTGATATGGAGGGTATTTTGGTCTTTTTAGTTAAGGTAATAAGGTAATTTGTGTAGTAAACTTCAACTATAAAAAGACCACCATCCTTCCACTTTATTTTACACATTTCTACATCTTCTTCTTCCTTTCTCAAGCTTTCTAAAAGCTTCTCTAATGGCTTCCATGCCTTAGGAAAATAAAATAAAAATATTAGAAAAATAAAAAAGTAAAGAGAAAATAAAGTATTCCACCTCAAAACCAAGTGCAAACTCCACCTTTTCACCTCCACAACCCACGGCCACACCCTCCTCACCTTCAAGCCGTGAGCACCACCCCCCAAGAGGCATGGCCAAGCCCTGCATAGCCTAGGCCAAGCACATCAAGAAGAAGGAAGGAGATCGGGAAGCTTCGGAGTGAGAAAAAGAGAAGGAAGTGCTACCGGAGTCAATTCGGGGATCTACATAAAAAAATAGTAAAGTGTTGGATTAAAAAGAATGTTGGTAGGAAGTTAATCTTTTGGTAAAAGGTGAGTACTCATATTTAAAGTTACTAATTCCTAAAATTATTTCAAGTTAATAACATGAAAAGTTTGGTATATGTTGGATGATTAAATGTTTGATAACTTGGATGTGAAATTGGATGATTATATGATTGTTTATGTGGTTGATAACTTGTTTGATAAATGATAAGAGAAATGATTAGAAATTAACCATAGTTCATTTAATAATAATTTAAATCCATAAAAATATGTGTATGTAAATTATTTATCCTCTTAATGATTTTAAATAATCTAAAAAGATTGAAAATGATATTATAATAATATGATATTATAATATGAAATGAAATGAAAAATGAGTTTGAAATGATGAAAATATTATTTTAAATAAGTTAAAATAGTTTAAATATGGTTTAAAACAAACTTGGAGTGTTTTGGACAAGTTCCAAAGCAATTCACAAAATTGGTCAAAATCGAGCTCGTCGCGTAGCGACAGTTCGTAAATTTCGACCCGTAACTTCAAATTAATGTAGAGAATGATTTATAAGTCGGATTTCTTCAAAATAAAAATTCTTTGGTCCATAATGATAATAGTTTTCCAACGAAGTAAGAAAATCAAGATTTCACTAAGTAGATTTTAAAATATGTCCAAAACAATTTTCTAAACACATCGCGTTTTGCAGTTCGGAATCCAAAAAGGGATTTCTTTAAAAATGATATTTTTAAATGTTTTAAAAATATGAAACAAATTTTATAAATATATCAAAATTGTTTAAAAGAAATTTGGAATGGAAAATATGAATTTTCAAATATTGAAAAGTTGTTTAAATAAAATAAGCTTATATAGCACTTTCCGCAGCACTTTTATACTGCGAATTCTATAACCTTTTGAGTATGAGTTTAAACTTAACAATTCTTTCCTAAATCTTTTGTGAATGATTTTAAAGGAATAATTAAGTAATGTAAAGATGATTTAAAAGTTTTAATATGAGTTTGAATAAATGGTTAAGACGAATTGTTTATACCACATAAACAAAAAGTGAAGAATATTGAATGTAATAAAAAACTGAGTATGTGGAAACGACTAGTACATTTGTCCCGTTTGTAACATCTAAACGGTAAAACAAGGTGTGTAATTAAGGTTAGGAATGGAGAAACCAATGCCCTGAACTTACCTGGCCTTCATTTTATCTTTTAGACGGGGGGTGGAATAGATCGAAAGGAAAGCCCGGATGCTCTAAAAGATCATATTTAAGTTTTTCCAAGGTAAAAGAAAAGAAACAAATTCTTTGAATTTATTATAAATGGTCTATATATATAAGATTTATAAAATTGATATTTTATTAATAAAATTAATGGAATTATAAAAGTGTTTTATAAATATTAGAAATGGGATTGTAATCAAATTTATATATGGATTTGCAATTGAAATTTAGAAAAGAATTTATAATGGATTTTATAAATAAAAAGATTTGAAAGGAATGAATTTGTAAATAAGAGATTTATAAGTAATTAACTTATAACTGGACTTTGACTTATGAATGAGATATAAATGGAATTTGTTAGTAAAGAAATTTTTTATATGGAAGTTTATAAAATATAAATGGAATTTATAAACATTGTTTTGTAAATCTGTAATCAATTCAAATTGATAAGTTAAATATGAAAGTTTATTAAAGGAATTATATTCGCGATTTTGGACAGTGAATAATCCTTTAAATTAAATATTTAGAAGTAATGAATTTGTCAAAGGAATTATATTCGCGATTTTAGGCAGTGAATAATCCTTTAAATTAAATGGATGTTTTGGAAAGTTATATTATAAAAAGGGAATATTTTCCCTAAGTTAAAAGTTAAGAGAGAAATCTTCGATTAAGGTTTAATGAATGATTTGGAAAGGTTTTCCTAAGTAAAAGAGAATGATTTGGAATTATCCCAGGATTTAAGAAAGGTTAAACCAAATGATTTGATAAATGAGGCTTAATGATTCCATATACTCTTGAAAAGAAAATGGAATAAATTGAAAAGAATATATCTAAGAAAGATATTTTATAAAAGTTGAAGTAGTTGATTGGTGATTGATATCCACTTATGAAATTAACATCATTTTATCGATAATTGGATTTCGAAGGAACCGGGGTCGGATTCGGGTGATTCCTATCGAAAACCACTTCGAACCAGTTTACGTGTTCGAAGAATGAAGATATTTGAAGATGGAGATATTGAGACGAATAAGAACGAGGGACTACTTGTTGATTAATTGTGGATAAACTCCCGATTCACTATATTATAGCATTGGTCTCTTTGTTATGAAAAATCTCAAAACCACAAGGACTTCTCGCCTTGTAATGACCGAGGAAAGTACCTTCGGTTTCGTTCAATCCCAGAACGAACTTGTATGGATGAATGACTGACATTGCATTTTCTGAGATTACGTACATTGATTTTTACAAACGTACATCTGTTTGGTGGCAGAGAAGGCAACTTCTCTTAGCTTAACACTCTTCCTTGAGACGTACGACCTCAGGGGTTGTATTTTTGTGAAAGGCAGTTAGTAGTCAACGGAAATGGCCAATGTGGCATTCAAAGTGAAGAAGATGTGTTATGTGAAAAGGTAATCGTAGTCTCGAGCCTCATCAACCGGAAATGACTGAAATAGGGTTAGATGCAGCAAGGCTAAGTGGTTCATTCCCAATTAGGGTATGATCATCCCCTTCTAGATATATTTCTTCCCGCTATGACGTTTAGGATGTAAATTAATGTGGTTTGTATGCTAGAGCATGCTCGGTTAAAGGTCGGTAACGACCGGGGGATGACATATTCGGTACTACCTAGTTAAAGTGGTAGGCCGGTCTTGTGTTGGTAGAGGGCAGATGTTATATGCCTCGGGACATCCATCTAGAGGTGTACCCATCGGAAGGTAGTCCCTTCACCTGGTCATTTGTATAGAAATCCATTCTCCAATAAGAACCTGCGGTTTTGTTTGTATTGGCGTAATGAATAGCCTCGAAATGCTATATGGGTAACCATTTCGGCTAAGATTAATAAGTTTATTTGCAAATGTTTTCAAAGAGATGTCATTAGAAATAATATCAAATGTTTTGATATATAAAAGTGTTTTAAGTTATCATAAGGTAAAAACCCGTCCGTTTTTATGTGTGGGCGTGGTCTTATGAGATACTCTTTCTTTTCAAAGGATTTTATTCAAATGCTGATATATGACACTGTCATTTATTATTGAGTTTTCTCACGCTGGTTTATCAAGCCTGATCCGGGTATTTTCAATACTCGGGTCAGATCCGAGTAGTTTCAGGTTTAGTTGAAGACGGTTGGAGTTTTCAGAGGAGAGCTGGAGATATTCATCTACGTATGGACATATTATATTATCCACTTTGGTTTGTTAGTTTTAGTTTGATGTTTGTCAGCAATTGTAAGGACAGGTGTTTATAACTGTCCAAGTTGAATTTAGGTTACACTCTGATATATGTATTTAAAAGTTTTCTGCTGTAAAGATATTGTTCAATATTATATATTATTCCATTCATATGAGATTCTGTTCTGTCTATTTTTCTTTATTACCCTTCATGTTCTGTCTTTTCGTTCAATTTGAGTTAGACATGTGTTGTTTATTGTCGATTCAAAGGGTACGGAAAAACGGGCCGTGACAATTACCATTTTAAACTTTTTCAAAATTCAAATTATGATAACTTTGAAAACCAATGCTCTGATACCAAATGTAGGAAATGCGAATTACGGATCTTAAGGCAGAATTAACACTAGAGGGGGGTGAATAGTGTTTAATTAATTTTATGAATTTTCTTGAAATCATTTCAAATTAAATCCAAACAGATGCAATTCACAAATACAGAGACAATCACAGAACTAGACACAGATGCAAATAGTAAATAAAAGTAATAAAGGAAAGAACACAATGGAATTTTATACTGGTTCGGAGTTACCCGACATCCAGTCCCACATAATTTCTTCTGTAGATTTCTTTTCAAATATAATGTTGATATTACAACCTCGAATTCAAGGCCATGAGATACACTCTCCTGTCTCCGAGTCTAGGGCAAACTCTCTTGATTTAACCAGGCTAGAAGATCACCTAATTGATTTACGGGCTACAATCAAACCTAGTTGATTTACAGGCCATAATCACACCGTTTCCAATCACACTTTGATAGAGAGAGACTCGATACACTTCGATCTTTGATTACAAATGATCATATAACTCTGAATAGCACTGAGATCTTTGAGAGAGAGTGGTAGAGAATCAAACTAGAGACGATCGAGTTTGATTCACTTAGGATTTCGGCAGAGTTTTGTTAAGAATGTTTGAAAATAAGAATGGAAGAGAAAGAGGAGAGAAAACAAAGAAATCTTAAGTAAAATTTTGTTTAAAATTAATGGTATATATAGGAGAATAACGGTCATGTCCATTCATGAAAGGTTATGATGAATAGACACTTCTTTTGAAAATTTGAATTTTAAAATCTATGGCTACTATGTCGACATGGGGGGTACGGGCATGTCGACATCCCATAGTATTTTTTGAAAATTGATTTTGTTTTAAAAGAGATTTTCTTTCTAAAGTTTGTCGAAATAATCTTAGAACTTTCTAAACTATTTTGAATATACTTTATGATTATAAAAACCTTTGGAAAGTGATCTTACAGAATATAAAAGTAATAAAAGCTAAATATATAAATATTTTGAGATTAAAACTAAAACATTAAAACCAGGAGATAGTTTAAAAACAAGAAATGATTTTGAAATTAATGTGAATAAAAATAGTTTTTGAATTAAGGATAAAATATTTAAACCGAGAGAGAGATGTTTTTTTAAAAATATAGTTTTGAAAAAAATATAAAAATAAGTCATTTTGAAAATTTTGTGGATTTCATTCCACTAGAGAAGGTCGTGGGTTACATCCCACTATTAAAATCAGAATAAAGATTTTAGTAATATTATGAAGTTTTAACATAAATCTAGACTCTATTACTTATCTTGATATCTTGAACTCTTCAACTCTTGATAATCTTGATACTCATGAGTCTTCGGTCTTGATTTCTACAATCTTGAATTCGTTAGTCTGGAATCTCTATACTGTACAGTCTTCATTCTCACTACCTACATATATATATATATATATATACTTATATCCTGCATATACATATATATCTAGACAAAGATATTAGTATTTATATTTTATAATAAGTTCTAAGGTTGTTGCCATCAAAACCATCATCTCAGGAACTAACACTTTATTGAGGTGTTGATCGATTTTAGGCCATACTTTTGCTAATGCATTAAACTTCTTGATCTAATCTTTGGCAGAAAGATCCCCTTTCCTGAGATCAATGAACTCTCTCAAAAACACACTCTCCAAAAACTCGAAATTGAACTGAGCCTCAAACCTCACTCAGAATTTCTCAAATAATCACTTCTTTAGGGGTTTCAATAGTTGTTTCCCACCGATCTAGGGTATCCCCATACAGCTGCGTAGAAGCCAGCCACCTTCTTTGTACATCATTCGGCACTACGCCCGTGAAAATACACTCTCTAACTTCCAACCAATCTAATAATTCTACAACTGGTTCTTTCCTTGAAAATGCTTACCCTTAAGGCTTCTGAAATCCCGACTTAACTTAGAGAAATCAACTCTAACTGTTGGTCTTAGCTCGACTACTTTCAGCATATCCTCTCATCTTCTGCGTCATGAGCTATAGGAATAGAAAGTTCACATCCATCCCTATAACAGGTGGGACTGCCTAATTCACCACCCCCGGAGGCACTTCCCCACCATTACCTTTGACGATCTGAGTACTATCATTCTCTCTTTTAGTATTGGCAACTCCAACCTTGACTCTTCTACTTATCAATTCCATTTTCTTCTAAGAAGGGCTTTATCAAAAATGGAAGAAAGAAACTGATTTAGCAATAGAAAATCTTTACTTTATCCATCTATACCTCCATATAACAAAACTTAAGTATGTCATATAGTAGCGTATACCCTCCCTAAGGTATTTGTCTTCTATTACTAATGTTATTTGACTCTGATTAACTTATCCTTAACCTAAGCACTGATACCAAATACAACATCGCTCATTTTAAGACCTAAAGACGAAACCCCAATATACTATAGTCACATTGGAACTATCTTTCAACGATAGAGACGAGATTAGTTATATTAAAAAATCTTAAGTAAATAGTGTAGATATACTTAAACAAAGCACAACATTACATGTTAAGTTTTAAAATTTACACCCCAAAGTTGAGCCTACATGAGTTAAAATTATAATACAACTTAGTCAATAGTGTCATGTCCAACGTATAAAGATGTTGACATTAACGCTAATACAACAGAAATAGAACATAAATATAACACCCAAGCCTCATGTTTCGTCTTCGGCTTGCACTATTCGGCCATTCCAAAAGCAACATGTCTAACTCTGTAAACTTAGCCTACTCAAATGAGTAGTTGTGAGTTTATAAGAAAAAAAAGAATAATAACATGGGTTAGACATAAAGTCTGGTATGAGTAAAATATTACCTTAGATAAGAAAGATAAAGACAGACCACTCCGCTAATATACATGATCAGTTTTCCTCTTTACAATACTAAAGCAATAAATTGTCCAGTTTATAAATAAACCTAAATTGTTGGTTTATTTAATTAAATGCCAAAGCAAAACCATGAGTCTACAACCGAAAGCAATCTCTCGGTTTGTTTTAGAAAATTCATGGTATTTCAATATAACCAAAGTACCCTACTCTTGACTACCCTTAATGCTTTACGTATTTTTGTAGCAGATATATATTGAAGTTCCGCCATTCAGCTACCACTAAAGCCTTATGCCTATATATTATAAACATTTACACTGGCTCTCGGCTTCCACTAAAGCCTTATGCCTACATAATATATACATTTACATTGTTTCTCGACTGTCACAAAGGCCATATACATCGCCGTTCTTTCTTGCCACTTTAGCCTTACACCAATGCTTTCGTATTTCTATTGTCACCCTAAGCCTTACACTTAGTTTGATTTCAATTTCTAGACTGCCACTCTTAGCCTTACGTCACCCACCATTCCCATGGTTGCCACTCCAGACCATACACCAATTGCTTCCATGGTCTGGACGCTTGCCTCATCAAACATTTCACCCATGGAATTCAAAAATTGCATAATCTTTTGATTCAAAATGCATTTTAACTCAAAACGCACCATCTTTGATTCAAAATTCAGTTTGAATCGCAACTGTTACAAATCGTACGTGTCAAAGTGAAATCGAAAAAATCGGCACCTGAAATCAAATCGTGATTCAAATCTTCACACCGTAAAAGCAAATTATGGAAATCCCAAAAGGCTTCATTTTTCAAAATCTAAGAAAGGCTGTTGAAATTGGAGGAGACGAAGCGTTAATTTGAGCTCAATTAATGGCAAACAACTCTAGAAAATTCGAAGGAATCAATCAGATTCATTGTAAAGGCACTGTTTATTCCTCAACAGACTATCGATCAAAAGTTCAGAGAAAGAAAAAAAACAAAGTAGAAGGAGAACCTGCAGCAAAGCGAAGCTATGGAGAGGTAAACATTTAAACAATCTATCATATTTATCATATTATTATATCTTGCTTTCTTTATCATCTTCGTTAACTCCTCTCTTTTTTTGCAACTCGAAGACTACTAAGCTGCTGAAATTAGGTCAATATGGAAACATAAATTAGGTTGATAGCTGCCAAAATTGCTATAATAATTGATATATACAACAGCTAATTAATTTACTTAATTACCCTTTTTATATAAACCCATTGATTAGATATAGTAGTTAATTGCTACGTACATTAGCTAATTAAGCTGCTTAATTACACTTTCTGTATATGTCCTTTGATTAGATATAGACTAGCAGCAATAATAGTAAAATATAATAGCATCCTGTAGCGGTAGTAGCTAATTTGATAATACAGCAGCTAATAAAGTTGCTTAATTACTCTTTCTATATATGTCCTTTAATTAGATATGGACTAGCAGCAATAATTATTAAATATAGCAATAAATGTTTAATTTGTTATTGAAAGTTTTATTATATATGTCCTTTAATATAGCAACAATTATTACTCTTTCTATATATGTCCTTTAATTATATATGTCCTTTATCATCTTTCTATATATGTCCTTCAATTACACAAAGGTATATAATTAATCTTCTTTCTAACAATTTTATCAATAAGTTATTGAAAGTTTTATGGTAGTTAAGCTGTTTAATTTTTTTTCATTTTAATCCTTTGATTAATATTTTTTGTTTCAAGCAATAAATTGGATTGCTTACATTTTCATGTTGATAGAATAAAATTCTTGTGATATGGGTAGTTATAGAAAATAGCTAAATTGTTATAGACTTACATTATCATGATTGCCTTGATAAATCATCTATGTATTCATCTCTCTATTTTTTGTTTGCTTTTCAAGTTCTTCTAAGGTAGTACTATTTATTGCATTTTTTTTCATTGTAAATGCCTAGAGAAGCAGACATTACATAGGATCACTGTAAGCAGTACATGATGGGAACAAGAAAGTTAATAGATGTATCTATTGTTCCAAGGTCATAAATGGTGGTATCTTTAGAGTTAAACATCATTTAGCTCAAACATTCAACAACGTAAAAGCATGTGCTAATATGCCGGAGGAAGTAGCCACAATCTTTAAAAACATGAATATTAACAAAGCATCACAGGTTCACTAAAAAAAGAGAGAAAATTTATTTTTTAACATTACATAACAATTTGACAAATGATTCGTGTAAAATGAAAAGTCGAATAGAATTATGAAATAATAAAGTTTACATTAATAAAATTCAATACAAAGAAAACTGTCATAATCTTATAATGTCCTTAGTAACCTGCAAGTGACAAAAATCAAAATATTAGCAACTCTTAATTGAATATATTTCACACACCGACATGTTATAAATTATAATACATATTCTCCGACTCTACGATTCACGAGTTGAATCTTATTCTGATTCAAATTTTGTGTATTACGATTTACGATTTGAATCCTATTTGAATCTATGATTCACGATTTGAATCCCGTTTCGATTCAAAATATAAACTATACGATTTACGATTTGAATCCTATATTGAAATCATTGCTTACACCAACACTTTCGCTTTAGGTTGCCATATAGGACTTGCACATAGGCTTTCGGTTTCAGTTGCCATATAGGTCTTACTCCTACATTTTTGTATTTTGGTTGCCACACAAGGTATTACACCAATGCTTTTGGTTCCGCGACTTCCTACTCAGGCCTTATGTCGACTATTGAACATTCTACCTAACCATCCACCATTAGGCTTTTCACTTAGCTATTTATTAAGCTTACATCTTACCTAACCTCATTTCGGTTATTACCACCACTTACTACATTATCATCCATGCCTCGAATTTTCATCTCGGCCATCATAAGCTTTAACATACATTGTTGCCTCCAGAAGTTACTAATTTTAGTTTACGCATTCTTCTAAGAGTACACTACTTTTGGTAATCGCTACACTCGATCTCATCTATGGAAGTCTATCTTAGTTTAGTTACGGTGACTCAAATCTCAAAATTTCCAAAATCCCTTCCTCTTCCCATAATTCCTCCTTAACCTTCGACCGCCCTCGGCCTTTGATTAATAACTTCGGTTTATCAACACTTAGCTTTACATTTAGCATTTCCTTATCTTCCATACTTAACTCTTTATGCTTAAGATTTCAGTTTATTTACTTTTTGGTTTCTGCATATCTACCATTAACTTTCTGCGTGTTGATTTTTGATTCGTTTGACTTAGTCCTTCCTGACCATTATTTAGTACTTTGACGACATATTCAGCTTAAAAAGTTGATATATTATATTATCCCAGCATAAAATACATGTTTTTTTATTAATATACCTTCCAAAATTTGTTAATTGCCTTCAGGATCCCTATCATAGCCCTTCGACTATACTGGTTTTCTTTCGGGATCTACTTAATTTGTTCTAGAATTTCTATAGTAAAATTAGTCATGTTTGGTTTTTCTCATAACTAAGCACTTTCTCCCAACATACGGATCTTAATTAATTCATAACAACTTATTAACCCATAAGAAAATCTTATAACCCAAAACCCTTCTCTAAAGACATGTTTCTATCATCATATTAAATTCTCAAATCTTAAAGATTTCAAAGAATATGAAATCACCCAATATTAACATGGCTGTGGGAGATCAAGGAAAGAAATGGGGACTAAGGAATATGTTACTGACCTACTCTTTAGTTAAAAAAGTCTCGCGTTCCCTTAGCTTTAGTCTTTTCTTTCTTCTTCTTATTGTTTAGGCCGCAAGCACCATTAAAGAGCTCAAGCTTTTGTTTTTTGGGTATATAATGAAATGAAAAGAAGGAAGCTGTTATCCTTATTCCAAATGAATAATTGAGCCACTGACCCACCATTTCTTTTCCTTATAAATTAGTTAGCTATAATGGTTGCATTTAGTTCTCTTTTATCTTAGATTTTCAACTAGGGTTATTCTATTATCATTTGATTCAGCTAAGCATAATGAGTAAACAAACGTCCCAAGAACATTTACTCCTTTGCATTATTTCAATTTCTTTAACTTATGATTAATCACTTAATAAGTTATTTATTAATTTATGGGGCGTTACATATTATCTCTCCCTATTCACCTCAGTCTCCTCTCTTTTTGAGCCTTGGGTTTCTTGTGCCTCCTGTCCTGTGTGTTTCTTGAGCCTCTCCACCGGTAGGTACCAAAGGTCTAAACGATCGATGCTACATGTTTCTACCTAGCGAATGTCTTAAGTCAATAGACCAACTTTTCACCTTCTCCGAATCAAAACAATTAACTTGCATATCATCGACCACTTCAAAAGCACTATATATTCAGCTTACTGATTAAAAAGGTTAATTTTAACAATTCTTATGTCATGAAAGAATGCAAATTGTTAAATTTTGTAGATAAATGTACCAACTACATCACGCACTAATGGAGCTCGATGAATGTAAGTAACCAATCTTTTAGACGTCTGTTTGAAGATATACAGACAAGTTATTTGCCAATGCCAAATTCATACTCACTCGATAATATAGGTGTACGTTCTTGAAAAACATGATCAAATCTTCCATTCTATAACTCCACATTTTCATTCAGCAAAGCTTTTAAATCATTCTGATTTGGATTTGTCTGAACAATAAGATCGAGAATGTGTGGAGGAGTAAACCCAAATTGTCCCATCATCCGATGCGGGGCATAATTTTCAAAATTCCAAAATAGTATTAACCGTACTATGAAGTCCAACCCAAAAGGAGAAATTATATAATAGGACCATTAAAATTATTAAGCAATAAATACAGTTCCTAAGTTACGGATACATCCGATAGTAAGTCTAACTTATTACTATAATATTGAATATTTTTAGGAGTTTCATGCCAATTTCTAGCACTATTCCACCTACAACAGTATGGGCGATCATGATCCAAATTAGTAGGGATCTTATACCAAGACGTCCAGTGGCTAGATGAAACTAAAACAATAATTGTAGCAATGTCATACAGCCATCTGATAATTTTGTTTATAGCACAACATTTTTCAACTCGCTATAGAAATAACAAAGTATTGCACTAGCCTATGAATACTGACCACTTAGTACTAATTTGTTCAAAAATGACATAAAATTTCAAGTTACACCAATATTAACATGGCTGTGGGAGATCAAGGAAAGAAAGGGGGACTAAGGAATATGTTATTGGCCAATACTCTTTAGTTAATTAAGTCTCGAGTTCCCTTAGCTTTAGTCTTTCCTTTTTCTTCTTCTTATTGTTTAGGCCCAAGCACCATTAAAGAGTTCAAGCTTTTATTTTTTTGGGTATATAACGAGATGAAAAGAAGGAAGTGGTTATTCTTATTCCAAATGAATAATTGAGCCACCGACCCACAATTTCCTTTCCTTATAAATTAGATAGATATAACAGTTGCGTTTATTTCTCTTTTATCTTAGATTTTTAACTAGGGTTTTTCTATTATCACTTGATTCACCTAAGCTTAATGAGTAAACAAACATCCTAAGAACATTTACTCCTTTGCATTAATTCAATTTCTTTAACTTTATAATTAATTACTTAATTTGTTATTTATTAATTTATGGGGCATTACATATTGTCTCTCCTTATTCACTACATGTCTCCTCTCTTCTTGAGCCTTGTGTTTCTCGTGCCTCCTATGTTGTGTGTTTCACGAGCCTCTCCACCGGTAGGCACCAAAGGTCTAAACGATCGATGAAACTTGTTTCTGCTAAAAATTGAGTCATGAAAATGTCTTAAGTCAATAGGCCTACTTTTCACCTTCTCCGAATGAAAACAATTATCTTGCATATCATCGACCACTTCTAAAGCACTATATATTCAGCTTACTGGTAAAAAAAAGTTAAATTTAACAATTCTTATGTCATGAAAGAATGTGAATTATTAAATTTTGTAGATTAATGTACCAACTACATCACACTCTAATGGAGCTCGATGAATGTAAGCAACCTATCTTCTAGACGATTGTTTGAAGATATACCAACGAGTTATTTGCCAATTCCAAATTCATACTCACTCGATAATATAGGAGTACGTTATTGAAAAACATGATCAAATCTGCCATTTTATAACTCCACATTTTCATTTAGCAAAGCTTTCGAATCATTCGGATTTGGATTTATTTGAACAATAAGATCGAGAATGTGTGGAGGAGTAAATCCAAATTGTCACATCATCCGATGCGGGGCATAATTTTTAAAATTCCAAAATATTATTAACCGTACTTCGAATTCCAACCCAAAAGGAGAAATTATATAATAGGACCATTAAATGCATTAAGCAATGAATATGGTTCCTAATTTACGAATACATCCAATATAAGTCTAACTTATTACTATAATATTGAACATTTTTAGGAGTTTCATGCCAAATTCTAGCACAACTCCACCTACAATGGTATGGGCGATCACAATCCAAATTAGCAGGGATCTTATACCAGGACGTCTAATGGCTAGATGAGACTAAGACCATCACTATAGTAATGTCATATAGCCATCTGATAATTTTTTTTATAGCACAACATTTGTCAACTCACTATACAAATAACAAAGTATTGCACTAGCCTATGAATACTAACCACTTGGTACTATTTCGTTCAAAAATCACATAAATTTCAAGTTACACCAACCTTTCGAATGATCCGTAAAAAGTCAAGAGTTTAAGAAGTACAAGGTTAAACCACGACTACGATAAAGTATGCTAATATTCATCACATCATCTCTAAGTGGATCTTGAAATTCTTTTCTAAACCAACTCATACTAACCTCACTTTTAGATCGTATAACATTTTCAAGAGGAAATATACAAAGTAACTCATGAAAAAGTATAAAATTATCATACCCCAAAGTATCAAGACAAATTGGGGAACTAAATGTGGGTAAGTCTAACGAATAATAAAGGTTACATAAAGTGGTAGACATTTCTTTTACACTAAAATGGAAAATATTTTTATCTGGCCTACAAGGATCACACAACGCCATAACAAGATTATGATTAAATATGATGTATTCAACTTGCATTGCTTTTCAAAAACCAACTAATTTTAAATTTTCTTCCAAACAAGGTTCCTTGTAATTCATTTATTTAATCCTGCTTGAACGGTCTACAGGTTGAACTATTTGAACACTCTGATTTATAACAACCAATACAAATCAACATTTTATAATGTTTATTCTTTAAAAAATGATGTATAAAATAAACAAAATACCTCAAAAGTGATTGAATTCCACTCATATGTTTGTGTTGAAGATAAAAAAACACTTCTATCAAAATGTCCAGATGACAATTCTATAAAAATTAAGAATCCAATATATAGCATTAACATCCAATTATGTACTATACAAATTAATACTAGAGTTTCCTTTTCCGATTATCTAGCTAGTAACATATTAATATAAAATCAATCAACTATAAAAAAAAGGTCACCAAAATTAGTCAAATATGAGAAGAAAAAAACTTCAATTAATTCAAATTCAAAAACAATATACCTCTAATTTGTGAAGATGAAGAAAAACCTACCATTTTGAGAACAACAAACAAGTTAATTAATCTAATTTAAGGGATTGAGAAAGAGAAAGTTAGAAATAACTAGAATGCGTTGGAAATAGGGAAAGAAGAAACAAAAGAGGGGAGGAAGAGAACGAGGGAAAAACAGCGGCCGTTTTTCTTAAGGCCGTAAATGTTCCAACGCAGTCCAAAATTACGCAAGTGCAAATATGTATATATATATATATAAATTATAGCATGTGCAATTCAAATTGCGCAAGCTATAATAAAATATTAATGCTTACGCAATTTAAAATTGCGCATGGTATATCAAAAACATGTTTATTTTTGCCATTAGTTTTTTGGAATCTATTATTACAATAAATTTTTTTTGCAAGCTCATATAAATTTTTTTCCCAATGATAATAATACATTTTCTTTATAAAATATTATTGATGGGTATTATAATGATAGTATTATGAAATAAATTTAAAATAAATAAATTATACATGTCGATTGATTTAGCCAGTTGAGTACACGTCGTATTGCAAGTTATTTCCTCCATGGAGACTTCCTCCTTTCTCTTTTTGGCTTGGTTTACAAGGCTAAGCTATTGCCTTCAATTTACTCTAACTAGTGCGAACCCGTGCTTTGCACACGGATGTGGTGAAAATATTGTAGTTACGCAGTAAATAGAAAAGCAGGAGAATCAGTGACATAAGGAATAGAAAGTAAATAAGGTAACAGAGCAAAAGGTACAGTAAGTTAGGCAACATTATACTATAAATTTACGATATTGAAAAGAAGCTTACTGAAATACACAAGGAAATAGTAACCAAAGGTACATAAAGTAAGTTTGTTTTCAAGTGTAAATTCAAATACTTGATTAATTTAACATTTTGGATCTAACACACTATTAAATTATGAACAAAGATTTAGGACCGGGCTACAACATTGTAGTTAAATCAGTACATCTTCAACTATCAATATTAGTTTGAGAAAAAATAGACGTAACGGATGTTGGTACAACCAGTGCAATGAAATCACCTTTTGATACCAATGTACATGAGGGTTAGTTGTAAAAAGAGTATAACGTAATTAGAAGCAGCACAAATTTCATTAATAGAAGCATCCTTATAGTAGTATCCATCACATATGTATACTACTGAGTAAAATTACAAAACAGACCCAAATAAAGTTGGATTGCATCGAAATTAAAAGTAAGACCTCATAAGCTTGTCTTTAAGTTTTATTATGAGATGACCAAGATGATAATTTAGTAATTCGATATAACTAATTACTAAATCCAAAACTTTAGTTGACGAAAAATATTTGTTGGTTGGCAAGCACCATTGTCCAAGTGGTTAAGTGATTCGGTTTTGGTGCGAGAGGTCACAAGTTCGAAACTTGTGTAGCGTGATTCGAACGTTTATTGACATGTGATATGTTGTCCCAGTGACATGTTGTAAATAAAGTACCATTTCAAAAAAAATTATTTGTTGGTTAATGCCCGGTATACAGCTGAAGCATGTTTAATTCTAAGTATTATAACATCATCTGCTCATCAAATGTTTAAGTTAGTTTAGAAAAATAGAAATGGAAAAACTCTTAGCTGACTTTATGGTTGGTCAGAACTGAATGGCAAAACAGAGATAAAGTAAAGATTGAAGTCAAAAGCAGTATTTTTTATTTTTTGCAGGTCTAGCTAACCTGAAAATTACCAACTTCCGACTATCATATAATATATAAAAGTATGTAAATTCGTAGGGCATGATACAAAATACAACAAACGGACAATAATAATATAGTACCAGAAACATTGTTTTACTATTATTTTTTTGATAGATGTTAGATGTGAAAAGATGAAAATACAATATTTACCATTGTGCCACTGATTGTTAAATTGCAGTGAATGCCAGGCGCAGACTTAATTTGGTCCATATTTGCATAGCTTGTCCAAAACATAATGAGGAACTGGTAAAATAACGAACAAGGTGTAAGCACCAGATCGACTAATTTAAGTATGATACTCACAATGATGTGGAGAAATCTTGGAAGCAGTATTTTGTGCATTAATAGTCAGAAATTAAATGTAGCCTCAAATCATGTGTTGAAATGAATAAATTTATATCTTCATATACGCAGTATACGTGTTGCATTCTCGAACATCAAAGGTACAAAAACACCTCCTTGAACTCCAAGATTGACCTTAACACGTAAACGAAAGTAAATAGTCATTGAAAAACCAAATATTGTTGGAGAAATCGCCACCAAAAAATAGTTTTTTCTCTGAAGTGTGAAAATTGTTAGAAATGACAAAGAATTTGAGGTAAGGTCATAGCAAATTGGTTTTGGATTTGCATGATTTTAGCTGCCATTGATATACATTATGGAAACGTTATGTAATTGATAAATTGAATCAGGTGACAAAGTAATTAGAGGCAGCATCATGCAATAGAGTAACAATGTTAAGGACAAATGTAAGTTGTATATTAGTTTGCCGCCTCGGTAATATGTCGTTGCTGTATTTAAAACTGATCAACTGAACGTACCTTTTATTTAAACTTGATGGCTAGGGATGGGAATGAGGCAGGTTAGGGCGGGCTTTTCATGTCCCATACCCGATCCGAGTTTTTTAAACCCGCCCCAGACTAGCCTCGTAGACCTTGTTCGGGTCTAGACTTTCATCCCAACCCAAAACCCATACGGGTCGGGGTAAGACACGACCTGCTCCAAAACCTCCAAAACCTAATGCATCTTTGTTTGTTCACTCAAAAGTTGATTCTAATTTGCATACACTAATACTTTTATGTGTAAGAAAGATAGGTATAAAAAAATATTGATTATATATAATAATGACTATAAAATTAAAAGAAGAAGAAGTGTTCAGTTAGAATTCAAACAATATGCATTTTTATTTATACAGTTAGCAATATTGCAACTAATATTTTAAAATAATAGAATTTATTGAATAAAACATTATGATATCTTCATTATATATTTTTTGTTAAATAGATTAACAAATCATAATTATTTTATATTATGAGCTTCAATAGTAGGGTAGGGTTGCGGTACGTTTGCAAACCCCCAACCCGGTCTGAGACCCAGAGCTTTCATGAGCAGGGCATAGGTCTACTCGCCCCGATGGCTCAATGGAGCATGTCTTGATGAGTTAAAATAGGGGCAGGTCTACTGGATTTGGACCCTAAACCCGCTCCATTGTCATCCTTATTGATGGCTGCAAATTTGGGTCGTTAAAGAACGGTTCGCTATTAAACTTATGTGAGTTCAGCATGTTGAGTAAATCTTCGGTGGTAATGTATATATACCTCCTGTGGATTCGTTAACGCGGACCATTACCTGTAATGATTTAGAGATATGTCTCTTTAGGTTTTGTAAGTTAATATATTATTAGAAGATGAATTTTTGTACCTTGTTGACGTGGATGCACAACTTCTTGTCATGGTATGGAATGTAGTTTTCTAATTGTTTTAATCAATGTTCCAGTTCCAATGTTGTGTATGAATATTTCAAATCCTGTGAGATAACTTGTGAAGGTCAGTGTGATAAATGATCTCAGGTAAGGCCTGTAGTAGTGAAACTAACTATTGTTTGTTACATACATTTTTAGAGCTTGTTCTCTTGATTAATCATCGAAGGTATTTTTTTCTATCGTAGATTGATGTAGTGCAACGTTTAGTTCTCGTGGTGCTTGCAATTAATGAGGGCATAACTGGTAGCGCGTAAACATGGACTTATATTCCTTGAAACTCCAAAATAGAACGGACTAATGTGATATTCTCGTCCACCTTCAGGTTTCATGTTTTTGTAGGAAATTTTCAAGGCCATGGTCAGAATGAGTGAATGATTGTGGGATCAACTGCTAATATGAACTTATGGCAAGTAGATACCTGTCCATGGATGTCAACCCGATCATCTGTCCATGGATGTCAATCTGATATGGTACGATTTTAAAATTGCACCAGGAATAAGAGGATGGAAGGAGAAAAATAATATGTGAGAAATACAGTTGTTGGAGCAGTTAACGAAAACATTTCATTGTATACATACATTTGTATAAATGTATATACGGATGTTTATTAATGTGTATGTAGTTAAAAAGTACCTTGGACTTTAGTTTGGAGTGTGCGAAGTCCGTTGTGAATGGATTGTTAGAAGTTGTGAGGTGTAGACTCCCCCTTGTAACAATTAGTTTGTGGCCTAATCACATGTTAACAGTGTGTAACTGATGCCTGGTTTAATATTAAATGTGGTAGAAAAATCATCATATTACTTTTTTGTTAGAAAGACAGACTAAATCGTAGTTGATATACTTCTTGGTACCCAAAATTGATAGATTTTATTTAATATGCTTCAACTCAGGGGTAAGTCTAACCCAATTTTTTACCCTTTTTTAGGTGTGCGCTCTGTTTTTATCGCCGTGTATAAATTTTGGCCTATAGGTAGTGGATGATGGCTGGGTATAAAGCGTAACAATGTGTATGAGTATATTCAGTAATATGAACCAATATTTTGCATTTTATATCAAAACACAGATTTAGTATTTGCAAAATTTATGAAGTTTAATTCACATAGGTGGAAAATTATGTTTAAATAAAGAAAGTTAGGAGACACATGGAGATCGATAGAAATTGCAATGCTTTATTAGACGAACAGATGAAAACACACACAGTACATGCATGACAATAGTTGGCATAACCAAAGACAAAGTAGAGTTGTCAATTGATAGTCATACGATTTTTCTTCCATCCTGATCCCTTGCCCAGTGAAACCTTGCTTGCAGAACTGCCAGGAACCTGTTGGTTGATGTCATGTCAGTTTGTTTGAAATATATGTAGAAATTGATCGATTTAAAGCATGGAAAGAAGATTCATGTAATGACAGTGTGTAACATGTGCGCTGCATACGGTATGTTTAGAAAAACGGTTATATAAATATTTTCAAAGAATTGAATTTGCTATGGGTAATTTGCTAAAATAATTGATTCATGCACTAAACTTACTAATTTTAAGTATGTAATTTTTGTCATATGAGTTATGATTTTCATATTCTTATAAAAATTAAATTCCTTTGTAGATAATAATGATTTAGATATTTATTTATTGTTTTTAAGCATTTAATAAAAGTTAGTATTTTTAATTAATTTTGGAAATAAATATTTTTATAGATTTCAAGTTATAAATTTATATACATAAATTTTGAGTGTAACATACAGTTTTTATACATTTGTTTAAAAGATAAATAATATATAAGCTGAATTTCAAATTTTAATTTGTTTGAAATGGTACTTTATATACAACATGTCACTGGGACAACATATCACATGTCAATAAACGTTCGAATAACGCTACACAAGTTTCGAACTTGTGACCTCTCGCACCAAAGCCGAATCACTTAACCACATGAATAATGGTGCTTGTCCTGAATTTCAAATTTACTTAAAAGAAAGACAAATATACACAAAAATGAATGGTAATACTAATTAATCGATATATTTTTTTGCATTTAAAGCTCTTGGGGTTAATATCAACATCAGGAATAAGTTTATTATATTACATAAGTAATACAAAATATTTATTTAACAACTAAAAGAAATGTTGATTAAAAGAAACATTACCATTCATATTGTTATTTAATTATGTAAAAATTATAAATTGGTTTTAAAATCATTGTTTCATACCTTTAATGATTTTAATTTATAATAAAACCTTTCTAAAAAATAATTAACATTTGCCTCAAAAAGACCATAAAATACCAAATGAAATTTCTAACTAAAATGCTATATATTTTGTCGTTTAATTAACGTAAATTATGAATATTTAGAATTATAATATTTTTACAAACGTATTAACTAAAAATATCCATTGTTTTTCAAAGTTACAAACAACATTATTCATTACCTACAATTAATTTAATATCATTCTTAACAAAAATAAATTTTATTAACCATAAAGAAATCACTTGATTACAAATTGTAAAAAGAAAAAATGTTGAATATATTTGTAATTATACATGTTTTAGAAAGAAAAAGTTGTGTGTGTGTTTATTTATAATAAAATAACAACTTCAAAAAGAAAACTTATATATATTTTTCTTTGTAATTAAGTACTAATTTTAGAAAGAAATAAATTATGTAAACTTGAATTAGGATAATGTAAGAGATCTAAAGATAACTTTGTAAATAGTATAGAAAGTTTGATTTATTTGGATAGAATGAAGTATTAGCTTGATAATTTTTTGTCAATAATGTAATATATCACACATTGAATTATCATATATTATGATTTGTTAGACCAAATAATGATTATTAGTTAATTGGATTTATTTTAAATGTTCAAAATTTAAATCATTGAATTAATTCAAATATATGGACTTGACCGTAAAATAATATGATAAAACTTGAAAGAGTTTTGTGAATGACTATAGAAATTATTAAATTTGATATTTAATGATAATGAAGAGAATTGATAGTAGTTTGTAGTAATAATGATAAACTGAAAGGAAAATAAATATTTAAAGAGAATCAAGAAGATAGGATAAAACCTCATAAATAATAAGAAAACTTTAAATTCTTATGTTTTACTAATATTTAATATATTTTTCTATTTTATACTTACTTAGGCTTTAAGTGTTTTGGCTATAATTAGCTAGTTATACATTTTATTGCTATCATAAGGTTGTAATGAATTACTCATATACACACTTTTCATCTGCCAATTATCTTTAACAAACTGCACTTCAGCTTCCGCTGTTGAAATAGTAAAACAGATCCAACTATGACTTTACATCAGTAAAAATTCATATCGATAAAAATATTAAAATACTTATCAAAAAAAACTTCTTGATCATAAACCATTTCGACAAAGTTCCATTTGTTGACTTGCCTTAGTAACATGGCAATACTTCTGCATGAAACGTGAATAAACTACTAATAGTAATCAAATACTAAATTTGATTAATTTAATTTAACATCTGCAATTAGTAATGTATCTCATGTCTTAGCAGACTTCCAAGATTACAATTTTGTGCTCAATTACAAAAGCGAGTCTAAAAGTCTACTACCAGATATATTGTAAAAGGAAACAATAAATGCTTATAATGAACATTCCTAATTTTATCCATTAGATAACTTATTAAAACTGTTTATTGCATGACAGGATCTCTAGGTTTTATCGTATGTGTAGGCCTTCCATTCATGTTTGAAGGGGGGTTAGTTTTTCTAAGTTCCACTTCGATTTTTTTTTTTGCTTAAACTACAATGTAGCCTCACTTTATCAACAATCTTCCATTAGCCAGCCGACCCGTTGATCATAAAAAATGATAAAAAATATGTTCGTTTTAGAAAATATGTCCAACTGAACATAAGAAACCGCAAGAGTATTAAGGCCACTCGAAGATTCACTGCCTGTTTATACATCATGGCCAATAAAGTAAATTTCCAATCTATATTTTTGTACCTTCCTTTCCACTTTGTACAAAAGAGATCACTTAAATTGGATTTATGTTAGTATCAAGAATGTAGTATATCATTATCACTATTAGCGTGCACAACAACATATTCAATTTATTAATAAAATGCATGTCAGGATGGGTTAAAATAGCTCGTAAGGATTTGCCAGTGGGTTAGACTGGGTCCACTTAGCAGAATTTAAACCTAAATTCACTAATTCACTCAATAAGTCTACATTAAGTAGGTAATATCCTATTTCTACTTACCTACTGTTTAAAACCAAATATAGACTAAATTATCTTAGGGAGTGGGTATAAAACACAAATATACTTATTTGGACAAAATTTCAAATACGCACTCTCTCTGACTAAACTTATTCTATGGTATTACTATCCCTATCTCTAATGAGTTGACCAATCTAGGCTTAGGTGTTCGCTCAACCATAAGCTTTGATACCAAATGTGATAACCAACTTCCTCGGTCCTCAGAAATCAACACTAATACACCCTCGATATTCACGTGCCATAAATCCAAGTGCCGGAGAGGCAGATTATCATAGGGTAAAGAAAATAAAGATAGAAGACAAACAAAATAGAATCTCACATTGTATTCAATATTTAATTATACATATGAGTAGTACATGTAATTGCTCCAAATTGCTCCATCGGAGTTGTAGTAAGTACTAATCTAGCTAGGATAGTTATAACTTCCTATCCTCAAAAGTGCTGGTAGATGCATCATACAAAATACAGCGGAATTAATAGATAACTTTCTACGAAGGACCCAAAATGCTCCATGATACCTAGGTACTTGGCTGCCTTGAAAAATTGGGCATCCATAGTTTAAGGGAAAAGAAAAATAAACTTCGGGTCAGTCATGGTACTGGTATGAGAAACTCAAATTACGGATACTTGAAAACAAAGAGCATCTCATAAGACAACGCCGCATATAAACATGGAACGGGTTTTTACCTTATGATAACCAAATCATTTGCTACGCAAAATCTAGGGATATTATTTTTAATGACTTTCTTTTGAAAACACTTTTCAAGTAAACATATATAATCTTAGCTGAAATTGTTACATAAATTCCAGCATAATAGGTTCTACAATCAAGTCCGAAGGTACTTATTGGAGAATAGATTTCTATGCAATGGTAGGTAAGGAACTACCTTCCATACAGTACATATCTAGGGGGATGTACTGAGGATCAACAACTATGAAACATCTGCACCTGTCAAGACCGGCCTACCCGTAGACCCATCTGGTGGCGAATAGAAACGAATATGACATCACCCCGATCATAAATGACCTATTCGGGTTCTTATAGCATATACAATATACTCGACATATATAGAGTAATCTAGAAAGGTTATGACCATAACCTAATGGTAGCGAACCGCATAGCCTTACGGCATGCCCTGTTTAAGCCATTTTTGGGTGATGAGGTCCAAGGTAATGCTTTCCTTTCACATAGCACATTCCACTTTAAATGCCACATTGCCAATTCCATTATACACCATTGATTCCCACAAATGTACAACCTCTTAGCTCGTACGTCTCAGAGAATGGTGTTAAGTATAGGAGAGTTACTTCCTGCACCATCAAACAGATGTACGTTCGTAAAAATCAATGTACGTGTAAGTTGAAAATGCAATGTCAGACATTCGTCCATACAGGTTTTCCAAGAATAGGACAAACCCAAGGAACTATCGTACCACATCTTGTTAGGAATCATTCTTAGGATTAGTAGCGAGCAGCCCTTGCATCGAAGATCAAATGAAGATACTACTGCCATAGATATATGATATGAGAAATTTTCCCCGAGGGTCAGTGACAAGTAGCCCTTCATTCCATTTATTATCATTCCAAGTCTTCACTTCGAATACGTAAATTGGTTTGAAGTGGTTTTCGGATAAGAATTACTCAAACCCAATCCTGATTCCTTCGAACCAACCATCGATAAAAAGATGTTAAGTAAATAGATGCTTATCATTTGATTAATTACTTTCTTTTTATCAAAAATGTCTTCTAGAGGTATATATCTTTAAAACATTTCTTTTCGGTATATACGGATTCATTAAACCTCTCTTTAACTTTGGAAATACCAAATCAAAATCATTTCTCATAAATCATATTGTAAAACCTTATTGAGTAAAAAGGGTCGATAGAAATTATACTAATTCTACTTAAAATAAATTTCCATATTAAACCTTTACTATCCGTCGAATAATAGTGAAATCACCTTTTAAATTCACATGGATAGTACGAGTTCCCTCCTCGGAATTTAATATCGAGTATAAGAAGATTATTTCTATACAATCCAAGTTGTATTAAATTTGGAAAAAATCAAATCATTTATACTTGCCTCGTTTTCGACATTTCGACTTTATCTATTCCTCACCCAGGAAAAAGGCTAGATGTGCTAGGGCACTGGTTGCTCCTGAACATCTCCTTTGTTTAAGCACCTCAAATTCGGATCTCGTGAATAGAAAAATCCAATCTACTCGTCGTCTTTTAGAGCCAAGATTGAATCACTTGATTTTAACAGTTTTTCTTTAAATCATTTATTTAAACTTTTTTAAAATAAATCATCAAATCATCTTTAAAATACTTAACTAAAAACATTTATAAATTTTTTGGAAAAGAATACTTAAGTTTAAAGCCATATTTCAAAAGTTATTATAACTGCTGCAAAAAGTGTTGCTTACGAATGGTGTTTTAATGCTTATTTGATCAAAACAGCTTTTCTATCATTTAGAAATCCATTTTTACAACTTAAATCTCTTTTAAAACATTTTAAAACATTTATAGAATTTATTTCATATCTTTAAAGAATTAAAAATATCAATTCTAAAGAATTTGTCGGTTTGGTTTCCGAAATGCCAAACCGCGACTATTTTGAAAATTTGTTTTGCTCATATTTCAAAATCTACAAAATGAAATCTCGATCCTTTTATTTTATTCGAAAACTATGATTATTAGAGTTCGAAAATTTCTTATTACAAAGAATTCCGACTTCGAATTCATCGTATAAATGGATATAACTTTCTATGGTACGAAATCGCGAACTACCGTTACGCGATGCGCCTATTTTTGACTTAATTTTCATAACTTGTCAAAATTTCATAAAATTGGATTTCAGTGTTTATAAAACATTTATAAACCATTTCAAACCATTTTAAAGTGGTTTAATGATTCCACATCACTTTATAACTTGATTCAGAAAGTGTTTTCCTTATGTAATATCGACGTGTATTTAACGTGACTTTTTTACACAATTAAACACTATATTTACTTGATGATCAAAACATAGTAAACATCCATAGAAATCATATCACATCATCATTATATATATATATGGTTTGTCACTTGAATTCGTTTCTAACTTTGCAAAAATTAGCGATAGCTTCGCTATGATCGCACTGGAATTAACCGAGAGGGTTTGTAGAACCAAACGCTCTAGGTTGTCGTTGACGATAGCCATCTGGGTGACCCGACCAGCCCAGACTATATAGCTGATATGGTAAGAAGGCTGGTGAATGAGAATCAACAAAGTAATGACAATTGGGGTTCATCACCTTATAGGACCCCATTCTCTAATGATATACTATAGGAAAAATATCCTATGAGGTTTGTTATGCCAGTAATCATGTCTTACAATGAAACGACAGATCAGAGATAGCATCTCTTGAAGTATGAATGACACATGGATGGTGCCCAGGCCACTGATGCGGTAAGATGTAGATGCTTCCCTATATTCCTGGAAGGAGTAGCCATGATGTGGTTCACTCGGCTCGCCCCAAGGTCCATATCTACATTTGATCAATTGAAAAAGTAGTTTATAGAGTAGTTTAGGCTTCACACCGCTCGACCCAAGTATGTGATATCCTTATTAAACATTCGTCAAAGTTCAGGTGAGACTGAAATATTTTCTATTGGCTTAACACTACCGCGACTGAAGTAAGCCCTTTTGAATTAAACCAATACGCATAACATTATTGCACATTCTATTGATTAACTTAGTCACTTTAAAAATTAAATTAACATATTTTTAATTGAATACCAAGGTTTAAACAATGAAACTCATTACTCTTTACTTGAATATTGGTATAGGACTAAAAATTCAGTTTTAAATTTTGCACATTAAAGACTGAAATTTCTGTCTATAAAATTTAAAACTTTTTACAAACCAAATTTTTAATTTTTAATTCAGTGTTTAATCAGTATTAAAATAATTAAATACTCGATGGCTAATATCAATATTTTCTTTAATCAAATGGTTAAATATAATTATCCATGTCTTGTGATTGAAACTGGCCAAAATGAATATTTACTTAGAATTAAGGTAAATGTTTTTATTAAATACCCTTAATTATTCCTATACCTCCATGAAATATGGTCTCATTCATTAAATTTCTTCTTCATAGTCTAAGTAACTTCTCCAATATCATACCCACACACGCAAAATAAAATCCACCGCTTTCTAGTCATTCCTTAATGAAAAGTACATAAGTAAAATCATTCTCTACAAATCCTATTCAAATTTACATTTTCTTCATGGACAAAGCTATTCCTATTATTGTGATCACTTTTTTCTCATTTCTGATTGAAAAAAGCAAGAGGAAAAAGTGTGTACAAGGCGCACAAAAATAAATTGACTTTCAAGTGAAGTTTTTAGAAAAAGCTGCCAAGCCTTGCGGGTTGTGATCGTATTTTTTGCTATGTTTAGAGGCTTCTTTTAGTTAAAAGATTAGTACATGGAAATCAGGTGCTAGGCTACTTTGGTTGTAAATTTCTCTTCATATCTATCCTCCTACCATGATTATACCATGGTTAATCGGGCAATGTTAATTATGAGGGTGTGTTGTGCTTTTTGAACATCTTCAAGAAGTGGGGAACTTTAACCTTATCATAAGGGAACAAGATCGTGCATACAAAAAGCCCATACATTAGACAGCTTGAATATTTTTAGAGGATCATTGTTGGGTTTATAAGGTGTGTTGATGGTCGTCCATTGCTTGATAAAATGTTTCAAGTCTCAAAGAGACTAACTAATTCTCATAATTGATTTACAATTTAGCTTATTCTACTAATTTGGAATTTCGATAATTTATAAATTTTCTTAGAAAGTTTCATTGTATTTAGAAAAATGTTAGTTATTATTACAGCTCTCACAAAGACAGAATAGTTTTCCTGAAGACAGGGGAGCCCAGACATCATGGAAAGCAAAACCAAACACTTTGGGTTGTCCCTAACGATCATCGTCCGGTCGATCCGATCAAATCCAGGGTATACAGCTGATATGGTAAGAAGGATGGTGAGTGAGAATCAGTAGAGGAGTAATGACGATTGGGGTTTATCACCTTGTAGGACCCCATTCACTGATGACATACTAGTGGAAAAATATCCTATGAGGTTTGTTATGCCAACAATCTTGTCTTACAATGTAACAACTGACACGAGATAGCATCTCTTGAAGTATGATTGACACATGGATGGTGCTTTGGCCAATGATGCGGTAAGATGTAGATGCTTCCCTATATTCCCGAGAGGAGTAGCCACAATGTGGTTCACTCAGCTCTTCCCGAGGTCTATCTACATTTGATCAATCGACAAAGAAGTTTATAGTGTAGTGTAGACTTAACACCCTCGACCCAAGGATGTCCTTATCAAACATTCATCAAAGTTCAAGTGAGACTAAATATTTTCTAAGTTGATTTAACAGTGCTGCGACTGAAGTAAGCAATCCGAAAAAAGAAATTGTTCCGATGGCTTTGATCTGGGGCACTCACCTCGACACGGAGTTTGGTAGATGACTGAAGAGGAAGAAGCCACCTAATATGGATAAGTTTTACTGCAAAGCTTCTCAGTTTCTATGTTTTGAAGAGGCAGACCTGACCATTGGACCAGTTGGTTGTAGGATATCGAATGAGGTTGCCTGAAACATTGTTGGGTATGTCGGAAATAACAACCGGAAAAGGAGGAACCAAGGTGTTGGTGGGAAGATGCCAAACACCAAAAAATGTTCAAGATATATGAGACCCGAAGATTACACTCCACTGACTGAATTTACTAAAAACATTTACCTTTCTACGTAAGGAACTAAAAATTATAAGAAGCCACCTCGGAGGAAGGCAATTGGAGAAGAAAGGAGCTTGGGGAAATATTGTAGCTCTTATCTTCCTAATATTTAGTTCTTAATTGAGTAGTTAGGAGATTAAAATATAGTCCATGGTATGTGTAATTCTATGCCCAAAGTTTTATTTAGTTGTTTGTAAAATATTGTTAAATAGGTAAAATGATGCAGAAACGTAGCCACAGTATTTTCCATAGGTTGAAACACTTACATAAATGTTATACTGCAGCCGGATGGAGGTAGGGTTCCACAATCATGGTAATTTATTGGTTTCATATGTAGTTCAAAAGTTATCAAGTATTTGCATTAATTTAGGCTACTTATACTGAAAAAAGCTTTAGGAAGAAGGTATAATGGTCCCATCAACGTATAAAACCTTGATGGCTACACAAAAATTAAAATTGTCCATGACTGGAAATGCCTAAGTAACCAAGATGTGTCCATGATTGGAAATGCCTAAGTAACCAAGATGTGACAGCGATGTATGTTGAACTATGCAGCATGTCAACAAAATGTCTAGTATACTAAAACAATTATTCAACAATGGATCTTGTGTGCGTGCATGTTTGAATGTGTATATGACCTCTTTGGTCTCCATATATTTTCTGTAAAAATTAACAAAACATATTTCATCAACCCATTTGTCTAAACTAATGCAATTTATCACTTTCATAAGATGTGGATAGCATTTATAAATCATATGTCTCAAATATACATTATTTTGAAGACTTGTAGAGTGAAATAATTATTATCAATTATTCATTGAAAATACAATACATTCCTAGTAGTATTTTGTATTGCTAATACAAAATGGGTGTTGCCCGATTCAAAATGGAAATCAACATCTGATGTTATATGGGTGTAGCGTGCTTGGCCCGTAAAATTAAGTAATGGATCAAGGGACCATTTGCATTTGTTTGTCAATGTAGTGTCAAAATAACAAACAATCGCAATTAGGAAAATTAACCTGTCATGTATGCAGCACTGACGACCGAACAAGAAACTTGCATAACAACTTCTAATTGTAAAACCTCTTAATTGCTTCAAACATACAGCTAAAAACAGCACTCTTCAAAAAACTAACCACAAACTAAAAACAGATTATTTTTAACAAATAATTGAAACAGTAATTTCTTAAATTTGGATGATTTTAATCATATAAATAGACCCAAAACAAGTTCGAATAGCATATAGTTAAATTTTCAAAGCCAAAAAAGAAAGAACAATTAAGTAGTATATAAAATGATTTCAAAATCTTTCCTGCTTGTAATTTGTTTGACATTCGTCTGGGCAAGCATTGCCAATGCCGTCAATGTGGATATAACCACACTTGGTGCGGTTGGAGATGGCAAAACGGATAGCACAAAAGTTTGTCTCTAAATTAACATATATGTTATTTTCAGTTGTCTAACGTGTAGGTACAGCCGTTGCGTTTCCTATTCGAATTAACATTATATTTTAATGCATGCAGGCTTTGTCAGATGCATGGACTCAGGTATGTGCAGCGCGAGGAGGTGGAAGTATAATAATTCCATTAGGTGATTTCCTAGTCGGACCTGTACTATTCAGGGGCATAGCCGGACAGCAGAAATGCAACGGACCCGTTACAATCCAACTAGACGGCAACCTGCTAGGTGACACCGACCTCAGCAAATACACAAAAAACTGGCTCGACTTCCACTACATAGACGGACTCACCATCCAAGGCAAAGGCATAATCAACGGTCAAGGTGCTGCCACCTGGCCGAAAAGCAACTGTCAGAAACAATGGAACTGCAAGATACCTCCAATGAGTCTCAACTTTGCCTTTGTGAAGAACGTACGCTTGTCGGGCTTCACATCCAAAGACAGCAAGTACTTCCATTTAGATTTCTTCCAGTGTGACACTGTCGACATTCAAAACCTTATCGTAACTGCCCCAGGAAACAGCCCTAACACGGATGGCATCCACTTCGGGCAGTCCAAGAACATCAACATCGCACACACTAAAGTCGGGTCAGGCGACGATTGTATATCTATTGGTTCAGGCGTTACTAACATCACTGTACTCGATGTTCAGTGTGGGCCAGGTCATGGCATTAGCGTAGGCAGCCTAGGGAAAGATGGCGACAAGGGTGATGTCACTGGTCTTACGGTGAAGGACAGTACCCTAACTGAAACCATGTTTGGGCTCAGGATCAAGTCGTGGCAGGCCAAGGAAGGTGCAGATGATGGTGTAACCATAACTGTATCCGACTTCACCTATGATAACATTACCATGGTTAACGTGTCCTATCCTATTCTAATCGACCAAGAGTACTGTCCTTTTACTTCATGCACTGAATCTGAACCTTCTACAGTGAAGATTCAAGGAGTTAAGTACTTGAACATAAAAGGCACGTCTTCGACCCCAGAGATGATCAAGTTCGTCTGTAGTGCTGCGAACCCATGCGAAGGGGTGCAGTTGAGCAATATCCACTTGGCTTATTCTGGCACTAATCCCAATGCCAATCAAACTGCTATATGTACTAATGCTGTTGGTACGATGAGCAATGTCAAGCCCGTTGCTTGTTTGCATAAAAAAAAGCAAAAGAAAAGCTGCTAATACAGCTGTGTTCGGTCCCAAGTTCAGAACCACAGACTTTGAGATAACCTTAGGAACCTTATGTTTCATTTGAATTAATGGCTGACATTCAGATTGTATAAATTATGTAATCAGGGCACGTATGTAAATTATTGATCATTATATATTGCCTTTTTTTTGCGCAAACTAATAATACTCTTTTTATATGAGGTTTCGCCTCTGGATGTCTGGGGATAAGAAGCATGAACAGAATAATTCAGTGGGATAAATGAAAATAATTGTAAAAAACCTCAAGTGCATACTCTATTCTATTTAGTTTCTGCCCTTCACCCCCATTTGTCTTCTCAAGCTGGAAAGAGAAACGGCAGATAGGTAACAAAGTTGACAAAATATATTAACGTCTCTCAATAAAAATCGTTATTTCTATCAGCGTGGTTTACCAAATACAAAAAATACATTCCTGAACTAAGCAGGTTAGAAAACTGCATGTTCAACTTATCGGGATCACTAGATAAACAATAAAATTAATAAATTAATGGTATATATAAAGATCTTAATTTTCAGCAATGATATGTAAATCTGACACAAAGAGAAATGCGGTTGTGCCACAAGCACACTTAATCTGGTAATTATACCTGCTGAAGAACTTTTCTTTAGTGATAAACTTATAGAGTAATTTGTTGTTACAAAATGGATGAAAGAGGTTGAAGTGTTTAATTCCTGCCATCAACGAATTCTTCATTGATGCAGCAGTACCACTGGATCGTTGACAACTATTATGTTTTCTGCCTCGTAACAAATTTGTTATTGAATGAATAGATGAACTGTGTTTTTGCAACAAAACCGACCCAAGTATAACTTGCTATTTATATTCAGCCTTTGATTATTTCCATATATTGCAGGTGTATATGTATCAGTACATTAGAGCAGGCTATAAATCAACACATTTATGAGTCTGTATACAAAGAGATTTACAGGCAAAGTGTGATCTAAAGCTGTGAGACATAAATTCCATGGCTTTTAAACGCAATATACAATTTTTCGTCCTCTTTTGTAATATGATGTTAAAAGGTTTGGCACGTATTACTTGTATGAAGTAGAGAAGTTCCACTTATCCATCAATTTATTTCTAGCTAGGAACATCCTATTATTGGATTCCACTGACGGAACTGGTCATTCTAGCATGTCAACGTGATCTCTAAAGGCACAACTAACAATGATTTTTCAGTTGCTAAACAAATCACGTAGGATGCAGATGTGGCTTGTTCACTTCCCCGTTCCTAGTTTGAGCTGATCTCGTGGCTAGTTGAGTGAACAAAGGCAGGTAAATATAAAAGCGAAATCTTCGCCGTTATAAAATTATAAAGGCGAAGACTTCGCCGTTATAAATTTATAAGGGGAAATCTTCGCCTTTATAAACTTTGAATGTTATATATAATTTATAACGGCGAAGACTTCGTCATTATAAACAAAGTTTTTTTATAAAAAACTGGCCCGTGGCTGGTTGTACTTATCTGGTTGCGTAGCTCGTTCGGTCAGTTCAAAAAAATGAGAGAGAGAGTGAAGTGAACAAGCAACGTTGTTGGTTATGGTCTAATGGATTTCAGTTGTTCAATACTTTCATAATTGATTCCAGTTGTTAAACACTTTCATTACAAATAGTCGCGTATATATAAAATAACGATATTCATGTATCATTTTCTTCTATATGACCTGAGATCACATGTGCCTAAATGTTTGAAACAACCCCATTTTTTGTTCCCATGAAATATTTAACATGTATTGGATATAGTTACAGTAATATTGTTATCCGGGCAAAAAATTGTATTATAACTTTCCGTTTTGAGATGTCAAGCAACTATTACCTGTTAAATTTAAATGTGGACGGGCGTACGTTCAAATATATTGTATGCAACACATGGTACCACAAAAGTAGGAGAAAATGTTTGAGAAGTGATGCAGCCCAGAATGAGACCCAGTCAAGAGCGATCTAGCGAAGATTGTTTGCGAGTTAACAAGCAACGTGTTTTAGGTCGGATGCGACCTAGTGGAGACTCGCGACATAACGAAGGTCGCTGGCGAGTTAACGGGCTAAGCAGGAAGACATTCGCGCGAGATAACATGATAAGTCGCTCAAGCGAGCTACGACATAGCAATGGAAGCAAGTCAAGTTTAGGTCGCGAGCGACCTAACTCTCACATGCCGCTTTCTTATTCAGGCGAGCTACGACCTACGATAGGTCGCGTGAATGAGTTACGACCTAAGTTAGGTCGCGGGGAGATTTAGGTCGCGTGAAGAATCCCAGAAGCTGATTTCTTAAGTCGCTGAAGGTTAAGCCGCTTCCACCTTAGGTCGCTCGACCTTATGCGTTGAGAAGTTAAGTCGCTGCCTTACATTTTTAGGTCGCTCATATGTTTGGTCGTAAGTCGTGATGGTTTGTAATGTGTTGAGATGTAAATATTGTAAGTCATATGTTGTTCTTATGTCGTTGAGTTGTAAGTCGCTGGTTTTTAGGTCGCATTATTTTAGGTCGTAGGTCGTAGGTCGTTCACGACCTAAGTGTTGTCAATGTTGAACCGTGTGAGTTGTAAGCCTATAAATAGGCGAGTTGTATCATTTGTAACGGTTGGTTGATTTTGAATAAAAACTTTTGTTTGTTAGCTTTGTGCTTTCATTAAATTGGTAGTTGAGTGTGATCTCCTATCTCCTCTTTCGGCATTCGAGTGCGCTCGAATCAACGATCGTAGAAGCCAATTCACGGTATCAAGTGCGCTTGATCAACGTCTGAAGAATTGCAGATCTTCTTTCATGGTATCGTGCGCGATCAACGTGACGAAGATAGCTAGAATCCGACATCTTTTGATCAACGGATTTGGGCCATTTGGTATTCTTCAATTCACCGATTGCCACTTTCACAGATCCATCATTTTATTATCCGCTGCTGCATCATTTGGTATCAGAGCTAGACTTAGCCAATCATAGCTAAGCCGAGTCTTGGAGCCAATTTTTATTCGAAGAGTTCAAGTCGTGTTCATCATAAGTTGCAACAAGTTTGAAGAATTCGATCCATCTCATTCCGGATCAAAGATTGAAAGGTGTTTGAGTTTGGCCGTGGAAGATTTGCGCGCCAAAGAGTTTGAAGTTGAAGACCGTACCTCATTTGGTATCATTTTGATTTGTACAAGCCGAGAATTGAAGTTTGTTTCATTTGACAATGCCGCCGAGGAGAGCTAATCGACATCAAAATATTGAAGATTTGTACAAGAGGGAAGATGCCAAGCAAATGGAACAACGCATAAGTAATAAATTCAATGAGAAGTTAGAAGGTATTGGAAGGTTAGAGAAATTGATGAATGATATGAATCAAGGTCAAAGAAGGAGGTCGCCAATCTCGAACCATGGAGGAAACAGAGTTTCGCCATCGGTTACGGAAGCGAGAAGGGTATCGCCACAATCTGATCGAGGTCGAAGGGAATCATCAGTTTCGATGAGGAGAGATCACCATGAGTATAGAGATGAAGAAAGAAGAACTCAACTTGAGTTTGAGTATGAGCCATATCATGATGAAGAACGACATAGTAGAAGAGACATGCGTGATCGAAGAGATGTTAATGGTCGAGATCGATATCGAAATACACGAGAATATGATGAAGAGAGTGATAGAAGCAATAATCATTATCGAGATCGAGACCAAGGGCGAAATGCATATCGGGATGTTGAGGATGATCGTCGATGGGAATCGGGGATGAAAACTGAAATTCCAGAATTTAAGGGCAGTATGCAAGCTGAAGAATTCCTTGATTGGTTGTCTAATGTTGAGGAAATTTTTGACTTTAAAGAAGTACCCGAGCATTGTAGAGTGAAGTTAGTTGCTACTCATTTGAAAGGGAGAGCTATGGCATGGTGGCAACAAACTAAACTGACACGGGAGAGAATGGGAAAGTCAAAGATTGAATCTTGGGAGAAGATGAAGAAATTGATGAAAGCTACATTCTTACCTTACAATTATCAATCTCTTATGTACCAACGTTTACAGAACTTGAGACAAGGAACAAAGACTGTTAATGATTATGCAGATGAATTTTATCAGCTTATTGCCAGGAATGATATTATGGAAACGGAGGAGCAGCTAACAGCTAGATTTGTTGGACGGTTGCGAATGCAGATTCAAGATATGGTGAATATGTTTGACCCCACATCTATCGCTGAAGCACATCAGAAAGCACTTGCTTGGGAGAAACAAGGGAGACGAGGTGGTGGTGTGTTTACAAATTCTAATAATCCAATGAAAGGGGCTAGTAGCAATGTGAATGTTTCGAAGGCTGTTGCAAAACCGGTCGTTAATGAAGTTGCTAAGACCAGAATCAATAGTGGTATCAAATGTTTCAATTGTCAAGAGATTGGTCACAAAAGCAATGAATGTCCTAAGCCAAAGAAGCGAATGATGATTGCTGAGGTTGAAGATGAAGAGGTAGAAGTTGAATGTTCTAATTCAATACATGATGAGGAGGAGGAAAATGTGTCGGGAGATGAAGGGTATTCATTAATGATGAAGAGGTCGTGTTTAACACCAAAACAGGAGGAGGAAACTAGCTGGTTGAGGAGTAACATCTTTCAGTCAACATGCACTATCTTGGGAAGGATTTGCAAATTTGTTATTGATGCAGGAAGTTGTGACAACATTATTTCTACAGAAGCTGTGAAGAAGCTAGCATTGAAAACAGAGAAGCATCTGAAACCGTACAAGTTAGCTTGGTTGAGGAAAGGTGGGGAGGTGAAAGTTGGACGAGGAGCTTGTGTTAATTTTTCAATTGGGAAGAAATACAAAGATGAAATTTGGTGTGATGTTGTAGACATGGATGTATGCCATCTGTTGTTGGGGAGACCATGGCAGTATGATAGGGCGGTGCAACATGATGGACGTGCTAACAGTTACAGTTTCATGTTTGAGGGTACAAAGATTACTTTAATTCCTAAGAAGCGACAACAAGAAGAAAGCAAGTTGGAGGAGATTGAAGAACTTAAAACCTTGTTATCTTTGAAGGAGTTTGTTAAGGAGGTAGAAAAGGAGCCTGAAGTATTTTTGTTGATTGGACGTGAGAGTCATGAAGTGGTTGAGATTCCTAAAGAAGTGAAACCAGTGCTGGGAGAGTTTGACGATGTATTTCCTGAAGAGCTACCAACGGAGTTAGCGCCGTTGAGAGACATTCAACATCAAATTGATCTTGTTCCAGGAGCTGTGTTGCCACATAGACCACACTACAGAATGAGTCCAAAAGAGCACGAGGAGTTGAGAAGGCAAGTGGAAGAATTGCTTGAACAGGGGCGTGTGCAGGAAAGTTTCAGTCCATGTGTTGTGCCAGCATTGTTAGTACCG
This sequence comes from Allium fistulosum, assembly GCA_030737815.1. Classification (NCBI taxonomy): domain Eukaryota; kingdom Viridiplantae; phylum Streptophyta; class Magnoliopsida; order Asparagales; family Amaryllidaceae; genus Allium; species Allium fistulosum. The sequence continues at coordinate 639,281,646 of CM060907.1, read as the reverse complement.
AAGAAGGATGGGACGTGGAGGATGTGCACTGATAGTCGGACGTTGAATAAGATTACAGTGAGATACAAATTTCCTATGCCTAAACTGGATGACTTGTTGGATCAGCTTAGTGGAGCTACTATCTTTTCGAAGATTGATTTGAAGAGTGGTTACCATCAAATTCGAATCAGACCGGGGGACGAATGGAAGACCGCATTTAAGACAAGTAAAGGATTGTATGAATGGCTGGTCATGCCATTTGGTTTGTCGAATGCACCGAGTACTTTCATGCGGGTGATGAATCAGATCTTTAGACCATTTATCGGGAAGTTTGTAGTGGTGTATTTTGATGACATATTGATATATAGTGGAATTCCAGAAGAACACTTGAAACATCTGAGAGAAGTGTTGATGGTACTGCGACAGAACAATTTTATGCTGCAATGAAGAAATGCGTGTTCATGACGCATATTGTTTTATTTTTGGGATATGTCATAACGGGAGGAGGTATACAGGTGGATCAGAATAAAGTGGAAGCAATCAGAAATTGGCCACAACCCAGGACGATTACAGAAGTTAGAAGCTTTCATGGTTTGGCATCATTCTACCGAAGGTTTATTCCACACTTCAGTAGCGTGATGGCTCCAGTTACTGATTGTATGAAAGGGAAACAATTTTCATCGTCGGAGGAAGCAGGATTTGCTTTTGAAAGAATCAAAGGACTTTTGACGACAGCACTGATTCTAGTGTTGCCGGATTTTCAGTTGTTGTTTGAATTACATACTGATGCATCGAAGGTTGGAATTGGAGGGGTGTTAAGTCATAAGGGACATCCTATTGCATATTTCAGTGAGAAGTTATCAGGAGCAAAAATGAGATATAATACATATGATGTGGAATTTTATGCTATCGTGCAAGCTGTGAAACATTGGAGACATTATTTGTTTCATAAAGAATTTGTTTTATATACTGATCATGAAGCATTGAAGCATATGCAGGGACAGGACAGGATCGCAGCTAGGCATGCTTCGTGGATTGCATACTTACAACAATTTACATTTGTGGTGAAGCATAAATTGGGAATTACGAATAGAGTGGCAGATGCATTGAGTCGAAGGAATCATTTGTTGACTACAATGAAGGTTGAAGTAACGGGGTTTGATGTGTTGCTAGAAATATTTATTGATGATCCTTACTTTGCGAAGTATGTAGATGAAGTCAAGGAGGGGAAGACGGATGAGTTTGTAATGGTGGATGGTTTTCTTTTTAAAGAGAATCGATTGTGCATACCAGAGTGCAGCTTACGTATGAAGATTGTAAAAGAGTTGCATGAGGAAGGTCATGTGGGCCGAGATCGTACTTTGCAATTGATTTCTCAATCTTATTATTGGCCTTCGATGAAGCGGGAAGTTGGAAAGTTTGTGGAGAGATGTCATATTTGCCAAGTTTCCAAGGGAACAGCAACGAATGCGGGATTATATATGCCGTTACCCGTACCGATTAGACCATGGGTTGATATCAGTATGGATTTTGTTTTGGGATTACCGAGAACTCAGAGGGGGAATGATTCGATATATGTTGTAGTGGACAGGTTTTCGAAGATGGCACATTTCATCGCTTATAAGAAGACAGCTGATGTCGTCCGTGTTGCCGAATTATTCTTTAAAGAGATCTATCGCTTACATGGTTTACCGGAATCCATTGTTTCTGATCGGGATACTAGATTTCTAAGTCATTTTGGCTAAGTTTGTGGAAGATGGTGGGAACAAAGCTAAATTTCAGTAGTGCTTACCATCCGCAGTCCGATGGACAGACCGAAGTTGTTAACAGATCCTTGGGAAATTTATTACGGTGTCTTGTGAAGGATAATCTGAAGAGTTGGGATATGAAGTTATGTCAAGCGCAGTTTGCTCATAATCATGCTATAAACCGTAGTATGGGTTTCAGTCCATTTCAGATAGTGTATTCAAGCTTACCAAAGGGGCCGTTGGATTTGACGATAGTACCACAACCAAAAGGAACCGTTAAACGGGCTGTTGATTTTGTTGATGGATTAGCAGAATGTCATAAAATCATTCAGGAACGATTGGAGAAAGAAAATGAAAAGTATAAACGATCTGCGGATTTGAAACGAAGAAGCGTTGAATTTAATGAAGGAGATTTAGTATATGTTATACTAACGAAAGATCGTTTTCCAGTGGGAGCATATAATAAATTTAAAGCTCGAAAGATTGGTCCTGTAACGATCGTGAAACGGATCAATGAAAACGCTTATAGGCTGAAGCTGCCGGAGGATATATACACTTCTGACGTGTTTAATGTTAAACATCTTATACCATATCATGGGGATGAGCTTGTTGTGGAAGAGGAAGGCGCAAATTCGAGGACGAATTTTTCCCAACCAGAGGAGGATGATGCAGTCCAGAATGAGACCCAGTTTGATGAAGTGTTAGGTCGCGAGCGACCTAACAGGTTCTTGAGTCAAGAGCGACCTAGCGAAGATTGTTTGCGAGTTAACAAGCAATGTGTTTTAGGTCGGATGCGACCTAGTGGAGACTCGCGACATAACGAAGGTCGCTGGCGAGTTAACGGGCTAAGCAGGAAGACACTCGCGCGAGATAACGTGATAAGTCGCTCAAGCGAGCTACGACATAGCAATGGAAGCAAGTCAAGTTTAGGTCGCGAGCGACCTAACTCTCACATGCCGCTTTCTTTTTCAGGCGAGCTACGACCTATGATAGGTCGCATGAACGAGTTACGACCTAAGTTAGGTCGCGGGGAGATTTAGGTCGCGTGAAGAATCCCAGAAGCTGATTTCTTAAGTCGCTGAAGGTTAAGCCGCTTCCACCTTAGGTCGCTCGACCTTATGCGCTGAGAAGTTAAGTCGCTGCCTTACATTTTTAGGTCGCTCATATGTTAGGTCGTAAGTCGTGATGGTTTGTAATGTGTTGAGATGTAAATATTGTAAGTCGTATGTTGTTCTTATGTCGTTGAGTTGTAAGTCGCTGGTTTTAAGGTCGCATTATTTTAGGTCGTAGGTCGTTCATGACCTAAGTGTTGTCAATGTTGAACCGTGTGAGTTGTAAGCCTATAAATAGGCGGGTTGTATCATTTGTAACGGTTGGTTGATTTTGAATAAAAACTTTTGTTTGTTAGCTTTGTGCTTTCATTAAATTGGTAGTTGAGTGTGATCTCCTATCTCCTCTTTCGGCATTCGAGTGCGCTCGAATCAACGATCGTAGAAGCCAATTCACGGTATCAAGTGCGCTTGATCAACGTCTGAAGAATTGCAGATCTTCTTTCACGGTATCGTGCGCGATCAACGTGACGAAGATAGCTAGAATCCGGCATCTTTTGATCAACGGATTTGGACCATTTGGTATTCTTCAATTCACCGATTGCCACTTTCACAGATCCATCATTTTGTTATCCGCTGCTGCATCAAGAAGTAAATATGAACAATCTTGTTTTGTATCAGTCAACACATATGTTAGACGCTTTACTCCTAAAGCTCCCTATAAAGGCAAATTTTCACTACAAGAAGTTAGTTCTATTATGATTCAACCCAACAGCAAACATTTACACTACAAGATGTCGGGTTTGTACAAAAGTTGTATCCTTTGACTAGTGAGCAAGATAAGAATGCCAATTTAACTCTGAAACTTTTTATTTATTTATTTTTTATTTACATTTTTGTAACTTGGATCAATTACCATAATGATATGTTGTTAACAAGGAGTGAATCATCCACCTTACATATGAGCGTCGCATATCCTAACCAACTGCGTTATCCTTGTGGCCAACTCTGAAACTTTCTTTTATGAGAAATTGGACATTTTAAGAGGAAAATCAAAATTGTACCTTTAATAACTTTAAATAATAAATCCATACATATCTAGAGTGCATCTACAACTAAAATATAGTACTTAAACACATAATTAGTGTTAATTGGTACTGGTCCCCATAAATTTATGGCAATTAGTTCTAGAGGTTTACTATATTTGGTTTTAGAATTTGAAAATGCAAGTTTGTGGCTTTTACCTATTTGATAATTTATCAAATATAAGGCATAGAAATATTATCAAAAGAAATATTATTTCTATTTAATACTTGCTTTACAATACCTGCATTTAGATGCCCTAGCTTATAATGTCAAATATCAAAATTCTTACAGTAAAAACAAAACTTATTCCTGAAACCCTAGATCTCTGTTCGCCGCCTCTTTCTCTTATACTGCCTTCCCCTCATCCCTATCACGCGTGATCGGACTCCCGTGTCGATCGCGCCATCATGTCTTCCTCAATCCCTATGTGTCGCCTATCGCCTCTGCCAGCTGAACCTCCTCCCGAGATCACAGATACTCCTCCAGGCTTCACGCCAATCAACTCCCCAGTGCGCCTATCGCCTCCGATGAATACCACGCTGGATGAAGATGGTTTCACTCAAGTTAGATCCAAAAAATGGAAGAGACAAACTACAACAGTTCAACATCCTTTCACAACTAAATCTCGTGCTACTGTTTCGCAAAGCCAGAAACCCTGCCCTACTGCGAATGTTCCAGCGAATCTAAATATGTCGAATTGTTCTAATTTGGGTGGACAGAATGCTCAATCTGCTAATAAGCCTGTGATGAACAAATGGTCCTTCTCTACTTCAGCTAGTAGGGCATGGAATGAAGTAGTCAAAGGAAATAACATCCCAGTCTACACTCCCTTAAAGTTTTACCAACCCCATGAATTCAAATCGATGCAATGAGCTAAGATGTCGACTGATGTTGTCCAAGATGCAAAAAAACAGTGGGATAATGCTATCGTGATATATGTTGTTGGCCATAAACCATACTATCCGTACATCAGAGATTACATTATTAGAGTTTGGAAGCCGGCAGAAGATTTCTCTATTTTCTCTAAAGAGAATGGATTCTATGTTATTAAATTTAATAACAAAAAAGACTGTGATAGTATTCTAGAAGGTGGTTCTTATCATTATAATAAAAAATTGATGATGATGAAGAGATGGTCCCTAGGTATGCAATTGAACAAGGAACTCCTTAACTCAATTCCGATATGGGTCCGCTTTCCTAATTTACCACTTTATTATTGGACGAAAGAGGGAATTAGTCGTATCGCATCGGTTCTTGGAACACCCATAAAATTGGATAAATTTACTGATGGTATTAAAAAAAATTCCTACGCTAGAGTTCTTATCGAGATTAATAGTGCCTTTGATTTTCCAAATAAGATCCCTATTATTTCTGAAAAAGATGAACTTATTTGGCAAGAGATAGCTTATGAATGGAAACCCACCACATGTTCTAACTGTACTAGCTTTGGGCACTTTGAAACTCAATGTCAATTCACAAAAGTTTGGAGACTTAAAGACGGTCAAAATAACTTGACGGCAGAAGGTACTGTAATGATAATTGATGAAACGGATAGCCAAGAATGTAATCTGGATAAATCTGAGGGTAATACAGTTTTGCCCGACGTTCAGTCTCGGAAAGTATGTAATGACCTGGCATACTCAGTCAGCAATAATAGCTCGATTCTCAACAGATATAGTAAGATAGATAATACAAGAGAAAAAGTCATGAACGTTCAGTCGGTCTCTCAGGCAGCGACCCCAAATTCCAGTACAAATAAGACAGATCAAAATTTATGCTCTGATATGGTATTACAAATAGAGAATACAAATAATACAGAAAAGATAAATGAATTGGAGGGCCCAACTCAACATACAGCCACAGACTACGCCTGATAGTTTTCCTGAAGAACATAACACTGATTCTCTTCGAGCCTCCAGACCACGTTCCATTCGGAAAGTTAGAACAGAGGAAGAACCGTTTGAATTCAAAGCCACCAATGCAACAGATGTTGTTGAAAATCTTGCATGGAATATACTTGTAAATCAATTGAAAGGAAAAAAAAAAGAAAAGCATAAGACAGTGGGGGCAGCTACTCCTCCGAATGACAGTAGCATCCATGACAATAATAGTTAGATGGAGTTCCTTTTCTGGAACATCCATGGCATGAATGCCCCATACAAACAGCTTGAAGTTTTGAATCTTATTAATAATAAAAATCTATCATTCATCCGTATTCTTGAAAATAAACTATCAGCTGAAAATATAGACAATTTTATGAGGAAAATAAACAATAATTGGAAGTATGCTCATAATATCTCTACTGACAATAAAAGCAGAATTTTAATTTTATGTGATTCTTTCCAATGGTCTAATATTATCCTTCATGCTAGAGATCAATATATTTCTTGCATTCTTCATAATGCTAATGGAACTAGTATTCTTTGCACAACAGTATATGCTTCTAACGATGAGACGAAGCGTTTGGAATTATGGAAATATATTGTTGATCAATCAAAGGTTTTTAATCTCCCATGGATTGTGGCAGGTGATTTTAATTCTATTTTATCTCGATATGATAGAATGAATAATGGCTTATATAATGCTATAGGGATCAGAATTTTGTAGACTGTATTTTCTCATCTTCTCTCACGGAACCAGAATTTACTGGAAACTATTTCACATGGAGAGGAGGCCTTAATTTTTCTATCCATAGTAAAATAGATAGAGTCTTTGTTAATAACCAATGGATGAATACGTTTTCGCAGTTTGGTGTTCACTTCGGTCAACATTCTATCAGTGATTACTCTACTATCAATATCAAGTTTATTCTGCATAATAATGTGAAGTGTAGAATACCTTTTAGATATAGAAATTCATGGCATATGCAACCTGGGTACCATGAATCCTTACAAGATGCTCTGACCAAGAATTTTCAAGGTAATCCCCTCCATGCTTTGTTATGCAAGTTGAAAACAGCCAAAGCTGATTTAAAATCCTGGAGGAAAAACAAAATTAATTTTCATAAAATGATTGATCAATGTAAAGAAGAGGCAAATCATATTTATAATAATCTAGTTACTGATCCTCTAAATGAGGAGTTAATTAATCAGTATGCTGGAAAAAATGATCAAATCCACTTTCTCATGAGGAAAATTGCTGCTGAAAATGATCAGAAGATGAAGTTCAACTGGTTGACTAAAGGAGATAGACCTACCAATTATTTTTACAAATGGGTCAATGTGTCAAAGCCTAATCGTAAGAATAATTTTATTCTTAATAATGATGGTTTATGGACTTCAGCATCAAAACAATTGGCTATAGAAGCAGTCCATTTCAGAGTTGTTCTCACCATCACAGACTAACAATCAATTTCCAGGCATCACGTGTAAAAAGATTCTCTCTGATAATGCAAGAATCAATCTATGCAAGCCTTTCCAACTAGAGGAAATAAAGGTAGCTATTTTTCAAATTAATGGTAACAGTTCCCCAGGCCCAGATGGTATTAACTCGAAGTTTTTTAAAATACATTGGGAACAACTGAAAAATGATATATGGAAAGCTATGAATGGAATTTTCATATCAGGTAAGATAATTAGAGAAATTAACCACACTTTTATTTGTCTTATTCCAAAAAAGCCTGAGGCCAAAGATTTGACTGAATTTAGGCCAATTTCTCTTTGCAATGTCACATATAAGATTTTAGCCAATCTTTTATGCAATCGACTAAAACCCTATATGAATGATCTTATCTCCTATAATCAAAATTCTTTCATCCCCGGAAGAATTATTATTTAAAACTCTTTACTCGCATATGAAATGGTTAGAGGCTTTAATGGGAAAAAATCTAACAACTTATGCCTAAAAATTGATTTGCATAAGGCCTACGATAAAATTAGTAGAGAATTCATTCATCATATGATGATTTCTATTTGATGTCCTTTAGTATTTGCCAATCTCATTTATGAATGCATTTCTACTCCCAATTTTTCGGTGTTAATTGATGGATCCCCCCATGGTTTTATTGAGAGTTCGAGGGGGCTGAGACAAGGTGACCCTTTATCACCATACTTATTCTCTATTGCAATGGAATTTCTTACTATCAATATTGATTTGGAGTTCTTGAAAGGTAATATTACTCCAATTTATCACATTGAGCCATTGATCACACATTTACTGTATGCGGATGACATTCTTATTTTGGCCAAAGCTACGTATAAAAATGCAACAAGCATAATGAATATATTCCAAACCCTGAAAATTTTAGTTGGCCTTGATTTAAATGCAAACAAATCTACTATTTAATTTAGCAAAGGTGCAACAGAACTTAAACAAATATTGGATATTGTTTGCCAAATATTGGATATTGTTTGCCAAAATCAACATGACAACTCAATATTCAAGCATTTGAAAAACATTGCATTTAACTCCTTAATTTGGAATATCTAGTGTGAAAGGAATTCTAGAGTGTTTAGAGGCATAGAAATGCCAACTCAAGTCAGAGTTTCACTGATAATACAAGATTGCAAGAATTTAATTCTAAGGAAATTAGATAATGGAAAGCTAAATTCTAAAATAATACGTATCTTAGCAGACTTCAACATTGAAATTGAGCCAAGAATTGAGCTTCGACCCCCTTGAGCTCCTTCGTCTGATTTGTTCTGAATGAAGTTGCGATGCCATTGTCTTTTTTCCTGGAAGCCTGATTGCTGTCTGTTCGCCATTTTTGTTTAGTGAGAAGTTTTTTCCAAATCTGCTTTCTATATTTGGTAAAGTAACTCTCTCTCCTCGCTCGTAGCCGGTAGAGAGAAATCCTTTTCTCTTTAGATTATTTGTTTGCTTTGCTGAGGTGTCGTTCTCCTATGGCCCACATCTTGTCTTGTTGTTTTGTATTTTTTTTAGTTTGGTCTATTGTATTTACTTTTTTCTTTAGTCTATAGCCCCTAGTTGTTCGTATGGATGGTTTTGAGTGCGTCGTGTTAGTTGTTTTACTCCTCCATCTATTTGACAACTTGGGTTTCGGCTTTATTCTCTTGTACTGTTAATATACGGACATAATATGTACTCTTTTTTCTTGCAAGGTACCCGCCTAGGTTAGGGGAATTGTAAGGTTTAATCGAGGCATATTATGAAAGTATATGCGCTTTTTCAGATTGTTAATAAAGTATCATCTTCAAAAAAATATCTTACAGTTCTCTGCCTACTTGGTTTCAAAAATATTACACCATTTTTCTTTATTTTCAGAGTTTCTTGAGTTAGCAACATTGAATGTGTATAGTCCTCTAAATTAATTACCCAACAAAAGAATTTATTTAGTTAGAATGTGTTTAACAAAACAATATTTAAGGTAAAATTCAAAATACACATTATTGTCATTTGCAAATTGTGACATACTCATGAGATTTTTACTAATTAAATGAACTCATAATAACTTGTTGAGATAAAATTGTCTTTCACCTTTAATGCATGCATTTCCAGTATGAGTTATTTTAATAGACTCATTATTTCCCATGTGTATGGACTGTTTACCTCTGTACTCCTTGTTGCCAAGATTTAGATTGCTTGTTACATAATTAGTAGCTCCTGAATCTGGGTACCACCTTTCATCTTGAATGTCATCAGGTTTGGTAGTATCATTTCTTGTATTTTCTTTCTGGTTTTTCGAATCTTGCTGCATATTAGCTATATTTGCGCTTGGATTGTTGTTTCGTTTATTGTTATTACTTTGTTGTGATGGTGTATAATTTGCATTAAATCTGAAGTAACATTTGTTGGCAGCATGACTATATTTCTCACATATTTGACATCTGAATTTGTTTTTTTTATTGTTATTGCTCCATCTTCTACCCCTTCCTCTAAGGTTATATGATTGACCACCTTTTTTATTGTTGTATGTTTCATCTGTTATTATAATTTCTTTCTTGGTTCTTGTACTTACTGTTTTTGATGTAGCAGAAAACTCAAAAATTATAGGTTTCTTTTGTTATGTTCTACCTTCATGAGCAAAAAGAGTAGAATGAACATATTGAATGGTTGGAGTTGTTTCTTTAGATGATATGACTACCACCACTGCTTCATACTCTTCATCGAGCCCACTCATTATTGATAATATTTGATCTATATCAGATACCTAGTAACCTGCTGCAGCTAATTAATCACAAAGTCCTTTAAATGGTTGATGCTAATAAAGGTATTATTATTATTATTATTATTGTCTAACCTTTTCACAGTCTAATATTTTTTTCTTATTCTAAACGAAAAAAAACTACATAGTATAGAACTGAGGGATCCAATCCATAGAGGCAAGCAGGAAAACAAGTCTAAATACTTATCAATTTAGAAGAATTACCCTTATCCATGCTTTAAAAAACTACGAATGAAAAGTCAAACCAATATACTATGATATCGTTTGCAATCAAAATTCGGTTAAGAACAGTTGGCACCCTGTCTAACTTGTCAAATGTAGGTCCCACCAATTTAGTCCGTTGAGTGAACTGTTGGAATGAACGGTTGGCATTCGACACATCTGGCGCATTGGACGCCACTTAATTCCACCGACCACACCACTTCTCTTCTTTATATTCTCTCCCCCTCCTCAATTTGAAAATTCTTGCAATTTTAGCCACTTCTTCGTCACTTTTTTGAAGTACGAATTTATGTATTTCATACTAATATCTACCTCCTATATTTTATCGAATTTTTTCTATAATGTCGACCCATTAATCTTTCGGTTTGCTTACCCATCACATTGTAGACTGGACTGATGAACGAACGTTGGTCTTCATTGACATTTGTCTCGCCAACATCGGATCTCACAAAGGTCGGGTTGGCTGTTGGTATGACATAATCACTAAGTTCTATTACAACCTCGATTAAATTGAAAAAAAGTTCGACAACCTTACGCGCAATTCGAACCCCTGGAACCAGCTATTGCATAGATTTAAAGCTGGTTCTGAAATGTGGAGAAGTACACCATCTAAAGAAACGATGAGTGGTGGGTCACAGCTACTAAGGTGTATAAGAAATTCAAAGTTGGCACACATCCTAAATTCAAGGAGATGAATGTGATATTTGAACTGCATCAAAACTCCCTCCAGCGAGTTGATAATTCTGGAGGCTTCATTTACCAATGTCCAGTTCGACACTTATATGTATGTTTGACCTTATCAGGGGTGATGCTAGCGAGATCGGCACTCCCCGATCTTATTCACATGCACAACGTTTTGCTACTACTTCCACTCCTCGTAAACGTCGGGCAAGTGGAGCTTCTTTATATGACGTTGAGATAACATGGAACATTGCTTGATCTAAGGCTGTGCAATCACTACAAGGGCAAACGCAATTTCCGACGGCCAAAAACCGTCGGCGGCCGTCGGAAGCCGTCGGCCGCCGTCGGAAAAAGCCGTCGGAATTTACTGCGTCGGAGAGCAGTATTTCCGACGGCTTCCGACGGTGCCTGTCGAACATATTTTCGACGGTTTCCGGCGGTTTCCAATGGATGCCGACAGGTGTCGGGCTGTGCAGTTAAAGCGCTCTGCCGCTCCATAGCGTTTGAGGTGCGAAAAGTTATAGCGGAGATATATCGGGGATATAGTAGGATATAGTAGACGACTTTAAAAGGAGGAATGATGAGCATTCTACATTAAAAAGAGGAATAAGTATTATTTATTTGTCCCCACCAAGCAAAACAAGTTATAATAAAGTAAAGATAAACAAAGTTGACGCTTAAAAAGTTAGAACTGGTTATAATAACCAACAACGTATATCATTGTTACATCAACTTCGAAGTTACCATAAAACTTAAAAGCAAAACATCAAGCAAAATACTTATTTATAAGAAAGGGGGATATAGCGGGGCAATAAAATCGAGGATATAGCGGATTATTGTCTCAATATCGGGGATAATAGCGGATCCTCTATATTGGGCCGCTTTATAGGAATATCGTTGCCCCAAAAGTCCGCTACGGGATATATCGGGGATATATCAGGGCAATATCGAGGAATTGACTACACAGGAGTCGGGATCCATCGGAAATAATGAGCTACAGGCCGCCGGCAGCCGTCGGAAATTTTGAACTGTAAGTCGTCGGGAGCCGTCGAAAGCCGTCGGAAATCTGCTGTGTTTTTTTTTTATTTTCGCTGCAAATATAGCCTTTCAACCACATTTCTCTTCCAAACACTATTATATCAATACTGCACAATCCAGTATACAATATTCCAACCAAATATCAAAACCCAAACTACACAATATTCAATAAACACACAAATAAATAAAATTAAATCAAAAAAAATACATAATACGTATAATCATCCCAACATTGACAATAATCATAACAGTAAGTGTTCTATCATGTTATGAATACACAAAATCATCAACATCCTCATCCACATCGTCATACAACGATAAAACCAAGTGTATCAAACGTATTTATACATAAATCAACAATTAAATCACCCGTCTACCAAATCATTCAAAACTAAAACAAAACATACCTGAACGAGCAAGCAAGCAAGCAATGAATCAATCTCTGCCAAATACAATAAAATATTGCTAATAGTAAACTTGGGATTCCATTGCTCATCAAGGAATTTGCAAGCCTGCCAACAGATAAACACAAGCTCCAATTTAATAAAACTACAATAGAATTCAACACGGTAGAGGAGATCATGTGGTGGAACATTGGCTAATAGAATATATTTCTATAAAACTATTAAAGCATCCTTTTTAACAATACAAAGACATGCAGAAATTTCTCCTTGATCAAAGCATGTAAAATGAAAAAACTGCCAAATTACAACATTTATCATGGTTTAGTCAAGATTTAGCAAGAAAAATTCTCCTGGCTGAACCCATCATGGTTTAGTCAGTTAAAATTTGTCAAAATTGACACCTGGCACAAAAAAGGCTGCTATGTAGAGCGTAGACTGAGTACAATAAATATGGTTTATCCACATTCCTTGACAAAAACAGACTTGAGAAACAAAACCAACAAGCATTTCATGTGTGATGGATGAAGCTAATTAGTTTGGATACAACAAAGTATAGGGTGTTAAATCACATGGTATCAATTAACTATTAGGTAATAATAAGATGCTTAATGAAATCATACCTCTATGATTTGATCCAACTCTATGTTCATTACTTGATTGAACTGAGACTCACTCACTCCATCCCTGTTGTACAAATAACAAAAATTAGACTTTACTATCTGCTATTGTTTTTGAATAAGTATTTCAACATGGTGCAAAAACAGCAAGCAGTGCCCGCTACAAAGTCAGACAGGCACAAATTGCAATATAAATGCAGCTTAATACAACTTTGTAAACTCAAATCAATAGTTGACAGGAAACGCATTGGATGTTCATATCAAAAAATTAATTCATGCTTTTTGCAAAAGTAAAAATAAATTTAGCAAGCGCCTAAAACTAGATTGCAACTTGTAAAAGAAGCAAAATACAATATTACCTGAATATAATAATATTCTCAGGCTTCCTCTTGCCAGAGCTAGTGTAAAAATCAAGCATAAGTTCCCTACAAATTAAGATAACTTTCAGAAAACAAAACACTACATTTAAGCCATCGCAATAATAGTGAAAGAATGTAAAACAAAACGCAGAAAAGCCAATTAAATATCAGTGCAAAAATTTTGGAATAAAATCCAGCCAAGTGGCTTACTTGATGATCCCCTTGTCTTCAGTGCCGTTTGGCCTAAATAAGGAATCCATCATTTCATGTTTCGGACTCTGTGTCTCTATAAGTTAAGCTGAAAAATATTAGTTAAGTTCATATTTGTAACTTAAAAATGTAATTCTATTTTTTTGTCATTATATACACACACACATTTATTAGATACATTATACCCGTTCATTTCTAGTGTGGAAGAAAAAGGAAAGTACGTTAGATTTAGTTCGCTTGTATTATAATGCTAGCCCACGAAAATGCTTAGTTTAGAGAATAAAAATCAAGAAAAGAGTCACAGGTCCCTGTTTTTGATATTGTTATACAAAAAGTCCCTGCAGAAATGAATATGTAAATTTGGTCCCTATTTTTCAAAAATAAAAAAACGCAAAGTGTCTTGCACTTTTCTGACAGAAAATGCAAGATAACTTGCACTTTTCTAATTTTGAAATATTTTTCGAAATATTCGAAATTTTTGAAAATTTTGAAAAACGCAAGTTAACTTGCACTTTTTATCAGAAAAGCGCAAGCTAGTTTGCGCTTTCTGATTTTGAAATTTTTTTGAAAATTTTAAAACTTTTAAAATTTTTGAAAAGCGCAAGGTAACTTGCGCTTTCTATCAGAAAAGCGCAAGCTAGTTTGCACTTTCTGATTTTGAAAATTTTGAAATTTTAAAAAGAGCAAGCTAACTTGCGTTTTCTTAATTAGAAAAAATAGGGACTTAATTTACATACTTATTTCTACAGGGACTTTTCTTATAAAACCATCAGAAATAGGGACCTTTCGTGCAAAACCCCAATAAAAATGCTCTATTTAGAGAATAATTTGAAATGGATCTACTTATTACTGGCATTCTAATTAACAGAACAATTTTTTTCCTTTTTCGAATGCTAATAAGTAGCTTAAGAAATATTTGTATACACGAAATCTATTGTTTTCAAAAAATTTCTATCGTTGTTTCTTTTAGTATACCCATATTAAACAACATCAATTTTTCAATTAATGAACGGTGAGTAATAGACGTGGATTTTGGATTGGAGAATTCTTTTTTCTATTTGTAAAATAAAAACTATGCAATGTACACTATTCACTTTTTAGGAAGTTAACTTCCTAAAAATAATAATTATTAAATCATAAGATATCAAAACAAAAGAGATGTTTGTATTATTAGCAATATTTTATTGTATTTTAGATTCCTCTATAGAAGACTTTTGAGGAAAGTATTTTCCAATACAGGGACAAATCCGACAAACATTGTACCAGATGAATATAAATGGTTGTTTTTCGAAAAAACGACTATTTATACAACGATCATGTACAACACTCGTCAGACGGGGCCAAAAACTCTCTAAGGGACATTTGTCAATTAAATGCGCGCATTTGACGAAAAAATACAGTTTTACTCACTGTTCACATTTACAAAAATATATATTAATTAATTTAACACGTTTATTCGACGTATTACATCAACTTAAGGCTGGTTTAACATTTTTGTCATTTTTTAATACACACAATTATAATTTAGAGTGATGCATTTTTTTTTGTTTCATAAGTAAATAAGTGCACAATATAATACTTAGAGTTCATTCATTCATTTTATCTTATTCCAACTAACGTATACAATCGTACAATAAAGGCATACACAACAATTTACATATACATGAACAACCACAAATTATACATGTTTTTCACAATTTCACGATAAAAGATGAAATACGTATACCATGTGATGCTATAAACCGTTATTACGCTATTGGAAACAATTGCAATTCCTAATTCGCCCTAATTTATCAATTTATGCAAATCTAAAATTATGGTAAAAACTGAATTTTTTACAAAAATAAGAGATTATACCTGAGATTAAGAGTAATGGAGGTTGATTAGGCAGCCGTGGAGGATCCGGAAGCTCGAAATTAGGGATTGGAAGCTTGGAGAACGAATTTGAGGATTTTTTGATATAATTTTCGTATGAAATGAGGAAAAAGAAGAGAGCTCGGGTGAGCCCTATAATCGCAGTTTTCCGACGGCTTCCGACGGCCGCCGACGGCCCGTCGGAAATTAGCCGTCGGTCCTCGCTGTCGGAATTCAAGCCTTTTCTAGTAGTGAATAGGAGGATGACCTATATGAGAAATTATCAAATTAACAAAAAAAATAAAAATTTGATTCTCTCATTATATAAACTAAAAAAAATTACCAAATTTCAACTTTTATGAAAATTATTCCTGACATACATTTATCCCTTTATAACTAAATGCTTTTTCATCTCTAAACCACAAAACCCAATACTTTAAATTAGAAAAAAATTGTTGAAGATTATGATCTTGGGTGCTACTATATACACCCACCAATACACTCTCTGATGCCAATAAAAGAATTATAAAATACTTCAAACACCCACCATTGTGGAAAATGCAAAAGATTTAAATTTCTATAAACTTGACATATATTCTCACTTCGAATTTGTTTGTCAACTTGGTCGATACTTCTTTGCAAGTTTTTAGTGCTATATTTTCAATTTATATAGGTTGGAAAGAGATTTCAAATGAAACTGTCCAGCATCCTAATATAATAAAGTTCAAAAATTATCGAATTAACTACAATTTTCTAATAAAATTTTGAATTGTTGGAAATTTGTAGAAAAAGGATTTGAGTTGATGAGATTTGAGTTCACGATTGTTGTTTACAGTTATATTTTCAAGAAAATGAAAGAATGAATGCTTGTTTTCTTAAAAATAAAGAAAATGAGAAGTGAGTGTAATTGGATGAGATAAGTATTGATAAGTGAAAAAAGAAGCGGGTGAGAGCTATGTTATGAAAAGTGTGCTTAAGCGTCGCTTAAGTATCGCTTAAGTGCTAAATGTCTATACAACGCTTAATTTTTTGAAAAGCAATAGAATTAAGCGATGAGCGCTTAAGTGTGATTAATTGGTGGTTATTCGCGCTTCGCTTAAATTTAAGCGATGATTAAGCACTACTAAGCAAAAAAGATGTTATTTTTAAAACAAAAGGAAATTGGATTATAGCGAAAAGGCTATAATCCCTAACAAAATTTCTCCATTTTCTACAATATAGGTCGATGGATGGTTAGTACATTTTTGTATTAAAATGTGAGTATATTTATTTATCAAATGTGCACGATTTGTACATAACTTGAGTATGCTTACTTTTACTGAATAACGAAAGTCAAATTTAGCTTTTGCAACCTATGATTTTATAAGTTAAACTTACTTCTTTGTGGTTAATTTGTGAATACACATATGATGCACTTAATATAATATTTTTACACAAATTTATATTTATACGAATAATTCATGCTAAAAAAATTAAGCGACGCTTAAGCGACATTAAGTGAAGTGAGACTTCTATCGTCTCGTCTCGCTTAGCGCTTAAAATAACATTGGGTGAGAGAAGGAGAAGAGTGGGTGTATTTAATTGCACCTTTGAGCCTGGTGGAAACCCCATCTCTTTTTTTTGAAAATTTAGTTCCATTTTCTAATAAAATTCATATACTTCAAATATGCTCCATCAAAACCATAAAACCCCCTAACATAGATTGGTGTTTTGTAAGGAAAAAAATTACATATTATCTTCATATATTAACTTACAATGGTACAATATAAAAAATTAGTGGATAAAATGTATTAGGAGATCAAATATGTGGAAGAGTATAAAATAAGATATTTGCTCAAAACCCTTGTATAAAACCCCAATATATTAGTAAGTATTAAATACTTACTTTATATCAAACACTTAATACAAGTAGGTTCATTTAATTATCATGTCGATACTTCCCCTTTTAACACTTCATTTTCTTCGCACTTTAGTGGTGGAACTAGCGAGTAACTCAAATCGATTTGATGAAAAACGGCAGATCTAGTAATTTTATTTTCAATTAGTCCTGCTCCTATTGATTGTCACTTTGGGCAGCTATCTCTTGCTCTGGTTGGATCAGAGTCGAGTGGTAAAGTCATTGACATGCTAGAGGTAGCTCGCTAACTCTAGATCTGTTATGGATTTGGCGATTGCTTTATTGTTGGTTGAAAAAAATTTAGTCCAAACTCCTCGAAGATAACCCTCTTTCCCTCTGTGTCTTCTCTTTTAATATTAACTTGTTGGAGTAACTGGTTGCAATCTTATATGAGTTAAATAACCCATACATGCTCTAATATCTTAATTCCTTAAAAATTTTGGGAGTTGTGTTCACACCATATATGCCACATTAGTCTTGTAATAATAATATCAAGTAAACGATCGACTGATTCGGATAATCCAGTAAATTATTTGACTTGTAATTTTAACTTTGGTTTTATTTTGTTTCATTGTGGTGTGCTTGTCTTCAAAATGCAAGCATATTTTGACCAGTGCAGGGGTAAGTTAGACAACGTCCAATCTAAGCTGGGCATTGTTAAAGCTGCTCGCTCCCCTAGTAATTGGAGCAACTAAAAGCTTACCTTGTTTCATGAAAGGACAAGGAGGTTGCCTAAGGGTCTAGGGTAGATAAAGCTGAGCATGCAACTAAGCAGGCTACTAAGGGCTTGAAGCAGCCCAAAAGATTTGAGGAGGATGCTACCAATGCAGTCGTATACCGCATCTATGACCAAGTCAAAGGAAAAATTTTTACAGGACGGAAATGAGGAGGACTCGTGTATTTTATGTGTATGTATTTCATGCTACTTTTATGAGGAGGACAAATTTACGTGTCGGAAATTTTTACGTATTTTGATGTGTATGTATTTTATGCTGCTTATAATATAGAAACATCTTGTTTTAAGGAGAGCACTCATGCAAGGGTAAGCTTCCCTTGTCTAAGATGAGTATGGAAGAAAATTTGATAATAAAAATTAAGGGAAATTGAGAAGGTGATAATTTGGGGTTGTTTTAGGACTATTTGTGATAGATTGGTTTAATGATTAAGATAGTTTTGTTGGTTATCAAACTTCAATTCTAAATTCAAATGTATAATGAACATTATATTTTGATTGTGTTTGGTCATGTTTGATTAATTTGATTGTTATTTAATTGTATTTGATATCGTTTATTTTTCTAATTACATTATGTAATGTTTAATAGGATATTTAAAACGTTAAATAAACCACAAAGCATGAAACTAAGAACACATCTAATATTCTTTAAAGAAGAGTATTGAGGATTTTCCGTCAAAATAGCATTCAACATTGGAAGTTACTAGACCTCAATTCAACTATTAGTTCCATGATTAACATGTTTCAATTCATTCCCTTAAGCCCTACCCTACAATTGTTGAATGGGATCCAATATCCTAAAACCCTTATTGGAAAGCAATATTATAAGTTTCAAGTTGTGGTTACAGCAGTGTCCATGGTTGGAATATTCTCTTACTAAGAATAACGCACAATGTTTTGCTCGTTATCTTTTTGGAGAGAAAAGCAGGTTATCAGAAGTTCAATCTGCACTAACTTTAGAAGAATTTAACTCAAGGAAGTGAATTAATAATGGTATAAAATATGCATTTTTACAGCATGTTGGTATACCACTTTGTCACACAACAAATGTGAGAACTGTGCAAGGGATTATATTTAGAGGGTGGTTAATGTTCAATTAGAAGAAAAAAAAATTAAAACCAAATATGCCTTAAAGCAAGCATTCAAGCTATTTTCTATCTTGTTCTTCAAGCATATGGTTTTGGAGTACATAATGAAAGCTTAAGTTCGTTAAAGTTGTTAAAGCAAGGAATAAATTCATTGAATTATTAAAGTTTAAAGAAGAAAGAAATGATGAACTTACACACAAAAAATACTAGATAATTCACCTCAAAATCTCAAGTAAACTTCTCATATAATTAAAAAAGAGATTATGCATATTATAGCTATTAAGGAGGAATACGATCCTTGAAGAAAATGGAAGTAAAAAATATGTATGCTTGTTGATGAATTTCAAGATGAAGTTAAAAGAGAAAAAATTTCCCCTGTATCGAGATATATCTCATATGATGTTTTAATATCAAAACCTATTTTTTATACTTTCTATGTTGAGAGTACATCAACATTATGTCTTAAGAGCGGGACGTCTAGTGTGCTTTTGAAGATTCAATCTAACAATTCAAAATTTAGGAGTCAAGGTTGTGATGGTGGAAGTAATAGGCCCATGCTCTCTCATTCAACTATGCATTAAACACATAACCTTCATCTATACTTTTATATTATTATTGAGTTGCATTTCAAGGGCACAGAAGCCTCCTTGATATTTTGTGAAATGAACAGTCGTGCTTTATATTTCTTCCTTTCTCGACCTTGCTCTCCGCTTCATCATCCTTTCACGTAAAGATAAAAAAGTAGCCTCTCCCAACAATTCTGATTTTCTTCTTCATCCATTGCGCCTCTCCCCTTCGTCCACCCCTCCTACCAATTTCTCCTGCCAAATAGACTCGCCTCTATCACCATTATTTCCATCAATTTTAACTACAGTATCATCCTCCTCAAACCCTAGAGGCAATTAAGCATTTTTTTTCATTTTTATTTTTAAACAATAAAAAATATCATTTTTATTGATTAATCTTCTTCTATATTTGGTATTCCTACAGCACGCAAATACAAGTATTTCTTTTATTGTTTGCTATTTACTCATGTCGCTCTTCAACATGTTTAAGGTATCTTCTTCTATCTGTTTTTTATTCGCAATATATTTTACATTTAATCTAAACCTTATTCCCAATTTCAGTTCTTATTTGATAGTATTTGGCTAAATTCAAAGTTTCATTTGGGTCAACCTTATTAAATATGTCATTGATCTTGATGATGCAAAATATATGTGTTCAAAAATTTATATAACCAAAGTATACTTATGTTTATGAAAAAAAATACTTGGATAAAATTCTCAATATGCTATTAGCAGCCTTTTTAACTGCTTAGCAAATCTGGATTTTGTTTTATTGCTATTTTTCTTAATTCTAAATGGAGCCTACTGACTACTGATATAGATTTTTTTGGGTAGCTTTCTCATGTTGCTTTTTTGTACCCTAACACAATGAGTTTGTTTAATCCTAATTCAGTCTGCTGTACTAATTCATGCCATCGTGTATTTTAAATTTTCTGACAACCTTCTTTTATTTTATTTGAAAATTGTAACAGGTTGACTTTCATGCTCCGATATGTAAGTTTTAATTCTTGTTGTTTCTAGCTTTATCCCTTTTTTCCCGTTTGTTATTTGATTTTAGTTGAAACTTGAAATTGAATTATTTGTTTCTTTGATTATACTATTTTTATGTTGTTTTTTGGGAATCTACATATTTGGTTTGGTTTCCCTTTTTCTTTATGATATTTGTTTGAATACTAATATAAATGCTCGAATTCATAATACAACGGTTCCTTCAATTCAACCTCTGATCGACAAATCTCAGGTGTACTATGTTTTATACTTACCCTATTATGTATGAAAAATTGCAATTATTTGAGATGCTTTTGAGACTTTAAGACATACTAAGTTAAGTGTCGAACACTAATGACTTTATCTGTATGCGTGTATCTTTGAACAAAAGTTTCTAATTGACATGTGAATATCTTCTTATATATATATATATAATTTCCAATGGGCATGCTTATTCAAAAATTCTTGAGCTTTACATACAATTATCTGTTGTAAAACATTAATCGGTGTACTGTTCTCAGGTTTGTGTAATCTTTGTACATAATAACTAAATTAATTTCAGTAGAAGTCTGAGGATGTTACATTCACTATGGTGTGGCTTTATGGTTTGTTTTAAATGAATGTTTAATGATTTATTTCTCTTTCTTTAAATTGCTTAGTGATTTAAAATTTTATATATGATGATTTGTTCCCTTTCTTTAAATCCTTTTACTTTAGTTCTATTCATGTGGGTTAATAAACCATGATAATGAATAAACTATGAGTGTTTCTGCACTTTTATTGGTCATTATATTACAAAAGAATATTTGTAATCATACATTAGTTCAGTAATAAACTGTTATGCTGCATTCCAAATTTCTTTTAACATTATTTTGTGTACTTTTAGTTAATACTTTTATAGATAAAATCATATAACATCTTGTATATAGCTTTGCTTTACACCTTGCAATCTAATTGTTTTTTTTCTTTGTGGTTAAGTTAACGCACTAGCATTATTTTATAATGCAGATTCAGGCATAAATAATATCGTTTTTCATAGTTTGTTACATTGTAGATGATATGAAGACAAAAAATCCAATTTGTGTTGTGCAAATGTTGGAATTTAATATAGTCTTTATATCATTATGCATTATATTAAAAGCATCATATTAAATATGCATTCTATTTTATGGCATGTGTTAATTTTCTTTAAAATATTTGGAGCCTTTAGTAACCAATGGATGGCCCTGATACATTTACAACCTATGGTTTACAGGTCATAGTCATCTTACTATTTAATTTGCAGCATGGTAGGCCTATATAGAAATTTTCACTGCCAAACAGATAACATTATGAATTAGAGCATGTACCATAAGATGATGATGTAATATTAGGTTCAGTTCTTTAAGCTTTTCAAGCAAAACGATTTATTTAAAATAATTCCTTGCTTCGGTATTATTGGTCATGACTTCATATCTACACACAAACTAGTCCACATTTGTATTTGCCGATCAGTGGTGTTTCATGGTCATAATGAGCGTAGTTTATATGTGTGTTTATGTATATAAATTTGCTAACTTAGATGTTGGTCGAATAAAAATCTTTTCGTGAGGATATTCTATGGGCGGAGCTGTAGATAAAACTATTTATCTTTTGGTTGTTTACAATTGTTTTTCTTACCTTTATTAGGTATAATGCAAATTTATATTCATCTAATATAAAGATTACTTTATCCTTCAACAAACTTTGTTCAGCCAAGCGCTTTGCTAGGACTAGCAGGTTGGAGGACAGTGAAAGGAGAAATCAAAGGTAATTTTGTCCTTTAATTTTGCTATTCCTTTTCCTTACTAATAGCTCTATTTGCATATTGTTTGATGTGTATTCTCCCACTTCTAACAAAATGTTTTTTTGTTCCAGTTGCAAAAAAACTATTTTTATTTCAACTTTTTTAGTGTTCTGCTAGAAAATTTTGTTAAGTTTCTAGAAATTTGCAATAAGGAAAAGAATCTCATAAAGTTTATGTCAATATAGGCAAAACAGTTTTGTCAAAATAATTATTAAATGTGATTTTCTTCATCAAAGTTGTGTTTTTTTCCCTTTCATCTACGAGATGCTCTTATTAAGTCGAAAAGTTTCAACTATAGATGTTTTTGCTCTTAAAGCATGTGAATTTTGACTTATGCAATCATTTATACTTCGCATGTATGTGTATACAACAGATAAAAGTTATGTGCTTCACCTTTGAAGTGTTATGACTCATTTATGTGCGATTATGGAGTTGCTCTCTTTTCGACATTCTGAAGTTTTTCTCCTTTTTGGATTACGGAGTTATGGAAAATTCTCATGCCTTTAGGATTGTTGAGTTAGGAACCCTTCAAAGGTATGATTTATATTAATACTTCAAAGGCGCAACTGATATTAAAACTTCAAACGCACTACGATTGTCCATTGAAAAAACAAAAGTTAATAAACAAAACTTTGCTTGCAAGAGTTGCTCCCTTTATGGGATATGTGTCTACGGACAATTGTGGTGTCTTTGGGACTGTGGAGTTAGGATGAGTTTACCACATTTAATGGCATAATATAAATTAAAACATGCATTTGACCTCTGACCGATGTGATGACTTAATAGTGCAGTTTCTTATTTACTAGATTTTCTTCTTGGGTTTTATGAATATGGATAGAATTTGGTTGAAATTCTCTTAGTTTTTTATTATTATAATAATACTAAAGTTTTATTATAATGCTTTCTTCTAAGCTATTTGATTAGGTTATCGTAAATTTGTTTGTTCATACTATTTTTTTATAACATCTATTATGCTTCTTATTTTGAATTGTTTATATTTTCCTGTCCTTGCCGAAATAGTTGTATACCTATGTTGTTTGCTATGTTTTTTAACTTTTGTTTTTGCATGAATATTGGTACATAATTTAGTGGACTATAGAATTGGTGTAATAGGAAGAGAAGATCGATCATAGTCAAGCTTGAAGGTTTTTTCAAATATTTTTTAACCCTCCTTAATTTTTTGCATTTGAATGGATATATTACTATCATATAATGGATGCTATTAATTGATTAAAAAAGTAATTTCATATTGCTATGTTTCGTTTATAGAAGATAAGAGTGTAGGTAAGTTCTTATGCATATAATTCTAAAATGACATGATTAAACATTAATATGATGTGTTTTTTAATGTTTTTGGTCTTGAGATTTGTCCAATTTTTACTACTTACTTCACAGCTTAGAATAGTTAGTTTACTATGTTAATTAATTTGCATACAAATTTTGAATCGGAAGATGTTTCCTTATTATATGCAGATAGTAGGAGATGAGTAATAGAAGTGGACGAAGGGGAGGTAGCAACACTACGGCCACCAATGGTAGATCAAATGCTATAGTAATTGAGGAAGTGGTAATCGCTATGCAGCCTCAAATTAACTTTGCTACTATATGCAAAGGTTACACCAGTTTGGATGGTAAACCATTCAAAGGAACGGAGTCCATTATTGAAGTTCAGGCTTGGATCCGCTCAAGAATTTTTAAGAGATTGAATATCGAGAATGAGAAAAAAAGGTTCTTAGTTTCTTGGCAGTTACAAGAAGGGGTTCTAGCATGGTGGGAGTCCATAACTCTGAATGATTCATAAGATAATTTCTCATGGGAATGGTTCAAGGAAGTCTTGGAAGAACAACATATGCCAGCTGTAGGAAAATACCGCATTTATCGGAGTTTTATGAGTTAAAGCAAGGAGAGATGTCGGTAGAAGAATATTCCAACAAGGTCAGTAAACTGTTCCATTTTTGGCTGGGTCTGATAGACACTCCTTTAAAAGAAAAATGAAATGTTTATCGCTGGTATGAAGGGGCAATATTAGGAGAGGATGATCGGACAGGTTATGGAAACCTTCCTAGATTGGGTAGACATAGGTTTCCGATATGAAACTTTAGACAAAAAGAATCCGCCTATAATTAAAGCAGCAACAATAACCGGAAGAAGAGGAAGTTCAACCATTCTAGAAAGAAGACATGGCAAGGCAAGGCATGCTAGAAGGAGGTCCGCAATAAAACAATTTAAAGGATATTACTTGTTTTAATGCCAATAGAAGGGTCATTTTTTCCACCACCTGTAAGAATCTTAAGGCTCAGGATAGGAATTGTTACAATTGTCAAAAACCAGGGCACCAAAAGAAGGTTTGCCCACTGATAAAGAAAGGAGAACAAGTTTAAGTTTTTGTCATTAAAGATGAATCCTCAACTTCGACTGATGCAAAAGGAAAGAGAGTTCTTGAAGGTAATATCTGCATTAATGAAAATCTGGTTAGAGTATTATTCGATACTGTGGCTTCCCATTGTTTTATTTCTATAGAGTTAGTTGATAAATTGAAACTTATCACAAAGATATTAGATACCCCTACCTATGTCTCTAACCCCATAGGTGATAAAACTAATCTCGATATAGTTTGTGAAAAAGTACAAGTTGCCTACCTATCCCAAAAAAATTCATGTGACCTAACCATCCTCGATTTTATTGGATTTGAGATTATACTCGGTATAAATTGGTTGTCTGAATATAAGACTGTTCTTGATTGTGTTAAAAGGACGGTGCATTTGGAAACTAAAAGAAGTGAACCTTTAAAAATAACGTGTGAAGAATCAAGTCTAGTAGTGGATAGTTGTATGTATTCCCTAAATTCATTTCAAAAACGTCTAGAAGAAATACCAATTGTTAAGGAATTTTCGGGTTTTTGAGAAAGTTAAATGTTTACCCCTACATAGGGAAATTGAGTTTTGAATCTACTTGATTTGCGGTGCGAGATCTTTTTTTCACTCTTCTAGATGAATGGCCCCCAAGGAAGTAAATGAATTAAGGAATCAAATGGATGAATATTTAAGAAAGGACTAATTAGACCAAGTCGCTCAAGTTATAGCTCAGCGGTAGTTTTTGTTGCAAAGTCAGATGGCTCCCTAAGACTTTGTGTAGACTATCGAGACCTAAATAAGGAAATGATTAAGAACAAGTATCCTCTACCCCGTATTGATGGCTTATTTGATCGACTTCATGGTGTTCGAAAATTCTCCAAAATAAAGCTAGCTAAAGGATTCCATCAATTGAGGATAGAAGAAGATTGCATTCCTTTAACTACATTTAGAGGACTAAATGATTTCTACGAGTGGTTGGTTATGCCTTTTGGGCTAACCAATGCTCCCGCTTATTTGTGGACCTTATGAATAGAGTATTCAGAATTCATGTTGATTTTTATTGAATATATTCTTATATATTCAAAGACCGAAGAAGAACACAAAAGGAATTTAGAGATTGTACTAGAAATATTGAGAAGGAATGTACTCAAGGCTAAGCTCTCAAAATTCCACTTCTGGGAAGAAAAGTAAGGTTCCTTGGACATGTTGTGTCAAAGGAAGGAATCTCAGAAAAATTACATCCATTTTAGATTGGAAGCAACCACAAACTCCGAAGGACATTCCCAACTTCTTAGGACTGGCAGGATACTACCGAAGATTTTTTCAGGACTTCTTTAAGGTTTCTCATCACTTAACGAAGTTGACTATGAAGGACGTTAAATTTGAATGGATGCCAAAATAGGAAGAAGCATTCC
This sequence comes from Allium fistulosum, assembly GCA_030737815.1. Lineage (NCBI taxonomy): Eukaryota > Viridiplantae > Streptophyta > Magnoliopsida > Asparagales > Amaryllidaceae > Allium > Allium fistulosum. Next base: position 639,255,410 of record CM060907.1, on the reverse strand, counting down.
GGGAACTTAAAAAAAGCTAACTACCACTACAGTCCTGACTACTATTGATGAAAGCGACAGTTTAACCATTTATACCGATGCTTGTGGTGAAGAAGTGGGCATGGTATTGATGAAACATAGGAAGTTTATCGCAAATGCTAGTAGGTAGTTAAAGAGGCATGAGCGAAATTATGTAACAAATGACTTAGAACTATTAGACGTTGTGTTCGCACTAAAGATTTGGAGACATTATTTGCTGGGTTAGAAGTTTGAACTCTTCACAGATCATAAATCTTTGAAGTGTCTTTTCACTAAGAAGGACTTAAATATGAGACAATAGCGTTGGCTAGAATTTCTCACATCATACGATTTAGATATCCTATATACGTCCGAGAAAGCCAATTTGGTAGTGGATGCATTAAGCAGAAAGCATGCCATTATAGCTTATCTGGTAGTGACTCTGACTCTTCTAGAGAGATTTGCCTGCAAATAAAGAGAAGATCAACATCTACGGAAAACTATTAAGGATATAAGAAGAGGGCATAATTCAAGCTTTGAAGTAGATAAACATGGGATATTATGGTTAAATGGAACAATTTGTGTTCCCAATATTGACAACTTAAGAAAAGAAGTGTTGACTGAGTGCCATCAATCCAAGCATAATATTCACCATGGAGTTAACAAAATGTACAAAACGAACATTTTGGTGGAAAAGCATGAAGAGGGACATCTCTATCCATGTTAGAATATGTGCAAATTGTCACTATGTCAAAAGCGATCAGCAAAAAAATGCTAGATTACTTCAACCTCTTGGAATTCCGAATTCGAAATAGGACCAAATATCGATGTTTTTCATCGACTGCTTAACGCAATCAAGAAAGGGAAATGAAGACATTTGGGTTATTGTAGATCGATTGACCAAAAGCGCACACTTTATGCTAATAAAACCAACAAGAGCAACTACAAGTCTTGCATAAATATACATTAGGGAAATTGTTCGATTGCATGGTGTCCCAAGCAGCATAGTCAGTGATCAAGAGCCAATCTTTACCAGTACGTTCTGGGAGGCATTACAAACAGCTTTGGGAATGAAGCTGAGTATAAGCACTGCATACCATCCCCGGACTGATGGGCAAACTAAAAGGGTAAATCGGGTGTTGGAAGATCTTCTGAGAGCTTGTATCATAGATTTTGGAGGTTCATGGGAAAACTATCTTCATCTTATGGAATTCTCCTACAATAAAAGCTATCAGGCAAACAATGGCATGGCATCGTACGAAGATTTATATAGTCGGCTATGTAGATCCCCATCATATTAGATCGAAACCAGAAATCGGTTAGTAATTGGTCCTGATATGATTCGAGAAGCCTCAGAAAAGGTAGACTTGATCAGAAAGAAGATGAAAGAAGCCCCAAGTAGGTAGAAGAGTTACGCTGATCAAAGGTGCGGGAATTTGGGATTCTCAGTTGGAGATTTTTTATTCTTGAAAGTCTCTTCGATGAGACAAATGGTAAGATTTGGTCAGGCACGGAAGTTAGCATCTTGATTTATAGGACCTTCTCCCATTCTTGAGAGGATTGGCCCATTAGCTTATCATGTGGAATTGCCTGAAGGGTTGTCTAGTATGCACAATGTCTTTCGCATATCCCATCTACGGAAATATGTGCATGATCTGGAACAGATTATAGAAATAGCTACCTAGGAAGATTTAGAAGTAGAACCAAATTTAGCAATTATCAAACGACCAGTTCGAAACGTGGATCACGATGAGAAGTGATTGAGAAGAAAGGTGGTAAGGTTGGTTAAAGTTCAATGGAGTGGTGATACCAAAGACAGGACCTGGGAAACAGAAGATAGAATGAGGAAAGCATATCTTGAGTTTAGAATTGATATATAGTTGAATGTGGTATCAAGATAGTGTACTCACCGCCTGTAGTGTGGTCACTTATCATATCTTGTATATATTTCCCATAGTCAAATATATATTCCTTTTGGAGTCAATTTCTTCTTATTCTTAATTTCGAGGACAAAATTCTTTTAAGGGAGAAGTATGTAGCGGCCCGCAAATTCATCACTTCGGAAATTTTTTGAAATATTTAAATATAAGATTTTAACATAATTGGTAATGTTTTGAGCAATAAATAATATTGGTAATCTTATTTTGAATAAATATTTACAAAAATTTATACTTTGGAAGATATATCGATAAAATGACCGAAAACCGTTTTATCAATAAATAGTTCTTTACCCATCTGACATCATGCACGGAGTTGGATGCATACACTCGTTTATATATATGAATGAGAATATGTAATAATATTATTTATTTTATATTTGAAAATAAAATCTCTTTATGACATCATCAATGATATCACTATTTTGGAACAAATGATTTTTGAATTTAAATTGAGTTTACATGATCTTATAATTATTTTAATTATTAAATAAGCCCTTTTTATTATTATATAATGATAGAAATATTATTATCAACCTTTGTTTACAATTATATATATATATACATATATTAAATAAGAAGTGAAAATATGACCGGAAATCGAAATCGAAATCCATAACAATTCAATATAGAAAAGTTGTGCAACGTTGTGAATCATTTGAGATATAAATATGCACACATACATGTACATATACATGAACACATCCACATGCACATGAACATATATATACATACAAATATGCTTATACATTTAAATACATACATACATACATACATATATATATATATATATTACAAAATATCCAAGGCATTTTCCTAAAAATTAATCCTTAAGTAAAACTAAAGTCAACATCTTACACCCTAAGTACAAGCACATGGCTACAAACATGGGAGGGGGGGTTCGGCCGTGGATGAAGACATGAGCAAATGGTGATGTGTTTGTGTGGAAATATCATGATATTTTTATTCACTTTTTTTCCTATAAATACCACCACCCATCTTCACTACATTTGTTCATAAATTCCTAAGCTTCTTTACTTCTTATACTCCACTTTAAACAATGGCAAAAATTATGGCAAAAAGTAACTAAAATTATATAGTAACTATATATTATCAAAACTCTTCAAAACTAATGCAAATCCACTCCTTTCCCCCTCTACAACCCACAACCAAACCATCCACGACCCAAGGCCGAGCCCACCTCCATTAGCAAGCATAGACCGAGCCTTCCCAGACATCCAAGGCTTAATTCCATAGACTCCAGTGCGATCGTAGCAAAGCTATAGCAAATTTTCGTAAAATTAGAAACAAACTCAAGTGAGAAACTATATATATATAATGATGTGATATAATTGCTATGGATGTTTACTATGCTTTGATCGTCAAGTATTGGTTATTTTAATATAGTGTTTAATTATGTAAACAAGTCACGTTAAATACACGTCGATATTACACAAGGAAATCACTTTCCGAATCAAGTTATAAAAGTGATAATAAATCATTAAATCCCTTTAAAATGGTTTGAAATGGTTTATTTAATTAAATGCCAGAGCAAAATCGTAAGTCTACATCAATCTCTTGGTTTGTTTCATTGAAATATCACAATATTTTATAATAACCGAAGTACCCTACTCTTGACTACCCTTAAGGATTTACGTACTTTTGCGGCATATATATATATATATATATATATATATATATATATATATATATATATATATCGCTAAAGTTCTACCATTCAGCTGCCACTGAGGCCTTATGCATATATATTATGTACATTTACACTAGCTCTCGGTTACCATGCCTATATACTATATACAATTATATTATTTCTCTACTACGACTAAGGCCTTACCTCGTCGTTTTTGGTTGCCACTCTGGCCTTACACCAACACTTTCATATTTTGATTGCCACCTTAGGCCTTACACCTACTTCGATTTCAGTTTCTAGGCTGCCACTCTTGGCCTTACATCTTCCACCATTCACTTGGTTGTCACTCCAGGCCTTACACCAATTGTTTCCATAGTCTAGATGGTTACCTGTTCATGCCTTACACCAACGCTTTTGATTTCGGTTTCCTCACTGGCCTTACACTTACGCTTTTGGTTTCGGTTGCCACATAGGCCATACACCTACGTTTTTGTATTTTGGTTTTCACACGAGGCCTTACACCAATGCTTTCGTTACTTCGACTGACACCTCAAGCCTTATGTCGACTACCGAACATTCTACCCATCCATTCACTATTAGGATTTTCACTTAACTATTTATTAAGCTAAATCTTATCTAACCTCCTTTCGGTTATTAATGCCACTTAATACATTATAGTCCATGTCGTAGGTTTTAATCTCAGCTATCATAAGCCTTAGCATACATTATTTCCTCTGGAAGTTACCAGCTCCGATTTACACATTCTTTAGGAGTATGTAACTCTCGGCAATCGTTGCCCTTAGTCTTGTCTAAGGAAGCCTGTCTTATTTTAGCTATAGTGACTTAAATCTTTAAATTTTCAAAATCCCTTCCTCTTTCCATAATTCCTCCTTAACCTTTGACCACCCTCGGCCAACGGTTAATAACTTTGTTTGGTCAACCCTTAGCTTTACATTTAGATTTCCTTAGCTTTCATACTTACGTACTTAAGATTTTAGTTTATTTACTTTTCTGTTCGGATCCACCTTCTTCGGCTTTGCCCTACGGTTCGCATTAGGATCATACACATCTACCACTAACTTTCAACATGTCGACTTTTGATTTTTTTTACTTAGTCTTCACTGATCATTATTTAGTACTTTGCTCACATGTTCAGCATACAAAGTGGATCCGATCTATTATCCCAACATAAAATACTTATTTTTATTTAAAAAAAATTCAGCAATAGTTAATTGGCTTCCGGCTACCCATCATAGCCCTTCGGCTGTACTAGTTTTATTTTGGGATCTACATAACATTCCAAAATTTCTATAGTCAAATTAACCATATTTGGTTTTCCTCGTAACTAATCCATTTCACCCAACATACAGATTTTAATTCTCATAACAACTTATTTACTCACATGAAAATCTATAACCCAAAACCTATCTCTAAAGACATGTTTCTATCATCAAATTAAATTCTCGGATCTTAAAGATTTCGAGGAGTATGAAATCATCCAATATTAACATGACCGTGAGAGATTTAGGAAAGAAAAGGGGTTTGAGGAATATATTACTAACATATACTCTTTAGTTGATGAAGTCTCTAGTTCCCTTAGCTTTAATCTTTCCTTTTTCTCCTTCTTATTGTTTAGGCCCCAAGCACCATTATGGAGTTCAAGCTTTTATTATTGTTTTGAGTATAGAATGAATTAAAAAGAAGGAAGTGGTCATCCTTATTACAAATAAATAATTGGGCCATCGGCCCACCATTTCTTTTCCTTGTAAATTAGTTGGCCATAATGGTTGCATTCAATTCTCTTTTATCTTAAATTTTAAATAGGGTTTTCATAGTATCACTTGATTCATCGAAGCATAATGAGTAAATAAACATCTCATGAACATTTACTCTTTTGCATTATTTTAATTTCTTTAACTTCATAATTAATTACTTAATTAATTATTAATTAATTTATGGGGTGCTACAGACATTCCTCCTTGTAGGAATTTCGTCCTCGAAATTCAAAAAAGTACAATAATAAGTCATAGGCTTTCTTATGCCCATTCTTACATGCACACACGTGAGTTATTCACCCATATGTTTCAATGAAAATGTATCAGTGCTTCTACCAATACACAACAAAATCGACCATAATATCACAAGTGTATATATATATATATGCCATATAATCAACCATAGCAAGCATACATGCTAAGTTAAACAAACAACTCGGGATAAGGTCTCTTGACTTTATACTCTGTTTCTCAAGTACGATCATCTCGGTCCTTATTCTATTGGAACCGAACAAGCCGCACTTCTTTATTCTGAAACTTTTTCTCATCTCGATCTATAATGATAATAGGTTTCTTATCCTTAACCTAAGGTATTTGTCTTCTATTACTAATGTTATTTGACTTTGATTAACTTATCCTTAACCTAAGCACTGATACCAATGTAACATCGCTCATTTTAAGACCTAAAGACGAAACCCCAATATACTGTAGTCACCTTGGAACTATCTTTTAGCGATAGAGACGAGATTAGGTATATTAAAAAGTCTTAAGTACATAGAGTAGATATACTTAAACAAAGCACAACATTAGATATTAAGTTTTACAATTTACACCCCAAAGTTGAGTCTACATGAGTTAAAATTATAATACAACTTAGTCAATAGTGTCATGTCCAATGTATAAAGATGTTGAATTAAACGCTAATACAACAGAAATAGAACATAAATATAACACCCAAGCCTCATGTTTCGTCTTCGGCTTGCATTATTCGACCATCCCAAAAGCAAGATGTCTAAGTCTGTAAACTTAGCCTACTCAAATGAGCACTTGTGAGTTTATAAGGAAAACAAGAATAACAACATGGGTTAGACATAAAGTCTGGTATGAGTAAAATATTACATTAGATAAGAAATATAGAGAGAGACCACTCCGCTAATATACATGACTGGTTTTCCTCTTTACAATACTAAATCAATAAATTGTCAAGTTTACAAATAAACCTAAATTGTTGGTTTATTTAATTAAATGCCAAAGAAAAACCATGAGTCTACAACTGAAAGCAATCTCTCGGTTTGTTTCATAGAAAATTCATGGTATTTCAATATAACCGAAGTACATACTCTTCACTACCCTTAAGGCTTTACGTATTTTTGTAGTAGATATATATTGAAGTTCCACTATTCAGCTACCACCAAAGCCTTATGCCTATATATTATAAACATTTACACTAGCTCTTGGCTTCCACTAAAGCCTTATACCTACCTAATATATAGTTACATTGTTTCTCGGCTGCTACAAAGGCTATATGCATCGTCGTTCTTGGCTGCCACTTTAGCCTCACACCAATGCTTTCGTATTTCTGTTGCCAGCCTAAGCCTTACACTTAGTTTGATATCAATTTCCAAACTGCCACTCTTAGCCTTACGTCACCCACCATTCCCATGGTTGCCACTCCAAACCATACACCAATTGCTTCCGTGGTCTACACGCTTGCCTCTTCAGACCTTTCACCCATGGAATTCAAAAATCGCATAATTTTTTGATTCAAAATGTGTTTCAACTCAAAACGCATTCTCTTCGATTCAAAATTCAGTTTGAATCGCAACTGTTAAAAATCATACGCGTCAAAGTGAAATCAAAAAAATCGACACCTGAAATCAAATCGCGATTCAAATCTTCACACCGTAGAAGCAAATTCTGGAAATCCCGAAAGTCTTCATTTTTGAAAATCTGAGAATGGCTGTTGAAATTGGAGGAGACGAAGCATCAATTTGAGCTTAATTAATAGCAAACAACTCTGGAAAATTCGAAGGAATCAATCAGATTCATCGTAAAGGCACCGTTTATTCCTCAACAGACTATCGATCAAAAGTTCAGAGAAAGAAAAAAAAACAGAGTAGAAGAAGAACCTGGAGCAAAGAGAAGCTATGGAGAGGTAAACATTTAAATAATCTATCATATTATTATATCCTGCTTTCTTTATCATCTTTGTTCTCTGCTCTTTTTTTTGTAACTCGAAGACTACTAAGCTGCTGAAATTAGGTCAATATGGAAACATAAATTAGGTTAGGTTGATAGCTGCCAAAATTGCTATAATAATTGATAAATACAACAAATTAATTTGCTTAATTACCCTTTTTATATAAACCCATTGATTAGATATAGTAGCTAATTAATACGTACATCAGCTAATTAAGCTGCTTAATTACACTTTCTGTATATGTCCTTTGATTAGATATAGAATAGCAGCAATAGTAGTTAAATATAATAGCATCCTGTAGCGGTAGTAGCTAATTTGATAATAAAGTAGCTAATTAAGCTGCTTAATTACTCTTTCTATATATGTCCTTTAATTAGATATAGACTGGCAGCAACAATTATTAAATATAGCAATAGATGGTACCTATAGCACCAGTTAGATATGGCAGTAGTAGCTAACTAAGGTATATAATTAGTCTTCTTTCCAACTATTTTATCGATAAGTTATTGAAAGTTTTATGGTAGTTAAGATGTTTAATTTCTTTCTTTTTAATCCTTTGATTAATTTGTTTTGTTTCAAGCAATAAATTGGATTGCTTACATTTTCATGTTGATAGAATAATGATATGGGTAGCTATAGAAAATAGCTAAATTGTTACAGACTTACATTATCATGATTGCCTTGACAAATCATTTATGTGTTCATCTCTCTATTTTTTTTGCTTTTCTCATTCTTCTAAGGTAGTACTATTTGTTGCATTTTTTCATTGTAGATGCCTAGAGAAGCAGACATTACATGGGATCACGGTAAGCCGGTACATGATGGGAACAAGAAAGTTAATAGATGTAACTATTGTTCTAAGGTCATAAATGGTGGTATCTTTAGAGTTAAACATCATTTAGCTCAAACATTCGATAATGTAAAAGCACGATAATGTAAAAGCATGTGCTAATATGCTAGAGGAAGTAGCCACAATCTTCAAAAACGTGAATATTAACAAAGCATCACAGATTCACAAAAAGAGAGAAATTTTTTGACATTACATAACAATTTGACTAATGATTCGTGTAAAAGGAAAAGTCAAATAGAATTATGAAATAATAAAGTTTACATTAAAAAAATTCAATACAAAGAAAATTCTCATAATCTTATAATGTCCTTAGTAACCTACAAGTGACAAAAATAAAAATATTAGCAACTCATAATTGAATAATTTTGTGTATTACGATTTATGATTTAAATCCTATTTGAATCTATGATTCACGATTTGAATCCCGTTTCGATTCAGAATCTAAACTATACAATTTACGATTTGAATCCTATATTGAAATCATTGCTTACACCAACACTTTCGCTTTAGGTTGCCACATAGGCCTTGCACATAGGCTTTCAGTTTCAGTTGCCACATTGGTCTTACACCTACATTTTCGTATTTTGGTTGCCACATAAGGCATTACACCAATGCTTTTGGTTCCGCGACTTCCAACTCAGGCCTTATGTCGACTATTGAACATTCTACCTAACCATCCACTATTAGGCTTTTCACTTAGCTATTTATTAAGCTAACATCTTATATAACCTCATTTCGATTATTACCACCACTTAGGGGTGGGCACGGTCAGTTAACCGAACCGTTCGGTTAAATAACCGATTTAACCGACCAAATTCTACGGTTCGATTAACTGAACCGAAACTATAATTGGGTAGTTCATACCGACCGAACCGCCAACTCTTAATCGCGGTTAACCATAAATATTTAGCGGTTAACCGCTTAACCTTAACTGTTAACCAACAACCGGTTAACCATGGTTAACCAAAATTTTAACTACTTTTAATGGTTAAAAATTATCCGATACCTAAAGCCTTTTATTCAAAACCAAAGCAGTAAATGTCACAGCAATGCTTACTTCAATACATTACAAATTACACTTCAACAATTATAAAATAGTTCAACAATTACAAAATATCTCAAGAAGTTAAATAATTTGTTATAGTTCGGCAATTGTAGCACATACATGCAAAATAATTGCTCATAGCAAGTTTGGACAGTTCAATACTTGAATACAAAACATGAATAAAAAGACAGTCTTGAAAGTTCATTGTTACATACACTACAAAACAATTCAGTAACATGCTTCAATTCATTAGCATGCAGCAGCGATACAAAATAAAAGTACATAGTTGAAATAGAGCAACAATCCAGTCGCCATACAGTTGAAAGCAAATCCATACCCTCTGCCAGTTTATAAAATATAAACCATCAAAACTAAAGTTTGTAAATATACATGATATATTTATGATATATGTCAAAACTGAAGTTCTGAACCGAAGGCATGCCAAAAGTCTTCAAGTTCATGTCACCTGAACTGAAGGCATATCAAAACTAAACTTCAAGTTCATGTCACTAGAAGACCCCAAGACCACTGTCACCCCATGATATTCATTGTATATTTATGATACATTTTAGAACATATAAACAGTCAAAAGACTCAAAACTGAAGGCACCATATTAAATATATTTCAAAACATATGAACTGAGAACATATAAACTGTCGAAACATATAAACTAAGAAAATATGTTTATGAATTGTCACAGCAAGTTTATGAAATGTCACACCTAAGTAGCAGGATTTGTTTCTTCTTCCAACTCATAATTTTAAATGGAAAAAGAACCTGAGTGGCTGCTCGTATGACCACCTCAATGTAGGCCTATGGATGGTGATTGCACCTCCAAGGCATAGTGGAGCATGCAAAATTGTTCCAAGCAATATTGGTAAAAATAATCCACTGGAACTAGCCAAACATTCTAGTAACTCCAAGTAAAACGGGGATCTATCTACATGTGATTAACATGTTATTTTAAGTATGTACATTAAGAAACTCATTCATTTTTGATAAAATAACAAGCAGAACTAAACAAACCTGGCTTCACATAAATAACCGCATATAAAAACTCATCATATATACACTTATTTTCGGAAACAACAGATACACATCATTAACAGAAGCCAATATCAGCAATTTTGTATCCAATCACTCAAATGCACCGGTGAAGTGGATCTTTATTCAAACTATTATGATTTTACTTGTCAACTTTGCTGTAATACTTTTTTTTCTCAAGGACAAATACAAGTAGGATGATGCACAATGCTCTAATAAAGCTAATGATAACTATACAACCAGAAATAGATACACACTTGCATAACCCATGAGCAAGCATGAGTAATTTACTGAAGGGGGTTTGCATGAAGTCCAAAAAATGTTTCATCAGTAACAAAATAGTCTGGAAGGATAAATAATTAAATTCCATGTCCCTTTTGTGGCAAAAATAATCTATTGGAAGCAATATTGGCAAAAATAATCTATTGTAACCAATTTGGCAAAAATCGTTTTCTTGCTATCACTGATTATTGAACTAGCCGAAATCGAATAACAGCAAATAACTAGCAATTAGCAACTAGAATAGCAAATTAGCAATCTGAATAACAACAAATAACTCACATGCTTTCTCCTTCTCGTCGTCCTCGATGGATTCATATGCGTTGACATGTCTGTCTACAGTAGTCAAACTTGAACTCGAATAGCAATCGCAGCGGCCGTAGATGCGCTCGAACGATAGGGATTTGGGAGGTTGAGGCTTCGACTAACTTTTACAGATTTAGGGTTTTTTTTCGTTTTCTATTTTGAACTGAAATACTAAAGTACGAATTACTACATTATCGTACATGCCTCGGATTTTAATCTCGGCTATCATAAGCTTTAACATACATTGTTGCCTCCAGAAATTACTAATTTTAGTTTACACATTCTTCTAAGAGTACGCTACTCTCGATAATCACTACACTCGATCTCATCTATGGAAGTCTATCTTAGTTTAGTTATGGTGACTCAAATCTCAAAATTTCCAAAATCCCATCCTCTTTCCATAATTCCTTCTTAACCTTCGACCGCCCTCTGCCTTTGATTAATAACTTTGGTTTATCAACCCTTAGCTTTACATTTAGCATTTCCTTATCTTCCATACTTAACTCTTTATACTTAATATTTCAGTTTATTTACTTTTTGGTTTCTACATATCTACCATTAACTTTCTGCGTGTTGACTTTTGATTCGTTTGACTTAGTCCTTCCTGATCGTTATTTAGTACTTTGCCGACATGTTCAGCATAAAAAGTTGATATATTCTATTATCCCAGCATAAAATACTTGTTTTTATTAAAATACCTTCCAAAATTTGTTAATTGCCTTCAAGATCCCTATCATAGCCCTTCGACTATACTGGTTTTCTTTCGGTATCTACTTAATTTGTTCTAGAATTTCTATAGTAAAATCAGTCATGTTATGTTTTCCTCATAACTGAGCACTTTCCCCCAACCTACGGATCTTAATTAATTCACAACAACTTATTAACCCATAGGAAAATCCTATAACCCAAAACCCTTCTCTAAAGACATGTTTCTATCATCATATTAAATTCTCAAATCTTAAAGGTTTCAAGGAATATGAAAATCACCCAATAATAACATGGTTGTGGGAGATCAAGGAAAGAAAGGGGGACTAGGGAATATGTTACTAACCTACTCTTTAGTTAATAAAGTCTTGAGTTCCCTTAGCTTTAGTCTTTCCTTTTTCTTCTTCTTATTGTTTAGGCCGTAAGTACTATTAAAGAGCTCAAGCTTTTGTTTTTTAGGTATATAATGAAATGAAAAGAAGGAAGCGGTTATCCTTATTCCAAATGAATAATTGAGCAATCGACCCACCATTTCTTTTCCTTATAATTAGTTAGCTATAACAGTTGCATTTAATTCTCTTTTATCTTAGATTTTCAATTATGGTTATTCTATTATAATTTGATTCAGCTAAGCATAATGAGTAAACAAACGTCCTAAGAACATTTACTCCTTTTCATTATTTCAATTTCTTTAACTTTATGATTAATTACTTAATTAGTTATTTATTAATTTATGGGGAGTTACATATTGTCTCTCCTTGTTCACCTCAGTCTCCTCTCTTTTTGAGTCTTGGGTTTCTTATGCCTCATGTCTTGTGTGTTTCTTGAGCCTCTCCACTGGTGGGTACCAAAGGTCTAAATGATCGATGCAACTTGTTTCTGCCTAGCAAATGTCTTAAGTCAACAGACCTACATTTCACCTTCTCCGAATCAAAACAATTATCTTGCATATTATCGACCACTTCTAAAGCACTATATATTTAGCTTACTGATAAAAAAAGATAAATTTAACAATTCTTATGTCATGAAAGAATGCAAATTATTAAATTTTGTAGATCAGTGTACCAACTACATCACACACTAATGGAGCTCGATGAATTGTTAGATTGAATCTTTAAAAGCACACTAGACATCCCGGTCTTAAGACACAATGTTGATGTACTCTCAACATAGAAAGTATAAAAAAATAGGTTTTGATATTAAAACGTAATAGAGATATATCTCAATACAGGGGAATTTTTTTCTCTTTTAACTTCATCTTGAAATTCATCAACAAGAATACATATTTTTTTACCTCCAGTTTCTTCAGGGATCATATTCCTCTCTAATTGCTATAATACGCATAATCTCCTTTTGAATTATAGGAGAAGTTTACTTGAGATTTTGAGGGGAATTTTCTAGTATTTTTTGTGTGCAAGTTCATCATTTCTTTCTTCTTTAAACTTTAATAATTCAATGAAAATTCCTTGCTTTAACAACATTAACGAACTTAAGCTTTCATCATGTACTCCAAAACCATACGCTTGAAGAACAAGATAGAAAATAGCTTGAATGCTTGCTTTAAGGCATATTTGGTTTTATAATCAAACATGATCAAACATAATCAAAATATAATGTTCATTATACATTTGAATTTAGAATTGAAGTTTGATAACCAACAAAACTACCAAAATCATTAAACCAGTCTATCACAAATAGTCCTAAAACAACCCCAAATTATCATCTTCTCAATTTTCTTTAATTTTTATTATCAAATGTCTTCCACACTTATCTTAGACAAGGGAAGCTTACCCTTGCATGAGTGCTCTCCTTAAAACAAGATGTTCTATAATATAAGCAACATAAAATACATACACATCAAAATACGTAAAAAATTCTGACCTGTAAATTTGTCCTCCTCATAAAAGTAGCATGAAACGCATACACATAAAATACATGAGTCCTCCTCATTTCCGACCCGTAAAAATTTATCTTTTGACGTGGTCATAGATGCAGTATAGGACTGCATAGGTAGCATCCTCCTCAAATCTTTTGGGCTGCTTCAAGCCCTTAGTAGCCTGCTTAGCTGCATGCTCAGCTTTATATACCCTAGCCCCTTAGGCAACCTCCTTGACCTTTCAAGAAACAAGGTAAGCTTTGAGTTGCTCCAATTCCTAGGGGAGCGAGCAGCTTTAACAATGCCCAGCTTAGATTGGACGTTGTCCAATGCACCTCTGCACTAGTCAAAATATGTTTGCATTTTGAAGATAAGCACACCACAATGAAACAAAATAAAACCAAAGTTAAAATTACAAGTCAAATAATTTACTGGATTATCCGAATCAGTCGATCGTTTACTTGATATTGTTATTACAAGACTAATGTGGCATATATGGTGCGAACACAACTCCCAAACATTTCAAGGAATTAAGATATTAGAGCATGTATGGGTTATTTAACTCATACAAGATTGCAACCAATTACTCCAACAAGTTAATATTAAAAGAGAAGACACAAAGGGAAAGAGGGTTATCTTCAAGGAGTTTGGACTAAAATTTTTTCAACCAACAATAAAGCAATCGCCAAATCCATAACAGATCTAGATTTAGCAAGCTACCTCTAGCCTGTCAATGATCTTTCCACTTGACTCTGATCCAACCAGAGCAAGAGATAGCTGCCCAAAGTGACAATCAATAGGAGCAGGACTAATTGAAAAGAAAATGACTAGATCTGCAGTTTTTCATCAAATCGATTTGAATTACTCGCTAGTTCCACCACTAAAATGTGAAGAAAATGAAGTGTTAAAAGGGGAAGTATCGGCATGAGAATTAAATGAACCTACTTGTATTAAGTGTTTGATATAAAGTAAGTATTTAATACTTACCAATATATTAGGGTTTTATACAAGGGTTTTGAGCAAATATCTTATTTTATACTCTTCCACATATTTGATCTCCTAATACATTTTATCCATTAATTTTTTATATTGTACTGTTGTAAGTTAATATATGAAGATAATATGTAATCTTTTTCCTTACAAAACACCTATCTATGTTAGGGGGTTGTATGATTTTGATGGGGCATATTTGAAGTATATGAATTTTGTTAGAAAATAGAACTAATTTTTCAAAAAAAAAGAGATGGTTTTTCCACCAAGATTAAAGGTGCAATTAAATAGACCCACTCTTCTCCTTCTCTCACCCAATGTTATTTTAAGCTCTAAGCGAGACGAGACGATAGAAGTCTCGCTTCGCTTAAGCACCGCTTAAGCATCGCTTATGCGCTGCTTAATATTTTAGCATGAATTATTCGTATCAATATAAATCTGTGTAAAAATATTATATTAAGTGCATCATCTGTGTATTTAAAAATTAACCACAAGGAAGTAAGTTTAACTTATAAATTCATAGGTTGCAAAAGCTAAATTTGACTTTCGCTATTTAGTAAAAGTATGCATACTCAAATTAAATACAAATCATGCACATTTGATAAATAAATATACTCACATCTTAATACAAAAAACTACTAACCATCCATCGGCCTATATTATAGAAAATGAAGAAATTTTGTTAGGGATTATAGCCTTTTCGCTATAATCCAATTTCCTTTTGTTATAAAAATAACATCTTTTTTGCTTAGTAGTGCTTAATCATCGCTTAAATTTAGCGAAGCGCAGATAACCACCAATTAAGTGCACTTAAGCGCTCATCGCTTAATTCTATTGCTTTTTCACAAAATTAAGCGTTGTATAGGCATTTAGCACTTAAGCGATACTTAAGCGACGCTTAAGCGCACTTTTCATAACATAGCACTCACCCACATCTTTTTTCACTTATCAATACTTATCTTATCCAATTACACTCACTTCTCATTTTCTTTATTTTTAAGAAAACAAGCATTCATTCTTTAATTTTCTTGAAAATATAACTGTAAACAACAATCGTGAACTCAAATCTCATCAACTCCAATCCTTTTTTCTACAAATTTCCAACAATTCAAAATTTTATTAGAAAATTGTAGTTAATTCGATAATTTTTGAACTTTAATATATTAGGATGCTAGACGGTTTCATTTGAAATCTCTTTCCAACCTATATAAATTGAAAATATAGCACTAACAACTTGCAAAGAAGTATCGACCAAGTTGACAAACAAATTCGAAGTGAGATTATATGTCAAGTTTATAGAAATTTAAATTGGAATCAGGAAGTGTATTGGTGGGTGTATATAGTAGCAACCAAGATCATAATCTTCAACAATTTTTTTCTAATTTAAAGTATTGGGTTTTCTGGTTTAGAGATGAAAAAGCATTTAGTTATAAAGGGATAAATGTGTGTCAAGAATAATTTTCATAAAAGTTGAAATTTGGTAATTTTGTTTAGTTTATATAAGGAGAGAATAAATTATTTAATTTTTTTGTTAATTTGGTAATTTCTCATATAGGTCATCCTCCTATAGCACAGCCATAGATCAAGCAATGTTCCATGTTATCTCAACGTCATACAAAGAAGCTCCGCTTGCCCGACGTCTATGAGGAGTGGAGTAGTAGCAAAACATTGTGCATGTGAATAAGGTCGGGGAGTGCCGATCTCGCTAGCATCGCCCCTGATAAGGTCAAACATACATATAGGTGTCGAACTGGACATCGGTAAATGGAGCCTCCAGAATTATCAACTTGCTGGAGGGAGTTTCGATGCACTTCAAATATTACATTCATCTCCTTGAATTTAGGATGTGTGCCAACTTTGAATTTCTAATACGCCTTAGTAGTCGTGACCGACCACTCGTCGTTTCTTTGGATGGTGTCCTTCTCCACATTTCAGAACCAGCTTTAAATCTATGCAACAACTTGTTTCAGGGGTTCGAATTGCGCGTAAGGTTGTCGAACTTTTTTTCAATTTAATCGAGGCTGTAATAGAACTTAGTGATTATGTCATACCAACATCCAACCCGACCTTTGTGAGATTCGACGTTGGCGAGGCAAATGTCAACAAAGACCGACGTTCGTTCATCGGTCCAGTCTACAATGTGATGGGTAAGCAAACCGGAAGATTAATGGGTCGACATTATGGAAAAAGGTCGATAAAAAGTAGGAGGTAGATATTTTAGTATGAAATACATAAATTCATACTTCAAAAAAGGGACGAAGAAGTTGCTAAAATTGCAGGAATTTTCAAATTGAGGAGTGGGAGAGAATATAAAGAAGAGAAGTGGCGTGACAGTTGGAATTAAGTGGCGTCCAACGTGCCAGATGTGTCGAATGCCCACCGTTCATTCCAACGGTTCACTCAACGGATCAAATTGGTGGGACCTACATTTGACAAGTTAGATAGGACACCAACTTTTCTTAACCAAATTTTGACTGCAAACAATATCATAGTATATTGGTTTGACTTTTCATTCGTAGTTTTTTAAAGCATGGATAAGGGTAATTCTTCTAAATTGATAAGTATTTATACTTGTTTTCCTGCTTGCCTCTATGGATTGGATCCCTCAGCTCTAAATTTGTATATTGCGTTTAAAAGCCATGGAATTTATGTCTCACAGATTTAGACACTTTGCCTGTAAAGCTCTTTGTTTACAGACTCATAAAAGTGTTGATTTTTAACCTGCTTAGTTGTGAGCTCTAATGTACTGATGCATATACACTTGTAATATATGGAATTAATCAAAGGCTGAATATAAATAGCAAGTTATACTTGGGTCAGTTTTGTTGCAAAAAACACAGTTCATCTATCCATTCAATAACAAATTTGTTACGAGGCAGAAAACATAATAGTTGTCAACGATCCAGTGGTACTGCATCAATGAAGAATTCGTTGATGGCAGGAATTAAACACTTCAACCTCTTTCACCCATTTTGTAGCAAAAATTACATTATAAGTTTATCACTAAAGAAAAGTTCTTCAGCAGGTATAATTACCAGATTAAGTGTGCTTGTGGCACAACCGCATTTCCCTTTGTGTCAGATTTACATATCATTGCTGAAAATTAAGATCTTTATATATGCAATTAATTTATTAATTTTATTGTTTATCTAGTGATCCCGATAAATTCAACATGCAGTTTTCTAACCTGCTTAGTTCAGGAATGTATTTTTTGTATTTGGTAAACCACGCTGATAGAAATAACGATTTTTATTGAGAGACATTAATATATTTTGTCAACTTTGTTACTTATCTGCCGTTTCTCTTTCCAGCTCGAGAAGACAAATAAGGGTGAAGGGCAGAAACTAAATAGAATAGAGTATGCACTTCAGGTTTTTTACAATTATTTTCATTTATCCCACTGAATTATTTTGTTCATGCTTCTATCCTCAGACATCCTGAGGGGAAACCTCATATAAAAACAGTATTAGTATGCGCAAAAAAAAGGCAATATATAATGATCAATAATTTACATACGTGCCCTGATTACATAATTTATACAATCTGAATGTCAGCCATTCAAATGAAACATAAGGTTCCTAAGGTTATCTCAAAGTCCGTCGTTCTGAACTTCGGACCGAATACACAGCTGTATTAGCAGCTTTTCTTTTGCTTTTTTTACGCAAAGCAAGCAACGGGCTTGACATTGCTCATCGTACCAACAGCATTAGTACATATAGCAGTTTGATTGGCATTGGGATTAGTGCCAGAATAAGCCAAGTCGATATTGCTCAACTGCACCCCTTCGCATGGATTCGCAGCACTACAGACGAATTTGATCATCTCTGGGGTCGAAGACGTGCCTTTTATGTTCAAGTACTTAACTCCTTGAATCTTCACAGTAGAAGGTTCAGATTCAGTGCATGAAGTAAAAGGACAGTACTCTTGGTCGATTAGAATAGGATACGATACGTTAACCATGGTAATGTTATCATAAGTGAAGTCGGATACAGTTATGGTTACACCATCATCTGCACCTTCCTTGGCCTGCCACGACTTGATCCTGAGCCCAAACATGGTTTCAGTTAGGGTACTGTCCTTCACCGTAAGACCAGTGACATCACCCTTGTCGCCATCTTTCCCTAAGCTGCCTACGCTAATGCCATGACCTGGCCCACACTGAACATCGAGTACAGTGATGTTAGTAACGCCTGAACCAATAGATATACAATCGTCGCCTGACCCGACTTTAGTGTGTGCGATGTTGATGTTCTTGGACTGCCCGAAGTGGATGCCATCAGTGTTAGGGCTGTTTCCTGGGGCAGTTACGATAAGGTTTTGAATGTCGACAGTATCACACTGGAAGAAATCTAAATGGAAGTACTTGCTGTCTTTGGATGTGAAGCCCGACAAGCGTACGTTCTTCACAAAGGCAAAGTTGAGACTCATTGGAGGTATCTTGCTGTTCCATTGTTTCTGACAGTTGCTTTTCGGCCAGGTGGCAGCACCTTGACCGTTGATTATTCCTTTGCCTTGGATGGTGAGTCCGTCTATGTAGTGGAAGTCGAGCCAGTTTTTTGTGTATTTGCTGAGGTCGGTGTCACCTAGCAGGTTGCCGTCTAGTTGGATTGTAACGGGTCCGTTGCATTTCTGCTGTCCGGCTATGCCCCTGAATAGTACAGGTCCGACTAGGAAATCACCTAATGGAATTATTATAGTTCCACCTCCTGGCGTTGCACATACCTGAGTCCATGCATCTGACAAAGCCTGCATGCATTAAAATATAATGTTAATTTGAATATGAATAGGAAACGCAACGGCTGTACGTACATGTTAGACAACTGAATATAACATATATGTTAATTTAGAGACAAACTTTTGTGCTATCCGTTTTGCCATCTCCAACCGCACCAAGTGTGGTTATATCCACATTGACGGCATTGGCAATGCTTGCCCAAACGAATGTCAAACAAATTACAAGTAGGAAAGATTTTGAAATCATTTTATATACTACTTAATTGTTCTTTCTTTTTTGGCTTTGAAAATTTAACTATATGCAATTCGAACTTGTTTTGGGTCTATTTATATGATTAAAATCATCCAAATTTAAGAAATTACTGTTTCAATTATTTGTTAAAAATAATCTGTTTTTAGTTTGTGGTTAGTTTTTGAAGAGTGTTGTTTTTAGCTGTCTGTTTTTAGTTTGTGGTTAGTTTTTGAAGAGTGTTGTTTTTAGCTGTATGTTTGAAGTAATTAAGAGGTTTTACATTTAGAAACTATTATGCAAGTTTCTTGTTCGGTTGTCAGTGCTGTATACATGACAGGTTGATTTTCCTAATTGCGATTGTTTGTTATTTTGACAATACATTGACAAACAAATGCAAATGGTCCCTTGATCCATTACTTAATTTTACGGGCCAAGCACGCTACACCCATATAACATCAGATGTTGATTTCCATTTTGAATCAGGCAACACCCATTTTGTATTAGCAATACAAAATACTACTAGGAATGTGAAGTTGGTTCATTTTTCCCGTGTAAAATAAATATTGACAACTTGATACATCTGCACTAATAAATCGACAATACGTTTGTGCAACCAAATTACAGGTTTCTTTTGCAGAATTATATTCATTGAAAATTTGAGGGAGTTGTTGAGTGACAAGCGGTTGAATGATTCTGATCAGAAAGGTGAAGTTATTGTTGCATTTGGTGGAGTACTGGTTTATAGGAAAAATTAGTGGTAAATTCTTGTACTTTTTTATTATGCTTGCTTCGTTGTTGTTATTTTACGTTATATTCATACATGAAATAACTCGGGAATTGGAGGTATGGTTCTTTACTAGTGTCACTTTTATTTATGTTTGAAGAAGCTCAAACAGAAGGTGCAAAATGCTTGCTTTCCCCTAAAGCTAAGGTCCATTCATCATCTATGGTTTGCTTTATATAGAAAATTAGGTACAATGCTACTACTTTCTTCATGGCATTCCACATATGACAAATGTTATTTCTTTGACAATAATGTATAGAATATTGGACACTTATTCTTTGATTGTTACATTACTTTTGATATATCTTATCTTTAAGAGGGGTCTGCATTGTTTTGCTATCAATCTAGGCGGTTTTGATTACTTTTGACTATTGGAGAATTGATAGGGAAAATATTGCTGCTAAGGACTTAAGAAGTTTACTGGATACTAGTCTTGCTATATCTTGCTATTATATTTGGTTTGAGAAACACAAAAGTTGTGTTAACAATGTAGAGAAATCTGGATTAGATCTTAGATTTTCTGCATCTCAGGCGATTATTTATGGAACTAAGCTAAGCAAGAAGAACGAAGCATTGCTGCTGCCTATATACCTTTAGCAGTCTACTCAATGTTATTTCGTTATTGGCCTGTAAAGCTTCTTTCTTAGAGCATATCCAGTGGTGAGAATTTAGCTCGTAATATTAAATATTTCTTCTCCAATCGTCAATCCAGCGTGTAATATTAAGGGTTCTGAATTGGGCTTGGGTGCCCATTTAATGGACGTCAGAAGTTTGGTGTCCATTAATTGGCGTCCAAGCCCACCCATGAACTTGAACCCCAGAGGGAAATGGGGGGTCTGGCGCCCATTTAATGGGCGCCTGGCCACTGGGTATTCCAGCCCGTTTAAGGGCTCAATATTCTAAATATCCAGCCCTTAAACCACCGGAGATGCCCTTACAAGTAATGCCTATATTGTGCTTCAGTGCAGCATCTTCAGTGGTAATTTGTGACTTAACTTGGACTAACAATTAAAAGATAGAAGCTATGCTGCTGTAATACGTTTAGCTGCACATTCAATTGCACTAAGTTTCATCGTATTTATAACACCTTCTTGGCATATGACTACAGCGGCACACTCTTGTCTAGGTATCTACTGTGGTATGTTCCACAACGGGTAAGGTAATAATCTCGCTCATTTTCCTAGTTAGGGTATCCACAAAGGGCACTGTTTAGGTTTATTAATGCTTATTGCTTCATAGAGTTATGGTATGTCTTAATAATAATTTTATGATTTAATTATGTAACTTTACTTTTATTAGTGATTTTCTTCAAAATAAAAATATGTTTTGGTTTTATTTCTATTATATGTTATAACATACTAGTAGAAATCTCAAAAACAAAATGTTTAATCGAACGTAGTTATGAAAATGTTTGTAATCACGAGTATTGGGTCGTGCGAATAAAATAAATATTTATCCTTAAATGTTCTTAGTCATTTGGTATTTCGGTAACGGGGATATCGATATATTGGTAAGACGAGCGTATTTGATATTATTCATACGATGGATTGTATTTTGCTCATGACCGTTGAGGGAACTAATATGTTACATACGTGTAGATGTGTAAAAAGATAACAAAATGGCTTATTATGAGTTTATAGTTTATTGTACTTAAGTCAAATATAAAATCTAATATGATGACGTGCGGCAGGTTTTCAACTTAGAATACTAAGAATCTTATCTTACTTTGGGTATGGTTAATCAAGTTATATTGGTTCATGCTACAACCATAATTGGCTATATATCGAGATGCATATAGTGAAATACTACTCAAGTAAGGATTCGTCTCTTTCAAAGTAATAAGGTTAGAGTGATCATATCTGGAATCTAACGCGAAGTATAATATTTAGTTAAAGTAATTCGGATGATCGATAAATGTTATCAGGCTGAACCAAGTGACTTCGAGGATCAATCTTTCAATCAATACAAATGTTATTCGAGTATTAAATCATTGATGGTAACGTCTAACTGACAAAGTGATGCCGAAGAGACATAATGTGTAGAACATATTGTTGCTTAAAAGGTGTCATTTTAAAAATGATTAAAAGTAAGACCTCACATAGACATTCTAGAAGCAATTGAACTCGTCGCCACTACTTTACTTCAACAAAATTTGTACAACCTTTAAAATTTGAATTGTTTAAATATTACTAATTATAGCATTCACTTGTAGAAGTCACATAACCACAACACTTAATGTTCAAACAAAATAATTTATATATAATATAAACTATCGTAGGGATGATTTTTATATGATTGTTGTATATTAATTAAACTTTTAAAGTGACTAAAATAATTAATAGAATGTGGATACATACACATATTTATAAATAGATAAACTAAATGAGTCGAGATTTAAATATTATAGATATTATTAAATAAATACCGATTATTTATCAAGGCACCGACCATACTAAGGGAAAAGTAAAATAGTTTATATTTGTAAAGAGAGACTTTTTCTCAAGTTGTTGAGAGATATTTGTGTTGGATTAGGTGTATTTGAAAGCAGATAATTTGAATCAGAATTCAAAAACCTTTTGTAAATTATTGCACAAGATCTTAACTTGTGTTGTCAATGAAAAATTTAGTTACACTATACATTATGAGAGATGATTCGAATTTAATTTAGTTTTGATAGATTCACTTTGACTAATAATGTGTTGATATGTAATAGTGAACATCATATATGTGTGTGTAGTTAGGATCAATAACATCATTTATTTAGCACTATTTTTATTCCTTGAATATCAGCCAAAAATTTCTATTTAAATATTTGTTCTTTCTCTCACCTATCACATGAACCAAATATTTAAATATAAACTTGAGCCTGATATCAAGAGGCTACAAATGATGCTAAATAAAGGGGGCTATTTATTATTTGGAATAATTCCAACCTAAAGTACTTAACTTAAGTTTGAACATGAATTTAGGATTGATATACAATACTCGATACCACTAATGAAGTTCGAGTCCACGTACTCCTTCATAAGGAGTTCGTAGTTTCTATAAATAATTATTTAGTATTTCATAAATACTTAAGAACACTCAAAATATATAATAATCTTAATTCAGATTTGACGCTTGTTCTATGTATCAAACATATAAACAAGACGTGATATTGTAGACAACATAGCATGTATGATAATTCTTATTGCCAATGCATATGGACTTGATCTTACATGCTTAATATTAAACAATGTAATATAGCATTATAGTGTTTATGTATATTGTTTTAGGACATTCCCAACATCCTTTTATACTGATTATAAAAGATGTCATTTTCAAATCCAATCTCGAGTATTAAACAACCAAACTAAAATGATTTCAACATGAGCACATCATTAACAATCATAAGTTTGTTGTTTACTTATAGTTTTAGAAATATATTTTAGTACCAATTAATATTCTTTCTTATAGACACACGATTCCTCTGCATTTTGATTGAAATTCAAAATTTTTATCTCCGGTGGCAGAGGACCCCGACCCCTGGCTTGCCGATGTGGCCTATTTTGATCGCGTTTTCATCTCCGGTGGCTCTTCCAGCGGCACCATCGCCCACCTTTTAGTCGTCAGGTATAGTAAGGCAGATCTGGGCTCGATTATGGTTAGAGGGTACGTGTTGTTGGTGTTGTTTTTTGGGAGGAAGGAAAGGACGATATCTGAGGCAGAGTGCCCTACTGATGCATTTTTGAATTTAGAGCTAAATGATAGGTTCTGGAGTCTGTCGATACCGGAAGGGGCGGATCAAGATAGTATTTACCAACATCAAAGTTGGTTGTAGGAGACATTGATTATGAAATGAGAATTGATCCTTTAAAAAAGAGGAGTGAAGAAGTGGAAAGTATTTTGAATGAAGTTTGGATTCAAATCCCTCATGAAATATTTGATCTGCCCAAACTTGTTTATGGTAGCTACATTGATTCGAGGTTGATGGTTGTTCGTGGAGTTAATGTGTCTGCTTTGCTCTTTGGTGGATCGGTTAATTCTTTGAGATGATTTGTATAAAGAAACTGGTATTCTTTTTAGTAGATAATTGAATTGTTAGATATGTATATAGTACAGCTTTACAGGAATGTGACGGTATTTTTCTTAGAACTGTGCAAGATCCCTTAGGAATTGCCCATGCCTCCATAAAATTTGGTAATCATTGGAGGACCTCCAATCAAAAGTTGGTACCATTATGACAAGGACATGTTGGTATCGACATGATGGGATATGTCAATTTCGACATGATTTACTTGGAAAATTTGGCCAAAATTTCATGTCCAAGCCAAAAACTTGAAGCAACAACTCCATTTCCTTGAACCTGTTGCGCAAAAAATCTAGGGTCACATGGTCCATGTCGACCATGTAAATTAGCCTCACTTTTCCCAAAATTTCCATCCTACTACTTTTCCAGCCATGGCTCGAAGTCAAGTCTCCTTCAACTCGAAGTCGCTGCCCTAGAAACTCAAAGCACTCCACATCTCGACTCGAAGAAACTTCACCACTGACATGATTATTGGCCACCATCACCATAATTGACAACCATATTTTCCCCCATCAAATCAACTCTAAATTACTTGTGATTTGTTTTGGGGTCTTCCTCAACTTCAAGCCACATCATATTCTAACCGCATCACTTTTCAAATATTTTTTATGCCAGTTTACATGAAATGAAGACCATACTCCTGACTATCCAAAACAACTAACAAACACATCCAAACACTCTATATAACCATCATACATCATCGCATAATATCCAAACAACACATGTAATCAATCCAAATACAATTTAAAGGTGTATATCTTCCTAGATTTGATTTTATACAAAACTAACAATATGGTTGGTAATTGATGTAAAATGAGTTAGTATACAAATCTATTCTTTTAAACACGGGTCTAAGGTGTTATTAATGTCAGATATAAGTTTTAAAATATTTAAACTTTGAAAATTATATTAAAAACCACAATTATACTACATCAATAAACATTAAATGGTGAGAGAAGCGATATCACTCACCTAGTATCAAATTACCCAAATTTCGAGGTAAATCAAGGATTGAACGTAGGTACATGAATCCCAAGGTCTCTAAAGAAGTAAACCTTCAATATTCTCTTGCTAATCCCACTTTAATCCACAAATTACACTAATTAACTTGATAAAAATGGTGAATCTAGGTCTAATCTCGAAAATGGGGGTTAAAGGTAACTAGGAATGAAGAAAGGTGATTAATAGCTGCTAGTGGAGGTTGGTGTTAGCCCTAATCATGAGTTGGGCTAACGAGCCGCACTAATTATACACTAATTTTCCATTAATCTGTTTAAAGTCAGTCGTAATTTCAGGTGGCCATAACTCCTAAACGGTAAGTGTAAATTCCTGTTATGACCACTCTATGGAAATGGAAATCTTTATCTTTTTCAATTGGAAGTGGTTTCAGACCATAATTCAGCTTCTATCAAAAGTTATAAGCCTTGCAAAAAATTTATGGTCAAAACTCTCTCATAATAACCCTGATGATAGGAAATGTCAGAAAGTGACATTTTGCAAAGTTATAGAGTCATGCAATCTCATGTGAATTTGAATATAATATTTTACGACTATTCGGTATGTAAAATATAGGTTGTTACATAAATTGAGGGACACGTGTTTATATATATATTTATATAATTGGAAAATAGAATTTACCTTTTTCGATCATGTTGACTATCGAAGCCTTTGTTGTTTGATATTTCCTTTTTGAACTATTTTCTCTTTGTCCTCGACTACGAGTGGCAACTTGCAACTCGTTTTATAGAGCATCATCAATTTTATCAACTGGTGAAGGTTTTGGTTATTTATAACCAACTAGATAACAAATATCTTGCACTCTTCTCTCCAAATCTAGAGACTAAGCCTCCAGCCTCTCTCTCCCAGTGGTTTGCCCCTCTCTTTTCTAGCATTCCAAAATTCGAGCCTAATTAATTTAATGCTTAAATTAATTATTTAATTAATTTATTGAGAATACACCTTAATCAAATCAATATATAGCAATTATATACCGTTTTAATTAATTTTAACACTTTAAATAATCAATTAAAAATCCAAAAAAAAAATACAACATTTGTATTAATTTTACTATTAATTTATGGTATTTATAGATTTATTTTAAATCAGTCAAACTAGCGAATAAGCCAACAACACGGTTAAACTTGGTCCTCAATTAATATTTAAACAACTTAAATATCGAAGCCTCTAAGGACTTTACGTAAGTATAGTGTTGGGTACAAGTTCAGTCGCTTATAGATCATTTTGGCAAAATCAAATTTCTAATCTTTATTAAGCTAAACCTTATAACACTATTTTGTTCATGTTTTATTTTCATCGTCACTGTATCACTAAGATATCTAGAGTTTGTTCAATGGTCAAAAACTCTATAAATATCAGTACTTAATTGTGTATATAACTTTAAAGTCCTTGATTTAATCTGATAATATTTTATCTATTGACAGATTTACTCTGGTTAAATATTTTGAATCTAATTCGACTACCAATTACGATGATACTAACATTTTACAATGAAAGAGGTGAATCCTTTCTTGATTAGTGTTTCGCTTTAAGTAATTCAATGTATACCCAACTACGGTTGTAATGTGCGTAATGCTATATGATAAACCATAATCAATGCACAGTCTAGCTACTTAAGATCGACGGTACGCTCAAGTCTAAAGACAACACGTTGTCACAATGTGATATTCTATTTTAACTTAATTGTATTAATTCATAGAATACTCTCATTGAGTTGTTCTGCGATTTTTCCAAACAACCACAAGTACGTAACTCCTTGATACCCTCAACGGTCATACGTAATTCACAAATCATCATATATAGAGCGTTGTGTACATTAGTCTTAATGAATTTATCTATATTCTTTTCTCAATACGTCTTGATTAGGAACATTTAAGAAATAAGTATTTAAATATCGATTCAATACACATGGTTGCGAACCATTCACAACTGCAATATATAAAATACTTTTTCTTTGGATTTTCTACACACATAATGTATATAAACATATAATGGAAAACATATAATAGATAACTAAAAGAGTTGAGTTATATAATCAAATTACATTGAATTCCTCAAGGCTTTCGACAGAAATGCTGATTTTCACATCGATTCCTCTAAAAAACCTCTAGATCGACCATAGG
The DNA here is from genome assembly GCA_030737815.1 of Allium fistulosum. NCBI lineage: Eukaryota > Viridiplantae > Streptophyta > Magnoliopsida > Asparagales > Amaryllidaceae > Allium > Allium fistulosum. The sequence goes on along the minus strand of CM060907.1, from coordinate 639,227,795 downwards.
AGAGTCAGGCTCTTCTCCACAAGTGACCTTTCTAGATTTGGATAAATGTTCCACTCTTGTAACATCAAAGTCTTCTTGAAAGTCTGAAAAGTTTCCCGTTTCCATCAATTTAATCGCTTTTTTCGTCCATGTTTTTTCCACAAGTAGGCAAGGCATTTTAACATGTATGACATGCAGCAATTCTTGGAAATCAACGAGGCATGTCAAAATTTGGCTTTAGGTCAGGTTAATCAAACCTTTCTAGTTCTAAGACTCCAAAAGCTTGGAGCGAAATTATTGCAGGTCGATTTTGTCCTATGCCACTATCTCCTTTTATTCCCTCATTTATAAATGATTCGCATTGCGCTAATATGTCTAATAAAAAACCTTATTGCCATTTTTTCAACAGGAAAATGGGTTGGATGAACTTTTTATTTCTTTTTTTGGATCTACGTACGTGGATTTGTTTTTCCATTTCAAGGACGCGGGCTTTATTTTTTTGTTCAAAAGAAAACTTTTGTAAAATTTAAACTCGTCGTTCATTATCGTTGATCTTCTTGCTTCCTATTATCTTCTTGATCTTCATTCTGATCTTGCTGACCTTAGTGCATCAATCTTCGTTTCAAGGACGCGTGTTTTATTATTTTTGTATTCAATCTTCTCAATTTTCTGTCGATCTTCATCGTGCTTTCGATCTTCATCAAACAATTTCCAGTTCCAGGTATATCGCTCTTATTTGTTTCGATCTTCTTCTTATCTTCCTATGATATAATATCATTCAATTATTAAGTATATTTTTGTTTTGTAGGTCGTACACTTTGTCTTCTTCTAGATTTCGGTACAAGCTTTAGATTTGTTTCAATGGCAAAGTAAGATTTACCGTGTACTATTATGTTTATTTAGCATTGTTTATTGTTGTACAATTTTACTGTTCATCCATCATTCTAGTGAATTTTATATGTAGTTTGTTGCGTTATGCTATGTTTATATAGCGTTCTTTGCTGTTGTATTCATAATTTGTTTTAATTTGATTATGCTATGTTCATTCAGCATTTGCTTTTTAATTAATTTATTTTGCTTTCATTTAGCACTTAACATTTATCATTTTCTTTTTTTTTTCCTTTGGTATTCTATGTTAATTTAGCATTTGTTGTATTCTTAATTAACTTATTTTGCTTTTCATTTGTTATGCTATGTTAATTTAGCATTTTCTGTTGTTGTTGTATTTATAAGATTAAGTAAGTTTGCTAATTGGTTTTTTTAATTTTTTTTGCAGTACTGATATCTACAACGATGAAGCAAATAGTTTGCTAGTTATTTTGAACATAATGAGAATTGTTATTCTACTCGACTTACCACAAGCTCTTCTTTTTTTGGTGTTAAGACTGGAATCTTTGAAGTTTGGCCACATCTTAGTCCGTTTTCTACTGAGATATCTTATGTTCTTGAGAATAAGAATATAATCATTGATACTGATTCAGATTTGATTAGTATTATGTGCTTTCTAATTTTCAAAAAGAGTGAATATTTTAAGTTTACTGTTAAGGAAAATGTTTGTGCTATGGAAGCTGATATTGGTGGCTGTGGTTTAGGCCATGCAAGTGTTCAAAGCACTTCAATTAGTAGTAGTTCTACTACAAATAGTGATTCACATGTCGATTCTTCTTATTATTTGAAAGATATGTTGAAGAAAGGTTCTCAAATAACTATTGTGGATTTTCTTAGTTTTTGTTTTAATGGAGCTAAGGATTTTAGAGAGTTTTTAATGGCATATCAAATAAAAAATGGTTATGATTTGATTTTTGTTAGAAATTCTCCTGATAGAATTTCGGTTAATTGCTCTTGGTTGACGGATGGTTGTAAGTTTTATCTTCATGCTTCTTCGGATCATGGTCTACTCTCTCGATTTTTTATTAGAACCTACATTTTGATCATTCATTTTGAGCCGGTCTTAGAGATGTTAATAGAGTTAATATTTCAAGTAGATTTGTTAAATCATTGATTATTGATCAAATTTGAGATGCTCCTATGAAGAAGTCAAAAGATATTATCAAGGAATTCAGAAGAGAGTACAATTTTAATCTTTCATGTTATTATACATATAGGGGAAAACAATTGGCTTTGAAAGAAATATATGGGGATGATACTATGTCATATAATGATTTAGATTGGTATTTGGAGGCATTGCAAAAATATAATCCTGGTAGTTATGTGGCTATGGAAGTTAATCCTTCAACCAATCAATTTGAAAGAGTTTGTATTGGTTTTGGTGCTTGCCTACTTGGATTTAAGCACTGTCGGCCATTAATATTTTTAGATGCAGCTACTTTAAAGGGAAGATGGGGTGTTTTGTTAGCTGCTACTTCTAAAAATGGTAACCAAGGTATGAGTTTCATTTTAATTTTGTTTTATTTATTTATTTATTTATTCTTTTTGGTAGTGATATATTCAACTATCATTGTTCAAAGCAATACATAATTTTTAATGCAGACATGTTTACACTAGAATTGTTTGCTCTATTTTATTCAACGGTAGAGCTGTTTACACTATAAATGTTTATAGTAGAAATGTTTACAAAAACAAGAACTAAAATTTTATGCAACAGTAACTAAAAAACTTTAAAATAACATATGATAGATTCATATATCATTTTGAACCTAATTCAATTGTGTTTAATAGAAAATATTAACATTTAATATAGGTTTTAATGTTTAATATAATTCATGTTTCTTACTACTGAGCAGTCTTTAATTATTTATTTTGTAGGTTTCTTTCCTCTTGCAATGGGTATTGTTTCACATGAAAACGAAGCTAATTGGTCTTGGTTTATGTCCCATTTGAAAGAAATGCTTCATGAAGATCGGTTTATAGTTTTTATGTCTGATCGTCAATGGGGTCTCATTTTAGGTGTTCCGAAAATATTTCCTTCTTCATATCATAGCTATTGTTCACTTCACATTGAACAAAATATTGGTACTGTTGTTAAGGCGACTAAAGGTGATCCATTAATTGTTGAGTTGTTCAAACTTTGTGCTAGAGATTCTAATATTTATGATTTTGAGCGATATCTTTCTAATTTTAAGGATATTGGGGGTACGTCCATAGAAAATTTTCTAAGAGATAAACCTTTTGACCATTGGGCGAATTTATTTCATCAAGGAAAGCGTTATGGTGAATATTCTTCTAATGTTTCAGAAAGTTTCAACTCATGGATTTTGGAAGATAGTGTTATGCCAATAACTTCTTGTTTGGATGGTATTCGAGTGAAAGTAATGGAGCAAATGGTTAGACGAAGAGAGGAACTGTAACGACCAGGTATTTTCAACCATTCGAATCCGCTCATGTCGGACATGAATTGCTCAAAATATCATATTGTTAATTTATATTTGGCAAAACTCAGCATATACAGTAAATAAAATAATCACAGAATCACAGACACAGAGTAATGTAACAATAAGCAGCGGAAACAAATGAATAGTAGTTCATGAAGCTACTATATATATAACAGAGTTAAAAACAAGATACAACAGAAGTCTCGAATACATAGAAGTCTCAATACAAACTGATGACAAGTCTGAACAAATCAACTGGATAGCTGAAAGCTGAATAGATATAGATGGATCTCCAAGCGAAGCTCCAAAATCCAAAGGTGAGTCTCAAATGCAGTGACACTCAGTTTGACCCGAGCGTAAAGCAAAACACAAAATACTCGAGTCAGGATTAACATTCTTATATCAATAAATTCAACTCAAGTGAAATAGCAACGGAAATACAAGTAACTTAAAGGATGTTTGGGATAACCATCCTCTAAGGATCCGTGGAACTATCTACTATGTAGTACAATACGCTACTATAATATGTCTATAGTAAAGTAAAAGATATTAAAATAACGTTAAGGCGTTACCCATATCCCCCTTAACAGATTATATATATATATATTCCCATAGTCTATACAGTACCGTAATTTCTCCGTAAACTGGAGGGCTATCAGAGGGCACTCCATAGGTATGGTACAAAACAAACTCGTAGAAGGCGCGCTAGGGCATATGAACACGGTACACGAGGAGATGCCAGGGTAGATATACCAATTGCACTCCCGGACTGGTGGTAACGCATAGCAGCTACTACCGCCCACCTCGGACACACTCCCATAATCAAAATCGAGGGGTGGCCACCAAATCAAATCACAAAAGCAATAGAATGGTATCGAAGAAATATGCCCGATTGGAGGAATTACCTCACTTGGCCCGGTATAGCTCCTGATTTTAGTCACATCTAAGCTGACTCACGGAAGTAAGGGTCACGTCATACCATATAGAATCGTCGCCAAACCATCCTACTTCATTTCTGGAATCTCCACCGCGTACACAGTTGTTAAAGTGGTTTTCGGTATTGGCAGAGAGTATGACAATATCCGATCCCGGTCTCTTTAACAACCAAACGTTATTATAACACCGTGGTCATTTCAAAATATCATATTCATTTCAAAACCATATCAAATTCGATATCATTATTCACTTTTAATAATATTCATTTCCAACATCATAATACTTTCAAAAATTATAACCATTTCGAAATCATAACACTTTTGAAATCATAGCACTTTAGAAATCATAACACTTTGGAAATTATAACACTTTGAAATCATAACCCTTTGAAATCATAACACTTTCCACTCAACAGTTTAGACATAGGAAATAGTATATGTAATAAAATAGATTTTTAAAATAAAATAGTTTATATAATAAAATAGTTTATATAATAAAATAGTTATAAATTAAAGATAGTTTATATTAAAATAATTAGAATATTAAAATAGTTTTATATTAAAATAGTTTAAAATGAAATATATTCATAAACTAAAATATTTTTATATATTAAATTACTTTATATAAATTAAAAATAGTTTCCTCAAATTTCACAAATCGATTCAGATCAACTTGAATTCCCAAAATTCAATTAAATTTAATCTCAATTCACCAATCTCAATTCAGTTCAAAACTATTTAAAATTTATATCGATTTCAAATACATATATAAACCACAATTTAAACAATTTCAATTTTAATAGATTTCAAAGCTTAATTTCATTTATATTTCAAATTCAACTTTATCATTATTTTATATTGAAAAATTCACTTAGTCAATTCAATATTATTTAAATAAAACCTTAAATTACAATTTATATAAACTAAATATTCCCTTCAATTTATTTACTTGAAATATTCATTTAATCAGTTTAAATCAAAATCAAGTTATAAATCATATTTGTAAGATCTCAAATTTAATAAGTTTCAAATCGGTTTTATTTAAGAAAAATTCAAATAAATTTCCATTTCTCTATCCAACTCAATTTATTTAAAATTATCATCAAATCTATAATAAAGATATAATATCTTAAAATCAATATTTATAAAAACCACATATATTTCTTTTCAAAGCCATGGGAAATCATTTTCTAAAATATATATATATATAGACCAACGGTGCTTGTATAAAATTTTCTATCCTATGGTCAAGTGATACGGATATTTATCATTTCAATCCGTAATTTAAATATATACAGGTATATATCTTTCTAACCCGCAATCCCAAATTCAATTCAATGAAAATCGCTTGGGTTTATCATTTCAACCCATAACGATTTTCTCTTATTCTACAAGATCGTTCGGGTATGTATCAGGAATTCTATTCTAATAGGGAACTTGCAGAGTGATAACAGATATGATAATAACATAACAGGCATATATCATCAATAACAATATAATATAAACCACCAGGATATGATGTCATATCCCACAGATGAACAGTTATAGATAATAGCATATATAACAATTTAAATAACTACAACAGCATATTTCAATTGTCGTTTCAATTGAACTCAAATCTAATAAATACAAGAATGTTAATCGTGAGTGATTGCTCACCTTTCAAGGCTAGAGAGGTTTGACAAATGAAATGGGTTACGAATCCAAGCACGAATTGCGAAGCAAAGCTATATTGGGACGAATTCGACAGATAGAGCTGATAGATAAGAAATAGACGAAATCAAATCAGAACTGGATCGATGCGAAAAAAATCGAAACAAAAGTATATTATATTATTATTATTTTCTTAAAACCAATATTCAAAATCTGGAGAAATCAAAATTTGTACTCAAAGAGAAAAGACTTCTGCCAGTTTCCAAATGCGAAAACTACTTATATATATAACTTTTACACACAATATAAATATATAAACAGGACAGATATACTTTAAACACGTATTAAATCAAATATCATCATATTATAAAATAAACAACTTTATATATAACTATCATACATACTGTAATAGAAAATATAGATCAGCAAGCAAATCCACCTTTACATTATCCATAAAAGTCAATAGACTACAACCTTACATTATATATATATGGAGGTTGTACCAAAACTTACATGTCTCTATTATATATTTTACAATATTTATTATAAAACAATGCAACTTACTTTAAAATCTTTTATAACTTTATAAACTCTTATATCTAACAGACCCTACATATGTATAAAACATATTATTTGACTAAGATACATATATATTAACATATGTTAGCTTTGATACTGCAATTTTTATATATGTATATATAAATAAACTAATAGTTATGTGTATATATATATCACTTAAATATAAACTCAGAATTCGATGGGTCCAAAGTACAAACGATTTTAAATAAAACGTATATGTATAACCAAACAGATCATTGTATACAGTTAAGATTCAAGATAACAATATATATATAGACGATACAAAACATAACTTCTTTTATACTATAACAAGTAATACAGTATAAGCTTACATCCACATTTCAAGAAAAACACAATACTGATAACAAAAGAATCAATATAACTTACTGTATGTTAATATACTTATAAACCCAAAAATCTAAGTGTATATATATAAGCCAATACACATAACTGACACCAATATAAAAATATGTAATAAACCTTATAATTTTATAAACTTTTATAAATACATTACCTTTCAAAATATCATATACACACACAACACGTATATACATATTTATATATAATTTCTATAAACTAACTATTATATATATACTAATACTGCTCATATATATATATAGAATTACGCATATCAACAGGCCTTGCATGCATGTGAAAGCTTGGTGAGGTAATGAATGGTCGGCAGAAGAAAAAAAGGGGAGGGAGAATTGAAGAACCAATGGCATTTGGGTTTGGGAAAGTCATGCGGCAGTGGGTACATGGGCGAGGTAGACGAGAAGTGAGGGCTGGTCGGCGTGCGATAGCAGTTGTCGGGGAAGGAGTGATGTGAGGCTCGGTAATGAATGGGTGAGCTGACGCGAGAGGGGATGGTGATGCGTGAGAGCCAGGTGGAGGGGAGGCAACCGAGGTGGTCTGCGCACATGTCTACACATGGTGATATGGCGGGGTCAAGCGGTGGCAAGGCTGGCCTCGGAGCAGGCGAACGAAAGAGAAAGCAGGAGGCGACGTGAGAAAATGGGGTGGCCGAGCAAGTATATGGTGGAGAAGGTTGTACGCTTTGTGAGGAGTGGTGGAAATGGCCTTGCGTGCCTGAAGGTAGAGAGGGTGGAGAACAGTTGGGCTACAGGGAAAGATATATGCTCTCATCATCATTTTTTTTCTTTTGAGAAGTGATGTGTCAGGTGAGAAAAAGTTTAGAAATCTTTATATAATACATATATTTATTTCCTTTCTTTCCCAGAGATGACAGACCGAAAGCAATGGAAATGGACCATCAAATAAAAGCAAACCAGTAGGCAGAGAATGAAATGAAGGGACAAAATGAATTATGTTGGAACCAGTGTGGAAAAGCAAAGATCACATCTGCTGAATTCTAAAACATAAATGACAAATGGCTAATTGATGTATACGGAGGAAAGTTGAATGGTTACGAAAATCAAAAGCTAAATTGCGGAACCGATACGGGAATCGTTCCGTGGATTTCGCCGTTTTCCCAGACTTCAAAACACACAAACGAATATACTACAGAGATCAGTATGGGGAGACGATCAAAACGGTATAAAGATATCAGTGATAGGACCAACATATCAAAAGTCGATATTCGGTGCCAAACTGCTGCAAATTCGCTGGAAATAAGATAAACGGAGCAATAGCAATCCAAATTTGATGAAACAGAAGATGACGTCTTACTCAGAAGATGATTTACAAATTTATTATTTAAAAATATTCAGGTTTGAAAAACATTTTATTATCATCAATATTAACTGATTTAAATTTAAATAAAATTACACTATAAAACAAACTTCCATATTATTTGATGAAAATTCACCATTTGCTATGTTTAATTAGACGTATTCCAAATATCAAATTTTTATTTCCAAATCTAATTGTTTAAAATTTCACAAAAATTCAATTAATTACGTTAGTAAAACCATTAAAATTCCCGGGTCGTTATAGGAATGTCGTTTGTGGACAAGAATCTTTGTCCTGTTATGGAGGAACGTTTGTCTAAGTTAGTCGATTATGGCTTTGGTTGGGATGTTTATAAGTCTTCGGAATTTGTGTTTGAAGTTAAATCTCCTAAGTCACAGGTTGTTGATCTTCAAAATTGTTTGTGTAGTTGTAATCAATGGAGAGTTACTAGTTTTCCATGTGCCCATGCAATTAAGTGCATTAACAAGTCTAGTTTATCAGTTTATGATTATGTGGAGAACTATTTTACTATTAATGCTTTCAGATCTTCGTATGCTAATGCTATCAACCCAATTCCAGATTTTGATAAGCCAGTTGCTGCTGAAAATGATGGTATGATTAGGCCTCCTAAAGAGGTTCGTGGTGCAGGAAGACCATTTACAAAGAGGCGTGGTGGATTTGGATATTCTCAAAGTAAAAGAAACAAATGCAGTCAGTGTAATGAAGTTGGCCACAACAAAAGGAATTGTCTTGCTTCTTCAAAAAGTTAAAAAATTCATGTATCTTTTTAGTGTAATGGAGTAGTTTTTTAAGTGTAAAGCTACTAAAGCTTATAGAAGAATGAAGTCAGACTATGTGAAATCATTAGAAATAAAATGTGAAATGTTCTAGTTATTTTATTTTAATTTCTAATATAAGTTGTTCCTATATTTTCCATTGTTGGTGAAGTTCTATTTTTAGGAATCTATTATTTACTCATATTGCAAAATATTTAATATGAATTAAAGAATTGCATGAGTTGCACTTTAGTATTAACATTTCAATTCAATGCTAGTTGTATTTAGCATTTCAGTCGAATGCTAGTTGTAACTAGCATTTCAGTATAAACAGTATCCATCACACCTTAAATACAATTTGAACATTGAAAACCACAACATGTTATTGTATAGAACTGAGTGAGCTATTATGCAAGAACGAAGGATCTGATGATGATGATCTAATCTTTATATGATGAGCTGATTAGATTACATAAGTGGTTCTGTGATGAGCTGCCGAACTGATGATGAGTTGATGAAAGGGTGAAGTGAGTATCAGTTAAAAATTCAAGTACCAATCAACATCTAGAAAAATCTAGCAATGGATGTGGAGATTGCAACAAAAAAATTAAAAAGAAATAGCAATTATATATTAGTTGTACAATCACAATAGAATGTTGGTGAAGAGCAGCTGCTGAAGTAATATTCAATCAAACTGAAGAATCACAATAATTTGGTAGTAGAGTAACATAACCTAAATGGAACAGGGGCAAGTGCAAAAAAAATAGACTACAAAGCTGATGTTCCATGAATCTACAGTATAGAAGTTAGCTGATAGCATGCATATCAAAAGTTTAAGTGAGTACGATGGGTAAGCATATAAACATTTCAATTGAACGATAGTTGTATTTAGCATTTCAGCCAAATGCTAGTTATAACTAGCATTACAGTATAAACAATATTCATCACACTTTAAACAGAGTACAAACATTAAACAGCATATAAAAATGCTAGATGGGTAAATTCACACTTTATTCATCACAGTTCAATCACTGAAAAATGTATTTTCGCATAATGCTAGTTCTATCTAGCATTTCAGTATAAACATTATTCACCACTTCAGAAACACATTAAAAGCATCAAAAAGCACATAAAAATGACACTTGAATATATCCATAGTTTATCCATTGTAGTTCATGCACTGAAAACGAACAACTATAGTCGAATCAAATTCAAATTGAGAAGTTCAAATCCATCATAACAGTTTATACACCGAGAACAAATTACAAGCAGTGGAAAACATATAAGAATCTATCTCAATTTAATTACAAGAAGTGATTCAGTTCAAATAAAATCCAAAGTTCTAAGTAGTTTAAATGCAGCAGCTACTCTTATGTAGAGTCTTTGTAGGACTTCTCCACTGACCAACTATTTTATGGATCATTGAGTATGTTATACACCACTGCAGCTCTTAGTTTTCTAATTGTTTCCTATACATATTTTGCTGGCATCTCATCTTTGTCAAGTTTTTCATGTTTGTCATCACAAAGAATGCACAATCAAGTCTTTTTTAGATATAGAAATATTAGTTAATATTACAGTATAATCTAATGCTAAAATAAGATAGCATTTTTTACTCTAGAATTCTAAAATATAGCATTATATTTTGATCACAATATTAATCAATACATTCATAGAGACACCATGCCTGCGTCTGGAACGTGCACCTTATACATAATCTTTTTGTTCAATAGATGCAGTCCAATGAACCTTCAATTAACAACGCTAGCTTTTACTATAATTTTGCATATTTAATGCATTCCACTGCAATTTAAAAATACAAATGATATTTTGGCTATCAGTTTGCATGTTCAGTTTATTCCAGTAGACTTTAAAAATACGTATGCTAGTCTAAACAATCATTTTGGATATTTGATAAATTTATATGCACTATAAAAATATAAATGATAGTTTGAACTATCATTTTTTCATTTGGCCCAATTTTATGCACTTTAAAAATTTCAGTGCTAGGTTTAACTATCATTTTGATCATTAGATGTATCCCATTGTATTTAAAAAAAAGTTGGATGAATATACAAACTTAAATGACAAGAGAAGAAATGAAATTAGTTACTTACGAATCAGAATCTTGTGGTGGACTTTTTGGTTGCAACACTTTAGGTTTGTAAAATTCCTTGTTGAGTATTCCTACTTCTGCCCATTTCTTTATGAACATCAATTCAATTTTTTCTTTCTATAAGAAGAAAAATTAGTGATGTTTATTAATGTTAGAGTGATTTAAAAATTATATTTTTCTTACAAGAATCAGGGCTTGGTTATAGCTGGGGTTTGATGTCCTTGTTGATCTGGTCTTTGGTTTGGTTGAGTCATAATAACTCCACTGAATTGTCTCATAGTTTAGCATCAGTAAGCTCCAATGGTTTATGTAATGTAGAGGGAAGAAAATATTCTCTGTAAATTCATCCTTCACAATGACATCTATTGTTGGTATGACTATGTCATTGATCACAGTTTCCTAATCATGTACTAAAGCGTTCTGCATATTCATATGTATTAGAATACTTTATATTATTTTTTAACATTTATAATGAAAAACTTATACTTACCATCATCATCGTAGTGAAGTAGTAACTATGTTCATACATCTCTTGATTGTAATAAAACCAATCAATAAGCCGATTAACAAAACAAAGAAGGTTGTAAGTTTTATGAAATAATTAATTTTTTCTGTATTTTTGAAACAGAAATATGAATGCTAGTTTTCACTATCATTTGCATGTTGAATGCACTGCTGCACTTAAAAATGCAAATGATAGTTTAAACAATCATTTTGGATATTCGATACATTTATATGCACTTTATAAATACCAATGCTATTTTTAACTGCCATTCTCTTATTCAATACATTTATATGCACTTTGAAACTTTGAATGCTAGTTTTAACTATCATTCTCTCATCCTGTACATTTTTATGCACTTAAAAAAAATGAATGCTAGTTTTAACCATCATTCTCCCATTCTATACATTTATCTGCACTTTACAAATACTGATGCTATTTTCAGTTTTCAGTCTCCCATTCAATTCATTTATATGCACTTTGAAAAGTTGAATGCTAGGTTTAACTATCATTCTCCCATTTTATACATTTATATGCACTTTTTAACTGTCATATTTCTCATTTGATGCATACCTGTCCATCTGTGACCTCCTCAAACAGAACAGCTTCCAGCATAGATTTGACTGTTGTAATTCCTCCGTTATTTCCTTCATCCTTTTCATTAGCTATAGTGCTGCAATTGAAAAATAATAATTGACAAGTTAGTTTTTCAATTTTATTTAATTACAAATATAATCAAAGAAAAAAGGTCAGAAATCTTACTTCTCATTTTCATTGAATTTGAAGAAAGTTAGAACTTTGTTCTGCTGTTCTTCATTCAGTAATAGTAGAATTTTGCTTTTTGTGATATCTTTACTTTTATAAGCTTTGCTTGATGGAGAGTACCCATCAACATCAATAATTTCTTCATTATCAACTGTTTTGACTTGTTCATCTGTTTCAGTTTCCTCTTCGTAATCGGTTTCTTCATTTTGTTCATCTACTTCTTGTTCACTTGTATTTTCCTTTTCACCTTCTTCTGTTTCAGTTTGCTCCTTTTGTTCTGCATTGTCATTATTTTTCTTCTCTGTTTTTTTTGTAATGAATAATCTTGTATTGGCAATCAGGATCAATTTTTTTTCTTTCTTGGGCGCTTTTTAACCCTTAAAATTAATGAGCTTGGTTTCTTCGGTACTTTTTCATGCAATCTTGGGGATTTTTGTGCTGCCTCTGAGGGTTTCTTTTGATCTTGTTGTTCTTTTTCTTCATGCATCATCTTAATTTGCTGAGTTATATTAAGATCAAATGTTGGTGGTTTTATTTTCTCTCTTGCTTTTGATTCCCAAATCTTGATTTCTTTTTTCAACTGTATTATAATGCCTTCTCCTTCTATTCTTTTTTGTCTCTCTTTTTCTAATTCCTCTTTAGTCTTCTTCAACTTTTTTTCCACATTCATAATGTACTACTGTAGCGACTGGACTTGCTTTTTTGATGTTGCTTCCAAGTTTTTTTTCCGTTTCAACATTCTCATTGGTATCCAGCAGAACAAATTTCGTTGGCTTGTTTGTTCAAGAAGCGCCTTTTCATTTTCAGTCAAATTTCTTATTTCAACGAAAATCTATATAATAACATAAAATAGTAATGAATGAGCAACAGACAATGAATGAACAAATGCTATATATAACTGTCACTTTTCATATAATGTTATATCTAACTATCATTCTTTAGTAACAATAACAAAAAATTGTATTCTGCAGTAATGATATATGTAACTATCATTCAACTTATGGCTGTATAATAACAACATAAAAACTGGTAATATACACTATGTTATGATATATTTATCTATCATTACATATTGCTTGTACTTGTGTGAGAAATGATATCTTTCTATTGTCCAAGTTCGTGAGAGCTTCTCTTGAAATCACCCTTTTCAAGCTTCTGATATTCCACCTCCCAAATCTAGGTAAGGTAGTAAAGTATGTTGCAAATGGAGATATCAAATTTACATGCTCACATAGGAAAAACTACAAATAAAATATTACTTGTTAAAACATATAATGTATATAATTTAAATTATAGAGATAGATACATTAATATAAAGTAGAATGTTGTACTTACGATTGGGAGCATGGAACAATCGTGCATGTTTCTCGGCTTTGTTTTGAAGCCGTCAAAGCTTTAATCAATGAATGATGAATTGAAATCGGTCAAGATACTGAGTTCATTTTTTGTTGATCAAGGATATAAGGAATATACCCCCGTGGTAAGTATTTGGTTGTTCGAAAAGAAGAAGGTTATCATTGCAAGAATAATAATCAATTTTGGAAAATCAGTTTCATTATGAAATTGTTTTGTTTGCAGTACATTGTTTATCTTTGAAATCGTGAGATCATTTGTGATATGATCTATTGTACCAAAATTTCTAAGTACAAAATATTTACAATTATCCGGAATGCTTTGTAAACTCATTTTAGGTAATGGAAAAATATTAGTTCCAGACAAAGGTAAGCTAAAGAGAATTGAAATGTCTTCAGGTTTGATTTTTAAAAAAATATTCCCAACCTTAAAAGCTTCTTCATCGATAGAAAATGTGTCTTTGATATCATCTAATGTTGATGATTTTGTAAAAGCAGATATTGTTAAAATTTCTTTGAAAAACACAAACATGAATTTTTCAAAGGGGGTTTGTTTTAGATAATTCACTTGATCTATAAGATAATCTCCTATTTCCTTTATTTTCTTAAAAAAATTTATCATTGAAAGCAAACTGCATCTATGAGATCCTTTCCTTGATTTTTTTTCTTCTTCTTTTGTTTTTGCTTTCTGTGTTTTTTACCTTTGGATTCCTGTACAAAAAACTATCAATGAATAATTTTGTATTTAACAAACTATAATGTTATTTTTATCTATCATTTTTTTAATGCATTCTTATTTTCATCTGTCATTTTTTTTCAACTATCAATGAATAATTTTCTAGTGCTATATTCATCTATCATTTTTTTAAATGCTATATTTGTCTATCATTACTCTTTTTCAATGCACGCTTTTACAGTTCAAAAATTGAAATACTGTATTCATCAATCATTCTTCATTTTAATTATATAAAAAAAAATCAAGTGATATATTAAACTATCATTCTATAACTATCCATCTTATTATTATCTATCATCTGTCAAAAATTGAATGCTATGTTCATCTATCATCTAATTTTCAATATAATGCATGCAACAAATCAAATGATATATTCAACTATCATTGTATAACTATACATCTAATTATCATCTAATATCTATCAAAAATTGAAATATAATTTTCATCTATCATCTATCATTTCAACATAATGCATGTAATAAATCAAGTGATATATTAAACTATCATTCTATAATTATTCATCTATTTATCATCTAATTATCATCTGTTAAAAATTGAAATGTTATATTCATCTATCATGTAATATTTTAACATAATGCATGCAACAAATCATATGATATATTCATATATCATTCTATAACTATCCATCTAATTATCATCTAACATCTATCAAATATTGAAATGCTATTTTCATTTATCATTTATTATTTAACATAATGCTATTTTCATTTATCATTCCAACATAACGTATACAACAAATAAAGTGATATATTCAACTATCATTCTATAACTATCCATCTAATTATCTACTAATATCAATTAAAAATTGAAATGCTATTTTCATCTATCATCTACCATTCCAGTATAATGCATGCAACAAATCAAATGATATATTCAACTATCATTCTGTAACTACCCATCTAATTATCATCTAACATCTATCAAATATTGAAATGCTATTTTCATTTATCATTTATCATTCCAACATAACGCATACAACAAATAAAGTGATACATTCAACTATCATTCTGTAATTATCAATCTAATTATCATCTAACATTTATCAAAAATTGAAATGCTATTTTCATCCATCATTTCATCATAATGCTAATGCATGTAACGAAAAAAGTGATATATTCAACTATCATTCTAAGACTATCTATATGACTACCATCAATTCAGTGTAAACTTTCATTGTAAAACTATTTAGGATTAAAATGATATATTCAACTATCATTCTAAAACTATCTATTATTTTGACAAAAAATTGGATCATTAAAAATGATATATTCAACTATCATTCTAAAACTATCTTTTATTTTGAAAAAAAAATCAAATGTTATACCGTTGTCTTTCTTTTTCTACTGACGATTTCATCACAAAGCTTCTATTTTTTCATTTCGTCTTCATTCACAGTGTTTGCTGCCCTAGTTTTTCTCGTCATCTTTGTTTCTTCAGGAACATCATTTGAATCAATAGTGGTCGATGCCCTAGTTTTTTGTCTTGTCTTTGTTTCTTCAGGCATAGCATTCGAAATCCTAGTTTTGGAAACCCTAGGTTCATTGATTATTGGTTCAGGTTTTGTTGAAATCTGTGGATTTAAGTCCATCGACTTAACTTCCGAAGTCGATTGCGTTTGTAAATTATTTTGGGGAAGAAAAGTAATTTCAGTTTCGGTTGACATTGTTTGATGAAGGATGACAGACTGATGAAATTTTGTTTTCAGAGGAAAAGAGAGTGAAAAAACAGAAACAATTATGAAAATTTGAATGGAATGTGTGTTTGTCCTTGAGACGGAAGTTAATTTTTACCGTCCGTAAAAATTAAAATTTATTTAACTTCTTCCTCTATACTAATTTACTCTTTTTTCAAATTATACATATCAATGGTTTGGAAGCGAGATGGAGAGTTCCAAATTTTCTCCAAGGACTATGGATTTTTCAGTATTAAATTTGAAAAACAAGAAGACTAGGAAATGTAAGATCTAATGAACCATACTTTTATGGAAAAATACTTATAATGGAAATGTGGTCTTCGTGTACGAAGCTTAAACACATGCGTTTACTAAATCGTTTAAATATCTTTCTCGTTCGCTCGAAGAATGCAAAACGAAAAATTGTTTTAGAACTAGTTTTCTTAAAATAAAATATTTTATTATAAATTACATTTTTTTGCATTCTTCGAGTGAACGAGAAAAAGATTTAAGCTAAGGAATTTTTCCATTTGATACCTGTTGGGGTCTATTTCCCAATTCTAGATTTAGACTTTTGGAATTAAGGCACTGGTAGGATAACATCTTTAATTGGCAAACCTATAAAAATGAATCAAGTAACAAAAGAAATGATTCGCATTGCTTATGCGAGGGTCCTTATAGAGATTAATGCAGACTTTAACTTTCCCATAAAAGTTCCTATTGTAGATGAATGTGACAATTTATTATGGCAGAATGTTAAATATGAATGGCATCCTGCTAAGTGCAGCAACTGTAATCGTTTTGGCCACTTGGAAACACTATTCTATTCAAAAAATATGGATCCTGAAAAAAGACAAATCAAAAAAATGACTCAATGCAAATAGATGATAATGGGGTACGACAAAATGAATCAATACATGTAAGCATGGCAAACAAAGACCAAGGTCACAGTTCGGTCCGTCTAATACAAATCCAAATAATACTTACATTGCAAGTAACATTGCTGAAACAAATATAGAAAACCTCCACCCCTCCTAGAATTCAGGCGAGACAGTAACATAGAATCAAATATTCACTCCTTTTGAATTCAAAGCTCAACCCCATTAAAGTGAGGCTCATGAGAAATTCATAAATTTCTCTACTTCTATCGTTGACTGAAAGAAAAAAATGGCAAGAGCAATCCTCTGATATGATCAAGCGCTTTGCCGATGCATTAGGTCAGCCTCTAAATACGAGTAACAGGCACTTCCCTGTGTCAGGATCCATGTGGAAGAAATCTAACAAAAGTAAATTAAGCAAAGAAGTTAGCAAAAGCGCAGTCAAAGATGATTCATCAACAGTTTGTAGAAATACTAGACGAGTTAGAAGTGAGGAGCAACCATTTGAATCTAAGGCAACTACTAATAGTGATGTGAATAACAATCCAGCATGGGCCAACTTAGTTTCTCAAGTCAAGTCCAAAGCAAGGAATAGCAAAAGATACAAAGTGAGTACTGTTAAATTTTGGCGACGCTATATGAAGAATTATAGAGGTCGGAAGTAGCTTCGCAACGGAGAAAACGGTTCGCAAATCGGAGTTCGGAGATGAAAGTTATATGGAAAAAGGTGGAGTATGCTATTTTGGGCAGGGTCGGACGTCTGAGAGAAATGGCCAGACGTCTAGCCCCTCTGGAAATTTGTTCCAGAGAATAAGCTCAGACGTCTGACCAAAAGGGTCAGACGTCTGAGTCTGAGCAGTGTTGGTTCCAGAAACATTTACCAGACGTCTGAGCTGAAGCGTAACTTATTCCAGAGGCTTCATTCAGACGTTTGACCATGTTGGTCAGACGTCTGAGGCGTTTATCGCCTGTTTTTCTCTACGGACTCGACGTGAAGATTTGTGTTAATTGCAGAGGCAATTTCGAAACATTGCCTAGGGTTTCTTTTCTCTTATATAAGCTAGCTTCAGGTTCCAGATCGGGGGACGCAAGCGACTGCAAGAGTTTAGCCTCCACTATTTAGGGTTTAATCAAAACCTAATTTTCTTCAATTCTCTTATCCACAAATCAATTTCTAATTAGAATTTTGATCATTGTAATCAATCTCCTGTACTCTTCTCATCAATATTAATAAAGCTCTCTCTTAAAGTGGATGTACATTAACACAACGTTAGTGGAACCACTATAAATCGCTGTGTGATTTATTTTTCGTTATCCTTTTGATTTCTGAATTGCTTCTTTGGAATTGTGATTGCTTTTGGATTGGTTGAGATTGATTGAGTTATTGATCGGTTGTTTTTACACTTCTTATCACGATCCCGTCTTTCGCTATGCTTGAGGGATTTTGATTTGAGTGGTCTCGGGTTGGAATCTCGTAATAACATTTGGTGTCAGAGCATTGGTGTTGGTAGGTGGTTGTAGAAATGCCAGAATCAGATAATACCTAAGTAGTTCCTCAATGGGTAATCCAAATGGTGTAGCTCCTTATGTACGTGGTTCGTACGCAGCTTCAGGATCACAATTGGTAATAGACAAATGGAATGACGATAATGATTTTGAAAAATGACAATGGAAGATGAAAGCGGTTCTAAGGAGGAATCGAGTGCATCGGGTAATGTTTGACACACATTTATTGTCGGCAGATATCTCGGATGTTGAGAGAGAGGAGATGGAAGAGTGGGCATTCACTACACTTCAACTTGCTATGGAAGAGAATGTTATCTCTGAAATTAGTGGTGAGACAACCGCTAAGGGTATTTGGAACAAGCTGGAGGAGTTATATATGAAGAAGTCGCCGACAAATCGTTTGATCTTATTGCGAACGTTCTTCACCTATAAGATGAAGGTACTTCGCTAAAAGCGCATTTGAATATTTTTGATGATTTGCTAATGAAGATGAAGGCGGTAGATTTGAAGATTGAGGAAGAGCAAAAGGCGATGATATTGTTGTGTTCGTTGCCAGACCGCTATACAGGTTTCTCAAATAGTTTGATCTATAGCCGAGATACATTGACTCTTGATGATGTCAAGACGGGTCTTCTTAGCGAGAAGTTGCGGGATCAAATGAAGGAGTTAGGTGATGGAGGTAGCGGTGCTAGTAGTGGTCATGGTTTGTTTGTGGAGAATGAGAGGTATGTGAAGAAGGAGAACCGGGAGCGTTCTAAATCAAGGAACCCCGGTTAGAGAGGAAAGTCGAAGGAAAGAAAAGGCAAGTGCTATATTTGCAAGAAGCCCGGTCATTGGAGTAATGAATGTCCGAACAAGAAGAAGGCAAAGAAGGAAGTAGCATCTTCATCTGTAGCGGTGGAGAGTGGAGTTGGTGAGGGAGAAGTAGATGTTCTGTCGGCAGTAGCATCGGATGTTTCGGGTAGCAATTGGGTGCTCGATTCGGGGACGTCTTATCATATGACGCCAAATAGGAATTGTTTTTCTTCTTACATCGACAAAGAAGGAAATTCAACTGTTATGGGAAATGGTGTTATTTGCAAGTCGAAAGACATTGGTTCCATGCAAATTCGGATGTTTGACGGAGTGGTTCATACTCTCACTAATGTACGCTATGTTCCGGGACTTCAGAAGTCGCTTATCTCTTTAGGGGCAGCTGGATTCTTTAGGTTGTAAAATCACTATTGAGAGTGATAGCTTGCGGGTTTCGAAGGAAGCGTTTGTGATGATGAAAGGTGCTAGGACTCATGGTATTTATTTGCTTCAAGGAGTGACTGTGGAAGGCGAAACTTGTATAGGAGTTGATAGTTCTCGTGGCTTGGATGCGACTAGGTTGTTAGGTCATGCCTCGGAGAGGAGTTTGGACATTGTTCGGAAGAAGGAGATGATCGATGGAGAAAGTTTCAACAAATTAGAGTTTTGCGAAGAATGCGTCATGGGGAAGCAAACAAAAGAATGCGTCATGTGGGAACTATTTAGTCGTACACTTAGTACATAGCAATCTGTGTAGGCTTGATTATCATTTGTGTTGAGGATGTTGATTCGTATAGTGCAGAGTATTACTCCAATCTATCGAGCTTCCTTCTTGGTCGAAGGATAGCAAGTTGAAAGTTGGAGACGTGATAAGTCTATGAGACTTAGTTTCTGTATGAGGTTGAGAAACGCTTTTGCGTTGTTGGTGCGAAGAGACTGGGATTAGATTTATCTGAAAACCACTTCGGACCAACATTTATACAATGATTGTGCAGGTTGGCCAATGATATTGATGTTTAGGATTTTCATAGCGAAGGACTGCTTGTTGATCATTTGGGGTTAAAATCCCAATATACATATAGTAGCAGTATTCTCTTCGTTATGAAATATCCAATGCAAGGACTATTCGCTACTAATCCTAGGGATTCCCGATAGGATGTGGTAGGAGAGTACCTTCGGTTTGTCCTGTTTCTGGACAACTTGTATGGATGAATGTCTTACATTGCATTTTTTGAGATCACGTACATTGGTTTTACAAACGTACATTTGTTTGGTGGCGGATAAGGCAACTTCTTTTAGCTTAACACCTGTAACGACCCATAAATTTCAACTATTTTAATAACGTAATTAGTTGAAATTTTGTGAAATTTTAAACGATAAAATTTTGAAATAACATTTTAATATTTGGAATACGTCTAGTTAAACATAGCAACTGGTAAATTTTCGTCCGAAAATATGGAAGTTTATTTCGCGCGTAAATTCACTTCAATTTAATCAGTTAAAAAGCGATGAAAATAAAATATTTCCGAAACCTAAATATTTTTACATAGAAAAATTCTAAATCATCTTCTGAGCAAGATGTAAGTTTGTCGTTTTTCCAAATTCGGACATCTTTGGCTCCGTCGATCTTATTTTTCAGCGTTTTTCTTGCATTTTCCGCTATTAAAAAATTCGAATTTTTATAATTCAATCAAACCACTGATATCTGTATACCATTTTGATCGTCTCGTCGTGCTGATCTCTACGATATATTCTATTGTCAAATTCGGAATCCGGTGTGCGGTGCAATCTGCGAAATACCAACCGTATCGGTACCGGTTTTAAGCCTTTTCCTCTGCCTTTTGATTGTCCAACTTGGAAATTTAACAGCCACTTGTTTTCATATTCCCGTGACTTTGCTTTTCTTTGGTGCGCTCACCTTCTCAGTTTCATTTAACACAATTTTATATAACCTGTTCATTTGGAAATGGGAAAGGAGTAAAGTCATTTTGGAAACAGTATTTTCTTCATCCCACCATCCTCTTCTCAAAATTCCTCTGTTCACATTCTCGGTTACATTTATTTCATTGGAGACTATTTCCCAATTTTCCCCCGACCTCCTCTCCTCCTTATTTCCAGTCGCCTTCCCTTTAAAAAAAATATAAATTAGGCAGAGGAGCATCACACGGTCACCAAACAGCACCGAACGCTCCACCGTGAAGCTACCCCGAGATCCATGACCGGCCTCCTGTCCTTCCTCTCGTGCGCCTCTCCACCGCCTCTTAGCAGTCCGGTGCTACACCTCTCCTCCGTCCCCTCCACCTCCCTCTACGCACGTCACTCCATCGTCCCAGGCCCAACCACATCCCGCGGCCTCAACAAACGAGCTCCTCCACCGACTACCTTCTTTTTCTCTAGCCGTCTCCGCCTTCCACCAATGATCGCCCGTGCGTCAGCAAAACACCACCGCCACTCGTTCCTTGAACCACTTATAGCTGAGCGTTCTTTCTTATGAGGTATAGATATATTTATATAAATATGCCGTGTTATATATACAAGCATTTTATATTTTTGTTTCAAAAGTTGCATTGGTATGCATTGCGTGCATTTATGTAAGGCTGGGTGATACTATATTATTATGTAGTTTATTAAGTGGTGAGTCTAAAAAGTTGTATTGTTTTAGTATATAGGTATCTGTGTTATAATAGGTATGTTATATAATACTATACAAGATTTTGGGAAAAGACGGTACACTGTTGTTGTAGATAAGTATAGTTTTTGTTTAAAAAGAAAAATATTTGAGTTTTAGCCTATTGTAAAAATTATATTATTATAAGAAAGCTATGTGACAGAGTTTGTATTTTAGTTATTACAACATACCTGATTTATGAAAGAAGTATGACAAGCATATGAGTTTTAAATATACATATGTCATTATTAGTTATAGGCGCTGGCTATATTACTAAGCCATGCATGTCTACTTGATTCAGTTGTATGTATACACTATCGCATATATAGTCTAGAATTTGCAGTATAGTTTGAATATATACATTTTGTTTCATGTTATATAAGTTTTGACGAATTGTGTTTTATTTAACAAATGATTTTGAAAATACATATAATATAGAATGTGTTCGTATTTAGGATATAATTATATACATACATATAGTTATACAGTTATATATATGTGTTCACTCATGCTATTTATCATCATCGATCCGTTCTGATTTTATTTCGTCAAATTTCTTATCCATCAGTTTGTCCGTCGTATTCGTGCCGATTTGCTTTGCTTGGATTCATAATTCGATTTCGAGATCCGTATCAGTGTGCGTATCTATGTCATCTTCTAGTCTCTCTAGCCTCGAAAGGTGAGCACTCACTCACGATTAACGTTCTTTTATTTATTAAATTTGATTTCAATTGAAACGACAATTGAAATATGCTGCTGTTAGATATTTACACTGTTATTACCTGTATCAGTTCACCTATGACATCTGACACCATTATCTGTTAATTATTTATGCGATGGTAATACAGTTTGGCTGATAATTGATTGATTGTTGATGTTTATATTGGACGTTAAATTGTTAATGTTAAAATGATAAATAGTATGAAATTGAACTTGATATAGGATAGTTAAATGTTAAATTTGATTAACTGACATTTGTATAATATGACTCCTTTAACTGTTAAAGTTATTGACACGTAGGATTTGTTTAATTACACTTTGAACCACTGAATGTATGTTGTTAAATTGATGATGTATAAAATTGTAAATAGATGACAAGTGAAAAAACGTAATGTAATAATCTTTAATCTACGTGAAATGATAGTGCAGATTCTAGAAATAATTATATTAATTCGTACAAATAACAATGCGAATTAATACGATTATTTCGGGATTATTTGAATTGATTATTGGATTGTTATTGATTGTTGTTATTGCTTGTTTATTTACTTTGACACCATCCCAGTTATCACACTGCAAGTTCCCTTTGCTATGTTTTGATTTTGAATTGAATTCGAATCGGGTTGAAATGATAAATACCCAAATTGAACTTTGACCTAGGAAAGAAAATTTAATAAAACCCGATTGGTCAATAATTTGATTTAAAAATAAAATGAAGGTTTTATTTGAATAAATAATATGGTTTTGAAATGAAGTTGAAATTTGAATTTTTAATGGAAGAAAATGTTAATATTTAATAATCTGAAACAAAATATTAACAATGTAATTGATGTAAGAATGTTGTTTAATTTTAGAAATGATTGCATTAAGTTTGAAATTATAATTAAGTGAAATTATTAAACTATGAAATTATTTAATAATTAAGTTTTGAATTATTTAATAATTAAATAAGATCGAATTATTTAATGATTAAATTGATTTGAATTCTTTAATAAGTGAAATTGAATTTTTGAATAAGTGAATTTTACTTCGTAAATAATTAAAATTGAGTTTTCTTTATTTATTAAGTTTTGGAAAATTATTTAAGTAAGCAAATAAGTGAGATTGAATTTCTTTAACAAGAAAAATGTGATTTGTTGAATTAAGGAAAGACTTGTAATTTAAAGAATTGATTTGACGAATTTAATTTAATTCAATTTGTAAGTTTTGATATAATGAAGTTGAACTTAAGAAGTTGATTTAATGAATTGGAAATTAAATAGAATTGTTTTGAATGATAAAATTTACTAACGAATATTGAATGAAATCGATAAATGAATGTAAATTGATTTGAATGTTAAAACTAAATTGATTCTAATGATTTCGAAATGAAACTTTTGTACGAACTTGAATCAATATTTGAATTGTTTTCAATATAAAGATTGAAATTGAATTATAAGATTTTGAAATGGTAATTTGGAAGTTTTGAAACGGAAATTATTGAAAAATGGGTTTTGAAAGACAAATGAAATGTTGATTTGCGAATTGAAATTGAAATTGAAATTGATTTGGTTTTGAAATAAATAAACGACCAATCGGTGTAATAATTACGGAAGTTATTAAAGAGACCGGAATTCGGTTATGGATATACTCTCTATCTAAACCGAAAACCACTTTAATAACTATACGCGGAGTGATGATCCAGAATGAAGTGGTTGGAATGATGTACGTGTTGACTGAAGAAAGAGAACGATAATGGATAGCCTTGACACTTGTGTCAAATTGGAAATGACTAAAACAGGAGCTGTGCCGGGCCAATGGAGGATTGATACCTCAAGTGGACACACTTCTTCGAACTACTTATACTTGTTGTCGATTGGTGCACCCTTGATTTTGGGAGTGTTGTTTCACGGTGTTGCGGGCGTTGCGGCGTTGCGTTCTCACCAGTCCGGATCAGGCGAACGGTAGTATCACTAGCTTGGGTATAGCCTCATGTGCCTTGTCATACTTGTATTCCATTTATGCGCGACCACTACGATTTTGATTTGTACCTTGAGTATATGGATTGCCCTCTGGTGACTTCCGGTTTTGGGGAAACTACGGTCTTGTATATGCTTTTGGGAATAAAAATGTGTTAAGGGTGGAATGGGCCATGACTTAACGCTATTTTGATATCTTTTATTATTACTGATAGACATTATCTACTTAGCGTATATTACTACCTAGTAGATAGTTTAACGGATCCTTAAAGGATGGTTATTCCAAACATCCTTTGAGTTACTTGTATTTCAATTGCTATTTCACTTGAGTTGGATTTATTAATATAAGAATGTTAATCCTGACTCGAGTGTTTTGTATTTTGCTTTACGCTCGGGTCAGACTGAGTGGTTCAGCTTTCGAGACTCACCTTTGGAGTTGGAGCTTCGCTTGGAGATCCAGCTTTCAGATATTCGATGATTCCAGTGATGTATTCTGCTTTGTATCTGATGTATCATATTACTCTTCCGTTGTATCTGGTTTAACTTTGATGTAACTTATATATTTATATAGTAGCTTCATGAACAACTATCTCTTTTATTTCCGCTGCACTTATTACTCTGTGTCTGTGATATTTTATTTACTGTATATGTTCAGTTTTGCAAATTTAAATTAACAACGCGGTATTTTGAGCAATTCAACTCCGGCATGAGTGTCTACCTATACACTTATAATGGATGCGAATGGTCCAAAATGGCGGGTCGTTACAACACCCTTCCTTGAGACGTACGAGCTCAAGGGTTGTATTTTTGTGAAAGGCAATTAGTAGTCAACGGAAATGGCGAATGTGGCATTCAAAAGTGATGTGATATGTGATATGTGAAAGGTAATCGTTACCTCTTTGGCCTCATCAACCGGAAATGACCGAAATAGGGTTAGATGCGGCAAGGCTAAGTGGGTCATTCCTAATTAGGATATGATCATCCCCTTTTAGATATATTTCTTTCCGCTATGACGTTCGGGATATAAATTATTGTGGTTTGTATGCTATGAAGGCCCTCGGAAAAGGTCAGTAATGACCGGGGGATGACATATTCGGTACTACCTAGTTACAGAGGTAGGCCAGTCTTGTGTTGGTAGAGGGCAGATGTTCTGTGCCTCGGGACATCCATCTAGAGGTGTACCCATCGGAAGTTAGTCACTTCACCTGGTCATTTTTATGGAAATCCAAACTCCATTACGAGCTGCGATTTTGTTTGTATTAGCGTAATGAATAGCCCCGAAATGCTATATGGGTAACCATTTCGACTATTATTAATATTATTTGTATATACTAGACACTAGTATAATATCAGATGATTTGATATGAAAGGTTTTAGTTATCGTAAGGTAAAAACATGTCTGTGTTTATGTGTGGGCGTGTCTTACGAGATACTTTTGTTTTGAAAGGAAAGTTTGGTAATCTAATAAATTCAGTTGAGTGTGTTTCTCACGCTGGTTTACCAGACTGATCCGGGCGTTCTTTCATTTCAATGCTCGGGTCAGACCGAGTATATTTACAGGTTCAGATTTGATGTTTTTGGAGCTTCAGTAGGCGAGTTGGAGATCTTCATTTTCATATACACGTATCTGTTTATTATCCGCTGCATTGTTTTGTTATTTATATTATCAGCAATTGTAAGGATAGGTTATTATAACTATCCAGGATGATGATTGGTGATTAATTGTTGAACTCTGATTAATGTATGTATATACAGTTTTTGTTTTGTAAAGATCATTGATATGATATTATATGTTATTCCGCTGCGATGTGAGATTCTGTATTGTTCTGTTTGGTTCTCTCTTCTTTCTTTCTTCTCTTCTCTTCTCTTCTTCTCTCTTCTTTTCTTTCTCATGACTTTCCACCAGTCTTGCTTTTTGGGTCGAACATGTGTGGATTATTATCGATTCAAAGGGAATCATATTTGCTTGATTATGTTCAGCATGATAGGGCGTTCTCGCTTTGTTAACAGTGACGAAGCTTAGACTCTTACCTCTACATGTCCCTAGTGTGAAAGGGTTGGTTGATAGTCAAGAGGCTTGTCGTAAAAGCAAATTCGAGGTACTACTTGTGGTCACCTCCATGTTGAAAAGCAGGAGTACCCCCATGTTGAAAAGCAGAAGGGTAGCGGGATAGTTGAAAAGCCTACCAAGGCGGGTACGGAGTTGCCCGTTTGTCACATTTGGTATCAGAGCTTAGATTTAGTATATTCCTAGGCTTTGATGTGTACTCAGTATAGATAGGGTCAGTAGCACCCTAGATTTAATTTAAGTGTATTATATATATGAGCGCATATTTGTTAGTGATTATAAAATGTTTTATATTGTGTTTACTTATCCGTTGAGCTGTTTGTGAATTCTGGTCGGTATGTGGGGCGCCATATTATCGATAGGAATTTCTAAACACTTAAACGAGGCAAGTCAACATAGTATTTTTTTAAATTGGGTAAATGAAATAATTTTACCTCGATTATATTTTGTATGTAAAGGAATAATTTTTCAGAAATTATTAAAGTGTATATAAATTGATTGTTTCGTTGTTTGAAAATGTAAATATATATAAGTTAATATAATCTGTTTGAATAATCTAAATAAAAGCAACAATTGTAAGAGAATAAATTATATAAGTAAATGAATTATAAAGTATGGAATTATAATTAATATGATTTACAATTGTGAAATAATCTTATATATAAGGAATGAAACTACATGAGTATATTTATAAATAGGAGTTATAAATAAATATGGATTTAAACTAAGAATTTGAGAATTTGAATCTCGTTGATTTTGAAAGTTGTTTTTCAAGAGTTAAATAGGTTATATTGTTATAAATCTAAATAAGATAAATGAAATTTGGAATAAATCTTATATAAGTAAAGTGAATAAGTGAAATTATATAAGTAAAGAGGTTTATAAATGTGATTTATAAATAATAAAAAGGTGATTTTTGAAAGAATATAAAGCACTGAATTCACTATCGTTGCTGGGAAATAATAAGAGTGATGACTGCAGCATCATCAGTATCATTTTCTGTGTGATTGATTTGCTACCAATAGTAAATTGAAAATTGAAGTTTTGTTGTGATAAACAAATTTGAATTTAAAATCCAAGTTGAAATTGATGAACATAAGTGAAATGAGTTTTGGACTTACAATATGAAATAAAAATTTAATTTTAGTAAAGTTAAATAAATTGAATTGGATTAGAATGGATTAGATAAGTTATTGAAATGAAAAATTAAATTAACTTAAGAGGTAAAGTGATTATATAATGTGAATTTGGAAGTTTAAATATATGGTGGTATAACTTATAAAATGGGAAAATGTAAGTAAAACCAAATGTTAAAATGGTTAAACATTTTGTTAAGAAAAACAAAATCTGAATTTGAATAGTGATATGAAATTTGACTTAATTAAAGTTAAATAAAATGACTTTAGAAATGAAATCTAAGTTAAGTCAAAAGGAAATGATTTTTGAAAATGAAATTTAACTCAAGTAAAGAAAAAGAAATGAGCTAATGAAATGAGTTAAATAAAATCGAATTTGAATTAAATTAGAAGTGAACTTAAGTTGTATAGTGAAAGTAAATGCAAGTGAGAATGAAATGAAACATAATTTAAGTGATGTTGAATGAAGTGGAACTTGATATAAAAATGAATTAATTAAATGAATATGAACTTGAGTTATATAATGAAATTCAACTATTAAAATGAATTATCAATCGAATGTAAATGAATTGATAGGGAATAATGAATGTAAGTGTTAATTCATTAAAAACTAATAAATTAGGAATTGAATAATTGAATGAAAGTCAATTAGATATTTAACCAATTAAAATTAAATGTGTTAAACCAAATTGAATGTAAACGAAGTAAATATAAATGGTTGAGTGTAAAGTAAAGTAAATTAAATAAATTTGGTTATGTTAGTTATGCATTGGTTGTTAGATGGATGTTAGTTGATTGTATAGAAATTCATATGAAATTGAATTAATAAAATTGAAAGATATAAATAATTGAATTCAAGTTAGAAGTAAGTGAATCTAAATAGAATTGAATTTGATTTGATTTGGTAGTGAACTAAAATGAATGTAAATTAGTGAATGTAAACTAATTGAATTTGAATAAATGGATGCTAGTAAAATCCAATGTTAATGAATCAAACGTGATTAAATTGAAAATCAATTCAGTGAATATTAATGAGTGATGAATGTGTATTGATTTGGTTATGTATTGATTGGATAGATATTGGTTGGTTGGATGTTGGTTGGATGATAGTTGTTTGATGGTTGGATCTGTTGCTTTTGATTGCATTTACTATATTGGCATGTACAGTTGTATTGGTTTGTTGAGTGTTTAGTAGGTGCGGATGGCGTATGCTTCGCATTTGGAGCTCGCTTTCATGCTATATTAGCCGTATATGCTCGCTAAGAATATAAGGTACATATCTTGGATTACATATCGTATGTAACGCCCCATATTTTCGCGTTCGAAATCGACATCCATACTTTACATCGTACTCGAATGCCATAGATTCGACCGTTCAAATCCGAGTCGCCAGAGCTTATAACACACTTAATTAAATAACAACACAGCGGAAGAAAAGAATAATACACTGATATACAATATCTGATACAACTGAGTGATATAATGAATATCAATATACATCAGAGATATGATACAAGAAATAACAGTGGAAAAGAAAATGATATCATCAGCAGCGGATAATCTCCAATAGAATGCTCCAAGATAAGCAACGTCATTCCATGAACTCCAAGAACTGAACCAGCTCCAGATAATCTACTCAACCTGAATATCTGAAAAACCCAACTCTAGACTGCCCGTGTGGAAAATTGTGGGCACCCAAAGTTTAGGAAGGGAACAATAAACTCCGGATCAGTCATGGGACTGGTGTGAGCAACAAAAACAGTTTATCTTTAAAACAAACACAAAAGGCTCTTAAACATTGAAATCCGTAATGCATTTCGAAAATGAAACTACCATAAGGCCTCCCGCCACACACACAATGCAATCGCAGAATTGGAGGAGATTTCTCCTTATGATAGTCAAACATGCTCACTACGCAAAATCAAAACTCTTTTGATATTATTACTAGTGCATAGTGTAGAAAAACATTTCGAAAATATAATATAAATCTTAGCCAGCATACAACATTTCATCGTATGCCTACTATAGCTACCATGTTCAATAACAGGTTACCGCCACATTCCATAGCAGGTAATACAACTAAAACCGTACAGGGTTCGTATTGTTTCTTTGGATTTCCAACAAATGATCAGGCTAAGGAACTTCCTTACCGAAATAGAAACGCCTTTGGAAAGACGCCCCGGATCCTAACCGGATCTCTGCAAACAAAAGGCCGACGCTACCTCACGCTTTAACCAAGCTGTAACTAGGTAACTAACACACGAGTAATGTCATCCCCCAGTCGTCACCGACCTTTATCCGAGAGCTCTCGATCATACAGCAACAACCACAAAGTATAATAATTGTGCAGCATCAACATAGGTAAAATATCTGGGCTCCATACCATGATATCACCTTTTATCCAGAAGGAAATGACATACCCTAGGGACGCTACCCCTACAAACCTTTGCCGCAACATTCCTGTTTCAACCATTACCGGGTTGTGAGGCTCGACGAAGTCTCGTCCACAAGCCACGCTTTTTCACAAAGCCACGCTTTTTCACAAAGCCACACTTTGACCAACAAATGATCATCAGCACTTCGTATGCCACATTACCAAATTGGGAATGTATCACTAGTAACCATCAACTACATAACCTCTGAGCTCGTACGTCTCAGAGAAGGGTGTTAAGTTAAGAGAATAAATTCTCCGCCACCAACAGAAATGTATTTGATAGAAACCAGCTTTACATCTCAAAGTGTAACGTCAGACACACATCCATACAAGTCCGTTCCGGGATCGAACGAAACCGAAGGCACTTCCAAAGAAGTCCTTGCAAATCCGGATAATTTCTAATCACGTCCGGACTTCCCATCACAAAGGGTGATAAAATCTCTATACCGGGGACCAGTCGGTGCAGAGACATTCGACGAGTTGTCCTTTCATTTTCGAAAATATCCGGTCTTCACCACCGGTCTTCAAATGCTATCCATATACGTCGTATCACTATTCGGAATGGGTTATATAACACAAAGGTCCTTTCCCGGCTAAACCGAATAACGAGCGCAAAAAAAATCATATGGATACTGGGGTCTCAGTTAAATCACAGCTTAAAGCCCAAAACTTTTCATTCGAATGGTAAAATAAATTACCATTTCCAATCTTTAAACAAAAAAGATTCATTTCAAAAAAAACCTTCAATGGTTTAAACAATTTCCACACTTTTAATCTTTTAAACAAAAAGATTCAATTCACAAGTTTACCCCGTCCACAAAGATCAATTCATGGATTTCAAAACAATTTCCATGTCAATTGAATTAACTCGTTAAATCTTTAAATCAAGATTTAACTTATAGCTTTCAAAACTCGTTTCCAAAGATTCATTCATAACCTTTCAAAACAATTCTATTTCAAGTTGGATTAACTCATCCGGTCTTTGAATCAAAGACTCATTTCATAGTTTTCAAAATATTTCAATTCTATTTCAAACTTGAAATCTTTTAACACAAATTTGGAAATCCTTTCTTAAAATGAAAGCTATTACTATTTGAAAAACAAATAGTTTTGTTTCAGAAAAATCCAGTTATATTTACGCGAGTTAAAACCCTTGAATTAAATTCAAATTCCCAAATTAATACTTTAAAATGGTTTAACCCATATATAACTTATACAACATCTTTAATCTCTAGTTTCAAATCATAGAATTCAATTTCAAACTTGAATTCAAATTTAAATCAAATTATTTAAATTTTAAAAACTCGATTAAGTTATTCAAAATAACTTTTATCTTTTAAATTCCATTTCAAAAGCTTTCCATATTAAACCCGAATTTCCAATTTCAAAATCAATTGAAATTAAAATTTCAATTTCAAAAACATTAAATTTGCATCATCTGTGACTTAACCGATTTCCACGTGAAATCCAGTTTTGTGTGTAAAAGTATAGTCCAGGGGTTTCACACAATAGTGCAACATCAATCATCACAGATATATCGATAAGCGGTATAACCCATAACACTTATCTTTATTCACAGATTCATAGATAAAGTAAATTTATCAGTCACAAAGATTCATCGTTACAATTCGATGTGGGTTTCGGATATCCAACTGGAATCCGACTCCCTGTCGCATCGAAATTCAAATGTTGTTTACGGGTCAAGGGTATTCATATTCATATAACAGATATATATATATATATATATATATATATATCACAAATAATCAGTCACATTCATCCGAGATAAACAAATTACAGATCACAACACAAATCAGGATATATCACAAAGCATCCTATATCAGGGATATCAAACAATCAAATCATCCAATAGAATCCAAACATTCATAAGTAAGGTCAGTTAATTGTCTGATTAATTCAAATCAGATTAATTTCTTATGAATAAATTACTAATCCTGGTTATCATATTAGTTAAATCACTTAATTACCTTAATTATCTCTAAGATAATTAATTTCTTTATTAATGGCTTCATTAATATTTAAGTGTATTTTTAACATTACACTTCTAAATTTAAATTCAAATTCCACTTTGAATTTAAGATTGAAAATGTTTAACCATTTAAACATTTTTCCAACTTTAAATATCCACTATAAGAAAAGCTCTAACTAAATTACTTAAATTTTTATTTAAAATTTAAGCTTTTAAAACACATTACATTCCAATTTGCAAATTTTAAGTTTAAACAAATTGTTTAACTTTTCCTTCAAAAATCCTTTTCAAATATTTATTTGAAAACAAATTTTCTTTTAAAAAAAAACTATTTGAGTTAAATTTTTTTTCTTTTCTAAGACAATTCAGATTTAAAAGCTGATTCCAATTCCTAGGATTCAAAATGAATTTGAATCCACTAATTTAACTTTGGTTTTAAACTTTGATTTACCCATCTAAGTTTTCATTTGAATTTGTTTGAAAACAAATTTTAGCTACCAGGTTTACAAGGCCTGGAACAACACTACTCGACTCAAACCAAAATACTTCGAGTCTTTTGCCCTGCTGCTTTGAGTCACATACTCGAAAACTCGAGTCTTCCCCGAGTGTATTTCCTATCCAAACCCCAAAATTCCTCAGGGCTTCAAAACTGATACGAACTACCACGCGTGCACGTGCACGGTCATACCACCAACCTCCGACCATCGCCAATCTTCTCCACGAGTCGCCAACGACATCCTCACCCCTAACGTCCACCTAGTATCACCGAATCGACCCCAAAACCGAAATGAGCTGTTTGATCAAAAACTGGAACCCCACAGATCAACAAAAGCTTCGCCGTGATGACGTTTTCGTCCACCGGAGGCCACGTCACCACGCCCAGAGCTGCACCGCAATTCCCTCTCTCGTTTCCCCCAGTCGCGACTCACTCCGGCGTCCTTACGGTGGCGAATTCACCTTGAAAACACTGTCCATCTAAACATTCCACCAAACCCTATTTTAACCTCGTAACATCAATTTCATTATTGATAAATTAAATCCATATTTTTCCCATAATCTACAACGCTCGAGCTACCTTCAACGCAAATATCAAAGCCCATTATTTCCTCGTTCATCAGAGACTGCTCGGTTTATGTTTTCCCTTCAACTAGTAATTTATCTTGAAATTCAAGCTTAAAAATCTTAAAACTTGTATTAAAATTTCTCATTTTGAAATTCGAATCTAACTACGTAATCAAAATCCAATTTTAAAATCATCAAATTTTGGACATATATAAGATTTCACTGTAATTTTTCCAATTGTAAATTATTTACACTAAAATTTTACTCGGAACTATTTTTAAACTTGGCTTTACATAGTTAGGATCACTTTTCATTTAGAGAAAGAGACCTGATATTATCTAACTAAGATAATATTGGATTTTCTAACAAGTTTTCCTTTAAAAAAAAAACTGTTACTTTTCAAAAAACAGAGGTTATATATATTCAGGTGCGTGCATACATCATACTTTCAGCAGTTCAAATATAAATACACAACTATACTTCACCCTACAATGTTTAACACAGCAATGACTTGCAACCCAAATTATATTTTAAAGTTTAAAAGTGAAGTTACTCTCAAACATCAATTTCAAACAGATTCAAGCATTTAACAAGAATAGAAGATTACTCACAGGTAAAGGAAACAAAGAAGGTTTGCTCACCGGGTAAAAGTTTGGAACAGAGAAGATCCTGTTTTGCTTTGAACATTGCAGTTTGAATCTGCCTTGAATCCTCTTTGTGTTTTGTTGTATAAACCGAGTTTGAATTTGTAAAACAAATAGTGATGTTTGCTTTTTATTTTCTTTCAGGCTTTACTATGTTTGTTATGAACGAACTAACACAAGATGAATGTGTATTTAAATAAAGGAAGACTTGGTACAGATAGGTGATATCTGGTACAACATATTGGGTCAGAGATTTTTATGAAGTTTGGGGGCTGGTATGCTGTTTTCGGTGGCTAAGGAGATTTGCATTTATTGCTTTGTGTCCTTATGTTTCTTCATTTGCTTAGATATATTACTTTGTTCTTACTTATGCCTTTTTTTATCTTTGTTTACTGTGTGATATAATATTTTTTTGTATAAGGTGATTATCAGTTTGCTTGTGCCAGTATAAAATGCTTCGAGTACTTTCTTCTCTTTAGTTCTATTTTACTAATATTTTGTTTATTTACTTATCTTCATTTCGGCTGAGAGGATAGCAGTAGGTACAAATGTTTACTTCTTTGTTTACAGCCTATCTTACTTGTATCATATTTTAGTATTTGTTTTCCATGCTTGCCTACCCTCCTCTAGCTCGGCTGAGATGTTCTTATTCATGGCTAAAGAGTAAATGGCATTTAATGCCTGACCTATTTTGTTTACACTTATACCATTTGTTATGTATGTATATGTACAGTTTGTATTGTACACAAATGTATTGTTGTTTTGCTGCTTGATATATATGTATACCACTTTAGTTTGTACATTGCTTAATTACTTAGGGATATATACTTTGTTTCTTGCTTTCATACTTAAATATGTTTTCTTGTTTATTTTTATCACTTTATAATATAAGTGAGATCCTCTTTTATTTTAATTTTGTTGCTAATTTTTATTCAATGTATTTACTTTGTATTTTATATTACTTCTATTATTATTTTTGTTTCATTTATTCTATTTTTATACTAGTTGAACATCTATTATTATTTAACTCTAATACTAATTATTATTTAAAAATAAATGATTTATATCAAATTTATTACGATCGGGGAAACTCGCTTCAATTTAAAATAAGTTATACAATTTTTATTCAAAAATTCATTAAATTATTAATTTAAATAAATTAAAATCTGGGGTCGTTACATCGTACTTTTATATTTTTTTCCCTGCGGGATGCCTCATCCTCGAAGATGAGATGTATATTTATGATATATATATATATATATTGTGATTTTACTACGATCGAACCATGCAAAGGAGACTATGGCGAATTTTTTTGAAAATTTAAGGCGTTAGAAAAAATTTGGGAAAATTGGGGAAAAAATTTATAACTAAAAATTTTGATTTTGAGTTAAAGGTTAAACGATATTAGTTAGTTTTTAAAAGACAACTGTGAATGGATTTGTAAACTTAGGAAAGTTTTTATAAGAAGTTTAACGAATGGATTTTGGAAATGTTAAAAGGTTTAAATAACGTCGGTAATCTAGTTTGAACAAATTATTTTGAAAAGTTAATGGATTTTGTGACTTTTTCGTACTTGGTAATTTCGAGGATGAAATTATTTTAAGTAGGGGAGAATGTAATGACCCAGAATTTTAGTCATTCGAAAATTCAGATATTTAATTGATTTTAAATATTCAAAAGTTAATTTTATAAGTTAAATAACTTATATTTTGAATATAGTGATTTAATTGGATAAATAAATTGCTAATTTAATATTTGAAATTGCAGTAATAATTTGATTTTGAATTTAATGTGAATGGAAAATGGTTTATAAAGTTGGTATAAATTCTATTTGAATTAGAATGATGTTAGTAAACTATTAAAATTGAATTAAAAGTGAATTTATTGAAATTGGATATTTTAATATTTAATTAACGTGTAAAAATAGTCATTTTTGAAACAGTCTCGGATTTCGACAGAACCGGTTTCATTGGATCCGTAATGTTATATTATTGTAGGTTTCAAATTTCATATCGATCGGACTTACGGTTTGGTCGTACGAAGCTGAAACGCATAGAAATTTATTTAAGTGAATTATTAATTTAAATAATTCGCTTCGAAAACCTATCTTCCAAATATGATCAAATTGGCTCCCGATATATATTCCATTGTGTTTAGAATATAGGTAAAACATTATAAACGCCAAGCAGCACGCTTTGTTTGGAGTTCGAAATTTTTTCGGATGTAGTGCATGAAATTTTCTATATAAGGACCTCAATATTTTCTTTTTCACTCAAACCCTAATCTCTAACCCCAGCCGCCGCCATTAACATTCAATGGCCGAAAACTTATCATCTTCTTCCCTCTTTTTCTTCCAATCCATCAACCTATTCAAAAAATCTTCAACTACAAAGATGAAGAGCATATCGAGATCTATATTTTCAACAGTTATGATCGAAAATGGAGTGGTGGATCATCGGCAAATTGGCCGTGTTCGTTCGATCTCTGCACACAAATTTCGAGATCTAGGGATGACCGAGTCGAGCACAGCTCAAGGCGGTAGGGCGTAGGGTCTAGCGCTACAAGATGGTGGTCCTTGATCGTCCTCTTGACGAGTGGTGGTGGCACGCTGAACTCGTGATGACGGCGGCTATGGGTTAGGTTGTAACGTGAAGGAACGAAGGTGAGGGGAAGAAAAGCAAGTGCGGCCGAGATGTGAAGTAATGAAAACGTGCGGCCAAGATCAAATCTAGGTTAAAATAAAATAAAATTGTAAATTAAATAGATTTAAATTTGTATAAACTTTAAAACATTATAACTTCTTCATACGAGGTCCGTTTTTGATGAAACAAGTTGCATTGGGTTCGTATTCGCGAACACTACGCGATGGAGCTGGTTTGGAGTTGATTGGAGCTAGTGAAATTTTTGGGTAAAATTAAACGCCTGTTTAATTTTATTCGGAATAAAACACCGCAACTGATATTGGAATCAAAGTGAGTACAACTCACTCTTTCTGACTTGCTTATATTTTTATATAAGTGAGAATAAATTTATTTTGTGCTGATTGATGATTGTTTGGATGATATACGATATTATATATATATATATATATTGATTGGTATTTGGATATATTCCTGCCTATTGGAGCAGATAAGACCCTATATGTTCCCGCGTATGAGCGGATGACCTTTTGTACGTGCGTCTGCCTCGAAGTGAACATTGTACATATTTTCTAATATGTATATTTTTTGCAGGTGACAGGTTGGAGGGATCCAACTGGATTCTTCACCAGTGTTGATTTTATTTACAGATATTGTGATATATGCTGTTATCATATGATATATGATGATTTGGATGCTAGGATTGATATGATTGATGTGATCACCTTGTTTAGCATTTTTGTAGCATTGAGCCTTATTTTTGGAGATTTAAAATATTAAATTGATGATTTCAATTTAATAAGGATTTCAAAGTGATTTTGAAAATATATGATTTTTGAATTGTTGAGGAAATGAATTTATTTTAAATAAATAAGAAGTTATAATTTTTATGTTAAAAAAATTATGATTTTTATGAAATGGAATCAAAATGTGATTTTTGAAATATGGAGTTAACTATTTGGTAAAATAATTTAAATTGAGATTTTTGATTTATTATAAACGGTTTATATATAAGATTTATAAAATTGAAATTTTATTAATAAAAATGATGGAATTATAAAGGAGTTTTATAAATGTTAAAAAATGAAGTTATAAATGGATTTTATAAGTGAATAAGATTTATAATTGATGAAGTTATAAAAAGAACGAATTTGCAAATAGATGATTTATAAGTAAATTACTTATAATTTGATTTGGCATATAAATGAGATAAATGGAATTTATTAAAAAGGAATTTTATAAATTAAAGTTTTTATGAAATAAGAAATGTGAATTATAAACATGGTTTTATAAATGTGAAATCAACTTATTTTGATAAGTTAAATATGAAAGTTTAATTAAAGGAAATATATTCACGATTTTGGACAGTGAATAATCCTTTAATAAATGTGTAGAAATAATGAATTTGGTTAGAGAATTATATTCACGATTTTGGACAGTGAATAATTTTTTAAATAAATATTTTGAAAAGCGATTTTTAAATGGAGTTAAATGGTTTGAAGATGTTTTAAAATGTGTTAAGTATAAAATAGATAGATTTCAACATTTATTGTTGAAATAGATGTTTTCGAGAAGTAAGGAAAGCATGGACTATAACACTGTTGTTATAGTAAATGATTTTCGAAAGGAGATGTTTTGTATAATATATGAGATTTATATATCTATCTAATTATCGAATCTCTATACTAATGATTTTGGGTTGTCGTAACGATGTTTTACGCAACATTCGTTTTGACCCAAATAAATATGTTTAAAAGAATGTTTTCCTTAAAGAATAAAATATATACTTAATCATGATTTAAGTATATGTAATATTTTCTAAGTGTTGAAAAGAAAGTAAATTGTGAATTACTTATTATTGAATAAGTATATGGAAATGCTTTTCAATATAGAATATTGAAATGGTTTTGAGAATATATCTTTTTAAAGATAATTTGAAGTGAATATTTGGAAAGTGATTTAATTAATAAAAGATTAATTAAAAGGGCCTAGTGATTGCTTATGGTGCTAAATATTTGTTTGTTTGTTTTGATAGTTAAATAACAGATTATCAAATTTGGCCATTTTAGTTCCTCGACTTGATGTTGGAACTATTTAGTCGTACACTTAGTACGTAGCCATCTGTGTAGGCTTGATTATCGTTTGTGTTGAGGATGTTGATTCGTGTAGTGTAGAGTATTACTCCAATCTATTGAGCTTCCTTCTTGGTCGAAGGATAGCAATTTGAAAGTTGGAGACGTGATAAGTCTATGAGACTTAGTTTCTGTATGAGGTTGAGAAACGCTTTTGCGTTGTTAGTGCGAAGAGACCGGGATTAGATTTATTTGAAAACCACTTCGAACCAACATTTATACGACGATTATGCAGGTTGGCCGATGATATTGATGTTTAGGATTTTCATAGCGAAGGACTGCTTGTTGATCATTTGGGGTTAAAATCCCAGTATACATATAGTAGCAGTAGTCTCTTCGTTATGAATAATCCAATGCAAGGACTATTCGCTACTAATCCTAGGGATTTCCCGATAGGATGTGGTAGGAGAGTACCTTCGGTTTGTCCTGTTCTTGGACAACTTATATGGATGAATGTCTGACATTGCATTTTCTGAGATTACGTACATTGGTTTTTACAAACGTATATCTGTTTAGTGGTGGAGAAAGCAACTTCTCTTAGCTTAACACCCTTCCTTAAGACGAACGAGCTCAAGGATTGTATTTTTGTGAAAGGCAATTAGTAGTCAATGGAAATGGCGAATGTGGCACTCAAAAGTGATGTGATATGTGATATTTGATATGTGAAAGGTAATCGTTACCACTTTGGCCTCATCAACCGGAAATGACCGAAACAGGGTTAGATGCGGCAAGGCTAAGTGGGTCATTCCCAATTAGGATATGATCATCCCCTTCTAGATATATTTCTTTCCGCTATGACATTCGGGATGTAAATTATTGTGGTTTGTATGCTATGAGGGTCCTCGGAAAAGGTCAGTAATGACCGGGGGATGACATATTCGGTACTACCTAGTTACAGAGGTAGGCCGGTCTTGCGTTGGTAGAGGGCAGATGTTCTGTGCCTTGGGACATCCATATAGAGGTGTATCCATTGAAAGGTAGTCCCTTCACATGGTCATTTGTATGAAAATCCAAATTCCACTACGAGCTGTGATTTTATTTGTATTGGCATAATGAATAGCCCCAAAATGCTATATGGTTAACCATTTCGACTATGATTAATATTATTTGTATATACTAGTCACTAGTTTAATATCAGATGATTTGATATGAAAGGTTTTAGTTATCGTAAGGAAAAAACATGTCCGTGTTTGTATGGGCATGTCTTACGAGATACTTTTGTTTTGAAAGGAAAGTTTGGTAATCTAATAAATTCAGTTGAGTGTGTTTCTCACGTTTGTTTACCAGACTGATCCGGGCGTTCTTCCCTTTCAATGCTCGGGTCAGACCAAGTATATTTACAGATTCAGATTTGATGCTTTTGGAGCTTCAGCAAGCGAGCTGGAGATCTTCATTTTGGTATACACGTATCTGTTTATTATCCGTTGCATTGCTTTGTTATTTATATTATTAGCAATTGTAAGGACAGGTTATTATAACTGTCCAGGCTGATGATTGGTGATTGATTGTTGAACTTTGATTAATGTATGTATATACAGTTTCTATTTTGTAAAGATCATTGATATGATATTATATGTCATTCCACTACGATGTGAGATTCTGTATTGTTCTGTTTGGTTCTCTCTTCTCTCTTTCTTCTCTTCTCTTCTTCTCTCTTCTTTTCTTTCTCATGACTTTCCGTCAGTCTGTGCTTTTTGGGTCGGACATGTGTGGATTTTTTTCGATTCAAAGGGTATGGATTTGCGGGTCGTCACATAATGGATGTCGACCTTTCAAAGAAAAGACACATGTACGTCGTCTCTTAAGTCCCGAAGACTTGATGCTTGCAGATATGGTTAGGGAAAGCTAAGTGGTTCTTGTAGATTGTGGCAAGCCAGCATAAGAACGATAGCAAACGAGGAGGCTGTTTTGATAGCTTGCTTGCTGGTTGGCCAAGCTAACAACCAAGAGACCCCAACTTCTTAGAATAATCTGCCTTACCTTGCTTCCCACTCCTGAGAAGGAGGGAGACCGATCGTCGATCTTACCGAGATGGATATGGTATATTATGAATGAGCCTTGTCGGGTCGGTAAGTGGGATGTGAAGCGGACGAGCTGTGCCCTAGATAAAGATGACACATAGGCCCTGATCTTTGATATTCGAGTTGGATTAGTTTAGGAGATATGCCATTGCGACATATGGGCCAAGGGAAATGAAGATGTTTAAGTGGGTCGTCTCACTTCTTTATTTGTGAGAAATACGAGCAACATTCTGCCCTTAAGCTCATTCGCGTACACGGGAATGGGCTTGTCATGCATTTAATGCATGACGAGCGATGACATGCGTCATCAAATAAATGTAGGAAACTGTTCTTTTTCCCAAACCCTACATAGACAAATCACTTTTTGATGTAAGGATTTGATAGGCATATTAATTACACCTAGACGGTTCAAATTTTCTTATACGTGGCAAATCCATCAGCCCACATCATTCCCCTTCGCATATATATTCTTTCCCCTCCTTCATTCCAACCTTTATTGGATATTTTGCTATTAAGAGATTGCCGACGCTTTCTATTTTCTATAGCAAATTCGATTCTTTCTTCCAAATCCTACCAAATCATTAGTAAGCGACTCTCTCGATTTTGATTCATGCATTCTTTGCGCTATGCTATTTGTTTGGACATCGCCTTTTCTAAAAATGATTTTATGTTAGCGACTTTCCTTTGGTTCACATGGTGTGATAATTCCCTTTTAGGATTTTTCACCCATTGTTGTATAAAATTGTTCTTTGATGTACTTTTTAGGTAAATGTTTATGGCCTTTGACATTTAATGATCATTATTGCACTACTAACGACAGTCGTTAGACGTTGAACCTTATAAAAGGAAAAAGAATCTTGAGGCTTTCAGATCCCATCACGAATGAACCGCCTTCACTTGATTAGAAGCATAAAGAATTTAGCCTGAACTCGTAGGTAGAACGATATTTGCCGGTAGCTCGCGTTAGCATAAGGGTTAGAGTTGTCCCTGGGCCAAGTTAGCATAATTTGTTAGATGGTTTGGATGTGGTTTAGTAACCTATGTGAATATTTATTAATTGCAGAGGGCTGAAAGTGCTTCCACTAGTGGACAATGGACCATCCCATGGGGGCCTCCATGATCCAAGAGGAGCGGATCGATCATGAATGTTCTTTGGCCGACATTGGTTATCAGAACATTGCTCTTATGTACCTGCTACTTGTGGACATGCCCAATAACCCCTTGACGGGCTATTTTGCCTGATCACTTACTTATATAAAGGCTAGGGTTACCTTTCCTTTACACCCGTTCTTCATCGGGTTTTTTAATGCACACAGGTTAGCCTCGGGTCAGCTCGCCTCGAATAGCTATAAGCTCCTAGCCAGGCTCTACATTGTCTGCTGCAAGCTGGGTCTTCCGGAGCTGGATCCCACACTTTTCTGTTTGATATTCCAGCTTCACCGATAGTTAAAAACCAAACTGGCCAGTTACTATTATCTTCAAGGCCTAGAAATGCCCCTTGATCTATGGTCTCTTAAGCAAGATGCCGGCCTACAAAGATTGGTTCTTCTTCATTCCCATGGCCATCAACCCCGACCTTAAAACTTGAGTCTTTAGCATGTCTTGTAAGTTTTTCCTCATTTTTTGTTGAAGGATACTTTAAAATTGATCTTGTGAGAATCATTTCTTCTTCTATCATAGAAATCATAGTGGGGACTGGGGTGAACCCTTCCACGTACGAGCAATACCTTCGCCTAACCAAGGCAACTAGGAGCCCATGGAACCTAACGATGCTAATCTTTGCTAGGTTGGACTATTAGGCCCAAGGTAAACCATAAGAGGAGGAGCTTCCATAGGCAGGATCTCCATCACACGACCAACCAGACTGACGGGTATCGTGATTAGAGAGGAGAAAGCCATGGCCACATGGGTAGAAGCTGATGATGAGGACAAGACCACCAAGTTGGACTCCAACAAAGGCCTGGGGGATGATCAAAGTGAGTTAGAGTCTTTTGACCCAGCCCTCTTAGAGGACATTGTGATACCATAGTAGATTGATCGCAAGATTACGCTAGATTATCAGTGATGCCCAAGACGAAAAAGACGATCGATTAGCCGTAGGAGCCGGATACACCGACCAACGAGGGCTCCTTCTCCGGGAACTCCTCTGTCTATGGCTCTTTGGAATAAGTGAACCAAAACATGCCCCTTAACGTGCATAACCTTGAGGGGGCATAGCATAGCAGTAGTATCATGGGTCTCCCTGCCTGCTCTTAACTAGGAGGCGATGGGGTGATCAAGTTATGGAGCATAGCTTAGCCTTGCACTACTTCCTTCTTTAATTCCTTCTTCGCACTTCTCCGAATTGTGCTTGTGATTTCTTATAGCGGTCCATTGAGCTTAGGTCTGCTCTTGATGCTATCGCCACGAGGGAAACACATCCGAGGAGTCCCACAATGAGCCTTATGCTAACACCACCCATCCACAGCAACCTGACCCCACTGCTCCACTGCACACGCCGATCAGGTCCCAACCACTCAATGGGAGGGGGAAATGACCTGTCCCTATATGAGGAGGTGATGATCGAGGGAGCCGAGAAGAGGAGGAGGCAGATTAGAGGAGGTTGTCCAATAGGTTTTGGGTTTCGTCGTTGGATAGCTAAGGGAGTGTCCCGGCCTATGGATTCTCCGAGGAGGTGGACGTAATCGGATCCTAACCGAGGGTGGATGAGCTCGAGGTAGTGCGGTCGACACTTTAATGGAGGTTGAGGCAGATGACGGCCTTCGAATGCTGGCATAGATGTTGGCTAGGTGGCGATGGAAGCCCCATACAACAAGTGTCAGTTTCGGTCGGGATGGAGACTCATCCCCTGGATGAGGTCCTCAACTCTTAGCTATCGAAGTATTACTTTGTAAGGATCTTCACAATTGCCTTTCCAGGACTTATACCTTGAATTGCTCGTCATTCCAAGACGTGAGCTTAGCGCATTTACTCGGCTTTGGAAGATTTGACTAAGCGGTTGGAGAAGGAAATGACCGCACATCAGTAGCAGAGGAATATAGAGAGGAACTATGGAAGGGGCATCGAGACGCTAAGGGGGGAGAATAGGCTGTCGAGAGAAAGGCTTTGATGGTAGAGGAAGCTCGAAACATGCAGAGCGAGCGAGGGAGGTTGTTATCAATGGTCTTGCTATGGAGAGGACAAGATTTGAGGAGGAGCTCCAATAGGTGAGGACGGACCTAGAAGCGAATCATAAAAAAGAGGATGAGTTGTGGGATATGCTTCATTAGCACCTACGCTGCTCCACTCAGAAGGTCACAACCTTGAATGCCCGGTGGGATGGTTGGTTAAATAGGATGTTGAAGCTACCTGTTTTGAACAACTGCCATCTCCCATTATCAGTTTCTTTTATTTTCCAAGAGGACTATAAGATGGTCCATGTTGGGGTTGCGATGGATATGCTGATGTTCAATGTATCACCCCTAATTGTTCTCACTCCGGAGCAAATTGCCTCCCTAGTGGGGACCAAGCGGGCCTATCGCTTTTGGGCCTCTGTCGGTGGATAAGGAGCTAATTTTGATGATGATTGCCATATTAATGCAACCTTTCCTCCCCTATAAGCAGTAAGGTTAGTTTTCTTTTTTCTTTTTTGGATGATGCCTTGGTCCAGTTGTAATCATGTTTGTAGATATTTGAACGTTGCTTATCTTTTGTGTTGAATGTTGTCAGTATTAATCAGTTTCATTTGTTTGAATTATATGTGCTTGTCTTACCTTTCTATTGTCCATCATTGCATATACTTAGGTACGTATATACT
Organism: Allium fistulosum; assembly: GCA_030737815.1. Lineage (NCBI taxonomy): Eukaryota > Viridiplantae > Streptophyta > Magnoliopsida > Asparagales > Amaryllidaceae > Allium > Allium fistulosum. The sequence continues at coordinate 639,183,241 of CM060907.1, read as the reverse complement.
TACATTCCCCTGACCTTACTTTTAACTATTCAAGGTCAATCTGCTCTTATGCCCCCGTCATTTATGAATAAACACTAGGCTATCTATGTGCAAGACAAAATAAGAAAATATGACGAAAGCAAAGAGCATTTAGGCAAAATAAGACTTATCTTTTAATGAAGTTTCTTAGGCTGCATTTTTGCATGACGGGTGGGAGTTGTTTTTGGGCGCCTGGGTTGGGGTTACTATGTAGGTAATCACAATGCTTCAGCATCATTGTATTGCCCCATTAATGGGAAGTAGGCATCATCGCGGGTGAACGAATTAGGACTACTGCAGGGGTGGTATGGCCATCGATTCTTCGATGCCTCGATGATGAAGGAAGCATTGAATGTCTTACGCATCCCCATGGAGTAGCACTATGGATGCTTGGTTCAGAGTTACAGCATGGGTAACTACACCGCCAGGGAACCAATGCCCCGTCCCTCTATGGAGAAAGGTAGCATCATAGGAGAATGAATTAGGACTGATGCGAGGGTTGTATCATCATCAGTTCGTCGATGTTTCAATAAGGAAGGAAGCGTTGAGTTGCTTGCACATTCCCATAGAGCAGCACTATAGATGCTTGGGTTGGAGTTACAGTAGTAACAGCGTCACTAGGGCACCAGTGCCCCATCCCACCAGGGAAATGGGTAGCATCATGGGCGAACAAATCAAGATCACAATGAGAGTGGTCTTGCCATTGGTTCGTCGATGCCTCAGTGAGGAAAGAAACATTGAGTGGCTTGTGCATCCTAATGAAGCAGCACTACAAATGCCAGGTTTAGAGTTACAATGTGGGTAATTGTTCCACTAGAGAACCAGTGCCCTGTCCCACTAGGGAGATGGGCAACATCATGGTTGAATGAATTAGGACTACTACGGGGGTGGTCTAACCATCAGTTTGTCAATGCCTCAGTAAGGAAGGGAGCATTGAGTGGTTTGTGCATCCCTACGAAGCAGTTTCTTGTGCATTCCCTAGTGGTTGAGGTGGACATTTGGCTTGACTCCTCTGGATAGCCAATATTGCGGGGCACCCTAGCGATAGCAAGGGCTTGGACAGGTTGGTTCTGGTTGACTATTAGGTCGAGAATGTTCCAAGGATGTTCCGTTTGCTTTCCACATACCAAAATAGATGTGATACAAGACATATTGCCTTATAAATACAGCAATACTTCACAGCCTTATAACAGCAGCCTACAATTTACAAACATAATATGCCTAGAGGTGCATCGGGTTCCATGTGTGGGATACATTGGATCGATCGAGATTCAAGATGTGGTATGCCCTATTGGTAAAGGCAGTAATGACCACATATGGGCCTTCCCAATTCGGCCCCAAGCCTCATTCAGTCGGATCCTTGGTATTGATGAAGCCACAGTGCAAAACTAGGTCCTCGACTTTGAACTGGTGGAGTTTTAGACTCACATTATACTGTTTGGCTATCTTCCTGTTGTATGCTTCCATATGAAATTCAACTTCCGCTCTCTTTTCTTCCAACCCACCAAGTCCGACTCGAGCAGCTCTCATTTTTTTTGGGGTCATGATGAGACACCTCAGAGATGTATATCAACCTCGACGGGTAGCATAGCTTTATACTCATAGGCCGAAGAGAGAGGAGAGTGACTGGTTAATGTGCAACTATTAATGTGGTATGACTAGAGTACCAGAAGCAAGTGTTCAGCCTAGTTTCCCTTTGCATTTATGAGGTGCTTCTTTAATGTTCTCTTCATGGTTTTGTTCATAGGCTCAACCTTCCCATTGGTATGGGGATGGGCGACGGACGAGAAGCACTTTCTATTTCATTCCAATCACAGAACCCTTGAAACAATCCATCTTAAAACTGAGCTCCGTTGTCAATCATGATCTTCTTTAGGAGTCTGAACCGGCAGATGATGTTCTTGATCACAAAGTTAAGGACCTTGGGTGTAGCAACCCTTGTGAGAACCTTCGCCTTGACCCATTTCGTGAAGTAGTCGACGTTGACTATAGCATGGTTGAATCTGCCCTTAGCATTCGATAGCTTGACGATAGGTTAATTCCCTAAATATAAAATGACCAGGGGATGTCATAGAGGTCAAGAGATTTGAAGAGGGTCTCGGGATCTTGGAAAAGCTTTTGTAGCGGTTGCACTTCTTAAAATACTCCATGGCGTCTTTAATCATGTTTGGCCAGTAATACCCTTGATAGAAGGCTTTCTTTGCTAGGCTTTTCCCCCATCGTGATCCATACGAAAACCTTCGTGCAATTCCTCCAGTATGTGGTTAGCCTTTTCATTGATAATATATCTTTGAAGGGGAGTTGAGTACCACCATTGGTATAATCCATAGTGGCGCAGTGGGGTACCTGGTATAGGATCCTTCGGGCCTCTTTTCGTTCAGTTGGTAGATCGTCGCTCGTGAGGTACATCATTAGTGGGGTCATCCAAGAGTCAGAGCAGGCTTCATTGATTTCCATGGTGGTTGCCCCCGGTTCAAAGCAAGGGGTTAGCTACACCTCCATTAGGACTCAAGGGATACTTCCTTTAGGATTGCTGGCCACTATGGCCAACTAATTGGCTTTGACATTTCTTTCTCGAGGAATATGTTCTATATTGAAACTTGTAAAGGTCCAGATGAACTTCTTGGCTTCTTCCATGTAGAGAGCAAATGCCTTGCCTTTGACTTGGAAGCATTCTTCAATCTAATTGAAAACCAATGACGAGTCATTGAAAATTTGTAACGATTCCACTCGTAACTCTTTGGCCATCCTGAGACCGGCTTGGATAGCTTCATATTTGGCTTCATTATTTGTAACCTTGAAGCTCGAGCAGATGGTGAAGCAAAGTTCCTTATGATCAGGCATGACCAACACCATTCCTAGCCCCATGCCTATCTTTTTAAATGTGTCATCGATGTATAGTTTCCAAGGGGGTAAATTGCTTGTCGCTCCTTCACCGTCGCTATCGAGGTTGGAGCACTCGGCTATGAAATTGACCATGGCCTGGCCCATAATTGAGGTATGAGGGTGGAAGGTGATGTGATGCTGTCCAAGTTCCATAGACCATTTCAACAGTCAACCTAATGCATTAGGCCGGCTTGATACCTATCTAAAGAGTTGATTGGTGAGAACTTTGATGAGATGAGCTTGGAAATATGACTGTAGGCATCTGCGGCCTTGAGTAAGCAGTAGTATACTTTTTCTAACTTGGAATATCTTGTTTTGGGGCCTGTTAACCTCTTGCTAATGTAGTACATGAGACATTGGACTTTTCTTCATCGCGGATCTAGGCTGATCGCATGGTCTGTCACTACAAGATACAAATATAGGTCCTACCCATCAACTGGCCTTGATAGCACCGGAGGTATGGCCAAGTGTCTCTTCAATTCCTCAAAGCCTTTAAAGTAATATTTACTCCATACAAATGACTTCCCCTTCTTGACGAGGTCGAGAAGGGTTCATAATGGTCCGTGGCTTTCAACAAAAGGGGGCTGAGTGATGTAATCATTCCATTTAGACTATGCACTTGCTTGATTGTGCATGGCACCTGCATCTCTTGAATTGCCTGAATCATGTTAGGATTGGCCTCAATTCCCTTATCGCTCACTAAAAAGCCAATGAACTTTCTAGATCGTACTGTGAAAGAACATTTCTTGGGGTTGAGCTTTAAGTTGTATCTGCAAAGGATGTCAAATGTTTCGACCAAATTCTTCACATGCCCCCTGGCCCTTTCAGACTTGACCGACATGTCATCCACGTAGACCTCCATTGAGCGGCCGATTTGTTGAGTGAACATTCGATTAACAAGAGGTTGATATGTAGCACCGACATTATAAAGGCCAATGACATAGCTTGGTAGCAGTAGAGCCCATCGTTAGTGATGAATGAAGTATCTATGCTGGCTTAACTCTTCCTTCTATGCTTCCCTATGTGGAAAATGAATCAAGCGCTGCTGGTCGGGGCCATACATAACATTCAGGTTATACCCAAAGTAGGCGTCCATGAATGTGAGTAGTTCGTGTCCATTGGTCATGTCAACGAGTTCAATCTTGGGATATATGAAAACTATCTTTAGGGCATGCCTTATTTAGATATGAGAAGTCGATGCAAGTTCTCCAAGCCTCACTCTGTTTTCAAACTAGTATCGGGTTGGCTACCAAAACCGAATAAGTCGCTTCATAGATGAAACCATTTGCTAGAACTTTTCCCATTTCCTCCTTGAGTGCCTAATACCGATTAGTTTGAGATGTCGTCTCTTCTGTCGGACCGTGTGAGCTATTGGGTCAATGTCGAGGGTGTAGCATATAACTAAGGGGTCGATACCTATCATATCGACATGCCCCTAAGCAAATAAATCCTAACTCTTCCTCAGGAAAGAAATCAACTCGCCTCTTACTTTAGAGCTCAACTCTTTGCCTATATAGACGACCTCACCGGGGTCATCACTATCAATCATACCTGGCTCAAATGACATGGTCGGGCCATCCTTGGGACTGTAATCCCCCACCCAAGGATCAAGAGGGTCTTCATTATGATCTTCAACATTCTCTTCCAAGTTACACTGGTCCAATGCATATATTATGCACTCAGTAACATTCTCGACCGGTAATGACGTCTATGTTCAAGCCGAAAAGCCAATGTTGCCCCTAGTACCAATAGACGTGTCCTCTTACACCTAAGAGAAAGGATTAATTGTGTCTTCTATCCCCACATACCAGCTGTAGTGAACCTGTTCATTCCATGTAGCGATGAGTTCTCCGGTCTTGCTCGGTGTTTGCGCCAAAAATGGTCATAAACACCCAATTGCAGATGAAAGCACCAAATCACAGTCACATATCACAGATAGATTGTATGTAATAGAATTAAATATGAAGAACACTCAAAAAAATTAAAAGGAAAGCAGTAGAAAGACAAGATTTATAGTGGTTCGGCGTTGTAACCTACATCCACTTTGAAGAGTTGCTGTTTTATTGATGATTCTCTACTAATTTACAAGAGTCCACTTGATAGTATCCGAGTTACAATGCAGCAGAGTAACGACGTAGAAGAGCCAAAAGATCCTTTTTCTGAAGATCTTGGACTGTTATTTATAAGTGTACACTGGAAATATCTGTCTCAATCTTCGGAAGACTCCTTCCATCACGTGAGTGGGCCTACGTGATCGATCTCTGATAGTTTCGACTCGATCCATGATCGATTCAAATGAGATTTGTATTGATCCAAATCTTGCCCAATCGAGCCGAGATCGATCATGAACATTCCTGAGGTCGTACGCAAGCTCTTGTGAAAATTTGGTAGCATTTGGACATGTAGATTTTGAGTTATGACCGATGCAAGTTTGAATTTGTTGAAGGCTGTCGAGTTCGCATCGCTTTTGTTCGCATCGCTAGATTTGCATCGATCATATCTTGAGCATACGAACTCCGATTGACTTGAAATTTGGAATGTTGGCTTTCATAGCTTTGATTGTCGTGTCATGTTAATTGTAGCTTGATTCGTACGCGAACAAAATTTACCAGCATCCATAGTGAACTTTGTAGGTAATCTATCGTCGGGACTGATTATCTTCCGTTTTCAGTTAATTCTTTGGTGTCACCACCTTGCCAAAAGGCGGGATAACACTTGCCTCCCAAAACATGCCTTGGGATAGGAAGGTGTGTTTTGTAGTTTGATAAGCTGGATGTTCGTATCCTGATAATGTCCTGAAAAGAGGTTGATAGTCTTACCAGACTGTGAATAGTGACCGTTCTTGATCATATGCCATTCAGGGCGGTATGTAACCGTTCGAGGTCGGATGCCGTTCGAGGCGAGTTGCGACCGTTCATGGCCGGGGTGCCGTTCGTGGCGAATGGTGACCGTTCGCGGTCGGGTGCCGTTCGAGGCGAATTGTGACTGTTCGAGGTCAGGTGCCGTTTGAGGCGAATTGTGACCGTTCGTGGTCGGGTGCCATTCGTGGCGAGTTGTGTGTGCCCGGGGGGACTTAGTATCATTAATGTCGGATTTCACATTCGAGTGAGTTTTCGAATTGTTTGTTATGGTGGTTTATCGCCATCTCAGAGCATGCCCGAGGATGGTTCGCGATCCCGTACATGTGTAAGTGACTTAGCCATTATGGAATTACAAATACCAGATTTACATTCAAAATGAGTCTTACAACCAAAACGATCAACCAAATCAAGTCCAGATGCAAAGAATAGAAAACAAAAACAACGTAGAGACGTCAAAGTGTAGACACCTACACTAATGCGGTTGATAGTCGTCTTAGAGCACGCCTAAGGACCGTTCGTGATCCTATACATGTGTAAGCGACTTAACTGCACTAGTGTGGAGTTTGCGACTTATTCATCATTATTTCAATCAGTTGAAGACAAGCTGATGCCTCGATCCCAAGCCGTCCCCAGTTGATGCAGATGGTGGTCGTTCTTGCTCCACCGTTGCTGCTTGCCTTCTCACGTACTGTGATAGCATGCCGTTTCAGATATGCCCTTCTATCTCATCCCTCAAGTGCCTACAATCATTTGTACTATGGTCGCTTAGCTCGTGGATTAAGCAGTACTTGTCTGATTTCCTCTCATTGTTGGTCGGATCCCTCCTCATTGGCCTCCGGTAGTGAACCTGCCCCCTAGTGTCTTGGTAGATTCGCTCTAATGTCTCGCTCAACTCTGAATAAGAGGTGAATCTCGGCTCCTTTCACGGTCGCTTTGGCTCATCACAATAGTCCTTTACTTTCCGTTTCCCTTTCTCCTTGCCTGAATCCTTTTCGGGCGGATCTCCGCTTTTGACTGCATAAACATCAACCCCCTCTCCTTCCTCTCTCTCAGCATTTGCATCCTCTTATCGCAGAAACCTTTCTACCTCATGGTAAAACTCTCCTAAGTCCATAGATGGATCCCTCGTCAGTGAATTCTTGAATTCTGAGCCATCAACTATGCCAGATACAGCTGCCATCAGAACCATGGATGGATCTGGCAGATCCATTGATGTCGCTGCTGCATTGAATCGTGTTAAGAAGTTCCTCAAAGACTCTCCGGTCTTCTGCTTTAGTGTCGTCAAACTCATCACATTCTTGGGCCTCGAGATGTGAACCCTGAACTGCCTCATAAACTTTTCAGTCAACTTGGTCCACATTCCAATCGAACTGCTCTCTAATTGTCTAAACCATAATGCTGCTATGTCCGTCAAATACAGTGGGAAACATCGGGCCATGATCTCCTCTGATGCCCCCAGTACTTCCATATGCCGCATATACCTCGTCAGATGAACAACAGGGTCTGTCCTTCCATCATACATCTCCAATGTCGGTAGCTTGAATTCTGGTGGATTCCTGGCCTGCCTAATTGCAAGAGCGAAGGGGTTCATGTTAACATCTTCCAGATCTCTATTCAGTAATCCGCCTCTCATAGCTCATCTGACCATCTCCGCCAATCTGTCACTGTCATCAAGCTGTAGTCCTTGTCTATTGCCTCCGATCTGCCCCCCGAGTTCGCGAGGGATCCTGGAATCTACTCTCCTGGATGGGCATCCATTCCTCTATCAACGCCGTGTTGAACAGCTCTGCCTGGTATCCTGCCTGAGGTTGGATCAACATGCTCCTGGGGAGTGCCCCTCAGCTCATGGGCTGCTCCTGCTGGTCCTGCTCTATTCTGAATCCTGGTTGTTCCATGCTTCAGATCCCTATCTCCAGCACCCCTTGCAGTGGCGTTCTCTTGATTCTGCACTCTAACTTGTCCAATTTGCTGGAGTAGGTTATGCATCATTTCTTCTTGCCTTTTCAACATTTCCTCCTGCATAGCTTCCATCATCATCTCCATCTCATCTCGGGTTATGAAGAATGAGGCCTGATTCGCTCTCGAGGAAGCCTCCTGACTTCCTTCATGCTGGCTCCTTTCTGCTCTTGGTCTCCTTGCTGATTGCTTCACCATTGCTTTCCAGATCTAAGTCCTTAAGCCTTCAGATCCGAAATCCAAGCTGTAGAATCCCTGAGTTCAATTCTCAGTGAAAGCACCAAAATGTTTGCGCCAAAAATGGTCACAAACACCCAATTGCAGATGAAAGCACCAAATCACAGTCACAAATCACAGATAGATTGTATGTAATAGAATTAAATATGAAGAACACTCAAAAAATTAAAAGGAAAGCAGTAGAAAGACAAGATTTATAGTGGTTCGGCGTTGTAGCCTACATCCACTTTGAAGATTTGCTGTTTTATTGATGATTCTCTATTGATTTTCAAGAGTCCAATTGATAGTATTCGAGTTACAATGGAGTTCAGCAGAGTAACGACATAGAAGAGCCAAAACATCCCTTTTCTGAAGCTCTTGGACTTCTATTTATAGGTGTAGGCTAGAAATATTTATCTCAAACTTCGGAAGACACCTTCCATCACGTGGGTGGGCCAACGTGATCGATCCCTGGTAGTTTCGACTCGATCCATGATCGATACGAATGAGATTCGTATCGATCCAAATCTTGCCCAATCGAGCTGAGATCGATCATGAACATTCCTGAGGTCGTACGCAAGCTCTTGTGAAAATTTGGTAGCATTTGGACTTATAGATTTTGAGTTATGACCGATGCAAGTTTAAATTTGTTGAAGGCTATCGAATTCGCATCGCTTCTGTTTGCATCGCTTTTATTCGCATCGCTTGATTTGCATCGATCATATCTTGAGCGTACGAACTCCGGCTGACTTGAAATTTGGAATATTGGCTTTTATAGCTTTGATTGTCATGTCATGTTAATTGTAGCTTGATCCAGACTCGAACAAAATTTACCAGCATCCATAGTGAACTTTGCAGGTAATCGGTTGTCGGGACTGATTATCTTTCGTTTTTAGTCAATTCTTTGGTGTCATAGCCTTGCCAAAAGGTGGGATAACACTCGGACCGGCCAAGGAAAAAATAGTTCCATCGGTAATGTCATTTTGGCTCAATGCGAAGATCAACATGTGTGATTTGCATTTAATAGCCAAGGTGGCCCCGATGCGGTTGTGGGCAACAAGCTGCCCAAACGGTCTCTCAGGCATGCCTTCACCGATGGTTGTCATTTCCTATTGCAGCATGTGCACTCCCTTCTTTGCTTGTTGTAAGGAGATATTGTAACAATCTTTGGAAGCTTGCAGGTTTCCTCGAACACATCCTAATCCTCCCTTGATGGAGAATTTCATTTTGAGCTGCTATTAAGCTACTATTGCATCAATATCTAACAGGGCTGGCTATCTATTGAGATATTATACACGGACGAATAGTCTACTACAATGAACTAAACTTGGAATTTTTCCACCAACGGTTCCTCATCGGAAGTGACCACTTGAGAAGTAACCCTTACGGGTACTATGCTAACTACCCCAAACCGGTAAATGGGTAATGCGTAGGGAGCAAGGCTAGAGGTATGAGTCTTCATCCTATTGAAAATGTCTTTGAACTCTCATTGACAAAGCTACCCCTATCAATGAAGACACGATGGACCTTTGTACTGGCCACGCTGATTGAGATGACTATGGCGTCATAGTGAGGGAAGCCAACTCATCTCTTGTCTTTTAAGGTGAATGCAACATCGATGGAGTCCTAGTCGACCCGAGTGAACTCTAGGGCCTGAAGGTCTAATGAATAAACATGATCCTAGAGTTCTCTCCTATAGCAGGCCTGAGCCTTCGACTGCTGCCAGCTACGTAAGGACCCTCCACATATTAATAGGATCTCGGTATTGATCGTAACTACACTATTGTCATTTGCTCACTGAGGCAGGGTAGTTAGGTTGTGCCGAGCGTTATGATGCTCCACTTGTTACATGATAAACTAAACTAACACCCCTTCTTGGATTTTCTGCTCTATCTCATACTTGGGGTGCCAACACTCATTAGTCGAGTGGTCATTGAACCGGTGAAATTCACAATATTTACCACTGCCTTTGGGTTCCTCCCTATGCTCGGACTGTGAGGGAGTGGGCCATTTAAATGCAACGCGGTCACGTGTGGTAAGATAGATAGTTTCCATGTCATGGTTTGATGTTCCATAACTGGTGTATCTGGGCTTGAAGCGTGCTCCATCATCGAAACACTTTTTGTTATTTTCCGGCCAACTATGCTTTCGCCAGTTATCCACTCTTGGACCATCCTTCTTCCTTTAGTTGATTTTGTCATCAATATCAGAGACGTATGTCTCTTTCGTCTTCGTGATGTCGTTAACCCTTTTGAGGAAGTCAGTAAGAGATGAAGTAGTATGCTTCTATAATTACTTCCAATATATAGGATCGATACTTCACCCCTAAACAAAGGGCTACCATCAAGCTATTCTTATCAACTCCTCTTGCCCTTGCTGATTCCTTGTTAAAGCAGTTGACATACGAGTGGAGTGATTCGTACAGTCCTTACCTGATATTGCCCAGCTCGTTAGACATCATTATTCTTGTCATTAATGCGAATAAGTGGATCTTGAATTTAAAACACAATTAGGCCCATAAATGAATACTTCCAGTCTGTAGATGAAGGATCCAATAGGATGGTGGCCCGATCAGAGTGGAGGGAAATAGGATACATTTTACGAGGCTGGAAATCCGACCAGCTCGAGTTGCTGAGTAGAAGGCGGTGACATAATCAGATAGGTTGGCGCTCCCATCATATTTGTCCATGGAAGGTAGGACATACCTACGGTGAATGTGAGTGCCTATGGTCTCTCTTTGGAGAATGGTTCTCCATTCTCATCATCTAACTCCCTACCTTCATCACCATGCTTCTTGTCTGAATCAGTGCATCTGCTGATGTAGGGCGACCATTCCTTCTCGGAGGCCGGGTTCAGCATGTCGTGGATGGCGATGATCCCTTACGGAAGAGAGGCTTCTCGGTCGCCTATCTGGTGTCGAGGACTATGGTGATAATATTACAAAGGGGAACAACAATGCCTGATTGGAGTAGGAGACCTACTCCAAACAATCGATGGGGACCTGGGTGGATAAGGCCATCTTCCCAAGAATTTGTGCCAAGGTGCCTCCCTTTAAGGCCGGAGTGAACAGATGGTTCTCTTAGCCCTGGGGCCCTACCTTGCACTCCACCACTAAGGCATTCAAAATAGATATCAAGATTCCCATTTGTCATCCGTAAGCGATGGAAAGAAGACCGTCTCTCGGTTGAAGGAAATCAACGGCACATTGGTGGATCTAGTACTAGGATATCATGGACGTCCTCTTGCACTAGAACAGCATGAGCATTCCTATGGTGGACACAAACTCCTCGAGTGGAGTTTCCAGAACTACCCTTTCCAAAGCTTCGACGGTGCTCATAATTTTGTAAGCAATCCAAGGGACTGGTTGAGGAGTCTGTTTAGCCATTGGAGGAACATGTGAGGCAAAGCGGACCGTCATCTGGGCATCCAATCTTTTCCTCAGACACTCCATTTCACAAGTCAAATTACCCACATCCATTAGATGTTCTACCATGGTGCGCCACATGCCTATGCTAAGCCTAGGGATAGGGCAAGTAGCATTAGCAGTGGTGTTTCTGTTAGTTTCATGTTCATTGGATTTGTTACCCTCAAGTCCTGGGATTGGTTCCATGGCAACAAATTAGAACGGGTGTTCGAGGAAAAAGGTGAAGGAAAACGAGAGCTTTAGAAGGAGGCCCTCCTTCTAGCGTCAATATATTAACTAGATTTTTAATTAACCATGAATTTTTTTTCACGAGTGTATATTAGCAAGGATTGGCAGCTAATATCATAGTTAAAAAAAATGAGAAATGAGACGATACTAATATGTGGAAATGTAAAGAGACCATGATTTAGAGTGCTTTCGACTAAATGTGGTCTACGTCCACAGTGTGGAGCCTTTTATTATACCACTTTAATTATAGCAGCCTAAATTATAAGAAAGGGTTGCTAAAAATAAAAATATTATATTTCAGGCTAATTTTTTTCCAATACTTGTGAAGTTGTGCAGCATGATAAATTTATAATGGCTGAACTTGATGCTTGGATAACTGCAATTGGTCTGATGAAGTCTAGGAAATGCTCTAGGCTGTTGTAGGTGATATATGGTTGATGATCATGCTTGTTGGGATGCTAGGTAGTTTGTAGGGCATGGATGTAAACAGCTGATGTGCTACACTACAAAAATGCCCTCAAAATATGGTGGACAGTATGAGAGTAGGAGGTGGCCAAAGCAGAGGTACTAGGGTGTCAACCAAGTACATCATGAGGTTTACAACGACGCCTTTATTAGGTAAGCCATGCTAATGGATGCCAGCCTTTTGTAGAGACGATGCAGGTAGGGCATCTCTTAACTCGCGGGGGGGGGGGGGGGGGGTGGGGGGGAGGTTGATACTTGTAGATATGGTTGATGGAAGCTAGGGTTATTGTAGGTGGTGGCAAGTTAGCATAAGGATTATAGAGAATGAGGAGGCTGTATTGATAGCTTGCTGACTAGTCTAGTTGACCACCGAGGGACCTTAACTTCTTAGAATAACATGCTTTCGCCTTGCTGCCCACTACCCGAAAATTTGAGAGATCGACAGCTGATCTTGCCGAGATGGATAAGGTATATTATGAATGGATCTGGTAGGGCCGACAAGTGGGATGCGAAGTTGATGGGCTGTGCCCCTGATAGAGATGACATGCAGGCTCTTATCGTTGCTATTCGGGTTGGATCGGTTGAGGAGACGGGCGATTGCATTATATGGCCAAAGAAAATGGAGATGCTTAAGCAGGCCAGCCTACTTCTTTATTTGGAAATGATATGAGTAACACTATAAAAACAACAATTCTCAAGGATCAGTTAACTTAGGATCGGTTTAAAGCTTGCTCTGAAAAGAATTTTATTTGGCTGCCCAGAAGTTAGATCTATTAAGGAAGATTCCAGATCTAAAAATGATATGTCTGTTTCAGAATATGTTACTGAGTTTGATACTTTGTCAAAATATAGGATGTTGTTCATCAACACTCCACTAAAGAAGAATGAGAAGTTCATCATCGGCTTAAATCATTTTCTTAGTGGTAGACCAGTGAGCTACACTGATGAGAGCTTCGAAATGATTATAGAAAAGCATTTTCTACATGAGAGCTTGTACCCAAAGTCAAAAGTAGTTATTATTCCAAAAGAAGAGGCTAAACTACAAGTGGGCGGAGGTGGCAAGTGAAAATGGAATAACAAAGGAAAGAAGGGCAATGGGAGCCTGCTTGTTTCAAATGTGGAGAGAAAGGCCATTTTAATTGAAAGAGTGTATAGAAGATAGGCTACAACGACAGTAAGATTGGGCATCTTAAGAAGGATTGTCTAGAGTTGTTGAAGGATAAGCTAGTGTAAAGGGTTATGCTTTGAATGTTGTTCTTGCTTTGTCGAGCGCTTCATCGACGAAGGAGAAAGGGAAGGGCATCATGATGCAAGGTATGCTTTTCGTTTATGATATACATGTTTGTATTTTGTTTAATACTAGGGCATTACATTTGTTTATATCTAGTGACCTTGTAGACAAACAAGGATTGAGATCTGATGTAACGGTGCTATATTTTCATTGATAATTAACTGAAAATTGATTACGGGATTACATATTTCATAATTTAATTATGAGATTAAATGAGAACGTTTCGAGTAAACATACTGAATATTTAGGGGATAATTAATTACTTGTTGTTTTATAGATTAATGTATGTAATAATTTATTATGATAAGTATTTGGGTGTATATGTACTTATCACATTGCAACTTAACAAAGCATAATGAATATGGGAAGGAGGTTAAAGGGCTGGCAGCCTAACACATTATGACATAATGGAAATAACATGCCTACCATTGTACTCATTCATTACATTACTCTGGCAATAAAAATAAAATCTCTAGATAACAATTAATGGCCACAACCTAGAAAAGAAAGAGAAGGAGATAGAAGTTAAGGGGAAACTTAAAGCTCTTATCGATTAAGTCAACTAAAAGATCCAGGTAAGTAAGATCACTCTCATTTCTGTTTTCATGGATGATTGGATACTGCTATGATTAGTATGACAATATTCATATGTACTAAGTAATTATAAATGATAGAAAAGTGTTTTAATAAACATTGTGGGTTGAATGGCTTTTCTGGAGGACATTTATTACTTTACTCCTGTTTCTTCTCAATCAAATCAGTATGGGATATCTATTTGAATCTAGGTGTTCTTTATAACAAGAGCGATATTTTATTCGAGCGGAACACTCATAATGATGTCTCGGAGGCTCAAACTCATGACCTTTATAACCTTTATCTAAAGTGTCATATCTCTAACCACTTGAGCTAGAGGCCCTTAACTATTGATAACATGCATGATACTTTATTCAAGCAGAGCACTCTTTTTTGACGTTTGAGGGCCTGAACTCATGACCTTTAGAACCTCCGTCCAAAGTGTCACACCCTAACCACTCGAGCTAGAGGTCCTTGACTTTAAATTTTAACAAGTGGTATCAGAGCTACCCATCACTGATTTTACTTGGAAAGAATTTGACTTTGAGGTTGAAAATATAGAAATAGGGTTTTAAAATCCAATTTATTCCGCCTTTTCGTTGGGATCAGTTCTTGTTTGTATATCCTTATTCTATATTTCATCAAACTCCTTTTTTAAAGATTAAAAGAATTTTGATTATGATTGAATCTAACTGGAATGATCTACAAGTGAATCATGTGACTGAAATTCGTTGTAACGACCCAGAATTTTACCTCTTTGATTTGTGAATATTTAATTAATTTTAAATATTAAAATAATAGATTTTATAACTAAATTAAAACTCTTTTAATAATAGATAATGGTGGTAAATAGTTTTTAAATTTTGTTTAGAAATATAATTAGTTCGATGATCTTTTCAAAAAAAAAATATTCTCAAAAAAATAATTAGTTCGATGAAAAATCGAAAATATGACCGGAGCACGTTTTTCGAATTTTCGACTTTTCATCGACTAAAAATTATCGTAAGTGTTATAAACCATAGAATATAATGTACATACTCAAATTTACAATTAGTTAAGGTATGCATATATATATATATATATATATATATATATATATATATATGTTTGTGTATATAGTTAAGTTCACAAAATAAAGTTAAAAGAATATTCCATGAAGATGCCTTAGGAAACATGTTTAGACATAAGTACACATGCATTAACTTCATGTTGGCTAAGCGAAGGGGAGGGGAGACAAGCTTGTGGGCTGAAGTACATAGGGGAAGAGGAGCATGGTGAGATGGAAAAAAGATGAGGAGAGTAAAGGACTAAGGGTGTTTAGGTAATTTGATTTGTTTCTTGCTTATAAATACCCCTTTCATTTCTTCATATTTGCCTTCTCATCCTTCTGTCATATCTTCCTAATTATTTAACCAAATGGATATTTTCCTTTTTTCAAACTATGTCAAATTTCAGTTGCTACAACTTTTTTGTAGATCACTTTTTCAAATTCTAGGTCTAGCTACGTCAAAATCTCGTTTATTTGCAAAGTGTTTTTGGACTCAGAGATCCAAGTCCGAAAATGGCATTCTTATTTCAACCATATATTCTTCAGAATAAATCATAATTGAGTGTTTCTTTTTTTTTAAATTGTTGAGGAAAGAATTTCCTAAAACTTTCCTTTTAACCACTTTACCAAATTCCGTGCGTGACATGTCCAAAAACTAAGGAGAAGATGACCCTTTTCGAGTTGATTTTTGGTGGTTTCCAAGCTTTACAAGTTTAAAGTTTATTTCAAGTTTCTAAAAAGATTTGGTGAGTAAACCCTCTTATATTTTGGAAATATTTTAACTTTATATTTGTTATGTTTTTATGCAATATTTTGGTTGTTTGGTTGGATTTATCATGTCATTGGATATATGCATGTTGCTTGTATGTGATTAAATATGTGGTATGGTTGATTTTTAACTTAAACTTGTTAGCAAAGCCTAATATGTGCTGTTATGGTTATAAAATTAGATCTTTTGCTTATTTTGGAATCGTGAGATGTTTATGGATGTTTATCAACTTGTGAATGCTATGAAAGATTAGCATTTGACTTGTTAAGGTGACATGGAGATCTCTTAAGTTAAGTGGTTTACTTAATTTGTTTTCTAATAAAAAGTTCTAACCTTTACATTTGTTTTCAAAACTTTTTACTAAGTTAGTAAAGTAAGTTAAAGTAAAGGACAAGAATTTTAAAGGTTATTGTATATGTAAAATAAGTTTTCAAGTTATGGCATCCATAGCGTGGATGTAGTTTCGCTTTAAAAATCCGAATTTTTCAAATTTAAGTTTATACTTAAAATTGTTTTGTAAATGTTTTACAAGCCTACTAATAATGGTTTTAAAAGTTAATTAAGTATTTAATAATTAATTAACTAATTAAGTTTTAATAATTATTAATTAAGTGTTAATAAGGTTTATTAACTTTAATTAAGCGAAGATTAACTACTAATTAATTGCCTTTTTAAGGATAAGATTAATTTTAATTAATCAATTATTAAGTATGATTAATTTTTAATTAATTATAAGTTAAGTATATGATTTACTTTTAATTAATTACTAATTAAATATAGGGTTAAGTATTAATTAATTATTAACCATGTGTTTAATTTTAGATAAATTAAGGTTGTAATTTATAAATTATTTGTTAAAGGTTTAGTTGATTATTTAAGACTTAATTAAAGATTATTTAATTGAGATTAATTAATATTAAATTATTAATTAATGTTTAAATGATTATTTAATAATTAATAAAGGATTAATTAGTGTTTAATTATTTATTTAATAACTAATTATTGTTTAATCATTTATTTAAAGGTTTAATTATTTATTAATTTAGTTATTTAATTAAATTAAGATTTAATAAAGATTAATTATAATTTAATAAGAGTTTAATTTATAATTAATTATTTTATAGGGGAGTTTAAGTTTTAAATCCTTTGATTTTCCAAGAATTAATTTATTTAAAAAGGGAATTCTTTTACAAAGGATAGTTTTGAGCACAAGGGATTCAAGTGTCGATACATTAAGTAGACAAATAACTATGAATGAGTTATAATGTTGATTGATTGAATTGTTTGGACATCTAATAGCAGAATAAATCTCCATTCTACTATGGTTTAATTGTTTAGTTGTTGTGGACACAGGATAAAAAAATAAATTTCCATTCTATTATAAATTGGTTATTGATTGTGTGGACATATGTTAACAGAATAAATCACCGTTCTGCTAATTAACTTGTATTTGACATCTGTTTAGTAGAATAAATCATAGTTCTGCCATAATTTCCCAAGTAGCTTATGCGGACATCTATTTAAGCAGAATAAAAACTGATTCTGCTATTATAATAACTTGGACATGTGTTTAGCAGAACAAATCCCCTTCTGCTATTATAATAAC
Source organism: Allium fistulosum (assembly GCA_030737815.1). Taxonomy (NCBI): domain Eukaryota; kingdom Viridiplantae; phylum Streptophyta; class Magnoliopsida; order Asparagales; family Amaryllidaceae; genus Allium; species Allium fistulosum. The sequence continues at coordinate 639,165,900 of CM060907.1, read as the reverse complement.
TTGGACATGTGTTTAGCAGAACAAATTCACGTCTGCTATTATAGTAACTTGGACATCTTACCTATATGTCGATTTGTTTGTTGTCAACTGATTCCACTATACATATCTTCTTGTTATGTAAATACCCATAATATAACTTGAAAGGTAAACTTAATTAAAGAGAAGCATTGCGGACATTAAGCTTCTTTCTGATTTTTAAAGTCAATCATACTTTTAATAATGGTTTCAAGTAGAGTAATGATTTTAATAAAAGATGTTTTAAATAATCGTTTTGTTTATTAAGAGGACTTTATTAAATGAGTTTATTAAAGGAGTTTTGTTTTAAATAAGGAATATTTATAAGAAAGTTTTATAGATGATTTTAGATATTTATAAAGGAAGTTTTATAAATAATTTTAGAGATTTATAAAGTGATATATAAATGGTTTTGATATTTATAAAAGATTTTTGTAAAATTTAACTTGGTGATTTATAATGAATTTTGTAGATGGGTTTGGAATTTAAGTAAAGAAATTTCATAAATAAAAGAGATTTATTAAGAGGATTTATAGAAGGAAATTTATAAAAGGATTTGAGATTGGATTTCCTTTAACTAACCTTCTTAATTCTGGTGGTATGGACATAAGTTCCACAGTTAACACCGAAGGAATATTGTTTGAGGTTATCTTTATCTCTAATTTAAATAACATTTTGTTTGATCCTTTGATATGACTTGGAAATGAGAAATCTTTCACAAATGTTTTGTGAATATACTTATGTCAATGGGATAAGTATATGAATGTTTTGATAAACACTTTTGAAAAGAGTTTTAATAAATGAAATATTTAGTTTGAGGCTTAGTGGTTGCTATGGGTATTTAAGTCTCTGAATTTGTTGTTGTTTGTTATTTGATAGTTAAATAACTGACTATCAAATATGGACCAAAATATAAATCCATAAATATCTAGGAGAAACACATGAGTTATATGGCATAGTCATCTTCGATGATGTTGTACTGTGTGTATAAATCTCGTTTTATTCTCCTAGGTCAAATGATAGGTTGATCCGTCCACTTAAACGGTTAGGGGGTGATCCCTGCTCCTATGTATTGTCTAATTATTTCCAAAAGAACCGGGGTTGAGTTTACCAAAACTGTCGAATGTTGTTTCAAAGAGACCGGGATCAGATTTGTTTTATTCAAAAACGACTACGATCCAACTCAAATGTTTCGAATTGAAGATGGAGCTTTTGAAGTGCAAGGGCTACTTGCTACTAATCATGTGGGTGATTCCAAAATGGATATAGTAGAGGTAGTGCGTTCAGTTTCGTTCAGACCTAGAACGAACTTGTATGGATGAATGATAGTATTGCATTTCTACCTAAAGGGCAGTGTTAGCATTCCATGATGGTTGCTATATAAAAAGGTAATCGTAGCCTCAAGCCTCATCAACCGATAAAATGACTAAAGCAGGGACATGTGGCAGGGCTATGTGGGTCGCTTCCATTAGAGTATGATCATCCCAAGATCTAGTGTCGATATCTCTATGTATGCTTCGGGGCGCATTATGGTTGTTTGATTGCAACCAAGGGGTGATCATATTCGGTGCTATCTAGTAAAGGGTAGGGTCGGTCCTGAGTAGCAGAGGTGCAACGTGTCCCGTACATTTTATCTAGAGGTGTACGGATTTGGTGGGTAGACCCTTACCTTTTCATAGTTGGAATCCATTCTCCAATAAGTGCCTTCGAACTTGATTGTATACCTATTATGCTGGAATTTAATAATGTAACAATTTTGGTTGTGATTAATAAGTTTTTATACCTAAGACATTATTATAATATCACTGGATTTTCTATAGAAAATGTTTTGGTTATCGTAAGGTAAAAACCCGACCGTGTTTATGTGCGGCGTGGTCTTATGAGATACCTTTGATTTTAAAGGAGTTTTAAACATAATAATTCAGTTGTTTTGAGTTTACTCACACCAGACCCATGTTTGACCCGAAGTTTTCTTTTCTTTTCCTAAAACTCTTGGGTGCTCAAATTTTTATAGGCAGCCAAGTAGTTAAGGTTTCCCACAGATGCATCTTGGAGGAGCTTGGAGCAGGAGGCTTCATCGATAGCTAGTTATTATTTTGTTTCCACTGTATTATATGTATCTTATATCAGTTAGGTAGGGACAGGCTATTATAACTGTCCAAGGGTAGAATTTGTATTATTATAACTCTGATGTATCATTTTCGAAATAACTTTGTAAAGTATTATGTTGATTAATATATGTTATTCCGCTGCATTGTGAAATTCTGTGATTGGTTTTGTTTCTTTTGTCTTCTATCTTCTTTCTTTTCCCCTAATGACCTGACTTTCAGACACTTAAATGATCGGCACATGAATACTGTAGATGTATTAAGTGTCGTCTTTAGGTGTAAGAAAGGCAGATCGTTACATTCGTGAATTGATATTTATTTTAATATTAAATACTGGATTTGGTCTTGTTAATTTTTAACATTCAAAAACGGCACGCCTCCCTCTAAAAGACACTGACATCTTATTTATTAACATAAAGCTGACGAACATTATTTTTATCGACTATTACAACTTAATTTGATTAAAGTTAATCAAAAGTTCAAGCTGAGATAATATATATGGTATAGTCGAATAGAGACCGTGGCAAAAAGTAATAGTTCATTGGATCCGTATATGATTTTGATTTATCAAACAAGAAGTAAAAAGATAATGGTTGAGTTTAAGAATATAAGTAGGTTCAGATTAGTAGCAACTTCCTTTGCTATGAAAATTTGAATACTGAACACAAAATGCATGTAATTTTGGTTACAAAGAAACTCATATTAGCCTTCGTTGTATTCGAATTAATTAACGTAAGTTTATTTGAATTTTATCATGAATTCATATTTCTTAAGCATTGTTGGATGAATAGAAGTGTAAAATTTCATCAATTGGAACCAAGGATACATGTTTCTTATATATACGTACTAATTAAATATAATAAGAAAGGGTAACTATTAGTTCAAAACAGTTCAGGAGTATATGTATACATGTAATCTATATGACACTATGATTGTATATGAATTATAAAGCTATTGACATAAGCAATTATAATTATGTATACAATAAATTAAAGACAAAGTAGCATAGTGGCTATATTGTGGTTTGGATATACATCATAACAACAATATTCATTCAAGCTATTTATTATCACATATATTATGTCATTTATATATGATATTCAATATGGCATTTAATTAAGGTGTTTATTTATGACATTTATTATGTGATTTATTTATTTAGAGAATGTCATTTATATAACCCTCTATTTTAAGCAAGAAATTATAACAGCTATGACTAAATCATGTTGTGACACAGTTACAATTTTGAAATATGAAAGTGTCATATAGACCTAAAGCATTTACAATAGTGTTTAATAACACTTGAAATATATTATACATACATAAAGGAGTAAATTCAAATATTTTTTAATGTTGCTCATACATTAGTTGTGATCATCTTACATTCTAAATGAGCTAACTGAATCAATGTTCACTCTCTTGTTTTGATAGTTCACGAAGGATGTATTATATTTGTATGTGTAAGTAATTCATGCAAATATCAATGGGCCCAAAGGATGGTTACTATTTAGCCGAATTAGTCATGCAGGTGTGATGATAAATATGTGATAATTATAAGGTTTTACAATTAATAATTAATCACCCCGAAGGATGACTATTGTTTGACTTGAATTTATTGTCATTGTTTGATCATTACGAAAAGAGTACCACATACGCTTAATATTATTATTTAAAGACTTGATATAAATATTGTGCTAGGTATGTTTAAATGAGATTTACCAACTATATGAAATTATTATGGTTGCTTTTTTTGTATAGGCATATTTGGTGAATTATTTCTGTTTCAACAAATTTGACTATAATATTTGTTACGACCAAATTTTTGACGATCTTAGATTAGACTCAAACAAATGTAATGGACTGCAAACTGATGAAGGAATGAGCCAAGGAGCTTGGAAGGTATCAGGATTGAAGAAACTAAATATTTGGCCAAGTTTTAAAAATACAAATCATTTTGGCACTTACATGATTCATGTTGGCACCGACCTGATTCACGTCAACATGATTAGAACTATCTAGAATGATGATATGCAGAAACTTGGGAAGCTTGACGAACTTATGAACAATAAAATCATGCCGGTATCAACAAGATTTGGTTGGTACCGACATGACTTTGAAACTTAGAATGGCAAGAGATGGATGAAAGGAGCTTAAATATGAAGAGAAAGTTGGCTTGTTGATAATGACGTAAATTTCTATTGATTAGAAAACCGTCGTTAAAATATAATCATTGTAAAAATTGCAAGCGCATGGCGTACAATCGTAGTATGTATGCGAGTATGAGTCGATCTACAGGGAAAGAATTAAATTCTAATAATACTTAATCAAATTAACCCAAAGTTTTGAAGTGGTTTTTAAACTAAGAAATATTATAGAAAATAAGCAGAGGAAAAGTGAATAAAACTATGATATTAAGGAGCAATTTAGAGGCAAATCCACTTCCAATCATTTATATAAATCAACACAAAATTCATTGATAACCTCTCTTTAAAATATTAAGTAGAAATGATTGATGTGTTTATTATGAATATGGTTTATTTGTGTTATTAATTAGCACAACTTAAATCATCAAACTCTAACACACCATTCAAACAACCTATCAACTCTCATGAACATGACATGAAATTAAAGATAAAATCTATTTTAAGTATGATTTATTTACTATTAATTAGTAAAATAGACCATCAAATTTTTATTCTAGCTTAACTTTCACATCAAAATCATGTAGGCAAATGAACAAATAGTTTATGTTTACAATGGAATAAGAATAGCCTATTTGAGATGTCAACATAGACTATCAAAATTTACTAAAAAAGAGACATAAACCATCATCATTTAAAGTTTCCATTAAGCATAAAAGAGAGGTCATAAATGAAATCATTATGTTAATTTAATATGTTTCATGAGAGCTTCATTCCCATAAATTGAAGCGGTTTAGCTACTCATATTTGAAAACATGTTAACATAAAACGATTTCAACATTAAAAACAAGGAAAATGGGAGCTTATTAAAATAAAAGAGAGCTAACTACTTGCATGAAATAAAACTAAACTAATTACAAGAATTAAATCTATGCTACTAACATGAAATAAGAGAAGCATAAACTAAGTAGGAGAGCATGCAAAGAGAGCATAAAATAAAAATTGCATGAAAGTAAAAACAAGGCTAAGAAGTCATTAAGGAAATTTTTATTTAACTTTTATTTGTGACTACAATATTTCATGAAAAGAAGAAGATCATTACATGAAACATAAGGGGTATTTATACATGCTTAAATCCCTAATTCATATTTTTGGGGAATACCTAAAATGCCCTTGAGAAAGTGTAACCTCCAAGTAATCATTAGGAAAATAATTAATCCCCACTAATATACCTTTAAGCCTCCATCAGCATGTGCATGTGCTTTTAATTATGAACCATATGTTAGTGCGTATGTGGGCTCCTCCTTATTGGATGAATTCTTTTATTTCCTTTCTTCATTAGCCTTCAACACATGTGCATGCATTCATCCATGAAACCTCTTCATATCTGCATTTCATTTCCAACAAATAAAAATGTGCAAATAAATTTTCTCAAATTAAATCATACACAACATTACCATTTTACCCCTTAAATGAAGATGAATAAATGATGATTTGAAAACAACTTAAATTTTGGTTTAAACATGTAAAATACCCTTATATGCTCATTTATTTAAATAAAAGTAGATTAAATATTGGAATAAAAATATACACTTTTACATGCACATCAAATACCCCACACTTATCCTTTTATTCGTCCTCGAAACAAAAACTAGGATAAATCCGTTTTCGTAGGAAACATGAATGCGTATGCAACAAGCCGTTAAACCTCTAGGTGTCCCTGGTAGGATGAGTGTTGTCTCATGAGGGTTTTCAACGGATACTACCCACAAAATCCAAATGCGCTATGCAAAGTCTAATGCGAGTACATGATGCAATTTTTCAAAATTATTTACAAATGAAAATTTTACTTTTAAATCACGAGTAAGTTAAATATAAGTTTTGGTCATTATCAATAAATTTTAGTCCTTTTACTCATCAAAATTTCTAACAAAAATTAATTTATCATCATAATTAGACTCTAGTTTGGCTAGATGTTTCGGTTGATATCATAGTGCAACTATGAAATGGATCCTTTAGTTGACTATCAAGGTTTTGCAAAGTCGTATTTTTATTTCTTTTGAATAACAAGTCGAATCAAATAAGTGCAAATAATGCTTGGATTTCACTTGCTTTCACTCTCTATTTTGAAAAATATTAACATTATTATTATTTACACACCTAACTCAGATAAAGTGTGGCCAGATATACCGATCATGCACTGCCTTTCGGGCTTACATGAGAAGAGTACAGAGCGTGGCGAGTGTACACACTTGCGTATGAACACATGACTCTAGGTGGTTATTATTATTAATTTAATTTTTTTACATACACCTAACTCATATAAATTTAGGCCAGATATACCGATCATGCACTGCCTTTCGAGCTTACAAGAGAAGGGTACAGAGCATGGCGAGTGTACACACTTACGTATAAACACCTGACTCTAGGTGTTTCTTATTTTTATAAAAACTTTATTATTATTATTATTATTATTATTAGAGAGAGTTATGCAAAATAATCGTAGCACCACTTAACTTAGAAGATTCAAAATGTTATCACCTTTACTTTAAATCAACCACTCTTTTAAACAAAGATTACAATTAGGACATACTTCATAATTATCACCTATGAACCTTCCTATATACTAGTTAAACCATCGTTACTTGTAATCTAACTTTTATTTTTATTTTTGTTGAGACAAGTAAATTTTCAAAAATTTCAATTTAATAACCAAAAACCATATACTTATCCTATAGTGTTTCTTCAAAAGTAAATCAATATGCTAAAAAGAAAATTTGTTTTAGGGTTTTTTTTTGTTTTGGAAAGAAAATGAAAAAAAATAAACCATGAAAAATTAAAATAAACATGCGACTCCCCCAACACTTAATTTCGATTGTGTCCCCAACGTCAATGCATGATATAATGAGTGTAACAAGGAAAAATATGTACATATTTACAAGAGAGGGTTAACATTTCTTACTAGACATAGTATGGCTCATGAAGAGTCATGAGCTCCTCCTCTTCATCACTCGCCAATTCCAAGTAAGGTTTTAAACGATGACCATTGGCTTTAAAAGTCGAACCATCCCTAGGGTTTTCTATTTCCATGGCACCATGTGGAAAAACAATACATACGATGTACAGTCCTATCCACCTTGATTTTAATTTCCCAGCTAACAAATGAAGTAGCGAGTCATACAAAAGAACCTTTTGATTTGGCGGAAATGTTTTCCTTAGGATTGACTTGTCATGAAAAGCATTTGTTCTTTCTTTGTAAATTTTCTTGTTTTCATATGTGTTGTTCCTAATCTCCTCTAATTCATGAGTTGCAATTTTTTATTTTCGCCAGCTTTTTCAAGATCAAAGTTTATGTTCTTAATTGCCCACAATGATTTATGTTCAAGCTCGACGGGTAAATGACACGCTTTACCATATACAAGACTAAAAGGAGACATCCTAAGGTTGGTTTTATACGTAGTTCTGTAAGCCCAAAGCATATCTGTTAATTTTTGTGACCAATCTTTTCGATTTTCATTCACAGTTTTCTCCAAATTTTGTTTGATTTGGCGATTTGAAACTTCAACTTGATCACAAGTTTGAGGATGATAAGGAGTGGATAACTTGTAGGTTATCGAGTATTTCTTCATTAAAGTTTCAAAAGAACGGTTACAGAAATGGGTTCCATTATCGCTTATTCCTGTGCAAGGTGTTCCAAACCTCAAAAAGATATTTTCTTTTATGAATTCCATAACAATTTTGTGGTCATTTGTTTTACTAGGAATGGCATCAACCCATTTAGAGACGTAATCAACAGCAAGAAGAATGTACATATGACGCAGCGGATTAATCAAAACGATCTTCAATCGGTGAAAGTAGCAATCGGTGGATTGATGGATACTGAAATGCCCGAATTCGTTGATCCGAAGATACCGAATTCTTAGCTATCTCTGACTCGTTGATCCGAAGATACCGGGAAAGAGATCTACGATTCTTCGACGTTGATCTTGCGCACAAGATACCGTGAATCGGCTTCAACAAACGATGATTCGAGCGCACTCGAATGACGTAAGTGGAGATAGGAGATACACTCGACTACCAATTGAAATTGAAAGCACAAAGCTAACAAAAGAGAATTTTATTCAATATTCAACAACCTTTTACAAATGACCATACATGCCTATTTATAGGCTACAACTCAACACAACAGAAAACTTCAAAAATATTACAAGTACTTAGGTCGGAAACGACCTATAGATGACGACTTACGACCTATCTAAGGTCGGCGACGACTTATGTACAACACAGCGACCTAAAAACAAATAGCTCACGACTTAAGAGATTATACAACACATTACAACGACTTACATAGGTCGTATACGACCTAAAGTACACACGACTTAACATCAATGGTTCAGATTAACGCGGCATCAAGATCTTCGGCTCCAAGCTTCCGCGACTTAACAACTGGCGGTTCCAGAAACAACTTCGCGACCTAAGCCTTGCGACCTAAGTCTTTGCGACTTAACTTCCCAGATCACCCAGCGACTTATCTTAAGTCGTGAAGGTTTCCTGCGACCTAGTATAGGTCGTGATTTGTTAGGTCGTAGCACTTTGTTAGCTCGTTCCAGCGACCTATTTTCCAACTCGTTAAGTCGTACACGAGTTAACTCGTTAAGTCCTTCCTGCGACCTATCTTCCAACTCGTTAAGTCGTTCACGAGTTAAAAACATGTTAAGTCGTATCTCCTTTCTCTTCAGACTGTTAGGTCGTAGCTCTCCACTAGGTCGTTGGTTTGACCTAAAAGATACGTTAGGTTGCTCGCGATCTAACACTTCAGCTCCCCGCCAATCCTCACACACTGCTAACTCACTAGCCTCCTTGTTAGCTCGTAGTTCTTCAGTAGGTCGTTGGTGCGACCTAAAGACCTTGTTAGGTCGTTCGCGACCTAACACTTTACCAGTTTTTGCTTCATCAACCAGTATCGTCTTAAAAGCTTCGTTAGGTCGTACGCGACCTAACCCTTCATCATTCTGGGCATCCTTCTGGGCTACATCATCCTCCCCAGGTTGAGAAAAATTCGACCTCGAATTTGTACTCTCTTCCTCCACAACAATTTCATCCCCGTGATATGGTATGAGATGTTTGACATTGAATACGTCAGACGTATACACATCATCTGGCAGTTTCAATTTGTAAGCATTTTCATTAATTCGCTTCACAACTTCCACCGGACCAATTTTTCTGGCTTTTAATTTGTTATACGTGCCTATTGGAAAACAATCTTTCGTTAATACTGCATAACCCAGATCACCTTCATGAAATTCAACATTCCTTCGTTTCAAATCTGCGGATTGTTTATACTTCTCATTTGCTTTCTCTAATCGTTCTTGAACGATTTTATGACATTCCGTCAGCCCTTCAACAAAATCAGCAGCTTTCTTAATTGTCCCCTTTGAGTGTGGTATAACCGTTAAATCCAACGGTCCTTTCGGTAAGCTCGAATAGACAATCTGGAATGGACTGAACCCAGTACTTCGATTCACAGCATGATTATGGGCAAACTCTGCCTGGCATAACTTCACATCCCAACTCTTCAGATTATCTTGAACAATACACCTCAACAAGTTTCCCAACGATCTGTTCACAACCTCGGTCTGTCCATCTATTTGCGGATGATAAGCACTACTAAATTTCAGCTTCGTTCCCACCATTTTCCACAAACTCAACCAAAAGTGACTCAGAAATCGAGTATCTCTATCCGACACAATAGATTCTGGCAATCCATGGAGTCGATAGATCTCCCTGAAAAACAACTGAGCAACATGAACAGCATCCGCCGTCTTCTTACAAGCAATAAAATGTGCCATCTTCGAAAATCTGTCCACCACAACAAATATAGAATCATTCCCCCTTTGAGTTCTAGGTAATCCCAAAACAAAATCCATACTGATATCCACCCATGGTTTTATAGGCACGGGTAACGGCATATATAAACCAGCATTAGTCGCAGTTCCTTTCGAAACCTGACAAGTATGACAACGTTCCACAAACTTCTCTACCTCTTTCCTCATCGATGGCCAAAAGTAAGACTGTGAAATCAACTGTAAAGTACGGTCTCTTCCAACATGTCCCTCTTCGTGTAACTCCTTGATAATCTTCATTCTCAGACTACCCTCCGGTATGCACAATCGATTTCCTTTAAAAAGAAAACCATTAACCATCATAAACTCATCAGTCTTCCCTTCATTGTCCCTTTCAACAAATTTCTTAAAATAAGAGTCTTCTGCAATCTGCTCCGGCAATAATTCAAAACCAGTCACTTCAACTTTCATCGTCGTCAACAAATGACTCCTTCTACTTAAAGCATCAACCACTCGATTCGTCACCCCTGATTTGTGCTTCACAACGAAAGTAAACTTTTGCAGATATGCAATCCACGATGCATGTCTCGCTAAAATCTTATCTTGCCCTTGCAAATGCTTCAATGCTTCATGATCAGTATACAGAACAAACTCTTTCTGAAATAGATAATGTCTTTAGTGTTTAATAGCTTGCACAACAGCATAAAACTCCACATCATATGTACTGTATCGCATCTTCGCTCCTGACAACTTCTCGCTGAAATAGGCAATAGGACGACCCCTTTGACTCAACACTCCTCCAATCCCAACCTTCGATGCATCGGTATGTATTTCAAACAACAACTGAAAATCAGGTAATGCTAGAATTGGTGCTGTCGTCAACAATTCCTTGATTCGTTCAAAAGCAACTCATGCTTCCTCCGTCCATGTAAATTGTTTACCCTTCATACAATCAGTCACAGATGCCATCACACTACTAAAGTGTGGTATAAACCTTCGATAGAATGAAGCCAACCCGTGAAAACTACGAACTTCCGTTATCGTCTTGGGCTGCGGCCAATCTCTGATCGCCTCAACTTTACTTTGGTCCACCTGTATACCTTCCTTCGAGACAACATACCCCAGAAATAAAACGCTTTGCGTCATGAACACGCATTTCTTCGTTGCTGCATAGAATTGTTCTTGTCGCAATACCATCAGCACTTCTATAAGATGATTCAAATGTTCCTCTGGACTCCCACTGTAAATCAGAATATCATTGAAATACACCACCACAAACTTCCCAATGAATGGTCTAAAAATTTGATTCATTACCCTCATGAAAGTACTCGGAGCATTTGATAAGCCAAACGGCATAACCAACCACTCGTATAGACCCTCCCTGGTTTTAAAAGCAGTCTTCCACTCATCTCCTGGTCTGATACGAATTTGATGATATCCGCTCTTCAAATCAATCTTCGAAAATATAGTAGCTCCGCTTACTTGATCTAACAAGTCATCCAACCTCGGCATTGGAAATCTATATCTCACAGTAATCTTATTCAATGCTCGACTGTCAGTGCACATCCTCCACGTTCCATCCTTTTTGGGTACCAATAAAGCTGGTACAGCACAAGGACTTAAACTCTCCTGCACACGCCCCTGCTCAAGTAATTCCTCTAACTGCCTCCGCAACTCTTCATGTTCCTTTGGACTCATTCGATAATGTGGTCTATGTGGCAACACAGCACCTGGAACAAGATCTATCTGATGTTGTATATCCCTCAACGGTGGCAATTCCGTTGGTAACTCCTTTGGAAATACATCGTCAAATTCTTTCAAAACTGGTTTAACTTCTTCTGGTATTTCAACCTCTTCACTGCTTTCTCGCCCAATCAACAAAAACACTTCAGGCTCTTCCTCAACCTCCTTAACAAACTCTTTCAAAGATAATAAAGTTTTCAGCTCTTCAATCTCTTCTGACTTACTTTCTCCTTGTGATCTCTTCTTCGGAACTAGGATAATTTTCGTGCCTTCAAACATAAAACTGTAGCTATTGGTCCGACCGTCATGTTGTACTGCTCGATCATACTGCCATGGTCTTCCCAATAATAAGTGGCAAACATCCATCTCTACTACATCACACCAGATTTCGTCTTTGTATTTCTTCCCAATAGAGAATGGAACACGAACTCGTCTATCCACTTTCACTTCTCCTCCTTTTCTCAACCATGCTAACTTGTATGGACTCGGATGTTTCTCTGTCTTCCATTTCAACTTTGTCACAGCCTCGGTTGAAACAATATTATCATAGCTTCCTGCGTCAATCACAAACTTACACACCTTCCCCAGAATAGTACATGTTGACTGAAAAATATTACTTCTCAACCAACTAGCTTCCTCCTGCTTCGGTGTTAAACACGATCTCCTCAGCATTAGATTACAACCTTCATCTCCTGACGCAATATCCTGTTCATCTTCCTCAACTGGACTAGAACACTCCCCATCAACATCCTCATCTTCAACTTCTACAATCATGGTTCGTTTCTTCGGCTTTGGACACTCATTGCTTTTATGACCCAATTCCTGACAATTGTAACATTTGAAACCATTGTTAACCCTTGCCTTCTCAGCCTCCTTCACCACCGGTTTACTGATAGGTTTAGACACATTAGAACTTCCACTAACACCCTTCATTTGATTGTTGGAACTAGTAAACACACCACCTCCTCGTCGTCCCTGCTTCTCCCAAGCCAACGCTTTCTGATGTGCCTCTGCTACAGATCTTGGATCGAACATATTAACCATATCCTGGATCTACATTCGTAGTCCCCCAACAAATCTAGCTGTCAGTTGTTCTTCCGTCTCCATAATATCATTTCGAGCAATCAGTTGGTAAAATTCATCAGCATAGTCATTAACTGTCTTCGTGCCCTGCCTCAAGTTCTGCAAACGTTGATACATCAAAGATTGATAATTGTATGGTAAGAACGTTGCTTTCATCAATTTCTTCATCTTCTCCCAAGATTCAACTTTTGACTTTCCCATCCGATCACGTGTAAGTTTGGTCTGCTACCACCATGCCAAAGCTCTACCCCTCAACCTTGTAGCAACCAACTTCACCCTACGATGTTCTGGAACTTCTTTAAAGTCAAAAATCTCTTCAACATTAGCCACCCAATCTAAAAACTCCTCTGCTTGCATACCACCTTTGAATTCAAGAATTTCAGTCTTCATCCCCGACTCCCATTTGTGATCATACTCATAGTAATTTCTTCCTTGTCCTTGTCCTCGAACACTACCACCATCATACTCCTCTTCAAAATCAGATGTATATCGTTGTCTATCTCGTCCACCCATATCTCTACTACCTTCACGCCTACCACCATCATTCCTTCTATCTACATTCCTCCGTTCACGATCATTCACGTTCCTCCCACGCCTTTGATCATCATCAACACTTCTGTCTCGATTGGAATGTGGCGAGACTCTACTACCCCCATGGTTAGATTCAGGTGAAACCCTTCTTCGATTTTGATTCATTTCCGTCATAAGCTTCTCTAACCGGCCAATTCCTTCATTAAGCTTCTCACTAAAGTTTTCATTGATTCTTTGCTCCATCTCATCAGCTTCTTCTCTTCGATATAAAGCTTCTACGTTTTGGTGACGATTAGCTCTCCTTGGCGGCATACTTGAAAACTTTACAAACTCTTCAACACTTCAAAATTCAAACACAATTCGGACTTTGATCCAAAATGAAACGGATCGAAAACTTCCACTTCATAGAAAATCGCGATGAACACGATGGACAAAGTTTCGGTTTTCAATACAAATTCGATCAATGATGAACACTTCACTCTCGAGCACGGCTTAACACTCCAAGCTCGGCTATTCACTTTCAAACTTCAAATTCTCGGCTCCAAGACTCGATCTAACTATGATTGGTTAGAACCAAGGTTTTAAATATCGGATTTCGGTCACGTTTCGTCTCGGAATTTTTACACAAGTTATCTCGTATCGGGGGAGATCTCGGACGAGATGAGTACATATCGGGTGTACATCTCGAATTGTCATCTCGGGTTTTATAATGCATCTCGGGAATATCTCGGATGTACTTATGTGTCTAAAATTGATGTGTCAAAAATTTATATAATGGTTATAACTCTTTTAGTAAAAATAAAAATGGTAACATACTTGATTTGCATGGAAAAAGGAATATTTTTAGAAGAGTAGTAGCTTGATTAGCTTAATTGATTTGGTAATGATTGAATAATATCCTTTTACTTGAACATAATAAAGAAGTGAAATCTTTCGCACTCATTAAGATAAAAAGTAAAGAATATGTTCAAGAAGTTGGTAAATTATAATTGGATTGAGTAGTTTCTTTTGAATCAATATGAAAATAAAAAATATTATGGAAAATAAGAAAAATGTATAATTTCGGGTGAGATCTCGGATTGAGATTTTGATCCATATATCGGGTGAGATTTGAATATCTCGGACGAGATGAGTGTCGAGGGAGATATGGAGGAGATTTGATGTCTCGTCTCGTTTAAGTGTGAAAAAGAGATCTCGGAGGAGATCTCGGGCGATATATAGGAGATTTAAAACCATGGTTAGAACAGGCTCTGATACCAAAACTGACGCAGCGGATTAATCAAAACGATCTTCAATCGGTGAAAGTAGCAATCGGTGGATTGATGGATACTGAAATGCCCGAATTCGTTGATTCGAAGATACCGAATTCTTAGCTATCTCTGACTCGTTGATCCGAAGATACCGGGAAAGAGATCTACGATTCTTCGACGTTGATCTTGCGCACAAGATACCGTGAATCGGCTTCAACAAACGATGATTCGAGCGCACTCGAATGACGTAAGTGGAGATAGGAGATACACTCGACTACCAATTGAAATTGAAAGCACAAAGCTAACAAAAGAGAATTTTATTCAATATTCAACAACCTTTTACAAATGACCATACATGCCTATTTATAGGCTACAACTCAACACAACAGAAAACTTCAAAAATATTACAAGTACTTAGGTCGGAAACGACCTATAGATGACGACTTACGACCTATCTAAGGTCGGCGACGACTTATGTACAA
This sequence comes from Allium fistulosum, assembly GCA_030737815.1. Taxonomy (NCBI): domain Eukaryota; kingdom Viridiplantae; phylum Streptophyta; class Magnoliopsida; order Asparagales; family Amaryllidaceae; genus Allium; species Allium fistulosum. The sequence continues at coordinate 639,150,704 of CM060907.1, read as the reverse complement.
CACAGCGACCTAAAAACAAATAGCTCACGACTTAAGAGATTATACAACACATTACAACGACTTACATAGGTCGTATACGACCTAAAGTACACACGACTTAACATCAATGGTTCAGATTAACGCGGCATCAAGATCTTCGGCTCCAAGCTTCCGCGACTTAACAACTGGCGGTTCCAGAAACAACTTCGCGACCTAAGCCTTGCGACCTAAGTCTTTGCGACTTAACTTCCCAGATCACCCAGCGACTTATCTTAAGTCGTGAAGGTTTCCTGCGACCTAGTATAGGTCGTGATTTGTTAGGTCGTAGCACTTTGTTAGCTCGTTCCAGCGACCTATTTTCCAACTCGTTAAGTCGTACACGAGTTAACTCGTTAAGTCCTTCCTGCGACCTATCTTCCAACTCGTTAAGTCGTTCACGAGTTAAAAACATGTTAAGTCGTATCTCCTTTCTCTTCAGACTGTTAGGTCGTAGCTCTCCACTAGGTCGTTGGTTTGACCTAAAAGATACGTTAGGTTGCTCGCGATCTAACACTTCAGCTCCCCGCCAATCCTCACACACTGCTAACTCACTAGCCTCCTTGTTAGCTCGTAGTTCTTCAGTAGGTCGTTGGTGCGACCTAAAGACCTTGTTAGGTCGTTCGCGACCTAACACTTTACCAGTTTTTGCTTCATCAACCAGTATCGTCTTAAAAGCTTCGTTAGGTCGTACGCGACCTAACCCTTCATCATTCTGGGCATCCTTCTGGGCTACATCAACATATTTCCGAAAGAATTGGGAAATGGTCCCATAAAGTCAATACCCTAGACATTAAAGATTTCGATTGTAAGAATGGGGTTCAAAGGCATCATGTTTCATCGAGAGATTTTTCCCAACATTTGGCATCGATCGCAAGTTTTACAAAACTCAAATGAATCCTTAAAAAGCATAAACTAATAAAAACCATATTGAAGCACCTTTTCCGCTGTTTTCTTTGGACCTAAATTACCACCACAAGCTTGGTCATGGCAAAATGAAAGAACACTCTTGATTTCACAATCCGGCATGCAACGTCAAACGATTTGGTCGGACTAATACTTAAATAAGTATGGATCATCCTAATAGAAGTACTTGACTTGGGAAAGAAATTTTTATCTATTTTGTTTCAACCAAAATAAAGGAGTTTCCTTAGTGACTAAATAGTTCACCATGTCGGCATACCATGGATCGACGGAAATGGAAAGTTGTTCATCGGGAAAGTTCTCGTTGATCAGTAAAGAAGATGGTGTGTTTGGAAGACGCGACCGATGATCAGCAATGACGTTGTCAGATCCTTTTTGTCTTTGATCATAAGGTCAAATTCTTGGAGTAACAAGATCAATGGATCAAATGAGACATTAGCATCCTTTTTAGCAAAAAGGTATCTAAGAGCGGAGTGGTCAATATAAATAGTAATGTGTGAGCCAATCAAATAAGGTTGGAACTATTCGAGCGCAAAAACTACTGCTAGAAGCTCTTTTTCAGTGGTTGTGTAATTGAGTTGAGCATCGTTTAAAGTCATATTATCATAGTGGATAACATGAAGAATTTTGTTGATGCGTTGTCTTAAGACAGCACCAACTGCGATGTTAGAAGCGTCGCATATTATTTCGAAAGGAATAGCCCAATTGGGTGAGCAAATGATGGGAGCAAAAATGAGTACTTTTTGAGATGTTCGAAAGCAGAAACACAATCATAATTAAAGTCAAATAGAATGTCTTTTCCAAGAAGAGTCGTCAGAGGTCAAGCAATTTTACTAAAGTCCTTCACAAAACGTCAAAAAAAATCAGCGTGTCTAAGAAATGAATGAATGTACTTGACAGATTTGGGAATGAGTAGATCACAATTATCTTAATTTTCACTTTAAATACCTCAATACCTTTGTTTGAAATGACATGCCCAAGAATAATGCCATGTTTGACCATAAAATGACATTTTTCCCAATCTAACGTTAAATGTTTATCCTTGCATCGATTCAAAACCAACTGGAGATGGTGTAAGCACTCGAAAAAAGAGTTACCAAAGATCGAAAAATCGTCCATAAACACTTCCAGAAAGCGTTCAATCATATCGGAAAATATGCTAACCGTGCATCTTTGGGAAGTAGCAGGAGCGTTGCAAATGCCAAAAGGTATATGTCGATACGCAAAGGTGCCAAAAGGACACGTGAAAGTCATTTTCTCTTGATCTTCAGGAGCGATTGGAATTTGGTTATCATCGAAATAACCATCGAGAAAGTAATAGAATTAGTGGCCGGCTAATCGTTCAAGCATTTGGTCGATGAAAGGAAGAGGGAAGTGATCTTTACGTGTTGCAGCATTTAATTTCCGATAATCAATGCAAACACACCAACCTATTTGAGTATGAGTTGGAATGAGTTTGTTAGCATCGTTATTGATTACGGTAAGTCCATACTTTTTAGGCACGACATGAAATGGGTTAACGCACGAACTATCAGAGATTGGGTATATGATTCATCGAGGAGTTTAAGAATTTCGTCACGAATCGCATCCTTCACTTTTGGGTTAAGCCTTCGTTGCGTGTCACGATCAGGCTTGGCTTTGTCAATTAAATGGATGCGATATTGAACAAGAGCGGGACTAGTTCCCTTTATATCAGTAATCGACCATCCAATTGCCTCTTTGTTTTTCAATAGAATTGAAAGAAGGGAAGCTTCTTGATCAAGAGAGTGAGAGTTGCAGAGATTATGACAGGAAACATTTTGTTGTCACCTAAGTATGCGTACTTAAGGTGATCAAGAAGTGGTTTGAGTTCCAACCTCGGGGGTTGCTCAATCAAAGAATTTGGGTGAAGATCTGACTCAACAGTAAGGGGTTCAAACGGAAGCGCATATTCAATTTTGTTAGGCTTATCTTGAAAAAGTTGTTCGTATTCAATCTCGCGTTCGCTGTTAAGGTCAACTGTTTCATTGTCAAAATTTTCTTGAATGGAGCTAACTTCCAATGTTTGGTCAAGTGATTCGTTCAATTGATTTTCGATATTGAAAATGTTAAGATCCAAAGTCATGTTTCCAAAAGAAATTTTCATCGAACCATTTCGACAATTGATTAGAGCATTTGAAGTAGGCAAGAAAGGTCGGCCTAAAATCAATGGAATTTGACTCATCGGATTGTTCATGGGTCGTGTCTCTAAAACGATGAAATCGATAGGGAATATAAATTGACCAATTTTGATGAGTACATCCTCGATTTCTCCTACGGGTTTCTTTATCGAACGATCGACAAACTGAAGAGTCACTTTCATCGGTTTTAGTTCACCCAAGCCAAGTTGTTGGTAAACTGAATAAGAAATCAAATTAACACTCGCACCCAAATCTAGTAAGCACTTGTTTATCTTCTTGTCACCTATCGTGCACGAGATCGTTCAACATCCAAGATCTTTGTATTTGATGGGAATTGATTGGGACAAGACTTCACTAAGTCCGACAGCTAAGAAAACATTCTTTGATACATGAGTGTGTCGTTTTTGAGTACACAAGTCCTTGAGAAACTTAGCGTAAGTCGGGACTTGTTGAACAATATCAACAAGAGGAATGTTTACTTTGACTTGTTTAAAAATTTCCAACATCTTTTCCATTTGATCAGAGTGTTTCTTGGATCGAAGACGATGTGGAAATGGAACACGATACTTAGTAGGTCGGTCTACTTGAGTAGAAGAAGAATTTGGAACAGAATTTGATTCGATGTTTGGCTCAATGTTTTTTTCTGAATTGCTTGTCATTTTTGAAGTGTCAAGAGGAGCTTTCGGTAAATCGTTTGGATTAACAACTTGATTATCGATTTATTTACCGAAATGCAAAGTCATGATAGCATCCATTTGGTTTACGTTGCTGTCTTGAATGACATGGGCTTGATTTGAATTTGTATTCTGATTTTTGGGATCCGAAACTGGCTGACTTGGGAATGTGCCTCGTTCACGTTCACTTATTGACGTGGCTAATTGACTCATTTGCATTTCAAGTTTAGCAATTGATTGACTCATATTCTGATTATACGAGGTTAACAAATTTTGTGAAGTGTTGTTTGATTGGAGGCTTTGAGTAATTGCTTTAGCCAAAGTTTCAAGACTTTTCTCAAGTGAAGTCAATCATTTATCGTCATGGGAAGGAAAAGATCATTGCGGTTGATTTTGAGACGGACCCACAAAATTTTGTTGAAAATGATTGGGTTGAAAGGGAGGATTCGAAGCATTGTTCGGAAATGCTTGAAAATTTGGACGAACTAAATTCGTGTTGGAATTATTTTGGTTCCATGCAAAGTTAGGATGATTTCTCTAACCAGGATTGTACGTTGGAGAAAACGGGTCATTCTTAACCTTGTTAAAAGCATTATGTTGTTCTATCAAATTTGGACACTGATCGACTATGTGATTCGGATCGTTGCATTTATAACATATTGGTTGGGAAGCTTGGTTCATTTGGTTGGATGAGAAAACGTTGTCAAATTTATTGATCATTGCATCGATTTTAGCTTCTAAAGCCAAAGTTGACCCTGTCGAGTGTGCACTCGATCGTGAGTAAATGGATTTTTCGTTAGAACGTTCCTATTGGGATGACTTTTCGGCCAAGTTTTCAAGGAATTTCCAAGCATCATCGTGATGTTGGGCGAGAAAATTGCCTTGGCATATCGATTCAAGCATGGTTTATGAACTATTTTCAAGTCCGTCGTATAAGATTTTGCAAAGAGTCCATTTTTCAAAATTATGGTGTGGACATTTTATCAAAAGTTCTTTAAATATTTCAAAATATTTTCTGAAAGGTACACCCCTGAATTGATGAAAATTGACAATTTCGTTTCGGATTTTAGTTGTTTTTTCCAAGGGGTAGAATTTTTTTAAGAAAACTTTAACAAATTCTTCACAAGTTTTGATTGAGTTTGACGGTAAGCTGTACAACCATTTTTCAGCATAATCGGTAAGGGTGAATGGAATTAATAGAAGTTTGATTCCGTCATCACATAATTGTTGTAGGTTAATGGTTGCACATACTTGTTCAAATTTTGTTAAGAAGATGTATGGGTCGTCGTGTTCAAAATTGCCAAATTTCGGAAGTGTGACAATGTGATTGGAATGAATTTCGAAATGGTTACCCATTGGGGCAGGTAATGTGATACAAAAAGGAGTAGAAACTCGGTCAGGAAAGATTCTATCAATGAGAGTTCGAGGGGTGTTTTCGTTCGCCATCGTTGGAGGGTCGTTTGTTCGAGTGAAGCGATTCGTTGTAGTGTCACGAGTCCAAGTACTCATGTATAAGTGAAAAGGTCAAGGAGAGAAAGAAGTGAGAATCAAGTTAAGAGAATGAAATACGGTTTAGAAAATGAAATCAAGTGAAAAATTGTTTTTTATTATTTTAAAGGACCAATATTTACCAAAAAGAAGTTATTTTTTCAAAAAGGAGATTTGATATTTGTTTTGTTTTTTGGATTTTTTTAAAATGTTTCTGTAGTTTCTTTTTAATTTTTGTTTTTGTTTTTGAAAAGATTATTGTTATTTTTTTGGATTTTTGTTTTTAACTAAAATGCTTGTTTTTAGTTTTTTGATTTTGTTTGAATTTTTTTCAAAGGAAAAGACATGAAAAGATTTTTTTTAATTTTTTTTGAATTTTAAATAAAAAACTAAGTTAAGTAAAATTCTTTTTTTTGGATTTTTTTTAGTGGAAATTAGCCACAAGGGCCTCTTTAGCAGGTGGAATTAGTTTCTAGGACGCACAACTGAAATAATTACTTTCAAGGACAAAACGCAAAATAATTAGTTTCTAGGGCCTAAAAATCTATGATATTATGTTCTTGAAAGTAATTGGACTGCTGACTTTGTCCTTGAAAATAATTATTCTGCTGACTTTGGCCTTGAAAGTAATTTCTTTGAATGTGTGTCCTAGAAACTAATTGGACTGCAAAGTTTGTCCTTCTGGTGAAATGCCCCTTTTTTTTATATATGCATGAACTTATGCAACTAAATGAATGCAAGGACTTAACTACAAATATTCTGTCCTTAGTATCTCCTAACCCAAAATTGTATAATCACACTTTATCTTAATCCAAAAAATAGTTCTTAGCCAGATAACGGAGAGGAGTTATCGGTGCACCACGAATTACTGTAGTAATGCAGCTGAAGGTTTATGTACCTTCAAAGAAACAACCACTATAATATTTACGAATCACCGTAATATTTATATATGAGTGTTGCTCCGGCGTAGCTTAGACACCAAGAAGTTAGATTGTCAAAAGAAGAAAACTTGCCAAGATTCAATTAAGCCCTAGATGAGCTCGCGACACCCTTAAGTCCAAATCTAACCGTTATTATTAGTCAAATTCTACGATGAAATGCAATTCATGGGCCAAGGAAGGGTTGATGAAATCCCCCACCTTATGTGAATTTGGGTGGCGCCCTTAGAAAAGAATATAAGATGAAATGAATGCAAAACGGAAATTAAACGTGATTTAACAATGCAACTACAAATGAAATTTGATTTTGTTTTTGTTTTTTGTATTTTTAAAATGCAAGCAACCAACAATGCAAAGAAAGTAACAACAAGAGATAAGAGCACAATACTAGAGCGTGAAGTTCTATTTATTTTTAAGCGGCAATTATTATTATTTAAGCAAGCAAAGCAAAAAAAATTTTTTTTGCCAAACAAGCAGAGTAAGACAATTTCCAACAATGATTCCTTTTTCAACCTACAAATTTAAAAAAAATATTCTTTTTTTTTTCATTTTCTTTCTTTTCTTTTCTTTTCTTCCGTTCCCCCTTTTTTACATAAACAAAAGTATATATATGGCCCAAATCCCACAATACAAACGCGATCTCAATAAAATCTTCCACATTCAAACTATTTTACAAACCTAATTCATTCCAGCTCAATTTTCGTATTTCAAAATTTTATTCCAAATCCCGAATTGGAAAGCTCGATTCCAAATTCAGAATTCAATTCGCAAAGTCTTCAAACTATTTCCCATTCAATTGTGCTCAAGAACTAGTTTTGGATTTCGAGTTCAAAGTGAGGTCATGAGTTTGAGGATGAATTTCACGATTGATGGCTGGATTGCAAGTAATCGGTGAGGGTGGTTGCTGTATAGTTGCGAATTGAGGAAGTTGGTGAGGAGATATAAACACGATGGTTAAGATGTTTGTTGGAGAGGTAGATGGTGATTGATAGTGATGCAAGTCTAGTATCTTGCTAGTCGAGTCGATGAGGTGATTGTCTGGTCGTGGGTGGTTACTGATGGTGATGCTCTTGATTGTGGAAAGTGATGCGGGAGGCTGTGTTGGTGGTTGATATTGCAATAGCAGTTTGGGTGCTTGATGATGTAGAAGGGTTGAGTGAGTTGCAATGGTTTTGTGGTGGTGGGTTTGTAGTGGGTTTTATTGTTTGTTACAGAGAAGAGTTTGGGTATGTTTGGTGATAGAGGAAGGTAGGATGGGAAATGAAGTGATGTAATGGATGAAACAAGCGTGTTTGTCGAAGACGTAGTGAAGTGAATTCTCTGTTTAGACAGTTTTGATGGTAAGGAAGGTTGTTGGGGCTTTGCATACTAGTTTGGGAAGGAGTTTTGTTGTGAGGCTATGGAGAGAGTAGTGAATGTAGATTTTGTTGTTCGTAGAATTATGTTGGACTTGTGGTGTAGCTGAATGAATGGCAGTGGGCAGATGTTGTTGGTGGTGAAGGAGAAATATGCAGTAGTGATGTCGAGAAGCAGGGAGTTGTTATGTTTGTTGGAGGTGGTTGATTGGGTAGGTTAGAGGGTTGGTAAGTGTAGTTATGGGTTGTAGCTGCAGGAGATGGTAAAGTGTATGTTTAGGCAGATTTTAGGGTGTTTCAAGTGGAAGAAATGGCAAATTGAAAGAAAGTGATTTTGTATGATGAAAAGATATGTGGGTGAGGAAATGTGGTGAATTGAGTGAATTGATGTGGGTTGTAGTGGCAGTTGGGGATGAATCAAGTTTGCAGAGGGTAGTAGTGTGATGGATTTGCTGTGGTGGACAGTGGCAGTTATAGGATGGATGGTTGCATGTCGAGTTGTTTGGTTGCAGTTTTTGATGAAGTTGGAAGGGAGAAGGATGTTGGTGAAGTATTATATTGCTGCAGGGGTGGAAGTGTGATGTTGCTTGCTGGAATTAGTGATGAAGAGGAAGTATTGTATGAGATTCAGGTGAAGGGTGGTTCTGGGTTGGAACTAGGGAAGTGTTATATAGGTTGAAGGTGGGTAGAAGTGAGTGAAGGCCGTAAAGAAGAAATTGTATCAGAAAACAAAAAGAAGTACAAAAATGAAATGTACTTATGCCAGTAGCAATATAACTTGAAATATGTAAAATAGAGAAATGCTTGTAGCAAATATGGAGATTATTATTATTTAATGACAAAGAATCTAGAAATGGACTTGAGAAGGGAAATGCAACATAATAAAAACAAAATGAAGTTCAAGGAAATGCAACAGTATTTGTAACAAGATTGAAACTAAAAAGAAAGTAAATAAAATTCAATATCAAGACTGAAAACAAAAAACACACAATACAAATGGAATAAGATGTAGACAATGTTGTTTTTTTAACGCAAATGTAAAGAAATGAACAACTCTATATATATATATATATATATATATATATATATATAAGGATAAGAGCAAATAAAAGAAAATTAATTCGAAGAGTAAAATTAAATCAAATTGCTTTCCACAACGACGGCGCCAAAAACTTCTTGGAAACGACGGAAATTTCTATCGATTAGAAAACTGTCATTAAAATATAATTGTTATAAAACCGCAAGCGCACGGCGTACAATCGTAGTACATATACGAGTACGGGTCGATTCGTAGGGAAAAAATTAAATTCTAATAATACTCAATCAAATTAATCCAAGGTTTTGAAGTGGTTTTTAAACTAAGAAAAATTATAGAAAATAAGCTAGAGGAAAAGTGAATAAAACTAGGATATTAAGGAGCAATTTAGAGGCAAATCCACTTCCAATCATTCATATAAATCAACACAAAATTCATTTATAACCTCTCTTTAAAATATTAAGTAGAAATGATTGATGTGTTTATTATAAGTGTGATTTATTTGTGCTATTAATTAGCACAACTTAAACCATCAAATTCTACCACACCATTCAACCACTTATCAATTCTCATGAACATGGCATGAAATTAAAAATAAAATATATTTTAAGTATGATCTATTTACTATTAATTAGTAACATAGACCTTAAATTTTGATTCTAGCTTAACTTTCACATCAAAATCACTTAGGCAAATGAACAAATAGTTTATGTTTACAATGGAATAAGCATAGCCTATTTGAGTTGTCAACACTATCAAAATTCACTAAAAAAGAGACATAAACCATCATCATTTAAAGTTTCCATTAAGCACATAAGAGAGATCACAAATAAAATCATTATGCTAATTTAATATGTTTCATGAGAGCTTCATTACCCCTAAATTGAAGGGGTTTAGCTACTCATATTTGAAAATATGTTAACATAAAATGATTTCAACATTAAAAACAAGGAAAATGAGAGCTTATTAAAATAAAACTGAGCTAACTACTTGCATGAAATAAAACTAAACTAATTACAGGAATTAAATCTATGCTAACATGAAATAAAAGAAGCAAAAACTAAATCAGAGAGTATGAAATAAAAATAGCATGAACAGAGCATAATATAAAAATTGCATGGAAGTAAAAACAAGGCTAAGAAGCCATTAAGGAAATTTTTATTTAACTTTGATTTGTGGCTACAATATTTCATGAAAAGAAGAAGATCATTACATGGAACATAATGGGTATTTATACATGCTTAAAACCCTAATTCATATTTTAGGGGACTACCTAAAATGCCATTGAGAAAGTGTAGCCTTCAAGTAATCATTAGAAAAATAATTAATCCCTACTAACATGTCTTTAAGCCTCCATTAATATGTGCATGTGCTTTTAATTATGGACCATATATGTAACGACCCTGAATTTTGAACAATTTAAATTGAAAAAATATTTAATTAATTTTAAATATTTGAATGATGATTTGACTTGAATTTCAAATTATCAAAAGGAATTGGCGATTTAATTTTTGAAATTAATCTATTGAAAGTTGAATAAAATTTGAATCTTTAATTTTAAGTCGGTTAAAAATAATTTAAAGGCTTAGAAAATTCATATTGATAATACTGGAGATAATAGAAGCTTCAGAATTGAATTTGAAAGCGATTTGTTCAGTTTTGAAATTGTATCGTTTGAAATCGAATATAAAAATAGCCTTCCGAGGCACAGTCTCGGAAGTTGACGAAACCAGTTTCATTGGGTCCATAATATTGAATTATTACTGGATTTCAATTTCGTATTTATCAGAATTGTTTTGTGAACATACGGCGTATAAACGCGTATAAAATTTAATTGAATTCAATTTGAATTTCTGTAACAACTGGGTTTTGCCCAAAATTATAATCATCAATAAACGATTAAAGTTGACAGATATTTGCTGTTTATTGTTGAAATTTTTATAACGATAAAATCTTCGTCAATTAACGATTTAATATCGAATTGTTAATTTCTGTCAGAATTTGGAATTTGTAAATCGATTGAAATTCTTTTATTAAATTTTATTTGTACAAAATGAATAAATACACCTAGTAAAAATTTAACAACAAGTTTAAATAAAATAAAAAACTCCACATTTAGAATTTGACATATATGTAAATCAATGTAAAATAAATAATGATGTTTAAAAGGAAATAGATTTTTTTAATACGAAAGAAATAAACAAATACACATATTAAAATTCAAACAACCTAATAAAAAATATAATTTACACGTTAAACGAATTAGTTTAGATTTTAACAACAAAATTAAACAAGACAAAATAAAAAAATAATAACATACCCCTAGTACCAGATATCACGTCTGAAGCCATACGCAACCCACGATCCACGTTCTTTTTCCCCCTTCTCTGTTAAACCCACGTCGCCCCTCTCTCCTCATTCATTATTCGATCAGAAAGAAAATCATACGAAAGGAAAAAAAATGGCGACGTCCAAATAGCTAGGGCTTCAAAAAAATTGGAGTTTTCGTTCCTTCGTCTCTCGTTCCTCCTTCGATCTGAAAAGGTTAGGGCTTCGGCTTCGCTCGTCTTCAGCTAGGGTTTCGTTCGGTTCTTCGATTTCGTTCGTCTCCATCTTCCTCTTCACTCGCGGCTGGTCCTACGTGCTTCGATCTAAGGTGAGTAACCCTAGTTACTCACATCTAATTCACTCGTAATTTAATACTTCTGCAATTCGATTTTCGTTTTAGTGATTGGCGATTTTCGTTTTCGCTTACTTGAAATTACGATGTTGATATCGTTCCTTTTTTACTTCGGCAATTTACTGTGACTTCGGCCATTTGAAATTTTCGACTTTTTGCTTGGTTGACAATACAGTGCTTTGGCAATCAATTTTGTTTGGAAGTTGATGATTTTTCCAGATTTTATAAAATAGGTATAAATTGGTACTTGAATCGCACGGCATTGATTTTTGAACTCGTGATTTGTGTCTACCACGGCTTTAAGTTCTCTGATCCTTTTATGGCTTAAAGGTTTAAACAAAAAGGTGTTTATGAAAATCAAGATATAAGTTCCAATAAATACTTTTGTTGACTTGATCACAACTGATAATTAGCTTGTGATGATGACCATTTCGGCTGTGACTTGTTCTTTGATGCTTTCAATTGGCATTTACTTGTTTAACTTGAAACTTCTACATGTTGTTGTAACATTCACTGTGTTGTTCATTTTGAATTAATTTTGTGAAGTTATGTTAGATGGAAATTCATTCGACTTTGTATTTGCCTTAAGAAATTGCCTTCGGTCAGAAAAATCATGGCTTCAGCTTGATGTTTGGACTAACCTGAACTTTGATATTATAGTCTGCATTGCACTACTTTAAAATAATTTGAAAAAGTATAAAATCTGTTGTATCTATATGTTTGTGAATAAGTATGTATGCATCTCTGTTCATCAAGTTTTGCAAGTGAGTAAAACTCATCTCTAGTGCTGATTTAAAATGTTAGTTGAATCTAGTGATAAGTGATTATTGATGATCTATTGTTTTGCCAATATTTGCCAGCATCCTCTGTTAATCTATGTTTTGATTTATTGCTTTAAAATGAAGTATAGTGGAACACATCTTGTTGGAGCTAAATACAAATTTTTCTTTAGTGAATAGTAGCATATACTACTTGTTTTGTTGCCTTGAAGTTGCACACGTCCCTGTGCCTTTCCATTGAAAGTGGTTCATATAAGCCTTCACGTTGAAGAAATTGTACACATTCAATTTGCACTTCTGTCTTGTTTGTCCCGTGTTGCTTGCTATTTGGAACTGTTGCATTTCCACTGTCGTGTGTCACCTGCTAGTTAATAAACTGCCCATTTCATGCTGTATGGGTTAGTGCAGTTACATTTTACGTCACTTCTACTTTGTTAACTCTAGTTAGACTATACACTTTTGGTTCACGTTCCATATACTTGTATACTTGTCCATGCACTGTTGGTTCACGTTCACTGTTGGTTAAGGCTGACCAGCCGAGCTCTGCACTTGCACTGTCCAGTTCATGTTGTTTTTGTACACATCTGTTTCTAGTTCCACTTGAGGGTCTGGACATTTGCTTTATTTCAGTGTTCTTGATGAAAATTTTTAGCTTGCATCGCATGGATGCAAATTGAATTTGTTTTTCGAACAAACTTGAGTTCAATCCGTGTTTCGGATTTGACCTTGTGCTGATTCCTATTTCTTCACTCGAGTTGGCGAGGCAGTGCACACGTGCGTGCACTGCAGCCACCCAGGAATTGACAATTTCGAACTGATATTTTCTTTTGCTCGTGATGCATTGATCTTTTATACCATATTGGCGAGGCCGTACACGCGTGCGTGTACGGCAGCCAATAACACTGTTTATCTCTGTTGATGATTTAAATCTGTTGATTTATTGTTTAACACTGTTTAGTGTTAAAATTTTCGTTATTCGATTTCTTTGTTAAAAGAGTCGGATAGACGAGAATTATTTTGACTGTCGTCTATTTAAATTATTATTGCCTCTATGCACTAATAAACTGGTTTGAATTAGACTGACCTGTGTATTATTTTCTTTTGAATATAATACTCGGGTCAGACCGAGTATTTCTACAGCTTGAAGATTTTCGAGCAGCGAAGTTAGAGAGAGAGTAAAGAACCATTTTTAGTTTCAGAAGAAAATTGTATTTTAAGATATTCCGCTGTATCAGTATTAAAATTGTATAAACTCTGATGTATCCAAAAAGATTTATAGTAATGAAATAAATTCTCATTTGTTTTAATTCAGTGTTATTATTCTGTGTTTCTGTGGCTGATTCTGTTTAAACCTTATAAACTAAATAACAATTCGTCTTTTTGAACGTTTCGAGTTGGTTTAATTACCGACTGGAGGCGGTCAAAAGGGGGAATGTTACAATATATTAGTGGGTACGTGGGCTTCTCCTTGTTGCATGAATTCTTTTATTTCCTTTCTTCATTAGCCTTCAACACATGTGCATGCATTCATCCATGAAACCTCTTCATATTTACACTTCATTTCCTACAAATAAAAATGTGCAAATAAATTTTCTCAAATTAAATCATACACAAAATTATCATTTTACCCCCTAAATGAAGATGAATAAATGATGACCTGAAACAATTTAAATTTTGATTTAAACATGTAAAATACCCTAATATGCTCATTTATTTAAATAAAAGTAGATTGAATATGGGAATAAAAATATACACTTTTACATGCACATCATTTGGATACATAAATTCAAGTCGGTACTAGCCCGATCTTCTTTCTGATATTCATGCGGCATGACCTGTTCTGTCTACTGGATTATCGGATCTTGAAGATTTGAATGAATTCAAGCCTGGATAGTGATTTTGGTGTGTGGGATCACCTATAAATAGCACGTTACCTACAACTTGGAGAGTACTTTTCCCTTTGAACTTCTTTTTCTATCTTCTCCTTCCCTAAACCCTTGTAAATCTAAGATCTACTAGATTGTGGTCAAATTTGAGTGGTAATTTTTTATTATTCGAAGAGAAAACATAATATAATAAAATTAAAGTGGACGTAGACCAGAGAATTTGCCGAACCACTATAAAAATTATGTCCTTGTCTTTGTTTATTTTGATAGATTTACATTTTTGGTACTTTCATCTAAAATTGGGGTATTGTGCCATTTTTGGCGCTTTCAATGAGAAAGAGGTAGATTTGAAGGCTAGAAGCTTTTGAAGAGATGAAGAGGCCTTCTACTAGAGTTATTGCAGGACCATGTCAACCAGAACGTGGAGGCACCCGGGAGGTGTCTTGTGACAACCTGCACCTTCGGACATACCGATCCAAAGCCTATGGTGACTTTTGGGCTCGCATCGTGCCTATAAGTATGAGCTATCGAGTTTTAAAGCATTACAGAAACTAAGGAAAAATTTAAAACATTCTACACTTTCAGATCTTATAGCGAAAGGTATTAAAATATAATTATTGAAAATAGATATTTTAGAAAAACAATCTCCAGAAATACTTAGTTCATATATAATATTTCCAGAGTACAATATAAAATCCGATGGACATTGTTTGAACCAAAAATGGCATAAACACCCAAGAAAAGTATGTAGTAGAGAATCAACTGAAGAAAATTAAATGAAAACAGAGGAAAACAATTACCCACAGAATTATAGCGGTTCGACATTCTTGGTCTACGTCCACTTGAAGGATTTTTATTAATTTTGCACTAGATTTGTGATTTCAACAGAGTGGGATCAGTGTTGATCCATGAGTACAAGAGAGTAAGAGTGTATTGGCAGCGTAAAGATCCTTAGAATGAAGCATTGCCCTTGTATTTATATGGGTAAACGACCCAAATAATTCGCTGAAAATTTTCCCACAGAACCTCACTGCCAAGACCAAGTCCTCCGTAAAGTTTGGGCTCCAAATCAATTAAGGATGAGGATCGGTACCGATCCCTATGTATGTAGGCAGGGGTCTTGCAACATTTTGTAGTGGTTCCCTTTGATGTTGGATTCGTGTTTCCAAGGTTGTCTTGCATAGTTGCCTAGATGTTTTTTGGTCGTGTAAGAATGAAGTTGCTAACTCTAGTGTTGATGGAGATCGATGAAGAATTACATAGAATTGTAGAAGGGAACTTGAAACAGGCTCTTGGCATCATCAGTAGTGTGTGGAAGGAGTGGGGCCCACTTTAGATGAAGATTTGGGGATTGGTATTGATCGTCTAGGGAAGGGATAGGTACCGATCCCACACTTAATGGGATTCCACACTTTAGTTGGTCTAGCCCTTAGTATGGGATCGTTGATGATCCTTCACCTAGTGGTTTTCTTCCCTAGGTGCGGGATCTGTGATGATCCCTTACCTAGTAATTTTTTGACTGGAATTTGTTGGGATAGTTTGCCTTCACTTTGCTGTCTTGATTGTATGTAAGTTTTGGGCTTTGCAGTTATCTCTCCGGGCTTCCTACCTTGATAACTTTTGAGTTTGATTTATCTAATCCATCTGAATATTGCCTTGTCAAAAGGCTAGATAACATTTGACCCCCAAAGTACATTTTTTTTCAAACAAGGTGTGCTTTGAATCGATACAAGTTAGGATTGCTGTTAAGGATTCCACTGTATGCTTTGAATGGTCATTATCCTTCTCACGGATCGCTTCTATGAAGGGTTATGTCCATAGCTATTCATCATAATGCTTGACCAGCGTCTAGTGTTATAAATTTGGAGAGTGCTCTCTCGATCTATTATCCTGAGCTTAGTAATTCTAAACCGGTTTCTCTTATGGATTTTCAAAGTATGAGTCTGCTTTTCTTTGACTTTAGTCATTGGGTGTCGAATATGATTACATACAAGTATACACGTGCACTCACTTATAGAAGCTCTAGATCATATGCACGTACTTATGTATGGATATGTAGGTCATCATCTTCATTGTTGTTGTTGTTGTTTGTTTTGTGTAGCTAGACTCACTTTTAGTTCGCAGTTGTGGTAGTCTATTTTTGTTTTAGGCCGGCGTTGTGAGGTTTTGGCCTCTGCTTTTGTTTTCAGTTTAGGTGTAGATAAAACATGTACTTTTCTTTCCAAGTTCTATTTCAGATGTGAATAACAAAGACTTTTGTTTCGTCCAATCTGTGTGTGAATTTGTCTAAGTATTTGAGAAATGCACTTTCCATTCAATGTACTTGCGAACAATTTCTTATCAAGATTATTGTCGGACTAAGTCATTAGACTATTCCATGATTTGTTGGCCTTTCATCGTAAAGCAATTGTTAAAGCGTCAATCTCTGGTCATTTACATATAACCATATCTAATTGTGGAACCCGGTCGAACTTTGATCACATGGAAAGACGATTCAAGCATTCCTTTTGGAGGATCTTTAAATGCGATCATGCTTGGCTCTGGATATTGATTAAAGTAAATTGCCTTGAACTGCAAGTCGAACATCCTTCTCTAGGATGTATGTTTCGACCATGCCGAACTCTGGGCATTGGTCAGGGCTAACCACCTAAGTTTGAGATTTAGGTATCCTTTTCTAGGGTAGTAACATTCGATCGCGCCAGACTTGGGGCATTGATTGAAGTTTATAAGTAAGATCCTACCTTTCACTAGGCATGGATCTTTTATCTCGCCTACTCCGGGCGAGGATCCTCGGCCTTGCCATCCTCTGGGCAAGACATTAATGCTCTGCCAAACTCCGGCCACGAGCAAATGAGTGGACGGTCATGTCATGTCCACTTTGATTTGCTCCCATGTCAAGGGCTGAAAGAGTTGAATGGAATCTACCTTCGGACGCCTAGGAAAGTAGAACTTCAAGAGTCCGATCATGGACCATAGAAGTTTGGTCGGCACCTAACTCCAAGTACCTGCATACCTTAGTGTTGTAGTATCGGGCGTCCCGGCTTTGGTGCGCAGCTTCTCTAGCTTCATCGTGCTTCTCATCGATCATATCAAGAGACTCTAGCAAGATTTGTTCATTAGTCCATGGATTGTAGTGAGTCACTCGATAAGAATGCACTTCCAGTTCAAATGTAATCATAGCCTCTAATCCGTAGGCTAGGGGAATGGAGAGTGGTCAGTCGCTGAGTTGTGGGTTGTTCAATAAACCCATCGTACTAATGGAAGTTCATCGACCTATTTCCCTTGGCTTCTTAACAATGGACTTGATAATCACGTTTACAGCTTCAACCATCCATTCACCTGGGGGCATGTCACTGCAGCAAATCTCTTCTATATGCGATGTTGGTGGCAGAAATCTTTGATTTCTATACTGTTGAATTGGGTCCCATTATCAGTAACGATTGCCCCCAAAATGACAGATGATATTCCAAACAACAAATTTTATTACTCTCTTTGTGGTGATCGTGGCTTGTACAATTAAAGCACTTAGTGGATCTATAGTGGTGGAGGTGCAAAAAGTTATAGCAGAGATAAACCAAGGATATAGCGGAGGTGCAAAAAATACCATTAGATATAAAACAAAATATTTAAAGTTAAGTTATTCTCATTCTCAAATCATTTGTATAGGAAAATGAAATACTGTTTAATCTTATATAACAAAGTGAAGAATATCATGATTTATGTGAACTAGATTTGGTGACTATAATAGATTTCTGATTTATATTGAGCACTTATGCCTTAAAATTAGGTTCTTACCCTAGCTTTGTTGATTTGGTTTAGAAGAGAATTAGTCAACCGAACCATTGTATATTAGTATTTCTTAAGCGGGTGCTAAAAAGCCTTGATTTAGCGGGTGTAGCAGAAAATAGCGAGGCTTAAATTGGATTTACTATTTAATAGTGCTAAACTGAAATAGCGTAGTGGTCGAAGAGCGCTATGGGCTATAGTGGGGATTTTGCAAGGCTTTAACGGGACTTTGACTGCACAGATCGTGGCTAACGGCTCTGCCTCGGCCCATTGGTGAAGTAGTCAACTATGATGACGGTGTACTTCGCACTGCTTTTAGATATCGGCAACACACCAATGATATCGATTCCCTAAAACGCAAACTGCCAAGGACTGACCATTTGAGCAATCTCCGTTGATGGGGCTCTCGGAATTTAAGCAAATCTCTAGCACTTGTCACAGTTTTGGTTTAATCAGCCGCATCTCAGTTGATAGTTAGCCAGAAGTATCGGTAGCGGAGGATCTTCTTCACTAGATTTTTCCACTTGGTGTGGTCACCACAGGTCCCTTCATAAACTTCTTTTAGAACTCACTTGGCCTCCTTTTGAGTGACACGCCGAAGCATAGGAATAGAGAAACCCTTCCTATAAATTACTACTTCCTACATGTTATATCTCGAAGCTCGATGAAGGAGTTTTCGTCGCTCGTTCCTTCTGTCAAGAAGAATTTCACTCTACAAGTAGTATTTTATTCGAGTCATCCATGACTCCTTTTCTGGTTTAACCTTTGAAATCTAATTGACATCCATCTGGTCGATGCTCGAAACTAATAATACTTTCACCGAAACCAAGTCCATGAGCTGCGCATCTCCGAAACTGGTCAACTTAGCTGGTGAGTCGGCCTATCATTTTCTTCTTTGGGATTCTAAGTGTGGTCTCGCCTGCCTTCGAACGTTGATCGAGATTAACCACTTAAGATAGAAGTTCAGGTAACCCTTTCCAGGATAGCGATTTTTTATTGCACCAAGCTCCGGGTTCTAGTTAAGTTATCTACTTAAGAACGTAATTCGTACATCCTCAGCCAGTATGTTTATTTCCAATCGCGCCTAACTCCGGACAAAGTGTTGAGGATTGGACGGTCTAATCACGTCCATTTTAGTTTGTACTCATGCTCCTAAACCGAGTACAAGAGTTGAGTGAGTGAACGGTCGTATCACGTTCGTTTTGATTTATACTCTTAACCCTACATCAAGGGCAAGAGTTAGTGAATGAACGGTCGTGTCACGTTCATTTTAGGTTTATACTCCCGCCCCACATCGAGGTCGAGAGTTCGTGTACGGATGGTCATATCACATCTGGTCTAAGTTTATACTCCTGCCCTCAATCTAAGGACAAGAGTTGGCTGATAGAAGGCTGGATCACGTCCAATTAGTTTATACTCCTGCCCCCATTCGAGGACAAGAGTTAGTTGGCATCAATCTCTGGGTACCAAGAAGAACATCATTGGTATGATCATGGACTACGGAAGCTTAGTTGGCACCTATCTCCGAGTACCTGCATACCTGCACTATTCATATGCAGGTTCATTTATGTCGGTCAAGTCACAACTCTTAAGTAATGGAAAAACAAAGTCTCTAACTTGGAAAGCCATTTTATTCTATAAAAGATAGGAAATGACAGGTTCTATCATGGACCTTCTAACCATTGCCGAAGCAATGCCAGTTCTCAAAAGGTTGAGAATCGAATGTGACCATCGACCCGGCAGTTCGAACCTTCCCAACACTGCCAGAGCAACAACAGTTCACAGAAGGTTAGGGATTAAATGTAATCGTCGGTTCAGCGGTTAGGGCCTTCCCAACTACTGGAGCAACGCCGATTCTCAAAAGGTTAGGGTTCGAATGTGATCATTGATCCGACGATTAGAACCTTCCTAGCATTGCTGGAGCAATGCTGGTTTTTAGAAGGTTAGGGGTCGAATGTGACCATCGACCCGATGGTTAGGACCTTCCCAGCATTGCCGAAGCAACATCGGTTCTAAGAAGGTTAGGGGTAGAATGTGACCATCGACTCGATGGGACCTTCCTAGCATTGCCGGAGCAACGTTGATTGTCAGAAGGTTAGGGGATCGAATGTGACTGTCGATCCCGCAGTTAGGACCTTCCCAGCATTACTAGAGCAACGCCGGTTCTTAGAAGGTTAGGGATCGAATGTGACTATCGACCCGACGGGGTAGGACCATCCCAGCATTGCCATAGCAACACCGGTTCTCAAAATGTTAGGAGTCGAATGTGACTGTCGATCCGACGGTTAGGACATTTCCAACGTTGCCAGAGCAACGCCGGTTCTATGAAGGTTAGGGAATCGAATGTGACCAGAGACCCAGCGGTTAGGACCTTCCCCGCGTTGCCAGAGCAATACTGGTTCTCAGAAAGTTAGGGGTCGAATGTGACCGTCAACCTTACGGTTAGGACCTACCTAGCGTTGCTGGAGCAATATCAGTTCTTTGAAGGTTAGAGGTCGAATGTGACCATCGATCCGATGGTTAGGACCTTCCCAGTGTTGCTAGAGAAATGCCAGTTCTTAGAAGGTTACGGGTCGAATGTGGCTGTCGACTCGGCGGTTAGGACTTTCCCAGCATTGTCGGAGCAATACCGATTCTCAAGAGGCTAGGTGTTAAACGTGACCATTGACCCTGCAACTAATGAGTCTACACCACCCATCCATCATTCGAGGACAAAGGAGCATTCCTTGGTCGTGCTGATGGTTTCGTAGCACTGAATTTTTTGCTTGTAAGAACATGGTTCCACTAGTTCAAGAAGCATATTTCATTACTAAGTAGGAGAAATGGCAAGACCTCCCTATTTACTATGCCTCCAGTGTCTTTAGGAGGCTTATTTGGGAAGGAAATTAGATAATGAAGAAAGGGGCAACATTATTATAGGCTTCTGCTTTATCTATAGGTGACCGGTTAGTTGATGATCAGTCTTTCATCAACTCATCTTGGCCTTTGACTGCTGGATTCGGACAGTTCTCCTAGAGCAAGTAGACCCTGGGGTCTTGTAGTTTCCCCATCGTTTGGCGGTTCCTTAATGTATTGCTGGAGCTTGTTATTCCTTATCAGCTCCTCAATCAAACTTTTTAGATGTCGATACTTATTAGTGTTATGTCCATGAGTTTCATATAAATGACAATATTTTCTTGAGCGCTTCTATTCATCAGTCGCCTCTCTCTGGGGCGGCTTCTTGTATTGCTCCATCATTTGCGTGGCAAGGTAGATGTTTTCCAAACTATCCTTTAGAGGTGTATATTCTTTTGATCTCAGGTGCCTCGGGCGCTCGTTGTTATATTTATGTTGGTCGCCCGGAGCTTGATTCCACATCCGCTGATTGTTAGAATCCACGACATTAACCATTGCGTTCGTAGAGTTTCCTCCAGTCATATTCACATCGACATTGCTCTTTATTACCTCAGTTGAACCCCAGCATCATTCCTTCAGGGACGTTTGCGTGCTTCTTCCAAGTGTAAATACTCATTGGCCTTTCTATAGAAAGCATTCATCGTTGATGGGGGTTTCCTTTCCAACCATTCCCCGAAATTTGTATCGTTATGAATGCCCCTAATCAATGCCATTAGCACTATATCACCCTTGGGATATGTAACTTCTGACATGACCGTGTAGAACCGATTCAAGAAATCCTTTAGCGATTCTCCATCACCTTGGAAGAAGTTTGACAAAGACATGACATGTTTCAGATGTGAAGTATGTAAGCGGAATTGCTCTATAAATTTTCATGGCAACTCAACAAAGTACGATATGGATCTCGACGGAAGTCGAGTGAACCACATCATAACTACTCCTTCTAGGAAAATTGGAAAATAGTAGCATTTCAAGCATCGAAAGCTCTGGCGAAATCCATATGCCACTCATATCTCATCAGATATTGTCTAGGATCCATTGTTCCTCCGTATAACGGCATAGTTGGCATCGCAAACCTTCGAGGATATCTCTCATGCAAGATGTTCCTAGGAAATGAATTCCGACCAGGAGAGGTACCCCATTCATCAGCGCTTCGGAAATGGTTTTCACTTACAAGTCTCTTGACTATATCCTCCAGGTAGTCCGGGTCAACAGGTTCGACTGAACGGTGGTAATCGGGCTCCGCCCCGAGTGTTCGGCATGGTGAGTGCTATCGGTTTGGCTCTCGATACCTAGGTTCTCCAAACTTTGGGAGATCCATTCGTCCAACAGTCCCCCTATTTGATTCACGTGAGCAATATCATCAGCACAACACGATTTTCCAGATTTTGATCATCAGCAACGTGTCCAGAGATCACATCCATGCCACCTTCCAAACGAGGGGAACTTGGGCCACCATAAGTGGGGTCGGTACCGACCTGTGCAGTTAAAGCGCTCGACAGATTCAATGCTGCGGAGGTGCAAAAAGTCATTGTGGAGATACGGTGAGGATACAGCGGGATATAGCAGATGACTCTAAAATAGCATATAAAACTTGTACTTAATGTTTTTACAAATATATAAATGGTAATTAAATGAAAAATTAACATTCGATTGAATTATAATTAATACATAAATAATTTTAAATAAAAACATGTACGAATATATTGTAAATAAATGTAAAACTGTTATATAACATAATTGAATTTAGTAGAATATTAGAGTATTTTCATTTCTGAAAATATATTAAAAATTCAATAAAATAAATTAATTTCATAATTCTTATAACGTATAAATGTCATTTTTCAATTCATTTCTTTTAAGGAAGATATAGCGGAAATAACGGAATATAGCGGGAATAATGGGATATAGCGGGGCTTAAAGCGGAAAGGCTATATTCGGAGCTATATGAAAAAATCGTAGCGGTAGAAATTCGCTATGAGATATAGCAGGGTTATAGCGGGGAAATAGCGGGGCATTAACTACATAGGTACCGACCCGTCCTATGGGTTCGATACCGATCCCCGAACTTGTGCCTTGGGTCGGTATTCTCCCTTTGTATGATGCTCCAACAGTGTTTTGAGTCCTCTTCTTCCTTTTATCCCTCCGTCTCTTCTCGGATGAAGAAGGACTCTCTGACTCTGAACTAGAATCCCTTCTACTCCGTCTTCGATTGTTTCGAGTTAGTTCATTCAATAGCCTCATGCTCTATTGCATCGTTTGATTCATCTCATTCTGACTAGCCTAGAATCTGTCCTCCATTCGCTTCATCATCTTATCAATCTCCATTCTGGTCACGACATCAGTTGGAGTCTGGATTGCCATTTGCCCTGGTTGCCTAGCTTTATCCACATGTTGTAGATTCTGATTCTCAACATCACTGGTAGTAGATATGGTACCTTGTTCTTTCCTTGATGGGGCCATGACAAACAGCTTCTCCTAGATTGTTGAAAATCTGAGTAGTAAACAAAAAAGAAGTGGGAAAATTGGATCTATCCCTTGGATATCAAAAATCCAATAGTAGATGATGGATCCAAATAGATTGAGAATCTCGTTCTCAGTGAAAGCACCAAAATATTTGAACCAAAAATGGCACAAACACCCAAGAAAAGTATATAGTAGAGAATATACTAAAGAAAATTTAATGAAAACAGAGGAAAATAATACCCACAGAATTATAGTAGTTCGACAATCTCGGCCTATGTCCACTTGAAGGATTTTTATTGATTTTGCATTAGATTTGTGATTACAAGATAGTGGGATCGGTGTTGATCCATGAGTGCAAGAGAGTAAGAGTGTAATGGCAGTGTAAATATCCTTAGAATGAAGCATTGCCCTTGTATTTATAGGGGCAAATGACCAAATATATCGCTGAAACTTCTCCTGTAGAACCTCGCGCCAAGACCAAGTCCCCCAGAAAGTTTGGGCTCCAAATCATTTAAGGATGGGGATAGGTACCAACCCTTATGAGGGGATTAGCACCGATTTGTATATATACAGGTAGGGGTCTTGCAACTTTTTGCACTGGTTCGTCTTGATGTTGGCTTTGTGTTTCCAAGGTTGTTTTGCATAGTCACCTAGGTGTTTTTTTAGTCCAAATGATGGATCTATGTAAAAATGAAGTTGCTAACTCTAGTGCTCATGGAGATTGATAGAGAATTACATAGAATCGTAGAAAGGGAACTTGAAACAGGCTCTTGGCATCATTTGTAGCGAGTGGAAGGAGTGGAGGCCATTTTGGATGAAAATTTAGGGATCGGTACGGATCGACTAGGCAAGGGATCGGTACCGATCCTACACTTAGTGGGATTTAGCACTTTAGTTGGTCTTGCCCTAGGTGTGGGATCAGTGATGATCCCTCACATAGTGGTTTTCTGACTGGAATTTCTTGGGATAGTTTGCCTCCAATTTGCGATCTTGATTGTACTTGAGTTTTAGGTATTGTTTTTATCTCTCCGGGCTTCCTGCCTTGATAACTTTTGAGTTTGATTCATCCAATCCATCCGAATATCGCCTGGTCAAAAGGCTGGATGATAGACATTTAATACAATAAATAACTATAAAAGGAACAATGAAGAATAATGGAACTCCAACACTTGGCTCCTTTCTCCACAAATTATGCCTGGGTCAAATCAATTGCTACCCTATCTTCTTATGGTAGGGGAAAATAAAAGGAGTGGATCAGACAAAAGTTTTGTGAATGAGTTTCATTACTAAAATATGTTGGTAACATACACTTGACTTCATTTATCATCTACATGACCTAGGGTATCCTTCTTATGTTTGTGAATTACTTACAGGGGTTGGTCATATTAACCTAAGGAATATGGTTCCAAATACACCTATACTTAATCTCATATGGAGGTTTATACTTAAGGATCGAACAACTAATCAAACCACTAATCAACAATGGATCAGACAACTGATCAAAACGGATCAAAATAATAATCTTTGGGACTTCTCCTAACATACGTTTGCATAAATATCGCCCTTGGGACTGCATTACCCAAACTATGACTACAATGTATAGTACTTACATAATGAGAGGATCCTACATTGCTGACTCATGTCAAAGACGAATTAGGGTATGTTGCATTTGTGTCCAAAACTCAATGGTAATGCCACTTATTGCACTATGCTAGGCATCCACAAACAAAGTCATGACATAATTGTCATATGCACCAAGGAACCTCCCGTTAGTGTTGGACCATGTACCGCACCAGGCATCTACTAACAGTGTCGCACGTACACTGAGGAACATCATATTAGTGTTATGTTCTTAGCACACCCTCACGATCGAACCATCTTATATCGAACATCAAATTTGCAGAATAAGTAGTGTCTAGGGCTAGTTGCCCACGTACACATTTACCTAGTCCCATAGTATCCAAAAATCAAGAATTAGGGAGCTAACATCCCTTACCTATATTATATATATATATATATATTCTAACCTGGACCATAGGCCAAGGTTCAGCAATGATTGAAATACGTTGACTCGTCGACCACTGGCTAATGTAGCGGTCGACCGGCTACAGTAAGCCTATAAACTGGTAGGGTTTTTATTATTATTTTTCTCTCTCTATTTGTTTAACGTTAATAATTTTTTTAATAGTATACTTTTAACAACGAACCCTATTTTTTAAACAGTGATTCTTCCACAACTTCTGATCTGATTTTACCTATTTGTTTGGATATACTATTTTGCATATAATTCAAATAATTTTCATGTATAATTTAAAATTTCATTTACCAGATTTCAGTTTTATCAATTTTGTAATTACATAGGTATATTTACATCTCAAAATTAGTTCAGGGTTAAATCAATAGGGTATATGCATATTAAATTTCATATTCAATTCAAGGTGAATAAAAGGGTGCTATTAAAATCAGGTTGAACCAAGTCCAATCATATCTCAAAATTTACCTCATCCAAATCCACTTCTTTACTTTAACCAAAATTACATCAAGTGGAGGTTTTATTCATATGATTTAGTCTTTAAATCAAATTTTTGTCTAATTGCAATTGCTAAATGAACAATATCTTATATTTTAATATCTTCAAATAATTTTCAAATTAAATTTTCATCTCAGGTTTAAATCATTTAATTTCCAAATCAAATAAATATATGAATAAACCAATTACTTGTAAGTCATTATATCTAATAAAAAAGCCCACTCACCTCAAAAAGTTTCTGTTGGAACCTTTGTTTTGATAATGACAATGAAATATAGTTTACTAACTTTGTATTACAGAAATCAACATATGAGTTCATAGGAACTAAAGCTAAAGAAATGGAGCTATATATCTCAAGATAAGAGCCTTATTAAGTATGGAGTCAAGCTAATAACAATGTGGAGTTAACAAATTATCATTGACACGTAGCAACACAAGAAGCGAAGCTTTAAAGACAATATATGTAGAGTATGTTATTGTGTATTCATGCATCGAGTCCTTTTAGTAAGTTTGTTAAAACCACTCAAACGATCTCCAATCCACTTTAAACTTGGTCATTACCTCTGTTACATATCCAAGTACATTTATGAAATTTTTTAAATTTTTTGGAGGCTAAACAACATTATCTATGGTAGTTTCTGCCTAGGTTTACTGGGCTGAAACAGTTCCACTAGTCGACCGGTGGAAGCAAGTTTTCCTGTATCCATCGTGAACCTGTAGATAACTGATTCCCGGAGCGGATTGCCTTCAGTCTCTAATCAAGTCCTTGGTGTCATGGTCTTGCCAAAAGGCGGGATAACAACTGTCAGCAAACCATTCTGTATAGATGGCTCATTCACTTCGGAAAGAGCAATCCGCATCACCTGTTAATTTCTTTTCTCCTATACTTACCCGTTGCCGATCCACGATCGATAACAGATCCGTTATCTGAAGCGACATGGAAAGCCCTTCCTATTCCAGGTACACCAACTATGCAATGACAAGACTAATCCGAAGCGAGCGAATATTGATTGATGGGTCCGAATCAAGTAAAGAATTCTCAGCATAAGTCGATTTTAGTTCTCTGGAAGGTGATAACAGCATGAGCTGCACCCAAGACGCTACCCTAAGCTATTATCACCTCCCAGAAAAACCCAAATCAATCTGTAAGACGCTGTGCTGGGATCGACTGTTTAACTAAGTGCAAGTCAATTCTGAATCTGTGGATGAAGATTGCAAAACATGTCGTGTACTGGGGTAAAACCCTAACTTCATTCCATGAAAAATTTAAGGCTTTCTTTGCTATCATTTTCCACAAAGTCACAATCAACTCGAATCTTCCACTGTATCCATCATCAACACAACTTCATCACCACTCGCTAATGTAGCAATATGCCAAAATCCATGCTACCAACTTTTAAATTGGAGAAGATAAATCAATCCTTAGTTTAGGGAGACCCAAAACTAGAAGTTCACTCGGATCAGATCGGCAGTCTTCATGAAGTTGTGGTTTTTGGCGGCGGTTCCTTGCTCCAATCGTCAGCAATAGCTTCAGAAGGTGGTGGTTGATCGCGCTGGTGGTGGAGATCGACGGTGGCAGCTCCTTGATGAACGAAATGCTTGGATCGGCTAGTTAGGATTAAAGAGGTCAGATCAGGTGGAGAAGTAAGGGATCCGGTCGAATGGAAAATGAATCGAAGTGAGGGGTCGGCTCATATATATAAAAATAGAAACTTTAAATTTTTTTTGAAGTACTCGGATCGGTACCGATCCAAATTTACTCCTCCAAATATTCTCAAAATTTTCCTATGTGACCTACTCGATGGTCATATACACCGCTGAAAAACTCAAGTCCAGATTAACGAATAATCACGAGCAATGAAGATCCACATTAAAAGCCGAATAACTCACCAGCATATCACAAGACAGCTCAACACGACCACTGAAACTCTTTAAAATAGAAACACAGAGATAAACAATTCCAGAGCACACTTTGTTTTTAACGAAAGCGTACTCTGAGGGTCAAATGTTAACTGGGATTTTAATCCAGCATAATTCAAAAGGAGTTGAACACTAAGATTAAACCAGAATAACTCGAAACTTGATTGGAAGACCTAAAGGTACAAGATAAAGGATCCCAACAAGTTTGGGCCATTTTAGGTTAACATTTCAGATCGGTATTGATTCGATCTAATTAGATCGGTACCAATCCAAAATATTGCTTTATTCGATCTCTATTCCATTTGTCTTACACTCCTAGGTCTCCACTGTGCTTATCTACACAGTTGATAACATTCAAAGCGTCCGAGTTCAAGAAGTGAAAACTTATCCGATTCAGATTCAAATTCAATCTAACCTATAGGTGAATCATCGTCAAAATAAGTCAACAAGCTATGAAACTACATGGAGAGCATCGTAGCCACGCAAGAAAGACAACCAAGTAGTCAAAGCATAAAAAATGCTTAACTATTTTGATCGGTATCGATCCAATTGGATCAGATAGGTACCGACCCAAATACTTTGCACCGATGACCTTCAATCTTTTTGGACTTCCTCTATGTGATGAATGCAGGCTTCTAACAAAGTAGTTTTTGCCCAAGTGCTCTTAAACTCCTATAAATACCATCCCATCTGCAACATAAAAGGGATCTGCTCTGATCGCCGCTGAAACTCTGTCATTGTTTCTTCACTCTTCTTCTCCCTCACAACAGCCATTAAAGGGCAACCGAGATCCTTCCAGTTGTCTCTAATAATGGTGGCTTGATCTAACTTAAGAAAGAAGAATCATATTGTAATCCAAACTCCTTTGTAACAGCAGTTGATCAATAAAAGCTATAAAGTGGACGCAGGCTTCATTAACAGCCGAACCACTATAAAAATCTTTTGTTCTTTGCTCTTTCTGGTATTTACTATTGCCTTTTCTATTTTATTTGCCTTGATAAATAGGGCTGAGTGCTTTCACACTCAATCAAGGGTGTTGATTCATTTTGTTGGGTTAACAATTACTATATGATTCACTAGTCACTTTTGTTTGGTATCAAAGCAAGGGTTTTTTAAAAATTGTTACACCATTTCGAATATCATTATGGAAAACATGTGTAATGATCACGATCTTTCGACGCTCGAAAGTCTACATTAATACGTCCACTGTATCAAATGCCTCGCAATCGAATGCTGGAAAACCGAATCATTAGGGTTAAATAGAAGAGGTAGAAGAAGACAGAAGAAAGAAAGAACAAAAAACAGAAACAGAAACAACAACAGAATCTCACATTCGCAGCGGAACAATATATAATAGCTGAATGAATAATCTTTAAAACAAAAGACTATATCAGTTTATACATTAAATCATATCATCAGAGTTTACAACAATACACATCACTGGACAGTTATATAACTTGTCCACACACATAATACACAACGGAATAAATAAACAAGTACGGTAGTACGTCTCGCCATCCAGCTCGCCTCCAAAGCTCCAGAATATCCAGCATATCCTGATAACATAACTCTAGGCTGCCCGTGTGGAAAATTATGGGCACCCAGAGTTTAGAAAGGGAACAATAAACTCCGAGTCAGTCATGGTGACTAGTGTGAGATCGTAAAACAGTTATTTTCACAAAGAAAATAAAACAAATTCGCAATGCTTTTGGAAAATGAAACTACCATAAGGCCTCCCGCCACACACAATGCAAACGCAGAATTGGAGGAGATTTATCCTTATGATAGTCAAAGATGCTTGATATGCAAATTCTTTTTAATATTATCATTAGTGCATAGTGTCAAAAACCATTTCGAAAGTATAATATTAATCTTAGCCAACATACAACCATTATTGTATGTCCACTATAGCTACCATCTATTGGAACCTGCCTTCTTCGATTTTAATGTGACAACTATATATTTCAAACTATATACTATGATGACAAATATTCTTGCAGGAATCTACAAAGAAAAGCTATTATCATATCGTCAACAAACTAAGCTCAAGCTCTCTAGTATACTGATTATTATTTCCGGTTAGATATTTTTGTACAATCTCTGATATGATGATAACAACACACACACGCAAATAGTTTTTGGAAAACATGTTCTACAAATATAAAATATCTTTTTATAGACAAAAAAGTATTTTCATATCGTTTCTCAAGTTCAGAATCACTAAAATAAAGAAGAGGAACAAATCAGTACAAATTCAGACATCTGAACTTTTATTCAGCCATCTGTCATCAATGACAGACGTCTGTGAATTTAATACAGACATCTGTCATCAACGACAGACGTCTAAATTAAATAAACAGACGTCTGAATTCATTAAAATTTGTTTCTTCTACCTATTTGACTTTTTAAACTTACTTAGCCATCTGACTATTTTTCTCAGACATTTGAACTTGACGAACTGAAGCATCTCTTCATGAAAATTCAAATTTTGAAGAGTTGTCTTCTTCACCAACAGTTGCACTCCTTCTAATAGTTGCAACTATTGAATTAAAACTATTCAATACTATAAATAGAGATGAAAATCCACTATTTCAATAACCAATTCTTTCTATCTATTCTGATCTTATATTGTTATAATATCAATTGATTTTCAACTCTCTACTTCCTATCTTTGCACATTCAAATCATCATATCAAGAAGATTATAGGAAGGGTGTACTACATTGACTATATACGTGTTACTCAAGAACACACAAGTCAAGAAACAATTTATTAATTGTATTTGAAGTCCTATTCGGTTGCTTAGGCGGAAAAGTCCTGTTCGGTTGCTCAGGCGGTGTAATACCTATTCCTCCGGGTAAAGTGAGGGTTGTTAGAGAAATTCCAGAAGGAGTCTGGGACTGGACGTAGAACGGGAAGTTCGAACCAGTATAAAAATCCCTAGTGTCATTTTTATTACTACTATTTACTATTATTTATAATTCCGCACTTGCTAGTCGTAGTTTAACTATATTATCGATCCATATACACTTTCATTTGGTATCAGAGCAAGGTCATCACATAACTATAACACAGTTATCTGATATTTTAATAATATGGACAATAACTCTAGCAACAGTTTTACTGAGGGACAAGCCACTACACGACCACCATTGTTTAACGGATTAAATTATAGTTATTGGTCAACTAGAATAAGAATTTTTATGCAAGCTAGTGGATTTGAAACCTGGAATATCATTCAAACTGAATATACTATTCCCACTACAGGGTATGCTGCTTGGTCTAATACACAAAAACTAGATGCTACTGCAAACGCAAAAGCAATGAACATGTTATTTTGCGCATTAGACAAAAATGAATTCAATCGAGTCAGTATTTGTAAAACTGGATATGAAATTTGGAATACTCTTAAGGTTACACACGAAGGAACAAATAAAGTAAAACAAAGCAAGATTTCTATGCTTAAAAACCAATTTCAAAATTTTAGAATGAAACAAGGTGAAAGTATTAGTGAAATGTACTCCAGATTCCAGGATATCTATCACTCACTATTAGCTTTAGAAGTTACTTTTACTGAACCTGATATTGTATCAAAAATCCTTAACTCATTAACTGATGAATGGGAATGAAAAGTCTTAGCTATCGAGGAAGCTAATGATATTTCAACCATAAAAACAGAAGAGTTAATAGGAAATCTAATGTCCTATGAAGTAAATTTATAGGCAAGACGAGCACAAGCACAGGACAAGAAAACTATCGCTTTTCAAGCAGAAAAAGAAGACTCTGAATCAGAAGACAATATAGCATTTATAGCTAAGAATTTCAAAAAGTTCTTAAAATTCAAAAAGAGCAATAAATTTGAAAATAACAAGGGTTTCAATAAGCCATCAAGCTCATCTCTTGAATGCTACAAATGTCACAAGAAGGGCCACATAAAGAAAGATTGTCCTGATCGGAAGAAAGAAAATAATCTTAAAAAGGACAAATATAAAAAGAAGCAAGCCTCCTCAGATACATGGGATGATACGAAATATTCTTCGTCAGACAATGATAGTGACAGTGATTCAGAACAAGCCAACGTTTGTTTTATGGCAACAAATGATGATGTAAGCGATCTAACTTTTGACGATTTAATAGAAATAAACTCTGAGTTGTTAGATAAACTTAGAATCCTAAAGAGTAAATATAAAGATGCTTTAGGAAAATTAAATAGAACTGAAATAGAAACTAACATGTTAAAAGATGAAAAGAAAATATTAGAGGAAGAGTTAGTAAAATCTCAAGAATCTTATGTTAATATAACATCTCAATTCACTGATTTAAGCAGTGAAATAGAAAGACAGAAATATGAGAATGTTAAATTAGCAAAAGAGAATTATGATTTAAACTCTAATATTAAAACACTTGATATAGAAGTATCACATCTTAAAACAAAACTGGAAAATATTTCTAAAAATGTTTCTAAATTTAACAGTGGAAGGGAGAGTCTCTCTAAAATAATTGAGAATTCTCAAACCTGTTCAAATAAAAAGGGGTTAGGATATAAAAAATCGATACAAAAGCATTCTAAAAATAATGGTTCATTATATACTAATTTTAAGAAAAAGGAATCTATATCTGCTCAAAAATCTTCTTCAAAAGTTATTCATCCAAAATCAATTATGATTTGGGTTCCAAAAACTAATAACAATTTGATTAGGAATATCTACATTAAATCATTCATTAATTCTGTACATAAGAATGAAAACTTTATTTTTAAAGGGAACTCTAAACCCAACTGGGTTTGGCTTCCTAAGATTTAACCCTTTGGACCCTAACGGAGGAAGTGGGTACCAACAGAATTTCAATATTTTTTGCAGGTACCGATTAAGAAAAGAGGAAAATAGATTCTAGACAGTGGTTGCTCAAAACACATGACATGCGACAAAAATATGTTAACAAACATTATCTACTCAGATGGAGGATCTGTCACTTTTGGAGATAATTCCAAAGGTTACATCATCGACAAAGGCGATGTGAGCAATGACGGTACATCTAATTTACCTCTTATTACAAATGTTTTATTAGTTAAAAATTTAAAACACAACTTACTAAGTATTAGTCAATTATGTGATAAAGGTTTTAACATAGTATTTTCTGAAAATAAATGCAATATTTTTTATCATTACAAAAATCTTATTTTCGAAGGAGTTAGAGATCGTAATATTTATATTCTGAATATGAAAATAAATCATAATACAAATATGTGCTTATTAGTCAAAGAAAATGATCCTTGGCTATGGCATAAAAGATTTATGGTTGTTCATATTGTTTTTATATGTTCTTTACAGAAATATATATATGTGTGGTTATTTTCAAAAATTTTACCTTACAAAGATATAATACTAAAAATCAGCCACACAGACGTCTAAAACAAAACATCAGACGTCTGACTTTAGCCTAAAAAAATCTTAAATTCTATTTGAGCCGTCTGAAATTTATGTCACAGACGTCTGTAGTATAATTTAGACGTCTGTAATAAAAAATTTAGACGTCTAAATTTAGTTCAAAATGTTTTTTACTCTCTGTTTCAATTTTAGCCCTCTGAGCCGTCTGAACAAAATACTTCAGACGTCTGTACTCAAATATAGACGTCTGACAACAAAAAATAAGCCATCTGATTCTAGTCCATAAAGTCTAAATCCTTGGTTCTTATTTAGCCGTCTGTCTATATTATCACAGACGTCTGTCATTGCGCATAGACGTCTGATAATATATTTTCAACAATCTAATTTCAGTCCTATATCACTTTTTCTCTTTGTTTAGTATATTAAGATGTGGAACCTGTTCAAACATATGTTCAAATATTTTTGTATACTCCAAATATTCCGACTCTTCCACAACAAAATTTTATCATTGGTATGTTCTGAACAAAGTTCATATTGCTATTCAACGATGTGTTTTATCATCACATTTCTAACAAAACCCCTTACAAATTCCTTTTTGTTAATGACAAAAGGGGAGAAATATTAATCATTCTGCTATATAATATGGTTATGTTGACAGGGGGAGCAAAAGGTATGGTTTATACTAACCGTTGAATTATATAGTTGTCATCATCAAAAAGGGGGAGAATGTTGGAACCTGCCTTCTTCGATTTTAATGTGACAACTATATATTTCAAACTATATACTATGATGACAAATATTCTTGCAGGAATCTACAAAGAGAAGCTATTATCATATCGTCAACAAACTAAGCTCAAGCTCTCTAGTATACTGATTATTATTTCCGGTTAGATATTTTTGTACAATCTCTGATATGATGATAACAACACACACACACAAATAGTTTTTGGAAAACATGTTCTACAAATATAAAATATCTTTTTATAGACATAAAAGTATTTTCGTATCGTTTCTCAAGTTCAGAATCACTAAAATAAAGAAGAAGAACAAATCAGTACAAATTCAGACATCTGAACTTTTATTCAGCCATCTGTCATCAATGACAGACGTCTGTGAATTTAATACAGACATCTGTCATCAACGACAGACGTCTAAATTAAATAAACAGACGTCTGAATTCACTGAAATTTGTTTCTTCTGCCTATTTGACTTTTTAAACTTACTTAGCCATCTGACTATTTTTCTCAGACATCTGAACTTGACGAACTGAAGCATCTCTTCATGAAAATTCAAATTTTGAAGAGTTGTCTTCTTCACCAATAGTTGCACTCCTTCTAATAGTTGCAACTATTGAATTAAAACTATTCAATACTATAAATAGAGATGAAAATCCACTATTTCAATAACAAATTCTTTCTATCTATTCTGATCTTATATTGTTATAATATCAATTGATTTTCAACTCTCTACTTCCTATCTTTGCACATTCAAATCATCATATCAAGAAGATTATAGGAAGGGTGTACTACATTGACTATATACGTGTTACTCAAGAACACACAAGTCAAGAAACAATTTATTAATTGTATTTGAAGTCCTATTCGGTTGCTTAGGCGGAAAAGTCCTGTTCGGTTGCTCAGGCGGTGTAATACCTGTTCCTCCGGGTAAAGTGAGGGTTGTTAGAGAAATTCCAGAAGGAGTCTGGGACTGGACGTAGAACGGGAAGTTCGAACCGGTATAAAAATCCCTGGTGTCATTTTTATTACTGCTATTTACTATTATTTATAATTCCGCACTTGCTAGTCATAGTTTAACTATATTATCGATCCATATACACTTTCAGTGGTGACCACCATAAGTAAATGGCAGGTTCTACAACTAAACCGTACAGGGTTCGTATTGTTTCTTTGGATTTTCCAACAAATGGTCAGGCAAATGAACTTCCTTACACCGAAATGGAAACGCCTCTGGAAAGGCGCCCCGAGAGTCAACCTGCTCTCTGCAAACACAAGGCCGACGCTACCTCACGTTGTACAGCTGTAACTAGGTAGCTAACACACGAGCTATGCCATCCCCCGGTCGTTACCGACCTTTATCCGAGGATCCTCAACCACAAAGCAACAACCACAAAGTATAATAAATTAGCAGCATCAACATAGGTAAAATATCTGGGCTCCATACCATGATATCACCTTTTATCTAGAAGGAAATGACATACCCTAGGGGCGCGACCCCTAACAACCTTGCTGCAACATTCCTGTTTCGACCATTACCGGGTTGTGAGGCTCGACGAAGTCTCGTCTACAAAGCCACGCTTTTTCACAAAGCCACGCTTTGATCAACAAATGATCAACATCACTTCGTATGCCACATTACCAAATTGGGAATGTATCACTAGTAACCATCAACTACATAACCTCTGAGCTCGTACGTCTCAGAGAAGGGTGTTAAGCTAAGAGAATAAATTCTCCGCCACCAACAGAAATGTATTTGATAGAAACCAGCTTTACATCTCAAAGTGTAACGTCAAACACACATCCATACAAGTCCGTTCCGAGATCAAACGGAACCAAAGGCACTTCCAAAGAAGCCCTTGCAATCCGGGTATTCACTAATCACGTCCGGACTTCCCATCACAAGAAGAGTGATATAAATCTCTATACCGGAGCAACTCGGTGCAGAGACATTCGACAGGTTGTCCTTCATTTTCGAAAATACCCGGTTTTCACACCGGTCTTCAAATTTTATCTATTCACGACGTATCACTATTCAGAATGGGTTATATGACACAAGGTCCTCTCCCGGCTTAACCGAATAATGAGCGTTTGTTTTAAAAACAAATCATGTGCCATTTCAAAGGCAAATATTGATAGTCGGTTATTTAACTATCAACAACATTCACAACAATCAACCAATTTAAATAATTTTTCCTAAATTATTTAATTTCAAATATCTTCACAAGATATGGTTTACACTTTAACCATTTGAAAACAAATTTCAAATCACTTTCATTTAAACCAATTAAATAAATCCTTATCGATTTATTTCAAATTTATATCCCAAATCTGTAAATTTATTTCCACACTTCATCACTTTGAAAACCAATTTCAAATCATATTTTCCACACTTTAAACATAAATCAATGTTTATTTTTAAAACAAATTTCCCTTTCCTTTATAAATTCCGTTTTGAATTTACATTCCCAAATATTCACTTTTAACCCCAAATCAACTTCCAAATTGATTTCAATTTTTATTTCAACACCAAATCAATTTCAAATTGATTTCCAAATTTATTTCCAATGCCAAATTGATTTTCCAAACATTTATTTCAAAACACCAAATCAATTACAAATTGATTTCTAAATTTATTTCCAAATGCCAAATCATTTGCAAATCGATTTCTAAATTTATTTCAACACAAAATCCATTTTTATTCAACATCAAATAAATTTTCATATCAATTTCTCAAAGATTTATTTTCAAATACCAAATCAATTATCAATTGGATTTCAAACAAATTTATCACTTTTTAAAATAAATTCCTTTATCTCTTCCAAACCATTTAAAATTCCATTTTCAATAAATTCTTCAACTTTTCAACGATATTATTCAAAATCCATTTATTAATATCTTTTCCCATATTTTGGAAATAATTCGATAAGATTTCAAAAATCAACTTTATGCTTTTAAATTTCTTCTTTTAAATTCATCTAATTCTTTCAAAAGAAATTTACTTAAAATTTATTTCAAAAATCCAATTTTGTATTTATTTCTGGTATCCAACGATACCAAAAATACATTCGGCTGAATTATAGCCTTTACAAATTCAATCACAGATATAATCATCCACAGATTATAAATAATCAACACACAACATATGAAACCAATTCAAATGTTTTGAGGAATCCTGCTGGATCCCTCCAACCTGTTTTGAGGAATGAGGGGGATGCGGCGGCCATTATTTTCGATTTGATTTGAATTTTTAATTCCTCGATTGAATTCAAGAGGAAAGTGGAAAATACGATTGGGTTTATTTGTGGAGGAGGAGAAAGAAACGAAGTATAACAGGAGATAGGATTTTTATTTTAAAGTTCGGCCATTTTCTCTTTGAGCCTTTGATTTTTTGAACGAAGAATGTTTCGTTTGTTTTGAACGAAATGGAGAGGAGACAAGAGAACGTGATTAAGCAGAGAGTAGGTCGGCATTAATGTGAAATAAAGCCAGGAATCTCTGCTATAGGAAAAGTTGACGTGGCATAAATTTGACTGGTTAATATACATTATATTTAAATTTTAAATTCAAATCGTCTCGATATTACTACTCAAAATTTCGAACTCCTATCGAGGCGTGCCGCTAGGCGTTCGTAATGTTATACGCCTATTCCGAACACAATGGAAAAGGTTTCGTGTCCAAATTCGATCGTATGGAGAAGATAGCTTTTTGGACCAGTTACAATATTAATTTTTCAATTAAATTTCAGCGCGTTTGCTTACCGTACGGCCAAATGATCACTCCAAACATCACGAAAATTGAAATCCGATAATAATACACTATTACGTATCCAATGGAACTGGTTTCGTCGAAGTCCGAGACTGTGCCCCGGAAAGCTATTTTTGAATTCAGTTTAAACGATAAATTTCAAAACTGAACAAAACAGTTTCAAATTCAATTCTGAAGCTTCCATTATCTTCAGTATTATCAATATGAATTTTCTAAGACTTCATATTATTTTTAAATCAGCTCAAAACTGAAGATTCAAATTTTTACCCAGTTTCAATAATTAAATTCAATAATTTAATCGCCAAATTCATTCTGATATTTGAATTTCAAATTAAACTATCATTCCAATATTTAAACTCAATTAAATATTCACATTTCAAATGTCAAAAATTCAGGGTCGTTACAATCTTCCCTCCTTAAAAGAATTTCGTCCCGAAATTACAAGTTAAGAAGAATGCTCCAATACCCGTTTATCATTTTCCCAAAACCAAACAGTTTTATCAACTTATCAACCCAAATCTTTTTTTTTATCATAAAAGATCCATTATTTCTTTAACTAATTTTCCAAAATCAACCATAAGTTCCAAATAATATGGTTTTCTTAACAATTCAATTTTAATTTCAAATTCAAAATTTGAATTCAAAATTTTCTCGAAAATTTTCTAACTCTCGAAATTTTAAAAAAAATTGCCAGCGTCTCCTTTGCGCGGCTAACTCGGTACGACTACAAAATGTCCATACGGACTCCCAAATTCCAATAGAAAACAAAATGCCAAGTGGCAAAATAAAAAACTCATCAAATTTCATACTGAAATTCAAATACATACCTTATTGTCGAGCAAATTCAAATTTATCTTCGAAATCAAAATCCAATTCATTTTCCTATAGCCTTTATAATCCCTGTATACTTTACTTAACAACAATGGCCTAAAAAACATGCTCAAAACTCATGTATATACAAAATCCGAAGAACTTTGATCTTGACTATTCCTTGTATGAAAACGGAAGTATCCAAAATCTGTATGTACTTAATTCTTTGTAACACCAAGCTAAGTGCTCTTAAAATTTCATGCCCAAAACTATGTACTTCTAAAGTCAATGCACACTTAAAACTGTATTATTTCTGAAAGCACCAATATATATTCAAGGTAATATATATTCAAAACTATGTATAAAACAATGTATATTTGAAAACATAAACTCTTAAACCCAAATGTTCAAAGTTGTACTTATATATACACAGAATATATTAATGATATCCAAAATATGTTCAAATCCCGCATCTCTATATATTTAAAACTGTACATACACGAAAGCATTCACATTTAAAGGTTTCATTTATGTACAAAACCAATATGTACATTCAAAACTGTGTATTTTTTTAAACTTAAATATACTTAAGACCATCATATCCATAATCGGACATATCTGAAAATTTAATTCACCTATACTTGAAGCTTCATGTTTTCTTTTTGAAATATCACATAAAAACAGAGATACTCAAAGCTTTGTGTTTTCGAAAATTTTCCCTTTTAATCTTGCTCACATATACCTAAAGCTTTACATTATATAAGAAACCTTACATTCAAAAAAAAATTCGAAAATATTCATTCAAAAACACAAGTGTACATTCATGTTTGAAATCCCATGTTTGATGAATCAAAAGCTAATACTTTTAAAACTCATTAAATGCACTTGAAAATAGAAATCTATAGCATATTATCCTATATACTCAAAGTCATATATATAAATCTAAAAGTATATATCTTTAGATTCATGCGCTTAACTAATTCTATAGAAAGCCTCATGCTTTTTGAAACATCACACAAAACAGATATGTCTGAAGTTTTACAAAACTCATACATTCATGTTTTCAAAACCTGGTAATCTCAATTCCTATTTGCTGCATAAGAAGACTAGTATATCCATTGTTATATTCATTTGAAAATTCGTATATACTCAAAAGCCTTGATGTTTTCAAATTTTTGCTACATGCAAAATCTTATGGTTTTGAAACTTTGTATACATATTTCCTGGAACTAAGACATTGATGAAATCTCATGTATTTGAAATATAATGTTTTTGAAATTTATTCATCTTTGAAATTGATTGAAATTGGATATGCTTAAGTTTTTTTTGAAATCTATTTATTTCCAAAATTTATAAATGAATCATGAATTTTTCTAAAATCAAATCCCTTTGAAATTTCAATTCAAATCCTTTTCCAATTCAATTCAATTCTATTTACTTACAAATTCGAAACGAATTTCAACATTCAATTCACTTTCATTTACTTGCAATTGCAAATTTATTTATTTATTCACAATTTTATTTTGATAATTCAAACTCAATTCAAATTCATTTGTTACTACCCCAAATTTATTTTTTAACTTAATAAATTTTCTTTAAGTAATCATTTCACTTAGCCTCCTTGGACCTTTCTTCAAATTCACTTTATTTAATTGATTCACTTATACTTACTTTAATTTAACTCCATCCTTTAAGTTAAATTTATTCTATCAAAATTCAAATTGTATAAGTTATCAACTCATTTACATCCCATTAATGAATTTTATTTCAAATACTTCTCTGAAATTCTATTTCCTTATCCTTTCAATTAATATTTATAAATTTCATTTGTTAATGAATTTATCTCCAAATTTTTGGTTATACCATTATTTCTTATTCAATTTCCATATAACCATGATAATAATTCAATATTATCACTTTATAACAGCCAAGCATCCATATACTATAATAATTCATAGAAAATCATTTCTTTTCTACACAAAAATAGTTTTGGGTAAAATTATTTCATTTACCCTATTCAAAACAATACTGTGTCAGTTTATCTTGTTTTAGAGTTTAGAAACCCCTATCGATTACAGTTGGCCAGACTACACCGACCAGATAAGTCAACACAATAATTCAACCGATAAGTCAACACAATACAAAACAAATTTTCATATTCACTAACAAATAGACGCTCATATCTATTATTACACTCACACTCATTCTAGAGTACTACTGACTCTATCTCTAATGAGTAATTCCCAACAGAGCAAGGGTTGTCGCTTAACCGGCTGCTCTGATACCACTTGTAACGATCACGATCTTTCGACGCTCGAAAGTCTACATTAATACGTCCACTGTATCAAATGTCGCACAATCGAATGCCGGAAAACCGAATCATTAGGGTTAAATAAAAGAGGTAGAAGAAGACAAAAGAAAGAAAGAACAAAAAACAGAAACAGAAACAACAACAGAATCTCACATTCGCAGCGGAACAATATATAATAGCTGAATGAATAATCTTTAAAACAAAAGACTATATCAGTTTATACATTAAATCATATCATCAGAGTTTACAACAATACACATCACTGGACAGTTATATAACTTGTCCACACACATAATACACAACGGAATAAATAAACAAGTACGGTAGTACATCTCGCCATCCAGCTCGCCTCCAAAGCTCCAGAATATCCAGCATATCCTGATAACATAACTCTAGGCTGCCCGTGTGGAAAATTATGGGCACCCAGAGTTTAGAAAGGGAGCAATAAACTCCGAGTCAGTCATGGTGACTGGTGTGAGATCGTAAAACAGTTATTTTCACAAAGAAAATAAAACAAATTCGCAATGCTTTTGGAAAATGAAACTACCATAAGGCCTCCCACCACACACACAATGCAAACGCAGAATTGGAGGAGATTTCTCCTTATGATAGTCAAAGATGCTTGATATGCAAATTCTTTTTAATATTATCATTAGTGCATAGTGTCAAAAACCATTTCGAAAGTATAATATTAATCTTAGCCAACATACAACCATTATTGTATGTCTACTATAGCTACCATCTAAACAGTGGTGACCACCATAAGTAAATGGCAGGTTCACTATGCCATAAATGACCTTCTGCAACATTTTTGCAAGGTGTTGCCAGCTAAAATGTTGCGATAGATATAAAATTTTGGTCCTACTGCAACGTTGTATTTATGGTGTTACCTTAGCCATAAAAATGTGTTGCTCTAGCTAAAAAAGTGTAACACGATGCAACATTTTTATATAGTGTTGCTATAGATGTATTCAGATTAAAAAATTAATAAAATTAGCAATCCGCGTGAATACGATCCAACGGTCTACATTTAATCCGATTGTTAAACTGGATCACCGCTACAATTTGCTCCAAATTTTCGTTTTCCCGCTTTACTTTTCATATCATTTTCGTTCTCACCCCCAATTTCCAAATCCCTAATTTCCCAATAATATTTTCGTTTCTTTTTTTCTTCCAAAAACAAAATCTCGTCCTTTTTTCAAAGGTTGGTAGTGATCTCAGACAAGCTTCGTTCCCCATTTCGTTCTCACCTCCAATTTCGCTGCTGTGTGCCTACATGTCGAGCCCCGTTTGCTTTGTTGTCGAGATCTGGAAATGTCTGTTCGACTTGTGAATCGGCGATTGTTGTTGGAGTTAGGTCATGATTGGACTGGGTTACGGCAGTGGGTGATTGCGATTGAAATTTCAAGCGATGGAGGTGAGGCCAATGGTGATTTAAGGTAGTTCTGGTCGATGGGTTGCTGAAATTGCCGTTGGTGAATTTGATATGGGAGGCGCTGGTGGGTTCGCGATTTGGAGGAGTTTTTAACAGGTTGGTTTTCAGTTTGATTGGTGAGGAAGTTAGGGTGTAGGGGTAGTTCGGGTTGTCGGAGAAGGCAGGTAGGTGGTTGTTGTGATGGTGAAGGCATAGGGTTAGTGAGGAGATGCGAATTGGTTGTGACAGATTGTAGAGGAAGGGATTTGTTGTGCTATGTGCAGAAATGGTTCGAGTTCGTTAGGTGATAGGGGCAGGAGTTTGTGGCTGATTGTAGCTGGATGGTGAATCTGGTTGTCGCAGTTTGTAGAAGTTGGATATGAAGGTGTGATGGAGGTTGAAGTATATGAAGTGATAGGTTAGAGCTTTGTTTGTTGTTGCGCGTTTGGGATGTTTTGGTTGTGAGATGGTAGTTTGGAAGAAAATGCAGTTTGCTGGTAGGGGTTTCGATAATGAAGTATGCAGTGGTTGCTTGAGAAGGTTGTTGTTGCTTGAAATGTAGCAGGGAGGAGTTTGGGTTAAGGCAGTTTGGATTGGTGAAAGGAAGTTGGTGGTGGAATGGTAGGTTGCTGTTATTGTTTTGTGGAAGGAAGGAATGGGTGGTTATGCCAGCGATTGTGATTAGGTGATTAGGCAACATGTTCGATGAAGGGTAATGTATTACTTATTAACACGCAACATGTTCGATGAAATGTCAATTTTTATTTATCATTGTTTCAGGTCTTTTACCAAGGCAGAGCTAAGAATGATGGCTGGAAAAAGGTCGGATGATTCAGAAGAAGCCATGAAAGAGTTGCAAAAGTCAATCATCGAGGAGGTGTTCAAATTCGCAGGAGGTGTTCATTTGTGCATCATTTTACGTCGTTTCAAAGAAGGCTCGATCTTCCAAAATCGGATGAATCGGTCGATCCCCGCCGGGACTGCGGTGCCCCGGACCCCCGCCGGCGCTGCGCCCGGACCCGCTTCTCGCCTCGCCTTCGGCTCGGCACTCGGCTCGCCTTCGGCTCGTTATATATTTGTTAGTGTCGGTGTCTGTATAAATTGAAACTGCATATGTAATGAGTGAACTGAGTGATGTAGTGAGGAATATCTGTATATGTGAATATCAGTGTTATATATCATTGAATTGTAAAATAGTGGAGTCAGGAATTTGTACTATTTCAAATGTTGAAATAAAATATTTATTTAAATAAATTACTGTTTGAATATTAAATTCTATGCAAATAGCATTTTATTAAATAAATATTTATTTCTATTAAAAAATCGAATATGCTCTATATTGTGGGCCCCACAAATTCAGAAAATCAATATCTATAGCAACATTTTTGAATGTTGCTACAGGCACCTATGGGTGTTGCCATAGACCCAAATAAGGTTCTATTGCAACAATATTACTTATGTTGCCTTAGATAGTCAAAATGTTGCCTTTGAGGTCTAAGGCAACGGCAAAAATTGCATCACCCTAAAAGTGTTGCCATAGACCTATGGCAACATTTTTCAGGCCTGAGCCAACATTTTTTTTGTGTTGCAGTAGGCCATTTATGGCGTAGTGGTTCTACAACTAAACCGTACAGGGTTCGTATTGTTTCTTTGGATTTTCCAACAAATGGTCATGCAAAGGAACTTCCTTACACCGAAATGGAAACGCCTCTGGAAAGGCGCCCCGAGAGTCAACCTGCTCTCTGCAAACACAAGGCCGACGCTACCTCACGCTGTACAGTTGTAACTAGGTAGCTAACACACGAGCTATGCCATCCCCCGGTCGTTACCGACCTTTATCCGAGGATCCTCAACCACAAAGCAACAACCACAAAGTATAATAAATTAGCAGCATCAACATAGGTAAAATATCTGGGCTCCATACCATGATATCACCTTTTATCTAGAAGGAAATGACAACCCTAGGGGCGCGACCCCTAACAACCTTGCTGCAACATTCCTGTTTCGACCATTACCGGGTTGTGAGGCTCGACGAAGTCTCGTCTACAAAGCCACGCTTTTTCACAAAGCCACTCTTTTTCACAAAGCCATGCTTTTTCATAAAGCCACGCTTTTTCACAAAGCCATGCTTTTTCACAAAGCCACACTTTTTCACAAAGCCACGCTTTGATCAACAAATGATCAACAACACTTCGTATGCCACATTACCAAATTGGGAATGTATCACTAGTAACCATCAACTACATAACCTCTGAGCTCGTACGTCTCAGAGAAGGGTGTTAAGCTATGAGAATAAATTCTCCGCCACCAACAGAAATGTATTTGATAGAAACCAGCTTTACATCTCAAAGTGTAACGTCAAACAGACATCCATACAAGTCCGTTCCGGGATCGAACGGAATCGAAGGAACTTCCAAAGAAGCCCTTGCAATCCGGGTATTCACTAATCACGTCCGGACTTCCCATCACAAGAAGAGTGATATAAATCTCTATACCGGAGCAACTCAGTGCAGAGACATTCGACAGGTTGTCCTTTCATTTTCGAAAATACCCGGTCTTCACACCAGTCTTCAAATGTTATCCATTCACGACGTATCACTATTCGGAATGGGTTATATGACACAAG
Source organism: Allium fistulosum (assembly GCA_030737815.1). Taxonomy (NCBI): domain Eukaryota; kingdom Viridiplantae; phylum Streptophyta; class Magnoliopsida; order Asparagales; family Amaryllidaceae; genus Allium; species Allium fistulosum. The sequence continues at coordinate 639,106,124 of CM060907.1, read as the reverse complement.
GTCCTCTCTCGGCTTAACCGAATAATGAGCGTTTGTTTTAAAAACAAATCAAGTGCCATTTCAAAGGCAAATATTGATAGTCGGTTATTTAACTATCAACAACATTCACAACAATCAACCAATTTAAATAATTTTTCCCAAATTATTTAATTTCAAATATCTTCACAAGATATGGTTTACACTTCAACCATTTGAAAACAAATTTCAAATCACTTTCATTTAAACCAATTAAATAAATCCTTATCGATTTATTTCAAATTTACATCCCAAATCTGTAAATTTATTTCCACACTTCATCACTTTGAAAACCAATTTCAAATCATATTTTCCACACTTTAAAAATAAATCAATGTTTATTTTTAAAACAAATTTCCCTTTCCTTTATAAATTCCATTTTGAATTTACATTCCCAAATATTCACTTTTAACCCCAAATCAACTTCCAAATTGATTTCAATTTTTATTTCAACACCAAATCAATTTCAAATTGATTTCCAATCCCAAATTGATTTTCCAAACATTTATTTCAAAACACCAAATCAATTGCAAATCGATTTCTAAATTTATTTCCAAATACCAAATCATTTGCAAATCGATTTCTAAATTTATTTCAACACAAAATCCATTTTTATTCAACATCAAATAAATTTTCATATCAATTTCTCAAAGATTTATTTTCAAATACCAAATCAATTATCAATTGGATTTCAAACAAATTTATCACTTTTTAAAATAAATTCCTTTATCTCTTCCAAACCATTTAAAATTCCATTTTCAATAAATTCTTCAACTTTTCAAATATTATTCAAAATCCATTTATTAATATCTTTTCCCATACTTTGGAAATAATTCGATAAGATTTCAAAAATCAACTTTATGCTTTTAAATTTCTTCTTTTAAATTCATCCAATTCTTTCAAAAGAAATTTACTTAAAATTTATTTCAATAATCCAATTTTGTATTTATTTCTGGTATCCAACGATACCAAAAATACATTCGGCTGAATTATAGCCTTCACAAATTCAATCACAGATATAATCATCCACAGATTATAAATAATCAACACACAACATATGAAACCAATTCAAATGTTTTGAGGAATCCTGTTGGATCCCTCCAACCTGTTTCCCTGCATGCACAGATGTTAGCACAATACCAATTCCACTTCGAGGTGGAATATCGCGGTATATGGGATTTATAAAATATCAATCCGCTATTATGTTGCGCATAGGGTCTCATCCGCTGTATAATGCGGAAAATCACAACTCCAATATATACATATTCCAATATATATATTGCTATATATTAATATATATACTATCACATCCAAACAGTTAATCAATCAATAACTGCAAAATCCAATTTTCATTTTGAGTGAGAAGATCTCACCTTTGCTTTTAATTTGTAATCCATTTTCATTTTCAGCTTGATTTCACGATTTCACGGTTTTCCGACCTTGTATAAACATTTATACGATTCATTAATATCTGAGATAACATACAATAAACATTCATTCAATAAATTAAATTGACCTATAATTTAATTTATACTATCATTTGGTTTTAAACTAAATTCCCTTTTTTTCAAACTCTTATCTATATAAAATAATTTATATAGATATTTAAAACTGTTTTCTTTTTCCAGTAAACACAATAGTAATAATTTTTTTCTATATATAAATATTTACACATATATAAATTTAGCAGAATTCTCTTTGAAACCTTACTGTAATTTTTTCTGCATATCTATATTTACAAAAATAATCTATAGATTTCAAAAATCTATTTTATATAAACTTTCAACATTTAAAATTTTCTGTTATATATATGATTTAAACGAAAATGATAATAATACCTCACTGCGAATGTCGCCTCCCCTTCATCGAGTCAAACGCAACTGCACGCAAAAACCCCAAATCAAAGAACCCCAATCGTGAGCTTTCAGGCCTTCGACCACATCCCTCGATCCCATTATCACTTCCGCGACTCGAATGATGTCTAAGGCGAATGAAAAACGTAACCCTAGTCATGTCGCCGCCAAGCTCGACCCCGCTTCCACTGCCATCGCGGCCCCATACTCTAACCACTCGCGGCCCCAAACGAGCGTCTCCTTCGGGAACTACAAATCACCACACTGCAACTCCACCTTCCCACCTACACGCTCGAACCCATCCTCGTCGTTGAGACGTCGCCGAAGTTGTTGAGTCCGAGCTTGAATCTAATGAACTCGCATTTTGATTTTTCGAGATTGACGAGCTAAGGCAGTCCCGATCCCCTCCACTCCCGCGTTCATGGCCAACAGTCGCTACCGATCCCATAAATTTCGAATGAGGGGGATGCGGCGGCCATTATTTTCATTTTGATTTGAATTTTTAATTCCTCGATTGAATTCAAGAGGAAAGAGGAAAATACGATTGGGTTTATTTGTGGAGGGGGAGAAAGAAATGAAGTATAACAGGAGATAGGATTTTTATTTTAAAGTTCGTCCATTTTCTCTTTGAGCCTTTGATTTTTTGAACGAAGAATGTTTCGTTTGTTTTGAACGAAATGGAGAGGAGACAAGAGAACATGATTAAGCAAAGAGTAGGTCGGCATTGAAGTGAAATAAAGCCAGGAATCTCTGCTATAGGAAAAGTTGACGTGACAAAAATTTGATTGGTTAATATACATTATATTTAAATTTTAAATTCAAATCGTCTCGATATTACTACTCAAAATTTCGAACTCCTATCGAGGCATGCCGCTAGGCGTTCGTAATGTTATACGCCTATTTTGAACATAATGGAAAAGGTTTCGGGTCCAAATTTGATCGTATGGAGAAGATAGCTTTTTGGACCAGTTACAATATTAAATTTTCGATTAAATTTCAGCGCGTTTGCTTACCGTACGGCCAAATGATCACTCCAAACATCACAAAAATTGAAATCCGCTAATAATACACTATTACGGATCCAATGGAACAGGTTTCGTCGAATTCCGAGATTGTGCCCCGGAAAGCTATTTTTAAATTCAGTTTAAACGATAAATTTCAAAACTGAACAAAACAGTTTCAAATTCAATTATGAAGCTTCCATTATCTTCAGTATTATCAATATGAATTTTCTAATACTTCATATTATTTTTAAATCAGCTCAAAACTGAAGATTCAAATTTTTACCCAGTTTCAATAATTAAATTCAATAATTTAATTGCCAAATTCATTCTATATTTGAATTTCAAATTAAACTATCATTCGAATATTTAAACTCAATTAAATATTCACATTTCAAATGTCAAAAATTCAGGGTCGTTACAACATGAGTTATAACACATTTTAAGAAAGGCAATCCACTGCACATCCTCCATTTTTAACTGGTTTTAATTATATTTACTAGGCTATATTTATGAAAGTTTTTATGGAATTAAGCGGTATTGATATCTGGCTAGCTACTCAATCTTAGTATGAAGCGCCTATTATTGCAATGAGTACCTGGACAAATGCTCAAAAGACCGCTGCTTCCAATAATGCTAAAGCAATGAATGTTTTGTACTGCTCATTAGATAAAAATGAATTTTCCAGAATTATAATGTGTAAAACTACCTATGATATTGGCAAATACTACAAGTCACTCATGAAGGTACAATCAAAGTTAAACAAAACAAGATTAGTTTATTAAAGAATCAATTTCAGTCTTTTAAAATGAAACCTAATGAGAGTATTATAGATATGTATTCGAGGTTTCAAACTATACAACATGATCTTATAGCATTAGGAACTAATTTTATAGATTTTGACTTTGTATCTTGTATTTTAAATTCTTTAACTGACGAGTGGGGAAGAAAAGAAATTCCTATAAAAGAAGCTAATGATCTTCCAGCGCTTAAAATAGAAGAATCAATTGGTAACTTAAGGTCTTATGAAGCTAACCAGCAAGTTAGAAAAGAACTAGCCCAAGAAAAACATAGTATTGCATTTCATGTTAACAATGATGATAATTTGATCTTGAGGAAGAAGATGTAGTGTTTTTGGCCAAAAACTACAACAAATTCAGAAAATTCAACAAGATGGTTTGAAAGCATAAGACTGACAACTCAAATAACACATCCTCTTTCAAATACTATAGTTGTGAAAAATTTGGATATATGAAGCAAGAGTGTCCCGAGCTAAATAAAGATAAGAAAAGCTTCAAAAAGAAATTGAAAATTGAAAAAAATTCAAAAAGAAGAAAATGTGCTTTTCAAGCAACTTGGGATGATTCATCTTCAAACGAAAGTGATTGTAACGACCCAGAATTTTGAACAATTTAAATTGATAATATTTAATTAATTTTAAATATTTGAACGGTGATTTAATTTGAAACCCCAAATATAAATTTGAATTTGACAATTAAATTATAAAATTTAATCTATTGTAAGTTGAATAAAAATTTGATCTTCAAATTTAAGCTGAAGAAAAATATTTCCAAAGCTTTTAAAATTCATAATGATGATACTGAAGATAATAGAAACTTCAGATTTGAATTTGAAATTGATTTGATCAGTTTTGAATTCATATCGTTTGAATCGATATTTAAAAATAGCCGTCCGAGGCGCAGTCTCGGAATTCGACGAAACCAGTTCCATTGGGTCCGTAATATTGAATTATTACCGGATTTCAAATTTCGTATTTTTCGGTGTCGATACGTGAGCACACGGTGAGTAAACGCGTTGAAAATTAAATCGGATTCAATTTAAATTTAAAATTTGGTCAAAATGGGATCACGTTATCTTCCTTTAGTTACGCCTATTCTCTTTCAGTTTTAAATAACTATCTTCCTCAGTTCAAAATCATACGAGATAAAATAAAAATGGCGACATCTCTCCCCTCTGTATAATTCTTCAGTTCGAAATCAAAAAGGAACGGCCGAAGCCTTTTCAGTCAAAAGAAGGAAATTCGCACTCTTCGTTCAAAGGATTTAATTCAAAAGATAAGGGGAGGCTCTCGCGTTCGAAGCAACTGGTGATAGGAAGTCGATCGATTTTTGGTCGAAGCTAAAGGGGATTGCGATCGCGTGAAGCCTGGAGGGCAGCCGCGTGAAGCAGAAAGGCGAGGCGGCAACGTTGTCGCGATTCCAGTTCGAAAATCGTGGGGTTTGTCGACGATGCTAATAGGGTTCAGGCGCACGCGAGCGCAGGGGCAGGCGAAACTCGAGGGTGCGACGATGATTTGTCGATCTCGATATGGGGAGATAGGCGAGTGCTTGTCGCGATGGCGGCCGCGACTTGAAGGGGTTCGACATTTTTCTCGAGGCGCTCACGTAGGGGTCGTTCGCGACCATGCGGCAGCGATTGCAGGAGAAAGCGGCGTGGGCTCGTCTGGGTAGAGGTGGTCGATGTCGCAACCATGGATGTTCGGCAGGACAGCTTCGTTCGAAGCACTGGATGGAGTGGCTCAGTCGAGTTATGGCAGTTGAGTCGTGTTCGCTAAGCTTTGAGGTTTAAAATCAAGAAACAGCTAAAATTGGAAAATGGACTGCAAATAAAAGCTAAAGTGAGATTTTTCTCACTCAAAATATATTTGTATTGAAGTTATTGATGATTGACTGTTTAGATGTGATATTAGATATAGTAGGATATATCTATATATATAGCAATATATACATATTGGCATATGTATATATTGGATTGATTGATTTCCCGCATTGTATAGCGGATGAGACCCTATTGCGTCGTTAGTAAGCGGATGATTTTTATATAACCCATATACCGCGATATTCCACCTCGAAGTGGAATGAGTATTGCGCTAACGTCTGTGGATGCAGGGAAATAGGTTGGAGGGATCCAACTGGATTCCTCACCAGTATTTATTTATTTACATATATTGTGATGTATTCTGTTATCATATTGATATATGATATTGAATGTTGTGATTGAATAATTGGTGTGTTGCATCATCGGATTCATCTTCGAAATTTAAAAATAACGATGTTGGTTTTAAAAGAGATTTTTTGAAGTGATCTTTGAAAATATACGTTTTATTAAATTTTTGAAGTGATTTATTTTAAATACATAAATGTTCAAATCTTAAAGTTATAAAAGTTAAGATTTTTGTGAATTATAACCAAAAGGTGATTTTTGAAATAAATAGTTAAGTAATTTATAAAATAGTTTAAATTTGGATTTTTGAGTTATTAAAAACGATGTATATAGAAGATGTACAAAATTGATATTTATCAATTAAAATTTATAGAATTATATGTTGTGAAGATACGAAATTTATAGAATTATAAATCATGAAGATATGGAATTTATAGATTTATAAATTGTGAAGTTATAAAATGAATGAAATTGTACAATAAAAGATTTATAAGAAATTTACTTATAAATTGGATTTTTGCCTTTAAATGGAATATTGATCGAATTGTTAATAAAGAAGATTTATAAATCAAAGTTGTTACAAAATAGAAATAGAATTTATAAACGTTGTTTTATAAATTCGAAATCAATTGGATTTGATAAGTTAAATATAGTTATTAAAGGAGATATATTCGCGATTTTGGATAGCGAATTATTATTGAAATAAAATGTGTAGAGATGATTGAAATTTGGTTAGTGAAGTATATTCACGATTTTGGACAATGAATATATTATTGAATAAAATGGATACATTTTGGGGAAGTGATATAAAAAAATGAAGTTAAACATTTTAACAATGTTTTAAAATGTGTTAAATATCGAAACCATAGATTTCAACATCCATAGTTGAAATAGATGTTTCGAGCAATAAGGAAATGGTGGACTATAACACTGTTGTTATAGTAAATGATTTCCGAAAGGAAATGTTTTATGTAGTATTGGGATTTATATATCTATCTTAAAATCTGAATCCCTATACTATTGATTTCGAGTCATCGTAACGATGTTTTACGCAACATTCGTTTTGACTCAAATAGATTTCCTTAAAGAATGAAATGTATACTTAATATTGATTTAAGTATATTGAATATTTTCAAATGTTGAAAATAAATAGATTTGTGAAATACTTATTATTAAATAAGTATGCAAATGCTTTTCCAATATGAAATGAAACGTTTTTGAGTTTTATCTTTGTAAAGATAAATTGAAAGTGAATATTGAAATCGATTTGAAAATCGTATATCAGTAGATATTTTGAAATATAAATTCACTATGGAATTTATAAAGGAAATGGAAACTGTTTAGAAAAATAAACGTTGATTTATTTTTGAAGTGTGGAAATTATATATATCTAGTAAAGATATTTTTGGAAAATAAAAAATTTGGAAAAGTATTTGGAATCTGATGATGTTGCGCATCTTTATTGATAGTTAAATAACCGACTATCGATAATTACCTTGAATGGATATTTGTTGTGAATTGGATGAATTTGAATGCCACACTTATTTTTAAATAAGCGCTCACTATTCGGGTTAGCCGGGAAAGGACCATGGGGTCGTATAACCCATTCCGAATATGTGATACGTCGTTATGAATCGCATTTGATGACCGGTGTTGAAGACTGGATATTTTTGAAAACGGAAGGATTACCGTCGAGTTACTCGACATCGGCTGATCTCCGATTTAGAGGTTTTATCACCCTTAGTGACGGGAAGTCCGGACGTGATTAGAAAATTATCCGGATTTGCAAGGGCTTCGTGAGAAGTGCCTTCGGTTCTGTTCGATCCCGGAACAGACTTGTATGGTTGTGTGTCTGACGTTACAAATTGAGATATAAAGCTGATTTCTTTCAAATGCATTTCTGTTGGTGGCGGAGAATTTATTCTCTTAGCTTAACACCCTTCTCTGAGACGTACGAGCTCAGAGGTTATGTAGTTGAAATTTATCAGCGATATACTCCCAATTTGGTAACGTGGCATGTTGAGTGTTGCTGTGAAATGATCGTTGTTTGATCATTTATGATATGATCGTTTGTTTGATCATTTATCTTTGTGATCAATTCTTTGATCATTTGTTTGACCTGAAGCTTGGCTTTGTGACAAAGCGTAGCTTTGTGGACGAGACTTCGTCGATCCTCACACCTTGGAAATGGTCAAAACAGGAAGGATGCAGCAAGGTTCTAGGGAGTAGCGCCCCTTAGTGTATGTCATTCCTTCTGGATAGAGGTGGTATCATGGTATGGAGCCCAGATACTTAACCTATGTTGATACTGCTTATTATGTGGTTGTTGGAAAATCGGGGATCCTCGGGAAGATCGGTTACGATCGGGGGATGGCATACGCGTGTCAGTAGTTACCTATTTTTGCAGAGGTAACCCGACCTTGTGTTGGCAGAGATCCGGTTAGGTTCTCGGGACGTCATTCCAGGGGCGTTCCTTCGTGGAATAGGAAGTTCCTTAGCCTGACCATTTGTTGGAAATCCAAAGAAACAATACGTGACTTGTACGGTTTTAGTTGTATTACCTGCCATGGAATGTGGCGGTAACCTGCTATTGAACATGGTAGCTATAGTAGGCATACGATACTAGTCGTATGTTGGCTAAGATTAATATTATACTTTCGAAATGTTTTCTACACTATGCACTAATAATAATATCAAAAATGATTTGATTTTGCGTAGTAAGCATCTTTGACTATCATAAGGAGAAATCTCCTCCAATTCTGCGTTTGCATTGTGTGTGTGGCGGGAGGTCTTATGGTAGTTTCATTTTCCAAAAGCATTGCGAATCTGTTTTATTTTCTTTGTGAAAAATAACTATTTTACGATCTCACACCAGTCATCATGACTGACTCGGAGTTTATTGTTTCCCTTCTAAACTCTGGGTGCCCACCAATTTCCACACGGGCAGCCTAGAGTTATGTTATCAGGATATTCAGGATATTCTGGAGCGTTGGAAGCAAGCTGGATGGCGAAACGTATCACCTATACTTTGTATTATTCCGCTGTGTATTCTGTATGAGGACAAGTTTATATAACTGTCCATTGTTGTATATTGACTCTGATTGATGTATGTATAAAATGATATAGTTCTTTGTTTTAAAAGACTAATGATTATCTATTATATATTGTTCCGCTGCGATATGTGAGATTCTGATATTGTTTCTGTTTCTGATGTTGTTCTGTTGTTCTTCTTCTCTTTTTCTTCTATCTTTTCTTCTACCTCTTCTTTTAAAACCTTAAGTATTCGGTTTTCCGGCATTCGGTTGCTCGGCAGTTGATATAGTGGACGTATCGATGTCGATTTTCGAAAGTCGAAGAATCGGGTCCTTACAGTGATAGTAATAGTGATAGCAACAGTGATGGGGAGGAAGCTAATGTATGCTTTATGGCCACCAAAGATGAGGTACTTTCTGATTTTTCTTTTGAAGATGTTTGTGACATCCCGGAATTTCTGACAATATCAAGTTAATAATCTTTATTAAAAATTAAATTGATTTGATGATTTTTGTTGATAAATTGGAATTGATTTGATAATTCTTCTTTTATTAAACATTTAAATTGTGAATTTATCTTTTAAAAGCTAAATAAATTATTTTCTATTTATAATGTATGTATATATTTATATATATTGTAAATAGATGAGCTTTGTTGTAAATTTAATTAATAAGGCATATTTTATAATTCTAATATATTTTGGAAATTTGGAAATTTTAATTTAATTTAAAATATATGGTTTTAAAGTATTTAAGATAAATGTTTAATTAATTTAATTATAGCTTAGGTTTAAGATCAATTAAAAGGTTTGTTTTAAAATATTGTTTTAAAAAAAATAGGATATATTAATTCATTTAATAAATAGGAATGTATAATCTCTATTATAAATTATTTAAATTTGACAAATTATTATTCTCAAATAACATTATTAATGTATTGTTATATATATAAATATGTAGACTTAAGAAAATATGATTTTGACACAAGTATAAAATAGTTAAACTTTAAATACAAATAATAAATAAGTATTGATAGTTAAGTTAAAAATAGAAATAAAATAAATACATAAGATAAATTATATAGTTTTGTAAAATATAAAGTGAATACACTAGAAATATTTAAACAACAGGTTAACCATAGGAGATTCACCTAGATTTCTAAAGCAACATAATAAAAGCAAAGAAAGAAATGTATATTCAAATATGGTACAAGCAAATAAAAGATAGTTATGTAAAAATTAAACTGAATGAGCATGATAGTATGAAACAAGGCATAAGTTATATTTGCACATATAATATCTCTAAAACAAAGTAAAGCATAAGACTAATGCAAGACAAGAAAATGAAACACTTAGATAATTCTGGAAATCGAACATAGGTGGCAATGCATTTAGATCTAAAGCAAAGGACTGAGAGAAAAGAAAGATAAAAGAATAAGTATGCAGGCAAATAAACAAGGCAGGAATAAACAAAGTATAAAAGGAAAAGATATCTTCATGTTGTACAGGAAAATAAAGAAGACTATCATATAGTACCATACGAAATAAGATAGAATATAAGTTTGTAGACATGAAGAGACATTGGCATTTAATGCTAACATCTCTAACAAGCAATAAGATGATTTCAGCCCCTCTATAGAAAAAAAATCTCTGACTCCATTTAATAATCTTGTACAATACTGTAAGCATCTTGTATAAACATTTGTTCTATAGCTATCTTTCTCTATTTTATTTCATTTACAAAAAAAGAAACTTAGCATTCCAGTAAAGACATTATCAACTGAAGCTTCAGTTCAACTCAAAACAAACATGGAGATTTAAAGGAGTTCCAGTTAGCAATTTTCCAGTTTTTAAAGTTTTCAAAAGCCTGTTTCAAAATAAGGGCTGCTCTATTCTTCATTTTTAAATAAATGGGTGAGTAACATCTTTTTTTAAAGCTTAACTATAAATCAGGTTGCAAGTTGAGATCTGGAATGTGTTTTGTGTGAATATGTCTTGTGAAGTTCATGCATATACTGATATACATATATGAATGAATGAATATTGTGTGCATGCTGTTGTATTTGGGTATTATCCTATTTTTAGTTTTCCAGGCTCCTGATTTAAACAAGAAATCAAAACCTCATGATCAAACCTTTGTTAGGATTTAAGATTCAATCAAAAGCTGGTTGTTTCAATATATATTCTTGATTAAAAATTATAATTAAGTAAACTAAATTTTGAATATCTCTTGGAAGCAAAAAGAACAGAACAAGTCTGATATTAGTGGAAATTTGAACATTTTAATTTAGCAATCCAGGAATATTAATTGAAACCTTATCCAAAAATATGATTTTTAGAAGTGAAATTACAGTTTTTAATGTTAGCATTTGAGAGCAGTTCGAATTGAACTGGAAATGGCGTTTTGGGTTGCCTCTGGTGATTTCGACGATCTGAGAAGTCAGCATTGCCTTTGGTTGTAGCGGAGTGATCAGGGGTCTTGGCAAAAATATCAGATGGATGATCGAAGCCTGGTGGAAGCGGCGGCGAGTAGTTTTATTCTGGTGACCTAGTTTTTAGCGTGGTCTGGAACCAAGGTGATTTCATCACCACTAGACGATCGAGTGTAGCGAGCTTCGGGGTGATGGAAGCTGGGTCGATGACGAGGCCATGGCCGGAGGTGATGGCTCTCAGGTGGTCGGAGCGTCGAGTATGAATCGGTGACAGGTTTTGTGGTGTTCGAGATTTTGTTCCAGGTTAGAGTTTGGAAGCTCGAATTTGATTGCGAGTTGGTTGTGGGGTTTAGATGGTCGTTGTCAGATCGGAGGATGACAGTCGACTTGTGGGAAGAGTCGGCGATGATCGGAGCCTCGCCGTGGATGGTGTAGGGTGCACGGTGCACAGTGTGTGCCTGGAGAAGTTGTTGAAGCATTGGATACTCAAGTTTTCACTTGAGTTAATTCGCGATTTGCTCAAAGTCTTTAGGGTTTGACTCGGGGCAATTTTGGTTTGCTGGAGTATGGGTTGGTTACAGGTTTTGATAAAACCTGTCACTGGTTAGTTTTAAATAAATTTAAAGGTTGAGTTGATAAATTTAAACAAGTTTGAATCTAGTGTGAAGTTTAGATTCAAATGAGCTTTGAATCTTAAAGTTTTAAAATGAATTTAAAGTAAATAAACCTTGTTTTAAATTCAAATTTGTTAATGCTTTTAAAGTGGTGTTGAAGTCAAACAGGGGATTAAATCTGAAAGAAAATTCCAGTCAAGTTTTATACCCTAGTGTTAAGTAAAATTAAATTCCAGATTTTGAAAAGAGAGGAAGTTTATGAATTTAAACATTTTTAAATAAGTTTATATATTTTGAATTTAAGGGAAATTTGATTTAAAATTCTTTCATAACAAAGAAATTGCTTTAATTTGTAATTTTAAAATTTTAAAAGTTTGTTTATAATGGATTTAAAGTTCAATTAGTATTCATTTTAAACTTGAGTTTCAAAATGAAATTTCAAAGGTAAATTTGAAATAAATGTTTCCAAACATATTGAAAGTGGAAATTTAATCAATAATGAAAAATGTGTTTACTTTAAGTAATAAAGATTAAGGATTTAAATGCATTAACCATTAAGATAATTATAATGATAATTGATGATTTGTATTGATTAAATTAGTAAGTATAAGTTTAAATGTATTAATTCAAGTTTAAATAATGAATTAATTAATTAATATGTAATTAAGAACCATAGATTAAATTTTAATTAATAAATGAATTATTAATGGTTAATCAAATTTATAATTAATAATGATTAATGTAAGTTAATTACTTTAGGAAAGTAATTAAAGAAATGTTAATGAAGGTCATTAACTAGATTATTCTTATAATAAATAAATGTGATTAAAATAATTAATTAGATTAATTAATCTAATAATAATCATTGTAATTGTTAAATGTAATTACTTATTGGAAAGTAATTAAGGAATTAATTACTTATTGTAATTAATTAAGTAATTTGGTTAATTTGAATTAATTAATTTAGTTTAATTAATTTAGATTAATCACTTGATAATTTGGAAGTATAATTACTTGGAGAAGTAATTGATGAGGAATTACTAGATGTAATTAATTGGATTGTGGGTAATGGAAGTAATTGGAGTATAATTACTTGAAGTTAATCATGGGATTAATTAAGTTTGTTATTGTGAAGTAATTAACTAAGGGAAGTTAATCACTGTATGAGATTTATCAAAGATGATTAATAAATGTGATTTGAAGATTAAGTTTTCTTAATATAATTAATTAATAAAATAATTGATTAAAGATCATTAATTATTTTAATTAATGATGTAATTAGAAATTGATTAATTTGGGAATAATAAATCAATAAGGTAATTACAATGTAATAAATTAAAAATGAATGGAATTTATTATAAATAGTTAATCTATGGATTTATTCAAAGATAAATCTCTGTAAATTAATTAAAGGAAATTACTAGAATGTAAGTAAAAGTTAATTAATCAAAGATGATTAATTGGTATAAATAAGTGACTGATGATTGATTAATTGTTTGATGGATGTAAGCAAGATTTAATGAAGTAATTAATTTAATTTACTTTAAATTAATTAAAGAGGAAGTAATTAATTTAATTCATTTAAAATTAATTATAGTATGATTATTTAATTCTTGCTTATATATGGATTGAATGGTTTAATATCCCTAATATGAGATAAGTAATGCTTAATGATATTGATGCTTTGGTTGATGTATGATATAAATTATCTGTTGTGATGATAATGTGAATTATCTATTGCAGTGATCATGTCGATTATCTCTTTGATATTATGAATTGTCTATCAGTATGTTTATAGATAATAAATTGAAATTGTTTTAACTTTAAAACAACTTGGCCTTAAAAGATACGGTTTGGATTTCGATGAGACCGGGATCGGGTTTCCAGATTTGGATATCCGAAAACCACATCGATCCAAATTAACGATAGGTCGTGAATCTCAAGTGAAGATGAAGATTCAGAGTGCAAGGGTTATCATCGTTAACTCTGAGGGTGATTCCAAAATGAGTGTAACGAGATAATGCCTTCGGTTTCGTTCGAACCCGGAACGAACTTGTATGGATTGAATGCTTTCAAAACACCGTCAGGTGGACGATGAGCATTCTAAGAGATGTGTTCTCTAAAGGTAATCGTAGCCTCAAGCCTCATCAACTGGGAATGGCTAAAACTGGGAAGGTGCAGCAAGGATTCGTGGGTCGCCCCCACTTGAGAGCGAGATTTACCCCTGTCTAGATGTCCCTTTTTATTTCGACTTAGTGGGCAGTTGGTCTGCAGCCAACTGCGGGGTTATCTTGTTTGGGACTGTCCAGTAAGGGATGGTTCCGACTTTGTGTTGCAGGGGACTTAAGGTGGGTCCTCGGTACGCTGATCTAGGCCAGGTACTATGACGGGCGGTACCCTAGTAGCCCTGCCATTGTATGGAATCCAATCTCCAATAAGTGCCGTATGTATTAGTTGTGCCCAACTATGTTGGAATGTGAGATGTAAGCATTTCAGCTATTTCTGTATTTTACTTGAAAACCCTAGACACTATAATAATATCACTGGATTTCCTATCAAATGTTTTGGTTAGCGTAAGGTAAAAGCTTTTCCATGTTTATGTGTGGGAAGTCTTACGTGATACCTTTGTTTCCAAACGATTTTCAAAGTTAAGCAACATTAACCTGTTACTCATACCAGACCCATGTCTGACCCGGAGTTTATTTCTGTTTTTCCTAAACTCTCGGGTACCCAAATTTTTACGGGTAGCCAAGGGATTCAGGTTTGCTTTGACGAATTGTGGAGGAGCAATGGAGCAGGAGGCTTCAGTGTTCGTAGATATATATGTAGGTGGTTCCGCTGTGTTGATATATCTGAGTTATTTGTTGAGTTGTATCATGTTGTATTAACTAGACAGGTGTTTATAACTGTCTAGTATCTGTTGTATTATCTGTGTAACTCTGATGTATATGATACTTTGTATTATCTTATGTATTATATTATATTTTACTCGTTCCGCTGTTGAGATTTTGATGTTGTTTCTTCTTCTTCTCTATCTTTTCTACTTTCTCACCTCTTTCTTTCTTAAAAACGATACGACTTTCTGGAGGTAGAAGGTCGGGTCGCTATAATGTTACAGAAATAGGTTTAGAGTTAGATGATAAATTTAAAAATTTAAGACAAGTTCACAAAGAATGTTCAAGTAAGGTAAATATATTAGAATTAGAAAATGAAATGCTTAAAGATGAAAAAGCAGTTTTAGAAGAGGAAATTTTAAGATCACAAAATCTTTGTAAAAATCCTGATTTTAGCAAAGATATCCAAGCTATCAAAAATAAGAATTTAATTTCTTCTAATTATAATAGTGATTTAAAGAAAACTATTGATATTTTGGATGATAAAGTAAAAGATTTAGAAAGCAACAATAATAGTTTAATTAATGACAAGGCTATTTTAGACAATGAGATAAAAAAGTTATCTACAAATATTTCTAAATTTTATAAAGGCAAGGAAAATTTGTCTCATTTAATTAGTATATCAAAAACCTACTAATTAGAAGGATGATTTTGGATTTGAAATATCAAATAAACCAAAATCACAACCTAAGTGTGCTTCATTACATACTAATTTTAGAAAACCCTTGAATAGTCAACCAAAAGTAAACTATAAAAAGACTATTAAAGTATGGGTGCCTAAAACTAATAATAATCCGGTTAGGAAAACATATATAGATAAATTTTTAAATAATGTAAATTTTTATAAGGATTTTCATTTTAAAGGTTTTACTAAACCCACCTGGGTATGGTCACCTTCTACCTAACCCCCAAGACCCAAATGTAGGAAGTATGTACCAATAAAATATTTTCTATTTTTTACAAGTACACCGACATAAAAAAGAGAAATGGATTCTCGACAGTGGATGCTCTAAGCATATGACTAGACATGCAAAGATGCTAACAAATATATTATACATAAATTGTGGCACAATCACTTTTGGAGATAACTCAAAATGTTATTGGGCAAGGGGACATATCGTTTGTTGGTATATCTAATTCCCATTAATCACTAATGTTTATTTTGTAGAAAATTTAAAACGTAACCTTTTAAGTATTAGTCAATTATGTAGCAAAGGTTTTTTAATAACTTTTGAAAAGGATAAGTGTAATATCTTTGATAAAAATAAGAATTTAATTTTTGAAGGAATAAGAAATCATAATATTTATATTTTGATTATGAAAATAAAACACAATAATGACATATGTTTAATAGCTGATATTAGATACCCTTGGATTTGGCATAAAAAGTTTTGTCATGTTAATTTCATAAATATTCATAAATTAGCCAAAACAATATTGTAAGAAGTTAACCAAAGATAAATTTGAAAGTTAAATTTATGTGATGCTTGTGGAAAGGGAAACTCAAAAAGTCATCTTTTAAAGCTAAAAATGGGATTTCTACAAAACAACATTTTGGATTTGTACACTTTGATTTATTTGATCCTTTGCAAATAAGATCAATAAATCACAACAGATATGTTTTTGTTCCTGTCGACGATTTTTCACGATATACATGGACTTTCTTTTAAAACATAAGAATAACACTTTTGAATCTTTTTAAATTTTGCTAAATGAATTCAGAACTTAAAAGATTTAAAAATTAGGAGTATTAGAATTGTCCATGGAGGTAAATCTCTAAATGATTTTTTTTCAAAATTTTTGCAATAAAAGGGGTATAAGTCACAACTTTTCTTTTCCTAGAATGCCACAACAAAACGGTGCTCTAGGAAGGAAAAATCGTACTTTATAGGAATGTGCTAGAACACATTTAAACAGTAGTAATCTACAACAGAACTTCTGGGTTGAGGTAGTTTCTACATCTTGTTATGTTCTAAATCATGCTTCTTTGAGACTATTTACTAAAAACACGCCTTATGAACCCTTTTTTGAAAGAAAATCTAAAGTATCGTATTTTGAAATTTTTGGCTCTAAATGATTTATTTTAAACACTAAGGATCCTCTTAGGAAGTCTGATCCGAAAGCCGACGAAGGTGTCTTTGTTGGATATTCGGAATAAAATAAAGTATATAAAGTATTAAAAGATATAACAAAATTGATGAAACATTACATATACCTTTTGATGAAAACTTTAATATTAATACTGATAATGATGAAAACATTGAAATTACTAAACCATCGGTACTACCTACTTCAAATGAGCAAAAAGATGAATCTATTAATCTGGATAATAATGATTTAAAATCACCACCTATATCATTAAAAGATCACCCATTAGATAATGTAATTGGCGATATTGGTACAAAAGCTGCTACATGAAGACAATTAACTCAAATAGGAGATGTTGCTTTCATATATAATATTGAACTAAAGAATTATAAACAAGCCGCTACAAACGATTATTGGATTTTGTTAATGCAAGAAAAACTAAATCAATTTGAACAGAATGATGTTTGGGAATTGGTTCCAAGACATATGACCAAACAATCATTGGAACAAAATGAGTTTATAAAAATAAAGTTGACAAAAATGGAAATATAATCTGAAATAAAGCTAGGCTAGTTGCACAAGGCTATAATCAAGATGAAGGAATAAACTACGAAGAAACATTTGCTCTTGTAGCCAGACCAAATGCATTATGTATCTTATGAGCATTCTCTTGTCATCGTAATTTTAAATTATATCAAATAAACGTTAAAAGTGCATTCTTAAATGGTTTATTAAGGAAAATGTGTTTGTAGAACAACCTTCACTATTTTCACATGAAAAATGTAACAACCCGGGATTTGCATTACCAATTAATAAATAAAAGTTAGGATTTTTATTTATTTTAATGAAGCATAAAAGGATTTGGAATAACAAAATTTAATTGAAAAAGGCTATTTTAATTAAATGGGAAATATGGGATTTTAAAATGAGGATAAAATGTTAATTTTGGAAAGTAAAATATTTTAGGGGAGATTTTAAAACGGGTTTGGATAAGAAAAATGAGTTTTATGAACATATATGAACACTTAGACTAATTTTGGAAAAAACATGTAAATAACTCTCTTCTTATTGGGTTACTAAACCTAGCCCAATAACCCACCCTAAACCTCCTCTATAAATCATCTCAAACCCTCCAAACCTTATTCATTCAACCCTAATCAAAACCCTAATCATTTCCTAAAGCTTTCATAACAAAAATGGCCTTTATCTTCATCTCCTTCTAGTTTTAGCTTATGCAAGTCATTCTATGCAAAGGTAATGCAAATACCCACCTCAAATCCATTTTTATATCTTTCTTATTTCTGAAATTAATTTGGTAACACATGTTTTATGTGTGTTTTTTGATCTTATAGCCTCCTAATCATCTTTTGCTAACTTGGGTTGATGCTATAGTAGTCTTTGTTGCTTTCTAGAGAGGTATATTGCTAAAAACCTCTTCTAATATATGTTTAATCATCTTTTGATTTTGGTAATCAGTTAGTAACACATGTTTTATTATGTAACATGTGAATCATAGCTCCTTGATCATCTTTGCTTTCATTTTGGGGGTGTGCACATAAGGTATTTGTAATATATGCTAGCTGAAATTATAATTAGTTTATTGCTGTTAGTAAATTAGGCATATCTCATTCATCTTAAATCGGAATTAAGATTTTCTTGAAGTTCCGGTAAGCTTATTCTGTAGGCTATAATTTTTATGTTTTGAGCTTTGCCTAATTTTGTGGTTTGAATGGTCGAAATAACGTATGTTTGTCGCTGACCTGACAACAAACACAGGGTTGATAAAATAAAACAATGAAATTGATTTGGTCATAAGTTACTCGTTTCTTATCCAAATCTAATAATTTTGGATGTTATGAAAAGCTTAGATTTAGAGCTAAAACTTTCATGTTTTGAGTTTCATGAAATTTCGAAGTTAATTTGGTCAAAACTGTGCATTCTTACCACTGTCCCGAGAGCACAACGACAGTGATATAAAATTTAGATCTGAGAATTGTTATAGTCATAGAATTTTCATCTCTGATCGGAATTTGATGATCTTGGTCATTCCGGAAAGCTTAGAAACTAAGCTACAACTTTCATTTTTTTCATTTTTCCTGAATTTGAAGTTTACTATGCCAAAATTGTGGTTTTTCATCTCTGGCCAGTTAGTGCATAGCTATAGGCCTTAGTCTCTTTTCTCCCGTTGTTTTCAGCGTAGAACCACGACTTTGCGACGCCATCCCGGGCTCGTCCTTTGTCGGATTTCATCGTTTTTGGTCTCGTTAAAAATACGAGATCGAGATCTTTAACCATGCAAAGTTTGGTTTAGATCTGGGTGCATTAGATACTTCGTTTCTATTGCTGAAGTAGCACCCAGAAACTGTTTTACAATAGTGATCATTTTCAGTTATCGTCGGACCAACTTTGAAACATTGTCGTTTCTTCGTTCCAAGTCGAAACCGAACGATTCTTGTTGCATATCAAAGTAGGAGTACTTTACTATGCTCCTGCAAATTTTCATCAAGATCTGAGTTCATGTGACCCTTCGACCATGTCGTCGAAGTGGGACCTTTACACTGTTTTGACACAGTAAAGTTCTATGATTTTTGTCCGACTTTGAGACGATGCCGTTTCTTCGTTTCAAGTCGGAATTTCCCGATTCTTTTTGCAGTTTGGAGCAGGGATGTTGGACTATATGTCTACCAATTTTCATGCCATTCGGATTCAGTTTGCTAGTCCGAATAATTTTCCGAACTTGGGTTCGCGTCATTTTTGGACTATTTTCCAACACTTAGAATATTTTCAGTGATTTTCTGGTTTTATTGATTTCTTTGAGATTTGTCTCTAGATTTCGTACACGGATTTATGAATTATTTTCAAAGGATTTTTCACTCCTAAATGGCTTTAGAAATTATTATATAATATTATTTTTAATTATTAAATTAATTACTCCATAATAGGAGAGTTTTCAAAAGCCGTTTTAAAGTGATTTCAAAATCAATTATAAATCCGTTTCGCACCATTATTTTCTATAATAAAAATCTCACACTCACTTTTTAGCACGTCGAGCGAAGTGAAAAGGTGCTTAAACGGTTAGGAAATCTCTGGCCTATGGAACCGTGTGTATTTCCTTTCCGGTTAATCCTCGACCTAGTCGATTGATCGTTTTGACCTTTGGGTCTAGTTTACCGATGATACGAGGTGGAATTTTTATTGTTTGGAGTGTGAGCTTGCTATTGGTTAGTAAACCGTTTAGTGCGAACGTGGGGTATGGAACTCATTGTTAACACTTTACGGGTTCCTCTCCAAGAAGTTGGTGACACATTAGCCTTTGGGCGGCCAGTACTGGACCTCTGGGTCACACGCCTCTGGGCAACCGTCTCTAGACACCTGCTCTATGGAGCAGTTTATTTTTCGGCATGCGCCTCTGGGCCTTTATCCTTCTGGGAAGGATCTTGCCATCTCGCGCGTTCCGCATCTGTACGAGTGATCGATCACAACTCTACCGTACTTGGCAACAACGACTATGGTCGGTGCACGTGCAATATTGGTATTATTTGATATTTTTATATCCATTCGAGTACCGCTATTCGGTGTTGGTTCTATGGAACCATACGATATAAGTGCGATTGCCTTGTGGATTCACAGTGTCTCTGGACACTGCTTTTCAGTGTTGGATTTCATTGACTTTTCAGTATATCCCCATTGCTCTTTGGAGCATCGATCTTTGCTTGGGCATTGATTACAGACTTTGGTCACCCTTGGGATTATTGCCTATGGGCATCATTTTATAGCTTTGGCTACGCCGATGATATGAGGCGATTTTATTTATTCTACACTTTGGTGTTGATTTCTCTTTAGAGATTTTTATTGTTTATTGAAGATTAGGGATCGTCATTATATTCATGTGGTTCATAATATACTTCTCTTTGGATAAGTATTGTTTTATTTATGTACCGAATTATTATATATCTCAGTTATTACTGATTGTTTAGCTAGCCTGACCCGAGTGTTTTCGCTCAGGTCAGACCGAGTTGTTTCAGGTTAGGTCTCTGGACTTAGCTTCTGTGCTTCCGCTTGGACATTATCTGCTATGCTGATAGATAGCGCTTTTATTTGTCCACTATTCCGCTACTCTGTTATTATTCAGACTTTGATATGTACATATTTTGACCCACATGTGTGGGCAGTGGCTTTGTACCCACTTATAGTATTTGGATCTGTATTGACGATGTATTGTTCTGGGATTTTATATATGTTATGTGATTCTGTTCTGTGATGTTTTATCATTTATTATTATGCTTTGTCCTGATACATCTTTAGCCATTTGTAATTTCGTTATAAGTATTTATCGAATATGTCGAACCACTTGAAAAATATATATATATACCATCCTTTCGACGTATTCAGTAGATAGTTATAGCTTGATTACAAATGGTCGCTTCCACTATACTCTATTCTCCGCTTTAACAGACAGTATTACTTCCGTAATACTCTTTGTTACAGTGGGTCTCAGAGTGGGGCGTTACAGCTTGGTATCGGAGCCTGGTTTCAGGAATAAGCATAATAAACACAGAACAGATACACTTAGTACAATACATTTTAAATTAGATCCGAATTAAATCAAATCCCTTCCTTATGTTTATTGATAGATAAGTTAGGAATATGTATAGGAATCCGTTATATTCCGTAGTATTCCTTAATTAATTATCTATCATTGAATCATGTCTCGTTATGGTTCTTTTGAGTGGTTGGTCATGCCGTTCGGCTTGACGAACGCTCCGGCTTTCTTTGTCGATCTTATGAATCGAGTATTCCGGGAATACATCGATAGATTCATTATGGTTTTCATCGACGATATTCTTATTTATTCTAGATCCGAGGCAGAGCATGCTCATCATTTGCGGATCGTCTTGGATACTCTTCGTCAGCATCAGCTTAGGGCCAAGCTCTCCAAGTGCCATTTTTGGGAGAGCAAGGTCAAGTTCTTGGGCCATATTGTATCATCTGAGGGTATTTCCGTCGATCCTGCCAAGATCGAAGCTATTCAGAATTGGAAGCAGCCCAAGAACGTTCATGATATTCGCAGCTTCCTTGGTCTGGCGGGTTATTACCGTCGATTTATCAAGGATTTCTCTCGTGTTGCACTTCCCCTCACGACTCTGACTCGTAAGGGGGTTCGCTTTATTTGGTCTGATAAGTGTGAAGTTTCTTTTCAGCGATTGAAGGAACTTCTCACTCATGCTCCTATCCTTGTAGTTCCTGAGAGTAACCAGGATCTTGTTGTTTACACCGACGCTTGTGGTAGCGGCCTCGGTGCTGTGCTTATGCAGAAAGATCGGGTAGTTGCTTACGCTTCTAGGCAGCTACGTCCGAATGAGGTTTGCTATCCTACTCATGATCTTGAGTTAGCAGCTATCGTCTTTGCCTTGAAGACGTGGCGTCATTAACTATTGGGCGAACGTTTCATTCTCTACATCGATCACAAGTCTCTGAAGTATTTATTCAGTCAAAAGGATCTCAATATGAGGCAGCAGCGATGGCTTGAGTTCCTCTCCTCATATGACTTAGACATTCAGTATACCCCTAGCAAGGGTAATCGTGTGGCTGATGCACTCAGTCGCAAACACTCGGCGGTAGTTTCTATGATGATAGCCGAGTGTGATATTCTTGAGACTCTTTCTATGTGTGATATTCGAGATCGAGCTCCGTCTTCTGATCCTCAGATCTTGTTATTTAGCTTGGAAGCTCGACCTATTCTATTGGATCGCATTGCCCATGCTCAGCGGCAGGATCCAGACTTGTTGCGATATATTCATCTCCTTGAGTCGGGATCCAGTGATGAGACATTGCTGGATTATTCTATTGATTCTCATCGGTGTCTTCGCAGGAAGAACCGTATTTTGGTACCATCTGATTTATCACTTAGGCATGACATTTTGGACGAGTGTCATCGCACTAAGTACACCATCCATCCCGGCTCGAGCAAGATGTATGCCGATATGTGTCGGGTATATTATTGGGAAGGGTTGAAGAGTGATGTTGCAAGTTATGTAAGCCGTTGCATGACTTGTCAACAGATCAAAGCTGAGCATCAGCGTCCATCTGGTCTTCTTCAACCGCTAGAGATTCCATTGTGGAAATGGGATCAGATATCCATGGATTTTATTGACGGTCTGCCTCGATCGAGGTCAGGCCATACTTCTATTTGGGTCATAGTCGATCGCTTGACCAAATCAGCTCATTTCATTCCTATTAAGTCCACTCGGACTGCTCCTCAGCTTGCCAAGCTATATGTGAAGGAAGTCCTTCGACTTCATGGCATTCCTAGCTCTATCGTCTGTGATCGAGACACTATCTTTACTAGTCACTTCTGGAGGTGCCTACAGTCAGCTTTGGGCTCAAAGCTGAATCTCTCGAATGCTTATCATCCTCAGACCGACGGTCAGACGGAGAGGGTGAATCATGTTTTAGAGGATCTTTTGCGCTGTTGTATTCTGGATTTCGGTGGTAGTTGGGAGGATCACTTACCGCTTGTAGAGTTCTCCTACAACAACAGCTTTCAGTCTAGTATTGGCATAGCTCCTTTCGAGGCTCTTTACGGAAGGCCATGTCGTTCACCTGCTTGTTGGTTAGAATCTGGTGAGAAGCACCTTCTTGATCCAGATTCAATTCGGGAATCTTCTGAGAAGAGTATTCTTATTCATCAGAGAATGAAAGAGGCGCAGAACCGTCAGAAATCCTACGCGGACAACCGTAGGAAGCCTCTTGAGTTCTCCATTGGTGATCATGTCTTTATTCGGATATCTCCTATGAAAGGGGTTGTGCGTTTCAGCTCTACAGGGAAGTTGGCTCCTCGCTATGTTGGACCATTTCCTATTACGGAACGCATTAGCCCCATGGCTTATCGTGTGGCTCTACCTGCTCACTTCTCTGGAATGCACGACGTGTTCCATGTTTCCCAGCTTCGCATGTGTGTCCGCGACCCTGATTCTATCATTGAGCCGCATGCTGTGCCTGATTTAGAGATCTTACCTGATTTATCTTTGGACCAGCAACCTCTTCGTGTGCTTGATTCGGAGGTTAGACGCCTTCGCAACAAAGAGGTTCCACTCGTGAAGATTCAATGGTCACGGAATCCTAAGGACTGCACCTGGGAGACCAGAGAATCTATCGAGCGCTCTTATCCTGACTTTCTCTAATCTTCTTCTGCGGGTGAGAATTCTCTATTTTATCACTATCACTTCTTTTGTGGATTTGACGTTATAGATGACATCTATCTTAAGGAATTGCGGGGACGCAATTTTCTTAAGGGGAGGAGTCTGTAATAATCCGGGATTTGCATTACCAATTAATAAATAAAAGTTAGGATTTTTATTTATTTTAATGAAGCATAAAAGGATTTGGAATAACAAAATTTAACTGAAAAAGGCTATTTTAATTAAATGGGAAATATGGGATTTTAAAATGAGGATAAAATGTTATTTTTGGAAAGTTAAATATTTTAGGGGAGATTTTAAAATGGGTTTGGATAAGAAAAATGAGTTTTATGAACATATATGAACACTTAGACTAATTTTGGAAAAAATATGTAAATAACTCTCTTCTTATTGGGTTACTAAACCTAGCCCAATAACCCACCCTAAACCTCCTCTATAAATCATCTCAAACCCTCCAAACCTCATTCATTCAACCCTAATCAAAACCCTAATCATTTCCTAAAGCTTTCATAACAAAAATGGCCTTTATCTTCATCTCCTTCTAGTTTTAGCTTATGCAAGTCATTCTATGCAAAGGTAATGCAAATACCCACCTCAAATCCATTTTTATATCTTTCTTTTTTCTGAAATTAATTTAGTAACACATGTTTTATGTGTTTTTTTTAATCTTCTAGCCTCCTAATCATCTTTTGCTAACTTGGGTTGATGCTATAGTAGTCTTTGTTGCTTTCTAAAGAGGTATATTGCTAAAAACTTCTTCTAATATGTATTTAATCATCTTTTGATTTCGGTAATCAGTTAGTAACGCATGTTTTATTATGTAACATGTGAATCATAGCTCCTTGATCATCTTTGCTTTCATTTTGGGGTGTGCACATAAGGTATTTGTAATATATGCTAGCTGAAATTATAATTAGTTTATTGCTGTTAGTAAATTAGGCATATCTCATTCATCTTAAATCGGAATTAAGATTTTCTTGAAGTTCTGGAAAGCTTATTCTATAGGCTATAACTTTTATGTTTTGAGCTTTGCCTAATTTTGTGGTTTGAATGGTCAAAATCACGTATGTTTGTCGCTGACCTGACAACAAACACAGGGTTGATAAAATAAAACCATGAAATTGATTTGGTCATAAGTTACTCATTTCTTATCCAAATCTAATAATTTTGGATGTTGTGGAAAGCTTAGATTTAGAGCTAAAACTTTCATGTTTTGAGTTTCATGAAATTTCGAAGTTAATTTGATCAAAACTGTGCATTCTTACCACTGTCCCGAGAGCACAACGACAATGATATAAAATTTAGATCTGAGAATTGTTTTAGTCATAGAATTTTCATCTCTGATCGGAATTTGATGATCTTGGTCATTCCGGAAAGCTTAGAAACTAAGATACAACTTTCATTTTTTTCATTTTTCCTGAATTTGAAGTTTACTATGCCAAAATTGTGGTTTTTCATCTCTGGCCAGTCAGTACATAGCTATAGGCCTTAGTCTCTTTTCTCCCGTTGTTTTCAGCGTAGAACCCCGACTTTGCGACGCCATCCCGGGCTCGTCCTTTGTCGGATTTCATCGTTTTTGGTCTCGTTAAAAAGATGAGATCGAGGTTTTTAACCATGCAAAGTTTGGTTTAGATCTGGGTGCATTAGATACTTCGTTTCTATTGCTGAAGTAGCACCCAGAAACTGTTTTACAATAGTGATCATTTTCAGTTATCGTCGGACCAACTTTGAAACATTGTCGTTTCTTCGTTCCAAGTCGAAACCGAACGATTCTTGTTGAATATCAAAGTAGGAGTACTTTACTATGCTCCTGCAAATTTTCATCAAGATCTGAGTTCATGTGACCCTTCGACCATGTCGTCGAAGTGGGACCTTTACACTGTTTTGACAAAGTAAAGTTTTATGATTTTTGTCCGACTTTGAAACAATGCCGTTTCTTCGTTTCAAGTTGGAATTTCCCGATTCTTTTTGCAGTTTGGAGCAGGGATGTTGAACTATATGTCTACCAATTTTCATGCCATTCGGATTCAGTTTGCTAGTCCGAATAATTTTCCGAACTTGGGTTCGCGTCATTTTTGGACTATTTTCCAACACTTAGAATATTTTCAGTGATTTTCTGGTTTTATTGATTTCTTTGAGATTTGTCTCTAGATTTCGTACACGGGTTTTATGAATTATTTTCAAAGGATTTTTCACTCCTAAATGGCTTTAGAAATTATTATATAATATTATTTTTAATTATTAAATTAATTACTCCATAATAGGAGAGTTTTCAAAAGCCGTTTTAAAGTGATTTCAAAATCAATTATAAATCCGTTTCGCACCATTATTTTCTATAATAAAAATCTCACACTCACTTTTTAGCACGTCGAGCGAAGTGGAAAGGTGCTTAAACGGTTAGGAAATCTCCGGCCTATGGAACCGTGTATATTTCCTTTCCGGTTAATCCTCGACCTATTCGATTGATCGTTTTGACCTTTGGGTCTAGTTTACCGATGATACGAGGTGGACTTTTTATTGTTTGGAGTGTGAGCTTGCTATTGGTTAGTAAACCGTTTAGTGCGAACGTGGGGTATGAGACTCATTGTTAACACTTTACGGGTTCCTTTCCAAGAAGTTGGTGACACATTAGCCTTTGGGCGGCCAGTACTGGACCTCTGGGTCACCACGCCTCTGGGCAACCGTCTCTGGACACCTGCTCTATGGAGCAGTTTATTTTTTGGCATGCGCCTCTGGGCCTTTATCCTTCTGGGAAGGATCTTGCCGTCTAGCGCGTTCCGCATCTGTGCGAGTGATCGATCACAACTCTACAGTACTTGGCAACAACGACTCTGGTCGGTGCACGTGCAATATTGGTATTATTTGATAATTTTATATCCATTCGAGTACCGCTATTCGGTGTTGGTTCTATGGAACCATACGATGTAAGTGCGATTGCCTTGTGGATTCACAGTGTCTCTGGACACTGCTTTTCAGTGTTGGATTTCATTGACTTTTCAGTATATTCCCATTGCTCTTTGGAGCATCGATCTTTGCTTGGGCATTGATTACAGACTCTGGTCACTCTTGGGATTATTGCCTATGGGCATCTTTTTATAGCTTTGGCTACGCCGATGATATGAGGCGATTTTATTTATTCTACACTTTGGTGTTGATTTCTCTTTGGAGATTTTTATTGTTTATTGAAGATTAGGGATCGTCATTATATTCATGTGGTTCATAATATACTTCTCTTTGGATAAGTATTGTTTTATTTATGTACTGCATTATTATATATCTCAGTTATTACTGATTGTTTAGCTAGCCTGACCCGAGTGTTTTCGCTCGGGTCAGACCGAGTTGTTTCAGGTTAGGTCTCTGGACTTAGCTTCTGTGCTTCCGCTTGGACATTATCTGCTATGCTGATAGATAGCGCTTTTATTTGTCCACTATTCCTCTACTCTGTTATTATTCAGACTTTGATATGTACATATTTTGACCCACATGTGTGGGCAGTGGCTTTGTACCCACTTATAGTATTTGGATCTGTATTGACGATGTATTGTTCTGGGATTTTATATCTGTTATGTGATTCTGTTCTGTGATGTTTTATCATTTATTATTATGCTTTGTCCTGATAGATCTTTAGCCATTTGTAATTTCGTTATAAGTATTTACCGAATATGTCGAACCACTTGAAAAATATATATATATACCATCCTTTCGACGTATTCAGTAGATAGTTATAGCTTGATTACAAATGGTCGCTTCCACTATACTCTATTCTCCGCTTTAACAGACAGTATTACTCCCGTAATACTCTTTGTTACAGTGGGTCTCAGAGTGGGGCGTTACAAAAAATTCCCTGATCATCTCTATAAACTTAAGAGAGCTTTATATGGTCTAAAACAAGCACCCTGTGATTGGTATGAAAGACTGAAAAGCTATTTTATAGCTTTTGGATTTGAGATAGGGAAAGTAGACCAAACACTTTTTATCAAATAAGAAAATAAAGACATTTTAATTATACAAGTATATGTTGATGATATTATCTTTGGTGCAAGAAATGAAAATTTATGTAATGAATTTTCTGATATAAGGAAAAATGCATTTGAGATGTCTCATATGGGAACTCTAATATTTTCTTGGCTTTGCAAATTAACAATTAAACAATGGTATTTTCATTAATCAAGAAAAATACTGTAAAAATTTACTTAAATGTTTGGTATGGAAAATACATCAAGTAAACCGACATCGATGAGTACTACAATACATTTAGATAGAGAGAAAAATGGTAAAAGCATAGATCAAAAGCTATAAAAAAAAGTATAATAGGATCGTTGTATCTTACTGCTAGTCGTCCAGACGTAATGATGAGTGTTTGCTTGTGTTCACATTTTCAAAAAAACCCCAAAGAATCACTTTACGAGCAGTGAAATGAATTTTGCATTACTTAGCCAACACTAGAGACTATAGATTCTTCTACTCGAAAGAATGTCCTTTCAAGTTAGTATCATACAGAGATGCTGACTTTGGAGGATGTTGGACGGACATAAAAAATACGAGTGGTACCTGTCGCTTCATTGGATAGTCTCAAGTATCGTGGTTTAGTAAGAAACAAAATTGTATTTCATTATTGACATGTGAAACAGAATGAATTTCTGCTGCATTGGCATGTGCTCAAGTCATATACATGCAATAGACACTCAAAATTTTTAGAATTTACTTACAAAAATCATCGATTTTCTATGATAATACAAGTGTTATAAACTTATCAAAAAAATCAAACCATTCTTGTACAAAGCACATAGATATACGACATCATTTTTTACAAGATAACATTGAAAAAGAAGTAATTTCATTAGAATTTGTAATGTCTAAAAATTAAATTGTCGACATTTTCACTAAACTATTAAACAAATATTTGTTCATTAAACTTTGATGAGAATTAGGAATATGCTCAATTCATGAAGTAATATAATAACTTATAGATATATACTAACCAAGTACATATTTAATACACACAAAAAATATTATTATTTTTGAAAAAATATAAACCAAACATAAGTTTCCTATTTTTTAGTTAAATGCTAACCTTATTTTTCAGCTTATAAATAAAAGAAATTAAATAGATGGTTAAAAAAATTTATAGCCACTTCATTGATTTCATTACTTTAACCAACTATAAAAGTATATAAGCTCCATCTTTTGTCTAAAGTAATTCACACAAATACAAATACAAATCAATCAAACTCAAAAATAATTTTTCAAATGGCTCTTGACAAATTTTCAAGCTCTTCCTCAATCAACTTCATCACACCTAAGAAAAATGCTTCACTTACCATAAATCTATCAACCCGTCCAGCATATCCATATACCGGATATATACTAAAAGGAAAGAAAGTAAAAAAACATCGATTAAATTTGAAGGAGCGGTAACAACTTCTGATGATTACCATATAGATGGCCTATGTCACTATCAAAATTAAAACTTGGGCCTTCAAAAAGAAATGTACTGAGAATAGCGTATAAGGTAAACGCCTCAATTTCATCGAATGACAAGTAATGAAACTCTACGGTCGATCACCAATAAAAGATACATTTAATGTCAAAAAGGAGATTCCTACAAAGAATCCTCCATTAAAAATATACAAATCAAATTCATGAGATCATTTCTCCTCCGAAGATTCATAACCTTTGAAAAATAAATAGATATATATCTCATTAATACGTGTCTCTTTTTAAATATCTTCATTCATAAGTTGTAATCTATAATAAAAATATACAGTATTATTTTCATATATAATAAAACAGAAGAATTAAAGGCAGGAAGTCAATTTCTGACTTCCACAGGTCAATCGGTGAAGCACTCATCGGTGCAACGGTGGTAGTCATAGTCTTTTTTTATATAATCTTGGCCGTTGATTTTCTTTTGCATCTTTTCAAAACCTGTATACATCTCCTAAGCCTTTGCTCTTCCTAGCCTTCATCTTTACTGCCTCAATTTTTCACACAAACCCAAGTTTTAAAACCAATTTTCATGGAAAAATCAACTCAAAAATCACTTTTAACACCACAAATCAAAACTTGGATCAACAATAATGTGGAATCTATCAAAGCTTACAAGACTACAATCAAGTTCACTAATTTAGCAGCGAAGCCAGTAAATTTTTTTGAATTTGAATCATACAATCTAGTTGCAATTTTTGAAGTTTCTAGTTTGATACTGATTTTATCTATTGATAATTTCGAAAGAGAAATTAATCCCTGTTGTATGGCTTTATTTTATGCTAACTTAAAGCTTGGAGAAGAAAATGATGGATTTGTTTTATATTCCTTTGTTAATGGAATAGACATTAGATTGGATAGTAGGACATTGGGTACTATTCTGCAAATTCGTGCAAGTGGAACTTTTTGGTGATTTAGAAATAAAAATGATGCAATCTTGAATGAAATTTTTTGACAAAATAAAGGTGATTGGTCAAAAAAAGAAAATATAACAAATAGAACATGTTTGGTTCTAAGAATTGTTTAACACAATATTGTGCCTAAAACATGTAGTTTTGATGAGGCATACCTGTTATACCAACAAAGCACTTATGTGATTCTTGGTGGTTTACATGTAAATTGGGCATATTGATTCTTAGAAACATGCTTGGTAGCATGCATTCTGGAAATACAAGATCGTACAATCCCTATGGAAATTACTTACTGTTAACCCAAAAAATGGATCAACACCCTGATATGATTGCGAAAGCACCAGCCCTGTTTATTAGGACAAATAGAGTAGAGAAAAAATTCTCTAAACTACATAAAAGAAAAAATAAAGTAGAGAAACACAAGATTTTTATAGTGGTTCGGCTGTTAACGAAGCCTACATCCACTTTATAGATTTTATTGATGGATTGACTATTGCTTACAAGTTCTAGTTGTTTACAATTCTAGTAATTGAACGAAGAAAGATTAGACCACCATTGATGGAGACAAAAGGAAGGATCTCAATTATCCCATGGCAGCCATTGTGAGGAGGAAAAAGGTTGTAGAATCTTAGTAGCGAGTTTCCCTAGTGATCAGAGCAGCCATCCCCTTCCTATTGAAGATAGGATGGTATTTATATGACTTAGATAGCACTTGGATCGAAACCAAACTACCAGAAGCTTGTAGTTATCCTAGGAGGAGGCACGTAAAGTTTGGGGCGATTTCAAACTAACTTTTTGGATTGGTACCACTCCAATTGGATCGGATTGGTACCGATCCAAAATGTTGTGCAATTTTTGCACAACTCCTTCTTCGTTGGCTTCTTTTCTTACATGCGAGGTTACCCATGTGATTTCATATCTTTTTGACTTGTTTTGACTATAGTTCACCTGTAAATTAGACTGAACTATGATCCAAATCGGATAAGTCTTGACTTCTTCAACTCGGATGCTCGAAACTTTATTAAACTTGGTAGATAAGTTTAGGAGAGATGTAGGAATATAATGCATGTGGAAAGGAGAATCCACAGGTCAATAATTTACATCGGTACCGATCCAATTGGATCGGATCGGTGCCGATCCAAATACTTGTGTATTTTTGATCCAAACTTTCGGGGTTTCTTTGTCATGTAGTTTTAGGTCTTTCAGTCAAGTTTCGAGTCGTTCTGGCGCAATTTAAATGTTCTAATGTTATAACCTCTATTCTATGATTTCGATGACAACAACTATACAATCATACACATACAATATATTCTATCTATTTGCAGGAAAAAGCTTTCAAAATTCACAATATCGCAACTTGAAGACGACCAGCAGAAGAGAAGAATCATTGTTATTAGAAAAGCTATTATACTGTGTTATACTCATAGATATATGCTTGTAAAATCTCCTTTAGTAGCTTTTTAACACGAACATTGCACGACAAAACTTTTATAACTCTTTATTATCTCAAACAGGCTAATTGCAGAAAATAACATATATCAGACGTCTGTCAGTATATATCAGACGTCTGCCATGGTTTCTGATAAAATAAATTAATATGTATCAAATGTTTGTCAATACATATCAGACATCTGACTCTGGCCGTTGTTTAAAAAATATATATACGAACAGACGTCTAAATATTATGGACAGACTTTTATGCTGTGTAACGGGCAAAATTCATGAAAAATCACTTTCTTCAATCTAATGGTTGCATTCGTGTCTTCAATGCACCTCTTCCTCCTCAATGATTACAACCTTTAGACTGAAATGGAACACACTAACGGATGCTACTCTTTAAGAAAACTCTTCAAAATCTATAAATATGTAAGGATTCTAAGAAACAAATTACTTGAATTTTCCAAATCTCATATCTATACTCTTTGCATACTTTGATTTCTAAAAGAAAACAATATATAAATTTTATCACTTCCTAAAAGAAAAGCTTCATGTACACATACTAATCAAAGGAGATTATAGGAAGATTTGTACTGTGCAGTCAAAATCAGTGTTTCTCAGAACACATACTTATCTAAGAAAGATTTTTGTATTAAGCCTATTCCTCCAGGCAAAGCGAGGGTTATTTTCTAGTTAAAGCCGAAGAGGAGCTTCGGGACTGGACGTAGGACGGGAGGTCCGAACCAGTATAAAAACTCTGGTGTTGTTGTTTCTTTACTATTTTTTACTTTATTCTACTAGTTATAAGTTAGCTTTTTATTACACTTGCATATTAGATATAAGTACATGATCCATACACATTTACATTTGGTATCAGAGCACGGTTATCTCAATTCACAGTTACACGTAATTGAAACTTATTTAATATGGCAAGTACATTTCAAGAAGGACAATCAACTGCACGTCCTCCAGTATTCACCGGATCTAACTATGCTTATTGGACTACACATATGCGTATTTGTATGGAGGCAAATGGTCTAGAAATTTAGCAAGCAACACAAGTCAGATATGTAGCACCAGAAACAGATATAAGCACTTGGATAGATGCTCAAAAGAACACAACAACAAACAATGATAAAGCCATGAATGTTTTATTCTTTTCACTTGACAAAAATGAATTTTCACGTGTCATGTTGTGCACTACTGCATATGATATATGGCGTACACTACAAATCACTCATAAAGGCACTAACAAAGTTAAACAAACAAAGATTTCCATTTTACAAAATTAGTTTTCTTCATTTAAAATGAAAGCAAATGAATCTAATAGTGATATGTATGCTAGATTTCAAACTATCCAACACGATCTCATGGCATTTAGAGTCAAATTTACATATTTTGATTTAGTTACATGTATTTTAAATTCCTTAACTAATGAATGGGAACGAAAAGTGTTGGCCATCGAAGAGGCAAATGACTTATCTCAACTAAAAGTCCAAGAATTGATAGGAAATTTGATGTCGTACGAAGCAAATTTGCAGGCAAGAAAAGAACAAAACAATGAAAAGAAAAATATAGCCTTTCAAGCCAATGATAATAATTTAGACTTAGATGAAGATGAGATCGTATTTATTGCCAAAAATTACAACAAGTTCAAGAAATTCAAAAAGATGACGATATCCAAAAATGGAGGAAATTCAAATTCATCCAACCAAACTTCGATCAAATATTTTGGGTGTGACAAGTTCGGACACATGATGAAACAATGCCCAGAACTCAATAATGATAAAAAGAAAAGCAAGTTCAAGAAATTCAAGAAAAGAAAATGGGCCTTTCAAGTAACTTGGGATGACTCAGATTCGTCTTCATCATTAGACAGTGACAGCTATAGTGATTCTGAGCAAGCAAATGCATGCTTCATGGAAAACACTGAGGAGGTATGTCTTGATCTTACTTATAATGAAATTTTAGGACTTAGCATGGAATTAGATGACAAATATAGAGAAACTAAAAAGTTAAATAAAGAATATGTTGCTAAACTTAATCGAATGGAATTTGAAAAAGGATTATTAAAAGATGAGAAAACCATTTTAGAAGAAGAATTAAAAACTACACAAGAAAAATATAAGAATCTATCTATTCAAAATGATACATTATTATGTGAAATAGGAAAAGTTAAACTACAAAATGACGATATTAGAAAAGAAAATGTTGTATTAAAGAATGATCTAGAAGCATCAGAACCCGAAATTTCTTGTCTTAACGATAAGTTAGACAAGTTTCCTAACAACGTTTTGAAATTCAATAAAGGAAAGCAGAACTTGGATAACTTGATCAAAATTTCTAAACCATCTGGAAATCGTAATGGATTAGGATTTAAGAAAATTTCAAAACATAAAAACCATAGGTCACTATATAATAGGTTCAAGAAGTCAGATACTAAAGAAAAGGTTTCTAACCCTAAAATAATTAAAATATGGATTCCAAAATCTAATAACAAATTAATTAGACAAAAACACATAGATAACTATTTGAAAAATGTTGTTCATAATAAAAATTACTCTTTTAAAGGTCCCAAACCCTCTTGGGTATGGCAACCTTCTCTTTCTAACACTTAGGACCCTAACAAAGGAAGTGGGTACCAATTAAACTATTTTTATCTTGCAAGTACCCAAAAGTAAATCTAATAACAAGGAGAAATGGATACTTAATAGTGGATGCTCCAAACATATGACTGGAAATGCACAAATGTTGTCAAATATAACATACATAGATGGTGGTACTGTAACTTTCGGAGATAATTCAAAAGGATTTGTCATTGGAATTGGAGATGTCATCAACATTGGTAGGTCCACTTCACCTGTTATTACAAATGTTCTTTTAGTTAAAAATTTAAAACATAACCTATTAAGCATTTGTTATCCCAACTTTTGGCAAAGTCGAGATACCCAAAGATTAACTGAAAATCAATGATTATTAGTCATGAACATCGATTGTGCATCGTAGGTTCACCACGGATATCGATGAATTTTGTCTGAGTCCGGATCGGGCTATAATTGATAAGACACGACAAGCGAAGTAGTGGAAACCAGCGTTCCAAATTTTGGGGCAATCCGAGTTCATATGCTCGAGTTATCACCAATGGAAGATGGATGAAATAGGCTAGGGTCGAATCCATGAGGAAAGGCTGATTCGAATCGGTCAGAGGAGCATTGCGTCGAATCCATGAAGAGCACACTTGCTTCAACTCCAGCTATCGGGCATTGGTTCGTATTCATCAGGAGCAACCATGCTTCGAATCCATCCGCGCATGCCTTAAGCTTCGAATCCATTGGAGCATTCCCCACCTTCGACTCCATCGAACAAGTCCTCATATGCCTAAGTTCGAATCCATCCTCACATACTCCAGTTCGAATCCATGTACTTCGAATCCACACTGTTTGAGGCAACTTCGAATCGATCAACTTTGTACCTAGATCGATTCGAACAGACCTTCGCTCATTCGATTCGAAGAGGGATGTCTTCGAATCCACTACCACGAATCCCCAGTCAAAACGGCAGCTAGAAACGTGGAGTCGACCCGGGCAACTCGGAGCACAAGACAGATCGACACGAAGGAAGCGCTCCACGTCATTACAGAAGCACGCGCTGGATCGATTCGAACGAATCGATTCGAACTAGATCGATTCGAACCAGGCTAGTCAACCAGAAATGCAACCTTGAATCGATCATAACTTGAGATCTACACATCCAAATGCTATTAAATTTTCACAGAAGCTTGAGCACATGTTGAAGAATGTTCACACCAAATTTCAGCTCGATTGGACACTTTCTTGATCGATTCGAACCAAGGGTCGAATCGATCCCAAAGTGGGCCCGGATTTCCATAAAGCGGGCATGTGGGCCCCCTGATGTACCGGAACTGGTCTCCCTTCATTTTAGGCGAAATATCAGCCTTCTACACCTATAAATAGAGCCCCTGGTCATTCAAAAAAGGGGTCGGACAAATTTGAGAGCTAAAGAGCGCCCAGATTCTGCCAGAGTTACTCCAGATTACCATTGCTGCCTTAGATTCAGACTTAGTTCAGCAAATCAGTTGTAATACAACATACGAAATTGTAATCTTCAAGCATCGAGCAATAAAATCATAAAAACCTTGAAGTGGACGTAGGCCGGAGATAGCCGAACCACTATAAATTGTGTGTCACTGTTCATTATTTCTTAATTGCTGCTTTTTACTTGCTTAGATCTGTGATTTGTGTGTGAATACTGTTGATTCGTATTCGTACGCTGGTGCTTTCACTACACTTGGGGTTTGTGACCATTTTTGGTGCAAACACTTTGGTGCTTTCACTGAGAAGAACTAGCACCCGCTACACCAGATTCGAAGTTTAGATTTGGAATTTTAAGGATTCAGATCTGACTCTACAATGACTCGACAAACTAGACAAAGAACTGAGAGGGGCCAACAGGCAGGAAGTCAAAAGGCATCCTCTGGCGCTGGAGAAGGACAAGCTTCGATCTACATTACTAGAGATGAGATGGAGGCTATGAATAACTTAATGCAGGAAAGAATGATGAAAAGCCAACAAGAGATGCTGCAGAATTTCTTCGAGCAGATGAGAGCTGCAGGGACGTAGAACCCTGGACCAGCTACAGCGGCTGTGAATGCAGAACCAGAAGGCAATCAACAAGGGCTTGGGGGCAGGCCCGCAGGATCCAACGCAGAAGTACCTTTGGAAGGAGCTCAACCGGCTAGGGCCAACGCAAATGCTAACGAGCCACCCGAATAGTATGTACCAGAATTCCCTACAAGGCTCGAAGGGCAAGACAGAGACATGACAAGGGGGCAACCCCTAGATGGAGATGAAAGAATGATCGGCCTAGTGAGACGACTCATGAGAGGAGGATTTTCAGGAGGAGGATTGGAAGAAGTTAGTCGGAGTCCGTTCGCTCCGAATATCAGGAATGCAAGGAACCCTCCGAAGTTCAAACTACCAACGTTGAATCCTTATGACGGAAAGTCAGACCCGACCATGCATATCACTAGATATATCAGACACATGGAAGTGCTGGGAGCATCCGAGGAAGTGATGGCATGATGTTTCCCCTTATTCTTATCAGATTTGGCTGCGCTTTGGTTTAGGCAGCTAGAAACCGAATCAATCAGGACATGGGGCGAGCTTGTGGATTGCTTCATGAAGCAGTTTAGGGTTCACGTAACGCGACCTAAGAGCGTGATGACTTTGGCATCAATAAAACAAAGGACCGGAGAGTCCATAAAAGATTTTTTGTTACGATTTAATGCGACGGTGACTTCTGTAGATCGCCCGGACCCATCGATGATTTTGATGGCGGCAGTGGCAGGAGTTGGAGAAGGCACCGAATTCAAAGACTCTTTGACTAAAGATCCACCACAAGATCTTGGAGAGTTTTTCCATGAAGCTGAAAAATTCATTCGATTAGAGGAATCACGAGCCGAGAGGCAAGAAATAAATGTTGCACAAGGCGAAGGAACCGCCAGGGAACAGTCCAGGGCAGACAAAGGAAAGAGAAAGCAGGATGACGTACATGATGGTCCTGATAAACGGAAGAAATTCCGAGAGCCTAGATTCAGACAGTACACAGACTTGGTGGCAGGACTGGAACGAATTTACACCGAAACTCGAGGGCAACTCCCCTATCGAAAGCCACCAAGGAGAGATCCCACGGAGCGGGAACGTAAGACTGGAAAGTACTGCCTATTCCATGAGCTGGATGGGCACACTACCGATGAATGCCGCCACCTGAAGGATGAGGTGGAAGAACATGCCAGGAGTGGTAGATTGCTGCAGTATGTCAGAGAATGCACGACGGCGGTTAGACCCGAACAACTACCGCCTCAACCAAACAGGAATGATCCTGGATCGGGATCACGACTCGTCATCAACTGATTGTGATGGCAAGGGCCAAGTTCAAGATTTGGACTCTGGTCGATTAGTTTTCTTAGATTTGATTTCCAAAATAAAACGGCTATCCCACTTACTCATGTACGGGAACCGGAGAGATCCCTAGGCATGCTCTGAGATGGAAATAGACCGCTCCGCCCGGAGAGGCATTATCTTGTTTTTCCTGATGTTTGAGATTGAACATCTAGGATTTGAATTTAATAAAGAAACACTTATTAAAATAAACCTTTGACCGGAGAGTTAAAGGATAAACATTAAATATCAATATAAACATGATCGCTTTATGATCCTACCCGGAGAGGCAGGGTCCGGAGTGCAAGAAGTGAGTTGCTTCGCCGGAGAGCGACAGGATCAACTCACTTAAGCATCGTTTCCTATTCACCGGAGAGTGATTGGATCAGGATTCGATAAGAGCCCGGAGAGGCTATGATCGGCCCACGATTTAGGCCATGACATCGCTTAATGTTCAGATACACTGAACCGGAGTGCAGGAGGTGAGTCGCTTCGCCGGAGAGCGACAGGATTGGCTCACTTAACGTTGTTTCCCCTTCACCGGAGAGTGACAGGATGGGATCCAGCATGAGCCCGGAGAGGCTATAATCGGCCGAGAACGACCAAGACATCGCTATACGCCCTAGCTGGGGCCAGAGTGCAAGGGATAGAAAGCAACGTCGTAGTGCAATAGGATCTTTCTATTCAATCGCTAAATCTAGAATGGGTTTGACAAGGGTCCGGAGTGACCATCAATAGTACGGAGAGACCGTAGAATTTCATTCTTAACTTCCACTGGAAAAAATTGATAACAATTCGGCTTCGAACAGCCATGGACTTGATTGAAAATGCTATAAGCTATGAGTAAAACATGAACTCACTGCATCCAATTTAAGACTGATCAAAACACGCCTTTTACCAAAAAAGGCATGTTTTGGGGGGCAAAATGTTATCCCAACTTTTGGCAAAGTCGAGATACCCAAAGATTAACTGAAAATCAATGATTATTAGTCATGAACAACGATTGTGCATCGCAGGTTCACCACGGATATCGATGAATTTTGTCTGAGTCCGGATCGGGCTACAATTGATAAGACACGACAAGCGAAGTAGTGGAAACCAGCGTTCCAAATTTCGGGGCAATCCGAGTTCATATGCTCGAGTTAGCACCAATGGAAGATGGATGAAATAGGCTAGGGTCGAATCCATGAGGAAAGGCTGATTCGAATCGGTCAGAGGAGCATTGCGTCGAATCCATGAAGAGCACACTTGCTTCGACTCCAGCTATCGGGCATTGGTTCGTATTCATCAGGAGCAACCATGCTTCGAATCCATCCGCGCATGCCTTAAGCTTCGAATCCATTGGAGCATTCCCCACCTTCGACTCCATCGAACAAGTCCTCATATGCCTAAGTTCGAATCCATCCTCACATA
This sequence comes from Allium fistulosum, assembly GCA_030737815.1. NCBI lineage: Eukaryota > Viridiplantae > Streptophyta > Magnoliopsida > Asparagales > Amaryllidaceae > Allium > Allium fistulosum. The sequence goes on along the minus strand of CM060907.1, from coordinate 639,066,822 downwards.
CTCCAGTTCGAATCCATGTACTTCGAATCCACACTGTTTGAGGCAACTTCGAATCGATCAACTTTGTACCTAGATCGATTCGAATAGACCTTCGCTCATTCGATTCGAAGAGGGATGTCTTCGAATCCACTACCACGAATCCCCAGTCAAAACGGCAGCTAGAAACGTGGAGTCGACCCGGGCAACTCGGAGCACAAGACGGATCGACACGAAGGAAGCGTTCCACGTCATCACAGAAGCACGCGCTGGATCGATTCGAACGAATCGATTCGAACTAGATCGATTCGAACCAGGCTAGTCAACCAGAAATGCAACCTTGAATCGATCATAACTTGAGATCTACACATCCAAATGCTATTAAATTTTCACAGAAGCTTGAGCACATGTTGAAGAATGTTCACACCAAATTTCAGCTCGATTGGACACTTTCTTGATCGATTCGAACCAAGGGTCGAATCGATCCCAAAGTGGGCCCGGATTTCCATAAAGCGGGCATGTGGGCCCCCTGATGTACCGGAACTGGTCTCCCTTCATTTTAGGCGAAATATCAGCCTTCTACACCTATAAATAGAGCCCCTGGTCATTCAAAAAAGGGGTCGGACAAATTTGAGAGCTAAAGAGCGCCCAGATTCTGCCAGAGTTACTCCAGATTACCATTGCTGCCTTAGATTCAGACTTAGTTCAGCAAATCAGTTGTAATACAACATACGAAATTGTAATCTTCAAGCATCGAGCAATAAAATCATAAAAACCTTGAAGTGGACGTAGGCCGGAGATAGCCGAACCACTATAAATTGTGTGTCACTGTTCATTATTTCTTAATTGCTGCTTTTTACTTGCTTAGATCTGTGATTTGTGTGTGAATATTGTTGATTCGTATTCATACGCTGGTGCTTTCACTACACTTGGGGTTTGTGACCATTTTTGGTGCAAACACTTTGGTGCTTTCACTGAGAAGAACTAGCACCCGCTACACCAGATTCGAAGTTTAGATTTGGAATTTTAAGGATTCAGATCTGACTCTACAATGACTCGACAAACTAGACAAAGAACTGAGAGGGGCCAACAGGCAGGAAGTCAAGAGGCATCCTCTGGCGCTGGAGAAGGACAAGCTTCGATCTACATTACTAGAGATGAGATGGAGGCTATGAATAACTTAATGCAGGAAAGAATGATGAAAAGCCAACAAGAGATGCTGCAGAATTTCTTCGAGCAGATGAGAGCTGTAGGGACGCAGAACCCTGGACCAGCTACAGCGGCTGTGAATGCGGAACCAGAAGGCAATCAACAAGGGCTTGGGGGCAGGCCCGTAGGATCCAACGCAGAAGTACCTTTGGAAGGAGCTCAACCGGCTAGGGCCAACGCAAATGCTAACGAGCCACCCGAATAGTACATACCAGAATTCCCTACAAGGCTCGGAGGGCAAGACAGAGACATGACAAGGGGGCAACCCCTAGATGGAGATGAAAGAATGATCGGCCTAGTGAGACGACTCATGAGAGGAGGATTTTCAGGAGGAGGATTGGAAGAAGTTAGTCGGAGTCCGTTCGCTCCGAATATCAGGAATGCAAGGAACCCTCCGAAGTTCAAACTACCAACGCTGAATCCTTATGATGGAAAGTCAGACCCGACCATGCATATCACCAGATATATCAGACACATGGAAGTGCTGGGAGCATCCGAGGAAGTGATGGCACGATGTTTCCCCTTATTCTTATCAGATTTGGCTGCGCTTTGGTTTAGGCAGCTAGAAACCGAATCAATCAGGACATGGGGCGAGCTTGTGGATTGCTTCATGAAGCAGTTTAGGGTTCACGTAACGCGACCTAAGAGCGTGATGACTTTGGCATCAATAAAACAAAGGACCGGAGAGTCCATAAAAGATTTTTTGTTACGATTTAATGCGACGGTGACTTCTGTAGATCGCCCGGACCCATCGATGATTTTGATGGCGGCAGTGGCAGGAGTTGGAGAAGGCACCGAATTCAACTCTTTGACTAAAGATCCACCACAAGATCTTGGAGAGTTTTTCCATGAAGCTGAAAAATTCATTCGATTAGAGGAATCACGAGCCGAGAGGCAAGAAATAAATGTTGCACAAGGCGAAGGAACCGCCAGGGAACAGTCCAGGGCAGACAAAGGAAAGAGAAAGCAGGATGACGTACATGATGGTCCTGATAAACGGAAGAAATTCCGAGAGCCTAGATTCAGACAGTACACAGACTTGGTGGCAGGACTGGAACGAATTTACACCGAAACTCGGGGGCAACTCCCCTATCGAAAGCCACCAAGGAGAGATCCCACGGAGAGGGAACGTAAGACTGGAAAGTACTGCCTATTCCATGAGCTGGATGGGCACACTACCGATGAATGCCGCCACCTGAGGGATGAGGTGGAAGAACATGCCAGGAGTGGTAGATTGCCGCAGTATGTCAGAGAACGCACGACGGCGGTTAGACCCGAACAACTACCGCCTCAACCAAACAGGAATGATCCTGGATCGGGATCACGACTCATCATCAACTGATTGTGATGGCAAGGGCCAAGTTCAAGATTTGGACTCTGGTCGATTAGTTTTCTTAGATTTGATTTCCAAAATAAAACGGCTATCCCACTTACTCATGTACGGGAACCGGAGAGATCCCTAGGCATGCTCTGAGATGGAAATAGACCGCTCCGCCCGGAGAGGCATTATCTTGTTTTTCCTGATGTTTGAGATTGAACATCTAGGATTTGAATTTAATAAAGAAACACTTATTAAAATAAACCTTTGACCGGAGAGTTAAAGGATAAACATTAAATATCAATATAAACATGATCGCTTTATGATCCTACCCGGAGAGGCAGGGTCCGGAGTGCAAGAAGTGAGTTGCTTCGCCGGAGAGCGACAGGATCAACTCACTTAAGCATCGTTTCCTATTCACCGGAGAGTGATTGGATCAGGATTCGATAAGAGCCCGGAGAGGCTATGATCGGCCCACGATTTAGGCCATGACATCGCTTAATGTTCAGATACACTGAACCGGAGTGCAGGAGGTGAGTCGCTTCGCCGGAGAGCGACAGGATTGGCTCACTTAACGTTGTTTCCCCTTCACCGGAGAGTGACATGATGGGATCCAGCATGAGCCCGGAGAGGCTATAATCGGCCGAGAACGACCAAGACATCGCTATACGCCCTAGTTGGGGCCAGAGTGCAAGGGATAGAAAGCAACGCCGTAGTGCAATAGGATCTTTCTATTCAATCGCAAAATCTAGAGTGGGTTTGACAAGGGTCCGGAGTGACCATCAATAGTACGGAGAGACCGTAGAATTTCATTCTTAACTTCCACTGGAAAAAATTGATAACAATTCGGCTTCGAACAGCCATGGACTTGATTGAAAATGCTATAAGCTATGAGTAAAACATGAACTCACTGCATCCAATTTAAGACTGATCAAAACACGCCTTTTACCAAAAAAGGCATGTTTTGGGGGGCAAAATGTTATCCCAACTTTTGGCAAAGTCGAGATACCCAAAGATTAACTGAAAATCAATGATTATTAGTCATGAACATCGATTGTGCATCGCAGGTTCACCACGGATATCGATGAATTTTGTCTGAGTCCGGATCGAGCTACAATTGATAAGACACGACAAGCGAAGTAGTGGAAACCAGCGTTCCAAATTTCGGGGCAATCCGAGTTCATATGCTCGAGTTATCACCAATGGAAGATGGATGAAATAGGCTAGGGTCGAATCCATGAGGAAAGGCTGATTCGAATCGGTCAGAGGAGCATTGCGTCGAATCCATGAAGAGCACACTTGCTTCGACTCCAGCTATCGGGCACTGGTTCGTATTCATCAGGAGCAACCATGCTTCGAATCCATCCGCGCATGCCTTAAGCTTCGAATCCATTGGAGCATTCCCCACCTTCGACTCCATCGAACAAGTCCTCATATGCCTAAGTTCGAATCCATCCTCACATACTCCAGTTCGAATCCATGTACTTCGAATCCACACTGTTTGAGGCAACTTCGAATCGATCAACTTTGTACCTAGATCGATTCGAACAGACCTTCGCTCATTCGATTCGAAGAGGGATGTCTTCGAATCCACTACCACGAATCCCCAGTCAAAACGGCAGCTAGAAACGTGGAGTCGACCCAGGCAACTCGGAGCACAAGACGGATCGACACGAAGGAAGCGCTCCACGTCATCACAGGAGCACGCGCTGGATCGATTCGAACGAATCGATTCGAACTAGATCGATTCGAACCAGGCTAGTCAACCAGAAATGCAACCTTGAATCGATCATAACTTGAGATCTACACATCCAAATGCTATTAAATTTTCACAGAAGCTTGAGCACATGTTGAAGAATGTTCACACCAAATTTCAGCTCGATTGGACACTTTCTTGATCGATTCGAACCAAGGGTCGAATCGATCCCAAAGTGGGCCCGGATTTCCATAAAGCGGGCATGTGGGCCCCCTGATGTACCGGAACTGGTCTCCCTTCATTTTAGGCGAAATATCAGCCTTCTACACCTATAAATAGAGCCCCTGGTCATTCAGAAAAGGGGTCGGACAAATTTGAGAGCTAAAGAGCGCCCAGATTCTGCCAGAGTTACTCCAGATTACCATTGCTGCCTTAGATTCAGACTTAGTTCAGCAAATCAGTTGTAATACAACATACGAAATTGTAATCTTCAAGCATCGAGCAATAAAATCATAAAAACCTTGAAGTGGATGTAGGCCGGAGATAGCCGAGCCACTATAAATTGTGTGTCACTGTTCATTATTTCTTAATTGCTGCTTGTTACTTGCTTAGATCTGTGATTTGTGTGTGAATACTGTTGATTCGTATTCATACGCTGGTGCTTTCACTACACTTGGGGTTTGTGACCATTTTTGGTGCAAACAGCATTAGACAACTTTGTGATGAAGGATTCAAAATTGATTTTGAAAAGAATAAATGCAACATATTTGATCAAGATGAAAATCTGATCTTTGAAGGATTAAGAAAAAGAAATATCTATGTCTTGAATATGAAATTTAATAACTCCAATGATTTATGCCTAGCCGCAGATTTTAATGATCCATGGATATGGCACAAACGATTGTGTCACACAAACTTTATGTTTTCAAACAAATTAGCTAAACCCAATTTGGTTAGAGGTCTTCCCAAAAAAATTATAAAGTTAAAAATTTAAGTGATGATTGTCAATATGGAAAATTAAAAAGATTTCTTTTAAAACTAAAAAGAAAATTTCTACCAAACAACCTTTAAAATTATTACACCTTGATTTATTTGGACCTACTCAAATACATTCAATAAAGTGGAAATTAGCCACAAGGGCCTCTTTAGCAGGTGGAATTAGTTTCTAGGACGCACAACTGAAATAATTACTTTCAAGGACAAAACGCAAAATAATTAGTTTCTATGGCCTAAAAATCTATGATATTATGTTCTTGAAAGTAATTGGACTGCTGACTTTGTCCTTGAAAATAATTATTCTGCTGACTTTAGCCTTGAAAGTAATTTCTTTGAATGTGTCCTAGAAACTAATTGGACTGCAAAGTTTGTCCTTCTGGTGAAATTTCCCTTCAATAAATCCTAATAAGTATGTATTTGTTATTGTAGATGATTTTTCATGATATATATGGACACTATTCTTAAAACATAAGAGTGATACTTTTAAAATGTTTAAAATTTTTGCTAAAAGATTTAAAAATTTAATGAATTTTAAAATAAAGAAGAGTATAAGAAGTGATCATGGAGGTGAATTCAAAAAAGAAATTTTTGAAAATTTTTTTAATAAAAAGGGAATTACACATAATTTCTCATTTTCACGAACACTGCAACAAAATGGTGTTGTGGAAAGAAAAAATCGTACACTCGAAGAATGTGCACGAACTATGCTTAACAGTAGTAATCTACCAAAAAACTTTTGGGCAGAAGCTGTACCTACTATTTGTTAGGTATTGAATCGTGTCACATTACGTCCTTTAACTAGGAATACCTGTTATGAAATGTTTTTTGGTAAAAAACCCAAAGTATCATACTTTCGAATATTTGGTTCAAAATGTTTTATACTAAAGATAATATTGGAAAATTTGATTCAAAAGCAGGGAAGGAATCTTTATCGGGTACTCAGATTGTAGCAAAGCTTATAAGTATTTAACAAACGTACTAGTACTATAGAAGAAAGTCTACACGTTTCTTTTGACGAAAAAATTTCAAATAGTAAAAACAGTGATGATGATGAGATTTTAACAAAACCTTCTGAAAATAACACAACTGTACATAACAATAATGAGAATATCGTTGATAATGATAATACATTAAGATCACCACCTTGTATTTTGAAAGACCATCCAATCAACAATATAATTAGTAATTTAAATATAAAAGTTCTACCGGACATCAATTGAATCAAATGAGCCACGTTGCATTTATTTCAAATCTTGAACCTAAAAAGTAAAAACTATAAAGAAACATCGAATGACGAATTATGGATTATGGCAATGCAAAAAGAACTCAATCAATTCGAAAGAATTGAAGTATGGGAACTTGTACCGAGACCTACGGATCAATCCGTAATCGAGACAAAATGGATTTATAAAAATAAAACTGATAAGAATGGAAACATTGTTCGTAACAAAGCAAGGTTAGTAGCGCAAGGGTATAACCAAGAGGAAGGCATTGACTATGAAGAAACGTTTGCCCCAGTCACACGTCTAGAAGCCATCTGAACGTTACTTGCTTTTGCATGTCATCGTAACTTTAAACTTTTCAAATGGACGTAAAAAGTGCCTTTCTAAATGGTTTTATATAAGAACTGGTTTATGTTGAGCAGCCTCCGTTGTTCATACATCAAAAATTTTTGGAACATGTATACAAATTAAAGAAAGCTTTATATGGTTTAAAACAAGGACCTCGTGCTTGGTATGATAGATTAAAAATCATTTAATAAATTTTGGATTTCAAGTCGAAAAATAGATACAACCTTATTTATATAAAGAAATCATAACGATATTTTAGTTGTTTAAATATATGTAGATGACATAATATTTGGACCAGCTAATGAAAATCGATGCAACGAGTTTGCATATATCATGAAAAATGAATTTGAAATGTCCCATATAGGAGAATTAAATTTTTTCTTAGGATTACAGATTAAACAGTTAGAAAGTGGTATTTTTATAAATCAAGAAAAATATTGTCACAATTTGTTAAGACGTTTTGGAATGGAGTAAACATCACGTAAACCAATGCCCATGAGCATAAGTAAAGATGAAAACGGAATGGATTTTGATCAAAAATTATATCGAAGTATAATAAGATCACTATTATACTTAACGGCTAGTAGACCCGATTTCATGATGAGTGTGTGTCTGTGTGCAAGATTTCAAGCACAACCTAAAGATACACACTATCGGGCAGTTAAAATGTATTTTGCGTTACTTAACAGACACTATGAATTACGGTCTTTTCTATCCTAAAGACAGTTCTTTTGAACTTATATCCTATAGTGATGCGGATTTCGACGGTTGCAAAACCGATAGGAAAAGTACAAGTGGCACCTGTCACTTTATCGGTCAATCTCTAGTCTCTTGGTTTAGTAAAAAACATAATTGTGTATCACTTTCAACCTGTGAAGTAGAGTATATTGTTGCAGCCTTAGCTTGCGCTCAAGTAATATACATGCAACAAACACTTAAAGATTCTGGAAAAATAATTAACAAATCTCCTATATATTGTGATAACACTAGATATTTGCCACCATTTTTTAAGAGATAACGCTGAAAAAGAAATAATAACTCTAGAATTTGTAAATACCAAAAATCAAATCGCCGACATTTTTACAAAACCACTAAGCGAATAAACTTTTATTAAGTTAAGACGCGAACTAGGTATTATGTCGTTACATGATTTATAATGCAATCTAAAATTATTGTTTTAATATAAACGTCTTAATTTTATTGACAACCATATTTTTTTAACAAACCCTTCCTGTATTTTCCTGACTGAAATTTTCTATTAATTATTAACCTCTTAATCTTTCATTTGTGGCTGAAATTCTCTAACAATTATCAACCTTAAACTTAATTTTCTTAACATAGCATATAAAATGAGTATATATATATATGTACCTAATCACAAATCTTATATACAAACTTTTCATAATTAAACAAAGAATCGGATTTCTAAACAAACATATCAAAAATGTCTTCTGATCACGATTCTACCTACTCCGCAATTGACTACGCCTCCCCATCTTCCGGCAGCACCTACATTTCTCCCACAAAAGTCACTCCTGCATCATCTCCATCTCTCCACATCATACCTTCACCGACTTACCAAATTGGCATCTCTCCGAAAGGTAAGAAAGCTAAGCATGGAATCGACTTACAATCATCCTCTCTCTCCAAAAAAGTCGACGACATTCATCATTATCAACAAGAAATGATAGGGGTTCAAAGAGAAATGTATTATGAACAACGTTGTCAAGGAGCACATCTAAACTTTCTTGAAAAATGTATCCTTGCCATATGTGGTCATTCACCAACGAAAGACTGCTTACATCAGAGGTCTCCACGTGCACAAGAAACTCCTCTAAGAGCACACAAGATCACTCCACGAAACTATGGGGAGAAGGAACATCGCACACCGAACATAGTCCTGTTCGTCCATACTGGTCTCCTCTTAAGCCATCATCCGAGCAGACCAAAATCAAACCGAATTCATGGGAGAAACAAAACTATCATTCTCCTGATTCGCCTGCAGACAACTAAAGAAATTTCTTCTTAAATGACAGATGGTTAATATATATATTAAATAAACATGTTTATTCATAATCATTTGTAATTCCTTCTCTTTAATAAATTTTGTTTACATATATCAATATACATAGAAACAATAAGAAGAATTATACACGATCAGACATCTGAATAAACAACCAGACGTCTGATACCAGGTCTGGAAATATTACTCTTATTATTACAGACGTCTAAAGGAATATCATCAGTCGTCTAATTTCTTGATCAAAAAAAATTGTTCTTCAGCACAGACATCTGAAAACAATAATAGACGTCTATGTATTCGCTCTGTCAAATAATAAAAAATGGCTTCAGCACACAACACTCTTTGGAATAATAAGTTTTCCATAGACAGACGTTTGATTTTACGTTCAGACGTATGTTAATCCTATCTGTCTAAAATAAAAATCCCCGCTCAGACGTCTGACCTCTCTCTACAGACATCTGACTGCGCCTGAGCCCACACCTTTTCATTTCACTATATAATATCTATTTCTACTACCTCATTTTTCACCATTCTCTTTCTTCCAAAACCTCAAAACCCTAATTCCTAAACCAATTTCACTTTTCAATTCCCTAAATCAATGGCTCCAAAGGCTAAAACTCCATTTTCCAAATGTAGGAAACCTGTTGTAGGCCAGAGTTCATAAACTCCTTCTCAACAGTTCATCATCGATCATCACATAGAGGAGTGGATCGTGGAGAAAGAAAATGGCAAACAAAAATTACAAGAATTGGAGAGGAAGCCTTTCCACATTGGTCCATTCTATCCCATTCGTCGTTTCATTCACTATGATGCAATTTATCTGACTAAAGATTCTTATATCTACCACCCAGTTAACTATGACGACAATGCTAGGAAGATAGATCAACTAGCGGTATTCCTCTTTTTAATTTATCTTTGTTCCTTAAAACTTTGGAATCCTTCAGACGAGGATAACTAGATTTGGACCAGTGTGTATGGACACATAATAAAATTTAATGTTGAAATGCTTGGGCAAATACTTAACTGTTATTATACGAGAATTCGATCATAAGAAGTTCCTGATACACGTTATGCCTCAGAGATGCTATTACTCACCTTATTTGGAAAGACGGTATGCGGAAATTAAAACCATCTAGTTTCCGTCCAAGAGCCAGACTACTTAACCGTATGCTAATAAACATAGTAATCCCTAGGTTAGGTAGTCATGAACAAGTATACGAAGACGATCATAAAGCTTTGTATACTATTTTTGGTCATATTGAAGTCAATTGGGCACAATATATTTTTGACCAAATTAAAAGCTTTTGGACACCTACACGTTGTAGCATTGTCTACGCTCCGTATATAATGAGAATTCTATGGTCATTAGGAATTCCTTCATATCTCTCCCAATATGAAGAAATCTCCGTTAAAGATAGTGGCATTAGATTTCTCTCTCTGATGCATCTCCCAGAAACACCGCCAAGCATAACCCCATTTTCCCAGTACCAACAACCTCAACAACAACTTGCACCCCCAACTCAACCTTCCCAACCTGCTAGAGATTTTGCATATAAAGAGTATTACTCTGATTCTGAACTACAAGAAGCCAGAATTGCAGCGGGACCAGGAGAAATCTATCAAGATTCTGCACTTCAAAATCAACCTCTCCTCTCCTTAAACCAACAAGTATTAGATAAAAGGATGACTCGCTTGGAACGATCCTTTTCTACTCGCATGAACAAAGTAGAGAAGACATTAGAAAAAGTCGTTTCCACTTTAGGAAAAGTCCTCAGAAAGGTACGGGGTCGTTCCTTATCTCGGTCTTCATCTTCTCCGTCCCAACACCACTACCACCAGTATTTCGGTCAGGACCATCTTCAGGAGCAGGGCTTTCAGAAGAACCACCACAACATTCTCGTCCTAGCAAAGCACCGATTTTGTCTTAATACAGAAGAGAGTGAAGATACATCATTTCCTTCACAAGATCCTCAAGCTCCACAAGACCCCCACACTATAGTTACTACTCGTCTTTTCTAGGCCTCTCTATTTAAGAGGATGAGGAGTATACTGACCGGTCTCAATGGAAAAATAGTGCATATGATGAAGACTCGTCTACCTTCTGGGGTTACTACAACTACCAATAAGCTTTTCTTTTATTTTTAATCTGGTAGGTTTTATGTATCCTTAGTTTAACTTCTTCTAAACAATGTATTTGTGTTATTATGACAAAAATTATCTGTTATTCTGTTTAAATCTATGTTCTTTATATTTTCCATTTCATCTTTCTGTATCTCTTTTTGATATTGCCAAAGAGAGAGAGATGTCGTATTACATATATATATGGGAGGAATCACATTCAGGGGGAGTTGTATGCTTATTCGATAAGTGATTGTATAGTTGTATCATCAAAAAGGGGGAGAATGTTAGAACCTCTATTATATGATTTAGATGACAACAATTATACAATTATACACATACAATATATATCTATTTGCAGGTAAAAGCTTTCAAAATTCACAATATCGCAACTTGAAGACGACCAGCAGAGGAGAAGAATCATTGGTATTAGAAAAGCTATTATAGTGTGTTATACTCATAGATATATAGCTTGTAAAACCTTCTTTACTAGCTTTTTCACACGAACATTGCACGACAAAACTTTTATAACTCTTCATTATGTCAAACAGGCTAATTGTAGAAAATAACATATATCAGACGTCTGTTAGTATATATCAGAGGTATGACTATGGTTTCTGATAAAATAAATTAATATGTATCAGACATCTATCAATACATATCGGACATCTGACTATGGCCGCTGTTTAAAAAATATATATACGAACAGACGTCTGAATATTATGGGCAGACGTTTGTGCTGTGTAACGGGCAAAATTAATGAACAGTCACTTTCTTCAATCTAATAGTTGCATCTGTATCTCTTCAACGCACCTCTTCCTCCTCAATGATTACAACCTTTAGACTGAAATAGAACGCACTAACGGATGCTACTCTTCAAGAAAACTCTTCAACATCTATAAATATGTAAAGATTCTAAGAAACAAATTACTTGAATTTTCCGAATCTCATATCTTTACTCATTTCATACTCTGATTTCTAAAAGCAAACAATATATCAGTTTTATCACTTCCTAAAAGAAAAGCTTCATGTACACATACTACTCAAAGGAGATTATAGGAAGATTTGTACTGTGCAATCAAAATCAGTGTTTCTCAGAACACATACTTGTCTAAGAAAGATTTTTGTATCAAGCCTATTCCTCCATGCAAAGCGAGGGTTGTTTACTAGTTAAAGCCGAAGAGGAGCTTCGGGACTGGACGTAGGAAGGGAGGTCTGAACCAGTATAAAAACTCTGGTGTGATTGTTTCTTTACTTTTATTTACTTTACTCTGCTAGTTATAAGTTAGCTTTTTATTACACTTGCATATTAGATATAAATACACGATCCATACACATTTACATCTAACTCCTTCTGAATTCTGCTGGGTTAAAAACTCGGTTAACATTTGACCCCTAAAGCATGCTTTCGTCGGAAACAAGGCATACTCTATAATTATTCATCATCCAGTTTTCGTTTCATGGAACTTTATAGGTCGTATCTAGCTTCCTTGAATAGCTGCCTATGACGTTCTGGCTAACTATCCAGTCCTTAGTGAAAATCTTTGTTAGTTGTAATTACGGAGTGATCTTGACTTGATAACTTCTAGAATGAATACGATCATCGAGTTGGGCAAACAAGGAAAGTTTGAGGTCATTTGGGGGAAATAAATTGGATCGGAACCGATCCAAGTACTTAACAAAATATTTTGCCTTTCTCTATTTTTTTTAATAAGAGGGATCAGATCTTCATTTTACATTTTCCAGCCTAGCCGAACTTCGCCGATCCACCTTCTGCCATCATCGGAGCTTTGTCGCCGTCGATCCTCACACCTAGCGCCACATACTGCCATGATTTTGCCTGCATTGTGGCACTGTCGATCCAAATACTATAGTTCGGGCTATCCTGAATTGAATAACTCATCGCTTTTCTCAATTTCGAAGGTCAGTGAAGTGGTTTTTGATGTGTTATTACATCATGGATCGATGATGAGGTTATGTTAATGACGGATGCAGTGGATGATTCGAGCTGATTGTGAGTTTTTGGAAGAAGATAGTAAATCGAGTCCGAAGTTCTTCATGGAACGAAACCAGCATTTTGCCCCAATGCTCGACATGTTTTGCTATCTTCATCCACAGAATCAGAATTAACTTGTACCAAGTTTCACAGTATATTCTAGCATGACATCTTGCAGATTGATTTTGGTTTTCCTAAGAGGTGTAATAACTTAGCATAGCGTCTTGCACACAGCTTAGGTTGTTATCACTTTCCAAGAAACTAAAATCGACTTATGTTGATAATTTTTCTTCCTGATTCAGCCTTATTGGTCTATAATTGCTCGCATTGGTTTGCTCTTGTCATTGCACAGTCGGTGTACCTAGAATAGGAAGAGCTTTCTGTGTCACTTCGAACAACGGATCCATTATCGATCGTTGATCGATAATAGTTCAGTGTAGAAGAAAAGACATTAATAGCTGATATGGATCGCTTTTCCTAGTGTGAATGAGCCATCTACACAGAATGGTCTGTTCACAGCGTTCATGACGCCAAGCCCGTTCTCACATAGATCACACATCACATACGCTCACAGTTAATATTTGAATTCGATCGGTGATAGGTATACATTAATTATCTTTCGAATTCTAAATACCAGCCGGGTTAGGTGTTTATAGTTTAAGGATTTGGTGCACCTGACCGTTTTGAACACAAGCTTTCTTATATAGAATGATGTGCAAATCCTCCTGATGCAAGTCAGTTGAAGGAAGCTCACCTAAGCAGAGTCTTCGTCGATCCTGGCTGGACCTACTACTTCCATAGCTTCGAGGCAATATGGCTGTCTGATCCCAGTTGGCCCTGTCGTCGACCACACTCCCCCAACTTCAGGGTTTTGCTTGATCCTTTGGAGAAAGCCTCTTCGATCCTTACACACAGGGCGTTACGAAGCATTTGCTCACAATACGGCATCCCAGAGGATGATGTGCTTCTACCGTCCAAAGTGGAATTCGCTCATAGGCCACCTTCCGGATACGTGGCTTTCCATCGCTACATGTGTATGCATGGTGCGGTGCCTCCAATTTAATCACTTTCTTATGGCGACTCTTCAGAACATGGGGTTGGCTCCATTTCAAATCCTCCCGAATGGTTACGCCATGCTAACTTGGTTGTATATTCTATTCATGCGAGCACTTAACCGCGCCCTGAGCTTTGCTAAGCTGCAATATCTCTTGTTATTTCAAAAGAGGGAGGCTAACTCGTCACTCCTTTATACCGAGGTGCAACGCAGCCAAAATCTTATACTTGATCTTCCTTGCAAGGTTCCCTCATTCAAAAATTAGTTCTTTTTTGCTAAGTGTCCAGAGGGATTCACCCGTCCGTGACCACGAGGGGTAAGTTTCTTTCACCATGCATGGAATTTCCTTTAGCTGCTAAAAAAATCTTCAAACTTAAGTTTTGGTCCAGGTTTGGTAGTCTGTTATTTAACTATCAAATAAACAATCATTCAAACATTGATTTAATTCCATATGGGATCCACTAAGCCTTTATAAATTTAATCTTTAGTTAATAAAATCACTTTGTAAAACTTGATCAAAAGGTCTTTACACAACACTATTTTCAAACCCCTTACTTCCTCTTTATACTTAGGAAAATATTTATATTTATCTTAGGGGTAAAAATATATTTTCAAAACTGTGGAAAATTCTCACTTTTCAAATTCCTTGTGAAAACATTACTTACTATCAACCAATCCGCTTATCCTTTATAAAAAGTTCCCTTTTAAAAACTCACTTCACATTTAAATACCTTTATAAATTTCCAAAATCAATTTATAAAACACTTTTATAAGTCTACAAGTCAATTTACAAAACCTCTTTACAAACCTCTAAAATCATTTATAAAACATTTCCCCATTTAAAACCCCTTTGATAATTCTTCTTTAAGAAAAATCCTTTACAAAATACCTTTTGCAACTCATCCTTTTAAATCACTTTAAATAAACCTTTTTACTTAGTAAACCCATTTTTATAAACAAGTTATAATTCATAAATACCTTTATAAAACTTGAAAAATCATTTATAAACCTTAAACCTCAAATTGATTAAAGAATTGAAGTTAATTAAAAACCATACTTTGTGAATTCAAAAAGAGCTTAGCAATCCCATTGGTACTTATTTAAGTTACCATTTAATATCAATTTCACTTTCAAGTTACTTAACCATTTATTTACATAAGTCAACATATATATGTAAAGGCAATTCATATACAAATCAGGGAATAACATGTCAATACAACTCAACTAGCATATAGATGTCCAAATAACATAATAGCAGGATGGTGATTTGTCTTGCTAAATAGATGTCTAAACAATTCACTACTTAGAGCAACATGGGAATTTATTCTACTAAACATATGTCCATACAGTAAACAATTACATTATAGCAGAATGAGGATTTATTCTGCTAACAAATGTCTAAACAATCAACTTATAGTAGAACGACGATTTATTATACTAACTCATGTCCACACAATTAAACCATTTACATAACTCATTCACAATTGTCTACTTAACGGTATCTACATTTGAATCCTTTGTGTTCAAAACCATCTTTGGAAAAGTAGTACCTTTAAAACAATTTGATTCTCAAAACATATGATTTAAAACTTAAAACTCCCTTTTAAAATGATTAATTACAAGATAAACTCTTTAATAAATCATAATTAATCTTTACTAAATTTCAAATTAATTTAATTAAAAATTAATAAGTAATTAAACCTTAAATAAATAATTGAAATGAAAATTAACTATTAAATAAATAATTAAATCATAACTAATCCTTTACTTACTATTAAATAATAATTTAAACCTTCTTTACTAACTAAATACTAATAAATCTCAATTAATTAATTAAATAATATTTAATTAAAACTCAAATAATAAACTGAACCTTTATTTAAAATAATTAAATCACAATTAAGTTTTAATTAAATTTTTAACTTAATTTGAACTTGATTAGAAATTAATTACTAATTAAACCCTTTATTTATTTAATAATTAATTAAAAAAATCTTATAACTCATAATTAATTGAAATTTAATTAACTTAATTAATAATTAATTAAAATTAATCTTACATTTAAAGGATAATTAATAAGTAACTAATCTTCACTTAATTAAAGTTAATAAACCATGTTAATACTTACTTAATTATTAAAACATAAATAATTAATTATTAAATCCTTAATTAACTTTTAAAATATTTTTATTAAGTTTATAAAACCTTTTAAAAACATTTTTAAGTATAAAAAGTAATTTTGGCAAAAATTAGACTTTGAGCGAAACTGCATCCATAGCGACTATGGCTATAGATGCCATAACTTCCACCTTAGTATTACATATTCAAACCTTTCAAGGTCTTTGCTTTGACTTGCTTAAAAAATAGCAAGTGGTTTCTGGAAACTAAAAATAAAGTTTGAAACTTTATAACTTTTATAGAGAATATTAAGTAAACTAAACATAAACCAAGATCTCCATGTCGCGACAAATACTAATCTTTTCACTAGCATACAATGTTGCATACATAAGAATAACATATGCCTACATGCTATAACAATCAACACAACTTAACTTACAGATAATCACTATGACATAACCAAATCGCATCCTTAAAGTTAATCACTACATTTGGCTTTCTAATTTCTCAATCAAACTCGCAACTTCATGTACAAGCATACATATATAAACATATAATCATTCAAACAAACATCAAATTCACCCCAAACAAGCAATGATTTAACAATAAGTTATACCTTTAGACTGAAGTTAGAAACTTTTATAAAGGTGATAGTTTACTCACCAAAAGCATTAGCAAATCACTTTTAAACTTGAAAAAACCCTAGAACCGCACTTTAGAAAACCAAAACTTGAATTTTGGACTTAGGAACTTGGCCTTTGGGCTCAGCCATGATGCATGAGGGCTCGGCCGTAAAGGTTTAAAGTGGATGTGTGCTCGATTCTTGAAGAAAGAGGAGGTATATGAAGAAAAGTAAAGGTTTAATAAGCTTTTCATGGATTTTAAAACGATAAACAAATAAATTAGAAAGCTTTTGTGATAAGGAAGCCATGGAAATAGCTTGAAGAAGAAGGATGATGATTTATAAAATGAATGAGAAAAATAAAATGAGAGAATAAAATATGAAAATTAGTTTTATATGAAACAAAAAAGGCAAATTACCATATTACCCTTGTACTTTACCCTCCACAACATTGCGCCACCTCACCATGCCACCTCACCCTTGTCTCCTCCTTGAAAATTTTGAAATTTCCTTTGTTCCCCTTCTTTATAAACATACCAACATTGATTTGATGCCATTATGTACTTTATGTTTCCATCTGATGTGGCATTTATATTTATATTTTAGTTTCCTAACTTATATTTAAACTTTATATACGTAAGTGTATACACATGCATACATACATTATACAAGCCTAACTTATTTAAAAATGTATATGTTTGATTAATGCAAAGAGTTCAAAACATTTTCGATAACTTTTATCCGATGAAAACTCGAATATTCAAAAAACGTATTCCGATCACATTTTCGATTTTTCTTCGAGCTAAATATTTTTGTAAACAAATTTTGAAAAATAATTCCCCATTATGATTCATTATTAAAAAGAGTTGTTATTTTTATTTATAAAAACTGTATATCGAATATTTAAAATTAATTAAATATTCGCAAATCAAATCAGTGAAATTCTGGGTCGTTACACGCTCTCCCCCCTTAAAAGAATTTCGTCCCCGAAATTATATCTCAACCTATCCTAGAAAACACTTAACACTATACATCAGTTCATATGATGCACATAGATCATTCTTATACAAAATATGATTTGATCACTACTCGAATACATTACTTCACTTCCGAACTTGTATCGCTCACTCGATTTTCTAGTGCGGACTCTGATCGGGCTCCTCGATTAGGAACCTCTGTTCTCCTTACATAGTTGTAAATATGATAGAGAACACTGGTCCTATACCAAAGGGCCTCATCAAGTGCTCGTCGTTAAAAATCGAGTAATAGATCCTTATCTAGAATGGTGTGAAACACCTCAAAGCCATGTACTCGAATCTTAGATCAAACTAAATGGAAACGAGAGATGATCTATGTCCAACCTACGCACTTACTTAATTGGTTCTCCCTAATACCAATTCTATTCCCACTAAATTATTTATGAAAACATTTCATAAAACTACATTTAGATTCAACTTGTATAACATTCTATTACATCCTAAGAGTATATACCCTTACCTGCTTCAACTATTCCGTTTTTCATTTATCTCCCTAAGAAAACTCAAGATCCAAATACCTGGTCTTATTTTAAAAACATTTTGAATTGAAACAACATATTTATTTCATAGAATATATATATATATATAGCCCGAGTGACTAAAAAATAGTACTAAGGAACCGAGTACTACTAAATAGTACCATACATGTAACGACCCATATTTTTAATTTTAAATTTATAATTTTAATGTGATTATTGAATGAAAATGGTATCGGAAGTTGATTTAAATTTTATTTAATCAACAATGAAAATTATTAATACTTAAAAATCAAACTTAAGTGATTAAATAAATTTCTGGAAATTATTTGTTTTAATTGACCAGTAAAATAGCCATTTTGGTGACTGTCTCGGATTTCGACGAAAATAGTTTCATCGGATATGTAATAGTGAATTATTGTAGGATTTCAAGTTTCGTAACGATTGGCCTTGTTGTTTGGCAGTGCGAGCATGAAAAGCGTAGAAATTTATTTCAGAATTCGATAAAATAAATTGACTTTGAAAAGCTATCTTCTGCATACGATCGAATTAGGCCTCAGGACTAGTTTTATTGTGTTCGGAATGGCGGTAAAGCATTATAAATGCCGGGCAGCACACGTCATTTGGAGGTCGGAAAATTTCGTGATCGATTTGGTCAGATATTTTCTAATATTATATATATATTTATACTTTCTCCTTAGCACTCGTACACAAACACACCCACGTTCTTGTTCTTCCCCGTATACCACTCCTTTTCTTTTTTTCTAATCTTAGATCCATCGAAACCGAAGCCTTCAAATAATAAAAAAAGAAGAGTAATCGAACGAAATCAAAGAAGAAAAGAATGGCGATCGAGCAGCTCGTGGCGCTCGTATGTAGCCACGTTCATCGTTCGATTTTAGCTTTCAGCCGGCGTCGTGATGTTGGGGTTTCAGGGCTCGATTGGCATGTGATGTTGGAGGGAGGTCGTGGCCTAGAGGCGAGTACAGCGTGCGGCGGTGAGTTGATGGGAGGCGGTAGCATCGTCTAGTCGCGATCAATGTGAAAAAAAAATCACAATGGAGGAAATCGTGTTGCTTGGAGGGTTAGAGGAGGATGTTGTGCGTGCATTAGAGGAAGGTATTTTTTTGTTTAGGTCTTATTTGCTAATTAAATTATTAATTAAACTTTAATTATGAACATTAATAAATCGAAATTTTCTCATGCAAGGTCCGATTCAGGCGGAAAAAAAAATTTCGTTGCGACCGTCTCGACATAGTCCATGACATGGCATTGGAATGGTATTTGTTTGAAGCTGAGAAATTTTTAGTTTCAAATAAAAGGTGAGTGTTTTATGTGCTCACCACTTACTAGAATATTTTTATGTTAGTTAAATTTGAAGTTATGATGTTATTTAAATTATTTATTGATTTTTGTCTGATATATTTAACTGACATTGAAATTGACATCTGAATTAATTGATAGAATTTGAATTGACAGTTTAATGTACTTAGAATTAAACTGCTAGTAAAATCCCCGATTTTTGATAATTGGTTGATTGTTGTGATTTTTGACTGTTTGGATGATTGATAGAGATGGATACTATTGATTGATATTTTGGATGATTTGGATGTTTATTTAGGTTTAATATATCATGTTACCATCTGGTATATTATTTACAGTATATAAAACTGTAAATTGAACTATTTCGAATAAATTAACAAATAGGTGGAAATGATATATATCTATGACATTTATTTTGGATTGAAATGATATATATACATCCCTGTAATTAATTTGAAATAATTGATTCACTTGGCCATAGGATAGAGAATTATATACGGACACCGGGTTGGGTAAATTGAATGATTTTAAGATTTTGATTTAATTTTTTTAAATTGATTTTGATTTTTAGGAAATAAAATCGAATATGGAAATCAAATTATTTTTGATTTGGAACTCGAAATGTTAAAATTTAAATTTGGTAAACGAAATTGTTTAGTTAATCGAAGTTGAGATTTTTTAAGTTATAATCGAAATATGATGTGAATTTCATAAATTGATTTATTTTAAAAGAATTGGACTTTTATTCGAACTTTAGATATTGCTAAGTAAAAGTGATATAAACGATATTTCGAAATTGAGCTCGGAATTTAATAATATTTGAAGGTTTGGATATTTAAATTGGATATGAAGGAAAATTTGATTAAGTGTTTTGAATCGATATTTTGGAAAATCGAACTCGAAATTGAAATTAATTTTGAATTGAAATTGAAATTAATTTGGTATTGGAATTGAAATAAATTAGGAATAGAAATTGAAATTTATTTTGAATCGAAGTAAAATTTGTCTTGAAATCGGAATTGAATCGATTTAATCGAAATGGAAATTGGAATTGATTTGAATTGGGAAATTTAGAATTTGACCGGTTTGACTTTAAAACTATTTTCAAATGAATTATTTTAGTATAAGCGATTTAAATCTATATTCTTTAAATATTTAAATTATTTTCCAAAATATTTTACTATAAAAACCATTTTTTAATACTCAAACTATTTTCTATTAAACTATTTTAACTATTTAACTATTTTAAAACTATTTAAACCATTTTCTAAAAATTCAAATTGGTCAAAGGGTGGAATGTTTATATTTAAATCTTGGATTTAAATGTGAATTGGGATAAAGTAAATTATAACCAAAATTGTAATTCGAATCAAGTTTTGAAGTGAAACAATATATCGAATTGAATTAACATGTTGAAGTAAATATGATTTTTGAAGCGACTATGATGATTTCGAAATGGATTTGATTTTGAAACGAATATGATATTTTGATATAAAGTACGAATTGTTTTTCAAATATAAAAGTACCAACAGGTGTGTAAAATGACGATTGGTTATTAAAGAGACCGGGGCCTCTTATTGGCATACTCTCTGTCAATATTAGAACCACTTTGACAACCGTGTATGCGGTGGATGATACCCAAAATGTAGTGGTTGAATTGGTGAACGTTTCTGGAATGAAGTAAGAGAACGATGATGGATAGCCTTGACACTCATGTCATAATTAAAATGACTAAAACATGAGCCTATGTCTGGCCAACGAGATTAGCCACCTCTAACGACATTGATCTTTCGTATTTTACTGTCGTGATTTGAACTTGATGGGTGCACCTTTCTGTGTGGAGTGATAGTCGCGGTTGGCCACGGATGGGTTACAACCAGCTAGAAAGGGTAAACTGGTAGAATCCTACCTTGGGCATTACCTCACGTGCCTTGTCATATTTATCCCTATATGAGCCCATTACGATTTTGGTATTGTACCTATAAAAATGTGTTAAGGTGGATCAATGTAAAGCCTTAACGCTATTTTGATATTTATTTTACTAATAGACATTATCTATTATAGCGTATATTATTATATATAAATAGTTTAACGGATCCTTAGGAGTTGGAAAATACCGTAACATCTCTTAAGTTATTGCACTCATATTTTGTGATTGATTTGACTTACATAAGAGTATTTTAGTCCCAACTCGAGTGTTTTGTCTTTTCATTACACCCGGGTCAGTTCTGAGTTTTTCCAGTGCATTGAAGATCAGTTTCTGGAGGACGAAGACGAAGTTGGTATATTATTACTATTATTATCCCCTACATCATGCTATTCTGCAGTATTGATTATTTATCCCTGATGTATACATATAACTCTGATAAATGTTGTATAGATTATAATCAAATGTATGATATAAATGAAAGTCTATAGTATGGTGGATCGATTATACAAATGACAAGTATATGACTAATTTAAACTATATTGTGTTAATATTAAAATATGCAAATAAGAATAATCACACCAGAGATTTTATACTGGTTCGGACCTCTCGTCCTACGTCCAGTCCCGAAGCTCCTCTTCGGAATTTCCTTTCACCGAATAACCCTCACTTCACCCGGAGGAACATGTTTACAATAGCAGAGTTTCTTTGTCAATTGTGTGTTCTCTATTACACAAATTTTGACTATATAGTGCAAATGCTTCCAATATATATATCTAGAGATTGTTGTCTATGAGGGACTATATATTTGGAAGTGTAGAGTACAAGTATAGATTGCTAGAGGTCAAGAATATATCAGAGTATAAGAGTAGAAAGCGCAAGTAAGTCAGGTGAGATCTTCTCTTGAATTCCTTATGTTATTTATAGTGGTAGAAAGATCCTTTGTGTAGTTGCATCTGTTAGCAAGTGCTCTAAGGTCGCTTCTAATGGTGATGAAGAGTTGCAGTGAAGAGGAGCGATCGTGTCTTTTCAATTGTGACAGTTGTATTTTGAATATACACAGCCGAGTTCAAAATCATACGTCTGGACAATGTTTCAGACGTCTGGTTCTCATATATTTTTTGTATGTAGTTTCTTGTCAGACGTCTAAGTATATTAACCAGACGTCTGATTTTGTCTAATTTGCGAACCCAAGAATTTAGTCAGACGTCTGGTTAGTGCACTCAGACGTCTGGATTTGTGCATGTTGCTTTTCCTTTGCCTATATCATTCCTTTTCCGATTCTCTCGACTTGTAGCCCCTTGATACTTCTTTTAAGTCTTGTTCTTGTCTCTTTGGTGATGTTACTTTATCAATTACCTATAAATATAGATATATATGCATATTCGATTTCCATTGTATAGTTGTTATCATCGAAACTATAGAATTGATTTCCTAACAATCTCCCCCTTTTTAATGATGACAACTATTCAATGTACTTATATATAGATTATAAATCCCCCCTGAATATGTGCTTATTTTGATTGTTTTATGATTATACTTATATTTCTCTCCCTTTGGCATTATCAAAAAGAATTATAAAATAGAAGCCAATCGTCAAAATAAAAAAACAAAGAAAGTTTCATTAAACATGAAGTATGATTACAAGCATAGATTTGTACAAAAATTGATATTACAAGACAGTGGAAAGGGATTCTTCAACAGTGGCTAGGCGCGTAGCAAATGATATTTCGAAGCTGTCAATGCGCTTAGCCAAAAGCTTTTGATTTTGAGATAGAATTTGTTGGTTTCGAAGAGTGAGATCTCGAATACTTTCGTTTGGATTTGTATCCGTTCGAGTCTCCATAATTTCATCTTGTCCCGGATAATCAAAGGGTGCGGGGGGAGGAGGAGTGGCTTCTCGATGTTGTTCCTCCTCTTGGGATGGATCAATGTGAGGTTGAGGAGGAGGCTCAACTCTTCTAGATTGACGATTGTGTGTCCAATCTTCGAAGGACATGAATTCTGGAGGGATTTCGGGTAGATGCATCAGAGAGAAGAATTTGGTGGAAGCATACTTAGGCGAGATTTCTTCGAATGTTGATAGGTAGGATGGGATATTATGTGAACGAAGAAGTCTCATAATATAAGTTGGGTAAATAATTGACGGCCTTGATCGAGTCCAAAAATGCTTTAGCTCGGCGAAGATGAATTTGGCCCAATTTACTCTTGTTCCACTAAATAGAGCATATAGGGCTTTGTGCTCTAATTCGGTGATTTGCTCGTGACTACCTATTCGTGGAATAATTGTGTTAATTATCATTCGGGTTAGAAGTCGAGCTTTTGGACGTAGAAATTTGGAGGCAAATTTTGGCATTTCGTCCTCCCAAATTTGATGAGTGATGTTGTTCCGTGGCTTGAAGCGCATATCCAGAATGTTGTATAGATCTTCCCCTGTGTCAGAGCATCCTAGTGTTCGACCTATTATACCTGGAGTTAATCTAATCGTGTTCCCATACACGCTAGACCAGAGCCAGTTATCCTCATTTTCAGTGTTCCACACTGAAGTACTGTCTAAATTCGCATAGAATAAAAATATGGCTGATTGATCTATTTGTACATCATTAGGAGTAAAAGAAATTAGGGTTTCCAACTCGGCATTTTCACATAGTTCATCGAGATCATACATAGGGAATTTAAGGAGATTGTAGAATGGACCTATGTGGAGTTTTTTCTTTTGGATGTCTTCATACCTTTTGATGGAATGCGGTGCTTTATTCATCCACCTTTCGATCTGTTCATCAGAGCATACCTGAGGATTTGAAGATGAGGCCGGTTGGTCTTGTTTTCTCTTTAACATCTTGGCATTCTTAGTGCGAGGAGGCATTTTGATTAGTTTTGCTTAAAAATGATTATTTAGAAGGGTAATCGTCTCTGAGAAAATCGTAGGGTATAATAATTTTTTAGATAAAAGTAAAAAAATAATGTTATTGAAAGTCTATACGGGGTGGATCGTGCAGTGTATATGCAAGTATATGTGGCGGAATATATGATGCAACTAAAACAATATTAATCTAAGTAAATAAGAATAATCACACCATGGATTTTATACTGGTTCGGACCTCCCGTCCTACGTCCAGTCCCGAAGCTCCTCTTCGGAATTTCCTTTCACCAAATAACCCTCACTTCACCCGGAGGAACAGGTTTACAATAGCAGAGTTTCTTTGTCAACTGTGTGTTCTCTATTACACGGATTTTGACTATATAGTACAATTGAACTTCTTATATCTCTTGGATGATTGAATGCAATATTGTTCGAGAGAATATAGAAGTGTATGATCTTAGATTTTCAGATTGTATAGCAAATGGATGATTAGAACAAGAGATGATCAAGATAGAGAGTCGAGTTGTAAGGTAGTCAGATATACTTTCTCTTAATTCCTGATGCTATATATAGTTGTAGATAGGTATGTTGAGTAGTTGCATCCATTAATGAGTGATCTATAGTTGCTTCTGTTGATGATGAAGAGTTGCAGCGAAGAGAAGCGAGATGTCTATTCGAATGTGACAGTTGAAGTTCTTCTTTGAAATCCGAGTTTGAAATCAGACGTCTGGTATTTGTATCAGACGTCTGGTAGTATATAATTTTTATACAGGGTAGATTTCCAGACGTCTAGGTGTATCTACCAGACGTCTGGTCTTGTCTATTTTGTATTCCAGAGGATTTCTTCAGACGTCTGGCTAGTGCACCCAGACGTCTGAAACCTGTGCATGTTGAATCTGTGCATCTATGTCATTGCTCCATTAATCCTATCGACTTGTAGTCTTTTGTAACTTTCTTTGAGCCTTGTTCTTGTCTTTCTAGTGATGTTTCTCTAGCAAGTTCTTATATACATATATATGTACATTTGATTTTCATTGTATAGTTGTTTTCATTAAAACTATGAATTTGATTTCCTAACAATCTCCCCCTTTTTGATGATGACAACTATACAATGTACTTATGTGTAATTTTTATAATTCTCCCCCTGAATATGTGCTTTCCATTATCTCGACCCCTTTGTCATCATCAAAAATGAATGTGCTTTCCATTATCTCTTCCCCTTTGTCATTATCAAAAAATAATGTGGGAATCATATTTGTAAATTCCAAAATCTTTCTTTTTGTTTCTCTGAGTACCTGCAATAAAAATCATTTTTTGGTACCCACTTACTATGTTAGGGTCCGGGGAGTTAGATCTTTGGAAACCATACCCATTTGGGTGTGGTTGAACCTTTATAAATATAATTTCCATTATTAACTACCATATCAAAATAATCATCAATGTATTTTTCTCTATTTTTCCAATTAACAGGAACCCAAATACTTAGATAATTTTTATTCATATTTCCGTTCAATGATTTTGTACTTCTAGAGAAATTATAAATATTATTGACCATAGCAGTATTTGAATTTCTATAAGAATTTGATCTAGACTTTACTCGAAATTTAGTACTAGCACTAACATTTTTACTATACATGAAAGCGTATCTAGTGCTATTTCTACGATCATTTTTATTATATCTTAAACCACTTTTATCATTTAAAGGTCTAGAACTAGATAAAATCATGTTTAAATCGTTTTGACCTTTATTAAATTTTGTGACTTCAGTGTTAAGTTTATCAAATTTAGCTTTGAAGTTAAAATTATTTTCAAAAGAAATATTACTGTCTTTCAAAATATCAATTTGCTTATTTAATTCAGAATTCTCCCTTTTTATCGTACAGTTCTCTTTTTCGAGAAGAAAAATTCGAGATTCTGAATTATCTAAAGATGATTGTAATAAATCATTTTGTCTTTTCAAATCTGTAATTTCTTTTGAAAAAGTTTCCTTTTCTTTATCAAAGATAGTATTTTTATTTTGCAAAACCTTGATTTCCTCTAAAAGATCATTGTTTTTATCTTCTAATTGCTCATTTTCTTTTTGTAGGAAATCTTTTTGTGAAACAAGTTCTTCTACGGTATTTTCAAAACATTTAGTTTGTTTTATCAAAAATTTATTTTCCTCTTTTAAACTGGAATTTTCTTGCTCACAATCTTTTAACTTTTCTAAGCAATTCTATTAACTTTATTCAAGGTTTTACAATCTTTTAATAATTCATCATGTGCTGACAGAAGATCTTTATATAAAGAATCTAAACATACCGATTGTGATCTGAGTTTAGCCATGAAGCATTTGTTTGTTTTCTCCTTTGATTCTTCTTTATTGCTCTTCCTATTTCCTTGACTAGATCTCTTTATAGCCATTTATTCTAGGATGTTGTTACGATTTCTAGAATTCCAGGCTCTGATACCAATTGAAAGTCTATACGGGGTGGATCGTGTAGTGTATATGCAAGTATATGTGGCAAAATATATGATGCAACTAAAACAATATTAATCTAAGTAAATAAGAATAATCACACCAGGGATTTTATACTGGTTCGGACCCCCCGTCCTACGTCCAGTCCCGAAGCTCCTCTTCGGAATTTCCTTTCACCAAATAACCCTCACTTCACCCGGAGGAACAGGTTTACAATAGCAGAGTTTCTTTGTCAACTATGTGTTCTCTATTACACGGATTTTGACTATATAGTACAATTGAACTTCTTATATCTCTTGGATGATTGAATGCAATATTGTTCGAGAGAATATAGAAATGTATGATCTTAGATTTTCAGATTGTATAGCAAATGGATGATTAGAACAAGAGATGATCAAGATAGAGAGTCGAGTTGTAAGGTAGTCAGATATACTTTCTCTTGATTCCTGATGCTATATATAGTTGTAGATAGGTATGTTGAGTAGTTGCATCCATTAATGAGTGATCTATAGTTGCTTCTGTTGATGATGAAGAGTTGCAGCGAAGAGAAGCAGAGATGTCTATTCAAATGTGAAAGTTGACGTTCTTCTTTGAAATCCGAGTTTGAAATCAGACGTCTGGTATTTGTATCAGACGTCTGGTAGTATATAATTTTTATAAAGGGTAGATTTCCAGACGTCTGGGTGTATCTAATAGACGTCTGGTCTTGTCTGTTTTATATTCCAGAGGATTTCTTCAGACGTCTGGCTAGTGCACCCAGACGTCTGAAACCTGTGCATGTTGAATTTGTGCATCTGTGTCATTGCTCCATTAATCCTATCGACTTGTAGTCTTTTGTAACTTTCTTTGAGCCTTGTTCTTGTCTTTCTAGTGATGTTGCTCTAGCAAGTTCTTGTATACATATATATGTATATTTGATTTTCATTGTATAGTTGTTGTCATTAAAACTATGAATCTGATTTCCTAACAGTTATCTGGTCGAATATAAACGGTCGATTGGGAATCAGACGTCTAGATTGAAATCAGACGTCTGGTTTGCCCTGTATTGAGTGCAGCAGCTAAAATTAGACGTCTGGCTTTTTGATGTAGACGTCTGGTTTTATTGAATTTGAAAAATCGTAGAGACAGAGAACTATGGCAAACGTCTGGATCTTAGTTCAGACGTCTGAAATGTTCTGATTTTTATTTGTAGAAGACAGAGCAAAACTTCAGACGTCTGGGGGGTGTATCAGACGTCTGACATATGTACAGTTCTTAATTTTTAGACGTTCATCATTGTGTCAGACGTCTGAATGATATAGGCAGACGTCTGAAATAAGCAGTGTGGCTAAAAATAGCCTAAAATTTGATGGTTTTGCTTATTTCTCGAATTCTTATAACAAATAATTTTATTGTTATGAAATAAAATAACAAATAAGCATATATACATACAAATATAATTTTTTTAGAAGGCGATGGAGTTTTGCGATCTCCTGAGTTGTCATCCCTCCATGGTTTAAGTGGAGACCATATATTACCACGTTCGTGGGTTCTTGGAGAGCCAGAAAATCGTTTCGGTGACAGATCCGAAGGAGTACGATATGAAGATGAGGGATCTAAAGAACTGCAAGGTTTTGGGAGTGGATCATGGACATCTTTCTTTCGTGACGAACAAAACTTCATCGCTACTTGTTCCAAAAAGCTTAGGCGACATACTGTGACTTTTTTCTCAAAATATAGTTCTCTTTGAAGATCTATCTGTTGTTTCTAATAATCATGAATTTCATCAATTTTCTCTTTTGTGTTAGGGGATACAAACAGAGATCTTTTAGTCTTCTTGTTATCGGGAGTAAATCCTGTATGATATAAGTCCACCTATGCATTGGTTCATGAATTGGGGTGGGTGTAGGAAGACGCTGGGGTGTATCTGTGATGACCCGGGATTTTGGGCAATATAAATTTAATAATCTTTATTAATAATTAAATTGGATTGATAATTTTCCCTTATAATTTTAATTTAAATTGGTAAATTTAATCTTTTAAAGGTTAATAAATATTTAATCTGGCAATATTGATTCATATCTTTTTCTAACAATTTAAAATTGATAAGGTTTATTCTCCAAAGCTAATAAAATTTTATTCTATTTATAATATATATTTTGGTATATATATTGTGAATAGAGAATCTTTTGTTTAAATAAAAGATGTATTTTCAAATTGTAATATATATGTATGTATATGTTATGATTTGAAGTTGTTTGAAATTCAATATAATAATTCTCAAATTAAGGTTAAAAATATTTTCTATTTAAAATGTATATGTATATTTGTATATATTGAAGTTTTGGTTTGAATTTAATAAAAGTTTTTCAAATTTTAATATATAAAGTGTAATTTGGAAGGTATAATTTAATATAATACTTTTTAAGGGATATTTGGAATTTTAACTTCTATTTCCTAAACAATAAAGATAATTATTTTGGAGTTTAAAAATATATGTATAAGATTTTATTTGTATATAATTTGTTTTATAAAGTAATTTATATATATACATATATTTAGATAAGTGTTTATTAATTAGTAAATTTAATTAAAAGAGCTTTTAAATTATTTTAAAATTTATTTAAATTACCTAATGACAAGTGTTAAGATATTAAAGCATGTTAGTAACATTTGTAATGTAATTAAGTAATATAAAGGACACATGTAAGTTTTTAAAACAAGTGTCATCTTTTATTTTTATTTTCTTTAAATTTTAATAAAATCATAACTTAAATTATAAAAACATGCATTTCCTCTCTTCAATCTCTTTTCTATTCTCAGCTCAAAACTGAAGAAATACTAAATCAACACCTATAATTCAATCTCCAACTTGATAAATCAAAATTTCCAAAACTTATCAATATTCAAACTTCAAAATTCCAAAGCCTATAACAAAAGATCAGCAAGCAAGAAACCTAGAATCAAACAAGAATCAAAGTGAAGATCAACAGCAAGTTTCAACACCTAATTCAACTATTAACAAGCATGCAAAGGATTTCAAATTTCAATAACAAAGAAAATCAAAAGCATTTTCCAGATCAAATTTCAAAACCTGGGAAAGACATGCTCTCTGTTCTTATTAAAAATAGGTGAGTAAATTTCTTTTAAAAATAGTTTTTATCTGTGATTTGGCTTAAATGTCTGTGATGAATCTCTGTAGAATATGGTTGCATGTGTTCATATGTGTAGATGCATGTATATATATATATATATATGAATGGCTCTGTGTATATGAATATATTTTCCTGTAAGTCTATGTTCTTGTCTCTGTTATGGTTACAGTTCCCAAACAACAAACAAAACCTCATATCTCCTAATACACTAAAATTTAAGCTTGGATCCTTGAATACAAATTGATCATAGCAGTGTATTGTTAATTATAAAAATAGTTTCAGGGTTTTAAATTCAATAGATAATTTTACAAAGGGAAATAACAGTGAAACCCAAATTTATGTTAAAAATCAACAACCTTAATTTTTGATTTGAATTACATAAATGAATTCGTGATTGCAAATCATGAATTTTAATATACTTTTCATGATTTTTAGATTGTTAAACAATGGGAATTTTCGAGTTGTTCGTTTTGGGTATTTTTGGTGATAACTGATGATCGGCGACGTCGGGGTGCTTGATATTTGGGCTGGAGATGGTCTGAGGGATGGGGGTCGCAGGAAAAATACTTGAGGTATTTTTCGATGGTCGAGGCGAGGGGATTTTGGCGAACTAGGGCTTTAAATCTGTGTTTCGTTCGTCTGGTTGTCAAAGCAATTTCGACGTGGGCGAAGGACCGGAGTGGATCGCAATGGTGGGAAACGTCGCGTGGGTATGAGATGCAGCTGTGGTCGGAAGGATGTGAACTCCGGTGGGCGAGGTCGTCGGCGGCGATAGATTTTGATCGTTCAGGTGGTTCCAGGATTGATCGATTTGCTCGATTCTCGATTTCAACGAGATAGGCTGATCTGGTGGGCCGGGAGGACTGAGGTAGGTGTCGTTGTCTTGTCAACGATCACGGCAGAGGTCGGAGGCGTTCTGATTGGGTGTGCACGTGCACTTGTGCACGGTGGTGTCAGTAGTGGTTGTGGCATCGGGAAGGAAGAGTTTTTGCTCGAAGTGGATTGGGTTCGTGAGTAGTGTGCGATTTTTCTCGGGTTTGGCTCGAGTTTTCTGTGTTTTGACTCGAAGCAGATGAGGTTGCAGGAGGACTCGGGGTAGGCTCGGGATTTATTAGGGTTTGACTCGAGTTTTTTCCGTAGTGATAATCGGGTTTAAAATTTAAGCAAATTTTTGTAAAAGAAATCCAGTCCAGGTTTTATAAAGCAAGTTTAAAAAAAAGCAAGGCAAGTTAAATTTATTTAATTTCCAAAGAATAATTAGTCAAATTAAAGTGGATTTTAAATAAATATGTTTCAAGGCAAAGTAAAAACATGTTTTAAAATTATGGAAATGATTAGTTTATCAAAGATAAAGATTTAACAAGTTTTAAATTATATTTTAAGTAGTGAGTTTAAAAGATATTATAATTAAGTTTTTAAGAATAAAATTTATTTAAGCAAGTTTGAAAAGGGTTTTTCAAAGATTTTAAATATATCAAATTTAAATGTTTAAATTGTGTTGTTCTTAAGTAAAATTATATATTTCAAATATATAATTGTTTTCTAAATGGTTTAAATGAAGTTTAAAGATAGAAATAAGTATTTAATTTAAATGAAGAGTTTAACTTTAAAAGTGGAGATTAATCAAGGATAATTAATGAGTAAAATAAATTAAA
This sequence comes from Allium fistulosum, assembly GCA_030737815.1. Lineage (NCBI taxonomy): Eukaryota > Viridiplantae > Streptophyta > Magnoliopsida > Asparagales > Amaryllidaceae > Allium > Allium fistulosum. The sequence goes on along the minus strand of CM060907.1, from coordinate 639,035,252 downwards.
GATTTATTACTTATTGTAATTAAGGACAATTACTTAATGAAGTAATTAGTGGAAATGAAGGTAATTAAGAAATAAATTAATTAAAGATTAAGTGATGATTAATTGAGTAATTAATTAATGTAATTAATTTTAGGTTAATTAATTAGTCTAATTAATTAAAGATAATCACTTATGATTAATTAAGTGTAATTACTTAGTGAAGTAATTAATGAATAATTACTGAATGTAATTAATTTAAGAAGAATTACTTATGGAAGTAATTAGTGAGTAATTAATTAATTAAGGATTAATATAATTAATTAAGGAGTTAATTAATTAAGGTAAGTAATTACAGAATGGTTGATTACTGTTTATGATTAATTAAGGTTAATTAATGAATGTGGATCATTAAAGATTAATTATTTAATTAATGAGAAGGATAATTAATTAATGATGTATTTAGAGGATCATTAATTAATATAATTAATAAAATTAATCAAGGTTGATTAATAGAAGTGATTAATTAAAGTATGATTAATTAATTATAATTAATTGAGGATTAATGCAAATAATTATAGTTAAATTAATTAATGGAAGTAAATGAAGGATCATTAATTATTGTAATTAATGATAGTAATTAAAGGTCAATTACTGTGTATGGTTAAGGATAATTAATTTCTATAATTAATTAATTAAAGGGTAACTACTTAATGTAATTAAAGTATAATTAATCAAGGAAGATTAACTAAGGAAGATCATTAAGAGATGATTAATAAATTGTTATGTAATAAATCAATAAAGCAGGATTAAGATAATCCAAGTATAGTAATTAATTTAATTAAAGGTTAATTAAATTGATTTGGAGTTAATCAATTCTGCTTTTGGATGATTGGTTAATATTGGATGATTGATATTGGGTGATTGGTTGATACTGGATGATTTGGATATGATATCTATGATATGTGACATGCTGCTTTGTGAGATAAATGTTTGATATGAATTATATATATGTGATATTGTGAATCATCTATCTGTTTATGTTAATTTGAATATAAGTTTAAATGTTTAAACCTTTAAACAACTTGGACATTTAAAACGGCGTTTTGGATTTCGATGAGACCGGGATCGGGTTTCCAGATTTGGATATCCGAAAACCACATCGATCCAAATTAACGATAGGTCGTGAATCTCAATTGAAGTGAAGACTCGAGGTGTAAGAACTATTCTTTGTCAGTATAACTCTATGGGTGATTCCGTAATGAGTTGACGGAGATAGTACTTATAGGTTCGAGATGAAGATTCAGAGTGCAAGGGTTATTGTCGTTAACTCTGAGGGTGATTCCAAAACGAGTGTAACGAGATAATGCCTTCGGTTTCGTTCGAACCCGGAACGAACTTGTATGGATTGAATGCTTTCAGAACATCGTCAGGAGGGCGATGAGCATTCTAAGATAGATGTGTTCAATAAAGGTAATCGTAGCCTCAAGCCTCATCAACCAGGAATGGCTAAAACAGGGGAGGTGCAGCAAGGTTAAGTGGGTAGCGCCCAAGTAGGACGAGATTTTCCCCTGTCTAGAGGTTCCTTTTTATTCGGCTTAGTGTGTGGTTGGTCGCGCCAACTACGGGGTTGTCTTGTTCGGACTTATCCTTAGATGGTTCCGGTCTTGTGTTGTAGGGGATTGGGAGTGATCCTCGGTACGGTGATCTAGGCCCCATACTATGACGGGCGGTACCCCAGTAGCCCTGCCATTGTATGGAATCCAAACTCCAATAAGTGCCGTACGTATTGATTGTGCCCAACTATGTTGGAACGTGAGATGTAAGCATTCCAGCTATTTCTGTATTTTACTTGAAAACCCTAGACACTATTATAATATAATTGGATTTCCTATCAAATGTTTTGGTTAGCATAAGGTAAAAACTTTTCCATGTTTATGTGTGGGAAGTCTTACGTGATACCTTTCTTTTCAAAGGTTTTCAAAGTTAAACAATTTTAACCCGTTTACTCACACCAGACCCATGTCTGACCCAAGTGTTTATTTTCTGTTTTATTAAACTCTTGGGTACTCAATTTTGTATTGAGTAGTCGAGGGATTCAGGTTATCTTTGAAGAATATATGGAGGAGATTTGGAGCAGGTGGCTTCAGCGTATAGATATATTATGGTTCGGCTGTGTTAGTGTTGTGTCTGTATTGTATTGATGTATTGGAGTTGTATGATAGACAGGTGTTTATAACTGTCTAATATGAGATGTATAAGTTGTGTAACTCTGATGTATATGATACTATGTAATATCTTATGTGATATATTATATTTCATTCGTTCCGCTGTGAGATTCTCATATGTTGTTGTTCTATCTTTTCTTCTTATATCCCTTTCTTTCTTAAATCATGATACGTCTTTCTGGGCTTAGAAAGTCGGGTCTTGACAGTATCAACCGAGCTATCAGGCGTAGGCATTGAGATGGAGATATAAGAGTTATCAGAAGACATGGCTATATTTTGTTTGATGAGAAAAAAATAAGAATTGTATTTATATATTTTTCTCTTGAAGTATAACTTTTTATATATGTTAAAAATTTATTTTTAGAGAAACTAACTATCTAAAAACAAAGGGTGTATGAATTACTGATTATAATTTGTGGATAGAAAAATACTTGACTAAATATAGGCTATATGAAGCAGGAATTATTCAGTAATAAGATCATGAAGAGAGCAAATCCCTAAATCACGTCAGAGTTTAATAAAAGTTTGTTCAGTTAATGGTTTTGTAAAGATGTCGGCTATCTGATTTTTGGTATTTACGTATTCTAATGAGATATTTCCTTTTTCAACATTGTCTCATAAAAAATGATGTCGTATATCTATATGCTTAGTTCGTGAGTGATTGACAGGGTTTTTTGATAAATTTATTGCATTTGTGTTATCACAATATATTGGAGATTTATTGATACTTTTGCCGAAGTCCGTAAGTGTTTGTTGCATGTATATTACTTGTGCACATGCTAGAGCTGCTGAGATATATTCAGCTTCGCAAGTAGATAAAGAAACACAATTTTGCTTTTTGCTAAACCATGAAACTAATGATTGTCCGATAAAGTGACATGTTCCACTAGTACTCTTACGATCTATTCTACAACCTCCGAAATCTGCATCACTATATGAAACTAGTTCAAATGATGATCCTTTAGGGTAAAACAAACCATAATCTCTAGTACTAGATAGATAACGTAAGATACGCTTAACAGCTCTTAGATGAGATTCTTTTGGTTTTGCTTGAAATCGAGCACAAAGGCATACACTCATCATAATATCGGGTCGACTAACCGTTAAATAGAGTAAGGAGCCAATCATGCTACGATATAATTTTTCATCAAAGTCTTTTCCGTTTTCATCTTTTTCTAAATGAACAGTAGTACTCATTGGTGTTGGTTTGCTTGAAACTTTATCCATTCCAAAGCGTCGTAATAAGTCGTTACAATATTTTTCTTGGTGAATAAAAATACCATTTTCAAGTTGTTTTATTTGTAAACCTAAAAAGAATTTAATTCTCCCATGTGAGACATTTCAAATTCATTTGTCATAATTTTTGAGAATTGACTACATAGATTTTCATTAGTTGAACCAAAAATAATATCGTCTACGTAAATTTGCACAACTAGAATATCGTTATCTTCTCGTTTAATAAATAAAGTTGTATCAATTTTACCTATTTGAAAACCCAATGAATTTAAGTGATTTTTAAGTCGTTCGTACCAAGCTCGAGGAGCTTGTTTTAAACCATATAAAGCTTTTTGTAATTTAAAAACATGATCGGGATATTTTTCATGAGTAAATAAAGGAGGTTGTTCAACATATACGTTTTCTTTAATAAAACCATTTAAGAAAGCACTTTTGACATACATTTGAAACAATTTAAAATTGTGATGATTTGCAAAAGCGAGTAAGGTTCGTATGGCCTCGAGTCTTGCTACTGGTGCAAAAGTTTCGTCATAGTCGATGCCTTCTTCTTGATTATAACCTTGAGCAACTAAACGTGCTTTATTTCTTACAATATTTCCATTCTCGTCCGCTTTGTTTTTAAATACCCATTTTGTTCCTATAACCGATTGGTCTTCAGGTCTTGGAACTAGTTCCCAAACATTACTACGTTCAAATTGATTCAATTCTTCTTGCATAGCCATTATCCAAAAGTTATCATTTGAAGCTTCTTTATAATTTTTTGGTTCAAGATTTGACACAAATGCTACATGGCTTATTTGATTAAGTTGATTTCTAGTTACTCTAGAATTGAGATCTCCAATGATATTATCTTTTGGTTGATTCTTAAGAATTTTAGGGGATAATATTAAAGTGTTATTTTGCACGTTTGTTTCATTATTAATAGAATTTGTTGAATTTGTTATTGGAATAGTCTCTTCTTCATCATTAGTATGATTGTTAAATAAATTATCGTCGAACGAAACATGTAAACTTTCTTCAATAGTATTATTCCGTTTATTGAAGATTCTATATGCTTTGCTACGATCAGAATATCCAACAAAGATACCTTCATCGGCCTTCGGATCAAATTTTCCTAAGTTATCTTTTGTATTTAATATAAAGCATTTTGAACCGAAAGTTTTAAAATATGATACTTTAGGTTTTCTTCCAAAAAATATTTCAAAACAAGTTTGTTTAGTCATAGGGCGTATGGTTACTCGATTTAATACATAACAAGCTATGGCAATAGCTTCTGCCCAAAAGTGTTTTGGTAAACCGCTACTATTTAATAATGTTCGTGCATATTCTTGTAACGTACGCTTTTTTCTTTCTACTACACCATTTTGTTGAGGTGTTCGAGGAAAAGAAATATTATGGCTTATTCCTTTCTTATTGCAAAAATTAGTGAAAAGATCGTTTTCGAATTATCCTCCGTGATCACTTCGAATATTTTTAATTTTCAAGTCCATTTGTGTTCTAATTCTTTTAGCAAATATTTTAAACATTTCAAAAGTATCGCTTTTATGTTTTAAAAACAAGGTCCATGTATACCTTGAAAAATCATCAACTATGACGAAAACATATTTGTTGTGATTTATAGATCGTATTTGTGTTGGACCAAATAAATCTAAATGTAATAATTCTAATGGTTGTTTTGTAGAAATATTATTTTTAGATTTAAAAGAGATTTTCTTTAGTTTTCCAATTTGACAATCGTCACATAAATTTTCTACTTTGTAATTTATTTTAGGTAAACCTCTAACTAACTCATATTTTGCCAATTTATTAATACTTTTCAAATTGATGTGACAAAAACGTTTATGCCATAACCATGGATCATTATGTTTGGCGGTTAAACATAAATTTGAATTTTTATTTATATTCATGTTTAATACATAAATATTTTTGTTTCTAAAACCTTCAAATACAAGTTGTTTGTTATTACCTAAAATATTACATCTATCTTTTTCGAAATTTATTTGAAAGCCTTTGTCACATAATTGACTAATGCTTAGTAGATTGTATTTTAGATTTTCTACTAATAAAACATTTGTAATAATATGAGAGTTAGAAATACCATAACTGATGACTTCTCCAGTGCCAACGACATATCCTTTTGAATTATCTCCAAAGGTTACCATTCCACCATCGATGTATGTTATATTTGATAACATTTTTGAATTTCTAGTCATATGCTTGGAGCATCTGCTATCTAGTATCCATTTCTCCTTATGTTTTATTTTGGGTACCTGCAAAATAAAAGATGTTTTAATTGGTACCCATATATTTTTGTTATGGTCCTAATTGTTAGAAGAAGGTAGCCATACCCATGATGGTTTGGTACCTTTGTAAATATAATTTTTATTATAGACTACATTCTCTAAGAAATTATCAATATGTTTTTGTTTAATCAATTTATTATTTGGCTTAGGAATCCAAATTTTAATAGTTTTGGTATTCATATTAGACATAGATAAACCTTTAGTTTTTGTATACAAAAGATTTTTTGCATTATTTCCTTTTTGTTTAGAAATATTTTTAAATCCTATTCCATTTCTATTTCCTGATGGTTTTGAAGTTTTGATAAGATTTTCCAAATCTTGTTTCCCTTTATTGAATTTTGAAACATTATTCATGATTTTATCTAATTTTTCTTTTAATTCAAAATTTTCAATTTCCAATATTTCAACATTGCTTTTTAAATTGTTTTTTTCTTTTAGTAAATCATCCTTTACTATTTTAGTGTTTTCAAAATCAATAGTAATAGCCTTACTTTCTATCAAATTATTTTTAATTTTTTCTTGAGATAATTCTAGTTCTTCTTCTAAGATAATTTTTTCATCTTTTAACATTCCTACTTCAAGTTCCAATCTATTTATTTTATCTATATATTCTTTGTTCAATTTTTTAATTTGTTTAAATTTATCATCTAATTCCATGCTATGTTCTAATAGTTCGTCATAGCTAAGTTCCGGACATACCTCATCAGTTTGTGCCATAAAACACACATTGGCTTGTTCTCCATCACTATCACTATCACTTTCAGATGATGAAGAATCCGAGTCTTCCCATGTTACTTTGAAAGCCTTCTTCTTCTTGTATTTTTCAAATTTGTTCTTCTTTTTATCATTATTGAGTTTAGGGCAATCTTTCTTCATATGTCTGTATTGATCACATTCATAGCACTTAATTTGAGATAAGTTTATTGTGTTGGACTTCCCTTCTTTTTGGAATTTCGTCATCTTTCTAAATTTCTTGAATCTGTTATAATTCTTGGCAATGAAGACTATCTCTTCTTCATCTAAATCAGAATCATCATTTTTTGTTGCTGGAAATGCTATGTTCTTCTTTTCTGAATTTAGTTCTTTTTGTGCCTGCAAATTAGCTTCATATGACATTAAATTTCCTATCAACTCTTCAGTTTTGAGAGTAGAGAGATCATTAGCTTCTTCAATAGCTTATACTTTCCTTTCCCAATCTGATGTTAAAGAGTTGAGTATTCGAGAAACTAAATCAAAATCGGTAAATCTAACTCCAAATGCCATAAGATCATGTTGGATAATTTGAAATCTAGAATACATATCAACAATAGTTTCATTTTGCTTCATTTTAAATGACGAAAATTGGTTTTGCAAAATTGAAATCTTAGTTTGTTTGACCTTTGTTGTACCTTCGTGTGTAATTTGTAAAGTATGCCAAATGTCAAATGCAGTAGTACATAACATGACACGTGAAAATTCATTTTTATCTAGAGAGCAAAATAAAACATTCATAGCTTTAGCATTTTTTGATGCTGAGGTCTTTTGTGCATCAGTCCATGTGTTCATAGCAGTAGTAGGTGCTTCATAGTTATTTTGAGTGGCTGACCAAATTTCTAGACCATTAGTTTCCATAAAAATTCTCATACGTGTTGACCAATATGCATAGTTAGAGCCATTAAAAAGTGGTGGTCGTGCTGTGGATTGTCCTTCTTGAAAAATACTTGCCATATTAAAATGATTCAAAAACGTGTTACTGTAATTTGATCAAACCTTTTTTTGATACCAAATGAAAGTCTATAGTATGGTGGATCGATTATACAAATGACAAGTATATGACTAATTTAAACTATATTGTGTTAATATTAAATTATGCAATTAAGAATAATCACACCAGAGATTTTATACTGGTTCGGACCTCCCGTCCTACGTCCAGTCCCGAAGCTCCTCTTCGGAATTTCCTTTCATCGAATAACCCTCACTTCACCCAGAGGAACAGGTTTACAATAGCATAGTTTCTTTGTCAACTGTGTGTTCTCTATTACACGGATTTTGACTATATAGTGCAAATGCTTCCAATATATATCTAGAGATTGTTGTCTATGAGGGACCATATATTTGGAAGTGTAGAGTACAAGTATAGATTGCTAGAGATCAAGAATATATCAGAGTATAAGAGTAGAAAGCGCAAGTAAGTCAGATGAGATCTTCTCTTGAATTCCTAATGTTATTTATAGTGGTAGAAAGATCCTTTGTGTAGTTGCATCTATTAGCAAGTGCTCTAAGGTCGCTTCTAATGGTGATGAAGAGTTGCAGTGAAGAGGAGCGATCGTGTCTTTTCAATTGTGACAGTTGTATTTTGAATATACACAGCCGAGTTCAAAATCATACGTCTAGACAATGTTTCAGACATCTGGTTCTCATATATTTTTTGTATATAGTTTCTTGTCAGACATCTGAGTATATTAACCAGACGTCTGATTCTGTCTAATTTGCGAACCAGAGAATTTAGTCAGACGTCTGGTTAGTGCACTCAGACGTCTGGATTTGTGCATGTTGCTTTTCTTTTGCCTGTATCATTCCTTTTCTGATTCTCTCGACTTGTAGCCTCTTGATACTTCTTTTGAGTCTTGTTCTTGTCTCTTTGGTGATGTTACTTTATCAATTACCTGTAAATATAGATATATATGCATATTCGATTTCCATTGTATAGTTGTTATCATCGAAACTATAGAATTAATATCCTAACAATAAATAGCTTCATGAACTGTTATTTGACTATTATATTTTATCATTTCCGCTATGAGATTCCGTGTTTTGTTTTCTTCTTCTTTCTTATTTTTCTTATTTAACCCCATTGATTATCTACGTTCCGGATTGTTTAAGTTGGACATGTGTGGATTATTGTCGATTTAAACCTTTTGAAATGTGGATCGTCACAATACACTCCCTTACTATGAAGGGTAATACTCAAAAGAAGTGTTTACCATTCGAACACATCTCTTTCCCAAATTTAAGTTATTTTCGAGCCACTCGAACTAGTTAACTTAAGAATATTGTTTTTATTTCAAAATCCCATTTTTGAAACAATACTTCTCATATTTCCAACAAAACATTTATCACTAACTTGTTTTGGGTTCGTTCGGGTTTGAACTTGTTTCGATTATACAATGATAAAGAGCATAATTTACTAAGTGCACCATAACATTTGCCTAAGCAAACATCCGATCGTCACTTAGACAAATCATCACAAAACAATCAAGGCTTATTCCCTCCAACCAATCCAAAGAAAATACTACTTACTTAACATTTTCATCCCTAAAATTTTATTCTTGAACCAAAACTGCTCTCAAATAATACTATTATTATCTTTCAAAACCTTGAAACATTTTACAAAATCCCTGGGATTTAAGTTCTTAAGTTTTCAACTTAAATTATTTTTAATTAAAAGATACCTTCTTTTAAATTCTTTTTATAAATCAACTTTTATAAAATCATTTTCCAAATATTTATTGCAAAATATTCAACCTTTTTAGTAAACATCTTTTATTGCATCAAATTTTACCTTAATATTAATATCGAACGCCTTATAGTCAAATTGTGAGACTTAATTCAGAAGGCGTTCGTTTCAATGTTTTTCCTATTTCTATTTACCCGCCCCAAATCTTAAAAAGGGAAGCTACCTACATATACTAACAATAGGCAACGCTCAACTGGACAAGCATGACAAACAAAATCCTAATCGATAATAACAGAATATTATTATCTTCGAACAAATAACACCTTGACTAATTATACCATACTATACTATACTATTTTGAAAATCATTCTTTATATATAAAATATATCCTGGGTAAAATTATTTTATTTACCCAATTTCAGAACAATACTGTGTCGGATGGCCATGTTCGCGTGTTTAGAGATCCCTATCAATAACGTCAGCTACCCGTATTGACCAGAATCCATAAGTCAAGGTTCTCGCTTAACCTTGCGCTTTGATACCATGCTGTAACGATCCTAGGCTTTTCGACCATCCATCAGTGACGACCGGTAGGCTTTTCAACCATCCTAGAACCATCATGGAATTACACCTGTACCTCGAATATGCTTTTATGGCCAGCCTTGCGACTGTAAGCACCTAGCAAACCAACCCATCAAGGCCTTATACTACCTCTTTGGGACGTGTAGGGGTAAGAGTCTCTTGCTCGCCACCAAACAGAAAGCGAGAACCCTCTATCACGTTAATCCAACCAATGGAAACAGATCCAATCCCGGTCTCTTTGAAACAACTTTCGATAATTTTCGGTAAACTCAACTTCGGTTCTTTAGGAAGTAAATAGACAAGGTAAGAGCGGAGATCACCTCCTAACCGTTGGTGGATGGATTTCCGTATCATTTATCCTAGAAAAACGAAACGAGATTTATATGCACAGTACAACATCATTGGGGATGATTGTGCCATATAATTTACGTTTTTCTCCTAGATATTTTTGCAAAGTTACATTTTGGTCCAAGTTTAATAGTCGGTTATTTAACTATAAAATCAACAATCATTCAAACATTGATTTAATTCCATATATGGGATCCACTAAGCCTTTATTAATTTAATCTTTAGTTAATAAAATAAATTTATAAAACTTGATCAAAAGATCTTTACACAACACTATTTTCAAAACCCTTACTTCCTCTTTATACTTGGGAAAATATTTATACTTATCTTAGGGGTAAAAGTATATTATCAAAACTGTGGAAAATTCTCTCTTTTCAAATTCCTTTTGAAAACATTACTTACTATCAACCAATCCACTTATCCTTTATAAAAAGTTCCCTTTTAAAAACTCACTTCACATTTAAATACCTTTATAAATTTCCAAAATCAATTTATAAAACACTTTTATAAGTCAACAAGTCAATTTACAAAACCTCTTCACAAACCTCTAAAATCATTTATAAAACATTTCCCCATTTAAAACTCCTTTGATAATCTTCTTTAAGAAAAATCCATTACAAAATATCTTTTGCAACTCATCCTTTTAAATCACTTTAAGTAAACATTTTTACTTAGGAAAACCCATTTTTATAAATAAGTTATTATTTATAAATACCTTTATAAAACTTTGAAAAATCATATATAAACCTTAAACCCTAAATTAATTAAAGAATTGAATTTAATTCAAAACCCTACATTATAAATTCAAAAAGAGCTTAGCAATCCCATTGGTACTTATTTAAGTTACTATTTAATATCAATTTCACTTTCAAGTCACTTAACCATTTATTTACATAAGTCAACATACATGTAAATGCAATTCATATCCAAATCAAGAAATAACATGTCAATACAACTCAACTAGCATATACATGTTCAAATAACATAGTAGCATGATGGTGATTTGTCCTGCTAAATAAATGTCTAAACAATTCACTACTTAAAGAAAAATGAGAATTTATTCTATTAAACATATGTCCATGTAGTAAAAACATTTTTAAAAACATTTTTAAGTATGAAAACTAATTTTGGCAAAAAACATATTTTAAGCGAAACTGCATCCATAGCGACTATCGCTGTAGATGTCATAACTTCAACCTTAGTATTACATATTCGAACCTTTCAAGAACTTTGCTTTGACTCACTTAAAAACAATAGCAAGTGGTTTTTGAAAACTAAAAATAAAGTTTGAAACTTTATAATATAGAGAATACTTAAGTAAACTAAACTTAAACCAAGATCTCCATTTCATGACAAATGCTAATCTTTTCACTAGCATACAATGTTACATACATAAGCATAACAAATGCCTACATGTTATAACAATCAACACAACTTAACTTACAGACAATCACTACAACATAACCAAATCGCATCCTTAAAGTTAATCACTACATTTGGCTTCCTAATTTCTCAATCTAACTCGCAACTTCATGTACAAGCATACATATATAATAATTCAAACAAACATCAAATTCACCCCAACCAAGCAATGATTTAACAATAAGTTGTACCTTTAGACTAAAGTTAGAAACTTTTATAAAGGTGATAGTTTGCTCACCAAAAGCATTAGCAAATAACTTTTAAACTTGGAAAAGCCCTAGAACTCCCCTTTAGAAAACCAAAACTTGAATTTTGGACCTAGGAACATGGCCTTTGGGCTCGACCATGATGCATGAGGGCTCGACCATAAAGGTTTGAAGTGGATATTTTTTTGAAGAAAGAGGAGGTATAGGAAGAAAAGTAAAATTTTAACAAGCTTTTCATGGATTTTAAAATGATGAACAAATAAATTAGAAAGCTTTTATGATAAGGAAGCCATGGAAATATGTTGAAGAAGAAGGAGGATGATTTATGAAATGAATGTGAAAAATAAAATGAGAGAATAAAATATGAAAATTAGTTTTATATGAAACAAAAAAGGCAAATTACCATAATACCCTTGTACTTTACCCTCCACAACATTACGCCACCTCACCATGCCACCTCACTTTTGTCTCCTGGAAAATTTTGAAATTTCCTTTGTTCCCCCTCTTTATAAACATACCAACATTGATTTGATGCCATTATGTACTTTATGTTTCCATATGATGTGACATTTATATTTTTATTTTATTTTCCTAACTTATATTTTAAACTTTATATACTTAAGTGTATACACATGCATACATACATTATACAAGCCTAACTTATTTAAAAATGTATATGTTTGATTAATGCAAAGAGTTCAAAACATTTTCGATAAATTTTATCTGACAAAAATTCAAAAAACGAATTCCAATCACATTTTTATTGTTCTTTGAGCTAAATATTTTTGTAAAAAAATTTTAAAAGCTATTTAACCATTATGGTTTATTATTAAAAGGAGTTTTATCTTTTTTATGAAAACTATATATTGAATATTTTAAATTAATTAAATATTCGCAAATCAATGCAGTGAAATTCTGGGTCATTACAATGAGATTTATTAAACTAATTTGGGTCGGGCCTTAATTAATCAATCATTAAGATTGTTTTAAACATAGAATAGAAAAGAATTATAAGAGGCGCATAAGGGGAATAACTCCTTATTTCATTACTTAAACCCTTCCTCTCTCATTTATTCTCATTTAATTTTCTAAATCAAAACAAAACCCAAAAGAGTGGCCAGCCATTACTTAAGGGAAAAGAAGAAGAAAGCTAAGGTATTCAAATGGGAAAGCTTAGACGATTTAATTAACATCAAATCTCAATCTCTTATCCAATCTATGGCGAATAATAGTAACCATCTCATTTTCTATGTTTTATTTTCAAATTTGTTATGATAATATGTCATGTTTGGATTGATAATATCATTATTGGATTGAATGATGATTTGTTGGAATTTTATGGAATTATTTTAATGGGTTTTTACGGCACCTAAGTTTTTTATCTTCAATTCATTTAAAATTTGAATATGTTGTCTAAATTCTGGAGATGAGTTTTTAATTTCATAATTTTCCATGTTTATATGAATATTTTATTAATTTCCTAAGAGTAAATTGTGTATATTTTAGGTTTTTAATTATTAAAAATATTTAAAATAATATTTTAGTCTTGAAATTTTATATAAGGAAGAAGAAGAAAATTTGGATTTTTTGAAAGTTTTAGGAAATTTTCCCTAATCATTATGATTTTATATGAATTTGTTATTTTAGAAATGTATATAATTAATATGAGTTAAAGATTTTAATTATAATGCTTTTGCAAAGTTGAATGAGAAGGTAGAACGTGATCTACCATTATTTCTGAAATGAATGTGAAAAATATTTTATTATCCAATGACATTTGACATGAGGCAAGGATTAGTGGAAAATTTTAGTTTTAAAAGGAAATTATTCAATTTTTAACTTAATTACAAAAGTGTCATCATTAGGGGCTCGATACCTCTATTTCATAGAAACTCGATAACCATAAAAGCTAATGCATGTGATAGATACTCTATATCAGTGTGATGTATTTGCTTTCATAAGGATTCGACATCTAGTGTTTTTGGAGTTCGGTATCCCATGATTTGTTGAAGCTCAATAACTCCATGGTTTAGAGAGTCAACAACCTCTATTCTTTATAAGTTTGACACCTTAAATTTTTAGAGGCTCGGCACCCTCAAACATAGTGCAATGACATTCCTATGTGTTATAGAAACTTGGCACCTCATGATTTTAAGAACTCAACACCCCTGTCTTATAGTGACTTGATAGCTTCCTTATAGCTACTCGATAACTAAGTTTTGTAGGCTCGTTAGCCATATGCTTGCAAATAAGATAACTATGTTTTATAAGCTCAATAGCCATATGTTTTGCAAACTGTATAACTATGCTTTATAGGCTCGATAGCCATATGTTTGGCAAACAATATAACTATGTTTTAGAGGCTCGATAGCCTATTATTCTAGAGGCTCGATAGCTTTGTTTTGTTAACAACTATGTTTTAAAAGAAAAAAATTTAGAGGCTCGGTAGCCTATGTTTCTTAAAGGCCCGATAACTTTGTTTTGTTAACAAGTGTATTTTTCAAAAACTAAAGTCTTAGAGGCTCGATATCCCAGTTTCTTAAAAGTTCAACATCCTCATTTTTATAGCAAATGCTTTAGAAGCTATGCATAGATAATAGTGCTTTGGCACAAGATTCTGGCTATGCACTTAGGGCTAAGTTTTGTTTGTTTTAAGTATGATTTCAAGAGGTTTATCGATTCTAAAGATTGTAACAACTCGCAATTTTTCACATTTCAAGCTAACAATAAACCATACACTTCCAACTCGGATTGAATGAAAAAGCGAATAGTTAGGGGAAAGAAAGAAGAGAGAAGAGAAGAGGGAAGAGAGAGAGAAAACCAAACAACACAAAATCTCACATCGTAGCAGAATAACATATAATATAATATCAATGATCTTTACAAAAGAGAAACTGTAATATACATACATCAATCAGATTACACAAATAACTAATCATCGGCCTGGATGATCGTAACAATTTGTCCTCACAAATGCTAATAATTTAAATAACCAATGCAGCGAAAAATAAACATATATGTGAATATACGCGAATAAGACTTGAAGACCTCTAGCTCGTCTTCGGAAGCTCCAAAGCATCCAAACTGAATCTATAAATATACTCGGTTTGACCGAAGCATTGGAAGGGAATAATGCCCGGATCGGTCTGGTAAACCAGCGTGAGAAAACACATATCAAGCAGATTATAACGTTATAAAAACCTTTCAAAACAAAGGTGTCTCATAAGACCACACCGCATATAAACATGGACAGATTACCAAAACACTTCATATCAAATCCTTCAATATAATAATAGTGTCTAGGATACAAATACATATTAATCATAGCCAAAATTGTTACATTATTAAATTCTAACATAATTAGTTTACAACTAAAACCGTAAAGGCTCATATTGGAGAATGGATTCCATATAATGACAAAGTTAAGGGACTACCTTCCGAAGGTGCTTCTCTAGGAAAATGAATGAGGAACCACCAGATGGTCCTCTACCAACACAAGACCGGCCTACCTTTACCGTAGATAGTACCGATTCACCCCAGTCATTCTCGAATGATCTGTAACGTACAAAATTTCCATCCCTTGAAAACCGACACTAATACAACCTCGTATCGCAAATCCAAGTGTCGGAAAGCCTGATTGTTAGGGGAAAAAGAAATAAAGATAGAACAGAATCTCACATGAATGGAATATCATATATTATTTTAAACATAATCTTTACAGTGGAAAATTTTGAATACAATATCAGAGTCTAACCTAAACTAAGCCTGGAAAGTTATAAATCCTCTGTCCTTACAAATGCTGAAAAATAAAAACAAATACAATAGATGCAACAGATAATAGAATACGTCCATACGTAGATGAAGATCTTTAGCTCTCCTTTGGAAACTCCAAGCATCTTCAACTAAACCTGAAACTACTCGGATTTGGCCCAAATATTAAAAATACCCGGATCAGGCTTGATAAACCGGTGTGAGAAACTCGAACCATAAACATATGACAGAGTCATCGATGGGTACTAAACAAAACCTTTGAAAAGAATAGTATCTCGTAAGACCACGCCGCTCATAAATACGGAGGGTTTTTACCTTACGATAACCAAAATACTTTATGTGGAAAATCACTTTGATATTATTATTAATGACATTAGTTTGAAAACACTTTCAAATAAATATATATACAAAGAAAGAATCAATACCGTAAGGGGTAGCTGAAATGTTTGAAAATACTTTATACCGGACGGAATATATGATACCAAAAAGGATAGCTGAAATGTTTGCAAAACATTACAGCTATTTTGGAACTACAATCAAAACCGTAAAGCTCGTATTTGGAATTGGATTTCCCAACATGATAGGGAACTAGTGATCTTTTCCTTTGATCTACGCATAACAACCATAGTTCCTGCGGTGACCTTATCACTTGTCTCAAGCTAGCCATTTGGAACTGCACTTGCTACACTACTATGGTATATCGTATTTGCTCAGTGGCTTTACACGGTCTCCGTCAGCCTCCAATACCTATCCATTTCATCATCTTAAGGCAACAGATGCCTTGCGGCAATAGATGCCTTTCATTCCTCATAAATGATAGCCTGAAATATGTCCTACAGACGACATAATATCCCGTATCATCCTGGGATGTGAGGCTTGTGAGGATAAGCTTTTTTTCATAAAATCATACTTTGTTTTTCACAAAGCCGTGCTTTATTTTTCCACAAAACACATTCCACGTTGAATGCCACATTGCCATTCCTTAATCACACAACTAATTTCTACAGACGTATAACTCCTGAGCTCGTACGTCTCAGGAAAGTGTGTTAAGCTAAAATGAGTAACCTCCTCCGCCACCAAGCAAATAATACGTTGATAAAGATCAATTAGTACGATCAAAAATGCACCGTTGGACACTCGTTCAAACAAGTTCGTTTTAGGCTGAATGAAACCGAAGGCTCTTCTCCTACCACATCCTTTTTTTTGGAATCACCCCTAAGATCAGTAGCGAGTAGTTCTTGCATTACAGAGATTTCAAAACACAACAGGACCACTGCTAGAATAAATATCTCTATATTGGGAGCAACTCAGAGAGTGTCAACAAGCAATCCTTCAACAATCATCATCTTCAACAAGTCTTCACTTCTTAATGTATACATTGGTTCAGAGTTGTTTTGAGATAGGAATCACCCAAATCCAACCCCGATTTCTCCGAATCAACCATTGACAAAAAGGCATTTAGGAATATAGGTGATTATCAAAAAAAATTCAATTAATTAACCTTTTTAGTTAAATCAAATATCTCTTAGAGATATATTCATTAAATCATTTCTTTATCTTTTTAAAAGTATGTGGAATCATTAAGCCTCATTTATCAAATCCTTTGGTTAATTAAAACCCTTTTTAAATCTTGGAATAATTCTAAATCATTTCGCTTTTTTCTTAGGAAAAACATTTTAAAATTATTTATTTAAATCTCATTTTGTAAAACAGTATTGAGTAAAAAGGAACATGGAAATTATACTCATTCTACTTAATATCAATTTCCATATTCAACCTTTACTATCCATCGAATAACGGTGAAATCACCTTTTAAATTCACACAGATAGTACAGATTCCCTCCTTGGAATTTAATAACAAGTATAAGAAGATTATTTCTATGCAATCCAAGTTGTTTTAATTTTGGAAAATGATATCTTTTATGCTTTAGGAAATTTTGATCCGCGTAAATCAAATTTACTATCCCCTCCGTCGTTCCAGTCCGAGTAGCTAGGGAGGGCAAGCAACTGGTTTCCCAAACCAAGCCTAGAGACTACCTCTCTGTCACCCATAAGGTGGTCAAGTTATTTGATCAACTCTAAATCTTTTAATATACTTAATTTACTTTTAATTATTTTAGAGCATCCATGCTTTCACTTCAATCTGTTCCATTCCACGGTCGGATATTCTGTGACACTTACAAATGGAACAATTGTACTAGTCATTTCCGCATACTCATTTTTAAACCTCTTAATCATCTTTAAATTACTTAATTATTTATTTGAAAAGGTTCACATAAGATTCAGGAAAGAATAATCAAGTTAAAACCATTGTTTGCAAAAGTTATTAAAAAGTGCCGCAAATGGTGTTTTAAAAGCTTATTTGGTTAAAAATACTTTTCTATCATTTTGGAAATTCATTTATATAACTCAAATTTCTTTTAAACCATTTTAATATATTTATAAAATTTATTTCATATATTAAACATTTAAAAATATTCATTTTAAATTAATTTCAAATTCGGGTTTTAAACCGCAAAACCGCGACTTTCCTGAAAACTAGTTTTGGACTTATTTAAAAATTTACAAGATGAAATCTTGATTTTCTTTCATCATTTAAAACTATGGATATAATAGTCCGAAAAATTCTTATCTCAAAGAATTCCAAGCTATATTCCATTCTCTACACTTGTTTGAATTCTATGGCACGAAATCGCGATCTACCGTTATCTGACGCACCTAGTACTGACTCAATTACTATTTTCTATTTAATTTTTGTCAAAACAAGTTTAAATGTTCATAAATCACTTAGAAATCATTTTAAACTTATTTTTGAACAATATTCTCATTTTCAAACTTATATTCCATTTATTTCATATTATAATATTCATTTAAAACCTTTTTAGGTGTTTAAAACCAATAAGAGGTTAAACGACTCCATACACATATCATTTATGGATTAAATTTTCATTTAATTAAATATGGTTAATGAGTAACCATTTCTTTTATCATATACCAAGTTATCAACCATTAAACAACCATATACTCAATCAAGTAATCATCCAAGTAATCAAAAATTTAATCATCCAATATATTTTAAACTTTCATATCATTATTGTAATGCCCTACTCCGAGACCCACATTAGCAAAGAGTATTAATAAGTAACACCGTCTGCTAATGCGGAGAATAGAGCTGGATATGAGCGACCATCTATAACCTTGTCTTAATTATCTATTAAATACGCCGCCAATTGCTACTTCTTACTCAAGTGGATCGACATCTCCAATAAATATTTAATACAAAGCCATAGGTGGCTGAAGGATCTATCAGAATAAAATATAACAACTCAAATGTAATAAACATCACAGAATAGTAGATCATCACATACATTTACACATATACAGATACATTACAGAGTTTACAAAATGATACATGTCAAGTGGTATAGCAAACCACAATATGCAGGCGAGACAAAAGAATACATATCAGAGTTACAGCCAAAAAGGACTACACAAAAAGCTATAACAAAAAGGAGCTAGCGGGATAGTCCATGCAGAAGCAAAATAGGCTAAGTCCAATGCACCTAACCTGAAACATCTCGGTCTGACCCGAGTATAAAATACACGGGTCAGTCTAGCTAAACAAATCAGTTAGATAAAGCTAGATAATAATAATGCGGTAAAAGATGATGATATAATACTCCTCCAAAGAGAAGTGCAACAATAACCACATTACTAACATAGTGAAAACGTAGTCACTTAGCAAATAAATAAATCCTCCAAAGAGGAATCGACATCACATAATGTCGAATAATAAGCCTCATCTCATCGGCAATATGCAATAGTAATAAAGATGGTTGGTAGAATATTACTCCCACTTAGGAGATATTCCAAAACCCGCCATATCGGCAATCACAATAAACAAAGGATATCATATCCCAAAACAAGCCAAAAGGCAAATAACAAATACCAACAAAGGCACACAAGTTTCCACAAGGTAATCGCTATATATCGTGTGGTTCAAAGAACCTACCCCAAAAGGCGATACACTAGGGAAATATAATTGTCAAAGAAACAAAAGAAGCTCGAGCTCAGTACTGTATAACAAGGATCCATACGCCCGAAGCAACAAACCCAAATATCACTCGAGCGGTGATGAATGACCAACTCCAAAAGCGATACTATAGGACAACAAACCCAATATCACTCGAGCGGTGACTAATGACCAACTCCAAAAGCGATACTATAGGGCAACGCCCGAAGGCAACAAACCGTAGTGGCAGTACTGGACACCACTGTCCGGCGGAATGTGTCACAACTCTCAGAAAGGAACTCAGAAAATGTTAAGGTGAGTCCCATACCCCATGTTCGCACTAAACGGATTACTAACCGTAAGCCAATTTTACACTCAAAGCAGTACAAAGTTCACCTCATCTCATCGGTAAACCAGACCTGAAGGTCAAAACGGTCAAACGAATAGATTAGGAATTAACTGAAAAGATGAATGCACGAGTTCATAGCACGTATTTTATCTAATCATTTAATTCTCCTCCCTCTGCGCTCGGAGTGCAAAATTGTGTGTGTGTTTTAAATAGAAATTCTAAATTGGAGAAACGGGTTTTTAATACACTTTAAAAAGGTCATTTTATAAAAACCCGTGCACGAAATCAAAAAGGAATTATCAAAGTCAAATATGCAATAACAACTAATTGGAATCGACACGAATCGATTGAAATTTTGAAACCAAGCAAAATAGGCAAAAATAGGCAAAAACAAGCAGGTCAGTCGACTGACTGCAGAGGCCAGTCGACTGATCCAGAAACCCGGAAGTTTTATTCCTGCAGTCAGTCGACTGACTACAGAGGCCAGTCGACTGACTGCAGGAAACAGAGACTTTCTGTTTCTGCAGACAGTCCCAGGAACGTTTATTTGCTATAGCCAGTCGACTGACTGGCACTGGGGCTATTTTTCAGCCTATCCAATGAAGAGCAACTCTTCCAATTTTCGATCGGACGAGTAATGGGTGCTAGGGAATTATGCCAATCGACAACCCAGCCCTATTGGCTCTTCAATATACCTCCAAAAACATGATCAAACATCAAAGCTATGATTTTTAGAGTTTTTGACTTCAAGCACCAAAAATTGAAATGTTCACCAAATCAATTCAAACCAAAAGCAAATGAACATGAATAAGTGTTAGGAATTCATACCTAACATCAATGATATCAAGAGAAGTAGATGTGAGTTCAAAACTCACCTTTTTAACTCAAAAACAAAGATAAGAAGCTCAAATGCAATGCTAGAACAATCACTCTTCAATTTCAACCCAAGGAGCTTCAATCTAAGTTCAAAAGAAAACATTTTCTAAGTTAGGGTTTAGAACATTTTAGAAATCGAAGAGGAATTGAGATGGAGAAGAAGAAGAGAAGGCTTACCTAAGCTTCTCTTTGAATTTGGAGCAAGAATTTGTATTTGCAAAGGAACCTAGGGTTTGGCAATTTCTAATTCTTTTTCTCTTCCCCCATTTTTGCTAAAGCTTGGATGTTAGGAAAATAAGAATGAAGTGAAGAGGAGAGGTGGACTGAGCTAGGGTGTTTAGATGGGTTAGTGGGCTAAAACCTAACCCCAAAGCCCTAAATGAAAACATCCAAATTTTACTCAACTCCATACATATCGAAGCTTATACTCAAAAAAGTTGCAAACGCCATTTTGGACTCAATGGAAGTGGTCTCGAGTCCCAATTCGACCGTTTGCAAAAAAGTGACTTTTCGAACTTTAATCCGACTAACGACGCTATATTTAAATAAAATATTTAAATACACAAGCGTAAAATTTGCGGGTTGTTACAGACTCCTCTCCTTAAAGAAATTGCGTCCTCGCAATACTTAAGAAGAAAATAAAGAGTAACAACCATAAAAGCATATCAACACAAAAGAAAATTGAAATAAGAAGTTCACCATAAAGAGCACGAAAGAGTAAGTCCGGATGTGTTTGCTCGATGGATTCTCTGGATTCCCAAGAGCAATCCTTAGGATTTGAGGACCATTGAACTTTCACAAGAAGAACATCTTTATTTCGAAGGCGTTCAACCTTTGAAACAATGATACGAATAGAATGTTGCTTATAAGTCAAATTTGGTGAAACTTCAATTTCTCCACTTACACCCGGCTCAAGAACAGAATCAGAATCCCTAAGGTATTTCCGTAGTTGAGAGACGTGGAAAACATCATGAATAGCAAAAGATTGAGTCGGTAATAAAAGAGGTGATAAGCCACGGAAACAACGCGTTAGGTGATGGGAAATGGACCAACATATCGAGGTGCTAACTTTCCCGATCGACTAAGACGCACAACACCCATCAAAGGTGAAACACGAATGAACACCAATAAAATCTGAACCTAAAACCAGCTTCTCACCGGCTTTAAGCCAACACAAGGAAAATCAGCATGGCCTTCCGTAGAGTACCTCGAAAGGTTCCATACCCATACAAGATTGGAAGTTTACTATAGGAAGAAAACTCAACAAGAGACATATGATCTTCCCACTTCCACCAAAATCAAGAACACATGCACGTAAGAGATCTACAAGATTTCGATTCACACGCTCGGTTTGTCCATCGGATTGAGGACGATAAGCGGTGCTAAAACTAAGCTTTGTTCCCAAAGCTTTTGAAGACCTTACAAAAATCCACTAGAAAAGTAATGGATCAGGATTGCTAACAATAGAAGTAGGAACTCCATGCAATATAACAGGACATAGAGTTCAACCAAAAGAGGTATAGTCAAAAAGAGAAGGACGAGCCTCAAGGCTACCCAAAACAAGAGATGAACATGAATTGGATTTACGATCTTGAATCTCACAAGTGGATAAAGTCTCGAGATCATTCCATTTGGATATCATCAAAGAAACAACTGCTTGTTGCTTACAACTAAGGGCATCAGCAACACGATTACCCTTTTCCGGAGTACAAGAAATAACAAGATCATAAGATGCAAGGAACTCGAGCCAACGTTGCTGACGCAAATTGAGTCCCTTTTTGAGAAAACAATTACTTCAAAAACTTATGATCGGAGTAGAGAACAAATTTCTCTCCCAAAAGATAATGAACCAAATTCTAGGAGAGACAACAATAGCCGTGAGCACCAGATCATGAATGGCATATCTAGTCTCGACAAGCTTTAATTGTCAAGAAGAAAATGTGATAACACAATCCTCTTTGCAAGAGAATGACACCGAAACCAATATGACTAGTATCGGTACAAACAACAAAGTCTTGGTTCTCTTCAGGAATCGCAAGAATAAAAATATCGGAAAAGAGTTCTTTTAAATCGATTCCCTTTCCCGAAAAGCTAAGATTTTCAAAAATCATAATTCACTTTATACATATTCATCTTTTCAGAAAAATTAACTTTTTACAAGAATTTACCGTGTTTGACTGTCTCATTAAAGCATTTAGGAGATTCCTATCGATAACATTGATCAAGCGCATCGACCAGAATTCTTAAAGCACACAATGGACAAAACAACACAAAATACTTTTATATATGATAACCATGTCTCTTATAAAATTTACAAACATTCTTTGCTTGTTTTTAAGAACAAAACCCAATCATACTTATAAATATCTTATTAAAAAGATTTGCAAATTTTAAATTTGTTATTTCATCCATAATCAGCAAATATAAGGATAAACTAATCGAGATATTCATAGAATACTCGATTCACAAAAATGGGTGAAATAAGGTAGAAGGTTCGTCATACCGAATGACATAAAGAACCAAACACAAAAATCACAACGAGTGCGGAATGCGGTAAGAGGATGCTACCTTCCGCAACTCGTAGCTGATGAAAACCGATGGCAAGGTCGAACTAAAAAGACCTTAGAACCATTCAAAAGATTGCTTAGGTGATAATCCTAAGACAAGCTCAAATATACCGGAAAATTCACAAACTACTTGAATGAGAGAAATAACACTTTCCTCATCAAGTGAGTTTAAAGAATTAAAATGATATCACCAAATTTAGAAATCAAAATCATTAAGAATAAAAGAAATCTGCTTAACAGATTGAAGATGTCGAAGATAAATAGTCCACATTGGACATAGGATATGGCCTTCATAATAATTAAGCCAATCCTTTCCCAAAAGTCAGTTTCAAAGCCTAAATAATGCATAACATGCAAATAGGCTCGAAAAGAATAATCACAAAAATAATCTCAACATTTGAACAAAGTAAACTGAGTGTTGTGGATCCACCAACCGGATTCGCAATTCTCAGCGAAGTCATTAGACCCATTATATTTAAAGAAAAAGAATCAACAAGTTCTTTTGATATAAAAGAGTGGGACGCACCCGCATCAAAAGAAACCAAATAGGAAGATCACGAAATAAAATAATGCCATCAAGGATAGAAGGAGAATTACCTCTGGGCTGAGAGGAACCTCCAGAAGCCTCAGCAACATTAAGCTTGCCAGACTTGACACTAGCAGGAGCAGTAGGGCAGGTGGAAATATGATGACCTTCCTTCTTGCAATAACGACAGAAGAAAGGCTTAGGACAATCTCGGATCATATGATCAGGAGAACCACAATTGAAACACTTCCGAATGGAAGGTGTTCCAGCAGATTGAGAATTAGAACCAGATTCAACAGGCTTTTTCTTCTTAGAAGGGAGAAATTCCTATTTATGAAATGGAAACTTCTTCTTATTGGGATTCTCGCGAACCTCAAAATCATCACCACTAACACACTCCTTCTCGATGGCTTCGAGATGAAGTGCCGAGTCAACCAATTCCTCAAAAGAAAGCTTAAGCTGAAGCATTAAGGACTTCTTAAGATATTTCTTAAGACCAGAGACAAACTTCAGATTCTTCTTATAAGAAGTGCTAATGAATTCAAGACCATACTTAGATAAAGCCTCGAATGATGCAACATATTCAGAGATGGAGGACTTCCCTTGCTTCAACTCAAGGAAGCGACGGGCCAATAAAACTTTCTCAGATTCAGTAATGAATTTGAGTTCGAATCATTCCCGAAACTGAGTCCAAGAAAGAACAGACTCATCAAGTTCGGCTACAAGAAGCTCGTACCAATCAAGGGCACGCTCTTGCAATAAGCTAGAAGTTACAAGAACTCGATCATGATCAGAAAGATCCATACGAGAGAAGATACGCTCACATGTGCGAATCCAAGCTTGGACCTCAAGAACGGACTCGGAGCCTTTGAATGGCTTTCCACCAAGATGAGAAAAATCACTGCACAGGCATGCAAAGGAAGACTTGCGTGGAGGAGATGCACAAATAGGAGATGGAGGCTGAGTGCTCCTAAACAACTCCAAAAACTGATCGGTAGACATGTAAACGCCGTCCGGATGCGATCCACTGGATTGCCCAGCATCCGAGCATCGTCCTCTTCCTCTTCCAGCCATTAGCTGAAAGTTAGGATAAGAAAACAATTATTCATAAGGTAGATATCATTAATTCGAATATGGAATACTACGGAATAAATGCATTCCTAGACGTATTCCCAAAATTCTATCTACCCCAAAGGCACGGAAAGAATAAAGGCACGATGATTCAAAGATTTGTAATATTTGTACTACCCTTTGATGTACCGTAATATGTGTCTTTGTTCTATGTTTATCATATCTTGTTCTGAACCTGGCTCTGATACCAAGCTGTAATGGCCCCACTCCGAGACCCACATTAGCAAAGAGTATTACTAAGTAACACTGTCTGCTAATGCGGAGAATAGAGCTGGATAGGAGCGACCATCTATAACCTTGTCTTAATTATCTATTAAATACGCTGCCAATTGCCACTTCTTACTCAAGTGGATCGACATCTCCTAAAAATATTTAATACAAAGCCATAGGTGGCTGAAGGATCTATCAGAATAAAATATAACAACTCAAATGTAATACACATCACATAATAGTAGATCATCACATACATTTACACATATACAGATACATTACAGAGTTTACAAAATGATACATGTCAAGTGGTATAGCAAACCACAATATGCAGGCGAGACAAAAGAATACATATCAGAGTTACAGCCAAAAAGGACTACACAAAAAGCTATAACAAAAAGGAGCTAGCGGGATAGTCCATGCGGAAGCTAAATAGGCTAAGTCCAATGCACCTAACCTGAAACATCTCGGTCTGACCCGAGTATAAAATACACGGGTCAGTCTAGCTAAACAAATCAGTTAGATAAAGCTAGATAATAATAATGCAGTAAAAGATGATGATATAATACTCCTCCAAAGAGAAGTGGAACAATAATCACATTACTAACATAGTGAAAACGTAGTCACTTAGCAAATAAATAAATCCTCCAAAGAGGAATCGACATAAAATAATGTCGAATAATAAGCCTCATCTCATCGACAATATGCAATAGTAATAAAGATGGTTGGTAGAATATTACTCCCACTTAGGAGATATTCCAAAACCCGCCATATCGGCAATCACAATAAACAAAGGATATCATATCCCAAAACAAGCCAAAAGGAAAATAACAAATACCAACAAAGGCACACAAGTTTCCACAAGGTAATCGCTATGTATCGTGTGGTTCAAAGAACCTACCCCGAAAGGCGATACACTAGGGAAATATAATTGTCAAAGAAACAAAAGATGCTCGAGCTCAGTACTGTATAACAAGGATCCATACGCCCGAAGGCAACAAACCCAAATATCACTCGAGCGGTGACGAATGACCAACTCCAAAAGCGATCCTATAGGGCAACAAACCCAATATCACTCGAGCGGTGACTAATGACCAACTCCAAAAGCAATACTATAGGGCAACACCCGAAGGCAACGCCCAAAGGCAACAAACCGTAGTGGCGGTACTGGACACCACTGTCCGGCGGAATGTGTCACAACTCTTAGAAAGGAACCCGGAAAATGTTAACGTGAGTCCCATACCCCACGTTCGCACTAAACGGTTTACTAACCGTTAGTCAATTTCACACTCAAAGCAGTACAAAGTTCATCTCATCTCATCGGTAAACCAGACCCGAAGGTCAAAACGGTCAAACGAGTAGATTAGGAATTAACTGAAAAGATGAACGCACGAGTTCATAGCCATTTTATCTAATCATTTAATTCTCCTCCCTCTTCGCTCGGAGTGCAAAATTGTGTGTGTGTTTTAAATAGAAATTCTAAATTGGAGAAACGAGTTTTTAATACACTTTAAAAAGATCATTTTATAAAAACCCGTGCACGAAATCAAAAAGGAATTATCAAAGTCAAATATGCAATAACAACTAATTGGAATCGACACGAATCGATTGAAATTTTGAAACCAAGCAAAATAGGCAAAAACAAGCAGGTCAGTCGACTGATTGCAGAGGCCAGTCGACTGATCCATAAACCCAGAAGTTTCATTTCCTGCAGTCAGTCGACTGACTACAGAGGCCAGCCGACTGACTGCAGGAAATAGAGACTTCCTGTTTCTACAGACAGTCCCAGGAACGTTTATTTGCTACAGCTAGTCGATTGACTGCAGAGGCCAGTCGACTAACTGGCACTGGGGCTGTTTTTCAGCCTATCCAATGAAGAGCAACTCTTCCAATTTTCAATCGGACGAGCAATGGGCGCTAGGGATTTATGCCAATCGACAACCCAGCCCTATTGGCTCTTCAATACACCTCCAAAAACATGATCAAACATCAAAGCTATGATTTTTAGAGTTTTTGACTTCAAACACCAAAAATTGAAATGTTCACCAAATCAATTCAAACCAAAAGAAAATGAACATGAATAAGTGTTAGGAATTCATACCTAACATCAATGATATCAAGAGAAGTAGATGTGAGTTCAAAACTCACCTTTTTAACTCAAAAACAAAGATAAGAAGCTCAAATGCAAGGCTAGAACAATCACTCTTCAATTTCAACCCAAGGAGCTTCAATCTAAGTTCAAAAGAAAACATTTTCTAAGTTAGGGTTTAAAACATTTCAGAAATCGAAGAGGAATTGAGATGGAGAAGAAGAAGAAGAGAAGGCTTACCTAAGCTTCTCTTTGAATTTGGAGCAAGAATTTGTATTTGCAAAGGAACCTAGGGTTTGGCAATTTCTAATTCTTTTTCTCTTTCCCCATTTTAGTTGAATCTTGGATGTTAGGAAAATAAGAATGAAGTGAAGAGGAGAGGTGGACTGAGCTAGGGTGTTAAGATGGGTTAGTGGGCTAAAACCCAAAGCCCTAAATGAAAACATCCAAATTTTACTCAACTCCAAACATATCGAAGCTTATACTCAAAAAAGTCGCCAACGCCATTTTGGACTCAATGGAAGTGGTCTCGAGTCCCAATTCGACCGTTTGCAAAAAGTGACTTTTCAGACTTTAATCCGACTAACGACGCTATATTTAAATAAAATATTTAAATACACAATCGTAAATATGCGGGTTGCTACAATTATACTTGAAATAATTTAGATATTAATTAGTAAAATTTGAGTACTCAATATCACAAATGCTCCGTCCTTCCTAAGCTTTAAAAAATCCGACAGAGCTTCCGTAGTACTTCGAACTTCCTCCTATCTTTTAAGAACAAATCCGACAGCACTACTCTCCAATATTTTCACTCCAAAGCTTCTTGAACTCCCTCCTTCTTATATGTGCTTGGCCTAGGCCTTGGAGTGCTTGGCCATGCTCCTTGGGTGGTGGTGCCCTCGACTTTGAGGTGGAGATGGGGTGTATGTACATACATACATTCATATATATATATATATATTATAATTTATTTAATTTATCTTCATAATTTCTTCAAGTGGAGAGGCCATTAAAGAGGAGAGAAAGAAGATGAAGAAGCTTGGAAAAGAGGAAAGAGAAGTGTGAAGGAATGAGAGAATGAAAGTTGGTATTTATAGGGTAGGATTCCTTAACTCTTAAGCTTTGTAAAATGACATGAATACCCTGGGATATTTTCTCTTAAACTTCGCATCACCCTTTTCAACATTTACCATCATCCCTTCACATCTTCCTTACTTAATAATAAAGTAAAACATGCATTTATGTTGATTTGATGTTTGCTTTTCATTGCTTATCCTTTAAGCATTCTTAATATATTATATATACATACATATATATTTATATATTTTATTCATATTTTGATTTGACTAAAGGTATACATGGTTTTAAAATGTGTATTAATATGTGTTATAATCATATTAACAACATTGCAATGATTTGAAACAACTTTCGTTCGACGAACGGTCGGAAATTCGAAAAACAATCGTTGGTCACATTTTCAGTTTTAAATCAGACTATTTATTTATGTAAACAAAACTTGAAAATAAGTTTCTTATCATCTTTTAAAAATTAAAACAAGTTTATTTTAGTTATAAACCATATTTAATAATATTTAAATCTAGTTGTAAAAATACAACATCGATTGGTCAAAGTGCGACGAAGTTAGTCTATCTTTATAAAACAAGTGTATATATATATAACTTTTATCAATCAATTTTTATCATTTTATAACAATTTAAACAGAATTATTTATCATTCAAAACAAAAATTGAACGTATATCCAATTTTATCGAAAACCGGCTTTAGTCAATTTTACGATGAAACTCCAAAATCTCTTATTTTTGTAAACCAATTCTAAAAATAAGTTCACCATTCTTATTTATCACATAAAACATGATTATTTAAGTTTGAAAATTCTATATTTGAATATTAAAAGTTAATTAAATATTCCATTTAAAAGTGATAAAATTACGGGTCGTTACATACTTCCCTCTTGAAAGAATTTCATCCTTGAAATTGAACGAAAACCCAAAACCCGATAATACTTTCTCAAAACAATCTTTAAACTCAATTCTGTATAATATACATCGATCATCCACACGCGATATCTGATTCGATCTTTTATTTAAATCTACAACTTTACTTCCGAACTATTATTGATCCCCCGATCCCCTAGTGTAGACTCAGATCAGGCCCTTTGATCAGAAACCTTCGTTTCCCTTACATAGCTCTCAACTATGATAGAAAACTTAAGTACCCAATCATAAACCCTCATCAATGTTCATTGTCAAGAATCGAGTGATAAATCCTCTTTTGGACCAGTGAGGACACCTTAATGTTGTGTACTCGAAATCTTAGATCAAAATTTTGTGACGAAATGATCTACGTACAACATATGTACTTAATCGTTTCCTAAAACATTTCATAAAGCTTTTATCTTTGGTTTAAACACTATTATAAACCTTTTGTTTCCTCAAAATATTTATGAAAAATTTCTATTTTCTTTAAAAAGAAACCATTTCCATTTTTTTGAAGATAAATTATCTTTTATTTCTAAAATTATAGTACACTTCTTATATTATAATATACTCCCTTTTAAACAATATTAAAAACACCTTGATAACGTTTAATGATTACTAATTGAATTCATTAATCAACGATTCACATTATCTTCAAACTTAAACATGTACTTTTTTAGAAATCTTTATGAAAATTTTTCATAAAATTTTAACTTCGGTTTAAATACTTTTTAGAAAGTTATCTCTTTAAACTTTTTATTTTCGAATATCTTATCAATTGATCTAATGAAAGATAGAAGAGATGCACAGAGAGAAAAAAGATAATTGTTAATTAACATCTTATTTATACATCCACTTCTAACCCTAACCTGCATTACATGCCTACAAAATACTGCTTACCATCATACAACTATATGGATACCAATACTAATTTCTATCCTTGAGCCCTTTCCGAGGTAGATGATACTTTCTCCTTGATAACTAAGTCACCCAATCTCATCTTTGGATAGTCCTTCATTAAATATCTCTCCTTGAAGCACGAAATGCAAGTCCGTTTGGGACAATCTTTGGCTTCATGTCTTAGATTCTTACTCAATAAAAACCATTGTCTTCTTTGTTTTAATTCTCGGTTTCTTCTTTGTTCTAGGGCATTTATGTAGAAAATTCCCTCTCTCTTTACACTTGAAACAGACTATATCATCTCGATCAGAATTTTTGTTATTCATTCTCTGCTTCTTCCTTTGCTTAATTTCACACATAACTGCATAATGCCCTTCTTTATCGCATCTATAACAGAAGGTGTCGGCATAAGATCCTAGTTTTAATTTCTCTTCTACCTCTTATTGTGCACGTGCTCTTCATGCTTGCTTTGGATTAGCCCAAACTCATTACCCGACATATAATACGACATCTTGACCTAAATGATATACTAAGTTATTATCAAAAGTTTTATACCATTAATTTCTTGACTTACCCAAATTAGTTAATTCATACTTGTTTGGATTTGAACTTGCCTTGATTGTACGATGATAAGAAGAATAATTTACCAAATGTTCGATACCATTCGTCCAAGCCAACATATGACCGATACTTAGAACATTATTCCCACCATCACTAAACAGATCAAGACCTTATCCTTGGAACTTTCCAAAGAGATAACATCTTATAAATTTTCCAAATTACATAAATATTTATACTTTTTTATATATAAGGTATACTCCTTTTAAAACGGCACGTCGATTCGCCTTGTTTAAGTATTTAGGAATCCCTATCGATTACATGGATCTCTTCATGCACCAGCCAGAATTCATAAACCACTCAACAGATTAATCACCATAAAACATTTTTATATCAAATAACATATACGCGCTTATATATTATAATACTCTCAAAACTCATTCTAGGGTGTTACTAACCTTATCGCTAATGAGTCACTTATTCTAGGGTATTACTAATGCTATCTATAATGAGTTTTACCCCACCAAAGCCTTGGTGTTCACTCAACCTAAGCTTTTATACGAAATGTGACGATCTAGGATTTTCAACCATCGACAATGGATATACCTCCCAACGTAGGCTTTTCAACCATCAGCAGTGGACACAACCATCGTGGCACACATTGGTAACTCGAATCTGATTTTACGGCCAACCTCGAGACTAACAACCAACCCTTTCCTAGGGACATGTAGGGGTAAGAGTCTCTTGCTCGCCACCAAACAGAAAGCGAGAACCCCCTATCATGCTGCATACTCCAACACGAGAAGCATACCCCAACACGAGGGGTAACTACCAGATCAAATCCTTTCCTGATTTCTCTGAACAACCATCGATAAAACGTCATTTAGGTATATAGGTTCAATTAATTAACCTTTTTATTTAAATCAAATTTCTCTTAGAGATATATTTATTAAATCATTGCTTTATCTTTTTGAGAGTATATGGAATCATTAAGCCTCATTTATCAAATCGTTTTGTTAATTAAAACCCTTTTTAAATCTGGGAATAATTCTAAATCATTTCACTTTTTTCTTAGGAAAAACATTTCCAAAATATTTATGTAAATCTCATATTGGAAAACATTATTGAGTAAAAAGGATCATGGAAATTATACTGATTCTACTCAATATCAATTTCCGTATTCAACATTTACCATCCATTGAATAACTGTGAAATCACTTTTAAATACACGCGGATAGTATGGATTCCATCCTCGGAATTTAATACCAAGTATAAGAATATTATTTCTATGAAATCCTAGTTGTTTTAATTTGGAAAATTATATCTTTTGTACTTTAGGAAATTTTGATCCGAGTAAATCAAAATTACTAACACCTCTGTCAGGCCAGTCCGAGTAGTTAGGGAGGGAAGGCAACTGGTTTCCCAAACCCAAGCATAGAGACTACCTCTCTGTCACCCATAAGGTGGTCAAGTTATTTGATCGACTCTAAATGTTTTAACATACTTAATTTACTTTTAATTATTTTAGAGCATCCAGGTTTTCCCTTCGATTTGTTCCATTCCTTAGTCGGATTTTCTGTGACACTTACAAATGGAACAAATGTACTAGTCATTTCCGCATACTCACTTTTAAAGAATAATTAAGTTAAAACTATTGTTTGCAAAAGTTATTAAAAAGTGCTGCAAATAGTGTTTTAAAAGCTTATTTGGTTAAAACAATTTTTCTATCATTTTGGAAATACATTTATATACCTTTAATCTCTTTAAACCATTTTAATAGATTTATAAAATTTATTTCATATTTTTAAAATTTTTTAAAAATTTCAGTTTAAATTAATTTCAAATTCGGGTTCTAAACTGCAAAACCGTGATTTTTCTAAAAGCTTATTTTGGAATTGTTTAAAATTTTACAAAATAAAATCCTGATTTTCTTCCTTCATTTAAAAACTATGGATATAATAGTCTAAAAAAATTCTTATCTCGAAGAATTCATAGCTATATTCCATCCTCTACATCTGTTTGAATTCCATGGCACGAAATCGCAAACTACCGTTACGCAACGCACCTAGTTTTGACTCAATTACTACTTTCTATTTAAATTTGATTGAAACAAGTTTAAATGTTTATAAAACACTTAGAAATCATTTTAAACTTATTTTTTAACAATATTCTCATTTTCAAACTCATATTCCATTCATTTCATATTATAATATTATAATATTCGTTTTAAACTTTTTTAGATGTCTAAAACCAATAGGAGGCTAAACAACTCCATACACATATTATTTATGGATTAAATTTTCATTTAATTAACTATGGTTTATTACTATCCATTTCTCCTATCATTTATTAAACTAAGTTATCAACCATATCATAACCATATACTCAATCAATTAATCATCCAAGTAATCAAACATTTAATCGTCCAATATATTTTAAACTTTCAAATCATTATACTTGAAATAATTTAGAGATTAATTAGTAAAAATGTGAGTACCATTATCACAAATGCTCCCTCCTTCTCAAGCTCCCAAAAATCCGGCAGAGCTTTCCTAGTACTTCAAACTTCCTCATATCTTCTGGGAACGAATCCGGTGGCACTTCTCTCCAATATTTTCACTCCGGAGCTTTCTGAACTCCTTCCTTCCTTTTTATATGTGCTCGGCCTAGGCCTTGGAGTGCTCGGCCATACTCCTTGGGTGGTGGTGCCCTCGACTTTGAGGTGGAGATGGGTGTATATACATATACATACATACATATATATATATATATTATAATTTAATTAATTTCTCTTCATAATTTTCTTTAGGTGGAGAGGCCATTAAAGAGGAGAGGATGAAAATGAAGAAGCTTGGAAAAGAGGGAAGAGAAGGTGTGAAGAAATGAGAGAATGAAAGGTGGTATTTATAGGATAGGATTCCTTAGCACTTGAGCTTGTAAAATGACATGAATACCCTTGGACATTTTCTCTTAAACTTCACATCACCATCTTTAACACTTACATCACCCTATCACATCTTTCTTACTCAATAATAAAGTAAAACATTCATTTATGGTGATTTGATGTTTGCTTTTCATTACTTATCCTTTAAGTATTGTTAATTTATTATATATATATATTATTTATGTTTTGGTTTGACTAAAGGTATACATGGTTTTAAAATGTGTATTAATATGTGTTTAAATCATGTTAACAACGTTGCAACGATTCGAAACAACTTCCGTTCGACGAACGATCAAAAATCCCAAAAACGATCGTCGGTCACATTTTTAGTTTTAAATCAAACTTTTTATTTATGTAAACAAAACTTGAAAATAAGTTTCTTATCATCTTTGAAAAATTAAAACATGTTTATTTTAGTTATAAACCATATTTGATAATATTAAAATCCTATTGTAAAAATACGACGTCAATTGGTCAAAGTGAGACGGAGTTTATCTATCTTTATAAACCAAGTATACATATATTTATAAAACTTTTATCAATCAATTTTTATCATTTTATAACTATTTAAAAAGAATTATTTATTATTTAAAACAAAAATTGAACATATATCCAATTTTATCGAAAACTTGATTTTATCAATTTTACGATGAAACTTCAAAATCTCTTTTTTTTGTAAACTAATTCTAAAAATAAATTCACTATTCTTATTTATCACATAAAAATGATTATTTAAGTTTGAAAATTCTATATTTTAATATTTAAAGTTAATTAAATATTCCATTTCAAAGTGATAATATTACAGGTCGTTACACTACCTGTGGCCACAAGCATACACAACATACCCGATATATAAAAGGTAATCTAGAAAGGTGATGACCATTCCTAATGGGAGCGACCCACATAGCCATGCCGCATCTACCCTGTTTTTGCCATTCCCAATGTGTGAGGCTTAAGGTAACGTATTGTCTTTCACAAAGCAATAAATCCCACTTTGAATGTCACATTGCCATTTCCAACAACACACTAATTGATTTCTACTAAAGTACAACCTCTAAGCTCGTACGTCTCAGAGAAGAATGTTAAGTTTAAAAGGGAATACCTCCTACACCACCAAACAGATATACGTTTGTAAAAATCAATGTAAGTGGTTCTTAGAAATGCAATGTCAGACATTCGTTCGTACAAGTTTTCTAGGAACAAGGCAAATAGAAGGCACTTTCATACTACATCCTATCGGGAATCAACCCTAGGATTAGTAGCGAGCAGTCCTTGCATCGAAGATTTTTAGAATGAAGCACACTGCCCCCATATATATAATATGGAAACGCAAGGCTAGTGGAAAATAGCCCTATATCATAAAGATCTCCGTCTTCAAAATTCTCTTCAACAAATCTGCACTTTAGAACGCATACGTTGCGTTAAAATGAAATTTTTCAGAGTTCAAACACTTGATGTTTTTTAAAACACTTTGAAATCATAATATATACATAACTTCTTTGTATTTCAAATCATACTTTTGAAATCTAAAACAATCTTTGTTCGCCAAAACAAAACTTTATTTTACCAAAGCAAACTTTTATAGCAAACCACTATGTAGCAATCCGTCACATAGAAACTCGAAAATCAACATCGATGATGCTGCAGTCGTTACCCAAATTATTTTCCAACAACCGAAGTGAGTTCAGTGCTTTCTTATCTCTTTTAAATCCCATTTTAAAATATTTCTAATCAAAATATTTTAAAAATAATACTATTATTATTTCTTCCAATACCTTTGAAATTTTTTTTTCAAAACACCAGGATTTAAATTCACAAATTTCTTGTTTTAAATCCATTTTTATTTATAACCCATATTTATAAATATACTTATACAATTTCATTTCCTTCTTATCTATATACCACATTTATAAATCATACTTATACAATTTCACTTCTTATATAATATCATTTACAAATGTTGATATTTTAATTATACTCAATACTTTATAAATCACATTTACAAATCCACTATTTTATATAACTCATTTTACAAATGTTTATCTTTGTTTAGATTATAATAAAAAACTTTTATTAACATTATACCTTAAATCCAACAAACATACCATATATAACTATAATAATTTCTAAAAAATTATTCCTTTATATAAAAAAATCAAGGTAAAATTATTTCATTTACCCAATTTCAAAATAATACCATGTTGAATTGCTATGTTCAAGTGTTTAGGGATCCCTATCAATAATGTTAATTACTCGTATTGACCATAATCCATAAGCCACTCAACAGATCAACCAACACAACATAAAACATTTTTATATAACTAACAAATACATGCTCATATATATATAGAAACACACACACTAAAACTCATTCTAGGATGCTACTGACCCATCTACAATGAGTACCCCACCAAAGCCCAGGTGTTCGCTAACCTAAGCTCTGATACCAATTGTGACGACCGGGCCTTCGACCCTTAATGGCAGTGGATACAACCACGCCATGGCGCATATTGGTACCTCACGATTTGCTTTCATGGCCAGCCTCTCGACTACACCAACCCATTCTAAATGGGACAGGTAAGAGTAAGAGTCATCTGCTCACTACCAAACACAAGTGAGAACCCTCTATCATGCAACACAGAGCAAGCAAATCCAATCTTGGCCTCTCCGGACCAACAATCGATAGGAGTCCTTCAACCTCATATGGAAGCCAAGTCTCATAGACTTATCACGTTTCCAATTCTCAACTTGCTATACTTCGGCCGAAAAGGAAGCTTAGTAGATTGGAGTACCATAGTCACTCTGCACTACTCGAATCATCATTCTTAACACCAAATGATAATCAAGCCTACTCAGTTGGACTCATACTAAGTGCACGACTAATCAGTTCCCAAACCAAGTCAAGGAACCAAAAATAGCCAAAAATACAATCTAGCACACAAGCAGTCACTAGGCCTGTTTAATTAATCTTTTGTTAATTAAATCACTTTCCAAATATTTAGCTTAAAATATCTTTAAAAAGATATGCTCTCAAAACCACCTTTAAATCTTTGATATTTGGAAAACATTTCCATATACTTATCTCAACAGTATAAGTATATTCATAAACCATCTCGTTTTCAACACTTAGAAAATATCTCTATATACTTAAATTCGTAATAAGTATATTTAAAATTCTTTTGAGGAAAGCTTCATATTTTCCAAAACATGCTTTATTTGGTCAAAATGAATGTTGTGTAAAACATCATTACTACAACCCAAAATAACAGTATAGGGATTCAACTATTTAAACTTATATAAATCCAGTATACTATATAAAACACTTCCTTTTGGAAATCACTTACTATAACAACAGTGTTATAGTCTATGCCTTTTATGGTTTCTCAAAAACGTTTATTACAACAATAAATATTGAAATCTATGTTTTCATCACTTAGTACGATTTAAATCGCTTTTTAAAACCATTAAACTCCATTTAAAAATATCACTTTTAAAACATTCCTTTAAAAGAATGTTTTAACTTTTATAATGTGAATGTATTTCCTTTATAAAAATCCATATCCAAATCTCAACAGAAATCATTTCCATATTTATAAAACTATGTTTATAAATATCCATTCTATTTTTATAAAACTTCCCTTTATAAAATCTCTTTATTTATAACATTCTATTTATAAATCAATTCCTTTATAAATCTCATTTATTTATAAAATCCCATTTATAAATCTATTTATCAAATATCAATTACAAATCCATTTGTAATATTTATAAAACTCCATTTATAAATCTATTACTTTATTTATAAAATATTACTTTTATAAATCTTTTATATAAACCATTTTAGAAATATTTGTTTCAAACTATTTCTATCTTCTTTAAAACTGTATTTCCATTATTATAAAAGATGGACTTATTTATTAAGTTTTTTAAAACCTTTATAATGCAGTTCAAAAATCTCTATTTAACATATTTCACAGACTATCAGTTTATAATACGAAAAACCATACGTTTTAATTGATTAAAATAAACTCCTTCTTTTAATAATTCAAGAATAATTATTAAAAACATATGTTATTTCAAAATCACTTTAAAATCCTTTTAAATCATAATCTTCACTTTATAGTAATTCGAACTACTAAAAATAAGGCCAAGTGCTACTATAACACTAAATAAGCAAAATCATGTCCATGTCATCAAATATAGCATCCACCAAATCATATATGAAAAGTAAAATCAACAGTGGTGAGGAATCCTATTGGAACCCTCCAACTTTTCCTCCTACATCATATACGGTATATAATCATATAACAAGGGTCATCCACAACTAGGCGGGTATATATAAAAAGGTCATCCGCTCCAAGGGCGGGAATAAATCCAAACCAACTGATAAAATAGTAAATCATCCAAACAAGCATCAATAAAAATATTCGCTCTTATATAAAATATAAGTGGGTCCAGATAGATGAGTTAACTCACCGAAATTTCAGTTATCGCCAAAATATTTCGGTTTGAATTAAAATCGAACAGACGTTCGATTTTAACACAAATTCCTACAAGCTCCAAACTACTCCAATCCAACTGCATAACGTAGTATTCGTCGATACGAACGCAATGGCGAAAACGGTGCCTCGATCGGACCTCGTATGAACAAGATACGAATTTTATAAGAATTTGGATTAAATAATTTAAATAATTAAACAAATCAAATTAATTTACTTTTAATTTACTTTATCCTTATCATTATCCCTTTCTTCCCCGATCCCTTCATCGTGCACACTGACACTCTTCCATCCAAAAATGCGTGCATGTTTTCAATATACGGCACACAGGTCGTCGATTCCACAAACCGACCACGCCAATGATCATCTCGCCTCGCGCCCGATCTACTGACCACCGCCACGACACCCTCGATGCCTCACCGTCGATTGCAACATTTCACCTAAATCACCACGCCCACGTATCGCAAATCAACTTCGAACTCTATAACTCCAACGGCAACCACCAAGCGACTCCATGCCATACCACGAGTTCGCCTATGCCGCCGATTTGACCTCAGCTTGCCCACACTACGTTGCGACCACAGCCTCCATTCACTGTAGCCCTAAAGTTGCGATCGCCTACAACTAGCTGTACCACCCAATACTCTCTCCACACATGCGTCTTTGCTTCAAGAACTTAAAGCAATCATCCATTTGACCAACCCTACCTCCATCGACGACGAATTCCTGCCTTAGCACGCCCAAGACCAAGTAGAACATACTCAACTTCCATCACACTCAAAACAAAACACAATAAAATGAAGCTCTTCATCATACGAGGCTAATGAATCGAATGGCACTTGATTTCGTTAAGTAATCAACTCGATTTAATTGATGGAAGAATTTTGAAGGTGGCGGCAGGCAAAAATTCAAACAGAAGAGAAAAAGGGAATTTTGTGAATTAGGTTTTAAGGTGGAGATGTATTTATAGGAAAGTAATATTATATTTTATTCTCTTTTAATTTACTTTGTGCGTTTCAAGCTCGCACGATCACACATCATGCCTGATCGTCACGAAACTCATCGGCATACAACAATTCGCTATTCCAGATCCAATGGCACTACATTCATTAAAATCCGAGACAGTGCCCCGGAATGATAATTTCACAAGTTAATTAAAACGAATTGTTATTAAACCAATTTAATCGCTTTTAAATCAAATTTAAAATTTTACTATTTTCATTCTTATTTAAAAAGAATTTAAGTCAGCTTTCGAAATCATTTTTATTCACGTTAAATCCCTATATTCCAAATTTAAACCGTTTTACTTATAAAAATTAACTTTTCAATATTTAAAATTAATTAAATATTTCGAATTCAAATGACCAAAATTCTGGGTCATTACAGACTTCCCTCCTTAAAAGAATTTCGTCATCGAAATTGCCAAGGTAAGAAAAATACCACAAAATCCATTAACTTTCCATAATCCATTAGCTGAAATAGATTATAATTTTTCTAAGACTTTAAATTTATTCACACTACAACAAAAATACCCTATTACAATGCCCTATCTACAACGGGCACAGGCTGCCCGTTGTAATAGAATGCTATTACAATGGTCCACTCAGGACCGTTGTAATAGATGCCCTATACAACGCCCTTTTTACAACAGGCAATGACTGCTCGTTGTAATAGAATGCTATTACAACGGTCCTTTCATGCCCGTTGTAATAGATTGCAATTTTACAACGTTCACAAATGCCCGTTGTAATAGATGCCAATTTTACAACGGTCACAAAATGCCCGTTGTAAAAGGTGTCAATTTTACAATGCTCAAAACGCCCGTTGTAATAGGTGCCAATTTTACAATGGGTTAAAAATGCCCGTTGTAATAGATGCCAATTTTAAATAATTATTATATAATAATGACTGTTAAAAAATTAATAATTAATAACAATCAATAATTCATAATAACTAAATATTATCTTAATCAATCATTATTTTTTATATTTAATAATTTGTTATAATTAATTGTTAATAATTAATAAATTATTATTAATATTTATTAATTACACTTAATATTTAATTATTATAATTAATATTTAATTATTTAGTAATTATATTTAATATTCATTATTTAATACTTAATATTAGATAATTAAATTAGTAATTATATACAAGTTTCTTCTTGGTTTTGAATAGCGAAATTTTGGCTCTATTTTTCTTCATTCTACCGCTTAAAATTCCTTTCTATTTTCATTCTCCGGTTAAAATTCTACATTCCCTCCACTCTAACTTAAACATTAAGAAAAAATCTAAATCCATGCGTTACCAAATTTTCATTCCTCTGCTCTAAACCTAGATCTAAATCCATACCTATGAATTTAACCACGCCTTCTTTTCTGTATCCAACAGAAAAACGATGTTGAAGGTAATCGAAGTAGGCTACATCTCAACACCAAAAGCAGTCAACGTCGTGAGTCATCTACTGCCGCCCACATCTCAATGATGATGCCGAAGCTAATGATTAGCGACAAGGTTCATAGATGACATCGAGATTAATGGTTAGCTCTTAGATCCGTAGTTGACATCGAGGTTGATAACTGGTGCCGAAGCTAATGATTAGCGCCAAGAGTAATCATTGCCGCCAACATCTCAATGTCGCGAGTATTCAACATCGTGAGCGTTGAAGAGGAGCGACGTCGAGCACCATCAATGAGCAATGTCTGATATTGTGAGTGTCGAAGGGGTCCACCAGTGAGCAATGCCAAAGACAAGCAGCACCGATGTCGTCAGTTTCTACTCGGATTCGTACTAGAACTCAGATCTACATCAAAAACGAAAATTCCATATCGAAGGTTTGGTCATTATGATCAATGTAGTGAAAGCAATACCGAAGTGCGAATCAATGGCATAAATCATAGGGAACAATCTCATAAATCACTATGAATAGTTGCAAAAGTCAGAGGACTTCGAAGACAGGCAATATCAAGGCTTGAGGAGCGATATTTAGTGTTAAGGCCAAAGATCGAATTGATGCCAGAGACAATATCAAGAAACATCAGGTGATTTTGACCACTTCAGATCTCATATCTACACTAGTTTAGTTCGAGTAAAGTAGCATTTCAACATCCTTTTAGGTATGTGCTTAAACTGAATCTCAAGCATGAGCAAGATTTCTGGTTTGTACTTAGAAATAAGGATATTATATATCTTTCAGTAATTTCTAAATATTAATATTAGATATATTTTTAGGTATATTTATTTTGTGATTTCGAAATATATATAAAGTGATTTTGAAATTACATAACACAAAAGAACTCAATCTAGCTTTAGGCATATCAGTCTTTGTATATTAGATGTCATGTATATGTATGGATTTCAAACTAATATATGTTTTCACAATTCAAACATATAAAAATCAGATATATATCAATTTCAAACATACGTACAAGTTCGTATCAAAGGATTTTAAATGTCTCATTTTGAAAATTTGGATATAACGAGGCATGGTTTCAAGTACGTGGTTTCACATTTATTAGAAGAATTTCACTTATATCTGTTTACCAATAGATCTTGCATACGTATTTGATTTTTAAGTGTATTTTGCACATATTGAATATATAAAAGTCTTGAATAAGGCAGATTTTTAGAAATGTTAGTGTCAGGTTTTGAAATATGTAAGTTTTTGTGTATATGTATATATGTGGCTTTAAAGTCCCAAATATATTTGGTTTTAAAAAAAACTTGTATGAGTTTTGCATCTAAATCTAATATATATATATATATATATATATATATATATATATATTGGGTTTGAAAGAATGAAGCCCTATACATATGTGATTTCATAGTTCATGTATGCGTACGGTTTTGAAGGTACCAAGCTCATGAAAATGTAAGCTTCAAGTATACTTGGATTTCAAATGTAGTATCTATGATTTTAAAGAAGCACAATTTAAAGTATATTGATTTTTTCATATACAAGAGTTTCAAATAAATGTAGCTTCGTATATACAGGGTTTATATAAATTTTGTATTTATATATTGGGTTTTAAAATAGATATGGTTTTATATATGTTAGATTCTTAAGAGTGAAATGATTTTGAACTCATTGAGATTTCTAGTATTTACAGTCTTGACCTTATAAAGTTTGAATTCTGGGTATATAAGTTTTGATTTTGAACACACACGGCTCTATAATAAGTTGGCTTTGTAATATTTATTATTTCAAGCCACAAGGATATATTGATTTCACATGAAAGTTCCAGTTTTTAGTATATATGTCTGTAAATAAGTGTATTATCGAAATTCAAGTTTATTA
The DNA here is from genome assembly GCA_030737815.1 of Allium fistulosum. NCBI lineage: Eukaryota > Viridiplantae > Streptophyta > Magnoliopsida > Asparagales > Amaryllidaceae > Allium > Allium fistulosum. Next base: position 638,992,780 of record CM060907.1, on the reverse strand, counting down.
AGTTTTATAGTGTATTCAACATTCAATACCTGTCCAAATAAGCAGAGCTCATTATATACACGGGTTTCAATTGAATGTATTCCTTTAAGCTTTTTTCTTTCTGTCTCCTACATACCATGTATGTCTTAGTTGTATGTATGGTTTATACAAAATGTAACTTATTACCCTTTTCATTTCTCGTGTTCATTTAGTTGGATAATTTTTCATCTGTCAAGACGCTCTTACATTACTCCATTAAATGCCCAATACTATAAATAAGTTGTATTTGCAAGTAAATTAGAGAAATATATCAGTTACCAGAAACATTGCAGTATTAAACCGAAACTTGTAAGAATTTGGTGTGAATGGGTTGGATAAGTTAACTAGAATAACACGTAGTGTATTCACCATTGTTAACAAAAGCTGTAAAAATAATATATTTGATTAAGTAGCTGTCAACTTTGTTGCATGATTGATCTCATCTTCCTTATCTTTTATATTAGATTCCCTTCTCTCTAATCAATCAAATTATACAATAGGCGGGTAAGAAAAGCAGAGAGATTTAGTTGGGCTGCCACTTGGGGTGTAAATGAGGAAGAGGTTCTTGAAAATTTGCCAAAGGATCTTCAGAGAGCTATTCGGCGTCACTTTTTTAAATTTTTTGAAAAGGTAAGAGGATTTTAAAAGATCATAACAAACCATTTTCGTTGTTTTAATGTTTTGGTTCGGATGCTAAATGATCTTAGTTGACATTGCTGAATTGATTTTTGCATGTATCTCTCATTGGTTATTAATTTTGGGTTTATTCACCAATTAGAATGATATTCTATTCACACTTATATAAGTAAATTTTGAATATATATGTTTGCACATGTAGCTGTGCTAAGCGTATCATATTTTGAGCAAGTAAATTTTTTTGAATGTGTATAATTTTCAAAGTGCTTACCAAGTGCATTTCAGTAAATTTTAAGTATGGATATCTCTGTTTTGAAGTGTATATCCATGTATAAATGGCTTCAAGTGTGCACATTACACCTCTAGAAGTATATAGATCTTACACACACAGATATTTGTGTGTGTGTGTGTTTGGCTTTTTAGAATCATATGATCTTTTGCCTTTTTTCTATTGTTTGCTAATTGAATAAAAAAAATAGTTCATAAAATATGGCATATTGTGTTCGCCAAGATAGTTAGATCATTTTGAAAATATTGGCCAAGTTTTATAAAGCGGTTTCCTCAATGAAGCCTTGATATCAGAGTTTTAGGTTATGTGGGAGTAAAGTTGTATAGTTTACTCCAGCTGCCACTTAGAAGGTTGTACCTTCAATGGAGTGTCTTGTGATATTAAAATTTGATAATTACGAAATAGAAGTAACATGTTGAGAATAATGTACATCTGCGAAATGATCATGTTCCTATATATATTGGATTAGAAAAGATGCAGTTTTAGGCATGAGAATTTTGAATAGACATTTAATCTCAAGGATTCGCATGAGCAGTTTCAGCATCAACTAGATGTAGTTTCATTCCAGCAAATGTTATTAAGTGTCCCTATTCTATTTTTGGTTTAAGGCTTTCAGCAGCACAATTTCTATACAAGGTGATGGAGTTGTTTTGCTGTGGATGATTGATACGAGGAAAAGAGAAAGAGAGCCTGAAAAGAGAAAGCAACAATCAAAAAAAGATGAGTTTGTTGACAAAAGCTTTATGCTTATGTGTTAACGCTTTATATATTTGGCTGTTATGAAACTAGTTGTCATGTGTATGTTAGAACTATGTCAATGTAAACTTATCTAAGTTTTTGGAATGTGTTGGAATTTTATGACTCTAGCTTTTAGTCTTTTCGTATGTGATTTTGTGTGACGATCCGGTATTTTAGTAGTATTATTTTAATAGTTATTTAATCTAATTTAAATAAAAAGTAAACTTATCATTTTAAAATGAATATGACCTTTGAAATAATTGCCATTTATTTGTATGGATTTGTATTTTGGAATGGAAATTGATTTTTGAAAATTTAAAATAAAATCTCTTAATAATATGTACAATAAAATTTATCTTATATAATTAAATTAAAATGCTTACCTTGTTAACATCTGATAAATAAATATATATGAAGGATACTGTTTGAAATAAAATCAAAGTCTATCAATATAAAATATAAATATTAAATGTAAATAAAACTTATGTATATAATTTAAATGTTGATGGCTAAAATACAAAATGGAAATAAATATATAAATAAAAACAAGTGTATAAATAACTATAACAATTTTAAGTGAAACACAAGGTATAGAATAAAATAAAATAAAGTATAACATAATACCAGACAAAACAGTATCTTGAAGTTCAAACTAGAAGTTAATAAGTCAAACATTTGTATATGAATCAAGCAAGAAGACAAATATTTTTATACAAACTATCTTCATACACAAGCTTTGTCTACCTGCAAATGCATACTCACATACAAATATCTTCATACAGCAAATTGTAATGATAGTATGTAAACACAATAGGAAACCTTAGCATTTAATTACCATCATCTCAGCCAATATTTTGTCCTTTCAAATATTTGTAAAAAAATCTGATCAAAACTTAACAAAGAAGCTGAACCAAATAGCACCTTCCTTATTACATCATGTTACCTGTTATCTTCTATATATGTATGCATCTCCTATTTGAGTTCGGTCAGTAACAATTTAAAAAAAAACCCAGAGAATATGAGAACAAACATCTTCATTTTTTACAAAGCTTAAACTCAAGTTCAAACAAAAACAAACAAGAACAGAAGGTATTCAAGGGCAGTTCCAACTACAAGTTTCATAACAGCAGAGTGTTGTTTGCTCAGCAAGCTTACAAGTGAGTTAACCCATTTATTTCAGGATCTAAGAATAATCTAAATCTGTGAATATGATTCATGGATAACATTTGGTTGTGCTTGTATATTTCCTTCAGGTATGTGACTTTGTATATAACTATATGTCTGAACTATGCAGGTTTCTTTCTTCTTTATTTTGGGTTTCAGGGTAGTGAATAACCAGGGAAATTCAATACAACGCCATTTGATTTATATTAGGCTTATAATTTAAACAAAACAAATCTGTTTATACATGAGTTAACATTTAAAAATTGTTTAAGATAGGATAGTGATATACAACATCTAAAAATTTGATTTTTACAGGGAAGTTCAAACATATGATAAATTTGAATATGATGAATCATTGATTCAAGTTTATAATGTGAATTATTATTCGAAAACAAGATTTTTAAAACAAAAATTGTGATTTTTCATTGAGTATACCAACAGAAATTTGGAGATGAACTGAAAATGGGTTCTATCCAATTCCCAGTAATCAAAAAATTATTCGATGTTGAAATTTTGCATGAAGTAAGCCTAGAAACCGATAATATCAGGAAAACTATTAAACAATTTTTCTATTGAAGGAGATGTTGTATCGAAGCAATTCTAGGGTTTAGCTGTCGTTTATGGTTGAAGTCGGAGAAGAGGTGTTTCCTTCCCCTCTGGATGATCGAGCTGCGTGGTATTGCAGGGGAGGGTAGCATGGTCGGTCGGCAAGGCGAGGCCGGAGCTGCAGCACCTCCGGTGGTCAGAGCAAGGTGGGGCGAAGCGATTTGTTGGATGGTCGTATGTTTTAGTTTCGAATGGTAGTCCAGTTTTCGTTGAGGGCTTCGTGGTGCTCGTTCGAAGGTTGAGGTGGCACGTGGGGTCGGTCGGTGACTTGTTCAAGGTGGCGCAGGAGGTGGCATCGTCATTGACGATCTGTGTAGGTGTACAGGTATGGGTTTGTGTCAGTGGGTTGTTGGGTTCTGAGTACTCGAGTAAGCATAGTGATGGCCTCGAGTTGTGTCTGGACTGTGTAGCTTTCTTTCTAGATTTTAAGTTTTAAACTTAAAACTTAGCTAAATAAATAAAATAAAGAAAAAAGAGAAGAAGAGAGTGTTGTGTGAAAGAATAGGTGGGTGTCTCGGGACAATGGAAGAGCAACTCAAAGTGTAACCCGAGTTAGAACAGGGGAGTCTCGGTTTTTACAGTACTACGGTATTATAGAAATAAGGTTAAGCAAGTTGTGCTTTAACAAGTTTAAGCTCTATGAACATAATAAATGTTGATCAAATTTGAGTTAAGACTTTATACAAGTCTTAATTATTTTAGTGAATACTTAAAAATGTTTTAACTCTTAATTAATTATTTTAATTTAGTAATTAATTCACGTTAAGTATAAAATTAATAACATTTAAGATTTGTAGTTAATAATGATTTAATTTTCAAAGTTAAAGAAGATTTCTTTTAAATGTTAGTTAAGATGATTAATTATTCAATTAATTATTTTTAGGAAGTAATTAAGAATAATTAAATTATAATTGTAATTAGAGTTTGGATTAATTAATTTGTAATTAACCACTTAAGTCAATTAATGAATGATTAATAGTTAAGTAATTAAGTAATTTAATTAACAAATGACTAATTAACTGGTAATTAAGGAATATCTAATTTGTAATTAAGTTGTGTTAATCAGTAATTAAGATTTATTAATTAATGGTTAAAGAATAATTAATCTGCAATTAAGATTTATTAATTGGGTTTAAGGGTATTACTTAGTAGAAGTAATTAGGAATAAATTTCATGGTGTAATTAATCAAAAAGGATTAAATATTAAGTAAGGAGTTAATTACTTAAGTAAGTAATTACAGAGGAGTAATTACTGTTATGGGTAATTGGGGTTGATTTATGGGTGCAATTAATTAAGGATAAACAGTCATGGAATTTGGATAAGCATAATTACTTAATGAAAGTAATTAGATAATGATGACGATTTTAATATAATTAAAAAATAATTAATCATGGAGGATTAACTAAGATGAATGATTATGGGATGGTGAATCAATTGGGTTGTGATTAATTAATAAGCAGGATTTAAAAGGCGATTGATTTAATTCAATTATGGCTAATTAGATTTATTCGAGATGGTGTGATTGATTTATCTTGCTTATGTATGATTAAATGATTGTTTAAATGCCCTGAATTGATTGATACCCCCAATATGAAATGGTTCATGATATGATGTGTTTGGGTGGGCAATGATAATGTGGTTATCTGTCAATGATGAATTGCTAAGTGAAAAGGGTGACACCTTTAATTTAAAGTTGAATTGCATTTCACTTGAATGACATGTGTTAAGATGAACTGAATTCGAAGAGACCGGAGACGGTATTAGTTAATACCCGAAACCACTTCGTTTCTTTACAAATTGATACGTGGAACAATAGGTTGTAATGGAATGATTTAAGTGAATTGGACCACATAATCTAAGTTCTGGCACTTAGAAATTGCTTTCTGAAATAAGTGATGTCTATAACAACTTGTGAAGTTGTAAATTGATATAAGTACTCCGGGTTTATATGAGTTGTATACTTTTGCATTTCATGTTAGATGGTTTTACTCACGCTGGTTTCCAGCCTGACCCGGGTGTTACTTTGATGTAATGCTCGGGTCAGACCGAGTATTATAGATTTCCAGGTGAGGACGTCCTGGAGCTCAGGTGGCGAGCTGGATGGTAGGAACGTATGGAGTGTTACCGTTGTGATATATTTCTGTTTATCTGGGATATGTTGATTTGTATATGTCCAGTGATTGTATATATGTATAACTCTGATGTATTAAAATAAAATTGACAGGTATAGTTTCTTTTGTAAACCGTTATTATTTAATATTATATCTTGATCTGCTGCGAATGTGAGAATCTGGGTTGTGTTTTCTGTCTCTTCTTCATCTATCTCTTTTTTCTTTTCCTAACTATCTGGAATTTTCGGGATCAAAAATTCCGGGTCGTTACATTTTGGTTGTTTTATGATAATATTTATTACTCGTTAAATTATTCATTATTGGTATGGATGTACTGCATGGATGCAGCTGTGATTTTTTTTTAAATTTGCATTTATTTTGCAACAGTCAGAAATCGTTGCAATATCTGTATTACAACGGGCTATGCCAGTTGTATTATAGGCTATTACAACGGTCAGAACCCGTTGCAAGTTTAACGTTTTACAACGTTTATTGTCCATTGTAAAATACGGTCGACCTATTACAACGAGGACTAATACATAGGGCGTATGCCCATTGCGAAACCCATATTACAACGGGCATTGCCCGTTGTAAAAAGGCTGTTTTTTTGTAGTGTCACCGACCCCAACTAATATCATTCCAAGTTATAAGACAAAGTAAAATTTTAATTATCAAAATTTCTCAAAATTCTCAAAAAATTTCTAGCGCCTTAAAGTTACGAAAAATTACGCCAGCATCTCCTTGTGCGGCTCATCGAAAAATTTACAATACATATATAATATACATCTCATCTCAAGGATGAGGCATACCATAGGGAAAAACATAAAATGCGATATGTAATCCGAGATGTGTACCTTTTCTTAATATTAGCAAGCATATACATTTAATATAATATGAAAGTGAGCTCCAAATGCAAAGCATACACCGTCGGTACCTACTAAACACTTAGCAACAAATGAGAGCAAGTATATGGAAAGTAAAATCACTATATAACATAGACTAATATAACAACCATATGCAACCAAATAAATCATCATGCATCCTTACTTAATAGTGTTTACAATTACTGGTAAACAAAGTCAGTTAGACATAGCATTCAATCATTCCAAAGCCCGTAAAATGTTTATAGACCATCCGTATGCAATTTCAAATTTGATCGCTCACTCGATCACACAATTTCACTTTTGAACTAGTACCGCTCACTCGACTTCTCTAGTGTAGACTCCGATCTGTTCCTTGATTAGAAACCACCATTCTCCTTGCATAGCCATATACTATGATAGAGAATTTCAGAATAAATCAAAAATCTATGTCCAGAGTCCGCCCTTAAGAATTGAGTGAAAAATCCTAACTCGGACCGGTGTAAATCACCTCAAGATCATGTGCTTGAATCTGGATCAAACAGTTATGAAAATAAAATGATCTACATACAACTTACGTATCTATTTCAATTGGTTTCTTAACTATACCAAATTCTTTTTATTCACATTCATTATTACTTAGTATATTTCCTCTAATACTAATATCACTTAGGAACCATTCCATAAAATCATTACTTAAGTTTACTATAAACATTTTATACAACACAACATATTTTTATTATCACTTCCAATCTCAAGTTCATATTCATTTTAAATCACAATCAATTTCATTTAACCTTACTTAAGTTAAATTTCATTTCATGGCTCAATTTTAGATTTTCTGTTGTTAACCAAAATGTTTAACCATTTTCAAAAATTTGGTTTTACTTTCCACTTTCTCAAATTTAAAAGTTATATAAGCTTATCTCTTATAATTTCATAAATCTTTTCTTAAGTTCGTCCATATTCTATAATTACAACTTATGGTTATATAATCAGTTTACAACTTAAATTTATATTCATTTCACACTCTTCTACATCCTAAGAGTGTATAAAATCTCCAATTTTCCTTACTTAACTAGAATAGTTAACAAATTTAAAATTTGTTTTAACTTACTATTTTTCAACTTATAAGTTATAAAAACTTATTTTCTTATATTTTCACAAAACACTTATATTAAAATTTTCAAAATTCAAACAACCGGTTTTTCAAAACACTTTGAAATCATAATGTATACATAACTCATTTGTAATTTAAAACAATATTTGTTTGCCAAAAAAAAACTTTATTTTATCAAAACAAACTTTTATAGCTAATCACTATAGTAGCAATCCGTCACTTAGAAATTCAAAAATGAACACCGATGATGCTGCAATCATTACACGAATTATTTTCCAGTAACCAAAGTGGGTTCAGTGCTTTCTTATCTCTTTTAAATTCCATTTTAAAATATTTCTAATCAAAATATTTTCAAAATAATACTATTATTATTTCTTCCAAAACCTTTGAAAAACAATTTTCAAAATGACCAGGATTTAAATTCTCAAATTTCTTATTTTAAATCCATTTTTATTTATAACCCATATTTATAAATATACTTATACAATTTATTTTCCTTTTTATTTATATATCACATTTATAAATCATACTTATATAATTTCACTTCTTATATAATATCATTTCACAAATGTTATTTATTTTAATTATAATCAATACTTTATAATTCACATTTCTAAATTCACTTTTTTATATAACTCATTTTACAAATGTTTATGTTTGTTTAGATTATAATAAACAACTTTTATAAACATTATACCTTAAATCCAACCAACAAACCATATATAACTATAATAATTTCTGAAAAATTATTCCTTTATATATAAAATATAATTAAGGTAAAATTATTTCATTTACCCTATTTCAAAACCATACTATGTCGAATTTCTATGTTCAAGTGATTAGAGATCCCTATCGATAACGTTAATTACTCGTATTGACCACAATCCATAAGCCACTCAATAGATCAACCAACACAACATAAAACATTTTTATATCACTAACAAATAAGCGCTAATACACACACACACACAAAAACTCATTCTAGGATGCTACTGACCCTATATATACTGAGTATCCCACCAAATCCAATGCGTTCGCTAACCTAAGCTCTGATACCAACTGTGACGACCGGGCCTTCGTCCCTCAATGGCAGTGGGTACAACCACCATGGCACACATTGGTACCTCATGATTTGCTTTCACGGCCAGCCTCTCGATTGCACCAACCTATTCTAACTAGGATGTGTAGGAGTAAGAGTCATCTGCTCGCCACTAAATACAAGCGAGAACCCACTATCATGCAGCATAGAGCAAGCAAATCTGATCTCGGTCTCTCCAGACGAACAATCGATAAGAGGCCCTTAACCTCATATGGAAACCAATTCTTGTAGACTTATCACGTTTCCAACTCTCAACTTGCTATCCTTTGGCCAAGAACGAAGCTTAGTAGATTGGAGTACCATAGTCACTCTTCCCTACTTGAATCATCATTTTTAACACAATAATCAAGCCTACTCAGTTGGCCTCGTACTAAGTGCACGAGTAATCAGTTTCGACATCAAGTCTAGGAACCAAAAATGGCCAAAAATACAATCTAGCACACAAGCAATCACTAAGCCTGTTTAATTAATCTTTATTAATTAAATCACTTTTCAAATATTTATCTTAAAATATCTTTGAAAAGATATGTTCTCAAAACCCCTTTTAGATCTTAGATATTCGGAAAACATTTCCATATACTTATCTCAATTGTATAAGTATGTTCATGTAACGACCCGTAATTTTACCACTTTGAAAATGGAATATTTAATTAATTTCAAATATAGCTTTATAAGTTAAATGAACTTGTTTTAATTAGCTAAAGATGATAAAAAAAATTATTTTTAAGTTTTGTTTACATAAATAAATAGTTTGAATTAAAAACTAAAAATATGACCGGAAATTGGATCCCGAAATCTCAACGGTTTGACAAATGGAAATTGTTTTAAGTTGTTGCAACATTGTTTGTACATGCATACACATACACATACACATACACACACATATGTGTATCAAATTAGTCAAATCAAAGCTAAAGAAAATATCTAAGATATTTTTACAAAAAGTAAGTGAAAAAGGTAACATCAAATCACCATTGAAACATGAAAAGCAAACATCAAATCCACCATTAATGCATGTCATTCCATCTTAAGATATTTTTGCAATATTTCTTTTCACATTACATCTCATTAATGCATGCACTTGAGTATGAGGACAAAGATTTGATGTTGAGGTGAGGTGGTGTAAGAGATATTTTGATAATATCTAAGGGTAATTTAGTAATTTGCCACATTTTTCTAAGGCTATAAATGAGACCCTAAGGCTTCACAAATTCACACATCTCATTCCATCTTCTTCTTATTCACCTCTAATTTAATGGCTTCCATCACTTCCATCCTCTCATCCATAGGCCGAGCCATCTAGAAGCAATATTACAAGTGATCGTGGGCTAAAAGTTCGAGTTAGCAAAGCTATAGCCAATTTTTAGTTAGTCGTTTAAACCCGAGGTGAGTAAACTCCTAGACCATCATATTATATGCTATTGGATGCTATATATGTTTGATTATGATTATTAATGATGGTTGTTTAATATGAATGTTGAATATATATGCAAGTCACGGAAATACACGTCGATAAGCACAAAGGAAATAACTTTCCTTTATTTAATGAATTAGTGTATATGGAATGTAAAACCTCTTTAAAAAATTAAAAAATATGAAATAAATTCTAAAAATATTTTAAAATGTTTTAAAAGTGATAAAAAAATGAGTTTCCAAATGAAAAAAAAGTCGTTTTGATCAATATAGCTTAAAAACCACTTTCCGCAACACTTTCCGTAGCACTTTTCCGCAGCACTTTTCTATAACTTTTGAAATGTAGTTTTAAACGCAATCGTTCTTTTCCAAAAAATTTGTAAATATATTCAAATGATTAATAAAGTATTTTAAATATTATTTGAAGGATTTACAGAATGGTTAAATATTAAATGATTTAGAGTCGATCAAATTACTTGACCGCCTTATGGATGTCAAAGAGATAGTGTCTAGGCTTGAGTTTGGAAAACCAGTTTCCTGCTCTCCCTGGCTATCCGGATTGGCCCGATGGATGGGATAGTAAATTTGATTTACTCGGATCAAAATTTTCCGAATTTGAAGCATAATTCTCAAATATAAATAACTTGAATTTTATGGAGATAATCTTCTTGTACTCGGTGTTAAAGCCCGAAGAGGGAACTCATACTATTCATGGAATTTAAAGGGTGCTTTCACCGTTATTCCGCTCATAGTATTTGTTGAATACGGGAATTGATATTGAGTAGAATTAGATTATTTCTATAGATTCTGCTCACTTAACATTTACTGGTTTTGGATTAACATCCTAGATAACATGCTTTTAACCGAATTAAAATTATGAGTTTTGAATTAGGAAATCTTTGTTAAGATTTAAATGAAACGAATTGGAAATATTTTTCTAAGTAAAATATGGAAGGGTTTGGAATTATTCCATGATTTAAAAAGGTTTAAATTAACCAAAAGGATTTGATAACTGAGGCTTGATGATTCCATATACTTTGAGAAAGAAAGAAATATTTCAATGGATATATCTCTAAGGTATATCTATGAATGAATAAAGATATGAATTAAATTAAATGATGATTGATAATCACATATGAACTTAACATCTTTTTAATCGATGATTGGTTCGAAGGAACCGAGGTCGGATTTGGGTAATTCCTATCCGAAGACCACTTCGAACCAATTTACATATTCAAAGTGAAGACATGGATATGATATTAAGGTTTTTTGTAATGAAGGACTGCTTGTTGATCATTTGGGGATAAAATCCCAATATACATATAGTAGCAGTAGTCTCTTCGTTTTGCAATATCCAATGCAAGGACTAATCGCTACTAATCCTAGGAGTAACTCCCGACAGGATGTGGTAGGAGAGTGCCTTCAGTTTGTCCTGTTCCTGGACAACTTCTATGGACGGATGTCTGACGTTGCAATTGTAATTACATTGGTTGATTTCTATGAACGTATCATCTGATTGGTGGCGGAGAAGGCAACTTCTCATAGCTTAACACCCTTTTCTAAGACATACGACCTCAGGAGTTATACGTTTGTAGAAATCAGTTGTGTGATTTTGGATTGGCAATGTGGCATTCAAAGTGGAATGTGCTATGAGTAAGGTAATCGTTACCTCGATCCTCATCACCCGGAAATGACTAAAACAGGGTAGATGCGGCAGAGTTAAGTGGGTCACTCCCATTAGGGTATAGTCATCACCTTTCTAGATATATTTATTCCCGCTATGATGTCGGGTTTTAAATTAACGTAGTGTATGCAAAGAGAGCTCCTGGGTAGGTCGGGAACGACCGGGGTGATGACATATTTGGTACTATCTACGGTAAAGGTAAGCTGGTTCTGTGTTGGTAGAGGTTGGAGCCTCGGGTGAATTTTTCTAGAGATGTACTATCGGAAGGTAGTCCCTTACCTTATCACTGTATGGAAATCCATTCTCCAATAACTGCCTTCGGATTTGATTGTAGAGCCTAGTATGCTGGAATTTAATAATGTAACAATTTCGGCTAAGATTATGTAAACTTACTTGAAAAGTGTTTTCAAAAGAATTTCATTAAAAATAATATCCACATATTCTACGTAGCAAATGTTTTGGTTGTCATAAGGAAAAAAACCCGTTCCGTGTTTATGTGCGGCGTGGTCTTATGAGATACCTTTTGTTTTAAAACATCGTATTTTGAGTTTCTCACACCAGTCCCATGACTGACCCGGAGTTTATTTTCTTTTCCCCTTAAACTTTGGGTGCCCTATTTTCCTGGCCCGCCAACTAGTTAGGTGTGCTTGGAGCATTTTGGAATGGAGAATGGAGCATTTTGGGTGTTTTGTTGAAGTCATCTATCACTTTCCGTTGTGTCTATATTATGTATTAGTATTTACTAGCACTGTAAGGATAGGTTGTTATAACTATCCTAGCTGGGTTAGTACCCGTCGTAACTTTGATGGAATAATTTGGAGTAATTGCATGTACTACTCATATGTATAATTATGTGTTGAATATGTTGTGAGATTCTATTATTGTCCATCTTCGTCTTTATTTATTTACCCCATGATAATCTGCCCCTCCAGCACTTGTATTTATGGCACATGAATACCAAGGATGTATTAGTGTAAATTTCTGAGGGTCGAGGAGGTGGTTCGTCACATTTGGTATCAGAGCTTATGGTTGAGTGAATACCTAAGCCTAGATGGGGTCAACTCATTAGAGGTAGTGTGACGCCCCACTCCGAGACCCACATTAGCAAAGAGTATTACGAGGTAACACCGTCTGCTAATACGGAGAATAGAGCTGGATATGAGCGACCATCTATAGCCTTGCCTTAATTATCTATTGAATACATCGACAATTGCCATACATTTCCTTTTCTATCTCAAGTGGATCGACATATCCAATAAATACTTAATACAAAGCCATAGGTGGCTGAATGATCTATCAGAACGAAATATAACAACTCAAATGTAATACACATCACAGAACAGTTGATCATCACATACATTTACACATATACAGAAACGTTACAGAGTATACAAAATGATACATGTCAAGTGGTAAAGCAAGCCACAATATACAGGCGAGTCAAAAGTATACATATCAGAGTTACATCCAAAAAGGACTGCACAAAAAGCTATAACAAAAAGGAGCTAGCAGAATAGTCCATGCGGAAGCAAAATAGGCTAAGTCCAATGTACCTAACCTAAAACATCTCGGTCTGACCCGAGTATAAAATACACGGGTCAGTCTAGCTAAACAAATCAGTTAGATAAACTAAATGATAATGAACATACAAGGACATAAAGTACCACAAATATCTCCAAAAGAGATAACCAAATCATCTAACAAAAGATGAATCAAAACAAGCCTCATATCATCGGCAACTCAAATAAACAAAGGATATCATATCCCAAAACAAGCCAAAAGGCAACTAGCAAATACCAATAAAGGTAACACAAGTTTCCATAAGGTAATCGCTATATATCATGTGGTTCAAAGAAGCTACACCGAAGGACGATACACTAGGGAAATATAATTGTCAAAGAAACAAAAGATGCTCAAGCCCAGTACTGTATAACAAGGATCCACACGCCCGAAGGCAACGCCCGAAGGCAATAAACCCGAAGGTACAAGCCCAAAGGCAACATACCCGAAGGCAACGCCCGAAGGCAACAAACCCGAAGGTACAAGGCCGAAGGCAACATACCTGAAGGCAACGCCCGAAGGCAACGTCCGAAGGCAACAAACCCGAAGGTACAAGCCCGAAGGCAACATACCCGAAGGCAACGCCCAAAGGCAACAAACCGTAGTGGCGAAGGTCCGGAGGCCCAGTACTGGACACCACTAACTGGCAGAATGTGTCACAACTCTCAGAAAGGAACTCGAAAAATGTTAACGTGAGTCCCATACCACACGTTCGCACTAAACGGTTTACTAACCATTAGTTAATCTCACACTCAAAGTAGTACAAAGTTCACCTCATCTCATCGGTAAACTAGACCTAAAGGTCAAAACGGTCAAACAAATAGATTAGGAATTAACTGAAAAGATAAATCCACATGTTCATAGCACGCGTTTTATTTAATCATTTAATTCTCCTCCCTCTTCGCTCGAAGTGAAAAATTATGTGTGTTTTATATAGAAATTATAAGTTGGAGAAACGAGCTTTTAATACAATTTAAGAAGATCACTTTATAAAAACCCGTGTACGAAATCTAAAAAGAATCAGCAAAGTCAAAAATGCGATAACAACTAATTGGAGCAACTAAAATCGATAAACAATGGAAATTCAATCAAGAAATAGGCAAATAGGCAAAAATAGGCAGATCCAGACGTCTGGGGGTCAATCCAGATGTCTGGATTAAGGTTCTGGAAATTCAAAAACCATCCAGACGTTTGGAGGGTAGCTTCAGACGTCTGTCAGGATGGTTCAGACGTCTGAAAGGTGGTATCAGACGTCTGACAAGGTGTTTCAGACGTCTGAAAGGATGTTTCAGACGTCTAATTATGTTTTCTACAATTTTTTATAAATTCTGCCGTATATATTTTTGTTCCAGGTTTAAAACCAGACGTCTGAACTTGCATTTCAGACGTCTGAAGACCTGTTCTGGGCAATACTTTGCCTAGGCCATGATGGCTAAAACGTATCGGGAGCGATCGAATGAGCATTTCCTAAATTAGGTTATAGGAAATTTCTGAAATTGTAGAGAGATTGAGATGGAGAAGGTGTAAAGAAGGCTTACCTAAGCTTCTCTTTGATTTTGGAGCAAGAATTCGAGTTTGCAAATGAATCTAGGGCTTGGAATTTCTATTTCCCATTCTCTTCCCCCATTTTCAGTTGAACTAGAGTATTAGGAATGAAATGAGAATGAATGGGTTAAGAATTAAAGAGCTAGGGTATAAGTTGGGTTAGTGGGCTGAAACCCAAACCCAAAAGCCCAAATAGAAAATAGCAAAAATCTACTCACTCCAAACATATCGATGCTTATACTCAAAAAAGTCGCAAATGCTATTTTGGACTCAATGGAAGTGGTCTCGAGTCCCAATTCAACTGTTTTCAAAAAGTAGCTTTTCGGGCTTTAATCCGACTAACGATGCTATATTTAAATAAAATATTTAATATACAATCGTAAAATATGCGGGTTGTTACAGACTCCCCTCTTTAAAGAAATTGCATCCTCGCAATAATTAAGAAGAAAATAAAAAAGTAACAACCATAAAAGCATATCAACACAAAAGAAAATTTGAAATAAGAAGTTCACCATAAAGAGCACGAAAGAGTAAGTTCGAATGTGTTTGCTCGATGAATTCTCAAGATTCCCAAGAGCAACCCTTAGGATTTGAGGACCATTGAACTTCCATAAGAAGATTATCTTTCCTCCGAAGGCGTTTTAACCTCCGAAGTAATGATACGAATAGAATGTTGCTCCTAAGACAAATTTGGTGAAACTTCAATTTCTTCAATTACACCGGGCTCAAGAACAGAATCAGAATCCCTAAGATATTTCCGTAGTTGAGAGACGTGGAAAACGTCATGAATAGCAGAAAATTGAGCCGGTAATAAAAGAGGTGATAAGCCACAGAAACAATGCATTCGGTGATGGGAAATGGACCAACATATCGATGTGCTAATTTTTTCGATCGACTAAGACGCACAACACCCATCAAAGGTGAAACACGAATGAACACCAAATAAATCTGGACCTAAAACCAGCTTCTCACTGGCTTTAAGCCAACACGAAGAAAATCGGCATGGCCTTCCATAGAGTACCTCGAAAGGTGCCATACCAATACAAGATTGGAAGCTTATAATAGGAAGAAAACTAAACAAGAGACATATGATCTTCCCAACTTCCACCAAAATCAAGAACACATGCACGAAAGAGATCTTCAAGAGTTTGATTCACACGCTCGGTTGGTCCATCGGATTGAGGACGATAAGCGGTGCTAAAATTAAGCTTTGTTCTCAAAGCTTTTGAAGACCTTACCAAAATCCACTAGTAAAATAATGGATCACAATTGCTAACAATAGAAGTAGGAACTCTATGCAATATAACAGGACATAGAGTTCAGCCAAAAGAGGTATGGTCCAAAAGAGAAGGATGAGCCTCAAGGCTACACAAAACAAGAGATGAACATGAATCGGATTCACGATCTCGAATCTCACAAGTGGATAAAGTCTCGAGATCACTCCATTCGAATATCATCATAGAAACAACTACTTGTTGCTCTCGTCTTAAGGGCATCGACAACACGATTGCCCTTTGCGGAAGTATAAAAAATATCAAGATCATAAGATGCAAGGAACTCGAGCCAACGCTGTTGACGCAAATTGAGTTCCTTTTGAGAAAACAAATACTTCAAAGATTTATGATCGATGTAGAGAACAAATTTCTCTCCCGAAAGATAATGACACCAAAATCTAAGAGCGAAAACAATAGTCGCGAGAACCATATCATGAATGGCATATCTAGTCTCGACGAGCTTTAATTGTCAAGAAGCAAATGCGATAACACATTCCCTTTTCAACAGAATGACACCAAAACCAATACGACTAGTATTGGTACAAACAATAAAATCTGGGTTCCCTTCGGGAACCGCAAGAATAAAAGCATCGGAAAAGAGTTCCTTTAATCGATTCTCTTTTCCGAAAAGCTAAAACTTTCAAAATTATACTTAACTTTATATATATTCATCTTTTTAGAAAAATTTATTTTTTACAAGAATTCAATGTGTTTGACTGTCTCATCATAGCGTTTAGGAGATTCCTATCGATAACGTTGATCAAGCGCATCGACCAGAATTCTTAAAGCACTCAATGGGAAAAACAACACAAAATCATCTTCTATATGATATACAAGTCTCTTAAAAAATTTACAAATATTCTTTGCTCGTTTTAAGAACAAAGTCCAATCATACTTATAAATATCTTATTAAAAAGATTTGCAAATTTTAAATTATTGTTTTCATCCATAATCAATAAATACAAGGATAAACTCATCGAGATATTCGTAGAATACCCGATTCATAAGATGGATGAAATACGGTAGAAGGTTCGTCAAACCGAATGACATAACGAACCACTCACAAGAATCATAACGAGTGCGGAATGCGGTAAGTGGAATGCTATCCTCCGCAACTCGTAGCTGATGAAAACCGGTGGCAAGGTCGAGCTGAAAAGACCTTAGCACCATTCAATAGATTGCTTAGGTGATAATCCTAAGACAAGCTCAAATATAATGGAAAATTCACAAACTACTTGAATGAGAGAGATAATATTCTCCTCATCCCGTAGGTTTAAAGAATTAAAATGATATCACCGAATTTGGAAATCAAAATCATTAAGAACAAAAGAAATCTGCTTAACAGATTGAGGATGTCAAAGATATATAGTCCGCTCAGCACATAGGATGTGGGCTTCATAATAATTAAGCCAATCCTTTCCCAAAAAAAAATCAATTTCGAAGCCTAAGTAACGCATAACATGCAAATCGGCTCGAAAAGAGTAATCACATAAAATAATCTCGACATTTTTAAAAGAAACAAACTGAGTGTTGTGGATCCACCAACCGGATTCGCAATTCTCCAAGAAGTCATCAATCCCATAATATTTAAAGAAAAAGAATCAACAAGTTCTTTTGATATAAAAGAGTGGGACGCACCCGTATCAAAAGAAATCAAATAGGAAGATCACGAAATAAAATAATGCCATCAAGGATAGAAGGAGAATTACCTTGACCCAGAGAAGGGTTACTAGAAGCTTATGCAACATTCAGCTTTCCCTCCCTCATACTTTGAAGTTTGGGACATGAAGATAAACGGTGACCCAAACCTTTGCAATAGCGACAAGAAAAGGGTTTTGGACACTTATTTACATGGTGGTCCATAGAATCACAATTGTAGCATCGTCCATGACTAGTGGTAGAAGTCTTTGCTACCGAAATTGCATGCTTCCCTTTTTTGTAGGGATTAGGACTTTTGAACTTAATATGCCTCTTCTTGCTGATGTTGAAGTTTTGTTTGGCATCCACAACTTTAACATCATTTTCTTTATCGACCTCTTCAAGTCGAAGAGCGATATCTTCAAACTGGTCGAAAGGCACTTCTAATTTCAGAGGTAAAACCTTTTCGGTGTTCTTACTTAAAGCACGGATAAACCTTTAATTCTTTACAAGATCCAAAAGTTGGTGAGCAGTCATAAATACGCCATCAAGAGAAGGACTACTGGATTGACCGGCGCTGGGACTGCCAGATCTAACCATCTCTTCTTCTTTAAGAAAGAAAGAAAAATACAGAAGAGGAAAAAGGTTATTCTCAGAATGAATATCAAACAAACATGATTGATAAAACAAGGCATCATAAAAAAGAAAATAGGATAGAACGGTACGAAGACTCGAATTAATTCCTATGGCACGATGATTCAAAGATTCGTAACATTCGTACTACCCTTTGATGTACCGTAATATGTGTCACTGTTCTATGTTTATCACATTTTGTTCTGAACTCAGCTCTGATACCAAGCTGTGACACCCCACTCCGAGACCCACATTAGCAAAGAGTATTACAAGGTAACACCTTCTGCTAATACGGAGAATAGAGCTGGATAGGAGCGACCATCTATAGCCTTGCCTTAATTATCTATTGAATACGTCGACAATTGCCATACATTTCCTTTTCTATCTCAAGTGGATCAACATATCCAATAAATACTTAATACAAAGCCATAGGTGGCTGAAGGATCTATCAGAACGGAATATAACAACTCAAATGTAATACACATCACAGAACAGTAGATCATCACATTTACACATATACAGATACGTTACAGAGTATACAAAATGATACATGTCAAGTGGTAAAGCAAGCCACAATATACAGGCGAGTCAAATGAATACATATCAGAGTTACAGCCAAAAAGGACGACACAAAAAGCTATAACAAAAAGGAGCTAGCAGAATAGTCTATGCGGAAACAAAATAGGCTAAGTCCAATGTACCTAACCTGAAACATCTCGGTCTGACCCGAGTATAAAATACACGGGTCAGTCTGGCTAAACAAATCAGTTAGATAAACTAAATGATAATGAACATACAAGGTCATAAAGTACCACAAATACCTCCAAAAGAGATAACCAAATCATCTAACAAACGATGAATCAAAACAAGCCTCATATCATCGGCAACTCAAATAAACAAAGGATATCATATCCCAAAACAAGCCAAAAGGAAACTAACAAATACCAATAAAGGTAACGCAAGTTTCCACAAGGTAATCACTATATATCGTATGGTACAAGCCCGAAGGTACAAGCCCGAAGGCAACATACCTGAAGGCAATGCCCGAAGGCAACATCCGAAGGCAACAAACCCGAAGGTACAAGCCCGAAGGCAACATAACCGAAGGCAATGCCCGAAGGCAACAAACCATAGTGGCGAAGGTCCGGAGGCCCAGTACTGGACACCACTAACTGGCAGAATGTGTCACAACTCTCAGAAAGGAACCCGAAAAATGTTAACGTGAGCCCCATACCACACGTTCGCACTAAACAGTTTACTAACCGTTTGTCAATCTCACACTCAAAGCAGTACAAAGTTCACCTCATCTCATCGATAAACCAGACCCAAAGGTCAAAACGGTCAAACGAATAGATTAGGAATTAACTGAAAAGATAAACCCACATGTTCATAGCACGCGTTTTATTTAATTATTTAATTCTCCTCCCTCTTCACTCGAAGTGCAAAATTGTGTGTGTTTTATATAGAAATTATAAGTTGGAGAAACGAGCTTTTAATACAATTTAAGAAGATCACTTTATAAAAACCCGTGTACGAAATCTAAAAAGAATCATCAAAGTCAAAAATGCGATAACAACTAATTGGAGCAACTAAAATCGATAAACAATGGAAATTCAATCAAGAAATAGGCAAATAGGCAAAAATAGGCAGATCCAGACGTCTGGGGGTCAATCCAGACTTCTGGATTTAGGTTCTGGAAATTCAGAAACCATCCAGTCGTTTGGAGGGTAGCTTCAGACGTCTGATAGGGTGGTTCAGACGTCTGAAAGGTGGTATCAGACGTCTGACAAGGTGTTTCAGACGTCTAAAAGGATGTTTCAGACGTCTGATTATGTTTTCTGCAATTTTTTATAAATTCTGCCGTATATATTTTTGTTCCAGGTTTAAAACCAGACGTCTGAACTTGCATTTCAGACGTCTGAAGACCTGTTTTGGGCAATACTTTGCCTAGGCCATGATGGCCAAAACGTATCGGGAGCGATCGAACGAGCAATGACGACTAAGGATTTACGCCAAGCGACAACCCAGCCTTATAGGCTCTTCGATACACCCCAAATATCAATGTCCAAACATCCTTAAAAGGATTTTCATAAAATTGGACAAAAACACCAAGATTTGGAAAATTCACCAAATCAATCCAAATCAAAAGCAAATGAACATGAATAGAAGTTAGGAATTCATTCCTAACAACAATGAAAGTTATAGACGTAGATGTGAGTTTAAGAACTCACCTTTTAACTCAAAACAAAGATGAGAAGCTCAAATGCAAAGAAAAGATCAACCACTCTTCACTTCTACTTTACAAGCTCCAATCTAAGATCAAAACAAGCATTTCCTAAATTAGGTTATAGGAAATTTCTGAAATTGTAGAGAGATTGAGATGGAGAAGGTGTAAAGAAGGCTTACCTAAGCTTCTCTTTGATTTTGGAGCAAGAATTCGAGTTTGCAAATGAATCTAGGGCTTGGAATTTCTATATCCCATTCTCTTCCCCCATTTTCAGTTGAGCTAGAGTATTAGGAATGAAATGAGAATGAATGGATGAAGAGTTAAAGAGTTAGGGTATAAGTTGGGTTGGTGGGCTGAAACCTAAACCCAAAAGCCCAAATAGAAAATAGCAAAAATCTACTCACTCTAAACATATCGATGCTTATACTCAAAAAAGTCGCAAATGCAATTTTGGACTTAATGGAAGTGGTCTCGAGTCCCAATTCGACTGTTTGCAAAAAGTAGCTTTTCGGGCTTTAATCCGACTAACGATGCTATATTTAAATAAACTATTTAAATATACAATCGTAAAATATGCGGGTTGTTACAGATAGGGTTAGTATTACCCTAGAACGAGTTTAGTCTAAGAGAGCGCATATTTGAAATTTTATATTCGAGTTTATACCAATTCCCTAAAATAATTTCGTCTATATTTTTAAAGATGTTTCCTTACTATATGAGATAGTAGGGGATGAGTAATAGAAGAAGACAAAGGGGAGGTAGCAACAATACGACCACTAACGGTCGATCAAATGCTACAGTAATTGAGGAAGCAGTAATTCCCATGCCACCTCAAGTTAACTTTGCCACTCTTTGCAAAGATTATACTGGCTTGGGAGGAAAGCCATTCCAAGGCACAGAATCTATTATTGAAGTTAAAGCCTAGCTAAGATCCTGTGAAAAAATCTTTAAAGTATTAGACATTGATGATAATCAAAAAAGGTTCTTGGCTTCCTGGCAATTGAAGGATGGGGCTCTAGCTTGGTGGGAGTCCGTTACTCTTAATGAATCTAAAGATAATTTCTCTTGGGCAAGATTTCAAGAATTTTTTGAAGAGCAATACATGCCCGCCGCTGGCAAATCCCACCTCTATAGAAGTTTCATGGATCTAAAACAAGAAGCGATGTCTGTGGAAGATTATTTGCACAAATTCAATGAATTGTCTCGCTTTGGGCCTAGATTGGTAGACACGCCTCTGAAGAAAAACGAGATGTTCATTTCTGGAATGAAGGAGCAGTATCAGGATAGGATGACCGCCCATGTTAAAGGAACCTTTATGGATTTAATAGATATGGGTTTCTGTTATGAAGCTTTGGATAAGAGATATCCAATCGCAACCCAAAACAACAACAACAAGAGGAAGTTCAATAACAATGAAAAGAAGCCATGGCAAGGCATGCCCAGAGGAGGATCTCAGGAAAACCATTTTAAAGATGTTAAATGTTTTAATTGTGGAAAGAAAGGACATTATTCAAAGTACTGCAGGAGTCCCAAGGTTCAAAGGCAGCAGCAAGGAACTGTCTCTCCTATGGTGCAGAATAGCCTCTGCCATAACTGCCATCAATCCAACCATTGGAAGAACAGGTGCCCACTAATGAAGAAAGGAGAGCAGGTTAAGGTCTATGCTATCAAAGATGAGCCTTCAACCTCTACTGATATAAAAGGCAAGGGAGTTCTTAAAGGTAATATTTATGTCAATGATGATTTAGTTAAAGTATTATTTGATCTGGGGCTTCCCATAGTTTTATTGCTAAAGGATTGGTTGATAGATTAAAACTGATCACAAAAATAGTAGATAACCCTATTTGCGTGTCAAATCCTATAGGCGGTACAATTAATCTTTGTATGATTTGTGAAAACATCCAAGTTACTCACCTCTCCAAAAAAATTTCATGCTACCTATTTGTTCTTGACTTTATTGGGTTTGAAGTTTTGCTCGGTATGGACTGGTTATCCAGGAATAAAGCTGTACTTGATTGTGTTAAAAGGACGGTAACTTTGTGGACCAGCTTCGGGAAGTTTATAGAAATACCTTGTGAAGAACCTAGTCCGATAAAGGATAGTTTCATGTATGCACTAGACTCATCTCAAAAAGATTTGGAGACAATACCGGTTGTCAAGGAATTTCAGGATGTTTTTGAGGAAGTTAAAAGTTTGCCTCCGCATCGAGAAATTGAGTTTCGAATTGACAATTCCTGGTGCAAGACCCGTTATTCACCCTATTCGAAGGATGGCCCCGAAGGAAAAGATTGAGTTGGCAAACCAAACTAATGAGTTGTTAAAAAAGGGACTAATTAGACCTAGTCGCTCAAGTTGGGGCACAGCGGTAGTTTTTGTAGCTAAGTCTGACGGCTCCCTAAGGCTTTGTGTAGACTATCAAGACCTAAATACGCAAACAATTATAAACAAGTATCCTCTACCCCAAATAGATGACTTATTTGATCAACTTCATGGTGCCCGAGTATTTTCACAAATGGATTTAGCCACAGGATTCCATCAACTAAGAATAGCTGAGGATGGCATTCCATTAACTGCATTTAGGGGCCCAGATTGCTTTTACGAATGGTTAGTTATGCCTTTTGGGTTGACTAATGCACCCGCCTATTTTTTAGACCTTATGAATAGAGTATTCAAAGATGTGCTAAACAAATTCATGTTGATTTTTATTGATGATATTCTTATCTATTCCAAAACCGAGGAAGAACACGAAAGACATTTGGAGATTGTGTTGGAAATATTGCGGAGAAATGTACTTAAAGCTAAATTCTCGAAATGTCACTTTTGGGAGAAAGAAGTAAGATTCCTTGAGCATATTGTGTCAGGAGAAGGGATCTCAGTAGATCCAGAAAAGATTTTAGCTATACAAGATTGAAAGCAACCACAAACCCCGAAGGACATCCGCAGCTTCTTAGGATTGGCAGGATACTACCGGAGATTCATTCAAGACTTCTCCAAAGTTTCCTCCCATCTAACAAAATTGACTATGAAGGATGTTAAATTTGAATGGACACCAAAATGTGAAGAAGCATTCAAGGAACTCAAGAGAACTTTAACTACTGCTCCAGTCCTAGCTATTGCTGATGAAGGTGGTGGTTTAACTATATATACTGATGCTTGTGGGGAAGGAGTAGGCGCTGTTATGATGCAGCATGGAAAGGTCATCGCTTATGCAAGTAGAAAACTAAAGACTCATGAGAGGAATTATGGAACACACGACTTAGAATTATTAGCCGTTGTGTTCGCATTAAAAATATGGAGGCATTATCTACTGAGTGAAAAGTTCGAGCTCTTCACGGATCCCAAATCGTTGAAGTATCTTTTCACTCAGAAGGACTTAAATATGAGACAACATTGGTTAGAATTTCTCGCATCATATGATCTTGATATCTTATACACACTTGGGAAAGCCAATGTAGTGGCGGATGCGCTAAGCAGAAGGCATGTCGTTATAGCTTATTTAGTGGTACATCCAACCTTGATTAATCGTATAAAAGAGAGTCAGCTCAAGGATCAAATCATTTCAAGAATAGCTAGGGAAGTAGAGGAGAATATAATACAAGGAAGATGGATAGCATTCAAAGTAGATGAGCAGAGAATCTTAAGAATTAATGGAAGGATATGTGTTCCCAATGTCGATGGGATAAGGCAAGAAGTTTTAATAAAATGTCATAATTCTCGACTTTCTGTACATCCTGGAGTTACTAAAATGTATCGAGATATGAAGAGAACTTTTTGGTGGGATGGCATGAAGAGGGATATTTCTATCCATATTAGCAGATGTGCAAATTTTCAACAGATCAAAATTGATCAGCAAGAGACCACTGGATTACTCCAACCTCTTGAAATTCCGACTTGGAAATGGGACCAAATATCGATGGATTTCACGATGGCTTACCCCGATCAAGAAAGGGAAATGAAGGCATTTGGGTTATCATAGATCGATTAACCAAGAGCACACATTTTATACCAGTAAAACCAACGAGAACTGCTGCAAGTCTGGCAGAAATATACATGAGGGAAGTAGTTCGATTGCACGGTGTCCCCAGTAGTCTAGTCAGCGATCGAGACCCTACTACGCCATAGATTGCATACTGCAACACCCAAGAAGTGATGCAGGAAGTGCCAAAAAATGTTGCTGTAGGCTAAAAAAGGGAAAAGGCAACACTTTCTCGGTGATGCATTTTGCCGCGTTGCCCTAGAGTCAAAGGCAACATCTTTGCGGCCCTAGGGCAACATCGGTTCTGTTGTTGCCACAGGTACCAAATTAACTAAAAAGTGGGTCCCACAATCTGGGCCCAACATGTGGGCCCACATTGTGGGGCCCACTAATTCTGTGGCCCACCTTTACGGAACCCTGTTGTGGGGCCCATATTCATTAATCTATGGTAACACTTTTACCATCCAATGGCAACACTTTGCCAGTTTATTACCACATTTAACATCACATACTGCAACATTATATCATATCTATGGCAACACCTTTTGCAATTTAAATTGGAAATGTACTGCAACATTATACTTCTGCAACATTATATTATATCTATGGCAACATTATACTGCAACATTATATCATATCTAATGGCAACATTACACTGCAACAAAGTACTTTTCATTTCAGAATAACCAGCAACACAGGTTTTACTTAGTCAAGTACAAAATAACGAACATACTTAAAAACATAGCCAGTGTATTCATAGTTACAGCCAGTACATACTAAATTCTACTTATTAACAGTACATTCATATTTGCGAGCCTCCAGTGCCATCAGTGCCATCAGTGCCTCTAGTGCCTCAAGTGCCTCCAGTGCCATCACTGCAGACGGTCGCACAAAGATCCCCAACATCAATTTGCATGTTAGGGTTTGCTTCGCCTAATTTCTTAAGCACCCATGTCAAGTTCTCCCGAACTTTTTGGTTCACCTTTGCATCAAATTCATTTTGGACCTTCTTGTTCACCTTTGCTTCGACTTCGTCAGCTATATTTTCCCTTATCTTCGCTGCCATCTCCTGTATGTATGTGCTTATTGTTGGGGCATATTTTGAAACTTCTGCAAACTTTGTCTGTCATTCTATAAGCTAAGATGGACCGTGCGACTTTCCATCAGAAATCATTTCTTGAACAACTCCATCACTTCCTCCTTCACCAATTGCTTTTTCAATCTTATCCTGCAAAATAAAGCAATTTCAAAATGTGACATTAAATAAAATTAACAATTCTGAAACAAGTTTCTTAAACAAGAATTGTTTTGTAATATCTATTAACAGTTTTAAAATGGATTCAGAAAATATCCTGCTATAGGTTTCAACAAAACAGGATCTAATTCTACAAAAATGTCGATGCGCAAAATGAAGCATTTTTTTGACATCTGATTGAAGAGAAAAAAAATTCTTACAATTCTGTACTTCATTACTGAAGTATCAGTCTTGTACACCTTTCCTTCTTTCCGCTTGCGAGTTTTAACAAAAAGTTCTCCATCTGATTCGTTGGACTGATACAAATTAAATGAAAAAAGTTAGACAGCAAAAGGGTATCAAACCAATTTTTCCAGAACATATATCACTAATCAATTCAGAAATTATACTCAAAGTCAAAGCAAAACTAAGGTAAATATGATCACCTTTACATAAAAACAAATCTCGGTTCAAATGAAGAACAGAAACCATAAGTGCACACAAGCTAAACGTCTCGAGCAACTCACAGATGCAAAAATGGAGCAACAGTAAGTTCTCAAGCAGCTTACAAGTGCAAAAATAAAGAAACAACAAGTATAAAATCAC
The DNA here is from genome assembly GCA_030737815.1 of Allium fistulosum. Lineage (NCBI taxonomy): Eukaryota > Viridiplantae > Streptophyta > Magnoliopsida > Asparagales > Amaryllidaceae > Allium > Allium fistulosum. The sequence goes on along the minus strand of CM060907.1, from coordinate 638,966,348 downwards.
AACATATGTAGCAACAATATCAGAGCTTTTTCAAACATAGTATCAAGTGATGTATCAGTTTTGCAAAATTCAAGGCTGAACTAAGGAAAATTTGCATAGTAAATATCCCATATGTCTATGCTTTCAGATTATTAACTGTAAGCACAAAGATAACAATATCCCATGATTCATCTTAGATTCTGATGCAAAACTAAGATTACCCCGTGATTAACCCATGAGCCATGAACATATATATAATACTAAAACGATTTAAGCTTAGCAAGGCAGTAAAGCCATCAACATACAACAGACAAAAGACATGCATCAACTTGACATCCATATGCTTAAGAGTTAAGAGTGTATCCAATAGTTTACAAATTACTTAATTTCCACAGAGATGGATTGGACTCATATTTAATGTTTAATATGCATCTAACTTGCAGGCGTATATTGACCAATGACGGACAAAAGACCTACCGTGAATCTAGAAAAAGTATTTTGAATAAAACGTTTCACTCCACTGATATATCCTTCACTGAACTTAGGAAGTTCTGCCCATATTTTTTCCTCGTCGTTCATCACTAATTTACACACAAATAGCATACAAAGACAAACACAATAATAAAATCAAGAATATGATTACACCTGAACTCACAAGTAAATCAGTAAATTAGGCAACACAACAATCAAATTAGGAAAAACTTGAAATATACATAGAGTGATACCTTAAGAAGCAGATTAAATCGAAGCCCTAACTGAAATTTGAAACCCAAACGAACCCCAATTGAAGACCTAATTGAAACACCGAAGCCCTTATTGAACTTGAACTCGAACTTGCCCTAATTGAACCCCAATTAAGCTTGTAAACTTAGAACTTTTAGCCCTAATTGAAATCGCAGAGTGTTTGAGTGTTTGAGAGGTTGAGTGGCGGAGTACGTATTTTGTTAAGTGTTTGAGTGAAACCCTTTAATATTTTGTTAACTTTTGCCGCTTTTTTTGCTTCCCGCATTAAAATTTATTTCAGCCCACTTTTTTTCAGCCCACACTCATTTTTATAATATTTTTATAAGTCTATAGCTACTGCAACATAGTGTTGATATCTATGCTAACATCCTGAAGCTAATGTTGTAATAGACAAAAATCAGCATAGCTATCGTTACAATGTAGCTAGCAACATCTTGTATTTTCGTTGCAATAGGCCATCTATGGCGTAGTGTATCTTTACCAGTAAGTTCTGGGAGGCATTGCAAACAACTTTAGGAACTAAGCTAAACATAAGCATCGCATATCACCCCCAGACCGATGGACAAACAGAGAGAGTAAATCGAGTGTTGGAGGATCTTCTAAGAGCTTGCATATTAGATTTTGGAGTTTCATGGGAAAGCTACCTTCATCTAATAGAATTCTCTTACAATAACAGTTATCAGACTAGTATTGGCATGGCCCCGTATGAAGCTTTGTATGGTCGTCCGTATAGATCCCCAGCATGTTGGATCGAGACCGGAGTTCGATTAGTACTAGGTCCTGACATGATTAGAGAAGCTTCAGAAAAGGTTGACATGATTAGGAAAAAAATGAAAGAAGCCCAGAGTAGGCAGAAGAGCTATGCTGATCAAAGGCGATGAAATTTAGAGTTCTCAGTTGGAGATTATGTATTCCTAAAAGTTTCTCCAATAAGAGGAGTGGTAAGATTTGGTCGGGCAAGAAAGTTAGCACCTCGATTTATTGGACCTTTTCCTATTCTTGAAAGGATTGGCCCATTAGCTTATCGTGTGGAACTGCCCAAAAGGTTATCTGGTATACACAATGTCTTTCACGTATCTCACCTACGAAAATATGTGTGATCCAGAGCAAATTATATAAACAGCTGCCCAAGAAGATTTAGAAGTTGGACTTAATTTGGTGGTTATCAGGCGACCAACGCGAATCGTAGATAACGATGAGAAGCGATTAAGGAGGAAGGTTGTAAGATTGGTTAAAGTCCAATGGAGTGGTGATGCAGCAGACTGCACATGGGAGACGGAGGAAAGAATGCGTAAAGCCTACCTTGAGTTTAGAATGGATACATAGTTGTATGTGTATGGAGTACTCACCAGCTTGTGATGATGTCACTTGCTATATCTTATACATGTGTATCACTTTGTTATATATATATATATATATATATATTTGTCTTCGAGTTATCTTGTTCTTATCCTTAATTCCGAGGACAAAATTGTTTTAAGGGGGGAAGTATGTAACGACCCGTAATTTTACCACTTTGAAAATGGAATATTTAATTAATTTTTTATAGCTTTATAAGTTAAATGAACTTGTTTTAATTAGTTAAAGATGATAAGAAATTTATTTTCAAGTTTTGTTTACATAAATAAATAGTTTGAATTAAAAACTAAAAATATGACCGGAAATTGGATCCCGAAATCTCAACGGTTTGACAAATGGAAATTGTTTTAAGTTGTTGCAACATTATTTGTACATGCATACACTTACACACACATATGTGTATCACAGTTAGTCAAATCAAAGATAAAGAAAATATCTAAGATATTTTTACAAAAAGTAAGTGAAAAAGGTAACATCAAATCACCATTAAAACATGAAAAGCAAACATCAAATCCACTATTAATGCATGTCATTCCATCTTAAGATATTTTTGCAATATGTCTTATCACATTACATCTCATTAATGCATGCACTTGAGTATGGGGAAAAGGATTTGATGTTAAGGTGATGTGGTGTAAGAGATATTTGGATAATATCTAAGGGTAATTTAGTAATTTGCCACATTTTTCTAAGGCTATAAATGAGACCCTAAGGCTTCACAAATTCACACATCTCATTCCATCTTCTTCTTCTTCACCTCTACTTTAATGGCTTCCATCACCTCCATCCTCTCATCCATAGGCCGAGCCATCTAGAAGCAATAATCCAAGTGATCGTGGGCTAAAAGTCCGAGTTAGCAAAGCTATAGCCAATTTTTAGTTAGTCGTTTAAACCCGAGGTGAGTAAACTCCTAGACCATCATATTATATGCTATTGGATGCTATATATGTTTGATTATGATTATTAATGATGGTTGTTTAATATGAATGTTGAATATATATGCAAGTCACGGAAATACACGTCGATAAGCATAAAGGAAATAACTTTCCTTTATTTAATGAATTAGTGTATATGGAATGTAAAACCTCTTTAAAAAATTTAAAAAATATGAAATAAATTCTACAAATATTTTAAAATGTTTTAAAAGTGATAAAAAAATGAGTTTCCAAATGAAAAAAAAGTCGTTTTGATCAATATAGCTTAAAAAGCACTTTCCGCAGCACTTTCCGTAGCACTTTTCCGCAGCACTTTTCTATCACTTTTGAAATGTAGTTTTAAACGCAATCGTTCTTTTCCAAAAAATTTGTAAATATATTCAAATGATTAATAAAGTATTTTAAATATTATTTGAAGGATTTATGGAATGGTTAAATATTAAATGATTTAGAGTCGATCAAATTACTTGACCACCTTATGGGTGTTAGAGAAATAGTGTCTAGGCTTGAGTTTGGAAAACAAGTTTCCTGCTCTCCCTGGCTATCCGGACTGGCCCGATGGATGGGATAGTAAATTTGATTTACTCGGATCAAAATTTTCCAAATTTAAAGGATATAATTCTCCAAATATAAATAACTTGAATTTTATGGAGATAATCTTCCTGTACTCGGTGTTAAAGCCCGAAGAGGGAACTCATACTATTCATGGAATTTAAAGGGTGCGTTTGCCGTTATTCCGCCCATAGTATTTGTTGAATACGGGAATTGATATTGAGTAGAATTAGAAGAATTCTATAGATTCTGCTCACTTAACATTTACTGGTTTTGGATTAACGTCCTAGATAACATGCTTTTAACCGAATTAAAATTATGAGTTTTGAATTAGGAAATCTTTGTTAAGATTTAAATGAAATGAATTGGAAATATTTTTCTATGTAAAATATGGAAGGGTTTGGAATTATTCCATGATTTAAAAAGGTTTAAATTAACCAAAAGGATTTGATAACTGAGGCTTGATGATTCCATATACTTTGAGAAAGATAAAGAAATATTTCAATGGATATATCTCTAAGGTATATCTATGTATGAATAAAAATATGAATTAAATTGAATGATGATTGATAATCACACACGAACTTAACATCTTTTTAATCGATGATTGGTTTGGAGGAACTGGGGTCGGATTTGGGTAATTCCTATCCGAAGACCACTTCGAACCAATTACGTATTCGAAGTGAAGACATGGATATGATATTAAGGTTTTTCGTAATGAAGGACTGCTTGTTGATCATTTGGGGATAAAATCCCAATATACATATAGTAGCAGTAGTCTCTTCATTATGAAATATCTAATGCAAGGACTAATCGCTACTAATCCTAGGAGTAACTCTCCACAGGATGTGGTAGGAGAGTGCCTTCAGTTTGTCCTATTCCTGGATAACTTATATGGATGGATGTCTGATGTTACAATTGTAATTACATTGGTTGATTTCTATGAATGTATCATCTGATTGGTGACGGAGAAGGCAACTTCTCTTAGCTTAACACCCTTTTCTAAGACATACGACCTCAGGAGTTATACGTTTGTAGAAATCAGTTGTGTGATTTTGGATTGGCAATGTGGCATTCAAAGTGAAATGTGCTATGAGTAAGGTAATCGTTACCTCGAGCCTCATCACCCGGAAATGACTAAAACAGGGTAGATGCGGCAGAGCTATGTGGGTCGCTCCCATTAGGGTATAGTCATCACCTTTCTAGATGTATTTATTCTCGCTATGACGTCGGGTTTTAAATTAATGTAGTGTATGCAAAGAGAGCTCTCGGGTAGGTTGGGAACGACCGGGGTGATGACATATTCGGTACCATCTATGGTAAAGGTAGGTCGGTTCTGTGTTGGTAGAGGTTGGAGCCTTAGGTGCATTTTTCTAGAGATGTACTGTCGGAAGGTAGTCCTTTACCTTGTCATTGTATGGAAATCCATTCTCCAATAACTGCCTTCGGATTTGATTGTAGAGCCTAGTATGCTGGAATTTAATAATGTAACAATTTCGGCTAAGATTATGTAAACTTACTTGAAAAGTGTTTTCAAAAGAATGTCATTCAAAATAATATCCACATATTCTACGTAGCAAATGTTTTGGTTATCATAAGGAAAAAACCTGTTCCGTGTTTATGTGCGGCGTGGTCTTATGAGATACCTTTTGTTTTCAAACATCGTATTTTGAGGTTCTCACACCAGTCCCATGACTGACCCGGAGTTTATTTTCTTTTCCCTTAAACTCTGGGTGCCCTATTTTCCTGGGCTGCCAACTAGTTAAGTATGCTTGGAGAATTTTGGAATGGAGCATGGAGCATGGAGCATTTTGTGACTTTTGTTGAAGTCATTTATCACTTTCCGTTGTGTCTGTATTATGTTTTAGTATTTACCAGCACGGTAAGGATAGGTCGTTATAACTATCCTAGCTAGGTTAGTACTCATCGTAACTTTGATGGAATAATTTGGAGTAATTGCATGTACTACTCATATGTATAATTATTTGTTGAATATGTTGTGAGATTCTATTATTGTCCATCTTCTATCATTATTTCTTTACCCCATGATAATCTGCCTCTCCGGCACTTGGATTAACGGCACATAAATACCGAGGATGTATTAGTGTCAATTTCTAAGGGTCGAGGAGGTGGGTCGTCACAGTTCACAAACATATCATTTTCAACACTTAGAAAATATCTCTATATACTTAAATTCGTAATAAGTATATTTACAAATCTTTTGAGCAAAGCTTCATATTTTCCAAAACACGCTTTGTCGGGTCAAGATGAATGTTGCGTAAAACATCGTTACAACAACCCAAAACAGTAGTATAGAGATTCAACTATTTATACTTGTATAAATCCCGTATACTATATAAAACACTTCCTTTTGGAAATCACTTACTATAACAACAGTGTTATAGTCTATGCCTTTCTCGCTTTCTTAAAAACGTTTATTACAACAATAAATGTTGAAATCTTTGTTTTCATCACTGAGTATATTTTAAATCACTTTTTAGAACCATTAAAATCCATTTAAAAATATCACTTTCAAAACATTCCTTTAAAAGATTATCTTAACTTTTAAAACATGAATGTATTTCCTTTATATAAATACATATTCAAATCTCAACATAAATCATTTCCTTATTTATAAAACTATGTTTATAAATCTCCATTCTATTTTAGAAAACTTCCCTTTATAAAATCTTTTTATTTATAACATCCTATTTATAAATCCATTCCTTTATAAATCTCATTTATTTATAAAAACCCATTTGTAAATCTATTTACCAAATATCAATTACAATTCCATTTTCAATATTTATAAAACTCCGTTTATAAATCTATTAATTTATTTATAAAATATTACTTTTATAAATCTTTTATATAAACCATTTCAGAAATATTTGTTTCAAACTATTTCTATATTCTTTAAAACTGTATTTCATTTATAATAAAAGATGGACTTATATATTAAGTTTTCTAAAACCTTTATAATACAGTTCAAAAATCTTTATTTAACATATTTCATAAATTTTGTGTTTATAATAAGAAAAATCATACGTTTTATTTTATTTAAAATAAACTCCTTTTAATAATTCAAGAATAATTATTAAAAACATATGTTATTTCAAAATCCCTTTAAATCAAAATCTTCACTTTATAGTATTTTGAACTACTAAAAACAGAGCCAAGCGCTATTATAGCACTAAATAAGCAAAATTGTGACATCCCGGAATTTCGAGGAATTTAAAATGCGATAATCTCTTAATTAAAGTATTTAAAATTGATTTAAATTGTTATTTTCAAATATAAATAACTAATTAATTAATAATGTGATGTTTTAAATTAAGATTATAGATTGATTTTAAATAAGAATAATTAGATACAAATTTAATTTGTGTTATTTTATAAATAGATTTAAATAGTTCTATTATTTCTAATTTAATAAGTGTTATTTAAATGTGTATATTTATGTGTTTACAGGAAAATTATAATTTGAGAATTTAATATAAAAGTGTTCCAATTTAATTACAATAAAAATCTATCTTAAATTTAAAGTAAAACTCTACTTATTACATTTTGATCTATAATAATTTGATGTAATTTTGGTAATAATGTTTAAATTAAGATAAATCTTGTCAATATTAAATATAATTATAAAACAAGTATATGGTTAAATGTAAGTATTAATATTTATAAACATATTTAACATAAGTAAAAATAAAATAAAATAAATAAATAAATATAAATAAAGTGTTTGGTAAGTTATGTTTAAAATAGAAAATATATATTAGATAAATACATTAAGTTATAAATAGAAATACAAATAAGTAGTCATGTAAAAATAGGAATAAATTCACAAGCTAACATAATAAAAATAAATATAACAACTTATAAAAGCTTAAGTAAGTCTAGAATTATATAGTATACTTGTATTTTGCAGGCAAGTAATATATACATACTATCACCATATGTATGCAAAGTAACAAGTCAAAATAAAATAAAGAATGGTATTGTAAACATGTAGGTATGCAAGGCTGAAGATATAAGGAAAAGATATCTTCCTGGTTTGAACAGATAGAATAAGTATTTATGAACATAGCTAGAGATTTGTATAAGATGTGTATGTACACTTGAAAGGAAAGAAAATATATAAAACTAACATAAGTACATACGAATTGAGATAAAAGGGGATAAGTATGACACTTCTAATAAATTCTTGTACCAATGTTTCATTTCAGCCTCTTTATTAAAGAAAAAATCTCTGAACAAATCTTGTACAATGCAAATATTAGCCCCATGTATAAGAAAAAATCTTGTACCAGCAGACAACTTAGCCTCTGCACATTGTTTCTATATATCAAAGTTCCTTTTTCATTTCGATTCATTCAAACAATACAAAGCAAGACAACAAACCCTGTAACCCTTTTTCAAAAGCCTGAGCAAGGCTACTCTCAAATGAGAACCTGAAATCAAGCAAAGCATTTCAATTTTTAAAGAAAATAAAGCATCTTTCAAAAGAAATCTCTGAAGTCCATTCCAGTTTTTAAAGCTTTCAGTTTTAAGTCGAGCAAAACATTGTTCTCTGGAAACAAAAACAACAAAAGATGCAAAGTTTCAAATTATCAAGTTTCATTCCAGTTTCAAGCTTTCTGCCTTAAAACAGGCGAGTAAACATTTTTATTTAAAATCTAGATAAGTTAATGATGGTTGTTGTGAAATCTTTGTGATGATGATATCTTGCATGTGTAGATATAAATGTAGAATTCTGATATATGATTGTATTCATGTGTACATGTCTGTTATACATTGTTCTTCTCTGTTTTATATTACAGAGTTTAAGTTTAATTCAAATTCCACTTTTCTTTCTCCTCTGATCTGTGATAGGTCTTAGTTTCAAACAAATTTAGTTTGTTTAAACCTTGAACTTGGATCTGTAAACAGTTTAAACATGTTATATTTATATAGTGTCTGGAAATCCAGCTTTAAAGTAAAATAAGAAATTAAATTACAAACATGTAAAAACTAATGGTTAAAATTTTCTAATTCAAGTATATAACTTGAAATGGCCTGGGAAAATATGATTTTTAAAATCAAAATCACAGTTTTAAATGAAGTAATGAATGTGGATTTTGGGGATAACTGGAAATGGGTTGTCGAGAGTTTTCTGATGATCTATGTGGCTGGGATGGTCGGAATCTTGTCTGGGAATGGACGAAGCTACGGGGTGTTTGGGAAAAATGTCTGGAAGTGTTCCAGATCGTCGAGGCGACGTTGAGGAGGAGATTTAGGTTTCTAACCCTAATTTTAGTCGAGTTTGGAATTTGCGTGTTGCTCCTTCTCTGTTGTTTCGAGTTGCTCGAAACTCTGGGAAATGGATCATCGGAGCATAGGGTAGCTTCGGGTATGAACACGTGACCTATCATGGTCAGAGGTGGATGAACGTGGCGATTGCATGATGACCGTTTTTGGGCAGTTTGGATCTGATGGCTCGATTTCGAGTTCGACGTCGACTCAGTTTTCTGGGTGAATGTGAGGCTAGGGTGGGTCGTCGCCGATGTGTGGAAGGTCGGAGATTGGATCGTGGGTGGCCGGAGTTCTGGTGCACGTTCACGTGTGCATTTCGTATCTGGTATGATTTGGGGAAGAAGAAGTTGCTCGTGTGTTGCTCGAGGATCTTGCGTGGTCGACTCGAAGTAAGGATCGAGTTTTTGGGTATTTAACTCGGGTTTGTACTCGAGTGATGTGTGGGTGTTAAGCTTCAGTTTTTAACTTTAAAAATAAATCTAAGTTTTGTAAAAAAGAATAGAAGAGGGGAAGACTCGAGACTGTCTCGAGTAGGAAGTAGGGTTAACCCGAGGCAGGAGTAGGAAGCTTTAAATCATGTTTTTAAAAAGTTTTAAAAATGCAAAGTTTTGAAAGTTTAAATGAAAATTGTTTAAATCTTTTCTTAAATGATTCCTTTCCCATAATAAATGTTTTCTTAAAACTTGTAATTAGGAAATTATAGGTTTGTTCAATTTAAGTTTGTTGAGTGAAACTTTAAGATATTTTAAACTTAATTATCTTTATAAATATAATTAAGTGATAATTAAAGATTTAATGTTTTAAATAATATGATTAAGAAATTAACAAAGATGATGATTTATCTTAAAGGTAATTAAGATTTTGATAATTATATGGAGTAACTAAAATGTTATTAACCTATATTAATTATTGATTTAGAACTAATTAATTAACAGTTAAGGATTTCAAATTAATTAGTTAAGAGGTTAATTAATTTGTAATTAAGAACTATTAATGTGTAATTAGAGATATTAGTAAATAATTAGTGATTAATTAATTAAGTAATTAAGTTGTAATTAGTGACTAATTAATTCATAATTAAAAGAAATTAATTTGTTATTAAAGTTTTATTAATTCATAATTAAGGTTTATTAATTAATAATTAAAGAATAATTAATCTACAATTAAGATTAATTAATTTGTTTTAAATTAATGAAAGAATGAATTACCCAATTTTAATGAATCAAATGAATGTGATTAATTCAAGATAATTAATTGTAAATTAATTAAAGATAATCATTTGATGATTGATTAAGTATAAATACTTAATGAAATTGAATAGTATAATTACTTAGCAAAGTAATTAATGTATAATTACAAAATGTAATTAATTAAGGAAATTACTTAATGGGAAGTAAATTAAAGTATAATTACTTAGTAGAAGTAATTACAGATTTATTACTTAGTGTAATAAATCAAAAGATTTATATAATTAATTAAGAAGTTAATTAATTAAGATAAGTAATTCCAAGATGGAAATTCCTGTTTATGATTTAGGTTGATAAATGGAAGTGAATAACTAGAGTTAATTAATTAATGTAATTAATTAAGGATTAATGTAATTAATTATAGTTAATTAATTAATGGAAGTAATTTATTAAGGATCATTAATTAATGTAATTGATGAAGTAATTAATGGTTAATTACTGTGAATGGTTAAGGATAATTAAGTTGTGAAATTAATTAAAGGGTGATTACTAGGATGTAATTAAAGGTTAGTTAATCAAAGATGATTAATTAAGATGGAAATTAGAGAATGATTAATTAATTGATTTGTAATTAATTAATGGTTGAGTAAGCAGGATTTATAGAATGAAGTAATTAATTTAATTCATTTTAAATTAATTAGAAATGAGATAATTAATTTAATTCATTTTAAATTAATTATAAATGGTGTGATTATTTAATCCTTGCTTATGTATGGATGGATGATTTTGTTTGCCTTGAATGGTTTGAAATCTCAGATACGAGATAAGTAATGCTGTGTGATATGGATTATCTATCTGTGATATTGTGAATTATCTATCTGTGATATTGTGAATTATCCATCTGTGTATATATAGATAATAAAATGAATTGTTTTAACTTTAAAACAACTTGGCCTTAAAAGACACGGTTTGGATTCGATGAGACCGGGATCGGGTTTCCAGATTTGGATATTCGAAAACCACATCGATCCAAATTAACGATAGGTCGTGAATCTCAAGTGAAGATGAAGATTCAAAGTGCAAGGGTTATTGTCGTTAACTCTGAGGATGATTCCAAAATGAGTGTAACGAGATAATGCCTTCGGTTTCGTTCGAACCCGGAACGAACTTGTATGGATTGAATGCTTTCAGCACATCGTCAGGTGGACGATGAGCATTCTAAGAGATGTGTTCTCTAAAGGTAATCGTAGCCTCAAGCCTCATTAACCGGGAATGGCTAAAACAGGGGAGGTGCAGCAAAGCTTTGTGGGTCGCACCCACTTGAGAGCGAGATTTACCCCTGTCTAGATGTTCCTTTTATTTCGGCTTAGTGGGCAGGTTGTCTGCAGCCAACTACGGGGTTATCTTGTTTGGGACTGTCCAGTAAGGGATGGTTCCGGCTTTGTTTTGCAGGGGACTTAGGGTTGGTCCTCGGTACGCTGATCTAGGCCAGGTAATGGGCGGTACCCCAGTAGCCCTGGCATTGTATGGAATCCAAACTCCAATAAGTGCTCTTGGATTTGATTGTATTACCCACTTGTTGGCTAGTATGCTGGAATTTAATAGATGTAACAATTTCAGCTATTTCTTATTTACTTGAAAACCCTAGACCTACTATAATATCACTGGATTTCCTCTCAAATGTTTGGTTACTGTAAGGTAAAAACTTTTCCATGTTTATGTGTGGGAAGTCTTACGTGATGCCTTTTGTTTTCAAAGGATTTTCAAAGTTAAGCAACTTTAACCGTTTACTCATACCAGACCCATGTCTGACCCGGAGTTTATTTCTTTTTTTCTTATACTCTCGGGTACTCAAATTTTTACGAGTAGCCAGGGGATTCAGGGTAGCTTTGACAAATTCTGGAGGAGCAATAGAGCAGGAGGCTTCAACGTATAGATATATATTGGTTCCGCTGTGTTGTATCTCTGTGATGTTTTGAGTTGTATCGAGTTGTATTAACTAGACAGGTGTTTATAACTATCTAGTATGTGATGTATTATCTGTGTTACTCTGATGTATATGTTACTATGTAATCTCTTATGTGATATATTATATTTCATTCGTTCCGCTGTTGAGATTCTGATGTTGTTTCTTCTTTCTTCTCTATCTTTTCTATTTCTCACCCCTTTCTTTCTTAAAGAATGATGCGTCATTCTGTGTGTAGAAGGGCGGGTCGTTACAAAAATCTTGTCCATGTCATCAAATATGGCATCCAACAAATTATATATCACAATATATATGAAAAGTAAAATCTACAATGGTGAGGAGTCCTATTGGATCCCTCCAACCTGTCCCCATGCATCACATACAATATATAATCATATAACAAGGATCACCCCGAACTAGGCGGGTATATATAAAAAGGTCATCCGCTCCAAGGGCGGGACTAAATCCAAACCAGTTGATAAAATAGTAAATCATCCAAAAAAGCAAGAAACAAGCATTAATAGGAACATCCGCACTTATATAGAATATAAGTGGTTCTAGAGAGGTGAGTTAACTCACCAAAATTCCCGGTATCGCCAAAGAATTCCAGTTTGAATTAAAATTGAAGATGTTCGATTTTAACATAAATTCCTACAATCTCCAAACTACTCCAATCTAACTCCATAACGTAGTATTCGTCGATACGAATGCAACAGCGAAACGGTTCCTCGATCGAACCTCGTATGAATAAGATATGAATTTTATAAGAATTTGGATTTAATAATTTAAATTAATTAAACAAATCAAATCAATTAAATTTTAATTACCTTTATCCCTCTCCTTATCCTTTTCTTCCCCGATCCCTTCATCGTGTATACTGACACTCTTCCAACCAAAACGCATGCATGTTTTCAATGATACGGCATCCTTGTCGCTGATTCCACAAACCAACCACGCCAATGATCATCTCCCCTCTCGCCCGACCGGTCGACCACCGCTACGACACCCCCGATGCCTCACCGCTGATCGCGATTTTTTACCTAATCACCTCGCCCAGGTACCGCAAATCAACTCCGAACACTAGAACTCCAACGGCAACCACCAAGCGACTCCTTGCCCTACCATGAGTTTGCCTATGCCACTGATTTGACATCCGCTTACCCATACTACATCATGACCACAACCTCCATTCACTGTAGCCCTAAAGTCGCGATTGCCTACAGCTTGCCGTACCACCCAATACTCTCCCCACACGTACGTCTTTGCTTAAGGAACTCAACGCAATCATCCATTCGACCCAGCCCTACCTCCATCGATGACGAACTCCTGCCCTAGCACGACCAAGACCAAGTCGAACATACTCAACTTCCATCGCACTCAAAACAAAGCATACTAAAATGAAAATCTTCATCATACGAGGCTAATGAATCAAATGGCACTTGATTTCGTTGGGTAATGGGCTTGATTTAATTGATGGAAGAATTTTTAAGGTGGCGGCAGGCAAAAATTCAAATAGAAGAGAAAGAGAGAATTTTGTGAATCGGGTTTTTAGGTGGAGATGTATTTATAGCAAGTAACATTATATTTTATTCTCTTTAAATTTTCGTTGTGCTTTTCAAGCTGCACGATCACACAGCACGCCCAATCGTCACGATCTCATCGGCGTATAACAACTCGCTATTCTGGATCCAATGGCACTAGTTCGTCAAAATCTGAGATAGTGCCCCGGAATGATAATTTCACACGTTGATTAGAACGAATTACTATTAAACCAGTTTAATAACTTATAATTCAAATATAAAAGTTTACTATCTTCATTCTTATTTAAACAGAATTTAAATCAGCTTTCAAAATCATTTTTATTCGCATTAAATCCCTATATTTGAAATTTAAGCTGTTTGACTTATAAAATTAACTTTTCAATATTTAAAATTAATTAAATATTTCAAATTCAAATGACCAAAATCCTGGGTCATTACAAAGATAAATGTTTTCAAGCAAATAAAATGGTGTTTTAGCCTACTTTTATATGAATTTTTCCAAAGGAAAATATTACTTAAACTTTAGTAATTTTGTTATGGATATAACTATTGATTGAACATATTATGGTGTATGATGTTATATGTTCTTATTATCATTTGATCAGTTAAATTTACATATTTTATCATTTTTCATACTCACATTTGCATTACCCCAACATTACAGCTTGGAACTTAGGAATATAATTTCCAGTTAGGTTGTTCCAGTAGTGAGTATAGTCAGACTAATTACATCCAGAAGATCAAATAGATCAACTGTGTTAGTATGCCTTGAACTGATTAGAAAGATATGACTCATGGATTTAAAACCAGATAAGATTGAAGTGGGATTGGTGTAGGGTCGTGCCCTATGCTTTAGCCATTAGCCTCTAGTTGGTAAAGGTCCTCGATTCCAATGCATGGAGCTTTATCAGTAGTGAGACTAAAAGATGTATACGCATAGAAGGGAACTCATAAGTCTATATGCTTACAAAATTGTTTGTTTTTTCCTAACCGTATGTGATGCCCCACCTCTATGCTCACAATAACAAAGAGTATTAAAAGAAATATTGTCTGTTATTGCGAAGAATAAGGCTGGATAGGAGCGGCCATCCGTAGTTGGCCTTACACTAGTATTGGTTACCTCGATAGGAGTGGTATATAATTTTCATTTTTCATCTCTTATTTATTTACTACCATCGACATACCCAATTACCAGTATAAAACGAACTACGATGGTTCATAATAGTTTAGGACAATATATATAATAATAACACAGATACAAAAGAATGCGGAACACAGATAATAAAAGTCTCATATATATATATATATAACTTATGTCAGTTACAATACATTGACAAGTACATATGATACAACTACAACTGTCGACTCTGGAAGTTATATATACAAGTACATTATCGACTAATATACATGGATACATATCAACCCTAAAGAGACAAACTGACTACTACAACAAGACGAAGACCACTTCAAAAGATGTGAAAAGTCTTCATAGCTCAAACAGCAACTCAAAGCAGGAAATCTACAACCTGAATAACTCGGGTCTGACCCGAGTATTAAATTCAAAAGAAAATAATACACGGGTCAGTTTAATTCAAACTGAGTTATTAATGCACAGAAGCAATAATAATCAATATCAAATAGACGACAGTCACAGAAATCTCGTATATCCAACTTCTCGATAAGAGAGTCGGATAACGGTAGATATAACACTAAACAGTGTTAAACAACAAATCAGCAGGTCCAAATTATCAACAAAGATAGATAAAAAGGTTATCAATGAAGATGATATGAAAACTCCAGAATTGCCTAAACATCAATTTACCACAAACTCTAATTATTAAATAAAGAGTTAAAATCTCAAAATGATCAATCGAATCAAATTTCTGTGTGGCTGCAGTACACGCACGCGTGCACTGCCTCGCCACACAGTACGTGTAATCATCACAACAGTGAATACCAACAGCAACCAAAACTGCAAAGGTCAAAGTGAAACCCAAGCCAACAAAACAGCGTAAACAACAAAAATCTAATTATCGATACGATAATCAGAAAACATATAATCTAATTATCTAAAAGATAATTAGACATCAACAAAATCATCAGCTTAAACCAAATCAGGATACAACTCAAAATATTGAATTGAACCAACGAAACAATTCAACAATCAAAATATCAATTAAAACTGTCACTTTTTCTAGGGCTGCAGTACACGCACGCGTGTACTGCCTCGCCACTACAATAATGCAAGTGAAACACAACCCAAATCAATACCAAACAAGGTCAGAGGCAACAAGTGAAACAAGTTCAACATGTCACAAAGAAAAGCACAGTGTAATAGCAAACTGAAGGTGAGAGCACCAAGGATATGGCACCACAACACTCAACAGAAAAAGACGTAGATCAGCCTCACTAGAAAATAATGTCACCAGTGGAGCACAGTGACCAATTGCAAATGAATACAAAGCATCAATGCAATGTATCAGATTCGAGAACAAAGGCAGTGCAGCAGTATAAAGCTTCAACCAAGTGAATATGAAATATGTACACAAGTGATGGTACATAACAAATTGCACCTAGCAAAATGAATCAGAGGTACAACGGTGAAACAGGACAGTACCAGGCTCCAAAAACATCAGACTCGAATACAAAGTAATGCTACTGGCAACAATGTACTGGCAGAATGAAGACTACCCAATTACTTAACAATGTAACTGGCAACAATGCCAAAGGAGTAACATGTACAAGGCACAAAATCAAAGTGAACACATGAACTACAAGCTACAGATGGAGACTTCAAAAAGGTCAGACTCGAAACAGAGACATGTACACCAAGAATCCAAGTTTATATGCAATTAAATAGTGCAGTGATAAAAATGAAGTGGTATGCAGTAGTGAACAACACAGTGAAGCAAACAGATTCAAGCAAACCAAAATTATCAAGTGAGAACAGAAGTGAAATGGAACAGAAGTACTGCAAACTAAAGTGAACAACACAACTTAAGTACATCAGACACACATATGATCAGAGAGTAGTTCAAGTGACAAATGCCACAAAGATCACCAAGCAATATCATAGGTGAAGTGCAACAGGTATCAAAGATCAAAGAAATGCAACTTAAAATGAATCAGTGAAACAGACAAGGTCAAAGCTGCATGTACAATAAAGGTAACATGACCAAACACATATGAATGCAGTAACAACCATAGATATGCCACAATGAAACTGCAAACATGCATCTGGAAACCAGAGTGCACAACAACCAACTTCAAATGACTCAAGTGAAGATGCAGTGAAGCATGTACATGGGTAAATAACATTTCAAACTCAACAACAACAAAATGCACAAAGTCAGGGATGAACACCATAATTTCACGCAGCAAAATTAGAGTTTTTTTTGGAACATGGTCGGAAATGCTACCAGAGACAGTGAATAGGTCAAAGTTAAGCACAGTGAGGAACAGGAAGCAAGAATATCATAAACAATGTTAAAGCCGTATGTTTTTGAATAAGAAAATCAAGTTGAAAAAGTCAAGAATCAAATCTGAATTATAAATTAGGAAAGTTTCTGAAATATCGATTCAAAAAGAGATTGAACGTTTAAAAATCAAAACCGTGAGTGTGAAGTTCTTTTTCAAAATAACACAACAAAATAAAGGAAAGAATCAACAACGTGGGGATCATGAAAATCAAATCAGACGACTATATAAAGACCCCGATATCATCATCGAGAAAGTGTGCAGGGCAAAGAGAACCCAAGCATTCAAAGCCGTGGCAATCACGACATAAATCAATGCTATGATGAACAAGCCATCCTCAATCATACAAAAATTGATAAAATCAAAGAAATCACCAACATCGCACACAAACGAGCTGCCGAGGTAAACAAGAGACGAGAAATCGAACCACAGCAAACTCAAAATCAAAATCATCACCGATGAAGTCAAACCAAATGCAAGGCATAGTACTAAGTTAAATTAGATGTGAGTGAATTAAAATCACTCACCTCATATCCAAGCGCGTAGATCAAACAAGTCACGTATGCTGGTTTTCGAACTTAACCAATTAGAAACGGCTGTGGGAGCAACTCGAAGAGACGAACGAGAGCTAGATTGAGCAGCCATGAGGAAAGTGAAGGCATCATCGATCCATGGCAAGAAGTCATCGGCGCCTTCGAATTGAACGAGCCCTACTTTCGAACGAACGGGGAAGAACGAGATGGAGCCGCCATTTTCGTTCGATAGTTTTGTTTTAGGGTTTCTCGAACGAATGAAAATGAAAAAGGAACGGGTATAGGGTTTTCGAACTAATGAAAATGAAAAGAGGGACCGGTTATACTTCAAACAATACGGCATCAAAATGGATGGGCCGAGATTCAATTTGCAAAGCTCAACTACACTTAACCAATTTTCAAAAGAATTTCAGCTGATTAAAATACTCAACAGCAATTTACAATCAATTAATAGTTTAATTATGATAATCAATTGATGCAAAATACTGGTTTGTTACACCGTATTTGGAGACTCTTAACGGTATTTGAAGATTGTGAGACATCTAGTTATGTTTTGGCCCGAGTCAGCCTGATAGGTTATTAGTTGGCTTGTGAAAACTAATAAGTTCGTAGTGACCCTAGGAACGCTATGATTTGAGATAGATAATCAATATTATGGGACGAGTAAACTTTGGGAATACATAACCCTATAATGATAGATTAGTCACATTTACCCATATTGCATGCGTATGATCATATCATATTTTGGTTGACCATTGTGGTTATAGGTGCATGATTTATGTTCAGATTGACATATTTGATAAGATACTAGTGAGCGGAAAACTAGTTCCATTCTACGGCGTGGTCTCACTAGATATTTGTTCTAGTTTTAGATGATATATGATTATTCGCACCAGATTGTCTAACCCGAAGTTTTTGTTTTTCCCTTTAAACTTTCGGGTATTCATTTGAGTAGATCGAGAGTAGGATGCCAGGTTAGACGAATAAGCTTCCAGAGACATGTAGGAGGTGAGCTAATATTAGGAGTTATTTCTGTTATGTTAATTGAAGTTTTATTTTGTTTGAATGGATGAAATGACAAGATTTATTACTATCAAGTAGTTAGACTTTGATCATCTAGGAGGGCATCTTCATATGCCACTCTTGGAATATATTTGTAATTATTATATTTTCCTTGAACGTGGGATGGATGGGATTATGTAATGAATATCAAAGTTTATTAATGAAATGCATTTTGAAATTTTTCATATTCATATGCTCTTGTGTTATAGGTACATTTAACTGGTCTCATTTTGTCACTAGGAAATAATACCGTTGAAGACTGCAGCATCAATGGTGCTTATTTTTGGGCATCAAAATGGGGGATGGTACAAACGTGGTTTATGTAAAATTTATAATTTTCTGATGAAATAAAACATAATCCAAATAAATCAAAGAATAAGATTAGGGTAAGAGATAGCGCTATAGTAACGTACTTATTATTTGCTATATATGTATGTATTCTATCCCTATTCTCACCCTCTCTCTTAGACCATTCTTCTATAACTTATGAAGACTTATATGCATATTACAAGAAAGCAAGATATGAAAGTAGAAAATAGAAGAGTGAATCTAGGTGGAGGAAGCACCATAACTAATAGAAATGTTCGACCCAATACTAAAAGAAATCCATGTCGATAGGCAAATGCTAATCCAAATGCAAATTCTAATGTGAGTGCTGGAACCCCACTAGTAGATATGGGGTCTATGTATCAGTTCTTCGTGAATATGATGCAAGCTGGAGCAATAACTAGTTTGGGTGGAGGAAACGCTGGTAATGCAGTAGGTGCTAATCCTGAGGTAACTGCCTGTAATAATTATTTCGTAATGAGCCGTGATTATACGAAATTAGGTGGAAAATATTTATAGGAATAGAAAATGCCATTGAAGTTGAGAATTGGCTACTGCACTGTGAAAGGATCTTTGCTGACTTAAGCTTGAATGATGAGCAAAAGAGTAGGTTGGCATCTAGATAGTTGCAAGGACTTGCTTTGTACTGGTGGAACGGTGTGACTATATGGGTACCAGAGGAGAATTTGACTTGGGCTGAATTTAGAAGGATATTTGAGGAAAGGTTTTTGTTTGAGATAGCCAAGTCAACTTTTCTTAGGAAGTTTGCTCAATTAGAGCAGGGTGAGATGTCTGTACTGGAGTATGCAACTAATTTTGATGAGTTGCCCAAATACGGATATGCTACTATAGATACTATGATAAAAAGGAATGAGAAGTTCATTCGTGGATTGAAACCAAAAATTGCCAGGGCAACTACGCCACATCTTAGAGATCCATGTGATATAGTGCTGGAGATGGCATTGAGGAATGAGGAAATTATTTTGACATTTGGAAGTGAAAAGCCAATGGAGACTTAAGGTTTTCAAGGCAAGAAAAGGAAGTTATTTAATGAGAAGGGAGATCAGAAGGGTGGAGCTACCTAGAAAGGGAAGGCTAATGTTTTTTGCTATAAATGTGATAAGAAAGGGCACTTCACTAATGTGTGTCGATCTGGCAATGGAAAGAAGGTTGTGGGAAAGAGGGGTGTGAAGTGTTACAACTACGACCAAATGGGGTATTACTAGAATGAATGTACGAACCTACCAAGGCCGATGAAAGGAAATTGCTCTGGAACCATCAACTTTTGGATTGACTATAGAAGAAAAAGGAAAGTCTGTGATGGGAGGTACGCTTTTGATTCATGACATGCCTATTAAAGTATTATTTGATACTGGCGCATCACATTCTTTTATCTTGCAATGTTTGGTAGATAAGTTAAATCTAGAACCATCGTACCTTATGACTTCCTTAAGGGTTGCGAACTCGATAGGTGGTTATGCAACTCTTGGGATGAGATGTGACCATTTAGAATATAAGTTGTTAGGTCATGCATTTACATGTGTTTGATTTTGTGGGTTTTGGGATTATTCTGGGTATGGATTAGTTAAGTGGATATGATGCTCGAATATTTTGCTAGGGTAGAAAGATATCATCAAGACACTCTAATGGCTGCGATCAAATTATATACTTAGTAGAAAATTCGAGTTTATATGTATGTGTGGGTGCAATGGAAGTGATAATGAGGTGAATCGGATTTTCATTATAAGAGAGTATGCAGATGTCTTTGAGCCAGTTATAGGGAAACCACCAAAAAGAGCTACCAAGTTTTGAATAGATCTTGTTCCTAGAGCTTAACCTGTGAGTAGACCGCCAAGCAGAATGACACCTACTGAGATGAAAAAGTTAAAAGTGCAGCTGGTGGACTTAGAAGGAGAGAATTTCATTAGGCCAAGCAGTTCGTCTTGGGGAGCGACCATGGTTTCGTGAAAATCATATGAGTCGTTAAGGATGTGTACTAATTATCATGAGTTGAATGAGAAGACGTTAAAGAATCGGTATCCTTTGCCAAGAATGGATGACTTGTTTGATTGGTTAAGTGGAGCCAAGGTATTTTCGTAAATGAATCTAGCAACAGGGTTCCATCAATTGAGAGTGGTAGAGGACAATATTTCATTAACGGCGTTTCGAACATGATATGATTCGTATGAATAGTTAGTCATGCCCTTTGGACTGACCAATTCGCCTACTTACTTTCTGGATTTGATGAATTGAATCTTCCAAGAGCATTTGTACAGATTCGTGTTAGTGTTTATAGATGACATTCTAATATATTCTGAGAATGAACGAGATCATGAGATTCATCTTTGTATAGTGCAAGAAATGTTGAGTTAGCATTAACTGAAAGTGAAGTTTTCAAAATGTCATTTTTGGAAGAAAGAAGTGAAGTTCCTTGGTCATGTAGTTTCACAAAAAGGGTTATCAGTAAATCCAGCTAAGATTGAAGCTTTTAATAATTGGAAAAAATCCCAAGATTGTGACCTGGATAAGAAGTTTTCTAAAGTTAACTGGTTATTATTGAAGATTCATCAAGGATTTCTCTCAAATAGTGGCACCTATGACTGGAGAAACAAGGAAGGACGTAAAGTATGTTTGGACCGATAAATGGGAAGAAGCATTCTGTAAGCTGAAACATTTATTGACCAATGCACCTGTGTTAGTTGTTCTAGATGGAAATCAAGATTTAGTGGTGTATGCTGATGCATGTGGGATAGGGTTAGGAGCTGTGTTAATGGAAAAAGGTAAAGTGATTGCCATCGCTTCTCGACAGCTTCGACCACATGAAGTTAGATATCCGACTCATGATTTGGAGTTGGCAGCGCTGATCTTTGCTTTGAAAGTGTAGAGACACTATCTTTCGTAAGAACAATTCGAGTTATTTACGGATTAGAAGTCTTTGAAATATTTATTCTCTTAGAAGGAGATGAATATGAGACAACAAAGGTGGCTAGAGTTTTTGGCAACTTATGATTTTGATGTTGAGTATATGCTAGGGAAAGGAAATAAAGTTGTAGACGCACTTAGCAGGAAACATCAGAGTGTGATGTTTGCTATGTTAGCAGAATGGAAAGATTTAGAGGCATTGACTACTTGTGGTGAGCGGTTAAGGTCAACGGCCAGTTCTAGTCGAAATATTGCATTGTTATCATGTTTGGAGGTTCGACCGATAATGATCAAAAGAATTTCTTCTGCGCAAAGGGATGATCCATTACTAGCTGAACGGATTAGAAGACTTAAAGAGGGAACTCTGATTGATGATTTAAATGGTTTTAGTTTTGACCAGAACGGATGGTTGAGGAAGAAGGGACAGTTGTGTGTTCCAGATGTTTGTAACATAAGGAAGGTAGTCCTTGAGGAGTGTCATCGATCAAAGTTTACTATTCGTCCTAGAGGAACTAAAATGTATCCAGATATAAAGAGGTATTTCTTCTGGGAAGGAATGAAAAGAGATGTAGGCTTATGGGTGAAACAATGTTTGAATTACCAGCAAGTAAAAGCCGAGCATAAGAAACCAAATGGATTACTTCAACCTTTAAAAGTGCCACTTTGGAAATGAGATTCTATATCCATGGAGTTTATTGATGGGTTTTCAAGGACGAATATGGGAAATGAAAGCATTTGGGTCGTGGTAGATAGACTAATCAAGAGTACACACTTTATTCCTATTAAGTCGACAAGGGCGGCACCTACCTTGACAAAGTTGTTTATGAAGAATATTGTAAGACTACATAGGATTCCTAGTAGTATAGTTAGTGACAGAGATACTTTGTTCACTAGTAAATTATGGAAGAGTCTGCAAGAAGTGTTGGGTGCCAAGCTGAAAATGAGTACAGCTTTCCATCCACAAATGGATGGGAAAACGGAAAGAGTTAACAAAGTTCATGAAGATTTATTAAGGGCTTTGTACTAGACTTTGGAGGGTCATGAGCAGACTATTTGCACTTAGTCGAGTTTCCTTATAATAATAGTTATCAAAATAGTATAGGAATGGCACCTTTTGAAGCTCTTTACGGAAGGCCATGCAAATCACTGACATGTTGGTTAGAGACCGAAGACAGATTGATTCTTGGCCTAGATATGGTGAAAGAAGCTACTAAAAAGATTGAGTTGATCTTAGCAAGGATGAAGGAAGCTCGGTCTAGGCAAAAAATTTATGTTGATAAGAGGCGTAAGGATTTAAAGTTCTTAGTTAGAGGCCATATCTTTGTTAAGGTATATGGTATGGTTTGGAAATTCAAGGAAATTGGCATCAAAATATGTTGTTCCATTTCCTATCATAAAAAGGACTGGGAAGCTTGCTTATCGGATATAGTTACCAAATAGTTTGGTAGGAGCCGATAATGTTTTTCATGTTTCTCATCTTAGAAAGTGTGTAAATGATCCAGAAACTACTATTGCACTGAATGAATTAGAAGATTTAGTAGTAGAACCGAATATGAATTTCGTTAGATAACAAGTTCGTGTTGTAATAGGAGATGAGAAGAAATTAAGAAACAAGACAGTCAAGTTAGTGAAAGTCCAGTAGAGTGACAATGAGGAAGACTATACTTAGAAGACAGAAGATAGGATTAGAGATACTCATCCGGAGTTATTTTGAGGTTATGTTCTATATTGTCATTTAGACTTTTTGCTAGTAGGATATGCTAGTATTGTTGTTGTTATGTGTTTCTCACATATGTTTGCATGATTATCATGCTTATTGTTTTCCTTATTGTAATTTCAAGGACTAATTCTTTATGGGGGAGCCTGTAACACTCTTAATTTTTGTTTAACAATATTCATAGAATTTAATTAAATAAATTAAATAGAATAATGTAAGGTGATAAAGAAAATTAGATTTGTTAAACTAATTTGGGTCGGGCCTTAATAATCAATTAATAAGATTGTTTTAAACAAAGAATATAAAGGAACTAATGAGAGGGGCATAAGAGGAATAGCTCCATTTTACATTCCTTAAACCCTTCCACTCTCATTCATTCTCATTTCATTTTCTAAATCAAAACAAAATCCAAAAGTGAGGCCGACCATTAGCTAAGGGAAAAGAAAAAGAAAGCTAAGGAATTCAAAGGGGAAAGCTTAGGGAAATTAACCTACATCAAATCACAATCTCTCTTATCCAATCTAAGGTGAATAATAGTAACCAATCCTTTGTTATGTTTTATTTTCAGTTTTATGGTTGATTTCCAGATTTATTGTGATAATATGTCATGTTTGGATTGATAATATCATTATGGGATTAAATAATGATATATTGGAATTTTATGGAATTATTTTAATGGGTTTTAAACGCAAAATCAAAGTTTTTGATCTCTTATTGGTTTGAAATTTGAACATATTGTGTAAAACATTATTTTGGAGATGTTTTTTTAATTTCATAATTTTCCAAGTCCATATGAATAATTTATGAATTTCCTCAGAGGAAATCGCACATATTTTGGGTTTCTAATTATTAAAAATAATTAAATTAATATTTTAGTCCTGAAATTTTTATATAAGAAAGAAGAAGGAACTTCAGATTTTTAGTGATTTTTAAGGATTTTTCCTTAATTATTATGATTTTATATGAATTTGTTATTCTAGAAATATACAAAATTTTTTGAGTTAAAAATATAAATTACAATGTTTTTGCAAAGTTGAATGAGAAGGTAGAACGTGATCTACCAGTATTTATAAAAAGAATGTGAAAAATATTTTGTTATCCTATAATAATTTGATATGGGGCATGAGTTAGTGGAAAGTTTTAGCTTTAAAAGGAAATTATTCGATTATTAACTTAACTATGGAAGTGCTATTGTTAAGGGCTTGATACCTCTATTTCATGGAAACTCGATAGATTTTTAACTTAATTACAGAAGTGCCATCGTTTAAGGCTTGATACCTCTATTTCATGGAAACTCAACCATAAAAGCTAGCATGTGATACATACCCTATATCTATATGATGTATTTGCTTTCATAAGGATTCTGTATCTGGTTTTTTGGGGTTCGATATCCCATGATTTGTTGAAGCTCGACAACTCCATGGTTTAGAGACTCAACAACTTCTGTTCTTTATAAGTTCGACACTCTTAAGTTTTTAGAGGCTCGACACCCTAAAACATAGCGGCATTATAATCCTATGTGTTATAGAAACTTGGCAACTCATGATTTTAAGAACTCGACACCCCTATCTTATAGTGACTCGATAGCTTTCTTATAGCTACTCGATAACCAAGTTTTATAGGCTTGATAGCCATATGTTTTGCATATAAGATAACTTTGTTTTATAGGCTCGATAACCATATGTTTTGCAAACAAGATAACTATATTTCATATGCTTGATAGCCATATGTTTGGCAAAGAAGATAACTATGTTTTAGAGGCTCGATAGCCTATGTTTCTAGAGGCTCGATAGCCTTGTTTTGTTAACAAGTATGTTTTCAAAGCCAAAGTTTTAGAGGCTCGGTAGCCTATGTTTCTTAGAGGCTCGGTAGCCTATGTTTTGTTAGCTAGTGTATTTTTCAAAAGCTAAAATCTTAGAGGCTGGATAGCTCATGTTTCTTAGAAGTTCGACATCCATATTTCGATAGCAAATGTTTTAAAAGCTATGCATAGATGATAGTGCTTTGGCATAAGATTTTGGTTGTGTACTTAAGGCTAAGTTTTCCTTGTTTTAAGTATGATTTCAAGAGGTTTATCGATTCTAAAGATAAAAAAATTTCAAGGAAATGAAATAGTGTTTTATTCCACTTTTATATGAATTTTTTCCGAAGGAAAATATTACTTAAACTTTAGTAATTTTGTTATGAACATAACTATTAATTGAACATATTGTGATGTATGGTGTTATATGTTCTTGTTATCGTTTGATCAGTTAAATTTACATGTTTTATCATTTGTTATACTCACATTTCTATTACTAATTAGGTTGTTCCAGTAGTGAGTATGGTCAGACTAAACTCCTGAGTGAGTAGAATTGCATCCAGGAGATCGGATAAATCAATTGCGTTATATAGGATGGCTTAAACTGATAAAAAAGATATAACTTGTGGATTTATAACCAGATAAGATTGACGTGGGACTAGTGTAGGGTCGCGCCCTATGCTTCAGCCATTAGCCCTCGGTTGGTAAAGGTCCACGATTCCAATGCTTAGGGCTTTGTCAGTAGTGTGAGTAGAAGATGTGTACGCACAGAAGGGAACTGGTAGCTCTATAGGCTCACAGAATTGTTTGTTTTCTCCTAACCTTGGAGACCTCCTAACCGTATTTAGAGATTTTTATACAAATGGTTATGTTTTGGCCCAAGTCAGCCTGATAGATTATTAGTTGGCCTATGAAAACTAATAGGTTCATAGTGGCCCTAGGGAAACTATAATTTGAGATAGACAGCCAATTTTATGGGACGGGTAAACATTGGGAATGCATAGCCCTGTAATGACAGATTAGTCACATTTACATATATTGCATGCATATGATCATATCCTATTTTGTTTTAACCATTGTGGTTGCAAGTGCGTGATTATGTGCAGATTGACATATTTCATAAGATATTAGTGAGGGAAAACCCATTCCATTCTACGGCGTGGTCTCACTAGATATCTATTTTGATTCGAGATGATATATTATTGTTCAAACTAGACTTTTTTTCTGACCTGAAGTTTTTATTTTTCCTCTTAACCTCCCAGGTTCTCATATGACTAGATCGAGATTAGGGTTTCAGGTTAGATGAATAAGCTTCCAGAGATGTGTAGAAGGCAAGCTAATATCAGGTGTTATTTCCACTGTGCTGGTTGAAGTTTTATTTTGCTTGAATGGATGTAAGGGCAGGATTTATAACTGTCAAGTAGTTAGACTCTGATCATCCAAGGGGGCATCTTCATATGTCGCTCTTGGAATATATTTATAATTATTATATTTTTTCTGAATGTAGGATCTATGGGATTATGTAATGAATATGAAAGTTTATTAATGAAACGTGTTTTGAAAATTTTCATATTCATATGCTCTTGATGTTGTAGATACAATTAACCGATCTCATTTTGTCATTCGAAAACAACATTGTTGATGACTGCAGCATCAATAGCGCTTATTTTCGGATCTCAAAATGGAGGTTGTTACAGTAACATCTTTCTCCTTTCCATTAATGTTATTAATTACCATTTACTATAACCAAAATTGGCTATAATTTAAACCAATGTCATTGATTATAATTCCAATCAATATCATTAATTTATATCCTATATATATGTATATGTTATCAACCTTTTGGGGAATCATGGACTTATATTCAAACGTGTGTGTGGGCATATGTGTATATTAATTAGAAACCTTATTATTTATTATTAATTGTGTAATCGATTAATTAATTGATATTTATGTTTCCAAGTTCAATTTGGATTCACCCTTTTATTCTTTACTAATAAGGAGATAGCATATTTTACCTTCCCTTTCAAAATAACGATTTAATTCTGTATCTTTTTATCTTCATTTCTAACATTACATGCATATTTTCTCCTTAAATGTATTGTTGCATCTCTTTTCAAACATAAAAAAAATAGTAATAAATTCCATTGTTGATCCGGTAATTAATGTCTTTACCTATGTGCATGTAAATACATTTCCTTTAAAATAACCATTTACTTTCATATCATATTCACTTTTCAAACATACAACATTGGATATATCCTTTTCTTCCAAAATATATTATTACATTCCCTTTCTAACACATGCAACATATATTTCATTAATTATAGCAATAAATTCTATAACATGGAAATTAATGCTTTCTCCCTCTACATTAAATATCTTCCTTCTTTTCTTTTAATGTTCATTAACAAAATTATACTCTTTTTAAACCATTCGAGACATATTTAATTTATTACTTAGTAGTTAACTTTTGATTTATTCTTGTAATTGATTCTTATATTTAATTTCAAAAATAGGCGTAAAACAAGAAATATGTGTTAAGGTAAACAATCTGTATTTTTTTCATATGATATCTGTTTCTAACAATTTATATATGAATTTGGGCTAGAAAAATCTACTTGACATAATGGAAAAGTCTGATTCCTAAATTCCTTCATTTGTAGAAATTTATTATTTTGTCATTTTATTTGATATTACATTTTTACCCTTATTAATATTCTAATTTGTTATTAATTTTTTTAGGATGTCACATTGTCTACCCTTAAAAGGATTTCATCCCTTAAACATCAAAGAATGAAAAATGTAACTCGTATATACGGAAACCAATACCTATAGCCATCTACTCAACCATCAATCATTTAAACTCATTATCCTTGGTTTAAAATTTTCTAATGATGCATGTACATATAGGTACCGAATGCATATGAACATATATGAAATGCAAAATTAGGCGATCTCCTGAAATAGTCAACCTCCTGAAATGCAAGTGCTTATGCCATGTATCCAAGATGTATGCAACGTCATATACTTGCATTTTTATATGGATGAGCAACCATTCAATACATATGCAAAAATACAACATTAATCATTATGCATATAACTGATAAAATAATATAGATAAGGTGACTTGTGTCGTAGGTCAACCTAAACAAATAACCCATATTTGCAATACTAATTATTAAAATACATCTGTCATGACCCGTTTCTCCGTACCCTTTGAATCGACAATAAACCACACATGTCCAAGCTGAATTTAGGTTAGACTCTGATATATGTATTTAAAAGATTTCTGTTGTAAAGATATTTGTTCAATATTATATGTTATTCCATTCGTGTGAGATTCTGTTTTGTCTATTTTTCTTTATTACCCTTCATGTTCCGTATTTTCGTGCAATTTCAGTTGGACATGTGTGGTTTATTGTCGATTCAAAGGGTACGGAGAAATGGGTCGTGACAACATCCATCAGCAACCATCATCCAAAACATATCCTAGTGATATGTTCACAACCATGCCTATCATCTAAACATCCTTCCTTTGGAATATACTAAGCTAAACACTAAGTTCATAAGCAATTATACTAACTAAAATGGAAACATACCAGGAAAGAGCTCTAGATGGGTAGCTCGAATTTTCTCCTCGGACTCCCAAATACTCTCAACTGGATCGTTCTTCTACCTTAAATTATCGACTTTACTATTGGCATGTAAACTCAATCCAAACCGCTACAAATGTATATGCATAGGTAAACCTCTGCAATCCTTACCATAAACTCGCATAAAATGATGTCGACATGCACCATAACTAATAACCAAATATGCCCTTAACAGAATTAGCATTATGCAACCCTCAATGAACATACACATTACATTAAATCATCCTAGTAGTATATCGATTACTTCATCTTATTGATACTAAGGTAAGAAAACTAAAAAATGGTCGCTGTCTCGCCTAGCATCAAACGACTTAAATCCCTTGATATTCCTCATTTTCTCCCAAGGATATCCAAACCTGGTGATTTCGTAAACTATTGAAAATAGCATTTTTTTTCCAATTTGATTCAACTTAAGCCATCTCAGTTCACTTATTATTTGATTCTCCAATCTGTACGAATTTTTTTCTAAGTTCCTTAGCATACAAGGGTGATCATTCAAGCATTCAGGTAGTGTAATCCTAACCTATTGTCTGTTCAAACGAAGCAATCAAAATCCAAAGTCCAAGTGAATTTTTAAATTTAAGTTAAATCCGTTTACACCAAAAAATGCCACAAACATCCAATGAAATAATAAATATGAAAATTTCAAAAAAAAGGCAAGAAATAGAAAAGAAGAACACCCAATTTTTATAGTGGTTCGACGAATACTCCGGCCTACGTCCACTTGAAATTTGTTATTCGATTTCTGTCGAGTATTTACAAAGTTGTTCTTATAGATCAGTAACGATCCCTAAGAATATAGTAATGATGGAGAAATTTGTTAAACTAGCAAAAAGATCTTCTAAACAATGTCCATCCTCTTCTATTTATAGCTGTAGATCAACAAAATTATATCCTCCACGTTCTAGCCCGCGTTTCTCATGTCTAGGAGAAGTTGCTTGGAGAAGATCGTGGCCACCTAAGTAATATCCAGGGATCGGTATCTATCCATAAGATAGGTCGTAAGGCCTCCATTGATTCTTGGGAATTTCTTAGTTGACTTGTATTCTTGACTTCGTTATTTTATTGCGTTGATACGAGCTCGAACTTGAGTGAATTCTTTGGTTCGGAGGTTAAGTAAAGGCAACCGACTTATCAATTGATTGCTTGGGTCAAGAACACAAAAAAACCACCTCTCTTGGCTTGCATTGACTAGTAATCATTCTAGCTTAGTGTGGCATGAGCCAAGTAATAGATGTGGGCAAGTGTTAGGAATCAGAACCGATCCCTGGCCATGGATCAGAACCGATTTATACCGTAGCATGAAACTTGGGTCTTGGCGCTTGAGTGACATGTTGGCCATTTCAAAGAGCCTTTGACATGCTTATGGCTTCCTCTATCATTTCTATTTGATGTCTGAGTTTGGCAGTTATCGCTTTGGATTTCTGCTTGGTAAATTTTCTATTTGATCAATCTGATTCTCTAATTCGTCCGATATGGCTTGGTCACAAGGCTAGAAAACATTTTCCTCCCAAAGCACGTATTATAATAGAAGATGTTCTTTGCTCAAGAACAAAAATCGAAGTTAATTATTCACTAGTAGTTGAATTTTCTGCCTATCGATCGATCAAATCATGGCAAATCATCCAGTTCCTTCGGGTTCACCTATGAATCAAAGATCGTTTCCGACCATTGCAGCTAGGGACTTTAGCCCTTGCTTGAGTGGTAGTCATATATAATCATCATTCTGTGTTCTCTTGGAATTATTTATCGTATGTTATATCGTAAATTAGAATTGTCTCGTGTTCATCTAGGAGATGACAATTGGGTATCGACATCAATATTATCCCGTGTTCATCTAGGATCTAAGTTATGATATGGAAATCATTTGTCGAGTAATCAAGGGTCAATAATCATAAAAACTCTTTGCCATCATTTGGACGTTATTTATAAATCATCTAGCGTCATCTAGAATCCCATTATAAGAACGTCCAACCGAATCGAAGTAGTGACTTAATATGATAATCGCTTATCAAGTTGCTTCAGAGTCAAATGGTGTTCAAATCGAAAGTCTAGTCTTCAATCTCCTCAAGTGTCATCGTCAATATCCAGGTTGGTTTCCGATCCCTTCAAGTCATGTAACCAATGAGCAACTCAATTCTTGTTCTCTTCGGATCGTCGGTTTAATCCTCAACCTATCTGGATTGTTAATCGAGTCCTCGATCTCTCTGGATCGTTAGTTGACTCCTCCACCTCTCTAGACTATTAGTTGAATCCTTGACCTCTCTGGATCGTTACTTAAATCTCCTAACTCACCATATCGTTAGTTGAATCCTCGACCTCTCCAGATCGTTAGTTTATGTTGAGTCCAATCCGCTCGCTCTTCGACGAGGGGATGCAACGACCGAATGAGTGCATCTGCTCACTCTCCATGAGGGGACTCACCATCCTATACATGTCCAATCCACTCGCTCTCTAGTAATGAGACTTGTACCTTATGGTTATCGCTCTATCTCTCAAGATAGGATCACCATGTTTAATTGACTCATAAATCATTATTATGGGGTAACCAATCTCCGTTGGTATTTTGAAATCAATATCGGTTATCACGTTAGAGTGATTTTCAAAATCAAGCATTCATTTACAGAACCCAAATTCAAACATATAATAGATATCGCATCATCCATCCCATCAAGCACCCAACTTATAGTGTGCCTAGGGACTGATCGAGGTCCCATACACGAGTAAGTGGGTTGGCCGTAATACTGCATCATTTATTGAAAAAAAGGGCAAAGTGTTGGAATCGAACCGACTTCATACTGTCTCAATAACGTGATAACTATCCTCGACCTAGATCCAAGGCTACTTCCATTTAATGCAGACGATGGCTGCTCTTGCTGCATCACTGCAGCTTTTTTTCTCATGTATTGTTGCAGCTGGCTGTTCCTAATCAGTTCCTCAATCAGGTGATGAAGGTGCCTACAATTATTTGTTTCATACCCGTCCAGTTTCTAGAATATGCAATATTTTCCTGATCTTCTTTCTCGATCGGTGGGTTCTCTCTTCATCGGTTTCATATAGGGAATCTGCCCTCTGGTATCAAGGTAAATCCTCCTTGGAGTTTCATTCAGCTCAGTGTAATAAGAGAATTTTGGTTCCCTTCTCTGCCGCTTTGGTCCTTCAAAGCCATTATCCGCCTTTCGCTTTCCTTTATCTTTGTCAAATCTTGATCCGAATGGTCCTCTGTCGTCCACAACATTAACTTCTGCCTTTTCAGCTTCAACGTCCTTATGATGCAAGTATTTCTCAGCCTCATGGTAAAATTCAACGAGATCCGCCAGTGGATCCCTTTCCAAAGCAATCTTAAAATCTGTTTTACTGGCAACTTCTAAGACTCACACCATCAGAACCACTGATGGATCCGGCTTATGAACTACAGCGGGCTATCGTGTTAAACCTGTTTAAAAAACTCCTTAGGGTCTCTCTGGCCCTTTGCTTCATGATAGCGTCATCATAATCTTTGGTCATGAAATATGAACTATATGATAAACCTATTCACTAACATTGTCCACAAGCTTATGGATCCATTTTTTAGCTGTCTAAACCACATGGATGCTAAATCTATTAAATATAATAGGAAACATCATCTCATCAGCTCCTCAAATGCATCCAACACCTCCGTATGTCGGATGTATCTCATTAGATGAACCGTTGGACCAGTCTTTCCATTGTACATTTCCAACGTCGATAGCTTCAAATCGAATGGGTTCCTTGCATACCCAATGTTAGGGGTGAATGGATTTCTGTTTTCATCCTTTAGATTCTAGTCTGGTGGTACACCTCTCATTGCTCGTCTAACTATTTCAGCAATTCTATCTTATTATTTAATGGAAGTCACTTTTCTGCATTTTCATTCTGGCCCCTGTTCCTGTGGGGAAATTCTGGCACGTACTCATGTGGTTGTGTGCATTTGCATTCTGATTCACGTTCTGGTGTACAACGTCATTTCTTGGACGTGTCCCATCTCTACCCAAGTTCAAGTTCATTATGCCCCCAAATTCTTTGGGATTTTACTGATCTGTGCTCGAGGATCAGTACCGAATAGTGGTGCGCTTCGGGGGTTGCTCCACTTTGCTCCATTCTTTTCCCGGGTATGTTTGTTCTGGCTTTTGGCCTCTGGTTCTGGTCTATAGCCACTCCAGCTGTTCCTAGTTGTCTAATTCTTCTGAAGAATCCTTCCATCATCTCTTTCTGGTGGGGTATCATTCTATCATGCTTTTCTGTCATCATCATTTCCATCTCATCTCTGGTTATCTAAATGAAAGGGGGGTTAGATCTTGAGGACACCACTTGGCTGCCCCTATGTCTTTGTTGGCTCTCTCTAATAGCAGTCCTCCAGGTTGATGGTTCTCAATGAAAGTACCAAAATGTTTATGCCAAACAATGGCACAAACACCCAATGAAA
This sequence comes from Allium fistulosum, assembly GCA_030737815.1. Classification (NCBI taxonomy): domain Eukaryota; kingdom Viridiplantae; phylum Streptophyta; class Magnoliopsida; order Asparagales; family Amaryllidaceae; genus Allium; species Allium fistulosum. The sequence goes on along the minus strand of CM060907.1, from coordinate 638,932,851 downwards.
TAATAAATATGAAAATTTCAAGGAAATCAAGAAATAGAAAAGAAGAACACATAATTTTTATAGTGGTTCGGTGAATACTCCAAACTATGTCCACTTAAACTTTGTTATTTGATTTCTGTCGAGTTTTTACAAAGTTGTTCTTATGGACCGGTGATGTTCCCAGAGGATACAGTGATGATGCAGAAATTTATTAAACAATTAAAGATCCTCTAAACAATACCCCTCACCTTCTATTTATAGTTGTAGATGTAGCATCCCCATACATGGAGGCCCAAAACTAACGGCTACGAATGCTGCAGTCATCCATAATTATTAATCCTCGACGACCAAATATGGCGGTGTTAGATTCATTGATACACAAAAAAACATGAATATCGAAAAAAAATGTGAAACTTCAAATAATATTACATTCCATTTCAAATCATTTCCAATTCATTACATAATCTCATAATCGTAAACCACGTTCAGAGAAAATATACTTATTACAACTTATGCCAGGAGCGACATATGAAGATGCCCTCTTGAATGATCGGAGTATATACAGGCAATATAACAACTTTGTCGTTACAAACAACATGACGGAATCAAAATGAAAGAGAACTCTAAATATCTATTATGCCTCCTACACATCTTCGGAACTTTATTCGTCTAATGAGGGACCTGGAAACCTCAACTCTGAACCTACTCAAAATCAGTTGAGTACCCAAGAGTTTAAGGGGAAAACATAAACTTCGAGTCACACATAAAGCCTGGTATGAATAATAATAACATCTCAAACCATTTAGATATCTAGTGAGACCATGCCGCTTAGCGGAACGGGTTTTCCCTTCAGTAGTATCTTAAAACCTTTATAAAACCATATACTGTGCTCCTGCATCCACAATGGTTAAAAACATAGTCATTTCAAAATGTTATGATGATATGCATATAGGTTAAAAACATTGGATTTCCCAACCCTAGTGCAATTGACTCCCTGTCATATTTATAATTTCTAGGGTCACTATTAACCTATTAGTTTTCATGGGCTTACTAATAACCTTTATATAATGTATGGACTCCCTATCCTATTTCATAGTTTTCATGGGTGCACTATGAACCTATTGGCCCCTGTCAATTAACTTAATTAATTCATGGGTTCCCCTGAACCTATTTGTGACCCCAATAACTTCTTTCTTATCCGAGTTTTCATGGATTGACTAGGAACCTATTGACAAATGTCAATAACTTAATCCGAATATAATTTTCATAGGTGCACTACAAACCAATTGGCCTCTGCCAACCACTCTTTATAACATAGTTTTTATTGGATCACTATGAACCTATTGGTAACTCCAATAACTTCCTAATCATAGTTTTCATGGGTGCACTATGAACATGTCTCCCCGACAACTTCCATATTTAGGCATCCTATAATCTGGTCTCTGTAACAACCCGAAATTTAACCCGTAATAATTAATTCGTTAATTAATTAAATAATAAAATAACTTTATAAAATTATCAGAATTGAGTCACGGGAGTTGCACCACTGTGTCCATGGTAATTTTTTGGTCAATTTCCATATATAGAACGTTAGAATTCGAGTTAATATGAGCAAGGAACAAAATAGTCAAAGAAACGAAATATATATATATAGGCCAGGTCGACCGGCCGGTCGACCTGGGCACAAGGGCGGTCGACCGCCCGGTCGACCTGCTTGGCTATTTGGGAGAACGAACGAACGTTCGTTCGAAAGTGAACACGTGTAACAACCCGGTTTTTCGCGTCAGTTTTTAAATGACGATTAAATCATTTTTAACTGCTAATGCAGATTTGATTCAAGTTTAAATTCATTCGAAAATTTGTTAAAAGAATTGTTTGGGCCTTTAGGTGTAAACGGGTCCATTTTGTTTGTTTGCCCTGACCGTGGTTATTACCTAGGGCATAATTGTTCCCCCTGATTCATTCTTTTAGCAACCACAAAACAAACGAAAGAATTATAAATGGTGGCGGCCTCGTTTACCTCGTTCGTCCCCAAAAATTAGGGCTTCCTGATATCTCGAAGTGCTGGCTTAGATTAATCGAATCAGTGAGTATTCGCGTGGAGCCTCGTCAATCGTTCATCCACGTGAGCGCGTTCGGCTGCTCCAATCCGTCGAAGGGGAATTCGAGCTTGGCTTCGATCGACTGAGAGGTGCCACAGCTTCAACTCGGAGGTGTTCAATCCTCAAATTCGTGTCGTTCGAGTTTGATTCTTGCTCTAAGTGATCATTGTCCCTTTGAGGTCGCTCGACAGCAAATCTGAGTGGTTCGTCGAAAATAGGTGAGTGATAATCTCGCTCACATCTAGTTCAACTTTATGTTATTTCTGAGTTGAGTTCTTGTTCTCGTTCATATGATTTTCTGAATTGTTTTGGGTTTTGCTGATTTGAGTTACATTGTAACATTCGCTTTGAAATACCGTTGTTTCATTGTTCTTGACTAGTGCTAGTTCGATTGAGCGTTGCTCGATCTCATCTCGGTCATTCGAGTATATTTTAGTGTTGATGATTTTTGGGTTGTCGACTTTGGCCATTCTTCGGCCACTCGATTTTGTTAAAACTGTACCCTGATCTTCAATTGCTTTGTTGTCTTCAGCCTTAACTCAAATTTTGTTTTCATCCATGACTTCGGCAGTATCACTGATAGTGGATGTTCCCTCTGTTTTTGTTCGAGACTGCTAGGACTGGTTGGTATTGGTGTTTCGTCTATATTTGTTGTTGAGGCTTTCAATTGTATTTGAGTTGCAACTGTCATTCGATTTCGGTGGGTTGCTTACGACCTCAATTTTGAACTAATTTGATCTGTAGTACTGTTACATTTGAGATAGGTATGTATGTGTATGCACATATATATATATGCATACATGTAAAAAATTGCATCTGTTTAACTTCGAATTTTCCTGACTTTTGCTCTGAGCATTTTTGTGTTCTCCCCTGACATTTTGGCAGCTCTGGTTTTGATACTTCACTATCCAGTTTTTATCCTTGTTCTTGAGCACCTCAGTGTCGTTAATGAACTGTTGTGATGTGGTCTTGCATTGCTGTCTCTCATGTGGTTGTCTAGTCTGGGCTTCTTGATGGTTGTTGTGCATTCTATTTTCATGAGGCAAGTTTGCAGACTTGTATGGTCCACTATTTTATTCCAATCTGCATTATATGGTACCTACCTGCTTACATTTGCAGTCACTAGTATCACTGGTTCATACTGGTGCATTGGTTATCTTATTCTTGTCTTCCTGTATGGTTACTGACACTTAATTGTTCATTGATTTCAATTGTTATAGACCTGAATGTCTACACTTGAATTTGTATTGCTGTTGCATGACTTCATATTGTAACTTCAGTTATTTGTCACAATCATTGTACTGCATATATTGGAGATTTCACATGTTGCAACAGTGGTTTCATGCCTATTGGTTGCATACATCCTGTAGTCTGTTTTCCAATTCGACATTGCTAGAATTCGTTGATGTGTTACCTTACCTTTAGTATACTGTCCAGTTTCACAGTCACCCCTCTGATTCATTTTGTCTTGTGCAGTCTGTATGTACATTCAATTGTGTACATATTTTATATTCACTAAATTGCACAGTGAAATCTTTATGCACTGGTTATCTCCTTTTTCACTCGGTGCTACATATAGCCTGCACTTGCATTGTCTACGTTGGTTGTACACTTCACTTGTACTAGCACTGTGAAGTCTGCCCTTTTCGATAATTGATATGCATTGATTTGCGTCACCATGTATGTTTCTTCCTGGTGATCCTGGGTCTGGTTTCTTGACCAGGCTTGTTCGAGTTGCTTTGGCTATTGGCTACGGTCATGGCTTGTTCGATATCACAGTTTTGATCTGAAGCGTGAACTTGTTCACTGCTTCCTTTTTGCTTGAGTTGGTCGAGTTTGGTGGGTTGGTTCTCGATTGTTTCAAGTTGATTTGTGAAATTTTACAGCGAGTTGAATCCGGTCTCAAAGACGAGGGTTTGACCCTGTAAGTTTATTTATGTTGATTTCTACAGTTTTGATTGCTGATTAGTTTTCACCCTCGTGGTGATTTCACGTACTGTGTGGCGAGGCAGTGCACGCGTGCGTGTACTGCAGCCACACAGAAATTTGATTTGATTGATCTTTTTTTTTTGGGATTGTTGATTTATTGGTTTACACTGTTTAGTGTTATATCTGCCGTTATCCAATTCTCGTATCGAGAGATTGGATACACAAGATTTCTGTGACTGTCATCTATTTGACTATTTGATTATTATTGCTTCTGTGCATTAATAACTGAGTTTGAATTAGACTGACCCGTGTATTATTTTCTTTTGAATGTAATACTCGGGTCAGACCCGAGTATTTCAGGTTGTAGATTTCTTTCTTTGAGTTGCTGTTCGGGATTGAAGACTTTTCACATCTTCTGAAGTTGTCAGAGTCATTTTGTAGTAGTCGTGTCATTGTATAGAATGATATGTATTCATGTATATTAGTCGATAATGTACTTGTATATATAACTTCTAGAGTCGACAGTTGTAGTTGTATCATATGTATAGTGTCAACTATGTATTAACTGACATCAGTTATATATATCTGAGACTTTTATTTTTATCTGTGTTCCGCATTTATATTATCTGTGTTATTGTTATATCTAATGTCCTAAACTATTATGAACCGTCGTAGTTCGTTTTGTACTAGTATTGGGTGTGTCGATGGGAGTAAATAAATAATAGAAGAAAAATAAAAAGAATGTACCACTCCTATCGAGATAACCAATATTAGTGTAAGGCCAATTACGGATGGTCGCTCCCATCCAGCCTTATTCTTCGTAATAATAGACAGTATTTCCTTTAATACTCTTTGTTATTATGAGCATAGAGGTGGGGCGTTACAGTTGGTATCAGAGCCTGGGGTTTATGGACATAATATAGAACATAACTTGGATGGAACATATGTTACAACTATTAGTCGATGTTTTATCTGTGATTTGAATCAAAACTAAAGTTTTGAAATTTGGATGAAATTTTTAAATATCTTTATTTAAAAATAATAGTGAAATTGTGTTCTGATGATTTGATTGATTTGTGTTCTGTTTATCAGAGTGCGCAGCGGAAACAGTGAAACTGTCTTCACTGAGTACAACTGATAATCTTTTTGATTTAAAAAAATCAAAATACGAAATTGATATGAATTTCATTTGTTGTTTACATAGCTGTAATTATTTTGTTTCTTTGAGAACTTCGAATCCGAATTGAGGATTCGAAGAAATTGCAGATATGTAATTATTGTTGAAATTTCCGCTGGCTTTCTTTTGTACTAATCATCTATTGATTAGATTTTTGCTGTTTTAAATTATCTTCATTGAAGATACATTTGAATGATTCTTTGTTCATTTTGTAGTACGTGCAAAAATTTAAATTGCACGTTATTGCATTTATTTTACGTTGAACCGATGCTTGGTTATGAAACGTATTTTGTTGCCGTTATTTTTACAACGGAATTTTACACCAATGCTATATTTTGAAGTACGGTGTTTTGTGGCATTTTGATGAATGAAAATTCACTGATATTACATTTTGATGTAAATTGTTTTGATGTGATTTTGACGTTTTAAAATTACTGTCGCTTTGGCTTCAGTAACCGTCAAGTTTTAAAAGTAGATTTTCAAGCGGTTATTCCGCAATACTGATTTGTGACCGTTTTTACGGTATTTTGAGAAGTACAGTTTCCTTATCGAAATTGTTACTGATTTGCTGTTTTAATCACGTGATTGGAAAATCATTTTAAAAAATGAAAATTGTTTTATAAAATTGTAACAGTTTGCGTTTTCAAAAGAATGAGAAAGCGACTTAAACGATTCAGCAAAATCGAGGATTATGACCCCTTTCTTTTACTGTTTCGCTTAACTCCGGACTTGTTCAGTTGAGAATGCGAATTGTTATTCTTACAAAATAAATAAAATTGTTTTCAGAAATTTTAACAGTTTGCGCTTTCAAAAGAATGAGGAAGCGATTTAAACGTTTCAGCAAAATCGAGGACTATGACCCCTTTCTTTTACTGATTCGCTTAATTCCGGACTTGTCCGTTTGAGAATGTAAAGTGTATTTTTACAAAATACACAATTTTGCACTTTCAAGGAAATGATGAAGAGATTTAAACGATTTAGCAAAAGTGCGGAGTATGGAACCACACTTTTACTTTTTTGGTTAATTCCGGACTCGTTAATTGAATATCTGTTGTTTTGATGATTTTGATGAATTTTACACTTTCAAGGAAACGATGAAGAGAATCAAACGATTTAGTAAAACACGTGGTATGGGACATGTGCGTTTGCTATTTTGGTTAATTCCAGACTCGTTAATTGAAACATTTTGTTGCTTTCGTGTGCTTTTGAGCCACTATGCGGACCTTCGGGTCAAATACCAGTACTAGACCTTCGGGTCACTCTGCGGACCTTCGGGTCAATCTGATGGGCGCCAAAATTATGTTGAGTACTTGGTAGGCTTCGGCCATTTGTTGATGCACGTGCGGCGAATTAAAAACTCGCCATCTGATGGGATCGATCCAAGCTTTTATGTTGATTTTCTAGTCTTCTTAATTGATTTCTAGATATTTGTTGCTTCCAATTATCTGCAGGTAATTGGATATTTGTTGATATGAGTTCTGATTATCGTTTTTGATAATCAGATATTTGTTGTTTCTAATTATCGCTTGTGATAATTAGATATTTGTTGATATGAGTTCTGATTATCGTTTTTGATAATCAGATATTTGTTGTTTCTAATTATCGCTTGTGATAATTAGATATTTGTTGATATGAGTTCTGATTATCGTTTTTGATAATCAGATATTTGTTGTTTCTAATTATCGCTTGTGATAATTAGATATTTGTTGATATGAGTTCTGATTATCGTTTTTGATAATCAGATATTTGTTGTTTCTAATTATCGCTTGTGATAATTAGATATTTGTTGATATGAGTTCTGATTATCGTTTTTGATAATCAGATATTTGTTGTTTCTAATTATCGCTTGTGATAATTAGATATTTGTTGATATGAGTTCTGATTATCGTTTTTGATAATCAGATATTTGTTGTTTCTAATTATCGCTTGTGATAATTAAATATTTGTCGATTTGAGATTTAATTATCGCTTGAGATAATTAAATATTTGTTGATTTTAGATTTAATTATCGCTTGAGATAATTAAATAGTTGTTGATTGAGATTTAATTATCGCTTGAGATAATTAAATATTTGTTGATTGGAATTTAATTATCGCTTTAGATAATTAAATATTTGCTGATTTCGAATTTAATTATCGCTTTAGATAATTAAATATTTGCTGATTTCGAATTTAATTATCGCTTTAGATAATCGAATGATTGTGGAATTTGAAATTTGATTATCGCTTGAGATAATCAAATATTTGTTGAATTTGAAATTTGATTATCGCTTTTGATAATCGAATATTTGTTGAATTTGAAATTTGATTATCGCTTGAGATAATCAAATATTTGTTGAATTTGAAATTTGATTATTGCTTTTGATAATCGAATATTTGTTGAATTTGAAATTTGATTATCGCTTGAGATAATCAAATATTTATTGAATTTGAAATTTGATTATCGCTTGAGATAATCAAATATTTGTTGAATTTGAAATTTGATTATCGCTTTTGATAATCGAATATTTGTTGGAATTGAAATTTGATTATCGTTTTGATAATCGAATATTTGTTTTCTAATTATCGTTTGAGATACTCAGATATTTGATTTGTCTTCTGATTATCGTTTGAGATACTCAGATATTTGATTTGTCTTCTGATTATCGTTTGAGATAAGTGAATATTTGCGATTTTTGAGATTTGAGCTTCGTCTTTTTCTCTGGCGATTCAGGTGAGTAATTTGATTTACTCACATCCAATTCGTGCTCTGTATGGGATTTCTGTTCTGTTTTTCCTTCTCTTTTAGTTGCTGGAACTCGATTGTTCTTGCTTTTGTTAGTCGTTTGATTTTGATCCCTGATTCCCACGATGTTGATTCTTTTGATTTGAAGCAGTCGAACCTTTCGATTTCTTATCTAATACCTCCCCGCTGACACTTGCTTTGCTTATACATTCGACATTGCCATGCTCTTTTGGTTGTTATCTTTTATCCATTTATTCCCTATGATTGCGTGGACGCAATTTCTTTAAGGGGGGGAGTCTGTAACAACCCGGTTTTTCGCGTTAGTTTTTAAATGACGATTAAATCATTTTTAACTGCTAATGCAGATTTGATTCAAGTTTAAATTCATTCGAAAATTTGTTAAAAGAATTGTTTGGGCCTTTAGGTGTAAACGGGTCCATTTTGTTTGTTTGCCCTGATCGTGGTTATTACTTAGGGCATAATTGTTCCCCCTGATTCATTCTTTTAGCAACCACAAAACAAACGAAAGAATTATAAATGGTGGCGGCCTCGTTTACCTCGTTCGTCCCCAAAAATTAGGGCTTCCTGATATCTCGAAGTGCTGGCTTAGATTAATCGAATCAGTGAGTATTCGCGTGGAGCCTCGTCAATCGTTCATCCACGTGAGCGCGTTCGGCTGCTCCAATCCGTCGAAGGGGAATTCGAGCTTGGCTTCGATCGACTGAGAGGTGCCACAGCTTCAACTCGGAGGTGTTCAATCCTCAAATTCGTGTCGTTCGAGTTTGATTCTTGCTCTAAGTGATCATTGTCCCTTTGAGGTCGCTCGACAGCAAATCTGAGTGGTTCGTCGAAAATAGGTGAGTGATAATCTCGCTCACATCTAGTTCAACTTTATGTTATTTCTGAGTTGAGTTCTTGTTCTCGTTCATATGATTTTCTGAATTGTTTTGGGTTTTGCTGATTTGAGTTACATTGTAACATTCGCTTTGAAATACCGTTGTTTCATTGTTCTTGACTAGTGCTAGTTCGATTGAGCGTTGCTCGATCTCATCTCGGTCATTCGAGTATATTTTAGTGTTGATGATTTTTGGGTTGTCGACTTTGGCCATTCTTCGGCCACTCGATTTTGTTAAAACTGTACCCTGATCTTCAATTGCTTTGTTGTCTTCAGCCTTAACTCAAATTTTGTTTTCATCCGTGACTTCGGCAGTATCACTGATAGTGGATGTTCCCTCTGTTTTTGTTCGAGACTGCTAGGACTGGTTGGTATTGGTGTTTCGTCTATATTTGTTGTTGAGGCTTTCAATTGTATTTGAGTTGCACCTGTCATTCGATTTCGGTGGGTTGCTTACGACCTCAATTTTGAACTAATTTGATCTGTAGTACTGTTACATTTGAGATAGGTATGTATGTGTATGCACATATATATATATGCATACATGTAAAAAATTGCATCTGTTTAACTTCGAATTTTCCTGACTTTTGCTCTGAGCATTTTTGTGTTCTCCCCTGACATTTTGGCAGCTCTGGTTTTGATACTTCACTATCCAGTTTTTATCCTTGTTCTTGAGCACCTCAGTGTCGTTAATGAACTGTTGTGATGTGGTCTTGCATTGCTGTCTCTCATGTGGTTGTCTAGTCTGGGCTTCTTGATGGTTGTTGTGCATTCTATTTTCATGAGGCAAGTTTGCAGACTTGTATGGTCCACTATTTTATTCCAGTCTGCATTATATGGTACCTACCTGCTTACATTTGCAGTCACTAGTATCACTGGTTCATACTGGTGCATTGGTTATCTTATTCTTGTCTTCCTGTATGGTTACTGACACTTAATTGTTCATTGATTTCAATTGTTATAGACCTGAATGTCTACACTTGAATTTGTATTGCTGTTGCATGACTTCATATTGTAACTTCAGTTATTTGTCACAATCATTGTACTGCATATATTGGAGATTTCACATGTTGCAACAGTGGTTTCATGCCTATTGGTTGCATACATCCTGTAGTCTGTTTTCCAATTCGACATTGCTAGAATTCGTTGATGTGTTACCTTACCTTTAGTATACTGTCCAGTTTCACAGTCACCCCTCTGATTCATTTTGTCTTGTGCAGTCTGTATGTACATTCAATTGTGTACATATTTTATATTCACTAAATTGCACAGTGAAATCTTTATGCACTGGTTATCTCCTTTTTCACTCGGTGCTACATATAGCCTGCACTTGCATTGTCTACGTTGGTTGTACACTTCACTTGTACTAGCACTGTGAAGTCTGCCCTTTTCGATAATTGATATGCATTGATTTGCGTCACCATGTATGTTTCTTCCTGGTGATCCTGGGTCTGGTTTCTTGACCAGGCTTGTTCGAGTTGCTTTGGCTATTGGCTACGGTCATGGCTTGTTCGATATCACAGTTTTGATCTGAAGCGTGAACTTGTTCACTGCTTCCTTTTTGCTTGAGTTGGTCGAGTTTGGTGGGTTGGTTCTCGATTGTTTCAAGTTGATTTGTGAAATTTTACAGCGAGTTGAATCCGGTCTCAAAGACGAGGGTTTGACCCTGTAAGTTTATTTATGTTGATTTCTACAGTTTTGATTGCTGATTAGTTTTCACCCTCGTGGTGATTTCACGTACTGTGTGGCGAGGCAGTGCACGCGTGCGTGTACTGCAGCCACACAGAAATTTGATTTGATTGATCTTTTTTTTTTGGGATTGTTGATTTATTGGTTTACACTGTTTAGTGTTATATCTGCCGTTATCCAATTCTCGTATCGAGAGATTGGATACACAAGATTTCTGTGACTGTCATCTATTTGACTATTTGATTATTATTGCTTCTGTGCATTAATAACTGAGTTTGAATTAGACTGACCCGTGTATTATTTTCTTTTGAATGTAATACTCGGGTCAGACCCGAGTATTTCAGGTTGTAGATTTCTTTCTTTGAGTTGCTGTTCGGGATTGAAGACTTTTCACATCTTCTGAAGTTGTCAGAGTCATTTTGTAGTAGTCGTGTCATTGTATAGAATGATATGTATTCATGTATATTAGTCGATAATGTACTTGTATATATAACTTCTAGAGTCGACAGTTGTAGTTGTATCATATGTATAGTGTCAACTATGTATTAACTGACATCAGTTATATATATCTGAGACTTTTATTTTTATCTGTGTTCCGCATTTATATTATCTATGTTATTGTTATATCTAATGTCCTAAACTATTATGAACCGTCGTAGTTCGTTTTCTACTAGTATTGGGTGTGTCGATGGGAGTAAATAAATAATAGAAGAAAAATAAAAAGAATGTACCACTCCTATCGAGATAACCAATATTAGTGTAAGGCCAATTACGGATGGTCGCTCCCATCCAGCCTTATTCTTCGTAATAATAGACAGTATTTCCTTTAATACTCTTTGTTATTATGAGCATAGAGGTGGGGCGTTACAACACGTAATTTGCATTATTTAAACTGATCTGGTCCTTCTATTCTTGCATCTGATGGCTCCTATTCAGCCTATAACGTGGTTGCATCCTATTCAATCCCCAAATCCAATGGTCCGAGATCCACTTCTACACCTATAAATAGAACCATAGGTAACACTTTTTCTCATTCTAGATTTTCTCCGCTTCGGTTCACCTTTTCAGGAAGGACCCTAAAAGGAATAATTTTCCAAGGAGAGAATCTTTTTAATAAAAACATTTTAATACCCTCAAGTGGATCCGTAAAGGCCTAAAGGGAAGAGCTAAGGACCAGAGGTGAGTGATTGTAATTTTTTAAATTTCTTTAAGTAATTTAAAATAATAGGCAATAGTTGTAGTTTAACTACGATTTTTTAGTAACCTTTTTAGCAATTTATTTACAGTTTTTTTTAGAATTATTTTCAGTCTATTCCTTCTAGCTATTCTTTTCAGTTTATTTTAGTTTATTTCTATTAATTATAGCTTTTCCTATTTAATTACAGTTTATTTGCAGTATTTTTATTTATTTACTGTTATTTATGCGTTATTTACATCTTCTTCCTACGTCTTGGATTTCCTTCTATTTTCGGTTTTCTTTTATTTCTCCTTCTTCTTCTTCACGTATGGATTAGAATAGAATTAACGCAAAATTGGATTAAATTATAAGAAATCTAAAATAATGGAATATGAGATGCAAATCACAAAGATTGTAATATAATTGGCATATCATTGAAATTATGACTAATTATGATATTAATTGGACTAAATTAAGAAGATTGGCCTAGTTATAACTTAGAATTATAACTAAAAAGGAATAAAAGAAGAAAGAAGCTTATTTTCACACTTAGACCTTGGGTTAAGTAATAAGCATGATTATAACGTAAGTTATAAATTGATAAACTATGGAAACTATAGTAAACTATGGAAACTATGGTACTTATTTTAAGACTTAGGATAAATTAATAAGCAATAATAGTAATTGATAAAAATAAAGGCTTATTTAAATAATTTATCTAAGTTAATAAGCAAAGATAAGAGTAGGACCTGTACCAAATAGCATTCCCTAATATATCTATGGTTATGGTGTTTTGCATAATCCTGAAGTGGGACGAGGTGCTTCACATAATCCTGAAGTGAGGCGAGGGGTACACTTATGCTTATAATGGTAGTAAACGATCAATCTATGGTAGTTCAAATCAAGGGGATTTGAACAAGGGGGGCAACTAGATTTTTGTTTGATAGGGGCCAGTACCGGCAGCATTTCCCCTATTTTTCTATGGACACGGTGTTTCACATAACCCTAAAGTGAGACGAGGTGCTTCACATAATCCTGAAGTGAGGCGAGGGGCATGCTTATGCTGACTAGGGTAAATAAAAGGTCAAAAGAGGGAGCAACAGGTAGTATAACATCCCATTATTTTGGACCATTCAAATCGACAATAAATCCACACATGTAAATTTAAATTTGGCAAAACACAGCATATATAGTAAATAAAACAATCACAGAATCACAGATACAGAGTAATATAACAATAATGCAGCGGAATAAATAAATAGTAGTTCATGAAGCTACTATATAAACATCAGAGTTAGAAATAAAAATACAACAGAATATCTCAAATCAGTGAAGTCTCCAGTACAAACAGATGACCTCCCTGAACAAATCAACTGGAAAGCTGAAAGCTGAATCGATGGTTGGATCTCCAAACGAAGCTCCAAACTCCAAAGGTGAGTCTCAAATGCTGTATCACTCGGTCTGACCCGAGCATAAAGAAAAACAAAACACTCGAGTCAGGATTAACATTCTTATATCAATAAATCCAACTCAAGTGAAATATCAACTGAAATACAAGTAACTTAAAGGATGTTTGGGATAACCATCCTCTAAGGATCCGTGGAACTATCTACAATGTAGAAATATACACTCTAACACCGTGGCCATTTCAAATAAATTATACTTCAAAACCAAGATATCATTTTCATTTCAAATATATCTATTTTCCAAAATAATATATATAGGTTAAATAATTTATAAAGTAAAGTATTTATAATCCTCAAGTCTCACAAATCGATTCAAATCAACTCAAATTCCAAATTCAAATTTATTCAAAGCTCAATTCATCAGTTCAATTCAGTTCTCAATAGACCATTTAAATTTCAATATATTTCAAAGCTTTAATATTCAACATTATCAAAGTTAAATTTAACAATTTCATATAGCTCTTGATTTAACTTCATTATTATTTAATCAGGGAGTATTCACTTAATAGATTCAATATCATTTACTAGCCTTAAATTACATTTTTATTAAATATTTCCTTAAATTTATTTAAACAAGAAATATTCATTAAATTACTTAAATCAAACCCAAGTCATAAATCATATCTTACATCTCAATTTCAATGAGTTTCAAATTGGTTTAATTAAAGAAAATTCTTTAATGAATACAATTTCAACTAAATTCAATTTATCTTCCCAACCTTAACTTATTCAAATTATTACCAAAATGTATTTTGAAATATAAATTTTATACTTAAACATATTATATGTATTAAATCCATCTTAACTAAATTAAATATCATTATTAAATCTATATATATCATTACTATTTATATATAATAATTTAAGAATCAACATTTATTAAAACCATATATTTCTTTCCAAAACCATAGAATTTATTTTCAAAATATTTATATATGGACCAATGGTGTCTGTATATAATTTCCTATCTATGGTCAAGTAATACAGATATTTATCATTTCAATTCGTAAATTTACATACATACGGGTAGATATCATTTCAACCCGCAATCCCAAATTCAATTCAAATGAAAATCGCTTGGGTTTATCATTTCAACCCATAACGAAATTCTCCTATTCTAAAGTCTGTTCGGGTATGTATCATTTCAACCCATGGTGAATTCTAGGCTACAGGGAACTTGCAGAGTGATAACAGATAATAATATAACAGCATATATCATCAATAACAATATAATATAAACAACAGGATATGGTGTCATATCTCACAGGTGAACAGTTGCAGATAGTAGCATATATAACCATTTAAACAACTAACAGCAGCATATTTCAATTGTTGTTTCAATTGAAATCAAATTTAATAAATACAGGAATGTTAATCGTGAGTGATTACTCACCTTTCGAGGCTAGAGAGAGAGACTCGACTATAGAGTGAGTTACGATTCCAGGCATGGATTTCAAAGCAAAGCAAGATTGAACGCGAAATGGACGAACAAGGCTGATAATAAGAATAGACAAAATCAAATCAAAATAGGATCGATGAAGATAATCGGAATCAACTTGATAGAAGAGAAATTATATATATATATATTATTATTTCCAAGAAGTCAATATTTAAATTAAAACAAATATTAAAATAACATATAAATTATATATATATATAAAATTATTCTTAATTCAAACACATATAAAATCTTAAAATATATATATATATAGAAATTGATATTTAGTTTAAACATATATATACGCATCCAAATCAAAAATCTATATGAAAAAATAAAGATACCTCAATACATCAACTCACATACAAGATCAAAACACATATACATGTTCTGTTCTTTAAATCAATGCCTTTATATACTCTTAATAACTATTACATAATACAACTTATAAAATTTATATACAACAAACAGGTCATCAACTTTATAAACTCATAGATTCAAAACCAGTCGAAACAGCTTTATCTAACATGAAATCAGAATACATAATAACATTCGAAACAAACCGACTCATATAAATATATAGACAAATATATGACTCTGCATATATTTATACACAATATCTTAAAATCAATATACCTTATAAATTATAACTGTATAAACTTTTGTGACTTAATAAACTTTATACTATATATACATAAATATCAATGCAGACCGTAAAACAATAAAATATGCAAACAACATGTTATATATGTGATTATACAATTATATATACAACTCCCAAGGGACAAACGTATATATATATACTATAACTAACCTTTATAACTTAACAGTTTAAAACACCTATATATATTTATATAACTTAGGAAATCAATCAACAGACCCAAAAGTTTTAAACTGATAAAGTAGAACACTATAGGTTATATAATTTAAACAATACTTAAAACTTCATATATTCTCATAAACAGTTAAAACTTTATACATATATAATACTTACATAATTCACTGCTAATTCGTATATAAATACACAACCTATACCAAAAACCAAACTTAGCTATACTTTACATAAACTGATTGTATAAAAAATTTATATAAAAAATGAAACAGAAATCAAAGGTACAAGATATACATATAATACAACTTAATATAAATGTTAATATAAACTTACCCCTTATACAAATCTTATAAAACCATGTATAAACTTATAATCTGTAAACATACATAATATAATATACTTTGCTTTTGTAAACCCAGAGAGAAGAAATCAATGTCTAATATAATAGAATATAGCCTACATATATATATGTGACAGTTGATAATTTATACATATATTATTATATCGGAAGCAAACATAACATAATCAAGTGTATTGGTATACTATACATAATATATATAATGAAGACAAGTATGGGAAAGGACGTACGGTTGCCGGCAAGTGGGAGGTGGGTACGGCAGACCTCTGGGTGATCGGTACTTAGGTTTTGTCGAGGGGTTCGCTGCGTTGCGCTCGACTGGAGGGGGAGGGGCGCGTGCTCTCGGTTGCGCGCGGTGGAAGTGCACAGGTGATGGCTCGACATGGGGAGAAGGATGGTCACCGTGGGATGGCGGAGCAATGGCAAGGTGATGCGGCGGCGGCTGTTGAGGTCGGGACGAGGAGGTCGGTGAGTTTCAGGGATGAAAGGGGAGGCCGTGCAAAAGAACAGGAAGGGTGATTGCGTAGGAGAAGCTACAGGTAATTTGAAAAGAAGGGAGAAAAGAAAATGGAGGAGGCAGGGAATGAACAGGCAAAAATGAAGCTTTATAAAATAATAGTCTCTTGCGAAACTAACAAAGAAAGAAAAGAATAAAGAAAACAAAAGTAATTGTAACGTCAATCCCTTGATTCAGCTGAAAAATTAGGACAATTTATTGCTTGTGTGGGCTGCACGTTTCAAATTTGAAGAGACGCAAGAAACAACAGGTCACAAATTACGATACGGTACGACGCACAGTCTTCATGTTTCCGTCGCGTACCGGACCTCAAAATACAGAAATAAATATACTGCGGAGATCAGTACGACGAGACGATCAAAATGGTATACAGATATCAGTGATAGGATCATCCGATCAAAAGGTCGATACGGACTGTAACGCCCCACCTCTATACCCACGCAAGCCAAGAACACTACGGTGTAATGTTGTCAACTAGCGCGGAGAATAAGGCTGATGAGGAGCGACCATCCATGTAACTTCTTTGTGCGAGCACCGATATGTCAGATAGAATAGAATGCATATCTTTTAAGGAGGAAATCCGACATACCGATACAAACTCAAAGCTATCACACGGTGGCTATATATAATTTTCGGAAACAAAACATAGAAGTAATCATAACATAAATAGTCACAAACATCCATATCACAAAGGCGGAAGAAGATATGAATATGTATATAACACGTGAAAGTGTACATCAGAGTAGTGGTTAGAAAGATCCATGATAATACAAAAGAATAGCAACACGTGCTATACAAAAGAATAAGTACACAACATAGAGTCTATATCTCAAATGCATACATCCAAAAACTACTAATCTAAGTAGTGCCAAAAGTCATAATAATCCTGAAGAGAAGTCAAGCAGAAGCACCTGTAACATCTCGGTCTGACCCGAGTATTATTTATAAGAAAATAATAAACGGATCAGTCTAGCTATAAATATCAGATGATAAGGTATAGGGTAAATAATATGGTATGAACATGTAACAACCATAACGGCATACTACTATAAGTATGTAAATGATAATCAACAAAAGATCAATCAATATCACAAGAATCTTCTCAAAGATAAAATAGGGTATCATACCCTAAACTTGTATTCATAACAAGTCAATAACACATGAATTCACCAATGCACAAAAACTGATATCATATCAATGAAAATCATGAAAATTGGTGAAGCACAAAATTCCAGAAATCATCACCAGAAATCCAGAAAACACATAAAAAAAGGGGGAGGCCTAACACATGAATGGGAGCATGAAAACTCACCTACGCGTATCACACAGGAATGAGAAGCTATCTCATGGAAGCTATTCATTAAATTTCCACACAGAAATGGCCCGAAGACCATGGGGAGCTACCCCATATATATGATGGCGAAACATCACAAAAGTGGGGTCTAGTCTTCCTCGCAGACAAAGAGACATCGCTCAATCGCTAGTCTAAATCACAAAAATGATCGTCATGATCATAAGGAAGTGTCAATCACACCAAGCTAGTAAATATATGAGTTTAGCTTCATGTCCCATAACCACTTGCTTAACTTAAATATTTACGAACAAGCTGAAAATCTTCACTAGAAAATTGTCACAATAAGGGTTCAATCGAACAAGTCCAAGAGCTAACCGACGAAGTGAACGCAAGCGTTTCATACCACTCGTTTTACTAAGTCGTTTAGGTCGATTTCTCATCTGAGTGAAGTAAAGGCTTGTATATACTAGTAGATTAGAAAACGTTTTGAAAGGAAAAAGCTTTGTAGTAAAATAGTGTTGAAATCGCTTTGATGAAAAAGTTTTGATATTTACTACTAGTATTGAAACCTTCATATCTTTAGAGTGACAAGTCACAAAAAGATTGTTGAAACAAATCGTATCACATAAATTTCACATTCGAAGATGTGAGAAAAAGTCCAAGGGAATTAGCTCCCAAAACCATCAAGTAGAAATATCCAAGCGACCTAACAAGACCAAGCTTAAAGAGCGATTGGAACGACCTACAGGTTGAGCGACCTAAGGTTAAGGTCGGAGACGACCTACGACTTAGGGGGTTGTGGTCGAACGACCTAACAGAAGTAGGCCTAACGACCTAAAGTGGACGCGACCTACGACCTAAGGTGGGAAGAGGCTCACGACCTAAAATCATGCGACCTAAAAACTCTCGACCTAGAGGCCAGCGACCTAAATTGGCTATGGGTCAAACGACCTAACAGATGCAGGCCAAGCGACCTAATGGAGCACGTGAGCGACCTAACAAGGTCCAGGGGGAAGCGACCTAACAAGGTCCAGAGGCGAGCGAGTTAAGAAGCTCGCGACCTACGACCTAAGATGGAAAAAGGGTCGAACGACTTAAGAAATATCGCGACCCAACATCCTAACACGCGAACGACCTATCGAGTCATACGACCTAATGTAAATGGTCCAACGACCTAACTCGAACGACTTAGTGGGTCGAACAACTTACGAGTTAACTTGCGAACGTCTTAACAGGAGCTTAGGTCGGAAGCGACCTACGAGATAAGCCAGTGCGAGCGACCTAACGTTTGCCTGGGGAATTATAGGTCGGAAACGACCTACGACCTAAGATGGACGCGACCTACGACTTAAGGCCTAACCCTGCGCGACTTTTCAACGCAGCGACCTAAAGTCTTAACCCGTGTACGACCTAGCGAAGGCCAGAACGACCTAGAGCCAGAAAGTCATCAAAACACCAAAAATTGAAGTTTTTCGCCAATCCATTCCAAACCAAATGCAGATATTCGTATAAATGCAATAGGGGATCATTCCCAACAGCCCAATGACATCTATAGGCAAGTGTGAGATCAAAAATCTCACCTTTTCACTAAAATGGATGAAGATGGAGATTGAAAGCAAGGAGAAGCAATCCAAAGCTTGAATCCACTATCTTCTACTTGAATTTGGAGTTGAATCCCGGATTTGCAATAGAATTTGAGTTTGGAGTTTAAATTTCCACTTCCCACCACCATTTTTGATAAAGCTTGAATGTTAAAACAAATGGTGAAATGAAGTGAGGAAGAGGGTTGGGCTGAACTAAAGAAGGTGCAGTCCAAACCAAAGTCACAAACGGGAAAAGTGACAAAAATTTCACTATCTCCAAACATATCGAAGTTTACACTCAAAAAGATCGCAAACGTCATTTTGAACTCAATAGGGGTGGTCTCGAGTCCTAATTTGACCGTATGCAAAAAGTAGCTTTTTGGACTAATATCCGACTAACGATAAAATATTAAAAAAAATATTTAAATATAAAATCGATAAATATGTGGGTTGTTACAGACTCCCCTCCTTAAAGAAATTGCGTCCTCGCAATATATAAGACGGAAATAAAAAGTAACAACCATAAATGCATATTAACACAAAAGGAATTTGAAGTAAGAAGTTTACCTCAAAGAGCATGAGAAAGTAATTCCGGATGTGTACGCTCGATGAATTCTCTAGTTTCCCAAGAGCAATCCTTAGGATTTGAGGACCATTGAACTTTAACAAGCGGAACATCTTTATTTCGAAGTCGTTTGACCTCCGAAGCAATAATTCGAATAGGATGCTGCTCATAAGTTAAATTAGGCGAAACTTCTATCTCTTCCATAGCACCGGGCTCAAGAATAGAATCGGAATCCCGAAGGCACTTCCGTAATTGAGAAACATGAAACACGTCATGCATTGCAGAAAATTGAGCCGGTAATGAAAGGCGATAAGCCAAGGAACCAATACGTTCGATGATAGGAAATGGCCCAATATATCGAGGCGCTAACTTTCCCGATCGATTGAAACGTACAACACCCTTCATTGGTGAAACACGAATAAATACAAGATCACCAACAGAAAATTCTAATTTCCTTCTTCGGTTATCGGCATAGGATTTTTGTCTACCCTGGGCTTCTTTCATCCTATGTCGAATAAGTTCAATCTTTTCCGTGGAATTTCGAATAAAATCTGGTCCTAAAACCAGCTTCTCACCGGCCTCAAGCCAACAAGAAGGAGATCAGCATGGCCTTCCATAGAGTGCCTCGAAAGGAGCCATACCAATACTAGATTGGAAGCTGTTATTATAGGAAAACTCAACAAGTGAAATATGATCTTCCCAACTTCCACCAGAGTCAAGAACATAAGCACAAAGAAGATCTTCAAGTGTTTGATTCACACGCTCAGTTTGTCCATCGGACTGTGGGTGATAAGCGGTGCTAAAATTAAGCTTCGTTCCTAAAGCTTTTTGAAGACTCTTCCAGAATCCACTAGTAAACAATGGATCTCGATCACTAACAATGGAAGAAGGAACTCCATGTAGTTTAACAATTTCTTTAACAAAGAGTTTGGCCAGAAGAGGAACGGTTCGGTTCGACCGAACTGGAATAAAATGGGCAGATTTAGTAAGTCTATCAACAATTACCCACAAGCTATTACGACCCGAACGAGAACGGGGAAGGCCATCAATAAAATCCATGGAAATTTGATCCCACTTCCAAACTGGAATTTCCAATGGTTGCAATAACCCACCAGGCCTTTGATGTTCAGCCTTAACAAGTTGGCAAGTCATGCAACACTTAACAAAGTTAGCGATATCTGATTTCATTCCCTCCCAGTAATAAAGCCGCTTCATATCTGCGTACATTTTACTACTACTGGGATGAATAGAATACTTGGAACGATGAGAATCTTCTAGAATGTCTCTACGAAGATCACTAATATTTGGTACGATCAATCTACCTAATTTTCGAATGCCGCCATGAAAATCAATATCAAAGTTTATCAAACCTTCAATATCCGTTTTATCCTTAAGATTTTGGCCAAGCAAAGCCAATTCAGGATCTAGCTGTTGAGCTTCAAGAATGCGGTCTAATAGAGAAGGACGAGCCTCAAGGCTACATAAAACTAGAGACGAACATAAATTGGAAACACGATCTCGAATTTCACAAGTGGATAAAAGTTCAAGATCGTTCCATTCAGACATCATCATGGAAACAACCTCTTGTTGTTTGCGACTGAGTGCATCGGCAACTCGATTTCCCTTTCCGAGAGTATAAAGAATGTCAAGATCATAAGAGGCAAGAAATTCTAGCCAACGCTGTTGAAGCAAATTAAGTTCCTTTTGAGAAAATAAATATTTCAAAGACTTATGATCAGTATAAAGTATAAACTTTTCTCCCAAAAGATAATGTCGCCAAATTCGAAGGGCGAAAACGATAGCCGCGAGTTCTAAATCATGTATGGCATATCTAGTCTCAGCCGGCTTCAATTGCCTAGAAGCATAAGCAATAACACGTTCTTTTTGCATAAGAACGGCACCCAAACCAACGCGACTAGCATCGGTATAAACGACAAAGTCTTGATTCCCTTCGGGAATAATAAGAATAGGAGCATCAGAAAGGAGTGCTTTTAATTTCTGAAAAGAAGTTTCACATTTGTCCGACCTAATGTATTTAACACCTTTCTTTGTTAAGCCAGTAAGAGGAACGGCAATCTTAGAAAAGTCTTTTATAAAACGGCGGTAATAACCTGCCAATCCGAGAAAGCTATGGATTTCAGTCACGCTCTCCGGTCTCTTCCAATTTTGAATCGCTTCAATCTTTGAAGGATCCACTGATATTCCGGATTCGGAAATAATATGACCAAGAAACTTCACATTAGATTGCCAAAAGTGGCATTTAGAAAATTTTGCTTTAAGCTGATTGCTCCTAAGAGTTTCCAATACAATTCGAAGATGCTTTCGTGTTCCTCCTCGGTTTTAGAATACACAAGAATATCATCAATAAAGATGAGAACAAACCGATCGAGAAAATCTTTGAAAACTCTATTCATAAGGTCAACGAAATAAGCCGGAGCATTCGTTAAACCGAATGGCATAACTAGCCATTCATAAGATCCATAACGAGTACGGAACGAAGTCAAAGGAATGCTATCCTCTGCAATACGATGCTGATGGAAACCGGTAGCCAAGTCCAATTGTGAAAAGACTCTAGCACCACTAAGTTGATCAAACAGATCATCAATCAGAGGCAATGGGTATTTATTCTTAATAGTAAGGTCATTAAGCTTGCGGTAGTCGACGCAAAGCCTAAGTGTACCATCGGACTTACTTACGAAAATAGCTGAAGCTCCCCAAGGCGAGGAACTAGAGCGAATAAGTTGCTTCTTCTCTAACTCGGATAATTGTTTGCGCATCTCTTCATTCTCCTTATTGGACATGCGATAAGGAGGACGGGTAATAGGTTGAGCTCCAAGTTTAAGATTAATTTTGAACTCGATTGCTCGCTTAGGTGGTAGTCCTAAGATAGGCTCAAAGAAGTCGGAAAATTCACGAACGACGCGAATAAGAGAAATGACATCCTCCTCGTCATCATTATCATCATCACGAGGATTTATAGAATATAAAGATGCAATCAAAGCGGAATCCGAATCTTTAAGAACAATAGAAATCTGATTAATAGATTGCAGATGACGGAGATAAATAGTCCGCTCAGGACATAGGATATGAGCTTCATAACGAGTAAGCCAATCCACACCCAAAATCATTCCAAAGCCTAAGTAACGCATGACATGCAAATCGGCTAGGAAAGAAAAATCACACAAAATAATCTCCACGTCTTTACAAAGTAAACTAAGAGTTGCGGATCCACCAACCGGATTCGCAATCCTTAAAGAAGTCATTAAAGCAACAATGCTTAAAGAAAAAGTATCGACAAGTTCCTTTGATATAAAAGAATGGGATGCACCCGTATCAAAGAGAACTCTAATAGGTTGATCTTGAAATAATATAATGCCATCAAGGACAGAATGAGACATACCTTGACCGCGAGATGTGTTGCCAGGGGCTTGAGCAATGTTTAACTTTCCCTCCTTCTCTTGAAGCCTAGGGCATTGGTGCATAAAATGATCTGGACTTTTACAATAGCGGCAAGAGCGGGCTATGAACACTTGTTCGAAAAATGACCATTAACACCACAATTGAAGCATTTCTTATCATTAGAGGAAAAAGTCTTTGCAGCAGGAATTGCTTGCTTACCCTTTTTGTTGGGATAAGGACCCTTGAACTTGTTAGGCCTTTTCTTGTTGTTGAAGTTTGGTTTAGCAGCCACCACTTCAACATCACTATCCTTATCTGCCTCTTCAAGACGAAGGGCGATATCAATGAGTTGATCGAAAGAAACTTCTAATTTTAGAAGTAATGGCTTCTTGAGATTTTTGTTTAAGCCATAGACGAACCTCTGGTTCTTCTTCAATGGGGTGTTGATGTATTCAACCTCGTATTTGGATAGTGACTCGAAGGATGCGACATAATCTGTCACAGAGGATGTACCTTGAACAAGGTCTATGAAACGACGAGCCAATGTCACTTTCTCTGCTTCTGATACGAATTTTAATTCGAAGCGTTCCCGGAATTTCTCCTAGGTGAGATCCGCTTCATTAGTCTCAGAAATAAGAAGTTCGTACCAATCCAATGCTCTCTCTTGGAGCATACTGGAGGCCACCTGAACACGGTGAAGATCGACAAGATTCATGCGAGAAAAGATTCTATCGCATGTTCTTAACCAAGCCTGGACCTCGATAATAGTTTCGGAACCTTTGAATGGTTTCCCACCCAAGTTGGTATAATCGTTGCACAAACGTGCAAATCCAGACTTTGGATGAGTAGGTTCCTGATTAGGACCAGCTGCTTGAGCATTCTTTACTAAATCAAGAAGCTGTTGAGCGGTCATAAAAACTCCATCCTGGTGAGTGACAGTAGATGGTCCAGCTCTGGGACGGCCTGGTCTAGACATTCTCCTCTTCAAGAAAGAGAGAAGAAGAAAAGGGTTATTCACTAAATGAATATCAAGCAATTCTTGATAGATGAAGCAAGGAATCATAAAGAAAACAGGATGAATTGGTTCGAAGGCTCGAACTAAATCCTGAAATACAACTCCTAAGGTGGACTTAGGACGATGATCCTTGTTAAGTTATTCTACATTGTTTCAAAGTTTGGCTCTGATACCAAGCTGTAACGCCCCACCTCTATACCCACGCAAGCCAAGAACACTACGGTGTAATGTTGTCAACTAGCACGGAGAATAAGGCTGATGAGGAGCGACCATCCATGTAACTTCTTTATGCGAGCACCGATATGTCAGATAGAATAGAATGCATATCTTTTAAGGAGGAAATCCGACATACCGATACAAACTCAAAGCTATCACACGGTGGCTATATATAATCTTCGGAAACAAAACATAGAAGTAATCATAACATAAATCAGTCACAGACATCCATATCACAAAGGCGGAAGAAGATATGAATATGTATATCACACGTGAAAGTGTACATCAGAGTAGTGGTCAGAAAGATCCACGATAATACAAAAGAATAGCAACACGTGCTATAAAAAAGAATAAGTACACAACATAGAGTCTATATCTCAAATGCGTACATCCAAAAACTACTAATCTAAGTAGTGCCAAAAGTTAGAATAATCCTGAAGAGAAGTCAAGCAGAAGCACCTGTAACATCTCGGTCTGACCCGAGTATTATTATAAGAAAATAATAAACGGATCAGTCTAGCTATAAATATCAGATGATAAGGTATAGGGTAAATAATATGGCATGAACATGTAACAACCATAACGGCATACTACTATAAGTATGTAAATGATAATCAACAAAAGATCAATCAATATCACAAGAATCTTCTCAAAGATAAAATAGGGTATCATACCCTAAACTTGTATTCATAACAAGTCAATAACACATGAATTCACCAATGCACAAAAACTGATATCATATCAATGAAAATCATGAAAATTGGTGAAGCACAAAATTCCAGAAATCATCACCAGAAATCCAGAAAACACATAAAAAAAGGAGGGAGGCCTAACACATGAATGGGAGCATGAAAACTCACCTACGCGTATCACACAGGAATGAGAAGCTATCTCATGGAAGCTATCCATTAAATTTCCACACAGAAATGGCTCGAAGACCATGGGGAGCTACCCCATATATATGATGGCGAAACATCACAAAAGCGGGGTCTAGTCTCCCTCGCAGACAAAGAGACATCGCTCAATCGCTAGTCTAAATCACAAAAATGATCGTCATGATCATAAGGAAGTGTCAATCACACCAAGCTAGTAAATATATGAGTTTAGCTTCATGTCCCATAACCACTTGCTTAACTTAAATATTTACGAACAAGCTATAAATCTTCACTAGAAAATTGTCACAAAAAGGGTTCAATCGAACAAGTTCAAGAGCTAACCGACGAAGTGAACGCAAGCGTTTCATACCACTCGTTTTACTAAGTCGTTTAGGTCGATTTCTCATCTGAGTGAAGTAAAGGCTTGTATATACTAGTAGATTAGAAAACGTTTTGAAAGGAAAAAGCTTTGTAGTAAAATAGTGTTGAAATCGCTTTGATGAAAAAGTTTTGATATTTACTACTAGTATTGAAACCTTCATATCTTTAGAGTGACAAGTCACAAAACAATTGTTGAAACAAATCGTATCACATAATTTTCACATTCGAAGATGTGAGAAAAAGTCCAAGGGAATCAGCTCCCAAAACCAACAAGTAGAAATATCCAAGCGACCTAACAAGACCAAGCTTAAAGAGCGATTGGAACGACCTACAGGTTGAGCGACCTAAGGTTAAGGTCGGAGACGACCTACGACTTAGGGGGTTGTGGTCGAACGACCTAACAGAAGTAGGCCTAACGACCTAAAGTGGACGCGACCTACGACCTAAGGTGGGAAGAGGCTCACGACCTAAAATCACGCGACCTAAAAACTCTCGACCTAGAGGCCAGCGACCTAAATTGGCTATGGGTCAAACGACCTAACAGATGCAGGCCAAGCGACCTAATGGAGCACGTGAGCGACCTAACAAGGTCCAGGGGGAAGCGACCTAACAAGGTCCAGAGGCGAGCGAGTTAAGAAGCTCGCGACCTACGACCTAAGATGGAAAAAGGGTCGAACGACTTAAGAAATATCGCGACCCAACATGCTAACACGCGAACGACCTATCGAGTCATACGACCTAATATAAATGGTCCAACGACCTAACTCGAACGACTTAGTGGGTCGAACAACTTACGAGTTAACTCGCGAACGTCTTAACAGGAGCTTAGGTCGGAAGCGACCTACGAGATAAGCCAGTGCGAGCGACCTAACGTTTGCCTTGGGAATTATAGGTCGGAAACAACCTACGACCTAAGATGGACGCGACCTATGACTTAAGGCCTAACCCTGCGCGACTATTCAACGCAGCGACCTAAAGTCTTAACCCGTGTACGACCTAGCGAAGGCCAGAACGACCTAGAGCCAGAAAGTCATCAAAACACCAAAAATTGAAGTTTTTCGCCAATCCATTCTGTTAACGCTAAAAAGTGAACGCTAACACCCGGTGTGTGTAGTTTATAGTAAGCAGCAAAATAGCGAAAAAGCAGTAAAAGACAGTAGTTTGTAGTGGTTCGGCTTGAGATCGAGCCTACGTCCACTTTGAATCTCTTTATTACTGAATCCGGTTACAAGACGATACAATACACTTATGAGATCAATACAATTTGATCACAAAGACAATCTCGACTACTAGCTCAAACTTCGATGATGAAATTCGATGAATCCGTGTTGGATGTTGGAAATTCCTCTCGAAGCTTGTTGTAGTGCCTCGAATGTTTGAAGATCTTCAATTGTCGAATGAGTTGAGAGTTCGGCAGAGTAACGACGCTTTGAGAAATGATCGGCCAAAAGTCCCCCTCATGTTGAATGTAGTGGTGTATTTATAGGAGTTGAATTCTGACAGAAGTTTCGCCAAGTCTTAGGTCGCGTACGACCTAAGTTAGGTCGTAGGTCGCGAGCGACCTAAACTAGGTCGCAGTCCACTCGCGACTTAAGAAGTAGGCTGATGAAGTTGTACTCGGTAGGTCGTGAAGTGGTGCTGATGAAGTGGTAAGTCGTGAACGACCTAAGGTAGGTCGTCCCCCTTCCTTTGCCTTTAACTTGTCAAGCTGCTTTATGAAGTTAAGTCGCGAAGCTCCTTAACTTGTTAGGTCGCCTCTGTAGTTAGGTCGTAAACCACTTTAAGTCATAGAGTATGCTAACTCGTGAAGCTTTTAGGTCGTGGGATTCCCTTAGGTCGTGAAATCCCATAGGTCGTTAGATTCCTTAGGTCGTGAAATCCCATAGGTCGTTATATTCCTTAGGTCGTGAGTCCTTTAGGTCGCAACTACCTTTAGGTCGCAGCTTCCTTTAGGTTGCAGCTTCCCTTAGGTCGCAGCTTCCCTTAGGTCGCAGCTTCCTTTAGGTCGTTGAATATGTTAGGTCGCGAAGTCTCTTCAGCAGTTAGGTCGCGAAGTTCTTAGGTCGTGACATTCCTTAGGTCGCGACATTCTTTAGGTCGTGAGGTTTCTTAGGTCGCAGAGTTTTAGGTCAGTACTAAAATATGAGTTAACATTTGCCCCTCGAAGTGCAGGTCTATGCCATAGGTCGTGTGCTTCGACTTAACCTTCTTAGGTCGTGAACGACCTAAAACTCGTGATAAATCGTATGCCTGCTCGCCTTCCTCCCTTAGTCTCATATAAATAGGTTAGGTCGCTCCTTCCTCTCCATCTTACTGCTCTGAAATTCCATTGCCCTTGACAAATTTTTTCAATTTCTCGAAGGTGAATTCAACCCAGCCAATCATTGATTCATTCCCATCAGCATATTACGTAAGTGGATCAATCTCTACTCCTCCATAATCGCTGCTTGATCATGAATCCTCGTTTTCCGACTTAAGTTTAATTTCGTGCGCCATGCTTCATTTTTTGAATGGTGGTTCCGATCGATTTTTGATTGTTGTTTGATATGTTGTGGTGATTCATGATCGCATGGAAATTTTCACAATGGATTGGTGGGATTCGCAATCGAATTGCTGGTCGATTTGGTGGCATGCGGAGATGGAACGAAGTGGATGACGAATTCTCTTATAATGGAGGTATTGGGTTATCGGATCCAGTAAGGCGTTGCGTGGAGAGGAAGTCAGCGACCTACTGGATTTGGGCGACCTGAGAGTTAGGTCGTGCTTGAATTCTTGGCGACCTAAGCCTTGCGATCTAAGAACACCGAACAACC
Source organism: Allium fistulosum (assembly GCA_030737815.1). Classification (NCBI taxonomy): domain Eukaryota; kingdom Viridiplantae; phylum Streptophyta; class Magnoliopsida; order Asparagales; family Amaryllidaceae; genus Allium; species Allium fistulosum. Next base: position 638,904,427 of record CM060907.1, on the reverse strand, counting down.
CTTTTTTGCGACCTAAAGAGTTTCCGACCTATGATAAGTCGTGTGCGACCTAGGACTTGAACCAAACCTGCACTGCCTTAGAGATGCTTCGACCTATGATAGGTTGCTAAACGACCTAGGACTTGAACCAAACCTGCACTGCCTTGAACGTCTTGATTCGCACAGTACGACCTAAAAAAGCCTCGACCTATGATAGGTCGCTGAACGACCTAGGACTTAGAGAAATTTGGCCAGAAGTTGACTGAGCTTTCAAATGTGAACTGTGTTGTGTTTCTTTTCAAATTGTCTTGACTTTAGTGCTAATAACCTATTCGAAAACAACATTTGCAGAAAAACGGGACAAATATACTGCCATTGACTGCCCACATCGCATGACAGATTAGTTGATAATGAATGATGAATAATTAACTTAAATGAATTCTGCAGATAAAATGCTATGAAATGACAAATTGTATTGAAACAGAGTTGAAATAATCAACCTAAGTTGACTTGTTTGCGTCAACACAACATTATATTTGAACTTGAAATAACAAGCCTCGAAATTTTATAATCGACAAATGTCAACTATCTCAATTTCAATTATGTTTGCTTGTTATCATTGTAGTTCTGCACAACACTTTACACTTTTTAGGAAACGTGCACCTTCATATTTAAATATCCAGTTGATTGTGTAGAATGACATCTCAACAAGAAGATTCAGGACCAGTTGGAGAAGCTTTCCCGATAGCCAACCCACTGATCGATCCTCCGGAGAGAACTCCGACTACTCTGAGCCACAAAATCTTTAGACAACTATGTATCCAATTCGGTATTGCCGAATTAGATGCTATATTCCCTGGAGCAAGCGACACAGCTGACAGGCCACCCCTCGGTTTTGTCGCAGTGAACCGCCAGATGTGAAGGATATTTATCATTTCAATCCGCAATTTAAAATATATATATACGGGTATATATCTTTTCAACCCGCAATCCCAAATTCAATTAATTGAAAACCGCTTGGGTTTATCATTTCAACCCATAACGATTTTCTCCTATTCTACAAGATCGTTCGGGTATGTATCATTTCAACCCATAGTGATTCTATACGGACAGGGAACTTGCAGAGTGATAACAGATATGATAATTAAAATAACAATAGTAACAGGCAATATATCATCAATATAAATAACAGATAATGGTGTCAGATGTCACAGGCGAACAGATACAGATAATGACATGTACATAACAATGTGAATAACTAACAACAGTATATTTCAATTGACGTTTCAATTGAAACCAAATTTAATAAACATAAGAACGTTAATCAGAGTGATTTCTCACCTTCCGAGGTTAGAGAGAATAGATAACAAGACAAGCTACGATTTGAGTCACGATATAGTCTATCGACCGATCCAACAATAGATCTCAAAGCGATGTAAGCAGAACACGGATTCGACAGACAAACTGCTAGATAAGGAATCGATGAGAACAAATCAGAACTGGATTGATAATGATAAATAATATAAGTGAACTTATATATAACTATATATCTCAATATATAAAATCATATTCTAAATTCAATTATATATTAAATTATATATATATGGTTTTTCAAAATCATTATTTCAAATTGAATTTCATACATTAAAGCCAAACATAATATATATAAAATAAAATTTGAATAGAACAACAATGCTATATATATTACTATTATTATTATTTTCCATGGAATCAATATTAAATTAAACACATATTATTTTGAATATAACAAAACACATATAAAACAATGTATAGGCATAGTATAAAATAAAATAATGAATATATACTTACTTTTATAAACCAACGCACACCTACATATATATACTATATAAAAACTTACTGTAACACCATAAAATTAACATTTTAACCACATTAAAATATACTATATATATACGAACAAAACTCGTAATATATATAAATCAAATAACCGGATAGATTGCAGGCTTTACTTTAAAATATACAGATATAGCTAGCACACTACACTTATATACATAATAGAGAATACTCGTTGTATCCTTATACTTGCAACTCAAATTACTGAGATAACATAACAACATCTATGTATTTTGACCGATCAGAATACCCATTATAGCATAATATATTACAGACTATAAATACACATACTGCTGCAATTATATTTATAATGCCTCCTTTAAAATATATGCTATACTATAAACAGTTTATTATAATATGTATATAAAACCTATACCCAGTAAACTGTTAAATCATATATATAAATTAAATCAGACAATGTAGATCTTATATAAACTTATGCATACTGATATATAAATATATGTATACAAATCACTAATATAACATATGTCAGAATCAAAGCCCATATACATACTGTGAACATGTACATAAAACTACAATAAATTAAATACATAAAGTATACCAAAACAGTTATATATATATATATATATATACTAACAAACTGTTATACATGCTTTGGAATCAAAAGTGTAAAATTTCATATTAGATATATATAAATTTATATACTTTTCATATAACAGACCTCATATACATATCTCAAAGTACTAAATATTTATACAAACCAAAACATATATACTGTATAATATAAAGTTTCACAGCAAACCCATGTTGAAAATAAAAAAAATCATGATATATATATTTCAAAACAACACACATCTACAACTTATATATATATATAATACCTTATAGCATCACAAGAGAAGCATGAGCCATTACAGTAGGCAAAGGGAGGGAGATCGAGATGCACGTGCTGGTGCTTGTGTGCAGGGTGGAGGCCGAAGCTCGGCAACAGCTTGGTGGAAGGCAAGGCTGACGTGGATAAGGGAAAAATCAGCGGAGGAAGGAAGGGAAACATGCCAGGGGAGGGAGGATTCGGTGATAGGGAGGAATCGAAGAGAAAGAGTCTGGATTTATTTAGGAACAAACATAAAGCTTGACAGGAGGCAGATGAACAGGTTATATATACACGTCGTATCACTTCATAAATGAAAACGTAGGCCAACAAATCTAATAATATGAACCGACAAGTATAAGCTGAAAGGATAGAATCATAACGTATATTAAATTTAAGGAAGTAAATATCAGGTGGCAGATAAATTTTTGGACAGATATGTAGATGATAACCAAAAGTGTTTAAATTCGGTATCGATACGAAATCATTTTATCGATTCTTTTAATGAACCGGACTTCAAAATACAGAATTGAATATACCGCAGAGATCAGCACAACGAGATGATCAATACGGTATACAGATATCGATGGTACGATCATTCGATCAAAAGTCAATAATCGGTACCGGAAATGCTACTAATTTGCCGAAAATAAGAGAAACGGAGCAATAGAAGTCCAAATTTAAAGAAACGAATTATGATGTCTCACTCAGAAGATGATTTACAAATTTTCTATGTAAAAATATTTAGGTTTGGAAAACATTTTATACCCATCAATTTTTAACTGATACGAATTGGAATAAAATTACACTAGAAAATAAACTTCCAAATTATCTGATTAAAATTTATCAGTTGCTATGTTAAAATAGACGTATTCCAAATATCAAATTTTTATTTTAGAATTTTATTGTTCAAAATTCCACAAAATTACAATTAAATATATAAATAAAACAAATAAAATTATCTAAAATTTACGGGTCGTTACACATACCATATCATACGCTTCTCCAATACCTGACAAATAGCGATTACAACCCAAATAAACTAAAAGAAACAATTGTTGGAAGCTTCCGTTCAACATCAACTAGCGTTAATGATGTTGTGGCTCTATAACTCCTTACTCAATTAAGATAGACATTTCCAGTATGCCATTCAACTATAATCCATATGTCTTAACTTACCTCCTTGGCTCCCAATAAATAAGGTCCATCCATTACTTCAATCATTACACCCGATTATGGACTAAATTGTGCGTTCCTACACTGTAGTGGGTAAGAAATATAAACTATGCATATTTAGAGTAACTCTTTGGAAAATTGGCATGGTAGAATAACTTTTCTACCACTTATCTTGCCTTCTTTAACCTTGAGTTAACCAACATCCTTTATGTGTGTAAGCCATCTCATTACCCTTTTCTCCAATCATACTACTATCTTCTTTCAATCAAAATCTCTTGATAGTATCCTCAAACTTTGGTATTTACCTTCTTTATCCTTCATCTTTCATGCGAGTATATCCTATGACCCGTAAAAGTGTACTCTAATATCATTCCTTATTCCTTGGAGGGTCATTTTTATGGCTGTTACACATGTCTAATCAAACATTGCTAGATTCATTTCAATATTCCTTATAATCAATGGGTATTCCTTGTTGCTACCTTACAAGCATTAGTAGCTATTTTATTCATAGCCTTGATCTTTACCCCATCTTACCTAGGCAGTCATCCCTATCTACTCCATATCAAAAAAAGGTTTTGTTTTTCACAACTCTTTAAAAAACTAAAACTTCACAATCATGACGTATTCAATCAAACCATTTATCTTTGAAAATGTAAACTTAAAAATCCTTTTCAAAATTTTCTTGGTATCCAAAAGAAGCCATGAAATTTTTTCCGTTCTAACCAATTTTACCTTTTCAAAGACATTCTACAACAGAGATTTACTTCTATTAAAGTAGGATTTTTAACTCAAAACATTTATCATTTTTGCATTCAAAAGCCAAATGTCATACCAAACCATTTTTCAAAAACATCTTCTATAACTTTAAACTATGAAAACTGAAGTAAACATTGATACCTTCCGTCTTATTACTTTCCTACTACTTATGTTATTTCTGCTTTCAACCTTAACGAAGATTCCAATAGCACATGAAATGGACTTCTATAAGATATGTGCAATTATTGCACATATCTAAGAAAATTATCCATTTCTCCTATCACATCCCTGTTGTTTTTCTCTTATACTATTTCTAACTAGATTACTAATCCTATTTTTATATAAATTCCTAACACTATTTCTATCCAAATTTGCTAATACTACTACCATTAAATTTCTTCTACCTAAATTACCTTCAAGTGGCTTCTCCTTACATGGCTCTTTTCCTCTTTTATTTTTCCCCATTGACTCATTGCAGTGCATTAGCCTACTGCTTTAGTCACTGGGCTTTTCTTTAATAACATGAAAAGAGAAATGTATAGATCTATTTAGCTGTTTTTCTCCGTATTTTTCTTATATGAGAATATTCCTCGTGTCTTCATTGTCAGGCGTTCTTACCCTTCTATTATTTTTACCCCATTTCAATCAAGTACCATTTCCATTTATCCATCCATTAAAAAAATTTAAATAAAAGGAACTTCTAGATTTACATAAATAGGAAAAATCATCAAGCCAAACCTATGATCTATTTTCCATTTATAAAACGAAAGATCCATTTATCAAAAACCTTTAATTCAAAACTTTTTGATTCAACCAATTTTAATCTTCACTGGAAATCTCTAAACAGTCCTTTAAAACTTCCAAATTTTCTTGCATTTTCAAAATAACAACTTTTCATTGGTAGGGTCCTTCTATTAAAATAAATCATATGAATAACCATTTAAACATTTCAAGAAAATTTCAAATTCTTTCATATGGGGTCAGACTCAAAAATTAACTTTAATTGACCTTTTTTGGGGCTTTCTTTCTTTTTCCATTACTCTTAACCTTTTCTTATTAAGAGTAATATACTAAAAATCTGGCTATCCTCTTGTGGTGATTAACTAACACCTTCTGTGGGAACTTGCTCAATCCTTTTTCACATCTTGCTTCTAGTGCTAGCAAAATATATGCTCTTACTTCCCATCTGTCTAGATGAAATGTATGTCTTCAATTAGCAATCCATCGAAATCCATCATCATAAGGAAGCCTAGGCCTAAAAAAGGAGTTAAGAACCATCCAGCCTCCAGGATCCTTCTATATGCTCGTGCTCTTCTCGGTCCACTCCTTTTTGTATAGACTATGCCCCTTAGGGTAATCGAGGTAGCGCATAATTTAACTCTATTTGATGTTCCAACTCATAGTTTCCTTATCCGTCTTTTCAGTATATGGTCGCAACTACTTCTATAGTCAGAGCTCATAGAGTTTGGCATATAGTGTGTTGTGTGTGTATATACAATTATAGGTAAAAATACAAATACGTTCACTCGGCGTATCCTAATTCTTATGATCGACTAATCTAAGCTTTGTTATCAAATGTAATAAACCGTACCTTAATGGGCTTGAATGTCGACTAAATCAACCCAAGTCCATTAGGATACAGATCGTTGGTTTTGGTAACCTTTAACAAACATAAGTATATTAGGGAGCTATTTACATAAACTCATAGCGGAATAGAAAAATATAATACAAATATGCTGACCAATGTTACTACCTTGGAATCAATATTATTCCTTTAGTATCTGATTGCCTTGCCAGCACCGAGCATGAATGAGAAGACTTCACCATCTATAGTTCCCGTTTTACACCGGTAGTCTGTCCCTCTAAATCTATCATGTGAGTTGTAATGGGGAGGAGGTCAGAACAACGTTCTACTAACTGAAAAATTACATATTTTATCCATAACACTAATTTATGCCGATTGATTTCTATTTAAGTGTTATATCCATTATTCATGATTATTCTATGGAATTCCATCTATGCGTACGATATATCTAACCTTCCATGAGGTATAACTTTATATGTGCATATATATATATATATATATGTGTGTGTGTGTGTATGTATAAGTGTTCACTATCCAAAAAGATTCCCCAGCCACTTAATACTTCTTAAAAGGAAGGAGACAAACCCAATGACCATTTAATACCTCAACCCCGAAGCGGGCCCTTTGTAACATAATTGCTAGTCAATCAGTTCTTGCTATAATGACCGATGACCCTTGGATATGGTATATAATTTAATTGTCATATCACTAACGCGTCTCAAAGACTTATCTAAGGTTAACTAGCCCACCTCCAACAAACAAATAACTAATAATTAAACTTTGAGGCCTTTGCATATCCCATACGGATTCTACACCATTAGGAAGTAAAATCCATAAGGGCATAACACAAGTTTTGCTAACGACCGCTTAGGACCGTTGGTGATCATAGCCTATATGCCAGCCCTACTACAAAATATCGGTACAACAACAATACTGACATAGGCCGGCGACCTCTCATAGCTGAAATCCCATTTAGGCTAACCTAATGTAGGTCAAAGAAAATGCCCACACTAGTTACTTAATATCTCTTATTAGAATTGAAGCAGACCCCAAATCCCTATTAGGTACCATCATAGGTTACTTAAGACTTCTCAAGTAGGGAGGAGCAGACCCAGTGACCATTTAATACCTTCCACCCTGAAATAAACCCTGACATCCCTAAAGATACCGAGCCACTTAATACTTCAAATCTGAGGCGAACCTTTGTATGTTTTCCCACACCTATACACAAACGCATATCCATTCCTCATAGGTCCTATGGTTGGAGATGTCCAACATTAATAGTAAGTATACACAATTGCTAGTCACCTTTACGTGAAGGGCAAACTTCTATTGTGTAACTCCATTAATCTCGCATCCCAACACATTCTAAACCAAACTAATTATCCTATGCCTAAATAATTGGGTTAGCCCCACTAATTCACAGTCGTTCTAAACGTATTATTGAGGCTATATAATTTCCTATTATGAAAATTATACTCCTCATAGTTTTTAATTCCTACTTTATATGCTTATTATGTATATTCTATATTTCTCTGTATGTCCCATAAGTGTCAACTGTCCGTAATAAATGGTCATTATTATTCAAATTGGACAATTACTAGTGACAATTATTTATTCATTCTAGTTCAACTTATTATGCCTATTTCATTTCCCCATAAATGTCATATCATACTCCTTAATCGGTCCCATTAAACTCATTTTTGCCCCCACTTAATTCCTGTAACTACCACTTAACTACACAATTATTTCCCTAATAATTTTAGAGTTATTATCTCTTTTACACCTACCCTCCTAGTCCTATGATTTACTATACTATTAGTAACTAGTCATTCTAATTATAATGAATACAAATACATTGTTGTATATATTTTTATTTATAATCAGCAGGCATGGTTATACGTGTGTGTTGCATGCATTCCTATTTCCAACTCATTAATTCCTAGCATAGGAATTCCAAAACATACTTATATATATATATATTCTTAAAGGAACATTTATTTCTACATTTTAATATATTAGAGCCATCCTTTCCAAAAAGGATTACCATTATAACTTTCCATAAATTAACAAAAAAATGAGACTTTGCTCCATTTGAAATTACAAGAAATTAACTCTTTTCTTTTATTGAAATAGACTGTGCAAACAACGGAGGAGAACCTCTGTACCTTACACATCTATTTCCTTTTTGGTATATTCCTTGTTATTACAAACGATGCACTTTTTATACTTATGAAATTGGATAATTTACGGAAATTACATGAATATAGATATAACTAAATTGTACTCACTATGCTCCTAATAAATTAAAACATAGAAATTCACATTCCAAGTCAAATTAGAGCAATTTAAATTTATACAAATAATTTACAACCCAATTATCATAAATCTGGAATAGATCTTACAGATTTAGGGACTGATTTCAAAATTTCCAAATTAGGGTGTAAATACCATTCCTATTCCAATTACCTAATTTACAGAATATGTAGACGCAATTGAATCTGTTCCTTCTAAGCCTATAATTCAACAGATCTTGTATAGGCATGATAATTAAATAAAACTCAATTATATAATTTCAACATTATAAATAAATTATATAATTTCTCACTCACCTATTAAGCTTTCCAAATCTCTCAAATCTAAATTCAACCCTTTAATTGACTCCTTTTTCATTATAATCCAAAAGAAAATGTATACCTGGATATATACACACACACACACACTATTAGAATTACAGATCTGAGAAGTGGTTTGTGATTAAGGGGATATAGATTTATATTTATGAAATTTACCTTTTTCTTTCACGATGTTGATTCGCATCTTTTCTTTTATTTTCTGCCCTTCTCCGATTTGAATAGATATAAAATATTTTATAATTTTAGAAATAGTGGAGAAGGGAAAATGGAAAAGCTCCACTGCTTTGATCAGAAAATATAGGGAGAAAAGTGAGGGGCTTGAATCAATCGTATCCGTTAGATTTAAAATAATTAAATCTGAACCGTTCGGACAAGGTTCAACCCTAGTAGCCACTCAACAACCGGTCGACCGCTCCCCTATGAATGGTTGATCGCTAGTGGTCGACAAGACCAAGGGTAAGGCCGACCGGTGGGGTCCACACAATTATTATTATTTATTTCCTTTTGTTCCTTTTTAATTGTTTGCATTCTGAAAACTTCAAACACCGATAACATCCTTGGTTGAATTCCGATCGCAAAATTCCAAATATGAAAGTTGCCTAGAAAATCTCCACGAACACAATAGTGCAAGTTTCATGGTAAAATTTTGAAATTTGCTTAAATTTCATTTTTGAGCCTTATTAATTGTTTATTAATTACCGTTAGTTTTACAGGGTGTTATAGATACATTGTAAATTTAAAAAATAAGGATACGAAGTTTCTTAGAGTCCATAAGAAAAGAAATAACATAATGATGTTGATATTTGTTTATTTTATGAAATGTATGGACATATAAATAGAATTGTATCTGAAAGTCTATACGGGGTGGATCGTGTAGTGTATATGCAAGTATATGTGGCAAAATATATGATGCAACTAAAACAATATCAATCTAAGTAAATATAGAATAAGCACACCAGGATTTTATACTGGTTCGGACCTCCCGTCCTACGTCCAGTCCCGAAGCTCCTCTTCGGAATTTCCTTTCACCAAATAACCCTCACTTCACCCGGAGGAACAATTTTACAATAGTAGAGTTTCTTTGTCAACTATGTGTTCTCTATTACACGGATTTTGACTATATAGTACAATTGAAATTCCTATATCTCTTGGATGATTGAATACAATATTGTTCGAGAGAATATAGAAGTGTATGATCTCATATTTTCAGATTGTATAGCAAGTGGATGATTAGAACAAGAGATGATCAAGATAGAGAGTCGAGTTGTAAGGTAGTCAGGTGTATTCTTTCTCTTGATTTCTGATGCTATATATAGTTGTAGATAGGTATGTTGAGTAGTAGCATCCATTAATGAGTGCTCTATAGTTGCTTCTGTTGATGATGAAGAGTTGCGGCGAAGAGAAGCGAAGACGTCTATTTAAATCTGGCAGTTGAGGTTTAAATTTCAATCCGAGTTTGAATTCAGACGTCTGGATGTTTGTATCAGACGTCTGAGCCTGTATAATTTTTATTCCCGAGTTTGAAATCAGACGTCTGGTATTTGTATCAGACGTCTGGTAGTATATAATTTTTATACAGTGTAGATTTCCAGACGTCTGGGTGTATCTACCAGACGTCTGGTCTTGTCTGTTTTGTTGTTCTAGAGGATATTTTCAGAGGTCTGACTTGTGCACTCAGATGTCTGAAAACTGTGCATGTCCTTTTTGTGCATGTTTCTTGTTGCTTCTTTGATCTTATCGACTTGTAGTCTCTTGTATTGTTCTTTGCACCTTGTTTTTGTCTTTCCAGTGATGTTGTTCTAGCAAGTTCCTGTATATATACATATATATGTACATTTGATTTTCATTTTATAGTTGTTGTCATTAAAACCACGGATTTGATTTCCTAACAATCTCCCCCTTTTTGATGATGACAACTATACAATGTACTTATATATAATTTTTATAAATCTCCCCCTGAATATGTGCTTTCCATTATCTCTCCCCCTTTGTCATTATCAAAAAAGAATTAAGGAATCATATTTGCAAATTCCAAAATCTTTCCTTATTTCTCCGAGTACCTGCAATAAATAAAAATCATTTTTTTGGTACCCACTTACTATATTAGGGTCCGGGGGATTAGGTCTTTGGAAACCATACCCATTTGGGTGTGGTTGAACCTTTATAAATATAATTTTCATTATTAACTACCATATCAAAATAATCATCAATGTATTTTTATCTATTTTTCCAATTAACAGGAACCCAAATACTTAGATAATTTTTATTCATATTTCCGTTCAATGATTTTGTACTTCTAGAGAAATTATAAATATTATTGGCCATAGCAGTATTTGAATTTCTATAAGAATTTGATCTAGACTTTACTCGAAATTTAGTACTAGCACTAACATTTTTTCTATACATGAAAGTGTATCTAGTGCTATTTCTACGATCAGTTTTATTATATCCTAAACCACTTTTGTCATGTAAAGGTCTAGAACTAGATAAAATCATGTTTAAACCATTTTGACTTTTATTAAATTTTGTGACTTCAGTGTTAAGTTTATCAAATTTAGCTTTGAAGTGAAAATTATTATTTTCAAAAGAAATATTACTGTTTTTCAAAATATCAATTTGCTTGTTTAATTCAGAATTCTCCCTTTTTATCGTACAGTTCTCATTTTCGAGAAGAAAAATTCAAGATTCTGAATTATCTAAAGATGATTATAATAAATCATTTTGTATTTTTAAATCCATAATTTCTTTTGAAAAGATTTCTTTTTCTTTTTCAAACATAGTATTTTTAATTTGCAAAACATTGATTTCCTCCAAAAGATCATTGTTTTTATCTTCTAACTGCTCATTTTCTTTCTGTAGGAAATCTTTTTGTAAAACAAGTTCTTCTACGGTATTTTCAAAACATTTAGTTTGTTTTATCAAAAATTCATTTTCCTCTTTTAAACTGGAAATTTCTTGCTCACAATCTTTTAACTTTTCTAAAGCAATTCTATTAACTTTATTCAAGGTTTTACAATCTTTTAATAACTCATCATGTGCTAACAGAAGATCTTTATATAAAGAATCTAAGAGTACCGATTGTGATCTGAGTTTAGCCATGAAGCATTTGTCTGTTTTCTCCATTGATTCTTCTTTATTGCTCTTCCTTTTCATATTGCCTTGATTAGATCTCTTTATAGCCATTTATTCTAAGATGTTGTTACGATCTCTAGAATCCCAGCCTCTGATACCAATTGAAAGTCTATACGGGGTGGATCGTGTAGTTTATATGCAAGTATATGTGGCAAAATATATGATGCAACTAAAACAATATTAATCTAAGTAAATATAGAATAAGCACACCAGGATTTTATACTGGTTCGGACCTCCCGTCCTACGTCCAGTCCCGAAGCTCCTCTTCGGAATTTCCTTTCACCAAATAACCCTCACTTCACCCGGAGGAACAGGTTTACAATAGTAGAGGTTCTTTGTCAACTATGTGTTCTCTATTACACGGATTTTGACTATATAGTACAATTGAACTTACTATATCTCTTGGATGATTGAATACAATATTGCTCGAGAGAATATAGAAGTGTATGATCTCATATTTTCAGATTGTATAGCAAGTGGATGATTAGAACAAGAGATGATCAAGATAGAGAGTCGAGTTGTAAGGTAGTCAGGTGTATTCTTTCTCTTGATTTCTGATGCTATATATAGTTGTAGATAGGTATGTTGAGTAGTTGCATCCATTAATGGGTGCTCTATAGTTGCTTCTATTGATGATGAAGAGTTGCGGCGAAGAGAAACGAAGACGTCTATTCAAACCTGGCAGTTGAGGTTTAAATTTCAATCCGAGTTTGAATTTAGACGTCTGGATGTTTATATCAGACGTCTGAGCCTGTATAATTTTTGTTCCCGAGTTTGAAATCAGACGTCTGGTAGTATATAATTTTTATACAGTGTAGATTTCCAGACGTCTGGGTGTATCTACCAGACGTCTGGTCTTGTCTGTTTTGTTGTTCCAGAGGATATTTTTAGACGTCTGACTTGTGCACTCAGACGTCTGAAAACTGTGCATGTCCTTTTTGTGCATGTTTCTTGTTGCTTCTTTGATCTTATCGACTTGTAGTCTCTTGTATTGTTCTTTGCACCTTGTTCTTGTCTTTCTAGTGATGTTGTTCTAGCAAGTTCCTGTATATATACATATATATATATATGTACATTTGATTTTCACTGTATAGTTGTTGTCATTAAAACCATGGATTTGATTTCCTAGCAGTATCTAATATTACACATGCCATATCCTGAAAGATACATATTTTATTTAAATACTTTCAGAGGTAAATTTGGCTTTATTACTAAAAACACTTAGTGATTAGATATTGGTGCAGCTACTCACATAAGTGTTCCTACAAAGAATTAATTTATTAAGCTAAAAAAATCTAATAAATGTCGAATGGCACATCTTTATAGGCAATTGAAAGCTAGTAAAATTAAAGTATACTGGATATTTTTTTAAGTTATTGTTGATATTTCAATTGTTTTGTTTATATTTGTTCGATGTTTTTTATTATAATACTATCATTTAGAAAGATTTCAATTTATAATTTTAATATGAACAGATTAGGTTATAATTATTCGTTTAGAAATAATAAGATTAATTTATTAATAAATTCAAACATCGTTGGAATTGAATATCTTGATGTTTATCGTAATTTATATCTTCTTGATGTTAAATACCTCTTGTAATAAAGCCTTGAATTTGGATATGGTGATTAATATGATTATTAATTCCATCTTACTAAATAGCACTAGAATGAGGCATTATTGATATTAGATACTTTATTGATATTCTAAGCGATTTAAAGGCTATAGTTTTATAAATTCACACTGAAAAAATTAAGGTGTGAACTACAATAATTTTTGGAGGATACTGAGTTGGGTTGGGAAATATATTATGGATTATTGTCTTTAAAAAGGTATCATTATCTTTAATTTCAACTAAGTTACTTCTTTTGATAATGTATATGTTTTCTACTCTTTCATTGAACAAGAAGTAAATCAAGAACCATGATAAGACAATGTAAAAAAATCTCTTTAAGTTGAGGTTAAAGTTTTTGGAAAACAAGCTTAATAACCTCGAGGTACATTATCATAATGGGGATCCACTTTATAGCATCCCCCATTTCGGAGATCCAAAGATGAAACTCCAATGAGTTACAGTCACCTTGGAATTATCTTTCAACGATAGACTAGGATTAGTATTTTTCAACATCTTTAAGTAAACAGAAGAACTAAATGCATTTTTATTACATATAATAGTCTTTATATAATTGCCTTTTCGTTTTCATTACCCTAAAAAAATTCCCACACAGTCGTCAAATATAAATTGAATATAAATACTAATGTCATGCCCGACATATGAAAATGTCGACATGAACACTTATGTAGCAAAAAATAAAATAACTTTTATTTGTTGCAAGCATCTCGCTTCATCTTCAACGTTCTCTATTTGTCTTCAAAATGCAACCTATCTAATCCCATAGACTCAGCCTACTCGAACAAGCACCCACGAGTTTATGGGAAAACAATAAAAAAGGCTCAAACATAATGGATGACATGAATAATACATTGTCTTAAACTCAACATTTAGTGAGACCACACTACTAAAGTATGAAAGGAGTTTTTTTACTTACTATTCAACGATAACAATTCATTAACGTGGATATAAATGCAAGTCATTGTACCATACCTAAGTGCTCCTTGCACTTATTACCATATCATGACTAGGTTTTATAGTCAATTTATTCATCTTGCTACCTCGACCTTATCATGTTTCTTAGGATCGCCGATGCACTTATGATTTTGGCTACTACAAAGGCCTTATGCCTTTATCATTGATTAAAGACATATTTCTTTAATTCGACTATCACTAAGACCTTATGACATTCTCATATATTGACGTCGTACTTATTTTCCTTTCAACTGTCATAAAGGCTTATGCCTTTTTCTTTAGTTACAAAGTTCTGTTTAAACGTCGGGTTGCCACAAAAGCCTTACACCCTTTACCGAATATAACAACCCATTGGTCCCTTTGTTGTCACATAGGCTTTATACCAACAGTTTTGGGTAAAGTCATTTTTAGACACTTGGTTGTTCCATCGGCCTTATGCCACGTCACCAGTGCAGTGTCATATTTGGAATTTGGGTTGCCACGCATGCCTTATACCTCATTATCAAAAAAATGTACTTAAGCTCTAGGCTGCCACACATGCCTTAAAACTCATTACCAAAATCAATATTTTACTTTGGACATTAGGCTACCATGATCGCCTTATGCCACATTACCAAATTTAATGTCATATTTGGACATTGGGTTGCCATACAGACTTTATACCTCGTTCTAGAAATCAATGTCTTACTTAGACTCTAGGTTTTCACACAGGCCATACACTTCGTTACCAAAATCAATGCCTTAGTTAGACTCTAGGTTGCCACGTAGGCCTAACAACTCATTACCAAAAATCAATGTCTTGCTTAGACTTAGGTTTCCATACAGGCCTTAAACCTCGTTACTGAAATCAATGTCTTACTTAGACTCTAGGTTTCTATACAAGACTTACACCTTCTCGCTTGTCTAAAGTCATAAATAGGCTTTCGGATGCTACCTATGGCCTGACCTCAATACCGTTGTCAAATTATTAACTCTCCTCTGAAAGTAAATATGTCTCGACTACACTACCCAAGGTCTCATCTAGGGAAGCCTGGTTTATTCATAGCATCATTCTGACACCTTATTTGACATCATGCTAGGTCTCTACATACCCAATTTTTATTTTGTAACTCCATCTTTTGTATGTTGCTCTCATATTAGCCTCTGGCTACAGTCTCCATTTTCGGCTATAAACTTCGTCTTTTCTCCTTTGTATTTCCCTTGTTTATTATACTTAGAGTTTACTCAGTCTTTCACTATTTACTTTTTTCTATTGTTTTCGATTTAGTCCTACCGCAACCATACTCTCGTTTGTCACTTCAACTCTGCTGTAGGCAATAAAGTCAGACACCTAAACGCATATGGCGGTTACTTTTACACATGTCACTTTCATATTCATTTGGCCTCCACTTTTAGTTAGTGACAATGTCCTTTGTATTATTTTACAGCACTTTTATAGGATCATGTCCTCTTATTAGTTAACCTTGTAATTTGCATGCATAATTGGTCTTAGTTACCTTAATATACCCCTTCAGCGTGTACATCTAACTTTTGAAAGATCGAGAAATTGTTTATAAAATTGGTAAATAAATTCTTAGCACATTTTATCAACTTTTCTATTTTAAGCCATTTTTCTCTTATTTATTTAATATACAGATTCCTTCAAAAATTCACAACTAAGTATTTTAATGTGGGAAAATCTTCTAACTCAAAACACATCTCTATAAACATGTTTAGAACATCATATTAAATTTTCACATAATATTGAAATCATTATATTAGAGACTTATAGCTAAACATCCTCTAGTAAAGCTATTTTCCCAAAAAGTTCATCAAAATGCTATTTTTCACTTACAAACATTTTTCGCACATGATCACTATCGTATTTAATCAAAATTCAATTTGTCTTACACACCTAGATATTTGGGTTTGCTAGATCGTTGGTCTTCTTAGGTTTCCAAAGCTTTTTCTCTTCATTTTCTTCCTTTTCTTCTTCTTAGGTTATTGCCACTGTTGATGAGTTCTTTTAGAGTTTCTGTTTTCATTTCTAAAAATGAGAAGGCATAAATAGAGTGAGAGTTATTTTGTTTTATTATATCCCCTTCCCATGATGAGTTGGGTCGTCAGCCCGTATGATGAGTTATATACGCCCAACTACTTATCATTCCCTATTTCACTTTATAAGGCAACTAGTAAATAGATGTCTCCCACATTTTTATATTGTTATTACCACACTTTCTCTTCATTAAATAATTTTAACCTATTAAGTCCATAATTAATCCATTAATTAATTACTCATTAATTTATAGGTTGTTATAGGCCTCCCTCTTATAAAAATTTTATCCCCAAAATTCAAATAAAGTAAGGTAGTGATTCATTTTTCCTATGCCCACTCTAGCATGAACAGATAAGTTTCCTACCCATATGTCATAAAAAATGTACTAATGCATATACTAATACGTATAAAAAATCAACCATAATATATATAAATATAACACATAGTAAGCATACATGCTAAGTCAAAACAAACAACTTAGGATAAGTCCTCCTGACTCTATCTTTTGTTTCCCAAGTATAGTCCTCTCGACCTTCATCCATTGGACTCATACAAGCTTCACTTCCTTATTTTGAGGCTTCTTGGTAACTCAAATATCTAGGACTTAGTTGTTGTCCTTGTATGTCTCAAATATGGATCGTTGGTCATACAACCAAAAAGTTCATCAAAATAGGACTTAGTTGTTGTCCTTGTATATCTCACTAGGAGAAAATGGGCACTCTTGGTAAGTCTATCTAATATGATCCATATGCCTGTATTCCTAACCATAGATTTTGGCAAGTCTTCAACGAAATACATGGAAAAAGAGTCCTATTTCCACACCAGGACTTCCAAAAGCTGCAAAAGTCTGCTCGTGTTTTGGTGCTCTACCTTAATCTATTGGTATGTGAAACATCTTTCACAAATTCTCTAAGACCCTTCTTCATTCCCTCCTAGTTGAAGCTTCTTTTCACTCCCTGGTGCATCTTAGTACCCTTGGGTGAATACCAAATTTTGTATAATGACATTTGTTCAGGTCCTTCTGAAGGCCTCCTACATTCAAAACATATTTCCTTCCCTTCTTCTGAAGCCAACCTCTTTCATCAACTTAGAAGCCTCTCAACTCTTTGGTCTTGGCATCTGCCCACATGAACCTAATCCTTTCAACATAATATGAATCTACTCTTTACTTCTCTGCAATTCTTTCCATGAGAGCTACCCAAAGTTCAAAGAACGATAGTATTTTGAAAGCTCTACTCAAACAAAAACTCGACTGAAAATGCATGTTGTAAGAAGCTAATGTCTCTAAAACATTCAACGTCCCTATCATTTCCAAAATGCAACTCTGCTGCCTTTGCATTAAGGCATCTGGAACCTAATTTCCCTTTCCTGGGGTTTACTCAATTTCAAAGTCATAAGATGCTAAAATCTCTAACCACCCCTACTGTCTCATTTTCAACTTTTTTTTAGAGAACAAGTATCTCAAGGACCTATAGTTAGTAAATAGCTCAAACATTTCTCCTAAAAGGTAATATGTCCAATTTTTCAACGCAAATATAATAGCTGCTAGGTACAACTCATGTGTCAGATAACTAACCTCATGAGGTTGAAAATTTATAGATGCAAAAGCTATTACTTTTCCCATTTTCATTAATAGTGCTCTTAACCCCAAACTGAAGCATGTGTATAAATAATCATATTTTCATTTCCTTGGGGTATAGTTAAAACTAAAGCATTTTTCAACCGTGGTTTCAACTCTCGAAATGACATCTAACATTCCTTAGTCCACACATACTTCTTGTTCTTCCGAGTAAGTTTCATCATTGGCGCCACTATTCGAGAGAAGTGTAACATCCCCCTACTTGGAGGCCCAAAACTAACGGCTGCAGATGCTGCAGTCATCCATAGATATTAATCCTCGACGACCAAATACGGCCACATTAGATACATTGTTACACAGAAACACAAGAATATGGAAAAAAAATTAAATAGCAAACAAATTCAACATTTCATTTCAGAATATTCCAAATTGATTACATAATCCCAATTCGCAGACCACGTTCAGATAACGTATAATTATTACAAAATACGCCAAGAGCGACATATAAAGATACCCCCTTGGTAGATCAGAGTATATAGATTGGCAAGAAAACAATTTGCCTTTAAAAACAAACACATGGTGGAAATAAAGGAACTATTATAACAATCTTGCCTCTTGCACGTCCTTGGAAGCTTTATTCGTTTAAAAGAACACCTGGAAAACTTAACCCTCAACCTACTCAAAATCAATTGAGTACCCGAGAGTTTAAGGGGAAAACAAAAACTTCGAGTCAGACATAAAGCCTGGTATAAATAATAATTTACCATCTCAAACCATTTGGATATCTAGTGAGACCACGCCTCTTAGCGGAATGGGTTTTCCCCTCACTAATATCCTAAAACATTTATAAAACCATATATTGTGCTCCTGCATCCACAATGGTTAAAACATAGTATTTCAAAACATTATGGTGATACGCAAAACAAATAAAACAATTCTGGATTATCCATCCTCATTGCTCTGACTATCTATCTCAACTATAGTTTCTAGGGTCACTATTAACCTGTTAAACGTTAAGGACTATCTGTCCAATTACTTAGTTTTCATAAGATCACTAAGAACCTATTGGTAACTCCAATATCTTATTTCTTATTCTAGTTTTCATGGGCAAACTAGGAACCTATTGGCTAACTACCAATATCTTAACCCGGATATAGTTTTCATGGGCTAACTACAAACCTACTGGCTCTTGCCAGTATCAAATCATAGTTTTCATGGGCTGACTATGAACCTATTGGCCCCTGCCAATATCATACAGTTTTCATGGGCTTATTGTAAACCTATTGGCCTCTGCCAATATCTTTAATTAAAATTTTAACATCTGTTAAGTTATATTCACTACTGGGTCAACCAAATTGGTTATCCTGCCCTTTCCCCAAAATACAGTTATGGGTTAATAACAATGTGAATAACATTTCAAAATCTTTTTTTATGCCATGGTAATTACTTTAAATCGAGATAGGGTTTATGTTTTGAAACCATAAAAACATCTCTTTCGAAACCTCTGGATAGCTTCCTTCGAAAGCAAAAACCTCTTTTCAAAACATTATATACATACCTTTCGAAGCCCTTAGTAAACACTCTCTTTCAAAACCTATTATAACTTTTGATGGTATCAAATCATCTTTTTAAAATATAGAGCTTCGAAACAAATGAAAGTACCCCATTCATAATCATTGGGTTTACTCTTAAAAACATCATTTGGGCCTAATTGCTTATATACGAAAGTATCTCTTCCGAAACAAACAAAAATTAGTTTGGGGAAAAATTGATGGTGTCGGAACCATCTTAGTCTAAAGAAAAGACCTTTAAAATCAAAACCTTGAAGGACAGAGTCGAAACCCCCTTTCGACTCGCTCACCTTCGAAACCCTCAACCCCTTCGAAAGCATATAAGAAAAAGGCTTAAGTAAAACAGAAGTAACCCCTTCAACAACATAGATGACTTCAATGTAGTCGAAAGAGGAATTAGCGGCTTGGCTTCGACTTGGTCGAAACCTACCTTTTCGAAAGCAATTATTTAAAGGAAAAAGGTACTCCTTTGGAAGCAAATACTTTAACAAAACATGACAACCTCCTTCGAAAGCTAATTATAAAATCTTTTCGAAAGCATATGTTTCGACGGTGTCGAAAGCTTTAGGTAAAACAAGGCAAAGATTTTAACTTATGAAAACATAGCAGGGTTTCGACCCCATCGGAAGCTACCCTTTCGACAGCAATGCTTCCGCCTTCCTTCCAATCCACTACATACCATCTAAGTGATATCTAGTGCATTGGTTTCAATTATAGTGGTTTCGACTATGTGGGTTTTTTCTGGGACATGGCGGAGTCAATGGAGTCGAAAGGTATTTACTAACAGAGGCGAAACATCTTTTTCTGATTTAAAGGCTGAATTATAGCCACTTTTAGTAATTGCTTTTTAACAACTTGCCTTTTTGTAAACCACTGATTGGTTGCCATAAAAACTTTTCAAATACTTCAGCTTTTAAAACTGCCGCATTTATTCAGATCAAAATTAAAGGAATTTAACGTTAAAACCTTTCCATATAATAAAAACCGACATTTGCAGAAAAGCTCTTGTTTTAAAATAATTTATTTCCCCTAGTAAATCAACTGGGAAAAATCCCCAAAAATCACAAAAATTCATTTTCATCATGTAATCAACATATTAAAATTTTAGACCCAATTTCTTTTTGAAATTTTCGAAATGAATTTTAAACCCATTTATATCATATTTTCAATAAAAATTCATAATAAAATTTACATAGCTTTGAAGATTAAGAAAATTAAAACACATCTCCAAAGTTATTTTTTACTTAACATAAAAATTTTCCATGGCAATCTAATATCATGTATTCTCGGTTTTTCATCGAAACTGTGCAAATTCATGTCCTTATGAATTAAAACAAATCATCATAATATAACTCAAGCATATCATCATCCATTTTATCACAAAAACAAATTTAAATCATAAATCTGAAACCATATAATCATAGAATAAAAATAGAGATGGTGGAAGATTATTATTCACCTTAAACTTGATAAGGAATTTTAGATTTGTTGTTCATTAATCATCCCTAGCTTTTGATCCTTACCTTTATATTAAAATTCCTCTTCTCCTTTGTTAATGGCCGGCTCTATTAGGGTTCTTGCATTTATTTTTGAATTTGAGAATAATGAACGTGAATGGACAAAGACGTGGAGTGTATAAGCGTGTAATATAAAATGCCTATTTACTAATATACCCATGTGTAATTTAATTAACCAATAAACCAATTTAAAGCCCATTTATCTTATTAATAAGCACGACCCATATATATAATTTATTCAAATATCAATCTCCTTATCATCATTATTATATTTAATCTATCTAATTAAATTTCCTGAATAATGTCATAAAAATCCAGGGACGTTACAGGCTCCCCCCTTTAAAGAATTTTGTCCTCGAAATTCAGTACGGACTAAATACTAAACATAGCAATCATCTGTAACAACACATATCAACCATACTAGTCTAACTAACTAGCAATTATCTATATAAATTTAATATAGACATACCCTCAAAGCGGATCAGGATAAGTATCTCTAATCTTGTCCTCTGTCTCTCAAGTACAGTCCTTCTTGTTGTCGCTCCACTGAACTTTCACCAACCTGACTGTCTTATTCCTTAATCTTTTCTCATCTTTAGCTACAACCCGAACTGTTCGTCTAACAAAAGTCAAATTAGGCTCTACCACTAAGTCATCCAACCCTGTTGGAGGAATAGTAGTTTCTGGATCATATACATACTTGCGAAGATGAGACACATGAAATACATTATGGACACCTACCAAACTGCTCGGCAACTCTACTCTGTATGCGAGCTTTCAAATCCTCTCTATAATCTAGAATGGACCTACATATCTTGGGGCTAACTTCCTCGACTTTCCAAATCGTAACACACCCTTCATAGGTGATACCTTAATGAAAATCTTATCTCCAACTGAGAATTCTAGATCCTTATGCCTCATATCTGCGTAACTCTTCTGTCTGGACTGAGCTTCCTTCATCCTTCCCTGGATTAACTCAATCTTCTCTTACACCTCTCTAACCAAATCTGGATCTAAGACCGATCTGTCTCCAGTTTCCAACCAACATGCTGGTGATTTGCATGGTCTTCCATACAAAGCTTCAAATGGCGTCATTCCTATACTAGTCTGGTAACTATTATTATAGGAAGACTCAACCAAATGTAGGTGATCCTTCCAAGATCCACCAAAGTCTAATACACAAGCTCTCAATAAATCTTCGAGTACCTTATTGACTCTCTTTGTCTACCCATCCATCCGAGGGTGATACGCAGTACTCATATTAAGCTTGGTACCCATCATTTCCTGTAGACTCTTCCAGAATTAACTAGTGAACAATGTATCTCTGTCACTGACTATACTACTAGGAACTCCATGCAGTCTAACTATGTTCTTCAGGAACAACTTAGCTAAAACATGTGACGTTCTGGTTGACTTAACTGGAATGAAAGGGGCACTCTTGGTCAACCTGTCAACTATAACCCATATACCTTCATTACCCCTATTTGACCTTGGTAACCCGTCTATAAAATCCATGGATATTGAATCCCATTTCCAAACTGGAATCTCTAAAGGGTGTAGTAACCAACTTGGTTTCAGATGTTCAGCTTTCACTTGTTGACAGTTTGCACACTGTCTAACCCACAAGCCAACATCCTTCTTCATGCATTCCCAATAGAAGCTCCTTTTAATATCCTGATACATCTTGGTTCCTCCAGGATGAATCGTAAACTTGGATCGATGACATTCTCCAAGAACTTCTTTCCTTAAGTCTTCCACATTTGGAACACATAACCGTCCCTTCTTTCTTAGCCGCCCTCTCTAGTCAAGGCTAAAATCCTTTAAATCATCGATCTCTGTTCCAACCTCAAGTCTTCTAATCCTCTCAGCTAATACGCGATCCTCCTTCTGCTTAGAAGGAATTTTCTCAATCAATACTGGTCGAACTTCTAAACAAGACAACCTAGCGGTAATCTGGCTAGAACAGGTAGTCGATCTTAACAGCACATCGCAACTGACTAAAGCTTCTAAATCTTTCCACTCCGCCAACATAGCTAACACCACATTCTGATATTTTCTTCCAAGAGCATCCACCACTTTATTACCTTTCCTGATGTATATTCATTACCAAAATCATATGCGGCCAAAAAATCCAGCCATCTCTGTTGTCTCATATCCAACTTCTTCTGAGAGAATAAATACCGTAAAGACTTATGATCGGTATATAACTCAAAACTCTCCCCTAAGAGATAATGTCTCCAAATCTTTAATGCGAAGATCACAGCTGCCAATTCCAAATCATGAGTAGGATATCTAATTTCATGCGATCTAAGCTGCCTACATGCGTAGGCAGTGACTTTACCACTTTGCATCAACACCACTCCTAATCAAGTTCCACATGCATCAGTATACACCACCAACCCTTGGTTTCCATCTAGAACTACTAACACGGGTGTGTTGGTCAACAAATGCTTTAACTTAAGGAATGCCTCCTTACATTTGTTGGACCAAACAAATCTCACTTCCTTCCTGGTTATCTTAGTTAAGGGTGCTACTATCCACGAGAAATCCTTAATGAATCTCCGATAGTAGCCAGCAAGTCCAAGAAAACTACTGATCTCAGTCACCATCTCTGGTCTCTTCTAATTATTCACAGCTTCGATCTTATCTGGATCGACTGACAATCCTTTCTCTGAAACCATGTGACCAAGAAACTTTACCTCTTTCTTCCAGAAATGACACTTAGTAGACTTCGCCTTTAGCTGATTCTGCCTCAATGTCTCAAGCACCATTCTAAGATGAACTTCATGCTCACTCATCCTTAGAGTATACTAGAATGTCATCTATAAATACTAGTATAAACCTATCCAAGTACTCTCGGAAAACTTGGTTCATCAAATCTACGAAGAAAGCAGGTGCATACGTCAATCCAAGTGGCATCACCAACCACTCATATGACCCATATTTAGTCCGAAATGCTGTCAAAGGAACACTATCCTCCGCCACTCTTAACTGATGGAAACCTGTCGCCAAATCCAACTGGGAAAACACTCTGGCTTCACTCAACTGATCAAACAGATCATCTATTCTTGGCAAAGGATACTTATTCTTAATTGTCCTTTCATTTAACTTATGATAGTCAATACACATCCTTAACGACCTCTTTGGTTTCTTCACGAATACCGCGGCCGCTCCCCAAGGCGAACTACTTGGTCTAATAAAATTCCTTCCTTCTAGATCCACTAGCTGCACCTTCAATTCCTTTATCTCAGTGGGTGTCATCCTGCTAAGTGGTCTACTTATAGGTTCAGCTCCTGGCACAAAATCTATTCTAAACTCAACAGCTCTTTCCGTGGGTAGTCCAGTGACAGACTCAAAGACATCTGCAAATTCTCTTGCTACATGAACCTGACTTAACTCATTTCCTACCTTCATAGCATTAAGCATAGCACTAACACTCTGGTCAGTATTCTCTACTGAGAATATCACTCGGTTATGACTATCAGGATGTCTTAGTGATATTTCTCTATCATGGAAAAATATTTTAGCCTCATACTTAGTCAACCAGTCCATACCCAAAATGATCCCGAAATTTACAAAATCAATAACATACAAATTGCATTCAAACTTATGACCTAACAAGTTAAGTTCTAACCGGTCACATCTTAACCCTAGAGTTGCATATCCTCCTTTTGGATTCGCAGCCCTTAAGGAAGTAACAAGGTAGAAGGGTTCTAGACATAATCTATCAACCAAAGACTAAGATATAAACGAATGTGATGCACCTATATCAAAAGTTACTCTAACTGAAATACTCTGAATCAAAATCGTACCTTCCATCATAGTCTTTCCCTTATTTGCTGCAGTAGGCCTAGCTGGTCCTATAATAAAAAAAACTTCCTTTACCCTCCCTAACTGGCTCTGGACAATGATTCTTGTAATGCCCAAATTGATTACAGTTGAAGCATTTCACATTCTTCTTAACTGTAGCTTTTTTAACATTTCCTAACCGACATTCCTTAGAAAAGTGACCCTTCTTTACACACTTATAGCAAACTACTTCAGCCTTTGACTTCTTGGCAGTATCTCCCTTCTGGGTTCCCTTCTTCTTAAAGACCTTCCTCTTCTTCCCCTATGAACCCTAAGTTTCCACCGACTTCTCTTTAGCTAAATCAGCAAGTAACTCCTCATGGCGAATGGCCATCTCCACCACTATATTACAAGGATCACGGACATGGGTCATGGTCATTCTAGAAAGCTCGGGCCTCAGTCCTTGAATGAACTTATCATTCCTTTTGATGTTGGTATCTATAATAACATATCCATAACGAGACAATTCTTCAAACTTAGTAGCATACTCCACTACTGACATCTCTCCTTGAACTAAATCCATGAACTTCCTCATCAGCTCAGACTGAGCAAACTCAGACACAAAATTCTGCTAAAATCTTGTCTTAAAATCAGCCCAAGTTAACTGCTCTTCCTGAACTCCGACAGTAACTATTCCACCAATGCAATGCTGACCCTGCAACTGCCTAGAGGCCAACCTCCTCTTTTGCCCATCATTCTGGCCTAAATCACTAAATATTTGCTCACAATGCAACATCCAATTCTGAACTTCTACGGCACTCCCCGTTCCCAAGAATGGCTTCCCATCCAAACTGGTGTAATCTCTACTCAGCAAAGCAATATTCCCAACTGGAGCCACATTGGCTTCAACATTTTGGTTACTAGCATTAGCCGGTCGACCCGGGTTTCTCCTGGTAGTGGGTCGAGCATTTCCATTAGTTGTGGTGCTTCCTCCATCGAGATTTCCTCTTCTGTTTCCTGCTTCCATATCTCCTTTCTCGTAAATCTTCATACGAGCCTTAGTAAGATATAAAAGAATGATCCAAGAGAACGGGGGGTACATACTTATATATATATATATAACTATATATAGCAAATACAAGTACGTTACTATAGCATTAACCAAAACCCCAATCTTATTATCTGATTCATTGGATTATGTTTGGAAAAATCTTTTAGGTTTAAGTTTCTTTTAAAGTTTCATAAACCTATGCTCTGATACCAACTTGTAACATCCCCCTACTTAGAGGCCCAAAACTAATGACTACAGATGTTGTAGTCATCCATAGATACTAATCCTCAGCGACCAAATACAGCGACATTAGATACATTATTACACAGAAACACAAGAATATGGAAAAAAAATTAAATAGCAAACAAATTCAACATTTCATTTCAGCATATTCCAAATTGATTATAAAATCCCAATTCGCAGACCACGTTCAGATAACGTATAATTATTACAAAATACGCCAAGAGCGACATATAAAGATATCCCCTTGGTAGATCAGAGTATATAGATAGGCAAGAAAACAATTTGCCTTTAAAAACAAACACATGGCGGAAATAAAGGAACTATAATAACAATCTTGCCTCTTGCACGTCCTTGGAAGCTTTATTCATCTAAAAGAACACCTGGAAAACTTAACTCTCAACCTACTCAAAATCAATTGAGTACCCGAGAGTTTAAGGGGAAAACAAAAACTTCGAGTCAGACATAAAGCCTGGTATGAATAATAATTTACCATCTCAAACCATTTGGATATCTAGTAAGACCACGTCGCTTAGCGGAATGGGTTTTCCCCTCACTAGTATCCTAAAACATTTATAAAACCATAACTGTGCTCCTGCATCCACAATGGTTAAAACGTAGTATTTCAAAACATTATGGTGATATGTAAAACAAATAAAACAATTCTGGATTATCCATCCCCATTGCTCTGACTATCTATCTCAACTATAGTTTCTAGGGTCACTATTAACCTATTAAACGTTAAGGACTATCTGTCCAATTACTTAGTTTTCATAAGATCACTAAGAACCTATTGGTAACTCCAATATCTTATTTCTTATCCTAGTTTTCATGGCAAAACTAGGAACCTATTGGCTAACTAGCAATATCTTAACCCGGATATAGTTTTCATGGGCTAACTACAAACCTACTGGCTCTTGCCAGTATCAAATCATAGTTTTCATGGGCTGACTATGAACCTATTGGCCCCTGCCAATATCATACAGTTTTCATGGTCTTACTGTAAACCTATTGGTCCCTGCCAATATCTTTAATTAAAATTTTAACACCTGTTAAGTTATATTCACTACTGGGTCAACCTAACTGGTTATTCTGCCCTTTCCCTAAAATACAGTTATGGGTTAATAACAATGTGAATAACATGTCAAAATCTTTATTTATGCCATCGTTATTACTTTAAATTGAGATTGGGTTTATGTTTAGAAACCATAAGAACATCTCTTTCGAAACCTCTGGATAGCCTCCTTCGAAAGCATAGACCTCTTTTCAAAACATTGTATACATACCTTTCGAAGCACTTAGTAAACACTCTCTTTCGTAACATATTGTACCTTTCAATGGTATCAAATCATCTTTTTAAAATATAGAGCTTTGAAACAAATGGAAGTACCCCTCTCAAAAGCATTGGGTTTATTCTTAAAAACGTCATTTGGGTTAAATTGGTTATATACTAAAGTATCTCTTTCGACACCAACAAAAATTAGTTTGGGGAAAAATTGATGGTGTCGAAACCATCTTAGTCAAAAGCAAAGACCTTTAATATTAAAACCTTAAAGGATAGAGTCGAAACCCCCTTTCGACTCCCTCACCTTCGAAACCCTCAACCGCTTCGAAAGCATACGGGAAAAAGGCTTAAGTAAAACAAAAGTAACCCCTTCGACAACATAGATGACTTCAACATAATCGAAAGGGGAATTAGCGGCTTGGCTTCAACTTGGTCGAGACCTACCTTTTCAAAAGCAATTATTTAAAGGAAAAAGGTACTCCTTCGAAAGTAAATACTTTAACATAACATGACAACCTCCTTCGAAAGCTAATTATAAAATCTTTTCGAAAGCATATGTTTCGACGGTGTCGAAAGCTTTAGGTAAAACAAGGGAAGGATTTTAACTTATGAAAACATAGCAGGGTTTCGACCCCATTGGAAGCTACCATTTCGACAGCAATGCTTCCGCCTTCCTTCCAATCCACTACATACCATCTAAGTGATATCTTGTGCATTAGTTTCGAATATGGTGGTTTCGTCTGTATGGATTTTGACTGGGACGAGGCGGAGTCAATGGAGTCGAAAGGTACTTACTAATAGAGGCAGAATATCTTTTTTTGATTTAAAGGCTGAATTATAGCCACTTTTAGTGATTGCTTTTAAGCAACCTGCCTTTTTATAAACCACTGATTGGTTTCCATAAATTTTTTTCAAATACTTCACCTTTTAAAACTGCCACATTTATTCAGATCCAAATTAAATAAATTTAACGTTAAAACCTTTCCATATAACAAAAACCGACATTTGCAGAAAAGCCCTTCTTTTAAAATAATTTATTTTCCCTATTAAATCAGTTGGGAAAAATCCCCAAAAATCATAGAAATTCAATTTCATCATGTAATCAAACATATTAAAATTTTAGACCCAATTTCTTTATGAAATTCTCGAAATAAATTTTAAACCCAATTATATTATATTTTTCAATAAAAATTCATAATAAAATTTCCATAGCTTGGAAAATTCTGAAAATTAAAACCCATCTCCAAAGTCATGTTTTACTTAACATAAAAAATTTCCATGGCAATTTGAAATCATGTGTTCTCGGTTTTTCATCAAAACTGTGCAAATTCATGTGCTTATGAATTAAAACAAATCATCATAACATAACTCAAGCATATCATCCATTTTATCACAAAAACGAATTTAAATCATAAATCCCAAACCATATAATCATAGAATAAAAATAGAGATGGTGGAAGATTATTATTCACCTTAAACTTGTAAAGGAACTTGAAATTTGTTGTTCATTAATCCTCCCTAGCTTTTGATCCTTAGCTTTAGATTAAAATTCCTCTTCTCCTTTGTTAATGGCCGGCTCTATTAGGGTTCTTACGTTTATTTTTTATTTTGAGAATAATGAACGTGAATGGACAAAGATGTGGAGTGTATAGCCGTGTAATATAAAATGGCTATTTACTAATATACCTATGTGTAATTTAATTAATCAATAAACCAATTTAAAGCCAATTTATCTTATTAATAAGCACGACCCTTATATACCATTTATTCAAATCTCAATCTCCTTATCATCATTATTCTATTTAATCAATCTAATTATATTTTCTGAATAATGTCATAAAAATTCAAGGATGTTACCAGAAGTCCTTAATGAACCTCCGATAGTAGCCTACCAATCCTAAGAAACTTCGAACCTCTCTTAACTGTAATGACCCAAAATTTTATCGCTTCGATTTGTGAATATTTAAGTAATTTTAAAATATTTAATTAATGAATTTTAAAAGCTTAAATAAATCTTTTTTAATAAAGTTACTAAAAAAAAATTAAACGTGTTTACAAATGTATATACTTAGAAGAAATATAAAAAAATTGACGGAAAACCGTTTTGATAAAAAATGACTTTGTGTTAAATAAAACATGTTTAAATTATTGTACACTTGTATGGTAGCTTATAAAAGCAACTACTGGTTTTAAAATCATCTAACTTCCTAAGCAAATTAATTAAAGCAATGCCTTCTTGAGAAAGACATAGTAGTGCCTTCTTGAAGAAGATATAGTAGTGCCTTCTTAAAGAAGACTTAGTAATGCCTTCATGGTGAAGCCTTGGTAGTACCTTCTAGGAGAAGACATAAGAAGGATTCTTATAAAAAAAACAATTCTCTTAATTTTTTTCTCATTTTATCATTTCATTTCTTTACTTTTCAAAAGCTCATCTCTTTCCTTAAGCTTTTAAAAATCTTATTAATTGCTTCCTGAGTTTTTAAATTCAAAAACCTATTCTTATTTCACTTTTTTCCTAAGTAAAATTACTAAAAAACATTTCTTTCTCTTCTACACATCCTCACTAACCAAAACAAGACCCACACTCCCTCAAACCCATGATGGTTGAGCCTCTATAGCCCATGGTCGAACCCATCTAGCCTATTTAGGCTCTAAAAGTACAAACTTTTAAGAAGAAAAACAAAGATCGAGTGTTAGTACTAGGCGTGGAGTTAGTTCGACTTAGTTTGGTTACATTTTGGTAAGCAAAATTTCATCTTTATAATTATAGTTTTGACCTTTATTATTGTGATGCAAATATATGTTATTTCCTTATGTTGTTATGTGTTAAAAGTGTTGGATTTGTTGGCTTGGTAACCACTTGAAAAGTTGACATCTTGGTACTTAGTAAAGTAAATTGAAATTAATTGGTAAAAGGCTTAAGTAAATAATATTAGGATGCTTTCTACATGATGTCTAATTGTTACTTACCTCTGTATTTGTGCTCACCTTTATATTATGTGATGTTTGGTTAAATAAGTGACATATGGGAATTGTTTATGAAAGTATCCGTATAGCGACTATCGCTATATCGGTACATTGAAAAATGTTATTCCTTTGAATTTTTTTGTTAAATATTATACTTTGGTTTTTCTAAAGATAATTAATTATTCAAATAAAGATGTGATTGAAGTTAATTAATTATTTTAATAATGATATTTGAAATTTAATCAATCATTTTAAATAATGAAGATTGAATTTAATTAGTTATTAAAATAATGATATGATTACGATTAATTAATCATTTTATTAATGATGTTTAAAATTAATTAATCATTTTAACTAATGATGTTCAAGGAAAATTAATTATTTATTTAATGATGTATTAAAGTTAATTAATCATTTTGTTAATGATGTTTTAAGATTAATTAATCACTTTAATAATAATGTTTTAAATTAATTAATCCTTTTAATAATGAAGTTCTAAAATTAATTAATCATTTTAATAATGATGTTTAAGGTTAAGTAATCATTTTAATAATTATGTTTCTAAAATTAATAAATCACTTCAATAATGATGGTTAAAGTGAATTAATCGTTTTAAATAATGACGTTTGAAGTAATTAATCATGGTTAAAACTAATTAATTATTCTAAATAAAGATGTTGAAGTAATTAATCATTGATTTAAAGTTCGTTAAACATTTTTGATTGTCTTGATTAAAGTTAATATTTGAAATGTGAAATCCCATCATAGGTTCGGTTTTAAAAGTTAAAAGTTTGATTCGGTAACGGAAAGGACAAGAAATTTGACTTCCGTAAACAGTATTGCTTATGAAAAGGATTTAATCATACTCATAAAATTATCGATGTATGGAAACTTGTTTCTATCTCGAAAGTTAAAAATGTCATCAAGGCAATACCTAGAGGTAACACCACCTTCACTTATCCGACTTCACTTTTAACCAAGAAATAGTTCGTGTTTGAAATCGACGAGTAGTGGTAAGAATATGTGATTTACTTTCCATAAATGATTATTTTTAACTCTTCCTGATAGTCGATTTATTGACTATCGATTCAACTTTCCTTTTTATGTATTGTCGATCTAAGACGATTTGTTGCTAATTTTGAGCGTTGATATCCTTTATCAAAAAGGACTAAATCCAAAAGAGCGGGTGGAAGCCAAGCTATGTGGGGTTGCTCCCATTGGGGTATTATCACATCTACCCTAGATTAGTTTTGGTTATATGCGCTCTAAGATGTGAAATGCTCAGATTCTCGGTAAGGTTGGCGGGGTCCGGCTTGGACCTGTCCGAGAGCCATCATAGTTCTCAAGTATATTCTATAGGTATACTATCGATAAGGGGGTGCACCCTCTTAGTCATTTGTTAGAAAAAATTTCTTCTTTTCCTTTGATTACAAATTTCTAAATTTACCTCTTTCTTAATGGCATCAAAAAGAGTCTTGACCACTTCATGAAGTTTAATTCTGTGTATCCACTGTTGTGATTGGATGTTGTTATTGTGAAAGGAAAACCCATTTTGCAATTGGCAGCATAGTCTCACATATCATGTTTATTTCCATCCTTTTTATTGGAGATTTGCTCATACCAGACTTATTGTTTGACCTGAGTTGTTTTTTCTTAAACTCTCTTGTACTCAATTATATTTGAGTAGTCCGAGAGTAGTAGGTTCTTTGGGCTCTTTGAAGATGTTGGACGAGCAAGAGGCACATTTATCTATCTAGTTATCTATTTTCACTGTATGATTACGTATGTGTATTTTTTTATTAGAAAGTGTAAAGGTAGAATGTATAATTGCCTAGTCTGATAGTTGTAGTACCTTTGTGTAACTCTGACAACTCCATGTGAGAAGTAACACGGTGTGCTAAATTATTGTTATATTATATGTGACCATTCCAATGTGAGACTTTTCTGTTCTGTTCTGATATGTTATTGTATTTATCATATGACAACTCATCTTTTGGATGCTTGGGCAATGACGCATGAACACTGAGGTTGTGTTAAGTGTCGTTCTTAGGAGTCAGAAAGGTGGGTCGTCATAGTTGGTATCACAGCTTTAGTGGAGCGAACACCTTAGGTTGATTGTGGTACAACTCATTAGAGATAAGGTAAGTGATGCTCTAGAATGAGTTAATCTTAAGATAACATATTTGTAATTTTTATAATAATAATAATATATATTCTCTTAAGTCTTTTCTAGGTCATTTGGTGTTGATCTTCTTAAACCATTTTGATCCTATCCTTGTGTTATAAAGATACCTGTTATCTATCTAGGTAATAGAAGATGAATACAAGAAGAGGAGGAATGGATGGATCAAGAACTATCAAGGCTACTAATAGTAGAGCATCTAGAAATGTGCTAGCCGTAGGACTCGTAGAGGAAGTGGTAGCGCAAGTTCAACCTCCTATGAACTTCGCGACTTTGTGCAAGAATTGCACCACTTTGGGTGAGAAAAACATTTTATGGTATTGAGGATATTCTTGGAGTGCATACTTTGTTGAGATCTTATGAAAGGATATTTAATGATCTTTGGTTAGAAGAGGCAGAGAAATGTTTGTTAGCATCGCGGCAACTTTAGAAGTTGAGAATGGACTGATGGGATTTTGTAACGGGTAATATGCCAGAGAAGGAGTTCTCTTGGTTACAGTTTATGGAAGCCTTTGAAGCGCAGTTTATCTAAGAATCCGAAAGGACTTAGTTGTTTAGGAGCTTTCTGGATTTGAAGCAAGGTGATGTGACGGTGGTATAGCATGAGCACAAATTTAATGCATTATCCCATTTTGGACTTAGATTGATAGACACACCGCCTAAAAAAATATCCAATTTTGTAAATGGAATGCGATTAGAGTTCTAGAAAGAAATGAGCAACCATCTTACGGGTACATTCACCAATCTTATCAGTATGGCTTTGGGGTTCGAAGCTCTTGATATTAAGGAAGGATTCCAGAAGGGAGTAGTGCCTGCAATCAGTGCCAAGCCTTTATCAGTGATAATAAGTGGAGGCAAGCTGAATTTCAAGCCGAGGTTTAAAGGGAAGAAGAAGTGGTTAGGGAAGAAACCCGAAGGTGGAGCTCCAGCACAGAAGAAGCCGCTCAACTTGGCTAATATTACTTGTTTCAAGTGCAACAAAATGGCTCACTTTGCGCCCAATTGCCCGTCTACCACCTTCTATGATTGTCACAAGCGAGGACACATGAAGAATGAATGCCATTTTCTAGGGAAGGGGTCGTAAGGGCAGGTTTTTGTTATTGAGTAGATACCATCCACTTCTTTAGTATAGAAGGATTAGTAGGTGTTGCAAGGCACATTATCCATTAATGGTATTCTTGTTAGAGTGTTATTCGATAAGGGTGCTTCACATGGTTTTATTTCAATTGATCTCATTGATAAACTTAACCTTAAACCCATCCTTTTGAGTAACCCTCTTCGTGTGTCAAACCCAATTGGGAGTTTGACAAATCTTGGCATTATGTATTTACATGTGTCTATTTCCGGTCAAAATTATTCCTGGGTTCATGGGTGTTGGATTATTGCTGGGAATGGATTCGTTATCTAAGTTTAGAGCTGCCGTAGATTTTGATAAGAGAATGATCGTGGTAAAGGATGTAGTAGGAAGAAGCGTCGATATATTATGTGGAAAGCCTAATGAGTTGATGGGTAGTTTTTGATATTCGCTTGAAGTTGCTAAGGAGGAGCTTAGGGATATACCATTTGTTCGGGACTTCATGGATGTTTCTGATGAAGTGCAAGGTATACCTCCCCACCGTGAAGTAAAGTTTCGAATTGATCTAATTCTAGGAACCATGCCTATTGTTTAACCTCCATGAAGGTTAGCTTCAAAGGAAAGGAGAGAGTTAGAAAGCCAGACCTTCAACTTGTTGCAGAAGGGATTGATAAGAAGCAGCACCTCAAGTTGGGGTTCATCGGCCATCTTTGTTACCAAGACAGATGGTTATTTAAGGTTATGTTTAGACTACCGGGTGTTGAAAAAAAAGGACAATCAAGAATAAATACCCTTTACCAAGGATCGACGACATGTTTGATCAACTCCACGGTGCTCGGATATTTTCCCAATTGGATCTTGCCACCGATTTTCATCGATTAAGTGTAGCATAGGAGTGTGTCCTAAACCACTTTTAGGACTTCAAATAGTTTCTACGAGTGGTTAGTTATGCTGCACTAGTACAAAACTGGTCATTTGTGCCGGTTGTCTAACCCCTGTTGTGTCGGTTTTACAACCGACTCATATGAAGACGACACAAAAGACATTTTTCTGTTGTGTCGGTTGTACGACCGACACAAATATCAATCATTTGTGTCGGTTGTTAATGAAGAACCGACACAAAACTATGAACAGTTGTGTCGGTCTTTCTAATAGGACCGACACAAATCAGCTTGACATATTTAAAATCATTACACATGCAATTTTTTTGCTCTAGTATTTATATTTTTAAAATTTTTATCCATTTCCTTTCTTGGCAATTAGACAACAAACAGGCAGTAAGGGATCTACCTTACAAATTAGAGTACAAAAATATAAAGTATTCCTGATAATTCATCCATAACAGGTGATAAAATATTATCCTTGAAGCCGGGAAACTATAAAATTCTCACCTTAGACAAAAATATGGAAAATATACTTGATTATGAATTATTGCTAAAACACCACTTAATATATTGATTTATATCGATACATGGATTCTTCTCAAAATGCTTTTACAAATTGTTCTACATGTGAAGGTTCAACAAACATGCTACTAATGTCTTTGTATAGCATAGCCAGACCTAATTAATTTTGAATAGCTTTCCACCGTAACGAAAATGTTGCTTCCTACCATGTCATATATCAAGCGTCACTGTAAACCAGCAATTGCTCATTAATTTTTTATTAAAGCTGCCTGACTAGTTGCGTTCATTATTATAGCACACTTGTACATAAATATACACGTTAAGCTTAAAAATCTAAGGTAGATATATGGACATACTTATTTCGTAAAGAAGAGCACTTAAACTTGAACAGCCAGGGCCTCCTGTGAGCCATGAAACTAGAGGATCTTCTTTTGGATTTCGCTCTGAAGCTGTAAAATAGTAAAATAGTTCCACACCATTCACCTCGTCGACATTTACATACCTGATCCATTTTATACATCAAAACTCAGCCAAAGATTATGGGTAAAACATACATGTAAACTTTTGCAGTTGATTTTCTGCATGAATGCAACTTTCTTTTCACTGATAGGACAAATTTATTATTTTCAACACAGTTAAGTACTTACGTATGAAGATGCAAAGTTTGAACATATATTAAGAAATACCCAGTTTCAAGATGAAAAGGAAGAGGGCCTGGAAATCATGGAAGATGACTGACGATGTGAGATAGAACTAGTGTCGGGAAAAGTGTTATAGAAAGCAAAGAAGGAAGCAGGAAGAATGAAGGCATGCTTGTTTTAATGTGTGACATGAACGATATTGAATGATTACTTGTTTAAAGCATTCGACACATACGTATATAATGTTTTGGAATTACATTAAACAAACAAAAAATATGTCTTTCTGAAAGATTTATGCTCGTGGCTCACCTCACTCCATGTAATTATATAGCAGTCATCCATTTATTTCAACAGTAGCAGGGACGAAATTGTTTGCATATAGGAACAAAAGAAATACAAACAATGAAATAAAGCATCAGGTCAGGTGCACAAGTACAACAGGGGAAGTGCAAATTAAGAACCATTACCAAAAGACAAAAAAATGAGGACATGTAAATAAAATAACAGGGAAATGAGCTAGTCTTTTTTTCTATAATTTCTGTAATGTATGCACATGAAATAATTGGTTCTCATGAAAATGTGGAAAACCATCTGAAATAAATAGCTGCGTAAGTTACAAACCTGTATACCTTTTTCTATTTCTAAATACAAGCAGTTACTATAAGTTTGTTTTTGTTATTTTTTGGGTCTATTTTTATACTACTATCACTCATTTATAAAAAAAAATCATGTGTATCAGCAAATCGTGGAGATTATGTGTAGTGTTTATGTCGACTTTTTTACTCGTCCTATTGTTCTCGTTACTATTCGGATGCTTGATAAATGTAGCTACTGATTCTTTTGAGTTCATAACAAAATATTTTTGAAGCATTAAAGATTTTACATTGCGTAGAAGCTAATATGAATTGTTAGGAATATGTATATAAAACAAACTAAAAAGAACATTTATTTTCTAAATAAAAAAAACTGTATGTTTTCATTGGCTGAGTGTACGGGGACAGAGAAAAATGGAACCAGCTGATTTCCTACCCGACAACAAGCATCAGAATGATAAAACTATCACATTGTGCTTCCTCACAAAAATATGCTTGTAGAATAAAATACAATGCGTTGTCATGTAAAATTTGAGGTATAATTACTATAATCTATATTGTATCAGTTATTGATATTTATGAAAGTTCATAAAATCCGGCTAAACAATTCATCCATAATCAAAGTTATATAGTATTTGATACGAAAAACTTACAGCTCCCAGGAGTCCAAATACATAGATGATGGTTAGAACTGCTTCCTCTTGCTTTTCAGAAACCTGTCTTTCTTCGAAAAAGCATAAAAGAATCCAAACACAAATGCTGCAGAGACAGAAACTGACACCCATGGAAATGGCGGATCCTTGAAACAAACGAGTGAAGCTTCCAAATTCTGAGTTTCATGATAAACCATCAAATGCAATTCGTAAAGATCATGCTCGGAGGACTTCATGAAATACATCACCTTCTCGTAATCCAAATGTGACATAGCCAACGTCACCCTTTTAAGTTTATACTTCAAAAAGTTCCACCTCTGCAAAAATTCAACATACTTCCCACCTTCCAGAAGCTTCTGCTCCCCACTGTGCAACTTCACTGTGACGACCGCCCATGACCCCTGCACCGAATCTAGAGATAGTGCGCTGTAAAGTGTGCCAGGCGACCATGGACGATTATCAAGGTAAGATTTAAAACGAAAGAATCTATCGTATTACTCACAGCGCATGGACAAAATACAATAGAACATATGTATAGTGAAGCTTTACAGAATAGAATGACATCATATAAAACTCCATAATAGTTGAATACAAGCATCCACATAGTCAATACATCCAGCCTCACTACATATCTCTCAGAGAATACAAAACAGCGGAATATCCAGTACATATAATAAGAAGATAATATGCAATCCTCCAGCTCGTCTTCGATATCAGCATCGTGAGAAGAGAACAGCACCTGTCACCTGCTACCTAGTCTGCCCGTCCCAAAATGGACGAACAGCCCAAGGCAATAAGAATTAAAAACATAAAGCCTTGAGTCAGACAACAGTCTTAGTGAGCAGTAAATTAACTAACAACATACCAAAAGAGCATAAAGGAAAAGGAATAGGAATACAACCCTCCCACTCCAACCTCATTCTACAGTGATAGCCCCCAGACACACACTAAGCAGAAGCAAACATAGCAGAGCATACAATTTAAAGTAAAGCAATTGTCACTCGAGTCAAGAGCGATGTTTTCCAAGTACAAATCCCAAGGTCTAAAACCAAGGTCAGATAAGCACCCAGGAAATACCGCTCTTCAGACCGAATGACGATACAACCAAACATCCATGACTCGGCTATCACTGTTATCATTGTTGCGATATCACCGTTAATTGAATGACCGGCACATTCTTTCAGCCGTCCGTCAAGGGCTAATGGTAACCCCGGTTCTAGACATAACTCCCGCACGTCATCGTGACCCGTGCCTAGGATTATCGAATCTACCCAGAGTACTTGACCATCAACTTAGTCTTTTGGGCGTCCCCATGTACTCTTGCTTAGAGCATGCTAGAACCTTCAACAACGATGAGATCTCAACCTCCTAGTCATCCTCCTCGACGACTATTGCCATACTAGCTCAAGCGCCTCTCGAGCATCCATTATCCTCAACTCGAATCATATCACCGAGTTATCAACATGCTTGGAATGATCCCGCCTGGATTAGACCGAGTCTTCATCATATGATGCCTCGCTTCATTACATCCTCGCAAAGCTTCATCTCAACTTCACATCATCAAATCTATGCATAGGAGCTTCATCATCCCACTACATATGCCACGAGCAGCTTTTCCAATTCAAGAGCCTTTCCCTTAGCTTTTGAATCACCTTCGATCTAAATCTAATCATCAATCATCTAGTTCATAACAATCAATCAAATCAAACATCAATCCAAGCAATCAAGCATTCAAAAATGATCTAAGTAGACAATTATAACAATAATGGCATTTTCGTAATTAAAGAGTTGAAAGTCCAATAAGCATGAAAACATGGATTATATCTCTACAAACTTGATGAATGAACTTGCATAGGTTAACATATGATAAAATGGATGTAACATCATCATGAACAATGGATCTATATGGATCTACACATAGGATGAAGAAAATGCATGGAAATCACTATTTTAACACCATAACGAGCCAACAATCCGATATACTCATTTGGATCCGTGTGAGAGATAATCACCACTCACCAAATCACCTAAACAATCCAAAAGATATCAACTACAGATCTGGACAGCGAAGAACTAAGCTAGATCCGACAAGATCTCACTTCAAACGACGAAATCTCTCTTGAAAAGATGAAGATCTTCAATCTAAGCTCTTGAATCTTCAATCTTGATCTTCGATTTGGATGGATGGAAGCACTAGATTAGAGTGGAGAAAAGAAGTGAAGAAGTGTAGAAGTCGAGCTCTAAAAATGGCAGCACTTCGTCGCTTCAAAATCCGGATCCCAAAAATGAAGAGAAGCTCTCCTATTTATAGCTGAAAACTGCCCCTAAGTCGTAACTCGGCTATCTCCTTAAGTCGCTGCCGACTTAACACTGCCGACCTACGACCTAACACTTAGCCATCCTACGACTTAACCAGAAGCATCTGCGACCTAACAACTGCTACGACCTAAGTCGGTCACGACCTAACTCCTTAGGTCGCTAACACGCTAACTCCTTAGGTCGCTAACACGCTAACTCCTTAGGTCGCTAACACGCTAACTCCTTAGGTCGCTAACACGCTAACTCCTTAGGTCGCTAACACGCTAACTCCTTAGGTCGCTAACCCACCCAGTCGACCTAACCTGGTAACAACCTAACCCTTAGGTCGCTTACGACCTAACCAACCAAGCTACCAGACGTCCTAACACAGCGACCTATCCCTTAACTCGGTTACTACGACCTAACTCTAACCTTAGGTCGTCTACAACCATAAGTCGGTCAACCCACTAACTCGTCCAACCGACCTAACTTCTATACGCTCTAAGTCGTTGCCGACCTAACCACACTAACCCAGTAACCACTAGGTCGCTTACTCCACTAGGTCTGCCTACCCTTGAGTCGCCATACCCTTAAGTCGGTCAGTTCTTTAGGTCGTTAACTCACCCTGCCGACCTAATACTTAACCAAATCCTAGGTTGCATAATTCTATAGGTCGCTCCAACTAACCCACGACCTAACACTAACTCGCCGAAGTCTTTAACTCGGTCACGACTTAGCTCTTAGGTCGTTCACGACCTAGGACTTAGACAAATCTGCCTAAAAATCTGAAATGACTTAAAAATGCTAAAATTCCAGATTTGACACACTTTTCGATCCGTGAAAAATACGGGTCGTTACATTCTCTCCCCCTTAGGAATTTCGCCCCCGAAATTCCAAGCAAACAAAGCAATCAAAGACTATTCTGTACGCCTACCATTCATAGCAATCAACAAACCATGCATCCAATTCTAGCTTAGCATACAGAATTCTAAGACTTAGAACAAGTTACAATATCGTGAGATGAGACGACACTTTAGGGCCATACCTTGAAGAGTTCAGGATGAGCTGCCTTCATCCTCTCTTCCACCTCCCACGTACAGTCGTTATCATCTTCACTCCATTGTATCTTGAGCAACTTAACTACCTTTCTCCTAAGCTGTTTCGTGTCGGTTTCAACAACACGAAGCGGCTTACGAGGTCTTCTATCGACTGGATCAACTTCTAAGTCTTCACAGCTATCAGCAGAAACCACCGTACTCGAGTCGTGCACATACTTCCGTAGATATGATACATGAAAAACATTGTGCACACTCGACATCTTCTCTGGTAACTCCAATCTGTAGGCGAGCTTTCCAATTCGCTCGATGATCGGGAATGGTCCAACAAATCTCGGAGTCAATTTTCCTTTCTTCCCGAATCGGATAACATTCTTCAGTGGAGAAATCTTCACAAAAACCATTCCACCTACGTCGAACTCCAAATCCTTACGACGTTTATCAGCATAACTCTTCTGACGATCTTGGGCTGCCTTCATTCGTTGCCGAATGATCTCTATAAAATCTGAAGTCTGACGAATCATCTCTGGCCCAAGCATCAACTTTTCCCCAGTTTCCAACCAACATGTCGGAGAGTTACACGGTCTTCCATACAATGCCTCATATGGTGCCATACCAATACTTGACTGGTAACTGTTGTTGTAGGCAAACTCCACCAAATGAAGGTGATCTTCCCATGATCCTCCGAAATCCAAAACACAAGCTCTGAGGAGATCTTCCAAAACTCGGTTGACTCTCTCAGTCTGACCATCTGTTTGGGGATGATAAGCTGTACTCAAACACAACTCGGTTCCCAAGACTTCCTGGAAGCTCTTCCAAAATCCACTAGTGAACAATGGATCTCGATCGCTCACTATACTCTTCGGAATACCATGGAATCGAACTATCCACTTAACATACAACTCAGCCCACTTTGATGCAGTCCTAGTCGATCGAACTGGAATGAATCTTGCACTCTTGGTCAAACGATCCACAATGACCCAAATCCCTTCATTTCCCGTTCTGGTTCTAGGCAATCCATCGATAAAATCCATCGACACTTGTTCCCACTTCCATGTAGGAACTTCTAATGGCTGAAGCAATCCACTTGGCTTCTTCTGTTCGGCTTTTACCAACTGGCAATTCATACATTTGGAAATAAAATTTCCAACATCCTTCTTCATGCCTTCCCAGTAGTAGGTTCTCTTCATATCCCGATACATCTTGTTTCCACCTGGATGAATTGTCAACTTCGAGTGATGACTTTCCTTCAGAACTTCACTCCTCAATTCATCTATATCGGGAACAACTAGTCGTCCTTGCTTCCGAAGCCAACCCTCTCGATCGACCTCGAATCCTTTATCCTTTTCTGGATCCAATCCAGATTCCAAATCACGGATAATCTTGACGAGCTTATCATCTCGCTTTTGGCTCTCGCCAATCCTTCCCACAAGAGTAGGTCTTATCGATAAGTTTGCCAACATCTCAGGTTCCAATTCACATCTAGGCCTGAAGTCAAATCCAGCTAAATACTCGAGACTCTTCCATTCTGAAAACATGGCTCCCAATCCTGCATGTCTTCGACTTAACGCATCTGCCACTGCGTTACCTTTTCCCGGAGTATAAGCTA
This sequence comes from Allium fistulosum, assembly GCA_030737815.1. Lineage (NCBI taxonomy): Eukaryota > Viridiplantae > Streptophyta > Magnoliopsida > Asparagales > Amaryllidaceae > Allium > Allium fistulosum. Next base: position 638,862,326 of record CM060907.1, on the reverse strand, counting down.
TACCAAAATCATATGATGCCAAAACTCTAGCCAACGTTGCTGCCGAAGATTCAAATCCTTTTGGAAGAAATGATACTTCAACGACTTATGATCCGTAAATAACTCGAATCGAACTCCCAACAGATAATGTCTCCACATCTTCAGAGCAAATACAATCGCCGCTAATTCCAAATCATGAGTTGGGTAATTCCTTTCATGCGGCTTCAGTTGTCGACTGGCATACGCAACAACTTTATCCTTCTGCATCAGCACTGCTCCAAGTCCAGTACCACATGCGTCGGTGTAAACCACCATCTCATCATTCCCACCTGGAATAGTCAAAACAGGAGCACTCGTCAATCGCTCTTTCAGGATTCCGAAAGCTTGCTCACACTTAGCATCCCAACTGAACACTTGGTTCTTTTTCGTCAATCCTGTTAACGGTGCAGCTACCTTGGAGAAGTCTTTGATAAACCGTCGATAATATCCTGCTAATCCAAGAAAACTTCTCACATCTGATGCATTCTTAGGTCTAACCCAATCCTGGATCGCTGCCACTTTAGCGGGATCAACCGCTATTCCACTTCCAGAAATCACATGGCCTAAGAACCTCACTTCACTCTTCCAGAAGTGACACTTCGAAAACTTAGCCTTCAGCTGATGTTTTCGCAAGATCTCCAAAACAATATGCAAGTGCGTCTTGTGCTCTTCTTTAGTTCTGGAATAAATCAGAATATCATCCACGAACACAAGTACGAACTTGTTCAACTGATCTCTGAACACTCTATTCATAAGATCCACAAAATATGCTGGCGCATTAGTCAATCCAAACGGCATTACCAGCCACTCAAAGAAACCAGATGGTGTCCTAAAAGCAGTCTTCGGCACACTATCCTTAGCCACTCTCAACTGGTGAAATCCCGTTGCCAAATCCATGAGAAAACACCTTAGCTTCGTGAAGCTGATCAAACAAGTCATCTATTCTCGGCAATGGATACTTGTTCTTCTTAGTCACCTTATTCAGCTCACGATAATCCACACACAATCTCAACGACCCATCTGCCTTGGTTGCAAACACAACTGGTGCACCCCACTCGGACACACTACGCCGAATGAATCCTTTCTGCAAAAGATCATCAACTTGCACCCTCAACTCCTGCTGTTCCCTAGGCGCCATCCGCCTAAGAGGCATCACAACAGGTCTGGCTCCTTCAACTAGATCTATTCGAAACTCGATCTCTCTATGCGGCGGCAACCCTTTGACTTCGTCAAAGACATCCTCGAATCCATTTGCGATTGGCACTAAAGACAGTCCATCCCGTGGAACAACTAGCGAATACATGAAGCTCATGAAGACGCCTTCCTCATGCTTACATCGTATCACAATCTTTCGCCCTTCCACATTCTCGACTGTCACCTCCAGCCTCTCACAATCAACCTTAGCCGCATACTTCCTAAGCCAGTCCATACCCAAAATAATTCCGAACCCCGCAAAGTTCAGAACAAAACAATCACAAACAAAAGAGCAACCATGACTCGATACAACTAGACCACGGCATAACATACACAAACAAGACGAACCCCCAACTGGATTAGTCACAACCAATGGCCTATCAACAATATCCGGTTCCAAACCTAACCGGCCTATGAGTTCACTACAAACAAACGAATGCGACGCTCCAGTATCAAACAGAACTCTAACTGGAACACCACATAGGAAAAGAGTACCTTGAACAACCACACTCTTTCCCTTCTCTTCAGCAGTAGGAGCTTTCGAAGACGACGGAACAGCTCCCAAAGTATAAGCCTGCACAATCTGCTTGTCCCTACTCGGTTCTGGACAATTCTTCCTGAAATGCCCTGGCTTGTCACAGTTGTGGCACTTCGCCGGCGCCTTCGGATTCTTGCAATCCTTGGAGAGATGGCCTTTCTGCTGACAGTTGTAGCAAGTCACTTCGCCTTTCGGCCTCTTCTGACCATCCTTACCCTTCTGCTGCTGCTGCTTCCTTTTCTTGTTTCTACCCTGTTGGGGTTTAGACTCTTCCCTGGTTACAGCAACAACAGATCCTTCCTTAGGAAACAAATTCTCGTGTCTGAGAGCTTCCTCCACAAGCTTCCTAAATGAATCGTCCAAGTGATCCATCAATCTTGGAGCCTGTACTTGATCTCCAACATCTACTGATGGACCCGGGGCTGACATCCTTCTCCTGATCGAAGTCATCATGGTTTCGAACATAGCAACATAATCAGCAGCCCCTTCAGTAGCACGGCCTCCCCTAGCAGCTGGTCTCCCTCTTCGACTCATTCTCAATATCTATAAAAAGGAATGATTAGAACATCTAGAGAAACAACTGCATAAAGGACTCAAACCCTACTAAGCGACTATATTATATATAGTATTCATCCATCAAAATACAATTACGTCTCTCATACGTAGTTACTTCAGCGAGCGTTGGGTAAAATCGATTAACCAATGCTCTGATACCAAATGTGACGACCGCCCATGACCCCTGCACCGAATCTAGAGATAGTGCGCTGTAAAGTGTGCCAGGCGACCATGGACGATTATCAAGGTAAGATTTAAAACGAAAGAATCTATCGTATTACTCACAGCGCATGGACAAAATACAATAGAACATATGTATAGTGAAGCTTTACAGAATAGAATGACATCATATAAAACTCCATAATAGTTGAATACAAGCATCCACATAGTCAATACATCCAGCCTCACTACATATCTCTCAGAGAATACAAAACAGCGGAATATCCAGTACATATAATAAGAAGATAATATGCAATCCTCCAGCTCGTCTTCGATATCAGCATCGTGAGAAGAGAACAGCACCTGTCACCTGCTACCTAGTCTGCCCGTCCCAAAATGGACGAACAGCCCAAGGCAATAAGAATTAAAAACATAAAGCCTTGAGTCAGACAACAGTCTTAGTGAGCAGTAAATTAACTAACAACATACCAAAAGAGCATAAAGGAAAAGGAATAGGAATACAACCCTCCCACTCCAACCTCATTCTACAGTGATAGCCCCCAGACACACACTAAGCAGAAGCAAACATAGCAGAGCATACAATTTAAAGTAAAGCAATTGTCACTCGAGTCAAGAGCGATGTTTTCCAAGTACAAATCCCAAGGTCTAAAACCAAGGTCAGATAAGCACCCAGGAAATACCGCTCTTCAGACCGAATGACGATACAACCAAACATCCATGACTCGGCTATCACTGTTATCATTGTTGCGATATCACCGTTAATTGAATGACCGGCACATTCTTTCAGCCGTCCGTCAAGGGCTAATGGTAACCCCGGTTCTAGACATAACTCCCGCACGTCATCGTGACCCGTGCCTAGGATTATCGAATCTACCCAGAGTACTTGACCATCAACTTAGTCTTTTGGGCGTCCCCATGTACTCTTGCTTAGAGCATGCTAGAACCTTCAACAACGATGAGATCTCAACCTCCTAGTCATCCTCCTCGACGACTATTGCCATACTAGCTCAAGCGCCTCTCGAGCATCCATTATCCTCAACTCGAATCATATCACCGAGTTATCAACATGCTTGGAATGATCCCGCCTGGATTAGACCGAGTCTTCATCATATGATGCCTCGCTTCATTACATCCTCGCAAAGCTTCATCTCAACTTCACATCATCAAATCTATGCATAGGAGCTTCATCATCCCACTACATATGCCACGAGCAGCTTTTCCAATTCAAGAGCCTTTCCCTTAGCTTTTGAATCACCTTCGATCTAAATCTAATCATCAATCATCTAGTTCATAACAATCAATCAAATCAAACATCAATCCAAGCAATCAAGCATTCAAAAATGATCTAAGTAGACAATTATAACAATAATGGCATTTTCGTAATTAAAGAGTTGAAAGTCCAATAAGCATGAAAACATGGATTATATCTCTACAAACTTGATGAATGAACTTGCATAGGTTAACATATGATAAAATGGATGTAACATCATCATGAACAATGGATCTATATGGATCTACACATAGGATGAAGAAAATGCATGGAAATCACTATTTTAACACCATAACGAGCCAACAATCCGATATACTCATTTGGATCCGTGTGAGAGATAATCACCACTCACCAAATCACCTAAACAATCCAAAAGATATCAACTACAGATCTGGACAGCGAAGAACTAAGCTAGATCCGACAAGATCTCACTTCAAACGACGAAATCTCTCTTGAAAAGATGAAGATCTTCAATCTAAGCTCTTGAATCTTCAATCTTGATCTTCGATTTGGATGGATGGAAGCACTAGATTAGAGTGGAGAAAAGAAGTGAAGAAGTGTAGAAGTCGAGCTCTAAAAATGGCAGCACTTCGTCGCTTCAAAATCCGGATCCCAAAAATGAAGAGAAGCTCTCCTATTTATAGCTGAAAACTGCCCCTAAGTCGTAACTCGGCTATCTCCTTAAGTCGCTGCCGACTTAACACTGCCGACCTACGACCTAACACTTAGCCATCCTACGACTTAACCAGAAGCATCTGCGACCTAACAACTGCTACGACCTAAGTCGGTCACGACCTAACTCCTTAGGTCGCTAACACGCTAACTCCTTAGGTCGCTAACACGCTAACTCCTTAGGTCGCTAACACGCTAACTCCTTAGGTCGCTAACACGCTAACTCCTTAGGTCGCTAACACGCTAACTCCTTAGGTCGCTAACCCACCCAGTCGACCTAACCTGGTAACAACCTAACCCTTAGGTCGCTTACGACCTAACCAACCAAGCTACCAGACGTCCTAACACAGCGACCTATCCCTTAACTCGGTTACTACGACCTAACTCTAACCTTAGGTCGTCTACAACCATAAGTCGGTCAACCCACTAACTCGTCCAACCGACCTAACTTCTATACGCTCTAAGTCGTTGCCGACCTAACCACACTAACCCAGTAACCACTAGGTCGCTTACTCCACTAGGTCTGCCTACCCTTGAGTCGCCATACCCTTAAGTCGGTCAGTTCTTTAGGTCGTTAACTCACCCTGCCGACCTAATACTTAACCAAATCCTAGGTTGCATAATTCTATAGGTCGCTCCAACTAACCCACGACCTAACACTAACTCGCCGAAGTCTTTAACTCGGTCACGACTTAGCTCTTAGGTCGTTCACGACCTAGGACTTAGACAAATCTGCCTAAAAATCTGAAATGACTTAAAAATGCTAAAATTCCAGATTTGACACACTTTTCGATCCGTGAAAAATACGGGTCGTTACATTCACGCTATCCAACAGTTCAGTCAGGCTCATTTTCGTATAATCTATATTGTACTTTTCACATACAAATCCCTATTTTTAAAATGCTGCCTACCTAATTAAACAATTAAGTATATAACCAATTCATGTTTACAGATCAAGCCCATGCATCACTAGATTCCCTCTCTGCTTCTCTCTTCTCCCTATGTTGAAAAGTTTTGATTTTGCTGCAAAAACAAGTTGGTCATATTTTGCTCTAAATGGCTTCTCCTATTCTGTAGCTTCTTTTCTTTTGGAAAATGTGTGTACATTTTGAGGCATGAGTTTGCTTCTTTTCATGTCATTTCTCTTCTCATGTTTATATCTTTCTGATGTTACCTTTCCTCTTTCTATTCTATCTAATAATAACAAGAAGTTTGAAAACAGTAGTCTTGTTAACTGCAACCGCAAAACTTAGATCTTCCCATGTGTTTGAGAACAAAAGAAGACATGGGCAGACACAAAACAATCTCATTTTGCTTCTGGATCCATTTCAACTTTACTGAGTGAGTCTTCATTTACCTTTTTTATTTGTTCCATCTTTCATAAATTATATTCCCAAGTTTGTTCTCAAGATAGCAATTTGACAATGGGAGAGAATACAAATCACTTGACCATAAAAATTGGAGCATACTCATGTGAAAATGGTGGAATAACTTACCTAATATCTCCATCTTTATCGATTTCTCCAAATCTCAACTCTCCTTCACCACCATCTTCTGCTTTTGTTTCAGCATTGCAATCTCCTTACATATCTCCTAGAGCTTTAGAACCACCATTAGCTGAAACCATTTCAGTCACAACAAGAGATGGGAGAGCGAAGAATCGAGGTGGAGGGAGTGAGAGATGGAGAGGCGGTGGTCGGGATGTCCGCCGAGGACGGAGAAGAATTCGTCCGAGATCAATTTGCATAAATTTAGACTGGTTAACATTCCAGCACATGTCCACAAAATGATGGCTTCATAGAATATTATGGCTACATACATAATGTAGAAACAAAGACGTAAATACTTGAAATCCTTAATTCAACAACATTCAAAGATTTATTTATTTAATCATGTTTATTGTGCTTATGTGCTCACAACCGAAGTTAATCAGTAAACATTCTAGGTAATGCACTCAAACTAAAACATCATACAAAATAGAAAACAAAACTATATCCTTAACATTAATTCCTATACAATTTGCATCATCAGTAAACTTGGCACAAGACGAAAAATTATACAGGGAGAAAATAAAACTGACATTGCTTTTCTATTTCCTTCATAATTAAAATTACAACACAAATTACTTTGGTAGAGATTAGAAACGGCAATTGTTAAATGACAACAGAATAACAAATTAGTAGACTACATACCTTGAATAAATTGAAAAAGGGTTGACTAATGAAAACCAGAGACTACAACAGCAACGATGGATTTTCATTGATGGAGGAAAACTGGTGTAGAAATCCTAGAAATTGCGAAGGAACCATAGAGTATCCGAAGGATGGTTAAATAGACTCCAAAATCTATTTGAGGGAGCTTGACGTAAACTGGGACGGAGACGTGGAGCTTGAAAGCTGGGTCTAGTGTTCGGGAGAGGGACTTTTTGAGGGAGGAGGGGAGAGTGAGGAAGGAGTCATTGGCGTTGCGGGGATCGGAGAGGGGGAGAGAGGAGAGGAAGGTGTCCAGGCCTGGAGGTGGCGAGGCGGAGATTAGATTTAGGGTTTGGAAGAGGAGAAGAATGAGAATTAGGATTTCGAACATGATTTACGAATTAGTCAGGAATTATTGGGGTTCGCGGGAAAAGATGGGCGACTGAAATGGATTTGGGGGGAAAAGTTGTGTGGCTATGGTGTCGGTTTTTGGACAACCGATGCTATTGTATTTAATTGTGTCGGTTGTTCAAACAACCGACACGAGTAAATCTATTGCTTCCCTTTAATTGTGTCGGTTTCTTAAGAACAACAGATGCAAATTACATTTTTAACATTTTCTTCTTACCCCATAAGTCAATAGTTTTGGTTGTTAATAAACAACCGACACAAATTACACTATTTGTGTTGGATTTATGGACAACCGACACAAATGAGGCGAAGCAACTGATCTCTTTTGTACTAGTGCTGTTTGGGCTGACTAATGCACCCGCTTTATTTGTGGACTTAATGAATTGATTATTTAGGGACATTCTTAATAAATTTGTTCTTGTCTTCATTGATGACATTCTTGTCTATTCGAAAACGGAAGAGGAGCACAATACCATCTTCGAGTTGTACTTGATACCTTAAGGAGCCATATGTTGAAGGCTATGTTTGCTAAGTGCCATTTTGGAAAACTGAAGTTAGGCTTTTGGGGCAAGTTGTTTCGAGAGAAGGCATATCTGTTGATCCAGCTAAAGTTGTTGCAGTTCAAGACTGGAAAAAGCCCGAGAATGGGATGGAAGTTAGAAGTTTCTTGGGATTGGCTGGATTTTACCAAAGGTCTATCAAAGATTCCTCGAAGATTGCTTCTTATTTGACGAAGTTAACGAAGAAAGATATTAAGTTCGTGTGGATGCCTAAGTGTGATCAAGCATTCAAGGAATTGAAGAAGAAGTTGAGTAACGATCCTGTTTTGATTATTCCAGATGGGAGCGATGGTTTAACAGTATATACGATGCTTGTAGTACCAGTTTGGGAGCAGTTCTGATATAGTATGGAAAGGTTATTACCTATGCAAGTCGACAGTTGAAGCCACAACAGAAAATTTATGCTTCATATAATTTGGAGTTTTTAGCCGTTATCTTCGCACTTAAGATATGGAGGCATTATCTTCTGGGTGTAAAGTTTGAGTTATACACGGACCACAAATCCTTAAAATATCTCTTTACCCAGAAAGATTTGAATTTGGGATAGTAGAGATGGCTGGAGTTTCTCACTTCTTATGACTTGGAAATTTTATATACCCCTAGGAAAGCAAATGCTATTGCAGATGCGTTGAGTAGGAATGTTGCGATGGTTGCTAACTTAGAATTCAAGCCAGTATTGATGGAGAGGATTGGGGCTAGTCAAGAAGAAGACCCTATTTTGGCTCGACTTAAGAGGGATATTCAAGATGGTAGTGTTTCTAGTTTGAGATTGAACCCCGAGGCGTATTGAGAATGAACGGGTGTATCTGTGTCCCGAATGTTAATAGTATTAGAAGAGAAATGTTGGCTGAGTATCACCGTTGAATGTTATCTTTTCATCCAGGTGTGGCCAAGATGTCAAGGATATGAAGAGAGTATTCTAGTGGAATGGGATGAAGCGTGATGTTTTGATCTTTGTGAGTCATTGTGCAAATTGCCAGCATATTAAGAGTGATCAACAGAAGTCAGCTGGACTACTTTAATCACTTGAGATTCGAAAGTGGAAGTGGAAGCAGATCTCTATTGATTTTATTGATGGACTTCCTAGGTCAAGAAGAGGGAACAAATGTATTTGTGTTATAGTCGATCGGTTGACCAAGAGTGCTCATTTGATTCCGGTTAAGTCGACTAAGACTGCCAAGAGCTTGGCTAGTTTGTACGTGAAGGAGATTATGAGGCTTCATGGTATTCCTTGTAGTATTGTAAGTGACCGAGACCTAATATTCACTAGTAGGTTCTGGGAGGGACTACAAACTACCTTAGGGACCGAGCTGAATCTGAGTACAGCTTACCTTCCCCAGACAGATGGGCAGATGGAGAGAGTGAAGCGGACCTTAGAAGATTTATTGCCAGCATGCTTTCTCGACTTTGGAGGTTCTTGGGAAGATCATTTACCTTTAGTCGAGTTCACTTACAACAACAGCTATCAGGCAAGCATTTGTATAGCCCCTTTCGACGCTTTATATGTCGTCCGTGTCATTCTCCTTCATGTTGGATTGAATTTGGCGATAGAATTATCCCAGGCCCGATATGTTCTTAGAAGCCAGTGAGAAAGTAGTCGATATCAGAAGGAAGATGAGGGAAGCGCAGGATCAGTAGAAGTGTTTTGCGGATCGAAGGCGCAGGGATCTTGAGTTCTCGGTGGGAGATTCAGTGTTTGTGAAGGTTTCTCCGTTGAAAAGTGTTGTGAGGTTTAGGAAGTCAGTGAAGCTTGCCTCTCGATTTATTGGCCCTTTTACCATTCTAGACCAGATTGGTAGACTTGCTTATAGAGTGAAGTTACCAGCCAAACTATTGGATGTACAAGATGTATTTCACGTATCTCATTTATGAAAGTATATACAAAACCCTTCGACGATAGTGGAACGGGCACCACAGGTTGATTTGGAAGTTCAGCCTAACCTAACCATTCTTAGGTGGCCTATTCATATCATTGCTCGAGATAGAAAGCGATTGAGGATGAAGGAAGTGAATCTTACTAAGGTCCAGTGGAGTGAGGATGATCGAGATTATACTTAGGAAACCGATGATTATATTAGGGATTCGTATCCCAAGTTGTTGTCATAGTTGTCTGTATATTGTACTCCCTTTTAGTGTACTAATCAGTTGTGATGAAGTCACTTTCTTTGTACATGTTTGATTTATTGATATCATTTAGGTTTCTTTTGGTATCTTTAAGTGTGTATGATAAATTTCGGGGATGAAATTTCTGTAAGGAGAGCAGGATGTAACGACGCAAAATTTTATTACTTTGATTTTTGAATATTTAATTAATTTTAAAGTATTTAATTAATTAATTTTAAAAGCTTTAAATAACTCATTTTTATATAATAAAGTTAGTAATTTTTTTTTGAAATGTGTTTACAAAAATATATACTTGGAAGAAATATCAAAAATATGACCGAAAAATGTTTTGTTAAAAATCGAATTTGTGTTAAATAAAAGTTGTTTAAATTATTGTACACTTGTATGGTAGTATATAGAAATAATTACTATTTTTTAAATCATCTAACTTCCTAAGAAAAATAACTAAAGCAGTGCCTTCTTGAAGAAGACATAGTAGTGCCTTCTAGGGGAAGACATAAATAGATTCTTATAAATAAACAATTCTCTTAATTTTTTTCTCATTTTATCATTTCATTTCCTTACTTTTCAAAAGCTCATATCTTTCCTTAAGCTTTTGAAAATCTTATTATTGGCTTCCTGAGTTTTAAAATTCAAAAATCTATTCTTATTTCACTTTTTTCGTTAGTAAAATTACTAAGTATCATTTCTTTCTCTTCTACACATCCTCACTAACCAAAACAAGACCCATACTCCCTCAAACCCACCATGGTCGAGCCCCTATAGCCCATGGTTGAACCCATCTAGCCTATTTAGGCTCCAAAAATATAAACTTTTAAGAAGAAAAACAAAGATTGGGTTTTAGTACCAGGCGTGGAGTTAGTTCGACTTGGTTTGGTTACATTTCAATGAGCAAAATCTCATCTTTAGAATTATTTTTGACATTTATTATTGTGATGCAAATATATGTTATTTCCTTATGTTGTTATGTGTTAAAAGTGTTGGATTTATTGGCTTGGTTACCACTTGAAAAGTTAACATCTTGGTATTTAGTAAAGCAAGTTGAATTTAGTCGGAAAAAGGCTTAAGCAAATAATATTAGGATGCTTTCTACATAATGTCTAATTATTACTTACCTTTGTATTTATGCTCACTTTTATGTTATGTGATCGTTTGGGTGGATAAGTGACACATTTGAAGTGTTTATGAAGTGTCCATATAGCGACTATCTCTATATCAGCACTTTGAAAAATGTTATTCCTTTGAATTTTTTTGTTAAAGCTTATGCTTGGGTTTTTGCAAAGATAATTAATTATGCAAATAAAGAAGCAATTGAAGTTAATTAATTATTTTAATAATGATATTTTAAATTTAATTAATCATTTTAAATAATGATGATTAAGGTTAATTAGCTATTTAAATAATGACGTAATTAAGATTAATTAATCATTTTATTAATGATGTTTAAAATTAATTAATAATTTAACTAATGATGTTTAAGGAAATTAATTATTTAATTAATGATGTATTAAAGTTAATTAATCATTTTGTTAATGTTGTTTAAGATAATCACTTTAATAATAATGTTTTAAAATTAAATAATCCTTTTAATGATGATGTTTTAAATTAATTAATTATTTCAATAATGTTGTTTAAGGTTAAGTAATCATACAAGTAATGATGATTTTAAAGTTAATAAATCACTTCAATAATGATGATTATAGTGAATTAATCGTTTTAAATAATGACGTCTGAAGTAATTAATCATGGTTAAAGCTAATTAATTATTTCAAATAAAGATGTTGAAGTAATTAATCATTGATTTAAAGTTCGTTAAACATTTTGATGGTGTCGATTAAAGTTAATATTTGAAATGTGAAATCCCAGCACAAGTTCGATTTTAAAATTTAAAAGTTTGATACGGTTATGGAAAGCACAAGAAATTTGACTTCCATAAATGGTATTACTTATATGGAAAGGATTTAGTCATACTCGTAGCACTAAACATCGAGGTATGGAGACTTGTTTCTATCTCGAAAGTTAAAAATGTCGTCAAGGCAATGCCTAGAGGTAACACTATCTTCACTTGCTCGACTTCATTTTTAACCAAGAAATAGCTCAAGTTTGAAATCAACAAGTAATGGTAAGAATATGAGATTTACTTTCCATATATGATCATTTTTAATTATTCTCGATAGTTAGTCTGCGCATACAACCTTTCCATCTTCAGTGGTTGTTCTGTTTTGCCTTGTATCTCAATTGGTTTGCAGACCTTTGATTTATAATGCTAGATTATATACTATTTACTGTTGAGTTCTATTTTTTGCTGTGACTTCTTAAACTCAAAATGAAATAGTGGAAAAATGGCGTGTGATTCATACATGTTTGTGGTAGTTTTTTACTTGTTTATTTTAGTTTGTATCACATCGTTCTTATATATTTTTGTATATTTCATGGAATTTGTGTGAGTCTGTTTCTATAGTATTTTTTAATTGACAGGTATAAATATATAAACATTTATACACATTATTTATAGCTTCTTTCTTATTAGATAATGTAGTTTACTTTGCATATATATAAAATTAATATATATACATATATTCTTATATGTGTGTGTATATATATATATATATATGTGTGTTGGGTAAATTTCTCACCCAGGAGATCTCAAGACCATGAAGAGCTAGGCTTCATTCGACATCCTCACCACATCCGAACCAGCCACCACCAAACGAAAGACACTCACCTCTACCGAATCAAGCTTCATCCCATTGCCGAACCGACTCCAAAACCATGTCACACCGAACCAAGCTTCCTACCGATCCATACTCCCACCGGACCAACTGCTATACCGAACCATGCTCCACCATACTCCCACCGGACCAACTACTATACCGAACCATGCTCCACCATACTCCCACCGGACCAACTGCAATACCGGACCAACTATAACAAGGCCAGCCCAGGCCCATCAGCAACTATACATATCCTAGACCCCTACCCCCAGCCTCACTCTATAAATAGAGGGGCAGGGGTACAGCAATGGGGACAAGTTGGAGAGCTCAAGCACGGAGAGAACTTTCAAACAACTTTCTTTTACTTGTATCAAAGCTTTGTACTTGTAATCTGAACAAAAGAAGAGAAATAACATATAAAGTGGACGTAGGCACATTCTGGCTGAACCACTATAAATCTGCGTATCTTTTTACAGTTTAGCCCCTGCTCTTCATATATTTGCATAAATCACCCAAATCTCTAAGAATAACATAAAATCTACTAAATCATACGACTTTGAGGTGTTTGTCCATTTTTTGTACAAACATTTTTGGTGCTTTCACTGAGAAATTAAGCTCGAAGCTACAGCTTCATCCACTTAAACAGTTTTCCTAACAGTATCGTTCGCCACTTGGAAAACATGCCTCCCAAACAAAGAAAAGATGTTAACAAAGGAAAAAACATCGCATCTAGCAGTCTTCCAGATCCAGCTGTCACGGATCAAGTAAATCGTCCTCCTCCAGCAACGGTAACGAATGAAGGACAGGCTAACCCAACCACTCCTGCCACAGAACAGCCTGCAGCAATTACTAGGGCAGATTTGGACAGAGTTGTGGTTGAAGTAACTAACCGCTTCACGTCCCAGCAGGAAGCCTTGGTGGACCATCTCATGTCACGCTTAAGGGACGCTGAAGAATCCGACCGCAACACTGAATCATGGGGCGAGTCCCAATCTGGAGGATCTCAGAGACGACAAAGATCTTCCCTCTTCGAAGGAACTAACGGCAGAGGTAGCCATGGTAGGAGCCGAGAGCGAGCACAGCCCGAAGTTAGGCCTGAGGAAACGTTTGGTACCGAACCCAATGGGGGAGGTACCGGGCGAAGGTCAACTGTAGCTGAGCCTGTCGTACTGCCTAACCACGGAAACACCAGTGAACTGGGCCGAGCTAGAGTCCAGCCGAAGTTGGACCCGAGGAAGTGCTTAGATCAGAACCCAACAGGGGAAGATCAAGGCAAGGACCAACTGTAGCTGACCCTAGCATGCTCCCAGAAGATCAAAGACAGCCACTGGAAAATATGAGGAATGATAGACGATACCATCCCTACAGGTCATCTGAATGGAATCAATCCCACAGAACAGAACCAAACTCATTTCTATCTGCTCCAAGTTCTGATGAAAGGATGGCATGCTTATTCAGAGAGTGTGTCCAACGGGAGCAAAGAGATCGAGGGATAGGCGCTAGGGTAACCAGCCCTTTCGCCCGCAATATCGAAATTGCTATCACCCCCCGAGAATGGAAGATGCCAACAATGGAACCCTACAAAGGAACCTCCGATCCCGTTGTACACTTACAGAGGTACACGCAGCATATGCTCATGAGTGGGTCGACAGAGGGAGTACTGTGCAAATGCTTTCCGCTCTTCTTAGCAGATCTTGCTACCTCCTGGTTCTGTCATCTACCCCAGGGATCCATCAGCTCGTGGGAGATGTTGAAAGAAAAATTTATCAGTCAGTTCCGCATTCATGTGGAGCAACCTAAGGACGCTTATTCCCTATCCAGTGTCAAACAGAAACCTGGAGAGAAGCTGCAGCAATACCTAACCAGATTCAACGCCGCAGCAGCCGCAGTCGAAGATGCCGATGAGAAGCTTATCCTAATGGCCCTCTGTAGTGGTGTGCATCCAGACACTAAATTTGCTAGAAGGTTGACTAAAGAAAAACCAGCTACTTTACCCGATTTCTTCCATGAAGCCGGGAAATACATGAGGCTGGAGGATGCCGCCGTGGAGTGGCAGTCAGGACAGCAGAACAAGGCAACTCACAGCAATGCCCCTGCGCTGGTAAGAGACATTCGAAGAAATGATTCCAGAGACAATGCTGGGGGCAAGAAGGGAGAAAAGCGCCTATATCGGCCAGGACCGAGATTCGACACTTACACTCCTTTGAACGAGACCGTTGAAAATATCTTCCTTGCCACCCAAGGCGAAGTTAGATACAAACGACCACCATACAAGAAGGAATCAGATAACGCGCAGAAGTCTGGAAAGTTCTGCCGCTTCCATGAATCGCACGGGCACGATACCAATGAATGCCATCATCTCCGGGATCTGATTGAGGAACACATCAGAAGGAAGAAACTGGAACGTTATGTAAAAAGTCAGGACAGGACTCCAGCTCCCGCCAATGAAAACCCGAGGCTGCCCTCACCGGGGTCCGACAGAGGAAACCGCAACGCTAGCAGCTCTAGTCAAGAGAAGATAGTGGTCCATACCATCTCAGGAGGGCCGCACATCGCATACAAGAAGTGGAAGGAGACCAGGATATTGCACGAGACTGCTATGTAACTGAACTTCGCAACAACCATAGGAAGGATAAAGGGAAAGGTGTAGAGATTTTCCTCTGCACAAAAAGCCTTGAAGCATAGCAACTAAAGAAAGCCCCTCCTCTTCGATACACCAGCGACCCTTTCAATGAATTAGACCCTAGGGACAAAGAGGAGGAGGCCACCGCCAAGCCTGCAGAGGCTATGGAGTTTATATCTGTAGACAAGCACGACTCAAGTAGACTACTGAAAATTGGGTCCCAACTAAAAGCTGAATTGAAGGAACAACTCATCGATTTTCTCCGCCATAACTTGGATGTATTCGCATGGTCACACGCTGACATGACTGGAATCTCCCCCGACATAGCCTGCCACGTATTAAACATTGATCCTACCAAGTCACCTGTAAAACAAAAAAAGAGAAGTATCGGGGCAGAGCGATCAGCAGCCCTCGATGAAGAAGTAAAGAATCTACTCGCCAATGACTTCATACGAGAAGCTGTTTACCCGGAATGGATCGCCAACCCGGTACTAGTAAAGAAGGCTAATGGGAAGTGGCGGACCTGCATTGACTTCTCCAACCTAAACGACGCCTGCCCAAAGGATTGCTTCCCACTTCCAGAATCGACCAACTTGTAGACAGCACAGCCGGGCACGAGCTCCTATCTTTTATGGACGCATACTCAGGATATAACCAAATTCCTATGCATGCTCCCGACCAAGACCACACTAGTTTCATCACCGACCGGGGTTTGTACTGCTATAAGGTAATGCCTTTCGGACTTAAAAATGCAGGAGCCACCTACCAGCGCCTCGTCAACAAGATGTTTGCGGGGCAAATAGGACAAACTATGGAAGTATATATGGACGACATGCTGGTGAAATCACGGAAAGCCAAAGATCACGTAAGCCACCTAGGTGAGATGTTCCAGGTACTTCGACAGTATGGAATGAAGTTGAATCCACTAAAGTGCTCCTTTGGAGTATCATCGGGAAAATTCTTAGGGTTCATCGTCCATGCCCGAGGGATTGAAGCAAACCCTGAACAAGTCCGAGCGCTAAGGGATATCAAGATACCTTCCACCCGAAAGGAAATGCAAAGCCTAAATGGAAAAGTGGCCGCCCTAAGCCGATTCATCTCCAAGGCAACGGACAAGTGCGTCCCCTTTTTCGAAGCTCTAAAGAAAGATAAAGGAAAGTTCGAATGGATGGACGAATGCTTAACCGCTTTCCTTAACCTAATCGAACACCTCCAGAAACCACCGGTACTCTCGACTCCAAGCGAAGGCGAAGAATTATACCTATACCTTGCTGTGTCATCTCATGCTCTAAGCGCTGCCTTGGTAAGGGAAGACAACCGCACGCAACGACCAGTTTACTTCGTCAGCAAAAGGTTTACTGGGGCAGAAGTCAGATATCCTAAACTTGAGAAGTTAGCGTACTGTTTACTAATCACATCACGGAAATTGCGTCACTACTTCCAGTCCCATTCCATCAAAGTTCTGACCGATCAACCGCTGAGGCAGGTACTCCATCGTCCCGACACTTCTGGGCGATTACTTAAATGGTGCATTGAACCGAGTCAGTATGATATCACCTATCACCCTCGCACCGCCATCAAGGGACAGGCCATGGCTGATTTCATTGCAGAATTCACTACCAACGAAGATCAGGAGCAATTGGGAATAACAGAAGATATCAAGTGGAATCTCTTTGTGGATGGTGCATCAAACGAACAAGGCTCGGGGGCAGGTGTGGTAATAACCACTCCCAGGGGAAACAAACTGCACTATGCTATAAGATTGGAGTTCGCCGCCACCAATAACGATGCAGAATATGAAGCAGTGATAGCCGGACTAGAAATTGCCATAGAAATCGGAGCCAATTCTTTGTGTCTTCATAGCGATTCTCAACTTATTGTTAATCAAATACTAGGAGAATTCCAAGCTCGAGGGGAACGACTCATAGCATATCTAAAGAAGACCAAGTTGCTTCTCAGCCGATTGGACCACTACTTAGTCAAACACATCCCTCGGGAAGAGAACCAAGAGGCCGACGAATTGGCAAAGCAAGCAAGTATGAGAGACATCGCCATCTTCGGGGCAGTAACCATCTCAAAGCAAACGGCCCCAAGTTTTGAGCAAGTGAATCTGATAGCTGCAACCGAAGAAGCAACTTGGATGACTCCCATCCGAGACTACCTATAAAATGGCACACTACCCAACGGGCGTAACGAAGTCAAGAAAATCTTGAGGAAAGCGTCCCGCTACACAATACAAGAAGACATCCTCTATCGGTGCGGGTTCTCTAACCCATTATTAAGGTGTGTCGCCGGAAGGGAAGCCAAGGAAATCTTATCCAACATTCACCAAGGAAGCTGCGGAGATCACACCGGAGGGCAAACGTTAGCAAAAAAGATACTCCGATACGGATATTTCTGGCCCACCTTAAGCAAGAACGCCTTAGATTTTGTCAAGAAGTGTGACAGATGCCAAAAATTTGCTAAAATTCCTCGGCTGCCAACAACCGAGATTACTCAGATGACCAGCCCTTGGCCCTTCGCAATATGGGGAATTGACTTAATTGGCGAGCTACCAATGCGCCGAGGCGGGGCCAAATATGCTATAGTGGCAGTTGATTATTTCACCAAATGGGTGGAAGCGGAACCTCTGAATAAAGTATCTTCAGCAAAAGTTATTAACTTCTTAATCAAAAATGTTCTATGCAGGTACGGAGTCCCACTCAAAATCATATCAGACAATGGACTTCAGTTTGACAGCGAGGAATTCGCCAACTGGTGCCAAGAACACAGAATTCATAAAAGCTTCTCATCCGTAGCATATCCCCAGGCAAACGGACAAGTCGAAGCAGTCAACAAAATTCTGAAAACCCTGATAAAAAAGAAGCTCGAAAAGTCAAAGGGCGCTTGGGTGGATGAACTCCCTACGGCACTATGGGCCTACCGCACATCTTTCAGAACATCAACAGGGCACACTCCTTTCTCTTTGGCATACGGATCGGAGGCTATGCTCCCAATTGAAACCATTGTGCCTTCCCACCGTAGGATCCACTATAACCCGGAAGAGAATGAAGAACTCCTCCACATGTCTTTGGATCTAGTTGAGGAGAGAAGGAATGATGCAGTCCTTAAAGCAGCAGCCCACAAGCAGAAAGTGGCAGCACAATACAACTCCAAAGTCAAGCATCGTACTTTACAAGAAGGGGATCTTGTCCTCAAGCGAATCTTCCCTCGCCCCGGAGCACTAGACCCAATCTGGGATGGACCATATGTAATTCATAAAGATCTCCACAACGGAGCCTATATTTTGTCAACAGTGGACGGAGAGGTGTTCCAGAGGGCATGGAACATCCAACACCTCCGCCGATACTTTTCTTAACTTGTATTTCCCATATGAAGTGAATTAACAAAGAGAATCAGTGGACGTAGGCCTTTTCATGCCGAACCACTTTAAAAAACTTTGTCTCTTTTTTAACTTGTTCCTTTATATCTTGGCTACTTGTTAACTTTATCCTTTTCTGTTGAACAAAATCCTATGCGTATAGCATTTCCACTCAAAGCACTCCACGGCGCAACTTCGCCTGGGCAAAACCTAACAGGTACTATGCGAATCTATGCCCTCGCCAATGAGACACTTTTGCTCCAGCATCCCTCTGCTGTGGGTTAACTCATTGCTCGCGACGGCCCTTAAAGGCAACTGTAATGAGCCGATTATAAGCCACCGAGAAGGCCGACTATAGCCGAGGCAGCTCATTACGGCGTTAGGCTCGCCGGCAACTGTGAACCGACTATAAGCCCCAACATAAGGTGTGGCCAGCCAGGGGCAGTTCACAGTTGACGATCGGCACCCACGCTAGCCGGCCACAGTAAATCGAATAATACCCACGATTACGGGCCATAATGGCCCGGGTAGTTACTGTGCGCGATCTCGGCTCCGATGTGTCTTAGGTGCGGCTGTGGTAAAAAAGAATTAACTCCCCGCGGAGGCGTAAGATGGGTGACAAATGTCTCCAAGACCCACAGCTAGGGAAAGTGACTACAAAACCCGTTTGCCACGAACTTAAGCACATCGAAGGCCTTCCGTGATTGGAAGTTTTACTATTTCACATATTTCAATTTTACTTCAAAAGCTTTCCTCCTATCCTCTATAACAATCCATAAAGTACAGGATACAGAGTAGGAGATACACGCCAATGGATGCAGGGATTCACAATCGGATGGCAGGGCATTCAACTGTTTTCCATGCTCGGTCATACAAGATATTCGAAACTGCCATCTACAAACAGAACACGAATGGCGGTATTTTCTTCCTTTATGTACAAATACATGACTATAATTTGTTCACACCACACACTAACATTGCAAGTCATGAAATTATGTCTTAAACCAGAACCCGACATCAAACACAATTTAATTACAAGAATATACATAGCTATATTTCTCATACGACATGCCAAAATAACTGCAAACATTCAAAAGACGACAAAATCAGCTTAAGTTAAAGAATTACACATCAAAAATAAGACTATTTATTACAACTGGCAAAATATTACAACCTAAAGGCTACTTTACTGTTTTTTGACTAACATATACAACCATGTCAAGTCTACAAAAAGAATTTTCCAGGTCTGATCAAGGGGCCGGCTGCATTGGAGTTTTATCATTGTCCTGTTGACCACCTGTCCAGTCAGAGAAAGGATTCATTAGTGATAAGCAACCAAAGTTAATGGAGAGACTAAAAAGGAAGACTTACCAGCACCTGCTTCTTGACTATCCTGGTCGTCATCCTCAACTTGCACACCTGCCTCCTCAGCAGCAAGCAACCGCATACCCTCCTTCACCGCCATCTTCTCCTCCTTGGCAAACTGGGCAGTGACCACATCCATGCTGAAAGCCACACCACCATCTCTATCCGCATCAGCCTTAGCCTCCTCCAGAGCCCGAAGATAGATCTTGGCCATGACCCTAGGATAATCATCCATCCAGGATAGGTTGCCCTACTTCCAGGTTCGGAAGTACATGTCCTGGAGCATTTCGTCCATCATCCCCTCATTCTCCTCAAACTCCCTCATCCGAGCCTCGGAAGCCGACAACCTTCCAACAGCAGCTTCTCTCTCCAAACGGTATCTCGAGCAGTCAACCTGAAGGGATTTCCGCATCGCCTCCATCTCCTCCCTCAGCCGAACCTGAGCGAACTCTGCGGCTTCAAGCTTCCCCGACAGCTCCTCTACCCGCTCAAGATCCGCCCTCCGAACCTCATCCACTGTCGAGATGGCCATATTTTTCTGTTCCTTGCAGGCGGCCTCCATCTTCCGCAGTTCCGCCTTACTAGCCTCCTCCATAGCCTTCCTCAACCGCCCGGAGGCAGCCTCATGCTGAGAAATCTGAATGGCCTGGTCAGCGAGCTGTTTGGCCTGGTCCGAAACCATCAATCTTAGTCGGATGTTGGCACTCCCAAACTCCTCTCCAGCCTTAACCAGCCGGGCATGATGCCCCATCAGCTTCCTAGTCTCCTCCGCCACCCGATCAATACTAGCCTTGGCCTCGTCTCCCATGGTAACTATCCGAGTGGTAAGTAGATCAAGATCTAAGGACTTAGCCTCATCAAGCACCCGTACCATGGGATTGCGGGGAAGAAGGTGCTCACCAGTAACCTCGTCAAAGGTAATGTCGTGGGAACTTGGATCCAGATCAGGATGACCCGCAAATGGATTACGAGCCAAGTCAGGACGGTCGATATGAATAACGGAAGGGTTTCCGGACGGGTGCGGAGAGGGTGCAAACTCGCTGTCCTCCTCCGTGATATCATGAAGAGGCTGAGCCGGGAGCCAAGGACCGGGCGAAGGTTCGGATAAAGGATGACTCCTCTTTCTCTGCTGAATACCCTCTTCGATAACCCCGAGAAGAGGACGGTAGCCGACTACATCCCCGAAGTGGTGGGTCGAATGCTTCGGCTTGACAGAGGTTTTGGAAAGCTTGTACTGTTCAAGCCTGTGCCGAAGATCTGAGGCCTTGGCCGTTTTACCTGCTCCTGATATGAAGAAAAAGTGTCACAAGCATATATTGATCTATAATTCGAGAAAACACGGCAAATTAAAAGATAATAAGAAAGGAAACACATCTGTGGTTGTACAAACCCTGGGGAGGAGTAGGATACTGCAATAAGTCCTGGATTTCATTTCAGGACGGGAGCGGGTCATAAAATATTCCTAAGTCCCTATCATAAATGGAGCCCGCAGGAATCAAAAGTTCACCTTGAGTCGTCGGAGCCACCTTGGCTGGAATAGTCTGAGGAGGCTCGCTTGCGCCAGTTCCAGCCTTGTCAGCTTTCCCAGATTTCTCTACCAAAGCCGGATCTTCGTCCAGCCCCTCGAAAGCCTGGTGGAACGCATCGTCCGTCCACTCCTGAATCTCACCCGCTTGCCCAGGAAGCAAGGCCCCGATGCCATCGCCACCTTTATCACCTTCCCGACCATCTCCACCCTCACCTCTTTCCTCCTCTATGTCTTCCTCCTCCTGGGTAAGTGGACAATTGCTGGGGGAGGGACCGTCCGACTTCTTGAGTTTCTTACCTCCGACGGCTGGAGGTTTTGTGAAAGGTTTCCTCTTGCTACTCTCTATCGTAACACCTTCCTTAGTCTGAGCAGCCGCTCTCTCCTCCGCCGTTTCCCTCAGCTTGACTACTGACTGCTATGGAAGGATTAAGTTATACTCCAGAAGGGTCGCATTTCTGATCAGGAAGGCAGATGATCTATATTTCCCGAGAATGGCTTCTATCTCAGCCGCCGTCTGAACCAGGCGGTCAGTCTCCACAATCGCAAAGCCACCTGTCGCTAGCAAAAATGAGAAAGTATGAGAAGAAGCATCGCAATCGGAATGGAAATTATAAGTAAAAGCATCAACTTACATCCAGAAGTAAAACACCGAATTGAAACGGAGTCGTCCCTGACAAAGAACCACTCCTTCTTGAACATGCTGAATTTAGAATACAGATCCAAGACCGGCTTGAAGGTCACGGCTGACTCCAAGCTAATGTATGGGGACCCCTTCTTATAGCCCCTCAGATTATACAAGTATCGGATCTCCCGGTTGGAAGGAGCACGACCATACTTCCTCTGGAAAATGACGAAGAGGCTCACCAGTATAGCATAGGAGTTGGGTTGAAGCTGGAATGGGGCCACCTTTAGATATGTGAGGAAGCTGGCTACCCAAGCGTTAAGAGGAGGAATGGCACCACACATGCAGTGGTATCTGCTGAAGGCGAAGTACCCTTCAGGAGGATCGTACGGCATAACTTCTCTCCCTGGCAATAGCAAGTGCGCCCTATCAATTCCAAAAAGATCGGGAAATGACATCAAGCTGCTCCTCCTTGAGGGAGCTAGGAAAACAATCGGGCGGGGAGTTCAGAAGTTCCTGAGGGCCGTACCCGTCCACTAGTGATCTCGGGGTTGGTCCGTGACGTTCTGGATTCGTCTGAGCTGGGGGCACGGCAGAGGAACCTCCTTCACCCCCGGATTTCTTTTTGTCTGATCAAGTTTCGGCTTTGCGAGACATTATCTGCAACATAGAAAAGCGCACTGTTAGAACGGAGGATGTAAACAAATAAACATCAGTAGTCCATTCGGTAATATATAGTATAAGCTTTCATTCGGTGGTAAAGCAACTCACATGATTCGGCACGAGTTGATTCGGCTACACGTGATTCGGCTACAAGTGATTCGTCACGAGTTGATTCAGCTGCACGTGATTCGGCTACAAGTGATTCGGCACAAGTTGATCCGGCAATCTTGATCGGTGAAGAAATACAATGGCCTAAGCCTCCCATTTATAGGAGAAGATTGAATCACCGAATCACCTGGTTCGGTTCTGGAGCCGGATGTGATGGCTCAAACTCAAACAAAGCAGGACATGCGCACGCGCACGTCCTACTTTGGGGGGCAAATGTTGGGTAAATTTCTCACCCAGGAGATCTCAAGACCATGAAGAGCTAGGCTTCATTCGACATCCTCACCACATCCGAACCAGCCACCACCGAACGAAAGACACTCACCTCTACCAAATCAAGCTTCATCCCATTGCCGAACCGACTCCAAAACCATGTCACACCGAACCAAGCTTCCTACCGATCCATACTCCCACCGGACCAACTGCTATACCGAACCATGCTCCACCATACTCCCATCGGACCAACTGCTATACCGAACCATGCTCCACCATACTCCCACCGGACCAACTGCAATACCGGACCAACTATAACAAGGCCAGCCCAGGCCCATCAGCAACTATACACATCCTAGACCCCTACCCCCAGCCTCACTCTATAAATAGAGGGGCAGGGGTACAGCAATGGGGACAAGTTGGAGAGCTCAAGCACGGAGAGAACTTTCAAACAACTTTCTTTTACTTGTATCAAAGCTTTGTACTTGTAATCTGAACAAAAGAAGAGAAATAACATATAAAGTGGACGTAGGCACATTCTGGCTGAACCACTATAAATCCGCGTGTCTTTTTACAGTTTAGCCCCTGCTCTTCATATATTTGCATAAATCACCCAACTCTCTAAGAATAACATAAAATCTACTAAATCATACGACTTTGAGGTGTTTGTCCATTTTTTGTACAAACAATATGTATTCAGTTCACAATCTCTGTTTAGTTTATTCTTAGCAGCTACAGGTGTTGGTATTGGATTAGTGAGTTACTGCTGATATAGAAGACTTGATTTTTTTTGTTTTTGATTATATTTTTTGTACTTTATTTTGGACCTTAGTTTGCATAGATTATTGGGTGGGTTTTTCTTTCATTTTGTCTTATTTGTACGGGGGGTTTTTACTATCTGTCTGGCTTGTTGGCAGCTCCTCTATAGTGTAGAATAAAATTAGATGAGTGCTCTCCTCCTTGAGAGGATCACTCATTTTTCTCCAAAAAAATTATTCCCGATAGTTGATTTATTGAATATCGATTCAGCTTTCCCCTTTGTATATCGTCTATCTAAGACGATTTGTTGCTCATTTTGAGCATTGATATCCATTGTCAGAAACGACTAAACCCAAAGAGCGAGTGGAAGCCAAGCTATGTGCGGTTGCTCCCATTAGGGTATTATCACATCTACTCCATATTGGTTTTCGTTATATGCACAGTAAGATGTGAAATACTTGGATTCTTGGTAAAGGTTAGCGGGGTCTGGCTTGGACATGTTCAAGAGTCATTATAGTTCTCAAGTATATTCTAGAGGTATACCTTCGGTAAGGAGGGTGCACCCTCCTAGTCATTTGTTGAAAAGTTTCCCCTCTTTTCCTTTTATTTTAACTTTTTAAATTTACCTCTTTCTTAATTGCATCCGAAAATTTCGTAAGCACTTCGCGATGTTTAATTATGTATATCCATTTTGTGATTGGATGTTGTTACTATGGGGAGAAAACCTGTTCCGCGGTTGCCAGTGTGGTCTCACATATCGTATTTATTTCCACCCTTTTATTAGAGAATTTATCATAGCATACTCATTGTCTTACCCGATTTGTTTGTTTTCATAAACTCTCGGATACTCAATTATATTTGAGTAGTCCGAGAGTAGCAGGGTCTTTGGTCTCTTTGAAGACGATGGACGAGCAGGAGGCTCCTTTATCTATCTAGTTATCTATTTCTATTGTATAGTAATGTATGTGTATTTTTTATCAGAAAGTGTAAAGGCAGAATGTATAACTGCCTAGTCTGATGGTTGTAGTATCTTTGTGTAACTCTTATAACTCCATGATAGGAGTAACATGATGTACTATATTATTGTTATATTATATGTGGCCATTACAATATGAGACTTTTCTATTCTGTTTTGATCTGTTCTTTTATTTGAACCCACGACAACTTGTCTTTTGGATGCTTAGGCAACGACACATGAACACCGAGGTTGTGTTAAGTGTCGTTCTCAGAGGTCAGAAAGGTAGGTCGTCATAGTAATAGCCTTGGGTATCTTCTATCCATTTATAGCTTCAAATTTTGAAGGATCTATGACAAGCCTCTCTCGAAAATGCTATAGGCTAAGAACTTAACCTCCCTTCTCCAAAAAATGAAACTTGAAAAAAATTTCCTTTAAGTTAGAGATAAAATTAGGATACCAGAGGAGGATCTAACTTTTATTTCTCAGCATCTCCAACACAACCCTTATCCAATGATCTCTCTCATCATTATGTATACCAAGATGTCATCAATAAATACTAGCACATACTAGTCTTGTTGGTCTTCGAAGATTGATTCATCAAGTCCAAAAAGAATGCAGGTGCATTACTTAGTCTAACGGGAATTACGAACCACTCCTATGAACCATACTTTATTCTAAAAGCAGTCAAAGGAACACTTTCCTCTATGACCCTCAGTCGATGTAATTTCGAAGCCAATTCTAGTTGCGAGAATACCTTATCCCCATACAGCTGATCAAATAAATCATCAATCCTTAGTAAGAGATATATGTTATTCACAGTCCTCTCATTCAACTTTCAACAGTCAATACATAGCCTCCATCGGACTTCTTCGTAATCATTGTCGAAGTTTCTGATGGTGAGCTACTCTATCTTATAAAGCTCTTGCTCTCCAACTCCACTAGTTGCTTCTTAAACTCCTCCATCTCCTTTGGAGGTATTCTACTAGAGGATTGGCTAAATGGCACAGTTACCGATATCAATTCAGTCGGAATTGAACCACTTTCATGGGTGGTAATCCTAAAATTGGTTTAAACACATCTGGCAAGTCTCTTACTACTCACACTTCTTAGATATGTTCCTCTTCCAAAAGTAAAGCATTTACCACTCATTCACTACCCAGCCTCGGCTCAGAAGCCACACACTCCCATGTTCTGATTGTGGTTTCCTAATACTATAGTCCTTTAGAAAAAATATCTTTTGCGTCGAAGTGTTCCAACCAATCCATCCCTGTAACAACCCTCTTCAGAATAGACCTAATTTCCAAGCCAATAAAAGCCCATCAAACCTTAGGTCCATTCCAAAGCTGATTGTTGGTTGGTAAAATTGATACAATGAATAATATATGAAGCTATCTATCTATGCTCTTAGAATCTCACAGCGGAAGGGATAAAATATAATTAAAAAAATAAGTACCCATATCATAGAAACCAATCTCAAAATAAAAATATCCTAAATATCTGTAATAAAATATCTCAAAATAAAACATCAGCATGCTTGAAATATGGGTACATCTGAATACATCAAAAAAATAGATAACTAACTGAACTACCATAAATCTTCGCCCCACCTCTATCTTCTCCATCAGCATCGTTGCCCCAAACCTGTGGGCTGTAATGAGGAGGGAGTCAGAACAACAATGTCCGGTGAATGAAAAATCTCAAGTCTTACCATAATATTATTTGGGCAGTATCATTTAGATATGTCATATGTCTTATGCATCCTATATTTTATCCTACTAAGTACACTTCCACTGTAAGAAAAAGGCTTTTCCAGTCCAGCTCTATAACGTACCTTTAACTGTAGGCCAAGGGCCCTTTCCTGTCCAAATTTATAATTCTAACTAAGGTGAAACGTAACTATGAGGTCTAATGACCCATCTCCCTCAATTATGCCCTAACGATGTGAGAGAAAACACTTGAGCTACTTAATACCTCTTTAATGGGAATTAGGTAGACTCTGACCATTTAAACCTATACACTAGGCAGATCCCCATTATTATTACATAAACCCAAGGCGAACCCCACTTTGATACTTCTAATAGACATCGTCATAAATCCCATAAGGCTACTTAATACTTCTTTTATGGAAAAGAGGCAGATCCTACAATAGCCAATTAAGCAGACCTCCTCTCAAGATTTCCCACCACCGCACCTGCGAGATAATCCTGGCCATTTAGTACTTCTTCGGCGTGAAGGAGGCAGACCCTACAATAGCCACTTAATACCTCCAACCGATAAGCAGGCCTGTACTAGGATATTTGTCTTATGACTTGTAACCCAAACTGCAATTTCTCACATTAGTCCGACTATTCATAAGTGTCGATAGCTAGATTTGCTGGGCAGACTTAGCCAATAGAATTGGGACTAACCTCGTGTCCACTATGGGTACTTATTATAGGCGATGTCTCACATTAGTCCTAAAGCCATAATGCTAGTAGCCAGATTTGCTAGGCAGACTTCCGTATTCTTTTGATTGACTTCGCATCGTTATAACTTAGTCATATTTATGCTATTCGAATATACTAACATACACACACTAGATATATATATATATATATATATATATTACTTCACCTGCATTTACACATTAAGGCCATATAAGGAAAACTCCTTATTTCACCTTTAATTATGGATTAACTTCCATAATTATCCTTAATGTCCTTCCTATAGGGTTTAATGCTATTTATTAACCTATATATTCTATACGATACGATTTATATGTTACTATTCATACACTGTTAATATATTTATATGTACTTAAATTTAGGCTAACTAGATATTCCTAAGCGTGTAGAAATATTCCTATTCTAAGAAATTTCGCTTCCTATGCTAATTGTTAAAATGTCAAAGGTTTCATATTCATACAAGCCTCAGCTCCAAAGAATAATTTATAAAATAGCTAATATCCTTAGCTTTACAAAACAGACTTGTGTGTGTATTCAAAAATGGAGTCAAAATACCAAACTTATTTTGCATTTATATAATAGAATCAACCTCTCTATTTTGAGAAAACAAAACTTTACAATTTAAATCCTTTATATTCTATTCAACTTTTACATATACAAACCAGAAGCGGAAAAAAGGATTCATATTTGTCTAAATTATGGAAATAGGTGGTTCAAACTACAAATAAGAAAATCCATACTTTGCACACTATTTCCAAATAATTTTCTTTTTGAACGCTTTATCGCAATAGCAGAAATTAGAAGTGGAAATTGAATAGAGCATAAATTATTTAAATTGCAAACAACAAATTAAATTCTATGATATTAACATAAAACAATTGAGATTCAAACTATCCAAGAATTGACATTTTATCAGGGGAATTTTTAGGGTTTCGATTTTAGGATTTTCGTATTCAAAATTCCCCAAGGCATAAAAAAAATCCAAACTTTTATGCATAAATTACTAATATAAAATACTAAAATTTCCACTCATAGATAGCTTTTCCTGATTCCCTTTGGATTTGACTTCACACCTTTGCCGAAATCCTCCTTCTGTTTTCTTTTTTTTGGAATATCAACAATTCAACCGTATATAATGTGGATTCATAATTTAGAGATCATGGAAGAATAGAAATAGAAAAGTGTATATGTATGCGTGTATGTGTGTATGTGTATGTATGCATATCTAAAACTTACCGATTGATTCCTTTCCTAAAATTTGAAATCTTGAATATAACAAAGAATTAAGGAAGAGGGCTGATAGAGTTTCCCTATCATTGCAATTTTTCTTACGGATAAAAATGAGGGGCTAGCATGTTATTTATAGTGGTTTGAATGTGCCTAGACCCTAGGGTTTATGTTAGTTTAAAATAATAAAATCTGAGTGGTTCCTGGCCTAACTAAACCCTAGCCACTATATAGTACCGGCCAACCACTCCTCCCTAGGTGGTCGACTAGCCCAGTGGAGGCGGTCGACCAACCATCTTTGTTCAAAACTCTTGCCTTTAATTTTCGACATTAATTTTTAATTTCAACCTTAATGTTAACATTTTCCTTAACTGTTAAGTTTCCCTTAACGTTCAAATATTTATTACCTTTTTATTTTCGAATGCCAACCTTTATAAATTTGAATTTGTTTGAACTATTTTAAATTCGAAAACTTCAAATGTCAATAACTTTTCCGTTTGAGCTTCGATCACAAAACTTAATATATGAAAGTTGATCGAAAAATCGCCATGAACACAACTGTGTAATTTTCATCACCAAATCCTGACATTTGCAAAATTTTCATTTTGATCCTTATTATTAATTAATTAATTTCTTATTAATTTCTACGGGGTGATACATTCTCACACACTTAAGAAGGATTTCATCCCTGAAATCCCTAAGGGACAGATAGTATAATGCACACTCCACAACCATATTATACAACCAAGATATTTATGTTAGGGTTGTTTCATATGTGACAAGGGTGAACGACGATATGAAAATGGAATAGTCCCACATTGCTAAATAACATAGAGAATTGGTGTACAAAAATGGGTTGGTAGGCACATATCATTGCGGATTCTTTTTATTACAATAAAGTGTGTGCCAACTCATATGTGTATGTTATGTGCTGGAGATGGGGAGCTTGGTCCAACCGTCGTTACATAACAATTGGTATCTGAGCCGAAGCTTGCAAACTG
The DNA here is from genome assembly GCA_030737815.1 of Allium fistulosum. Lineage (NCBI taxonomy): Eukaryota > Viridiplantae > Streptophyta > Magnoliopsida > Asparagales > Amaryllidaceae > Allium > Allium fistulosum. Next base: position 638,832,969 of record CM060907.1, on the reverse strand, counting down.
GGCCTTGCAAACAAACAATGCTCTTAAAGTACTCCAAGGGGATGCGAGCCAAGGGGGAGATCGTTAGGGTTGTCTCGCATGTGACAAGGAGGAAGGACAGTTTGGAATTGGAATAGCCCACATTGCTAAATAACTTGGAGAAGTGATGTATAATTATGGATTGGTAGGCATGTAACATTGGAGATTCCTTTTGTTACAATAAAGTGTGTGCCAACTCATATGCGTATGTCATGTGCTAGAAATGGGGAGCTTGGTCCAACCACTATTACATAATAAGCTACATAACCATCTACTCAATCAAAAATGCAATGTGATTATGTATGCGACATACTATATGTGAACTCAATCCTAGCATGAATGCAAGATCATAACATATAGGCATGTATGCAAGGATCCTTAATATGCATAAGATTCTATATGAGTGAAAAAATAATGGTAAAAAGCATGGCAACCATCACTTACCAGCCAATCTAGCAACCACGATGCAACCAAAACCTATACAATATTAAATTTTGGAGATAAACAGTTTACTAGAGAAAACCTCAAGATGAGAAGCCTTCATCTTATCTTATGTTTCCCACTTGCTTTCTGCTGAATTTTCTCCCCATTGCACTCGAACTAGCCTAGTTTCTTTGTTACGAAACTTTCTAACTTCATGCTCCACTATATGTGCGGTGGTACGAGATGCTATCGGCTCTGTCTCTAAATCCGCTAACTGATCAAGCTCTACTTAGTGGTGGTGTCATGTAGGCATTTACATAAATGTGATACATGGAAAACGTCATAGACTTCCATTAATTTATCTGAAAGCTCTACTCGATATGCAAGTTTTCCCACCCTTTCAAAAATTAGGAAAGGCCCAACAAACCTCGACGCTAATTTCCTTGATGTCCTAAACCTCATAACCTTCCTAAGAGGGGAAACCTTAACAAAAACCATATCCCTAATTAAAAACTCGAAATCTTTCGTTCGCTTGTCAACATAGGATTTCTAATGGTCCTATGCGACCTTCATCGCCACCTAATCATCTCTACCTTTTCTGAGGTCTCACGAAGCAAATCTGGTCCAAGTAGAATTTTGTTGGTAGTTTCACACCAATAGTTAAGTAAGTGACATGGCCTCTCGTATAAGGCTTCAAAGGGTGTCATGCAATCTTCGCTTGGAAACTATTACTGTATGCGCACTCTATCAACGGTAAATGCTGCTCCCAATATCCACCAAAATCCATGATGCAAGCTCTCAACAAATCTTTCAATGGTATGAATAGTATTTCTGAAGATAATAGTTGTCCTTCTATTGCAGCTTTTCCTCTGTCTATGGGAGAAGGACAACTTGATATAGGTAGAGCTTTGATGGCATAAGCTTGCCCACCTTGTCCCTCCTTTGTTAGCTTCAAGCACTGATTCTTATAGCGCCCTTCCTCGTGGCAGTGATAGCATCTCTCCTTGAACTCTTCCCTCATCAAACTCACTTTACAGTTGTTATAAAATGCACTTTCTTCTGACATCAATAACATGTCACTACTCCTCCTTTCTTGATCTTCCTCTTGCCTTTCTTATCAGCCTAGAATCCCCCTTTCTTTGCTCCATTTTGACTTTGCACCTGTCCTACCTTCTCCTTCTCCTGAATACCATATTCTAAAGCAAGGCCATTTTAACTCATCTCATCAATGGTGTCTATGGGAACTTGGGTCAAAAGAAGCTCCTTAAGTGGACAATTTTGGCCTTTAACAAAGTTCATAGCCTTCTTCATAGGGGTGTCAACCAAACTCAATCCAAACTTAGCTAATTCCATGAACTTATTGATATACTCCTTCAATATAGAGTCTCCCTTCCTCGGTTGTATAAACTTCTCAAATTGCAAACTTACTTCAATGTTGGACATGAATCGCAACTCGAAGCGAGCCTAGAATTTAGCTTAATAATTCCTTCCTCAACATTGTCTTCATCTACTATTGTCCATGAATCTAGTGCCTTCCCCTTTAGCTACAATGCAGTCATCTTCCCCTTGATCCGGTCTTCCCATACCAGCTTCAAGAATTTACGTTCATAGTCGTTAATCTAAGCCTCCATTTCAAAAAAATCTTCAGCCCCCATAAATGCCAGTCCTCCCATATTCTGAAAGTCTTTACATATTTCAGTGAAGTCTAGTTTTGGTGCTACTTCAACAGGCATAGCAACTATTGCCCCTACTGTAGCTTGTTGAGGAATGGGAACTTGATCCACGTGCCTTAGGTATTGCTTAAACCATTCGGGCATCCCTTGAATGGTGGGTATTTCCTAGATGGTGAGGTTCCCAGCCTTTGAGCAGTTGTTTTCAACCATAATCAACTATTTGTAAGTTTGAGCTTTTATTCATGACTCCCTAAGATAGTATTACTTGTTATAATAAAAATTACCCAGCCCATTTGCATATATTCATAAAAGTGCATATATATAGTAGGTTTTGAAAAATACTTTCAAATTAACAAATACGTACTCACATGTATACCTATTCTCGCTAGTCGAGTAACCTAAGCTCTGATACCAACTGTAACAATCCTCTATGGAACATGCCTAATTTTCGACCTAATAAAAGCCCATTGAACTTTAGGTATTTCTTTAAGAATCTCATAGCGAAAAGGAAAAAATATAATTAAAAATTTAAGTACCCATGTCATAGAAACTAATTCTTAGAATCATAATATCCCAAAATATCCATAATAAAATATCTAAAAATAAAACATCAACTCTTAAATGTAGGTACATCTGAATACATCAAAAACATAGACAAATAATTAAACTGCCATAAATCTTCACAACCGCTTTCGTCTTCTCCATCAGCATTGTTCACTCTAACCTGTGGGTTGTAATGAAGAGGGAGTCGGAACAACAATGTTAGATGAATGAAAATCTCAAGTCTTGCCATAGTATTACTTGGACAGTATCATTTAGATAAGTAACATGTCTTAGGCATCCTATACTTTATCTTACTAAGTATACCTCCACTTTAAGCCAAAGGCTTTTCTATTCTAGCTCCATAACGTACTTTAAACTATAGGCCAAGGGCCTTTTCTAGTCCAACTTTAAAACTCTAACGTAGGTGTAATGCAACCATGGGGTCTAACGATCCATCTCCGTCAATTATGCCTTAACGATGTGAGAGAAAGCATTTAAGCCACTTCATACCTCTTTAATGAGAATTAGGCAAACTCTGACCATTTAAACCTATGCATTAGGCAGATCTATGTTATTTAAAACCTAAACTCAAGGTGGACCCCTCTTTGATACCTTCTAACGGGCATCGTAAGAAATCCCATAAGGTCGCTTAATACTTCTTTTATGGGAAAGAGGCGGACCCTAAAATAGCCACTTAATAGCTCAATCCCGAAGCGAACATCCTCCCGAGATTTCCCACTACTGCACCTATAAGATAATCCCAACCATTTAATAATTATTTAGCAGGAAGGAGGCGGACCCTACAATAGCACTTAATACCTCCAAACGATAAGCAGGCCCGTACTCGGATATCCGCCTTACCCGTAATCCAAATCATGACGTCTCATATTAGTTCGACTATTCGTAGGTGCTGGCAGCCAGATTAGCTGAGCAAACTTACCTTACAGAATTGGTACTAGCCTCGAATTTGGGAACTTATTATAGGCGATGTCTCATATTAGGCCCAAAGTCATACTATTGGTAGCCAAATTAGCTGGAAAGACTTCTATATGATTTTGACTGACCTCACATCCTTATAACTTTGTCATATTTCCACCCTCCAAATATGATGCCATGTACACACACTATATATATTATACGTAACACGCATTTACGCATTTAGGTCATATAAGTAAAACTTATTATTTCTCCTTTAGTTATGGATTAACTTCCATAATTATCCTTAACTTTCTTTCTATAGGGTTTAATGATATTTGTTAACATATTTATTCTATACAATACCATTCGTATATTACTATTTATGCCTATTAATATATTTATACGTAGGTAAATTTTAGGCTAACTAAACATTCCTAAGCGTGCGTAGAAATATTCCTATTCTAAGATTTTCACTTCCTATACTAATTGTTAAAATGTCAAAACATCCATGTTTATACAAGCCTCAGTTCCATACAATAATTTACAAAATAGATAATATCCTTATCTAGACAAAATAGACTTATGTATATGTGTGTGTATTCAAAAGTAGAATCAAAATACCAAACTTATTTTACATTAATATAATGGAATCAACGCCTTTATTTCAAGAAAACAAAACTTTACAATTTAAACCCTATATTTCTATTCATCTTTTACGTATATAAACTAGAAGCAGAAAAAGGGATCCATATTTGTTTAAATTACGGAAATAGGCAGTGCAAACTACAAATATGAAAATCTATACTTTGCACACCATTTTCTAATAATTTTATTTTTGAATCCTTTATCGCAACAACAAAAATTAAGAAGTGGAAGCTAAATAAAATATAAATTATTTAAATAGCAATCCACAAATTGAATTCTACAAAATTAAAATAAAACAATTGGGATTCCAACTATCCAAGAATTGATATTTTATCAGGGGAATTTTGGGGGCTTAGATTTTAAGGTTTTGTTTGCAAAATTCCTCTAGGCATAAAAAATCCAGACTTTTACTACACAAATTACTAAAATATGAAAAACTAAGATTTCCACTCATAGATAGCTTTTCCTGATTCCCTTTGGATTAAACATCAGGCCTTTGCCTAGTTCCTCCTTTGGTTTTCTTCTTTTTGGGATATACTATAATTTAATTGTATATTGATTGGATTCAGAATTCAAAGATTAGGAAAGAATAGAAATAGAAAACGTGTATATATAGATATATAATTTACCGATTGATTCCTTCCCTAAAAGTTGATATCCTGAATCTAACAAAGAACCTAGGAAGAGAACTGATAGAGTTTCCCTACCATTGCAATTTGTTAGAATCCCGATTATATGATTGTTTTAACAATGACAACTATATATATATATATATATATATATATATATATATATATATTTCTTGTAGCATCTTTTATGCAAGACTTTGAAGGCATTAATAATTCAAAGAGATAAGAAGCAAAAGAAAGAAATATTCATCTACAAATTAAAAAGAAAAACTATACCATTGATAGACGAAGATTATAAAGAAGACAGAGATGACAAAGATGTATGAGTCATAATTATTTTCATCTTAAGGTATATAATTGTTAAAATCTTTTCGAAGTGGTATACACATAGTTGACACAAAAAATGGCACCAACACCCAGAAATCAGATGAAAGCGCCAAGTCTATTCAGAATAAAGCAAAAGTAGTAGAAATAATAGAAATGTAAAAGGAGACATAAGAATTTTTACAGTGGTTCGATGTAATCTCCGGCCTATGTCCACTTTAATTTTCTTATTATTTGTTCTCTCTCTGGATTACAACAAGTTATATCAGATCCGACCATAGTCTAGTAGATTTCAAATTTACAATGGAGTTTCTAGAGTATTTTTGAGGTAGAGGATATGAGTGAAGAAGGAGTTCCAGATCCAAAAGTTATAAAACTGGAGAAGATCAAGTAGAAAGATCCCTCTTCGGTTGTAGGTAGGCTGGTATTTATAGAGAAACAGGTGTACAGGTCGAGATGCCCACTTGCATTAACGTCTAGATAATGGCCTATTGTCGCACAAGATAGCCCGGAGGTCACCGAGCTATAAAAAAATAACTCAGCACCGAGCTATTTTCGGGGCCGAGTTATTCTTCTTGTTGCAAGTTGGTCTTTTCCACTTGTATTGCTTCTCTATCCTCTTCTTGAGTTGTTCTAAGCTCCTTTTATTTTGGCTTTAAGTTGATTCTTGTGATCTTTTCGATAGTTGCTTTCTCTACTTTCTTGTCAATTCTTAGGATCGCTCGTCAAATCTCCAAAAAAGCACTTGAACATGAGTTATTGGAGTCGCATAAGAGATGTATGGTGTTTGAAAGGCAAAAGGTAGAGGAGAAATAACTTGGGGCCGATCTATTTAACTCGAGGTCGAGTTAAATACTTAGCCAATTTTCTCCTCAAAGTTCTTGAGTTCAACCCTCTAGTCCTTCTGATTGTGTTTCCAAGTCCGTGAATCATATCATTTCTATTTTGATCTTGTAAGTCCGGTTTAAATCTGCTTTGGTTAAAACGCGGGTTAACACTTACCCCCCAAAGTATGCCTTTCGAATGTAAGATGTGTTTTTCTTGAGAACAAGTTCCAAAATCAATCTCCGATAGTTGAGCTCTCGGGCTGTTTCAATCTTGGTGAATCGTCCAGTTCCTTCGGATTCTCTAGCAAGTTAGAGGTCGTTCGAGACCTGTTATAACATTAGACTCCAGCCCTCACTTAAGTGTTGTTCATACATTACTATCATTTCAATTTCATTCAAGGTTATTTCATTACATATCAAAATCGTCCCTTATTTATTCGGGATTTATCTGTTTTATTCTAATTACAAGACATTCAAATCCTTTTAACAAATCTGCATTTGTTCTAAGGTTCAACTCTTCAGATCGTTTAACTTCCGATTTAGGGTTTGATCTCTCTGGATCGTTTATCGTCCAATCTAGGGTTTCTATCTCTCCACATCGGCTATCGCCCAATCTAGGGTTTCAATCTCTCTAGATCCTGTCTAAGCCCAATCCACTTGCTCTCGTGTGAGGGGACCCGACGACCAAGCGAGCCTATGTGCTCACTCTCTGGTGAGAGGACTTACTTTTCTTACTAGCTCATCCACTCGCTCTCCGACAAGGGATCTTGCACCCTGCACTTTGTCCCATCTCTCGAGACGGGACTTAAAGCGATCAATATCGTACAAGTTCATCCACTTGCTCTCCGGCAAGGGAACTTGCTCCCTGCACTTCGGTCCCGTCTCTTCAGAAGGAACTTAAAGCAAACAATATGTATATATTCATCCACTCACTCTCCGGCAAGGGAACTTGCACCCTGCACTCTATTCCCGTCTCTATGGATAGAACTTAAAGTGATCAATATTGTACAAGTTCATCCACTCACTCTCCGGTAAGGGAGTGAGTATAACATTCCTTAAACATAACATATAGTGAGACCATGCCGCTAAAGCACAGAATGAGTTTTTCCCTCACTATTCAATAATAATAATTCATCGACATAAATATAGATGCAATTTATTCTATCATGCTTAAGTGCTCCCTAAACTCATTACCATATCACGACTAGGTTTATGGTCAATTCATTCGCTTTCCATCCGACCTTATCATGTGTATCATCCCTCATTATGAGGCACGAAAATAGATACAATTTTTGCTACTGTTATGCTTAGAATTATTTTCCAATAACCAAATGAGATTCATTATTTAATTATTAACACCAAAAGCACTAGAATTTACAAAATTTTAACAAAACATTTCATTCATTAGTTTGCAAATTCATTACATTTCATTTTCATAACCCCAGAATACATCGTTCGGATAAAATATAATAATTACATATATTTCCAAGAGCAAAATATAATGATACCCCTTTGGATGATCAGAGTCTTGACTACTAAGATGGATATAGTACCCATCATTACATACATTTGACAAAATAAAATAGTTATATTACTGCACAGCGGAAATATAATCTTATATATAGTTGTTTGCCTCCTGCATATCTCTGGAAGTTTATTCATCTAAATCTGAAAATGCCCAACCCTTAGCCAACTTAATTCCAAATTGAGCACCTGAGAGTTTAGGGGGAAATCAAAAACTTCAGGTCGGATAAAAAGTTTGGAGTGAATAATATCATACCATGTCGAACCAAAGTAGATACATAGTGAGACCACCTTGTTGGGCAAAACGGGTTTTCCACTCATTAGTACATCAAAATCATATCATATCTGCAACTAAGATGATTAGAACATAATCATAATATAATCAAGCAATAATGGATAAAATAAATAGTTTGGCATTCATAGAAGAAAATATAGGCGAGCTACACGCTATGACTTCCTTTGGATGCGTAATCTCCAAAATTTAGCCTAAATCGGCAAAGCCCTACGCATTGGAATTCATGGTCCTGACCAACCGAAAGCTTAACGTTTGGAGCATAGAGATAGACACTATACCAGTCTCTACTCTTAAATCTTAAATCTAATTTTCAAAAGGTCAATGAGTCATGTCTTTTGATCAGTTCCAGCATCTAAACAAAATTTTGACCTTCACGATCTTCTGGATGCAATTCTACTCACTCAGGAGCTTAAGTCTGACCATACCCACTATTGGAACTACCCTAGCTGGTTATATGTTCCCTAAATCCCAAAGGTCAAAATGTTGGGTGATATCATATAACATATAAGTGAGCATGTCAACAATTCAATATATTCAATAATAACTGATCAAGATATAAAGACGAACATATGACATATCAACAATCAATTAAATATATGTTCAATATGATAGCTAATTTATACACAAATTACTTTTCCAAAGTAATATCTTCCTCCTTAAAAACTCTTTTAAAAATGAGCTAATATAATTTTCCTCTCTTTTGAAATTTCATAAAAATACTTAACAAAATCATCTTTTTCTTTAAGTAAAATTTAGCTCCAAAATAGAGTGGAAATCTTCCAAGTGTTATAAAATAGCTAATCTCCACTTTTTAAAACATAGGCTATCGTGCCTTAAAATTTTACTTACATTCGTACATTAAAATATAGGTCATCGTGTCTTAAATATGTTTAGTTATCGCATGCTAAAAATGTAGGTCATCGTGCTCAAATCCGCTTAGAGTCATCGCGTGCTGTTTGTTAGCATGAAGCCTTCATGTACAATAATATATGCAAGCTATCATATATAAAGAATTGTGCCTTTACGTCTTGTTTTAATTCAGCCCTCGCGATATATGATTTTGTTGTTGTTCCCTTGCTTTCGTACGCTATATACACGAAGGCTATCATGGTCAATTTGCACGCAATATTCCGAGGCCTTTGCATGATATATATTTATTTAACAAAATTTTGGGTGCCTTTGTGGCCTATATACCTTCGCAAGTAATAGTCATCGAATGCCATAGTCATCAGATGCATTGTGTACTTGAAGCATTCGTGTGGTTTTAATTTGTAACGTGAGTTGTCAACATATTAAAAGCCTTCGTGATTTATATATATATATATATATATACACTTGTCTTTACATTTTCACTCACTTTGCATACCATATGAGTTGTCGTGTTTCAATTCATTTGTCTTTCATTTACTTGGGTCTTGGACTATCGCGCACTGCTAGATTTAAGCACGGTGTGATAAGAGACATATATACATTTTGAGCTTTCAGTCCTTATTAAACTTAGCTTATGTGTGCAGCTTCATTAACAAGTCATCATAAGGTATATATGTGTGTGTGTGTGTCATTGTGAATAATGTACCGTTAGGATATATAAGCTATCGTGAACAATATGTAGGTCATTGTGAGTTAAAATGCAAGGTCCTCATATGGTGTTCGCTTTTCCATTCTAATTCTCATACATAGTTTTACTTAACCCAATGTAAAGTTTAGCCTTAGACGTTAAGTTTTACTTGGTTAACAATGGTTCGATGGCAGTTTTGTAATTAAATTAAAAACTGATTAGTTGCCCTATTAAGCAACTTCTTTTTACCAAAATCCATTTGGCGTTGAATTTATGTTGGCCAATTCTCTTATCATTTCAGCAACTTTTCAAAAAATGTTAATCCATATAATTAACTCAATTAATTAATTGATTTTCTCCATAATTAATTGGTGTTTTCTTTCACTGAATAATTCATATAAAATAGAAAATTAATGGAAAAATCCTAAAAATTCACCAAAAATCTGTTTTACCATTTTCAACCTCTTATAAAAATTTCAAACCAAAATAATTATTTATCATATTTTAAATAATTAGTTCCCGAATTTTAAACATTTTCTCACTTAGAAAATTCATAATAAATTCATATTATCCAAAATTATAAAATTTAAAAAACATATTCAAAATAATAATTCGAACATTATATCAGAAATTTAGATCATTTGGAGATCAAAAATTTAGTTTTTCACATTAAAACCCTTTAGAAAAATTCCTAAAAATTAGATAATAATATCTAATTATTCAAATATCCAAATCGATGATTATTCAATCCAAATGCAAGATATAAACATCCAAAAATTCAGATATACATCAAACCTAATTTAAAACACACAAAAATCATGAGATGGATGCATATTATTTGCATTAACCTTTGTTGAAATGATGGAATTTGCATTAGCTTTCTTTTCTTCTTCTTTCTTCTTGAATTCCCTCTTCTTATATGGTTAGTTATGGCTAGCCTTGTATTTTTCTCTATTTGGTTTTGTTTAGAGAATGAAATGGAAGTGAATGAGGGAGAGGAGAGAGTATAACATAATATTTAACTTTCCTCTTCTACCCTTCCAAACTTTAGTTTATTAAATCTGATTTCATTAAACCCATTCTCTTTGTTTTATTGTTTAAAGACCACTAATTAATTGATTTGTATGGTAAATCCCATATTTTAACTTCTCGGTTAATTATCCCATGATTAAATATTTAAATTATGTGCTATATAAAAATTAGGGGTGTTCCATCATGTTTCTTAGGATTATCGATGCATTTATGCTTTCGGCTGGCATGAAGGCCTTACGCCTTTATCATTTTTTAAAGTCGTATTTCTTTACTTTCGGTTACCCCTAAAGCCTTATGCCTTTCTCATATGTTAATGTTATACTTATTTTCCTTTTGGCTGCCACTAAGACATTTATAAAGTTTTGTTTAAATGTCAGGTTGCCACTAAGGCCTTCCCCCTCTACCGAATACAATGCCCCCTTTTCCCTTTATTTCCATAGAGGCCTTACACCAACACTTCCGAATAAGGTCATTTTTTGATACTTGGTTGCCATACAAGCATTACCACATTACCGAATGTAATGTCATATTTGGAAATTAGGTTGCTATAAAGGCTTTACACCTCGTTACCGAAATCAATGCGTAACATCCCTTATCTAAATGCCCAAAGCTAAGCGCTACAGATGCTGCAGTCATCTACAGTATTAACCTCCGGCGACTAAATATGGCTATGTTAATGGTATCTATAATATCAGAAGCACTTAAATATAAAAAAATCATAGATTTCAAAACAACATTTTCCATTACATTTCAAAACAGATGTTCCATATTCAAATTACATAATCCCATAATGTTTCCCAGGCAATGATAAAATATACTTATTACAAAATACGCTAAGAGCGACATATGAAGATTCCCCCTTGGATTATCAGAGTCATATAGTCATAATTGACTTAATACATACACAGCGGAAATAAACCCAAAACAAAGAGCTGCAACTCTAAAATAGCTATCTGTAAGCCTCATGCTCGCCTCTGGTAGATTTATTCATCATCCTACTAAAAACCTGAAAGAACCTCAGCCTACTCAAATCAATTTTGAGCACCCGAGATTTTAAGGGGAAAACATAAACTTCGAGTCGGACATAAAGCCTGGTGTGAATAATACTATACATCCCGGTTATTGATGTTAAGTGAGACCACGCCGCTTAGCGGAACGGGCTTCCCCTCACTAACATTCTTTTAATACATATCTTTTACAAATCTTTTCTTGCAACCAAAACTGGCTAAATACCGTAAAGCATTATTATGTAAACATACATATCAAGTAATAAAAGAACTATCTGTTCAAACACTTTAGTTTTGTTTGGCTAACAATTAACCTTTGGTTAACTCGGGCCTACCAGACAATATAAACAAAATAATCTAAAATCTGTTAGACACTCCTCTTATGGACGATCTGTCCTTAACTATCTGTTAAATACTTCTCTTCTAGATGGTTTGTCTCTAACTTAACATCTACCAGGGTCACCTGATCCTAATGGTTTTGCAGGCTCACCAATAACCTATTTGTATACAAATATATATTCCCTTCTATGTGTAATCATAATTTTAGTCTTACCCGTGACAAAGCCCTACACACTGGAATTTTGGACTAATTAGCCGGAGCCAATAGCTAATGAATAGGGCGCGACCCTATACCAGTCCCATCTAGTATTCTAATATCTGAGTCATTTTACTTAGGGATCCATTCCCATAAATTTCCTTGAAACCTTTTTCAAAATGATTTAAGACCTTTAAATCAACTCACGCAATGAAAATACATATACTCTATGTTTTAATCAAAATCACCTTGCCATGTTATATATATATATACATATATATATATATACTTTACTCAAACATTAGTTGATGAAAACAATTAAATGCTCAAAAGTACCCCTTCGATTCTATCGAAAGTACCCATTTCTAAACCATTGAAAGCATCTCTTTCGAAACCAAGTAAAACCTTTTATTTATCTAGGCCGAAAGGCCAAAGCTTCCCTTTCGAAACCATACTTAAAACCCTTTCGAAACTTTTGAAAACCATCCTTTCGAAAGCATTAAAACCTTAGACATCATATTTTAAAATACTTCAAAACATTGCCACTAAAAACCTTGGAAAAACTTTCCATTTCAACCCTTTCGAAACCATCAAAAACACTACCTTTCAACTCCTTTGAAACCCTTTAGGGAACCTCCCCTTCGAAACCATTTTAAATACCTTTCGAAAGCATCAAACCTATAGAAACTCAAACCTTTCGAAAGCACTTGGGTTCAATTCAAAACATGTGGAAAAACACCTTTCGAAACCATTTAACTCGAAACCATTCTCTTTCGAAACCCTTGGGTTATACTTCAACAGAACAAAAAGGGTCATTTAAAAACATCTAACTCGAAAGGCTTCCTTTTGAAACCTATTCCTAAGTGATGAAGTGATGGTGTCGAAACCATCCCTTCGAAACCATTGGAGAAGTGGTTAATTTTTAAAACAAAGTATACCTTCCGAAACCATTGACTTCGAAAGGTAGAAAGGCGGCAATTGGGGATTTCGACCCCTTCGAAAGCATTACTTAAAATAAAAGAGTGCAACCCATTCGAAACCTTTCCTTTTAAGATATTTGACCCAGTGGAAAGCCAACTGAGTTGAAACCTAACCTTCAAAAGCAAAGCAGGAGCTACCTTTTATTTTAAAACAAGGTGTACTCCAGCCCCTTTAGAACCTAGCGTTTTGACTAAGTACCATTCGCCCTTATCCAATGCACTATGTACCAAGTAGCTTGATACCAGGCCCATTGGTTTTGAAACCAATGGTGGCGAAAGGTCTGGGTTGGAACCCCTTGTGCAGAAAGGGGTGGAGCACACTAAAAACATGTTATTTTTGTTTTTAACTTGAAAGAGAAACTTTTTAACAAACCTGTTATTCTTTGTCAAAATTTCATTGGTTGCTAAATACCTTTTTCAAAAGTGATGCCCATATTTTTAGAATTAAACAATGACTTTATTTTGCAAAATACCACTTCTCCTTAATTAAATATATAAAACATTTAAGTCTCATACCTTAAATAATTTTATATATTCATCAAAACACTTAGGAAAATTCTATAAAAATTCTATAAAATCCTATTTAATATGTTTTCTAACATATAAAAATTCCAAACCCAAATAATTATTTATTTTTCCGTAAATAATTTATAACCCAATAAATCATTTTCTTCATTAGAAAATAATATGAAATCCACATTAATTCAGATAATTATAAAAATTAAAACCCACCTCTATAATATTATTTCTGACCTACATTTAAATTCGCAAGGCAATTGGATATCATTTAATAGGGTTTTCATGTCAAACGTATCATAAAAATCAATATAAATATGCATAAATCATCAACAAGTATATATAAACATTTTGCTCTTTAAAACATGGCTAAATCATGCAAGATAAATTTGGGTTTCATCTTAAAACCGAAAACATATAGAAAAGTGAAATGTGGTAATTATTCACCTTAGCTTTGTAATTAAAGATACGAGATTTGATCTTGATTAAGTTGATTTGATTTTCCTCTTGAAAACTTTAGCTTTCCCTTCTTCTCCTTTGCTAATGGTGGCCGGCCTTGGTTTTGGTGTTTTTGTTTGTGATAAAATGAAATGAAGGTGTGTTCATTTTCCCTGAGGGTTTAGGGTGTTAGGAAATCCCTTTTTCCTATTTTGCCCTCCCATACTTCCTAACACTTAAGTTCATTTTACTTCATTTATCTATTCATTAATATGGCACGGCTACCCCTTAGTTATAATCAAATCTCTATCCATTAATCATCTTACATTATTTAATTTAATTTAACTTATTAAATATCCTAATTAATGTTACTAAAAATATGGGGTGTTACAATCTCCCCTCCTTAAAGAATTTCGTCCTCGAAATTAAGATAAGGAATACATCAAAACAATCAAAGGTAAAACATACCATCAAAACAAATTAGGATAAGCATCTCTAATCCTGCTCTCGGTCTCCCAAGTACAATCTCTCTCATCGTCACTCCACAGAACTTTCACTAGTCTTCTTCTCGTCTCTTTTGACTATTCGGATAGGCTTCCTAACTATAGTCATGTTTGGCTCCACTACTAAATCTTCTAACACAGTCAGTGCTAAATTAGTGTCTGTATCCCTAACACATTTCCTCAGATGAGATACATGGAAAACATCGTAGACTCCTATCAAACTACTCGGTAACTCTACTCTATATACGAGTTTCTTGATCCACTCTAAAACAGGAAATGGTCCTACGAGCCTCGGTGCTAACGTCCCCGTCTTCCCGAACCTAATAACACCTTTCATCGGTGATACTTTGACGAAAACATGATCTCCAACAGAGAACTCTAAAAAAATTCGTCTTCTACCTGCATAGCTTTTCTACCTAGACTGAGCTTCCTTCATTCTCTCCCTTATCAGCTCAATCTTTTCTGCTGTTTATTTTACCAAATCAGGACCAAGGACCAATCTATCTCCAGTCTCTAACCAACATACAGGGGATTTGCATGGTCTTCCTTACAAAGCCTCAAACGATGTTGTCCCAATACTAGTCTTATAACTGTTGTTATACAAAAACTCGACTAGGTGTATGTGGTCTTCCCATGATCCCTCGAAGTCCAATACATAGCTCGTAACAAGTCTTCCAAGATCCTGTTAACCCTTTTCGTTTTCCCATCTGTCTGCGGATGATAAGCGGTACTCATCTTGAGCTTGGTTCCTAAACATTCCTGAAGACTTTTCCAAAAGTCGCTAGTGAATAAGGAATCTCTATCACTAACAATACTACTAGGAATTCCGTGTAGCCTAACCACATTCTTCATAAATAACTTCGCCAAAATAGGTGTCATCCTAGTTGACTTAACTGGAATGAAATGGGCACCCTTGGTCAATCTGTCCACTATAACCCATATACTTTCATTTCCCCTATTATATCTCGGCAACCAGTCTATGAAATCCATAGAAATAGAATCCCACTTCCATACCGGAATATCCAATGGCTGAAGCAATCCACTCGGCTTCTGATGCTCGGTTTTACCTGTTGACAATTCAAACACTGTTTCACCCATAAGCCAACATCCCTCTTCATGCCTTCCCAGAATAAACTTCTCTTCATATCCTGGTACATCTTTGTTCCTCCTGGATGAATAGTGAACTTTGAAAAATGGCATTACTCCAAGAGTTCCTTCCTTATGTCTCCCACATTTGGAACACATAACCTACCCTTCTTTCTCAACCACCCATTCTAGTCAAGACTGAAATCCTTCAAGTCATCACTCTCCGTTCCTTCCCTTAACTTCCTGATCCATTCATCTAACACTGGATCCTCCTCCGGTTTAGAAGCAATCTTCTCAATCATTACTGGTCGGACTTCTAAATAAGACAACCTAGCATCTTCTCTACTAGACCCAGCCTCGGATATATACTGCACTTTACAAGTTAACAATGCTTCTAAGTCTTTCCATTCTGCTATCATAGCTAACACTGCATTTTGATGCTTCCTACTAAGCGCATATGCAACCTGGTAGCCTTTTCCGAGTGTATACTCAATTCCAAAATCATAAGCAGCAATAAACTCCAACCATCTTTGTTGCCTCATATTCAGCTCCTTCTGAGAGAATAAATACTTCAATGACTTATGATCTGTATATAGCTCGAACCTCTCTCCAAAGAGGTAATGCCTCCACATCTTCAAGGAAAATATTAATGCAGCTAACTCCAAATCATGCGTTGGGTATCTAACCTCATGCGGTCTAAGCTATCGAGACACATATGCAATCACTTTACCTCTCTGCATCAACACAGCTCCCAATCTCGTTCCACACGCATCAGTATAAACAACTAAATCTTGATTCCCCTCTGGAACCACCAACACCAGTGCATTGGTCAATAAGTGTTTCAAGCTCTGGAATGCTTTCTCACACTTATCAGTCCACACAAACTTCACATCCTTTCACGTTAGCTTAGTCATCGGTGCAGCTATCCGCGAAAAATCCTTTATAAACCTTCGATAACATCTGGCCAATTCAAGAAAACTCTTTACCTCGGTCACTGTCTCGGGTCTCTTCCAATTATTCACTGCCTCAATCTTTGTTGGATCTACAGACAACCCTTTTTCTAAGACTACATCACCAAGGAACTTCACTTCCTTCTTCCAAAAATGGCACTTCGAAAACTTTGCCTTTAACTAATGCTGCCTTAGCATCTCAAGCACAATTCTAAGATGAACTTCATGCTCCTTCTCATCCTTAGAGTATATCAGAATATCATCTATAAAAACCAACACGAACCTATCCAAGTGCTCTCGGAAAATTCGGTTCATCAAATCCACAAAGAATGTCGGCGCATTAGTGAGTCCGAACGGCATAACTAACCATTCGTAAGACCCATATCTTGTTCTGAACGCTATTAAAGGTATACTATCTTCTGCCACTCTAAGATAATGAAGTCATGTCGCCAAATAAAACTGAGAGAATACCTTGGCTCCACTCAACTGATCGAACAAATCGTCGATTCTATCGATTCTTTATCGTCTTCTCATTTAACTTACGATAATCGATACATAGCCTTAACGATCCATTCGGATTCTTAGCAAATACCGCTACTCCCCAAGGCAAACTACTCGGTCTAATAAAACTCTTGCCTTCTAAATCTACCAACTACACCTTCAGTTCCTTCATCTCTGTAGGTGTCATCCTGCTTGGTGGCCTACTCACCGGTTCTACTCCAGGCACTAAATCAATACAAAACTCTATGGCTTGTTTCGGTGGCAATCCAACTACAGGTTCAAACACATCCGCGAATTCTCTAATTACGAAAACGCGATTCAACTCATCTTCTAACTCCATAACACCAAACAAAGCATTCACCTCATAGCTAGGGTTCTCTACGGCATAAACTATCTGATCACTACAATCAGGGTGTCTAAGCGATATTTTTCTATCATGGCAAAATATCCTAGCATCATACTTACTTAACCAATCCATATCTAATATAATTCTAAACCCAACAAAGTCAAACACGAGCAAACTACAAGCAAAGGTGTAAGCTAGCAAGTTAAACTCTAAGTGGCCACACTTCATCCCAAGCATCGCATACCCTCCTATCGGATTTGCAACTCTTAAGGAAGTAACTAAATATGTAGGTACTAAGTTAAGTTATCTACCAAACATCGAGATATAAAAGAATGAGATGCACCGGTATCAAACAAAATGCTAATAGACATACCGTGAATCTGAAGC
Source organism: Allium fistulosum (assembly GCA_030737815.1). Classification (NCBI taxonomy): domain Eukaryota; kingdom Viridiplantae; phylum Streptophyta; class Magnoliopsida; order Asparagales; family Amaryllidaceae; genus Allium; species Allium fistulosum. The sequence continues at coordinate 638,815,311 of CM060907.1, read as the reverse complement.
ATACCTTCTAATACCGCCTTTCCCTTCTCCTGCACTATTGGCCTTGAAGCAGCGGGCTCCAATGCATACACTTGGCCTTTATCTCTTTTAGCTGGCCTTTGCATTGATTCTTGTAGTGGCCAATCTGATCACAATTAAAGCACCTAATGTTCTTCTTTCCAGTCAGCTCCTTTCCTTTTACCTTTCCAGTACAACACTCATGCGCATAGTGTCCTTTCTTGTCGCATTTGTAACAGACTGCTTCAGAATTTCCCTTCTCCGCTGCTCCTCCCTTCTGAACATTCTTCTTGTGGAAAAACTTTCTCTTTTGACCCTGTCCAACCTGGACCTCCTTCTCCTTCTTCTTCTCCAAACAAGCTAACATCTCCTCATGTCTCAATGCCATTTCCACAAATACATCACATGGGTCTCTGATGTGCGGTAAGGTAGTCCTAGCCAACTCCGGCTTCAAACCTCTAATAAACTTTTCATTCCTTTTCATCGTCGTGTCAACGGTGGCATACCCATATCGGGCTAACTCCTTGAATCTACCAGCATACTCCAGAACTGACATCTCCCCTTGCTCAAGCTTAGAAAACTTTCTAACCAACACAGACTGCGCCATAACTGACATGAACCTTTCTTGAAACCTCCTCCTAAACTCTGCCCACATCATAGTCTCTTCATCCACACCAGTAGTTACAGTATTCCACCAAAACAACGCAGCTTCCTGAAGCTGTCTTGAAGATGTCTTAAAGCAAGTCTCCTTTTCTGTTCGTCATTGATCCCTAAGTCAACAATAATCCTTTCACAATGTAGCATCCAATTTTCCACTTCGATAGCATCCTCAGTTTGAATAAACGGCTTTCCCCCAAGCCTAGCATAATCTCTACTCAAATTAGAATACTGGTTGACCAACGGAGCTTCTAGAACTCCTCCTCCAACAGCATTCCCTGCAACAACTCCAGCTGCGATTCAAGTTTGCATCATGTTCATGAAAAACTAATACCTAGCTCCCACGTCCACTTGGGGAACCCTAGCACCAACATTCTCAGCCTAAGCCTGACCATGACCTCTTCTAACATTTGGTCGGGCATTTCCATTTGTGGTGGTGTTGTCTCCTCCAAGGTTAACTTTGCCTCTTCTTCCGACCATATCTGTATTCAAGCCTCGTGAGATACAAAAGAATAGCCTAACAAAGATAGGAGTCTAGAGATAAGTGTATACTTATATATAGCAAATACAAGTACTTATTATAGGGTCATCCCATACCCCGATCTTAACTCTAATTCCAAAGTATTATGTTTTCAAAAATCATTTTTTAGTCAAAGTATTTCATAAACCTATGCTTCGATACCAAGTAGTAACGTCCCCTATATAGAGGCCCAATGCTAAGCGCTACAAATGATGCAGTTATCTATAATATCAGAAGCACTTGAATACGGCTATGTTAATGGTATCTACAATATCAGAAGCACTTGAATATGAAACAAATCGTAGATTTCAAAACAACATTTTCCATTACATTTCAAAACAGATGTTCCATATTCAGATTACATAATCCCATAACGTTTCCCAAGCAATGATAAAATATACTTATTACAAAATACACCAAGAGTGACATATGAAGATGCCCCTTTAGATGATCAGAGTCATGTAGTCATAATTGACTTAATGCATACACAGCGGAAATAAACTCAAAACAAAGAGCTGCAACTCCTAAATAGCTATTCGTTAGCCTCATCCTCACCTCAGGTAGCTTTATTCGTCATCCTACTAAAAACCTGAAAGAATCTCAACCCTCAGCTTACTCAAATCAATTTTAAGCACCCGAGAGTTTAAGGGGAAAACATAAACTTTGAGTAAGACATAAATCCTGGTGTGAATAATACTATACATCCCGGCTATTGATGTTAAGTGAGACCACGCCGCTTAGTGGAATGGGTTTCCCCTCACTAACATCCTTTTAAAACATTTCTTTTGCAAAAAAAATCCTCCAACCAAAACTGGTTAAATACTGTAAAGCATCATTATGTAAACATACATATTAGGTTAAAAGAACTATCTATTCAAACACTTTAGTTTTGTTTGGCTAACTATTAACCTTTGGTTGACTCGAGCCTACCAGACAATAAAAATAAAATAATCTAACATCTGTTAGACACTCCTCTTCTGGACGGTCTGTCCTTAACTATTTGTTAAATACTTCTCTTCTGGACGATCTGTCCTTAACTATTTGTTAAATACTTCTCTTCTAGACGGTCTATCCCTAACTTAACATCTACCCAGGTTACCTGATCCTAATGGTTTTGTGGGCTTACCAATAACCTATCTATGTACAAATATATATTCCCTTCTATGTGTAATCATAATTTTAGTTTTACCTATGACAAAGCCCTACACACTGGAATTTTGGACTAAATTAGCTGGGGCCAATAGCTAATGTATAGGGCGAAACCCTATACCAGTCTCGTCTGGTATTCTAATATCTAAGTCATTTTACTTAGGGATCCATTTCCATAATTTTACTTGAAAACCTTTTTCAAAATGATTTAAGACCTTTAAATCAACTCACACAAGGAAAATTCATATACTCTATGCTTTACTCAAAATCACCTTGTCATGTTATATATATATACACTTTACTCAAACCTTAGTTGACGAAAACATTTAAACACTCGAAAGCACCCCTTTCGATTATATTGAAATTACCCCTTTCTAAACCATTGAAAGCATCTCTTTCGAAACAAATAAAACCCTTTATTTATCTAGGCCGAAAGGCTAAAGCTTCCCTTTCAAACCCATACTTAAAACCCTTTTGAAACCCTTTTGAAACCTTTGAAAACCTTCCTTTCGGAAGCATTAAAACCTTAGACATCATATCTTAAAATACTTCAAAACATTGCCTTTAAAAACCTTGGAAAAACCTTCCATTTCAACCCTTTCGAAACCATCAAAAACACTACCTTTCGACTCCTTCGGAACCCTTTAGGGAACCACCCCTTCAAAACCATTTTAAATACCTTTAGAAAGCATCAAACCTTTAGAAACTCAAACTTTTCGAAAGCACTTGGGTTCAATTTAAAATGTGGAAAAACACCTTTCCAAACGATTTATGTCGAAACCATTCTCTTTCGAAACCCTTGGGTTATACATCAACAGAACAAAACGGGTCATTTAAAAACATCTAAGTCAAAAGCCTTCCTTTCAAAACCTATTCCTAAGTGATGAAGTGATGGTGTCGAAACCATCCTTTCGAAACCATTGGAGAAGTGGTTAATTTTTAAAACAAAGTATACCTTCCGAAACCATTAACTTTGAAAGGTAGAAACGAGGCAGCTAGGGGTTTCGACCCCTTCGAAAGCATTACTTAAAATAAAAGAGTGCAACCCATCTGAAACCTTTCATTTTAAGATATTTGACCCAATCGAAAGCCAACTGAGTCAAATCCTAACCTTTCGAAAGCAAACCAGGAACTACCTTTTATTTTAAAACAAGGCGTACTCCAACCCCTTCGGAACCTAGCGTTTCGACTAAGTACCATTCACCCTTATCCAATGCGCTACGTACCAAGTAGCTTGATACCAAGGGCATTAGTTTGGAAACCAGTGGTGGAGAAAGGTCTGGGTCGGGACACCCTATGCCGAAAGTGGCGGAACAAACTAAAAACATGTTATTTTTGTTTTTAACTTAAAAGAGAAACTTTTTAACTAACCTGCTATTCTTTGTCAAAATTTCATCGGTTGCTAAATACCTTTCTCAAAAGTGCTGCCAATATTTTTAGAATTAAACAATGTTTTTATTTTGCAAAATATCCCTTCTCCTTAATTAAATATATAAAACATTCAAGTCCCAAACCTTAAATAATTCTATATATTCATTAAAACTCTTAGGAAAATTCTATAAAAATTCGAGAAAATACTATTTAATATGTTTTCTAACATAAAGAAATTCCAGACCCAAATAATTATTTATTTTGCCGCAAATAATTTATAACCCAATAAATCATTTTCTTTACTAGAAAATTAATATAAAATCCACATTAATTCAGAAAATTATAAACATTGAAACCCACATCTAAAATATTATTTCTGACCTATATTTAAATTCACAAGGCAATTGGATGTCATTTAATAAGGTTTTCATGTCAAACATATCATAAAAATCAATATAAATATGCATAAATCATCAACAAGTATATATAAACATTTTGCTCTTCTCAAAAATGGCTAAATCATGCAAGATAAATTCGGGTTTCATCTTAAAACTGAAAACATATAGAAAAGTGAGATGTAGTAATTATTCATCTTAGCTTTGTGATTAAAGATATGAGATTTGATCTTGATTAAGTTGATTTGATTTTCCTCTTGAAAACTTTAGCTTTCTCTCCTTCTCCTTTGCTAATGGTGGCTGGCCTTGGTTTTGGTGTTTTTGTTTGTGATAAAATGAAATAAAGGTGTGTTCATTTTCCCTAAGGGTTTAGGGTATTAGGAAATTTCTTTTTCCTATTTTTCCCTCCCCTATTTCCTAACACTTAAGTCCATTTTACTTTATTTATCTATTCATTAATCTGGCACGGCTACCCCTTAGTAATAATCAAATCTCTATCAATTAATCATCTTACATTAATTTATTTTATTTAACTAATTAAATATCCTAATTAATGGTACTAAAAATATGGTGTTTTACACAATGTCTTACTTAGAGCCTAGGATACTACATAGGACTTACACATTGGTACCAAAATCAATGTCATACTTTGGATATTGGGTGGCCATGAAGGCCTTATACCATGTTACCAAACGCAATATCATATTTTGACACTGGGTTGCCATACAAGCCTTACACCTCGTTGCCGAAAACAATATCTTACTTAGACTCTAGGTTGCAACATAGGCCTTAACAAACATTACCAAAATCAATTTCTTACTTAGACTCTAGGTTGCCACATAGGTCTTACACCTCATTACCGAAATTAGTCTCTTAATTAGACTCTAGGTAGTCATGTAGGCCTAACGGCTTGGTACCAAAATAAATGTTTTACTTAAACTCTAGATCGCCACACAAGACTTACAACTTCTTGTTTGTCTAAGGTCATGAATTGGCTTGCGCATGCCATCTATAGCCCGACCCTAAAACCTTCGTCTAATTATTGACTCTCCACTAAAAGTCGCACTATACACGTTCTCATCTAGGGAAGTTATAATGACCCTAATTTTGATTAACATTATTTAGAACATTTAAGTAGATTAATTAAATGAAATAATGTAGATAGTTAAGGGATTGAGATTTGTTAATTTAGAAGGAGTCGTGCCTTAATGAATGTATAAATAAAAAAAATAAAAATATGTAAGTAGGAGGAATATGGTAAGGGTAAAATGGGAATATGCTTCATTCCAATACCCTAAACCCTTTTATCCTTCATTACTTAATTTTAACATTCACAAAAAAAACTAAAAACCCTATTGAGCTCGGCCAGCCACCATTAAGGACATTTAAGAAGAAGAAAAACTAGGATTCAAGTAGAAAGCTTAAGCAAATCAATCAAAGGGCAAATCTCAACCTTCTTAACACCAAACCAAGGTGAATAATTAACTAACATCTCACTTTTGATATTGATTTCAGTTTCAAGTTAGATCGAATTAATTTTGCAAGTTACATGCCATGTTGCGTTAGTTTAAATGGATATATATGCTTGTTGATGAATTATATTTTTTCATATACATTTTATGATAATATTGGATTGGAAAACCTATTAAATGACATCCATATGATTTTCGTTTCTAAGATATCATTAAAAACATTATTTTAGAAGTGGGTTTCAAGTTTTATAATTTTCTAAGTAATTGTGGATTTATTATGAATTTTCTATGGGAGAAAATAGTTAATATTAGTTTAAATTATTTAAGGCAATTATATAACGATTTTGGGTCTGAAATTTATATATGTTAGAAAACATATTAAAAATAAATTATTGTGATTTTTGAGGAATATTTCTAAGTATTTTACTATGGTTATAAAATTATTTAAGTTAAGGGATTTAAATGTTTTACATGTTTTGTTAAGGAGGAGGGCTTATTTGTTATAATGTTTTTAATTGTAAATTTTGAATTCGGTGGCCTTTTTAGAAACGAATTTTGATAAAGAGTGGGCAACCAATCATATTTTGACAAATTAGGAAAGTTAGGTAAAAAGGAATTACTTTGAAAGGCATAAAATTAGCTTTGTTACGAATTACAACTTTGCCACTTCCTTTACTTGCTTCCGTCACCATGCCCAATTAGACCTTTCGCACCTATTCCAAACCAATGCACATGATATCAAGCAATTGGTATGTAGCGTATGAGAGAAAGGTGGAAGGAATGATGGTGTCGCAGGCATGCTTCCGAAGGGATTGAAGCCACTCTAATTGGCTTTTGAATTAATCAACTTATCTTTGTTTAAAAAGAGGCTTTCGAACAAGTTGTTGCTTGCCTTTATTTTTAGAAAGGAGCCTTCGAAAGAGTTGTCGCTTACTTTTGTTTTAAAAGAGACATTCGAAGGGATAGCCGCGATCTATTCGATACCCTTGCTACCGCATTCATACCTTTCAAATTACAATGTATTTGAAAGGGGTGCTTTCGCCTTTTAACTTAGAAGCCGCCTTCTCAATGCTTTGGAAAGGGTCGTATAGCTGCTTTCAAATGGGTTCGGAGGCAATAGTTTCGAAAGGGTGGGTTTCGAAACTATCATCTATATTTCACTTGAGATTAATGCTTTCGAAAGTAATGCCTTTGACTCTATTCTTTATGACCCTTTAGTTATATTAAAGGTTAAACCCAATGGTTTCGAAAGGAATAATTTTAAATGGTTTTGAAGCAATGTTTCCACAAACCCTTACTTGAAGCCAATGCTTTTGAAAGATATGTCATAAGTGTTTCGAAGGGAAGTCCCCAATGCTTTTGAAAGTTATATTTTAAGTGTTCTGAAAAGTTTATTTTAAGTGTTTTGAAAGGAAGTTTTCCAATGCTTTCGAAAGACAAGTTTAAATGGTTTCGAAAGGGGATGTTTAAGGTCTTATATAATGGTTTCGAAAGGGATGCTTCAATTATTTTGAATGGGATTGTTTAAGGTTTTAAACAAAGGTTTCAAAAGTATTGTTTTGGCCTTATAGCCTAAATTTTTCTATGTTAAAAGGAGGCTTTAACTTATTTGAAGGGGTAGATAATCCCATTTATTTGATTTCATCAACATTGTTTTGTTTAAAGCATATATCATGACATAAGTGTTTTGAGTAAAGCAAAGAATATGATTTCCCTGTTTTATAAAGATATGATTTTAAGGATAAATCATTTATAAAGATTGTTTACAAGAAAATGAAATTCGAATAGGGAAGCAAACCCTAATTTTATGACTCGTATTTTTTCACTGGAAGTTAATACTACAGATGACTGCAGCATTTGTAGCGCTTAGCTTCGGGCCTCAAAGTATGGGATGTTACAACTTGATAACAGAGTATAGGTTTATGAAAACTTAAAAGAAATTTTAATCTTAAAATGATTTTTGAAACATAATCCAAAGGAATTAGAGAAAAGATTGGGGTATGGGATAACACTATAATAATGTACTTGTATTTGTTATGTATAAGTATATGCTTTATCTCTATTTTCCCATCTCTCTTAGGCTATTCTTCTGTATCTTACAAAGGCTCGAATGCAGGTTTTAAGGAAGTAAGATATGGGTGCTAGGAATGGAAGAGTCAACATTGGTGGAGGAAGCACCACAACCAATGAAAATGCCAGACTAAACACTAGAAGTAATCCGAGTCGGGCACAAACTTCTAATGTGGGTGTTGGAGTGCCACAAGTTGATATGGGAGCTATGTATCAGTTCTTCGTCAACATGATACAAGATGGAGTTGCTGCGGGATTAGTTGGAGGAAATGCTGGAGAAGGAAATCAGGGAGCTCCGGTGGTCAATAAATATGCAGTACTAAGCAGAAAATATGTCAGGCTTGGAGGAAAGCCGTTTATTGGGGCTGAGGACGCAATTAAAGTAGAGAATTGGTTGCTTCATTGTGAAAGTATCGTTTCCGATTTGGGACTCAAAGATGAGCAGAAAAGAAGATTGGCATTTAGACAGTTGCAAGGAGCAGCACTGTACTGGTGGAACAGTGTTACTGTGGGAGTAAATGAAGAGACCATGACTTGGGCAGAGTTTATAAGGAGATTTGAGGAAATATTCATGTCGGAGATTGCCAAGTCAACTCTATTTAGGAAGTTTGCTGAGTTGGTACGGTGCAGGGAGACATGACAGTGCTGGAGTATGCTACCAGACTTGAGGAGCTATCGATATACGGATACGCTACGGTTGATATGGTTATCAAAAGGAATGAGAAGTTCATTCATGGATTGAGACCCGAGCTTTCTAAAGAAGCTTTACCACATATTAGGGATCTACACGATATTGTTGTTGAGATGGCTTTAAGGCATGATGAGATTCTTGCTCTCTATGATGATAACAAAGCAGTGGAAATTCAAGGTGGGCAGAATTAGAAGAGAGTTTTTCCATAAGAAAGGCACTCGAAAAGGAGGAGCAGCCAAGAAATGGAAGGCCAGTGTAGTCTGCTACAATTGTGATAAGAAGGGACACTATGTCACGAATGTTGGATATGCAAAGCAAAGAAGGTTGTTGACAAGAAAGGAGTAAAATGCTTCAACTATGATCTGATTGGACATTATAAGAACCAGTGCAAGGAACCGGCCAAGGATGGAAAGGGAAAAGTGTTTTCATTGGAACCAACTACCTCAAGACCAACAACAGAGGAGAAAGGAAAAGCTGTGCTGGGAGGTACACTTTTGATTCGTGGTGTCTCAGTTAGAGTTCTATTTGATACCGGTGCATCGCATTCTTTTATATCTCATAGTTTGGTAGAAAGCTTAACCTAGAACCCTCATACTTAGTTACTTCCTTAAGGGTTGCAAATCCAATAGGAGGGTATGCGACTCTTGGGATGAGATGTGGCCACTTAGAGTTTGAATTGTTAGGTCATGTATTTGCTTGTAGTTTGCATGTATTTGATTTTGTAGGGTTCAGAATTATTTTTGATATGGATTGGTTAAGTAAGTATGATGCTAGGATATTTTTCCATGATAGGAAAATATCACTTAGACACCCTAGTTGTAGTGATCAGATTATATACTCCATAGAAAACCCCAGTTTTGAGGTTAATCTTTGTTGAGTGTAATAGAGACAGAAAACGAGTTGAATCGAGTTTTTGTTGTTAGAGAATTTGCAGATGTCTTTGAGCCTGTGATAGGACTACTGCCGAAACGAGCCATTAAGTTTCAAATAGATTTAGTACCAGGAGCAGAGCCTGTGAGTAGACAGCCAAGTAGAATGGCACCTACCGAGATGAAGGAGTTAAAGGTGCTGCTGGTGGATCTAGAAGGTAAGAATTTTATCAGACAAAGCAGTTCGCCTTGGGATGCAGCCGCAGTGTTTGCAAGGAAACAGGATCGACCGTTAAGGTTGTGTATCGATTATCATAATGAGAGGATGATAAAGAACTAATATATGTTACCTAGGATTGACGGTTTGTTCGATCAGTTGAGTGGAGCCAAAGTATTTTCCCACTTGGATTTGGTAACAGGGTTCCATCAGCTTAGAATAGCAGAGGATAGTATTCCTTGGACGACATTTAGGACCACATATGGATCATATGAATGGTTAGTGATGTCGTTTTGTCTAACTAATGCGCCAGCATTCTTCTTGGACTTGATGAACAGAATCTTCCAAGAACATTTGGAAAGATTTGTATTAGTATTAATAGACGACATTTTGATATATTCTAAGGATGAAAGAGAGCATGAAGTTCATCTTAGAGTGGTTCTTGAGACGCTGAGGCAGCATCAATTGAAAGCGAAAATTTTGAAGTGTCACTTTTGGAAGAAGGAAGTGAAATTTCTTGGTCATGTGGTCTCACAGAAAGGGTTGTTAGTACATCCGGCTAAGATCGAGGCAGTTCGTAATTAGAAGAGACCAGGGACAATGACTGAGATAAAGAGTTTACTTGGGTTAGATTGTTATTATCAGAGATTCGTTAAGGATTTTTCGCGGATAGCCGCACCGATGACTAAGCTAAATCGGAAAGATGTGAAGTTTGTCTGGACTAATAAGTGTGAGGAGGCATTCCGAAAACTAAAACATTTACTGACTAATGCACTTGTATGAGTTGTTCCAGAGGGGAATCAAGACTTAGTTGTGTACATGGACGCATGTGGAATAGGATTAGGAGTTGTGTTAAAGCAGAGGGGTAAAGTGATTTCCTATGTTTCTCAACAGCTCAGACCACATGAGGTTAAATATCCAATCCATGATTTGGAATTAGCTGCTGTAATTTTTGCATTGAAGGTGTGGAGACATTACCAGTTGGGAGAAAGATTTGATTTGTTTATGGATCATAAGCCACTGAGATATTTATTCTCTCAAAAGTAGTTGAATATGACACAGCAAAAGTGGTTAGAGTTTTTAGCCGCTTATGACTTTGGTATTGAATACTGTAACATCCCGTATCATGAGGCCAAAAGCTAAGTGCTACAGATGCTGCAGTCGTCCATAGTATTAACTTCTGGTGACAAAATATGGTAATGACAATTGTATCCATAATATCAAAAGCACATGAATACGAATAAAATCACAGATTTCAAAAAACAACACATTGCTGATTATACTTCAAAAAAATAATTCATATCCATGTTGCATAATCACTTAACGTTTCCTAGGAAATGATTAATGATATCATTACAAAAATACGCCAAGAGTGAAATATGAAGATGCCCCATTGGTTGATCAAAGTAATTTAGTCATATTTGTCTTAATATACACAGCAGAATCAAAACAAAATGAAACTGCAAATCCTAATTAGCTATCCATCAGCCACCTGCTCGTATCTGGATGCTTTATTCGCCAAAAGACTAAAACCTGAAAACCTCAACCCTCAGCCTCCTCAAATCAATTTTGAGTACCCAAGAGTTTAAGGGGAAACAAAAACTTCGAGTCAGACATAAAGCCTGGTGCGAATAACTCTGTTACATCTCTGTTTACTGATATAAAGTGAGACCACGCCGCTTAGCGGAATGGGTTTCCCCTCACTTATATCCTTTTTAAAACATATATTTTGCAACTCTTTTTCTGTAACCAAACTAGTTAATCAAACTGATTATATCAAAATAGCAATATCCTTTATGCTAATAAATGGACTATCTGTCCGTAAAACAGGTAATATGTGAGCTATCTGCCCATAATATAATAGCAAGGTACGTTATGCTACAAATGGACTATATGTCCGTACAACTGGGCTGACTGCCCTCAAACTGGACTACTGTCCGAAATCTAGGCCAACTGCCTGCAAAATGGACTAACTGTTCGAATTATTTTCTTAGGGTTAACTTACCCTTTAAATTTTCCTTGAAAACCTTTTCAAAATGATTTAGTCCTTCAAATCATATATATACAAGGAAAATATATCTTTAGCTTTACTCTAAGCCATTTTGCCATGTTATATACACTTTACTCAAAATAATGTTGAGGAATTTTAATAAGGATTAGCTATCCTTCCAAAACAAGTTAAAAGCACTTTTTAACTTGAAAATACCTAGGCTAGATTGCATATTCAATACATTCAAAACCTTTTTTTAAAACCTTTAAACAACCCTTTCGAAACCCTTGAAGGTAACCCCTTCGAAACCATTAAAAGACCCTTTCGAAACCATTAAATATTGCCTCTTGAAAACATTGGAAAAGCCTTTCCTTTCTTTTCTCCGAAAGCTTCAAAATATCAGACATCCCCTTTTAAAACCTTTTAAATATTGCCTTTCAAAAAACATAGGAAAACCTTCCTTTCAATCTTTTCGAAATCTTGGGGAACCACCCCTTTCGAAATCATTCATTAAAACCTTTCAAAACAGTCAAAACTCAATCCTTTCGAAAGCACCTTAGGTTCAATTTAAAACATGTGGAAACCTTTCGAAACCATTCGATAATTTACCCCTTCGAAACCTTTGAAAAACCTCTCGGTCGAAACCATTTGGATTTTGCCTTCAAGTAGAGCAAAAGAATCAGAAACCCATTAATGTCGAAGCATCTATTTCGAAACCATTTAAAATTATCTCTTTCGAAACCAATTTGGGCTTTACTTTACTAATAGAAAATGGTCTTAAAATATTTAAGTCGAAAGCAACTGCTTCGAAACCATTTCATAAGTAATGAAGTGATGGTGTCGGAACCATCCCTTCGAAAGCATTGGGGAGGTGGACAAGTTTTAGAAAACAAAACAACCCTTTCGAAACCATCTGGGTTGAAAGGTAAAAAGGCGGCAGCAAAAAGGTTTCGACTTAGTCAAAAGCAATTATTTAAATAGAGGCGTAACTCAATCGAAACCATTTCCTTTAAACCATTGACCTGGTCGAAAGCTACTTTGTCGAAAGCCAATTAGTCGAAAGCAAGCAAGTGTATTTCTTTAATTTAAAACAAAGAACTGCCTCAACCCCTTCGAAACCCCTGGTTTCGACTCCCTACCTTCTGCCTACATCCAATTCACTACGTACCGGTAAACTGATACCATGTGCATTGGTTTCGACTATGTCAGAAGCGAAGATGAGAAGGCGGAACATGGTGCCGACGGTGTCGAAACAGTGAAAAACATGTACCAAATAGTTCTTTTCACCTAACCTACATTACGTGTCTAATTGTGATTGGTTGCCTCTTTCTTTACCAATAAAAAGTACTACACTTTGTCAAAATTGCTGCAGACTTCCAGATTTTATAATTTAAATCATTTCACAAAAAGCCCATTCTCCTCTTTTAATTATATAAAACATTTAAGTCTCATTCCTTAAATAATTTTATATAACCATTAAAACACTTAAGAAAAATCTAGATAAATCCAAAAAATCACATTTTGTATATTTTCTAACATATAATAATTTCAGGCCCAAATAATTAATTATTTACCCATAATTAATTTATAACCCAAAATACCATTTTCTTTACTAGAAAATTCATATTAATTTCAAGGAAATTCAAAAAATCTGAAAATTGAAACCCATCTCCAAAATAATATTTTTGATCTTCATAAAAATTTGCAAGACATTTGGATGTCATTTTACAGGGTTTCATCTTAAAACATATCATAAATTCAATATGAATAACCATAACTCATCAACAAGTATATATATTTATTCCATCATTCAAAAACATGACAAATCATTGCAAAATATTCGGAATTCATATTAAACCGAAAACACTATCAAAATTGAGATATAAACAATATTCACCTTAGCTTTTGAGGTTATGGAGATTGACATGTGAATTAGATTTGATTTGACATGGTGGCCGGCCCCTTATTTTTAAATTTGCAAAATGAAATGAACGTGTAAAACTTTACACGGCCAAGGTTTGGAGGATACAGGAATGACCACTTTCCTATTTTACCCCTCCTTTATTTCAAGTTAACTCTTATTTTAATTCATGGTTAATTGGCACGGCTACACCTTAATTAAAATCAAATCTCAATCCCCTAATCAACACATATTTCATTTAATTCAACTAATTAAATATCCTAAATAATGTTACCAAAAATTTGGGGTGTTATAGACTCTCCTCCTTAAAGAATTTTCGTCCTCGAAATTACGACAAGGTACACAACAAATCAAACAAGGTAAAACATACAATCAAACAAGTCAGGATAAGTATCTCTAATCCTGCTCTCAATCTCCCAAGTACAGTCACTGTCATCGTCGCTCCACTAGACTTTGATCAATCTGACCATCTTGGTTCTAAGCCTCTTCTCATCTCTCGCAACAATACGGATAAGCTTCCTTACTATGGTTAAATCCGGCTCTACAACTAAATCATCTAGCATGGTCGGTGCAATAGCAGTCTTCGGGTCTCTAACACGCTTTCTGAGATGAGAAACATGAAAAACATCGTGGACTCCTGCCAAACTGCTTGGTAACTCAACTCTATATGCGAGTTTTCCGATCCTCTCGATAATAGGAAAAGGTCCAACGAATCTCGGTGATAACTTTCTCGATTTTCTAAACCTAATCACACCCTTCATTCGTGACACTTTGACGAAAACGCGGTCTCTAACTGAGAACTCTATATCTTTCCATCTCTTATCTGCATAACTTTTCCGCCTAGACTAAGCCTCCTTCATTCTAGCCCGAATGACCTCAATCTTTTTTACATCTTCTCTGACTAAATATGAACCAAGAACCAACTTGTCCCCAGTCTCTAGCCAACAAACGGGAGATTTGCATGGCCTTCCGTACAAAGCTTCAAACGATGTCATCCCAATAGTAGTCTGATAACTGTTGTTATACGAAAACTCGACTAAATGCAGATGGTCCTCCCATGATCCCCCAAAATCTAATACACAAGCTCTTAACAAATCTTCCAAGATCTTGTTAACTCTTTCTGTTTGTCCATCTGTCTGTGGATGGTAAGCGGTACTCATCTTGAGCTTGGTTCCCAAAACTTCCTACAGACTCTTCCAGAACTTGCTAGTGAACAAAGGATCTCTATCACTAACTATGCTACTGGGAATTCCATGCATTCTAACCACATTCCTCAGGAATAACCTTGCCAAAACAGGTATCGTTCTGGTTGACCTAACCGGAATTAAATGGGCACACTTGGTCAATCTGTCCACTATGACCCATATACTATCATTTCCTATGTTCGACCTTGGCAACCCATCAATAAAATCCATGGAGATAGAATCTCATTTCCATACTGGAATATCTAATGGTTAAAGCAACCCACTTGGTTTTTGGTGTTCGGCCTTTTCCTGCTGGCAAATCATGCACTGCTTCACACTCAACCCAATATCCCACTTCATACCTTCCCAGAAGAAACTCCTCTTCATGTCCTGATACATCTTAGTACCTCCTGGGTGATTAGAGAACTTCGAACGATGGCATTCCTCTAAGACTTCTTTCCTTATGTTTCCTACACTCGGAACACATAACCTTCCTTTCTTTCTCATCCTCCCATTCTGATCAAGACTGAAAATTTTCAAGTCATCGCTCTCGGTTGCATCTTTTAGCTTTCTGATCCGTTTAGCTAATACTGGATCCTCTTCCTGTTTAGAAGCAATCTTTTCGATCAACACTGATCGAACTTCCAAACAAGATAATATAACTGTATCTTCACTAGACCCAGCCTCGGATCTCCACTGCACTCTGCAATCTGCAAAATCTTCCAAGTCTTTCCACTTAGCAATCATTGCCAAAACTACATTCTGATGTTTCCTGCTAAGTGCATCTGCAACCTTGTTGTCTTTTCCTAGTATGTACTCAATCCCAAAATCATAAGCAGCGATAAACTCTAACCACCTCTGCTGTCTCATGTTCAACTCCTTTTGAGAGAACAAATACTTCAATGACTTATGATCCGTATATAGCTCAAACTTTTCTCCCAAAAGGTAATGTCTCCACACCTTCAATTCAAAAATCAGTGCAGCCAATTCCAAATCATGCATCAGATGTCTGACCTCATGCGGTCTAAACTGTCTAGAAGCGTAGGCAATTACTTTACCCCTCTGCATCAGCACACCTCCTAATCATGTTCCACATGCATCGGTATAAACCACCAAATCTTGATTCCCATCCGAAACAACCAACACAGGCGCATGGGTCAATAAGTGTTTCAAACTCTGGAATGCTTCCTCACACTTATCGGTCCACACAAACTTAACATCCTTTCTCGTCAGCTTGGTCATCGGTGCCGCTATCCATGAAAAATCCTTAATAAACCTCCGATAATAACCAGCCAACCCAAGGAAGCTCTTTATCTCCATCACTGTCTCGGGTCTCTTCCAACTATTCACTGATTCAATCTTAGTCGGATCCACCGATAACCCTTCCTCTGAGACTACATGACCAAGAAACTTCACTTCTTCTTCCAGAAATGACACTTCGAAAACTTCGCCTTCAACTGATGCTGCCTCAGCGTCTCAAGCACCACTCTAAGATGAACTTCATGCTATCTTTCATTCTTAGAGTAAATCAAAATATCATCTATGAAAACCAATACGAATCTATCCAAGTGCTCTCAAAAAACCCAGTTCATCAAATCCACAAAGAAAGCTGGCGCATTAGTCAGTCTGAACGGCATAGCTAACCATTCGTATGATCCATATCTGGTCTTAAACGTCGTCAAAAATATACTATCATCTGCTAACCTGAGCGGGTGGAAACCTATCGCCAAATCCAATTGCGAAAATACCTTGGCTCCATTCAACTAGTCGAACAAATCGTCAATCCTTGGCAATGGATATCGATTCTTTATCGTCCTCTCATTCACCTTACGATAATCGATACATAGCCTTAACGATCCATTTAGATTCTTGGCAAACACTGCAGCTGCTCCCCATGGTGAACTACTCGACCTGATAAAATTCTTGCCTTCCAAATCCACTAACTGGACCTTCAACTCCCTCATCTCTACAGAGGCCATCCTGCTTGGCGATATACCCACTGGTTCTGCTCCTAGAACCAAATCTATCCGAAACTCAATGGCTTGTTTCGATGGCAATCCAACTGAAGGCTCAAAAACATCTGTGAATTCTCTAATCACGAAAACTTGACTCAACTCATCATCCGATTCCATATCACTAATACACCAGAGAAGGCATATCGTAACCTTGAAAAAACACTACCAAAACTTTTAGTAGCCTTTTGGTAAATGCTGCAACACGACATGCAATTAAAAGTCTAAAAGTTTTTGTTGCGTTGTAGTAAACGCTACCAAAAACAAACATTTTGTAGCGTTTTTGAAACCCTACAAAAGTTTTTTTTCGCAGCGTTTTATTTGACCTACTGTATATTTTTTGTTGCATTTTTTCTCTGCTACAATATGTTTTTTTGTGTAATTTACATTTATTCTCGTAGCACTTCTAAAACGCTACTAAAACTTATTATTTATTGTGTAGCATATTTGAAACGATGTTATTTACTGTTAATGGCTTGTATCATTTCCGACAATCACTTATATATAATAGTCATATTAAAACCAACAATCAATCATATAATTATCATATTCAAGCCAACAATCAATCACATAGTTATCATTTTTAAACCAACATCAATAAATCATATAATCATCATACTCAGATAATTGAAAAAACACATTATTAGCATAGTCAAGTATAATATTCATAACCATTTCGATAATGGTATTTCGACAAAATGAGCGAACTCACATACCACAACCGTTCACAAACAAGTTTACACAACTAGTACGAACAAAATATTATAATATATATAACAATTCATTGCTTAATTACCGACAATTCTTTGTTACAGCTGTTCTTCACTTCGAAAACTTCTCTTCGAAAGTTCAATGCATGCACAAGTGAAAACACAAAATATAGTCAAACAATTATGTTAATTTGTAGGACTTCAAATCTGATAGTCAAACAATTATATTAATTTTAACAAAACTTAGTTAATTTTTATTAACTTGGTTAACTTGGTTAACTTATTATTATTATTATTAAAATTCAGATAACTTAATTATATTATTATTATTAACTTAATTAATTTTTATTATAAACTTAGTTAATTTTTATAAACTGGGTTAATTCATCGTCGTCGTCGTCATTATTTATAAAACATTGTTAAATTAGTTATATTATTATTATTTATAAAAATTAGTTAACTTAAACTTAGTTAATTTTATAAAACTTGTTTAATTTTAACAAAACTTGGTTAATTTTTTTAACTTGGTTAACTTAGTTAATTTATTATATTTATTATTGTTATTGTTATTATTATTAAAACTTATTTAATTTATTATTATTATTATAAACTTAGTTAATTTTTATAAACTTAGTCAATTCATCATCAACATCATTATTTACCAAACTTTGTTAAATCATAATTAAGAAAATTCAAAGATTGGGATGTAAAAATGCTCAACATTAGATTTATGTTTCCAACGCTTTGTATTATGGGTTCCCATAGTCAAGCTAATGAAAAAACTGAGTTGTTGTAACAAACTGAGTTGCATTTTAGTTTGCAAAACTGAGTTGTAATTTGCAACTGAGTCACAACAAACTGAGTCGCAAATTGAACTCAGTTTTGCAAACTGAAATGCAACTCAGTTGTTTTGCAAACTGAGTTGCATTTCATTTTGCAAAACTGAGTTGCAATTTGTGACTCAGTTTGCAACTGAGTTGCAACAAACTGAGTCACAAATTGCAACTCAGTTTTGCAAACTAAGTGCATTTCAGTTTAACAGCGCAAGATGAGTTAAAGAAAAAAGGATGCACCTTGTATGTGTTAGAACTTATCTATCTACTACCAAGAAAAGTGTGTGACTGAGCTGCACATGTTAGATGTATGCTCAATCGATGCACTGCATGTTAATTAAGTGGAACAAAAAATTCTATAGCCATTATATTCTTACTCAAATCACACGTTGTCATACATACTACTTTGACAGCTACAGAAAAGGTTTTATAAACTTATTTAATTTTTATAAAACTTGGTTAACTTGGTTAATTTTTATAAAACTCGGTTAAATTGGCTAAATTTTATAGAAATAGGTGATTTTTATAAACTTGCCAAAATTTATAGAAAAATAATTAATTCTTATAAACAATATTCTATAAAAAGCACATGAATGTAAAACAATATCACATAATTACTATTCTTATTCTAGGATCAAATACTTACAAAGCTACTTTGTGAAATGGGAAACAAATTACTGAGACCAGCCATGAATGTGCTTGTTTTCTATCTCAAGCAAAGGCATCAAATAAAATATTTACTCAAAAATATAAATGTTAATCCAATCATATTACTAAAATAATATGAATTCAGGAACAAACCTCTCCTGTAGAAAGGTCGCACTTTGGGACTTCTGGACACAAAGAAAAGCTGCTTTGGCCAAATGATAAAACTTGCTTTCCATGTTGCATTGGCTCCCACTGCTTTAGTTTTGATCTCAGGTCTTCAGCATTTCGGGCTACTTGCATAAACAATCAATCAATCAATGCCGCTATTCTTGTTGGGAATGCTCTAAGAGTTCCTGTAAAACTATGAGCAATCACAGATAACTAATATGTGCAGTACAATTACAGTATCATCTGAATAAACAGTATGGATCTTAGGATCACAATAGTTTAAAGTATTAATACAATTCAAACGTACAAGGTTATGGTTAGTTAAATACACATCAATTTCATCGCCATAAGTTATTATTCAATCATTTTCTGCCAACCAATTCTGGTGGAGATTCCACTTTCCTATAAAAAAAATTCTTCAAATATTTCTATAAACAGAATTTATCTAAACATGCGTTCAGCTTCAGATATTTCCCTAACATGGTTTGCATCTGTTTAGTTTCAAAATTTCCCTAACATGGTTTTACGTAGCCTTTCTTCTCATGCCAACGCTCCTAGTATTTCTTTTAACCCTTCTAAACTCAAGACAACCTCTTTCAGTACAGCTATCTCATAGCCAAACATAGATTACTTTAAAATGACTGGAAAAAAATAAAGGTACCAGTCACATCATTTATACTGAAATCTATAATCAAGTGCTAAAAAAATATAACCATGTATTAAATTACCACCATTACCAAATACACACACAAATAAAGTGTTCAATGATCTAGCTTGCCGAGATTGGGAAGTGCAAAGAGAGGTGAAACGCAAAATGATTGTAACATGGCTGCTTACATTATGCTATAGTGGCAATGGTTTGACTTTGACCGGCCATGTCTTTACTAGAGGGGAGAGGCCAGACATGGAAAAAAGGATCGAGAATTTACCAAATTAGGAATTTACCAAATTCAATTTAATTCAAAAAGGATGGAGAGGCCATGACTTTGACACAATCTGATAACTCAGTTTAGTTCGACTCACTTATAATCACTATTCAATTAATTCAATTCATAACGCGTATGAATTTACCAAATTAGGAATCAAGGGAAATAGAAGAATTTATTATTTTGTGGATCAGCATAATTCATTCACTAAATAATGAAATCAAAATGATTCATTCACAAAATAATAAAATGTATTGTCTTCACCATGAATTAATAGTAAAAGGTTTTCCATTTTCAATAAAGAAATGTATGTTCAGTTATGAAATCATAGACTAATTTTTTGTAAATCCTAAAAGATTTTATAATTTTTGGTTAACAATAGCTGTAATAAATAAAGACTTACGGTTCAAGCAATCAGAAGCAAGACAGCAGCAATTGAAGTAAGAATAAGGCAGATGAAGGGAGCATTGCAACAGGTGGCAGCAAGCGAGAAGAAGGTAGGGCGTGATTGTTGAAGGGGAGTTGTGGAGCAACCATAATCGAAAACGATAATCAAGTTGAGAAGCAGTTGTATGGCGCATGGACAAAGGAAAAAGTAAATAAATAAACAAATAAAAAGTAGGAACAATTTTTGATTTCCAAAAACTCTACACGGATCTTCCCCCAAACACAGATGCCATGGCCGCTCTTAAAAATGTCAACTTTTTGCAAATTAAGACTTAACCCACATTTATTAATTTTTTGATTTTTGGTTCTTTTAGTTTTAGTTGAGAAATTAGGTATCGGAATAGCAAAATTGGTATGAACTGAAATTGGTTCCAGTAAAATACCTGTACTTTGTCGGGTTCTTGTCGCCATTGCAAGTAACCAAATCTGCGTCTCTTTCAGAAACTGGAAGTTATGTATGATGGGTATTCAACAAAGAAGAGTTTACAGAAGCTGTCGATCTTTTGCTTCACGTAAAGTTTGATGAGTAAATTTAAGGTTTCAATGTAAGGATTGAGAAGCAGGATATTCTCAATTGGTTTGATAATTAACATTCATCATTTCAGTTTACAGGGTGAGTTGACTGTTTTTAGACGGGTTATAAGTTATCATAATGAATTAATGGTGGCTATGGATTTAACTTGGGCACTTAGGGCAACTCCAGTAGATTACGGGCTGAATATTCAGCGAGTTGAATATTCAGCCCATAATCTGGGCTGGGGCCCCAGTGGCCAGGCGCCCATTTAATGGGAAATGGGCGCCTGGCCTCAGGCGCCCATTTTATGAGCGCCTGAGCAAAGGCGCCCATAAAATGGGCGCTGCCTCCCCACCCCCTCCCTACACTCTCATTATTTCTCTTTTACATTTTTTTAAAATTTGAAAATTTAAACAAAATGCCGCCGCGTCCAACCAAAATCGCACGCAGAACGGTTCAGAGACATCCAGCGGAGCAAGCTGGACCATTACACGTTCCGCCACCACCAGGAGTTTCTCCAAACGATCTACGTGTTTTACATGAGCTGCCAGATGGTTATCGGCATAGAGCCGAAACTGCTTTGACGACCATACAGGTATAAATTGCAAACGAATATAACTTGTTATTTTAATATGTACAGTACATACTCATATTAAATAACCCTTACTGTCTCAAAAATTGTTAATTCATAAATTATCTATAGGATCATTACATTCACTGTCGGGGTAGTTGGGCTAAGTGCATTACCCAGTTTTATGACTATCTTCCCGGTCCTATTACTGAGAGGCTACAGGCTAGCCCATTTGGATCATTTTTGTTGATTAGGCCTGTTCAGTCCTTTGATCGACCTCTCATTCAGGCATTAGCTGAGAGGTGGTGGCCCACCACGCATACGTTTCATTTTTCAGATTTTGAGCTTGGTATCACGCCAGTTGATTTCTACATGTTTACTGGGATTGAGATTGGACGACATGGTCTTCGACCTTTTCCATTTGATGATTTATACGAGTCGCCCAATCTGTTTACTGATTTTTTTACCACTGATAGATGTTGCCTGCGTCAGTAGTGGTTCTGTTAAGTTGACGTACCTGCAGCAGTAAATCACCAGTTATATAGGTAGAGCCGATATGATGGATGGGGTTACTAGAGCATTTCTGTTGTACCTGTTTGGTTCGACCTTTTTTTCGAACCAAAAAGGTACGGTTAGACTAGGCTATTTAGCTTCTCTAGTCAGATTAGACCAGCTACATACTATTGACTGGGGAACGGCGATATTAGGCACCCTTTATACCGCTCTAGATTCATTTGCGCTTGGCGACGTCAAGCAGATGTATGCTTTTTGGTATATTTTGCCGTTATGGTACTACGAGTACACGGCAAACATGCATCCCCGCATGCAGGACACGGCTAGTCAGGCTGTTGAGCATTACTTCCCTAGAATGAGACGATGGGAGACTATGCAGTACGTACATCATGTCCCCTTAGGTGTACGACATGACTTGATGGAGGCTAGGTCACAGCTTGATATGCGTACTGTAGGTAACATCATTCGGACACCTTGGGCCTCACATTGGACTCATCTAGCAGATGCAGGTATTTTGGTGGACGACCATCCCTTGATGGTTGCGTATTCACTATCTACACGGAGGGTTGCTTTGCATACACCTGCATTTATGCCTATGTGGTATTTGGGAGAGAGATGTGCTTATCAGATTACGGGTGATCGCCGTATACTATATGATCCTTTATCTTGTGAGGACATGTTTGGTAGACATAGAGTGATCGGCGATCAGTACATAGCTACTCTACGATTGGCTGGATGGGTGGATAGTAGTACTTTCTTCATCGATGGGGATTACGATGCTTATTGGGCTAGAGTGGCACCCTGTAGATACATCGTACCAGATTATGTTCGTGGGGTCAACTCTGATCATATTGGCCCTCATCTGGCAGCCGGTAGAGTTCAGGTACCGCAGGTTTCATTTGACCCGATTCCATCACAGTTCTCCCAGACTCCTATGCAGTTGGAGCCTGATACTACTTTTAGAGCATATGACGTGACAGGTACTTTGATTGAGCAGCCTTTAGTCCTTCCAGATCACCCCGACTATCCTGGTGTGCCTTCAGTCGGGTTATATCCTCCGTATGAGGTACGTTTGCTGTTTATTGTCATTTTTCCTTTATTTTATGCTTGGTTTCTTAATATGTCAACTGTCATCTTTATGTAGTATGCTGTTAGATTGGACCAGACCAGAGTTTCATTTGGTGTGTTTCGCGATATGACTCTTACACATACACACACCATGCATGATATGTACATGCATCATACACATATGCTAGAGGCGTAGATTGATCAGCTATCAGCTAGACTTTCTGTATATGAGCCTTTCGGATCACAGGGCGGAGGTGATGCTGGTCCCAGTGGGCATGATGCTGGTGGTTTAGACGAGGACGGTGGGGAAGACGAGGACGGTGATGATGATGCTGACGGTGGGGAAGACGAGGACGGTGATGACGACGATGACGGAGATGATGATGACGATGACGGAGATGATGATGGTGATGATGCTGACGACGACGACGTTGCATCCCTTTAGTTTTATACCTTTTAGTTTATATGCAGTAGACGTTTTATTTTATGTTGCAGTTCCTATAGCTTATGTACTTATGTCATTGTTTGAGTGTACGGTGTGTTCTTTATGTTTATATACTTTCAATTTCTTGGATTTATATTGTGCATTCTATATGTCTGTGTATAATGTGAATTATACCGCACCATCAGAAATGACAGCAACAAACATTGCACATAGGCAGTAGCTTTGACAGCAACAACAGAAATTATCATTTGAGAAGACAATTAAGATAGCTCTCGACACATTAATGAACGTTACATAACCAACTAGCAATAATGTTATCTTAAGGCCATCCAAATCTTTCTAGCCAGTTCTGACGTATGAAGTACGCATCATGGGCAATGAAGGGCGTGCCATATTTTAAATTGTATCGACCGTCATAAGACGAACGTGTAGTCTCAAACACATTTTCCAATATTACCTCATTAATTATCTTTGTGTAACGCGTGCATGCCCTAGTAAAGTTTCTGTATGCAGTCCTGACCTCTTGAGCAGTACGTCTAACTTGAGAGCCCACGTCGTTGTTGTAGAGTTCAGCCAGAGTGTCCCAAAATCTAATTACCATTGACTCCTGATTATCGCACATCTCATCAGTTTGAATGTAGTACTATTTGCTGTTTACTCTTGGTCAGAACACATATGAGCATGGATACTATTTAGGAGATGGAATTTATCCCAAATGGAGTACGATTGTAAAGACATTTGCGAACCCAATGACGGCAAAACAGAAACACTTTGCTGCGATGCAGGAAGGACAAAGGAAGGACGTAGAAAGGGCGTTTGGGGTCCTTCAAGCAAGGTTTGCAATGGTTAGCGATCCATGTAGATTATGGAAGAGATCAAAAATGGCTACAATTATGTTTTGTTGTATAATTCTGCATAACATGATCATTGAAGATGAACGCGATATGGATTATCCCGATTTCGAGTATGAGGGGGCAAGACAACCCCCCGAATTGTTTCGCACAACCACATTACGAAATGAAGGACAATACGCAATTCATAACGATCATCATGAATTATATCGTAATGCAGCTATTCATAATAGACTCCAAAGGGATTTAATGGAGCATATTTGGAATTCTCATGGAAATCAGTAGTTGAAGATGGTGGATCTTTGTTTGATTACATATGTTTGCCTTTTTTTCCTATAACGAAGTGTATAATGCTTCAATTTTAACGTTTGTAATATCATTTATGTTTGATGAATTAAATCGATATTGATATCTACATAATGCATCTAAAAAATGATATACCGTTGAATAATGTAAAACTGATCATGAGAAGTTGATTGCATATATGAACTGAAGGTACATGGATATTGAAACTACATTAACTAGAAATATCACATTATTACGTCAACTACATATGTTTTGTTCCAGATCGACTCTCAACAATGCGTTGTTTGTACTCCATCCAATATTGCATTGTAATTGGGTCCATTCCGGTGACATCCTTTTCCATTACTAAGGTCTCTTGGCGTTGCCGCTCTAGCTCAAACCGGCCCTTCTCAATCTGAGTTAATTCTTTTAACACGGCAAGCTTTTCTGCACTTTCTTTTTGACGTTCTGTATTTTCTCTCGCATGTTTTTCATGCATTAGGGCTAAACGAGAATCGATTTGAGATTGAACAGCAATTTTCTTCTTAGCTGCTCGTTGCCCCATCGGTCTAGCGTCTTCATCAAATGCGGGAACTGCTTCTTCGTCTTCGTTATCTGGGCATTCATTTGAGTCCATATGAGAAGAATTGCCTGGGCTAGAATTGTAATTAGATCTACTTGTTTTTTTCTTCCCCTTCGACTTCGTCTGGACATCTCTTAAGCTTTTTGCGGTGTTTGAGTTCCATTTTTGCTGACTAACAAGCAAGTCATAGCAGTTTGCAAACTGATAGTAGTGTGGTTTCTTTGTACCATTTTCTCTTGGAAATAATTTCAAGAATTGATCGTTTGTCATTCTCTTCTACAAAAACAGAAACAAAAAATCATATATTCACAAAGTGATCAGAGATAAATGTAAATTAAAAATCAAATTTTACAAAATGCTACCAAGTCAGCTTCGCCACCAATTCCACTTGGATTTGCTGTTCTTATTTTGTGGATCTGCGACTCGTAGAATTGTGTTTGTCGATTAATCTTCCCAAAACGACCAGTGATTGCAGACATTGATCTCGTCTTTTCAACATGTTTTTTATTGTACGCACTCATGACTTTTGCCCAAAACGCCTCTCCACTTTGGTCGTTCCCCTTTACCGAGTCGTTAGAAAAATGACAATAAATATAACACAAATCTTTATCTTCATCGCCAGACCATGGAGCCGAAGAATGGGATGATAGAGGGGGGGCGGTAAGGGGATGAACATTTTGAAAGGGTTGAGAATCTAAATCCCAGCTATCCATATTCATCGCTTCGGTATATGATTGAAATGGATGAGACATGTATTCAATATTAACGAATTGAGAATATAATTGTAATAGAAGAAGAGATGTGTGTATTACGATTTGAATAATCTCCCGATATATGTAGTGAAATCATAAATATGACCGTTTATAGCCGTTGTAATTTGAAATACGACCGTTTATAGCCGTTGGAGTCAAAATTTGACTGTTCGGAGCCGTTGGAATTCGAATGTAGAGGGGGATGTAGCCGGAAGGACTGGTGGAGGGGAGGGTGGGCTTGGGCGCCCATTAAATGGGCGCCCAAGCCCAGTTCAGGATTCTGAATCGAATCCTGAACTTTCAGCTGAATTGTTGTCCTGAATTTGACGATTGGAGATTTTTTTTGACCAAATTCAGTAAGTAATTTGACGACTGGAGATGCCCTTAGGATTTGGCTGAGTAGCGGATAAATTAAATGTTCCTGAGAGCAACTACTATGATACCTTGAATAATACAAATATATAATGCAGCATAGTAAATGGAATGATAACGAACAATTGTAATTTGTCCACGCCAAAGACTTTAATAAAATGCAAGTGAAAAAACAATTTTGTTACAACTCTTATGAGTGCTAATTTAATCCTTTCACGTGGTTGGTATATTTGAATAGTGACATGGCCAGAAAACTATACGTTAGTTCAGTATCAAGTGATATATATTTGTTTTGACCTTTGAAGGCTCCTACCAAGTTATCCAGTTAATGATGTGATAAAAAACAGTGGGAAGATGCACAATGCATGAGTTATGCAATAAGATTGAAGTGGTATACCATGCAATTTCCCTTTATTGGACACTACCCAGGTGCAAAAACATTCGTTCTTCCATATTTCATGGGATTCTTGGTCCCACCAGCCTCCTGAAAAACATAGTATAACTGTTAATACATATTGGTAACCAGCAATAATACGAGTCGATGATCAAAGAATATAACTTTTTGCATTGCTCTGATGGTTTGCATAAGAAACTCGGTTAAAGTACAAGTGATATGTAAAGGACAAATAAATATGTTATGACTTGGGGAAGAATCGTATTTTTTATTAACATAATTTTAATATTAAAGCGGTTTAAAATACATGAAGGTCAGCAATTGTTCGGTATTACAATTCTTGGAGCCGGAATAAAACAAATCTAGTTTTCAATTTATCGGATTATGCAATCTCACATATGGACATAATATTTTATTATTCCAAGAATTTGTGTATGTCATCCTACAAAAGGCAACTCACACATTCACAACTGCAAGAAAAAGATTAAATAGACCCAGTGGACCATCTACAGGGTGAGTTAAGCTTATTCATATGTGAAATGCAGTACTTTTTCAGTAAATTGCAAAATGTTATTGCAAATAACGATTTTATAACCAGACATATGTGTAATGTGCCTTATCATAATAAATATGAATAAAAACATTGGTAATAAAATCATAGCATTTTGTTAAGTAGATGGTAAATGAGAGCGATATATTTTTTAAGCAAAAAAACAACATACAAAATGAACTGCTTTTAAACAGTTAAGAACATTTAGTAGTTTGATACCTATTATGTAGCCACTTCTGAACAACCGTGCAGGCAAAACAGATTTCGGTATCCAGCGATGTATTAGTGCTCACAAGCACCTAGAGATGTAGATAAATAATAAATTCATCAACGATATTTTGAAATAATATATCGTCTCATGCGCGAAATTGGGATACAAATTTCATTGTCTGAGGAGGAACATAAAATGTGTAGAAAACCTTAAAATTCAACTTTTAGACACAGTGGTTAAACAACAGAAAGTGTATAGTGTATAAAAGAAAATTATGAGAAATGGTTGAAACGGAATACATAGAACGCATTTTTCTCGAATTTGAAATTTTAGATTATCTTGTAGAATAGTTAGCTGATGTGCTAAGCTAGAATACAAAAATACATGAATCAAACATCCATATATCTGTTTCAAATAAACATACCAAACGTTATGTAAATCCTAAATGTTACACTATTAGGAAAATTAAACCCACACATCGTCAATGAACCCCAGATAATGACTTACTATCGAATATCTTCCAAACTTCTAATACCATGGTGCAGAAATGAATCTATACAAAATTGACAATATTACACATTTTAAATGCAATTTCAGCAATAACATCACAAGCAGTGATGCAACATCATTTTGCAGTTTCACTTTAGTACAGTGTTGGTACAAAAGTCGGGCTAATGACAGGAGTAAAGTAAAACCCTAATCTTGTACTTTTATCTAACTTATATTATAGCAGTTTGTTGATTTAAAGAATTTTTTCCCTAAAGAGAAAATAGAATTGAAATATAAACAATGGTTATATGATTTGAAGGGAATCAATAATTTAGGATTATCGGACAAAACATACCGATTTGCTGGTAATCATTTTATTAGACAAACAGAAACAACATTACAATATCTACAGTGGAAATAGAACACTAAATAATTATAATAAAACAAATTCACGTACAGGTTACAATAAAGCCGGCATTTTTAGACCATCGATCAACACTTCAGAATTTAAGGACAAATGGTTAAATCTTGTTGAACAACTAAAAGCATGAAAAATTCTTTTTAATAACATAAAGAGATTAAGAATTAGTCACATTAAATTTTGTATGACATGTTAACTATTCATGATCAAGCATCAGCCATAATCAAAATTTGAATAAAGTTGTAACAAAGAGAGGAAGAGTAAAGGAAAATCGTAAAGCTGTACTTTTATTTTTCTAAAATCATAGCAGTATATTTGCACGCCAAGGGCTCAGAATCGAGAATAAAAAAATTGTAAACAATCCTTATACCGGTATATTTGCAAACCAAGGATTAAGTATGGAGAATAGAAAATTTTAAACAATTAGACGGCTAGGAGTTTAATACCTAATGTGTAGTCACTTCTGAACATACAAATACCAAACAAAGGATTTCGGTACTCAGCGACATACTGCTGCTCACATAGATAGCGGATTACAATCATCTAAACACGTAGACAATGGATTACAACCTAACCTGATCCCCAACACCGGAAGCACACATTGAGATTGCATACCCACCACCCAACAGCTGAGTTACATGTTATTTGAAAGCTACACTCGAAGAACAATTGTAATAGCCTGCATAACAAATTAATAATATCACAACATTTTGTAGTGTTTACGATCAGATTAACAGAACAATTAGACATCATCATTTAGGGATAAGTAACTTAACTATTGATTAGAAACAAACGGTTGAAAGAGGCACATTAGTAATATATATAACCGTCTTTTAGAAACTGAAACGTGGAAGAAAGAAGAATTAGGAAAAATCCACTCCAATACATGTGCAAAATTGCAGATGATGCTTAGTATAGGAATTATTACACCATACTGTAATTAATCAACCACTTTAAACCACATGATTAATGACAGTAAACACGATAAGTGACCTTTATATTCATCCTAGAGAAATATCTCAAAGGAGGAAACCAACGAACATGATTAATCATTTAACACTTTCTACAACCACCACAAATAAAAAAGTGATGCATAAAATGTGTTTACTTAGGACATTATTACTCTACAGCTGCACATATACAGAACATCCAGTCAACATCAAACACATAATCAACTAAACATATCCTTTAATTGAATACAACGGAACAAATGACATGCTTCAGAGGTACAACACAATAAGAATAGTCTTACACTTTGGTTCTTCCTATGAATACATATTTCAAAGGAACAACGTAGCTGAAAAATATGCATGAAAAAAAAGCAGGATACATTGGAAAAGATAGATTCATTACATAGAGAAAAGGGAGTATTGAATGTCTCAGTAAGTTTTACACAATTTAGGAGATATTAACAACGTTTTGTCAACAGGCAATCTAAGATTAGAGAACACGGGAAAACAATTAATCATCGAAGGAGAGAAACATAGGGGTAACAATTCAAGGAGGGTAACAGCAAACAAAGTACAAAAATTAAAATACCTTACCAAAATTAGGGTTTTTGTTACAGCCAAACAATTCATCAAACACTTGGTCAACATGAAGCCAATGAGGCATTTCAGCAAACAGGTTTGAAAAGCAAGCTCTCCAATCCAATTCAATCACCTGGAATCAATTCAATAACATTTGAGGACTTAGTGGAGATGCAGATACAAGTTGAAGCAAATAGAAGTGCATAATTGTGTTTGGGAAGAAGAATTGAAGACGTGCACGTGTGCATGTGTGCACATTCACTAGCTTAGTAGTTAGGCTGTTTTGTGATTTGATAAATTATAAAGTAGTAATTAAATTATGTTGAGATGGCAGCCTATAACGGCTAGTTTGATCAAGTCATGATTGGGTAGTGTATATATATGAGAGGTAATACATGTAAAAAGAAGAGAATTGAGTTGATAAATAAAGTATCAAGTTTCACCTTGCTTCTGTGTGTTCTCTCATGGTTGTTTAGCTTTCTTGCTTCACCACCTTCTGCTGCTTTCTTGATTTCACCACCTTCTTATTCTTGCAAATTGCTTCTCTCTGAACACCACCATTCCACTTAAAACCTTTTCATTTCAACCTGAACCTTTCCAGTCATCGGAAACATCTGTAACCCTACACAAACCACCACTTCCATCCACTCCACCATGCTTACCACCAGTTTCCAGATCTATAAGAGCAAAGACCATACCATATTGGTATCGAAGCCACACGATGAGTATGATACTGACCCTCATCAAGAAGATCCATCATTTAATGAAAGTGTTGATGGCTGCAGAGAAGTTTCATCATCACTTGATTATGTCCATGAAGAGCTATCACAACAAGAAACAAGAAAAGAGTCACAGGTCCCTGTTTTTGATGTTGTTATACAAAAAGTCCCTGCATAAATGAATATGTAAATTTGGTCCCTATTTTTCAAAAATAAAAAAACGCAAAATGTCTTGCACTTTTCTGACAGAAAATGCAAGATAACTTGCACTTCTCTAATTGTGAAATATTTTTTGAAATTTTTGAAATTTTCAAAATTTTCAAAAATTTTGAAAAGCGCAAAAAAGTGCAAGATAGTTTGCGCTTTCTAATTTTGAATTTTTTTAAAAAAAATTAAAATTTTAAAATTTTTGAAAAGCGCAAGGTAACTTGCGCTTTCTATTAGGAAAGCGCAAGCTAGTTTGCGCTTTCTGATTTTGAAAATTTTAAAATTTTAAAAAGCGCAAGCTAACTTGCGTTTTCTTATTTGAAAAAACAGGGACTTAATTTACATACTTATTTCTACAGGGACTTTTCTTGTAACAACATCAAAAATAGGGACCTTTCGTGCAAAGCCCCCAACAAGAAAGATGGCAAAAACAAGATCTGATTAATAAGAGAAATGCCATATCTCTCAAGAAATTGGAAAATACCACTCAAGAAATGTCACTCAACATAGCAAGAAATACTCAAGGCCTTCAAGAAATTCAAGCGACACTGGAAAGATCATTGGCCATTTTTTTTCCAGAAATCAAAGAATTGAAATCTCAAAAAATTAACGAGGGCAGTTCTCAACCTGATATCAACAGATCCACATCATTACCTCCAACTTCTGTTCAGCATCACAGAGTGCCACCAAATAACAGACCCCTCATTCTTTCTAGACCAAAACCCATCGTTCTTGATCACCATCCTCCTTCAAAAAACTCTAACGTTCCTGCAAATCGTTCCAGAGACACAGCCAGCCTTACCATCAAGATAGATTTTCCCACATTCTCTGGAGAAGATAGTGTGGTTGATTGGTTAATACAGGCTGAGCAGTTTTTCAAATACCACAATATTGATGTTGAAGAATGGGCTCACATTTGCTCTTTTCAACTCAAGAAAGAGGCTTTGCAATGGTTTTATAGGTACTCTCACAATGTTTTGGATTATGATCAATGGTCGGTATTCTACAAAGCAATTCAAGTACGGTTTAGCACTAATAAACTTGACAGACCATATGACACTTTCTCATCTCTCAAACAAACCACATCTATCATGCACCCAATAGTTTCTTTAGATGTACAAAAATCATTGATAGAAAATACAAATGGAGATGTAAAAGAGAGCTCAATTGAGAATTCACCTAAATATGTTGGGGAAACACCTTCTGTTATAAAATTTTCTAAGGGTTTATTGCATACCAATCAAGAAATTCAACCTAGAGCAGATGCCAATTTATATATGGAGAACTCCCGACCTACAAATGGCTCTGATCGCGAAGAGGAAGCTTCAGACCACCTAACATTTGGTTATCTGAAAAAACAAAAGAAAGAAATTCATTTTGTAAATGAGAATTTTAGTAAACACATTGATGCTGCTGGAGAAAAGACACTTGCTGCTATGATGAAAATCCAGTTGGACCAATCTCTTGATCAAAATGCATGGCTTGATGAAAATCCATCTCTTGTTCCTGAAGAGACAAAACATGGTAAAAATAAACATGTTAATGGCAGAGTTGATTGTTTTAAAAATGTTGGTTGGATTGTATGTCTAGAGAAGTATTTTAATGAAAAGACAATACTCATCTTCGACCCGGGTGGTAGCACACTGACTGTTGTAAGATGCTGAAAGGGCTGAAGAAGCTTCAACTCAACCTTGAGGACAAGGTTATTTTGAAGGAGAGGGGAGTTGTTACAGCCAAACAATTCATCAAACACTTGGTCAACATGAAGCCAATGAGGCATTTCAGCAAACATGTTTGAAAAGCAAGCTCTCCAATCCAATTTAATCACCTGGAATCAATTCAATAACATTTGAGGACTTAGTGGAGATGCAGATACAAGTTGAAGCAAATAGAAGTGCATAATTGTGTTTGGGAAGAAGAATTGAAGACGTGCACGTGTGCATGTGTGCACATTCACTAGCTTAGTAGTTAGGCTGTTTTGTGATTTGATAAATTATAAAGTAGTAATTAAATTATGTTGAGATGGCAGCCTATAACGGCTAGTTTGATCAAGTCATGGTTGGGTAGTGTATATATATGAGAGGTAATACATGTAAAAAGAAGAGAATTGAGTTGATAAATAAAATATCAAGTTTCACCTTGTTTCTGTGTGTTCTCTCATGGTTGTTTAGCTTTCTTGCTTCACCACCTTCTGCTGCTTTCTTGATTTCACCACCTTCTTATTCTTGCAAATTGCTTCTCTCATGGAAAGACTTAGAGTTCTCAGTCGAAGATCATGTTTTCGTCAAGGTGTCACCGATGAATGGTGTAATCGGATTTGGAAAATCCGGAAAATTGACACCAAGATTCGTTGGACCATTTCCTATTATAGAAAGGATCGAAAAACTCGCATATATAGTAGAGTTATCGAGTAGTTTGGCAGGAGTCTATAATGTTGTCCATATTTCTCATTCAAGGAAGTGTATTTAAGATCCAAAGACTACTGTTACACCAACTGTGTTAGATAATCTAGTAGTAGAACCAGATATGACCATAGTTGGAAAACTAGTTCGTATAGTTGCGAGAGATGAGAAGACTAAAGAACAAGACGGTCAAATTAGTCAAAGTTCAGTGGAGTGACAACGAGAGAGACTGTACATAGGAAACCGAGAGCAGGATTAGAGATACTTATCCTGACTTGTTTCATGGTATGTTTTACCTTTATGTTTGATTATTGTGAGTAACTTATTGTAATTTCAAGGACGAAATTCTTTAAGGAAGTCTATAATGACCCTAATTTTGACACTTTATTTAGAACATTTAATTAGTTAAATTAAATGAAATAATGTAGACAGTTAAGCGATTGAGATTTGTCAATTTAGAAGAAGTCGTGCCTTAATGAATGTATAAGCAAAAGAAAATTTAAAATAAGTAAGTAGAAGGAATATGGTAAGGGAAAAATGGGAACATCCTTCATTCTAATACTCTAAACTCTTCTATCCTTCATTCTTTATTCATTTTAATATTCACAAACAAAACTAAAAACCCTATTGAGCTCAGCCGACCACCATTAAGGAGATTCAAGAAGAAGAAAAGCTAGATTCAAGTAGGAAGCTTAAGCAAATCAATCAAACGGAAAATCCCAACCTTCTTAACACCAAGCCAAGGTGAATAAATAACTTACATCTCACTTTTGATATTGATTTCGGTTTCAAGTTAGATCTGAATTAATTTTGCAAGTTACATGCCATGTTGTGTTTGTTTAAATCGATATATATGCTTGTTGATGATTTATATTCTTTCATATAGATTTTATGATAATTTTGGGTTGGAAAACCTATTAAATGACCTCCATATGATTTGCGTTTCTAAGATATAATTAAAAACATTATTTTAGTATGGGTTTCAAGTTTCATAATTTTTCAAGTAATTGCAGATTTATTATGAAGTTTCTATGAGAGAAAATAGTTAATATTGGGTTTAAATTATTTAAGCAATTATATAACGATTTCGGGTCTGAAATTTATATATGTTAGAAAACATATTAAAAGTGAATTATTATGATTTTTGAGGAATTTTCCTAAGTATTTTACTATAGTTATTAAATTATTTAAGTTAAGGGACTTAAATGTTTTACATGTTTTGTTAAGGAGGATGGCTTATTTGTTAAAAGGTTTTTAATTGTAAATTTTGAATTCGGCAGCCTTTTTAGAAAAGAATTTCGATAAAGAGTGGGCAACCAATCATATTTTGATAGATTGGGCAAGTTAGGTAAAAATGAATTACTTTGAAAGCCATAAAATCAGTTTTGCTATAAATTACAACTTTGCCATTTCCTTTGCTTTCTTCCGTCACCATGCCCAGTTAGACATTTCACACCTATTCAAAACTAATGCACATGATATCAAGCAATTGGTATGTAGTGTATTGGAGAAAGGCAGAAGGAATGATGGTGTCGTAGGCATGCTTCTGAAGGGGTTGAAGCCACTCTAATTAGCTTTTGAATTAATCAACTTATCTTTTATTTAAAAAGAGGCTTTCGAACAAGTTGACGCTTGCCTTTGTTTTTATAAAGGAGCCTTCGAAAGAGTTGTTGCTTACTTTTGTTTTAAAAGAGGCTTTCAAAAGGATAGCCACTTTTGAATCTATTCGATACCCTTGCTGCCGCATTCATACCTTTCGAATTACAATGTATTTGAAAGGGGTGCTTTCTCCTTTTAACTTAGAAGCCGCCTTCTCAATGCTTTCGAAAGGGTCGTATAGCTGCTTACAAATGGGTTCGGAGGCAATGGTTTCAAAAGGGTGGGTTTCGAAACTATCCTTTTATCTTTTACTTGAGATTAATGCTTTTGAAAGTAATGTCTTGGCCTTTGTTCTTTATGTCCCTTTAGATATATTAAAGGTTAAAGCCAATGGTTTCAAAAGGAATAATTTTAAATGGTTTTGAAGCAATGTTTCCACAAACCCTTACTTGAACCTAATGCTTTCGAAAGATATGTTATAAGTGTTTCGAAGGGAAGTCTCCGATGCTTTCGATTCTAAGTGTTCGCAAAGGTTTGTTTTACGTGTTTTGAAAGGAAGGTTTCCAATGCTTTCGAAAGACAAGTTTAAATGGTTTCGAAAGGGGATGTTTAAGGTTTTATATAATGGTTTCGAAAGGGATGCTTTCAATTATTTTGAAAGGGATTTTTTAAGGTTTTAAACAAAGGTTATGAAAGTGCTGTTTTGGCCTTATAGTCTAAAGTTTTCTAAGTTAATAAGAGGCTTTAACTTATTTTGAAGGGGTAGATAATCCCATTGATTTGATTTCATCAACATTGTTTTGTGTAAATCATATATCATGGCATAAGCGTTTTGAGTAAAGCAAAGAGTATGATTTCCTTGTTTTATAAAGATATGATTTTAAGGGTAAATCATTTGTAAAGATTGTTTACAAGGAAATGAAATTTGAACAGGGAAGTTAACCCTAATTAAATTTATGACCCAGATATTAGAAGACCAGATGGGACTGTTATGAGGTTGCGCCATATAGTTTAACTAATAGCCCCTAGCTAATATAAGTCCAAAACTCCAGTGTGTAGGGCTTTGTCACAGATGGGACTAAAATAATGTTACACACAGAAGGGAATATACAAAGTAAAGATATGTTATTGGTGAGCCTGCAAAACCATTAGGATCAGTTGGCCCTAGAAGAAGATAGTAAGGGCAGATAGCCCAGTATTGTGTCTAACATAAGTTAGAATGTTTATTATGTCAGTTAAGCCCGAGTCAATCAGTGATTAATAGTCAGCTGGATAAAACTATAGTGTGAACAGATAGTCCATTGATTACCTGGTTT
Organism: Allium fistulosum; assembly: GCA_030737815.1. Classification (NCBI taxonomy): domain Eukaryota; kingdom Viridiplantae; phylum Streptophyta; class Magnoliopsida; order Asparagales; family Amaryllidaceae; genus Allium; species Allium fistulosum. Next base: position 638,779,273 of record CM060907.1, on the reverse strand, counting down.
ACATGGATATATGTTATTGTTATTATTGTTATAATCAATTTGATTGCAGGTTTTTAATTTGCAAAATATATGATTTTAAAAGGATATTAGTGAGGGGAAACTCGTTCCGCTAAGTGGCGTGGTCTCACTTAATATCAGAAAACTAAGATGTAATAGAATTATTCACACCAGGCTTTATGTTTGACTTGAAGTTTATGTTTTCTCCTTAAACTCTCGGATGCTCAAAATTAAATTTGAGTAGATTGAGAGTTAAGGGCTTTTCAGGTTTAGTAGGTTGGACGAATAAGCTTCTAAAGACGTGCAGGAGGCAAAACTAGCTATGTAGGAGCTAGTTAGTATTATTTCCGCTGTGATGTATTTATGATCGATATGTATATCTAGTACTCTGATCATCCAAGGGTGCATCTTCATCTGTCGCTCTTGGCATAATTTGTAATAATTATATTTGATCAAAACCTGGGAATCGTTCTGGGATTATGCAATTGAATATGAAATATTGAATTGAAATGTAATCAGAAAATCTGTTTTTTTTAATATGTGTTGATTTTATTTCATATTCATGTGCTTCAGATATTATGGATATCATTAACATTACCATATTTTATCACCAGAAGTAATAATATAGATGACTGAAGCATCTGTAGCGCTTAGCTTCAGGCCGTAATGTAGGGGATGCTTTGGTTATGAGTTCAAATAGATGTACCTTTTTTATGTAGTGATACTTTGGTTCAGTGGGAGCTTGTATTTAACATAGTCATATGACATTGCACTATGCTTTGGTTATGAATATATTCGGTATTTTTACTTTTCTGAACAGAATAAAGCAATAAAGTTTTCATTTTACACTCTTAGTTCATCTATTGAACTTTTGATCTCGCTTAAGTAAAGTAGGACCAGTTAGAAATAGTCAGAAATAGATCACGTATCATGTAATTTACATGTTATGCATCCATTATCGATCTATGTCATTTGATTGTATTGGTATATACAACAATTAAGGGGTTTGGTTACAATAAAGGTAATAGATGTCGTTTTGATTCTTTATCAACATAGTTAATAGACGAGATTGTTTCAAATACACCTTATGCAGTAAATAACAAAATTTTAGAGCTCAGATAGATAAACACATTTATAAGATTATTGAGTTGGGGGGGGGAGTGCCGAGTGTTGTTGGAAAGTTAAAAATATGGGGTCATACATGTAAAATAAAATGTGTTATGTTATTTTGGTATAAAGCCTAACTAAAGTGATCAAATTTTAAATTAAAGTTAAAAAGCTTATGTATATAATTGTCATAGTATTAATGTGTAAATATCGAAGAGCATTCTAATTTAATGAATGACCAAATTAGAAAATGTCTATATTACAGTTATAGTCCCCAAATTATACAAGCTCTGATTGTTCTCTTATCATCTGCTATAGAGATAATATCAGATCTAAGTTTTGTGTTAATTTGGAAGACCAAACCAATTCTTTTTCTCAGTCATCAACTATAAATTCAGGTATAGATTTGACTAATTTATTTACTTTACTCTATTTCTTTTCAATCAAATCAATAATGATTAATCAAATTTAAAGTGCACTAAATCCTAACAATTCAGTGTATTGTTCACCTCGAATACTCATAATTTAGGTATAATTTGTTTAAGATACGGAATACTGAATACGGAATGCTGAATGCTGAATACTAGTTGCTGAATGCTGAATGGTTAATTTATTGTTTGTTCTCCATGGGGATTGACAATTGTACTTAGAAAATAACAGGCTACCACATCCTCATATTTGAACTCCGCCTATTGCAGAAGCAGCTATTTTTTTTGTTCAGACTACAATAACTTCTTTATACTAATTGGGAATCTGGCGAGACTTCGACCGATTAACTCCCACCTAAATTACGGACAATATGGAACACTCGGATATTTCATCTTGTGAACGCACACTGTAGTTCTCCATGGGGATTGACAATTGTACTTAGAAAATAACAGGCTACCACATCCCTATATTTGAACTCCGCCAAGTGTAGAAGCCGCTATATTTTTTGTTCAGACTGCAATAACTTCTTCATACTAACTTGGAATTAGGCAATACTTTGACTGATGAACTCCCACCTAAATTACGGACAATAAGGTACACTCGGGTACTTCATCTTGTGAACGCACACCGTAGTTCTCCATGGGGCCTGACAGTTTACTTAGAAAATAACATGCTACCACATCCCCATATTTGAACTCCACCTAGTGCAGAAGCCGCTATTTTTTTGTTCAGACTGCAATAACTTCTTCATACTAACCCGAAATTAGGCGATATTTCGACCGATGAACTCCCACATAAATTACGGACAATACGGTATAGTAAGATACTTCGTCTTGTGAACGCACACTGTTGTTCTCCATGGTGACTAACAGTTGTACTTAGAAAATAACAGGCTATATCCCCACTTCAACGCTCACTGTAGTTTTCCATGGTGACTAATAGTTGTACTTAGAAAATAACATGCTACATCCTCATATTTGAACTCCGTCTTGGCAGAAGCCGCTTTTTTTCTTCAGACTGCAATAACTTCTTCATAGTTCCTATGTAGTTAATGCCGCTATTATCCCGCTATAACCCTGCTATATCACATAGCGGATTTCTACCGCTACGATTTTTTCATATAGACCCAAATATAGCCTTTCCGCTTTAAGCCCCGCTATTTCCACTATATCCCGTTATTTCCGCTATATTCCGCTATTTCCGCTATATCTTCTTTAAAAAAATGAATTGAAAAATGACATTTATACATTATAAAAATTATGAAATTAATTTATTTGATTTAATTTTTAATATAATGAAAATACTCTATTATTCTACTAAATTCAATTATGTTATATTATAGTTTTACGTTTATTTAAAGTATATTCGCACATGTTTTTATTTAAAATTATTTATGTATTAATTATAATTCAATTGAATGTTGAATTTTCATTTAATTACCATTTATATATTTGTAAAAACATCAAGTACGAGTTTTATATGCTATTTTAGAGTCATCCGCTATATCCCGTTATATCCTTGCTGTATCCCCGCTATGACTTTTTGCACCTCTGTCGCTTTGAATCCGCCGAGTGCTTTAACTGCACAACTTCATACTAACTCGGAATCAAGCAAAACTTCGACCGAAGAACTCCCATCTAAATTAGGGACAAAATGGTACACTCGGATACTTCATCTTATGAATGCACACCGTAGTTCTCCATGGGCACTGACAGTTTACTTAGAAAATAACATGTTATCACATCCCCATATTTGAACTCCGCCTAGCACAGAAGCCGTTATTTTTTTTGTTCAGACTGCAATATTTTCTTCATACTAATTCGGAATCCGGTGAAACTTCGACCGATTAACTCCCACCTAAATTACGGACAATATGGAACACTCGGATATTTCATCTTGTGAACGCACACTTTAGTTCTCCATGGGGACTGATAGTTGTACTTAGAAAATAACATGCTACCACATCCCCATATTTGAACTCCTCCTAGTGCAGAAGCCGCTATTTTTTTTGTTCAGACTGCAATAACTTCTTCATACTAATTTGGAATCTGGCGAGACTTCGACCGATTAACTCCCACCTAAATTACATACAATATGGAACACTCGGATACTTCATCTTGTGAAAGCACACTGTAGTTCTCCATGGGGACTGACAGTTGTATTTAGAAAATAACAAGCTACCGTATCCCCATATTTGAACTCCGCTTAGTGCAGAAGCCGCTATTTTTTTGTTCAGACTGCAAAAAATTCTTCATACTAACTCGAAATTAGAAGATGCTTCGACCGTCCCATCTAAATTACGGACAATACGGTACAGTCGGATACTTCGTCTTGTGAACGCACACTGTAGTTCTCCATGGCGACTAACAGTTGTACTTAGAAAATAACAGGCTATATCCCCACTTCAACGCTCGCTGTGGTTCTCCATGGGGACTGACAGTTATACCTAGAAAATAACAGGCTACCATATCCCCATATTTAAACTCCGCCTAGTGAAGAAGCTGCTTTTTTTTTGTTCAGACTGCAATATTTTATTCATACTAACTCGGAATCTGGCGAGACTTCGACCGATTAACTCCCACCTAAATTACGGACAATATGGAATACTCGGATACTTCATCTTGTGAATGCACACTGCAGTTCTCCATGGGGACTGACAGTTGTACTTAGAAAATTACAGGCTACCACATTCCCATATTTGAACTCCGCCTAGTGTAGAAGCCGCTATTTTTTTTCAGACTGCAATAAATTCTTCATACTAACTCGGAATTAGGCGATGCTTCGACTGATGAACTCCCATCTAAATTACGAACAATACGGTATAGTCGGATACTTCGTCTTATGAACACACACTTTAGTTCTCCATGGCGACTAACAGTTGTACTTAGAAAATAACAGGCTATATCCCCACTTCAACGCTCATTGTGGTTTTCCATGGGGTCTGACAGTTGTACTTAGAAAATAACATGTTACCATATCCCCATATTTGAACTCCGCCTAGTGCAGAAGCCGCTATTTTTTTGTTCGGACTGCAATATTTTCTACATACTAACTCGGAATCCGGCGAGACTTCGACCGATTGACTCCCCACTAAATTACGGACAATATGGAACACTCGGATACTTCCTCTTGTGAACGCACATTGCAGTTTTCCATGTGGATTGACAGTTGTATTTTGAAAATAAGAGGCTACCACATCCTCATATTTGAACTCCCCCTAATGCAGAAGCCGCTATTTTTTTGTTCAGACTGCAATAACTTCTTCATACTAATTTGGAATCCGGCGAGACTTCGACCAATTAACTCCCACCTAAGTTACGTACAATATGAAACACTCGGATACTTCATCTTGTGAACGCGCATTGTAGTTCTCCATGAGGACTGACAGTTGTACTTAGAAAACAACAGGCTACCACATCACTATATTTGAACTCCGCTTAGTGCAGAAGCCGCTATTTTTTGTTCAGACTTCAATAACTTCTTCATACTAACACGGAATTAGGCGATACTTCGATCGATGAACTCCCACCTAAATTATGGACAATATGTTACACTCGGATACTTCATCTTGTGAACGCACACCGTAGTTCTCCATGGGGATTGTCGGTTTACTTAGAAAATAATACGCTATCACATCCCCAAATTTGAACTCCACCTAGTGCACATGCCGTTATTTTATTTGTTCAGATTGCAATAACTTCTTCATACTGTTAACTCCCTTTTAGCAACGAGTTACGAGTTAAGAAATGAGCGACTCAGATTATGCCACGTCTTATAAGAAGCCAACGAGTTAAAAAGCCTAACACCTAAGTGGACTCGACGACTTACGACTTAGCTGCTGAAAGAGGATCTACGACTTACGACCTACTGGGTTAAGGAGCTACGACCTAAGGGAAGTTTGCGACCTAACTACAGGAACTTCACGACCTAACTGCTGAAGGTAACTACGCGACCTAGCAATGTTGCGACCTAGAGACTTCGACTTAAGAAGGATACGACTTAACAGTCTACGACTCAACAGGCCACAACTTAACAGTTTACGACTTAGTGGGTGTACGACTTAAGAGCTCCACAGCTTACGACTCAACGAGTTAAGTCTTCTACGACTTAAGGGCTTTACGACTCAACGGGTTAAGTCTTCTTCGACTTAAGGGCTGCGCGACTCAAGGAGTTGAGCTTTCTACGAGTTAGGGACTTACGACTCAGGAGGATGCTACGACTTAAGGGTCTTACGACTCATGAGGTCTTACGACTTAGAGGCTCTATGACTCATGAGGTCTTACGACTCATGAGGTTTTACGACTCATGTGGTCTTACGACTCATGAGGTCTTACGACTCAAGAGGCCTTATGACTTAAAGCCCGTGCTTATGCTACCTTTATCTGGTAAGTCGGCTATGAGTTAGCACTTGTCTTCAACTGAGCCACAAGAAGAACCCAGTATGGCACCCACGAGTTATCTTAAGTCGGCTACGAGTTGGTGCTTACCTTAAGTCGGTCACGACTCATGACTTAGCCAATTTTCTATCCAGAATTCAGAGCTGCTCCTATAAATACCCCATCACTTCCAACATGGAGAGGACTTTTTGGCAAATCATTTCTTCAAGCGCCGTTACTCCGTCGAAGTCTCCATTCATCCAGCAATCAAAGATCCTCAAACATTCAAGACGCTACAACAATCTTCAAGAGATAATTCCTTACATCCAACATGGATTCATCGAATTTCATCGACGAAGATTGAGCCAGTAGTCAAGATTGTTTCCTTTGATCAAGTTGTACTGTTTTGATAAGAGATTTGTATCGATTTGTAATTGAATTCAGTAATAAAGAGATTCAAAGTGGACGTATGCTTAATCTCAAGCCGAACCACTATAAATTGCTGTCTTTTATTGCTTTTCTGCCAGTTTACTGCTTAAATTTTGTTCCCGTCACACGGGTGGTGCTTTCACGATTCTATTACACACACCGGGTGTTAGCGTTCACTTTTTAGCGTTAAAATTTTGGTGCTTTCACTGAGAACCCAACTCAGGCGATCATCCACCGTTGCTTCGCAAAGATTCATAAAAGGAACCTCTCTTAAAAACCAGATCCGAAATAATGGCTCCTGGAAGAAGAGGTAGACCTATCAGATCCGGAACTGCTCACGAAGGGACTTCCACTTCCCCAATAACAGACCAAGCAACTCCAACCGTTGGAGTCACCAGGGCTGAATTGGATGATGTAGTTTCTGGATTATACCAACAGATTGAAACCCAAAACGCTTTGATGATGGATAGGTTAACTGCTCTGCTCAGGGCAAATCGTCAACCAGAAAACCGTCAAACTACTCTTCCTGAAATGCCACCTTTCCAGGCTGATGGTTCTATGCCGCAACCAACTTGTCATGAACATATGCCCGGGCAAACTTCCGAGGGAAGAACTGATGCTTGTCCGGAGGTGTCTTTGAACAATAAAGAATACCTGTCTGAAATGGTTAACCGCATCATGAAAGAGAGCATGCAAAGGGAAGAGGATGAGAACGACTGGGGATTTGCACCAAGCAGAACTCCGTTTACTGAAAGGATCCTGAGAGCGGAGTTTCCAAGGAAATTTGCACCTCCTACTATCCAAGCCTATAGGGGAACCGGTGACCCTAATCATTTCCTATACAAATACGATTGGCATATGACCGGTGCAAGAGCATCAGACGAGATCAAGTGTCGATACTTTCCAGTATATCTGGAAGGTGTGGCTTTACTTTGGTTCACAAAGCTTCCAGTTCGGTCTGTAGATAAGTTCTCCGACTTAACGCAAAAGTTTAAAGAACAGTTCAGATTGTATGCTTCAAAAGCTAAGGATATAATGTCACTGTCTAACCTTGAACAAGCGCCCGGAGAATCAATCAAATCTTTCTTGAGCCGTTTCAATATAGCTTTAGCCGAAGTGGAAAATGCGGAACCACGTATGATCCTGACTTATTTGGTGCGAGCCATCGATAAATCGAGTAAATTTGGAATATGGCTAAAGATGAAGGAACCGAACTCACTTGATAAATTTTATAAAAAGGCCGACGAGTTCATTCGCCTTGAAAGCCTTTCTACGACATCAAAAGTGGTTGCTGCCCAAACTAATAGTAACAATGTCCCATCTAATAAAAGAGGATCTGAAAGTCAGAAAAGGGAGAATGAAGGAGGAAAGAGCCAGGGAAATGAAAAGAAACCTCGCCGCTTTAATTCTTCGGATTATACTCCTTTAACTGATACACCAAGAAATATCTTTTTTGCAACAAAGGACATTGTCAGGTATCCTAAGCCACCTGAGATGACGAGAGGTGCAAAGCGCAATGGAAAATTCTGCCAATTTCACAATCAACCTGGCCATGACACTGACCAATGTCGCCAATTAAAGAACGTGATTGAAGAATTGCTGGAGCAGGGTAAACTCCAACAATACGTTAAGAGAAGCGGAGTCAATCCAACCTCATCCACTCGGGACCAACAACGTCCTACCCATCAATCCGATTCTCACAACAACGCTGCAGCACAAGATTCAGAAAAGCTTGTCATTAATGTTGTCACAGGAGGTCCACACCCAGCAGGCAGAAGTTGGGACGACTGCTAATTGTCCACAAAACTGCAACTGGGGCATCTTTCACTTTCTCTGGCATATAAATCCGAAGCTGCAAATCTAGTGCAAATGGAAAATCAGTCCTGAAATTCTGAAACAACAATCACTAGCATCCATTTTTTGCTTAACAACGTTGCTTAAATTTGTAAAAATTGATGATGGATGTGTAACTTCTGCATTGTAAACCGCTAAGAAATCAGCGTGACTGAATAATGAAAAACTATGCATTCTGTGTTTTCTATTATAAAATGCCTGTTATATTTCGATGTGTAAATACTCTAAATGTATTGCTAAAATGTCGATCTAATATTGCAGGTCATTAAAGTAAAGCTCACCCATCGCAAAGCTAAGCAAGCCTTACAAATCATTTATTAAAGCAAATACCAAGCAACAAAGAATTCCATATTCAAATCCTATACAAGAAGAACCTCACATAAAAAGTTGGCAACTTCACTGGGGCAAGCCTTCGTTAACCAGTTGTGATTGTCAATATGAACAGGCATCCAGCTAGGTAACTCGCGTTTGTCCCATGAAGTTATTCAACAGTGAAGTCCACTTCTTCGGATAAGGAAATTTACTTACAAAAGGAACGAAGATACGCTTGGAAATGATAATAAAAGATCGCTAATGGGCAGATGATGGGAGAGCATGGCCAAGCAAGCACGGAACCAACCAAAAGGAATTTTGCTCCTCAATAAAAGGGCCGGTAGAACCACCGAAGGGACACCTTGCTAACTGATCGTGATGCATCCGATTAGGCAGCTTGCGTCCGTCCCGTGGATCTACTCGCCCCTGAGAAGCAACCTTCCTGGCACACTAACCAACCGATGCTCCTTCTCAAAGGTCAACAAAGCCCTCTAACGAGGCACACCAATAAATGGGAGAGCTTTCCTCAATCAAAAAGATCGGTGGGACTACCAAAGGGGCACTTTGTTAATTGATTGCGATCGTTTGTGCAAACAAACATCCAATCAAGCAACTTGCGTTCGCCCCATGGACCCCTCCGACCATGAGAAAGTAACTTCCAGGCAATCACAAGCCCTCTTCGGAGGCACAAGCCATCTTCGGAGGCACGCTTCACCATGCTTGAAGCACAAAATCAAAAGCCCTTTTCGGAGGCACAAGCCCTTTTCGGAGGCACATTTCACCCGTGTAGAAGTGCAAAATGCTTCTCTTCGGAGACCCACTTCACCAGTGATGAAATGCTAAAAAGCCCTTTTCGGAGGCACATTTCACCCGTGTAGAAGTGCAAAATGCTTCTCTTCGGAGACCCACTTCACCAGAGCTGAAATGCCAAAATTGCTTCTCTTCGGAGACCAAAACTGCTTCTCCTCGGAGACCAAAATTGCTTCTCCTCGGAGACCAAAATTGCTTCTCTTCGGAGACCAGAACTGCTTCTCCTCGGAGACCAAAATTGCTTCTCCTCGGAGACCAAAATTGCTTCTCTTCGGAGACCAAAACTGCTTCTCCTCGGAGACCAAAATTGCTTCTCTTCGGAGACCAAAAACTGCTTCTCCTCGGAGACCAAAATTGCTTCTCCTCGGAGACCAAAATTGCTTCTCTTCGGAGACCAAAATTGCTTCTCTTCGGAGACCAAAATTGCTTCTCTTCGGAGACGTACTTCACCTTGCTTGAAGTACCAAAAATAAACCCTTTACTGGGGCACAAAAATCAAAATCTTCTTCAGAAGCTCATTTCGCTGTGCAGGAAAATTCACTTTTAAACAAATAAAAGTGATCATTCCCAAAAGTTGAAGTGTTCTTCAGGAAGAAAGAGAAAGTAAAAACTTCTCTAAAAACGAGATATACTCCATTAAAAGCAGAATGATTCTTCCCTTAAAAGTGGAGTAGTTATTCTCTGAAATAAGAGTATCAATCTTGAAGAAGCTAGACATGTTGCAATGTACTTGCGGTATGGGGGCAACACTATACGATTCGGTTACATGAATAAAGTAATATGCAAGCAACATACCGCGAGTTCATTACAATATCGTGAAAAACAGATAAAGAATCATTTGTTCTACACTAAAAAAGAGAAACAGATGCATTCTCACATACACAAGAATTTGTACAAGAAAAATATCTATTTATTTCAACACTATGAGAAATTTTTACATTGTACAGGTTACAAAAAGAAGCGGAGACCGGTATCCGCACAATCTCCGGTCAATGCATGCAAAAAGCAGAAAAGACAAAATCAAACTCATTTCTCCTTCCTCCCGCCCTTGGAGCTTTTACCCGGCCTGGTAATTAGCTTCGTAGGCCGTATCGGAGAAGAAGGAGAAAGAGACTCAGCCGGATCAATCTCTGCTTCATCCCCAGCAGCAGAAGAACTTTTCTTTCCTTTCTTCGAAGCCACACGTTTCCCCTTCTTCTTGGAAGAAGACTCACTCCCCGGGGCAAGAAATGTAGAAAGCTTTGTGTCGTAGTCAAAAGACCGCTCCGGGGTCTTCTCGCTATCTTCCAGATCTTCTGCTTTTTGTTCCTCGGAAGCAGGTGGTTCGTCCAAACCTTGAAGGGCTGCTATCGGTTCTTCCTGAGAACCTGGTTGAGAAGCTGGAAGAAGAGTAACTTGAGAAGGAGGAGGAACGGCAGCTGACGAAGGAAGAATTGGTGCAGTTTCCGGCACGTCTGCTGCATAATAAAAGAAATCAAAATCAGTATTCTCCGAGAAAAAAGAAGACCGTGAATCGTCAAAGTTACCTGGAGAAGCCGGTTTAGCGAGATCAATCTCAAATTCCCGAGCTTGGAAGTCCTTCATTGCCTCTTCCTCTGTAGGAGTGGTCACAGTTTCTTTGTCAACCTTAGCAGGAGGCGTGGAATGAGAACTAGAGCCAGTAATATCCGCGTAAGCTAAAGCCGAAGTATAAGCAGGAGCAATAGGAGGTATTTCTTTCTCAGGAAGCTTCTCTCCCGTCGCCTCGGCCCGCACTCGGATAAGCTGCTCTTTTCCTTTGGCAAGGGCAGCGCGATCGCTCTCACCTAAGTAGGTAGCTTGAAGATCTGTTTCAGAATATCCGGCACCGCCAAACAAGTCAATGATTGCCTCCCATACTTCCGCTAAGGTGACTTCATATTCTGGTCCCAAAAATGAAAGGCTCCCACGCCCCAGGACACAATGCATATAAAAGTCGAATAGAGTCGCGTCAATGGTGGTTATGGTTGCCTTATGGGATTCTTCGGCTGCAGCTTTACCAGAGAGAGCTTCATCACATTCCCTTTCAGCCTTCAGTAGCTGAGATTGCAGTCTTATAATTTCTAAGTCTTGAGAGCTGACTTTCTCTCGAAGCTGAACAGCGTCATCGTGGTATTTTCTCGTAACCTGCTGTTCTGCTTCGAGTTTCACCTCAATATCTCTCTGAGCAGCATGGGCGTCTCGAACTTGTTTTTGAAGCATTTCTTCTTTTTGAGAATAAGAAGTGGAAGAAGTAGCAAGCTCATTTTTAAGTCTTTCAACTTCAGCTTCGAGCTTCCCATAACCATCGCTAATAATTTTCATCTCCGCGTCATGCTGCTTACGCCATTTGTCCCATTCTGATTTATCATTCTCCATGGTCATCATCGCCTCAAGGTTCATATGGTTGACCCTTTGAAGTTCATCAACCAGCTTCTGCCATCCAGACATTCTTTCGATGTCAAGCTTTACAGCATCGACATTTCTCAGCATCGCCTGCTTATCAATGGGGACCAAATCCAAATCAAAACGCACTCCTTTCAGACACCAATTCGGAAATCGGCTCTGGAGTGTGGGAGGACCATCTCCAGCTTGGTATTGTGGCCTATTAATGATTGTCTGGATGTCAGACTCCTTAAGGGCAGGAGAACCGGAAGATGTATTAGGAGGAATAGAAGCGGTAGTCTTTTCCGAGATATTAGACGTATCTTTCTCGCCAAGTCTGATCCGTTTGCTGGAATCATCGGAAGTATGACTCTTCCCCTTGTCATCGTAAGATTTCCTCTTGTAAGGATCGTCGCTTCTGCGGGAAGAGTCACGTCGCTCTTCCCTGCTCCCATAGTATTCCTCATTTTCTCTCCGACGACGCTCTTCATGAGCTCGCCTCTCATGAGCCTTTCTGGCAGCCCTCTCCTCATCAGTTTCCTTCACGACACCGATATAACTCCTAAAGTCATAAGCCTCACGGCTTCCGTAACGCTGGAATTTGTTGAAGTAAGAGCCGCTTCGCCCCATCAGAGAACCTGAATTTAAGAAAAAGACCAGTTTTAGAAATCCTCAAATTAAAGAAGCTAAGTGCATATAAGTGCCAAAATCCTAAGTGTGTGTGATGTGCAAACTACGCGCGTCAGACTACAAACCACTTTTGGGTGTGGAAATGGCAATAAGTTGTGTGGAAGGCGTTGTGGTTTGTTGCAAAGAAGAAGTTGCTTCGATAACGGGAGGGACCACTTTAGAAACATCATCTTTAAAGAGCTCCTGAGAGGTTATCATGATGTCGCTCAGACTGTCAAAAGTATCATCGCCATGGTGCATGGGAGAATTATCTTTTTCAACTTCCACCTCAGCCGTCTTTTCAAGAGTGTGAAGATTTTCCTCCTCTTCAATAACCGGGGCAAGTGCTAACTTACTGGACGACCCCGCAATGTCGATAAGAGTAGAACACTTTACCAATGAAGTCTCAACGGTAAGTTCTTTCGGTGAAGGTTCTTTAGCAGGAACAGGGGCATCTGACTCCTCATCTGGAGAATCAGGGACTTCATGTGACTGAGTGGAGCGGGAAGGATGTAAGAGTCCAAATTCATGAAGGAACTCATCTTTCAATAAAAATTGAACACTCCTCTCCTCAACCGGCACGGCCATAAGCCTCTCAAAGGTAGTCTTGTGACGAGGTTCCCTAGAGGGGGGAGGGAGCGCTGAAACAGTAGAAAAAGAAGTTAACACTTGATAATTTAGACTTCGAAGAATTTAGAAAACACAGGGAAAAGATAGATAGTCGTACTTCCCACTCTCCAAATGGCGTAAAATCCCGGGGGACAACGAACAAAGAAAAATTGGCTCAGAAACCCAGGAACGCTCTTGGGAAGACCAATAATCAGTTTACGGTTCCTGGCGCTCCTTACAACTGTGATAGAAGGATGGTCTTTGTTCTTTGCAAATCAGCACAGGAAGCAAATTTCTCCAAAACTGGGAAAACGGTCCAGCGTTCTCCTAAAAAGCACACACAGTCCCAGTAGGATGGCGTAGCCATTAGGGTGTAGTTGAAAAGGGGAGATAGATAATCGAAGGAGAAGTTCTCGAAGACAGTCATTAAACGGAGGAATCGCTCCACTCAAGCACATTTGGCGGTTCACTGCGACAAAGCCGTGGGGCGGCCTATCAGCAGTGTCATTCACTCCAGGGAGCAAAGCGTCAGGTTCAGCAATGCCAAACTGGGTGCATAGTTGACGAAAGACTTTCTGACTCAGAGTGGTAGGAGTCCTTTCCGGGGGATCATTCAGCGGGGTAGCAATTGGAAAAGCTTCTCCAGCTGGTTCCAAGTCTTCTTGATGAGATGCCATTCTACACAATCAGCTGAATGTTCAAAAGTGAAGGTGCACGTTTCCTAAAAGTGTGAAGTGCTATGCAAAACTAATGAAAACAAGAAAAAGCAAGTATAACTGGAATTAAACTAACTAACAATCAGTCGATTACGAGATTTCAGAACTTGTTAATACTCAAGTGTAGTGTTAATGCAGACAAATCAGTTTTAGTTTACCATTACGATTTTGCTTTAATACTTCACTTGAGTTGGTTACTGTGTAGCATTTCACTCATTCAGTTCATTTAATTTAATTTTCTCTTTATCAACTAATCTGTCATTTGATGTGGGCAGTCAGTGGCAGTATATTCGTCCCAGTATTCTGTGAATGTTGTGTTAAGCAGGTTATTAGCACTAAAGTCAAGATAGTGTGAGAGGTAACACAACACAGTTCAAATTCAAGAGTTCAGCCAACTTCTGTGCAAAATCATCTAAGTCCTAAGTCGTTAAACGACCTATCATAGGTCGGGGCTTTTAGGTCGTGTTGTGCGAGTCAAGATGTTCAAGGCATATTCTCTTAAGTCAGATCATTCAAGTCCAAGAATTCGAAGCAATGGAGTCTTAAGTTCTTAAGTCGTTCAAACAAATTCGTGGGTTACGAGTTAAGGACTATCTCATTCGCGACCTAGTCATTCACATGTGGTCGCAAGTTGAGGATTAAGTGCTAACTCGCCAATGGTCCATGAGAAATTGCAACAAGGGGATCTCGAGCTATCTCCTACTCAAACCAGGGCATCAGTTCCTCTCTTCAAATCCCTTCCTCCACTAAGAATCCCATTCCTCATAAATCAGCCAACCTAATGCACTGAAACTCTTCCCCTTCTTCTCACAAATCACCGAAAGCCAAATCAAACCACTTCGATTTCCTCGGCGATCAATTGAAACGAAAATCGTGAAGCAAGGCATAAGGTAATCGAAATTGATAGTGCGGTGATAGCTGAGGATTGAATAGAGAATGGGATCACTTACGCAATATGAAATTGAAGATGATCGATGAACGAGTAGTTGGATTTGCCTTTGAGAGCGTGAAATCTTGTTAATGGCAGAATGAAAGTCAAGTCAGATGAAATGAAGGAGGAACGACCTAAGACATTTGTACCCCAGGGCAATGAAATGCGAACCGGCATCTCACGACCTAATTCCTTGCTAAGTCGTTCATGACATAACACCTACGAGCGCGAGAGAAAATCGAAGCACACGACCCACGACTTAAGGCGTGTACTTCGAGGGGCAAATGTTAACTCCCTTTTAGCAACGAGTTACGAGTTAAGAAATGAGCGACTCAGATTATGCCACGTCTTATAAGAAGCCAACGAGTTAAAAAGCCTAACACCTAAGTGGACTCGACGACTTACGACTTAGCTGCTGAAAGAGGATCTACGACTTACGACCTACCGGATTAAGGAGCTACGACCTAAGGGAAGTCTGCGACCTAACTACAGGAACTTCACGACCTAACTGCTGAAGGTAACTACGCGACCTAGCAATGTTGCGACCTAGAGACTTCGACTTAAGAAGGATACGACTTAACAGTCTACGACTCAACAGGCCACAACTTAACAGTTTACGACTTAGTGGGTGTACGACTTAAGAGCTCCACAGCTTACGACTCAACGAGTTAAGTCTTCTACGACTTAAGGGCTTTACGACTCAACGGGTTAAGTCTTCTTCGACTTAAGGGCTGCGCGACTCAAGGAGTTGAGCTTTCTACGAGTTAGGGACTTACGACTCAGGAGGATGCTACGACTTAAGGGTCTTACGACTCATGAGGTCTTACGACTCATGAGGTCTTACGACTTAGAGGCTCTATGACTCATGAGGTCTTACGACTCATGAGGTTTTACGACTCATGTGGTCTTACGACTCATGAGGTCTTACGACTCAAGAGGCCTTACGACTTAAAGCCCGTGCTTATGCTACCTTTATCTGGTAAGTCGGCTACGAGTTAGCACTTGTCTTCAACTGAGCCACAAGAAGAACCCAGTATGGCACCCACGAGTTATCTTAAGTCGGCTACGAGTTAGTGCTTACCTTAAGTCGGTCACGACTCATGACTTAGCCAATTTTCTATCCAGAATTCAGAGCTGCTCCTATAAATACCCCATCACTTCCAACATGGAGAGGACTTTTTGGCAAATCATTTCTTCAAGCGCCGTTACTCCGTCGAAGTCTTCATTCATCCAGCAATCAAAGATCCTCAAACATTCAAGACGCTATAACAATCTTCAAGAGATAATTCCTTACATCCAACATGGATTCATCGAATTTCATCGACGAAGATTGAGCCAGTAGTCAAGATTGTTTCCTTTGATCAAGTTGTACTGTTTTGATAAGAGATTTGTATCGATTTGTAATTGAATTCAGTAATAAAGAGATTCAAAGTGGACGTAGGCTTAATCTCAAGTCGAACCACTATAAATTACTGTCTTTTATTGCTTTTCTGCCAGTTTACTGCTTAAATTTTGTTCCCGTCACACGGGTGGTGCTTTCACGATTCTATTACACACACCGGGTGTTAGCGTTCACTTTTTAGCGTTAACACATACTAATTTGGAATCCGGCGATACTTCGACCGATTAACCCTCATCTAAATTACGGACGATATGGAACACTTGGATACTTCATCTTGTCAACGCACACTGTAGTTCTCCACGGGGACTGACAGTGGTACTTAGAAAATAACAGGCTACCATATCCCCATAATTGAACTCCGCCAAGTGCAGAAGCCACTATTTGTTTGTTCAGACTACAATAAGTTCTTCATACTAACTCGAAATTAGGCGATACTTTGACCGATGAACTCTCACCAAAATTACGAACAATACGGTACAGTCGGATACTTCGACTTGTGAACGCACACTATAGTTCTCCATGGTGACTAACAGTTGTACTTAGAAAATAAATGGCTATATTTCCACTTCAACACTCACTGTAGTTCTCCATGGGGACTGACAGTTGTACTTAGAAAATAAAAGGCTACCATATCCCCATATTTCAACTCCGCCTAGTGCAGAAGCGGCTATTTATTTTGTTCATACTGCAATAACTTCTTCATGCTAACTCAGAATCAGGTAAAATTTCGACTGATGAACTCCCAATTAAATTACGGACAATATGGTACACTCGGATACTTCATCTTATGAACGCACACTGTAGTTCTCCAAGGGTACCGACAACTTACTTGGAAAATAACACGCTACCACATATATTTGAACTCTGCCTAGTGCAAAAGCTGCTATATTTTTTGTTCAGACTGCAATATTTTCTTCATACTAACTCGGAATCCAGTGAGATTTCGACCGATTAACTCCCATCTAAATTACGGACAATATGAAACACTCGGATACTTCATCTTGTGAACGCACATTGTAGTTCTCCAATGGAACTGATAGTTGTACTTAGAAAATAACAGGCTACCACATCCCTATATTTGAACTCCGCCTAGTGCAGAAGCCAATTTTTTTTTGTTCAGACTGTAATAACTTCTTCATACTAACTCAGAATTAGGCGATACTTTGACCGATAAACTCCCACCTAAATTACAGACAATATGGTACAATCGAATACTTCGTCTTATGAACGCACAATGTAGTTCTTCATGTTGACTAACAGTTGTACTTAGAAAATAATAGGCCATATCCCCACTTCAACGCTCACTGTTGTTCTCCATGGTGACTAATAGTTGTACTTAGAAAATACCATGCTACATCATTATATTTGAACTCTGCCCAGGCAGAAGCCGCTTTTTTTCCATTCAGACTGCAATAACTTCTTCAGACGAACTCGGAATCAGGCAAAACTTCGACCGATGAACACCCATCTAAATTACTGACAAAATGGTACGCTCGGATACTTCATCTTGTGAACGCACACCGTAGTTCTCCATGTGCACCAACAATTTACTTAGAAAATAACATGTTACCACATCCCCATATTTGAACTCCGACTAGTGCAGAAGTCGTATTTTTTTTGTTCAGTCTGCAATATTTTCTTTATAGTAATTCGGAATCCGGCGAAACTTCAATGGATTAACTCCCACCTAAATTACGGACAATATGGAACACTCGGATTCTTCATCTTGTGAATGCACACTGTAATTCTCCATAGGGACTGTCAGTTGAACTTAGAAAATAACAGGCTACCATATCCCCATATTTGAACTCCGCCTAGTGCAGAAGCCGCTATTTTTTTGTTTATACTAAAATACGTTCTTCATACTAATTTGGAATCTGGCGAGACTTCAACCGATTAACTTCCACCTAAATTACGGACAATATGGAACACTTAGATACTTCATCTTGTGAACGCACACTGTAGTTCTCCATGGGGACCGACAGTTGTACGTAGAAAATAACAGGCTACCACATTCCCATATTTGAACTCCGCCTAGTGCAGAAGCCGCTATTTTTTTGTTCAGACTGCAATAAATTCTTCATACTAACTTGGAATTAGGCGATACTTCGACCGATGAACTCCCATCTAAATTACGGACAATACGGTACTGTCGGATGCTTCGCCTTATGAACGCACACTGTAGTTCTCCATGAAGACTAACAGTTGTACTTAGAAAATAACAGGCTATATCCCCACTTCAACGCTCATTGTGGTTCTCCATGGGGACTGACAGTTGTACTTAGAAAACAACAGGCTACCATATCCCCATATTTGAACTCCGCCTAGTGTAGAAAAGCCACTATTTTTTTGTTCAGACTACAATAACTTCTTCGTACTAACTCATAATCTGGCAAAACTTCGACCGATGAACTCCCACCTAAATTAAGGACAATATGGTACACTCAGATACTTCATCTTATGAACGCACACTCTAGTTCTCCTAGGGAACTGATAGTTTACTTAGAAAATAACATGGTACCACATATATTTGAACTCCGTCTAGTGCAGAAGTCGTTATTTTTTTGTTTAGACTGTAATATTTTCTTCATACTAACTCGGAATCCGACGAGACTTCAGCTGATTAACTCCCACCTAAATTACGGACAATATGGAACACTCGGATATTTCATCTTGTGAATGAACACTGCAGTTCTCCTTGGGGCAGACAGTTGTACTTAGAAAATAATAGGCTACCACATCCCAATATTTGAACTCCACCTAGTGCAGAAGCCGCTATTTTTTTCAGACTGCAATAACTTCTTCATACTAACTTGGAATTTGACAAAACTTCGATCAATGAACTCCCATCTAAATTACGGACAATATAGTACACTCGGATACTTCATCTTGTGAACGCACACTGTAGTTCACCTAGGGGACTGACATTTTGCTTAGAAAATAACGGGCTACCACATCCCTATATTTGAACTCTGCCTAGTGCAGAAGCTGCTAGTTTTTTATCCAGACTGCAATAACTTCTTCATACTAACACGGAATTAGGCGCTACTTCGATCGATGAACTGCCACCTAAATTACGGACAATATGGAACACTCCGATACATCATCTTATGAACGCACACTGTAGTTCTCCGTGGAGACTGACAGTCGTACTTAGAAAATAACAGGCTACCACAGCCCCATATTTGAACTCCGCCTAGTGTAGAAGCCGCTTTTTTTTGTTCAGACTGTAATAACTTCTTCATACTAATTCGGAATCCGGTGAAACTTCGACCGATTTACTCCCACCTAAATTACAGACAATATGGAATACTCGGATACTTCATCTTGTGAACGCACACTGTAGTTCTCCATGGGGACTGGCAGTTGTACTTAGAAAATAACATCCTATAACATCCCTATATTTGAACTCCGCCTAGTGCAGAAGCTGCTAATTTTTTGTTCAGAGTGCAATAACTTCTTCATACTATTTGGAATCCGGCGAGAATTCGACCGATTAACTCCCACCTAAATTACAAGCAATATGGTACACTCGGATAATTCATCTTGTGAATGCACACTATAGTTCTCCAAGGGGACTGACAGTTTACTTAGAAAATAACATGGTACCACATCCCCATATTTGAACTCCGCCTAGTGTAGTAGCCGCTATTTTTTTGTTCAGACAGCAATATTTTCCTCATACTAACTCGGAATCCGGCGAGACTTCGACGGATTAACTCCCACCTAAATTACGGACAATATGGAACACTCGGATACTTCATCTTGTGAATGCACACCATAGTTATCCATGGGGCAAACAGTTGTACTTAGAAAATAACAGTTAGTATGAAGAAGTTATGGCAGTCTGAAGAAAAAAAAGTGGCTTCTACATAGACGGAGTTCAAATATGAGGATGTAGCATGTTATTTTCTAAGTACAACTATTAGTCACCATGGAGAACTATAGTGAGCACTGAAGTGGGGATATAGCCTGTTATTTTCGAAGTACAACTATTAGTCACCATGGAGAACAACAGTGTGCATTCACAAGATGAAGTATCTTACTGTACCGTATTGTCTGTAATTTATGTGGGAGTTCATCGGTCGAAATATCGCCTAATTCCGAGTTAGTATGAAGAAGTTATTGCAGTCTGAACAAAAAAATAGCGGCTTCTACACTAAGCGGAGTTCAAATATGGGGATTTGGTAGCATGTTATTTTCTAACTGTTAGTCCCCATGGAGAACTACAGTGTGCGTTCACAAGATGAAGTATCTGATTGTACCGTATTGTCCGTAATTTAGGTGAGAGATCATCGGTCGAAGTATCACCTAATTCCAAGTTAGTATGAAGATGTTATTGCAGTCTAAACAAAAAAATAGCGGCTTGTGCACTAGGCGGAGTTCAAATATGGGGGTGTGGTAGCCTATTATTTTCTAAGTACCACTGTCAGTCCCCATGAAGAACTACAGTGTGCGTTCACAAGATGAAGTATCCGAGTGTTCCATATTGTCCGTAATTTAGGTGGGAATTAATCGGTTGAAGTTTCACCGGATTTTGAATTAGTATGAAAAAGTTATTGCAGTCTGAATAAAAAAATAGCAGCTTCTGCACTAGACGAAGTTCAAATATGGGGATATGGTAGCCTGTTATTTTCTAAGTACAACTGTCAGTTCCCATAGAGAACTACAGTATGCGTTCACAAGGTGAAGTATCAGAGTGTTCCATATTGTGCGTAATTTAGTTGGGAGTTAATCGGCCGAAGTCTCGCCAGATTTCAAATTAGTATGAAGAAGTTATTGTAGTCTGAACAAAAAAAATAGCGGCTTCTGCAATATGCGGAGTTCAAATATGAGGATGTGGCAGCCTGTTATTTTCTATGTACCACTGTCAGTCTCTATGGAGAACTACAGTGTGCGTTCACAAGATGAAGTATCCGAGTGTTCCATATTATCCGTAATTTAGGTGGGAGTCAATCGGTCGAAGTCTCGCTGATTCCGAATTAGTATTAAAAAGTCATTGGAGTCTAAAAAAATAGCGGCTTCTGCACTAGGCGGAGTTCAAATATGGGGATGTGATATCATGTTATTTTCTAAGTAAATTGTCAGTCTCCATGGAGAGCTACAGTGTGCGTTCACAAGATGAAGTATCCGAGTGTACCATTTTGTCCGTAATTTAGGTGGGAGTTTATCGGTCGAAGTATTGCCTAATTTCAAGTTAGTATGAAGAAGTTATTGCAGTCTGAACAAAAAAATAGCGGCTTCTGCACTAAGCGGAGTTCAAATGTAGGGTTGTGGTAGCCTGTTATTTTCTAAGTACAACTGTCAGTCTCCATGAAGAACTATAGTGAGCGTTGAAGTGGGGATATAGTCTATTATTTTCTAAGTACAACTGTAAGTCACCATGGAGAACTACAGTGTTCGTTCACAAGACGAAGTATTCAACGGTATTGTATTGTCCGTAATTTAGGTGGGGGTTCATCGGTCGAAGTATCGCCTAATTCCGAGTTAGTATGAAGAAGTTATTGCAGTTCGAATAAAAAAATAGCGACTTCTACACTAGGCGGAGTTCAAATATGATGATGTGGTAACCTGTTATTTTCTAAGTACAACTGTCAGTCCCCATTGAGAATTACTGTGTGCGTTCACAAGATGAAGTATCCGAGTGTTCCATATTATCCGTAATTTAGGTGGGAGTTAATCGGTCGAAGTCTCGCCGGATTCCGAATTAGTATGAAGAAATTATTGCAGTCTGAACAAAAAAAATAACGGCTTCTGCACTAGGCGGATTTCAAATATGGGGATGTGGTAGTATGTTATTTTCTAAGTAAACTGTCAGTTCTCATGGAGAACTACAGTGTGCGTTCACAAGATGAAGTATCCGAGTGTACAATATTATCCGTAATTTAGGTGGGAGTTCATCGGGCAAGTATCGCCTAATTCCGGGTTAGAATGAAGAAGTTATTGCAGTCTGAACCAAAAAAATAGCGGCTTCTGCGCTAGACGGAGTTCAAATATAGGAATGTGGTAGCCTGTTGTTTCCTAAGTACAACTGTCAGTGTCCATGGAGAACTACAGTGTGCGTTCACAAGATGAAGTATCTGAGTGTTCCATATTGTTTGTAATTTAGGTGGGTGAGAGTTAATCGGTCGAAGTATCACCGGATTTCGAATTAGTATGAAGAAGTTATTGCAGTCTGAACACAAAAAATAGCGGCTTCTACACTAGAAGGTGTTCAAATATGGGGATGTGGCAGCCTGTTATTTTCTAAGTACAACTGCCAGTCCCCAGAAGAACTACAGTGTGCGTTTACAAGATGAAGTATCTGAGTGTTCCATATTGTCCGTAATTTAGGTGGGAGTTAATCGGTCGAAGTCTCGCCGGATTCCGAACTAGTATGAAAAAGTTATTGCAGTCTGAACAAAAAAAATTGCAGCTTCTTCACTAGGCGGAGTTCAAATATGGGGATATGGTAGAATGTTATTTTCTAAGTAAACTGTCGGTGGCCATGGAGAACTAAGGTGTGCATTTACAAGATGAAGTATCCGAGTGTACCATATTATCCGTAATCTCGGTGGAAGTTCATCAGTCAAAGTTTTGCCTGATTTCGAGTTAGTATGAAGAAGTTATTGCAGTCTGAACAAAAAAAAACGGCTTTTGCCTAAGCGGAGTTCAAATATGATGATGTAGCATATTATTCTCTAAGTACAACTATTAGTCACCATGGAGAACTACAATGAGCGTTGAAGTGGGGATATAACATGTTATTTTCTAAGTACAACTGTTAATCACCATGAAGAAATATGGTATACGTTCATAAGTGAAGTATCAGAGTGTTTTATATTATCTGTAATTTAGGTGGGAGTCCATCGGTCGTAGTTTTGTCCGATTTCGAGTTAGTATGAAGAAGTTATTGCAGTATGAACAAAAAAATAGCGGCTTCTGCCTAGGCGGAGTTCAAATACGGGGATGTAACATGTTATTTTCTAAGTACAACCGTCAGTCAACATGGAGAACTATGGTATACGTTCACTAGATGATGTATCCGAGTGTTGCTTATTGTCTGTAATTTAGATGGGAGTCCATCGGTCGAAGTCTCGTCTAATTTCGAGTTAGTATGAAGAAGTTATTACAGTCTGAACACAAAAAATAGCGGCTTCTGCCTAGACCGAGTTCAAATATGGAGATGCTACTATCAAATCTACTTCCATAGCTACAACTAAAAATGCATGCACGTTGTGATTAAATGCAGGCCCACCTGGACGTGCATATGTACTCGTTCAATTAAGTGAAAAGAAGAGCTTAATGAAAGCACTTATTTCAAAACAAATAAGCTAACAATCACTTATCATTTTTTTAGTTAGCATTCAGCCTTTTTTTCCTCAAAACAAACAGAGCCTTAATTTTCATATGTCGTTGATAATGTAGATTATGAACAGTCTAAGAACAAGATTGGTGTTCTTTATGACATATTTGCACCTAAAAAGGAACCGCATGTAGGAAAAAAAAAACAATAATTTGATTGAAATTGAGGAGGAAACAAAGCGATTACATTTTGTAGCCTGTCAATGGACTTGGATGATGAGCTTGAGCATACATGATTTAGTTTACCTATCATCTTAGAACTTGTCAATGGACCAATTTATATTTGCCTCAGTATTACCTTTTTTTTTTTTTTCTAGAAGAGAACTCCAAATGAAACTTGAGTAGGATATGGAACAAATGAAAGAAATGGATGCACGTTAGACTTATTAGGATTTGAACAGTCTTAATTGAATCAATTTGGAGCACAAATTGCATAACTTCATGAAACAACTTCATACACATAAATCTAATTCAAATCAAATACGTATTAAAATTTGACGGATTAAAATCTAATTCAAATCAAATACACAACTTCATACACATAACTTTTTGAATTATGCATCAATCCGACGGATTACCCTAACCCATGAATTTGATGGACCACCTCTGTGTTGCCAGTCCGGTTAAGGTTATTTCTATTTTTTATACAGAAAACAAAGTTATTGCTTGTAAACTCTAGAAAGTATAAATCGTAACGCATCCTCCAAGTAAATTACATTGATTACATGTAGTCGGGGGATCGAAATCTAATCCTCATCCATGGAAACCAATTTCTTCAACCAATCACAAGCTATCCATCAGAGACTTACTACATATATAGTTGGACTTGGATTCATTTAAAGCTTAAACCAATGTAGTGATTCAAATTACTCTCAATGCATGGGAAGTTTCATTGTAACACGGTGACACAATCGATGACTCAATGGTTCTCCACTATTGGACTGTCCATTGATTTCAACTTCAAATTTGAGAGTTATATTCTACATGAACCAACTGTATGTAATTTTGTAGAAGTATGCATGCGCACATGCTGACACACACACCGTTTCGGGTAGCTGCTTTTTACTCATTTCATATGGTATATATGGAAGCAGAAATGCATACTGAAACATAATAATTCAACTTTTTTTTGGAACATAATTCATTCCCACAAGAATACGAAATTAGCGAAGATTGAACAATCGACCTTACATATGAGCGCCGCATGTCCTAACGAAGTGGGAAGCATAATTCAACTTTTGCCCGCAACACAGAGGAGGTTACTTATAAAGATTTCTGAAACCAAAACGTTTTGCATTTTAGTTAAACCGCCATTAATATGCAGAAATATATTGTGCATACAGTATACATCAATCATACCGGAAAGGGGGTTCTGAATTAGGAACAACTGAAATTTTAATTATCCACTATAACTTATCAGATGGGTACTTAAATAATCACCCCACCTACAGAACGGAGACAGAATTTCTTGAATGGTATATCATCACACACCCATTGAAATTTGAAAATAATTAGAAATAAATAAAACCAATTTTACAGGTATATACATCATATAAGGTCACTTGGTCAGTGCACGACTCAGTCTACTAATACAAACATCTGAAGCTCAACAATGCAAAGATTAAATCAAATGATCAGAAAAATTAACAATGAATGGAAAATATAATGAATGTACATTACATGACATACTCAGTTTAAACCAAAGCCTGAAGTTTGGAAAAATATAACAGTCAAGTACCTTTTCACATGAGAAATGTCAGACATTTGAACCTAGGGAGCTTTTCTCCGAATCTTGCTTGGTGATGGTCAATGGGGACCGAACTTTTGTTAAAAAACTAATAACAGCACCAAATTTGTAATTTTGATTAACCTGATTTAAATATAAGTTTTCTTGTTCTCATTTAAGTCCTGGAGGCTTGTTCACCATGTGAAACTCCAATGTTTACAGATACAGAGTTATGTAACTGCTGATTAGTATGGTTATCGGATGATCTTTGAGAGGTAGGTAATAGCCACTGGTTAGAATGATAAGTAGGACTATCACTTACAGGAGATGCCTCAAATGTGTCATGAAGTGGCATGCGACAAACGGGGCATGTTGGTTGTTTTTGTAGCCACTCGTCTATGCATGCAATATGAAAATTATGGTTGCATCCGGGCATTATACGGAGGATTTCTTTTTCTTCATAATCTGCCAAGCATATTGAACACCTGATAAAACAAATATAGGTTCAATTAGAAAGAAACTGGAAGGAACCATGATTAAAATATTTGGTTTTTCAAATTTTTATTGTAGAAAAAAACCAATATTGGAGTTAGTTTGGACTGGAAATGTCATTAGTTTGTCAGTTACAGGTTATGACAATTGTGTCTACCATCACTCAAAACTAATTGTTTGAATACTGAGTTTGGATAAGAGTTCAGATATTAATACTGACTTTAAATATTAACATATTAACCATTGGAGTTTAGTTCAAGTAACTTGGCGATTTTTCACATATTATAATTACATATTATAATGCTCTGTGCCTTAGATTTGATATTCAAAATCGCCAAGTTGGGATATTAATTACTTACTTTATTTAACTTATGTATAATCTAGTAATTTAATCAAAGTTTGAGTTGATTAACTAACAAACTCAAATATAAATTCGGTTTACAAGAATAAGTCTACTATTAGGTGATATGCCAATCCTTTCTGTAAGCATACAATTATTTTAATGTGCTCTTCTGTCATTTTCTTCTCGATCTCTTCCAAATGTGAAATGAATTCAGATTTGAGTTAGAGGATCCATGTGACATCAAACGCCTCCAAAAACAAACGGTTGTTTAACATTGAAGAAAAATTTAAGTTCAATAAACACAATAACTTCAATGTCTGAATCTGAGCTAATTGACTTACATGTCAGATCTTCTTTTTAATGTCACTGTATAAATTATAGATTATACAACAATGCAACAAATAGGTTTCTATCTAGAGGAGCTTTCTTAGTTTAGATTCAGCATTCATTGTGTTCAACTATTTACACAAGTATAATCCAGACTAATCAATTTTTGATCTCTAATAACACCAAAAAAAAAACAAAAAAAAAATAGAGAATTAAAACTTACTGTGCATCTTCACTGGACTTGAAAGCCTCATGACTATATTTCACTGTAGGAATAGCAGAAACAGCAATAGGCTCCAATCCATGGTTTGCATGTTCCATCTACATCAATTTAATACTCATTAATTATCTTCATGTTATGATGATTATATAATTAGCATACAATTCTTTCAGGTAAAGGAAAAAAAAAACTAAAGATATACATACCATGTCAAGATCAGATCCCAGCTCAATATCAATAGTTGCAGAATCCTCATCAGATCGAACCCGAACACACATCAAACGTGCACAGACGAAAACAATGAAAGTAGCACTCATTCCAAATCCAATTATAGTGGTCACAAGATTCAATCCAGAACCCAACATGTTGAAATTTTGCTTTGTTCTAGAGTACAGTTATGGAATTTGGGTGACCCATGTTCTTGTATAAGCTTTGAAAAATGGAAAGAGATTGTGCTAGTAATAGTAAATCAAGATTTGTAGAATATAATGCATTAAAAATATATTGCTGAAAGGTTCTGTTTTGTTTTGTAATGATGAAAGACTAAGTTTTGAGATCAAAACAAAATAGAGAAATATATTTTGCCTGATATTTTTTGGTCAATTTTATTCTGCTGTGGCTGTATTTTTATGGATAAAATGTTTGTTTAGCTTTTTATATAATTCAGGAAGGATCTGTATTGTGAGCTATATATGTTGCAAGCAAATGGAAAAATGAGTAGACAAAAGGTGATTATTGATTTGTTCGTGGACTAACGTGGTTTAAGTATTATATCGGAGGAGGGTTCCTTTGGAGAAACTTTGTGCAAATAGATGATTAGATGAAGCATATAATTGAGGAATGAGAGGGCAGAATATTATATTGATAGTTGGAGCATGTATGTGTGGCATGTTGTAATAATTGACAATTTAAAAGGACAATTGTGACTAGAAAATGTTAATGTAGAAAGTATCTTTTTATTACGAATAAATTCATAACAACAACAATAATAATTCTTCTATGTGTTAATGCACTAGGATATATAATATGTTAAAATAAATTTGCAAATAAGTTCCAATAATTCTCCAAACAACATATATAGTTTAGCAAATATTTTTTCTCCTCACTCGTGTCTTTTTTTCCTCTTCTTCCACATGAACTCTAAAAAAAATTTCCTCATCCTCCCATGAATTCTAAAAATACAGTATTCTGTTAAAAAAAGTTCGTCATCTTTTCCTTTTTAAAAAACTTCATCATTAATTTATGTTGGAAATGTTTTTGTTTATGAAGCGAACTTATTAAAAAAACAAAAAAAAACAGTTTAATGGTAATTTATTTATGAACCATTATTATAATTGAGCCGTTGCAAGTTTATAACGGTAATATATTTATGAATCATTATTATAATTGAGTCATTATAAGTTTATAACGGTAATATATTTATGAATAATTATTATAATTGAGCCGTTACACTTGCACAACGGTAATATATTCATGTGACATTATTATTGAGCCGTTACAAAAGCTAATGGTATTACAATATTGTTTTAAATGAGAATAAATTAAAATCCATTAACATTCTATCACTTTAGTAACGTATACAATTTTCATTTTTTCTATTTAAATGATAGATAAACAGAAAAGAAAATAGAAAAGAATAACATACATTTTTTTTTCTTCTTCCTTCAACAAAACTAAACACCTTGAGCAGTATTTCAGAGTGCAAATCAGAATCGACTTTGTCGGTGCAAACAGGTTGATATTTTTAAAGGTTAGAGAGGTTGTTTTATTCTAGAGGCGGCGACGTTTGTTTTTCAGAACTGCTTTGCACCTTCAAGCAGAACGTCGAAATGCCTTCAAGAGAGTGACAACGTAC
Source organism: Allium fistulosum (assembly GCA_030737815.1). Classification (NCBI taxonomy): domain Eukaryota; kingdom Viridiplantae; phylum Streptophyta; class Magnoliopsida; order Asparagales; family Amaryllidaceae; genus Allium; species Allium fistulosum. The sequence goes on along the minus strand of CM060907.1, from coordinate 638,750,943 downwards.
ACGACTCAACCGAAGTTCATTGTTCCCAACAATTTGAAGACGTTCCAGACAACAATGACTTCTGTTGCAACTATTGATGATGCTGCATCGACCTCAAATTTCAGATGATGGCTGACAGGTCAGTAGAGACGCAGTCTCATAAACTTCAAAAAATAGCTCATGAGATCGTCTTCGAAGGTATAGTTATTGATGAACAATTCCAAGTTGTTGTTTTGATAGATAAACTACCGTGGAAATTAGGGAGGCATCCCTATCATACTTTCATATTGTAAAGCGGGTCCCTGTCAAAGTTTTATTGTAAATCCGGTCCCTATTTTATAGAAACAAAGAAAAATTATTGCTGAAATGTCAGCAACTTTTATAAATAAGTGCTGATATTTCAGCAACTTTCCCTGTCAAAGTTTCATTGTAAATCCGGTCCCTATTTTCTAGAAACAAAGAAAAATTATTGTTGAAATGTCAGCAACTTTTATAAATAAGTGCTGATATTTCAGCAACTTTCATACACTATGTTCACAGTGTACATAAATGTTGCTGAAATGTCAGCAACTTTTATAAATAAGTGCTGATATTTCAACAACTTTCATACACTATGTTCATAGTGTACAGAAAAGTTGCGGAAATGTCAGCAACTTTTATGAAAAGTTGCATCATGCTCTGCAATAATCGTGAATAAAAAACAGAGACCTAATTTATACTGAAATTTAGTGAAGAATTTTTCGTGTATTTTGAACCTTAATAAGGACCTGTGCCAAAAGTACCCTAAACTACCCCCTAGTTGGAAGGATTTTAAGAAGAATCCGAGACATAAAACTAAAGAATTTTCTTTGGAAAGCTTGATAACTCGCATTTGTATTGAGGAGGAATCATGTAAACAAGGTATGAAGGAAGAAGTGCTTGCTGTTACAGGCAACACTAAGAAAGCTGCAGTTCTGAAACCAAATTCTAAAATGTTTAAGAATCAGAACCATAAGCTTAGTCAGAACCGCAACAAACAGAAACCAACACAAAAAATGACTTTGGACGGTTGTTTCTTTGCTATAACTGTAGAAAACTAGGTCATATGGCATGCAAGTGCAGGAACAGACCAGACCCTGCACCGCAGGCTAACCTAACTGAGGAGCCTCTAACGGCTATGATTACTGATTCACCTTGTTGGGGGATCAGAGGGTTGGTGGATAGATACTAGTGCTACACGCCATGTCTCCTATGACCGTGCTATGTTCAAAACATACATGGAGACTAAGAACAAGAAAGTGTTGTTGGGAGACTCTCACACCACTATTGTTGTTGGGATTGGAAGCGTAGAGCTGAAGTTTACCTCTGGTAAGACCGTCATTCTGAAGGACGTAATGCACACTCCAGAGATGAGAAAGAATCTTGTTTCAGGTTATCTTCTTAATAAGGCTAGTTTTACACAGACTATTGGGGCTGATATGTAAACCATCACTATGAATGGTATGTTTGCGGGTAAGGGTTATGCAACTGATGATATGTTTAAACTGATGTTGAATGTATAAAATGTTTTCTTCTGCTTATATGTTGTGTGATTTTAATATCTGGTACTCTAGATTATGTCATGTGAATAAACGTATAATTCATAACATGAGCACCTTAGATCTTATCCTTAAAATATCACAAACTAATTTGATAAATGTGAATTATGTAGTCAAGCAAAAATCACTAAGAAACCACATAAATCAGTTGATAGAGTTTCTGAACCTTTAGATTTGATTCATTCTGATATATGTGAGTTTGATGGAACTTTGACTAGACATGGACACCGTTACTTTATCCTTTTATTGATGACTGTTCTGATTTTACTTATGTATACCTTATAAAAATAAAAGTGATGCATTTGATATGTTTAAATCATTTAAAAATGAAATTGAGAATCAATCTAATAAGAAATTTAAGAGACTTCGTAGTGATAGAGGAACAAAATACGAGTCTAGTTTATTTCTTGATTTCTATAAATTGCATGGTATAATTGATAAGAGACCTGCACCTTATTCACCTGAAATGAACGGTAAAGCTAAAAGAAAAAATAGAACCTTTATCGAATTAGTCATAGCTATCTTATTGAATTCGGGTGCAGCAAAACATTGGTAGGGGGTATTTTATTGACTGTATGCCATGTATTGAATAGAATCCCTAAATCAAAAAGTAGAATCTCACCATTTGAAATTTTAAGAAATTATAAACCAAATGTATCTTATTTTAGAACTTAGGGATGTTTGGCATATGTTCGTATACCAGACCCTAAGAGAATAAAATTAGCAAGTAGAGCATCTGAATGTGTATTTATTGGCTATGCTATTAATAGCAAAGCATATAGATTTTATGACCTGAATACACATAATATAATAGAATCTAATGATGCTGATTTTTATGAATCTAGATTTCCTTTTAAATTGAGGAGTAGTGGAGGCACATCAAGTAACACCATTCCTATTAGAACATAACTTAATGAGTCTTCTGAAAATGAACCTAGAAGAAGTAAAAGAGCAAGAACCTCAAAAGATTTTGGTTCAGATTTTTGTGCTTTTACTATAGAGGAGGATCCCTTAAACTCCAAGAAGCCTTATCTTCCTTGGATGCCAATTTTTGGCAAGAGGCTATAAATGATGAAATGGATTCTTTAGAATCCAATAAGACTTGGCACTTAGTAGATCTACCACCTGGTTGTAATTCTATAGGCTTTAAATGGGTACTTAAAAAGAAATTAAAACCTAATGGCACAGTTGATAAATATAAAGCCCGTTTAGTAGCTAAAGGATTTAAGCAAAGAGAAAATGTAGACTTTTTTGACACCTTTTCACCTGTAACTAGGATTAGATCCATTCGAATACTAATTTCACTTGCATCTATTCATAATTTAATAATATACCAAATGGATGTTAAAACTGCCTTTTTAAATGGTGAATTGGAAGAGGAAATTTATATGGACTAACCTGAAGGATTTGTAGTTCATGGTCAAGAACATAAAGTTTGCAAGTTAGATAAATCATTATATGGCTTAAAACAAGCACCTAAAAAATCGCATGAAAAATTTGATAACTTAATAATCTCACGTAGTTTCAAAGTTAATGAAAGTGACAAATGCATTTTCAATAAATCTGAGAATGACATTTGTATTATCATATGTCTGTATGTAGATGACCTACTTATTTTTGGGTCACACATTCATGCCACAAACTATGTTAAATCTTTTTTAAGTGTCGATTTCGATATGAAAGATCTAGGTGAAGCAAGTGTAATCCTTGGTATTAAGATTACTAGGTCCGAAAAGGGACTTTCTTTGGATCAATCTTATTATATTGAGAAGATTCTAAAGAAATACAATTACTTTGACTGTAAACCTGCATGTACACCATATGATCCTATTGTAAAGCTATTTAAGAAAACTGGTGAAGGTGTAAGACAGTCTGATTATGCGAGCATCATTGGCAGCCTTCGGTATGCCACTGATTGTACTAGACCTAACATTGCCTATGTCGTGGAATTATTATGCAGGTTTACTAGTAGACCTAGTATAGAGCATTGGAATGCTATTGAGAGGGTCATGTGATACCTAAAAAAACCTGAACCTTAGGTTACATTATGAAAAATTTCCAGTTGTCCTTGAAGGTTACACCGATGCAGACTAGAATACTTTATCTGATGATTCAAAAGCAACCGGTGGCTATATCTTTAGCATTGCTGGAGGAGCAGTTTCTTGAAAATCCAAGAAACAGACTATTTTGGCTTAGTCTACTATAGAGTCTGAGATGATAGCACTAGCCACAGCTAGTGAAGAAGTAGAGTACTCAAAAAATCTGCTAGCTGAGATTCCTTTATGGGAAAAACCGATACCAGATGTGTTAATCCATTGCGATAGTACCACGGATATTACAAAAGTACGGAACCATTATTACAATGGTAAGAGACGATAGATACATAGTAAGCACAATATTGTTAGAGAGCTACTCTCTTCAGGTGCTGTTAAAGTGGATCACTTACGTAGTGATGAGAATTTGGCAGATCCTTTGACGAAAGGACTAGCCAGAGAAAAAGTCTTTAGAACTTCTAAAAGAATGAGACTATTACCCTTAGATTATTGAGTCACGCACAATGGTAACCCGACCTAATGACTGGAGATCCCAAGAACTAGGTTCAATGGATAAGAACAAGTTGTGAAGTGATATTAGTTGAACATGCTATTTTTATATTAAGAAGCACGTATTCCTTAAGTGATTGGAGGATGAGTTAATAGAAACTCTTAATGAGATCTATACTCTATTTGGAGTAGAGTACCTACTTTCAGGAGTACTCTTGATAGACTCACCTATGTGAATATGGAAATGTGGTCGTTTCCTACGGAGTTTTGGGCAAAATTCGTAAAGCATTCACTAAATTGGGATAGACGTGCATGACCATAAATGCACGGGCTTATTTGATTGCACTCTAGAAAGATTGTGTGTGATCTGATGTCAGAAATATAGTTCAAGACTATGTGTCACTCTAGTAAAAACTGAATCCTATCCACTATGCAAAGGTTCAAGTCGAAAGACACCTTTGTTTATGCACAACCATATGTTTTCAGAAACTGCTCGAAAATATTTTAAAAAAAATTCAAGTGGGGGATTGTTGGAAATGTTTTTGTTTATGAAGTGAATTTATTAAAAAAAATTAAATAAAAAATAGTTTAATGATAATTTATTTATGAACCATTATTATAATTTAGCTGTTGCAAGTTTATAATGGTGATATATTTATGAATCATTATTATAATTGAGCCGTTGCAAGATTATAACGGTAATATATTTATGAATCATTATTATAATTGAGCCGTTACACTTGCACAATGATAATATATTTATGTGACATTATTATTGAGCAGTTACAAAAGCTAATGGTATTACAATATTGTTTTAAATGAGAATAAATTAAAATCCATTAACATTCCATCACTTTAGTAACGTATACAATTTCCATTCTGCCTATTTAAATGATAGATAAACAGAAAAGAAAATAGAAAAGAATAACATACATTTTTCTTTTTCTTCTTCCTTCAACAAAACCAAACACCTTGAGCAGTATTTCAGAGTGCAAATCAGAATCGACTTTGTCAGTGCAAACATGTTGATATTTTTAAAGGTTAGAGAGGCTGTTTTATCCTAGAGGCGGCGGCGTTTGTTTTTCAGAACTGCTTTGCACCTTCAAGCAGAACGCTGAAATGCCTTCAAGAGAGTGACAACGTACACAACTCAGCCGAATTTCATTGTTCCCAACAATTTATAAGCTTAATTTTCTTATTGAAGTATTTGTAAGATAACTACAATAAAACTCTTTTGTCTTGCATCGTCTAGTATTTTATTACTCTCCTCTTTATATATCATTATTTCTACTATGGTTTGATTAAGTGTATGAAGTATGGATGAGTAAATAAGCCAACATAGTGATTGATGTGACAATCGTCCTACACCACCGGCATCCAATATAACCTGTATAATGCACTGCAATAGTGCCCGATTGATGTAGGACGATTGTCAAGGTTGTAGTAAAGTAAATTAATCATAGAACTTGTCGTATATCTTCTAGCATAACGAATAAAATATAACATTAAACATCTCAGGTATAAAACAAGCGAGACAGCAACAGCTGAATGAATCACAGAAATTTTAATGACCCACTTTTTTGTACAGTTTAAGCGGCCAATAAACCACACATGAACCACTCAAATTGAATGGAAAGGCGGATAGTTAGGGAAAAGAAAGAAGAAAGAAGTCAAAAGAAACTAAACAACACAGAATCTCACAGCGGAACGAATAATCTATAATATATGAGAAATCTTTACACAAAAACAAAACTGTAATATATGTATATACAGATGTTAATCAGAGTATACTAACCTATTTCAGTTCGGATAGTTATAACAACTTGTCCTCACAATTGTTGAATAATATACAACAATGAATGCAATGGAAAAAAATCATGTATGTGAATACGTCTCTGGGCCTCCAGCTCTTCTTTTGAAGCTCCAAAAATATCCAACTAAATCTGGAAATATGCTTGGTCTGACCCGATCATTGTAGGAAAACAACGCCCAGGTCAATCTGGTAAAACCAGGGTGAGAAGCACAATCAAATGGATTCTTAAATTTTAAATAACCTTTCAAAACAAAGGTATCTCATAAGACCACACCGCACATAAACACAGACGGGTTTTTACCTTACGATAACCAAAACCTTTTATATCAGAATCTAGTGATATTATGATAATGTCTAAGGGCGAAAATAATAATAATCAAGTAGTTGTGATGCTCGTGATCCATTCTACTCGGATTTAGAGAAATGATTTTTTGAAATCTAAGAACAAAACTTTCCCTCTACTGGTATTTGGCGATATCTCGCATGATTTTCGACGAATTCGAGCGCGATCAATATTTAAAAATACTAAGGACCGATGCGAACAACTTTCCTTCTGACGGTGAAGGCTAATCGTTGATGCATGATGAGATTTGGATTTTTGAAAGGAGGAAAACTATATTTTCTCTTGCTTTGAAATGTTTACTGTAAGCAAACTAAGAAATAAACAAAATCTCTCTGCTGCTCACCTTGGTTTCTTATTTATAGCATGGCCAAAGAAAAGATCAAGGGGATAAAGAAACCAAATGGAAGGAGAAGTGAAAGGAGAAGTAGGAGCCAGGCAGTGTCAAGGCAGCAAAATGGAGGCTGGATGGAAGATGCCCGTACTTTGTATTAGGGTGTGCATGTAGGGTAGATTTTGGTTTTAGATTTTTAATAGTTTTTGTTACTTCGCAACACCAGATCGCGTCCGATTATGAGCCGCGATCTACGGAAAATGAAATAGGATCACGTACAAAATTGGAACGTGATCACAAAACAACACTAAAATAGACAAGTTATCTTATTCTATAAAGTGTCAAAAATGCCCCCAGCTTGCCGTAAAATACGTCAAAAGGAAATTTGAATATTTTCCAAATTAAAATTATGGAAAAATTCAATAAATTAAGTTAAAAATACATCAGTGAAAATCAGGTCTTAATTTGAAACATAGATTTTTATTATAATTTAATTCAATTCCGAATATTTAAACAAATTAAATATTCAAACTCGAAGGCTCAAAAATACGGGTCATTACACTCTCCCCCCTTTAAGAAGAATTTTGTCCTCGAAATTCCAACATAAGAATACTCAATATTATTCATAAGCTCGCATGATGTTCATAGATCATTTATATACCAAATATGATTCGATCACTACTCGAATACATAACTCCACTTCCAAACTAGCATCGCTCATTTGATTTTCTAGTGTGGACTCTAATCAGGTTCCTTGATTAGGAACCTCTATTTCCCTTACATAGCTATATACTATGATAGAAATACTTGGTTCCATATCAAAAACCCTCATCAAGTGCTCGCTGTCAAAAATCGAATGATAAATCCTTATTTGGAATGGTGTGAAACTTCTCAAAGGCTTGTACTCGAATATTAGATCAAAACTATATGAAAAAAATAATCTACATCCATTCCACGTACTTATTTAATTGGTTATTTCTAATACCAATTCTGTTACCACTAAATTATTTTTGAAAACATTTCATAAAACATAGCTTAAGTTGTAAAACTTATAAAATTCCCTATCATACCCTAAGGGTATACCCAACCTTAGATTCAAACCTTTATTTTGAATTTATTTAAGAATTTTAAGCACTTGGTTTTTATTTAAAACACTATTTGGAATGATACTATATATTTTGAAAACTTAAGGGTCAAATACTCGGATATTTATTTCAAAAACTTTTCAAATGATATTATATATATTTTAATCCATAACAAATATATATACAGCCCGAGTAACCCCAAAATTATATCAAGTAAATGGGTATTACCAAACAGTATTATATATTTCCTTACAAGAGGAATAATACCGAAGAGAAACGTTTACCATCTGAACGTATCTCTTACCCATTTTTAGTTATTTTCAAGCCACTTGCATTAGTTAACTTAAAAACAAATTTTCAAATTTTCAAAATCCCCTTTTTGAAACCATTCCAAATATATTCCAAATAAATAGTTTTCATCAAACTATCAGTTTCCAAATTACTTTGGATTCGTCCGGATTCAAACTCGTCCCGCCTATACACTGATAAACAGAATAATTTACTAAGTGCACAATACCGTTCACGTAAGAAAACATCTGATCATTACTTAGAAGATTATTCTGATCACCACAAAACAAATCGGGACTTATTTCCCGAACCAAATCCAAAGGAATACACATTCCCTTTAAATTCTCTTTTTCAAAGGAATTTATACCAAAAATATATTTTTAAGTAAACTATATCAAAAATATTAATACACCAAAAATCCCTTTAAGAAACTATTATTACCATTTGCAAAATTATTTATACTCCAAAACTATCTCAAATAAAATTATTATTTCTTTTCTCCAAAATCATTTGAAATAGTAATATACACATTTACTTTATAGTAAATCAAACCATACTTTTGGGATCAAATCAAAATTTGTTTTATCAAAACAATTATATACCGAGATCCTAATGGTAGCATATTGCCCACTTAAAAACTCGAAAATGAACACCGACGACGTTGCAATTATCATCGAAATTATTTTCCAACGGCCGAAGCTAGTTCAGTTCTTATATCCCTTTGAAAATCCTTAGAAATGTTTTTATCCCGAAAATATTCTCAAATACTATTATTAACTTAGAAACCTTAAAAACCATTTTCCAAAATACCGGAATTTAAATTCTCAAGTTATTATAACACATGTTTATAAATCAAATTTATAAAATGTCCCCATTTTAAGGAAATCATTCTCAAATATTTATTGCGAAAATATTCTAGCTTCCTTATATAAATCATTTTTCAAGTATTTATTTCAGAAATATTCAAGTTTTCTTTTAATAAAATCCTTTTATAAAACCCTAATTTAAAACAACCAACTTTCATATTTAATCATTTTCAAAATATTTACTTCAAAATATTCCAATTTCATTTTAATAATAAAAACATTTATTAAAACTTAATTTCTATCAAATCAATCCTTTATATAAAATCATATCTAAAATATTCAATCCATAATTTTCAAAATTTCCTTTAAATAAACATCCTTAGAAATCAAATTTTAACTCAACATTATCAACGAACACCTTATAATCAAATTGTGAAACTTAATTCACAAGGTTTTCATTTCAATGTTTCCAAGATTTCTATATATCCAATCCAGGTTTCAAAAAGGAAGATTCAAGATAGATTAATCAATAATTGTCAATGCTCAAAAATGGGCGAACATGACCGATCAAATTCTAGATGATAATGATGGAATATTATCATTTCCTATTAAACAAGCACACCCAAGAATACCTATAATTTTTTTATTCTTTTATATATAAAAAATATATATCCAGGTAAAATTATTTCATTTACCCATTTTAAAATAATATTGTATCGATTGGTCCTGTTCAAGTGTTTAGGAAATTCCTATCGATAACGTTGGCCAAACGCATCGACCAGAATTCTTAAGCTACTCAACAGATCAAACAACATAATATAAAACATATTTATGATAATAACAAATACGTGCTCTTATATATACACACTCAAACTCATCATACCTAGGGTCTCACTTACCATATCTCAAATGAGTTAACCCCACCAAAACCTAGGTGTTCGCTCAACCTAAGCTCTGATACCACGTTGTAACGATCCACTTTTCCATACAGTTTAAGCGGCCAATAAACCACACATCAACCACTCAAATTGAACGGAAAGGCGGATAGTTAGGGAAAACAAAGAAGAAAGAAGACAAGAAGAAACTAAATAACACAGAATCTCATAACGGAACGGATAATCTATAATATATGACAAATCTTTACACAAAAACAAAACTGTAATATATGTATATACAGATGTCAATCAGAGTATACTAACCTATTTCAGCCCGGACAGTTATAACAATCTGTCCTCACAATTGCTGAATAATATACAACGATGAATGCAATGGAAAAAAAACCATGTACATGAATACGTCTCTGGGCCTCCAGATCCTCTCCTGAAGCTCCAAAAATATCCAACTAAACCTGTAAATATGCTCGGTCTGACCTAAGCATTATAGGAAAACAACGCCTGGGTCGGTCTGAAACCAGCGTGAGAAATATAATCAAATGGATTCTTAAAGTTTAAATAACCTTTCAAAATAAATGTATCTCGTAAGACCACACCGCACATAAACACAGACGGTTTTTTTACCTTACGATAACCAAAACCTTTTACATCAAAAATCCAGTGATATTACTATAATGTCTAAGGACGAAAATAATAATAATCAAGTAGATGTGATGCTTGTGAGCGTACATCACAACAATACTAGGTATATAATCGAAAATCGATAAGCCACGTTCGCTAATTATGTAGGATTTCCATGGAGGTGCCCTCAGTACATCGAGGAACGGTCCTTCTGCACAAGGATTAGAGATATCCTTTCGAAGCAGCATACATCCCTAGTGATGTACCATAGGAAAAACATGGCTGGTCTCGCTAAGACAGAGTGCATCGCTCCATACATGCATAACAACTGTAAGTGACATCTAGGAGGAGCCGACTACACCCTATGGGTTTGCCAACCCTACTGGCCATGCCTCATATCTCTGGTTTTAGTCATTTCCACTGATGAGGTTACGTCTGGCATTCCAGCTTACGCACCACTACCAAAATAGATCACGGAATCCCACATGGATTCCAATACCCCAACGGGTCTCGGAATCACACATGGATTCTCACATCTCAAATAGATCTTGGAATCACGCATGGGTTCCCATACCCCAACGGGCCTCGGAATCAAACATGGATCCCAACATCTCAATATATCACGAATCTCCTCCATAGAACCGTATATGGTTTTTTGTGTGGTTATGGGTTCGAGACATCTCTTACGAGTACACTCTTCCGTTCCCGGGTGCTCCACAAAACCAAACATCGATTTTCGAAATGCTCAATACCGGTTCTTTAGGAAATAATCAGACAATACATAAGAGCGGGGATCACCCCCTAACTATTTAAGTGGACGGGTCTCCTTATCATTTGTCCTATAAGAACGAAACGAGTTTATACGTACAGTATAGCACCACCGACGGTAACTGTACCATATAATCCCCGTGTTTCCACTAGATATTTCCAGAGTTAAAAATCCTACGGTGTTAAGTAGGGAATATTTCTCTACCACCAAAATTTAGAAGGATTACATATTTAGGCCAAGATTTGATAGTGGGTTATTAAATTTCAAATAAACAAACATTCAAAACAAAGATTACGTTTCCCACGGAAATCACCAAGCCTCTTAAATTAATCTTTCATTAATTTAAAATCAAATTTCAAATACTTGGAAATCACTTCCATATAGTTATCTCAACATGATAAGTATATTCACAAACCACTATATTTTTGATACTTAGAAAATATAACCATATACTTATCTCAATGGTATAGGTATATTCACAAACCATTTTGCTTAAAAACTTGAAAAATCTTAAAAATAGATATGGACAGTACCGTTCAATATCGACCATGGACCGCAGCTTACACAATATTTACGTCGCTATCCCAGCAAATCCATAATAAACTTTAGGCAATCCCTGTCCCTCGAATTACGCCATGAAGATCAACTATTTCTTCCCAAATCCCTTTTATTTTATAAATATTACCAATTTACAAGGTTTCTTTATAAATCTCCAATCCCATTATAAAACATTCTTAATAAATCTCAACCCCCGTTTACAAAATTTCTCCTTTTCAGATCTTTAAAAATCATTTATAAATTCTTTTATAAATATCCAAAACCATTTATAAAACTCTTCCCATATTTAAACAACTTATTTACTAACTTTCAAGTTGGTAAGATTCCTTTGATAAACCATAAATTATTAAAAATAGCTTTAAATAACAAATTACTATTTAAACATCCTTCTATTTCATTTTAATCAAACCTTATTTAAAATAATCACTTTAGAATCTATTTAAGAATATATTAAATTAATTTCAAACACTATTATTGTATTAATAATTTAACTTCAAAACAATATTAAGTTAATAATTAATTAATTTTAAAAGATTATTAAAACAATAATTAATTAACTTTAAACTAATATTAATATGATAATTAATTAACCTATAAATATATTTAAATAACTTAAATTAATATAATTAATTAATTAAATTTAATTAAAAACTAAAGTATAGTTAAATTACTTTAAATAAATGATTAAAGAAAAATTAAAACATTTCAAAATAATAACTAAATAACTTTAAAATAATAATTAACATTCTTAAATAACATTTAAGAAATAACTTTTAAGAACCATATTAATAAAATAATTAACTTTAAATTATTATTAAAACAATTATAAATTATCTTTATAATATTATTACTAATAAGTTATTACCTTTTTAAATCTTATTACTAAATAATAATTATCTTTAAACATTATATTAAATTATCCGTAAAATAACTTTCAAAGCAATAATTAGTTTTTTTAAATTTTGAAGGAGGCTTAACGATCACCAGGGTACTTAAAAAAACTACCACAATATTCAATTAACTTTTCAAGTTAATAACAGATATTTACATAATCCACGACTACGTAAATAAATCCAACGCTTAACCAACATTGGTTAAAATATCACTTATTCAAAGCGGGATACCAATTAACAATATATAATCGAATGTCCAAATCTATAAAATAGCATAACGGGGATTTATTTTGCTAATTAAATGTCAAATTAATTTAGTTAGCGGAACGGTGTTTTATTCCGCTAACAAGGTTCCAATTACCATATTCAGTCCAATTTCACTCGACGGTAATTTTTTTGTCCAAATAAACATCAATAATTAAGGTATATAAATTTTGAATGACGTTATTAAATTAAATAACGTAATGTAGATTCAGCTTATTTTAACATGTCAGAAATTTATACTTTTCCAAAGTTACCAACATGTTATACTATGACGTTGTAATTGTCAATATGAGTACAACACAAAAATTCATGGGTCAAACGGTTAATATGAACGAGATATATAATTCCAAAGTTTAAACATTTTAAACTTAACAATTATATTAAATAATTAAGTCCTCAACCAATTTCTTTTGGGCCTAAGCCCATAATCCATGCACCAAAGCCCGCTGTTCTCCTTTCCCTCATGCTACAGCAACTCTTCTTCCTAGAACCCCATATGCTTGCCTAAACCCAAACAACCGTGCACGCCGTGCACATGCACATGGATTCCTCCAACGAATGACGCAACCAACATGCCCCTCCTCGCGTGCTCGACTCGATGGCACCACCGCCTTGCTTTCCAGCCCCCCGCATCAAAATGTGACCCTTCAAGTTCAAACCTAAAATCGCGACAGCTCCTAGAATCATGCGACAATAATAAGCGTTGAAACCCGCCAAAATTTCTCCATTCGACTGCCTCACTTCCATGAACACAACGCCAAACCCTGAATCTCCAATCGATGCTCCAATCGAAATTATACCCGAGCCTTAGATTTCAACCAATGTCGACCGTCGACACGGAATCGCGCCGAAACTTCCCTAAAAATCCTATACTTCCACACGATCCCAACGATGCAAACGGCGTCGATCCATTCTACTCTGATTTAGAGAAATGATTTTTTGAAATCTAAGAACAAAACTTTCCCTCTTCTGGTATTTGGCGATATCTCGCTTGATTTTCGACGAAATCAAGCGCGATCAATTTTTGAAAATACTAGGGGCCGATGTGAACAACTTTCCTTTTGACGGCGAAGGCTAATTGTTAATGCATGATGAGATTTGGATTTTTGAAAGGAGGAAAACTATATTTTCTCTTGCTTTGAAATGTTTACTATAAGCAAACTAAGAAATAAACAAAATCCCTCTGCTGCTCACCTTGGATTCTTATTTATAGCATGGCCAAAGAAAAGATCAAGGGGACAAAGAAACCAAAAGGAAGGAGAAGTCAAAGGAGAAGCAGGAGCTAGGCAGTGACAAGGCAGCAAAATGGAGGCTGGATAGAAGATGCCTGTACTTTGTACTGGGGTGTGCATGTAGGGTAGATTTTGGTTTTAGATTTTTAATAGTTTTTATTACTTCGCAACACCATATCACATCCGATTACGAGCCGTGATCTACAGAAAATGAAATAGGATCGCGTACAAAATTGGAACGCGATCACAAAACAATGCTAAAATAGACAAGTTATCTTATTTTGTGAAGTGTCAAAAATGCCCTGGTTAGCCATAAAATACGTCAAATGGAAATTTGAATATTTTCCAAATTAAAAATTATGAAAAAAATTCTATAAATTAAGTTAAAAATACGTCAATGAAAATTAGGTCTTAATTGAAAACATAGATTTTTATTATAATTTAATTCAAAACTGAATATTTAAACAAATGAAATATTCAAACTCGAAGGCCCAAAAATACGGGTCATTACAGAAATCAGAGTATTTAGATGCATACACTTATATAACATCTGTAATGATTCACCTTTTCAACACCTGAATATCGATGGTAAATCATCTATAGTATTCATTATCGAGCACCTAAGTGCCAGAACGATGAATTGTTAGGGTAAAATAAAAGGACATAGAAAAAGAAAGAAGATAACACAATATCATAATCTCACATACGAAACAATAATACATAATATCTCAAAAGGTCTTTTCCAAAAAGAAAACATTGATATACATACATCAATTAGAGAAAACTAACCTATTATCAGCCTGGACAGTTATAACAACATGTCCTCACAATTGCTGATAGAAACAAGTCAAGTAATGCAGCAGAAAATAAATACGGTAAGAAATCATCTAGCTTCTCTCCAAGAGCTCCAATGAACCATAGCCAAATTTGGAAGCATACTCGAGTTGACCCGAGCATTAAGAAAATAACTTCTGAATCAGTCTAGTAAACCAGCATGAGAAAATCAAATCATATAGGTTTATTATATCTTAAAACCCTTCAAAGTAATGGTATCTCGTAAGACCATGCCGCCAATAAACACAGACGGGTTTTTCCCTTACGATAACCAAACCATTCTATTATAAAATCCAGTGATAATATATATAATGTCTAAGATGTGCAATATAACTAATCACATAGCTGCGATGCAAGTGAGTATATGTCACAACAATAATAGGTATACAATTACAACCGCTAAGGCATGTTTGCTAGTTGTGTAGGATTTTTATTTAGATCTCTTCAGGGATGCTGAATCTGAACTACTGCATAAGGATCAGAGATATTCTTCTGAAGCGTCCTACATCTCTAGTGAATGTACCATAGGAAAACCATAGCTAGTCTTGCTAAGACCTGATGCATCGCTCATGCATGCATACCCCAATAAGTATCTCTAGAAATGGAGTCGCATGCAACCTATGGGTTTGCCAACCCTACTGGATATGTCTTCTATCTCTGGTTTTAGTCATACCCACTGATAACGCTACGTTCGACATTTAAGCCCATGAGTTACCAATCGAATAGATCTTCCATACGAGCTCTACTCAGATAGAACACAGAACCACACATGGATTTCCATATCTCAAATAGATCTCAAAACCACACATGGATTCTTCAACAGATCTCGGAATCACATAGGGATTCCCATACCTCAATAAGTCTTGAAATCACACATGGATTCCCATATCCTTAATAGGTCACGAACATCTACATGAGTTCGAGCATCTTAAACAAATCTCGAATCTCCACATAGATACCAGCATCATGAAGCTATCATGAATCAATCGCGAACAAATCACGAAGCTATTACAAAGTAATCATGAACCTCTTCCAAAGCATAGAATAGGTATATGGTTTTGAAGTGATTACGGTTTCAAGTCATCTCATATAAGCATACTCCCTTGCTTACCGAGTGCTCCAAAACCAATCAATCAATTTCCTAGGAATCTCAACCCATATATTGTGGAAAATAAACAGATATACATAAGAGCGAAGATCACATCCTAACCGTTTAAGTGGAAGGATTTCCTTACCTATGACGACCTGCCTCCTCGACCCTTAGAAATCGACACTAATACATCCTCGGTATTCATGTTCTGCAAATACAAGTGCCGAAGAAGCAGATTATCATGGAGTTATACATCCTCGGTATCCATTTCCACTGCACTAGTTTACTGATTGTATTTAGCATTTATAAGGACAGAGATTTATAACTGTTCAGGCTGATTTATAAGATAGACTCTAATAAATGTATTTAAATTTTCAAATCAACCTAGACAGTTATAAATCTATGTCCTTATAAATGCAGAATACAATCAGTAAACTAGTGCAGCGGAAATGGAAATGGAGAACTATCTATAGGAACATCTTCAACTCCAGACTTCAAGCTCCATCACATTGCTCCAAATTAAACCTGACTACTTGGCTGCTCGGAAAAATAGGGCACCCAAAGTTTAAGGGAAAAGAAAATAAACTCCAGGTCAGTCCTAGGACTAGTTTGAGAAACTCAAAATACGGATATTTGAAAACAAAAGGTATCTCATAAGACCATGCCGCACATAAACACGGAACATGTTTTTACCTTATGATAACCAAAATCTTTACAATGTAAAATCTGGTATTATTATTTTAGTGACATTCTTTTAAAAACAATTTTCAAGTAAATATACATAATCTTAGTCGAAATTGTTACATTATTAAATTCCAACATACTAGGCTCTATAATAAGGTCCGAAGGCACTTAATTGAGAAAAGATTTCCATACAATGGCAGGTAAGGAACTACCTTTCGTACAGTACATCTATAGAGGGATTTACCAAGGATTAACACCTTTGAAACCTCTGCACCTAGCAAGAGCGGCCTATCTGCAAACCCATCTGGTGGCGGATAAAACCGAATATGACATCATCTGGGTCGATCTCGACCTATCCGAGAGCTCTCTTAGCATACACAACTTACTCGATATATAGAGGGTAATCTAGAAAGCTGATGACCATATCCTAATGGTTGCAAACCACATAGCCTTACGACATGCCATGTTTAAGCCATTTTTGGGTGATGAGGCTTGAGGTAACGATTACCTTTCACACAGCACATTTCACTTTGAATGCCACGTTGCCAAATCCATCACACGCTATTGATTTCAAAAATGTACAACCTCTGAGCTCTACATCTCAAAGAAGATTGTTAAGTGTAAGAGAGTTACTTCCTACACCACCAACTGGTGTACGTTCGTAAAAATCAATTTATGTGCATTTTAGAAATGCAATGTCAAACATTCATCCATACAAGTTGTCCAGGATCAAGACAAACCGAGAGAACTCTCCTACCACATCCTGTCAGGAATCACCTCTAGGATTAGTAGCGGGCAGCCCTTGCATTGAAGGTCAAATGAAGATACTACAGCCAATATGTATGATATGGGAAATTCCCCTCCGAGGGTCAGTGATAGGCAGCCCTTCATTCCATTTATTATCATTCCTTGTCCTCACCTTCGAGCGTGTAAATTGGTTCGAAGTGGTTTTCAGATAGGGATCATCCAAATCCGACCCTAGTTCCTTCGAACCAATCATCGATAAAAGTCCTTAAGTTTGTGGGTGATTATCATTTCATTTATTGATATCTTTTATCAAATAAAATATCTCTTTTAGAGATATAAATCTTTAAATCAAATTCTTTTCAGTATATACGGAATCGTTAAACCTCTCTTTAATTTTGGAAATACCAAATCAAAATCATTTCACATAAATCATTTTGCAAAACTTTATTGAGTAAAAAGGGTCGATAGAAATTATACCAATTCTACTCAACATCAGTTTCCGTATTCAACCTTTACTATCAGTCGAATAATGGAGAAATCACCTTTTAAATTCATATGGATAGTATGGGTTTCCCTCCTTGGAATTTAATACCAAGTATAAGAAGATTATTTCTATACAATCCAAGTTATGAAATTAAATTTGTAAATTTGAATCTTTTATACTTGCCCCGTTTCCGACATTTCGACTTTATCTATTCCTCGCCCAGAAAAGAGGCCAGATGAGCCAGGGTACTGGTTGTTTCTGAAAATATCCTTGGTTTAAGCACCTTGCATTCGGATCTCACGAATAGAAAAATCCATTCTACCCATCGACTTTTAGAGCCAAGATTAAATCACTTATTTATAACAGCTTTTCTTTAAAACATTTATTTAAACTCTTTAAAATAAATTATAAAACCTCCACATTATCTTTAAAATACCAAATTATTTATTTTAAAACATTTATAAAAGGTTTTGGGGAAGAATACTTAAATTTAAAGCCATATTTCAAAAGTTATTAAAAGTGCTGCAAAAAGTACTGCGAATAGTGCTTTTAAGGCTTATTTTATCAAAACAACTTTTCTATCATTTAGAAGTTCATTTTTATAATTCAAATCTCTTTTAAAACATTATAAAAGATATAGAATTATATTTTTAAAGAATTAAAAATATCACTTTTAAAGAATTTATTGCTTTGGTTTTTGAACTGTCAAACTACGACTATTTTGAAAACTTTTTTTGCTCATATTTCAAAATAAACTAAATCAAATCAAGATCATTTTCTTTTGTTTGAAAGGTATTATTATAAGGGTTTGGAAAATTCTTATTACAAAGAATTTCGACTCCGAATCCATCGTATAAATGGATTTAACTTTCTACGACACAAAATCGCGAACTACCTTTATGTGACGTGCCTATTTTTGACTCAACTTTCATAACTTGTCGAAACTTCCCCAAATTAGGTTTTAGTGTTTATAAAACATTTATGAACCATTTTAAAGAGGTTTAACAATCTCATATACACCGTTTCATTTATTAAAGAAAAGTGATTTCCTTTGTGATATTCGATGTGTATTTAAACGTGAATTGTTTACACATCCAAACAACATATTATCATATCCAAACATGGTTTACAATCATCACAATGAAGCATAACCAAACATATATATCGTAAAATATATCCTGATATAAATAGAGTTTCTCACGTTCATTGGTTTCTAACTTTACGAAAATTTGCTATAGCTTTGCTATAATCGAATCAAAACCTATGGAATCGAGCCTTGGACCTTTGGATGGGCTCGGCCTAAGCTTGTATGTGGAGATGGGCTCGGCCTTGGTGGTAGGAGGTGGTGGCCGTGGGTTTTGAGTGGAGGAAGGAGTGATTTGAGCTTGTTTTGAAGTGGATTGCTAACGTATATATACTTATATAAATTTATTTTCTTTTTTTCTAATTTTTCTTTATAATTTCACTAAGTAGAGAAAACCATTAAAAAGGAGTATAAAGAGATGAAGAAGCTTAGGAATTTATTAACAAATGAAGTGAAGATGGAGGGTGGTATTTATTGGCAAAAATGTGAACTAAATATCATGATATTATGTGCATATACATCACTATTTCATCACCACTACACCCTCCTCCTCCATCACTATGCACGGCCGAACACCCCTACATGTGTGTAGCCATGTGTGTGAGTTTATGTGTGTAAGAGTGAAGTGAAGATTGCTTTTTAAGTGTGTAAATATCTTAGATCTTTTGTAATACATATATATATATATATAAGTGTATATGTATATTTGTATATATGTGTTCATGTATATGCTACGTTGTGCATGTGTATGTTATATATGTGCACGAGACATATAAATAAGGTAGCAACAACTTTGAACAACTTCCGTTCGTTAAACCGTTGAAAATCGAAAAGCCAATTCCCGGTCACATTTTCACTTATAAATTAATTTACATATAAATGTAAAAAAAAATTAAAAACTAATTTCTTATCATTTTTAACAAACTAAAATGATCACATTTGATTTATAAAACCATATAAATTAATATTAAATAATTTTTTACAAAAGGTGCTATTATATCGATAAAGTGATACGATTTTTTTTATAATCTAAAATCAATTATATATTTTTATAAAATTATTATAAATGATTTTTATCGCTTCATAACAAATAAAATGAATTATTATCATTTAAAACAATTATTTGAATTATTATAATAATTATTAAATCATTAAATCTCAATCGAAATCCATAAATAAATTATTAAATATGATGCCATTATTGATGATGTCATAAATACATTTTATTTCCCAAAAATAAAATAAATAATTTTATTTCATATTCTTGTTTAAACGGATAAATGAGTGTATGTATCCAGCTCTGCACACGACTTTTGGTAATTATTGAGCTATTTATCGATAAAATGATTTTCGGTCATTTTATCAATATTTTTCCAAAGTATATATTTTTGTAAATATTTATTCAAAATAAGGTTACCATCATTCTTGTTCAAAACATCATAATCTATGTTTTAAAAAGCATATATTTGAATATTTAATATAATTTATCAAATTGATAAATTTGCGGGTCGTTACATAGTCCCCCCTAAAAAGAATTTCGTTCTCTAAATTACAATGCAAAACCCAAAGGTGTTTGCCCAAAATATTTATTTTTAAACTTATACCCGTACGATATACATAGATCATCCGTACACAATATCTGATTCGATCTACTATTCGAATCCATAACTTTACTTCAGAACTAATATTGATTCCCCGATCCACTAGTGCGGACTCCGATAAGACTTTCCGATCAGAATTTTAGTTTTTCTTGCATAGCTCTCAACTATGATAGAAAACTCAAGTATCCAACCACAAACCCTTACCAATGTTCGCCCTCAAGAATCGAGTGATAAATCCTTTTTTGGACTGGTGTAACCACCTCAAAGTTCTGCACTAGAATCTTAGAATCTTACGACGAAATAATCCATGTACCTCATATGTACTTATTAACCTTCCCAAAATATTTTTATGAAAATATTTCATAAAATCTTAACTTTGATTCAAACTCTTTTATAAAGACATTTCTTTATATATAAATTTATTCTCTAAATATTTCTTTTTAAAGGAAAACACCTTATTTCAGAAGATAAATACCTTTTCCATTAAAATTTATAAAGACCATTTTCTTTATTATAACTCGTTGATAATCATTTCAAAATATTTGCCGTAGAAAAATATCTCTATTTCCTTTTCTTAAAAAAATCAATTACCTTTTACTTGAAACAATACTAATATAATTTTATTTCAAACTACTTTTGAAATTCCTTTGTCAATAAATCCCATTTTAGTTTCCAAATTTATTTCATAACTTTTTATCTTAAAAGGAAAATTCTCCCTTTAAGCTTTGTTTCCTTTATCAAGAATTCTTATAAATTTTCTTAGGTGACTTGTATAATTATAAATGAATGAAGTTAAAATGAAAGATCATAGTTATATCATACATTCTTGTATCTTACATTCCTTACTTCTTCCACACTTGGTCATCCTCAAGTCAACCCAACCCTACTTGGGTACATACTAAAAGTTCATAACGCAAATACAAATATATGGCCAACTACAACATCAATCTACCATAAGCCATACTTATAAACTACTACGTAATACCTAATATTAGATAGATATAATTAATCTTCAATCACACTCTCAATCATCATTCCGAATCTGTTGCTAATGGTGCACTCCAATATCCAAACTCTAACGAAATTTCCCCCACATCCTCATCCTCACTCTCTTGTTCGTTGTCATCTTCATTTTCCCCAAACGGTAGCCAAGGCTGATTCCATGGCACATGCCCAAATCCGATTGGTACTTCCTTCAACATTTCTCTTTCCTCCAATCCTTGTATCCCCATCTCCCCGGGATTCTCAAATTCCTCCTCAGCTTCCACTTCATCATCTTCCACATTATCCCGCTGAATGTATGAACTTGATGACTCCTCATACCAAATAACATGATCCTTATCCTCTCCCATATGATATTGCTTCCCTCACTACTGTGGTTTGATTCATTTGGCATCATATCATTCGGGTCATCCTCTGGTCCAGACTCTTCCTCCATGGGTTCTTCTTCAGGTTCGACTTCTGAATTGTCCGGGTCAGTGATCTGCCTTTCTTGCGAGGCTGGAGCGGCCTCAGCATCACTAGATATCATGACTAGTTTTGGAGTTAGGAGAGGTATAATCATTCCCTCTATCGGGTAACCTTCTCTATCCCTACGAGTATACGGATCATACTCCTCTTGTATGGGTTCTTCCTCATCACTTGAAAGAATGATTTGATCATCTTTCCTACCCCAATTTGCTATTGAGGTCTCTCCTTTTGAATACTTCCATCCGTATGGATTCTACAAACATAAACACAAATACTTAGAAGTAGACACTAAGTATTTATCCTAACGTAACAAGTATGTCGCTTTTCAAATCAAGGTTCAATCAATACTTAGGAAACAAATCGAGATCTTTATCAAAATGTTTTATCTCTTTTCAAAAATTCTTTGATTCTTTAAAAATATTTTCCAAACATTATTATCATCGACTTTTATAATCCTTTCTAAAAAAACCTTTTAGATTGAAGTTCTCATTATCCAAATCTTAGGTTTTCCTCCCTATTCTTAATCCTCCCAATACCATTATTAAACATCTTATAGTTAAACTATGAAATTCTAACCACAAGATGTTTATTCTTGATCTAACTTACTTGTTTTTAAAATAATTATCCAATTTATGATTTCAATATCATAACCAACTATATTTTCCAAAATATATTCTTTATATTTAAAATATGACCTTAGGTAAAATTATTTCATTTACCAATTTTCAAAACAAATCATTTTATATAACATTAACCAATACGCGCTCTTATATAATACTCTCTAGATATTCAAGGTTATTACTAACCCTATCTCTAATGAGTTACTCATCCTAGGATATTACTAACCCTATCTCTGATGATACTTTACCGCTATCATGCTCAGGTGTTCACTTAACTTAAGCTCTGATACCAAATATGATGACCTGCCTCCTCGACTCTTAGAAATCGATGCTAATACATCCTCGCTATTCACGTGCCGCAAATCCAAATGCCGGAGAGGCAGATTATCATGGAGTAAAAAAATAAAGACAGAAACAAACCTTACACAAATGGAATAACACATATGTAACACTCATAATTTTTAATAACATATATGTAACACCCATAAGAGGATTGAGATTTGAATAAATATTAAATTAAAAATGGCCGTGCTTAATCAATTACTTAATGGACTTAAGAATGGTTTATAGGCTTATTAATCTACATAAGGGTATATTGGGTATTTGCCATACATAATCTTTACACTTATATATATATATATATATTTTTCCTCTTAAGCCATTCATGTTCATATCTCATTTTCCATAAAAATAAAATGCAAAGAGGTGCAGGTCATTAATAAGAAAAGAAAGGAGAAATTCAAAGAAAAGTTAAAGAAATTAAAGAAGAGGAATCGATCTCAAACTCAATCCACTTTCCTTATCATAATCAAGGTGAATAATAATTCCACCTCTATTTTATGAAAATATGTTTCAGATTTAAGATTAAATTCGTATATATGATGTTTGGATGATGATATGCTTGAATTAAAGTTTGTTTAATTTAAACAAGATTGTTTAAATTAAGATTTATACGGTTTTAGATCAAAACCGATAGAATTTGGTGTTTAAATGCTATGGAAAAAATTATATGTTATGAAAAACATGATTTTGAAGTTGGGTTTTAATTTTGATAATTTTCCAAGCTATGGAAAGATTAATATGAATTTTCGAATGAAAATATGATCAATTGTGTTTAGAAATTTATTTTAGAAATTATATAAAGAATTTGGGTTTGAAATTTTGATATGTTAGATAATATGATGAAAGTGAATTTCAATAATTTTTGGGGATTTTTCTTAAGTTATTTACAATCAGAATTAAATTATTTGGAGAGGAGGATCTAAACGATTTAGTTGTATTTTTAATGGAAGGGCTTATCTGCAAAAAATGAATCTTGATACTTATCCAAAAATCAAGAGGAAGTAATTTTTGTAAAGCATGTAAAAAGTTGAGGCAACCAATCTTGTATTTACACGTAGGCATGTTAGTTAGATATAACTTGTTTTAAGTGGCTTTAAAGAGCCTTTATACATAAAAATAGGCTTCGCCTCTATTAGAGGTACCTTTCGACTCTGACCTTTCGCCTTTGATCAAGTCGAAACCCTACTAAGCCGAAACCAATACACAAGGTATCACATAGATGGTAGGTAGTGGATTGGATGAAAGTCGGAGGGCATGATGTCGAAAGCGTTTCTACCGATGGGGTCGATATCTTAGTTTGTTTTAGAAGGTTAAGCGCCTGCCTTTGTTTTACTAAAGCTCTCGACATAGTCAAAACATATGTTTTTGAAAGGAGTTTTCTAATAGCTTTCGAAGGGGTTGCCATTTTATTTTTTAAAAATAGGGCTTTCAAATGAGTTCCTTTAGTTGTAAATAAATGCTTTCGAAAGAAGGGGTTCCGACCTAGTCAAAGCCTTGCTACCGTTCTTTTGCCTTTCGAGTGTATTGAAGTTATCAATGCTTTCGAAGGGTAGTGCTTGTTTTTAAAGATGTATTAAGCCACTTCCTAAATGCTTCCGAAAGGGTCTAAGGGTTACGAAGGCACTGGCTTTGAAAAGGGGTTTCGATGCTATCCTTCAGTGTTTTGCTTAAATGTTTTGAACCTTTCGAAAGGGATAGTGCCAACGCTATCAAGTTTTCCCCAATACATTTTTATGATAAAGAATGGTTTCGAAAGAGATACTTTTGTTTATATTCACTTTAACCTAAATAATATTTTAAGTATAAACCCAATGGTTTTGAAAGGGGTACTTTCAATTGGTTTTGAAGCTATGCTTCTAAAGTTAAATGCTAATACTTTAATACATTCAAAAGGTTTCGAAAGAAAGGTTTCGAAAGAAAGGTTTCAAAGTGCTTGAAAGGAAGGAGCCTAATGTTTTGAAAATAGGTTTTTATGATTTCGAACGAGGTTATCCAGTGAAGTTAAAAGCAAGGTTTCGAAGGTTCCGAAAGGCTTTACTTTTCAAAACAAATAATCCAATCTCATCTTAAAAGAAAACCATGGCATAAATAAATAAAGTGTTTTGAAAAGGAGTTTTTGAAGAAGTCTTGATAGGTTAAAGGAATTAACCAAGTTATTATGTTTGCTTCTTCATATGTATATATATTCACATTATTTTGGACCCATAACTGTATTTTGGGGAAGGGTCGAATAACCAGCTAGGTTGACCCAGTAGTGAATATAAATTAAGTTAACTCCTGAATGAGTAGAATTGCATCTAGGAGGTCAGGAAGACCAAAATATAGGATGCTAAAATAATAAAGAAAGATATTGGCAGGGGCCAATAGGATCTCAGTAAGCCCATGAAAACTGTGTATAGAAAAAGATATTGGCAGGGGCCAATAGTTTCATAGTTAGCCCATGAAAACTACGTACAGTTGAAGATGTCAAAAAGGCAGGTTCATAGTTAGCCCATGAAAACTATCATTTGATATTGGCAGGGGCCAATAGGTGAATAGTTAGCCAATGAAAACTATATCCGGATAAGAAATTAAGATATTGATAGATAGTCAATAGGTTCCTAGTCAGCCCATGAAAACTAGAATAAAAGAAAAGAGGTTGGAATTACCAATAGGTTCATAGTGATCCCATGGAAACTATGTAATTGGACAGGGAGTTCTTAAACATTTAACCGGTTATTAGTCAGCCTGTGAAAACTATTAGGTTAATAGTAATCCTAGAAACTATAACCGTGACAGATAGTCAAAATGAATGGGGATGGATAATCTAGAATTTATTTACTTATTTCGCATATCATCGTATCATATTATTTTGATATGTTTTAACCATTGTGGTTGTAGAAGCACAGTATATGGTTATATAAAATGGTTTTAGGATATTAGTGAGGGGAAACCCGTTGCACTCAGTGGCGTGGTCTCATTTGATATCTAAATAAATTGAGATGGCATATTATTATTCATACCAGGCTTTATGTCTGACTCGAAGTTTATGTTTTCCCCTTAAAGTCTCGGGTACTTAATTGATTTTGAGTAGATTGAGAGTTGAGGTTTTCAAGTACCTCATTAGATGAATAAAGCTTCCGGAGACATGCAGGAGGCATGATATGTATGTAGAGTTCTCTTTTAATTGATTCCGCTGTGTTGTTTATAATGGAAAAGTTGTGAAATTGCCTTTATATACTCTGATCATCCAAGGGGGAATCTTCATATGTCGCTCTTGGCGTATGTTGTAATAAATATATCTTCTCTGAACGTGGTTAACGATTGTGGGATTATGTAATGAATTTGGAAATGTTTTGAAATGAAATGTGATCTTGTTTGATATTTTAAATTTTTTCCATCTTCATGTGTTTCTGTGTATCAACGTATCTAACACCGCCGTATTTAGTCGCCGAGGATTAATAACTGTATTTGACTGTAGCATCCATAGCCATTAGTTTTGGGCCTCAAAGCAGCGGGATGTTACAAGTTGGTGTCAGAGCATAGGTATATGAAAACTTAAGCAATTTAAATCTAAAAGCTTATTTTTTTTAAAACATAATCTAATGAATCAGAGATATGATCGGGGTTTTGGTTAACGCTATTGTAATGTACTTGTATTTGATATATATAGGTCTATATATTTATAAGTACGTATTCCCCTCTCTTAGACCGTTCTTCTGTATTTTACTAAGGCTCGTATGCCGATTTACGAGAAAGAAGATATGGAAGCAGGAAACCGAAGAGGAAATCTGGGTGGAGGAAGCACCACAACCGATGGAAATGCTCAACCTGACACCCGAAGGAACCAAGGTCGACAGGCTAACGCTAATCAAAATGTAGAAGCCAATGTGGGTGCTGGAAATCTAGCAATAGACGCAGGGATGATGTATCAGTTCTTTGCTAATTTAATGCAAGCTGGAGCTGTTACTGGTGTTGCTAGAAATATCGAAGGAGCTAATCTTGTGGCTCCAGTTGGGAATAATTATGCTAAGTTGAGCAGTGACCACCAGTTTGGATGGAATGTCGTTTATGGGAACGGAGGATGCTATCGAAGTAGAGAATTGGTTGTTGCACTACGAAAGAATATTTGCGGATCTGGGTTTAGAAGATGAGAATAAGAGAAGGTTGGCCTTTAGACAGTTGCAAGGGTCAGCACTTCAGTGGCGGAATGGTGTGACTGTCGGAGTTCCGAAGTTCCGAAGGAAGAGTTGACTTGGGCTAATTTTCGAAAGAGATTTGAACAGAGGTTTATTTCTGAGGTTGCTAAGTCAGCATTGATGCAGAAGTTATTGGATTTTGTTCATAGAGATATGTCAGTTATCGAGTATGCTAATAAGTTTGATGAGCTATCTTGATATGGATACACTACTGTAGACACTGATATCAGAAGGAATGAAAGGTTCATTCGGGGACCGAGGCTCAAACTTGCTAGGTTAACCCTGACACATATCCGAGATTCTAGTAATGTAGTGTAGAGATGGCAATCCACCATTAAGAGATGCTTGCTGTTTGCGCTAGATAGAAGCCAGTTGAATCCCAAGGTCCTCGGGGAAAGAAGAGGAAGTTCTTCAAAAAGAAAGGAGCCTAGAAGGGAGATACAGCCAAGAAAGCAAAAGCTGATTTAGTCTGCTACAAATGTGACAAGAAGGGTCATTTTGCAAATGAATGCCGGTCAGGCAAGGGGAAGTAGACTGTGGATAAGAAGCATGTTAAGTGCTACAACTACAGTCAAGTTGGGCATTACAAGAATCAGTGTCCAGAACTAGTTAGGGCAGACAAGGGAACATTTTTACTGTTGGACCATCATCTGCTAAGCCAACTGCAGCTGATAAAGGGAAGACTGTGATGGAAGGTACTTTTTTGATTCAGAGTATTCCAATTAGGATACTATTTGATACTGGTGCATCACATTCATTTATATCTCAGAATCTGGTTGATAGGTTATGCTTAGAACCCACCTACCTTGTTTCTTCCTTAAGGTTTGCTAATCCAATAGGAGGATATGCAACTCTAGGGAAGAGATGTGACCAGTTAGAACTTAATTTGTTAGGTCATATGTTTGCATGTAGTCTATATGTATATGATTTCGTAGATTTTGGGATCATTTTGGGAATGGGTTGGCTGGGTAGATATGAGGCTAGGATATTTTTCCAGGATGGAGAAATATCAATAAGGCACCCAAATAGTCATAACCACATTATCTTCTCAGTGGAGAATTCTGACCGAAGTGTTTGTGCTTTGTTAAGTGCTACAGAAGTGGGTGAAGAGCTAAGTCAAGTTCGAGTTGCAAGAGAGTTTGCAAATGTTTATAAGCCAGTCACAGGACTACCTTCGAAACGAGCTGTTGAGCTTCGGATAGATCTTGTGCCAGGAGCTGAACCTGTCAGTAGACCACCTAGCAGGTTGACACCGACTAAGATGAAAGAATTGAAGGTGCGGCTAGTGGATCTAGAAAGAAGAAATTTTATTAGACCAAGCAGTTCGTCTTAAGAAGCGGCCACGATTTTCGTGAAGAAGCCAGATGGGTCGTTAAGAATGTGCATCGACTATCATAAGCTGAACGAAAGGACGATCAAGAATAAGTATCCTTTGCCGAGAATAGATGATTTGTTCAATCAGTTGAGTGGAGCTAGAGTGTTTTCCCAATTGGATTTGGCGACGGGGTTCCATCAGTTGAGTGTGGCAGAGGACAGTATTCCTTTGACAGCATTTCGAACTAGGTATGGTTCATACGAATGGTTTGTGATGCCATTTGGGTTGACGAATGCACCTGATTTCTTCATGGATTTGATGAACCGAGTTTTCTGAGAGCATTTGGATAGGTTCGTATTGGTATTCATAGATGACATTTTGGTGTACTTGAAAGATGAAAGGGAGCATGAAGATCATCTAAGAGTAGTGCTTAAGATGCTGAGGCAGCATCAGCTAAAGGCGAAGTTTTCCAAGTGTCATTTTTGGAAGAAAGAGGTCAAGTTTCTTGGTGGCTTGAAAGAAAGGTTTGGCAGTAGATCCAGTTAAGATCAAAGCTGTCAATATACGGAAGAGACCAGAGACAGTAACCGAGATTAGAAGTTTTCTCGGACTTACTAGCTATTACCGAACATTCATTAGGGTTTTTTTGTGGATAGCAGCACCTTTGACTAAGTTGACCATGAAGGATGTGAAGTTCATTTAGTCCGACAAATGTGAGGAAGGATTCCTTAAGTTAAAGCATTTGTTGACCAACGCACCAGTGTTGGTTGTTCCAAATGGAAACCAAGGTTGGTGGTGTACACTAATGCATGTGGAACGAGATTTGGAGCTGTGCTGATGCAGAATAGTAAAGTTGTTGCCTACGCTTTTTGACAGCTTAGACCGCATGAGGTGAGATACCCTACTCATGATTAGGAATTGGCTGCGGTGATCTTCGCATTGAAGGTATGAAGGCATTATCCACTAGGGGAGAGATTTGAGCTATACACGGATCATAAGTCTTTAAGATACTTATTCTCTCAGAAGGAGTTGAATATGCGACAGCAGAGATGGTTGGAGTTTTTGGCTGCTTATGATTTTGGTATAGAATATACTCCTGGAAAAGGAAATAAGGTAGCGGATGCTTTTAGCAGGAAACATCAGAATATGGTGTTAGCTATGTTGGTGGAATGGAAAGATTTGGAAGTTTTGACTACTTGTAGTATAATGTCAAGATCGACTGCTGGTTGTAGTCAGAGTGTCGTTATGTTAGCCTGTTTGGAAGTGCAACCAGTGCCGATTGAAGGAATAGCTTCTAAGCAGAAAGAGGATCTAGTATTAGCCAAGATAATTAGAAAGCTTGAGGTGGGATCAGAGATCGATGATCTAAAAGATTTTGGCATCGACCCGAGAGGATGGTCGAGGAAGAAAGGACGCTTATGTGTTCTGAATATAGAGAACTTGAGAAGAGAAGTTCTAGAAGAGTGTCATCGATCCAAGTTTACAATTCATCCTGGGGGGACCAAGATGTATCAGTATATGAAAAGGAGCTTCTATTGGGAAGGCATGAAGAGGGATGTTGGCTTGTAGGTTGGGCAGTGTGCTAACTGTCAACAAGTGAAAGCCGAACACCGGAAGCCGAGCGGGTTGCTTCAGCCTTTAGAGATTCCAGTATGGAAGCGGGATTCTATATCCATGGATTTTATTGACGGGTTGCCAAGGTCGAATAAGGGAAATGAAAGCATATGGGTTATAGTGGACAGGTTAACCAAGAGTGCCCATTTCATTCCAGTCAAGTCAACCAGGATGACACACTAGTACAAAAAGTGCATATTGCTTCGCCTCATTTGCATCAGTTGAAGTAAAAACTGATGCAAATAGAACTATTTGCATCAGTTCCATCTTAATAACTGATGCAATTGGTACGTGAAAAGTAGTAGATAATAAAAAAATCAAATTTGCATCAGTTGTCACCAACAACCGATGCAATTGGTACGTGCAAATAGTTTTAGTCGCATCGGTTTTAAATTCAACCGATGCAACTACATTAGTTTGTATTCATTTTGCATCTGTTTGCTACTCCAACTTTCATTTTCCATCCCCTCAACTTTTCATTTCCCGCTTAGCTTTTATTTATCCCTCCACTTCCTCCGTAACCCATTAAGAAGAAAACAAAAGCAACTTTATATTCGTTCAATTGAACGACTTCAAATCAAATTGAACGACTTCAAATCAAATGAAATCTAATGTCAATTTATAAACTCATGTCTCGATTCGAATTCAGAAGCAAATCTCAAAGCCAAATCAAAATCGGCTCTCCTAAGCAATTCTCAAATTCAGTTGCGGATTCTAGGGGATTCGAGGCGTTGAATTTGATTTGGGGATTTCAGTCGCTGGTCGGTTGGTCACGTGTAGTTGGTCTCAGTGAATTAGGAACTCGCGATTTGGAAATCGTTGTTGGTGGAGGCGATAAAACTGCAGTGACGAGGGACAGTAGACAGTGAGCTGGTAAAGTGATTGAAGTCTAGTGTTCGAGTTCGAGTTCGAGGTATGGGTAAATTGACCGTGCAACAAGCAGCTGACCTTTCCATAGCCGCTCCAACAATAGAAGCTTCTTTGGATTCTAGATTCCTCAGTGGATTGAAAGACGAACAGGTTCAAGCTGGTATTCAAATTCGGGGGGCTTCCTGACATTTTGGTTAACAAAACTGTAGTAGTAGACAAGGCTAAACTTATCGATGATGTGAGGCAAGCTCTTTATGCATCTAACTCATCCATGGTTTATTTATTAACCTAGTAATCAGTGTTGTGATGTAATATTTATTAACCTAGTAATCAGTGTTGTGATGTACCACAAATAGATAGATGAATCACCAAACTCATCCATGGTTTATTTATGTGTTATTGCTGATGGATAATAGTATTGATGAACCCTGTACACACATAATTTATATGTATATATAATCTTTTTATTAAGACATGAAATAAACTTTGATCCATATTTGAGAATGCCAAGCTATGATTAATTTCTAGTTTGATCTAAATAGAATTATAAGTGATCCTTTGCCTCTTCATAGTTTAGTGATGAAGCTATATCTATTTTAATTTACATCGCATAAGCTACCTGAATTGAATATCTGCAATGAATATGATTTCAGTTTGTGTCCATTCTTCTTTGTTTCATTTAGAATACCTTCCTGTAAATTAATAAAACTGTGCTAAATATCTAGTTTTTCTCTATTTTTATTCCCTTCCTTCAGCAGTTTTTTAATTTCAGAATGTGCCTGAATCCCATAAATATAAGATACAAAAACGTTTCAACCCAACATAATATGTAGCACCGTTTCATTAATTCCTAACTTTATTTTTCATATTCCTCAGCTGTTCTCTGGTTCTATTCAATATGATTAGGAAAATGCCTCAGTTGTACTAAGGCATGCCTCAATTTTAACTAAAGTGTTGCCTAAGTTGGACTGAGGACTCAGTTACAACATGTTGATCTTGAACTTGTGATTTTGAGAAGTAGTGGCTAGGCTATATACAATTTTTATGCATTGCTGATGAATTTTAGCTTGAAATGTACTAAAATAATAATCTCAGTATACTGTGTTACTGTTATTGTTTCATTACTTGCACGTATTTGTATTTGAAACTTTAGACGATTGAATAAATCCCACTTTTAAAACATTGTTTGCTAAAATTTTGGTCGTAGGATTCATCCGAATTCCACAATTTTTTAGTACACCTTATACAAAGCTAGGCTTTGTGCATTTACAATATTTAGCCTAAACACATAACATATTTTCATGATTTGTTCAATACACATGTAACAATATGAAACTGTACATAGATAACTAATATAGTTAGTAAACTACTACAGTTCAACTTGGACATGTAGTAATTTGGTAGAATAGTTGTTATTTTTCATAATTTTTTTCTTGCACTTCATTTAACATTGATTTCATCAAAATAGTTTTAAATTGTGTATTTTCTCCGCTCTTAAGTACTAATGTGCACCGAATTATTATAGTTATGCTTGATTATGTCTTGCATATTTCATATAATGTACGCATTTACAAATTAAATTTAAACAAAAAAAAAGTGTTGATTGTACATACCGAATTCTATTTCAAGTAAGCTTTGTCTTCCGAATTTTGCTACAGTTATATTTACATTATGGAATTCTAAGGGTTTTAAATTTCAAATATGTGTTTTTTTTCAAATTAGTTCAATTTATTTATGTGTTATTGTTGATGGATAATAGTATTGATGAACCCTGTACACACATAATTTATATGTATATATAATCTTTTTATTAAGACATGAAATAAACTTTGATCCATATTTGAGAATGCCAAGCTAGGATTAATTTCTAGTTTGATCTAAATAGAATTATAAGTGATCCTTTGCCTCTTCATAGTTTAGTGATGAAGCTATATCCATTTTAATTTACATCGCATAAGCTACCTGAATTGAATATCTACAATGAATATGATTTCAGTTTGAGTTCATTCTTCTTTGTTTCATTTAGAATACCTTCCTGTAAATTAATAAAACTGTGCTAAATATCTAGTTTTTCTCTGTTTTTATTCCCTTCCTTCATCAGTCTCTCTAGGTGAACAAACTTGTGAAGTCTCAACTGTGCATGACATGTGATTACGATCTATGTTTCTCGACTTCTCCACAACGAACATATTTACAACAATTTGTTCAACTATGTTGTAGTGTGTGCAAATCCCTTACAAAGGCATACAGACAAACTTCAATGCTCAATTACCAGCACAAGGAGCCCCTCTTAGTAATTTTCAACTAGGTGCTAGCCACTCCCAACCTTTACAAAGTGTGAATTTAAACACTTCAAAATGGTTAATGGAGCAAGCAATATTATCTAATGCCCTAAAGAACCAACACAACGGGAATGGGGTCTTACACAACTATGAGCAGCAGGCTTTACGTAACATGAACATGAACATGAACTATGAGCAGCAGGCTTTGCGTTCCATTCAGCCTGCAGAGTATACACCTCAACTTGGTAATTTTTCTCAGCAGCAGCCTTTACGTAACATGAACATGAACATGAACACCTCTAAGTGGTCAATGGAACAAGCAACCTTATCATGGTGTACAAGGAGGGTCGAGTTCTATGCCTATGATTTTTGCTTCCTCGGTTCATCCAATCAGCAGACCGGTTAATCATTAGCACATGACTTCAAGAATGACTTCTAGCAGCATGGCATTGCCAAATGCACCTTTGAAAGTGCCTACCAGCAAACCTACTAGGCATCTCGGTGACTCGGTCCTCCTCCTGGATTTACAAACATTCCTTCCAAGCAGCCTGAAGATTCTACACTAGAATCTATGATAAATGGAAAAGGAAATATAACTTTAATGGATGACTATAGGTGGCTAGATGAATATCAGCCATCTCCTGTTACAGCTTCTGGGGTGGTTAGCAATGTTTCTCTTAACGATAGTGCCGTTAGGTATAACGGTGCAATGGATTTCCCGTTCCCTGGGAAGCAAATTCCCAATGTTCCAGCCCAAGTGGTCGATGATAAGTGGATGGATTTCAAGCATTTTGAGCATGCCAGGTTGAATTCGGAGCAACAAAAGCCTGCGATGATTCCAGATCAATTTCAAGCACAAACACTGTGGCCACTTGGTTACCATGTGTGATACTTCATTATAACCTGTAAGTTTTTCTGCTTATACTAACTAGGTAATAAATGGTATGCAAGTATCCAGCATGTGGCTGTTTCTTATTTATCTATTTATTAGGCTGAGATTAATTTTGAAGTGATCGGTTAGCAAATTAGTGCTGTCGACTTTGGCACCATCCTTTCAGTCATTAAATTTCTGTTGGACATGGATAATATTGGGACATTGCTGGTGATTGATCTTGAAACTAGTAAGTTCCTCTGGTAGTCAGATTAAACCTTTAGTATTCAAATGTTATAACCAATGCAATCATCATCTCTATTGTAGATTTCTTGTTCATGGTCAACTAAATAATTCATGCACAATTATCGATACATAAATGCTCTATTTGAACTATATATTTTGTGCATAATTTAATTTCACTGGAAGATGGTACCAACCATTTTCTGTAGAAAGTTCTCTAGTTTTTTCCTCATGTTATTTACTGCCTTGAGCCACTGACAAATAGTAAATAGTTTTATATTCATAATTTGTCCCTCTTTGTTGATAATTAAATAAACCAATATTTACATAAATTTGTGTATTTTTACTTTGTAGGGTGTGGAGAAGTCATATGGTGTGGATTGTGGGAACCTCAAAGCTTGTACAAAGAGTGCAACTGCAACTCTCAGTTGATAAATACTTCAGGTGATCATTCATAAATTGTTTATTTCTTAAATGGTTTTGGTTGCAATGATTCATCATTAGGATTTAAGTTACCACTTGCCAAAAGACAATCAGCATCTCTTCTTAATAATCTCTTTATCATTATAACTACTTGGTTACCATTGAAATCACCCATTAGCACCATTAGCACCTGTAGATGGAGCATTATTGAAATCCCATTAGCACACAAGCATTGGAAATTGCGGAAGATTCTTGTATAATGTTTTACAGTAATTCTTGTCTTTCTCAAAAGGTATTACTGCCATAGAAAGCAGTGAAAATCATCTGGAAACCATCGGAATTGATTGCATTTAAATTAATATGCTGGGTAGATGATGAAATTGTTGATAAACTCCATATTGTAGTATCCCAGATTATCGGTATCCTCCCATTTACCTGAATTGTGTTGTTAATAACAATATCACAACTTCTTGGAATTTTATGTCTAAGCAGAGCAAAATTAGTATCATTTAATTGATTCTCCACTGAGCTAACAATTTTTGGCTTAAATCTTGTTAGAAGTTTGAACACATCATTTATTCGTTGTGTTATGTTCATACCCCTAACATTCCATGCAATAAGGCTCATTTAATTTTGGAATTGCTCCTTAAGTTTCTTTTAGAAGGAGCTTTTCCCTTGACAGTTTCCTTACCATTGTGCTTAGCCAAGTAATCAAAATTAGTTATGTATAATCTTGTACATCTATTTGACCATCATCACTGTTTATTTCCTCCACAATTATGTCTCTGCCACTTTTTGTAGAGGATCCTCGTCTATAAAATATAGTAGTTCCATATGAAGGAAGTTAAGTTGATCGTGCGATTCTGAAGTGCTGGTATTAAATCCTATTTCTGATCAATATCATCATAAGTTCCAGAGGTTTTAGACTGCTCACTGTCTATTGAAACAATTTCTTTTACCATTGTGTAGTACCATTGTGTAGTAGAATGGGGATTGATGTTGCTAAATTAGATTGTATATTAATCTGGACTTACAACCCTGCATATTTTTTGTATTTCTTTTGTAAAGTGAACTCGTCCAGATGAATAGGTTTTCCAATATAATTACCATTTAGAGATAAAGCATCTGTTATCTGCATCCCCATATCCAAATTGTACAATCATAACCTTGCAATTTCTTTCAGTTTTGGTTTTTTAAAGTCATAACGAGGATGCCATGGATCTAATATCAGTGATTTTCCAAAATATGAATGTCTTTTTGGCCTGAATTTGCACATAATCTTCACTGCTATCTAATTGAACTGCATATAGATAGTGTGGAACATCTGCAAGCTAAACTATACATATGCAGGTGCTGGCACTAGGAGGAGCTAAAGACCCAAATGAAATTATAAGAGATTATCTTGGAAGGGAGCCATCTGTTCGTTCATTTATAGACAGCAATACAAGAAACAGCTTGTGGAATACCCTTATGTACAATGCTTGCTAATTCCTTGTCCAACATTGATACTACCTTCATACAGTTCAGTCATCTTTGGTTGATTGATTCTAGACAAGTATATCAGTTGTAACTTTTCTGTTTCATGACTCTAATTTTATTTTTCTTTAGAATTTATTTATGTTTTTCATTCTTTTGTAGAATTATTAAATCTGATTATGTATTTGCCATCAAATTTAATTTTGAATGAAGTAATATTGCATGCAATAATTGTTTGTTATAATCAATAATATATATATAGTCTATTTTAGTACTGTAATAATGGTTTTTGAGAATGGTTTTTTTGCATCAGGTATAAATAGCTGATGCAATAGAGGGATTAGTTTGCATCGGTTGTTATAAAAAACCGATGCAATAGAGGGATTAGTTGCATCGGTTTTCATTACAACCGATGCAACATGGGGGCTGCGTCCAAGCAATCAACCATGATATTTTGCATCAGTTGTTAGTAGCAACCGATGCAAAAAGGGCCCTTTTGCATCGGTTTCAGAACTGATGCAAAAGTGTTAAGCCTGTTGCATCGGTTGCATATGCATCGGTTGTTGAACTGATGCAAAAGGGGGGTAAGCAACCGATGCAAATGGCATGTTTTGTAGTAGTGACACCTATTTTGGCGAAGTTGTTCGTGAAGAACATGGTTAGACTTCATGAAATTCCTAGTAGCATAATCAGTGACAGAGATGCATTATTCACTAGCGAATTTTGGAAAATTCTATAGAGAGTATTAGGTACTAAGCTCAAGATCAGTACAGCATATCACCCACATATGGATGGGCAGACTGAGAGAGTTAATAAAGTACTCAAAGGTTTATTGAGAGCTTGTGTATTGGACTTTGGTGGATCTTAAGAAGATCACCTATAGTTGATTGAGTTTTCCTATAATAATAGTTATCATACTAGTATAGGAATGGCATCTTTTGAAGCTTTGTATGGAAGGCCATGCAAATCGCCAGCATGTTGGTTAGAGACTGGAGACAGATTGGTCTTAGGTCCAGAGATGGTTAGAGAGGCGTCGGAGAAGATTGAGTTGATCCGAGAACGGATGAAGGAAGCCTAATCCAGACAAAAGAGTTACGCAGATAAAAGGCGTAAAGACCTTGAGTTCTTAGTTGGAGATAGGGTTTTTATTAAGGTGTTACCGATGAAGGGTGTGATACAATTCGGAAAGTCAGGGAAGCTGGCACCGAGATATATTGGACCATTCTAGATTGTAGAAAGGATTGGAAAGCTCGCATACAGAGTAGAGTTGCCAAGCAATATGGCAGGCGTCCATAATGTATTCCATGTGTCTCATTTTCGCAAGTATGTGCATGATCCACAGACTACCATTCCTCTGACAGAGTTGGAAGAATTGGTAGTAGAGCCAAATTTGACAGTTGTTAAACAATCAGCGAGGGTTATGGTGAGAGATGAAAAAAGATTGAGATCCAAAACAGTCAAGTTGGTGAAAGTTCAGTAGAGCGACAACGAGAAGGACTGTACTTAGGAGACAGAAGACAGGATTCGAGATACTTATCTTGATCTTCTTTGAGGGTATGTCTATATTAGATTTATATAGATAATCGCTAGTCAGGTAGACTAGTGTGGTTGTTAGGAGTTGTTATAGATGATTGCTATGATTAGTATTTCGTCCTTACTGAATTTCGAGGACGAAATTCTTTAAAGATAGGAGCATGTAACACACCTACTTTTTAACAACATTATTCAGGATATTTAATTAGATAAATTAAATAGAATAATGAAAACGTTAAGTGATAAGGGGATTGAGATTTGAATAAATATTAATTAAAAATGTCTGTACTTAATCAATTATTTAATGGACTTAAGAATGGTTTATAGGATAATTAATCTACACAAGGGTATATTGGGTATTTGCCATACATAATATTTACTCTTATATATAGATGTTTCCTCTTAAGCCATTCACGTTCCTATCTCATTTTCCACAAAAATGAAACGTAAAGGGGAGTAGCCATTAACAAGAAAAGAAAGGAGAAATTCAAAGAAAAGTTAAAGAAATTAAAGAAGGGGAATCAATCTCAAACTCAATCCACTTTCCTTATCATAATCAAGGTGAATAATAATTCCATCTCTATTTTATGAATATATGTTTCCGATTTAAGATTAAATTGGTATATATGATGTTTGGAGATATGCTTGAATTAAAGTTTGTTTAATTTAAACAAGATTGTTTAAATTAAGATTTATACGGTTTTAGATCAAAACCGATAGAAATTGATGTTTAAATGCCATGGAAAAAATTATATGTTATGAAAAACATGATTTTGGAGTTGGGTTTTAATTTTGATAATTTTCCAAGGTATGGAAAGATTAATATGAATTTTCGAATGAAAATATGGTCAATTGGGTTTAGAAATATATTTCAGAAATTATATAAAGAATTTAGGTCTCAAATTTTGATATGTTAGATAACATGATGAAAGTGAATTTCAGTAATTTTTGAGGATTTTTCTTAAGTTATTTACTATACGAATTAAATAACTTGGAAGGGCTTATCAAAATTTAGGTATCAGGATTGTATTTTTAATGGAAGGGCTTATCTGCAAAATAAATCTTGATACTTATCCAAAATTTAAGAGGCGGTAATTTTTGTAAAGCATGTAAAATGTTGAGGCAACCAATCACGTATTTACACGTAGGCAAGTTAGTTAGATATAACTTGTTTTAAGTGGCTTTAATCAGCCTTTATACAGAAAAACAAGCTTCGCCTCTATTAGAGGTACCTTTCGACTCTTACCTCTCGTCTTCGATCAAGTTGAAACCCTACTAAGCCGAAACCAATACACAAGGTATCACATAGTTGGTACATAGTGGATTAGATGAAAGGCAGAAGGCATGGCGTCGAAAGCGTTGCTTCCGATGGGGTCGATACCTTAGTTTGTTTTAAAAAGTTAAGCGCCTGCATTTTTTTACTAAAGCTCTCGACATATCTGAAACATATGTTTTTGAAAGGAGTTTTCTAATAGCTTTCGAAGGGGTTGCCATTTTCTGTGTTAAAAACAAGGGCTTTCGAATGAGTTCCTTTAATTGTAAATAAATGCTTTCGAAGGTAGTATTTTTTTATAAAGATGTATTAAGCCACTTCCTAAATCCTTTCGAAAGGGTCTAAGCGTTTCGAAGGCAATGGCTTCGAAGGGGGTTTTGATGCTATACTTCGGTGTTTTGCTTAAATGTTTTGAAGCTTTCGAAAGGGATGGTGCCGACGCCATCAAGTTTTCCCTAATACTTTTATATGATAAAGAACGGTTTCGAAAGAGATATTTTCGTTTATATTCACTTTGACCCAAATAATATTTGATACCAAGCTGTAATGCCCCACCTTTTATACCCAGATTAACAAAGAATATTATGAATAATATCCTCTGCTAATCCAGAGAATAAGGCTTTGAAAGGAGCAACCGTCGTGAAATTACTTCAGGCTAATACTGGCACGTTTCATATACCTCAACAAATAATAAAATAATGTGAACAGTATCGGCACAAAGCAATAACATGAAGGCTCAATATATCCAGAACAATATAAGTATAAACCCAATGGTTTCACAAGGGGTACTTTCAATTGGTTTTGAAGCTATGCTTCAAAAGTTAAATGCTAATACTTTAATACATTCGAAAGGTTTCGAAAGAAAGGTTTTAAAGTGCTTGAAAGGCAGGAGCCTAAAGTTTTGAAAAGATATTTTTATGCTTTCGAAGGAGGTTATCCAGTGAAGTCAAAAGAAAGGTTTCGAAGGTTCCGAAAGGCTTTGTTTTCAAAACAAATAACCCAATCTCGTCTTAAAAGAAAACCATAGCATAAATAAATAAAATGTTTTGAAAAGAAGTTTATGAAGAAGTCTTGATAGGTTAAAGGAATTAACCAAGTTATTATGTTTGCTTCTTCATATGTATATATATTCACATTGTTTTGGACCCATAACTGTATTTTGGGGAAGGGCCGAATTACCAGCTAGGTTGACCAAGTAGTGAATATAAATTAAGTTAACTCCTGAATTAGTAGAATTGCATCCAGGAGGTCAGGAAGACCAAAATATAGAATGCTGAAATAATAAAGAAAGATATTGGCAAGGGCCAATAGGATCTCAGTAAGCCCATGAAAACTGTGTATAGAAAAAGATATTGGTAGGGGCCAATAGTTTCATAGTTAGCCCATGAAAACTATGTATAGTTGAAGATGTCAAAAAGGCAGGTTCATAGTTAGCCCATGAAAACTATGATTTGATATTGGCAGGGGCCAATAGGTTAATAGTTAGCCAATGAAAACTATATCCGAATAAGAAATTAAGATATTGATAGATAGTCAATAGGTTCCTAATCAGCCCATGAAAACTAGGATAAAAGAAAAGAGGTTGGAATTACCAATAGGTTCATAGTGATCCCATGAAAACTATGTAATTGGACAGGGAGTCCTTAAATATTTAACCGGTTATTAGTCAGCCCATGAAAACTATTAGGTTAATAGTAATCCTAGAAACTATAACTGTGACAAATAGTCAAAATGAATGGGGATGGATAATCCATAATTTATTTACTTGTTTTTCATATCATCATATCATATTATTTTGATATGTTTTAACCATTGTGGTTGTAGGAGCATAGTATATG
The DNA here is from genome assembly GCA_030737815.1 of Allium fistulosum. NCBI lineage: Eukaryota > Viridiplantae > Streptophyta > Magnoliopsida > Asparagales > Amaryllidaceae > Allium > Allium fistulosum. The sequence goes on along the minus strand of CM060907.1, from coordinate 638,710,076 downwards.
GTTTTATAAAAAGGCTTTACGATATTAGTAAGAGGGAACCCATTCCACTAAGCGGGGTGGTCTCGCTAGATATCTAAATGATTTGAGATGGCATATTATTATTCATACCAGGCTTTATGTCTGACTCAAAGTTTATATTTTCCCCTTAAACTCTCGGGTACTCAATTGATTTTGAATAGATTGAGAGTTGAGGTTTTCAGGTACCTCATTAGACGAATAAAGCTTTCGAAGATGTGCAGGAGGAATTATATATATATATATATATATATAGTTCTCTTTTAATTGATTTTGCTGTGTTGTTTGTAATGGCAAAGTTACTAAATTGCCTTTATATACTTTGATCATCCAATGGGGCATCTTCATATGTTGCTCTTGGCGTATGTTGTAATAAATATATCTTCTATGAACATGGTTAAAAATGGTGGGATTATGTAATGAATTTGGAAATGTTTTGAAATGAAATGTGATCGTGTTTGATATTTTAATTTTTTTTCCATATTCATGTTTTTCTATGTACCAATGTATCTAACACCGTCGTATTTGGTCGTCGAGGATTAATAACTGTGGATGACTGCAACATCCATAGTCGTTATTTTTGGGCCTCCAAGTAGGGGGATGTTACAATATATTATTTCAATATATATATATATATATATAACTTTACAACAGAGATTTAAATAAATTTATCAGATTCTATCTTATAAATCAGCCTGGACAGTTATAAATCTCCGTCCTTATAAATGCTGAATACAATCAGTAAGCTAATGCAGTGGAAATGGAAATGAAGAACTATCTACAGGAACATCTTTAGCTCCAGACTTCAAGCCCCATCACAATGTTCCAAGTTAAACCTGACTACTTGGCTTCCTAAACAAATAGGGCATCCAAAGTTTAAGGGAAAAGAAAATAAACTCCGGTCCAGTCATGGTACTGGTGTGAGAAACTCAAAATATGGATATTTGAAAACAAAGGGTATCTCATATGACCATGCCACACATAAACACGGTACGGGTTTTTACCTTATGATAACCAAAATCTTTACTATGCAAAATCTGGTAATATTATTTTTAATGACATTCTTTTGAAAACAATTTTCAAGTAACATAATCTTAGCGAAAATTGTTACATTAATAAATTCCAGCATACTAGGCTCTACAATCAAGTCCAAAAGCACTTATTGGAGAACGAATTTCTATACAATGGCTGGTAAGGAATACCTTTCACACAGTACAGCTCTAGAGGGATGTACCGAGGATCAACACCTTTGAAACCTCTGCACCTAGCAAGACCGGCCTACCCACAAACCCATCTGGTGACGGATAGAACTGAATATGATATCACGCTGGTCGTTCCCGACCTATCGGAGAGCTCTCTTAGAATACACAAAATACTCGATATATAAAGGGTAATCTAGAAAGGTGATGACCATACCCTAATGGTTGTGACCCACATAGCCTTACCACATGCCCTGTTTAATCCATTTTCGGACGATAAGGCCCGAGGTAATTAACGATTACCTTTCATACAGCACATTTCACTTTGAATCCCACATTGCCAATTCCATCACACAATATTGATTTCCACAAATGTACAACCTCTTAGCTCGTACGTCTCAGAGAAGGGTGTTAAGTGTAAGAAAGTTACTTTCCACACCATCAAACAGATGCACGTTTATAAAAATCAATGTATGTGCATTTTATAAGTGCAATTTCAGACATTAGCAGCGAGCAGCCCTTGCATCGAAGATCAAATGAAGATACTACTGCCACATATGTATGATATGAGAAATCCCCCCCCCCCCGAGCGTCAATGACAAGCAGCCCTTAATTCCATTTATTATCATTCCTTGTCTTCACCTTCGGATGCGTAAATTAGTTTGAAGTGGTTTTCGAATAGGGATTACCCAAATCTGACCCCGGTTCCTTCGAAACAATCATCGATAAAAGATGTTAAGTTTCAGGGTGATTATCATTTCATTTATTAATATCTTTTATCAAATAAAATATCTCTTTTAGAGATATAAATCTTTAAATCATATTCTTTTTCGGTATATATAAAATCATTAAAAACCTCTTTAATTTTGGAAATACCAAATCAAAATCATTTCTCATAAATCGCATTGCAAAACTTTATTGAATAAAAAAGGTTGATAGAAATTATACCAATCCTACTCAACATCAATTTCCATATTTAACCTTTACCATCTGTTGAATGATGGTGAAAGCACCTTTTAAATTCACACGGATAGTTATGGGTTCCCTACTCATAATTTAATACCAAGTATAAGAAAATTACTTCTACACAATCCAAGTTGTATGAATTAAATTTGTAAATTTGTATTCATTCCTACTAAAGTTTATTACATCATTCACCCATATTTCCTATTTTATTTGTTTCCATTTTGAAATATTTGCTAACGTTTATTTTTAAGATGTGATTGTGCTATTCTAATCGTCTATGCATTTATTACTGTTATATTTTCTCGTAGATACTGTATAAACCAAAAAATAACATTGTGAAGTGGTAAATATTTTCTTAAAGGTACAATTTCAGGAAAAATGGACCAACCATATCAAAATTTCGGATGCTAGCAAGTGAATTTTCGGTTCAATTACAACAATAAGGATCCCGTATATCCAAGCAATTTTAGTACATGGTAAATAATTTACTAATAGAATATAACAATAAATGACATTAAATATAGTATACTTGTTGTCGTCGAAATTCTATACTACATATAATTGAATTTCCTTGCACTATTACAATTCTTGATTCCATCGTTTTAAAATACTTCACTGATTTGAAATTTCAGACAAGTATTGTTCAATAATAATAAGTTAATTGTAAAAAATATTAATATTTTAGAATGAAGTTAAACTAAAGAAAAGGAAAGAGGAAATGAGTATAGATGGTAATAAAAGTAGACTAAAGATACTCAAAATTATCATATTTTTCCCGAAATAGGATATTCTTTTTAAAACATTATATTCTTTTCCAAACATTGTATTTCTTCCAAAATATTGTTTTATAATATTTCTCAAACCACAACTCTCATTTTTCAAAATCAAAAATCACTCAAAATAGAATTTTAAAAACATTATATTGCGTCCAAATGTTTCATTCTAGTGTTTAGGAATCCATATCAATAACATTGGCCAGACGCATCGACCAGAATTCTCAAAGCACTCAACGGAAAAATTAATATTGAAACAAACTATCAAAATATTTTAAATCACTTTGCAAAATAAAATTCGTATTTTATTATACCATATGCTTGTTTGAATGAAATATTTATTTCTAAAATTCCTATTTACATCCAATTCATCAATCATCAACAACAATAAAAATAATCACACATTATCCATAAAATCAGACAAGCATCAATACAACAATACACACATCCAAACAAGCAAACAAATGCCTTCAACGGAATTTATTTTATTAGTTTCCGCTGCGCAACTCTGATCTTTACTAGATCACTTCAATCATATCCAAGCCACACAGAGGTTTATTCAAAATCACCAATACCGACACTGTTTGTCAGCCTAACTACTCTCTACTTTACTACCTCCCTCAAAAACTTCTACGTCACATTAAAAAAGCGCATACAAAAGAGGTAGAGATAGGATATATGTATGTATATATATATAGTAGGGAAAATAACAAGTATGTCCTCAGATGATTACCCAGTAATCATCCTGTACTTCTACTATCACTTAAATATAAACAATAATCTACCACACACCCACAGAGATAGGGAATCTAAGTCTGATCTAAGGCCAAGACGTATCTCTTATATACTGTGACGACCGCCCATGACCCCTGCACTAAACATAGAAATAGTGCGCTGAAAAGTGTGCCAGGCAGCCATGGATGATCGTCAGAGGTAAGTTAAAACAGCAGAATCTATCGTATTACTCACAGCGCATGGATAAAATACAATAGAGAAAAATATACATAGTGAAGCTACACAGAACAGAATCGCATCAAATAAGCCTCATAGTAGTTTGATACAAAAATCTGAATAGTCAATACATCCAGCCTCACTACATATCACTCAGAGAATATACAAGCAGCGGAACATCCAGTACATATAATAAGAAAATAATATGCAAGCCTCCAGCTCGTCTTCGTCATCAGCATCGTTGGAAACTAAGAACAGCACCTGTCACCTGCTACCTAGTCTGCCCATCCCAAAATGGATGAACAGCCCAAGGTAATAAGAGTTGAACATAAAACCTTGAGTCAGACAACAGTCTTAGTGAGCGGTAAATTAACTAACAACATACCAAAAGAGCATAAAGGTAAAAGGAATAGAAACCCAACCCTCCCACTCCACCTCTTTCTACAGTGATAGCCCCCAGACACACTAAGCAGAAGTAAACATAGTAAAGCAACCATTTAAAGCAAAGCAATTATCACTCGAGTCAAGGTCAATGTTTTCCAAGTACAAACCCCCAAGGCCTAAACCAAGATCAGATAAGCACCCAGAAAATATTGCTCTTGAGACCGAATGACGATACAACCAAACATCCATGACTCTGGCTATCACTGTTATCATTGCTTCGATACCACCGTTAATTAAATGACCGGCACATTCTTTCAGCCGTCCGTCAAGGGCTAATGGTAACCCCGGTTCTAGACAGAACTCCGCACGTCGTCGCAGCCCGTGCCTAGGACTATCGAATCTGCCCAGAGTACTCGACTACCAACTGTAGTCTTTTGGGACTATCGAATCTGCCCAGCATACTCTTGCTTTGAGTCTGCTAGAATCTTCAACAACGATGAAATCTCAGCCTTCTAGTCATCCTCCTCGACGACTATTCTCATACTAGCTCAAACCCCTCTCGAGCCAACCATTATCAACGAACTCAAACCATCCCTCGAGTTATCAACATGCTTGGAATGATCCCGTCTGGATTATACCAAGGCTACATCACATCATAGCAAAGCCTCATCTCATCATCATCATCAAATCTATCCATACGAGCTTCATCATCCGCCACATATGCCACGATCAGCTTTTCTAATTCAAGAGCCTTTCCCTTAGCTTTTGAATCATCTTCGACCATCTTGTCTAAATCCAACAACTAATCAACTAATTTATAACAATCAATCAAATCAATCATTAATCCAAGTAATCAATCATGCAAACAAGATCTAAAAGCAATTATAACTAAAATGGCAATTTTGTAAATAAAGAGTCCAAATCTAACAAGCATGAAACATGGGCAATATCTCTACAACTTGATGAATGAACTTGCATAGATTAACATGTAGTAAAATGGATGTCAAATCATCATGAACAATGGATCTATACTTAAGTTTACGAAAAAGCATGAAATCACTATTTTTAACACATAATCAAGCCACTGATCCAATATACTCCTTTGGATCCGTGTGAGAGATAACCACCACTCACCAAATCACCTAAACACTTCAAAAGCAACACACTTCAGATCTGGACAGCGAAGGATCTAACTTGATCTGTCAAAATTCCGCTTCAAACGATGAAATCTCTCTTCGAAGAATGTAGATCTTCAACTTTAGCTCTTGGATCTTCGATCTTGGATGGAAGGAAGTACTAAATTTAAGAAGAGATAAGAAGTGAAGAAGTGTAGTTCTCGAGCTCTCAAAATGGCAGCACTTCATCGCTTCAAAATCCAGATCCCAAAAAGTGAGGCAAGAACGTGTATTTATAGGCTGGAATCCTTAGGTCGTCCGCCCCTTAGGTCGTCCACGACTTATGAAAACCCCACGACCTACGACTTACGGCTTAGCAAATCCTACGACTTAACTTCATAAGCCCTCACGCGACCTACGACCTAACACACATATGCGGCTTAGCGACTTAACGTTATACGACCTAACTGAGATGCCGACCTCACGACTTATCGGTTCAAACCTATGCGCGACCTAAAACATACACGACCTAACCCCTTAAGCCTTCATGCGGCCTACTACAGACTTAAGCACCCACGTGACCTAACATAAGTCGTCTACGATCTAACACAGACACGACCTAACGACTTAACTGCTTAAGCCCTTACACGACCCAACTACAACATCAACCTGATATAGGTCGTCTCACGACCTAACTACACACACAGGGTCTCACGACCTAAACTTCAACGACTTATCCCATAATCCTTAAGTCGCTCGAACGACCTAGCTTCCTTAAGTCGTTAACCCGCATAACCCCCTAGGTCGTTAACTCCCATAGGTCGGTCACTGACTTAAGTCTCTGCCAATCCTATAGGTCGCTCCAATCTCTTAAGTCGTCCCAAACTACTGTACAACCTAAGCTACTACATCGCTCCACAACCCAACCTGCTACGCGACCTAACTCTGGACGACTTAAACTCTGAACGACTTAACAACACTAACGACCTAATGACAACAGTTCTAAAATCTTTCAATCCGTAAAAATACGGGTCGTTACATATACGATGTGTTATTCTGAACCTGCTCTGATACCACTTTGTAACACCCCCACTTCTATACCCATCCAAGAGTATTACAGAGTAATAATATCGGGTAATATGGAGAATAAGGTGATATGAGGTACACATGTGAATATTCCCTTGGGCTAACATTGGTACATATTTAAACACCGAATATAACTCACCACAAAACATACACGGTATCGGCACAAAGCAATGAACACGTGTGCCTACAAGATAGAATAATACATAATATACGGTAAATATCAGAGAACCTAGAGTCAATCGAAACGATAATATATAATATCCAATATACAAAATATGTCCAATATACATTACAGTGATATACACACAAGAGACTTTGCAATACAAGATGATAATCTATAATACCAAATATCTAGTCTCTTCTATGCCCAAATAACTCAAGTTGGTCTCAATGTCCTTGTACCTGAAATGTATCCGACTAACCCGAGTATTATATAAATAACACACGAGTCAGACTATATCTAAATGTAAGGTCAATAAACAAATAAAACTTTGTATATATTAAATATAATAATGTTATCTCAAATAATCCTAAATATCATAAAGTGTAACACAAAACCGAGCCAAAAATGTCATCACCCATATAAAATAACATTGAATCAGAAATTATGAAATCAACATCAAATGGGTGAATCATCCATATTAAAAAATCGTCATCAAAATCTAAAATCATCAATAAGAGAGATATCACCAAGTATAGTCAGGCCTGAATACATTAATGCCCAAATATATCTCTCAATCTCACATTATAAAATATCATCATCAAATCACCAAAATCAATAAGAAAGATTTGAGCTAGCTCATAACAATGCTTGAGTATGATCAGTAATAAGTAGGCCATCTGCCTGAAAATAATAGGCCGTCTGCTTGGAAAGAACAGGTCGTCTGCCCATCAATCGCATAAAGAAAAGATACATGGATTTGCTATATCCTGGACATAATCTAAGGTAGGAATATAAATAGTATATGCTTATCTACCATACAAACCAAAACCAGACGGGAGACTGACAGCACGTTTGCCTACTCCAGGAGCCTCACATGTGTCCATCTGATACTGCTCCTACGGTCATCGGTTACCTCCTCCACGGTATCCTTAAAATATCCACCGCATGTCATAAACACGCTACATGACTATGCTCTGCATCAATCACGACCCAAAACATTGCCCTTATAGGTAATTGACTGCAGGCCTAAGTGACATAGGGGCATACACACATATAAAAGCACACAACAATATATGTCGACACACGGCAAGAGGCCGACACATGGCCAAATATATAAAATGGTGTCACAGATCCAAGGCACAACCACCATGACCAGCCTGCTAAGGTGGATATTGGTCAATCTAGTTCACTTCCGAAACCGAAAGGAAGTTTGTAACGACCTGGTATTTCATAGTTTTGATTTGCAAATATTTAATTAATTTTAAATATTCAAATAATAGGTTTTTATAACTAAAATAAAACTCTTTTCAATAATAAGTAATGACGGTGAAATAGTTTTTCAAAATGTATTTACAAAAATATATAGTTTGAAGAAAAATCGAAAATGTAACAAGAATTTGTTTTTCGAATTTTCGACTTTTCATCGGCTAAAGGTTATCGAAAATGTTGTGAACTCTATTGTATAATATAACACATACATAGGATAGATATTGGTATATGTATACTTAAATGTGTGTGTGTGTGTATAAGTAATGTAACATTTTATGAAAAAAAAATTAATATTTAAAAATGTTAAAAAAAGAAGATGCCTTACGAAACATTGGTAAACACAAAGCACACATGCATTAAAAACATACTGGCTAATAAAAGGGAAAGAGGGACAAGCCTATGGGCAGAGGTACATGAAGGTGAGGTGGCATGGTGATGTGGAAAAAGGAGGGGGAGGGTAAAGGACCAAAGTTGTTTAGGTAATTTACTTTGTTCTTGCTTATAAATATCCCTTCCATTTCTTCCATTTTGCCTCCTCTTCCTTCTACCATATCTTTCTCATATCTTATCCAAATGGAGGTTTTCTTTTTTTCAAATCGAGAATTCCAGCGGCCACAATTTTCATGTGTACCATTTCTTCAAATTTTGAGCTTAGCCATGTCCAAATCTAATATCTTTCAGACTCGTTTTCGGACCTAGATTTTCAAGTCCGAAAATACATATTCTTCTTTTGACCATATCTTCCTCAAAATAGATCCAAATTAAGTGATTTTTTTTGAAATTGTAGAGAAAAGAATTTAGAAGAACTTTCCCATTGGAAACTTTTCCAAATTCCTTGAGTAACTTTTCCATAAATCAGTTGGAAGATGACCGTTTTTGGGTTCAATTTTTGTGAATTCGATGATGATCCAAAGTCCCTTCACCTTTCAAGGCCGAGCTCCACCACCCTCGGGCCGTGTGGACCATACCTTGGCCGAGCCTGTCTCCAAGTTTTAAAGCTCAAAATAAAGTTTTTCCATAGCATATAGCATGGATCTAGGTTCTATTCTAGTTCTAGTTGAAGTTTGGATGGTTTTGGTGAGTATTGTTTTTAAATTAAAAGGTTTTAATCTTTGATATGTGTTGAATAAATTGTTTGTATGATATGTTGAATTATGTCAGATTATTAAATGTCTGGGTGTTTATAGATATTGTTGACATAAGGTGGAAATTAGACTTGAATTAAAGTCCAACTTTAGTATTGTTTGGAAATTGTGAGCTTTGAGTATAATGTTATATGCAAATTTTAAGTTTGATGTTGCATGCGAACTTTAAATATGATGTTGTATGTGAACTTGTTAACATTGTTATGTTAAATAAGACTTGAAATTCCTTGGTAAAATGGTGATTTATATTATGTTAAAAACTAAGTTCAAAGTTTAATTTTGTTTTTTTTTATTTCCATATCTTTTTCTTAAGTTTCACAATGGAACAAAGTTAAAGAAAAGGTGTTTAGAAGATAGAAACTTAGAAACTAACCTTAAGTTACTACATCCGTAGCGATAGTCGCTAATGCAGTTCGAGAAAAATCAACATTTTTAAATAAAGGTGTTTTTCACATAATTGTTTTTGAAATCATTTTCAAAATATTAATTAAGTGTAAAGGTTAATTATGTTTTAATTAAGTATAAGTTTAATATTTAATTAATTAATTAAGAATAATTAGAAGTAAATTAGTAATTAAGTCAAGTAATTAGTAATTAAGTATTAATTAAGTTAATTATAATTAGTTAAACATTTAAAAGTTAATTATTATTTAATTAATTTTTTGGGATTAATTATTTTTTTAATTAATTTTTTAAAGATTAATTATTGACTAATTATTTATTTATTAAAGGGTTCAATTTTGAATTAATTACTAATCAAGTTTAATTTAAGTTAAAATTTAACTAAAATGTAATTATAATTTAATTATTTTATAAAGGTTTAGTTTATTATTTAGGTTTTAATTAAAGATTATTTAATTAATTAATTGAGATTAAATAATTTTTAATTATTTAAAAGTTTTAATTATTATTTAATAATTAATTTAAGATTATTTATAGTTTAATTACTTATTTAAATATTAACTATTATTTAATTATTTATGTAAAGGATAATTATTATTTAATTATTCATTTCAATTTAATTATGGTTTAATTATTAATTAAAGGTTTAATTGCTTTTAAATAAAAAGTTTAAATGTTATTTAATTATTAAATAAAGTTTTAGAAGTTAGACCACCTTATTTTTAAAAGATCGGTTTTGTTTTCAAGAAGCAACTTTCTTTTAAAGGAAGATTTTAAATCCAAGCAATTTCTTTATCGACTACCGTTAAGTAATCCCAATTGAATATGAAACCCAATGACAGCTGTTTAGCAGAATAAATCACCATTCTTCTAATAAACTTGTATTCGGCATTTGTTTGGCAGAATAAATCACCATTCTTATAATTAACTTGTATTCGACATTTGTTTGGTGGAATAAATCACCATTCTACCATAGTTACCCAAGTATATTATGTTGACATTTATTAGGCAAAATAAAAACCCATTCTACCATTATATTAACTTAGACATGTGTTTAGCAGAACAAATCCCCGTCTACTACCTTGGACATTTACTTATATGATTGATTGTTATTGATTGATTCCCTTATACATATCTACTTGTTATCTAAATACCCATGTTATAACATGAAAAGTAAACTCGAATAAATGAGAACCATTGTGGTCCTAAGTTTCTTTCTGATTTTTAAGGTCAATCATTATTTTCATAATGATTTCAAGTTATGTAATGATTTTGGTAAAGATGTTTGAAATAATCGCTTTGTTTATCAAAAGGACTTTATTAAATGAGTTTATTAAAAGGGTTTTGTTTTAAATAAGGAATATTTATAAGAAAGTTTTATAAATGATTTTGGATATTCATAAAGGAAGTTTTATAAGTGATTTTAGAGATTTATAAAGAGATATATAAATGGTTTTGATTTTTACAAAAGTGGTTTGAAAATTTTAACTGGTTGATTTATAAAGAGTTTTGTAAGTGTGTTTAGAATTTAAGTAAAGGAGATTCATAAATAAAAGAGATTTATGAAGAGGATTTATAGAAGCAAATTTATAAAAGGATTTAAGAGTGGATTTCCTTTAACCGATCTTCTTAATTATGGTGGTATGGACATTCGTTCCATACTCAACACCAAAGGAATATTGTTTGAGGTTATCTTTATTTATAATTTAAATAACATTTTGTTTTGATCCTTTGATATCGTTAGAAAATGAAAAATCTTTCACAAATGTTTCGTGAATACACATATATCAGAAAGATAAGCATATGAATGTTTTTGATAAACCCTTTTGAAAAGAGTTTTAATAAATGAAAGGTTTAGTTTAAGGCTTAGTGGTTGCTATGAGTAATTAAATCTCCAATTGTTGCTTGTTGTTTCTTTGATAGTTAAATAACCGACTATCAAATCCGGACCAAAATATAACTCTGATATCTAGGAGAAACATGTGAGTTATATGGCACAGTCATCTTCGATGATGTTGTACTGCACGTATAAATCTCGTTTTGTTCTCTTAGGTCAAATGATAGGGAGATCCATCCACTTAAATGGTTAGGAGGTGATCCCTACTCCAATGTATTGTCTGATTATTTCGAAAAGAACCGAGATTGAGTTTACCAGAACTGTCGAATGTTGTTTCGAAGAGACCGAGATCGGATAAGTATAAATTATCTGAAAACCACTTTGATCCAACTCAAGCATTTCGAACTAAAGATATCTTGAAGATGATTGAAGATGGAGCTTTTGAAGTGCAAGGGTTACTCGCTACTAATCCCGAGGGTGATTCCAAAATGGATGTAGTAGAGGTAGTGCCTTCGGTTTCATTCAGACCCAGAACGAACTTATATGGATGAATGCTGGCATTGCATTTCTACTGGAGGGCAATGTTAGCATTCCAAGATGGTTTTCTATAAAAAGATAATCATAACCTCAAGCCTCACACTTGGGAATGACTAAAATCACGGGATATGCTTCAAGGCTATGTGGTTCACTACCATTAGTGTATGGTCATCACCCAATCTAGATCGATATTATAAATCGTGTATGCTCTGGGCTCATTTCGGTTGTTGATCCCAACCAAGGTGAAGACATATTCGGCACTTTCTAGTAAGGGGTAGGGTTGGTCTTGACTCATAGGGAGTCCATGTGAGTCTCTCGATGTGTTTTATCTAGAGATGCACTATGATAGGTGGTACCCCAGTTCCATGTCATTGATGGAATCCATTTTCCACTACGTGCCTTTACGAACTTAGTTGTGCCCAACTACTAAAATGTGAGATGCAAGAATTTTAGCTATTTTAATATGTATTTGTATCTTAGATATTATTATAATATCACTGGATTTTCTATAGAAAGCGGTTTGTTTATCGTAAGGTAAAAACCTATCCGCGTTTATGTGCGGCGTGGTCTTACGAGTTACATTTGATTTTCAAGGACTTATAATAAGTTATAATAAATAAAGTTCCTTGTGAGTTGAGTTTCTTATGCTGGTTTTAACAGACTTATCCTGGCGTTATTTTTTTTATAATGCTTGGGTCAGCCCGAGCATATTTTCCAGATTTAGCTGGATTCTTTTGGGGCTTTCAGGAGACGAGCTGGATCCTCCAAGACGTATTCACGTACCTTATATTCTTTCACTATTCTATTTTATTTTCTTGTCTGAATTTATCAGCAATTGTAAGGATAGGCTGTTATAACTGTCCAGGTTGAAAATAGGTTAGTGTACTCTGATGTTGTATATTAGAGTTCTTTCTTTTTATAAAGACTTGTTTTATATATTATATGTTACTCGTCACGTTTTTGTGGGATTCTATTCTATCTTCTTTTCTCTTCACCCCAAAAGACACGTCTTTCGGACACTTAAATGATTAATACACGAATACCATGGATGTATGTTAAGTATCATCTTTAGGTGTAAGAAAGGCAGATCTTTACAACGTGGTATTAGAGCTTAGGTTGAGCGAATACCTAGGCTCTGGTGGGGTAAACTCTTTTAAGATAGGGTAAGTAAGACCCTAGAATGGGTCTCCATGTATATATGGAGTGCGTATTTGTTAGTGCTATAAAAATGTTTTATATTGTGTTGATTTACCAGTTGAGTGGTTTATGAATTTTGGTCGAGACGTAGGGCACCACGGTGTCGATAGGGTTTCTAAACACTTAAACTAGGAAAATCAACATAGTATCGTTTTAAAATCTGGTGAATTAAATTACTTTACCTAGGAATATATTTTATACATAAATAAACAATTTCCAAAAATAGAGTATAGTTATATATGATGTGATTATTGTTAGGAGTTGATAATAATTTTGTTATTATCATTTAGGGTTTGATTAGTCATGCTCGTCCAATTTTGAGCATTGACTATTATCTGATTTATTGGTAGTTTTTCTTTTCCCATCATAGATTGGGTAGACAGAATTTGTGGAAACATTGGAACGAACACCTTGTAAATTAAATTTCACAGTTTGACTATAAGGTGTTCGACGATAATGTTGGGTCATAAGTATTGGATTCTAATAAAAGGGTGTTTATTAAAGAAACATATTTTAAAAATGAATATTTGGGTAAAGATTTTATATACAGTGATTTATAAATCAGAATTATAAAATATGTTTTGAAAATAAGATGGATTTTCAAAGAATTTAAATCCCGGTGACTTTAATAAAGTTTTCAAATGATTTTTGGAAAAGTAGTAATAATTTTACTTAAAAATACTTTAAAGTATAAATACTTTGAAATTAAATTTTATACAAAGATGTGGTTTCTTTTGTTTGGTTTGGGGAATGAGTCCCAACTTGTTTATGATGATTGGAATAACCTTCTAAGTGATGATCGGATGTTTGCCTAGGCGAACGTTGTAGTGCACTTAGTAAATTATTCTTTTTATCATTTTACCGTCGAAATGAGTTCGAATCTGAATAAATCCAAAGCAAGTTGGTAATATATACTTCGTTAAACTATTTAGTTGGAAATATATATAGTATTGTTTCAAAAACGGGATTTGAAAAGAACAAATATTTTTATAATTAACAAGTTTGAGTGACTCGAAAGTGACTAAAAATGAGAAAGGGATGTGTTCGGATGGAAAACACTTCACTTTAGTATTACCCTTTTTAGTAAAGGGATTGATTACACTATTCAGTAGAACCCAGTTCCTTGATATCATTTTGGAGTTACTCGAGCTATATGTATGTTTTCTAAGGGTTAAATATAAAGTATCATTTCAAAAAGATTTTTGAAACAAAATCCGGGTATTTCACTCCTAAGTTTTCAAAAAAATAAGGTATTTTGATTAAAGAATGGGTTAATAAATAAAGTCATAAAATAGAATTAATTTAATAAAAAGGTTTTATAAATTAGGTTTTATTAAACTGCATCTTTTGATTTTTAACATCTAGGAAGTAAAGAATATTTGATGGTATTGGGCCGGCTAATAAACAATTTTGCCTTAGAGGTGCCTAAGAAAATGTAGACTCTAGGATGGAGTTTGGATACCAGCAACCTACCCTTCTTAGCTACTTGCCAGACCAAGTTGGTAAAGAGGTTGGGTTGGTCGACTCAGTTTTAAGATCCAAATTATTTTAGGCCTACATCTGAATAGTTAATAGTGAATGGAATTAAAATTAGATGTTTTGTATATACTCTTAGGATGTAGGATAGTATTATACAAAGTTAATAGATTAAAAATGCTTTTATGAAAGGGTTTCATAATTAGTTGTATCACTTTAAATGCTTGAACCTAATTAGAAATTTTTATGAAATTTTTTCATGAATATTTTCGGAGTGGTAAAAATAATTGGGTAGTAAGAACCTTAGATGAGTACGTAAGAGATACATAGATCATTTTCACTTTCTCACATAGTTTTCAATCCAAGATTCGAGTACATGACTTGAGGTGTCTCACACCATTTCAAATAAGGATTTATCACTCGATTTTTGATGGTGTACACTTGATGAGGGTTCTTAATATGAAACCAAAATTATCTATCATAGTATATGGCTATGTAAGGAGAATGGCAGTTTTTAATTAAGAAACTTGATCAGAGTCCGCACTAGGGAGTTAAGTGAGCGATACTAGTTCAGAGGTAAAGTTATGTATTCGAGCGAGTGATTAAATCAAATTTGGCTTGGAAATGATCTAGGTACGTCATTCAGACTGATGAGTTGTGTTAGTTATGCTTGGGAATGTTGTTTCTGGGTTAAGGTTGTGGTAAAATTTCGAGGTCGAAATTCTTTTAAGGGGGGAGAGTGTAACGATCTGGATTTCACCATTTTGATTTGGGAATATCTAATTAATTTTTAGTATTCAAATAATAGGTTTTATAATTAAAATAAAACCCTTTTAAATAATAACTAATGATGGTGAAATAGTTTGTCAAAATGTGTTTACAAAAATATATAGTTTGAAGAAAAACCGTAAATGTGACCGAAATTCATTTTCTGAATTTTCGACTTTTCATTGGCTAAAGGTTATTGAAACGTTGTGAACTTAAATGTGTATATATATAAGTAATGTGACATTTTATGAAAATAAGAATTAATATTTAAAAATCTTAAAAAGAGAAGATGCCTTAGGAAACATTGCTAAACACAAAGTACGCATGCATTAAAAACATGTTGGCCAAGAAAAGGGAAGGTGCCAAGCTTGTAGGCTGAGATACATGAAGGTGAGGTGGCATGGTTGTGACGATCTGCCTTTCTTACATCCAAAGACGACACTTAATACATCTTGGGTATTCATGTGCCGATCATGTAAGTGTTCGAAAAATAGGTTGTGGGGTAAAGAAAATAAAAGACAAAGGAAACAAATAAAGATTCTTTTCACAAACGACAGAGTTACATATACATCATCACAGAATAGTACATATGGTTTCTCCAAAATGTTACATCTAAGTTACAACAAGTACTATTCCCAAAAAGGATAGCTATATCAACCGGCCTAAATTACTAATACATAATGTACAATCACAGCGGAAATAAACATAGCTACTGGATATAGTGAAAGCTTCTACTCCATACTACTTCCCAAAATGCTCCAAAGAAACCTGACTACTTGGCTACTTATAAAAATTTGAGTACCCAAGAGTTTAAAGGAAATAAATAAAGCTCCGGGTCAGACATGGGTCTGGTGTGAGTAAATCATATGTTTAACTTTATAAAAACCTTCAAATAAATGGTATCTCGTAAGACCACGCCACACATAAACACGAACGGGTTTTTACCTTACGATAACCAAAACATTTCTATATAAAATCCGCTGATATTATCATAATGTCTTGGTTTAAAAAAATATGGAATCATAGCCGAATTTGTTACATTATTAAATTCCATCATATTAGTTATATAATTAAGTGTGAAGGCTCGTATTAAAAAATGGATTCCAAGTATGAAAGGGTAAAGGTCTACCCACCGAATCCGTACACCTCTAGATAAAATGTATGGGAGGCTACAACGCATTGCACCTCTGCTACTCAAGACCGGCTCTACCCCTTAATGGGTAGCACCGAATATGATCACCATATGGTTGCGATCAACAACCATAAAAAGGGATTCCGAAGCATACATAAACCGGAGATATCACTCTAGATTTGGCGATGATCATACCCTAACAGGAGCGACCCGCATAGCCCTGCTGCACGTCCTTGCTTTAGTCATTTTCTTGGTTGATGAGGCTTGAGGCTACGATTACTATGACGACCCGCAAATCTGTACCCTTTGAATCGACAATAAACCACACATGTCCGACCTAAAAAGCACAGAATGACGGAAAGTCATGAGAAAGGAGAGAGAGGGCGAGAAGAAAGAAAGAAGAGAGAAGAAGAGAAGAGAAGAAGAAGAGAGAAATAGAACCATAACAATACAGAATCTCACATCGCAATGGAATAACATATAATATAGATGAATAATCTTTACAAAAGAGAAACTGTAATATACATACATCAATCAGAGTACACAAATAAATAATTATCGGCCTGGACAGTTATAACAACCTGTCCTCAAAAATGCTGATAATTTAAACCAACAATGCAGCTGGAAATAAACAGATACGTGTATACGACATGAAGATCTTCAGCTCGTCTGCTGAAGCTCCAAAAGCACCAAATCTGAACCTGTAAATATACTCAATCTGACCCGAGCATTGAAAGGGAAGAACACTCGGATCAGTCTGGTAAACCAACATGAGAAAACACATCTCAACTGAATTTAATTTAAAGTTTATAAAAGTGTTCTTTTATCAAAACAAAGGTATCTAGTAAGACACACCCACACATAAATACGGACGGGTTTTTCCCTTACGATAACCAAAACATTTCATATCAAATTCTCTTATATTATAATAGTGCCTATTGCACAAATAATAATTAATCATAGCTGAAATTGTTACATTATTAAATTCCAGAATAATAGGTTTACAAACGAAATGGCAGGCATATAGTGGATATTGGATTCCATACAAATGACTAGGTAAGGGACTACCTTCCGTGCAGTACACCTCTAGAGGGATGCACCTAAGGAGCAGGTACTGCCCGCCTAAACCAACACAAGACCGACGTACCCCTTCCTGGATAGTACTGAATTTGTCATCATCCCGGTCATTACCGACCTTTAACGGGTACCCGAGTCGTACATTCACCACATACATAGACATGTGTAGAGTAAAACTAGAAGGATGATGACATTTCCTAATGGGAGCGACCCACTTAGGCTTGCTGCTTCTACCCTGTTTTAGTCATTTCCTGAGGTGTGAGGCCAAAAGAGGTATCGAATACCTTTCACATATCACATATCACATCATCTTTGAATGCCACATTGCCATTTCCGTTGACTACTAATTGACTTCCACTAAAATACAACCCTTGAGCTCGTACGTCTCAATGAGGGTGTTAAGCTAAGAGAAGTTGCGTTCTCCACCGCCATAGATGTATGTTTGTAAAAACCAATGTACGTAATCTCAGAAAATGCACTGTCAGACATCCATCCATACAAGTTATCCAGAAATAGGACAAATTGAAGGTACTTTCCTACCACATTATATCGAGAAATCCCCAGGATTAGTAGCGAATAGTCCTTGCATCGGATATTTCATAATGAAGAGACTACTGCTACTATATGTATATTGGGATATTAATCCCGAATGATCAATAAGCAGTGCTTCATTATGAAAATCCTAAATATCAATATCATCAACAAACCTGCACAATCGTCGCATATAGGTTGGTCCGAAGTGGTTTTCGGATAAACCGATCCCTTTCTCTTCGCACCAACAACGCAAAAGCGTTACTCAACCTCATACAGAAACCAAGTCTCGTAGACTATCACGTTTCCACGAGCGTTTAATTAAACCCAAAATTGTTGCTAACTTCAAATCTATTCAAACCAGCTCTAAAATGTAGTGCTCGTCAATACGAACCCAACGCCGCTTGTTTCATGTGAATCCGATCTCGTATGAACAAGTTATGAATTTATAAACATTTCATGAATTATAATATAATTAACAATGGCATTAGCTTAAGTTAATTAATTATTTAACCTAATAATCATCTTTCCCTTTTACGTAATGCTCCCAGAACATCCGAACCCATTGCCGTTCTTTTTGATCGTCAATCGCACCACCCACCAGCCCCCTAACAATGATCGGAACCCAGCACTGTGAAGCCCTTTCCCCGATGCACCTACGCCCTGAATCCGGTCGAGCTCGGCCACCCCTAACTCCTGCGATTTTGTAACAACCCATAATTTTGTAAATATTTTTATTAAATTTTTATTTTGAAAACTTTGATTTTTAAATCATTTAAAATTGAAATTTTGGAATTTTCCAAAGTAAGTTTGGAATTTGTTTGTAATTTATTTTCCCAATATAATAAAATGATGATTTTCTGAAAATTTTATATTTTGGTCAACTTTGGTCAAACTTTGACTTTCAGTTGAAATTTTTAAATTTCTAATATTTTTCTTTTAAACTGTATTTAATTCTGATATTCGTTTTGCTTTTCGTTTCGTCAAATTCTGTTTTATACTTTTTAAAATGGATAAAATACAGTGTTTTACACGCATTTAATTTCTGTATTTTATTTTATATTTTCCTATGTCCATCTCTTTATTTTATTTCTCTGTTTTATTTGTCTATACTTTTACATTATTTATTGGATTTTACTTGTTTATATCTTTTTATAAATGGCTTGAGAAAATCAAGGAGACATAAGTTACATTGTTTTAAATTCTTGCCTTTTGTTTTCCTAGCATTTACACTCCATAGCCGTTCACTCTTGTCTTTCTTGGCCGTGTATTCCTATCTCAATCACGTACAAGAATATTTCATTCTCATCTCAATATCCTCATTTTCATTTGCATTTAAGAATAAAATATATGCAAGATTCTTTTCCTTTAATGCAAGGTGTGACTTTTCCTTTTCTTACCATTCAAACTCTTGCCTTTTATTTGCCTAGCCTCTTTATTGCTTTTCTACCCATTCACCATTTTTAGCCGTGAATTTCTCTTATCAATTCACGTAGAAAACTCCTCAAATATCTCATTTCCTCAGTTGCTTTCTCCTGGAAAAAATTAGTAAGTTTTCAATGGATCCTTCCTCTTTCTTTTCCTTTTTTTCTTTTATTTTTCCTTTGTTTCTTCATCAAGTATGCTCGGCCTCCACCTTTGTGCCGACCACCATCTCCTCTCCACCTCCGCATATGACCGACCATCTCCTCCTCCATCACCCCATGCCATGGCAGTGACCTCTAGAACAAGATCCATCACCATCTTCCTGTTTAAACCCTAGCTGAGCCTATTGATCATCATCCCCTGTTTGCTTGCCTCGGCCACCCCTTATTCCTCCACCACTTTAGCCTAGGGCCGAACCCAATGGTTGCTTGCCTTTGCCTTCCAATGATTTGTAACTTGCCCATCTCTTCATATTCTTGCCATAGCCGTGCACTTGTATGACCATAGTCGAGCCTAGATGCCTCAAACAATGATGGCCGAGCCTTATGTGTTGATGGTCAAGCCCACTGTGACCATGGCCAAGCCCACTTGATGTTTAAAGCAAAGGTTATGTCATTTTCTTTCATGTCTTTGCATTGTTTTGATTTATAATCTTGTATTGAATCATATACTTATGTTTTATAATTGTTTGTTACAAGATTGAATCTTGGCTCTCCATCCACTCGAATCTAGTTCATGCTTTGTCGTGCTTTTCGGAGTTTGTTGTTGTGTCTTGAATTGTTTTCTACAGCTTTAAAAAGGTGAGTTTATCACTCTCGACATTCGTACTTATATAATTGTTAAACAATGACATGTGGATTGTAGAAATTAATATGCTATGTTCATATATGCATGTGATATGATTATATGATGTTATATACTGCTTATATATTTGTTACATCACCTGATATGATATTATATGCTCTGCTGTTATTTTATTTTCTATATCTCACACTGCAAGTTCCCTTTCACTATGGGTTGAAATGATACATACCCGAACGGACTTTAGAATAAGGAAAAATCATTATGAGCTGAAATGATAGGCTCGAGTGATTTTTATTGTATTTTATTTGACTTGGGATTGCGGGTTTGAAATGATAGAACCCGGATTTTTCTTTTTAAATTATGGATTGAAATGATACATATCTGTATCACTTGACCTAGGTTAGAAAATATTATACAGGCCCATGGATAATTTTTAAATAATATTTTCCTAAAGATTATTAAGTATTTTGAATTTTATTTTATGAAACTGTAACTTAAATTGTGGTTTAATGATTTACAATATAAACATACATTGGTTTTCTATAAGTTAAAATTTTATAAGTCAATAAGTGGTTTTACTTGAATTTAAAGATATATTGGCTTTAAATTGAATTTAAAGATCTTCAGTGATGATAAATAATTTAATAATTAAATTTGATTTGATATGGAATTTTAAATCTAACCTAGTGATTTTAATAAATTTTATTTTATGAAATGGATATGTTTTGTAAAATAAATAATTTTATGTATGAAACAGATGTGTTTTGTAAAATAAATAATTTTATGTATGAAATGGATATGTTTTGTAAAATAAATAATTTTATGTATGAAATGGATTTGTTTTGTAAAATAAATAATTATGATTTAAAATGGTAAAGTGTATCTTAAATTATGACTTAACTTTATAATGGAAATTTTGGTTTTAATTGGAAATGTGGAGTTTGACTTATTAAAAGAATATTTTGTTTATGAAATGGGTATTTTAAATAAAGTTTTAAGTTATTTGTTAAAATAAAAAGTTAAGTAAATAGTGTACTTTTGACTTAATAAATGAATTATAGTAAATTTGGATATTTTAATTATAAAAGTTATTTTATGTAAACTATAAGTAAATTGATATCCAAATGAATATATCTGAAATGTGAGATATGTTTTATAAGTTAAAAATGGCTAAAATTGAAGTTTTTAATGTTTCTAAAATGTTATAATAAATCTGGAATTGTATTGGCAGCATTTCCAATGTGCTGCTGTTTCTGAAATTTAAGTATGTTCTGAAATAACTATAATACTACAACACTTTATAAGTGCTGCTGTTTCTGAATTTGAACTATTTCTGAAAATACCAATATGTCTACTACAGCACTTTATAAGTGCTGCTGTTTCTGAAATAGAACTGTTTCGCACCACTAAAATACCTACTGTAGCACTTTATAAGTGCTGCTGTTTTGAATTTGACAATGTTTTGAAATGTTAATATATTTACCGTAACACTTTATAAGTGTTGTTGTTGCTGAAATTTCAATGAACTTTGGAAATGAACATTATTTTGGAAGATTTTGACATTGAATTTAAATGGTTTAAATGAATATGTTTTGAGGTGAAATATAAAGCATTTTTGAAATTTATAAGTTAATACAATGTTTTCGAAATTGGTATAATTGAACGAATGAACTTAATAATGCTATAACTTTGGTAATGAATATTATTTTTAAGGGTGTTATGATTTTTCTAAATATTATGATTTCCAAATGATAACATTTTAAATTAATATGGTTTCAAAGTATTATGGTTTCAAAGTGTTTGGTTTCAAAGGTGTTACAACTTTGAAAGTACTATGATTTTGGAAATGAATTTATTTGAAATAGTATTTAATTAAGAATTTTCTTTGAATATATTGATTTGCAATTGAAGTATAAACTAGTTTGAAATGGATAATGATATTTTGGTCTTGAAGTATAAACTAGTTTTGAAATGGATATGATATTTGGTCTTGAAGTATAAACTAGTTTGGAATGGATATGATATTTTGTTTTGAGGTATAAATTATTTTGAAATAAATATCCATGGGTTATAATAACGATTGGTTGGCAAAGAGACTGGGATCGGATATGGGCATACTCTCTGTCGATACCGAAAACCACTTTAACAACCGTGTACGCGGTGGAGATTCCAGAATAAAGTAGGGTGGCGGCGATGATCCTATTGAGGTATATACGTGGACCCGACTCCCATGAGTTGACATAAGGTGGCTAAAACAGGAGCGATCGACGGGCCAATGAGGTAGCACCTCTGATTGGACACATTTCTTCGATACCATTCTATTACTTTGTGATTGATTTGGTGGCCACCCTTCGATTTTTGATTTGGGAGTGTGTTCCGAGGTGGGCGGTAGTGGCTGCTATGCATTACCATCAGCCCTGATGCGTAATTGGTATACCTACCCTGGCATTGCCTAGTTGTGCCGTGTCACCTACCCTAGCGCGCCTTGTACGAGTTTGATTTGTGTCGTATCTATGGAGTATCTTCTCATAGCCTCCCGATCTGGAGGTACGCAGTTACTGTATAGACTACTGGCACTATTTATGTGTTAAGGTGGAAAATGTAAAGCCTTAACGCTATTTAAAAGTAAGTTTATTTTACTATTAGACATTATTATAATAGCGAATATTACTACATAGTAAATAGTTTAACGGATCCTTAGAGGATGGGTGGTCCCAAGCATCCTTTAAGTCACTTGTACTTTTCTATTACATTTCATTTGAGTTGGTTTACATTGTATAAGTATGTATGTCCTGACTCGAGTGTTTTGTGTTTTGCTTTACGCTCGGGTCAGACTGAGTTGTACCAGTATTTGACACTCACCTTTGGAGTTGGAGCTTCACTTGGAGATCCATCTATCGATTATGCTTTCAGTTATTCAGTTGATTCCAGTGATGTATTCAGATCTTGTATTTGACTATTGTATTGAGACATCTGTTGTACCTTGTTACTTCTGTTGTATCTTGTTAACTCTGATGTATATATATATATAGTAGCTTCATGGACTACTATTTCTTTCTTCCGCTGCATTGTTATATTACTTTGTGTTTGTGATTTGTGATTTATTTACTGTATATTCTGAGTTTTGCCAAATTTTATTTACAATCTATTGTTTTGAATTATTCAAGTCCGACATGTGTGGATTTATTGTCGATTTGAATGGTCCAAAATAGTGGGTCGTTACATTTGGTATCAGAGCTTTGGCTCTAGGAAAACTTAGCATATATGGTAAATTTATTTACAGAATCACTTTCGTTCGAACTTGAATCTCTTCCTTTTGACTCGATTTCTTTTGAAGTTTGGAACGTCCCCTGCGGTTCCAAAAATCCATCCTTGTTCTCCCCTATTCGCCTTCTTTTGATTTTGGAGTATTCCACAACTCCACTTCAAATGATCTTTATTATAAATTGGCGGTCTCGTCGATCTTTGAATGATTGCAAAGGGGTGAAACTCCTTTATAAGAAGCATTGATTCACCGAAGATTTCTGCATCCTCGGTTTACAATGCTACCTATCTCTTGTTATCCCTAATTCTATATCTTGAGATCGGATGTAGGTTTGTCCCAGAACTCCACATTGATCTTATTCTTGAAGTCATGGTCGACCCGGTTAAGGTTGTCAGTTATTTATATAAGCTTATTCATTCCCTTGTTCTGTTATTTAATCATCTTGTCTTTTGTTTCAACTTATCTTCAAATCATTCTTGAAGTATATTTGTAAACTAACATTTAAAATGTTTTAATATATATGGTGTTGTTTGAGTTGTTGATGTTGATTGGGGTTTCCGATCGATTCGTCTAATCAACGCTATCGATAGGATCTCCAAAACACTCGAACATAGCAAACTGATACCATATTGTTTTCAAACTTGGTAAATGGGATAAATTTTGTATAATTATATTTGTGGAAAATAGGCACAAGGACAAATTTTTATAAAAATTTTGACTGAAGGACAACAAGTTTTATTTTTAGGCTGAAGGACAAACTTTGGAAGATAATTAGGCTGAAGGACAATGCTAATACAACTAGCATTTTGTACAATGTAAAACTAGATATAATGCTAGTTATAATTAGCATTTTGTACAATGTTTGCACTGTACAAAATGCTAACTATATTTAGCATTTTCCTTCAGCCTAATTTTTTTTCAAAGTTTGTCCTTCAGCCCAAAAATGAAACTTTATGTCCTTCAACCTAATTTTTTTTCAAAGTTTGTCCTTGTGCCTAATTCCCTCAATTATATTTTATATATGTATAAATTTTGAAATTTTATAGTTAATTGAATTGGATGTTAAGAAATAATATTTGACTCTGTATATATATCTTGTAACCATTGGCTTTTGTCTCTTATATAAATAATTAAACTATAAAATATGGTTATAAATTAATTTGGAAATTTAAATGAATTTAAATCAAGAATTTGAGAATTTAATTTTCGATGATTTTGAACTTTGGTTTTAAAGTTTTAAAAGATATATTGTTTGAAATATTTCCGAATAGAAATCGTTTCTAAGGAATTTTAAAGTTTGAAATCAGTGCTCTTCTCTTTGTCGCTGGAAAATAATTTCGGTGATGACAGCAGCATCATCGACATTCATTTTCGAGTTTCGAAGTGAAGAGACCATACTGTAGCTTTGCTACAGTTTTGCTTTGAAGAATTAAATTGATTTGAATTTCTAAAAATTGACTTGATTTATAATATATATATTGATATATGATTTAAAAGTTGATTTGATATATATTATGTATATACATTTATTTATCTCTAGAATAGTTTGAAGTTAACCAGAAATTTAATTCTTAAATTTTATCTTAAAGGATGTTTTCAATTATAAAAAGAAGCCATAAATTTTGAGTAAATATTTAAGCTTGAATAATTGAATTAGAAAAAATTATTTTTATAATATTCTATTACATTCCAATATAACTTACCTAAATTATTAAGAAGTTGAATATGTAATTGGATAATATACAATATAAAAGGATTTTATAAATAGAATTTGAGTGGTTATAATATATGTTATACGCTTAAATTTTAGTATAAAAGATTTAATAGAGGTAAATAGAATAAAAGGTTAATTGAATAATTACAATATAAAATGGTGTTAAAGGAATTTATAAATAAATTGGAGCAGTTATAAAAAGTGTTAATAAACTTAATAATATGATTAGATATTAAGTGGAATAAATTTAATAATAATTTTGGAATAAAGAAGAATGAAATTTAGTGAATAAATTATGAGTATAATAAATGATTTTCAAATTCATGACTTTGGTAAATTGTTAATTTAAGATAATTGTATGATGAGATAATGAGATTAAAAATAGTTAAGATTTATTTAACTTAAGTGAAATCAAATAGATGAAATTAATTATTAATGTAAGTTGAAATTTTCTTGGTTTTAAATTTATTATCTTATTCTGTTTTCCAATCTATTTTCTTTCTGGTTGTTTCCATTCTCTTACCTTCTAAGTGGGAAATCGAATTTCGAATTGGTCAGCCCATCGAGCTACTGTTTTCTCTCAGCTTGATCTTGCCACTGATTTTCACCAGCTCAGTGTTGCTAAGGAAAGTATTCCCAAGACTGCTTTCCATATTGAGAATAGTTTTTTTTTGAATGGTTAGTTATGCCTTTTGGTTTGACTAATGCCCATGCTTCCTTTGTTGATTGATGAATCGTGTTTTCGTAATGTGCTTACCAAGTTTGTTTTAGTCTTTGTTGATGATATCCTTGTCTTCTCCAAGTCAAGGAAAGAACATGAGTCACATTCGAAATCTGTTCTGGAGACTCTTAGGAATCATCAGTTGAAGGCTAAAATTTTTAAATACCATTTCTGGAAGGATGAAGTCCGATTTCTCGGACATATTGCTTCTAGTAATGGAATTTATGTTGATCTAATTAAGATCGCTGCGATCAATGTATGGCTTTCTTCTCATCTTCCTTTGTGATCTCATTCCATAACTCTATCTTTTCAGTTGTCCTTATTTCTCCCTATCCTGTTACAAGATTGGGAAGGTTATTTGCTTATGCCAGTCTGTTTGAAACTTTTCAAGAATCTTTGGGTACTCATTTAAATCTGAGCACTGCTTACCATCCACAGACCGACGGTCAAACAGAAAGGGTGAATCAGATTTTGGAGAATCTTCTTCGTGCTTGTATTCTTGATATTGGAAGATCTTGGGATGATCATCTCCATCTGATTGAATTTACCTATAACAACAGTTATCAGGTATAAGTTCAATTTTCTTTTCATCTTGCCTTAATCCTGTCTCATTTTATCTTGTTTTCCTTGTCTCGTTCCTTTTCGAGGACGAAAAGTTTTGAGTGGGGGAGAGTGTAACAACCCATAATTTTGTAAATATTTTTATTAAATTTTTATTTTGAAAACTTTGATTTTTAAATCATTTAAAATTGAAATTTTGGAATTTTCCAAAGTAAGTTTGGAATTTGTTTGTAATTTATTTTCCCAATATAATAAAATAATGATTTTCTGAAAATTTTATATTTTGGTCAACTTTGGTCAAACTTTGACTTTCAGTTGAAATTTTTAAATTTGAATTTTAAATTTCTAATCATTTTCTTTTAAACTGTATTTAATTCTGATATTCGTTTCGTCAAATTCTGTTTTATACTTTTTAAAATGGATAAAATACAGCATTTTACACGCAATTAATTTCTGTATTTTATTTTATATTTTCCTATGTCCATCTTTTTATTTTATTTCTCTATTTTATTTGTCTAGACTTTTACGTTATTTATTGGATTTTACTTGTTTATATCTTTTTATAAATGGCTTGAGAAAATCAAGGAGACATAGGTTACATTATTTTAAATTCTTGCCTTTTGTTTTCCTAGCATTTACACTCCATAGCCGTTCACTCTTGTCTTTCTTGGCCGTGTATTCCTATCTCAATCACGTACAAGAATATTTCATTCTCATCTCAATATCCTCATTTTCATTTGCATTTAAGAATAAAATATATGCAAGATTCTTTTCCTTCAATACAAGGTGTGACTTTTCCTTTTCTTACCATTCAAACTCTTGCCTTTTATTTGCCTAGCATCTTTATTGCTTTTCTAGCCGTTCACCATTTTTAGCCGTGAATTTCTCTTATCAATTCACGTAGAAAACTCCTCAAATATCTCATTTCCTCATTTGCTTTCTCCTGAAAAAAATTAGTAAATTTTCAATGGCTCCTTCCTCTTTCTTTTCCTTTTTTTCTTTTATTTTTCCTTTGTTTCTTCATCAAGTATGCTCGGCCTCCACCTTTGTGCCGACCACCATCTCCTCTCCACCTCCACATATGACCGACCATCACCCCATGCCATGGTCGTGACCCCTAGAGCAAGATCCATCACCATCTTCCTGTTTAAACCCTAGCCGAGCCTATTGATCATCATCCCCTCTTTGCTTTCCTCAGCCACCCCTTATTCCTCCACCACTTTAGCCTAGGGCCGAACCCAATGGTTGCTTGCCTTTGCCTTTTTGCCTTCCAATGATTTGTAACTTGCCAATCTCTTCATATTCTTGCCATAGCCGTGCACTTGTATGACCATAGCCGAGCCTGGATGCCTCAAACAATGATGGTCGAGCCTTATGTGTTGATGGTCAAGCCCATTGTGACCATGGTCGAGCCCACTTGATGTTTAAAGCAAAGGTTATGTCATTTACTTTCATGACTTTGCATTGTTTTGATTTATAATCTTATATTGAATCATATACTTATGTTTTATAATTGTTTGTTACAAGATTGAATCTTGGCTCTCCATCCACTCGAATCTAGTTCGTGCTTTGTCGTGCTTTTCGGAGTTTGTTGTTGTGTCTTGAATTGTTATCTCCAGCTTTAAAAAGATGAGTTTATCACTCTCGACATTCTTACTTATATAATTGTGAAACACTGACATGTGGATTGTAGAAATTAATATGCTATGTTCATATATGCCTGTGATATGATTATATGATGTTATATACTGCTTATATATTTGTTACATCACCTGATATGATATTATATGCTCTGCTGTTATTTTATTTTCTGTATCTCACACTGAAAGTTCCCTTTCACTATGGGTTGAAATGATACATACGCGAACGGACTTTAGAATAAGGAAAAATCATTATGAGCTGAAATGATAGGCTTGAGTGATTTTTATTGTATTTTATTTGACTTGGGGTTGCGGGTTTGAAATGATAGAACCCGGATTTTTCTTTTTAAATTATGGATTGAAATGATACATATCTGTATCACTTGACCTAGGTTACACAACACCATAATTGTCATTTTATCACGGTTATAACTGTTACAAATCAAATTTGTAACAGTTATAACCGTTACAAATAGGTACGTGACAAAATCTACAACATATTTTCCAACGGTTATAACCGTTGGTAAATTCTGTATTCCCAACGGTTATAACCGTTGGAAATTCTATATTCCCAACGGTTATAACCGTTGGTAAATTCCGTATTTCCCAACGGTTATAACCGTTGGTAAATTCCGTATCTCCCAACGGTTATAACCGTTGGAAAGTAATATATTTACCGACCGTCATTAACCAACGGCTATAACTATGATAAATAGTAACCATTTTGATCGATAACACTTAAAAGTGTTGCAAACCATAACTTTCAACATCTTATACTATCATATGTTATTTCATTCAACAATTACAAATTCAAATTTATAGTGACAAAAAACATGTAACCAAATTTCAAAACCAACGTATCACAAAATTTCAAGACAAACATCAAACATACAAAATACTTTATACCAAATTCTACAAAGTTCATTGGATGATAACTTCAAATTTTACTAGTACAAAACTTATTACTCCTTCATTACCATTAACACTCAACTTCTGATTTTTGCTTTTCTTCTGCAGCTCCTATTAAAGCCTGCATATTCAGAAACCATGCTCAGTTTATCAAAAAGACAGAAGGAAAGTTTCATTATACATGAAGATCAAATCGCATCGAATCTAATAATAAAAACTAAACACTTTGCTTAGTTAAAACTGAGCTTTACGGCTCAGTTTATCCAAAGTCTCAGAATGAACTACTGTGGTTTAACATAATACTCTCAGTACATGTCATGAAAAAAAGAACGATTCATGGTTCAAATTACCTTGAAACGAAATAAACTAACAAAGCTATAATTAAGTGGAAAAGATAAAAAAAAACACAGAGAATTAACCAACTAATTTAATTCTTGTTGACCCAACTCGTTTAATTTTCACCTAATCAAACTGTGTAATCATTCTTTCCAAAAAGTTAGGGGCCACAAAATTTTTGTACATACGATTTAAGTAATAGTGAGGTCATCTGAAAAAAAATTTATACCTATTTGATCCATCTGCATCAGTCAATACTATGTTTGAAATCAATGGTGAAATTTCTTTCAATAACTCATATACTAAAGTGTAATTTGATTAACTTAGAAATGTCAGATTGTCTGCATTTCTTAGAGATATAAAACCAAGGCTAGATATATATTAGTCATGAAAAACACGTTAACAGCAGTTCATTACAAATCAAGTAGCAAAAATAATACTTCAGCCATGTAATACATCATAGTTTATTATTCTTAAGTGCAGAGCACAAATTCATTCCCAACCTTCTACAAAAAAAAATTTGATATTACTTCACCCGTTAAATATTTTTATTCCCATCCTTCCATACATAGTTCATTAGTGGAAATAATATAATAATTTATTTCCAGTTCATTGTAAAAGCCTACTTTTGCAATTCAAGCAAATTATTCAGTGGCATTAAAGGATTTCTCAGCGAAGATAGCAGGCAATCAAAAAGTTGTATGAGTGAATTGTAGTTATTGTACCTTACGTTATCTTTGAAGTTTCAGAGAACTAATTCTTCTATATTTTTTGGACATTTTCTCTCCATCTTCTCATGTAACTATAGGGATCATACCCAGGATACATCATATTCTTTATGCAATCAGCATTAATGATTGCAGGTTCACGAGGTATGCCTTTTAAACCACCAAGTTATCTATTTAATTATAATAGCTAAACAAATATTGTGGAGAAGTTATTGTTGCTATTAAAACTTTTCTAAACAAAAGTTTGATGCATATGGCATAAGATAAATGTGTTCCTAATAAATGCCATTAATACTGATAGCATGCTCGTATTCCGCAGAAGTTAAATCTACTATAACAAAAAGTTGAACAGTATAGGCTAATTTTGTCCTAGTAAATATGGCATAAGATAAATTTGTGTCCGAGTATAACTTGAATTTTGACGCCATTTTCTCTATCATGACTATATACACATAGTGTTCCTCTACTTGTTTTATTCATTGAATACAGAATTATATGATGATGTGAAAAATACATCCCTCTTCTTTTTCGAAAGTCATCCATACTCAATATTTTGAAGAGAAATGTAAATGCTTTTACTCTGCACACAGCTCACCTGTGTTCAAATTCTTCCAAATAATAATTGACATTTAAATTAATTCTTAGCCAACACAAATTTTTCCAACTCTTAGCTAACGGCTACTATATGCACATTAAAATATGGAAATATAGAAATACAGGCGAATTAAATTGCTATCTTTGCAATATGAATTATCCCAACTAACAATTTTCCATTGCATTAGAATTAGCATATAAAATTATTGAAATAATATATGATCGAGAATTATGCGTAATTTGCTTACTGTTGTATCAAGAATCCCTGTACCACCCGAAGCAACGTTCACTCCTTGTAACATTTGTTTTCCATCTGTAATAGAGAGATATGCAAGAGGGCTTTGCTTGTACCCAACAAGCTTGGCTGTAACCAACAATTTACAGACAAATAATATATGGCTGGTTTATTGAACACGGGTTGCATGCATGCGGGATGTAAAGATGCTAATAGACACGATACAAAATTTTAGAGTATTTATGTAACTTCAAGGAAGGTTGAAATGACGAAGACCGGTGCATCCTAGATATATGATTTATTTTTCCTTTACTAACAGTAAAGATATGAATAATGAAAACATAATAACAAGGAACGGCAATAGAATGATTAGTCTATTGCCTAGCTAAATGTTCTTTTCCTTACTTCTATAAGTTGATTGGTTACACATAACATTTCTTTTTATGCCAGGATGGTGTAAATAAAGAGAAAAATCGGAGATCACCTATATAATCAATGGTATTATATCCATTGCTGAATCTTCCTATAGGGACTCTACCAGGAAAATCGATGCCATTGTGTGGGTAATTAGCACGCATTGGAGCACTATAATTATTATTGTTTCCAACATCAGCCAATGAATCTCCAAAAACAAATATCGCAGGCATTTCTTTAGATGTGCCCACTGAAGTACTCGATGATAATGTTGTAATTGTGATTATGAAGAACATTTTAACAAAAGAATCCATGGGTTTGTTTCTATGAATATACGAAGCACAGCCAATTGGTTATATATATAGATGCTTCAATCAAGAACAATCCTTATTAAGAATTGCATAGGACATAAAAGATTAGGTGAGCACCAACCATTGCTAATAAAAAAACATTAACAGTTTATGTAATTTTAAACTAAATTAGTAAATAGTTTATGAGTGAAAAATATTAACAGTTTATGCAGTTTATGAGTGAAAAATATCAAATACATAAAATTCCAATCTTGTAGTAAGCTTTCAAAGATATCAACAGTTTATGAATTTTGCATTTGTTAAAAAAGTTGTAATCATAGGTTCAACATACCCAGATTGTTTGTTAATATATTTTGTTATAAAGATTGTGTATGGAAAACATACTGCATACCAATTTTTCACATAGTTACTGTAAGATCCTCCCAAAGTATGGATAATATTATTTGTGTTGCTCTAAGCATTCATCATAGAAAAGCTACCAGTTTGTGCAAATTTTAGTTTTAGCAGGTTTTCATAATTTTGTTGGCAATCCTAATATTTATTATGTTATTTAGTGCGATAATAATGCATTAATGTTGATAATTATTACCATATATTTTCCACCAAAATACCGTATATAAAAGAGATTTAGTGCGGCATAAATCTTCATAACATTTTAATGACAATTATCAATAGTATACTATAATTATTGTCTTAATTTTAACGGTATAAATCTACATAACATTTTAGTGGATGAATTTAGTACAAATAAATTGTAAGGAAAAACCAAAATTCACTAATCTACCAATCTTTTAATACTGCCATTTTCACCACTCGGTATATGAAGTATAAACAATCAATGAAAATTTATATTCTTTGATGGTATATTCAAACTATTTCTTAAATTATAACCTACAGCATGTATGGTCGATCCTTACCATCCGAATGTAGTTTCGCTAGTGGTTCTATTCCTTGGGTAGCATGTAATTATTACTGCTCTTTAACTTATGTACAATAGGGGAAATGGCCATGTCTGAATTTAATTGTTTATGATAATTTAAAACCCTTGAAGAATGGTAATAATGCAAAGAATATTAGTCATTCTTTTGTTCTGTTTGTTAAAGATACAATGCTCACAGAACATGAATACTGATAAATGAATTAGCAGCTGCACTTAATCATGGATAAACATTCAAACTTAAAATCAAATATACCTGCTAATACAAATAAATAGTAAAACTGGAAATCCACCACCAATTTTTGGAATTTCCCTCTCAATTCTGTAAACCTGTACAATTTATAAAAAGATAGATTCATATTCATGAAGATTCATTCACAATTATTAGACGCTATATATAGTAAAAATATTAACAATGTAGATTAAGTGTTCCAAAAATAACCCCTAATCAATTACCACAATTATGGGGTAGGTTTCAATGTCAAACATTAAAGGTTGGGCTTAAATGAGATTTTCAAAAAAGTATTTTGTCTCATTAAATACTATTATTTACTGCTGTATAATGATGTATATTCCTATCTAAGATCTAGGATAACCAATTTTGAGTTTTCATTAATACTGAAACAGTATTAAGCTCTATTGAAAGTTCTATTAGGATACTATATGTATGTATGTATGTGTGTGTATGATGGCCTCCCATTTAGCAAAGAATATGATGCATAAACTTTTGAACATCTATTTTACCATTTCTCTATAACAGATTTTTGAATACCTACAACAACCCATATGCTTTAAGCAAATCGATGATTGAATTACAAACACTAATGTGGGTTCCTATTTTTATTTATTTTTTAAATAACAATTTAATCGCTTGGTATATTACCATTAATCCAAAATGTTCCAATTTATACAAAATTCTCATTTTATATAATTATGAAATTAAAACATCATATAGGGTAATAATGTGAATTATGCCATCAATAAACTATGAGAAGTTAATAGATGATGTTTTGTAAATGGAGAAATACCAGCACAACATTTATGTCTTAGTTCTTACTTCTTATGAAGTATGCCCCTACTTGGGTAATGTCTGGATCACACCTATTTCCTATCCACTATTTTGTTTTGCTTTTAATTTGAAAGTTCTCTGCTGTAAATTTAATTTTATATCAAATTATCAATGTTTATAGAAAAACCATTCGGAAGTATATGAAATGATGAGTACCAAAGTAAATCAAAGATTTTTGGTATTATATTTAGCAAGCAATATAATCAAGCAAATATTTTGGGAAACTTTAATTATAAATTCATAAATAGTTTTCAAGGTACATGTTTAACATAGAGAAGTCAAGTACAAAGGATAAAGTAAAATATAGGACAAACAATTTTCTTAGGCTGATATAGGCGTGGAGAAGTGCCAAGTTCTAAAAAACATACAATGTCTAAGATAAATAATGGTAATTTTCCTCTTCATACAAAAATGGAACAGTTGTACGTAGTATAATTACTGTAATGAAAAATTAGACTCAATTCTTAGATTTAAAATAAGAGATCACGGTGAAAGTATTGATTACATAGAAGAAAGACTTTATGAACTTTAAATAATCTGCAATTGTAACTATTAATGCACCAGGTTTATGCTTTATGCATATTGAAATTTTAAGCATATATTTATCGTTAAAGGTTTATTCAACGATAAATGGGAACATATTACTGAACATCTGTAGCTATTAAAATTGGAACATAAATATAATAAAACTTTTCTTTAAAAAATTTTACTGATTATATGTAGCTATTATGCAATGTACGAAACTGATGTGTAGATGTCTATTTATCGGAAATGGTATTGTTACCTTATTTATCTATTAACAGTTATGTTTCCATCTGATAAATAAATAGTAACTCAACCACTAACTGCTATAAACCTTTTGTATTAAGTTTTCTGTGCACTTAGCACACCCGTGTACTAAATGTTCAAACTTACAAGTTCAGAGCCATTATGATGTTTATAGGAAAAATGTTATATGAACTTGAATCTTAAAAAAATGTGATTTTCACATAGAAACTTAGGTAGTTTGCTTCTGATATGACAAATTTACGTTTTCTATATTGCTTGCAGTTTCTGATAGTTATAAATTATGTTATGTGATTATGTGCTTACTCCTTTGAAATAATCACTAGCAAAATCTTTTTGTTGTTGTCCATGAACAAATAGAAGAAAAAAAACCTTGGTGATTAGTGTTACTGTAGCATATGTGGCACAATTTCCTTGATGTTTGATGCACTGTCATCATAATATGCCAACTCCATATCAATGCATGCCCAAACTGTAAATGAACAAAGGAATAATAAAATATATAAAAATCCATATCCACTAAATTATAATCTTACCTACACTATTATCCGTATTAGCATTTTTTCTGACCTTTGCCCTACCTTGCAATATTTCAGGCATGGACACTAACATACACTGCGACTTTAACTAGCCTATAGTATTTAATGGAGCTGGAGATACTAATTGAAAGCTTTGAACCATTGCCAGCAATACCAGCTTATTTGTGGCTTAAAGTTATTCATTTTGGTTGTTGTTTTTATACATGACACTATTACGTTATACAGTACTTTAGCTTTTTGGTTTGACAGCTATTTGAACATGCTTCTTTCCCACTGTTCTATTTACCTACCTATTCATACAGTTTTGTTTATTAATTATATATTTAAGGATGCAACTGTTCAACAGCTTTCAATTCTTCCCTATCCGCGTTTCACATTGACTGCGATGATATTATTTAACTGCATGTTTTAGTGATTATCATTTTTGGTATTCCTTCGTTATAACATTGTGCTCCTTCCATTCCATTGACATTATAAATTAACACGAATATTAGCAGTCATTTTCTATCCAATGCTATAACCATTATAGATATCCCTGCTCTAAATAATGTGATCTCATCTTTTTGTCTTTAATAATAAATTTGTCTCTTTATTTTTTTTTATGTGTTACCACCTAAAACCAATTATATCTATGCAATCTTCATCCTTTCAGGTAGTTTATTATTTATGCAGCACTACCTTGCAATTGTAAATGTAAATATCAATAAAAAGTTTGAAAACCGTCGACTTGAACTTTTATTGAAAAGTATGAGTATGTATGTTTATTTACAAAAATGCAATTTATATTGCAAACTATGAATACGGGCTAAACTATAGCATACATCGACTAATTTGTCAAGTGAAGGTAGAGAAATTCATAAGTAATTTACTAGAAAATAGTTTAAAAATAAAAAATCACCTCTTTGATCCCTGTCGCCCTCAACTGCTCCTTCACCCCATCGCTCGAAACACGCTGCACGTCTCCTCCTTCACCACGAGATCAGCTAGATCTCGACCTAAGTTTGAGAGAAGTTTGGATTCAAAGGTGTCGTCCATGATGAGGCTGGACCACCACTCCACGAGCATGCTGTGGGGTTGGGATCAGGGTAAGGTAGCAGTGTCGGGTGAAGATTATAGGGATACAGTGGCCCAGGTAAGAGATTAGAGGGCTAATTTTAGGGTTTAATGGGCAACGATGCGTGGCATATTTAGAGTAGGACGAGGTTTATGGTGATGGCATGGTTGATTTTGATTTCTATTATGGACGATGGTAGTGGTAGCTATGGCGTGTAGCTGGTTCTGGATTTTGATTTCGATGTGAAAGATTAAACCCTAGATTTAGATGAGGAAATGAACAATGATGCGTTAGAAATGAGGAAGTTACCAAAATTACATATTTACCCCAATTACTTCATCTTAATTACACCATCAAAAAATATTATAACAGTTATAACCGTTACAAAACTGTACCACGGAAATAATTATTGTTATTTTGTAACAGTAATAACCGTTACAAATTCTAAAAAATAAGTGTTACAAAATGACTGATTTGTGGTAGTGTTAGAAAATATTATACAGACCCATGGTAATTTTTAAATAATATTTTCCTAAAGATTATTAAGTATTTTGAATTTTATTTTATGAAACTTTAACTTAAATTGTGGTTTAATGACTTACAATATAAAGATACATTGGTTTTCTATAAGTTAAAATTTTATAAGTCAATAAGTGGTTTTACATGAATTTTAAAGATATATTGGTTTTAAATTGAATTTAAAGATCTTCAGTGATGATAAATAATTTAATAATTAAATTTGATTTGATATGGAATTTTAAATCTAACCTAGTGATTTTAATAGATTTTATTTTATGAAATGAATATGTTTTGTAAAATAAATAATTTTATGTATGAAACGGATGTGTTTTGTAAAATAAATAATTTTATGTATGAAATGGATATGTTTTGTAAAATAAATAATTTTATGTATGAAATGGATTTGTTTTGTAAAATAAATAATTATGATTTAAAATGGTAAAGTGTATCTTAAATTATGACTTAACTTTATAATGGAAATTTTGGTTTTAATTGGAAATGTGGAGTTTGACTTATTAAAAGAATATTTTGTTTATGAAATGGGTATTTTAAATAAAGTTTTAAGTTATTTGTTAAAATAAAAAGTTAAGTAAATAGTGTACTTTTGACTTAATAAATGAATTATAGTAAATTTGGATATTTTAATTATAAAAGTTATTTTATGTAAACTATAAGTAAATTGATATCCAAATGAATATTTCTGAAATGTGAGATATGTTTTATAAGTTAAAAATGGCTAAAATTGAAGTTTTTAATGTTTCTAAAATGTTATAATAAATCTGGAATTGTATTGGCAGCATTTCCAATGTGCTGCTGTTTCTGAAATTTAAGTATGTTCTGAAATAACTGTAATACTACAACACTTTATAAGTGCTGCTGTTTCTGAATTTGAACTATTTCTGAAAATACCAATATGTCTACTACAGCACTTTATAAGTGCTGCTGTTTCTGAAACTGAACTGTTTCGCCACACTAAAATACCTACTGTAGCACTTTATAAGTGCTGCTGTTTTAAATTTGACAATGTTTTGAAATGTTAATATATTTACCGTAACACTTTATAAGTGCTGTTGTTGCTGAAATTTCAATAAACTTTGGAAATGAATATTATTTTGGAAGATTTTGACATTGAATTTAAATGGTTTAAATGAATATATTTTGAGGTGAAATATAAACCATTTTTGAAATTTATAAGTTAATACAATGTTTTCGAAATTGGTATAATTGAACGAATGAACTTAGTAATGCTATAACTTTGGTAATGAATATTATTTTTAAGGGTGTTATGATTTTTCTTAATATTATGATTTCCAAATGAAAACATTTTAAATTGATATGGTTTCAAAGTGTTTGGTTTCAAAGGTGTTATAACTTTGAAAGTACTATGATTTTGGAAATGAATTTATTTGAAATAGTATTTAATTAAGAATTTTCTTTGAATATATTGATTTGCAATTG
This sequence comes from Allium fistulosum, assembly GCA_030737815.1. Classification (NCBI taxonomy): domain Eukaryota; kingdom Viridiplantae; phylum Streptophyta; class Magnoliopsida; order Asparagales; family Amaryllidaceae; genus Allium; species Allium fistulosum. The sequence continues at coordinate 638,672,034 of CM060907.1, read as the reverse complement.
AAGTATAAACTAGTTTTAAATGGATAATGATATTTTGGTCTTGAAGTATAAACTAGTTTTGAAATGGATAATGATATTTTGGTTTTGAAGTATAAACTAGTTTGAAATGGATATGATATTTTGGTCTTGAAGTATAAACTAGTTTGGAATGGATATGATATTTTGTTTTGAGGTATAAATTATTTTGAAATAAATATCCATGGGTTATAATAAAGATTGGTTGGCAAAGAGACCGGGATCGGATATGGGCATACTCTCTGTCGATACCGAAAACCACTATGACAACCGTGTACGCGGTGGAGATTCTAGAATGAAGTAGGATGGTGGCGACGATCCTATTAAGGTATATACGTGGACCCGACTCCCGTGAGTTGGCATAAGGTGGCTAAAACAGGAGCGATCGACGAGCCAATGAGGTAGCACCTCTGATCGGACACATTTCTTCGATACCATTCTATTACTTTGTGATTGATTTGGGGGCCACCCTTCGATTTTTGATTTGGGAGTGTGTTCCGAGGTGGGCGGTAGTGGCTGCTATGCGTTACCACCAGCCCGGATGCGTAATTGGTATATCTACCCTGGCATTGCCTAGTTGTGCTGTGTCACCTACCCTAGCACGCCTTGTACGAGTTTGATTTGTGTCGTACCTATGGAGTATCTTCTCGTAGCTTCCCGATCTGGAGGTACGCAGGTACTGTATAGACTACTGGCACTATTTATGTGTTAAGGTGGAAAATGTAAAGCCTTAACGCTATTTAAAAGTAAGTTTATTTTACTATTAGACATTATTATAATAGCGAATATTACTACATAGTAAATAGTTTAACAGATCCTTAGAGGATGGGCGGTCCCAAGCATCCTTTAAGTCACTTGTACTTTTCTATTACAATTCATTTGAGTTGGTTTACATTGTATAAGTATGTATGTCCTGACTCGAGTGTTTTGTGTTTTGCTTTACGCTCGGGCAAACTGAGTTGTACCAGTATTCGAGACTCACCTTTGGAGTTGGAGCTTCGCTTGGAGATCCATCTATCGATTCTGCTTTCAGTTGATTCCAGTGATGTATTCAGATCTTGTATTTGGCTATTGTATTGAGACATCTGTTGTATCTTGTTACTTCTGTTGTATCTTGTTAACTCTGATGTATATATATATAGTAGCTTCATGAACTACTATTTCTTGCTTCCGCTGCATAGTTATATTACTTTGTGTCTGTGATCTATGATTTATTTACTGTATATTCTGAGTTTTGCCAAATTTTATTTACAATCTATTGTTTTGAATTATTCAAGTCCGACATGTGTGGATTTATTGTCGATTTGAATGGTCCAAACTAGTGGGTCGTTACAGATTTGCTCACGAACGCCAGCCCTTTATGGCTCTGCTGCGCCTCGATCGTCGCACCGTACCACATCATGACCGTTGAAAACCTAGATCTCACTACCTTCTACAATTTTCGTTTAGGAAGTTTTTTGTAAATGTGGATGGATTGGCCGGAAAATGAGGAGGAAGAATCGAACAATTCTGGCCTTCAAATTGTTTGTGGCGACTAGGGCATGAAACCCTAGGGTTTGTGCAAATTAGAAAATCTTATGGCCTTATATAGGAAATTTTCACACACTATTTATCCGAAAATATTTAAAACTCCAAACGAAGCGTGCAGCCCGACGTTCATAATGTTTTACCCCTATTCTGAACACAATGGAATATGTATCGAATGCCAATTCCATCATATACAAAAGATAGGTTTTCGAAACAAATTATTTTAATTAAAATTACTTAAATAAATATTTACACGTTTCAGCTTCACACGATCAAACCGTAAGTCCAATTGCAACGAAATTTGAAATCCTATAATAACTCACTATTACGGATCCAATGAAACTGGTTTCGTCAAAATCCAAGACAGTGCCAAAAATGACTCTTTTTACTCGTTCGACTAAATTACAAAATTTCCAATTTCTATTTATTCACTTTTAATTCAATTTTAAAACTTTATTATCTTCATTCTAATTCAAAAAGAATTTAAATCAATATTAGAAACCTTTTTTATTCACATACGATTCCAGATTCAATTATTTAACCGATTTTAAATTATAAACTTACTTTAAAATATTTAAAATCAATTGAATATTCTAAATTTAGATGACCGAAAAACTAGGTCGTTAAATACTTCCCCCCTTAAAAGAATTTTGTCCCCGAAATTAATAAGTAAGAAATGCCATAATATCCATTAACTTTTCAAAACAATTCGTTCAAACTAGATTACCAAATTCATTCAAACCTTTTAACATTTCCGAAATCCATTAGTTAAACTTCTTATAAAAACATCTCTAAGTTTTCAAATCCATTCACAGTTATCTTTTCAAAACCAACTAATATCGTTTAACTTTTAACTCAAAAACCAAATTTTTAGTTATCAAAAATTTTCCCAAAATTCTCAAAAATTCTCCAACGCCTTAAATTTTCATAAAAATTCACCAGAGTCTCCTTTGCGCGGTTCGATCGTAGTAAAATCACAATATATAACACAAATATACATCTCATCTTCGAGGATGAGGCATCCCGTAGGGAAAAAAGTGTAAAAGTACGATATGTAATCCGAGATATGTACCTTATATATTATTAGCAAGCATATATAAGCAATATAGCGTGGAAGCAAGCGCCAAATGCGAAGCATACGCCATCCGCACCTACTAAACACTCAACAAACCAACGAGAACATGTATATAGAAAATAATATCAATATACAACATAGCTAATACAATAACCATATGCAAATGAAAAACATGCAACAAAAGAAACCATCCAAAAACTAACATCCATTACATTCATTCATTAACCATTTCTATTTGCATTTTACAATGTCAATAGTTTTAATTCATTAACTTTCCTTCTTATTAACATTCATTTGATTTGTTTTCAACTTATTCACATTCGTTTTATTAACATTCAATTATTCATATTCAATTAGTTTTCATTTAACCGATTTACATTCCTTCCATTTACATCCAAATCATTAACATTCAATTTTATTCACGTTCATTTTCAAATTCATTAACATTCATTCTATCAATATTCGGTTGATTTACATTCAATTCAAATTCATTATGTTCACATTCAATTAATTTACCTTCCATTAATTTACATTCATTAACTACCACTTACTAATATTAAATTCAATTCATGTTTAGCAACATCTCATTCTATATTCAATTAATTTATATTCAATTTCATATTCACATTCATTATTTACATGAGTTTATAATCACGTTCATTTACATTTGCATTCTTTTTTTTAATGCCATTAACACTTAACAACCATTACATAGATTCTTACTTAAGTTCATGTTAATATTTTTATACAACACTTCTTATGTTTATTATCAATTCACAACTTAAGTTATATTCAATTTTAACAAACAATCATTCCAAACCATATTACATTTACTAATTATTTCATTAGTTTAATTCAATTCATTTTGCACTAAAGTAGAATTTCATTTAATAACTCAAGTTCATTATTCATTCCATTAGCTTCATTTTATTAATTCATTTTGAATATCAAAATCCACTTCATTTAATTTTACTTAAATTCCTTTTTAAACATCATTTTATTTTACTTAACTAAAATTTTATTTCTAAAGTCATTTTACTTAACTTTTACTTAAGTCAAATTTCATATCACTATTCAAATTCAGATTTTGTTTTTCTTAACAAAATTGTTTAACCATTTTAATATTTGGTTTTACTTTATTTTTCTCATTCTATAACTTATACAACTTATTTACCTAAGATTCCATGAATATTTACTTAAGTTATTCACATACTTACAATTTCAATTCATAGTTATATAATCACTTTGCCACTTAAGTGTATGTTTTATTTTATTTGATTCATTTCAAATATCTATCTAATTCATTTCAAATTCCATTAGATTTTTTTTAAACTTTCCTTAATTAAACTTCAATTCATATAATTCATTTCACTAACTCAATTTATTTAACTTTTACTTAAGTTAAAATTTTAATTTCATATCTCAATTTCACATTTTCAATTTATAAGTTCATTAACTTATTTTCTCATATTTATCAAATCATACTTTGGATTTCAAACTTGTTTTATCAAAACAAAACTTCAATATTAAATTATCAAGGTAGCAAATCCATCACTTAGAAACTCGAAAATGAATACTGTTGATGCTGCAGTCACCATCCTTATTATTTCCCAACGATTGTAGTGAATTCAGTGCTTTTTATTTCTTTTAAATTCTTTTTGTTTATAAATCACATTTATAAATTTATACTTATATAATTTCACTTATTTCACTTTGCTTATATAAGACCATTTCAATTTTTTGTTTATCTTTGTTTAGATTTATAATAATAACAACTTTTATTATTTAAACACAACAAATAACAAATGATAATAATCAACTATTACCATTCATTAACAATCAAATAATTTATCTATGACTATATAAAATATAATCAAGGTAAAATTATTTCATTTACCCAATTTAAAAACAATATTATGTCAGTTTGCTTGCTCAAGTGTTTTGGAATCCCAACCGATGATGTTAGCTTGACGCATCGACCAGAACCCAAAATTCAAACTTAACAAATCAAACAACCCAATACAAAACATTTTTATATCACTAACAAGTACGCAATCTCATATATATATATATATTCAATCAGACTCATTCTATTGTATTACTAACCATATCTATAATGAGTACCCATCAAAGCCTAGGTTTATCGCTAAACCCAAAGCTCTAATACCACGCTGTGACGACCCACAAATCCGTAACCTTTGAATCGATAATAAACCACACATGTCCGACCCATAAAGAATAGAATGATGGAAAGTCATGAGAAAGGAGAGAGAGGGTGAGAAGAAAGAAAGAAGAGAGAAGAAGAGAAGAGAAGAAGATGAGAGAAACAGAACCATAACAATATAGAATCTCACATCGCAGTGGAATAACATATAATATAGATGAATAATCTTTACAAAAGATAAACTGTAATATATACACATCAATCAGAGTACACAAATAAATAATTATCGGATTGAACAGTTATAACAATCTATCCTCACAAATGCTGATAATTTACAACAACAATGCAGCGGAAATTAAACAGATACGTGTATACGACATGAAGATCTTCAGCTCGCCTGCTGAAGCTCCAAAAGCACCAATCTGAAACTGTAAATATACTCAGTCTGTCCTGAGCATTGAAAGGGAAAAACGCTCGGATCAGTCTGGTAAACCAACATGAGAAAACACATCTCAACTGAATTTAATTTAAAGTTTATAAAAGTGTTCTTTTATCAAAACAAAGGTATCTAGTAAGACACACCCACACATAAACACGGACGGGTTTTTCCCTTACGATAACCAAAACATTTCATATCAAATTCTCTTATATTATATAAGTGCCTATTGCACAATACTAATTAATCATAGCTGAAATTGTTACATTATTAAATTCCAAAATAATAGGTTTACAAACAAAATGGCAGGCACATAGTGGATATTGGATTCCATACAAATGACTAGGTAAGGGACTACCCTCCGCGCAGTACACCTCTAGAGGGATGCACCTAAGGAGCAGATACTGCCCGCCAAAACCAACACAAGACCGGCGTACCCCTTCCTGGATAGTGCTGAATATGTCATCATCCCGGTCGTTACCGACCTTTATCGGGTACCCGAGCCGTACATTCACCACATACTTAGACATGAGTAGAGTAAAACTAGAAGGATGATGACATCTCCTAATGGGAGTGCCCCACTTAGCCTTGCTGCTTCTACCCTGTTTTAGTCATTTCCTGGGGTGTGAGGCCAAAAGGCCAAAAGAGGTATCAAATACCTTTCACATATCACATATCACATCATCTTTGAATGCCACATTGCCATTTTCGTTGACTACTAATTGACTTCCACTAAAATACAACCCTTGAGCTCGTACGTCTCAATGAGGGTGTTAAGCTAAGAGAAGTTTCGTTCTCCGCCACCATAGATGTATGTTTGTAAAAACCAATGTACGTAATCTCAGAAAATGCACTGTCAGACATCCATCCATACAAGTTATCCAGAAACAGGACAAACCAAAGGTACTTTCCTACCACATTATATCGGGAAATCCCTAGGATTAGTAGTGAATAGTCCTTGCATCGAATATTTCATAATGAAGAGACTACTGCTACTATATGTATATTGGGATATTAACCCCAAATGATCAATAAGCAGTCCTTCATTATGAAAATCCTAAATATCAATATCATCAACAAACTTGCACAATCGTCGCATATAGGTTGGTCCGAAGTAGTTTTCGGATAAACCGATCCTGGTCTCTTCGCACCAACAACGCAAAAGCATTACTCAACCTCATACAGAAACCAAGTCTCGTAGACTATCACGTTTTCAACTTTCAACTTGCTATCCTTCGGCCAAGAAGGAAGCCCGGTAGATAGGAGTAATCACTCCGCACTACGCGAATCAACATCCTTTACACCAAATGATAATCAAGCCTACACAGATGGCTACGTACTATATGTACGACTAAATAGTTTCCACATCAAGTCGAGAAACTAAAATGGCTAAAAATATAATTTGGCACTTAAACAGTCACTAGGCCTGATTTATTAATCTTTTATTTATTAAATCACTTTTCCAAATTTATTACTTCAAATTATCTTTAAAAATATATAATACCAAAACCATTTCAATATTTGGAAAACATTTCATAAACTTATTTTAATAATAAGTGAATTCATAACTTATTGTATTTTCAAACCATTTAAACTCTATTTTGAAATATCACTTTCCAAAACATTCATTTTAAGAATTATTCTCTTTTAAAACGTGAATATATTTCCTTTTATAAAAATCCATATTTAGCTTATCAAATTAAATTGATTTCACATTTATAAAACAGTGTTTATAATTCACATTTCTATTTTATAAAAACTTCCATTTATAAAATTCCTTTATTAACCAGTTTCCCATTTACCTCATTAATATACCAAAATCCATTATAAGTTTATTTACTTATAAATCTCTTTATTTAGAAATTCATTTATAAACTTTCATTTTAACAGTTATAAAACTCGTTTATAATCCCATTACTTTTTATTTATAAAATATTGATTTTATAACTCTTATATATAAACCATTTATAATAAGTTCAAAATTCTCAATTTAACTTATTTTACAAAATAGTTAACTTCATATTTCAAAAATCATATTTAAGTATATTTCTCAAAACCATAATTTTAATAACATAAAAATTATAACTTTTTATTCATTTAAAATAAATTCATTTCTTTAACAATTCAAAAATTATTAAAACGTAATATTTTCAAAATTGCTTTGAAATCCTTTTTAAATTGAAATCATCATTTCTATATTTTAAATTCCAAAAATATGGCCTAATGCTGCAAAAGTACTAAATAAGGGGATTCACATCAATAATAGCAATTGTGGCATCCATCACATCAGATATCACGTAATACAACATATATAACAATATGTGTAAATAAACATCAACCATAGTAAGGAATCCTATTGGATCCCTCCAACCTGTCACCTGCAACAAATATACATATGAGAAAATATGTACAATGTCTGCTTCGAGGCAGACGCGCATACAAAGGGTCATCAGCTCATACACGGGAACATATAAGGTCTCATCTGCACCAATCGGCAAGAATATATCCAACTACTAACTACTATAGCATAACATCCAAACATCCAATATACATACATACATATATATATAACATCCAACGGTCATCAAAATAGCATAATAAAAATATTCTCACTTATATAAAAATATAAGCGGGTAAGAAAGAGTGAGTTTTACTCACTTTGGTTGCAGTCATCGCAATAGCGATTCGTTTGGATTAAAATTAAATGAGCATTTAATTTAACCCAAAATTGCTGCTTACTCCAAATCTGTTCAAACCAGCTCAAAAATGTAGTGCTCATCAATACGAACCCAACGCCGCTTGTTTCGTGCGAATCCGACCTCGTATGAACAAGTTATGAATTTATAAACATTACACGAATTATAATATAATTAACAACGTCATTAGCTTAATTTAATTAATTAATTAACCTAATAATCATCTTTCCCTTTTATGTAATACTCCCAGAACATCTGAACCCATTGCCATTCTTTTTTATCGTCAACCGCACCACCCACGAACCCCCTGACGACGGTCGGAACCCAGCACCGTGGAGCCCGATGCACCTACGCCTTGAATCCGGTCGAGCTAGGCCACCCCTAACACCTGCGATTTGCTCATGAACACTAGCCCTTTATGGCTCTGCTGTGCCTCGATCGTCGCACCGTACCACATCATGACCGTTGAAAACCTAGATCTCACTACCCTCTACAATTTTTATTTAGGAATTTTTTGTAAATGTGGATGGATTAGCCGGAAAATAAGGAGGAAGAATTGAACAATTCTGGCCTTCGAATTGTTTGTGGAGGCTAGGGCAATAAACCCTAGGGTTTGTGCAAATTAGAAAATCTTGTGGCCTTATATAGAAAATTTTCGCGCACTATTCGTCCAAAAATATTTCGAACTCCAAACGAAGCGTGCCGCCTGGCATTCAAAATGTTTTACCCCTATTCCGAACACAATGGAATATGTATCGAAGGCCAATTCCATCATATACAGAAGATAGGTTTTTCGAATCGAATTATTTTAATTAAAATTACTTAAATAAGTATTTACACATTTCAGCTTCACACGATCAAACTGTAAGTCTGATTGCCATGAAATTTGAAATCCTATAATAACTCACTATTACAGATCCAATGAAACTAGTTTCGTCGAAATCCGAGACAGTGCCAAAAATGACTATTTTTACTCATTCAATTAAACTACAAAATTTCCAATTTCTGTTTATTCACTTTTAATTCAATTTTAAAAGTTTATTATCTTTATTCTAATTTAAAAGGAATTTAAATCAACATTAGAAACCATTTTTATTAATATACGATTCCAAATTCAATTATTTAACCGATTTTAAATTATAAAACTTACTTTAAAATATTTAAAATCAATTGAATATTCTAAATTCAGATGACCAAAAAACTGGGTTGTTACAATTACCTTTTTATATAGCAACCATCTTGGAATGCCAACACTACCTTCCAGGCAACCAATGCAATGCTAGCATTCATCCATACAAGTTGTTCCGGGATCGAACAAACATTCAACATTTACTATCTTCCATTTTGGAATCACCCTCGGGAAGAATAGTAGAACTTCATAACAATCCATCATGAACGTTATTAGTTTGGAGTGGTTTAGATAAATTTTACTTATTCGAACCCGGCGTCTCCAAACTAAGCGACAATTCCCGGCTATCTCAATTCTGGTTCTTTTGGAAGTATATAATCAGTATTTGAGTCCTCACCGGGGAACTCTAATATACATAACATACTTCTTGAGTTAAAACAGGTCAAGTTATAACTAGTGGACAATCCGCTACTTAGGGTAATTATACAGAGTTCGCATATGGATAACCATATACTTAATATAAACATGACCCATTGATAGGAATTAACCCTCCCATAATTATCATGTTTTCGATATTTCGGCCTTACTCTATCCCTCGCCTAGAAATAAATTCTAGATCCCAAAAATGGAGGATCAGCCTACTCATCCGCTTTTAGTGCTAACTATGGGTTAACTTACTTCCTATAAATGTGCTATCACATTAACATTGGTTTCATATTTGTTTAAGGTTACTTAAGAGTAATCGACAAAGAAATCCTTGATTTGAAACATTTTTGAAAAAGAATGACTGTCTTAAAACAAACTGATATTTGAAACAAAAATGATTTTTAAATTAAAAACCGTTATTAATTGATTAAATAACAAATTAAACCTTTATTAAATAATAATTAAATTTAAATTAATTAATAATTAATTAATAATTAATTAAATCCCTTTAATAAAAATTAATTAATAATTAATCTTTAATGAATAATTTAAAATAAGTAATAATTAATTAATAATTAACTTTAATTAATTAACTAATTAAAATTAAATTAATTGACTAACACTTAAGTATTAATTACCTTTATTAACAAATAATTAGGTACTAATTACTTAATTAATTAATTTAATAATCATTTATTAAATAAATAATCAATTAAATAATAATTACCTTTTTAATTACTTAATATAAGTGTTAAAATATTCTGCAACAAGATTTCTAAGTGAAAACATCTTTAGATTCCAAAAAGAGTTCGATTCTTCGAACTGCACATATAGAGACTATCACTATACGACCCGTAATTTTTGAAAAGTTGAAATTTTATTTTCTAACTCATTTCCAACTCTAACCTTTAGAAAACTTTACTAAAACATAAAGGTATGTTTCTTGAAAACTAAAGCAAGTTTTAAATTCGGAAATATCTTGAAATTTTAAAACCAAATATTATAGCTTTTATACAAGAGATTCCATGTCACTTAAGTTAGCAGAAGTGCCAACTTCCTTAGCATACAATCATTTATTCAACATCATAGCATACATAATTACATCACACCCATATCATAACATAAAATCGTGTCATAACCAACATATACAAGTAAGGATTATAACTTGCAACTAACTTGACATTTCGATTATCAAATTCCAAAGTATTTGTCATCTCATCCAAACACATACACATATATCCAAGCTAACACAATTTATATCCAAACAACATCATGTTTTTACAACAAATCAAGCATATATTTAAGTTATAAAACTTTGTTAAGTGTTAGATCTTTACTCATCAAAAGTCAACGAAACTAAGCTAACTTTTCCTATAACTCGAACACGGCCTAGGCCTTTGCTTCTAGCTTGAAAAAAAATGAAGTCTTTAAGTGGTTTATGGCCAAAAAAGTTTCGGACGTAGGCAATATGGGTTCGGCCTTGGCAATATAAGGTGGAAGAGGACTTGATTTTTGGAGAGGAAGTGAAGTAAATGATGAAGAAGTGTTTTTAGGAGCTTTGGAAGGAATTAAAGTGGAAATCTAAGGCTTTTTAAAACTTTGAAATATATTAGGAAGCCATGAAAGACTTTCTTAAGAGCTTAGGAATTTCGAAAATGAAGATAAGAATGAGAAAAATGAAAATAAATTAAGAAATGTTGTTTTATAATATGTCAACAAGTTAATTTACTAAAATACCCTATGTACTTTACCCTCCTCTCACACTTTTCCACCTCACTTCTCTTGTCCCCCTCCCTTCAAATAAAAGCCAACATGCATTTATTACCTAAGTACTTCATGTTTCTAAAGATATGACAGGTTATGTCACTTTTATTTACTTTTACATTTTGTTTTTTTAACATTTACATAAAAAGTCATATCATATATTTTTTATTTCTTAAGTTAGTATATACATTTATATATTAAAAATCCTAACTCATTTATAAAAGTGTGTGTATGTGTTACAAAAATGTGCATAACGTTTTTCGACAACTTTTCGACACCTAAAAGTCGAAAATTCGGAAAACAATTTCAGGGCACATTTTCTATTTTTCTTTAAACTAATTATTTTAGTAAACAAAATTTGAAAATGATTTCACCATCATTAATTATTAAAGATTTTTATTTTCATTATAATATCTATTGTTTGAATATTTAAAATTAATTAAATATTCGCAAATCAAAGCAGTGAAATTCCAGGCCGTTACAAAAACTATTTCACCATCTTTAGTTATTATTTAAAAGAAGTTTATTTGAGTTATAAAATCCATTAATTAGTTAATAAAAATATATTTAAAAATTCATTATTAACGTAATTAAATTCTAGGTCGTTACACCCTCCCCTCCCCCTCTTAAAAAAATTTGTTCTCGAAATTAGCACATAAGAAGATAATTCAATTACTTGAAAGGCTATATATTCATATCATAAATCACATACAAAAGACATACACTAAACATCCATAGCAAACAATGCTTAAACTATACATACCAACAAATAACTAGCTATCCTAACATTAACTTAGGATAGGCCTCCTTCATATGGTCTAAAATTTCCCACGTGAAGTCTCTAGGATCCTTACTCCATTGAATTTTAACAAACTGCACTACCTTATTGTACAACCGCTTCTCATCCTGATCTACAATATAGACTGGATGTCTAACCACTATCAAGTCTAGCTCCACTTCCAGATCCTCCATCTCAGATGACTCTACAATCAGGGTCGGATCATGCACAAATTTCCTTTAATGCGACACATGGAATACATTATGAACACCTGCCAATCTCTTCGGCAACTAAACCTTATAAACATGAGACCCAATCCTTTCAAGAATACAGAAAGGTCCAATATACCTTGGAGCTAACTTCCCAGCTTTTCCAAATCTAACAACTCCTCTAATTGTCGAAATCTTAATGAACACAAGGTCTCCAACATCAAATTCCAAATCTCTTCGCCTCCTATCAGCATTATCTTCTGGCGATCTTGGGCTGCCTTCATCCTTTTCTTAATCACCGCAACTTTCTCCATCACCTCTCGAATCACATCTGGCCCAAAAACTAGACGATCTCCAGACTCTACCCAACATGTTGGAGACTTGCATGGATGTCCATAGACAACTTCATAAGGTGCCATACCGATGCTTTCTTGGAAGCCATTGTTATAGGAGAATTCCACTAGATGCAGATGATCTTCCCAAGACCCTCCAAAATCCAAGATGCAGCCCCTCAACATATCTTCCAAGATGCAGTTAACCCTTTTAGTTTGTCCATCGGTTTGGGGGTGGTAGGCAGTGCTCAGACTCAGCTTTGTTCCCAATGCAACTTGCAACGCCTCCCAAAACTGACTAGTGAAGATGGGATCTCTAGCACTTACAATACTCACTGGGACTCCGTGCAATCAAACAATTTCCCTCATATAAATTTCCACCAAAGAAGTTGCAGTTCTTGTCAGCTTTACTGGGATAAAATGAGCACTATTTGTTAGCCGATACACGATAATCCACACACCTTCATTTCCTTTTCTAGATCTGGGTAAACCATCGATAAAATCCATTGATATCATCTCCCATTTCCAATCTGGGATTTCCAAGGGTTGAAGTAAACCAGCCGTCTTCTGGTGATCGCCTTTTATCCTTTGATAGCTCAAACATCTACTGACAAAGATGGAGACACCCCTCTTCATTCCTGGCCACCAAAATACTCATTTCATATCTCTATGCATCTTAGAAACCCCCGGGTGGATAGTTAATTTAGATCGATGACATTCTAATAAAACTTCTTGTCTAAGTCCATCGATATTAGGGATGCAGATCCTCCCCTTAAAACGCAGTATGCCTCAATTATCTATCTCAAACCTTGCACATAGACCCTCCTCAACATCCTTGATGATCTTCCTTAAACGCTCATCCTCCCTTTTCTTACTAGCAATCCTTTCCAAAAGAGCTGGTTTAACTTCCAAGAGTGCCAAAACTGCATTCCTACTAAGAGCGTCTGCCACAACATTTGCTTTTCCTGGCATGTACAGAATATCTAAGTCGTAGGCTGCCAGGAACTCCAACTATCACTGTTGCCTTAGGTTCAAATCCTTCTGAGTGAAAAGGTACTTTAGGGACTTCTGATCCATGAAGAGCTCAAAATTTTCACCTATTTAAAGAAGGAAATTACTAACTAGGATCCCTAAAGACTAGAAATAAACAAAAGAGGAAACGAAAGATTCTTACCCAGCAAGTAATGCCTCCACATCTTTAACGCAAATACTACGGCTAACAGCTCCAAGTCATGCATTGCATAATTCTTCTCATGAGGCTTTAACTGTCTACTTGGATAGGCTATAACCTTCCTATGCTGCATCAACACTACACCCAAGCCAACTCTACATGCATTGGTATAAATAGATAACCCTTCTCCTCCATCAAGAATAGCCAAAACAGGAGCACTGGTCAACCTTTCTTCTAACTCGAGGAATGCGTCCTCACACTTCGAAGTCCACTTAAATTTAACATCCTTTTTTATTAGCTTGGTTAGGTGAGTGGCAATCTTGGAGTAATCCTTTATGAACTTCCTATAATAGCCCGCCATCCCTAAAAAGCTTCTCACCTCAGTAGTAGTTTGAGGTCTTTTGAAATCTTGTACAGCAGCTACCTTAGCACGATCAACTGAGATGCCATCACCCAATACAATATGTCCTAGGTATCTCACTTCTGATTGCCAAAAGTGGAACTTAGAAAACTTAGCTTTAAGAACATTTTTCCTTAACGTTTCCAACACAACTTCCAAATGGTGTTTGTGCTCTTCCTTGGTTTTTCAGTAGATAAGAATGTCGTCGATGAAAACCAACACGAACTTATTCAACACATTCCTAAAATCCGATTCATAATATCAACAAAGAATGCAGACACGTTGGTTAGCCCAAAAGGCATAACCAACCACTCATAGAAATGGTCTGGACCTCTAAAAGCAGTTAAGGGTATACTATCCTCCGCTACCCTTAACTGATGGAAACCCGTAGCAAGGTCTAATTGGGAGAATACTCTAGCTTCATGAAGTTGGTCAAACATATCATCTATGCAAGGTAAAGGGTATTTATTTCGAATAGTCTGTTTTTTTGATTCCCTATAATCCACACACAATCTTAACGGACCATCGGACCTAGCTATAAAAACTACAGTCGATCCCCAACTCGAACGGCTCTATCTAATCAATCCACTTCTTAACAAATCATCGGTTTGATTTCTTAGCTCTTGCTTCTCTCTCGGGGCCATTCTACGTAGGGGTTGGATAACAGGTCTTGCACTGGGAACTAGAACAAATCAAAATTCAATTTCCCTATAGGGAGGCAAACTGCTAACCGGTTCAAAAATATTACGAAAATTTTGAACAACTTCTATCGATCCTAACTCTTCATGGGATGATTCTAAAGAATAAAGGAAACTACTCATACGATTATAAGGCCTCTTACAAACTATCTTTTCCAGCACCTCTCTGAAGTTGGATTTCAATACTACCCTTCTCTTAACGCATTCTAGAATAACTCCATATTTCAATACAAATCCATACCCAGTATCATATCAAACCCCTTAAAATCCAAGACAAATAGGTCACAAAAGAGGCGATGTTTTTGGAAATCAATTTGCGCTCTTTCACAAATCAAGCATAAATTAGTTATACCACCTTCGGGGTTGGACACACAAATAGGGGTTTCTACAAATTTCGGGATAAGTTGTAACCTATTTGCCAATTCTTTAGAGACAAAACAGCGACAAGCTCCAGTGTCTAACAAAACATGAACTAAAATACCATTTATAAGTAAAGTACCTTCCAAGACTCCCTTTCCTTTAACATCTTCAGAGGTTGACGGCTCGTCCTTGATTGCATAAGCTTTAATCTTTTGACCCTTCTTTAATAGTGGGTAGTCCTTAACCATGTGTCTAGGCTGGTGGCAATTATAGCAGAGCGTCCTTTGGACCATTGGAGAGACAGCCTTCGCTTGTTGACAATGTGGTGAAATATGCCCCTTTTTATTACACTTGAAACATGTAACGTCCTTGAACTTGTCTCCTTGATTTCCTCCTGCTAGTTTTCCCTTACCCTGCTTCTTCTTCCAATTTGGATTAAACTTCCTTTTATTTAGGTTAATGGTACCGCCATTAGGTGGTGCTGCTGCTGGTTTCTTACTCAAAAGCACTTCATACCTTAAGGCCATATTTACCAAATCTACAAATGATTCCTTTACATTGCGGTTATCTTTTCATGGAATTCTTCTCTCATACCCAATATGAACATCTCGTTTTTCTTTAATGGTGTATTAATGAGTCCAGGGCCAAAACGAGATAAATCATTGAACTTTGTTCGTATTCAGCAACCAACGGGTTTTCCTGCTTGGGATCCATGAAACTTCTATATAATCGAGTTTTGCCCTCAGCTGGCGTGAATTGGTCTTCGAATACTTCTTTGAATCTAGCCCAAGAGAACTCATCTTCTGGAACATTTGTGGTGACAATATTCCACCATGCAGCTGCACCCTCTTGCAATTGCCATGATGCCAAGAACCGTTTTTGATCATTAGAAATGTCCAAACCTTTGAAAATCTTCTCACATGACCGTAGCCAAGCTTGTATTTCAATGATGGATTAGGTACCCTTGAAAGGTTTTCCTCCTAAATTTGTGTAGTCCTTACATAGAGTTGCGAAGTTTACTCGAGGCTGCAATGGTGCTATTGCTTCAACAGCTATTCCACCCCTTCCAACATTCGAGGTTCTTCCATTTATGGTTGTTGTGCTACTGTTTCCCTTTCCTCGTCCCCTTCTCATACTCATTCTTACTACCTGAACAAAGTAAGATACCTTTAGAATACATGGACGGGATTATCTTAGTAAATAGAGCATAAACCCAAACATATAGATGCTGATCAAAATCACATGAAAACTCATTCTCAAAGACTTAACTCATTCTAGGGTACTACTAACCTTATCTCTAATGAGTTGACCCCAACCAAGGCCTAGGTGTTCACTCAACCTAAGCTCTGATTCCATGTGTGACGATCTTCCTTTCTTACAACCAAAGACGACACTTAGTACATCTTAGGTATTCATGTGCCGATCATTTAAGTGTCTGAAAAACAGGTCGTGGGGTAAAGAAAATAAAAGACAAAGGAAACAAATACAGATTCTTCTCACAAACGACAGAGTTACATATACATCATCATAGAATAATACATATGGTTACTCCAAAATGTTACATCAAAGTTACAACAAGCACTATTCCCAAAAAGGGTAGCTATATCAGCCTGCCTAAATTACTAATACATAATGTACAGTCACAACGAAAATAAACATAACTACTAGATATAGTGAAAGCTTCTGCTCCATACTGCTTCCCAAAATGCTCTAAAGAAACCTAACTACTTGGCTACTCATAACAAATTTGAGTACCCAAGAGTTTAAAGGAAATAAATAAAACTCCAGATCAGGCATGGGTCTGGTGTGAGTAAATCATATGTTTAAATTTATAAAAACCTTCAATTAGAAGGTATATCGTAAGACTACGCCGCACATAAACACGGACAGGCTTTTACCTTATGATAACCAAAACATTTCTATATAAAATCCTTTGATATTATCATAATGTATAGGTTTAAAATAAATATGGAATCATAGCCGAAATTGTTACATTATTAAATTTCAGCATACTAGTTATACAATCAAGTGCGAAGGCTCGTATTGAAAAATGGATTCCAACCATGAAAGGGTAAGGGTCTACCCACCGAATCCGTACAACTCTAGATAAAAAGTACGAGAGGCCACAACGCATTGCACCTCTACTACTCAGGACCAACCCTACCCCTTACTGGGTAGCACTGAATGTGATCACCACTTGGTTGCGATCAACAACAATAAAAAGGGATCCCGAAGCATACATAAACATAAGATATCGCTCTAGATTTGGCGATGGTCATACCCTAATGGGAGCGACCAACATAGCCCTGTTGCACGTCCCTGCTTTAGTCATTTTCCCGGTTGATTAGGCTTGAGGCTACGATTACCTTTTTATATAGCAACCATCTTGGAATGCCAACACTACCCTCCAGGCAACCAATGCAATGCTACCATTCATCCATACAAGTTGTTCCGAGATCGAACAAACATTCAATATTTACTATCTTCCATTTTGGAATCACTCTAAGGAAGAATAGTACAACTTCGTAACATACTTCATAACAACCCATCACGAATGTTATTAGTTTGGAGTGGTTCAGATAAATTTTACTTATCCGAACCCGATGTCTCCAAATTAAGTGACAATTCCCGGCTAACTCAATTCCGGTTCTTTTGGAAGTATATAATCAGTATTTGAGTCCTTACTGGGGAACTCTAATAAACATAACATAATTCCTGAGATAAAAAAGGTAAAGTTATAAATAGTGGACAATCCGCTACTTAGGGTAATTATACAGAGTTCGCATATGGATAACCATATACTTATTTTAAACATGACCCATTGATAGGAATTAACCCTCCTATATCTATCACGTTTCTGATATTTCGGACTTACTCTATCCCTCGCCTAGAAATAAATTCTAGATCTCACAAATAGAGGATCAGCCTACTCATCAGCTTTTAGTGCTAACTATGGGTTGACTTACTTCCCATAAATGTGCCATCACATTAACATTGGTTTCATATTTGTTTAAGGTTACTTAAGGGTAATCGATAAAGAAATCCATTGATTTGAAACATTTTTGAAAAAGAAAGGCAGTCTTAAAACAAACTGATATTTGAAACAAAAATGAATTTTAAATTAGAAACCCTTGTTAATTGATTAAATAACAAATTAAGATTTTATTAAAAATTAATTAAATCTTAATTAAGTCTTAATTAACATTTTAATTAAATTTAAATTAATCACTAATTAAATAATAATTAATTAAATCCCTTTAATAAAAATTAATTAATAATTAATCTTTAATAAATAATTTAAAATAATTAACAATTAATTATTAAGTAAATAATAATTAACTTTAATTAATTAACTAATTAAAATTAAAATTAAATTAACTGATTAACACTTAAGTATTAATTACCTTTATTAACAAATAATTAACTACTAATTGCTTAATTGCTTAATTAAATAATCATTTATTAAGTAAATAATAAATTAAATAATAATTACCCTTTTAATTACTTAATATAAGTTTTAAAACATTTTGCAAAAAGATTTCTAAGTGAAAATGTAACAGCCCGCACCTCACTTAACGCAAATATTGTCCCCAACTTAGTCACCTCTGCCTCATGGGCCAAGCCAAGGTGTGGGGTTTTATTCCTCAAAAGGCCTCAACGTTATTATGAGGTGAAGGCTTTGGTATATAAGCACCCACTTCATAGTGTTTTTCCGCGATGTGGGACTATTATTGCCATTTTGAAGGGGTGTTACATTCTCCTCCCCTTTAGAGCCCAACGCCCTCGTTGGCTCATGAACACAACACCACCCAGGCGTCGTGGCTGTAACACGTACATGCCACAATTCCGGCTGGGTATGGCTCTGATACCATTGTAACAGCCCGCACCTCACTTAACGCAGATATTGTCCCCAACTTAGTCACCTCCGCCTCATGGGCCAAGCCAAGGTGTGGGGTTTTGTTCCTCAAAAGGCCTCGACGTTATTATGAGGTGAAGGCTTTGGTATATAAGCACCCACTTCATAGTGTTTTTCCGCGATGTGGGACTATTATTCCCATTTTGAAGAGGTGTTATAGAAAACATCTTTAGATTCCAAAAAGAGTTCGATCCTTCGAACTGCACAGATAGCGACTGTCGCTATACGACCCATAATTTTTAAAAAGTTAAAATTTTATTTTCTAACTCTTTTCCAACTCTAACTCTTGGAAAACTTTACTAAAACATAAAGGTATGTTTCCTGAAAATTAAGCAAATTTTAAATTCGGAAATATCTTGAAATTTTAAAACCAAAGATTATAGTTTTTATACAAGAGATTCCAGGTCACTTAAGTTAGCAAAAGTGCCAACTTCCTTAGCATACAATCATTTATTCAACATCATAGCATACATAATTACATCACACCCATATCGCAACATAAAAGCATGTCATAACCAACATATACAAGTAAGGATTATAACTTGCAACTAACTTGACATTTCAATTATCAAATTCCAAACTATTTGTCATCTCGTCCAAACATATACACATATATCCAAGCTAACAGAATTTATATCCAAACAACATCATATTTTTACAACAAATCAAGCATATATTTAAGTTATAAAACTTTGTTAAGTGTTAGATCTTTACTCACCAAAAGTCGACGAAACTAAGCTAACTTTTCCAATAACTCGAGCACCTATCCACGATGGGTACGTCCCTGGAATAGACGACCCGAGAACCTAACCGGATCTCTGCCAACACAAGGCCGGGTTACCTCTGCAAAAATAGGTAACTACTGACACGCGTATGCCATCCCCCGATCGTCACCGATCTTCCCGAGGATCCCCGATTCGCAACAAACCACATAGTAAAAATGCAGCAACCACAGAGGTTAAGTATCTGGGCTCCATACCATGATACCACCTTTATCCAGAAGGAATGACATACACTAAGGGGCGCTACTCCCTAGAACCTTGCTGCATCTTTCCTGTTTTGACCATTTCCGGGGTGTGAGGCTCGACGAAGTCTCGTCCACAAAGCTACGCTTTGTACACAAAGCCATGCTTCGGGTCAAACAAATGATCAACCTATGATCACAAAGATATAAGATCAAACAAATGATCATATCACAAATGATCAAACACTGATCATCACACAGCAACACTCAGCATGTCACATTACCAAATTGGGATATATCGCTGATAAATTTCAACTACATAACCTCTGAGCTCGTACGTCTCAGAGAAGGGTGTTAAGCTAAGAGAATAAATTCTCCGCCACCAACAGAGATGTATTTGGAAGAAATCGGCTTTATATCTCAAAGTGTAATGTCAGACATGTATCCATACAAGTCTGTTCCGGGTTCGAACAGAACCGAAGGCACTTCTTACGAAGCCCTTGCAATTCCGGGTATTCACAATCCCGTCCGGACTTCCCATCACAAAGGGTGATAAAATCTCTATACCGGGGACCAGTCGGTGCAGAGACATTCGACGAGTTGTCCTTTCGTTTTCGTGAATATCCGGTCTTCAACACCGGTCTTCAAATGCTATCCATATACGACGTATCATTATTCGGAATGGGTTATATGACACAAATGTCTTTTCCCGGCTAACCCGAATAACGAGCGCAATATTTAAAAACATATGGATATGTGATTTCAATTAAGTCACAACTTAATAATTCAATTTCTTTTTAAATGGTTTCAATCGATTACCATTTCAAATCTTTTAAACAAAAAGATTTATTTCACAAAGTTCACTCAGTTTTCACAAAGATTCATTCACAGTTTTTCCAAAACAATTTCTGTTTCAATTGGATTAACTCGTTAAATCTTTAAAATAAAGATTCAACTTATAGCTTTCAAAACAATTTCATTTCGAATGGTTTAAACAAAACATCATTCTAAATCTGTTAAAAATAAACAGATTCAATTCATAGTTTTCAAAAAGAATTCATTTATAACTTGGGAAAACCATCTTTCAATTCATACCTGAAATTCCTTTAAATTGGAATTTCATTTCTTATATATATACGAAAGCTTTTATCATTTGAAAACAAACAGTTTTCATTTAAGAACAATCCAATTCTATTTGCACGGGTTAAAGTCCTTGAATTATATTCACATTTCAAAATCAATACTTTTAAAATAGTTTAACCCATATATAACGGGTATAACATCTTTAATCCCTAGTTTTAAATCAAAAAATTCAATTTCAAATCTTGAATTTAAGTTTAAATCAAATTATTTAAACTTCCAAAACTTCATCAAGTTATTCAAAAAATAAATCTTATCTTTGAAATTCCATTTCAAAAGCTTTTCATTTTTAACCCAAATTTCTAATTTCAAAATCAATTGAAATTAAAATTTCAATTCCGAAAACATCAGATTTAAATTATCTGTGACTTAACCGATTTCCACGTGAAATCCATATTTGTGTGTGTAAAAGTGTGTCCAGGGGTTTCACACACAATAGTGCAACATCAATCATCACAGATATATCGATAAGCGGTATAATCGATAACGCTCATCTTCATTCACAGATTCATAGATAAAATAAATTTATCAGTCACAAAGATTCACTATTACAATTCGATGTGGGTTTCGGATAACCAACTGGAATCCGACTCCCTGTCGCATCGAAATTCAAGTGCCGTTTTACGGGCCAAAAGGTTTTCACATTCACATAGTAATATATCACAGAAATAGTAATTTCAGATCATAGCATAAATCAGGGTATATCACAAAACATCATCATATATCAGGGATATCAAACACATCAAGTCATCAAATAGAATTCAAACATCCATAAGTAAGGTCGGTAAATTATCTGATTAATTCAAATCAGATTTATTTCTTATGAATTACTAATCCTGGTTAATTTACATTAATAAATTACAAATCATTTTGATTAATTATTCTTTAATCATTAAATCGATCAATTTTAATCATTTAATTACCTTTTATCAAGTAGTTATTTTCAAGTAATTGATAACCTTTAATTACTTATATTTATTAATTATCCCCTAATTAATTACATTTGTAAATTTACCATTAATTAAAATTCATCAACATTTATTTATTTATTAATCAACCTTAATAAATTAATCACATAATTTATTATCCCCAAATTAATTATTCTTTCAATTACTTGGTTAATCAAACTTAAATTTATCAACAAATTTACCTTAATTACTTTTATTAAGAAATTCACTTCAAGTGATTAATTTCTTTCAACAATTAAATTAACCTTAAACTTTAGAAGTTAATTAACCATTAATTAAAATTCATCAACATTTATTTATTTATTAATCAACCTTTAACATTATCTAGTTTATTTAAAATAAACTTTTAAAACAATTCCATTTTTAAAAACCTTTACTAAATCTCAGTCCTCACTTATATTTAAAAGTGTTTTAAACAAATTATCCGGATAGAACTTGATTTATGTTGAAAGTTTTAAAAACTGTTTTAAAACAAAATCAACAGACCCGAGCCAGATTCAAAAATACCCGAGCAAACTAACTAAAAACTCTGAGCCACGCATATTCAAATCTCTTCGAGTCGACACCCTGTTTTCTCGTGCTCGAACTCGAGCCATTCTCTTTCTTCCTCGAAGCTCCTCGAACGCCCAGCAACACCAGACACGCAAGTATACGCGTGCACGTGCACCATAGTTCGCTGTTGCTCCGGCCAACTTCGTCTTCGCTCACAAGTCGACGACGACCTATTCGAACCCTCAGACCACCCAGAATGATCAATCCCACCGAAACCCAAAATCGAGCAATTCGATCGAGTTACTGGAACACACGATCACTGGAAACACGTCTCGTCCCGATCATCCAAGCCACCATCGTTCACGTCCCCTTGCCCAGACCTTCGCCGTAGTCCCCTCTGCCTTCATCTCGAACCACGTGCAACTCGGTCAACTCGTGATGAGGAAATCGTCACATTTACAGACCCCTACCAAACTTAACGTTAAACCCTACTTTCGATCCCAACCCAAAATCTATGCATTCGAAAATTATTTTGGCATTTTTCCCGTATTACTACATCATCAAACTAACTTCTCATCCAATATCAGTAATTAAAATTTGTTGAATCCATTGAAATTGGCAAAAATGCTTCTTAGCTTCATTTTCGAACTGCACCTTGAATACTCCTTTAAAAATCATCATTTTTGGTTTAAAATTCCTACCTTTATATGTACATTCAAGAAATGAAATCAAATCAACAATTTATGATATTCGAATTTTACATATTTATTTGCTTTCTACTGTAAATTTGAATTACAGGACTTATACTCCACTGCTAACCATCAAACAGTTTCCAATCTCTGATTTTTAGTTTTAAACAAATTTATTAAATTAAATTTCTAAGTTAAATGTTTTTATATGAGGAGTATAAACCATTCTTTGCTTCTTTTCCCTCAGAAACATGGAAAGCTTGAAGAACATCATAAGACAGAGCATCCAGTAATTTACAAACATCACATAATAGTATATATCAGTAGATACTTCATCACTTTTTCTAAAGGTACAAGCAATAAAAATATTAAAACATGTTAAAGGTTTAAAAGAAATAGTTTGCTCACCTGATTTGGGAAGAAGACAGAGAATAGGACTGCAAAGCCTGGAACTTGAAAATTTGATCCTGACTTACTTTTTAAGTTTGTTTTATTGATCTAAACTTGTTGCTTTGCTGAGGATCAAGTCAGGTTGAAAATTGTTGCAACTGTTTGATTTTGAAGACTTCAAATTGATTTATCATTTCTAGGTTGAAGCTTGAAGTTGCTCACTGTATTTCAAGAAATGAAGAACAGAGCTGCTTGTTTACTTTGTTTTGATTAAATTTTGTTTAAGTTTTGAACTGAAGTTTGTTTGAGTTTTAAAATGGAATATGCTTCAGTTTTGTAGCTGGACGAAATGATGAAGATATTTGATATATAGGAGATGGTATGTTTTTGTACAGGTGATAATATATTGTTTTGTACAAAAGAAATCAGAGATTTCCTCTTGGTTTACTGATATGGTTTCAACATATTTTCGGCTGAGAAGATTGTTTTGTGCTTGGGTATTAAATGCTTGTCCTTTATGTTTCATGTGTACATACTTATTTATTTTGTTTTGTGTAAGTGTACTTTATGTTCCTACTTATTTCTTTTCTTCTTGCCTACTCTTTCTTTATCTCGGCTGAGAGATTTTGTTTTAGTGGCCAAAGACATTATCATTTTCATTTACAAGCTATTACCCATACTTTGTTTACAGCTTACATTTTTGTCTTCCTTATATACTTGAGTATATTTATTTGTTTGTACTGTAATACTTAGATATTATTTTTATACTTACATATATATTTTTTTGTTTTCTTTTCTTTCTTTGTTTATTTTGTATTTTCACACAACCATTTATTTGAATTTTAAATCCAAATCACATTTATACAAATCGTTTAAATTCACATGACTTAATATAGATTCTAAGACAGTCGGGAAAACTCGCTTCCATTTAAAATAAATTTTACAAATTTTTTATCCAAAATTTTATTTAATACTAAATTCAACTCAAAAATTCAATAAATTATTATTTTAAATAAATTTTAAATCTGGGGTCGTTACAGCCTAGGCCTTTGCTTATAGCTTGAAAAAAATGAGTCTTTAAGTGTTTTATGGCCACAAAAGGTTTGGCCTTAGGTAATATGGGTTCGGCCTTGGCAATATAAGGTGGAAGTGGACTTGATTTTTGGAGAGGAAGTGAAGTAGATGATGAAGAAGTGTTTTTAGGAGCTTTGGAAGGAATTAAAGTGGAAATCTAAGGCTTTTTAAAACTTTGAAATATATTAGGAAGCCATGAAAGACTTTCTTAAAAGCTTAGGAATTTCGGAAATGAAGATAAGAATGAGAAAATTGAAAATAAATTAAGAAATGTTGCTTTTATAATATGTCAACAAGTTAATTTACTAAAATACCCTATGTACTTTACCCTTCTCTCACACTTTGCCACCTCACATCTCTTGTCCCCCTCCCTTCAAATCAAAGCCAACATGCATTTATTACCCAAGTACTTCATGTTTCTGAAGATATGACAAGTTATGTCACTTTTATTTACTTTTACATTTTGTTTTTTTAACACTTACATAAAAAGTCATATCATATATTTTATATTTCTTAAGTTAGTACATACATTTATATATTAAAAATCCTAACTCATTTATAAAAGTGTGTGTATGTGTTACAAAAATGTGCATAATGTTTTCCGACAACTTTCCGACACCTAAAAGTTGAAAATTCGGAAAACGATTTTCGGGCACATTTTCTATTTTCCTTTGAACTAATTATTTTAGTAAACAAAATTTGAAAATGATTTCACCATCATTAATTATTATTTAAATGAGTTTTATTTTCATTATAATATCTATTGTTTGAATATTTAAAATTAATTAAATATTCGCAAATCAAAGCAGTGAAATTCCAGGCCGTTACAAAAACTATTTCACCATCTTTAGTTATTATTCAAAAGAAGTTTATTTGGGTTATAAAATCCATTAATTAGTTAATAAAAATATATTTAAAATTCATTATTAACGTAATTAAATTCTAGGTCGTTACAATGGTGATGTGTCTAGTGGAGGTGGAGGGTAAAGGACCAAGGGAATTTAGGTAATTGACTTTGTTCTTGCTTATAAATACCCAATTCATTTCTTCAATTTTGCCTCCTCTTCCTTATACCATATATTTCTCATATCTTATCCAAATGGAGGTTTTCTTTTTTTCAAACCGTAAAGAATTCCAGTGGCTACTTCATTCAAATTTTGAGCTTAGACATGTCCAAATCTCATTTCTCTCAGACTCGTTTTTAGATCTAGATTTTCAAGTCCGAAAATACCTCTTCTTCTTTTGACCATATCTACCCTAAATAGATCCAATTTAAGTGATTGTTTTTTTGTAAAATTGTAGAGAAAAGAATTTCCAAGAATTTTTCCTTTGTAAACTTTTCTAAATTCCTCAACTAACTCGTCCAAAAATCAATTGGAAGATGACCATTTTCGTGTTCGATTTTTGTGAATTCGATGATGATTCAAAGTCCCTACACCTCTCAAGGCCGAGCTACACCACCCTCGGGCCGTGTGCACCACACCGTGGCCAAGCACATTTCCAAGTTTTAAAGACCAAGACCAAGTTTTTCCATAAATGGATCGAGGTTCTAAAACATCTAAAATTATCAAATTCGGTTAAGAAACGAAGAAGTTATGCCTAATTTTGTTTCAGCTTCAAGCATAGAGCAAATATAGGTTTTGCACTGGGATAGCAGAAAGAAATTTCGATTTTGACATAGCTAACCTCAAAATTACAGAAAACTCAATACATGAAAGTTGTAGTACATGATTTAAGCTTTTTGGAACATCCAAAATTATCAAAATCGGTTAAGAAACGAAAAAGTTATAGCCAATTTCGTTTCAGCTTCAAGCATAGAGCAAATATTGGTTTTGCTCTCGGGATAGCAGTAAAAATTCGATTTTGACATAGCTAACCTCAAAATTACAGAAAACTCAATACATGAAAGTTGTATTATATGATTTGTGCTTTCCGGAACATCCAAAATTATCAAATTCTGATTAAAAACGAGAAAGTTATGGCTAATTTTATTTCAGCTTCAAACACAGAGCAAATATAGATTTTGCTCTCGGGTTAACAGTAGAAAAATTCAATTTTTCTCATTTTATCTCCAAAATTCATTGTTTATTCCAAATAAACAATTTCCAATTTCCAATTTTATCAGATGTCCCCTAGTGGAAGTTTGGATGGTTTTGGTGAGTAAACTTTATTTTTAAATTAAAATGTTTTAACCTTTGATATGTGTTGAATAAATTGTTCGTATGATATGTTGAATTATGTTAGATTATTAAATGTTTGGGTGTTTATAGATGTAGTTGATATAATATGAAAATTAGACTTGAATTAAATTCTAACTTTAGTATTGTTTGGAAATTGTGAGCTTTGAGTATGATGTTATATGCGAACTTTGAGATTGATGTTGTTAGCACCCAAATTCACCACCGAAACCGGGTTTCGGCACCGAGTAAAGAATACTGAAGGACCTTCCGAAGGAGCTAAAGGTATGCATCTGGAAAGGTCGAAAAGGCTTCTGAAACAAAGTTTCCATAGGAAATGGTTCCGCATACAAGAGGCTTCCGCATATGTTAAAGACCTTCACCTTTGCTTCCGCATAAGAGGGTTCCGCAAAAGAGAACTCAACGCCAACAGAGAACGTTCTGCAAGCATCGCATTCGTGGAGTAGCCTTCCGCAAGTGATGGTTCCGCATTGAAGGTCTTCCGCAAGAGACATCAGTGTCATGTACAAATATTGCCTTCCACAAATCCAACTCGCCACCTCATTCAAAAGAACCTTTCGATGGGATCGAAAGGATTCTTCCACAATAGGAGATCAGATCATTGGATGCAAGGCAAGGCCAGTCAAGCACTTTAAAAGCGTCGATTACCTTCAGAAATATCATTATTATGGAATTTAAAAGTGCTCTTCCGCTTCGAACAAGCTTTCTTTCTGAACTAAAGAAGCAATGGATTGAAGCTATGAGTGCCACATTCTTACCTTTCGATGGAGACAATGGCATCTAGATATGATCAGAGAGCTATAAGCCAACCTTCCGACAAAGCCGAAAGGCCACCCTTTCGCATAAGGACGGAAGGCTGCAAGCGAAACCTACCTTTTGATACGGTCGGTATGACCCCCGTGGAAGGTGCCAAGCCGCACCTATAAATAAGACCCGAGGGGTCCATTTTTGAGATCCGAATTTTAGTTTTCAAAATCACTACTGTTTTGAGAGCTTGTAACCCTAGTTTCTAAATAAATTTGGGGCTATTTCCAACAAGTGTTACTATGTATTACTTTAAATCATAATAAAAAATTACATGTTTGAGATTTATGTTTTCACGTCTTTTATACACTTTATGTTGATATAATCAAATACTGATCCTCTTTTTACATTTCTTTGATTCAAAAGGCTCAAGATAACCTTTCTATTGGGTCTAGTTTCCCTTAAAAACCCTTTCTGATAGGGTATCCCCTTAAGATCTGACCTACGGAATTACCTTTCCTTAAGGAGTTAACTTAAGATCTGATCTACGGAATCAAAACCATCTAAGGCCTTTCGAAAAGATCTAAACCAACATCTCCCCTTAAGAAATTTCTACAGGTTTATGACTCCTATTTTTCTGGCCTTCCGTTAAGGTCAAAAACCCCTATCGTCCTAAGAATACTCCATTGGCTCTAACCTTTCGGCGAGGTCGAAACCTTGGATCTTCATAAAGATTATACTACGAATATAAAACCTTCTGCTGCCATTGGGGTTCTACTAGTTATTATTAAGCCTTTCGACATGGTCATAATTTGCAACCCTTGATCAAGGATCTGCCTAATCTACATTCTCCAAACCCCTTTCAGCGGGATTAACATCTAAAACATATCTGGATTGGTTCTACAAGGAAGTGTTTGGACCTTCCTAATGGGATGGAACCCCTTTCGCGTATGCCTTTCAACAGAATCTTACTTTGTACTCCTTTCGTTATGATCTTGACCAACCAGATCCCCTTTTCACCTTTCGATAAGGCCTAAATCTACGGAATTAAAATTCTCCATTTTTAGTATTAAGAGTCCATCAAGTCTCACAAGGAATCTGCTTGAGATCGTTTCACATCATGTCCTTCAACAAGGATTCTTTGGGGTGTTGACCATAAATTTGGTTAACGTTTTTGTGCTAGAAGGAGGACCTTAACCTCTGACTTTATTGATTACCCCACCGTCTATTTGTTTATTCCACTATCTACTTGGACATTCCATCATCTACTGGTATTGATTCTTTCAGAGCTTGAAAGTTATTGAGTAATAAGGGATATCACTCTCATGATTAAAGAAAATCTTTGTGAAAAAGAATCTGATCAAGGGTCTACAGGATCTTAAGAAACGGTCTTATCCCATCAAATGGACCATAACACTCGTTTTTGGGAAGAGCAATCCCTAAAGCTCAGGGAACTACATATAATGAAAGAAAAGAGCAAGCACCTACCTTATGACCCTACAAAATGGAGTCTAAACCCTTTTCATATAGGATCTGCCCCAGTCTTTGCTTTGGAAAGAGAAAGTGAAAAGTGAAATAACTTGTTTCTACGAATAAGGAAAACGATTCAGTCTCATGCTTCAGGAATCATTTTTGAAAGGAAATGATAAGGGATTATGACACTTTTGCTATGAAATGGAATCAAGTCATCGTCAAGTTGAAGAAAGATCTACAAATGAAAACTCAAGATTTGCAAAGAGATTCTTAAGTAATAATCAAAGATTGGAAGATGAGCGATATAACATAAATCCAAGGACTACAAGAAACTTTTCAGGACAAACTTCGAAAATCACAGGAAGATCCATTAATAGGGAACAAAGAACAAGAAAAAGAAAGATAATTCCATAAGAAGGAATTCCTGAATCAAAATCGAAAAGGATTAAACAACAACTAAAATGATCCCAGCAACCAGATTTCTTGATGGGTATGAACTTACTACTTCGATAAAAGGGATGTACTTTCAAACCAAAGAAAAACTCAACCATTGGCCATCTCGGAAAAAAAGTGCCCGTGTTTCAAAAAAGGCTTAGAGAGTTATACTGCCATTTTCACATGATGAACGGACATGATACCAACCAGTGTAAAACTTTGAAGAAGATGGTCCTTATATGAGGAAAACTTAAACAATTTGTAAAGGAATAAACAAAAAGAATTATAGAATGGAGTTTCATTGCCAAAATAAGAAAAGTCTACAATGGTCAGGAGTAAAATTCTCCTTAAACTTGGACTACCAAAAATGGGAGGCTACCTAAAATGGTAGAAAGCCCTTGGTCGCGCCAAGATGTCCAGGTCAAGGCACCTTCTAGAGGGAGGGCGTAAGACTTTCGCCGCGCTAAAGTCAAAAATGGCCAGGTTAAAGTAGCATAAGCCCTTATCCACATCACGCTATGGCCAGGATAAGGCCCCTCCTGGAGAGAGGACGGGTAATCCTTTGGTCCCACAATGCAATGTCCTGGCCTAGGTACCGAACAAGCCCTTAGCCGCATCACACTGTGGCTAGGTTAAGATGCCTCCTGGAGGGAGGTCGGGTAAAGTCCTCAGGCCCTGCTTGAGAACAAGCTAGCCGAGCGCACCGAAAACCTGGATGAAATGTCCGACGGACTAAGAAAAGTCCCTGCCTGAAATGGGCACCGCCAATAATCGGCACCTCTTAAAATGGCAACTGCCAGAAATTGGCAACGTCTAAAATGGCAACATCCTGAAATAGGCATTGCTTGAAATAAGCATGAGAATTGGACAAAAGAGTCCTAGCCTGAAATAGGTCAAAACAAATGGATAATGAAAACTTGGGCCCGAGAAAGATAAAGCACACAAGATATCATCAAAGCCTGAAGATGGCACATTTAACAAAAGAATCAGAAAGAATTCTCTGACTTCTCCTCATGAACATCTGCCAGATTGGTCTTCTGGTCTTCCATTACTTATTCCCAGATTGGTTTTCGGGTCTTCTATTATTAATTACCAGAAATGGTATTTTGGTCTTCTATTATTAATTACCGGAAATGGTATTCTGGTCTTCTATTATTAATTTCCAGAAATGGAATTCTAGATTTTTTTATTAATTATCAGAAATGATATTCTAGAAGTGACATCCTGGTCTTCTATCATTAATTACCTAGAATGGTATTTTGGCCTTCTACTATTAAATACTAGGAATGGGTATTCTGTTCTTCTATTACTTATTGCCAGAAATGGTTTTTTAGACTTCCATTATCAATGCCAAATTGGGTATTCTGGCCTTCTATTACTTATTACCAGCAGTGGAGTTCTTGTCTTCCATTACTTATAATCTGGTCATTTCAAAATCACGTTCAATGTTGGGGTTTACTCCAGCCGAGTGTTTTAGGATTGTGATGTCACGATCTCTTTCTTTGAGTTTTAGTTTTAAATCCTCAATTTCTTTAGAGAATTCTCGAACTAAATGATGTGGAAAAAGATATTTGCTATTCCATTCCTTTGCCAATGGATTTTCTGAAAGTTTTGAAACGCGGGGAACCTTAAGAGATTGCCGCTCCTCGAGATCTGCTAATCATCTATCTTTGATTCCCACAATTCTCGAAGGAGGGGTTCAAAAAGTGATGTTATTTCTGTCTGAGTTTCCTACATGAACAAGCGAAAAGGAAAGATCACTGTCCGCCAAATAAAATTCCTTCATCCCCATGAGAAAACCTTTACAACTTGTTTTCATATTCGAACATATGAATCCACTGCTTATTTTTATCATCAAAATTTTTATATGCCAACATATTATTTAGCAAAGTAGTTATGCTTCAAATACATTGTTTTTACACATCATCATGGGATTTATACAAAATAAGTCTTTCGAATATTTCTGGAATAAAATTCAATTCATGACATTCAAATTTTTTTGAGGGTAGGTCCTGTGGAATAGCATGTATCCTTGATAAATCCTGATGACCCCCAAGGTGGGGGTGCTTCCAAAATTCATTCTAACACCTTTCGTGGGATCCTCTAAGCAGACTATCACTGTTTTCGTCAAAATAAATATTTTACTCAGTACAAAGCTGCAAAGTTAATACCACTTTTACACAGCATCCTATACCTGAGAAATGGAGGTTTCGAAGTAAAGAGCCCTCTTCCCTTTCCGCTCTTCTACCTCTCCTTCAGCATACTGTGGGGATATGGGAGGAGTGGTTATATTTCATAGGATCGTCCTCTTGGGTGGTATGGCCAATACCTACATCCCCAGATCCATCTTTTCCGGAGGGGCCAGGAGCGTCTCCTTCATCTCCACCTTCATCATCATCATGCCTCTTTTCATGGGGGCCTTCAGCAAAATCATCCCAGTTATCGTCATCATCTTCCTCTTCCTCTGAATCGGAGTCGTGTTCAGGAGGGGCATCTTCTATCTTAAATAGCTCTTTGACATTGAGATATTCCCTCTCTGGAACTACGATTCCAGTCTTCATTTTATTAATTTTGTCCTCGAATCTCTTGACAATTGCGAAAGGAAGAGAAGAGAAATTCAGTTTGGGATACAAGGCAGCATTGTCAGCATAGATAAAGGATAGTGAATCTTCATAGGTATCGGTCGTGTACTCCTCAAGGGAAGTATTTGCGAAATCTTAAACCTTCCGTTTTGTGTCGTTTCTTATCTTGACGGCTTTAGACAGAGAACTTCTCTTTTTGTCTAACTTCATTTGAAGCAAGGTTTTCTCAACCTCAAGATTAGCCTTAGCATCGTTGGACTCCTTTGAGGAAATCTCAAGAGCCATAATGTTGTCCGCTTGGAGTTAATTGCGCCTCGCATTAGTTTCAACTGTAGCCCTCAACCTATTTCGTTCATCCGTTAGGGAAGAGATTTGATCTCTCGAAGTACTTTCCTCTCCAGCTAACTGAGGAGAATTGGTAACAGATTGAAGTAAAGAATACCAGCCCTTAGCAGCCTGGAACATAATATGTAAAAAGATGAGTAGGAAGCTCGATGTGAGAATACTAGCAAAATACTTAAAGAAAGCAAAGACTTACCGCAAGATGTTGTTGGAGGAAAGTTTCCCCGCTGGCCAAAATACAACACGAGAAGACACTTGGATTAAGGAAGGTGGAAGGGTCTTGGCCCAAGTTTTCACCAAATGAGAAAAGTCATCGGTAGGAGAAGAAGTTTATGGGGCCATAGGCATAACTTCCTGGAAAGAGATAGACTGTTTAGAGATGTCAAGGATTAGATTCTAAAAAATGAAAAGCAATATAGAAAGAAGCTCAAGATGAGAGTACGCACCTTTGATTAAGAAGGCAGAGGCAAGTCCTCTGAGCTGGTAAGATCGACTATAGAGACATCAAAAGTTGGGCTAGAACTAATATGTTCTTCTGGAATAGAAGGAAACTGGCTGGAGGATACTTTGACCTTTTTAGTGGATGGATCCGATAAGATGACTTCGCTTAGTCTTTTCCTCGCTTCTTTCCTAGCATCCGCAAAAGATGTTGCCCGGGATGAAGAAGCGCCCTTATCAGAAGATTTGGGAGGAGAAACATTCTTGGAAGACTCAAGCATAGGGGCGGTGACTGCATATATAATAAACTTTATGTCATGAAAACGATTTAAAGAGCCACTCAAAGGACGGGAAATTCACATTTTAAATGTCAAACCTTTGCTGACAGGCCCGCTAAACATTGGGGAAGTGGAGCCAAATTTCTTCTCGTTGCCCGGGGACAAGAGAGACCTACCAGTAGAGGAAGTGTGGACAACAGGAGGTTTCCCCAAAATATTCTACCAGGAAGGAAGTATGGAATGCTTCTATACAACCTCAGGTATAAGCAGAACAGATCTCTTTCCCAGCTTTTCAGAGGCAGCATCAAGCTTATGGACAACTTCCTCATTGGAGTCGATAAGTCTCCTCGGAGCAGGGGCTGATAGTAAAAAGGTTGATCGGTAACAATTGATGAAATGATGAAAGAAGAAGTTAAATGTGCTTACTAGGGGCGGTAAAGACGCCAGAAATCCCAGGAGGACATCTCACATAGAAGAATTGAGTGTCCCAATCCCGAGCCTTGTTTAAGCTATTTGTAATCAACTTCTTGTTTGGATTAGCTCTGTAGAATTGGTCATTCTGGTCGGTAACCTGGACAAGATGGAGAAGATGAAGCAAGATCTAAGGAGATAAAGATTCTTGGCCTGACTCCAAAGCTAGAAGCTCTAAAGAAAGCATATGTGTGTAGGTGTTGGGAGTCAGTTGGATTGGCGCGGTCTTATCATGCTCAAAGAATCTGGCTAGAAAGCGAGGAAAGGGAATGAGTCCTCCATGCCAAATATGGATAGCGGTGAAAGCAAAGAATCCCTGCGGAGGAGAATCCATTCGATCATTGGGGCTGGCGGGGATAGCTTCGACCCCACGGATAGCAAAAGACTTTAGGATCCGATCAATGATATCTCATGAATTAACCAAAGAGCCCCTTATTTTAAGGGCTGCTGGAGTTTTCTTGGACTTGGAACTCGACCCTGTTCCTAAAGATTGAGCACTTGAGCCCACTGTAAGTTCTTGGGCTTGTTCCTTAGTGGAGCTTGAAGCAGGTTTCCTAACGGCAATTTTCTTACCCATCTTTCTACAAGGTGAAATTGTTTCATGAAAATTAGTATAGGACATGTTAAGTCTTATCTTCCAAAATATGGCATGGCAATGTAGATGCATGACATAACTAAATAAATTACAAAATTGGAGGATATGAAATTAACTAAGTCACGAAAATTAATGCTTCCGACAAGGTCGAAACCAAGAATGTAAAGGATTAATCGCTGTAAAGAAATGGCCTTTCGACCTTGTTAGAACCTATATGTTATGTTATTATACTACCTTCCGCCTTAGTTGAAACCAAAGAATTCCTTTACGGTAAGGTTTGAAAATTCCACCCTTCCGACGTTGCTGGAGGAACTTAAACAAAATAAGTTTAATAACGTAAAGAGGGTTCCATTAACATCACATGGGTGTCTGGGTGAGTTATGGGTTTCTACTTGGATGGAAGAACAAAAATTCAAAACTTTCAGCTGTTCTGAAAGGACACAAAGGGGTTTCAGTAATATCGAACCCAACAGTTATGTTAGTCGCTCCAAATATGCGATAGGGGTTTTGGTTTTATCGGAATAATCCAATTCGTCTTACTTGGCTGTTAATTTAACTTTGAACAAGAACTGACAGGTCTCGATTCAGACAAAGACAATCTGCCCAAACGAATTTCGAATTCAAACCCGAAACCAATAGTAGGGAAAAACCCAAGCTAGAAGTTTCTCATATGAACCCAAAATCCATTTTGATTCAGCAAGATAATTTTGATTATTACTTCTAGCTCTTAAGTCGTGAAAATGCATCAACTGCAAACTAAACGAAAATCTAGATTGAAGTAGAAAATCAAAAGATCAACGATGAAAGAGCTAAAACCGGTTTCGAAATTTAGATACTTTTGCAAGGTCGTAGTTAAATTGAAAACCGAGTTAAGCTTGGAGGAGAAGAGATTGTTTACCTTAATAATTTGGATGGATCTGGATAAAATTGAGAATTCAAATACTCGCACTAGTGAATTTTTATTTCAGGTAAGAAGTAGAAAAATAAGAGGAAGCACTATCTGTAGTAAATCGAAAGGAACTCCCACCTTCCGATCTAATTTCGAATCAACGGCCCAGATCGACGCGGAAGACCAAAAGGCGGGAGAAAGCAATGATGACAGCAAGACTTGAAAAGTCAAGAGCATCCCTTCTTGAGGGGGAAAATGTGAGCACCAAAATTCACCACCGAAACCGTGTTTCGGCACTTGGTAAAGATTATTGAAGGACCTTCCTAAGGAGCCGAAGGTATGCATCTGGAAAGGTCGAAAAGGCTTCTGAAACAAAGGTTCTGCAGGAAATGGTTCAACACACAAGAGGCTTCCGCATATGTTAAAGACCTTCACCTTTGGTCCCGCATAGGAGGGTTCCGCAGAAGAGAACTCAACGCCAACAAAGGACGTTCCGCAAGCATCGCATTCATGGAAGAGCCTTCCAAAAGTGATGGTTCCGCATTGAAGGTCTTCCGTAAGAGATATCAGCGTCATGTACAAATATTACCTTTCGCAAATCCAACTCGCCACCTCATTCAAAAGAACCTTTTGATGGGGTCGAAAGGATTCTTCCGCAATAGGAGATAAGATCATTGGATGCAAGGCAATGCCAGTCAAGCACTTTAAAGCGCCGCTTACCTTCAAAAAGATCCTTTGGATGGAGTCGAAAAGTGCCCTTCCGCTTCGAACAAGCTTTCTTTCTAAACTAAAGAAGCAATGGATCGAAGCTATGAGTGATGCGTTCTAACCTTTCGATGGAGACAATGGCATCTAGATATGATCAGAGAGCTATAAGTCAACTTTCCGACAAAGCCGAAAGGCCACCCTTTCGCGTAAGGACGGAAGGATGCAAGAGAAACCTACCTTCTGATACGGTCGGCATGATCCCCACAGAAGGTGCCAACCCGCACCTATAAATAAGACCCGAGAGGTCCATCTTTGGGATCCAAATTTTAGTTTTCAAAATCACTACTGTTTTGAGAGCTTGTAACCCTAATTTCTAAATAAATTTAGGGCTATTTCCAACAAGTGTCACAATGTATTACTTCAAATCAAAATAAAGAATTACATGTTTGAGATTTATGTTTTCACATCTTTTATACACTTTATGTTGATATAATCAAATATCGATCCTCTTTTTACATTTCTTTTGTTCGAAAGGCTCAAGATAACCTTTCTATTGGGTCTAGTTTCCCTTCGAAACCCCTTCTGATAGGGTATCCTCATAAGATCTGACCTACAGAATTACCTTTCCTTAAGGAGTTCACTTAAGATCTGATCTATGGAATCGAAAGCATCTAAGGCCTTTCGAAAAGACTGAAACCAACATCTCCCCTTAAGAAATTTCTGCAGGTTTATGACTCCTGTTTTTTTGGCCTTCCGTTAAGGTCGAAACCCCCTATCGTCCTAAGAATACTCCACTAGCTCTAACCTTTCAGCGAGGTCGAAACCTTGGATCTTCATAAAGATTATACTATGGATCTGAAACCTTCTGCTGCCATTGGAGTTCTACTAGTTCTTATTAAGCCTTTCGGCATGGTCATAATTTGCAACCCTTGATCAAGGATCTGCCTAATCTACATTCTCTAAACCCCTTTCGATAGCATTAACATCTAAAACATATATGGATTGGTTCTACAAGGAAGTGCTTGGACTTTTCGAAAGGGACGGAACCACTTTCGCATATGCCTTTCAACAAAATCTTACTTTATACTCCTTTCGCTAGGATCTTGACTAACTAGCTCCCATTTTCACCTTTCGATAAGGCCTAAATCTACGGATTGAAAATTCTCCATTCCTAGTATTGAGTCCATCAAGTCTCACAAGGAATTTGTTTGAGATCGTTTCACATCATGTCCTTCAACAAGGATTCTTTGGGGTGTTGACCATATATTTGGTTAACATATTTTGTATGCGAACTTTAAATATGATGTTGTATGTGAACTTGTTAACATTGTTATGTTGAATAGGACTTGAAATTCCTTGGAAAAATGGTGGTTTATATTGTTTTAAAAACTAAAGTTCAAAATTTAATTTTGTTTTTTTGTTTTCCATATCTTTTTCTTAAGTTTTATAATGGAACAAAGTTAAAATAAAGGAGTTTGGAAGATAGTAATTTAGAAATTAACCTTAAGTTACTACATCCGTAGCGATAGTCGCTATGAATCCACTTCGGGAAAAATCAACATTTTAAATAAAGGTTTTTTTGAATAATTGTTTTTGAAATCATTTTCAAAATATTAATTAAGTATAAAGGTTAATTTTGTTTTAATTAAGTATGAGTTTAAAATTTACTTAATTAAGAATAATTGGAAGTTAATTAGTAATTAAGTTAAGTAATTATTAATTAAGTATTAATTTAGTAAGTTAATTATAATTAGTTAAACATTTAAAAGTTAATTATTATTTATTTAATTTTTTAGAGATTAATTATTATTTTAATTAATTTTTTAAAGATTAATTATTGACTAATTATTTATTTATAAAAGGGTTTAATTTTGAATTAATTACTAATTAAGTTTAATTTAAGTTAAGATTTAATTAAAACCTAATTACGATTTAATTATTTTAAATAAAGGTTCAATTTATTATTTAAGTTTTAATTCAAGATTATTTAACTAATTAATTGATGTTAAATAATATTTAATTATTATTTAAAATTTTAAATTATTGTCTAATAATTTATTTTAGATTAATTATAGTTTAATTATTTATTTAAAGATTAACTATTATTTAACTATTTATGTAATGGATAATTATTATTTAATTATTTATTTAACAGTTAATTATGGTTTAATTATTTTTAAATAAAAGTTTAAATGTTATTTAATTATTAAATAAAGTTCTAGAAGTTAGACCACCTTATTTTTAAAAGATCGATTTTGTTTTCAAGAAGCAACTTTCTTTTAAAGGATGATTTTAAATCCAAGGGATTTCTTTATCGACTACCCTTAAGTAACCCCAATTGAATATGAAACCCAATGACATTTGTTTACCAGAATAAATCACCATTCGTCTAATTAACTTTTATTTGACATTTTTTGGCAGAATAAATCACCGTCCTACCATAATTTACGAAGTAGATTATGTTGACATCTATTAGGCAAAATAAAATCCCATTCTGCCATTATATTAACTTAGACATGTGTTTAGCAAAAAAAATCCCCGTCTGCTATTTTGGTAATTTGGACATTTACTTATATGATTGATTGTTATTGTTTGATTCCCTTATACATATATGCTTGTTATGCAAATACCTTATTATAACTTGAAACGTAAACTCGGTTAAATGAGAACCATTGTGGTCACTAAGCTTCTTTCTTATTTTTAAGGTCAATCATTCTTTTAATAATGGTTTCAATTTAAGTAATGATTTTAGTAAAGATGTTTGAAATAATCGTTT
This sequence comes from Allium fistulosum, assembly GCA_030737815.1. Classification (NCBI taxonomy): domain Eukaryota; kingdom Viridiplantae; phylum Streptophyta; class Magnoliopsida; order Asparagales; family Amaryllidaceae; genus Allium; species Allium fistulosum. The sequence goes on along the minus strand of CM060907.1, from coordinate 638,633,292 downwards.
TGCTTATCAAAAAGACTTTATTAAATGAGTTTATCAAAGGGGTTTTGTTGAAATAAGGAATATTTATAAGAAAGTTTTGTAAATGATATTATATATTTATAAAGGAAGTTTTATAAATGATTTTGGAGATTAGTAAAGAGATATATAAATAGTTTTGATTTTTATAAAAGTGGTTTGAAAATCTTAATTAGGTCATTTATAAAGAGTTTTGTAAGTGGGTTTGGAATTTACGTAAAGGACATTCATGAATAAAAGAGATTTATCAAGAGGATTTATAGAAGGAAATTTACAAAAGGATTTAAGAGTGGATTTCCTTTAACGACCTTTTTAATTATGGTGGTATGGACTTCGTTCAACACTCAATACAGGAGGAATATTGTTTGACATTATCTCTATCTATAATTTAAATATTGTTTTGATCCTTTGATATGATTTGAAAATGAGAAATTTTTCACATATGTTTTGTGAATATACTTATGTTAGTAAGATAAGTATATGAATGTTTTTGAAAAACACTTTTGAAAAGAGTTTTAACAAATGAAAGATTTAGTTTGAGGCTTAGTGGTTGCTATGGGTAAATAAATCTCTGAATTGTTGCTTGTTGTTTCTTTGATAGTTAAATAATCGACTATCAAATCTGGACCAAAATATAACTCTGGAAATATCCAGGAGAAACACGTGAGTTATATGGCACAGTCATCTTCGAAGTGGCTGTATTGTGCGTATAAATCTTATTTTGTTCTCCTAGGACAAATGATAGGGAGATCCTTCCACTTAAACGGTTATCAGGTGATCCCTTCTCCCATGTATTGTTTGATTATTTCAAAAAGAACCGAGGTAGAGTTTACCAAAACTATCGAATGTTGTTTCAAAGAGATCGGGATCGGATAAGTATAAATTGTCCGATAACCACTTTGATTCAACTCAAGCATTTCGAACTTAAGACATCTTGAAGATGATTGAAGATGGAGTTATTGAAGTGCAAGGCTATTTGCTACTAATCCTGAGGGTGATTCCAGAATGGATGTAGTAGAGATAGTGCCTTCAATTTCGTTTAGACCCAAAACGAACTTGTATGGATGAATGCTGGCATTGCATTTCTGCATAGAGGGCAGTGTTAGCATTCTAAGATGGTTTGCTATAAAAAGTTAATTATAACCTCAATCCTCACACTCGGGGATTACTAAAATCAAGGGATATGCTTCAAGGCTATGTGGTTCGCTGCCATTAGGGAATGGTCATCACCCAATTTGGATCGATATTATAGATCATGTATGCTCGGGGCCTATTTGGGTTGTTGATCCCAACCAAGGTGATGAGATATTCGACGCTATCCTGGAAGGGGTAGGGTTGGTCTTGACTCACAAGGAGTCCATGTGAGGCTCTCGGTGTGTTTTATCTAGAGATGCACTGTGATAGGTGGTACTCCAGTGCCTTGTCATTGATGGAATCCATTTTCCAATACATGCCTTTACGAACTTAGTTGTGCCCAACTACTGAAATTTGATATGCAAGCATTTTAGCTATTTTAACATGTGTTTGTATCTTAGACATTATTATAATATCACTGAATTTTCTATAGAAAGTGTTCTGGTTGTCGTAAGGCAAAACCCGTCCGCGTTTATGTGCGACGTGGTCTTACGAGATACCTTTGATTTTAAAGGACTTTATAAGTTATAATAAATAAAATTCCTTATGACTTGAGTTTCTCATGCTGGTTTTACCAGACTGATCTGGGCCTTATTTTTCTTATAATGCTTGGATCAGCCCGAACATATTTTCCAGATTTAGCTGGATTCTTTTGGAGCTTTCAGGAGACGAGATGTATCCTCCAAGATGTATTCATGTACCTTATATTCTTCCACTGTTCTGTTTTATTTTTTTCTTGTCTGCATTTATCAGCAATTGTATGGATAGGCTGTTATAACTGTCCAGGTTGAAAATAGGTTAGTGTACTCTGATGTTGTATGTTAAAGTTCTTTCTTTTCGTAAAACTGGTTTTGCATATTATATGTTACTCATCATGTTTTTGTGAGATTCTGTTCTATCTTCTTTTCTCTTCAGCCCAAACGACCTATCTTTCAGACGCTTATATGATTGACACACAAATACCGTGAATGTATTAAGTGTTGTCTTTCGGTGTAAGAAAGGCGGACCTTTACAAAGTTGGACAAGGTAGATAAACACATAGTGTCCAACGTTTAATAGCTAACATGGAACTACTTAGAAATGCCAACACATGGCTCTGTATGTTGCTGCCACACAGCTTGATACTATTACCGACACAAGGCTATAAATATTAGCTTGATAATATTACCGACAAATGGCAATACATGCGACTAATCGCAACAAGTCTCGACAAGTCCCCGTCATGTCAGTGTCATCTACTTACAATGATAACTGAATAAATATCACAACGGCCACTCATACCACCACATGTGTAACGACCGACATTTTTAAACAGTTTAAATCGACGATAAGCCACACACGTCAGACTCAAACCATACAAAAGGGTAGATTGTTATGGGGTAAATAAGAAAAAGCAGAGAAAGAAAAATACAAATACAGAATCTTGCAGCGGAATGACAAAATATAATAATCAAATAAACAATTCCTGAAGCTGTTTACAAATAACATTTGATTAACCATTTTAATACAGATCAGAGTTACATACAGAAGAAACAAATAAATAATGCAGTAGAACAACATGATGAGTGGAATAAATAGTAATAATTAATCTTCAAAATCTTCGTCTTCGTCCTCCAGAAGTAGCTTTCAACCCGGAAATGCTCAGGCTGACCCGAGCGTAATGAAAAGACAAAACACTCGAGTCAGAACTAAAAGATCTTATGTAAGTTAAATCAAACGTAAATAAATATGAGTGTGACGGTGTCAGAGATGGTTATGGGGTTTGACATCTCCTATCCAGTGTCAACGTGAGTGTAATAACTTAAGAGATGTTCGGGTTTACCATCTCCTAAGGATCTGTTAAACTATCTACTATGTAGTACAATACGCTATTATAATATGTCTACAGTAAAGTAAAGTATTAAAATAGCATTAAGGCATTACCCATATCCCCCTTAACACATTTTTATATATTCCCATAGTCTATACAGTATCGTAATTCCTCCGTAAACTGGAGGGCTATCAGTGGGCACTCCATAGGTACGGTACAAACCAAACTCGTAGAAGGCACGATAAGGCATGCGACAAGGCACACGAGGCAATGCCCGAGGTAGATATATCAATTGCACTCTCGGACTGGGGGTAACGCATAGCAGCTACTACCGCCCACCTCGGACACACTCCCATAATCAAAATCAAGGGTTGGCCATCAAAACAATCAGAAAGTCAAAATATAGTATCGAAGAAATGTGCCCGATAGGAGGAATGACCTCACTTGGCCCAGTATAGCTTCTGTTTTAGCCACATCAAGCTGACTCACGGGAGTCAGGTCACGTAAATACCTCATACAGAATCGTTCGCCAAACCACCCTACTTCATTTCTGGAATCTCCACCATGTACACAGTTGTTAAAGTGGTTTTCAGTATTGGCAGAGAGTATGACAATATCTGATCCCGCTCTCTTTAATAACCAAACGCTTATTTCACACCGGATGGTTCTTTTACATTTCAAGAAGGTCAATTCCCAATTTATATCAAAATATCATATTCGATTTCAAATCATATCTCTTTCGAAATCATATTCACTTTCAAAACTATATTCACTTTAAAACCCGTATTTACTTCCAAAATCATATTCAACTTTGAATTTATCGATGAGATAGGTTAATTAAATTCTAGTTCCAAAATCATCGTATTTGCTCAAATATGTCATTTCACAAAAGGGTATCAATTCCAAATTCCAACTTAGGTGGTATCATCATCGAGGATTTAAACATAATTACTTCAGCTTTACACAGTCTGCAATTTTAGAAAATAGTTTAGATACTCATAAATAGTTTTAATAGTTTAAAAATAGTTTAAATAGATTAAAATAGTTTAAATAGTAAAATAGTTTAAATAGATTTAAATTTGATTTAAGTAGATTTAAATTGATTTAAATAGATTAAATATATATATAATAGATTTAATTACATTTAAAATGATTTAAATAGATTAATTATAGATTTAATAGATTTAAATTATATTAAGTAGATTTTTTAAATAGATTAAATAAATTTAAAATAGATTAGATAGATTTAAATTATATTAAATAGATTTATAATAGATTAAACAAATTTAATTAGTTTAAAATAGGTAAAATATATTAAATTGGATTAAATAGGTTATAATAGATTAAAATAAATTAAAATAGTTTTAATTGATTAAAATAGTTTAAATTAATTTAAAATAGATTTCAAGGTTATATCCAAACATTTCCAATAACTCAATTTCCGATAAATTCATTTATATTTGACACTTCAACTTTGAAATTCCAATTTAAATCCTTTGAACAATTCATTAAGTCAATTCCAATTTCAACATTTACGCTTGGACTTCTAAAAATTATTCAGTTTATATAAATCAAATTTCTATTTCAAAATACCAGTTAACCGAATTCAAAAAAAAATTTGAAGATTCAAAAATCACTTAATTTAACCAATCCGGTGTCCGTATATAATTTTCTACCCTAGGGTCAAGTGATACGGATATTTATCATTTCAGTCCGCAATTTAAATTTTTACGGTTACATCTCATTTCAAACCGCAATCCCGAATTAAATAAAATCCATAAAATCGCTCGAGTCTATTATTTCAACCCATAACGATTTTTCCCTAATCTATATATCGTTCGGGTATGTATCATTTCAACCCATAAGGAACTTGCAGTGTTATAACATATAAAAATACAACATCCATTCATCCAATATAAACAATCAAACATACATCACAATCATCATCCAAATCAACCCATAAACATCAATAAATAACCGATAATCAATAACAGGTATTAAATTGACAATTTAAATTCAATATTAAATTAAACGATGATTAAATGCAGTAAAAGTCAAATTTAACCAGAATAACAATTTAAACATACCAAACATCAATCAATTGATTTCTAATCACATCATAAATTTAATTAAACTAACATAAGATAGTTTAGTAATTGTGAGTGGATTAAAACACTCACCTTAGATTTCAAATCGATTTGAAATCCAAAATGAGGCCTAAAATTCAGCGGTCTTAGAATTTGTCCAATCTAGTGTCAAAATGTCCGGAATTTTAATACGATCACAGCGGAGTAAACCGTGCGTAAATCGGACCTCATATGAAAAAGATATAACGATTGGAAGTTATACGAGTTTAAAATATATAATGAATAAAATACTATAAAAAAACACGTCATCTTCCATCTTCCAGCTAACCCTAGAATGCACGCTGAAGAAAACAAGCCGCCACCCTCGTTCGCATGTCGCCGACGTTAGCCACCAACGCACGCCGCCCCGTACGCCTCCACTCCGTCGTCGCTGGCCATCATGACCTCCTTGCCAACTCCGACACCCCCCCTAAGGCTCGCGACCCGACCGTTCGAAGCCCAAACGCACCAGACGCCCCCGGTTCCAAAACCCTAGGCCAACAGAATCGGCCAATCCAACCACTGCTACGACCAACGGTGAGCATAGTTGTGTTCCCCTCGGTGGCCTCTACAAAAATGTACCAACGAATCGTTGATCGATCGATAATCATCAGCCACCAATTTGAATGGCCGAGACGAATTTGCTAATTTCTGGCCACACAGAAACCTAAATCAATAACAAACTATAGATTTGACTTGCGCTCGTCGAGAGCTTGGAATCGATATATAATTTGATATGGTTTGGACGGATTTGATTTTGAAGTTGAATTTTGAATTGAAATTGAAATGAGGAGTTTAGTGTTTTTAGCCATTAAAAAGAAGAAGCGGACAGCTGAATTGTACGTATAGAAATGAGAAGTCATAAGGCTGCTAGGGTTTAGAACAGGACTATATATATTAACGAAGCCCGATAAGAAATGAATAAACATCCGAATAAATTTGAAACAACCATAACGACCCGAAGAGCCCGTTCTGCCTTCGAAACGAAAGTGGGTCATCCCATATATCAAAATAGATGTTTTTGATAATTTTAAACTCAATGGAACAGGTTTCAGCTCCAAATTCCATCGTATGAAGAAGTTTCTTTAAGGTCGGCTTATTTCAAATTGATTTCAATTAAATTGATTTCAATTAAATTGATTTCTACGCGTTTCGAGTACGTACGATCAAACGACAAGTCCGATCGCTAGGAAACTTGATATCCTACAATAATTCACCGTTATGGATCCGATGAAATTAGTTTCGTCGAAATCCGAGACAGTGGCCAAAATGGCTATTTTTACATTAATTAAATAAATTATTATTAAATTAATTAAATTAATTAAATCACTTTTTAATTTCAAATCTTATAATTAACAGATTTTATCATTTTATATCACTTAGACATTTATAATAATTTAAAACGAGTTTACATATAATTTCAGTGTTAGTTATTACACAAGTTACGGTGTTCAATTTCAACTGTAATTAAATCCAATTGATTATAATTTAATTTCAATAAATTGATCTAATTTGGTTTCAGTTTTTTTATTAAATCAATTATTACTCTATAGACATAGTTAACATTTTTTATATCTTATTACACTAATATGCTATAATTTCCATCTTTTATTTGTATTAACTACCATATTTCAATTATATTGAATTTTTGTCGATTTTCACATTAAATAGAATTTTAAATCCCAATAAATTGATTTATCTTGGTTTCACTCTTCTATTAAATCAGTTATTGCCTTGTGAATATAATTAACATTTTCTATACGTTTTATTACATTCACAATTTGCAGTCATTGTCTTAACTCACATTAATGTAACATTTATTTACATTTAATTATAATTGATTTGAATGAATTGGTAACAAATAAAAATTGTCACCTTTCTACATTTAATCACATTTGTAGGTCTATTATTTACAAACAAATGTTATAACAACTTACACTATACTAATTCTATCCAATTTCAATTTATTACACATTATTTCATTGATTAATCAACTTTTAAATTATCCATTGCTCTTTTAATCCAATTATCAATTAATACGTGATATTACAATTAATTTGCAATCTATAACCAATTATAACTTTTTAATCATTTTAATTAATTAGAATTTACATTTAAAGCAATTACCTTAATTTAATAGTATTAAACTTCAATCCAATTACATTCTTATTATTTAATCCCAAAATTTTATTTCTTCCAACATTAAATCACAAATCTTATTAAATTAACTGTTTTTAATTATTGAAAAATTATGGGTCGTTACACTCTCCCCCACTCAAAACTTTTCGTCCTCGAAAAGGAAAAGAAGGGAAAAGAAGGAATTTATATAATCAATATATCTTATTCAAAATATTGAATTTATAAACAACTAATTTACATAATAAATTAATTTAAATAAAATACATCAATTTATAACAATTAGATCCTTTATATTCAAGTTAACAAAAGTTTGAAAAATATTTCACAAAATTTTCTAAGTCCAAAATTCACGAAAAATTTCGGTAGAGTCTCCTTTGTACGGAGAGGTCTGCGCGAAATAATAATATCAATAATAACAATATATATCATATTTTTCAAAATAATATATCCCAAACCGTGGGAAAACAATATAGTATCGCTAGAAAACTGTAATCCGAGAACGTACCTATTTGTCGGGCAAACAACGCTTATTATATGAAACCAAAAGCGGTAGCAATTGCTTCCATAAACCTGTGTTTTACTTATATAATCCAAAAGAGTTAATAATTATATAAAAGAGAAATATTTAAGTTGTTTCAATTAATAACAAACAAAACATCACAATATAACAACAATTTCATACAAACAAATCATTCAATCATCACATGCTGTCAAAATATCAATTTTACATCCATAGCAACCAAAACAAATGGTTTGTTCGGGTTCAGAACTTCTAATCATATAAAATGATAAATAAACTATAAAGTAAACCATACACTCAACAGTCGTAGATAACTCTATAGATTATTTATACATCTCTATACAAAATAGAAGTATCCTTTCCCAACCAATCCATAAGCCAATACAAACAAAGTTTCAAATAATATTTAAGTTTTATTCTTATTAGTCTTTCTTATTCACATTTTTCACTGTTCATTTTCATTTGTTCATACAATGCTTTTCTTTAATTCACATTCATTACTTACAAAATTCTAATTTTTCATTCACTCGTGTAAGGCTTATTTCATTAATTTGCATTCTTTACTTACGTAAGTTATATCCATTTCAATTATTTGGATCATAATGAATTCATTATTGAAGTATTATATACATTTTATTTTAGTTTACTTCACATTTACAATTTAGTTTGATTTTCCCTCTTTTTTTCTCATTCATATAATGTCTATTTTCATTAATTTACATTCGTTATTACTTACAAAAGTTCACTTCTCCTTTATTCATACAATGCCATTTTCGTTCATTTTCGTTCTTTACATTCATTGCTTAAATAAGTTGTTTTTATTTCAATTATTGGGTTATACATTATTAGGCAAGTTTCTTTACAATTCAATTCACCATTTATAGATCATTTCTTTTTTTTCCACCTTCATTTTTCCAATTAAGGCATTATTGAATATTAACTCCATTTGTAAATCATTTTAATGTTTTCTGAAGTTATAATCATTCAATTTATATAGTACTCATTTTAATTATAAATGGCTTCAATATTAACTCAAGTTTATAATTATTTACTTACAGTATTCACCATTACCATTAAATCTGATTATAAATAGCTTAAAAGTTAACTTAAGTTTATAATCATTTTCCTTACATTATTCACTTCTATTACATTTAATTGGTAGCATTTCAAATTATTGACTCAAGTTTATAGCAATTTATAACACTAGAATTCTTATCTATATAAGTAATTTCATTGAACACTTTTAATTTTTTCCAAGTTTTACTTGTATAATACTCTATTACATATTCTTATTAACACTTCAACTTTTAACATTTTGGTAGGTTATGTTAGTCCATAGGATAGTGGTTTTGATGACAACAACTATAGAAGTGTTATAAAATATATATGTGCAGGAAATCTATATGCAGGTATCAACAAAAGAAGACTGTACAGTAAAGAAGACAAAATTGATGAAGACAAAGATCAAGAGTTCAAGATTGAAGACTCATGAGATTCAAGATATTCAAGAGTTCAAGACAAATAATATAGTTAGGTTAGATATTTGTTAAAACTCTTTGAAAGCACTATCATTCTTTTTTATCCAATTTACTCGTGGAATGGAATCCACTTCGTTCTTGTTAAAGGGATGGAACCCTAGTGAGATGGAACTCACGAAATATCTAGTGGAACGGATAGTAGCCCTATTTTGTTATCCACTAATTTTGATTCAAAATGATTTTCAAAATTATCTCTTGTTTTATAAAATGATTTTCAAATATTCTTTTTCAAAAGAAAAACCTTCGTTCACATTTCCAAAAATGTTTTAGCCTCAAAATCATATTTATCATTTTGTTATATTTTTTGATTTCAAAATTGTCCTTGATATTTTAGCCTCAAAATCTATTTTAATATTATATTTACTTTAGTTTATTTACTTTGATTTTAAACATATTTTAGTATATATACATATATACATTCATAAGTATTTCTACTTCTAAATACCTTCTACAAATACATAGAGTCCATTTGAATAAAGTTGCATATGTTTTAAATCATCATTTTCAAAGTAAAGCAAATCATCACTTTTTACTAGACCATGTCGACATCCTATTTACTCGTCATGTCGACATGCTTCCCGTTATAGCAAAGGTTGTTTTCAAAAGAAGTGTCTATTCGCTTAAACCTCTTCGAATGGACACATCCATTCATTCTCTATAAATAGAGACTGTTATTGACGTTTTCCAGTAACTACTTTCATTAGTTTCTCTCCTCTTTATTCTCTTATCTTATTTTCTAATCATCCTATCCATATTCTGCCGAAATCTTAAGTGAATCAAACCAGAATATCTCTAGTTTGATTCTCTACCACTCTCTTCAAAGAATCTCAGTGCTTATCAGAGTTATAGATACATTTGTACTCAAAGAAACTTGTGTAGGGTTATAAAGGTGTGATCGTGTCCTTGGAAATCGATCGGGTGAACTTGTGTCCTGTGAATCAAGTGGTTCTACCCAGAGACCTGAGAATCTGGAGGGTGTACCTCGTTGCCTTGGAATCGAGGGATTGTAATCTAGATTATTATTGAATAGAAAGCCGTACGAGTTGTGCGGGACTGGATGTAGGGTAACACCGAACCAGTATAAAATTCCTGGTGTGTTCTTTCCTTTACTTGCTTTTTATTTATATTTGCATCTGTTTGTGATTCTGTGATTTGATCTGTGATTGTGTATTTGCATTAAGTTAGTTAATTCAATTTAAATCAAAGAAGTTTTAAAGAAATTCTTAAAACACTATTCACCCCCCCTCTAGTGTTAAATAGCCTTAAGATCATCTTCCGCGTTCCTTTCATTTGGTATCAGAGCAAGGTTTTCAAAGTTTTCATAATTTGAATTTTGAAAAAGTTTTTAAAATGGCTATGTTTGGAGATTTTATTAAAACTATTTTCATATGAATATGACACAGAATCTTCATGATATTTTTGTTTAAAACTATATTTAGTTATTTTGAAAAGTCACTTGATTCTTTAAAAGGTTATGTTGTTTTGCAGGAGAAGATTCATGTCTAATGACTGTTGGTTAAAAGATACCAGATAATCATTCATCGATCAAGAAGAACAAATGGATATATAATGGAAATCGACAAAGAAATGGGTACCAGGTCTATTCAAAACTTTGAGTTCTCATCTACAACTTGATTTGATACTTTACTTCTCTCCATCTGCTTCGCAATGTCACTTGTTTCGTGTGAATCCGTCAAGAAATGACCAAGTTATGGCCAAATGAAGTTTTGGTGAACAAAGAGAAAAAGAAGGCAAAACTGTCAAAGGTATTCTTCAAAATGCATCCAGAGATTTGAGTAATTTTGTTCCCACTCCTTTTCAGATTGTAGTTCTTGTTCTCGCGGTCTTTTTGATGGGTGGATCATCAAATTCCGATCAAAATTGAGTGAGATATGATAGTTTGAAGTTGGCTATCCAAAACTGAAAAACTATGTACGGGATCTTCTACATTTCTTCTACTATTCGGCCTGTTGCATCACAATACCGTCCAAATTCGACACCAAACTATTACTAGATCGTAGCCCTTGCCTTCCTCTTCGACTTGCCGCTGGTTTCATCCAATTCCGTTAAGAAACGAAGGAGATATGTCTTCTAGAAGTTTGATAGTATATAGAAAAACGGGAAGAAGATGAAGAGGAGGAATTTTTATGAAAAGTGGTGACCGTTGGGCTTATTTATAGTGGTTGAAGTGTCCATTCATTCAAAATTCGAATTCAAAGTTTTGGCGCCAAGTTAGTCGATCTACTAAATCATCTGTATATTTCTCATATGGTCTTCAAATTCAGCAAATGAATATACTATGTTGATCAGAAAAACGAGCCCGTCGCAATAGAATAGATTTCGTCGTCAAATTCGAAAAGATATAAATGTGTGGATCACGACAATGGAGGAACGACAAAGTTAGAAAGATGGAATGCAAAAATTGGTACGTTTTACTATTATTTCATCTTTATTGTTGCATTTAGAAATATATATCTATGCATTTAGTTAGGTATAGAAATTTATCACTTTTATAAATTTTGATATTTTGGTCCATATACCGACACACCATAGTATAAATATCAATATACAAGTCTAATGTTTTAAAAGTCTTTTAAAATGTGTTTTCTTTCGAATAAAATCTTACAACTAATTTATTACAACTATATTAAGAAAAAAAGGCATACCCTCATTCGTAGTTTTAACTTATCTAATGTTGTTTTTATTTTCTCGTACTATATTTCTTTTAAGATACTAATTTTATATTTTTAAGAAATTAATAAAAGGAATTTAGAATGTTAGAATATGGCTTTATTTATAGATTTCTTCAATTAATAAGATTGCATCACATCACATGATACTTATCATATAAGTAGATAGTGACATACATTTTAATAAAAGCATTCTTACATGCATAATGCCAAGTATCTTTACACATACATGCATTCTCATTATTTTTTATTCAATTTTTTTTGTACTTTAACTATATTAACTACTATAAAAATTGGGTCAAAAATCACCATTTTTGCCCAGAACCTTAGATAGCATTTCTGAAATGCTGTCTTTGCTTTTGTTACGCTGCAAATACGTTTTTATAGCATTTCTGTGCTTTGAAACGCCGTAGAGTTTCAAAAACTTTACACAGCATTTGGTAAAAGCTACAGTTTCTATAATGTTTTGAATATATTTTATTGCAAAAACTTTTTATAGCATTCTGTAAATGCTGTCTTTTCTACTTAAAACTTTAAATTATAAAATAACGATATTTAAACTAAGTATTTTTCTCTATTCTTTTTAGAAATTATTTTCTAACTTATATTAGAATATTTAAAATTAATGTTTAGATATTCTTTAGTAATTAATTAAAATTTAAATGAAAGAGGCCTTAATATAACACATGTTTATTTTAGTTTTTTAATCTTTGTTATTTTTAATATTTCATTATGATATTTTTTTTTAAAAAGATGTTTATACATGTTTCTAAATATTTTAGTCAATAAAAATTTAATATGAAGGTTTTAATTAGTAAGTTAAGTATTTTATAAACATGGAAGTTTGGATTCTTAAAAATAAAAATAAAATAAAAACAACCAAGTTAAAATAATTATTTAAGTAGGCTATTAATTTTTTATTTGATCATATATATATAGTTTAGGTTCATATTTCTTAGCAATTTAATTTTGATATTGAGTTTGATTACTACCTTTCATAAATATGTTATAGTTTTAATACCATTTATTACCTTTAAACTATTGTCTTTACAACTATTTCAGTCCCTTTTATTAGTTTCCTTAACTTAAGTCTAGTAATTGGTGTGTTTTGCCTTTGTTTGGTTGAAGTGATTTATAATAAATAAGTTTGATATATGTATACATACATACATATAGAGACACACACATACACACACACATACACAGATATATATATATATGCTTGTCAACTAGATATTACTTATCACTCATGTTTATCTTATAGTTTGAACATCTCTTACCATAGTATATATATCATCATATCATTTTGCAAATTATTCTACTTCATTGTCATTTTATTACATATCATTATGCATCCTATTTCATATCACATTTCATTGCATATTACATCATAAATTACAATGCATGAAATATCATAATCATTTGCACCACAAGTTGCACTTCATTCTGCATATCATCTCATGCTACATTGCATATGTCATACATTTCATACTGCATTACAAACTACATATTACATACATGTATATATAACGAGTGTATTTTATTTAGGAGGAGGTTGTAGTAATGTCTTATAATATAGGATTATTAGTTTTTTGGTTGATTTGATTGACTTAATTGACTTGTTTGAATTGATTGATTTGTTTGACTTATCTGACATGATTGGTTTTGATGTGAGTGTTGATTGTATTGTCTGAAATATATTTATACATATTTATTAAATAATTATAGTATAATTAAGTTAATATCTTTCACAATTCATTTACTATACTTTGTTCTAGTATTAGTTTAAGGGGGAGTTTTATAATTAGTGGTTTAGGACTAACTTTTAGTTTTAGATCTTGATTATTTATGATAACACTATCATTATAATCACATGTCATAGAGTATTACATTAAGGGGGAGTTATATAGTTTAGAGATAGTTTTTGTTGATGACAAAGGGGGAGAAGTATAAAATAGGTTAGTTAGGCATAGATTAAGGGGGAGTTATTAGATTTAGGGGGAGTTATAAGGAGAATATAAATATTTTATAAACAAAGGTTGTCATCATCAAAAAGGGGGAGAATGTTAGTCCATAGGATAGTGGTTTTGATGACAACAACTATAGAAGTGTTATAAAATATATATGTGCAGGAAATCTATATGCAGGTATCAACAAAAGAAGACTGTACAGTAAAGAAGACAAAATTGATGAAGACAAAGATCAAGAGTTCAAGATTGAAGACTCATGAGATTCAAGATATTCAAGAGTTCAAGACAAATAATATAGTTAGGTTAGATATTTGTTAAAACTCTTTGAAAGCACTATCATTCTTTTTTATCCAATTTACTCGTGGAATGGAATCCACTTCGTTCTTGTTAAAGGGATGGAACCCTAGTGAGATGGAACTCACGAAATATCTAGTGGAACGGATAGTAGCCCTATTTTGTTATCCACTAATTTTGATTCAAAATGATTTTCAAAATTATCTCTTGTTTTATAAAATGATTTTCAAATATTCTTTTTCAAAAGAAAAACCTTCGTTCACATTTCCAAAAATGTTTTAGCCTCAAAATCATATTTATCATTTTGTTATATTTTTTGATTTCAAAATTGTCCTTGATATTTTAGCCTCAAAATCTATTTTAATATTATATTTACTTTAGTTTATTTACTTTGATTTTAAATATATTTTAGTATATATACATATATACATTCATAAGTATTTCTACTTCTAAATACCTTCTACAAATACATAGAGTCCATTTGAATAAAGTTGCATATGTTTTAAATCATCATTTTCAAAGTAAAGCAAATCATCACTTTTTACTAGACCATGTCGACATCCTATTTACTCGTCATGTCGACATGCTTCCCGTTATAGCAAAGGTTGTTTTCAAAAGAAGTGTCTATTCGCTTAAACCTCTTCGAATGGACACATCCATTCATTCTCTATAAATAGAGACTGTTATGGACGTTTTCCAGTAACTACTTTCATTAGTTTCTCTCTTCTTTATTCTCTTATCTTATTTTCTAATCATCCTATCCATATTCTACCGAAATCTTAAGTGAATCAAACCAGAATATCTCTAGTTTGATTCTCTGCCACTCTCTTCAAAGAATCTCAGTGCTTATCAGAGTTATAGATACATTTGTACTCAAAGAAACTTGTGTAGGGTTATAAAGGTGTGATCGTGTCCTTGGAAATCGATCGGGTGAACTTGTGTCCTGTGAATCAAGTGGTTCTACCCAGAGACCTGAGAATCTGGAGGGTGTACCTCGTTGCCTTGGAATCGAGGGATTGTAATCTAGATTATTATTGAATAGAAAGCCGTACGAGTTGTGCGGGACTGGATGTAGGGTAACACCGAACCAGTATAAAATTCCTAGTGTGTTCTTTCCTTTACTTGCTTTTTATTTATATTTGCATCTGTTTGTGATTCTGTGATTTGATCTGTGATTGTGTATTTGCATTAAGTTAGTTAATTCAATTTAAATCAAAGAAGTTTTAAAGAAATTCTTAAAACACTATTCACCCCCCCTCTAGTGTTAAATAGCCTTAAGATCATCTTCCGCGTTCCTTTCAGGTTATATATATGTCTTAAGAATGCAATTGAATATTACCCAAGTACTCTTATTTATTTAGTTAACAAAATGTTCAATAGTTACCATTTCTTATTTTCATTTCCACTTTATTTACAATTTAAAAAATTTTAATTTCTTATTTTTATTTTAGAAGTTTCCAATTATTAATATAGTCAAGATTCCATTCATTTCATTTATTTCAATTTCTAATTTACAGAAACTTAAGAACTAAACAACTGGGTTTCATTTCAATTATTTTAAAATAATATATATAATCATATCTTACATATATATTGATATCAAATCCAACTCCAGAAATAAAAATTAAGTTTTGTTTATCAAAACGATATGCAATAAAACTACTACAGCGGTCTTCCACTTTAAAACTCGAAAATGAACGTCGATGATGCGTGCACTCATCGCCGAAATTATTTTCTAGCGACGGAGAGGGGAGTACAGAACTTATTTCCTTTAAAAGTTCCCTTTAAAACTTTCTTTCAAATCATCTCGAAACATTCATATCAGAAAATACTTCTAAATACTACTAGTATTATATTCCAAAACCTTTCGAAGGAAATTTCCAAAAATCCCAAAACTTCGGTTCTAAACTTCTAATTTATATTTATTTTATTTACAATCTCATTTTCAACCAATAATTAGAAATTTCACTACCTAACAAACAAATATATAACAACCAACTATATTATTTATAAATTTATTATTTTATATACAAAATATATAATAGGCAAAATTATTTCATTTACCTATGTTTCAAAACAATATTGTGTCGGTCTGTCCTATTTAGTGTTTAGAAATCCCTATCGATGTCATAGCGTCCTATGCACTGGCCAGAATTTATACAAAACAGAACAAATTAACACAATATAAAAAACCTTTTATAACACTAACAAATACGCTCTCTCATATATATACGCTCAACGACTCATTCTAGGGTATTACTACCCTATTTATAAAGAGTCAGACCCCACAAAGCTAAGGTTATCGCTAAACCAAAGCTCCGATACCAACTGTAACGACCTGCCTTTTTAGACAGTTTAAATCGACGATAAGCCACACACGTCAGACTACACCCATTCAAAAGGGCAGATTGTTATGGGGTAAATAAGAAAAAGCAGAGAAAGAAAAAAAACAAATACAGAATTTCGCAGTGGAATGACAAAATATAATAATCAAATAAATAGTTCATGAAGCTGTTTACAAATAACATTTGATTACCCTTTTTAATACAGATCAGAGTTACATAAAACAGAAACAAATAAATAATGCAGCGGAACAACATGTGCAGTGGAATAAATAATAATAATTAATATTCAGAATCTTCGTCTTCGTCCTCCAAAAGTAGCTTTCAACCCTGAAATGCTCAGGCGGACTCGAGCGTAATGAAAAGACAAAACACTCGAGTCAGAACTAAAAGATCTTATGTAAGTTAAATCAACCTCAGCTTCATACGGCACCTCTATGGTCACAAATAAATGTAAGTACTTGTTTGGTATTATTGTAATTTTTAGGTTCTAATTCTAATACCGGGAAGTCCAAAATTAGACCAACGAAATTCCGTCTGCTAGAATAAAAAAGCGCTTCCGAATTGATCTTTTCCATTAAAATTACAATTTCTCTTTATTCAGTAATAACTTAATCCTTAAATAAAATACTCGTTATATCAATAAACTAGGTTTTATCAATAACTCTAAAGAAAGAATTAGTTAGAAAGAATTGATCATTAATTCCAAATTTATGATTAAGAATTCCATGTATGTATAAAGTAGATATGAATATTGAATGGGGAGCACCTTTAACAAGCAAGTAGCTAGCTTCCCGTAAATAAATATGAGTGCGACGGCGTCAGAGATGGTTACGGGGTTTGACACCACCTATCCAGTGTCAACGTGAGTGCAATAACTTAAGAGAAGTTCGAGATTACCATCTCCTAAGGATCCGTTAAACTATCTATTATGTAGTACAATACGCTATTATAATATGTCTACAGTAAGTAAAGTATTAAAATAGCGTTAAGGCGTTACCCATATCCCCCTTAACACATTTTTATATATTCCCATAGTCTATATAGTACCGTAATTCCTCCATAAACAGAGGGCTATCAAAGGGCACTCCATAGGTATGGTACAAACCAAACTCGTAGAAGGCGCGATAAGGCATGCGACAAGGCACACTAGGCAATGCCCAGGGTAGATATACCAATTGCACTCTGGAAATGGTGGTAACGCATAGCAGCTACTACCACCCACCTTGGACACACTCCTATAATCAAAATCAAGGGGTGGCCACCAAAACAATCACAAAGTCAAAATAAAGTATCAAAGAAATGTGCCCGATAGGAGGAATGACCTCACTTGTCCCGGTATAGCTCCTGTTTTAGCCACAACAAGCTGACTCACGGGAGTCAGGGTCACGTAAATACCTCATACAGAATCATTCACCAAACCATCCTACTTCATTTCTGGAATCTTTACCACATACACAGTTGTTAAAGTGGTTTTCGATATTGGCAGAGAGTATGACAATATCTGATCCCGCTCTCTTTAACAACCAAACGCTTATTTCACACCGGATGGTTCTTTTACATTTCAAGAAGGTCAATTCACAATTTATATCAAAATATCATATTCGATTTCGAATCATATCTCTTTCGAAATCATATCCACTTTCAAAACTATATTCACTTTAAAACTCTTATTTACTTCCCAAATCATATTCACTTTTGAATTTATCGATGAGATAGGTTAATTAAATTCTAGTTCCAAAATCATCGTATTTACTCAAATATGTCATTTTACAAAAGGGTATCAATTCCAAATTCCAACTTAGGTTGTATCATCATCGAGGATTTAAACATAATTACTTCAACTTTACACAGTTTTCAATTTTAGAAAATAGTTTAGATAGTCGTAAATAGTTTTAATAGTTTAAAAATAGTTTAAATAGATTAAAATAGTTTAAATAGTAAAATAGTTTAATTAGATTTAAATTTGATTTAAGTAGATTTAAATTGATTTAAATAGATTAAATATAGATTTAATAGATTTAATTAGATTTAAAATGATTTAAATAGATTAATTATAGATTTAATAGATTTAAATTATATTAAGTAGATTTTTTAAATAGATTAAATAAATTTAAAATAGATTAAATAAATTTAAAATAGATTAAATATATTTAAATTATATTAAATAGATTTAAAATAGATTAAATAAATTTAGTTAGTTTAAAATAGGTAAAATAGATTAAATTGGATTAAATTGGATTAAATAGGTTATAATAGATTAAAATAAATTAAAATAGTTTTAATTGATTAAAATAGTTTTAATTGATTAAAACAATTTAAATTAATTTAAAATAGATTTCAAGGTTATATCCAAACATTTCCAATAACTCAATTTCCGATAAATTCATTTATATTTGACCCATCAACTTTGAAATTCCAATTTAAATCCTTTGAACAATTCATTAAACCAATTCCAATTTCAACATTTACGCTTGGACTTCTGAAAATAATTCAGTTTATATAAATCAAATTTCTATTTCAAAATACCAGTTAAACGAATTCAAAAAAATTAAAGATTCAAAAATCACTTAATTTAACCAATCCGGTGTCCGTATATAATTTTCTACCCTAGGGTCAAGTGATACGGATATTTATCATTTCAATCCGCAATTTAAATTTTTACGATTTTATATCATTTCAAACCGCAATCCCGAATTAAATAAAATCCATAAAATCGCTCAAGTCTATCATTTCAACCCATAAAAAATTTTCCCTAATCTATAGATCATTCGGGTATGTATCATTTCAACCCATAAGGAACTTGCAGTGTTATAACATATAAAAATACAACATCCATTCATCCAATATCAACAATCAAACATACATCACAATCATCATCCAAATCAACCAATAAACATCAATAAATAACCGATAATCAATAACAGGTATTAAATTGACAATTTAAATTCAATATTAAATTAAACGATGATTAAATGCAGTAAAAGTCAAATTTAACCAGAATAACAATTTAAACATACCAAACATCAATCAATTGATTTCTAATCATATCATAAATTTAATTTAACTAACATAAGATTGTTTAGTAATTGTGAGTGGGTTAAAACACTCACCTTTGACTTCAAATCAATTTGAAATCCAAAATGAGGCCTAAAATTCAACGGTCTCAGAATTCATCCAAACCTGTGTCAAAATGTCTGGAATTTTAATACGATCGCAGTGGAGCAAACCGCGCGTAAATCGGACCTCGTATGAAAAAGATATAACGATCGGAAGTTATACGAGTTTAAAATATATAATGAATAAAATAATATATAAAAAACACTTCACCTTCCACCTTCCAGCTAACCCTAGAACGCACGCTGAAGCAAATAAGCCGCCACTCTCATTCGCTTGTCGCCGACGTTAGCCGCCAATACATGCCGCGCCGTACGCCTCCACTCCGCCGTCGCTGGCCATCACGGCCTCCTTGGCAACTCCGACACCCCCCTAAGGCTCGCGACCCGACCGTTCGAAGCCCAAACGTACCAGATGCCCCCGGTTCCAAAACCCTAGGCCAACAGAATCGGCCAATCCAACCACTGCTACGACCAATGGGGAGCATAGATGCGTTCCCTTCGGTGGCCTTTACAAAACTGTACCTACGAATCGTCGATCAATCGATGATCATCAGACACCAATTTGAATGGCCGAGACGAATTCGCTAATTTCTGGCCACACAGAAACCCAAATCAAAAAACAAACTACAGATTTGACTTGCACTCGTCGATTTGATATGGTTTGGAGGGATTTGATTTTGAAGTTGAATTTTGAATTGAAATTGAAATGAGGAGTTTAGGGTTTTCAGACATTGAAAAGAAGAAGCAGACGGCTGAATTGTACGTACAGAAATGAGAAGTCATAAGGCTGCTAGGGTTTAGAACAGGACTATATATACTAACGAAGCCCGATAAGAAATGAGTGAACATCCGAATAAATTTGAAACGACAATAACGACCCGAAGAGCTCGTTCTGCCTCCGAAACGAAAGTGGGTCATCCCATATACCAAAATAGATATTTTTGATAATTTTAAACTCAATGGAACAGGTTTTAGGTCCAAATTCCATCGTATGAAGAAGTTGCTTTAAAATCAGCTTATTTCAAATTGATTTCAATTAAATTGATTTCTACGCGTTTCGAGTCCGTACGATCAAACGACAAGTCTGATCACTACGAAACTTGAAATCCTACAATAATTCACCATTACGGATCCGATAAAACAAGTTTCGTCGAAATCCGAGACAGTGGCCAAAATGGCTATTTTTACATTAATTAAATAAATAATTAATTAAAATTAATTAAATTAATTAATTAAATCACTTTTTAATTTCAAATCTTATAATTAACGGATTTTATCATTTTATATCACTTAGACATTTATAATAATTTAAAACGAGTTTACATATAATTTCAGTGTTAGTTATTACATAAGTTACGGTGTTCAATTTCAACTGTAATTAAATCCAATTGATTATAATTTAATTTCAATAAATTGATCTAATTTGGTTTCAATTTTATTATTAAATCAATTATTACTCTATAGACATAGTTAACATTTGTTTATATCTTATTACACTAATATGCTACAATTTCCATCTTTTATTTGTATTAACTACTATATTTCAATTATATTGAATTTTTGTCGATTTTCACATTAAATAGAATTTTAAATCCCAATAAATTGATTTATCTTGGTTTCACTCTTCTATTAAATCAGTTATTGCCTTGTGAATATAATTAACATTATTATACGTTTTATTACATTCAGAATTTGCAGTCATTGTCTAAACTCACATTAATGTAACATTTATTTACATTTAATTATAATTGATTTGAATGAATTGGTAACAAATAAAAATTGTCACCTTTCTACATTTAATCACAGTTGTAGGTCTATTATTTACAAACAAATGTTATAACAACTTACACTATAATAATTCTATCCAATTTCAATTTATTACACATTATTTCATTGATTAATCAACTTTAAAATTATCCAGTGCTCTTTTAATCCAATTATCAATTAATACGTGTTATTACAATTAATTTGCAATCTATAACCAATTATAACTTTTTAATCATTTTAATTAATTAGAATTTACATTTGAAGCAGTTATCAATTACCTTAATGTAATAGTATTACGTTTTAATCCAATTACATTCTTATTTTAATCCCAAAATTTTATTTCTTCCAACATTAAATCACAAATCTTATTAAATTAACTGTTTTTAATTATCAAAAAATTACGGGTCGTTACAGCATGATACTCAAACATTTATTCACTGCTTATAACTCCACTCAATCTCCACAATATTCTATATAAAGAGTCCAAAGAATAACTGGAGAAATATTATTGAATGTCCCATCCCAAGCGGTATTATAACTCCATTTATTCAGGTTTCTCATCGTACAAAATAGAAATCATCACAAAATTACATAAAAGGATGTCATCACTGTATCATGCCAAATCACTAAACAACTCAACATCAACAGTGAATCGCTCATATAATCCAATTCAATATACAAGAGATGAATGATTGGAAAAGTAATATAAAATAAATTATTCAAATAAATAAACATAATAACCAAGAACTCAATATTTATTAATGAATCATTTATAATTAAAATAACAACAACAACTAAGCCATTATTACCAAACAAGTTAGGGTCGGCTAGAGATGAAATCCAAAACTAAATGACAAAGTCAATTTAAAAGTAGTAATAATAATAATAAACCATGATAATAATAATAAAATGAAGTAAAATAATTAAAGAAATTATAATTATAATTATAATAATTGTAACGACTCGTATTTTTCAAAAAAGAAGAAAATTCAAATTTTAGAATTTAATACGGTAAGAAATTAAAATTTTATGATTTTAAATAAAATTTACTTTGAATTATAACATCTGATTTTGATTTAATAAAGTGACAACTATTATATGTGATTTCAAACGTATGGTTTAATAAAAGTTTAATTGGATAGATTTAATATTGTGTAAAGCATGAAATAAATTTATGATTAACTAGAATTGGGTTTTAATTGTAAATTAACTTCTAATCTATTTGTAAACAATAAATGTATAATTATGTATTCAAACTTATTTAAATTTTGTCTTGGTTTTTGCTCATCTTACATATCGACCTATTGAAATTAATTTGTTAATAAAATTTAGTATAATTGGATTTTACATAAAAGGAAAGAAAAATAAAATTTAATTTAATAGACTTAATTAGTTAAACGATGCAGAAATTGAGAAAATTGGGAATTTAGTACTACGCTAGTTAATATTAGCATTTTTATTAAGAAACTAGAAATTTTAAACCAATGAATATTCAATTTTATTAATTTGAAATATAGTTTATTTTGAAATTAAATAAAGGTGAATTTTTTTGAATATAATAAACAGAAATCTACCATTTATAACAAACAATAGAATTTTATAATGGAAATTCAATATTTTCTATGTGTCGGTCTAGACATAGCAAATGGCAAATTTTCGTCGAATAATATTGATGTTCTATCGGTCGCTAGAAATTCAGTTTAAATCAGTTAATAACAGTTGAATTTAAAAGTGTTCCGAAACCTAAATATGTAAACATGAGAAAATTTATTTAGAACACTCTGAATAAGACTGCATAATCCGTTTCGCGAAATTCGGACGTTTCTAGCTCCGTTTGGATTTTTCCGTACGGGATAGCAACGTATATCGGTGTCAGTGTAACAACCCGGAAATTTTAATAGTTTTATAACATAATTAAAAGAAAATCTGATATTTGGAATACATCTATTTTAATATAGCAAATGGTAAATTTTCATCTGATAATATTGAAGTTTATTTTTATTGTATAATTCTATTTCAATTCAAATCAGTTAAAATGGATGATAATAAAATGTTTTCCAAACCTGAATATTTTTACACTATAAATTTGTAAATCATCTTCTGAGTGAGACGTCATATTTCATTTCTTCAAATTTGAACCACTAGCTTCGTTTATCTTATTTCGACAGATTTGCAGCATTTTGGGTACCGAATATCGACTTTTGATAGGTTGGTCGTACCATTGATATCTGTGTACCATTCTGTTCGTCTCGTCCTACAGATCTCCGCAGTATATTCATTTCTGTATTTTGAGATCTGGTACGCGATGAAAATGGGAAAACTGTACGTCGTACCGGTATCGAAATTTGTGACTTTTAACTTTCCTTTACTTTTCAACTTTTCAAAATTTGAAACGTATAGCCTGTACCAGTAAAAAATTTCTTTAATGGGTCAGCTTAATCATTGCGGTACCGTTGCTATTACATCAAACCCATGTATAATTCAAAGCCTATTTCTATTCCTATTCTACGTTTCTTCTTCAATAAAATAAATATATTGTTAAGGTATAAAGTAATATATGAACAGGCTCCTTTTTTTCAGAATCCACCTGAAGCTTTCATTCTTCTTCCAGGTTCCACCACCGCTCCTCCCCGACTATGCCTCATCTGCGACTGTAGCCCCTTAGCCGAGATCCACTTGCGCCACCCGCCTCCACCTTGTACCCATCACTCACCCACATCCTTTTGCAGCCACCATCTCCACCACCCCGAAGCCAACTTCCCTTCCTCCCTCCTACCTCGCCTCCATGTACCGAAGACACCACCTTCATCTCAGCCTCCACCATTGAATCACCACCCATGCCTCCCCTCCCTCTCTCGGCCTCTCTTCTCCCATCATCTCTTCGGTCTTCATCTTTTCCCCCACTCGTTTTGCCTCTTTGATGATATATGAGGTATATATATATCATATTTTAAACTTAAACTTAGTTTATATACCTTGTTTATAAATCTATATATGTGTGTTTTCTTATATTATTATATATATATATATATATGTTATGGTTACTGTGGTATATATGAGTATGCTTATCTTTACATTTTTTTGTATATTAATGTATTGAAATGAAAATATCTATGTATGATGCGTGTTCGCTTTTGCATATATACATGTCTTTCAAAAATTTGCATAGGTGTTTATATAAAAGTTTATGTATCTATATACTAGCTTATGCATTGTTGATATGTAGAGTTTGGTTAATTGTTAGGTCGTTAGTTATGTAACAGTCTATTTTAAGTTCAGTATATAAATGTTTATTTAACCGTCTCGTTTTATATTTTAGTTATATCTACATAGATTTTATATCTGATAGTTTATACAAGTTTTAAAAATCTGTTATTTTATAATATATGGGTTTTATAACTTGTTGTAATAAAGTTATAAAAGTTTATAAAGTTATTTGGTTAATATGTAATATAAGTTAATTGATTTATAACATGATGTTTTCATATTATATAATATAGTAGTGTAACCTGTCATGTTTAAATAAGTATATATGCATTAGCTCACATATCTAAAGTAAGATAAGTTTAAAGTATATAATACGTTATATATCTGTTTACACTTTTTCTATTAATAAGATTCATAGGTATATTTATAAAGATTTGTCATAACGGTGATTTATATTTATACTTTTTTTAGTAAGTTGTACGTTTAGTTTGCTGGTCGTGTATGTATTTGAGAAACAAGTACTATATATACAGTGGATTTTCGCTTTTTTGTTTTGAGTCTGCATATATATATTGGTATTAGTTGTATATAATAATGATGGAAGTATATATAATTTAAAATATTTTAGTTTTGATTGTATAAGTTTAAGTATATGTTTGTTCACAGTTATATAGATGTGTCCTCTGTTATAGTTTAAAAGTTTATAGGATTATAAAGTTATATATATATAAGTTGCATCATTATTTTGATAATCTGGGTATATAAAGCATAGTATAGACTTTTGCAGCCTTCTCTATAGATTTCAGTACAATTATATTGTCAAAGGAGTATTGTAAGTAAGTATTTTGAAATTTATAAGTATATTTATTTATTTATTTATTTTTTACAATAATATATATATATATATATGTTTGATTTTTGTATAAGTGTTTTAAATTTGAAATAATAATTTTTGAATATATATATATATTTAATTTAATATGTATTTGGATTCAGAATATGATTTTATATATGTTTAAAGTTATATATATGTATTCACTTACACCAATTATCTTCATTGATTCTGTTCTGATTTGTTCCATAAATTCTTGTTATCAGCTCTGATCGTTGAATTCGTGCCAACCTTGTCGTTTTGGATTCGTGCTTGCATTTTGTAACTTAATTTCATTGTCTATCCTCTCTAGCCTCGAAAGGTGAGCAATCACTCACGATTAACGTCCTTATATTCATTAAATTTGATTTCAATTGGAACGACAATTGAAATATGTTGCTGTTAGTTATTTACATTGCTATATATATATGCTGTTATCTGTATCTGTTCACCTGTGGCATCTGACACCATTGCCTGTTATTTATATTGATGATATATGCTTGTTGCTGATTATTATGTTATATTATCATATCTGTTATCACTCTGCAAGTTCCCTATTAGTATAGAATTCACTATGGGTTGAAATGATACATACCCGAACGATCTGTAGAATAGGAGAAAATTGTTATGGGTTGAAATGATAGACCCAAGCGATTTTCATTGAATTGAATTTGGGATTGCGGGTTGAAATGATATATACCCGTATATATTTAAATTACAGATTGAAATAATAAATATCCGTATCTCTTGACCATGGGATAGAAAAATTTATACAGACATTGTTGGTCTATATATAAATATCTTAAAATGATTTCTATGGTTTTGAAAGGAAATACATATGGTTTTATTTAATATTGCAATATTTATATATAAATAAGTTTTAATATAAAGTAGATTTAATAATAAGTTTTAATTAAATAAGTATGATTTAATTAATATATAATATGTATAAGTATTTATTTAAAACTTTATATTAAAAATAGATCTTTATAATGATTTTATAAGTTAAGGTTGGGAAGATGAATTTGAATATATTCGAAATTGTATTTAATTAAGAATTTTTGTTTAATTAAATTGATTTGAAACTTATTGAATTTGAGGGTTTTAAGATATGATTTTTTAACTTGGTTTCGATTTAAAGTGATTAAATGGATATTTCAAGTTTTAAATAAATCGAAGGAAATATTTAGTTTAATGTAATTTAAGGTTATTTAAATGATAATGGATTTATTAAGTGAATATTTCAAAACTAAATAATAATGAAGTTAAAATAATATATATATGAAATTATCAATTTAGTTTTGAAAGTGCTATAATTTGGATATATATATATATATATATATATATTTGAAATGAAAATGATATTTTGGTTTTGAAGTATAAATTACTTTGAAATGACCATGGTGTTATAATGACGTTTGGTTGTTAATAGCGTATATTTCTACATAGTAGGTAGTTTCACGGATCCTTAGAGGATGGTTATCCCAAACATCCTTTAAGTTACTTGTATTTCAGTTGATATTTCACTTGAGTTGGATTTATTGATATAAGAATGTTAATCCTGACTCGAGTGTTTTGTGTTTTGCGTTACACTCGAGTCTGACAAAGTGACACAGCATTTGAGACTCACCTTGGAGTTTGGAGCTTCGTTTGGAGATCCAACTATCGATTCGGCTTTCAGCTTCTCCATTTGATTTGTTCAGAGATGTCATCAGTCTGTATTTGAGATATTATATTGTATTTTATTCCAAACTCTGTTGTTTATATAGTAGCTTCATGAACTACTATTTATCTATTCCGCTGCATTATTATTATATTACTCTGTGTCTGTGATTCTGTGATTAATTTATTTACTGTATATGCTGAGTTTTGCCAAATTTAAATTAACAATCTGATATTTTGAGCAATTCAAGTCCAACGTGTGCGGATGCGAATGGTTGAAAATATCGGGTCATTACAGTTGGTATCTGTAACGACCCGTTATTTTGGACCATTCAAATCGACAATAAATCCTCACATGTCTGACTTGAATAATTCAAAACAATAGATTGTTAATTTAAATTTGGAAAAACTCAGAATATACAGTAAATAAATCAATCACATAATCACAGACACAGAGTAATACAATAATACGCAGCGGAATAGGTAAAATAGTAGTTCATGAAGCTACTATATAAACATCAGAGTTAGAAATAAAATACAACAGAATATCTCAAATGCAGTGAAGTCTCCAGTACGAATAGATGACTTCTCTGAACAAATCAACTAGAAGAGCTGAAAGCTGAGGCGATAATTGGATCTCCAAAGGAAGCTCCAAACTCCAAGGGTGAGTCTCAAATGCTGTATCACTCGGTTTGACCCGAGCGTAAAGCAAAATACAAAACACTCGAGTCAGGATTAACATTCTTATATAAATAAATCCGACTCAAGTGAAATATCAACTGAAATACAAGTAACTTAAAGGATGTTTGGGATAACCATCCTCTAAGGATCTTCAGAACTATCTACAAGGTGGAAATATACATTATAACACCGTGGTCATTCCAAATTAATTTATACTCCAAAACCAAATTATAATTTTCATTTCAAATATATCTATTTTCCAAAATAGTATATATAGATTAAATAATTTATAAAGTAAAGTATTTGCAATTTCCTCAAATCTCACAAATCAATTCACTTAATAAATTCAATATCATTTAACTAGCCTTATATTACATTTTTACTAAATATTTCCTTAATTTATTTAAACAAGAAATATTTATTATATTACTTAAATCAAACCCAAGTTATAAATCATATCTTAAATCTCAATTTCCATAAGTTTCAAATCGGTTTAATTAAATAAAATTATCTTCCCAACTTTAACTTATTCAAATTATACCGAACTCTATTTCGAAACATAAATTTAAATACTTAACCATATTTTATGTATTAAATCAATCTCAATTAAATCAAATATTATTATTAAATCTATATATATATCATTACCATTTATATATAATAATTTAAGAATCAACATTTATTAAAAACCATATATTCCTCCCCAAATTCATAGAATTTATTTCAAAATATTTATGTATATGGACCAACGGTGTCTGTATATATATCAATCATATGGTTAAGTGATACGGATATTTATCATTTCAATCCGTAGTTTAAATATATACGGGTAGATATCATTTTGACCCGTAATCCCAATTTCAATTCAAATGAAATCGCTTGGGTCTATCATTTCAACCCATAACGATTTTCTCCTATTCTAAAGTTCGTTCGGGTATGTACCATTTCAACCCATAGTGATTTCTATACTAACAGGGAACTTGCAGAGTGATAACATATAATATAAAATACAACAGAGACATATATCATCAATAACAATATAATATAAACAATAGGATATGGTGTCATATCCCACAGGTGAACAGTTACAGATAATAGTATATATAACAATTTAAATAACTACAGCAGCATACTTCAATTGTCGTTTCAATTGAAATCAAATTTAATAAATATAAGGACGTTAATCGTGAGTGATAGCTCACCTTTCGAGGCTAGAGAGTATAGACAATGAAATTTGAGTTACGAATTGCAAGCACGAATCCAAACAACAAGGTTGGCAACGATCAGAGCTGATAACAAGAATTTATGGAACAAATCAGAACGGAATCGATGAAGATAATTGATGTAAGTGAATACACACATATATAACTTAGAATACATATATATAATCATATTCTGAATCCAAATACATATTAAATTAAATGTGTATATATATATATATATTCAAAAATTATTATTTTAAATTTAAAACACTTATACAAAAATCAAACATATATATATATATATATATATTAAAAAAAATTATATATATACTTATAAATTTCAAAGTATTTACTTACAGTACTCCTTTGACAATAAAATTGTACTAAAATCTATAGAGAAGGCTGCAAAAGTCTATACTATGCTTTATACACCCAGATTATCAAAATACTGATGCAACTTATATATACATAACTTTATAATCCTATAAACTTTTAAACCGTAACAGAGGACACATCTATATAACCATGAACAAACATATACTTAAACTTATCCTACTCTAGATATGTGAGCCAATGCATATACTTATTTAAACATGACAGGTTACTACTATATTATATAATATGAAAACATCATGTTATACATCAATTGACTTATATTACCTATTAACCAAATAACTTTATAAACTTTTATATGTATACCAATATCAAACTAGACTATTATATATATATACTCAGGCTTAACACATATATATATATATACAACTTAATATATATATTTGTATAACTTAAACATACTCATATAAAACTAACCATAGAACAAATGCAACGTTTATAACTTTTAAATCAAATGTATACATGTGCTGCACTATATAAGCATACTTATATTTAAAAATATATACTTGAAACATGTTATACTCAACACATATAACTATATACACCTAGCTTAAATATAACAGATATATTGTCTTGCAACACGTTTTTTTTATATATATATAGACAACTTTATGTTTGAAATATTATATTAAAGCAAGAAAAATAAAATATACAAGGTTATGAATCTGTATACACTTACTATAAACCCAGTATCAAGAGAACAGTTCAAAATATGTAAAATGTAAAGCAGTCTTGCATATTTATATTTATATACAAATACTCATTTATACATTTTGTACCTAGAGAGTCACCAAAACTTGCTTTATAAAGTATTCATATATATACTGCAAATATAATAAAGCCTATACCTACATACGAAAAGCACTTTATATTATAAACAACAACTATCATAAATTATCCTATCATATAAATATATATTGCCATAACTCTTTTAAAATTGAGTATATTGTAATACTTCCAAATCAACTATAGGCAGACAAACATATAAATATATATAAACTGATATAAGCCTTTCTATTATAACTAATCGATCAAAGTGTATAAACTAAAATATATTTATAAAACTATCTTTACAACATTGGAAAAATATATATATATTCATAGATATATATTACCTAAAAAATCTACACACACCTTTAAACGTATATAACTGACACGCATTAAAATTTTCACAACAACCCATAATGCAAGTTATTCAAATAAACATACATGTACTGACATATATACAAAGATAATTTGATAATATAACTTACACAGACTCAAAAAAAAAATTATAAACCAATATATATACCTACTATTTGTAAAAGAAGAGGAGTAGGCACCAGTAGGCGAAACATGGACTTGAGCTGTGGTGCTCGCCTGGGCTTGCTTAGCCGAGGTGGACCAGAGGGGGAAAGAGGATAGAAGTGAAGTGGCAGGAAGCTTGCGCGGAGGCTTTCGACCATTTGGAATTGTGTGAGCTGCTGCCGAGCTTTGGAATGGTGAAGGTGGGCTCGACCATGATGCTTTGGTGGTAGGCAGCCTGCTCGGAGAGGAAGAGCGGAGGATGTTGAGGAGGGGGAAGCTTTCGGCCGAGGTTGGTGTTTTTATGCAGAGGAGCTCGGGCGATGGGGTGGAGGCGGAGGGGAAGGGAGAGGCCGCAGAGTTGTCGTGACGTGCGCGGGTGGGGAAGATAGCAAGGGGAAAGGAGAAGGTAACATAAAATAAAAGGAAATGTGAGAATGCAAAGAAGAGAATGGGAAAGATGGAAGGCAGTGAATATAAAAGGTAGAGAACAATTTGGAATTTGACGAATAGCCTTCCAAAACCAATGAGAAAGGAAAAGAAACGGAAACAGTATCACATTGATTCGGCTGAAAGATTTTTAAGGCAATTTATTGACGTGGCCAGCAGTTCAAAATTTGAAAAGCAAGAGTATAAAATATACAAAATAAAGGAAGGGTACGGTCTATTTCCATTTCAGCTGAGAAGCTATTCAATGCAATTGATTATTTGCTTGAGCTGCACGGTAAAGATTTGAAAAGGATTGGGAAGTTAAAAGTCACAATTAAAAGGTACCGTAACAACGAACACTTTGTTGCTTCCGTTGCGTACCGGACCTCAAAATACAGAAATAAATATACCGCAGCGATCAGCACGACGAGACGATCAAAACGGTATACAGATATTAGTGATACGATCATCCGATCAAAAATCGATAACCGGTACCGAAAATGCTGCTATTTTGTCAGAATTTAGATAAACAGAGCAATAGAAGTCAAAATTTGAAAAACGAAAGATGACCTCCTACTCAGAAGAGGATTTAGAAATTTTCTATAGAAAAATATTCAAGTTTTGAAATAAATTTATTATCATCAATTTTTACTGATTTAAATTGAAATGAAATTACACAATAAAATAAACTTCCGTATTTTCTGATGAAAATTTACCAATTGCTATGTTTTTAAATACGTATCCCAAATATAACATTTTTATTTCAAAATTCAATTATTTAAAATTTCACAAAATTCAATTAAATTCGTTAAATAAAAATTATTAAAATTTACGGGTCATTACAGTATCAAAGCTCTGGTTTTACGCAAAACTTAGCATATGTAGTAGATTTAACCATAGAATTACTTTCGTTCGTGCTTGAATCTCTCCCTCTTTGATTCGGGTTCCTTTGAATTTTGGAACGCTCTCACTTGTTCTGAAATCCATTCTTGTCTCCCCCTATTTGTATTCTTTTGATTCTGGAGCATCCCATAACTCCACTTCGAATGATCTCTATAAAAATCGGCGTTCCCGCCAATCTTTGAATGATTTGTAACGGGGTGAAACTCCTTTACAATTGGTATTGATTCACCGGAGATTTCTATACCCTCGGTTTAGATGTTGCTATCTTTTGCTGTAACGACCCTGAATTTTGAACAATTTAAATTGAAAATATTTAATTAATTTTAAATATTTGAATGATGATTTGACTTGAATTTCAAATTACCAGAATGAATTGGCGATTAAATTTTTGAATTTAATCTATTGAAAGTTGAATAAAATTTGAATCTTCAATTTTAAGCCGGTTAAAAATAATTTAAAGGCTTAGAAAATTCATATTGATAATACTGAAGATAATAGAAGTTTCAGAATTGAATTTGAAAGCGATTTGTTCAGTTTGAAATTGTATCGTTTAAATTTAATTTAAAAATAGCCTTCCGAGGCACAGTCTCGGAATTTGACGAAACCAGTTCCATTGGGTCCGTAATATTGAATTATTACTGGATTTCAATTTTCGTATTTATCAGAATTGTTGTGTGAACACACGACGTATAAACGCGTAAAGATTTAAATCGAATTCAATTTGAATTTCGGTAACAACCGGGGTTTTTGCATCGATTTGATATCATCGTTAAACGATTTCTCTGCTAGCTAATTGCTTATAGGAGTTTCGATTCGAATTGGAATTCGTTTAATAAAAAAATTGTTCTTGGAATTTTTGAATCGGTTAAAATTCTTTTGAAAAGAAAAAAATTGTGAAGTGTTGGTGGGCTTTGAAAATAATAATAATAATAATAATAATAATAATACTGCCCTTATTTTCTTTGATACCGTGATAAATCCAAACCCATTTCCCTTTACCCATTCATTCCAAAACCCTAGAAACGAAATAAGCGAGAAAAGAAAAAAATGGCGGCAGGCGATTTTCTTTGTTCAATCTGAACTGTCGAAACTTTGATTTATGTTCGTTCACTAGCTCAGATGCTATTCTTCTTTGATCTGGATCCTTGCGACATCGTCTTCTCGAAGCTTTGCAAAAATTAGGGTTTCGATTCGTGATTTGCTCGTCCTTGCTTACCAATCAAGTTGTCGTGCTCGTCGAAGCTGAGGTGAGTAATTTTATTACTCACATCTAATTTAAAGTCCTATGATCTTTTGTTTCTGATTTCCATGGTTTTGATTTTGTTGGAAATTGTTGCCATGAATTCTCTGGACTTCGAGTTGATTATATTGGCCTTCGGTCATTTTTTTGTGAAACTTCTGCATGTTGTTTAAAAAAAATTTCGAATGGCATGCCTGGGAATACACATATACAAGTCCTTGTTCCTAGTTTACAGGCTTTCAAACCTTTGATCTTAACACTATTGAATCCAAGTTTCAAATGAAATTTGTTTGTTAAGT
The DNA here is from genome assembly GCA_030737815.1 of Allium fistulosum. Taxonomy (NCBI): domain Eukaryota; kingdom Viridiplantae; phylum Streptophyta; class Magnoliopsida; order Asparagales; family Amaryllidaceae; genus Allium; species Allium fistulosum. The sequence continues at coordinate 638,599,657 of CM060907.1, read as the reverse complement.
CATAAACTTCAGCTTTAGATTGTACTTAAGTGGAAAATTCAAACTTTTAAATCCATGTTCTCTACTTTGTCAAAACAGACAGGTGAGCAAACTATTTCTTTAAAGCCTGATATTGTTGATTCTTTCCTTCTTTATACTTTGGTATCTTTGGAAATTCCTTTCAAAGCACGGCTTCAATTTTGTTCTGTTCGATTTTCTTGTTTCATACGGCATTAAAACTTTCCTCTTTATGATTACTTTGACTATTTCAAAGAAAACCTTACGCACTTGATTTTTTTCATTTGTGAATTTTGAATTCGACTTTGAGTAGAGGCGAATATTTTGAACTCGGTCGATTTATCATTCTTTCTCGTGAATTTGTTGGTTGGCTTTTATTGTATACTTGCATCATCTCTACTTGATATTGATACTGTCTAGTCCATCTTGTATATATGAACTTTCTCAGCTTCAATTTGCTGACTCCATTGTAAATGAACAATTTCATATTGAGGTCCACTGCTGGCATTTTTTTGTCTACTGCCGTGTAGCCTTCATGACTTCACTTGTACTTGTCTGCATTGCACTACTTCATGTATGCTTGTCCTCATATTCATGATATTGGTATCACGTTTCACCGAGTTTTGGCATTTGTTTGTCTGGCATCTGAACTGCTGCCATGTTGCCTTTGCATTATTTGGAGTCTAATTTGAAGCAGTCTTCATTTTAAAGTCACTTCTGTTGCATGTTTAGAACTGGACTGACCATATGTACATTTTTGAAATACTTGCATTCAATTTGACCTTGTTTGTGGGGTTCCTGCTGCATACATGTTTGAAGCTTGTTGTTTTGACTTGCCTCGAGTTTCACTGCATTCATATATATACTTGTTCTTGATCATCTCTGAGTTCTTCCCTGTTAATCTGTTGTGATAACTGTTGAGTCTGTTTTGTTGTCTAGTGTATTCATGTATGTTGTCATTCTTTATGATCTGATTACTTGTAACTTTTGGAGCTGTGCACTTCATTGTTTGGTTGCATTCATTCTGTTTTTGAGTCACTTTAACCTGTGCATTCATGTACTTGAAGTTACTTGAACTTGTTTGTTCACTTATGACCAGTTGCATTGTGTAGTTGCCACTGTCTTCACTTGAATTCGTTACCCACTGATGTTGTTTTGATTTTCTGGTTGATTGTTCTATGTAGCTTGTTGTAGTAGTCTGATGACCTGATACTTGTAGCTTATGTACCCTGAGTAGCTCTGGTTACTTGATCATCTTGTTCAACACTGTTTTACTTGAACATTTGCCACTGACTGTCTGCATTGCATACATGCAATTGCATTTGTTGTAGATATTGATGTTATTTGAAACTGTTACATGTCTACTTGTTTGTAGCTGCTGCACTGCTGTTCAATTGTCTGGTTAGTTCCACATTCCAGTAGTCATTTGAAGTTGCATTCATTCCAGTAGTCATTTGAAGTTGCATTCATCCCAGTGTACACTGATGCTTGTTTTTGAACTTGAGTAGTCTTGTTGCAGTTACACTTTGAATTTTGATTGAGGCCATTTGCATTTGTGTTGAATCATATTTTGATTTAGATTGATTTGATGATTTTTGTTGTTAATCGCCGTTTCGGCAATTCTGTTTTTTTCTAAATCATCTTCATTTAGAAATCTTTGCATCTATCTCTGTTGATGTTTTAAATCTGCTGATTTATTGTTTAACACTGTTTAGTGTTAAAATTTTCGTTATCCGATTTCTTTGTTAAAAGGATTGGATAGACGGGAATTATTGTGACTGTCGTCTATTTAAATTATTATTGCCTCTATGCACTAATAAAAACTGGTTTGAATTAGACTGACCTGTGTATTATTTTCTTTTGAATATAATACTCGGGTCAGACCGAGTATTTTACAGCTTGAAGATTTTCAGGCAGCGAAGTTAGAGAGAGAGAGTAAAGAATCATTTTAGTTCGGGAAAATTTTTGTATTTAAAGAGATATTCCGCTGTATCAATTTAATACATTGTATAAACTCTGATGTATTCAAAAAGATTTATAGTAATGAAATATTATTATTCTGTGTTTCTGTGGTTGATTCTGTTTAAATTACATAAACTAAATAACAATTCGTCTTTTTGAACGTTTCGAGTTGGTTTAATCACCGACTGGAGACGGTCAGAAGGGGGAATGTTACAGAGTGGTATCAGAGCTTTGGTTTACACAAAGCTTAGTTTATGGCGTTTAATATGAATAGTTACTAGAAACACTTTAAAGAAAATGTTTTTCAAATCTAAAGAAGTATAAAATTGTTTGAATGGATTTGAAATTTAACTAAAGGAAAGTTAAATAAATTGAACTTGATTAAGTAAATTATTGTAATAGAAATTTATACTTAAAGGATAAGTGATTATATAATATGAATTGGAAAGTTTAAATTAATAAGTTGTATAACTTATAAAATGAGGAAATTTAAGTAAAACCAATTGTTAAATGGTTAAACAGTTTTGTTAAGTAAAACAAAATCTGAATTTTGAATAGTGATATGAATTTGACTTTAGTAAAGTTAAATAAAATAGAATTTCAAATAAATTTGAGGCGAACTTAAGTAGTATGGTGAAAATAAATGCAAGTGAAGATAAAATGAAACATAACTTAAGTAATGTTGAATGAGGTTGAATTTGATATCAAAATGAATTAATAAAGGGAAGTAATGAATATGAATTTGAGTTATATAAAGGAAATTCAACTTTAATTGTAAAAGTGAATTAGTGGATAAAACATAAAATAGAAATGTCATTAAGAGTTGATTGTATAGAAATTCATTAAGTATTAATGAAATTGAATTAATGGAAATTGAAAGTTAAGAAATTGAATTCAAATTGAAAGATAAGTAAATCTAAATAGAATCAAATTTGATTTGAATTGAAAGCAAACTAACTTGAATGTAAATTAGTGAAAGTAAACTAATTGAATATGAATGAATGTTAGTAAAATCCAATGTGAATAAATCAAATATGATTAAATTGGAAATCAATTCAATGAATGATTTACTAAAGAACTAGTCGATTATCTTGGAAATGGAAAATTGATAAATTTATATAATAGTTTAAAATTGAATTTTTGAATTATTATAAACGGTTGTATAAAAGATTTGAAAAGAATTGATGTTATATTGGAATTATAAAATGAGTTTGTATAAGTGTTAAAAATGAAATATAAATGTATTTCATAAGTGAAGTTATAAAAATGAATTGATGTTGAAAAATAAAAGAATTTATAAGTAATTTACTTATAAATTAAATTTCTGATATAAAACTGAGTTATAGAAGAAATGGTTAATGAAGTAAATTTCTATAAATTGAAGTCTTTATAAATAGGAATGAAATTTATAAACGTTGTTTATAAATCTAAAATGGCTTATTTTGATAAGTAAATACTTATAGCTTGTTAAAAGATGTATATTCACAATTTTGGACCGTGAATATATCATTGAATAAAATGGACATGTTTTGGGAAAGTGATATTTTAAAACGAAGTTAATTGTTTTAAAAGATGTTTTTAAAGGCATTGAATATCGAAACCATAGATTTCAACATTCATTGTTGAAATAGACGTTTTCGAATATAAGGAAATGATGGACTATAACACTGTTGTTATAGTAAATGATTTCCGAAAGGAAATGTTTTGTATAGTATTGGGATTTATACATCTATCTAAATTTCGAATCCCTATACTAGTGATTTTGAGTTGTCGTAACGATGTTTTACGTAACATTCGTTTTAACTCAAATAAATGTGTAAAAGAGAATGATTTCCTTAAAGATGAAATATATACTTAATTTTGATTTGAGTATATCGAATATTTTCAAATGTTGAAAATAGATTAGATTTGTGAATTACTTATTTTTAAATAAGTATGGAAATGTTTTTGCAAATATGAAATGTTGTGAATATATTCCGTAAGGAATAAATGATTTGAAATTCATTTTTGAAGTCGAAGTTGAAAAGTTAAATGAGAAATTTGAACAATTAGTTCAATTGAAATTTTTCAAAAAGATTGAATCGTTGAGTTAAAATTGAGTTTAACTTCGACACCAAAGAAATTATAAGATGAGTTTTGGATTTCAGATGATGATTTGGATTGTATATCTAACATTGTGAATTGATGACATAGCAATTGATCTCTATTAAATATATATCTGTTGGTGGCGGAGAATTTATTCTCTTAGCTTAACACCCTTCTCTGAGACGTACGAGCTCAGAGGTTATATATCGATAGACATCAATTCTGTGTTGAGAATTGACGATGTAGCGTGAAATCCAAATCGAATGTGAAAGTCGATAATAAATGGAATTATGAATATGAATTAGGTTTGAGATAACCTTAAAATTTCTAAATCGGCTTAGAGGAAATTTTTGAAATCCTCTATTTGTTATGGATATAGGATATGTAGGTTTTCAGAACTTATATATATGAATGCGGTGAATTGAAAACCGTCAGTTTGGAAAGTAATTGTTATGGAAATCTTATGTAAGCTTACATAGATATGATATGTACGAAATGTGAAATGTAGTACTACATATATATGATATTATGTTTTCCAAACTGAGGATATGGAAAAGTACCTTCCATTTATTATTGGAGAAGGTATTGGAACTCGTGAAGAGTGTCCATTTGAAATTCGTAGCTACGTAGAATTTTCCATAAGTTGGAATGTCCATTTGGACTAGAATCCCTCGTGATGGGATCATGTTGATTATGATGTATGTTAGCGTAATTTGAGGGGCGAGATGCCCACAGTTACAAGCGATTCCACTGGGATAGTGGCGCAACCGCCGGGTAAACTGCAATCTAAATACCAAGCGAAATTCGAGGGGCGAGATGCCTACGGTTACAAGCGATTCTACTGGGATAGTAGCGTAACCGCCGTGTGGACCGCGATCTATGGCAACAACCATGGCGAAATTCAAGAGAGATGTGAAATCTACGGTTACAAGCGATTCTACTGGGATAGTAGCGTAACCGCCGAGTAAACTGTGATCCATGGGGGAACGTGCTTTCCATATCCATTTTTTAAAAGAATTTTTAAAAGTATCTTCACTGAGAATTGAAGCAAGTATGTTTAGTACTTGGAGATTTTTAGACCTGCGCCTGGCCAGCGTATGTCTAATGTCTGTGAGAACGAAGATGGACTTGTTAAATTTCGAGTTAGCAAGTATTTTCAAACTGTAAATAGCAAATCAATAGTTTGAAATTAAAATTTGAAAATTCCGACTTAATGAATTAAGGAAGAGGATCTTTGTAATGTTTTGAAAGTCCACAGCTTTGGAAAAGATATAATATGCAAATCCCTAACATGAAGAATTTCAGATTTAAATCCGAGTTTTGTAAGTAGAAAATTTGGTAAAAGACTTTTGCGTTTTGATTTTAGAAATCAATAAACAAAGGAGATAATGAACAAAGCTAGTGAGATTAAATCGAATGGAATGAATTCTACATATATTCATTTATTTGTAATAAGCTTCAAGCTTAGTAAAAAAATTGTGTAGGGTATAAATATTAATGAAATTTTAACAACCTTTCCTTTTCGTGGACGAAAAGTTTTAAGGAGGGGAGATTGTAACGACCCTGAATTTTGAACAATTTAAATTGAAAATATTTAATTAATTTTAAATATTTGAATGATGATTTGACTTGAATTTCAAATTATCAGAATGAATTGGCGATTAAATTTTTGAATTTAATCTATTGAAAGTTGAATAAAATTTGAATCTTCAATTTTAAGCCGGTTAAAAATAATTTAAAGGCTTAGAAAATTCATATTGATAATACTGAAGATAATAGAAGTTTCAGAATTGAATTTGAAAGCGATTTGTTCAGTTTGAAATTGTATCGTTTAAATTTAATTTAAAAATAGCCTTCCGAGGCACAGTCTCGGAATTTGACGAAAACAGTTCCATTGGGTCCGTAATATTGAATTATTACTGGATTTCAATTTTCGTATTTATCAGAATTGTTGTGTGAACACACGACGTATAAACGCGTAAAGATTTAAATCGAATTCAATTTGAATTTCGGTAACAACCGGGGTTTTTGCATCGATTTGATATCATCGTTAAACGATTTCTCTGCTAGCTAATTGCTTATAGGAGTTTCGATTCGAATTGGAATTCGTTTAATAAAAAAATTGTTGTTGGAATTTTTGAATCGGTTAAAATTCTTTTGAAAAGAAAAAAATTGTGAAGTGTTGGTGGGCTTTGAAAAAAAAAAAAAAAATAATACTGCCCTTATTTTCTTTGATACCGTGATAAATCCAAACCCGTTTTCCTTTACCCATTCATTCCAAAACCCTAGAAACGAAATAAGCGAGAAAAGAAAAAAATGGCGGCAGGCGATTTTATTTGTTCAATCTGAACTGTCGAAACTTTGATTTATGTTCGTTCACTAGCTCAGATGCTATTCTTCTTTGATCTGGATCCTTGCGACATCGTCTTCTCGAAGCTTTGCAAAAATTAGGGTTTCGATTCGTGATTTGCTCGTCCTTGCTTACCGATCAAGTTGTCGTGCTCGTCGAAGCTGAGGTGAGTAATTTTATTACTCACATCTAATTTAAAGTCCTATGATCTTTTGTTTCTGATTTCCATGGTTTTGATTTTGTTGGAAATTGTTGCCTTGAATTCTCTGGACTTCGAGTTGATTATATTGGCCTTCGGTCATTTTTTTGTGAAACTTCTGCATGTTGTTTAAAAATAAAATTTCGAATGGCATGCCTGGGAATACACATATACAAGTCCTTGTTCCTAGTTTACAGGCTTTCAAACCTTTGATCTTAACACTATTGAATCCAAGTTTCAAATGAAATTTGTTTGTTAAGTCATAAACTTCAGCTTTAGATTGTACTTAAGTGGAAAATTCAAACTTTTAAATCCCTGTTCTCTGCTTTGTCAAAACAGACAGGTGAGCAAACTATTTCTTTAAAGCCTGATATTGTTGATTCTTTCCTTCTTTATACTTTGGTATCTTTGGAAATTCCTTTCAAAGCACGGCTTCAATTTTGTTCTGTTCGATTTTCTTGTTTCATACGGCATTAAAACTTTCCTCTTTTTGATTACTTTGATTTCAAAGAAAACCTTACGCACTTGATTTTTTTCATTTGTGAATTTTGAATTCGACTTTGAGTAGAGGCGAATATTTTGAACTCGGTCGATTTATCATTCTTTCTCGTGAATTTGTTGGTTGGCTTTTATTGTATACTTGCATCATCTCTACTTGATATTGATACTGTCTAGTCCATCTTGTATATATGAACTTTCTCAGCTTCAATTTGCTGACTCCATTGTATATGAACAATTTCATATTGAGGTCCACTGCTGGCATTTTTTTGTCTACTGCCGTGTAGCCTTCATGACTTCACTTGTACTTGTCTGCATTGCACTACTTCATGTATGCTTGTCCTCATATTCATGATATTGGTATCACGTTTCACCGAGTTTTGGCATTTGTTTGTCTGGCATCTGAACTGCTGCCATGTTGCCTTTGCATTATTTGGAGTCTAATTTGAAGCAGTTTTCATTTTAAAGTCACTTCTGTTGCATGTTTAGAACTGGACTGACCATATGTACATTTTTGAAATACTTGCATTCAATTTGACCTTGTTTGTGGGGTTCCTGCTGCATACATGTTTGAAGCTTGTTGTTTTGACTTGCCTCGAGTTTCACTGCATTCATATATATACTTGTTCTTGATCATCTCTGAGTTCTTCCCTGTTAATCTGTTGTGATAACTGTTGAGTCTGTTTTGTTGTCCAGTGTATTCATGTATGTTGTCATTCTTTATGATCTGATTACTTGTAACTTTTGGAGCTGTGCACTTCATTGTTTGGTTGCATTCATTCTGTTTTTGAGTCACTTTAACCTGTGCATTCATGTACTTGAAGTTACTTGAACTTGTTTGTTCACTTATGACCAGTTGCATTGTGTAGTTGCCACTGTCTTCACTTGAATTCGTTACCCACTGATGTTGTTTTGATTTTCTGGTTGATTGTTCTATGTAGCTTGTTGTAGTAGTCTGATGACCTGATACTTGTAGCTTATGTACCCTGAGTAGCTCTGGTTACTTGATCATCTTGTTCAACACTGTTTTACTTGAACATTTGCCACTGACTGTCTGCATTGCATACATGCAATTGCATTTGTTGTAGATATTGATGTTATTTGAAACTGTTACATGTCTACTTGTTTGTAGCTGCTGCACTGCTGTTCAATTGTCTGGTTAGTTCCACATTCCAGTAGTCATTTGAAGTTGCATTCATTCCAGTAGTCATTTGAAGTTGCATTCATCCCAGTGTACACTGATGCTTGTTTTTGAACTTGAGTAGTCTTGTTGCAGTTACACTTTGAATTTTGATTGAGGCCATTTGCATTTGTGTTGAATCATATTTTGATTTAGATTGATTTGATGATTTTTGTTGTTAATCGCTGTTTCGGCAATTCTATTTTTTTCTAAATCATCTTCATTTAGAAATCTTTGCATCTATCTCTGTTGATGTTTTAAATCTGCTGATTTATTGTTTAACACTGTTTAGTGTTAAAATTTTCGTTATCCGATTTCTTTGTTAAAAGGATTGGATAGACGGGAATTATTGTGACTGTCGTCTATTTAAATTATTATTGCCTCTATGCACTAATAAAAACTGGTTTGAATTAGACTGACCTGTGTATTATTTTCTTTTGAATATAATACTCGGGTCAGACCGAGTATTTTACAGCTTGAAGATTTTCAGGCAGCGAAGTTAGAGAGAGAGAGTAAAGAATCATTTTAGTTTGGGAAAAATTTTGTATTTAAAGAGATATTCCCCTGTATCAATTTAATACATTGTATAAACTCTGATGTATTCAAAAAGATTTATAGTAATGAAATATTATTATTCTGTGTTTCTGTGGCTGATTCTGTTTAAATTACATAAAATAAATAACAATTCGTCTTTTTGAACGTTTCGAGTTGGTTTAATCACCGACTGGAGACGGTCAGAAGGTGGAATGTTACATTTGCTATGCCGAATTCTATCTCTGGTGATCGAATGTCGATTTGCCTTAAGAATTCCGCACCGATCATATTCCTGAAGTCACGGTTGACCCGGTTAAGGTTGCCCGCAATTTATATAAGTATATCCATCTTCTATTTTGTAATTTAATTATCTCATCTTCATTCGAGCCTATCTTCGAATCAGAATTCTATTTGATGAAAGTTCCTCTAATTTGAATCTCTATCTTCGTTTACAAATCCATTCTTGAATCATCCTTTGAAAATCAGGTTTGTTTGTATTTTAGAAATTGTTTATATATCGAAATTATTATTTTGATAAGTATGTTTATATTATATATATAAAAGTGAAAATGTTTTCGATAAGGATTATATACCTTTTTAAAATGAGGATTTAAAGTTTTGAAAGGATTTGAAATTTTGAAAATTATATAAGAAATTGATTTATATAAAATGATTTATAACTGAAGGGTTTTAAATTTGAAACTTGAGAAATTGAATTCCGGTATTTTGAAATTGGTTTAGAATTTTGAAAATATATAATAATACGATTTGAAAGTATTTTCCGAATAAGAAATGTTCAAATGAGTTTCAATGATTTCGAAGAAATTTCAAAGAAGTTTTCAAGAAAATAGAAGTCCAGAACTCACTTATGTCGCTGGAGAATAATTTCGGTGATGAGTGCACGCATCATCGACATTGATTTTCGAGTTTCAGAGTGGGGGATAGGCCACTTTAGTAGCTTTGCCATGCGATTGATTTTGTGAAACCAATTTTGATTTCAAATTCCGAAGTATGATTTGATATTCGAAAGATATATGTATTTATATTTGAAACGATTTGAAGTAAGCCCGGTGTTCAGTCCTCGAGTTTTGGATTTGATTTGGTATAACCCTATCTTTCAAAATTGATTTACTGATTAGTTGCTGATTTCCAACTCTTGGATTGGAAATTTGATTTCTCCAATTATTTTGAATGTTCGAACACTTCCAAATCAAGGTTTAATTTTCAAAGCTAAGTAATTCAAAAGGTACCAATTATTTGATGAAGTATATAAGTTTAGTTTTGTATGTTTAAGTATGAGGTAATATGATTTAAATAAATTTGAAACTATTTTGTTAAGTAAATGAATAAGACTATTTTGAATTATACTAATACGGAATTTTGTTTTGAAATGTTTTGAATAAAATTTAGTTTTAAATGTTTTTAACTTAGTAACATCTTTTATAAAACTATATATATATAATAATAATAATAATTTTCAAAAGGGTAAATTTGATCTTTCAAATAGAAATAAATAGTTTAAAGGTTTTAAAGGGATGGTTATAAACTTGGTACTCATTTTGGATATAATTGATTTTTAGAAAAATATTTGGTTTCGAAAAATAGACTGGAATTGAAAATCCAGTATTTATATGATGATTTTGGAAATGAATTCGTTTGACCTAAATTATGTTGATTTGGAAACTTGGATTATTTTCTAAACCTATTATTTGGAAACTTTGAAACTGAAGATATTTTATTTGGAAGAAATAATTTGGTGAAATCGTATATGATTTTGAAACTGAACTGATATTGAAATGAATTGAAATTGAGAACCTTGTTTTACTAAATACTTGATTTGGGAGTTATCGAACTTATATAAAATTGATTTGTATAAGTATGAAGTTGATTCGATAACTATTGATTTGGAAAGGTACTCAATTTGAAAAGCGAAATCTTATATAATCGAAGTCTATATAAGTGTGATTTGATATACTTTTGATTTTGGAAAGTATTCGATTTGAAAATGAAACCTTATATATAATGGAATTTATATAAGTATGATATTTGAAATTGATTTGAAAAGGTACTATATGATACATATTTTCGAAGTAAAGATATGGAAAGTGCCTTCTGCTTGATATCCTATTTGTGGCCAGATTTAGGATTCATTCTATCGATATTATTCTCTCTAATTTAGGTTTTTCGGATATGATACTCGAGTGTCCTTTGAATTCCATGGCGTTAACCATGGTCTTACGAACTCGACTGCATAGCGGCCGTGACGGCCTACGGGTACGGATGTTTCCTGGGGGATCCAGGCGTAACCATTGTGTATCTGCGATCTATGGTCGTGTTAGTAGCGTAATCCGCAAGGCAGAGATTGCTTAAAGGGTACGGATGTTCCTAGGGGATCCAGGCGTAACCATTGTGTATCCGCGATCATGGCGAAATTCGCAAGGCCGTGACGGCTTACAGGTACGGATGTTTCCTGGGGGACCCAGGCGTAACCATTGTGTATCTACGATCCATGATTCGGTTCGGTTGATTTGTTTGGATTGTACTTTCCATATCGGTTTTGAAGGTTTTTCCAGTATTTTCACTAGGTGTTGAAAAAGGTCTACTAAGTACTTGGAGAATTCTAGCTTTGCACCTGATCAACGCATGGCCAGAGTCTGCAAGAACGAGGATAAACTTATGAGACATAGAGTTATAAAAGTATTTTCGAAAGGAAAATTTGTTCGATATAAAAGTATTTTATTATAAAAGTATTTTCAACAAAGAAATTTTGTATTAACATTTGAAATTGAAATTTTGTGGTTTAAAATTAATTATGCGTGCCTGATACTATTCTTTTGAATCTACCTTATATGCTCAGTTTTATCTATTCTACTTTACTTTTTTCTCCTGTCTTCGTTCCTTTTCGAGGATGAAAAGTTTTGAGTGAAGGAGAGTGTAACGACTCGTATTTTTCGAAAAAGAAGAAAATTCAAATTTTAGAATTTAATACGGTAAGAATTTAAAATTTTATGATTTTAAATAAAATTTACTTTGAATTATAACATCTGATTTTGATTTAATAAAGTGACAACTATTTTATGTGATTTCAAATGTATGGTTTAATAAAATTTTAATTGGATAGATTTAATATTGTGTAAAGCATGAAATAAATTTATGATTAACTGGAATTGGGTTTTAATTGTAAATTAACTTCTAATCTATTTGTAAACCATAAATGTATAATTATGTATTCAAACTTATTTAAATATTGTCTTGGTTTTTGCTCATCTTACATATCGACCTATTGAAATTAATTTGTTAATAAAATTTAGTATAAATGGACTTTAGGTAAATAGTCACAAGGAAGAAGTTGTAAAAAAAATTGTCTCACAGACAACAAGTTTGCTTTTTAGTCTGAAGGACACTTTTTAGTGTAAACTGAAAATGATAGTTACAACTATCATTCTGTGATTTACACTAAAAATTGTCATTCAGCCTAAAAACAAACTTCTTGTCCCTGAAACTAAATTTTTCTCTAACTTTTTCCCTGAAACTAAAAACCCCATTGGATTTTACATAAAAGGAAAGAAAAATAAAATTTAATTTAATAGGACTTAATTAGTTAAACGATACAGAAATTGAGAAAATTGGGAATTTAGTACTGCATTAGTTAATATTAGCATTTTTATTAAGAAACTAGAAATTTTAAACCAATGAATATTCAATTTTATTAATTTGAAACATAGTTTATTTTGAAATTAAATAAAGGTGAATTTTTTTGAATATAATAAACTAAAATCTACCATTTAAAACAAACAATAGAATTTTATGGCGGAAATTCGATATTTGTTATGCGTCCATCTAGACATAGCAAATGGCAAATTTTCGTCGAATAATATAGATGTTCTATCGGTCGCTAGAAATTCAGTTTAAATCAGTTAATAACAGTTGAATTTAAAAGTGTTCCGAAACCTAAATATGTAAACATGAGAAAATTTATTTAGAACACTCTGAATAAGACTGCGTAATCCGTTTCGTGAAATTCGGACGTTTCTAGCTCCGTTTGGATTTTTCCGTACGGGATAACAACGCATATCGGTGTCAGTGTAACAACCCGGAAATTTTAATAGTTTTATAACGTAATTAAATGAAAATCTGATATTTGGAATACGTCTATTTTAATATAGCAAATGGTAAATTTTCATCTGATAATATTGAAGTTTATTTTTATTGTATAATTCTATTTCAATTCAAATCAGTTAAAATGGATGATAATAAAATGTTTTCCAAACCTGAATATTTTTACACTATAAATTTGTAAATCATCTTCTGAGTGAGACGTCATATTTCATTTCTTCAAATTTGAACCACTATTGCTTCGTTTATCTTATTTCGATAGATTTGCAGCATTTTGGGTACCGAATATCGACTTTTGATAGGTTGGTCGTACCACTGATATCTGTGTACCATTCTGTCCGTCTCGTCCTACAGATCTCCGTAGTATATTCATTTCTATATTTTAAGATTTGGTACGCGGCAGAAACGGGAAAACTGTACGTCGTACCGGTATCGAAATTTGTGACTTTTAACTTTCCTTTACTTTTCAACTTTTCAAAATTTGAAACGTACAGCCTGTACCAGTAATAATTTGCTTTAATGGGTCGGCTGAACCTTTGCGGTACCGTTGCTATTACATCAAACCCCTGTATAATTCAAAGCCTATTTCTATTCTTATTCTACGTTTCTTCTTCAATAAAATAAATATATTGTTAAGGTATAAAGTAATATATGAACAGGCTCCTTTTTTCAGAATCCACCTAAAGCTTTCATTCTTCTTCCAGGTTCCACCACCGCTCCTCCCCGACTCCGCCTCATCCGCGACTGCAGCCCCTTAGCCGAGATCCACTTGCGCCACTCGCCTCCACCTTGTACCCATCACTCACCCACATCCTTTTGCAGCCACTATCTCCACCACCCCGAAGCCAACTTCCCTTCCTCCCTCCTAAACAAAAATCATAAACTATTATATTCTACTATTATATTCTACAAATGTTTCATAAACTAATTAAATCGTTTGGTCAAAGGAGAATTCATCCTCCCCGACTCCGCCTCATCCGCGACTGCAGCCCCTTAGCCGAGATCCACTTGCGCCACCCGCCTCCACCTTGTACCCATCACTCACCTACATCCTTTTGCAGCCACTATCTCCACCACCCCGAAGCCAACTTCCCTTCCTCCCTCCTAAACAAAAATCATAAACTATTATATTCTACTATTATATTCTACAAATGTTTCATAAACTAATTAAATCGTTTGGTCAAAGGAGAATTCATCTTTTCGATTGTGTGACTCGTCGGGGTTAAATTCGGTCAGCGATTAATATCGAACTATTTGAATATTAATGCTCATATGTCACTTACCAGGTGGTGTGACATTTTGGCCAAATTTATCGCTTAATTGGTTTCGGTAAAATCCAATTTCACTTTGTTAAGTGTTACCCTATTCTGACTTTTATCTACACCAATTCTTTTCGTCAAAACTATATCACTTTGGACATATGGAATTTAGTAATGGTCAAAATTCCAATATCGTCCACATTCAACTCTATAGTCTGAACACAAATTCCTTAGTTCAATAATAACAATTATTATTAACCGAATTGCTCTGACCAGAGACTTTGACTTTAAGTTGATTTGAGTTGACCGTGATACTAACCACATATAACTAAGAATACGAATCCTCTCTTGAATAGTGTTTCACTTTCAATACTTTCACTCCAGCCAACTATAGTCACTTGAATGTCGTCGTGCTATGATTTGACTATAATCAAAGCAGAGCTTTCACATTGAAGATTAACAGTATTCTTAAGTCGAGAGAACTACGTAAATCTGTCACATCAATATTTTATATTTGACCTTAGTTATATTAACCAAGAGAAAACTATCGCGTAAGTCGCTTCATAGTTATATAATAACTATAAGTACGTAACCCTTAGATGTCCCCGAACAGTCATGAGTAATACACTGCCCAACATTTGGAGAGCGTTACGTACTCTAGTCTCAATGGATACATCGATATACAGTCTCGATGCATCTTGACCATGAACATTTAAAATGGTGTATTTGTTTTCATGATGATAAATCACTCATAATTACAACACATAACTACTATCACAAAACATACCATTTATGAATTTTCTATTAAATATAATTTTAATTAAATTAGTTAATTAATATAATACATTATATCAAGTATATAATAGAAAGAAAACACCTTTTATTTCGAACAAGATTGGTTATGGGGTTAGATATATGCAGCAAATTACATAATTGCCCCTAGGGCATACCCCTAACTTTATTACCTTCTTGATATTCCTAAATTTGGTTTGGGTTAACAACTGCCCCGGTGCTTGCTTCTTGTAACAACTCGGAATTTCGGACACTTCGTATTTAAATATTTGAATCCAAGATTTAATGTGATTAAATATGATTTTATAACCTTATTAAACACTTTTTAATAAATAACTTATGTTAGAAAAATTATTTTTGAAATGTGTTTACAAAAATATACACTTTGGAAAAATACTGAAAATGTGACTGAAATTTTTTTTGTTAAAAATCAACTCTTTATACAATACAAGTTGTGTGAACATATTGCAACTTGAATAGTTATCATATGAACAGATTAACTAAGAATTAAAACATCTCGTTTCCTAATCAAATTAACTAAAAGTAACCATGTTTAATCAAGGGAACATTAAGGACAAAAGGACCCTTAACTCACTCCTTGATTTAAGGAAAGCATGCTTGTGTAAGAGCATGGTCTTATATGCCTAACTTCATGGCCAAGGAGGGGGTTTTACACACTTTTACTTCAAATTCCTAAGCCTATAGATACCCTCTCATATTAACTCATTCATTCACAAATAAATTCACAATATGTCTTCTTCTTCTTTTCTTCCTCCTCTCTAACTTTCTAGAAATATATTCAATCCAACTCCTTTCTCCACCAAACTTTGTCAAAGTTCTTATATCATCTAGAAAACATGCTTTAGCCTCTAAAAAGTGGAAGATGATGGAGCTATGGGGAAATACCCCCTTAGGCCGTGGGTTTAGGGGAGACCTTTGGCCATGAGTTTGTGAGCATTTATGGTGGAGGAAGAGGAGGCTAAGGCCAAGTACTATGGTGATGGAAGGAGTAATGTGCGTGGGCTATGGCAAAGGTGAAGGAAGGCCGTGAGTACCTTGATGATGGGGAGGGTGTGCGTGTGGTTTAGGGGAGGAAGGAATGGATTTTAGTGATGTTAGGGTGAAGTATAAAATGATAGAAGAAGTGTTGTTTGAAATAAGGTTGGTAGGAAGAAGTGTGATTTGATAAAAGTGAGTTAATCTCACTTTGCTTACATTAAAAATTGGTTGCAAGTTAACTTTAAATATTGCTTGTTTAATATTTTGATAATTGTTGTTAAATCCATGTTAATATGCTTGCTCTATATTAATAATAATAGACATTAACTACTTAAAGTTAAACCCTTGATTATATACTTTAAAAAGTATATAAATTGTTAAAGTAGTTGCTCACTAAACCATTGAATTGTGATAAGTTCGTTTGAACATTTAAAATGGATATATTGATGTGTGTATATGTTAATACATGCTTAGTAGTAGTATGGATAGAACTTGGAATCATCTATGTGTATAAAATAACATGATAGAAAATATCGAATTGAATACGCAATTGTCCGTATAGCGATAGTCGCTATAAATGCACTTTGAATCCCTTAAACTATAACTTATGAAAATAGTGATTTAATAACATATATTAATAATAACTTGTTTGGTTATTATCTACACTTCTATAAGTATTTAGAAAAGCAAAGAATATGTTTTGAAAAGTTATAGAAGAAGTAAATCAAAGTAATAAAAGATTGAAGTAAAAAAAAGGTCGTTATAGTGATACTTTTAAAAATAGTCCATCTTTGAAAATAACGTGCATTTTTGTGGAAACTTCTTAAGAGTTTATTTAGAAATTAGTCGAGTAAATAATATATTATTCTTAATGGGAAAATTTTGAAGCCTGGTTCATTTAACAGCTAGTTGAACGAAATGCAAAAAGGTTATAGCGAAATAGTCGTTATAAGTGTAATTCGGTAAAATACCCTATTTTGGGAAATTCTCTAAAATAATTAAAAGATATTCTTTGGGATTTTTCTTCATGGTTTTCAAGTATAAAAAGCATACTAACTAATGTAAAAAGAATGGATATAAAATAAATTTTTAGGGTATTGAAATCTAGGCTCAAAGTTGTAGCAAAACAATATTGACAATGGTAACAAAACTTTAGATAGCATTTCTAGAAATGCTACCTTCTCTGTTTTGAACTATAAATTGTTTAAAATATGTATTTTTCTCTAATATTTTTAGGGTTGTTTCCAACTTATAAAAGAGTGTTTTTAAATTGGTTTCGAGTTTAAATATATCGTTAACAATTAATTATGAATTAAAAACTAAGTAGCTTTTAAAACTAAAATTTGTTTTTCTATTTATTTCAAAATTCCTTATTTTTACATAATATTATATATAGAAAATTATCATATATTTTAAGTAGTTTTAAAAGTACTTTAACATATTTATAAGTATTTTAAAGATATTTCTAAGATAAGTTTTAAATATTAAATTAAGTATTTTATAAATATAATAAAGGGGGTTTGGATTTTAACACTTAAGTTAAAATAAATTGTTTTATGGAATCAACTAAAAGTGTATTGTCTTAATTAATAAGTGTGGATATGCTTTGATCTTTAAGTAAATTTTTAAATTTATTAATGGATAAGTAAATAGTTTTGGTTGCAAACAGTGTTTTTAGCAACACTTGTTTCTAACCCTTTATTATTAATTATACTTAGCAATATAATTAGATATTTACTAATGGATATTTAGTAGAAAAATAGAAACAAATGGTACGGATTTGTTGTGAAAAATGTTTTGAGCAATACTTTTCTTTAACCCTTAATGTAAATAAATCTTTAAGAAAGGTGTTTTAAAGAGAAATATTTTAAAAGTATAAAATGTTTGGGTTTGTTGTGACAGATGTTTTGAGCAACACTTGTCTTTAACCCTTATATATAAATAAACCTTTAAGAAGGGAATTTTAAAGAGGAATGTTTTCAAATTATAAAATGTTTGGGTATGTTGTGACAAATTGTTTTTAGCAACAATTGTCTTTAATCCTTAAATGTAATTAAACCTTTAAAAGGAGAGTTTAAAAGATAATGATTAAATGGAATGGTTTTGGGTTTGTAGTAAATAATTTTTTTGCAATATTTCTTTTTAAACCCTTGAGTTATATTTTGGAAGAAATATTATAAATCTTTAATAATGGAATTTTAAAGATAATAAAAAGTATTGAAATCTTTTGTAAAGAGATAGAAAATGTTATATGTTTAATTTGTATAAGAAAAGGAGTTTATTATAACGATGTTTTGGTAGTAATTGTTTTAATCCCCTTGATTATATTTCAAGAAAGTAATACTTGTTAAATGATTTGTGAATACACTTATACCATTGGAATAAGTATATGAATACTTTTTAAGTATTAAAATAATAAATGAATAGTTAAATTTATAATGACAAGTATATATTTTTTATAAAGAAAATCCAATATATTTATACAAGTATATAAAGGAAGTTTTAATTAATAAAAGAGTGTTAATTAATAAAGGAAGTCTTGATTTATAAAAGAAGTTTTATTAGATAAAAAGATGTTTTACTAATAAAAAGGGTTTTAATTAATAAATGATAAATTAACTATAAAGGGATTAAAAGTTGTTTATGTGACTTGATTATACTTGGATGATAAGTAACAACTATGTATTGAGCTTAGTTTGATTGTTTATGGGATGTTAGTACTAATATGCTTAACACTAAAAGTCAAACGAGTAAGCTTCTCTATTTGTGACAGTCAAGACTGATGTTTAGGTAGGGACGAAGTAATAGAGCTCTAACCTATCGGCATTCTTCTAAGCCGAGGAATAGTTAAGCAGAAAGGTCAAAAACATGTAAAGTGTAGAACCTTGGTTCCCATAAGTAAGAGTTCAAGACTCGATAGTCTATTATTCGACTACCAATCTTGACCAAACTTAACTTAGGAAGTATACGGAATGCTTCGCGGATTTATACCAATAAGAACCCTCGGGGAGGAGTATTGGTACAAAATGCTTCTAGCTTTCGATTACTTCTAAAAAAACCGGAATTGAGTTAACCAAAAATTCATCGATAGGTTTTGAAGAGGCCGGGATCGGTAAGTGTTTTACTTATTGAATGCCACTCCAATACTATTACACTGGTTCTTTGATTTGGAAGTGAAAAGATGGAAACCATGTGTAATTCTGAAATATGTTAAGATGATGGAATCAATATGGGATTCATTATTTGATCGAGTTTTATTGAAAACTCGTGTGAAGATGCTGAACGTAGCCTCGACATTGGGAAATGACTAAAGACAGAGTAGGATGCATGATCTTGGGTTCAACTAACCCAAATAGGGGGTACATCAACTCCATTATCTAGAGTATGCTTATCGCACCATTATCTAGAGTATGTTTATCGATATGTTGTGCACGGGGAGTTGATGATACTTGATTCAGGTGTGAGGGCATAGGCTGGTTGTGTTTACCTTATGGTATATTTTATCTAAAGATATACGATGCTCGGAAGGTAGTTTCTGACCCTTGTCATAGGTGATCGGTCTCAGTATGGCTTATGAGTATACTGGGGAGGTCTTTGTGGAAAATTCATTTATACGAACATTCCTTAGCGGTTTTGTTTGTATACCTAAATATGCTGTCAAATGTAACCAATGTAACCATTTCAGCTATGTTATATTTATATTAAACACCTTAGATATTATTATAATATCATAGGATTTTATATATAAATATTTTGGTTATCGTAAGGTGAAAACCCGTCCATGTTTAATTGCGGTGTGGTCTTATGAGATACCTTTATTTACAAAGGTTTAATAAACATTAAATAATTCAACTGACTTGAGTTTTCTCACGCTGGTTTACCAGACCGATATGTGTGTTATTCTTCTTATAATGCTCGGGTCAGCCCCGTGTATATTTCCAGATATTGTTGATGATTCATTGGAGCTCTAGGTGAGGAGTTGTATGATTACCTATCAAAGATTTTATTTCCACTACATTACTTTATTTATTTTAATATCAGCAATTGAGAGGACGAGTTGTTATAACTATCCAGGCTGATGATAGGTTTGTTTAATTTGATTACTGTATCTATACAGTTTTCCTTTGTAAAAGTATCATTTTGATATTATATGTTATCGTTCCATTGTGAGATTCTGATATTGTGTTCTCTTCTTTCTTGTTCTTTTTGTTTTCTTCTTTTATTTAACCCTAATGTTCTGCCTTTCCGGCATTTGAGTGCTCGGCACCATGGATGTATTAGTGTTGACATTTGGGGGTCGAAAAGGTGATCGTTACATCTTAGTATCAGAGCTAATGGTTAAGTGAGAACCTTGACTTTGGTTGGGTATAACTCATTAAGAGATAGGGTAATGGAATGCCTTATTATGAGTTTGAGTGTGTTATGCATATGAGAGCATATTTGTTGGTGCTATAACAATATTTTGTATTGTGTTAATTGGTCTGCTGAGTGCTTATGGATTCTAGTTGATGAGTCTGATCATCTTTATCGATAGAGATTCCTAAACACTTAAACAAGAATAAACTGATACAGTTTTATTTTCAAAATTGGTAAATGAAATAATTTTACCTAGGATTATATTTTATATAAAAGAATAAATCTCAAATAATTAACATAGTTATTTGTAATACATTTGTTTATTAGGAAATGATAATATTAAATTATTATCATTTATTGTTTGATTAGTCGTGCTCAACTAGTTTATGGGCATTGGCTAATGTTTATAGAATTTTCCTTTTTCACAACATGGGTTATGTAGATAGTAATTTATGGAAACATTGAAACGAACTCCTTGTGAATTAAGTTTCACAATTTGACTTTAAGGCATTCGATGATAATGTTCGGTTAAAAAGTTAACTTAAATAAAAAGTTGTTAATATAGCTTAAGAGGAAAGGTAAGATATTAAAAAGATAAACGCTTATGAAATGATTTAATATAAGAAAGTAAACTTACATAAATATGGTTTATATAAATATGAATTATATAAATATAGTTTATATAAATATGACTTATATAAAAATGGTTTGTATAAATATGATTTAAAAAAAAGGATCTAAATTGAGAATTTGAGAACTTAAATCCCGATATTTTTGGAAATGGTTTCTAAGGGTTTTTTTCTTTGAGAAAACAACAATAGTATGATTTGAAACTATTTTAAAGGATTAATATTATTAAAAGAGCTTTCAGATTTGTTCGAGTTCGAGATTACTCTCGAAAACAACAAGTCGATCGGGAAACAAAGTATTTTTCTGTTAGCTAATTCAAGTGGCTCGAAAGTGACTAAAATTGGGCAATAGATGTGTTCGTTTGGGAAGCACTTCTCTTAAGTATTACCCTTCTTTATAAAGGGATTATATTATACTATTTGGTAGGACTCAGTTCCTTGTATCGTTTTATTGTTACTCGATCTTATGAATATTTTCTAGGTATTTTAAAGAAAATATTTTGGAAATTGGTCTTAGAAATGATTTTGTTTTAATCCCAAAAAGTATGATTTGATATCTAAAAGATATATGAATATATTATCATATCAAATGACTTGAAATAAAACCCGGAGTTTAAATACTTAAGTTTTCAATAAAGATATATATGGTTGCTTGTATCATTTGCATTAAGGTAGTTAGTTGTGCATCTTATTATGACATATTGTATGTTAGTTTTTAGTTATTAAAATAAAAGGGAATTTTCGACGATTTTGGACAGTCGAGAACTTCTGAATTGATACAGAAATTAAAGCTAAGTACTTTTGTAGAAATATAAAAGTTAAATTTTTATAAATCTTAAATTGAAAGGATAGTAAGTTGAAAACAAATTTAAAATTTGTTAATCATCCTTGTTAAAAAGAACGCTCGATGTTATTGGGACAACTAATAAATGTCTTTACGTTAGGGTTGACTAAGGGAAGTAGACTCTAGTCTTGAGTTTGGATACCAAAATCCTACTCTACCTAGCTACTTGCCTAACCCGATGGATAAAGAAGTTTAGATGGTTGACTCGATTATAAGGTCCAAATTTATTTTTGGTCTTCGTCGAGATTTTAGAAAGTAAAATTTTAAAAGAATGTTTTGTATATACTCTTAGGATATAATGAAGTATTATACAAATAACGAACTTAAGTCTTGAAATGTTTTCAAAACTAAATTTTGTTTTAATAAACTATTTAAAAAAATATAACAAATAAATAAATAAATAAATATAGTTAAGTCTTTAGGAAATATTAATAAAACTTAGGTAATGTTTTAAGAAATGTTGCATAAATTATTTTAATATTACATAAGAAATGATTTTGTGTAAATAAATGAGAATTGGAAAGAAATTGGTGTGGTTAAGTAACCAATTGAGTTAAGTGCATGAGATGCATGTAGATCGTTTTATTCGCATGTCGGTTCTTGATCTAGGATTCGAGTACATGATTTCAAGGTGGTATACACCGGTCCGAAAAAGGATTTTTTTTTACTAGACTTTTTGACGGCGAACACTTGATATGGATTCTTGAGATAATCCCTAAGTTTTCTATCATAGTTTATTGGTATGTAAGGATAATAGAGGTGTCCAATCAAGGAACCAGATCAGAGTCTGCACTAAAGAAATCAAGTGAGATATACTAGTTTGAAAGTGAAATCTATGTGATCGAGCAAGTGGTCAAATCAATATTGCGTAGAGATGATATATATACATCATACGAGCTTAAGTATAAGTACATACTATCTTGTTTGGCATGTGGCGAGTTCGTTAAATGAATCTTCGGATTGTTTAAGGTAATATGAATAATCAACTAAGTAATAACCTGAGGCTATTGAGCGAAAGGTACACTTAGCAGTTTATTTATAATCCTTATGTGATGAGAAGATTTTTGGCCTGGGCAAACCATTGGCCTCATTTATTAATAAAAGTAATATTGTTAAGTATTATTGTATGGTAGTTTCTTGAATTGTTTATGTTGGAATTTCGAGGACAAAATATTCTAAGGAAGGGAGAATGTAACGACCCGGAATTTCGGACATTTCTTATTTAAATATCTAAATTAAATATTTGAATCCAAGATTTAAAGTGATTAAATATGATTTT
Source organism: Allium fistulosum (assembly GCA_030737815.1). Lineage (NCBI taxonomy): Eukaryota > Viridiplantae > Streptophyta > Magnoliopsida > Asparagales > Amaryllidaceae > Allium > Allium fistulosum. Next base: position 638,576,578 of record CM060907.1, on the reverse strand, counting down.
ATAACCTTATTAACCCCTTTTTAATAAATAACTAATGTTAGAAAAATTATTTTTGAAATGTGTTTACAAAAATATACACTTTGAATAAATAATGAAAATGTGACCGAAAAACGTCTTGTTAAAAATCAACTTTTTACATAATACAAGTTGTGTGAACATATTGCAACTTGAATAGTTATAATATGAACACATTAACTAAGAATTAAAACATCCCATTTCCTAATCAAATTAAATTAAAGTAACCATGTTTAATTAAGGGAACATTAAGGACAAAAGGACCCTTAAATCACTCCTTTATTTAAGTAAAGCATGCTTGTGTAAGAGCATGGTCTTACATGCCTAACTTCATGGCTAAGGAGGAGGTTTTGCACACTTTTACTTCAAATTCCTATGCCTATAGATACCCTCTCATATTAACTCATTCATTCACAAATAAATTCACAATATGTCTTCTTCTTCTTCTTTTCTTCCTCCTCTCTAACTTTCTAGAAATATATTCAATCCAACTCATTTCTCCACCAAACTTTGTCAAAGATCTTATATCATCTAGAAAACATGCTTTAGCCTCTAAAAAGTGGAAGATGATGGAGCTATGATGAAATACCCCCTTAGGCCGTGGGTTTAGGGGAGACCTTTGGCCATGAGTTTGTGAGCATTTATGGTGGAGGAAGAGGAGGCTAAGGCCAAGTACTATGGTGATGGAAGGAGTAATGTGCGTGGGCTATGGCAAAGGTGGAGGAAGGCCGTGAGTACCTTGATGATGGGGGAGGATGTGCGTGTGGTTTAGGGGAGGAAGGAATGGATTTTAGTGATGTTAGGGTGAAGTATAAAATGATAGAAGAAGTGTTGTTTGAAAAGAAGGTTGATAGGAAGAAGTGTGGTTTGATAAAAGTGAGTTAATCTCACTTTGATTATATTATAAATTGGTTGCAAGTTAACTTGAAATATTGCATGATATTTGCTTGTTTAATCTTTCGGTAATTATTGTTAAATCACATGTTAATATTCTTTCTCTATATTAATAATAATAAACGCTAACTACTTAAAGTTAAACCCTTGATTATATACTTTAAAATGTATATAAATTGTTAAAGTAGTTGCTCATTAAACCATTGAATTGTGATAAGTTCATTTGAACATTTAAAATGGATATATTGATGTGTATATATGTTAATACATGTTTAGTAGTAGTATGGTTGGAACTTGGAATCATATATACGTATAAAATAATATGACGGCAAATATTGGATTGAATACGGAATTGTCTGTTTAACGATAGTCGTTGTAAACGTCTCTGAATCCCTTAAACTATAACTTTTGAAAATGGTGATTTAAAAACATATCTTAATAATAACTTGTTTGGTTATTATCTACACTTCTACAAGTGTTTATAAAAGCAAATAATATGTTTTGGAAAGTTATAGAAGAAGTAAATCAAAGTAACAAAAGATTGAATTAAAAAAAGGTCGCTATAGTGACACTTTAAAAATAGTCCATCTTTGAAAATAACGCGTATTTTTGTGGAAACTTTCTTAAGGGTTTCTTTAGCAATTAATATATATTATTATTCGGAAAGTTTTGAAGCCTGGTTCATTTGACATCTAGTTGAACGAAATGAAAAAAGTTATAGTGAAATAGTCGCTATAAGTGTAGTTCGGTAAAATACCCTATTTTCGGGAAATTCACTAAAATAAATAAAAGGTATTCTTTGGGATTTTTCTTCATGGTTTTCAAGTACCCAAAGTATACTAAATAATGTAAAAAGAATGGATCTAAAATAAATTGTTAGGGTATTGAAATTTAGGCTCTAAGTTGTAGCAAAACAATATTGACAATGGTAACAAAACTTTAGATAGCATTTCTATAAATGCTACCTTTTCTATTTTGAACTATAAATTGTTTAAAAATGATATTTAAAATATATATTTTTATCTAATCTTTTTAGGGTTGTTCTAACTTATAAAAGAGCGTTTTTAAATTTGTTTCAAGTTTAAATGTATCTTGAACAATTAATTATGAATTTCTAAACTAAGTAGCTTTTAAAATTAAAACTTGTTTTTCTATTTATTTCAAAATTCCTTACTTTTACATAATATTCTATATAAATAATTATCATATATTTTAAGTAGTTTTAAAAGTATTTTAACATATTAATAACTAATTTAAAGATATTTCTATATATATAAGTTTTAAATATTAAATTCAGTATTTTATAAATAAATATAATAAAGGGAGTTTGGATTTTAACACTTAAGTTAAAATAAATTGTTTTATGGAATCAACTAAAAGTGTATTGCCTTAATTAATAAGTATGGATATGCTTTGATCTTTAAATAAATTTTTAAAGTTAATTATGGATAAGTAAATAGTTTAGGTTGTTGTAAACAGTGTTTTTAGCAACACTTGTTTTTAACCCTTATTATTAATTATACTTGGGAATATAATTAGATATTTACTAATGGATATTTAGTAGAAAAATAAAAGTAAATGGTTTGGGTTTGTTGTGACAAAATTTGTTAGCAACACTTATCTTTAACCCTTAAATATAAATAAATATTTAAGAAGGGAGTTTTAAAGAGGAATGTTTTCGAAGTATAAAATATTTGGGTTTGTTGTGACAATTTGAGCAACACTTGTCTTTAACCCTCAAATATAAATATATCTTTAAGAAGGGAGTTTTAAAGAGGAATGTTTTCAAAGTATAAAATGTGTGTTGTGATAAATGTTTTGAGCAACACTTGTCTTTAACCCTTAAATATAAATAAATCTTTAAAAGGTATAAAATGTTTGGGTTTGTTGTGACAAATTATTGTTAGCAACACTTGTCTTTAACCCTTAAATGTAGTTAACCTTTAAAAGGAGAGTTTTAAAGATAATGATTAAATGGATGGCTTTGGGTTTGTAGTAAACAATGTTTTAGCAACATTTGTTTTTAAACCCTTGAATTATATTTTGGAAGACATATTATAAATCTTTAACAATGGAATTTTAAAGATAATAACAAGTATTGAAATCTTTTGTAAAGAGATAAAAAATGTTATATGTTTAATTTATTAAAGAAAAGGAGTTCATTATAATAATGTTTTGGTAGTAATTGTTTTAATCTCCTTAATTATATTTCAAGTAAGTAATACTTGATAAACGATTTGTGAATACACATATACCGTTAGAATAAGTATATGAATACTTTTTAAGTATTAAAAGAATAAATGAATAGTTAAATTTATAAAGACAGGTATATTCTTTTTTAAAGAGAAATCTAATATATTTATACAAGTATATAAAGGAAATTTTAATTAATAAAAGAGTATTAATTCATAAAGGTAGTCTTGATTTATAAAAGAAGTTTTATTAGACAAAAAGATGTTTTACTAAATAAAGGATAAATTAATTATAAAGGGATAGAAGTCGTTTATGTGACTTGATTATACTAGGATGATAAGTAACAACTATGTAATGAGCTTAGTTTGATTGTTTATGGGATGTTAGTACTAATATGCTTAACACTAAAAGTTAAACAAGTAAGCTTCTCTATTTGTGAGAGTTAAGACTGCTATTTAAGCAGGGACGGAGCAATAGAGCTCTAACCTATCGACATTCTTCTAGGCCAAGGAATAGTTAAGCAGAAAGGTCGAAAATGCGTAAAGTGTGGAACCTTGATTCCCATAAGCAAGCGTTCTGTAACAACCCAGGGTTTCGCACAGATTTATTATCGTCAAATGACGATTAAAATTGTGGGCAAATTGCTAGTAGAACGTTTTAATCAGTGTAAATTCTTTTGAAAAATTTGTTAAAGGATTATACGGGCTTTTCTTTATTAATTCAGCCCGTTTCCTTTTGATTGAGAGATGGTTATATTCAGTCCCCTTTCCATATTCGTTCGCTACCCAACCCACTCTCATTTTGAAAACGAAAACCCTAAGACATAACAACGAAAATAAAATGGCGGCATTTTCTTCGTCCTTGTTCATTCCTCTTCGTCAAGATTAGGGCTTCGAGAAAGAAAAGGGGGGCCGATCAATCTTCGTTCATCTTGAGCTCAGCTCGGTTGCTCCTTCTTCGTGGAAAAGGTGAGTGAATTATCACTCACATCTCTTTCAATCTCAAGTCGCTCGACTTCGTTAGGATGTTAATGTTTTGCTGTCTTGGTTCGATTTCTGCATACCATGACACTTATTTTGTTTGAAATCTGAAAACGTGAATTTGGGAAATTATAATTTGGATGAGTATTCGATTCGATTTCATGAATTGGGGTTTTTAATTGGGTTTGAATCCCTTCGATGCTCGTTCGTAAATATATGTTGGTGTTCAAATTGTCTTCGGTCATTTTTGGTATCGAGAATTTCTTGTTGACCTCGATGTGCTTCCATGACTTCGGTCACTATGATTTTGTGTGTTGCTAATTCCTTGATTTTCATTTGCTTTGTTGGCTTCGCACTGACCTCGGTCACTTGGTTTTATGTATATGATTTCCTGAATTTGTGATGATATGTTGTTCTCTGTTTTGACGTAGGTTGTAATATCCCTAGACTTTGACTGTAATAATATTTGACTTCGGCAATGGCCTGGTTGATTTTAAAATTTGATCTTTGGGTTTCGAGAATTGACTTCGGCACTTCATTTATCAATTTGAAACTGGACTTTGAATCTGTTTTTATGACTTGGTTTCAAATTGTACATTTCGTTGTTTTTACTTTTGGTTGCTTTGCAAATGTTGCTTCGACAGTTGAGCTTAGTTCGACTGTGATGGTGATTTTCGCCAGTGCATTGGTTACCTGAGATTTACTTGACTTGTACAATTGAGTCTATACTTATGTAAGAAGTGTCATTCATGTTGTATAGTTGGTATTGCATCAGGTTGGGCAGTTGTTTTGTTCTAATTTACATCAGTAGCATTCTGTTTCCATGTGAATATGTAGTTTGGCTGACACTTGAATCTTGGTTATAAATTGACATATGTACCACACTGATTACATTATATGGTCGGGTCTTCATGTAGTTTGTATATCTCACTGTTGCATTGGTGTTGTAGCCGCGGTCCTATATTGCGTAGTTCATTCATCTCGTAGTCTGGTACCCTTTTGAAGTCTGGTCTTGAGTGCAGACTTCATATTGCTGCAACTCGTACACATTTGGATTTGAACTTGCCTCAGTTTTGATTTTTGATTTGAGGTCACTACTTTAAATTCTTTGCTTGATATTGCCTTTATCATAGTAATATTCCCACTGCTGCATTGATTTAGAGGCTGCGGTATTGTTTTCTGCTGCATCCCCAGAGATGTGTTATTTATGTGCATGGCCTTCATACCTATGTTGCCTGGTTTCAATATTCTTGCATTTAGTCATATGTATTATTCATATGTATTGATCTTGACTTTTGTCACTTGAAATAAAAGCTGCTGTTGGACTTTGGGTTTTAATTTGGGTTTTCACTGACCTGTACACATGTATTTGCTGTGCATTTGTTTTAAGTATAAATTGCAACATGTTGTAGTTGCAGTTTCTTGTGTCACAGTCGTGCCCTTGTTGGGTTGCATGGCATTAATGCAATTGGTTTTGGTTTCAAATTCATTTGAGTGGATTTACTGTTGTATTACCTTATCTTTGGGCTTTTGATTGTCATGTTGAATTTGAGAACTTTGGGTATTGACTGCGGTCATGGCTTGTTCGATATCACAGTTTTGATCTGAAGCGTGAACTTGTTCACCGCTTCTTTTTTGCTTGAGTTGGTTGAGTTTGGTTTGTTGGTTCTTGATTGTTTCAAGTTGATTTGTGAAATTTTACAGCGAGTTGAATCCGGTCTCAAAGACCCGGGTTTGACCCTGTACATGAATGTAAACTTTCGGTGTACATTTGTGTGTAATTTGTTCCTCTTGATTTGAGTTAGTGCCTGTTGTTTTTGGTTTATTTATGTTGACTTCTACAGTTTTAATTGCTGTCAGTTTTCACCGTCGTGATGATTTCACGTACTGTGTAGCGAGGCAGTGCACGCGTGTGTGTACTGCAGCCACACTGAAATTTGATTTGACTGATCTTTTTGAGATTGCTGATTTATTGATTTACACTGCTTAGTGATATATCTACTGTTATCCGATTCTCTTATTGAGAAGTTAGATATACGTGATTTCTGTGACTGTCGTCTATTTGACTATCTGATTATTATTGCTACCATGCACTAATAACTGAGTTTGAATTAGACTGACCCGTGTATTATTTTCTTTTGAATGTAATACTCGGGTCAGACCCGAGTTATTTCAGGTTGTAGATTTCCTTCTTTGAGTTGCTGTTCGGGCTATGAAGACTTTCCACATCTTTTGAAGTTGTCTTTGTCATTTTGTAGAAATCGTGTCATTGCATAGGATGATATGTATTCATGTATATTAGTTGATAATGTACTTGTATATATAACTTCTAGAGTCGACAGTTGTAGTTGTATCATATGTATTGTGTCAACTATATTGTAACTGACATCAGTTATATATATATATATATATATATATCTATGAGATTTTGTTATTTGTGTTCCGCATTCTTTGTGTATCTGTGTTGTTTTTATATATATTGTCCTAAACTATTATGAACCATCGTAGCTTATTTTATACTGGAATTGGGTATGTCGATGGGAGTAAATAAATAAGAGATGAAAAATAAAAATATATATCACTCCTATCGAAATAACCAATACTAGTGTAAGGCCAACTACGGATGGTCGCTCCTATCCAGCCTTATTCTTCGTAATAATAGACAGTATTTCTTTTAATACTCTTTGTTATTATGAGCATAAAGGTGGGGCGTTACAGTCAAGACTTGATAGTCGATTAGTCGACTACCGATCTTGACCAAACTTAACTTAGAAAGTATACAGAATGCTTCATGGATTTATACCAATAAGAACCCCCGAGGAGGAGTATTCGTACGAAACGCCTCTAGCTTTTGATTACTTCTAAAAAAACCAGAATTGAGTTAACCGGAAATTCATCGATTGGTTTTGAAGAGTCCGAGATCGGTAAGTGTTTTACTTAATACCACTCCAAAACTATTATACAGGTTCTATGATTCGGAAGTGGAAAGATGGAAACCATGTGTGATTCTGAAATCTGTTGAGATGATGGAATCCATGTGGGATTCATTGTTTGATCAAGTTTTGTTGAAAACTCGTGTGATGATGCCGAACGTAGCCTCGACATAGGGAAATGACTAAAGACAAAGTAGGATGCATGATCTCGGGTTCAGCTAACCCAAATAGGGGGTACATCAACTTCATTATCTAGAGTATGCATATCGCACCATTATCTAGAGTATGCTTATTGATATGTTGCGCATGGGGAGTTGATGATACTTAGTTCACGTGTTAGGGCGTGGGCTGGTTGTGTTTACCTTATGGTATATTTTATGTAGAGATATACGAAGTTTGAAAGGTAGTTTCTGACCTTGTCATAGGTGATCGGTCTCAGTGTGGCTTATGAGTACATTGGGGAGGTCTCCGTGGAAAATCCATTTATACGAACGTTCCTTAGCGGTTTTGTTTGTATACCTAAATATGCTGTCAAATGTAACCTATGTAACCATTTTAGCTATGTTATATTTATATTAAACACCTTAGACATTATTATAATATCACAGGATTTTATATATAAATGTTTGGTTATCGTAAGGTAGAAACATGTCTGTGTTTAATTGCGGTGTGGTCTTATGAGATACCTTTATTTACAAAGGTTTTATAAACGTTAAATAATTCAAATGACTTGAGTTTTCTCATGCTGGTTTACCAGACTGACCGGGTGTTATTCTTCTTATAATGCTCGGGTCAGCCATGTGTATATTTCTTGATATCGTTGATGATTCATTGGAGCTCTAGGAGAGGAGTTGGATGATTACCTACCGTAGATTTTATTTCCGCTGCATTACTTTGTTTATTTTTATATCAGCAATTGTGAAGACAGGTTGTTATAACTGTCCAGGCTGATGATAGGTTAGTTTACTTTGATTACTGTATTTATACAGTTTTCCTTTGTAAAAGTATCATTTTGATATTATATCTTATTGTTCCCTTGTGAGATTCTGATATTGTGTTCTCTTCTTTCTTGTTCTTTTTCTTTTCTTCTTTTCTTTAACCCTAACGTTCTGCCTTTTCGACACTTGAGTGTGGCACGTGATACCGTGGATGTATTAGTGTCGACATTTGGAGGTCGAAAAGGCGATCGTTACACTTCTTTTTCAACTCCTGATGTTGAATTCCTCATTGTGTTCCTTGTTTGTTGACATATTCTTACAATTTATGATAAGAAAGATCAGTCTCTCATAAAGGATAATAACATAAGTGGTGCTCTTATATGCAATGTGTCTTATTACATATGTGATATATAGTTTGGAACAATAAAATATAACAAGTACACTCTCTCATATATCGCTTTGATCCATTCTAAGGCACATCTCTTACCCCTCCCCCATCTCTAATGGATCTATTAGTCAAAGACTTAGGTGTTCGCTTAACCTAAGATCTGATACCAAATTTTACATCCTCCATTTACCTCCAGTGCCCAAATACCAATAATCATGCATTGCGTTGTAGTAGTACTAGGATTATGGAGGGAAATCATCAAGGTAAATAAGATCAATCAATGCGAGGACCTATCATATATCTCATGACGTATAAAACAAAATATAATAACAACTGAGATATAAAACATGCGAGACGATGGAATAATCAAAATGAACAAAACAGAATCACAATGCGGCATAAGTTCATCAGATTATACTAAAATAGAAAATAAGAGTTATACATTTCCATACATCATGAACCCCATAATAACTGTACGTATATACAATAATTGTGCTACCAGCTCCATAGCACTGCATATTAGAAATAAGTGGTAGCAGCTCCATAATAATAACATATATAAGAAAACATCAGCCTTTTACTAGTCCTTCGTACAGCTCCATGCGTTATCGCCAACCCTGCCTCTCTACTAATTTAAGAGTATCCAAGAATATTAGAAGCAATGCAAATAAACTCAGGATAGACAACGGTCTAGTATAAGCGGTCTATAATCTCAAAATAGATATAAGGTCAATATATCATAATACGAGCATATGGTATGGAGAATAATACCTGACTTACTCTTGCAACCAACAAGTTAGCATATACAAATATACGCTAAACTACTATTTACTTTAGGATGTACTACCACTTGAGTACAGCTAGGGTGTCGGAGTATTAGATTGGATAATATCTACATCATCTAGACAACCATAGTAATCATCACACAATCTTGCATCTCTCACACTCGGTGTTGTTGGGTATACAATAACTCAAATGATCACATCGTACGATCAACAACTACTCAACATCGTGGCTCCATTAATGATCGAATATTTTCCTACTTAGATGACCAGGAACTAGACCAACATCGTGGCTCCATTAATGCTTGAATCTTTTCCTACTTAGATGACAAGGAACTAGACCAACATCGTAAGGTCCAAAGATACAAATCACGTAGTATGATACAAAGTGAGCGTCTCCACCTACTCCTTCTTTATGAGCATACATCAAAACCTTCGAGTTCTCAATAATCCCTTGGCCCACGTAACAATAGTAGAACCCCCTTGTTCCACTCCATAAGTTATTATCTCATAGAACTTGCCTACTCGGACGATCCCCAGATGCTTCTGCTGCCTTCACATTATAGCACATATAGAATTGGCACTGTAGCATGGATTAATATCGATTCATCATGGATCGGTATAGTCCATGTACTTAGCCAAAATTCACTTTGGGTCACTCCCCAAGTCGAACCATGCCCAATCTAACTTCTTAATGGATTGGTGCCATTGCATTTACTTAGCCAACATTCTCCAGTTTGCTCGCCTTCATTCGTTTAAGTCCGCAAAGCTCCAAAATGCAATCTCTTGCAAATGGCAAGGATGGGCACCGATCCATATAGATCGGTGTTCATCCATTATTTAGTCAAAATCTTTTATAAAAGTGTGGGTCATTACATATATAAAATCAGTTTTGCTAAAAATAAGCTCGAGAGGGAGACAAACTGTTCAAAATACTATAAGGGAAAGGAAAATCACATTTTGAAATGCCTTGTGTATAATTAATGATGTGATGTGATTACATATTGTTATTATGGTTTTACCTAGATTTCATTATAATTTTTTTACTCCATGTGCATGCACTTTAATCGTATACTAGAGGAATTAGAGTGGGATGTTACAATTGTGGTGTATTGGAACTTAGAGTATCTATTACTTGTTTCCAAGTGACACATGCTAGAAAGACTTAGGAACGAACTTACCCATCGAACAACGGGAACACTAAGTATGCGCACGTACTTGTAGTTGTTTATATTGAGTTATTTTCTAGATTTGAATCACTGTTTACTTGATTTACGATAAAAGCCGATGGTCAAAAATCGAGAATAACAAACTGGGAGAGTAGACGTAGGAAGTAGTCAAGGTGAATATTCCACTCCTAACACTTCCATTTAGATAAACCTCTTTGATTTTATTCATGCCATTAGAAATATTTTTGTAGAAAAACTCCTATAGAAAATTGTTAGGCATCCAACGGTGTCATTTTTTAGACAACCATTAACTTTTAGTAGTAAATGAAATTTTCAAAGGGATAAAATGACCTAAATAAGTGGAAGTTTGGATTCTGACGTGTGGTTTTGCATTTGAGAGAATGGAACTTACTAAGAGGCATTAAAAGGAACTTCTGCTACAACAACTACTGGGTATACCTTGGGCATAGTGTGACATTTGTATTGTATTGGATGTTCGAGCTATAAAGTGAAATGGATCTAAAAAAGAGACGATGAACAATTTACTCCAAGATCATATTGAGCCTAACTATTTTACTATTTCCTTACTTTCATTCAAACCAAGAGGGTGTGAGTTGTTCGGTATGTCAATCAAATTGAAGAATTATCTGTGTATGTCGGGGTAATAGTGAGCCTAAGGAGAATGCTAAGTTGTAATCTTGTTTTGTTGATCTATGGAAGGCGCATTTAATTGTTTATTGAATATAGTCTTAGTTTTGGAGGAAATCCATCGGCAAATTTGACCTAGACCATCCGAAAACATTTAATGACAAATAATTCGAATAGAAATAATTCTTTTTCCTTAATCAACACGTTTGGAATTCCTTTGAAATTTACTCTTTTAGCTTGAAGCACATTCTTGAGTAGACATTATCTTCATTAATAGTTGGCTTAGAAGCGCAAACTTTTGGTCCGAACGTAAACTTCCAAAATTGCCTTTTATATTTAATTCTTTATTAATAGTTTTAATATATTTGTTGTCACGCTCTTTTGGTATCAGCATAAAATACCAGAAATGCCTAAATTTAGCATCGCTTAAAATTAGGATCTGACAATTAAGCTTCTTTTAAAAATTCAAAATTTCCTCTACAAATATTTACCAAGTCTTAATATCACTTGAAACTAGGATCAAGCAAATTTGTTTTTTATTAATTAATGATATAAATAAAAATTCAAACTCATAAAAAATTAGATATTGCAACTTAGAAATAAAATTCCAAATTAACTATGTATGATTCAACACAAAAATATGACTAAATATATGTGGTTTCTTTTGAATGTATTAAGTAAATACAATTTGTAGAAAAACAATTCAGTCTTCTTCATCACGCGCGAAGCACGTGCCTTAACGCTCGTGCTAATAATTGGTGTCATACAATCACTAGCCAATCGAGAAGGGCTGAGGTACCCCTTAGGATGCACAACTAAATCCTTGGCAACAACTAGTGAAGCTTGAACGATTGGAAGGTTTAAAAAATTGCTTGGGTGTGGAGCTTGCATCAAATCAATAAGCTGAGGACATCTAATCTTAGGATCCTCATGTGATTCAACTCATGTTGAGGTGATGATGTTGAATTAGAATAAGAGGGAGGTGTTACCCTACGAGACGAGGGGGATATTACCCTACAAGACTGATCGATTTTAGACATTAAGATGAGCATCAACCTCTTCTTTAAGGAGGCACTTGACCAAATGACTATTTTGTTTAATGCAAGATCTCCCAAAATTTTCAAGGAAATTTATTTGCTATAAAAAAATCATTAAGTGAAAGATCAAAATATATTGTTTAACAGTGAAAGTGATATTTTATCCAAACAGAACACTTGATTTTGATGTTTCGATGGATCGAACCCAAAACCTTTAAAACCTCAGTATAGAGCGTCTTATCATTTAACACTTAAACTAATGGTCATTTACCATAAAAGATGAAATATTGTTTAAAACATTAATCTACGACGAAATAACAAATTTTATAAATTTAAGTTTAAAATGCTCTTAGGCAACTCGACCTAACTCAACCCTAAAGTCTCCATGCTAAAACCTTGAATCGGCTGATCTAGTCGTGCATATCAATATGTTTCCTTATGTAGTACCAATAATATACGTAAGCTCATTGGGCTAGAAATCCTGAAGCTCGGGCAATAAACCTCCAATGTTCATCTTTCTACCCAATGCATGTAAGTGGGTAAATAAATCAACAAAACCTGTTAGAGTCAAATTAGAAAACTAATGCTAAAGTCTGACTGAGTTATCTCTATATTAATCACAATTGATCACCGCAAATCCCATGCAACTTGGGTAGATAAAAGAATTCTAGTTAACAATATATAGAAGATTAAATCAAGAAAAATTAAAAGGAGGCAAGTAGAATTCTAAAACCCACTCATCGGCTTCATCCAAGCTAAGTCAGAGATTTTTAAAGCGATAATGAAAGATAAGAGCGAGAGTCAATGAAGGAAATACAAAAAGAAATGCAATATCGCCTGAGAAGAAAGCAAGAGACGTCCAACGAAAGGTGTACAAGTGATATATCAACAACCTCCTCCGCTTTCAATTCTCGAACCTAAGTTCATTCGATGTTTAAGGTCAACAAAAACGAAAAGGAGAGGTCAACGGACAACAAAAAAATATCTTTAAGTATGAACGCTAATAAAAATTTACCTTCAAAATTAACCAAAGCTTCCGAATATTACCAAATCTTAATTACTTAAAAGCTGAATCTAATAAATAGACTTCTTTTGCAAATTCAAAATATCCCAATACCAATATTACCAAGTGTTAACCTAGAAAATGGATGAACATCCAGAAATCGGATGAAAACGCTACTTCTATTAAAAGTAAAGCAAAAAAGAAAGAAAAAAGTAATAGAAAACACACGAATTTTTATAGTGGTTCGACAATCTCTGACCTACGTCCACTTTATGGTCTTTATTCATGGTCGTCTCTCCGGATTACAATGAGTTATATCGAATCTGACCACAATCTAGTGGATCTAATATCTACAATGAAGTTTCTAGAGTGTTTTAGAAGTAGAGGTAGGAGTGAAGAAGAAGAAGACGTCTCCAATGGCAGAGAAATCAGATCACCTTTTGGTTACAAGTAGACTGGTATTTATAGAGAAACCGATGTATGGAGTTAGAAGCCCATTTGCAATGAAATCCAAAAGACGGCCAGAAGTTGCCCAAGGAAAATTGGGGTCACACGACCTAAACCTATAGGTCGGTACCTAGCTAAGCTCGATACCAAGCTATATTTTTTGGTGGAAGTTGAATTCTTCCACTTGTTTTGCCTTTCTCTTATGTACTCGAGTTGTTCTAAGTCCTTCTTTAGGCTTTGAGTTGATTCTTGCAATCTTTCTGATAGCTGCTTTCTTTGCTTTCTTTTCGTTAATCCTTAGAATTGCTCGTTCAAATCATTGAAAAAACACTTGACCACGAGTTACTGGAGTAGCACAAGAGGTGTATGGAGTTTGGGAAGTGAAACGGAGAAGATTTATAAGTCGATACCGACCTATGATAGCTCGGCACCGAGTTATGTGTTTTAGCTCCATTTTGGTTAAAACTTCTTTGAGTTGTTTCTGTAGTCCTTCTCAGTGTGATTCCAAGTTCGTGAATCCTTTCGTTTTTGTTTTCATCTTCTAAGTCCATTTGAAATCTATTTTGCTAAAAGCAAGTAAACATTTAGTATTGCTTAAAATAGAATCCAACAAATAAACTTTCTGTACAAATTCATTTTTTATTAATTAATAATAGAAATAAAAGCTCAGACTAACAGAAAATTAAATGTTACAACTTAAAAATAAAAATTTAAACTAATTACATGATTTGAAAATATGGTCAAATAGTTGTGAAAATCATTTCTCTTGAATATGTTAAACGTATGAATTTGCAAAAAAAAACAATTTATGTGCGAAGCACTTACCGCAGCGTTTGCACATAAAAATACGTTGGAAACTCGATTCCGCCCCTAATTTGCTACATTAAAAATACCCTTCTAAAAACATATTTTAAATTACACCTCTATTTTTAATTTCAATAGAATAAATTAAAACAAAATCGATTTTTTCCAAAAGTAAAAACCATAATCACATATTCTTATGACCAAAACAAATTTTTTTTAAATACAAATACTTGCAGATTTCTCATATTAGAGGTTTTCACAAATATTCAAAATCTATTTTTGAACGGAATAGTTGTGTATTTTAAAACTTTTGAGAAGTTCCCTAAATCTACCGACTTGTCCTCATGAACAAATAAAATAGGGGATTTTAGAACGAGGGAATTAACGAAGAGGACAAACATAACAAAGTTATTTAGATCTAGGCCACTGGTTTTAAAATTTGGAAAGAAGGACAAACTTCATCCCCAAATCTTCCTCTCAACTCATCGCCGCAGCCTCCCCCACGCTACGCAACCTCATCGCGGTAGCCTCCCCCCACTACACAAACTTAGGGTTGCACCACCTCGTCATCCGCATCTCATCCACCCCGTCACCTAAAACTCAATCGACTCTGTTATTGTCTAAGCATGTCAAGATACCAACCTCAAACCCTAAATCACAAACGTTGCTAGGTGTCGCCACCGCACCACCATAACACGCCACATCACCAAACCTCGATCCATCATCGTCAATTAGAAGTACAAAATAAAATCAACAGCATACCAAAAATGCTAGATTAAATTAGCATTATTAATCTAGCATTAAATCAACATAATGCTATATTCATTTCTTTATAGCTCAAAAAATACTAAATTAAAGTAGCATTAAATCAACATAATGCTATATTCTTTTTTTATAGTTCAAAAAATGTTACACAAACTAGCACTATCATTCATACACATACAATAGTATTCTTCTTCTTTTTTTTAGTTAAAAAAATGTTTAAAAAATGCTAAACTAAATTAATATAGTACACATACATTGCTACATTCATTTTTTATAGTTCAAAAAATGTTAAATTAAACTAACATAAAATTAACATAATGCTATATCATTGTTTAAACTAAAAAATGATACATCGAACTAGCACTATTATTCACTTTCACGGTTCATAAAATGATAAATTAAATTAGCATTATACACATATAGCGCTATATTCATTTTGTGGTTCAAAAAATGTTAAACTAAGTGCTATATTCATTTTTTATAGTTTACAAAATGATAAAATCAACATAGTGCTATATTCATTTTTTATAGTTTACAAAATGATAAATCAAACTAACACTATCATTTATTTTTACAGTTTAAAAATGTTAAATTAAATTAGCATTATACACATATAATGTTATATTCGTTTTCACTTATAGATAATGCTAGTTATATTTAGCATTTTCAGCTATTAATCGTTCAAAAAAAAAATTTGACTGCCGCTAGCATCCGATGTTTTCACTGCCGCCACCATCAATGTCATGGCTCTACCATAGTTCTCTGCTAAACCTCCAACACTCAACTCTTCCGTCGTCTATAAAGCCACCTCGACACAAAAATATTTCGTTTAGTAGAACGAATCCTAATCACCTCGAACCAACTGCCGCCGCTATCTCAAACCCTACCCGCCAGCACGTCGTCTGCCAAGCCGCCATCATTTTAATTGAGCCAAAATAAGTTTTGTATTGCGATGTTAGCAAAAAGTTTGACCTTCATGCTAAAAAATAAACATGGTGTACTTACATCAAAATTTTTCCTTATGATTGTCATTTTCCACTTTCAGAAGCATGAAGGCATATTCAGTTAAACAGAATACAAAAAATTGTTCACAAAACGTTTTTTTTGCTGCTAAATGATCTTACAGAGGTCAGTGGAGCTCATAAAATTTCGGTAAACGATATAGTATTCTCAAACTAGTCTCACATAATATGTCAAATGCATGGTTATGCAATCATAGCTGAATCATCATATCACATACATGTAATATATAGTTTAGCCAAGTTCATGATCTCGTGCCGCCTGGTTATGCAGCCAGACAATTATTTGAATTACAGAGTGTAGCATCAACATACGTGCTCGAGATATATTATAATACAAAAGGCGCCATGTAAACCTTTAAACATAATAAAATCTACCAACCAACTTTTAGAAAGCACCACACCAAAGGGCATAAAACAAAGAGAACACCGTGCAAGTATGACCAATCTCCAGAGCATGTTGCTCTTTGCTTCCATTGTGTTTCTTGTCGCCTAAAGTTCAATACAGACCTCTCATTTTCTCCAATCTTCCAAATTCATCTTCTCCTAACATAGCCATGGTAAAATCCACCACTAGAGTACTGCCTTGACTGTCTAAACCCACCTCCTCTACCTGAATGCTCCCAGTTACCACGACCACCATATGATCTACTGCTATTACTACTGTTACCACCGCCGCCGCCGCTGCTACTTCCACTTCCAGGTTGCAGCCAATTGATCCCAATCGACGAAACTCCATTCAACTCTTCTTCCTCCCTCTCATTGTACTCCAAAATCCTCCTCTTTATACTCTCCTTCTCCTCCATCTCCTCTGCCTCCTTTTGCTTTGTGCTTTGCACCAATGTGCTATCTTTGGGTATCAGCATTTGCTTCGTTTGCTGTTTATTCCCCTTCTTCACCAAAACCTTAACCCTAACCTTGCTGTTCATCTCGCTGTTGCTGCCTCCCTCTTCATCCACCGTCTCTTCCCCGCTTTCCTCTTTGGCAGTTCCCTCAAAAATGTTCATAGGCATCGCCATGTTAAGCGTGGGTCTACCACGAAATTCCAGTTTACGAGAATCCAAGCTTTCCTGTGTTAGGGCTTTTAACTCACGGTCGAAGTCCTCCTCCTCTTTGGGGTCGATGCGGGTTATGTTTTGACGAACGTGGACTTTGTCTTCGTCGTCCGAATCGACTTCGTTATCGCCATCGGATCCGTCATTGAATTTGTCGTCGAACAGAAGCTCTTCTTCGTCGTCTTGGCCTTCAAGATCGATGCTTTCTGACTCGGAGTAGCTATCGTTTTCTAAGGTTTCATCGGGTGCTGTACCATTTCCCTCGACTCCATTTGATGAATTTTTGCCGTTAACGGTTGTTAGAGATGTGTTTTTGGAGGAATCTGTGCCCGAAGGTTTTTCATTGGTATTCTTATCCAATGATGTGTAATCGTTTTCTTCAACTTCTGTTAAAGCTGCATCAACCTCCTCGATTGTTGAGTAACGAGTCATGTTTGGTCTCAGCTCCGAAAACATGTCCTGTTAGGATATTAAGCAGTGTAGTAAATAGAAGTAACTGGTGTCCTGATACTAAATGTTGGAGTAAAAAGATTTAGTATGTGTGGAAGGGTGTGAAAATAGTTCCAGCCTCTTCATATTATGGTAGTGTGAAAGTCCCAAATTCAGGTGTATGTTGTCAATGTCTGAATACAATATGCATGTGCATATGTATGCATATGTACATATATTTATGTATAAGAATATGTATGCATATGTATGCAATTAAGTGTGTGAGCGCATGCGCGCGCACGTGTATACATGCAGAGACAAAGCCTCTTTGAGATGAAGAGGTTCAGCTGGCCCCTGCAAAATTCAATAATAGAAAGGACTGGTGGATTGTAGGTGACGAAAAACAAAACAGCAAAGTCAAAGCATGCTGAAAACAGATGGGTAATAGGAGAATCAATTAATGAATCATCTTTGTTTGAAGGTTATAAAAAAGAACATTAATTGAATTTCATATTTAATGTTGAAAATTTATTTTAGAAAAAATGTGGGATACAGACAGTTGCTTCTAGGTTTAATGATTTGTGAAGAGGAAAAAAAACCTCATTTTTTACAACTTTTAGATACTAAAATAAGTATAAAAAGGGTATTGAAACTTTACGTTTTGCATTTGCTCACTCATCGGATATTTTGTTAATACCATTATAAACGTCTATAATACAATTCCATAAATTTTACTGTTTGAAAATAAAATTGAATATACTCGAAAAGTTGTTCATGCTTGAACCAACAGTTGGTTCAACTTTTCCATAAAAGATTATGAAGTACAATGCAATTGCACCCGAACCAAACAAAATAACAACAAAAAAACATGTATTATAGATAAAGAAATTATATCTACTTTTGTTCTCAACCAGCATCCAAATGCATTTTGAAAAACATTAGTAAAATTTGAATTGAAAAAAACCAGTTCAAAAATTTTGATGAAAATATTCTAAAACAGTTGTATATACTTATACATGTTGAAGTTCGCAAGCTTAGTGATTACACACACACGTATGTATGTATAACCGTATTAGTGAAATAATAATTACAAATTACTGTACAAACTTCACCTCATCAGAATTGTCAATGGCTTTGCCCCTGTATATATGTGTGCACGCGCGCGCATGCATGTATTATTATGTATGTTTATATATGTGTGCGCACACACATACATACATACATGTATAATAACACATACATACATACATGTATAATAATAACATGTGGCACAATAATGCAGTATATGTTCAAGTTTCAGTGCCCTATGGTGCGAGTCTGGAGCAGACTATCTGTGTGGTTACTAAACAAAAAACACTGCAAATATTGCCAATTTGTCAAACTAATGAGGGTAATAAGACTCGGATTCATATAGTTACAAATCTTTTATAAATCAGACAGTTTCTTTGAAATGAAAGCGTTTGGTGACAGAACCAGAATTCAATCAAATTGAAATAACATTACTAACCTGAACATCAAATTCAATATCAAGTGGTAATGGGCTTTTGCCAATCACATATCTTTGAAAATATATTAAGAACTTATCCAGCTTTCTTTTAGAAGAACCTCGGTCAAAGTAGTGACCACACGTCTGAAGAAGAGTTACTATCATCCTGATTCGAAAGCAATCTTCTGGTGGATCCAGTACATCTTGCTTCAGTTATAGGAAATTATCAGAGTTATTACATTGATATACGGGTATTTATCCAAAAACTGAAGATTTAATTAGAATAATGATGCAGCAGTGGACTTTCTAGACTACAGCACATGCTGAAGAACTCGAACTTATTAAAAGTTCAGAAAACCTAAACAAAAACACTGCAAATATTGCCAATTTGTCAAAACTTAAGTTCGAAATAATCACGCTATGACAACTAGTATATATGCACGCTTATGCGTGCCTTTGCTCAGTATGGACATTCTACGGTTGACTTTTATTTTTGTTGTCCAGCTTCAAAAAACAAATTTGTTCGAACAATGCTTTTATGTTTATTTGTTAGTTGTAAAATCTTTGATGACATTTGTTATTCGTATTTGTAAATAACTTGAAAAAATTTGAAGATATATTTTTCAAAGTTATGATATTACTTCTGTCTACTTATTTTCATATGTAGGCTTTATGAAAAACAACTTAAGAGAGCATGTATTATACATAAATATGTACATACATACAATCATTTGGGCGGATATACATTTTTGAGCTGCAAGCGAAGTATTTAAGATAAGTTATTCATTTTGTAAATTGTCGTCGTTAAATTATAATTTTAAATAACGTGGTTAGAATAAACAGTGAATTACAACGATTCATTCAGTAAGCCAAAAAATTCAAGTTACATGCTTAAAAAATACTTTTAAAAAATTAACATTTTGGCACTCTTTTATTTTATCTTTGTGCATAAAATGAATTTTAAGATTATATAATAAAGTAATAACGTTTTCTTGTTAAAAATAATTTTGTTAAAAATAATCTTATTAAAAGTAATATCATAAACATTTAAAAATTCATTTAAACATTTTACCTTTAATTAATTCAAATAAAAGAAAAATCATTTATATGTTACAAATACTTCGGTTACATTTAAATTCACTTAAGTAACAACATTTAAATAGTTTGAAAAAACACTATTATAATCATGTAAATGCTTTAAATTTTAACTAATTATATTGGAGACTGATGTGTAAAAAGTTTTTGGCGTTAATGTGCCAAATTTCTTTACTCTGATTGGTATGAGAAACGAACGAAGGATGTCAAACGCATCTTGCCAAGTGAACAAAAGTTTAAATTGCGGTTGGTTTACCATTTTTAGTTTTCAGTTTTCGTCCATATAAAAATATGCACGACGCATGTATATTGTAAAAAACGGCCAATTTAGAAAACAAAGAACATATAAAATAACAATTTTTTGTTATTCTTCGTGTTTTGGAAGATAATGAAAGAATGAGAAACAATCTATTTTTCCGTCTTTCTTCATTCTCTACGCCATTTCCTCTATCTTTCTTCAACCTCCTTCGTCGTCTCTCCGCCATTCTCATATTTTATAATGAATGTTAAAAATCTAAAACACAAAATACAAAATAAACCAAACGGACGTTTAGTATTTTGTTACAGTGAACGATACTCTATAAAATTTTGCTTAAAGATTTTAATTATTGGTTGCTTTAGATATTAATATGATCGCATTATTAAAAATTCCCAGATTGGGGTTTCCTACTTCTAACGTAAAGCATAAACGATGAAGGGTATAATATATTTTTGAACTTCGAGTGTATTACTGTTACTTGGATCTGAAACTTCCGTAATTTGAAGTAGGAGCCGTCGTCAGAGAAATGGAGATCCAATCGTTGCCCGTGTCTAAAATGATGTTCTAAATCTAATCGTATAGAAGTTGACGACAACGAATTGAAACGAATACTGGATTGTGTTAAACCCATTTGGATTTTGTCCCATATCGGCGACTAAATCAGAGTTAGTCTAATGTATATGAAGGTACGGTAGTAGGCAAAGGGCATTTTTGCAAATCCAGAAAGAAGCGGTTGAAATTAGTAGAGATTATTATTATTATTATTATTATTATTATTATTATTATTATTATTATTGTCCAGATCGGAAATTGTATAGCATAGTTGAAGGCCCCTCAAACTCAGCAGAGTATTCAATTTGCAAATGAAATCCAAACACATTCATGGTAATTCCATTGACTTATGGGGCCGTAACTCCAATGCATAAAATTGCTTGTGAGCCCATACAGATCTCCTCCCTCATCAATTCCTTTAGCACTCATCCTTCCAATATCTTCTGACAGCATATTTTATGCATGCTTTGTACATTGCCAATGCTGATTTTTATAGCAAAACCAATAGAAAGCTCTTTGGAAACACTGTTTTGGTTCATAAGTAATAATCAACACATGAATATGTTAGAAATGAATGAACATGGTAGATGTGAAGGCATTTAATGCCTTGGAGGATGAATAGTAGGCAAAGGGCATTTTTGGAAATCCAGAAAGACGCGGTTGAAATTAGTTCACGGAGTTATCATTATTAGTAGTAGAGATATTGTGCATTACTGAAAAGAGTCAAAAGATGACAGCTTGCAAATCAATAAACCCAATGAAAACATGGTTAGAAGTTACTGTTAGCACAGTGAATGCTGTAAGATGGCTCTTCAAAAAATCTCCTGTTAAAAATCAGCATGCTTCAAACATCGATTACCATATCTAAAATGTGTCCACCATTCTATAAGAAACGGTATAATTTGCTGATATAATACACTACTCGCTATTTGACTCTCTTATACCCTGACTAGTTTAATACAAGGATGAATGGGATATACCAAAAGGAAAATTGAGGTCATTTAAGCTGGTACAATGCTAGATAGGTGCAGAACAACTAAGCATAGTTAAATGATTTAAGCATCAAATAAGGATGTGACAAGATATCGTGTATTAACTGCAGAAGTGTATTCCTCTTTAAAAAAATGGACGGTAAAAAATTTAAAAACACATGCAGAGAAAGTAACTGAAGCTCTCCGCAAATAATCCTTTTTTTACAATGGAATAACAATTATTGTAAGAACAGGAAGTACTTACTTCTGGCATCCCTTGACCAAAAGCGATAATTAAATATAATGTCTCAAATATCACAGATGAATCAATATGCTCGTAATTGTACAGCTCTCCTAAGAATCGCATATGAGCAATACGCCTCTGTTGCATGGTGTAATCATTCAATTCCAGACCCAATCTAATCTCTTCCAAAACCTGAATTCAAATTGACATGTCAATCGTCTAGACGATATTTGTTAATAAAAGTAGAAAACAGTAACCAAAACATAATTGACCAAATAATTTACGAAAAGCAATTTAAATTGAGATTTTAACAACACATGTGCCTTTCAAACTCACTTTTGGCCTCTTTAAAATAGTTGATTACATCAGGGTAGTGACACTTCTTTAACTGCTTACCGTTAGGTGGAATTAGCTGTACAAGCGTATCACCACTCTCTTTAATTGCTTATTGTTACTGCAATTGTTGAGAACCTTTCCAATCAATATTTTAGATCATAAAAACCCATATGGCGTTTGAGAAAATAAAAAATTATACATTGAACTGCTGAACTCCCAGATTAATATGTAACGGAAAGAGCTTTAAACTCGCAGAAAATACAGTTGGTAAATATTTATCTTGGTTCAAGGTGTATTTGTAAAGAAAAGAAAAACCCGAGGTAAGTTTCAAAGCTGATTCTATATCTGAAATGAAACCGACCTCATCCACAACTGCAACTGCAAATTCATCATGGTATCGACTAAGACCTGCAGTGAGAATAGCAATGAGATGGATTTGACTGTACTTTCCCTTGTGAACCTTCAAAAAACATTTCAGTAAGTATGGTTCACATTCACTCCAAGGTAATTTTCTTAGTTGTCTAAGAACGTATTCAAGAGAAGACTTGTCGAGATCTGAGAAGAGTAACTTTCTTATATACTGCACCAAATGAAAACAACTAACGTCAATTAATTGTGCTTGGCTCATAAAACATTCAAGAAAAAATATGCAAATTATAGTTCACCTGATACAATGGAGGTCGTATTTTTGAAACTCGAGCAGAACGCTCAGGTGGTTTGCATATGTAGTATGCATTTTCTACCAAAGTACTATGACGTGGATCCAAGTTTTTTACATTTTTTAAACGCATAAGTATCTCTAACATATTTGACATGCGAATTGTTGTTTCAGGTGATCGATAAAGAAACCGCCCACATGTTTCTAGAAGGTTGCAAGCGACGTCAATATTGTGATGATTAAAGTCGTCCAAGCAAGCCTGCATGAAACATCGAATGATGCTAAATTTCTCCCAAAAAATGTATGTTGTATGGTAATATTGACAAAATTTTCAAATTTCAAACTAATGTAAGAACTTTGGGTGCATGTGAGTGATGTATATAGCTAAACTGGGATTTGAAGGTGATATCGTAGTTGAGTGTACAGGGGCACCAACAATAGACTGAACGAGAAGTCTGCAATTTCATTGTAAGAAAAAACAAAAGGGTGCGCTGTAGCATTACAGATTCAAAAAATGTAGGAGTGCAGTATCAGTAAATAACTCATTATTGACCATACACTCAACAATTTGTCGAAAATAGAATATTACAAACCCTAAAGCAACAACACAGATGATATAAACAGACATATATGAAACTTTCTGTATGTCAAAGATGAAAGCAATAACAGTAGGCTGAAGGAGAACACAAAATCAACATGGCAAAATCAAAGTGCAGTATCAAGAAATGTAGGAGTACACTCAACAATTTGTCGAAAATAGAATACCAAAATCACTAAAGCAACAGCAGAGATCATATAAAACAATATAATACTGAAGTATCCATATATGTCAAGGATGAGGGCAGAAGAAATAATTGCGTACTCCCAAAAGCAATGGCTAATAGTACCTTCCGGTCATCCAAAGACTGAACATTCAGATTACTGGAAATAGATCATTGCTAATCTACTAAATTACTGCAAATAATCATTGTTTTAAATTTCATCAACCTCATTTGAGGTATCATTTTTACACTACGATGGAATGGAATCTAGAACAAGATCGCAATCTGAAATCTCGTTCGAAGTTATGTAATTCCTTACATAACTATTTTTAATTTTTTGTAGAGGTCCAAAAATATTGTAATGATTTTTGTTTTATTTTTACTAAGGTGAGTAATAACAAAAGACTTCGTTTTTTAACAATGTTCAAATATATCAAATCAGTTACTTGACCACCATTATCTCAAAAAAAACTTAATACATTCTTTTTAGTCCAACAACTTCCCATGCAAATCAAATATGTTGCAAAAAATTATTTTATCTTTTAGATACAAGGTATTGGAAAAATTATAAAATATCAATTTTAGACTCATAAATTACTATGAGATTGTCCCGAGAAGTACATCTACTATACCTCATCTCATCTGCCGATACAAATATTGCATATGAAATACCAATATGAAACGTAATTAAAATCCAAGTATTAGACCCTAGCGCATGATTTAATACGTTATCTTGGTTACTCCCAAATAGCAAGGGCAGTTTAGCACGTTATGATGTAATAATTAAAATCCTAGTATTAGCCTGTTATGATGCAACTCATTAACATGGTGATATCAAAATTCTCCACACACATAAAAAAGAAGTTACTAATACAAAGAACATAGATGGGACCATTGTTGTCAAAAATCTTAAAATCTTACGATTTAAATCCCGATTCAAACCGGATCCCTCCCTTTACGATTCGATTTACATTCCGATTCGAACTTTGCTAAAACCACAACGAAAAACACATTCAACTCATGCTGATATATTTAATATACTTATTTAGATTCACAATTCTCATTATAATGTTTTTAAAACAAAATAAAAATGGAATTAGAGAGAAAATTAAGTTTTTAAGTTTAATTGTAGAAGTTCAAACATCAAAATCAACTTCAAAACGCATACAAATCTTAAAATATGGATATTTTAAATCTACGATTTACGATTTAAATCTCGTTTTGATTAACAATTTAAACATTTCGATTTACGATTTAAATCCCATGTTGAAAACCTTGGATGGGACTACAAGAAGACCATTGTCTTCACTGAAAATTATTTCATGTATATTCCCATATTCATTATTTGAAAATTAGAAGAGCCCTCGGAGAAGCCACTAGTTTAAGCTAGCGGTAATAGTGTACATTGATACTAGTTTTTTCTTGCATCTGTCAACATGGAACACATACAGATGTATGCATACATATATACATTTGTACGTATATGTGTGTGAGTTTTGAAACAATGCAATTTTTTGTGCAAATGATCCCGAGAGCAAATAGCTTATATCTACAAAAAAATTGTTTTGTTTCAAAACAATTTTTCCACAAGAAACAAAGAAATGACCAAAGCAGTCAAGGCAAAAATGCGCAAAAAAAAGGCAAGGCTTGCTATGCGCTTTTCCTTGCTAAAACTGCTATTAAACACGGTATTTTGACAATTAAAAATTGCATATATGTGCAATTTTGAGAATAAAATTTCATAAGTTCATCGCAAACCAAAAAAATAGTCGAAAAGTCCATCAACTTAAGTCTACAACAACAAAATATTTAATTTTCTTTCAAATAAAACAATAGCGCGGTTTTTTATAGCTTTGCGCCTTGTACGGCTTTTTGCGCTTCAATGATCACCTGTGCCTTGAGTCCCAAAAAGGCCCACCAGGCACGCCTTCCGCTTTTTTGTGCCTAGGCGCACGCGCCTTGACAATACTGGAAATGACTACATAAGGGAGTGACTATGAATCCCCATGTATGTGTGCAGACACATACAAATACATATACATACATGCATACATATATACACACATGTATATATAATACTTAGACCTTACTCTCTACAACTTCATGATAATGATTGCCTGTGGTGTTTCTGGCCATAAATTAAGATAAGGAAGATTATAATAAAGATTATAATACGAAAATAGATCAAAAATAAGGAAAAATGCACAAAAACATGGAAGCTTATAGTCATCCAGAAATATGGCTTAGGTCCACTTTATATGTTTATTACTTGATCTCTTCTAGTTTTGGTCGTTTTCGATAACGATTCAGAAATACAGAAGATGAAGATATAAAAAATATGGAGTTTGGCAAAGTTTCAATCATTTTTTACTAAAGAAATTTTGACCACTTTTTATGAGCTATCGAGGCATAGTTATAAGTCTTCTCTTTGCTTGCTTAAACCGAAAAAGTCTCTAAAATCTCAGATCTTGGCCGCTGACTTTGTTTGCATTTTGCATTTGAGGTAGAATAGGTCAAAGCAAGGTTTTAAAAACGATGTTCGAATCGTAGATCGTAGACTTTAAATCGAAAAAGGATTTAAATCGTAAATCATAGTTTCAAAAAATTCATATTTTGTGCTTAGTACACACATGGAAATTGATTTAGATGTCTCTACATCTAAACCTAAAACTCAATTTTCTCTGTTGTTACATTTTATTTGGAAAACAGTAGAGTTGGAATTGTGGATCCAAATAAGTATATTGAAAATATCGGTACAAACTAAATAATGTTCCACAATTACAATTTTAAATGAATTTGCATCAAAATGTAAATTGAATCATAAAGGAAATGACTCAATTTGAAACAGGATTTAAATCGTAAGATTTTATCTTTTTTACAACAATGGGTCAAAATCAACTGGGTCAAGAATGCTCCACGGGGCCGCATTCAACCAACACGGCATTACTTCAAGCGCCGTCCCTTGTACATTTTGCCACTCCAACACACCATGAACGCTTTATCTCCTCTATTTCGAGTGTATTCTCGAGCGCTATGAATATAGATATTTGAATATCTCTAAAGCTTATTCTCGAGCGCCACTTCGACGATATCTTCAAGCGACTTTCAACAATATTTGATTTCTAGCTTAAGCAATCCATGGCTATTTTTCACAAAAGCTCACCAGCATAATATGGTATGATAATGGTATTCATCCGTGAATGATTTATACAAAGTAATATTGAGTTTATTATCCAAAACAACTTCCATTTTTGGGTTAAGTTTATCATTACTTGTGCATCAACTAAATGTTATATATCTAATTATCTATACACTTTTGGCCCAGTTATTTCTCACACCTTTAAATGGAGTATTTTAAATGAGTGTTGAATTTGTATACTAAAAATGTAGATAGATGGAGGAAAATTAAACTGTGATTATATGAGCATCGTTAAGACGGATGAGGTGGTGATTCAAATAATTTGACTGAAGAGAGTATTCATCAACACAAGTAGGGACTAATCTCCGAAACCAACCACACATTGTGCTTATCTTTTAATTTCTAATGATTTGAAAAAAGTGTGGAAACAATGTGTAATCATTACCCACTACAGTAAAAAATACTCTATTGTTGATGATAAAGCATTATTTTTTCAACTGCATAATAACAAATAAAGTTACTGGAAGTTAATTAAATTTAAAAAAAAAGGATAAAGTCAAGGATCACTAGCTCTAGCTCAACTGATAATTGGTATGAAGTTGTAGGCTGAGATCCTAGAGGTCAAGGGTTCAAATCCTCAAAGACATCAAAATGAGTGTTCTGTTTAAATAAAGTACCACTCTTATTATAAAAAATGAAACAATGATACAGAAGTATTTGTAAATGTAACCCTACTAGCATTAAAATGTTCTATTACTAATAAAGCACTATTTTTGCAATTGCATTATAACAGATAAAATTATTATAAGAGTTGATCAAAGTATCAAACCAAAAACACTTCCAAATTTCGATCATATCAGCCACTCTTATTCTTAAAAAATGTTCATATCTCACTTTTACACATAACAAGACAAAATCACTTTTCATTCATCTCATTTGACATGCATCTCGACCAATATACCAAAATCTCAATCGAAATTTGGACCAAGAACTTAGTATAAAATCTCATCTAAAATCATATATTTTTGTTTTATATAGCTTTTTTATTTTTATACGATCAAAGTAGAATTATTCTGCCAATTATTAATTGATAATCCATATAATCATATTTTTACTTTTTATTCTGGTAAATCACAACAAATGGCCTTATATTTTTTTCCCTTTTATCAATATTTGAATGAGAAGTAATTTTTTAATTTATGCCCAATTAATCAAGCTACTAAGCTCCTATAATAAAATTAATTTTCTCTTTCTAATGCAATAACTGTCTTCCTATGCAACTGAGGTATGTTATACCTTTTTAATAACAAACATTAATAAAAACTAACAAATATCAATATAGACTCGTAAGTTACTCTAAGCTAGCCACGAAATGTGATTTAAGATCTGAGATGCACATGTGATATATAATTACTCCTTTCGAAATATCACCCAATACAAAATATTGTTGTGAAAATCTCAAGACTTGATCAAAACCCAAAATTTGAAACATTAACCAAGGGACAAAGGATTTTTTTTTTAGAACAGTTAAGAGAACCAAACCTTGTTAGAATCGGTGTTTTAAAAAATGCGAGTGAGGCGCGCCTCAAAGCGAGGCGTTCCCAAAAAAGCACCGAGGCGCATCCATTGAGGCGTTTTTCCATAAAAACGTAAGCCTCAAAGGGTTGAGGCGGAAAAAACGTAAAAAAAACGTTTGAGGCGTACGTTTTTTCCCACAGTTTTTTTTACATCGCTGCTGAACTTCCTATTCCGGTCTTTTACTAAACCATTCAACTCGCTTAGGGTAAAAAAAGCGAGGTATTTTTTTCTTTTAAAATTTGTATTTCGATTCCTGGACTGGAATCGAAATCGATTCCTTATTTTTTTTAATCAAAAAACATACCTCGTTCCTTTGAATGAAAATTGAGTTGATTCATCTGCAGGTAGGCATCTAATCAGCATTGGGTTGAATTAAAAAAAATAAAGTTTGCTGAGTTTTGTTGAGAAGACAAATTTGTGCAAAAGTCGATAGTCGAGTTACTGAGTTTTGTTGGACAACTATATTTTGTTTGAATTGCATGTAGTAATTTATGTTTCTTATGTACTATTTGACATTTAACGTTATTCTATGTCTATTTTCATTATATGACTTGCGCTTTTTTTTCCCTTAAAGGCTTACGCCTCGCCTCGCCGGCATGAAAACGCCTCATGTACGCTTTCGCGTTTTAAAACATTAGTTGGAATTAATGTCATGTAAACATCCTACGAAAGTATGCATTGACCCAACAACCAAGGTTTGAGATTCCAAGTGACATGTCAGAAATCAAGACATTCCATCCAAGTTCCATCATTGATCGAACCAAAATACGCTTAATAATTTATTTCCGATCAAGAGTAAAAATTCACTATGTAAAAAAATCAATTTAAATCAAAATTCATTGCAGATCTAAGATTTGGATTTGAAAAATCAAAGAAATTCAAAGAATACCTATTAAGAAAACATGTTGCAGTAAGAATTCAAGCGAGTAGGATTCGAGTTAGATCTGTGGAATCGAGCGTGATTTTTTTTTAAGTTAAAGATGGAAGATTTAGAGTTCAATGTTCAGTAGACAGAAGCTACGGAGTAAGATATGGAGCTTAGAAGGATAGAAACAATGGAGTATATTAGGGTTTTCCTGAAATGATATGGTAAATAATATAACTGGGCTTTAGGTTGATGATATTGTTGATTTAATTACACTTCAACAAGCCCAATAGTTAGATTATAATTTGATAGGCTCAAGGCTTTATATTTGTTAAATAATAATTATGCTGCCCAAATTTGTTCATTGTTGAATGATATACTTGGTAATTATACTTGTGAAATATTCTTGTTCATTAAAAGGTAGAAAAATATCTCAAAAAGTAATGAAATCCGGAACCAGAACTAAAATGGAATTTTCAAATTTTCAAAACGAAATCAAAATTTCAAAAATCACAGATGACTAGAACAGAATCTGAAAGCGGAACATTAAACCTTGTCCACGCCACATACTTCGGCTTAATCTAAGGGATATATGCCATCATTGGAAATCAACTCTTGCACCTCTCATTGGCAACCCAATAGTTTGACCAGTTGAGCAACCTCTTGAAGGGTAAAAAAACACAAAGGATGTTTGGTTCTGATGCCGGAAATTTTGAGTCCTTGTTCCTTAATATTGTGTTTAACTAATAAAAGCGATCTTAGCTTCTTCTTTTTTCATCAAAATGACGGTATATTTTAACTTTAATTTTACTCCAGAAGATCATGAATGCACTACAATCCTTAATCTATCTATTCTTAGAGTATCATAATTTCATTATGCTGTTACCAGCAATATCCTCAGCTCCATGCCATAGACAACATAAATTTATTGCCTTTATTTACATCAAATTGAATGCAGATAGTGTTGCCTGGTCCTAAATTATTGTTCAAGTGCCAGCAATGTTGGCAAGAAAAGAAATGCAATATTACCAGTTAGCGTTGAAGAAACTTGGACTATATGCCAAATTTGCATACCTTTAAACAACTAAAAACAAGACTTGCAGGTGCGATCTTGAATTTGCATAGTTCCCCAATAAACCTGATGTTTTTTATTTTTGATTCAATGTTTGTTTGGTCCTACCAATGAACATAGAGAGAAAATTCAGTTTGATTAGGAAAACATCTATTTATCAGTAAAAAAAACTTGCAATGATGAAAATCAAAGCAAACCTTCTTGTTTATCAAAAAACTAAAATCCTCTTCCAGCATTGCAAGAAGCGTAGCTGGAATATCCTTCATGCAAGTCGATAATGTAGCCACCAAGCGAGAATAGTAGGGCAACAACTCTAATGAGGTTCTAGGTACATTAAATAAAGTTCTCACAAGTTTCTTTCTGCTCGATTTTGAATTTAAGTAGCAGAATTCCACCTGAAAAAAAAAGTGTAAGAGAGAGGGGAGAGAGGGAGTTACTGCGGTAGAAGCAATGTACTGCAAAAGAAATATCCTAGATAAGGTATAGAAATTACCGTCAACTGGTCAATAAGATCCCGGCTTACGCAACCTGGAAGCCTCTGTAATAGAGCATCCAAGCTTGTACCATCCATCGATTTTCCCCTTTCCTTCTCAGTTTCCACCTTTTTTTCAGCATCTTTTGATTTTTCTTTGTCAACATCTTTAACCTTTTCCTTGCCTTTCTCTTCTTTATCTTTGGATTGTTCATCTGCCTTGCCTTCTGATAACATTTCTGAGCCAGCGGAAGCATCAGAGGTCCCGTGTAGTTCTAAATCTTGAGACTCAGTGGAAGCTTCCTTTTAGATCGAATATTTGATAGCTCATCAGTTAAGGTATTAAAAGGCAAACTGATGCGCCTAAACTTACACAATAAAATCTTTATTGATAGTTGGTTTGGAAGCGCAATCTTTTGGTCCGACCGTAAACTTCTCAAAATATCCTTCACTCGTATATAATTCAAGTATTATCTATATCATTCCTTTTACAAGCGCCCAAAACAAAAAATAATTTATGTTATTTCTAACATTTTATTTCTACGCTGGACTGGAACAATTCAAACCAAGTTAAAACTTGAATATTTCAATGAATATATTTCTAGGTTTGCGTGTTCACTAAAATGAGAATAGGTCAAATACGCACATCTTGATAATAAAAGATTCTTCTAGATAATTCAATACATCTTTAATGATAGTTATAATATCTTTGATGCCACTTTTTTTTGGTATTTGCGTAAACTACAAAAAAATGCTCATTTATCTTAATATCATTTAAAAATTGGATTCAACTTCTTTTAAAAATTCAAAATTCCCCCCTATAAATATTATCAAATCTTAATATCCCTTAAATATATGATCTAGTAAATAAACCTCCATAAATATTACTAAATCTTAGTGTGCTTAAATATAGTATGCAACAAATAAATTTTCTTTACAAATTCAAAACTTCTCTTTACAAATATTACCAAATCTTAATACCACTTAAAATAAGATCTAACCAATTAACTTTTTTACAAATCAATAGAAACAAAAATTCAAACTACCACTAATGTAGATGTTGTAACTAAAATAGAATGAAAAGAACAAAAATTCAAACTAACAACAAATAAACTTTTTGAATATGTTAAACGTATTCACTTTATAGAAAAATAATTCACGCGTAAAGCGCAATTTTTTGGTCCAACCGCGAAGTTTCAAGAATACCCTTATATGTATTTCTTTATTAATAGTTGTAATATATTTGTCGTCGCACTCTTTTGGTATCAGCATGAAATGCAAAAAATGTCTCTCTACATATACTATTATTAAGATTTAGCATCATTTAAAAATAGGATCTGACAATTAAGCTTCCTTTACAAATTCAAAATTTCATCTACAAATATTTACCAAGTCTTAATATTACTTAAAAATGAGACCTAACAAATAAATTATTTTACAGGTTCGTTTTTATATTATTAATAATATAAATAAAAAATTAAACTAAAAAAATAGAATTGCAACTTAAAAATAAAAATTCAAATTAACTACGTATGATTCAACACAAAACTATGGTTAAATATATATGGAAATCATTTTCTTTTGAACGTATTAAACAAATACAATTTGTAGAAAAACAATTAAGGTGTCTTCATCACGCGCGAAGCGCGTGCCGTAACGCTTGTTTGAATAACTTGTATGGTCATGTAAAGTTTGGACGTATGCAGCCCACATTCCAAGAGTTGCATGCTAGCGCTACATATGCGGAAATAACTGATCCATTGGTATAATTCGAGTAATTTTTTGACACTCAACTTGGAGCATTAATAATCCAATTATTATTGTTTGCTGTTGTCAATCCTAGGTGGGAGTATTTTGGAGAAAAAAAACAGATAATAAGCAATATTATTATTTTCTTGGATTTATTGGTATTCACGATGAGATAATGGTTGATCATGTGATACATGGCCCTTATACGGTTAGAGCTTGATTTTTGAGGCTCCAAGTAGAGCATCAAAACGTTTTCCCCAAAATTTTATTTTAACAAATAAAATGAGTTTTCAACTCATTTATTTTCATAACCAAAAAAAAAATAGTATTGGTAATAAGCTAAACGTGGGACCATACACTCAGAAGTGGTAAGATTTTATTGTTGAGCTAATGTTATTCAAAAAAGAATGCGAGTACATTGATCGCCTGGAGGGAAACGGGTCCAGAACCAAAAGCTTGCTAAAAGCTAAAACATATTGGGAGAGAACAACAAAAGACTTCCAAAAAAACTAAAAACACATTATTTTTGTTGCATATACGTACATTTTGTTGGTCTTGTGTCTTCTGCTCATTTGGCTTTGGTTCTGCTTCTCCCAGTAATACAGCAGGAACAAATGCCCTGGACAGAGTAGGTAGATGTTTATTTAGGAAAATATTCCATATAAAATGAGGAAGATAGAAAACTGAGAATAAACCTGAGATCAGGTAAGAACTCATAGAAGGTTCTAGTATCTTCATCGTCCCATATAGGTTCAGGTACAGAAGATTCTTTCCCAGAAGTAGGTGAAACATCAGTTCCTGTAGTGACTCTGGTTGTATGCCCGTCATCAGGCATCACAGGAGGTTGCAGATCAAGGGCATCTGCCAACCTGTCATGCTGTATATTAGACGGCATAGAAATAAATGAAATATGATGCATCCTATTTACTCAATGGCAAGCAACTGTTAGATTCTATTACTTAAGAAGATGGGGAAAAATAACAGAACACTATCTGTCTTGATAAAGAAAAAAGAATTTGTTTCCACTATGAGCTCAAAAATATCATTTGAGAGCTACTTTAGCCGTATAAAAATTAAAAAATGTGAAACAAATATACAATTAGATAAACTCTCTGCAATTTAACTGTGCAAGCAAATATGCAATAAGGAAAGTACATAGAAAATTACAACAACAAAAAAATACATCAAGCAGAGAGGATGGAAGACTAAAGCTTACGAAGAAACACCACGAAATAAATTGTCAAAAGATTTCCTCAGCTTCTCATATGTAGTCATATTCTCTTCATTGAGCTCCCCCCGAGCATTTAAGATTTTTGCATTGTCAATTTCCATTAACCTAAGTGACTGCCACAATAGACGCACGCCATTGTATTCAATTAGAGTAAAATAAAGCATGTGTTTAAATGTAGTCAAATAAATTTGTAAAATAGTAAGCTTAACAAACTTACAGTATGCTCTGAGTAAAGAAAATCTGTGACAGCATCATAATACGAATGAAATGCTTTCTTAATTGTTTTCTTCTGTTCAGCAGAGACATTAAGGCCTTTAAAGAACTGTTCAAATAAATAGAAAGTCATTAAAGCAGATCATACAAACTTTATTTTCCTAGAAGGAAAAATTACTGTGAGACCTTATAATCAAACAAAATATCATGTTTTCTATTTGTTCATGTGGTGAAAAATTGGTGCAATCCATTGCATTGAGAAGTTTATGATACCTACAACAAGTGTATGTGTGTATGTAATGGGTATATTCAAATCGTACAACCCATCAATTGTTTTTTGAATTGCTTGCAACTTATTGCATTATCTAGAAGTGCGTAAGATCTCATCAATTGTTTTCGAATTGCTTGCAACTTATTGCAATATATGGAAGTGTGTAAAATTAAAAATATATTTTTTTACCCAGACTTTGATATGGCATATTGCTTTCATTCTTAGTAAGTTTGTGCTTTTTATTACCACTTTCTGTTTAATGCGTGAACATATTTGCCTATAATGAACTATATGGCATATGCAGTGACAAAATGCAATGGTAATTAAAGAAAACTATAGAATCGCAGTTAATACACCCAGTTAGATCATATCATCTTTCAACCAATAAATATAAATAAACATTTCATTAAATTTGTATACCTCCTCATCAAATTCTTGTTCAGACTGATGGAGTCCTAAGAAAAATCTGCCTTGTCGAGCAAAACTAGAAAGTAATGATAAATTTGCCTGAGTTGTATCTCGATCTTTTAAATGTTCTAAGCTGGTGAGGTCTTTGATAATGTTTACAAATATACTAGCATCCTCAATAACTCCAACAAGGTAAAGTTCTAAAAGGAGTTTTAAAGTGCTTCTTTTTTTCATTGCTTTCAAGCTTTTGTCTGCATCGGGATCGTCTGTGCTTTTTCCAGGGAAGAAAATTTTTAACAGACCCTGAACAAGGCATGAGGAGAAGTCTGTGTATCTCTGATGTAGCAAAGAGCACACCTAGAAATGTTAACAAAAGAAATATATATATTTCAATCATTCAACACTAATTGTTTTGAGGTGATTGATTATCGATGTACTATAGAATGATAGATTTGAGTTACCTGCACAGCAGCTTGTATGTCTGAAGTTCTAAGCTTTGCATCACATATGGCTGCAACAGCTTCACTGACAAATTTGCTCAAGTTAACACTTCGTAGTTCCTCCATCAGCCCTTCCCTTTGATCATCATTAATCTGCTTAAGCTTCTTAATAACAGCTGTGTTTCTCTTAATACTTGAGTCCAATGTTCTGAGAAAAGAGGAATCTGTAGTCAAAGTATCAATTTCAAATTACACGCAAAGTGCAAGCTCAGTAGCAAATAACCTCTCAACATGTTACAAATTAACGGGAATACTTTGTGCGAATATGTGTATTCCTTAGATGAATATACCCTAAAAATTTCATCCAAGTGATATCTGTTCATTACTGACTATGTAATGACATAGGTAGCATGGACCAAGAATACAAGTAATATGCAGATCATTACGATGTACGTTGGGCGCGTTTAGACACACATTTGGCGCGTTTAGATACACATTTGGCACGTTCTGAAGTTTTGTATACATACCGGCTACAGTTTTGATAGTACCAAAACATTTGATGATTTTTAAGACATTTTATTGAAACTACATAAAAATATAAGAGAAAAGCATTTTGACTTTTTCGATGATTTATTTAGGAAGATACATTACTAATAGATGGAAGATGAACAATTCATTTTAAAATAACATTTTGTTCTTATTCGATATGCTGAATTATGAGTATTTGCAGGAACAAAAATATTGATTTGTGAAAATTCTGTAAAATGTTAAATCGCTATAACACAATTGTAAGGTTATTGGCATCTCCAAGGCGTACATGTAGCCCAATTTTTAATTGTTTAAGTACCCTTGTGTAGCATTGTACCCGTGTATCCATGTCCGTACATGTACTACATACTAATAATAACATGTATACACCATATATGAAAGAGAAAATATTAAACGAAAAACAACCATATGAAATCACATCAAATTTTTGGAAGGGTGAGGACTGAATTAGATGTCAAATGGATATAGCAAGGCCAAAGGCCAGGTATGCTCATTTATAAACCTAGCCAGATTGTTGAATATACTGACTATTGGAAAAAAGAAGCAGCTTCATCTTCGATAACATGGTAGCATTGAGATGTATTACAAATCTGCATAGAAAACAAGTTTCCCACTGAACTTACCAGGCCTTTCAGGATTGAGATTGCTTTGGCGCATACATATCTTCATATCCAAATATTTTCTATTTTCTTCAAGACGGACAGTATTTTCCTGATCGGAAAAGAGCATGTTCAAGTTACGCAAAATATATAGATAAGTTGAGCAAGGATTCTGTCATTAATAAATAAAAACTAAATATTTGGCAACATTAAACTAATCATGCTATATCAATTATTAGGAAACACACTCTTGTCCATAGGTACTAAATTATCACTCTACCATGAAGATTTTCTAGGAAATTCAATTGTAACTAAGGTGGTATGTATCCTACCAATTAACCACTTACACAGTTGTGTTTCACTCATAAAATCGTAAGATTAGAGTCAAATATTGTTGCAAATTTCCAACAGATTATTGGTTGCAATTTGCAAAACAGCATTAATCACAAACACATGACACACACATTATCACAAAAGCATATTCTTAAGAGGCTTTGTCTTGCAATTAGCATATACCCAATCTTCAAGGAACATAACTAAAATCGAAACTGTAAAATTTCATAGGCAAACGCTCATGAATTACACAAGTGAAAATATATGATGTAAATTAATAGTTTTTACCAGTTTTCGTTTTACAATACTAAGAGTCGTATCACAATCCTATCTACTTGATGAGGAGAAAGAAAGACATCTCACCTCATCATCATGTTTACCATGGTGATCCCCACTTATGCGGCATTCATCCTCCTGATGATCCATTTCTCTATAAGTACTAAGAGCAGTTAGTTGATATTTTAGTCACAGCTCACATGTCAATAAATGTATTAAAAAAATATTAAATAGAAAAGATACCAATTTCAAATCACATAATAGTAAGTAAACTACCAAAAGTCAGAAGGTACTTGCTTATTAACATTTGGCCAATCCAATTGCAATCCCATTACTTGCTAAGTTTACTAAGTTTTTGTCTAAATAACGGTACAAAATTGCCCTTGTATCTATCAATCTTTCCACTCTTAACTTTAGAGAAGTTCCTTAATCCATTAAAACTTAAGATGGTGAAATCCAAAGGGTAACAAAACAAATTTAAATTCAGAGATTCCAATTATAATATTATTAGTGCTATTATTTTCTGCCCTAACACATTTGCAAGTAAAGGGGAGGGTCTGCGAGGTAGCATGCCGACTCCCATAAAGCATCTGCATGGGTTCCAAAACCATCATTAAGGTTTTAAATCATGGATTTCGATCATGTTTCATCTCAGGAACTCTGGAGACCTGAACTCGTATCGGGGGAGATCTCGGATGAGATGAGAGTGCATCTCCAGCGTCCGGCTTGGATTCATATCTTGGATCATAAAGTTTATTTTGGAACATCTCAAGGTACATGTTATCTCTAAAATTGACTTGCATGCACAACAATATCTATAAATATACCTTAAAAATAACATTTTTCACTTGTTTTGCATGTACAGCAATCGTCCGATTTCACTTCTAGCTGATTCAAACCATTTCATTGTCCAAAATCAGACTAAACACATATAATTGAGAAATTGCTTAAATTGAACTTCCCTTGCAAAATTCAATCAAATTTATATATATAATAAAGTTACCCTAATTCTCTAACGAACCAAATAAACAAGAAAACACAATCAATTCTCTTTCTAACTGAATCTGGACAGCTCTTAGATTCAAACTCAATCGGACACTAACAATATTATCATAGTAAAGTATCCAAGATGAGATGGATGGACTGGGGGATTTACTCATCGGTTTCCCTTAATCGATATATAGATTTGAATTAGTTTTGATCCTAAAGTTCAATTTTTGAATTTCCATCAATACAAAAACCAGTTCCACTCAAAATATGTCTAGTGATTATACGAGATATAGCTAGACAAATTTGTCTAAATCTCAAATTTAGTTTTTGTGCAATTGGTCATATCTCGAGTTATGTGCATTCCAATGTGATTTGGATTGCATCGTTGCTTTTATTAATATCAACAAAAAAACCATTTCAACCAAGCACATGCATATATAAACATTTGCTATGCTATTTATCACACAATTTTAGTTTTCATCAAAATTCAAGTTGTCACAAAAAAATTAATATCGGCCGAGATATCATAATTTAATCTCCATACCAAGATCTCGACCGAGATATCAAAATTTGAACTTGGTTTAGATCTTGACCGATATACCTCGGTCAAGATCATGGTTTTAAATCTCCTATATATCGCCCGAGATCTCCTCCGAGATCTCCTTTTCACACTTAAACGATACGAGATATCAAATCTCCTCCATATCTCCCTCGACACTCATCTCGTCCGATATATTCAAATCTCACTCGAAATCTAGATCGAAATCTCAATCCGAGATCTTACCCGAAATTATACATTTTTCTTATTTTGCATAATATTTTTTATTTTCATATTGATTCAAAAGAAACTACTCAATCCAATTATAATTTACCAACTTCTTGAACATATTCTTTACTTTTTATCTTAATGAGTCATAGTGAAAGGTTTCACTTCTTTATTATGTTCAAATAAAAGGATATTATTCGATCATTACAAAATCAATTAAGCTAATCAAGCTACTACTCTTCTAAAAATATTTCTTTTTCCATGTAAATAAGTATGTTACCATTTTTATTAAAAATTTTGACACATCAATTTTAGACACATAAGTACATCCGAGATATTCCCGAGATGCATTATAAGACCAGAGATGTACACCCGATATGCACTCATCTCGTCTGAGATCTCACCCGATACGAGATAACTTGTGTGAAAATTCCGAGACGAAACATGACCGAAATCCGATATTTAAAACCTTGGTCGAGATCTAGACCGATGTATGGAAAATCAAATTTCAATCAAAATTTTGCGTTTCATTTCGCTAGTTTTTCTCCAAGATCTCAGCCAAGATATTTGTCAAGATGGTCGAGATTTGAAACAGTGACCACCACGCAGCCACTCTGCAGCGGCTATCCCCTCTATAGTCACTGCTCTTCCCCAGGGTCGGTGCAACACTGTGGGTTGCTCAAGGCGGTTACAATTTTTGTTGTCTTTTATGCAACAATTGATATGAAATCAACATAGAATAATAGAAGTTTACTGTTTTCTATTGATCGATATTTCATTAGTTGAATAATTAAATCAACGAAGAATCCTTACGCTAATTCACTTATACAAGACTGTAACATGAACTTAATTTTTTTTTAAAAGTGTTAATTATACAAAGAGAACCAAATAATTACGAAATCATAAAGTTAACCAACAGCTCCTACACCTCATTGTAATAAAAGCAAACAACTTCAATTATGAAAGAGACAATGTGTACAATAATATTAAGTGTAATTAAGCGCTAACAACTAAAACTATCAAACTTTTGACATCCCATCAAAAGCATATTATAAATTAGCTTTAAAACTTACTCATTCTAGCTGTAATAAGTAATAATTGATTATATCAATTCATTTGAAACAAACTTTATCCACTTTTATGTCAATATATGTTGTTGTAACGGATACTAGGCAACGATTGCTACTGATAATGGTTCCTAATTCCTAAACTAGGCTTTAGCAAATCAACAATTGCTCAAGATATATAGTAAATGATTGAAAATGAAGTCATACAGGATTCAGGAATGACATGTGATAAGCTAGACATCAGGAATTCAGCAATTTTTGCTATTAAATGAAGCTATAGAGGAAAATTAACAAACAAATTACCTTTCAATTACAGATACGGTTTGGGAATAGTGAATTTATAATTCGCGCTTGAATAATATAATTCGAGCTGCAAATCAAAATTGAACTGAGACTATCATTCTCTTCATCGGTTACAAGTATCCATTAGTATTTTTTTTTTCCCTTGCAAATTTGAATGAAAGTCGAAGTTGATTCTAACTAGGGCATGGGTTCGGCTGAGGAAGAAAACGGCAAAGCAAAAGAAAAAAAGAAAGAAGGGTACGCTCCTTTTGAGGTTGTTTTAAGGTTGAGTTGGGCTAGTTGGGCTGGGTTGGTACAAAATGATTTACTTGAAATAATTTACATAAAATAGTTATATAAGTAAACTTGGTTAATATTTAATAATTTTTATAACATTAAAAATGAAGTTAGTTTAATAATATAATTTCTAAAAAAATTATAAACTTTATATACATCTATTCCTACACTTTAAATATTTACAAAATATAAAATAATACAGGAACTTATATAACCGGAATTAAAATGGAATTTCCGAAATTATTGAAAAGGAACCGAAATTTCAAAATTTTGTGGTAACCGAAACGGAAAACGGAATTTTGAACTTGAAATATACATAAAGAATGTCAATAACTTGTTAAAGAAATGTAGGACAGTGATTTGTTTTATATGCATCAATTCATATTTAATATCTATGTCAAAAATTTTAGATTGTACGTAGAAAAATTAATTATGCAGCAAAAATTTAGAACATTGAATGTTGTTGCTGCTGCTGCATTAGATTTATATAGATTGGATTTAACTTACCTAGAAACCCAATATAATGAATAAGGGCTGTAGATGTGGTTCCAAGAAACATTAACTTGCAATTTAAAACATACAAAAATGATTTTATTTGCATAAGAAAAATTAAAGTTTAACTAAAAAATGTTGGCATCTACAAATTTAACACAAAATGCAAGTATATTCAAACATCCTGGAATACTTAATGCATACAAGTATATACTGAATTTCAAACTTAAAAGGTTTTGCAATCATATAAAAAAAATTGCATGTCGAATTTGACAATTATTAATGAAGTGTGGTACTAAAAAGTAAAATGCATGGCACCTGTATATAAGAAAAGGATATAAAGAAACACATAAACAAATTTGAGTATGATGAAAAAAAATTAAATCAAAGCACGTAAGAGCATTTAGGAAAAGATATGTGAAGAATTTTGATAACAGTAATTCCTATGGAGACGGGGAAATTCACTAAATATGATATACAACAGGCTACCCTTAAGTCTCACGACTTTCTAGGCTTCGTCATTATATATTTACATATTAATTATTTCATATACCAAATATTCAAGATCCATGGTATGCGTGGTGTTTCCTAAAGAAAGCATTGCCCATGCAAAAATATTGCAAATATCTTAAGGATACATA
Organism: Allium fistulosum; assembly: GCA_030737815.1. NCBI lineage: Eukaryota > Viridiplantae > Streptophyta > Magnoliopsida > Asparagales > Amaryllidaceae > Allium > Allium fistulosum. The sequence goes on along the minus strand of CM060907.1, from coordinate 638,534,987 downwards.
TTTTGTATGCCGCTACAAAATATTTATTAAACTGACAAAATTTTGCATTTATTTGCAACTCATAGAGCATTTAGAAGCCTAACTGTTAACATGTCTTTAAGTTTGTTCTTTTACTACTTATATATTTTTATAACAAGATGATATTAGGATAAACAGATAAAAGTACCTAGTAGAACAGCTTTAGTTTTTTTTTCAACGCTGTAAATAGTTATGGCTTCCTTGTTCCTAGAGCAAAATATTTTTCAAACTAATAAATTACCTAATAGCAGCTGATAAATCACCATCATCACCTTACTGCTGATATACAATAAGATAAGAGGAAGATGGCTAAGCAAAAAAAATGAAGCTTAATTGAAAGGGAAGCATATTTATTTCAAGAGGTTGGATCTATTGAATATGCTGGCTTTACGCATAAGTTGTGAACAAAAAATAAATATTTATCAATGAAACGGTTAAAAACTGGTGCACAAAGCCAACATATGTAGGAAAACATGAGGATCAAAGGTAAAATAAGCAAACAGAAGTAATGCTCAATACTCAGTTCCTTACAAAGTGAAAGCATACAAAATTTAAAGACGTAAATATAGGCATCAACTATCAGTATACTAAATATAAAAATATGAAAGGTTGAACAACACACAGGGTAAGAAACAATAACATGTAGGAAAACCTAATTCTTACACATAAGGGAGAAAATTTAGAGTGAAGGAATTACAATGTCTTTTCAATCTTCAGTTGTGAAGTAATGTTTTCAATCTAGATATGTAAGATGTAAACCCATTCAGAAATAATCAATTGAACAAAAGGTTACTATAATAATTTTTGTTCCAACGACACATAAAATTCAACCAAAAAATGATTTGAAATTGTTGAGAATCTACCGATGGTAACAGCTACCGAACAAAAAACAGTCAACTATAAATTTCCATTAGAAAGAAAAATAATACCTTTACAGATTCAATTGTAGAAAGACGATGGTTCCAAATCTTCGCAGCAAACTACAAATCAGAAGCGATTGAAAGTAGTCCGAGCGGGCATAGTAGTCGCTGGAAACAACGGTGGGGAAAGAGGGGAACAACCACAGTAGACGTGAAGAGTAGCGGTTGAAGAAGGCAAACAGTGACGATAGGGTCGGGAACGCGATTGGGTGGTTGCGGTTGAAAAATTGGAGAGTGCGATTTAAGTTAGAGGAAACTTGATTTAGGTTGTTGCCTGAAAAAGTAAAAAGGAAAATTGGGGAACAAAAAAAAAAGAGTGACCGCGTGACTGTTAGAATTTTGAAAGAGACCCGCGACCGTTCAATTGCCAAATTTCAAGGGGGCTGTGTGAGCTTGAAGTTTAACTCACTAATAATAATATAGTATAGATAATTAATTGATAAAAATGCACCGTAAAATGGATTCATTTCAATATATCGGTGTTTCATAGGCACAGCTTAATCTACATTATTTGAAACAAAGCTGACAAGTTCGAATACAACAATAGTATTAGAAACAATGTATTTTCAATACAAGCAACTTTAAGGCCAATTAAAAATTTTGGATATAAGAAAGTGATCCATCTTGTGAGTATAAATATCATTATCAAAAATTACATTTTAAATAGTTAGACAACTATGTGTAATATTACGTCTACGTATAATAAAACAATTTCTAATTTTTAGACACGGTTGTATTTATAGTACAAATTACGTTTAGTCTCAAAATATAAATCTGAAAATGAAACACGATGTATAAAAAATGAAAATGCTAAAGTAAATTTAAATGTCATCATGGAGTGAAAACTGATCTACGAGTTATTTTGACATAACCAAATATCTTCTTATGCGAGTTCACTATAACGACCCAAAATTTCACCATATTAATTTCCGAATATTTAATTGATTTTAAATATTCAAATAATAGGTTTTATAATTAAAATAAAAACTCTTTTAAATAATAAATATTGAAGATAAAATAGTTTTCAAAATTAATTTACAAAAATATTTAGTTCGAAGAAAAATAAAAAATGTGAATGGAACTCGTTTTCCGAATTCAACTTTTCGTCGGCTAAAAGTTGTCGGAATGTTGTAAACCTTTTGTATAAATATACACACACGTTTATAAATGAGTTAGCATATGTATATATGTCTGTATTAGTGTATTTATATATGTATTCATACCTAAGTATATAAAGATTAAAATATAAATATAAATGTCACATCATTAGAAATATTTTGGCAACTAAGTACAAAACATGTTTAAACATGTTTTCTTTGACATGATGAGGGGCGGGACAAGGTGGAGGCTGAAATGGCATGTGTGATGGAGGGTGTTGAGGTGGCAAAATGACGCAGCGGATATTACAAAACAATGTAGATTGGTGAATGTAGAAATCGGTGGATTGGAAGATACTGAAATGCCCAAATTCGTTGATCCGAAGATACCGAATTCTAGCTATCCCGAACTCGTTGATCGCGCACGATACCGGGTTCAAAGATCTTCAATTCTTCAAGCGTTGATCAAGCGCACTTGATTCCGCGAATCGGCTTCTACAATCGTTGAATCGAGCGCACTCGATTATCCGAAAGAGGAGATAGGAGATTACACTCAACTACCAATTTGAATGAAAGCACAAAGCAATCAAAAGAGAATTTTATTCAAAAATCAACAACCTTACAAAATGACACCACTTGCCTATTTATAGGCGTTACAAAAAATTACAACACAAATCTGCGCATCTCCTAAGTCGTTTACGACTTACGACTTACGAGTTAGCCTAACTCGGCGACGACTTAAGACACAGTTACAACCCTTTACAAACCTTCAACGACTTAAGACTTAATAAGGCACACGCCTTAAAACAGAAAAAGAATACAAACATACGACTTAAAAACAAAGTACACGACTCAAAAGTAACAACATACAACGACTTATACACATACGAAATAGATGACATACGACATAAGACTTTAACGACTTAACAATGCAACACAACAACACCTTTCTACGACTTAAGAATCAATGGTCTAGATTAACTCGGCATAGGATTCAACGACATCCATCTTCACGCGACTTAAGATAACCAGCTTCATTCGACTTAAGAATCATTGGTCCAGATTAACTCGGCGTAAGGATGAACGGTCTCCAGGCTTCGGCGACATAAGATGATACGATTTAACTGAGTCGTAACTCGGTGCCGACTTATCATCTGCCTTAAGTCGTGCCTGAGTTAACACTTGTGTATTCTCCTCCTTGAGTCGTGAGCGACTCATCTCCCTATTAAGTCGTAGACGAATTATAGTAGCTTCGTTAAGTCGTAAACTCGTCACAACTTCCCCTTTGGTTTTCCAGTTGAGTCGTGGACGACTCATCACCGCTTCCTTAAGTCGCGTACGACTTACACCTTGCTTGTTAGCTTTAGCTCGTGGACGACTTAGGCTTTTAAGTCGTAGCCTTTTTCCACATGACTCCTTAGGTCGTAGACCTGCTTCTTTAACTCGGTTACGACTTATATCTTGGACAAATGAGGGCTGTGCTGCATCATCCTCCCCAGGTTGAGAGAAATTCGACCTCGAATTTGTAAATTCTTTCGCATCAGCTCGTTCATCCCTATGATATGGTACGAGATGTTTAACATTGAACACATCAGAAGTGAACACATCTTCTGGCAGCTCCAACCTATAGGCATTTTCATTAATTCGTTTTACAACTTTCACAGGACCAATTTTTCTGGCTTTCAACTTGTTATAAGCGCCTACTGGAAAACGATCTTTTGTTAACACTGCATAAACCAAATCACCTTCTTGAAATTCAACACTCCTTCGCTTCAAATCTGCAGATTGTTTATACTTCTCATTTGCTTTCTCTAATCGTTCCTGAACGATTTGATGACATTCCGCCAATCCTTCAACAAAATCAGCAGCTTTCTTAACTGTCTTCTTTGATTGTGGCATTACAGTTAGATCCAACGGTCCCTTCGGTAAACTTGAATATACTATCTGAAATGGTCTGAACCCAGTACTTCGATTCACAGCATGATTATGGGCAAACTCTGTCTGGCATAACTTCACATCCCAACTCTTCAGATTATCTTGTACAAGACACCTCAGCAAGTTTCCCAATGATCTGTTTACCACCTCAGTCTGTCCATCAGTTTGCGGATGATAAGCACTACTGAACTTCAGCTTCGTTCCGACCATTTTCCACAAACTCAACCAAAAATGACTCAGAAATCGAGTATCTCTATCCGACACGATAGATTCTGGCAATCCATGTAGTCGATAGATCTCCTTGAAAAACAACTGAGCAACATGAACAGCATCCGCCGTCTTCTTACAAGCAATAAAATGTGCCATCTTCGAAAATCGATCCACTACCACATAGATGGAATCGTTTCCTCGCTGTGTTCTTGGTAATCCTAACACAAAGTCCATACTGATATCCACCCATGGTTTTACAAGTACGGGTAACGGCATATATAAACCAGCATTAGTCGCAGTTCCTTTCGAAACTTGACAAATATGACAACGCTCCACAAACCTCGCTACTTCTTTCCTCAGCGATGGCCAAAAGTAAGACTGTGAAATCAACTGTAAAGTACGGTCTCTCCCAACATATCCCTCTTCGTGTAACTCCTTGATAATCTTCATTCTCAGACTACCCTCTGGTATGCACAATCGATCTCCTTTAAAAAGAAAACCGTCAACCAACATAAACTCATCAGTCTCCCCTTCTTTGTCCCTTTCAACAAATTTCTTAAAATAAGAGTCTTCTGCAATCTGTTCCGGCAATAATTCAAACCCAGTCACTTCAACCTTCATTGTTGTCAACAAATGACTTCTTCTACTTAAAGCATCAGCCACTCGATTCGTCACCCCTGATTTGTGCTTCACAACGAAAGTAAACTGTTGCAGATATGCAATCCACGATGCATGTCTCGCTGAAATCTTATCTTGCCCTTGCAAATGCTTCAATGCTTCATGATCAGTATATAGAACAAACTCCTTCTGAAATAGATAGTGTCTCCAGTGTTTAATAGATTGTACAACAGCATAGAATTCCACATCATACGTACTGTATCGCATCTTCGCTCCTGACAACTTCTCACTGAAATAGGCAATTGGACGACCCCTTTGACTCAACACTCCTCCAATTCCAACCTTGGATGCATCAGTGTGTAGTTCAAACACTAGCTGAAAATCAGGTAATACTAGAATTGGTGCAGTCGTCAGCAACTCCTTGATCTTCCCAAAAGCTTTCCCTGCTTCCTCTGACCATGTAAATTGTTTACCCTTCATACAATCAGTCACAGGTGCCATCACACTACTAAAGTGTGGAATGAACCTTCGATAGAATGAAGCCAACCCGTGAAAACTACGAACTTCTGTTATCGTCTTGGGCTGCGGCCAATCTCTAATCGCTTCAACTTTACTTTGGTCAACTCGTATTCCTTTCTCTGACACAACATACCCCAAAAACAAAACACTCCTCGTCATAAAAACACACTTCTTTGTAGCAGCATAGAATTGTTCTTCATGGAGTATAATTAACACTTTCTTCAAATGCTGAACATGCTCTTCTTTACTAGCACTGTAGATGAGAATATCATCAAAGTAAACCACCACAAATTTCCCAATTTATGGTCTGAAAATTTGGTTCATCACCCTCATGAATGTACTCGGTGCATTTGATAGACCAAACGACATTACCAGCCATTCATACAAGCCTTCCCTCGTCTTGAATGCTGTCTTCCATTCATCCCCCGGTCTAATGCGAATCTGATGATAACCGCTCTTCAAGTCAATCTTAGAAAAGATAGTAGCTCCGCTTATTTGGTCTAACAAGTCATCCAACCTCGGCATTGGAAATCTATATCTCACAGTAATCTTATTCAAGGCTCGACTGTCAGTGCACATCCTCCACGTTCCATCCCTTTTGGGTACCAATAAAGCTGGTACAGCACAAGGACTTAAACTCTCCTGCACACGCCCCTGCTCAAGCAATTCCTCTACCTGCCTCCGCAACTCTTCATGTTCCTTCGGACTCATGCGATAGTGTGGTCTGTGTGGCAAAACTGCTCCCGGAACAAGATCGATTTGATGTTGTATGTCTCTCAAAGGCGGTAACTCCTTTGGTAACTCATCTGGGAATACATCGTCAAATTCTTTCAAAACTGGTTTAACTTCTTCTGGAATTTCAACCTCTTCTTTGTTCTCACGCCCAATCAATAAAAATACTTCAGGCTCTTTCTCAACCTCCTTAACAAACTCCTTCAGAGATAGTAAGGTTTTCAACTCTTCAATTTCTTCTGACTTACTTTCTCCTTGTGGTCTCTTCTTTGGAACTAGGATAATCTTCGTGCCTTCAAACATAAAACTGTAGCTATTGGTCCGACCGTCATGTTGTACTGCTCGATCATACTGCCATGGTCTTCCCAATAATAAGTGGCAAACATCCATCTCTACGACATCACACCAGATTTCGTCTTTGTATTTCTTCCCAATAGAGAATGGTACACGAACTCGTCTATCCACTTTCACTTCTCCTCCTTTTCTCAACCACGCTAACTTGTATGGACTCGGATGTTTCTCTTTCTTCAATTTCAACTTTGCCACAGCCTCGGTGGAAATAATATTATCACAGCTTCCTGCGTCAATCACGAATTTACACACCTTCCCCAGAATAGTACATGTCGATTGAAAGATATTACTCCTCAACCAACTAGCTTCTTCCTGCTTCGGTGTTAAACACGATCTCCTCAGCATTAGGTTACAACCTTCATCCCCTGACGCAATATCCTGCTCATCCTCCTCAACTGGACTAGAACAATCCCCATCACCATCCTCATCCTCAACTTCTGCAATCATGGTTCTCTTCTTTGGTTTTGGACACTCACTGCTTTTATGACCCAATTCCTGACAATTGTAACATTTGAAACCATTGTTAACTTTCGCCTTCTCAGCCTCCTTCACCACCGGTCTACTGATAGGTTTAGAAACATTAGAACTTCCACCAACACCCTTCGCTTGATTGTTAGAATTAATAAACACACCACCTCCTCGTCTCCTTTGTTTTTCCCAAGCCAACGCTTTCTGATGTGCTTCTGCTACAGATCTTGGATCGAACATATTAACCATATCCTGAATCTGCATTCTCAATCCCCCAATGAATCTAGATGTCAGCTGCTCTTCCGTTTCCATAATATCATTCCTTGCAATAAGTTGATAGAATTCATCAGCATAGTCATTCACAGATTTCGTCCCTTGTCTCAAGTTCTGCAAACGTTGATACATCAAAGATTGATAATTGTAAGGTAAGAACGTTGCTTTCATCAATTTCTTCATCTTCTCCCAAGATTCAACTTTTGATTTCCCCATTCGTTCACGTGTAAGCTTGGTTTGTTGCCACCATGCCAAAGCTCTACCCCTCAACCTCGTAGCAACCAACTTCACTCTACGATGTTCTGGAACTTCTTTGAAGTCAAAAATCTCCTCAACATTAGCCACCCAATCTAGAAACTCCTCTACTTGCATACCACCTTTGAATTCTGGAATTTCAGTCTTCATTCCCGACTCCCACTTGTGATCATACTCAGAGTAATTTCTTCCTTGTCCTCGAATACTACCACCATCATACTCCTCTTCAAAATCAGATGTATATCGTTGTCTATCTCGTCCACCCACATCTCTACTACCATTACGTCTTCCACCTTCATCCCTTCTATCGACATTCCTCCGTTCACGACCATTCACGTTCCTCCCACGCCCTTGATCATTTTCAACACTTCTGTCTCGATTGGAATGTGGCGAGACTCTACTACCCCCATGGTTAGATTCGGGTGAAACCCTTCTCCGATTTTGATTCATCTCTGTCATAAGTTTCTCTAACCGGCCAATTCCTTCGTTAAGCTTTTCACTAAAATTCTCATTGATTCTTTGCTCCATCTCATCAGCTTCTTCTCTTCGATACAAAGCTTCTACGTTTTGGTGACGATTAGCTCTTCTTGGCGGCATACTTTGAAACTTCACAAAACTTTTCAACACTTCAAATTCAAACACTTTCCGGATTTTTGATCCAAAATGAAACGGATCGAAAACTTCCACTTTGTAGCAAATCGCGATGAACACGATGGACAAAGTTTCGGCCTCCAATTCAAATTCGATCAAACAACTTCGAACAATGATGAACAACTTCACTTGCTCACGGCTCAACTTCAAACTTCTCGGCAAATCTCTTCAACTTCTAAATGAATAGGCTCCAAGTCTCGATCTAACTATGATTGGTTAGAACAAGCTCTGATACCAAAACTGACGCAGCAGATATTACAAAACAATGTAGATTGGTGAATGTAGAAATCGGTGGATTGGAAGATACTGAAATGCCCAAATTCGTTGATCCGAAGATACCGAATTCTAGCTATCCCGAACTCGTTGATCGCGCACGATACCGGGTTCAAAGATCTTCAATTCTTCAAGCGTTGATCAAGCGCATTTGATTCCGCGAATCGGCTTCTACAATCGTTGAATCGAGCGCACTCGATTATCCGAAAGAGGAGATAGGAGATTACACTCAACTACCAATTTGAATGAAAGCACAAAGCAATCAAAAGAGAATTTTATTCAAAAATCAACAACCTTACAAAATGACACCACTTGCCTATTTATAGGCGTTACAAAAAATTACAACACAAATCTGCGCATCTCCTAAGTCGTTTACGACTTACGACTTACGAGTTAGCCTAACTCGGCGACGACTTAAGACACAGTTACAACCCTTTACAAACCTTCAACGACTTAAGACTTAACAAGGCACACGCCTTAAAATAGAAAAAGAATACAAACATACGACTTAAAAACAAAGTACACGACTCAAAAGTAACAACATACAACGACTTATACACATACGATAGATGACATACGACATAAGACTTTAACGACTTAACAATGCAACACAACAACACCTTTCTACGACTTAAGAATCAATGGTCTAGATTAACTCGGCATAGGATTCAACGACATCCATCTTCACGCGACTTAAGATAACCAGCTTCATTCGACTTAAGAATCATTGGTCCAGATTAACTCGGCGTAAGGATGAACGGTCTCCAGGCTTCGGCGACATAAGATGATACGATTTAACTGAGTCGTAACTCGGTGCCGACTTATCATCTGCCTTAAGTCGTGCCTGAGTTAACACTTGTGTATTCTCCTCCTTGAGTCGTGAGCGACTCATCTCCCTATTAAGTCGTAGACGAATTATAGTAGCTTCGTTAAGTCGTAAACTCGTCACAACTTCCCCTTTGGTTTTCCAGTTGAGTCGTGGACGACTCATCACCGCTTCCTTAAGTCGCGTACGACTTACACCTTGCTTGTTAGCTTTAGCTCGTGGACGACTTAGGCTTTTAAGTCGTAGCCTTTTTCCACATGACTCCTTAGGTCGTAGACCTGCTTCTTTAACTCGGTTACGACTTATATCTTGGACAAATGAGGGCTGTGCTGCATCACAAAACAATGTGGAGGGTAAAGGATAGGGGCATTTAGGTAATTCACTTTGTTCTCTTGTTTATAAATACCTCTTTCACTTCTTCAATTTCACCTCTTTTACTTCTACTGTATCTTTCTCATAACTTAATCAAATGGTGCATTTCTTTTTTTCAAACCGTAGCAAATTCCAGTGGCTACAACTTTTATATGAACCACTTCTTCGAATTTTAAGCTTAACCATGTCCAAATCTCATTTCTTTACAGAGCATTTTCGGACCCAGAATTTCAAGTCCGAAAACGGTCTTTCTTCTTTTGACCATATCTTCTTCAAAAATAATCAAAATTGAGTAATTATTTTTTGAATTGTACAGAAAAAAAATTTCAAAAACTTTCCTTTTTATCACATTTTCAAAATCTGAGAGTAAATAGTCGAAAAACTAGTTGGAAAATGACCTATTTTCGGGTTCATTTTTGAGAGTTCGATGATTATCCAAAGTCACTCCACTTTACCAAAACAAGTTTCACTTCCTCCTCCTTTCAAGGTCGAGCCTACCTAGTGTATTAAAGGTCCAAGACTCCATCTTTTGCTTAGGAATGTCAGTGCTAGGTCATACCCTAAGTTAGCGAGAGTTTGGATAGCTTTCGGTGAGTAAAACTACACCTTCTTAAACCAAGTTTATACTATGTTAATGTTCATGTTAATAGCCTATGAATGCTTGTTGTATATATGAAGTGATGGTCTGGTTGCTTATTTGTTTCATGCTTTGAAAAGTTGTCGCATTTGAAAGTTAGTAAGCATGTGGTTAACTATATGAAAAGTTGGTAGTTAAAGTTAATATAATTGTTAGTAAAACTTATTACATGTTGTATCATGATTATTTACCTTGTATTGTGCTTAAACAATTGCTATGTGATGTTTGGTTGTGTGGCTAATGTCATAAGTTTGTTTGCCGAACTGCCCGTATAGCAATAGTCGCTATATCGACACTTTCGGAAAATCACATTTTATTGAAACTGTTTGGTTTCATCTTCGTGCTTGGAATTGTTGTACAAGTTAAGCAAGATTTTGATTAACGATGTTTTCAAAAGTAAATAACCATTTTAATATTCATTATTTAATTTAATTAATTACTTAATTAATAAAGATTACGGTTAACTAATTACTAAGTTAATGATGTGTTTTAAATTTAACTAATTACCTGGTTAATGATTGTTTAAATTAATTAATCATTTTATTTAATGATGTTTAAATTTAATAAATCATTTTACTTAATGATGTTTAAGGATAATTAATCATTCAATAATGAATTTAATCAATTTGCTAATGATGCTTTTAAATTAATAAAACTTTTTAATAAATGTTTTCTAAAATTTATCAACTTGTTTTAACTCTAATTAATCTTTCCTTTACTAATGTTTATAATTAATAAATCATTTTTGAATAATGAGAATTAATGAATTATTTATTTAATGTAATTAATTATATTTAAATTTATTAATTAATTGAATTAATGATGTTTTAAAAGTGATTTACCCTTTTTAATTAAAGGTTATTGAAGTTAATTAATCAATTTAATTTATGAAGTTTCAAAGTGAATCTATCAAAGTAACAAGGATGTTTTGATTTTGTTATTCATTTAAATAATGATAATTAATTATATTTTACTAATTAATTGAATTAATAAGGTTTAAAAGTGGTTTGCCTTTTTTATTATTTAAAGACATTTGAAGTTCAAAAATCAAATTGTGTGATTTTTAAAGTTAATTAATCAATGTAATAAGGATGTTTTAAGTTATTAAATCCTTTCTAAATTGATGTTTTGAAGCTAGTAAACTCTTTTAACAAAGTGTTTTAAAGCCAATACTTGTAGTGTGAGGCCAAGTATGAATTCAAGTTTTTAAAAGAAAAAGTTTGATTTGTTTATGGAAATGAATTAATTTCCGTAAAGCGAGTCACTTATATGGGAACGATTTATTTGTATACTTAGCACTAGACATTGAAGAAGTAGACTCGTCGCTATTTCAAAAGTTAAGAATAACCGTGAGACGTGACTTTGAGGTAACACTATCTTGACTTGTCCGGTATTATTGTTAACAAAGAAATAGTACAATTTGGAATTCAATGAGCGGTGATAAGTACACAAGACTTAATTTCCATATACGATCGTTTTATATCCTCAATAGTTGGTTTCCCAACTATCGGTTACCTCAGCCTTCTTTGTATTTCGTCATTCTAAGATGATGTATTGCTCACTTGAGCTTTGTTATCCTTTGTCGGAAATGACTAAATCCAAAGAGCGAGTGGAAGCCAAGCCATGTGGGGTTGCTCCCATTAGGGTATTTTCACATCCACTCTAGATTGGAATTGGTGTTTGTGTATTGAGATGTGAAATACCCGGATTCTCGGTAACCATTGGCGGGGTCCGCCTTGGACGTGTCCGAGAGCCATTAGAGTTCTCAAGTATATTTATAGAGGTATACTTTCAGTAAGGGGGGAGCATTCTCCTGGTCATTTGTTGGAAAATTTCCTTTCCTTATTTGATTCAAACCTTAGAATCTGTTTTCTTTAATTACAATGGGAGGAGCCAACCACTCTTCGCGGTGTTCAATTATTGGTTTTGTCCATTCTATCGAGTTTGGACAGTTATCTTGTTTAGTCCATTCTATCGAGTATGGACAGTTATCTTGTTTAGTCCATTCTATCGAGTTTGGATTGTTGTCTTGTTTGTCCAGTTTGGATTTTTATTCAGACTATTTCCATTCTTCAAGTCTGAATGTTATACTAATTGTACCCATCATCTATGTTTGGATTTGTTCCCTATTGTTCATTTCCATTTTTGTTATGTTTGGTTGTTGTTTATGTGGGAGAAAACATGTTCCGCGTTAGCGGCGTGGTCCCACATATTATTGTTAAATACACTTCCTTTTGTTCCAGAGTTTTACTCATACTAGAAATTTTGTCTGACCCGAGTTGTTTAGTTTCCTTATACTCTCAGGTACTCAATTACATTTGGGTAGTCTGAGAATAACATGTTTTCTTTGGAGCTCTTTGAAGACGGTGATCGAGCAGGCGACTCCCTAGTTATCTAGTTATTTATTTCCGATGTATAGTTATGTATGTGTGTTTTATATCTAAAAATGAAAAGCCGGAATGTATAGCTGCAAATTTGTTAGATGTATTACTTTTTTATAACTCTGATAACTCCTTATAAGGAATAGCCTTTTGTACTATATCATTTTATATTATATGTAACCATTCCGATGTAATGTTTATATATTATGTCTTGTTATATTCTTTATTTTACCTCAAGACAATTTATCTTTCGGATGCTCGGGCAACAGCACATGTATACCGAGGATGTATTAAGTGTCGTTCCCAGGGATCAGAAAGGTGGGTCGTCACTGATGGTATCAGAGCTTAGGTTTAGCGAACTCCTAAGCCCTGGTGGGGTAAACTCTCTAAGGATTGGATTTGTAATATCCTAGGATAAGTCTGAGAATATAAGTATATATTGGGTGCGTATTTGTTAGTATTATAAAAATGTTTTATATTGTGTTGTTTGATCCATTGAGTGGTATATGAATTTTGGTCGATGCATCTGATCAGCATTATCGATAGAGATTCCTTAACACTTGAACAGATCTACCAATATAGTATTATTTTAAAATGGAAATGAAATAATTTTACCTGGGAATATATTATATATATATAAGAATGATTTTCAAAATTAATATAGTTGTATAGTTGAGTTGATTGTTTAGAAATGATAATATTTTATTGTTATCATTTAGGATTTGTTTAGTTATGCTCGTCCAGTTTGAGCATTAACTATTGTTGAATAAGCACATAAGAAATTTTCCTTAATAAGGTATAGGTTAGGTAAATAGGAATTAGGGATCCTTAAGAACGAACCCCTTGTGAATTAAGTTTCACAATTTGACTATAAGGTGTTCGGTGTAAGGGTTAAGTTAAAAGTTGTCTTTTAATAATGTTAAGCTAAAAATAAACTTTTAATAAAAAATTTGTTTAATATAATCTGAATAGTAGGATAATACATTTAGAGGATAAATATATGAGAAAATTTAGTTATAATAAAGAAGAATTATTTAAATATGAGTTAACCCACACCCATATTTACTATATCATATATATGATGCTATAAACTATTGTTGATTTCTTGGATGATAGTTAGATTTGTTTAATTGATTAATTGAAATTAATCTGGATATTCCATTTAAACTGTTTAAGTGTCGTTATAGCAATTTTCATTATACCATCATTTATTAAATATCATCCCATAAACCCTTATGTGTGTTTGAACTTGAGCTTGTGTTTTTACCAAAAGTAGACGTTACAATTCATTAATTATTTTGATTAATGATAATTTAAATTAATTAATCATTTTAACTAATGATGTTTAAAATTAATTAATCTTTTTTATTAGTGAGATTTGGATTTAATTAATCATTTTAAGTAATGATATTTGAATTTAATTAATTATTTTAATTAATGATATTTGAAAATTAATAATCATTTTAATTAATGATATTTAAAAGTAGTCATTTCAATCAATGATTATTTTATTTAATAAATCATTTGATAATTAATATTTTAAGTTGGTTAATTGATTTAATAAGTGAGTTTAAAATAAATTAATTGATTTGATGAAAGTGTTTTGGAAGTAATTAATTATTTTATTAAAGACAATTGATTTTTCTATTAAAGGAAATTGTAAATTTGATTAATTATCTTCTGGAATAATTAATATTGTTTTTTATTTATAAAAGATATTATAAATGTGATTTATTATCTTTTAGGATAACTAATGTTATTTTAAATTTAATAAAAGAATTTAAATTTGATTTTTTTTTTGAAAATTTATATGGTTTTAAAATGAATATTATAAATCATCCCCTAGGACAATTAACATTGTTAGGAATTTATAAAAGGTATTTAAATTGTTCTATTATCCTTTGAGATAATAAATATTGTTTTAAATTAATAAATAATGGTTTTTAAATGAGAACTTTTAAAAGAATAGTTTATAAATAAGGCTAAGTGTAAATTGTTTTAGGATTTTAGTAAATGATGTTTAAAACGACATTTGTTTTGACCCTTGTTTTAATACACTTAGTATTATAAATTTGTCTTTCCAAATAACATTGAAATAATTTTTGGAAAATTTAAATCCCGGAATTGTTTAAAATGATTTCAAAAGATTTTGAGAAAAGCACTAGCGGTATTATTTGGAAACATTTCTAAAGTACAAATATTTTGGAAAAGAAATTTTAAGTAGAATGCTTTTTCTTTGAATAATTCGGAGGAAAACATTTTGGTTAGTTTAGTGGTAATCTGAATAATCTTCTAAGTGATGATCAGATGTTGCTTAGGCGAATGTTGTGGAGTACTTAATAAATTATTCTCTTTATCATTGTGTGATTGAAATGAATTCAAATCCGAACGAACCCAAAGTGAGTTTTAATAAACAAATTGTTTGAAGTTATTTCATTAAAAATATATGTAGTATGCCTTCAAAGATGAGTTTTGAAATTTATAACTGGATATTTAATCTTTAAGTTCCCTAAAAGGGAATTGATTTCCAAAATAAAAAGTATTCTTGATAAGAGATTATTTTGATAAATGAATTTTATCCTTAAATAATATACGAGGTAATTTAGCACTGATTTAAATGGGTTAGATTGGATATGAAGGTTTTGATAATGTTGTTTTATCAAAACCATAGATATTATTTAAGTATCTAAGCAGTGTAAACTAATTGGTGTTATTGGGTCAATCCATAAACATGATTCATTATAACACCTTAATGTGAAAAGGTAGGAAGGTTTTAATAGACATTGTTTTATTAAAACCGTAGCTTTTGTTTAAAACATGTAAGTAGTGTAAACTATTTATTATTTTGAGTCAACCCATAAACATTGTTCATCTTAACACTCTAAGTTAAAGAGGTCGAGAGGTTGACTCGATTTTAAAAGACCTAAATTTTGATTTGATCTTCGCCTAAATTGTGAAAAGCGAAATAAATTTTGTGTTTTGTATATACTCTTAGGATTTAGAAGGGTATTATACAAGTAAATAAAGTGGAATAAGTTATTATTTGGTATAAAGAAATGACTTTATAAAATATTTTTAAACTTAGATGAAAATTTATGAAATAATTCATAAACAATTTTGGTATTGAATACAATATTAAATGCAAATTTATGTGATTTAGAAAGATTGGTGTAGTCAAGAAACCAATAATTTTAGAGTATAACTTCAATTTTGTCCGAGTAAGTTTGGATAATCTTCTAAGCAATAACCAAAAGCTAATGAGCAAAGAATGGTACGCTTAGATAATTATATATATTTTGGGCAATCAAGAAAGTTTTGGACCTAAGTTATGAGTTTGTTGTTAATCTTTTGATATTTTAAATGATGTGGAGTGTTAATTTTTCCCTTATGGAATTTGAATGATTAATAGTGTTAGTATATTCCTTTATAGAATTTGGTTGATTTGATTTAATTGAATTTGATTGGATTTGATTGAATTTGATTGATTAATTGTGTGGCCTTATATACCATATGTTATCTCGCCTTTTGGCAAGGCCGTGACACCAAGAACTTGACTAGAGATCAAAGACAGTTCGTCTAGAAAATCGGTTATACGCAGGTTCACTATGGATATCGGCGAATTTTGTCCGAGTCCGGATCGAGCCAAAATTGATATGACACGACAAGCGAAGCTATGAGAGTCAACGTTCCAAATTTCAAGTCAATCCGAGTTCGTACGCTCAAGTTACGATCGATGCAAAATTGATTAAAAACAGCCTTCTTCGACTCGCTCTAGTTCGAATCCATAGGGAGTGCACATTTCGACTCGCTTCGCTTCGAGCCATACTTCGACTCACTCTGTTCGCAACCATCGGGGAATCCAACTTCGAAGCCAACTTCGACTCGCTCCTTTCGACTCGCTTCACGACCATCAGAAGTGACTCCTTCGACTCGCTCTGTTCGAACCACTGTTCGACTCCATCAACTTCGACTCCATTGGCGAAGCCACTGTTCGAATCTCTTAGGAAGCTCCACTTCGACTCGCTCTATCGATGCACACTTCGACTCGCTCAATCAATGCACAATTCGACTCGATCGAAACAACATCAAAGGCAGAATGACCCAAAGACTCGAGCGCCACGTCACCGAGTCGAACGGAAGCGAGTCGAACAGAGCGAGTCGAACCAAACAGCCTACCGAGAATCCCAATTTGTATCGATCATATCTCCTAATCTAAAAGTCTAGATGCTATGAAATTTTAACAGAAGACTACGTGCATGCTAAAGAATATCCATGCTAAATTTCGACTCCATTGGATGAAATCTTGATCGATACAAAATCTGTTCGTATCGATCATGGATCGGACCAAAACTTCACGGGCTTGGGCGCGCGGGCCTGGTCACGTGCCAGAGAGGCTCTCCCAAGATCTGAGTGAAATACCATCCTCCTACACCTATAAATAGACCTCCAAAGCCAACATAAAAGGGGTTCTTCTTCCTCTTTGAGATCTACAACGCCCAGACTCTGCCGGATCCAGATCTGAACTCCATTGCTGCTGCAAACGAATTTCACTGCTGTTGTACTCAAGTTTCAGAACTATAACTCACTGCAATCCATTGCAATCAATTGTAATCGGCAAATGAACATCAATAAAGTCATCAACTTCAAAGTGGATGTAGGCAAGATCACCGAACCACTATAAATCTTGCGTCTCTATCTACTTCTTTCAGTTTTAAGTTTATTATTCTTCATTTTTATCCTCTACCTTACTTAGATCTGAGATCTGTGATTATATATTGCTGATTTGTGTTCATACACGGGTGCTTTCACGAAATTTGGGGTTTGTGACCAATTTTGGCGCAAACACCATAGTTTATAAAGTTAAAACTATATACCAAGTTTTTGAATTGTTGTTTATGTGGACTTAAATCCTGGTGCTTTGAAAAAAAAAGTGATTTTGAAATATTTGGAAAGAAATAATGATTGTTCACTCTAGTTGTTGTATTTGGAGGAACTAGAATACAACTGGATGCTCCATGTTGTTTTGATTCTAGAGTTTTACATGTTTTGCTAGGAGGACCCCCTCCTAGTCATTTTTGGTTTTGGTTTTAATACATTTCTTTTTGAAGAAATTTGAAAATAAATTTATGAATATAAGAGCCCGGGAATTTAGATCTAAATTTACCTTTTGATATGATTAGATGCATAGTATTTTATTTTAGGGTATTCTCAGCATTTGGTTGCATATAGGTTTATATCATACTAGTTTTTGCGGAATAAGTTACATCTGATTAATGCGTTAGGTATTTCTAGGATAGTTTGTTTTCTGGGATAGGATTGTGGTAAATTTCGAGGACGAAATTCTTTTAAGTGGGGAAGAGTGATACGGCTTGGAATTTCACTATATTAATTTCCGAATATTTAGTTAATTTTAAATATTCAAATAATAGGTTTTATAATTAAAATAAAAAATATTTTAAATGATAAATATTGAAGATAAAATAGTTTTCAAAATTGATTTACAAAAATATTTAGTTCGAAGAAAAATAAAAAATATGACCAGAATTCGTTTTTCGAATTTTCGACTTTTCGTCAGCTAAAAGTTGTCGGAATGTTGTAAACTCTTTTGTATAAATATACACACACATTTATAAATGAGTTAACATATGTATATATGTGTGTATTAGTATATGTATATATGTATTCGTACCTAAGCATATAAAGTTTAAAATAAAAATATAAATGTCACATCATTAGAAACATTTTGGCAACTAAGTACTAAACATGTTTAAACATATTTTCTTTAACATGATGAGGGGGGACAAGGTGGAGGCTGAAATGGAATGTGTGGTGGAGGGTGTTGAGGTGGCAGAACCATGTGGAGGGTAAAGGACAAGGGCATTTAGATAATTCACTTTGTTCTCTTGCTTATAAATACCCCTTTCACTTCTTCGATTTCACCACTTTTACTTCTGTCATATCTTTCTCATAACTTAATCAAATGGAACATTTCGTTTTTTCAAACTGTAGAAAACTCCAGTGGCTACAACTTTTATTTGAACCACTTCTTCTAATTTTGAGCTTAACTATGTCCAAATCTCATTTCTTTACAGAGCATTTACGGACCCAGAATTTCAAGTCCGAAAATGGTCCTTCTTCTTTTGACCATATCTTCTTCAAAACGAATCAAAATTGAGCGATTCTTTTTTGAAATTGTAGAGAAAAGAGTTTTATAAAACTTTCCTCTTTATCACTTTTCCAAAATCCGAGAGTAAATAATCGAAAAACTAGTTGAAAAATGACCTATTTTCGGGTTCATTTTTTTAGAGTACGATGATTATCCAAAGTCACTCCACCTTACCAAAACAAGTTTCACTTCCTCCTTCTTTCAAGGTCGAGCCTACCTATTGTATTAAGGGTCCAATACTCCATCTTTTGCTTTGGAAAGTTGTCGCATTTGAAAGTTAGTAAGCATGTGGTTAGCTATATGAAAAGTTGGTAGTTAAAGTTAATATAATTGTTAGTAAATACTTATTACATATTGTATCATCATTATTTACCTTGTATTGTGCTTAAACAATTACTATGTGATGTTTGGTTGTATGACTAATGTCATAAGTTTGTTTGCCAAACTGCCCGTATAGCAATAGTTGCTATATCGGCACTTTCGAAAATCACATTGTATCGAAACTGTTTGGTTTCGTCTTTGTGCTTGGAATTGTTTTACAAGTTAAGCAAGATTTTGATTAACGATGTTTTCAAAAGAAATTAACCATTTTAATATTGATTATTTAATTTAATTAATAAGGATTAAGTTAACTAATTACTAAGTTAATGATGTGTTTTAAATTTAACTAATTAACTGGTTAATGATTGTTTAAATTAATTCATCATTTTATTTAATGATGTTTAAATTTATTTAATCATTTTACTTAATGATGTTTAAGGATAATTAATAATTCAATAATGACTTTAATCAATTTGCTAGTGATGCTTTTAAACTAATAAATCTTTTTAATAAATGATTTTTAAAATTTATCAACTTGTTTTAACTCTAATTAATCTTTCATTTACTGATGTTTATAATTAATAAATCATTTTTGAATAATGAGAATTAATTAATTAATTTAATTAATTATATTTAAATTTAATATTTAATTGAATTATTGATGTTTTAAAGGTGATTTACCCTTTTTAATTAAAGGTTATTGGAGTTACTTAATCAACTTAATTTATGAAGTTTCAAAGTGAATTTATCAAAGTAACAAGGATGTTTTGATTTTGTCATTCATTTAAATAATGATAATTAATTAATTATTAATTTAATTAATTATATTTTACTAATTAATTGAATTAATTAGGTTTAAAACTAGTTTACCCTTTTTATTATTTAAAGACATTTGAAGTTCAAAAATCAAATTGTGTGATGTTTAAAGTTAATTAATCAATGTAATAAGGATGTTTTAAGTTATTAAATCCTTTTTAAATTGATGTTTTGAAGTTAGTAAACTCTTTTAAAAAAATGTTTTAAAGCCAATACTTGTAGTGTGAGACCAAGTATGAATTTAGGTTTTTAAAAGAAAGGTTTGATTCGTTTATGGAAATGAATTAATTTTCATAAAGCGATTCACTTATATGGAAACGACTTATTTGTATACGTAGCACTAAACGTCAAAGAAGTAGACTCGTCGCTATTTCGAAAGTTAAGAATAACCGTGAGATATGACTTTGAGGTGACACTATCTTGACTCGTCTGGTATTATTGTTAACCAAGTAATATTACAAGTGGGAATTCGATGAGTGGTGATAAGTACACAAGACTTAATTTCCATATACGATCGTTTTATATCCTCGATAGTTGATTTCCCAACTATCGGTTACCTCAGACTTCTTCGTATATTGTCATTCTAAGACGATGTGTTTCTCACTTGAGCTTTGTTATCCTCTGTCAGAAATGACTAAACCCAAAGAGCGAGTGGAAGCCAAGCTATGTGGGGTTGTTCCCATTAGGGTATTTTCACATCCATTCTAGATTGGAATCGGTTTTTGCGCATTGAGATGTGAAATACTCGGATTCTCGGTAACTGTTGGCGGGGTCCGGCTTGGACGTGTCCGAGAGCCAACGGAGTTCTCAAGTATATTTGCAGAGGTATACTTTCGGTAAGGAGGGAGCACTCTCATGGTCGTTTGTTGGAAAATTTCTTTTCCTTATTTGATTCGAACCTTTGAATTTGTTTTCTTTAATTACAATAGGAGGAGTCAACCACTCTTCGTGGTGTTCAATTATTCGTTTTTTCCATTCTATCGGGTTTGGACAGTTATCTTGTTTAGTCCATTCTATCGAGTTTGGACTGATTTCTTATCTTATCTATTCTGTCCAGTTTGGATTTTTATTCAGACTATTTCCATTCTTTTAAGTCTGAATGTTATACTGATTGTACCCATCATCTATGTTTGGATTTGTTCCTTCTTGTTCATTTCCATTTTTGTTATGTTTAGTTGTTGTTTATGTGGGAGAAAACCCGTTCCACATTAGCAGCGTGGTCCCGCATGTTATTGTTAAATACACTTCCTTTTGTTTTAGAGTTTTACTCATACCAGACATTTTGCCTGACCCGAGTTGTTTATTTTCCCTAAACTCTCGGGCACTCAATTATATTTGGATAGTCCGAGAATAGCAGGTTTTCTTTGGAGCTTTTTGAAGACGGTGATCGAGCAGACGGATCCTTAGTTATCTAGTTATTTATTTCCGCTGTATAATTATGTATGTGTGTTTTATATCTAAAAATGAAAAGTCATAATGTATAGCTGCAAATTTGTTAGATGTAGTACTTTTTTTATAACTCTGATAACTCCTTGTAAGGAGTAACCTTTTACTATATCATTTATATTATATCTAACCATTCTGATGTGAGGTTTATCTATTATGTCTTGTTCTGTTCTTTATTTTACCTCAAGACAACTTATCTTTCGGATGCTTCGGCAACGGTACACGAATATTGAGGATGTATTAAGTGTCGTTCCAAGGGATCAGAAAGGTGGGTCGTCACATTCACTTTATGTTCCTGTTAATTATATTTTTAGTTTATGTAAAACCCAAAAGCAAATAAAGATAATAGATAGTCATAAATTATTGGAAGTGGTTATAAACCATTCTTGAAAGGAGAGAATTAGTCTAAAGGAAAAACCCGAGAATAATTTTAGTCTGAATGACACAGGTCATAAAATTTAGTCCCAAGGACAACAGAATGATATATTCATATATCATTACACATATATAATGCTATATTCGTATAGCGTTACACATATATAATATTATAAACTACAGTAGCAAGCGCAACAAGGGTAGGAATAGTTAACGTAATAAATGCAGAAATAGCAAGTGCAGCAAGTGTATGAATAGCTGACGTACTAAACGTAGAAATGAGTGAGAAAACAGCAACAGTTCTTGCAGTCGAGTTGAGATTACAATGAAGATTGCTCACATTTTCCACTGTCTAGCCAATGGAAAACTCTGTCTTCTCTGATCACAATCTACTCTGTGTCAGTTGCAACTTCTCAAAATTTTGAAGGTATCGGGTCATCTAGTTAGATGCCTCCACTAAGAGAACCAGGTCTAAAAAATGAAATAGAATTGTGGCTTTAGCCGAAGATTTGCATTCAGCTCCATTTAAAATTTGGGTTTTAACAATGTTGGATTCAATAGCATGGATATTTTTCAGTACAACGATTCGGCGTTGCCAAGTAATATTCTTCAGGGTAATTGGTACAATGGACTGGAGTTTAACTGTGAGTATTTGTACGATCGGGCTAGGTATCCTACCACCCATGATTGTCTTTTTGCATAATTTATGTACTTTATAACGGATATTTGTATTTGAGGTGCTTTATAACAGTACGTGGCTTAATTTATAAACTGGAATCTCTAAGTGCTGCAAGTATGAAGATACTATATATAGTTAGGATATTCAAACTATTGTATAGCTAAATTGGTAATAAGTTTGCACTGGTATCTTCTCGAAGAGTTGAGAAACAACTGCCTTCAAATGTAAATAATGGAACCATATTCTTTCATCTTTGTGTACAATGTTTGTTTGATGCTTATTTTTGTTCTTCAGCGGTCATGTTTATATAAAAACTTCAAAGTTCTCAGCTGTTTGAGCATTTAGTAATGCAAATTGCATAATAATTAGGAATGCTATATGAATATAGCATTATATATGTGTAATGCTATATGAATATATCATTTTGTTGTCCTTCGGACTAAGCTTTAAAACTAGTGTCTTTCGGATTAAAATTGTCCTTAAGTTTTTCCTTTAGGCTATCCCTCTTTTGTTCAAAACAATGTAAACAAATATTAAATCAATAACTAAGCCATGTGCAAACAGTCAAAAACTATGATGTTTAATCATATTTAAAGCACAAAACACACTTAGTTTAGATGCATTAAATAATGTGATGTAATAAAATATTTTCGTTCTCTTTTTTTCTCCATACATGCACAACTAAGAATGTGATGACTGCCCTACACCACCAGCACCTAATGTAACTTGTATAATGCGTTGTAACGGCACTTGGTCGATTTAAGACGATTTTCAAGGTTGTAACAAAGTAAATCAATCATAGAACCTATTGTATATCTCACAGCACATCAAATAAATATAATAGCCATCACATAATAAAAAACAATCAAGAATGTAATAACCGAATGAACTATGAATATCAGAGTACACGGATCCATACAGCTATACAACATAAGTGATAGAATTTATACAACCGATGATAAACTCAAATAAGTAACTGTCTCTAAATAATAAAGCACTAGTAAGATCCATAGTGCTGCATGGTAGAATAATAAGCAATAACAACTAAATATAATAATACATAAGAATGTAGCCTCCTGCTCTCCATATATATCCAGCTCCACGTGCTTACCAGACCTGATACCTTTAATCTACTCATTTAAGAATACCTGGAATAATATGAAGCAAAGCATAAAATCCTAATTCAGACAATAATCTATTGTGAGTGGTAAAAAATCTCAAATACTATAAAGTCAATATACTAGGACAAATGGGTATGGAGAATCATACCTGACATGTCCCTACGTATACAAAGTTAGCACATAACACTGAATATAACTACTCTACATCATAATCATCATGATGTACTACACATCAAAGTACTAATGGACGTCTAGATATCTACATCTATGATATCTACGTTATGTGACATCCCTAGGGTAATAAGAAACCAAAGCAAACATAATATCCATCATCCATCCTCACATTCATTCACTCGGCGCGTTGGATATATACTACTCGTACGACCTCCTCATATAGTCAAGGATTAATCAACGTCTCGGTTTCTCAATACTAGAATACATGCCATTCAATAAGCCATAAACTGGATTGCACCCCCGTAGACAGCCCAACGTAAAGGGATTGAAACATCGTGTGATTTGGGGCTCTCGTATGCCCAAGTGAATGAACTTACATACCCCTGCTTCACGAGTACTCGAATCCATGTCAGTCACTAAGCCAGGAACTAGATTGCACCTGTAACGACCCGGAATTTTCGAACCCGAAAATTCCAGATAGTTAGGAGAAAAAGAAAAGAGATAGAAGAAAGAAACAGAACAAGACACAGATTCTCACATTCGCAGCGGATCAAAATACAATATCAAATAATAATATCAGTTATACAAAGAAAACTGTATTTGTTAATTTTCATCAATACATCAGAGTTACAACATACACAAATCACTGGACAGATACAATTAACTTGTTCCAAATTACAATCTATAATATATCACAGCGGAATACACTCCATACGTTCCTGCCATCCAGCTCGCCTCCTGAGCTCTAGAACGTCCTTACTTGGAAATCTGTAATACTCGGTCTGACCCGAGCATTACATCAAAGTAACACCCGGGTCAGGCTGGAAACCAGCGTAAGTAAACCCATAATATGAAATACCAAGCTATATAACTTAAGTGAATTACCAGGGTAACTCGTACTTTTCTACGAGTTCTAATCTTATTTAAGTCAATCATTTATCTCAAAACAATAGCCAAGAATTGTTATCCAATTTTAAATATCCATGATACTTAACTTATTTCATTCCAGCCTGTTTGCTTCCAAACTCACACTTATAAAGAATCAAAGTGGTTTCGGGTATTTACTAATACCCGACCTCGGTCTCTTCGAATTCAATGTCATCTCTAATCCAAGTTGTTAAGTTTTAAACAATACAATTCATATCCAAGATATCATACAACAATTCAACTTAGATAGGTAACCTACATTATCACAGTTTAACCCATTCATATCACAGCACATCTCAATCGCCCATCAGAGATAAAATCAATCCAAGTCATCCAATATCATTCAACCATCCATAACAAGATTTATTAGATATATAATTCCTAATTAATTTAATTAATCTCCAATTAAATTACTTACCAACTTTAATCATTTAGATTACCTTAATCCTGCATACTTAACATTTATTAATCACAACCCAATTAATAAATCATTCTTTAATCATCCATCTTAATTAATCATCCTTGATTTATTATCCTTTAATTACATTAAGTAATTAACCTTTAATTACCCCATAGATTAATTAGCCTTAACCATTCACATTAACTTTTAATCAATCTCCTTAATTAATTAATCACATTTATTAATGATTCTCTAATCACTTAATTAAAGTAATTACTTAAGAATAAATCACTTAACCCTCTTAATCAATCATTAATTAACTACAAACCATTTAAATAAATAAATCATTCCTTGATTTACCTTACAAATCAATTAATTAATCTTTAATTATCTAATTAATTACCCCTTAATTGTTAATTAATTAATCCTTAATCACTTTTATTAAGTAATTATCTATCAATCATAAATTAATTAACCTTTAATTAATTACCCTCAAATTAATTACTAAATTAATTAATCACATAAATTAATTATCCTTTAATTAATTATTCTTTAACCACTTCATTAATCAACTTTTAATCACTAACTTAATCACAATATTAAGTTTATTTAAAAATAAACTTTTCAAAAACAAAGGTTATATATTAAAAACACTTTAAACTCAAAAATAATAATATTATTATTTTTTACCTTTTAATACAATCCAACTTAATTAGACATTCATCACATAAAAGAATTAAGTAAGAAATCGTTTAACTTTCAAAACTTGTTTAATTTAAAATTTTAAAACTGCAAAAATATTAAACCCGAGATAACTTCGAGTTAAATCCCAAAATACCCGAGCCTTACTTCGAGTTGCCCATATTTTCTTTTGCTTCGAGTCGAACTTACATTTTCTCGAGCTTGAACCCGAGTACTCCTTGTCTTTCCCAAACGACACCAGATATACACTAACACACGTGCACGTGCACCATCATCTGACCAACTCTGGTCATCGCCGCGATCATCCACACATCGTCGACAACCTCCCCGATGATTCCAACAACCCAGGTCCATCAATTACGTCTGGAATGAAAATCGAGCCGATCGATCTCCTTCCTGGAATCAACTCGATCGACAAAAACATCTCGTCTCTCTACCCAAGATCGCCAGAGGTCCCGTGAACTTCACCAGAGCTTCGTCGAACCATCATGATTCAATTCCCCTACCACCGGTCCTGTCCGATTTACTCCTGACGACGAGATTGCCTCGAGAACAATATCGACAAAAACTGGGCATAAAACCCTACTTTCACGTCGTCCGGCCACCACGACCACTTGAAAATTCAACCACCATTTTTCCTAAGTGCCCCGACCTCCAAGCAAGCTTCAGCCATGATCTCGACCAACCACCTTGCTCCGATCACCGGAAATCACTCAAAATTCCAAATCCGATCAACCCCGACTTACTCACTTGATCCCAAACTAAAAATTTAGATCTTACTTTTAAAATTCATGATTTTTGATGGAGATTAAAATTATATAAATGAACCAAAGAATTTTGATGATTGAATTTAACATGTTTCCAATGTTTCACTGTCTTCTTTTCTTTTCTTTTTCCAGATAATATTCAAAAATATCATACTTGAATATATTTTAAATCTTAATTTACGTTTAAACAAACATGTTTTATTTCAATTCCATAGACTATAAGAGAATGTATGAAGAGAGCTTGATTTTTGGTCAAGATTTTTATCCTGTCAGTAAAAACAGAGATATGCTTATGTATACAGACATGCACACTTAACATTCCCATATTTATCAACATGCAAGTCAAATTTCCACTCATGCAAACAATTATCACATCATTATATAATTATTCATCATATGCAACTAATTTAAAATAAGAGATAGTTTGTTTACTCACCTGTTTTGTAAAAGCAAAGAACATGCTCTCTTGATTTTGATCTGATATTTAGTTTTGATGATGATCTGGAAATACTTTTGTTTCTGAAACTTGTATTTGATTCTGATCTTAGCTTGCTTGACTGTTGAGATGGTCTTTGAGTTGTTTTTGAACTTGAATTTGCTGTCATACTTTACTGTATGCTTTTGATTAATCTCGGGTTGAAGAAAAGTACAGGCTTTGGTTTTTAAATTCTTGAAAATGATTTACAGGTTACTGAATTTGATTAATTTCTGGTTTGAGGAATATTAGATTACATATTTGTTTTGAGTTATAGGATTGAGTCTTTCTTAGCTTTTGAATTTGAAGAATAGAAAAAGAATTGAAGAGAAGAATTAGATGGATATATAGGCTAGATTATGATTTATAAAAAAAAAACTAAAATTAAAAATGACACTTGTCTTTCTTCCCACTTAATCATCTAACACTTGTTAATAAGGAGGTTTATAATTTAACACATGTATTTTACATGCATAAATAAATTTTTAAATGTTTATAAGGCTCTTTCCTAATTAATAAATACATATCTTAATTTATAAGAATAAATCCTTTTAAAGAAAACAAACTATATCATATATAATATATTTCCAAATCCAAAATATATTTAAGATATATATATATATATATATATATCTACCCTTTGAATTTTAAATTCAGATTCAAATACAATTTAAAATCCAAACTAAAATTAACTCACACAAATATATTTACTTAAACAAACACAAATTCAATTTGTTTGAATATAATAATTTTTCTATTTAAAATCTTCTTATATCCATGTATATAAACAATCATTATTATTTGTTTTAAAAGAATAATTTGTCAAATATTAAGTAATTATATTAGGAGATTATCAAATATTTATCCAAATATCTATAATCCAATTTTTATTATATTTTCAAATTCACTTACATAACCAGATATCTTTTATTATCAGAATTTTATCTGTTCAATTGAATAAACCAGTTAATTATCCCATTACCGGATGTCCAAAAAATCTGGGTTATCACAGCACCCCCATAGACAACCCAATGTAAATGGAATGAAACATCGTGTGATCCGGGGCTCCTCGTATGCCCAAATGAATGTCCTTACATACCATTGCTTCACGAGTACACTTAAAACCAACGAATATCAACGATCCCTTTGTACATGTCATCCGTAGCAGAGCACATCCTGGAACTATTCTTACAACTCCTGTTTGAAGTCGTCGCGGTTTGGAACTATTATCGACAACCATCGTTAGTCGTAGAATATAATCGTTTTTCCTGTAACCTTCCTCCAACGGTTCCTTCAATTTGACTTATAGTCCTCTACTCTGCATCTTGAAGTACAACCATCCATTGTTAAAGCCAACACTTCCCATCACCAAGCCATGGGTCACCAAAAGCCCGCGATTCGATACCAAGTTTTATAGCTTGGTACTGATCTAACACTTGGCCATGTTTGGCTAAGTTTTTGGGTTGGTTTGAGCTCGGAGTAAACATGTTCAAGACTCGAAGCAATCGCAACAACATCCCAAAGCAAGCGTAGAAAGAACCTGAAGCAACCTTGTCTTCACTCACCACCGATCCACCAACCTCGATCCAAGTACTTTCCTCCACCGATCTGACTTGCACGGCTCTTCACCGAACCAACACTTCAATGCAAACCAAGCCCATGCTCTGTCCCCAAACCATCTTCTCACCGATCCGACACTTAGATGATTTCTCCTGCCTCCAAGTGAAATCCAAGCAAGCATGTACATACTCGAAGTAACACGATCCAATGCCTTCCTTGGATTGGTACTGATCCAAGAGTACCATCCCATGCTTGGTTATTTTTGTCTCCAAAATGTAACTCCAAGTAAATCTATAAGCGATCCTTTATCCGACTTGAAGTTGAATTCGTAGTAACTTCCCATCAATCCAAGACTTGAACTCCACTGATCCAACACCACTGATCCGTCTTCTTTGGCCCATAACTCGAGTAAACAAACTCTAAATGACTATAAACTCAAAGCGTATCCTTGTGAGGCCTCCTTTGTTGTCCCACATGGTTCACATCAAATTTGGACGAAATCAAATTCTTGATCACCGATCCAAGAATATGTTCCTAATTCTAAGTCATCATTCGATCAGTGTTTTCAACCAAACAAACATCATATATTCAAGCAATTAACATATAAACTATATTCAAGCAAGCAAACATTCATACACATCAAATTAGAGCCTAAATCTAAAGGTAGAAACTAGAGAAGAACTATAAGAACAAAGGAGATCCATAAGAATACAAATTCACTAAACTTTGTAAAATCGTTTCAAATTAACATATGTGATTAGTTAAGGTTTAAAACACGTTTTAGAATCCAAAATTCATTTTAAAACATCATTTTAAGGTGTATAGTGACTAATCAGCAAGTGAGAGGTCCTAACCACTCGCCTGAATCCAAAGCAAACCAAAATAGGCATGAAATCCAAGATGAATAGCAAATCCAAGATGTCTCCAACAGCAAATCACGAAATCCAAGTGCTAATTTTGCTAATCTCTCCTTAGTGACAAAATTTGACTAATTAAAGTAGGAACTACGATAGCTTTTTGGCTTAGAGGTTGTTCATGGTGGTTTCTCTCTCTATTTTGGTAGGTGTGAAATGATGAAGAAAAGTCTCATCGGCCCCCTCACGGTGCTCACCCGAAAATGGCCTTTGGACTCAACCATTAACTCATTAATTATCCACTAAGTTGTTCAAAATCAAGTGAGACTTCAAACAACCATATCTCCCCAACGGTAAGTCCATTTTTCTATTATGACTGCACTATTAGAATAAGAACATATCATCCTAATCCAATGGAAGTGGTTTCACACTCCAATTCAGTTCCTATCTGAAGTTGTAGGCCATACAATATTTTTAGGATCAAAATCGTCCGATAAAATTCTAAGAAAGGAAAATGTCTAGTAGTTATTTTCCAAAGTTATAGAATCATACAACCCTAAATAAAAATAGTATTAATATTTTAGATTCTCTAATATGTAAAATACAGGTCGTTACATTCCCCTCTTTAGGAATTTCACCCCCGAAATCCCAAACAAAATCAATAAGGTTATCCCGCATGCCTAACAACCATATACAAGCATATGCAACCATCACACATAAAATATGCATACACAACAACAAACGAAAAAGGTAACATCCAAGCCTACCTTAGCATGCAGGATACTACACTGTGGTATACTTCCTGATATCATAAATGAAAGTAAAAGTGATAAATAGAAAGTCTCACCAAGTAAAGAACTCTGGATAAGCTATGGCCTCGCACTCTCCTCGGCCTCCCAAGTGTAATATCCTTCGCTTTCGCTCCACTGAACCTTCACTAACTTTACCGTCTTCCTCCTAAGTTGTTTCGTATCATAATCGACGATACGAATAGGTCTACAAAGTCTCGACGCCTCTAGTTCAATCTATATCATCTAGTTGATCCAGTGCAATAATTATGCCTGAGTCGTGCATAAATTTCCATAAGTGAGAAACGTATAACACATTGTGCACTCCTATAATTCTTTAAGGCAAGTCAAGTCGATAAGCGAGGTTCCCAATCCTCTATGGTATTAGAAAAGGATCTACGAATCTTGGTGCCAACTTTCCTTTACTACCAAACTGAATTACATTCTTTAATGGAGGGATCTTGACAAATGCCATAGCACCGACAGAGAACTCTATGTATTTTATCAGCGTAGTTCTTCTGTTTGTCTTGAGCAGTTTTATCCATTGTCGAATGATCTTAATCTTCTTCGATGTTTCTCTAATCATTCTGGCCCGAGTATCAGCTGCTCACCCTTCCACCAACACAAAGGAGCGTTACACGGTTAGCCATACAATACTTCGAATGGTGTTATACTGATGTTGGACTAATAATTATTGTTGTATGCGAATTCAACAAGATGCAAGTGATCATCCCACGAGCCTCCAATGTCGAGTACACAAGCCTGCAAGAGATCCTCTAAGATACGATTCACTCCCTCAGTTTAGCCGTCGGTTTGAGGATGATAAGCCATACTTAGATGCAACTCTGTCCTTAACGCCTCTTGTAAGCTCTTCCAAAACCCATTAGTGAACAACGTGTCTCGGTCACTCACAATGCTCTTTGGTACACCATGGAATTGTATTATCCATTTCACATACAATTCGGCCAGTTTGGCTGCCATTTTACTTGACCCGGCGAATATAAATCTAGTACTTTTGGTCAATCAATTGACCATGACGCAAATGTTGGCGTACCCTACTCTAGTCCTCGACGGTCCATTGATGAAATCCATCGAAACTTGTTCCCACTTCCACTGGGGAACTTCTAGTGGTTGCATAAGATCACTAGGCTTCTTGTGCTCTGCCTTAACCAATTAGCGGTTCATGCACTTTGAGATGAATGTCCAACTTCTTTCTTCATCCCTTTCCAATAATAGGTTTGCTTCATATAATGGTATATTTTTTACCGTCGAGATGGATAATCAATCTCGAATGATGCACTCTCATAGCACCTCATCTCTTAACCCATCGACATCAGGAAAAAACGTTCTCTCATCTTTACGGAGCCAACCATCTTAGTCGAGTCTACATTGTCCCATCTCTTCAGACTCTACTCCATCTTTGGTCTTAGCAATGATCTCAGCTAATCTAGCATCAAGCCTCTAATTAGCACCGATCCACTCAATCAGAGTGAGCCTGATGGTCAAGATCATCAATATATCTGGCTCTAACTCATATCTCGGTCAAAAATCATAACCAACAATATACTTTAACCACGTTGACTCTAGGAATATAGCTGCTAAGCTGGCATGTCTCCTACTCAAATACCTCTGCAATTGCATTCCTTTTCCCTGGTGTATATGTAATATCAAAGTCATAGAAGGCTAGGAACTCTAACCATTGCTACCGACCAAGGTTAAGATCCTTCTACGAAAACAGGTACTTTAATGATTTATAGTCGGTGAAAAGCTCAAACCTCTCTTTTAAAAGATAGTGTCTCCATCTCCTCAGCATAAGGTATTTCTTCTCACGTGGCTTCAGTTGTCGACTAGCATATGCAACAACTTTGCCTCTCTACATCAATACTGCCCCTAATCCAATACTACATGCATCAGTGTATACCATAATCTCTTCATTCCCACTCGGAATGGTCAATACTGATACACTCATCAACTTTTCCTTTAGACTTAGGAATGCATGTTCACATATCGCATCCCAAGTAAAAGTATGATTCCTTTTCGTCAACCGAGTCAACGGTGCGGCTGCTATGGAGAAGTCTGGATTAAGTCATCTATAATGTCTAACTAACGGCAAGAAACTTCTCGAATCTGTAGCGTTTTTTGTCAGTCCAATCTTGAACTACTACGACTTTTGCAGGATCCACGACAATGCCCTGCTTAGAAACAACATGACTTAATAATCGAATTTCCCTACTCTAGAAGTGACATTTATAAAACATCGCTTTTAGTCGGTGCTCTCTCAATACCTCAAGCACGATCCTCAAATGCGTCATGTATTCCTCCTCTATCCATGAGTGGACAAAAATATCATCGATGAACATAAGAACAAATTTATTTAACCAACTCCTGAAAACTCGGTTCACGAGATCAACGAAGTATGCCAGGGCATTGGCCACCCCAAACGACATGATCAATCACTCATAGAATCCAGATGGCGTAAGAAACACTGTAATTGGCACGCACTCCTTCGCTACTTTCAGTTGGTGAAATTCCACCACAAGATCCAACTAAGAATATACTCTAGCACCATGAGGCTGATCGAACAAGTCATCAATACGTAGAAGTGGATACTTATTCTTCCTCATCACTTTATTCAACTCGCAGTAATCAACACACAAACTAAGGAAACTATCTGCCTTTATGGTGAATACTATGGGTGCTCCCTACTCGGAAATAATGCCGCGAATGAACTCTTTTCGCAATAGGTCATTCACTTGCACCTCGAGCTCACGTTGCTCTCTAGGCGCCAACCTCCTCAAAGGCATTACTATTGTTGTGGCATCTTTCACTAAGTCAATACGGAACTTGATCTCATTGGGTGGCGGAAGTCTAGTCACCTCTTCGAATACATCTGAATACTCCCTAACAATTAGCACCCGATGATAACTCATCATGTGGAATATCGAGAGAATATAGAAAGCTACCCATCACCTCATCATCTGGTAGGCACCCTGACACTACTATCTGCCCATCATCTACCCCTATCATCATTAGTGACTTCTCACAATCCACCATCACTCTTTATCTATGAAGCCAGTCCATATCCAGGACAATACCAAACCCGCAAAACTCAAAACAAAGCAATCACATCAAAAGAACGTTCATGACTCAATAAGACCAAACCCTGATTAACCATATACATGCTAGTGGAGCCTCCAACATGGTTCATCACAATCAATGGCCGATCAACAATTTCAGGTCTCAATCCTAATCTATCTACCAAGTCACTATATATGAAGGAACGTGAAGCCCTAGTATCAAACAAAACATGCACGAGAACATCATAAATGGAAAGCATATGTTGAATAATGATGATCTTCCCTTTCTCTTTCACCGATGGAGCACTCGACGAAGTCAGTACTTGATAACATACACTTGCATCACCTTCTTATGCTTAGGAAACTCAAAACGGTCCTTGTTTAAACCTAAGTTTATTGCAGTTGTAGAACTTTTCTCCCCTCGGTTTTGTAGTCTCTACTAAAGCGACCCTTCTCTCCGTAGTTGTAGCAAGTCGGTTCCTACTTGGCCTTCTTCTTTTGGCCATCTTTGTTCAAAAACTACTTCCTCTTGTTGTTGCTATTCCACTTCTTCTTGCCCCCTACCTGATTGCGACTTTGGCTCTTCTTTATGAATAATAGCTTTTGGTTTTGGATATAGACTCTCATGCCTCAGGGCCTTCTCGACTATCATCCCAAAAGTCTCATTAATGTGGTCCATGAGTCGCTCCCTCAAGTAGCCGTCTGAGTTAATGATGAACTTCTCATTCTTCATTCACGGTGCGTCAATTAAGGACATCCATATTTCAATATGGCATCCAACTCAATAATGTAACTTGAAGACGGTCATATACCCTTTCTTCAAATCTGTGAACTTATGGAACATAATTGATCTTTTGAGCTGTAGGTATAAATTTTTCCTCAAATCTGGCTTTGAACTAGTCCCAAGTGAACTGATCCTCGAAAGTATCAGCCTCGCTGCATTCCACCAGTTCATAGCTTGCCCTTGAAGCTATCGGGAATCCAATCGTCTTCTCATAACATCATTCATCTCTAAGCCATCAAAAATCCTTTTGCAAGTATCATGCCAATCCTGCACTTACATCGCTAACTCCGTTCCTAGGAATGGTTTGCCACCTAGAATAACAAAATCTTTGTTCAGCTTAGCGAAATTGGCTCTGGGCACCTACACTGGAGTGCCACCATCAATAATAACATTCGGAGTGGCTACTTGAGCATTCTGCAACATGTTCTGCATTATGGTATCGGGTCACGATTAGAGCTCCTGAGCCAGCTCCTTCTTCGACACTAGAGACGAAGTTCCTAACAGAATTCCTTGTTTGATGACTCATCCTTCAATCTATAATAAGGATGATATATCCCTTGATAGGGAATTCTGCTTAAGTAGCACTCGTGTGTGTAGTGCGCTTCACACAATATATATACTACAATATAGTTTTGAAAACCAAATTATATAACAAGTACACACTCTTGTATATATACAATCTCGATCCAGTCTAGGGTGAGAACTCATATCATATCTCTACTGGGTCACGGTATCCCATAGGTTAAACTACGCAACCTAAGCTTCGGTACCCAATGTGACGACCGCCCTACACCACCGGCATCCGGTGTAACCTGTATAATGCGCTGTAATTATGCTCGGTCGATGCAGGATGATTATCAAGGTTGTTGTAAAGTAAATTAATCACTGAACCCGTCGTATATCTCACAACGTATTAAATAAAATATAATATTCATCATAGATATAAAATAGACGAGACAATAATAACAGAATGAACCATAGATATCAGAGTACACAGATACATAAAGCCATACAACATAAGTAATAGAGTTTATACAACTGATAATAAACTCAAATAAGTAACTATCTCTAAATTGTAAAGCGCTACTAAGCTCCATAGTATTGCATGGTGGAATAATAAGCAATGGCAACTAAATATAATAATACATGAGAATTCACCCTCCCCCTCTCCACCTGTCCAGCTCGGTGTGCTCACCAGACCTGGTATCCATAATCTAGTTATTTAAGTGTACCCAGAATAATAGGAAGCAAAGCAAAAATCCCGGGTCAGACGATAGCCTTGTGAGAGTGGTAGAAAATATCAAATTCTACAAAGCCAATATACTAGGACTAATGGGTATGGAGAATCATACCTGACATGTCCTTGCATCAACAGAGTTAGCACATAACATATATTATATTCTACTCTACATCGTAATCATCATGGTGTCTTATACATCAAAGTACTAATAAGTGTCTAGATATCCACATCGATGATATCTACGTCATGTTACATTCCTAGGGTGATAAGCAACCAGAGAAAACATAGCATACATCCTCACATTCCCTCACTCAGTGCGCTAGATATACGATACTCGTTTGACCTTCCCATATAGTTAAGGACTACTTAACATCTCAATTTCTTGGTACTCGAATCCATGCAGCTCAATAGGGCAGGAACTAGACTACACCCTCATAGATAGCCCAAGGTAAACAGCACAAAACATCATGTGATCCAAGGCTCCCTGTATGCCTAAGTGAGCATCCTCACATACCCTTGCTCTATGAGTAAATTCGAAACCTACGAATATCAACGATCCCTTTGCATATGTCAGTAGAGCACATCCTGGAGTTGTTCTTACAACTCCCGTCTAAAATCTCATGGTTTGGAACTATTCTAGACAACCATTTTTAGTTATAGAATATCATCATTTGTCCTGTAACCTTCCTCCAACTATTCCTTCAATCCAACTCATAGTCCTCTACTATGCATCTCGAAGTACAACCATCCATCATTGAAGCCAACACTTCCCATTACTGAGCCATGGGTCGCCAAAAGCCTGCGATTTGATGCCGGGTTTTACAGCTCGGTACCGACCCGACACTTAGTCATGTTTAGATAAGTGTTTAGGTTGGTTTGAGCTTGGGGTAAACATGTCCAAGACTCGATGCAACCACAACCACATCCCGAAGCAAGTATAGGAAGAACCCGAAGCAACATTGTCTTCACTTACAACCGACCCACCAACCCCGATCCAAGCACTTGCCTCCACCGATCTGACTTCCACAGCTATTCACCGAACCAACACTTGAAGCAAACTAAGACGGTGATGTTAGGAACTGAGATGTTGGTTTTGATGACAACAACCTTTTTAACTTATCTTATTATAAAATATATACTAACACTATTGTCTAGATAGATATGTATATACAGGAACTACGCAAGATATATATATATATAAATATATATATACACATACATATACATATACATATATATATATGCAGGTGTTGATTACTGAAGACTGATCAGTATAAAGACTTAAGATTCAGAATGTAGATATCAAGATTGAAGACTCTAGAGTATCAAGATCAAGATTTCAAGATAAGTGTCTAGTTTATTGTTAAAACTTCATAATAGCACGGAAATCTTCATTCCAAATTTCATTTGGGATGGAACCCATTTCTATCTTCTTAGTGGCTTACAAACCCATGACAAGTAGCTTACAAACCTATGACAAGTGGCTTACAAACCCACGAACATCCTGGTTTTGTACAAGTTCTCGAGTCCTGATGTGATGAGATATTCTGCAGGAAGAAGCTTGCAAAACTACTTCAAAATGGTTTTTCAAAATGATTTTCAAAACTGCTTTTCAAAATGTTTTAGCCTTAAAAATTATCTTTTCAAATGATTTTCAAAAAGATGTTTTAGCCTTAAAATATTCTTTGTTTTTGTTTTTAATAAACTATTGTTTTAAACTTCGTTTGTTTTTAAAACTATATTCTGATCTTTTATAATATATATATATATACTTGAGATTTAAAATCAAAATTATATATACATTCTAAAAATATATTTTTCTAATCTTCTTTATTTTAAAACATAGGAAAATTAGTTTATTTTACTCCAGAATCATTTCATCTTGTTTTCCTTTCAATACCTTTTTCAAAACAAATTTTACATTATTTTTAATTAAGGGATGTCGACATCATGGGATACCCCATGTCGACATAGTGGTTGTTAAGTTCAAAAGTTTCAATTTTCAAAAGAAGTGTCTATTCGTTTAAATCTCTTCACGAATGGTTATGACTGGTACTGGTCTATAAATAGCCTTCACAAACGAATTTTTAACTAACTATTTTCTTCACTCCTTCTTCTCCACAAATCCATATTCTAAAATTTTCATATTTTTAAGATCGTGCCAAAATTCTGCCGAATTCTCAAGTGAATCAAATTAGAATCTCATTCTTGTTTGATTCTCTGCCCTCTCTCGAAGATCAAAGTGCTATTCAGAGTTATAGGATCAATTTGTAATCAAAAGTTTATCGAGTCTCTCTATAAGGTGTGGTTGTGCCAGGAAATCAATTGGGTAATCTTGTGGCCCGTAAATCAAGAGAGTTTGCCTCGGACTCGAGAGACAGGAGGGTACCTCAAGGCCTTTAGAAATTGAGGATTGTAATCTTGACATTGATATAATAAAAATCTGTATGAGGTGTTTGCCTTGATACAAGACTGGACGTAGGGTAACTCTGAACCAGTATAAATCCGGTGTGTTCTTTCCTTTTACTGCTTTTTATTACTTTCTGCATCTGTGTTTGATTTTGTGATTGTTCTATGATTAAGTTCTACATTTGTTTGTCATAATTTTAATTTAGTCCATATAAGTCTTAGAATCCATTAAACACTATTCACCCCCTCTAGTGTTAAATTAGCCTTAAGATCCTTAATCCGCACTCCCTTTCAATTGGTATAAGAGCATTGGTTTTCATAATCTGAAACTTGAAAATTGTTTTAATGGCTACCAACACTGGTAATGTCAACTTTGGCACTAGTTCTATTAACACTAACACTAGTTCATTAGTAGAAGGTCAGTCTACTGTCACACCACCATTTTTCAATGGTAGTAATTATGCATATTGGGCTTGTAGAATGAAAATTTATTTACAATTAATAGGATTATACACTTGGAATGTCACACAAACTGAGTATGTTGAACCAGTTACCGATTTTGCCCAATGGACTACTGAGCAAAAGAATGTTGCACAAAATAACTCAAAGGCCATGAATATATTATTTTGTTCACTAGATAGGAATGAGTTTAATAGAGTATCTATTTGTAAGTCTACATTTGAAATTTGGAAAACTTTGCAAGTTACTCATGAAGGAAAAAGCAAAGTTAAACGGACTAAAATTTCCATATTAACTAATCTGTTTCAATTGTTTAAAATGCATGAAAATGAGTCCATTTCCGACATGTATTGTCAATTTCAAGGTATTGTCCATTCACTAATTGCACTGGGAAAAATATTTTCGGAGGAAGACCAAGTCAGAAAAATTCTAAATTCACTCACTCCAGAATGGGATCAAAAGACACTTGCAATCGAAGAAGAAAATGATATCATTCTAATGAAAATAGAAGAATTGATTGGGAATCTGATGTCTTATGAAGTTCAACTGCAAGGAAGAAGAGAAAACAAGATTACAGAAAAGAAGTCATTAGCATTCAATGCAATAGCTGAAGATTCGAAACCAGACAGTGATGAGGAGATTGCTTTCATGACAAGAAACTTCCGGAAATTCCTTAAATATAGAAAAATGAATAATTACAAAAGAAATGAACAAAGGAATTCTAGAAATAATACGGAGAACGCCAACAATGATAGATGCTACAATTGCAATAAAGTCGAGCATCATAGGAAAGATTGTATGTATATATATAAACAATTGTTCCCTCCAAACAATGATTCGTCAAGGAAAAGAAAGAAAGCATACACAACAACTCTTGATGACTCATACTCATCATCCAGTGACGATGAAAAGAAGATGGATAATTAAAATCTGTGTTTCACTACTATTCATGAATCAGACGACGATGAGAGTATTGATCTAAAAATAGGTACGCATTTACATTATTTTATTTTTATTTTTTTTGAATGGATGCTTGTTTGTTTGCTTGATTTTTTAATTTCCTTGAATTTTAAATTCAAATTTATCCCTTGAAATTTGAATTTTAAATTCAAAAATAATATTATTTTAATAATATTTTAAATATTAAATTATTAATATTTAAGTATTATTATATTTAATGTTATCACAGGAATTATATAAGTAGAATATAGGAAATAATATATACATTTATTAGAAATTAGGAATAGATACTTGTCCTTCGATTCAATAGGCACATGTCGACATACCTGGATACCCCATGTCGACATGCCCCTCAGAAATTTGATTTCAAAATTTGAATTCAAACTTTTGAATTTCCCTCCACCTTTTCACCAACTTCAATGCTCTGGAAAGATGCCTCTTGACCAGATAACATGTCTATAGAATCTCTATTTAATTCACTTTCTTTATCATCACTTTTCATTTTTATTTCAAATTTCAAATTTATCTTCATTATCTTCAACTCCTCTCAAACTTCTTCAATGACCTCTTCAAGCACTCCTAACACCATTAGACTTCCAAAATCTATCAAAAACTTTCTCTTTAATGACCCGGAAGCTATCAAAGCTTACATCAACTATGTAAACTTTGGTAAAATTCATATGGGGAAATTTGCTATTTTTGAAGATTTTCCTTCTTATGAAATTGAAAATCTTTTTCAACAATGTTCTATTCTTAGTGTAGTCGATAACAAACAAAATGATTTTGTATGTTATCCAAACCTTGTTAAGATGTTTTATGCGAATTTAAATCGTGGTTTTTATGATGGGCAAGATGGACAAATTTGGAGTAGTGTTAAAGGAACACAAATAGTTTTGGATTGTGAAATTTTAGGAAATATTTTGGGATGCAAGTATACCGGAATGAATCTCTCGGAATTTCAAATAAATGAAAATGATCGAGAGACATTTCATCACATCTTTGAAGGGGACGACAATTTTAAATTCAAAAATCGTTATTTTCGTCTAAAAGCAAGAATTATTAACCTTCTTATTCAACACACCCTTATACCAAGATCAGAAAACTACAACAAACCAACTTTGAAAGTTTGCAAAGCTCTTTTTGCAATTTTTGGAAATTATGATATCAATTGGGCTCATGTTATTTTGGATGTGCTAAGGCCCAAGAATTTTACTATGGGTGAAAACACATTATATCATGGAATTTATCTCACTCGGATTTTTAATTACTTTGAAATTGATTTCAAAAGGGAAGAATTTATAACTAGAAAAGTGTTCAACCATGGAAACATTTCCCTTATGCAAATTCCATTAGTGTTTCATCCATATGAAACACTTATGGAAAAGGAAGAAAGGCTTGCTCACGAAAAGATGGGAGAAATGGTGGAGGAAGAAGAAGAGGAAGAGGAAGAAATGGAAATTGAAGAGGAGGAAGATCAAGAAACTTCCTTAGAAGGTATTGAATATCCTACTAATCCCGCTAATCCATCCAATAAGACCATTCTCAATAATCAAAGAGTTATAGTGGAAAACCAAAAGATACTCAAAAGATCAATGAGTAAGAAAATGGATAAGATTTCTACTAAAATCGACAAGTTCTTCGGGAAAGTAAGTAGAAAGCTTGGACTATCATCTTCTTCATCTAATTAGTTTTAGTTCATGTTATCTTGTTTGTTTCAAGTTCTATCCATGAATTTTCCTTTATTTTAGTTAATATTATATTAGTTTATGTAATGTTGACTAGAATCGTTAATGAAATCTTTTATTCAACTTCACTTGTCTCTGTAATTGCTTGTTTTTATATTATACAAATTATAGTTACATAGATTTGTTCATAATATTCAAAACAAAGCAAATTTTCACTTTAGACAGAGGCATGTCGACATCCCCCATCTCCCCATGTCAACATACAACGGGCAGAAAGTAGTTACACTTTCAAATTTTAATTTCATGTAACTAACTTGTATCTATTCATTTTAAACGACTTTCTATTCCTATTTATACCTGTTTCTTCCAGAATAATTTATCAAACTTCATTTCTAATCACTCCCTTTCATATTTCTTCCTACTTCTTTAATTATGGCTTCTCCGATTAAGAATCTAAGTGACAATCTTGAGGAAACTCTCACTTCCTTCAAGAATATCCTTACATTCATACTTCGTAATCAGCGCCACTTAGAATTGAGTCAAATGTAGATGATCAAGGAGCAAGAGAGACATTTTGACGCCCTTCGTTGGATGATCTCAACCCTTAACAAGGACGATCTCGAAGGAAATCCACTAGTCACTCTCGACAAAGATAAAGTAGAATGGAATGCCATCAAAGCAGACCCTATCTTTGGAGAAGATGGATGGAAGTCTAGTCATTCTGTATGTTATTTGTTTGATTTGATTGGTGTGTTTTAAACTTGATTGACTTGACTTATTTAACACATTTGGTGTGGTTTGTATATATGATTGATTGAATAATTACTGTAAATATGATTTGATGATGATTGATTTACTACTGGATTACACTTATGATCACACTCATGATCACATTTCACATTTATGATCACATTTCATACTTATGATCACACTTAGCATTTATTACACTTATATATGGATTACTCTATTTGTATTATGGTTGATTATCTTATATCAAGTTCAGGAAATTTATTAGTAAGAAGTTTTTGTTGATGACAAAGGGGGAGAAGTTATAAAATAGTAGTTGGCTTGGAGTAAGGGGGGGGGGGGTTATGATTGGAGTAAGGGGGAGTCATGGAATAAGGGAGAGTTATGATAGGAGTTATGGTATGGTAAGTATATTTTATAAATACAGGTTGTCATCATCAAAAAGGGGGAGATTGTTAGGAATTAAGATGTTGGTTTTGATGACAACAACCTTTTTAACTTATCTTATTATAAAATATATACTAACACTATCGTCTAGATAGATATGTATATACATGAACTATGTAGGATATATATATATATATATATGCATGTATTGATTACTGAAGACTAATCAGTATAAAGACTCAAGATTCAGAATGGAGATATCAAGATTGAAGACTCTAGAGTATCAAGATCAAGATTTCAAGATAAGTGTCTAGTTTATTGTTAAAACTTCATAATAGCACGGAAATCTTCATTCCAAATTTCATTTGGGATGGAACCCATTTCTATCTTCTTAGTGGCTTACAAACCCACGACAAGTAGCTTACAAACCTACGACAAGTGGCTTACAAACCCACGAACATCCTGGTTTTGTACAAGTTCTCGAGTCCTGATGTGATGAGATATTCTGCAGGAAGAAGCTTGCAAAACTACTTCAAAATGGTTTTTCAAAATGATTTTCAAAACCGCTTTTCAAAATGTTTTAGCCTTAAAAATTATCTTTTCAAATGATTTTCAAAAAGATGTTTTAGCCTTAAAATATTCTTTGTTTTTGTTTTTAATAAACTCTTGTTTCAAACTTTGTTTGTTTCTAAAACTATCTTCTGATCTTTTATAATATATATATATATATATATATACTTGAGATTTAAAATCAAAATTATATATACATTCTAAAAATATATTTTTCTAATCTTCTTTATTTTAAAACATAGGAAAATTAGTTTATTTTACTCCAGAATCATTTCATCTCGTTTTCCTTTCAATACCTTTTTCAAAACAAATTTTACATTATTTTTAACTAAGGGATGTCGACATCATGGGATACCCCATGTCGACATGGTGGCCGTTAAGTTCAAAAGTTTCAATTTTCAAAAGAAGTGTCTATTCGTTTAAATCTCTTCACGAATGGTTATGATCGTTACTGGTCTATAAATAGCCTTCACAAACGAATTTTTTAACTAACTATTTTCTTATTTTCTTCACTCCTTCTTCTCCACAAATCCATATTCTAACATTTTCATATTTTTAAGATCGTGCCGAAATTCTGCCGAATTCTCAAGTGAATCAAATTAGAATCTCATTCTTGTTTGATTCTCTGCCCTCTCTCGAAGATCAAAGTGATATTCAGAGTTATAGGATCAATTTGTAATCAAAAGTTTATCGAGTGTCTCTATAAGGTGTGGTTGTGCCTGGAAATCAATTGGGTAATCTTGTGGCCCATAAATCAAAAGAGTTTGCCCCGGACTCGAGAGATAGGAGGGTACCTCGAGGCCTTTAGAAATTGAGGATTGTAATCTCGACATTGATATAATAAAAATCTGTATGAGGTGTTTGCCTTGGTACAGAACTGGACGTAGGGTAACTCCGAACCAGTATAAATCCGGTGTGTTCTTTCCTTTTACTGCTTTTTATTTACTTTCTGCATCTGTGTTTGATTCTGTGATTGTTATGTGATTAAGTTCTGCATTTGTTTGTGTCATAATTTTAATTTAGTCCATATAAGTCTTAGAATCCATTAAACACTATTCACCCCCCCTCTAGTGTTAAATTAGCCTTAAGATCCTTAATCCGCACTCCCTTTCAGGTGCTTCGTCCCTAAACCATCTTCTCGCCGAACCAAGCCACCCCATAGATCGGCACAGATCCATGGGTACCCTCGATCCAACACTTAGATAATATACCCTACCTTCAAGCAAACTCCAGGCAAGCACGTACGTAGCTTGAAGCAACACGATCTAAACCCTTCCTTATACCAGTACCGACCCAAGAGTACTGATCCCATACTGGGTTATTTTTGTTTCCAAAGTGTAATTCCAAGTGAATCTATAAGCGACCGAAGCGATTCTCCATCTGACTCAAAGTAGAACTCTGAGCAACTTCCCAACGATCCAATACTTGAACTACACCGATCCAACACTATTGATCCATCTTCTTTGGCTCATTACTCGAGCAAACGAACTCCAAACAACTTGAAACTTGAAGTGTAGCTTTGTGAGGCCTTCCTTGTTGTCACACATGTTTCGCATTAAAATTTGGACAAAATCGAACTTTTGGATCATCATCGATCGAAGAATTTATTCCTAATTCTAAGTCGTCATTCAGTCGGCATTTTCAACCAAACAAACATCATGCATTCAAGCAATTAACTTATAAACTATATTTAAGCTAGCAAATATTCATATACATCAAATTAGAACCTAAATCTAAGGGTATAAACTAGAGAATAATTATAAGAATAAGTGAGATCCATAAGAACACAGCTTCACTAAACTCAGTGAAATCGTTTCAAATTAACATATGTGATCAGTTAAGGTTTAAAACACGTTTTAGCATCCAAAATCATTTTAATAAATCATTTTAAGTTGTATAATGTTTAATTAGCAAGTAAGAGGTCCTAACAACTCTTCTCAATCCAAAGCAAACCAAAATAGGCACAAAATCCGAGATGAATGGAAAATCCAAGATAAAAATAGTAAATCTCCATATCCAAATGCTAATTTCGCCAATCTCTCCTTAATGACAAGATTTGGC
The DNA here is from genome assembly GCA_030737815.1 of Allium fistulosum. NCBI lineage: Eukaryota > Viridiplantae > Streptophyta > Magnoliopsida > Asparagales > Amaryllidaceae > Allium > Allium fistulosum. The sequence continues at coordinate 638,490,501 of CM060907.1, read as the reverse complement.
TAATTAAAGTAGGGTTTATGGTAGCTTTTTGGCTTAGAGGTTGTTAATGATGGTTTCTCTCTCTATTTTTGGAAGTGTGAAATGATGTAGAAATGTCCCATCGACCCTCTCATGATGCTAATCCCGAAAGGACTTTGAGCATAGCCATTAACTCAGTAATTACCCACTAAGTTGTACAAAATCAAGTGAAACTACAAACAACAATATCTCCATAACGGTAAGTCCATTTTTCTATTATGACCGCTCTACAGAAAGATAAACCATCATCTCGATCTAATGATAGTTGTTTTAGACCCCAATTCAGCTTCTATCTAAAGTTATAGGCCATACAAGTTTTAATGGTCAATCGTTCGATAAAAATTCTAAGGATGGAAAATGTCTCTAACATCCATTTCCCAAAGTTATAGAATCATACTGCCCTGAATAAAAATAATATTAATTACGATCTTCCAATATGTAAAATATCGATCGTTATAAAGTATAATTCATAAGGAAAATATTTACTTGTAGCTAGGAGTTTTCAAAAAGGAAGGAGAGAAATGTATTTAAAATTGAACCAAATGAATTAAAAATAATTTCCAAAAATTGCCAAAAATTGATATTACTCTATCAACACACTGTACTAAGAACAGAACGACAACATCTACTAAAAATTGAAGATTAGTAGTAGTATACCCAACTTTATATCTTACCCCGGATGCATATATCAAACCAAGCAAACCTTGAAATGTCCAAAATTAATTAATATTTATACCATACGAAATATATATTAACAAATCAACCTAAATCTATAAAATTAACTGACACAAGCACAATACCTAATTATTTAAGAATCTCTTTGTTGGCTGAATATTAGATTTGGTAGCATTCATGAAAACTGGAAATATCTGCTTTCCAATCTCACTTCTTCCCTTTAGTCATTTGATTTTTATGTTATTTGTTTCTTAATGGAAAAACTACTGTATAGATATACAAATAACTACATAGATATTTGTATATCTTGATTTTCAAGTATCTCTTGATTGACTATGCCTTCCAAATCAAATAACTACATATGTTCACCAAACTAACATAAAGAATGCTTAGCATGCTAAATGAAAAATCAAAACAACAATATCCAATGGTAGAAGAAAAATAAATGACCTGATAATTATTTGATCTGAAAGTGCTAATTTTGACTAAATCAGAAATTTAAAATGGGGAACTGAACTAAGATGTTTCTTGCTTTGATTCCTTCAATCAGTCACACATCTTTGATCAGTTTATTCGCTTCTTAGTGTTGCTTCTTAAATTCATCTCTGTTTTCCTATTGAAGTGGAAGATCTAGTCCTGTGAATTTAGCAGGTAAACTAGTTCGTAGGTACTGTAAATTTGCATAAATTTGGAAATCTTAGCAGGCATATTATTGGGTGTCTTTTAGGTTTTGACAGTAGAAAACTATTCCAAGTTCAAAACTACATAATCAATAGAAAATCTATGATAAGCAATTTATGACCGAAATATGACACTAAATCTGGAAAATGAATTTAGGTGGTATGAAAAATTGAAAACTTATAGTTATTAGAAGTAGTTGAAGCTACAAACGAGAAGAAAGGATCTTAAAGGAACCCAAATAATTACTTAAAATCGAAAATGAAAAAAAACTAACCTGTGTAAATCGACAAATACTAGAAATACGAGGTAAAAAGAAAAAAAAATATTGAAGGAACATAAGAGATGAAGCGGGTGATGTAGTGTGAATGGAAACCCTAGTTGTAGAAGAGAAGAATAATTTTTAAACAACTTTTAAATCCCTTGTATATTATGGCGTAGGCCTCGTCAAACAAAATGAGCATTTTCGAAACAAGAAGAAATTGTTTAATGAAAGGATAATGCATTCATGTATCGCCAAAGTGACACTGAAAATGGTATTTTAAATGTTTTACTATGAGTAATGGTTTTGGTTATTATTTTGTTTTGTTTTAATTATTTTTAAATAATATAGTTAAAAAATTGAATTATTTATAAAATTTTAGAATAATTGCAATAAAAATGATGGTTTCTTTAAATACTAGTAGTTCGGAATACAAATACAATACCACTCTCTTCTAAATTTCCCTACTAATATCACAAGTCATCTAAGCTTCTTGAGCTCTTCCTTGAAATAATATATAGATATGTAGTTTGCCTTTCGAGTATTCAGAATATATATTACTTCTTATTTCTCATATGGGTCATCCTTCTACCGCAAAGTCATACATATAGCAATGGTATGTGACATCTTCACCTAATGCGAAGAAGCTCCACTCGACCAACGTCTATGAAGAGGGAATTAGTAGCAGAGTGATGAAAATGTGAATAAGCCTAGGGAGTGGAGGTGTTGACCTTAGTAGCATCACCCCTGAGAAAGTGGGCAATCATTTGGGTGTCAAACTAGACGTCGGCAAGTGGAGCCTTCGAAACTACGAACTTATAAGAGGAGTTTCGATGCAGTATTCAAATATCACATTTATCTCCCTAAATTTTGGAGGCGAGCAAACTTTGAATTTCTTATACTCCTTAGTAGCCATGTCCTACTACTCGTTATCTCCTCCGACTATGCCACTCCGCATTCTAGAACCCTCTTTAATCTACAGAGGCTAGTTCTAGAGGTTTCAATCGTACCATAGATTATCAAATTGTTTTTTATTTAACTGGGATTGTAATAGACACATATTTATGTGTTGAACACCTAAGTGATTTCCTTATACCAATAACCAACCCGACTTCTGTGAGTTTCAATGTTGGCAAGGCAAATATTGATAAAGGACAACGTCCTTTCATTGGTACATTCTGAAATATGGTGGGTAAACGAAATGGAAGACTAATTGGTCGACATTTTGAAAAGGAAATAGAAAAAACTCAAGAAAAAATGTCGGAGGTATGTATAAGTGTGATGATCCGCCCTTCGTAATACCCTGAATCAACATCAAGTGACAACGTCTGACTCCCGAATATCGCAAAAGACTATCCGTCAAGGCAAAAATTAAAACAAAACGCCATACCAAGGCACATCGATACAATCTCACAATGGAAAGATAACATATAATATACGGAATATACATGAATATAATAGGATAAACGATATACAAGAGACTGCACTAGCTAAAGCAACTGATAAATAAATATCAATAAAGAAAGATAGAATATATTAACTCCGTTCATATGGAGTTCTGAATATAGCATCTGATATCTTAAGCCTCATATACAAAATAACATGTCTGCCATGTACTACGTCACAAAAAAATATGCATATTTAATATCGACTTCACGCCTCCAAAATGCTCCAACAGTCCTGTAATCCTCCCCCTAAAAACACCAACTCCCAAAACACTTAATCGAGTAATGGAGAGTTGTCATGTCACAAATGGACAAAAACAAAACATAGGTCGGACGTAAAGCCTGGTGTGAGGGAAACTATCTCTAAGCACTGTATATACATGCAACATATATACATCTAATAAACGCAAGTAAGGATCAACCAAGGTTTTAAATTTCGGATTTCGGTCACGTCTCGTCTCGAAGAATTTGGATAGCTTATCTCGTATCGGGTGAGATCTCGAACGAGATGAGTGCATCTCGGTCGTCCATCTCGGATTTACATCTCGGTTTCTAAAATTCATTTCGGAGTTATCTCGGAGTATATGTCATGTCGAAAATTAGTTTTCATACACCTAAATTTATAATACTAGTTACTACCTTAAGGAAAACACTATGCACTTACCTTGAATATATCACACGCTTATCATCAGTAATTTAGTATGGAAAAATATCACTTGTATCATGTAAAATAAACAAATAACTAGATTTCATGAATAATGTTCAATATAATATCATATGAGATAAAGTAGACAAGAAAAAAACCATAACATATGCACCTTTACTTTTTTTGATCATTCACTTAACTTTCCTACATAATATAATGTCTCATTTCTACCTTTTATGATTTATAGTGCTGCAAGGGAAATCTTAATTTTATAACTTCAAATACAAAAGTCTACAAGTAGAATTAAGATATTCTATGTCTGGTTATAGTATTTAATTATTAGTAAACAAAATCTCATTAAGCAACTAATAGCATAGATATTTCAAACAAACGTAGAAAATAGCATACATAGTACAAACAATTTCAAACATTTAGTAATATTATAAGAAAAGCAAAAAAATGATGTACGAATGAACATGTAATCATCAAATGAAATTAATAGATGAAAGAGAATTCCTTTATTGCTTAAAAATATGCCTTGAGGAAAAAAATTATAGCAGCAAAGACTAAATGAAATCAAATTGGGAATCCATTTAGAACATAAAGTTAAATAAGTGAAGCCCAAAGTTTATAGCCGCAAAAAAAATCGGGTTAGGAAAAAATCTCAAGAAAGTGTCGAAAAAAGAAAAATGAAATCGGATGTAAATTAATTTGGATCAGAAACATAAATGAAAATCATAAAGTGAAATACTTACCATAATCGATGTAGATTTTATCATCTTCTTACACTCGTCAAAGACGAAGATTAAATGAGATTTATATAAGAAATAAGGGTTAAAAAAATTACAACTAAGAAGGCTTAAATTAAGGTAAAGGATGAGCTAGCCCAATACGGAAAAAGAGTTGATTTTTTCCAAAATTCAAAAATTCGGCCGATATCTCGCTGCTAAATCTCGTCCGAGATACCGGACGAGATACTGAAATCTCGTCCAAGATTTGGGTCAGACGAGATTCAAACGAAATTAGTTGTTTCGAATCGCCCAGGCTTGAAAACGAGATCTCGGCCGAGATCTCGGCCGAGATGAGCGAGATTTAAAACCTTGGGATCAACAGGCGATACTAATCATACTTTGACCTACCTTATCCATAAACCAACAAGTCCAAATGATGCATAATAGTGGTTCTCTAATTATAACAGTTCATACTATAACAAGCTATGCTGCTGAATATGAAAAATGAGTGTAGGGATAATACTAAACTTTATAAGCAATGGTGACATGGATCTCTCAATCCATATCGAAGTGTCTAAAATGCGAAACAAATACAACGATATAATTGTGCTACTAACATAGCATCTCCATACGCAAAACATAAATACGAATGTCTACAATTGATACTCGTGCTGAATTGCCATTAGCTACAAAAAAGATCTATCAAGAGCTACAAATAACTTATGGACTCCCCTGAAAACCAACACCTCAAAAATAAGTTGGCATGTACGTAGTACCCAATCGTGCCATAGAATAGTAAATGACCTACTCTAGACTGGCATTCCAATCTCTCTCCGCCCTTGCTCTAGGACCATGCCTGCAGGTCATGCATCTCAATGGTATAATGGATTCCCTCATTAGCATTCTTTCCTTCCAGTTGTCTCTATCGACATATTGGAACCGTATGTAAATGCTAAACCCCACATACACCCTTCCCACACATATACACAACACCAAAGTATTGTCATCTCCATGGGGATAGTGATTCATTCTTGAAGTGCCTCGCACTACCGGTTACCCCAATCAGGCATACCAAACCAATATATATATATATATCATCCAAACCATGCATCTATAATTATATATATAAATCACTTAAACCACATATTTATACATCTGTATAATATATTTCATTCACTATTCGGTAACCCAAGTTGGGCACACCGAACTATACATACACTTAAATTGTGTAACGATAAATCATTCTAAATTGCCATTAGCTACCAAAGAGACATATCGGGAGCCATAACTAACTTGTGGACTCCCCTGAAAACCAACACATCAAGAGAATTTGGTATATAGGTCCTGTCACAACACCCGTCCGTACTACGAAACAGGATATGACATACTCTAGACCGGCGTCCCAATCTCTCTCCGCCCCTGCTTTGGAACCACGTACGCATGTCGTGCATCTCAATGGTATAATGGATTCCATGCACCAATCGATAGTCCTAAGTTGGACATACAGAAACTATATATAAATGCCTTAAATGGCATCTCAATAAGTATATATAAAATATTATGTGCATCTCCCAGCAGCCCTAAGTCGGACGTGCTGAAACTATAGGCTTTAAACAACATCTCAATAAATAAATATAAAATATTCCATGCATCTCCCAACAGCCCCAAGTCGGACATACCACGATTATATTTATATATATATACATATATAAATCACATAAACTATATACAGGTGTGTGTGTGTGTAGCCAGTCCAACTGTATGGAACTGCTAAACATATCTCGTGCAGATTTGCATATACAAAAGCAATACACAACCAAAGTAACAAATCTATCATCTCAATATCAATAACAATTCACACATATAATCATATAAACAATTAAACAAAAATGCATCTTACTTAAGTAAACCTAACAATTATTCTTCTCCGTATTATTTTATATAAGTCTTAAACTTATTTTATAAAATAATATTCTCGCTAAACTATCATTAGCTACCAAGAAGACCTATAGAGAGCCACAACTGACTTATGGACTCTCCAAAAAAAACAATAACTCAAAAGAAGTTGACCTTTAGGTCTTGTCACAGCACCCGTCCGTATTACGAAACAATATATGACATACTCTAGACCGACGTCCCAATCTCTCTCTACCCCTATTCTGGAACTACATCCGTAGGTCATGCATTGCATCTCAATGGTACAATGGATTCCATTACTAGTTAGTTAATTATTTATTTACATAATAATAAACCAATATCAAGGACAGATAAACTTCAAAGGCATTTCAATATAAGTTTAACATGCTTAAATCATTATTTTAGCCTTATGGCTTATTTTAAATGTCCTACTTTGAACTTTTGATTAGTAGTAAAATATATAACAATATTTCTATCATAATATATAAATAATTTTGAGTTTAATTAATTTATTGCTATGTTGTAAATTAATATCAACTCCATCCAACTCTATTCGACACAAGTAGAAAACAGTATTTATATGTAAGGGATTTTAATCAATTACCACAAATATCAAAAGTAAAAATATATAATAATAATTATATTTCTAACATTGCTAAAATTGGAGTTTAGTTAATTTATAACCATGTTATAAATTAATATCTACTCTATCTAACTCTATTCAATACGAATAGGACTATATATATGTGTAGGATCCTAAATCAATTATCCTGAATATATAAAATAAAAATATGTAATAATATATATGTTTCTAACATAACTACAACTTGGAGTTTGGTAATTTATAACCATGTTATAAATTAATATCAACTCCATCTTACTCTATTCAATACGAATAGGGCCTTATATACATACATACATATGTGTGTATATATGACCTAATTTTGGAATGTTCAGTTTGAAGAAGGAATGTTTACTTTACAGTAAAGTTCGTCTTTATTTTGTAGTTGTTGTATGTTTTAGATTGTTTTGGGCTTGGGTCGTAAAGCCTGTGAGTAATAAAACCTTAACCCAATTTCATATATATATATATATATATATATTAGGATCTTAAATCAATTAATCTTAATATTTGAAATAAAAAATATATAATAATATTTATATTTCCAAAATAACTATAAATTGGAGTTTAATTAATTTATAACCATGTTATAAATTATTGTCAACTCCATCTAACTCTATTCAATACAGATGGAACATAAAATACACACACACACACAAACAATAGAGGATCGTAATCAATTATCCTGAGTATTTACTCAAACCAATCCAATCAAGTAGGGCAATAATTACTTATATATATTATTCTACCTCATCCACGTAATATTTTTCAATAAATATAATTACAGAGATTTATACTACAACATAAATTAAGAGTTATAATTCCGCTCACCTGAGCCATAGATTTCCAAGTGCACGAATCAAGTCTAACTTTATGCCATGTCGTAGATAATCTCACTGCAAATGCAACAACGAAGATCGTGTCTCGATTGGACGTCGTATGCAAGAGATATGCGTAAAAATACCAAAAGGAATTAATTAAATTAATTAATCAACAAATTACCTTATCCCATTCTAATCTTTCTCCTCGAAGCACTCGTATACACATACGTGCACAAAGAACCCAATATGTCGTGCACGCCTTCCACCCCTACCGAAGCTTTGGTCGGTGGAATATGACACAACTACTTCTAATCACTTCGTGGAGTGATGATGAATGCCTTAGTGTCGCTGAAATAAGGTCCGCCACTAAGAGAAATGCGACATCTGCATTACCTAACGCCATTGCCAGGTCGCGATTTGCCACCGACGATCAAACTTGCTCTGACTACCCCGAATCCGCTCTAATTTGAACCAATTTCACATTGGCACATTTCTTTCCTCTAACAACGGCCTCAAAATCTGCTACCTTACGTTGACATCCATGGTAAGGAATAGTCAAGCACGACCAAACATCATCGAACCCGCCAATGCCTATATAGATTTAATGCCCTCCTCCCCATGAGTTCAACGGATCCAATGCCAACCTCTATGTTGCCCATAGCTCTTGATTGAATTTAAACAAGGCGGGGGCTAACTTTTAGCGAGTAGGAGAAATAAAAAAGTAAGGAGATAACATATCTTGTTGTGTGTGGATGAATATATGCATACACACACAAATACATACATACATATATATATATAATTTAGTTTCTCAAATAATTCGCCACATGTTTCGAGTCCCGATCACATGGTAAATCGGATCGTCATGAAACTCGTCGAAGCACATCACCTCGTTTTTTCCGGTCCTAATGGTATAAATTTCATCGCTATCTATGACAACACCTCAAGATGATAATTTCATACATTTCGAGGTCGTCCTGGCCATCAGATCGCCTAAATCCTAAAATTCTTCAATGTTACATCTCATAATGAAGCCCTTATCCCATAAACACAAGCGTCCATCGAGATCCTACTAGACTCGACCATGCACGTATTTGTACAAAATACATATAACAATATGTAAATTATAAAAATGTATTGACTCCAAATATAGTGGTGTTTATACTCATTTTTAATTCACAACATCGATCTTGACTCAACGGAAGTAGTCTAAAGTCCTAATTCGACAGTATGCGAAAAAAAATCTGTGATAACCCAGATTTTTGAATGTCTGTTAATTGGGGAATTAACTGATTTTATTAACGAAATAGTAATTTTTGATAAGTCGAACGAATAAAATTCTAATAATTCAAATATCTGGATATATTAATTGATTTGAAAACTATAATAAATATTGAATTATAGAATATCTGGACACGAAAATCTCATAGGAAATAAATAATAAACTCCATCGTTTAAATTAAGATAAGATAACCATAACAAAATATATAAATAAATATATACCAACTTATCATTTTAAAAATAAATAAAGTCTTCCACATATATATATTTTTGGGAGAACTTTGATCCGGGAATTCAAAAATAGAGAGTTTTCAAATATTTAAAATAAAATTTAACGTATTCGCATTGAATTAATATAAGGCTCTACTATTTAACTTTTGATCTATATATATTTAATGTAATTTTGGCAATAATGTTTTAAAGGAAAGAAACTATAGTCTTACCAATATTTAAATGTAAGTATAAAATATATGAATGTAAATTAAGTGTTTGATAGTCAAAACTTAAAATAGAAATAAAAATAAGCATTTGTGTTAGGATTGGAACTAAATACTTAGGCTAAAATTCATAGCATTGACTAAACCAACCTTATATATGTACATGAGGTATAAATACAAACCAGACTTTGTATATATGTTGCCTATAAAATATGTTTGTAAATAGGCAAGGCAAGAATAATAATAATAATAATAATAGGCCTGTAAATAAATATGCAGGCAAGCAAAAGAAGGTAAGTTTGATACATAGAGTACTTAAGCATTTAATGCTATCAAAAGCAACATCATTTCTAGCACATAAATATACATCTATCAGCCTCCAAAATAAATCTGCATAGTAAAATAACAAGAAGGAAATATCTGTGAAGGCTTGTAAAGGAAGACAATATTATGTATTCTTGAACAAACAAAGTGTAGATAAGTAAGTAGACTTGTAGAACAAGACAAAAGCAATTAATGTTAATATCCTAAGCACACAATGCATATCATTTCAGCCACCATGAGAATTAGAATACCAGGCTAAGCAAATTAAAGAATACAAATATCTCCGAAGGGTTGTACAAGGTTGTATAACCTGTGTTGTACAAAAATGATAATATATATAAACCTTCTTCTTATACATCAATTCCATCTCAGTTTTGAGCATCCTCATTGAGCAAACCTGAGATACATAGTATCAAATTTTTAAAACAACTGCAACTTAAAAACAAAAATCAAGATTAATACAACTCTGAGAATCGGGAAATCAAAGAAGAAGATTCCCAGCTTGCAAATTTCAAAGCTCCTCTGTTTTAACATTCCAGTTTTCTGTCTTCATCTCTCTGTGAGTAAACTGCTACCCTTTTTAATGTTAAACCTGTTTGAAAATGCATGCTGGTGAAATAACAAATTTATTTAAAAAGTTTTAGATCTGTTTAAATATATAGATGTATGCTGTAATTCCTTGAAGTGAATATGATAAGTGATTGCATGATTGGTTAAACAGAAATGCATGTATATATGTATGTGGATGTTAGTATGCATGTCTGGAACAAAAATATTTGCTATGTTCTTAGTTCTACTGTTTTAAAATATGTTCAAAATCAAATTTTGCTCACCCTCTAATCTTCTTTTAGACTTGAATTATAAACAAAACTTATTCATAATCACAAGAAAATGGAATTAAAGATATTTCCAGAAAGAATTTGATGGTAGTTGTAGTAAAAGGGAAGGAGAACAGTGAAATTCAAATCATATTAAAATTTCGATTTAAAAGAATTCTGGTTCCATGTATATAATATATATTGTTTTCAAAAACTAGGGGTCCGTTTGGTTTCGTTTTGTATTTTGAGTTTTGTGTTTTCAACTTGTACTAAGAAATAACAAGAAATAAGAAGAGAAGATTTATAATTCTTAGCCGTTGGGACGACCAACGGACAATAAAAGAGTTTGATTGTTCTTCGTGCTTTTATTATCTCTCGAAATACGAAAAAAAAATAAACTTGTTTTCTATTTTATATGTTAATTTCATTTTTCAAAATTTTTTGTTTTTCAACTATACATACAACGGACGCGTTTTCGTATAGACGAAAACACAAAACTAAAAACGACAAGCCAAACGGGGCCTAGGATTTTTAAGAATGGAATCTTGAATTTTAAGTTTAAAAATGATGAGGTATTGCGTGTTGATCAGAAATTGGGTTTCGAGTTTTTTCTGATGATCGGTGTAGTTTGGGTGGTCGTGAGTGACGCTGTAGGGAGTTCGTGAGGAGGGAATATCGGGAAAATATTCGGAAGGATTTCTAGTTTGCCATGGTGATTGGATGTCGATGAACTAGGTTTTATCTCGCCTGTTTGTTCGACGTTGAAATAAAGGAAATTGTGAGGTCAGGGGGAGAACTGGAGTGGATCGCGTGTGGGGGAAATCGAAGCAGGGAGTCGTGGTGTTGCGCTGAGTTGATCGACATGGGTGCTGGAGGTCGGAGGCGCTGGCTAGTGAGTGTTTTCCGATGGTTTGGGTTCCAGCACCTGATCGTTTGGTTCGTTTTTGGATTCGTGGGGAAGGACGTCGATCTGGATGGTCGAAAGGGTAGGCGAGATAAATGGCGACTTACCGATGGTGGCTCTGATGGTCAGAACGATGTCGATGATCTGTGCATGTGCACATATATCCGGTGTATCAGTGGTCGTGGCTGTGTGGTTTGAGCTTTGGGTGCGTTGTGACAGTCTCGAGTTTTTCCTGTGGAAGCATGATGAAGGAAGAGAAGAGGAGAGGGGGATCGAGTGTCTCCGGGGTTTTTGGGGTTTTGGTACGGGTCTGTACCGAAGTGTTTTTGATTGTGGTAGGTATATAGGTTTACAAGTTTTCAAAAGCATAGAAATAAAGGTTTCGAAGTAAAGAAATGTTAGCAAGGATTCAAGGTTAAATATTTGAACAAGTTTCAAGTATAAGATTATAAACCAAATGTTTTTGAATTCAAGTTGTTGGTTTAAAATTATTATAATAAGTTAATTATTTTATTTCTACGTGATTTTCCAACAATACTTAATAACGATTAAGTAATTAAATAAGATAATGGTTTATCTTAAGAATTAATTAAGGTTTTAATAATTTGAGATTAATTAAATCAATAAAGTAATTAAAGAGTAATTAATTAATTATTAATTAATTAATTATTAATTATTAAGGATTAATTAATTAATAATTAAGGATTATAAGTTAATTAATTGGAGATTAATTAATTTTTAATTAGTGATCAATTAATATAAGTAATTAGAGATTAATTACTTAAATGATTAATTACTTAATGTAAGTAATTAAAGGATAAATTTTTTAAGGGTTAATTAATTTAATTAATAATTAAAGCTTAATTAATTGAGGATAATTAACCAATGGGATAATTACTTAATAAGGTAACATGGATAGTTAATGGATAATTAAAGGATGATAAATTAATTGGGTTGAAATTAATTAATGATAAGTAAAGGTAATCTAAGTGATTAAAGATTTGTAATCAATTTAATTTGAGATAAATTAGTTTTGGAAAATAATCAATCTTGCTTATGAATGATTGAATGATGTAAATGCCTTGGATTGGTTGATATCTCTGATATCAAATGTTTTGTGATATGATATGTTTGGGTTATACAGTGATAATGTAGAGATCTATCGATGATGAATTGCTGTGTAATAGTGACATCTAGTATTTAAAATTTAATCACTTGAATAACTTGGGTTAAGATGATATTGGATTCGAAGAGACCGGAGTCGGGTATTAGTTAATACCCGAAACCACTTCGATTCTGTATAGATTGATATGTGAAATCAATAGGCCGGTATGGAATGATTTAAGTAAATTGGACCATTTAATCTAAGTTTGGGTACTTAGAAATTGATGTGTGAAATAAGTGATGTCTATAACAAATTGTGAATTTGTAAATTGACACGAGTTACCCGGGTTTTATGAAAGTTTTATGTTGTTGTATTCTATGATAGATGGGTTTACTCACGCTGGTTTCCAGCCTGACCCGAGTGTTACTTTGATGTAATGCTCGGGTCAGACCGAGTATTACAGATTTTCAGGTAAGGACGTTCTGGAGCTCAGGAGACGAGCTGGATGGCAGGAACGTATGGAGTGTTTCCGCTGTGATATTTCTATTTATCCGGGATATGTTGATTTGTATATGTCTAGTGATTGTGTATATGTATAACTCTGATCTATAAAAATGTAAATGTATTGATACAGTTCTTCTTTGTAAAACCGTTATTATTTGATATTATATTTTGATCCGCTGCGAATGTGAGATTCTGTGTTTTATTTCCTATTTCTTCTTCTATCTCTTTTCTTCTTTTCCTAACTATCTGGAATTTTCGGGATCGAAAATTCTGGGTCGTTACAAAATCAGATTTTGTAGCTTCACATAATTAAAGATTCAATATTTAAATTAATTACTTAAATATCCAGTCATTAAAATGAGGGTTGTTACACTCTCCCCTCAAAAAAATTACGCCCTTTAAATTCCTAGGAGTATGACAATGCAACCCGACGGACCAAAAATGTAACATCCCCATTCCAAGGCTCAGAAATAGATACTTTTGATGTTGCAGTCATCCTTAACATTATTTTCTAGTAGAATGAGATTGTTATTGAATCATTAACACCAAGAGCAATGGAATTTACAAAAAATTTAACATTACATTTCATTCATTAATTTGCAAATTCATTACATTTCATTTCCATAACCCTAGCAATACATCGTTCAAATAAAATATAATAATTGCATATAATTCTAAGAGCGACATATAATGATGCCCTCTTGGAAGATCAGAGCCTTAAGTACTTAGGCGGTAATAGTATCCATCATTACATACATTCAACAACAATAAAAGCAGTTAATTACTACACAACAGAAATATATAATCTTCTATATAGCAGCTTGCCTCCTACATATCTCTGAAAGATTATTCTTCTAAACCTAAAATACCCTACTTAATTCCAAATTAAGCACTCGAGGGTTTAGGGGGAAATTGTAACAACCCTGAGATTGCAATTACCGAATAATAAATTAAAATTATGGTTTTAATTTGAAAATGGAGCTAAATGGATTTTTGGGAATTTAAATTTGCAATTGGTTTGCAAATTAAAGTATTTTGGGTTTAAAAAGGGGAATTTTTAAATGTGATTATGGGTTTAATTGGCTAATGAGACAATTATATGGTTTTAATTAAAACTAGGTTGCCTGCTGTAACACTTTATATAAAGTTTTCACAAAGACTCTTTGTAATAGACTGGCTCCTTTTTTGGATAAGTTGGTGTCCCCTAATCAGACGGCGTTTATAAAAGTTAGATCAATAGGGGATGGAATTTTGTTTGCTCACGAAATTATTAGGGGACTTGGAAGAAAGGATAATAAATACATGTGTATCAAGGTAGATTTGAAAAAGGCTTGCGATTCGATTAACCGAGCTTTTGTTATACACCTGTTAATAAGTTTGGGTTTCCCAGATAAATGGGTGAAAATTATTGAAAATATCATAACCACTCCAGTGTTTTCCATTATTGCTAATGGGGAATCACATGGTTATTTCAAGAGTTCAAATGGTCTTAGACAAGGGGACCCTCTTTCCCCTATTTTATTTTCTTTGGTTATGGAATATTTTACGTTACTGATGGATGGTAAAGTCAGGGATGGTCTTATTTCTCCTATCACAAAATTTAACAACAAGTTAATTCACATCATTTATGCCGATGATATTATTATCTTTACTAAAGCAAGTGTTCTTAATGCTTCTGCCATTGGTGATGTTTTTCAAAGTATGAAGAGAGTGACCGGGTTGGAGCTAAGCTGTGAGAAGTCTAACGTTTTCTTTGGTAAAGGGGTAATCAACTGTACCGATATTTGTTCCACTCTTAATATCCAACAATCGGTTCTTCCAATAAGGTACCTGGGCATCCCTTTATCTAGTTCTAATTTAAAAGATAGGGATTGTGCTCTATTGATAGAGAAGATCAAGACTAGATTAGCAGGATGGGAAACTAGAATGCTCAGCCTAGCTGGGAGACTAGAACTTATTAAATCTACCATTTATCCTATCATTCAATTTTGGATGCAATGCTTTCGTCTCCCAAAAACAACGGTGCATAAAATAAAACATTTGATTCTTAATTTCCTTTGGAAAAGCCGTAGTAGTAAGATCCCCTGGGAAATTTTGTGTAAGCATAAAGAAGAAGGAGGAATGGGTCTGAGAAATTTAGAAGAGCTGAATCAAGCGTTATTCATCAAATTAATTTGGAAAATCCTCAATGTTGAAGGAATTTGGGCAGATCTCATAAAGCGAAAATATATTGGAAATTTTTTTTTGGGATATCAATCCGAGACTGGACGACTCGGGAGTGTGGAAATATATTTTGAAGAACATACATGAAGCTTTGAAGTGCCTTTCTCTTAATATAAGTGATGGCAAAACTACTTCTCTTTGGTATGACCCTTGGTTGAATGGAAGTTCTATCATGGAACGCATTGGATTAGATACAACTTTTAGAACTGGTACGGAATATTTGACTCTTGATAGGATTGTTAAAAATGGCGAGTGGAAGTGGGACGAGTTTAGTTTCCTACGTCAGATCCATTCGGAGATAGAAGGTGTCAAGATTCATAAAGATAGAGAGCGGGACTATTGGTCTTGGAAATGTTCCAAACACGGTCAATATCAGTTTAAACTCGTTTGGAACTCAATTAGGTCTAGTTTTGAAATTAAAAACTGGTCGTCATTAGTTTGGAACAAAATCCACGTTCCAAAAATGGCGGTTTGCCTCTTTAAAGCCATTAACGACTATTTGTTAACGAAAGAGCGATTACTACACAAACAGATTGTCGTTGACCCCTTATGTGTTTTTTGTAATAATTTCATTGAAAATATAGATCACCTATTTTTTCAATGTAATTATACAGAAAAAGTTTGGTTTTGGAACTGTAAAAATTTTTTTAGCTTGCCGAAAAGTATGTTCTAATTTACTCTAAGGGAAGATTTGCATAAGATTGTATCTATCTCTAAATTAAAAAATCTTAACTCAGATTTGTTTCAACTTTCTATCTCAGTTTGCATTTGGCACATATGGAAAGAAAGAAATGACAGGATATTTCTTAACAGATTCAATGATACTTCGCAGTTATGCTCAAAATTTTACCAGACAGTGAATATCAGAATGGTTAAATCTAAATATTATAAGCACATGAATGGCTCGACAGATATAATAGCTAAGAAATGGGGTTTTACCTCGCTAAGCTAGACAGGGATTTATCGGATTGATCATATGTATAGCTTCTCCTCGCTGCTTCCTTCTTGTGCCTTGATTCAGGTTTTCTGCATCCTGTATTATCTTTACATTTATCTTACATCTTCTCTTTTAACTTACATTTTACTTAATAATTATCAATACTATTTGACCTAGTCTGTAAGTTATAAGAATGCAGAAACAACTGCTGTTCCGCTACCTCTTTGACTGGTGTCTTCATCTATTATAATACATACTGAGTTAGTTTTCAGAAGTCAAAAATTAATTAAAATCATAGGGGAGTCAAAGACTTAGCTCGTGAAGCAGTTCAAGGAGGACCTGTTTTCACTGTGACTTCACCTTAGAGAATCTTTGAGTTCGAAGACATCAAACAGCGACTACTTTGTCTTCTGAAGCGCAAAGATTTCATCTTTTTGGAAGACGGAGACTCCTCAAGCTTAGATCTTTAGATCTAAGGTCAGTGACTTCTAGAAACCGAAGGTTTTAGAGACTTTGATGACTTCTCGACTCCATTTTCTGTCTTGAGTCCTAAAACAATGAGATCTGTTATTAGAATCTTTATAAAGCTAAAAAGTATAACCTTTACGGGATTTGGTCACTTATCTGTAGCTGCTTGTTCTCGTGGATGATCTGATACATGGAATAGAGCTTCCTGGTTTGCTTCTTTCTTAGTCGTGGCCTAGCTGAAGAGTTTGAGTCTGAGTCTTTTATCTCCCTCACCGCCATTAGTGTTGCTTTATTTTCTCTTGTTCGAGAGGAGTAAATGAAGTAGTTCTCAAGTGAAGTCCTGCCGTTTTTAACCTACCGAGTTGTCTGGAAGCTTCAAGCGGGTTTCGGTTGAAAGTTTGTTTGTTCATTTCAGTGTTGGGCCTTGTTTAGATTTAATGTAGTTAACAGGCCTGGTTTCGTTTGCATTTGGTGGTTTGTTGAACTTTGTACATTCTTAGGTTTTCTTGGTTTTTAATAGAATGTTTGAACCCTTTTTCAAAAAAAATTAAAACTAGGTTGCTACTTAGGATTTTTGTTCACATGATAACATTAGAAAAGATAAACTAAGTCCTAAGGGGTTTTTAAAACCTCCTAACATGACCCATTAGCCTACCCACTTCTATATAATATCTTAAACTCATTCCATAAGCCCTAACCCTCCTCTTCATAATTCCTAAACCTAGATCTAACCCTAACTAATGGCCTCCCTTTGGTAGAAGATCCATCTTCTTCTCTACATTGCTAAACTAGTTTAATCTTAGCAAAAAGTAATGCAATCTCCCCTATTCTCTAATCCTTCTTAATCCCTATTTTATCTCTACCATCTTGCTGTAATCTTTGTTTTGTATTTTTGATTTTTGGGTCCTTGAAGTTTCTTGATCTTTTGCTTTGGGGTTGAGGATTTTGGCTTGCTTAGATATTATTGCACACAAACTACTTGATCCTTTGCTTCTTTGAGGTAAAATTGCTAGCTAAATCCTTTTTTACTTGATGCTTCTATAATTTTCGTTTTGGAATTGTAGCTGAAACGAAATCAGGCATAACTTCTTCATTTCTCATCCTTTTTGGTCAGGTTTTTTTTGCTGCAAACTAGATTCAATAAGGAACACTTTTTGTTCAGTGAGTTTTCTGTAATTTTGCCATTTAGATGACCTGAAATGCATTCAAAGACAGAAGACCAATTCTGTCTTTAACAAGTTATCTTGAGTTTCAATCTGATATTGTTTTGCATGTATCTCTCTCGTTTTTGATCCGAATTAGATAATTTTGGATGTTCCGGAAAGCTTAAAATTATGCTACAATTTTTGTTTAGTGAGTTTTTTGTAATTTTGTCATTTAGATGACCTGAAATGCGTTCAAAGACAGAAGACCAATTCTGTCTTTAACAAGTTATCTTGAGTTTCAATCTGATATTGTTTTGCATGTATCTCTCTCGTTTTTGATCCGAATTAGATAATTTTGGATGTTCCGGAAAGGTTGAAACATATGCTACAATTTTTGTTCAGTGAGTTTTCTGTAATTTTGCCATTTAGATGACCTGAAATGCATTCAAAGATAGAAGACCAATTCTGTCTTTAACAAGTTATCTTGAGTTTCAATCTGATATTGTTTTGCATGTATCTCTCTCGTTTTTGATCCGAATTAGATAATTTTGGATGTTCCGGAAAACTTAAAACATATGCTACAATTTTTGTTCAGTGAGTTTTCTGTAATTTTGCAATTTAGATGACCTGAAATACGTTCAAAGACAGAAGACCAATTCTGTCTTTAACAAGTTATCTTGAGTTTCAATCTGATATTGTTTTGCATGTATCTCTCTCGTTTTTATCCGAATTAGATAATTTCGGATGTTCCGGAAAGCATAAAACATATGCTACAATTTTTGCTCAGTGAGTTTTCTATAATTTTGAGTCTAACTAGGTCAAAATTTGATTTTTCTACTATCTTCCCATGAGCGATACACATATTAGCTCTGTGGATGAAACTGAAACTATTTTGGTCATAACTTTTGAGCCGCTAGTCGGAATTTGACGATTTTGGTCTCGTTGGAAAGATGGAGTTATGAACTCCATATCTGGAAAGTTTGGCCATCATCTGAGTTAATTAGACCCTTCGAATTTCCTGTCAGAGTTGAACCCAGATCGTTGTGCAAAACAGTGCATTTCATGTTTCTGTGTCCGACTTTGGAACGTCGCTACGCCTTCGTTTCAAGTCGGAATCGTGTAATTCTTTTTGCGTTCTGAAGTAGGAATGTTGGACTACGTTCCTACCAATTTTTATGCCATTTGGATTCAGTCTGCTGGTCCGAATAATTTTCCGAACTTGGGTTCGCGTCAGTTTTGGACTATTTTCCAACACTTAGAATATTTTCAGTGATTTTCTGGTTTTATCGATTTCTTTGAGATTTGTCTCTGGATTTTGTACACGGGCCTTATAAAAAGGTTTTAAAAGGATTTTTCGCTCCGAAATGGCTTTCAAAATTATTATATAATATTATTTTTAATTAGTAGACTATTTACTCCATAATAGGAGAGTTTTCAAAAGCCGTTTTAGAGTGTTCTCAAAATCAATTATAAATCCGTTTCGAACCATTATTTTCTATAATAAAAATCTCACACTCACTTTTTAGCACGTCAAGCGAAGTGGAAAGGTGCTTAAACGGTTAGGAAATCTCCGGCATATGGAACCGTGTGTATTTACTTTCCGGTTAATCCCCGACCTATTCGATTGATCGTTTTGACCTTTGGGTCTAGTTTACCGATGATACGAGGTGGACTTTTTATTGTTTGGAGTGTGAGCTTGCTATTGGTTAGTAAACCGTTTAGTGCGAACGTGGGGTATGAGACTCATTGTTAACACTTTACGGGTTCCTCTCCAAGAAGTTTGTGACACATTAGCCTCTGGGCAGCCAGTACTGGACCTCTGGGTCACCACGCCTCTGGGCAACCGTCTCTGGACACCTGTTCTATGGAGCAGTTTCTTTTTCGGCATGTGCCTCTGGGCCTTTATCCTTCTGGGAAGGATCTCGCTGTCTCGCGCGTTCCGCATCTGTGCGAGTGATCGATCACAACTCTACAATACTTGGCAATAACGACTCCGGTCGGTGCACGTGCTATACTTGTATTATCTGATGATTTTTATATCCATTCGAGTACCGCCATTCGGTGTTGGTTCTATGGAACCATACGATGTAAGTGCGATTACCTTGTGGATTCACAGTGTCTCTGGGCATTGCTTTTCAGTGTTTGATTTCATTGACTTTTCAGTATATCCCCATTGCTCTTTGGAGCATCGATCTTTGCTTGGGCATTGATTACAGACTCTGGTCATTCTTGGGATTATTGCCTATGGGCAACTTTATATAGCTTTGGCTACGCCGATGATATGAGGCGATTTTATTTATTCAACACTTTGGTGCTGATATTCTCTTTGGAGATTTTTTACTGTTGATTGATGATTAGAGACCGTCATTATATTCATGTGGTCCAAAATACTCTTCTCTTAGGAAAAGTACTGTTTTATTTATGTACCGCATTATTATATATCTCAGTTATTACTGATTGTTTAGCTAGCCTGACCCGAGTGTTTTTCGCTCGGGTCGGACCGAGTTGTTTCAGGTTAGGTCTCTGGACTTAGCTTCTGTGCTTCCGCTTGGACATTATCTGCTATGCTGATAGATAGCGCTTCTATTTGTCCACTATTCCGCTACTCTGTTATTATTCAGACTTTGATATGTACATATTTTTGACTCACATGTGTGGGCAGTGGCTTTGTACCCACTTATAGTATTTGGATCTGTATTGACGATGTATTGTCCTGGGATTTTATATCTGTTATGTGATTCTGTTCTGTGATGTTTTATCATTTTATTACTATGCTTATTCTGATAGATCTTTAGCCATTGTAATTTCGTTATAAATATTTATTGAATATGTCGAACCACTTGAAAAAAAAATAGATACCACCCTTTCGACGTATTCAGTAGATAGTTATAGCTTGATTACAAATGGTCGCTTCCACTATACTCTATTCTCCGCTTTAACAGACGGTATTACTCCCGTAATACTCTTTGTTATAGTGGGTCTCAGAGTTGGGCGGTACAGCTTGGTATCGGAGCCCAGGATCAGAATTAAGCATAACAAACACAGAACAGACACGTAGTACAATACGTTATAATACGATCCAAATTGATCATATCCACCTTTAGATAAATAAGTTAGGAATATGTGTAGGAATCTATTATATTCCATAATATTCCTTAATGAATTATCTATCTTTGAATCGTGCTTAACTAAATCTACCGATCATATATTTAAAGAGTGTCCCAAGCCTCTCTTTTCTGCCGCTATTGTAAGAAGGAGGGTCATCATTATTCCACTTGTCCTACTGCACCTCCTAGATCTGGCAAGCTTAATGCTGCCAAGGCTCCTAAATCTTCAGCTCATCCTCGAGGTACGCATCCTTCCGTTCTCGAAGGTTCTATTTTATTTCATGGTAGATCTTGTAGAGTTCTCTTTGATACGGGTGCCTCTCACTCATTCGTATCAAAGGAACTAGTTGATACTTTATCTTTGGATGTTACTTGTTTGGTTTCTTCACTAAGGATTGTGAATCCCATCGGCGGATCCACGACCCTTAGCTTGCTTTGTGAGGATATAGATATTGATCTTTGTGGATTTTCTTTCCGTGCGAATCTGCACGTTATGGAGTATTTGGGCTTTGACATGATTCTTGGCATGGATTGGCTCGCTCAGTACGACGCCAAAATCATTTGTTCGGAGCGGATATTATTCATTCATCACCCTGACTCGTCCTCTCCGTTAGCTATTGTTCTTCAAGATGTTGGGCTTTCTGATGTTACTTTATTTTCTCTCGATTCACGAGATGAGGATTTGAACTTATCTCGTATTCCTGTTGTTCGGGATTTCCCCGATATCTTCGAGCCAGTATCTAGTTTACCACCGAAGCGAGCTATTGAGTTCCGCATCGATCTCATCCCAGGCTCTCATCCAGTTGGGCGTCCTCCTACGAGAATGTCTATTAAGGAAAATGAGGAACTCAGGAAGCAGTTAGTTGAGCTTGAAGCGAAGCAGTTCATCCGATCCAGTTCTTCGCCATGGGGTGCTGCTGTGGTCTTCGTTAAGAAGGCTATGGCTCTCTTAGGCTTTGCATTGACTATCGCAAGCTCAATGAGCTGACCATCAGAAATCGCTACCCACTTCCTCGGATAGACGACATGTTTGACCAATTGAGCGGTGCAAAGGTCTTCTCTCAGCTTGACCTTGCCACCGGATTCCATCAGCTACGAGTCGCGGAAGACAGCATTCCTCTTACAGCATTTCGCACTCGTTATGGTTCTTTTGAGTGGTTGGTCATGCCGTTCGGCTTGACGAACGCTCCGGCTTTCTTCGTCGATCTCATGAATCGAGTATTCCGGGAATACATCGATAGATTCGTTCTGGTTTTCATCGACGATATTCTTATTTATTCTAGATCCGAGGCAGAGCATGCTCATCATTTGTGGATCATCTTGGATACTCTTCGTCAGCATCAGCTTAAGGCCAAGCTCTCCAAGTGCCATTTTTGGGAGAGCAAGGTCAAGTTCTTGGGCCATATTGTATCATCTGAGGGTATTTCTGTCGATCCTGCCAAGATCGAAGCTATTTAGAATTGGAAGCAGCCCGAGAACGTTCATGATATTCGCAGCTTCCTTGGTCTGGCGGGTTATTACCGTCGATTTATCAAGGATTTCTCTCGTGTTGCACTTCCCCTCACGACTCTGACTCGCAAGGGGGTTCGCTTTATTTGGTATGATAAGTGTGAAGTTTCTTTCCAGCGATTGAAGGAACTTCTCACTCATGCTCCTATCCTTGTGGTTCCTGAGAGTAACCAGGATCTTGTTGTTTACACCGACGCTTGTGGTAGCGGCCTCGGTGCTGTGCTTATGCAGAAGGATCGGGTAGTTGCTTATGTAGAAGGATCGGGTAGTTGCTTATGCAGAAGGATCGGGTAGTTGCTTATGCTTCTAGGTAGCTACGTCCGAATGAGGTTCGCTATCCGACTCATGATCTTGAGTTGGCAGCTATCGTCTTTGCTTTGAAGACGTGGCGTCACTTTCTATTAGGCGAACGCTTCACTCTTTACACCGATCACAAGTCGCTGAAATATTTATTCAGTCAGAAGGATCTCAATATGAGGCAGCAGCGATGGCTTGAGTTTCTTGCCTCATATGACTTAGACATTCAGCATACCCCTGGCAAGGGTAATCATGTGGCTGATGCACTCAGTCGCAAACACTCGGTAGTAGTTTCTATGATGATAGCCGAGTGGGATATTCTTGAGACTCTTTCTATGTGTGATATTCGAAATCGAGCTCCGTCTTCTAATCCTCAGATCTTGCTATTCAGCTTAGAAGCTCGACCTATTCTATTGGATCACATTGCCCATGCTCAGTGGTAGGATCCAGACTTGTTGCGATATATTCATCTCCTTGAGTCGGGATCCAGTGATGAGACATTGTTGGATTATTCTATTGATTCTCATCGGTGTCTTCGCAGGAAGAACCGTATTTTGGTACCATCTGATTTATCACTTAGGCGTGACATTCTAGACGAG
The DNA here is from genome assembly GCA_030737815.1 of Allium fistulosum. NCBI lineage: Eukaryota > Viridiplantae > Streptophyta > Magnoliopsida > Asparagales > Amaryllidaceae > Allium > Allium fistulosum. The sequence continues at coordinate 638,467,028 of CM060907.1, read as the reverse complement.
TGTCATCGCACTAAGTACACTATACATCCTGGGTCGAGTAAGATGTATGCCGACATGTGTCGCCTATTTTATTGGGAGGGCATGAAGAGTGATGTTGCAAGTTATGTAAGCCGTTGCATGACTTGTCAACAGATCAAAGCTGAGCATCAGCGTCCATCTGGTCTTCTTCAGCCGCTAGAGATTCCATTGTGGAAATGGGATCAGATATCCATGGATTTTATTGACGGTCTGCCTCGATCGAGGTCAGGCCATACTTCTATTTGGGTCATCGTCGATCGCTTGACCAAATCAGCTCATTTCATTCCTATTAAGTCCACTCGGACTGCTCCTCAGCTTGCCAAGCTATATGTGAAGGAAGTCGTTCGACTTCATGGCATTCCTAGCTCTATCGTCTGTGATCGAGACACTATCTTTACTAGTCACTTCTGGAAGTGCCTACAGTCAGCTTTGGGCTCAAAGCTGAATCTCTCGACTGCTTATCATCCTCAGACCGACGGTCAGACGGAGAGGGTGAATCGTATTTTAGAGGATCTTTTGCGCTGTTGTATTTTGGATTTCGGAGGTAGTTGGGAGGATCACTTACCGCTTGTAGAGTTCTCCTACAACAACAGCTTTCCGTCTAGTATTGGCACGGCTCCTTTCGAGGCTCTTTACGGAAGGCCATGTCGTTCTCCTTCGTGTTGGTTAGAATCTGGCGAGAAGCTCCTTCTTGGTCCAGATTCAGTTCGGGAATCTTCTGAGAAGATTATTCTTATTCGTCAGAGAATGATAGAGGCGCAGAACCATCAAAAATCCTACGCGGACAACCGTAGGAAGCCTCTTGAGTTCTCCATTGGTGATCATGTCTTTATTCGTATATCTCCTATGAAAGGGGTTGTGCATTTCAGCTCTACAGGGAAGTTGACTCCTCGCTATGTTGGACCATTTCCTATTACGGAACGCATCGGCCCCGTGGCTTATCGTGTGGCTCTACCTGCTCACTTCTCTAGAATGCACGACGTGTTCCATGTTTCCCAGCTTCGCATGTGTGTCTGCGATCCTGATTCTATCATTGAGCCGCATGCTGTGCCTGATTTAGAGATCTTACCTGATTTATCTTTGGAGCAGCAACCTCTTCGTGTACTTGATTCGGAGGTTAGACGCCTTCGCAACAAAGAGGTTCCACTCGTGAAGATTCAATCGTCACCGAATCCTAAAGAGTGCACTTGGGAGACCAGAGAATTTATCGAGCGTACTTATCCTGGTTTTCTTTCATCTTCTGGCACGGGTGAGCATCTATATTTTATCTTTTGTATTCCTTTTGTGGATTAGATGTTATAGACGACTTCTATATTTAAGGAATTGCGAGGATGGAATTTTCTTAAGGGAGGGAGTCTGTAACAACCCTGAGATTGCAATTACCGAATAATAAATTAAAATTATGATTTTAATTTTAAAATGGAGCTAAATGGATTTTTGGGAATTTAAATTTGCAATTGGTTTGCAAATTAAAGTATTTTGGGTTTAAAAAGGGGAATTTTTAAATGTGATTATGGGTTTAATTGGCTAATGAGACAATTATATGGTTTTCATTAAAACTAGGTTGCTACTTAGGATTTTTGTTCACATGATAACATTAGAAAAGATAAACTAAGTCCTAAGGGGTTTTTAAAACCTCCTAACATGACCCATTAGCCTACCCACTTCTATATAATATCTTAAACCCATCCATAAGCCCTAACCCTCCTCTTCATAATTCCTAAACCTAGATCTAACCCTAACTAATGGCCACCCTTTGGTAGAAAATCTATCTCCTTCTCTACATAGCTAAACTAGTTTAATCTTAGCAAAAAGTAATGCAATCTCCCATATTCTCTAATCCTTCTTAATCCCTATTTTATCTCTACCATCTTGTTGTAATCTATGTTTTGTATTTTTGATTTTTGGGTCCTTGAAGTTTCTTGATCTTTTGCTTTGGGGTTGAGGATTTTGGCTTGCTTAGATATTGTTGCACACAAACTACTCGATCCTTTGCTTCTTTGAGGTAAAATTGCTAGCTAAATCCTTTTTTACTTGATGCTTCTATAATTTTCGTTTTGGAATTGTAGCTAAAACGAAATCAGGCATAACTTCTTCATTTCTCATCCGTTTTTGGTTAGGTTTTTTTTGATGCAAACTAGATTCAATATGGAACACTTTTTGTTCAGTGAGTTTTCTGTAATTTTGCCATTTAGATGACCTGAAATGCATTCAAAAACAGAAGACTAATTCTGTCTTTAACAAGTTATCTTGAGTTTCAATATGATATTGTTTTGCATGTATCTCTCTCGTTTTTGATCCGAAATAGATAATTTTGGATGTTCCGGAAAGCTTAAAACATATGCTACAATTTTTTTTCAGTGAGTTTTCTGTAATTTTGCCATTTAGATGACCTGAAATGCATTCAAAGACAGAAGACCAATTCTGTCTTTAACAAGTTATCTTGAGTTTCAATCTGATATTGTTTTGCATGTATCTCTCTCGTTTTTGATCCGAATTAGATAATTTTGGATGTTACGGAAAGGTTAAAACATATTCTACAATTTCTGCTCAGTGAGTTTTCTGTAATTTTGCCATTTAGATGACCTGAAATGCATTCAAAGATAGAAGACCAATTCTGTCTTTAACAAGTTATCTTGAGTTTCAATCTGATATTGTTTTGCATGTATCTCTCTCGTTTTTGATCCGAATTAGATAATTTTGGATATTCCGTAAAGCTTAAAACATATGCTACAATTTTTTCTTAGTGAATTTTTTGTAATTTTGCCATTTAGATGACCTGAAATGTGTTCAAAAACAGAAGACCAATTCTGTCTTTAACAAGTTATCTTAAGTTTCAATCTGATATTGTTTTGCATGTATCTCTCTCGTTTTTGATCCGAATTAGATAATTTTGGATGTTCCAGAAAGCTTAAAACATATGCTACAATTTTTGTTCAGTGAGTTTTCTGTAATTTTGAGTCTAACTAGGTCAAAAATTGATTTTTCTACTATCTTCCCGAGAGCGATACACATATTAGCTCTGTGGATAAAACTGAAACTATTTTGGTCATAACTTTTGAGCCGCTAGTCGAAATTTTACGATTTTGGTCTCGTTGGAAAGATGGAGTTATGAACTCCATATCTGGAATGTTTGGTCATCATATGAGTTCATTAGACCCTTCGAATTTTCTGTCAGAGTTGAACCCGGATCGCTGTGCAAAACAGTGCATTTCATGTTTCTGTGTCCGACTTTGGAACGTCGCTACGCCTTCGTTTCAAGTCGGAATCGAGTAATTATTTTTGAGTTCTGAAGTAGGAATGTCGGACTACGGTCCTACCAATTTTGAAGCCATTCGGATTCAGTCTGCTGGTCCGAATAATTTTCCGAACTTGGGTTCGCGTCAGTTTTGGACTATTTTCCAACACTTGGAATATTTTCAGTGATTTACTGGTTTTATCGATTTCTTTGAGATTTGTCTCTGGATTTTGTACACGGGCCTTATAAAAAGGTTTTAAAAGGATTTTTCGCTCCGAAATGGCTTTCAAAATTATTATATAATATTATTTTTAATTAGTAGACTATTTACTCCATAATAGGAGAGTTTTCCAAAGCCGTTTTAGAGTGTTCTCAAAATCAATTATAAATCTGTTTCGAACCATTATTTTCTATAATAAAAATCTCACACTCACTTTTTAGCACGTCAAGCGAAGTGGAAAGGTGCTTAAACGGTTAGGAAATCTTCAACCTATGGAACCGTGTGTATTTACTTTCCGGTTAATCCCCGACCTATTCGATTGATCGTTTTGACCTTTGGGTCTAGTTTACCGATGATACGAGGTGGACTTTTTATTGTTTGGAGTGTGAGCTTGCTATTGGTTAGTAAACTGTTTAGTGCGAACGTGGGGTATGGGACTCATTGTTAACACTTTACGGGTTCATCTCCAAGAAGTTTGTGACACATTAGCCTCTGGGCAGGCAGTACTGGACCTCTGGGTCACCACGCCTCTGGGCAACCATCTCTGGACACCTGTTCTATGGAGCAGTTTCTTTTTCGGCATGTGCCTCTGGGCCTTTATCCTTCTGGGAAGGATCTCGCCGTCTCGCGCGTTCCGCATCTGTGCGAGTGATCGATCACAACTCTACAGTACTTGGCAATAACGACTCCGGTTGGTGCACGTGCTATACTTGTATTATCTGATGATTTTTATATCCATTCGAGTACCGCCATTCGGTGTTGGTTCTATGGAACCATACGATGTAAGTGCGATTACCTTGTGGATTCACAGTGTCTCTGGGCACTGCTTTTCAGTGTTTGATTTCATTGACTTTTCAGTATATCCCCATTGCTCTTTGGAGCATCGATCTTTGCTTGGGCATTTATTACAGACTCTGGTCATTCTTGGGATTATTGCCTATGGGCAACTTTATATAGCTTTGGCTACGCCGATGATATGAGGCGATTTTATTTATTCAACACTTTGGTGCTGATATTCTCTTTGGAGATTTTTTACTGTTGATTGATGATTAGAGACCGTCATTATATTCATGTGGTCCAAAATACTCTTCTCTTAGGAAAAGTACTGTTTTATTTATGTACCGCATTATTATATATCTCAGTTATTACTGATTGTTTAGCTAGCCTGACCCGAGTGTTTTTCGCTCGGGTCGGACCGAGTTGTTTCAGGTTAGGTCTCTGGACTTAGCTTCTGTGCTTCCGCTTGGACATTATCTGCTATGCTGATAGATAGCGCTTCTATTTGTCCACTATTCCGCTACTCTGTTATTATTCAGACTTTGATATGTACATATTTTTGACTCACATGTATGGGCAGTGGCTTTGTACCCACTTATAGTATTTGGATCTGTATTGACGATGTATTGTCCTGGGATTTTATATCTGTTATGTGATTCTGTTCTGTGATGTTTTATCATTTTATTACTATGCTTATTCTGATAGATCTTTAGCCATTGTAATTTCGTTATAAATATTTATTGAATATGTCGAACCACTTGAAAAAAAATAGATACCACCCTTTCGACGTATTCAGTAGATAGTTATAGCTTGATTACAAATGGTCGCTTCCACTATACTCTATTCTCCGCTTTAACAGACGGTATTACTCCCGCAATACTCTTTGTTACAGTGGGTCTCAGAGTGGGGCGTTACAGAAATCAAAATTTTTGGGTCAGAAAAAAGTTTGCTATGAATAATATTATACCATCTCGAAGCAAATCGAAGGCAAAGATGGTCGAAATCGGATGAAACTGAAAGGAGAGGCTCTGGAGCATTGGAGGAGCCTAGAATTCAAGTTGCATCAAAATTGGAGCTAAGTAGAGGACTCGGTATCGAGAGCTTTGATCGGTACAAAGACCTTTTGTTTGGTGGAAAAGACCTCGATGGGAGATGATGCTTTTAGTCGGGGCTAGGAGTGATGAGTGAAGGCCAAATGCAAGAACTTGCAGGCTAAGTATTAGACTTCGTACTGAGAGTTTTGGAGAACTTGGTACCAAGAACTTTTCTAGAGGGTAGTCGGGGTCTAAACTCTTGGAGGGTGGAATACCGGAAGGGAAGGACTCTAGAAAGGAAGCAAGGAAAAAAGTTAGCCAAAATTGGCTAAGTACCCAACTCGGTAACGAGAGCTTCCGATCAGTACCAAGAGTTCTGTTTTGATGGGATTAGGGTGGAACTTCCAAGTGGGGGAATATAGACTCTACAGGTAGTGATGAAGGTGTTTGTTTGTTCGCTTATGGTTTGATGGCGATATAGTAGCATGATGATAGCTTCGGAACTTCGGCGATGGAAACTCGACGGTGAATGGATGTAGGTTCCCATGATCGTGGCTCGATGCTGAAAGGAGTCGTGAGAATGTTATCCATAAAAGGCGGGTTCTAGGAAGGGTGATCCATGGATAGAATGTTGAATGGTTCTATCATGGAATAAAGGAATGTGAATTGGTTCCTTATAAATAATGGAAATTGGACGGTGCAAGGAAAGGGGCTCGGATACGCGTGCTAAGGGTTCATTGATACCTGGAGTGTTTTTTGATGTGGGTTACTGTGAGGACGCTCATGGGTGCGTCATTTGGATATCCTGGATTGGTTGTTTGGATCCGTATACCATGGACCGGAGGAAAGGGTCTGGTATTATCTTTGGGATATAGACAAGTACACCGAAAACTGGGATTTTCATTAGTCCCAGGTAGAAGAAAGGTCATACGAGTTATTATATGTCCAGAGGACATTAAGTGACAGTGAGAATTGTTTGATGGATACTATGGTTGCTTTGATTGTTTCCTTCCATAGTCTGTCACTCTAGGGATGTCATTGGAGATAGGTATTAGGGACCTAGATAGCCGTCATCATACTTAGTTTGTAGTATACCTTTATGATATTTTTGTAGAGTAGCATATTATGTTCATTATGTGCTAACTCTTTGGTTGTAGGGACATGTCAGGTATGGTTCGTACACCCTTGTTCCATACTCTATCGACTTGTACCGTATTTTGAGATTCATTTATCGCTCACAATAGACTGTTGTCCGACTCGAGGTTTTATGCTCTGCTTCTTATTATCTCGGGTACTCTTAAATGAGTAGACTAGATAGCAGGTCTTGGTGTATGCAGTGTAGTGCAAAGGATGAGTAAGATGGAGCTTCTCATATTATATACAGACATTATGCATATTCTTCTGCGCAATACTGTGGAGCCTAGACAGTGTTTGCTTACTATTATTAGACAGTTTATTTGAGTTTATTTATGTTTTGTATAAAATCTATTACTATGTTGTATAACTCTATCGATCTGTGCTATGATATTTGGTTCACTTAGTTATTACTGTTCTCCCGCTTTATATATGTGATGTATATTATATTTTATTAAATGCACTATGAGATATACGACAGATCTGTGATGTTTTTTTTTAATTTACAACCCTTGATGATCATCTTACATCGATCGGGCATGTCAGCGACACACTATTTAGTTATATTGGATGCCGGTGGTGTAGGGCGGTCATCACACTTTTTTCTTCTCTTTAGTTGAAAATGATGATTAACGGTGGCTGACCTCTTCTTGGGGGTTTTAGTTTAGTAAATGTAAATGAAATGGAATCAACAAAGGAAAGAGAGAGGGTGGTATATCTTCTCTTCCTCTTTTACCCTTCTATGCTTATATTTATGTTTTAGTTACTTTAAATCTTTCCCTTCATTACATTGTTTAAAGGCCAAACTAATTAATTGATTTGTATGGAAAATCCCGCATTTCTACTTCTATTTTTATTATCTCATAATTAAATATTTAAATTATGTGCTATATAAAAATTAGGGGTATTACAGGCTCCTCGTTTAAGAATTTCGTCCTTGAAATTGTAGCAAGAAACAACAAGAAGCATATAATCATACAAATATGGGTCATAGCACATAAAAAAACAATACTAACATAACTACAAGTCGATAATATATACAACAATATAGATCATACAACCGAAATAGATCAGGATATGCCTCCCTAATAATATCATCTGTTTTCCAAGTACAATCACGTCTATCGGTACTCCATCGAACCTTCACTAACTTGACTGTCTTATTCCTTTCTACTTAATATCCTTATCAATTATACGAACATGTCACCTAACAATAGTCATATCAGGCTCCACTACTAAATCTTTTGAAACCATTGGCTCTATAGAAGCTTTTGGATCACACACGTACTTCCTTAGGTGGGATACATGAAAAACGTTATGGACTCTTGCCAAACAGTTTGGTAACTCGATACGATAAGTGAGTTTCCCAATTCTCTTAACGATAGGAAATAGACCAACATATCAAGTGTCAATTTTCTCGTCTTCCCAAATCGTACAACACCCTTCATTGGTGATACCTTTACGAAAACAAAATCTATAACTAAGAACTCCAAGTGTTTACGCCTTTTATCTACATAGCATTTCTTCCTTGACTTAGCTTCCTTCATCCTTACTCTGATTAACTCAATATTTTTAGTCGCTTGTTTCACCAATCTGGACCAAGTATCGATTTATCACCATCTCCAACCAACATGCATGTGATTTGCACGGCCTTCCGTAAAGCGCTTTGAAAGGTGCCATTCCTATACTAGTATGGTAATTATTATAGGAAAATTTGACTAAGTGTAAATGTTCTTTCCACGACCCTCCAAAGTCTAGCACACAAGCTCTTAATAAGTCTTCGAGTACCTTATTAACCCATTTCGTTTGCCCATCAGTTTGCGGATAGTAAGTTATACTCTTCTGCAGCTCAGTACCCAATTCGTTCTGCAAACTCTTCCAAAACTCGCTCGTGAACAAAGGATCTCTGTCACTTACAATGCTACTCGGTATTCCATGAAGTCTCACAACATTCTTCATGAATAACTTCACCAAACTCGATATCGTCCTCATCGACTTAACATGGATAAAGTGTGCACTCTTTGTCAGTCTATACACCATGACCTAAGTGCTTTCATTTCCCCTATTCGACTTTGGCAACCCATCGGCAAAATCCATAGATATAGAATCTCATTTCCATAGTGACACTTCTATGGGTTGAAGTAACCCACTTGGCTTTTCATGATCAACTATTACTTGTTGGAAATTCATACATTGCTTCACCCATATGCCTACATCTTTTTTATTCCTTTCCAATAGAAACTCCTCTTCATATCCTGGTACATCTTTGTACATCCAGCATGAATGGTAAACTTCGATCGATGGCATTCTCTAAGAACCTCCTTTCTCAGATTATCTACGAGTGGAACACACAACCATCCCTTCTTAACTATCTTCTTTGGAGGGAAGTTACGGTATCGGTGGGAGTCTAAGAAATTAAAACGGGATGCCTCAAAAATTGGGCGTGAAGCCCAAGCATGTGCTGGTCGGCTGCTCCTATCCTGAAGATGCAAATGCCTTAAGAAGAATGCTATGGGGCCCCCCTGAGGCTTTAGGATGTTGTTGATGCATGCGAAGAGGTGCCATAATGACTATTACCTGATGCTCAGGTCATATTGTTGTGTTGACATCTTTTCTATCTTTACTTAATTTGCTATCATATTTGGCAGAAATAGAGTTATACTACCCTATTTCACTCTGAGAGTTGATTTGACACATTCTTAGAACGTATTCGGGACTAGCCATAATCTGACCTGATTGCGATTTGAGTTGCCCCCATTGCAAGTATGCTCGGGTCGCTGATGAGAGAAAGGAGGAGCTCTATATCTTTGTCGTCTACCTGTAAGCATGGTTCTACATTGAAGCGTATCATGAGTGGTCATGCATGTTGCCCTTTGGAGTTCTTTTGACCCCTTGCACCTGCCTAAGTAGCCCTCAGTATGTGCTATGAAGACCTGTTCTTGTAGGTGTTGACAAAATATGGGTTTTGGGGATGTGATCAACTTAGTTAAGCATGTATTGCTTCCTATACTTCGGTGCAGTATTCTTGTTATGTTTTTATCTTATGTATTATCATTATGGCCTACCCGTATTTCCCTATAAATGCAGTACCTGTCTTCTGCCATGACTCCCTTGATTGTAGGGTTCAAATCGGTTAAGTACCGTAGCTTCAAGATAGCTCCTTGTGCAATATGAATTTGATTGATTCAATTCCTTTTTCTTTACATCTGATCTTCTCGGCATGATGGCAACCTTCCTGGCCTTATGCCCTACCTCATTTCCCTTTAATGCAGGTGTAAAAACGGGTGTAACATCTTCTCATTCAACTTTCTATAGTCAGTACACAATCTTAATGATCCTTTCGGTTTTTTCACAGACACCATTGTAGCTCCCTAAGGCGAGCTGCTTGGTCTAATATAATTCTTCCCTTACAGATCCACTAATTGCACCTTTAACTCTTTCATCTTGGTAGGTATCATTCTGCTATGTGGTCTACTTATGGGTTCAGCTCCAAGTACGAAACCAATTCGAAACTCCATGGCACGTTTCGGCGATAGTCCCAAAGCCTGCTCAAAAATATCAGCATATTCCCTTACAATGGAAACCCGATTGATTTCATCCTACATGCCTTCCATAACACTCAATATTGTACAGCTGTCAAAACCCGCATCTTCAAATGAGTACACAATTTAATCGCGACAATTAGGATGCTTTAAAGATATTACTCGGTCTCGACAAAATACCCTGACGTCACACCGACTCAACCATTCCATACCCAAAATTATTCTAAAACCCACAGAATCAAATACATACAAATTGCATGAAAATATATGACCTAACAAATCAATCTCCACATTGTCACATCTCAGTCCAAGAGTTGCATAGCCGCCTATCAGATTCGCAATCCTCAGAGAAGTAATAAGGTATGTTGGTTCTAAGTTTAACCTATCTACCAAACATTTAGGGACAAAAGAATGTGATGCACTAGTATCGAACAACATACTGACAGGAATGCTATGAATAAGAAGTGTACCTCTTAACATAACATTTTCTTTCTCCTCTGCAGATGGTCTAGAAGCTATAGGTTCCGAAGAAAAAACTTTTCCTTTCTAAGCTTTAACTAGTTCAGGACACTCCCTTTTGAAATGCCCCGTCATGTCGCAGTTAAAGAACTTTACTCCTTTCTTATCGATGGGCTTCTTGTTATCTCCAAAACGACACTCATTGGCATAGTGCCCTTTCTTGTCACGTTTATAGCAAGTCACTCTAACTTTTCACTTTTTTGGAACTCCTTTCTTGCCAAGGAACTTCCACTTCTTATTATCGCCAGACTGACATTCACTAGCGTAATGCCTTTTCTTATTACACTTGTAGCAAACCACCCCAATCTTTTTTCTTATCTTGGGAACTCATGGTTCTATTCTCCACTCTGATGGTATTCTACATAACCATAAATGGTCTTCCTCTAACCAATCCTACCATTACTCCGGCTTGCATCGGGTTCACAAAGAACCAATACATCATCGCCACATCAACTGGTGTGGTTACCACATCTACATTAGCATCTACATTGGTCGTTCAATCAGCATTTCTTGTACTAGGTCGAACAAATCCATTAGTTAGGGTGCTTCTGCTTTCCAAGGTAAGCATTTCACTTTTTTCGTCCATTCCTCGTAATCTACAGACGAGTCTTCATGAAATACTGAAGAATTGTCAAAGACAGAGGGAAGAGTACATATAGATATACATACTTATATAGAGCAAATAACAAGTTCATTAATATAATGCTATCCCAAGCCTAGATTTATTCTTTCTTATTTCATTCAGGTTATATTTTTAAAATTCTTATTTAGTTTTATGTAATCCTGTGCTTTGATATCAAGTTGTAACATCCCCCACTCCGAGGCTTGGAATTAGATACTATTAATGTTGCAATCATTCTTAGCATTATTTCCCAATATAGAATGAGATCCGTTATTGAATCATTAACACCTAGAGCACTAGAATTTACAAAATTTTCAAGAAAAAATTTCATTCAGTAATTTGCAAATTCGTTACATTTCATTCCATAACCCTACCAATACATCGATCGGATAAAATAAAATAATTACATATAATTTTAAGAGTGACATATGATGATGCCCCATTGGATGATCAAAATCTTAACTACCTAAATAGTCATAGTACCCGTCATTACATACATTCAACAACAATAAAAGCAGTTAAACTACTACACAACGGAAACATATAATCTTCTATATAGTAGCTTGCCTCCTACACATCTCCAGAAGCTTATTCATCTAAATGTAAAATACCCTACTCTACACTTACTCAATTCCAAATTGAGCACTTGTGAGTTTATGAGGAAATCAAAAACCTCGGACCGGACAAAAAGTCCAATGTGAATAATATTATACCATCTAAAACCAAAATTGATACATAGCGATGCCACATCACTGAGTGGAACGGGTTTTCCCCTCACTAGTGACTTTAAATTCATATCATATATGCAACCAAAATGATTAGAACATAATCATAATATAATCATGCAATAATGGGTAAAATGAATAGTCCAGCATTCATTAAGGTTTAAGGGTTACACGGTTCCAAAATTACCCAGTCCCAAAACAGTCCATGGCATAGTTTTCTCAGAGTCACTAGGAACCTATATTAGTTTTCTCATGCTGAACAGAAATCTATAGTAATTTTGCAGGCTAACTAGAAACCTAGAGGGTTGACTAGGCCCGAAAATACAACCAGATAATCCATATTCTCTCATCTAACGAGAGGAAATAATCTTCGCTTCCGCCCTACAGAAGGAAACAATAGTGAGTGTCACTGCTACGAGTTCCCTGTTTTGCATAATCCAAATTTCGCATGTCATTCGGCTAGGCCCTATGCAATTGAATATGTAGACCTGACCAACCATGATCTAAGTTGTTGGAGCTTAGGGAGCGACCCTACACCAGTCTTTACCCTTAAATCTTAAAGCTTTAATCTGGTTTTCAAAATGTCGATGAGCCATGTCTTTTGATCAGTTCAGACATCCTAACAAAATTTTGATCTCCACGATCTCTTGGATGCAATTCTACTCACTTAGGAGTTTAAGTCTGACCATTCCCAATATTAGAACAATCCTGACTAGTCATCTGTTCCCCAAATTCCCAAGATCACAATGGAGGGTGATACCATTTAACATATAAGTGAGCATGTTAACAATTCAATACATGTAATAATAACCAATCAAGAAAAGATGAACATACAACATATCAACAATCAATTAAATATATGTTCGATATGATAGCCAATTTATACATAAATTACTTTTCCAAAGAAATGTCTTCCTCCTTAAAAACTATAATACATTTTTTCTTTCGTTTGAAATCTCATAAAAATACTTAACAAAATCTTCATTTTGTTTATGTAAAATTTAGCCCCAAAATAGAGTGAAAATCTTCCAAATGTTATAACATAGCTATCCCTCACTTTTTAAAACAATAGACTATCATAGCTTAAAAATTCACTTATTTTCACACGTTAAAATGTAGGCCGACGTGCCTTAAAATTTTCATAGTCATTGCATGCTAAAAATAATGGCCGTCTCATGTTTTAGCCTATAGTCGTCGCGTGTTAATAACCCCAGTCATTGCATAGAAATAGAGATCATCGCCCTCAAACCCACTTGGAGTCATCACGTGTAAAAACCCGGAGCCATTGCACATTTAACCTAGTTGGTAATCATGTAAAAGAGCTTTCATATGCAATAATATATACAGCCTCCGCATGGATTAGCATCTGCGTGCATTTCTTAAGCCTTCTCATGAATTTGCCTTCGCGTGCATTTCTTGGCATGCATTATTCATTCCCAGGCTTTCGTGTGCTTACTGTCTTGTGTTTTGCGAGCACATGCACTAGTTTTCGTGCATTATTATTTAAGCTGCTATATTGTATATATATTTCATGAAGCCATCTCGTGTGTCATCCCAAGTAACCTTCACATGTTGTTACATTATTAAAATAATAATGTATCCCATTTATGTGAACCCAACATGTATTTATTTACTTTATTCAAACTTTCCCTTCATGACTTAACTTTTTTTTCTTAATTTAGCTTTCATGAATTATATATGTGTGTATTTACGCGCGCGCGTTGTTTCTCGTCCATGCTCTTGTGAACAATTCGCTAATACCCAGGCCTTTATGTACATATATTTCGTATCAAACTAATAACCAATTCATTGATGTCGTGTACTATCGTATGTTATATACAAATGTCATCGGGAACTATCTTGTGAGCTTTCACATATATTTTTAACTGAAGCCTTCGCGTGCAACTTCGTATGCAATAATTTAAAAAATTTGTGTGCTAGCAATATGCCTTCATGCCCTTTTCATTTGCATATATATTATTTTATTTTCTAATCATTTTATGTATTATTTATAGCTTGGCCCACGTGCATGTCTACTCTACAGTATTTTAGTCTTCATGTAATAATAGCGTGCCTTCATAAAGCATATACTATCATGAGGAACTGCCATCATGTGCTTTTATTTGCAAAGTGAGTTATCATGACCAGTGTACTGTTGCGAAAGACATGCCACCGTGAACGGTGTATATATTTATATGGATCATCGTGAGTTAAAATTAGCCTTCGCCAATTAAAATACCAAGTCCCCATGTGGTGTTAGCTTTTCTATTCTAGCTTTTAGGCATAGTCTTCTTGGTCCAATATAAAGTTTAGCTTTTGGTGATTAGTTTTACTTGGTCAAAAATGGTTCAATGGCGGTTTGGTAATTAAATTGAAAAATGATTTATTACCCTCTTAAACAACTTCTTTTTACCAAATTCAATTTGGTGTTGAATTTCTATTAGCCAAATTCATTCATTTTAGTTCACTTTCCAAAAAAATGTCAACCCCCAATAGCAACACAATTAATTAAATTTTCCAATAATTAATTAACATTTTCCTTCATCGAACAATTCATATAAAATGAAAAATTGATCGAAAAAATCGCATGCATGTGATAGAGTTAGAGTATGCCTTATGGGCAATTATGTAATTTGTTACATATATCCAGCTTGATAGCTAATCTTGTTCGAAATAAAAGTCTTTTCTTTCTATTATATACTTGATATAAGGTGTTATATTAATTAATTAATTTAACTAAAAGTATGTTTAATAGAAAATTCATAATTGGTATGTTTTGTGATAGTAGTTGTAGAGTGTTGTAACCAAGAGTAGTTTATCAAAATGAACTTAAACATACTGTTTAAAATATTCCTAGTCAAGATATATCGAGAATGTATATCGATGCATCCGTTAAGAGTAGAGTATATAACAATCTCTAAATATTAGGTGGTGTATTGCTCATAGCTGCCGGGGGTACCAAGGGGTTACGTATTGATAGTTATTAGATAACTATGGAATGACTCACTCGATAATTTTCTATTGGTTAATATAACTAATGTCAAACAGAAAATATCGATGCAACAAAATTACATAGTTCTCTTGACTTGAGAATACCGTTGATCTCCAATGCGGATGCTCCACTTTGATTATAGTTTAATCATAGCACGACATTTATTGAATGACTATAGTTGGGTCGAGTGGAAGCATTAGAAGCGAAACACTATTCAAGAGAGTATTCTTCTCCTCGGTCATATGAGATTAGTGTCACGATCAACTAAAGTCAACTCAAAGTCAAAGTCTTTGGCTATAGTAGTTCGGTTAATAATAATTGTTATTGTCGAACCAATAACTTCGTGTTTAGACTATAGAGTTGAATATGGACAAAATTCGAATTTTGACCGTTACCAATTCCACAAGTCCAAAGTGATATAATTTTGACGAAGAGAATCGGTGTAAATAATTGCTACAACCGAGTAGCGCTTATTAAACTAAAATTGGATTTTACCAATGCTAAGTAAGCGATAAATTTGTTAAAATGTCACACCACCTACTAAGTGACGTGTGAACGTTAATATTTGAATTGTTCGATATTAATCGATGGCCAATTTTACACCTAAGAGTCATACAATCAAAATGTTGAATACTCCTATTACAACTCGATTTAATTAAATTATATTTTTTATAAATTAATTAATATTTTTGAAATATTAATTATAAAATTTTATTTGATGTATATTGAATGATTTTAAATAGTGTGCATATAATTGTTATATAAACACTAATCGGAACATACAATATCGACGTTATTTCTTATTTGGGATTTCCAAATAAACTTTTCAAAAGTGATTTGATTTAAGATCCCGATGTAAAGTATAATTTAATACAAAAGATGTATATATATTAGTTCAAAGGTTTTGGAATGAAGTTCACTATGAACACATACGTTTATCTAATCATTTAATTCTCCTCCTTCTTCGCTTGAAGTGCAAAATTGTATGTTTTATATACAAATTAAGTTGAAGAAAATGAGTTTTAGGAACGTTTCGAAATCGCTTTAGAAATTTTTATACTAAAAAAATAATATATAATAATAATTTCAAAAGCCTATTTATTAGAAAAACATTTTAAAAACACATTATAATACTTGTGTATGAAATCCAGAAAGAAATATCAAGAAAACATCGAAATAACGGAAATTACACATAAGTATTATCCGTTAAAACAAGCCGTGACTCAATATTCGACAGCAGGTTTGAACAAGTTAACAGTGTCAAAATGACTTGAAATTTTGCAGGAATGTAGCTCAACATTCCTACTTCAATCTGCAAGAAGAATCATTCAAATCCGATTTGAAACGAAGAACATGCGTTTTGTCTAATCATTTAATTCTCCTCCCTCTTCGCTCGAAGTGCAAAATTGTGTGTTTTATATAGAAATTAAGTTGAAGAAAACGAGTTTTAAGAATTAACTGAAAGTTAAGATAAGAATGAATAATCTTTATCTTATCTTAACTTTCAGTTAATTCCTAAAACTCGTTTTCTTCAACTTAATTTCTATATAAAACACACAATTTTGCACTTCGAGCGAAGAGGGAGGAGAATTAAATGATTGCTTTTAAATGAGTTTAAATACAATAAATATTGTTTGGGCTTAAAGTGGATCTGAGTCCAATACAGGGCTTGTAATTTTTGGCTATTAGTGAAGCATGGTGAGCCGGCCATGTTTGACATAGTGAATGGGAGTTTGAATTAGAGGAAAATGAGAAATAGTAAGAGAAGTAAAGGGATCTAAATCCGCTTTTCACTATCTTAGATCTCCTTTATTTAATCCCCTTAACCCTCATTTTTGCTTGATCTTTTTTGAGCCTCCACCTCCATCGTATTTATGGCCAAAATTTCCATCCTCTTCCTTTAGTCATTCAAGCATTTTAAACATTAAATTAAAATCGATTCGATCATCAGTGGTAGCTTGTAGGTTTATAAGAAACCCAACATATCTTAGGCCAAGGAGTTGGTAGCTTGTGTGAGTTGAAAGAATACATGTAGTAATTGTACATGAGGGACCTTGTATGAATGACCCCAAAAGAAGTTTGGGAACGATAGTCATTGGATGATTAATTTATGTTTTGAACATAAGTGTAGTAAACTAAAAACCCAAATTAGTTTTGTATATTTGGAAATTCATAAAGTATTTACGAATACCTATTCCATTGCATTGAGAAAAAACTATTGTTTCAAGAAATACCAACTTCATAGCGAAGGAGTTTCTTTTAGAACTTATTGGTAGTAAAATGGATTTGGATACGATCCAAGGATAAAACCGATTATGATGGATGAAATAAAATTGACCAAACTTAAGATGAACAAAAAGAATTAATTATTATGCAATGAACATAAATTATGAGTTTCTTATCAATGTTAGGAATAGATAATCCTCAGTTGTCAACTAAACCATTAAGGATACTGATTGTACAATATGATACAATGCTCAAATCCAAAATGGATTCCAAGTATGTTATCAAAATATGATTTTGATACCTATACCTAAAGGGATAAGATCCATCGCCTACGAATGTGTCTTCAAGAGCAAGAATAATGCTGTTGTAATATAATTAGCAACGTTGATAAGAATAACATCGTAAATTTCAATTGCTGAAATTAATGTAATAGATTCATTATTTAACATGCTCAAGTTGATTTGGATTTTTGCTTATAAAATTATCACTTGGTATGACTTTGTTTTTGGTACATATGTGTTAAAATGGAAAATTATAAAAATGATTTAGAATATACTATTTGCACATAACAACCAAAATATCTCGAAGTCGGTGGAAGAGATATTGGGTTTATGGGTTTTTCGAATATGATATAAGAAATGATACGAAAGTATCATTCTATAGATAGCAAAAAAGTATTTTGAAATAAATATCAATTAGTTTGATTTTCAGTCAAAATGTAGAGGAAGCGTGCGTCCATAAGAAGGAACCACTAAAAGGTACATAGATATTTCTAGATTATAAGTAAACAACAAACTGCTGATTGTTAATGATGTACTCGTGTTAAATTAGTTAGTTTGGTTGTATAATACTCGATATTGGATTTGTTGATTATATCTTTTATATTAAGTATTAAGGTTTTTAGGAACGTCCCAGAATGATATGCAAAGACACCTTATTAAAATGTCAAATATGGAACATGTAAGATGAATTCTTTATGCATTGACAATAGGAATTATCATTCATGTTGTGTTATTTACAATATCGGTATTTCCTTACATATTTAATGCATGAATAAAATATCAAATCCAAACTAAGATCATTAAATGGTAGTTTAGAGTATTCTCGAGTATTTACGAAATACTAGAGATTTGTTTACAAAAATAACGAAATCTTTATAAAGGAGTGTTCGGACTCGAATTTCATAAGTGATGTTGAGTATAATATATCAATATTAAATCCTTGTTCAAACCTTAGCTAAGGAGCCCTAAATTTGAAATGTTCCAAACGAGAAGTTGTGGCTAATTCAACAAAAAAAATTAAGTACATCGCCTTGGATAGCGCCACGATAAAAGCAATGTATAAATATGAACACACAAATTGAAAAGCGAGATAGGGATGATTCCAAGCATTGAGAATACCACATCATTATTATATGATAACAATGTAATAATAAGATCTCACCAGAAGTCGAGAAACATACACCAAATAGTTCCACATGATAAAGATAATTTATCAACATTCGAGAGTGTTGATTGATAGAGTAGGTAATTAAACAACATAGTAGATTCATCCACGAATGGTAACTCGATCATTTCTCAACAAACTGATTACAGTGGTGTGATATAGATTTCATAATTGACCCCAAGTGCAACTACGAGATCAGTAGAGTTAGGGGTATGCCCTATGGGCAATTATGTAATTTGTTACATATAACTAACTCGATAACCAATCCTGTTCGAAATAAAAGGTGTTTTCTTCCTATTATGTACTTCGTATAATGTGTTATATTAATTAATTAATTTAATTAAAAGTATATTTAATAGAAAATTCATAAATGATATGTTTTGTGATAGTTGTTATAAAATGTTGTAACCATGCATAATTTATCACAATGAAATCAAACATATTATTTTAAATATTCCTGGTCAAAATGTATCGAGACTTGGTATCGAAACATCCATTGAGACTAGAGTAAGTAGCGCTCTCCAAATGTTACACAGTGTATTGATCATGGCTGCCAGGGGTACCAATGGGTTACGTACTGATAGTTATTGGATAGCTATGGAATGACTCGCTCGATAGTTTTCTGTTGGTTAATATAACTAAGGTCAAATAGAAAATGTCGATGTGACAAAATTACACAATTCTCTTAACTTGAGAATAATGTCGATCTTCAATGTGGAAGCTCCCCTTTGATTATAGTTAAATCGTAGCACGACGTCCATCGAGCGACTATAGTTGGGTTGAGTGGAAGCATTGGAAGTGAAACACTATTTTAAGAGGATTTGTCTCTTCGGTTATACAAGGTTAGTATCACGGTCAAATGAAATCAACTCAAAGTCAAAGTCCCTGGCCAGAGTAGTTCGGTTAACAATAATTGTTATTATTGTACCAAAGACATTCTGGTGGTTACTATTTATTATTATAGAAAAATTCAATTTGGTATTGTGCACTTCCAACTCGAATGTCGATTGAAAAAACCACCAAATCTTTATGCTAATTTTTTCTTCACCCCATATCTTTTAACGCTTCAAAATTCCATAACGTGCAATACTAAAAAGTCCTTGGCATGTTAGCATATTAACTGCTTTAGCTAGCTCACCATGATCAAGTCAAACTTTATAGGCTGTGTGATTCTTCTCTAACTTCAATCAAATTTCAAATGAAAATATCAGTAACTTTTTCAATTCACTTATCTTAAATCAAAATCTTTGATTTCCAACCTTATTCATCACGGAACCAGTAAGCTTTGAAAATTATAAAATTTCCTATTAACTTTTACAAACGTTTCATTTTCACAAAAATCATAGCATTTTTTTCAGTTTAAATTTTACATTTTAAATAAATTTTCAAAAGTTTTAATTTAAAGAGTTTATATTAAATCATTTCATAGAAAATCATAAAACAAAATTTTTTATTCAAAAAATATCAAACATCCAATGTTTCTAACATCTCAAATAGTTTGAAACTTAGATCGGAGTAGATGAAAACAATCTAATTTACATAAGCCCAACTACGTCATGTAATCTAGCAATGTTTTAAGTGCATATGGTTTAGGCTCATCATCTACTAAAATGGTTAACTTAAGTCTGTCCTTCATGTGTCCAACTCCAATGTAGAAACACTCTAGCTACTCGACTCAAGTCAAACAGAGTTTCTGCAGATATTTCCTGTATAAGAAAAGGACTTCATATTTAACTGAATAGGTTTACTCTAACTTTGATAAGCCTCCCAGTGCCTCCATTATGCCTCATCAACATCTCATTTATTTTATATGGACTCAAGGGTTCTACTCTTCTTTTTATTCGTTCTTGGACACCTCTACAAGTCAAAATATATGAGGTGTGATATATATAAGTATTCACATATATATGCATATATATAAAATTACAAATACCTTCTCTCATAGGCCATTGGTAGGATTTGGTCAACCTAAGCTCTTACCGACTGTAACAACCCACACTTCATGACACATCGAATTAACGCCTAAACTGGCGTTCGGACTTGCTCGTGCCAAGAAGGATAGATCGTAGGTTGATATAGTTTGTATGATATAGAGACCAACATAAATTCTATATAATATACACTTTTAGATCTCACGATGGAAGGAAAAAAATATGAATAACCGAAACAAACCAGATATCTTTGCTTAAATAAATAGTGGCCAATTTAGATGTGACGACTGCCCTACACCACTATCATCCAATATATCTAAAGGGTGCGCTATTGTAGTGCCCGACCGATGTAGGACGATAGCCAAAGGCAAAAAGAAGAGAAACAATCATAGAACATGTCGTATATCTCACATCGCGTCAAACAAAATATAATAGTCATCACAAATATAAAACAAGAGAGACGGTAATAACTAAGTGAACCAAATATTATAGCACAGATTTGAAATGTCATACAACATAGCGATAGAGTTTATACAAATGGAAATAAACTCAAATAAACTTTCTCATAATATAGCAGACACGGTCAAGGCTCTACAGTGTCGCATAACAGAATAAGCACAAGTAAGCTCATATATAATATAAGAAGCTCCATCCTGTTCATTCTCTGCATAATCACTGCGTACCACCTGGAGCTGCTATCTAGTCTATGTATTTAAGAGTACCCGAGATAATAAGAATTAAAGCATAAAACCTCAAGTCAAACAACAGCCTGATGTAAGAAATCTCATAATACTATCCAAATTGTAACATCCCAAAATTTTATCGTTTGGATTTTGAATGTTTAATTAATTTTAAATATTTAAATAATTGATTTTTAAAGTTTAATAACTTGAATTCAAATATAGGGATTATTTAAATATTTGAGTTGTGAATTAAATATTGATTAAATGGATTTAATAGCTTTATTTAACTCCTTTTAATTAATAAATAATAATGGTAAAACTTATTTGTAAATTTATTTACAATAATAAATAGTTCAAATAAATAACAAGAAAACCAATCGCTAATAAAACGACTTGATTTTTATTGTAGCGGTTTTAATTGAATTTATAGGATTTCTCCATAATTTTTAATTCGAAAAATATTTAAATTTTCGTTTGTCGTACTTTACGACAAATGATGGTATTTTTGGAATTTCACAAAATTAAATAATATGTGTATTTTATTGTTGATTTGTAATCGCATTGCATTTTGGTGCACGATCATATTTTTTATTTCTGTCGTTCTTGGTTCGTATGCAAACGACATATGGTGTAGCGAGATACCGCAAAACTCTGTTTTCAAAACAATTTAAAAATCAAACCAAAGATTTTTTTAAAAAAAAGTTGAAGTGATGTTAGCTTAAAGACTTTGGTTTACTTAGAAACTATGTTTAGCTTGTCTTGGAAGTAAAAGAAAATGGAGTTTCTTTATAAAAGCAAAAACACTTTACAAAGGAAAAGAAAAATTCACTTTTCCTTCGTTCCTTTTGCTCGTTTTTTTCCAGTAAACCCAAAACCAATCTCCCTCTTCAAAAATCAAATTCGAGTGCTACAAACCACTAAAAATCATAAAACAAGTTTCCTTAATCTTGTATTGATGAGATCTCCAATCCTATATGCTTATGGTCGGGTGCAATCATGTTTTGGTGGAGGCCGAAGTGGAGTAGGCGAACTAGGGTTCCGCTTTTTGAGTGCTTTAGGGGATGATTGTTGAATTTGAGTTTGGAGATGGGTTTATGGAGGAAAAAGGCAGCTTGTGGCCGAGTTTTGGGGAGTGCGGTCACTTGTAGCAAATCGCGACCATGAGGAGTTCGTGCATGCGACTACAGGTCGCGTCTTGTCAGGAGGCGCCGAGTTTAGTTTTGAGGTGTCCAACGGAAGAAGAAGGCGTGGTGGAGTTCGTCGGAGCTGTCGGAGCTTGATTTAGTCGAGAGGCAGTGGAGATATAGGTGGAGGAAGGGTCATCTTTGATGGTCTGTGTGCTCGAAATGTATGTTTTGAAGGGAAGGGCAATTTTTGATTTGGGAAGAAGAAGTTAAGTTGGCATTAAATTATTAATTAAAGTGATTAAGGTTTTAATTATTGTAATTAAATCAGAATTTTATAAAATTTATATCTTGCTCTTATGAGGTCGGATTTGAACGCGGTCAGTTGCATTTGACTCGTAGGAACATTAGATACGTGTTGGAACTGGTTCCATTAAATTTGAAGCAAGTAAAATTTTGGGCTAAAATCGAACGACATTTGATTTTAGACCAAACCGAAATGCGAAAGCGTCAACTGGAATCTCTGTGAATTTACTCACCTCTAAATTAATTATATAATTTATGTTTTACTATAAATTGTTGTTAAATGCTTGAATGATAGTTTATATTGTTGTTTGTTTGGATTTTAAGTTCCCGCTTGAAAAGCGGATGACATAAATAACCATTTGTTGTAGGGAACAAAAACAAAAGGCGAATCGAAGTGTACGTAGTAAATAGGTCGCTACGGAATACTTCAAAATGCATATTCATATGTGAGATTTACATGGGACTTTTGTAGATAGACTTTAAGGGATTTCTCACCATTATTAATTTACTGTTATATGCATTTTACTTATATTCTCATATCACTTGTATTGTCGTATGGTTAAAAATATTTATGACTTGCTGTTTGATTATGTAAGTGTCGTTACAACGATTATCGTTGTACCATTACTTATGAAATATCTTCCCCTTAACCCTTTGGTATGTTAAACTTATGCTTGTATTTTTATATAATAAATGTTTGATCGCGTTTTTGCACTTTGAAAGTTGTTTAAACTATATTTTCAAGTATTCTGGGAATTTTGAAAAAAAATGATAAATGATGGTTAAAAATTTATAAAAAGAGTTATAAATTTAATTGATTATCTTTTCTGGATAATTAACGCTATTTTAAATTTATAAAAAGATTATAATTTGATTAATTATCTTTCGAGATAATTAATGCCGTTATAAATTTATAAAAGATTGTTAATTGGATTTAATTGTCTTTCAGGATAATTAATGTTGTTTTAATTTTATAAGGGTTATTTACCTCAATTATTTTGTAAATTCATTTCAAATGGATTTGTAAAGATTGTGTAAGTATTGAAAAGAATTTAAGGCTTAAATATATTTTTAATTATTATATTAGTTATAACTAAGGTTGATTAATAAGTTTATTTATGATGTTTAAAGTTAATTAACTGATTTAATAAAAGTGATTAAAGTTAATTAACCGATTAAACAAATGTGTTTAAAGTTAATTAATCAATTTAATAATTATGTTTAAGATTAATTAATCATTTTAATAAATGATGTTTAAAGTCAATTAATTGGTTTAAATAAAGGTGTTTAAAATAAATTATCTGGTTTAATAAAAGTGAGTAAAGTTAATTAACTATTTAATAAAGGTGTTTAAAGTTAATTAATTAATTTATTAAAGAAGTTATAAGTTTGATTAATTGTCTATTGGAATAATTAATGTGGTTTTAAAGTTATAAAAGAATTATATCAACTTTCCTTTTAGATGATTAGTATTGTTTTAACTTATAAAAGCATTTTAATTGATTTATTATCTTCCAAGATAATAAATGTTGTTTGAAATTTATAAATGAGAAAGTCTTTTAAAAAAAATTGTTTTTTTAAAATAAAGCTAAGTGTAAATTATTTTGGGTTTACAGTAACAATTTTAGTGACATTTTTTGACCCTTCTTTCTAATATGCTTAAAAATATAATTTGCTAATATTTTAAAGAGTGTTTTTAAAGTGTTTCACAAATATCTGTGATATGAAAACTAAGCACAAGTTTTGGTTTTAAAAGTTTAAAAGTTTGATCTGGTTTTGGAAAGGACAAGAAATTTAACTTTCGTAAATAGTATCGCTTATATTGAAATGATTTAGTCATACTCGTAGCACTAAACATCGAGGTATGGAAACTCATTTCTATCTCGAGGGTTAGAATTATCGTCAAGGCAATGCCTAAAGGTAACACTACCTTCACTTGTCCGACTTCATTTTCAACCCAGAAATAGTACAAATTTGAAATCGATGAGTAATGTTAAGAATTTGAGATTTAATTTTCATATACTATCATTTTAATTATTCCCAATAGTTGATTTTTGACTATCGGTTCAGCTTTCTTCTTTGAATGTCATTAATTTAAGACAATTTGTTGCTCATTTGAGCTTTGATATCCTTTGTCGGAAATGACTAAACCCAAAAAGCGAGTGGACGTCTTGCTATGTAGGGTTGCTCCCACTAGGGTATATTCACATTTACTCTAGATTGGATTCTGTGGTATACCCGCGAAAAAGTGAAATATTTGGATTCTCGGTACGGTTGGAGGGGTCCGGCTAGTACATTTCAAAGAAAGTCACGGAGAAAATGACTATCTTAAGTATATTGTCTAGAGGTATACTTTTGATAAGGGGCGCACCCTCCTAGTCATCGTTGGAAAATTCCTTTTCTTATTGTTGATTCAAATCTTTGAATTGTTTTCTTAATTGCATTGAGAAGTGACTAGAGCTCTTCTCGATGTTTAATTATTTGTGTCCATTCTTTAAGTTTGGATTTTGATCTAGTTTATGCCCATTCTTTCAAGTTTGGGTTTTGTTTTAATTTATTCCCATTCATTCATGTGTGGAAGTTGTTCTTGTGAGGTAAAACTCGTTCCATGTTTAGCGATGTGGTCTCACAGAATTGTTACATGTTCATCATATCTCTTGAGTTTTCCCACGCTGGTATTTCCAGACTAATCTGGATGTTATTCTATTATAATGCTCGGGTCAATATCGAGTATTTTTCCAGGTCATTGTTGATAGGGGCATGGAGCTTATGGAGTAGAGCCAGATGCTCACCTACCGTAGTATTTTATTTCCGTTGTATTATTGTATATACCCATCAGTAATTGTAAGGTCGGGATGTTATAACTATCCAGTCCAATGAGGTTTGATTTTTTTCAACTTTGTTATACTATGTATTTTAGAGTGACGACTTTTACTGTCTTTGTTATATTATATGTGATCGTTCCGCTATGGGATTCTGTTTCCCCTATTTGTTCTTTTTATTTTATTCCAACAATATGTATTTCCGGCGATTGGATGTTTGGCATTGGAATACCGTGGATGTATTTGATGCCAACTTTCAATGGTTAAAAAGACGAGTCGTTACACAAGTCGAAATAGTAAGGAACCAAGGTATAAGAATCATACTTGACATGTCCCTACATCCAAAGTGTTAGCATATAACATCCATAACATGCTACTATACTACCATTAAAAGGGTATACTATATCCTAAGTACAATGCCGGTCGTCCAAGTATCCACATCCACCGTACTTACATCATGTGACATCACAAACGTGACAGGCAATAAGAAAAGAAACCATAGCAAACATAGCATCCATCAAGCAATCCTCACTATCACTTAATATGCTTCGGATATAAGACAACTCAAACGACATATGCATAAGGTACAGGGTAATCCATCTGCATAAGGATCCGGATCCCCAAAAAAATTGGGTGGGCGTCCCTACATACCCTTGTTGTACGAATACCCCTAAGAAACCTTCGAGTGTCAACAACCCCTTTGCACATGTCTTTGAGCCCATCATCATTCTATTATTTCCATTTGTCCATAGTAGAACTCCTCCTTTGTTCCACTTACGAGCCCTCCTCATTTGAACTCACCCTTCTGGACCATCGTGACCCTCATCCTTTGAATCACCCTCACCAGAACGTCCCTGGACATTTTGCATAAGTCGTAGGGTCAACATACCAAAGTCCCAAAGTTATCTCATTGAAGCACCTAAATATCGCTTTATCCCTCAGTCGTCATACCTCAACGTGCTACCACGTCGCAACCGAATGCCGAATGAACGAACACCTTCAACACGACCTCTAGGACCTGGTCATCGTCCTCTAGAAGTTTGACCAGAAATGGCCACATTAATTCAGGTCGGTACTGATCTGATCAGATCGATACAAATTTGAAATGCTTAGCCAAAAATTAGGCTAAGTACCTCTCTTCCAGATCTCTTCTATTTTTGCCTGCTTTGAGCACCTTTCCTTAGTGCTAAACTCCCGAAGTCTTCAACACCTTCCTTGACCCTTAAAAAGAGGTCGGTATTGACCTGATCAGAGTGGTTCTAACTTGTTAACCTTCCCAAACTTTGGGGTTAAGTCCACACTTCCATTTTTAAGCCTTCCCTAAAGGCTTCCTAAAGTTTCATAGCATAAGTCTCTAAATTACTACATCTACAAACCAAAGTTGTAAACTCCACCAACCTAAAGTTGAGCAACCAAATCACCTTCGTTCGAACCACCATCTGAACTGCAAACTCTCTAAACTCTCATCAACAACATCTCCAGGCCTTGTTCAATTTTGAGTTTGTTTGATGTAACATCCCTAAATTTTTATGACATTATTCAGGAAATTTAATTAGATAAATTAAATAGAATAATGATGATAAGGAGATTGAGATTTGAAAAAATAATATATATATATATATATATAGGGTCGTGCTTATTAACTAGATAAATGGGCTTTGAATTGGTTGATTAAACTACACATGGGCATATTAGTAAATTAGCCAATTTACTACACACAGCTATAACTTCTCTTTTTTCCATTCACGTTTCATTTTCTCACAATCTCAAACACAAATCAAAAACCTAAACTAAGCCAGCCATCATCAAGGAGGAAAAAAGGAATTTTAATCTAAAGCTAAGGATCAAAAGCTAGGGAGGATTAATCAACAACAAATCTCAAATTCCTTATCAAGTCTAAAGTGAATAATAATCTCATTCCATCTCTATTTTATTCTATGACTATATGGTTTCAGATTTATGATTTAAATTCGTTTTTGTGATAAAATGGATGATGATATGTTTGAGTAATATTATGATGATTTGTTTTAATTCATAAGCACATGAATTCGCACGGTTTTGACATGAAACCGAGAATCTATGATTTCAGATTGCCATGGAAATTTTTTATGTTAAGTAAAACATGATTTTGGAGACGGGTTTTAATTTTCAGAATTTTTCACACTGTGGAAATTTTATTATGAATTTTTAATGAAAAATATGATATGATTGGGTTTAAAATTTATTTTGAGAATTTCAGGAAGAAATTGGATCTAAAATTTTAATATGTTTGATTACATGATGAAATTGAATTTCTGTTATTTTTGGGGATTTTTCCTAATTGATTTACTAGAGAAAATAAATTATCTTAAAAAAATGACTTTTCTGAAATAATTGGTTTTAGTATATGGAAGGGCTAAAACGTTGCATTTTTAATGATTTTATTCTGGTATAAATGCGGCAGTTAAAAAGGTAAAGTATGTGAAAAGTTTTTATGACAACCAATCAATAGTTTACTAATAGGAAAGTCGTTAAAAATTAATTACTAAAAGTTGCTATAATTCAACATTTAAATCAGAAAAAGGCATTCCGCCTCTATTAGTAAGGACCTTCCGACTCCTCTGATTCTGCCTCGTCCTAGTCGAAACCAACATAGTCAAAACCACTATAGTCGAAACCAGTACACATGATATCACTTAGATGGTATGTAGTGGATTGGAAGGTGGGCGGAAGCCTTGGCATCGAAAGGTTAGCTTTCGAGGGAGTTGAAACCCTACTTTGTTTTCAAAAGTTAAAGTCTTGCATATTTTTACCTAAAGCTTTCGACACAGTCGAAACATATGCTTTTGAAAAGGTTTTATAATTAGCTTTCGAAGAAGGTTGTCGTGTTCTGTTAAAGTATTTTCTTTCGAAAGAGTACCTTTTCATTTAAATAATTGCTTTCGAAAAGGTAGGTTCCGACATAGTCGAAACCTAGCCACTACTCTACCTTTCGACTATATTGACCAGTAACGCTTTTGAAAGGTTACCCTTATTTTTACCTTAAACAAAGCCTTTTTCCTAATTGCTTTCAAAAGGGTTGAGGGTTTCGAAGGTGATGGAGTCAAAAGGGGTTTCGACTATGTCCTTTAAAGTTTTTGTTTTAAAGGTTTGCTTTCTACTAAGATGGTTGCGACACCATCAATTTTCCCTAAACTAATTTTTGTTGGTTTCGAAAGAAATACTTTCGTATATAACCATTTTTTCCCAAATGATTTTTAAAGAGTAAACCCAATACTTTCAAAAGGGTACTTTATGTGTTTCGAAGCTATGTTTTAAAGAATATTTTTCTTGATGCCTTCGAAAGGTATCATTGGTTTCGAAAGGTACGTATACAATGTTTTGAAAAGAAGGCTATTCAGAGGTTTCAAAAGAAATATTTTTATGGTTTCAAAACATAAACCCAATCTCAATTTAAAGTAATAACCATGGCATAAATAAAGATTTTGGAAATGATATTCACATTGTTATTAACCCATAATTGTATTTTGGGGAAAGGGCAGAATAACCAGTTTGGTTGACCCAGTAGTGAATATATAACTTAATAGATGTTAAATTTTTAATTAAAGATATTGGATGAGGCTAATAGTTTTTAAGTAAGTCCATGAAAACTGTATGATATTAGCAGGGGTCAATAGGTTCATAGTCAGCCCATGAAAACTATGATTTGATACTGGTACGGGCCAGTAGATTTGTAGTTAGTCCATGAAAACTATATCCAGATTAAGATATTGGCAGTCAACTAATAGGTTCCTAGTTATCCCATGAAAACTAGGATAAGAAATGAGATATTGGAGTTACCAATAGGTTCTTAGTGATCCCATGAAAACTAAGTAATTGGACATAAAGTCCTTAATATTTAACAGGTTAATAGTAATCCTAGAAACTATAATTGAGACAGATAGTCAGAATAAATGGGAATGGGTAATCCAGAATTGATTTGTTTGTTTTGCATATCATCGTAATATTTTGAAATACTATGTTTTAACCATTGTAGATGCATGAGCACAACATATGGTTTTATAAATGTTTTAGGATACTAGTAAGGGGAAAACCCGTTCGATAAGCGGCGTGGTCTCACTAGTTATCTAAATGGTTTGAGATGGTAAATTATTATTCATACCAGGCTTTATGTCTGACTCGAAGTTTTTGTTTTCCCTTTAAACTCTCGAGTACTCAATTGATTTTGAGTAGGTTGAGATTTAGGGTTTCCATGTGCTCTTTAGACGAATAAAGCTTTCGAGGACGTGCAGGAGGCAAGATTGTTATTAGAGTTATTTTATTTCCACGGTGTGTTTAGTTTGTAAAGGCAAATTGTTTTCTTGCCTATCTATAAACTCTGATCTACCAAGGGAGCATCTTCATATGTCCCTCTTGGTGTATTTGGTAATAATTATATGTTATCTGAACTTGGTTTGCAAATTGAGATTATGTAATCAATTTGAAATATCTTGAAATGGAATGTGGAATTTGTTTGCTGTTTAATTTTTTTCTATGTTCTTGTGTTTTGTGTATCAATGTACCTAATATCGTTGTATTTGGTTGCCAAGGATTAATAAATATGGATGACTGTAGCATCCGTAGCCATTAGTTTTGGGCCTCCAAGTAGGGGGATGTTACAAGTTGGTATCGGAGCATAGGTTTATGAAACATTAAAAGAAACTTAAACCTAAAAGATTTTCCAAACATAATCCAATGAATCATATAATAAGATTTGGGTTTGGGTTAATGTTATAGTAACGTACTTGTATTTGCTATATATAGTTATATATATAAGTACATATCCCCCGCTCTCTTAGACCGTTCTTCTGTATCTTACTAAAGCTTGTATGCAGATTTACGAGAAAGGAGATATGGAAGTAGGAAATGAAAGAGGAAATCTCGGTGGAGGAAGCACCACAACTAATGGGAATGCTCGACCCACTACCAGGAGAAACCCGGGTCGACCGGCTAATGCTAGTAACCAAAATGCTAAAGCCAATGAGGGTGCTGGAAATCCACCAGTAGATAGGGGAGCGATGTATCAGTTCTTTGCCGGTTTGATGCAAGCTGGAGTTGCTGGAAATGCAAGAGAAGCAAAGCCTGTGGTTCCAGTAGGGAATATTGTTTTGCTGAGTGGAGATTACACCGGTTTGGGTGGGAATCCATTCTTAGGAATGGAGAATGCCGTAAAAGTTCAGAATCGGCTGTTGCATTATGAGCATATATTTTCTGATTTGGGCCTGAATGACGGACAAAAGAGAAGGTTGGCCTCTGGGCAGTTGTAGGGGTCAGCACTACATTGGTGGAATAATGTTACTGTCAAAGTGCCGGAAGAGCAGTTAACTTGGGTTGATTTTAAAATGAGATTTGAGCAGAAGTTTGTATTGGAGTTTGCTAAGTCTGAGCTGATGAGGAAATTTATGGATTTAGTACAAGGAGAGATGTTAGTAGTTGAGTGTGCTACTAAGTTTGAAGAGCTGTCTAGATATGGATATGATATTATAGATACTGACATTAAATGGAATGAGAAGTTCATTCAGAGACTGAGGCCCGAGCTTGCTAGAATGACCATGACCCATGTCCGTGATCCTTGTAATATAGTGGTGGAGATGGCCATTCACCATGAGGAATTACTTGCTGATTTAGCTAAAGAGAAGTCAGTGGAAACTCAGGGTTCTCAGGGGAAGAAGAGGAAGTTCTTTAAGAAGAAGGGAACACAGAAGGGAGATACTGCCCAGAAGTCAAAAGCCGAGGTAGTTTGCTATTAATGTGACATGAAAGGCCACTTTGCTAATGAATTCCGGTCAGGAAATGGGAAAAAAGCCGCAGTGAAGAAGAATGTGAAATGCTTCAACTGTGATCAAGTTGGGAATTACAAGAATTAGTGTCCAGAGCCAGTTAGGGAGGACAAAGGAAAAGTTTTTGCTATAGGACCAGCTAGGCCTACTACAGCAGATAAAGGAAAGACTGTGATGGAAGGTACGCTTTTGATTCAGAGTATTTCAGTTAGAGTACTTTTTGATACCGGTGCATCACATTCATTTATATCTCAGTGTTTGGTTGGTAGATTATGTCTAGAACTACCTACCTTGTTACTTCCTTAAGGGTTGCAAATCCAATAGAAGGGTATGCAACTCTAGGGTTAAGATGTGACCATTTAGAACTTGACTTGTTAGGTCATAAGTTTGTATGTTATTGATTTCGCATATTTCGGGATCATTTTGGGTATGAATTGGTTAAGTAGGTATGAGGCCAGAATATTTTGCCAGGATAAGGAAATATCACTGAGACACCTTGATAGTCATAACCGAGTGATATTCTCAGTAGAGAATACTGACAGGAGTATTAGTGTTATGCTTAACGCTATGGAGGTAGGAAATGAGTTAAGTCAGGTTCAGGTAGCAGGAGAGTTTGTAGATGTCTTTGAGCCAGTCACTGGACTACCCCCGAAAAGAGCTGTTGAGTTTAGAATAGATCTTGTGCCAGGAGCTGGACCTATAAGTAGATCACCTAGCAGGATGACACCAACCGAGATGAAGGAATTGAAGGTGTAGCTAGTGGATCTAGAAGGAAGGAATATTATTACACCAAGCAGTTCGCCTTGGGGAGCGGCCGCAGTGTTCGTGAAGAAACCAGATGGGTCGTTAAGGATGTCTAGAATAAGTATCCTTTGCCAATAATAGATAATCTGTTTGATCAGTTGAGTGGGGCCAGAGTGTTTTCCCAATTGGATTTGGCAACAGGTTTCCATTAGTTAAGAGTGGCGGAGGATAATATTCCTTTGACAGCATTTCGAACTAGATATGGTTCATATGAGTGGTTGGTTATGCCATTTGGATTGGCGAATGCACCTGCTTTCTTCGTAGATTTGATGAACCGGGTTTTCCGAGGGTACTTGGATAGGTTTGTACTGGTGTTTATAGATGACATTCTATACACTCTAAGGATGAGCGAGAGCATGAAGTTCATCTTAGAGTGGTACTTGAGATGCTGAGGTAGAATCAGCTAAAGGCGAAGTTTACCAAGTGCCATTTCTGAAATAAGGAGGTAAAGTTTCCTGGTCACATGGGTTCAGAGAAAGGTTTGTCAGTCGATCCAGATAAGATCGAAGCTGTGAATAATTGGAAGAGACCAGAGACGCTGATTGAGATAAGGAGTTTTTTTGGACTTGCTGGCTACTACTAGAGATTCATTAAGGATTTCTCACGGATAGCAGCACCCTTCACTAAGCTAACTAGGAAGGAAGTGAGATTTTTTTGGTCCGACAAATGTGAGGCGACATTCCTTAAGTTAAAGCATTTGTTGACCAATGCACCCGTGTTAGTAGTTCTAGACCGGAACCAAGAATTGGTGGTGTATATTGATTCATGTGGAACTGGATTAGGAGTGGTGTTGATGCAGAACGGTAAAGTCATTACCTACGCATCTAGACAGCTTAGACTACATGAAGTTAAATATCCTACTCATGATTTGGAGTAGGCAGCTGTGATCTTCACATTGAAGATTTGGAGACATTATCTCTTAGGGGAGAGATTTGAGTTGTATACCGATCATAAGTCTTTATGTTATTTATTCACTTAAAAAGAGTTAAATATGAGACAACGGAGGTGGCTGGAGTTTTTGGCTGCATATGATTTTGGTATAGAATATACACCAAGAAAAGGTAATAAGGTGGCTGATGCTCTTAGCGGGAAACATCAGAATGTGGTGTTAGCTATGTTGGCAGAGTTGAAAGATTTAGAAGCTTTAGTTAGTTGTGGTGTGCAGTTAAGATCGACTGCTGGTTCTAGTCAAAATACCGCCAGGTTGTCTTGTTTAGAAGTTCGACCAATATTGGTTGAGAAAATTTCCTCTAAGCAAAAAGAGGATCCACTATTAGCCGAGAGGACCAAAAGACTTGAGGTTGGAACAGAGATCGATGATTTAAAGGATTTTAGCCTTGACCTGAGAGGTTGGCTAAGAAAGAAGGGACAGTTGTGTGTTCCAAATGTGGAAGCTCTAAGGAAAGAAGTTCTTGGATAATTCCATCAATCTAAGTTTACGATTCATCCTGAAGGAACCAAGATGTATCAGGATATGAAGAGGAGCTTCTATTGGAAAGGCAAGAAGAGGGATGTTGGCTTGTGGGTTAGACAGTGTGCAAACTGTCAATAAGTGAAAGCTGAACATCAGAAACCAAGTGAGTTACTACAGCCTTTGGAGATTCCAGTTTGGAAATGGGATTCGATATCCATGGATTTTATAGACGGGTTGCCAAAGTCAAATAGAGGTAATGAAAGTATATGGGTTATAGTGGACAGATTGATCAAGAGTGCCCATTTCATTCCAGTTTTGTCAACCAGAATGGCACCTATTTTAGCTAAGTTGTTCAAGAAGAATAGGGTTAGACTGCATGGAGTTTCTAGTAGTATAGTCAGTGATAGAGATGCATTATTCACTAGTGAATTCTGGAAGAGTCTACAGGAAGTAATGGGTACTAAGCTTAATATGAGTACTGCATATCACCCTCAGACAGATGGGCAAACAGAGAGAGTCAATAAGGTATTCGAAGATTTATTGAGAGCTTGTGTATTAGACTTTGGAGGATCTTGGGAAGATCACCTACATTTGGTTGAGTTTTCCTATAATAATAGTTATCAAACTAGTATAGGAATGACGTCGTTTGAAGCTTTGTATGAGAGACCATGCAAATCACCAGCATGTTGGTTGGAGACTGGAGACGGATTAGTCTTAGGTCCAGATTTGGTTAGAGAGGCGCCAGAGAAGATTGAGTTAATCCGAGGAAGGATCAAAGAAGCTTAGTCAAGACAGAAGAGTTACGCAGATAAGAGGCATAAGGACCTAGAGTTCTCAGTTGGAGATAAGGTTTTCATTAATGTATCACCTATGAAAGGTGTGATACGATTTGGAAAGTTAGGAAAGTTAGCCCCAAGATATGTAGGTCCATTCCAAATTATAGAGAGTATTGGAAAGCTTGCATATAGAATAGAGTTGCCGAGCAATTTGGTAGGTGTCGATAATGTATTTCATGTGTCTCATCTTCGCAAGTTTGTGCATGATCTAGAGACTACTATTCCTCAGATAGGGTTGGATGACTTAGTGGTAGAGACTAATTTGACTTTTGTAAGACAACCAGTTTGAGTTGTAGCTAGAGATGAGAAAAGATTACGGAAGAAGACAGTCAGGTTGGTGAAAGTTCAATGGAGCGACAACGAGAAGGACTATACTTGGAAGATAGATGACATGATTAGAGATACTTATCCTGATATGCTTTGAGGGTATGTCTATATTAGAATTTTAAAGATGGTTGCTTGTCAGTTAGACAAGTTTGATTGTTAGGTGTTGTTACAGATGATTGTTATGATTTTGGAGATGAGTTTTAATTTTCAGAATTTTCCAAGCCATGGAAATTTTATTATGAATTTTTAATGAAAAATACGATATAATTGGGTTTAAAATTTATTTCGATAATTTCAGGAAGAAATTGGGTCTAAAATTTTAATATGTTTGATTACATGATGAAATTGAATTTCTGTGATTTTTGGGGATTTTTCCTAATTGATTTAATAGGGAAAATAAAATATTTTAAAAGAAGGACTTTTCTTAAATAATTGGTTTTAGTATATGGAAGGACTAAAACGTTGCATTTTTAATGATTTTAATCTGGTATAAATGTGGCAGTTAAAAAGGTAAAGTATGTAAAAAGTTTTTGTGACAACCAATCAATAGTTTACAAATAAGCAAGTTGTTAGAAAGTAATTACTAAAAGTTGATATAATTCAGCCTTTAATCAGAAAAAGGCGTTCCGCCTCTATTAGTAAGGACCTTCCGACTCCTTTGATTCTGCCTCGTCCTAGTCAAAACCAACACAGTCGAAACCACTGTAGTCGAAACTAATACACATGATACCACTTAGATGGTATATAGTGGATTGGAAAGAGGGCGGAATCCTTGGTGTCGAAAGGTTAGCTTCCGAGGGAGTCGAAACCCTACTTTGTTTTCAAAAGTTAAAGTCTTGCCTAATTTTACCTAAAGCTTTCGACACAGTCGAAACATATGCTTTTGAAAAGGTTTTATAATTAGTTTTCGAAGAAGCTTGTTATGTTGTGTTAAAGTATTTGCTTTCGAAGGAGTACCTTTTTCCTTTAAATAATTGCTTTCGAAAGGGTAGGTTTCGACCTAGTCGAAACCTAGCCACTACTCTACCTTTCGACTATATTGACCAGTAACGCTTTCGAAAGGTTACCCTTATTTTTACCTTAAACTAAGCCTTTTTCCTAATTGCTTTCGAAAGGGTTGAGGGTTTCGAAGGTGATGGAGTCGAAAGGGGTTTCGACTCTATCCTTTAAAGTTTTTGTATTAAAGTTTTGCTTTCGACTAAGATGTTCTGATACCATCAATTTTCCCCAAACTAATTTTTGTTGCTTTCGAAAGAGATACTTTCGTATATAACCATTTAGTCCCAAATGATTTTTAAAGAGTAAACCCAATACTTTCGAAATGGTGCTTTATGTGTTTCGAAGCTATGTTTTAAAGAATGTTTTTCTTGATGCCTTCGGAAGGTATTATTGGTTTCGAAAGGTACATATACAATGTTTTGAAAAGAAGTCTTTACTTTTGAAGGAGGCTATCCAGAGGTATCGATATTGGCTGGGGCCAATAGGTTTATAGTAAGCCCATGAAAACTGTATGATATTGGCATGGGCCAATAGGTTCATAGTCATCCCATGAAAACTATGATTTGATACTGGCAGGGGCCAGTAGGTTTATAGTTAGCCCATGAGAACTATATCCGGATTAACATATTGTGTAACATCCCCACCTTTTTGTACGTTTTAAGCAGACACACGTGCCGACTCAAACCATACAGAAGGGCGGATTGTTTTGGGGTAAATAGGAAAAAGCAGAGAGAAAGAAAACAAAAAACAAAAACAAAACAGAATCTCGCAGCGGAATGACAAAATATAATAATCAAATAACAGTTCATGAAGCTGTATACAAAACATTTGATTATACTTATACAATACAAAATCAGAGTTACACATATCAGAGATAAACAAATAATACAGCGGAACAGTATGAATGCAGTGGAATAAATATAGTAATTAATAGTAGTACAAATCTTCGTCTTCGTCCTCCAAAAATAAGGTCTTCAAATCCTGAAATGCTCAGGCTGACCCGAGCGAATTGAAAAGACAAAACACTCGAGTTAGAACTAAAAGATCTTATGTGAGTCAAATAAACGGTAAATAAATATGAGTGTAAACGGCGTTGGAGATGTTTTGGGGTTTTGACATCTCTTATCCAGTGTCTAACGTGAGTGCAGTAACTTAAGAGATGTTCAGGATTCACATCTCCTAAGGATCCGTTAAACTATCTACTATGTAGTACAATACGCTATTATAATATGTCTACAGTAAGATAAACTATTAAAACAGCGTTAAGACGTTACCCATTTCACCCTTAACACATTTTATAATGCCAATAGTCTATACAATACCGTAACTCCCCGTATACTGGGGCCGCCAGAGGATACCACATAGGTACGACATAAAACAAACTCGTAAAAGGCACGCTAGGGTAGGTGACACGGCACAACTAGGCAATGCCAGGGTAGATATACCAATTACACTTCCGGACTGGTGGTAACGCATAGCAGCTACTACCGCCCACCTCGGAACACACTCCCAAATCAAAAAATCGAGGGTGGCCACCAAAATCGCAAATCAGAATATAGTATCGAAGTAATGTGCCCGATCAGAGGAATGACCTCACTTGGCCCGTCAATTGCTCCTGTTTTAGCCACCTTATGCTAACTCACGGGAGTTAGGTCCACGTATATACCTTATAGGATCGTCGCCACCATCCTACTTCATTCTGGAATCTTCACCGCGTACACAGTTGTCAAAGTGGTTTTCGGTATTGGCAAAGAGTATGACAATATCCGATCCCGGTCTCTTTAACAACCAATCGCTTATTACACACGAGATGGTTCTTTTACATTTTCAAAATCATTTCATAATTGATATCAAAATATCATATTCAATTCAAATCATATCATTTTCGAAATCATTACTTACTTTTGAAATCATATTCACCTTTGAAATCATAGTTCGAAATTATAT
Source organism: Allium fistulosum (assembly GCA_030737815.1). Taxonomy (NCBI): domain Eukaryota; kingdom Viridiplantae; phylum Streptophyta; class Magnoliopsida; order Asparagales; family Amaryllidaceae; genus Allium; species Allium fistulosum. The sequence goes on along the minus strand of CM060907.1, from coordinate 638,429,544 downwards.
TTCCTTTCAAAAGTCATATTTCCAAAATAGGTTAAATTCTCATTTCAAAATTTTCATATTAAACCAAATATGCTATTTAGATCCCAACTTAGGTTATAATGTCGCTTAACCACATTCACTTTAAAAATCAAGAATTTGAATATAAACCCATCCATTTTACTTAGTTTGGAATTTAGAAGAAAATAGTTTAAATAGTTATAAATAGTTAATATAGATTTAAAATAGATTAAATATAATTAAATAGATTAAATAGCTTTGAAATAGATTAATTAGATTTAATATAAGTTAAAACAGATTAATTAGTTTAAATAAATTAAATGGTTTAAAATAGGTTAAAATGATTTAATATAATTAATACAGGTTAAAATAGTTTAATACTTTGAAAATCCTAAAAATTAGAAAATTTGAAATAATATATTTTTAAAACAGTTTATATTAAAACATGAATTTGGAATTAATATCAAATTAAACTATTCATTTCATTTCAACGCATTTGGACCATTTTCAATTTCCAAGTCAACAAACCAAATTCCAAACCTTTCAATTTAACATTTCAATAAACTATTGAATTTCATATCATTTCAATCCATGTTCAAATATCAATTCGGATTACTCCAATTTCAAAATATTTCAAAGTTATTTTCAAACAACTTCAATAACCTAACTTCGATAGAATTTCATTTATACTTAAAAAGTTTAACTTTAAACTTCCACTTTAATTTCTTAAAGCAATTCCTTTTAAACCATTTCACATTTCATCATAAACTTGATTATCCGATAATACTTCAACTTATATACATCAAACTTTATTTCAAAATATCATTTAATTAAATTTGAAAATTAAGGATTTTAAAATCATTTAATTTAACCAATCCGGTGTCCGTATATAATTCTCTACCCTAGGGCCAAGTGATACAGATTTTTATCATTTCAATCCGCAATTTAAAATTTTATGGTTATATATCATTTCAACCGCAATCCCGAATTTAATAACAAATCCATAAAATCGCTCGAGTCTATCATTTCAACCCATAGCAGTTTTTCCTTAATCTATTGATCATTCGGGTATGTATCATTTCAACCCATAGTGAACTTGCAGTTTATAACGATATAAAATAAAACATCCATTCATCCAATATCAACAGTCACACATCCATCACAATCATCATCCAAATCAATAAATATCAATATAGAACTGATAATCAATAACAGGTATTTAACTGCAATTTATATTTAATAATAAATTAAATAACAATTTAATTCAAATAAATTCAAATTAACGGAGATGATGATTTTAAAATATACCAAACAGTCATAAATAAATTTCTAATCACATCATAAATTTAATTTAAAAAACATAAGAAATTTTAGAAGTTGTGAGTGGGTTAAAACACTCGCCTTTGAATTTAAATTGAATTGAAATTCATATAAAAGCCCAAATTTCAACAGTCTTAGAATTTGGCCAAACAAGCGTCTTATGTCCGGAATTTCGATACGATCCTAGCGGAGAAAATCTTGTGTAAATCCAAGTCCGTATGTAAAAGTTATACAAGTTAGAACATTTGACATTTTAAATTTTGAAAAAAAGGAATAAGATCAAACGAATCACCTTCTCACTAGCTGCCACGTACCCTTCCTCCTTCTCAACAGTGTCATTAGAAACAGGACCTGCTTCACGTGCGCGTTGGATGCTCGACCAAAACCCTAGCATGCCACACCCACGTTCGCTCGCCATCGTACGATCGCCGCGCCCATGCTTCGCCACCACGCCGACTTCCCCCATGCGATCTACCGCCCACGACATCGAAAGGAGCTCGAACCACTCAGCCGCTGCCTCTAGCTCCCAAACCCTAGTCGAATTTTGCGCTCAATCCAACCATCAAATCGATAAACGAACCAGGCCAATGAACTCCCTTGGTTCTCTCTACCAGACCGTGCCTTCGATTCTTCGATCAGATGAAGTTGATCGACGATCGACGAATGACCGAGAATAGTTCATCAATTTCTGAACAAACAGTGGTTCAAATTGGAAAACAAATTACAGATCTGAGATGCGCTCGTCGAGAGCTTCAAATCGATATATAATTCGATACAGTTTGTGGAGTTTGAATTTTTTTTGATTCGGTTTTGATTTTGAATTTGCAATTAGGAATTAGGTTTTGTCTGCCATTGGAAAGAGAGGAACAAATGAAATTGTACGTATAGACAAACTGAGTTGAGGAACACTAGGATTTATAACAGGCTATTTATAGACAAAGCTGAAAAATAGAAAAGAATGGACCAGATCGATTTGGATTGGAACGATAAACAACCAGAAAAGCCCGTCCTACCGCCGGAACGAAAATGGGTCATCCCATATATCAAAATAAATGTTTTCGAAAATTTTAAATTCAATGGAACAGGTTTCAAGTCCTAATTCCATCGTATGAAGAAGTTATGTTAAAATCAGCTTATTTCAAATTGATTTCAATTAAATTGATTTCTAGACGTTTCGAGTCCGTACGATCAAACGACATGTCCGATCGCTACGAAACTTGAAATCCTACAATAATTCACCGTTACGGATCCGATGAAACTTGTTTCGTCAAAATCTGAGCCAGTGGCCAAAATGGCTATATTTCAGTTAATTAAATAAATTAATATTAAATTAATTAAATCAAATTTTCAATTTCAATTCCATTATAACAAATTTTATCATTTTTGATTTCTTAAACAATTACAATACTTTAAACAATTTAGATATCAATTCAAAGTTAATTAATTTACCAATTACAGTATTTAATTTCAATTTCAGTAAATTCATAAATTATCAATTGAAATTCCAATAAATCCATTTATTTGATTTTAAATCCTGTTATTCAATCAATTGTCATCTCAAGGGTACAATTAACATTGGTTTATATCCTAATACATTAATAATTTCCCATTTCATCTTCCTTTCACTTTTCGTTATAATTAGTTTCATTTAATTGCACTAATTTCAACTATTACAATTTAAATTCCAATAAATTGATAAACCTTGATTTCCATTCTTTTTATTAAATCCATTATTACTTTATGAAATAAACTAACATTTCCATTCATCTTATTACATTCATATTTTGCAATTACTGTTTTAATCTCATTAATGTAACATTAAATTTCATTTTAATTTAATTGATTCCCCATTTCAATTTAATAGACTAAATAAATGGTTACCTTATAATAATTGTTACCATTAACGTTTAATTACACTTATAAGTTATTATTAACAAAAAAATGTTACAATTGCTTACATAACACTATTCTTATCCAATTATCATTAATTATATACTAATTAATCAATTAGTTCAATATATACACTTGTTTCCTTATATTCAATTCATAGCCAAGTATAACATTTAAATTATTTTAATTAATTGGAATTTCATTCAAGTTGTTAATGATTAACTTTAATTAACATTGTTACCTTTCACTTTTGTTATTATTTCACTATTAATTTACAAATTTTTATTTCTTTCGATATTAAATTACCGAAATCTGATTAAATTAACAAATTTAATTTATCGAAAATCACGGGTCGTTACATATTGGCAGTCAGCCAATAGGTTCCTAGTTAGCCCATGAAAACTAGGATAAGAAATAAGATATTGGAGTCACCAATAGGTTCTTAGTGATCCCATGAAAACCAAGTAATTGGACAGATAGTCCTTAACATTTAACAGGGTAATAATAATCCTAGAAACTATAATTGAGACAAATAGTCGGAATAAATGGGGATGGGTAATCCGGAATTGACTTATTTGTTTTGCATATCATGGTAATGTTTTGAAATACTATGTTTCAACCATTGTGGATGCAGGAGCAAACGGTATATGGTTTTATAAATGTTTTAAGATACTAGTGAGGGGAAAACCCGTTCGCTAAGCGGCGTGGTCTCACTAGATATCTAAATGGTTTGAGATGGTAAATTATTATTCATACCAGGCTTTATGTCTGATTCGAAGTTTTTGTTTTCCCCTTAAACTCTCGAGTACTCAATTGATTTAGAGTAGGTTGAGAGTTAGGGTTTCCAGGTGCTCTTTTAGACGAATAAAGCTTCCGAGGACGTGCAGGATGCAAGATTATTATTAGAGTTCTTTTATTTCCGCTGTGTGTTTTGTTTGTAAAGGAAAATTGTTTTCTTGCCTATCTATAAACTCTGATCTACCAAGGGGGCATCTTCATATGTCGCTCTTACCGTATTTGGTAACAATTATATGTTATCTGAACTTGGTTTGTGAATTGGGATTATGTAATCAATTTGAAATATTTTGAAATGGAATGTGGAATTTGTTTGCTGTTTAATTTTTTTTCCATATTCTTGTGTTTCTTTATATTAATGTACCGAATGTCGTCGTATTTGGTCGCTGAGAATTAATAACTATGGATGACTGTAGCATCTGTATCCATTAGTTTTAGGCCTCCAAGTAGGGGGATGTTACATTTGACCTCATTTTGCCCAAATTAACAACCACATCCAAATTACACTAAAAAGCACAAACAAACGCATCAAAGCAATACATGCAAGAGTAAACATCAATCTAAAATCCATACAACATTTATAAACATATATTTTAGGTTAGAATAGAGTTTCAAAATGTTTAGCATAAAAATCATCTTAAAACACCATTTTTAACTATATAAACAAGCATAGAATAGCGAGAGATCATAAATCACTCACATAATACTCAAATTACCAATATAATGCTAAGATCTAAAATGGACAGCAAGAGAACGAATTCCAAAGCATGCAAAATGACTGATCTACAATCAGGTTTGCTAATTACCCTTCTAATTGCGTTTTAGGCTAAGCTTATATGAAAAGAAAGAGCTTTTTGATGAAATATCGGTTAATGGAGGTTTAGAATTGTTTTTGGGAAGTGGGAAATAATTTGGATCTATCCCATCGATCCCAGTTAGACACAAGTTATGAAATGGGTCAGTGGACTTAGGTTTGAACTTAACTAATTACCCAATAATCTGGTCCGCGGTAGTTTAAACTTAAAATGGTAAGTCTGCTTTCCTAGTATGACAACTCAGTGGAAAAAGAAACCATCATCTCGATCTAATCGAAGTGGATTCAGACCATAATTTTATCTCTATCAAAAGTTATAGGACTTGCAACAATTTCAAGGTCCAATTGTCCTTAAAAATTCTAAGTATGAAAAATGCCTCTAGTAGTCATTTCCTAAAAATTTTGAGCCATGTGACCTCATATGATTTAAATAATAATATTTTACGATCCTTCGATACATAAAATATAGGTCGTTACACTCTTTCTCCTTTATGAATTTCACTCTTGAAATCCCCAAACAATCAAGGAATAGTCAACTATAGTTACCCCGCATGCCTAATAATCATATGCAACCATCAAACTTACCAAACTGGTAGCCATGCAATTAATAATATTAACTGTCCCTATCCTAGCATGTGAGATACTAAACTATCTTATATGATATCAAAGGTGAAATTAAATACAATAAATAGCAGGCCTTACAATGCAAAGAGCTCCGGATATGTATCCCTCATGCTCTCATTGGTTTCCCACATGCAATGCCTTTAATTTCACTCCATCAGACCTTCACTAACTCCACCGTCTTCCACCCAAGCTATTTCGTATCGCATCCAACCCAAATTGGCCTACGGGGTCTCAAAGCTTCTGGTTCAATCTTGATATCACCTAGTTGATTCGGTGCAATCGTCATGCATGATTTGTGGATAAACTTCCAAAAGTTAGAGACGTAGAATATACTGTGCACGCTTGCCATCTTCCAAGGTAAGTCGGTCTTATATGCTAGGTTCACAATCCTCTCAATCCTCTCTACTATCAGAAAAGGACCTATGATTCGGTGCAATCGTCATGCATGATTTGTGGATAAACTTCCAAAAGTTAGAGACGTAGAATATACTGTGCACGCTTGCCATCTTCCATGGTAAGTCGGTCTTATATGCTAGGTTCACAATCCTCTCAATCCTCTCTACTATCAGAAAAGGACCTATGAATCTCGGTGGCAACTTTCCCTGACTACAACGTTCTTCGATGGAGAAATCTTCACAAACACCATATCATCGATGGAGAACTCCAATCTCTACGCCTCTTATCAACGTAGCTCTTCTGCCTATCCTGTGCAGCCATTATTCTTTGCCGGATGAGTTCAATCTTCTCCACAGTCTCTCTGGTCATATCTGGCTCTAGTATCAGTTTCTCTCCTGCCTCCCCCAACATGAAGGAGCGTTGCACGGTTAGCTATATAATACTTCGAATGGTGCTATACCGATACTAGACTGATTACTATTATTGTATGCGAACTCCATATAATGCTAAAGATCGTCCCACGAGCCTTCGAAATCGAGTATGCAAGCTCATAAGAGATCCTCCAATATATGATTCAACCTCTCAATATGCCATCGGTTTGCAGGTGATAAGTTGTACTGAGATGTAGCTTCATCTCCAAAGCCTCTTGTTTGCTCTTTTGAAACCCACTAGTAAATAAACGGTCTCGGTCACTCATAATGCTCTTCGACACACCATGGAATCACACCACCTATTTCACATACAACTCGACCAATTTAGATGTCGTTCTACAAGACATTATGGGTATTAATCGAGGACTCTTCATCAACCTATCGACTATGACCTAAATGCCATCGTTCCCTTCTCTAGTCCTTGGCAATCCATCGATAAAATCCATCAATACTTGTTCCCACTTCCACTTGGAAACCTCGAGTTGTTGCATCAACTCACTTGGTTTTTTCTGCTCTGCTTTCACTAACTGGCAGTTCATACACTTCAAGATGAATGTTCCAACATCCTTCTTCATCCCTTCCTTATAATACATATGCTTTATATCATGGTACATCTTATTATCATTGAGATGTATACATAACCTAGAATGATGGCACTCTCTTAGAACCTCACCTCATAATCCATCCACATGAAGTACAAACAATCTCTCATCCACACGGAGCCATCCATCTCGGCCAAGCCCGTACTACTTCATCTCCTCGAATTCTACTCCTTTCTCTATTTTTACCATAATTTTTGCTAGTCTAGCATCTTCCCTCTGACTAGTACCGATCCTCTCAATCAAAGTAGGTCTGCATGTCAAGCTTGCTAACATCTCTAGTTCTAACCTATAATGAGGTCTGAAGTCATAACCAGCGATACATTCTAACTACTTCCATTCTAGGAACATTGCTCCTAAAATGGCATATCTTCTAGCTACTCAATGCATCGACAACTGCATTTTCCTTACGAGCCGTATAAGAAATGCTAAAGTCGCAAGAGACTAAGAACTCCAACCATCACTGGTGATGAAGGTTGAGGTTTTACTGGAAGAAAAGTTATTTTAAGGATTCGTGGTCCGTGAACAACTCGAACCTTTCATCTAACAGGTGATGCCTAAAAATCTTCAAAGAAAACACAGCGGAAAAATGAAACTCTAAATAACTATCTGCCTCCTACATGCCTCCGGAAGCTTTATTCGTCTAAGAAGAGAACCTAAAAACCCTAGACCTCAACTACTCAAAATCAATTGAGTACCCGAGAGTTTAAGGGGAAAACAAAAACTTCGAGTCAAACATAAAGCCTGGTATGAATAATAATCTAACATCTCAATCCTTTTTAGATATCTAGTGAGACCACGCTGCTTAGCGGAACGGGTTTCCCCCTCACTAGTATCCTAAAACCTTTTTAAAACCCTATACTTTGCTCCTGCATCCACAATGGTTAAAACATACATTTTCAAAATATTATGATGATATGCATACTTGAAAACAATTAGGATTTCCCAACACTCGTTTAATATGACACCCTGTCCTATCCATAGTTTTTATGGGATCACTAAGAACCTATAGGCTCCTACCAGTTAATTTAATTAATTCATGGGTTTCCCTGAACCTATTAGTCATTTCACCAACAATCACCTTATCCTAGTTTTCATGGATTGACTAGGAACCTATGAATTTATCCAGTAACTCACTTCACATCCTAGTTTTCATGGGTTGACTAGGAACCTATGGACTTATCCAGTAACTCACTTCACATCCTAGTTTTTATGGGTTGCTAGGAACCTACTGATTATTCCATTAGCCATTTTCTTATCCAAGTTTTCCTGGGTTTACTGGGAACCTATTGACTGATGTCAATGCTTAGTCCGGATATAGTTTTCATGGGTTTACTATAAACCAATTAGCCCCTACTAACTATCCTTAATACATAGTTTCATGGGTTAACTATGAACCTTTTGGTTTACTCCAATAACTACTTAATCATAGTTTTCATGGTTTAACTATGAACCTTTTGGTTTACTCCAATAACTACTTAATCATAGTTTCCATGGGTTAACTATGAATCTTTTGGTTTACTCAAATAACTATTTAATCAAAGTTTTCATGGGTTAACCATGAACCTTTTGGTTTACACTAATAACTATAAAGTTTAGGCATCTTATATTTTTGGCCACCCTGACTCCTTGGTTGCAATTCTACTCATTCGGGAGTTTAAGTAATTTATATTCACTATTGAGTTAACCTAGTTGGTTCTCCTACCCTTTTTTTCCAAAAGAAAGTTATTGGTTATCAAGTGATTCATATTTGAAGAAGCAAAACAACAATTTAACAATACCACTTCTATGGAAATAAAGTCCTGGAAATACATTTCATAAAACATAGTTAACACCTTTAACTTATATTTTTATCAAGGCACTACTCCTTCAAAATCACATACTTAAAGTCGTTACAAATCTCCTTTATATAAGCCCTGGGTTTTCCTTAAAAAATTTAGAGTATGTGTCTTAAAATCTTTCGACAACGTCGAAAGCTACTATTTTAAACCCCTTCGAAGGGTTTCAATTATATCTTTTTAAAATAATAGGCTCCAGCCCTCTTTATACTTTAAACACTTCTTTCCGAACCCTTCGACCCCACTGAAACTCAAACCTTTCGAAAATATTGGAAAACCTTTCGAAACCATTAAAACGCAAACCTTTTGAAAGCAATGGAAAATAAGCCTTTCGAATACTCACTGGGTTTAATTTAAAACATGTGAAGAACCTTCTTTGAAGACCTTTCGACTTTATTGGAAGCAAAATTTTGACTTTGTCGAAAGCTCTGCTTTAAAAGCTTTAAAACATATCATTAAAAACAATAGGCCTCTGCCTTTAAAAGAACTCCTTCGAAAGCTTTGGGTTGTACTTTAATTTTAAAACAAGGTAAATCATCTAAGTCGAAAGCTTTGATACCTTTCGAAAGCATTGGAGAAGCGGTTGGTTTTAAAACAAGTAATTCTTTCGACTGTGTCGAAAGCAACGACTTTGAAAGGTTGAAAAAGCGGCAATAACCTTTCAACTGTGTCGGAAAGTTCAAAAAAATATAATGATAAAGCAGCAGTAACCTTTCGACTGTGTCGAAATGTATAAAACCTTTATTTTAGATAATTGACCTAGTCGAAAGAAACCAAGTCGAAAGCTCCTTTTTGAAAGCAAGCAGGTGTAAGCTTTTGGTTTGTAAAACAAACATATCCCAACCTCTTTGGTAAACAACCTTTCGACTAAGTACCCTTCGACCTTGTTCAATTTATTACGTACCAAGTAACTTGGTACCATATGCATTGAACTTTGACCTTGTGGAAAGCTATAACTTTTCGACTTTGTCGAAAGGTCTGGGTCGAAAGGTTTGATGCCTAAAATGGCTGAAACATGCTAAAAGCAAAATTTTCTTGTTTTAACTTAAAAATATAACTTTTCAACTAACCTGCCTCTATTTATCAAATTCCTATTGGTTAACAAATACTTTTTAGAGAAATGCTACCACTAATTTCAGAATTAAATAATAATTTTATTTTATAAAACGCCCATTCTCCTTAATTAAATATATAAAACATTTAAGTCCCATACCTTAAATAATTTTATGTATTTATCAAATCACTTAGGAAAAATCTGGGAAAATTCAAAAAAATCTATTTTAATATGTTTTCCAACATATAAAAATTTCAATCCCAAATAATAATTATTTTAGTCGTGAATAATTTATAACACCCAATAAATCATTTTCTTCACTAGAAAATTAATATAAAATCCACATTAATTCAGAAATTATGGAAATTGAAACCTATCTCCAAAATCATGTTTCCTACAACATATAATTTTCCCAAGGCATTTATCATTTCATCTAGGTTTTACCCTAAAACCATGTATATCTCCTTTTTAACAACCTTGTTTAATCCATATAAATCATAATTCCAGCATATCATCATTCAGTATATCATAAAAACATATTTGCACCAAAATCCAAAACCATATGATCATAAAACAAAAATAGAGATGTAGAAATTATTATTCACCTTAGATTAGATAAGGAAATTGAAGTTTGTTTGAGATTGATTTCTTCTAACTTGAATCATAAGCTTTAAGTTAATTTTCTCTTCTCTTCTTTCTTCCTAATGACCGGCCTTGCTTCCTTACGGTTATAAATTTTTGTTTTGATAAAATGAACGTGTATGACTATGGAAGATAGTATAAGGGGGGAAATATGGGCGGCTATTTACCCTAGTGCCCTTATGTTTAGTATCTTAACCATTTATAAGTTCATTTGATTAGATAAGCACAGCCACTTAATTCATTAATCAACCTCAATCCCCTTATCTACACTATTCTATTTAATTCATTCTAATTAAATCTCTTGAATAATGTCAATAAAATCAGGGGTGTTACAGGCTCTAGTCCTTAAAGAATTTCGTCCTCGAAATTCAGCAAGGACTAACTAGCAAACATAGCAATCATCTATAACATTTCTTAACAACCCTACTAGTCTAGCAACAATCTATATAAATCTAATATAGACATACCATCAAAGCAGATCAGGATAAGCCTCTCGAATCCTGTCTTCTGTCTTCCAAGTGCAGTCTTTCTCGTTGTCGCTCCACTGAACCTTCACCAACTTGACTGTCTTGGTCCTGAATTTCTTCTCATCTCTTGCTACAACCCGAACTGGTTGTCTAACAAAAGTCAAATCTGGCTCTACTACCAAATCCCCCAACTCTGTCTGAGGAATAGTAGCCTCTGGATCATGCACATACTTATGAAGATGAGACACATGGAATACATTATGGACATCTGCCAAACTTCTCGGCAACTCTACTCTGTAAGAAAGCTTTCCAATCCTTTCTATAATCTGGAATGGACCAACATACCTTGAGTCCAACTTTCCCGACTTTCCAAATCGTACCACTCCCTTCATTGGTGATACTTTAATAAAAACCCTGTCTCCCACCGAGAAATCTAGTTCTTTACACCTCTTATTTGCGTAACTCTTCTGTCTGGATTGAGCTTCCTTCATCCGTCTTCGGATTAACTCGATCTTTTCCGATGCCTCTCTATCCAAACCTAAAATCAATATGTCTCTAGTCTCTAACCAACATGTTGGCGATTTGCATAGCCTTCCATACAAAGCTTCAAAAGGCGTCATTCCTATACTAGTCTGATAACTATTATTATAGAAAAACTCAATCAAATGTAGGTGATCTTCCCAAAATCCACCAAAGTCTAACACACAAGCTCTCGATAAATCCTCGAGTACCTTGTTGACCCTCTTTGTCTGCCCATCCGTCTATGGGTGATATGCTGTACTCGTCTTGAGCTTGGTACCTAATACCTCTTGTAGGCTCCTTCAAAATTCGCTAGTGCATAATGCATCTCTGTCACTGACTATGCTACTAGGAATCCCATGAAGTCTAACTATGTTCTTCATGAACAACTTAGCCAAAATAGGTGTCGTTCGGGTTGACTTTACCGGAATGAAATGGGCACTCTTGGTCTGTCTGTCCACATAACCCGTATACTTTCATCTCCTCGATTTGACCTTGGCAACACTTCTATAAAATCCATCGATATCGAATCCCACTTCCAAACTGGAATATCTAAAGGCTGAAGTAACCCACTTGGCTTCTGATGTTCGACCTTCACTTGTTGATAGTTAACACACTGCCTAACCTACAAGCCAACATCCCTCTTCATGCCTTCCCAATAGAAGCTCCTCTTCATATCTTGATACATCTTGGTCCCTCCAGGATGAATCGTAAACTTGGATCGATGACATTCCTTAAGAATTTCTCTTCTCAAATTCTCCACATTTGGAACGCATAATCATCCCTTCTTTCTCAACCATCCTCTTTAGTCAAGTCTAAAATCCTTTAGGTCATCAATCTCAGATCCTTCCTCAAGCCTTCTAATCCTCTCAACTAATATTGGATCTTCTCTTTGCTTAGAAGCTATCCACTCGATCAACACCGATCGAACTTCTAAACAAGATAACATGGCAGTACCCTGACTAGAACTAGTAGTAGATCTCAACTGCACACCATAACTAGTTAAAGCTTCTAGATCCTTTCATTCTGCCAACATCGCTAACACCACGTCTTGATGTTTTCTATTGAGAGCATCTGTTGCCTTATTTCCTTTCCCCGGGGTATACTCTATACCGAAATCATAAGCAGCCAAAAACTCCAGCCATCTATGCCGCCTCATATTTAACTCCTTCTGAGAGAATAAATACTTTAATGACTTATGATTAGTATACAACTCAAATCTCTCTCCCAAAAGATAATGCCTCCAAATCTTCATGGCAAAGATCACCATAGCCAACTCCAAGTCATGAGTAGGATATCTAACTTCATGCAGTCTAAGCTGCCTAGATGCGTAAGCAATAACTTTGCCCTTCTGCATCAATACTGCTTCCAATCCAGTGTCACATGCATCAGTGTATACTACTAACCCTTGGTTACCATCTGGAACTACTAACACTGGCACATTGGTCAACAAATGCTTTAAATTAAGGAATGCTTCCTCACATTTGTCGGACCAAACTAACTTCATGTCCTTCCTGGTCAACTTAGTCAAAGGAGCTACTATCCATGAGAAATCCTTGATGAATCTCCGTAATAGCCAACAAGTCCAAGAAAACTCCTGATCTCAGTTACCGTCTCTGGTCTCTTCCAATTATTGACTGCCTCTATCTTAACTGGATCAACTGACAATCCTTCCTCTAAAACCACATGACCAAGAAACTTAACCTCTCTCTTCTAGAAATGACACTTGGAAAATTTCGCCTTTAGCTGATTCTGCCTCAGCGTTTCCTGCACCACTCTAATATGAATCTCATGTTCTCTTTCATCTTTAGAGTACACCAAAATGTCATCTATGAACACCAATACGAACCTATCCAAGTGCTCTCGGAAAACCCGATTCATCAAATCAACAAAGAAAGCAGGCGCATTTGTCAATCCAAATGGCATCACCAACCACTCATACGATCCATATCTAGTCCGAACTGCCGTCAAAGGAATGCTATCCTCCGCCACTCTCAACTGATGGAACCCCATCGCCAAATATAATTGGGAAAATACTCTGGCTCCACTCAACTGATCAAACAGATCATCTATCCTCGGCGGAGGGTACCTATTCTTGATCGTCATTTTTTTAACTTACGATAGTCGATGCACATCCTTAACGACCCATCTGGTTTCTTCACAAACGCCGCAGCTGCTCCCCAAGGTGAACTGCTTGGTCTAATAAAATTCCTTCCCTCAAGATCCACTAGCTACACCTTCAATTCCTTCATCTCTATCGGTGACATCCTGCTAGGTGGTATACTAATAGGTTCAGCTCCTGGTACAAGGTCTATCTGAAACTCAACAGCTCGTTTTGGGGGTAATCCAGTGACCGGCTTAAATACATTTGCAAATTCTCTAGCCGCACTAACCTGACTAAGCTCTTCTTCAACCTCTATGGCCTTAACAAAGCACAAACACTCTTACTGGAATTTTCCACTGAGAAGATGATTCGGTTATGACTAACCGGGTGCCTCAATGATATTTCTCGATCCTGGCAAAATATCCTAGCCTTATACTTACCCAACCAATCCATACCCAAAATGATTCTGAAATCTATGAAATCATAAACATACAAACTACATGCAAACTTATGACCGAACAAATCAAGTTCAAACCGGTCACATCTCATCCCAAGAGTTGCATACCCTCCTATTGGATTCGCAACCCATAAGGAAGTAACAAGGTATGTGGGTTCTATACATAATCTATCAATCAATTACTATGATATAAATGAATCTGATGCACCGGTATCAAAAAGTACTCTAACTGGTATACTCTGTATCAAAAGCATACCTTTTATCACAGTCTTTCCCTTCTCTGCTGCAGTAGATCTAGAAAAAGATGATGGTCCAATAGCAAACACCTTCGCTCTGTACGCCGACTCCGCCCTGACTAGCTCTGGACACTGGTTCTTATAATGCCCAACTTGGTCACAGTTGAAGCATTTCACATTCTTCTTCTCTGCGGGCTTCTTTCTTTTACCAGTTCTGCACTCGTGGGCATAATGTCCCTTTTTATCACACTTATAACACACCAAATCAGCCTTCGCCTTCTTAGTGGCCTCCCCTTTCTGGGCTCCTTTCTTCTTAAAGAATTACCTTTTCCTTCTCTGAGAACCCTGGGACTCAATTGGCTTCTCCCTAGCTGAAACAGCAAGCATTTCCTCATGGCGGACGGCCATCTCCACCATTACATGATAAGGTTCTCTAATATGAGTCATAGCCATTCTGCCTAGCTCTGGTCTCAAACCTCTAATGAATCTCTCATTTCTTCTTACATCGGTGTCAACCAAAGCATAACAATATCGAGATAGCTCGTCAAACTTAGCAGCATACTCGATCACAGACATGTCTCCTTGGACAAGATCCATAAACTTCCTCATTAACACCAATTTGGCAAACTCAGACAAGAATCTCTACTCAAACCTTCTACTGAAATCCGCCCAAGTCAACTCTTCTTCCGGAACTCCAGCTGTCACACTGTTCCACCAATGAAGCGCTAACCCTTGCAAGTGTCTAGAGGCTTGCCTTCTCTTCTCTCCATCATCCAAGCCTAAATCAGTAAAGATCCTTTCACAATTCAATAGCCAGTTCTCAACTTCAACTGCATCTTATGTTCCAACAAACGGCTTCCCACCTAGGCTAATGTAGTCCTGGCTTAGCTTAGCATAGTTATATCCAACTGGAACTACAGGATTAGCTCCTTCCACGTTACCAGCAGCTCCAGCTTGCAAAAGATTAGCCAACAACTGATACACCTTCCCTGCATATATTGGCGGATTTCCAGCACCTACATTGGCCTCAGCATTTTTATTAGCATTAGCCTGTCGACCTTTGTTTCTCCGAGTATTAGGTCAAGCATTTCCATTAGTAGTGGTGCTTCCTCCACCTAGATTTCCTCTTCCATTTCCTGCCTCCATATCCTCATTCTATTATATCTGTATATGAGCCTTAGTAAGATACAAAAGAACAGTCTAAGAGAGAGGGGAATACGTACTTAGATATACACACACACACACACACATATATATATATATATATATCAAATACAAGTACGTTAATATAACGTTAACCCAAACCCCGATCATATTTTCAAATTCTTTGGATTAGGTTTCAAAAAACTTTTTAGGTTTAACTTTTCTTTTTAAAGTTTCACAAACCAATGCTCTGATACCAACTTGTAACATCCCCTTACTTGGAGGCCCAAAACTAACGGCTACAGATGCTGCAGTCATCCATAGTTATTAATCTTCGGTGACCAAATACGACGGTATTAGATGCATTGTTACATAAATCACAAGAGTATGGAAAAATCTTAACAATTCAAAAACATATTTCCCATTTAGATTAAAACATTTCATGTTCATTACATAATTCCAAAATACGTTAACCACGTTCGACAAAATATAATTATTACAATTACACCAAGAGCGAAATATGAACATGCCCCCTTGGTTGATCAGAGTATACAGTAAGGCTAATAAATCTGCCTTTACAAATAAATAAACAGCGGAAAATGAAAACTCTAAATAACTATCTGCCTCCTACATGCCTCTGGAAGCTTTATTCGTCTAAGAGAACCTGAAAACCCTAAACCTCAAACTACTCAAAATCAATTGAGTACCCGAGAGTTTAAGGGGAAAACAAAAACTTCGAGACAGACATAAAGTCTGGTATGAATAATAATCTAACATCTCAATCCTTTTTAGATATCTAGTGAGACCACGCCGCTTAGCGGAACGGGTTTTTCCCTCACTAGTATTCTAAAACCTTTTTAAAACCCTTACTGTGCTCCTGCATCCACAATGGTTAAAACATACATTCAAAATATTATGATGATATGCATACTTGAAAACAATTAGGATTTCCCAACCCTCGTTTAATATGACACCCTGTCTTATCTATAGTTTTTGTAGGATCACTAAGAACCTATAGGCTCCTACCAGTTAACTTAATTAATTCACGGGTTCCCCTGAACCTATTAGTCATTTCACCAACAATCACATTATCCTAGTTTTCATGGGTTGACTAGGAACCTATGGATTTATCCAGTAACTCACTTCACATCCTTGTTTTCATGGGTTGACTAGGAACCTATGGACTTATCCAGTAACTCACTTCATATCCTAGTTTTCATGGGTTGACTAGGAACCTACTGATACTTCCATTAGCCACTTTCTTATCCTAGTTTTCATGGGTTGACTAGGAACCTATGGACTTATCCAGTAACTCACTTCATATCCTAGTTTTCATGGGTTGACTAGGAACCTACTGATACTTCCATTAGCCACTTTCTTATCCTAGTTTTCATGGGTTTACTAGGAACCTATTAACTGATGTCAATTCTTAATACATATATAGTTTTCATGGGTTCACCATAAACCAATTAGCCCCAACTAACTATCCTTAATACATAGTTTTCATGGGTTAACTATGAACCTTTTGGTTTACTCCAATAACTACTTAATCATAGTTTTCATGGGTTAACTATGAACTTTTTGGTTTACTCCAATAACTACTTAATCATAGTTTTTATGGGTTAACTATGAACCTTTTGGTTTACACTAATAACTATAAAGTTTAGGCATCCTATATTTTTGGTCACCCTGACTCCTTGGATGCAATTCTACTCATTTAGGAGTTTAAGTAATTTATATTCACTATTGAGTTAACCTAGTTGGTTCTCTTACCCTTTTTTCCAAAAGATAGTTATGGGTTATCATGTGAATATATTCATATTTGAAGAAGCAAAACAACAATTTAACAACACCACTCCTATGGATATAAAGTCCTCGAAATACATTTCATAAAACATAGTTAACACCTTTAACTTATATTTTTATCAAGGCACTACTCCTTCAAAATCACATACTTTAAGTCACTACAAATCTCCTTTATATAAGCCGTGGGTTTTCCTTAAATTTTTTAGAGTATGGGTCTTAAAACCTTTTGACAATATCGTAAGCTACTATTTTCAACCCCTTCGAAGGGATTCAATCATATCTTTTTTAAATAATAAGCTCCAGCCCTCTTTATACTTTAAACACTTCTTTCTAAACCCTTCTACCCCATTGAAACTCAAACCTTTCGAAAATATTGGAAAACATTTCGAAACCATTAAAATGCAAACCTTTTGAAAGTAATGGAAAATAAACCTTTAGAAAACTCACTGGGTTTAATTTAAAACATGTGGAGAACCTTCTTTGAAGACCTTTCGACTTTATTGGAAGCAACCTTTCGACTTTGTCGAAAGCTCTGCTACGAAAGCTTTAAAACATATCATTTAAAACAATAGGCCTCTGCCTTTAAAAGAATTCCTTCGAAAGCTTTGGGTTGTACTTCAATTTTAAAACAAGGTAAATCATCTATGTCGAAAGCTTTGATACCTTTCGAAAGCATTCAAGAAGCGGCTGGTTTTAAAATAAGTAAACCTTTCTACTTTGTCGAAAGCAACGACTTCGAAAGGTTGAAAAAGCGGCAATAAACTTTCGAATGTATCGGAAGGTTCAAAACAAAACAATGATAAAGCGGCGGTAACCTTTCGACTGTGTCGAAAGGTATAAAACCTTTATTTTAGATAATCGAACTGGTCGAAAGCAACCAAGTCGAAAGCTCCTTTTTGAAAGCAAGCAGGTGTAAGCTTTTGGTTTGTAAAACAAACATACCCCAACCTCTTTGATAACCAACCTTTCAACTAAGTACCCTTCGACCTTGTTCAATTCATTACGTACCAAGTAACTTGGTACCATATGCATTGAAATTTCACCTTGTCGAAAGCTATAACCTTTCGACTTTGTCGGAAGGTCTAGGTCAGAAGGTTTGATGCCTAAAATGGCCGAAACATGCTAAAAGCAAAATTTTCTTGTTTTAACTTAAAAAGATAAATTTTCAACTAACCTGCCTTTGTTTGTCAAATTCCTATTGGTTAATAAATACCTTTACAAAGAAATGCTGCCACTAATTTCAGAATTAAATAATAATTTTATTTTATAAAATGCCCCTTCTCCTTAATTAAATATATAAAACATTTAAGTCTCATACCTTAAATAATTTTATATATCCATCAAATCACTTAGGAAAAATCCGGGAAAATTCCAGAAAATCTATTTTAATATGTTTTCCAACATATAAAAATTTCAAGCCCAAATAATAATTATTTTATTCGTAAATAATTTATAACCCAATAAACCATTTTCTTCACTAGAAAATTAATATAAAATCCACATTAATTCAGAAAATTATGGAAATTGAAACCCAACTCCAAAATCATGTTTCCTATAACATATAATTTTCCTGAGGCATTTAAAATCATTTCATCTTGGTTTTACCCTAAAACCGTGTATATCTCTTTTTTAACAACCTTGTTTAATCTATATATATCATAATTCAAGCATACCATCATTCAATATATCATAAAAACATATTTACACTAAAATTTGAAACCATATGATCATAAAACAAAAATAGAGATATAGAAATTATTATTCACCTTGGATTAGATAAGGAAATTGAAGTTTGTTTGAGATTGATTTCTTCTAGCTTGAATCCTAAGCTTTAAGTTGATTTTCTCTTCTCTTCTTTCTTCCTAATGGCCGACCTTGCTTCCTTACGGTTATAATTTTTTTTTTGATAAAATGAACGTGTATGACTATGGAGACAGTACAAGGGTGGGAAATATGGGCCGCTATTTACCCTAATGCCCTTATGTTTTGTATCTTAACCATTTATAAGTTCATTTGGTTAGATAAGCACGACCACTTAATCCATTAATCAACCTCAATCTCCTTATCTACATTATTCTATTTAATTCATTCTAATTAAATCTCCTGAATAATGTTAATTAAATTAGAGGTGTTACAGGAATGGATAACATTGGTGCACTCGTAAATCACATATTTAGGCATACAAATGTGTGCTTGCACCTCGCGTCCCAAACAAAAGGCTGACTATTCTTTGTTAAATTGGTCGACGGTGCTTTCGAGAAGTCCTTGGTAAAATGTATATGATATCCTGCTAATCCTAAGAAACTTATTACATCAATAACGTTCTTAGGTTGGTTATAATCTTAAACCGATGCCACTATCGCCTTTGCAAGATCTACCGCAATGCCCTATTCCGAGATGACATGACCCAAGAATCTCACTTCCCTCCTCCAGAAGTGACACTTCAAAACTTCGCTTTCAACTTGTGCTTTCTTAACACGTCAAGCACAATCCTCAAGTGTGTCTTATGTTCCTCCTCCATCCTAAAATAGACTAGAATATGATCCATGAACACAAGCATGAACTTATTTAACAGATCCCCAAAGACACAATTCATGAGACCAATAAAGTATGTCGGAGCTTTGGTTAGTCCGAACGGCATAATCAACCACTCATATAAACCGGACGACGTATGAAACGTAGTGATCGACACACTCTCCTTCGCCACTCTCAACTATGAAACCCCGTTGCAAGGTCCAATGGAGAGAAAACACCTTCGCGCCATGGAGCTGATCAAACAAGTCATCAATATGCGAGAGTGGATACTTGTTCTTCCTTGTTGCCTTATTCTGCTCATGGTAGTCAATACACAACCTCAAAGAGCCATCCATCTTAGTGAAGAATACTATGGGTGCACCCCACTTAGATATGCTCCTACGAATGAACCCACGCTTCAATAGGTCATTCACTTACACCTCTAACTCCATCTACTCTCTAAATGCCATATGTATCAAAGGCATAACTATCGATCTAGCATCCTTCACTAAGTCTATATGGAACTTAATCTCTTGGTGTGGTGGTAATCCTATCACCTCCTCAAATATATCCAGATACTCTCTAACGATAAACATAGATACAACTCATCATGTAGCACCTCTAGTGAATATAGAAAGCTAACCATAATCGCATCCTCTGGTTGGCAGCCAATCCCTATCTTCTGCCCCTCCTCGGCCCCATCTGCACAACAACTTCTCATAGTCCACTACTACCACATCCTCCCTTAGCCAGTCCATCTCCAAGATAATATCAAACCCAACGAAACTCAAAACAAAGCAATGACAAACAAAAGAGCATCCACGACTTGATAAGACCAAAATATGATAAACCATAAAAAGACTAGTGGGGCCTCCAACAGGGTTCGTCACCACTAAAGGTTGACCAACTATTTCGGGTCTCAATCCCAATCTATCTATCAGGTCACTAGATATAAAGGAATGTAAAGCCCCTGCATCAAATAAAACACATATGGACACACCGTAAATAGAAAACATACCTTGAATAATGATACCTTTCCCCTTCTCCTTCACCGAGGGAGCACTTGGTGAAGTCAAAACGGTGTCCATAGCATATTCATTTACCATGTGCTTCTGCCTCACGGGCTCAGGATAGTCCTTTTGCATGTGAACAATCCTACTGCAGTCATAACACTTCTTCTTAGCCTTGTAGCCTCTTTTCTAGTGACCCTTCTTACCACATTAATAGCAGGTAGGATCCCACCTAACCTTCTTCTGGTTACCCTTCTGAAACTGCTTCTTCTTGTTATTCGACTTCCTCTTGCCTCCCCTGCTAGCTTGCGACTTAGGCCCCTCAGTGGAAACAACAATAGTGGGATTAGGTTTAGTGTACAAATTCTTAAGCCAGAGAGCCAACTTAATCACCTTTTAAATGGCCCATCTATGTACCTCATAAGCTTCACTCCCATGCAGTGATCTAATCCCATAATCATCTTTTCATTCTTTTCAATGTAGCATCTATAAAGAACATCCCGTACATCGATAAAGAATTTAATTTAGCAATATATTTAGAGACATACATGTCTCACTGCTTCAGCTCTGCAAATTTTCTAAACAACGCCGACTTCTGAGCTACCGGGGTGAACTTCAAATCTAGTTTTGAACTAGTCCGAAGTAAAGTGTTCCGTGGGAGTAGCAATCTTAATGGCATTCCATCAGTTCATTGCTCACCCTTGAAGTAGTCGGGAAGCCAATCTCCTCCTTATAGCACCATCTAGCTCCACACCATCAAAGATCCTCTTATAGGTATCCAACCAATCCTGCACTTCTATAGCCGATTTCGTTCCTCGGTATGGTTTGGTAGCAAGACTGGAAAAGTCTTTATTCCACTTAGCAAAAATTGACTCTAGGCCCCTGCACTTGAGCACCACCACTAATAGCAGCGTTTGGAGAGGCCGCTTAGGCATTTTGTAGCATGTTTGCCATTATCGTATTGAACATAGCAAGCAAGTCTGGGTCTGCAACCCCCGATCTCGCTCCTTCCTTTTAAACTTTAGAAACGGAGTTCCCTATAGCATTTCTTGTGTACCAGCGCATTCTTGATTTGAGAATGATCAGTCTCTTATAAATAAAATTGCATTAATGGTACTCATTTGCAATGCAACTTATATACTATATATACTACTATATTGTTTTGAAAACAAAAATATATAACAAGTACGCTCTTTCTTTTGTGTGTGTGCACTATGCCACAAAGTGAACCAAACAACAGCGATCACACAACATAAGGTAGAGTTTCTTTTATCCTAATATTTCACACGACACATGGAAAAATCATTTGTTGTGTGACATGGCCCGTGAAATCATTGTTTTATTGAGATTTCATCCATGTTATTCAGACAACATTTTATATGTTGTCTGATTTAAGCTATCAAAAAATTCATTTTGCCTCCAAATTGGTATTTTGGTTTCCCTCTCTATGTTATGGCAATTATTTCGTAGCCGTGTTATTTCCCTCTTTTATTTCTTTCCGTTTTATTTTTTTCTTCATCTCTCACTTTCAAAACCAATTAGGGTTATTTCCCTCTTCTATTTCCTGGCTGCGTTATCCATGTCGATTCCTTCTGCTCCTTCTGTCCTTAGAAATTAGGGTTTCACATTTTTTAAAACTGCTGATTCACCGATTGTTGCATCAATACGTCATCGATCGATCATATCGCTTTGAACTCTCTCAACTGCTTCAATGTCGAGTGACTGTTGCTTTCAAATTGGTATGAATTTTATTCCCTTTTGAATTTTGTGTGAACTCAACTGTTTGCCAGTGATGATTTGGGTTTGAATTTATAGGAATCGATTTTCAATGATTCCCTATATTTCGTATATGTTTGATTTATTTTCCGAGTTTGAATATTTCAAGTGGACTTGCATTCCTTGTTGCTTTCTGGCATTTCTTGTTCATGCCTTTATTTAAATATTTTCAATGATTCTCACTATTTTCCAGTGATGATTTGAGTATTGATATTGCTTCAACCGGTTTGAGCATTTTCCAGTGTTCCTTATGCATGCCTTTATCTGAATTGAGTTTGATTAGATCTTGTAGATGGGCTTGTTACTTTGAGTCTGGACTTATCTATTTTGGTTTGGATGTTTGAGTATTTCTATATTGGTTGTGTGTGCGCTTGATATTTCGGATTTTCATTTGGTTCAAGGGCTTGATTCTATGAGTCTGCTTGGATGTGTGCCTGAACCATACTGGATGTTTGCTTGATATTTCATGTATATACATGCATACATATGTATATATGTGTGAATAGTTGCTTGTATGTTTAAGTTTTTCATTGTTGGACTTACACTTGAACTTGCACTTGAATTTAGGAACTGGAGTTGAAAACTTGTGCTTTGCTGTCTATGCTTGTCATTGTTACTCCTTACTTTGGTTTTACTGGTTGAATGTATGTCTTGGCTTGATGTCTCTAGTATATGTATACATATATATATATGTATATGTATATTTATATGTATATATGTACTTGTCTTGTTTTACTTCATACATGTTGTTATTGTTAAGATGGTGATGTTGCAATAGCGCATAATCAAGGGCATTTGAACTTGAACTTGTTGACTGGCATACATACACTTGCGTTTTGCTTTGCACTGTATGTTATTGAACTTGAACTTGTTGAATTTGGCAACTAGAGTTGGAACACTTGTGTTTTTCTTTGCACTATATGCAGACTGGCACTGCCTTGAACTCAATGTACTCATTGCCTCATTTGATTCTTGTGTGAATGTTCTTTTGATTCATGTTCATTTGATTCTTGCACCTTACAATTTCATTTCAATTCTTGTTCTTTTAATTCTTGCACCTTATAATTTTAGTTTATTACTTCTTGACAGTGTGCACTGCCTTGAACTCATGTACTTCTTGCCTGCATTTATTTGTGGCACTATATGTTGTTCATTTGTTTGTGACATTTCCTGGCTGCATTTGACATGTGTTGCATATATACATGTATACATGTATATACATATGTGTATATGTGTGTTGCTCACTATAATTATACTTGAACTTATGTGATGCTCTTTTTCCTAAACCATTGCCGTTACTTTTGCTTTAGTCCATGTGCACTGAATTTTGGCTTGTATGTTCTAGTTTGATTCACGCTTGTTGTTGCATTAGTGCTTCTTAGAGTTTGAATTTGCCACCATGTCCATGTATACATGTATATACATATATGTATATATGAATGTTTGTGTGGCTGTCTTCTTGCGCTTGATTTTGGTTTACTGATCTGAGCTTATGGACTTGCGCTCGCTGCACCATATTCCGGTCTTCACTTCTGTTGAATTGTCCCTTTGATGATGTTGAAAACTTGAACTTGGTTGCTGGTTCTACTTGTACCATGTCCTCACTACTTGTTGCCTAGTTGTGTACTTAGCTTTGGCTTGTACATGTCCACGTGTTGACCTTTGCATGTTCATTACCTTTGCTGGTTATTCATGTGCACTTGACATTTTCATGCCCGTTTCTGGTTTGGTTCCTTCCCTGCGTGCACATGGCTGGTTTCACTTGTATGCAAGTATTTGAACCATGATCCACTTTCCATGTATATACATGCATACATATGTACGTATATATGTGTAACTGTGTAAGTATGAATGCCTTATGTACACTGCTTGGTCTGACCTTGTGCACATTTGTCCGTGAGATTTAATCGATGCTCGGCCTTGTGATATTTATAGTGATACATTGTGCATATAATAAGTTGTTCGTGCACATACATATTTGTCCCTGTCTAAAACATGAAGAAAAATAAACCCATAAACCGAGGTAATATTAATATTTAAATTCAATTTTATTTTTGCAATTTAGGTTTGTTTCTTTTTCCATTTTACCGCGTTGTTTATTTGATAGGTATAGGAGATGGATGGACGCAAGCTGAAGTAAGCAAATCAAGATCAACATAAAAAATAACTCGTGTGAGCGTGAGTAAAAGAGATGTTGTATATGAGAGTGTATAGAAATGTTGTATATATGAGAGTGATAGCAAAAGTTGTATTTGAAAATGTAAATAGAGTGATAGTGAAAGTTGTATTGTGTTTGAATTTGATTTGAAATAAAATATTTTTTAAATAAAATATTTTAATTTCATTTTGTGAACAATTATTCATATCAGTCAATATTTATATGTTGTCTAATAAGAATTTCTAGAAATGATACTATAACATCAGACAACATATGTTTTTTGTCATGCTAGTGCATATCAAACAACGGGGCATCTTTATGGTCTGATGTGCAATGAGACGACACGAGATTTAATGACAGATAGATATGCAATCAAACAAAGGAGCTTATCAGTTGTAACGACCCAGAATTTTAGTCATATGAAATTGGAATATTTAACTAATTTTAAATATTGAAAAGTTAATTTTATAGATTAAATAGCTCGAATTTTGAAAATAGCGATTTATTGGATAGTTAAATTATTAAATTTAATAATTGAAATTGTTTAAATAATTGAATCTTGGGTTTTAAGTTGGGTAAAAATGATTTCAAAACTTATTCAAATTCTATTTAATAAGAATGAAGATAATAAAACTTTTAATGTAAATTTAAAAGTGATTAATTTGGTTTTTAAAATAATTCGTTTTAATTAACAAGTAAAAATAGCCTTCCGGGGCACTGTCTCGAATTTCGACGAAACTAGTTTCATTAGATCCGTAATAGTAAGTTATTGCTGCCGACGATTTTTGTGGCAATCAGACATATCGTTGGGTCGTGCAAGATCAAAACACGTAGAAATTTATTTTAGAAAGTATATAGTATAATTGGGTTTGAAAAGTTATCTTCTGCATACAATCGAATTAGGTCTCGAAACAAGTTCCATTATGCTTGAAATAGGGGTATAACATATAGAACGCCAGGTGGCACGCTCCGATTGGAGTTCGGAATTTTCTGACGTTTTGTAAAATATATTTTAAAATTGAAAATTACACACACACACACACATATTATAACCATACCTACCCAAACTCCCCATACACCTAACCCATGCCTCCTACTATTCAAAACATGCTTCTCCCTCTATATAATTCACGGCAGCTCATAAGAAGGTTTGGCAAAATTTCAAATTCAAATTTATATAACTTTAGCCCCATCCGACGATCCACGTCGATCGGGACCAATCCGTGCATTATCAAGGAAAGTCATCAACTGCAAAGTTGTTCGTGGCATCGAGCTTGACCTATTAGATGGTTGGATCATGTCATATCACGATGAGGGGATCGAAAATCAACCATGACAGTCAGATCTATGGCAGCAAAATTCGTCGTCATCGTTCAATGATAGTCGATGGCACCTAAAGGAAACTTGTATAGCACAACAAGGGCGAGGCATGGCCGAAGTTTGGTGGACTATCATTGCACGGTGGCAGCGCAGTCGCGATTTTAACGCAGCGTGTTGATGGGGTCTTTCGGTCGGCAGTGAGCTCGGTTGCGAGGGGAGGGGTTCGTGTGGTGGCAGGTGGCAATGGCGACCTCCGATGGGTTAGGCAATGGCACAACGTGAAGATTTGGGCGTGGTTGCGTTTAAACTTTTGGCGACCTGGTGGGAGAGAGCATGTTTTGGGTTTAGGGGAGAAGGTTATTAATTTGAAATGTAATTAAATTGTAATTAAGGATTTAAAATATATTATTATTCTGGAATCGTATTAATGTAATAACTTATCCATACAAGGTCCAATCGAGGCACGAATTTTTGCGTTGCGTTCATAAGGATGAAAGCTTCGCGATGAAACTTGTTTGGACAAATTTAGAGACAGATGAAATTTGGACTAAAATCAGACGTCGTTAGGTTTTAGTTCCAAACCTGAATGCCTCGGCGACAACAGAAAATTTCAGTGAGTTAAACTCACCTTTTTGGTTAACTAGTATGATTTATAGTTGATAAAAATTATTGAATGATTGTTGGATGATTTACTATATTTATTATTTGGTTTGGATATATTCCCGTCCTCGGAGAGGATGAGACCCTATTACGTTCCCGTGTAAGAGCGGATGACCCTCTGTATCGAATCTCGCCTCGAAGCGGTTGATTTATATTTTATGATTATATAACATTTATGACGCAGGGAAAAACAAGTCGGACAAATCCAACGGGATTCCTCACAAATGTTGATTTATTTACATATATATGTGCTAATATATATGAGATGTGATGTAGAGGGACATGTTGGAGGGATCCAATGGGATTCCTCTCTATTATTGAATTGGTTTCAATAATATTCCAATTATATGAATTATTGGATAATAAACCTGATTTGTTGGAAATATGGGTTATGACATCGTTATATGTTAAAAACTGAAAACCCGTAGTGATAGAAAATCAATATCAAGATTGGTTGAGCGTTTGGTGGCTATTGGCCTGAAATTAGTATTTTAAAAATACTATAAATTTCCATTTGAGTTCGAGTTAGGTTTTGAGACAGGAAATGGTTTTTAAATCCGAAATTAGGTTTTGGGGATATTTTGTTTTAAAGAGTATCTATTTATATCAATATACTATTTTAAAGATTATCTACTTATATTAATATTTTGTTTAAAAGATTATTTATTTATATTAATATACTGTTTTAAATATTATCTACTTATATTAATATTTTGTTTAAAAGATTATCTATTTATATTTAATATTGTTTTAAAGTATTTAATTATATTAATATTGTTTTAAAGTATTTTATTATATTAATATTGTTTTAAAGTTATTTAATTATATTAGTATTTTTTTAAAGTTATTTGCTTATAATTAATATTGTTTTAAAGTATTTATCAGAATGTTAATATCTTGAAAAAAAAGTAATTACTTAAGAATAATTATGGTTTGAAATTAATAATAAGGATTTATTAATAAGGTTCTGAAAATAAATTATTACTATTTATAATAAGTGTAATGATAATTTTTTTTTTTGAAATGACTAATTATTATTTTAAGATGTTTAAGATTTATAATAATTATTCGTTTATTCATAATGTTTAATTTTAGTTATTATTTTTATATAATACTGTTTAGAAGTAAATGATCTTTATTTGTTTATAAATATGTTCGAGACCCATGAATAGAATTGAAAGACTTGGATTTTATAAAGGAGCTTATAAAATGGTTTGGAGATGCAAGGAAGATTATTTACAAGGTGAAGAGTTTTATAAATGGTTAGATATTTATAAACGGACTTAAGAAACAGGTTTATAGATTTATAAAAGAAGTTTTATAAATGGTTTAGAGATTTATAAAGGATTTATAAATGAGTTTTAGAAACGTACAAAAAGAATTTATAAGTGATTGAAATGTATAAAAGAAGTTTTATAAATGTTATAGGAGTTTTATAAAATGGTTTATAAATGGTTTTAGAGAATTATAAGGAGTTCATGGATGATTTTTGAATCGAATAAAAAGAAAATCTTTCTTAGTTTTGTAAATATACTTATATCATTTAGATTAAGTATATGAATATTCTCTAAGTATTGAAAATATAGGGAATGGTGGATGTACCTTTGTAAAAGTATTTTATTACAAGGAATTTACAAAGTGATATAATTAATGAAAGATTAATTAAGGAGGCTAGTGGTTGCTTATGTGCTTAACCAATGTTGGTTTTTACTTTGGAAATAAATCCTGATTTGAATGTGTGTTTGTTGATAGTTAAATAACTGACTATCAAATGTGGACCTAAACAAACTTTGGAAATATCTAGGAGAAACACGTGAGTTATATGACATAGTCACCTCCGATGATGATGTACTATGATTTTGTTCTTCTAGGATAAATGATAAGGAAATCCATTCACTAACGGTTAGGAGGTGATCTCCGATCTTATATTTTACTGTTTATTTCCTAAAGAGTCGAGGTTGAGTTTACTGGAAATTATTGAATGTTGTTTCGAACAGACCAGGATCAGATATGTTATCCGAAAACTACTTCAATCCAACTTAAGCATTTCGAAGTGGAGACACCTTGAAGATGATGGGTTTTAGAGACGGAGTTCTCAAGTGTTTCGTTCAGTCCTAGAACGAACTTGTATAGATGAATGCTAGTATTGCAGTGGTTGCTTGGAGGGCAATATTAGCACTCCAGAGGGTTTGCTAGGAGGAAATGGTACGAGTGTGGCCTCTTCAAGCCTCACACCTGGGAATTGAATAAAGCAGGGACATGCGGTAGGGCTAAGTGTGTCGCACCCAAGTAGGGTATGATCATCCCAAATCTAGAGCGATATTCATGTATGCTTCGGGATCCCATTGTATGGTTGTTGAAGCAACCAAGGGTGATCGTATTCGGTGCTACTGGAGAAAGGGGTAATGTCGATCCTGAATAGCAGAGGTGCAACGTGTTGTAGCCTCCCGTGCATTTTATATAGAGGTGTACGGATTCGGTGGGTAGACCCTTACCCTTTCATAATTGGAATCCATTATCCACTACGAGCCTTCGGTTTTGATTGTAGAACCTAGTATGCAGGAATTTAATTAATGTAACAATTTCGGCTATGATTAATAAGTACTTGTATAGTAGACACTATTATAATATCAGAGGATTTCATATGAAATGTTTTGGTTATCGTAAGGTAAAAACCCATTCGTGTTTATGTGCGGCGTGATCTTACGAGGTACCTTTGATTTTTGAAAGGTTTCTATAACTTTAAAAAAATATAGTTGGTGTGTTTTTCTCACGCTGGTTTTCCAGACTGGCTCGGGTGTTATTTTATTATAATGCTTGGTCAGACCGAGCATATTTACAGATTGCTTTGATGCATTAGAGCCCAGGAGACAAGTTGGAGGCCTTCAAGTCGTATTCTTATATATGTTTATTTCCGCTATTTTGTTGTTGAAATTATCAGCAATTGAGAAGACAAGTCGTTATAACTGTCCAGGCCAATGATTGTGATTGTTGTTATATACTCTGATGGACGTATGTATATAACAGTTTCCCTTTTTAAAAGATCATTGATATTATATTATATATTGTTCCGCTACGATTGTGAGATTCTATGTTGTTTAGTTTCTTTCTTTCTTCTTCTTCTTCTTCTTCTTCTTCTTCTCTTCTTATTCCTTCTTTCTTTCCCCATAACTATCCGTCTTTCCGTTCGATTTAGGTTGGACATGTATGGTTTATTATCAGCTTGAATTGTACGGAAAAACGAGTTGTTACATCCATCGTCTGATGCCTTTTTTCCCATAGTGGTGTGTGAGTATATACGCATATAATCTTGATCCAATCTAGGTTGATAAATCCTTCCCTATCTCTATTGGATCATGATATCAACTAAAGTTAGCATGTAACCTAAGCTCTGATACCAAAAGTGATGATTGTCATATACCTTTGGCATCCAATATGTTTGAAGAATGCGTTGTTGTGATGTCCGGCCGATGTAGGACAATGTCGGACGTCTAAGTATCCAAATTCACATTACCTAAATCATGTGACATCCCTAAAGTGACAGACAATAAGAAAAACAACCATAGCAAATATAGCATCCATTAAGAAATTCTCACTATCACTCAATATGCTTCGAATATAAGACAGCTCGATTGACATTCGCATAAGCCAAAAACCAATGTAAAAGTCTTAGTTCTAAGTACTCGTCTCTTATCGCTCCATACCATCTGGGAATGGACCATCTGCATAAAGTCCAGAAAAATCCATCCACATAAGGAT
Source organism: Allium fistulosum (assembly GCA_030737815.1). Taxonomy (NCBI): domain Eukaryota; kingdom Viridiplantae; phylum Streptophyta; class Magnoliopsida; order Asparagales; family Amaryllidaceae; genus Allium; species Allium fistulosum. The sequence continues at coordinate 638,399,215 of CM060907.1, read as the reverse complement.
TCAGATCCCCACAAAAATCCAGGTGGGCGTCCCCACACACCCTTGCTATATGAGTATCCCTAAGAAATCTTCGAGTGTTAACAACCCCTTCTACATGTCTTCGAACCCATCATCGTTCTATTATATCCATTTGTCCATAGTAGAACTCCTTATCTATTCCACTTACTAGCCCTCCTTATTTGAACTCACCCTTTTAGACTCTCATGACCCTCATCCTTTGAATCATCCTCGTCGGAATCTCACTGGACATCCTACATAAGTCGTAGGGTCAGCATATCAAAGTCCTAAAGTTATTTCATTGAAGCACCTCAACATCGCTTCATCCCTCAGTAATCATCCTTCATCGTGCTACCACATCTCAGCCGAATGTTGAATGAACGAACACCTTCAACATGACCTCAAGGGCCTCATCGTCATCCTCCAGAAGTTTAATCAGAAATGGCCACATCAATTCAAATCGGTACCGATCTAATCAGATCAGTACCAATCTGAACTACTTAGCCAAAAGTTTGGCTAAGTCCTTCTCTCCCCGATCTCTTCCATTTTTGCTTGCTTTTAGCACCTTTCCTCAGTGCTACACTCTCCAAGTCTTCAAAACCTTCCTTAAGCCTTAATAAGAGGTCGGTATCGACCTGATCAGATCGATACCAACTTGTAATCTTCCCTAAACTTTGGGGTTAAGTCCACATTTCCATTTTTTAGCCTTCCCCGAAGTATTTCCTAAAGTTTCACAGCCCAAGTCCCTAAATTACCACATCTACAAACCAGAGCAGCAAACACCACCGACCTGAATTTGAGCAACCAAATCACCTTCAGCCTAACTCGGCCTGAACTACGAGCTCCCGAAACTCTCCTCAACAACATCTCCAATTCTCGTTTGATTTAAGCTTGTTTGACCTTATTTTACCCAAATTAACAACCATATCCAAACTACACTGAAAAACACTAACAAATATATCAAAGCAATACATCCAAGAATAAACATTAATCATAAAATCCATACAACATTTATAAATGTATATTTAAGGTTAGATTAGGGTTTCAAAATGTTTAGCATAGAAATTAGCTTTAAAATACCATTTTTAACTATATAAACAAGCATAGAATAACGAGAGATCATAAATCACTTAAAGATCATAAATCGCTCACAAGATACCCAAATTACCAATTTAATGCTAAGATCTGAAATGGACAATAAGAGAACGAATTCCAAAGCACCCAAAACAATAGATCTACAATCCTGTTTGCTAATTACCCTTCTAATTGTGTTTTAGGCTAAGATTAGTATGAAAAAGGAGTTTTTGATGAAATATAGGTTAATGGAGGTTTAGAACTGTTTTTGGGAAGTGAGAAATGATTTGGATTTATCCCATCAGTCCTAGTTAGGCACAAATGATGAAATGAGTTAGTGGACTTAAATTTGGGCTTAACTAATTACCTACTAATCTAGTCCATAGTAGTTAAACTTAAAACGATAATATCTTCTAAGCGGTAAGTCTATTTTTCTATTATAACCACTCTACGGAAAGAGAAACCATCATCCTAATCTAATGGAAGTTATTTCAGACCCTAATTCAACCTCTGTAAAAAGTTATAGGACTTATAACAATTTCAAGGTCCAAAATGTCCGATAAAAATGCTAAGTATGGAAAATGTCTCTAGTAGTGATTTCCTAAAATTTTAGAGCCATACGACCTCGTATGATTTAATTAATAATATTTTACGATCCTTCAATACATGAAATACAGGTCGTTACACTCTTACCCCATTAGGAATTTCACTCCTGAAATCCCCAAACAATCAAGGAATAGTCAACTATAGTTACCCTACATGCCTAACAATCATATGCAACCATCAAACATAACAAATGGCCAGCAATGCAATCTCTAATACAAACAAATCTCTCTTAGCATGGGAGATACTAAACTATCCTATATGATATCAAAGATAAAAGTAAATACGATAAACAGTAGGCCTTACCATGCAAATAGCTCCGAATATGCAGCCCTCATGCTCTCCTCGGTTTCCCACATGCAATCGCCTTTACTTGTACTCCATCAAACGTTCACTAACTCCACTATCTTTCTCCAAAGCTAATTGCATCCAACCATAAGAACTGGCCAACGAGGTCTTGCAGATTCTGGTTCAATCTTGATATAATCTTGTTGACTCGGTGCAATCATCACACATGATTTGCACAAACTTCCACAACCGAGAGACGTTGGATACATTGTACATGCCCGCCATCTTCTAAGGTAAGTCTATGCTAGGTTCCCAATCCTCTCTACTATCGAAAAAGGACATATGAATATCGGTTCCAACTCTCCCCTTACCATCGAATCGAACAACGTTCTTCAATGGAGAAAATCTTCATAAACACCATATCGTCGACAAAGAACTCCAAATCTCTATGTCTCTTATTAACGTAGCTTTTCTGCCTATCCTGGGTAGCCTTCATTCTTTGCCAAATGACTTCAATCTTCTCCATAGTTTCTCTGATCATATCTGGCCTAAGTCTTAGTTTCTTGCCCGCTTCCTACCAACATGAAGGAGCGCTACACAGTCGACTATACAATGCTTCGAGTGGTGCCATATCGATACTATATCGATAATTATTGTTGTATGCGAACCCCACCAAATGTAAATAATCATTCCACAAGCCTCCGAAATCGAGTATGCAAGCTCGCAAGAGATCCTCGAAGATATGATTCACCCTCTCGATCCACCCATCGGTTTGTGGGTGATAAGTTGTACTGAGATGCAGCTTCATCCCCAAAGCCTTTTGTATGCTCTTCCAAAGCCCACTTGTAAATAAAGGGTCTCGGTCACTCATAATGCTCTTCGACACACTATGGAATCACACCACTCATTTCACATATAACTCGGCCAATTTGGATGTCGTTATACTAAACCTAACAGGTATGAATCAGGCACTCTTCGTTAATCTATCGACTGTGACCCAAATGCTATCTACCCATCTTTGGTCTTGGCAATCCATCGGTAAAATCCACCGATACTTGTTCTCACTTCCGTTTAGAAACCTCGAGTGGTTGCATCAACCCACTTGGCTTTTTCTACTCCGCCTTCACCAAATGGCAGTTCATACACTTCGAGATGAATGTTCCAACTTCCTTCTTCATCCCCTTCTAATAATACATCTGCTTTATATCACAACATATCTAATTACCACCGGGATGTATAGTTAATCTGGAATGATGGCACTCTCTTAGCACCTCATCTCATAATCCATCTACATCGGGAACAAACAATCTCTCATCCTTATGGAGCAATCCATCTCGATCAAGCCCATACTGCTTCATCTCCTCAGACTCTACTCCTTCCTCTATTTTCGCCCTGATTTTTGCTAGTTAGTGTCTTGCTTTAGACTAGTACCATCTTTTCAATCAAAGTAGGTCTGAAGATCAAGCTCGCCAACTTCTCTAGTTCTAACTCGCAATGAGGTCTGAAAGTCATAGCCAATGGTATACTCCAACTGCTTCCACTCTAGGAACATTGCTCCCAAATTGGCATGTCTTCTACTCAGTGCATCGACAACTGCATTTCCCGTACAAGGCATATAAGGAATGCAAAATTCGTAAAAGGCTAAGAACCCCAACCATTGTTAGTGACGAAGATTGAGATCTTTATGGGAGAAAAGGTATATTAAGGATTCGTGGTCTATGAACAATTCGAACCTTTCATCTAACAGGTAATGCCTCAAAATCTTCAAAGAAAACACTATCTGTTGCCAACTTCAAATCGTGGGTCAGATACTCCTTATCATGTTGTTTTAGCTATTGACTAGTGTAGGCAACAACCTTACCTCCTTGCATCGGTAACACACCCAATCTGGTACCACAAGCGTTGGTGTATATTGTCATCTCCTCATTCTCACTCGGAATGGTCAACATTGGTGCACACATCAAGCTCTCATTCAACCCAACAAATGCGTGCTCATACCTCACATCCCAAACAAAAGTCTTATTCTTCTTCGTCAAATTGGTTGACCGTGCTACTACTTTTGAGAAGTACTTGATAAAACATCTATGGTATCCTGCCAATCCTAGGAAGCTTCTTACATCAGTAGCATTCCCGAGTTGGTTCCAATCTTGAACCACTGCCACATTTGCAGGATCTACTGTGATGCCCTGCTCAAAGACGACATGACCCAAGAATCTCACTTCTCTCCTCCAGAAGTGACACTTTAAAAACTTCGCTTTCAACTAGTGCTTTCGCAACACTTCAAGCACAATCCTCAAGTGCATCTTGTGTTCCTTCTCTATCTTAGATGGACAAGAATATGACCCATGAGTACAAGCACGAACTTGTTTAACTGATCCCTAAAGACACAATTCTTGAGATCAACAAAGTATGCAAGAACATTGGTTAGTCCGAACGGCATAACCAACCACTCATAGAAACTAGACGATGTATGAAACATAATGATCAGCACACCCTCATTCGCCACTCTCAACCGTAAAACTCTATCGTAAGGCCTAATTGAGATAACACCTTCGCATCATGGATCTGATCGAACAAGTCATCAATACACGAGGATGGATGCTTGTTCTTCCTCATCACCTCATTCGGCTCATATTAGTCAACACACAACCTCAAAGAGCCATCTGCCTTAGTGGAGAATACTACAGGTGCACCGCACTTAAATATGCTCCTGCGAATGAACCTTCGCCTCAACATAATTCACTTGTACCTCTAACTCCTTCTGCTCTCTATATTCCATATGCCTCAAAGGCATAACTATTAGTCTAGCATCCTTTACCAAGTCTATGTAGAACTCAATCTCTTGGTGTGGCGGTAATCCGTTCACCTCATCAAATATATCTAGATACTTTCTAACGGTAGACACAGATGACAACTTATCATGTGAGACTTCTAGCGAATATAGAAAGCTAACCATAATCTCATCCTCTAGTAGGCAACCAATCTCTATCTTACGCCTCTTCTCGGCCCTAACCGCACAATAGCTTCTCGCAGTCCATTACCACCACATCCTTTCTCAGCCAGTCCATCTCCAAGATAATACCGAACCTAATGAAACTCAAAACAAAGAAATGACAAACAAAAGAGCATCCATGACTCGATAAGACCAAAAAACAATAAACCATACAAAGACTAGTGAGGCCTCCAACATGGTTCGTCACTACTAAAGGTCGACCAATTATTTAGGGTCTCGATCCCGATCTATCTACCATATCACTATATATAAATAAATGTAAAGCCCAAATATTAAATAAAACATGTATGGAAACACCATAAATAGAAAGCATACATTGAATAATGAGACCTTTCCGTTCTCCTTCACCGAGGGAGCACTTAACAAAGTCAGAACGGCGTCCAAAGCATATGCCTTTACAACTTTCTTCTGCTTTATGGATGCAAGATAGTCCTTTTGCACGTGACCAAGTCTATTGCAGTTATAGTAGTTCTTCTTAGCCTTGCAGTCTCTTTTTAAGTGACCGTTCTCACCACAATAATATCATGTAGGATCCCACGTAGCCTTCTTCTGGTCACCCTTCTAAAACTGCTTCTTTTTGTTATTCCATTTCCTTTTACCTCCCTTGCAAGTTTGCGGCTTTGGCCCCTCATTAGAAATAAATACACGGGGCTTAGGTTTAGGGTACAAATTCTCAAGCCGAAGAGCCTACTTAATCACCTTTTCAAACAGCTCGGTAATAGAGTTTATACAGCATAGTAATAGAGTTTATACAAATGGAAATAAACTTGAATAAAAATATCTCATAATATAGCAGACAATGTCAATGCTTCATAGTGTCGCATATCGGAATAAACATAAGTATGCCTATGTATAATGTGAAAAGCTCCATCTTGCTTATGATATTTAGGCTTCGGCTTAGTAATCAAAATAAGGAGTTAGTAATCTAAATAAGGAGTGAGCGTGGTGTATTATCATCATCTTTGTATGTGAATTCATTACACTTTCCATATATAAAATTGGTTTTTATGTGATGTGTTTTTTGAAACTTCGCTTTATGTGACTTGACTTCTTTTGAATCAAACTCTAGTTATTGTTAACTGGGTCGGTCCTTATGGATCTCCTTTCAAGTTTACCGAAGCCTTTGAATCCAACGAATCTTCGATTCCTACTATTTATGGCCTGGGTGACACAGGTGTACCTGAGTTCGAGGTTGCGGCCACGAGTTCTACCATGGTCTTGGAGGAAGATAATTTTAACTTAACACTTACTAACAAAGGGCTTGAAAGAGACTTGAGGAATTCTCTTTCTGAGCTTAAAGAAGCTAAGGATGCACTTGAGCGTCAGCGCCAATATAACATCAAGTTGCGCTGAGCTGGATGTTAGAAACTCCAAAGTGACTGAATTGCAATAGACATTAAAGGAGGGTGAAGAGCTTTATGGGATTGTTTATGAAAATGGGATCAAGAAATTGAAAAAGACTATATAAAACATGTCTCTTTAAGCTGCCCATCAATATGAGGAGAAAAGGGGGCTAAAGGAGAGAGTTGGCAAAGGGGCTTAGCTTGGGTGTAGTCCCTACTCCTCCTGCAGATATGGATGCCTCATTGGTGGATGAATGGAGGCGGAAAATGGAATTGCACTACCAAGGTAAACTTAAATAAATAGAAGCCTACTATAAGAAATAGTTGGAGCGGCTGGGGACGAAGGTTTTCCGTCACACATAGAGGAAGGGGTGGAAAACAGATGCTCTTAAGTATTTTAGTGGTTTTTTGAAGACTCAAAAAAGATAAGAGCTGAATTGATAGGGACTCTGGAAAAAAACGAGGGAGACTGCTATGCTTAGGATTTACGAACTCGAAGACCAATCACAAGAAGCTCGAGCTGCCACCAATATTGCAGCTGCACTTGCCGAAGTATTAGGGCGGGATCGAGTTGCCGATCTTGAAGAAAAGCTTGGGAAAGAGAATGTTAGATGTAAGATGGGATAGATCTCTTTACAACGAGCCATAAACTTCCTTAATTATTTTTACCCTATGCTCAATCTAAGCTTTCTTCATAATAAAGAGGGCTTTGTGGTGACCGTGGAGGATCCGATAGACCCGTGGATGGGTGCTAACTACAACCCCAAGAAGACTTTTCGTATCAGAACGGACTGTCCTCTAGAAAGAATCCTTTAGACATAATGCATAAATGTCATGGTATTTTGGGACCTGTAGTGTAGAACACTTTTGTATGCTAAGTTGTAAGAAATGATTTTTTATGCAAATGCTTGTAAAAATACCATGTAAATTAAACTTTATTGTAAAGGAGTATCAGTTTCTTGTGAGCTTTAGCTTTTCTATACTTTCCTTAAATTTTGTTTGGATTTGCTTGTCTTCTAGCTCCGTATGCACCTACTGTTTGTGCGCTTGGCACGGTCTGCTCTGCTACCTAGGGCAGATTGCTATCTTTGTTCGTGTGCTTTAGTACAGTCTGTTCCGCTATTTAGGGGCAGATTGTTTTTGACTATGAAGTCATGTCACATATTTACAACCTTTTGAACTCATAAGCATGGTTTTTTGTATTGGTTCAGATAGTTTAATATCCTTACATCTAATGTGATTGTTTGGTTGAGAATCCAAGTCCTGTGTGATACAACTCAATTTGTTTGCTATGTTAGTTAAATTAACACAGAGATTTTTATCCTGGTTTGGGCTGTTTAATATCCCTAAGTCCAGTTTACTGTATTACTACTTTTCATAATAATTACAATGTTTGTTATTTTGATATACAAAAAACACTGCTTATACAAAGTAAGGTTTGAGATGCTTCAAATTCCAAGTTCTTGGAACTCAGTTTCCATCGGGCCTTGAGAATCAGTAAGCCCCGTTAGCAAAGGCTTCTACTATAACTAGGGGACCTTCCCAATTTGGACCCAAGGCCCAATCTGCTAAGTCCTTAGTGTTAGCTATCACTTTTCATAGTACGAAGTCTCCCATGTGGAAGTTTATTTCTTTGAGCCCAACATTGTAATTGTCACCATCCTTTGTCAGTATGCGGTAGATCGGACGGTCGCCTCATCTCTTCTTTCTTGAATGAAGTCGAGGGCAGCTATGACGACCCACATTTCGAAAGGTTTAAATTGATAACAATCCATACATGTCCAACTCAAACAATCCGAAACATAGATAATCGATAAGGTTAATTAAGAAAAAGAAGAAAAGAAGAAAAGAAATACAGAATCTTGCAGCGAAATGACAAAAATATGATAATCAAATAAACAGTTCATGAAGCTGTTTATACTATACTTTTGATTATAATTTTACAACATCTATCAGAGTTATATATATACAACAAAATAATAGAATAATGCAGCAGAACAACAACGTGGTGAAATAATACTAGTAATAATGATATACCAAATATTCGTCTTCGTCCTCTAAAGAATAATCTTCGATGCGCTGAAAACTCAGGACTGACCCGAGCGTAATGAAAAGACAAAACACTCGAGTCAGGACTAACATACCCTTATGTGAGTCAAATCAATATCACATATAACATGAGTGTAATAGCATCAGAGATGTTTATGGGGTTTCACATCTCCTATCCAGTGTATAACATGCGTGAAAAAACTCAAAAGATGTTACGGGATTTTCCATCTCTTAAGGATCCGTCAAAATATTTACATATAGTAGAATACTCTAGATATGTAATGTCTAATCAGTAAAATAAATATTTTTCTTAGCGTTAAGGCTTTACAATAATCCCCCTTAACGTGTTTTTAAGCATTGCCGTACAGTTTGCATATAACGCACCAGTAGCAAGTCGGGGGATTGGGATGCACCGTGATATTGCAACACTAAACCAAAATTGTAGTAGTCTTGTATATGGATAAAATTATGACAAGGAACGTGAGGCAATACCCAAGGTAGGATACTACCAGTTCGGGTTGCAGGGCTGGTGGTAACGCATCGTAGCCACGATCGCCCACCGCGTCCATCCATCCCATATCGAGTTAAAGGGAGGTCATCCCAAATCAAGGTGCACCAATCGAAACCAACAACAAGAGTAATAGTATGGACCAAGTCCAAGAGGAAAATCGAAGAATGGATGTCCGCTAGAGGTAATTAGCCTCAATGGCCCTGTCAAGCCGTCATGTTTTAGTCATTTCAAATTGGCACAAATGCTGGGGTCTATCCATCATCGTTCTCTTTCTTCAAATTCAACAAACGTACGCCAAATCCAACAACTTCATTCTCGAGTCTCATCCGCGTACAGAGTTGTTAAAGTGGTTCCAATATTGACAAAGAGTATGCCAATAAGAGGCCACGGTCCCTATAACAACCAAATGTCGTTTTACACACCGGTTGGTATTTTTACATTTCGAAAACGATTCATACTTAATATCAAAATATCATATCCACTTTAAAATATCGTTTATTTCAAAATATCATATTTACTTAAAATATGTCAATTTCACTTGAATCGTTTCCACTCTAATATCTCGATTTCACTTTCAAAATCGTTTCGAATTTCCACTTAGGTTAAAACTTCATTTTAACCTAATTCGCATTTAAATCAACGATTTAAATATAACATTCCACTCGTGCATAGTTTGAAATTTTTTTTTGAGAATAGTTTAAATAGTTTTAAAAAGTTAAAATAGTTAAAATATTAAAATAGGTTATATATTAAATGATTTGAAAATTTAAATAATTTGAAAAGATAAATTTCTAAACATTTTATAGTAAAAATAGTTTATACTGAAAATAATTTCAAATTCAGAACTGTTTCTTTCCATTTCCCGTAAATCTGGACTCAGGTCCGAATTTAAATCAAACTGATTCAATTCAAATCGTTTTAAATCTCAAATCACTTCAAATCGACTTAATTTCGATTTAAATTCAAATCAACTTTGATTCCAATTCGAATCAATTTCAGTTTCGATATCATTTTTAATATTAAAATCAAATCCAATTAATTTCAATTTCGATTTAAATTCGAATTAACTTCAATTTCGAAACATTCATTTTAATTTCAAATTCAATTCAACAATTTGATTCAATGGTTTAAACTTCAATTCAATTCCAGTTTTAAACCATTTTAATTTATATCAATTTTGAGTTCGATTTCAAAATATCAATTTAAATCATTTCATTCAAATTAAACTTCAATGTTTGAATTTTAGATTCAAATCTTCAAAATAATTCAGTTCCAAGCTCAAATTTTGAAATATTGATTTATATCACTTTTACTTAGCAATATTTCAAAGTTCGAATAAAAGTTCAGATCCTTTAAAACAAATCAATTTTCAAAATTCAAATCAACTTTTAATTATAACTTCAAATTTCAAATTCGATTATTTAAACAATTCCTATTAACAAATTTCGGTTTTAACATTTTGAGCTCAAGTTCGAAAATATTTCAATTTCAATAAATTCGATTTTTATTTCTTAAATCAAAATCATTTAAATAATTTCAAATCAAAATTTTAAAATCATTTAATTTAACTAATCTGGTGTTCGTATATAATTTTCTATCCTGCGGCCAAGTGAATAGTTTTTCAATTTAATTTCAAGGATGGATATATTATTTCAATCCAAATCAAAGTGTCATAGGTATATATCATTTCAACCTATTTCTTGATTTATTTGAAATAATTCCAATAACAGTTTTATATGCTGTCAAGTAATTTACAAGGTGATAACAGGATATATAAAAATAAACAAACATCCAAATCATCAAAAATATCAACCAATAGCAGCCATCACAATCAACATCCAAATTAGTCAAATATCACAACAATTTACTGGTTATCAACATCGGGTGTCTAATTGGCAATTTAATTTCAATTTTAAATTGAACTGTCAATTTAAATTCATACCAGTTCAATTCAGGTATCAATTTAAATGTCAGTTAAATTACCAAACAACAGCCAATAAAATTAAATTACTTCGTAATTTCAATTTAACTAACATAAAAATAATTTAGTCATTCGTGAGCGTTTAAAACACTCATCTTTTATTTGAAACTGAAAATATTTCAGCTTCAAATAAATCCACTTCCACTCCATGCTGTAGACGACGTCGATACGGTCGCAACGCGATGCGTTTCACTTGAAACGGACCTCATATGCAAAAGTTATGAATTTATTAATATCGATATAATTAAACATAATTAATAAACTTAATAATATAATTAATCAACCTTAATCGTTACTTACTAATCTCGTTCCTCAACGCAATCACGTTCCAGGCGACTCGAACCAAACCCATCACGCGAACGAACTCCTCCAGGCGCACGCCACCACACTCGACCGGACCATCATCCAGCGACCCCACCAAATGCGCCACCCTCCGAGCAGCCACCCCAATCCACACTGACCATCGCACGTGCGCATACTCGCGCAAAAATCTCAAATGGCCGATGACGAACGCGAGCCAAATTTGGCAATTTCGTGCAGGCATGCGACGATCCAACCGCTGGATGTGTAGAGCTCGTCGAGCTCTACATTTTCCCTTTTGGGGTCGAACGATTTCAATGAATGGATTGGAAGAAATCAAGGAGAGAAGTTAGTTTGATTTTGGCCATTAATCGATATAAACAAAAACGGCCGCGTTTGATTAGGGTTTGACGAATTGAAGTCCTTATATATAAGTTTTGCAAAACACTATTCACGCGACAAATTTTCCGAACTCTAAACGAAGCGTGCCGCCTAGTGTTATATATGTTATATCCCTATTCCAAACACAATGGAACTAGTTTCAGAAGTCAATTCTATCATATTCAGAAGATAGCATTTCAAAATCAAATTATTTTAATTAAATTCCTTAAATTAATTTCTACGCGTTTTAAGCTCGCACGGCCAAACGATAAGTCCGATCGCTACGAAACTTGAAATCCTATAATAATTCTCTATCACGGATCCGATGAAACTAGTTTCGTCGAAATCCGAGATGGTGGCCAAAATGGCTATTTTACACGTTAATTAAAACAAGAAATTTCCAAAAATTAATTTAATCACTTTGAATTCAATTTTAGAAGTTAACCATCTTCATTCTTGTTTAAAAAAAATTAAATCAACTTCCGACATCGTTTTCATTCCATTAAATTCAGAATTCAATTATTTTAATAATTTCAATATTAAATTTAAACAATTTAATTAGCAATAAATTACATTAATAAACCATAAAATTTCAAATGAATTTTAATTATCAACAATTATTTTATTTCCATCTAAATAACATAACAATTGTTATCCAATCCCAACTATTGATTATAAACACATATATTATATAGAGTTTCATTTCAATATTTATTATTGTCTAAATCTTCAAAATTTGTTATTTCAAGATTTTATTCAAGTTCATATTAAATAACTACATTAATAAATCATTAAAATTTTATTTCTAACCATTTTTATTAAATAATCATATTAAATTTAATAATTTAAAATAGTTAAAAATACGGGTCGTTACATTTTCCCCCACTCAAAACTTTTCGTCCTCGAAAAGGGGCTAAGTAGAGAATTTAACACACGATATATTTTACTCAAAATAATTAACTTATAAACAATAAAATCTTATTAGAAAACTTTTACTATGCTTCCACTATGCCACTCTGATCGACTTACAAAAATTAAAATTTAGTTATAAAAATAAGTTATAAAATTTTTAAAGCCTCAAAAATTTTCTAACACGTGGATTTACGAAAAATTTCGGCAGCGTCTCCTTTGCGCCACTCTATCGGAAATTTTTTACAATATAATATATATACCAAAGTGGAAATTAGCCACAAGGGCCTCTTTAGCAAGTGGAATTAGTTTCTAGAACACCCAACTGAAATAATTATTTTTAAGGACAAAACGTAAAATAATTAGTTTTTAGGGTCTAAAAACCTATGAAATTATGTCCTTGAAAGTAATTGGACTGCTGACTTTGTCCTTGAAAGTAATTATTCTGCTGACTTTGGCCTTGAAAGTAATTTCTTTGAATGTGTGTCCTAGAAACTAATTGGACTGCAAAGTTTGTCCTTCTGGTGAAATGCCCCTATACCAAATATATCAAACATGCATCTCATCTAAATGATGAGGCATACCGTAGGAAAATATACAAAAATGCGGTATGTAATCCGAGATATGTACCTTATTATTATTAATACGAGTGAGTTCGCTCATATTAAGCAAGCAAAAGCATATTAAATCCGCGTAAACATCCAAACGTCTTCGTATACACCTATCTCAACTCAATTTAGGATATTAGTTGCATATAAAAGATATAGAAAGCATGTATGAGTTTAATAGAGTATATGACATGAAATTTGAATCCAAATCATAAACATTAGCGCCAATTCACAACATAACGATCGTACGCAGCTAAAACAGTAAAATCAATGATTTACAACCAAAGAAACCATTCAACAATTATTAATATTCATCTAATTAATCCAAACTATCACCATTTACATTTCCAATGTCAATATTTAATTTATACACTATCATTTCTTATTAACATCCAATGTTTAACATCTTATATCAATTCATTTATTCATTTCATTAGTTCATTTCACTAAGTCAAACTTATATTAATAATTTTACTTAAGTAAATTTTATTTTATAACTCAAATTCATATTGATAGTTTTTTTTCTTTTTATCACAATCAATTCCATTCAACTTGACTTAAGTAAAATTTTATTTCATAATTCAAATTTTCAACTTTCTTATTCATTAATCGTTTCTTAAGTTTATAATCATTTTATACAAATGTATCTTCCTTTACACAATATTATTCAATTTATAATTATCTCAGAAAACTACAACTAAATCTTAAAACATTCTTTGCAAATTTATATATTTTTTCAAACGATTTACGAAGATATGATTTAATTTATTTTTGTTTACCTTCTCTTAAGTTCATATATCTAAATAGTATTTCTTTTACTACTCAAATCATTCATTTAAAATTACTTAGAATATTAACTAAGTGTATAACATTTTTTTATAACAACTTAATTTAATTTTTATAAATATTTCTTTAAACACAATTTCAAATTGAACATTTTTATTACTTAAGTTCAAACTTGTATAATATTCTATTACATATTCATATTTAACATTTCAATTTTTTAAACATTCTGGTAAGTTATAATTATGTTTTTAGAATGTTGAGTATTGTACAAATTTATCTTATTTATTTTAGTTAACAAGAATATTCAATAATTTATACAAGTTAAATTTCCATTATCTTGAAATTTAAGAGTTATAATTTAAATTCTCATATTTTATTTAAACACTTAGCTTCGATTTATTATCTCCCATTTTAGAAGTTTCCAATTATTCAAAATAATTCACTTTATTTCTACTACTGAAAATCAATAATTAACAGAAACTTAAGAATTCAAATACTGGGTTTATTTCAAATCATTTTGAAATAATATATATATATTCATATATTATACATAAGTCAAATCATATTAAGAAATTTTAAATCAAAATCTGTTTGGTTGAATCAAAAGCGTAGCAAAGCTACTAAGTGGCATTCCCCACTTTGAAACTCGAAAATTAATGTCGATGATGTGGCCGTCATCGCCGAAATTATTTTCCAACGACAAAAGAGGGGAGTACAGGATTTACTTCATTTTAATTCATTTTGAAAACAATTTATGTTCGTAAATATTTTTAAATAATACTAACATTATTTTCAAAATCTTAGAAAAATTTTTAGAAGCACCCGAATTCAAGTTCCCAAATTCCAGTTTTTAAATCCATTCTTTTAACCTATTAAGATTAGATTTTTATTTCATAACCCATTACTTAAGTTTGTAAACATCCCTAAATTCAAATTGGTTAGGTTAATATTTCCAAACTTGGTTTTACAACCTATTCACTTCATATCCAATTTATTTTATAAATCTATTCATTTCATAATTTAAACTTAAAGTATTTCTTACCACTTATACTCAAGTGTATCAACATTTCTTTATTTAACATTCACTTATTTCATATTCAATCAGTTAATATTCAATTATTAAAACTCATTCCATTTGCATTCAATTTATTTACATCCAGTTTAAATCCAATTTAAATCAAATTCAATTACTCACATTAATTTCACTTACTCATTTATTCTCCTTTAATTTTTTTATATAACATATATAATTTAGGTAAATTATTTCATTTACCCTATCTTAAAATAATATTATGTCGACTTGCCTCGTTTAAGTGTTTAGAAATTCCTATCGATAACATGGCGTCCCACGCACCGACTAGAATTCATAAACAACTCAACGGATAAGTAAACACAATATAAAACATTTTATAACACTAACAAGTATGCGCTCTCATATATATATATATACATACATACATACATACACACACACACATGCTCAAACAACTCATTCTAGGGTATTACTACCTTATCTCTAATGAGTCAAACCCCACAAAGCTAAGGTTATCGCTAAACCAAAGGTCTGATACCAACTGTGACGACCCACATTTCGGAAGGTTTAAATTGATAATAATCCACACATGTCCAACTCAAACAATCCGGAACATAAACGATCAACGAGGTTAATTAAGAAAAATAAGAAAAGAAGAAAAGAAATACAGAATCTTGCAGTAGAATGACAAAATATAATAATCAAATAAACAGTTCATGAAGTTGTTTATACAATACATTTGATTATAATTTTACAGCATCTATCAGAGTTATATATATGCAACAGAATAATAGAGTAATGCAGCAGAACAGCAATGTGGTGAAAGAATAGTAGTAATAATGATATACCAAATCTTCGTCTTGTCCTCCAAAGAATAATCTTCGATGCGCTGAAAACTCAGGGCTGACCCGAGCGTAATGAAGAGACAAAACACTTGAGTCAGGACTAACATATCCTTATGTGAGTCAAATCAATATCACATATAACATGAGTGTAATAGCGTCAGAGATGTTTACGGAGTTTCACATCTCCTATCCAGTGTATAACGTGCGTTCAATAACTCAAAAGATGTTATGGTATTTTCCATCTCTTAAGGTTCCGTCAAAATATTTACATATAGTAGAATATGCTAGATATGTAATGTCTAATCAGTAAAATAAATATTTTTCTTAGCATTAAGGCTTTACATTAATCACTCTTAACGCGTTTTTAAGCATTGTTGTACAGTTTGCATATAACGTCCCAGTAGCACGTCGGGGGATAGGGATGCGCCGTGATACGACAACACTAAACCAAAATCGTAGTGGTCTCGTATAGGGATAAAAGTATGACAAGGCACGTGAGGCAATGCCCAAGGTAGGATACTACCAGTTCCGGTCGTAGGGCTGGTGGTAACGCATCGTAGTCACGATCGCCCACCGAGTCCATCCATCCCATATCGAGTCAAAGGGAGGTCATCCCAAATCAAGGTGCACCAATCAAAGCCAACAACAAGAGTAATAGTATGGACCAAGTCCAAGAAAAAAATCGAAGAACTAATGTCCGCTAGAGGTAATTAGCCTTATTGGCCCTGTCAAGCCATCCTGTTTTAGTCATTTCAAATTGGCACAAGTGCCGGGGTCTATCCATCATCGTTCTCTTTCTTCAAATCCAGCAAACGTACGCCGAATCCAACCACTTCATTCTCGAGTCTCCCCCGCGTACACAGTTGTTAAAGTGGTTCCAATATTGACAGTGAGTATGCCAATAAGAGGCCCTAATCTCTTTAACAACCAAACGTCATTTTACACACCGGTTGGTACTTTTACATTTTGAAAACGATTCATACTTAATATCAAAAATATCATATCCACTTCAAAATATCGTTTATTTCAAAATATCATATTTACTTAAAATATGTAAATTTCACCCGAATCGTTTCCACTCCAATATCTTGATTTCACTTTCAAAATCGTTTCAAATTTCCACTTAGGTTATAACTTTATTTTAACCCAATTCGCATTTAAATCAATGATTAAAATATAACATTCCACCCTTGCACAATTTGAATTTATTTTAGAAAATAGTTTGAATAGTTTTAAAAAGTTAAAATAGTTTAAGTAGTTAAAATATTAAAATAGGTTATATATTAAATGATTTAAAGATTTGAATAATTTGAAAAGATAAATTTTAAAATAGTTTATAGTAAAAATAGTTTATTCTGAAAATAATTTCAAATTCAAAACTGTTTCTTTCCGGTTCCCATAAATCTAGACTCGGGTCCAAATTTAAATCAAATTGATCCAATTCAAATCATTTTAAATCTCAAATCATTTCAAATCAACTCAATTTTGATTTAAATTCAAATCAACTTCGATTCCAATTCCAATTCAAATCAATTTCAGTTTCGATATCATTTTAACTTCAATTTCAAAATTTTAACTTCAAATTCAATTCAACAATTCGATTCGATGGTTTAAACTTCAATTCAATTCTCAGTTTTAAACCATTTTAATTTATATCAATTTTGAGTTCGATTTCAAAATATTGATTAAATCATTTCATTCAAATTAAACTTCAATGTTTGAAATTTAGATTCAAATCTTCAAAATAATTCAATTCCGAGCTCAAATTTTGAAATATTGATTTATATCACTTTTACTTAGTAATATTTCAAAATTCGAATAAAAGTTCAAATCCTTCAAAACCAATCAATTTTCGAAATTCAAATCATATTTCAATTATAACTTCAAATTTCAAATTCGATTATTTAAACAATTCCTGTTAACAAATTTCGATTTCAACATTTTGAGCTCAAGTTCGAAAATAATTCAATTTCCATAAATTCGACTTTTATTTCTCAAATCAAAATCATTCAAATAATTTCAAATCAAAATTTTAAAATCATTTAATTTAACCAATCCGGTGTCCGTATATAATTTTCTATCCTACGGCGAAGTGAATAGTTATTTCAATTTAATTTCAGAGATGGATATATGTCATTTCAATCCAAATCAAATTGTCATAGATATATATCATTTCAACATATTTCTTAATTTATTCGAAATAATTCGAATAACAGTTTTATATACTATCAAGTAATTTACAGGGTGATAACATGATATATAAAAATAAATAAACACCAAATCATTTAAAATATCAACCAATAGCAGCCATCACAATCAACATCCAAATTAGTCAAATATCACAACAATTTACTGATTATCAACATCGGGTGTCTAACTGGCAATTTAATTTCAATTTTAAATTGAACCGTCAATTTAAATTCATACTAGTTCAATTCAGGTATCAATTTAAATGTCAGTTAAATTACCAAACAACAACCAATAAAATTAAATTACTTCATAATTTCAATTTAACCAACTTAAAAATAATTTAGTCATTCGTGAGCGTTTAAAACACTCACCTTTTATTTGAAACTAAAAATATTTTAGCTTCAAATTAATTCCACTTCCACTCCATGCTATAGACGACGTCGATACGGTCGCAGCGCGACTCGTTTCACTCGAAATGGACCTCATATGCAAAAGTTATGAATTTATTAATATCGATATAATTAAACATAATTAATAAACTTAATAATATAATTAATCAACCTTAACTATTACTTACTAATCTCCTTCCTCAACGCGATCACGTTCCAGGCGACTTGAACCAAACCCATCACGCGAACGAACTCCTCAGGCGCACGCCACCACACTCGATCAGACAGTCATCCAGCGACCCCACGAGATGCGCCACCCTCCATGCAGCCACCCCCAATCCACGCTGACCATCGCGCGCGTGCGTACGCGGGTAAAAATCTCAAATGGCCGACGACGAACCCGAGCCAAATCTGGGGATTCCGTGCAGGCCTGCGACGATCCAACCGCTGGATGTGTAGAGCTCGTCGAGCTCTACATTTTCCCTTTTGGGGTCGAATGATTTCGATGAATGGATTGGAAGAAATCGAGGAGAGAAGTGACGGTGATTTTGGCCATTAATCGATATAAACGGAAGCGGCCGCATTTGATTAGGGTTTGACGAATTGTGGTCCTTATATTGAAGTTTTGCAAAACACTATTCACGCGACAAATTTTCTGAACTCCAAACGAAGCGTGCCGCCTGGCATTCTATATGTTATATCCCTATTCCAAACACAATGGAACTAGTTTCGGGAGCCAGTTCCATCATATTCAGAAGATAGCATTTCAAAATCAAATTATTTATTAAATTCCTTAAATTGATTTCTACGCGTTTCAAGCTCGCACAGTCAAACGATAAGTCCGATCGCTACGAACCTTGAAATCCTATAATAATTCACTATTACGGATCTGATTAAACTGGTTTCGTCGAAATCCGAGATAGTGGCCAAAATGACTATTTCTACACGTTAATTAAAACAAGAAATTTCCAAATATTAGTTTAATCACTTTAAATTCAATTTTAGAAGTTAACCATCTTCATTCTTGTTTAAATAAAATTTAAATCAACTTCCGTTCACATTAAATTCAAAATTCAATTATTTAAATAATTCCAATATTAAATTTAAACAATTTAATTATCAATAAATTACATTAATAAACCATAAAATTTCAAATGAATTTTAATTATCAATAATTATTTTATTTCCATCTAAATAACACAACACTTATTATCCAATCCCTACTATTGATTATAAACACATTCAATATATAGAATTTCATTTCAATACTTATTATTGCCTAAATCTTCGAAATTTGTTATTTCAAGCTTTTATTCAAGTTCATATTAAATAACTACATTAATAAATCATTATATTTTTATTTCTTACCATTTTTATTCAATAATCATATTAAATTAATAATTTAAAATAGTTAAAAATACAGGTCGTTATAGCAGCCTCTTTTAGCTCCTCATTCTGATTTGCCACATACGATATTCTTCTATGTGATGGCACCTTTATCTTGATTGGGAGCACTACTTCATAGCCATAAGTTAGAGAGAAAGGTGTATGGTCAATTGGGGATCTGGATGAGGTCCTGTAAGCCCAAAATACTATGGATAATTCTTCTACCCACTTTCCTTTCGCCTTCTGCAATCTTTTCCTGAACAATTTCTTAATAGTTTTGTTTGTTGTTTCGACTTGCCCATTTGCCTGGGATGTGCAACAGAAGAGAAGCTTTTTATTATCCCATTCCTCTCACAAAGTTCTATAAACTCTTTACTCTCAAATTGGGTCCAGTTATTAGAGGTTATCTTATATGGGATCCTGAATCTGGTAATTATGTTCCTCATGACAAAAGTAAATATGTTCTTCACAGCAGTTGTGGCTAAGGGTTCTTCTTCTACCTATTTTGTAAAGTAATCTATCGCCATCATGATGTACTTTGCCCCTCCTTTTGACAGGAGAAGTGGTCCTATTAAAAATTTTCTCCATATTATGAATGGCCATGGCTGGAAAATGAGATGAGGTCATAAGATATTTGTCTTAGGATATTAACAAACTTTTAACATCTATCACATCTCCTTATGTACTCTTGTGCATCCTGAAGTGCGGTGGGCCAGTAGTACCCATGTCTTAGGACTTTCTTTGCTTAGCTCCTCCAGAGTGATTCTTAAATTACCCTTTGTGTACTACACTTAGGACTTGCTCTCCTTCTTCTTTGGAAATGCATCTATGGGGTAGAGTACCCTCCCTTGTGTAATATGCATCGAAGAAGGAAACGTATGGAGCCTGGTATCTTTTTTTGCGGCCTCATTCTTGTTTGGAGGCATAATTCCATTTATAAGGAATTGATTGGTAGGGGTCATCCATGAGTTTTCCTATGCTTGTTGAGGGATAGGCATGATGGGGACTGTTAATAACTTTCTGTTGTTTCTTGATCTTAGGCTTCTTTGATGGTAGCTCATTGGGCTCTAGTTAGGGCCAGTATTTGATTGGCCTTGGTGATGCTTGGTTTAGCTTTATGCCCTATTGGAACAGATTTCATTTCATTTGCTACCTTAGTGCTAGCAAGTTTGGCTAACGAGTCCGAAGAAGAATTGGTTTCGCGTAGAATTTTCTCCATGTCAAATTGTTCGAACTACTCTAGTAACTTTTTAGACAATTCCATGTATTTTGCTGGAGTTGGATCTTTTATTTTGTAATTACCATGCATTTGGTTAACAACTAACCGGGAATCACTATGAATTTGATATGGATTATTGTCATTTCTTAAGCCAACCTTAAGCTTACGAGGAGAGCTTTATATTCTGCAACGTTATCGGTAGCCCTAAACCCAAGCTGCACTGCCCTATATAATTTTTGCTCATCTGGGATGATCGGAATATATCCATTTCCTACCCCCTGCTCATTTGATGCTCCGTCCATGAATAATTGCCAAAACTTTAGAGTGGGTGCCTCTTGCTTAGATTGTGGTTCAATGGCAGCATGCATTCCATGATGAAGTTTGCCAGCACTTGTCCTTTGATTGCTTTTATTGGGTAATAGGAGATGTCATACTGGCTGAGCTCCATTGCCCTTTTTAGTAAGTGACTTGATGTCTCTAGTTTTTGCAGTATTTGCTTCAGTGGTTTGTTTGTGAGGACTTTGATGGGGTGCGCTTGAAAATACGGCTGCAATTTCCTTGCCATGAGAAGTAGGTTGTAAGCTAGCTTTTCAACAGCCGAGTAGTTGAGCTCTGCTCTTATAGACGTTTTCTCGTGAAATAGATAGGCCTTTGAGTCTCTTCATCTTCTCTAATTACTACACAACACTAACATCTTTATCAATTGTAGCTAAGTATACATATAAGTCCTCACATATTACTAGTTTTGATAGGATAGAGGTACTTATCAGATGGTCCTTTAGCTTTTGGAGCGCGATTTTCTATTCCTCGATCCATTCGAAGTTCCGTCCCTTTTTCACTTGGTCGAAGAATGGCATACACTTATTCGTCGCTTTGGAAATGAACCTACTTAGAGTAGCCACTCTGCCATTTAGGATTATGACATCTTTTAGTTTTTTAGGACTCCTATATTCATTATGGCCTTAATTTGTTCTAGGTTTGTTTCAATGGCACGGGCGCTTACTGTGTATCCTAGAAACTTATCTGACTGGATGACAAAAGTACACTTCAAGGAATTCAGCTTTATGTTATACTATCTTAGGATCGCAAAGGTCACTTCTATGTCATGCACATGACTTGGTGCAGCTTTTGACTTAACAAACATATCATATATGTACACATCTATATTTTTTCCAATCCGATCTAAGAACATCATGTTAACTAACCTTTAGTAGGTTGCACTAGCATTTTTGAGTCCAAACGGCATGACTTTATAGCAGTATAAGTCCTTGTCCATCACAAAGCCGGTATACTCCTGATATGGCTCAAACATAGCTATTTGGTTGTAACCTGTGTATGCATCCATGAAGGTGAGCAGTTTATGGCCGTTAGTTGCATCCACCAACCGATCGATTCTTGGTAGAGGAAAACTGTCATTCGTGTAAGCCTTATTGAGGTTGGTGCAGTCAACACAAGTTCTCCACTTCCCATTATACTTCTTTACAAGAATAGAGTTTGCAATCCACTTAGCAAAGTAATATACTTCTCTGTTGAACCCATTCTCCTTCAATTTCTTAACTTCTTCGTGCAAAGCATTATATATTTCCTGATCTAAGGTCACGCGCTTCTGCCTAACTGGATGGGCATTGAGATTAATGTTGAGTGAACGACAGATGATAACTAGGTCTATCCTTACCATATCTGAGTGTGTCTAATCGAAAACGTCTGTTGATATTTTGAAGAAGTCTGTTTATTCTGCTCTCACTTCTACACTGAGGTTTTTTCCTATTTTGAGAACCTTCCTCTTTCTGGGTCTATCTGTATATCTTCGAGGTCATCCAACGGCTTTAAATCCTTCCTTATCTCCCTAACCTTAGGTCTATCTTACTTTCTTCCTTTTCGGGTTGAGATGCAATGGAGGAAGCCTCTTCTAAGCTTCTTTAGAAAAATACAGCACCTAAATTGAGTTATACTTGTCGATGCTGACCATATGCATATACTCCCTCTTTTTCTTCCTTACTAATGCTGTGGTTGTTGAATAGCCTATTTCAGCATCAACCTTGGTACTTTGTACTGGTCCAGTTCTTGGAACTGGTTTGGTTTCCTTTTCATTACAATTATCATAGTTATTAGAAGAGACGTCCAGGCGGTTTTGAATAATTTTATTGCTAGAACTAAGGTTTACATTGTATAATTTCCTAGCTAACAATTGTTCTCCTCTTATCGACCCTATACCGGTGGAGGTATGGAACTTCATAAGCAAATCCTTTTGAGAAACAACTGCCTCCATGTCAATCAATGTGGGTCTTCCCATGAATGCGTTGTATAGTAATGGTTGATCGATGATCGAAAAGCTCACATATAATGATTTGTTTGGGATGTAGTTCCAACGGTGATAAGTAAGCATGCTGCTCCAACAGGAGTGGCCGTGGTACTATTGAAGCCGTAGACCGGCTTAAGCCTTAGCTTTAATATATCTATAGGAAGTTTCATCTGGTCAAATGCAGATTTGAAGGCGACGCTAGCAGAGCTCCCATAATCCACGAAGACTTTCTTCATGGCACAGTTTGAGATCTACACCGTAATTATGAGTGGATCCTGATGCAGGAAGACAACTCTAGTGGCGTTAGCTGCAGTGAATATTATGTCCTGCATAGGCTTTTGTTTCACATGGAATATGGTCCTCTGCTCTACTTTGGCCTCTTGCACATACTGCTTCTATGATTTTTTGCTTCTTTCTACGAGGTGTGGCCCTTCATGAATTGAGGCTATGAGATTAGAGGGGTTTCCAGCTCGGTTTTCATTTAGGTCTGGAGTGAGGTTTCCAATCCTTTCCCTATTGTTTTCCTTCTGATAGTTGCCTAAGTATCCTTTATGAATTAGTCTCTCAATTTCATTCCTCAAGTGTCAGTAGTTATCTATGTGGTGGTCATTGGCCCTGTAGAAGCGACACTAGGCTCCCCCCATTTTGTTCTGGTTTTTTTCCCTTTGTTTGGGATGTTGTAAGCCAGTTAAGTTCTCGTCATCTCATAAATCCGACTAGATGTGTGGATGAGGGGAGTCTTTGCCATAAAGTTGAATTCACCTTTTTGCTTTGTCGGAGGATGGTACCCTTCTGCCCTCTTTTCTTTTTATTATGGGGAGCAGTAGTTCTCTCGACTGGATGTGATCCGGCTTCCTCCATTCTAATTTAGTCACTAGCCCTTTCATATAATGCCTTCATACTGTGGCAAGGTTTCCTACTGTTCTTATCCCGCATGACTGTGTTTTTTCTAACTCTAACATGCACTGCCATCAGCAACGCTTCCTCACAAGTTACTCCAATCCGAAGTGCCTCGGATTTGAAGTGTTTTATGAAGTTACATAGGCTATCGTTCTCACCATGCTTCATGCAGGACATCATGTTTACATCTGGAAAAGCCTTTGTTTACATCTGGAGAAGCCTCCTCCCATAATTGTACTGTCTCAAGAAATCCCCATTTAACTACGGCCAAGAACGAACCTCCCTTGGTCCATACCTCCTAAACCATCTAGAAGCTGCTCCAACCCGATATACCGGAAAGGGCTTACATCTGGCAACCCTTCCTACTTCATGTAATACTCGAAAGTACAAATATGATAATCTGGGTTTGTGGTCCCATCAAATTTATCAATCGATGGGGCTTCGAAATTATCGGGAAAGTCTGCTTCTATAATGCTTTAACTAAATGGGAAAGAACCTTCTTCCTTTACTTATTCTCTGCTATTTTGTCTGCACAGCCTTGCCAATTACTCTACACGAGCCTTCAATTTGCACATCTCATCCTCTCTGGCATCTATTTGGGATGATCCGTCTCTATAGAGTGAAATAATGTCATCATCATCAGACACAGTTCGTGCCTACTTCTTTAGATGTAAAGGGTTAATGTTGGCAGGTTTTGATTTAATATGATGATTGATTTGGATTTTGGCTTTGAGCTTGCTATCAATTCTTTGACCAGCGCCGCTCTTCTCACTTTTGATATTGTCATTTTTGCTCACCCGTTGCATAGTCAGTGCAGTCGGTGAATGATGGCGGTGAGCTACAGAAGGTTGAAGGGAGATTGGCTTGGGGGCAGATGTTGGGTTGGGGATCTCTTTGTTCCATTCATACATTGGTTTAATTGGTTTGTGAAGGTTTGAATAGCTGCTAGGACATGATTTGAGGTAGGCTCTGTAGAGTCAGCTGCCTCAACTTGGGCCATGGAGGCAAGGAGTTGCTTTTTTGAGATAAAGTGAAGTTGTTCCTGGTTAGGAGGGGTATTGGAATCTGTGGGGTTCATTGTACTATATTGGTGTCTAAAGGAAACATAAGTAGAGTTTGTTGGAGAGGGGAATCCGTTCTTCTTCTAGCGCCGAAAATGTTGATGAAATTTTTCGTCTCAGAAACACTCAAATATTTTTCTGAAGTAATCGCGTCATTGAATGCTTACATGATTAGAAATTAGCAGAGTTAAGTAATATTAGAATCGCCTTTAAAGGAGGTAAGGATGTGTGATAGTACTAACACAATTATGAAGAATTTTTTTTTGAAATCTAAGTCATTATCCAATTCGCTAAGCAAGATATATCGAATCAAGAAAAACAAAGTAAATCTTGCACTGAAAGTAATAAACGTGACATAGAGAATTTACGTGGTTCGGATGTTTACAATTCCTACGTCCATGGAAAGAATGTCCTTTCTTCCTTTTTGTACTTAGTACAAACAAAAATGGCAGTGAGAGTACATTTTTTGATTTCAGTGCTTTCTAAAAAGCCTAAAGTCTCCAAAAAAATTCCTCTATTTTTGTTATAGTACCCTCTCCTTTTATAGTACGAAGAACTACGAGAATTGCTTTTGCCATTCACACACATTTTTTATTCTGACCCTTAGATCTTTTCACGTGTCGATCATCCATATTGTTTGTTTATTGTGCACAGATTGTGGAAGTAGCCTACCTTTGGATTTTGCCATGTGTCGTTAATCTATCTTGTTGATTTACTATGCAAGGCTTGCCAACGTGCTATTTGGCGGGAAATTATGATTTGAGTTGGTGAATTTTGAATTTGGGCGGGAAGGTTGAAATTGATCCGAGAAAACCTAATTTTGAATAGTTAGTGACCTGATGGCTTTACACAACAATCAAACTAATGGACTGTGCACGTGCATAGGCGTAACTGCGATGAGAAATTGTCTACATTTTTGAAGGACCGCATTGTTGTAAACACTCCGGAAATTTGCATTGTGAATGGGTCATTGAGGACCGTGCCCCCATAGTCATGTAAAAATGAAAGTTTTTCATAGCATTTAAACTGCGTTGACTATGCTAAATACAAGCTTAGATTACAATTGTAGAGTGGTTCTGCCTCGTTGCCTCATCCTTTGAGCTTTTCGTATTTGTGGGTAGTGCCTTCTTTTGAAATTACAACGCAGTTCTATCATTTTAATGTCAAATCAGAATGACGCGCATCCTTTTTGTTTTATTATCCTGATATAAGACTGCGGCACAGACCTGCCACTTTAGATGTTATTTTAAAATTACGGCGCATCCCCATAGCGTATAATTGCTTTAAGGGCTGGGCTGCAGTTCTTCATTGTTAGTGTTGATTTTGGGGCCGTTTCACAATCTCTTCGTCTTGTTGTTACTCAAAGATTGTACCGCGGCTCCAATTCATTCATGGCTTACTTTTTGGGACCGTGAAAACATCCTTCGCATTTGGTACTTGAAAATCGTGCCGTAGTTCGACTTGCTGAAGTGAGTCGTTGGACTGCAGATCAGTCGTTATATTTTGTGGCTATCTTAGGTTTCCGATGCAATATCATAGTGCCAAAACTATATTCAACATAATAGCACGGTCTTTGTGTTTTGTCATCATCTTAAACTTTTAGTGCACTCGTTTTCTTTTCATAGTTCGACCCTTATTATGGAAGCAGTTCTTTTAGCTCAGTGTTCGCATTAATTTCTCTTTGACAATGTTTGAAAAACATGGGTGTATATACACACACACACATATTGAATACATATGTCCAATGTGAAATAGGTTCTTCATATTTCAACGTAAAACGAGTTGATTCATCACAGTCAACTATAGAAATAACTTATGATTTTTCTTCCTATGCCGTCTCTTGCTTTTTTGAACGACGATTTTCCTCACATTTTGACGCGCAGTCCTTTTCTAGCTATTATTTGTTAGTTAGAAACATGTAGTTTTTCTGATTATTCTTAGTTAATCTTCCACCAGCCACATTGAACTTTGTTTTATATTCGTTATTTTAATCACTTTTAATTACATTCGATACATGCCTCATTTTTGACTGCATTACCATAGAGAATTATTTTAGGTTATAGATAAATTAGTTTCAAACCTAATGGGTTTAATGCAAAACATTACAGAATAATAGATTATGCATGTTCTTAATTATAGTCAATATATCCTTATCAAAAATACACGCGTACATCTATGAGTATATATTGTACTCGATATAAATCAAAGTTGGAACCCTTTTAATATTTTATTTTTCATATATAAAATACTCAATTCTCTCCTTGATTCACTATACTCTAATCCAATTGTAAATCTCATTAACCTCATTTATTTGATACGTTTTAGAACAACTCTACTAACTTTGATTCGCTATGTTATAAAACATCAAAATTCGTATCAACATACATGATTTACCGAATACATTTTAAAACCAGATTATTATTTTTGGAAATATCTGCTTTATAAGTAGAGTTGAGGATCACATTAACAACTACAATAATTTCTAAAATTTGTAACTAGAGTACAATAAAGTGAAAAGTGAGCGTAGTTTTTAGTTTATAGCATATTCAGTGCTCATGTTACCATAGTCCCATTGGTTAATTGATGAAACATTAGTAAACTATATAATGCGATGCTTTAAATTCTATATTTTATTCCATTCTTGTGCAGTTTTCATTTTCTTGCAAGTTTTATATCTTAATCCTAAAATTTGGAATGTAACGCTACATTTTTCTTAATGTATTAAAAAAAACAAACCAAAAAGCTTGTTATATGTATAATTTTAATGGAACCTCAACATATTAATATTTAATGTTTATTTTATGGTAAAAACGTTGTTATAATACACAACAAACTCATTATATATATAGTGATTATTCAATATTTTTCGAATTCACTTCAGACTCGTGATGGTAATAATCATAATGATGACTTATCTATTATTTAACACGAGTTCACACTTATTTATGTATATTTAGTAATGCTAATCAGTAATTTTCGTTGTTGCTTTTCTAATATAGCATTATTTTAAACTTTGGGACACGAACATTATATAATTTCTAATTCACTAAATGTTAACATGTCGTACGATAATGACAATTAGTAGGTTTTATTGTTGCTTTTCCTATGTTAATGTAGTATTCTTTTAAAGTAACTTTTATCGTTACCTTTTTAATGCGGCTTTCTTTTGAAGCTGGGGACACAAACATTACATAACTTCTCATTTAACATCTTTTCTAAACTATAAAATAAATTCATAATAATGTCAAAGTCGGTTTCTTAAATGTAGTTTAAATAGTTTTAAATTGCAATAAATTATTCTTAAAAAGCTAGAATATCATACTATAGATACACCTTTGAGTTTTTGTTTTTATTTTGAAGAAAAATTCTATTTTACCATATAAATTGATGACAACGCAACTAATCCTGGCCATTGGATCCTCTCCCGTTATGGAAAAAGGCCCAATGACCATAACAGGAAGCCTCCACCAGTTTTGAAACCGCATACAACCCGAATTTTTGTTATGAACTATTGCAGCAAAATAAAGTTTTAAACTCGCTGTCTCACGTCAATACTGCTACCAGAACTGCACGCACTCGACACGTGTTTCTAAACGCCAAGCCTACTTACTAACCGACACGTGTCGGTCTATTTACTAACATCCACCGTTTGATTCACTGTCCTTCGAACCATACCACATCCGAATCCTACACATGTCCATCTTTTGCAAAAGCGACCGGCTACTTCCTGTTGCAGTCCAGCCCAGTCCACATTCCATTCGCGCGGTGTATAAAATCACGCACCTCGATCTATGCGCCGTTTCCTTAACAAAGGGCGAGCTAAGATTTTCATTTTGCTACCAAAAATCTTCTTTTATACAATTTAACTAAAATTCAGGAAATAAATTGGAAGAGAAACGGTCGACAATTCCTGTTCCTTTCTAGTAATTTTCTTCAACCTATTTCCCTATTTTTTTTCCTTGATTAAATGTGAGTTTACGTTTTTTTTTTCTACTCGCTTTGTATAATGTTTGGGTTTTTGCCTTTTTGGGTCGTTTAAGCTGATACACCTCGTAAAATGGAGAAAATTTGGACCTTAAGTGTGTTTGGAGGATAATTGACGTCTAAATGAGTAAACGCGGGGTTTGCTTTCATTGTGGTGTTGGTAAGTTGTTGATCCGCAGGTTTGGGTTTCGGGGAGGATTAGGGTTTACGATGTGGTGGAAACGTTTGGTGTGGCATTGTTGCTAAATTGCATGTTACTTCCTTTGGATTTCTGTTATAATTATTAAAGTATACATTGGTGAATTTGCTCATTTTGTTCACTACGGATGCTGCAATGACTAAGGATTATAGCAGCTTAAATTTTCAGCAGCTTAAACTAAATTGTGATTGATTTTAGATGTTCGGTAAAATATGTTTTGTACTTAAAAGTAACGTATAGATCTTGGTGTTTTTTAAGGAGATAACCGAAGTCACCTGTTTTGATGAGTGGTTTATATTCACCCAGTTTTTTTTTACTGTGCTTTGGTAAATGATTGGTTCATGTTGAATTTCAACCGTAGATAAACTGATTTTGTTGCAGTGGGCAGCGATCCAAGAGTAGGAAATATTAAATAGTCGCCAAGTGGGCAACATTTGTTTGGTGGAATGGGTCTTGGTTTTTTTTCCTCTTGGCATTTCTGTTAGTTATGCTAGATCATTTTTTGCTGTTGTCTGAAATGATGATAATACTTAAAAAGAATTGCTGGTGTTCTTGCTGAATGTCTATCGTGCTGAGAGCATCTTTAACAGCGGGTAGCTTCATTCTGTATGCATTTTTGATAAAAGGTTAAGTTGACGAGAAATTATCTCCAACAGGGCCTTTGATCTTTAGTATTGCTTATTAGTTACCCGTGGGATTCTACATTCGAAAGCACTCCTCGGCTCAAGCGGCCATTCAACAAGTGCATATATGGGCAAATTTCATGACCAAGAAAAAACGGAGCACAGTCAATGTCTGTTCAGTTGAGCATGCAAGTTGGGCTTTTGTTGAATATGAGCCCTATCATATGCTCCCATTGCACCTACAGAAATGCACTCTTGTGCACTCCTTTGACTCACATATTGTATTGTTATGGATTATCAATCCACTGTTGGTGTGCATTTAAAATAGATAATTACTTGCATTAGTCATGCTTACTTTTGGAGCCTAAGTTCCTAAAGTATGAAGGCTTACTCGATAATTTTATACTTCGTTTAGTGGCTATGTTCGGAACAGGGATCCTTATGCCTAAATAAACCTCTAAATCAAATCACATCTTATCATTTAGATTATATAAATCGCAGATTTTTGGTTAGGAGAAAGACCACAATACCTTCAACAAATACAGTCTGTTATGAAATTGGAATTTCCTAATGCATTAGGTTCTTTTCTGACTAGTTTCAAGTAAACTCAATTATATTGGAAAATAAGAAAACTGAGTAGTCAGTATTTAAGTATTGATCACCAATTTTGTCACTTTATTACATCTTATTTCATTGACGTTGTTGTTTCCACGCTTTGTTAGCTTTAACTTATTAATGTAGTTCTACCCATTCTATTAGGGTTCTGATGATGGCGCAGTATCTGGATTCAAGCCGCCAAATGGCTCCATTAAACTTATCTAGGGAAGGACCTTCAAATTCATCTGCGGGTTCTGGCATATTCTTCCAAGGGGACATCAATAGCCCAGCCTTGTCAGGTCCTACTCGTTTTGGACTCAGTCCTCTTAACATCACATCAACTTCTTCAGCGGCCGGAATTGGCACAAGCTCCCTTGTAACTGATACCAACTCAGCCTATTCAAGTGGCCCCCAGTTGCAAAGAAGTGCAAGCATTAACAACGACTGTTACATGAGAGTTCCAGTTTCTCCTTTGTCCTTTTCATCTCAGAACATCTCAGGTACTGTTCTGGATCAAAATCCCCACCAAGATCACCTTCACTCAGTAAAACCTGAACCGGGTGCTGATGCTGTTCATATCGGGGAAAAAGCTAGACTGAATATGAGACAAGAGGAGGTCTTGCAACAACAATTTGTTCAACAGATGCTACAGAGGCAAGAGGGGAACCAAAATACTCACCTTAATGCGATTATGCAAAAGGAAAAATTTGCTCAGCAAAGGCACCAACAGGAAATCTTGCAGTCTATGCCACACATGCAAAGAGCACCTACGATGTCACAACAACTAAGGCCAAACATGCAAGTTCAGATGGGTCAATCTCCTGTTAGAAGCATTTCTGATAATGGTTTGTGTTCTAGAAGGCTTATGCAGTACATGTATCACCAGGGTCAGAGACCAGCTGTAAGTTTGTTTAATCTTCATGTTTCACAGTTGTGTCTGCAGGGGGTCGTTAGATTTCATTGATGTCAATTAATGTTTTTTTATTGCAGGATAATTCCATAATGTACTGGAGAAAGTTTGTGGATGAATACTTCGCTCCAAAATCAACAAAGCGATGGTGCTTGTCTCAGTATGAAAAATTTGGTGGCCAGGCTTTTGGTGCATTCCCTCAATCAGCTATGGTTAGTTTGTGTGTGTCTGTCTTGTTTATTATGGCTCACATGTACTTGTGAATATACAATTTTTACTCAGTTGTCAATAGCACGTGCATGCTATGTATTGTTATCTATTTTATGGTTCATGCTCAATTTCTAAAATTATATTTATTGCCGGTGGGTTTGTTTCTGCTTCTAATATTTCTGTACTAAGAACTTTGTTTACTTGTTTTTTCCTTTTTTGTAGGATGCAAGGCATTGTGGTATTTGTGGATCAATGTCTGCAAAGGGGTTTGGTCAGTATGGTTTTTGTTTACTTACACACACACACTTCACTTGTGTTTCATATAGACCGGTTTGCTTTATTTTCAGTACTCCTCTTTTGGTGTGATTCTCTTCCCAGTCTATTTTCTATGTTGTATTTAGTAGGTTTGGATCAGATGCATTCTTTATTGAAATATACAAGGCTTAGACTATGATGATATCATGATAGATATCTACATCAGAGGTTAAAGTGAGCAAATAACCATTAGAGAATCACTTATTTTCAAACTAAACATGACCGCACCTTCTCAAGCAAAAGCAAGTTTCAAATTACCTTAGAATTATTTTCAATAATTTTTTTATTTTCGCATTTTCTTAGAAAATAAGATTTGCACTTAATCATGAGTTTACATGAGCAAAATAAAACCTTTATTATTATCATTATTATCATCATCATCATTATTATTATTATTATTATCATTTCACAAATATTTGTGTTTTATTGAAAAACTGCAAATATCTGCAGTTTAAACTGCAAATATTTGCAGTTCCCGGAAACTGCAAATATTTGCAGGTAAAACTGTAAATTTCCATTAACATAATTATGGAAGTGTTTTGTTAAACTCGTTTTTGGAAAGGGGAAGAATTGAATTTTGAAACTTATAGAAGGGTGTGTTTGACAAAACTTCCTTAATATTTACAGAGTGTATGCGCCATCACATGGATGTATCTTGTATTAAAAATGTGACATTTATATCGGATGACGTGAAGTATGCATGACGGTTAAGCCCAAAAACATAGTTTGATATCATATTAGAGAACCACTTGTTAACATGATGCATTATTGTAACCATTTCAATGTAGGGTTTCATTGATGATAATATTTGTTTCTTTCCATTCCCGTGAAAACAAGTGAGAAAATAGTAACCATCACAGAACCACTTGTTATCACGAAACTTAACATGAAAATAATCTCGTAATATCTATAGAGGCCAAGCTTTTTCACATGTGGCATATGTTGAAAATCAAATAAGTGAACATTTATATCGGATGACATGAAATTCGCGTGGTTAAGCACAAAGGCATAACTCTGATACCATAGCAAAGAATCACTTTTATTACAAAACCAACTGATAATATGAAAAGTGCCATCTTAATATTCATCGAGGTCTCAACGTATTATTTCCCCAATGTGGGATTCTCAATAGTAACTTCGAGAACCTACCTCTACAAAGCCACATCACTACACATGCTGAATTATTTTAACCATTTCAATGTTAAATACTAAAGTTGCTTAATTTATCCGATAATCATTTCCATCCCAACCACAAAGCTACGGCGAGTGAATAATAATATTAGAGAACTATCTATTATCACAAAAGGTAATGTGGAGTATCATTATCAAAATTCTTAAAATCTTACGATTTAAATTCCATTTCAGATTGGATCTCTCTCGTTTCGGATTTGATTTGTATCCCGATTCAAACTCAATTAAAACCGGAACTGAGAAAAAACATTCAGTCCACGCTTATATATTCTATATGCTTATTTAGATCCATAATTCCAAGATTAGCGTTTTCTAAACAAAATAAAAATGGAAGTGAAAAAACTCGTTTTTAGATTTTAACGTTGAAGTTCAAAATTCATAACCAATTTCAAATTATGTACAAACCTTAAAATGTCGATCTTTTGAATCTATGATTTAAGATTTAAACCTCGATTTAAAGTTTGAACTTTACGATTTATGATTTGAATCTTGTTTTGGAAACCTTGATGTGAAGAATGATTTTTTAATATTTATAGATGTCACGCTTTTTACATGAGGCATATCTTGAATAAAACACTTAACATTTATAGTGGATGGTGTGAAGCATGCATGGTGGTTAAGCCCAAAGGCTAAACTCTGATAACATATTAGAGAACCACTTGTTTTCATAGGACCCATTGATAAATATCAAAAGTGATATCTTAATATTCGTAGAGGTCTCATTATATTAATTTCCCGATGTGGGATTCTCAAATCTTAACAGTAACTTTGGGAACTTGGCTCTACAAAGCCACATCACTCAATTGCTGAATCATTGCACCTATTTCAATGTTAAAACTAAGGTTGCTTGATTTTCTCTAATATTCTCTTCCATCTTGTCCAGAAGCTGTAGAACTTAAAATGAGTTAACATTGAGTTCTGATGTAATGAAAGTGTTTACATAAGATGGTTTATGTGTTTAATGCAAGATGGCATTATTGAAAAATGTTATGAAAGCATCCATTTTTTACTCCAGAGAAACCACTTTCAAGCAGCCACCTAATTAGTATTGCGATCCATTATCATTTGCGAGCACCTAATGTATTAACAGATAACCAATTCTCGCTTTTAAAATATTGTTTTTCTCAACATCTAGTTAACTGACCTCATAGTTTATAATATATTTTTTGTTTTACAA
Source organism: Allium fistulosum (assembly GCA_030737815.1). Taxonomy (NCBI): domain Eukaryota; kingdom Viridiplantae; phylum Streptophyta; class Magnoliopsida; order Asparagales; family Amaryllidaceae; genus Allium; species Allium fistulosum. The sequence continues at coordinate 638,364,841 of CM060907.1, read as the reverse complement.
GGTGCACATAATCATAAGGTAAAACTAATAAATTTATATTCTACATGCTTAGCTTCAAGTAACCAAATGTCTTTATATTTAATTCACCTTGATGTCAAATTTTCATCATTTTTATCTATTACAGCTCTTCAACCATTCCGTGCCGTATTTATATTTGACATTAATGAATCAACTATATTTTTCATAGTACGAGGGCCTTCTCTTTGTTGCCACTTGAAAGGTTTCATCTTGTGCCTTTTTCTGTGGAAACCAGACACTATATTCTTGATATCTGTAAGAATGTGTAAACCATTTTCAAGAAATTGCGATATGTTTCAATCACGCATACACGAATATTAGAAGATGCGTTGCTGGAAAAGTTGCATGTTGCAAAGTACAAAGGTAAAACATATCAAAATCACATGAAAATTTGTGTATGCGAAGATCACGGTCAATGGTTTGATATATTAAAGAAATAGCATGGTTTATATTGCCAACGTAAAGGGCTTCTTACATGTCATTACTGTTCATTGTTCACCTTACAGTAACCTTTGTGCAGTTTTTGCCCACTCCCTGTGTCATTTTAATATTTATCCATCTTGCTTTGGAACAGAGGCTACATATGAAGTGCTTCCTAGGCTCAATCAGATTCTATTTGACCGTGGGATGGTAGACGAGCTTTTATACCTTGACATGCCTCGTGAATATAGACTTGCTTCAGGCATGATGGTCCTGGAATACTCAAAAGCCATTCAAGAAAGTGTCTATGTGCAACTACGTGTTGTTCGTGAAGGCCAGCTACGAATTACTTTTACACCAGATCTGAAGGTTTGATTTTATAATTTTCGTAGTGTGGCTAGTAATCCAATATTCAATGTTGCTTGAGTCCTTAGTTTGTAATTTTACAGTTAACCATATTTTGCATGTCTAACCTTTGCTTCCTCCTGATATAGATTCTATCGTGGGAATTCTGTGCTCAACGGCATGAAGAGTTTTTCTCTCGTAGAGCAATTGCGCCTCAGGTACTTCGTTTCTTTATTTTTTCCAGGTCTTGGTCAGTTTGTATATATGGACCGATTACATATTTAAGCGCAATTATATCTTTCATAATAATTAAGTTTCACTAAGTGTTACAACAACAATTCATTTCCAATTCAAGGGAACCTTGAATAATTTTCTTTAGACCGCGCTCAAGGTCATCAAGAAATCCTTTTGCTGGCTTCTTGGATATCACATGTTTCATTATTCATACCAGTTTGCGTTTTGAATATGCAAATTCAAATATTATGTTGATGTAATCAAAACCAGTCTAGTTGTTATCTTCGTATACATTAAAATTGTCCAATGCAATTGTTTGTGCAATTCTTCATTTGGACAGGAATGGGAGCCTTTTCCATTTTTCCTGTGTCCTCAAAATCGGTATAAACAAATTTTGAGGAATGGGAACCCTTGTTGCCATTCACTTTATATTTTTAGAACAAACAATGTAGCCACTGGGTTTTTTGGTTATTGTGTTTCATAAGAAATAAACTTTCTCGTTCGCATGGGTTTCCAGGTAAATCAGTTATTGCAAGTTGCACAAAAGTGTCAAACTGCTGCTAATGAAAATGGAACTGCTGGAGTCCCACTCCAAGATATGCAAGCTAGCTGTAACATGTGAGTGTAATGTAAAACTAATTTATGTGCTCGACTTAAATTCTACTTTAGGTTATTCTAAATGTTTATGCCTTGAGATCTGGTTAGCCTTGCATAATCTGAATTTTTATACTTCCCATGATATTGCTATCCGACCAATTTCAATACCGATGATAATGTTCTGCAAAAATGCTTTTGCTTAGGATTTACAAGAGAATGATTTAGAATTCTAGGCATACATATCTACACAAAATCATTCCATTTCGGGGTTTTTCCGCGCAGAAAATATGGCAGGGATTAATAATGGGAGGGATTTAGAAACAACCCTGTCTCTGTGTGTGTGTGTGTTACCTGTCTGTTTCTTGCGCAATATGTGAATAACATGAATTCTATTGCTCATTCATGGTGTCCTCTTAAGGTTCTTGGCAGCAGGACGTAATCTTGTTAGAAATCTTGACATGCATGCGCTGAATGAGATGGGATTTTCCAAGAGATATGTGCGGTGTTTGCAGGTAATTAATAGAAAAAGTGGGTACTTTCATATGCAAACATTCACTACTTGAGTATCGTCCTCTTTACTGAACAGATTTCAGAGGTTGTAAATGGAATGAAAGACTTGATAGATTTCAGCAATGAAAGCAAAATCGGAGCCATAGGTAAAAAAAATCCATCCATTTTATATTAGTGTGGCTATAACATTCCCTTTTCAACAATCGTGGCATTTTGTCGTGTTCATTATTGCACTAGTAATGCTTATAACACATTAACAGAGAGTCTGAAGAAATACCCTCGTCTGTCTTCACAAAAAAAACCAGAATCCGAGCATATGATGCCTGCACAAAACATGCAGACTGATCAGATGACACTTAACAAAATCATGGCCATGCAAAACAGTAACAATCCAGGCTCACACATTGCTAACAGCACCCTGAATTATTCAGCTGCACCCAACAATTACTCGCATATAATGAGATTGCCATCAGCTCAGGCATTCATAACAAAAGTTCAGTCGACATCAACTGTCAATTTTCCCAATCAAACCAACACTGGTCAGACAAACCGAAACACGGAGCAAAACGCGTTACATCAAATTTTACGGGATATGATTAACAATCAAAACAAAAGAGCTCCTCAGCAGCAGTCTACCTCTGCGGTAGATAAGGAAGGTACTAATGGGAAATCGCCTGGGGAAGTCGTGGATCCTGCTGTAGAAGTCAAGGGAGGAGCAGCAGCAGCGACGACGCCTAATCAGAGTGTGAATAACAATTCATCGAGCAGCAGTAGCAACTTCAGCGATAGGCATGATGCACTGCCGGATTTGGATCTTTCTGATTTGGACCGTGATATTTTGCAGGAGTTTGAAGAGAGTGGTATTCAATGGTGAGGGTGAGACATCTGTGGGATAGAATAATAATTTGGATTTTAATTGGGAGTCTGTTACAGAAAAGAAGATGCATGTATAGTTGTTGTTTTGAAACTATTATGTTGGTCGAATGATGTTGGTTGCTTTTGGTTTTAAATTTTAATATTGATCGATGGAGGTTGTTTTCTGTGTTGGATGTTTTAACCGTAATTTATATGGGTTGCGAGTTCATCTTAATGCTGATGGTACGTGTTCCTTCAACTTTTATGAAGAAGTTTGGAACCTCGTGAAAGGTTTTAGTTAAATTTATGTTCCATATTCCTGCTCATGCAACTCCCTTACCTCAGCTCTAATGGCTGCTGATGATCATAATCTGATGGGTACTTCAGCTGCTCTTACTGATTCTCCATCAAATCAGCTTCCGAATATCGACGATGAAAGGTTTCAGTCGCTAAGAAACCGTTGGAGAAACCTTTGCTGTCCACATCGAACTTTTTGGAAATTATCTGGGCAAAAAATCATCGTTTTGGACAGAGAGATAAAAAATGGGGGCTTCAACACTAATTTTGAATTGGAGTATGTTGCTCCTATCACCATCAGTAATAAAAAAAATGGTGATAGTAAAAGAAGCGAAAACAAGTGATGTAACTAAGCGAGTGCCTATATTTTCAGAAACGCCCATACTATCATCACTTCAGGGCGTTTGTTATTAGAACGTGGAACCCTTCGAGCAACTATGAGATATTCACACGACCCAATGACTTCTTTATAATCAAATTTTCAAATGCATCAAACTGTGAAAAAGCCTTGGAGTGGGGTGTGTTTGTGTGCGTGGAGGGAGGGGGGGTGGTCATATTTCATCAATTAAAAGCTTATTATATTGAAAAAATGGACTAAAAAATTAGTTCTTCACAGAGATTTGCTTTGAACTCTTCCAATATGCAGCCGGTTACCAGAGCTAAATTTGAAATAATGACATAAAGAAGCCTTCAGTGCTATTGACAGTGGTGTAAGGGTTCCATTAAAAACAGATGAACCAACATCAAAAGAAACAAAACTTAGTTATGCAAGAATTCTTGTTGAAATCAAAGCAATGTAGAACTCCTTGAAGAAGCCTACATTACTATGCATGATGAGGAAAATTTTATTCAGACAATCGAATGTGAATGAATTCCCCCAAGATGCACAAACTGTGCATCTTTTGAACATTTTACAGTAACCTGCTTAATAAAAAAGGCATGGAAAGAAAAATCTAATGCAAATGATATGACAAATAAAGATAATGAAAATCTTTTGTTGAAAAACCCAAATGCTAGTCAGAATGCCAAAACTTATGAAGGTGTTAATTTAGATCAAAATGCTCAATTTTGAAAATTCAAATGATTCAACACACAATGCAATTATAGGAAAGATACAATTTTTTGAAAGCATAAACCTTAGGAAAGTTGCAGTATCGAAAAATCAAGATTCAGTTACTCAAAATGGTGATAGCATTGAGAAAATGGAGATAGTCCAAAATCAAGAATTAGAACCTAATCATCAGGCGCTCAATAGGCAGCGTAAAGAATCATCTGATCAACAATGTTCCATACAAGACTCCATTGAACAGATTGGAGAAGACATCACAAACACATCATAAGCAGCAAGCACACAACCAAACACATGAGATTAAAATGAACATGTCATTGAACATCCGTCCGAAGGATAACTTAAGAATAGATACGAATTGGCTAGTACAAGAATGTATATATTCATAGAAAAAGAAAAATCAAGCAAGATAGACGTAAATAATGTATGTGCAAAAGTTCCAGCAATTTCCTTTTCTGCTGAAATCATCCTATCAAACTTATCTGAGAATGCAGCAAGGCTCATTTCATCTTCCACTTCTCCTACAAACAAGAACAGAAGGAAGAAGAGTAGAATAAATAATCTACTAGATATCAATTCTAGTTACAACGATGAGAGCATTGAACAATGTGACTCCAAAGAGAAATACATAATCAAATACCCCACTGTGGGAATAGCAACTCAGAGTGCAAGATAAAAAGACATGCAAAAAGAGAGGAAGGAAGGCTACAAACAATATCCTTCCAGTATCCTTATAGCATTTATTCATAAATATTTTCTTTTGGATTATTAAATAATGTCTATAATTGTATGGAATGTAAGGGGATTAAATTTCCCGATTTAGCTAATTTGCTATTCATCAATAAGCCTATTATATTAGGCATATTGGAGCATAAATTAGACAACTATAAAATTGAAGAGTATCAAAATAGAAACTTGAATGACTAGAACATAGTAAACAACAACTTATGGGGGGTAATGACAGAATTGATACTATGTGATTCCAATATTTGGGATTTAAATCAACATTTTATAATTTACAATATATACGCAATAAATTTATAAATAAGCGTGGCATTCAGTTAGAAGCTACATTTATATACGCTTCTAACAATGAAAGTGAAAGAATCCTGCTTTGGAATCACTTAGAGCAAATAAATAAAAATGTGAATAAACTTTGGATCATACTTGGAGACTTCAATACTATTTTTCATGCATATGAAAAAAGAGGGGGTAATCAAATTTCTTTCTAAAAATTAGAATTTCTCGATAATTTTATCTTTAAAACTGGGCTAATGGAACTCATCATTTTGGGAAACAAATTCACATGGAAATAGGGAAATATAGAAACATACATTATAAGCTAGACATAATTTTAACAAATCAAAATTTTATGAACTGTTTTCTTGATTTCAAATGTATTACACTGCCACAAGCTTCAAGTGATCACACTTTAGTTCAATTTTTTTTTCACAAAAACAAAATACTGGTAAAAAGATACCCTATTAGGTTTATAAATGGGCGGGCTCTAGAAAATAATTACAAGAAAGTAGTTAAAAAGAGCCTCACTGTTTCTATTCAGGGTACAACCCAATTTAAATTCAGCAAATTGCTTCAAAAGACAAAAGATAATCTGAAAATTTGGAGTAAAAACAAAAACAAGAATAATATAAAACAGATCAGGGAGGAATGTGAGAATGTGCAAAATATCATAGATTTTAATAACCCAAACACTTTAAAATAAACATTTTTTTCCAACTACAAGATAAATTAATAAAGTCACTGCATGTGCAATCAATCAACATGAAATAGAAAGCCAAGGTGGATTGGTTAACTAATGGAGATGAAGCAAGTAAATTTTTTATTGCAAAATGTCTAATAGAAGATACAAAATGGCATAGAAAAACTACTGGATAATAAAGGAGCAATAATTAACGAAGCTTCTTAAATAGAAAGAGAAGCTATAAATTATTTTACCGATCTGTATAACTCTGATTCATACTTGAAGTATTTTTCAAATATAGCCACCAAATACTTACTATATGTGAATTGTGAAGAGATTCTTTTTGCTCCAATTGAATAGATCGAGGAAATAAAAGTTATAATCTTTAATGCAAATAACGATAAAAGCCTTGGACCTGATGTTTTTGTGGCAAAATTTTATAACACACACCGGAAGGATATTAAAAATTATTTGTTTGAGGCTATCAATGAATTTTTTACCTCTCGAAACTTTTTAAAAAACATCAATCATATTCTTATTACACTAATCCCAAAAGTCAAAATCCTCAATGGATTAGGAGATTATTTACCTATAGTCTATTGCAATTTTATCTACAAAATCATAGCAATTATTTTATGCAATAATTTTTTTTAAAAATTTTAATGTTTGAAAATCAATTTGTCTTCATTCCGGATAGATTAACTGTAGAAAATACTCTTTTGGCCCATGAAATGATTAGAAACTTTAATTAGGGAAACAAAAACAAAATGTGTATTAAAATAGACCCGTGTAAGGCATTTGATAAAATAAATAGATTTTTTATAATACACATGATGAAACAATTAGGATTCCCTGAAATTTTTTGTAATCTTGTAAAAGAATGCATTACTAATGTTACATATTCAATACTCGTTAATGGAACCCCAAGTGGATTCATTCACAGTACTAGAGGTATTAGGCAAGGAGATCCTTTATCTCCTTATTTATTTACTATTGCCGTGAAATATTTTTTCTTACAAATGGAAATAGAGCAGATAAATGGAAATTTGAAACCAATTTAGAACCAAACCAAGTATTTCTCACTTACTATATCCTAATGACTGCTATTGTTTTTAAATGCAGACATTCAAAGTGTCAATGTAATTACAAAAATATTTAGAAAATTAAAGGAGTATGCTGGGCTTCAAATAAATGACAGTGAAAACAAAGTATTCTTCAGCAAGGACTGCACTAGAAGAGAAGAAATTATTAATATCTTAAAATAAAAGGAAAGTGAATTGCTAGTCAGGTATTTGGGGCTCCCCTTCAGCATGAACCGAATTACAGACAAAGATTGTTCTAGACTATATGATATCATTTAGAGTATATTAGAAGTTTGGTATAGCAAGTTATTGTCTATAGTAGGTAGATTAGAGCTTACACTACTGTCACCAATGCTATCATTATGTATTGGTTTCAAACTCACAACGTTCCACCAAAAGCAATTCATAAAATAGAGAAATGGTGCACAAACTTCATTTGGAGAGGAAAATATCATAAAGTATCATGGGAAATAGTATGTAAAACAAAGAATACATGAGGTCCGAGCCTAAGAGACTTCAAAGGTATAAGTAAAGTACGCAACCTCAAATTTTTTTGGAAATTTTTGGAAGGAGAATCTTTGTGGACCAAGTGGATGAAGGAAAAATATGTTAAAAACAAAAATTTTGAGACCATGCCAATAGAAAATCAATAATCATATACTTGTAAAAATATTTTAAAATGCAGAGAAACATGTGTCAAATTAATTGAAAGAAAATTCAAAGAAGGAACGCAAACCATCTTATGGTTTGACCCTTGGACCAATGGCAAATTCCTGGTCAACTTACTAGGCTGGAATAATATGTTATATCTTGGTTGAGCAAATGCAAAAGTGGACAACATCATACAAAATTACAAATGGAATACAAGCTCACAACGAACATCATCCATATTTAAATCAGTAAGTGAAAAAATTGAAATAGATACAAATCCGCATAAAGATATTTGGTGCTGAAAATTAGCTTCAAACGGAAAATTCTCCTTCAAAAATACATGGGAATTTATCAAAGGAGCAGAAGTTGAAGTAGACTGGCATAAAATTATTTGGAATAGAGCAAACTATCCAAAATAGCACATTGTGCCTACTGCTATAATAAATAGGCTGCCTTCTAATGACAGATGTAATAAATGGAGAAATAAATTGTCTTTTTGCAAAAATGAACCAGAAAATATAAAACTTATATACCGTGCCTGTATTTATTCAAGGCATGTATGGTCTATTGCTTAAGACAAGTTAAAGCTCAATTAGTTTCAGTCTTTACACAATATTAGATCAAGCATCCAACATATACAACAACAGTACATAAACAAGACAATGGAATATACCAAAGCATGTATATTACCAACTACAGTTATATATCACATTTGGAAGGAAAGAATCTCCAAAGTACACAAGAAAGAAACAAAAAGCATTCAACTATGGAAAATTATCGAAGCCGGGTACCAAATTCTAATTCACAAAGCAAGTAAAAAAACAAGTGACCTAAATAATCAAAATCAAAATCTTTACGAGCTGGACAATTATGTGGAAGGGTAGAAACATGCTTACGAAGCAGAAAATTCAATGCTGATGTTTTTCGAGGTAGGGTTTCACAAAATCACATAAATCACTCGAGGAAGAAGACTGGAGGTCGCCGTTCTCTGCTTTAAACTAGAATCAAGCTCTACAATAATGAGAATAAAGTTAGTACAACTAACATAGAAGAAAACGAGATTAGAAAAGGAAAATCACCTGATTTGAATTGGAACTACCGCACTACCCATTCTTCAACAGAAATGAATGAGAACCTTAAAAAAAAGGATTTTGCAACTTGAAGTCAATAACCAGAGAATAAATGATGGTTTATATAGAAGCATACTAAATAACCAAATTTATCACTTGTCTGTTTGGAATAAAGAGGAGAGTAGCACATTTCCAAGCTCAACTCACCAAACTCCAACAATACGAGAGGAATTGACTAAGCTAAAGAAAGAAGAATCAAATTTAAAGTGCTACGAAGTTGCAGAAGAGGCTTGGAGGGTCTGAAAACCTCCTTAAGACAAGATTTACTCATCGAAGCGGAGTAATTTAGAGAATCGCTCGAAATTGCCCCCAAATCGGCATTTCTAGGATTAGATTATACAAATAGCCGAAGGAAATAAAGTGTAATATATAGCAGCTAGGGTTTTACGACCCTTTTTTTTAATCTGTTCGGGTAGTAAACTAATATGTAATAAGCTAAACAAACTAAGCCATATGCCATTTTATCCATTTCAATAAAAAAAATTCATGTTCCATAAGCTTTTTGTCGTGTGGCATTAGACCTTATGGAAACATTTGATCACGTGATAGATTAGCGGGTGTCTCGGACCACCATTATATTCAATTGCAACATTAGTAGTTGATGATGGTTTATAAATTTATCGGATCCATGATACCTTTTTATACCATGTCCATACAATTATTATTAAATAAGGGTGTTTTTTAGTTTATAAAATAAACCATGCATTACATATTAACATATAAAAACATGTCATTATTCTACTTGTTATTTCAGCATTTTAAATTATTAAAGTGCGTTTTTATATGTATTTTGCAAATCCGTAAAGAATTATAAGTGTGGAACATTAGTCTCTACGTTAATCTATTTAACTTTATTAGTGCCTTCGTGTATGACATGTAAAGTCCTTCAAATTTCATATGCTCTTTTACAAGCATAATACTTATTTTTATCTAAGGCACAAATGTAATATACCGAGCCTTTGATTTATCGAGTGCTCGTGTTTTTTGGTCGTTAGCATAGCTTGTTTAGGCTAAGATTACTCAATTTGTGTAATATTTCAGATATCTAAACAATTTGACTGTAAATATAGTTTCATCTAATAAGATCAATACACATAATAACCATCATTAAATAGTGGTGGTCTACTAGTGGATTGTCATTCTATAAAATTGTTAAAGAGTGTGTTACTAGTGTTATTAGCCATTTAATTTTTCAAAAACCAAATTATGAATTTTTCGAAAACATGTGCTCTGATACCAAATGTGAGATATGTGAGTTACCTTATCACACTAATGTGGAATGGATCTTAATGCTATTAGTACACTATGGAGGGTTAGAGTGGGAGGGAATGTGAATAGCTTATATAAACTATTTAACACTTAACTTGTAGTTTTCAAAATTATTTACTCAGAATCACAAACATAAGCAGATAAATATATGTAGAACAAAAATAAAAGTACCACAACAGATAAAAATAGGAATATTTATACTATTTCGGATTCTCAATGCTACATCTTGTTTTGTACCCATATAGAATTTTCACTATAACAACTTGCTTTCCATGAGTAGTTAGTACACCTTTACAATTCCGACTTTACATGAGTGGCATGATACACCTAATCTCACATTGTAACGACCCGTAAATTTCAACTGTTTTAATAACGTAATTAGTTAAAATTTTGTGAAATTTTAAACGACAAAATTTTGAAATTTAAATTTTATATTTGGAATACGTCTAGTTAAACATAGCAACTGGTAAATTTTCGTCCGAAAATATGAAAATTTATTTCGCGCGTTAATTCACTTCAATTTAATCAGTTAAAAAGAAATGAAAATAAAATGTTTTCGAAACCTAAATATTTTTACATAGGAAAATTCTAAACCATCTTCTGAGCAAGATTTCAGTTTGTCGTTTTTCCAAATTCGGACATCTTTGGCTCCGTCGTTCTTATTTTCTACAAAATGCAGCATTCTGGTACCGATATCGATTTTTATCGGATGATTGTACCACTGATTTCTATATACCGTTTTGATCGTCTCGTCGTGCCGATCTCTACGGTATATTCGATTGTCAAATTCGGAGTTCGGAATTGAAAGTTACAAATTGTTTAACGGTTTGAAACCTGTCCGTTACACTATTAAAACCAGTGTCTATTAGACTTCACTGGGTGGAATTCGAGGCATTTTCTGGTCAGTAATTACTCTTTGAAACTCCAACAGCCTTTTAGTGTACCAATGACAATCAATTTGGGTCCTTTGATTTCCAACGTTCTGTATACACTGCCTTTTCTTTTTCTTTTTGGTTAGGAGGCAAAATTCATTTATCTGGTAACATGTTCTTCTCTTCCCCATTGCTTCATTTCATTCTAAACTTACATCTCCAGTTCACTCAACTCCGCCCCACCAGCCTCCTCCACGTGTGCCCCACCAGCCTATGCCCACTGCCACGACAGCTGCCCAGCCCTTTGCAACCCCACAGCCAGCCCACGCCCGCCTCCAACTGTCCATCCACGTTTACACCATCCGCCCAGCCCCACGTTCCACCCCACTGCATGTCCGTCCCCGTCACCCAGCTCCCCACCGCCGCCCAGTCCGTCCCGTCACCCAGCTCCGTGCCCCGCCGCCCAGTCCGTCCCCTCTACCCAGCCTCCGCTGTCTCACCAACCTTGCTCCATTGCCATAACCTTCCTAGATCCGACCATTCTCCACCTTTCTGGCCTCCATCTTCCAGATCTCGTCCCCAACCTTCATTCGACCTAACCCACGTCACCGCCACACCACCTCTCATCACCGAACAGCCTAACCACCTTGCTCCTCCACGTCCAACTCCATTCTCCGCCTTTCACGAACCTCATAGCCAGACCTTCTCCTCCGCCATAGTCCACCCACCACAGACCCGAAGCCTTCCTCCTACTTCGACTTCCCATCGCCAACCTGACCTTTGTCCAGCCTCTACAGCCGACAAACCACTGCACTGCAGCCCATAACCCACGCAGCAGCTCTGATTCGCATACCGCCCCTTTTTTTTTTTCAAACCCCGCCTATCACCTAGCAGTCTCCGGTCGTGCCGTGCCTATCTCCAAGCGTCTGTAGCCTTGCCTCCGACTGAGCGGCCTCTCCTTTGTTCAATTGATAAATGCTAGGTAATGTATTCAAATTATATTATATATATTTACTTAAGTCTACACCTATGTATATATTTATTGGTATGTTAGATATATATGTGTCTTAGTGTTATGGCAGTTCATATATTTACTGCATATATTGGTTATAAGTACAGTTATATGTAAGTCTATTTTTCGGTTGTTATTTATATATTTGTATATATATAAAAGTATGACCTGTCTTTTATATGGTCTATGTATATATTTATTTGATGTAACAGGAAAGTATCGGTTTCATAGATATGGGTCTGCAATTTTTTTTGTTTAGGTCTGCATATTTTGTTAGAGTAGGTATATATATACTTTTATATAAAATTTGGTTATGTAAAGATTACATATAAAGTACTAATATGTATCTTATTTTAATATTGTTGTATTGATTTTATAATAATAGTAATAATATCATATATAATACGTTCTGTGACATTGAATTGATGTTTGGTAGTTCATTACTGTATAGTGATATTAGGATCTACATATAATATATATATATATATATATATTTGTAGTTTGAATGTACAAAGTATATTATAATGTGACATATATTTTTAACAGTTGATGTTTTCGGTTTTATTCTTCAAAGTTAGCTGAATATGTAAGATTAAAGTATTAACATTTTGTGGATATATATGTACCGGTTATAAGTATAGGCTATATTCCGTTAGATATTAAAAGTATTTATAGTTTATAAAAGATTTTGTTTGCTTTTGTTTTAGCGCTATATATATATAAAGGAATAAAAATGTATATGTTGATTTTATATATATTCGTCTTAATTTAAACTATGATTTTTGAAAACCATATATATATGTTTAATTTAATATTAATTGAATTTAAATTATGATTTATATATATACTGTTGCATGTAAGTTCTCTTATACCAATTATGTCTATCGATCGAATTCTGATTTGATTTCATCTATTTCCATTATCAGCTCTCCCCGTCAAATTCTTACCCATCTAGCTTTGTTTGGAATTCGTGCTTGGATATTTCAGTGTCTGTATCAGTGTGCGTATCTGCGCCATCGCCTGTTCTCAGTAGCCTCGAAAGGTGAGCACTCACTCACGATTAACGTTCTTTTATTTATTAAATTTGATTTCAATTGAAACGACAATTGAAATATTGCTGCTGTTAGTTATTTACACTGTTATTACCTGTATCAGTTCACCTGTGACATCTGACACCATTATCTGTTAATTATTTAGGCGATGATAATACAGTTTGGCTGAAATTGGTTGATTGTTGATGTTTATATTGGACGTTAAATTGTTAATGTTAAAATGATGAACAGTATGAAATTGAACTTGATATAGGAAAATTAAATGTTAAATTTGATTAACTGACATTTGTATATATGACCCCCTTTAACTGTTAAATATATCGACACGTAGGATTTGTTTAATTGCACTTTGAACCACTGAATGTATGTTGTTAAATTGATGATGTATGAAATTGTAAATTGAATGACAAGTGAAAACCGTAATGTAATAATCTTTAATCTACATGAAATGATAGTGTAGATTCTAGAAATAGTTATATTAATTCGTACAAATAACAATGCGAATTAATACGGTTATTTCGGGATTATTTGAATTGATTATTGGATTGATATTGATTATTGTTATTGCTTGTTTATTTACTTTGACACCATCCCTGTTATCACACTGCAAGTTCCCTTTACTATGTTTTGATTTTGGAATTGAATTGGAATCGGGTTGAAATGATAAATACCCAAAATTGAACTTTGACCTTGGATAGAAAATTAAATATAAAAACCCGATTGGTCAATAATGTGATTTAAAAATAAACGAAGATTTTATTTGAATAAGTATTATGGTTTTGAATTGAAGTTGAAAATTTAATTTTAATGAAAGGAAAATATTAATATTTAAAAATATGAAATAAAATATTTAACAATGTAATCGATGTAAAAATGTTGTTTAAATTGAGAAATGATTGAATTAAGTTTGAAATAAATTAATAATTAAGTTTGAAATTAAAATTAAGTTTGAAATTATTAAACTCTGAAATTATTGAATAATTAAGTTTTGAATTGTTTAATATTTAAATAAGATTAAATTATTTAATGATTAAATTGAATTGGAAATTCTTAAATAAGAAAATTGAACTTTTGAATAAGTGAATTTTACTTCGTAAAGAATTGAAATTGAGTTCTTTATTAATTAAGTCTTGGAAAATATTTAAGTAAGTAAATAAGTGAATTGAATTTCTTTAACAAGAAATAAAATGTGATTTATTGAAATGAATGTAAGACTTGAAATTTAAAGAATTTGGTTTAATGGATTTAATTTAATTAAATTTGTAAGTTTTGATATAATGGCAGTTGAACTTAAGTAATTGATTTTATGAATTGGAAATTAAATAGAAATTGTTTTGAATGATAAATTAACTTAACGAATATTGAATGAAATCGATAAATGAATTTGAAATTGATTTGAATGTTAAATAAAATTCATTTAAATGATTCCGGAATTGAATCTTATATACGAATTTAAATTGATATTTGAATTGTTTAAAATAAAGATTGAAATTGAATTATAAGGTTTTGAAATGATAATTTGGAAGTTTTAAAACGTAAATTATTGGAAATTGGTTTTGAAAGACAAATGAAATGTTGATTTACAAATTGAAATTGAATTGAAATTGATTTGGTTTTTGAAATAAACAAACGACCAATCGGTGTAATAATTACGGAAGTTATTAAAGAGACCGGAATTCGGTCATGGATATACTCTCTGTCGATACCGAAAACCACTTTAATAACTAATATACGCGGAGTGTTGATCCAGAACGAAGTGGATGATTTTGATGAACGCGTTGACTGAAGAAAGAGAACGATTTTGGATGACCCTTGACATGACTAAAACAGGAGCCGCGCCGGGCCATTGAGGATCGCCATCTCTAGCGGACACACTTCTTCGATACCATATCTATTACTTTTGTGATTCGATTTGGGTGCACCCCTCGATTTGGAAGTGTTGTTTCGCGGTGTTGGGGTAGTAGCTGCTATGCCCAACATCAGTCCGGATCAGGCAACTACTAGTATCCTAGTTGGTATCGCCTCATGTACCTTGTCATACTGATTATCCTATTCGCGACCACTACGATTTTGATTTGTACCTTTAGTATATGGATTGCCCTCTGGTGACTTCCGGTTTTGGGGAAACTACGGTCTTGTATATGCTTTTGGGAATATAAAATGTGTTAAGGGTGGAATGGGCCATGACTTAACGCTATTTTGATATCTTTTTATATTACTGATAGACATTATCTACTTAGCGTACATTACTACATAGTAGATAGTTTAACGGATCCTTAAAGGATGGTTATTCCAAACATCCTTTGAGTTACTTGTATTTCAGTTGCTATTTCACTTGAGTTGGATTTATTAATATAAGAATGTTAATCCTGACTCGAGTGTCTTGTGTTTTGCTTTACGCTCGGGTCAGACTGAGTGTACCAGTATTCGAGACTCACCTTTGAAGTTGGAGCTTTGTTTGAAGATCCAGCCATCTATTCTGCTTTCAGTATTCGATGATTCCAGTGATGTATTCTGATTTGTATCTGATGTATCGTATTACTCTTCTATTGTAAACTCTGATGTATTTTATATATTCATATAGTAGCTTCATGAACTACTATCTCTTTTATTTCCGCTGCATTTATTACTCTGTGTCTGTGATCTGTGATTATTTATTTACTGTATATGTTCAGTTTGCCAAATTTAAATTAACAACGCAGTATTTTGAGCAATTCAACTCCGGCATGAGTGTCTACCTATACACTTATAATGGATGCGAATGGTCCAAAATTCCGGGTCGTTACAGTTGGTATCAGAGCTTTGGTAGCTCTAGGCAAAACTCAACATATAGAGTAAAGGTATTTACAGAATCACTCTCATTCGAGTTTCAATCTCTTCCTTCTGATTCAATTTCATTCGGGTCCCTCACTATTCGTCTCCTTTCAATTCTGGAGCATCACATAACTCCACTTCGAATGACCCTTATAGTGAATCGGCGGTCTCGCCAAACTTCGAATGATTTGTAAAGGGGTGAAACTCCTTTATAATAGGCATCGATTTACCGGAGATTTCTGTATCCTCGGCTTACGATGCTATTTATTTCCTGCTATACCTGAATTCTATTTCTTGAGATTGAATGTCGATTTACCTCGGAATTCTACATCGATCTTATTCTTGAAGTTACGGACGACCCGGTTAAGGTTGCCCGTGAATTAAATAAACTCATTCATCTCCCGATTGTGGTAATTGAATTATCTTATCTTCTGTTTCAAACTTATTTTCAAATCAAAATTCTCTTTGATTTGATTTCCATCAAATTTGAATCTCTATCTTTGCTTTGAAATCTATTCTTATATAGTCAAGCGAGGAAGTGTATTTGTAAATTAATATTTAAAATATTATTTTCAAATTTGGAAAATGAAATAAATTTGTTTGATTATGTTGTGAAAATATAAGTAAAATTTTTCTGGAATTTAATAGGTAAATTAAATTGTTGTTTGAAATAATAATAATATTTGATTATCATTTATTGTTCTAAATAAATTTATAAATACGGTTTATAAATTGATTGGGAATTTGAAATGAATTTAATTCAGAAATTTGAGAATTTAATTTCCAATGATTTTCGAACTATGGTTTTAAAGGTTTAAAATGCACATTATTTAAAGGTATTTTGACTATAATTTGTTTCCAAAGAATTCTAATGTATAGTATTTAAAATATTTTCGAATATAAATCGTTTTCAAAGAATTTTAAGATGTTGAAACCAATGCTCTTCTCTTTGTCGCTGGAAAATAATTTCGGTGATGGCGGCCGCATCATCGACATTCATTTTCGAGTTTCGAAGTGGAGATACTATTCTGTAGCTTTGCTACGGTTTGTTTTGAAAAGTATTTTGATTTGAATTTCGTCAGTATATTTTGATTTATATATATATATAGGTATCTTATTTTAAAATTTAATTTGATTTGATATAAATATATTATATATATCTCTAAAGTGTTTAAAGTTAATTGGAAATCTAATTCTTAAATTTTGTTAAAAGATGATTTTAATTATAAATAAAACCAAAATTTGGAATAAATATTTAAACTCGAATAATTGAATTGGGAAAATTTTATTTGTATATTGTTCAACTGCATTCTAATATAACTTACCTAAATCATTCAGAAGTTGAAATTGTAATTGGATAATATACAAGATAAAATAATTTTATAAATAAAATTTGAGTGTTTATAATAAATGTTATACACTAAAATTTTGATTATAAAGATGTTAATATAGTTAGATAGGATAATAAGTAAACTCAGTTAATAATGTAATAAATTTGTTTTGATAGAATTAATAAATTGAAATTTGATCAATATATGAAAATACCTTGAATTTAAAAGCAATAAGTAGATGTAAATTAATTTAAATCGAAACTTTTATGGTTTAAATTAATTTATATGGGTTAAATATAGGTGATTAGATATATTTAGTAGAATAAATTCAATAGTAATTTGGAATAAAGAAGAATTTAAACTATTGAAAATAAAATATGATTATAATAAAAGACTATTCAAATTTATGGTTAGAAATTTTAAATTTAAGATAATTGGATGATAAGATAATAAATTTAGAAATAGTTGAGATTGATTTTAGTGAACTCAAATGGATTAAATAAATTATTCAATATCAAGTAATTTAAATTGAAATTTATACGGTTTAAACTAATTGTTATTTTGTATTTCAAATCTGTTTTTCTTTCTGGTTGTTCTATTCTCCTACCTCGTTCCTTTTCGGGGACGAAAAGTTTTGAGTGGGGGAGACTGTAACGACCCGTAAATTTCAACTGTTTTAATAACGTAATTAGTTAAAATTTTGTGAAATTTTAAACGACAAAATTTTGAAATTTAAATTTTATATTTGGAATACGTCTAGTTAAACATAGCAACTGGTAAATTTTCGTCCGAAAATATGAAAATTTATTTCGCGCGTTAATTCACTTCAATTTAATCAGTTAAAAAGAAATGAAAATAAAATGTTTTCGAAACCTAAATATTTTTACATAGGAAAATTCTAAACCATCTTCTGAGCAAGATTTCAGTTTGTCGTTTTTCCAAATTCGGACATCTTTGGCTCCGTCGTTCTTATTTTCTACAAAATGCAGCATTCTGGTACCGATATCGATTTTTATCGGATGATTGTACCACTGATTTCTATATACCGTTTTGATCGTCTCGTCGTGCCGATCTCTACGGTATATTCGATTGTCAAATTCGGAGTTCGGAATTGAAAGTTACAAATTGTTTAACGGTTTGAAACCTGTCCGTTACACTATTAAAACCAGTGTCTATTAGACTTCACTGGGTGGAATTCGAGGCATTTTCTGGTCAGTAATTACTCTTTGAAACTCCAACAGCCTTTTAGTGTACCAATGACAATCAATTTGGGTCCTTTGATTTCCAACGTTCTGTATACACTGCCTTTTCTTTTTCTTTTTGGTTAGGAGGCAAAATTCATTTATCTGGTAACATGTTCTTCTCTTCCCCATTGCTTCATTTCATTCTAAACTTACATCTCCAGTTCACTCAACTCCGCCCCACCAGCCTCCTCCACGTGTGCCCCACCAGCCTATGCCCACTGCCACGACAGCTGCCCAGCCCTTTGCAACCCCACAGCCAGCCCACGCCCACCTCCAACTGTCCATCCACGTTTACACCATCCGCCCAGCCCCACGTTCCACCCCACTGCATGTCCGTCCCCGTCACCCAGCTCCCCACCGCCGCCCAGTCCGTCCCGTCACCCAGCTCCGTGCCCCGCCGCCCAGTCCGTCCCCTCTACCCAGCCTCCGCTGTCTCACCAACCTTGCTCCATTGCCATAACCTTCCTAGATCCGACCATTCTCCACCTTTCTGGCCTCCATCTTCCAGATCTCGTCCCCAACCTTCATTCGACCTAACCCACGTCACCGCCACACCACCTCTCATCACCGAACAGCCTAACCACCTTACTCCTCCACGTCCAACTCCATTCTCCGCCTTTCACGAACCTCATAGCCAGACCTTCTCCTCCGCCATAGTCCACCCACCACAGACCCGAAGCCTTCCTCCTACTTCGACTTCCCATCGCCAACCTGACCTTTGTCCAGCCTCTACAGCCGACAAACCACTGCACTGCAGCCCATAACCCACGCAGCAGCTCTGATTCGCATACCGCCCCTTTTTTTTTTCAAACCCCGCCTATCACCTAGCAGTCTCCGGTCGTGCCGTGCCTATCTCCAAGCGTCTGTAGCCTTGCCTCCGACTGAGCGGCCTCTCCTTTGTTCAATTGATAAATGCTAGGTAATGTATTCAAATTATATTATATATATTTACTTAAGTCTACACCTATGTATATATTTATTGGTATGTTAGATATATATGTGTCTTAGTGTTATGGCAGTTCATATATTTACTGCATATATTGGTTATAAGTACAGTTATATGTAAGTCTATTTTTCGGTTGTTATTTATATATTTGTATATATATAAAAGTATGACCTGTCTTTTATATGGTCTATGTATATATTTATTTGATGTAACAGGAAAGTATCGGTTTCATAGATATGGGTCTGCAATTTTTTTTGTTTAGGTCTGCATATTTTGTTAGAGTAGGTATATATATACTTTTATATAAAATTTGGTTATGTAAAGATTACATATAAAGTACTAATATGTATCTTATTTTAATATTGTTGTATTGATTTTATAATAATAGTAATAATATCATATATAATACGTTCTGTGACATTGAATTGATGTTTGGTAGTTCATTACTGTATAGTGATATTAGGATCTACATATAATATATATATATATATATTTGTAGTTTGAATGTACAAAGTATATTATAATGTGACATATATTTTTAACAGTTGATGTTTTCGGTTTTATTCTTCAAAGTTAGCTGAATATGTAAGATTAAAGTATTAACATTTTGTGGATATATATGTACCGGTTATAAGTATAGGCTATATTCCGTTAGATATTAAAAGTATTTATAGTTTATAAAAGATTTTGTTTGCTTTTGTTTTAGCGCTATATATATATAAAGGAATAAAAATGTATATGTTGATTTTATATATATTCGTCTTAATTTAAACTATGATTTTTGAAAACCATATATATATGTTTAATTTAATATTAATTGAATTTAAATTATGATTTATATATATACTGTTGCATGTAAGTTCTCTTATACCAATTATGTCTATCGATCGAATTCTGATTTGATTTCATCTATTTCCATTATCAGCTCTCCCCGTCAAATTCTTACCCATCTAGCTTTGTTTGGAATTCGTGCTTGGATATTTCAGTGTCTGTATCAGTGTGCGTATCTGCGCCATCGCCTGTTCTCAGTAGCCTCGAAAGGTGAGCACTCACTCACGATTAACGTTCTTTTATTTATTAAATTTGATTTCAATTGAAACGACAATTGAAATATTGCTGCTGTTAGTTATTTACACTGTTATTACCTGTATCAGTTCACCTGTGACATCTGACACCATTATCTGTTAATTATTTAGGCGATGATAATACAGTTTGGCTGAAATTGGTTGATTGTTGATGTTTATATTGGACGTTAAATTGTTAATGTTAAAATGATGAACAGTATGAAATTGAACTTGATATAGGAAAATTAAATGTTAAATTTGATTAACTGACATTTGTATATATGACCCCCTTTAACTGTTAAATATATCGACACGTAGGATTTGTTTAATTGCACTTTGAACCACTGAATGTATGTTGTTAAATTGATGATGTATGAAATTGTAAATTGAATGACAAGTGAAAACCGTAATGTAATAATCTTTAATCTACATGAAATGATAGTGTAGATTCTAGAAATAGTTATATTAATTCGTACAAATAACAATGCGAATTAATACGGTTATTTCGGGATTATTTGAATTGATTATTGGATTGATATTGATTATTGTTATTGCTTGTTTATTTACTTTGACACCATCCCTGTTATCACACTGCAAGTTCCCTTTACTATGTTTTGATTTTGGAATTGAATTGGAATCGGGTTGAAATGATAAATACCCAAAATTGAACTTTGACCTTGGATAGAAAATTAAATATAAAAACCCGATTGGTCAATAATGTGATTTAAAAATAAACGAAGATTTTATTTGAATAAGTATTATGGTTTTGAATTGAAGTTGAAAATTTAATTTTAATGAAAGGAAAATATTAATATTTAAAAATATGAAATAAAATATTTAACAATGTAATCGATGTAAAAATGTTGTTTAAATTGAGAAATGATTGAATTAAGTTTGAAATAAATTAATAATTAAGTTTGAAATTAAAATTAAGTTTGAAATTATTAAACTCTGAAATTATTGAATAATTAAGTTTTGAATTGTTTAATATTTAAATAAGATTAAATTATTTAATGATTAAATTGAATTGGAAATTCTTAAATAAGAAAATTGAACTTTTGAATAAGTGAATTTTACTTCGTAAAGAATTGAAATTGAGTTCTTTATTAATTAAGTCTTGGAAAATATTTAAGTAAGTAAATAAGTGAATTGAATTTCTTTAACAAGAAATAAAATGTGATTTATTGAAATGAATGTAAGACTTGAAATTTAAAGAATTTGGTTTAATGGATTTAATTTAATTAAATTTGTAAGTTTTGATATAATGGCAGTTGAACTTAAGTAATTGATTTTATGAATTGGAAATTAAATAGAAATTGTTTTGAATGATAAATTAACTTAACGAATATTGAATGAAATCGATAAATGAATTTGAAATTGATTTGAATGTTAAATAAAATTCATTTAAATGATTCCGGAATTGAATCTTATATACGAATTTAAATTGATATTTGAATTGTTTAAAATAAAGATTGAAATTGAATTATAAGGTTTTGAAATGATAATTTGGAAGTTTTAAAACGTAAATTATTGGAAATTGGTTTTGAAAGACAAATGAAATGTTGATTTACAAATTGAAATTGAATTGAAATTGATTTGGTTTTTGAAATAAACAAACGACCAATCGGTGTAATAATTACGGAAGTTATTAAAGAGACCGGAATTCGGTCATGGATATACTCTCTGTCGATACCGAAAACCACTTTAATAACTAATATACGCGGAGTGTTGATCCAGAACGAAGTGGATGATTTTGATGAACGCGTTGACTGAAGAAAGAGAACGATTTTGGATGACCCTTGACATGACTAAAACAGGAGCCGCGCCGGGCCATTGAGGATCGCCATCTCTAGCGGACACACTTCTTCGATACCATATCTATTACTTTTGTGATTCGATTTGGGTGCACCCCTCGATTTGGGAGTGTTGTTTCGCGGTGTTGGGGTAGTAGCTGCTATGCCCAACATCAGTCCGGATCAGGCAACTACTAGTATCCTAGTTGGTATCGCCTCATGTACCTTGTCATACTGATTATCCTATTCGCGACCACTACGATTTTGATTTGTACCTTTAGTATATGGATTGCCCTCTGGTGACTTCCGGTTTTGGGGAAACTACGGTCTTGTATATGCTTTTGGGAATATAAAATGTGTTAAGGGTGGAATGGGCCATGACTTAACGCTATTTTGATATCTTTTTATATTACTGATAGACATTATCTACTTAGCGTACATTACTACATAGTAGATAGTTTAACGGATCCTTAAAGGATGGTTATTCCAAACATCCTTTGAGTTACTTGTATTTCAGTTGCTATTTCACTTGAGTTGGATTTATTAATATAAGAATGTTAATCCTGACTCGAGTGTCTTGTGTTTTGCTTTACGCTCGGGTCAGACTGAGTGTACCAGTATTCGAGACTCACCTTTGAAGTTGGAGCTTTGTTTGAAGATCCAGCCATCTATTCTGCTTTCAGTATTCGATGATTCCAGTGATGTATTCTGATTTGTATCTGATGTATCGTATTACTCTTCTATTGTAAACTCTGATGTATTTTATATATTCATATAGTAGCTTCATGAACTACTATCTCTTTTATTTCCGCTGCATTTATTACTCTGTGTCTGTGATCTGTGATTATTTATTTACTGTATATGTTCAGTTTGCCAAATTTAAATTAACAACGCAGTATTTTGAGCAATTCAACTCCGGCATGAGTGTCTACCTATACACTTATAATGGATGCGAATGGTCCAAAATTCCGGGTCGTTACACACATTGAATCAAGTTGCAAAAACACCTATCCTGACATTCCACGGATAGCAAGACACACCTAATCCTTGACTTTTAACGAGTGTTCAAGATCACCTATACAATCCCGACTTTCGATGGGTGGCAGGATGCATCTTATTTTTTTTAAAATAGTAGAGTAATATGAAAAATAATTGGATCTTTCAATACAAATTCTTGCAATCTTGAGTACAAAGATCTTATAAACCTTCGGTACTAATTTGTCTTTAAAATTTGCGAGGAATAGTTTGAGACCAGAGAGATAATGATTTAGAATTCAAGTATGAACTTTCTGATCTTATGTCCTTTGCAAATCCATGAAAAATTAGACCGAAAGCGCATAGATTTGCAAATAAACGCAAAAGTATTAAGAGAACTTTATATTAAAGTAAAGTTGATAAAAGTGCAAGAGAAGAATGAGAAGAAGTTGTTGAGATTTCATTTTTCCGTGCCTTTATAAAGATAAAGAGATATGACTTTTGGTGAAAAGTTGAAAAGAAACGTCCATTCATTTAAATTTGAATTTTTTTTCCAACGGTCACGATGACGATATATGCTAGATGGGTATTTCGATATATGCTAGTTGACTTTTTTTTAGAAAACCTATCAACAGTTACTATGTCGACATATTTCTATGGGTATATCGACATATGTCTGCTGATTTTGAAAATCACTTTACAAAACCATTTTGATTTTCAATATATTAAAACTATTATTGTATATTTATAAAAAAACAAAATACTAGAGATAAAATAGAGTTTAGTAAGAGAGAAAATTTTAACAATATTTGCTATGTGGTCTTTAACAAAAAAAAGTCTACGACTCAACAAATACTTTTTCTTGATCGAGTTAGGGGTATGCCATAGGGGCAATTATGTAATATGTTACATATATCTAACTTGATAACCAATCTTGTTCAAAGTAAAAGGTGTTTTCTTTCTATTATATACTTGTTATATTATGAATTAATTAATTAAAATATATTAAATAGAAAATCCTTAAATTATATGTTATGATATAGTAATTACAATGTAGAAATTTATCACATTAAAATGACATATTGTTTTATATATTCCTAGTCAAGATGTTTCGAGACGGGATATCGATACGTCTGTTGTCACTAGAGTGCGCAACACTCTTTAAATGTTGGATAGTGTAGCACTCATGGATGCTCGGGGCATCAAGGGGTTATATACTGATAATTATTGGATCACTTAAGAATTTTCTGTCGGTTAATATAACCAATGTCAAACAAAGAATCTCGAAGTGGCGATGTTACACAGCTCTCTCGACTTGAGTATATTAATGAACTACAAAGTGGACACTCTAATTTGATTATAGTTAAATCATCGCATGACATCCATTGATCGATTATAGTTAGGTCTGAGTTGAAGCATTGGAATTGAAACACTAATCAACAAAGAATTTGTCTTCTTGGTTATATGGAGTTAGTATCATTGTCAGTTGTAGTCAACTTAAAGTCAAAGTCTTTGACCAGAATAGTAATGTTAATAATAATAACTACTATTATTAGACCAAGGACTTTTTTGTTTTGACTATTCAAGTTGAATGCGGGCGGTGTTGAAATTTTGATCAAAACCAAATTCCATAAGTCCTAATGCGATGCAACATTGATGAAGATAATAAGTGTAAATAATCGTTACCATTAGGTACCGCTTACAATAGGTAAAATTGGATTTTATCGAAAAAGATCTGTAAGCAATAAATTTAGTCAAAATGTCACACCACAAGCTAAGGTGATGTGTGAATGTTAATATTCGAACTGTTTGATATTAATTACTGACTGAATTTACACATTTGAGTTGCACAACCAAAATAATGAATACTCCAAATGAAACATATGATTTAATTAATTTATATTCGTTGTAAATTAATTAAATTAATTAATATTTATGAAATATTAATTATTAAATTTTATTTAATTTGTTTGAATACCATTAATATTTAATAAAGTGCATATATAAAAGTTATAAATGCGCATACCAATATACGATATCGGTAGATTATTTAAATTAGATTAAATAGAATAAATATTAAGTGGATTTTTCAATAAATTAAATTAATTAATATTTGTGAATATTAATTATTAAAATTTAATTCTATTTGATTGAATACCACCAATATTTAATAAAGTGTGTATTTAAAAGTTATAAACATGCGTATCGATAGCCTTTTTAAATAGGATTTGAATATATGAAATGCTAAGTGATTTTGGAAATTTCTATGGGTTATGACCTTTAATCTGACCGACTATAGACAATAAAGAAATGGAGATGATTTGATGAGATTTAATTGAGAATTAAATAGAGAAAGTTCTAAAAGAGATAATAAAAAGGTTTCAATGTTCCCTTTAAAACATATAATCTCTCATTCATTTGAGAATACTCTTCAGACAATTCACGTTTATTCCTTTTCTCTTCCATCCCAACAGAAAATAATGGCTTCCAAGGCTTAAAAAATTTCAAAATCATAAAAAAGGCGGTTCTCTTCTCTTGATTCTTGCAAAATTCAAAGATCGATTCAATTGAGTCTAGAAGGATTGATTAATTATTTCAATGTGTGATTTTTGGCAGCATCCCTAGGTAATTATCTAATTTAATTTATTTATATTACCCATGTGTTTAGATCCCATATAATACATCCGATGTTTATGGTTTACCTCATAACAAGTAATTCAAACCCTTTTATCTATAACTCCGTTCAAAGTATATTAATTATGTTGATTTAATTTAGATCTTTTTTCTCTTTATCTCATCTCAAAATATGTTTAGTATTTTTGATATCAAGAGTGATACTTTATTCAAGCATATCACTCATTATGGTGTCTCAAGGGATTGAATCTATGATCTCTAGAACTTTTTGTCTAAAGCGTCATATCTCTAACCACTTGAGCTAGAGATTCTTAACCAAAATATGTTCATTGTTATTGGTATGATTTATTCCTCCTTCTACTTTGTTAACCTGTTAATTTCTTTTGTGCTATTTAGAGTTTCATGTTATTATCATAAGTTTACATATGTCTAACTTGTCCAGTTCCTTTTCTATTGCATTAAAATTTTGTTAATAAAAAAAACTAACTTTGATTGAGATCTGTTTTAGATTTTATTTATATACATAAACGTAAATAAACTATTCATGTTAATAAATTAACTTTCACCTAGAAAATTAATTTCTTTTGTTAAATGGTTGATATTTTGAATATGATGTTTTGTCATTGTCAAAAATCCTTTTGATCCAAAATTTATAAATGGACTTTTGTATAAATTATAAATCTTTTACTACATTTCTAGTTTAAAGTTTTGTGTGTTTTCTTTCTAAACCAAAAGCTTAATTTAAATGTTAACTTTAAATTCTAAAACACACATACATACATAAATACACATACATACATACCCACATATATATTAATTTACAAATGTTTACATATAAATAATTATTTTAAATTTAAAACATTGATTGCAATATATATATATATATATGTATATATATATATAACATACGTGTGTTGCTTTAATTTGAAATCACAAGATGGAACTTGTGTAATAAATGTCATATTTAATTTCAAATATTTCTTTAACTAAAACCAAACATACTACCGGTAATTTTAGATTCAAAATCAAATAAGATTGTCTAACACGTTTAATGTATACATATACATTTATATATTTCTCCACTTTTATTATGCATAAATATTTTTTAAATCAAAATCTTGGACGCAAAAGCATTTGTAAAGAGGGAATAAGTCCATTGCAATGTAAATCCCAACACCTGCATACTATGATGCCCCGGCTTCAGTAAACGAATTATCAAAGGAAGTATACCATCCGATCGCTTGGATCAATAGGCGGAGAGATCTCTTATATATACTACTTTGGGTTTAACATTGATACGTTAAAATACCTGAACATATCTAAAATGATATGTACCTCATCTCAGCACAAGGAAGTATACACGAGCTCAATTTGTACATATATTTATATATCACATGTCAGGAACACAGTAAATAATGGTTTCACAAAACAGTAGGTCAAATACACACACACGTCAATTTTTTTTACAATTGGATGTCAGATTATCCTTACATATCTATAACTAAAATACTAGGCTACTATACATAACTGCCTCAAAATGATGTCCTAAGACATACATAGATAAATATATACAAAAGACATACGACAAGACCCTACAAACTCAACCATCATAGTTCGACAGACTCTAAATATGTTTTTCTAATATCCCCCTCCGGATGACTCTGATAGTTCCTTTAAGGCCTGTAGGAAGCATATGTCCATTGAGCTTTAAATCTACAACTACCCTAAATTTATACATAGTGTGCAGCCTCCGTCCATCTCAATGTCATATGAAATAAACTCAAAATGAGAAAATGAAAGCATCCTAAAAAGCCTCGATATGATCCGAGGAGTTATCACAAAATAAAACCTCGAGTCAGGCTAGGAATCTAGCTGTGAGTATACTCGTGCAATATAATACAAATGAGTGTGTCATATCGGGTTCTATAAGGTGTAAAAGTTACACATAAGGCCTCACACACCAAACAAATTTCTCAATCCTCATTTTAAAAAATCGGCTATAACATCCATGTCACGACACTATTCAATATAACATACAAATTTGCAACTCTAAACAACTGAGATATCATACCATATAATTTTACTTATGAGTTGCCTTGTCTTGTATAAATTCAAATCAACATTTGAAAACAATCATTTTTCGAGTTAAACGACATTTCTACAAGTACTTATGAGAAGGCTTGAATCATCTTCTCGTCCTGTGAATCCCAAGTGGATTGCACATTGATAAATCTCATCCATGGAATTACCTTCTACATAGAATAATCTACCTAGGTAAATCATCCCGGTCTATTTCACATGTACACTTTCGGTCAATTGTGATGTGCACTTCACACGATCCCTTAGTTGTCATACCATTCGGGTATCTGAAGGCATGATAAATCTTACTGGTGTCGTAGTCCACTACACCATATCTTCGTCAGTGGCGCTACACTACACCATTATAAGCTATTAACAAAGGGTAAAAACCGTTGTTAAGTCCAAAAGCAATGGGTAAAAACCGTCTTCAACACAGGAGTGGTTGAATTTAGCGACGGGAGAAAACCGTTGCTTTATGTCCAAAAGGTAACGGGTATAAACCGTTGCAAATTGGGACAAAGGCAACGGGTATAAACCGTTTCAAACTGGGCCAAAGACAACGGGTATTAACCGTTGCAAATTGGGCCAAAGGCAACAGGTATAAACCGTTGCAAATTGGGCCAAAGGCAACGGGTATAAACCGTTGCTTTATGGACAATAGGCAACGGGTATAAACCGTTGCTTAATGTACAAAAGGAAACGGTTACGAACCGTTGCTTAATGGTCAAAAAATCAACGGATATAAACCGTTGCTTTCTGTCCAAAAAGCAACGGGTGCAAGCGTTGCTTTATGGCCAAAAAACATTGCTTTATGTCCAGTAAAAAACGGTTAAAAACCGTTGCTTTATGCTCAAAGTCACACATAAAGCAACGGTTAACACCCGTTGCACATAGTGTTTGCTCCTGCTCCTACAAAATCACATCTGTAACTCACTACTACGTTACACGCATATCTCAGTATATATACCAGAATATCAATATATATCAAAATATTGGTACACAAGCACTATAAACATATCGCACATATACCATACATATAAAATTATCAAACTTATAAGTACACTATTGTTTTGCAAACAGAATGCTACCGTGCCAGAATATCATACTTATTACACTGCATTGTTTATTACACTACACTACAAAGATTTCATTAATTACACTACATTGTTTTGCAAGCAGTGAAGTCTACATATAATAAACACATTAAAAGGATGCTGAGCAGGTTAGCCGAAGCTGATATTTCTTTGGCTCATGCTGTGGTGCATACAGTATTCTATCCAATTCCTGTGCAAAAGTAAAAACAGGTTTTAAACTCAAATCATACAGTGAATTTTAGCTTGGTCAAGTTCAGTTAATAGAGCAACGGAACTCCTGTGTAAGCAATAATAATGCACAAGTAAAAGTGGCAGCAAACATTTAAACAACTATAACAACACTAACAAAAAAACTGCCTTTCAACTTCATCCCATCCCCTCTGCTATACACTTCCACTCACAACCACACTCCTACACACTACATCACTTCCTCATTTTCTCTGTTTTCATCTCATCCACACTTAAGTACTACATTCTGCAATGAACTCCAGCATTACAAACTGCCTCCCACTTCCTATTCACCAACTCTACCACAAACCACCAGTATCAACCACTCCAACCACCAGTAAACACTCCAGTAACCACTCTAGTTCCCTACCAAACATTCCAGTCCCCTACCATTTCAGTCCCCTCCCCTACATCATAACCAAATTATTTTACCACCCATTAAACCCAATTAGTACGATACACACATAATTTTTTTTAGCTAATCAATTTTTAGTTTATTGGACCTCCATTCATCGTACATGTACATCTAAGTTCATGTTTTTTGTTTTTTGATTTTGTCCTTGAATTTTGACTTTACTTTCTAGTATTTGATAAATTGTCGATTATCCTGTAAACAAGACAGACCAGGACAAAATACACATACATTTGCATATGCAAATTTCATATACAGCAAACAAAAGAAAATCAGCAATATATGCAAAGAACAAGTCAGAAATATCAATACCTCCGACTAAAGATATCGTATCAAACCCTTTTGATGGCTCACATAACCTCCGGCTCCAACATCCCCAAAGGTCTCGGTAAATTGTCAACATATTTTGGCGGTTAGCTCATCCGGCAATAAAATTTTGTCCAACAACACTTTTTCATATGTGGGTGGTACTGGTTTTCCATGAATTACTAATGCTGTGGAATCTCGGCATATAGTACCTGTTATATAAGCATTTCTGGAGTGAATATATGGAATCACATTTACAGAACTAACAAGCTCCCAAACATTTAAGACCATTGTGCAGAGCTACACAAGTCCTAGACCCATTGTGTATGCGATATTCGATCTTTAAAATCATGTAAGATTGGAATGGAAGGTGTAAACTTTTATGATCTTTCTATATCCTTTTTTGTTTTGGAGTTTACTGATTTATTTTTGGACATAATGGCTATTGTGAGTGTCAATGAAAATTGCAAAAAATGTTTTTCAATAACACACATTGCTTCTACCAAACTAGCCTTTGCTTTTAGAAGATGTTCCCTGTTGATCACCTTTGAGCACAAAATGTTATAAAAGAGACTAATGCGGTGAATAGCATTCCGTATGTAACGACCCGATATTTTGGACCATTCGCGTCCATTATAAGTGTATAGGTAGACACTCATGCCGGAGTTGAATTGCTCAAAATACCGCGTTGTTAATTTAAATTTGGCAAAACTGAACATATACAGTAAATAGATATAATCACAGATCACAGACACGGAGTAATAAGTGCAGCGGAAATAAAAGAGATAGTAGTTCATGAAGCTACTATATGAATATATAAAATACATCATAGTTTACAACAGAGGAGTAATACGATACATCAGATACAAATCAGAATACATCACTGGAATCATCGAATACTGAAAGCAGAATAGATGGCTGGATCTTCAAGCAAAGCTCCAACTCCAAAGGTGAGTCTCGAAAGCTGAACTACTCAGTCTGACCCGAGCGTAAAGCAAAAACACAAGACACTCGAGTCAGGATTAACATTCTTATATTAATAAATCCAACTCAAGTGAAATAGCAATTGAAATACAAGTAACTCAAAGGATGTTTGGAATAACCATCCTTTAAGGATCCGTTAAACTATCTACTAGGTAGTAATGTACGCTAAGTAGATAATGTCTATCAGTAATATAAAGATATCAAAGTAGGGTTAAGCAGGGCCCATACACCTCTTAACCTGTTTATTCCCAAAAGCATATACAAGACCGTAGTTTCCCCAAAACCGGAAGTCACCAGAGGGCAATCCATATACTAAAGGTACAAATCAAAATCGTATTGGTCGCGAATAGGATAATCAGTATGACAAGGTACATGAGGCGATACCAACTAGGATACTAGTAGTTGCCTGATCCGGACTGATGTTGGGCATAGCAGCTACTACCCCAACACCGCGAACAACACTCCCAAATCGAGGGGTGCACCCAAATCGAATCACAAAAGTAATAGATATGGTATCGAAGAAGTGTGTCCGCTAGAGATGGCGATCCTCAATGGCCCGGCGCGGCTCCTGTTTTAGTCATGTCAGGGGTCATCCAAAATCGTTCTCTTTCTTCAGTCAACGCGTTCACCAAATCCATCCACTTCGTTCTGGATCAACACTCCGCGTATAGTTATTAAAGTGGTTTCGATTCAGATAGAGAGTATATCCATTACCGATCTCGGTCTCTTTAATAACTTTCGTAATTATTACACCGATTGGTCGTTTATATATTTCAAAAACCAAATCAATTTCAATTTCAAATAGAATTCGTAAATCAACATTTCATTTGTCTTTCTAAAATAATTTCCAAATTTTCGTTTCAAAACTTCCAATTTTCCGTTTCAAAATCTTATAATTCAATTTCAATTTCTATTTAAAACAATTCAAATATTGATTCAAGTTCGTATATAAGTTTCATTCCGAAATCATTTAAATAAATTCTATTTAACATTCAAATCAATTTAAACTCATTTATCGATTCCATTCAATATTCGTTAAGTTACTTTATCATTCAAAACAATTTCTATTAAATTTCCAATTTATTAAATCAATTTCTTAAGTCCAACTTCATTAAATCACTTACACTTTTGAATTAAATTCAATTCATCAAATCAATTCTTTCAATTACAAGTCTTACATTAATTCCAAAAATATGACATTTTCATTTCTTGTTAAAGAAATTCAATTTCACTTATTTACTTTCTTAAATAATTTTCCAAAACTCACTTAATAAAGAAAACTCGATTTCAATTATTTACGAAGTAAAATCCACTTATTCGAAAGTTCAATTTTTTTTTATTAATTAAAAATCCAATTCAATTAAATAATTCAATCTTATTTAATTATTAAATAATCCAAAACTTAATTATTAAATAATTTCAAAGCTTAATAATTTCAAAACTTAATTATAATTCCAAACTTAATTATTAAATCATTTCAAAGTTTAATAATTTCAAACTAAATTCAATTTCAAACTTAATTTCAAAACCATATTATTTATTCAAATAAAATCTTTATTTATTTTAAATCAAATTCATTGACCAATCGGGTTTTATTTAAATTTCCTATCCTAGGTCAAAGTTCAATTTGGGTATTTATCATTTCAACCCGATTCCAATTCAATTCAAAATCAAAACATAGCAAAGGGAACTTGCAGTGTGATAACAGGGATGGTGTCAAAGTAAATAAACAAGCAATAACAATAATCAATAACAATCCAATAATCAATTCAAATAATCCCGAAATAACCGTATTAATTCGTATTGTTATTTGTACGAATTAATATAATTATTTCTAGAATCTACATTATCATTTCATGTAGATTAAAGATTATTACATTACAGTTCTTCACTTGTCATACATTCAGTGGTTCAAAATGTAATTAAACAAATCCTACGTGTCGATAAATTTAACAGTTAAAGGGGTCATATTATACAAGTGTCAGTTAATCAAATTTAACATTTAATTATCCTATATCAAGTTCAATTTCATACTATTTATCCTTTTAACATTAACAATTTACGTCCAATATAAACATCAACAATCAATCAATTAACAACCAAACTAGATTATCATTTCATATATATAACAGATAATGGTGTCAGATGTCACAGGTGAACTGATACAGGTAATAACAGTGTAAATATCTACAGCAGCATATTTCAATTGTCGTTTCAATTGAAATCAAATTTAATAAATAAAAGAACGTTAATCATGAGTGAGTGCTCACCTTTCGAGGTTAGAGAAGATAGACACTGGGACGGAAGCGAATTGTGGATCCAAACACAAATTCCAAACAAAGCACGATGGACACGTGATCAACAATCAAAGCTGATAAATCGAAATTGACGAAACAACTCAGAATTGGATAAATGATGATAAGTGATATAAGTGAGCTTATATATAACTATATATATTCGAACAGAGTATATAATATATATAAATTCGTCTACCTATACAATAAAACGGCAAATCAAGAGTTTATAATCTATATAATAAACTATCAAGTACTTTGAACAAATAGATATAAAGTTCTGGAAATATTTGCACAACAGATATGTATAAATATATACTGATATACATTACATACTTTAAAGCATATTAAATTACGTTAAACTCTTAAAACCATTAGATGAAATCACCACTTCCACTTATAAAATAAAACACATTCTTTTATATGAAAGCATTTGTATAGTACATCCTATTAACCTATGTACGTAAACACGCTAGCTAGGACTTACATCAAAACAAAGTAAGGCAACAGCTACCAACTTACATAACTTACTGTAGACTAAACATAAATAATGCATCATTTAAAGTCTGTCATCTATATTTAAAATATCACTATGCATACATTTTGAAACCAACATACATGTTTTCTATATAACTAGCAAATATGCAGGTTTGCCAACTTAATAGTGTGTGCTTGCATGAACTTATATATACAAATAGCTTTATATATATATATAACAAGCTCTTATAACGTATTACATAAACAACCGATTATATATATAACCTATATACACCGCTGCAAGCATTTTTTTTAAAATTGTATATATAATTATGTATACAAGCCTATGTAAGCTAATCTATACCTTAGAGTATAATGACATAAACTGACCTATATATAAACCCTTACAAATATATATTGATATAAACAACATCATAACCAAAATGTAAACATTTACATATTAACTAAATACTAATATAAACGAACTGTTGTATTATATATATACTTAGAGTATAAACAACTGCTATAAAATAAAGTGAACATAGAAAACATGAATACAAAATTCTATACTTATATAAATTTATACAATAGCTAGATAGACTAATATTAGTATGAATCTCAACCGAAATTTTAATAAACACAATATTATATTATATGAATACCTTCACAAATAGGAATGAGAGAAGTTGCAGGCAAGGCGATGGATTCAGGTGGGAGGAAATATAGGACGTGGGCTGCTATTCCTATGGTGGTGGGTGATTGGCGTGAAGGGAAGGCAAAAGGCGAGTGGTTGTAGCTGAGATCGGAGCAAGGTGATGGTGGCTATTAGGCATGTGGTGGGTAGTTTGGCTCGGATGGGCTAAAAAAAATATAGGCGTAGGTCGACTGCTTGGGGTTCGGCTTCGGGTCAGTGAAGAAGAAAATTCGTGTCAGTTGAATGGCAGCTTCAGGTTTTGGTGACAGTGGCTAATGGGAACGGATGTGGCAGGGAAGCTTCAGGCAAAAGAGGAGGAGAGGTTTGCTTCGGGCAACGGTATGGGATAAGCAGGCATGACTCAGGCAAAATATAAAAGGGACACGAGCAGTGAGGGGCCATGGGTTTGCTTCGATCAAAACAAGGGAAGCATGAGCACGATCATGGTTTCCTTCGAAAAATATGAAAGCAATAGAGATTAAACTTATATTATAAAAAAAATTACGCGAAGGAAAAAGGAA
The DNA here is from genome assembly GCA_030737815.1 of Allium fistulosum. NCBI lineage: Eukaryota > Viridiplantae > Streptophyta > Magnoliopsida > Asparagales > Amaryllidaceae > Allium > Allium fistulosum. The sequence goes on along the minus strand of CM060907.1, from coordinate 638,329,836 downwards.
TGCGACATGGAGAAAACAAGGTGGATCTCGGAGCAAAAAGGAGCTGATATATATTTCTTTATTTTCTTTTAGAATGAAGAAGTAAAAGCAGGGAGAGAAAGAATATGAATGAACCAGAGAATATATTGGAACTAGTGGAAAGCAAAAGGTAAGCACGTGAATTTTTGGAGATATAAATGCAACAGTTGTAATTTTGGGAATTACAAAAGCCAATGGTTGTTCAAATTTAAACGGTGGAATATGAAAAGTATTGGAAGCTAAAAAGTCGAATTACAGAACCGATACGGAAATTGTTACGCAAAGTGCAACGTACAACGGAACTTCGAATTTGACAATCGAATATACCGTAGAGATCGGCACGACGAGACGATCAAAACGGTATATAGAAATCAGTGGTACGATCATCCGATAAAAATCGATATCGGTACCAGAATACTGCTATTTTGTAGAAAATAAGAACGATGGAGCCAAAGATGTCCGAATTTTGAAAAACGACAAACTGTCATCTTGCTCAGAAGATGGTTTAGAATTTTTCTATGTAAAATATTTTGGGTTTGAAAACGTTTTATTTTCAACGCTTTTTAACTGATTAAATTTGAAGTGAATTTACGTGCGAAATAAACTTTCGTATTTTCGGACGAAAATTTACCAGTTGCTATGTTTAACTGGACGTATTCCAAATATTAAATTTTTATTTCAAAATTTTATCGTTTAAAATTTCACAAAATTTTAACTAATTACGTTATTAAAACGGTTAAAATTTACGGGTCGTTACACCGTAGATCCTTATGTTGCGGAAAACAATGCTGAAGCAATACCGGAAGTAAATGTTGCATTATGACGTGGTAATCATGTGACTTCATATTTTTTTAGTTCAGGAGGGTTGATGCTCACATTGTTATGGAAGTTCGAAGAGAATTTGCTCGGCACTTTCAAAATTTTCAAAACGGTGCAAAACCGTATCTTTTCTTCTTTGCTCAAAGTGAAAGTCGCATTTGGTATGGTTACTTTACTTGTTTCAGGATCTTCTATCACCCACAACTTTTGTTTTATACCCATGATTTTCAAATCCTTCCGTGCATTGATCCCATCTTTTGACATGTCTTTATGGTTCATAATTGTGTTGATCAAATGTTTCGTGACATTCATCTCCGTATGCATAACATCAATATTATGTCGGGTCAAATTTGTTTTCTAATATGGCAAATCAAAGAACTTCAACCTCCTATACCATGCAGGAACTTCTTCATCGATCGTCTTTTTCTGTTTTCGACCAATTTCCGGTATGTTTTTACCAACTTTCATTTTTATATTCGCTACCTTTTTTTCAACTTGATAACCAGTCAGTGGTTTTGGAGGACGCTTAAGTTCTTGCTCATTGTTGAAATTTGTCTTATCGTATCGAAACTTGTGTCCGGACGGAAGAAATCTACGATGTCCCATGTAACAAATCTTCTTACTTTCAGGGAGATAAACAGATGTAGTTTCTTCTCCACAAATAGGACATGCAAAGTAGCCGTGAGTTGTACATCCCGATAAAGTCCCAAGAGCGGGATGATCATGGATTGCCCACAACACTCTAGCTCTCATTATGAACTCAGATTTCTTAAATGAATCAAATGTAACGACTCCTTCCCATAACTGCTTTAACTCATCTATCAAAGGTTCTAAATAAACATCAATATCCTTCCCCGGTTGTTTTGGCCTAGAAATCAACAGTGTTAACATTGAGAACTCTCTTTTCATGCACAAAGATGGAGGAAGGTTATATGGTACTACAATTACTGGCCAACAGCTGTAAGGGTTAGTTAAAGAAGCATTCGGACAGAAACCATCTGTTGCTATTCCAAGCGTGATATTTCGTGGTTCAGTAGCAAACGAAGAATCAAAAGAATCTGTAGTTTTCCATTGAGAAGTAGCACGCGGATGACGCATTACGGTTGTACCGGACTTGGCACGACCATGCCAGGTCATCGCTTCTGCTATCCATGGTACAATATACAGTCTTCTCAATCTAGAAATTAAAGGAAAATGTCTTAAGGTCTTTTGAGGTACTGTGGTAGCTTTTCTCTCTTCGTCGAATGATGTCTTATATCTTGGTGCGTTGCAATTTGTACATGAAACTTTGTTCGCATTATCTTTCCAGTACAAGATGCAGTCATTAATGCATGCATCATAAGTTATGTAATTCATCCCAACTTGCTTAATGATCTTCTTCACGTCGGGGTACTTTGACGGTAGCGTGTTACCTTCGGGGAGTAACTCCTTTATGAATTCGAGTAGTGCAGTCACACCATTGTCTGAAAAGCCGTATTGGGTCTTCAAGCTATTCAGTTTCACAATGACATACAACTTTGTAATCTCCTTTGGACAAGAAGGATACAATGGCTCTGTTGCAGTTGCACTATCAAAAAATGATTTATCCGTAAACTGCTCACCAATATTAGCATTATCATGCAACTGACTTGTAGGTTGAAAATGATGGAATCTATCTGCATCATTGATCAAATCCTCCATCCTAATATGTTCGGACTCATCAGTATTTGTGGCATGACTAACCGGTTGTTGTTTTGGCTTCTCCGGTATTCTTTCCCCGTGAAAACACCACACGGTATATGATTGAACAATACCATATCTAAGCAAATGAAAATGAATTTCATTTAATTTGAATGTATCTTCATTTTTGCACCGCGTGCAAGGGCACGAATACTTTTCCTTATTGCCACCGTTTTCAGCAACAAATTTAACGAAATTTCTCACACCTTCCACATATTCTGTATTTCTTCGATTAGATTGATTCATCCATTGTTTGTCTATACTAAAAGACACACTGAAAGAAAATAACAAGAGCTAATAAGAAATCATGGGTAACAATATCTTATGGCTTTCCACCAAGTTCAACTCTGATATTAACTAAACAGATGTATATTTTTCTGATTTCACTTGAAATTTAACATTAGCATCAAACTGTTTCCAAAAAATTTGCCATTACAACGCCGCCATTTTGTAGCACCAGAGTAATGTCTATGCATTACCCCTCTCCTGATACTTGGCTTGCGCCATTAACAATAATTTTATCCACTTACTAAATATGGTCTCATATTTAGTAAAACAAAATTCATTGCATCAACTTATACCCTAGCAGTCACTATAAGCAGCTATGTCTAACTAGCATGCAGTACAGTACAACATTTAGGCTTTAGTAAATATGAGAATGCACACTACAACACTACTTCTCTTCCATGTTGCAATGTTTGGCTGATGATACACCACACGTACGGGGACGTGTTAGATTATCTCACATTGTACAATTTGTAAAACAAATCATATATAAATGTAAAAAGATCATCCTTTGCATAACCAATTGTTTCTTGGTTCTCTAACACTGTACACTTAAAACATCAAATATGTATTCTGATGGTTCAGATTAGAAGGTGCATCTCTACTTTGGCAAACTGTTAAAGAGTAGTAGATATTGACTATAATCAATCCCCAAAAACTTAATGAAACATCAATCCTAAAAGATGAAGATAATGATGGAACTCAAATGACAGCTTATATGGTAACACTAAACAAACCCATAAGCAAGCATTATAGGGAATAAACTGTTCCTTAACTTGTGTTGCATCCCTTTCTTTATTATTCTAAACTACAAATATAAGCATGTAATCTTTTCCTATTATTCAACCATAGAAACGAATGGATTCACCGTGTACAGACAGCCAGTCGTCGATAATACATATAAAGCACTGAGTAGAAACACACATGCTTGTTTTCCAAATAATTTACTGATTTCAATTAATCATGTGTGGATTACAGATTAATTTGTTATCATTGCATTTGACAATCTTTTAACTAAGTTGTGATAAGTCAATTTTCACAAATTGCAGATAAATATAGTGTTCAGAAATCAAATACATCTTCTCTAGTTTCTTACACTCTGAACAAAAAATAGTCATGTCAGCTGGCAGCAACAACAGAAGGCACAACACTAGCCTGTTGTATGCCTTCTGCTTCAGAAGTGTTGTTGACATTCTTCATTTTAAACTACATCGTTTCTTTGCATTTTGAACACTGGCTTGTAGCAGTTTTGCAAAACTCAAACAATCATATGACTTGTTTATATAATTGCAAAACAATAAAAGCTGCAAAGTCAAACTGCATAAAATTGCAAAACTGCAAAACATGGCTTGTATCCTGCTTCTAGCGATTTCATTATGAAATCAATTCACGGTTAATCCTAAGATCATCAATCAACCAAAATTAAAAAATTTAAAACATACCAGAAAACTCAAAGAGCAGCCGTGCAGTGCGACCAGTGAACAATCGACATTTGTTGATGGTGATAGGCAGAGCCGGCTTGTGCTTGTGCTGGCGCCGATTCTAGGGTTTGTTCTTCTTTTCGATTTTTTTTCGTGCGTTTCTGAATCGCTGAATCGCGATTAATTTCTTTCTGAGTCGCGAATTTTGAAGTAGGGTTTTTTTTTTCGCGGGGGGTTGCTCTGTCTGAGAGGGCCACTGATTGGCGTTGAATGAAGGAAGAACTGGTGCGGCTGGAAGGAAGATGAGTTCGCAGCCGGACACGATTAGGTGGAAAGATGGGTTCGCGGTTGGATGGAAGATGATTTCACAATTAGATGGAAAGATGAGCGGGTTGAAGCAAATCGAATTGGTGGAATTGGGGTTTTTTTTAGATTTAGGTTTTCTTTTTGTTGAAAGAGGACGAAATGAATATCAAAGTAAAGGAGGGAAGGAAAAGTGACGGGCCAATTATTTTTGGCTCCCAGCAAATATTTGGCACAAAATTAGCGCCATTATATGCCACAACATTTACGACGGTTACAAACCGTTGCTAATTAGCCACGGTTGAAAACCGTTGCTAGTTGGAATGAAGCGCGCCAAAAATTATGGCGTGAAAGGATGAAATTCACCGCCATCATTTGTCTCCAAAGAAGCTACGGTTAATAACCGTTCCCAATTAGCAACGATAAAAAACCGTTGCTAACTGAACCAAGACGGTGATTAACCGTTTCTAAACGGCAACGGTTAATAACCGTTGCCAAATGCGCAGATGGTTAGTTGCAAATCTCAGTATTTGGTGTAGTGCTACTTCTCTTCGTTTGTACTGCGTCTTTTACGATCTTCATTATCCTTGATAGCTTGATATGTCTTGGCAACAGGTCGTTTGGACAAAGTGACGGGGGACAGTGTCGTCACGATTTGGATTGTGACCCTTGAACTTGTCCGGTAGGATGATACTAGCAGTTTAGTAGTCTTTATCCAATGTCGAGCTTGAGAAATGTTAAATTTATCAATTTTAATATCACTTGATCATTCAAAACGACATTTATTCCCATAATGTCATTTTAAACTCATCATATATTCCATTTGATTCATCGTTTTCACCCAATAAGGTTTAGTTGTAGATAACAACACTATTTATAACAATAACGATTTTAAACCCGACATTGGATACTAATAATTGGACTGAAATGAAGTAAATAACTTAATCAATGAAATTTAAACTAAATGAACATGTATAAAATTATCCAAACAAGTATTAAATCATTCAAGATTACATTATTTCAATTAAAGTGGCCTTTTGAATTGTTTAACTAGGGCTTGGGTGATAGTTGTTATGCATTTGAAGTCTTGATGTGGAGAGCCATCTCTTCACCTTTCCTTTTTTCACGTCACTTTGCCTCTCTGATCTGAGACATAACATTCCTGACTAGTGCTCTAGTCATCTTAAATAGCTTCAACCCCATTCTCAGTAGGGAACTTCATCATTAGACATCATTGACCTGCGACTATTCTAAAACAAGCAAGGGTCGGTCGACCCAGAAATGCATTGTAAGATGAAAGTTCATCAATTATCACAACGATCTGCACCCGCACAATCTTGTAGTCACTTTCACCTAATTCCATCGACCAGTCAATACAATAGGCTCTCTGTCCTCTTCGTTACTTAAATATAGGATTTACATGGCTTTATGTCCTTCGGACTAATCTCCATCTAGTTAAACGTCTTCTTGAACAGAATATTAACTGAGCTTCCATAATAAATCAAAACCCGATGCATAGTTGTTGGACCTACCACGCCCGTAATCACCATATGGTCAAGCATTAATGCTTGCACCTCGTTAGTATCTCTATTTTAAAAAATATCATCATTCACTATTCCAGAGCTCCATCTTCGACAACAAGACAACACTATTGCGGTACACGTTTCAGCAAGCTTCCATACCATTCCATCTTATTTCAGCTCTTCTTCACTAGATGTTGTCCTTCAATTATCGTGTTTATATCAATCCTACCTTCTGGTCACCTAGGCCCCTCTCCGCTGGACCTAGGTTGATCCCTCTAGGCCTTCTGCCCTTGAGGTCTAGCATTCTGCATGCCATCTTACGAGTCTCTCACGTACTGTTGCAACTTCTTCTTATGCATCAAATCTTCAATCATGTCCCTTAAGTGGCGACACTCATTAATATTATGTCCCTGAGTGTCATGAAGCGACAATACTTCCCTAAGCATCGTTCGACTTTAGTTTCCTCCCTTTGAGGTGGCTTCTTGTAATTCTCTATTCCTTGTGTAGCAACGTATATATTTTCAACGGTATGGTTTAAAGGAGTGCAATCCTCCGGCTTCAAGAACATCGGACGATTTTTGGTATCATTCCTTTTACCACCAGCGCTCTGATTTCTTTTTTTATTATTGCTATTAGTTCCCACCTTCACCACAACATTATCGATGATTTCACCAATTTACTTAATAACAATATTGCTCTACACAACTTCATTCGACAATCTACCGCTGGCATTTCCAACAGCTAGGTTTGCCTCTTCCAAGCGCAGAAATAGGGATGGCTTGTGATAGAACTCCTTTATAGTAGGTGGCTGCTTCCTTTTTAGCCATCTACCAAACTCTGTATCTAGGTGTACGCCCCGAATTAACGCCATCAACATAATATCCTCTTTTGGATTGCTCACCTTGATCATAACAGTATTAAACCTACTCATAAAATCCTTTAGGGTCTCTTCGACACCCCGATGAATACTCAACAAGGATATCACATCCTTTAACCTAACATGTGGAGCTTGAACTACTCCTTAAACTTTCCTGCCAGTCGATCAGATGAAGATATGGACTTCGATATGAGCCAAGTGAACTACATCGTAACTACCCTATCTAAAAATAAAAGGAAACACCTTTACCTTATAGCGATGATCGTCGGGAACCATCCATGCGCCACTCATATTTTAATAGATGCTGTCTAGGGGTCTGTTGTCCTATTATACAATGACATTGTTGGCATAACAAATCTTTTAGGACACTTCACTTGCAAAATATCATCAGTAAATAGGTCCTACTAGGTGTTGAGCTCCATTCTTTCCTCTTTCTCTACTGATTCTCAATCAGTAATCTTCTTACCATATCAGCAATATATTCTTGACTGACTTGATTATTCGGATGGCGACCATTAGGAATAACCTCGAGTGTTTTACTCTAAAAATGCTCTCGGTTCATTCAATAATGTCTAGGCTTTCTTGTCTTTAGGAGAGCCACTCGTCCAGATCTTTTATGAAGCCAGGCTAGATCCACGACATTCATATGAGCACCGCAATTCAACCCAACATCACTGCCAATATCCTACAAGATATCTCCACTGTCAGACAAATTAACGGCATCAGAAAGTTGCACTTTGGAACCACCTCCAACATGCTCGAAACTGACATGATTTTGGTCGTTAATGACCATGTTGATCGTGGTCAAAACTTGGCCACTTCCTGATGTGCTCCTCTTTGACGTCCTAACTACCTTTTCTTTCATTTTATGCTCGTCTTCTCTCAAATTTTGATCATGTGATGACAAGCTTTGTTCTTTAGAACTTTAACGCAATGAATTCCTATGGCTGTTCCTACCCCTTTCTATTTGCTAGTGTAACGAGTCGTATTTTACATGTCGGATGATCATAAAATATTATTTTTTATTTCATATGAGGTCGTATGGCCCTAAGACTTTCGAAAATGACAACTACAGACATTTTACACCTTTAGAATTTTTATCGGACTTGAACCCTAAAATTCTTGTAAAGCCTATAACTTTTGATAAAGATTAAATCAGGGTCTGAAGTCACTTATATTGGGTAGGTTGTGGTTTCCCTTTTCGTAGAGTGGTCATAATAGGAAAACAGATTTACCGTTTAGGAGATATATCCATTTTAGCTTTTGTTTGCTGCTGGATAGATTAATGGGTAATTAAAGAGGCTTAAGGGTTAGACCCAAGGCCCAGGGATTTGGGCCAATAGTGGCCGAAACAACAACCCTAAATCATTTCTCTTCTTCCCAAATTAGATCAAAACCTCCATTAACCCTAATTTCATCAAAAAGCTCCTCCCTTTTTTACTAATCTTAGCTAAATCCTTCATTAAAAGGGTCATTAGCAAAAGTGGATCATAAATTCTTCATTTTGGTGCTTTGATTTCGAATTAGCTACTGTTCACATTAGATCTAGGGGTTTAAAGTGGTAATTTGGGTATTAGGTGAGTGGTTCTTGATCTCTCACTATCCTATGCTTGTCCATATAGTTAAACTAAGTGTTTTAACATGATTTTGATAGTAAAATGTTTCCTAACTTTATTTACATCCTTAAATGATTTTAGACAAAATTATAAAGATTTAAAATGGTTTTTAATTGGTTTTGCAACCCCTTTTGATCATATTGACATGGCAGTGTAAAAGTTAAATTTAGACTAGAATTTGTATGATAATCATATTTTGATGAATTGCATGTGTGCATGGATGTATATCGATGATATTTCAGTTTTGTATGCTGTGCTTTGATATGGTTTGTTAGTGCTTTTAGGTAGTTGGGAATGAGGTCGTGGAATCAAGAAAATCGAAGGCAAAAGCGATTAGAATTAGATGAAACTTGGACGAGGGGCTCTAGAGGAGGAGAGGAGCCTAAGATTCTGGTCGCATGAAGTTTGAGGTTGATTTGGGTTGTCAATGAGAATTCGGTGGTGATTTAAATTCTTATTGGTGGACGCTGGTGTGATTCAATTCGATGGGTGGTGACTTCGGGATATGTTTTGGGCTAAGGCTAGGAAATATTAGGGTCGACTTTGGGATCATGGGTGTGCATGGGAAGTCCAATTAGCTCGATGGTAGATGGAATACTTCTACTCAAGGGTGGAAGAACTTAAGACATGCTTCGGGATAAGGAAAAAGAGCTAAAGGCCTTATTTGACTAAGTAAGGGGATAAATACCGATCACCTAGGTCGGTGCTGGGCAATTTTCCTGGCGATGTGAGGAGCTTAGCGACTTGAAATATGAGAATCGATGGAAGTAAAATGACCAAAGCTAGTCAATTTTTCAGTCTGGCACCAACCACTTCATGTTGATACCGACCTGAATGTTTAGGACTAGTGGCGATGAAACTTCTAAGGGAGGATGACTCTGGAGGTCGTGCTGAAGGTGTTTGTTTACTCGCTTCGGGTTCAATGGCATGCAACAACATGATGAAGTATGATAACTTTAGAGCTTCAATGATGGTAACTCGATGGTGAATGGAGTTAGATTCTAATAACGGTGGCTCGATGTTGAAAGGAGTCATAGATTGATTTTCCACAAACGGGCGGTTTCTAGGAAGGGCGACCCATGAATAGAATGTTGAATAATTCTATCATAGAGAGAAAGAAACCTTGAATGGTTCCTTGAGAATAAGGGAAACTGGGTGGAGAAAGGAAAGGGCTTGGATACGTATGCTAAGGGGTCGTTGATGCTTGAAGTGTTTTTTGATGTACTCGAAAGCAAGGGTATTGTGAGGACGCTCGTTGAATATTTGGAATGGTTACCCCGGGTTGGTGTAATGGATCCGAATACCCTGGACCGATGAAATAGGTCTTGTGTCAGCTTCAGGCTGTGAGTGAGTACACCAAAAACTAGGATTTATCTATTAATCCCCGACAGAGGAATGATAATATGAGTTATCATATATCTAGGTCATATTGACTGATAGCGAGGATTGTTTGATATAAGTTATGTTTGCTTTGGTTGTTTTCTCCCATAGTTTATCACTTTTGGGATGTCACTTGAGATATGTACTGTAGATAGGGATACCTAGACACCCGTTATTGTACTTAGGTTATAGTACACCTTTATGATGTTGTAGAGTAGAATATTATGTTCTTTATGTGCTAACTCTAGGTTGCAAGGATAGATTATGTATGGTTCGTATACCCTCGTTCCTTACTATATCGACTTGTATAATATTTTGAGATTCACCTATGGCGCACGTCAAACTGTTGTCTGACTTGAGGTTTTATGCTATACTTCTTATTATCTCGGATACTCTTAAATGAGTAGACTAGATAGCAGGTTTAGGTGTAAGCAGTTGCTATGTAAAGGACGAGCTGGATGGAGCTTTCTCGTGTTATATATGGATATACTATTGCTACTCCGCTGTGCAACAGTGTGGTGCTTAGACAATGTTTTATTTACTATTGAGAAGTTTTATTTAACTTTATTTCCATTGTATAAATTCTATTACTATGTTGTATAACTTTGTGAATCCGTGCTTTGATATTTGGTTCACTTAGTTATTAGTGTCTCTCATGTTTCATATACGTGAAGTATATTTTATTTTATTCGATGTGTTGTGAGATATAGAACATGTTTAATGTTTTTCATTTACTTTAATACAACAATTGATGATCATCCTACATCGGCCGAGTACCGTAGCAGCGCACTGTTTAGTTATACTGGGTGCTGGTGGTGTAGGGCGACCATCACATTTGGTATCTAAGCTTAGGTTGCACGATCAACCTGAGTTAATATCGTGGTCCAGTAGAGACAGGGAAGGAGATATCACCCTAAACTGTATTGAGAGTTTATATATACGAGAGAGAGCGTACTTGTAATATATTTTGGTGTAAAAAACTATATAGTAGTATATATAGTATATAAGTCGCATGCACACACGAATACCATTGATGCGGTTTTCTTTTATGAAAGATTTATCATCCTTATTATAGATCAAGAATGAGCCAGCATATGAGAAACCTTGTGAGGAACTCTGTCTCTAGAATCAAGAAAGGAGCAGGTTCGAGGGTTGCTAATCCTAACTTGCAGGCGATGTTCAATGCAATGATGCCGACATGTTGCAAAATGCCTAAGCGTCCGCTCCGAATTTTGCTGTAGGTAGTGGTGCTCAAGTGCAGGGGCCTAAAGCCGATTTCGCTAAGTTGAATAGATTTTACCAGTCTGGCGACAAACTATTTCAAGGCACGGAATTGGCCACGGAAGTGTAGGATTGGTTGGACACCGGTGAAAGGATTTTTAATGACTTTGAATTGGATGATGTGATGACGAGGAGGTTAGCTTCCCGACAGCTTCAGGGTAGATTCATGAATTAGTGGAACGCTACTAGAGTTGCTACACATAAGGATTGTTTACTTGGGATCAGTTGAGAACCCAATTCAAGGAGAAGTTTATTTCGGTTGCTCAGAAGTAAGTGATATTCAGGAAATTTGCTGATTTGAAGCAAGGAAACATGTCTGTCTCCGAGTATGTTGCTAAGTTCGACACTTTGTCAAAATATGGTATGTCTTTTATCGACATTCTATTGAGAAAGAATAGAATGAAAAGTTCCTTATAGGTTTGGACGATTATTTGATGGAGAAGTCGCTGAGTCACATCGATGAGCCATTTTAGAGACCTGTTGAGAAAGCTCTTCGCAAGAAGAGTTTGTACCCCAAGTCCTAATCCATTGCTATGGTTAAAGAAGAGCCAAAAATGCAACAAGGTGGTGGAGGAAAAAAGAAATAAAATGGAAAAAGGAAGCAGTTTTAAGGAAAGAATGCTTAGAAGAAGGCGAATTGGGATCCTGCCTGTTATGGTTATGGACAAAAGGGTCACTTGATTAGACACTGCAAAGCCGATGGAAATAAGTGCTACAATTGTGGCAAGTTCGATATATGGAGAAGAATTGCCGAAAACCAGCATACCAAAAGCAAGTTGTGAAGGCATATGCTTTGGATGTTGTCCCAACTTCGTCGAGTACTCCCTCGATGAAGGAGAAAGGGAATGCAACGAACCATAATTTAAGTCGTTTGAATTTAGAGTATTTAATTTATTTTAAATATTGAAAGGTTAATTTTTATAAATTAAATAACTTGGATTTCAAATAAAATGATTTATTTGATAATTAAATTATTCAGTTTAATATTTGAAATTTCTTAAATAATTGAATCTTGAATTTTATGTGAATGAAACCGATTTCTAAAGTTGATTTAAATTCTATTTGAATGATAAGGGAGATAATAAACTTTTAATTTGGATTTAAAAGTGATTAAATTGAAATTACTCGTTTTAATTAATCTGTAAAAATAGCCTTTTGGGGCACTGTCTCGGATTTCGACGGAACCGGTTTCATCGGATCCGTAGTAGTGAATTATTATATGCCGTCGAATTTCATAGCGATCAGACGTATCGTTTGGTCGTGCGAGTTTGAAACGCGTAAAAATTAATTTAAGAAGTTAATATAAATAACTGGATTTGAAAACCTATCTTCTGCATATGATCGAATTAGAGCTCGAAATTAGTTCCATTGTATTCGGAATAGGGGTATAACATATAGAACGCCAGGTGGCATGTCTCGTTTGGAGTTCGAGATTTTTGGTTATATTTTTGTGGAATAAATTAAAAATTTAAATAATATATATATTTGTTTTATTCGGTCATGGATCCCTTTACCCTAGACCAGACCCACATACATGCTGCCCATACCTCCATACTTCTCCTTGTTAATATAAATAATCCATCAAATAAGAACTTGCACACTATTTTTCTCAAATTCAAACTATGGCCATCCAACGACCATTATCAATCGGAGCCGCTCGAGGGCATTTCAGGCTGAACATCCAACTAGAGAAATGTCGGCATCGACGAATTGAACTTGTTCAATGGTGGAGATTGACTTTGGCGTGGCGAGGTTGCAGCGGTTCATCAATGAACGGAGGATTGGTTGGTGAGCACGGCAGCACACTAAAAGTGGTTAGGGGCCTCGACGTTTGGGGCAATTGATAGGGCAAGGTCAGGTGGTGCTTCGGAGTTGTCACCATGGTTCCCAGTGGTGCTCTAGCATGGCGGCGACGTGAAGAAGTCGACGTCGAGATGGGTTCTTATTCGCGTGCCAGGTGGTGGAGCTCGCGGAGGGGGAAAGTTTGGCGATGTCGGCTAGGCGAATCGTTGACTATGGAGGGAGGTCGAGGTGAAGTTCGGTCAGCCATGGTGTTTTGATTTCGACTATAGGCGGGATGTAGATTTGGGGAAGATGATTTGTAATTGGGTAATTAGTTAAATTTGTAATTAGTTTAATTATTTATAAATTTAAAAAAAAATCGTTAACTTTAAAACCGGGTAACTTTCGCATACGAGGTCCGTTTTGAGCGCGGCAGGTTGATTTTGTGTTCGTATCAGCGAGCACTACGCTATGGAATTGAAGTGGACGAATTCAGAGCTAGTTGGAATTTTGGATTATGATTGGACGCTCGTTCAATTTTAATTCAAGACAGAATGTTTGGACGACAATTAAAATCAATGTGAGTTAATCTCACCTTTTTGGATAATCAGAAATATTATTTAGTCAATAGAATTATTTATTGGATGCGTAGATATTATATTGTTGATTGTTATTGGCTGTTTGGATAATTTAATACTTTATAGTTGGATTGGATATATTACCGCCTATTGGAGCGGATGAGACCCTATTACGTTCCCGTGTAAGAGCGGATGACCCTTGTATATGAATCCCGCCTCGAGGTGGTTGATTTTTTTTATGATTATATACCGTATGTGATGCAGGGGGACATGTTAGAGGGATCCAACGGGATTCCTCACACTATTGATTTATTTTCATATAAATTTATATATGATATGTTGGATGTTATAATTGATGACATGGACATGATTTTGTTTATTTAGTGCTTCAGTAACACCGGGCCTTATATTTTGGTATTTTAAAATACCATAAAATAGTGATTGATTTCGAAAAGTGATTTCAAATTTATTTTGAAATTTATATATGTTTTAAATAATTATTCTTGAATTCTTTGAAGAAGTAATTTATTTTAAAATCAAAGGTATGATTTTTAGAGATTATAAATTTATAGTTTTGTAAAGATTTTTAAGATCTTGGAAAATAAGTCAACCTTTTATAAGAAAGGGATATTGTTATAAAAGAAAATAGAAATATTTTAATATAAATATTATTAACCATTTATATAAAATGGTGCATATATATATGTATGCACATATCTTATAATTTATTTATAAAGGTGAAATTTGTAGATGTGATAATTTACAAAAGTTATATTTTACAAATGAAGTTAAGATTTGTAAAATCTTATTTTATTTATAAAAAAGGATAGATTTATAAATGGTGTTTTATAAATTAAAATGGAACTATTTCCATTTAATAGATTGGAGAAATAAATCAAATGACGGATTTATTTTATGGTGTGGGAAGATGTTTTAGAGAATAGTTGATTCTATTTTTGGTAATTGAAAGTGAGGGTAAATTTGGAATTGTAAAATGATATTTTATAAATTAAAGGAAATTTATAGAAGAAATTTATACCTGTGGGAAAACAAGATTAAAAACGATTGGAATTATGTGTTGAATGAGGTTTATGAATAAGTGAGATTCATAAAGGAAATAGAATTGTGAATGGAGTTAATAATTAAAGGAATTTTATGAAAGGAAGTTTCATAAAATAGAAGGGATACATAAATATAGCTTTATAAATATGGAAACAGTTAAGTGAAAAGTTAAGTATGGATTTTTATCAAAAAAATATAATTATGTTTTAAAATTTGTTTATTTATAATAATATTTTTTTTAAAGTGGTTATTCAATATTTCAATATTTTGAAAAGTTTATTATTTAAATTATTAATTATTAATATGGTTTGAAATAAATTATAATTATTTATTAGTAAAGTTTTGGAAATTAATTATTGGTATTTATAAAAATGTTAAGGCAATTTTTTTTAATTAGGATGTTTGGAATTTATTAATTATTATTTTAAATTTTTTTAAAGTTAGTATCGATTTATTTATAATGTTATTAGTATATGTAGTGATTGAAGGAAAAGAGTAGAATTTGTTATAATTATTTCCGAGATTTATAAATGGAGTTTTATAAACAAATGGGGTTTTTATAAGAGGAATCTTATAATATGTTTTGGAAAACAAAAAGGAAGATAGGTTAAAGGATAAAAGAGATTTTATAAATGGTTTTATATATTTATACGAGGAATTTTAGAAATGGATTTATAGATTTATAAAAGAAGTTTATAAATGGTTTTGTGGATTATAATAGGGTTTATAAATGGTTTTAAATTGAATAAAAAAGGGATCTTCCAAATTGTTGGTGAATATACTTATACCACCGAGATAAACATTTAAATATTTTCTCAAGTATTGAGTAACAAGGATTTTGGGGTTTATATCAATCTTTGTAAAAAGGATTTTTGGTCCAAATAATTACAAAGTAGATTTAATTAATGAAGGATTTTTAAAAGAGGCTTAGTGCTGCTTGGAGCTTAACCAATGTTGGATTTTTCAATGGAATTAAATCCCTAATTGAATGATTGTTATTCGATAGTTAAATAACCGACTATTGAATTTGGACCCAAATGTAACTTTGGAAATATCTACGAGAAGCACGCGAGTTATGTGGCACAGTCATTTCCGATGATGCTGTACTGTGCGTATAAATCTCGTTTCGTCCTCCTAGGACAATGATAAGGAAATCCGTCCACTAACGGTTAGGAGATGATCTCCGATCTTATCTTTGACTGTTTATTTCCTATAGAAACGGGGTTGAGTTTATCGGAAATTATCGAAATTTAACTCGGTGAGACCAGGATCATATATGTTATCCGAAAACCACTTCGACCCAACAAATGCATTTCGAAGTGAAGACATCTTGAAGTTGATGGAACTTGGAGACAGAGCTCTCAAGTGTTTTGTTCAGTCCCAAACGAATTTGTATGGATGAATGGTGATATTGCATTGTTGCCTTGAGGGCAATGTTAGCATTCCAAGTGGGAAGCGCTATATAAAGGTAAAACGTAGCCTTGAGCCTCATCAACTAGGAAATGACAAAAATCAGGCATGTAGTAGGGCCAAGTGGGTCGCTCCCATCAGGGTATGGTCATTCCAAATCTAGATCAATTACTATTTAATCTTGTATGCTTCGAGGCCCAAAGCGGGATGATCATATTCGGTACTACTAGTCAAGTGGTAAGCCAGTCCTGTGTGGAAGGGGTACAAGATGTTCTTGTCAGACCCCGGTGCATTTTATCTAGAGATGTACCTTTGGATGGTAGTTTCTTACCTTATCATAGTATGGAATCCATTCTCCAATACGAGCTTTACCGACTTAGTTGTGCCCAACTATGCTGAAACGTAAGGTGCAAGCATTTCAGCTATATTCATATTTTACTTTGACCCCTAGACATTATTATAATATAAATGGATTTTCTATAGAAATTGTTTTGGTTATCGTAAGGTAAAAACTCGTCCATGTTTATGTGTGACGTGGTCTTACGAGATACTTTTGATTTTCGAAAAGTTTTCTATAACCTTAAAAATCCAGTTGGGTATCTTTTTCTCACGCTGGTTTTCCAGACTGATTCGGGTGTTATTTTATTATAATGCTCGGGTCAGACCGAGCATTACAGATTTTCTTTGGATTCATTGGAGCTCAAGAGACGAGTTGGAGGTCTATAGATCGTATTCACGTATATGTCTATGTTCCACTACTATTGTTGAAATCATCAACATTTGTGAGGACGGGCTGTTATAACTGTCCAGGCCGATGATCGTTATTTGTGTTGTACTCTGATGGATGTAGGTATATAACAGTCTCTCTTTGTAAAGATTTTGATATTATATTATATATTGTTCCGGTGCGACTGTGAGATTTTGTGTTGTTTTACATTTCTTTTCTCTTCTTCTTCTCTTCTCTTCTTCTCTTCTTCTTTCTTCTTTCTTCTTTCTCTCCCATAAATATCAGTCTTTTGTTCAATTTGGATTGGACATGTGTGGTTTATTGTCAACTTGAATTATACGGATTGGCGGGCCGTTATAGTCGGTATCAGAGTGCAAGGTTAAGCGAGAACCTTGGCTTTGGTGGGGCAACTCATTAAGAGATAAGGTAATGGAATGCCTTATTATGTGTTTTGAGTGTATGTATATGAGTCACGTATTTGTTAGTGATTATAAAAAAAAAAATTATATTGTGTTAATTTATCAATTGAGTGGCTTATGAATTCTGGTCGATACGTGGGACTCAACGATATCGATAGGGGTTTCTAAACGCTTAAACAAGGAAAACCAACACAGTATTGTTTGAAATTTATAAATGAAATAATTTTACCTAAATTATATTTTATATATGATGGAATAATTTTTCAAAAATTATTATAGTTATATTAGGTATGTTTGGTTGTTAGTAAATGATAAAATTTGATTATTATCATTTGTTTTTTGTTGTTCTAATAAAAATTGTTATTATTAAAATCTAAAAAATATGAGCATTTGTTAAATATTACATAAGAAGTGAGATTGTACAAATATGATTATTAAAAGTGATTTATAAATGGAAAGGAAATGAAAATTGTATAAGTATATGTATAAATATGGTTTTGTAAATGGAAATGGTTTTAAATACAAGGAATTTGAGAAATTAAATTCCGTTGATTTGGAAATTGTTTTTCTAAAAGTTTAATAATAATAATAATAGTATTATTTTGGGAAAATGTTTTAACTGGAAATATTTTAAATGGGATTTAAATGAAATAGAGAGCACTGAACTCACTTCAGTAGCTGGAAAATAATTTCGGCGATGACGGTCGCATAATCAATATTCATTTTCGAGTTTCTATGTCATGAATTGCTACCATTGAAGTTTGTTTTGGTAAAACAAATTTGTTTTAGATTCCAGAAGTGTAATTTGAAATATAAAAGGAGTTATGTATATATATTGATTTCAAAATGATTTGAAATAAAACCGGTGTTTAAAAATCCTGAATATTCTATCAAAATGTTTTGATAAACATAAGATAATAAGTTTTGGAACTTTGAAGATGGTGTAGATAAAAAAATAAGTTTACAACTTATGAATTTGAAAGGGATAAGTTAAAACAAATTCTTAAATTTGTTGGATAAGAAGGTAAAGGAATGAAAAATCATAAATGCAGATTGGTAATTAAATTTAACTTAATTAAGGTTAAATAAATGGAGTTAATAAAATTTAAATTGATTTGAAATGGAATTTAACTTAAGCTGAAGTTAAATAAAATAAATTTTGGAATGAAATTTAACTTAAGCAAAGTTAAATTAAAGTGAAATTGAATTTGATTGTAATGGATTAATGAAATGAACTAATAAAATAAATTAGTGAGATGAATATGAACTCGAGTTATAAAAGGAAATTCAACTTAAACTGGAAAATGAAGTGAATCGAGCTAATGAAATAAATTAGTGAATGAAATATGGTTTAAAATGTTGTTTATAGAATTAAATGTGAACTTAAGTTGTGAAATAAAAATAAATACCAGTGGTGTATGAAATGTTTATAATAAACTTTAGTAATGGTTTTATGGAAATGGTCCATAAACGAATTAGTATGCAAAGGATTGTTGTTAACCTTAGATTGAATGTAATTAAAGTGAATGTTAATAATTGAATGCAAATCAATTGAAAGGGAATAAATTGAAAACGAATCAATTTAAGGTTAATAAGAAACGAAAGTGTATAAATTGGATGTTGTTGGAAATTCAAATTGGTATGATGGTAAATTAACTGGATGAATATTGTTGTTGATGGTTTCTCTTGTTACAATTGCATATAGTTATGGTATAGTCTATGTTATATAGTGATATTATTTTCTATGTACATATTCTCATTGTTTGTTGAGTGATTAGTAGGTGCGGATGGCGTATGCTTCACATTTGGAGCTCACTTTTGCATTATATTGGTTGTATATGCTTGCTAACACTAAAATAAGGTACACATCTCGGAATACGTATTGTATTTTTAATTTTTTCCCCTATGGGATGCCTCATCCTTGAAGATGAGATGTATATTTGTGATATATATATATATACATATTATGGATTTACTACGATCGAACCGCACAAAGGAGGCACTGGCAAAAATTTTCGTAAATTTAAGGCGTTAGATATTTTTTGTAAAATTTTGGAAAATTTTTGATAACTAAAATTTGGATTTTAGTTTTATAACTTTGAATCGTATTAGTTAATAACTATGAAAAAATTCAAAGACTTAGAATTTTTTTATAAGAAGTTAAATGACAAAGAAAATTGGTAATCCATTTCAACTAATTGTTTTTGAAAAGTTAATGGGTTTGTGATATTTTTCTTACCTTGGCAATTTCATGGACGAAATTCATTTTAAGGAAAATAATGTAACGACCCAGAATTTTAGTCATTTGAATTTAGAATATTTAATTTATTTTAAATATTGAAAGGTTAATTTTTATACGTTAAATAACTTAGATTTCAAATATAACGATTTATTTGATAATTAAATATTTAAGTTTAATATTTGAAATTGCTTAAATAATTGATTCTTGAATTTTATGTGAATGAAAACGATTTCTAAAGTTGATTTAAATTCTATTTGAATAAGAAGTGAGATAGTAAACTTTTAATTTGGATTTAAAAGTGATTAAATTGAAATTGGAAATTACCCGTTTTAATTAACATGTAAAAATAGCCTTTCGGTGCACTGTCTCGGATTTCGACGGTACTAGTTTTATCGGATCCGTAATAGTGAATTGTTGTATGCCGTCGAATTTCATAGCGATTGAACGTATCGTTTGGTTGTGCGAGTTTGAACTGCGTAGAAATTAATTTCAGAAATTAATATAAATAACTGGGTTTGTAAAGCTATCTTCTACATACGATCGAATTAGAGTTCGAAACTAGTTCCATTATATTCAGAATAGGGGTATAACATATAGAATGCCAGGCGGTATGTCTCGTTTGGAGTTCGAGATTTTTGGTTATGTTTTTGTGGAATAATTTTAAATTTTAAATAATATATATTTATTTTATTCAATCATGGTTCCCTTTACCCTAGCCCATACCTACATACATGCTGCCCATACCTCCATACTTCTCCTTGTTAATATAAATAAGCCATTGGATAAGGACTTGCCCACTATTTTTCTCAAATTCAAACTATAGCCATCCAATAGCCATTATCAATCAGAGCCACTCGTGGCCATTTCAAGCCGAATGTCCAACTAGAGAAATGTCGGCATCGACGAATTGAACTTGTTCGATGGTGTAGATTGGCTTTGGCATGGCGAGTTTACAACAGTTCATCAATGAATGTAGGATTTGTTGGTGAGCACGGCAGCACACTAGAAGCGGTGAGGAGCGACGAGGTTTAGGGAAATCAAGAGCCCAAGGATAGGTGGTGCTTCGCAGTCGTTGCGGTGGTTCCCGGTGGTGATCTGGCATGGCGGCGATGTGAAGAAGTCGACGTCGAGATGGGTTCTTGTAACGAACCCAAATTTTATATAAATTTAAATTGATGATTAATTTAATTTTTGAATTAAAAATTGTGAAATTAATCGATGAAGTGATGCGAGTTCCCCGAATTAAAATAAATTTTGTATAAATCATTTAAAAGTTAAAAATATTGTATATATGTGAATATATATGTATTTGAGCATATGTGAGTAAATTTGAAATAATATATATATGCATATTTGATTTGAATTTAAATCTTTAAATAAATGGTTTATAAATGAAGATATATAAGATAGATAGATAAAATAAATACATTGGATAAAATCCAATAACAAATTAAATCTAGAAATTTATCTATATTACAAAATAATGAGAAATAAATAAAAGATAAGTATAAAATATAAAGTAATTCATTTAATAAAATTTTAACAACATAATAATTATAGGAATTCATTTGAATTAAAAAGCAACAAAAAAAATATATATACACTCAAGTATAAACAAAACCATATATATGCAAACATGAAAACAAGAGCTTGCAAAGAAAGCCACCTCAAACTATCACATATATGTTTGTACAGCCGAAAGTAGATTTAGCATAGTCAAAGCAAGAAAAAAAATCTAAATATCTGTGAACAAAGGACATTAGCATTGAATGTTTACATCTCTAAGTACACACAAATATTATCTTCAGCCACCAAAGAGAAAAATCCCTGACTTGTTGTACAAAAGAAAACTTAATTTAATCTTGTACAAACAAATAGAATAATAACCTGTATATTTGTTTACATATTTATCAATCTATCTCATTCCATTTTCGTTTATCAAAAATGGAAGCAAACCCGAAGTAATGTTATCTCAAACTAAAACAAACTTTAGTTTATAAACATCAATACAAACCAGGATCAAGAAAAACTTCAGCTGGCAATTTCAATAGCCTGTTTCAAAGCAGTGTCTCTGTTTCAACTATATTCCAAGTGAGTAAACTTATTTTCTTTCATTTGAAATCTACGTTTTTATATTGTGTTATGTTGTATATTGAAAGAGGAATGTGCTCTGTATGTTTTTATGTTACTGGAATTTTTTTTATACAGTTTGTTGTTCAATATACTGTCTCTTTTCCTTTTCTCAGAGCAAAGTGTATTTGAACAAAAATTCAAATGAACTTCATTTAACATTTTTAACTTAGGATTCTTAAACAAAATAGGTTGTGTAAAATTGACTCACAGTTTAAATTTTTGTTTTAAGCTTGAAATAAAAACTTTTGACTCTGTAACCTGAATATTACAGTAAAAATAAAATTTTAAGATAAAATTCGAGCATTGTAAATCATTGAATTGATGTTATAATTTGGATGAACATATGAAAATAGGATTTTCAAAACAATAATGATGATTTTTAGTTGAGTAATTCGAGGGCAGTTCAAATTTGAACAAAAACAACACTTTGATCAATTTCTGGAAATCAAGGAAATATTGGATGTTGAATTTTCATTTGAAGCTAGTTTGGAACTCAATAATGTTAGGAAGAATGTTAAAAAAAATTATTTATTACAAGAATTTTGGGAACGAGAGCAAATTAGGGTTTAAGTTCTACAATTTGTCGAGGTTAGAGACGTGGTCACCACGCCGCCGTTAGGCCACCGGAGATTATCGGACCGGGTCCATTAGGAACACGAGAGACTGGCGAAGCTTAGGGTAGAGTATCGTAGCCTCTGTCGATCAGGCGAGGGAGAACGAGAAGTTTAAAAGTGACTCAATTTTGTTCGAATTTTGGTCGAACAGTCAAATTCCAATTTCGTCAATGTTTCGCGACGCTGGATGCACAAGGGGTTCAGGTGGATGGTCGTTGACTTGGGGGTGGCCGGAGATTCAACTAAGGGCGGCGAACTCCATTGTGCACGTGCACTGTGCACGTTGGTGTCTGGGTTGATTGAATTTGGGGAAGACAGTGTTTTCTCGCGAATGACTCGAAGTATACGTGAGTGACTCGAAGTTTTTGGGTGCTGGACTCGAAACATGTAGGGGAGTGACTCGAAGCAAATTTGAGTTGCCTCGGGTTTGGTTAAACTGGGTTACAGTTTTGTTCAAAACTGTCTACAGTTTGAAATTTTTAAACAAAATTTAAATGAATTTGTAAGCTAGATGTGAATAAGGTTAAATCAAGTTTTAAAACTAATTACTTGAACTAT
The DNA here is from genome assembly GCA_030737815.1 of Allium fistulosum. Classification (NCBI taxonomy): domain Eukaryota; kingdom Viridiplantae; phylum Streptophyta; class Magnoliopsida; order Asparagales; family Amaryllidaceae; genus Allium; species Allium fistulosum. The sequence continues at coordinate 638,307,069 of CM060907.1, read as the reverse complement.
TCTTTCAAATAATAATTATTTATTTTAAAGCTTGGTTAAATAAAGGATATGAAATTTATTTTAACTTCGATTAAGTTAAATCTTAAGTTATTTAAACTTAGTTAATAACGTAATTAAGTTGAAATAAAATAGATGAAGTGTTTTATCATTAATTTAACTTAAAGACTTTTGTTAATTTACAAATTTATGATAATTTGATTTCAAGGCCTATTAAATAAGGAAGTTAAGATAAATGATAAATCTTTCTAATTAATCAAGATTTGGATTACTTAATGATAGTAATTAAAGGACAATTAATTAATAATTAAAAGTTAATTAATTTATGATTAGATGGAAAATTTGTTAATGAAATTAATTAAGGGTTAATTAATTAATGTAATTAATTAATGTAATTAATTAAAGGATAATTAAATAATTAAAGGTTAATTATTTAATATTTAAAGGTTGATGAATTATAATTTAAGATTTATTAATATATTATTAATGGTTAATTAATATATGATTAAAGAATAATTAATCAGAATAATTTGTAATTAATTAATGTTAATTAACCTGGATTTGTGATTTATTCATAAGTAATAAATCTGATTTAATATAATCAGATATTAATTGATCTTACTTATGGGTGTTTGGATTTTATTGGATGATTGAATTGTTTAATATCCCTGATTTGTGATGCTTTGTGATACATCCTGATTTATGTTGTGATCTGTAATTTATTTATCTGTGATATTTATATCTGTGATCTGTGAATGAACGATAAGCATTATAGTTAATACCGCTTATCAACTATACTTTTGTATCTTAATCTGTGATGATTGATGTTGTTGCACTATTGTGTGTGAAAACCCTGGACTACACCTTTACACACACAAATATGGATTTCACGTGGAAATCGGTTAAATCACAGATAATTTAAATCCAATATTTCTGAAATTGAAATTTTAATTTCCATTGATTTTGAAATTGGAAATTTGGGTTTAAAGTGAAAAGCTTTTGAAATGGAATTTCAAAGATAAAAGTTATTTTGAATAACTTAATCGAGTTTTGAAATTTAAATAATTTGATTTAAATTTGAATTCAAGTTTGAAATTGAATTCAAGTTTGAAATTGAATTCTATGATTTGAAACTAGGGATTAAAAATGATGTACAAGTTATATATGGGTTAAACCATTTTACAGATATTGATTTGGGAATTTGAATTTTAATTCAAGGGTTTTAACTCGAGCAAATATAATTGGATTTTTCCGAAAATGAAAACTATTTGTTTTCAAATAATAATAGCTTTCATTTTAAGAAATGAATTTCCAAATTGTGTTGAAAGGTTTCAAGTTTAAAATAAAATTGAAATGTTTTGAAAACTGTGAAATGAGTCTTTGATTCAAAGACCGAATGAGTTAATCCAACTTGAAAAAAAATTGTTTTGAAAGGCTATGAATGAATCTTTGGAAACGAGTTTTGAAAGCTATAAGTTAAATCTTGATTTAAATATTTAACGAGTTAATTCAATTAAAATGGAAATTGTTTTGAAATCCATAAATGGATCTTTGTGAATGGGGTTAACTTTGTGAATTGAATCTTTTTGTTTAAAAGATTAGAAATGGTAATTTGTTTTAACCATTCGAATGAAAAGTTTTGGGTAATAAGTTGTGACTTAATTGAAATCCCATATCCATATGTTTTAAATATTTCGCTCACTATTCGGGTTAGCCGGGAAAGGACCTTTGGGTCGTATAACCCATTCCGAATATATGATACGTCGTAATGGATGGCATTTGATGACCGGTGTTGAAGACCGGATATTTTCGAATACGAAAGGGTTTCTTGTCGATTGTCTCTGCACTGGCTGATCCCTGGTATAGAGATATCCATTTGTGATGGGAAATCTGATCGGGATTATGAATACCTGGAATTGCAAGGGCTTCGTAAGAAGTGCCTTCGGTTCTGTTCGAACTCGGAACAGACTTGTATGGATGTGTCTGACATTACACTTTGAGATTTAAAGCTGGTTTCTATCAAATACATTTCTGTTGGTGGCGGAGAATTTATTCTCTTAGCTTAACACCCTTCTCTGAGACGTATGAGCTCAGAGGTTGTGTAGTTGATGGTTACTAGTGATACATTCCCAATTTGGTAATGTGGCACATGAAGTGCTGATGATCATTTGTTGGTCAAAGCGGTGCTTTGTGAAAAAGCGTGGCTTTGTGAAAAAGCGTGGCTTTGTGAACGAGACTTCGTCGAGCCTCACAACCCGGTAATGGTCGAAACAGGAATGTTGCGGCAAAGGTTTGTAGGGGTAGCGCCCCTAGGGTATGCCATTTCCTTCTGGATAAAAGGTGGTATCATGGTATGGAGCCCAGATATTTTACCTATGGTGATTATATTTTGTGGCTGTTGCTTTGTGATTGAGGATCCTCGGAGAAAGGTTGGTTACGACCGGGGGATGGCATACTTGTGTGTTAGTTACCTAGTTACAGCTGTACAGCGTGAGGTAGCGTCAGTGTGTTAGTTACCTAGTTACAGCTGTACAGCGTGAGGTAGCGTCAGTGTGTTAGTTACCTAGTTACAACTGTACAGCGTGAGGTAGTGTCGGCTTTGTGTTTGCAGAGATCCGGTTAGGTTCTCGGGGCGTCTTTCCAGAGGCGTTTCCATTTCGGTAAGGAAGTTCCTTTGCCTGATCATTTGTTGGAAATCCAAAGAAACAATACGAACCCTGTACGGTTTTAGTTGTATTACCTGCTATGGAATGTGGCGGTAACCTGCTATTGAACGTAGTAGCTATAGTAGGCATACAATAATGGTTGTATGTTGGCTAAGATTGATATTATACTTTTGAATGGTTTTCGACACTATGCACTAATGATAATAATATCGAATGATTTTGCGTAGTAAGCATTTTTGACTATCATAAGAGGAAATCTCCTCCAATTCTGCGATTGCATTATGTGTGTGGTGGGAGGTCTTATGGTAGTTTCATTTTCGAAAAGCATTGCGGGTTTCAATGTTAAAAATTCTTTTGTGTTTGTTTAAAGATAAACTGTTTTTGTTTGCTCATACCAGTCCCATGAATGATCTAGAGTTTATTGTTCCCTTCCTAAACTCTGGGTGCCCACAATTTTCCACACGGGCAGTTTAGAGTTGGGTTTCTCAGATATTCAGGTTGAGTAGATTATCTGGAGCTAGTCAGTCCTTGGACGACTGACCTTGCTTTCCGCTAGCTATGGATTGGAGCATTCTATTGGAGATATTCTATCCACTACTGGTGTTATCTATTTTCCTTCCGCTGCTATTTCTTGTATCATATCTCTGATGTATATTGATATCTGTTGTATCATTCTGTTGTATCATATTGTATCAGATTTTGTAGCTTTCATTGTATCAATGTTATGTAATTGATATATTCTTTTTCCGCTGTGTTGTTATACTTAATTGTGTTATAAGCTCCGGTGAAACAGATTCGGCGTTTGAATCTGCGGCATTTTGAGTACAAGTGAAGTACGGGTGCCGATTTTCGAAGGCCGATTTCAAGGTCGCTACAGTTCTTATTTGCGTGCCAGGATGTGGAGCTCGTGGAGGGTGAAAGTTCGGCGGTGTCGGCTAGGCGAATCGTTGACTATGGACGGAGGTCAAGGTGAAGTTCGGTTAGCCATGGCGTTTTGATTTCGGCTGTAGGCGCGATGTAGATTTCGAGAAGAAGATTTGTAATTGGGTAATTAGTTAAATTTGTAATTAGTTTAATTATTTATATAAAAAAAATCGATAACTTTAAAATTGGATAACTTTCTCATACGAGGTCCGTTTCGAGCGTGAAAAGTTGTGTTGCGTTCGTATTAGTAAGCACTATGCTATGGAATTAGATTGGACGAATTAGAAGCTAGTTGGAATTTTGAATTAAAATTGGACGTTCGTTCAATTTTAGTTCAAAACGGAACGTTTGGATGACAATTAAAATCAATGTGAGTTAATATCACCTTTTTGGCTAATTAGAAATACTATTTAGTCAATAAAATTATTTATTGGATGCGTAGATATTTTATTGTCGATTGTTATTGGCTGTTTGGATAATTTAATATTTTATATTAGTTGGATTGGATATATTCCCGCCTATTGGAGAGGATGAGACCCTATTACGTTCTTGTGTAAGAGCGGATTACCCTTGTATACTAATCCCGCATCAAAGCGGTTGATTTTTTTATGATTATATACTATATATGATGCAGGGGAACAGGTTGGAGGTATCCAACGAGATTCCTCACACTATTGATTTATTTTCATATAATTTAATTATGATATGTTGGATGTTCTAATTGATGACATGGACACGATTTTGTTTATTTAGTGCTTCAGTAACACTGGGCCTTATATTTTGGTACTTTAAAATACCATAAAATAGTGATTGATTTTGTAAAGTGATTTCAGAGTTATTTTGAAATTTATATATGTTTTAAGTAATTATTCTTGAATTCTTTAAAGAATTAATTTATTTTAAAATCAAGGGTATGATTTTTAGAGATTATAAATTTATAGTTTTATAAAATATTTTAAATAGAGTTTTGAACAGTAAACAAAGATTTTTAAGATTTTGGAAAATAAGTCAGCCTTTTATAATAAAGGGATATGGTTATAAAAGAAAATAGAAATATTTTAATATAAATATTTTTAACCATTTATATCAAGTGGTGCATATATATACATAGGCACATATATTATAATTTATTTAAAAAGGTGAAATTTGTAGATGTGATAATTTGCAAAAGTGATATTTTTTAAATAAAGTTAAGATTTGTAAAATCATATTTTATTTTAAAAAAAGGATAGATTTATAAACGGTGTTTTATAAATTAAAAGGAAACTATTACCATTTAATAGATTGAAGAAATAAACCAAACAGCAGATTTATTTTAAGACGTGGGAAGTTGTTTTAGAGAATAGTTGATTCTATTTTTGGAAATTGAAGGTGATGGTAAATTTGGAATTGTAAAATGATATTTTATAAATTAAAGGAAATTTATAGAAGAAATTTATACATACGGGAAAACAAGATTAAAAATGATTGGAATTATGTTTTGAATGAGATTTATGAACAAGTGAGATTCATAAAGGAAATAGAGTTGTGAATGGAGTTCATAAATATAGGGATTTTATGAAAGGTAGTTTCATAAATTAGAAGGGATTTATAAATATAGCTTTATAAATATGGAAACGGTTAAGTGAAAAGTTAAGTATGGATTTTTATCAAAAAAATATAATTATGTTTTAACAATTATTTATTTATATTAATATTGTTTTAATGTAACTCCGCCTGTGTAGTTTTCTATGCAGCCTGTCCTAAGCCAGGATAAAGGAGGAGGGTTGTGATAGGCTTGGCGAGCCAACGTAAAAACCCCAGCCTCTCTTATGGAAATGGAACCTAATTATATTTCGTTAGGGCGTAACCCTCTTAGCGACGCGCCATATCGAGGCTCGGGTATGGTGAAAAGTGAGCAAGGGCTGGGTCGCCACTCCCTTAGTGGCGCGCCATATCGAGGCTCGGGTATGGTGAAAATATGCAAGGGCTGGGTCGTCACTCCCTTAGTGGCGCGCTGCATCGATGCCCCGATGTAGTGATAAATGAGCAAGGGTCTTTGCACTTTACTCGGCGGGTGCGAAGGGTAAGGAAGCTAGTCGATGAAAGTAGGATTCGGTTAGGTAGTTGGAATGTAGGATCATTAACGGGAAAGCTAAGAGAGATAGTTGATACTACGACTAGGAGACGTGTAAATATCTTATGCGTTCAGGAGACCAAATGGACGGGCCAAAAGGCGAAGGAGGTGGAGAACACATGCTTCAAGTTATGGTACACGGGAAAAGAGCGTAACAAGAATGGGGTAGGTATTTTAATTGACAAGAACCTTAGAAACGGAGTGTTCGACGTTAGGAGACAAGGGGACAGGATCATCCTAGTTAAGCTGGTAGTGGGTGATATGATTCTGAACGTCATTAGTGCTTATGCTCCACAAGTAGGTCTAAGTGAAGCCGTCAAGAGAAATTTCTGGGAAGAGCTAGATGTCATGGTTAGGGATGTGCCTAGTAGCGAAAAACTTTTCATAGGAGGAGATTTCAATGGCCATGTTGGTATAACTAGTGGGGGGTTTGAGAGAGTGCATGGTGGTTTTGGATATGGCGATAGGAACCAAGAAGGAGAAGAAATATTGAATTTCGCTATTGCTTATGACATCATGATAGCTAATACATTCTTTAGGAAGAGACAATCACACTTAATTACTTTTAGTAGTGGCCAACACTTTAGCCAGATTGAATTTGTACTTACTAGAAGAGACGACAAACGAGCTTGTGTAGATTGCAAAGTCATACCTGGAGAATGTGTCGTCTCACAGCATCAGCTTTTGATATCCGAGTTTCGTCTCCGAATACGTGTTCAACAGGGTAAAGGAGCCAAGACTAGTCGGACGAAATGGTGGAAGCTCAAAGGAGACGCCTCACGGGTGTTTAAGGATAGAGTGATGGTAGAAGGGGCATGGAATATGGAAGGAGAAGCAAATCACATATGGGATGAGATGGCAAGACGCATTCGGAAAGTGGCTACCGAGGTGTTTGGGATAGCGAAAGGAAATAAACGCGAACCTAAAGATTCTTGGTGGTGGAACAGTGATGTGCAAAAGGCTATCAAAGAGAAGAAGGAATGCTATAAGTGCTTACATCATCACAGAAGCGATGACAACATGCAAAAGTACAAAGTGGTAAAGAAGAACGCAAAGAGAGCAGTGAGTGAAGCAAGAGGTCGGGCGTATGAAGATCTATATCATAACCTAAGTACGAAAGAGGGTGAAAAAAATGTCTATAGGATAGCTAAGCTCCGCGAGAGGAAGACAAGAGACTTCAATCAAGTTAAATGCATCAAAGATGACAATAATAGACTTTTGGTGAAGGACGAGGAGATAAAAAATAGATGGAGAGATTATTTCAACAAACTATTTAATGAAGAAATAGCACTACGATCGAGATAGATGACTCTTCTGATAACACTTGCAGACATTTTGTTCGAAGAATTCAAGAATCCGAGGTAAAGGAGTCACTAAAACGGATGAAAGCAGGCAAGGCATTGGGGCCTGATGACATCCCCATTGAGGTGTGGAGATGCCTTGGAGATGTAGGGATAGCATCGCTAACTAAGTTGTTCAATAATATTTTCAAATCAAACAAGATGCCAGACGAGTGGAGGAAAAGCATACTAGTTCCAATTTTTAAGAATAAAGGAGATATCCAAAGTTGCACAAACTACAGAGGAATCAAGCTTATGAGTCATACAATAAAGCTTTGGGAGAGAGTCATTGAGCATAGACTAAGAAGAATGACAAGTGTTTCAAAAAACCAATTTGGCTTCATGCCTGGGAGGTCGACCACAAAGGCGATTTTCTTGATAAGACAACTTATGGAGAGGTTTAGGGTGCAAAAGAAGGATCTACACATGGTATTTATCGATTTGGAGAAAGCTTATGACAAGGTACCGCGAAAGGTGATGTGGTGGGCCATGGAAAAGAAGAGAGTCCCAACAAAGTACATTACACTTATCAAGGATATGTACGATGATGTTGTGACTAGTGTCAGAGCATGCGATGGTGAAACCGGTGACTTTCCCATTAACATAGGATTACATCAAGGGTCAGCTTTGAGCCCCTACATTTTTGCTCTAGTGATGGATGAGGTTACGAAGGGTATACAAGGTGAGATTCCTTGGTGTATGCTATTTGCTGATGATGTTGTGCTAATTGATGAAAGTAGGATTGGGATTGATAGACAACTGGAGCTATGGAGACAGACTTTAGAATCAAAGGGTTTTAGGCTTAGCAGAACTAAAACAGAATATATGAATTGCAGGTTCAGCGGTGTCAGGTCGGAAGATGGAGATGTCACTCTGGCTGGACAAATAGTTCCCAAGAAGGATTCATTTCGATATCTAGGATCAATGTTGCAGTATAATGGTGAGATTGATGAAGATGTTAGTTTTAGAATTCGAGCGGGATGGGTGAAATGGCGACAAGCGTCTGGGATTCTCTGTGACAGGAAGGTCCCACAAAAGCTTAAAGGAAAGTTCTACAAAACGGCAATTAGGCCTGTGATGTTGTATGGTGCAGAATGTTGGCCTACTAAAAGCCAACACGTCCAAAAGATAAGCGTAGCAGAGATGCGTATGCTATGATGGAGCTGCGGTTATACAAGAAGAGACCGAATTAGAAATGATGATATACGTGATAAACTTGGAGTAGCACCAATTGAGGAGAAGCTAATTCAACATCGCTTAAGATGGTTTGGACATCTTCAACGAAGACCGCCCAAGGCACCTGTGCGTGTTGGAATTATAGGCCATGTTGAATGCTCAAAGAGAGGTAGAGGTCGACCAAGGTTGACGTGGGAGGAAGTAGTAAAAAGAGATTTGAAGGTTTGGGGTATATCCGAAGAGCTGGTGACGGATCAGAGCGAGTGGAAGTTAGCGATTCACGTACAAGAACCATGAGCGTTGAGTTTTATAAGTTTTAGATTATAGGACTAGGAAACATGAGCCTAAGACGTAGGTTTGGTCTTTGACCAATATTACTATTAGTAATATTATCACTATTAGTATTATTATTATTATCATTCCTTTTATATATATATACATATATATTTTATTTTACTTTACTTAGTTATTATTATTAATTTACTTATTTGACTTTATTTTATTTATTGTTATTGCTATTGTTATTATTACTATAACTTTTAAATTGATTTTTTTTTCATTTAGTTTTGGGTTCCATCTCTAGCCAACCCCAACTTGTTTGGGAATAATGGCTTAGTTGTTGTATTGTTATAATGTGGTTATTCAATATTTTGAAAAGTTTATTTTTTAAATTATTAATTATTAATATGGTTTGAAATTAATTATAATTATTTATCAGTAAAGTTTTGGAAATTAATTATTGGTATCTATAAAGATGTTAAGGCAAATTATTATTGTTTTAATTAGGATGTCTGGAATTTGTTAATTATTTTTTAAAACGTTTTAATGTTAGTATTTATTTATAATGTTATTGGTATATAGTAGTGATTGAAGGAAAAGAGTAGAATTTGTTATAATATTTTCGAGATTTATAAATGGAGTTTTATAAACAAATGGGGTTTTTATAAGAGGAATCTTATAATATGTTTTGGAAAACGAAAAGGAAGATTGGTTAAAGGAAAAAGGTATTTTATAAATTGTTTTAGATATTTATAAAAGGAATTTTAGAAATGGATTTATCGATTTATAAAAGGAGTTTATAAATGGTTTTGTGGATTATAATAGGGTTTATAAATGGTTTTTACTTATATCATTGAGATAAGCATTTAGATATTTTCTCAAGTATTGAGTAAGAGGGATTTTGGGGTTTATATCAATCTTTGTAAAAAGGATTTTTGGTTCAGGTAATTACAAAGTAGATTTAATTAATGAAGGATTTTTAAAAGAGGCTTAGTATTTCTTGGAGCTTAATCAATGTTGGATTTCTCTATGGAATTAAATCCCTAATTGAATGATTGTTATTCGATAGTTAAATAACCGTCTATCGAATTTAGACCCAAAGTAATTTTGGAAATATCTAGAAGAAACATGTGAGTTATGTGGCACAGTCATCTCCGGTGATGCCGTACCGTGCGTATAAATCTCGTTTCGTTCTCCTAGGACAATGATAAAGAAATTCGTCCACTAACGTATAGGAGATGATCTCCGATCTTATCTTTGACTGTGTATTTTCTAAAGAACCAAGGTTGAGTTTATCAGAAATTATCAAAAGTTGTTTCGAAGAGACCGGGATCAGATATGTTATCCGAAAACCACTTCAACCCAACAAATGCATTTCGAAGTGAAGACATCTTGAAGATGATGGAACTTGGAGACGGAGCTCTCAAGTGTTTCTTCAGTCCCAGAACGAACTTGTATGGATGAATGCTGATATTGCATTGTTTCCAGGAGGGTAGTATTAGCATTCCAAGCGGGAAGTGCTATATAAAGGTAAAACATAGCCTCGAGCCTCATCAACTAGGAAATGACAAAATTTGGGCATGCAGCAGGGCCAAGTGGGTCGCTCTCATCAGGGTACGGTCATTCCAAATCTAGATCGATTACTATCTATTCTTGTATGCTACGGGACCCAAAGCGGGGTGATCGTATTCGGTACTACTAGTCAAGTGGTAGGCCAGTCCTATGTGGCAGGGGTACAAGATGTTCTTGTCAGACCCTGGTGCATTTTATCTAGAGATGTACCTTCGGAAGGTAGTTCCTTACCTTGTCATAGTATGGAATCCATTCTCCAATACAAGCTTTACGGACTTAGTTGTGCCCAACTATGCTGAAACGTAAGATGCAAGCATTTTGACTACATTCATATTTTACTTTGACCCCTAGACATTATTATAATATAAATGGATTTTCTATAGAAATTGTTTTGGTTATCGTAAGGAAAAAACCTATCCGTGTTTATGTGCAGCGTTGTCTTACGAGAGACTTTTGACTTTCAAAAAGTTTTCTATAACCTTAAAAATCCATTTGGGTGTATTTTTCTCATGTTGGTTTTCCAGACTGATTCGGGTGTTATTTTATTATAATGCTCGGGTCAGACTGAGCATTACAGATTTGCTTTGGATTCATTGGAGCTCAAGAGACGAGTTGGAGTCTATAGATCGTATTCACGTATATATCTATGTTCCTCACGTATATATCTATGTTCCGCTGCTTTTGTTGTTGAAATAATCAGCATTTGTAAGGATAGGCTGTTATAACTGTCCAGGCCGATGATCGTTATTTGTGTTGTACTCTGATGGATGTAAGTACATAACAATTTCTCTTTGTACAGATGTTGATATTATATTATATATTATTCCGCTGCGATTGTGAGATTCTGTGTTGTTTTACATTTATTTTCTCTTCTTCTTCTCTTCTTCTTTTTTCTTTCTCTCCCATAACTATCAATCTTTCTGTTCAACTGGACATGTGTGGTTTATTGTCAACTTGAATTGTACAGATTGACGGGTCGTTATAGGGAAGGTGTCACTGTTCAGGTATGCATTCTGTTTATGACGTTTCAAAAATGTTTTGTTCGATATTGGGGCTTTGCATTCCCTTATGTCTAATGACCTGGTAGATAGATTAGGATTAAAACTCGAAATTATTGACCAACCTTTGATTGTGGTGAACCCTGTTTGAGGTTCCACTGGCCTATATGGTTTGTCGCACTGTCCTTCAAGTCCTCCGTCTTGGCCCCGCCTAGGCATTAGGTGAGGCTTACCACCTAGAGATTTTCCTATGTCCCCCTAGACAATATTTACCGCCTCATGTAAGAATCAAAATATGTATTTAGGCATTGGTTAGACATTATTTAAGGTTCAATTCCAATATAAGTATCAATGTGCTAGTTTTAAGCAATCTTGTCTCCTTGGCTACTCCTAAGCACATTCAAAATTCAAAAATTCCAATTTATATTAATCAACACTAAACACAACACTAAAATTTTATTCAAAATGCATAAGTTATCAAAAATTCCTAGATTCAATTAATCCTCGATTAATCCTGGCCTAAACGATTAATCCCTAGCCCCTATTAACCGCCTATCTTCTGCCTAGCGATTTTTACAACCTTAATTTGTTGTTGTTTGGTTTTATCGAGTCATGGATGTTCTTTTATTTGCATTTGATTTATTTTGAATTTCATTTGGTTTGGGATTATATTGGGGATGAACTGGCTAAGGAAGTATGCGGTATTAGTGGATTGCAAGAAGTTGTTGTTCACGATTAGGGCTATGAGGGACGGACGGTAGTGATTGGCTGCCCACCTAAGGATGGGGTTATGCTTAACTTTCTATGTTCGCTCGAGGTTCCACAGGATGAGTTGTCATCTGTGCCTATCATTAGGGAGTATTCAAACATGTTCGAGGAGGTAACCGGATTAATGCCACACCAAGAGATTGAGTTCCACAAAGACTTAGTGAAGGATGCAAGACCGACAGTTATGCCTTTGAGGCGTATGGAACCCATAGAGCAGAAGGAGTTGGAGGTGAAATTTAATGACCTATTGAGACAAGGGTTTATTCATAGAAGTATATCTAAGTGGGGCGCACCTGTAGTGTTCGCTACTAAGGTAGATGGCTCTCTGAGGTTGTGTAGATTTCCATAAGCTGAATAAGGTGATAAGAAAGAACAAGTATCCACTCCCACGTATTGATGACTTGTTCGAATAGCACCATGGTGAGAAGGTGTTCTCCTAGTTGTATCTTGCGACTGATTTTCACCAGTTGAGAGTAGCGAAGAAGAGTGTGTCAATCACTACGTTTCGTACACTGTCTGGTTTCTATGAGTGGTTGGTTATGCCGTTCGGGCTAACCAATGCTCTGACATACTTTATTGATCTCATAAACCGTGTCTTCAGGGATCAGCTAAACAAGTTTGTGCTTGGATTTTAGGATGACATTCTAGTCTATTCTAGGATGAAGGAAGAACACACGATGCACTTAAGGATTGCACATGAAGTTGGAACTGGGCCAGCTCGCAGGGAAAGAATTGGTTAAATTTAAATTTTTTGTCTTTTAGGATCTTTCTTGGGCCAATGTAGTCTAAATTTATTTAGACTTTTCTACTTTTCTTTTAAATAAAATCAATTTTTTATTTGAATATAAAAATAAAATTTGTTTTTATAATTTTATATTATATTTCATATATGTTTATCATATACACATACAAGCGTACGTGAACGTGCAATAGTATAACATATATATGGTTTGACATGCCCATGTTTAGATGTTGGGATTTATACCGCAGTGGACATGTTAGTCCCTAGTGTATACTATTCTATTGTCTAAATATACATACATATGCATCAAGATTATTGTGCGTGTGTATATATGTTTGTATAAATTTAATTATATATTTATTTTAAAATATTGGCTATAAATTATTTGTATAAATCATTTATGAGATATATGTATATATAGTATAATTAAATTTCAAAATTATTTTAAATATTAATTTGTAAAATAATTAAAAACCTTTATTATATATTATGGAAACAAAATCAATAAAAATTTATAATTTATATATTTATATGGATATGTATTATATTTATAAACATATAGCCTTTTGATATATATATATATATATATAATACATATATTTGTTGCTGCTCATGGCCTGGAGATTTTTTTTAATTTTTTATTTTCGGTTTAATAAATAATTTTTTTAGAAACATATTTAAAGGCAAAAGCTTATTTGATAATGTATATGAAAAATTTACAAAGAATTATATTATTTATAAATGTCTTATAAATATTTTTTTTGTTTAGATAATTTTAAATCAAATAAATAAATTATAATGTTTTTATATATATAAAATATTTTATTTATTTATTTAATGCCGAGTGGTTTTAGTATGTATAAAAAATTTAAATTTGTATAAAATACATATATCATATGAAATAGTATTTTATAATTTAGTTTAATTGTTAAAATCATTTAATAATAATAATTTTTTTATCATTAGGGCATGAGAATTCTATAAAAAATCCTTTTATATATTTTATTTTATTTACACACATACACACACAACCACCAACATGTGACAATACAGTAACATACTGATTCGTGATAAGGTCTATCTAGCTAACATATGAGTGATTGATTAAATAAGCAATTAAAAACATTAATAAAATTGAAGCATACCTTTCATCGAGGCTTGGAGATCACACTTTGAAATGATGAAATGCCTCCCTGACTCGAATTCCAAGTTCTAGAGTTGCTGGCTCTCGAACTGCTTTACTACCGACGATCGAATTGAAGAGTCCTAATGTAATTTGAGCCTGGATATCTTTTGGGTTTAAATAGGGGTTTGCTGGTTGAAATTTGCAGGAGGAAGGAGAGTAAAAAGTCTTAAAATAAATGGTGTAGAGAGTAGCATATAAATAGGAAGTCAAATGGAGGGAAAAGTGGATCACATCCTTATCTTTCTCTTACCAACTCTACTCTTTTAAACCATTCAAATGCCTCCCTCTTTTACCAACATTTGGCTGGCCCATCCAAGCTGTTTTGGTCAAAATTTGCATGCACCATGTGGGCTTCAAAACCAGTTCCAACCGAACAATGTCCATTGCATTTAAATCTAAATTTAAACGCATACTGATATCATATATCAATTAACATACTTATAAAAATTATAAATACATTGTTCAATACATCAAATAAATAATTTTGTAATTAATATTTCATAAATATTAATTAATTTATAACAATTACAAATGTAACTTCCCACCGTTTTGGACCATTCAAATCGAAAATAAAACCACACATGTCAGACTTGAATAATTCAAAACAACAGATTGTTAATAAAATTTGGGGCAAATAAAATCAATCACAAAATCACAGGCACAGAATATCAGAATAACTCGCAGTGGAATAAAATAAGCATAGTAGTTCATGAAGCTACTAGATACAAAGTCTCAAAACTAATACATAATACCAAAGTCTGAATCCAATATATTTGGAAATTCAAGGTACATAAATTCTCTACTACAAGAGCAAAAGCTGAGTGGAAATAACTGGAATAGAAATATCAGGAAGACAGCTAAATCTTCAGCGTATCTCTAGCTCCAAAAGATGAAACCAAAGCTGTGAAACTCAGGCTGAGCCAAGCGTAAAGCAGAAACACAAAACACTCTAGTCAGCGAGTCAGGACATACATACTTATAAAATGTAAATCAACTCAAGTGAACTGTAAAAGAGATGCATCAGTAACTTAAAGGATGCTTGGGATCACCCATCCTCTAAGGATCCGTTAAACTATCTACTATGTAGTAACATACACTATTATAATAATGTCTAAAGTAAAGTAAACTATTAAAATAGCGTTAAGGCGTTACATTTTCCCCCTTAACACATTTTTATAACGCCAATAGTCTATACAGTATCGTAACTCCCCGTAAACTGGGGTCGCCAGAGGATACCCCATAGGTACGACATAAAACAAACTCGTAGAAGACGCGCTAGGGTAGGTGACACGGCATAACTAGACAATGCCAAGGTAGATGTGACATCCCGGATTTTTGGCAGTATTGTTTTAATAAATATTTATTTAAATTAATTAAAATACAGCTTTCCATTCTAAAACAAATATATATATATATATATATATATATAGGATGTAACTTTGATAATAATATTTGATAATGAAGTAAATCTTATGTATATATAAACTTAAGTATAACACAATTATTGTTTGAAAATAAATATAAATATATTACTTAGGAAAACTATGTTTTAAATTTAACTAATAAGATGTTTGTTTCCAAACTCTAATATACATTTTAGTGACATGGAAGTTATGATTTATTTAATATTGAGCTTTTCAAAAGTTATTTAATAAATAACTATATGGTTTTAATACTTAGGATAACTGTTTAATAGTTTAAGATGTGACATCCCAGATTTTTGGCAGTATTGTTTTAATAAATATTTATTTAAATTAATTAAAATACAGCTTTCCATTCTAAAACAAATATATATATATATATATATATATAGGATGTAACTTTGATAATAATATTTGATAATGAAGTAAATCTTATGTATATATAAACTTAAGTATAACACAATTATTGTTTGAAAATAAATATAAATATATAGACTTAGGAAAACTATGTTTTAAATTTAACTAATAAGATGTTTGTTTCCAAACTCTAATATACATTTTAGTGACATGGAAGTTATGATTTATTTAATATTGAGATTTTCAAAAGTTATTTAATAAATAACTATATGGTTTTAATACTTAAGATAACTGTTTAATAGTTTAAAACTTATTCTAGCTTAAGTTTAAATTTTAAATTTACTAACAAAAAGATTTGTTCTATTTTCTTTTAAGGTATAGCTTGATAAATATGATTAAAAATACATATATGTTTTAAATACAATTTTGTCCAATAATACATTAATAAGAACAATAAAATATGTAATTTATAATAAAGAGATAATTTCTTTTATAAATCATCCCAAATTGATAAATGTGTTATTTTTAAATAATATTAATAAATAAAAATGTACATGTAGAAATACAAGACTATAAGTATTAAGTTAGAAATAAATATTTGTGATAGAAATAGAATTCAGTATATATGGTTACATGACAACATAAAGTAAACACCTTTGATAAATTCTAGCATCATGATAACTATAGGAATTCATTTAGTTACAAAGCAACAAAACAGTAATATACAAACTGGGTGAGTATGTAGGCTAAACAAGACAAAATATATACAAGATTTGTACAAACAAATAAAGAATAAATATGTAAACTTGGAGGAGAAGGCAATAACAATTACTGTAAAGGATCAAAGAAATATCTATGAACACATATACAAGCATAAAGGACTCTTGCATTTAATGATAGCACAACCTAGATCATTTCAGCCACCATTCAAGAGAAAAATCTCTGACCAAGCCTTATAAAAAATAATAACAGTACAAGATAATCTTGTACCTGAATACTACTTCAGCTGTACACATTGCTTTGATATATCATCCTTTTTTTCCATTTCGTGCATTAAAAAGAAACCTGAGCATAAGAAAAAATCATCACAGCCTGGATTCGAAACTAAGCTAAGTAAAACAAAAGAGATCAAGCTAGCAACAAATTCAAACTCAACAATTAAGTAGCAGATCAAAATTTCAAAAGTACAATTTCCAGTTTAAATATCAAAATCAAGTTGTAAGCTTCAGTTTTAAAGGATTCTCAGATCTTAAGTAATCAAGTTTTCAATTTTCAAAGAGAGCAGTAGCTTCCAGTTCTTAGGCTTCTGATTCAAAGCTCTGTTCTTCATCTTATAACAGGTGAGTGAATCTATCCTCTTGAAATTCAAATTCTATTTTATAACTCTGTTTCTTCAATGATGTGTGTAACTTCACCCTTTCAAAACTTAAGTGTCAGGATTAGTTGCTTATGTATATCTAGGAAATGCGTATGTGTGAATATAGAACTAATTGCTGATATATATATGTGTTAATGTTTGAATGTATGTATGCCTGTATCACTTGATATCTCTGTTTCTGTTTTCCCTTTGAACCAGATTTGCAAACCAAGTCTTTATCATTTGATCTAATAACTATTAGAACTTGGAATATAAATAAAGATTTTTGTGTGACCATGAACTAAAAAAAAGAGTTTAAGTTGAAACAGCTATTTAATGTCTTTGGAAATCAAGATAACTAAGCAAAACTCTAAAATAGTTAAAAATACAATTTCTAAATTTATGAATTCAGGTATGTAAGTTGAATTCATATACTTAAACGTGATTTTCAAAGCTGAAATCATAATTTTTAGATCAAGGGTGAAAGAGCAGTTTGGGTTGGTTTGATTTTCTTTGATTTGGCAATCTCTGGTGATCCACTGTGTTGTAGAGGTTGGGATCTTGGGTGTTGGTGGCGGAGTGATTGTAGATGATGGAAAAATTGCCAGAAGTCGATCAGCATCACGGTGGCGATGGAGACTGTTCGATTTAGTTTAGAACCCTAGTTTTTTATGTGGGTTGAGTTTGTTTTGGCTCGACTTCCTCCATGGATCGAGTGCAACGAGGCTTGGGGTGTTGGAAGTTGGTTGGTTGACGAGGACATGGCCGAAGTTGTAGAGCTTCCGGTGATTGGAGCTTCGAGGGCGAGACGCTGACAGGTTGGGTGGTGGGTTCCGTTACTTGTTCCAGGTTTTGGCAGTGGGGGTCGAATTTGTTTTCGAGAGTGTTGTGACGATCTGATGATTGTTGTAAGGCGTGATAGTGATCGATGACTTGTTTAAGTCATCATGGTTGATCGGAGACTGGTGAATGATCGGTGCATGTGCACCAGATTGCCGTGTACGAGTTGTGGTATCTGGAGTTCGCTGTTAATTGTCGAGGCATCGGGAAAGTTGGGTTTCGACTCGAAGTAATCTCGTGTTTGATCGAGAAGGGAAAGATGAGGGGTTAGCTCGTGTCATGGCTCGGGAATAACTGTTGTAAGCTCGAGTTCCTTATGTTAGCCATGTTTTAAGAAGACGAAGTGTATAAGTCAATTTTCAAAGCAAATGTTAAAGTGATTTCGAAAGCATAAGGGTAGAGATAAATTATCAAACATGTTTCGATATTTAAATTTTAAGTAAAAGGGTTTTAAGATTTATTATTTTAAATTGAAATATTTTCCAAATGCAATTTAAATGAAGTAATTAAGGTTTTATTCTTAGTGTAATTGATTAAAGAATGGGTTAATTAAGGTAATAAATGTAAGGGTTAGTTAATTTATGAAAGTGATTAATTAAAAAGGTAATTAACCGATATAAGTAATTTGCGAATGATTAGTTAATGTAATAAATTAAAGATCAATAAAATTAATTACAGTTAATTAATGTGAGTAATTAAAGGTTAATTAATGTGAGTGGTTAAAGAATAATTAATTTGTGAAATTAAAAAGCTAATTACTTAATGTAATTAAAGGGATAAGTAAGGATGATTAATTAATAGGTTGTAATTAATTTGTGTTAAGTAAGCAGGATTAAAGGTGATTGAAGAAATTAATTAAATTTATTCGAATTAATAAGAAATGGTGTGACCAATTAATCTTGCTTATGAAGGATTGAATGCATGGGATTTTCTGTTTTGTGATATTATATGATATGTTATATTTGGGTTAAACTGTGGTAATATGGTTTGTCTATGACAAAATGGTAGGGTAAATATGTACTTCTGAATATAAAATGGAATTATTTAACTTAAACAGCTTTGTTTAAGGTTACATTAAATTCAAAGAGTCCGGAGTCGGGTATTAGTAAATACCCGAAACCCCTTCGGTTGAAATCTTCTATAATTTTTTTTATAGATTGAAATGTGAAATCAATTGACTGGAATGGAATGATTGGACCATTTAACCTAGGTTTCGAACTTAGGAATTGATGTGTAAAATAAGTGATGTCTATATCAAATTGTGAATTTGTAAATTAATACGAGTTACCCGGGTTTCTTTATAAATGTGGACTTGGTATTTCAATTTATATGGATTTACTCAGACCGAGTATTACAGATTTTCAGGTAAGGACGTTCTGGAGCTTAGGAGAGGAGCTGGATGGTAGGACGTATGGAGTGTTTCCGCTGTGACTATTATTTCTGTTTATCTGAGATATATTTGATTTTTATATACTCAGTGTTGTGTATGAGAGTAACTCTGATGTATTATAAATGCAGATTGACAGATATAGTATTCTTTTATAAACTGCTATTATTTGATATTATATTTTGATCCGCTGCGAATGTGAGATTCTGTGTTTTATTTTCTATTTCTTCTATCTCTTTCTTCTTTTCCTAACTATCTGGAATTTTCGGGATCGAAAATTCCGGGTCGTTACAGTTGGTATCAGAGCTGAAAGGTTAAGCGAGAACCTTGGCTCTGGTGGGTGTACTCATAAGGATAGGGTAAATAGTACCCTGGAATGAGTTGAGTGTATATATATATGAGAGCGTACTTGTTATTTTCATATATAAAGATTTTAAATGATTTTATATAAGAATATATTTTGATATATAAAGCATTATTTCTTACTAATAAATGATAAGGTAATTGGTTGTTAAATTATTGAATTAAATATAAGAAGTAATAGAAATACAACCAAATTGATAGGGGGTAAAGGTAAGTTTGAAATGGATTTAAACTGAAATTAAATCTTGAATTTGGGAAAATGTTTTAGAATAAGATAATAATGAATTGGTTTCTAGATATGATAATCTTAGTTATTATCATAAATGGTTGTTGTATTTAATAGTGAAATGTGTGTTAATGAGTAAGCAAAATAAAATGTGTTAAGAATATAAACTTAGACGAGTATAACTTGTAAATTAGAACGGATTTAAATTGTGAAGTTTAACCCTAAATTTAGAAACATTTGAATTGTTTCAAAGTGTTAAAAGAAAAGAATAAATAATATTTTTCAGAATATACTTGAATGTGATCTTATTTTAAAATAAGAAGTTGTTTGAAAACTTAAAAAGAGACCTGTCTTAAATTAAACCCAAAGGTGTTTTAAATTTTAAAAGTATAGCCTGGTGGGCTAAGAAATAAATATGTATATATGGATACCAAAGATGGGTTGAAATAAACTCTAAATGTTGAGTTTTAAATTTGGAATGTAATGTGAAATCCCAAGGTGATAAGTTTTTGAACTTATAAGATTATTAATGTGAAGTTTAAAATTTGAAGTGGAAATTCAAATTTGAGTAAGTTTGACGGGATTAAATTGAATTTGACTTAAAGGAAGTTAAATAAGTTTGGAATAAACAACCTGAATTGGAAATTTCAAGACGAAATTGAGATTTAACTTAGGAAAGTTAAAGGGTTGATTTGGTAGGGAATTATATGTGATCTCAGATAGGATTGAGATCTGGAATGGGTAGTGGATGATGAATGTTTTAAATAAATTGGATGTTTATTTATCTTAATATCATCCTGTTATTATCAGTAATTATGAGACGATGAATTTGATTGTTTAAATGAATTAAGAAGTAAATTGAGGTAATATCTATTTCATTATTGGAATTAAATGGAATTAAACTTTAATTTGAAATTACTTAAGTAATTTTGATTTTAAAGATAAAATTAGACTTGAGAAAATGAGATCACTCTGAACATTAAGATTGGAATGTTTAAAATGAACATGAAAATTGAAATGATTAAGGGTTGGTTCCAAGATTGAATTTGGGTAATAAATTGAATTTCAGAGATTAAATTGTTTTAAAAGGGGTTTGAATTATTATTTGAACCTAGAAATAAGTTTATGTAGAAGTAAAGGTAAATTAAAATGGAATTTTGAAATTTGAACTTAGAATTAAAGGGATAGGCTGTTAAATTAAAAGTAAAGGTTAATTTGATGTATGGGATTAAATCAATATTTGGAATAATAACTCGAATTGGTATAATTCGAGATGGGTTAAAGTGAAATGAAATAGAAAGTTAATTGGAAATTGGAAATTGTTTGGGAATGGAGATTGGGAAGTTGTACAGTTTGGCTCTGGACTATTTTAAATAAATTATTTTGATATACCCTATTTTTAATCTATTTTCCTAACCATTTACTATGCAACTTTTCTTTTTAAATTCCAAGACTATCTTATATTTATTTAGCAACTACTTTCGAAACTATTTAACAATTCTACAACTGATTACTGTTTTTCAACTGTTTTATAAATAATTACTATTTTTCAACTATCTTACAACTACTTAACTATTTTACCATCTATTTTCAACTAATAATTATTTTTCAACTACTTATCTATTTTTTTTAAATTTTCAAGCTATTTTCTAAATATAAACTGGTCGGAGTTCAAACTGTTTATCAGTAAATACCCAATTGAGATAAGAATTTAGTGATAATCCAAATGGGGATTAAGGCAACTGTGAATAAGTGGATAAAATCAAAGTGAGAATGAATAGAAAGGAAATTGATTGGACTAATAATCAATGAAGATAAATACGTAGGATGTACGTATATTATTCTATTCGCATAGTGATTTGATCCAGATTCGAGCACAGAATTTCGAGATAGTATTATCGATCCGAGTTGGGATTTTTCGCTCGATTTTCGACGGCGAACCTGGATATGGATTTTTGATTGGTTCTGGATATTCTCTATCATAGTTATGGCTATGCAAGGAGAATGGCGGTTTCTGATTAAGAAACCAGATCTGAGTCCGCACTAGAAAGTCAGGTGAACGATACTAGTTCGGAAGTGAAATTGTGTGATCGAGTGAGTGATCAGATGAGTATAGCGTACGGATGGTATGTGTACATCGTACGAATTTGAGTGTTATTGATATCGGGAATTTTGAATAAGAAATGTGAAATGGTTCTTTTGAAATGAAAGAATATTTTAGGAAATTGAAAATGAATAAAGGTGAAAATTTGATTTTGAAGTTGTAGATAAAAGTCATAAGATGTTTTTTGAAATGGAAAATATATTTTGTAAATACATGATGAACTTAAAATAAATAAATTTGATATTTCGATGGTAGAAATTAACTTTATGGAAATAAAGTGGAAATTGAATATCTATCTGATTAAAATTTTACTTTATAATAAAAGTGAGTAATTTGGCAAGGGACATTATAAGTAAATTCAAAATTTAATATTGGTTTGGAAGGAAAAGAAAATTTAAATTTGATATCTGTGTTAAATACGATAAAAACTACCTTTGTTAAATTGATAGCATGAAGAAAGGATTTTTTTTGAAACTATTTAAAATATAAAAGGTGAATTTATACAAGTATAAAATTTGATTCAAAAGGTTTCAAGATTTATTATATATATATATGGATTTTTGTGAAAATGATTTTGGAAGTGATTTTGAGGAAAGGTTTTGAGAACCTATGGATTTGAGAAAGGCTTTTGATTTTTGGGTAAAATCAATATTGAGATTTGGAAAAGCCTACCTTGGAAATTATCGATTTTGAGAATCGATTTTGTGTAAAGGAGCTTTATATGGAATTCATACTAGGTGTATGATTTGGAAAATACTATATGTGTATAGTATAAAGAGTTTTGAGATTGGCTCTGGGAAAAAGGCGCTCCCTTGAAATGAACTTCTCAGGAGTGCCACAAGGTGGCACTGCCTTGAGCCTCTAAGGGGGAGGTTCTAAAGTTGATCCTGTGAGGAGTCCGGACAAAACTAGTTCCTGAGGATTATTTGTAGCGAAAGTCGAGGGGCTGGTGCCCACAGAGGCATTTGGGTTATGCTGTGACGACAGTGTAACTCGATGTCACTGCGATCTACTGCAGACCATAGGGAAAGTCGTGTGTGCCGCTGAGAGCCAACAGTCTACGTTTGATTTTATATCGGTAGACTGCGACACTATGGTAACATAGCGAAAGTCGTGTGAGCCGCTGAGAGCCAACAGTCTATGTTTGATTTTACATCGGTAGACTGCGACCTATGTGGGAGTGGAGAAGTTTCATTTTGACAGCGTAATTGTGTGTGCTGCTGAGAGCCAACAGTTACATGGACTTTTGCTGCGATGGCAACGTAACCCTAGAATGTAACTGCGATCTGTTGTGGGTTCCATGGTGTAATCAGTTACATGGACTTTTGCTGCGACGGCAACGTAACCCAGGATGTAACTGTGACCATGGATGGGTGTGATGATTTCCAGAGCATTCTCACTAAAGCTATTTCCTCTATTTTCAAAAACTGTTTCCTATATTTTCAATAAAATTATTTATTTTCAAAATATTTTTCGCTCGATGTTGGAAACGGGTCTGCCAAGCACTTATAGATTTTCAGTCCTACGCCTGATCAACGTATGACCGAATCTCTATGAGAACGAGGATGGACTTGTTGAAACATCGAGTTATAATTTTTTTTATAAAAAACTATTTTGGGATAATGTTATATAGATATTAAACGGAAATGATCAAAGAAAATTTATCTGATTTTAAGCATTTTTAATGAATTATGGCTTCGTTCCTTTTCGAGGATGAAAAGTTTTAAGGGGGGAGGGATGTGACATCCCGGATTTTTGGCAGTGTTGTTTTAATAAATATTTATTTAAATTAATTAAAATACAGCTTTCCATTCTAAAACAAATATATATATATATATATATATATATATAGGATGTAACTTTGATAATAATATTTGATAATGAAGTAAATCTTATGTATATATAAACTTAAGTATAACACAATTATTGTTTGAAAATAAATATAAATATATAGACTTAGGAAAACTATGTTTTAAATTTAACTAATAAGATGTTTGTTTCCAAACTCTAATATACATTTTAGTGACATGGAAGTTATGATTTATTTAATATTGAGCTTTTCAAAAGTTATTTAATAAATAACTATATGGTTTTAATACTTAAGATAACTGCTTAATAGTTTAAAACTTATTCTAGCTTAAGTTTAAATTTTAAATTTACTAACAAAAAGATTTGTTCTATTTTCTTTTAAGGTATAGCTTGATAAATATGATTAAAAATACATATATGTTTTAAATACAATTTTGTCCAATAATACATTAATAAGAACAATAAAATATGTAATTTATAATAAAGAGATAATTTCTTTTATAAATCATCCCAAATTGATAAATGTGTTATTTTTAAATAATATTAATAAATAAAAATGTACATGTAGAAATACAAGACTATAAGTATTAAGTTAGAAATAAATATTTGTGATAGAAATAGAATTCAGTATATATGGTTACATGACAACATAAAGTAAACACCTTTGATAAATTCTAGCATCATGATAACTATAGGAATTCATTTAGTTACAAAGCAACAAAACAGTAATATACAAACTGGGTGAGTATGTAGGCTAAACAAGACAAAATATATACAAGATTTGTACAAACAAATAAAGAATAAATATGTAAACTTGGAGGAGAAGGCAATAACAATTACTGTAAAGGATCAAAGAAATATCTATGAACACATATACAAGCATAAAGGACTCTTGCATTTAATGATAGCACAACCTAGATCATTTCAGCCACCATTCAAGAGAAAAATCTCTGACCAAGCCTTATAAAAAATAATAACAGTACAAGATAATCTTGTACCTGAATACTACTTCAGCTGTACACATTGCTTTGATATATCATCCTTTTTTTCCATTTCGTGCATTAAAAAGAAACCTGAGCATAAGAAAAAATCATCACAGCCTGGATTCGAAACTAAGCTAAGTAAAACAAAAGAGATCAAGCTAGCAACAAATTCAAACTCAACAATTAAGTAGCAGATCAAAATTTCAAAAGTACAATTTCCAGTTTAAATATCAAAATCAAGTTGTAAGCTTCAGTTTTAAAGGATTCTCAGATCTTAAGTAATCAAGTTTTCAATTTTCAAAGAGAGCAGTAGCTTCCAGTTCTTAGGCTTCTGATTCAAAGCTCTGTTCTTCATCTTATAACAGGTGAGTGAATCTATCCTCTTGAAATTCAAATTCTATTTTATAACTCTGTTTCTTCAATGATGTGTGTAACTTCACCCTTTCAAAACTTAAGTGTCAGGATTAGTTGCTTATGTATATCTAGGAAATGTGTATGTGTGAATATAGAACTAATTGCTGATATATATATGTGTTAATGTCTGAATGTATGTATGCCTGTATCACTTGATATCTCTGTTTCTGTTTTCCCTTTGAACCAGATTTGCAAACCAAGTCTTTATCATTTGATCTAATAACTATTAGAACTTGGAATATAAATAAAGATTTTTGTGTGACCATGAACTAAAAAAAAGAGTTTAAGTTGAAACAGCTATTTAATGTCTTTGGAAATCAAGATAACTAAGCAAAACTCTAAAATAGTTAAAAATACAATTTCTAAATTTACGAATTCAGGTATGTAAGTTGAATTCATATACTTAAACGTGATTTTCAAAGCTGAAATCATAATTTTTAGATCAAGGGTGAAAGAGCAGTTTGGGTTGGTTTGATTTTCTTTGATTTGGCAATCTCTGGTGATCCACTGTGTTGTAGAGGTTGGGATCTTGGGTGTTGGTGGCGGAGTGATTGTAGATGATGGAAAAATTGCCAGAAGTCGATCAGCATCACGGTGGCGATGGAGACTGTTCGATTTAGTTTAGAACCCTAGTTTTTTATGTGGGTTGAGTTTGTTTTGGCTCGACTTCCTCCATGGATCGAGTGCAATGAGGCTTGGGGTGTTGGAAGTTGGTTGGTTGACGAGGACATGGCCGAAGTTGTAGAGCTTCCGGTGATTGGAGCTTCGAGGGCGAGACGCTGACAGGTTGGGTGGTGGGTTCCGTTACTTGTTCCAGGTTTTGGCAGTGGGGGTCGAATTTGTTTTCGAGAGTGTTGTGACGATCTGATGATCGTTGTAAGGCGTGATAGTGATCGATGACTTGTTTAAGTCATCATGGTTGATCGGAGACTGGTGAATGATCGGTGCATGTGCACCAGATTGCCGTGTACGAGTTGTGGTATCTGGAGTTCGCTGTTAATTGTCGAGGCATCGGGAAAGTTGGGTTTCGACTCGAAGTAATCTCGTGTTTGATCGAGAAGGGAAAGATGAGGGGTTAGCTCGTGTCGTGGCTCGGGAATAACTGTTGTAGGCTCGAGTTCCTTATGTTAGCCATGTTTTAAGAAGACGAAGTGTATAAGTCAATTTTCAAAGCAAATGTTAAAGTGATTTCGAAAGCATAAGGGTAGAGATAAATTATCAAACATGTTTCGATATTTAAATTTTAAGTAAAAGGGTTTTAAGATTTATTATTTTAAATTGAAATATTTTCCAAATGCAATTTAAATGAAGTAATTAAGGTTTTATTCTTAGTGTAATTGATTAAAGAATGGGTTAATTTAGGTAATAAATGTAAGGGTTAGTTAATTTATGAAAGTGATTAATTAAAAAGGTAATTAACCAATATAAGTAATTTGCGAATGATTAGTTAATGTAATAAATTAAAGATCAATAAAATTAATTACAGTTAATTAATGTGAGTAATTAAAGGTTAATTAATGTGAGTGGTTAAAGAATAATTAATTTGTGAAATTAAAAAGCTAATTACTTAATGTAAAGGGATAAGTAAGGATGATTAATTAATAGGTTGTAATTAATTTGTGTTAAGTAAGCAGGATTAAAGGTGATTGAAGAAATTAATTAAATTTATTCGAATTAATAAGAAATGGTGTGACCAATTAATCTTGCTTATGAAGGATTGAATGCATGGGATTTTCTGTTTTGTGATATTATATGATATGTTATATTTGGGTTAAACTGTGGTAATATGGTTTGTCTATGACAAAATGGTAGGGTAAATATGTACTTCTGAATATAAAATGGAATTATTTAACTTAAACAGCTTTGTTTAAGGTTACATTAAATTCAAAGAGTCCGGAGTCGGGTATTAGTAAATACCCGAAACCCCTTCGGTTGAAATCTTCTATAATTTTTTTATAGATTGAAATGTGAAATCAATTGACTGGAATGGAATGATTGGACCATTTAACCTAGGTTTCAAACTTAGGAATTGATGTGTAAAATAAGTGATGTCTATATCAAATTGTGAATTTGTAAATTAATACGAGTTACCCGGGTTTCTTTATAAATGTGGACTTGGTATTTCAATTTATATGGATTTACTCAAACCGAGTATTACAGATTTTCAGGTAAGGACGTTCTGGAGCTTAGGAGAGGAGCTGGATGGTAGGACGTATGGAGTGTTTCCGCTGTGACTATTATTTCTGTTTATCTGAGATATATTTGATTTGTATATACTCAGTGTTGTGTATGAGAGTAACTCTGATGTATTATAAATGCAAATTGACAGATATAGTATTCTTTTGTAAACTGCTATTATTTGATATTATATTTTGATCCGCTGCGAATGTGAGATTCTGTGTTTTATTTTCTATTTCTTCTTCTATCTCTTTCTTCTTTTCCTAACTATCTAGAATTTTCGGGATCGAAAATTCCGGGTCGTTACAGTTGGTATCAGAGCTGAAAGGTTAAGCGAGAACCTTAGCTCTGGTGGGTGTACTCATAAGGATAGGATAAATAGTACCCTGGAATGAGTTGAGTGTATATATATATGAGAGCGTACTTGTTATTTTCATATATAAAGATTTTAAATGATTTTATATAAGAATATATTTTGATATATAAAGCATTATTTCTTACTAATAAATGATAAGGTAATTGGTTGTTAAATTATTGAATTAAATATAAGAAGTAATAGAAATACAACCAAATTGATAGGGGGTAAAGGTAAGTTTGAAATGGATTTAAACTGAAATTAAATCTTGAATTTGGGAAAATGTTTTAGAATAAGATAATAATGAATTGGTTTCTAGATATGATAATCTGGTTATTATCATAAATGGTTGTTGTATTTAATAGTGAAATGTGTGTTAATGAGTAAGCAAAATAAAATGTGTTAAGAATATAAACTTAGACGAGTATAACTTGTAAATTAGAACGGATTTAAATGGTGAAGTTTAACCCTAAATTTAGAAACATTTGAATTGTTTCAAAGTGTTAAAAGAAAAGAATAAATAATATTTTTCAGAATATACTTGAATGTGATCTTATTTTAAAATAAGAAGTTGTTTGAAAACTTAAAAAGAGACCTGTCTTAAATTAAACCCAAAGGTGTTTTAAATTTCAAAAGTATAGCCTGGTGGGCTAAGAAATAAATATGTATATATGGATACCAAAGATGGGTTGAAATAAACTCTAAATGTTGATTTTTAAATTTGGAATGTAATGTGAAATCCCAAGGTGATAAGTTTTTGAACTTATAAGATTATTAATGTGAAGTTTAAAATTTGAAGTGGAAATTCAAATTTGAGTAAGTTTGACGGGATTAAATTGAATTTGACTTAAAGGAAGTTAAATAAGTTTGGAATAAACAACCTGAATTGGAAATTTCAAGACGAAATTGAGATTTAACTTAGGAAAGTTAAAGGGTTGATTTGGTAGGGAATTATATGTGATCTCAGATAGGATTGAGATCTGGAATGGGTAGTGGATGATGAATGTTTTAAATAAATTGGATGTTTATTTATCTTAATATCATCCTGTTATTATCAGTAATTATGAGACGATGAATTTGATTGTTTAAATGAATTAAGAAGTAAATTGAGGTAATATCTATTTCATTATTGGAATTAAATGGAATTAAACTTTAATTTGAAATTACTTAAGTAATTTTGATTTTAAAGATAAAATTAGACTTGAGAAAATGAGATCACTCTGAACATTAAGATTGGAATGTTTAAAATGAACATGAAAACTGAAATGATTAAGGGTTGGTTCCAAGATTGAATTTGGGTAATAAATTGAATTTCAGAGATTAAATTGTTTTAAAAGGGGTTTGAATTATTATTTGAACCTAGAAATAAGTTTATGTAGAAGTAAAGGTAAATTAAAATGGAATTTTGAAATTTGAACTTAGAATTAAAGGGATAGGCTGTTAAATTAAAAGTAAAGGTTAATTTGATGTATGGGATTAAATCAATATTTGGAATAATAACTCGAATTGGTATAATTCGAGATGGGTTAAAGTGAAATGAAATAGAAAGTTAATTGGAAATTGTTTGGGAATGGAGATTGGGAAGTTGTACAGTTTGGCTCTGGACTATTTTAAATAAATTATTTTGATATACCCTATTTTTAATCTATTTTCCTAACCATTTACTATGCAACTTTTCTTTTTAAATTCCAAGACTATCTTATGTTTATTTAGCAACTACTTTCGAAACTATTTAACAATTCTACAACTGATTACTGTTTTTCAACTGTTTTATAAATAATTACTATTTTTCAACTATCTTACAACTACTTAACTATTTTACCATCTTTTTTTCAACTAATAATTATTTTTCAACTACTTATCTATTTTTTTTAAATTTTCAAGCTATTTTCTAAATATAAACTGGTCGGAGTTCAAACTGTTTATCAGTAAATACCCAATTGAGATAAGAATTTAGTGATAATCCAAATGGGGATTAAGGCAACTGTGAATAAGTGGATAAAATCAAAGTGAGAATGAATAGAAAGGAAATTGATTGGACTAATAATCAATGAAGATAAATACGTAGGATGTACGTATATTATTCTATTCGCATAGTGATTTGATCCAGATTCGAGCACAGAATTTCGAGATAGTATTATCGATCCGAGTTGGGATTTTTCGCTCGATTTTCGACGGCGAACCTGGATATGGATTTTTGATTGGTTCTGGATATTCTCTATCATAGTTATGGCTATGCAAGGAGAATGGCGGTTTCTGATTAAGAAACCAGATCTGAGTCCGCACTAGAAAGTCAGGTGAACGATACTAGTTCGGAAGTGAAATTGTGTGATCGAGTGAGTGATCAGATGAGTATAGCGTACGGATGGTATGTGTACATCGTACGAATTTGAGTGTTATTGATATCGGGAATTTTGAATAAGAAATGTGAAATGGTTCTTTTGAAATGAAAGAATATTTTAGGAAATTGAAAATGAATAAAGGTGAAAATTTGATTTTGAAGTTGTAGATAAAAGTCATAAGATGTTTTTTGAAATGGAAAATATATTTTGTAAATACATGATGAACTTAAAATAAATAAATTTGATATTTCGATGGTAGAAATTAACTTTATGGAAATAAAGTGGAAATTGAATATCTATCTGATTAAAATTTTACTTTATAATAAAAGTGAGTAATTTGGCAAGGGACATTATAAGTAAATTCAAAATTTAATATTGGTTTGGAAGGAAAAGAAAATTTAAATTTGATATCTGTGTTAAATACGATAAAAACTACCTTTGTTAAATTGATAGCATGAAGAAAGGATTTTTTTTGAAACTATTTAAAATATAAAAGGTGAATTTATACAAGTATAAAATTTGATTCAAAAGGTTTCAAGATTTATTATATATATATATATATGGATTTTTGTGAAAATGATTTTGGAAGTGATTTTGAGGAAAGGTTTTGAGAACCTATGGATTTGAGAAAGGCTTTTGATTTTTGGGTAAAATCAATATTGAGATTTGGAAAAGCCTACCTTGGAAATTATCGATTTTGAGAATCGATTTTGTGTAAAGGAGCTTTATATGGAATTCATACTAGGTGTATGATTTGGAAAATACTATATGTGTATAGTATAAAGAGTTTTGAGATTGGCTCTGGGAAAAAGGCGCTCCCTTGAAATGAACTTCTCAGGAGTGCCACAAGGTAGCACTGCCTTGAGCCTCTAAGGGGGAGGTTCTAAAGTTGATCCTGTGAGGAGTCCGGACAAAACTAGTTCCTGAGGATTATTTGTAGCGAAAGTCGAGGGGCTGGTGCCCACAGAGGCATTTGGGTTATGCTGTGACGACAGTGTAACTCGATGTCACTGCGATCTACTGCAGACCATAGGGAAAGTCATGTGTGCCGCTGAGAGCCAACAGTCTACGTTTGATTTTATATCGGTAGACTACGACACTATGGTAACATAGCGAAAGTCGTGTGAGCCGCTGAGAGCCAACAGTCTATGTTTGATTTTACATCGGTAGACTGCGACCTATGTGGGAGTGGAGAAGTTTCATTTTGACAGCGTAATCGTGTGTGCTGCTGAGAGCCAACAGTTACATGGACTTTTGCTGCGATGACAACGTAACCCTGGAATGTAACTGCGATCTGTTGTGGGTTCCATGGTGTAATCAGTTACATGGACTTTTGCTGCGACGGCAACGTAACCCAGGATGTAACTGTGACCATGGATGGGTGTGATGATTTCCAGAGCATTCTCACTAAAGCTATTTCCTCTATTTTCAAAAACTGTTTCCTATATTTTCAATAAAATTATTTATTTTCAAAATATTTTTCGCTCGATGTTGGAAACGGGTCTGCCAAGCACTTATAGATTTTCAGTCCTACGCCTGATCAACGTATGACCGAATCTCTATGAGAACGAGGATGGACTTGTTGAAACATCGAGTTATAAATTTTTTTATAAAAAACTATTTTGGGATAATGTTATATAGATATTAAACGGAAATGATCAAAGAAAATTTATCTGATTTTAAGCATTTTTAATGAATTATGGCTTCGTTCCTTTTCGAGGATGAAAAGTTTTAAGGGGGGAGGGATGTGACATCCCGGATTTTTGGCAGTGTTGTTTTAATAAATATTTATTTAAATTAATTAAAATACAGCTTTCCATTCTAAAACAAATATATATATATATATATATATATATAGGATGTAACTTTGATAATAATATTTGATAATGAAGTAAATCTTATGTATATATAAACTTAAGTATAACACAATTATTGTTTGAAAATAAATATAAATATATAGACTTAGGAAAACTATGTTTTAAATTTAACTAATAAGATGTTTGTTTCCAAACTCTAATATACATTTTAGTGACATGGAAGTTATGATTTATTTAATATTGAGCTTTTCAAAAGTTATTTAATAAATAACTATATGGTTTTAATACTTAAGATAACTGCTTAATAGTTTAAAACTTATTTTAGCTTAAGTTTAAATTTTAAATTTACTAACAAAAAGATTTGTTCTATTTTCTTTTAAGGTATAGCTTGATAAATATGATTAAAAATACATATATGTTTTAAATACAATTTTGTCCAATAATACATTAATAAGAACAATAAAATATGTAATTTATAATAAAGAGATAATTTCTTTTATAAATCATCCCAAATTGATAAATGTGTTATTTTTAAATAATATTAATAAATAAAAATGTACATGTAGAAATACAAGACTATAAGTATTAAGTTAGAAATAAATATTTGTGATAGAAATAGAATTCAGTATATATGGTTACATGACAACATAAAGTAAACACCTTTGATAAATTCTAGCATCATGATAACTATAGGAATTCATTTAGTTACAAAGCAACAAAACAGTAATATACAAACTGGGTGAGTATGTAGGCTAAACAAGACAAAATATATACAAGATTTGTACAAACAAATAAAGAATAAATATGTAAACTTAGAGGAGAAGGCAATAACAATTACTGTAAAGGATCAAAGAAATATCTATGAACACATATACAAGCATAAAGGACTCTTGCATTTAATGATAGCACAACCTAGATCATTTCAGCCACCATTCAAGAGAAAAATCTCTGACCAAGCCTTATAGAAAATAATAACAGTACAAGATAATCTTGTACCTGAATACTACTTCAGCTGTACACATTGCTTTGATATATCATCCTTTTTTTTCCATTTC
Organism: Allium fistulosum; assembly: GCA_030737815.1. Lineage (NCBI taxonomy): Eukaryota > Viridiplantae > Streptophyta > Magnoliopsida > Asparagales > Amaryllidaceae > Allium > Allium fistulosum. The sequence continues at coordinate 638,274,297 of CM060907.1, read as the reverse complement.
GTGGATTAAAAAGAAACCTGAGCATAAGAAAAAATCATCACAGCCTGGATTCGAAACTAAGCTAAGTAAAACAAAAGAGATCAAGCTAGCAACAAATTCAAACTCAACAATTAAGTAGCAGATCAAAATTTCAAAAGTACAATTTCCAGTTTAAATATCAAAATCAAGTTGTAAGCTTCAGTTTTAAAGGATTCTCAGATCTTAAGTAATCAAGTTTTCAATTTTCAAAGAGAGTAGTAGCTTCCAGTTCTTAGGCTTCTGATTCAAAGCTCTGTTCTTCATCTTATAACAGGTGAGTGAATCTATCCTCTTGAAATTCAAATTCTATTTTATAACTCTGTTTCTTCAATGATGTGTGTAACTTCACCCTTTCAAAACTTAAGTGTCAGGATTAGTTGCTTATGTATATCTAGGAAATGCGTATGTGTGAATATAGAACTAATTGCTGATATATATATGTGTTAATGTCTGAATGTATGTATGCCTGTATCACTTGATATCTCTGTTTCTGTTTTCCCTTTGAACCAGATTTGCAAACCAAGTCTTTATCATTTGATCTAATAACTATTAGAACTTGGAATATAAATAAAGATTTTTGTGTGACCATGAACTAAAAAAGAGAGTTTAAGTTGAAACAGCTATTTAATGTCTTTGGAAATCAAGATAACTAAGCAAAACTCTAAAATAGTTAAAAATACAATTTCTAAATTTACGAATTCAGGTATGTAAGTTGAATTCATATACTTAAACGTGATTTTCAAAGCTGAAATCATAATTTTTAGATCAAGGGTGAAAGAGCAGTTTGGGTTGGTTTGATTTTCTTTGATTTGGCAATCTCTGGTGATCCACTGTGTTGTAGAGGTTGGGATCTTGGGTGTTGGTGGTGGAGTGATTGTAGATGATGGAAAAATTGCCAGAAGTCGATCAGCATCACGGTGGCGATGGAGACTGTTCGATTTAGTTTAGAACCCTAGTTTTTTATGTGGGTTGAGTTTGTTTTGGCTCGACTTCCTCCATGGATCGAGTGCAACGAGGCTTGGGGTGTTGGAAGTTGGTTGGTTGACGAGGACATGGCCGAAGTTGTAGAGCTTCCGGTGATTGGAGCTTCGAGGGCGAGACGCTGACAGGTTTGGTGGTGGGTTCCGTTACTTGTTCCAGGTTTTGGCAGTGGGGGTCGAATTTGTTTTCGAGAGTGTTGTGACGATCTGATGATCGTTGTAAGGCGTGATAGTGATCGATGACTTGTTTAAGTCATCATGGTTGATCGGAGACTGGTGAATGATCGGTGCATGTGCACCAAATTGCCGTGTACGAGTTGTGGTATCTGGAGTTCGCTGTTAATTGTCGAGGCATCGGGAAAGTTGGGTTTCGACTCGAAGTAATCTCGTGTTTGATCGAGAAGGGAAAGATGAGGGGTTAGCTCGTGTCGTGGCTCGGGAATAACTGTTGTAGGCTCGAGTTCCTTATGTTAGCCATGTTTTAAGAAGACGAAGTGTATAAGTCAATTTTCAAAGCAAATGTTAAAGTGATTTCGAAAGCATAAGGGTAGAGATAAATTATCAAACATGTTTCGATATTTAAATTTTAAGTAAAAGGGTTTTAAGATTTATTATTTTAAATTGAAATATTTTCCAAATGCAATTTAAATGAAGTAATTAAGGTTTTATTCTTAGTGTAATTGATTAAAGAATGGGTTAATTAAGGTAATAAATGTAAGGGTTAGTTAATTTATGAAAGTGATTAATTAAAAAGGTAATTAACCAATATAAGTAATTTGCGAATGATTAGTTAATGTAATAAATTAAAGATCAATAAAATTAATTACAGTTAATTAATGTGAGTAATTAAAGGTTAATTAATGTGAGTGGTTAAAGAATAATTAATTTGTGAAATTAAAAAGCTAATTACTTAATGTAATTAAAGGGATAAGTAAGGATGATTAATTAATAGGTTGTAATTAATTTGTGTTAAGTAAGCAGGATTAAAGGTGATTGAAGAAATTAATTAAATTTATTCGAATTAATAAGAAATGGTGTGACCAATTAATCTTGCTTATGAAGGATTGAATGCATGGGATTTTCTGTTTTATGATATTATATGATATGTTATATTTGGGTTAAACTGTGGTAATATGGTTTGTCTATGACAAAATGGTAGGGTAAATATGTACTTCTGAATATAAAATGGAATTATTTAACTTAAACAGCTTTGTTTAAGGTTACATTAAATTCAAAGAGTCCGAAGTCGGGTATTAGTAAATACCCGAAACCCCTTCGGTTGAAATCTTCTATAATTTTTTTATAGATTGAAATGTGAAATCAATTGACTGGAATGGAATGATTGGACCATTTAACCTAGGTTTCGAACTTAGGAATTGATGTGTAAAATAAGTGATGTCTATATCAAATTGTGAATTTGTAAATTAATACGAGTTACCCGGGTTTCTTTATAAATGTGGACTTGGTATTTAAATTTATATGGATTTACTCAGACCGAGTATTACAGATTTTCAGGTAAGGACGTTCCGGAGCTTAGGAAAGGAGCTGGATGGTAGGACGTATGGAGTGTTTCCGCTGTGACTATTATTTCTGTTTATCTGAGATATATTTGATTTGTATATACTCAGTGTTGTGTATGAGAGTAACTCTGATGTATTATAAATGCAAATTGACAGATATAGTATTCTTTTGTAAACTGCTATTATTTGATATTATATTTTGATCCGCTGCGAATGTGAGATTCTGTGTTTTATTTTCTATTTCTTCTTCTATCTCTTTCTTCTTTTCCTAACTATCTGGAATTTTCGGGATCGAAAATTCCGGGTCGTTACAGTAGGGTAGATATACCAATTACACTTTCAGACTGTTGGTAACGCATAGCCGCAACTACCACCCAACTCGATCCACACTCCCGAATCAAAGGTGCGCACCAAATCAATCACAAAGTAATAGAATGGCTAACAATGAAGTGCGTCCGATTGGAGGAGCTACCTCACTTGGCCCGTCGATTTCTCCTATTTTAGCCACCTTATGCTAACTCACGAGAGTTAGATCCACATAAATATACCTTTAGGATCGTCGCCCCCATCCTACTTCATTCGGGAATCTCCACCGCGTACACAGTTGTTAAAGTGGTTTTCGGTATCGACAGAGAGTATGCCCATATCCGATCCCGAACTCTTTAACAACCAAACATTATTATAACCCGTGGTTATTTCAAATTTCAAGTGGTTTATATTTTTCATATCAAACATATTCCTTTCAAAACCATATAAATTCAATATCATTATTCTTTAAAATATTATTCATTTTTCCAAAGTCGTACACTTCCAAATTCATTTAATTATAACCCCTTTGAAACGTAAAAATTTAGAGATCATAACACTTTAAAAACGTAACCTTTATAACCATAACATTCAAAACTATTACCCTTTAGAAAATTTTTGTAGCATTCAGGAAATGTCACTTTTTAGAAAACGCTGCAGTACAGAAATGCTACTGTAAGAATTCGCAGCAATTCAGAAATGCTACTGTAAGAATTCGCAACGGTGCAGAATTGTTACTGTAAGAATCCACAGTAGTGTAGAATTGTTACAGTAAGGAAATCGCAGCAGTTTTGAATTGTTACCGTAAGAAATCACAGTAGTTTTGAAATGTTACCGTAATACTTCCTACTACAATAGTTTATATAATAGTACATATATTTACAGTTTTTATTATAGTCATTATATCATTCCTATTATATTACTCTAATTTTAGCTATTTGGTCATTAAAGAAACCACGCCTTTAGTTAAATAACTTTGTTACTATAATGCCAAATTTTAAAGCTGAAATCCTTATGCTAAGTTAAAAGTACGTTATTAACTTACACTTTTTTTCTTTTCAGTAAATAATATTTATCATTTTTATTACCCAAGTTATACCATTTACATTAGTTAGAAATTACATGTCAAATGTACGTTTTAAATTACATTTTTTTCCACAAAAAAACCATTTATCATTTTAATCACTATTACATGAATTAAAACTTACAATTTATAGGTTAGATTAAAATACCATTATTAAGTCAAATCAGATTATTAAATTTTAATTAACCTTCATTCTGTAAATTAGATTCCAAAATTTACATTTCCAACTATTTTTCTTCTTTTTATAAATTTTTTAACTCATGTAAACAAATTCATAGAAATTATTACATTAAATTTAGTTGAGATTCATATATAGAAATCCAAAATACTTAATAATTTTTAGAAAATCATTTAAATCAACCACGGAGTCTGTATAAAATTCTCTACCATAGGGTCAAGTAAATACAGACATATATCATTTCAATCCGCAATTTATTAATTTTCCGGGTTTTATATCATTTCAAACCCGCAACCTCAAGTCAAATAAAATTGCTCAGGCCTATCATTTCAGCCTATAACAATTTTCCTTAATTCAAAAATCATTCGGGTATGTATCATTTCAAACCATAGCGAAGGAACTTGCAGTGTGAGAACAGAATATGAAATAAACATAACAATATTCAATATATCATGGTAGATGATCATTACAAGTAAAATATGATATGAAATATCATAATATATAAACATAGGTGAAATTCTCAACTTGTATATACAAATCCATACAATTCCATTGTCATCAATTCACCAAAATATAAGTACGTTGTCAAGAGTGATTACTCACCTTTCTTTGGTTAGATAAATGATTCAAAACGCAACACAACGACTACAACAAGCACGTCAAATTATGGACAAGCTTGAGTGAGAGGAGAATCCAAATTTGACGCTTTGAAAAATAAAATAAATTCCATACGTAAAAAAACAATTCACATAAAAAAATAAAATAGAAAAAAATATATATTTGTAAACATGTGGAGAGGGCTTGTCTAGGGATGCATAGGCTCGGCCATAGACTAGTTTGGGTTCAACCATAGGGTTTTGTTTGTGTTTGGGTTCGGCCATAGAGGTGTGGACTAGGCTAGGGTTCGACCATAGGAGTTTTGGCTAGGTTAGGCTAGGGTTTTGGTGAACGGGCTCGTCCTAGGGTTAGGGTTTTGGTAGTGGAGGTCTCGGCCTAGGGATTAGGTGATGGAGGAGGTGGTCATGGCCAAGTCAAAGCAAGGGAAAGGGGTTGAGGAAGTTCAGTTATGGGGTTTTTGTTGGAGGAGAGGAGGTAGGAGACGAAACTTGTGAAGAGGAAAGGGGGAAAAGGAAGGAGGAGAAGTGGGTTTTTGGCTAGGGTTTGTGGTTGGGGAAGAAGGAGAAAGGTGTGGCCGAAATTTGTGGGGGGAGCAGGAGGAAAATTGTAGAGGAAAAGAGGAAGAAGGTCTAGGGTTTTGAGGAGGAAGATGAAGAAGAAAACTTCATTGTTTTTTTTATTCTGTGGAGGCACAAATGACAATGAGACATCTAGCAAAACCCTAGGATATTATATAGGCTCCTCATCTAACTAAAGGGGTTTCTAGCCCAAATGGTCTAAGCCCAAATAAATCAAAATAAAATAGAAGTTGTAGGGAAAGTAACTGCGTGTACTACGCTAAAAGTTGTAAGTTTAGAAATGTAGGAATCAAAATTTAACAAAACGAAAAACAAAGAAAATGTTAGAATTAAATCCATCTTCAAAAAAAAAGTAAAAGTTCAAATTTCGAATTTTAAAATTTTCACAGAAAGTCAAACTTTGACCAAAGTTGGCCAAAATTTGTATTTTAAGAAAAATCTTTATTTTATTAAATTTGGAAGAACATTTCACATCAAATCCCAAAATATTACATTAAATTTTCAAATTTATCAATTTTAAAATAATTATATTCAAAGTTTCAAATGAATTTCCCTTTAAAATATTTTCAAAATTTGCGGGTTGTTACACTCTCCCCCTCAAAACTTTTCGTCCTCGAAAAGGAACGAGACCCAGAAACCAAAGAGGGATAAGGTAGGATAACGAATGATACCTGGAACAAACAATTCCGGATTCGAAGCACGAATGCTCTCTTCCATTTCCCAAGTACATTCTCGATCATCAGTGCTCCATTGCACTTTGACTAGGTTGACAGATTTTCTTCGAAGTGTGAGAAATGCGGATTACGGATCTTAAGGCTAGAATTAACACTAGGGGGGGTGAATAGTGTTTTAAGAAATTACTAATTCTTTTTGAGTTTATCTTAATTTGAACACAAATGTATGCAATATTCAGACACGGATATGATCACAGAATCAAACACAGATGCAGATATAAAGTAAAAGCAATAAAGGAAAGAACACACCAGATTTTATACTGGTTCGGAGTTACCCTACATCGAGTCCCACAACACACAAAATCAATTCTTACAATTACACCCTCGATTTCAAGGCCACGAGGTACACCGCTCCAGATTCACCATCCTCTGGGTAGAGATACTTGATTTTACGGGCAACAAGTTCACCCGATTGATTTTCCAGGCTACAATCACACCTTTTCTTGCTCGATTAAATACAAAGAAGTCTATAACTCTCAATAGCACTGGGATCTTGTTGAGATAGTGATAGAGAATCAAAGTATATAAAGAAATGTGGAAGAAGAAGAGGAGTGAAATCGGAGAAAATATATTTATAAATTCGTTTAAAACAGCCCCTATTTATAGTAGAACAACATCCATGTCCATTCGTGAAAGGATATGACGAATAGACACTTCCTTTGAAATTCAAACTTTTGAAATAAACTGTCACCTTGTCGACAAGGGTTCCTTGGGGTTGTCGACAGGCCTAAGTTATTTTTGGTAATTTGTTTTTCTTTGAAAACAACTTCTATCTTGTATTAAAACTATTTTAAACTTTATAAATATACTTAACTATAGTTAAAATACATAAATAAGTATAGAGAATAATATTTTGGTATATATAAAATTTTACTATAATTTTATATTTAAATCTAAGTATAAATATTAAAAGTTAAATATATTATAATTAAAAGATAGTTTAAAACCAAGGATAATTTGATATTGAAAATAAAGATTTTTAAGGCTAAAAGTATTTTAAAACCAGGATAGATGTTTTTGATTTAAAAAGGAAGATTTTGAAATCATTTTGAAAACAAGATATAATTTTGTAAAACATTTGAATAAAAGTTAGTGGATACAAAACAATGTTCCACTAGATTTTTCATAGGTTCCATCCTACTTAGGGTTCCATACCTTTAACGGGCTCGAAGTGGATTCCATTCCACGAATAAAATGGATTTTAAGATGTCAGTGCTTTTCTAGGAATTTTAACAAAATTCCTAACTAAATTATTTATCTTGAAATCTTGAACTCTTGATACTCATTAGTCTTGAATCTTGATATCTTCGATCTTGAGTTCATCAGTTCTTGAATCTCTATACTGTACAGTCTTCATTCTTGGTACCTGCATGTTTATATTCTGCATATACATGTATATCTAAACCATAACGTTAGTATTTATATTTTATAACAAGTCCTAAGGTTGTTGTCATCAAAACCATCATCTCAAGGACTAACAATCTCCCCCGTTTTGATGATGACAACCTATGTTTATAAAATATACTTCACCTTCACTATAACTCCCTCTAAAACTAATAACTCCCCCTTAATCTATGCCTAACTATCCTATTTTTTAATTCTCCCCCTTTGTCATCAACAAAACCATCCTAAAGCCATAAAACTATAAAACTCCCCCTTAAACTAATACTATAACAAAGTATAGTAAATGGAATGTGAAAGACATTAACATAATTATATTATAATTATTCAATATATAAATATGTATAAGTATATTTCAGACAATCCAATCAACACACACATCAAATCCAATCATGTCAAACAAGTCAAACAAATCAATCAAGTCAAACAAGTCAATCAAGTCAATCAATTCAAAAATTAATAACCCTATACTATAAGACAATAATATAAACTCCCCCTAAATAAAATACACTTATTATGTGTACATGTATGCAATATGTAGTTTGTAATGCAGTATGAAATGTATGACATATGCAATGTAGCATGAGATTACATGCAGAATGAAGTGCAACTTATGATGCAAATGATTATGATATTTCATGCATTGTAATTTATGATGTAATATGCAATGAAATGTGATATGAAATAGGATGCATAATGATATGTAATAAGAAATAAAATGATAATGAAGTAAAAATAATAATATGCAGAATGATATGATGATATATATACTATGGTAAGAGATATTCAGATTATAAGATAAAAATGAGTGATAAGTAATATCTAATTGACAAGCACACACACACACACACACACATATATATATGTATGTATGTATGTATGTATACATATATCAAACTATTTATTATAAATCACTTCAACCAAACAAAGGTAATACACACCAATTACTAGACATAGGTTAAGGAAACTAATGAATGAGACTGAAAGAGTAGTAAAGACAAGAGTTTAAAGGTAATAAATGATATTAAAACTATAACATATTCATGAAAGGTAGTAATCAAACTCAATATCAAAATCAAATTGCTAAGAAATATGGATTTAAACTATATATATGATCAATATGGTTTTTTTTAAAATTAATACCCTCCTTATTTAACTTCTTTAAAATATTTTTTTTAACTTAATTGTTTTTTTTAAGAATCCAAACTTCCATGTTTATAAAATACTTAACTTACTAATTAAAACCTATATATTAAATTATTAGATTAAAATATTTAAAAACATGTTTAAACACCTTTTAAAAAAAATATCATAATGAAATATTAAATAAAATAACAAAGATTGAAATACTAAAATAAACATGTGTTATATTAAGGCCTCTTACATTAAAATTTTTAGTTAATTATTAAAGAATATTTAAACATGAAATTAATTTTAAAATATTCTAATATAAGTTAGAAAATAACTCTAAAAAGAATAGAGAAAAATACTTAATTTAAATATCATTTTTACATAGTTTAAAGTTTCAAATAGAAAAGACAGCATTTACAGAATGCTATAAAAAGTTTTTGCAGTAAAATATATTCAAAACATTATAAAACAGAAACTACAGCATTTAAAAAATGCTGTGAAAAGTTTCTGAAATACTACAGTGTTTCATAGCACAGTAATGTTATAAAAACGAATTTGTAGTGCTTAAAAACGTTAACAGAAGCAAAGACAGCATTTCAGAAATGCTATCTAAAGTTCGGGGCCTGTTTTCAACATGATTTTGCACTAATTTTACAACTAGATTTTGACATATAAATAATTGATTTTTGACCCAATTTTTTATAGTAGTTAATATAATTAAAGTAAATAAAAAACATAAAGAAAAATAATGAAAAAACATGTGTAAAGACACTTGGCATTATGCATGTAAAATGCTTTTATTAAAGAACAAGTGTAATGACACGTGTCATTTTGCATGTATGTCACTATCTATTTATATGACAAGTGTCATGTGATGTGGCGCAATCTTATTAAATGAAGAAATATATAAATAGAGCCTTATTCTAACATTCTAAATTCATTCTATTAATTTCTTAAAGACATAAAATTAGTATCTTAAAAGAAATAAAGTACAAGAAGTGAAAACAACATTATAAAAGTTGAAATCACGAATGAAGATATGCTTTTCTACTTAGTATAGTTGTAATAAATTAGTAGTAAGGTTTTATTTGAAAGGAAACGTATTTTAAAAGACTTTAAAAAAATTTAGACTGGTATATCAATATGTATACCATGGTGTGTCGGTATATGGACCAAAATATCAAAACGTATAAAAAAGATAAATTTTTATACCTAACTAAATGCATAAATATATATTCCTAAATGCAACAATAAAGATGAAATAATAGTAAAGCGTACCACTTTTTGCACTCCTCTATCTTTCTAACTTTGTTGTTCTTCCATTGTCGTGAATTACACATTTATATCTTTCAGAATTTGACGACGAGATCTGTTCTATTGCGACGGGCTTGTTTTTCTGATCATCGTAGTATATTCATTTGCTGAATTTGAAGACCGTATGAGAAAGATACAGATGATTTAGTAGATCGACCAACTTGGCACCAAAACTTTGAATTTGAATTTTGAATGAATGAACACTTCAACCACTATAAATAGGCCCAACAGTCACCACTTTTCATAAAACTTTCTCTTCTTCTTCCCGTTTTTCTATTTACTATCAAACTTCTAGAAGGCATATCTCCTTCGTTTCTTAACGGAATTGGATGAAACCAGCGGCAAATCGAAGAGGAAGGCAAGGGCTATGATCTAGTAATAGTTTGGTGATGAATTTGGACGGTACTGTGGTGCAACAGGCCGAACAGTAAGAGAAATGTTGGAAATCCCATACACAGTTTTCAGTTTTGGATAGCCAACTTCAAACTGTCATATCTCACTCAATTTTGATCGGAATTTGATGATCCACCCATTAAAACGACCGTGAGAATAAGAACTACAATCTGGAAAAGGAGTTGGGACAAAATGCTCAAATCTCTAGATGCAATTTGAAGAATACCATTGATAGTTTTGCTTTCTTTTTCTCTTTGTTCACCGAAACTTCATTTGACTATAACTTGATCATTTCTTGACGGATTCGCACGAAACCAGTGACATTGTGAAGCAGATGGAGAGAAGTATAGTATCAAATCAAGTTGTAGATGATAATCAAAAGTTTTGTATTGATCTGGTACCCATTTCATTGTCGATTGCCAATATAAATCCATTTGTTCTTCTTGATCGATGGTTGATTACGTAGTATCTTTTAACCAACAGTCATTAGACATAACTCTTCTCCTGCAAAACAACATAACAATTTAAAGAATCAAATGACTTTTCAAATAACTAAATATAGTTTTAAACTACAATATCATGATGATTCTGTGACATATTCATATGAAAATAGTGTTAATAATTTTATCAAAAAAAATTGCCATTTTTTTTTCTTCAAAAATCAGATTATGAAAACTTTGAAAACCAACGCTCTGATACCAAATGTGAGAAATGCGGATTACGGATCTTAAGGTTAGAATTAACACTAGAGGGGGGGGGGGTGAATAGTGTTTTAAGGAATTACTAATTCTTTTTGAGTTTATCTTAATTTGAACACAAATGTATGCAATATTCAGACACATATATGATCACAGAATCAAACACAGATGCAGATATAAAGTAAAAGCAATAAAGGAAAGAACACACCGGATTTTATACTGGTTCGGAGTTACCCTACATCCAGTCCCGCAATACAAGTACGGATTTCCTTTCAAAATCAATTCTTACAATTACACCCTCGATTTCAAGGCCACGAGGTACACCACTCCAGATTCACCATCCTTTGGGTAGAGATACTTGATTTTACAGGCAACAAGTTCACCCGATTGATTTTCCAGGCTACAATCACACCTTTTCTCGCTCGATTAAATACAAAGAAGTCTATAACTCTGAATAGCACTGGGATCTTGTTGAGATAGTGATAGAGAATCAAACCAGAGATGATCTAGTTAGATTCAATGGTGATTTCGGCAGAGTAATGGTAAAAATGTATATAAAGAAATGTGGAAGAAGAAGAGGAGTGAAATAAGAGAAAATATATTTATAAATTCATTTAAAACATCACCTATTTATAGTAGAACAACAGCCATGTCCATTCGTGAAAGGATATGACGAATAGACACTTCCTTTGAAATTCAAACTTTTGAAATAAACTGTCACCTTGTCGACAAGGGTTCCTTGAGGTTGTCGACATGCCTAAGTTATTTTTGGTAATTTGTTTTTCTTTGAAAACAACTTCTATCTTGTATTAAAACTATTTTAAACTTTATAAATATACTTAACTATAGTTAAAATACATAAATAAGTATAGAGAATAATATTTTGGTATATATAAAATTTTACTATAATTTTATATTTAAATCTAAGTATAAATATTAAAAGTTAAATATATTATAATTAAAAGATAGTTTAAAACCAAGGATAATTTGATATTGAAAATAAAGATTATTTTGAGGCTAAAAATATTTTAAAACCAGGATAAACGTTTTTGATTTAAAAAGGAAGATTTTGAAATCATTTTGAAAATAAGATATAATTTTGTAAAACATTTGAATAAAAGTTAGTGGATACAAAACATTGTTCCACTAGATTTTTCATAGGTTCCATCCTACTTAGGGTTCCATACCTTTAACGGGCTCGAAGTGGATTTCAGTCCATGAATAAAATGGATTTTAAGATGTCAGTGCTTTTCTAGGAGTTTTAACAAAATTCCTAACTAAATTATTTATCTTGAAATCTTGAACTCTTGATAATCTTGATACTCATGAGTCTTGAATCTTAATATCTTCGATCTTGAGTTCATCAGTTCTTGAATCTCTATACTGTACAGTCTTCATTCTTGGTACCTGCATGTTTATATTCTGCATATACATATATATCTAAACCATAACATTAGTATTTATATTTTATAACAAGTCCTAAGGTTGTTGTCATCAAAACCATCATCTCAAGGACTAACACGAAGCTGCGTCGTACCTCTATCGATAATACGAAGTGGCTTCCTCTCGACAGTAAGGTTTGGCTCGACATCCAAACTCTCGAGAGCAGAAGGCTGAACAATCAAAGATGGATCGTGAAGATACCGACGAAGATGCGAAACATGGAACACATTATGCACTCCAGAAAGTTTCTCAGGCAATTCCAACCGATAAGCTAAGGAACCCACTCTCTCTAAGATGCGAAAAGGACCAATAAACCTAGGAGCGAGCTTCCCTCTCCGACCAAAATGAATCACATTTCTTAATGGAGAGACCTTAAGGAAAACCTGTTCACCAACAGAAAACTCCAAACTCCTCCTACGCCTGTCAGCATACTTCTTCTGTCTATCCTGAGCAATTCTCATCTTTCTCCTAATTTCCTCAACCTTCTCATATGCTTCTAGAATCATATCAGGACCAAGAACCAAACGATTACCGGATTCAATCCAGCAAGACGGAGATTTGCAAGGTCGTCCATAATTAAAGAGCAGCAATTGCGATACTAGCCTGAATTTTAAGAGATGGAATAAGATAAATAAATGTTTAAGACACCTTAAACAGATATTTGATATTATACCTGATAACTATTGTTATAGGTGAATTCAACGAGATGGAGATGATCTTCCCAAGATCCTCCATAATCAAGGACACAGTCACGAAGAAGATCTTTCAGAATCTGATTCACTCTTTTCGTTTGACCGTCGGTCTACGGATGGTAAGTAGTGCTCAGATTCAGACGAGTACCTAAAGATTCCTGAAAAGCTTTCCAAAACTGACTGGTAAAGATAGGGTCTCTATCGCAAACAATGCTAACAGGAACACCATGAAGACGAACTATCTCTCTCATATAAATCTCAACTAAACTAGAAGCAGAACGGTTAGACCTAACCGGAATAAAATGAGCTGACTTGGTCAATCTATCCACAATTACCCAAATACTCTTGTTAACCCGCCTTTTGGCAAGGCCACGGACAGACGGGTTTAACTTAATCAACTACATGTTCGTCTGGCATTCACTATTCACGTTCGAATAACATCCAGGAGCGCTCGGCATTTAGAGGGATCGTTCGGCATTGAACGAGTGCTCGGCATTTAGAGGGATCGTTCGGCACTGAGCGAGTGCTCGGCATTAGAAGGATCGTTCGGCATAGAAGAATGTTCGACACTGGACGAGCGTTCGATATAGAGAGATCGACGTTCGGCATTGGATGGAGTGTTCGGCATAAATCTTGTTCGGCACTGGACGAGCGTTCGGCATAGAGAGTTCGTCGTTCGGCATTGGATGGAGCGCTCGGCATTAACCAACGTTCGGCATCTGGAGACGTTCGGCATTGGATGGATCGTTCGGCACCTGGAGACGTTCGGCATTGGATGGAGCGCTCGGCATTAACCAACGTTCGGCATCTGGAGACGTTCGGCATTGGATGGATCGTTCGGCATCAAGGAGCGTTCGGCATTGGATGGGTCGCTCGACATTGCACCTCGCACCTCCATATCTCGCACCTCCATACCTCGCACCTCCATATCTTGGTACCTCGCACCTCCATACCTCGCACCTCCGTACCTCAATACCTCAGTACCTCGCACCTCCCAACGTTCGGCATGAGGAGATCGTTCGGCATTCACACCTTGTTCGGCATTCAGCGTTCGGCATCTATGGTTCGGCATATGGAGACCACTCCATTTGGGCTGTGGTACTCGGCTACCAGGCCCACCAGGGAAGTCCAACCCATCTTTGTCTATAAATAGAGAGGCAGGGGCACAGTAAAAGGGGATCTTCTTTCTGCTCTCTTACTTTCTCTTTTCTAAGGCTAAGGCAACTCTGCCATTTTGTAACTGTAATCGATTATTACAGCAATAAAAAGCAAACTTCTGGAGTGGACGTAGGCCGGAGTTAGCCGAACCACTATAAAATCTGTTGTTCTTTACTGCTTTCATTTCAGTTTTAACTGTTCTTCACATTACTACTCTCTACATACATTCTATCTCTGAGCTGTGATTGGTATTTGGTGCTTTCATCTGGATTTTGGGGTTAGTGACCAATTTTGGCGCTAACACTTTGGTGCTTTCACTGAGAACTGAACTCAGGAACTTTGGAGTTAGGAACTTGGATCCTTGAAAGCAATGGCTAGACCACCAACAAGGAAGCAAGTAGTGGAAAGAAGCAATCAGGAAGGAAGTCAAGCAGCCTCTTCTGAAGCTGGAGAGGATCATGCATCCATCTACATAACTCGGGATGAGATGCAGGCAATGATGAATTCTATGCAGGAGCAGATGATGAAACGACAAGAGGAGATGATGCAGGCTCTTCTCAGGAAATTTGAACAACCAAGAACTGCAGGAGCTCAAGTTCGTGGAACTGGACCAGAGGGACTCAACCAGCGGACAGATGGAGTGATTCAACAGGAGGCAGCTCCCAATCAACAAACAGTTAACAATCTAGACGGACCTAGACTCGGGGGCACACCACCAGGTGATGCTGGACCAGTTCATGGAGGGATACCGGATAACGCTACGCGGCCTGGAATCGATAGGAATACAGGAGTACGTGATGAAGAATATGTGCCAGAATTTCCTCGGGGACTTAGGAGGCAGTCTGGATTAGTTGGAAACACTGGATTGGCTGACATTATCAGGCAGACTATTCGCGGAGGTCTAACAAACAGGGATTCAGAGGGAGTTAACAAAAGTCCGTTTACCCGGAACATCAGGACAGCTAGGAATCCGTCCGATTTCAAACTACCCACTCTGGAAGTATACAACGGGAAGACGGATCCCACCGACCACTTGATGAGGTACACTAGGCATATGGAAGTGCTGGGGGCAACGGAGGAGGTTATGGCCCGATGTTTCCCCCTGTACTTGACTGAAATTGCTGCTATGTGGTTCAGACAGCTGGAGGATGGATCCATTGGAACATGGACAGAACTGGTGGACAAGTTCTTAAGTCAATTTTGAGTTCACATAAAAAGGCCAAAGAACGTGATGACACTAACATCAGTCAAACAGGGGGCAGATGAATCGCTCAGGACATTCTTAACTCGATTTAATGCAGCAGTTGCTTCGGTGGATCGGCCAGATCCATCAATGGTTCTGATGGCTGCGGTATCAGGAGTCAGAGATAATTCGGAGTTCAAAGTATCATTGGTACGGGACCCACCGTTGGATATTGGGGAATTCTTTCATGAAGCTGAAAGATTTCTTCGACAAGAGGATGCATGTTTGGACATGAGGTCACAGGAAGTAAACATGACTAAGGATGGAAGATTACTCGGCGAAAGCTCAGGTGGGGACAAGGATAAAGGGAAAAGGAAGCGCTGGGGAGAACCAAAGTTCTCCACTTACACAGGATTGAACGCAACGTTGGAGCGGATTTTCTTAGATACTCGAGATCGTCTTCCCTATCGAAGGCCATCAAGGAGGGAACCCACAGAACGTGAAAGGGCATCAGGAAGGCACTGTCTCTTTCATGACCTGGACGGGCATGATACTAACAGCTGCCGACATCTAAAGGATATAATCGAGGAACATATAAGGAATGGTCAGTTGCGACAATATGTCGGAACTCGGAATGCGGCAGTGGAACATGAACAGCCTCCGCCTACCTTGAACGACGAGGGCGCGAGGCCCAGGAATGGTGACCGATTGGTCATCAACTAATCTTGATGGTTTGGAATAAGTAACAAACTCCGGGCAAACGGTTAAATCACTTACTCATGTACGGGGTCGGAGATAACCCTCAGGCATGCTCTGAGATGATGGCTTACCGAAACGCCCGGGTTTGTGAAATCTGTTTTTTCCTTTGACTTGGACATTTGCTTTTTCTGGTTTGGTTTTGGAGTTTGGTTTGAACTCCCTGTTTTTCTCGTTTTTCTGGTTTGAATTCTGGTTTGAATGTTTGTTTTTCGGATTGAATTTTGATTGGATTTTCTCTGGATTTTGGCTTAAAGGTCGTCGAGTATGGACTATGCTCGGCAAGGGTCCGGAGCGACCAGGATTCGGCTTAGGACTTAAGCCACGGCATTACTTGCGTCCAGGGACACTGGACCACGGTCGTCAAGTGTGGATTGCGCTTGGCAAGAACCCGGAGAGGTTAGCTCAACGCCCAGGGACACTGGACCACAGTCGTCAAGTGTGGATTGCGCTTGGCAAGAACCCGGAGAGGTTAGCTCAACGCCCAGGGACACTGGACCACGGTCGTCAAGTGTGGATTGCGCTTGGCAAGAACCCGGAGAGTTTAGCTCAACGCCCAGGGACACTGGGCCACGGTCGTCAAGTGTGGATTGCGCTTGGCAAGAACCCGGAGAGGTTATCTCAACGTCCAGGGACACTGGACCACGGTCATCAGGAGTGGATTGCGCTTGGCAAGAACCCGGAGAGGTTATCTCAACGTTCAGGGACACTGGACCACGGTCATCAGGTGTGGATTGCGCTTGGCAAGAGCCCGGAGGGGTTATGGATTTGGATATCGACCCGAAGAGGTCCTAAAGTCCCCTATTGGTTATTGGATATGGATGAAACATGGACTTTGGATACTGGACTTGAGGCTATTCAAAACACACCTTTCAAAGCAAGGCATGTTTTGGGGGGCAAGTGTTAACCCGCCTTTTGGCAAGGCCGCGGACAGACGGGTTTAACTTAATCAACTACATGTTCGTCTGGCATTCACTATTCACGTTCGAATAGCATCCAGGAGCGCTCGGCATTTAGAGGGATCGTTCGGCATTGAACGAGTGCTTGGCATTTAGAGGGATCGTTCGGCACTGAGCGAGTGCTCGGCATTAGAAGGATCGTTCGGCATAGAAGAATGTTCGACACTGGACGAGCGTTCGATATAGAGAGATCGACGTTCGGCATTGGATGGAGTGTTCGACATAAATCTTGTTCTGCACTGGACGAGCGTTCGGCATAGAGAGTTCGTCGTTCGGCATTGGATGGAGCGCTCGGCATTAACCAACGTTCGGCATCTAGAGACGTTCGGCATTGGATGGATCGTTCGGCACCTGGAGACGTTCGGCATTGGATGGAGCGCTCGGCATTAACCAACGTTCGGCATCTGGAGACGTTCGGCATTGGATGGATCGTTCGGCATCAAGGAGCGTTCGGCATTGGATGGGTCACTCGACATTGCACCTCGCACCTCCATATCTCGCACCTCCATACCTCGCACCTCCACATCTTGGTACCTCGCACCTCCATACCTCGCACCTCCGTACCTCAATACCTCAGTACCTTGCACCTCCCAACGTTCGGCATGAGGAGATCGTTCGACATTCACACCTTGTTCGGCATTCAGCGTTCGGCATCTATGGTTCGGCATATGGAGACCACTCCATTTGGGCTGTGGTACTCGGCTACCAGGCCCACCAGGGAAGTCCAACCCATCTTTGTCTATAAATAGAGAGGCAGGGGCACAGTAAAAGGGGATCTTCTTTCTGCTCTCTTACTTTCTCTTTTCTAAGGCTAAGGCAACTTTGCCATTTTGTAACTGTAATCGATTATTACAGCAATAAAAAGCAAACTTCTGGAGTGGACGTAGGCCGGAGTTAGCCGAACCACTATAAAATCTGTTGTTCTTTACTGCTTTCATTTCAGTTTTAACTGTTCTTCACATTACTACTCTCTACATACATTCTATCTCTGAGCTGTGATTGGTATTTGGTGCTTTCATCTGGATTTTGGGGTTAGTGACCAATTTTGGCGCTAAAAACTCTCATTACCTCTCCTAGACCTTGGTAATTCATCAATAAAATCCATAAAAACCTGTTCCCATTTCCAATTGGGAATCTCAAGGGGCTGCAATAATCCAGCAGTCTTTTGATGGTCAGCCTTAACCTGTTGACAAGTAGCACATCTACTAACAAAAAGAGAGATATCATGCTTCATACCACTCCACCAATATAGCTTCTTCATATCATGGTACATCTTCATCACACCTGGATGAATAGAAAGTCTGGACCGATGATTCTCCCGAAGTAACTCTTGTCTCAATCCATCGACGTTCGGAACACAAATCCTATTATTAATCCTTAAAATCCCTTTATCATCGATCTGAGCTCCACTTCCATCTAGGCTACTACCACCAACCCTGCTACGAAGATTTTCCTTAATAAGCCTAATTATCCTATCCTCATCCTGCTTAGCAACAATACGATCCATAAGAGGAGAAGAAACAACAAGCTGACATAACATCGCCTTATTCCTACTCAGAGCATTGGCTACAACATTAGCTTTCCCGGGGTATAGTTGATGTCGAGGTCATAAGAAGCAAGGAACTCAAGCCACCTAACTTGCCTCAGATTCAAGTCCTTCTGGGTGAAAATATATTTCAAAGACTTATGATCCGTAAAGAGCTCAAACTTAGTTCCCAATAGATGATGTCTCCAAAGCTTCAAAGCAAAAACTACAGCAAGCAATTCCAAATCATGGGCTGCATAATTGGCTTCATGAGTCTTCAACTGACGACTGACATAAGCGATAATCTTCCCATCCTGCATCAGAACAGCTCCCAAATCTTCACGACTGGCATCAGTATATACCGTTAATCTCTCATTTCCATTTGGAACGGTAAGAACTGGTGCGGAAGTAAGATTTCGCTTCAACTCATTGAATGCAACTTCACACTTATCATTCCATCTAAACTTAGCATTCTTATGAGTTAGAGCGGTGAGAGGTGCAGCAATCCGAGCAAAATTCTCAATGAATCTCCGATAATAACCGGCAAGGCCTAGAAAACTACGGATATCAGATGGAGTCCTCAGAGTTTCCCAATTCTAAAATAGAATAGAGGGAATAAGAATCGAGAAAGAGATAGAATAATTAATGTACAAAGGAAAGAAGAGAAGATAGACTTACATTGATCGCAGCGATCTTAACTGGATCAACAGAAACTCCATTACCAGAAACAACATGTCCAAGAAATCGGACTTCATCTTTCCAGAAATGGCATTTCGAGAATTTGGCTTTCAACTGATGACTTCTGAGAGTCCCCAGAACAAAGCTCAAATGAGATTCATGCTCCTCCTCTGACTTAGAGAAAACAAGAATATCGTCGACGAAGACTAGAACAAACTTATTAAGAACATCACGGAAAACCCAGTTCATAAGGTCGACAAAGAAGGCTGGGGCGTTAATCAAACTAAAAATAACTAACCATTTAAAGAAACCATCCTCAGAACGAAAAGCAGTTTTGGGAATACTTTCCTCAGCAATTCTGAGCTGGTGGAAACCGGTGGCAAGATCAAGCTGAAAGAATACAGTAGCTCCATAAAGCTGATCGAACATATCGTTAATACGAGGCATTGGATATCTGTTTTTCATAGTGAGCTTGTTCAGCTCCCTATAATCAACACACATCCTCAAAGAACCATCAGACTTAGTGACAAAAACCACCGCTGCTCCCCTTTCGGAATGACTAGGTCTAATAAAACCTTTGGAGAACAAGTCTTCAATTTGCTTCCTCAACTCAACCTTCTCGCGGGGTGTCATTCTTCTGGGAGGAAGGACTACAGGTCGAGCTCCAGGAATGAGGTCAATATGGAATTCAATTTCCCGCTTAGGAGGTAAAGAAGTGACTTCACCAAATATATCGGAATAGAGTTTGACCACAGGAGTAGAATCAAGATCACTAGGGGAAGAATCAAGAGAGTAGATAAAATTGCCTGCATAGTCCTGAGGCATACGTCAATGAATCACCAAGGGCTTACCAAATTAATCAACAAGAGAAACAGTCTAGGTTTTACAAGAGATAACAACTTCATGCATCTTCAGCCAATCTCCTCCAAGCAACATGTCAAAAGCATCGAAACCAAGAATATAGAAATCACTAGAAAAGCGATGGTCAGAATGGAAGAGTTTCACATTGTTACAAATCCTACTAAGTTTTGCGGGACCACTAATAGGATTAGTAACACACAAAGGTTCGGTTGCAAACTTAGGTGAAAGGATATGCTCAAACTTATCACAAAGGTCCACAGAAATGAAACTATGCGAAGCTCCAGTGTCAAATAAAACATGAACAGGAAGACTAAACAAGGTAAAGGTGCTCTGGAGAGTACCTTGGGTATCACTAGGAGCATGTGGAGTAGGCGGAGCATGAGTGGAAGAAGTCATGACAAAGACTCCAGATGTCTTGCCTTTCTGATACAAGGGACAGTCCTGCTTGAAGTGGCCAGGCTGCAAACAAACATGGTAGAGGTCTCGCATAGTCACTTGAACTGGAGGAACAGCAGCTCCGGCTAAAGTGGGACAACTATTGGCATAGTGACCCTTCTGATCGCACTTGAAGCAAGTGATGGAAGAAAGATCAATAGGCTGGCTCCGGGGAGAAGAAGATCCTAAACTTGGATTCTTAAGCCAATTCTGCTTCTGTCGATGGAAATTAGATTTCCTCTTCTTAGAGTTGCCAGAAGAGGGCTGAGATGAAGGTGCACGAGCAACAAATGATTCCTTAGAAGTGGGGTTCTCATATCTAATGGACATATCCATCAATCCAGTAAAAGGGCTGTGCACATGAGAAATCAGACGATCATAAAACTCTAGGCGAGCTCCAGCAATAAACTTCTCATTCTTCTTAAGAGGGGAATCAATCAAGCTAGGACCAAACTTGGAAAGTTCGTTGAACTTCCGCTCATACTTAGAAAATGACATATTCCCTTGCTTAATATCCATAAACTCCCTGTACAGCTGAGACTTCCCAGCATCTGGAATCCACTTCGTCACAAAAGCCTCCCTAAAACACAATATCCAAACTTAAGAAAGATTCCAAAGGAATAACCTAAACCAAATTCAAAAGGACTAACTCAAGACAATACCGAAACTGTTCCCAAGAAATATCTGCCTCAATAGTGTTGGCTGTAACTGACTCCCACTAATCCAGGGCTGCCTCTTGCAACTGCCATGCTGCTCGCTGACGCTTCTGAGCATCGGTGATCTCCAAACCAGCGAAAATCCTTTCCAAACTCCTCAGCCACTGCTGAGCCTCAATGATGGTCTCTGATCCCGTAAACTTAGTACCACCTAGCTGAGTGAACTCCTTACAGAGAATGATAAACCTAATGGGTGCAACTGGTGCTGGAACTGGGGAAACACCATGACCCTGACCTCTGGCATTCCTACGATTCATCCTGAAAATTCAAGAATGAATTTTTTTCCCTTAGGACCAAGATAGAGGAGAAAGACAAAAGACAAGATTCAACTAGAATGGAAATCCTAATCAAAGAATTCTATTAAATAAGGTGGATTCGAAAAGAAGGAAAATTCTAAGGAAAATTAGATTTTAAAACAAGAAAATTTTTATACCCAAAATAATCCTTTTAAAATCATTTAAAATCAATTTATAATTAAAAATACGTTCTCTCGCAAAGAATGATTCTAAGATTGATTTTACTCACTCTAGGGTATTTCTACCCTATCTCTAATGAGTTTTTGCCCCGTAGGCTAAGGTTTGCCTAAAACCTGGCTCTAATACCAACTGTAACCTCCCGCCATTTTGGACCATTCAAATCGACAATAAAACCACACATGTCAGACTTGAATAATTTAAAACAACAGATTGTTAATAAATTTTGGGGCAAATAAAATCAATCACAGAATCACAGATACAGAATATCAGAATAACTCGCAGCGGAATAAAATAAACATAGTAGTTCATGAAGCTACTAGATACAAAGTCTCAAAACTAATACATAATACCAAAGTCTGAATCCAATATATTTGGAAATTCAAGGTACATAAGTTCTCTACTACAAAAGCAAAAGCTGAGTGGAAATAACTGGAATAGAAATATCAGGTAGATGGCTAAATCTCCGGCGGATCTCTAGCTCCAAAAGATGAAATCAAAGCTGTGAAACTTAGGTTGACCCGAGCATAAAGCAAAAACACAAAACACTCGAGTCAGGACATACATACTTATAAAACATAAATCAACTCAAGTGAACTGTAAAAGAGATGCATCAGTAACTTAAAGGATGCTTGGGATCACCCATCCTCTAAGGATCCGTTAAACTATCTACTATGTAGTAACATACGCTATTATAATAATGTCTAAAGTAAAGTAAACTATTAAAATAGCGTTAAGGCGTTACATTTTCCCCCTTAACACATTTTTATAATGCCAATAGTCTATGCAGTACCATAACTCCCCGTAAACTGGGGCCGCCAGAGGATACCCCATAGGTACGACATAAAACAAACTCGTAGAAGGCGCGCTAGGATAGGTGACACGGCACAACTAGGCAATGCCGGGGTAGGTATACCAATTACACTTTCGGACTGTTGGTAACGCATAGCCGCAACTACCGCCCAACTCGATCCACACTCCCGAATCAAAGGTGCGCACCAAATCAATCACAAAGTAATATAATGGCTAACGATGAAGTGCGTCCGATCGGAGGAGCTACCTCACTTGGCCCGTCGATTTCTCCTGTTTTAGTCACCTTATGCTAACTCACGAGAGTTAGGTCCACATAAATATACCTTTAGGATCATCGCCACCATCCTACTTCATTTTGGAATCTCCACCGCGTACACAGTTGTTAAAGTGGTTTTCGGTATCGATAGAGAGTATGCCTATATCCGATCCCGGACTCTTTAACAACCAAACGTTATTATAACCTGTGGTTATTTCAAATTTCAAATGGTTTATATTTTTCATATCAAACATATTCCTTTCAAAACCATATAAATTCCATATCATTATTCTTTAAAATATTATTCATTTTTCCAAAGTCGTACACTTCCAAATTCATTTAATTATAACCCTTTTGAAACGTAAAAATTTAGAGATCATAGCACTTTAAAAACGTAACCTTTAGACCCATAACATTCAGAACTATAACCCTTTAGAAAATTTTTGTAACATTCAGGAAATGTCACTTTTAAGAAAACGCAGCAGTACAGAAATGCTGCTGTAAGAATTCGCAGCAGTGCAGAAATGCTACTGTAAGAATTCGCAACGGTGCAGAATTGTTACTGTAAGAATCCGCAGCAGTGCAGAATTGTTACAGTAAGGAAATCGCAGCAGTTTTGAATTATTACCGTAAGGAAATCGCAGCAGTTTTGAATTGTTACCGTAAGAAATCACAGCAGTTTTGAAATGTTACCGTAATACTTCCTACTACAATAGTTTATATAATAGTACATATATTTACAGTTTTTATTATAGTCATTATATCATTCCTATTATATTACTCTAATTTTAGCTATTTGGTCATTAAAGAAACCACGCCTTTAGTAAAATAACTTTGTTACTATAATGTCAAATTTTAAAGCTGAAATCCTTATGCTAAGTTAGAAGTACGTTATTAACTTACACTTTTTTCTTTTCAGTAAATAACATTTATCATTTTTATTACCCAAGTTATACCATTTACATTAGTTAGAAATTACATGTCAAATGTACGTTTTAACTTACATTTTTTTTCGACAAAAAAACCATTTATCATTTTAATCACTATTACATGAATTAAAACTTACAATTTATAGGTTAGAATAAAATACCATTATTAAGTCAAATCGGATTATTAAATTTCAATTAACCTTCATTCTGTAAATTAGATTCCAAAATTTACATTTCCAACTATTTTTATTCTTTCTATAAATTTTTTAACTCGTGTAAACAAATTCACAGAAATTATTACATTAAATTTTAGTTGAGATTCACATATAAAAATCCAAAATACTTAATAATTTTTAGAAAATCATTTAAATCAACCATGAAGTCTGTATAAAATTCTCTACCCTAGGGTCAAGTAACATTTCAATCCTCAATTTATTAATTTTTAAGGTTTTATATCATTTCAAACCCGCAATCTCAAGTCAAATAAAATTGCTCAGGCCTATCATTTCAGCCCATAACAATTTTCCTTAATTCAAAAATCATTCGGGTATGTATCATTTCAAACCATAGCGAAGGAACTTGCAGTGTGAGAACAGAATATGAAATAAACATAACAATATTAAATATATCATGGTAGATGATCATAACAAGTAAAATATGATATGAAATATCATAATATATAAACATAGGTGAAATTCTCAACTTGTATATACAAATCCATACAATTCCATTATCATCAATTCACCAAAATATAAGTACGTTGTCAAGAGTGATTACTCACCTTTCTTTGGTTAGAGAAATGATTCAAAACGCAACACAACGACTACAACAAGCACGACAAATTACAGACAAGCTTGAGTGAGAGGAGAATCCAAATCCAACGCTTTGAAAAATAAAATAAATTCCATACGTAAACAAATATTTAACATAAAAAAATAAAATAGGAAAAAATATATATTTGTAAACATGTGGAGAGGGCTTGTCTAAGGATGCATAGGCTCGGCCATAGGCTAGTTTGGGTTCAACCATAGGGTTTTGTTTGTGTTTGGGTTCGGCCATAGAGGTGTGGACTAGGCTAGGGTTCGGCCATAGGAATTTTGGCTAGGTTAGGCTAGGGTTTTGATGAAGGGGCTCGGTCTAGGGTTAGGATTTTTATAGTGGAGGGCTCGGCCTAGGGATTAGGTGATGGAGGAGGTGGTCACGGCCAAGGCAAAGCATGGGAAAGGGGTTGAGGAAGTTCGGCTATGGAATTTTTGTTGAAGGAGAGGAAGTAGGGTGAAATGACCCTCCTATTTCCACCCTAATTTCATAAGGATTTTTTTTTTGCTAAGAGATGATATATAGATATATCATTCATTGCAAATATCTTTTCCAAGGTCATTTTCTTTTTCCAATAAACAAAATATATCCAGGATCAAAATAACTTACCAATATAAATATATCAGTGTATATCTAATAACATACACATACATATGAAGATGTATGTGATCTTCTTATCTAAGTTCAGAGTGTATACTTCATTTTTTGTACAAGAACATTCTGTTTGATTTAGATTTTTAGCAATTCAGATAAATTATTGTATTCAGATTTTTGGCCATAATATCCACTAGAAACATGTACTTTAGTCTGTCATTAGGATTAAGAAATGATCAAGTAATAATCAGTGGTAAACAAGCTTTTAATATAGATGATTATGTTAAAGTCTGGATAATATCAAATTCAGTATAAAAGTAAGTGGATCCTAAGTGAACACAAGCAACATCTAGGCGTAATGGAAACGCGCCTAACTTATACATGAAAGGTCACGAGTTCGAGTGCTATGCTGGTCGGTTCAAACACAATTTTTGGTTTTTCTTTTTATTTTTCTCCTGTATGGTTGAAATCTGATACCTACCTATAATTGTGCATATATATATTTGATTTTTTGCCTATAACCTATCATACAAAACAATTCTTTTTACATAACTATTTTTAAAACCCATTCCTACAACTGTTTTAAGAATTTAAATTTATATTTTTGCCCAATTTATCAACATGTACACAGGTATTTATGTACATGTCATTATCTTTGCCCAGTTTCCAGAAAACTGAGTGAAACAATTGCTAAATGTACTATGCTTTGAAATGCATCTATATTTTCAAGATACAGTCTATCATGATCAACCAATACTTCATTTAGTTGAGGCTGGTTAACTCATGAGTCTTGTATATGCTATACACTAGTTCAAAAACAAGGGAGATACCTTTCATTTCATTCTATCTGAAGCTTTT
Organism: Allium fistulosum; assembly: GCA_030737815.1. NCBI lineage: Eukaryota > Viridiplantae > Streptophyta > Magnoliopsida > Asparagales > Amaryllidaceae > Allium > Allium fistulosum. The sequence continues at coordinate 638,248,196 of CM060907.1, read as the reverse complement.
AGAAAAACATTTTACTTTTCCTAATTCAATTCAGAAATGAATTCAGATTTATTTACAAAGCATTTCAGTAAAAAGAAAATAAAATCCTTTAAGTTTACTTCTTGCTAAATCCAGATTTTAGTTCTAAAACTCAGTGCTCTGTTATGTCTCAAGGTTAACTAATACATAATATAAATTATACAAAACAGTAGCTCAACAACATGTGCATATTTCTCTTCCAAACATTCATATCAATAATTAAAATCATTTCATTGTTTCCCAGTCAGATTTTTCCTTTGAGATTTTAAACCTTAGTGCATAACAATATATTTAACATGATACAACTAGTTCATCTAACCATAATAGAATTCATTACATGACTGGAAGTCTTAGAAACATAATATTTTTCCTGAATACATGCAGATATAATCAATTTAAACTCTTATTGAGACTAGCTAGCATGTTCATTCACTCCTCCATAAAAGCCATAACTTCATTTTTACTTAGTGCCTGGGTTACCTGAAAGAACATAAGTGGCTGCCTCATTTTAAAATGAGACACCCCAGATGCCATGAGCAAACAAGGGTCAGATCTATGATCTGGTATGAATAACATCAATTCATTCATGATATTAAGCAATAGAGAATATAAGGGTACTAACTTGTTATTTAAGCAAATTTCTGCAATCAAATATTTTAACATAGTATAATTAAGTTGATTCAGGTATGATATATTCACTTATCATTCCTTCACTTGCATACATAATCATGCAAACATGATTATCTATTGGCATCAATTTCATTTGCTGGAATCATCTTGGTTCCATACCATTCAACCTAAGAAATATCCACATTCCTATTTCTTCATTTACAGGTTGTAATATTCAATTTAAATCCCTGCCTCATCTGCTATTAAGGAATCACTGGGACACATTGCAATGAACTAATTCACATCATTGCACAAAGATCTCAGGGCTTAAACAAACCATGTGCCAACTTGCATACTTCAAATATGACAAGCATTCCAGCAGTCATCTTGGCCTTCCCTTCCCTAGTTTATTTACTAGTGTATTGTCTTAAATCCTAACATCAAATATGCTAAGTGAACATGTCACTGCAAACATGGAAACATTCATAATTTCTTCTAGCATAATTTCCCCTCAGAAATAATCAGACAGTCATTTCCTAAATGGGGTCAATATGTCTTGATCTTAGTAAATATAAGAACATTTTCAACTGTAAAAGAGGCATGGCATGTTATACTGATCTGCAAGCCTTTATGATTGATTCAGATTCAAGATCTGGTTCAATCATAATTTTAGCTTGTGGGTTTTTTTTTTTGATTAAGGGCTCAGCACTTAGAAAATTTCTATTGCACCCTTAACATTTTTCTTTTCAAGCCTCAGCACTTATACCAAGTATAATGCAGCTCCAATCATTTTTATAAGGTTTCCATGCCATAGATCTATAACAGTTGAGAGTATTCTCTATATAATTTTTAAGATCCTAAACTTTAACATTTATGAGTATAAATAAAACAGTATGATACTCATCCAAAGACAAATGTCTCAACCAATCAAAGATCATCAAAATCATCCATATTAAATCATATCAGATTTAAAATAAAACATCCAAAAAGCATTGATGAAATCATATACATCAAAACCAGAAATACATAAATGGCAATATAAAAAGTGGCTGCCTCAACTCAGGTCTTAATGCCATGAACTCAGTGAGATTACTCACCTAAATGTTTCTTCTTATTAATCCAGAAAATTCTTGTTTGAGTGTTTTCTCCTTCCTTTCAATATTTTCTTCTTCTTTTCTTATTTTTTATGCAGCTCGGGGTAAAATAATTCTACTGGCTAAACTGCCTATTTATAAGCATTTTTCCTCTAGGGTTTTATTGAAACAGAATTCCATTTCTGTCCTGGCTTAGCATCATGCATTTTTCATTCATATTACCCCGGCCATATTAACCAATTTAAAGGCTGCATTTTCTTTCTTTTACTTTTTCAAAAAATGGCCACTCACTTAGTCATGTCAAAAGTGTGACTATTCTATTTATTTTAATTATTTCTGAAAATCCCCTTTGCTATTTTTGCCTACACAAGCATATTGACTTGTATCACATTTCATGTCATTTTAATGTTATGGTTTCACTTGCTAATATATATATGTACTTTTCAGTATTTAAAAATGTATATTTGTATACATATCTTATCTAGGCTTATTTTAATTCCTCTTTTAAATTCTGAAACATATGCACCTATATGTATACAAGTTTACAAATATATATATATATATATTATTTTCTTTTCTGGGTTTTAAATAAATTTGTTTACTGATCTAAAGTAAAACTTACTTTTCTTATTTTCTAAGATGACCCATAAAATCTCAGAAATCAAATAACCATGTTGCAAAATCATGTTTGTATTGCTCTTTAATTCTTGTTTTAAATCCAAGAAATCTGGAGTTCTTTCTTGTGCCATTTCAGTGTGCACGTGCACACATATACTTGCACACTATTTATTCCAGAAATTTCACCATATTTAAATCTAAATATTTCAAAATTAAATCATTTTACAAAAATGATTTTTCACAAAATTTTGGGGTATTACATTCACCCCTCCTTTTAGGAATTGTGTCCTCACAATTTTTCTAACATTTAGTAAGCATCATTTTTCTTTTCTGAAAACTTATCAAATATATGCATAAGCAAACAAATTCAACCATATCAACCATGCATAACAAATAATTTTTCCAGAAGAAAAAAAAAATTACCTTTTAATTTGCAAAAAGCTTAGGATAATCCATTCTAATCTTATCCTCTAACTCCCATGTGCAGTCATTAGGATCACTACTCCACTGGATCTTAACTAGTTTCAAGGTTTTGCTCCTTAATTTCTTTTCTTCCTTGGCTATAATCCCCACTGGTTCTTTTTCATAAACCAAGTCAGGATTTATTTGAATTTTGGTAGGCTTTTCCAAAATGTCTTCCTTATCATGTACCCATTTTCTAAGTTGGGACACATGAAAAACATTATGCATTGCTTTCATCTCCTCTGGTAGTTCTAATTTGTAAGCCAATGAACCAATTCTTTCCAGAATTTTATAGGGTCCAACATACCTTGGTGTAAGCTTACCTTGCTTGCCAAATCTCATGACTTTCTTCATAGGTGAAATCTTGATGAAAACAAAGTCTCCCACTTCATATTCCACTTGCTTTCTCTTCCTATCTGCAAATTTCTTTTGCCTATCTTGAGCTGCTGCTATTCTTTTTCTTATTAACCCAATTTTCTCTGTGGTTTCTTTAACATATTCAGGTCCAAGAATAGCCCTTTCTCCAGCCTCTACCCAGCATGTAGGTGATAAACATGGCTTGCCATATAAGGCTTCAAATGGTGCCATCCCTATGGTGCTTTGGTAACTGTTATTGTAGGTGAATTCAGCTAGATGGAGGTGGTCTTCCCAGTTGCCTCCAAAGTCCAGTGTACATGCTCTCAACAAATCCTCTAAGACTTTGTTCACCACCTCAGTTTGACCATCTGATTGTGGATGGTAGGCAGTGCTTAAGCACAATTCACTCCCCATAGCCTCTTGAAAACTTTTCCAAAATCTTGAGGTGAAGATGGTATCCCTATCACTCACAATGGTTTTGGGTATGCCATGCAACCTTACTACCTCTTTCATGAATATTTCAGCCAATTTTGGAGCATTTCTTTCTGTTTTAACTGGGATAAAATGTGCTACCTTAGTTAGCCTATCCACTATTACCCATATACTTGTGTTTCCCTTCTTAGATCTAGGAAGACCATCTATGAAATCCATAGATATATCCTCCCACTTCCACTGTGGTATACTAAGGGGTTGCAATAGTCCTGATGGCCTTTGTGTCTCTGCCTTGACTTGTTGGCAAGTCATGCACCTTGCAACATATCTGGCCACATCTGACTTCATCCCCTTCCACCAAAGATTTCTTTTCAAATTTTGATACATCTTGGTGCTACCTGGGTGTATGGAGTACTTACTCCTATGGTACCCATTTAATATTTCCTCTTTCAATTCTATATTTTCTGGAACACATATCCTATTTTTATTCCTTAAATAACCATTTTTATCAATTTGATAATTTATTACTTCCTCCCCTTTTGATATGAGCATTTTCTTTTCCATCATGTTTAAGTCTTGTTCCTGCATTTGTCCAATCTTAAGAAGTAAATCTGATTGCAGAGATATCATACTTAATTTTCCTTTACCTTTACCTTCTTCAATAGGCATCATTTGTTCCTCACTGTTTTCCTCAATTTCCAAATCAGTAAGTATAGACAAATCCCTAAACTCTTCCATCATCAACATGGCTACCTTGGCATGTTGTCTACTCAAGGCATCTGCAACTTTATTTGCCTTGCCTGGTGTATACAGTATATCTAGGTCATAGGCAGCTAGGAACTCTACCCATCTATGTTGCCTCATGTTCAAATCTTTTTGTGAGAATAAATATTTCAGTGCCTTATGATCAGTGTACAAAATGAATTTGGCACCTAACAAATAATGTCTCCAAAGTTTCAAAGCATACACAACTGCTGCTAGTTCAAGATCATGGGTTGCATACCTGGTTTCATGTGGCTTTAATTGCCTAGATGCATAGGCTACCACCTGGTCTTGCTGCATCAACACAGCCCCTAACCCAGAGCCACTTGCATCAGTGTACACAACCAAATTTTCATTTCCTTCTGGCACTCTCAATACTGGTGCATCAATCAGGGCTTCTTTTATTTTGATAAAAGCTTGCTCACATTTTTCTGTCCATACAAAGGCTTGGTTCTTTCTAGTTAAATTGGTAAGTGGTGATGATATTTTTGAGAAATCTTTTATGAATCTCCTATAATATCCTACCATCCCCATAAATGATCTAATCTCACTGATGGTGCTAGGCCTTTTCCATGCTTGGATTGCCACTACTTTGTTAGGGTTTACTGATATTCCTTTGGCAGAGATGACATGCCCAAGGAAATGCACTTCTTCTTTCCAAAATGCACATTTTGAAAATTTTGCCTTTAAATCATTTTCCCTTAGTCTTGACAAAACTAAATGCAAATGATTTTTATGCTCTTCCACTGTCTTAGAATAAATCAAAATGTCATCAATAAAAATCAGTACAAACTTGTCTAGATAATCTCTAAATATTCTATTCATCAAATCAACAAAATATGAAGGAGCATTTGTCAAACCAAATGGCATGACCAAAAATTCATATAAGCCATATCTTGTGTTAAATGCAGTATACTTAACACTTGAGTCTTCAACCTTCATTTGATGGAATCCTGATGCTAAGTCTAGCCTAGAAAATATTTTAGCTTCACTGAGTTGGTCAAAGAGATCATCTATTCTAGGCAATGGGTATTTATTCTTGATGGTTACTTTATTTAGTTCTCTGTAATCTATGCACATTCTCAAGGTACCATCATGTTTTCTCACAAACACTACTGGAGAACCCCAGCAAGAATTGCTTGGCCTTATAAATCCCTTGCCTTCTAATTCTTCCAACTGATTTTTCAATTCTTTCAGTTCACTTGGCCCCATTCTATAAGGTTTCTTGATTATTGGACTTGCTCCTGGAATGAGATTAATTTGGAACTCAACTGGTCTGTGGTGTGGAACACCCTTAACTTCCCCAAACACATCCAAGTATTCATTAACTATGGGAATTTCTTCAATGGTTAGTTCACTCAGATCTTTTTCTAAGTCAACTAAATGATACAATTTCCCTTCCTTAGCTATTTCACATAGAACTGTGATTCTCTGGCCTCTAGAATCTTGCAATGATATGGTGGATGAGTCTAAATTAATTATGGCTTTAAATTGCCTTAACCAATCTACCCCCAATATAACTCCTATATTTGGGTAATTTAAAACATATAAATTGGAAATAAAAATATTTCCTCCTATGTTTAACTCCACATCCACACAATTCATGTTCAAAACACTAGAACTCCCTAGGGGACTTTGTACAAGCAATGGGGTTTCAACCAATTTGCAGTTTAATTTTAACACTTTAACTAATTCATAGGAAATCAAAGAGTGTGTTGCTCCAGTATCATATACTACTGGTATGGGTATGGCACAAATGAGTAATGTACCTTCCACTTGGCCATGATTTTCAGCATCAATTTTCACTGCAGATTTGCCTTTTCCTTCCAAAGTTGCCAATTTCCCTTGCTGTTTATTCTCAGGACAGTTCCTCTTCATATGCCCCTCTTTCCCACATAGGTAGCATTTGAAGGCTCCTCCTTTTAACTCTGGGCACCTTGGTTTGATGTGTCCTTCTTTTCCACAATGATGGCAAACCAATTTCTTCTTAGTATCATTGGCTTTAGTATCTTTACTCTTCCTGTTGTCTGCCTCCTCCTTCTTTTTATCATAAGGGTGATATCTTCCCTTATCCTTCTTGTTGTTGCTCTTAAAATTCCTATATTTCTCTCTTTCTTTGTCATGTTGTTCCAGTTTCAAAGCCAGATCAATTACTTGATCAAATGTTCTATCTGCATATGGTAGCATAGCTCTGCTAAGTCCTGGGTTCAGCCCTTTTATATACCTATCATTCTTGGATGCTTCATCTGCCACTAGCATTGCTCCATAATTAGATAGCCCCTCAAACTTTTGAGTGTATTCAGTGACATTCAAAGTTCCCTGCCTAAGTTTGATAAATTCTTCAAGCAAAATGGTCTTGGCTGATGCTGGTACAAATCTTGCCTCCAACATCTCCTTGAACTGATTCCAAGTGATTTCATTTTCATTTCTTCCAGCTATGATCACCTCCCACCAGCTTAAAGCTACCCCTTTCAGTTGTCTAGAAGCTACTTGCCTCTTTCTTTGGTCATCCAACTGCATGTCATTGAAAATCCTATCAAGTGTTCTCAACCATGCTTGAATTTCCATCACACTCTCTGTTCCTTCAAAACTCTTGCCTCCCAAATTGGAATAAGTCTTCAGTAGTTTTGAAAGCTCTTCATTGGGGTTCTCAGGCCTATGCCCAATTCCATCTCTTAAAACCCTCACAAATTCTTGCATATCAAGCATTTGAGGTGCACTGGTTCCTGCATTGTGATGAGATCCTCTTCCTACCATGTTCTGCTAACTAAATTCTGGGTAAATGGTATTAGCATATTATGAGTGCTTCTATAATTTCTAATTTCTTATCTAAATTATTTCATCCAAAACAAACAGACATTATACATTTCTATAATACTTAACAATCAATGCAACCAAGTGCTCTGATACCAACTGAAATGACCCTCCTATTTCCACCCTAATTTCATAAGGATTTTTTTTTTTGCTAAGAGATGATATATAGATATATCATTCATTGCAAATATCTTTTCCAAGGTCATTTTCTTTTTCCAATAAACAAAATATATCCAGGATCAAAATAACTTACCAATATAAATATATCAGTGTATATCTAATAACATACACATACATATGAAGATGTATGTGATCTTCTTATCTAAGTTCAGAGTGTATACTTCATTTTTTGTACAAGAACATTCTGTTTGATTTAGATTTTTAGCAATTCAGATAAATTATTGTATTCAGATTTTTGGCCATAATATCCACTAGAAACATGTACTTTAGTCTGTCATTAGGATTAAGAAATGATCAAGTAATAATCAGTGGTAAACAAGCTTTTAATATAGATGATTATGTTAAAGTCTGGATAATATCAAATTCAGTATAAAAGTAAGTGGATCCTAAGTGAACACAAGCAACATCTAGGCGTAATGGAAACGCGCCTAACTTATACATGAAAGGTCACGAGTTCGAGTGCTATGCTGGTCGGTTCAAACACAATTTTTGGTTTTTCTTTTTATTTTTCTCCTGTATGGTTGAAATCTGATACCTACCTATAATTGTGCATATATATATTTGATTTTTTGCCTATAACCTATCATACAAAACAATTCTTTTTACATAACTATTTTTAAAACCCATTCCTACAACTGTTTTAAGAATTTAAATTTAAATTTTTGCCCAATTTATCAACATGTACACAGGTATTTATGTACATGTCATTATCTTTGCCCAGTTTCCAGAAAACTGAGTGAAACAATTGCTAAATGTACTATGCTTTGAAATGCATCTATATTTTCAAGATACAGTCTATCATGATCAACCAATACTTCATTTAGTTGAGGCTGGTTAACTCATGAGTCTTGTATATGCTATACACTAGTTCAAAAACAAGGGAGATACCTTTCATTTCATTCTATCTGAAGCTTTTAGAAAAACATTTTACTTTTCCTAATTCAATTCAGAAATGAATTCAGATTTATTTACAAAGCATTTCAGTAAAAAGAAAATAAAATCCTTTAAGTTTACTTCTTGCTAAATCCAGATTTTAGTTCTAAAACTCAGTGCTCTGTTATGTCTCAAGGTTAACTAATACATAATATAAATTATACAAAACAGTAGCTCAACAACATGTGCATATTTCTCTTCCAAACATTCATATCAATAATTAAAATCATTTCATTGTTTCCCAGTCAGATTTTTCCTTTGAGATTTTAAACCTTAGTGCATAACAATATATTTAACATGATACAACTAGTTCATCTAACCATAATAGAATTCATTACATGACTGGAAGTCTTAGAAACATAATATTTTTCCTGAATACATGCAGATATAATCAATTTAAACTCTTATTGAGACTAGCTAGCATGTTCATTCACTCCTCCATAAAAGCCATAACTTCATTTTTACTTAGTGCCTGGGTTACCTGAAAGAACATAAGTGGCTGCCTCATTTTAAAATGAGACACCCCAGATGCCATGAGCAAACAAGGGTCAGATCTATGATCTGGTATGAATAACATCAATTCATTCATGATATTAAGCAATAGAGAATATAAGGGTACTAACTTGTTATTTAAGCAAATTTCTGCAATCAAATATTTTAACATAGTATAATTAAGTTGATTCAGGTATGATATATTCACTTATCATTCCTTCACTTGCATACATAATCATGCAAACATGATTATCTATTGGCATCAATTTCATTTGCTGGAATCATCTTGGTTCCATACCATTCAACCTAAGAAATATCCACATTCCTATTTCTTCATTTACAGGTTGTAATATTCAATTTAAATCCCTGCCTCATCTGCTATTAAGGAATCACTGGGACACATTGCAATGAACTAATTCACATCATTGCACAAAGATCTCAGGGCTTAAACAAACCATGTGCCAACTTGCATACTTCAAATATGACAAGCATTCCAGCAGTCATCTTGGCCTTCCCTTCCCTAGTTTATTTACTAGTGTATTGTCTTAAATCCTAACATCAAATATGCTAAGTGAACATGTCACTGCAAACATGGAAACATTCATAATTTCTTCTAGCATAATTTCCCCTCAGAAATAATCAGACAGTCATTTCCTAAATGGGGTCAATATGTCTTGATCTTAGTAAATATAAGAACATTTTCAACTGTAAAAGAGGCATGGCATGTTATACTGATCTGCAAGCCTTTATGATTGATTCAGATTCAAGATCTGGTTCAATCATAATTTTAGCTTGTGGTTTTTTTTTTTTGATTAAGGGCTCAGCACTTAGAAAATTTCTATTGCACCCTTAACATTTTTCTTTTCAAGCCTCAGCACTTATACCAAGTATAATGCAGCTCCAATCATTTTTATAAGGTTTCCATGCCATAGATCTATAACAGTTGAGAGTATTCTCTATATAATTTTTAAGATCCTAAACTTTAACATTTATGAGTATAAATAAAACAGTATGATACTCATCCAAAGACAAATGTCTCAACCAATCAAAGATCATCAAAATCATCCATATTAAATCATATCAGATTTAAAATAAAACATCCAAAAAGCATTGATGAAATCATATACATCAAAACCAGAAATACATAAATGGCAATATAAAAAGTGGCTGCCTCAACTCAGGTCTTAATGCCATGAACTCAGTGAGATTACTCACCTAAATGTTTCTTCTTATTAATCCAGAAAATTCTTGTTTGAGTGTTTTCTCCTTCCTTTCAATATTTTCTTCTTCTTTTCTTATTTTTTATGCAGCTCGGGGTAAAATAATTCTACTGGCTAAACTGCCTATTTATAAGCATTTTTCCTCTAGGGTTTTATTGAAACAGAATTCCATTTCTATCCTGGCTTAGCATCATGCATTTTTCATTCATATTACCCCGGCCATATTAACCAATTTAAAGGCTGCATTTTCTTTCTTTTACTTTTTCAGAAAATGGCCACTCACTTAGTCATGTCAAAAGTGTGACTATTCTATTTATTTTAATTATTTCTGAAAATCCCCTTTGCTATTTTTGCCTACACAAGCATATTGACTTGTATCACATTTCATGTCATTTTAATGTTATGGTTTCACTTGCTAATATATATATGTACTTTTCAGTATTTAAAAATGTATATTTGTATACATATCTTATCTAGGCTTATTTTAATTCCTCTTTTAAATTCTGAAACATATGCACCTATATGTATACAAGTTTACAAATATATATATATATATATTATTTTCTTTTCTGGGTTTTAAATAAATTTGTTTACTGATCTAAAGTAAAACTTACTTTTCTTATTTTCTAAGATGACCCATAAAATCTCAGAAATCAAATAACCATGTTGCAAAATCATGTTTGTATTGCTCTTTAATTCTTGTTTTAAATCCAAGAAATCTGGAGTTCTTTCTTGTGCCATTTCAGTGTGCACGTGCACACATATACTTGCACACTATTTATTCCAGAAATTTCACCATATTTAAATCTAAATATTTCAAAATTAAATCATTTTACAAAAATGATTTTTCACAAAATTTTGGGGTATTACATAGGGGCCGGAACTTGTGAAGATGAAAGGGGGAAAAGGAAGGAGGAGAAGTGGGTTTTTGGCTAGGGTTTGTGGTTGGGGAAGAAGGAAATAGGTGTGGCCGAAATTTGTGGGGGGAGGAGGAGGAAAATTGTAGAGGAAAAAAGGAGGAAGGTCAAGGGTTTTGGGGAGGAAGATGAAGAAGAAAACTTTCATTGTTTTTTTTCTTCTGTGGAGGCACAAATGACAATGAGACATCTAGCAAAAACCTAGGATATTATATAGGCTCCTCATCTAACTAAAGGGTTTTCTATCCCAAATGTCTAAGCCCAAACAAATCAAAATAAAATAAAATAGAAGTTGTAAGGAAAGTAACCGCGTGTACTACGCCAAAAGTTGTAAGTTTAGAAATGTAGGAATCAAAATTTAACAAAACGAAAAACAAAGAAAACGTTAGAATTAAATCCATCTTCATAAAAAAAAGTAAAAGTTCAAAATTCAAAATTCAAAATTTTCACAGAAAGTCAAACTTTGACCAAAGTTGACCAAAATTTGCATTTTATGAAAAATCTTTATTTTATTAAATTTGGAAGAACATTTCACATCAAATCCCAAAATATTAAATTAAATTTCCAAATTTATCAATTTTAAAATAATTATATTCAAAGTTTCAAATGAATTTTCCTTCAAAATATTTTCAAAATTTGCGGGTTATTACAATAAATTAATTAAATCAAGTGATAAAAGGAGTATTCATCGTTTTAGTTGTGACTCTTAGGTGTAAATTTGATTAGCGGTTAATATCGAACAATTCAAATATTAACATTCACATGTTACTTAGTAGGTGGTGTGGCATTATGACCAAATTTATTGCTTATTTGGTTTCGATAAAATCAAAATTTATTTTATTAAGTGTTACCCAATTGTGACAATTATTTATACTAAATCTCTTCGTCAAAACTCTATCACTTTGGACTTATGGAATTTGTAATGGTCAAAATTCCCAAATCATCCATATTCAACTGTATATTCCAAACACAAAGTCCTTTAATAATAACAATTATTATTAACCGAACTGCTTTGGCCAGAGACTTTGAATTTGTGCCAACTTCAGTTGTCCATGATACTAACCTCATGCAACTAAGGAGATGAATCCTCTCTTGAATAGTGTTTCACTCCCAATGCTTCCACTCGACCAAACTATAGTCATTCGATGGATGCGGTGCCACGATTTAGTATAATCAAAGCGTAGTTTCCATATTGAAGCTCGACCGTATTCTCAAGTCGAGGGAATGGTGTAATATTTCCACATCAATATTTTAAATTTAACCTTAGTTATATTTTCTAATATAAAACTGTCGAGTGAGTCATTTCATAGTAATCTAATAATTATCAGTACGTAACCTCTTAGGCCCCCCAAAAGTCATGAGTAATACACCGCCCAACATTTGGAGAGTGTTACATACTCTAGTCTCAACGGATGCATCGATATCTAATCTCGATACATCTTGATTAGAAATATTTAAAACTGCATGTTTATTTTATTATGATAAATCACTCATGGTTACAACGCATTGTAATTACTATAGCAAAACATACCATTTATGGATTTTCTATTAAATATATACCTTTAACTAAATTAATTAATATAACATATTATATGTAGTATATAATAGAAAGAAAACACCTTTTATATTGAACAAGATTGGTTATCGAGTTCGATATATGTAACAAATTACATAATTGCCCCTAGAGCATACCTCTGACTCTATCAATCTCCTACTTGCACTTAGGGTCAATTATGGAAACTCTATCCCATCTGTTCAATCAGTTTAATAAGAACTGATCGAGTTTGACCCTTCATGAATGAATCTGCTATGTTGGTTCAATTAACTGCTCTATCAGTTTACTCTCTCCGATGTTGATAAACTACCTTTATCATGTGGAACTATTCGTAGCATGTTTTTTGACTTCTAGTGAGAACTTATTATTATATTTTCATCATATAACAATGATGTAGTATTCTTAATATTTGGAATCACCCCTAGCTCAGTGTAAATTTGTGCATTTATATTTATATACGTTGCTTTTATTGCGGCGCTATTTAAGATGATGTACTTAGCCTTTCGTTAAATCAGCCATAACCTTTCATTTGGAATATTTCCAACTTAAAGCTTCTTAATTAAGGTTTGAACATGAATTTAATATCAACATATTATACTCGATAGCACTTATGAAGTTTGAGTCCGAACACTCTTTCTTAAAGGGTTCGTTGTTTCTATAAACAATTCTATAGTATTTTGTAAATACTCGAGAATAATCGAAACTACCATTTAGTTGTATTAATTCAGATTTTATATTTGCTTCATGCATCAAATACATAAGAAAATTACGATATTGTAGACAATTCAACATGTATGCCAATTCCTATTATCAATACATAAGGAATCCATCTTACATATTCCATATTTAACATATTACTATGGTGTCTTTGCATATCACCTGGGACATTCCCAACATCATTTATACTTATTATAAAAGATATAATTTACAAATCCAATATCGAGTATTAAACAACGAAACTATTACTAATTTTAACATAAGTACATCGTTAATAATCAGTAGTATGTCGTTTACTTATAGTCTAGTAATATCTATGTACCTTTTAGTGGTTCTTTCTTATGGACACACACTTCCTCTATAATTTAACTGAAAATCGGACTATTTGATATTTCTATCAAAATACTTATTCAATTATGATGCTTATAAAATGATACTTTTGTATCATTTCTTAGATCATATCCAAAAACCCACAAACTCAATATCGCTCTCACTGACTTCGAGATACTTTTGTTGTTATGTGCAAATAGTCTATTCTAAATTATTATTTATAATTTTCCATTTAAGCACATATATATCAGAACAAAAAGTCATACTAAGCGATAATTTTTGTGAGTAAATCCGAAATAATTTAAGCATGTTTAATGAAAAATCTATTACGAGAATTTCAACAGCTGAAATTTACGATGTTATTCTTATCAATGTTGCTCATTATATTTCATAGTCTTGTTCTTGAAGACTCAATTCACGACCGATGGATCTTATCCCTTCGAGTACAACTACCAAAATCGTAATTTGATATCGTACTTGGAATCCTTTTTAGAAACATCATACTAGTAGAGTCAATACTCTTAATGGTTTAATTGATACTTGAGGATTATCCTTCTCGAATTGATATAAAACTCAGTTCTCTTCAATATGCGATAATACTTATTCGACATTCTAATGCCAGGTGTTCGTTTAAATTTGGTTAATTTCATTTCATCCCTTGTAGTCAATTTTATCCTTGGATCATATCCAAATTCATTTTACTATTTCTCAAAGAAATTCCTTCGCTATGAAGTTGGATTTGTTGAAACAATAATTGTTTCTTAGTGTAATGGAACAGATATTCATAAACATTTTATGAATCACCTTATATATTGTTTGCACCAAAAGTTGGCACAAACACCCAATAGAAGTTTTGAAGAGAAATAAATGAAGAATATAAAATGAAAATAGAGGAAGTAAGTAATGAAATAGCGGAAAACTAAAGTAATAACTAGAACACATCGGTTTATAGTGGTTCGACGTTGTTTGCCTACGTCCACTTTGAATAGATTGCTTTATTAATCACTTTGTAAACTTAGTACAATAAGGATCGGATAAAAATCCTCAGTTACAATTGAGTACAAAGCAACTAGTAGCGTAAAGTCCCGAAAATGAACAACCAAGCATGTATTTATAGATGAAGATGGTGAAATATCTCTCTGAAAATTCAGCAGAAGGATCTCCAAAACCATATTGACCCATCAGAGGGATCGCATGGCCTAAATCCTAAGGAATAGGGATTGATTCCGATCCTTATTTTGAAGGAATTTGGGGGTGCAATCCCACCGGTTGCTTTGCCATGTTGTATTGTACTTAGCCTTCAAGTTACATGCCAACTGGATTAGTAGAACTTAAGTTATTGCTCGATCTTTGCTTCCATGTGAGTTGCTTTCTGATTTTAGCCAATCCCTACCGAGGGAAGAGAACCGATCCCTCTTACTTCATCCTTTTGAGGTGCGATCCCTAGGGTAGGCTCCCTAAAATCTCCATATCTTTCTCACAAAATTTCATTTGCATTGGACTTATGGATCTTGAGATATTGATTATTTTCCATTGACTTGCACCTGTTTCCCTGACATATGTCGATCCCTATATTAGAGAATGATTATAGCCGATACCTCCTATATATTAAACCATTTCCATACTTTGAACATTCTGCATCGTGTATCTCTTAATTCCATCAGATCACGGCTTAATATTATCATATGTACTTGATGTTTGAACCCTACAATTATCACTCTGGACTTGCTGGCCTTAATGACAGTCGAATCTAACTTGTCCAATTAGTTCAAATATAGCAGGGTTAAAATACTAGATAACACTTTCCCCCTAAAGTACGTCTTGTGCTGAACATGACATGCTTTGAATCGAAGCAAGTTAGAGTCGTCAGAAAGAAATCCATCCAGTTATATGAATACTCGTATCCTTCCTATGAATTATTTTCCCAAAGTATCGAATCTTACTTTGATCATCATGACGCTTGGTTGGTTTCCAATAATATAAATTCAAGATTATATTCCATTAGCTGATATCTATGTCCGGTTGTATGAGACTAGTAAGCTTTGGCTATCTGATCCAATCTTGACCTTGAAAGCTTCGGGTTTGAATTCAATTTCTGTCGATTTCAAAAATTGAACTTTTAGATTATACACGTGCACGTTCAGGTACATGTTCTTGTCATTGGCTCTAGGACTCATTTGGACCCTCATGGATCACCGCTAATTTTTGTTGAGTTAGATGCAATTTCATTGCATTTTAAATATATGTACTTTACATAATCTTCATGTCCATGTTTGCATGCACATAGGCTTATGGCCGATTACTTTATATTTATGTATGTAGGGATCGACATTCTTTTAGTCGATCTGCCCTTCTTTTTTAATATATGTTCATAGGGATCGGCATTTCTCTAGCCGATCCCTCCCTCCTTTCTCTTGACTTCGTAAAGAAACTAAGGCAGGTCGAACTCTCCTCTCCCATATATAAGCTAAAACTTTTCTTTCCAACCTTCACTTATCTCATTTCCCTTCCATTTTCTCTTATCCCTTTCAATACCAAACCCTCCTCATTTCACCATTAAAGCCGAACCCTTCCCTCTCTCTCCTCTTCCCATTTTCAAAATGAAATCTACTGCAATCTAATATATTTCTACGAATATGATTCCTCTTCCCTTCAATCTCGATCATCTCCAAGCCACTCATCATCTCCATTAGCATATATATATATATAGGTAGGCTTTCTTATCTCTAACCTTTAATTCATGATGAGATGACAGGTTCTGTTTATGAAAATCATGGGTAAGTTTGAAGGAGATGAGATGATTGATGGCAAGGCAGGGTTCGACGAGGTAGTGGAGGAGGAGAAAGAAAAGAATGAAGCACAAAGGAGCGGAGGGACAGATCATGCATTGGTGAAGGAAAATGGATCGGAGTGTATGCTTAATGGAAATGTGAAAATGTTGAAGTAGAGGGATCGGTAGTTGAAATTTGAAGAGGGATCGGTTATGTTGGGTTAGGCATGGGGGTCGGTTACTAATGTGAAGTAGGGTTCGATTGGAGTATCACCAGGATGAGGGATCGGTTGTTGAGCATATAAGGAGGGATCGGTTATAGGTCCTTCGAGAGGGGTCGGTTGTGATGAGATAGAGGGATCAGTTGTTTAGTTAAGTGAGCGGAGGGATCGGTCATAAGCTTACCGAGAGGGATCGGTTGTTATAAGGGATATGGATTGACATAAATAGGGGTCGACATAAATAGGGTTTGGCTACTTGTACTTGGACGATCCTAAGCTTTGAATTGAACTTGAAAACCAATCCATATTCACTTGTTTGAACAATTAGAACCAATCCTATCCCAATGAACTTGAACATTTGGCAATAATGAACAACAGGACTTGCATATCCAATATCGAACTCGAAAATGAACGACCAAACTCCCGAGACTTAGAACATGATCTAAAACTTAATATATAGACTTTAATAACTGACTTCACACTTTGACATGCCGATGGTCGATCCTAAAGCTTACACAACCAATCAATCTAAATGCCAGTTGAGACAGTCAGCGATGACGGTCGCTCTAGTCGAAATTCAAAATCTCATCATTTACTTTTGCTTTTAATTTTGGATTGTTTATCTCTGCACTGCATAATGCTACACCACACTTGTTTACACTTAGCATGGGGGGACAGATAAAATTTTCAAATCACGATTATCTACCGAGTTTAGTTGATATGGGCTCCAGACGTTCAAAGTGTCTAGCTGCAATGCCTTCCAGACAATCTCCATAACACAACAATCCTGAAGTTAAGTCATGTTCTACAACTGTTTATGGAAGACTCTCCCCTTATCATCAAATTGAGCAAAAGGAGGTTTCCGGCCCATCGACTGACCTTTTTTTTGATGATTTCGCCCTTCCAACGGAAGATAAGTCCTGTCCCCGACGCTGTAGAAGGTGCTATGTTTCTAGATAACCCGACGAATTCCCAAGCCTCCAGAATTGGCGAGGCTGCTTTTCGCAGACTATGCTCTAAACATAGGATTCCATTTGGAGATGTCTTAGTTCCTTTAGTGAATGACAGTGCTCATTTCCTCCGAAGGGATATATAGAATGCAATAAATTCATATGCTGGGCCGGATGCGTGCCGCCTTTCAATTATTTTACCCGAAGATGCGGAATTATCTAGGTTTAGATCCCGCTCAACTACATTTGAATAGCTATGCTTTCTTTCATGGCACCTACTTATTATTTATGGATGTTCTGTTCCACCCGCCAACTCCTGAGGACATCGGGTTCATTTGCAATTTCAAACGACATACAGGAAGCCTTTCCTACATGTTTCTCGAGCCTTCGCCTAACTGTCAAGTTTTGACTGGTGCTTGGAACAAAATTAGGATCTTTAAACACAAATGGTTTTTCGTTCATTGTCGCCTGGCTTTGCGAGGTGATGGTTGGAAAGGATGTGAGTGTTGTCTTCACTTTACTTTCAAATTCTTTAATCCAAGTCGTATCCTAAACTGAATAATACTTTGAAATTTTACAGGTGTCCATCCATGTCCAGAAGTTGATAGCTTCTCAAGGGCGGTTTCTGCTATTCGTGCCACCCCGGTTGAGGATAGGGACATTGGATCCCTTGTAACCGATGAATGGTTATATTTATTTGGGCTGTTACAAGAAGGTCATTGCATTGGGCTTCTAGGAAGCGCTACACCACCAAGAAATGTGGCGGACCAAGAAGGCGGCGCTAATAGCCCTGTCGTGCCCCCAGCCGAGGGGACTCAAGACGACGCCGAAGAGAGTGAATTTAGAGGCGTCGAAACCAACAACCTGGCGACGCTGATGCAGGTTCGAGCAATGTGCCTATAGTCGAACAATCATAAGACGCACAATCTCACATGCCAGTAAGGAGAGGAAAAAAGCTCACTTATAAACTTCGTAGGAGAAAAATCACCAAAGAGCGAGAGTTTATCATCACCTTAGTTGATAAAGAGTCTTCTTCCCAACATTTAGAAAGTTCGATGGAAGGGTTATCGAATCTCCCGATCCCATATGATATCATGACTTATGATTTTCCCAACATCAACATTGGGGGTTAATTCTTCCACCAGGAGTGGTGATGACATTCCTCCCACTAGAAAAGGGGAGAAGACTCCTATGAACAAGGCTACAACAACTGGTCTGTCGGGGGGACACTAGGACACTCACAATCATGCACACTTAACTACAAGATTTTCATCTATGTTTTGTTCAATGGTCACTTATACACTCTTGTTTGGTTTGCTGGTGTAATGTATCAATCCTGCACCTTCGTTCGCTTGAGGAGCTTGTCAACACTGTACAGATCTAATCGCGGTCTAGAATCAGGTAGGCGTAGAGAGAGATGACGTCCGCGAAAGTACTCGTCGTTCGAGGGGTCTTCATCTTCCAAAGATAAGTCCCAATCTTAATCGTCTCATCGGGAAGCTCAGTCTAATCTTCCTGTGCATAGTGGTGACCAGACTTGTTTCCATGCTCCTCAAATTATTGTGCCGCCTGAGCAGTATTCTGGTTCATCTGGTTCCAGATAATCCCGAGACCATAGGGCAATCAAACGCCCAATCGTCACTTCGGATCTAGCTTTGCATAATGCAGCCCCTGAAGCTTCCACAGTAGGCTTCGATGGGCTTAAGTTCCTTCGTTCCATTCATAAAATTCTAGGGAGTGCTAAAGTGACTTCCTTTGCATGTGTCAATGACGTTTTTGTGTAGCACGAAGCATTTGGCAGAAAAAATATCCGAGGTGCCTATTGAAAGACAACATGAAATTAATCGTCTCAAGCTAGAGGCTATCCATTAAAAAGACATAATTAAACATCAAGACAATGAGGTCTCGGAGTTGACAGTAAAGCTAATCGTAGTAGAAAAAAGCGCCAAAGAAACATCCAAGGCGGTTAGCCATCTAGAAGCGGCTCATAAAAAAGAGTTGGATGCCGCCCTCAATCGCATCGGTGTGCTTGCTTTGGAAAAAGATAAACTAAAAAAGAAGAAAAATATTCTGGCCTGCCGCATAGAGGAGCTTGAAAAACTCCTTGAAAAAGAGAAGAAAGAGAAGCTCGAAGCCCAGGAGGAGTCGCAAAGACATTGCGAAGAGGCCGTCAACTCCCAGGGACTAAAAATTAAGCTTGACGAGCAACTCGCTCAAATAGAAGTCCTTAAGGAAGAGGCAAGAGAAGCGGGTTGTAATGAGATAGAGAGCAGATCGAGGCCCAGTTAGAAGATGCCAAAGATGCTAGTCGAAATGAAATTAAGGACATGTTCGATCCTCTAATCGTTTAATATAATGCTAAAGTCTTAATTCAACACGATTTGAGTTTCCTTGGAGAGGGATATCTTGAATCGCTTACCGAGGCTTGGGAATACATTGTTGAAATGAAGAAGAAAGCCGTCAGCGAAGCTGATTTAGATAAAGAGAAGCTTGTGTTGAATATGCTAGTATATGATTTTTGTTTGATGATAATAAACATATATATATATTCATTTAAATGTATTTGTTAATGTACTATTTTATTTTCACATACACATAATTAAATAAATATTTGCTGAATAAAATAAATAACACAGAATTTAAAATTCAAACAGATATTCTATTCAAACAAATATTTTATTACAATTTTGAATAGTGCAAATTTGAGCTCTCACTATATATACACAATTTCAAATTACAATACAATTTTTCACTATACAATTATCATTTACATCAGCACCTCACTACATATCACTCATTCACTCATAATTGTTCTTCAACTGTATTCCAATTTGAATCCACATCTGAGTTATCTGCAAAATAAACACTGACGCAGTAAAATTGAAAAGGAAATATTTTTGCAGTGTAAAATAAAATGTGTTTTTTAAAATATTATTTGCCTCAGTTATTTAGGTTGTTTGTCATCATCTATTTTGAATTCATCTACATGAACAACTTGTGACATGCACAGTGTATCACTGTACATGCCATAAGGCCATGCACACCGATATACACTTGACAAAACTGCAGGGACATGTGAGCACAAGGTCAAAACCAATCAAAAGCTAGGTTTAACTCAGGTGCAATACGAAAACATCACAAAATTGTCGAGTACAAGTTCTCAAGCAACACAGTCTCGACATTCAAATGGGTCACAGGTCAGCATACATGAAATAACAACACGAACCAGATCAATCTAACGTGAGGCAGGTCACTATAACTCGACAATCAGACATGCACATGATACCATATGCAAGAACCAAGTACAATGGCCATGACTAAGCACAAGAAAGAAGGCAGCAGAGAAAGATACTACAAGCAAACAATAAACTGGCTTGAAGAAACAAAGATTACAACCCAGTATAAAAACAAAGTACAAATGCACAAGTGACTCAAAGTAGATGAATGCAACCATAAGTGCACAAGAAACAATGAAGCAGAAACCATACTTCAAGTACAAAGCAACAACTAGAGTCAATATCAAACCAACCAACAACAACACACATACACATACATACATATGTATGTATGTACATATATGGTGATACAGCGAGTTCATACACAACAAATGAAAACAATCATCATAGAAATATGCAGTGAAAAATATGGGTTGCAGTGAAGCAGAAAACAAAATGGCATATGTATACATATGCATGTGGACATGACTCAAAGCATCATCAATGAACCAAAGCTCAATACAGTGAGTTACAACATCCAGACAGTTTTCTAAAGCAAGCAGTGACAGTGATCAAGAGACCATCAAACAAGTGCAACAAAGCAACATAATCAACTGGATGCAATGACCAGCAGCCTCAACAGTAATTGATTCACATGACAATATACATGAAATCAAGTGCAACATTAACACGGCAGTGGACAGAGCAGTGCAGATCAACCCAGACTAATATCACACAACAACTACAATCGAAAATGTTAGAGGCAAATACATATACATATGCAATCTGACAGTACACAAGACTCAAGTCTGCAACATATAACATGAATATATACATGCGTGAACACACACACACTCACACACACACCCACACATATATGTAGTGAAACCAGAGGCAACAGCAAATCAATGGTCAAACTATAGTTTTACAGAAATTTGGCAGCAGTTTCAAACCAAGGCAAAGAATCGAACGACTCAAATCTAAGCCGCGGTCACACATTTTCAGTCAGAGCAAAAAGAAATTTAACAAGTCGAAGTGGCCGAAGTCAATAGAGAAAAGAATGGAACAAAATTCCAAAGCAAATGAAAGCCGTGATAATCAAGCAACGAAAATATACGAATTGAAAAATTCAGAAAACATCACCAGCATTCAAGTTAAATTGAATGGCCAAGCATATCAAATGAATAAATCAAATAAAATATATACGAACGAGATTATAGGATTTCGATTCCTATTTAACCCGATCTCATCATCGGCCTAAAAATTCATTCGAGTTCAAGCAAAACAGAGAAGTAATAAATCATTAAAACTCGAATCAAGTCGAGCATAAGCAAATTGGAAAAGCAAAATCACATACCATTTTAAACATTCAAGCTCGACAATTTTAAAGCAGCTGTGAACAAATCAACTAATTAAGGAAGCCTCGAAGTGAATTAAAAGCATCATTTTTAAGCGGCGTCTTCAACAAAGCAGAAGCCCTAATTTTTGAAAGAGGGAAACCGGACGAGGAAGCCATTATTTTTCAAGCAAAGGATACGGGCTAATAATAAAAAAGAGAAGAAGGATATGGGCCGATAATATAAAAATCAAAAGGGGGATTCTCTTTTATTTAATTTGGGCCGGTCTTGTTTATCATATTGGGCTGTTTTTTTAGGGTTTCTATTTCTATTTAGTTATTTTTATTTTGCATTTCTCTTTTAAACTTTTGTAATTTTCTAGTCGTGTGACTAGGGGACGAACCACGGTGGTGTAGTTCGAGAATTCGCAACTCAATGGCTGAGTTGTGGGAGGGTTTTGAGCATAGAGTTAGGTTAGTCAATAGCGGGTGTCGCGAGTTTACGTGTGTAAGCGTTTGACTACTTAATTTCTAGTAGAAACCTTGGGGGCAGCACGTAGGCAGGGTTTTACCGAAGCTGGGTAAATCTGTGTTGTTCTATTTCTGCTTTTAATATTCTGCTATTATCTATACTGCTATTATTCTGCTATTATCAGTGTTGCAATTATTTTATATATTTCCGCATTAAATTTTTATAATTAATAGTATCACCCTATTCACCCTCCCTCTAGGGTGAAATCTATCCTACATCTTGTACAGGAGATTCTTCACGGGGATGAACCTTTAGACCTTGCTGCTATGAGACTCCGATACTTTGACATTTCAGCACCCTTCGGCAAAGGGAAAAACATTTCTGAGTCCTTGGAGCCCGATCCAAAAGGTCCCCATGCACTTCAAACGGCTGAAGCGTCAGTTTCTCTTGGCTTGGATAGCATCTGAGCTACGATCCAGACAGACCTGGCTATCAATCAAAGGTTCTGTCTCCTATTCTAGAGGGGTGCACTCCGGCGATAACTGAAAGTCAGCCAGACACAGGTATCCCGCTTTATTCTCCATTATTCGAGAGATCATTCCTCATGCCCAATATTCATGAGCTTATTTTCTTTTTTCCATGAATCTGCAGGTCTTCCGGGTCCCAGCAAACTCCAGGAAGCCATGCCGCCGTGGAGCGACAATCGAAATCTACTGAAATTCCGGTGGCCATCGATATTCTAGGGCCCAACGCTCAAGTTATCAAAGCACTTGATGACGAGAAAGCCGATGACCATCTCTTGCCAAATGGATCAAATGATGTTGTGATCACTGGCACCACCGAACACAGTGATGAGCTTAGCTTAAAAGAGTGCATCGAGATAGAGGAGTTGTTGAAGAAACAAGCTAAGGCAGAACCCGCTGACATGGACTTCGACGATCCAAATCTCGTCCCACTATAAGTTATCGCACCCAATGGGTCGGTTCCCAAAGAACTCCATCCAAACTCTAAGAGCTCTCCTGCCAAGTGCGGCAAAGGATCGAAAAGAAAAACAAGTGGAAGTTCGGGTGGCGCCACTCTTAAAAAATCCAAAAGAGAAAAAGGGCAGAGGAAATAGCCATGAATTTGACTTGGTTTGTATATAGTTTATATAGCTGTTCTTCTCTTTTTAATAGTCGTGACTGTGTGGGTATGGCCCTTGCTTTTGAGTAAGCTTGTATCACAATTTTGAAGGTTATTATTAATAATAGTTCTTTGTTTTTGGTTGAACTCTTATGAGAATTTTGTTTAAGTAGTTGAGCTCTTACTTTTCCATTAAATGTACTTGTAATTCATTGCTTGTCAACTCGGACAATCGTCCATTAATTTTCACTCAAGGCATCCATGTGGTTGTGGCCTCAAGTTATATCAAACAGTGGGCTCAATCCCTAGTGTTATGCTGTCTGATTCAGCGGTCTGAGTGATTATATAACTGCCCCAAGTCTTGGGTTAGCGGAGTTAGATAATGGATGGTCGAACTCCATCTTTAGCGAGTTTATACTCCTCATGTCAATTTTAGGTTGGAGTTTGTGGAATAGTAAATGGTCGAACTGCATTCATATATTTGTTTATACTCATATTCGAACTCTGGTGATAAGAGTTATTTGGCGAGTGGTCGAATCACACCTATCTTGCATTTATACTCCTGTCCATACTCTGGGGATTTAGAGTTATTTCAAAAAATAGCCAGACCGTACTTTCCTTAATTGATTTGTTTGCCCCCAAGTCTAGGGTTTAACTTAGCGAGCGATCAATCGTATTTCGATCGCCTTTGATTTATATTTGCCCCATCACTTAGTAGGATTAATTTGGTTATCGGATGTCCGAGTCACATCCATTCCTCGTTAGGTGTTCCGTCCATCGGGTTGTGAGCGAGAACCATCAAATGAATGGTCAGACCATTCTTATTTTGTTTAGTTTAATCATGAACTTATGTAATCGGCTAGCTCTAAACTCTGGGAACCTACTCGAACATGTCAATATTAGTTAGTCAAGTATCATAATTAATATATAATGCTACAACAATAAAAAATATGAAGGGAATTTCAAACTTTATTTTCCAAATGGAAAGAAATGACGTAATCTATCTTATTACGTATCTAAAAAATCAAATGCTAAAGAAAACTTGGAAATTGAATACAACTGAATGAAAAAGAATAAACTAAGTGAAATAGCATCATAAATGCTTGCTATTCAACGCTCTTAGAAGTGAGAAGCCATCAACAGTCGCTAGCTTGAAAGTTCCCTCTCCAATCCTTTATTCAATGACATATGGTCCATCCCAAGTAGGATTCATGTATGATGGGGCATGAAAAAAGTTTCAAGACAAGTTCACAGATTTCAAAGGTTCTAGGTTGGACTTTAGCATTGTAATATCGGGCGACTCAATGTCGATGTGCAGCTGCTCTCAGATCAGCTTCTTTGCGCTTCTCATCTATAAGTCCAGAGATTCTAAAAGGATATCTCTATTCATTCTGGGATCATAGTAGGTTACTCAATAAGAAGGGACTTCGAGTTCAACAGGAATGACGGCTTTGGAGCCGTAAGCAAAGGCAAATGGAATATGGCCAGTCGTGGACTTGTGGGTGGTTCTATAAGCCCATAATGCTGTTGGGAGTTCATCCACTCACTTTCCTCTAGCCTTTTCCAAACTCTTCTAGAGAACAGACTTTATGATTTTGTTCATAGCTTCAACTTGCCCATTTGCTTGAGGGTGAGCAACTACTGCAAATATCTTTTCAAAATGATGCTAACGACAGAAGTCTTTGAATTCAGTGCTATCGAAATGAGCCCCATTATCAGTTACAATGGTTCGTGGAAGGCCCAATGACAGATGATGTTCCAAACAATATGGTTGATTACTTTTTTGTCCTGATCGTGGCTAAAAGTTCCGCTTCGGCCCATTTGGTGAAGTAGTCAACTGCGATGATGGCGTACTTCGCACCACCTTTAGAGATCGGTAAGGAATCGATAATATCTATCTCCCATATGGCAAATGACCATGGACTGACTATTTGTGTGATTTCCTTTGGCGGAGCTCGCGAAACTTTTACATACATCTGGCACTTGTTACATCGACTAGAGTAAATCAATAGCACCTTGGTTGACAGTCGAACAATAATACCCATAATGGAGTATTTTTTATTAGGGTTTACCCCCTAGTGTGGCCTCCATATTCCCCTTCATGAACATCCTTTAGGACTCGTTTTATTTCATCATGAGCGATATACCAAAGCAGGGGAATGGAAAAACCCTTTCTATAAATGACTCCTTCCTGAATGATCTATCACGAAGCTTTGTGAAGGACTTCTCGCCTTCCATTCCTCCGTTCGAGAAGGACTTCCTATAGTAAATAGTCTTTAATCGGAGTCATCCACGACTCTTTCTCGGGCTCCGTCTCTAGTATCCAGTCGATTTCCATTTGGTTTATGCTCGGAGCATCTAATACTTCAACTGGAACCAAGTCCATTTATTGTGCATCCCCAATGCTAGCAAACTTTTCCAATGAGTTGACCTCTTTGTTTAGATCCTGGGGAATGTGCATGATGTCATAATACTCAAAGCCAGTTAATAGCTCTTGGACTTGGATAAGATATGGTGCGAGTCGTTGTCCTTTAGCTTGGTAATCTCCCCTGACTTGGTACACTACCAACTGTGAGTCGCAAAAGATTTCAAGAGATTTTATTCCTAGTTCTCTAGCAAGTTTGAGTCCAACAATCAAAGTTATGCTTTAAAGCGTAGTAAACTGATCGATTCCTTGGAGTTACTAGCATGATTCCGGCTCCAGAACAACGATCACTGGACGCTCCATCTGTATACCTTTTCCACCGAATGGTAGGAGCTCTATTGCTCTCCGGGAGATCATCCTGTGCAGTGGATTCTGCTATAAAGTCTGCGAGTGTCTGTCCCTGGATGGCTCTCCAAGGGAGACAAGTGATGTCGAATTGACTCAGTTCGACGTTCCACTTTAGTGACCTTCCTGAAGTCTCAGGTCATTGTAGGACTTGTCGTAACGGCTGATCGATGTAAATGTTGATGGGATGAGCTTGAAAATAGGAGCGGAGTTTTCATGAAGAAATCGATAAGAATATGCCAATTTCTCTATCTTCGGATAATTCCTTTCCACTCCCATTAATTGCTTGCTAACATAATAGACCGGTCTCTGGATCCGATTCTCCTTGCGAAGTAGTGCAGCACTTATAGCATGTACCGACACGACCATGTAGATATACAAGCCTTCATGATTTGCCAGCTTTGACAAAACATGAGGCCTCTCTAAATGGTTCACTAAAGCTTGGAATGCATCTTCACAATCCTACATCCATTCAAAGTTCCTTTTCCCTCTTCTAATCAAGTTGAAGAAAAGAATGCATTTATCGGTAGATTTTGAAATAAATCGACTTAGGGCAGCTACCTTCCCATTTAGGCTCTGTACTTTCTTGATAGTCTATGCCACCTGGATGCTGCAAATTGCTTGAATCTTCTCGAGATTAGTTTCGATTCCACGAGCATTGACAATAAAACCCAAGAATTTCTAGATGCAATGCAAAAAAACACTTTAGAGGATTGATCTTCATTTTGTAATATCGGAGGATATCGAACATTTCTGCTAAGTCTCTAATGTGGTCGTTTTATCGTCGTGACTTCACCAGCATATTATCCACATATACCTCCATCGTCTTTCCGATCTGTTCTTTAAACATTCAGTTGATTATGCATTGATAGGTCGCTCCAGCATTTTTCAATCCAAATGGCATTACCACATAGCAATACAATCCAACATCGATAATGAAGCTGGTGTGCTCCTGATTAGGAAAGTGCATTGGGATTTGGTTAAATTCGAATTATCCATCCATGAAAGATAGCAATTCATGTCCTATGGTTGAGTCTAGTAGCTGGTCGATCCTTAGAAGAGAAAAACTATCTTTTGGACACGCCTTGTTTAAGTTTGAGTAATCAACGCATGTCCGCCACTTTCCATTTGCCTTTCTTACAAGTACAGGATTAGATATCCATTTAGGGTAGAAGGCATCATGAATAAACCCACTGCCTTTGAGTCTATCCACCTCCTCTTTAAGGGCAACATATCTCTCAGAATCCATGCTACGTCTTTTCCGTTTCACTAGGACATGCCTCAGGTCGATATTTAATGCGTGGCCCATGATGGCCAACGAGATCCCACACATGTCAGAATGAGTCCAAGCGAACACATCAAGATTCGCTTGGAGAAATCCAGCAAGTTATTTCGTTATCGGGGGATTGAGCTGTGATCCGATCTTTAGGAACCTTGACGGGTCATCGTGGCTGACCGTGATGTCAATCGTCAGCTCAGCCGGTGCAACCTTGGTCTCTTTGAGCTCCTTCTCATCATCTCTTGGATCTATGTCATTATAGAACCGATTATGGCGTCCGAGCCAAGGATCAAGCGCTGGTTGTCAATCTACGGTGGTTTGGATGCAAAGAGACTTGTCCACACCCTTACCTTTCTCTTTCCATTAAGCATCTCTCAACTCAGCTACATAGCAGGCACATCCGGTCGCCTGATCACCATGCACAACTCCAACACCATTATTAGTCGGAAACTTCAAAATCAAAAACTATAGGGCAAGAGCTGCCTGGGACTTAGCCAGGTCTGGTCGACCCAGAAAAGCATTATATAGAGTCAATATCCAAGAAAAAAAATGATAAAATCCGCACTCTCCTGCGGTCGCCTTCTCCCAATTCCACGGGCAATTCGACATATCTGACAGCTTCGATTACAGCACCGTTAAAGTCATGAATGCGTTCTTTAGACGGTTTCAAGTCCTTGGCTTCCATCCTCATCTGATCGTAAGCCTTCTTGAAAATTATATTTGTGGAACTTCCACAATCAACTAAAATCCTTCTTACTAAGGCAGGGCCGATCATGGCCAAAATGACCATTGGATCGATCGTCGGTGCCTCCACCTTATCTGCATCTCTATCTCTCAACATAAACTCATCTGCCATTGGACGCTACTGTTTTGCCATAGCTCTCTGTATTAGGAAAACATTCAAATTTTATATGCTTGATCAGCTAGCATAGCGCTCAACCTTATGCCAGCTCTTATCAGCTGGATGCGGTCCTCGGACTATTGTATTGATCACTAATCTTCCACCAGTTCGCGCAGGATCCTCGGCACTGTGCGGAACTTGTCCTCGGTTGGGGTCAAATGTCCCCTGCCCATCATCCTATGGGGCTTTAACAAACTGCTGTAACTTTCTTTCTCGAATTAGTTTCTCGATAATATCCTCGTGATGCCTACACTCATTTGTGTTATGTCCATAGCACTTGTGGAACCGATAATATTTTCCAGTCCTTTTCTGCTTTTCCATCGATTCTTTCTGAGGTGCTTCTTGTACTGCATGGTATTGCAGGTAGACAAATATGCGTTTTTAAGACATATTCAGTAGTGTGTAGGTATCATACATTGAAATTCTAGGCTTTCCTCTTCCGGAATCCCTCATTCATTCATGGTTCCGATCATTGCCTTTCTTTTGCTGATTCGGTTTATTTTGGACACTCACTTGAACTTTTCCAGAACTACCACCAGACCGCTTCATTGCAATGTTACTTTGTACTCCTTCTCCTTGGCCCCATAACATTCATCTTCCTATAGCATCTTTCTTCCTCTTTTCTCAAATACTGAGCTGCTTTTACATAGAAATGTTCCAATGTTCCGGGTGGTTTTCCAGCTAACCAATTGCCAAAGTCAAGATTCCAGATCAATCGCTCTTGTCACTGCCATCAATATTATTCAGATTACCGACTTCAGTGTCAGCTATATGAAATCTCTCCAAATAATCTTTCAATGATTCTCCTAGAGCCGGGATCACACTGGATAAAGGACATTACATCTTTGGGTCGAGTTGCGTGCATATAGAACTGCTCCATAAACATGCTGCTAAATCGTCAAATCTAGAGATTGACTGTGGGGATAATCTAGTAAACCACATCATCACTATGCCAGAGGGAGTAATAGGAAAATATCTACACTTTATTGCATCACCAGCTTGTGGGGAATCCATCAGCCATTCATATCTCATGATGTGCTGCCTGGGGTTGGATTTTCCCTCGTAGGCAGGCATCTATGACATACTGAATCTCCTTGGGTTTTCAGCATGTAAGATATTATCAGTGAACAAGGTATGGCTCCTCGAGATTCCTCAATCATCATTGGTCAAGCCTTGGCTTTCCCTCACTAGCTGTCTAACATAGCCGATAAATCCAACATATGGATAGCCGCAGCCAAACGGTGGTCGTGCTCCATCACGTGAATGGTCTGGTTGATGTCTACGAACCGTTCCATGCCTTTTTGGCTTAACATCCTCTCGATGTATATCACGTACATTCAGTTCACCATCATTCTAGGGAGGTAATTGGTCTACATCCACCTGAACTCCAGCATCCAAATCAATCGCAGCAGCTCCAGGATGGAAAGGTAAGTACCCTCCTCTAGAGGAGGTATTGGCACCGATCCCTACAAAGGGATCGGTGCCGATTGGTCTTGGAAAACTATATTGGTTTGCCTGTTGATGTCATGAAGCTTCCGAATGATTTGCATCAATTCTACAATGCCTTCGCCTGTGATAATCATATGATGAACTAGAACTCTCTGATGTAGAATAAGGAGTTGGGTCCCTCCTAGCTTTCTCATGTTGTTGCTGACTGAGTTGGTTCATTAGATCTATACTGGGTTGAATCTGCTGATTCAACCGTCGATGGCTATCCACTAGCTCTTTCATCAGATTTTGGAATTCAGCTCTTGTGATGAAATCAGCCGGATTCTAGACATCAACTGGATTGCCAACATTTACATCTACTCGTAGATTGCTCAGGCCTCCTTGGTGGATGTTAGCGTTCTAATTTCCTTCTGCATTTTGAGATGTAGATCTGGTATTCCTAACCATTGTTGATTTGTTTCCTTAGAATTTTACAAATCTGAGTAGAATGAACAAGCTTCTTGAAGATAATTCCGGATCTCTTTGGGGGATTTATGCAATCCGGTAGCAAAAATGAAATCCAAATAGAGTTGAGAATCTAGTTTCTCAATGTAAGCACCAAAATGTTTGCACCAAAAGTTGGCACAAAAACCCAATAGAAGTTTTGGAGAGAAATAAATGAAGAATATAAAACGAAAATAGAGGAAGTAAGTAATCAAATAGCGGAAAATCAAAGCAATAACTAGAACATAGTGGTTTATAGTGGTACGACGTTGTTTACCTACGTCTATTTTGAATAGTTTGCTTTATCAATTGCTTTGTAAACTAAGTACAATAGGGATCAGATGAAAATCCTTAGTTACAATAGAATACAAAGAAACTACAATGTAAAGTCCCGAAAATGAACAACCAAGCCTATATTTATAGGCGAAGATGGCAAAATATCTTCCTAAACATTCGGCAAAAGAATCTCCAAAATCATATGGACCCATTAGAGGGATCAGATGGCGCAAATCCCAAGGAATACGGATCGGTGTCGATCGCTATTTTGAATGAATTTGGGGGTACGATCCCTATGGTAACTTGCCATGTTGTAATGTACTTACCCTCTAAGTTTCAAGCCAATTGGATTAGTAGAACGTGAGTTATTGCTCAATCTTTGCTTCAATCTGAGTTGCTTTCTGATTTAGCCGATCCCTATTGAGAGAAGAGGGCCGATCCCTCTTACTTCATCTATTTGAGGTGCAATTCCTAGGGTAGGCTCCTTAGGGTTTCCATATCTTGCTCACAGAATTTCATATGCATTGGACTTGTGGATATTGAGATATTGATTGTTTCTCATTGACTTGCACTTGTTTCCCTGACATATGCCGATCCCTATATTAGAGAAGGATTATAGCCGATCCCTCATATGTGTTGAATCATATTCCATACCGAGAACATTCTACATCGCTTATCTCTCAATTTCATTCGATCATGGCTTCATATTATCATCTGTACTTGATGCTTAGACCCCACAATCATCGCTTTGGACTTACTGACCTTGATGATAATCGAATCTAACTTATCCAATTAGTTCGAATATTGTAGGGTTAAAATGCCAGATAACATATTTAAAACTGATTTGGTTTTATTTACCAAACTTATGTTCAAAACATAAATAGGTCATCCAATAACAATCATTCCCAAACTCCTTTAGGGAGATTCATACAAGATCCTTCATGAACAATTATTACGTGCAGTCTTTCGATTTGCACAACCTGCAACCTCCTTGGCCTAGGATATGTTGGGGTTTATCATAAACCCTTATCTTGTATGATTTTGTATACTATTATTTAGTTGAAATTAATTTTATCCTTGTGTACTACTCTTAAGTACATGACCTAATTGACAGAAGTTAACTCAACTTTACTCATAATTAATCATACTTTGTTAAGCAAAGTTCGATTACTCCTTACGATATATCATTATGTATCACAGGGACGAGTGATAATTGAGATTGAATCTTTATTCATTCTTGGGTACATTCGAAACTCTTTACAATATACTCACCAATTCGATCGAATTGAATCAATTTTATATTCTATTGCACATTATTTAATTTACTTTCATTTTATACTCTATGAGCTTATCACAGACATACTACATGTGTATCGAATACATATGTCCGTATCGGTGATAACTCATCATGAATATAATAAAGTATGTGGAACTATTTTGGTATTATTAGACTTGTGATTGCATATGTCTATGTGTATCGATTAGAAGAGTTCATCAACTCTTATCACTCCCACTGAATGGGTGCTTCGCCCTTATTTATTTGAGATATAATTAACTAGTATCATATGATTCATAATCATATAATCCAACAATTATTTCTCCAAATCGTAGCATAGTCTGTAATTCCAAAATAATTGCAAATAAATTTAGATACTTATGTAATTTCCAATGCATCTCAAATACCACCGTTATAGTTTCATTTTATAACGAATATTTATAATACTCATATTGAAACAAAACAATGCCTATTTTTCAGTTAACACTGAAAAATGGTCATTATTTCATATATAATATTTGGTATGTATTACGAAAACAATTTTCATAATTTGATGCGATAAACAAGTGCTTATGGAATGCTCCCTTTATTTCTGCCATTATTATAATAGCGTATGAAATATGAAGCTCCATTTAACCAGTTAATGTAATCTATTTGTTTCATTTACTGCAACTAGTTTATAGTCAAGAACTTTCAGATCAAATATCTTAAACTCAATGAAATAAATCTCATAGAAAACAATTTTCTATATGAAAATACATTTCATAATACAGATCATATTTCTCATTCCAATGTTAAGTATCAACTATTATTTTACAATTCTCGTTTTTGATATTTCTTTATGAAGTAGAAGTGAACGTTCAAGCTCTTTATCCCAACTGGGCCTTAGGTTACATCCACACTTATACATTCGATTTCCTTTATAAATGGTCGAACTACTCAAAGGAAACCTTTACTATAATATCATAATGAACTCTTTACAAAAGTTCACTTGATCAAGTATGGTGCACTTTAAGTAAACCGATCAACCGACATTTCAACGATCGAATTCTTAGATCGATCTTATAGTCTTTGGTTTATTGTTACATTTAATATAATAAGATCATGATTGTAATCAATCATATTGAATACATGATATAACACTATGGTCTATTTGCTTATTTCCACTGAACCAATTTTATTGAGATTTCATACGTTACAAATTATGGTCGTTCAACATATAATATTGATATGTGATCGAATACAGACCAAACAACCATATTCAAGTATTGTTTCTAGAGTTTGAAACTCATAAAAAACAATACACAGTCTTGGGCAGATAAACATGTAAATGACCAGTTACCAATGTATTCAGTAGTTGTAAAATTTGGCGCTTGAATGGGTATTGTAACAATAACATGCAAAAACATTATTGGTAAGTATATTTTATATTTCTATTTGTCGGTATTAATTTTGTTCATTTATATATTTTAATTGATAAACATTTTATCACTTACATTAAATGCGCAAATTGTCAATGTGGATTATTATATCTTTATACATCAGATGTTCTTACAATATTAGAAAAGCTAAAAGTTTCCATTTTATTTTTCCAATAAGTCTCCCATTAGTCTTTTATGTTTCTCGAAACCCTAATACAAAACATAGAAGTCTTTCGAATTTACTAGTAAGAGTTAGGACTCGTATATCTTGGGATTCTGACCTTGAGGAAAGCTTAACAAATCATACTTCTATATATGATAGATCGCTCCTTATCGGTTGTAGCATATTCAATTCTAACATGTGGTCCCTTGTCCTAATCTCATTTGTACCTTGAGGAAAGCTCAACAACTAAAAAAGAGATTATTCACTCGTACCCACCATTTTAGATGGCCTAAATATACTATATATACCTTGAGGAAAGCTCAACAAATAGGTGTAAGTATCTTAGCTTGTCTAGTCTATACATTAATAATACTACACATAAAATTTCTAGCTTAAGGAAAGTTCAACAACTAAAGAGCATGCAAGTAATTTATTAATGTATAAATGGTAGAGGACAACTTTATATTAAAGATTCATAATCTTCAATATTATATCGAGTGATATCAACTTGTGAAATAATGTATTTTTTATGAAATACTGTAACGACCCAGAATTTCTGTCATTTGAAATTCAGATATTTAATTGATTTTAAATATTAACGAGTGAGATTTGTAAGTCGAATAAATTTAAATTCGAATATAGTGATTTAATTGTTTAATTAAATCGATAATTTAAATATTTGAAATTCCAGAAATAATTGATAATTTGATCAAATGTGTTTAAAAATGATTTATAAAGCTATATTAAATCATATTAAATCATATTACAAAACACACCTTCCTATCGCAAGGCATGTTTTGGGGGGCAAATGTTATCCCGCCTTTTGGCAAGGCCGTGACACCAAAAAGTTGACTGGAAAACTAAAGACAGTTCGTCGTAAAAGTTCGTTATACACTGTTTCACCATGGATATCAATGATTTTTGTCCAAGTCCGGATCGGGCTACAATTGATAAGACACATCAAGCAAAGTCATGAGAACCAGCGTTCCAAATTTCGAGTCAATCGGGGTTCGTATGAATGAGATATGATAAATGCAAGATTAGGGAAGATACGATGTTCGAATCCATAGAAGAGCCACTATTCGAATCCATTCAGATTCGTATCCATCAGAGAGTCTTCAAATCGATCAGATACGAGTCGGTCCGCGGTCATGAAGCTCGAATCCATCAATGGGCCTCATTTCGTATCCATCAATATCTTAACGATCAGAGCAGCCTCTCATTCGAATCCATCCATTCGTATCCATCGGTAGGCCGCACTTCGTATCGATGGACTTCGTGTCGATCAACCTTTGGCCAGAGAGACTTATTCGAGTCCATCGGCATGGCTCCTTGTTCGAATCCATCAGTAAGTAGTCCGCTTCGTAACAGTCACCTGACAACAACTTCGTATCCATCAGAGAGTCGCTGCTTCGTATCCATCATGGGACCAGGCTCGAATCCATGAGCAGAGACTTGTTCGTATCCATCAGGTCAACGAGCCTGGGTGACGTGTTATTCTTCGATACGAGCAAGGCGAAATTCATGGAGTCGACACGGTCATCTCGGAGCAAAGGGCGGATCGATGCGAGGAGTGCGCGCCACGTTGCCGCGTTATCACGTGCAACCATCGATTCGAAGGCATGGATTCGAAATGAGGGACTCGAAGCGAACAGCCAACCGAGAAACTTCAACTCGTATCGATCATATCTCCCAAGCCACAAGGCCAAATGTAATGAAATTTTCACAGTAGCTTCCACACAAGGTAAAGAGCAATCCTGCCAAGTTTCAGCTCGATTGGAGCATTTCCTGATCGATATGAAGTTGATTCGAATCGATCACAGATTGAGTTGAAACTTGGTGGGACCGGTCGCGTGGGCCCACTCACGTGGCAGAAGAAGTCTCCCGGAGTTTAGGCGAGATCTGAGCCTCCTACGCCTATAAATAGAGCCCCAGAATCAACAGAAAAGGGGATCTTTTGGTGATTCAAACGTCCAGACTCTGCCGGATTCAACTCTACTCCTTTTCATTGTTGTCATATTCAGATTCATTCATTGTATTTGCTGTAATCATCTGTAATCAGCGAAGAACATCAATAAAAGATAAAAATCCTTGAAGTGGACGTAGGCCAGAGATAGCCGAACCACTATAAATTGCGTGTCACTGTTCATTATTTCTGAATTGTTGTTTGTTGATTGCTGAGATCTGATATTTGTGTTTGAATATTGCTGATTTGTATTCATACACTGGTGCTTTCACAACACTTGGGGTTTGTGACCATTTTTGGTGCAAACACTTTGGTGCTTTCATTGAGAAGAACTAGCACCCGTTACACCAGATTCGAAGTTCAGATTTGAAAACTCGAAGATTTGAAGACAATGACTCGACAAACAAGTAGAAGACAAAGAGCCGAGAGAAGCCATCAAGGAGGAAGTCAAGAGGCATCCTCTGGTGCTGGAGAAGAACCAGCTTCGATCTACATCACTAGGGAAGAGATGGAGACAATGATGAAGAGACAGGAGGAAATGATCCAGAATTTGCTTCAACAGATTGGGCAACTTGGAGCGCGAAATCAAAGAACAACCAGGGCCCAGAACGAAGCAGGACCATCCAACGCAGCGCCGGAGCTGGGGGGGCACATACTTAGGACATGTTGATCCGAACACGGGAAGAGAGACAAGGACATCCGAGCAACCTGACAGCGATAGAGGGATGAACGCTCAATCAGGGGGGCAAACACCTGAAAGCTCACACGGACTAGGGGGGCAGATCGAAGGTAGCGAACGAGGACCACAGCTTGGAGACAATGATAGATTGGTAGAGATGGTCAGGCGAGCCATGAGAGGAGGATTGGTAAACAGAGATCTTGAAGATGTGAACAGGAGTCCCTTTTCTCCTGCGATTAGGTTGGCTAGGAACCCACCAGAATTCAAACTGCCAACAGTAGAAGGGTATGATGGGAGGACGGACCCTGCGGTCCATCTAACGAGGTATATAAGGCACATGGAAGTGCTGGGGGCATCACAGGAAGTCATGGCCCGGTGCTTCCCATTGTATTTGACAGACATAGCAGCTTTATGGTTCAGACAGCTAGAGAGCGGCTCCATTGGGACATGGACCGATTTGATTGAGAAATTTATGAGGCAATTCAGAGTTCATATTTCGAGACCCAAGAATGTGATGAGTTTGGCAACGCTAAAGCAGAAAGCTGGGGAGTCTTTGAGGAATTTCTTGACGCGGTTCAATGCGGCAGCAGCATCGGTGTATTGGCCAGATCCATCCATGGTTATGATGGCAGCTGTGTCCGGAGTAGCTGATGGCACGGAATTCAAAAATTCATTAACTAAGGATCCGCCAATGGATCTAGGAGAATTCTATCACGAGGCAGAAAAGTTTTTGCGATTGGAAGACGC
Source organism: Allium fistulosum (assembly GCA_030737815.1). NCBI lineage: Eukaryota > Viridiplantae > Streptophyta > Magnoliopsida > Asparagales > Amaryllidaceae > Allium > Allium fistulosum. The sequence continues at coordinate 638,211,190 of CM060907.1, read as the reverse complement.
TAATGCTGAAAGAGAAGAAGGAGAGGGAATAGAAGTTTATGCACTTAAAGACAAAAAGCCTCTCGAAAATGATTCAGGCAAGGATAAAGGAAAACGAAAGGCTGAGGACAATGGTGACAGGTCAAAGCGACTGCGGAGAGAGCCATGATTCACCACTTATTCAGAGCTGAATGAGAGTTTGGAGCAAATCTACCAAGATACACGAGAGCAAGTTCCCTACCGTAGGCCAATACGAAGGGACCCCACTGTTGACGAGAGGAAATCAGACAGATACTGCTTATTCCACGAACTGAATGGTCATAACACTAACGACTGTAGACATCTGAAGGATGAGGTGGAAGGGCACATCAGGAACGGTATGCTACTTCAGTATGTGAGAAGGCGAGCTTCAGCAGTGGAGCCAGAGCGACCACCATCTACATCAGCTAGGGGTGCCCCCGAGCCAGGACATCGTATGATTATCAATTAGTTGAAATAACGATGGACAAGTTGTAAACCTCTCACCAACACGGGTAAGTCATTTACACATGTGCGAGATCACAAACGGTCCATAGGCATGTTGTGAATGACTACTAACCCTATCGTTGTGGGAGTTTACACTTTGACATCCTTGCTTTGCTTTTGTTTCATCTTGATTTGAATATTTGAACTTGACTTTGTTTAACATTTCTGCTAAAGACTTATTTTCAATGAAAAAATGCTACTTGTGATTTCATAACGGCTAAGCCACTTACACATGTACGGGATCACGAACGGTCCCTAGGCATGCTCTGAGATGACGATAAACTGTTGCAAGAAACAATTCGGGGATTCACCCGAACGTGAAACCTGGTATTGATGATACTAAGTCCCTCCCCGGGCACACTCAATTCGCCTCGAACGGCACCCGACCACGAACGGTCACGATTCGCCTCGAACGGCATCCGACCGCGAACGGTCACAATTCGATCGCGAACGATCACACTTCGCCACGAACGGCACCCGACCTCGAACGGTCACCATTAGCCTCGAACGGCACCCGACCGCGAACGGTCACACTTCATCTAGTATAACATTCGATCACGAACGATCACACTCTGCCTCGTACGGCACTCGACCACGAACGGTCACAATTCACCTAATACGACATTCGATCGCGAACGATCACATTTTCGCCTCGTACGGCACACGATCGCGAACGATCACATTCCTCTTTCCACATCACCCGACCGCGAGTGGTCACAAATCGCAACGAAAGGCACCCGATCGCGAACGATCACAACTCGCCTCGAACGGCACCCCTCGCCTCAAATGGCTTGATCGCGAACGGTCGTCATTTGGGGCCATATAGAAATGCTAGATCGCGAACGGTCGAATTCCACCTCAAATGGCTTGATCGCGAACGGTCGTCATTTGAGGTCATATAAAACTATCAATTTCTTTGCAGGGCATCAACAGGATATGAACATCCAGCTTATGGCATTACAAAACACACCTTCCTATCGCAAGGCATGTTTTGGGGGGCAAATGTTATCCCGCCTTTTGGCAAGGCCGTGACACCAAAAAGTTGACTGGAAAACTAAAGACAGTTCGTCGTAAAAGTTCGTTATACACTGTTTCACCATGGATATCAATGATTTTTGTCCAAGTCCGGATCGGGCTACAATTGATAAGACACATCAAGCAAAGTCATGAGAACCAGCGTTCCAAATTTCGAGTCAATCGGGGTTCGTATGAATGAGATATGATAAATGCAAGATTAGGGAAGATACGATGTTCGAATCCATAGAAGAGCCACTATTCGAATCCATTCAGATTCGTATCCATCAGAGAGTCTTCGAATCGATCAGATACGAGTCGGTCCGCGGTCATGAAGCTCGAATCCATCAATGGGCCTCATTTTGTATCCATCAATATCTTAACGATCAGAGCAGCCTCTCATTCGAATCCATCCGTTCGTATCCATCGGTAGGCCGCACTTCGTATCGATGGACTTCGTGTCGATCAACCTTTGGCCAGAGAGACTTATTCGAGTCCATCGGCATGGCTCCTTGTTCGAATCCATCAGTAAGTAGTCCGCTTCGTAACAGTCACCTGACAACAACTTCGTATCCATCAGAGAGTCGCTGCTTCGTATCCATCATGGGACCAGGCTCGAATCCATGAGCAGAGACTTGTTCGTATCCATCAGGTCAACGAGCTTGGGTGACGTGTTATTCTTCGATACGAGCAAGGCGAAATTCATGGAGTCGACACGGTCATCTCGGAGCAAAGGGCGGATCGATGCGAGGAGTGCGCGCCATGTTGCCGCGTTATCACGTGCAACCATCGATTCGAAGGCATGGATTCGAAATGAGGGACTCGAAGCGAACAACCAACCGAGAAACTTCAACTCGTATCGATCATATCTCCCAAGCCACAAGGCCAAATGTAATGAAATTTTCACAGTAGCTTCCACACAAGGTAAAGAGCAATCCTGCCAAGTTTCAACTCGATTGGAGCATTTCCTGATCGATACGAAGTTGATTCGAATCGATCACAGATTGAGTTGAAACTTGGTGGGACCGGTCGCGTGGGCCCACTCACGTGGCAGAAGAAGTCTCCCGGAGTTTAGGCGAGATCTGAGCCTCCTACGCCTATAAATAGAGCCCCAGAATCAACAGAAAAGGGGATCTTTTGGTGATTCAAACGTCCAGACTCTGCCGGATTCAACTCTAATCCTTTTCATTGCTGTCATATTCAGATTCATTCATTGTATTTGCTATAATCATCTGTAATCAGCGAAGAACATCAATAAAAGATAAAAATCCTTGAAGTGGACGTAGGCCAGAGATAGCCGAACCACTATAAATTGCGTGTCACTGTTCATTATTTCTGAATTGTTGTTTGTTGATTGCTGAGATCTGATATTTGTGTTTGAATATTGCTGATTTGTATTCATACACTGGTGCTTTCACAACACTTGGGGTTTGTGACCATTTTTGGTGCAAACAGTCTAGATCTAGTGTTTCAGAAACGATCGGCTATGATGAGTAGGGTTTGAAATAAAAATAAAAATGTAAATTAATTTATATATTAAATTGTATAGACTTTGTAATGTCGTATCTTTGTAATACGAGGTCGAAAAATTACGAAACGAATTGCGTTGGAATCATTTCGACGAACACTACGCAACGGAACTGGATTGGAGTCGATTGGAGCTAGTTTGAATTTTGGGTAAAATTAAACGCTTGTTTAATTTTATTCGAAAAGAAAATACTGCAACTGATATCAAAAACTCAAGGTGAGAACTCCTCACTCAATCGAAATTGTTTCGATTTAAATTTTAAATAGTTGAATTTAAAATTATTTGATTGTGTGAATTGTATGATAAATTGTTATCTATTGATCTGTAATAGACCCTATACGCCGTATATTAAGCGGAGGTTATTTATTAAAAACATATACCGCGATAATTCCACCGTGAAGTGGAATTGGTATTATATATGTATTTGGAGTTGATTTCCCGCATTATATAGCGGATGAGACCCTATTGCGCCGCATAATAGCGGATAGTATTTAATAAATCCCATATACCGTGATAATTCCACCATGAAGTGGAATTGGTATTTTGCTAACATCTGTGGATGTAGGGAAACAGGTTGGAGGGATCCAACAGGATTCCTCAAATTATATGAATTTAATTCATATGTTGTATGGATTTGTTTCATATGCTATGTGATTATTTATTTATAATCTGTGAATGATTATATTTGTGATTGAATTTGTTAAAGGCTATAATTTGGCCGAATGTATTTTTGGTATCGTTGGATACCGGAAATAAATAAAATTAGATTTTGGGAATTTATTTTTAAGAATTGAATTAATTTGAAAGAAGGAATTTAAAAGAAAGGAAAAATTGATTTTTGTAATCTTATCGAATTATTTCCAAAAAAATATGGGAGAGGATTTTTATAAAATGATTTTTATAAATGGATTTTGGGTATATTATTATAAGTTGAAGGATTTATTTAAAATTTGGATTTCTAAATAGATTTGAAGAGATAAAGAAATTTATTTAAAAAGGAAATGATTTTGTAAATTCATTGGAAATTTATAAGGATATGTGATGCTTTGTGATATATCCTGATTTATGTTGTGATCTGTAATTTGTTTATCTGTGATATATATATATATATATCTGTGATCTGTGAATGAAAGATAAGCGTTATAGTTTATACCGCTTCAGTTATATTGTTATATTTGATCTGTGATGGATGAATGTTGTTGCACTATTGTGTTGAACCCGTGGACTACACAATACACACACAAATGTGGATTTCACGTGGAATTCGGTTAAGTCACTGATGATTTAAATTTGATGTTTTTGAAATTGAAATTTTAATTTCAATTGATTTTGAAATTGGAAATTTGGGTTTAAAGTGAAAAGCTTTTGAAATAGAATTTCAAAGATAAAACTTATTTTCGAATAACTTGATTAAATTTTGGAATTTAAATAATTTGATTTAAATTTGAATTCAAGTTTGAAATTGAATTCTATGATTTGAAACTAGGGATTAAAGATGATATATAAGTTATATATGGGTTAAACCATTTTAAAGGTATTGATTTGGGAATTTGAATTTAATTCAAGGGTTTTAACTCGTGTAAATATAACTGGATTTTTCCGAAACGAAAACTACTTGTTTTCAAATAATAATAGCTTTCATTTTAAGAAAGGATTTCCAAATTGTGTTGAAAGGTTTCAAGTTTGAAATGGAATTGAAATGTTTTGAAAGCTATGAAATGAGTCTTTGATTCAAAGACCGGATGAGTTAATCCAACTTGAAATAGAATTGTTTTGAAAGGCTATGAATGAATCTTTGGAAACCATTTTTGAAAGCTATTAGTTAAATCTTGACTTAAAGATTTAACGAGTTAATCCAATTGAAATGGAAATTATTTTGAAATCCATGAATGGATCTTTGTGAATGGGGTGAACTTTGTGAAATGAATCTTTTTGTTTAAAAGATTGGAAATGGTAATTTGTTAAAACCATTTAAAGGAAAGGATTTGGGTAATAAGTTGCGACTTAATTGAAATCCCATACCCATATGTTTTAAAATATTGTGCTCATTATTCGGGTTAGCCGGGAAAAGACCTTTATGTCATATAACCCATTCCGAATTAGTGATACGACGATATGGATCGTATTGAAAACCGGTGGTGAAGATCGGGTATTTGCGAAAATGAAAGGACAACCTGTCAAATGTCTCTGCACCGAGTTGCTCCGGTATAGAGATTTATATCACTCTTCTTGTGATGGGAAGTCCGATCGGGATTGTGAATACCCGGATTGCAAGGGCTTCTTTGGAAGTGCCTTCGGTTCTGTTCGAACCCGGAACAAACTTGTTTGGTTGTATGTCTGACATTACACTTTGAGATGTAAAGCTAGTTTCTATCAAATACATTTCTATTGGTGGCGGAGAATTTATTCTCTTAGCTTAACACCCTTCTCTGAGACGTACGAGCTCAGAGGTTATGTAGTTGATGGTTACTAGTGATACATTCCCAATTTGGTAATGTGGCATACGAAGTGCTGTTGATCATTTGTTGATCAAAGCGTGGCTTTGTGAAAAAGCGTGGCTGTGTGAAAAAGCGTGGCTTTGTGAAAAAGCGTGGCTTTGTGGACGAGACTTCGTCGAGCCTCACAACCCGGTAATGGTCGAAACAGGAATGTTGCGGCAAGGTGTTTAGGGGTCGCGCCCTTAGGGTATGTCATTTCCTTCTAGATAAAAGGTGATATCATGGTATGGAGCCCAGATATTTTACCTATGTTGATGCTGCAAATTTATTATACTTTGTGGTTGTTGCTTTGTGGTTGAGGATCCTCGGATAAAGGTCGGTAACGACCGGGGGATGACATAGCTTGTGTGTTAGCTACCTAGTTATAGCTGTACAGCGTGAGGTAGCGTCGGCCTTGTGTTTGCAGAGAGCAGGTTGACTCTCGGGGCGTCTTTCCAGAGGCGTTTCCATTTCGGTGTAAGGAAGTTCCTTTGCCTGACCATTTGTTGGAAAATCCAAAGAAACAATACGAACCTTGTACGGTTTTAGTCGTATAACCCGCTATGGATTGTGGCGGTAACTTGCTATTGAACATAGTAGCTATAGTAGGCATACAATAATGGTTGTATGTTGGATAAGATTAATATTATACTTTCGAAATGTTTTCCACACTATGCACTAGTAATAATATCAAAAGAGTTTTCTTTTGCATAGTAAGCATGTTTGACTATCATAAGAAGAAATCTCCTCCAATTCTGCGTTTGCAATGTGTGTGTGGCGGGAGGTCTTATGGTAGTTTCATTTTCCAAAAGCATTGCGAATGTTACTTCCTTTGTTGTTGTTTTAAAGATAATAACTGTTTTAAAGTTCTCACACCAGTCACCATGACTGATCTGGAGTTTATTGTTTCCTTCCTAAACTCTGGGTGCCCACCAATTTCCACACGGGCAGTCTAGAGTCAGGTTATCAGGTCATTCTGGATTTCAGGAGGCTTTGGAGCTCAAGTGGCAAGCTGGATGGCGAGACGTATCACTTGTATATGATACTATTATTCCGCTGTGTATTCTGTATGAGGACAAGTTTGTATAACTGTCCATTGATGTATTGTGTGTATATTGACTCTGATGATGTAATGTACAAACTGATATAGTTCTTTGTTTTAAAAGATTATTCATTTATCTATTATATGTTGTTCCGCTGCGATATGTGAGATTATGATATTGTTTCTGTTGTTTCTTCTTTCTTTCTTTCTGTCTTCTTCTACCTCTTCTTTTTAAGCATAACAATTCGGTTTTCCGGCATTCGATTGCTCGGCAGTTGATACAGTGGACATATTAATGTCGACTTTCGAGCGTCGAAAATTCGGATCGTTACATGTGGTATCAGAGCATATGGTTAAGCGATAACCTTGGCTCTGTTGGGTGTTACTCATTAGAGATAGAGTCAGTAATACTCTAGAATGAGTGTGAGTGTAATAATAGATATGAGCGCGTATTTGTTAGTGAATATGAAATTGTTTTGTATTGTGTTGACTTATCGGTTGATTGTTTATAGATTCTGGTCGGTGCGGTCTAGCTAACTGTAATCGATAGGGGTTTCTAAACTCTTAAACAAGATGAACCGACACAGTATCATTTTAAATTGGGTAAATGAAATAATTTTACCTCGATTATATTTTACATATAAAGGAAATAATTTTTCAGAATTATTAAAGTGTATAAAAAATTGAATTGTTGGTTGTTGAAAATGTAAGAATATATATATATAAGTCAATAAAAGTTGTTTGAATAATCTAAATAAAGGCAACAATTGTATAAGTATGGAATTATAATTAAAATGATTTACAATTATGAAATAATCTTGTATAAGTAAAGTAAAATAGTGAAATTATATGAAAAAAAGATTTATAAATGTGATTTATAAATAAAAGGAAATTTTTGAAAGAATATTAAGCACTGAATTCACTATTGTTGTTGAGAAATAATAAGGGTGATGACTGCAGCATCATCAGTATCATTTTCGAGTTTCTGTGTGATGGATTTGCTACCATAGTAAATTGAAAAATTGAAGTTTTGTTGTGAATAAAAATCCAAATTGAAATTGATAATCATAAGTGAAATGAGTTTTATACTTATAATATGATCTGGAAGTTTAAATATATAAGTTGTATAACTTACAGAATGGGTAAAGGTAAGTGAAACCAATTATTAAAGTGGTTAAACAATTTTGTTAAGCAAAATGAGATATGAAATTTGAATAATTGATGAAATTTGACTTTGGTAAAAGTTAAATAGAATTTACTTTAGAATTGGAATCTGAATTGGATTTATAAGTGGAAATTTAAGTTAAGTTAAACAAATGATGTTTAATTGGAATATAACTTAAGTGATGTTGAATGAAGTTGATTTTGATATCGAAGTAAAATAATAAGGTGAATTAATGAAACGAAGTGATGAATATGAACTTGAATTATGTAATGAAATTCAACTTTAATTGTAAAACGAAGTAGCAATTGAATTAATGAATGGATTGAATGTTAATCAATCGCATGTAAGTAAATTGATATGGAATAATGAATGTAAGTGTAAATTCATTAAAGCTAATTAAAAGGTTAAACCAAATTGAAAGTAAATTTAATAAATTTGGTTGTGTTGAATATGATTGGTTGTTATATGATTGTTGGTTGATTGTATATAGTATAATTCATTAAGTATTAATGAAATTGAATTGATATGAAATTGAAAGCTATGTAATTGGATTAAAATTGGAAGTGAACTAATTTGAATTTAAATTAGTGAATGTAAACTAATTGAAAATGAATAAATGAATGTCATTGTATATTAATTAGTTGTAAACAATTACAAGTGATGTCGAAATTATATAAGTTACTTATAAACCTTGTTTAGTATGCATTTCTTTTAATATGCATGTGTTGTAGTTGTTTAAAAGAGTAAATTGTTAATAACTTTATATATATGTCGCTTATATGTTTAAATTGAGTAAGTACAGGTGCCGGGGATACCGTTCGATTGGATTTGGTTGTGTAAATGCTAAATAAATAACTTCTTTGCTTAAAATTGCTAAAAAGGTACGCCTACGCAATAAAAATAGGAAATATGAACTGTTTTTCTGCTTTTCCGACCGTGTGGGTCGATGTATATATAATTATGTCTATTGTGATCCTACTACGATTGAACCGCGCATAGGAGGCTATAGCGAATTTTTCTGAAAATTTAAGGCGTTAGAAAATTTTCGGGAAATTTTGGAAAATTTGTGAAAACTAAATTTTGGAATTGGAGTTAAAAGTTAAACGATATAGTTTGTTTTGAAAAGTATAACTAAGTATAGATTTGAAAAACTTAGTAAAGTTTTTGAAAGAGTTTAACTATTGGATTTTGGGGAAGTTGTACACTTAAGTGATTTTGAAATCTAATTTGAACGAATTGTTTGGAAAAGTTAATGTATTTGGGGCATTTTTCTTACTTTGCAATTTCGAGGACGAAATTCTTTTAAGGGGGGAAGTTTGTAACGACGCAGAATTTTTGTCATTTGAAATTCAGATATTTAATTGATTTTAAATATTAACGAGTGAGATTTATAAGTCGAATAAATTTAAATTCGAATATAGTGATTTAATTGTTTAATTAAATCGATAATTTAAATATTTGAAATTCCAGAAATAATTGATAATTTGATCAAATGTGTATAAAAATGATTTATAAAGTTATATTAAATCATATTGGAATTAGAGTGATGTTATAGAACTTTTAAAATTGAATTAAAAGTTAATTTGTGAAAATTGAATATTTTAATATTTAATTGACTAGTGAAAATAGTCATTTTTCAAACAGTCTCGGATTTCGACGAAACTAGTTTCATCAAATCCGTAATGTGAAATTATTGTAAGATTTCAATTTTCGTAGCAATCGGAGTTGTCGTTTGTCCGAGGCGAGCCAAAACGCATAGAAATCGTTTTAAATCGATTTGATTTAAATTTGATCATTTATTTCCGTAACTCTCACATACGATCGAATTAGCTCCCGAAACACGTTCCATTGTGTTCGAAATGCGGGTAAAACCTTAGAAACGCCAGCCGACACGTTTGATTTCGAGTTCGGAAAATCCCGGATGAATAGTGCGTTGTAATTTTCTATATAAGGACCCATTATCTTCTATTTTGCAAACCTAATCTACCCTAGGGTTTCACAGCCGGCCCTAACTTATTAATGGCCGAAATTTGTTCAATTCTTTTCTCCTCAAAATCTTCCAATCCGTTCATCTATTCGAAGAAACTTCAACTACGATATTGTAGAGGGTGGAGAGATGATCACATCCAATGGTTATGATCGGAAATGGTGGAGGAGATAGATGGAAATTTGAGCGGGAAGGGGCAACATTCGCACACAATTTCCAACGCTATCACGCGACCGAGCTCGCCACCGTGGCGGTCGTAGGTAGAGGAGAAGGTGGGCTTCCATATGGAGGTAGTTAATCGTGCTCCAACGTGCCGAGATGGGTGCGAAAATTCGATGAAAAGAGGCGGCATGGGTTATAACGTTCGAATTGGAACGTTGGGGAAGAAGCAATTTCGTGTGGCCTAGATCTAGGGTTTCAGAAACGATCGGCTATGATGAGTAGGGTTTGAAATAAAAATAAAAATGTAAATTAATTTATATATTAAATTGTATAAACTTTGTAATGTCGTATCTTTGTAATACGAGGTCGAAAAATTACGAAACGAATTGCGTTGGAATCGTTTCGACGAACACTACGCAACGGAACTGGATTGGAGTCGATTGGAGCTAGTTTGAATTTTGGGTAAAATTAAACGCTTGTTTAATTTTATTCAAAAAGAAAATACTGCAACTGATATCAGAAACTCAAGGTGAGAACTCCTCACTCAATCGAAATTGTTTCGATTTAAATTTTAAATAGTTGAATTTAAAATTGTTTGATTGTGTGAATTGGATGATAAATTGTTATCTATTGATCTGTAATAGACCCTATACGCCATATATTAAGCGGAGGTTATTTATTAAAAACATATACCGCGATAATTCCACCGTGAAGTGGAATTGGTATTATATATGTATTTGGAGTTGATTTCCCGCATTATATAGCGGATGAGACCCTATTGCGCCGCATAATAGCGGATAGTATTTTATAAATCCCATATACCGCGATAATTCCACCATGAAGTGGAATTGGTATTGTGCTAACATCTGTGGATGCAGGGAAACAGGTTGGAGGGATCCAATAGGATTCCTCAAATTATATGAATTTGTTTCATATGTTGTATGGATTTATTTCATATGCTGTGTGATTATTTATTTATAATCTGTGAATGATTATATTTGTGATTGAATTTGTTAAAGGCTATAATTTGGCCGAATGTATTTTTGGTATCGTTGGATACAAGAAATAAATAAAATTAGATTTTGGGAATTTATTTTTAAGAATTGAATTAATTTGAAAGAAGGAATTTAAAAGAAAGGAAAAATTGATTTTTGTAATCTTATCGAATTATTTCCAAAAAAAATGGGAGAGGATTTTTATAAAATGATTTTTATAAATGGATTTTGGGTATATTATTATAAGTTGAAGGATTTATTTAAAATTTGGATTCATAAATAGATTTGAAGAGATAAAGAAATTTATTTAAAAAAGAAATGATTTTGTAAATTCATTGGAAATTTATAAGGATATGTGATGCTTTGTGATATATCCTGATTTGTGTTGTGATCTGTAATTTGTTTATCTGTGATATATATATATATATATCTGTGATCTGTGAATGAAAGATAAGCGTTATAGTTTATACCGCTTATCAGTTATATTGTTATATTTGATCTGTGATGGTTGAATGTTGTTGCACTATTGTGTTGAACCCGTGGACTACACAATACACACAAATGTGGATTTCACGTGGAAATCAGTTAAGTCACAGATGATTTAAATTTGATGTTTTTGAAATTGAAATTTTAATTTCAATTGATTTTGAAATTGGAAATTTGGGTTTAAAGTGAAAAGCTTTTGAAATAGAATTTCAAAGATAAAACTTATTTTCGAATAACTTGATTAAGTTTTGGAATTTAAATAATTTGATTTAAATTTGAATTCAAGTTTGAAATTGAATTATATGATTTGAAACTAGGGATTAAAGATGCTATACAAGTTATATATGGGCTAAACCATTTTAAAGGTATTGATTTGGGAATTTGAATTTAATTCATGGGTTTTAACTCGTGTAAATATAACTGGATTTTTCCGAAACGAAAACTACTTGTTTTCAAATAATAATAGCTTTCATTTTAAGAAAGGATTTCCAAATTGTGTTGAAAGGTTTCAAGTTTGAAATGGAATTGAAATTTTTTGAAAGCTATGAAATGAGTCTTTGATTCAAAGACCGGATGAGTTAATCCAACTTGAAATAGAATTGTTTGTAAAGGCTATGAATGAATCTTTGGAAACCAGTTTTGAAAGCTATAAGTTAAATCTTGACTTAAAGATTTAACGAGTTAATCCAATTGAAATGGAAATTATTTTGAAATCCATGAATGGATCTTTGCGAATGGGGTGAACTTTGTGAAATGAATCTATTTGTTTAAAAGATTGGAAATGGTAATTTGTTTAAACCATTTAAAGGAAAGGATTTGGGTGATAAGTTGCGACTTAATTGAAATCCCATACCCATATGTTTTAAAATATTGTGCTCATTATTCGGGTTAGCCGGGAAAAGACCTTTGTGTCATATAATCCATTCCGAATTAGTGATACGATGATATGGATCGTATTGAAGACCGGTGGTGAAGACCGGGTATTTGCGAAAATGAAAGGACAACCTGTCGAATGTCTCTGCACCGAGTTGCTCCGGTATAGAGATTTATATCACTCTTCTTATGATGGGAAGTCCGATCAGGATTGTGAATACCCGGATTGCAAGGGCTTCTTTGGAAGTGCCTTCGGTTCTGTTCGAACCCGGAACATACTTGTATGGTTGTATGTCTGACATTACAATTTGAGATGTAAAGCTGGTTTCTATCAAATACATTTCTGTTGGTGGCGGAGAATTTATTCTCTTAGCTTAACACCCTTCTCTGAGACGTACGAGCTCAGAGGTTATGTAGTTGATGGTTACTAGTGATACATTCCCAATTTGGTAATGTGGCATACGAAGTGCTGTTGATCATTTGTTGATCAAAGCGTGGCTTTGTGAAAAAGCGTGGATTTGTGAAAAAGCGTGGCTTTGTGAAAAAGCGTGGCTTTGTGAAAAAGCGTAGCTTTGTGGACGAGACTTCGTCGAGCCTCACAACCCGGTAATGGTCGAAACAGGAATGTTGCGGCAAGGTGTTTAGGGGTCACGCCCTTAGGGTATGTCATTTCCTTCTAGATAAAAGGTGATATCATGGTATGGACCCCAGATATTTTACCTATGTTAATGCTGCAAATTTATTATACTTTGTGGTTGTTGCTTTGTGGTTGAGGATCCTCGGACAAAGGTCGGTAACGACCGGGGGATGACATAGCTTGTATGTTAGCTACCTAGTTATAGCTGTACAACGTGAGGTAGCGTCGGCCTTGTGTTTGCAGAGAGCAGGTTGACTCTTGGGGCGTCTTTCCAGAGGGGTTTCCATTTCGGTGTAAGGAAGTTCCTTTGCCTGACCATTTGTTGGAAAATCCAAAGAAACAATACGAACCTTGTACGGTTTTAGTTGTATAACCTGCTATGGAATGTGGCGGTAACCTGCTATTGAACATAGTAGCTATAGTAGGCATACAATAATGGTAGTATGTTGGCTAAGATTAATATTATACTTTCGAAATGTTTTCCACACTATGCACTAGTAATAATATCAAAAGAGTTTTCTTTTGCATAGTAAGCATGTTTGACTATCATAAGAAGAAATCTCCTCCAATTCTGTGTTTGCATTGTGTGTGTGGCGGGAGGTCTTTTGGTAGTTTCATTTTCCAAAAGCATTGCGAATGTCTTTTACTTCCTTTGTTGTTGTTTTAAAGATAATAACTGTTTTAAGTTCTCACACCAGTCACCTTGACTGACCTGGAGTTTATTGTTTCCTTCCTAAACTCTGGGTGCCCACCAATTTCCACACGGGCAGTCTAGAGTCAGGTTATCAGGTCATTCTGGATTTCAGGAGGCTTTGGAGCTCTAGTGGCGAGCTGGATGGCGAGACGTATCACTTGTATATGATACTATTATTCCGCTGTGTATTCTGTATGAGGACAAGTTTGTATAACTGTCCATTGATGTATTGTGTGTATATTGACTTTGATGATGTAATGTACAAACCGATATAGTTCTTTGTTTTAAAAGATTATTCATTTATCTATTATATGTTGTTCCGTTGCGATATGTGAGATTCTGATATTGTTTCTGTTGTTTCTTCTTTCTTTCTTTCTGTCTTCTTCTACCTCTTCTTTTTAAGCATAACAATTCGGTTTTCCGGCATTCGATTGCTCGGCAGTTGATACAGTGGACGTATTAATGTCGACTTTCGAGCATCGAAAATTTGGATCGTTACATGTGGTATCAGAGCATATGGTTAAGCGATAACCTTGGCTCTGTTGGGTGTTACTCATTAGAGATAAAGTCAGTAGTACTCTAGAATGAGTGTGAGTGTAATAATAGATATGAGCGCGTATTTGTTAGTGAATATGAAATTGTTTTGTATTGTGTTGACTTATCGGTTGATTGTTTATAGATTCTGGTCGGTGCGGTCTAGCTAACTATAATCGATAGGGGTTTCTAAACTATTAAACAAGATGAACCGACACAGTATCATTTTAAATTGGGTAAATGAAATAATTTTACCTCGATTATATTTTACATATAAAGGAACTAATTTTTCAGAATTATTAAAGTGTATAAAAAATTGAATTGTTGGTTGTTGAAAATGTAAGAATATATATATAAGTCAATAAAAGTTGTTTGAATAATCTAAATAAAGGCAACAATTGTACAAGTATGGAATTATAATTAAAATGATTTACAATTGTGAAATAATCTTGTATAAGTATAGTAAAATAGTGAAATTATATGAAAAAAAGATTTATAAACGTGATTTATAAATAAAAGGAAATTTTTGAAAGAATATTAAGCACTGAATTCACTATTGTTGCTGGGAAATAATAAGGGTGATGACTGCAGCATCATCAGTATCATTTTCGAGTTTCTGTGTGATGGATTTGCTACCATAGTAAATTGAAAATTTGAAGTATTGTTGTGAATAAAAATCCAAATTGAAATTGATAATCATAAGTGAAATGAGTTTTATACTTATAATATGATCTGGAAGTTTAAATATATAAGTTGTATAACTTATAGAATGGGTAAAGGTAAGTGAAACCAATTATTAAAGTGGTTAAACAATTTTGTTAAGCAAAATGAGATATGAAATTTGAATAATTGATGAAATTTGACTTTGGTAAAAGTTAAATAGAATTTACTTTAGAATTGGAATCTGAATTGGATTTATAAGTGGAAATTTAAGTTAAGTTAAACAAATGATGTTTAATTGGAATATAACTTAAAGTGATGTTGAATGAAGTTGATTTTGATATCGAAGTAAAATAATAAGGTGAATTAATGAAATGAAGTGATGAATATGAACTTGAATTATGTAATGAAATTCAACTTTAATTGTAAAATGAAGTAGCAATTGAATTAATGAATGGATTGAATGTTAATCAATCGCATGTAAGTAAATTGATATGGAATAATGAATGTAAGTGTTAATTCATTAAAGCTAATTAAAAGGTTAAACCAAATTGAAAGTAAATTTAATAAATTTGGCTGTGTTGAATATGATTGGTTGTTATATGATTGTTGGTTGATTGTATATAGTATAATTCATTAAGTATTAATGAAATTGAATTGATAAGAAATTGAAAGCTATGTAATTGGATTTAAATTGGAAGTGAACTAATTTGAATTTAAATTAGTGAATGTAAACTAATTGAAAATGAATAAATGAATGTCATTGTATATTAATTAGTTGTAAACAATTACAAGTGATGTCGAAATTATATAAGTTACTTATAAACCTTGTTTAGTATGCATTTCTTTTAATATGCATGTGTTGTAGTTGTTTAAAAGAGTAAATTGTTAATAACTTTATATATATGTCGCTTATATGTTTAAATTGAGTAAGTACAGGTGCCGGGGCTACCGTTCGATTGGATTGGGTTGCGTAAATGCTAAATAAATAACTGCTTTGCTTAAAAATGCTAAAAAGGTACGCCTACGCAATAAAAATAGGAAATATGAACTGTTTTTCTGCTTTTCCGACCGTGTGGGTCGATGTATATATAATTATGTCTATTGTGATCCTACTACGATTGAACCGCGCAAAGGAGGCTATGGCGAATTTTTCTGAAAATTTAAGGCGTTAGAAAATTTTCGGGAAATTTTGGAAAATTTGTGAAAACTAAATTTTGGAATTGGAGTTAAAAGTTAAACGATATAGTTTGTTTTGAAAAGTATAACTAAGTATAGATTTGAAAAACTTAGTAAAGTTTTTGAAAGAGTTTAACTATTGGATTTTGGGGAAGTTGTACACTTAAGTGATTTTGAAATCTAATTTGAACGAATTGTTTTGGAAAAGTTAATGAATTTGGGGCATTTTTCTTACTTTGCAATTTCGAGGACGAAATTCTTTTAAGGAGGGAAGTTTGTAACGACCCAGAATTTCTGTCATTTGAAATTCAGATATTTAATTGATTTTAAATATTAACGAGTGAGATTTGTAAGTCGAATAAATTTAAATTCGAATATAGTGATTTAATTGTTTAATTAAATTGATAATTTAAATATTTGAAATTCTTGAAATAATTGATAATTTGATCAAATGTGTATAAAAATGATTTATAAAGTTATATTAAATCATATTGGAATTAGAGTGATGTTATAGAACTTTTAAAATTGAATTAAAAGTTAATTTGTGAAAATTGAATATTTTAATATTTAATTGACTAGTGAAAATAGTCATTTTTCAAACAGTCTCGGATTTTGACGAAACCTATTTCATCGAATCCGTAATGTGAAATTATTGTAAGATTTCAATTTTCGTAGCAATCGGAGTTGTCGTTTGTCCGGGGCGAGCCAAAACGCATAGAAATCATTTTAAATCGATTTGATTTAAATTTGATCGTTTATTTCCGTAACTCTCACATACGATCGAATTAGCTCCCGAAACACATTCCATTGTGTTCGAAACGCGGGTAAAACCTTAGAAACGCCAGCCGGCACGTTTGATTTCGAGTTCGGAAAATCCCGGATGGATAGTGCGTTGTAATTTTCTATATAAGGACCCATTATCTTCTATTTTGCAAACCTAATCTACCCTAGGGTTTCACAGCTATATATAAACATATAACTTTTTGACTAATATATATATATATAAACATATAACTTTTTGACTAATATATATATATATATATATATAAACATATAACTTTTTGACTAATATATATATATATATAAGTATATTGTTAAATACATATATTTGTTGCTGCTCATCGCTTTGGATTTTTTTAAATTTTGTTTTCGGTTTAAATAACTTTTAAGTAAAATATACTTTAAAGGTTAAAATTCATGCAGATTTAATAATTTTTTTTGTAGAAATCATATTTGAAGTCAAAAGCATATTTTATAATGTATATAATTTTTTTACAGAAAATTATATTATTTATAAATGTATTATAAATATTTTTTTATTTTGCTAATTTTAGATCAAATAAATAATTTAAAATTTTTATATTAAATTATATTTTTTATATATCCATTGCTGAATGGTTTAGGTACATATGAATTAGTATTTTATAATTAAGTTTAATTGATAAAATCATTTAATAATAATGTTTTAATAATAAAAAATAATTTTTTTATCGTTAGGGCGTGAGCTACATGATGACTTCTAAAAAAATATATTTTATTTTATCTTTACACACACATGTACATACATACATATATAACCATTGACATGTGACAATATAGTAATATACTATTTTATGATAGGGTCTATCTAGTTAACATATAAATGATTGATTAAATAAGCAATAAAAACATTAATAAAACCGAAGCATAACTTTCACCAAGGCCTAGAGATCAACTTTGAAATAATAAAACGACTCCTTGAATCGAATTCCAAGTTCTAGAGTTGTTGGTTCCCAAACTACTTTACCACCAACGATCGAATCGAAGAATTTTGATGTGATTTGAGCTGCGATTTCTTTTGGTTTTGAATGTTGTAGAGAGTGATATATAAATAAGAAGTCAAAGAGAGAGAAAACCGGATCATATCCTTATCTCTCTTTGACTAATTCCACTCTTTAAACCATGCAAAAGTCTCCTCTTTCACCAACATTTGGTTGGTCTATCCAAACTATTATGGCCGAAATTTGCATACCCCATATGGGCCTCAAAACGAATTCCAGCCTGAACAACGTCCATTGCATTTACATCTAAATTTAAACGCGTATCGATATCGTATATCGATTAATATATTTATAACTATTATAAATACATTATTTAACATTGTTTAACACATCAAATACAAAATTTTGTAATAAATATTTCATAAATATTAATTAATTTACATCAATATAAATTAATTAAATCAAGTGATAAAAGGAGTATTCATTGTTCCGGTTGTGTAACTCTTAGGTGTACATTTGGTCAGCGATTAATATCAAAAAATTCTAATATCAACGTTCACGCATCACTTAGCATGTTGTATGACATTATGACTAAATTTATCGTTTATTTGGTTTTAGTAAAATCCAATTTTACTCTATTAAGCGTTACCCGATTATGACAATTATTTACATGATTTCTCTTCATCGAAGCTATATCACTTTGGACTTATGGAATTTGGTAGTGGTCAAAATTTCAATATCATCCATATTCAACTCTAATTCCAAACATAAAGTCCTTGGTTCGAGTAACAACACTTATTATTAGCCGAACTACTATGGCCATAGACTTTGACTTTTAGTTGATTTCAGTTGACCCATACTAACCTCATATAACCAAGGAGACGAATCCTGTCTTGAATAGTATTTCACTTTCAATGCTTCCACTTGACCCAACTATAGTTGTTCAATGAATGTCGTGTCACGATTTAACTATAATTAAAGCAGATTTTTCACATTGAAGCTCAATAGTATTCCCATGCGAGGGAATTATATAACATTGTCACATCGATATTTATTGTTTCACCTTAGTTATTTTTACCAACAGAAAACTGTCAAGTGAGTCATTCCATAGTTATCCAATAACTATCAGTACATAACCCCTTAGTGCCCCTAGCAGTCATGAGTAATACACTAACCAACATTTGGAGAGCGTTACATACTTTGGTCTCAACAGATGCATCAATATCCAATCTCGATACATCTTTACTAGTAATACTAAAACAATATTTATTGTGATAAATCACTCATAATTATAGTGAATTATAACTACTATCACAAATCATACCATTTATGTATTTTCTATTAAATATACCTTTAATTAAATTAATCAATTAATATAACATAATATATCAAGTATATAATAGAAAGAAAACACATCTTATATTGAACAAGATTGGTTATCGAGTTAGATATATGTAACAAATTACATAATTGCCCCTAGGGCATACCCCTAACTCTATCACTTGAAGTGCTAATGAAGAACAGGTTAAAAGTGAAGTTTTCGGAGTGTTACTTCTGGAGGTAGGAAGTGAGATTCTTGGGCCATGTCATCTCTGAGCAGGGAATCATAGTGGAATCCTTCCAAGGCAGTAGCGGTTTTGGATTGGAATCAATCGAAGAATGCAACCGACATGAGGAGTTTCCTAGAATTTATGGGATACTGTAGATGTTTTATCGAGGACTTCTCGAAGGTAGCAGCGCTGTTGACCAATTTGATGAAGAAGAATCCGTTTTATTTGGGAAGTGAAGTATGAACATGGGTTTTCAAGTCTGAAGGAGAGGTTAACAAGTGCACCGACGTTGACTATTCCACGCAGGAATGAGGTGCTGACAATATACGTAGACACATGTGATACTAGGCTAGGTGTAATGTTGATGCAAAGGGGGAAAGTGTTCACCTATGCTAGTCAACAACTGAAACTGCATGAGAAGAAGTATCTGACTCATGATTTGGAGTTGGCGACAATAGTGTTTACTTTAAAGCTTTGGAGGCATTATCTATTAGGAGAAATGTTCGAGTTGTTCATGGACCCTAAATCTCGAAGTACCTTTTCACGTAGCAAGATATTAACCTTCGCCAACAACAATGGTTGGGTTTCTTGACCTTCTACGACTTTGACATTTCCTATAGCCTGGTAAGAGGAATGCAATCATTGATGCATTAAGTGAAAGACATGCTAGTTTAGGAGCAATGTTCCTAGAATGGAAGTAGTTGCACTATATCGCTGGCTATGACTACAGACCTAATTGTGAGTTAGAGCCAGAGATGTTGGAAACCTTGACCATCAAACCTACTTTGATTGAGCGGACCGGTACTAGTTAGAGGCAAGATGCTAGACAACCTGAGATCATCATGAAAATAGAAGAAGGGGCAAAGTCTGAGGAGATAAGGCAATACGAACTCGACCAAGATGGTTAGGTTCGTAAGGATGGGAGACTGTGTGTTCCTGATGTTGATGGATTGCGAGATGAGGTGCTAAAGAATGCCACTATTCTAGATTGACTATACATCCAGGCAGTAATAAGATATACCATGATATGAAGCAGATCTATTATTGGGAAGGGATGAAGAAGGATGTTGGGACATTCATCTCGAAGTGTATGTTGGTGAAGGAAAAATAGAAGAATTCAAGTGGATTAATGCAACCACTTGAAGTTCCTGGGTAGAAGTGGGAGCAAGTTTCGACGGATTTCATCGATAGATTGCCGAGGAACTGAGGAGGGTACGATAGTATTTGGGTTGTAGTCGATAGATTGACGAATGGCGCCCGATTCATAACCATCAAATCTAGTAAAATGACATCTAAACTAGCCGAGTTGTATGTGAAGTGGGTATTGTGATTCCATGGTGTGTCAAAGGGCATTGTGAGCGACCGAGACCCTTTTATTCACTAGTGGGTTTTGGAAGAGCTTACAAAAGGTGTTGGGGATAAGCTACATCTCAGTATAGCCTATTACCCACAAACACATGGTAGACCAAGAGGGTGAATTTTAGATTGGAGGATCTCTTACGAGCTTGCATTCTCAATTTTGGAGGCTCATGGAGTGATCATATGCAATTAGTACAGTTCACATATAACAATAACTATTGGTCTAGTATCGGTATGGCACCGTACGAAGCATTGAATGGTCAACTATGTAACACTCCTACATGTTGGTGGAAAGTGCGTGAGAAACTGATACTTGGACCAGATATGATTAGAGAGACCTCGAAGAAGATTAGGATCATTCAGTAATGGATGAAGCTGCTCAGGATAGACAGAAGAGCTACGCTGATAAGATACGTCGATATTTAGGGTTCTTTGCCGATGGTGTTCGTGAAGATTTCTCCACTGATGAATGCTATTACATTCGGTGGTAAGGGAAAGTTGGTGCCGAGATTTGTAGGTCCTTTTACGATAGTAGAAAGGATTGAGGACCAAGCATTTAAGGTCGACTTACCTCAGAAGATGGCGGGCGTGCATAACATCTTTCATGTCTCTCATTTTCTGAAGTTTGTGCACAACTCAAGAGTGATAGTTGCATCGGATCAACTTGATGATATCAAGATTGAAGTAGAAGTTTTGGGACCTCACAGGCTAATTCATATTGTTAAACGTGATACGAAACCGCTTAGGAGGAAGAAGGTGGAGTTGGTAATGGTCCAATGGGGGCGAAAGTGAAAGGGATTGCACGTGGATAACCGAAGAGAGCATGAGGGATGCATATCTAGAGCTATTTGCATGGTAAGACCTACTATTTATCGTATTTTCTTTACCTTTGATATAATATATGATAGTTTAGTATCTCATATGCTAGGACAGAGTTACCTATATTTTTGATTGCATGGCTATTTTTATGATATGTTTGATGGTTGCATATGGTTGTTAGGTATGTAGTTAACTATGGTTGACTATTCTTTGATTTGTTTGAGGATTTCAGGGAGAAATTCCTAAAGGGGAAGTGTGTAACAAACCATATTTTACTTACCGAAGGATCGTAAAATATTATTATTTAATTCATATGAGACCACATAACTCTAAAATTTTGGGAAATAAATACTAGGGACATTTTACACCTTTAGAATTTTTATCGGACATTTTGGACCTAAAAATTCTTGTAAAGCCTATAACTTTCGATAGGGATTGAATTAGGGTCTGAAACCACTTCCATTTGGTCAGGCTTGTGGTTTCTCTTTCCTTAAATTGGTCATAATAGGAAAGCCGGCTTATCATTTAGGATATATGACATTTTAGTTTCTATTTGTTGTTGGAAAAATTAATGTGTAATTAGAGAGGTTTAGGGTCTTAGCCCTAGGACCAACCCTGGATTTGTGCCAATAGTGGCTAAAATAAGACCCCCCAAATCATTTCTCTTCATTCCAAATTAGATCAAAACCTCCATTAACCCTAATTTTATTAAAAAGCTCCCCCTTTTCTTACTATCATATCCAAATCCATCATTAGAAGGGTGATTAGCAAAACGGGATAATAAATTCATCATTTTGGCGCTTTGATTTCAGATTAGCCGCTATTCATACCAGATCTAGGGGTTTGAATTAGTAATTTGGGTATTAGATGAGTGGTTCTTGACCTCTCACTATCCCGTGCTTGTCCATATAGTTAAAATATGTGTTTTAACATGATTTTAATAGTAATACGTTTTTAACTTTAATTACATCTTTAAAATGATTATGGTTGAAATTAAAAAGATTTAAAATGGTTTTTCATTGGTTTTGCAACCCCTTTTGATCATATTAACATGCTAGTGTAAAAGTTAGATCTAGAACAAGAACTTGTATGATAATCATGCTTTGATGAATTGCATGTATATATGTGTTGGATGATATTCTAGTTTTTTATGTTGTCCTTTGTTAAGGTTTGGTAGTGTTTTTACATAGTTAGAAAAGAGGTCATCGAATTGGGCAAATTAAAGGCAAAAGCGATTGGAATTGGATAAAACCTGGAGGAAGGGCTCTAGAGAAAGGAAGAAGCCCAAGATTCTGGTTGCATGAAGTTTAGGGTTCATTTTGGTTGTCTATGAGAATTAGGTAACCATTTGAATTCTGCTCGGTGGATGCTAGTGTGATTCAATTCGGTGGGAGGTGACTTCGAGCTATGCTTCAGGCTAAGGCTAGAAAATCTCAGGGTTGGGTTTAGGCTCATGGATGTGCATGGGAAATGCAATCAGTTCAATGGTAAATAGAATGCTTCAAGTCAATGGTGGAAGTGCTCAGGACGTGCTCCAGGACAAGGCAAAAGAGAGGAGTTCCAGGAACCAAAGGCCAAAATTTGGCTAAGTAAGGGGATCAGTACCGATCACTCAGGTCGCTACTGTGCACTTTTTCTGGCGACATGAGGAGCTTAATGACTTAAAAAGTTGAGCATTGAACTAAAGGGGCCTCAAGGAAGTAAAGTGACCCAAAGCTAGTGAACTATGTAGTCTAGCACTGACCGCTTCAGGTCAGTACCGACTTGAGTGTTTCGGTCTAATGGCGATGAAACTTTCAAGGGAGGATATGGGGACTCTACAGGTTATGCCGAAGGTGTTTATTTGTTCACTTGGGGTTTGATGGTGATGTCGCGGCACGATGTAGTATGATAGCTTTGGAACTTCAATGATGTTAATTCATTGGTGAATGGAATTAGATTCCAATGATGACGGCTTGATGGTTAATGGAGTCATGAGATTGATTATCCACAAAGAGCGAGTTCTAAGAAGGTAACCTGTAAATAGAATGTTGAATGGTTATATCGTGGAGAGTAAGGAATACCGAATGGTTCCTTGAGGATAATGGAAATTAAATGGAGCAAGGAAAGTGCTTAGATACGCGTGCTAAGGGGTTATTGATGTTTAGGGTGTTTTCTGTTTTACTCAAAAGCAGGGGTATTGTAAAGATGCTCATTGGGTACTTGGAACGGTTACCCCGGGTCGGTGGAATGGATCTAGTGTCAACTTCAGGCTATGAGTGAGTACACTAAAAACAAGGATTTATCCATTAATACTTAGCAGAGGAATAGTCATATGAGTTATCATATATCCAGGGTACATTGAGTAACAGTGATGATGGTTTAATGGATGTTATGTCTGTTTGGTTGTTTTTTCTCGTAGTCTATCACCTAGGGATGCCACTTGAGATAGGTATTATGGATAGCGATACCTATACACCCTTCATTGTAGTTAGATTATCGTACACCTTTATGATATTGTAGAGTAGCATATTATGTTTGTTATGTGCTAACTCTTTAGTTGTAGAGATAGGCTAGGTATTGTTCATATACCCTTGTTCCTTACTACATCAACTTGTATAGTATTTTGAGATTCACTTATCTCTTACACCATACTATGGGACTTGAAGTTTTATGATTTGCTTCTTATTATCTCGGGTATTCTTAAACGAGTAAACTGGATATCATGTCTAGGAATATGCGGTGGTTGTGCAGAGGACGAGCTGGATGGAGCTTTCTCCTGTTATATATGGATATTCTATTGCTTACTCCACTGTGCAACACTATAGAGCCTAGATAGTGTTTGCTTTACTATTAAGACAATTTTATTTGATTTTATTTCCGTTGTATAAACTAACTACTATGTTGTATAACTCGGTGGATCTTATGCTTTGATATTTGATTCACTTAATTATTACCGTCTCTCCTATTTTATTTCTGTGATGTATATTATATTTTATTTGATGTCCTATGAGATGTAAGACAGGTTCTGTATGTTTGATTTACTTTACTACGACCCTTGATGATCATCCTGCATCGACCGGGCACTGTAGGAGCGCACTATTTAGCTATATTAGCTGCCGATGGTATAGGGTAGTCGTCACAACTAGGCTAGCAATGCAAAGGTTTCCTCCATCTTATCCAAGATGGAATTTTGACTATCAAGCATTCTTTGGTTCATCTCAGCCATCATCCGATCAAGTTCAACTTTTGACACCATCTCCTACAAGGTAGATGATCCTGACAAAACATTCAAGGGATGAGTACTTTCCTCATTAGAGTAAGAGGCTTCATCTTCTCTAGTAGTGGCTCTATATTTTGTATAGGGTTTCTTCAGGGCCATTTCTTCAGATCTGATGTTGATTCCTTCTACAATCATAATAACTTCAGATCTATAACAGTTATTTTTCGGATCTAACTTCTATATGCTTGCAATCTATAATACTAAGCTAGATCTACACTTGTATTCAATTCTCAGTAAAAGCACCAACTATAGTTGAACCAAAAAGGGACACAACACCTCCAATCAAACAAAAATGGGAATAGATCTAACATAATCAGCAAAAAACATATGATTTTTGTAGTCGTTTTGGTAAAATTCATACTTATGTTTACTTAATCTTATTGATTTTTGATATGTCACTAATACAAGCACTATTACAATGATTTTAGATCTTGAAAACAAAGTATAGCCAGGATTATAAAACTTAGTGACAATAATAGAGTAGAAAGAGTTAGAGGCAAAGAGTATAGGACAAAAAGATAAAGAAGTCCTCTCTATGTTGCTCTAGCCTCTCTATTTATAGCTGAAATCGTCCGTCAAACTCGTTAAATTATGAAAGAAAGGTAAAACTTCGGATCCAAGAAGATAGGGATGAAGAACATGTCTTCTTGAAGCAAAAAATCATGTTGGTACCGACCTTAATTGTGGTCGATACTGACCATAATGGTCATCCCAATAAGAAGAGCTGCCTCATATTTTTTCTAGCTTCAAATGTCCAATCTCTAAGGGTGGATCCTCCTTGAGGAATCAACCCAGTACCGACCATAATTGTAGTTGGTATCAAGCATGTTGCTTTGCTCGTTCAGACTTCAAACTTCTGGAGCTATCTCCCCTTGTCACTCCAAGCATGCTCCTAAGTTCTTGAGCCATTCCATCTTCATTTAGATATCCAATTCACTTAAAATCTGCTCAGTTCAAACATTGGATAACAATGTGCCAACTCATATGTGTAACGACCCGTAAATTTTAACTGTTTTAATAACGTAATTAGTTGAAATTTTGTGAAATTTTAAACGATAAAATTTTGAAATAGAAATTTGATATTTGAAATGCGTCTAGTTAAACATAGCAACTGGTAAATTTTCATCTGAAAATATGAAGTTTATTTTCATGCGTAAATTTATTCAATTTAATCAGTTAGGAATTGATGAAAATAAAACGTTTTCGAAACCTAAATATATATATATATAGAAAAATTCTAAATCATCTTCTGAGCAACGCGTCATTTTTCGATTTTCCAAATTCAGACATCTTTAGCTCCGTCAATCTTATTTTTCAGCGTTTTTGCTGCATTTTCCGCCAGTAGAAAATTTGAATTTTATAATTCAATCAAACCACTGATATATGTATACCATTTTGATCGTCTTGTCGTGTTGATCGCCGCGGTATATTCTTTTCTATGATTCAGTGTTCGGTTCGAGGTGGAATCGACAAAGGAAACAAATCATTTCAGTACCGGTATCGTTTTGAACCTTTTGAATTCTAGTCCATTCAACTTCCGACTCAACAGCAAATTTTAATATTCAACCGATGTGGCCATCACTCTTCCCAATCTCAACTTTTGGTTTTCTTCGTTTCCCAATGCCAAATTTGATTTGCTGGTTCACATATTTTTGGCCACATCTTGGTTGAAAAATGAAATGAAACAAATGTTGCCAGCACCCTTTCGCCTTTCATTCTCTTTTTCACTTCACTGTTCATTCTCATCACTTTCCTTTTTCTGCTTCTCCTTTGAAAAGAAGTGAACCTGCTCGTCTCTCCGGCTCACATTTTTCTTCTTGCTTCGAAAAAAAAGAGAGAGAAAAAAAACACTTTGTAAAATAAAATTTATATTTTTCTCCGTTGCCTCATTTGCTCGAAGGAACCGACTCCTTTCATTTTGGTTCCTAAGGAGAACTTGGTCAGCTTTTCACGTCCATCTCTGTTGTATGCTTTTACCCATCCATGCCCATTTCTCCACCATGCTATTTCCATTGAATAGCACCTCACCGAACACAAGGGTAGCCCATAGCCTTATCGTAAACCAATGGCCGCGTGCAACCCGACCCGACTCTTCCCTCGAGCTCCACCCATAGACTTCCACTATCCATTGGCCAGCCTCAGTTTTCATCCCATCACTGCTGAGCCTTATCGTGGCCTTTGTCTTCAGCTCGCAGACTATTTATGGGAAGTGGCTTTGCTTGCTTGTAAGTGAATTCATATATAACAGTTTTATTTATATAACAGCTTTATTTATATATGAGGGTATTTAAATATATATATATATATATATCTTGATTCGAGTATAGTGTAAGAATATATATTAAGTTTTGTGTTTCTATTGATAGTTGAAAATGTATATATAATAAGTTTGGCTAACATGAGGAAATGAATAAAATATCACATACATATATAATGAATACTATTGAAAACTTTGCTTGGCTGTCAGGACTAATTTCTCCATTTGCTTTGCTGTCAGGACTAATACTATATGACTACTAGTTTTCGTATGAATAATATTATTTTGATTTTTATATACGTACGGTTATATATTTTACTTTATGGTTGTTCTGTAGACAGCATGGAGTGTATGTACATGATTTGATGTTTGCTATTACATTAGTTTATATAAGTTCATGGTTTTGTCAGGTTATATTACTTTATAGCACATATATATATGATGTTTATATGTAAGTTTTGTCACAATATAATTTCAATATGTTATATAATGCGAGATTTATATATATTAATTTATGCATACTAAAGTATATTTGTTGAAATATGATGTAAAGTTTATAAGTTATAACGCCATAAGGGTTATTTGGTTAATATATAGTACAAGTTATTTGATTTATAATAGGTTGTTGTATAAATTTACTTTTCGATGAAGTTGTTTATAACACATATTCACACAGTGTATACGAGTATGTATATATAGTTGAAAGTCTATGTTTTGCGTTGGTTTTGAAACAAATGTGTGTATATGAGTTATAAGATTTTGTTGTACTATTTATAACCTTGCCGTTACCTTCTACCGAAAGGAAAATAGTATAAGTACCATTTATTTTATTATAAAGTAGCAGTATTATTTATGTTAAATTCTGTAGGTATATATGTAAGTTTATTTCATATTTAAGATGATATATCCTAGTATTTATTATTTGTAAGAGTCATATATGAGTATACGTATTTTGTCAGCTGCATATAAGATTCCATTATTAAGTTATATGTTATATATATTAGTTAATATATATAAATTTGTTGAGTTGTATAAATTTATATTAGTTTACATTATATGCAAGTTGCGTATGGCATGTTTGATCATATGTATATGTAATAGAGGTATGTCTATAGACTTGTTTTTTAGAAGTGAATATATTTGTATTTGATTACTATATTATCATTTTGCTTGAGAATCAGGTTATAGAATAGGCATGTTATACATATATATATTCCCGATCTGCATACATCTTATTGTATATCTACATTTAAAATATTAGAGTTTGTAGCTTGGATAATATGCTAACATATATGAGTTTTATTTAATAATGATTTAAAAGTTATCTTAATTTTTTTTGTCCTGAATTGAAATATTAAAATAAATAAATAATACAATAATAATGTATATTTTCAGTTATATCAAAACTGATTCTGATTGGTTCTCATCAATTCCCATTCTATCAGCTTTGTCGTCAAATTCGTGCCAAATTAGCTTTACTCTGGAATTTGCGCTTGGATTTATAACTCGTTTCATCGTCAAATTTCTCCAGCCTTGAAAGGTGAGCAATCACTCACGATTAATGTTCTTTTATTTATTAAATTTGATTTCAATTGAAACGACAATTGAAATATACTGTTATTAGCTATTTACACTGTTATATATGTTATTACCTATATCAGTTCACCTGTGACATCTGACACCATTATATGTTATATATGCAATGATAATCCAGTTTGGTTGTTAAATGATTGATTGTTTGATGTTTACAATTGGACGTTAAATTTGTTAATGTTGCAAGTGATAAATAATTTGAAATTGAAATTGACGTAGGATAGTTAGATTTGAGGAATGTTAAAATCGATTAGGAGACATTTGCATAACATGACCCTTTAAATGTTGAATTAATTGACATGTAGAAATTTGATAAAATACACCTTGAACCATTTAAATGTTGTTGCTTAAATTGATGTTGTATGAAATTGAATAATAGATGCCAAGTGAAGAACCGTATAAAGATTAGTGTAATAATCTTTAATCTACATGAAATGATAGTGTAGATTCTAGAAATAATTATATTAATTTGCACAAACAACAATGTAAATTAATACGATTATTTTGGGATTATTTGAATTGATTATTGGATTGATATTGATTGTTGTTATCGCTTGTTTATTTACTTTGACACCATCCCAGTTATCACACTGCAAGTTCCCTTTTGCTATGCTTTGATTTTTGAATTGAATTGGAATCGGGTTGAAATGATAAATACCCAAATTAAACTTTGACATAGGATAGAGAATTAAATAAAAACCCGATTGGTCAATAATTTGATTTTAAAAATAAAATAAAGATTTTATTTGAATAAATAATATGGTTTGAATCGAAGTTGGAATTTGAATTTTAATGAAAGGGAAGGTTAATATTTAATAATCTGAATCAAAATATTAACATAGTAGTTGATGAAAGAACGTTGTTTTAAAATTTGGAATTATTAATAATTAAGTTTGAAATTATTTAATAATTAAGTTTTGAAATTATTTTATAATTGAATAAGATTGAATTATTTAAAAATGAAATAAGATTGAATTATTTAATAATTAAATAAAATTGAATTCTTTATTAAGTAAACTTGAACTTCTTGAATAAGTGAAATTAAGTTTCTTTATTAATTGAGTTTTGAAATTGTAACTAAGCAAATTAATAAGTGAAATTGAATTTCTCTAATAAGAAATAAAATGTGTTTTATTGAAATTAATGTAAGACTTGAAATGTAAGGAATTTGATTGGATGAATTAAATTTAATGCAATTTGTAAGTTTTGATACAATGGTGTTGAACTTAAATAATTGATTAATAAAATTGGAATCGATTTGTGAAGGTTGAGGAAACTATTTTGTTTTATAAAGTAATTTAAAATTATATTTAAAACTATTGATATTTTACTTTATAAATTTATTTTAATATAAACTATTTTAATATAAACCATTTTAATATAAATAATTTTATAAACTATTTTAACTTATAACTATTTATATAAACTATTTTATATATAAACTATTTTTATTTATAAACTATTTTATAAACTATTTTATTATATACAATTAATTTTAATATCTAAACTGTTTAAGAGGAAAGTGTTATGAATTCCAAAAAGTTATGATTTCAAACTATAGTTTCAAAGTGTTACGAATTTCAATGTTCTGGTTTTCAAAGTGTTTTGATTTTAAAAGTCTAAAGATTTCGAAAGCGATATAACTTTGGAAAGTGATATGATTTTGGAAATGGATTTATTTGAAGTGAAATTGATATCAGATGGATATGGTTTTGAAATGGCAATGATATTTCGGTTTTGAAATATGAACTATTTTGAAGGTTATTAAACGACCAATCGGTGTAATAATTACGAAAGTTATTAAAAAGACCGGAATCGGTTAGGGACATACTCACTGTCTAAACCGAAAACCACTTTAATAACTACGCGCGGAGTGTGATCCAGAATGAAGTGGTTGGAATGATGTACGTGATGACTGAAGAAAGAGAACGATAATGGATAGCCTTGACACTTGTGTCAAATTGGAAATGACTAAAACAGGAGCCGTGCTGGGCCAAATGGGGGTTAGCTACCTCGAGCGAACACACTTCTTCGAAACTACTCATTACTTGTTGTCGATTGGTGCACCCTTGATTTGGGAGTGTTGTTTCACGGTGTTGAGATCGCTGCGGTGATGCGTTCTCACCAGTCCGGATTAGGCAAACGGTAGTTTCACTACCTTGGGTATTGCCTCATGTGCCTTGTCATACTTGTATCCCTATACGCGACCACTACGATTTGTTTTGTGTTATACCTATGGAGTACTCCCTGATATCCCACTAGTTTACGGTTGAGTTTACAGTGCTGTATAGACTATAACGCTTATATAAATGTGTTAAGGGGGATAATGGTAACGCCTTAACACTATTTTGATACTTTATATTACTGATAGGCATTATCTATTTACCGTACACTACTACATAGTAGATAGTTTAACGGATCCTTAAAGTATGGTTATTCCAAACATCCTTTGAGTTACTTATATTTCAATTGCTATTTCACTTGAGTTGGATTTATTAATATAAGAATGTTAATCCTGACTCGAGTGTTTTGTGTTTTGCTTTATGCTCGGGTCAGACTGAGTGTACCAGTATTCGAGACTCACCTTTGGAGTTGGAGCTTCGCTTGGAGATCCAGCAATCTATCCAGCTTTCAGATATTCAGTTGATTCCAGTGATGTATTCTGTTATTGTATTTGACTATTGTATTCGAGACATCCGTTGTACCTTATTTAACTCTGATATGTATATAGTAGCTTCATGAACTACGATCTTTTGTTTCCGCTGCATTTATTGCTCTGTGTCTGTGATCTGTGATTATTTTATTTACTGTATATGTTCAGTTTTGCCAAATTTAAATTAACAATTCAGTATTTTGAATTATTCAAGTCCGACATGTGTGGATGCAAATAGTCCAAAATAGCGGGTTGTTACAGTTGGTATCAGAGCTTTGGTAGCTCTAGGCAAAACTTAGCATGTAGGGTAAATGTATTTACAGAATCGCTCTCATTCGAGTTTGAATCTATTCCTATTGACTCATTCCTTTGGATTTTTGGAACATCCCCCTGCGGTTCCAAAATCCATTCGTGTCCCTCACTATTCGTCTTCTCTTAATTCTGGAGCATCACATAACTCCACTTCGAATGACCCTTGTAGTGAATCGGCGGTCTCGCCAAAATTCGAATGATTTGTAAAGGGGTGAAACTCCTTTACAACTGGCATTGATTTACCATAGATTTCTGTATCCTCGGTTTACGATGCTATCTATCTCCTGTTATACCTGAATTCTATTTCTTGAGATCGAATGTCGATTTGCCTCGAAATTCTGCATCGATCTTACTCTTGAAGTCACGGTCGACCTGGATAAGGTTGCCCGCGATTTATATAAACTTATCAATCTTCCTACTTTGTTATTTAATCATCATATCTTTGTTCCGAACCTATCTTCGAATCAAAATTCTCTTTGATTTGAGTCCATCAAATTTGAATCTCTATTCTTGTTTTGAAATCTATTCTTGTATCATCGAGCGAGGAATTGTATTTGTAAAGTAATATTAAAATGTTTTATATATTGTGTTGTTTGAGTTGTTGATGTTGATTTGGGTTTCTGATCGATTCGTCTGATCAACGCTATCGATAGGATTTCTAAAACACTTGAACAGAGCAAAACTGACACAATAGTATTTTCAAATTTGGTGAATAAAACAGTTTTGTATGATTATATTATATATAAGTATAAATTCTGAAATTAAATTGTTAATGAATCTATTGTCAGAAATGATAATAATTGATTTTCATTTATTGTTTTGTAATCCATCGACTATTTCAACATCCAGATTTGAAAATTTATTTAATTTAAATTTAGAATTTGAGAAATAAATTTCCCATAATTTCAAACTTTGGTTTTAAGGTTTTAGAATGTAAGTGTATGTTATTTTCAAATAGAAATTGGTTCCAAAGAATTTTAATGTTGAATCAGTGCTCTTCCCTTCAGTCACTGGAAAATAATTTCGGTGATGACGGCATTCATTTTCGAGTTTCGAAGTGGAGAGACCAATTCGTAGCTTTGCTATAGTTTTGTTTTGGAAATTAAATCGATTTAAATTTCTTAAGTATGATTTGATTTATGTATATAGGTATATTATTTTAAATTTAATTTGATTTGATATTTATAGTATATAAATAATTATCACTAAATAGTTTGAAGTGAATCAGAAATCTAATTCTTGAATTTATGTAAAAGATGATTTCAAGTATAAATGAACCAAAATTTTGAATAAATATGTAAGCTTGAGATAATTGAATTAGAAAATTTTATAATACTCAATTTCATTCTAGTATAACTTACCTAAACTATTCAAAAGTTAAAAGTGTAATTGGGTAATATACAATCTAAAAATGATTTTATAAATTAATTTGAGTGCGTATAATAAATGTGATACACTTAATTTGATTATAAAATGATTAATAGAGATAAATAGAATACTAGGTTAGTTGAATAATAAATGGATTAATAAAATAAATTATTGTTTGAAATAAATTTTGTAACAAACAATGGTAAATTGAAATAAACCAAGTTAATGGAATTCCTTGAGTTTTAAAGTCTATTGTTAAATATAAATTAATTTAAATTGAAATATATATGGTTTAAATTAATTGTTTTATTTTGTAATTCAAGTCTATTTTCTTTCTGGTTGTTTCTATCCTCCTACCTCCTTCCTTTTCGGGGACGAAAAGTTTTGAGTGGGGGAGAGTGTAACAACCCGTAAATTTTAACTGTTTTAATAACGTAATTAGTTGAAATTTTGTGAAATTTTAAACGATAAAATTTTGAAATAAAAATTTGATTTTTGATTAGCGTCTAGTTAAACATAGCAACTGGTAAATTTTCATCCGAAAATATGAAGTTTATTTTCGTGCGTAAATTTATTCAATTTAATCAGTTAGGAATTGATGAAAATAAAACTTTTTCGAAACCTAAATATATATATATATATAGACAAATTCTAAATCATCTTCTGAGCAAGGCGTCATTTTTCGTTTTTCCAAATTCGGACATCTTTAGCTCCGTCGATCTTATTTTTCAGCGTTTTTGCTGCATTTTCCGCCAATAGAAAATTTGAATTTTTATAATTCAATCAAACCACTGATATATGTATACCGTTTTGATCGTCTTGTCGTGCTGATCGTCGTGGTATATTCTTTTCTATGATTCAGTGTTCGGTTCGAGGTGGAATCGACAAAGGAAACAAATCATTTCAGTACCGGTATCGTTTTGAACCTTTTGAATTCTAGTCCATTCAACTTCCGACTCAACAGCAAATTTTAATATTCAACCGATGTGGCCGTCACTCTTCCCAATCTCAACTTTTGGATTTCTTCGTTTCCCAATGCCAAATTTGATTTGCTGGTTCACATATTTTTGGCCACATCTTGGTTGAAAAATGAAATGAAACAAATGTTGCCAGCACCCTTTCGCCTTTCATTCTCTTTTTCACTTCACTGTTCATTCTCATCACTTTCCTTTTTCTACTTCTCCTTTGAAAAGAAGTGAACCTGCTCGTTTCTCCGGCTCACATTTTTCTTCTTGCTTCGAAAAAAAAGAGAGAAAAAAAAACTTTGTAAAATAAAATTTATATTTTTCTCCGTTGCCTCATTTGCTCGAAGGAACCGACTCCTTTCATTTTGGTTCCTAAGGAGAACTTGGTCAGCTTTCACGTCCATCTCTGTTGTATGCTTTTACCCATCCATGCCCATTTCTCCACCATGCTATTTCCATTGAACAGCACCTCACCGAACACCAAGGCAGCCCATAGCCTTATCGTAAACCAATGGCCGCGTGCAACCCGACCCGACTCTTCCCTCGAGCTCCACCCATAGCCTTCCACTATCCATTGGCCAGCCTCGGTTTTCATCCCATCGCTGCTGAGCCTTATCGTGGCCTTTGTCTTCAGCTCGCAGACTATTTATGGGAAGTGGCTCTGCTTGCTTGTAAGTGAATTCATATATAACAGTTTTATTTATATAACAGCTTTATTTATATATGAGGGTATTTATATATATATATATATATATATATATATATGTATTGTAAGGACCCGAATCTTCGACTTCCGAAAACCGACATCGATACGTCCACTGTATCAACTGCCGAGCAACGAATGCCGGAAAACCGAATTCTTAGGGTTTTAGAAAGAAGAAAACAGAAGAAAAGATAGAAGAAGAAGAAGAACAGAACAACATCAGAACAGAAGAAAAACAACAGAAACAGAAAACAATATCAGAATCTTACACATTGCAGCGGAACAATATACAATAGATAATTACTAGTCTTTTAAAACAAAGAACTATATCAGTTTATATATACATCAATCATCAGAGTCAACATACAACAATGGACAGTTATATAAACTTGTCCTCATACAGAATACACAGTGGAATAAATACTATCAGATACAAATACTATGTCTCGTCATCCAGCTTATCTCCAAAGCTCCAGAATATCCTAGTGAAGGCAAGCGGTCCAGCGGGGGTCCAGGGGGCAGCGCCCACGGCGGGGTGCGGGGCAGCGCCCCGTCACGGTACGACCTAGTGAAGGCAAGCGGTCCAGCGACCTAAGGAAAAATAGGTCATACGACCTAAGGAATTCGCGAACTCAAAAGACCAAGTGTAAGGTCGGCGACGACCTAACTTGAACGACTTAACTGGGGGATAAGTCGGAGACGACCTACGACTTAAGGTTTAACTCGCGAACGACTTAACTTGGCCTGGGGATTATAGGTCGGCAACGACCTAAGACATAAGGTTTAACTCGCGAACGACTTAACATCTTGCCTGGGAATTATAGGTCGGCAACGACCTAAGACTTAAGGTTTAACTCGCGAACGACTTAACTTTTTTGCCTGGGAATTATAGGTCGGCAACGACCTAAGACTTAACAAAATTCGAGCGACTTAACTTTTTTGCCTGGGAATTATAGGTCGGCAACGACCTAAGACTTAACAAAATTCGAGCGACTTAACTTTGCCTGGAGATTATAGGTCGGCAACGACCTAACGTTTTGCCTGGGGATTTTAGGTCGGCAACGACCTAACGTTTTGCCTGGGGATTTATAGGTCGGCAGCGACCTAAGTTTTTGCCTGGGATTTATAGGTCGGCAGCGACCTAAGTTTTTGCCTGGGATTTATAGGTCGGCAGCGACCTAAGTTTTTGCCTGGGATTTATAGGTCGGCGACGACCTAAGACTTAACTCGCAGGTGACCTAAGACATAACTCGCAGGTGACCTAAGACTTAACTCGCAGGCGACCTACGACCTATGGATGGACGACCTAACTCCGAACGAGCTAAAAATGGCCAGAACGACCTAGTAGCAGTTTTTTTCACCAAAATCACTAAAATTTGGAATTTTTCGCCAATCCAATCCAAACCAAATGCAACAAACATGCTAAAGTGATGAGGAATCATTCCCAACAGCCCAATGACGATTATAGGCAAGATGTGAGATCAAAAATCTCACCTTTTCACGGAATTTGATGAAGATGGAGATTTGAGAGCAAAGCAAGAACACCAACAAGCTTGAATCAATGGTCTTCTCGTGAATTTGATGTTGAATCTCGGATTTGCAATGGAATTTGTGTTTGGAGTTTTAATTTCCACTTCCCACCACCATTTTTGAGAAAGCTTCAAGTGTTTTGATGGAGTGAGGAAGATGGTTGGGCTGAACTAAAGGGGTGCAGTCCAAACCAAAGTCAAAGGCGGGAAAAAGTGTTGAAAATTTCACTATCTCCAAACATATCGAAGTTTACACTCAAAAAGATCGCAAACGTCATTTCGAACTCAATGGGGGTGGTCTCGAGTCCTAATTTGACCGTATGCAAAAAGTAGCTTTTCGGACTAACATCCGACTAACGATAAAATATTTAAATAAAATATTTAAATATAGAATCGATAGATATGCGGGTTGTTACAATATTGCTATATATATAGATATATCCTACTATATCTAATATCACATCCAAATAGCAATCATATCAATAACTGAAAATTCCACTTTTCATTTTGAGTGAGAAGATCTCACCTTAGCTTTTTATTTGCCATCCATGTTCATTTCCAGCTTGATTCTTGATTTTAAACCTTGTATAAATATTTATACAATTCTATTAATATTCGAACAGATCGAATAATAAATTTTCATTTGACAATCTTAATTATCCAACGAATTTATTAATTTAATTTTAAACCAAAAATTTCCTTTAATAATCATTTCACCTAATAGATTGAATTTCTAACAAATTCCCTTTTTACTTATATATGTAGATATTTAAAACAAAATACTTTTATACTTTACTATAAAACTAAAATTTCCAATTTTTCCCAACTGCTCATATATATACATTTATTTTTCGATTTCCTAATTATATTTAAATCAAATGAAGAACAACTTAAATTCAGAAAGCTGTGTTAACATTTTAGATTTTCCTTACTGTAACATATATTTTTTCCTCTATTTCAAAATTATATATATATTTGTATTTATATACAGATTATTGAAAAATTTCAATTCAAAGAAAACTACTAAACCTCACCTTAACACGATTTGCGAACCCATGCCGCTGCTCGACTTCGAACACCCAGCTCCACCCTTTGGTTCGATCGCTGCTCGAACCCAACGGAGAACTCACGATGATCCACTTCGGGTCGAAACACCCCATTGACCATCGCGACAGCCTCAACCCTCGCGTGCGCTAACCCAAATCGCCGAACTCTCCTCTCCTCCATCGTTAATCAACCCCGGCCACACGCGCGCTTCCAATCGCCCTTACACCCCTATTTGCGACACCCAGGCGAACGCGATTGCCATTCGATCGAGTATCCCCACTCGAGTTGCCGCCTCATCATTGTCGTGCCCTAGCTCGTGCTGGACTTGCGAGATTCGAGTCGTTCGACTCCGCTTTTAGGTGCCTCGCGACCTGATCATGCCGCCTCCTTCGCTTTGATTCGATTAAAAATCGCGATGATTCGCGAGTTTGAGGGAGTGGCCATAAATTTTGTTTTGAACTCTCGGTTTGAAATCGAAAGGGAAGAGGGAGAACGAGATTTTATATTTTGAAGCTCGGCTAAATTTTTCTTTGTGAAGGAAGGAGGAACGAAGTTTATGGGATTGGATTTCAAATGGAAAGGTTCGGCCATTGTTGTTTGAACGAGATGCTGAAGTTTTGATTTAAAGAGGGAGGGTGGTAATTTAAAACTGAAGACGGCATGTTCTCCACGATTTCTCTCCCTTGATTTTTGGCGTGAATAAAGGAACGAACGTGCTGCAGTTGACCAGATTTAAATATTAAATTTAATTTTGAATTTGCTTTGATTTCAATGCGTTTGCTCGCCGTACGCTCGCATAACAATTCTGATAAATACAAAATTTGAAACCCGGTAATAATACAATATTCCGGACCCAATGGAACTGGTTTCGTCGAATTCCGAGACTGTGCCTCGGACGGCTATTTTAAATATCGATTCGAACAATATATTTCAAAACTGAACAAACCATTTTCAAATTCGATTTTGGAAGCTTCAATTATCTTCAGTATTTTCAATACGAATTTTAAAAGCTTTCGAAATATTTTTCTTCAACTTAAAATTGAAGATATAAATTTTTATTCAGTGTCAATAGATTAAAATATAAAATTTAATCGCCAAATTCTGAATTATATTCGGGATTCAAATTAAATCATCGTTCAAATATTTAAAATTAATTAAATATTCTCAATTTAATTTGTTCAAAATTCTGGGTCGTTACAAACTTCCCTCCTTAAAAGAATTTCATCCTCGAAATTACAAGTCAGGAAGAATGGTCCTTAACTCGTCTACTCTTTTTCCAACATCTAATAGTTTTATCAAATTTTCAAAACAAATCTCTCTACTAGAGATTCGTTATTAATTCAACTAAAATTTTTCCAACTTCAATTCTAAGTTTCAAACAACATTGTTTGCTTAACAATTCAAATTTAAATTTCAAATTCAAATTTAAACTTCCAAATTTTCTCAAAAAATTTCTAACGCCCTAAATTTTCGAAAAATTTCGCCAGCGTCTCCTTTGCGCGGCTAACACGGTACGACTACAAAACGTCCCTATGGACTCTCAGATTTCAAAAAGAAA
Source organism: Allium fistulosum (assembly GCA_030737815.1). NCBI lineage: Eukaryota > Viridiplantae > Streptophyta > Magnoliopsida > Asparagales > Amaryllidaceae > Allium > Allium fistulosum. The sequence goes on along the minus strand of CM060907.1, from coordinate 638,172,518 downwards.
AAGAAAAAGCCAAGCGGCTAGACAAGAAATCAGCAAATCTCATATAGAAATTTAAATACTTACCTTTTGTCGAGCAATTCAAATTTATCTTTGAAAATCAAATCCAATTTCCTTTAATACACCTGTATATCCTACTAGCCATAATATCTAGTTACATATTCAAACCACTTTGCCAAATTTTATTACAAAATTTTCAATATACACTCCTTATACATTTTTACTTCACTGTTGAAGTTATATATATTCATTTTCATTCAATTTTACATTTCAAATCTATTTGAATTCAATTCACAATTCCAATCTAATTTGGATTCGGTTCAACTTCTGAATATTGAATTTTTTATCAATTAACTTTCATTTACAACTGCTTATTTTAGATTAGTTTCAGTTACTAATTCATTACAAATTCTAATCTACTTATTCAAATTTGTTTTCAATATTCAGTTTAAATTCCAGTTTTATTCTTTTGTTCATTCCCAAAATTTATTTTCAATTCATTATTTTGGTTTATAATCACTTATATTAAACTGGATTTCAGATTCCATATGAATTTAATTCATTTCACTTTATTTAATTGATTCACTTATACTTAATTTAATTTAACTCCATCCTTTAAATTGAATTTATTCTATCAATTCAAATTGTATAAGTTATCAACTTAATAATATTTCATAAATATTTCTACATAGTATTCCAGAGTTTACCAACATTTCAAAACCATTTTTGAAAACAATTCAAATCATCCTTTGAATTTTCTAAAACAAAATCCAAATTTTTCCAAACACTTCCATTTAAAACAATTTGGCAGCAATTCCTCTTTTGGAAACCCGAAAATGAACACCGGTGATGTCGCGATCATCATCGGAATTATTTTCCAGCGACCGAAAAGAGTTTAGAGCCTTTCATTCCTTCAAAATACTTTTCAAAACCATTGAAATTCATTTTCAAATTCAAAAAGGATTTAAACTTTCCAAATCTCCAAAATTTTCAAATTCTTTTCAAAACTTTTCCAAAAACTTCTCTGGAATTCCGTTTTAAATTACAATTCACATTTATAATTTACATTCTTTAAATTTCATTTATATGTGAATTCATTTCTTAACTTTGGAGTTACGATTTCAATTTCTTATTCAATTTCATATAATAATGATAACATTTCAATATTATCACTTTCTAACAACCAAACATCCACATACTATAATAATTCATAGAAAAATGATTTTTTTCTATACAAAAATAGTTTTGGGCAAAATTATTTCATTCACCCTATTTTAAAACAATACTATGTCGTCTTGCCTCGTTTAAGTGTTTAGAAATCCCTATCGATAATATGGCGTCCCACATACCGACCAAAATTCATAAACATCTCAACGGATAAGCAAACACAATATAAAACATTTTTATATTCACTAACAAATACGCGCTCATATCTATTATTACACTCAACTCATTCTAGAGTACTGCTGACTCTATCTCTAATGAGTAACACCCAACAGAGCAGGGTTGTCGCTTAACCATATGCTTTGATACCACGCTGTAAGGACCCGATTCTTCGACTTCCGAAAACCGACATCGATACGTCCACTGTATCAACTGCCGAGCAACGAATGCCGGAAAACCGAATTCTTAGGGTTTTAGAAAGAAGAAAATAGAAGAAAAGATAGAAGAAGAAGAAGAACAGAACAACATCAGAACAGAAGAAAAACAACAGAAACAGAAAACAATATCAGAATCTTACACATCGCAGCGGAACAATATACAATAGATAATTACTAGTCTTTTAAAACAAAGAACTATATCAGTTTATATATACATCAATCATCAGAGTCAATATACAACAATGGACAGTTATATAAACTTGTCCTCATACAGAATACACAGCGGAATAAATACTATCAGATACAAATACTACGTCTCGTCATCCAGCTTATCTCCAAAGCTCCGGAATATCCAGAATATCCTGATAACATAACTCTAGGCTGCCCGTGTGGAAATTTGTGGGCACCCAGAGTTTTATTTTTCACAGAGAAAATAAAACAAATTCGAAATGCTTTTGGAAAATGAAACTACCATAAGACCTCCGACCACACACACAATGCAAACGCAGAATTGGAGGAGATTTCTTCTTATGATAGTCAAAGATGCTTACTACGCAAAATCAAATCATTTTTGATATTATTATTAGTGCATAGTGTAGAAATCATTTCGAAAGTATAATATTAATCTTAGCCAACATACGACCAGTATCGTATGCCTACTATAGCTACTATGTTCAATACCAGGTTACCGCCACATTCCATAGCAGGTAATACAACTAAAACCGTACATGTCACGTATTGTTTCTTTGGATTTCCAACAAATGGTCAGGCTAAGGAACTTCCTATGCCACGATGGGTACGTTCCTGGAATAGACGACCCGAGAACCTAACCGGATCTCTGCCAACACAAGGCCGGGTTACCTCTGCAAAAATAGGTAACTACTGACACGCGTATGCCATCCCCCGATCGTCACCGATCTTCCCGAGGATCCCCGATTCGCAACAACCACAAAGTAATAAATTTGCAGCAACCACAGAGGTTAAGTATCTGGGCTCCATACCATGATACCACCTTTATCCAGAAGGAATGACATACACTAAGGGGCGCTACTCCCTAGAACCTTGCCGCATCCTTCCTGTTTTGACCATTTCCGGGGTGTGAGGCTCGACGAAGTCTCGTCCACAAAGCTACGCTTTCTACAAAGCCATGCTTCGGGTCAAACAAAATGATCAACCTATGATCACAAAGATATAAGATCAAATAAATGATCATATCGCAAATGATCAAACACTGATCATTTCACAGCAACACTCAGTATGCCACGTTACCAAATTGGGATATATCGCTGATAAATTTCAACTACATAACCTCTGAGCTCGTACGTCTCAGAGAAGGGTGTTAAGCTAAGAGAATAAATTCTCCGCCACCAACAGAAATGTATTTGAAAGAAATCAGCTTTATATCTCAAATTGTAACGTCAGACACACAATCCATACAAGTCTGTTCCGGGATCGAACAGAACCGAAGGCACTTCTCACGAAGCCCTTGCATATCCGGATAATTTTCTAATCACGTCCGGACTTCCCGTCACTAAGGGTGATAAAACCTCTAAATCGGAGATCAGCCGATGTAGAGTAACTCGACGGTAATCCTTCCGTTTTCAAAAATATCCGGTCTTCAACACCGGTCTTCAAATGCAATTCATAACGACGTATCACATATTCGGAATGGGTTATACGACCCCATGGTCCTTTCCCGGTTAACCCGAATAGTGAGCGCTTATTTAAAAATATGTGTGGCATTCAAATTCATCCAATTCACAACAAATACCATTCAAGGTAATTATTGATAGTCGGTTATTTAACTATCAATAAAGATGCGCGACATCATCAGATTCCAAATAATTTCCCAAATTATTTTATTTTCCAAAAATATCTTTACTAGATGTAAAATTTCCACACTTAACCGTTTGAAAACAAATTTCAAATATTCACTTTTCAATTTATCTTTAAAAGATAAAGTTTCAAACCCTTCGTTTCATATTGGAAAAGCAATTCCATACTTATTTAAAATAAGTAATTCACAAATCAATTTATTTTCAACATTTGAAAATATTCGATATACTTAAATCAAAATTAAGTATAAATTTCATTCTTTAAGGAAATCATTTACTTTGACAACATTTATTTGAGTCAAAACGAATGTTGCGTAAAACATCGTTACGACGACTCAAAATCACTAGTATAGGGATTCGAATTTAGATAGATATATAAATCCCAATACTACATAAACCATTTCCTTTCGTAAATCATTTACTATAACAACAGTGTTATAGTCCACCATTTCCTTTTTCCTCGAAAACGTCTATTTCAACAATAAATGTTGAAATCTATGTTTTCAATATTTAACCTGTTTTAAAAAATCTTTTAGAACAATTACTTCATTTTAAATGTCACTTTCCTAAACAATGTCTATTTTACTCGATAATATATTCACTGTCCAAAATCGTGAATATAATTTACTTAACCAAATTTCAATCTTCTCTACACATTTTATTTCAATAAAGATTCGCTATCCAAAATCGCGAATATATCTTCTTTAAATGATCTCCTATATTTAATTTATCAAATTCAATTGATTTCGAATTTATAAAACAATGTTTATAAATTTCACCTTTTATATTTTATACAACTTCGATTTGTAAATCTCCTTTATTAACAAATTCGATCAATATTTCATTTGTAGGAAAAAATCCAATTTATAAGTTAATTCTTATAAATCTTCTATTCTACAATTTCATTCATTTTAACTTCAAAATTTATACATCTATAAATTTCATATCTTCACAATTTATACATCTATAAATTTCATATCTTCACAATTTAAAATTCTATAAAATTCATATCTTCACTTATAAAAACTCGTTTTAAAATTCCAATAATTTTAATTGATAAATATATCAATTTTTCTGTACATCTTTTATAATACTTTAAAAATCCCAATTTAAACCATTTCTTAACTTTTATTTCAAAAATCACACTTTGATTTTATTTCACAAAAATCTTAACTTTTATAACTTTAAAATTTTAGACGTTTATTTTATTTGAAATAAATCAATTCAAAAATTCAATAAAACGTCTACTTTCAAAAAATTACTTTAAAACCCTTTTTAAAGTAAAAGTCGTTATTTTTAAACTTCAAAACTGAATCCGATGATGCAACAGCATCAATTAGTCAATCACAACAACAAATATCATATATCAATATGATAACAGAATATACATCAATATCTGTAAATAAATAAATACTGGTGAGGAATCCAGTTGGATCCCTCCAACCTGTTTCCCTGCATCCACAGATGTTAGCACAATACCAATTCCACTTCGAGGTGGAATATCGCGGTATATGGATTTTATAAAAATATCCGCTTACTAACGGCGCAATAGGGTCTCATCCGCTATACGAGGCGGGAAATCAATCAATCCAATATATACATATGCCAATATGTATATATTGCTATATATATAGATATATCCTACTATATCTAATATCACATCCAAATAGCAATCATATCAATAACTGAAAATTCCACTTTTCATTTTGAGTGAGAAGATCTCACCTTAGCTTTTTATTTGCCATCCATTTTCATTTCCAGCTTGATTCTTGATTTTAAACCTTGTATAAATATTTATACAATTCTATTAATATTCGAACAGATCGAATAATAAATTTTCATTTGACAATCTTAATTATCCAACGAATTTATTAATTTAATTTTAAACCAAAAATTTCCTTTAATAATCATTTCACCTAATAGATTGAATTTCTAACAAATTCCCTTTTTACTTATATATGTAGATATTTAAAACAGAATACTTTTATACTTTACTATAAAACTAAAATTTCCAATTTTTCCCAACTGCTCATATATATACATTTATTTTTCGATTTCCTAATTATATTTAAATCAAATGAAGAACAACTTAAATTCAGAAAGCTGTGTTAATATTTTAGATTTTCCTTACTGTAACATATATTTTTCCCTCTATTTCAAAATTATATATATATATATTTGTATTTATATACAGATTATTGAAAAATTTCAATTCAAAGAAAACTACTAAACCTCACCTTAACACGATTTGCGAACCCATGCCGCTGCTCGACTTCGAACACCCAGCTCCACCCTTTGGTTCGATCGCTGCTCGAACCCAACGGAGAACTCACGATGCTCCACTTCGGGTCGAAACACCCCATTGACCATCGCGACAGCCTCAACCCTCGCGTGCGCTAACCCAAATCGCCGAACTCTCCTCTCCTCCATCGTTAATCAACCCCGGCCACACGCGCGCTTCCAATCGCCCTTACACCCCTATTTGCGACACCCAGGCGAACGCGATTGCCATTCGATCGAGTATCCCCACTCGAGTTGCCGCCTCATCATTGTCGTGCCCTAGCTCGTGCTGGACTTGCGAGATTCGAGTCGTTCGACTCCGCTTTTAGGTGCCTCGCGACCTGATCATACCGCCTCCTTCGCTTTGATTCGATTAAAAATCGTGATGATTCGCGAGTTTGAGGGAGCGGCCATAAATTTTGTTTTGAACTGTCGGTTTGAAATCGAAAGGGAAGAGGGAGAACGAGATTTTATATTTTGAAGCTCGGCTAAATTTTTCTTTGTGAAGGAAGGAGGAACGAAGTTTATGGGATTGGATTTCAAATGGAAAGGTTCGGCCATTGTTGTTTGAACGAGATGCTGAAGTTTTGATTTAAAGAGGGAGGGTGGTAATTTAAAACTGAAGACGGCATGTTCTCCATGATTTCTCTCCCTTGATTTTTGGCGTGAATAAAGGAACGAACGTGCTGCAGTTGACCAGATTTAAATATTAAATTTAATTTTGAATTTGCTTTGATTTCAATGCGTTTGCTCGCCGTACGCTCGCATAACAATTCTGATAAATACAAAATTTGAAACCTGGTAATAATACAATATTCCGGACCCAATGGAACTGGTTTCGTCGAATTCCGAGACTGTGCCTCGGACGGCTATTTTAAATATCGATTCGAACAATATATTTCAAAACTGAACAAACCATTTTCAAATTCGATTTTGGAAGCTTCAATTATCTTCAGTATTTTCAATACGAATTTTAAAAGCTTTCGAAATATTTTTCTTCAACTTAAAATTGAAGATATAAATTTTTATTCAGTGTCAATAGATTAAAATATAAAATTTAATCGCCAAATTCTGAATTATATTTGGGATTCAAATTAAATCATCGTTCAAATATTTAAAATTAATTAAATATTCTCAATTTAATTTGTTCAAAATTCTGGGTCGTTACATATATATATATATATATCTTGATTCGAGTATAGTGTAAGAATATATATTAAGTTTTGTGTTTCTATTGATAGTTGAAAATGTATATATAATAAGTTTGGTTAACATGAGGAAATGAATAAAATATCACATACATATATAATGAATACTATTGAAAACTTTGCTTGGCTGTCAGGACTAATTTCTCCATTTGCTTTGCTGTCAGGACTAATACTATATGAATACTAGTTTTCGTATGAATAATATTATTTTGATTTTTATATATGTACGGTTATATATTTTACTTTATGGTTGTTCTGTAGACAGCATGGAGTGTATGTACATGATTTGATGTTTGCTATTACATTAGTTTATATAAGTTCATGGTTTTGTCAGGTTATATTACTTTATAGCACATATATATATGATGTTTATATGTAAGTTTTGTCACAGTATAATTTCAATATGTTATATAATGCGAGATTTATATATATTAATTTATGCATACTAAAGTATATTTGTTGAAATATGATGTAAAGTTTATAAGTTATAATGTCATAAGGGTTATTTGGTTAATATATAGTACAAGTTATTTGATTTATAATAGGTTGTTGTATAAATTTACTTTTCGATGAAGTTGTTTATAACACATATTCACACAGTGTATACGAGTATGTATATATAGTTGAAAGTCTATGTTTTGCGTTGGTTTTGAAACAAATGTGTGTATATGAGTTATAAGATTTTGTTGTACTATTTATAACCTTGCCGTTACCTTCTGCCGAAAGGAAAATAGTATAAGTACCATTTATTTTATTATAAAGTAGCAGTATTATTTATGTTAAATTCTATAGGTATATATGTAAGTTTATTTCATATTTAAGATGATATATCCTAGTATTTATTATTTGTAAGAGTCATATATGAGTATACGTATTTTGTCAGCTGCATATAAGATTCCATTATTAAGTTATATGTTATATATATTAGTTAATATATATAAATTTGTTGAGTTGTATAAATTTATATTAGTTTACATTATATGCAAGTTGCGTATGACATGTTTGATCATATGTATATGTAATAGAGGTATGTTTATAGACTTGTTTTTTAGAAGTGAATATATTTGTATTTGATTACTATATTATCATTTTGCTTGAGAATCAGGTTATAGAATAGGCATGTTATACATATATATATTCCCGGTCTGCATACATCTTATTGTATATCTACATTTAAAATATTAGAGTTTGTAGCTTGGATAATATGCTAACATATATGAGTTTTATTTAATAATGATTTAAAAGTTATCTTAATTTTTTTTGTCCTGAATTGAAATATTGAAATAAATAATTAATACAATAATAATGTATATTTTCAGTTATATCAAAACTGATTCTGATTGGTTCTCATCAATTCCCATTCTATCAGCTTTGTCGTCAAATTCGTGCCAAATTAGCTTTGCTCTGGAATTTGCGCTTGGATTTATAACTCGTTTCATCGTCAAATTTCTCCAGCCTTGAAAGGTGAGCAATCACTCATGATTAATGTTCTTTTATTTATTAAATTTGATTTCAATTGAAACGACAATTGAAATATACTGTTATTAGCTATTTACACTGTTATATATGTTATTACCTATATCAGTTCACCTGTGACATCTGACACCATTATATGTTATATATGCAATGATAATCCAGTTTGGTTGTTAAATGATTGATTGTTTGATGTTTACAATTGGATGTTAAATTTGTTAATGTTGCATGTGATAAATAATTTGAAATTGAAATTGACGTAGGATAGTTAGATTTGAGGAATGTTAAAATCGATTAGGAGACATTTGCATAACATGACCCTTTAAATGTTGAATTAATTGACACGTAGAAATTTGATAAAATACACCTTGAACCATTTAAATGTTGTTGCTTAAATTGATGTTGTATGAAATTGAATAATAGAGTCCAAGTGAAGAACCGTATAAAGATTAGTGTAATAATCTTTAATCTACATGAAATGATAGTGTAGATTCTAGAAATAATTATATTAATTTGCACAAACAACAATGTAAATTAATACGATTATTTCAAGATTATTTGAATTGATTATTGGATTGATATTGATTGTTGTTATCGCTTGTTTATTTACTTTGACACCATCCCAGTTATCACACTGCAAGTTCCCTTTTGCTATGCTTTGATTTTTGAATTGAATTGGAATCGGGTTGAAATGATAAATACCCAAATTAAACTTTGACATAGGATAAAGAATTAAATAAAAACCCGATTGGTCAATAATTTGATTTTAAAAATAAAATAAAGATTTTATTTGAATAAATAATATGGTTTGAATCGAAGTTGGAATTTGAATTTTAATGAAAGGAAAGGTTAATATTTAATAATCTGAATCAAAATATTAACATAGTAGTTGATGAAAGAACGTTGTTTTAAAATTTGGAATTATTAATAATTAAGTTTGAAATTATTTAATAATTAAGTTTTGAAATTATTTTATAATTGAATAAGATTGAATTATTTAAAAATTAAATAAGATTGAATTATTTAATAATTAAATAAAATTGAATTCTTTATTAAGTAAACTTGAATTTCTTGAATAAGTGAAATTAAGTTTCTTTATTAATTGAGTTTTGAAATTGTAACTAAGCAAATTAATAAGTGAAATTGAATTTCTCTAATAAGAAATAAAATGTGTTTTATTGAAATTAATGTAAGACTTGAAATGTAATGAATTTGATTGGATGATTTAAATTTAATGCAATTTGTAAGTTTTGATACAATGGTGTTGAACTTAAATAATTGATTAATAAAATTGGAATCGATTTGTGAAGGTTGAGGAAACTATTTTGTTTTATAAAGTAATTTAAAATTATATTTAAAACTATTGATATTTTACTTTATAAATTTATTTTAATATAAACTATTTTAATATAAATCATTTAATATAAATAATTTTATAAACTATTTTAACTTATAACTATTTATATAAACTATTTTATATATAAACTATTTTTATTTATAAACTATTTTATAAAGTATTTTATTATATACAATTAATTTTAATATCTAAACTGTTTAAGAGGAAAGTGTTATGAATTCCAAAATGTTATGATTTCAAACTATAGTTTCAAAGTGTTATGAATTTCAATGTTCTGGTTTTCAAAGTGTTTTGATTTTAAAAGTCTTACGATTTCGAAAGCGATATAACTTTGGAAAGTGATATGATTTTGGAAATGGATTTATTTGAAGTGAAATTGATATCGGATGGATATGGTTTTGAAATGGCAATGATATTTCGGTTTTGAAATATGAACTATTTTGAAGGTTATTAAACGACCAATCGGTGTAATAATTACGAAAGTTATTAAAGAGACCGGAATCGGTTAGGGACATACTCACTGTCTAAACCGAAAACCACTTTAATAACTACGCGCGGAGTGTGATCCAGAATGAAGTGGTTGGAATGATGTACGTGATGACTGAAGAAAGAGAACGATAATGGATAGCCTTGACACTTGTGTCAAATTGGAAATGACTAAAACAGGAGCCGTGCCGGGCCAAATGGGGGTTAGCTACCTCGAGCGAACACACTTCTTCGAAACTACTCATTACTTGTTGTCGATTGGTGCACCCTTGATTTGGTAGTGTTGTTTCGCGGTGTTGCGATCGCTGCGGTGATGCGTTCTCACCAGTCCGGATCAACAAACGGTAGTTTCACTACCTTGGGTATTGCCTCATGTGCCTTGTCATACTTGTATCCCTATACGCGACCACTATGATTTGTTTTGTGTTATACCTATGGAGTACTCCCTGATATCCCATTAGTTTACGGTGGAGTTTACAGTGCTGTATAGACTATAACGCTTATATAAATGTGTTAACGGGGATAATGGTAACGCCTTAACACTATTTTGATACTTTATATTACTCATAGGCATTATCTATTTGTCGTACACTACTACATAGTAGATAGTTTAACGGATCCTTAAAGGATGGTTATTCCAAACATCCTTTGAGTTACTTGTATTTCAATTGCTATTTCACTTGAGTTGGATTTATTAATATAAGAATGTTAATCCTGACTCGAGTGTTTTGTGTTTTGCTTTACGCTCGGGTTAGACTGAGTGTACCAGTATTCGAGACTCACCTTTGGAGTTGGAGCTTCGCTTGGAGATCCAGCTATCTATCCAGCTTTCAGATATTCAGTTGATTCCAGTGATGTATTCTATTATTGTATTTGACTATTGTATTCGAGACATCTGCTGTACCTTATTAACTCTGATATGTATATAGTAGCTTCATGAACTACTATCTTTTGTTTCCGCTGCATTTATTACTCTGTGTCTGTGATATGTGATTATTTTATTTACTGTATATGTTCAGTTTTGCCAAATTTAAATTAACAATTCAGTATTTTGAATTATTCAAGTCCGACATGTGTGGATGCGAATAGTCCAAAATAGTGGTTTGTTACAATATGCATACACCATGTGTTGGATATGGGTAGCTTGGTTCGACCATCATTACACAACATGGTGTTAAAGCTGATGGTAATGCCTAGACAATGCACAATAGATCTGTAAATCATGGTGGTTAATAGTGTAAGCTTAAATCAACAGATTTAAGATGGAACTAGATCATGATACGTAGGGTCTGGTAGAATGGCATGTGAATAAAGTCTCGATATAGTGCATGCATCAAAGTTGGCGCGGTGGGAAGATGCACGAATGGATATGACCAAAGGTGGAGATTTGTTATGGTACCTCGCATTGTATGTGGGTAATAGGCCAGATTGAAAAAAAATGAATAGTCCCATATCATGAAAATTAATAAAGATGGAGTGATATATATATATATATATATGAGTTTGGTCGCATGTAACAACAAGGGGATTCCTTTTTTTACACTAGTGTCACCAACTAAATACGTATGCCATGCGCTGGAGATGAGGGAGCTTGGTCCGATCGCCATTACAAAATATTTTTAGGATATATATATATATGTGTGTGTATGTATGTGTGTCACAGAAGCCTATCCCAAGATCTTATATTATTCAAGTCACAAAGGGATAAGAGTGAATTAAAATAATGATATTTGAAAACAAATAATGGTGATGATAGTTCAAAAATAAAATGAGAAAAAGAATCAACACACAAGATTCCACCCAGCCGACTTTTGTATTGATTCTTTAAAACAATTGTTGACAGTTAATCTACCAAATAAAAGTAAACAAAACAAAAAATATGATCTATAACCTAGCTGAGAACGGAGTCTTGATCTCTATGGCAGTGGCTTTTTAGTGTTTGGAGAAGAAGAATAAAGATGGAAGAAGAGAGAAACACCAATAATGTTCCACACTTTTCTACTCTCTCTTTTAGGCTATATTTATAACAATCAATCACTTAATGCTAAGTCAACATGTAAGAGGCATCATATATATATTGGTTAATCCAATTAAAGAGAGAGAAAAGCATACCCATATGTGCCCATTAATCGGAGTAGTCAAAGTTTTCTCTTTTCTTCTTTTGTATACTAGTTTTCTCTTCTAAATACGATCTTGTATCAGGTAAATTTAACACAAACCTCCCTATGGTTGGTTTTAGGGGCGCAAATGGAAAATTTTCGTACCAATCGGGACATGACGGAATGATACTACATGTTTCGTATTCCATCCTGCTAACCTTGGAATTCCAATAGGAAGAGACCGGAAGAAAACATGGAATTCTATTTTTCAAATAAGAAATCTTTTAGACGCAAAATATGCATCAAAAATCAATTAATTATAAACAATAATGGATCAGCATTGAATATTAACCAAATATAGTTGAATACATAAATTCATACACTGTAATCATAAATCAAGTTGATAAACAGAATAAATTGATTTTATAAGGGAAGTATGAATACAGAACCAATAATAATTTAAACTGAACTATGAATTGGTTTTAATAGGGATGTAGATTGCAAAATAACTAAATACATTTTTAAGCATAACAAGCAGCAAAGAGTTATCATCATTTTAGTATCATCAAAGATTCAAAAATGTAGCTACTTCCAGTATCATATATCCTTCCTTGCTAAGTGTTGTCTTTATTGTGCTTCAACAACGAAGTGATAAAAGAAAACATATAGATTACATTGACTAGGAATGAGCATGCATGAACTTCAATATATGTGTTGCTACAAAATAACTTACATGCATTGTAATTATAATATTATGCTCAAACAAGAGGTTAAAATTAAGTTTCTTGTATGTTAAGCTTGTATATAACTTCGATATGTATGTTAAGCCTTATCATACATAGTCTGAATAATAAGGAATATATAAAAACATATAGAGTCAAATAGCAGCTCCAATAATAATGTATACGAACTAAAACTCAGTGTGTTTATTCTACTTTAGTATAGAGTTCGGGTACAATGTATTACTAACCCGACTTGGCCCATTTATTCTTACTCAGTCTCTTTATATACAAACAGAGTACAATTTGTAGCAGATTATCATCAAAGCATCTAATAAAATACATTTTCATCTATTTCAAATTCTCTGTTAGGGTATCAGAGCCTCTACCCAACGACATCATAGGCTGATCATCTTTGTTGCTGACTGAACTCCATCAGAGAGTCCTCATCATCTGGAGTTTGTTTTCAGATCAGTAATTCTCTTCAGATTAAATATCATCATCAGAGAGCTTACATCCTTATCCCTCGACAGTGATCAAGAATCAGTTTCTTGAACAGTTCTCTTGCAGAGTGCCTTGCCCAAAGATTCAAATCGTGATCAACTAAATCTTGGCTGCATCTCAGCCATCAGAGAAGATCTGCATCATCTTCTGATCATCGATCCTATATCTTTGCTCTCATCTGCACACTGAAACACAGTGTGATACTCAATTTCAGTGTGCCTCGCCAAGATAGCTATAACCTCTCTCTAATTCTGTGCTCACCATGTCAGAAGGAGGAGACAACGATTCAACTGCCACATTTGTCATCGAAACCACCGACCAACCCCTGATAAAGCCCAAGAGTTATCTCAATAATGTTCAACTTGACGAAACAACTTATTGCTTTGGAAATATCAAGTTGAAACTGCAATAAATGGCTATGGGCTAGAAGGCTTTATCAAAGGAACCATTGCAATTCCACCTGTAACGACATCAGACAAAGAAGGCAAGATGATAAGCAATCAAGATTTTGTAAGATACAAGAGACAAGATAGTCTACTATCAGCATGGCTTTTATCATCTATCAGTATTAATGTACCGCATCAAATTGTTGGATGTGGATCATCATATGAAATCTGGAAAACCATGGAACAGATTTTCAATTCCTAATCTGCTGCACGTATCATGCATTATAAGAGAGAACTGCAAAACTTAAAAAAGGAAAACATGTCAATGAGGGATTACTTGACCAAGATTAAATCATTATGTGATCTTCTGGAAACTGCAGGTCATACAATCTTTGAAACCGAGCAAATCTTAACCATATTGAATGGTCTTGGGGAAGAATACGAATCTATTATAAGAGAGACACTGCCTAATATGCAATTTGTTCACTCCTCCCTTCTTGCTCATGAAGGGAGAGTTGAACAAAGGAAGTCAAGTGCATCAGATTACTCAATTAACTATGCTTCAAGTTCAAGAACCAAGAATCAAGAAAAGACTCAAAACAACAAAGGTGGTTTTAATCAAAGAAGTAGAGGGAGAAGTTGAAGGTGGAACAACAATAACAGAGTTAAGTGTCAAATATGTAAAAATTTGGTCATATTGCAAGCAAATGCTATTTCAGGTACAATACTGACAACAGCAACATTCATCAAAATCAAGGCATGCAAAGAAACTTTAATCCAAATGCAAATGTAGCTCAACTAAAGAAATCATCAAGAAGTCAGAGTGAGGATACACAAAGTACTCAAATGAATTCAGAGACCCTTACCAGACCTAAAGACATTCATTGTGAAGAATGGTACCCAGACTCAGGTTCCACCAATCACCTGACCAACAACATTCATAATTTGAACCTTGGTAATAAGGAATATTCAGGTACACAGTCTATTCATATGGGTAATGGTGAAGCTATAAGTATAACTCATGTTGGAAATGGCAACACCAAAGGTAAAAGACAACTTTACTTGAATAACTTGTTAACTGTCCCTCAAATTAAAAATAATCTCATTAGTGTTTCACAATTTGCCAATGACAACAATGTATACTTTGAGTTTCACCCAAAATTTTGCATTGTTAGGGACTTATCAAATCAGGATATATTGTTATAGGGTAGATTGCACAAGGGGCTTTACAAATTCAATCTTGGGAATACAACGAAATTTATTCATAAGAGACCATGGTGAAATAATTTAGAAACTAATGGTACTAGCAGTAAGAGTGTATTTGATCTATGGCACTGTAAATTGGGATATCCCAGTGTTAAAATTGTAAAAAATGTTCTAAAAATTAATAATATTCCTTTTGAAAATATTTCTGTTCCTTATATATGTACAAGCTGTCAACTTGGCAAAAGCCACAAATTACCTTTTACAGACTCTGTTACTGTGTACAACAAACCACTTGAGCTTATAGCTACAGATCTCTGGGGACCCTCTCCAATAAATTCAGACTATGGATTCAGGTACTACATTTCATTTGTTGATGCTTACTCTAGACATACTTGGATATATTTTCTTAAAGCTAAATCAGAGGTATGCAAAGCAGTTATTCAATTCATTAGTCAAGCTAAAACACAGTGTAACAGTGAGGTTATGATTATTCAGTCAGATGGAGGAAGTGAATTTAAACCTCTGAAAGAATATTTTCAAAATAGAGGAATTATACACATGATTACTTGTCCACACACCTCTGAACAGAATGGCTTAGTGGAAAGAAAACATAGGCATATAGTTGAAACTGGGTTAACACTGTTGGCTTAGGGCTCTTTACCAATGAAATTATGGCTTGATGAATTTACTACATCAGTTTATCTGATTAACAAACTACCAACCAAGGTTCTTGGGTACAAAATCCCAATTGAATTATTATTCAACATAAAACCAGTTTATTCAGACCTAAGAACCTTTGGTAGTCTGTGTTTTCCACGCCTCAGGCCATATAATACTCACAAGCTAAGTCTTATATGACGCCCCACCTCTATACTCACACTAGCCAAGGGCACTACGGGGTAATGCCATCGACTAGCATGAAGAATAAGGCTGTTGAGGAGCGACCATCTGTGTAATTGCTTTGTGCGAGTACCGATATGTCAGATAATATAACTTACATTTCATTTCAAGAGGAAATCCGACATATCAAATACAAACTCAAAGCTACCACACAGTGGCTATGTGGACTTCGGAAACAAATATAGAAATAAAAATAACACAAATCAGTCACAGATATTCATATCATAAAGGCGGAAACAGATATGAATATAACACATAGAAGTGTACATCAAAGTAGTGGTCAAACAAGATCCAATATATCACAAAAGAATAGATACAAGTGCTAGACAAAAGAATAAGTATACATCAAGGAGTCTCTATCTCGAATGTATAACAACGAAAACTACTAAGCTAAAGTAGTTAGCCAAAGTCAGGTGACGGAACCTGATAAGAAGTCAAGCAGAAGCACCTGAAATACCTCGGTCTGACCCAAGTATTATTTAAGAAGAAAATAATAAACGGATCAGTCTAGCTATAAATATCATATAAAATGAGATAGGATAAGAGATATGACAAAAACGTATGATAACAATAATGCCATACTGCGGCAAGTATACATCAAATAACAACAAAAATCATACAATATCTCAAATATTCTCAAACACTAAAAAGAATGTCATATTTTTTAAATTATTCACCAAAACACAAATATTGACAAAACGTATCAATGCCAATCACAGAAATCGGTGAAACACAAATTCTAGAAATCATCAACTAGAAATCCAGAAATCACAAAAAGGGGAAGGCCTATCACAAACGGGAGCACGAAAACTCCCCAACACGTGTGTCACAAACAGAACGCTATTCCATGGTCGCTAACCATCAAGTTATAGCTGAAACTCCACAAACAGCCCGAAGACCATGGGTCGCTACCCCACCAAATTGAATCGAAGTTCCACAAACGGGGTTTTTTAGTCCCCCACACAAACAAAGAGACATCGCACATCGCTGGTCTAAATCACAAAATGATCATCAATGATCGACAAGTGTAAATTACACTAAGTTAGTAAATAAATGAGTTTAGCTTCATGTCCCATAACCACAAGCTTAACTTAAATATTTACGAACATATTGTAGACTTCCACTCAAAAGTAAGTGTAAATTACACTAAGCTAGTAAATAAATGAGTTTAACTTCATGTCCTATAACCACTAGCTTAACTTAAATATTTACGAACAGATTGTAGATTTCCACTCGAAAATTGTCACGAGAGTTCAATCGAACAAGTCCAAGAATTAACCGACGAAGTAAACGCAAGCGTTTCATACCACTTGTTTTGCTAAGCCGTTTAATTAGATTTCTCATACGAATGAGGTAAAGGTTTGTATATACTAATAGATTGGAAAACGGTTTTGAAAACGAGCTTTGTATTTAAAATAGAGTTGGAATCATCTTTGTGAAAGAGTTTGAATAGTTACTACTAGTATAGAAACCTTTGTATTTTAAAGTGACAAATCACAAAAATGATTATAAAAACAATCAATCACCAAAGATTCACATACGAAGACGTGAATTAAATCCATAGAAATCGATACCGAATCCATCAAAACGGATATTCCCAAAAATCCCGAAAAAGAAGTCATCGAAGTCGATAAATGATAACAACAAATCGGATCATCAAGAATCGATTACAAATTGGAAACCCACACGAAACTGCCTAATATAGGAAAAAATGCAAATTTCCCAGATTCAGTCGACTGAACTGTATGGTCAGTCGACTGAAACATGCTAGAAACTCTCGGTTTCCTGGTTCAGTCGACTGGCAATACAGTTCAGTTGACTGATACAGGGACAGGAACGTTCTGTTCCCAGTTTCAGTCGACTGAACCAAAAGGTCAGTCGACTGACACAGGGACAGAGAATTTTCTGTTTCCAGATTCAGTCGACTGACCTTTTGGTTCAGTCGACTGAACTTTCATTAGCAGCATTTTCAGTCTAGCCCCATGAAGGGCAAAAATCCTAATCGGAAGTGATCGGACGAGCAACGGAGACTAGGGATTTATGCTAAGCAACCCAACCTTATAGGCTCTTCGATACACCCCAACAACATGTTCAAACATCAAAGATAGGATTTTTAAAGATTTACTTCAAAACACCAAAATTTGGAATATTCATCAAACCAATTCAATTGAAAGGCAAATGGACAAGGAATAGATGTTAGAAATTACTACCTAACAACTATCAAAGGTATAGACATAGATGTGAGTTCAAAAACTCACCTTTAAAACTCAAAGACAACAAATGAGAAGCTCTAAAACAAAAGAAAGACCAATTCCTCTTCAACCTCAACTCAAGAAGCTCCAATCTAAGCTAATAAGCAAATATTTCCTAAGTTAGGGTTTAGGAATTTCTGAAATTGAAGAGAGAAAGAGATGGAGAAGATGAAGACGATGCTTACCTAAGCTTCTCCTTGATTTTGGACTTGAATTTGTATTCCTAAACAAACTAGGGTTTTGGAATTCTAATTTACAATCTCTTCCCCCATTTTTCTCTTGAACTGGAGTGTTAGGAAATAGAAGGAGTGAATGGATGAAGAGTAGAGGAGTTAGGGTATTATGATGGGTTAGTGGGCTGAAACCCAAACCCAAAGCCCAAATAGAAAAATGGCAAAATTCTATTCAACTCCAAACATATCGATGTTTATACTCAAAAAAGTTGTAAATGCCATTTTAGACTCAATGGAAGTGGTCTCGAGTCCTAATTCAACTGTTTGCAAAATGTGACATTTCAGACTTAAATCCGACTAACGATGCTATATTTAAATAAAAAATTTAAATATACAATCGTAAAATATGCTGGTTGTTACAGACTCCCTTCCTTAAAGATATTGCGTTCTCGCAATACTTAAGAAAAAGAAATAAAAAGTAACAACCATACAAAGGCATAACAACACAAAAGGAAGAAATTTTGAAATGAGAAGTTCACCTTAAGGAGCACGAGAGAGTAAGTCCGGATGTGTTCGCTCGATGAATTCTCTGGATTCCCAAGAGCAATCCTTAGGATTTGTGGACCATTGAACTTTCATAAGAGGAACATCTTTATTTCGAAGGCATTTAACCTCCGTAGAAATGAAACCAATAGGATGTTGCTCATAAGTCAAATTAGGCGAAACTTCAATTTCTTCAATAACACTAGGCTCAAGAATAGAATCGGAATCTCGAAGGCATTTCTGTAATTGAGAGACGTGGAATACGTCTTGAATAGCAGAAAATCGAGCCGGTAATAAAAGGCGATAAGCCATGGAACCAATGTGCTCGGTGATGGGAAATGGGCCAATATATCGAGGTGCTAATTTTCCCGATCGACTGAAACGCACAACATCCTTCATAGGTGAAACACGAATGAAGACCGAATCTCCCACATAAAATTCTAATTTCCTTCTTCGGTTATCGGCATAGGATTTTTGTCTACTTTGAGCTTCTTTCATCCTATGACGAATAAGGTCAATCTTTTCTGTGGTATCACAGATAAAATCTGGACCTAAAACCAGCTTCTCACCGGCTTCAAGCCAACACGAAGGAGATCAGCATGGCCTTCCATAGAGTGTATCGAAAGGTGCCATACCAATATTAGATTGGAAGCTATTATTATACGAAAACTCAACAAGAGAAATATGATCTTTCCAACTTCCACCAAAATCAAGAACACATGCACGAATAAGATCTTCAAGAGTTTGATTCACACGCTCGGTTTGTCCATCGGACTGAGGATGATAAGTGGTGCTAAAATTAAGCTTCGTTCCCAAAGCTTTTTGAAGACCTTTCCAAAATCCACTAGTAAATAATGGATTACGATCACTAACAATAGAAGTAGGAACTCCATGTAATTTAACAATTTCTTTAACATAGAGTTTGGCCAAAAGAGGTACGGTCTGATTGGACCGAACGGGAATAAAATGGGCAGATTTCGTAAGTCTACCTACTATCACCCATAGGCTATCATGACCCGAACGAGAATGGGGAAGACCGTCAATAAAGTCCATGGAGACTTGATCCCACTTCCAAATGGGAATGTCCAAAGGTTGCAATAACCCACCGGGCCTTTGAAGCTCGGCCTTAATGAGTTGGCAAGTCATGCAACGCTTAATAAAGTTAGCAATATCAGATTTCATTCCATCCCAATAATAAAGTCGCTTCATATCCATGTACATTTTACTGCTACCGGGATAAATGGTAAATTTAGAACGATGAGAATCTTCTAAAATATCTTTACGAAGATCACAAATATTTAGCACGATAAGTCTACCAAATTTTTGAATACCGCCACGAGCATCAATATCAAAGTCTTTCAAACCTTCAATATCAATTTTATCCCTACAACTTTGACCAAGAAAAACCAATTTGGGATCATGCTTTTGAGCTTCAAGAATGCAGTTTAAAAGAGAAGGATGAGCCTCAAGGCTACATAATACAAGAGATGAACATGAATTGGATTCACAATCTCGAATCTCACAAGTGGACAAAGTCTCGAGATCATTCCATTCGGATATCATCATAGAAACAACCGCTTGTTGCTTATGACTAAAGGCATCGGCAACTCGATTTCCCTTTCCGGGAGTATAAAGAATATCAAGATCATAAGATGCAAGGAACTCGAGCCAACGTTGTTGACGCAAGTTGAGTTCCTTTTGAGAAAATAAATACTTCAAAGATTTATGATCGGTGTAGAGAACAAATTTCTCTCCCAAAAGATAATGACGCCAAATTCTAAGAGCGAAAACAATGGCTGCGAGCTCTAGATCATGAGTGGCATATCTAGTCTCGGCAGGCTTTAATTGTTAAGAAGTATATGTGATAACACATTCCCTTTGTAAGAGAATGGCACCCAAACCAATACGACTAGCATCGGTACAAACAATAAAGTTGTGGTTCCCTTTGGGAATCACAAGAATAAAAGCATTGGAAAAGAGTTCTTTCAATTGATCCTCTTTCCCGAAAAGCTAAGACATTCAAAATTATAATTAACTTTATATAATCATCTTTTTAGAAAAAATTACTTATTACAAGTCAATTTACTGTGTCTGACTGTCTCATCATAGCGTTTAGGAGATTCCTATCGATAACATTGATCAAGTGCATCGACCAGAATTCTTAAAGCACTCAATGGGCAAAACAACACAAAATCATCTTCTATATGATAAACATGTCTTTTAAAAAATTTACGAATATTCTTTGTTCGTTTTAAGAACAAAATCCAATCATACTTATAAATGTCTTATTAAAAAGATTTGCAAATTTTAAATTGTTGTTTTCATCCATAATCAATAAATACAAGAATGGTCTCATCGAGGTATTCGCAGAATACTCGATTCATAAGATGGATGAAATAAGGTAGAAGGTTCGTCAAACCGAATGACATAACGAACCACTCACAAGAATCATAACGAGTGCGGAATGCGGTAAGTGGAATGCTACCCTCCGCAACTCGTAGCTGATGAAAACCGGTTGCTAAGTCTAACTGTGAAAAGACTCTAGCACCACTAAGTTGATCGAATAAGTCATCAATCCGAGGTAAGGGATATTTATTCTTGATGGTGAGATCATTAAGCTTGCGGTAGTCAATGCAAAGCCTAAGTGTACCATCGGATTTCTTCACAAAAATAGCTGAAGCTCCCCATGGAGAGGAACTAGAACGAACAAACTATTTTGTTTCCAATTCAGATAATTGTTTACGCATCTCCTCATTTTCCTTATTGGACATATGACAAGGAGGACGAGTGATAGGTAGAGCTCCAGGGATTAGATTAATTCTTAACTCAATTGCTCGCTTAGGTGGTAATCCTAATACGGGCTCAAATATGCCGGGAAATTCACGAAAAATGTGAATGAGAGAAATAACATCTTCCTCATCATCATTATCGTCATCATGAGGATTTAGAGAATACAAGGATGCTTTCGAATTGGAATCTGAATCTATAAGAACAAGAGAAATCTGCTTAACATATTGAGGATGTCGAAGATATATAGTCCGCTTAGGACAAATGATATGGGCTTCATATCGGTTAAGCCAATCCATCCCCAAAATCATTCCGAAACCTAGGTAATGCATCACATGCAAATCGACTTGGAAGGCATAATCACATAAAATAATTTCGACATCTTTACAAAGTAAATTGAGTGTTGTGGATCCACCAACCGGATTCACAATTCTCAATGAAGTCATCAAGCCAATAACATTCAAAGACAAAGCATCAACAAGTTCTTTTGATATAAAAGAGTGAGATGCACCCGTATCAAAAGAACTCGCATAGGGAGATCGCGAAATATAATGATGCCATCAAGGATATAATGAGAAATACCTTGACCAAGAGAAGTGTTGCTAGGAGCTTGCACAACATTTAGATTTCCCTCTTTCTTGTTTGGAAGTTTGAGACATGAAGATAAAAGATGACCCAAACCTTTGCAATAGCGACAAGTAAGGGGCTTTAGACACTTATTTGCATAGTGGTCCGAAGAACCACAATTGTAGCATCGTCCACGACTAGAGGTAGGAGTCTTTGCTACCGAAATTGCATGCTTCCCATTTTTGTTGGGATTAGGACTTTTGAACTTAATATGCCTCTTCTTATTGATGTTGAAGTTTTGTTTGGCATCCACAACTTCAACATCACTTTCTTTATCAACCTCTTCTAGTCGAAGCGTGATGTCTACAAGATGATCGAGAGGAACTTCTAGTTTTAGAGGTAAAAACTTTTTGGGGTTCTTACTCAAAGCACATATAAACCTTTTATTCTTTACAAGATCCAAAAGTTGTTGGGCAGACATGAATACGCCATCCAGAGAAGGACTACTGGATTGACCAGCACTAGGACTGCCAGACCTAACCATTTCTCTTCTTTAAGAAAGAAAGAAAGAAGAGGAAAAAGGTTATTCTCAGAATGAATATCAAACAAACTTAATTGATAAAACAAGGCATCATAAAAGAAATAGGATAGAACGGTACAAAGACTCGAATTAAATCCTATGGCACGATTCCTAAGAAAGACTTAGGACAATGATCCTTGCTAGATTATTCTACATTGTTCCGAAGTTTGGCTCCGATACCAAGCTATGACGCCCCACCTCTATACTCACACTAGCCAAGGACACTACGGGGTAATGCCGTCGACTAGCACGAAGAATAAGGTTGTTAAGGAGCGACCATCTGTGTAATTGCTTTGTGCAAGTACCGATATGTCAGATAATATAACTTACATTTCATTTCAAGAGGAAATCCGACATATCAAATACAAACTCAAAGCTACCACACAGTGGCTATGTGGACTTCGGAAACAAATATAGAAATAAACATAACACAAATCAGTCACAGATATTCATATCATAAAGGCGAAAACAGATATGAATATAACACATAGAAGTGTACATCAAAGTAGTGGTCAAACAAGATCCAATATATCACAAAAGAATAGATACAAGTGCTAGACAAAAGAATAAGTATACATCAAGGAGTCTCTATCTCGAATGTATAACAACGAAAACTACTAAGCTAAAGTAGTTAGCCAAAGTCAGGTGACGGAACCTGATAAGAAGTCAAGCAGAAGCACCTGAAATACCTCGGTCTAACTCGAGTATTATTTAAGAAGAAAATAATAAACGGATCGGTCTAGCTATAAATATAATATAAAATGAGTTTTGATAAGAGATATGACAAAAACGTATGATAACAATAATGCCATACTGTGGCAAGTATACATCAAATAACAACAAAAATCATACAATATCTCAAATATTCTCAAACACTAAAAAGAATGTCATATTCTTTAAATTATTCACCAAAACACAAATATTGACAAAACGTATCAATGCCAATCATAGAAATCGGTGAAACACAAATTCTAGAAATCATTAACTAGAAATCCAAAAATCACAAAAAGGGGAAGGCCTATCACAAACGGGAGCACGAAAACTCCCCAACACGTGTGTCACAAACGGAATGCTATTCCACGGTCGCTAACCATCAAGTTTGAGCTGAAACTCCACAAATAGCCCGAAGACCATGGGTCGCTACCCCACCAAATTGAACCGAAGTTCCACAAACGGGGTTTTTCAGTCCCCCACACAAACAAAGATACATCGCACATCGCTAGTCTAAATCACAAAATGATCATCAATGATCGACAAGTGTAAATTACACTAAGTTTGTAAATAAATGAGTTTAGCTTCATGTCCCATAACCACTAGCTTAACTTAAATATTTACGAACAGATTGTAGACTTCCACTCGAAAGTAAGTGTAAATTACACTAAGCTAGTAAATAAATGAGTTTAGCTTCATGTCCCATAACCACTAGCTTAACTTAAATATTTATGAACAGATTGTAGATTTTCGCTCGAAAATTGTCACGAGAGTTCAATCGAACAAGTCCAAGAATTAACCGACGAAGTAAACGCAAGCGTTTCATACCACTTGTTTTGCTAAGCCATTTAATTAGATTTCTCATACGAATGAGGTAAAGGTTTGTATATACTAATAGATTGGAAAACGGTTTTGAAAACGAGCTTTGTATTTAAAATAGAGTTGGAATCATCTTTGTGAAAGAGTTTGAATAGTTACTACTAGTATAGAAACCTTTGTATTTTAAAGTGACAAATCACAAAAATGATTGTAAAAACAATCAATCACCAAAGATTCACATACGAAGACGTGAATCAAATCCATAGAAATCGATACCGAATCCATCAAAACGAATATCCCAAAAATCCCAAAAAAGAAGTCATCAAAGTCGATAAATGATAACAACAAATCGGATCATCAAGAATCGGTTAAAAATCGGAAACCACACGAAACTGCCTAAAATAAAAAAAATGCAAATTTCCCAAATTCAATCGATTGAATGTATGGTCAGTCGACTGAAACATGCTAGAAACTCTCAGTTTCCTGGTTCAGTCGACTGAATATACAGTTCAGTCGACTGATACAGGGACAGGAATATTCTATTCCCAGTTTTAGTCGACTGAACTAGAAGGTCAGTTGACTGACACAGGGACAGAGAATTTTCTGTTCCCAGATTCAGTCGACTGAACTGTCATTAGCAACATTTTCAGTCTAGCCCCATGAAGGGCAAAAATCCTAACCGGAAGTGATCGGACGAGCAACGGAGACTAGGGATTTATGCCAAGCGGCAACCCAGCCTTATAGGCTCTTCGATACACCCCAACAACATGTTTAAACATCAAAGATAGGATTTTTAAAGATTTGACTTCAAAACACCAAAAATTGGAATATTCATCAAACCAATTCAATTCAAAGGCAAATGGACAAGGAATAGATGTTAGGAATTACTACCTAACAACTATCAACGGAGACTAGGGATTTATGCCAAGCGACAACCCAGCCTTATAGGCTCTTCGATACACCCCAACAACATGTTTAAACATCATAGATAGGATTTTTAAAGATTTGACTTCAAACACCAAAAATTGGAATATTCATCAAACCAATTCAATTCAAAGGCAGATGGACAAGGAATAGATGTTAGGAATTACTACCTAACAACTATCAAAGGAATAGACATAGATGTGAGTTCAAAAACTCACCTTTAAAACTCAAAGACAACAAATGAGAAGCTCTAAAACAAAGGAAAGGCCAATTCCTCTTCAACCTCAACTCAAGAAGCTCCAATCTAAGCTAATAAGCAAATATTTCCTAAGTTAGGGTTTAGGAGTTTCTGAAATTGAAGAGAGATAGAGATGGAGAAGATGAAGATGATGCTTACCTAAGCTTCTCCTTGATTTTGGACTTGAATTTGTATTTCCTAAACAAACTAGGGTTTTGGAATTCTAATTTCCAATCTCTTCCCCCATTTTTCTCTTGAGCTAGAGTGTTAGGAAATAGAAGGAGTGAATGGATGAAGAGTAGAGGAGTTAGGGTATTATGGGGTTAGTGGGCTGAAACCTAAACCCAAAGCCCAAATAAAAAAATGGCAAAATTCTACTCAACTCCAAACATATCAATGTTTATACTCAAAAAAGTTGTAAACGCCATTTTGGACTCAATGGAAGTGGTCTCGAGTCCTAATCCGACTGTTTGCAAAAAGTGACATTTTGGACATAAATCCGACTAACGATGCTATATTTAAATATACAATCGTAAAATATGCGGGTTGTTACACCTTAGATCTGCTCCTTGCATATTTATAGGGTATGCCAGTAATCAGAAAGGGTATAAACGTCTTAGCAATAATGGTAGAATCTATATTTCAAGACATGTTGTATTTAATGAAAACATTTTTCCTTTTGCAGATAAAGGAATAAAAACTACTCAGAAAACATATTATACAAAGGCGTCAATACCACCAATACCCGAAGTTACTGACTGGAGCAGTGGGCAAATAGTTTTTGAGAGAAATGTGTGATCCTCTATAAATAAAGGAGAGCACACATGCAGCTATATATATCACAAAATAAGGCGCTGCCAACATGCCTAGCAGGTAACAAAAACTAGGTACAAGAAATAATAATACTCAGGTACCCCTAAGATGAGTTCCGGCAAAGCCACCACCCATCACACCCTAATATCAAGCTCCGGCATGGCACCACCCGATATTAGACTGTTAGAAGTACCTAAAAAACTAAAGAAAAGCCAATAATAATGGATGTCGTCACAAGCTAAGAAAGAAGCTCCATGCTTCTAGTTCGGATGGAATGGAATAGCAACTACACTGAAAAGGAACTAAAAATGATACTGAAAGGAAAATCCACTCTGAAGACTCTGTACCAATGGAAAAAGTGCCAAGCAGAAGAGTAGATCCTCTTGAAAATAGAACTCCATAATGGAGATGAAGGTTCCCTGTATCTGAAGTGAATTTGCTAGTGAATCTGAGAGGAAAACTATGCTCTGATGACCTCTCTGCAATCCAAAATCCTGCAATTTGAAGTCGTGAGAACCAATGGAAAAGTGCCAATCAGAAGGGTAGATCCTCCTGAAAATAGAACGCCATAACGGAGATGAAGGTGCCCTATATCTGCGGTGGAACTACTAGTGAATCTGAGAGGAAAACTCTGCTCTGATGACCTCTCTACAATTCAAAATCCAGCAATCTGAAGGCATGAGTACCTGCAAAGTGAACCTAACACCTTATCACCGGTACCTGCGTCTAAGGAATGACTAAGAAAAGAAGTTAGAATGATACATATATATATATGTATATTTATTTAATTAATATACATATATATGTATGGAAGAGGTAGGAAATAAGATGTCTAAATAAGACTAGCTGGATAAATACATATAAAAAAATTTTTATAAACTGATACCAACAATGACAAGTACAATAATTGGTACAAAACTTAAAAAATTCTTATGAACCTTTGATCCTAAGAAAATTATGGTTAACAGTGAGATCGTTATATAAGTTTGAAAAAATATTAATACTACTATTGTTAATGTTAAAAATATTGTTATTGAGTTTAAATAAATTAATATTATAACTAACCTTATTAAGATACCCTTTAAATAAGTTATTTTTAGCTAATTTGTATTTGGGATTAGAAATCCAATTAAAACAAAATGAAGAAATTATAAAAATCCATTTATTAAAATGACTATTATTATTGTTAAAAATTCTTTGATTTCTTTCAAACCAAATATACCAACAAATAATGATGAATAAAGTATCTAGTAAGAGTCTAATATTCTTTTTGAACCTAAATCTAAAACTATTCCAGTAGAAGTCACAGTCAGAAATTTTAGTTATTATATTAAAGTTAAAAATTTTAAGAGTATTTTTTAGGATGTAATAAGAATCCATGCAATCATAATAAATGTGTTTAATATCTTCAAGATGCAAATTACAAAAATAACATTTATTGTCATTTTGGATATTTTTTCTCTTTAAAAATTCTATAGTATTAAGTTTTCCATGTAGTATTAACCACATATGAATTTTAGATTTAGGAGGAGCATTAGATTTCCAAATAAAATTAAAAGAGTTGTTTGTTGTACCCGAAAAATTAATAAACCTGTAAAAAGAATTAGATGTATATTTTTTACTCTTATCCCATTCCCAACTAATAATATCATTATCATTATCAATATTATAAAGATTTAATTTAGCATAAATCAAAGAAAGTTGCCTAAGAGTTGAACCTACTAGAATTCTGTTAAAACTAAAATTCCAAGGGGGATCGTTTTCAGGAGAGAAAACTTCAATAATTAAAGCAAACTTAAAATTGTAGATTTCATAAAGCTCTTTAAATTCTATCTTAAGAGGTAAAGCTGAAATCCAACGGTCATACCAAAAAGAAGTACAATTGCCAGAATGAACTATCGTATTAATACCTAGGTTAAAAATATCTTGACATTTCAAAATGGATTTCCAAAAATTAGATAGATTTTGAGTGACCAGAGAAGTGATTTGATATAAGTTAATACAACCATTATAGTAATATTTTGAGATGATCTCTTTCCAAGTAGCATTGTCATTTATATCCTTAAACTTCCATAACCATTTACCTAGTAAGGACAAATTCATATTACGCAAATTAATTACCCCTAAGCCACCTTCCTTTTTAGCTTTACAAACTGTGCTATGTTAGTATTTTCCTCACTCTATAAGAAATCTATTCTAATTTTGTCTATTTTATCTATTACCCAATCTAGAAATAGATGCATTGACATCCAATAAATCGGGAGGGCAAATAAAACAGAATTTATTAAAACTAATCTACCTGCTCTAGATAAAAATCTCCCATTCCAATTATGAGACACCTGGACCACAACACACTTTGTCTTCCATTAGACCAGGTCATAGTACAACTGAGTCAAGTGATCATCTCAACATCTCACCACATAACTGTTCCAATCCTAAAGAAAGCTCAGAACATGATGAAAGCAGTTCACCATGTTCTGAACACTCCAGTGTCAGTGAAAACAACCAACCCAACATTCCTACAAGAACAGAACATCATATGATTACAAGAGCTAAAAGTGGAATCTTTAAACCCAAAATATATGCAGCTCATCTATATCAAAAGGAACCTACTACTTATGAAGAAGAAGTCAAGTATGATCACTGGAAATTAGCCATGGATGAGGAGTATAATGCCCTTATAAAGAATAAATCATGGAGCTTAGTACATCCACCAAGTCACAAAAATGTTATTGGAAGTAAATGGACATACAAAGTAAAAAGAAATCCTAATGGCAGCATAGAAAAATACAAAGCAAGACTTGTTGCAAAGGGGTATACACAGCAATTTGGATTTGAATTTAATGAGACTTTTTCTCCTATAGTAAAACCAGCCACCATACGAATTATTCTGACCATAGCTTTACACAACCAGTGGAAAATCAAGCAACTAGATGTAAATAATGCTTTTTTGAATGGTGAGCTACAAGAGGAGGTCTATATGCAATAAACAAAAGGCTACATTCAAGGCAACAATGCAAATCTAGTATCTAAACTTCACAAGGCTATCTATGGACTCAAGCAGGCTCCAAGGGTATTGTAACGACCCGATATTTTCAACCATTCACATCCGCACATGTCGGACTTGAATTTCTCAAAATATCATATTTTTAATTTAAATTTGACAAAACTCAGCATATACAGTAAATAAATCAATCACAGAATCACAGACACAGAGTAATATACTAATAATGCAGCGGAATAGATAAATAGTAGTTCATGAAGCTACTATATAAACAACAGAGTTTGAAATAAATACAACAAAATATCTCAAATACAGACTGACGACCTCTCTGAGCAAATCAAATGGAAAAGATGAAGGCTGAATCGATAGTTGGATCTCCAAACGAAGCTCCAAGCTCCCAAGGTGAGTCCCAATTACTGTATCACTCAGTCTGACCCAAGCGTAAAGCAAAACACAAAACACTCGAGTCAGGATTAACATTCTTATATCAATAAATCCAACTCAAGTGAAATATCAACTGAAATACAAGTAACTTAAAGGATGTTTGGAATAATCACCCTCTAAGGATCCGTGGAACTATCTACAATGTAGAAATATACACTATAATACCATGGTCATTTCAAATTAATTTATACTTCAAAACCAAAATATCACTTTCATTTCAAATATATCTATTTTCCAAAATAGTGTGTATATATATATATTTTGTAATTTCCTCAAAATTCACAAATCGCTTCAAAATCAACTCGACTTTCCCATTCAAATTAAATTCAATTTCAATTTATCAATTTCCATTCAATTCAGTTTCTGACTAAACAAATTCAAATTTATCGATTTCAAATACAAATTTGGACCACAAAATAAACCATTTAAATTTCAATATAATTCAAAGTCAATATATTTTGAAGCTTTAAATATTCAACATTTTCAAAGTTCAATTTAACAGTTTCATATAGATCTCGATTTAACCTCATTATTATTTATTCTTGAAATATTCACTTAATAAATTCAGTATTATTTAAATAACCTTAAATTACCTTTAAACTAAATATTCCTTCCGATTTATTTAAACTTGAAATATCCATTTAATCACTTTAAATCAAAAATCAAGTTATAAAAAATCAAATCTTAAACTTCAAATTCAATAGTTCAAATCGATTTAATTTAGTAGAATTCTTAATTAAATACAATTTCAATTTATTCAACTTTATCTTCTCAACCTTAGCTTATTCAAATTATTACAACAATCTATTTGAAATGTAAATTTAAATAATTACTTAAACATATTATATGTATTAAATCAATCTCAATAATATTATTATTAACTCTATATATAAAATTACCATTTATATATATAACATTTTAAGAACCAATATTTATTAAAACCCATATATTTCTTTCCAAAACCATAGAAATTATTTTCAAACATTTATATATATATATGGACCAACGGTGTATGTATATATTTTCCTATCCTATGGTCAACTGATACAGATATTTATCATTTCAATCCGTAATTTAAATATATATGGGTAGATATCATTTCGACCCACAATCCCACATTCAATTCAAATGAAAATCGCTTGGGTTTATCTTTTCAACTCATAACGATTTTCTCCTATTCTAAAGTCCGTTCGGGTATGTATCATTTCAACACATAGTGAATTCTATACTAATAGGGAACTTCCAGAGTGATAACAGATAATATAAAGTATAACAACAGGCATATATCATCAATAGCAATAAAATATAAACAATAGAATATGGTGTCATATCTCACAGGTGAACAATTATAGATAATAGCATATCTAACCATAATTAAATAATTAACAGCAGCATATTTCAATTGTCGTTTCAATTGAAATCAAATTTAATAAATACAAGAACGTTAATCGTGAGTGATTGCTCACCTTTCGAGGCTAGAGAGATAGACAACAGAACAAGCTACAAATTCCAAAGCAGAACAAAATTGGCACGAATTTGACGATCAAAGCAAGGCTGGAATTGATGAGAACAATTTGAATTCAACTATATGGAATTAAAAGTCTAATATTAGCTTGTACAAAATAAAAATAAGATAAAGTCTTAATAATATATTTCAAAAATCAAAATATGTTTACAAAGATCAATTTAAAACACATATAAAAGTAAAATCTATGGATATTTTCAAATCACCATTTAACTTGATGCTTATGGCACAAAATTTCTATATATATAAATATATTTTAGAAACTAAACCAATGTATACTCATTTATATAAATTAATATATATATATAGACATACAATTCCCATTATAACCTTAGAATATATGTTATAGAAATTATATCAAAACTGATGTAACTATACATATGGTCAACTTTAAAAGAACCAACTTAATACTATATTATTATACTAACACTAATAGAGTATGAAGAGATTGTGTCTCAGTGTATAGGAATATAGCAAAGCGGGTACATTGTATTATGTAATAATAATGGGCTAACCCGCAAGGCCCAGTGTACATGTTTGTATTATAAATACCTCTGCTACTCTGTACAAACCAATATTTTGAGAATAATACAAATATACTCTTTCTTTTACATGGTATCAGAGCTCTTCTTTTTTTAAAAAAATTGCTTAACAGCAAATTGATCTAAATCCTCAAAGAATGGGAGAGGGAAACCTGAATCTCATCAGAATAAATCTCATCATTTGAGATTTTGGTTACACAGTCTAACAACTGTGCAACAATCTTGAAGTCTATCATCATTTGGAGTGCTAGCCCTGCCAAGAAAGGGAGATATCAGAGAAAATCTCATCACATATCACCCCTCTGGCTGCCACCAAACCATCAGATTATCAAGATTTCGATCAACTCACCTGAAGTGCCGTGCCTAGAGCCACTTGTCAGATTTGCTATCATCACTCAAGCAGTATCTGGCTGCACTTCATCCTTGTTATCATCTGTGTTACTGTATTTCTCCACCACTGATCATCTTCTTGATAGACTTTCATCACCATGTCTGAAGGAGGCAGTGACAACACACCTCAGGAGCATTCAAGAACTACTCAGCAACAATCAAGTATCACTCAAGAACTCATCAAATCCATAATCAAACCACAAAGTCAGATCATCACCATCCAACTTGATGAATCCAACTACCTGCTCTGGAAATTCCAGATTGAAACTGCTATCAGAGGATATGGACTACAAGAATATGTTCTTGGAACTCTAATTACTCCTCCAAGATTTACTACAGATCAAGAAGGAAAACTGGTAAGCAACTCTGAATATACAATTCATGAAAGACAAGATAGTCTAATTAGTTCTTGGCTATTATCATCAATTAGTGCCAGTTTATTACCACAATTAGTTGGATGTAAAACCACTCATGAAATATGGCACACTATTGAGCAGACATTTAGTTCTCAATCTGCTGCCAGAATAATGCAATATAAAAGACAATTGCAAAATTTGAGAAAAGACAATGTCAGCATGAGAGAATATCTCTCCAAGGCCAAGACAGTTTGTGATCAGTTAGCATCAGCTGGACATAAGGTAACTGACACTGAACAAATACTGTGCATCTTAAGTGGTCTGGATGAAGATTATGAAGCAGTAGTTACTGTAATATCATCTAATGAAAAGCTACCCTCACTACAAAGTGTTCAATCCATTTCTCATTGCACATGAGGGAAGACTAGAGCAAAAGAAATCAGTAAATTGGGAACATAATGCTAACTATGCAGCAATAAGCAAAAATAGAAATCAAGAAAAGAATCAAGGCAACAGAAACCAATCTAACAACCCTAGAGGTGGTCAATCAGGCAGATTCAGAGGTAGAGGTGGTAGATGGAACCCCAATAACAACAACAAACCAAGATGTCAAATCTGTGAAAGATATGGACACACTGCCAACAAATGCTATTTCAGATTTGATGTCAACTTTACACCAGCACAACAAGGCAACAATAACTCAAGATCTCAAAATCCTAATGCCAACATGGTCAGTGCACAACAGGAGTCAACATCAGAAAACACAAATGCAAATATAGCAAAAACTGAAGACGTACATGATGATAGCTGGTACCCAGACTCTGGTGCAACAAACCATGTAACAAACAACATGAGCAACTTGAATCTTGGCAACAAAGAATACAAAGGTACACATTCATTACATATGGGTAATGGTAACCCTATTAAAATCTCTCACATTGGAAATGCAAGCATTAATGGAGCCAGACAATTATACCTTAATAATCTGCTAATGGTTCCATTAATCAAAAAAAATCTAATGAGTGTGTCACAATTTGCTAAAGACAACAATGTATACTTTGAGTTTCATTCTACATACTGTCTAGTTAAAGATAATCTAACTGATGAAGTTCTCTTGCAGGGTAAAGAACATAGGGGACTATACAAATTTGATGCACCAAAATCAAGAAATGTTGAAAACAGTAAAAAATGGTGTAACATCTCTGAAACTAAAATTACTGAAAATTTTGATGTATGGCATTATAAATTAGGCCATCCTAGTCTAAATGTAATGAGACATGTCTCGAGCTGTTGTGACAATACTCATATTAGTAAAATTCCTGATTGTTATACTTGTACATTTTGTCAAATGGGTAAAAGTCATAAGCTTGTATTTCCACATTCAAAGACTATCTACAACAAACCTCTTGATCTTGTTGCTACAGATTTATGGGGTCCAGCCCCTATATATGCTGATTATGGTTATAAGTATTATATTTCATTCATTGATGCCTATTCTAGATATGTTTGGATTTACTTCCTCAAGTCAAAATCTGAAACTAAAGATGCTGTAGTACAGTTTATCTCTAATGCAGAAAGACAGACAAACTGTCAATTAAAAGCCATACAAACAGATGGTGGCAAAGAATTTCTACCTCTGAAAAGTTACTTTCAAACAAAAGGGATAACACAGAGAATCACATGCCCATACACTTCTGAGCAAAATGGCCTCATCGAAAGAAAACACAGGCACATAGTTGAAACTGGTCTGACATTGTTGGCACAGGCATCTCTACCACTAAAATTCTGTCCAGATGCCTTCTCTACTGCAGTCTATCTAATTAATAGACTGCCTACAAAGGTTATAAAATTTAAAAGTCCAATGGAAGTGCTATTCAATGTCAAACCAGATTATCAAAGTCTAAAGACTTTTGGATGCCTATGTTTTCCCTATCTAAGGCCATACAACACACATAAATTAGATTACAGATCTAAGCCATGTACTTTCTTAGGGTATGCTATCAGTCAGAAAGGATATAAATGCCTTGATGAGAATGGTAAAATATACATATCTAGACATGTTATATTTAATGAGCATGAGTTTCCTTTTAGAGATGCAGCATTCAAAACAACTCAAAAAATATGCAATTCCAAGCTTTCAATACCTCAAGTGCTACCCTCACCAGAAATTGTCATACCAATAAGTAGCAATGGCCAGCACGAAGAAAGTAGCATTAGTCCTCAACACACAGAGTCCACAAATGAACCAGGTCAAGGAAGTGCTTCGGTAACTTCTGACAGTACAGCATCAGATAGTCATCAACCAGACCCCTGTCAAATACTGCATGACAATCGGTCATACAGTACTCAACCAGGAGGCACTACTGAAGTTGGACATCCAACCACACCTGCACAAACTAGGCACCACATGATGACAAGAGCAAAGTGTGGAGTATTCAAACCAAAATTATATAGTATTGAGGCAGAAATCACTGAGCCTACCACATATCAACAAGCAATCCTGAATGAAAACTTGGAAAAGGCCATGGAAGAGGAATACAATGCACTAATAAAAAACAAGACATGGGATCTTGTACCACTACCAATGAATAAAAACATAGTTGGATGCAAATGGACTTTTAGACTAAAGAAAAATCCAGATGGCTCAATTCTTAAATACAAGGCAAGATTGGTGGCTAAGGGATATTCACAACAAAGTGGATTTGACTTTAAAGAAACTTTCTCCCCTGTTGTGAAACCCACCACCATCAGAGTTATATTAACAATTGCCTTGCATAAGAATTGGCCCATCAAACAATTAGATGTTAATAATGCCTTTCTTAACGGTGAATTGCATGAGGAAGTATATATGGAGCAGCCACAAGGGTTCACAAATGAAAACAAAAGGCAGCTAGTATGCAGACTCAACAAAGCACTCTATGGGCTCAAGCAAGCACCACGAGTTTGGTTTGACAAGCTGAAAACAACTCTAGCGAAACATGGCTACAACCCTACTAAATCTGATAACTCATTATTCATTAAACTTGTTAATGATACAATAGTCTATATACTAATTTATGTTGATGACTTTATCATTACAGGCAGCAACGAATCAGAAATAATGAACATCACACAATGCTTGAAAGAAGAATTTTCAATCAAGGATCTGGGGGACTTACACTACTTCCTTGGCATAGAAGTCAAAAGAATATTAGAATCAAAGATTCACTTAAATCAAAGAAAATACATCAATGAAATACTGGTTAAGGCCAAAATGGACAAGGCCAATCCACTACCTACTCCAATGATAAGCAACTGCCATTTATCAAAAAATAAAGGTGAACCAATACTAAATGATAAGGAATACAGGAGCATAGTGGGAGCACTGCAGTATGCTACTATTACCAGACCAGACATCTCATTCAGTGTAAACAAAGTAAGCCAGTTCATGCAAAGACCCCTTAATGAACATTGGAAAGCAGTCAAAAGGATCTTAAGATATCTAAAGGGCACAATCAATCAAGGATTAATTCTACAAACTAGTGCCACTTTAAACATTAATGGCTTTACTGATTCAGATTGGGCTACTGATCAGGACGACAGAAAGTCTACAACTGGATACTGTGTCTATCTAGGCAAAAATCCAGTGTCGTGGTGTGCAAAGAAACAATCTACAGTATCTAGATCCAGCACTGAGGCTGAGTACAGGAGTATTGCTAGCATTACAGCTGAAATTATGTGGCTAACATCATTACTAAGTGAACTTCAAATCAAAACATGCAACAAACCAACTATCTGGTGTGACAATCAAAGTGCTATTTCAATTTCAGAGAATCCAGTACTTCACTCTCGCACAAAGCACATCGAGCTCGATTTATGCTTTGTGAGAGAGCAAGTAATGAAGAAAAACATCAAAGTCAGATACATACCTTCAACTTACCAAAAGGCAGACATCCTAACCAAGCCATTATCTCGACTGAACTTCATCAGATTCAACCGAGAACTCAACGTGGATGAAGCAGACATCAACCTTAGATCCAAGGCACAGATCTATATTCCTGATGCCTTCAAGAATGGAGACAAAGATTGTCAAAGCCCCATTTTACAGCTCGACTACAAGTGAAGTCAGATCTATACTCCTCAAGCATTCGTGAACGATGTTGAGGAGCATCTAAACCTCAATTTCTAACTGGAACAGAGGAAATCGAATCAAAGTATCTAGAGAAATTATTTTTTCACTGGCGCCTCCAAATATCACAAACCCTAACTTTCGCGTTAGGTTTGAGGGGGCATAATAGAGTATGAAGAGATTGTGTCTCAGTGTATAGGAATATAGCAAAGCGGGTACATTGTATTATGTAATAATAATAGGCTAACCCGCAAGGCCCAGTGTACATGTTTGTATTATAAATACCTCTGCTACTCTGTACAAACCAATATTATGAGAATAATACAAATATACTCTTTCTTTTACAAACACACTCTACAACATAGTTATGAAATCTATATATATACCTCATATAAACCATGACTCGTATACACTAACAGGTTATATATAACTTACATAATCATATATATATATATATATATAAATAATCCACAGATCAATGTAAACTTACAGAAGCCTATATATATACAACTATATAATTTTTGTATAACATATCTTATATAAACTGTATATACACTTTTCCAAAAATGTTAATATAAACGTGAATATAACAATATATATATTTAAATAGTTTCATATAGTTTTAAAACATGTAAAATATACATAACTTAACCATGTAAAATATAACTAGGCAGAACACTGTCTTTATAAAAATCTATATACAAACATACATATGCAGACTATACGCATATTAAAATATGTACCCATCATATATATATTTATATATATATATATATCTCATATATATAACACTAAACTGTATAAAATGTCAGATATAAAACTTACACATATAACACAACATATATATAAATAACCAGTAACTGACTTGCATATATCTAACCAAACACAAAACACATACACATTCTTTCAAAATTCTATATATGAATATAGATGCGAATATAGCTAAATATAATATATACAATATAAATTTCAAAACAGCCTTCAGCGAAAAATATATATACTAACTGTAAAATATAAATATACTATATATATAAGCTAACTTATATGATATTCAGTAAATCTAAATTATGTGAAATCATATATACAATCATATATTACTATATTACCAATATAACAAACATACTATAACCAAACTAATATAAACAATATATATATACAACTGATATATATACCTTAATAACAGAGACAAGAGATGACCGACAAAAGGAAGAAGGGAAAACGAAGGCTGAAGGTGGAGACCGAATCTTGGTGAGCTGGTGGGGTTTTAGGTGGCGGCTAGGTGAAAGAGGGACGGAGACGAGGCTTGCGTGCCTTGGGAGATGAGGCGGATGGAAGGGAAGGATGTAGCTATGCGGAGGGAAGAAAATGTGAGCATGAGGTGGAAAGTGAAAGAAATGAGAAGTTTGCAAAAGTGGAAACTGATTTATAAACGCAAATAAAGTATGAGCTGTTGCCAAATCAATGTATACAAACGTACACAAATAAATGAATCTGAGAAAAAGCAGAGGCAAACAGTTGATAGAACGTTTTGAAATAGAATAAATGGAAAATGAAACGGACCCAAAATGGAATGGCAAGGCAAATTGAACAGTTTCAAAGTTGCAAAAACAGTGAACAGTCAAATACAAGATATGTGAAAATAATGAAAATATCAAATGTCGAATGCTATGATTTGGTGAATAATTAAAGAAAATCAGTACAGTGGTCCAGGCTGTACGTTTCAAATTTAAAAGGCAGAGGAATTAAAAGTCACGGTTAAAGGTACCGTTACAACGAATAGTTTACTGCTTCCGTCGCGTAACGGATCTCAAAATACAGAAATAAATATACCGCTGAGATCAACACGATGAGGTGAACAAAACAGTATACAGATATCAGTGGTACGATCATCCTATCAAAAGTCGATAATCGGTACCGATATACGTTGCTATTCCATACGGAAAAATCCAAACGGAGCTAGAAACGTCCGAATTTCGCGAAACGAATTTCGCAGTCTGATTCAGAGTGTTCTAAATAAATTTTCTCATGTTGACATATTTAGGTTTCGGAATACTTTTAAATTCAACTGTTATTAACTGATTTAAATTGAAATAAAATCACACGATAAAATAAACATTCATATTATCAGATGAAAATTTACCAGTTGCTATGTAAAAATAGACGTATTCTAAATAATAAATTTTTATCTTCAAATTTTATTGTTTAAAAATTTCACAAAATTTCAATTAATTTAATAAATAAAATCATTTAAAGTTTTGGGTTGTTACAGGTATGGCATCAAAAATTTCAGACAACCTTGATCAACTTAGGGTATAAGTCAACCAAGTCGAACAATTCACTATATATGAAAACAAGTCATGGACAAACCGTCTATCTACTAGTATATGTGGATGACATACTAATCACAGGTAGTGACAATCAGCAAAACTATTCAGCATTTAAATCAAACTTTCTCTATCAAAGAACTTGGTGACTTAAGCTACTTCTTGGGTATAAAAGTCATAAAGAAGAGTGCTACAAAGCTTGTTTTAAGTCAAAAGAAATATATTTCAGAGATTCTTGCCAGAGCAAAAATGGATCTAGCCAAACCACTGCCTACTCCTATGACCAGTAATCTACATCTTTCTAAAGACAAAGGAGAACTTATTTCTAATGATCGACAATATAGAAGCATAGTATGTGCTCTACAGTACGTTACAATTACAAGACCAGAAATATGTTACAGTGTCAATAGAATATGTCAATTTATGCAACGACCAAGAGACGAGCACTGGAAGGCAGTAAAGAGAGTATTGCGCTATCTTAGAGGAACAATCAATCATGGAATATCATTACGTACATGCAAAGAGTTAAATATACAAGCTTACGCTGACGCCGACTGGGCTACCGACCCAGACGACAGAAGATCCACCTCTGGGTTTTGCATTTATCTTGGTGACAATCCAATCTCATGGTGCTCAAAGAAGCAAGCAACGGTCTCACACTCCAGTACTAAAGCCGAGTACAGATCAGTTGCCAGTACAACTGCAAAATTAATTTGGATCGAACAATTATTATGCGAAATCGGAATTAAGCCAACAAAAAAGTCAATAATTTGGTGTGATAACCTGAGTATAGTAGCTCTCTCTGCTAATCCAGTTCTCCATTCACGAACAAAGCACATTGAGATCGATCTGCACTTTGTTCGTGAACAAATCAGTAAAGGAAAGCTTGATGTTCGTCACGTTTCTGCTGAATACCAACGCGCTGACATTTTAACAAAGGCGCTCTCAACTAAGAACTTCTCAAGACTCAAAATCGACTTAAAAATGGTGGACAGCAGCGCCGGTGATGAAGCAAAAGAAACCCGGTTAGGGTAGACAAAGCAAGTTAGATTTATGAGATCTAACTTGACTCTGTATCTCAGATGTGAAGATGTTGGTGTCTCTCATAAAAATTTCCATTGCGGCACAAGAGAAAAGAGAGGGCGAAAACCCTAGATAAATTTGAGGGGAAGTAATAATGTATACGAACTGAAACTCAGTGTGTTTATTCTACTTTAGTATAGAGTTCGGGTACAATGTATTACTAACCCGACTTGGACCATTTATTCTTACTCAGTCTCTTTATATACAAACAGAGTACAGTCTGTAGCAGATTATCATCAAAGCATCTAATAAAATACATTTTCATATATTTCAAATTCTCTGTTATCCAATAATCTTCTACATTATGATAACATGTTAGCCTTTATTCAACTTGTGATGTTTATGGACTTCATTTTCCTTTCCATTTCTCAATAAAGTCCAGCTGACAATTGTAATATTTGTTTCCAAGGCAAGATATTACCTTTATAAGTAGCACGTTTAGCATCCACCTATTCTCAACTTTAGACTCTTTGTCACAATAGGCTAAAAAAAGTATATAGCTTATAGGTTAGAAATCAATTGCACCAATGGTAATGAAAATAAAAATAAAAGACACACTCAGGGGGAAAAGGAACGACTCTAAACCAAAACAAAAGTTGTCCATGATCCTAAAGTCTTTATAAAATCAGAGGAAATTATTTGAAATTAAATCCAACTTATAGAGTTGATAAGTACTTCTACACAATGATTTTAATAGAAATCAAAGCAACCCAATCGTAAATTATCAAAAAACTTAAAATCCAACCATTTTCATAAAAGCTATCTGCAACTATGTCATAAATAATGGCTAACATATCATCACAAAACTAGCTTTAAACAAACTGTTTCATACTTTACCAACAAATGAATCATAACTTGCATTGTACATTAAAATTAAGTATCTTGTATGTATTTTTAAGTTAATTATTAGCTAGTGAGGATTAGTGCAAATGAACACTTTTATAAAAGCATGTTTCCAAATCATGACAGCAGAAATCCTTATTGTAAAACTACATTACTACAATCCAAATCAAATCCCTAGAAAGATCTGAACATTAATTCTGATAAACCCTTTGGTTCCAACAGTTGAGCAAGCTCATACAAATTGAAGATGATAATGAGAGAAGGAAACGTATTAGAAGGCTATGCTTAGAAGAATATAAGAGAAGAGCAACAAAAAAGCAAAAGAAATTAATATGCATGTTGCACATGCACAAGTGACACATGGACCAGAAATGAAGGGAACAATACCTGAAGCAACGCAGGAATTAACAACAACAGGCCAGGCTTGAAGCATGCACCCAAAAGCTCAGGCAACCATTCCAGTCCAGCTGGAGAAAAAAATTAGAGGATCTGAATAAAGAAATAACAAAATACAGTTAGTTATAGGTGTGTGCTTGGGACAAGTGTCAAAATATGTATGGGATACCTGCAAATCAGAAATATATGAAAATTGTATGTGTGTGTATATGAGGAGTATCCTGTAATAATAAATATGCTGAAATCAAAATCAAAATGCTGATTTCAAAAAAAAAATCAAAATGCAGACTTATTAATGTCCATCTTTCTCATATCCTCTTCTTCATATTACATTTGTTCTTTATCTCGTTATTACATCAAATAATCAACACTAGCTTACACTAAACAACATCTTCACTGTATATCACTAAAGTCTCACAAAAGAAACACTTGGGCTCGTCACAAATGATATCAAATTCAATAACTTTGGATCAGATCAGCTCTCATGATTGTTATAACGAGATTCCAACTAGAGACCACTCGAATCGAAACCCCACAAGCACAGTGGAAGACGAGATCATGGTAAGAAGTGTAAAAACAACCAATCGATAATACAATTCCAATCTCAACCAATCCAAAGACAATCATAATCCCAAACAAGCAATTCAGAAAACAAGGCAATAACGAAAAATAAATCACACAGCAATTTATAGTGGTTCCACTAACGTTGTGTTAGTGTACATCCACTTTAAGAGAGAGCTTTATTAATATTGATGAGAAGAGTACAAGAGATTGAATACAATGATCAAAATTCTAATTAGAAATTGATTTGTGGAGAAGAGAATTGAAGAAAAATTAGATTTTGATTAAACCCTAATCAGTGGAGGCTAATCTCTTGCAGTTGCTTGCCTCTGGATCTGGAAACTGAAGCTAACTTATATAGGAGAAGAAAAACCCTAGGCAATGTTCCAAAATTGGTCCCACAGATGTCACAAATCTTCACGCCAAGTCCTCAGCGAAAAAACAGCCGGAAGTCGCCTCAGACGTCTGACCAACATGGTCAGACGTCTGACTTAAGCTACTGGAAAATGTTTGCTTCAGCTCAGACGTCTGTGGTCAGACGTCTGGTAAATGTTTCTGGAACCAACTTTGCACAGACTCAGACGTCTGAGCTCATTCACTGGAAAACATTTTTTTCCAGAATCAGACGTCTGACCCTTCTGGTCAGACGTTTGAGCTTATTCTCTAGAACAACAATGCAATTTCCAGAAGGGCCAGACGTCTGGCCATTCTCCTCAGACGTCTGACCCTGCCCAAACCAGCCTACTCCACCTTCTTCCTTATAACTTCCATTTCCGAACTTCGATTTGCGAACCGTTTTCTCCGTTGCGAAGCTACTTTCGACCTCTACAAATCCCCATATAGTGTCGCCAAAATTTAACAAATGATGACTAGCATGAAGACCATTGGATCTGAATGAATCATCACAGAATTTTGGGATCTGGACAAAAATAGCAAAAGTTATCAACTAAGCATTTACATGAAGAGATGATTGAAGTAGAGCAGGATTTAATAAATGTGAGCTCTAAAGTAATTTATATTAAGGAAGTTTTACATACAAGGATACAAAAATTCGATCAACTTCTGTCCCACCAAACTATTCCGGACTAGAACATAACCTCTACATTCACATCCACCTCAATCCCCATTACTACAATAAGATAACACCACTAACAAATCTTCTCACCACCTACAAAACACCATATTAGACAAAACAAAACATTATCCCAAAGAAACCAAACAAATTACTCACCAACAAAACATGAGACCAACCATCACTCTACATATACTTATAACCCACCACCATATCAATCATAACCCACAACCTAAACACACTAGCTCCGCCAATCAAAGACTATCATTTATCAAAAATTACCCATCCACAATTACAATTCCATAACCCACATCATTACACCCTAGCAAGTCCTTCCACTACAAACTAACAAAACTAGATTTCCCTACTTATAATGGAGATAACCATGTATTAGCTTGGCTAATAAGTAGAACAAGTTCTTCAGTATTAGGAAGTGTCAAAATCAGAATGTGTTCAAATATATGCATTTCACCCAAGGGAAGAATCACTAAACTGGTACTCTTAGTATTCCACAAATGTTAACCACCATCAAATTTGGGCTGTCTTTCATGAGGAAATAACAAGACGGTTTGGAGGCCCTGAAATGAGTAGACCCTTTGATGTATTGGCTAACGTGAAGCATAAAACCATAGTTAAAGACTATCCCATAAAGCTTGAAAAGTTGGCAAGCTTGCTTGATAAATCACACCATCAT
The DNA here is from genome assembly GCA_030737815.1 of Allium fistulosum. Lineage (NCBI taxonomy): Eukaryota > Viridiplantae > Streptophyta > Magnoliopsida > Asparagales > Amaryllidaceae > Allium > Allium fistulosum. The sequence continues at coordinate 638,128,718 of CM060907.1, read as the reverse complement.
TGATAAGTTCATAGTTGGCTTAAAACAATAAATTAAATTTGAAGCCATAGCAGCACAACCAAATTTTTTTGGAGCAGTAATTGCCTTAGCAAAGACTTATGAGGAAAAATACTTAGTCATGAGAAGATACTCTATATACAAGTACTCACCTAATATACCATCAGTCTTGTCTAATCCATCACCCAGCCCTAACCAGTAAATGAGAAACCCGACAAAACCAACACCATTCACCAAAATAATACCCAGCGATATAGTTACAAGAAGAGACAAAAATATTTGTTATACATGTAATGAAAATTGGCATAGCGGTCAAAATGTAGAAAAAAAATATTATTCTTAATGGTAGCTTCATCACAAATAACACTGATAATAGTGATTTAGAAAAAGAACAAGAGACATAAACACATGATGTGTTAGACATTACACGACTGGCCAAATCATTACAAGCCCTTGCTGGTTTAACATCAACCTATACATTTAGGGTACAGTGACAACTAGAAGGATTTCCCCCTTTTGCTCTTAGGCATTTAGGTTCTACCCACAACTTTATCAATAACCAATTAGCTCACAAACTAAACTTTCCTATAACCCAAAATTAAGAATTCCATGTGATAGCCAGTGGATAGCACATGAAGGGAATGAGGGTTTGCACCGATATACCATTTCAATGTCAAGGAGTACACATGCCAATTAATTAGCTTTTACTTCCCTTTGAAGGTTGGCAAATGTTACTGGGGGTACAATGGCTCAGCAAGTTAGATGACATTACATTAAAGTTCAAAACATTGCAACTTAAATTCAATTACAAATGAATCATGAGAGTTTGCAAGGCATTAAATCTACATCACCCAAAGTTGTGAGTGAAAACTCAATTTCAAAAGAAATGACACACCATAGCCTTTATTGAGAAATACTTCTTTGCAGTTGCATATACATCTCCATCTGCCCATATCAGCCATTCATCCATCTGCGTTTTAATCAGAGCCGTTCCTTTGCAATGTGGGTTCATGGGCTTTAAAGCCCATCATCAAAGCTGCTGTTTAGCTTTATAGAGAATCTTGTACAACCCTCTTATATATAAGCACTGTCATTACTGTGTAAAGACATAGAAGATCATTTCAATAAAATCATTCTTCTTTTTATCATTTCTGCAATTTCATATTTCTTTCAAAATCTTTTATGGTATCAGAGCCATAAAAAAACTGCTTAACAGCAAAAGAAAGAGGAAGGAGTAATAAAACTCATCAGATTGATCGTCATCATCTGAGTTTCATCTCTTATCAGAGATTCAAATCTCATCACTTAAGAGATTGATCCAGCATTTGAATCCCGTGCCTCGCCAGTTTGTTATCTCTGGCTGCAACAAGATTCAACATTGAATCTTGAATGAAAGCAATCAAAAGTCTCAGAAATTCAGATCAAGAAACCAGAAAAAAAAACATCACAACAAGTGGGAAATTGCCATCCAGAAAGAAAACTCATTAGAAAGTTCATCATCTAAAGTTTTCTTTTGTTGCAACTTACCAATTCTGCATTAATTTCCAGATTCTTGAAACCTGATTCTTGATCAAGACGGTTCTATTCATTCTTTTTGATCCGTCATCCTCTGTTATTGTTAAACCAGATTCATCATGGTTGAAGAAGACAATTCAGCCACATCATCCAACCCAAATACTTCTCAACTCTCTGACACAACAGAAAGTTTGATCAAGACCGTGACAAGTCCACAGAGCCAATTAGTAACAGTACACTTGAATGAAGATAACTATCTTCTATGGAAACTTCAAGTCGAAACAGCAATTCAGGGATATGGGCTTGAGAGCTACATTCTTGGAACCATACAAATTCCACCAATTCGCATCACTGACAAAGAAAACAAAGTTATTAACAATGAGGAGTATGTGAGATATCATAGATAAGATAGACTCATATGCTCATGGTTGTTATCATATATAAATGTGAATCTTCTATCACATGTGATAGGGTGTAAAACTGCTAATGAAATCTGGACTACTATTGATAAGGTCTTTAATAGTCAATCTGCTGCTAAAGTGATGTTCTATAAAAGACAGTTACACAATATCAAGAAAGACAGCCTCAACATGAGATAATACCTCTCAAAAATCAAGACAACCTGTGACTTGCTGGAAGCTGCAGGTCACAAGATCTTCGATTCTGAGTAGATAATGACAATATTAAATGGATTAAATGACGAATATGAAGCAGTAGTGGCAGTTATATCATCTCAAAAAACTCTGCCATCAATAGATGATGTTCATTCTGTATTGCTTGCATATGAGGTAAGAATTGATAACAAGAAAGTCCATGAATCAGATTTCTCTGTGAATTATGTTGCCAACTACAAAGGAAAAGGACAAACCAGCAATAAACCAGAATAGACAATGCAAAGGGGTGGATATTCAAATAGATCCAGAGGAAGAGACAGATGGATCAGTAATAACAGGCCTAAGTGTCAGATTTGTGAAAAACTGGGTCACACTGCAGCAAAATGCTACATCAGGCTAAACTTGAACTATGTTCCAGGACAAAACAACAACAATCAAAGAAATCAAAATTTCAGCGCAAATATGGCACAAGTTCAACATGATTCAAGTAATCTATCTGAAAAAAGAAACCGACAAATTAAGATTGCAAAACCAGAACATATTTAAGATGAGGATTGGTATCCAGATTCAGGAGCAACAAATCACATCACCAACAATTTGAGCAATCTAAATCTTGGAAACAAGAAATACAAAGGTATGAATTCTATACACATGGGTAATGGAAAATCAATTGCAATCACACACACTGGCAGTACATACATTATGGGAAAAAGGCAACTATATTTAAATAATTTACTTAGGGTGCCACTAATTAGAAAAAATCTGCCGAGTGTGTCACAGTTTGCAAAAGACAACAAAGTTTACTTTGAAATTTATCCATATCACTTCTTAGTTAAGGATATCCTAACTAGAGACATTCTCTTGCAGGGTAAAGAATATAAAGGTCTGTACAAGTTCAGTGTGACTAATCCAAGAAAACCAGAATTTAAAAGAATTTGGCGTAATAATTCTGAAATCAAAAAGGAAGAAAATTGTAAGATCTTTGATATGTGGCACTGTAAATTGGGACATCCAAATACTATAATTGTAAAGCATATTTTGAATAATAGCAACATTTCTTTTAATGATATTTCAATGCCATATATCTGCACATACTGTCAAATGGGAAAATGTCATAAATTACCATTCTTAAATTCTGAAACACTTTACAACAAGCCACTTGAACTAGTTGCTACTGACCTATGGGGGCCTGCACCACTACACAGTGATTATGGCTATAAATACTATATATCCTTTGTTGATGCTTATTCTAGATATGTTTGGATATATTTCTTAAAGTCAAATGATCAAACTTATAATGCTGTATTGCAGTTTATATCTGAGGCAGAAAGACAAACCAACTTTCAAGTTAAAGTAATACAATCTGATGGTGGAACATAGTACATGCCTCTAAAGCAGTACTTTCAGAAGAGATGGATTGTTAATAGAACAACCTACCCTTACACTTCTGAACAAAATGGGCTTGTTGAAAGAAGACACAGAAAAATTGTTGAAACTGGTCTCACTTTGCTAGCACAAGCATCCATGCCATTAAAATTTTAGCCAGATGCTTTTGCTACAACTGTCTTCTTAATTAATAGACTACCATCAAAGATTCTGAAATTTAAAAGTCCAATAGAAATTTTGTTTAATATCAAACCAGATTATCAAAATTTGAGAATTTTTGGTTGTCTATGTTTTCCTTATTTCAGACCATACAATACTCATAAGTCAAATTTCAGGTCATCTCCTTGCACTTTTTTGGGTTATACTACTAACCAAAAGGGATATAAGTGTATAGACAATAATGACAGGATTTTTATTTCAAGGCATGTAGTGTTCAATGAAAAAGTTTTTTCTTTCAAGGAATCAGAATTAAAACATCAAAGAAAGTATATAATCCAAAATATTCTCTGCCTCCCATACATGTCTTACCTGAGGAAGTGATACAAGTTCCTAAAGCATCAAGAGAAGTTGATGGCAGTCCTCACACAAGTGAACCTGACTCACAACACCCTATGTCCAATTATGGACCAAGTCATGAGCAAGTTGAGTCATCAAATACACCTGCACATGTATCTCAACAAGGAGTAAATTTGCATTCTACACCTCATCAAACTTCAGAAGAAACACAGACTTACAATGATCATCAGCAACAAGAGGAAAACATTCATTATCAACAAGATACTAGAGCAGGTGATATGGAGCAGGAAGAGGTGTATATGGAGCAGCCGCATGGATTCATACAGAGAGGAAATGAAAATCTAGTTTGCAGATTAAACAAAGCTATTTATGGGCTGAAACAGGCCCCAAGGGTGTGGTTTGAAAAGCTTAAAGAGACTCTCACTGGACTGGGCTACAATGCTACAAAATCTGACAACTCTTTGTTCACAAAATTTAGTAATAACATAATTGTCTATGTACTTATATATGTTGATGATTTTATCATTACAGGTAATAATGAAGAGGAGATTGGCAGTCTGATAAACTACTTAAATCAGAAATTCTCTGTTAAAGATATGGGTGACTTAAACTACTTTCTTGGAATTAAGGTCAAAAGACATTCAAACTCATCTATTCAACTAAGTCAGAGAAAGTACATTACTGAAATCTTAAACAGAGCAAAAATGAATCAAGCAAATCCTATTTCCACTCCTATGGTCAGCAACTTACATGTCTCTAAATACAAAGGTGAAGCAATAACCAATGATAAACAATACAGAAGCATTGTTGGAGCATTACAGTATGCAACTATTACAAGACCTGAAATTGCCTACAATGTCAACAAAGTCAGCCAATTCATGCAACAACCAACAGATGAACACTGGAAAATGGTGAAAATGATCTTACGATATCTCATAGGAACAACTGACTTTGGTTTAACACTGGAAACAAGCAGATACATCAATATTACCAGATATGCGGATGCTGATTGGGCATCTGGTCCTGATGACAGAAGATCTACAACAGGCTATTGCATATTTTTAGGCAATAACCCTATATTATGGTGCTAAAAAAACAAACTACCGTATCAAGATCTAGTACAGAGGCCGAATATAGAAGTGTAGCCAATGCAACAATAAAAGTAATGTGGATTCAGTCCCTACTTGGTGAATTACAGATTGAACTTAACAGTAAATCAGTTATATGGTGTGATAATCTCAGCACAGTTCATCTTACTGCTAATCCAATATTACACTCAAGAACAAAGCATATGGAATTAGATCTATATTTCGTGCGCGAACAAGTAGCAAAAGGAGAGTTGGAAATAAACCACATACCTTCCACTTACCAAGTTGCAGACATATTGACCAAGCCTCTGTCTAAGATGAACTTCATTCGACTTAGAGAGAAACTGAAAGTGAATAACTCTCAAGGCAGCAGAAAGTCTACTGACGAAAGAGTCGCCTCAGAGGATACTTCCAGACAGCAGTTGAAAGAACATCCAGTTTGCAGCTCTCAATCGAACAAATTGATGAAAAGATGGACCTTAAAGTCGAGTTGCAACTGAAATCAGCAACTTTAAGTCTAATTCCAACTAAAGGAAGAATCTTCAGTTAATCTCAAGACAAATTGATGAGAAGATTGACTTCAAGGTCGGGTCGCTATCGAAATCAGCAACTTTAAGTCTGACTTCAACTAAAGGAAGATTCGAAGTTCTTACCAATTTTAAATTTTCTCTTGGAATCGCACTGATGAGAGGATTTGGGAAAAAGATTCATCAAACCCTAGCTACCGAAGGGTTTGCAGGGGAGTATTGAGAAATACTTCTTTGCAGTTGCATATACATCTCCATCTGCCCATATCAACCATTCATCCATCTACGTTTTAATCAGAGCCATTCCTTTGCAATGTGGGTTCATGGGCTCGAAAGCTCATCATCAAAGCTGCTGTTTAGCTTTATAGAGAATCTTGTACAACTCTCTTATATATAAGCACTGTCATTACTGTGTAAAGACATAAAAGATCATTTCAATAAAATAATTCTTCTTTTTATCATTTCTACAATTTCATATTTCTTTCAAAATCTTTTAGCCTTAGTTTTCAATTACACATATACACCATCAACACAACTCCTCCTTAGCCAAAATAGACCTTTTACCCCCTTAATTACCATAGGTAATCACTCAAATCATTCAAAAATTCCCACAAGTATTTGCAAAACCAAGCACTCTACCACCTAAAAGACCCATAGAGCATCAAATTCCTCTCTTACCCAATTCCAAATCTATTGCCTAAGAACTGACATACATTCCTACCATTTAAAAAAGAGATTGAGAAACTAGTTGAAGAAATGTTACAGTCAGGGGTTATAAGGCTAAGTCACAGTCCTTATTCATAACCAATAGTCGTGGTTAAAAAGAATGATGGTAGTTGAAGGCTATGCGTTGACTATAGAGGTTTAAACTAAATAACTCAAAATAATAAATTTCTAAATCCTTTAGTAGACGATCTATATAATGAATTACATGAGGCAAAGTACTTTACTAAACTGGGTCTAATGTCAGGCTACCATCAAATTAGGATAAATGAGCATGACATTCATAAGACAGCCTTCAGAACACATGAGGGCCACTATGAATTTGTCGTCATGCCATTTGGCTCAACAAATGCCCCCATCAACCTTTCAAGCACTGATGAATAAATCTTCAAAAAATATCTTAGGAAGTTTCTCTTTATATTTTTTATTGATATTCTAATATATAGTGCAAACTAGCAAGACCATATAACACACTTGATCCTAACTATGCAGGTCCTGGAAGATAATAGCTTGGTTGTTAAGCTATCTAAGTGTTCATTTTGTTAGAATTCTCAAAAATAGTGAATGAGATATATCTCACATCGCCAAAAATAAGTCCATTTTCTTGTTTATATAGTGTACTCTCAATCCCTATATTGGCTCTTAGGGTCAGGTAATTTTGTGCGAGGGGGAGGACCTATATGGCCATGGACTACCGCCCGCCCGTCCGAATGAACCGGGTGCGGGTCCAATAAGATTGGGCTGTGTCATATATTTTTGCTACCTAAAAAATAGACTGATTTTAAAATAGAAGTGTGTTTAAATAGATACGGATTTTTCAACGGTTGTGACCATTGCAAACTGATGAAGAGACGCGATTTTTTCAGATGAACGTTACAACGAACAGCAGCAGTTCTGAACCGTTGCAAACGAACGACCGCGGCTGTTACAAACATCAACAGTTTTTGGCGTTGCAAATGAAAGGAAGTGCCTGTTGCGAATAGTAACACTTTTTGGCGTTGCAAATGAAGGGATGCTACTTTTCTCAACGGGTGTAGCCATTGGGAATTCGACTATAAATAAGAAGGAAACATGATCACTTTCCTCATTGAATTTCAAAACCGAATTATCTCTTCTTTATCTTCATTTCTTAAAATCATAATCAGTCCTATCACACAGAAGATCATACACATCACGATCTCGAGCAGCTTACGTCTGTTGTATCTTGGGAGACTTTGAATAAAGTCTTAAGGAAATTGTTACGACAAGCCTCAAACGAAATTTCCTTCTTCAACCGGTTAGATTTCTAGTTGATTTATATATATATATATATATCATTTTCGTTTCTACGTTGTACTATTTCTTTAAATAGTATAACGTTTGATTTATCGCTATAGTTATTATTACTATAGTTGCTAGTATGTTTTTGTAATTAATTACAACATACTTATTGTTAAAAATAGCTAATACAGAATTCCAAAGTAGTGGAAATCTGATTTGTAAACTTGTGAGACGAGTTTATTATTGATTAGTCTCTGTTTTGTTATACTAGATGTATAACACATTTGCTCAGTGGCAAGTTGAATAATTATGCCACATAATTTCTCATAATGGGGTCACAGTTAATCTAGAAAAAACCAAATTGATAAATGACTAGCCAATTCAAAAATCATTGAATGCATTAAAAGGGTTTTTTGGGCAAGCAAGCTACTACAGAAAGTTCATAAATGGATCTGGAGGGGTATCTCAATAAGTCACTAATTTACTGAAGAAAAATGCTTTTCAGTGGAACAACTAGGCACAACACGCATGAAGCATTGAAACATTGTTCAACAATCTCTCCCATATTAACCATGCCAGATTCTACACAAGATTTCATAATTGGGTGTGATGCATCAGGACATGCTATAGAGGAAGTGCTACTTCAAAATGGCGAACCAATATCCTACTTGAGTTAAGCTTTACAAGGTAGAAACACATCATTATCCATTTATGAAAAGGAATTGCTTGCACTAATTTTAGAAATAAGAAAGTGGTCATAATACTTGTTTGGAAGGAAATTCATTATAAAGATAGATCACAAAATCTTCAAGTAATTACTTGATCAAAGACTTGCACACAACATCCAAAACAAATAGCTAATTTTTTTTATGGCTTTGACTACTTGGTGGAATTCAAGTCAGTTAAAGAAAATATCATTGCTGATACACTCACCAGAAGTTTAGACCCAACAGAAGATCATCCATTACAGCTTTCACATGTTGCTATAGTTGAGAGTACCTAGGTATACAAGATTCAACAATTAGTCAACAATGATGCTCATTACAGAGAACTGCAAAAGAAGATAAATGAGAACCCACGTACACACCAAATATAGTTTTAAAAATTGTCTATTCTTTTACAAAACTAGAATTCTTATTAGCCCCACCGCACACATGCAATCAAATCATTATATTAAAGGAATTTCACTCATCCCATAATGTGGAAATTTAGGAATATCAAAAATATTACACAAAATTGGAATTTTTTTATTTGAATGGCATTAAAAAGGGTGTTCAAAACTTTAAGCAAATTTTGATACATGCCAAAGGATGAAACATGAAAATATTCACAGTTTACACACCAGGCTTGTTACAATCCTTGCCAACACCAGACCAAATTGTTATACGTCTAGTATACCAAAACAGAGAATAATCAATTATAAACTCGTCTCACAAGTTTATCAAACAGATTTCTACTACTCTAGAAGTCTGTATTAGTTAATTAAGAAATAGGTATGTCGTAATTAAATTACAACAACAAATTTAACAACTGTAGTAATAATAACTATAGTGCTAAATCAACCGTTATACTATTTAATGAAATAGTATACCGCAGAAAGAAAACGATATATATATATATATAAATCTAACCGGTTGAAGAAGGAAATTCCGTCTGAGGCTTGCCACGACAATTTCCTTAAGACTTTATTTAAAGTCTCCCAAGATACAACAGACGTAATCTGCATGAGATTGTAATGAGTATGTCAACTCTGTGATATACTATATAGAGCAGTAGAGAAAGAAGGAGCAGAAGAAATTAGACTGGAATGGAATAAGAATGTGATCAGTATTCTCTTCTATTTATAATTTCGTCCGCACCCCTTCGAACAGTCGCGTCTGCCTGAAAGGTTGCACCCGTTGCCTTTCATTGCTGCTGTTCGTTAATGGGCTGCACCTGTTCGCTACTGGTTATGCGTTCGCACCTACTGCTGCCATAAGTCACACCCGCTCGCGTCTAACGGGTCGCACCCGCTTCCGGCTGCGTCTGTTCGCCAAAAAACCCAAAAAACCTCGCCCACTTTAGAAGTCGCACCCCCTTAGTCAATCCGCGTTCGCACCTGTTTGTATAGCCTACAACTGTCAGAAAACCCGGCCCAGTTTTGCAGTAAAAATAGGATCATATTAGACCCAAACCCAAACCCGAGTTTGGTTCGGTCGGACGGACGGTGGCGGCGGCGCGCGCGCGTGTGTGGTGGTGATGCATGATCTCCCTCCTCACAACGAAGCAAACATTTGGGTGCCCCAAGGCCCCAACCCCTTCATTGCAAAGCTATTAATATACTAGAATAGCTTTGCAATTTTGGCGATGTGGGTCATATGTAATTTTCATTCATTTTAGTATTAAGAATTCCAACAATCCCCCACATGAATGATAATATACATATCCCCCACACAAAGCGAAATATCACAGAGTACATATGGAATAATGCTTTATCGTGGATAAGTAGATATTTCACTTTGAACTTTCCCTAGTTAAAACTTATCGGATCTACTTAGCTAATCGGTGAATTATTTCATCTTGAACCGTCGGCCTTTATTGTATATCCAGACAATAAGCTTTACAAAGCATTGATTCCCTTCTCATCCAATCTCTTGGTTGTGTTCATTTTGGTCCTGAACAAATTTGTTTGGTTCTGCGAGTGTTTATAGAAAATATAAGCCTTTAATATTCTCATAGAGCCGACCCAGCTCACGCTAACATAGGTGATCGCAACCATTAAGAGTATCCTACATATACCCCACTTGTTATATACAAGATATGGTCATCATTAAAAAAACATAGTTTTAACCTTTAAATACTTCTGTAGGCATGCATTTATATTGTGCACCATAGGAATGGAGTTGGACTATGTCTAAGTAAATGCATTATGTCTTGAGTTACTCAGAACTGGTTTGCCTATTGATCCTAGTCCGTGGGATCTCCAGTTGCTAGGATAGGTTTCCGTATAAGGTAACTCTTGTTGGTTTAGGCTTTTAAACCCATTCCCCTCGATGCACAGTCAATTTTTTCTCTTGCTAAACCTTTAGTAAATGGATCCGCTAGGTTATCATTTGTTCTCACATAATCTATGGAAATAGTTCCATTTGAGAGTAACTGCCTAACTGTGTTATATGTTATGGCATCGACGAATGTGTCGTGACTTTCCATTATACACAAAGTTGTGCGCTCTGCTTAGCGCAGCTTGGTTATCACAGTGTATGCATATGGCTGGTACAGGTTTAGGCCAAAACGGAATATCTTCTAAAAAGTGACGAAGCCATTCTGCTTCTTCACCCGATTTATCTAAAGCGATGAACTCTGATTCCATAGTGGATCGAGCTATGCATGTTTGTTTAGTAGATTTCCATGACACTGCTGCCTTTGCTAAGGTAAAGACATAACCACTCGCTGATTTTGATTCCACTGAATCAGTAATCCAATTTGCATCACTATATCCTTCTAGGACGACAGGATATTTTCCATAATGTAAGGAATAATTTGTGGTATTTTTTAAATATCCAAGCACTCTTATTAGTGCTTTCCAGTGTTCCTTTCCAGGATTGCTTGTATACCTGCTCATGCGACTTACTGCATAAGCTATATCTGGTCTTGTGCAATTCATGAGATACATGAGACATCCTATTACACGAGAGTATTCCAGTTGCATCACACTCTCATTAGTGTTTTTATGCAGTACTTCTGATGGATTAAAAGGTGTTTTCACTCTTTTAATTCCATAGTCTTGGAAGTCCTAGCCCTTACGCTTCTTCTTGGTTCAACTTCCTCATTGTCCTGATGAGTTTCATCTTCATATGTCTCATCTCTGTTATCTCTTGTCCTCTTTGGGACAAGGTTTCCATCGTTTCTTTTATGTAGAAACACATCTTCAAAGAACGAGGCATCTCTTGATTCCATGATTGTATTTATATGAATATCATCTATATCTGACTTGAATACAAAAAATCTGTAGGCACTACTATTTTGGGCTGGCCCTAGATAGTAACAATCTACTGTTTTTGGTCCAAGTTTGACTTTCTTGGGAGGCGGAACTAGAACTTTTACCAAGCACCCCCACACTTTGAGGTATTTAAAACTTGGTTTGTGTCCTTTCCATAACTCATATGGAATTGTTCCTGTTTTATTGTGAGGGATTTTGTTTAATATGTGATTAGACATATTTAAGGCTTCCCCCCACAAGTTCGTCGGTAGACCAGAGGTTAAAAGCATGGCATTAATCATGTCTTTTAACGTTCTGTTCTTCCTCTCGGCTACACCATTTTGTTGTGGTGAATATGGAGCTGTTGTTTGATGAATTATACCATTTTCGGCACAGAACTGTTCAAATGGTGATTCATATTCTCCACCTCGATCAGATCTCGATATCTTGATCTTTTTAATTAACTGATTTTCTACCTCAGCCTTGTACTTTATAAATGATGTAATTGCTTCATCTTTACTATTCAAAAGATATACATAACAATATCGCGTATAATCGTCAATAATAAAGTACTTTTTCCCACCTCTTGTAGGTAATGATTTAAAATCACATAAATCTATATGAACCAAACCTAGTGGTTCGGTGCTTCTATCAACAGATTGAAATGGTTTTTTAACCATTTTTGCTTCTACAGATGTCTCACATTTGTAGTTCTTATCTACTTGGAATTTCGGAATTAATCTCAAGTTTGATAGTTCAACTGTTGCCATCTCTGTTTTAGTGAAAACAGGAAAGTCTTAAGATGTTATACGTCTAGTATACCAAAACAGAGAATAATCAATTATAAACTCATCTCACAAGTTTATCAAACAGATTTCTACTACTCTAGAAGTCTGTATTAGTTAATTAAGAAATAAGCATGTCTTAATTAAATTACAACAACAAATTTAACAACTATAGTAATAATAACTATAGTGCTAAATCAACCGTTATACTATTTAATGAAATAGTATACCGCAGAAAGAAAATGAAATATATATATATATATATATAAATCTAACCGGTTGAAGAAGGAAATTCCGTCTGAGGCTTGTCGCGACAATTTCCTTAAGACTTTATTTAAATTCTCCCAAGATACAACAGACGTAACCTGCACGAGATTGTAATGAGTATGTCAACTCTGTGATATACTGTATAGAGCAGTAGAGAAAGAAGGAGCAGAAGAAATTAGACTAGAATGGAATAAGAATGTGATTAGTATTCTCTTCTATTTATAATTTCGTCCGCACCCCTTCGAACAGTCGCGTCTGCCTGAAAGGTTGCACCTGTTGCCTTTCATTGCTTCTGTTCGTTAACGGGCCGCACTCGTTCGCTACTGGTTATGCGTTCGCACCTGCTGCTGCCATAAGTCGCACCCGCTCGCGTCTAACGGGTCGGACCCACTTCCGGCTGCGTCTGTTCGCCAAAAAACCCAAAAAACCCGCGCCCACTTCAGAAGTCGCACCCCCTCAGTCAATCTGCATCCGCTTATGAACAGATTCACACCTGTTTGTATAGCCTGCAACTGTCAGAAAACCCAGCCTAGTTTTGCAGTAAAAATAGGATCATATTAGACCCAAACCCAAACCCGAGCCCGGTTCGGTTCGGTCGGACGGACGGTGGCGCGCACGCGCGTGTGTGGTGGTGATGCATGATCTCCCTCCTCACAACGAAGCGAACATTTGGGTGCCCCAAGGCCCCAACCCCTTCATTGCAAAGCTATTAATATACTAGATTAGCTTTGCAATTTTGGCGATGTGGGACATATGTAATTTTCATTCATTTTAGTATTAGGAATTCCAACACAAATTTGGGAAGATTTGAGCATGGACTTTATTACTCAATTACCCACATGCAATAACTACTCAGTTATTTATTTGTAGATAGGTTCACTAAATATCCTCATTTTACCCCATTATCACACCCCTTTACTGCCCCATAAGTAGCTAGAGCATTTTTGACAACATATTTAAATATCATGGGATGACAAAATCAACCGTACATGATGGAGATGTTGTATTTACTAGCCTTTTTTGGAAAGAATTATTTAGACTGTAGGGGTGCAAACTAAAACTTAACACATCTAACCATCCCCAAAGTGATGGACATATTGAAATTATTAACAAGATACTTGAGTGCTATTTAGGATGCTTTTGTAGTCACAAGCCAAAAGAGTGGGTAAATGGTTTCCTTTAGCAGAGTTTTGGTACAACACATCATGGAAAGAAATTCTGGAAACCACACCATTTGAAGTAGTTTATAGGAGACAACCCTCACTCTCCAATCATATAAACCTCAAAAAACTATGATACAAGCCATAGATAAAGAATTATTGGCCAGGGACATAGCACTTAAATTGTTAAAAGACAATTTACAACAAGCAAGAAAGAAAATTAAATGCCAAGATGACAAAAGAAAAAGTTTTAGAGAATTTATTGTGCATGACAGGTTGTATATAAGGCTTCATCCCTATAGAAAAATTAGCATTGTTGCTCACCGTAACCATAAAATTTCACCAAAATTCTATGGACCCTTTCAAATTGTAGAATAATTAGTATGGTAGCATATAAACTTTTGATAAAGATCAAGTAACGATCCACAATGTGTTCCTTGTCTCACAATAGAAGAAAAGACTGGGTGAACACGCTATAGTGCAGCAACAACTTCATATAAAGACCAAATAATTTTGGAGGATAACCAAATTTGAAAGAGGAGAATGATAAAAATCAATAACATAAACATTATGCAGACATTAATTAAATGGAAAAACTAGCCAATAGATGATGCCACTTGAGAAAATTATTGGGATTTAGTAGCCCTCATTTGATCTTGAGATAAGGAAAACTTACAAGGAGGGGATAGTTGTTACACCCCCTTGGTTGCAGCAGTCGAGCAAGCTCATCTATTAAATAATAGTAAAGCAGAAGATTTTAAAGCTCTCTCATTAAATTCGCAATTTCTCTCTTCTCTCCTTAAAAGTCTCTAGATATTTTGTATTCAATGCTAAATCCATATATATCATTCAACGCACCTACTTTTAACACCATACAGATGTCACAAATATATTGAGTCAATTTTACAACTATATTTTTACCGATAAATATATATAAAATCTACAGTGGTATATCTATATAGTAACCGGTTGTATGATTGGAAACTCATAACTCTGTAAATCTCCAGAGCTTGGATAATCAAAACAAACGCACATAAAAATCCAAGCTAATATCTTTCATAGCTTTATACTAATAAAATGTGTACAACTTATTTCTGTAACCATGCAAAGGTACTTGAAGCCTTAATACATTTGAAATCAAATTATTCAAAGCATATATTTTTTAAGATCTCATACAAGATCTGATACAGAACAAGTTGACACCATTTAACATTAAACTTACTTTTGTTCAAGATGCTCACAGTACAACATAAAAATACACCATAATCTTTGTACAACTATAGAGTCCAAATCTTCCATAGCACAACCTCTTCTTTGATGCCAGTCCATCCAATCTACAGTAATCAAAAAAACTTTAAAGTAAATATACCTCTACTCATATAAGAAACCAAATTAAAATTGATTGTTTATATCAAATAATAATTTATCGCGTAAAGAAATTAATGCCCAAAGGTCAGAAACAAATTAATTAGATTTGTATGCAATAATAAAAGGTACACATATGGTTCAGTATGGTATATTTCATTCAAATTCAAAAAAAAATCACCTATTATATGGTAGAGTCTTCCTCTTTTTTCTTAGTCAATGCAATTATCTTGCTTCAGCTGTTTCATATCCTTATCACGTTTCCTATATAAGTAGAACATTGTAAACAATAATCACTACACAAGCTCGGATCACTATTTTATTGTTGCTCCACTTAGGTATTTCTCCATATCTCAATTTTTTAAGCTAATGTGTTTTTTCCTTACTTTTATGCATAATGAAATAAATACTTTTATATACAATGTAAGTATAATTAGCTTTCTCATTTTGAATTTTATTCAGTTTAATTATCCTGATAATACAGTGCAGTTTTTACAAACATTTTAGCTCTCTGCTACAAACATTATTATGCATAGAAGATAAACCTATTTTCTAAAAAAATTATTATGCATAGAAGATAAACCTATTTTCTCATCAGAAAAGGATCTATAATTTGAATAATAAAAAAAATTCAAAAAAATTCATCATATCTTCAATTGATGTGCTACCTTTTAAGTTTAAAAAAATTATTACTAATAGTTTATGTTCACAGGGAACAGAAAAGATGAAAGACAACTATTGCAGTTTACAGTCTCTGCACACATTTATAAAGGACTGCAAAATCAAAGTGAGGGTTTCTAGAATATGGAAGTCGATTAACTTGAAGAACAATGAAACTTTTGCGATTAACATGCTGCTTATTGATGAAGAGGTAAGTACTGAATTACTGAAAGTAACTATTCAAAATTATCTTCACCATATTAAAAAAAATACTTTTTTTTTCAAGGGTGTCAAATGGTTGCAGTCATACCAAATTTTTTAATGAACAGGTTCCAATCTAAAGTTGCAGAGGGTTCAATATTTGAAATAAGCAAGTTTAGCATCAAAAATCAAAAGAAATCTTATCAGGTCATGGAAAAGCCATACAATATTGAATTTCGTGCTAACACATGCATAATAAAGGTGTTTGACGGTGAAACAGAGATTCCTAAATACAAATTTGATTTTTTTCCATTGGATGAAATAGAATCGCAGTATGGAAATTACACATATCTGTTAGATCGTACGAATATACATTGGTAGAACGAACTACTTGAATCATGCTTAGTTAACAATGTATTAATAACTATCCAGATGTGATTGGCAAACTGTGTTCCATGTCAAATATTGAAGAAGTAACCAAGTTTGACGAGCTAAAAAGCAAAAGTTTGAAAAGAGATATTATCATTGCAAATTCCAGGTAATGGTTTAATCTTTATTATCATTATTATCTTCACAGAAAATTGTAGATAAGAATTATGTTATCTCTGTAGTGGTAAAACAGTTCGTATTACCTTATGGGGAGATTTAGCTGAACAATTCAATGAAGAAGATATTTCAAAAATTAAAGGAACTATTGTCATAATAGTTACCTCTACTACCATCAGAAGCTATGGAGGTAAAAAAAATACCCCATCTATTAAATAATAGTAAAGCAGAAGAATTTGAAACTCTCTCCTTAGTTCTAGGACTTATCTCTATTTTCCTTAATTCTCTCAAAATCTGGATATTTTATTTTTAAAATCCTATGATTTACCATTTTACAATTATTTTACTAAATTTCTCATACTATTCTACATCCAAATGCCTACTTTTAAAAAAATTATAATTAATCACAAACCTTTCACGGTTCTCTATCAAAATTTTACATTAAAGTCCATACATTTAAATTAATTACATAATCCAAATTTTAAACTAATTGTTAAATTTAGTCAAATAATATTTATAATAAACCTAAAAGATGAAAGTTTCATTATGTATGTTACATGCACATCAACAAATTGGTTGGAAAAATTATTCAGATATAAATATATATAAATCACATAACATAAATAATTTACGTTAATGACAATAATAAAGTTAATTTATAATTTATTTAATAAATGAATTTATCATACATTGCACTGTAAAATTCTGTTAAATTCAAATACCTAAATTTTACCGTTTTTACAATTACATTAAAACCCTTCTCAATTATCTTCTAATATTTTACATTTCAAATCCATATATTTAACTAATTGTGTAATCATAAATTTAAACTATTTACATAAATATGATTAACTAATATTCATTAATCAATGTAATAAATCCTAAAAATACGATAATTTCAATATATACAATATTCATATATATGGGGGAAAATGATAAAATTATTTCTTCTTTATTCCGATATATAGAAAGATATTTAAATCACATAAAGTAAAACGTACATAAATAATACTAACTCTTTTAATTTCTGACTCATTTATCTCGAAAAATTATCGGACATTACATAACATAATTTCATTTTGAACAATTATAAAAGATAAATTTATTACAACATTATGATGTGTATGCACAGATTACATCAATATTAGATTATATAAACATTCTCGCTTTCAACATGTTATCAAACCATACGTACCAAACTCATAACTCAATTAAATGCTACATACATTATTTTGCAATTATCATGACCCTTTTACAACAGTATAAAATATATGGTTAATTACAAGGATAAAATTGTTTTAATACGAAAACTAAATATGGATAAAAGTTCACATGTAGATAAACTAACCATAAGACCAATGCTCTTCTATATTACAATATGTATAAAGCTCTTCTCAATTTTCTTCAACGTTTACATTCGACTTCTTATATTTAATTAGTTATGTTGACCATTAATTCAAATTATTTGAATAAATTCAATTATTTAATGTTCATTAATCCATTTATAACCTTAAAAAAGGTGACAATATATATATATATATATATATACAATAATCATATTAATAAATTGGTTAAGTTACTAATTCACTCCTACATGTAAAAATATATATCACATAACATAAATTATTTTTGTCATTAAGAGAAAACATAAACTATTTACATATACAATATTAATAAATGTAATTTATAAATTTTTTTTTGAGTTAGTACATTAATTTTACAAAGATGTGTAGTTAGTGAAGATTGAACCCTCAACCTTATATCCAATCATCGCATGTCATCTTAATTTATGATTAATATATCAGGATAAATTTATCACATATTGCATAATAAGATATATTTTAGCAGTAGTTAAAATATAAATACTATTTTTAACAACATTACTGTTTCCTGGGGAATTGACCAGGCAACTTAGTACTCGGCCTCCCCATCGATCAGTTAAACAATGAGCGTTCGGCATGTTAAGACCGTTCGGCACGAGCACAGCGTTCGGCATCTAAAGGGCGTTCGGTATGGGATAATGTTCGGCATCTAGGAGCGTCCGGCATCGAGAAACGTTCGGTAGTGAATACCGTTCGGCCAAGGAAGAACGCTCGGCATAAAATCGTTCGACATCCATGAACGTTCGGCCTACAAGGTACGCTTGGCATTCCCGGACTGTTCGGCATTCCAGCCTCATTCGACCTGCATCCCTCACTCAACACCACATCTCTTCCGGTACGTATCTCGTTCGGCAATCACCTGCAGCTCGTCATCCAAGGTCATTCAGTACAAATGGATGTTCGGCATTCAGAGTGTCCGGCCTCACCTCGTTCGGCATAAAGGGGGAGGCTCGGCATTCTGTTGTTCAGCCTATCTGGTTCGGCGCATAGGACTTACACTATTTGGACCGAGTTATTCAGCTACCAGGCCCACTAGAGAAGTCCAGCCCATATTTGCCTATAAATAGAGGGGCAGGGTCACAGTGAAATGGATCCTTTTTTGGAGTAAGAACACTGGGGAGACTCTGCCATTTTTGAGACTCATCTTCTCTACTTAACAACTTCATTCAAGCATTTGATTCACGAATTGTATTTGTAATCAACAATAAGGAAGATCAATAAAGTTTAATCTCAAAGTGGACGTAGGCATTTACGCTGAACCACTATAAATCTGGTGTTCTTACTTTCTGCATTTAAATTAGCATTGTCTTCTCTGTTTAATTTAACTTCATCACTTATATCTCTACACAATCTTTCTCAACGAGGTTAGTGGCCAATTTTGGTGCTAACACTTTGGTGCTTTCATTGAGAATTGAATTCTCAGCTTGATTGGATCTCATCATCTACTAGTGGATTTCCATATTCGCGAGATAGATCCAGTTGTTTACTAGAAAACTTCCTATTCTACTCAGATTTGAAAGAAATCTAAAGGAAGCTAATAGCCGTAGATTGGATTCACTGATGTACGCAAGATCTGGGGATTGGACGTTGAAGTTTGCACTCAAGTTGAATGAAGGCCGACCCTCCTCTGAAGGCAATTCGGCCGATCACTCCAGAAAAGGCTTATGCCGATCGCCTCAGAAAAAGCATATGCCGAACACCCCAGAAAAGGCGTATGCCGAACGCCCCAGAAAAGGCGTATGCCGAACGCTCCAGAAAAGGGGTAGGCCGAACGCTCTTCCAGGCCGAACACACCTCTAGGCCGAACGCTCTTCCAGGCCGACCATACCTCTAGGCCGAACGCCCTTCCAGGCCGAACATACCTCTAGGCCGAATGCCCTTCCAGGCCGAACATACCTCTAGGCCGAATGCCCTTCCAGGCCGACCATACCTCTAGGCCGAACGCCCTTCCAGGCCGAACATACCTCTAGGCCGAATGCCCTTCCAGGCCGAACATACCTCTAGGCCGAATGCCCTTCCAGGCCGACCATACCTCTAGGCCGAACACCTCTATAATGCCGAACGGTAGTGTATGCCGAACGACTCGGTTGTGCCGAACAAGAATGAATGTCGAGCGCCTTTGTAATGCCGAACGGTATTGTATGCTGAACGACTCGATTGTGTCGAACAGTGTGGATGCCGAACAGTGTGGATGCCGAACAGTGTGGATTGCCGAACAGTGTGAATGCCGAACAATCTTGTATGCCGAGCAACTTTGTCATGCCGAACGGCCCTCAATGCCGATCGAAACTTAAGTTACACCGGTCTCTTATACGACCCCTATTTACAAAAAAAATCTTTTTCGGGTACGACCCAAGTTTTCGAAAATGAGGCTAAAAAAAAATTTTCGGGGGGAAACCCCCCCGAACCCTAGCCACAGCGCAGTGCCTCCGGATAGTGAATTCACAACTCAACTTAATAAAGGAACATTCTATCTACTTCCGTGACATCCCATGATCTACCAAGGCATAGAGGATCTAGCGGCAGCTTATGAACGACATCAAGGGAACAGACAAGCAACCGCTATTCAAACGGTACTCCCAAAGGTTGGAGAACATAGATGATATGACTCTAGCAAATGCCAAGATGACTCCAAGCACCATTCTTCGCTGACCCAGCACTTCGAATTTAATGATCCCAAGCAAACCAATGCTCTAAGAAATTTATTCCAAATACTAACAAGGGTATCATACTGATCGCGTTTGAGGAAAGTCGACCTCCAGATATATTTTGGCAGCTAGTTAGCTAAAGAGCCTCCTACGACCATGGATCGTTTCTTCTACAAAATGAATCAGAACTAAAGTGAGGAGGAGTGGAGCAGACTAAGAAAAATAACAATGAAGGCCCGTTGGCTAAGGATGTAGATCCCAGTAGCTGAAACAAGACTTCAGAATTCAGCTCATATGCTCTTTGAAAGATTCAATTGACAACCTCTACTTGAAGACTCACGACTCGGAGTGGTACTGGAAACCAACCTCGAGAGAGTACACCAAAGTCTAAAGAAAATCAGGGGAATGTTGTATATTCCCAGATGCTCACTGATCCTAACACGAGCGATTACAAACACCTCCGAGGTGTGATCGAAAAGATGACCTGGAAAGGAAAGCTTCAATAGTATGTACAAGTCCCGCAGAACGGCGGGCAGCGAATATCTGATGCCTATTAATAAAGGGCTATGATCATCAATTGGACGGTTGACGGCCAACATCCCTTTGAAAGGAGCCAGGGGCGGAGTCGAATAGCGAGCACACGATGCTGCTTCACATATCAATGAGATTTACCATAATCTTCTTTGAATCATTTCCATTTCCATCTCTATTTCAATTGTTCTATGAACTATGACTAGCTTGAACTAAACTACTTTCAAAACGATGCAGGTGTCCAGGTACTCAGATTTGGTTGCCAACCAATCTACGCAGACCATGATCGGACGTGTGGAGTTACATCTGGACGAGAATAATTCTATTGCTCATCATCAACCATATGCCTTTGATTTGGGGCTATGGATTAAATACAATGTACAACATCACGATGCACAGAGAGCTGAATTCCATCCTGCAAGTGGAATTTATTCAAGTAGAGAGCGGCTGCGATACGACCAGCCACTCGCTAAGTGAAACTCGAGCTCGGGGGCAAGCCATCACATCAAGGCTAAAAATGGGTTGATACACGACGATCCTTCGCACAACTCCGTACTCCCAGAGTGCGAGACGGAGTATAAACATCTACTTAACTCCGTATTTCCATAGTGCAAGACGGAGTATAAACATCTACTCAACTCCGTACTCCCAGAGTGCGTAACGGAGTATAAACATTAATCAACTCCGTACTCATCCCCGAAACTGGGGGCAGAACCAAAGCAAAGCCTGCTAGTTGAACATTTGTCTAAAAGAAGGTTGCAACGAAACGATTAAGAGACGACTGTCAAGCAATCAACTGAACGGAAATTTTCAGCAAGAAAGACTACTGTTTTTCAAAGCACGTCATGTTTACACAAGACGTCCTTTAGGGGGCAAATGTTATCCCGCCTTTTGGCAAGGCCGTGACACCAAGAACTTGATTAGAAACCAGTGACAGTTCGTCTTGGAGATCGGTTACACAAAGGCTCACTATGGATATCGATGGATTTTGTCCGAGTCTGGATCGAGCCACGATTAACAAGACATAACAATCAAAGCCAGGGAAGCCAATGTTCCAAGTTTCAAGACGATCCGAGTTCGTATGCTCAACTTATGATCGATTCGAGCAACCAACCATCCATCCATCAACCTCCACATTTGACTTGGAGACCTAAACTGCTTGGAATGAATATGGCCCGATCATCCACTCCAATCGAGTCATAGAACAAAGTTCGACAAAATACAGATACCCCTCATGAAGCTCAGTGATGCCAGGATCCGTCTAAAGTGGACGTGATTTGATCATCTACACATCAAATCCTACCCTGAACACGAAAGGTTGTTCGAAAGCCCAACTTGAAGTAGCTCTGGTAGACTGCGTACTCACTAACCATCGCTGTCAATATACGGACACGACTGCACCTTGGAACATATGCAACTTACTTTGTCTACTCAACAATCTATTATCCTTATTTTCTAGAAGGAGATACAGAGCAAATTGTAAGAGATTTGGCTATCTAACCGAACATGGATGTGATTCAACCATCTGTCAT
The DNA here is from genome assembly GCA_030737815.1 of Allium fistulosum. Classification (NCBI taxonomy): domain Eukaryota; kingdom Viridiplantae; phylum Streptophyta; class Magnoliopsida; order Asparagales; family Amaryllidaceae; genus Allium; species Allium fistulosum. The sequence continues at coordinate 638,106,057 of CM060907.1, read as the reverse complement.
ATACCTCCTTCCTTGACTTGATTGGAAGAGCTATAATCACCAAGCGGACGAGAATCGATCGTCCATTTTTTCAAATTCCGTCCCTCATCCTATGGGGCAGAATCCCATTCCGTGAGCAAACGTGGTTCGATTGTTCATTCGACGACATTAGCCTCGATACAGTAGATGAATACAAATTAAAAAATGGAAATACGACTGCTCTCAACTAAAACCTCCAAGTCCCCAGAGTGCGGACTGGAGTACTCTAAGTCCCCAGAACGCGGACTAGAGTATAAAACGACTAAAACCTCCAAGTCCCCAGAGTGCGGACGGGAGTACTCCAAGTCCCCAGAGTGCGGACTAGAGTATAAACGACTAAAACCTCCAAGTCCCCAGAGTGCGGACTGGAGTACTCTAAGTCCCCAGAGCGCGGACTAGAGTATAAACAACTTAAACCTCCAAGTCCCCAGAGTGCGGACTGGAGTACTCTAAGTTCCCAGAGCGCGGACTAGAGTATAAATGACTAAAACCTCCAAGTCCCCATAGTGCGGACTGGAGTACTCTAAGTCCCCAGAGCGCGGACTAGAGTATAAACGACTAAAACCTCCAAGTCCCCAGAGTGCGGACTGGAGTACTCTAAGTCCCCAGAGCACGGACTAGAGTATAAACGACTTAAACCTCCAAGTCCCCAGAGTGCGGACTGGAGTACTCTAAGTTCCCAGAGCGCGGACTAGAGTATAAATGGCTAAAACCTCCAAGTCCCCAGAGTGCGGACTGGAGTACTCTAAGTCCCCAGAGCGCGGACTAGAGTATAAACGACTTAAACCTCCAAGTCCCCAGAGTGCGGACTGGAGTACTCTAAGTTCCCAGAGCGCGGACTAGAGTATAAATGACTAAAACCTCCAAATCCCCAGAGTGCGGACTGGAGTACTCTAAGTCCCCAGAGCACGGACTAGAGTATAAACGACTTAAACCTCCAAGTCCCCAGAGTGCGGACTGGAGTACTCTAAGTTCCCAGAGCGCGGACTAGAGTATAAATGACTAAAACCTCCAAGTCCCCAGAGTGCGGACTGGAGTACTCTAAGTCCCCAGAGTGCGGACTAGAGTATAAACGACTTAAACCTCCAAGTCCCCAAAGTGCGGACTGGAGTACTCTAAGTCCCCAGAGCGCGGACTAGAGTATAAATGACTAAAACCTCCAAGTCCCCATAGTGCGGACTGGAGTACTCTAAGTCCCCAGAGCGCGGACTAGAGTATAAACAACTTAAACCTCCAAGTCCCCAGAGTGCGGACTGGAGTACTCTAAGTTCCCAGAGCACGGACTAGAGTATAAATGACTTAAACCTCCAAGTCCCCAGAGTGCGGACTGGAGTACTCTAGCTCCCTAGAGTGCGGACTCGAATATAAGCGAATCAGATCTCCAAGTTCCTTGAATATGAACTATGACACAAATGACTTGAATTTGTCAAATCCCTAACATACGGGCTAGAAAGTATTCTAAGTGCTTGAAGCACATAATGGAAGTTCAACGACTCCCGAAGAGTTTCCGAGTTACATGAAGATGGACTGAGAAGTCTATGTTACTCACAACTGCTTGGATTAAAATCACAATCACAAAGAAAACTGAACAATAAGATTCTTTTGCAAGACAGAAAAAGGGACTAAACCTTATTCAGAAACGAGTTTCTATTACAACCCCTCCAAAGTTCGGGGTCGACATTCTATCTACAAGGACTAAGGAAATAGATGAAAATAATTACATGACTTAAACTAACCCTCGTTGAACGAGGATAGTAGTCACTTCTTGTGCTTCTTCAACTTCTTTCCAGACGGCTCCTCTCCAGAGCATTTACCCTTGGTACTCTTCTTTGATAGAGGGGTAGCAACTAAAGAAGTACGGGGGCCTTCCATGGGCTTGGACCCGCCAGGAAGGATGACCTTCAACGGCTTGTTCAAAGGATCGTCCAAGTCCACAACTCGGGGATCTACTATGACCTTGATCATCTCCTCCCTCTCTTTTTCAAGCCGCTCCTCCATGCTCAATTCGGATGTATGCTCAAAGGCGCCTGTAATTTCTACTTCATAACCCCCGTCGGTAGGAGAGGAGGTTTCAGACTTGTCTTCGTCAAGCGCTCCGATCACATGAGCGTCTGGACCAGAAGCCTCCCCTACGTGAGTGGCTTCACTTGTTTTCTCCCCCACTTCCTTGGCGACATCGCTCCTCGGAGTGGGCTCGGGGTCAGAACGGCCTGTACAAAATCATGGAAAACAAGAATGCAATAGTCCTGCATAAAGAATAACGACTTTCGAAATCTTAAAGAGAACCTTAAAGAGAAGGATTATCTACCAGGTTCGGGCAAACTCTCAGCCATCCGAGAGGTCTCACCCTCTGGAATGGGAGACAGAATGCGGACTAAAGTACTCTAAGTCCCTGAGTGCGGACTAGAGTATAAATGACTCAAAAACCTCTACGTCCCCAGAGTGCGGACTATAGTACTCTCAGTCCCCGGAGCATGGACTAGATTATAGACGGCTTCAGAAGAATCCCTAAATCGCAGAAGCGGACCAGATTACTCTAAGTTCCCAGAGTGCGAACTAGAGTATAAACGAGTTGGCGAAAATCTCTGCGTCTCGAATTGTGGACTAAAGCATAAACCGTTCGACAAATCTCTAAGTCCCCGGAGCATGGACCGAAGCATGAACACAAATTGGGCGCGAGTCAACCGGGGGGAGAATAACACTAAGTCACCAAAATGCAGAGGGGTGTATAAGCATCGATAAATAGACGAGTGGATTCCGACCATTTTCTATTCCGCAAACTTCGACCTGGAATCGACAGGAGGATTATTAACCCGCTGAGGACGGAGTTCGACCATCCAACCAGTGACCTGGCCAAATCATTACTGGGGGCAGGGGTACAAAACACTAAAAAGCTGAATACGACAGCTCATTGTAGCTCTAGCATGGCGTTCTTTATAACTTGAGGCAGCGACTGCAGGGAGGCCTCAATACAGAACCAATCGAAACGGCATCCAAAGCTACGAGCAACCTACTATATCATACCTCAGACCAAGGGTCAATGCCGATCCGCACCAAGCACATACGAATGAGACTCGGATGTTTGTTTTTTGAAAAACTATGACCCCCAGAGTATGGAAAGGAGGGTAAACCACGAATACTTGGTCCATAGTTCTCCAGCACCTTCGTTCGATTCGTTAGGAGGAGTATGAAACTGGATGAGCATAACCCGACTGCATTTGTAGCCAACTTTACCCCGAGATCTGATTACAGAGCATGAACCAAAGTGGACGTGGATGACCATCCACTGTCCAAATTATGCCCTGAAACTTACGTGGCATCGAAGTATTCCTCTTGGAATGAAAAACCACGATAAAATCCAAGATAGGCGAGACCTAGTCTCCTATCGACTGACATGATCCCACGATTCAACGGGAAAGAGAGTAAAGCTAAAGTGGGCATGGCTGGCCTTCCTACTTATCGGTATATGCCCCAGACCTGGGGGCACGAGCGAGAAGCAAGATGAATGTGAACCGACTATTCACCAATCACCTCTATGTCTTTGGAGTTTAGGTGAAAACATAAACATAGCTAGGACAAGACTCAACCGTCCATGCAGTACATTTATCAACCCGAGACTGGGAGAAGACGCATGGTCATCCAAAAACTGGCCACAATAGCTCAGTATTAAAACTTATATATAGTGCTTACAGCTACTCAAGGCAACGACCGAAAGGATGCCTAGAGATAGAATCGTTAAATAGATACCTTAGCTCATGGGCAATTGACTTTCACTCCAACCCGAAGGACGGGTAAAGAATCATGAATGCATTAAATAGAAAGTGCGTTACTCGAATGCACAAGCAAATTCAAACTCATAACAAGATCCAGCTATACAGTTGCGTGCCACTTGAGGCTGACCCCCACTCGACATTTCCTTTAATGCGCTTTTAAGCCTGATTTTTGGCCATTTGCTGATAATCTATTAGAGCATTCAGAGCCCTTCGCTATTAGGCTCAATAACTCATGACAAGACTCTAGGATTCGACTAGAGTAACCATCAACATTGGCCGTCCCAACCATATTTCACATTGAATGTTATGATAGTTACATCTTTACTCAAAGAATCTGGGATGGCACCTGCTAATCTGACGGTCGACATTACAACCAGCCATGGCGACCCTTTCCGGGCGCTGAATATCGGATCACAGCTCAGTGCAGTGATGATAAAAGAATTAGTTGAATTTTTCTGAATAAATGATGATATCTTCCCTTGGACCCAAATATCATCATGAAAGATCCACTCTTACTTTTAGGCTCACCCCATCAACGTCTACGCCTACCAGCCGTTGCGACAGGGCACACAATGACCTGAGACGTTTGAAAGACTACTTAAATAGAATATCGAACTAAGCTAATTCAATATCACTTATTTCCCACGAAGGGCTATCCAAGGACGGAAATTAGCAGACCTCACACCCAAATTCACTACCTCAGATGACTATTTGAAGAGTAGCAGAGAACCGACCATAAGATGGAAAATGTACGAGGATGGAGCATCCAATGATCAGTGTTATGGCTTGATAATGACTCCCGAGGAACGATCAATCTGCTACGTCCTAAAACTCGATTTACCTGTAACAAACAACGATGCTTAGTATGAAGCCTTGACTGTCAGCCTCAAACTTGCTAGAGGATTTGAAGTGAAAACTTTACATATCTTTTGTGATTCTTGATTGGTAGTATACAAATTTAAGGAAGTTGATCTTGCTAAGGGGCATTGTCTTGCTCCTTATCTCGGCCAAGTCCAAGAGCTACTAACCGACTTCACATATTACATCATTACACACGTACTCGGCGAACAAAATGAAAAGGTGTCATGGTTGACTCCTATCAAAGACTATCTACAATGAGGAATTCTTACTGAACGGAGGAATGGAAAACGACAGATCCTCCTCAAAGCTTCACGCCAAATCATCTAAGAATAATTCGTGTGTCAAAAGGAGTTTATCCATCCCCATGCTTCGGCATATCGCCCATAATGATATCTTGAGCAAAGTCTATGAAGTAAAATGCGGTAATAACATCAGGGGGAAAACCATGATAAAGAAGATACTCTGCTACAGGTATTACTGGCCAACCATCAACCCAGATGCGGTTGATCATGCTAGACAATGTGACGAGTGCAAGATGTTTGCAAAAAGTCCGGGAACCCCGCCGATGGAAATTAGTCAAATGGCTAGTTCATAGCCGTTTGCCACTTGGGGGCACTGAAATCATCTTCTTGTCAATCCTAAAGGTGGTGCGAAATACACCATCATAGCAGTTGATTACGTCACCAAATGGGCAGATGAAGAACTCTTAACCACAACCAAGATGAAGAAAATAATTCACTTCTTTATCCGTAACGTCATCTGTCCTTATGACCTTCCATGATCCATTATAACTGAAAATGGATAGGTTGAAGCTGTGAACAAAATCATAGAGTCTGTACTGAAGAGAGGTTTGGAAAACGCCTCAAGTGGCTGATTGCAACACTTATTTCACAAAAAATACAAACAAGGAATCGCAATTGAATTGCAATTAAACTAGATGGAGTTGGCGACGACTTATGAGCATATAAAATGCATCCGAGAGCCAATGGCAAGAACATGTACCCGAACGTGCATGTGTACATCTGAAAAAGTTCGACTTCTTGAGATCAACAGAAATTGAATTCTCACTAAGGGTTATTAAGAGAAGACTAGATCAGATAGCCAAAGCTTATTAGCTCTACAGAATCAGACACGAATGGCCATTGATATTCTCGAGAAGGCATCTCCAAGAGGATTTAACCAAGGTTCGAAGCGGAGCATGGAGGATACGTAATTCAAAGCGTATCACGTTCGGTCACGTAATACACTTTGGGGGGCAAGTGTTTCCTGGGGAATTGACCAGGCAACTTAGTACTCGGCCTCCCCATCGATCAGTTAAACAATGAGCGTTCGGCATGTTAAGACCATTCGGCACGAGCACAGCGTTCGGCATCTAAAGGGCGTTCGGTATGGGATAATGTTCGGCATCTAGGAGCGTCCGGCATCGAGAAACGTTCGGTAGTGAATACCGTTCGGCCAAGGAAGAACGCTCGGCATAAAATCGTTCGACATCCATGAACGTTCGGCCTACAAGGTACGCTCGGCATTCCCGGACTGTTCGGCATTCCAGCCTCATTCGACCTGCATCCCTCACTCAACACCACATCTCTTCCGGTACATATCTCGTTCGGCAATCACCTGCAGCTCGTCATCCAAGGTCATTCAGTACAAATGGATGTTCGGCATTCAGAGTGTCCGGTCTCACCTCGTTCGGCATAAAGGGGGAGGCTCGGCATTCTGTTGTTCAGCCTATCTGGTTCGGCGCATAGGACTTACACTATTTGGACCGAGTTATTCAGCTACCAGGCCCACCAGAGAAGTCCAGCCCATATTTTCCTATAAATAGAGGGGCAGGGTCATAGTGAAATGGATCCTTTTTTGGAGTAAGAACATTGGGGAGACTCTGCCATTTTTGAGACTCATCTTCTCTACTTAACAACTTCATTCAAGCATTTGATTCACGAATTGTATTTGTAATCAACAATAAGGAAGATCAATAAAGTTTAATCTCAAAGTGGACGTAGGCATTTACGCTGAACCACTATAAATCTGGTGTTCTTACTTTCTGCATTTAAATTAGCATTGTCTTCTCTGTTTAATTTAACTTCATCACTTATATCTCTACACAATCTTTCTCAACGAGGTTAGTGGCCAATTTTGGTGCTAACAATTACCGTGTGCAACGCACGGGTTACACACTAGTATTAAATAATAGTAAAGCAGAAGAATTTGTAGCCCTCTTATTAATTATAGGATCTTTCTCTCTTCTCCTTAATTCTCTCGTGATATTTTATTTTCAAATCTTTGAATTTATCTATGTACATTTGTTTTGCTAAATCTCTCCCATCATTTTACATTTTGGTATGTATATTTGAAATTTAATAAAATAATTTACAATAGTTCATCAATTACCTTTAACATTTTACATTTAAGTCCATGTATATGTTAATTACATAAACAATAATTTAACCTGTTTAGATAAATTTAATTAACTAATATTTCTAATAAATACTAAAAAATGTCAATTTCAATATGTATATCGCTACTTTACGAACCAAAATGGCAAAACTACATTTTTTATATTGGATTACAGTATATAAATCACATAAAACAATAATACAATTTAATTTGTAATTCAGTTATGTTAATAAATTTATCATAAATTGCATTGTAAAATTCTACTTTTAACTTCAAATAACTAAATTTAAAATTACACGGCTATTTACAAAACTCACCTCACTTTTCTATTTATAGTTTATGTTTCAGTCCACATATTTAAATTAATTATGCGGTATTAAATTTAAACTAATTAGATAAATACAACAAAATGATGTTTGTTGGTTCGTCTACCAAAATATGAAAATTTCAATATGTACGCCATACTCGTATTAAGAAAATTAGTAAAATTACTCTTTTTTTAACAAAATTAAGATACATAAGTTAGATACAAATACATGCATAAACTAGAATAACAAATTTAATTCATTTATTTCGTTGAATTCATCGTATAGTACATTACAAAATTTTGTTTTTTATTTTAAATGCCTTCATTTTAAAATTCCTATAACCATTTACAAAACCCCCCTCGGTTTCCTTCTGATATTTTACAGTTAACTCCATACATTAGAATTAATCATGTGATCTTAAAACTATTTTAATAATTTAATAAACTATTATTCATTGATTTTAACAAATGAATCATAAAAATAAGAAAAATTCGATATTTGTACCATGTTCATATCAATAAAAATGGGATAAAGTTCATTTAGATATATAAATACATCAATCGCATGACGTAGATATATACATAAATAATAATTATGAATTTAATTTATAATCCATTTATATCAATATAATTACCATGCATTGTATCGTATTTTTTTAACGTTAAGTACCTACATTTTGAAACTTCTACAGCTCTATACAAAATCCTACTTAATATCGTCTAACATTGTATGTTTAAATTACTGGAAATAGCCTCTTCACAATGCGAGGGAAAGACTACGTACATTATCGACCTTCGTAGAGCCCGCTATCGTGTAGAAGTCTCGTGCAGTGGGTTCCATATATTGTATGTTTAAATCAATATATGTTTATTAATTATGTAATTTTGAATTTGAACTACTTAAATAAAATTCAGTTAACAAATATTTGTTAATTTATCTAATAGATTCTAAAATATGACCGTTTCAATATATAAACAATATTCATATCAACAAAAGTGGTAAAATTGTTTTTTCAGTCAAATATAAAGATATATAAATCACACATCATAAATAATATACATAAACAATATAAATTATTATTCATTTATCTTAATAAATTTATCATGAAATTTAAATAAATTTATCTCAATAAATTTTGCATTGTAAAATTCTATTTTTATCTTCAAAAACCTACATTTTAACATTTTTACGATTATTTACAACCACCACTCTCAACTCTTTCCTAATGTTTTATATACCAATCTATGTATTTAATTTTTTATGAAATCTCAGATTCAAACTATTTAAGCAATCTCGATTAATAGTTACTTTATTCTTTTAATAAATCCTAAAAACAAGTGTCAATTTTAATATATATGTACACACACACATGTATATACATACATACATGTATGTATCACTACATTAAATTATATACTTAAATAATAATAACAAAGTTAATATGAAAATCAATTATAATCATTTATCTCAAAATATAGTCATACACTGCATTACAATTTTTTTAACTTCAAATATCCATATTTAGGTTTCTACAATTCTTTTTTACAAAAAATCATTTTTAATTCTTTCATGCTATTTACTTTCAAGTCTAAACATTTAAACCAATTATGTAATTTTGAATTTAACATATTTAAAAAACAGTTAAATAATTTTTTTTAATTCATTTAATAAGTCGTTAAAATGTATCGGTTTTAATATGTATACTTTATTCATACAAACAAAAATGATAAAATCATTCTTTTACTCAATATATAAAGATATAGAAACTATATAACATAAATTATATATATAAAAATAAATTAATTTGTAGTTTATTCATTTCACTAAATTTATTATTCGTTACATAACAAAGTTGTAATTTTAACACATAAAATTATAAATACTATATTTTACAATATTATCGTGTGCAACGCACGGGTTATACACTAGTATAAGTTGAAGATGAAAAGGAGAGAAGGAGGGAAATGTACCAGGAGGCTATGCTTGGAAGAATAAAAGACAAGAGTAGTAAAGAAGCAGAAGAAATTGATATGCATGGTGCATAGGCACAAGAACTAGAAATGAAGCGAACGATACCAGAAGCAATGTAGGAATTAACAACAGTAAGCCAGGCTCAAAGCATGGACCTAAACACTCAAGCAACCATCTCAGTCTAGTTGGAGAAACAGTATTGGAGGATCCAAATAAACAAATTACAAAAGGCAATTAGTTATAGGCATATGCTTAGGATAGGTCTCAAAATATGTATGGGTTTATTATTTTGCTATTGCACCTACAAATCAGAAATACATGAATATGCATATATACACGAGGTGTATCTTGTAACAATAAATTTGCTGAAATGAAAATCAAAATGTTGTTCTACTAACATCCATCTTTCTCATCTCCTCTTCTTCATATTAAATTTATTATTTATTTTATATTTAAATCAAATAATTAACACTAGCTTACACTAAATCACGTCTTCACTCCATGCCACCAAAGTTTGTAATGACCTGGCTTTTCGACCCTCGAATGTCAGCACTAATACATCCACGGTATTCAAATGTCGAGCACCCAAGTGCCGGAAAGACAGAAAGTTAGGGTAAAATAAAAAGAAAACAAAAATAGAACAAGAAAGATAGAACACAACATCGGAATCTCATAGCGGAACGATAATATATAGTATCAAAAGAATGGTACAAAGGGTTACTCTGGATGTAGGAATTTCAGATTTACAAAGCTTAAGTACTAGCATTTGCCTGCATAGTTATAACTTCCTGTCCTTATAGTGCTGATATATACATAGCTAATATGGAACAAAAAAAAAGAAATAGATAGATAATGGAAGTCTTCAGGTTGTCTTTTGAACTCTGAAGCATCCAAGTTAAAATCTGCCATACTCAGCCTACAAGAAAGAGTAAACGAGGAATTTAGGGAAACAAAAACCAAGCGTCATACATAAGTCTGGTATGAGAAAACTCAAGTTACATGGATATATGTAATAGTAACTATTGAGACCGTACAGATTTCCATAATAGTTTTCCCCTCAAAAGAACCTACCATTTATTAAGTCTAATATAGTGATGTAATAGATAATATCTAGAGTGTAGAATATAAATCACATTAAATAGTTATGGTGCTTGCATTCATCATACCACAACATATTTAGGGTACAGCCAAAACTGCTAATGTTTGTTCGCATACTTGGTTTTTCCATGGAGATCCCTTCGGTCGACGCTGAATCCAAACTCTTGTACAAGGGTTAGAAACTACCTTCGAGCGACGTATATCTCTATATAAAATATACCTTTAGGTAAACATAGTCGGTCCACGCCCTAACATGTGATCCCAAATATCATCAACTCCCACTAGCAACAAATGATAAGAATACTCTAGATATGGAGTTAATATATCCTATTGTGGGTTAGCCAAACCCCAGGCTATGAGGCCTACTCTGTTTTTAGTCATTTCCGAAGTCGAAGTTATGTTCGACATGCTTCACACGAGTCTTCATTACTCGAACATAACATAATGAATTTCCATATCTCGAACCAATCACGAATCACTACATGCAATCGAGCATCTATAATAGATATCGAATCTCCGCATAGATCCCTTTTCTTAACTACTTCTAAAACATAGAATCTATATGCTAGTTTTGAAGTGGTATTCGGTAAGTGAACATATACCAATCTTGGACTCTTCAAAACAGGTCACTGAATTTTTGGTTAACTCAATTCCAGTTCTTACAAAAGTAAGCGAAAGCTAGAGACGTTTCATACCAATACTCCTCCCTAGGGGTTCTTATTGGAACAAAATCGTGAAGCCTTTCGATTACTTCTTAAGTTAATATTTGGTTAAGTTTGATAATCGACTGATCAATTATCTAGTCAAAATACTTGTTTATACAAATCAATATTTGTACTCCTTACTTTCTGACATTCCAACTTAACTATTTCTTGTGCAAGAGTGAAGCCAGGTAAGTTTGAGCACTGGTTGCATCAAGTCTTGCATAGACACTTCATTCTTGAATCTCACAAATAGATAAGTCTACCTCGTCGGCTTTTAGTGTTAAGTATAGTATTAATGATTTTCATAAACAAGTAAAAAATCAACATAATTAACACGTCTTCGATATTTTCCGACTTACTTTCCTCGCTCAAGAGGGAAACCAGTAGCTTAGAGATCTATTACTCCATCCCTACTCGACATCAATCTTAACTCTTACAAATAGATAAGTCGTACTTCGTTGGCTTTTAGTGTTAAGCATAGTTAATTACTTTTCAAACAAGTAATAAAATAATTAACCATTTAGCCACTAAGCAATACTTAACCCCTTTTTGAAACAACTGAATATACTGTTAAAATACTTGAAAATAATTATAATAGGTTTTAAACATTTATCCAAAATATTACTTTAAAATAACAAGTTTGTAAAATATATAAAACTTGAAAAAGAACATGTTTTATCACAAAAACCTCTTCTTTAAAATATTCACAATTAATTCTTAAAAATTTGTAAAGACCTCAAACCACTTTTAAAATACTTTAATAATAGCTAGTAAATACTTGCAAAAATAATGAAACAAAATACTTAAATTAATTTAAATATCTTTTCAAATCTTTTAAGTCCAAAAATCAAGTCTAAACGGGGCAGTTTTGCACAAGTGAAGTTTTGATCGTTTTCAAGATGTTACTTAACCTTTTACTATCCAAGCTTTTAATATCAACAAATATATATATAAATTATTATAAATATGGCGAGAAACCCCTAAGGATCTCTTTATAAAATTCTATAGAAATCGCTAAAACAAGGCAATTCCCAACCGCATCTATAGCGACTATCGCTATAAGTGCACTTCCAAATCCGAGTCATATTCAAACCTATGTTCAAATACAACCTATGTGCTTTGTTCCAAGGCCTTGCTATAAGTCATACAGTTCATTTCAAGTCCATACATATGCCACTCGCTTTCAAAGCAAGAATCAAAATCAATGTTTTCACATATGTCCATATTAATTCAACAACATCAATACAATCAAACATCATCACATATATGTGATTTTTCCAATCAAAATGGTGAGTTGGCTTACCTTTAACCTAGCAACCAACCAAGATCCAAGCGTCTAAGTCCAACCTTAACCTAGCAAAACCTTTCCCTCCTTCTCTTTTGCTTGCCTTTGCCTTGCCTCCAAACTCTTAGGCTGCTCATGGCCTTCAAGTGGTGGAGGGGGATAGCTTTGCTTTTTCAACTTCTAACTAGGTAGAAGGTTTTTTTATGTAGTGGTAAGGCTTCACTCCAAGTTTGAAGTGATTTGGATTTGATTTGCAAATATTTTTCTTTAGGAAATTATGAAGAGGAGGAAGAAGAAAACACAGATTTTTCAACTCAAAGTTTTGTAAATTTGTGATTGATAACTAAGAGTATGCCCCTCCTTATATAGGCTCCATTTGGTGTTGCTTAAGCTTTCCTTTTTCCCCTTCATGCCTTCGAAGAGTCACCTCCCATCACTTCTCCTTTATGTTAATTACCATTTTACCCCTGTCATGATAATATCTCTTATTATAATAGAAGATTCTAGAACATTCCAAGCTTTATGAAGAAATGAGTGTGTTAATTAGTTGCTAATGTGTTCATGTGATCATCAGTCAAGTGCATAAGAGTTCGAACAACTTATATCAATCGAAAATATGTTTACCAATAAACCGAATTTCGAGCACATTATCGATTTTTCTTCGAAGAATATATTTTTGTAAACAAATTTCAAAAACAAGTTTCTTATCATTATTTATCAATTCAATGATGTTTAACAAGGTTATAGAATCATATTTATAACACTTAATTATACTTAAAACGTTTCGATATTCAAACACGAAGTGTTCGAATTTTAGGGTCACCACATTCTCCCCATTTTAGAACATTTCGTCCTCAAAATTCAAACAAGAACGATAATAAATGGAGATAGAAGAACAAAGTATATATATAGCATACTACTAAAACTATATACAAACTAAAATGCAACCTAAAATGCATACTAAGCGACTCCACCACAAGCGGTGAGTACACTACAAAAGGCGTACGGTACTAAGATAAGAAATCTATAGTCTAAGAACAAATCTGAAAAAGACTTCCTCAAACTATCCTCCTTTTCTGACATACAATCCCGAGCATCCTAAGTTCCATTGTCCCTTGACTAACTTCACAACCTTAGTCCACAGTCGCTTCGTATCTCTATTAACAATATGAACATGATGTCTCAATATAGTCAAATTCGGCTCAGTCTCCAAGTCCTCTGTGGTGCTTTCACTATCATCAAAGGATCATGCACAAACTTATGCAAATGTGACACATAAAATACATTGTGCACACGTGATAGCTTAATCGGTAACACTCTATACGTTTGTGTACCAATTCTCTCTAGAGTCTAGAATGGTTCTATATATCGAGGAGCCAACTCCCAGCCCTTCCAAATCGGACTACACCTCTCATCGGAGAAACCTTCATAAACATAAAGTCATCAATCGAGAACTTCACGTCTCTGCACCTCTTGTCTTCATAGCTCTTCTGTCGATTCTATGCTTCCTTGATTCGCTTTCGAATCTCTATAAGCTTATCTGATGCCTCTTGAATCATATCTGACCCAAGCATAGGGCAATCCTCAGGTTTTACCCAACACGATGGAGATTTGCAAGGCCTTCATATAATGCTTCAAATGGTGCCATTCCGATACTGGCCTGATAACTGTTGTCGTATGAAAACTCAACAAGTGGTAAGTGTTCTTCCCACGAACCCCTAAAATCTAAAATGCATGCTCTAAGCAAGTCCTATAATACTCAGTTCACCCTTTCCATTTGCTCATCGATCTGCGGATGGTAAGCAGTACTCAAACTAAGCTTGGTCCCTAAGGCCTCATGCAAACCCTTCCAGAACCTACTTGTGAATATCAAATCTCTACCACTCACGATATCATAAGGAAACCCGTGCAATCTAACGATTTCCTTAACATATAACTTAGCCAAACTAGAAGCTATTCTCATAGTCTTAACAAGTATGAAGCGCGTCCTCTTGGTTAATCAATCCACGATAACTCACACACCTTCGTTACCCCTTCTCGACCTAGGCAATCCATCGATGAAGTCCTTGGAAATCTGCTCTCATTTCAACTTAGGAATATCAAGTGGCTAAAGCAGTCCAGCTGCCTTCTGGAGACTACCTTTTACTTGTTGGCAGTTAACACACCTGCTCACAAAGATAGAAACATCCTTTTTCATCCTTTCCACCAAAAAGTATGCCTCATATCTTGATACATCTTAATGACCCCTGGATGTATCATTAATCCTGAATGATGAATCTCCTTTAGAACCTCCTGCCTAATCCCATCAAACTTAGGTACACACAACCTTCCATCCTCACTAAACCACAACTATCTACGTCAAATCCTAACCACCTCTCCGGTGCCTCATTCTCGCTTATTGCTTTAGCTATTCGAGCAATAAGAGGATCTTTAAGCTGACTATCTTCAATACGGCTGATCAAGGTTGGACGAACCTCAATGCTAGCCATAACAACATACTTCCTACTTAAGGCATCTGCTACAACATTCTCTTTCCCTGGTATGTATAATATATCTAGGTCATAAGCCGTAAGAAACTCCAACCACCTTCGCTGCCTTATGTTTAAGTTTTTGTGTGTAAAAAGATACTTCAAAGATTTATGGTTCGTATATAACTCGAACCTTTCACCTAGCAAATGATGTCTTCACATTTTTAATGCAATTATTACTGTTAACAAATCCAAGTCATGAGTTGCATACCTTACGTCATGCGGTTTGAGCTGTCGATTCGCATAAGAAATAACCATCCCATGCTGCATTAATACAGCACCTAAACCTATTCCGCACACATCAGTGTAAACAGTCAAACCCTCACCACTATATGGCACAGCAAGAGCAGGAGCACTAGTTAACTTTTCCTTTAACTCTACGAATGCTTGCTAGGATTTATTAGCCCACACAAATTTGACATCTTTCTTCGTTAAATTCGTTAAGCGAGAGGCAATCATTGAGAAATCCTATATGAATCTCCAATAATAACCTACTAAACCTAGAAATCTCTTAATATCAGTAGTGCTTTCCGACCTCTTTCAGTCCTGAACGACCACAATCTTAGCGGGATCAACTGAAATACCTTCCGTTGAAACAACATGACCTGAAAACCTAACTTCTAAATGCCAGAAATGACACTTCGAGAACTTAGCCTTCAACACACGCTCTTGTAGTGTTTCTAGAACAATACTTAGATGACACGAATGTTCCTCCTCGATCTTGGAGTCGAGCAAAATGTCATAGATAAAAACAAGAATAAATTTATTCATCACATCTTGAAAAACTCGATTCATTAAGTCTACGAAATATGCTAGAGCGTTAGTTAGGACAAACAAAATAACTAACCACTCATAAAATTGGTCGGATCTAAAAGCGGTCAAGGGTACACTCTCCTCGACCACCCTTAACTAATGGAACCCTGTAGCAAGATCAAGCTAAGAAAACACTCGAGCTCCATGAAGTTGATCGAACAAGTCATTTATCCTAAGAAAAAGATACTTGTTCCAAATAGTTTGTTTGTTGAGCTCGCAATAATCTACATACTATCTTAAGGAACCGTCCCTCTTCATAGCAAAGATGACGGGCGCTCTGTAACTCAAATGACTTTGTTAGATCAAGCCCTTCTACAACAAATCACTAACCTGATTTTTTACCTCTAACCTCTCCTTCGGGGCAACTCTATGAACAGGAAATACTATAGGTTTTGTATCTTTAACCAAATCAATGCGAAATTTTATCTCACAATGAGGTGGTTAACCCAACACTTCTTCAAAGACATCCTCAAACTCCTAAACAATTACGATCAAACCCAACTCCTCCTCCACCACATCCAAAGAATAAAGAAAACTAGTCATAAGTGAGCTAGGCCCTTCACAAGATACTACCATCACCTTCCTTCCCTTCTTCATTAATGACCTCGTTCACTCAACAAAATCTAGGACAACATTATTTTGTGACAACCAATCCATTCCAAGCAGAACATCAAAACCCATCAAGCACAGAACATACATATCTATAGAGAAGAGTTAGTCAAAGAAAGAAATCAAAACTCCTAAACAAACCATGCTAAGATTGGCCGAGCCCCCAACTGGGTTCGACACACAAATAGAATCTAAAGCCATAACTGGCTCGAGTTCTAATCTATCAACCAACTTATGAGAAATGAAACTAAAAAAAGCACTAGTGCCGAATAAAACACTAATAGGAATGCCAAAAATAGATAGAACACCTTCCAGAACTTGCTTCCCTTTTGCAGCTGCAGAAGTGGAAGGTGTTGAAGCTAAGGCAAAGGTCGAGGTTGTTCTCCCTACTAGAGCAAAGGAAACCCTCTAGCAAAATGGCTTGGCTGATGGCAGTTGTAGCATGCCCTGGTTGCAAACTATGCCTTGGCCACCTATGGTTCTAGCTTAGGTACCCTAGCAATAGGTGCCTTAACAAACGACGCTTTCACCACTTATCTTCCCCCAATAGATGTATAGCTCTCGGTGTGACGACCCAACTTTCCACTACCGGAAAATCACGCCGTTTTTAAGAAAGAAAGGGGTGAGAAATAGAAAAGATAAAGAAGAAGAAGAAACAACATCAGAATCTCAACAGCGGAACGAATAAAATATAATATATCACATAAGAGAATACATAATATCATATACATCAGAGTCACACAGATAATACATCACATACTAGACAGTTATAAACACCTGTCTAGTTAATACAACTCGATACAACACAATACAGAGATACCAACACAGCGGAACACTATACATATCTATAACGCTGAAGCCTCCTGCTCCATTGCTCCTCCACAATTCGTCAAAGCTAACCTGAATCCCTTGGCTACCCGTAAAAATTTGGGTACCCGAGAGTTTAAGAAAAAAAACAGGAAATAAACTCCGGGTCAGACATGGGTCTGGTATGAGTAACAGGTTAAAGTTGCTTAACTTTGAAAATCCTTTGAAAACAAAAGGTATCACGTAAGACATCCCACACATAAACATGGAAATGTTTTTACCTTACGCTATCCAAAACATTTGATAGGAAATTCAGTTATATTATAATAGGTCTAGGGTTTCAAGTAAATAGAAAATAGCTGAAATTGTTACATCTATTAAATTCCAGCATACTAGCCACAACGTGGGTAATACAATCAAAACCGTAGGGTCTCGTAGGGAAAATGGGTTTCCAACAATGGCAGGGCTACTGGGGTACCGCCCGTCACAGTACCTGGCCTAGATCAGCGTACCGAGGAGTACGCCCGCTCCCCTGCAACACAAGGCCGGAACCATCCCTTACTGGACAGTCCCGAACAAGACAACCCCGGCAGTTGGAGCTCAAAACTGCCCACACAGCCGAAAATAAAAAGGGACATCTAGACAGGGGTATATCTCGCTCTCAAGTGGGTGCTACCCACGAAGCCTTGCTGCACCTCCCCTGTTTTAGCCATTCCCGGTTGATGAGGCTTGAGGTCACGATTACCTTGTCAGAACTCATCACTTAGAATGCTCATCGTCCGCCTGACGATGTTCTGAAAGCATTCAATCCATACAAGTTCGTTCCGGGTTCGAACGAAACTGAAGGCATTATCTCGTTACACTCGTATTGGAATCACCCTCAGAGTTAACGACAATAACCCTTGCATTCTGAATCACCATCTCGAATCTATAAGTACTATCCCGTCAAACTCATTACGGAATCACCCACAGAGTTATACTGACGAATAGTTCTTATACCTCGAGTCTTCACTTGCTCCACTTGGATTTCACGACCTAACGTTATTTTGGATCGATGTGGTATTCGGGTCTCCAGACCTGGAATCCCGGTATACGGAAACCCGATCCCGGTCTCATCGAAATCCAAACCGTGTCTTTTAAGGCCAAGTTGTTTTAAAGTTAAAACGATTCATTTTAATTATCTATATACACACAGATAGATAGTTCACAATATCACAGATAGATAATCTACAATATCACATAATGGAAAATCCATATCACACAGCATTAATTATCTCCTATCAGAGAATTCAAACCATTCAAGGAAATCAATATCGTCCATCATAAACAATGATTCATAACACATCATTTATAATTAATTTAAAATGAATTAAATTAATTACTTATCTCTAATTAATTTAAAGTAAATTAAATTAATTACTTCATTCTATAAATCCTGCTTACTTAACCATTAATTAACTACAAATCAATTAATTAATCATTCTTTAGATTTCCATCTTAATTAATCATCCTGGATTAATTATCCTTTAATTATATTCAAGTAATTATCTTCCAATTAATTTCACAAATTAATTATCTTTAACCAAAAACAGTAATTAACCTTTAATTACTCTATTTATTAATTAACCATAATTAATTACATTTATCCTTTATTAATTACAATTAATTAATTACTCAAAATCACTTATTATGGATTAATTAACCTTAATTAATCAATCCTTAATTACAACATTAACTATGTAATTTATTGATCCCTAATTACATTTCAATTAATTATTTATTTAAATTAATTAAATTAAGTAATTAATCTTTACTTAAACCATATTATTAATCAATCTTGATTAATCACCTTTCAGTAATTAACTGCCCTTTATTACTTCATCAAATAAATTAATTACTCCTTAATTAATTTTCCCAATTAATCCCTCGATTAATTTCTCAAAGTAATTTAACTCGAATTACTATCATACTTAAAACTCCTTCAATTAATTACATACAGTAATTACCATTAATTACTTCACTATGTAATTATACTCCATTCATTACATTAAGCAACTACTTATTAATCATCCAATGATTAATTTAAATTAATTAAACTTAATTAATTAACTTTAACAAATCAAATTAAACTCCATTAATTATATTAAGTAATTCATTCCTTAATTACTTCCATTATGTAATTACTTTCAAATAATTTCACAAATGATCATCTTTAAATTTATCAATCTAATTAATTATTAAAAATAATCCCATTAATTAATTATTTAATTAATTAAGTTTTAACTGTAACTTAATTAGTTCCTAATTACAATTTAATATTTCCTTACTGAATTTACTCTAACCTTAATTAATAACTTTAAACTTAAAGTTATTAACTTAGTTACTACAAATCATTAATTTCTTAAATTTAAGGTAAACTCATTCTATTAGATGATTGGATTATCACCTATAATATGTTAAAAACATTCATTCCAATTTACAATTAAATTTCATTTATTTTCCAAGATTTAGAATAAAAACCATTATATCTTATATAAGGCTTACTACTAAAATTTAACAACTTTTCAATTTACATGTTGGAGTGATATCCTGGTTATCAAATCCTCTTGAAATTTACATATTAAAAGAATACTTAACATTTAAACTTATTGTAAACATTTGAATTTATAAATCTTAATTTAATTTCAAATCTGGAATTCAAATGTGAGATTAGATCCAGGTTTCAAAGCTTTGTCTAAATTTTGTCTTTATATTTCAAAAAATCTATTTTTTTTTTAAAAAAAACTTACACTTTTAAACTATTAAACAAATTGAATTTAAGTCTTAATTCCCAAACTATCTTCAAACTGGAATTTATATTCAATCTTAATACAAACTTATTTTAACTTTGTTTAGTCATTAAAATTCAGTTTGAATTCAAAACTAACATAACAGGTTTTGTAAAACCTGTGCAAAACAACAACTACCCGAGCCCTACGCAAAATGCTTCGAGTCGGACCCTACCATACTTCGAGCAACCCCCTCAATCGACTCGGAAAAAAAAAACCAGAAACCATTCCTCTGCTCTAATCCATCTTCACCAAACAATGGAAGAACACGTGCACATGCATAGGGGTTCCATCCAACTTCGATCAACGCTGAAACTTTACCCATGTCGACGATCATCCTTCGATCAAATTTCGACTGTCAGAACTCCACTATCCACTCGAAATCAAGAACGAGTTGTCAAACCCAAATCTGGACACAAAGACAAAACCTGGAAACGGCCTCGCCTTTGCAACCTCGACCATCAGAAGGTCTGAAACTCCGACTACCTCTTCGTCAATGCTCCAGCTAGCATAACCCAAAATCTCGTTAAACTCGATCGCTCCTACAAGTCGCGGTGATCGATTTTGCCTAACCTAGTTAAACTAGGTTTACAGACTTCCTCGGCCAACCACCTTTGCCACACAACTCTGATCAACTTCCTACAAATTTTCCCTTAGCCACTGACAACCCTTCCTCCTCCAGAAAGACCCACGACCTCCCAAACTAACGAGATCACCAGAAAACACCCTATTCCCCAATTCAGTTCAAACAAGAACTGCATCTTCAACCCAGTACTAAAAATTGTGAATTTAGTTTTAAAAATCAAAATTTTGAATAAGTTTTCAGATTATAAACTCAGATCAGTGCATTAATATGTTTGAGATTTAACATAGAACAACTTGCACTGTTGCTATATATTTTCCCAGAGAACATACAATTTATTTTTGACTCAAACAAATTTCAATCTAAAATCTATGATATAACAAACATAATTTGTTCTAGACTTAAATACAAATGAAGATTTGATCATGAGTATTTGGTTTAAGAATTTATTTAGAACCTGGAATTTAAAACCAGAGAACATCTTAACCATAACAACAAAACATTGACATACATATCCACATAGTTTAAACATATCCACAGCCCTACTTGCTTCCAGAGAAAATCAAGCAATATAATTTTATACTTGCATTTTTTTTTTTTATAAAAATGTTACTCACCAGTTCTCTGGAATGAAGAACAGAGCACCAGAACCAAGTTTGAAACAGCCTTAAACCTTAAAGCTTGAGTGCTTAACTGGAATATGCTTTGATAACTTCTCGGGTTTGCAAAGAACAGGTTTAAAATGCATGCAGGTTTAAATTGTTTTGATTTGAAAAGAGTGACAGATTTAGGTAAATGGTTTGATTCTAGAATTGAATAACAGGTTGAAGAATTTAGTTTTCTGGTTTGAAGAGAGGTTGATCACTGATTGGAATGAGTTTGTAAAAATGGAAGTGCTCACTTATTTTTTTCTTCTGGTTTGCTTATTTTTGATAAACGAAATGAACTAGAAGATATGATATATGGATAAGTGTTTACAAGATTGTTTATTTGTTTGTACAAAATTTTATTAATTATGGTCAGAGATTTTTATTTCTTAAGGAGGCTGATATATACATATTGTGGCTAGCATTTATTACTATTGTACCATCTACATAGTTATCCAACCTATACATATTTTAAAAGTATTTTTACTGTCTTATTTCCCAAGCCTGCATGCTTTCTATATTTATTTGAACATACTTGAACACACTTGTTTTCTTTTGTTTTTTTTTTTTATCTTTGCCAGAGATTTGTAAACACGGCAATGATTTTTAAACATCTCTAGTTGACTTAAGTTTATGCTGAGATGATGTCCTTTCAGTCTTGGTTCCTTATCTTGTTTACAGGCTTGCTACTATTTGATTTTTTTCTTTTCAATACTTTTCTTATGTATAGATACATAGATATTCCTTTAAACTTTGTTTATTTTTACCTTGCATACTATGTACAGGTTACATGCATACACATTTTTACTTTGTTAATTCTTGTCTTGCATCCTACCTTACATTCATATCCTTTTGTTTAAGTCATGTTATAAATTTTAAATTAAGTGTTTATCATAGTTTCTTATGTTTATACATTTATACTTATGTTTATAACCATATAATTGATTTATACTTTTATTTCGATATTTTTAAGATTTATTTAGTCTTGTATATTCCTATATATATATTTATTTTATTTTATCTATTTTGTAAGTACATTTTTATTTATTAATAGTATTTTTTTTTAAAAAATAACACATTTATTAATTTGAACCGATTTATAAAAGAAATTATCTGCTTTACTATAAACTACTTATTTTATAAGATATATACTAAAGTATCATTTGACAAATTTGTATTTAAACTTAAATATATTTTAAATCATATTTTTATCAAGCTATATAAAGAAAAATAGAACAAATCTTTTTGTTAATAAATTTAAATCTAAACTAAAGCTAGAATAAGTTTTCAAACTATTAAACTTTTATCTTAAGTATTTAAACCCATATAGTTGTTTATTAAATAGCTTTAAAAGTTAAATATTAAATAAATCCTAATTTCCAAATCACTAAAATGTATATTAGAATTTGAAACATAAATTTATTAGTTAAATTTAAAACGAAGCTCTCCTATCTACAATATATACAAATATATATTCATTATAAATAGAGAACAATTTATTAGCTTTTAAAAGATCAATTCAAAATTTAAATGTTTATTAAAAGAAGAATTATTAAATCAATTCATATTTAATTTACATATATTATCAAATCAATTTAATTTTAAATGTAGATTATTAAATTGATATTGTCAGAAATTCCGGGATGTCACATTCCTCCCCTCTTAAAAGAATTTCGTCCCCGAAATTTAAAACAAAGGTAATTTAATAATCTTATTAAAGATTTAATTTTAAAACACAAGCATATATTAATTATTGGCTAACAACCATAGCAACCAACACATCCAATCAAACAAACAATCAAAACTAACTATCCAGACAAAAATACTGGATAGAATCCTGCCGAGTTTCCCCAAGTATAAATACCGGATTACTCGCTCTATAGAATCCAAACAATCAATAATACTAAGCTACAGAACTACCACTCATCTAGATCTACACCACTAGACAGGATATCAGACTATAGACAAGTCTGACTCGCAACCCAAACTCCCTAAACTGCTGGCTCCACAACCAGAGATAGATCTTACACGTACTCCCTCAGAGATACGTGAAACACGTCGAATTCCAGTTATCCAAACTGACAATCCAATCCAGAAGATCAAACACTTACCCTCACCAAAACAAGAGAAAATCCAAGATATCTCGGAGCTGACTTCCCAGTCTTACTAAACTTAAAGCTCCTTCGGTCGGAGAAAGCTTATCCAAAATCAAATCCCCGTCTTCGAAATCCAAATTCCTCCGTCTCTTATCCACAAACTCATCTGACGATCCTGGGCTGCCTCCATACCTACTGATCAGCTCAACTCTCGCTGATGCCTCAAAAACAACTCATCAAACTGATCCACTCACGATCAATCCAATAACACAAACTCTACTCCTCAAACACCAGAAGACTGACTTACTTTTCCTATCCGAAAAGATACACAGATGCACTCCCAAACTGCTTCCGCTGCACAACTCTGATCCGGAGAAGATGAAAATGCTGATGATACACATGAGCACCAACTGGACAACACCTCCCAGGAATATGGTTCAACCGATCCATAAAGAGAAAACTCAGAAATCCCGAAAGATCTCTGACTAACCAAGAAAACACTCAACTATCGCAAGTCACTTTTGCGATCAACCCAATCTAATATCCAAAGAAAACTGCTCTCTCTCTATCAATCAGAACAGCTCAAGCTTATCTAGCCAATCCATCGAAGAAATGGGTCCACACAGCTGCTTCTGAACTTCTCTTCTAGAAAACTGCTGACAGATGACCTCCTTGCCTGCACACAGAACAAATCTAAACTATGACGCTGCCACCGAAGCCAAAGACTTCCTAATCCAAAACTTCTTGAGAAACTCAGGCCTCAAAGCCAAACAAAACACCCAGCTGGACTCAGCCTCTACACCGATGCAAACACACTTCCTTAACTTGCTCCAAAGAAATATCTTTGGAAACATCCATAGTCACTGTGTCTCATCACACAGCTACTAATTCCTAAGGTATCAAGATACCATCACTAGCTTCTGCTCAACTATCAGAATCCAAATTCTACTCAAAGATGGACTCTGAACTCTTCAAATTCCCTTCAGAAATTGGTGAAATCCTTACACCACAACAAAATTCACTCGAGACGGTATTAGGTCTATCGTCTCGGTAGAAACACTTCCAACCTCAACAAACTCCAACCATTGGTAGCCGTGTTACACACACCACTACCCCATCTACCTTTATAACTTATATTGGAAAACCCGAACAGGTAACCCAACAGATAGGTAGAAATATATAAATATATATATCAAAAAATACAAGTACGCTCTCTCAAGATAGACACCACTCCAGAGCCTAGGTATTCACTCAACCTAATGCTCTGATACCAAATGTGACGACCCAACTTTCCACTACCGGAAAATCACGCCGTTTTTAAGAAAGAAAGGGGTGAGAAATAGAAAAGATAAAGAAGAAGAAGAAACAACATCAGAATCTCAACAGCGGAACGAATAAAATATAATATATCACATAAGAGAATACATAATATCATATACATCAGAGTCACACAGATAATACATCACATACTAGACAGTTATAAACACCTGTCTAGTTAATACAACTCGATACAACACAATACAGAGATACCAACACAGCGGAACACTATACATATCTATAACGCTGAAGCCTCCTGCTCCATTGCTCCTCCACAATTCGTCAAAGCTAACCTGAATCCCTTGGCTACCCGTAAAAATTTGGGTACCCGAGAGTTTAAGAAAAAAAACAGGAAATAAACTCCGGGTCAGACATGGGTCTGGTATGAGTAACAGGTTAAAGTTGCTTAACTTTGAAAATCCTTTGAAAACAAAAGGTATCACGTAAGACATCCCACACATAAACATGGAAATGTTTTTACCTTACGCTATCCAAAACATTTGATAGGAAATTCAGTTATATTATAATAGGTCTAGGGTTTCAAGTAAATAGAAAATAGCTGAAATTGTTACATCTATTAAATTCCAGCATACTAGCCACAACGTGGGTAATACAATCAAAACCGTAGGGTCTCGTAGGGAAAATGGGTTTCCAACAATGGCAGGGCTACTGGGGTACCGCCCGTCACAGTACCTGGCCTAGATCAGCGTACCGAGGAGTACGCCCGCTCCCCTGCAACACAAGGCCGGAACCATCCCTTACTAGACAGTCCCGAACAAAACAACCCCGGCAGTTGGAGCTCAAAACTGCCCACACAGCCGAAAATAAAAAGGGACATCTAGACAGGGGTATATCTCGCTCTCAAGTGGGTGCTACCCACGAAGCCTTGCTGCACCTCCCCTGTTTTAGCCATTCCCGGTTGATGAGGCTTGAGGTCACGATTACCTTGTCAGAACTCATCACTTAGAATGCTCATCGTCCGCCTGACGATGTTCTGAAAGCATTCAATCCATACAAGTTCGTTCCGGGTTCGAACGAAACCGAAGGCATTATCTCGTTACACTCGTATTGGAATCACCCTCAGAGTTAACGACAATAACCCTTGCATTCTGAATCACCATCTCGAATCTATAAGTACTATCCCGTCAAACTCATTACGGAATCACCCACAGAGTTATACTGACGAATAGTTCTTATACCTCGAGTCTTCACTTGCTCCACTTGGATTTCACGACCTAACGTTATTTTGGATCGATGTGGTATTCGGGTCTCCAGACCTGGAATCCCGGTATACGGAAACCCGATCCCGGTCTCATCGAAATCCAAACCGTGTCTTTTAAGGCCAAGTTGTTTTAAAGTTAAAACGATTCATTTTAATTATCTATATACACACAGATAGATAGTTCACAATATCACAGATAGATAATCTACAATATCACATAATGGAAAATCCATATCACACAGCATTAATTATCTCCTATCAGAGAATTCAAACCATTCAAGGAAATCAATATCGTCCATCATAAACAATGATTCATAACACATCATTTATAATTAATTTAAAATGAATTAAATTAATTACTTATCTCTAATTAATTTAAAGTAAATTAAATTAATTACTTCATTCTATAAATCCTGCTTACTTAACCATTAATTAACTACAAATCAATTAATTAATCATTCTTTAGATTTCCATCTTAATTAATCATCCTGGATTAATTATCCTTTAATTATATTCAAGTAATTATCTTCCAATTAATTTCACAAATTAATTATCTTTAACCAAAAACAGTAATTAACCTTTAATTACTCTATTTATTAATTAACCATAATTAATTACATTTATCCTTTATTAATTACAATTAATTAATTACTCAAAATCACTTATTATGGATTAATTAACCTTAATTAATCAATCCTTAATTACAACATTAACTATGTAATTTATTGATCCCTAATTACATTTCAATTAATTATTTATTTAAATTAATTAAATTAAGTAATTAATCTTTACTTAAACCATATTATTAATCAATCTTGATTAATCACCTTTCAGTAATTAACTGCCCTTTATTACTTCATCAAATAAATTAATTACTCCTTAATTAATTTTCCCAATTAATCCCTCGATTAATTTCTCAAAGTAATTTAACTCGAATTACTATCATACTTAAAACTCCTTCAATTAATTACATACAGTAATTACCATTAATTACTTCACTATGTAATTATACTCCATTCATTACATTAAGCAACTACTTATTAATCATCCAATGATTAATTTAAATTAATTAAACTTAATTAATTAACTTTAACAAATCAAATTAAACTCCATTAATTATATTAAGTAATTCATTCCTTAATTACTTCCATTATGTAATTACTTTCAAATAATTTCACAAATGATCATCTTTAAATTTATCAATCTAATTAATTATTAAAAATAATCCCATTAATTAATTATTTAATTAATTAAGTTTTAACTGTAACTTAATTAGTTCCTAATTACAATTTAATATTTCCTTACTGAATTTACTCTAACCTTAATTAATAACTTTAAACTTAAAGTTATTAACTTAGTTACTACAAATCATTAATTTCTTAAATTTAAGGTAAACTCATTCTATTAGATGATTGGATTATCACCTATAATATGTTAAAAACATTCATTCCAATTTACAATTAAATTTCATTTAATTTCCAAGATTTAGAATAAAAACCATTATATCTTATATAAGGCTTACTACTAAAATTTAACAACTTTTCAATTTACATGTTGGAGTGATATCCTGGTTATCAAATCCTCTTGAAATTTACATATTAAAAGAATACTTAACATTTAAACTTATTGTAAACATTTGAATTTATAAATCTTAATTTAATTTCAAATCTGGAATTCAAATGTGAGATTAGATCCAGGTTTCAAAGCTTTGTCTAAATTTTGTCTTTATATTTCAAAAAATCTATTTTTTTTAAAAAAAAAACTTACACTTTTAAACTATTAAACAAATTGAATTTAAGTCTTAATTCCCAAACTATCTTCAAACTGGAATTTATATTCAATCTTAATACAAACTTATTTTAACTTTGTTTAGTCATTAAAATTCAGTTTGAATTCAAAACTAACATAACAGGTTTTGTAAAACCTGTGCAAAACAACAACTACCCGAGCCCTACGCAAAATGCTTCGAGTCGGACCCTACCATACTTCGAGCAACCCCCTCAATCGACTCGGAAAAAAAAAACCAGAAACCATTCCTCTGCTCTAATCCATCTTCACCAAACAATGGAAGAACACGTGCACATGCACAGGGGTTCCATCCAACTTCGATCAACGCTGAAACTTTACCCATGTCGACGATCATCCTTCGATCAAATTTCGACTGTCAGAACTCCACTATCCACTCGAAATCAAGAACGAGTTGTCAAACCCAAATCTGGACACAAAGACAAAACCTGGAAACGGCCTCGCCTTTGCAACCTCGACCATCAGAAGGTCTGAAACTCCGACTACCTCTTCGTCAATGCTCCAGCTAGCATAACCCAAAATCTCGTTAAACTCGATCGCTCCTACAAGTCGCGGTGATCGATTTTGCCTAACCTAGTTAAACTAGGTTTACAGACTTCCTCGGCCAACCACCTTTGCCACACAACTCTGATCAACTTCCTACAAATTTTCCCTTAGCCACTGACAACCCTTCCTCCTCCAGAAAGACCCACGACCTCCCAAACTAACGAGATCACCAGAAAACACCCTATTCCCCAATTCAGTTCAAACAAGAACTGCATCTTCAACCCAGTACTAAAAATTGTGAATTTAGTTTTAAAAATCAAAATTTTGAATAAGTTTTCAGATTATAAACTCAGATCAGTGCATTAATATGTTTGAGATTTAACATAGAACAACTTGCACTGTTGCTATATATTTTCCCAGAGAACATACAATTTATTTTTGACTCAAACAAATTTCAATCTAAAATCTATGATATAACAAACATAATTTGTTCTAGACTTAAATACAAATGAAGATTTGATCATGAGTATTTGGTTTAAGAATTTATTTAGAACCTGGAATTTAAAACCAGAGAACATCTTAACCATAACAACAAAACATTGACATACATATCCACATAGTTTAAACATATCCACAGCCCTACTTGCTTCCAGAGAAAATCAAGCAATATAATTTTATACTTGCATTTTTTTTTTTTATAAAAATGTTACTCACCAGTTCTCTGGAATGAAGAACAGAGCACCAGAACCAAGTTTGAAACAGCCTTAAACCTTAAAGCTTGAGTGCTTAACTGGAATATGCTTTGATAACTTCTCGGGTTTGCAAAGAACAGGTTTAAAATGCATGCAGGTTTAAATTGTTTTGATTTGAAAAGAGTGACAGATTTAGGTAAATGGTTTGATTCTAGAATTGAATAACAGGTTGAAGAATTTAGTTTTCTGGTTTGAAGAGAGGTTGATCACTGATTGGAATGAGTTTGTAAAAATGGAAGTGCTCACTTATTTTTTTCTTCTGGTTTGCTTATTTTTGATAAACGAAATGAACTAGAAGATATGATATATGGATAAGTGTTTACAAGATTGTTTATTTGTTTGTACAAAATTTTATTAATTATGGTCAGAGATTTTTATTTCTTAAGGAGGCTGATATATACATATTGTGGCTAGCATTTATTACTATTGTACCATCTACATAGTTATCCAACCTATACATATTTTAAAAGTATTTTTACTGTCTTATTTCCCAAGCCTGCATGCTTTCTATATTTATTTGAACATACTTGAACACACTTGTTTTCTTTTGTTCTTTTTTTTTTTATCTTTGCCAGAGATTTGTAAACACGGCAATGATTTTTAAACATCTCTAGTTGACTTAAGTTTATGCTGAGATGATGTCCTTTCAGTCTTGGTTCCTTATCTTGTTTACAGGCTTGCTACTATTTGATTTTTTTCTTTTCAATACTTTTCTTATGTATAGATACATAGATATTCCTTTAAACTTTGTTTATTTTTACCTTGCATACTATGTACAGGTTACATGCATACACATTTTTACTTTGTTAATTCTTGTCTTGCATCCTACCTTACATTCATATCCTTTTGTTTAAGTCATGTTATAAATTTTAAATTAAGTGTTTATCATAGTTTCTTATGTTTATACATTTATACTTATGTTTATAACCATATAATTGATTTATACTTTTATTTCGATATTTTTAAGATTTATTTAGTCTTGTATATTCCTATATATATATTTATTTTATTTTATCTATTTTGTAAGTACATTTTTATTTATTAATAGTATTTTTTTTTAAAAAAATAACACATTTATTAATTTGAACCGATTTATAAAAGAAATTATCTGCTTTACTATAAACTACTTATTTTATAAGATATATACTAAAGTATCATTTGACAAATTTGTATTTAAACTTAAATATATTTTAAATCATATTTTTATCAAGCTATATAAAGAAAAATAGAACAAATCTTTTTGTTAATAAATTTAAATCTAAACTAAAGCTAGAATAAGTTTTCAAACTATTAAACTTTTATCTTAAGTATTTAAACCCATATAGTTGTTTATTAAATAGCTTTAAAAGTTAAATATTAAATAAATCCTAATTTCCAAATCACTAAAATGTATATTAGAATTTGAAACATAAATTTATTAGTTAAATTTAAAACGAAGCTCTCCTATCTACAATATATACAAATATATATTCATTATAAATAGAGAACAATTTATTAGCTTTTAAAAGATCAATTCAAAATTTAAATGTTTATTAAAAGAAGAATTATTAAATCAATTCATATTTAATTTACATATATTATCAAATCAATTTAATTTTAAATGTAGATTATTAAATTGATATTGTCAGAAATTCCGGGATGTCACACTCGGTGAAATGCTCCATCTTCCCACACTCGTGATAAGCTAAACCAGAAATACCTCTAAACGGCTGGATTTTCCGCTTGTTATCCCTAACTAGTGCTGTAATAGATGGCTTTAGTGCTAAGCTCTCAAACCTCAACCCCGTATTTATCAAATTCACATAAGACTCCAACATGTGAATTGTCATATTAACCTTGAATTATAGGTGCATCCCTATGATGAACATCTCATTCCTCTTCAATATGTATATACCAAACCAGACCCGAATTGAGATAAAGCAGTGAATCGATTATCATACTCCACCACAATCATGACCCCCCTGCTTCAAGTCTAAGAAGTTCCTAAACAACAAGGTCTTCCAAGCTTCCGGGACAAACTTCATCTCGAATCTCTCCTTAAATTGGGCCCAAGAGATGCCGTTCTCTTGGACATCAGCAATGATAGAATTCCACTAATCCATGGTTGCGTCCGTTAGATGCTATGACGCCAACCGACGCTTCATCGCATCATCTAGCTCCATATCCCCAAATATTCAATCACATAATTTGATCTAAGTTTGGACTTCTATGATCATCTCTTTATCACCAAACCACTTAAACTCCTAGCCTCTCGTAATCATGGCAGAGCGAAGCAAAATTCGCCTAAGGCCTGACTTGCACGACCTCCTCTACAATATCCACCCTTGGTTTTCCAACTGGAGCAACATTCTTTGGTGCTCAAGCTCCACCATTTGTGATGGTACTACCTCGACCACCTCTACCTCTACCTCCTTGAACATTAGCAGCTCTAGTACTCTGAGCATAGTAGAATATATTTAGGATATGAAAGGCTAAAGTTGTTTAAAAGAAATAAATTATTTATAAGGAAAGTTGAAAAAGGAGTATAGGTTTATAGAAAATACAAATACGCTCTCATATACACTCGACTCATTCTAGGGTGTCGCTTACCCAATCTCTAATGAGCCATACCCAACCGAAGTCAAGGTGTTCGCTCAATCTTGAGCTCTGATACCAAATGTAACGACTCGACTTTTCGACCCTCGAATGTTGATACTGATACATTCAAAATATTCGTGTGCCAAGCACCCAAGTTCCAAAAAGACAGAAAGTTAGGGTAAAATAAAAAAAGGAATAGAATTAGAAGGAAAGAAAACAACATCAGAATCTCACAGTGAAACGATAGTATATAATATCAAAAGAACAGTACAAAGGGTTAATCTTAATACATGAATTTCAGAGTTATAAAACCTAAGTACTATCATTAGCCTGAATAGTTATAACTGCCTATCCTCACAACACTATTGTATACATAGCTAATACAGAACAACAGAAATAAAAATAGATAGATAATGGAAGCCTCCAGCTCGTCTTCTGAACTCTGAAGCATCCAAGTTAAAACCTGCCATATCAGCCTACTTAAAAGAGTACGTGAGCAATTTAAGCAAACAAAAACCAAGCATCAGACATAAGTCTGGTATGAAAAACTCGAGATACATAGATACATGTAATGGTAACTATTGAGACCGTACAGATTCCCGTAACAGTTTTCCCCTCAAAAGAAACTAACCATTTACTAAGTTTAATATAGTGATATGATAGCTAATGTCTAGAGTATAAAATATAAATCATATCAAATAGCCGTGGAGCTTACATTCATCACACCGCAATATATTTAGGGTACAATCAAAACTGCTAAGGTTCATTTACATATTGGTTCTTCTATGGTGATCTCTTCGGTCAATGCCAAGTCCAATCTCCTGCACAAGGGTTAGAAACTACCTTTGAGCGACGTATATCTCTAGATAAAATATACCTTTAGGTAAACAAAGCTGGTCCATGCCCTAACACGTAATCCCAGATATCATCAACACCCGCTAACAACAAACAATAAGCAAACTCTAGAAATGGAGTTGATATATCCTATCGTGGGTAAGCCAAACCTCAGGTTATGAGGCCTACTCCATTTTCAGTCATTTCCGATGTCGAGGTTATGTTCGGTATCCTTCACACAATTTTTCGTCACTCGAACATAACACGAACCCTTAAATGGATTTCCTATCTCAAACAGATCACGAATTGTACATGGATTCGAGCATCTAGAACGGATCTCGAATCTCCACATAGATCCCTTTTGTGATATCCCGGAAATTTGGGGCAATATCAATTTAATAATCTGTTCAAATAATTAAATTGATTGATAATTTTTGATAATAAATATTTGAATTGGTTTAATAATCTAATTGAATAAATATTTACTGAGTGAATTTATCTTTTAAAAACCAATAAAATGATTTCTATTTATAATGTATATATTGTAAATAGATTTGGCTTTGGGTTGAAATTTAATAAATGAATAAAGTCTTATTTTAAATTTCTAATATATATTTTGATAATTAGAAATTATGATTTATTTAATATTAGCTTTTCAAAGTTATTTAAACAAATAATTATATGGTTTTAAGTAAGGTTAATAATAAGATTTATTTAAATATTGCTTAATAAATAAGATTTAAGAATATATATATAGATAAGTAATTTATAAATTAAGAAAAGGCTTTTTATTTACATTTAAAATAAATACTAACTAATTAAAAGGACATGTGTAAATTCCTAAAGCTATATGGTAACAAGTGTTAACTAATTAACCACTATAATGACAAATGTCAAAGTTTGGTATTTTTGTTTTTCTTTTATTTGATAAATCATTTTAATCTATATAAACATATGTTCTCATCTATATTTCTTTTTCTATTCTTTATCTAAACTAAGAAAACTTTCAGCCTGAATATTCTCCAAAATCCTCCTCTCAAAAACCAGAGAAATTAACCAAAATCTATAATCAATCCTCTAAAAATCTTCTTCTTTAAACCTGTAATGCACTTCCTTTTAAATCTGAAAGTCTAAAACCCTTCTTCAACAAACCTGTAACCCATTTTCCAAATCAAAGCCCTGTAGCCTGCATTTTTCTTTAATCTGGAATGAATTCAAAAGCTTGCATCATTTTCAAAAGATCATCAAGCCTGCAATTCCTTTTCAACATCTCAACAAGATAATGACATGCATGCAAGTTTCTAAAGTTAATAATTCAAGTTTTAAAAAGATTCAAAAGCCTGCATATTTTCTGTAATCTGGAAGCAAGATCTAAGGGAAAATCAAAAGCAAGCAACCTGATTTAGAGCAACATTTCAATAAATCAAGTCTGCATGCAAGTTTATAAAGCTAACAACTCAAGTTTTAAATCAAAAACCAGAGGCTAAGGCTTTTCAAAACTGTTTCTAAAAGAGGGCTCTGTTCATCATAAAATTGGTGAGTAACATTTATTTTAAAAACTTAAGTATATGATATCTGTTTGCATGCTATAAATTCTTGAATATATGATGAAATATGCCTGCATGTTGTTTAATATGTTTGGTATGTATGTATATTTTTGTATATATGGATGAATTGGTGTGCATGTCTGTTTCTTGCTCTGTTTCCAGTTTCAAGCTCAAAAGTTTGGATTTAAATCCTGTATCTTTTGACCTAGTAACCATTATGATTTAAGTTAAAACAATAATTGTTTGTGTGTTATAGATTAGTGTTTAAAGTTTTATTTAAGTTAAAATAAAGAGGAAATTGCTCTGGAAAACATAGTGGAACAGGAAACTTTAGCTTTTGTTAAAATTCAAATATCTTAATTCATCGATACAGGCATATAATCTGAAGTCATATTCTAAAACATGAATTATAAAAGTAAAATCACAATTTTTAGATTGGGTTTGAATGTGCATTTTGGGTTTGATCAGATAATGTGGTTTGGGTGTTTTCTGGTGATCTACTTGCTAGGGAAGATCGGGGTTCTCATTGATGGTAGTGGAGTGATAGGAGAGTTGTAGAAAATTATCCGATGATGGTGAAAAGCATTGTGGCGAAGGGATTTGATCAGGGAAGTTTATAACCCTAGTTTTAGTGAGGTTGGGAAATACGTTCGTCACGACGTCCAGAGGTGATCGAGTTCATCTGAACTCTGGGAATCGGCAGCTCGATGGATGATGAAGACGTGGTCAAAGGTTCTGGTGCTCAGGCGATCGGAGGAGTGAGTTCGAGGAATTTTCCAGGCTGTGGTTCCTGTTCGTGATTGTGACGGGTTACTCGAATTCGAATTCGAGTGTTGATCGAGATTCTGATGGTCGTAATATGGTTGGGGGTTGATCGTTGACTTGGGGAAGTGGTCGTAGATGATCAAAGGCGAGCGTTTCGCCTGTGCACGTGCACATGTACGGTTCGAACATCTGGAAGAATTTGAAGTTAGAGGAAGAAGAAGCAGGCGTACTCGAGTAATTGATGTTGTGTCTCGAAGTCATGATCGAGGAAATAATGTTCTGGCTCGGGGTCGTTCAAGGGAACTCGCGTGGGTAAACTGTTTTTAAAATTTCTAAACATAACAAAGTTTTTAAATAAAAAGGGGAAGGGAAACTCGAAGTCAGACTCGGGGGTTTTCAACTTTTTCTCGGGTAATTTGATGATTGGCACGGGTCATTTGTGAGGTTGCAGTTTTAAACCCAGACAGAGTTTTTTAAATTTTAAATTGAGTTTAAAATGTTAAGTAGGATTTAAAACAAAGTTTTAAATCAGATTTTAAAGGTATGGATTCAGTTTATTAATATCCTAGTTAATTAAACAAGTTATAACTATTTATAATGTTTTAACAAATATAAAAGGTTGAAAGTATAATTTAAAAAGTTTTGAATTTTTAAATGAATTGGTTTAAAACTCTTTAAGTTCTTTTAAATGATAAATGTTTCTTTAACAAGGTTATAAATTTAATTTAAATTTGGTTAAAGTTAAACTTGTAATTATTTTAAATCTTTAATTTAAAATGAATTAAAAGAAAGATTTTAAGGTAAAATGTTTAAAGATCTTTGTTAATAATAATTAAAGTAGTTATAAAGGTTAATACTTTAATTTAGAGATTAATTAAGGTTTAATGATTTAAGATTCATTAAAATAATAAGGTAATTAAAGAATAATTTAATAATTTAATTAATTAAAGGTTTAGTGTTAATTAATTAAATAATTAGGATTATAAATTAATTAATTAAGGTTAATTAATTTAGATTTAAGGATCATTTATTTATATAAGTATAGATTATTAATAAATGATTAGAAATTAATCAAGTGATTAAAGATTAATTAAGAAATTAATTTAGTAATTAGAGATTAATTAATTGGTAATTAAGAATTAATTAATAATGGTTGATTTAAGTTTAATTACTTAAATGAAGAATTGTTAATAGTTAATGAGAGATCATTAATTAGGGATAATTAAATAATTAATTAATGGGATTAATTTTGATAATCAATTAGAATGATAATCTTTTATGAATTGGTTAAGTAATTACTTAATGGAAGTAATTAAAGAAATTAATTACTTAAGGTAATTAATTAAATAAATTTGGTAAGTTTAAATTAATTAATTAAATTAATTTAAGATAATCATTTAGTGATTTGATAAGTATAATTACTTAAATGTAATTAGTGAAGTGTAATTACTTAGGAAAGTAATTAAAG
Organism: Allium fistulosum; assembly: GCA_030737815.1. Lineage (NCBI taxonomy): Eukaryota > Viridiplantae > Streptophyta > Magnoliopsida > Asparagales > Amaryllidaceae > Allium > Allium fistulosum. The sequence goes on along the minus strand of CM060907.1, from coordinate 638,069,957 downwards.
GTAATTACTGGATGTAATTAATTAAGGGAGATGAAATAATGGAAGTAATTTGAATTTAATTACTTTTGTATAATTAATCAAGGGATTAATTAAAAGATAATTAATTAATGAGTAATTAATTTATGGAAGAGTAATTAAGGATAGTTAATTACTAAATGAGATTAATCAAAGGTGATTAATAAATGTGACTAATTAATTATTAATTTAAATAAGATAATTAATTAAGAATAATTAAGGATCATTAATTAATTAATGATGTAATTAAGGATTGGTTAATTAAGATTAATTAATAAATAATTAGTGATTAAAGTAATTAATTAATTGTAATTAATTAAGGATTAATGTAATTAAATATAGTTAATTAATTAATGAAGTAATTAAAGATTAATTACTGAATGGTTTAAGATAATAAATTTGTGAAATTAATTAAGTATTAATTACTTAAAGTAATTAAAGGGTAATTAATCAGGAATGATTAATTTAGATGGATACTTAGAGTAATGATTAATTAATTGGTTTAATTAATAATTAATTAAGCAGGATTTATAGGATGAAGTAATTAATTTAATTTACTTTAAATTAATTAGAGATGATAAATCATTACTTAAGAATGGATGAATGATATTGAATGCTTTGCATTGTTGATATCTCTGATAAGAGATGTGCTGATCTATGATATAGATGTTTGGTTGGATTGAAATGATAATATGAATTATCTGATTGGATGATAATATGGATTATCTATTGTAAATTATCTATCTGTGTGTAGTATAGATAAGAATTGAATTGTTTTAACCTTAAAACAACTTGGCCCTTAAAAGATACGTTTTGGATTTCGATGAGACCGGGATCGGGTTTCCGTATACCGGGATTCCAGGTCTGGAGACCCGAATACCACATCGATCCAAATTAACGATAGGTCGTGAATCTCAAGTGAAGATGAAGATTCAGAGTGCAAGGGTTATTGTCGTAAACTCTGAGGGTGATTCCAAAACGAGTGTAGCGAGATAATGCCTTCGGTTTCGTTCGAACTCGGAACGAACTTGTATGGATTGAATGCTTTCAGCACATCGTTAGGCGGACGATGAGCATTCTAAGTGATATGTTCTGATTAAAGGTAATCGTAACCTCAAGCCTCATCAACCGGGAATGGCTAAAACAGGGGAGGTGCAGCAAGGCTTCGTGGGTAGCACCCACTGAGAGCAAGATAGATCCCTGTCTAGAGGTCCCTTTTCTTTTCATTCGGCTTAGTGTGTGTGGTTGGTCGCGCCAACTACGGGGTTATCTTGTTCGGGATTATCCAGTAAGGGATGGTTCCGGCTTTGTGTTGCAGGGGAGCGGGCGTACTCCTCGGTACGGTGATCTAGGCCACGTACTGTGACGGGCGGTACCCCAGTAGCCCTGCCATTGTATGGAATCCAAACTCCAATAAGTGCCGTACGTATTAGTTGTGCCCAACTATGTTGGAATGTGAGATGTAAGCATTTCAGCTATTTCTATATTTTACTTGAAAACCCTAGACCCTATTATAATAAAATCAGATTTCCTATCAAATGTTTTGGTTAGCGTAAGGTAAAAACTTACCCATGTTTATTTGTGGGGAGTCTTACGTGATACCTTTTCTTTCTAAAGGTTTTGAAGTTAAGCAAGTTTAACCTGTTACTCACACCAGACCCATGTCTGACCCAAGTGTTTATTTCTGTTTTATAAACTCTTGGGTACTCAAATTTTTACGAGTAGCCAAGGGATTCAGGTTTAGCTTTGACGAATATTCTGGAGGAGCAATGGAGCAGGAGGCTTCGGCGTTCGTAGATATAGTATTCCGCTGTGTTGATATCTGTGATAGTGTCTTGTCTTGTATTTGAGTTGTAATGTCTAGACAGATGTTTATAACTGACTAGTATGTGATGTATATGTTGTGTAACTCTGATAAGTGTTGTATACTATGTAATAGTTTATGTTATTAATATAATTTATTCGTTCCGCTGTGAGATCGTTGTTGTTGTTTCTTTCTTTCTTCTCTTCTTTTCTCTTTTCTCACCCCTTTCTTTCTTATTAATGATACGTCATTCTGTAGAATGAGTGGCGGGTCGTTACAGTGGTATCAGAGCAGTAGGTTGAGTGAATACCTAGGCTCTGAAGTGGTGTCTATCTTGAGAGCGCGTAATTGTTAGTTATATAAAAATGGTTTTATATTGTGTTAATTGATCGGTTGAGTGGTATATGGATTCTGGTCAATACGAGTAGCTAACGTTATTGATAGGGATCTCTAAACACTTGGACCAGTCCAACAGACACAATATTGTTTTAAAAAAGTAGATGAAATAATTTTACCCAGATATAATTTCTATATAAAAAAGTATCATTTTAAATGTATATGGTATTTGTGATGATTGGTTGAGATGATAATAATTTATCATCTAGGATTAGGAGTCTGAGTGTTGAGGTTGGAAGTGTATTTGTCGAGACTGTAAACCTAATACCGTCTCGAGTGAACTTTACAGTTGTGTAAGGATTTCATAATCTCTGAAGGAAACCTGTTAAGGTTCGGAGTTTGTCTTTGAAGTTGGATGAATAGAGTTAGATCTATTGGATGAGCTGAAGCAAGTGATGGTATCTTGGCAACTTCAGGAAGTAGTAGCTGTGTGGTGAGACGCGGTGACTATGGACGTTTCTGAAGATGTTTCTTCTGAAGCAAGTTTAAGGAAGTAGATCTGTTTCGGTGTTGTGGCTGGGTCCAGCGGGGTGTTTCTTTTTGCTTTGAAGTCCGAGTTTCTCAAAGAGTTTCGGATAAGAAGTCTTTGGTATCTGTGACAGCAGTGCGGCTCGGAGTGTTCTGTGTGTTAGCAGGAAGTTTCTGGCTGAGTAGGTTTTTTGAAGTTGGAGTCCAGAAGCAGCTGAGTGAATCCATTTCTTCGATGAATTGGATAGTTAAGTATGAGCTGTTCTAATTTGTGAAGAGAGAACAGTATCTGTGGAAGTTAGGTCGAGTTGATCGCAAAAGAGACTTGCGATTGATTGAGTGTTCTCTTGGGTTATTGGAGATTGAGATTCCGTATCGACTTGATTTGTGGAGTTACTGGTGGTCCAGCTTAATAGAAGGATGTCTCCGAGAGAAGAATTTGGTGAAGCAGCTAAGGATTCTTTGGAGAGGGATTGATCATACCTAATTTTCTGGAAGGAATTCTATTGGGATGTTTTTGACCAAGTGGAAGGGTTCACTAAGATTTTATAGATATGGTGAATTGTGGATGATCAAGTTTGCTCGAGTTTCTCCGATGGCATTCTCATATATTCCAGATCAGAGTTGTGCAGCGGAAGCAAGATAACAGCTATTCTAGAGTGGGAGCAACCGGGAGTTGTGATTTTCTTGGAGTAAAGGATTTCTATAAGAAATTCAAGTGTATTTTTTTTATTGTGAAGAAATTTTCAGGATCTGGAAGTAAGGTTGTCAAGTGCAACTGTTTGGCTATTTCAGATAGGAGAGGTAGTTCAAAGTGCTCTAATGTTTATGGAGTAGAGTTGTGTTCTGGATTTCGGTGATTTTTGGAGAACAAATTTTGTTGAGTAGGATCTAGAAATTGGTTTGATGTTGGTCTAGTCTATTTCAAGAGGCATCAGCAAGAGTTAAGCTAATCAGGAAGGATGAAGTGACTCAGGATCGTCAGGTGAGTTATGCAGTTAAGAATGGATGGAATTTGGAATTTGAAGTTGAAATTTGGATATTGTTTAAGTTTTCTCCGATCAAAGGAGATATAAGATTTGGTAAGACTGGAGAGCTAGCTCCGGAAGTATTATGAGATTTTTCTATGTTCTCAAAAGGATTAGTACTTTGATCTACAAGGTTGAATTGTCAGTTTGGATAACTGGAATTCAGTGTATTTTACGTATCTCTGAGGGAGTACGTGTTTGATCTATCTCTGGTTTAGAACCAGCAGTTCAGGAGATTTGGTTGTTGAGTCAGACTCGTCTGTAGTCTGATATCTTGTTTAGTTTTGTAGATCTAGATAAGTAGGAGCTCTATAGCTTAGTAGTATTGGTTGTTTGGATTGTTGTAGAGCGAGTATCCCGGTATATATATACTTGGGGAAACTCGAGGAAATTCTATTCAGAATTTTTCGCTAGATAGTTAAAATTGTTTGTTTGGATGATTGTTTGCTATGGTTGTTTGCATATGGATGATAATATTTGTTTGTAAATTAAATAGATTATTAAATTACCTTTGTTTTAAATTTCGGGGACGAAATTATTTTAAGGGGGGAGTAATGTGATATTCCGGAAATTTGGGGCAATATCAATTTAATAATCTGTTTAAATAATTAAATTGATTGATAATTTTTGATAATAAATATTTGAATTGGTTTAATAATCTAATTGAATAAATATTTACTGAGTGAATTTATCTTTTAAAAACCAATAAAATGATTTCTATTTATAATGTATATATTGTAAATAGATTTGGCTTTGGGTTGAAATTTAATAAATGAATAAAGTCTTATTTTAAATTTCTAATATATATTTTGATAATTAGAAATTATGATTTATTTAATATTAGCTTTTCAAAGTTATTTAAACAAATAATTATATGGTTTTAAGTAAGGTTAATAATAAGATTTATTTAAATATTGCTTAATAAATAAGATTTAAGAATATATATATAGATAAGTAATTTATAAATTAAGAAAAGGCTTTTTATTTACATTTAAAATAAATACTAACTAATTAAAAGGACATGTGTAAATTCCTAAAGCTATATGGTAACAAGTGTTAACTAATTAACCACTATAATGACAAATGTCAAAGTTTGGTATTTTTGTTTTTCTTTTATTTGATAAATCATTTTAATCTATATAAACATATGTTCTCATCTATATTTCTTTTTCTATTCTTTATTTAAACTAAGAAAACTTTCAGCCTGAATATTCTCCAAAATCCTCCTCTCAAAAACCAGAGAAATTAACCAAAATCTGTAATCAATCCTCTAAAAATCTTCTTCTTTAAACCTGTAATGCACTTCCTTTTAAATCTGAAAGTCTAAAACCCTTCTTCAACAAACCTGTAACCCATTTTCCAAATCAAAGCCCTGTAGCCTGCATTTTTCTTTAATCTGGAATGAATTCAAAAGCTTGCATCATTTTCAAAAGATCATCAAGCCTGCAATTCCTTTTCAACATCTCAACAAGATAATGACATGCATGCAAGTTTCTAAAGTTAATAATTCAAGTTTTAAAAAGATTCAAAAGCCTGCATATTTTCTGTAATCTGGAAGCAAGATCTAAGGGAAAATCAAAAGCAAGCAACCTGATTTAGAGCAACATTTCAATAAATCAAGTCTGCATGCAAGTTTATAAAGCTAACAACTCAAGTTTTAAATCAAAAACCAGAGGCTAAGGCTTTTCAAAACTGTTTCTAAAAGAGGGCTCTGTTCATCATAAAATTGGTGAGTAACATTTATTTTAAAAACTTAAGTATATGATATCTGTTTGCATGCTATAAATTCTTGAATATATGATGAAATATGCCTGCATGTTGTTTAATATGTTTGGTATGTATGTATATTTTTGTATATATGGATGAATTGGTGTGCATGTCTGTTTCTTGCTCTGTTTCCAGTTTCAAGCTCAAAAGTTTGGATTTAAATCCTGTATCTTTTGACCTAGTAACCATTATGATTTAAGTTAAAACAATAATTGTTTGTGTGTTATAGATTAGTGTTTAAAGTTTTATTTAAGTTAAAATAAAGAGGAAATTGCTCTGGAAAACATAGTGGAACAGGAAACTTTAGCTTTTGTTAAAATTCAAATATCTTAATTCATCGATACAGGCATATAATCTGAAGTCATATTCTAAAACATGAATTATAAAAGTAAAATCACAATTTTTAGATTGGGTTTGAATGTGCATTTTGGGTTTGATCAGATAATGTGGTTTGGGTGTTTTCTGGTGATCTACTTGCTAGGGAAGATCGGGGTTCTCATTGATGGTAGTGGAGTGATAGGAGAGTTGTAGAAAATTATCCGATGATGGTGAAAAGCATTGTGGCGAAGGGATTTGATCAGGGAAGTTTATAACCCTAGTTTTAGTGAGGTTGGGAAATACGTTCGTCACGACGTCCAGAGGTGATCGAGTTCATCTGAACTCTGGGAATCGGCAGCTCGATGGATGATGAAGACGTGGTCAGAGGTTCTGGTGCTCAGGCGATCGGAGGAGTGAGTTCGAGGAATTTTCCAGGCTGTGGTTCCTGCTCGTGATTGTGACGGGTTACTCGAATTCGAATTCGAGTGTTGATCGAGATTCTGATGGTCGTAATATGGTTGGGGGTTGATCGTCGACTTGGGGAAGTGGTCGTAGATGATCAAAGGCGAGCGTTTCGCCTGTGCACGTGCACATGTACGGTTCGAACATCTGGAAGAATTTGAAGTTAGAGGAAGAAGAAGCAGGCGTACTCGAGTAATTGATGTTGTGTCTCGAAGTCATGATCGAGGAAATAAGGTTCTGGCTCGGGGTCGTTCAAGGGAACTCGCGTGGGTAAACTGTTTTTAAAATTTCTAAACATAACAAAGTTTTTAAATAAAAAGGGGAAGGGAAACTCGAAGTCAGGCTCGGGGGTTTTCAACTTTTTCTCAGGTAATTTGATGATTGGCACGGGTCATTTGTGAGGTTGTAGTTTTAAACCCAGACAGAGTTTTTTAAATTTTAAATTGAGTTTAAAATGTTAAGTAGGATTTAAAACAAAGTTTTAAATCAGATTTTAAAGGTATGGATTCAGTTTATTAATATCCTAGTTAATTAAACAAGTTATAACTATTTATAATGTTTTAACAAATATAAAAGGTTGAAAGTATAATTTAAAAAGTTTTGAATTTTTAAATGAATTGGTTTAAAACTCTTTAAGTTCTTTTAAATGATAAATGTTTCTTTAACAAGGGTTTATAAATTTAATTTAAATTTGGTTAAAGTTAAACTTGTAATTATTTTAAATCTTTAATTTAAAATGAATTAAAAGAAAGATTTTAAGGTAAAATGTTTAAAGATCTTTGTTAATAATAATTAAAGTAGTTATAAAGGTTAATACTTTAATTTAGAGATTAATTAAGGTTTAATGATTTAAGATTCATTAAAATAATAAGGTAATTAAAGAATAATTTAATAATTTAATTAATTAAAGGTTTAGTGTTAATTAATTAAATAATTAGGATTATAAATTAATTAATTAAGGTTAATTAATTTGGAATTAAGGATCATTTATTTATATAAGTATAGATTATTAATAAATGATTAGAAATTAATCAAGTGATTAAAGATTAATTAAGAAATTAATTTAGTAATTAGAGATTAATTAATTGGTAATTAAGAATTAATTAATAATGGTTGATTTAAGTTTAATTACTTAAATGAAGAATTGTTAATAGTTAATGAGAGATCATTAATTAGGGATAATTAAATAATTAATTAATGGGATTAATTTTGATAATCAATTAGAATGATAATCTTTTATGAATTGGTTAAGTAATTATTTAATGGAAGTAATTAAAGAAATTAATTACTTAAGGTAATTAATTAAATAAATTTGGTAAGTTTAAATTAATTAATTAAATTAATTTAAGATAATCATTTAGTGATTTGATAAGTATAATTACTTAAATGTAATTAGTGAAGTGTAATTACTTAGGAAAGTAATTAAAGGTAATTACTGGATGTAATTAATTTAGGGAGATGAAATAATGGAAGTAATTTGAATTTAATTACTTTTGTATAATTAATCAAGGGATTAATTAAAAGATAATTAATTAATGAGTAATTAATTTATGGAAGAGTAATTAAGGATAGTTAATTACTAAATGAGATTAATCAAAGGTGATTAATAAATGTGACTAATTAATTATTAATTTAAATAAGATAATTAATTAAGAATAATTAAGGATCATTAATTAATTAATGATGTAATTAAGGATTGGTTAATTAAGATTAATTAATAAATAATTAGTGATTAAAGTAATTAATTAATTGTAATTAATTAAGGATTAATGTAATTAAATATAGTTAATTAATTAATGAAGTAATTAAAGATTAATTACTGAATGGTTTAAGATAATAAATTTGTGAAATTAATTAAGTATTAATTACTTAAAGTAATTAAAGGGTAATTAATCAGGAATGATTAATTTAGATGGATACTTAGAGTAATGATTAATTAATTGGTTTAATTAATAATTAATTAAGCAGGATTTATAGGATGAAGTAATTAATTTAATTTACTTTAAATTAATTAGAGATGATAAATCATTACTTAAGAATGGATGAATGATATTGAATGCTTTGCATTGTTGATATCTCTGATAAGAGATGTGCTGATCTATGATATAGATGTTTGGTTGGATTGAAATGATAATATGAATTATCTGATTGGATGATAATATGGATTATCTATTGTAAATTATCTATCTGTGTGTAGTATAGATAAGAATTGAATTGTTTTAACCTTAAAACAACTTGGCCCTTAAAAGATACGTTTTGGATTTCGATGAGACCGGGATCGGGTTTCCGTATACCGGGATTCCAGGTCTGGAGACCCGAATACCACATCGATCCAAATTAACGATAGGTCGTGAATCTCAAGTGAAGATGAAGATTCAGAGTGCAAGGGTTATTGTCGTAAACTCTGAGGGTGATTCCAAAACGAGTGTAGCGAGATAATGCCTTCGGTTTCGTTCGAACCCGGAACGAACTTGTATGGATTGAATGCTTTCAGCACATCGTCAGGCGGACGATGAGCATTCTAAGTGATATGTTCTGATTAAAGGTAATCGTAACCTCAAGCCTCATCAACCGGGAATGGCTAAAACAGGGGAGGTGCAGCAAGGCTTCGTGGGTAGCACCCACTGAGAGCAAGATAGATCCCTGTCTAGAGGTCCCTTTTCTTTTCATTCGGCTTAGTGTGTGTGGTTGGTCGCGCCAACTACGGGGTTATCTTGTTCGGGATTATCCAGTAAGGGATGGTTCCGGCTTTGTGTTGCAGGGGAGCGGGCGTACTCCTCGGTACGGTGATCTAGGCCACGTACTGTGACGGGCGGTACCCCAGTAGCCCTGCCATTGTATGGAATCCAAACTCCAATAAGTGCCGTACGTATTAGTTGTGCCCAACTATGTTGGAATGTGAGATGTAAGCATTTCAGCTATTTCTATATTTTACTTGAAAACCCTAGACCCTATTATAATAAAATCAGATTTCCTATCAAATGTTTTGGTTAGCGTAAGGTAAAAACTTACCCATGTTTATTTGTGGGGAGTCTTACGTGATACCTTTTCTTTCTAAAGGTTTTGAAGTTAAGCAAGTTTAACCTGTTACTCACACCAGACCCATGTCTGACCCAAGTGTTTATTTCTGTTTTATAAACTCTTGGGTACTCAAATTTTTACGAGTAGCCAAGGGATTCAGGTTTAGCTTTGACGAATATTCTGGAGGAGCAATGGAGCAGGAGGCTTCGGCGTTCGTAGATATAGTATTCCGCTGTGTTGATATCTGTGATAGTGTCTTGTCTTGTATTTGAGTTGTAATGTCTAGACAGATGTTTATAACTGACTAGTATGTGATGTATATGTTGTGTAACTCTGATAAGTGTTGTATACTATGTAATAGTTTATGTTATTAATATAATTTATTCGTTCCGCTGTGAGATCGTTGTTGTTGTTTCTTTCTTTCTTCTCTTCTTTTCTCTTTTCTCACCCCTTTCTTTCTTATTAATGATACGTCATTCTGTAGAATGAGTGGCGGGTCGTTACACCTTTCTCGGTCGCTTCCTAAACATAGAATCTGTATACTAGTTTTGAAGTGGTATTCGGTAAGTAAGACGCATATCAGTCCCAGAATCTTCAAAACTAATCGACGAATTTCCAATCAACTCAATTATGTTCTTCTAAAAGTAAGTGAAAGCTAGAGACGTTTCGTACCAATACACCTCCTTGGGGGTTCTTATTGGTATAAAATCGCAAAGCCTTTCGATTAGTTCTTAAGTTAATATTTGGTCAAGTTCAATAATCGACTAATCGGTTATCTATTCAAAACACTTGCTTATACATATCAATACTCACATGCTTAACTCATTTTTGACATTCTAACTTAACTATTTCTTGCCCAAGAGTGAAGTCAGGTAAGTTTAAGCACTGGTTGCATCAAGGCTTGCCTAAACACTTCATTCTTGAATCTCACAAATATATAAGTCTACCTCATCGGTTTTAGTGTTAAGTATATTATTCAAAAAGGCCTCAACCCACTTATAAAATAATATAATAATAGTTTGTAAACACTTGTAAAAAGAAAGAAACAAAATACTTAAATTTAAGTATCTTTTCAAACCTTTTAAGTCCAAAAATCAAGTCTAAACAGGGCACTTTTGCAAAAGTAAAGTTTTGGTCGTTTTCGAGATGTTACTTAACTTTTTGCTATCCAAGTTTTTAATATCAACAAACACACATTAAAACATCAAAAATATGGTGAGAGACCCCTAAGGATCTCTTTATAAAATTCCATAGAAATTTCCAAAAACAAGGCAGTTCCCTATTGCATCTATGGCGATAATCGCTATAAGTGCACATCCAAATCCAAGTCATACTCAAACCTATATTCAGCTACAACCTATGTGCTTTGTTCCAAGGCCTTGCTACAAGTCATAGAATTCCAATCAAGACCGTCCAAGTCCATAATAGGCCACTTGCTTTCAACGCAAGAATAAAAATCAATGTTTTCACATATGTCCATATTAATTCAACAATATTAATACAATCAAACATCATCATATATATATATATATATGTGATATTTCCAATCAAATAAAAATGGTGAGTTAGCTAACCTTTAACCTAACAACCTACTAGATCCAAGCATCTAAGTCTAACCTCAACCTGGCAACACCTTTCCATCCTTCTCTTTTGCTTGCCTTTGCCTTGCCTTGCGTCCAAACCTCCTAGGTTGCTCACGGCCTCCAAGTGGTGGAAGGGGATGGCTTTGATTTTTCAACTTCTAACTAGATGTAAGGTTTTGTTATGTGGTGGAAAGGATTCACTCCAAGTTTGAAGTGATTTGGATTTGATTTGCAAATATTTTTCTTTAGGAAATTACGAAGAGGAGGAAGAAGAAGACATGGATTTTTCAACTCAAAGCTTTGTGAATTTGTAAATGATAACTAAGAATATGCCCCTCCTTATATATAGGCTCCAGTTGGTGTTACTTAAGTTTTCCTTCACCCTCCCTTCATGCCATGGAAGAGTCATCTCCCATCACTTCTTCTTCATGCTAATTACCATTTTATCCCTTTTATGAAAATATCTCTTATCCTAATAGAAGCTTCTAGAACATTCCAAGCTTTATGAAGAGATGTGTGTGTTAATTAATTTCTAGTGTATTCATTTTATCAGTAGTAAAGTGCACAAAAATTCGAACAACTTATATCGATTGAAAAGCTGTTAATCTATAAATTTATTTTTGGCCACCTTATCGATTTTTCTTCGAAGAATATATTTTATAAACAAATTTCAAAAACAAGTTTCTTATCATTATTTATCAATTAAATGATGTTCAATAAGGTTATAAAATCATATTTATAGTACTTAATTGTACTTCAAAATGTTCCAATATTCGAAGACTAAGTGTTCAAATTTCAAGGTCGCTACAAAGTCTCACAATAAGAGTCACTTAGGCTTGTCATAGAAGATGGGGACAAAAATATAAAGTGTTTCATGGTGGATCAAAGGTTCAAATTAAAGTCCAGATATGTTAAAGATTGGGTTTTTGGGGTATGGTTTCCAAATCATCAACAAACATACCAAATACCAACTATATTCATTTTGTTTCTCAGATTACATGAAATTGTGCATTTAAATTTTAAGAGAAAAAATAGAAAATGTTTTACCTGTTCCTAACCCAAATTCAAAACTTGGTCCAATACCCGGTATATCAGCTCAAAATTGATGTTTATTTAGCAAGAAAGGCAAATATGACATGATAATGCAGTAAATGTCATTAGTATTATTATATGGCACTTAAAATTGCATCCGCTTACGAATAATATAAGGTTAAATTTACACTCCATGAAGGCAATTATATTGTATATGTGATAAATTAGATCATAAAACTTGGAAATAAATCATCTAAATGGTCTACACATCAAAGAATGTAAAATATGTAAAACTGGAAGCATGCACAAAACAAGAATGCACAAAGTATGTGCCTTAAAGTATAATAATCTTCTGTAAATAATCATATAAAACTAAAATTAGAATTATACTTGTTTTTTTATTAGAAAATCATAGCATTCCTTTATATAAAACAACAGAAATAAAGTTAAAAATGTCATCTTTCAAATTGGAGGGTGTATGAAAAGTTCATAAGCTTCAGCAAATAAGCTAAAAAAATCACAAACTTTACATGGCTACAAGGTTGGTGGTTAAAATATTTATATGCAAAGCATGTTTTAACCCATTAAAGGCTCTTTAGTTTGCAAGGTATGTTTAACATTAATTGAGGTAGTCCATACATGTTGTAAATTTTAGCTCACAAAGTAATATGAATTATTATAGGTAGTATGACACCAATTTGTTAAGTCTATAAAAAAAGAAAAAATAAATAAATAAAGTAGTCAACAGATATAAAACTAAAATTTATTTGACAACTGTTACTTTATTTTACTAGCATGGATGGTTGAAATACATCTACATAGGACAAATTTTCATTTTAGGTTTCTAAAAATGTTTATTTCAAATTGAGGCCTCATTTGAAACTTATTATAAAAACTAATGCGAACCCATGCTACGCACACGAAGTTCGCCGCATAATTTGTTTAACGGTTTTTTTTGATTTGTTGTTACATGAAGGTGAAAGCGTATATTCATGAATTGTAACTTTTTTCAGATTAGTTTTTTCTTAAATGCTACTAACAAACGTTCGATGATAAATATACTTAAGTAATATCGAACATAAAAAATATAACCGAATTTTTGGGACCAAAATGACTTTATACAATATATGTTAACATCAACTCTCTATTATTCTTAACTATACAGGCATTACATACTATGCATGTTTATTAATTTTTAAGTCTATTCTACACAAGTTCAATGTGAGTTTATTCTATGTTTAACATATAAATTTCAATACGTACATAATTCGCTATAGCGATAGCACTTTAAATCTAGAATGGAGAAATCATAATCTAAGTGAAATAATGTTCCAAATCTATTTCAAAGAAACAAAACTACCGCATTTGCGTTATTACACATTTTGACACACACAATAATAACTAAACTAAAGAAATACCGCAATAGCTTGGAAAACACTTATAATGATACGTAAATTTCATTAAAGATAACAATTAGATAAAATGGGGTAAGCAAACACAATCAATGAAATGACCTATTAAAAAAGGTTATTATTATTGGAATATGTTACCTATATATAATACAGAACAAAGTACTTTATAAAATATGCACCTACATATGCACAAAAGCAGAACATATTGAAATGAAAGTAGGAGTGTTGTATAGTAAAATAATGATATTTTAATTGCAAAAGATAGACAAAGTGAACTTGTTTCATTGTGAACTAAAAAATGTAGAAACTATGGTTTACTTAAACATATATTGTACATTTTTTTCACAAAAATCATAGACAAAACTGACATTTGAATTATGTGCATTAAATACCTTCATTATTTTCCATAAAAATATCTGAAATAATTTACTTAATAAAAACACCGCCATATCTCTCATCGTTTATCAAAACAATAACACTTAATACCTTACTCAACACTCAAACATATTTTTCATTTAATTTTGATTTTCTTAATTCAATATTTCTCACCTTCACTTTATCTTTCTTTGTTCATGGCCGTAAACATTGACCATAAGTTTTCATTGGAAATACAACCATAAATTGACATTAATATTTTTTGGAGTATCAATCCAATATCGATACTAATTATTATTTCAACATTATTCATTTGTACATCAAAATATCGACATAATTTGGTATATATAAGCGAATCAAATTGTTATGCATGTAAGGTGAAATATATAATCATACCTGTATAGAATATATAATGTTCCCTTTCAAGCATAAATAAATATGAAGAATATAATATTGCTTATAAAACCATGAAAATATATCATCCTTACAAAAACTTATATTAGTTTTCCCCTAAAGGAATGAAAAATAGTAAAGAAACATTTGTTAAAGTTATGGAATGATAAATATTATATTTTCCCTCATGGAGCTAAAATTTAAAGAACTTTTGAAATATTTCTATAAAAACAGTTGTACAAAATATAAATATTGATTAAATTAACTCTCTAATCTACTAGCAGTAAAGAGGATTATTATGTATCTAATTCTTTCATCAAATTTAATTTCAATTAAAGATAATCAGTTTCAACTAATTCTCTTGGTAAATTCTATTTCAACCCGAGTATTTACTTAGTAGCCCCCCAAAAATTAAAAAAGTCCGTAAACCCAAAAAATAACTTAGTAACCTCCCTACCATTTCCAGAACTACCATTTCCATCACGCAAAACATGAAAAATTGAATTTTTTTGTTCATTGATTTAGAAACTAAGATTAGAATTTTTTTTCGCTGATTTAGAAACTTAGTAGTGAAAATTTTAATTTTTTCTTAGTAAAGTCCGTAAACTCAAAAAATAACTTAGTAGTGAAAATTTTAATTTTTTCACTAATTTAGAAACCCAATTCATATTTTCTTCAGAACTACAATTAAAAAAGTATGTAAACCCAAAAAATAACTTAGTAGTGAAAAATTGAAAATTTTCTTCACTGATTTAGAAACTAGGGTTTTGAAGAAGCGGTGGTTTAGACAGTAAGAAACCGACGTAAGAAGATAATGGAATTGAGAAGAAAGAAAGTACGCAGCTTTCTAAGGGTATTTTAATCTTTAAAATTTTATTTATTTTAGGGGGGCTACTAAGTAATTATCTGTGTTGAAATAGAATTTGCCAATTCTCTTATTTGTTTATGTTCAAATCAAATGGAGCCTATAATAATCAATTCCTTTTTATCAATTACATGGTTGAATTATTTGACATGATCTTTTCTATTTGAAGTTGGTTAACTTATAAACATTATCGATACTATGTAAAATGTAAAAATTTATTTTATTGTATATTATAAGACATGTATGTGCACATATAATACATGAACCAAAATATTAAAAAAAATAAAAGAATATTTCATAGAAACATTATATACAACCAACCATGTTAAATATACAACCATTAAGAAAATAATTCTACCGAGATTCATATTTATGCTCAATTTTATAACATGAAATTTGAGGCGGTCACCTTTCTATAATAGCAACTAATAACTAAACTAAAAAATAAACATGTTAGGTAAATTGTGTATATTTTCCAATAAATATATGAAAATTAAAATTTTGAACTAAGAATATTTTCTGATAGTTTATTTCTGTTAGTTTAAAAGTAGTTTCAAAATGGAAGTATCATGAATTCGACGTTGGTGCATTTTGAGAAAGCAGCATCTATGACATAAAACAAATTAGTTTGTGAACAACTAATGATAAAATGATGACAAAAATGTTAAAGAATATAACACCACATACATGATGCCAATATATTAATATGTGAACAAATACCATGTAAGAATGAATTTGTAGTTAGTTTCATATGAAACTAAGAGCAAAAGTGAATTATGTTAAAGATATTTTCTAATTCAATTTCTAATTCAAACTAATGTAGAATAATTTACAATAAGAAATGATATATTGGATTCCAAATAAAGTTATAGAATTATTATCCACTAATTATAGAATAAGTTATCCTTAATGCTAGTTAAATAAATAAATTGCCTCTAATTTGGGATTTCAATTACATATAATTGACTGAATATTAAACATGATCATACACTATTTAAGAATGTAGATGGAAATAGAATGTTGTAAGGAGAAACATGTGAAATAAAGAGCTAATCATAATTTTGTCACTGTTTAATGCAACCCAAATTAGAAAATATTATTATAACTTAAAATGTAATATTTTCTAATACATTAGCATAACACAATATAATAAATGCATGTAGAACAAAACCTCATGTTAGCTTATTTTCGGAACAACCAAATAATTTTTTCTTTACTTCAAACGTACATGCAGACGTAATAACTGAAATAATACAAAAATTAACATAATTCAAAGCAAAATAATGCATCACCATTAAAATTTACTTGTAAATACACATGAAAATACCGATTTTAAGAAATTACTTATGGAAATATTTATATGGAAATAAACGATTATAGTTTAATTCTATAATATATATTAGTATTAAAGAGAATTAATATGTAACTAATTTTCTCACCAAATTGAATTACAGATAAATTAGAATTTATAGTGATTGATTTTTTTAATTACTTAGATTCAATCTAGTCAAAATCAAAAGAAATTAAGTTTTTTTAACAATTGAATGGTAATAACATTTGATATTATCCGACCGATTTTAAGATAATTCCAGTTTAAACATTATAAAAAATTACATCTTCAATGTATAATTATGAATGAATATTTCCATTTCCATATAAGTTAAAAACACTATAAGATAAAAAAACTTCATAAAAAATCATAGATAATTTCCTCATCATTTGGTAATATCACTAAAAATTTGGTGAAAATCATGAACGTGAGTTTTTGTGAACATTTCATGGTATATTAAATGGCATAGTAGAAAAATATATAAAATGCAGATTGGTTAAAAAGGATAATACCAAAATTTACAAAAAGTAATTTCAAGTGACTAAGACTACAAAAAGAATTTAAAAAGTAGCAAGTTTGGAATATATGTGGTTAAAACTAAACCTCTACAAAATTTTAAAGTTGCCTATTGAAGATATTTTAAAAGGGTATTGTTACCAATTTTGGATATGAGGGGGTCAAATTATATGAGTACTATTAGGGTGTCTCGCATTATGTGTGGGTAATGGACGCACATTGAAAAAAAGAATAGTCTCACATCATGAAAAATAATGGAGATGGAGTGGAATATATATGAGTACAATAAGGGATTCCTATTGTTAAAAAAGATGTTGTTCAAACTCTATGATGCCCCCGTTGGAGATGTGCGGATGGATTTCAACATGATATTAGAGGCGATTGTAACACCTGGGACAATGAATAAGGCGCAAGAGATATATAAATCGTGGTGGCTAGTAGTATAGGCTCAAATAGTCAAACTTAAGGTGGAGCTAGATCATGGTATGATGGATCTGGTAGAATGACACGAGAACAAAGTCTCGATATGGTGCAAGCATCATGTTAGCGTATTGGAAGACACAAAGATGGATGTGAGCCAAGGTGGAGATTTTTTGGGGTGTCTCGCATTGTGTGTGGGTAATGGACGCACACTGAAAAGAAGAATAGTCTCACATCGTGAAAAATAATAGAGATGGAGTAGTATATATATGAGTTTGGTCACATGTAACAGAAAGGGATTCTTGTTGTTAAAAAAGATGTTAATCAAACTCTATGTTGCCCCCAATGGAGATGTGCGGACGGATTTCAACAAGTACTCCATGTATAATAAAATTAATATGAGAGGTACACAGTCTTTAATTAAAGTTAACATCTTTTTCTCTTTTGCCTTTGGTTAAAACTTCAAAAATCTACTGTAAAAAGTAAACATCCAAAGTAACTCTTTTCCCTTCCCTACTTTTATACAAATAAAAAATGATGAGAACCAAAAATTGTTAAGGAAAAACCAAATTTAAACTAAAATTTAATTTAAAAATTATATGAAATTCGATGGGTGTATGCCGGACTAAAACTACAAAATCGCCAATAGGCCACCGAAATAAAAAAGTTAAATGGTAGGGGGCTCTTGAATTAAGTTATTCATATAGGTCATCCTCTTCTGAACTTTATTTCAAATATCATCTATACATTGATTTTTCTAGTCGACAAGCACGTTAAACCCTACCTACAAAACCTTAGAAATTTAAAAATATTTACTCGATTGTTTTGTTGAATAAAATCTGCATTACGAATGCATTTTTGAGTAAGAATTAACCTTGTTTCTTTCTCGTTTGGAATTTCATCTGTAGATAAGTTTGATTTCTCCATTGATTATTGATTTGGGTTAAAGATTAAAGAATGAGATTAATGGAGATTAAAGAAATTAAGGTAAAATAAAAAGAAACAAGCAAATTGGTTTATTTAAATTATAATTCTATGAGCGGAATATTTTTATTAGTACCCATCATAATAAATTTTTGTTTTAAAAAAAGATCCCCACATATCCAAAAGTGGAGTGTCAGTAACAACGCCCTTTAAAAATGCTGCTTGTGCATTTGTATTTTTTTCCTACACTACTTTATGAAAAATTATTTTTTTGTTCTCTTTTACTTTAGGTATAAAAAATTTCTCGCAACTTGATTTCTCTTATATACTTATGTTTGAGAATGAAAAAAGACCAACTTTACCTCTATTTAATTAGATAGAATAACTTAATGTCTATTGGTATCTATATGTTAATAAATGCAGTAATTGTTTGCACAATAAATGAAAGACCAAAGTCATAATCTTCAAAAAAAGAAATAAAATGAAATGGATCTTGATACAGAATGTAAGGAACAAATATAGTTCTACTTTACCTGTAATAATTTTTTTTAAAAAGAGAATATTCTAAGATGTTTATGCATTGATAAATGCAATAAACTCCTGCAAAATAAATGAAGAAAACTATATTAAAAAGCATACTAATCAAAATAAAAATAAGAGAAAAATAGAATTTGGTCAAAAAAATTTGATCAGAGACTGAAATCATTAACTTAGGACATCAACAAATTCAAACTCGAATTATACAAAAAATATGTAATAAAATAAAGATCTAACCTATAATTTGAGCTAGTTAATCTAGTGAGCAAAAGTCTATGGAGGATTTTAGATATATTTTTCATAAAATTTCAAAAACTAAATGCACCAAGCAGAAAAACAACCATTGTAAAACATGAATAAAATCAAAAGTAATTATGGAGTATACAAATATGAAGAACTATTAACAATTCAATCAAACTAGAGTCATGTTAAGATATTTATGTTACTAATACATAAATTGTTTAGAAAGGAACCCTAATTTGCTTTATATTCAGAATTGAATTATGTTAATATGAAACTGAAGAAGGAGAAGATACGAAGTTGTGATTGAATTTTTTGTATAAATAACCGGAGAAGGGGAAGAAAAAATTACGAGAGGAAGAAGAAAGTGAAGATGTGAAATAATCAAGGAGAAAGAAGAAAATGAAGATATGAAATAACCAAGGAGTTTTTTCCTTGCACTTAAAGTAAGGGAAGAGAATGTCAGTTAGATTATTTAAGAACAATGAATGCATGAAGTAAGGTAAATAAGAAACTAAGTTACGTATTGGAGAAATTATTCTTTTACAATGAAGATAAATTTATTTCTAAATGAGAATAATTAATTTTAAGGGGGTAAATTAATTTTTACCCTTGCATTGATAAGGGAAGAGTATTTTAAGTGAGAGTGAATGAGAGATAAGAATACTAAAAGTCCATTATTCTCTTTTATATATAATAGAATAGATTCGATTATAAACATTATAAATAATTACATTTTCAATGTATAGTTATGAATGAATATTTACTTTTCCATATAAATTAAAAACATTATAATATAAAAAAACTTCATAAAAAATCACAGATAATTTCCTCATCATTTTGTAATATCACTAAGAATTTGGTGAAAACCATGAATGTGAGTTTTTGTCAACATTTCATAGTATATTAAATAGCACAATAGAAAATTATACAAAATGCGGATTGGTTAAGAAGGATAATACCAAAATTTACAAAAGGTAAATTCAAGTGACTTAGACTGCAAAAGGAATTTAAAAAAAGTAAGTTTGGAATATACTAGTGAAAACTAAACTTGTACAAAATTTTAAAGTTGACTATTTAAGATATTTTAAAATGGTGCTTGTGCATTTGTATTTTTTTCCTAAACTATTTTGTAATTTTTTTTTTGTTTTCTTTTACTTTAGGTATAATTTTTTTCTCGCAACTTGATTTTTCTTATACACTTATGTTTGAGAATTAAAAAAAAAGACAACCTTTACCTCCATTTAATTATATAGAACAACTTAAGGTCTATTGGTATCTCTAAGTTAATTAACACAATAATTGTTCGCAAAATAAATGAAAGACTAAAGTCATAATCTTCAACAAAAGCAAAAATCAAATGAAAATGTATTTTGGTACAAAATGTAAGGAACAAAAAATAGTTCTACTTTATCTATAACAATTTTTCAAAACAACAAATACTCTAAGATATTTATGCATTGATAAATGCAATAAAATCCTACAAAATAAATGAGGAAAGCCATATTAAAAAGCATACTAGTCAAGACAAAAATAAGAGAAAAGAATTTGGTTAGAAAATTTGGATTAGAGACTGAAATCATTAATTTAGGACATCAACAAATTCAAACTCAAAGTGTAAGAAAAATAGGTAATAAAATAAAGTTCTAACCTTTAATTCGAGCTAGTTGATCAAGTAAGCCAAAGTTTATGATGGCTTTTAGATATATTTTTCATAAAATTTTGGAACCTAATTTCATCAATTAGAAAAACAACCACTGCGAAACGTGAATAGAATCAAGAGTAATTATGGAGTATGCAAATGCGAAGTAATATTAATGAGTTCAATCAAATTATAGTCATGTTAAGATATTTATGATATGGATACATAAATTGTTTGGAATGGAACCCTAATTTGCTTTATATTGAGAATTGAATTATGTTAATATGAAACTGAAGAAGGAGAAGAAACAAAGTTGTGATTGAATTTTTTTATATAAATAACTAGAGACGGGGAAGAAAAATATTAGGAGAGAAGGACGAAGAAAGTGAAGATGTGAAATAACCAAGGTGGAAGAAGAAAGTGAAGATGTGAAATAACCAAGGAATTTTTTTATTGCACTGAAAGTATGGAGAAGAGAAAGTTAGATTATTTAAGAAGAATGAATGCTAGGAGTGAGGTAAACAAGAAACTAAGTTACGTATTGGAGAAATTATTATTTTATAATGGAAATAAATTTAGTTTTAAATGAGAATAATTAATTTTATGGGTTTAAATGAATTTTTACCGTTAAATTGATGAGAGAAGAGTATTTTAAGTGAGAGTGAATGTGAATAAAAACACCAAAACTCCGTTATTCTCTTTTTTATATAATAGAATAGATAGATAAGCATGTTTCTCAGTATTAAGTGGTTTTTACTTGCGTATTTGAAAATACACAATCTTGTACTTGCGCAAATTCAAAGTACGCGAGTATATTTTTTAGAAAACAAAATTTGTACATGCGCATTTTCAGAATGCGCATATACAACAACATAAAACTATTTTAAGAAAAGTGACATATTCTCACAGTAAGTTTTGAACAATGCCTAAAGCTGAAATAAGTTTTTTTCGAAGGTCTAAAATGAAATTTTATCCATCTACATAATAAAAGAACTACCTATTCTAGAAGTTACAATTAATTAGACACGACCATTTAGTTTTGGGTTTTCATGTCTAGACCACTATGTTACATAATTACACGTTGTTAATGCCTTGACCATCACTAGAGTGCGTATTAGTATTTTGAAATATACTCATCACTAAGTGAACTCAAAATATTCCTCAACTCTACACCATCATGCTAAAAAGACATGTACTTGGTCAACAAATATACCGAGCAAAAGATTTGTAAGTACAGATTCTTGATTCAACTACAGAAAATGCTACCAATAATTTGCATTTTAGCAATGCTAACAATCAATATATTATTGCATACTAAAAGGTAGAACTTCCTGCCTCCTGTTAATGAGGTCGCAGGTTCGATTCCCGGACTACCCTACTACCAGAGCTTAGCATGTGCATACGCTCAGATCAGCCACTTATGTGGTGCTCGCGGACCAGGCTAGGTGCACTAGGGGGGGTTTTACGACTCCGGTCGGTTTCCCCCCTGAACAAATTCAAAAAAATAAATAAAAGGTAGAACTTCCTGCTAAAAGTTAACTTATAAGAGGAGGTGATACCCATCCCGACGTGGGAGATTTTCCTCAATTTGTTTTCAAATAGTGTTTCAAAAATGGTGTACATTATGTGTAGAAAGAAACAGTTCTCTTCTTTTAATCTATTTTTATTAAGATTCATGGCAGAGCAAAGGTCATTGCTAGTTCACTTGAATTTTGAAACCATCAACATATCAGAATCGTCATGCATCACCATTATTTTGTATCAACAGTTAACTAAATAGAAATTGGAAATAGATAGAGAATCGGATTAGGTTTTGAAGTTATAGGCGCTTAGTTGGTGCCACGTCTGACATGAGCTTCCAATGCATCCATGGCGATACCCATCATTTTGGTCCATTGAAGTAAACCATTGAAAACAAACAGTCAGTGTCTAACACCAACGGTAAATATTCAATGTTTACTTCAAACGGTAATAAAATCCCCTATAAATCCACATTCACTCATTTTCTTCCTCATCATCAACAAACCCAAATCCGAAAATTCAACCAAAAAATCCAGTTAAAGTAATCAAATTTTAAGATAATTTTTGTTATGTTCCTATCTACCTTATTTACCTATCTCATTTCCATCCATGTTTCATTTTTCTTAATTTTTTGGGGTTTTTTGAGATGGAACTTCGTAGAAAATAAGTGAAGTTATTTTGAAAAACTCTCACCAAAAGTTCTAGAAATTAGTCCAAAAGTGCTATAATTGAATTTTTTATATTGCACTATAGATGCTTGCTAAGTAGTTGAAAACAACAAAAAGGCATCATAGGAGAATTGCAACAACGTCAAATGAAGTTTTGGCAGCAATTCTGGATGAAGCACCAATAATCGATGATCAAGTTTGCTATAAATACAAAGTACTCAAAAAATAATGGTCGGTATGACAGAATTTGTGTAACAAAAAGGGCTCATGATGGATCTAATAAGAGGAACCGTTGACTAATAAATTAGCCAACCCCAGAATTAGAAATGTAAAATGAAGAGTAAAGCAAGCAAATTACGTAAATGACACATGATGTAGAGTGGTTCGCCAGAGATTTACATATGTCCACTATGAAAATCTCTTACTATGTTTATCTCTTACAATTATAAGGAATTAGAAGAGAACGATAAGAAAATTAGCATTTAATTTACAATAGTTCTAAACCTAAGAGCTTTGAGAATATTAGCTTGCTGGAAATGGGTATTTTAAGCATAAAAATTAGTCTTCCAACAAATTTTGAACCCTTGGATGTAGTAAGGCATATGGCATTTATAATAGCTGATATAAATGATGGATAGCTAAGATTGCCTAGTAAACAGGTAGGAAGTGTGCATGGCTGAGGTCTCGTAAGATGATGAAAGATAGTTGCATAGGTGGAAGGGAACGTGTGGCTATGAAGTTTGTCAATTGTCCCTTTGTACCAGGCACGTTTCTTACATTTAATGCGCATTTAATGTGGTGACGTGCTATAGGAGTAGGCAGGCTTTTGGCAAATTTGCTACACTACTGTACGGCTGGTTGTATGACTTGTCATTTACTTTTGCTGTCTATGTTGCAAGGTGGACGAGTAGCTTCTTCAGGTTGTGCTAGCCAGTCGCTTGCTATCGAGGCTTGCTGAGGAAAGCTGAATGTTGTTAAGGATCAAGTTGTAAGGAATGTGCCGAGCCGGTTGAGGGATGACAAGACGGGCTGCCAAGGATCGGCCGAAGGCAGGCTGTGAAGCCGGGCCAAAAATGGGTTGCACTTAAGCCATGCCTTGTCCGACGAGTTGGCTATTGAAGCCATCTTGAGTCAAGCTAGTCGGCAATTGACCCGGAGTGTTGCTGAGTATATATGCTGGGCCAGTATGGATGGACATGGTTGTTGTTGATTCATGAGTTTTGATTCATGACACAAGCTTCAGAGATCATACGACAAGAATACTATACGAAAGCAACAAAAAGGAGAATAACCATATATTGCACACTACAAAGGAGACAAGACTACAATTTAGATATTAGTATGAATATTTTATTTTCTTAGAATATTGTTAAAATCATTCCTCAAGTAGTCACACATACACACAAAATGATTTATACAAAAATAAGTGTACACTGTGCAAATAACAGCAGGTCGGCCGACCGACCAGAATCTTCGGTCGACCGACTCTGTGTCCAGTGCACAGATATGCACCGTTTTATTTACATCGGTAAACTCAGCTGACCGGCCCAGGGTTCTCGGTCAACCGACCAGAACACAACGGCTAGTTTTTCTGAAGTGGTGCAATTGTTCATGAAGAGGAATGTTCTTTAATCCAACAGATATAGACACAACTCTTGATTAAAACTCTTCATGAAAGATTGTAACTATTCTACAACTATATAAACATATTCAATTCACTTCTACATTCATCGATTCTTTTTTATATTTCTGAAATCTATTCTCTATTCATTTCTGCAAATAAAAGCATTCATTCTTATTTAATATCACTAGAATCCTTGATTTAATTTATGTACTTCGATTCTAAGTGATTATCTTCCTTCTAAATCTTCACACACATATATACTCTTGAGGATTTGATTATAGGAAAGTTGTACTATCAAAAGACAATCAGTGTTATTCAGAACACATTCGTCAACAAACAATTTGTATTAAGTTGAAGTCCTCTTCGGCTTTTGAGGTGGAAAAATTCCTGTTCGGCTGCTCAGGTGTCGTATACCTATTCCTCCGGGTTAAGTGAGGGGTTTAGTTTAAATCCAGAGGGTATTCTGGGACTGGACGTAGAACGGGAAGTTCGAACCAGTATAAAAATTCCTGGTGTGCTTACTTTAATTTTTATTTTACTGTTATTACCAGTTTCCGCATTTATATACCATATTACACGATCCTTAGTATTACACGTACACTTTCATTTGGTATCAGAGCAAGGACATCCTATAACCATCCCAAAGTTATTTGATATTTATTTCTAGTAATATGGCAACCACACAAACTAATGATGTTAACACTAACACTAATTCTAGTTTCACAGAAGGTCAATCGACTTCACGACCTCCACTTTTCAATGGTATAAATTACAATTATTGGTCAACTAGAATGAGAATCTATATGCAATCAAGTGGATTTGATATCTGGAATATTATCCAAAGTGAGTACACAACTCCTACTGGAGAATACTCAACTTGGAGTAACACACAAAAACTAGATGCAACATCAAATGCAAAAGCTATGAATATTTTATTTTGTGCATTAGATAGAAATGAATTCAATAGAGTTAGCATGTGCACTTCCGGTTATGAAATTTGGAGAACTCTTAAAGTTTCGCATGAAGGAACGAACAAAGTTAAATTAAGCAAAATTTCTATGTTGAAACATCAATTTGAAAATTTTAAAATGAGGCCAAATGATCTATAAATGACATGTACTCTAGATTTCAGGATATTTATCATTCTTTATTATCATTAGAACAAAAGTTTACTGATTTTGATGTTGTTACAAAAATCTTAAATTCTTTAACGGACGAATGGGAACGAAAAGTCCTAGCTATTGAAGAAGCAACTGATTTGTCAACATTAAAACCAGAAGAATTGATAGGTAATCTAATGTCCTACGAAGTAAATTTGTAGACAAAAAGAAATGGAGCACAAGAAAAGAAAAATGTGGCATTCCAAGCAGAAAAAGATGATTCCGACTCAGATAATGAAGATATGGCAATGATCGCCAAAAATTTCAAAAAGTTTTTGAAATTCAACAGAAACAAATTCAAGGGAAACGAAAATAATTCCAACAACAATTCCAATAGCAGCAAACCATCATCTTCAACAATGGAATGTTATGAATGTCATAAGAAAGGACACATGAAGAAGGATTGTCCAGATCGTAAAAAGAATAATTTCAAGAAGGAAAAAACCAAACGAAAAGCTTTTTCAGTCACTTGGGACGACACTGACTCATCATCCTCATCAGAGAGTGAAAGTGATAATGAACAAGCAAATGTATGATTCATGGCTTCGTCAGACGATGTAACTGATTTTACTTTTGAAGATTTAATTGAAATAAATTCTGAATTAGTAAATTTAGCAAAGCAACTTAAAAAGAAAAATAAGGAGTTGCAAAGAAAGTTAGATAGAACAGTTTTAGAAGTAGATATGTTGAAAGATGAGAAGATAATATTGGAAGAAGAACTTGAAATTTCTCAACAATCGAATTCTAACTTATCTTCTCAAATTTCGTCAATATCTGAAGAACTAGAAATTCAGAAAAATAAAAATGATGTTTTACTTTTCGAAAATAATAGTTTAAACTCTAAGATTAAGGATTTAGAGTTAGAAAAATCTAGTCTTAAAATAAAATTTGATGATATTTCTAAAAATGTATCTAATTTCAATAAAGGAAGAGAAAATCTTTCTAGTATACTAGAAAACTCTCAATCCTCTAACAATAAATCTGGACTAGGATTTAAGAAACAAAATAATTTTGCTAAAGGTAGGATTAATAATAATATTAAGAAAGGTATTAAGAAAATAGTTTATCCAAATACTAAAACCATCAAGATATGGATTCCAAAAACAAATAATGTTTTGATAAGGAATAAACATATCAAAATGTTTATGGAAACTGTTCATAACAACAAGAATTATGTTTATAAAGGGAATTCTGAACCCGTATGGGTTTGGCTTCCTAAGATCTAACTCTTAGGACCCTAAAAAGATTGGGTACCAACTTTTTATAAACTTTTTGCAGGTACCACATAAGAAGAGAGGAAAATGGATTTTAGATAGCGGTTGCTCAAAACACATGACTGGAAACAAAGAAATGTTGTCAAACATTATATACTCAAATGGAGGAGCAGTCACCTTTGGAGATAACTCAAAAGGATATATCATCGGCAAAGGCAATGTCAGTAGCAATGGTACCTCTAATTTACCTCTCATTACTGATGTCTTATTAGTTAAAAATTTAAAACACAATTTATTAAGTATTAGTCAACTATGCGATAAAGGTTTTAATATAACTTTTTCAGAAAATAAATGTAATATTTTCGATAAAAATCATAACACTATTTTCGAAGGAAAAAGAGATAAAAACATTTATATCTTAAATATGAATGTTAATAATGATTCAAATTTGTGTCTAGTGGCTAAAGAAAACGATTATTGTCTTTGGCACAAAAGATTTTGTCACATCAATTTTAATACTATCAACAAACTAGCTAAAAATAAATTAGTTAAAGGTTTACCCAATATAAAATTCGAAACTAATATATTTTGTGATGCATGTAAATTAGGAAAATTAACAAAATCTTCTTTTAAATCAAAGAGAGTAATATCTACAGAACAACCACTTGAACTTTTACACATGGATCTTTTTGGTCCAACTCAAGTGCAGTCTATTAATCATAATAGATATGTATTTGTTATTGTAGATGATTTCTCTAGATATACTTGGATTTTCTTTTTGAAAAATAAAAGTGATACTTTTGATAATTTTAAAGTTTTTGTTAAAAGAATTCAAAATATTAAAAGTTTGAAAATTAAAAATATAAGAAGTGATCATGGAGGAGAATTTGAAAATGAAGCTTTTGAACAATTTTGTAACAAGAAAGGTATTAACCATAATTTTTCGTTTCCTAGAACACCACAACAAAATGGAGTTGTAGAAAGGAAAAATAGAACGTTATAAGAATGTGCAAGAACTTTATTAAATGGAACCACTTTATCGAAACACTTTTGGGCAGAAGCTGTAGCTACTGCTTGTTATGTATTAAATCGTGTTTCTATTCGACCATTAACTAAGAATACTCCATATGAACTTCTAAATGGAAGAAAACCAAATATTTCATATCTTAAAGTTTTTGGTTCTAAATGTTTTATGTTAAATACTAAAGATCGGCTAGGAAAATTCGATCCAAAATCCGATGAAGGAATATTCGTTGGATATTCGGAACGAAGCAAGGCTTATCGAATTTATAATAAACGAACTCAAATTATTGAAGAAAGCTTACATGTGTCATTTGATGAAAATTTTAAAAATATAATTCAAATTGTTACTTTTGATTCTGATGATGAGACTACTCAGAATGAAAATATTAATACAAATGAAAATTTTAAGACTCATGAAACCAATGAAAATACAAACATTACTTCTAATATAATAAAATCTCCTCCTAGAATTTTACGAGATCATCCCGTGCAAAATATAATTGGAGAAGTTAATACGAATGTTAAAACCAGACATCAATTAAATCAAGTTGGTCATGTAGCTTTTCTCTCTAACATAGAACCTAAGAATATAAAAGAAGCATCAACTGATGACTACTGGATTCTTGCCATGCAAGAAGAACTAAATCAATTCGAACGAAACAAAGTTTTGTAACTCGTTCCTAGACCTAGTGATCAATCTGTCATCGGTACTAAATGGGTTTTCAAAAATAAAGCAGATGAACTAGGAAATATAACCAGGAATAAAGCTAGATTAGTTGCACAAGGATATAATCAAGAAGAAGGAATTGATTACGAAGAAAGGTTTGCTCCAGTCGCCCGACTTGAAGCAATACGAATCTTATTAGCTTTCGCATGCTTTCATAATTTTAAACTGTATCAAATGGATGTTAAAAGTGCATTTTTAAATGGATACATAAAAGAAAATGTTTTTGTTGAACAACCACCTTTGTTTAATCATGAAAAATTTCCGGATCATGTTTATAAACTCAAAAAGGCGTTATACGGGTTAAAACAAGCACCACGTGCTTGGTATGATCATCTTAAAAGCTATTTATTAGAATCTGATTTTGAAATTGGTAAAGTAGATCAAACACTTTTTATTAAGAATACTAATAAAGATATTTTAATAATTCAAATATATGTTGATGATATCATTTTCGGCTCGACAAATGAAAAACTATGTCAGGAATTTTCAACTATAAAGACAAATGAATTTGAAATGTCTCATATGGGAGAATTGTCATATTTTCTTGGATTACAAATTAAACAAATTGAAAATGGAATTTTTATCAATCAAGAAAAATATTGTCATAATTTAATTAAACGATTTGGTCTGGAAAACACTTCTGCCAAGCCAACTCCAATGAGCACAACTACTCATCTTGATAGAGACGAGGAGGGCAAAAGTGTTGATCAGAAGCTATATCGTAGTATGATAGGTTCTTTACTTTATTTAACAGTGAGTCGACCCGATATAATGATGAGTGTTTGTTTATGTGCTCGATTTCAAGCAAATCCCAAAGATTCACATATAAGAGCAGTTAAACGCATTATTCGTTATCTAACTAAAACCAAAGATTTCGGACTATTTTATCCGAAAGAATGTCCTTTCGAATTAGTTTCCTATAGCGATGCTGATTTTGGAGGAAGTCGGACGGATCGAAAAAGTACGAGCGGAACGTGTCATTTCATTGGACGTTCCTTAGTCTCTTGGTTTAGTAAGAAACAAAACTGTGTTTCTTTATCAACGTGTGAAGCAGAATATATATCTGCTGCTTTGGCATGTGCACAAGTCGTATATATGCAACAAACACTACAAGATTTTAATTGTCATCTTGAAAAATCTATAATTTATTGTGATAATACTAGTGCAATAAATATTTCTAAAAATCCGGTCAATCACTCACGAACAAAACACATTGATATTCATCATCACTTTCTAAGTGATTGTTTGGAAAAAGGATTAATAAATTTAGAATTTATCAATACTGAAAATCAAATTGCTGACATTTTTACTAAACCTCTAAATGAAAATATTTTTATAAAACTTAGATGTGATTTAGGTATAATGTCGTTTAAAGATTTATGAATAAAAATATGCAAAAATATCGAAAAACAAAAATTGTTTTATTTCTGACCAAAGCGGAACTCGAACTCATGACCTCTGACTTGTTTGTTAGATGTTGTGTTATAGCTACTTGAGCTATTGGTGTTTCTTGTTTTAGTTCTCTTTAAAATTTGTTTTATCTGT
This sequence comes from Allium fistulosum, assembly GCA_030737815.1. NCBI lineage: Eukaryota > Viridiplantae > Streptophyta > Magnoliopsida > Asparagales > Amaryllidaceae > Allium > Allium fistulosum. The sequence continues at coordinate 638,039,927 of CM060907.1, read as the reverse complement.
TTTGTTTTCAGAAAAACTATATTTAGCTCTTGAGTTATAAATCATACATTTACAAACAATTTTATTCTTAAAATTCTGTGATTATAGTTCAAATTAGTTTCAATCCACTAATTTTTCAGAAAATAGATGGTTATATATATGTACTATGCTTATCTTTTAAAACATATATTACGAAAATTTTAAAAACAAAACTTGAAAAATGTCTTCAAACAATGATTACTATAACTCTGAAAATTCTCATCTATCATACACATCTCCGGACGACGATTGTTCCGATCGCATCCCCGAAAATGGCCCCTATACTACCTTTCCCATGCCTAAACGTGTTCTAGACTTATCCTCTCCAGATAAAGACCCCCGACATGGGTGGAAACCATGGGAAGACTCCCATACAGGCTATACACCTGAAAAGAAAAAAGGGAAGAATACGATGGTAATATCTCCAACCACCAAACAAAAAATTGATGAAATACATCACTACCAACGACAACAAATGGATATGCAATGGGAACTCTACTATGAACAAAAAGTCACGGCAAGACGTTTAAGTTTTCTAGAAAAGATTGCCATGAAAATTTGTTCATCAAAGAAGGATGATGTTGCTGAACCTTCTTATAGACCCTCATCCTCGTCAAATCATGTTCAAACTCCAATAACTCCAACATGGTCACCAATAGAAAATGTTCCATCTCCAAACTCATGGGAACGTAGATTTTAAACGGTGGCTAAGCATGTTATATATATATATATGTATGTTGTTGGTATTACAAATAAGATGTATAGTGCATTGATAATAAAATATATTGCTATATTTATATTATATAAAACTGCAAAAAATTCACTTCTAACAGGGTCGGTCGACCGAACACACTGAGTCGGTCAGCCGAATCCTTTCCAAGAATTTCAAACAAACATTTCCAACAGGGTCGGTCTACCGAATACCCTGAGTCGGTCAGTCGAACCCTTCCCGAGAGTTTTAGCACCCTTAAGACTAGCAGCTCGGTCAGCCGACCCAGTCCTTCGGTCGACCGAACGTATAAAACTGCTACTTCTATTTCTTTTTAACAGCCCATCCATTCACTTTTCAACTTACCTCTTCACTCTCACTTTCCCAATTACAGTTTTTTTAACCTAGTCCCCATTAAAACTTCTCAAATCTTTAATCCTTTCTTCCAAAAACAAATGGCTCCCAAGAAGAAATCAAAGACAACCGGTGGCTCTTCTTCATCTACTCCAGTAGATACACAAATTGCTTCATGGCTAGTCAATGATATAGCTCTTCAAAGATGGTTACAACTTCAAGATGCCAAAATCTTTGAAGAATCATTTGTAAGTTATCCTGATTTTGCTTCCTACGGTATTGAAAATGCCGCCCTTGAGAGTGGTCTTGATAAATTTCTTGACCATAGGAAAAATAACTTGAAAATTAATCATATAATGGTCAAGTTATTTCTAGCAAACCTCAATCTTGTAAATCCGCCGAGAAACACTGAAAATTGTATTTGGACATCGGTTTGTGGCACTTTGATTTTTCTTTCCATTGATCGAATTAACCACATTTTGGATGCTAGACCGGGTGGTATCTCATTACACGATGTAGATTGTAATATATCAACTCGTGACCAGATAAGCCATCTATTTTTCGAAGATGATGTACCGGATTTTAGACTAACATCATCGCTTAGACCAAAAGCTCGACTCCTTCATCGATTCATGATGAAATCCTTAGTTCCTAGAGGTGTTTCATATCATCTCGTATATCCTGAAAATTTTAAAGCATTATATGCTATATGTAGGAAAATACGAGTTAATTGGTCACAACTTCTTATGGATGAATTTCTCACTTTTAACCAAGGAAAGATGCTCCATATTTATTATGGAGAATACATAATGAGATTGATAAATAGTTTCGTCATCAATGCTCCAGAATCCGAAACCTCCAAAGTCCATATGTTTGATTCACGTACCACAAAGTTAATGAAATTACCTGATGTTCCACCACGATTTATCAGATTTGAGCAATGGAGTAATACTCCGAGAGAACAACTACGTCGTAGCTATTCTACACCTCAACCATCTACTCATGCTACGGAACGTATAACCCGCCAATCCTCAATTCAACGGCCAACTCCCGGAATGAGTACGGAAGCGGCCATTGACATTTTGGCACAAAATCAAATAGCCTTGAATAGCCGGCTACGAAAAATTGATGGTCATTTCAAGAAGATCAAGGGCTTCTTCGTAAATTTATGGGATGCCTTATCATGTACTTCCGAAGCCGGTGCCTCTTTTGTTACTCCCAAAAAAAGACCCGCACCAAATTTCTCTTGGTCTACTTCAGATAACACAAGTTCTGGTACATCCGGAACTCATGCTCCTCACACTCTAAGACGTGGTAAGGAACATGTTCCTCCGAAAGAAAACATTCGTCCAGAATTTTGGGATTCCAATGATGATGAGGAGTAATCATATTGTGTATTAAGCAAACATCTTTAATTATTCCTATTTTGGTTTGAATATGTAATATTTAAAATTCAATGATTCGCGTTTCTTTTACATATTACATCTAGTAAGTATTCCTTTTTGTCGATGACAAAGGGGGAGAAATGTATGAAAGCTAACATATTTTTTGCAGAAAAGTCGCCATATATTCAGGGGGAGAATTATAATATAGATAAGTTCTATTTCGTCACATAAGTATTGTCATCAATCAAAAAGGGGGAGAATGTTGATTCATGAGTTTTGATTCATGACACAAGCTTCAGAGATCATACGACAAGAATACTATACGAAAGCAACAAAAAGGAGAATAACCATATATTGCACACTACAAAGGAGACAAGACTACAATTTAGATATTAGTATGAATATTTTATTTTTGAGTCTTAGAATATTGTTAAAATCATTCCTCAAGTAGTCACACATACACACAAAATGATTTATACAAAAATAAGTGTACACTGTGCAAATAACAGCAGGTCGGCCGACCGACCAGAATCTTCGGTCGACCGACTCTGTGTCCAGTGCATAGATATGCACCATTTTATTTACATTTGTAAACTCAGCTGACCGGCCCAGGGTTCTCGGTCAACTGACCAGAACACAACGGCTAGTTTTTCTGAAGAGGTGCAATTGTTCATGAAGAGGAATGTTCTTTAATCCAACAGATATAGACACAACTCTTGAATAAAACTCTTCATGAAAGATTGTAACTATTCTACAACTATATAAACATATTCAATTCACTTCTACATTCACCGATTCTTGTTTATATTTCTAAAATCTATTCTCTATTCATTTCTGCAAATAAAAGCATTCATTCTTATTTAATATCACTAGAATCCTTGATTTAATTTATATACTTCGATTCTAAGTGATTATCTTCCTTCTAAATCTTCACACACATATATACTCTTGAGGATTTGATTATAGGAAAGTTGTACTATCAAAAGACAATCAGTGTTATTCAGAACACATTCATCAACAAACAATTTGTATTAAGTTGAAGTCCTCTTCGGCTGTTGAGGCGGAAAAATTCTTGTTCGGCTGCTCAGGTGTCGTATACCTATTCCTCCGTGTTAAGTGAGGGGTTTAGTTTAAATCCAGAGGGTATTCTGGGACTGGACGTAGAACGGGAAGTTCGAACCAGTATAAAAATTCCTGGTGTGCTTACTTTATTTTTTATTTTACTGTTATTATCAGTTTCCGCATTTATATACCATATTACACGATCCTTAGTACTACACATACACTTTCAGTTGGTATCAGAGCAAGGACATCCTATAACCATCATGGTAGGGAAATTCGAGCAATATTTTCACTACTAAGCCCCGCTTTATGAGTAGGGAAGGGCTTGTCAAATCACGAAGACCATGTCGACTGAATCTTATGTTGTGCATTTAATGTATGCCATACATGGAATTTTGACATTGGCTGAGTTGGTTTACTTTTACCAAATGTGGCAGAGTGTTCATGTTTCTAATGTGTAAAAAGTGACTAGGGCATTGATTACACCTAGACGACCGAGATGGCTCTTCCAATCTAATAGTCAAGATTGAAGGGTTAGGTATTTAAATAGCCTTCAACTTCTCCCCTTCCACTCTTTACCAAAGTAAACAAAAGTTCAAGCATTTAAGCTCCATTAAAAATCTTCAAAAACACTCGACATTCCAAGCATTCTTCAAGAAACATTAAGTCTCCCTCCTCCTTCTTCTTCTTACTGCAAAGGCCATGGCTATGGAAAAGTTTCAAAATTTTATAATTTTTTGTTTTTCTCCATCTTTCTATGTATATTTTTGCTGTTTTCTTTGGTCAATAATGTTATTGCTTTTGTGTTATGTTTCTATTGGAAGCCATGTTTCTCTAGCCATCTTTGGACATCAATCGACCATCACTACCATATCAGTAGTGGTTGATCAACATTACCGAACTCTATAGTGGGTCTATCATTTTTATTAGTAATAATTTTCATAATGGGCTGTAGACAAGGTCCAGTTTTTTAGCTAGGGCCTTAAGTAAAAAAGCGGAGTCATAGGTAGGGGTCGTAAGGCCTGTTATTTAGCTTAGGAGTTTTAGTTGTGAGCGGCCTCCATGGGGTTCCTAACCTAGACATGCCATGGAGACGGTCGTCAAGCTCCATCTTAGGATATTACCAACCAAAGATGATGGGGTTTTGTCTAACTTAGGCTGCTTATGTTTCAGATGGCTACATCTAGATCAATATTAGTTGGTACATCTAACTCTACTGGTGTTGCTAGCCTCAAGGTCTCTAAGCTAGTAGATAGGAGAATTGACCTATATAAGATTCTAGTTGGCCATGAATATAAATATCAGGATGGTTAGATATTCCACCGTCGTCGACCAATCTAACCACTCTTCCCCAGGCTTCTTCGCCTTCTCTCTTGGCTACTTCAAGGTGGGGTTCAATGACGCCTCTATGCCCATAATTCATACCCATCCCTAATGCTTTCAAACTTGCCCTCGGTCAGCTCACTCCAAATAGCTACAACTTCATCTGCGGCCTCTATGTTGCTTGCGTCAACTCAACCTTCATGAGCCGACCACTATTTTGGTTAATATAGTTTCCAAGCTACATGAGGAGGTCGGGTACTCGATTGGCACATACTTTCACTTCTAGGCTAACACCAAGCATGTTGTTTTTGCAGGTATCCTTGGCAAAGCCGCTCAGGCTGGATGAAGAGATATTTCTTTGTTCCTAATAGCGTCGACCCTGAGCTTCAACACCACGAGTTCCAAACCCCAGTATGTCTTTACTTCTTTTCTTTTCCATCCCCGTTTTTCTTTTTTCCATTGCATAGCTTTCCCATTGACAAGAGCTTTCATGGATTCTACCTGTGTCAACTATAGGATGTTGAGTGAAAACTTGAACCTGCTAAAGATGGTAACGACCAACCAAAGAGATATGAGAATCTTGATGACTGATGCAAACCTCCACTGGGTTGGCCTAATGAGGGGATCCCAAACAATGGTTGCCAAGCGCACTGGCCCAATAAAAAAGCCAGTACAGAAAGTGTCCAGACCAAAATGAGAATACTCCAAGATCAAAATCCAGGACAATATGGGTGGGCCAATCACTGAAGCAGATATAGGATATGAGGAGGACATTTCAATGTGAGGAGCATTAGGAGTGGCAACAAGTAGATCTTAATAAATTTAGTAATTCTGTGTCATCACCTAAGTGAGAAGAGTTCGATTCATAGCAGTTGGTCGATGTCCAAGTTCCTCCTCATGGGTCCCTGGTTGTTTCTTGGGATACTGGGGGAAGCTATAAGGAAAGAGGTGTAGGGAAAGGGTTAGCAAAGCTAGGCGTCAATAAGGATGCAGGTCCTTCCTCTATGCCAATTCCTACGTATGACCCATTATATCCTGGGTACGATACTTTGCCCGCAATTAGATCACCAGCTGGAACTGATCAAGCCAATGTAGGCAGTTTGGTCTCATCATGCCTGCTCCTTGCTAGAAGGTGAGACTGTGCTAGTACAAATGGTAGTTTACTTGCACTTGTCTTTCTTTTACTTTATATTATGACCAACTCTTGTTTCTTTTGTTGTTGTAGTGGCTGATATACTAGATTTTAGTGTCCTTGATGAGGGTGAGGGGCCCATTTAGACCGTCGTGACCCAAGTGTTCACTACCCCAACCGCGCCTGTAGCGCTTGCAGCGCCCATGGCACTAGCAAAGCCCAGAGTCGACCAGTAGATCATTGATGTGCCTTTCATCCCCACACGGTCCCTCCAGTTGTCAACCAAAAGCAAGAAAAGGAAGAGGGATGTGACTGGACCCTCTTTGGCAGTGGAGGTCGCCAATCCTTTTTCCAAGTTCCTACATATTTACGATATGAAGGAGATGGCTATACAGGAGTAGGTAGTGCCGTTGGGGCAGGTATATTTGGACATCTCCCATCGCCAAGACACCGAGGACCTAGATTGCCTTTTGACGGCTTTCCAACTCATGTCCATGGAGACCCTCTCATTCCCCCACTGGTCTCGCACTAGACAGAGCTGGCCCTCCTTAGGTACCGTGATGAATGCCTAGACTCGAGACGCCTTGCTAGTAAGTCACTAACCTTAAATTTCATTGCTTACTATTTTATTGTTTCTGACATTGGTATTTTTAGTCCATGTACCATAGTCTCCTTATCTGGGATGAGGTGGAGAAACTCCAGAAGGGCCTGAAGACCAAAGGAGTGGCACAGGCGGCGGTGACCAATGCCATCAAATCAAGAGAGGCAAAGTAGGCAACAAAGAAAGCAATAAAGGAGGCGGTCGAAAAGTCGATGCGGGAGGCTACCGTGACACGAGATGAGGCGAAGAAGAGGACAACAAACCTCAAGGAGAGGTTGGATAGGATGAAGAAAGTGGCCAACCTCCTATGGACCGACTTGAACAAACACCAAATTTGATGCTGGTCGGATGCAACATAATAGGCCTTAGGAGGGAGGATTTGGGACAGTGGGCCAACTGGCTGAAGAATATGATAAGAGCCCTGATTAGGAAAACTTTCCACTCCCTATCTCCATCAGTAAGTATAATGTCTGGCCTAGGTTTGGGAGGAGGTGGTCGAGGAGATGAGAGATGCTAGGATTGTCATGCTGGCTATTTTTACCCAAGAGCAGTTGCACTCCCTCTCCTAGCCTATTGACGAGCCGACCTCATAGATGTTTTCTTATCCACTCTTTATATGCCTTGCAGGATGGGTTGCGTGCTTTGTACATTGTGAATGAATGGAATTATTTTTATGAAATTTTCTAAGTATTTTGCTTCTTTATATACTCTTGTGTATCTGCGTAACATGTAAGGCAACTTTCTTAGAGTAGCCGATATAGCTTTTGTTTGTATATGCTTGTATTTTTTTACAAGATGGATGAAATAGCAGCATGGTAATGAGATAACGGTAAGAGCGACCCATTCATGGGAACTGTGTACTTAGTCCGAGTGACTAGCATATACGTGGTATCGGGTTGGCATGCGGGCTCAAATGCAAGTATATGCTAGAGAGTTCAGTAGCAAAAGAGAACCAAGGTGGGCATATGCATGTCGGACCTGCTTGCATTCCTATGACATTGGGTGGTCCCGGCATGAACCCGAGAATTGAGTGGCTCGAAGGGTCACCCAGGTGACATGTAGTAGAATTTAGCGATCGTTGGTCTCGACATGATCCTGAGCTCCTAAGCACTATTAAGCTCAAGGGTATCCTCGGATGGCATGCATCAGGATTAAGTGGCAGGCGATTCCAGAATGACCCTAAGCGTTGCTGAGCTCGAGGGTACTCTCGAGTGACACGAGGCAAGATTGAGTGGTAGAGGGTCCCGACACAACCTTGAGCACCACTGGGCTCGAGGGTACTCACGGGTGACATGCTTCAAGTTGATGTTGGACTCAGCTTATTTTTATGCGGATGCACTATAGATGCCGGACTTCGGTGTCACTTGGGATAACTACACCGGTCTTGACAACAGTTCCCCATTCGACATGAGGGACGGGCGACATCATGGGCAAGGGATACAGGATGAATGCAGTCATGTCTCAAGTCGTCAATGCACCTCGGCATGAAGGGGAGAGACGTCTCACCAAAACACACAAGGGAGTGGGCAGTTCCCGAGCAAGGAAGTGAATGCATCGTGATTCAATCTTACTAGATAGCTTAGCAATCCCTAACAAGAAAATGAATGCATGGTAATTCACCCTTGTGGATAACCGACCGAAAAGGAATAGAGCCGAGGCTTACTTCATCCTTAGTGGCAAAAGTTAGCAGTCCCCAAACAAGATAACGAGCATTTGATAACTCATTCTCATTCCATAGCCTATAGAGGTGGTGGGTGGTCCTAGCATGAACCTAAGCATGGGCTTGAAAGTTCTCTCGGGTGATACATCGCTAAGTTTGTAGTCCCAAAGCAAGGAAGTGAATGCACTATAATTCACCTCATTGGAAAGCGGACCGACATGGAGAGGAGTTTTGAATGGCTCGCGTGGTCCTTGGCGATAGTGGTTGGAAGTTCCTAAACAAGGCAATGAGCACATAAAAACACATCCTTGTTGGATAGCCTTGGTGATCGTGTTGAACAAAGTTGGCTCTAAAGTCTTCGATGTATTCTTCATAAAATATGTATTACACAGGCTGGTAATTGTGGCTAGTTCTTATATATGACAGGTGTGGAGGTGTATGGGGTTCTAAGTGTGGAAAATGCAGGTTTTGTTAGGTTGAGCGAGGCTGTAAGCACCATTTATTAAGACATCGCTTATAACATATGTCCCTCCCAGTTTGGGACAAGCACTCCTTCAGCCGAGTTCTTTATATTTGTGAACATCCAACATAGAAATAAATGACCAACAATGAGTTGCCGGAGCTTCACTCTTGAATTATAGTGCTTGGCTATCTTCCTTTTGTAAGCTTTAGTGTGGAGTTAAGCTTCGACTCTTCGTTCTTCTACCCTATCGAGTTCGAGCTTGAGTAGCTCATCGTTTTGCTCGGGCTTGTAGGTGAGACCTGATGTGAGGGAACATCTACTTCTATGGGAATCATGACCTCATACCCATAGGAAAGTGAGTAGTATGACTGGTTGAAGTGTGGCTAGAAGTACGATAGGACCAATGAACGAGCAACAATTCTTCGGCCTAGTTCCCTATAGCTTTTGTGAGGCATTTTTTGACTGCTGACTTAATGGTTCTACTGATGGCCTCAACTTTTACATTTTCTTAACAATGGGCAAAGTAAGAGAAGCATTTCTCAATTCCGTTCATTACGTAGAAGTCTTAAAAGTGGATGCTTTCAAATTGAGTGTCGTTGTCGGTGATAATATTCTATGGCAAGCCAAAATGACAGAAGTGTGGATGTGGTGATGATAGGTGTATTAACCTAATCTATACTACAACAGAATGGATCTTAAGGCCATTTTACACCAGAGGGAGAGTGAATAGTGTATTTAAATTTTTTATCAATATACCTGCTAATTTCAAAATTTATCACATATTCAAATCCAGGTAATAGTACGGTCATAGAACAATCAGATAATAGTACGTAAATGCAATAATGTAAAGGTAAAGGAGGCATCAAGAATTTTATATTGGTTCGGATTCCAAATCCAACATCCTGTCTTGTATCCCATACATAATTTCACTAATCATGTCTTGACTTTAAATCAAGTGGTAAGAACACCCTTTACACCACTTGACTTTGACTAAGGTGGCAAGGACACCTACTAGAATTTGAGTCGGATAACCAGCATACCCTCTAGAATTTAACTCAGATAACCAAAACACCCATCCTATCTTTGACTCGGAAGGCATGAAAACTCCCTTTACAATCTCGTCTTAACTTTCATTCAAGTGGTTAAGACCATACATTTACAAGTAGCAGTAGTGGACTACAAGAAATTGAATCTTTCGATTATAATTCTAAGTAGTTTCTTGATATAATTTCATATAGACCTTCAGTGGTTGAATATCTTTCTTTTGAGTAGAATTGAGTGAAGATCAAATAGTTAATTGCGTAAGATAGAAGCGAATCTGCTTTGATCTTTTGTATGAATGTAGAGAAAGATAATTGATGTAGCAACCCGATTTTTAAGTAACAATTAGTTTGAGTTAATAATAGTAATTTAATTAATTAAATTGGAATTTGAAAAACTATGTGACAAATTAGGTTTGAGATTATTTATTAAAGGCTTTAATCGTGAAAATTTGTCATTTAAAATTTAAATGTTAAAATGTATAAATAATATTTTACAATGAGTGATATTTTTGAAATATAATATTAATTTTGTAAAGAAGTGAATTTTACACAGGGATTTATATTTATTTAAATTGAGAAGAATTTAGCCTTGTATATAAAAGAAAATACAAACATGTATATTTATATTTTTTGATATTGCTAAGCCCAAAACCAAAGTAACCAAGCTCAAATTTAAATTTCTAGAATTCTCTTATTTCCACGTGAGCCATACGCATATTTCCAACATCTCCATTTTTATTTCGGCTTGCTGAAAATAATTACGTACCCAAACCATGTATAATTATCTTCTCTCCGAAGCTAAGGCCCCGTTTGGTTTGCTATTTTTAGTTTTGTGTTTTCGTCTAAAGAAAAATTCGCATTTATTATGTATTGTTGAAAAACACACAATTTTGAAAAATGAAACTAACATAGAAAATAGAAAACAAGTTTATTTGATTTTTCGTGTTTTGAGACATAACAAAAGGATGGAAAACAATTCATCTCCTCCGTTTTCCGTCCATCGTCGCGATGGCTAAGAATTGTAAAAAATTTCCCACATTTTCTTGTATTTTGTAGTGTATGTTGAAAACACAAAACTCAAAACGAAACCAAACAGGACCTAATATTTCTAAAATCCTTCCCTCTTTTAAAAAAAATGGAAATCAAATTAGATAAATTACCTAAATTCGCCTAATTGGAATATATGGATCTCTAAACCTATAAGTATCTACGGTGAGAAGCCAATTCAGTGGTATGCGTGTGTGTTGAGTGCAAGCGAGTATAGAGAGGGGAAGAAGATGGAGTATGCGCAGCTTACAGGTGAGATCCTTCTCACAGACCTATGCTTAATCAAGATAATATTTACACACACAGAAACACACACATATGGGTGTTTGAATCGACCTTCTGCTTTGGTTTTTTTTCTGTGCATGCCTGAGAGACCTGCATAGGAATGTTTCAGTGTATACGTATGCGTACATTTGTGTGTGCTGTGTGAGTGACTATGTTGTTGTGGCTGTAGAGTGTTGAGCTAGAGTGTGAATAAGTATATCTAGGTGCAGGAGTGTGTGTGTTGGGAGTTCAAATGTGAAGGTTTGCATATATTTTTGTATTACATGTCTTGCTGTAAATTAATGCCCATATTTCTTTTGAGTGCCTGCCTTGTTCCCATACTGTCCCCTATTATTTGCATGAATACATACACATTTTGTCCCCTGTTATTGCAATTGCATGAATATATTCCTTCATGCGTGGCTGCCTTGTTCTCATATTTACACGCATACCTTCAATACCTCAATGCCTTCGCCTGTTCTAAATATATACACATGTTCACATGTTTGCGTGCCTGCCTTTCTTTCTAAATAAAATCAGGTAACAGAGGTTATTGATTTAAATATGGGTTGTAGAGTCTGTTATATTTTTGTATTTGAAACAAATGTTCTACTATTCCATTCAAAGTTTTTTTTTAGCGTATGCATTCTAGAGTATGTGAGTATTAGCATATCTTTATACTTGCTGTTGTATGTTTGGGTCCTGTCTTTGCATTGTTTTATTTCCTATGTTTTGATCTAATTGGTTTGACTAATTTGCTATATATAAAAATAATAATAATAAATTGCGGTTACCCTCTATCATGTCTAACCTTGTTAGTTCACCTATTTCTTATCGCAAAAACTGTTGTAGTGCGTGTGAATGTTAGCAACTTTGTTTATGTATAAGCAAATTTTAATGATCTATCATTAATATGTGTGTGTGTGTTTGAAATGAATTGAATTAAACACCCTTAAATTCTAGACTATGTAAGAATTCAATTATAGTTTAAAGATTATTAGCTTAATAAACTGAATTTAGAAATATTATTTAAATAAAAAAATATGATATGTTTCTTAATTAATATTCTATGGTTATTAAAGTTTGTTTTATGAAATTTTTATGTATATAATATTTAGTTTTTATAAAATAATTTGGTGATTATAAACGATTAAAATGAGTTACTTAATATATTTAATAAATATTTAACTACTACTTATTTATATTAAAGTTTGAGAAATTAACTATTTATTGTAAATAATAAAATTACTATTGAGTTTATTTCTTGTTAATTCATGTATAATTATTCATTGTTTATTTATAAATATTTATTTTCTTTCGAGATAAATCGTGCGAATGATTTATTCTCAAATATTGATTTGTCTATTTATATTTCTATTCCGATATTTTTCATTGTTTAATTATATAAAAATTATATGAATGATTCACCGTTGATATTGATTTGATTGATGATTTTGATGTGATACGGTGATGACCTCCTTTCATGTGATATTTATACTGCACAATAAGAAATTTGAACAAACAACGTTATAATACCGTTTGGAATGGAGCATTCAGTAATATTTCTCTAGTTGTTCTTTGGACTCGGTATACATAATAGTATGGAAATAAGTGTAGTTGATAAGAAATGAATAAACGTTTGAGTATCACGCACTAGTATGAGACACCGTTGTGATATTTATTCGATTATTTGTTGTAAGTAGACGACACTCACATGACAGGAATGGAGTGGATAGTGTGAGGTGATTCATAGTGATATATGGCTCCGTGCATATACTTATTGAGACTTCGGGTCTATATGTATTGGTTCTATATGTCACTATTACGATGTACTCCTATTATGTTTGTTGGAGAGGATCAGATGGTCAGTATCCACCCTGACGGCCTGATCGTGGGGTCGCTCCCCAAACCAGATGGTCAAAATCCACCCTGGCGGCCTGATCATGCGGTCGCTCCCCAGATCTATGATACTCTTCATTTATGAAGCTCCGTATATTTATAGCTCGGTGCTTTTAGCTTAGTTTTTGGCTTTGTGCCATTACCCCTGTGTCACCTAGGCCAGTAGTCCATTACCTATAAGGGCATTTGTAGTGTCTTGACTTATTAGTCCTCACGTTGACGAGCACACTGGTGGATACGTGTCATGATGACTGTGAGGTAACAAAAAACTATAGAGACTTAGTGTCTCTGGAGCTTGCTTAGTGCTGTCTATCTCCCTTTTGGTTCCGACGGAGTAGTAGATTGCATATACGATTGATGCACCTCACTATAGTATTGATGTGTGTCGGGTGCCCTATGTTGTTATATTTACATAACTTTACTTGGGACTTCGTGTCTATCGTACAGTCATTTCCTATCACGACACTATCTGATAGATATTATATGAGGAGATCATATTATACATGTGCTATATGTCCAGTGTATAGTGGATTCTCAGTATATTGATAGGCAGCCTATCTATCCTATTTGATATTAATGATGCTGTTTTATTTATTGAGATTGAAAGTTATATTTGGGAAATGCTTCGTGCTAGCCTAATTATACTTGGTGACATCTCCTCTAGTGATATTTCTGTATTTGATGGTATTTTCTGGATATGTACGATTCACCCATTTATGTTGATTCTATAACTTTTGATTTGATATGTTTCTATATGGGCAATGACATCTTTTGATATGAGAGTTGATTGTTTCAATGGGATTTGAGATATTTGGGTAATGTGATGCCTTCATTATTATTTATAGCATTACATACATTTTGGACATACATTACTATATTTATATACAGCCTTTGATATGTCATATTATGATTAGATTATCGATATTAGTGTTATTGTATTATTATTATTTCGAGTTTATATTGTATTATCATTTTTTATATCTTTGATTAGACATAGTCTGACTCGTGTGTTATTTTATAATGCTCGGGTCACTCCGAGATATTTCAGGTACGTGGATGACATGACTAGCATGGGTTTAATGGGCTTAGAGGAGACATATATTAGGAGTATTATATGATATTGGTGTGACATTAATTCACTACATATATATGATGTTGAATTGTATATTGACTGCTACCACTTTATCTTGAGATGTTTTGTATTTATATAGATCTTTATGTTATATATTGTATGTTATCCCTGTAGTTGACTTTGTGTTCTCTGTGATGTACTGTATATTATGTATTTTTCCATCTTGGTCGCACATGTGTGGATTATTTTGTACCGATTATACATATATGTGAGATATTTATTTGATGTTTTAATACGTACCAGTGTTAGTCCAAGAGAATATTCATGTATGTATCTCATATAGCCTCATTCTTTGTATTATCTGACAGTATTACTCTGTAATACTCATGGATAGTATGGATATAGAGGTGAGGTGTTTTAATTGATGTAGAAACCGGCAGCACTTCATAGAAATCTTAAAAATAATGAGAGAGAAGAGAGAGATAAAGAAAGTAGTTTGAATTGTTGTTAAAGGTCCGAAATCATAGGCCTTTAGATAAAAGTTGAAGAGTTGCGTCCATTCGTGAAAAAATTACACCAAAAGTTGCTTCTTTTGAAAATTTAAAAGAAACCTTAACGGTCTATATATCGACATACATATTTTTGATATGTTGACATATAGAAATTAATTTGTATATTTTCTAAAACACTTTGAATATGTTTCAAAATATATTTCTTTATAAAAATCTATTAAAATTTGTTTTATAATTAAATTAAATTAATTTTTTTATAAAACATTTTGAGTGGAAAAATAATTTTAGAAATGATGATAATCAAAGATATGATACCACTCAGGTCTTTAACATTTAATCTAAGACTCGATACTGAAACAAATGCCTTGATCTCTTCATGCTTTTATTCTTAAATTATTCAAAATTCACGAGTCTTTAAATATATCTCAATCAACACTTGATTTATACGGACTAGTTCTTCAAGCTTTTATTCAATCATTACTTATATAAACCTATTAAATATTCCTGATTTCCTGCAAAATATAATATATATAACTTGAGAAAACATCAGTAACAATATTTATACGGTTATTGTCATCAAAATCAATACGTTGGGTATTAACAATCTCCCACTTTTAATGATGACAACCTTAATATAACGACCCGATATTTTGGACCATTCGCGTCCATTATAAGTGTATAGGTAGACACTCATGCCGGAGTTGAATTGCTCAAAATACCGCGTTGTTAATTTAAATTTGGCAAAACTGAACATATACAGTAAATAGATATAATCACAGATCACAGACACAGAGTAATAAATGCAGCGGAAATAAAAGAGATAGTAGTTCATGAAGCTACTATATGAATATATAAAAATACATCATAGTTTACAACAGAAGAGTAATACGATACATCAGATACAAATCAGAATACATCACTGGAATCATCGAATACTGAAAGCAGAATAGATGGCTGGATCTTCAAGCAAAGCTCCAACTCCAAAGGTGAGTCTCGAATACTGGTACTCTCAGTCTGACCCGAGCGTAAAGCAAAAACACAAGACACTCGAGTCAGGATTAACATTCTTATATTAATAAATCCAACTCAAGTGAAATAGCAATTGAAATACAAGTAACTCAAAGGATGTTTGGAATAACCATCCTTTAAGGATCCGTTAAACTATCTACTAGGTAGTAATGTACGCTAAGTAGATAATGTCTATCAGTAATATAAAGATATCAAAGTAGGGTTAAGCAGGGCCCATACACCTCTTAACCTGTTTATTCCCAAAAGCATATACAAGACCGTAGTTTCCCCAAAACCGGAAGTCACCAGAGGGCAATCCATATACTAAAAGTACAAATCAAAATCGTAGTGGTCGCGAATAGGATAATCAGTATGACAAGGTACATGAGGCGATACCAACTAGGATACTAGTAGTTGCCTGATCCGGACTGATGTTGGGCATAGCAGCTACTACCCCAACACCGCGAAACAACACTCCCAAATCGAGGGGTGCACCCAAATCGAATCACAAAAGTAATAGATATGGTATCGAAGAAGTGTGTCCGCTAGAGATGGCGATCCTCAATGGCCCGGCGCGGCTCCTGTTTTAGTCATGTCAGGGGTCATCCAATATCGTTCTCTTTCTTCAGTCAACGCGTACATCATTCCAACCACTTCATTCTGGATCATCACTCCGCGCATAGTTATTAAAGTGGTTTCGGTTCAGATAGAGAGTATATCCATTGCCGATCCCGGTCTCTTTAATAACTTTCGTAATTATTACACCGATTGGTCGTTTATTTATTCCAAAACCAAATCAATTTCAATTTCAATCAGAGTTTATAAATCAACATTTCATTTGTCCTTCAAAACCAATTTCCAATAATTTACGTTTCAAAACATTCAAATTACCCTTCAAGATCTTATACTTCAACTTCAATTTCTATTTAAAACAATTCAAATATTGATTCAAGCGCGTATATAAGTTCCATTCCGAAATCATTTAAATAAATTCTATTAACATTCAAATCAATTTAAACTCATTTATCGATTTCATTCAATATTCGTTTAGTAAATTTGCCATTCAAAATAATTTCTATTAAATTTCCAATTCATTAAATCAATTCTTAAGTTCAACTTCAATAAATCAAAATTTACAATTTTGAATTAAACTAAATTCGTCAAATCAATTCTTTCAATTACAAGTCTTACATTAATTCCAAAAATATCACATTTTCATTTCTTGTTAAAGAAATTCAATTTCACTTATTTACTTACTTAATCAAGAAAACTCAATTTCAATTATTTACAAAGTAAAATTCACTTATTCAAAAGTTCAATTTTCTCTTATTAAAGAATTCAATTCAATTTAATCATTAAATAATTCAATCTTATTAATTATTAAATAATTCAAAACTTAATTATTAAATAATTTCAAAGTTTAATAATTTCAAACTCAATTATAATTTCAAACTTAATTATTAAATCATTTCAAAATTAATTCAATCATTTCTCAGATTAAACATCGTTCTTTCATCAATTCCATTGTTAATATTTTATTTCAGATTTATTAATATTCACATTTAAATTTCATTAAAATTCAATTTCCAACTTCATTTCAAAACTACATTATTTATTCAAATAAAATCTTCATTTTTATTTTCAAATCAAATTATTGACCAATCGGGTTTTTATTTAATTTTCTTTCCTAAGTCAAAGTTCAATTTTGGGTATTTATCATTTCAACCCGATTCCAATTTAATTCAAAATCAAAGCACAAAGGGAACTTGCAGTGTGATAACTGGGATGGTGTCAAAGTAAATAAACAAGCAATAACAACAATCAATAACAATCCAATAATCAATTCAAATAATCCCGAAATAACCGTATTAACTCGCATTGTTATTTGTACGAATTAATATAATTATTTCTAGAATCTACACTATCATTTCATGTAGATTAAAGATTATTTCATTACGGTTTTCACTTGTCATCTATTACAATTTCATCCATCATCAATTTAACAACATACATTCAGTGGTTCAAAGTGTAATTAAACAAATCCTACGTGTCAATACCTTTAACAGTTAAAGGGGTCATATTATACAAATGTCAGTAAATCAAATTTAACAATTAATTGTTCTATATCAAGTTCAATTTCATACTGTTTATCATTTTAACATTAACAATTTAACGTCCAATATAAACATCAACAATCAATCAATTATCAGCCAAACTGTATTATCATCGCATAAATAATTAACAGATAATGGTGTCAGATGTCACAGGTGAACTGATACAGGCAATAGCATATATAACAGTGTAATTAACTAACAGCAGTATATTTCAATTGTCGTTTCAATTGAAATCAAATTTAATAAATAAAAGAACGTTAATCGTGAGTGAGTGCTCACCTTTCGAGGCTAGAGATGAAGGAGAATGAGAAGAGTTACGGATCCAAGCACGAATTTCAAAGCAAAACAAACTGGCATGAAATCGAACGCACAAGCTGATGACATGAAATTAATAAACGAATTAGAAAATCTTGATATAACTGAAACAGATATATGTTATAACTTCACTCTAAACAAATTTTCAAACATGCAATCAAAACAAGTTAAATAAATATATATATATATATATATTCATTTTCAAGTCAAAATAAATTTGAACAAAACTTACATTAAATATATATGTAAACAAGAATATGCATACTCTTGTACACCGGATATATTTTAATTATCAAAATAACCATACATACGAGCAGTTTAAAATTTAAAATAAATGAACAAATATGCTCCACCGACAACTACTACAACAATCAAGATGGACGACAGTTTTAAACAAAAATGCGTACATCAAATAAAACGTTGTAAGTTTATGTAGACAATTTATACTAAATACCGTTAAACATATACACGTATACATGCAAAAGGAACTACAAAATGTATCAGCAATACATATAATCTTTATAAAATACAATTAGTAACGAAAGGTTTAAAATCTACATATACTACATTATATAACATACTTGAACAACATATATGTATTACTGCAAACGTACTTTGAAAAGATGTATACCATTATAAATCTAAATCTACTGTAAGTATATAAAACTGATATATTAAGACTTACCTATAAAACATAACAGTTCAATATGTGGATAGTATAACTCACGCAACCCCCCCAGTCTTTGTATAGTGTATTCATATACACAGTAAAAGGAAAAATCAATACTAATATATACAATCCCCCTAAACCTTATATCTATATTGTACGCAACTCATAAACAACTTGTATCCTTATATATATTGTATTTTAAAACTCTGTATATACATTTTATTTGAAATCAGGATATATTTCAAAATCCAAATACTTGTATATACCCAGACTTATACAAAAACCAGGCTATATAAAATAAGCTAACAGACTAACTTATAATATATATAACTTGACTATGAAACTCTTATATATCTAACCAGTACTAAGTATATTAAACAACTATATATACTCCTATATATACAACAACACGCACGCATATAGATTAAGATGTACTGACACAATTTAACAGACCAAAATAAAACTTATACATACTATTATTAATATATATATATACCTAAAAAAGAAAACAGGCACGGCTCGAATACATGCAGGGAAGAGCTGCTAGCTCGGCTAAACAGAGGAGGACGCGATGGGCTACAAGCTTTGGTGGAGATGAGGCCGACTGGGTGATGCTTGTCACCGACTATGGTTAGGCACAAGGAAGGCAATGAATTTTCGGAGGCAAAAGGTGTTGCCGTGTGAGGCTGCAGGATGGAGGCTCGGCCTCAAGTGATGGTGGTTGCGCAAGTGGATCTGGGTAGGAAATGGGTAGGCTCGGTTTGGTTGTAGATCTCGGCCATAGGGGAGGAAGACGTGGGTAGCAGCAGATCATAGAGAGGGTGAGGTGATTAAGTAGAGGGAGAGGCGGGTGGAAACAAAAATAGAATTGAAAATTTTCCAAAAACATAAAGTGGAATTAGAAATGACAGGGGGGAAAGAGAATGAAGGAGGATGGAAAGTGACAGAAGAAGAAAAAAAATGAAGTTTTGAATTATAAACGAAAGGAAGCGAAACGAAGTCATAAAGGAAAAATGAAAATGAACCGTTCTCATTTAATAGATGCAAGACGTATACAAAGTTTTTCTACGCTCAGATTTCCAAACGTAAGGGATAGCAACGGTCGAATTTTAGTAAATGATAAAATAAATGGAAGGTAGAAATTGTTTTATTCCAAAAGTTTGAAATTTGAATGGGCACGAAAGCCAAAAGGCATGAAACGGTTACTGATACGGTAGGCGTTACGCAAAGTGCAACATACACCGGAACTCCGAATTTGACAATCGAATATACCGTAGAGATCGGCACGACGAGACGATCAAAACGGTATATAGAAATCAGTGGTACGATCATCCGATAAAAATCGATATTGGTACCAGAATACTGCTATTTTGCAGAAAATAAGAACGACGGAGCCAAAGATGTCTGAATTTGGAAAAACGACAAACTGAAATCTTGCTCAGAAGACGATTTAAAATTTTTCTATGTAAAATTATTTTGGTTTTGAAAACGTTTTATTTTCATCGCTTTTTAACTGATTGAATTGAAGTGAATTTACGCGCGAAATAAACTTCCGTATTTTCGGACGAAAATTTACCAGTTGCTATGTTTAACTAGACGTATTCCAAATATTAAATTTTTTTTTCAAAATTTTATCGTTTAAAATTTCACAAAATTTCAACTAATTACGTTATTAAAACAGTTGAAATTTACGGGTCGTTACATTCTCCCCCACTCAAAACTTTTCGTCCCCGAAAAGGAACGAGGTAGGAGAATAGAAACAACCAGAAAGAAAAACAGATTTGAAATTCAAAAACAATTAATTTAAACCATATAAATTCAAATTTAAAATAATTAATATTCAATAATCGATTTGATCTATTTGATTTCACTAAAATCAATCTCAACTATTTCTAAATTCATTATCTTATTATCCAATTATCTTCAATTTACAATTTCTAAAACCATAAATTTGAATAATCTTTTATTATAATCATATTTTATTTTCAACAATTTAAATTCTTCTTTATTCCAAATTATTGTTAAATTTATTCTACTTAATATATCTAATCACATATATTTAACCCATATAAATTAATTTAAAACATAAAAAGTTCTGATTTAAATTAATTTACATCTATTAATTTCTTTTAAATTCAAGATATTTTCATAAATCGATCAAATTTCAATTTATTAAATTTTTCAAACCAAATTTATTTCATTATTAATTGCGTTTTACTTATTATCCTATCTAACTCAATTGACATCTTTATAATCAAAATTTAGTGTATAACATTTATTATAAACACTCAAATTTATAAAATTTTCTTATATTGTATATTATCAAATTACATATTCAACTTCTGAATGATTTAGGTGAGTTGTATTAGAATGCAGTTGAACAATATACAAATAAAATTTTCCAAATTTAATTATTCAAGTTTAAATATTTATTCCAAATTTTTGGTTTTATTTATAATTAAAATCATCCTTTAACAAAATTTAAGAATTATATTTCCGATTAACTTTAAACAATTTAGAGATATATACGATATATTTATATCAATCAAATTAAATTTTAAAATAAGATACTCATATATATATATATATATATATATAAATATATATATAAATCAAATTATACTAAAGAAATTCAGATCAAAATATATTTTTTTTTTTCAAAACAAAACCGTAGCAAAGCTACAGAATGGTTTCTCCACTTCGAAACTCGAAAATGAATGTCGATGATGCGGCCGCCATCACCGAAATTATTTTCCAGCGACAAAGAGAAGAGCACTGGTTTCATCATTTTAAAATTCTTTGAAAATGATTTATATTCGAAATATTTTTCAATAATATATCCTTTAAAATTTTAAAACCAAAGTTCGAAATCACCAGAAACTAAATTCTCAAATTTCTGAGTTAAATTCATTTCAAATTCCAATCAATTTATAACCAATTTTATAAATTCATTTATTTATATTATGCAATAGTCAATGGTTTACAAAATAATAAATGAAAATCAAATATTATTATTTCATACAACAAATTTATTAACAATTTAATTTCAGAAAACTTATATTTATATAATATAATCATTCAAAACTATTTTGTTTATCAAATTTGGAAACAACATTTTAATATAAATTTAGAAATACATTTCTTTGCTCGACGATACAGGAATGGATTTTCAAAATAAGGATAGGGATTCAAATTTGATGGACTTAAATCAAAGAGAAATTTTGATTCGAAAATAAGTTTGAAATAGAAGATAAGATAATTCAATTACCACAATCGGAAGATGGATGAGTTTATTTAATTCACGGGCAACCTTAACCGAGTCGTCCGTAACTTCAAGAATAAGATCGATGCTGAATTCCGAGGTAAATCAACATCCAATCTCGAGAAATAGAATTCAGGTATAGTAGGAGATAGATAGCATCGTAAACCGAGGATACAGAAATCTCCGGTAAATCGATGCCTATTATAAAGGAGTTTACTCCTTTATGAATCATTCGAAGATTGGCGGGACCGCCGATCTATTATAGATATCATTCAAAATGGAGTTATGGGGTGCTCCAGAATTTGAAAGAAGACGAATAGTGAAGGACACGAATGAATTTCGGAACCGAGGGGAATGTTCCAAAATTCAAAAGAATTTGAGTCAAGGGAAGAGATTTGAAACTCGAATGAGAGTGATTCTGTAAATACATTTACCCTATATGTTGAGTTTTGCCTAGAGCTACCAAAGCTCTGATACCAACTATAACGACCCGATATTTTGGACCATTCGCGTCCATTATAAGTGTATAGGTAGACACTCATGCCGGAGTTGAATTGCTCAAAATACCGCGTTGTTAATTTAAATTTGGCAAAACTGAACATATACAGTAAATAGATATAATCACAGATCACAGACACAGAGTAATAAATGCAGCGGAAATAAAAGAGATAGTAGTTCATGAAGCTACTATATGAATATATAAAAATACATCAGAGTTTACAACAGAAGAGTAATACGATACATCAGATACAAATCAGAATACATCACTGGAATCATCGAATACTGAAAGCAGAATAGATGGCTGGATCTTCAAGCAAAGCTCCAACTCCAAAGGTGAGTCTCGAATACTGGTACACTCAGTCTGACCCGAGCGTAAAGCAAAAACACAAGACACTCGAGTCAGGATTAACATTCTTATATTAATAAATCCAACTCAAGTGAAATAGCAATTGAAATACAAGTAACTCAAAGGATGTTTGGAATAACCATCCTTTAAGGATCCGTTAAACTATCTACTAGGTAGTAATGTACGCTAAGTAGATAATGTCTATCAGTAATATAAAGATATCAAAGTAGGGTTAAGCAGGGCCCATACACCTCTTAACCTGTTTATTCCCAAAAGCATATACAAGACCGTAGTTTCCCCAAAACCGGAAGTCACCAGAGGGCAATCCATATACTAAAAGTACAAATCAAAATCGTAGTGGTCGCGAATAGGATAATCAGTATGACAAGGTACATGAGGCGATACCAACTAGGATACTAGTAGTTGCCTGATCCGGACTGATGTTGGGCATAGCAGCTACTACCCCAACACCGCGAAACAACACTCCCAAATCGAGGGGTGCACCCAAATCGAATCACAAAAGTAATAGATATGGTATCGAAGAAGTGTGTCCGCTAGAGATGGCGATCCTCAATGGCCCGGCGCGGCTCCTGTTTTAGTCATGTCAGGGGTCATCCAATATCGTTCTCTTTCTTCAGTCAACGCGTACATCATTCTAACCACTTCATTCTGGATCATCACTCCGCGCATAGTTATTAAAGTGGTTTCGGTTCAGATAGAGAGTATATCCATTGCCGATCCCGGTCTCTTTAATAACTTTCGTAATTATTACACCGATTGGTCGTTTATTTATTCCAAAACCAAATCAATTTCAATTTCAATCAGAGTTTATAAATCAACATTTCATTTGTCCTTCAAAACCAATTTCCAATAATTTACGTTTCAAAACATTCAAATTACCCTTCAAGATCTTATACTTCAACTTCAATTTCTATTTAAAACAATTCAAATATTGATTCAAGCGCGTATATAAGTTTCATTCCGAAATCATTTAAATAAATTCTATTAACATTCAAATCAATTTAAACTCATTTATCGATTTCATTCAATATTCGTTTAGTAAATTTGCCATTCAAAATAATTTCTATTAAATTTCCAATTCATTAAATCAATTCTTAAGTTCAACTTCAATAAATCAAAATTTACAATTTTGAATTAAACTAAATTCGTCAAATCAATTCTTTCAATTACAAGTCTTACATTAATTCCAAAAATATCACATTTTCATTTCTTGTTAAAGAAATTCAATTTCACTTATTTACTTACTTAATCAAGAAAACTCAATTTCAATTATTTACAAAGTAAAATTCACTTATTCAAAAGTTCAATTTTCTCTTATTAAAGAATTCAATTCAATTTAATCATTAAATAATTCAATCTTATTAATTATTAAATAATTCAAAACTTAATTATTAAGTAATTTCAAAGTTTAATAATTTCAAACTCAATTATAATTTCAAACTTAATTATTAAATCATTTCAAAATTAATTCAATCATTTCTCAGATTAAACATCGTTCTTTCATCAATTCCATTGTTAATATTTTATTTCAGATTTATTAATATTCACATTTAAATTTCATTAAAATTCAATTTCCAACTTCATTTCAAAACTACATTATTTATTCAAATAAAATCTTCATTTTTATTTTCAAATCAAATTATTGACCAATCGGGTTTTTATTTAATTTTCTTTCCTAAGTCAAAGTTCAATTTTGGGTATTTATCATTTCAACCCGATTCCAATTTAATTCAAAATCAAAGCACAAAGGGAACTTGCAGTGTGATAACTGGGATGGTGTCAAAATAAATAAACAAGCAATAACAACAATCAATAACAATCCAATAATCAATTCAAATAATCCCGAAATAACCGTATTAACTCGCATTGTTATTTGTACGAATTAATATAATTATTTCTAGAATCTACACTATCATTTCATGTAGATTAAAGATTATTTCATTACGGTTTTCACTTGTCATCTATTACAATTTCATCCATCATCAATTTAACAACATACATTCAGTGGTTCAAAGTGTAATTAAACAAATCCTACGTGTCAATACCTTTAACAGTTAAAGGGGTCATATTATACAAATGTCAGTAAATCAAATTTAACAATTAATTGTTCTATATCAAGTTCAATTTCATACTGTTTATCATTTTAACATTAACAATTTAACGTCCAATATAAACATCAACAATCAATCAATTATCAGCCAAACTGTATTATCATCGCATAAATAATTAACAGATAATGGTGTCAGATGTCACAGGTGAACTGATACAGGCAATAGCATATATAACAGTGTAATTAACTAACAGCAGCATATTTCAATTGTCGTTTCAATTGAAATCAAATTTAATAAATAAAAGAACGTTAATCGTGAGTGAGTGCTCACCTTTCGAGGCTAGAGATGAAGGAGAATGAGAAGAGTTACGGATCCAAGCACGAATTTCAAAGCAAAACAAACTGGCACGAAATCGAACGCACAAGCTGATGACATGAAATTAATAAACGAATCAGAAAATCTTGATATAACTGAAACGGATATATGTTATAACTTCACTCTAAACAAATTTTCAAACATGCAATCAAAACAAGTTAAATAAATATATATATATATATATATATATATATATATATTCATTTTCAAGTCAAAATAAATTTGAACAAAACTTACATTAAATATATATGTAAACAAGAATATGCATACTCTTGTACACCGGATATATTTTAATTATCAAAATAACCATACATACGAGCAGTTTAAAATTTAAAATAAATGAACAAATATGCTCCACCGACAACTACTACAACAATCAAGATGGACGACAGTTTTAAACAAAAATGCGTACATCAAATAAAACGTTGTAAGTTTATGTAGACAATTTATACTAAATACCGTTAAACATATACACGTATACATGCAAAAGGAACTACAAAATGTATCAGCAATACATATAATCTTTATAAAATACAATTAGTAATGAAAGGTTTAAAATCTACATATACTACATTATATAACATACTTGAACAACATATATGTATTACTGCAAACGTACTTTGAAAAGATGTATACCATTATAAATCTAAATCTACTGTAAGTATATAAAACTGATATATTAAGACTTACCTATAAAACATAACAGTTCAATATGTGGATAGTATAACTCACGCAACCCCCCCCAGTCTTTGTATAGTGTATTCATATACACAGTAAAAGGAAAAATCAATACTAATATATACAATCCCCCTAAGCCTTATATCTATATTGTACGCAACTCATAAACAACTTGTATCCTTATATATATTGTATTTTAAAACTCTGTATATACATTTTATTTGAAATCAGGATATATTTCAAAATCCAAATACTTGTATATACCCAGACTTATACAAAAACCAGGCTATATAAAATAAGCTAACAGACTAACTTATAATATATATAACTTGACTATGAAACTCTTATATATCTAACCAGTACTAAGTATATTAAACAACTATATATACTCCTATATATACAACAACACGCACGCATATAGATTAAGATGTACTGACACAATTTAACAGACCAAAATAAAACTTATACATACTATTATTAATATATATATATATACCTAAAAAGAAAACAGGCACGGCTCGAATACATGCAGGGAAGAGCTGCTAGCTCGGCTAAACAGAGGAGGACGCGATGGGCTACAAGCTTTGGTGGAGATGAGGCCGACTGGGTGATGCTTGTCACCGGCTATGGTTAGGCACAAGGAAGGCAATGAATTTTCGGAGGCAAAAGGTGTTGCCGTGTGAGGCTGTAGGATGGAGGCTCGGCCTCAAGTGATGGTGGTTGCGCAAGTGGATCTGGGTAGGAAATGGGTAGGCTCGGTTTGGTTGTAGATCTCGGCCATAGGGGAGGAAGACGTGGGTAGCAGCAGATCATAGAGAGGGTGAGGTGATTAAGTAGAGGGAGAGGCGGGTGGAAACAAAAATAGAATTGAAAATTTTCCAAAAACATAAAGTGGAATTAGAAATGACAGGGGGAAAGAGAATGAAGGAGGATGGAAAGTGATAGAAGAAGAAAAAAAAATGAAGTTTTGAATTATAAACGAAAGGAAGCGAAACGAAGTCATAAAGGAAAAATGAAAATGAACCGTTCTCATTTAATAGATGCAAGACGTATACAAAGTTTTTCTACGCTCAGATTTCCAAACGTAAGGGATAGCAACGGTCGAATTTTAGTAAATGATAAAATAAATGGAAGGTAGAAATTGTTTTATTCCAAAAGTTTGAAATTTGAATGGGCACGGAAGCCAAAAGGCATGAAACGGTTACCGATACGGTAGGCGTTACGCAAAGTGCAACATACACCGGAACTCCGAATTTGACAATCGAATATACCGTAGAGATCGGCACGACGAGACGATCAAAACGGTATATAGAAATCAGTGGTACGATCATCCGATAAAAATCGATATTGGTACCAGAATACTGCTATTTTGCAGAAAATAAGAACGACGGAGCCAAAGATGTCTGAATTTGGAAAAACGACAAACTGAAATCTTGCTCAGAAGACGATTTAAAATTTTTCTATGTAAAATTATTTTGGTTTTGAAAACGTTTTATTTTCATCGCTTTTTAACTGATTGAATTGAAGTGAATTTACGCGCGAAATAAACTTCCGTATTTTCGGACGAAAATTTACCAGTTGCTATGTTTAACTAGACGTATTCCAAATATTAAATTTTTTTTTCAAAATTTTATCGTTTAAAATTTCACAAAATTTCAACTAATTACGTTATTAAAACAGTTGAAATTTACGGGTCGTTACACTTAAATATTCTGATATAATGGTGTTTAGTTAAAAACTCCCCCTAACTCCCCCCGAATATATGCTATACAACTCCTCCTGTCTTTTTTGCCTATTATATTTTATACAAATTCTCCCCCGTATCATCAAGAAAAATGAAAGAATAAGTTGTGTTAATTATATAAGGAGTTATAATATTTCTACTCTTAGTGATGAACATTATATATTTATTATATATTATATACATAGGAAGTTATCAGTTTATCTTTGTATGAGCGAAGTAATATTCTAAAAAGTCATAAAAAAGAATAAAACACTACTTTTATAAATATATTTGCATATGTACATATATTTTTGGACATTAGAGTACATTAACATAAAAACACAAACAAACATAACATAAAACAATACAAGAAAAATACATAAATGATTATTTTGTGGAAATCATGGTTTCTTTGATGGAACTTTTATCTATCCGTCATATGGACCAAAACACTACACCACAAAAGGCTTTTAACAGTGTTTGATAAACGCTGTAATACGATACAACAGCGTTAGTTCAAACGCTGTATAACGACATGCTGTCTTATATACAGAACTTACAACAGCTTTTCGATAAACGCTGTTGAAACATCTCTTTGACAGCGTTTCTTACAAGCTGTCAATAATGTTTTTACAGCGTTTTCAAACGTGCTGTATTATGTTTCAACAGCGTTAATAATTTAGTTGTCGAAGATGTTTTAATTCTACTTTAACTGTTTACAACAGCTTTTTCTAAACGCTGTTATTGAATCATAAACTATTTCGACAGCATGTGAAAAACGCTGTTATTGACTATTTCAAGATAATTACAGCACGAATTGAACGCTGTTGTTTCTTCATTGACAGCATTAATCAAACGATGTCTTCTATTTATATAAAAGAATAAAAAAGAAAAGAAAGGTACTCCCAAGATTATAAATCTCCACTAAAATATTGATAGTACTAGAGCTACGTTAAATATAGATACTGAACCAAATTTAATAAAATATTACACTATTACAATTATACTTGGCCTTAACCAATTTATGACTTGAAAATCTACTTCCGAAACTCTACAACAT
Organism: Allium fistulosum; assembly: GCA_030737815.1. Lineage (NCBI taxonomy): Eukaryota > Viridiplantae > Streptophyta > Magnoliopsida > Asparagales > Amaryllidaceae > Allium > Allium fistulosum. The sequence goes on along the minus strand of CM060907.1, from coordinate 638,011,259 downwards.
CTTAGTACAGGTTCAGGTTTTCATAAAAAAAATGTAAAAACAACGGTAGCCTGTAAACAAGACAACCAACGTCAAGATACAAGAAATTGAATTACAAGAATAGTAATAGTACATACGGTCATCCAAGTTTGAACCCGTACAGAAAGTAGTCTTTTTTTGGGCCATCACCTTCTTAAGTCAAGCGACAACAGTGAAGAAGAGGAAGCAACTACCTTTTCACGCAGGTTGAATTTCTTGGCAATTATTGGTCGAACATCTTCAACTCCTACCAAGCTTTCCAAAAATGGAAGTAATGAAAGCAGTTCTTTATCATTCCGGTCTTCAAACCAGCTCTCTATTGGGATTCCATTTTCTAACTGAAACCCAAATGCCTGCAAGTTTAAGTACAATGCTCCGAGTTAGAGACTTGTGCTGGTTCATGCTATTTAAATAGGTAACTCATCAAATCCATCACAACTTCAGAGAAAACAATATTACTGATTATATTACATAAAATCTAATATGTAAGCTAGTACATGGGGTTAAAGAGGATAATCAATTTCCCACTATTGTAGTATGCATCCATCCCAAGGTTAATTTACCTGGCAATATGATGAACTGGACTAGAGTACTAGCTAAACTAATGTACCAGACAGATAGTGAATATGATCAGAGTAGACTAAACTATGTCCTGAAACACCTGCTGCAATAAAGCATAGAACTGAAGCATTGAGAGCAATAGGAAGAACTAATCTGAAGCAGACGATCTGAAACAAACTGAAACAGGCTAAGTTAAAACACTTGCTACCAAAAACTATTTGATCTAAACTACTATGACCAACTACAGTTATGGCTGAGATGAAGATTGCAGTGCAATTATATTCAAACTAAAGAAAACCATAGTGTAATGATGCAACGTTGGAACTGTAGTTGCATGTAAGTTAGGGTGAAGTTGTATGCCATGTCAGTGTAACAAATTGTGAATAGTGTTTGTATCATCTGTAGATCGTTGATTAGGCCAGAACTTTGCCTTTTCTGTTTTGTTGTATCATCTGTAGATCGTGGACAGAATGTCCAACGCAACTTTCTCATGTGTGGGATTACCAACTGTGACAGCCCTATGCTTGTCCAACCAATCCGTTCCCAAAATAAGGTCAAACCCTTTAAATTAACTACTTAATTACACCTTTTAATTTAATTTAATTTAAAATAAACTTAAGAATTAATTACCAATAAAAGACATTTAAATAAAATATCTTAAACTTAATTAATTTAAAACAATTTATAACTTTTAACTAATCCCAAACTTAATTAAAACATTAATTATTTTAAAGAATTAGTTAAGAAAATGTTTAACTTGATTTATTTTAAATTTTAAATCAGCTAATACAAATACCCGAGCCAATCTCAGTAACAACCCGAGCTTAGACTCGAGAACTTTCTTCTTTTCTCAAAAACTCGAGTTTGTTTAAGGGTTGGGCTCGGACTTAATTAATTTAAACTAAACTTAAAGAATTAATTACCAATAAAAGACATTTAAATAAAATATCTTAAACTGGTAATTAATTCTTAAGTTTATTTTAAATTAATTAAGTTTAAAGTGGGAGTCGAACACTTATGTTGGGATATTCTACTGTTCTGCATAATACAAATCTATATTGGACATATCTCTTTATCCTGAAACTAACGGGCATAATTCAATAGTCCTCATCTGCCCATAATTTGAATCGCAGCTATCTAATTTTTAGTGGGTTATCAGTGGGCTGGGCTCATTTAATAATAGTTTTGTTTATGAAGCATCTTTTACAGTGTATTAGAATATTTGAAATGCAGCAATAAAAGGCAAGAACCTCAAAATGTTCTTGACATTTATCAAAACAAATTAACAACCATTTCTACCCTTCTTTTTACATCCAAATCTTAACAATTAATCCTTTCTTTAAATTTGATAACATATATTGACATGCATCGAAGTAGTAGTTTTCTGTTTTTATTTTATTTTTTATTTTTTAAATTTGGTAACATATACTGACATAAAATCACAGGGAAAGCATTTACCTGAGGGGAATTGTCAATGATGATAACCCGTGCCAAATCACGACCAAGAACCGACAAATCTTTCATATAATTACCATCCACGTAGACACATGATTCACGAAAAACACGATGTCGAATCAATTTCCTTTTAGGATCAAGAATATTAAGAAGCTTATCTGCATAAATACTTTGGCTTGCAGTAAATATGGTGATCTCAAAGAGGCTAGCAACCTTTTCCATGAAATCTTTTAGATAGGGACGGCATCGTACATAGATTGTGTGTTCACTGAAATTAAAGTTTACTGGAAATGTGAAATCTGCATCTTGACATGGTTCAAGAGAGGAGTGCACTAATGTCTCTGTCAGTGGAAATGCATATTAGCAAACAATAAATAATAGAATATGACTCAAAAGAAAAAAGTAATTTGAATTTTTATTAGCTAATGGCTATAGACAAAAAGATTACAGTTCATAAATGCAAATTAAAATTACTACACAGAGTGTAAAAACATAATGGTCAAATCAAGTGAAGTTCTAAAAGTTAACAAACATATTATGTAACCACGACTATAGAACACCATATTTGGGGGCCTGCTACAGCATTTATAGAGCCCATCTAAGGGCTTTAAATTTTCTAACAAAAGCAAAATGTTGGTTAAAGCCAACGAGGGGATATTAAAAAATGAATTCTAGAGGTGGTATTGGATCACATGAACCTTCCTTATTTTCTAAAGGTTGAGGATGAAATATTGTTTAGTGGTAATGGCAGAGAGATCGAGCTATCAATTTTATCTATATTTAATACCAGTATGCATGCACATCCAATAGACGTGTGCATAATTTTTTTTGACCATAGCTAGAAATAAGTTTAAAAATGGATTATTATTGCATACCTTTATGTTTAATTTTTTGAATTTAATTGAATTCAATGTAGATACATAAATTGTTTGTGATAGCAGCTTGCTCAAATGCAATGTATAAATATATAAATAATTTGTAAACATAGTTAATTTTTTAAATATGTTTAATTTTATAAATGTATAATTTACAAAACTTGCTTTGCATTTTGTAAAAGTAAGTCAATTTTTGTAAAATTAGTTAATTTTTATATAAAAGTTTTATAGAATAGATTAATTTTCATAAATTTAGTTAATTTTTATAAAAATATAACTTAGTTAAAAATATTGTTAAAATTAATTAGTTATTATAAATTTATTTAATTTTTATAAAATTTTGATAGTATATAGAAATTTATTTAATTTTTATGAAACTTTAACTTAGTTAATTTTTTATAAAACATAGTTACTTTTTATAAATTATTTATGTTTTATAAAACTTAGTTACCTTTTAGAAAATTATTTAATTATTAAACTTGGTTAACTTAGTTAAATTGTTATAAAACTTAATTGTTTCTTATAATTTAATTTTTTTTGTATAACTTAATTAACTTGTTATATTTTATGATCCAAATTATGAGACTTCTCTGATTGATTAGATTACAAATGCAAACAAGTTTGAAAAGCTGTTAAGCTATTGAGGTTGGCTATTATACCATGTTATCTATGTATGGTCTGCCTAAGTCGTTGGTCTGCCTAAAGCTACAGTGCCAACCTGAATCAACCAACAAGTCGTTGGTCTGCCTAAAACGAGCATATCTAGCCTTTCCAGCTTGATATCTATGTATGGAAGCCCTCAACTATTGTAATCAAGCAAAAACTGAAATGAATATAGATAGTTTCTAAGTTGCAAATGAAGAATGTCAAGGATAACATCACACCATCTCACCAAATTCACAGTATGATCACTTGGTATTTCATCAAAATCAGACATTCTAATGTCAGGGATATCATCACACCCTCTAATTCAGTTTTCACATTGAATAGTGCAACCTAGTTGCCAATTCTATTCCCTATAATATTTTTAGCTGGAATAGCATATTTAGAAAATTCGTCAAAAACATAACAATGAATTACATTGATGTTGTATGTCAACGTTACCAAAATCTGAGTAGAAATTTGGCTTGTGATGCAAGAATAATGCATCAATCACAGTGAAGGTAGAGTAAAGCAAAAGCATATCTGTCAAGCTTATGCAAGTAGGATGTGAGGCAGTGGTGCAGAGTGGTGAAAGTGATATAATGGAGAAGCAGCATTTGAATACCAAGTGGTACATTTGCAGTCAAAAGCCTAAAATGTAAATTAATCAGTCAGTCACCAACCTGATTGAATTCAGAATCTATGTCCTTTTCAATTTTATTCTAAAAAATACTCTTTATAGCCTGCTCTTTTATTCTTGCATTGGGTTGCAAATTCAAAAATGTTTTGCAGAGCATGATTCTGATAAAATGAAATGTTGAAATAATAGTTCAGAAACATACCTCCTACGACCTAGAGACTTGGAATCTTGACGCAGTAGGGAACAAGGAGTCAGCACATTCGAACCTTTGAAGCATAATTAAAACAAAGTAAGAATATTGGAACTAAAATTTTCAACATGTCCTATATAAAATGAAATTTACTCTATTGCATAGGATTGTATATCAGTGTCGTTGACAGCCTTCATATTTCTCCGGTAGTCATTTGAAAAAGAACTGTCTACTAAGTGATATTGATATTCTTATAAGTGGTGATCGGGTCAAGAAGTAAATCATAGTCAACTTATTGTTATTCTTATAAATCTTAGTTTATTATTATTATTATTATAGAGGATTAAGTTATATTTTATATTTTTATAAATTAAACTTGTTAATTTTTATAAAACTCAGTTAACTTAGTTCTAGTTCTAGTTGTTTGACAATCACTTTGCAGAACTTACATATTAACATGGTTAAAATAAAAAAACATTGTGCCCCTTCGCTAACTTCTTCTCTACAATCAGATATTTCAATGAAATAACATACAAGCTGCAATAAATGCAAAACTTAGGTTAATTGATACTTTAATGGTATTCCTATAACATATTCACAGAATATCGGACCGAATCCTGACTAAAATATGCCATAAAATTTGAAAGGTGAAACTGTTGCAAAGCATACCAAAAGAAAGCTCAAGTGTCATTTTGTTTGTCAGCCATGCTAAAAAAATAAAAACCAAGCCATATTCATTATCTAGTTTTCACTAAAATAATGTTTTTGAAGAGCTCAAAACATAGAAAATGTTTATTCAAAATTTGAGGAAGATGATATCGGTAGACAAGAGAAATTATGACATAAACCATGTTGTTGAATTTTATCATAATTAATCTATGAAATTTTGACCAATATATTAATCACGAATTCACAAGTTCATTAAATTCACTAAATCCGAGTTGAAAATTTTTATAATACTTAGTTAGTTTTTATAAACTTATTTAATATTTATATAACTTAGTTAACTTATAATTATTATTTACTTTTTTTTAATACTTAGTTAATTTTTATAAACTTATTAGATTTATAAATCTTAGTTAACTACATTATTATTATTATAGAAGATTTAGTTATATTTTTATACTGCTTGGTTAATTTTTATAAACTTATTGAATTTTTATAAAACTTAGTTGATTTTTATAAACTTGGTTAATTAATATTATTATTTTAGACTCGTTTAATTTTTATAATATAATTTAATTTTCATAAAACAAAATTAACTCGGTTAAATTTTATAATATTAGGTAGTGGTTTTATTTTTTATATTTTATTATGTTAGCTGTAATTTGATGTATATATTATTAAAATGGACCGGTTATATATACATGTATATGTGTAGTTTAATAAGCAAACAAATAATAAAAATATGAGAGAAATAGTAATTGAGTAATGTTTAGTGCATGCAAAGTTGTGTTTCAATTATCAGGCCATAATATTAAATATAAAGTGCCACTATATTTGGCTACAGGATTCAACGATTAATAGAAGAAAAAAAGCATAAAATGATCTCAAAAATAACATACATAACTTGTTACCTGTCCTTGGCGATGATGGTGAGCACAAGCTCTCAACATTTTCACGATAACATCCAAGGCAAGCTGAAATGGCATCTTTGGAGACAGTTTCTAGGACAGAAAGGAATTAGATGTGAATGAAATTTTACATATACACACACAGTTGAATTACTTTTGCTATGGAATGCAGAACGCCTGTTTGAATATGGAACAATGTCCATAGGTGCTGAAGTAGATGACTCATTCCCTTTCTAAAAGAGGTTCAGTTTAGTTATACCAACATGCTCATTCAAATTAGATGACGATGTGCAATGAACTGTAGTTGGTTTCCAATAGAAGTTGCATTGTTGATACTCATAGGAATAGGTGCAACAAGTTCACGGTATGATTTACTAAAAAGGTTAATTTGCTCGATTTACGATCATTTCAGTTCACTTTTTCAAACCTTTGTCACAGTGGTAGAAAAAGCATATTTTGTTTCGATTATACTTCAGCAAACAAGCCTTAATGATGAATTTTTCCTTCAGTTGATATTCTAACTAATTAGGGTTGACCACTAGCCTTAAAACTAGATAAACAAAGTTATAAGGAACTTTTGAGATATTAACTACTTACTATATGAATTGACTGCTAATATCAAATTTTGATAACAGTTACAAACAATGTGACCAACCATCAATTTGAAAAGTATAACCATCATCAGTAAAAGCTAAAAGGTTGCCATTTTGAGCTTTGAAATGATTACCATTTTAGTTTTGTAATGGTTATCATGCATATTGTTACCATGATTTGAAAGTTGAATATATCAACTGTAACAGCCCTAAGTATACATACGTCAAAAATACTTGAATCAGTTATGCTCCACATCAATTTGCATATAAAATAAAAACATAAAGGTGCCAAAATTACTAACGTGTGTAAGAATTAAACATGAGTTCGTAAAGCATTTTTTTAAAGAAAAAGTCTAAGAGTAATAAATTCATGCATGCATGTATGTATAAAACCCTCTGTTAGCAGAATCTCCTAAGCTTGAAAAAACTGGTGCTTCTCAATCAAACTTGGCAAGTAAAAAAGGCAAATAAGCTATAATTACCTCTAGAATAGTGTCAGCACCAAATTCGTTCCTCCACCTGAGCATTTCGGCCCACATGATTATTGCTTTCTCAATATCAAATTTTCTTGCTTTCAAAAATCTGTATAAAATAAATAAAAGAATGAAGACATCAGAGAAAGTGCTTCAGCACAAAAACTAATTAGGAACGACTGGGTTTTTACTATATGAAATGCATGGATCTACATGGTATTTTGAAAGGTTTTACATGTAGAATTAGAATTAAGGTAAAATAAATATTAGTTAACATGATTGAGCTACTTGCGTAGCCTTTAAGCAACATTTGGACAACTCCATGTGACTTAGTATAAACTTAAGATGATTATTCACGTCGTCATTATGTAAACAATTGGAGGTTGTATTTGAACTACTTCAGCAAATGCTGAAATAAAGTGAACTTTTACTTTATGATGTTCAATTCACTAAGTATGTAGATCTATGACTACTTCAAATTAAATTTCAAATAGAGAAAATTTTACTGTAACTTTTTAAATTGTTGAATCAAGAAACAATACAGATATTGTTTTTTTCGAACTGTATAACATCAATTAATCAAAAGTAAAAACAAGAAAGGTTATGTAAAGTAGACAATTGGAAATATTTCATGAATCAGATTTCAAAGAGATCCAGAATCTACATCCTTTCTGCTAAATTAATATGTGATTTATCCAAATACTTCCCAAAAAGTAAATGATATGCAATGTCAAAGGCGAAAACATACCATGAACAAGAGAAAAGAAACGGCAACTTGAAAAGCTTGTTGAACTAAAACACCTTTGGCCTCCCTAGTTGGAACACTACATCGTGCTGCAATCCAAAAAGAAATAAAAATGGAATGAGTGACAATAATAGGATAAATGTGAAATTAATCTAGAAAAATAAAAGCTGGACCAAGATACTACATAATAAATAGACAGCCTATTCAAATATTTAGCAGAGCGGAGAATGTAAATTCAAATGTACAGTTTAAGAATACAGAAGCATATCCTAGCAATCTCTAAATCAGTGGTTACCTGTTGTACGTGCAGAAAAAATTGACAAAGCATTTTTTAAAATCATAAGTGCAACTGGTGGGGTTTAAATTCCATTTCCACCATCAGCACCACCTAGCTTCTGCCAATCAACACTCCCCTCTGCAAAACTTGGAACTGCAAGTCTACCTCAATAACTTCTGCATCACCTTCCCCCCAAAATCTATCTCCTACATTTACTGCCAATAATCAAAAGTTCACAACCACTTCAATCACACTGCCGTATACCAGAGCAACACCACCACCATCATTCAACACAACATCTTCACTTCTGATACCAAACTCAACCATTAAGCAAATCCTCCACCATTACCACTGCAATTATCTGTGACCCCGACCGTCAACAGCAGTAGTCCCGTTAACCAATGACAAAACAACTAAAGCGATTCCATCATCTCTCCCTTAACACCACTTACCACTACTTGCTCGCCTACGTACCACTATCCCAGATTCATCAATTTCCTACGAATATCGAGCGAACTCCTCCAATCACCCACCGCAACTTGCCACCTAACAGACCCCAAACTATCATCATCAACTTCACAAATTGCCTCACCGAAATCCCCTTATTCGAACCCACCAACCTTCAGCAATCTCCACCAATTCAACTTATTCAACTTGATCAACTTCGCCAACAAAACCAATCTTTATTTCCACCTCTTTGAGCACCGCCCAGCCAACCGCAACCTCATCAAGTTCCAAAGACCAATTCTCGCAGTTGCAATTTTCAACAGTGAGGTTCTTAGGTGCGATTTCATTGAATTGAGACGCGAACGTGGATTGTGTGATTGTGATTTTAGTACCATCGCCTGGTTTGACTTTGATCCTGAATTGAGAAGTAAACGTGGATTGTGTGAGTTATTTTTGGCTAGAAGAGGGAAGCAATTAAGATTTGGAGGCGTAGGTGATTTAGGTTTCTTATTTTGGCTAGAAGAGGGAAATTGATTTACGCGGTAATGAAATTTTTAGAGGGAACGACATTTCACAAATTGCTGAATAAAAATCTCAGCGTTTTACTGTGTTGTTTTTAGTTTTTCCTACCTATAAAAGGTTCAACAACAGCAATCAACTTTTAAACGCTGTTCCCCATTACTGTTAAAAGCAATTTTTCTTGTAGTGAAAATTCCTTCAACAAAATTTTCTTCCTAGTCTTTTAGTTTCTCCATGTCCACATCCACCTCTTCACCGTCGATCTCCTTATAACCAGTCTTTTTAGGAACAAAAAGTTTTTTGTTCTCCGAAGACTTAGCATATAAAGCATCAAAGTAACGTGAAATGTCTTTCAAGTTCGTGAATCATTTGCTTCTGATTCATTTCCAAATGTTTTTTATTTCTCAAAATCACATGGAAAGCCTTCTTGAAAGATTGTAGTGTCTCTTCCATGTTGTCACTCAAATTCTCTTTATAAATACCCTTTCCTAAATCCCTTTTTCTTTGAAATAAATTAGTAATTTTTGAGAAGAAGATATGGATGTTTCTTTATGTTTAAATGTGTATTTAAAGAAGTGAAATTTTATTTTAATAATCGTTCCCTCTTAAAGTAATTAAAATTTTGATTTTTGAAATTTGACCGTTATACGTCGACATATAGATTTATTGTATGTCGACATACATATTTTTCTTTAAACAGTTATGAATTTTATTTTGGTTAAGTATTTAATTATTTTGTAGTTTCTACCGTAATTATTACTTCTGGAGAGTAAATTAACATTTTCTTTATGTTAAATCAATATTCTTTTTTATGTGTACTATAACCATTTATTAATAGTATGTGATACTTTTAAATATTTATATAGCAATATCATAACCATACTAGTTATGTAGGATACAAATTAAGATATTATTATATAAAACAAATGTAATTCCATATTAACAAATATATATACAAACTTACATACAAATAAACAACTATCCTAACGACGTTTCCTGATGATTGGAGATTTGTGAATGCTATTATTTGGATAATGGAAACAAAATTTCATTTATATTCCACTAAATTTCCACTAGCATCAAAAGTTAATTTTCCAACACATATAACTTCATTTGCGTCGTCAACTTCCATGTCTACTTCCTCATCTTCTTCAGATTCACTTCCTATGCTAATGGGGCTATGAACAATTAAAATTTCAGGTTCTTTCCCATCATTATAGTATGGTGCATTAGATTGTCCAAAGGATTATTATGAAGATTTTTTAGGATTCTTCCACGTCTCTCATGTTCATTCTTCATTCGGATTTGAAGTACTTGTATTTTAGTAAGAATGTTGCTGACATGCTTCATTTCTTTCTCTATATTCTCTAGTTTTGAGAATGTGAAGTCATGAAAAGGTGAATTTCTTTCAGTGGGGTGTTTGGAAGTTTTAGTGCCCTGTGTTTTTAATTTTTACAAAAAAGAAATGAGAGAAAATGGGTCTGGAGACGAAATAGTTTTGTTATATACGTAGCTTTCAGTTTTAAAATTTAAATTAAAGACAAAAATCTATTTCAACAGTCTATATGTTGACATATGAAATTATTGTATGTCAACATATCCATTTTTCATGATATATTCTTCTTTTATTTTATTTAAATTCTATACATAAATATATAACATATTTTAGAAAATATGCAGATTCTTAGTTTTCTTCTTAGTTTAATAGATTTGTTAATGTTTTTGTTAATATGTTGTCTATTAAGTTTTCAAGTTTTTATAAATTTGAATTAATTGTTTTATAATTTTTGAATTAATTTATTAGCATTAGAAAATTAGAAAAGATAGATTTAATATTTCAAAAGAAATTATTATAGAAAAAATTCTTTTTACCAAATTAGAATAATTCATGAATATTTAAATAACTTAAAAGTACTTATTTTTATAATATAGTTTCATCTTATTATTAATTAATATTTGTGTGATGATATTTTTTAAAGTTTATTCTTTTAATATATATATATATATATATGTGTGTGTGTGTGTGTGTGTGTATTTCATAATTTTGTTATTTGTAAATTTGTATAATATATATTATTTTGAAATAATTATTTTTCAATTTATATGAAAATTGTTTTAAATATAAAGACTGCTATTTTGCTATTTCAAACAAAGTTTCTAAAAGAAGTATTAAAATATGAAACATATATTATCTATTTACGAACGTCTTATTATCTTGAATAATGAATTATAATAAATAAATAAAATCAAAAATTATTGATTTTTGAGTTAATGCTGGAATCCTTCAGTATCTGTGGCTTTTGCTTTGTGATCAAGTGGTGTTTGTTCATCTCCTATTAGAAAGCATAGATCTGGATTTTCTGTCTCTAAGTCACTACTGCTTGATGTGGAGTCTAAATCATCATATGTTGCATTGTAAGCCTGTTTCCTCTTTTTTCAAAGGATTCTGTGTTTGAAGAGAACTTTGATTATTTTGATTTGGACAGTCCCTCTGAAAGTGTCCAGGTTACTTGCATCCAAAGCATTTGATGATGTTTTTACTCCATGATTTGTTTGGGTTTCCATCAGTCCTTTTGAATTTGTTTTTTTTTCGATACTTCAGAAATTTTCTGGAACTCCTACATAAATGCCATTTTCTTGTCATCATCTGATCCTCCATCTCCATGAGTAGAGTTGAATGCCGGTGCTTTCTTCTCAGCTAATCGGTTTTCCCTTCTACCCTGCGATTGAATTTAATTTGACATTAAATTACCTATTAATTCATCTACTTTCATTGTATTAATACCATCGGCTTATTTTATGGCCAGAGTCTTCTGATCCCATTCACTTGTAAGTGAATTAAGAATATTATGGACTTGATCCTCTTTGGTGTATTCTTTTCATAATGAAATTAAAACATGTAATATTTCTTGAAATCTATAATACATGTTATTAGACTCATTTGGTTTCATTTTAAATAACTGAAATTGGTTAGTTAACATAAAAAATTTGGTTTGTTTAACCTTATTAGTGTCTTCGTGTGTAATTTACAGTGTTCTTCATATTTCATTTGCAGATTTATATATAACAACTCTATTAAATTCGTTTGTATCTACTGAATAGAATGGTATATTCTAAGTTCTTATGCCTTTTGAGCCCTTTGCTCGTTTATCCACTGAGCATATGTAGTCTCCATTTTCTATACTCACTTTGGGTGATATTCCAAATTTCAAAGCCATTGGACTATAAACAAATTTTCATTCTACATGACCAGTATGCATAATTACTACCATTAAAAAGTGAGGGTCTAGCGGTTGATTGACCTTCTACAAAAGTATTAAAAAGTGTGTTACTAATGTTAGTACCCATTAAAATTTTCAAAAATCAGATTACGAGTTTTTGAAAACCGTGTGCTCTGATACCAAATGTGGATATAATGATGATAGGTGTGATAACCTAATATATAATACAACGGAATGGAACTTAAGGTTATTTTACACTAGAGGGAGGTGAATAGTGTATTTAAACTTTTTATCAATATACCTGCCAATTTCAAACTTTATCATAGAAAATTCAAATATAGATAATAATATAATCACATAACAACCAGATAATAGTAAGTAAATGCGGTAAAATAAAGGCAAAGAAGACACCAAGAATTTTATACTGTCATGTACCCTATGTAGAGTTTCTCTAATCATGTCGACTTTAAATCAAGTGGCAAGAACACCCTTTACACCTCTTGACTTTGACTAAGGTGGAAAGGACACCTACTGAAATTTGAGTCGGACAACCAACATACCCTTTGGAATTTGACTTAGGTAACCAAAACACCTATCCTATCTTTGACTAGAAGGCATGACAACTCCATTTACAATCTCGTCTTAACTTTTACTTGGGTGGTTAAGATCACCCTTTTACAAGTAGTAGTGGACTACAAGAAATCGAATCTTTCAGTCATAATTCCAAGTAGTTTGTTAATGCAATTTCCTATAAACCTTCAAAAGTTGAATATATTTGCTTTTGACTAGAATTGAGTGAAGACTTGAGAGTTAATGATGTAGAACAGAAGTGAATCATCTCTGATCTTTTATATGAATGTAGAGAAAGAGAATTGATGTAGAAATTAGAAGCACTTCATTAAAATCTTAAAGAGAATGAGAGAGATAAACAAAGCAGTTAGAATTGTTGTTAAAAAGTCAAAATTAGAGGCTTTTAAATAGAGGTTGAAGAGTTGCGTTCATTAGCAAAAGGATGGCAACAAAAGTTGCTTCATTTGAAAATTTAAAAGACACATCAACGGTCTCTATGTCAACATACATATTTTGATATGTCAACATATACAAATTAATTTGTATATTTTCAAAAACACTTTGAATATGTTTGAAAATATATTTCTTTATAAAAACTCTATTAAAATTTACTTTATAATTAAATTATGTATTATTCTTGTATAAAACATTTTGAGTGGAAAAATAATTTTCGAAGCGAATATATCAAAGATATGATACTATTCAGGTCTTTAACATTTAATCTAAGACTCGATAAAATACTAACACAAATGGCTTGAGCTCTTCATGCATTTATTCTTGAATTCTTCAAAACTCATAAGTCTTCAAATATATCTCGATCAACTCTTGATTTATACTGATCGGTTGTTCAAGCTGTTATGCAATCATCACTTGCATAAACCTATTAAATATTCATGATTTCCTACACAATATACTATATAACTCGAGAAAACCTTAGTAATAAAATTTATATGGTTGTTTTCATCAAAATCAATACCTTTGGATTAACAAAACGATGTTTTTTATGAGGAAGTTGAGTATCTTGGGGTCGGTGACCCGGGTAAGGGGCTTGGCCTCGAATTATTTTGTGAAGTAGTTGATGGCGAATGTGGCATTATTGTATCCTCACTTAGCATTAGGTGGCTTTCCTATTAAGTCAACTCCTCATGCGAAGAACAACCATGGGGAAGCCATAAAGGTAAGGAGGGTAGGAGAGGCTCTGGGGATTATGGCTAACCATTGACACCAGTTGCACTTCTTAATGTAGTCCATATAATCTTTGATCATAGTAGCCCAATAGTACTCTTATCGGGCATCCTTTTTTGCTAGGCTTTGCCCCCCGGTGTGATCCCCACAAAACCCTTCAAGCAGCTCTTCTAGGATCTAGCTGGCTTCGTCTTAAGACTTGCACCACTAAAGTGGTGTGGGGTACCCTTGTTTGTTGAGCTTCTCATCAATGATCTTGTAGTGGGGAACTAGGTAGAGACTCTTCATGGCTTCCTTGCCGCCGCCAAGAAGTTACTTACTTGTTAAGTACTTGATAAGGGGCATCATCCAATTGTCCATGGATGGTGCATCTATTTCCATCATTGTTGCCCCCGGCTCATAGCAAGGGGTGCTTTAAATCTCTAAGGGGACACAAAGAGTGACTTCTTCTATGTTGCTTGCTGCCTTGGTCAACTTATCGTCCTTGGCGTCCTACTCCCTGTGTATCATCTCCCATTTAAACTTGGTGAACGTACTGATTATCTTCTTATAAACTTGGTGAACAGCATACAAGGCTAGTTTGCCATTAACTTGAAAGTGCTCACTGATTTGATTAACGACTAGTGACGAGTTATTGAATATATGGATGGACTCCACGTGTAATTCTCTTGCCATCCTTATGCTGGTCAGGACAACTTCATACTTGTTTTCATTATTGGTTGCCTTGAATGTAAGGCGGACTGCAAAACATAGTTCTTTTCCTTCGGAAGTGACAAGAACTATGTAGGCCCTTGCTTCCTCTTCGTTTGATGCCCTATCCACATACAGGTGTCAAAGTTGCTAGTTAGTGATGGTTCCTCTTCACCACTATATTGACTTGAGCACTCGACAGTGAAATCTACATTTCCTAGCCCTTGATTGAAGTGAGAGGATGGAATGAGATGTTATGCTGCCCAAGCTCAATATACCACTTCAATTGCAGACATGTTGTGTCGGGTCAGCTAAGGACTTGCTTCAAAGGTTGATTGGTCGGGACTTTGATGGGATGAGCTTGAAAATACGACCGGAGTTTTTGAGCTGTCATAAGAAGACAAAAGGCAAGCTTCTCTAGCCTTGTGTATCTCATTTCTAGGCCTAACAACCTCTTGCTAACATAATAGATTGACCGCTGGATGTTCTTGTCTTCTTTGATCAAGGCAGCACTGATCGTGTGGTCAATCACTGTCAGATATAGATATAAGTTACCCCATTAACGGGCTTGGACAGTATCAGAGGAGTGGCCAAATGTTTCTTCAGCTCCTCTAATTCCTTGGTGCATCCATTGTTCTAAGCAAATGATTTTCCCTTCTTGATAAGGTCGAAGAAAGGGAGACACCGGTTGGTGGCCTTCGACACAAACTCACACAATGTTGTAACCATCCCTAAGCTTTGTACTTATTCCACAGCTTTGGGAACTTGGATATCTTGGATGGCTTGGATATTGTTATTGGAGCTAGGCTAGTTGGAAGAGGGTTAAAAGGGCGAATTTAAAAAAAATTCCCTATTTGAATCATAGTGGGCCTATGAAGTTTAATCTCTAACACTAGATCCAATCTAATTGTTTTAGTAAAATCAAATTTTATTTCGAATATATATATAACCTTATTTAATTAATCTCATTAATCGAATGCATTTAATGTGAATCAAATTCAATTAAATGAATAAAGAAGGGTTTATTTTATTTAGAGAAAGAAGCTTTTCATTTCTCTCTCTTAAAGCTCTCTCATTAGTTAGAGGAAGGTTTTGTTATATTTAGAGAGAGAAACTTATCATTCCTCTCTCTTAATTAAATTAATTGATTAATTTGTTTAATTGATAGTTTTACCAAATTTATATTTGGTATATTTTGTGAGCATATCTAAATATACTTAAGTGTATATAGTGCAAGCGCAACTTTTCAAAATGTGTACATAGTTAATGTGTAAGTGTTTAGGTGTTGGGATTTACGTCGCAACGGACACATTCGCTGATTATATACGCATTAGCTGTCTAAAACATTGCTTGCAAATAAGAGTGTGTGCGTATGTGTATGTATATAAATATTTCAAAAGTTTTCTTTTTAGTTAAATCTCTAAATAAATCTAAATAGATTTTGACCAAATCAACAAATCTAAATACAAAATTTGTTTCCAAATATCATGTTGTCCGACTTGGCAATACAATATGAAAACAGATCTAGATCTACAAATTCAAAATAAATTATACATCAACAATTTAATAAAATAAAAATGAAGATAAAGGGTTTTGTAAATAATATTCGTTTGCCTAAACCATAATCTTTTATTTTTAATCCAAAAGAATATTTTATCAACCAAGGTTAGGATGTTAACTTATTTATGTTTATACATTAAGATGAGTCTTCTTTAATATATATATATATGTATGTATGTATGTATGTATGTACGTATGTACGTACGTACGTATGTACGTATATATGTGTATGTATAATCCTTTTTTCATATAATAAAAGCCACTTATTGTAAAATAATTTTCAAATTAATTTTAATACACGCACGCGTGCGCGCACACAGATATATATATATGTGTGTGTGTGTGTGTGTGTGTGTGTGTGTACATCTATGTTTGTTTGAAACAGAAAACCAATCATGAATCAATGGAAATTAACATTGATATTTAAATAAATAAATAAATATAAATTAACTAATAGATCTAGATTTAAAACAACAACCACATCAATAGAAATTAACAATAAATTATCAATAGAAACCATCTGTATTAATTTCAAACCCAAATCAAATATTGACAAATTATAAATTTTTTAGATCTACACATACATATAAAAGGGACAACAAATGCGTATAAAAGTTTGTCAAAGTAAATAAATTGCTAGATCAACAACATTATAATGTATATACATTAAACTAAATGGAATGTACCTTGTTAATGTTGCCCTTTTGAATGCACATTGATTAATAGATTCAATCCTAGGTTTGATCTCCTAGCTCCTAGCTTTGCAGTGGCGTGGAATATCACCTTTTATTTGATTGATTTAATTAAATTCCATTATAATAAAATTTTCTCCTTTTTTTGGCCACGAAAGTGGAAGAAAGAAGGTGGACGCTATGGTTATGAAAGAGAGTGATTAAGGGAGGCAAATGAATGAAAGGCAAGGTATTTATAGAGGTAACCTTCCTTAACCTCCTCCCTTTATTTTCTAGATCCAACCATTGGATTTCAACTCTTATTCTTCATATGGCCTATATTGAATGAGGCTTTATGGTCCTTCAAGTTGTTCAATAACACTTAGCAAATAGTTGTATTTAAATCAAATTTAAATGCCCATCGATATCTTATATCGATTTGTACATATACCTTTTATATATGCACCCAAGTAAATACTAATAACATCAAAATAATGCTAATGGAATAAATTAAATCATGTGGTATTTCAAGAATCTATTAATGCGGTTGTGCGACTCGCAGGTGTAAATTCAGTCAGCATTTAATATCAAACTATTTAAATATTAATGTTTACTCGTCGCCTTTGCTAGTGGAGTGACATTTTGGCCAAATTTATCGCTTACGCATCTTTTAGGTAAAATCCAATTTTACTACCACAACTGTTATTCAGTAGTAACGATTATTTACACCAATTCTCTTCATCAACAATATATCACATTAGGACTTATGGAATTCGGTTTTGGTCAAAATTTCAACATTGTCCATTCAACTTTGTAATCCAAATATAAAATCTTTGGTTCAATAATAACAATTATTATTTACTGTACCATTCTTGCCAAAGACTTTGATTTTGAATTGACTACAATAGACCGTGTTACAAACCTCATATAATTGGGAAGATGAATTCTCTATTGAATAGTGTTTCACTTCCAATGCTTCTATTCAGACCCAATTATAGTCGTTGAATGGACGTCATACCATGATCAAACTATAATCAAAGTGCAGTATCCATATTGAAGTTCCACAGTATTGTCAAGTCGAGGGAATTGTGTAACATCATCACTTCGTGATTGTCTATTTGACCTTAGTTATATTTACAGAGAACTCTCAAGTGAGTCATTCCATAGTTATCCAATAACTATCAGTATGTAACCCCTTGGTGCCCCCCAGCAGCCATGAGGTACATTGCTCAACAATTGGTGAGATTTACGTACTCTAGTCTCAACGGATTTGTTTTTATCAATGTTGCTCGCTCTATTCCAACTACATTAGTCTTTCTCTTGAAGACACATTTGCAGCTGATGAATCATATTCCTTCTGGTAAAACTATCAAATCACATTTGATAATGTACTTGGAATCCTTTCGGATTTGTGCATTATTCCATATTGCAGAGTCAATACCCTTAATGGTTTAATTGACCGTTGAGAATTATTTATTCTTGACATTAATAAGAAACTCATAGTTTATCTTCAATGTGCAGGAATATTTATTAGACATTCTAACGTGTAGTGTTTATTTAGGTTTGGATAATTTCATTCCCTCATAATTAGTTTTATCCTTGAATCGTATCCAAATCCATTTTACTACCAATAATCTCTAAAAAATTCCTTTACTGCGAAGTTGGTATTTCTTGAAACAACAATTGTTTCTTCGTGCAATGTAATAGGTATTCATAAACATTTTATGAATTGCCTTATATTAAATTGATTTAATTTTAGTTTACAAAACTTATGTTCAAAATATAAATTGGTCATCCAATGATAATCGTTCCCAAAACTCCTTTTGGGGTGATTTATACAAGATCCCTCACATATAATTATTATGTATGGTCTTTCAACTTGCATAGCCTGCTAACTGCTTGGCCTAGGATATGTTGGGGTTTCTTATAAACCCTTATCTAGTATAATTTTGTAAACCATTCTTGAGATGAAATCAATTATAACGTTGTATGCTACTCCTAAGTACACCACCTTACAAAAAGAAGTTAACTAAATTTCACTCACTATTAATCGTAGTTCGTTCAACAAAGTTTTATTACTCTTTATCGATACATCATTATGTATCACAAGAAGGAGTGACTTTTGAGATTGAATCTTTATTCATTTTAGGTACGTTCGGAACTCTTTTCATATACTCACATATTCAATCAGATCAGATTATTTTATTTTCTATTGCACATTACTTTATTTACTTCTGTTTTATATTATATGAACTTATCGTTAACATTTCACATGTGAATCATATACAAATGTTCATGTTTGTGATAATTCATTGGAGAATACAACAAAGTATGTTGAACCATTTTGGAACTTTCGATTTCATACATCTATATGTATCAATCCGTAGAGTTCATCAACTCTTACAATGCTCCCACCGAATGGGTGCTTCACCCTTAATTGTCTAAGATATAATTTTCCAGTATCATATGATTCATAATCATGTAATCATAAATTATTTCTCAAAAATGTGGCTTAGTCCATCATTCCAAAATAATTGCAAATAAATTTAGATACTTCTATATTTTACAATGCGTCACAAATACCACTGTTATAGTTTTATTTTATGAGGAATCTTTATAATATTCATATTGAAATAAAACTATATCTATTTTTCAGTCAATACCGAAAAATTATTATTATTTCATAAATAATATTTGGTACATTTTATGAAAATAATTTTCGTAACTTGATGTAACCAATAAGTGTTATATAGCACGCTCTCACTATTTCTATCATTACTATAATAGCATATGAAGTATGAAACTCCATTCAACCACTTAATATAGGCTATTTATTTTATTTACTGTAACTGGTTTATACTTGAGAATTTTCAGATCAAGTATCTTAAATTCAAAGAAATAAATTTCATAGAAAACAAATTTCTATGTGAAAATACATTTGGAACATATATCATATTTCTTATTACTTTTTAAGTATCTATTATTATTTTACAATTTTCGTTTTTGATGTTTCCTTATAAAGCAGAAGTAACTAGTTACTCTTTTCATCCCAACTGTATCTTAAGTTGCATCTAGCTTCATACTTTCGTTTTACATTTTAAATGGTCAAACCACTCAAAAGGAATCCCTTACTACATGATTATAACGGACTTTTTACAAAAATGCATTCGGCCATCCTTAAAATTTAAGGATATTGAATTAGTTGCATTTTACATAAACTGATCAAATTGAATTTTCAATGATCCAATTCTTAAATCAATCTCATAGTTCTTGGTCTAGTATTGCATTTAACATGATAAGGTCATCATTGTAATCAACCATATTGGATACAATGATCTCACATTTATGATTTACTTACTTATTTCGACTGAACTGATTTTATCGAAGTTTCATACATTAAAAATTGCGACCATTCACCATGTAACAATTTGTGAACGAATATGGATTAGACATCCATATTCAAGTATTGTTTCTAGAGTTAAAAACTCATAAAGGACAATGCACAATCTTGAAAAAATAAACATGTAAATGACCAATTACGAATGTATTTTAGTAGTTTTAAAGTTTGACGCTTGCATAGTCTTGAAATAATGACATAAAAATAATATTTTCTAATAAGTATATTTTATATTTCTATTTGTCAATCATCAATGCATTTATATATCTTAATTGATAAACATTTTATCAATTATATTAATTGCACAAATTCATCAATGTAGATTATTATTAATTTATACAGCAAATGTTCTTACTATATTAGAAAGGTTAAGTGTTAACATTTCAGTTTTCTAGTAAGGCTCCCACCGGTCCTTTATGTTTCTCCAAACCTTAAGATGAAACATAGAAGTCTTTCGAGTTTACTAATAGATGTTAGGACTCATTTTTCTTAGTATTTGACCTTGAGTTTGCTCAACAAGTCATAGCCCAATAGAGAATGGATAACTCCTTATCGGTTGTGTCATATACAACTCTGAACCCATGGTTCCTTATCCTAATCTCATTTCGACCTTGAGTTTTCTCAAAAAGTCAAAAGAGATTATTCACTCGTACCTACTACTTCATGATGACCTAAGAATAGTATTTGTACCTTGAGTTTGCTTAACAAATACATATAGCTACCTTACCTCGTATATTCTATACATTAATAATACTACATATAATTTCCCTAGCTTGAGTTTGTTCAATAACCAGAGAGAGTTGAAGTAATTTATTAATATATAAATGGTGGAGGACATAACTTATATTAAAGCTTCATAATTTTTAATATATTTAACTGAGTGATATCAACTTATGGAATAATGTATTTCTAATTAAATACCCTTGTGATTCAAGTGTCAGACATATCATAAATCATGGTATATGTAGCATACGAATGTTTTTATTCCTTAAGTTTATTTTGGGTTTCTTACCATTCCTCTTTTGTTTTATACATTCATATCATGTAAGTTTAATTATTAT
Organism: Allium fistulosum; assembly: GCA_030737815.1. Lineage (NCBI taxonomy): Eukaryota > Viridiplantae > Streptophyta > Magnoliopsida > Asparagales > Amaryllidaceae > Allium > Allium fistulosum. Next base: position 637,989,895 of record CM060907.1, on the reverse strand, counting down.
ATAACTTTTATAATTTAATTAACTTATATAATAGTCATATGTACATTACATTAATTAAATCTAATTTAATTAAAATTTAATTAATTTTATGTTATTCAATTAGACATTTAAATTGAATATGAATACCATAACATTTATGGTTATACACGTATATGTATGGATTTTATTATTTGTTAATTAACTTTTGACTAACTTATTTAATTAGAATTACATTATTACTTTTGAAAATTTCTTATATATATAAGTATATACTTACACTATCTTAAACAATTCAAGATAATGTAACATATATATATATATATAATACATGTATATACTTTAATTGATTAACTATTTAATTGATTTATTTATTTCATTAATCCTATTAATAAAATATTAAAATTTTAGAAACATGTTTATTATATTTTCCAAGCACTTTTGAAAACTGTATTATAACATTTATAATGTACATTGCTTTATAGCCAACTTTGAAAATCATATTATAAAACTTATAATGTAATTCTTATTTTAAATTTAAAGACTTATTTTAATTTCCAAATAATTTTGAAATCACGTTATAACATTTATAATGTATTTCTTAATTTAAATTTAACTTTTAAATTCAATATTTCATTTAAATTTCAAAATAATTTTGAAAATTAGCCCAATGCTCAATTCAAATTGAGACTTTTTCTATTGGGGGCAACCTTTAGGCTCACTTCACTTTTCGAGCTAGACTAATAGCCAGGGAGGGCAAGGTACTTGATTACCCAAACCCAAGCCTAGACACTACTTTTCTAGATACCCAACTAAATTGATAAGCTTAATTGGTTAGCCCTAACATGACTAATTTATATAGCATAGACTACTTGGCTCCGATACCATTGTTGGAACCAGACCAGTTGGAAGCAGGTTGAATGAGTAGATTTCAAAAAATATGGATCCTATGAAATCTAATGTCTAACACTAGATCTAATCTAGTCATTTTAATAAAATCGGATTTTATTTTGAATATGTATATTTCCTTATTTAATTAATCTCATTAATCAAAGGCCTTTAATATAGATCAAATTTAATTAAATGAACGTGGGAGGTTTAATTTTATTTTGAGAAGAAACCTTTTGTTTCTCACTCTTAAATCTCTCTCATTAATTAGAAGAATGTTTTTCTTTATTCAGAAGATAAACTTTTCATTCCTCTCTCCTAATTAAACTAATTGGTTGATTTGTTTAAATGATAGTTTTAACAAATTTATATTTGGTTATTTTGTGAGCATATATAAATATACTCAAGTGTATATAATGCAAGTACAACTTTTCAAAATGTGTACATAGTTAATGTGATTAGGTGCTGGGATTTACAGTACAACGGACACATTCTCCTTTTAAAATGCATTAGTTGTCCAAAACATTATTTGCAAATAACAGTGTGTGTGTGCGCGTGTATGTATGTATATATGTATATGAATATTTCAGAAGGTTTCTTTTTAATTAAATCTCTAAATAAATCTAAGTTGATTTTGACCAAATCAACAAATCTAAATACAAAATTTGTTTCCAAATATCATGTTGTCTGATTTAGTAATATAATATAAAAATAGATCTAGATTACAAATTCAAAATAAATCTTATATCAATGATTTAATAAAATTAAAATGAAAATAAAGAGATTTTGTAAATAATATTCATTTTCCAAAACCATAACCTTTCATTTTTAATGCAAAAGAAAGTTTTATCAAACAAGGGTATGATGTTAACTTCTGTGTGTGTGTATGTGTGTATGTATGTATGTATAATCCTTTTTTCTTATAATAAAAGCCACTTATTGTAATATAATTTTCAAATTAATTTTAATACATATTTATATCCACACACACAGACAAATATATATATATATTGAAAGAAAGGTTCTATTATTAATAACGAATAAGAACCGTAAAATAGCAGGATTCGCCTCCTTAAAAAACCTTACCATTGTGGTAAGGAAAAAGAGCACGACATCCTCTATAAACAACTCTTGTAAGGACCCGATTCTTCGACTTCCGAAAATCGACATTGATACGTCCACTGTATCAACTGCCGAGCAAACGAATGCCGGAAAACCGAATTCTTAGGGTTTTAAAAGAAGAGGTAGAAGAAAAGATAGAAGAAAAAGAAAGAAGAACAACAACAGAAAACACAGAACAGAAACAATATCAGAATCTCACATATCGCAGCGGAACAACATATAATAGATAATCACTAGTCTTTTAAAACAAAGAACTATATCAGTTTATACATACATCAATCAGAGTCAATATACAACAATGGACAGTTATATAAACTTGTCCTCATACAGAATACACAGCGGAATAATACAAAGTATAGGTGATACGTTTCGCCATCCAGCTTGCTTCCAAAGCTCCAGAATATCCAGAATATTCTGATAACATAACTCTAGGCTGCCCGTGTGGAAAATTAGTGGGCACCCAAAGTTTAGAAGGGAAACAATAAACTCCGAGTCAGTCATGGTGACTGGTGTGAGATCGTAAAACAGTTATTTATCTTTAAAATAAACAACAGGAAAATTTTAAAGTCAATTCGCAATGCTTTTGGAAAATGAAACTAGCATAAGACCTCCCGCCACACACACAATGCAAACGCAGAATTGGAGGAGATTTCTTCTTATGATAGTCAAAGATGCTCGATACGCAAAATCAAATCATTTTTGATATTATTATTAGTGCATAGTGTAGAAAACATTTCGAAAGTATAATATTAATCTTAGCCAACATACGACCAGTATCGTATGCCTACTATAGCTACCATCTAAACAGTGGTGACCGCCGTACGTAAATGGCAGGTTCTACAACTAACACCGTACAAGGTGCGTATTGGGGTTTGGATTTCCAACAAATGGTCAGGCCAAGGAACTTCCCATTGCCACATGGAAACGCCTCTGGAATGACGTTCCGAGAACCTAACCGGATCTCTGCCAACACAAGGCCGGGTTACCCCTAACTGGGTAACTACTGACACGAATATGTCATCCCCCGATCGTAACCGATCTATATCCGAGGATCCTCGATTCCAACAACCACATAAGAATAATAATGCAGTAACCACATAGGTTAAGTATCTGGGCTCCATACCATGATACCACCTCTATCCAGAAGGAATGTCATACATTAAAGGGGCGCTACCCCCTAATAACCTTGCTGCATCTTTCCTGTTTTGACCATTCCGGGGTGTGAGGTCCGACGAAGTCTCATCCACAAAGCTACGCTTTTCACAAAGCCATGCTTCGGGTCAAACAAATGATCAAAGAAATGATCACAAAGATAAATGATCAAACAAATGATCCTATCACAAATGATCAAACAATGATCATTTCATAGCTACACTTAGTATGCCACGTTACCAAATTGGGAGTATATTGTTGATAAATTTCAACTACATAACCTCTGAGCTCGTACGTCTCAGAGAAGGGTGTTAAGCTAAGAGAATAAATTCTCCGCCACCAACAGAAATGTATTTGAAAGAAATCAGCTTTATATCTCAATTTGTAACGTCAGACACACAACCATACAAGTCTGTTCCGGGATCGAACAGAACCGAAGGCACTTCTCACGAAGCCCTTGCACATCCGGTTAATTTTCTAATCACGTCCGGACTTCCCGTCACTAAGGGTGATAAAACCTCTAAATCGGAGATCAGCCGATGTAGAGTAACTCGACGGTAATCCTTCCGTTTTCAAAAATATCCGGTCTTCAACACCGGTCATCAAATGCAATTCATTTACGACGTATCACATATTCGGAATGGGTTATACGACCCCAAGGTCCTTTCCCGGCTAACCCGAATAGTGAGCGCTTATTCAAAAATAAGTGTGGCATTCAAATTCATCCAATTCACAACAAATACCCATTCAAGGTAATTATTGATAGTCGGTTATTTAACTATCAATAAAGATGCGCAACATCATCAGATTCCAAATAATTTCCAAATTATTTATTTCCAAAAATATCTTTACAAGATATATAATTTCCACACTTTAAAAATAAATCAACGTTTATTTTTCTAAACAATTTCCCTTTCCTTTATAAATTCCATAGTGAATTTATATTTCAAATATCTACTGATATACAATTTTCAATCGATTTCAAATATTCACTTTCAATTTATCTTTACAAAGATAAATTTTCAAAAACGTTTCATTTCATTTTGGGAAAACATTTCCATACTTATTTAATAATAAGTAATTCACAAATCATTTATTTTCAACATTTGAAAATATTCGATATACTTAAATCAATATTAAGTATATATTTTTCATTCTTTAAGGAAATCATTTACTATAACAACATCTATTTGAGTCAAAACGAATGTTACGTAAAACATCGTTACAACGACTCAAAATCACTAGTATAGGGATTCGAAATTTAGATAGATATATAAATCCCAATACCATATAAAACAAAAACATTTCCTTTCGGAAATCATTTACTATAACAACAGTGTTATAGTCCACTATTTCCTTCTTCTTCGAAAACGTCTATTTCAACAATGAATGTTGAAATCTATGGTTTCGATATTTAACACATTTTAAAACATCTTTTAAAACAATTATTTCATTTTATTCCAATATCACTTTCCCAAAAACAGATCCATTTTACTTAATAATATATTCACTGTCCAAAATTGTGAATATACTTCACTAACCAAATTTCAATATTTCCTACACATTTTATTTCAAAGATTATCCACTGTCCAAAATCGTGGATGAAATTCCCAACCAAACTCTTATTATTACAACATTTAACTTAAAGGATAATTCGCTGTCCAAAATCACGAATATATCTCCTTTAATAACTTCTACGTTTAAATTATCAAATTCAATTAGTTTCGGATTTATAAAACAACGTTTATAAATTCCATCCCTATTTATAAAAACTTCAACTTATAAATCTCCTTATTGACGAATTCCATTCATATCTCATTTAAATGCCAAAATCCGATTTATAAGATTATTACTTATAAATATTTTGTTTTACAAAAACTATTCATTTTGTAACTTCACAATTTATAAATATAAAAATTTCATTCACTTATGAAACCCATTTATACTTCATTTTAACATTTATAAAACTCGTTTTATAATCCCAATATTTTAAATTTATAAATATCAATTTTTGTACATCTTTTATATACATCGTTTTTAATAATTCAAAAATCCCAATTCAAACCATTTTATAAATTACTTAACCATTTATTTCAAAAATCACCTTTCGGTTATATTTCACAAAAATCATAATTTTTATAACTTTAAAATTGGATCCGATGATGCCACAGCACCAAATAATCAAACACGGCAACAAACATCATATATCAATATGATAATCAACAAATATCACAATATCTGTAATCAAATAAATACTGGTGAGGAATCCAGTTGGATCCCTCCAACCTGTTTCCCTGCATCCACAAACGTTAGCACAATACCAATTCCACTTCGAGGTGGAATATCGCGGTATATGGGTTTTATAAAAATATCATCCGCTTACTAACGGCGCAATAGGGTCTCATCCGCTATATAATTACGGGAAATCAATCAATCCAATATATACATATGCCAATATGTATATGTTGCTATATATATATATATAGATATATCCTACTATATCCAATATCACAATCCAAACAGCAATCAATCAATAACTGCAAACAAATCCACTTTCATTTGAGTGAGAAGATCTCACCTTATCTTTTTATTTTGCAATCCCATTTTCCATCTCAGATTGTTTTCTCCAAATTTTGGACCTTGTAACAACAATTTATATACAGTTGATTAATATTCGAAATAATCGAATAATAAATTTCCTTTTAAATTTTAATTTACTAACATTTTGATTTAAACTAATTTCCTTATGAATATTTTCTTTCTGTAGTTATAAAAATAGAAATTTACTTTACTGTAAATATTTTCTTCCTTAATCTACATATTTCTATTTATGTTAATATACTTCCTTTGAAACCCTTGTACTTGTAGAAAATTTATTTATGTGAATTCAAAGTCAAATTTTCAAAGAAACTCTCCAACATTAAAAATCCTTATATGTATTTTTAGTCACTGTCAATTTACCTCCTAAACCAGATATATATCTATATATCAAAACAATTAATTTTTCAAACATTTCTTACTGTTTTGCCCAACATTTTTATCTTTTTAAAAATCTGTATATGCATATATTGAAAAACTGTATATATATATACCCTACCTCCTATATATATAAAACTTTACTATAAATCTTATAACTTCTTAACTTATATATTAAACAGAATTATCTTATTACAGTGGACTAAAAAATCTATTAATCACTATTCTTATTATCATCCTTTAAATCAAAAACAAAAATCCCAAAAAAAACAAAACAAGAAATCGTTACCTGCATCACTCTCGCCTGAACGAACAAGAACACCGTCGCCTCGCGCTTGACATCGCGATGCTAAAAAAAAGAATCGAATACAACAGTCGCCGAACCCTCCTCGTGCTCGACTTCCATGGCACCGCGATGCCCTAAATCGCCGCCTTTGAGTCTGCCTTGCTCGACTTCGAGCCCAAGTTCCCACGTGCAAAAAGCTCATGCGCTCCTATCTTTAATCGAACGCCACGCGAAACCCTAGTCACGTCGTCGCCGTTGATTCGAACTTGAGATTGAGGGCATCACGATATTGACAGCATCACGTTCGAACGCTTTCGGCCACCATTATTTTGTTTTTAGGGGATTTTGATTTTCGAAACTGAGAATGAGGGGGAAAAAGGGGAGACGAGATTCAATTAAAAGAAAACTCGTTCGGCCATTGTTTTGAATTTCGAACGAAAGTTTTTCGTTGTTTCTGCTTGCGTGATGATTTAAAAAGAAATGGGGAGGAGACAAGAGTACGCGATTAACAGAGAGTAGGTCGACGCAAATCAGAGACTAGGGTGGCTGATGATTTGAGTGTATAAATTTATATTTAAATTAAATCGATTAATTATTGTCCAGACGTTTTTATCTCCTATGATCACACAATAGCTCTGAAAGTTACAAAATTTAAAATCCGACAATAATTCAATATTACGGACCCAATGGAACTGGTTTCGTCGAATTCCGAGACTGTGCCTCGGAACGCTATTTTTAAATACCGATTCAAGCGATATAAATTCAAAACTGATCAAATCAATTTCAAATTCGATTCTGAAGCTTCTATTATCTTCAGTATCATCAATATAAATTTTAAAAGCTTTCGAATGTTTTTCTTCAGCTTAAAATTGGAGATCTAAATTTTTATTCAACATTCAATAGATTAAATTTTATAATTTAATCGCCAATTTATTCTGATAATTTGAAATTCAAGTCAAACCATCATTTAATATTTAAAATTAATTAAATATTTCCATTTTAAATTGTTCAAAATTCTGGGTCGTTACAATCTTCCCTCCTTAAAAGAATTTCGTCCCGAAATTACAAGTTAGGAAAAATGGTCCTTAACTCGTCTACTATTTTTCACAATCCAATAGTTTTATCAATTTGTCAAAACAAATCTTTCTACTAAAGATTCGTTATTAATTCAACTAACTTTCCAACTTCAATTATAAGTTTCAAACAACATTGTTTACTTCAAAATTCAAATTTAAATTCAAATTCAAATTTTAAACTTTCAAAATTTTCTCAAAAATTTTCTAACACTCTAAATTTTCGAAAAATTTCGCCAGCGTCTCCTTTGCGCGGCTAACACGGCACGACTACAAAACGTCCCTACGGACTCTCAGATTTCAAAAAGAAAAGAAAATGCCAAGCGGCTAGACAAGAAAATCATCAAATCTCATATTGAAATTCAAATACTTACCTTTTGTCGAGCAATTCAAATTTATCTTTGAAATCAAAATCCAATTCCTTTAATACACCTGTATATCCTACTAGCCATAATATCTAGTTACAACATTCAAACCATTTTACACATTTTATTACTAAATTTTGATACTTACTTCTTATACCATTTTTAATTCACTATTGAAGTTATATCCATTATCATTCAATTTTACATTTCAAATTTCATTTGAATTTAATTCACAATTTCAATTTAATTTGGATTCAGATTAATTTCTGAATATTGAATTTATCAATTATTCTTTATTCACAGCTGCACTATTTTAGATTAGTTCCAAATACTAATTCATCACTAATTCCAATTCATTTTATTCAAATTTGTTTTCAACATCCATTTTCAATTCCAGTTTTATTCTTTTGTTCATTTCAAAATTTATTTTCAATTCACTATTTTGATTTATAACCACTTATATTAAACTGGATTTCCAATTCCATATGAATTTTAATTCATCTTTCATTTATAATTATTCAATTCAATTCTATTGCTTACAAATTCAAAATGAATCTCAACTTTCAATTTTACTTTCATTAAATTGATTCACTTGTACTTACTTTAATTTAACTCCATTCTTTAAGTTAAATTTATTCTATCAAAATTCAATTTGTATAAGTTATCAACTTAATAATATTCCATAAATATTTTTATATAGTATTCCAGAGTCTTTTCAACCTTTTCAAAACCATTTTGAAAACAATTCAAATTATCCTTTGAATTTCCAAAACAAAACCCAAATTTTCCAAACAACTTCCATTTAAAACAATTTAGTAGCAATTCCTCTTTTGGAAACCCGAAAATGAACATCGATGATGCTGCAGTCATTACCAAAGTTATTTTCCAGCGACCGAAAAGAGTTTAGAGCTTTTATCCCTTCAGAATACTTTTCAAAACCTTTTAAATTCATTTTCAAATCAAAAAGGAATTTAAACTTTCCAAATTCCCAAAATTTTCAAATTCTTTTCAAAATATTTCCAAAAACTTCTCTGGAATTTTATTTCCAATTATAAGTCACATTTATATTTTATATTCTCAAATTTCATTTGTATGTGAATTCATTTCCTTATGCTTCAATTCACATTTATAAATTTCATTTGTTAATTGAATTTATCTCCAAATCTTTGGTTATTATTTTAATTTCTTATTCAATTCCATATAACAATGATAATAATTCAATGTTATTATTTTATAACAACCAAACATCCATATACTATGATAATTCATAGAAAATCATTTCCTTTCTATACAAAAATAGTTTTGGGCAAAATTATTTCATTCACCCTATTTTAAAACAATACTGTGTCGATTTATCTTGTTTAAGAGTTTAGAAACTCCTATCAACACAGTTAGCTAGACTGCACCGACCAGAATCTATAAACAATCAGCCGATAAGTCAACACAATACAAAACAATTTCTATATTCACTAACAAATACGCACTCGTATCTATTATTACACTCAACTCATTCTAGAGTACTACTGACTCTATCTCTAATGAGTAACACCCAACAGAGCAGGGTTGTCGCTTAACCATATGCTCTGATACCACGTTGTAAGGACCCGATTCTTCGACTTCCGAAAATCGACATTGATACGTCCACTGTATCAACTGCCGAGCAAACGAATGCTGGAAAACCGAATTCTTAGGGTTTTAAAAGAAGAGGTAGAAGAAAAGATAGAAGAAAAGATAGAAGAAAAAGAAAGAAGAACAACAACAGAAAACACAGAACAGAAACAATATCAGAATCTCACATATCGCAGCGGAATAACATATAATAGATAATCACTAGTCTTTTAAAACAAAGAACTATATCAGTTTATACATACATCAATCAGAATCAATATACAACAATGGACAGTTATATAAACTTGTCCTCATATAGAATACACAGCGGAATAATACAAAGTATAGGTGATACGTTTCGCCATCCAGCTTGCTTCCAAAGCTCCAGAATATCCAGAATATCCTGATAACATAACTCTAGGCTACCCGTGTGGAAAATTAGTGGGCACCCAGAGTTTAGAAGGGAAACAATAAACTCCGAGTCAGTCATGGTGACTGGTGTGAGATCGTAAAACAGTTATTTATCTTTAAAATAAACAACAGGAAAATTTTAAAGTCAATTCGCAATGCTTTTGGAAAATGAAACTACCATAAGACCTCCCGCCACACACACAATGCAAGCGCAGAATTGGAGGATATTTCTTCTTATGATAGTCAAAGATGCTCGATACGCAAAATCAAATCATTTTTGATATTATTATTAGTGCATAGTGTAGAAAACATTTAGAAAGTATAATATTAATCTTAGCCAACATACGACCAGTATCGTATGCCTACTATAGCTACCATCTAAACAGTGGTGACCGCCGTACGTAAATGGCAGGTTCTACAACTAATACCGTACAAGGTGCGTATTGGGGTTTGGATTTCCAACAAATGGTCAGGCCAAGGAACTTCCCGTTGCCACATGGAAACGCCTCTGAAATGACGTCCCGAGAACCTAATCGGATCTCTGCCAACACAAGGCCGGGTTACCCCTAACTGGGTAACTACTGACACGAATATGTCATCCCCCGATCGTAACCTATCTATATCTGAGGATCCTCGATTCCAACAACCACATAAGAATAATAATGTAGTAACCACATAGGTTAAGTATCTGGGCTCCATACCATGATGCCACCTCTATCCAGAAGGAATGACATACACTAAAGGGGCGCTACCCCCTAATAACCTTGCTGCATCTTTCCTGTTTTGACCATTCCGAGGTGTGAGGTCCAACGAAGTCTCGTCCACAAAGCCATGCTTCGGGTCAAACAAATGATCAAAGAAATGATCACAAAGATAAATGATCAAACAAATGATCCTATCACAAATGATCAAACAATGATCATTTCACAGTTACACTTAGTATGTCACGTTACCAAATTGGGAGTATATTGCTGATAAATTTCAACTACATAACCTCTGAGCTCGTACGTCTCAGAGAAGGGTGTTAAGCTAAGAGAATAAATTCTCCGCCACCAACAGAAATGTATTTGAAAGAAATCAGCTTTATATCTCAATTTGTAACGTCAGACACACAACCATACAAGTCTGTTCCGGGATCGAACAGAACCGAAGGCACTTCTCACGAAGCCCTTGCACATCCGGATAATTTTCTAATCACGTCCGGACTTCCCGTCACTAAGGGTGATAAAACCTCTAAATCGGACATCAGCCGATGTAGAGTAACTCGACGGTAATCCTTCCGTTTTCAAAAATATCCGGTCTTCAACACCGGTCATCAAATGCAATTCATTTACGACGTATCACATATTCGGAATGGGTTATACGACCCCAAGGTCCTTTCCCGGCTAACCCGAATAGTGAGCGCTTATTCAAAAATAAGTGTGGCATTCAAATTCATCCAATTCACAACAAATACCCATTCAAGGTAATTATTGATAGTCGGTTATTTAACTATCAATAAAGATGCGCAACATCATCAGATTCCAAATAATTTCCAAATTATTTATTTCCAAAAATATCTTTACAAGATATATAATTTCCACACTTTAAAAATAAATCAACGTTTATTTTTCTAAACAATTTCCCTTTCCTTTATAAATTCCATAGTGAATTTATATTTCAAATATCTACTGATATACAATTTTCAATCGATTTCAAATATTCACTTTCAATTTATCTTTACAAAGATAAATTTTCAAAAACGTTTCATTTCATTTTGGGAAAACATTTCCATACTTATTTAATAATAAGTAATTCACAAATCATTTATTTTCAACATTTGAAAATATTCGATATACTTAAATCAATATTAAGTATATATTTTTCATTCTTTAAGGAAATCATTTACTATAACAACATCTATTTGAGTCAAAACGAATGTTACATAAAACATCGTTACAACAACTCAAAATCACTGGTATAGGGATTCGAAATTTAGATAGATATATAAATCCCAATACCATATAAAACAAAAACATTTCCTTTCGGAAATCATTTACTATAACAACAGTGTTATAGTCCACTATTTCCTTCTTCCTCGAAAACGTCTATTTCAACAATGAATGTTGAAATCTATGGTTTCGATATTTAACACATTTTAAAACATCTTTTAAAACAATTATTTCATTTTATTCCAATATCACTTTCCCAAAAACAGATCCATTTTACTTAATAATATATTCACTGTCCAAAATCGTGAATATACTTCACTAACCAAATTTCAATATTTCCTACACATTTTATTTCAAAGATTATCCACTGTCCAAAATCGTGGATGAAATTCCCAACCAAACTCTTATTATTACAACATTTAACTTAAAGGATAATTCGCTGTCCAAAATCACGAATATATCTCCTTTAATAACTTCTACGTTTAAATTATCAAATTCAATTGGTTTCAGATTTATAAAACAACGTTTATAAATTCCATCCCTATTTATAAAAACTTCAACTTATAAATCTCCTTATTAACGAATTCCATTCATATCTCATTTAAATGCCAAAATCTGATTTATAAGATTATTACTTATAAATCTTTTGTTTTACAAAAACTATTCATTTTGTAACTTCACAATTTATAAATATAAAAATTTCGTTCACTTATGAAACCCATTTATACTTCATTTTAACATTTATAAAACTCGTTTTATAATCCCAATATTTTAAATTTATAAATATCAATTTTTGTACATCTTTTATATACATCATTTTTAATAATTCAAAAATCCCAATTCAAACCATTTTATAAATTACTTAACCATTTATTTCAAAAATCACCTTTCGGTTATATTTCACAAAAATCATAATTTTTATAACTTTAAAATTGGATCCGATGATGCCACAGCACCAAATAATCAAACACGTCAACAAACATCATATATCAATATGATAATCAACAAATATCACAATATCTGTAATCAAATAAATACTGGTGAGGAATCCAGTTGGATCCCTCCAACCTGTTTCCCTGCATCCACAAACGTTAGCACAATACCAATTCCACTTCGAGGTGGAATATCGCGGTATATGGGTTTTATAAAAATATCATCCGCTTACTAACGGCTCAATAGGGTCTCATCCGCTATATAATTACGGGAAATCAATCAATCCAATATATACATATGCCAATATGTATATATTGCTATATATATATAGATATATCCTACTATATCCAATATCACAATCCAAACAGCAATCAATCAATAACTGCAAACAAATCCACTTTCATTTGAGTGAGAAGATCTCACCTTAGCTTTTTATTTTGCAATCCCATTTTCCATCTCAGATTGTTTTCTCCAAATTTTGGACCTTGTAACAACAATTTATATACAGTTGATTAATATTCGAAATAATCGAATAATAAATTTCCTTTTTCCTTATGAATATTTTCTTTCTGTAGTTATAAAAATAGAAATTTACTTTACTGTAAATATTTTCTTCCTTAATCTACATATTTCTATTTATGTTAATATACTTCCTTTGAAACCCTTGTACTTGTAGAAAATTTATTTATGTGGATTCAAAGTCAAATTTTCAAAGAAACTCTCCAACATTAAAAATCCTTATATATATTTTTAGTCACTATCAATTTACCTCCTAAACCAGATATATATCTATATATCAAAACAATTAATTTTTCAAACATTTCTTACTGTTTTGCCCAACATTTTTATCTTTTTAAAAATCTGTATATGCATATATTGAAAAACTGTATATATATACCCTACCTCCTATATATATAAAACTTTACTATAAATCTTATAACTTCTTAACTTATATATTAAACAGAATTATCTTATTACAGTGGACTAAAAAATCTATTAATCACTATTCTTATTATCATCCTTTAAATCAAAAACAAAAATCCCAAAAAAAAACAAAACAAGAAATCGTTACCTGCATCACTCTCGCCTGAACGAACAAGAACACCGTCGCCTCGCGCTTGACATCGCGATGCTAAAAAAAAGAATCGAATACAACAGTCGCCAAACCCTCCTCGTGCTCGACTTCCATGGCGCCGCGATGCCCTAAATTGCCGCCTTTGAGTCTGCCTTGCTCGACTTCGAGCCCCAGTTCCCACGTGCAAAAAGCTCATGCGCTCCTATCTTCAATCGAACGCCACGCGAAACCCTAGTCACGTCGTCGCCGTTGATTCGAACTTGAGATTGAGAGCATCACGATATTGACAGCATCACGTTCGAACGCTTTCGGCCACCATTATTTTGTTTTTAGGGGATTTTGATTTTCGAAACTGAGAATGAGGGGGAGAAAGGGGAGACGAGATTCAATTAAAAGAAAACTCGTTCGGCCATTGTTTTGAATTTCGAACGAAAGCTTTTCGTTGTTTCTGCTTGCGTGATGATTTAAAAAGAAATGGGGAGGAGACAAGAGTACGCGATTAATAGAGAGTAGGTCGACGCAAATCAGAGACTAGGGTGGTTGATGATTTGGGTGTATAAATTTATATTTAAATTAAATCGATTAATTATTGTCCAGACGTTTTTAACTCCTACGATCACACAATAGCTCTGAAAATTACAAAATTTAAAATCCGACAATAATTCAATATTACGGACCCAATGGAACTGGTTTCGTCGAATTCCGAGACTGTGCCTCGGAACGCTATTTTTAAATACCGATTCAAGCGATATAAATTCAAAACTGATCAAATCAATTTCAAATTTGATTCTGAAGCTTCTATTATCTTCAGTATCATCAATATAAATTTTAAAAGCTTTTGAAATATTTTTCTTCATCTTAAAATTGGAGATCCAAATTTTTATTCAACATTCAATAGATTAAATTTTATAATTTAATCGCCAATTTATTCTGATAATTTGAAATTCAAGTCAAACCATCATTCAATATTTAAAATTAATTAAATATTTCCATTTTAAATTGTTCAAAATTCTGGGTCGTTACAACTCTAATACAATATAAATCAAACAAAGTAAAAAGATAACAAAATCAAACAAAAAACAATAGCTAATGAAACCAGCCGACCCGATTGGGTATAGAAACATCTATACTACCTTAATACCACCCAACCCTGCCCCTCACGAGACAAACATACAAACCCTAATCAAACTCTCCAACCCAGCCGCATTATTCACCCATGGTCATCTAGCTCAATCTCCCATTGCAAAAATATATGCCTCTCTACTGGAGATAGCTGTCGACGACATAACCTCCTCCTTAATTGCAGGCGAACGTCGATATCAAGCAATTTGCATCGTTACTCCTTCGAGCGGCGTTTACCTTTGAAGCATTGCCTCGACCGTTCTATCCAAATGTGATGCGTGGTTGTGGAAGCTGCCACATAAGCCAGCTGTTGGAGCCCAGATTTGTTCATAAAGCTATTGCATAATTTTGATAACTGTTGTTGTAATGTGCTTTCCACTGTAGACTGTAGATCCAATTTGAGAAGTAGCGATTTCCACAAATAAGTACTAAATTCGCAATCAGTAAATAGATGTTGATGATTTGCATTATGCATTTTGCACAATTCACACTACGAATTAACATTCATACCCCATGTATTGAGTCGATCAGTTGTAGGAAGATGGTGTATATAGGCCATATATGTTGTATAACAGAACTTTCTAGCTGTTTTGTTATACCATATTAGTTTGTATACATCGTCTTGCTGTGCATGGATTTGAATCTCATTTCAAACCTTTGAGAAGACAAATTTTTTGTGGTTGGCTATGGTCCAGTAATCTGTAGCTTGCTCGGTAGATAATCTGACTTGCATCATATGAGATGCTACCTTCATTGTCTTTGATAATAGCTATGGTTGTAATCGACCATCATGGAAAATACAGCTTACCTTGCTGTTAACAGTATTACACATGGAAACACTGCTCCAACCAATTAAGTCGACAAGGGACTTATGGTTGATCATGGATCATACCATAAGTTCGTATGTTCCCCATTGACAATGATGCGTGACATAATCTTAGCTGCCAAGTCCCTTTGTCGAAGAATAGATTTCATTGTTCCTGAAAAATCATTATTTATTTGGAGCACCTATAAATTGTATTTAGTTAAGTACTTGGTACTCATCCATCTTGCCCATAAACAGTTAGATGTTACTAGCTTCCACAGCAGTTTAATTCTGGATGTTTTGTTTAAGTCTGTAAACTTTCGTAACCCTATTCCACCTTCAATTTTCGGCCTGCATAAATTATCCCAGGATATTTTATGCAGTTTGCCTTTCCAAAAGAAGTCTGCACAAAGATGGTCGATTTTTCTTAATACTGAATATGGTAACTGATAGATGAGTATCTAGTACATAACTTTGGGTGTTATTGTACTTTGAATTAGCTCTGCACGGCCTGCAATTGTTAATAAATTAGTATCACATCCTTCTAATCTTGAAATGATTCTCTGTAATAGGGGAAGACAGTGACTCGCATGGATGTAATCTGATGATAGTGGAACCCCGAGAAACTTAACAGGTAATTCCTTTTCTGTTATGTTTAAAATAGTTGCAATTTCTGATTTCCACGTAGCACCTTTACTAAAAAATAACTGTGATTTAGTCTGGTTAATGCGTAATCCAACAGTTTCCTCCATTCTGGAAAATACATAATTCATGTAGATAGCATTCTCAATACTAGCTGCTAGGAAAATCATAACGTCGTCGGCATATAGTAAATGAGATATATTAGGTTGGAACTTGTTATAGGCTCTAACTTCTTATCAGCTACACCTTCTTCCATGATATATATATATATATGTATGTATGTATGTATGTATGTATGTATGTATGTATGTATGTATGTATGTATGTATGTATATGTATACATATATGTTTATTTTGAACCAGAAAACAAATTATGAATCAATGGAAATTACATTGATATTTAAATAAATAAATATACATAAAATAATAAATTAACTATTAGATCTATATTTAAAATAATAACCACATCAATAGAAACTAACAATAAAATTATCAATAGCCATCATTACTAATTTCAAACCCAAATTAAATGTTGACAAATTATAAAATTTTCAGATCTACACATACCTATAAAAGGGGCAACAAATGCTTTTATAAATTCGTCAAAGTAAATAAATTGCTAGATCAACAACATCATAATGTATATAGATAAAATTAAATTGAATATACCTTATTGACATTGCCCCTTTGAATGCACCTTGATTGATAGATTCAATCCTAGATCCAATCTCCTAGCTCCCAACTTTACAATGGCTTGAAGTACCACTATTTATTTGACTGATTTAATTAGATGCCATTAAAATATTTTTTCCCCCTTTTTTCCTCTGAAATTTTGGCCATGAAAGTGGAAGAAAGAAGACGGAGGCTAAAAGAGAGAAATTAAGAGAGGCAAGTGAATGAAAGACAAGGTATTCATAGTGGTAACCTTTTTTAACCTCCTCCCTTCATTTTCTAGATCCAACCATTAGATTTCAAGCCTCTTTTTTCATTTGGCCTATAATGAATGAAGCTTTATAGCCCTTCAATTTGTTCAGTAACACTTAGTAAATAGTTACATTTAAATCAAATTTAAACGCCACCGATATCTTATATCGATTCATACATATACAACTTTTATACATGCACCCAAGTAGATACTAATGACATCCAAAAAAATACTAATGGCATCCGATTCATCAAATAATTAATTAGTAAATATTTTCAAAAAAATATCAATTAATTTATAACAATTTATAAATCAATTAAACCATGTTGTATTTCATAGAATCTACCAATGTGGTTGCGCAACTCGTAGGTATAAATTCAGTCAACGGTCAATATCGAACTCTTCGTATATTAACATTCACTCGTCACATTTAGCTAGTGGAGTGATATTTTGACTAAATTTATTGCTTACACATCTTTTTGGTAAAATTTAATTTTACTATTAGGTAGTACCAATTATTTACACTAATTCCTTACGTCAACACTATATCACATTAGGACTTGTTGAATTTGATTTTGTCATAAATTCCAATATTGTCCACATTCAACTTTGTAAATACGAACAAAAAATTATTAGTTCAATAATAACGATTATTATTAACCGTACTACTCTAGCCAGAGACTTTGATTTTAAGTTCACTACAGTTGACCATGATACTAACCCTCTATGACGAAGGAGACAAATTCTCGGTTGAATAATGTTTTACTTCCAATGCTTCTACTCATACCCAACTATAGTCATTCAATGGATGTCATGCCATAATTTAACTATAATCAAAGTGGAGTGTTCATATTAAAGTTCCATAGTATTTTCAAGTTGAGGTAATTGTATAACATCGTCACTTCGAGATTGTCTATTTAACCTTAGTTATATTAACCAATAGAGAACTCTAAAGTGATTCATTTCATGGTTGTCTAATTACTATTAGTACATAACCCCTTGGTGACCCCAGCGACCATGAGAAATACACTGCCCAACATTTGGAGAGTGTTACGTACTCTAGTCTAAATGGATGTATCGATATCTAGTCTCAACACATCTTGGCTAGGAATATTTAAAATGGTATGTTTATTTTATTTTGGTAAATCACTCATGATTACAACACATCATAACTGTTGTTACAAAACATATCATCTATGGATATTCTATACTAAATATACTTTTAATTAAATAAATAAATAATATAACACATTATATCAATTATATAATATAATAAAAACACCTTTTATTTTGAACAAGATTGGTTATCGAGTTAGATATATGTAACAAATTACATAATTACCCCTAGGGCATATTTCTAACTCTATCAATTGTTGAAGTTATCTTCAATACCCTTTGCGCTCACAATATAACCAAAGAATTTTTCAGACCGAATAATAAAGGAACACTTCTTCGAGTTCAGCTTCATGTCGTATTGGCGTAGTACGCTGAAACTCTCGGCTAGTTTCTATACACGACCCCGACTTTTTTAGACTTTACCAGCATGTTGTCCATGTACACCTTAATAAACCGGCCAATTTTTTTAGAGAACATTTGGTTGATGAGACGCTGATAGGTGGCGCTTGCATTTCATAGCCCAAAAGGCATTTCACAATACCAGTACAGGCCAACATTTATGATGAAGGAGGTGTGCTCTTGGATGCATGGCGATCCGATTATACCTAGAATAGGAATCCATAAAAGTAAGGAGCTCGGGTCTATTGGTTGCATCTAACAGCTGATCGATGTGAGACAAAGGAAAGCTATCTTTGAGGTAGGCTTTATTGAGATTGGAAAAGTCAATGCAAGTCCTCTAAAACTTTTTTGGTTTCCTGACCAGTACTGGGTTAGCAATCCAGACTGGATATTCTGCCTCTTGAATGAGGCCGCCTGCTAATAGTTTTTCTATATTTTCTTTAAGAGCTTGGTACCCTTTGGGTTGAGTGGTTAATGCTTTTGATGGACAGGGGTGGCCTTGGGGTCGATGTTGAGTGCATGGCAAATGATCCTATGATAATGTTAGTCATGTTAGCACACCATGTGCAAACACGTCTTTGATTTGCTGTTGGAATTTAGTTAGCTCATCTCTAACATTCGAGTAGAGTTCTATGCTGATTTGAATAACCTTGCAAGGGTCGACATAATTTATGGATATCGATTCCAGTGGAGTAGTCGAGCCGCCCTTGACATTTGAATCCCCATGCGAGGGTCAAGCGGGTTGTCATCAAGGTCTGGGTTTGATTCCAAATCGCATTGGTCCAGTAGATAAATCATGCGCTCTATAGCATCCTCGGTTGGGACAGACGTCTATGCTTAAGTCGAGGTGTTGATGTTTACCCCGGCTCTCACAGAAGAGTCTGTCGATGTTAAGAGGGTAGGAGTTGCTGTTTGGGATATACGTGCTTGCCAGTAGGGTGTAACTTGCTCATCCCATGCCTAGATGAGTTCTTTAGGCAGTGGAAAAGGAAATAGGATTCTGATCATCTCAGTCTTCATTATGGCGGAAGGTCCCGACATGACCCTCGGCGCTGCTAGGCTCAAGGGTACTCATGGGTGACATACTGCTAATTGATGCAACTTCAAGGCTGAGGGTGGTACCGATATAACTTTGAGTGTTACTATGCTCGAGGGTACTCTCGAGCAACACACCGTCGGCATTAGTGTCTTCAAGAGCAAGGACGGTCCCAACATGACCTTGAGTGTTGTTAGGCTTAAGGGTACTCTCAAGTGACATGTCATTGGTGTCGTGACATGATCGGGTAAGATATTGCTGGCGGAAGGAGCTATTGATGTTGACGCTTCAGAGTTGGAGGAGGTACATCCCATATAATTAATAAAAAATAAATAAATTAGATAAATTAATTAAATAAGGTAAGGCAAAAACTTGAAATTTTGCAAAAGTCAGAATTTGACCATGGAAGTTATGCCATTACGTTCATGGCGAGATTATGATTAATTTCCAAACATATTGTTCCGAAAACGAAGCTCAAACGAAAAATTTATAGACATTTGAATCTTTCGAATTCAAAATAATTTAAATAGAATTCTTCAAATAAATTATTAATGCTTAAATTTGAAATTCAAAAAGTAACAGCAATTAGATTTGGGGGTTAGGTAAATGTTAAAATAAACGTTAACGTTAATTTGTTAATTAAGGAATAAAATTAAACGGTAAACAAAACATTAAAAATGTTCCCAAATAGCTTTACCGATCGATTGGTAAATGTTATTAGCGGCTAGGGTTTCTGCATTTGAACGTACCAGATTTAATTATTTTAAATCGACTTTGGTCCGAAGGTTCCAGTGCATTCTAACTGCTATAAATAAAAACCTAGCCCCCTCACTTTCATTCATAAATTATTTTGGAAACCTAGCAGAGCTTTTTCAGTCTCTCTCTTTAAAGATTCAGAAAATATCTTTAGGGTTTCAAGTAATAATTATATTTGTTTATTGTTTATTTTCTAATCCTTTTCTCCTCCAATCCCTTAATTTCTAAACCTAATATGTATGCAATTCCTTTGTTTCATATTTCTAAAAAAAGATTTGAAGGTGATTATTATAGGCGTGTCAAATCCAAAAAGAGGAAGAGCTAAGGACCTATGGTGAGTGGAAATCTTAGTCTTTCTATTTTAGTAATTGATTAGAGTAGTTTGGATTTGATATATGCCTTGTGGAGTTTTGGTTTACGAAAATATCACATTAAAACCCCCAAAATTGCAAAATGTCAATTCTTAGGTTGGAATCTCAATTGTTTTATATTAAAATAATGGGGATTGTTTAGATTTGTAATTTTAGTGTTTTACCTTTTATTCCACTTCTTATTCCTTTTCTTTGAATTTGATTAAGAGTTTGATTAGGAAATGGTGTGTAAGATACAAATTCTTATTCGTAGTTTGCACCGCTTATTTCCACAATTTGAATAGAAAATCCCTTGTTTAATTTTATGTAAAAGGCAGTTGAATAGAGCATAAAAATAATTGAAATCGTAATTATTGGTTTATTCCACTGTTTTAGTATAAAATAGTTTGAGTTTGAATTTTATTTGTATTCAAGTTTGTTGATTTGATTTTTGGATATTGGATTTATGGTATATTGATAATATGGAAATGGGACCTGTATAATTTTAAAAGAATTGACATTTAAACGCTAGTTTAAGGCTTAATCTCCACAGGCTTAGAAGTTGTTAGGAGTGTACTTATATATATATATATATATATATATATATATATATATATATATATATATATATATCTGTGTGGGGGGGCTATATGTATATGTATATATGTGTATGTATATATATGTATATATGTATATATGTATATTATCGTAAATAATGTATAATTGTAATGTATTAATTACGTAGCTAATAGGCTATTAATTGTTATTAATCCCCCCATAGGAAAGTAATTAATCGTAGAGGTGGAATAACAAAGATTTCTTATATGGCCTAAATAATGGATCCGTAAAATGTATGATAATACATACATACATATATACATAAAGAGTGTCATGAATTATGGCTAAGTTATAGGGATGCGAGGTCAGTCAAAAGCACACGGAAGTCTGTCCAACTAATTCGGCTACCAGCAGTGTAACTTGGAGGCCGATGTGAGACATCTCCTATAATAAGTAACTACGGATGATGTGTGGTTGCTCCCAAATTCTATAGGGTAAATCTACCTAGCTAATCTGGCTACCAGTATTTACGAATAGTCGGACTAATGTAGATGTCACTGTAGGGTACAGGTCAAAATATAGAGGACCTGCTTTAAGAGTTTGATGTGCACGTAAATGTGCGTATTTTTACATCCATATTTAATCTACTTTTATTTTAAATAAATGCCACAATTGGTTTTTTTTACATGTTTAAAACCAAATTCCAAAAATGCTTTCAAGTCATCATTCGTGCATCAATTTGGGGGTAAAATGGTAATTTTGTGCATATATTAATTTTGAGAATATTCACATGCACATTTTATTTTTATTTGTAGAAATTTGGATGGAAAATGGAGAGGCTTCATATATGTATGCATGCACAAAGGATGGAAGAACAAAGGAATGAAGAAATAAATCAATTCATGCAACATGGAGGACCCCACCTACCCACTTACCATGATCTTCAATTAGGAGCTAATGCATATGTTAGTGGAGATTAAAAGCACATGCACATTTAATGGAAGATTAATTACATGCTAATGATAACTTGGTGGCCACACTTCCTCAAGGGCAATTTGGGTGGTCCCCTAAAATATGCATTAGGGTTTTAGACATATATAAATACCCCTTATGTTTCATGTAATAAAGCTCTTAGCACCACCTTGTAATTAGTTTAGTGGTAGCCACTAAAATAAATAAAAACTCTCTTTCTCTTTTTAATGGCTTCTTAGCCTTTTCTTCATGTAATTTATTTTTATGCAATTTTAATACATGTTCTTTTCTTTGTTGTTTCTTTTATGCTAGTAGTGTAGATCCTTTTATTTTATGCAAGTAGATTAGCTTTTAGTTTATTTTAATTAGTTCTCTTTTTAATTTCTTTTGTTTTTGTTCTTTGTTGAAATCTACATTTGTTTACATGATAACAAATATGAGAAGCTAAACCCCTTCAATTTAGGAGTAATGAAGCTCTCTTAATCATGTAGATTCAACATTTTGCTAATTTTTTATCTCTTTTTATGCTTAATGGAACTGTTTGATGTGGTTAAATTTTGTTGTTTAGCTTTTAATTTGATAGCTTATGTTATTGACCCCAAATAGGCTATGCTTAAACAAACATAAACACAAATTACCTCTTCATCTACACATGCTTATGATAATGAAGTGGATTTTTGAAACAAAATTTAATGGTCTATATTACTAATTAATAGTAAATAGATTGTGCTTAGAATAGATTTTATTTTCAATTTCATTAACACTTTCATGAGAGTTAACAAGTGGTTTAGTGGGTGTGTTAAAGTTTGATGGTTTATGTTGGGCTAATTAATAGCACAAAGAGGCCATACTTATGATAAACACATCAACTAAATTCACTAATGACCAAAAAAGAGAGATCATAATTTCATTATGTTGGTTTATGTGATCACGGGAAGGAAATTGCTTCTAAATTGCCTTCTACTGTCATATTTTTATTCACTTTCTTTTGTTAGTTTTTTTTTACATTTTTTAGCTTAACACAACTTCAAATCTTGGTTTAATTTGATTGAGTAGAAGTTTAAATCATTCAATTCCCTATGGATCGACACGTACTTTCCACGTGCTAAAATTGTACGCCGTGCGCTTGCGGTTATTTTTATTACAATTTTTCAACGATTTTCTAAACCGATAGAAAAATTGTTGATTCAACTGGGTTGAACATATTAAGTGGTTATGTGAGGGCCCACCTCTTCCTTACATAGGAAGTAGTAAATGACCAGGGTTATGGGTTAGGAACGATATAGAATATCTTGAGAAAGGGCCTGCTTTAATATGAAGTATTAAGTGGCTGAAGAGATTCTGTGCAATGTCAGCTAGATAAGTACCAGTGAGGAGTCCTTTTTGGGATAGGTATTAAATGACGAGGACCTACCGTAAATGAGGTACTAAATGGTCAGAGTCTGCCTAGTTCCAATTAAAAGGTATTAAGTGACTTGGGTGCCATCTCTTACATTAATAAGGCATTATTGATGATAGATATAGGTTATTGGGCTGAAAGCATAATGACTATACAGTTGGATTGGGAAAGCCTTAGGGCTTAAAGTCAGAAAAATTAGAATAATGTTGATATACGAAAGACGTATTTCCATTTAAATTATACTGCCCAAGTACCTTAATAGTATAGCTTGTGATTTTATTCATTGGACATATGTCGATCTGACTCCCTTCTCACTACAACACAGGTTAGGAAAGACGATGATGAAGGTGGACGTAAGGAGGAAACTTATGGCAGTTATCTATTTATCTATTCATATTATTTTTTGATGTATACATTGAAAATGATGTTATATTTTGAAATTGTTGTACTGCGAATATGTGATGGTTGTTATTGATATTGTGTTATAGATTTTTATGACATTTGAGTTTTTAATGATATGGGTATTGTTTCTGTTATTATATTTTATTCTTCCATTGTGAATTCTGAATTTGTAGATAAATAGCTTTGTATAGTTCTTTATACCAACCAATGGCCAGTTTTGGAATGGGTCTTAGTTTCGATGGGCTTTTTTTGGGTCGGAACTTAGGTCTGTTTCAGAGCAGGTTGTTACATTTGGTATTAGAGCTTAGATTACCAAATCATCGGGGATAGGTATACGTATGCGAGGGGTACTTGCTATTTTTGATAGTATTTTTCAAAAGTCCTACTATATATATACACATACACACAAACACTTATTTTAAATGTACGAAAAAACACTAGGTAAATCTTTACTTCAACATATAATACTATCTTAGGAAATGTAAATGGAAAAGACTGTAACTCCAAAGTTAATAAGGAAATAAATCTACAATAAATAGGGAGTTACAAGAATTTAATAAGGATGTAAATGGACTAATTAAAGAGATTATCAGAGTAATTATGGAAAGATAAGGAAAGCAGAATAAGTAAAATTTGAATGAATAAATAAATGTCTTTAAAAAATATTCATTAGAATAATAATAATTTATTACTAACTATTGACATTTATAGAAACAACAAGTAAACAAGTTAGATATAAATTAAATATTATAAGGAAATATAATTGTCATTAGGGTAAATTATATAGCCTTAATTATATAGACGTAGGTTAGTGGGCCTAGCCCAATACATAAAAATAGATGGGAGATAAGAACCTATGTGTTGTAAACATCTGAAAGTAGGGAATGATAGGAGTGAAGCAAGATGGGAAGACACAGTGGAGCAGGTTCCTGCAAGAAGGTGTACATTAATCACCCCAAGGGGATATTCAGATTTTTATAAAGATTGAGTAGGAAATGATCATAAGAAAGGAAAATTAAAGACAATTTCTAAATTCAACTCTATGGGAAAGAATATGATTAAAAGGTTTTTGGAAGAAAAAAAAGATTTTTCATTTTTGAAATTCTAGTTTAAAATTGGTTAAGTTAAAATGTTTTCAATTTTTGGAGAAAGGGATTCTTTGTTTTTAAAATAAATGTTAAATAGAGCATAGGTTGGACTTGATTGTTTTTCTTCTATATCATAAATTTGGAAGTTTATTTTTTTAAAATTATTTCTAAAAAAGGGGATAAATGGAATTGGAACTTAATTAAATTAAGAAATAGATAATAGAAGGATAAGAATAACTAGGACAGGAGGAACATTTCCATATAAAAAAATATAGAGAATAACAGCTGAAGTATGAGCCAATTAGTTAAGGAAAATATAGATAGAGGCAATGTTAGGAGATTTGGATAGAAATAGGATCAATAATCTAGTAAGAAATTAATAGGATAGAAGTTATCATTATCTACTCCACTTTTCATTGGTTAAAGTTATATAAGATGTTTTTGAAAAAAAATTAACAATTGGATGGAATTAAATGATGATAATTAATAAATGAACTGGGATAATTTTGTGAATGTTACAGGAGCATTTATGTAAGGACGAGAATTTTATATATACATTTTTCTAGTTAGAACTTGTTTGAATAAGAATAAAATACTATTGAGTTTAAAATTGTAATGAAAGAGAAATAAACTGGGATTGATAAGAAAAGGATTGCGAAAGATTATATGAGTTTATATAAGACTTAAACAAAGTTATAAAAAGTATTTAGTTAAGTGACAGTATATTTTGAGTAATAAAGCAGTAGATATTGATGTATATTTTTGAGATAATATAACAACTTGAAATTAGAAATTTGGCATGAATGTGGTCTACTAAAATGAGCCTTGTAGCTAGAAATATCTTTAAAATAATGAATGTCTAATAAAGAAGAACCTATTATTTTGAAATGCTATTGAAGTTATAGACTTTGTAATAGATTTAAAAGGAGCTAAATTTGGAAAATAATAATAATATATCCTTAAAATGGTAGTCGATGTTTTCATAAGTATATGCCATGATTTCATAAATTAATGGAGTAATAAATGCTGATTTCAAATTTAACGTAATAAGTTTATTCGTATGAAAATTATTTATTGAAAATTATTTTGTATGTTGTTGAAAGTTTTTAAAAAAAGAAATTAGTTTGCTCCTCATGGGAGCAATTTTTGAATTTTTGACTTAATAAAGTTTGGTTTAATAACCTAGTTTTAAATATTTATTATTAAAAGTTCAACTTTTAAAGAAATAAATCTCTGCTGTAGAAAGTCCTTAAAAGGGAAAAGTTGGTTAGAAAAAATAATTTTTTTATGGTTCCATTTGGGGACTAAGCAATTTCTGAAATTGACAAAAAGGGTTTTCAAGTTTATATTTTTAAATTTTGGATAAGGTACTTTATAATTGTGAAATTTTAGTTTTAATAATGGTAAGGACTAAATAAAATATTTTACAAAATAGATAGGGATCGTTACCTAGGTAAAACAGGGTAAAGGTTTTAGGATATGAATTGAAGAGAAATAGCATGTACAATCTGATTTGGAAATTTAAAATCAGTCCCAGATATTTAATTATAGAATATTGGTAAAATTGTGAAGATATTCCAGATTTATAATTGTTGTAAATTAGGTTGCTCTAGTTGACTAGGAATGTGAATTTCTATATTTTGATTTATTTGCCAAAGTATGTACAAAGATGCGGCGTTTGAATGAATAAGGAATATACCAAAAAGGGAACAAGGTGTGTGAGGTATGGATATTCTTTTCCATAGTTTACACTATGTATTTCGTTAAAAGGAAGGAAATGATTCCTTGTAATTTCAAACGAAGCAAAGATCCCACTTTGGTTAATTTATGGAAAATTATAAAGGTAACCATATTTAGAAGGATAGCTTTGATAAATTATAATGTGAAAAGGAGTGCCCAAGTTTAGAAATTAATGATTAGAAATAAGGAATATATATTAACACGTATAGTCGCGCTTGAATTATAAAAATATAAATACATAAATAGCATAATTTACGACTACGTACGTATTAGTTAGTAATTAACGCATTAGGATTTATGGACATTAATTACAAATTTAACGGGCAATAAATTTGTACTTAATGAAAGGAATTAAATAGGGACTGGTTAGGGAATTTAGTATAGCATTTGTGGAGGAATTGAATCAGTATAACATAGGGATTTTGAAACTGGTAAAAGGAAAAGGGATTAAATGAGGATTTATTAGAGATGGTCTAATTTTTCGGTAATGATCAATTATTAAGAATATATTAACTGAAGTAATGAACCGCATTCATTAGAAAGAAAGAAGGAAAATTAAAGAAGATGGAGAATTGAGTGGAATGACATACTAAGAATGTTCATCTTAATTTAGTAAGGAGTAGTAGGGCCCCAACATCATTAACACCGGTTAATGATAAATGGCAACTTCCATCAAAATTTTCTCTTAGAGTTTTTGGGATTGTTATCGCTAGTTGTCTCCCTTATGTTATGGGAAAAGCATATGATATGGTATAAGATATGTTCATGTTTTATTATTATGTTGATTTTATGGATGGGATTAGACCGCCAGATAAATATACATATAGAGGAACAACATAAATATAGAAATTTCATAAGGACACTTAACTAGCGATAAAATGTAGGCAAGACTGGATGTTAATTAGGAAATTAGGTTAGTAACTAGGAATAAAGGATGCTTTAATCCCAAAAAAATTTAGGATTTTGGGTAAAATTAATTTTAGCTTACAAAGAGATACCATTCAAGGATGACCCTTCACTCCGAAGGGGATAAGATGAATAGGGATATTGTGATGACCCGTAATTTTTGGATATTTGAAACTAGAATATTTGATTGATTTTAAATATGCAAAAGTGAATTTTTAACTTGAATTTCAAATATCACTATTTATTGGGTAATTTAATTATTAAATTAAGTAATTTGAAGTCGGGTAAAATATTGAATCTTCAGTTTCAAGCTTGTTAAAAATATTTTAAAGGCTTAGAAAATTCATATTAATGATACTGAAGATAATAGAACTTTTAAAATTGAATTGAAAAGTGGTTTGTTCGGTTTTAAAAATATATTGTTTAAATTGAATTTAAAAATAGCCTTCCGAGGCACAGTCTCGGAATTCGACGAAATCAGTTTCGATCTGTAATATTGTATTATTATTGGATTTCAAATTTCGTAGTGGTTGGAGTTGTTGTGTGAGCATACGATATATAAACGCGCTGAATTTATATCGGAAAATTTAATAAAATAACTGGGTCCAAAAAGCTATCTTCTCCATACGATCGAATTAGGACTCGAAACCTTTTCCATTTCATTCGGAATAGGGCTATAACATTATGAACGCTTAGCGGTACGCCTCGATAGGAGATCGAGATTTTTGGTTGTGAAATCAAGATGATTTAAATTAAAATATATATTTCTGATCAAAATCAAATCACGGCCACCTTTTTGCAAGATGAAACGTACACGTTTCCATTGTCTTCTCCTACATGCCACCCTATCCTATCTTTTCGTTCAATCAAAAATCAATGTCTCGTGTTCCTCCATTATCATTTTAAAACTCACGCAGTAGTTTCAAATCTGAGAAAAAAAATCGATGGCTTCAGTTATAAATCTCTATCTCCAGTACTCCACTCCCATCCCCATTCCTCTTGTTCCAGGATCGAAGTCATTTCCTCTTCTCGAACGAAATAAGATCCATTTCGTTCTATATGTATATAAAAAAAATGAACCTGCATTCGAATCGAACAGCAAGGCAGATCGATTCGACGAAGGGAGCTCGCGAGTGCAACCGAGGCGTTCATTCTCGGTAGCGGTAGAGCACGCGAATGTGGGAAATAAGGCTGCATCGGCACTATATTTTCTAAAGGAGGCAGCGTTCGTGATGGGTTTGGGCGCCGGTGAAATCACGATGAGGGGAGTTGAGCGCGTGGGTGTCTGTCGTCGGGGTTGATTGGGCGAGGTCGAGTTCAATTTTGGGCATCGCGTTAGCAAGGCGACTCGAATTGTTGTCGCAGCCGTAGTCAAGATGGCGACGACAAGCCACGTGTATCAAGCAGTAAGGTATAATCTCTGTTTTAATTAAAATGTCAATTTAAGGTTAATGATAGATAATTCAAATTTATTTCATTGATTCCAGAAACTTTAAAAAAATAAAAATAAAGTAGATTTCCGTTTAAAATATATTTATATATATGTGGATATATTGGGAATGTTTACACAGTAATTATGTATATGCATATAGAATTGAAAAAAAAATATGGGAATTTTTATTAAGGTTTACTGTGAGGCAGACATAAATTTTATTTAGCAAGGTATAAAATAATTAGTTATTTTAGATAAGGTGTTATAGTGATTAATTTGGTCAATAAACTTATCTAATTTATTTTAGTTACAACAAGGTTTCTAAAAGGAAATGTTAGTTTAAAGGTAAATTATTAGTTTAAAATAAATTTCTTAAACGGTAAATGATTTTTCGATTAGTTCAAATATTAATAAATTGTATAATGCTTATACAAGGTTTAAAATCATGGAACAAGCCAGTTTGGAACGGATTTGCAAACAGCAAAATTAAAGGTGAGTTAATCTCACTCATCTGGGTTTAATTTAAATTAAAATGATTAAATTTAAATATTTCGTTGAATGATTGAATTGATTGGATGTGATATACTATACAGTAGTATATATATTTATTGGAGTGATTAATTTCCCGCATTATATAGCGGATGAGACCCTATGCGTCGCATAATAGCGGATGATATTATATTAAACCCATATACCGCGATATTCCACCTCGAAGTGGAATTGGTATTGTGCTGACATCTGTGGATGCAGGGAAAACAGGTTGGAGGGATCCAACTGGATTCCTCAAAACGTTGAATTTATTTTATATTCAGCGATGTGAATTATGTGATAATCTGTGATGATTATATCTGAAATTTAATTATGAAATGCTATGGCTTGGTTGAATATATATGGAAATTTGTGGGAATGAAAAATAAGTTTGAATTTTTGAAGGAAATAAAAAGGGAAATTTTTAAGTAAATAATATAGTGAATTCAAATGAATTAAAGGAATGAGTTTAGAAAAGGAATAAAGGTTTGATTTTAAATCCTATATAATAAATTCAAGGACGGGTAAAATACGGATTTTGAATAAGTGAGAAAAAGGGATTTGAGTTAAAGAACTTAAGCAATATTTCTAGTATGAAGAAATATATTTTTAAAATTCAAGATTTGAATAAGCTCGGAAAATAAAAGGGAATTGTGAAATAAAATATGAAAATTATATCTTCAGTTTTAAATAAGATTTTAAAACATAATAAAGAAGTTAAATCTAGAATTAATAGAATTAATGGATTTTAAAATAAATTGAGTAAGTAATGGAATTTATTTTAAATGGAGTTAATTCTGAAAATCAATTTGGAAATTGATTTAGTGTTGAAACTGTGATTTAACGGAAGATGAGACTATGGAATTTATAAACTGGGTTTATAAAGTGAAGTAATATATCAGTGGATATTTGGAAGAATAAATTCACAGTGGGAATTTATTAAAGGAATGTGTGACGACCGCCCATGACCCCTGCACTGAATCTAGAGAAAGTGCGCTGTAAAGTGTGCCAAGCGACCATGGACGATTGTCAGGGTAAATTTAAACAGCAAAATCTATCGTATTACTCACAGCGCATGGACAAAATACAATAGAACATATATAGTGAAGCTTTACAGAATAGAATGTCATCACATAAAACTTCATAATAGTTGAATACAACATCTGAATAGTCAATACAACAAGCCTCACTACATATCACTCAGAGAATATACAAAACAGCAGAACATCCAGTACATATAGTAAGAAGATAATATGCAAGCCTCCAGCTCGTCTTCGACATCAGCATCGTGGGAAGCAAGAACAGCACCTGTCACCTACTACCTAGTCTGCCCGTCCCAAAATGGACGAACAGCCCAAGGCAATAAGAGTTAAAACATAAAGCCTTGAGTCAGACAACAGTCTTAGTGAGCGGTAAATTAACTAACAACATACCAAAAGAGCATAAAGGAAAAGGAATAGGAATACAACCCTCCCACTCCACCTCTTTCTACAGTGATAGCCCCCAGACACACACTAAGCAGAAGCAAACATAGCAGAGCATACAATTTAAAGTAAAACAATTATCACTCGAGTCAAGGGCGATGTTTTCTAAGTACAAATCCCCAAGGCCTAAACCAAGATCAGGTAAGCACCCAGAAAATACCGCTCTTGAGACCGAATGACGATACAACCAAACATCCATGACTCTGGCTATCACTGTTACCATTGCTTCGATATCATCGTTAATTGAATGACCGACACATTCTTTCAGCCGTCCGTCAAGGGCTAATGGAAACCCCGGTTCTAGACATAACTTCGCACGTCATCGTGACCCGTGCCTAGGACTATCGAATCTGCCCAGAGTACTTGACTACCAATCATTAGCCTTCAGGGACTATCGAATCTACCCAACGTACTCTTGCTTTGAGCATGCTAGAACCTTCAACAACGATGAGATCTCAGCCTTCTAGTCATCCTCCTCGACGACTATTTCCTTACTAGCTCAAGCGCCTCTCAAGCAAACCATTATCCTCTAACTCGAACCATTTCACCGAGTTATCAACATGCTTGGAATGATCCCGTCTGGATTAGACCAAGACTATCTCATATCATACTTCGCCTCATCATCATCATAGCAAAGCTTCATCTCAACATCATCATCAAATCTATCCATATGAGTTTCATCATCCGCTACATATGCCACGAGCAGCTTTTCCAATTCAAGAGCCTTTCCCTTAGCTTTTGAATCATCTTCGACCAACTTGTCTAAATCAAATCATCAATCATCTAATTCATAGCAATCAATCAAGTCAAACATTAATCCAAGTAATCAAGCATTCAAATATGATCTAAATAGACAATTATAACAATAATGGCAATTTCGTAAATAAAGAGTCAATAGTCTAACAAGCATGAAATCATGAGTAATGTCTCTACAACCTTGATGAATGAACTTACATAGGTTAACATGTAGTAAAATGGTTGTCAAATCATCATAAACAATGGATCTATATGGATCTATACTTAGGTTTACAAAAATGCATGGAAATCACTACTTTAACACAAAATCAAGCCAACGATCCGATATACTCCTTTGGATCCGTGTGAGAGATAATCACCACTCACCAAATCACCTAAACACCTTAAAAGAAACCCACTTCAGATCTGGACAGCGAAGAATCTAACTCGATCTATCACAAATCCGCTTCAAACGATGAAATCTCTCTTTGAAGAATGTGGATCTTCAATCTAAGCTCTTCGATCTTCGATTTGATCTTCGATATGGATGGAAGGAATCACTAGATTAGAGTGGAGAAAAGAAGTGAAGAAGTGTAGAAGTCGAGCTCTCAAAATGGCAGCACTTCGTCACTTCGAAATCCGGATCCCAAAAAGTGAGGAAATGGACGAGTATTTATAGCTGAAATCCTCCTTAAGTCGTCTACTCGGAATTAGGTCGTCCACGACCTAAGAACCCACGACTTACGACTTAGCAACTCAAGACCTCCTATGACTTAACAGCTTTGCCAACCTAAAAACCCACACGACTTAACAGGGTTGCGGCTTAACAGGGTCTCCGACCAAACGCAGGCGCGACCTAACCCATGCGCGACTTAACACATGCCGAGTTAACACTTTCGACCTACGACTTAACCCTTGCGCGCGACTCATGACTTAACTCCAACACAGAGTTTTCGACCAACACCTAAGTTGTCTACGACTTAACACAGACACGACCTAAACTACATACGACTTAACACTTATAAGCGACCTACGACCTATCGCTTCACGACCTAACAACTTACGACCTAAAATCCTTAAGTCGCTCAAACGACCTAACACTTAACACGCTCCTAAGTCGCTCACGACTTAACTTCCTTAGGTCGCTAACTCGCTTACCCTCTTAGGTCGGAAATCCTTAGGTCGCCAGTTTCTATGAGTCGCCTATTTCCTTAAGTCGGTCATATACTGTAGGTTCTTCCAATCCCTTAGGTCGTTCACTCGACCTAGCCTACCCCACGACTCAACTTCTAAACGACTTAAGTTACAACATGGCTTAACTTTTAGACAACTTAACTCCTACACGACTTAAGCTCTAGTCGATTTAAACTCGGGACGACTTAACAATACTAACAATCTAATAATGACTGTTTTACGATGTTTCGATCCGTAAAAATACGGGTCGTTACATTCTCTCCTCCTTAGGAATTTCGCCCCCGAAATTCCAAACAAACAAGAGCAATCAAAGACTATTCTGCATGCCTACCATCCATAGCAATCAACAAACCATGCATCCAATTCTAGCTTAGCATGCAGAATTCTAAAACTAGAACAAGTTACAATATCGTGAGATGACACGACACCTTAGGGCCATACCTTGAAGAGCTAAGGATGAGTTGCTTTCATCCTCTCTTCCACCTCCCACGTACAGTCGTTATCATCATCACTCCATTGTATCTTGAGCAACTTAACTACCTTCCTCCTAAGCTGTTTCGTGTCGGTCTCCACAACACGAAGTGGCTTACGAGGTCTCTTATCGACTGGATCAACTACGAAATCTTCACAGCTATTAGCAGAAACCACTGTATTCGAGTCGTGCACATACTTCCGTAGATACGATACATGAAAAACATTGTGCACACCTGACATCTTCTTTGGTAACTCCAATCTGTAAGCGAGCTTTCCAATTCGCTCGATGATCGGGAATGGTCCAACAAATCTCGGAGTCAATTTTCCTTTCTTCCCGAATCGAATAACAATCTTCAGTGGAGAAATCTTCACAAAAACCATATCACCAACGTCGAATTCCAAATCCTTACGACGCTTATCGGCATAACTTTTCTGACGATCTTGGGCTGCCTCCATTCGTTGCCGAATGATCTCTATGCAATCTGAAGTCTGTCGAATCATCTCTGGCCCGAGTAACAGCTTTTCTCCTGTCTCTAACCAACATGTCGGAGAGTTACACGGTCTTCCATACAATGCCTCATACGGTGCCATACCAATACTTGACTGGTAACTGTTGTTATACGAAAATTCCACCAAATGAAGGTGATCTTCCCATGATCCTCCGAAATCCAAAACACAAGCTCTGAGGAGATCTTCCAAAACTCGGTTGACTCTCTCGGTCTGACCATCTGTTTGAGGATGATAAGCGGTACTCAAACACAACTCGGTTCCCAAAACTTCCTGGAAGTTCTTCCAAAATCCACTAGTGAATAATGGATCTCGATCGCTCACTATACTCTTCGGAATACCATGGAATCGAACTATCCACTTAACATACAACTCAGCCAACTTTGATGCAGTCCTAGTCGATCGAACAGGAATGAATCTTGCACTCTTAGTCAAACGATCAACGATGACCCAAATCCCTTCATTTCCTGTTCTGGTTCTAGGTAACCCATCAATAAAATCCATCGATATTTGTTCTCACTTCCATGTATGAACTTCTAATGGCTGAAGCAATCCACTTGGCTTTTTCTGTTCGGCTTTTACCAACTGGCAGTGCATGCACTTGGAAATAAAATTTCCAACATCCTTCTTCATACCTTCCCAGTAGTAGGTTCTCTTCATATCCCGATACATCTTATTTCCACCTGGATGAATTGTCAGCTTCGAGTGATGACTTTCCTTCAGAACTTCACTTCTCAATTCATCTATATCGGGAACAACTAGTCGTCCTTGCTTCCGAAGCCAACCCTCTCGATCAACCTCGAATCCTTTATCCTTTTCTGGATCCAATCCAGATTCTAAATCACGGATAATCTTGACAAGCTTATCGTCTCGCTTTTGGCTCTCGCCAATCCTTTCCACAAGAGTGGGTCTTATCGATAAGTTTGCCAACATCTCAGGTTCTAATCCACATCTAGGCCTGAAGACAAATCCAGCTAAATACTCGAGATTCTTCCATTCTGAAAACATGGCTCCCAATCCTGCATGTCTTCGACTTAACGCATCTACCACTGCGTTACCTTTTCCCGGAGTATAAGCTATACCAAAATCATAAGATGCTAAAAACTCTAACCAACGTTGCTGCCGAAGATTCAAATCCTTTTGGGAGAAAAGATACTTCAACGACTTATGATCTGTAAACAACTCGAATCGAACTCCCAATAGATAATGTCTCCACATCTTCAGAGCAAAAACAATTGCTGCTAACTCCAAATCATGAGTCGGGTAATTCCTTTCATGCGGCTTCAGTTGTCGACTTGCATACGCAATAACTTTATCCCTCTGCATTAGCACCACTCCAAGTCCAGTACCACATACATCGGTGTAAACCACCATCTCATCATTCCCACTTGGAATAGTCAAAACAGGAGCACTTGTCAATCTCTCTTTCAGGATTCTGAAAGCTTTCTCACACTTATCATCCCATCTGAACACTTGGTTCTTTTTCGTCAATCCTGTCAATGGTGCAGCCACCTTGGAGAAGTCTTTGATAAACCGTCGATAATATCCTGCTAATCCAAGAAAACTTCTCACATCTGATGCATTCTTAGGTCTAACCCAATCCTGGATTGCTGCGACCTTAGCGGGATCAACCGCTATTCCATTTCCAGAAATCACATGGCCTAAGAACCTCACTTCACTCTTCCAGAAGTGACACTTCAAAAACTTAGCCTTCAGCTGGTGTTTCCGTAAGATTTCCAAAACAGTACGCAAGTGCGTCTTGTGCTCTTCTTCAGTTCTGGAATAAATCAGAATATCATCCACAAACACAAGTACGAACTTGTTCAACTGATCTCTGAACACTCTATTCATAAGATCCACAAAATATGCTGGCGCATTAGTCAATCCAAACAGCATTACCAGCCACTCAAAGAAACCGGATGGTGTCCTAAAAGCAGTCTTTGGCACACTATCCTTAGCCACTCTCAACTGGTGAAATCCCGTTGCCAAATCCATCTGCGAAAACACCTTAGCTTCGTGAAGCTGATCAAACAAGTCATCTATTCTCGGTAATGGATACTTGTTCTTCTTAGTCACTTTGTTCATCTCACGATAATCCACACATAACCTCAGCGATCCATCCGCTTTGGTTGCGAACACAACTGGTGCACCCCATTCGGACACACTACGCCGAATGAATCCTTTCTGCAAAAGATCATCAACCTGCACCCTCAACTCCTGCTGTTCCCTAGGCGCCATCCGCCTAAGAGGCATCACAACAGGTCTGGCTCCTTCAACTAGATCTATACGAAACTCGATCTCTCTATGCGGCGGTAACCCTTTGACCTCGTCAAAGACATCCTCAAATCCATTCGCGATTGGCACAGATGACAGTCCATCCCGTGGAACAACCAGCAAATACATGAAGCTCATGAAGACGCCTTCTTCATGCTTACATCGTATCACAATCTTTTGCCCCTCCACATTCTCGATTGTCACCTCCAACCTCTCACAATCAACCTTTGCCGCATACTCCCTAAGCCAGTCCATACCCAAAATAATTCTGAATCCCGCAAAGTTCAGAACAAAACAATCACAAACAAAAGAGCAACCATGACTCGATACAATCAGACCACGGCATTGCATACGCAAACAAGACGAACCCCCAACTGGATTAGTCACAACCAATGGCCTATCAACAATATCCGGTTCTAAACCTAACCGGCCTACAAGTTCATTACAAACAAAAGAATGCGACGCCCCAGTATCAAATAACACTCTAACTGGAACACCACATATGGAAAGAGTACCTTGAACCACTACACTATTTCCCTTCTCTTCAGCGGTGGGAGTTTTCGAAGATGATGGAACAGCTCCCAAAGCATAAGCATGCACAATCTGCTTGTCCTTCCACGGTTCTGGACAATTCTTCCTGATATGCCCCGGCTTGTCACAGTTGTGACACTTCATCGGTACCTTCGAATTCTTACAATCCCTCGAGAAATGGCCCTTCTGCTGACTAGCAGGTCACCTCGCCTTTCGGCTTCTTCTGGCCATCCTTACCCTTTTGCTGCTGCTGCTTCCTTTTCTTGTTTCCACCCTGCTGGGGTTTAGACTCTTCTCTGGTTACAGCAACAACAGATCCTTCTTTAGGAAACAGATTCTCATGCCTGAGAGCTTTCTCCACGAGCTTCTCAAATGAATCGTCCAAATGATCCACCAACTGCCTCCCAAGATAACTGTCCAAGCCTGTCACAAACTTCTCGTTCTTCTGATACGAAGATTCAATATACGACCGGGCATACTTGGACAAAGCTTCAAACTCAGAAACATACTCAAGAACTGGTCTTCCTCCTTGCTTGAGCTCCACAAACTTCTTGAACAGAATAGACTTTTGAGCTGTAGAAATGAACTTAGCTTCAAATCTGGCTTGGAATTTCACCCAAGTGATCTCTTCCTCCGGAGTATCAATATTGGTAGAGTTCCACCAATCAGAAGCTCTCCCTTGAAGCTGTCTTGATGCTAACTTCCTCTTAGTCGCATCCTCAATTCCCAAATCACTAAAGATCCTTCTACAAGCATCTATCCACCTCTGGACTTCAATGGTTGAATCTGTTCCCAAGAAAACCTTTCCTCCAAGAGCAGTATAGTCCTTACACAGCTTAGCAAAATCCACCGGCCTTGGAGTTTGAACTTGAACTCCAACATCAACTGCTGTCCCCGGAACTGGTATCCTTCTCATGATCGAAGTCATCATAGCTTCGAACATAGTTGCATAATTAGCAGTCCCCTCAGCAGCACGGCCTTCCCTAGCAGCTGGTCTCCCTCTTCGACTCATCCTTAATATCTATAAAAAGGAATGATTAGCACACCTAGAGAAACAACTGCATAAAGGACTCAAACTCTACTAAGCTACTATATTATATATAGTAATCATCCATCAAAATACAATTACGTCTCTCATACGTAGTTACGTCAGCGAGCGTTGGGTAAAATCGATTAACCAAAGCTCTGATACAAAATGTGACGACCGCCCATGACCCCTGCACTGAATCTAGAGAAAGTGCGCTGTAAAGTGTGCCAGGCGACCATGGACGATTGTCAGGGTAAATTTAAACAGCAAAATCTATCGTATTACTCACAGCGCATGGACAAAATACAATAGAACATATATAGTGAAGCTTTACAGAATAGAATGTCATCACATAAAACTTCATAATAGTTGAATACAACATCTGAATAGTCAAAACAACAAGCCTCACTACATATCACTCAGAGAATATACAAAACAGCGGAACATCCAGTACATATAGTAAGAAGATAATATGCAAGCCTCCAGCTCGTCTTCGACATCAGCATCGTGGGAAGCAAGAACAGCACCTGTCACCTGCTACCTAGTCTGCCCATCCCAAAATGGACGAACAGCCCAAGGCAATAAGAGTTAAAACATAAAGCCTTGAGTCAGACAACAGTCTTAGTGAGCGGTAAATTAACTAACAACATACCAAAAGAGCATAAAGGAAAAGGAATAGGAATACAACCCTCCCACTCCACCTCTTTCTACAATGATAGCCCCTAGACACACACTAAGCAGAAGCAAACATAGCAAAGCATACAATTTAAAGTAAAACAATTATCACTCGAGTCAAGGGCGATGTTTTCCAAGTACAAACCCCCAAGGCCTAAACCAAGATCAGATAAGCACCCAGAAAATACCGCTCTTGAGACCAAATGACGATACAACCAAACATCCATGACTCTGGCTATCACTGTTACCATTGCTTCGATATCATTGTTAATTGAATGACCGGCACATTCTTTCAGCCGTCCGTCAAGGGCTAATGGAAACCCCGGTTCTAGACATAACTCCGCACGTCATCGTGACCCGTGCCTAGGACTATCGAATCTGCCCAAAGTACTTGACTACCAATCATTAGCCTTCAGGGACTATCGAATCTGCCCAACGTACTCTTTCTTTGAGCATGCTAGAACCTTCAACAACGATGAGATCTCAGCCTTCTAGTCATCCTCCTCGACGACTATTTCCTTACTAGCTCAAGCGCCTCTCGAGCAAACCATTATCCTCTAACTCGAACCATTTCACCGAGTTATCAACATGCTTGGAATGATCCCGTCTGGATTAGACCAAGACTATCTCATATCATACTTCGCCTCATCATCATCATAGCAAAGCTTCATCTCAACATCATCATCAAATCTATCCATATGAGTTTCATCATCCGCTACATATGCCACGAGCAGCTTTTCCAATCCAAGAGTCTTTCCCTTAGCTTTTGAATCATCTTCGACCAACTTGTCTAAATCAAATCATCAATCATCTAATTCATAGCAATCAATCAAGTCAAACATTAATCCAAGTAATCAAGCATTCAAATATGATCTAAATAGACAATTATAACAATAATGGCAATTTCGTAAATAAAGAGTCAATAGTCTAACAAGCATGAAATCATGAGTAATGTCTCTACAACCTTGATGAATGAACTTACATAGGTTAACATGTAGTAAAATGGTTGTCAAATCATCATAAACAATGGATCTATATGGATCTATACTTAGGTTTACAAAAATGCATGGAAATCACTACTTTAACACAAAATCAAGCCAACGATCCGATATACTCCTTTGGATCCGTGTGAGAGATAATCACCACTCACCAAATCACCTAAACACCTTAAAAGAAACCCACTTCAGATCTGGACAGCGAAGAATCTAACTCGATCTATCATAAATCCGCTTCAAACGATGAAATCTCTCTTCGAAGAATGTGGATCTTCAATCTAAGCTCTTCGATCTTCGATTTGATCTTCGATATGGATGGAAGGAATCACTAGATTAGAGTGGAGAAAAGAAGTGAAGAAGTGTAGAAGTCGAGCTCTCAAAATGGCAGCACTTCGTCGCTTCGAAATCCGGATCCCAAAAAGTGAGGAAATGGACGAGTATTTATAGCTGAAATCCTCCTTAAGTCGTCTACTCGGAATTAGGTCGTCCACGACCTAAGAACCCACGACTTACGACTTAGCAACTCAAGACCTCCTACGACTTAACAGCTTTGCCGACCTAAAAACCCACACGACTTAACAGGGTTGCGGCTTAACAGGGTCTCCGACCAAACGCAGGCGCGACCTAACCCATGTGCGTACTTAACACATGTCGAGTTAACACTTTCGACCTACGACTTAACCCATGCGCGCGACTCACGACTTAACTCCAACACAGAGTTTTCGACCAACACCTAAGTCGTCTACGACTTAACACAGACACGACCTAAACTACATATGAATTAACACTTATAAGTGACCTACGACCTATCGCTTCACGACCTAACAACTTACGACCTAAAATCCTTAAGTCGCTCAAACGACCTAACACTTAACACGCTCCTAAGTCGCTCACGACTTAACTTCCTTAGGTCGCTAACTCGTTTACCCTCTTAGGTCGGAAATCCTTAGGTCGCCAGTTTCTATGAGTCGCCTATTTCCTTAAGTTGGTCATATACTGTAGGTTCTTCCAATCTCTTAGGTCGTTCACTCGACCTAGCCTACCCGACGACTCAACTTCTAAACGGCTTAAGTTACAACATGGCTTAACTTTTAGACAACTTAACTCCTACACGACTTAAGCTCTAGTCGATTTAAACTCGGGACGACTTAACAATACTAACAATCTAATAACGACTGTTTTACAATGTTTCGATCCGTAAAAATACGGGTCGTTACAGAATGGGTAAATTAGTTTTAAAAATAAATAGTGACTTATTTTTAAAGATGTGAGAGAGAAGTGTATTTCCCCGAATAGCCAAGAACGTTTTCAAAGCAAATTTTAAGTGTAAGCTAAAAGTTTAAAGTTGTTTTAAAATATGTTTAGAAAATTTATTATTCCTAAATGTTTAAATTTTAAAGCAAGTATATTTCAAATTTATTATTTAGTAAATATTTAAAGATGACTTGGTATTATGTTTTAAAGATAAAAACCTAGTTTCATATTTTAATAAGTAGCTTTATTTTAAATATTCTTAAAGTATATATCTTTGAATAAAGTATTAAAGTAGTTTTAATCTAAATGTTTTGTTTAAATTATATTTTATAATATAGTATTTTAAATTATTTTAGAAATCTTAAGTGTTTGTACTTGGTGATTTCAGTGGAAATAGAAAATATTTGGGAAATTTATTCCATGAGAGAAGAACGGTTTGAAACTATTTTCAAAGGGTTGAAAAGTGGAAATATATCTTGCGAAGATATTTTGAGATTAATGAATAATTTGGGAGAAATTATTTATTGATTGACGATTGTTGTGAATGTTATTTGATAGTTAAACAACCGACTATCAATATTGGCCAATGCGCTGATCGTTCCGAAGAGACCGGGATCGGGATTAATTTCTCGAAAACCACTTCGATTCGGTTTGTATGTTTTCGTGGGAAAACGAGTTTGGAATCGAAGATGGAGCAGTGAAGTGCAAGGGCTAATCGCTACTAATCCTGAGGGTGATTCCAAAATGGATGTAGTAGGAGTAGTGCCTTCGGTTCCGTTCGAACCCGGAACAGACTTGTATGGATGAATGCTTTCGGAACATCGTCAGGTGGATGGTGGGCATTCTAAGTGATGCATTCTAAAAAGGTAACGCTTAGCCTCAAGCCTCATCAACCAGGAATGACAAAAAATCAGGGGTTATGTAGCAAGGCTATATGAGTAGCGCCCATTAGGGTGAGATCATCCCTGTCTAGATGTCCCTTTTATTTCGGTTGTATGGCGGTTGGTCGCGCCAACCGTGGGGTGATCTTACTTGGAATTACCCTTAGGTAGTTCCGGTCTTGT
The DNA here is from genome assembly GCA_030737815.1 of Allium fistulosum. Lineage (NCBI taxonomy): Eukaryota > Viridiplantae > Streptophyta > Magnoliopsida > Asparagales > Amaryllidaceae > Allium > Allium fistulosum. Next base: position 637,947,709 of record CM060907.1, on the reverse strand, counting down.
GTTGCAGGGGATTGGGCGTGGTCCTCGGTACGCTGATCTAGACCAGGTACTGTGACAGGTGGTACCCCGGTGCCTAGTCATTAGTTGGAAATCCATTCTCCCTACGTGCCTTTACGGTTTTGTTTGTATACCTATTAGCTGGAATTTAATAGATGTAACAATTTCGGCTATTTAAATATGTATTTGTATATAGACACTATTATAATATCAGAAGGATTTGATAAAAAAGTGTTTTGGCTATCGTAAGGTTAAAACCCGACATGTTTATTTGTGGCATGGTCTTACGAGATGCTTTTGATTTCAAAGGGTTTGGAAAACTTTAATAATCCAATTGAGTGTGTTTTCTCACGCTGGTTTTCCAGACTGACTCGAGTGTTATTTTATTATAATGCTCGGGTCAGACCGAGTATTATAGATTACAGGAAAGGATACTTTGGAGCTCAGGAGACGAGCTGGATGGCGAGACGTATCACACGTATATGATGTATATTCCGTTGTATTGTGTATGTTGTGTATTCTATATGTGGGACAAGTTATTATAACTGTCCTGAATTGTGGTGTTGATTATATTGTACTCTGATGTTGTATTCTGATGATGTATGTATAAACTGATATAGTTTCTTTCTGTAAAGATCAGTTATTATCTATTATATTTTATTCCGCTGAGATGTGAGATTCTATTGTGTTGTTTTCTATTTTCTTCTTCTACCCCCTTCTTTTTAACCCTAATGGTTCGTATTTCCGTTCACTTTGAGTCGATATGTTGGAGAATAGTGTCGACTTAAGGGGTACGGGTTTGTGGGCTGTTACAGTGGTATCAGAGCTTAGGCTGGTGATAACCTTGGCTCTGGTGGGGATTACTGATTAGAAATAGAGTTCGTAGTACTCTAAAATGAGTTTGAGTGTATTAATAGATATGAGCGTGTATTTGTTAGTGGATATAAAATTGTTTTATATTGTGTTGATTGGTTTGTTGAGTAGTTTATGGATTTTGGTCAATACGAGTAATTTACGTTATTAATAGGGATCTCTAAACACTTGAATAGAACAATTCGACATAGTATTGTTTTAAAATAGGGTAAATGAAATAATTTTACCCAAATTATTTTTGTATATAAAAGAAATAATTTTCATAAATTATTATAGATTTGTATGGTTGCTTGGATGGTAGGAAGTGATAATATTAAATTATTATCACTATTGTGAGGAAATTGAATAAGAAATTGAAATCATAACTAACAGCTAAGAAATAAATTCATATACAAATGAAGTTTATAAATGTGAATTATAAATGTGATTTATAATTGGAAATGAGATAAAAATTCCAGAATGATATTTGAATAAGAATTGAAAGGATTTGGGATTCGAAATTTTGGAAATTAAATTCCTTTGAGTTTGGAAATGGTTTTCAAAGGTTTTGGGGAAATAATGGTGATATTATTCGAAAGCATTTTTGAGTTGGATATGAAATCTGAGGAGATTTGGAATTTAAAGTATTTGGAAAAAAAATTGAAAAGATAAAAGCATTTAACTCTCTTTCGGTCGTTGGAAAATAACTTCGGTGATGACTGCAGCATCATCGATGTTCATTTTCGAGTTTCCAAGAGAGAAATTGCTGCCTGGAGATTTTTAAATTGGATATAATTGATTTCAAAAGGTGATTTTGAAATTTTGGGAAATTGTTTAAACTCTGGAATCTTATTTAAAATGTTTATGGAATAATAAAAATATATACTTGGCTAAATAAATGTATAATCCCGAGTTAAAAAGTAAAATGTGAATGGGATTGATTGTAAATAGATGAAAGTATGGATATAAATAAGTTTGTGACTTATAAAATTTAGAAGTGGAGTAAATAAGCCAAAATAAAATTGTTTTGTATTTTGGGAAATGAATAAAAATCCAAAACTTAAATTATAAAATAGATTGAACTCAAGTAAATAGTTAAAGTGATTTTTGTAATAAAAATCAAATATTGGGTATAAAATTTGAATAAACTAATTGATAATTAATTAGTTAATGAAATATGGAAATGGAACTTGAATTGGTTAAATGCAAGTTGAATACCAATTTAATGTGACAAATGTTTAGTTTGTAAATAAATTGTGGAATGAGTATTTGATGAAATCAATATGGAATGCAAAATGAATTGAACGGAATCAATTGGAAATGAAATAGAATAAAGTATAAATTGAGTTGGTATTAATTTAAATTAGTTATAAACTAGAATGGATATTCTATTAAGTGAATATCATTGAATTTGCATAGAATGGTTGTCGTTTGACGCAAACGAGATTGTATAAAATTCTATGAGTTAATAGAAGCAAATAAAATTGATTTTGGAATCAATTGTAATGAATATTGGTTCGTTTGGATTAAAATGAATTGAATGTAAGCAATGAAGTGTAAACCATTTAATGGAACGAAATAGAGAATGAATAGAGTGAGTTGGTGTGTGAATGGATTGAAAGCATTTAAATTTGTGTTGGAACCTTATAAATTTGCTTATGTTATGCATGTGTTTAGCTATTGAAATTAAGTGAAATGTTAATAAACTTTGTATATTTTTCACTTACATATTTAAATTGAGTAAGTACAGGTTTTTGGAAGCCGTTGGCTGGTTTTGATCGCGCAAAATGCTAAATAAATAAGCCGCTTGCTTAAAAATGCTAAATAAGGTATGCCTACGTAATAAAAGATAGGAAATATGAACTGTTGTTTGTTTTTTTGTTTTCCGACCGTGTGGGTCGATGTATATATATTTATATCTCTTGTCAAATTGCAAAAGCTCCTCCGTACAAAGGAGACTCTGCCAAAAAAATTTGAAAATTTTGGGAGTTAGAAATTTTTTTAAGCAAATAGAATTGAAACTGAATATTGAAATCTAATTTAAAATTGTGTATGTAAAGTAAGGTGAAATCGAAGAAATTGTTCGAAGAAACTAAAGGAAGAAAAGTTGCAAATAAACTTTTATTTGAGATTTTAGATAAATTAGTGAGTGAAACTAATTAAAAAGAAATGGTTAATTAAATATGGGTTGAGATAAGGTGAATAAAACTCAATATTCCGAGTTAGAAGATGAATTGAATTCAAGAAAAATTGAAAATGAAAATCTGAATGGAAATTGGGAAAAAAGTATTTATATTTGAAATGAATTAGTAAATTGAAGCAAATTGAAATTCATATGGAATTGGAATTCAATTTGAATATAAAATTCAGCAGCGAAGTAGTAAAAATAAATATAAGAAGTATATAAAATATTTATATTGAACTTAAGAAATGAAAGGATGAAATTCTTAAGTAAATTGGTATTGGAAATATACTAAGTGATTTTGGGATGGAGAAATATACTAAGTGAATAATTGAATGAAGATTTAAACTGGAAGTTGTGACAAGGGAAAAGTGTGAATAAGTGAATAACAATCATAATGAATGTGAACAAAAAAGGAAATTGATATAGTTTATAATCAATTGGAATTAATACGTAGGATGTACGTATATTATTTTATTCGCATAATGGTTTGATCCAGATTCGAGCATAGAATTTCGAGATAGTTATATCGATCCAAGTTGGGATTTTTCACTCGATTTTCGACGGCGAACCCTGGATATGGAATTTTGATTGATTCTGGAAATTCTCTATCATTGTTTGTGGCTATGCAAGGAGAATGACGGTTTCTGATCAAGAAACCAGATCTGAGTCCGCACTAGGATGTCGGGTGGACGATACTTGTTCGGAAATGAAATTGTGTGATCGAGTGAGCGATCAGATTTGGTATTGCGTACGGATGATATATGTGCATCGTATGGGCTGAAGTAAAGTAGATATTGAAAATTTTGAAAGAAAGTGAATAAAATTATTTGGATTCTGTGATTGGATATTATTGCTAAGTAGGGCACAGGTGTTTAAAAAGCAAAAAGGAAATTGGGATTTTTGATTTCAGAACATAAATTGAAATTTGCTCGACAAAGGTATGTGTTTAAATTTCTGTACGAAAATTGATGACTTCCTTGTCTAGCCACTTGGCTTTTTGTTTTCTTTTGAAATTTGGGGGCCGTAGAGGCATTTTGTAGTTGTACCGAGCTAGCCGCACAAAGGAGACGCTGGTAAAAAATTTCGAAAATTTAAGGAGTTAGAAAAATTTTGAGAAAATTTTGATAATTCAAAATTTGGTTTCAAATTTAAATTTGAATTGTTAAGTCATATTGTTTGGGACTTATGGATGAGTTTGGAAAGTTAGTAAGAGGGATAGTGTGTCTTTAATATAGAGATTGTTTTGGGAAGTCATTGAAAATTGTTTGGTTTTGGGAAAAAGTAAACGGGTATTGGACTATTCTTCTTACCTAGCAATTTCGGGGACGAAATTCTTTTAAGGGGGAAGGAATGTGACGACCCGTAATTTTTGGATATTTGAAATTGGAATATTTTATTGATTTTAAATATGCAAAAGTGAATTTTTAACTTGAATTTCAAATATCACTATTTATTGGGTAATTTAATTATTAAATTAAGTAATTTGAAGTCGGGTAAAATATTGAATCTTCAGTTTCAAGCTTGTTAAAAATATTTTAAAGGCTTAGAAAATTCATATTAATGATACTGAAGATAATAGAACTTTTAAAATTGAATTTAAAAGTGGTTTGTTCAGTTTTAAAAATATATTGTTTAAATTGAATTTAAAAATAGCCTTCCGAGGCACAGTCTCGGAATTCGACGAAATCAGTTTCATTGGATCCGTAATATTGTATTATTATCGGATTTCAAATTTCGTAGTGGTTGGAGTTGTTGTGTGAGCGTACGATATATAAACGCGTTGAATTTATATCGGAAAATTTAATAAAATAACTGGGTCCAAAAAGCTATCTTCTCCATACGATCGAATTTGGACTCGAAACCTTTTCCATTTCATTCGGAATAGGGCTATAACATTATGAATGCCTAGCGGCACGCCTCGATAGGAGATCGAGATTTTTGGTTGCGAAATCGAGATGATTTAAATTAAAATATATATATCTGATCAAAATCAAATCATGACCACCTTTTTGCAAGATGAAACGTACACGTTTCCATTGTCTTCTCCTACACGCCACCCTATCCTATCTTTTCGCTCAATAAAAAATCAATGTCTCGTGTTCCTCCATTATCATTTTAAAACTCGCGCAATAGTTTCAAATCTGAGAAAAAAATCGATGGCTTCAGTTATAAATCTCTATCTCCAGTACTCCACTCCCATCCCCATTCCTCTTGTTCCAGGATCGAAGTCATTTCCTCTTCTCGAATGAAATCAGATCCATTTTGTTCTATATGTATATAAAAAAAATGAACCTGCATTCGAATCGAACAGCAAGGCAGGTCGATTCGACGAAGGGAGCTCGAGAGTGCAACCGAGGCATTCATTCTCGGCAGCGGTAGAGCACACGAATGGGGGAAGTAAGGCTGCATCGGCACTATATTTGCTAGAGGAGGCGGCGTTCATGATGGGTTTGGGCGCCTGTGAAATCACGATGAGGGGAGTTGAGTGCGTGGGTGTCTATCGTCGGGGTTGATTGGGCAAGGTCGAGTTCAATTTTGGGCATCGCGTTAGCAAGGCGACTCGAATTGTTGTCGCAGTCGTAGTCGAAATGGCGACGACAAGCCACATGTATCGAGTAGTAAGGTATAATCTCTGTTTTAATTAAAATGTCAATTTAAGGTTAATGATAGATAATTCAAATTTATTTCATTGATACCAGAAACTTAAAAAAAAGTAGATTTCCGTTTAAAATATATTTATACATATGTGGATATATTGGGAATGTTTACACAGTAATTATGTATATGTATATAGAATTGAAAATAAATAAATAAATAATATGGGAATTTTTATTAAGGTGTTATAGTGATTAATTTGGTCAATAAACTTATCTAATTTATTTTAGTTACAAAAAGGTTTCTAAAAGGAAATGTTAGTTTAAAGGTAAATTATTAGTTTAAAATAAATTTCTTAAACGGTAAATGATTTTTCAATTAGTTCAAATATTAATAAATTGTATAATGCTTATACAAGGTTTAAAATCATGGAACAAGCCAGTTTGGAACGGATTTGCAAACAGCAAAATTAAAGGTGAGTTAATCTCACTCATCTGGGTTTAATTTAAATTTAAATGATTAAATTTAAATATTTGGTTGAATGATTAAATTGATTGGATGTGATATACTATATAATAGTATATATATATATTTATTGGAGTGATCGATTTCCCGCATTATATAGCGGATGAGACCCTATGCGCCGCATAATAGCGGGTGATATTATATTAAACCCATATACCGCGATATTCCACCTCGAAGTGGAATTGGTATTGTGCTAACATCTGTGGATGCAGGGAAAACAGGTTGGAGGGATCCAATTGGATTCCTCAAAACGTTGAATTTATTTTATATTCAGCGATGTGAATTATGTGATGATTATATCTGAAATTTAATTATGAAATGCTATGGCTTGGTTGGATATATATGGAAATTTGTGGGAATGAAAAATAAGTTTGAATTTTTAAAGGAAATTAAAAGGGAAATTTTTAAGTAAATAATATAGTGATTTCAAATGAATTAAAGGAATGAGTTTAGAAAAGGAATAAAGGTTTGATTTTAAATCCTATATAATAAATTCAAGGACGGGTAAAATACGGATTTTGAATAAGTGAGAAAAAGGGATTTGAGTTAAAGAACTTAAGCAATATTTCTAGTATGAAGAAATATATTTTTAAAATTCAAGATTTGAATAAGCTCGGAAAATAAAAGGGAATTTTGAAATAAAATAAGAAAATTATATCTTCAGTTTTAAATAAGATTTTAAATCATAATAAAGAAGTTAAATCTGGAATTAAAAGAATTAATGGATTTTAAAATAAATTGAGTAAGTAAAGGAATTTATTTTAAATGGAGTTAATTCTGAAAATCAATTTGGAAATTGATTTAGTGTTGAAACTGTGATTTAAAGGAAGACGAGACTATGGAATTTATAAACTGGGTTTATAAAGTGAAGTAATATATCAGTGGATATTTGGAAGAATAAATTCACAGTGGGAATTTATTAAAGGAATGGGTAAATTAGTTTTAAAAATAAATAGTGACTTATTTTTAAAGATGTGAGAGAGAAGTTTATTTCCCTGAATAGCCAAGAACGTTTTCAAAGCAAATTTTAAGTGTAAGCTAAAAGTTTAAAAGTTGTTTTAAAATATGTTTAGAAATTTATTATTCCTAAATGTTTAAATTTTAAAGCAAGTATTTTTCAAATTTATTTAGTAGTAAATATTTAAATATTACTTGGTATTATGTTTTAAAGGATAAAAACCTAGTTTCATATTTTATTAAGTAGCTTTATTTTAAATATTCTTAAAGTATATATCTTTGAATAAAGTATTAAAGTAGTTTTAATTTAAATGTTTTGTTTAAAGTATATTTTATAATATAGTATTTTAAATTATTTTAGAAATCTTAAGTGTTTGTACTTGGTGATTTCAGTGGAAATAGAAAATATTTGCTAAATTTATTCCATGAGAGAAGAACGGTTTGAAACTGTTTTCAAAGGGTTGAAAAGTGGAAATAAATCTTGCGAAGATATTTTGAGATTAATGAATAATTTGGGAGAAATTATTTATTGATTGATGGTTGTTGTGAATGTTATTTGATAGTTAAACAACCGACTATCAATATTGGCCAATGCGCTGATCGTTTCGAAGAGACCGGGATCGGGATTAATTTCTCGAAAACCACTTCGATTCGGTTTATATGTTTTCATGGGAAAAACGAGTTTGGAATCGAAGATGGAGCAGTGAAGTGCAAGGGCTAATCGCTACTAATCTTGAGGGTGATTCCAAAATGGATGTAGTAGGAGTAGTGCCTTCGGTTCCGGTCGAACCCGGAATGGACTTGTATGGATGAATGCTTTCGGAACATCGTCAGGTGGACGGTGGGTATTCTAAGTGATGCATTCTAAAAAGGTAACGCTTAGCCTCAAGCCTCATCAACCGGGAATGACTAAAAATCAGGGGTTATGCAGCAAGGCTATGTGAGTAGCGCCCATTAGGGTGAGATCATCCCTGTCTAGATGTCCCTTTTATTTCGGCTGTGTGGCGGTTGGTCGCGCCAACCGTGGGGTGATCTTACTCGGAATTACCCTTAGGTAGTTCCGGTCTTGTGTTGCAGGGGATCGGGCGTGGTCCTCGGTACGCTGATCTAGACCAGGTACTGTGATAAGTGGTACCCCAGTGCCTAGTCATTAGTTGGAAATCCATTCTCCCTACGTGCCTTTACGGTTTTGTTTGTGTACCTATTAGCTGGAATTTAATAGATGTAACAATTTCGGCTATTTAAATAAGTATTTGTATATAGACACTATTATAATATCAGACGGATTTGATAAAAAAGTGTTTTGGCTATCGTAAGGCAAAAACCCGACATGTTTATTTGTGGCGTGGTCTTACGAGATGCTTTTGATTTCAAAGGGTTTGGAAAACTTTAATAATCCAATTGAGTGTGTTTTCTCACGCTGGTTTTCCAGACTGACTCGGGTGTTGTTTTATTATAATGCTCGGGTCAGACCGAGTATTATAGATTACAGGAAAGGATACTGTGGAGCTCAGGAAACGAGCTGGATGGTGAGACATATCACATGTATATGATGTATATTCCGTTGTATTGTGTATGTTATGTATTTTGTATGTGGGACAAGTTATTATAACTGTCCTGAATTGTGATGTTGATTATATTGTACTCTGATGTTGTATTTTGATGATGTATGTATAAACTGGTATAGTTTCTTTCTGTAAAGATCAGTTATTATCTATTTTATTTTATTCCGTTGCGATGTGAGATTCTGTTGTGTTGTTTTCTATTTTCTTCTTCTACCCCCTTCTTCTTTAATTTTAATGGTTCGTATTTCCGTTCACTTTGAGTCGACATGTTGGAGAATAGTGTCGACTTAAGGGGTAGTGGTTTGCGGGCTGTTATAGATATGTAGAGAGTTTTCCATTATACAGGGATGAAGAAGAAGGTGATAGAATTTTCCATTGGGCGTTTGACGTGCCAAAATGAAAAAGATAGAATTGATTAGGCAGTAAATAAAGGCCGCACAAGATCGCCAGAAATCCTATGCGGACAAGCGAAGAAAAGAGTTAGATTTTGGAGTGGGGGATATGGTGTTTATCAAAGTTTCCCCTCTTTAAAAGGTTATGAGATTTGGAAAGTCGGGAAAGTTGGCATCAAAATTTGTTGAGCCTTTCCCAATTTTAGAAAGAATAGGAAGACTTGTTTACCGTGTGGAGCTACCGGATATAGTAGCAGGAGTACACGACGTATTTCATGTTTTACACTTAAGGAAATGCTTTCATAGCACAACAGTTGTGGTAGATCCTGATCAATTGGGGGATATTGAGACAGAGCTAATAGTATCCCGTGCAACCGCACGCAATGTGGAGCACGGAACTAGGAAACTCTGCAACAAAGAAATTAGGCTGGTTCGAGTAGGATGGGGGGAGAATCTGGTGGAAAGCATGAGGACTTCTCATTCTAAGCTTTTCACTGGTAATTTTTTATCTCCAAAATTTGGTTTTGGTTACATCGTGGTAACTAGATTGAATGGTAGAAGATGGTTCTACACTTTTACTATCACTTTTGCACTCATAGAACATTTTTTGCATGTTTAGGGTGTTTTGCATACATACTTCTATGTCACGATCATACACTCATGCTAGGATCGAGCTCACTTATAGTCTGTATGCAAACACAATCACATTGCACTTTTGGTTGAATAGATGGTTGTCTAGGTAACTTGGTTATATAACAAAGACTTTTATTTGCACGTTACGCTATTCGCCCCTTAGAAAGATTTCGAGGGCGAAATCCTTTTTAGGGGGGGATGTAATACCTCGTAAAAAATAATAAGAAATAGATAAATTAGATAAATTAATTAAATAAGGTAAGGCTAAAAATGAAAATTTTGCAAAAGTCTGAATTTGATGATGGAAGTTATACTGTCGCGTTCGTGGTGAAATTCTGATTAATTTCCATATAAAATGTTCTGAAAATGGAGCTCAGACAAAAAGTTATGGATGTTTGAAGTTTTCGAATTCAAAATAATTTAAATAGAATTCAAATTCAAATAAATGATTACTTCTTAAATTGGAAATTCAAAAAGTAACAGCACTTAGACTTGGGGATTAAGTAAATGTTAAAATAAATGTTAACGTTAATTGGTTAATTAAGGAATAATATTAAACGATAAACAAAACATTAAAAATGTTCCCAAAGTAGCTTCATCGGTCGACCACCTATCTTGGGTTGGTCAGCTGCTTGGAATCGATTGGTAATGTAGGGGCGGTAGGCCGCCTACCTTGGGTCGGTCGGCCGCTAGCAATCGACCGGTAAGGTAAGGGCGGTCGACCAACATATATTGTTGGTGGCTAGCATTTCTGCATTTAAAAGTACCGGATTTTATTATTTTAAACCGACTTAAATCTGACGGTTCTGGTACATTCTAACCGCTATAAATAAGAGCCTAGCCCCCTCACTTTTATTCACAAATTATTTTGGGAATCTAGCAGAGCTCTGCAAGTTTCTCTCTCCAAAGATTTAGAAATTTTCTTTAAGGTTTAAGTAAGAAATTGCATATGTTTTGTTTATTTTCTAATCCTTTTCTCCTTCAATCCCTCAATTTCTGAATCTAATCCTTATGCAATTCCCCTGTTGCATATTTCTAGAAAAAAGAGAGATTTGAAGGAGATTATTATAGGCATGAAATATCCAAAAAGAGGAAGAGTTATGGACCTATGGTGAGTGGAAATCATAGTCCTTCTATTTTAATAATTGATTAGTGTGGTTTGGATTTGATATATGCCTTTGGGAGTTTTGGTCTACCAAAACATCACATTAAAACCCCCAAAATTTCCCAAAGTGAAATGTTAATTCTTAGGTTGGAATGTCAATTGTTTATATATATATATATATTAGAATAATGGGAATTGTTTAGATTTGTAATTTTAGTATTTTACCTTCTATGCCACTTCTTATTCCTTTTCTTTGAATTTGATCAAGGTTTTGATTAGGAACTGATGTGTAAGACATGGATTCTTATTCTTAGTTTGCATCGTTTATTTCCACAATTTGACTAGAAAGTCACTTGTCAAATTTTATATAAAAAGAAGTTGAATAGAGCATAAAAATAATTGAAATTGTAATTATTGGTTTATCCCACCGTTTTAGTATAAAATAAGTTGAGTTTGAATTTTATTTGTATACAAGTCTATCGATTTGATTTTGGATATTGGATTTATGGTATATTGATACTATGGAAATGGAACTGGCATAACTTAGAAAGAGTTGACATTTAAATACTAGTTTAAGGCGTAATCCCCGCATGCTTAGAAGTTGCTAGGCGCATACTAATATATATATATATATATATACATATACATATGCATATATTAGCATAAATAACGTATAATTATAATGTATTAATTACATAGTTAATAAGCTATTAATTGTCATTAAATCCCCCTTAGGAAGGTAGTTAATTGTAGAGGCAGAATAAGAAAGATTTCTTATAAGGCCTAAGTAATGGGTTCGGTGAGATGTTCAATAATATGTATATAGAGTTTTATAAATTATGACTAAGTTATAGGGATGCAAGGTCAGTCAACAGCACACGGAAGTCTGCCCTGCTAATCTAGTTACCAAAAGTGTGAGTTTGGGGCTGAAGTGAGACATCATCTATAATAAGTAACTACGGATGATGCGAGTTAGTCCCAAATTCTATAGGGTAAATCTGCTCAGCTAATATGGCTATCGGTACCTACAAATAATCGAACTAATGTGAGACGTCACTATGGGTACGGGTCATAATATGGAGATCCTACTTCAAGGATTGATAAGTGGTTGTGTGAGGGCCCGCTTTGATATGAAGTATTACATGGGTGAAAAGATTCCGTGCAATGTCAGCTATATAAGTACTAGTAAGGAGTCCGTCTTGGGATAGATATTAAATGACGAGGACTTGCCTTAAATGAGGTATTAAATGGTAGAAGTCTGCCTAGTTTCCATTAAAAGGTATTAAGTGACTTGGGTACCATCCCTTACATTGATATGACATTATCGATCATAGATATGGGTTATTGGGTTGAAAGCATAATGGCTATAGAGTTGGATTGAGAAAGCCTTGGGGCTTAAAATCAGAAGACTTAGAATAATATTGATAAACGAAAAACGTATTCCTATTTAAATTATACTTCCCAAGTACTATAATAGTAAGGCTTGAGATTTTTATTCACCAGACATATGTTGTTCTGACTCTTTCCTTATTACAACACAGATTAGGAAAGACAATGCTGAAGGCGGAGGTGAGGAGGAAACTTGTGGTAGTTACTTATTTATCTATTCATGTTATTTTCTGATGTACCCATTGAAAATGATGTTATATTTTGAGTACTACAGATATATGATGGTTTTTATTGATATTGTGTTATGGATTTTTATGACATTTGAGTTTTAAATGAAATGGGTACTATTTTTATTATTATATTTTATCCTTCAATCATAAGTTTTGTATGTGTAGATAAGTAGCTATATATTGTTCTTTATACCAACCAACGGCTAGTTTTGGAATGGGTCTAAGTTTTGATTGGCCTTTTCTTAGTCGGAAATTAGGTCTGTTTCAGAGCGGGTTGTTACATCTTGGCTTGAAATAGAGCGCTAGTCAGCTTGATGGTTCTCTCAAGTGATTCGTCGCTATGTGCTGCAAGTTCTTGTTGAAGCATGAGAACACCCTTCTTCTGTTATTTGAGGGAGGTCTCATAACACTCCCTAGCCTTCTATCAATTGCCATAGATCTGTCTGATCTCGCCCTGGATAGGGAACATCATGACAAACCGGTTGTAAGAAACGATGGCATCCAATTCAGTAAGGGTCGGTCGTCCTATCAAAAGATTGCAAGCAAAAGGGCAATCAACTACTACAAAGTTTACTTGAACCTTTGCAGTAAGGGATTACTGCTGAATGTTGTCATGAGTGAGGTGGTAACGTTGGAACAATGTCCACACCCCCAAAGCTATAAATAGGTAGGCCCCAAGGGGTGAGGCTGGAGGCAGGAAGCTTGAGAGCCTAAAAAACATGCATGAACATGACGTTGACTGAGTTATCCCCATCCACGAAGGATCGATGCACATTTGAGTTGGCTATTTCCAAAGTGATGACCATAGGATCATTATGGGGTAAGAGACTAATTCTCTGTCCTCGACAGTGAAAGTGAAGGATTGATTATCTTCCAGTCTGGGTGTTTTGGATGCTCAGTGCTCTGAAGATATATTTGGCTGTTTGAACCCACTTCCCTCTCATACCAAGACTATGGCCCTCGCCTGCTGCTGGCCACATGCAAACTCCACATATGGCCAAGATGCTGATATTTCCATGACGTTGTTGTTGGGGCGGGGTCGGTTGGCTGTTGTGGTTGGTCCTATACTCCACCTGAAGTCGAACAAACTCCAAAAGCATCCCCTCTAGAATTAGTCTTTCAATTTCATCTTTGAGCACCCAACACTCGTCGGTGGAATGGTCATTGATTTGATGTAATTTGAAGTATTTGCCATTGCCAAGAGGTTCCTCCCTTCTTCCGCCTCTAGAATTGTTTAGTCTTTGAAATTGTACCCAATCCTGGGCTATAGAAATATTATCTCAATATCCCTGTTAAAAGTAGCATAGTTAGCATAACTAGACCTGTATTGGGTGCCGGTCTCTGCACGCCTCTTGGAGTTGCTTTATCGACCATTGCCTCATCGCTGGGCATTCTCACGAGGATTGGCTTGAGTGGTACATCAGGTTTTATTTTCGCTCTTAGAAAGATATGCATCCTTCATCCTCATTATGTCATTCGTCCACTGATAGAAGTCAATTAGGGACATAGCCAGCTACTTTTGAAGCTCCCTCTACATTCTTGATTTACACCTGACCCTCTAACATAGGTCCACGACTAGGCTGTTCATGTTAGTTCCCCTTGCTCGAGTGGATTCTTTATTGAAGCGATTGACATACGACCAAAGAATCTAGGTTGGCCTTTGTCTAATGTTTATCTAACTAGCTAGCCATTATAACATGGGTTTTTGACGTAAAGAACCTGGCCTTGAACTTTGCACGTTGTTGGGTCTAAGAATGGAAGCTGCCTAGCTGCAGATGTAGGAATCAATCGGAGGCCGGTCCTATCAGAGTGGAAGGAAAAAGCATGCACTTTGCTAGGCTAGAAAGATGGCCGGCACGAATGATGGATTTAAAGGCAGTAATGTGATCAGATGGGTCAGCACTCCAATCATCCTGACCAATGTATGGCAAGGCATACCGCGTGTGATGTAAGTGTTCAAGATATCCTCAAAAAATGTCTCACCATTCTCGTCGTCATAAAAGGCTTCGCCCTCAGTGTTTCGGGCTTGTATTCTGTTGAGCTGTCAACGAAGGATGTTCCTTTCCTCCTAAAGGCCAACATAAGCCTACTATGAGATTGTTTGGCCAAAGACTGACTGTAGGCTCAATTGGCATCTTTGTGGAGAGGGAGGTCAGTGATGGGAATGTGAGTAATGATGACGATGATGAGTTGGAGTAGGAGACCTCTCTCTTTATGCACAAGGGCGACCATGGATGACCAGCCTATTCCTCTCTTGATCTAGGCATGGTTGCACCCATATGGGATCGAGAGTGCACCAATGGGGCCCTTATCTCTCCACCGATGGGGCCCTTGGCTCTCCACCGATGGCATAGGCACCACCGTTAAGATGCTCATACCTCAAGTCTCGTGCTCTGTTTGTCTCCGGTAGGCACTCAAAAACTAACCATCGTTCTACTGAAGGAGAGCATCGATGTCTTAGTTCCCCATGGTGGTCATCTCTGGGTCAATGTCGATAACGAGACTTGGCACATGCGTAGCATGTCTCCTTGGACGGGCATGAACAACCACGACCTGGGTTTCAGGCACGGCCCTACCCCAGGCCTTAGCGATGTTCATAAGGTCATAAGCATTGGAGGGATAGGCTGGAGAGGAGTTAGTTTGATCATTGGAGGGCGTGGTGGGAAAAAGTTCACAGCTATTTTAGCATCCAACCTCGTCCTTAATTCATTCATCTCGCTAGCCAGAGTTCCCACATTGGTTAAGCTTTGGATCATGCTTCGTTACATGTCATTGAGCCTAGGGATGAGATTAGCAACGCTGGCGAACGTGTTATCATTAGTTTCATGTTCATTAGAATTAATGAGTTCGTTCTCAACATTAGGATTTGACATGGTGAAATGTGAAAAGAGTATGCAAAGAAGAAAAAGTAAAAAAAGGTGAGAGCTTTTATGGGAGGCCCCTCCTTCTAGTGTTAAAAAATTGAATAATAAATTAGCAACCTTGAAATTAGACTAATGTGTGGTATTAGCAAAGAGGCACTTGCTAATACTAGGCTTAAAATGTAAAATAAGGAGTAAAGCAAGCAAATAATGTAAATGACACAAGATGTAGAGTGGTTCGGCAAAGATTTTCATACGTCCACTAGGAAGATCTCTTACTATGTTTATCACTTACAATTATAAGGAATTACAATCGAATAATAAGAAAATTAACATTTAGTTTACAATGGTTCTAATCCTAAGAGCTTTGAGATGATTCGCTTGATGGAAATGGGTATTCTAAGCATAAAAATTAATTTTGAACCAAATTTCAACCCTTGGATGTAGTAAGGCATGAGGTAATTATAGTAGCCAAGGTGGATGCTGGACGGTTGAGATTGCACAGTAAAACGGGCAGGAAGCATGCTTGGCCATCGATTTGGTCCCATAGGCTGATGGAAAACAGTTGTAACGACCCTAATTTTTTGTAGCATTATTTAGGATATTTAATTAGTTAAATTAAATTAAATAATGTGATGATTAGGGGATTGAGATTTGTGTTAATAGAAGGGTAGCCGTGCCATATAACAAATGAACTTAAGGTGAACTAAAATAAAATAGGTAATGCAAGTAGATAAGGGGTAAAATAGGAATAAGTATATTCTTATAACCTAAACCCTTAGGCCACTCATTCTACACGTTCATTTGCAAAAATTAAACCAAAGAGGCCGGTCACCATTAAGGAAGAACAAGAGGAAGATAAAGCAATCAAAGGAAGGAAGCTTAATCAATTCAAAACCATTCTCAAATCTCAATTCCTTAATCACAAAGCTAAGGTGAATAATGACTACGTCTCATGTTTTTGATTGTTTTCGGTTTTAGATTAAATCCAAATTATTTTGTAAGGTTTTGCTATGTTTTTTATTGTTAAATTGGATATATATGCTTGTTGATGATTTATGCTAATTCATATGAATTTTATGATATGTTTTAATGTGAAACCTTATTAAATGACATCCAAATGCCTTGTAATTTTAGAAAACGGTCAAAAATGATATTTTAGAGATGGGTTTCAATTTTCATAATTTTCTGAATTAATGTGGATTTAATATTAATTTTCTAGTGAAAAAAATGGTTATTTGGGTTTAAAATTAATTATGGCTAATATATGCATATTTTGGGTCAGAAATTAATATATGTTTGAAAACATATTAAAAATGATTTATGGGAATTTTTGTAGATTTTTCCTAAGTGTTTTAATAAGTATATAAAATTATTTAAGGTATGGGACTTAAATGTTTTATATATTTATAAAAGGAGAAGGAGAATTTTATAAATAATTTAATTTGTTTATTTTAGAAATTTTGGCAGTACTTTTAGAAAAGAAATTAGCAACCAATCATGTTTTGACAAACAAGGCAGATTAGTTGAAAAAAATTGCTTTAAAAAGTTAAAAATCGGTTTATACATGGTTTTTACATGTTTCGCCACTTTCGGCACCATACTTCCGCCTCCATCTCCATCGAAACCAAAGCACAGGGTGTCAAAGACTTGGTACATAGTGAATTGTATAAAGGCGAAAGGTACTGAGTTGAAACAAGGGGTTATGAAGGGGTCGAAGCCTTACTTAGTTTTTAAATGAAAATGCACCTACTTTGCTTTTGAAAGGAATGCTTTCGACTTTGTTAGCTTTCGACTCGGTCAAATTGTTTTAAAGGAATGGTTTCAAAAGAGGTTGCACATTTTTGTTTTAAGTAAATGCTTTCGAAGGGGTCAAAACCCCTTACTGCCGCTTTCCACCTTTCGAAGCAAATGGTTTCGAAAGGGTTACTTTGTTTTTAAAACTTAGCCACTTCTCCAGTGCTTTTGAAGGGTTGGTTTCGACACCATCACTTCTTTACTTAGAAAATAGCTTTCGAAAGAGTGCTTTCGACTTAGTAATTCTATGACCCTTTTGTTAATTGAAAGTTAAACCCAAAAGGTTTCGAAATGAATTGTTTCTAATGGTTTCGAAAGGTTATTCCACGTGTTTTACTTGATCCCAAATGCTTTCGAAAGGTTTGATTTTATGAAAAGGATTTAGTGCTTTCGAAAGGTTTAAGATAAAGGTTTCAAAGGGGTGGTTCCCCAATGGTTTCGAAAGGTTTTAAATGGAAGGTTCTAATGTTTTCGAAAGGCAATGTTTATAGTATTTTGATAAGAGAATGTCTAAGGTTTTAAAGCTTTCGAAAGAAAGGTTTTTCAATGTTTTCGAAAGGTTAATTAAGAATGGTTTTGAAAGGTATGTTTTGGCCTTTCGACCTAAGGTTTTACTTGTATCGAAAGGGGTACTTTCAATGGTCTTGAAAGATATTGTTTAAAGGTTTAAACAAAGGTTTTAATTCTTTCATCAACAATGTTTTGGGAAAAGTATATGTATAACATGGAAAAGTGTTTTGAGTAAAGCATAGAATATTGTCCTTGTTTAAGTATGATTTAAAAGGATTAAATCATTTTGAAAAAAAAGGTTTTCAAGGAAAATTTATGGGTAGTTGACCCTAAGTAAAATGACTCGGATATTAGAATACCAGATGAGACTAGCATGGTGTCGCGTCCTATACTTTGGTTAGTAGCCCCTAGCTAATATAAGCCCAAAATTCTAGTGTGTAGGGCTTTGTCACAGGTAAGACTAAAACGATGTTACACACATAAAGAAATCTATAGAGTATAGATAGGTTATTAGTGAGCCCGCAAAACCATTAGGATCAATTGACCCTGGGAGAACTAAGTTAGGGATAGACCGCCTAGAAGAGGAGTATCTAACAGAACTTAGATTATTTGTTTATTTTGTCTGGTAGGCCTGATTCAGCCAAAGGTTAGTAGTTAGCCAAACAAAACTATAGTGTTCGGACAGATAGTCCATTGATTACTAGATTTATATGCTTACATGATATTGATATTATTATTTTAACCAGTTTGGTTGTAGGGTTTTGACTTGCAAAAGATATGTTTTAAAAGGGATATTAGTGAGGGGAAACCCGTTCCGCTAAGTGGCATGGTCTCATATAATAATATATAACTGAGATGTATAGTATGATTCACACCAAGCTTTATGTCTGACTCGAAGTTTATGTTTTTCCCCTTAAACTCTCAGGTGCTCAAAATTGATTTGAGTGGGCTGAGGGTTGAGGATTTTCAGGTTTTAGTAGGTGGATGAATAAAGCTTCCGGAGACGAGCAGGAGACTGATGTTAGCTATATTTAGAAGTTGTTATGTTTTATTTCCGCTGTGATATATTAAGTCTGTTATGACTATTTAGTAATTTGGTCATCCAAGGGGGCATCTTCATATGTCGCTCTTGGCATATTTATGTAATAATTATATTTGATCTGAACCTGGGAAACATTTTGGGACTATGTAACTTGGATAAGAAATGTTGTTTTGAAATGTAATCAGAAAAGTGTTTTAATCTGTGATGTTTTTATTTCATATTCAAGTGCTATACCATTAACATTACCGTATTTGGTCACCGGAAGTTAATACTATGGATGACTACAGCATCCATAGTGCTTAGCTTCGGGCCTCCAGATAAGGGATGTTACAACTTGGTATTATAGCATAGGTTTATGAAAAACTTTAAACTAAAATGATTTTTGAAAAGATAATTCTAAGGAATTAGAGATAAGATTGAGGTATGGGATAACTCTATAGTAACGTACTTGTATTTTCTATATATAAGTATATGCTATACCTCTATTCTCCTATCTCTCTTAGGCTAATCTTTTGTATCTTACGAATACTCGAATGTAGATATGGATGCTAGAAGTGGAAGAGTTAACCTTGGTGGGGGAAGCACCACTACAAATGGAAATGCCATACCAAATACGAGAAGGAACCAAGGTCAAGCATAAGCTGGAAATGTGGGTGTTAGAGTCCTACAAGTTGACATGGGAGCAATGTATCAGTTCTTTGTCAACATGATGCAAGCGGGAGTTGCAGCTGGAGTAGTAGGAGGAGGAAATCAAGAAGCTCCAGTGGTCAACAACTATGCTATTTTGAGTAGGGATTACGCTCGGTTGGGAGGAAAGCCATTCATCGGAACTGAAGATGCAATTGAGGTAGAGAATTAGCCGCTTCATTACGAGAGGATTTTCGCTGATCTAGGGCTCAATGATGAGCGGAAGAGAAGACTCGCTTCGAGACAATTACAAGGAGCAGCGCTGTATTGGTGGAACAACTTTACAGTTGGAGTTAATGAGGAGACAATGACATGGGCTGAGTTCAAGAGGAGGTTTGGAGAGAGGTTTATGTCGGAGATTGCGAAGTCTGCTTTGCTCAGAAAGTTTGTTGAGTTGGTGCAGGGGGAGATGACTATGCTAGAGTATGCTACAAGGTTTGAGGAGTTGGCAAGGTATGCTATGCCATGGTGGATACTGTGATTAAGAAGAACGAGAAGTTCATCGGGGGGTGGAAGCCTGAGCTTGCTAGGGCAATGTTACCACATATCAGGGATCCATGTAAGGTTGTAGTGGAAATAGCTTTGAGGAATGAGGAGATGCTTGATTTTCTTAAGAGAAATAAGGCAAAGGAAGTACAGGTGGGGAAGGGTCAGAAAAGAAAGTTCTTCCATAAGAAAGGATCTCAGAAAGGTGGAGCTGTAAAGAAGGGGAAGTCGGAGGTTGTCTGCTTTAAGTGTGATAAGAAAGGGCATTCCGCTAATGAATGTCGTTTTGGAGAGGGAAAGAAGGTGATCGGGAAGAAGAATATCAGGTGCTTCAACTACGATCAAATTGGACATTACAAGAACCAATGCAAGGAGCCTGCTAAGGATGGGAAGGGCAAAGTGTTTGCATTGGAGCCAGCTACCACGAGGCCAACAACAAAGGAAAAAGGAAAAGCTGTGTTGGGAGATACGCTTCTGATTCATGGTATGTCAGTTAGCGTTCTGTTGATACTGGTGCATCGCATTTGTTTGTATCTCGTTGTTTGGTAGAAAAGCTTAACCTAGAACCCTCATATTTAGTTACTTCCTTCAGGGTTGCAAATCCGATAGGAGGGTATGCAATACTTGGGATGAAGTGTGACCACCTAGAGTTTGATTTGTTAGGTCATACCTTCGGTTGCAGTTTGCATGTGTTTGATTTCGTAGGGTTCGGAATTATTTTGGGTATGGATTAGTTAAGTAAGTACAATGCTAGGATATTTTGCCATGATAGGAAAATATCGCTTAGACACCCTGACTGTAGTGATCGGATAATATACACTGTAGAAAACCCTAGTTGTGAGGTGAATGCTTTGCTGGGTGTTGTGGAGGTAGAAGACGAGTTAAATCGAGTTTTCATGGTTAGAGAATTCGCGGATGTTTTTGAACCGGTAGTAGGACTGCCACCGAAACGAGCCATCAAGTTTTGGATAGATTTAGTACCTGAAGAAGAACCAGTAAGTAGACCGCCAAGCAGAATGACACCTACCGAGATGAGGGAGTTGAAGGTGCAGTTGGTGGGTTTGGAAGGCAAGAATTTTATCAGACCAAGCAGTTCGCCTTGGGGAGCAGCCGCAGTGTTTGCTAAGAAGCCGGACGAATCGTTAAGGTTATGTATCGATTATCGTAAGTTGAATGAGAAGACTATAAAGAATCGATATCTGTTGCCTAGAGTTGACGATTTGTTCGATCAGTTGAGTGGAGCCAAAGTATTTTACCAGCTGGATTTAATGATAGGGTTCCATCAGCTTAGAGTAGCAGAGGATACTTTTGATGGAGTTTAGAACTAGATATGGATCGTACGAATGGTTAGTAATGTCATTCGAACTAACTAATGCGCTAGCATTCTTTGTAGATTTGATGAACCGAGTTTTCCGAGAGCACTTGGATAGGTTCGTGTTGGTATTCATAGATGATATTTTATACTCTAAGGATGAAAAGGAGCATGAAGTTCATCTTAGAGTGGTGTTGGAAACATTGAGGCAGCATCATCTAAAGGCGAAGTTTTCAAAGTGTCTTTTTGGAAGAAGGAAGTGAAGTTTCTTGGTCATGTAGTCATAGAGAATGGATTGTCTGTAGATCTGTCTAAGATCGAGGCGGTGAATAATTGGAAGAGCCCCGAGACAGTGACTGAGATAAAGAGTTTTCTTGGATTAGCCTGGTATTATCAAAGATTCATAAAGGATTTCTCGCGAATAACAGCACCGATGACCAAGCTAACGTGAAAAGATGTGAAGTTTGTTTGGACTGATTAGTGTGAGGAAGCATTCCAAAGCTTGAAACACTTATTGACTAATGCACCTGTGTTAGTTGTTCCGGAAGGGAATCATGACTTAGAAGTATATACAGATGCTTGTGGAACTGGGTTAGGAGCTTTGTTAATGCAAAGAGGTAAATTGATTGCCTATGCTTCTCAACATCTTAGACCGCATGGGGTAGGATACCCGACGCATGATTTGGAATTAGCTGTATTGATTTTTGCGCTGAAAGTGTGGAGGCATTACCTTTTGGGAGAAAGATTTGAGTTATATACGAATCATAAGTCATTAAAGTAATTATTCTCTCAAAAGGAGCTGAATATGAGACAGCAGAGATGGTTGGAATTTATAGCTGCTTATGACTTTGGAATTGAGTACACCCAGGAAAAGGCAACAGGGTTGCAAATGCACTTAGAAGAAAACATCAAAATGCAGTGTTGGCAATGATAGCTGAGTGGAAAGATTTGGAAGCGTTGACGACTTGTAGAGTACAGTGGAAATCTGAAGCTGGATCTAGTGGAGAAACCGTAGTGTTATCATGTTTAGACATTCGACCGACAATCATCGAAAAGATTACTTCTAAACAGATGGAGGATCTAGTATTAGTTAAACGGATCAGGAAGTTCAAGGATGGAACCAAGAACGATGACCTAAAGGATTTTAGTCTTGACCAGAATGGGTAGTTGAGAAATAAAGGAAGATTGTGTGTTCCGAATGCGGGAGACATTAGGAAGGAAGTTTTGGAGGAATGCCTTCGCTCGAAGTTCACTATTCATCAGGGAGGAACTAAGATGTATCAGGACATGAAGAGGATTTTCTTCTGGAAAGGAATGAAAAGGGATGTAGGCTTATGGGTAAAGTAGTATCTGAACTGCCAACAGGTAAAGGCCGAACATCAGAAGCCTAGTGGGTTAGGCCTGTTAATGGATACCCGAAAAATCCAAAATCCGTCCGAATCCGTATTCGAAAAAGCGGATATTATTCGATATCCGAAAAGCGGATGCGGATATCCGAAAGAAAATTAGATGCGGAAGCGGATATGGACATATCCGTATTTGAAAAACATCCGTTCGATCCGAAATTAATTATAATAAAAATTGTTATTATTATTGATTTATTATTTAAAGATGACCTTAAAATATATTTAGAAATGAATTGGCCCAAGCCCAAATTGCTCAACAATTAACAAAGAAAATAAAACCCTAGTCGTTTCCAATTTCACTTTCCTCAGCTGTTACTTTCCAATTTCACTTTCCTCACTTTCCTCCGCCGTTTCCAATTTCAAACCCTAAATTGCTCTCGTGCTCCGCCTTTTGTCGCAGCTCACCTCATCTTTATCGCGCTCGGCTATGGTGTGGGTCGTAAAACCCTAAGTCGCCTCGATTACTACTTTCATCGTTTTCGACTTTGCCCTAAGGTATTGAATCCGCTTTTTTTTCGTTATCGGATTTTTATTTTCGCTTTTTATTTGGATTTTTCTTTCTCTTAGAAAACAAATGCTTAACGTTATAGTGGCCTCATTTTTCGTTCTCTTAGAAAATCAGAGTAAAATCGGTCTACGAACTGAACTTTTACAACACAAGCCAAGCCTATACCTTTATCATTTACAAGTACTGGTCTCAAAAGTAGTTAGGAAAATATGTTCGCAAAAGGTTACATGTTTCACAATGATAAACTTGATGCACAAAAAGCATGTCCATTCAGTTCGCAATTATTTAAAGCTTATAGCATGTTTGCTAGGCCTTTTCTCTTAAATGCTAATCTAACATAACATGGTAGCAATGGTAGCTTATAGGTTTCATTTTCTAAATTCTAAGTTGAAAAGTAGTTTGCTTGTTTAACCCATGGATGCAAACAGCGTGAATATTATGTCAACTATGACATCTCCATCATAGGGCCTCCAGTATCAACACACTGATATTTGTCTGTTTGAACAAAGGAGTTGATATTTTTATTTTTTTGTCAAATTCAAGTGTATAGGTAGAGTATATTCTTTGTCAAATTCAAGTATATTTTTTGTCAATCTATATACTCTACCTATATAAAGAAATCTATATACTCTATCTATAAAGAAATCTAACTATTTTTCTTGCTGCCGATTCTATGATTTGCACGTCTGAAAGAATAGGAAACTTGGCCATCTCATTCTTAATCTTTGTAAAGTCAATCCTAGAATAATATTTTATATTAATCCTCTTTTTATTTCAACTAAATCAAATCCTTCTCAGGCTATTTTATGCTCATCTTGGATGTTTTTTGCATCTATTTCAATTTGTATTTATCAATAATAGAATGATCATCATAAATATAGATGAAAATTTCTTTTGTTTTTCTAATTTGAATTTTAAAATTTGAAGCTAATTACATTTGGAATGTAGTTAATCCTAACTTTAAGCTCTCCCAAATAATTTCCATCTTTGAGTACTATATTGATAGATTTGGGCTTCATTTCGGCTGAACATATTCCGTTTTGATTTTTTAGAATGTAAGTATCAAGTTCGATTTTATTTTGAATAAATTAGATGGGAAATGGAATTTTTTAAATGAAGTTAGTAATACTGTATCGATTTTAACCATCTTTGCCTAATCACTGTGTGTAACTTGTTTAATCTCACTGTAGTTTCATTTACCCTTGCGCATCAGTTGCATGTAGTTGTGTCTTTCCAAAAAATATGTAGTTGCCAAAGAGGTTTTGCTTTTAAAACTTTAGTCAATACGCTTATCAATTCTCATTGCAAGCAGCTCGCAGCTGCTGTCTACAGCAGCTCGCTACTGCTGTAAACAGCAGCGGGCTATACATGCTGCTGCTATAATTTCAAAATTAATCGAAATTATTTTGTTTGATCTAATGATTCGATCTGTTTTTCTTTGTAGGAAATATTAAAAAACTATGGTGGATGGAAGAAATAACAAATATTATCTATTGTTTTAGCTTGTTTTTGTTTATTAGAATCGTTGTAATATCATATGAACTTGTTTGACATTATGTATGTTGCTATTTTGTCATTTGAATTGTTGTAATATCGTATGAACTTTTTTGATATTATGTGTGTTGCTATTTTGTCATTTGAAAAACTGATTAGTATAGTAGTTTATGTGTATTGTCACTTGAGAACGTGATTGTTTTATAGCTGTGATGTTTTAATTCAAAAATATTAGTATAATAAAAAAATCTTATTCAATTTCGGATGCGGATATTTTGGATATTCGGAAATATCCGCTTTTTATTTTCGGATGCAGTTATTTTTGGATTTCCGAAAAATATCCATGGATGCGGATACGGATGTTAATTCTTCGACATCTACGGATATCGGATGCGGATTCGGATGCGGATTTAAATTTTCGAATGCAGATATAGCCATATCTGCATCCGTTTGCATCAGTTGACAGCCTTATAGTAGGTTACTTCAGCCATTAGATATTCCAGTATGGAAGTGAGATTTTATTTCTATGGATTTATAGATGGGTTGCTAAGATCTAATAGAGGAAATGAAAGTATATAGGTTGTAGTGGACAGGTTAACCAAGAGTGCCCATTTCATTCCAGTTAAGTCAACTAGGATGGCACCTGTTTTGGCTGAGTTATTTATGAAGAATGTAGTTAGACTGCATGGGATTCCTAGTAGTATAGTAAGTGATAGAGATTCATTATTCAATAGTGAGTTCTGGAGAAGTTTACAGGAAATTTTAGGAACCAAGTTCAAGATGAGTACCACTTACCATCCACAGACTGATGGGAAAACGGAAAGAGTTAACAAAGTATTGGAGGATTTGTTATGAGCTTGTGTGTTAGATTTTGGGGGATCATGGGAAGACCATCTACACTTAGTCGAGTTTTCATATAACAACAGTTATCAGGCTAGTATAGGGATGACACCATTTGAAGCTTTGTATGGAAGTCCATGCAAATCTCCCATTTGTTAGTTAGAAACCGGGGATAGGTTAGTTCTTGGTCCGGATTTAGTTAAAGAAGCTGCAGAAAAGATTGAGATCATTCGAGCTAGGATGAAGGAAGCTCAGTCTAGGCAGAAGAGTTATGCAGATAAAAGACAGAAGGACTTAAAGTTCTCAGTAGGAGATCATGTTTTTGTCAAGGTATCACCAATGAAAGGTGTAATCAGATTCAGGAAATCAGGGAAATTGGCACCGAGATTTGTAGGACGATTTCCTATTATAGAAAGGATCGGGAAACTCGTATATAGAGTGGAGTTACCGAATAGTTTGGTAGGAGTCCACGATGATTTTCATATTTCTCATCTAAGGAAGTGTATTAGAGATCCGGAGACTACTATAACACCAACTGTGTTATAGGACTTAGTAGTAGAGCTTAATTTGACTATAGTTAGAAAGCCAGTTCGTATAGTCGCAAGAGATGAGAAGAGGCTTAGGAACAAGACAGTCAAATTAGTTAAAGTCCAGTGTAGCGACGATGAGAGAGATTGTACTTGGGAGATTGAGAGCAGGATTGGAGACGCTTATCCTCATTTTTTGATGGTATGTTTTACCTTTTTGATTAATTTGTTGAGTACCTTATCGTAATTTCGAGGACGAAATTCTTTAGGTAGGGGAGTCTGTAATGACCCTAATTTTTAGTCACATTATTTAGGATATCTAATTAGTTAAATTAAATAAAATAATGTGATGATTAGGGGATTGAGATTTGTGTTAATAGAAGGGTAGCCGTGCCATATAACAAATGAACTAAAAGGGCACTAAAATAAAATAGGTAAGGCAAATAGATAAGGGGTAAAACAGGAATAAGTATATTCTTATACCCCTACACCCTTAGGCCATTCATTCTACACGTTCATTTGCAAAAATTAAACCTAAGAAGCCAGTCACTTTTAAGGAAGAACAAGAGGAAGATAAAGCAATCAAAGGAGGGAAGCTTAATCAATTTAAGACCATTCTCAAATCTCAACTCCTTAATCACAATGCTAAGGTGAATAATGACTACATCTCATGTTTTTGATTGTTTTAGGTTTTAGACTAAATCCAAATTATTTTGAAAGGTTATGCCATGTTTTTTATTGTTAAATTGGATATATATGCTTGTTGATGATTTATGCTAATTCATATGAATTTTATGATATGTTTTAATGTGAAAAACCTATTAAATGACATCTAAATGCCTTGCAATTTTAGAATAAGGTCAAAAATGATATTTTAGAGATGGGTTTTAATTTTCATAATTTTTTGAATTAATATGGATTTAATTTTAATTTTCTAGTGAATAAAATGGTTATTTGGGTTTAAAATTAATTACGGCTAATATATGTATATTTTGGGTCAGAAATTAATATATGTTAGAAAACATATTAAAAAGATTTATGGGAATTTTTGTAGATTTTTCCTAAGTGTTTTAATAAGTATATAAAATTATTTAAGGTATGAGACTTAAATGTTTTATATATCTATATAAAGAGAAGGGGCAATTTGTAAATAATTTAATTTGTTTATTTCAGAAATTTCGGCAGTACTTTTAGAAAAGAAATTAACAACCAATCATGTTTTGACAAACAAGGCAGGTTAGTTGAAAAGAATTGCTTTAAAAAGTTAAAAATTAGTTTATACATGCTTTTTTACATGTTTCGCCACTTTCAGCAGCTAGCCTTTGACACCTTACTTCCACCTCCATCTCCATCGAAACCAAAGCACAGGGTATCAAAGACTTGGTAAGTAGTGAATTGGACAAAGGCGAAAGGTACTGGGTCGAAACTTTACTTTGTTTTTAAATGAAAAATGTGCCTGCTTTGCTTTCGGAAGGAATGCTCTCGACTTGGTTAGCTTTTGACTGGGTCAAATTGTTTTAAAGGAATGGTTTCGAAAGAGGTTGTGCCTTTTTATTTTAAGTAAATGCTTTCGAAGGGGTTGAAACCCCTTGCTGTCACTTTCCACCTTTTGAAGCAAATGGTTTCGAAAGGGTTACTTTGTTTTTAAAACTTAGTCACTTCTCCAATGCATTCGAAGGGTTGGTTTCGACACCATCACTTCTTTACTTAGGAAATAGCTTTTGGAAGAGTGGTTTCGACTTAGTTGTTATATGACCCTTTTGTTCTATTGAAAGTTAAACCCAAAAGGTTTCAAAAGGAATTGTTTCTAATGGTTTCGAAAGGTTATTCCACATGTTTTACTTGAACCAAGATGCTTTCGAAAGGTTTGATTTTATGAAAAGGATTTAGTGCTTTCAAAAGGTTTAAGATAAAGGTTTCGAAAGGGTGGTTCACCAATGGTTTCGAAAGGTTTTAAATGGAAGGTTCCAATGTTTTCGAAAGGCAATGTTTATAGTATTTTGATAAGAGGATGTCTAAGGTTTTAAATCTTTCGAAAGACCGGTTTTTCAATGTTTTCAAAAGTTTTATTAAGAATGGTTTCGAAAGGTATGTTTTGGCCTTTCGGCCTAAGGTTTTACTTGTATCGAAAGGGGTACTTTCAATGGTCTCGAAAGATATTGTTTAAAGGTTTAAACAAAGGTTTTGATTCTTTCATCGACAATGTTTTGGGAAATGTATATGTATAACATGGCAAAGTATTTTGAATAAAGCATAGAATATTTTCCTTGTTTAAGTATGATTTAAAAGGATTAAATCATTTTGAAAGAAAAGGTTTTCAAGGAAAATTTATGGGTAGTTGACCCTAAGTAAAATGACTCTAATATTAGAACACCAGATGAGACTGGTATAGGGTCACATCCTATACTTTAGCTAGTAGCCCCTCGCTAATATAAGTCCAAAATTCTAGTGTGTAAGGCTTTGTCACAGATAAGACTAAAATGATGTTACACACAGAAAAGAATCTATGGAGGAGAGATAAGTTATTGGTGAGCCCGCAAAACCATTAGGATCAGTTGACCCTGGAAGAACTAAGTTAAAGACAGACAACCCATAAGATGTGTATCCAACAGAAGTTAGATTATTTGTTTACTTTGTCTGGTAGGCCCGAGTCAGCCAAAGGTTAGTAGTTAGCTAAACAAAGCTATAGTGTTCGGACATATTGTCCATTGATTACCTGATTTATATGCTTACATGATATTGATATTATTGTTTTAACCAGTTTGGTTGCAGGATTTTGGTTTGCAAAAGATATGTTTTAAAAAGATTATTAGTGAGGGGAAACCCGTTCCGCTAAGCGGTGTGGTCTCACATAATATCATATAACCGAGATGTATAGTATTATTCACACCAGGCTTTATGTTTGACTCGAAGTTTATGATTTTCCTCTTAAACTCTCGGGTGCTCAAAATTAATTTGAGTTGGCTGAGTGTTGTGGATTTTCAGGTTTAAGTAGGTGGACGAACAAAGCTTCCAAAGATGAGCCGGAGGCTGATTTTAGCTATATTTTAGGAGTTGTTATGTTTTATTTCCGTTGTGATGTATTAAGTCCGTTATGACTATTTAGTACTCTTAACATCCAAGGGGGCATCTTCATATGTCACTCTTGGCATATGTAATAATTATATTTGATATGAACCTAGGAAATGTTTTGGGATTATGTAACTTGGATATGAAATGTTGTTTTGAAATGTAATCATAAAAGTGTTTTAATCTTTGATATTTTTATTTCATATTCAAGTGCTTCTGATATTATGGATACCATTAACATTACCGTATTTGGTCACCGGAAGTTAATACTATGGATGACTGCGGCATCTGTAGCGCTTAGCTTCGGGCCTCCAGATAAAGGATGTTACAACAGTTAAATGACAAAGGGAATGTGTGGCTGAGAATTTTGCTAATTGTCCTTTCGTCCAGGTGCGTGTCTTGCATTTAGTGCGAATTTAATGTTTATGGCATGCTACAGGGGTAGGCATGCTTTTGGCAAATCTGATATAGTACCTAGTACGACCATCTATACGACTTGTCATTTAATTTTGCATGTCTATGTGGTAAAGCAGATGAGTAGCTTCTTCCGGACTGTGTTGGACGATCGCTTGCTGTTGACACTTGTTCAGGAAAGCTGAACGTTGTTAAGGACCAAGTTGTAAGGAATGTTTCGGGCCGCTAATAGATGACAAGACGGGTTATCTGAGACTAGTCCAAAGCGAGCTTTGAAGCCAGGCCAAAGACGAGTCGTGCTTGAGTGGCCTTGTCTGATGAGTTGGCTGTTGAAGCCATCTTGAGTCGAGCCGGCCTTCACTAAACCTGGAAATTTTTTGAGTAAATAGACTGACTTGGCAACGGACCGAGTTTGGGTCGGCATGAAATGGTCGAGCTTAGATTTGCTGGGCTGACATGGATTAGGTCGGGCTATGTTTAATCGAATTGCTACTTATACTTATGAGAAATTCAAGCAACCTGAGCAGTTAGCGATGCCAAGCAAAGGTGGGTCGATCATGTGAAGATAATTTTTGTATCATTTTCTTTTTTTTTTAACTTATGAGTTTTAGTGGAAATTTTTTGTTTTCCAGAAGATCGACACCAAAATTTGAAGTACAGGAAAGAACCAATAACCCTTAGAACCACTGCAGACTATATTCCAAGACACTATTGCGACTGGAGATGGTGTTTTCATACTTGGTGCCATAGAGAACAAGTCGAGACTCGTCGTTCTCCTCCTCTAGAACAAACTACTAATACGACATTCGGTAAAACATGGGAGCAAGATGGATTTTATACTCAACATGGAACCATCACAACCGGCTCAACCGGCACAGTTTCAAGGTCCGACAATGAGACAAAGCATAGCGAAGGTTCTGCTTCCAAAAGTAGTAGTAGAAGACACTGAACTAAAACCAATGAGAAGGTAAACAAGGTTGTCGATATGATATATCAAAGGAATTTGAAAGAAATCTCATTTTGAAACAGATAGCCCTACTCGTACTCCAAGTTCAAATCTAATGAAAAATAGTGTAGAATCTATTCGCTTGTCTATGACTTCAAGGCGGTAGCAACTCATGTGAAGAAGTTTGAAGAAATCAACATTCTGAAGCAATATCACTTCTTTAGATCTGTGCAGTTGAAGCCCGGTAAAGCCACCCAAAATCCCCGCTATAGCGCGTAGCGCTCTCCAACCGCTACGTTATTTCAATATAGCATTACTAAGTAGTAAATCCTCTTTGAATCCCACTAATTTTTGCTCCACCTGCTAGATCAAGGTTTTTTAGCATCCACTTCAGCAACATTAATATACAAAGACTTATTTGACTAGTACTCTTTCAAAACAAATCAACAAAGTAGGATAAAAACCTAATTTTAAGGCACAAGTATTCAATATAAGTTAGAAATATATTGTAGTCACCAAATCTAGTCTGCATAAATCATGATAATCTTTGGTTTTGTTATATAATATTAAACAATATTTCTTTTTCCATACAAATTATGTGAGAATAAGAATAAATTAACTTTAAATATTTTGTTTTATATTTAATGAAGCTTTTTGCACCTCTACCATTTTCTGCTATATCCCCGCTATAAATTTTTGCACCTCTACCACAATAGAACCACTAATGCTTTAACTACTGTAACTTACCGCCTTTTTGACCTTTGAAAGTTGGCACCTAATATATCCACGGTATTACAATGCTGAGCATTCAAGTGCCGAAAAGGTAGATTGTTAGGGTAAAATAAAGAGAAAAAGAATAGAGGAAAACAGAATTTCACAGCGGAACGGTAACATATAATATAACAAAGACAGTAAAAGCTGTCACTCTAAGATATAAGGTATATCAGAGTTAAAAGTAATTTTGACCTTACAATTGCTAGTGGGTATGTATAATAATACAATGGAAAATAAAAATACTACGGCAGGTGAACATTTATCTCTACTCCATGAGTTCCATGTCCAACCAACGACAACCTGGAAAAAATCGGTCTAACTAGAGCATTATAATAAAATAACACACAGATTAGTTTGGGAAACCAACGTGTGAAAACTCAAGAAATATGGGGAATATATAATAATTTTGTAAGACCACGCCGCTAAACACG
The DNA here is from genome assembly GCA_030737815.1 of Allium fistulosum. Taxonomy (NCBI): domain Eukaryota; kingdom Viridiplantae; phylum Streptophyta; class Magnoliopsida; order Asparagales; family Amaryllidaceae; genus Allium; species Allium fistulosum. The sequence continues at coordinate 637,916,180 of CM060907.1, read as the reverse complement.
GAATGATTTTTACCTCACAAGAACAACATCCATACATGAAGAAATGGAAAAAAATCAAAAAACAATCCAAATAAGAAAGAATGGACATAGACAAGATCAAAATTAAAACTTAAAGAATGGACAAAAGTAATTAAACATGGAGAAGAGGTCAAGACACTTCTCGATGCAATTAAGAAAGGATTAACTCCAAGGTTCGCATCAAACAAGGAGAGCGAACTTATCCAATGTGACTAGGGAGGTGCGCCCCCTACATCGAAAGTACATCTCTAGACAAAATACACTTGAGAGTACACGCGTCACTCTCGGGAACTTCCAAGCTGGACCCCATTAAACTTTCGTGAGCATATGAATATTTCACATCAATGCATGCATGCTAAAACCTCTCTAGATAGATGTGAACATACCCTGATGGGTACGACCCACATGGCTTGGCTTATACTTGCGCTTTGGTTTTAGTTCTCTGGTGTTGGATACCAACACTCAAAACGAGCTACAAATCGTCTTAGATTGACAAAGCATAAAGAAGGATATCAAAATTGATAGTCGATGAATCAACTATTAAAAAAACTAATACTACCTTGGGGAAAACAATGAAGGCGGACAAGTTAGGGCAGTGTTGCTTCCTATCTTGACTCGACAGCATTCTTAACTTTAAGAATATCAAGAGTTTAAATGCCCTAAATGACCAACAAAATCGTCTTGAATCGACGAATGAAAAGAAGGTAGCAGGATCAATAGTCAATAAGTCAACTATTGGGAATAACAAAATGATCATATAGGAAAATTAATTCTCTTACACTTATAACAACTCATTGATCCTGAACTAACACCACCCTGGAGAAAACAGTGAAGCCGGACAAGTAAGGGTAGTGTTGCTTTCTACCTTGTCACGACAACATTCTTAACTTTAAGAATACCGAGTTCCTTCAACATTTAGTGCTAAGTGTAAGATTAAATATTTTTAATAAACGAATCAAACTTTTAAAACATTTGACTTGCACTTGTGCTTGATTGTCACATCACAAATATTTGTAAAACACTTCAAAAATGCTCTTTAAAATATATTTTTAAAGCGCAAATTATATTTCTAAGTGTATTAAAAAGAAGGGTCGAAAACAAATGTTATTAAAACATTGTTTACTGTAACCCAAAACCAATTACACCTAGCTTTATTTTTAAAACATTCCTTTTAAAAGATTTTCTCATTTATAAACAACAATTTATAACTTTAAAACAACATTTATTATCCCGGAAGATGATAAATAAATTTAAAATGATTTTATAAATTTAAAACAATGTCAATCATCCCAAAAAGGTAATTGATATAACTCTTTTATACTTAAAACCACATTAATTATCCCAAAAGAAGATTAATCAAATTCATATTCTTTTTATAGATTTAAAACAATATTAATTATCCCAAAAGAAAAATAATCACCACCAAACTCAACCTCTACCTCCACCACCGCCTAATCATAGACCATGGCCTCAAATTCGATCTCCACAAATCCGATCGCACGCAATAAAGTTAACATGGATTAGAAGCCTTCGACCACACGAGCTCAACAGATCTGATAGTTTTTTATTTCGTTAACTATCTCTCAAGTTTTGGATTTTTATTTGTGGCGGCTCTTAAAAATATTTAATGGAAAAATAAAAGAGAAGAGAGGAAAAGTGAAATTAGGTTATGTTTTTAGGTTATAATATTTTTTAAATTCTGGTATCTCGCTACACAGCATTTCGTTTGTGTACGAACCGCGAATGACAAAAACAAAAATATGATCGCGCATAATAATGTGATACGATCACAAAACAACAATAAAATACACTGGTTAACTTATTCTATGAAATTTCAAATATACCACCGTTTGCCGAAAAATACGTCAAACGATAATTTAAATATTCTTCAAATTAAAAATTATGGAAAAATCCTATAAATTCATTTAAAAGTACGTCATTAAAAATGTACCAACTCACTTTTTCGTACATTTTAAGTTGACAATAAACCACACATGTCCAACTCAAATTGAACGAAAAGGCAGACCGTTAAGGGTAAAAAGAAAATAAAGACATAGAACAGAAGCTCGCACGAATGGAATAACACATATTATTTCAATAATGTTTATAGCGGATAGTTTTATATACATACATCAGAGCCTATTTAGCTTGGATAGTTATAAACCTCTGTCCTTAAAAATGCTGAGTACGTAACAGTAAACTAATGTGGTGGGAATATAGTCTACGATCATAGGTTAATGAAGATCTCCAGCTCTCCTCTGGAAACACCAAGCGTCTTAAGCTAAACTTGAAACTTATTCGAATTTGACCCGAGTATTAAAAATACCCAAGTCAGTCTAGCAAACCAACGTGAGAAACACAAATCATAAATATATATCATAGTGTCATAGATCGAATTTGATGCCAAAAAAAACCTTTGAAAAGAATAGTATCTCATAAGACCACGTCGCACATAAACACGGATGGGTTTTTATCTTATGATAACTAAAACATTTTTATAAATTCATTTGATATTATTTCTAATGCATTGCTTTGAAAATCCTTTAAAATAACATATTAAAATAGCCGGAATTGTTACATTTGTTAAAATCGATAGTATATTTAGGTATACAATCAAGTCCGTTAAAGGCATGAATTGTAGATTGGATTCCAATAACGATAAGGTAAGGGAATACCTTCTGTACAGTACATCTCTAGAGGAATGTACCGAGTCACAACTCCACTGCACTTTACAAATACAAGACCGGCCTACCTCTACTATAGATGGTATCGAATATGACATCACCCCGGTCATTCCTGGCCTATCTGAGACGTCTTATAGCATACAAAACAAACCCGATATATAGAGGGTAATCTAGAAAGGTGATGACCATATCCTAAGGGTGCGACCCATATAGCCATGCCGCATCTACCAATGCCACTACCAATGTGTGTGGCCTAAGGTAACGATTTACCTTCCTAAAAACAACAAATTCCACTTTGAATGCTGCATCGCCATTTCTAACAACACGCTGATTGATTTCTACACAAGTACAACTCCCGAGTTCATTCGCCTCAGGGAAGGGTGTTAATAATAAGAGGGATTGCCTCTTACACCACTAAATAGATGTACGTGGTCTTAGAAATGAAATGTCAGACAGTCGTCCATACAAGTTGTCCAGGAACAGGACAAACCAAAGGTACTCCTACTACATCCTGTTTGGGAATCACCCATCGGATTAGTAGCGAGCAGTCCTTGCATCAAAGATTTCAGAATGAAGGTATTATTGCTACCATATATGAAATATGGGAATCGCCATAGAGGTTAGGGGCAAGCAGTCCTACATTATGAAGAATTCGGTCTTCAAAACATTTCTTCAACATGTCTTCACTTCGAATGCATATATTTGTTCGAAGTGGTTTTCGGATAGGAATCACCCAAATCTGATCCCGGTCTCCCCGAACCAATTATTGATAAACAGATGTGTATATGTGTATAAAGAAATGTTAAGCCTCTTTTGTTAAATCCTTTTGGTTAATTAAAAACTCTTTTAACTTTTAGAAATCTTCAAATCACTTTTCTTTAAATTACTTAGGAAAATATTTTTGTATTCTATTATTAGTATAATTCCAATCTTAATGGAGATTTCGTATTCCCAAAATATATCTTTAATGGGTTAAAAACAATGTTATTTAAGACATCATTCACTGTAACTAGTAAGTATTGAGTTAATGGGATCCATAGGGTTAGACTAATTATACTTAATACTAATTTTCATATTCAACATGTACTATTCATCGAATAACGGTAAAATCACCTTTTAAATTCACACAGATAGTACGAGTTCCCTCCTCGAAATTTAATACAGAGTTTAACTAGAATGTTCTCTACACCACCCAAATTATATTTAAGTCTTGTTTACCTTTTGGAAAATTCTAAATCTCTTTCCTTTTATCCTACTTCGGAAAATATTTCCATTTATGAAATTTCACTTAAAAAAATCTATTCTTTTATAAAACCTCTTTAATAACACTTACTACTTTTATTTATAAAAATTTCATTTATAAATATATCCCTTTTTCTATAAAACACCGTTTATAGATTTATCACTTTATTTAGAAAATATGATTTTATAAATCTTTACTTTTATCTTAGGAAAATTTGGTCTGAGTAAATCAAATTTACTATCCCCTCCGTCGGGCCAGTCCGGATAGCTAGGGGGAGCAGGCAACTGGTTTCCCAAACTCCAGCCTAGAGACTACCTCCATGTCACCCATAAGGTGTTCAAGTTATTTGGTCGATTTTAAACCTTTAAAATACTTGTATAATTATTTGGAAAAAAATTTCAAAATATTCATGAAGGGAAATCCAAATTTAAATCATTTATTTGAAAATAGCCAAATTCAGTTATTAAATTGCTGGTGAATAGTGGTTTTAAAGCTTTTAGATGAAAACACTTATTCCATTATATATAAGTCCATTTTTATAACTCATATCCCTTTTAAAACATTTTGACATATTTATGGAATTTATTTTATATTTTTTTAATGGTTAAAAATATCCATTTTTTAAGTGTTGAAAATTATATTTTACGAATTGCCAAAACGGGACGATTTTGAAAACTTGATTTGGACATATCTCAAGCTCTACTAAACGAAATCTTGAATTCTCTTTTTCATTTGAAAACCAAACCCATAAGGGTCGGAAAATATTTATTTCAAAAGAATTCCGATTTACATTTTATCCTACACATTCGTTTAACTTTTTAGGTGCGAAATCGCGAACTACCGAAACGCGACGGCTTATTTTTCACCTTTTAATCAAATTTTATAAAACTTTTCAGAAACACTTTTAAAACATTTTAATAATAAAATAAACTATTATTAACTAATTTAAAACAATATCTTACCATTTTACTTATTAAAAACCTATTTTACTTCTTTTCACCTATTATAATATTCATTTTTCCAATCTTTTTAATTCGAAATCCTTCATTTTAAACCATATGATATTTCTATATCATTTCCCTCCTTTTAAAACTTTTTTTCATAAATGAAACAATGGATTTTATATTCCAAATAATTTTAAAGCTCCACTTTTCCAACTCCTTTCTTTTTAAAACAAATTCCTAATCTATTTCAAAACTCCACTTTCTCATTTCTTTGCTTTTTCGAAGTAAATTCCAATATTATAAAATGACATTTCTGCAACGACCTGTCATTTTGAACCATTCAAATCGACAATCATCCACACATGATAGACATGAATCGCTCAAAACAACAGATTGTTAATTTATATTTGGCAAAACTTAGCATATACAGTAAATAAATCGATCACAGAATCACAGACACAGAATAATATAACAATAAGCAGCGGAAATAGATAAATAGTAGTTCATGAAGCTACTATATAAACATCAGAGTCTAAAACAAGGTACAATAGAAATCTCAAATACAAAGGAATCTATAATACATAAGCAATAGCAAGTCTGAACATAAACTGCTGCTGTAATAACTATGAAGTTGAATAGATAGAGGTGGATCTCCAAGCAAAGCTCCAAGCTCTAGGGTCAGACCGAGTTGCAGGTTAGATGGGATTGCTTCACTTCTTGGATCAACTTGATTGCTTTTGGTTGGACTTATCATTTTGGCTTGGATGTCGTTTTGGGTCTCTGCCTTTATGTGTTTTATTGTATATTATTTTGTGGGATGGGTGTATATGTGTTTCAGTAGTCCATGCTACTTATATATGATGTATTATTATGGCGATGTATGGTGATGTATGTATATATAGATATATTCTGATCTGGGTTTGCTATTCTGTGACTGATGTTTTTATCTGTATGTATATTACATTATTTTTGAAATGGTCCGCATCCACCATAGTGTGCATTAGTTAAGGACTGTGCGTGTTTACCACTTATGAGGTAATGGAAAAAAAAATCAACACATAATTGACATGCTTAGTTCTTAACTAATGTATTGCTATGATGGTCGCCCTTAACCAGCCCTATTCTCTACATTAGTAGACAGGATTACTTAGTAATTCTCTTTACTAATGTAGGTCTCGAGGTGGGGCGTCACAGCTTGGTATCAACTTGATTGTCAAATGTTGTGACACTCAGTCTCGCAAGCATAAAGCAAAACACAAAACACTCGAGTCAGGATTAACATTCTTATGCCATTAAATCAACTTTAGTGAAATGTCCAAGTGAATAACAAATAACTTAAAGGATGTTATTCCCATCCTTTAAGGATCCGTTAAACTATCTACATACATAGTACAATATGCTACATAGATAATGTCTATAGTAAAGTAAACTATTAAAATAGTGTTAAGGAGTTACCTATATCCCCCTTAACACATTTTATATAAATGCCGTAGTCTATACAGTACTGTAAACTCCACCAAACCGGTGGGCTATCAGGGAGCACTCCATAGGTACGACACAAACCAAGCTTGTAAAAGGCACGATAAGGCATGTAACAAGGCACGCGAGGCAAAGCCAAGGGTAGGATACTACCGTTTTGCGGATCCGGACTGGTGGTAATGCATAGCAGCTACTACCGCCCACCTTGAGACACACTCCCAAATCAAAGGTGCACCCAATCAAATCACAAAGTAATAGAATGGTATCAAAGAAGCATGCTCGATCGGAGGTGCGACCACACTTGGCCCGGCATGGCTCCTGTTTTAGCCACATCAAGCTGACTCGCGAGAGTCAGGGCTACGTTAATACCTCATACAGAATCGCGCCAAACCATCCTACTTCATTCTGGAATCTCCACCACGTGCACAGTGGTTAAAGTGGTTTTCGATATTGGCAGAGAGTATGACAATATCCGATCCCGGTCTCTTTAACAACCAAACGCTTATTTCACACCGTGGTCATTTTCATTTTAAAAAGGTTCATAATTCAAATCAAAATATTATATTCATCTCAAAATCATATCACTTTGGAAATCATATTCACTTTCGAATCATATCACTTTCGAAATTATATTCACTTTCAAAATCATATTCACTTCCAAAAATCATAACCACAAAATCGTTTAAATCATCATATCAAAATATTCACATTTAAATCCATTAAATCTAAATTATACCAGTTCCAACTTAAACAGTTTAAATATTGAAAATAGATTATGTATATTGAAATAGTTATAAATTAAAAATAGTTTATATATTTAGAAATAGGTTATAGATTAAAATAGTTTATATGTTAAAATAGTTTATATATAAAAAAAATATGTTATAGATTAAAATAATTTATATGTTAAAATAGTTTATATATAAAAAAATAGTTTCAAATTAGAATTGTTTCTTCCAATTTCAAAAATCAATTCAAATCAACTTTAATTACAAATTTCCATTTAAATCAATCTCAGCTCAACAATTTCAATTAAAAAGGTTAAGGGTTCAATCCAAATTCTCATAAACATCATTTTAAATTTATATCGATTTCAAATCCAGGTTTGAACTACAAACTTAAACCACTTCCAATTCAAAAGGTTTCAAATTTAAATATTCAAACAATTTACAATAACTCAATTTGATAAATGTCATTTATATTTCAAAATTCAACTTTAATTTCATTTAAATTTTGAAAATATTCACTTAATCATTTTTAATAACATTTAAATAAAATATCAAATTACAAATTTAAAGAAAATCAAAATTAAATATCTAACTTCAATTATATTTAATTCTAAAAATATTCACCAAATCACTTTTAATAACATTTAAATAAAATCTCCAATTACACATTCAAATCAAAACTAAATATTCAATTTCAATTTATTTAAATTTTAAAATATTCATTTGATCACCTTAAATCAAAATCAAGTTATGAAATCATATCTTTAAAATCTCAAATCCAATAAGTTTCAAATCAATTTTATTTAAATACTATTCTTAAACAAAAACAATTTCAAATCAATTTCAATTTATCTTCCCAACCTTAATTTATTAAAGTTATTACAAATCTATTTTTAAAAATATAATTTTAAATAAATACTTAAACATATTATATATATACTACTTAAATTAAATTTTATTAAATCAAATCTTTTTATTAATTTTATTTTATATTAAATCTTAGTTTATATATTTAAAAATAATAAATTATAAGTAAAATCTTAAAATTTGTATTTTTAAAACTAACTTATAAATTTAAATTTTCCAAATATATAATTTTAAAATCTAAATTTTCCACATATATAAAATAAATTTATGTATTATATTTTAAAAATCAATATTTATTAAAACCCATATATTTCCTTTCAAAACTTGGAAATCATTTTTCAAAAATAGACCAACGGTGTCTGTATATAATTTTCTATTCTATGGTCAAGTGATACGGATATTTATCATTTCAATCCGCAATTATTTAAATTTACGAGTATATATCATTTCAACCTACAATCCCAAAATTCAAATTCAATGAAAATCGCTTGGGTTTATCATTTCAACCCATAACGATTTTCCCTTATATATAAGATCGTTCGGGTATGTATCATTTCAATCCAAAGGAATTCCTAAACTAACAGAGAACTTACAAAGTGAGAACAATAGAATAATATTATAAAATGACATACATATCAATAGCAGGCATATATCATCATTAACGATTTAAATATAATATATAAAACAGGTTATGGTGTTATATGTCATAGGTAAACAATTGCAGGTAATGGCATATTATATTTAACAATTAAATAACTAACAATTCAAATTTAACAACATATTTCAATCGTCATTTCATGTGAATTAAATTTACTACATATAAGAATGTTAATCGTGAGTGATTTCTCACCTTTCAAGGCTAGAGAAATTTGACAATACGACAAGCTACGAATTTTTGAATCACGAACTCTACGGCAAATCCAAAGCAAAGCAAAGCGAAGCTGGCACGATCTTGAACTCGATGGATCCGATGAAACAAATATATATAGCTATATATTTTAAAAATCTAAAATTTAAAATACGTATTTAAAAACAAAATCTTTATTATATAGATATTTTTGAAAATTAATATAAATTTAAAACACATATATATATATTAAAATCAAAATCTTTATATATAAATTTCAAAATCATTATTTCTTAAATACGTCAAATAAAATCAAAATATCTATATATATATATATATAATCAAGATATCCATATATATTTTAAAATCATTGAAAATCCTTTTCAAATATTAACAAAACATATTATATATATGTGTACATTCCAAAATACTAACATAAACACAATATGTGTGTGTATATATATATATATATATACGGAAACACATATTATATAAACAGATTATATATATACGGAAACACATATTATATATATATCTACATAGCTATAAACATAAACACATTGTATCTACTTATGTAAAGCTACAAAATATATATATATAAGCTCAAACAGATAATATAAATCTTATATGAACTTATACATATATAAACAGATGAATCATATATATAAACTAATATATATACAAAAATTATACATATATATTTGATTTATATAAGAAGGAGAAACTTCTGACTGCTCGAGCTAAGGAAGTTGAGTGGGCTGTGGTCGGCAGTTCGTTTATCAGGTGCGAGCAGGGTTGAGGACAAAGGCTGATGGGTGGCTATGGGTGGTGGGAAAGTATGAGGCAGAGGGGAGAAGGTGGGTGCAAGGGAGGAAATGAAGGGGCGGTGATGTGCGGAGGAGGTCAGTGGCGCCAGGGAAGGATGAACAAGAAGAGGGCGCGGTCAAGGAGTTCAGGCGGATGAAGGAGGTGTTGTCATGGCCATGTGGCAGCACGCGGAGGGAAGGTACAGGCATGTGGCGGCTGTGTGGTGATAGGAAGGAGGGTGTGGAGGTTTTCTCTCGGGTGTGGCGTGGCTTATGCAGGTAGGGTAGGCAATGAGGACATGGGAGTCGGATCTAGTACTATCGAGTTTTGTGGGTCGAGTTCAGGTAGAGGGGATCACGGCTATCAACTGCGGAGGAATAACAGTGATAGGCGGAGAAGGTTAATGGCGGAAGGCTATGGGGATGCGAGAGTTGGCGTACAGGTCGAGTTGCTAGGTCGAGGAGTCGAACAAGGAGACGTGAATGAGGGGACGAGCAGTAGAAGATTAGAAACATATATGTATTATTATTATTTATATATAACAGAATGAAAAGGAGAAAGAGGAACCAAGTGTAGAGAATGAAGATAATGTTAGAACCTCTATTTTATGATTTCGAAGACAACAACTATACAATCACTAGCATACAATATATATATCATCTACATGTAGGTGAATGATCGCAACCAAGACTTGAAGACAAGCACAAGAGAATCATTGTATTAGAAATATTAGTATATTGTGTTAGTGTCTTAAATAAATGATGTGTACAATATCCTTGAGTAGTTCTTACACGCAAAAGCATATACAAGCTATTGAAAAAAAAATTAGAAACTCAAAGGGAAAATTTTCATGTTGTACAAGTGTCAGACGTCCGACTCAAAAATTCAGATGTCTAGTAATTTACACTGTTTAAAACTTTTCACTACAGGCCAGACATCTGACCTGAATGTCCAGACGTCTGACCTGGGTAACGGCCAGAAGTTTTCAACAGACATCTTCAATCGAAGAGTTGCATCCACAGTTTCTGATCATATCTATTCCTTCTCAAACATTGCAACTCTTGGACTAAAATAGAATATACTAAAGGCCGTTACTTCTCAAAGAAACTCTTCAACATCTATAAACAAGCATGGATTTGAGAAGTTAAAAGCACTTGATTTTCTGAACTCTTTGCTCTTTATTCTCTAATATTCCCGTGCTTTCTCTGATTTCTAAAAGTACTCAAAAGCATACTTTTATTTCTACCTTATATCAAAGCTTCAAATCACATACTACTCAAAGGAGATTATAGGAAGGATTGTACTGAGCAGTCAAAAACTGTGTTGTCAAGAACACACTATTGTCAAAGAAAGTTCTTTTATCGTAAGCCTATTCCTCCGGGCGAAGCGAGAGTAGTTTTGATAGTTGAAAGTACGAAGGGGAGTTTCGGGAATTGGATGTAGGATGAGAGGTCCGAACCAGTATAAAAATTCTGGTGTGATCGTTTTCTTACCTTACTTATTTTACTTTGCTAGTTGATAGATAATATTTCATAACACTTGCATATTAAATATACACACACGATCCATATACTCTTTCAGATACACGAACCAAAATAATTTATTAACCAAATGGAATGGAAAAGCCAGCACGTTGAATCCAAGGAGATAATAAATGTTAGTGACCATTCATTATCTCACGGCCGGGCAATTGAAAGGACATAGAACACCAAAAGATTTAAAAACGGGTACCGATACGGCTAACCGTTTCACAGATTTCGCTGCGTACCGAACGACGAAATGCATGAATGCATATACTACGGAGATCAACACGATGAGACGAACATAATGGTACACAGATATCAGCGATATGATCATCCTATCAAAAGTCGATATTCGCTGCCAAAATGCTGCTAAAACGCCGAAAATAAGATAAACGGAGCTACATCAGTCCAAATTTGGCGAAACGAAATATGACGTCTCACTCAGAAAATGATTAACATTTTTATTATATAAAAATATTCAGATTTCGAAAATGTTTTATTTTCATCAAATTAACTGATTTTAAATTGAAATTGAAAATTACACAACAGAACTGACTTACATATTTTCCAATAAAAATCTGCCATTTGCTATGTCTAAATAGACGCATACCAAATATCAAATTTTCATTTCTAAATTTTATTGTTTATTTTCATGAAAAAATTTAGTTAATTACTTTATAAAATCGTTAAAATTTCTGAGTCGTTACAATTTCTTTTGGTTTTAAAAACAAAGCGGCCTAACATATGTTGTACACGTATTATTTTTTGGTATAATGTAAATAATTTTCACGAGATATGTATTGTTAATTCACATAGCTATCATTTCTCATCATATATGATTTTCAACTTATAAATCATAATAATCATATCTATCACAACCAAACTTTTATATAATCAATCAATCATCATCCAAACATATTAAACAACCATATAAGCAATCATTTTAGAATACGATTAAGGGTACAATTTTAAGTAGTTAATGTCTATTATTATCACTAATAGCAAGCAATATTAAGTGATTAATAAGTAATATAAACAAGTGATTATCAAGTGATTCAAAGTGCGATTAACTCACAGTTTTCAAATCAATCTCTTCCTACCACATTCAATTATAACAACACTTCTCTAACATCCTCTACTTCATCTAAACATCACATAAGTAATCCATTGTCTCGTCTAAACCACATGGCCATGATCACCTCCCCTCCTTAAGCTCACGGCCTCCCTCCTCCACCATCACCATAGCTTACGCATACCCCTCCTTCCTCTAAAACCCCATGGCCTAAGCCCCCCTCACTCTCCAAAACTCACAGCCTAAGGCCATTAAAAGAAGTGAAGAGAAGAAGAGAAGAAGAAGAATTGTGTGTAAATTATGAAAGGGGTGCTTGGCTATTTATAGAAAATTTTGCACAAATATCTCTTACACAACCATGTCCTTAGCCCACTTCCCCTCCATGTGCCATCCATGTGCCTTGTAAGGTGATGTGTAAGTTTGCTTTTTCAAAAGTAAACCGCTTTTGTTTTATATGCTAAATGTAAATGTATATTTGTATATGTAGATATATGTCCATGTACATGAATGTATATATGTCATATTTCAACTAACAACGTTACAACATTCAATCACAACTTTTATTTGTTAAATCGTTGATAATCCGAAATTCGAATTCCGGTCATATTTTCAATTTTTAATCAAACTAATTGTTTAGGTAAACAAAACTTGAAAATAAATTTCTTGTCATCTTTAATAATTAAAAAAAGATTGTTTAAGTTATAAAACCATTTTAAATAATATTAAAATCAATTTATAAAAATACGACGTCGATCCGCCAAAATGCGACAAAGTTTGTATATCTTTATAAAACAAGTTTATATATTTATAAAACCATTATAAATAACTTATTATCATTATATAATAATTAAAATGAATTATTTATTATTTAAAAACAATTATTTGAATATTAAAATAAATTAAATATTCTAATTCAAAGTGACAAAATTACGAGTTGTTACATTCTTCCCCCTTAAAAGAATTTCGTCCCCGAAATTTCACCACAACCCAAAACCCAAAAGAGGTTACCCAAAATATTATATTTAAACCCAATTACATATGATATACATAGATCATCCATAATATTTGATTTGATCTTCTATTCGAATCCACAACTTTACCTCCAAACTAGTATTGATCCCTCGATCCTCTAGTGCAGACTCTGATTGGGCTTCTTGATCAGAAATGTTCGTTCTCCTTATATAGCTCTCAACTATGATAGAAAACATAAGTACCCAACCACAAACCCTCATCAATGTTCGCCATCAAGAATCGAGTGATAAATCCTTATTTGAACTGGTGTAAACACCTCAAAGTTCCATACTCGAATCTTAGATCAGAATCATGTAACGAAATGATCTACGTACCTTATACGTATTTATTAACTTCTCCAAAAAATTTATGAAAACATTTCATATATTTTTTTATCTTTTATTCAAACATTTTATAAAGATGTTTCTTTATCACTTCAAAATATTTATTCACCGAAAAATTTCTATCTTCTTTCCAAAGAAAGCACTTCAATTTGAAAGATAAATTATCTTTTATTTCCAAAATTATAATAAACTCCTTATATTATAATATACTCCCTTTAACCAATACTAAATGCAAACACCTTGATAAAAATTAACAATCACTGATTAATCTATCAATTAATGGTTCACATTATCATTTTAACTTTAGAAAATTATAGATCGAGTAGCTCAAAAATGATACCAAGGAACTGAGTACTACAAATAGTATCGCATATTCCCTTAACAAAAGGAGAATATTTAAGAGAAATGTCAACCATTCGAACACAACTCCTGCCCATTTTTAGTTACTTTTAAGCCACTCGAACTACTTATTCATAAGATTTTAAAAAAATTCTCAAAAATACCTTTATAAAACACTTTTATAAATCCAATTTATAAAACCACTTAGAAAACGCATTCATAAAATTTATTTATCTTAAATAAATTCCTTTAATCTTAAACCAACATTATTATTTATCGAACACCACACAGTCAAATTATGAAACTAAATTCACAAGGTGTTCGTATTTAAACTTTTAAATCGAACGGCAGATCAATAAATGATAATAACTGGATATTATCATTTCCTTAATGACCAAACACTACACAAATAACTATATCATTTGGAAGATATTACTTTATATTCAAAATATAATCCTAGGTAAAATTATTTCATTTACCAATTTTCAAAAACAAAAATCATTTTTTATAACATTAACAAATATGCGCTCATATATAATACTTTCAACTCATTCTAGGGTGCCACTTACCCTATCTCTAATGAGTTACTCATCCTAGGGTATTAATAACTCTATCACTGATGAGATTTTACCCCTACCAGGCTCGGGAGTTCGCTCAACCTAAGCTCTGATACCAACTATAACAACCCGCTTTTTCGTACATTTTAAGTTGATAATAAACCAGATATGTGAAGGAACTGGGCCAGCCCGCAGCGAAGAAATGGGTGGATTTTAAAAAAAAATTGCCATTTTTGATCTTTAATGGGCCTATAAAGTCTAAATATACTTAGAACTTTTCTAAGTTTCTTTTAAATAAAATCAATATTTTATTTAATTTTATAAATAAAGTTTTACTTTAATTTAGTGTGTATGTAAATTAGAGTATATCAAATATACTCTTATGCACATAATTGTGTGTAATAGTAACTTATTAAATTTAGTTAGAGAAGTAAACTTTTCATTTCCTATCTCTTAAATTATTCAATTAATGACGAGGTCTAAATTTATTTAGAGAAGGAATTTTTTTTATTTCCTTCCCCTTAACTTATTCAATTAATGATGAACATAAATTTTATGGAGAGAGAAACCTTTCATTTTTCTCTCTTTAATTAAGTTGATTGATCATATGAATGTCATTAATCAGCAACATATATATGTCATGAATATAAGTTTAAACAAATATGTTATAGTGTAAATTATGTAAGTGCAACATAATAGGTGTTATCAATTGCTGGCAAGGTGCAGAATATAAACAAAATAAAGTGGATAGCTAATCACATTTAGGAAAAATGAGAAATAAAAAAAGGGTAACAACGATGATTGAATCAATTTTCCATTTTGTAAACTTAATTAATTCAGCATATAAATGACAAATTATAGGCATCATAATATAGGGATATAAACAGAAGAAAAAAAATATGTATATATTATTACCTCATTTAAATTGTTTCCTCCTTTTGGAAAGAAATCTAATCATACTTTGACAATATGAAATACATGTAATAAATTTTATAAATGCAAACATATATATAATTAATCATGTGTATATAAGACTAAATCAAATCTTTCTACTTGATAAAAAAATTAGAGATTTAAAGCAATAGTGTCAAAAGTAGGTTTATTGTCAAAACACTCATTGTATGTATGTAATATTCAATAAAATATATTTAATTAATACAAATTAGAGACTATAGTAATCAAATTAAAATTTAGATTTATTGCCAAAACATCTTCCTTTTTTTAATTTCCAAAACAATACAAACACAAATACATACATGTAAACTTTCAAATCTAAAATTACATTTTGTTTCATATGATTAAGACATGAATCTTCAACAAAACACAGTAATATTCATAAACAAATTTTAGCTTAATTTGTTAAAATAAAATTGAATAAAAACAATATGAACATACAAATTTTAAATCTGACGGATTATACTTTGAATTGAATGTTTATAGATCTATAATAAAAAAATGTATTCAAACATATACAAATTTTAATTTTAATTTAACAAAATAAGAACTCAATTGATAAATAGAGCATAAAAAAATTTTGATCTAAAAATTAGACTTTAAATTGAGTGTATAGAACATAGTTCCAAAACAAAACATTATATTTAAACGTATACAGATATTAGTTTTGATTTATTAAATAAAACATCAATTGATTAATTCAACAAACAATTCAAGCTACACAAACAGTTCTCAACTTAAATGAGGCAGTGATATGTACATACAAATTATGATGATTAAATTTCTCTTTCAAAAAACATTACATCAAATATCATTATCTATTAAAAAAACATACCTTATTACCCAAAGCCTTGAAGCACATCTTGAAAATGGACTCCCCTTAGTATGTTGCCTAGAAGTCACACCTTGAATGATGATATCTCCTCAGATCTTCAAGATCCCCATCCTATCCTTGCAAAAGATGGATGAACCACTTTTTTTTTATTTATTTTTGATGTTTTCATATGGATTTGAAAGAATTTTGGAATTCTTTTCTATATGAAAAGTTAGGAGGAGAGAAAGAAACAGACAGAATGAGAAAGAATGAATTGTCCGTATAGAATGAATTAGAGAATATGTTTTATTTGAAAGAAGGAAACCTTTCTCATTCTTTAATTAAAACTTCTCTAATTAATTATCTTGATTAACTTTCTCTTTTCACTCCTATTTCTTTACAGGTATGGTTAAAAATTACATGTCATCAAATGACATAAGATTCCATAAATTAACGCATGTAATTATCTTTTATTTAATTACAATGATATCATATATCAATGCGCGCAAATAAAAGTTTTATAAATGCATTCAAATAATTACAAATAACTCCCAAACATCAAATAAGATAAATAATAATTAATATTTCTCAAATATTAATTAGTTTAATTATTTTACAAATTTTTATAAATTCATTAAATCATGTGGTTTTTCGAAGAATTCATCATTATGGTTGTGCGACTCAAAGGTGTAAATTCAGTCAGCGATTAATATTGAACAATTCAAATATTAACGTTCACACATCACTTAACAGGTGGTGTGACATTTTGGCTGAATTCATCGGTTACACATCTTTTGATAAAATCCAATTTTAGTTATTATAAGCGGTACCTAATAGTGACAATTATTTACACCAATTCTCTTCGTCAAAACTATATCACTATGGATTTTTGGAATTTGGTAATGGTCAAAATTCCAATGTCATCCACATTCAACTTTATAGTCCAAACACAAAGTCCTCAGTTCAATAATAAGAATTATTATTAACCAAAATGCTCTGGTGTGACGCCCCAGCTCTATACCCACGCTAGCCAAGAACACTACGGAGTAATGATGTCAATTAGCATGGAGAATAAGGCTGTTAAGGAGCGACCATCCGTGTAATTTCTTTGTGCGAGCACCGATATGTCAGATAGTATAGCATGCATTTCATTTAAGGAGGAAATCCGACATACCGATACAAACTCAAAGCTATCACACTGTGGCTATATATGATTCTTCAGAAACAAGCATAGAAATAAACATAACATAAATTAGTCACAGACATCCATATCACAAAGGCGGAAAAAGATATGAATATATATATAACACATGAAAGTGTACATCGGAGTAGTGGTCTGAAAGATCCACGATAATACAAAAGAATAGCAACATGTGCTAAACAAAAGAATAAGTATACATCATAGAGTCTATATCTCAAATGTATACATCCAAAAACTACTATTCTAAGTAGTTAGCCAAAAGTCAGAATAATCTCAGAAGAGAAGTCAAGCAGAAGCACCTGTAACATCTCGGTCTGACCCGAGTATTATTTATAAGAAAATAATAAACGGATCAGTCTAGCTATAAATATCAGATGATATGGTATAAAATAAAAGACATGGCATGAACATGTAATAACCATAATGGTATACTACTATAAATATGTAATTGAAAATCAACAAGGGATTAATCAATATCACAAGAATCTTCTCAAAGATAAAATAGGGTATCATACCCTAAACTTGTATTCATAACAAGTCAAAGACACACAAATTCACCAATGCACAAAAATTGATAAAACTTATCAATAGAAATCATGAAAATTGGTGAAGCACAAAATTCCAGAAATCATCTCAAGAAATCCTGAAATCACAAAAAGGGTGAGGCCTATCACAAAACGGGAGTATGAAAACTCACCAACACGTGTATCACAAGACGAGACGCTATCTCATGGTAGCTAATCATTAATTTTGAGTCGAAGCTCCACCAGAATGGCCCGAAGACCGCGGGGCGCTACCCCACATATGTGATGTAGAAACATCACACAAACGGGGTTTATTCTCCCTCATAGACAAAGCGACATCGCACAATTGCTAGTCTAAATCACAAAAATGTTCGTCATGATCATCAAGAAGTGTCAATCCCACCAAGCTAGTAAATATATGAGTTTAGCTTCATGTCCCATAACCACTTGCTTAACTTAAATATTTACGAACAAGCTGTAGATCTTCACTAGAAAATTGTCACAAGTGGTTCTATCGAACAAGTCCAAGAATTAACCGACGAAGTGAACGCAAGCGTTTCATACCACTCGTTTTACTAAGTCGTTTAATTAGATTTCTCGTACGAGTGAGGTAAAGGTTTGTATATACTAGCAGATTGGAAAACAGTTTGAGAAAAAGAGTTTTGTAATAAAATAGTGTTGAAATCGCTTTGATAAAAGAGTTTTGATATTTACTACTAGTATGGAAACCTTCATATTTTTAAAGTGACAAACCACAAAACGATTGTTGAAACAAATCGAATCACAAAAATTCACACTTGAAGACGTGAGCAAAGTCCAAAGAAATCAATTCCAAAACCATCAAAGTAGGAATGCCCACGCGACCTAATCATGGCCGAGCTAAAGTGAAAATGGAACGACCTATAGATAAGCGACCTAAAGTAAAATAGGTCGAACGAATTAAGGTCTAATGACCTATTGGGAAACGACTTAAGGTTTAACAATCTAAAGGCGAACGAGTTAAGGCATTAGCAGCCTAACAACCAAAAGAGGAAGCGACCTAAGTCGGCGAGCGACCTAAGGGGTTAACGGCCCAAGCACGCGACCTATGGATGGAGCGGTCGAGCGATCTAAGGTGAGGCGAGCTAGCACGGTCGAGTTAAGGGGGCAACGACCTAAGGTCTTACGACCTAGGGAACAAGGGGCGTACGACCTAAAGGCACGCGACCAAATGATAAACAGGCCGAGCTATTTCCGAGTGACCTAGCAACAAATGTGAGTATATTAGGTCGAACGACCTAACTGCAAACGGTTTAAGGTCAAACGACCTAAAGTGGAATGACCTAAGCACGCGAGCGACTTAACATACTCGAACGACCTAACTGCAGGCCGACCAAAAGGAGACTAGGCCGAGCAACCTAAGGTCAAGCGACCTACGACCTAGCGACCTATAGCCTAGCGACCTACGACCTTGGGAAAACGAGCTAAATGCAGGCGAGCGACCTAAGCCCAGAACGAGCAATTTGCAGGCCGAGACGTTTCCACGCAGACGAGCTAACAAGACAGAATGACTTAAGCCCAGATTTTCGCCCGAAAACACTAAAAATTGGGGTTTTTCACAATCCAATCCAAACCAAATGCAAATGCACATGCACAAGTGGTAGGGAATCATTCCCAACAAT
The DNA here is from genome assembly GCA_030737815.1 of Allium fistulosum. NCBI lineage: Eukaryota > Viridiplantae > Streptophyta > Magnoliopsida > Asparagales > Amaryllidaceae > Allium > Allium fistulosum. The sequence continues at coordinate 637,896,563 of CM060907.1, read as the reverse complement.
CCAATGATAGTTATAGGCATGAATGTGAGATAAAAGTCTCACTTTTTCATGGAAATTGATGGAGATGAAGCTTGAGAGTTAAGCAAGAACAACAACAAGCTTGAATCTATGTCTTCACTTGAATTTGGAGTAGATGTTGGATTAGCAATGAAGAATAAGGCTTTGGAGTTTTAATTTCCCATTCCCTCCACCATTTTTGAAGAAGCTTTAGAGTTAGGAAGTGAAGAATGATTTAATGAAGAGGAGAAGGGGTTGGACTGAGTTAGTAAGTGGTTCAGCCCAAACCAAAGCCATAAGGGAAAAAGTGGCGAAAATTCCACTAACTCCAAACATATCAAAGTTTATACTCAAAAAGATCGCAAACATCATTTTGAACTCAATGGGGGTGGTCTCGAGTCCTAATTTGACCGTATGCAAAAGTAGCTTTTCGGACTAAAATCCGACTAACGATAAAATATTTAAATAAAATATTTAGATATAAAATCGACAAATATGCGGGTTGTTACAGACTCGCCTCCTTAAAGAAATTGCGTCCTCGCAATATATAAGATGGAAATAAAAAGTAACAACCATAAAAGCATATTAACACAAAAGAAATTTGAAATAAGAAGTTCACCTCAAGGAGCATGAGAAAGTAAGTCCGGATGTGTACGCTCGATGAATTCTCTAGATTCCCAAGAGCAATCCTTAGGATTTGAGGACCATTGAACTTTAACAAGCGGAACATATTTATTACGAAATCGTTTGACTTCCGAAGCAATAATTCGAATAAGATGCTGTTCATAAGTTAAATTAGGCGAAACTTCAATCTCTTCCACAACACCGGACTCAAGAATAGAATCAGAATCCCGAAGGCACTTCCGTAATTGAGAAACGTGAAACACGTCATGAATGGCAGAAAACTGAGCCGGTAACAATAGGCGATAAGCCATGGAACCAATACGTTCAGTGATAGAAAATGGCCAAATATATCGAGGCGCTAACTTTCCCGATCGACTGAAACGTACAACACCCTTCATAGGTGAAACACGAATAAATACAAGATCTCCCACAGAAAATTCTAATTTTCTTCTTCGGTTATCGGCATAGGATTTTTGTCTACTTTGGGCTTCTTTCATCCTATGACGAATAAGATCAATCTTTTCTGTGGAATCTCGAATAAAATCTGGACCTAAGACCAGCTTCTCACCGGCCTCAAGCCAACAAGAAGGAAATCGGCATGGCCTTCCATAGAGTGCCTCGAAAGGTGCCATACCAATACTAGATTGGAAGCTGTTATTATAGGAAAATTCAACAAGTGAAATATGATCTTCCCAACTTCCACCAAAGTCAAGTACACAAGAACGAAGAAGATCTTCAAGAGTTTGATTCACACGCTTAGTTTGTCCATCGGACTGGGGGTGATAAGCGGTGCTAAAATTAAGCTTCGTTCCCAAAGCTTTTTGAAGACTCTTCCAGAATCCACAAGTAAACAATGGATCACGATCACTAACAATAGAAGTAGGAACTCCATGCAATTTAACAATTTCTTTAATGAAGAGTTTGGCCAAAAGAGGAACGGTTCGGTTCGACCGAACGGGAATAAAATGGGCGGATTTAGTAAGTCTATCAACGATCACCCATAAGCTATCATGACCCGAACGAGAACGGGGAAGGCCATCAATAAAATCCATGGAAATTTGATCCCACTTCCAAACTGGAATTTCCAAAGGTTGCAATAACCCACCGGGCCTTTGATGTTCAGCATTGACAAGTTGGCAAGTCATGCAACACTTAACAAAGTTAGCAACATCAGATTTCATTCCCTCCCAATAATAAAGTCGCTTCATATCCGCGTACATTTTACTACTACCGGGATGAATGGAATACTTGGAACAATGAGAATCTTCTAGTATATCTTTACGAAGATCACTAATATTTGGTACGATAAGTCTACCAAATTTTCGAATGCCGCCACGAGAATCAATATCAAAGTCTTTCAAACCTTCAATATCGGTTTTATCCTTAAAATTTTGGCCAAGCAAAGACAATTCAGGATCTAGCTTTTGAGCTTCAAGAATGCGGTCCAAAAGAGAAGGACGAGCCTCAAGGCTACATAAAACAAAAGATGAATATGAATCGGATACACGATCTCTAATCTCACAAGTGGATAAAACCTCGAGATTATGCCATTCGGATATCATCATAGAAACAACCGCTTGTTGCTTACGACTAAGAGCATCAGCAACTCGATTTCCCTTTCTGGGAGTATAAAGAATATCAAGATCATAAGAGGCAAGGAATTCGAGTCAACGCTGTTGACGCAAATTAAGTTCCTTTTGAGAAAATAAATATTTCAAAGACTTATGATCAGTATAAAGTATAAATTTCTCTCCCAAAAGATAGTGTCGCCAAATTCGAAGGGCGAAAACGATAGCCGCGAGTTCTAAATCATGTGTGGCATACCTAGTCTCAGCCGGCTTCAATTGCCTAGAAGCATAAGCAATAACACGTTCTTTTTGCATAAGAACGGCACCCAAACCAACGCGACTAGCATCGGTATAAACAACAAAATCTTGATTCCCTTCGGGAATAACAAGAATAGGAGCATCAGAAAGGATTTCTTTTAATTTCTAAAAAGAAGTTTCACATTTGTCCGACCAAATGTTTTTAACACCTTTCTTGGTTAAGCCAGTAAGAGGCACGCCAATTTTAGAAAAGTCTTTTATGAAGCGGCGGTAATAACCTGCCAACCCGAGAAAGCTACGGATTTCGGTCACGCTCTCCGGTCTCTTCCAATTTTGAATTGCTTCAATCTTTGAAGGATCCACTGATATTCCGGATTCGGAAATAATATGACCGAGAAACTTCACACTAGATTGCCAAAAGTGGCATTTAGAAAATTTTGCTTTTAATTGATTGCTCCTAAGAGTTTCCAAGACAATCCGAAGGTGCTTTTCATGTTCCTCCTCGGTTTTAGAATATACAAGAATATCATCAATAAAGATGAGAACAGACCGATCGAGGAAATCTTTGAAAACTCGATTCATAAGGTCAACGAAATAAGCCGGAGCATTCGGTAAACCAAATGGCATAACTAACCATTCATAAGATCCATAACGAGTACGGAACGAAGTCAAAGGAATACTATCCTCTGCAATACGAAGCTGATGAAAACCGGTGGCCAAGTCCAATTGAGAAAAGACTCTAGCACCACTAAGCTGATCGAATAGATCATCAATCCGAGGTAAAGGATATTTATTCTTAATAGTAAGATCATTAAGCTTGCGGTAGTCGACGCAAAGCCTAAGTGTACCATCGGATTTCTTCACGAAAATTGCTGAAGCTCCCCAAGGCGAGGAACTAGAGCGAATAAATTGCTTCGTCTCCAATTCGGATAATTGTTTGCGCATCTCTTCATTTTCCTTATTGGACATGCAATAAGGAGGACGAGTAATAGGTTGAGCTCCAGGTATAAGATTAATTCTGAACTCAATTGCTCGCTTAGGTGGTAATCCTAAAACGGGCTCAAATATGTCGGAAAATTCACGAACGACGTGAATACGAGAAATGACATCTTCCTCATCATCATTATCATCATCACGAGGATTTAAAGAATATAAAGATGCAGCCAAAGTGGAATCCGAATCTTTAAGAATAATAGAAATCTGCTTTACAGATTGCGGATGTTGAAGATAAATAGTCCGTTTAGGACATAGGATATGAGCTTCATAACGGTTAAGTCAATCCATACCCAAAATCATTCCAAAGCCTAAATAACGCATGACATGCAAATCGGCTAGGAAAGGAAAATCACACAAAATAATCTCCACATCTTTACAAAGCAAACTAAGAGTTGCGGATCCACCAACCGGATTCGCAATTCTTAAAGAAGTCGTTAAAACATCAACACTTAAAGAAAAAGTATCGATAAGTTCCTTTGATATAAAAGAATGGGATGCACCCGTATCAAAGAGAACTCTAATAGGTTGATCATGAAATATAATAATGCCATCAAGGACGGAATGAGACATACCTTGACCGCGAGATGTGTTGCCAGGGGCTTGAGCCGCATTAAGTTTTCCCTCCTTCTTGACTTGAAGCCTGGGGCACAAATGTATATAATGATCCGGGCTTTAACAATAGCGACAAGAACGGGGCTTTGAACACTTGTTCGCAAAATAGTCTTTAGAACCACAGTTATAGCATTTCCCGCTACTAGGGGTAGAAGTCTTTGCTGCGGGAGGTGCAGGTTTCCCCTTTTTGTTGGGATAAGGACCTTTGAATTTGTTTGGCCTCTTCTTGTTGCTGAAGTTTGGTTTAGCCCCTACCACTTCAACATCACTTTCCCTATCAGCCTCTTCAAGACGAAGAGCGATATCAATGAGTTGATCAAAAGAAACTTCTAATTTTAGAAGTAATGGCTTCTTGAGATTCTTGTTTAAGCCATAGACGAATCTCTGGTTCTTTTTCAATGGGGTTTTGATGTATTCAACCCCATATTTAGACAGTGACTCGAAGGATGCGACATAATCTATCACAGAGGATTCACCTTGAACAAGGTCTATGAAACGTCGAGCCAATGTCACTTTCTCTGCTTCTGGTATGAATTTTAATTCGAAGCGTTCCCGGAATTGCTCCCAGGTGAGATTCGCTTCATTAATCTCATAAATAAGAAGTTCGTACCAATCCAATGCTCTTTCTTGGAGCATACTGGAGGCCACCTGAACATGGTGAAGATCGATAAGATTCATGCGAGAAAAAATTCGATCGCATGTTCTTAGCCAAGCCTGGACTTCTATAATAGTTTCGGAACCTTTGAATGGCTTCCCACCCAAGTTGGTATAATCGTTGCACAAGCGCGCAAATCCAGACTTAGGATGAGTAGGTTCCTGATTAGGACCAGCTGCTTGAGCATTCTTTACTAAATCAAGAAGCTATTGAGCAGTCATAAAAACTCCATCCTGGGGAGTAACAGTAGATGGTCCGGCTTTGGGACGGCCTGGTCTAGACATTCTTTTCTTTAAGAAAGGGAGAAGAAGAAAAGTTATTCTCCAAATAAACATCAAGCAAATCTTGATAGATAAAACAAGGATACATAAAAGGAAATAGGATAAATCGGTACGAAGACTCGAATTAAATCCTAAGGCACGACACCTAAGTTGGACTTAGGACGATGATCCTTGTTAAGTTATTCTACATTGTTCCGAAGTTTGGCTCTGATACCAAGCTGTGACGCCCCACCTCTATACCCACGCTAGCCAAGAACACTACGGAGTAATGCTGTCAACTAGCACGGAGAATAAGGCTGTTGAGGAGCGACCATCCGTGTAATTTCTTTGTGCGAGCACCGATATGTCAGATAGTATAGCATGCATTTCATTTAAGGAGGAAATCCGACATACCGATACAAACTCAAAGCTATCACACGGTGGCTATATATGATTCTTCGGAAACAAGCATAGAAATAAACATAACATAAATCAGTCACAGACATCCATATCACAAAGGCGGAAAAAGATATGAATATATATATATAACACATGAAAGTGTACATCAGAGTAGTGGTCTGAAAGATCCATGATAATACAAAAGAATAGCAACATGTGCTAAAGAAAAGAATAAGTATACATCATAGAGTCTATATCTCAAATGTATACATCCAAAAACTACTATTCTAAGTAGTTAGCCAAAAGTCAGAATAATCTCAGAAGAGAAGTCAAGCAGAAGCACCTGTAACATCTCGGTCTGACCCGAGTATTATTTATAAGAAAATAATAAACGGATCAGTCTAGCTATAAATATCAGATGATATGGTATAAAATAAAAGACATGGCATGAACATGTAATAACCATAATGGTATACTACTATAAGTATGTAATTGAAAATCAACAAGGGATTAATCAATATCACAAGAATCTTCTCAAAGATAAAATAGGGTATCATACCCTAAACTTGTATTCATAACAAGTCAAAGACACACAAATTCACCAATGCACAAAAATTGATAAAACTTATCAATAGAAATCACGAAAATTGGTGAAGCACAAAATTCCAGAAATCATCTCAAGAAATCCTAAAATCACAAAAAGGGGGAGGCCTATCACAAAACGGAAGTATGAAAACTCACCAACACGTGTATCACAAGACGATACGCTATCTCATGGTAGCTAACCATTAATTTTGAGTAGAAGCTCCACAAGAATGGCTCGAAGACCGTAGGGCGCTACCCCACATATGTGATGTAGAAACATCACACAAACGGGGTTTAGTCTCCCTCATAGACAAAGAGACATCGCACAATTTGTAGTCTAAATCACAAAAATGATCGTCATGATCATCAAGAAGTGTCAATCACACCAAGCTAGTGGAAAATTTTATATACACCAAGAAGTGTCAATCACACCAATCTTTACAGTGGAAAATTTTATATACATACATCAGAGCCAATTTAGCTTGGACAGTTATAAACCTCTGTCCTTAAAAATGATGAATACAAAATAGTACAAATGCAGCAGAAATATAATCTATGATCATAGGTTGATGAAGATCTCAAACTCTCCTATAGAAACTCCAAGCATCTTAAGCTAAACCTGAAGCTTACTCGGATCTGACCCGAGTATTAAAAATACCCAGGTCAGTTTGGCAAACCAGCGTGAGAAACACAAATCATAAATATATTACTGTGTCATAGATCGACTTTGATGCAAAACAAAACTTTTGAAAAGAGGAGTATTTCATAAGACCACGCCGCACATAAACACAGATGAGTTTTTATCTTATGATAACTAAAACAATTTTATCAAATTATTTGATATTATTTCTAATGACATTGCTTTGAAAATCCTTTCAAATAACATATTAAAATAGCCGAAATTGTTACATTTGTTAGATTCGACAACATATTTAGGTATATAATCTAGTTTATTAAAGGCATGTATTGGAGATTGGATTCCAACAACGACAAGGTAAGGGACTACATTCCGTATAGTACATCTCTAGAGGAATGTACCAAGGCACTGCCCCGTTGTCCTCTACCAACACAAGACCGGCCTACCTCTACCATAGATAGTACCGTATATGACATCATCCCGGTAGTTCCCGATATATAGAGGGTAATCTAGAAAGATGATGACCATATCCTAATGGGTGCGACCCACATTGCCCTACCGCATCTACCTTATTTTTGCCACTACCAATGTGTGAGTCTTAAGGTAATGTTTTACCTTTCTCAAAACAACAAATCTCACTTTGAATGCCGCATTGCCATTTCTAACAACACACTAATTGATTTCCACAAAAGTACTACCCCTGAGTTCATACGCCTTAGGGAAGGGTGTTAAGTATAAGAGGGGTTACCTCCTACACCACCAAATAGATATACGTTTGTAAAAACCAATGTACGTGGTCTTAGAAATGCAATATTAGACACTCGTCCATACAAGTTCTCTAGGAACGGGACAAACCGAAGATACTCCTGCTACATCCTGTTTAGGAATCACCCCTCGGATTAGTAGCGAGCAGTCCTTGCATCGAAGATTTTAGAATGAAGGTACAACTGCCACCATATATAAAATATGGGAATCACCCCAGAGGTTAGTGGCAAGAAGCCTTACATTACAAAGATCTCCAGTCTTCAAAATCATTTCTTCAACATGACTTCACTTTCGAATGCGTATATTGATTCGTAATGGTTTTCGGATAAGAATCACCCAAATCCGATTCCAGTCTCTCCGAACCAATTATCGATAAAGATGTGTATATGTGTATACAGAAATGTTAAGCCTCATTTGTTAAATCCTTCTAGTTAAGTAAAACCTCTTTTAACTTTTAGAAATCTTCAAATCACTTTTCTTTAAATTACTTAGGAAATATTTCCATGTTCTATTATTAGTATGATTCCAATCTAAATGGAATTTCATATTCCAAAACATATCTTTAATGGATTAAAAAAAAATGTTATTTAAGACATCGTTTACTATAAACCCAAACCCCTTAGTAATGAGTGAAAGGGATCCATAGAGATAAACTAATTATACTTAATGCCAATTTCCGTATTCAGCATGTACTATTCGTCGAATAACGGTGAAATCACCTTTTAAATTCACACGGATAGTACGAGTTCCCTCCTCGGAATTTAATACAAAGTTTAACTAGAATGTTCTCTATACCACAAAAATTCTATTTAAAAACCTTGTTTACCTTTTGGAAAACTCTAAATCTCTTTCCTTTTATTTTACTTCGAAAAATATTTTCATTTATGAAATTTCACTTAAAAAAATCTATTCTTTTGTAAAACCTCTTTTATAACACTTAATACTTTTATTTATAAAAATGTCATTTATAAATATATCTCTTGATTTATAAAACATCGTTTATAAATCTATCGATTTATTTAGAAAGTACGATTATATAAATCTTTGCATTTATCTTAGGAAAATGTGGTCCGAGTAAATCAAATTTACTATCCCCTCCGTTCGACCAGTCTGGATAGCTAGGGGGAGCAGGCAACTGGTTATCCAAACTCCAGCCTAGAGACTACCTCTCTGTCACCCATAAGGTGGTCACGTTATTTGGTCGACTCTAAACCTTTAAAATACTTGTATAATTATTTGGAAAACATTTCCAAAAGATTCGGGAAGAGAAATCTAATTTCAATACACTAAAACCCGAACCATTTTATGGATTGATAAGGATAATTATTAATAATTATCTAGAAAAAGATTTCTCATTGATACGGACAATAATATGGATAGACTATTTTTTAATTATAAAATTCGCAATTTATGAATCCAAGTTTAAATCATTATTCAAAAATTGCTGAATTCAGTTGTTAAATTGCTGATGAATAGTGGTTTTAAAGCTTTGTAAATCAAAACACTTATTCAATTATATATATGTCCATTTTTATAACTCAAATCCCTTTTAAAACATTTAAACATATTTATGGAATTTATTTCATATTTTTAATGATTAAAAATATCCATTTTTAAAGTGTGAAAACTATATTTTACGAACTGCCAAAACGCGACGATTCTGAAAACTTGATTTGGACATATCTCAAACTTTACTAAACGAAGTCTTGATTTTTATTTTTCATTTGAAAACCATATCCACAAGGGTCCGGAAAATTCTTATTTCAAAGAATTCCAACTTACATTTCATCCTACACATCCGTTTAAATTTTCAGGTCGTGAAATCGCGAACTGTCGAAACGCAAGGACTTATTTTTCACCTTTTAATAAAATTTTATAAAACTTGTCCGAAACACTTTTAAATCATTTTAGTAACATAATAAACTATTATTAATCAATTTAAAACAAAAGCTTACCATTTCACTTATTAAAAACCTATTTTACTTCTTTTCACCTATTATAATTTTTATTTTTCCAATCTTTTTAATTTGAAATCCTTCATTTTAAACCATATGATATTTCTATATCATTTTCTACGTTTTAAAACTATCTTTTTTTCTTAAATGAAACTATAGATTTTATTTTTCAAATAATTTTAAAACTCCACTTTTCCAATTCCTTTCTTTTTAAAACAAATTCCAAATGTATTTCAAAACTCCGATTTCTCATTTCTTTGCTTTTCCGAAGTAAATTCAAATATTATAAAATGACATTTCTTTTGGTTTAAAAACAAAGAGGCCTAACATATGTTGTATACATATTACTTTTAGGTATAATGTAAATAATTTTTCACAAGCTATGTATTGTTAATTCACATAGCTATCACTTCTCATCATATACGATTTTCAACTTATAAATCGTAATAATCATATCCATCACAACCAAACTTTTATATAATCAAACAATCATCATCCTAATATATTAAACAACCATATAAGCAATCATTTTAGCATATGATCAAGGGTATAACATTAAGTAGTTAATGTCTATTATTATCACTAATAGCAAGCAATATTAAGCGATTAATAAGCAATATAACAACTGATTATCAAGTGATTCAAAGTGAGATTAACTCACAATTTTCAAACCAAATCTCTTCCTACCAACATTCAATTATAACAACACTTCTCTAATATCCTCTACTTCACCTAAACATCACATAAGCAATCCATTATCTCTTCTAAACCACACGGCCATGATCACCTCCCCTCCTTAAGCTCACGGCTCCCTCCTCCACCATCACCATAGCTTACGCCTACCCCTCCTTCCTCTAAAAACTCATGACCCAAGCCCCCCTCTCTCTCCAAAACTCACAGCCTAAGGCCACTAAAAGAAGAAAAGAGAAGAAGAAGAATTGTGTATAAATTATGAAAAGGGTGCTTGGCTATTTATAGAAAATTTTGCACAAATATCTCTTACACAACCATATGCTTAGCCCACTTCCCCTCCATGTGCCTTGTAAGGTGATGTGTAAGTTTTCTTTTTCAAAAGTAAACCACTTTTGTTTTATATGCTAAATGTAAATGTACATTTGCATGTGTAGATGTGTGTGCATGTACATGTATGTATATATGTCATATTTTAACTAACAACATTACAACGTTCAATCACAGCTTTTATTTGTTAAATCGTTGATAATCCGGAATTCGAATTTCGGTCATATTTTCAGTTTTTAATCAAACTATTTATTTAGGTAAACAAAACTTGAAAATAAATTTCTTATCATCTTTAAATAATTAAAACAAGATTATTTAAGTTATAAAACCATTTCAAATAATATTAAAATACATTTATAAAAATACGACGTCGGTCCATCAAAATGTGACGAAGTTTGTATATCTTTATAAAATAAGTTTATATATTTATAAAACCATTATAAATCACTTATATCATTATATAATAATTAAAATGAATTATTTATTATTTAAAAATATTTATTTTAATATTAAAATAAATTAAATATTTCAATTCAAATTTATAAAATTACGGGTCGTTACAAACTTACAAATAATCAAGTCGTTTTTTTAACAATTGATTTTCTAGATATTTATTCGAACCATTTATTATTGTAAATAAATTTACAAAATGAATTCACCATAATTATTTATTAATTAAAAGGAGTTAAATAAAGCTGTTTAATCCATTTAATTAATAATTCAAATATTTAAATAATCCTTATATTTAAATAATCCTTATATTTAAATATAAGTTATTTATATTTTTTCAAGATTTTACATTATCCCCCCTTAAAATAATTTCATCTCCAAAATTCCCAGAGGAAGAAAATGTCCTCTCACCCTTAGGTTTTTAAAGCTCCTTTTTTACGGAAAATTTCGACAGCACCTCCTTTGCGCGGCTATATCAGAGAAAATTCCAACCCGCCACATCTAGCTCAAATCAACAAGGAAAACAAAAGCCCAAAAGTGGCCTTCCATGTTTGGGGCATAAAATCATCAATCAATTACCAATCTCTAAATCTACTACATACCTATTTTGCATTGGATTTTTGGCAAGCAACTTACTATCTCGATGCGAATGTAGGTGCGCAAGAAATCAAATAGTAATCTCTTACTTCTCTGTACCTATTTTGTACTTACATAATCCAAAAGAGAACCATGCTGACAAAAGGGCAATGCATAAGCTATTTCTATCATAAGCAATAGCAATATAAACAATATAACAACCATATGCAACAAGGCAATATGATGCTACTTATAATAACAATGCAACTCTAGTGTGACATAAAGCCACATGCAACCAAAAGCAATATAACAACCATATGCAACAAAAGTACAGAGAATACTCTGTAATAAAATACTAAGCATCCAATGATTTCTAAAGATAAATTTAAACTAAATGCCCGGGTTTTCATATTTAAAATATATTTTCAAATTCCTCAAAAAAGAAATATATCAAAACCAAAATCATTTATGACAAGGAGGGGGCTCCTCCTACTGAAGCATGGTATAACTCTAGAATTAAAACAATACAGAGCATCCAATGGTATTCCGGTTCCTCCTAAAACAATAACTGAGTAAACGAATATGCTGACGAGTCTTCCAAATTAGAAAACCCTCAATCACCCAACTTTAGTCGTAACAAAAAAAAATTAAAAAAATCACTACACAAAACTCTTTTCAAATATCCTAAAATAATAATACTTCACCAAAGTTTTCAAAATAGTAATATTATTATTTATTTTACAAATTCTTTTGAAATCGCTTTTTTATTTCAAAAGCATTGGGATTTAAGTCCTAATAAACAACAATTTCAAAATCCTTTGTTTATAAATTCAGGCTTTATAAACCATAATATAAATAAATCACACTACCAATCAAATCAAATTCCATAAAGGAATAACTAAAACTTAATGTTATTTAAAATGTAAAATGACTAATAAACAAGATTTATAATTTTGCTTAGGTTCACAGCTTTCTCGATCGTCCAAGAATATTGATAATTTTTCTAAGCGTACCATTACGTTCATCGGCCTTTTATAAGATTTTCTAAGCTCCATCAAACAAAATTGAAAATCACTCCCCAAACTTTCCTAATCTACACAACAAAGAATACAAGTATACTTAAGCTCGTATGTTATACATAAATCATCTGTACGTAATATCTACTCCGACCACTTGCTCGGAAACATAAACTTCACTTTCGAACTAGTATTGCGCACTCGACTTCCCTAGTGCGGACTACGATCGGATTCCTTGATTAGAAACATTCGTTCTTCTTATATAGCCATATACTATGATAGAAAACCTCAGTATCATATCAAAATCCAAATCAAGTGTTTGCTGTCAAGAATCAAGTGGGAAATCCTTTTTCGGACTGGTGTGAATCACCCTGAAAATATGTACTGGAATCTTAGATCAAAAATCATACGAACAAGATGATCTACGTATAACTTACGTACTTGATCTTATTGGTTTTTTAACTGCACCAATTTCTTTCTAAATCAATTTCATTTTTTATTTATAGAATTTCATTCAATACTAAAATTATTTTTGAATTATTTCATAAATTTCCACTTAAATTTATAAACATTTCACAAAGACACATCTTTATAAAACATTAAATTAAAACTTACTCCACCCTTATTTACTTGTATAATACTCTTCTATACAAAATGTCAATTTTATTTTATTTTTCAAAATTCAAATGAATGCCCAAACAAAAATATGGGTCTTAAAACTAAGTCGACTACCTCGATCTCTTTACCTATCCGGTCTGGTAAGTAGCTAAGTAGAGTAGGATGTTGGTATCCAAACTCAATCTCAGAGTCTACTTTCCTTAGACATCCATAAACTAAAGATGTTTATTAGTCGGTCCAATAACATCAAATAGTTTATCTGACTTAGATGTTTAAATAAAAATACGGTTTTAATAAAACAACGATTATTAAAACCTTTCTATCCAATTTAACCCATTTACAAACTCGAGTTAAATTATCTCTTTTCCATCCAAGAGTTTAAAATTTTTGTTTATCAAAACATTCTAATACCTTTTATTTTAAATAAATTTCCTTTGAGGAAACTTAAGAATTAAATATTCGGTTTTTTATTTCAAAACCCTTTTTGAAACCATACTACATATATTTCTATATATATATATATATAATTATAACAATTTATTTACTTACACTCGCTTAGGTTTGTTCGGATTCGAACTCATTTCGATCGCACAATGATAAAAAGAATAATTTACTAAGTGCATTATAACATTCGCCTAAGCAAACATTCGATCGTCACTTAGAAGATTATTCTGATTACCATAAAACTAATCGAGATGTTTTCCCTGAACTTTCCAAAGAAAATGCATCTTTCTTAAAAAGTCTCTTTGAAATATTTATACTTAAAAATATTTCCAAGTAATACTACCATTACTTTTCTCAGAATCTTTTTGAAATAATTTCAAGCAATATCAGGATTTTTTTTGATAACATGAGTGGTACTCTATTTAAGCAGAGCACTCTTTTTTGATGTCTCAAGGGCTCGAACCCATGACCTTTAGAACCTCTGTCTAAAACGTCACTCCCTAACCACTTGAGCTAGATGTCTCGGGGCTCGAATCCAAGTAACACCAGGATCTAAATTCTCAAAAAATCTTTTTTACTTATAAAACACCTTTTATAAATCATACGAATCATTTTATATACCATACTCGTATAAAATGTACCTTTAAAATCATCTTATATATTATAATAACTTTTTCTTTATTATTATAACCTTTTCATAAATATTTAATCTCTAAATGTTATATCTTCTCATTTAGGTTATATTAAACAACTTTATTAAATGATGACTTTTAACTTAACAATTTCACTGAACATCTTATAGTCAAATTGTGAAACTTAATTGGCAAGGGGTTAATTTTTAAATCAAAGAAATAAATGCTTATAAATAAGTAAAGCACAAATAATCAGCAATCAACAAACAACAGTCAATGCTCCTAAACTAACCGAGCATGACTAATCATACAATAATGATAATAAAGAAATATTATCATTACCAAACAAACACCATATAAATAACTATATAAATTTGAAAATCATTCCTTTATATGTATAAAATGTATAATCCTATGTAAAATATTTCATTTGCTAAATTTTCAAAAATCAATATCATGTATGTTTGCCTTGTTCAAGTGTTTTGAAATCCCTATCGACACCGTGGCGTCCCATGTCTTGACCAGAATCAAAAATTCAAACTTAACAGACCAATTGACATGATACGTTTTTAAGCAATAACAAATATGTTCTCGTATATATAATATTCTCAACTCATTATAGGGTGTCATCTACCCTATTTCCAATGAGTCATACCCTACCAAAGCCAAGGTTCTCGCTTAACCTTCAGCTCTGATACCAAATATACTGTCCCGCCTTTTCGACCCTCGAAAGTCGGCACCTAACACATCTACGGTATTACAATGTCGAGCATTCAAGTGCTAGAAAGGCAGATTGTTAGGGTAAAATAAAAATAAAAAGAATAGAGGAAAATAGAATCTAACAGTGGAACAACAACATATAATATAACAAAGATAGTAAAAGATATCACTCTAAGATATAAGGTATATCAGAGTTAAAAACTAACCTCATCAGCTTAGATAGTTATAACTTCCTGATCTTAAAATTGCTAATGAGTGTATATAATAATACAGTAAAAAATAAAAATACTACGACATGTGAACATCCTGTTTTACTCCCTGAGTTCCATGTCCCACCAATGACAACCTCGAAAAACTCGGTTTGACCCAAGCATTATAATAAAATAACATCCGGATCAGTCTGAAAAACCAGCGTGTGAAAATTCAACAAATATGGGGAACATATAATAATTCTGTGAGACCATGCCGCTAAGCACAGAATGGTTTTTCCCCTCACAAGAACAACATTCATACATGAAGAAATGGAAAACAAATTAGAACAACAATCTAAACAAGAAAGGATGGACACAGACAAGATCAAAATCCAAACTTAAAGAATGGAACAAAAGTAATTAAACATAGAGAAGAGCTCAAGACACTTCCCGATGCAATTAAGAAAGGATTAACTCCAAGGTTTGAATCAAATAAGGAGAATGAATTTATTCAACGTGACTAGGAAGGTGCGTCCCACTACACCGAAAGTATTCCTCTAGACAAAATATACATGAGAGCACAAGCGTCACTCTAGGGAACTTCCAAGCTGGACCCCATTAAACTTTGGCGGGCATCCGAATATTTCACATCAATGCATACATGCCTAAACCTTTCTTGATATATGTGAACATACCCTGATGAGAGCGACTCACATGGCTTGGCTTCCACTCACGCTTTGGTTTTAGTTCTCCGATGTTGGATATCAATGCTCAAAACGAGCTACAAATCGTCTTAGATTGATGAAGCACAAAGAAGGATATTAAAATCGATAGTCGATGAATCAATTATTGGAAAACAACTAGTACTATCCTGGAGAAAATAATAAAGCCGAACAAGTTAGGATAGTGTTGCTTCCTAGCTTGACTCGATAGCATTTTTAACTCTAAGAATAGCAAGAGTTTAAATGCCCCAAACGACCAACAAAATTATCTTGAGTCGACGAATCAAAGAAGATAGTAGGATCGATAGTCAATAAGTCAACTATCGGGAATAACAAAATGATCGTATATGGAAATTAAATCTTCTACACTTATCACAACTCGTCGATCCCGAACTAACACTACCCTAAGGAAAACAATGAAGCTGGACAAGCAAGAACAATATTGCGTTCTACCTTATCACGACAACATTCTTAACTTTAAAAATAGAAAGAGTTCCTTCAATGTTTAGTGCTAAGTGTAAGACTAAATATTTTCAATAAACGAATCAAACTTTTAAAACATTTGACCCACATTTTTGCTCAATTGTCACATCACAAATATTTGTAGAACACTTTAAAAACAGACTTTAAAACATTCTTTTAAAGCATAAATTATATTTCTAAGCATGTTAAAAAGAAGGGTCAAAAACAAATGTCATTAAAACATTATTTGCTGTAAACCCAAAACCTGTTACACTTGGCTTTATTTTTAAAACATTCCTTTTTAAAAGATTTTCTCATTTATATACTATCATTTATAACTTTAAACAACATTTATTGTCCTGGAAGATAATAAATCATATTAAAATGCTTTTATAAATTTAAAACAATATCAATCATCCTGAAAAGATAATTGATATAACTCTTTTATAAACTTAAAACCACATTAATTATCCTGAAAGAAGATTAATCAAATTTTAATTTTTTTATGAATTTAAAACAACATTAGTTATCCCGAAAGAAAATTAATCAAACTTATAATCTTTTTATGAATTTAAAACAACATTAACTATCTCGAAAGATAATCAGTCAAATTACAACTTCTTTTATAAATTTTAAACAACATTTATCCTTTAATTCAAAATTCTCAAAAATATTTGAAAATATAGTTTTTTTATATAGCAAAGCTAGCCGGCTTTAAAGTGGATCGTGCCACTGTATATAAATAAAAAATAGGTATTCTGCACATGCACAGAACAGCTAACATGGTTTTAAAGTGGTCATACCACTGTACATACATAACAATAGACGTCCTCCTGAGAGGAGGAACCACTGTCGTCATCAACTGGACAAGGACCCATTACATGGATAAACCCTGAGAAATGAGCCGCGATATCAGGATCAAAAACCGCAGATTCACAGGAGTAAATATATTTTCTATCCCAAGTGTCATCCTCCAAAATAAGTCTATTGCCATCCTCATCGTCTCCCTCACAGGAAAGAACAAGACCATCACCAACAACATGATAAAATAACCGCCTCATCTCTCCATCTCCACCTACAAACATATAATAACAATCAAACTCTGGACTATATCGCATCTCAAATTTCACATGAACCCAAGCCTTCTCCTTGGAGTACCACTCAATCAAAGGAGGCGGAGGGACAGCAACAATAGAAGATACAACAGAAGGGAGCGAAGACTCAATAATAACAGGAGAAGGGGCAACAACAACATCAATGTTACGAACAGGGGCTTTAAGGATCTCGGCAGGGACAGTAGCAGAAGAAACCGGGTCAACCAAAATAGTAGGGCGCGAGACTTCGGAACCCAAGTACTAGCAGGAGGCCGAGGAAGGGGGATCTTATCCGGGAAAATAAGAGGAGGGTTACCTAATGGATCGGAAGGAGGGAGATGCTTGCATGAAATCGCCACATGACCAAAGGAGTGACAAATCTCACAGATATCAGGTTTCCATCCGTAGTGAACATCAATTACCGCAACATGGTCATCAGCAGGGCATACTCTGAGCTTAGAAGGAAGAGGCTTGAAAGGAGTGATTTCAATCAGAGCTTTAGCATAAAAAATACTACCTCCAGCCATGGTGTTCGAGTCAAAACACTTAAGATCTCCAACTAAACTAGCAATCCAATTCAAACTAAGCAACGATTGAAAAACAGAGGGAATATGAGAGAAGTGGGCCCAAACAGGAATAGATAAAACTTGATCTCTTGCACTATCAATCGACTTGTTCCATGACGTAATAATAAGTTACCTTCAATGAAGGAAGGCTCGGCCTCTAGCACACGCTGTCTTTCCTCCTTATTAGATAACTTAAAGAAAAACATAGAATTATCAAACTGAACCTGGAGACCACCCTTGAGTTTCCAACGGTTCTTACAATGTTCCCAAACAATATGGTACGGAGGATTCGAATCAAGGAAAAACCCAACAAGGTAGTCAGCCCAATAGTCTTCGCCAGCCTGAATGACCTCTGGGGGAGGGAATGAGACCCCGTCAACCTCCACAGATTTAAATGAACGAGGTACATAATTTCCTGCGTTGCACGGCAACGACTTAAACAACGAAGACCATTTAGGAACCTGAGGGGCTAATGGCGATGAGCAAGGAAGGGAAGATACCAGATTAGTGGGAAGATCAGAATTGGGAACGTGCATAACATAATTTGGAATTGCAGGATTACAGACGTTCTCATCGGCATTAACACAAACAGGTTGGGTGCATAAAGAAATGGGATCGAGAACATCTCCAGAGCCATATAGGTTCCGACCAACCACATCCACGTTCAATCCATCAGCGGGATCCAACCCAATATTCACGGCACTAGCATTAGCATTATTACATAAGAATCCAACCTTGGAATCAATCCAACAGGGAGAAATAACAGCCGATGCAAGAATAGAGGATAGGCGGTGCTTACCAGAGGCAGAGCAACTCAATCCTACAATTCGTGTTCCAACGTCAATGTCAGCGAGCAAGGATGTAAGTGGATTCGCCAAAGGAAACGATGCAGTCTCACGAGATAGATCATCTGAAGGGGCTGCAGATGCCAGTTCGGTGGCCAATAAAGGATCTCCAAGAGCAGGAGAAGACCCGCGTGCAGAGGGAACGGCGGCGAATGGGCGGCCAGAGCGTGTCAGAGAGGCAGATTGATCTAGATCTGAAGCAAGGGCTAGGGGAAAAACCGATTGCGTAGGCAAGGAATTTTTCTTCTTTGGCATGATTAGACGAGGCGGGGCGATGGAGAGAAGGGATGGACGGAAGAAGGGAGGCGGAGGAGAAAGAAATGCAGTTAGACAGAACGCGTGCGAAAAGGAGGAATCGCCATCTGAAAAGGAGGAGTCACCATTATAATGTATAGATGCGAAAAGGTTATCTTTTTGAAAATATAAGCACAAAGTGCAAAAAGTTCTACACGCACGTTTATTTTAAAGTTTAAACAACTTTCAAAAAGTTCTACACACAAAGATGCAAAAAGTTTAAACAACTTTCAAAGTGCAAAAAACTTGTAAAAATACAAGCACAAGTTCTACACACACAAAGGTTTAAGGAGATGATATTTCATAAGTGACGATATAGCGATAATCGCTATAAAGACACTTGCACAAATCAAACAGTATGTCACAAATTTTTCAACCAAACATCACTATAAGCAACATAAGAACATAAGTAAATCAACATTGACGAGAAATCCCTTACGCTCTCTCTACAAAAGTCCCATGTAAATTACACATATGTAAGCGCAATTCGAAGTGTTCTGTAGCGACCTATTCGCTACGTATACACTTCAACTTCCTGTTGGTTTTGTTCCCTGGTTTTGTTCCCTACAATACAATGGTTGTTTATGTCATCCACATCTAAACGAGAATCAAATCTAAACAAACAATCAAATAACAATAGATAAACTACCATCCAAGCATTCAACAATAATCTATAGCAACACAGATATCATATAATTTATCTAGAGCTGAGTTAACTCACCAAAATTCCAGTTGACGCTTTCACGTTCCGATTCGATCTATAATCGAACGGCGTTCGACTTTAGATCGAAATTCTACTGGCTCCAAATTCAACGGATCCAACTCCAATGCATAAATAACGCTCCTACGAGCGCAACGCAAAAGACCGCATCTCGATTGGACCTCTATGAAGAAGATACGAATTTTACAAGATCTTGAATTTATTATTATATAATTAAATCACTAATTACTTAATTAATTATTCAAATCACCTTCTTCCCTCTTCTCTAATTAACGTACACAATGCACAAGACCTGTACACGAACAAACCCAAAAATGCCAATCGTTCATTCCTCCTTCTCTCCCTCATCTCTCCAAAAAATCCACCACTGATTCCTTCGATGAACTCCCCTTCATGTGCTCTACGATTTGCACCCAAATTCAACAAGCTTGATCGACTCACCAAAGATGTGACCTGATGCCGCTTCCGTGCGAACCCTAGGGTCGCGATTTGCTATGGGTGATCGGAGTTCCATTCGAGGCTGTCGACAGGTGCATACCACCAGAAGAAGTTCAACTATGCTCTCCAATCCGCCTAACTCGACCACTAGCTCCACCATCCCCTAACCCTAGACCACGGCCTCAAATGTCAATCTCCACAAATCTGATCGCACGCAATAAAGTTAACATGGATTAGAAGCCTTCGACCGCACGAGCTCAATGGATCCGACGATTTTTTTATTTCGTTAATTATCACTCAAGATTTGGATTTTTATTTGTGGTGGCTCTTAAAAATGTTTACTGGAAAAATGAAAGAGAAGAGAGGGAAAAGTAGGTTATGTTTTTAGGTTATAATATTTTTAAAATTCCGATATCTCGATGCACGGCATTTCGTTCGTGTACTAACCGCGAATGACGGAAACAAAATACAATCGCGCACAACAATGTGATACGAGCACAAAACAACAATAAAATACACTGTTTATCATATTCTGTAGAATTTCAAAAATACCATCGTTTTCTAAAAATACGTCAAACAATGATTTAAATATTTTTCAGATTAAAAATTATGAAAAAATCATATAAATTCATATAAAAATCAAGTCGTTTTATTAATAGTTAATTTTCTTGTTATTTATTCGAACAATTTATTATTGTAAATAAATTTACAAAATGAGTTCATCATAATTATTTATTAATTAAAATGAGTTAAATAAAGCTATTAAATCCATTTAATTAATATTTAATTCACAATTCAAATATTAAAATAATCTCTATAGTTGAATATAAATTATTTATATTTTTTTGAAATGTTACAACTACACAGCTTAAAACAAGAGAATAGAGAAATATTCACTTAAACATTGACGACACCCGAAATTGATTGCGATTGGAAATAAAACGTTTGCAACACACAATCAAATACCAACATTTTGTAATGGTCCATCCACCCGCCTATCCATCATCTAATTTTTAGCTTTATTTCAACATATTCCCACGTTTTAATTTTTAAGCGTATCGTTGTATTCCAATGTATTGTACTTTTATTTCAATTTATAGTGTTTATTGAAAATTGTCTTTTTTCTAACATTTTATATTTTATAAATAATATAAATTCACTTAACTATACTGTTTAAAAATAATTAAAACAACAAATAAAATAATTAAAACAATAATAAAAATAATTATCCATAGAAAAACAAGTAAATGTCATTTTCACATCACAAAAACGCATTCTTCTTCCGTTAGACAATCTACTTTCATGCCGCTTTCAAGTGCCCCCTTAAGAAAAGAACACATCCATAATTTACATTTGTGCCTTCACAATTTACCCGTTAAGGTGCAGATAAATTCATTATTCTCTCACTATCATCAGCATAGATATCAAAGTAATAATATCCGTTCATTGTTAACATTTTCAAGAAAATTGCATAATCGAAAGAAACATTCTGAAAGTTGTCATTGAACATTCTTAAGATTATATGAATAATGATTGTTAAATATGGGCACAGCTCCCACATTTATCCAGCAACAAAAGACAAGTGTTGCCCTAATCACCACCAACTTGTCTTTTCCAGGAGTCCTCGACAATCAGCTCATCCACCCCCCAATCCTCATAGCTGATTCATAACATAATGTTAGAGATTTAATTATAATTTTGAGACTATTTCAGAGGACATTAATTTTCAAATAAATAGGGCCATCTAAGAGAATCCAGTTACTGACAGTCACTCAGTACAGCTAAACCTAACAACTCCTTTTAGCAGAATAATGGTATTTGTCATAACAAATAACAAAGGTAGAAGAAACGGATGAAAAGGTGAAATTTAATTTTTATTGGAATGATTGTATATAACGGTAGACTAATATAAATATTTCGTGTGCATATATTAGAAATGCGTTAAAAAAATTTAAATATCCTGTGTGCATATAAATATTTCATTGAACCTATAAACAAACTAGACCCTGTTAAATTTTTTTTTATCTTTTTAAGAGTCAAAGAACAAAAAATATCAGAAATGCGTGTTTTCACACCATTTACCTTCCATCAGGCAAATAGCGACGAATAGTAAATGGTATCTTGCGCTGACGAAGCTCCTTCATTGCAATCTAGCATTCATTATTGAAACAAGGAATCAGATACATTTTATGAAAGATTGTTAGTTGATGAAGTATGAGATAGGATTGTGTCATGGTTATATGACAACAGTTAAACTTCCAAATAATTATGACATCAAAAATACATAAAAATGTAGTGGATACTGAAGCTATAGCCAGAGCTGGAACATCCTAAGAATCAGCTATCAAAAGATAGACATGTTTAAGCAAACTACTTAAGAGATCGGTTTACTCTTAAAATACTTTTCAACAATAATAATCATAGCATGTATACCGTTTGGCTGTAATTACCTCAAGGGGATCAGTCTCTCCTTCGAGCTCAACCATCACAGGTGCATTCATGCTGGACAATAGTTAAGATGGTTGAAAATGACATAGGTGAAAAGATAATATACGCACACACACTGATACATACAATTATGTAACTTAAACTTCCATATATCATATCCTAACATAGAAAAAAAACACATTTTACAAAGATGAAAGTGAGAAAAACAAGATAAAATTTCAAGCATTCCCATATCACCATAGTTGATATAATCAAATTATTTATTAACAAATGTTCTCTAAACTTTTAGCAAGCGTGCAAAAGGAAGAAGAGACAAGAAAGTAGATTCTATAAGCCATTGTGTTCTTCCATTACCATGTATTAGCATTAACAGAGTTTAAATAAATCTAAGTAAAAATTATTGCTTAGTCCTCTTTTCTTAATATGCTGTTACATTTCATCATTCTCCAATAATGATCTTAAATCCAGTCTTTACATTAGACAGCTCTATTAGTTCTGCTTTGCTGCTTCATCTATTCTACACCCAATCTTTTTCTTCAAACTGCGAACCTTATTCATTCCTTCTCATACCATATCAGTATTAATCCTACATCCTATTCAAATCAACTATATATCCAATTCAAATTTGAAGTTTTTTATGTTAAATGGGTATAAGTAAGGGAATTTTTTCTTTTTTATGAAATTAATGTGTGCAAATTAAGTTTTTTTTTTTTTGAAAACCCAGGAGAACCCGGCGGACCGGTAAACTCCTGAGAAGGGTATAGTAAAGCCGTCCGCTGATCCAAGCCCCCATACCCCCGGGTAAATTTATATAGGATAGGAAAGCGCATGGTAGGAATCGAACCTAGGTCTTTTTACCAGAACTCATGCCTCATTTCCACTACGCAGCACCCGCGGACTGCAAATTAAGTTTATTCATAGAAAAACTCGGAATTACATATCAAAATACAAAAGAAAGTTGAACTTCCTGTCTAAATTTTTGAAGTTTGAACTTTCGTTCCTGAATTTTTGAAGGAAGTTGGAGTTTCTTTCTGAATCTCTGAAGGAGTTGAACTTATAAAGCAAATTTAATATCCTTCATGAATTTTCAAAGAAAAATTAACTTCGGTTTTGAATGTTTGAATTCCATTGTGGAC
This sequence comes from Allium fistulosum, assembly GCA_030737815.1. Taxonomy (NCBI): domain Eukaryota; kingdom Viridiplantae; phylum Streptophyta; class Magnoliopsida; order Asparagales; family Amaryllidaceae; genus Allium; species Allium fistulosum. The sequence goes on along the minus strand of CM060907.1, from coordinate 637,872,859 downwards.
TCCTAAAGGCTGCGAAAGAACTTTCTTTCCGAATTCCTAAAGGAGTTTAACTTTCTTTTTGAAGACAGTCCATTTATTCCTCCCTGAAGTATTTGAGGATGCAGAACTTCTTTTCCATTGAAGGATCATAAAAGAGTTAATTTCTGCCAGTTTTTGCCTTTTTAGATAAAAATTTAATATTTTAACAATCTTTCCCTCTCTAAAATGATTAATTGACCATATTAAAAACAATACACTATCTGAAGTCGCTGGCTGGCTGCATCACTGGAGCATCTGTAGTTATTTAATCCCACACTAATTAGGGCAGTGTGACCTAATTTCCATTTAAATTTAAAGTTTGACGAGGACCTAAAACTAGTGATATTAGCAGGAAAGATGTGAATGATTCACAACCAATCAATATTTCACAATCCAAGATACAGAGGTGTAGTAATAACTCGATTATGAATCGAAAGATGATCGAAAGAAGGAAAAAAAATCTCTAGTTGATGGGGTTTCTTGACTTCTTCCTATGGAGTTTGGACCTAGAAATGAGACGGTGAAAGAACTTTTTTCGTCTTCCAATAACAATAGGTTTGGTTGATTTTCTTATTAAATATCAAGGACGTTTATTGAATTCTCCCTAAATCTAAAAAATACTACATTTTGTAATTGGGATAGATTAACACAGTGCACACATCCAAAAGCCTATAAAAATCTTACTGTGAAAAAAAGTTCAAGTACCTAATTTGTAAAGCCCGTGTGCCCAGTATTCTTGCACGCTCGTATTTTGTCATATACTTGGTTGTTTTGCGAGCTCGCTCAATTGATTCCTGATCCTTCTCTTCGCCTTCACCAATAATATCATCAGGGACTTCTTCATTATTATTATCTATGTCTTCCTCAGCTCCATCCTACAGAATTATTGATCCAATAAATAGTACAAGTGATGGTCGTAGTTTATGCATACTGCATGATAGCATAGCAATAAGCCAATGTAAATTTTGGGAACTATTTTTATTATCGATAAATATGAATGTATTTATAGCAATATTTCAATTAGGATCAAAATGACTCCATCATCTTCTCCCCGCATAAAAACAAATGAGTGGAATGGTTATATTTTGAAAATAGAGCTAGAATATTCTTGAATACAAAGAAACTGAACAAGGCTCTATGGTTAACTCATAATACCACAGTGCGAGCACGCGCGCGCGCACATGTGTGTGTGGGAAAAATCTATTAGAACACAAAATGGTGACATAATTAATGACACAATGGATCTCAACCATTAACCATTAGATTCTCCCTTGATTTCATTCCCATTCGTGAACACAATAAGATCAAACAGTCAAAATCTATTATGTCACATTTTGTGTTTCTTTTGTATCTCAATAGCTGCCCCCATATAAATATATACAGACCTATATATTTATATACACGCATTTTTGGTTTTGATGATTTGGCATGTATACTTTTAGACTCGGTTGTAATATATGGCTTAGGGAAGAAATATTTGTCCACACTGTCAACCCAGTGGTCATGGATGATTAGGCTTATATGTTAAAATATAATATTCAGATTTAATGTGTCGGCTTACCCATGTAAAACATCAGATCATAGGCCCTTTCATAGTATTTGAGAGTCGTTTTATCGTATATGAAGACTACATAGTATATTAGTATGTACAAATTACAATTACACGTTGGAAACCAATTCCCTTGAAAAGGCCCCCTTGACTCACATCGTATAATCTGAATACGAACATTGCCTAGTACTCTAGAGTGGGTACGGTATTAATGTTCTGTACCTTGCTTCAAAACCAAACCCAAATTTTGAATACTTGTACACGCTATGCAGTCAACTACTGCATAATCCACAAGCGTTCCCACTAACAGTTCAATAATTGGATGTGATATTCTACGAACGGATGAAAATTGCTTTGCCCATGTGTAATAACAAGAGTAACCAGCAATGATGAATGTATAAAGAAGCAAAATTTGATCTTAAACTATAAAGTACTAACGATATATGAATCATATGATCTAACATACTTGTTGAATAATAGGAATCAATAGTTTCCTCGATCATATAATCAAAGGATATAACCAAAACCATAATTTAGTCCTTTGAACTTGGTTAATACCTGATTAAGAAGAAAAAATTAGACTTCGTCCTAACCCCTAAAATAAAAAGATTAGTTTTAATGACAATGATCATCTTAACAATGAAAATCCAAAGACAAACCCCATGATAATGATCAATATCGAGAACAAGAGGGGCTAAGATGATATGTATGCTCCAGACCATCAGATCTCATGATCTAACAGCCTGGTTGCAAGGTGACGCCCAGAGCATGGAATTGAAGTCTATGACCAATTTATTTACTTTGTTGCCTTTAATAATGTTTCTTACAACAATATATATTTGGACATGCATCCAAAAACTGAAACAGATGGGATATTGTAAATGTTATATTTGAATGTATACACACATTTGTGTTCTTTATGTGTAAATTAATTATTCTTTCTCGCTACTAATAAAAATACGATAATTGTCAATGTATACTTTAAGAATGAAATGTCTTTGTTCATTTGTGGAAACCATATCTTATGATGTGAAATCACAAACAAAAAAAATCATTTACAGTACAATACAATAAAATAACCAACTTAAAACTTAAAATAAAACAATAGATGACCCAGAAAAGAATTCATAGGTTTTGTCCTATGAAAAAAGTTGTTATGTACAAAGTACAAGTTATAGGTATAGTCCTGTGGCATACGCATAAATTGTTAAATCGTAGGTTCCACGATCCAAGCCGGATATCACAGAATCAGCCCTATGAAGTATTTCAAGCAAAAGAAAATTATCATAGCTTACATGATTATCCGCCTAAGTCAATCTAATCTGATCCAAAAAATGTCGGATCATAACCAATCCATTAAAAAAATGGGTAGGATCGGATTTTAATTTTGAAATCCAATTATGGTAAATCGGTTGGCGAATAATTATGCTCGATTGCTAGTGATTTTCGCATCATTTTGTTCCTTCTTTAATCTAAGAAATAAGATAACTGATCCAATTAGTTTTAAATTATAGAAAAACTGAATATCCAATATTCATATTGATTTTAAAATTTACCTGATTGATTATGATGCAGTCATTTTCTAGTTCTTGTTCCTTTTTTATTTCTCCTCCCCACCTCTCCCCCCACACACCCCCCCCCCCCCCTCCCCCCAAACAAAAAACAGACCCCTTTTCATTTTGAACTCCAGAGAAACCCACTTAAACTCTGGGGGAGCCTCTCCCGAATCCACACGCAAACTTCAGGCTAGTGAAATAGTGCCTTGTTTTATTGTGCAAGGGTTGTGTGCGTATGGAGGAATGAACTAGCGACCTCCCATGTGTTATTCTAAAATTTAGTTTGAACTTTAAACTCATTATACAGTTTCACGTCTTCATAAATTTATCATTAACTATTTAAAATGTATGATGGTTACATGTTTACATTTTAGAGAAAAAAAACATATTAATACATTTTGGAACCCTATTACAAAGGAGTTTTGTTTTTTTATCAAAGTAGATGTTTACTTTAATATGATTCACTTGGGCCTAGACAAATAAAATTAGTGTCATTTTCTATTTAATTTGATTTAGGTAGAGACCAAACAAGATAATTGCATATTGATTATATTCTATGCATAATTTCAATTTACTATACTTAGCGACGAAAGAACGAACATATCCCTTAAATTACCGAATATCATCTGATTAATAAAATCAAAATTTTGAGATGGATAACTTTTTATAACCAATATGAACCCAAAATAAAATCTAATTAGACAATGATAAATAAACATTATAAGCCTACTTGGTGCAAAATAAATACTTTTGAAAGACAGTAGGTATTTTTAATTAAATAAGACCTAACATCTACTTAGTGATTTTTGTACAAAATATTCCCAAGTGTATAAGTTTGGCAAAATTTACTACTATAATCAATATCTGAACCACCTCACCCAAACTCTAATTGGATCGGATCGGATTGTATAATCGGGTGCATCAAAAATTTAAGATACAGCTATAAATCAGATAGAGTTGATTTTGTCCTAAATCCATTGTATCTGATCCATCATGGAACCCTAGCATGATCTAAGAATAATAAAACAAATCATAATAAGCCCTACAACTGAAATAAAATTTGATGTGATACTAAGAAAAAAACATTGGCCCTTAAACTAAACCTGATTAAATCATAACATTATACAACAAAAATCATATGCTTGGTCATGATATTGATCTCACAGAGTCACAATTAAGTAATTGATTAATTAATGAGGTTCCATCGTTAGACAAGTCTATGATATTATATACACTTACCCCCAAAATAGTGTATGATTTATCATATGATATGGATAAGATCAAAAAACCTTCACATGTTATTAACGATTAACAATCTTGTGAATGTATCTTTCAACTTTAAAGGATAGACTAAACAAGTTATTTGATTCATAAATAACCATTCAGGTTTAAACGATGTTCCAAAACTACTTCTCTATAAGTTAATTACAACATGATGCACATGAGTTTTTAATTGCCATTTGATGCTCTGTGCAAAAACATATATTATGGTAAGAATGATATAAAATTCTGCCAATGTGGCAATAACAAAAATAACCAACAATGATGAATAACAATAAACAATAAGAACGATCCACAAATCTAAATGCATAACCAAAAATATAATGAGAAGTGATTGATAGTCATTATACTTATTATTTTGTAAAAATTGTGTAATTGTGTGCATGTACATTATAACAATCAATGATTTCTGGTAATTCAAATTTGATGTGAATATTACAAGATTGATTGCTGAACTAATTTGGACTCGAACATCATAAATTTATATGCATTTACATGTTATTATTCATTAAATGTCAGAATATATAATAACATAAAATATAAATGGAAGTGCATACTGCATTGAGAACATATTAAACACCATTCAGATTTCATATTATTAGGTATTCTGACATTTAGAATACCAACTTGTAAATTACACAAGCTTCCGATGTTTGAGTCCAAATATGCTTAGTCACTAAAGTGATAATATTTACATCAAATTCGAATTATCAGAAATAATTATTTGTTATAACGTACAATTTGGAAAAAAATTCCACATGTAGGGTCATACATGTGAAATAAGATGTGCTTTGATATTTTGGGGTCTGTGTTTTAAAAAAGTAGAGCTGAATAGAATTCTAAACCGAAGAAAATTCAGTGTTCAGAAGATGTGAACTTGTTTGTTAAAAAAAAATAAAAAAAGAAGAAAAAAAAGCAATAAGAGGTACTTCATCTGTTTAGCGTAATTCTAACCAGCCATTATATGTTGCTTTTTTCAACTTCTGAATGGACATGTCTTTATTTACAGAAATAGCCTTCTCTTTGTCTTATAATGAACATGTATGTAACTATTTTGCTGAGGTAAATATGCATTTCATTTGTCTTTATAATGGACATATATGTAGCTAGTTTGCTGCTTTCAAATTGAGGTAAAAATGTGTTTCTTATTTGTGATGTTTTAGTATTACGAACTGTAAGAAAGTATATCAATATTTGATGCTTAATCCTTGATTAAATTAGAAAAATCCCGCATTAGTTTTGAAATCCAAATGTTTCAATCCAAAAAGAAAACAGCATAAACCTGATAAGGAAGATAAATATCCTATCCACAAGGACCACAACAGCCAGGATAAAGGTTCAGTACCAGTATTAAAACCAAATTTTAATTTCAAATTGGATTATGCAGTACATCCTCAAAAAATCTTCGAGGAGCTTCATTTATGAGAATAAAGTAATTAAATGTTACTTTCGAAAACACAAATCTACGTATTGTTATTCAATTTGGGTATCTTTTCATAAGATTACCTAGAATAGTAACGATTTAAAAAATTGTTCTCGTTGATGATTTATAATGCACAAATTTTTACTAATACACATGGGCAATATTGTCCAAACATCTATTTATTTTAATAATTAGGTTTACCAATCAAAGCGTTTAAAAATTTAAACAAACTCTCATGGAAAGGAGCGTAAAGACCAAAGTGACTTTTCAATTTGTTGAATGGCAAAATTGAAAATGTCACTATATATATATATATATAGGGTCGTGGCCTTCAAATTACAGGACTCTATTTTTCACATAATGCGCTCATTTCGTGTTGTGTCCATAAAGAAAGAGATTTAAGCACGACAAATAGAAAAGTACTCAATTAATATGTTTGTAAATGAAAAGGGGAGAGGATAAAGAAGCTGCGAAGGGTCCAAAACAGAAAACACAACATAATGTGTGAAACACAACAAAAAAATATAACACAAAGGATGATGATAGTTGTTTCTCTTATGGGAAACTTAGATATGTAAGGAGAGATTGTACCAAATATTATGCATATTGTGCGAAGAAAGGGATGATGATAGTTGTTTCTCACTTCGGTATGATCAAAGGTAAACTGATGTATGTAGAAACATTTAGTTACATTTTGCTTCTTCTACTTATGTTATTACTGGTGCACGGCACAAAAAGACGCAAAGTCTCCCTAGAGCCTTGACGCATTGCGCACGCCTTTTAATTTACTGCGCATGTTTAGAATTTTTTTTATAAATTTAATATTTATAACGATTAATTTAAAAAAATTAATATAATTTATATTTTCTACTAAAGCATATGTGATAAAGATTTTTTTTTTGACATTTTAAACATCATCGAATATAATATCATAAACATAGAATTTCAAGCATCCAAAATCCAAGATAATAGTACATATTACTGATAAACTAGAAATTTGAGTAAGTAATCATATTTTCTAAATCAATATCTACATCATCAGATTCATAAGCTTCGGCATATTCCTCATTTGTCTCATATCGATTTGTTTGGTGCGACTATAACAGGGACAGACGGTTCGAAGTTCGCTGAAGATTAATTTGAAAAAAAAAACATATATTTCAGATTATTTGTTCGATGGAACAATAATTAAAACAAATAGTTTGAAGTTCGTTTGAGATTAATTTGAAGAATGCGATCATTCGAGATTATTTGCTCGGTGCAAGGGTGATAGTTAGACCCGTTGGGTCGGATATGAACCTGAATCAGCGGCTCTTGATTCTAGTCGAGTTGGGTTTAGTCGAGTCTGACTTGTATATTTTAAAACATTGACCCGACCCGAGGTTCGATTCGGTTCGGGTCCGATTGGGTAATAACATTAAATATATTTTTTTTTTCTCGCAGTTTGTCTAATCTTCCGGGTCGGATCAGTTTTCATATTGTTTTTCATCAAATAGACCCGATCCAGGACCCATTGAGTTCAAGTCGCATTCGGATCAATTTGGTTTGGATTTGTGAATCTCGATTCAAATTGCCCATCACGGTTTGGTACGACAATAAAATAAACAAATAGTTCAAAGTTTGTTGGAGATTAGTTTGAAGTGTTATCGTATCATTGTATAAAAAAATATAATACATTCAACCATTGTTGGAGAATAGTTTGGATTGTGAAAAATAATAAATAAATAAGTAAAAAACAATAAAATTATGAAAAGGTGCGTCATATTTGCACCACGTGTCATTTGTTGTGCCTTTTTATGTGTGTCGCGTCATACGGAAGAAAGACGCAAACGTTGCGCCACGCTGCACCTTGGCCGTAGCGCGCTTTTCATAACTATGCTTCTACTCATGCAAGCGTTTCTATAATGGTTGTCTAACAATCTATATCTAATTGACGATGCATCTATATGGATGATGGGGAGCCCGTAGATATAAAGTTTGTTAGGCATTTTGAGTTATTATTGAGAACTAGATTTTTGTTTATATTTCATTGGTACTTTTGGCGTATTGTCATTTAAACAAACTTTGTTTGGTATTTGTAAATTGGACAAATCAGGGTATTGTTGTTCGGATTAGCTTACCAATAAATTAACAGTTTGAGGATTGAATCTTTTAAAGTTTATGCTTACTTATATTTGTTTGATTTTAATACCATAATATGAGGGTATGAGGTTTTAGCAAGAACCCTAAGATTCCAGTCATTTGAATTCGGTCTTGGTTGGAGATGGGACGAGATCAAACCCAGATACTCGTTCTGCTGAAGATAATGCAAACAATTGAGTACTTAGAATCGAGCAAAGCAGACCTCAAATCAAAGCACGATTTATCAAAAAAGCAACAAATCAAAGCTCATGTTCAAAATTGAAGAAAATAGAATAAAATTGAGAATAAAAACTAACCTATAGCATCTACCTTGCAAAATCTAGCTTTCGTGTTGTAATACTCAAGTCAAGCAAGATGAACTAGTGAAGTTATTTTAATCTTATGTCCTAGTTTTTTTTTCTAGATCTATCGTGAAGATGAGTAAAAGGAAAGGGGTAACTGGGTCAGGTTAAACAATAATTTGGATTCATGACATTTTGGGGCTGGTTTAGTATTATATATTGATTGAGTTAAAGGTTCGTCCTAAGGACAATTATGTAATACATTGTAAATTATTAGCTCGATAATAAAATCTTGTTCGAAATAAAAGGTTTTTTTTCTATTATATACTCGTCATATTGTGTTACGTTGATTAATTATTTAATTTAATTTAAGTATTATTAAATAGAAAATTCTTAAATAATATGTTATGTGATAGTAATTCCAATGTATTGTAATCATGAGAAATCTATCGCGTTAAAAATAATATAATATTTTAAATATTCAGTCAACATGTTTCGAGACATGACAACGATACATACGTTAAGACTATAGCACGTGACACTTTCCAAATATTGAACAATATTAGTTATGACTGATGAGGACCCTAAAAGGTTACGTACTCATAGTTATTGGATGGCTATAGAACGACTCATTCAAGAGTTTTATGTTAGTTAATATAACTAAGATCGGACGAAGAATCTCGAAGTGACGATATTACATAATTATCTCGACTTGAGTTAAGAATACTGTATAACGTCAATGTGGGCATTCCACTTTGATTATAGTTAAATCGTGGCATGACGTTCATCGAACAACTACATTTGGATCTGAGTTGAAGCATTGAAAGCGAAACACTATTCAATAGAAAATTCGCCTCCTCGGTTATATGAGATTGATATCACGGTCAACTGTAGTCAATTTAAAGTCAAAATCTCTGGCCAAAGCAGTTCGGCTAATTATTATTATTATTATTGAACTAAGGACTTTGTGTTAGGATTAAACAAATTGAATGTGGATGATATTAGGATTTTGATCAAAATAGTTTTGACAAAGAAAATTGATGTAAATAATCATTACTACCAGATATCGCTTAAAATAGTGAAATTGGCGTTTACCAAAAATATGTAAGTAATCAATTCGGTCAAACTATCACATCATTAGCTAAGATGACGTGTGAACGTTAATATTCGAATTGTTCGATAATGATCGATGACTGAATTTACACATTTAAATCATACAACCACAATGTTAAATACTATGAAATACCACATGATTCAATTAAATTATAATTGTTATGAATTAATTAATATTTATGAAATATTAATTATTAAATTTTATTTGATTTATTTGAGTATCATTAATATTTAATAAAGTATGTATACAAAAGTTATATATGTACGTATCGATATACGATATCGATAAATATTAAAATCGAATTTAAATTAATTAAATACTAAATGGATTTGGAAAATTTGTAGGCCCATCTAGTCCTCGATATGGCACATCCATAAGGAGCGGTATTAAGTTGTAATGCACAAATCTGGATTTGAATTGGTAGAAAGGAAGGAGTAAACAAAGGAGATTAGATTCCACTTTATACTACCATAATGCATATTTAAACCTCGCCTCCTGATTCATTTTGTTAGTACTTTTTGCCTCCTCTTCACCCTACATTGGCCGCAAGCACCAAGGGGATTAGCCCATCATTTCCAAAGTAAATTTAAATCAAATTCAATTTAAATAATGAGCGCTCTGTTTTAATAAAGTATCACTCTACTTATCAACAAAATTCAATTTAAAAAAGGAATGGTATTCATCTCTAGTCTACAACAAATTCTTGAGGTGTTTCAATCGAATCCTACAGAAGTTTCATTCATCATTCAAAGTGCTAATCACATGCTGCTACTTTGGTAACATTTCATTTCGAACAATTATTATTATTATTATTATTATTATTATTATATAGTGGTCATGTTTATGTTGTTTTGATTGATATTATTACAACAAATTTGTATATAGATTGTGTTAATCCAATTGTATGTTCCTATTCAAATTGTTTTTAAATTAAAAAACATAAGAAAATATGATTTATACATCTATTTTATTTTCAGACATTATTAATGTATTTACTAATAATTTTCAAAATTTAATATTAATTTCAAAATTGATATGTAACATATGTAAATATATAAAATAGTATAATATACATATTAAACTATTTAAAACAAATTTACAACCACATGTATTAATTCGTAGAATATTTATTAATATATTTATTTATTTACTCACTTAATTTTTAAAAAAAATTGTATCAAATTCGTACGGATTTGATATTAATAAACAAAAAAATTCAAAAACCCTTTTGACCGAAAGTTTAAAAAATAAAATTTTAAATATATATATATATATAATAGATTATATATATGTATTTATATTTATATTTAAGTTGTAATTTGAATTTAAAATTTAAAATATATAAAATAGATATTTACGGCAATCAGGCCTGCGATGTTGTATGCTGCAGAATGTTGGCCTACTAAAAGCCAACACGTCCAAAAGATAAGCATAGCAGAGATGCGTATGCTACGATGGAGCTGTGGTCATACAAGAAGAGACCGAATTAGAAATGATGATATACGTGATAAACTTGAAGTAGCACCAATTGAGGAGAAACTAATTCAACATCGCTTAAGATGGTTTGGACATCTTCAACGAAGGCCGCCCGAGGCACCTGTGCGTGTTAGAATTATAGGCCGTGTTGAATGCCCAAAGAGAGGTAGAGGTCGACCAAGGTTGACTTGGGAGGAAGTAGTAAAAAGAGATTTGAATGATTGGGGTATATCCGAAGAGCTGGTGACGGATCGGAGCGAGTGGAAATTAGCGATTCACGTACCAGAACCATGAGCGTTGAGTTTTATAAGTTTTAGATTATAGGACTAGGAAACATGAGCCTAAGACGTAAGTTTGGTCTTTGACCAATATTACAATTAGTATCATTATCGTTATTAGTATTATTATTATCATTCCTCTTATATATATACATATATATTTTTATTTTATTTTACTTTACTTAGCTATTATTATTAATTTACGCATTTGACTTTATTTTATTATTGCTATTGTTATTATTATAACTTTTAAATTGATTTTTTCATTTAGTTTTGGATTCCATCTCTAACCGACCCCCAACTTGTTTGGGAATAATGGCTTAATTGTTGTTGTTGTATTTACTTCTACATCTAACTCTGTATTTTAAACTAATACAAGATATTTTAAGACATTAAGTACAAAATAATTTGAATTGATCAAAGCTATTTAAATAAATATCCACAACTTTTAATCTATACATATATATATATATATATGTGTGTGTGTGTGTATTTTTAATATAAAATTATGACAACAAAGGCATGTACAAATAGACAAATGTGTACGTTGCGGCACAAATCACGGCATCTATATACAAACACATAAACCATGTACATTTATTTATGTTGTATGTGCATTATACACATTGATAGTTGGAATAGAAACGCAATCTTTTGGTCTGACCATGAACTTCCCAAAATACCCTTTACTCATATATGATTTAATTATTATCTATTATTCCACGTACAAATATGTAAAAAGAATCGGTAAAATCCTAATCAAATACAAATGTTATTCCTATTATTTTTAGCCTATTATTTCTAGACTAGACTGGAACTATTCAAACTAAGTTAAAACAGTTAAATTTCTTTACAAATTCAAATTATCCCTCTGCGCTTAAAAATAGGATCTAACAAATAAACATCATTTACAAATTCGTTGTTTATTAATTAATAATATAAATAAAATTCAAACTAACAAAAAATTAAATGTTGCAACTTAGAAATAAAAATTTAAATTAACTACACATGATTTCAACGTAAAAACATGGCTAAATATTTTTGATGATCATTTTCTTTTAAATGTTAATCATATATAAATTGTAGAAAAACAATTCACGTGCAAAGCGCGTGCCATAACACTCGTACACACATAAGTGTATTAGATACACTTATGAAATAAAATGTATCTTATATATAAATTAAATAAACCTTTTATATTAACAAATTAAATAAAATAAAGATTTTATTTAAAATATTTTAGATTGAATCTAAAACTAATTAGACTTCATAGGCCCAATAAAAATCTAAAATGGAAGAAAGAATTGAAATTCACTTATTCAACCCGTTGCAATTTGACGCAGATCCTTCAATGGTATCAGAGCCCAATAGTCTATGCGGTCTAAATTAGCATTATTAAGGCTAACTTATTAAAGTCTAATCATTCAGTAGGATATCTACAAAAGTAGTATCTAAGGTTGGGTTTGGTAATCAAGTTTTCTACCCTACCTGACACTGGCCTGGCCCGAATGATGATGTAAGCCCAAAGGTTATTTCCACAATATAAAGACCTAAATTGATTTTGGGTTTTGTACTAATTTTCAAAATCCGTTTCTAAAATTTGAATAATATTTTAAATTTAAAAGTTAAGTTTAAAATATTAAAAATGTTATAAAATAGTTTTTCAAAATTTCTTTTGAAAATCAATTAATTATATTTGAAATTTTATAATAATTAATTGAATTAAATAAATAAATAAAAGTTAATTAATTAATTAAAACATATATAACAATATATGTACATTTATCTTAAAATGTTTAAGGTAGTTAATAATAAAAAATTTGAAATTAATTAAAATTGTTTCAATTAATTAAATTAACCAATTGTTAATTAACAATGGCAAGGATCAGGTACACCTCGGTTCTACTACACCTCTATTCCCTTTGATTTCAACTACACATTCCGATTTAAATAGTATAATGAGGTAACAAAAGAGAAAGTATATTATTTAAATCAGAATGTGGTTGAAATCGAGAAAAATAGAGATGTAGCAAGAATGACGTGTAGCCGATCCTTGTCCATTAATAAATATTATGCATGTACAATGACATAGTATATATAATTGTTATAAATGTTATAGTTAATATTCAATTTTAAAAAGTTTTAATTAATAAAATTAAATTAATATGCTTTAATTAATAAAATTAAACTAACAAATAATATACATGAATTAAATTAAATTAAATGTTAATTAATTAAATATGATTTAATTAATAAAATCAAAATCAAAAGCAAATTAAATAGTGTGGAACTACAACAAAATAAATTAGATTTAAAGGAATAAATACATAAGTACATCCATACCGTGATTTCAGATGTGTCTGACATTTGAATCATGATGATAATTCATAAGAAATACATTATCTCATAAGTCAACATCACTCAATTAAAAATATTAAAGATTATGAAACTGTAATATAAAGTTGTCATCTACCATTTATATGTTAATAGATTACTTGTGTGCTCCTTAATTGTTGAGATTTCCTCAAACTATGGATGTTATGTATAGTACTATTAATATCTTGAATATAAGCAAGATATGCGCACGTAATTGTTGATATACCTCAAGGTACGTGCATTTATACTTAGACCGTCATGAAATGGAAGGTACGAATAAATAATCTCTTTCGATTTGTTGATATTCCTCAAGGTCGAAATGAGTTTGAGACAAAAACCACGGATTACGAGTTGTACATGATATAATCGATTTATTCATCGCTTGCAGACCTATGATTTGTTGATATTCCTAAAAGTCGAAATCCCAAGGCAAGCGAGTCCTAACATCCACTAGAGAAATCGAAAGATTTCTATGTTTTCTCTAAGGGCTTTGGAAAACATAAAGTCTAGTGGGAGCTTATTAGTAAAATAAAATATAATGTTTAAAAAAACTAGTATCAAATCCGTACGTATTTGATATTAATATTAAAAGAATTCAAAAACCTTGTTAGCCAAAAAAATTAATTTTTTATATATACACACTATTATACATATATATATATATATTAACAATTTATAAATGTATACATATATGTACATACATAGTTTAAATTAAAATATAAATTAAATGCATATGTATATTTTGGAAAATAGATTATATACACATCCAAAATAAATTGATTATATATATGTTGTAATTTGAATTTAAAATTTAAAATAGATATTTACTTGGATCTAGATCTAACTTTGTGTTTTAAACTAACACTAGATATTTTAAGATGTTAAGTTCAAAATAGTTTGAATTCGTCAAAGCTATTTATATAAATATCCACAATTATTATTTTATATATGTGTGTGTTTCATATAAAAATATGAACAGCAATGGCTTATACAAATGGTCAAATATGTCTGCTGTGATGTAAATCTCAACACTTATATACGAACACATAAACCATGTACACTAATATATGTTGCACATGAACTATACACAAATAAGTGTATTAGATACACTTATAAAATATATCTTATATAAATTAAATAAAACATTTTATATTAACAAACTAAATAATATAAAGGTTTTATTTGAAATATTTTAGATTGGATTTAAAACTAATTAAACTTCATAAGCCCAATAAAAATTTGAAATGGAATTTTTTTTGAAATTCACTCATTTAACCCGATGCGATTAGGGCTGTAAATTTTGTACGGTTGTCCGACATCCGACTCAGTCCAAAGTTGTAAGACGTCTCGTCCGTGTCCGTACGATTCTCATTTAGGACATGAACTAGGACAAATAAAAATGTATAAAAATATGTTCGTCCGAAAATATCTGATGTTTTTCTATTGTCCGAACATTGTCTGTCTGTTATCTGGCATGAACAATGTCCGAGCTTAATGCTCGTCCGATCTATGTCCGTCTGAATCTTTTATAGGACATGACTATGACACACCTTCGTCTGGTCCGACCCGTTTACACCCCTAGTTGCGACCTATATGAATAAGTGGGTTGATATGGGGTTGGATAATTTAATTTATACTAATTGATTAAGTTAATAACTAGGCTTGATTTGGACTGATTTAGAACCAGTTTAGTTAAGACTAGGTCCTCAATTTAGTTCAATTTCATAATAATAATAACTTCATGTTTATAATTTATATTATGTTATATATGTATTTTACTTATTGTTATATATATATATATATCATCGAAATCCAAAATCCAAAATTCCGAAATTAATGGAACTTTCAAAATTTTGAAAGCCCGAGACCAAGAACAAAACCGAGTTCTCAAACCTTGGTTAATATCTCTTTATAATAAAGCTTGAATTTGGACATTAATCTCTCTTGTAATTAAGCTTGAATTTGGACATCCTGAAGAATATGACTATTTGTTCTAAAATATCAAAATAAATCCGAAGAGATGCATTAAAGATAATAGATTAGAGCACCAACTAAAGCAGCTGCTAAAACACCTCATGAGTTTTGAACAAGTCAAATGATTTACTCTGGATCATTTTCACATTTAGGGATGTTCGACCGAGACAAGGTCTTGTAAACCTAATAAAAGAAAAGTGAAATGCAAGCAATGAGTAACTACCTTATTGGTTATTAGGAGCGATAGATTTTTCGTGATCTCACGCTAAGGAAACTTTTAAACATAGAAATTGCAACTTGTTGAGGATGCTGAATTTTAAGGGGAAACTAAAGCATGAGATTTTTTTAATAAAGGATCATCTTTGATTCCTACTACGACTACTATATCTGACAATGTGCAGCATTTTATTTTTGTCGTTGAAAAAAAGAAAATCCAAAACCTCATCAATTCAATGTCAAATAGACCCTCCTAAAGTTGAGGTTATTGTTTCAATATAACAAACTCTACAACTGAACAACCTCAATATGCAATACCACTAAGGAGATTGGATAAAGAAAGCAGAATGCTATTTCAGATGATTATGTAGTATTTCTTTGAAATATGAAGGAATAACATAAATTCATATATATGTATGTGTGTGTAAATTAATTATGAGTATCTTACATTCGAAGTGAGCTAATTGAAACAAGATGTCACCAAAATGGCATTTCTTGTGTAAATTGTTCACGAAAATATTTGATATTTGTCTATGCATATCCATGCGTATATTAGAAAATCCAAATAAAGGTTAATATTTGATCAAATTACCTAAATATGTATGATGGTAAATATGTGACAATTATAAGTTTTTAAATCTGAGTAATAATCAATTCAAAGAGAGATTGTAATTTGACATGAATTATTGTCAATTGTTTGATCATTACAACAAAAGTATCACTTACAATCAATATTACTATTCAAAACTTGATGTTATAGCTATGTTGGACGTCTTGTTAAAAGATTTATTAATTATTTGAGTTATTTGAGTTTACGATGGTTGTTTTCTTATTTAGGCATTTTGGTTAACCCTTATGTTCTATTTTTAAATAAGCAAACTAATATATCCACCAATATTAACAATATTCTCGTTCCATATGAGAAAATTTTAAGGATTATTTAAAAAAATATTGTTTGTTGTTAGCTGCGTGGATCTAGATCTTGCTTTTAAGATAAACATACTCGCTCTCTTGCGGTTGAATGTTCTTCTAATGCTATGAAGAACGTTAAGATGTGGGATAATTCAAATCGCAAGAACCTAATGATCATAAGTTGTATCCAGAGGCTTTGAAGGGTGTGGTAGTGTGGTAAAAGATAACCAATGTCAAATAGTTTCTTGCTGAGATTGAAATGCGTTTTTACCAAAAACAATAAGGTGAAAACATGCATGCTTTTGCAATGTTTGATATTTATGAAGTATCAAAGCAAATTTAACATAACGGAATGATTATGGGAATGTCTAATATTGCTTCAAAACTTACCGAACTTAAGTTTGAGCTTTCAAATGATTTGATCGTACTGATATTAATCTCACTTCATGCACAACATAATCAGTTTAAGACCAGTTAAGTTGTATTGTGACCATAATATCAGTATCGTTTGCGATGATAACAGGATCTTAAGCATGTCAAATTATATTGACATAAAGTTCCTAGTTGTGATGGAGAGTAATGGATTGAAATTCATAGAGCATGTCGTAACAAACTTCATGATGGATGATTCACCTAAAAATTACCAACCAAAATCTTTCATGAGCATGTTGTTCAAATGGATGTACATTTCATGTAAGGATATTTCGGTTCAGATGAAGTTTGTATCTAGTATTGTCGGATGACATTGTTATACACGTTGGTTATGAACATATTTTGATATTTTATACTTCAAAGCAAACAAAAGTAATAAAGTTTTATTTGCACTCAATTTCGTTCAAGTATTGAACTTTTAATCTGACCAAAGTATGACCACTTGAAAATAGACGTGTGTGTATATATATGTATGGTACCCATCTTTTCTTCTCAATCAGATCATGAAATCAAAGATTGTATCAATTTTTGAAGATTGAATTCTATATTTTGTCTCAATCACCAATGAATTTTGGAATTATTTCAGCAAGTTTGATTGCTTTCTATACTTTCTTCTAGACTCAATCAATATGGGTTATGTTTTGTAATTCTAGAATTTCATCATAATTATTTATAAAGTGATTAATTCTTAAAAGTGCACACACACAATTACACAAAATGATAAGTATAATAATTGTCAATCAATGATTATGTCTCATTATCTATGTAGTTATATATGTGTGTGTGGACTGTTCTTATTGTGTATTGTTATTCGTCACTGTTGGTTTTTGGCTATATAGACAGAATTGTTATTATTTACAGTACATATCATATCATAACAAGAGTATGCTAACATGCTACTAAACAACTCATTCAAAAGTGCATACACATACATGGAAGTGGTTATAAGGCGTATAAATTAATCAGAAATCATAAGGCGGTCATACTAACAAAAATTATGACAAGCATAAGAAATCACAATTTTGAAATCTCCACGATAGTACTATACATCAGAAGATCAGAAACTTAGGGCCCGTTTGGTTTCATTTTGTATTTTAAGTTTTGTGTTTTCAATTTGCACTAAGAAATAACAAGAAATAAGAAAAGAAATTTATAATTCTTAGTCGTTGGGACGGCCAACGGACAACGAAAGAATTGATTATTCTCCGTGCTTTTGTTATCTCTCGCAACACGAAAAATACAATAAACTTGTTTTCTATTTTATATGATAATTTCATTTTTCAAAATTATTTGTTTTTCAACTATACATACAACGGACGCGTTTTTGTATAGACGAAAACACAAAACTAAAAACAACAAGCCAAACGGGACCTTAGTTTTCTAAATGACTCAAGAGTTATTTTCTCCTTGATGAGTATTTATATACCATAATTGCACTTATAAATTAGGATTAAATTGAAAACTCCCAACAGATTTTTTGATCCACGACTATAAACAAACTTTATGTCCACCGTTACAACAAGAAATAAAAGAGCGGAGACAGGATATATGTTGTGTGTATGTTTATATGTGTGTGTACATATATACGTATAAATTTGTGTGTGTTCAAACCTCAATTTCAGGTTCCGGTGGCTCATCCTCGTATCTGCACATAAATCAAAGTGATTGTGTCAACATTCAAATAAATTAGAGCAAATGAACCCAGGTATTGAATATCACCGACTACAATCCTACAAATGGATGCATTAACGTGAATTCCACGAGTGGAAGTAGTCAACCAAAAAGGTTTACAGCATCATAGTAAAGAACAATCGAAAGTTATTGAGGTGACATATCTTGTATTGTACACCTTGTCAAATCAAATTATAATAATGTTGATAACTGCTGGAATGTTGCCAAATCAGCATCACTACAAACAACCTCAAAAGCTACAAATACGGGGTCTTCCTCTCTAAATTGAAGCAAGGAAATTTAAATGCAACCTCAAAAGCTACAAATACGGGGCCTTCCTCCCTAAATTGAAGCAAGGAAATTTAAATGCATTATTCTATTGTGACACAAAGTATGCACACATTGCTTGGTCTTTCTCCAGTTAAATGATTTCTGGCAAATAATAAGGACGGGAAAACAACTTTAGATGTCACTCAAGTTAACTATAGGCTTAATGTTTACTTCATCAGGTTGACCATACTTTCTTTATTTTGTCCAATATTCCAAACTGTTAATGCAAAATCGCTACAAACCCAAAAATATTGCAATTGTTCTTAAGCACATATGATATTAGTTTTTGATGTTTTCAAGAGAAGCCAAATTTTTTACATATATCTTATGTGCAACAAAGCAATATAGTATTCCTCTTCCACGGAGAAGTGTATAGGAAACTAAATCATGACTTATTATTAAACATTCAAAATGCAATGCTACAAGCTTTAGGAATGTGGCATATGATAATTAAATTGATTATCAAACTGACCGTTAGGGATGTTTGCCTGTTGTAGGCTTGCAAAACCAAAAAGTGTAAAGCCAAGAAAACAAGTAACCTAGTTTTAACATGTCTCCTTAAATCTTTTTGATGTAATTTACTTTGTTCTCTCTACAAACATCTCATTAAATCTCTACAATTCTAAAAAAATTCCATCATATTATCACTTGATTTTTAACTAAAATTAATGAAAAACTACATTAATTTATTTTTTAAAATTATGCAATCAAATTGTCGATCTCCCAACCGTTATACGGCTGTACTAGTACTGTGATGATCATCCAAAAAAAAGTTAAAAATATGCATCTTATGATAAAACACATTCAAGATGATAACAACCTTGCAAAACAAATATTTGTGACTGATAGAGAAGCTACAACACCTTTTAATGATACAATATAGAAAAATAAACTGAATTCTATTCACAATAATATAACGGTAGAATCTTAAACAATGACATCTAAGGCAACATGAGCAATGTGCAGATGATCTGAATGTCTAAAGAGTAGTACTTAAAGCATTAGCTCCTAGTTATTTACAGTACACAGCACACAAAGCCACAATGGCTTCGTGAAGCGCTGACATGCAGCATACAAAGACATAAAAGCTTCATGAAGCCTTGCACACAGCATATTGTATGGTGTGTGCTTTTTCAAAATACTGTGATTCATTTAAACAAGAATAAAATAAGTATTCTATCTGTTGAACATCACAAACTTTTGAAACAAATTAATATGAAAGATATATCTTTAAATATATAAAAAATACTTAATAGAGATGCCTAGATCATTATAAGAATATACCATCAACATAATGTTACAACTTATAGGTATAGAATTTTAAGTATAAAAAGGTATTGTAAATTTTAAAGATAGTAACAAAGTATTAAGTATTAACACATAATAAAGGATTTTCTGTCATCACTAGAACCTAAAAAGAATGAAAACCAGTAAGAAATACAGAATTACATTATATGTAGTTAAATACAAATTTACAGTCTTCTAGATCTTGAATTATATTGAAGAAATGTCAGAAATAAGAGAGAAACATCCATTTTGTGTCGTGCGCCATATACATTTTTTAATATGCACCATGCTAAAAAGGAAAAAAGCACTATAGCCATGCCACACTATGTGTCAAATGTGCACCATGATGCACCTTGTCCCCACACAAATTTTACAGCACACGTTAATTTAAAAATAACAACTATGTTATATAATAACTGATCTATAAACACAAGAAATGCATTAATTATAAACGTCAAAAAAGAAAGAATGTTGGATTACATATTTACTGATATTTCTGAAATTATACAGGCTTAAAAGTGATAAGATCAAAATCATGAAAGAAATACATCTAAAAGGCTAGAACTGCTAATTAAGATGGTGGATTTCAAGTCATCAAATTATTTGTCTATATTTTCTCTTTTGGGATTGAAGCTTTGAAGCCTAGAACGGAAGCATGGTGCAGAAATGGATAAGAGAACAAAAAACGTAAAATGTGACTCTAAAAAGGGTCAAAATTAAGAATGAGATGGAAATTTGCTAGCTAAAAAATTAGATTTATTAATATCGTTCTAAATGTATTAAAAATGAATTTTTTTCAATCTTTAATACTGTTATAAAATAAATACTTACTAATTATAAATCAAGTACATATTGATTTTATTATGGGTTTTTTTTTTACTATTTCAACATGTATTTGTCAAGGACCGCTGACTCAAGTAGTAAAATCTCTACATTGTGATTCTAGAGATCTTGGGTTTGATCCCCCAAGACACCAAATGAGTGCTCTGCTAAATTAAATATCACTCTGTTATAAAAAAAACTATTTCGGCATGTATTAATTAGAATTGAATGTGTTTTTTTTACTCCAATGTTTTCATTAAATAAGACAAAACTCAATTCAAACATAACATTCATTTCCATAATAGCAAAATTTTGATAACATAATATAAAGAAATAGCCAAATACATATGATAAATTTACTTCATAGTTTTTGTTGTTCTAGTGCTTCCTTAAGACGTTGTCATGCCAACTCAATTTGCAACAATGAAAAAAACAATAATCATATTTGGTTTGTTTGATAGAGAGAGAGAAAATAGTTAAAAGTTGATAATTTTTGTCCAGGGTTCAAACCTAAAAATTTTAATAGTGGTCATTGACTTGTTCATTTTAATAAATATATAGTAACAACCTAATTTCTTTCTAAAAAAATTGCTCTTATTTAAAATGTTTATCTGAAAGCTGACAACTACTCTAGAACATGATATCTTAAGTTTAACGAGCGTTTTTATTGTATTTGGAACATGTTTTTATCAAGTTTCCAACTAAGAAACACCACGGTGGTTCTTACTAAGAAACACAAGTCTTATAAAATGTTCAGGCTTTTAAGGGTTGAAGTTTCCATTTTAAGCCCCTTATCCTGTTACAAGTTTATGAGAAAACTAAGTTATAAATTTGTATACTAGGCCAAAAAAAATATTTTAAAAAAAAAAGAGAGAGAGAAAGGAAAAACAGCAGACAACAATGCAGACATATGGTATGTTTACACTGCCAGACTCATCATTTCTAATGGCTTTTTCAGTCAATCAGAAAAACACTATCTCAAATCACCTAATTTGTTCCAGCTTCTACCTTAATTTAAAAAAATTCCACCCCATAAGCTTTGAAAAAAACAGCAAACCAACTTTCAAAAGCAACCAATACATTCCAATAGTGTGAACAAAATTTATAACTTTATTCATATATAGTAGATCATCCGTCTAAGCACCTATCAGGTATTACTCCCTTCCTAAACTATTAACAACAAGCAATATCAAGACCCATCAAGATGGTCCGTGCACAAAAGCTTCTTATTCTGCAAGAAATAACATACATGCCATAAACTCCTAAACAAATTAATACGCTTTGTATATCTTCAGTTCATATGGTGATTCTTTATACATATTTCATTCATTCGAAACTCCAGTAACGACTGTTCATTTTCTCGTACTCGCAATTTTAATCGTGTAAAGATAAAATCGATCAAAACAAAAAAGCGAATGAAAAATACGGTTCTTCAGAAACCATAAAATGAATAAAGAGGAGAAATTACCCCATGTCCATGTCGTTGTAATCATCGTCCGCCATTAGACTTTAAAAGGCTCGAGCTTTGACTAAAAGTAATCGAAAGCCCTAAGGTTGCGTTTGTTTGAAAACCTGAACGCCCAACGATTAGGTAAATAAATTAGGATCTATCGTATTTACAGTTTAAATTTATTTTTCTTAATATATTTATTATTTTTTATACTATGGTTATTGAAATAAATTTATAATAAATTAAAATTTTCTATTTATCTGTTTCGATTTATTGGATATGGACTAGTTGAAGGATATTCTGATATATGTCTGCATCTGTAGATACAGATATTTAATATCCGAAAATAATTTTGAATATGAATACGGATATGGATATGGCACTATCTGAATGATATCCGACCATCTACAGACCTAGTTAGTTAACAAAGGCACATGTTAAATAGGTGACAAACTATATATGTTTTTATTTAACAGATGCATCATGCCGACTGATGGACATTAGTTAAACAAACACATTTAAGATATATATATATATATATCATCAAACAAAAATCATAAACTGTTATATTCTATAATTTCCCCCTTTTGATGATAACAAACATATATTAAGATTTTGTGCTTAGTAAATGTGTTTGATGTGTTGTGATCAAGCTCCTCCCGTTTGTATACTACTCCTACAACTAGACCCCCCTACACGGATGCATGTAATTGAAGATGAAAATGATCTGAAAAAATAATTGCAAAACAACTGTAAAAACAACTTTCGAATAATAAAAAAACTCTCAAATATCAGTATACGGTTATTACTCAACCACCAAAATCTTAGCCCCTTTCCCCTTTTTGTTATCATCAAAAATAATAATAATAATAATAATTGAAACAGTGATGAATTTTGATTAAAATCATAAAATCATATCAAGAGAGAAACATATATTGCAAATTCCAATTAATCAAACAAAAAATCATAATATTTTACTAATTACACAAATTCCACTTTAAAGTGATTAATGGTTTATGGTTTGAAAAGAATGCACTGACAGTAGTGTAGTATGCTTAGTAATTCCTTTTTTAAAATATTGAGCACTTTCTAACCATGCATAACCCTTAGGACTTTTAAATGAGATTAGTAATTGTCTAAAAAAGAATGTCAGGTATTTTCTAATCATACATAACCGTGGGTACTTTTAAATGAGATTAGAAGCTACTTGAATATTTATCTCTCTCTTGGATATGAGTTTCATCCATGCATAACTGTGAGGACTTTTAAATAAGAATGGAAGCACGTATATAAAGATCAAAGTTGTTCACCCATGCATAACCGTGAGGACTTTTGAATGAGAGTGAATACTTTGGGATATACTTTTAAATTCCATTAAAAATATTATTTATTACTTTAAAATTGGAATATAATTTCTTATTTTCTCTGAAATACTAACTTATATACACTGTATTATATTTTGGTGTATGGAGTGTGCAAAGGATGATAGTGATAGAAATGATCATGGAACGTACTAATTAAAAAATATTATAAAATTAGTTTAATTTTTATGAAATTTTTAACATATACTTCCTCTGGCTATGAAGTATAACTTAATCGCTACTTATCACTTTTCCAAACATTATTAATATTTTGATAAGTTTCAGAAGGTTCAAGCAATCAACAATCATCTTTTCCAGAGTAAGTCTCTCACCAAAATAAACAAGAGTGTTTCCATCAAAGTAAAATTCTGAGTTATTTCAAAAAATTCTAAATCCAAAAAAGATGAAAAACTATTTTCTGCAAAGGTTTTGTGAAAACGATGTCTGCTAATTTTAAATTCAAATGAAAATGCACATATGATTTCAAACGAAGTGATGTATAATACCACTTGTACTCTAATTGCTCAAAAATGATATTATTAAATAACCAGATCGTGTACTCCTCGACATCACTCGAAACGATTTACAAAATTTTCAATAAGGCCATTTACATCAGTCAAAGGCAAAAACATTTATTTCTCCAACCGTTAATTTATTAGTCGTGAAAAAGACAGTGAAGGTTAATTGTTCTACCAAAACAATTGAAAATTCCTGGTTTGACAAATTGGTTCATTTTGAAACCAATAGTTGGAAGCTTTAAGTCTGTAATTTTGTTTTATCACAAAATATGAAGGTTTTAGATATTCAAAAATGCCACTTAACAAAATTGGTTTGAAGTCAAAATGGTTGATCGATCAAAATTTACGATTGAAATACTACAACTTGTTTGCGTAAATTAGAAATATTTTGCAAATAATGTATTGAAATTATTGTTGTTTTCGAATATTTTACAAAATGAATCGACAAAAACTCAAAACAATAAAGTAGTATGTCTATCGGTTAGCTTACGAGAACTTCAAAATTTTCTAAAATCGAAGTAAAGATGAGCAAGTAACGATTGAATTACTACAGTTGTGTTAAGAGGTTCTGAAACTGTTTTCAAACAATATTCCGAATGATTTGCAGTTTTTCAATTGTTTAATCTCGAAATAAGGAAAAAACAAAAAATGAAACTAGTAGAATTTTTTGTCTATTTTCGAGATTGTTTTGAAATTTTCAAATCGGAGGTAATAAGCTCAAGATATAGCAATTATACTACAGCAGTGTTAGCAAAAACAGAATTAACAATAAGAAAACAAAACAAAGTTTAGAGATCATACCTTTAATTACCTTCAATGTTGTGATATCCGAAATGTGTAGATATCCACCTCATTTTTCTAGGCTAAGAAACATTAGAATTTTTGCCTATTAACCATATATAACAACTCAGAATCTGTCTCCATCGAAGTTGTTCCTTAGCCTGCTTTTGTACCTAATTTTTTGAGGAGGCAAGTAGCCTAAAGAAGGATGTAAGACCACTTTCATTTTCGATCGAAGTCTTTGGTACCCAAATTTGTTTATACGGCAAACCGTTAATTTTAACAATCGTACCTTTAGGAACCCAAACTTGTTTAAATTTAGAAAATTTTATATTTGTACCTTTTGGAATCCATATTTATTTAACGATTTTGTGTTTGTATTTATTTCGACAATTATTCTCGCTATGTCCTATATTTCCACACTTTACGCATTTAGGTATCATACTTCTCCGCCCAGCAGTGTTATTAGTTGTTTGTTTATATGTTGACACTTTTTCAAATCCAAGTCATTTTCTGTTATTCGTGAAGAGTTGATTTCCTAATAGCATATTAAACGATTTTTCTCCAGTGGAAATTTTTTAAATAACCAACTCGAGTTCATTAAACTTGGATTTTAAAAGTTTATTTTCATTCATTAGCTTTGAACAACGACTAATGGCATTTTCTCTCTTTTCAAGATCATTTCTTTTTAAGACCAAATTTTCATTTTCTAGCTCTTTTATTTTGGTCTCAATTTCCAACATTTCAGTTTTAAAGAGTTGGCCTTTTTTAAATTCATATTTTTCAAAATACTTGATTTTTTTCAATCTTTTTTTCTAATTCGTAATTTATTTGAAGAATTTCAGTTTTGCTATTTTTTAAAATCATGTTTTCGTTTTCAAGGATTTTGAAATTTTCTTTGACCTTGTTTAATTCTTTTTCAAAATTTGCACATTGGAAATTTTTTGACCTTTTAGAACTTCCAAACTCCTTTTGTAAAATGTTATTTTTGCAAATCAACTCAGTTTCATTTTTGCCAAATTCAGAATTTTCTTTTCTAGCCTTTGAAATTTTCATGAAAACGAGTAAAAAAAAATTGTACTTCAAGCCATTTTTCCAATTGGAATTTTCAATTTTCTTAACATTTTTTAGCACATTTTCCAATTCATCATTTTTCTGACGTAGTTTAGATTTTGTCACTTTTCAATTCATCATTTTCCAATTAGAATTAAAAATTAACTACAACTATTGTAGTTAATTTTTGACACAAGTGAACTAAATTATTGAATGAAAAATCATTTATCTCATCATCAGTTGCATCTTCATCACTGTCATTTTTACAATCATTGTCCAAATTTTCTTTTGTAAATCCCGTCAAGTAAAAATTTCGACCGAGTCGATTTTGGGTAGTTTCTCGCTATTGTTGACCTTTCTACCATATAATGCATCGAGAGCGTTCCACATTTCCTGTGCAGTTAAATAATGAGAGATATGCTTAAATTCATCTCAATCCATTAGAGAATAGAGAGTATGCATAGTAAGAGCATTAATCGAAATATTTTTCTTATTTACCATATCACACCCATTTTCAATAATATTCCAACATTTAAATTTAACAGATTTTAAATAAAATTCCATTTTCGATTTCCAATTTAAATTCTGTTCCATCAAAAATAGGGGGACTGACTCTCGCTAGATCTACAACTAGGGTTAGACATTTATGCTAGTAACCTTGCTCTCATACCACTTGTAGGATCGAATTAACCCTAGCATGAATAGGGTTTATAATACATTCATAGAATAATAAAAATTGCAGCATAGATAATAACAGAGTAAAAGCAGTAATGAAGTGACACACAAGTTTACCCAACTTCGGCAAAACCTAACTTCTACTGCCCCCAAGGTTTCTACTAGCAATTAAACAATCTGACGCTTACAGATCCTGTAAGTTCACGACTCTCGCTAATCTGATTGTTATAACCCTATGCTCAAAACTCTGCCATAACTCATTCCTAAGTTGTAAATTCTCGAACTACGCCCTATAGTTCGTACCTAGTTAAAAAATAGAGTTTTACAAAGTTTAAAAATAAATAACAAACATGGTAAATGAAAAGAAACCCTAACTATAAGTAACTTAAGCCTAAACAAATTGAACAAAAATACTTGGCCTAACTAAATTTAAAGAATTCGTTCTTCTCCTTTGTTTTTCTCTTCAGCCCGTGTCTATTTTCGTTCAAGCCGAAATCCTCTTTTGTCTTCTTTCTGTAATTAGGGTTTCTGAAAATTGAAGCCGCCACTTTGCGCTTTGATACTTTGAATCGCACTTTTACTTCTTCGTTAATTGCATTCTTCAGTTTGCTGGCGATTGATGGTTGCGGCTCCTTCCTCGTTGAGTGTTCTTCGATGGATATTTGGTATGTGTCTGCCCTTTTTGATTTGTATTATTCTCGACTCCATCTAAATGTCAATGATGATTTGGGTTTAAATAGGAATTTGATTCCATATACTTTGGATATTTTTGGCTTTGATTTTTCGTTTTGAATTTTCCTTGGCCGTTCGATTTTCTGATTGGTGGACTTGTTCAAATTTAATATATATTCGAATTCTCTAATAAATATTAGAATATATTTTGTTTTGGTTGACTTTGTTGATTTTGTTCTTGACTTGTTCCAAATTGATAATTCCAGTTGTGGTTTAATTTCGAATTTCTGATTTTGACTTATTAAATTCTTATGTTGAGGCATGAACTGATGTGTTCTTGTCCCCTGGCTATGCACCTTGTTGTACCTGTAGATACTTGCATATTTACCTTGAACAGTCATAGGTTGTGATGCCTAATAGTGATGCTTGCTTGCGTTGGTTCTATGATGCTCACTTTTCTTTGGATAAACCCCGAGTTTGTTGATGTCTGATATGGTGATACCTTTGTACTTTTGTTTTGAATCAAAACTGTGGTTGCTAATTTTGTTTTACTTGTATATGCTGATGCATTTCTTTTACTTGTACTTCCTACCTATTCCTGGTTTGGTTCCTTCCCTGCATGCATATCTGTGCTTATTTGATGTTGCATTTTATGTATCCATGCACATTCACTTGTGTTTCCTTGTTATTCTGCATGTATCTTGAGACTGGTATGTTTGCCTAATATTCCTTGTTTATACATACATATGTATGTATGTATGCATGAACTGTCACTTTCTTTTGCTGCTTCTGATACACTGCCTTGTATACTTGTTTTGTTCTTGTTTCATCGATTTGTAGTCGGTTTACTCTTCTTATATGCTGGTTCAAATGACATTAATCTTGTTCATGATTGTTGCACTTGTGTGTATGCACTTGCATTCGAACTACGTATGTACTTGGTAGTACATGTCTATTTCATCGCCTTGTTAAGTGATGCACATGTTGCACTAGTGCACATGCTGGTTTGAAATGAAATGATACACTCGCGTTGAGTCCGAGCTTGCTAGGGCTTGACCTTGTGTACATTTGCGTTGTGTTAAGCCTTCGGGCTTGACCTTGCACTTATCCTTGAAATTTAAACGATGCAAGTACGTTTTGCATATGTGCACGGCCATATGACATGTACAGTGATACACTATGCATGACATATGTTGTTCATTCTCATTAGTTTTTGGTTTCAGTTTAAAATATGAAAACAAACAACCCAAATAACTGAGGCAACATTATATTTAATCACTCTTATTTTTGCAATTTCAGTTTATTTCTTTTTGCATTTTACTGCATTGTTTGTTATTTGACAAGAAAAGTAGATAACTGGAAAAGCAATTGGAGCTAGAAGATAGAAAATCAAACTTGAGCAAATGAGTGAGTGAAGTGAGTGAGTGTCGTAGAGAGTGAAAAATAGTGTTGTATGTGAGAGTGTGAAATAGCGTTGATGTAAAATATAGTGGAAACTGTGTTGCAAATGTGTACTGTTTGAATTTGAATTGAAATAAAATATTTGTTTAAATGAAATTGTGATTTGTTTACTTCAATATGTGATGTTGCAATAGTACTATACCAAACATATTCAAGAAACGTATATGTTTATCATTAAACAAAAATCATAAATTGTTATATTCTACAATACCGATTCTGATTATGATGAAATGAAAAAGGCCTAACTAGAGTACGAACCTTGTTTACTGCAATTAAATGAAGAAGAAATTAGACAATATCTTGTCGGTGTGGAGGCTCTATGTTGGGTATACAATACATCAATCGTCAGCATTTCTCATTCAATCGGTAATTGATGAATGATTATTTTGTACAAAATCCAACATATACTACATGTATGTTTAGAAGGAGGTCTATAATGACACATTCATTGTTCAATAGAATTTTGAAAGAAGTGAAAGCTTATGACAAATATTTTGCCTTTAAACCAAACGTCTCCAAAACTCAGGGTCTGACTAGACAACAAAATGTGACTACTTCTACGAGAATGTTAGTATATGGCAACGCAACCGATATGCTTAACGACTGTTTACAATACGGTAACCCAGTTGATAGTCGTGATCCAATCGATAGTCCACATGGCATATAGATTGACTACACCAGCCAAATATCTAAAACTAATAGTACTCTTTTGGTTCGAAAAGAAGATAGAATCAAAAGGATATTAAAAAAATCAGTAGCCATGGGAGTAATAAAATTTGGATCATCTTTATGATCACTGATATAAGTTCGTAATCGTGTAAGCGTGAAGTCCGTAATCGTGTAAGTGCGATAGCTCCTAGTGCTACATCTTCCTTATCCAAACCCAATAAATAATGAGAATATGAACCAAACTCAAATTAGCGGTAAAGGGAACAGGCATACAATCAGCACGTCCTATCTCGATACCAATCAGTATAGAGAAATCCAAAGGTGTAAATGCAAACTCAAAATTAGCAAAACGAAAAGTATGAGTAGTATGCCATCATCACTCTGCAAGTTCCTCTACTAAACTATAATCATTATATGTACAAGGTACCATTAGCAACTACTAAGCCTCTAGTCGGTTGAGGTACCGTGAAAAATATAATCATCAATGCACTTATGTCAACTACCCCTCATAGTTATATATGGGGCCTGCATATTAAATTATATATGATAGTTATGACTACCTTATAATGTATTTGCACTCGAATGCATATATGATAAAAATAAACAGAAAGAGACTTAAGGATCTAAAGATCCATTGCGGGGATGAGTGTAACCCTATAGTTGCTGATGTAAAATACGAATGTAGGATCTATCACATCATGTGCTTGGTCAGCATTAACATCGTTAGTGATACGTAATTTTCGCTTATTGATTTTAGTTAATCTTGGATGCTTTTGATTTAGTTTTTGAATTTAAATAGAATTAATTTGAATGAAAAGGGAGTTGGACGCCATTTATAGGCGCTTGACTTGGGCACCTATTTAATAGGTGTCTGACTTCCAAGTAACAATTAAACAAACGCCCGACTCTAACACTTGTTAAATAGGCGCTCCATACGTTCTTCCTACTAGGAGAACCATTTGTACTTGAGTCTGAGAATTACTTAATAATAATTTGTAAATGGTTGAAAATGCTCTTTGGATGCAATTGTACCCTTTTACGATTGTAAATTGAAACGGGCCAGGTGGATTAAATTCACTAATTCAATAAAGTAGTATTGTGTTGTTGGATATGGTATATCGTATGCGTTATGACTCAACAAACCAGTTTAAACCGTTGTTTGTCCCCTCTATGAATCTTCACAACCATTCTCTTCCTCTATCACCTCAAATCCAAAAAAAATATCTTATTCTAGCTTAATTTGATCATAATTTGAGATAATTTTTATTCAACTATGTTTATTTAATAATTATTTACAACATATATTTTTTCTAATTTTTTTCCTAAATTTTATAATGTGAACCTCCTCTACCGACTCTTCGATGCAAACCATCATCTTAGAATTCCCGGAACACTTGCTTTCATAAACATTTGATCAGCATGGCTAGGTACAAATGAATTGGCATTTGGTATGAAAAAATTATGAAGGAATTCAACCAACGTTTAGGCCTTGTTACACCATCGCCTATATAGAAAAAAATGGAATACTTTGAAACGTACTTGAGAACCATGGAAAAAATTAAAAATAGATGTTGGTTTATGGTCGATTGAATAATATTATGTTTTAGAAAATGAAGAATGATGGCAGACAATTACTTCCAGATTTCACTAATTCAAAAACCACGCTTCCTTCAAATTCAGGCGGTTGGATCAAATGTATGATGGTATAATATAGAATCTGAAGTGTTTACAACATTCTTCAGCACTTTTAGTCCACTTTGACATTCGGCCATACTCCAATATCCTTAATGGGTTAGAGAATGAGTTATTTTCCTATCTTGTTGTTGCTACTTCATGGTTGACATGTGATGTCGCTTCATTGTCTCGAGCTAGGCAATGGAGGCCCTCTACTCCGATAGACCACGGTCTTTATTCCGATGTGTTCAATAAACTACTAAACATTATCTCAAAACTCGGTCGCCTTTGATAATTATGGAGAGTGGAAGCGCAATAATATTTGTGAATGAGCCAAAACTTTATCAGCTTGTTCATTTTGTGTTGAACTAGAAAAATAAACTTAGACGGATTTTAAATTATTTTATCTACCAATTTAGACTGAGAAAGATGTGTTTACCGTTCTTTTCAAATGTATCTTTTTAATGAAATGTACAATTATCCTTTTCTTAATGTATAAATTAATATTAATAATATATTTAATAAATAAATAGTGCTCTTTCAAATCTCTCAAAATGAAATCTGTTCTTTTTTCATTGCATTTTATACGTAACTTATAATTTATTGTCAATCGCTAATATTTATTTAAAAGAACCTAAAACAATGTAAAACAAATAAAAATAAAATGTACATACATTCTCCGTTTGTTACCCCTTTTGCACCACAAACTCGTGCCCATTTTGTTGGACTTTCCCCATTCATGCCCTGTTCAGAATACCTCTTTCACATGCTACTTTAGCTTTGCGAAGAAAAAATTCTTAATTGTTCAAAATTAGAATGTTTTAACAATAGTATCCACTAAATTTTGAAGATATTGTATTTCGATAAACTTTGAATTTTGGAAAAGAAAAATACAAGAACTTTTTATAGTTATTTGTTTCAAAAATATTAGTTTTCAGATCATTAATTGTCTTAAAATATCAATTTTTAATATATTCGAATTTTTGAAACATTTATTTTTAGAAAAATAATTTCCTAAATTTTCTGTTCTGGAATCTTGAATTTGAAACAAATCAGTATTGAAGTTTCGAAATATGAAAAGTTTAGATTTAAATGGTTCGATTTATTTGAAAAACTCAAAATATATTCATATATTTACCAAGGTATACATAGAAGAAGTTATCATTTAGATTCAAAATAAAAAATAAGCAAAAGAAATGTGATAATATTTTCTAAATAAGTGATTTATTCAAAATATCTATTAGAAGTAAATAATAAATAAAGTTCTTATTAAATAAGAACATTTTGAGCTTTTATGACAAAGTTAAGGGGTGCCCTAGTAGCAATTATATAATTTGTTATGTAACTTGATAGAGTTAAGGGTATACCTTAGGGGAAATTATGTAATTGTTATATAAATCTAACTCAAAAACTAATCTTGGTTAAAATAAAAAGGTGCCTTCTTTCTATTATATACTTGATATAACGAGTTATATTAATTAATTTAATTAAATATATATTTAATCGAAAATTTGTAAACGGTATGTTTTGTAATAGTAGTTACAACGTGTTGTAACCATGAGTGATTTATCACAATAAAATAAACATACTGTTTTACATATTCCTAGTCAAGATGTATCAAGACTGGATATCGATGCATTCGTCGAGACTAGAGTATGTAAAACTCTCCAAATGTTAGGTAATATATTACTCATGACTATTGGGGGTACCAAAGGGCTACGTACTGATAGTTATTAGATAACCATGGATGACTCACTCGATAGTATTTTGTTGGTTAATATAACTATGGTCTAACAGTAAATATCAATGCGACAATATTACATAATTCCCTTGACTTGATAATACTATCGAGCTTCAATGTGGAAACTCTACTTTCCATAAATCCAAAGTGATATAGTTTTGGTGATGAGAATTGGTGTAAATAATTGTCACAATTGGGTAACGCTTAATAAAGTAGAATTGAATTTTACTAAAATCAAATAAGTGATAAATTTGGTCATAATGTCACACTACCTGCTAAGTGACGTATGAATATTAATATTTGAATTATTCGATATTAATCGTTGACCAACTTTACACTTAAGAGTCACATAACCGAAACGATGAATACTTATATTATCACCTTATTTAATTAATTTATAATTGTTATAAATTAATTAATATTTATGAAATATTAATTACAAAATTTTTTATTTGATGTGTTGAACAATGTTAAACAATGTATTTATAGTTATAAGTATACAATATCGGTATGCATTTAAATTTAGATTTAAATGCAACGGACATTGTTCGGGCTAGAAATGGTTTTGAGGCCCATATGGAGCATGCAAATTTTAGCCAAAATAGCTTGGATAGGCCAGCCAAATGTTGGTAAAAGAGGGAAGCTTTTGAATGGTTTAAAAGAGTGGAATTGGTAAGAGAGAAATAAAAATGTGATCCACTTTTTTTCCATTTGACTTCCTATTTATGTGCCACTCTCTACATCATTTATTTAGAGACTTTTTGCTCTCATTCTTCCTGCAAATTTTGATCAGAAGTAAGGATAGATGGAGGCCCCAAAAAGCTCAATCAAAAACATGTGCATGGAGACTGCCTCTTTAGTTGTTTCATTGAGGATGATGTACTCGGCCTCATCGTCGAATCAATTATTGTTTCTTGCTTGGAACTTTTTCAACCAACGACTCCGCCATTAAGCATAAAGACACAACCACACACCGATTTACTCTCATCTATATCACTTTGAAAGCTAGAGTCCATATAACCCTTCATATGGAGATCTCTATTCCTGTGTATAAGGAATAAGTCCTGAGTATTTCTACTTCAGTATACATTTTACGGTTGTCCAATGTTTTACACGATGATTAGACTAGTATCGGCTTACACATCCTTGTATGCCATATATGGATCGTGTGGTTGAAGTATAGGGGATCCTCTTTATATGTTCTTTCTCCTCATCAGTATGAGAAGCGTCCTACTTAGAAAGGACGATTCCAGATTGCGTTGGAATGTTTCCATGCTTGGAATTCTCCATACTGAACCTCTTCAGTATGGTGTCAATGTACGGGGATCGGGAAAATCCCAACAGCCTCTTAGATCTATCGATATTGATCTTTATACCTAGTATATAGGTGCTTCTCCCAAATCCTTCACGAAGAAATTCTTGGAAAGCCGGGCTTTTACTGATTGTAATAATGAAGTGTCATTTCCATTCAATAATAGATTGCCGACGTACATCACTACAAATATGATGACCTTGCCCTAGTCCTTTCTATATGCGTACGCTTCCTCTATGTTCTGATAAAAACCAAACTATTTGATTACCTTATCAAAACACTTATTCCAACTCCTTGAAGCTTGTTTAAGTCCATAAACGGACTTTAACAACTTGTAAGCCTTGCCTTCACTCTCACTGACCACAAAACCCTTGGGCTGCGATATATAGACAGACTCCTCTAAATCACCATTTAGAAATGTCGTCTTCACATCCATTTGCCAAATTTCGTAGCCATAGAATCTTGCAATGGCTAGCATAATCTGAACGGACTTAAGCATAACTACAGGTGAAAAGGTCTCGTTATGATCAACACATTGAATTTGAAGAAATCCTTTCGCTACTAGCCTAGCTTTGTGAGTCTCTACTTCTCCATCTGCATTTAGCTTTTTATTAAAAATCCATTTGCAGTTGATGGGTTTTATCCCTTCGGGTACGTCTAACAAAGTCTATAATTTTTTTTCATACATGGAATCCATTTCGGATTTCATTGCTCAAAGCTAGAGTGTAGAGTCTTTACTCTACGGTGCTTATTGGAAAGATAGAGGAGTGTTGCCATCTAAGACACTGTCCTCCTTGCCATCTATAAGGAAACCTTGGTATCTCTCTAGTGCATGAGATTCCCTTGGACCTTCTAATAGGTTACGTGTTATCGTATGAGGGTAAACTCGATTCTCCCACTGTTTCAGCCTCAACGTTAGTCACTCGGATCTCATCTAAGTCTACTTCGCTTTTAATTTTCTTTGACAGAAATTCCTTTTCTAAAAAGACATAATGTATGGAAGCAATCACTTTTTATTCCTCTATGTTGTAGAAGATATATCGCCTAGAGTTCTTGGGATATCCTATAAACTTACATAATGCTGATCTCGCCTCAAGCTTCTTAGGGCAATGTTCTTAACATAGGCTGGACAACCTCATACCTTCAAATAATTGAAGTGTGGTTTCTTCCCATGTCATATCTCATATGGTGTCTTAGGCGTAGATTTAGTGGGTACTAAGTTTAACATACACACTGCGTTTTCCAACGCATATCTCCAATAGGACAGAGGCAACTCAGCCTTACTCGTCGTGGAACAAACCATATCTAATGAGGGTCGGTTCCTTTGCTTCGCCACACCATTGTGCTACATCGTATAGGGTGGAGTAACCTGGGAGATAATCTCATTATCTTTTAAGTAATGTTGGAGCACTTGTCCAACATACTCGCCTCCTTGATCGAATCGTAGGATTTTAGTCTTTCGGTTCGTCTGATTTTCGACTTCATTCTTATACTCCTTAAATTTATCACAGACATTAAATTTGTTCTTCATAAGATACACATATCCTAGTCTTGAGAAATCATATGTAAAGATAATAAAGTGTGGACTATTATCTTTGGTTACTATGCATTGGGCCACATATATCACTATGTACTAACTCTAAGAGTTCATCGACCATTTCGTTGCTCCTACCGAAGAGGTGCTTGATAATTTTTCCTTTGAGGCATGACTCGCATGTGTTAAATGATTTAGAATCAAGTGACGGTTGAAAACTTTCTGTTTTCAGTTTGTATAGTCATTTCTCACTAATATGACCTAGCCTACAATGCTAAAGATAATTATCATTTATATCGCTACTATAGTTGCTCATAGAATATACATGATTTGTATTGATCACATAAATGTCATTTTCAAAAAAACTATCACAAACTTTATTTCCATTCAAACTAATGTTTATAACATTATTTGCAGAATGAAATATATATCCAATCTCAAACAATCTAGAAACAGAAATAATTCCACGAATAAAGTCTTTTACAAAATAACATTTATTTAATATTAAAAGAAAACCACTAGGCAAACATAAATAAAAATCTCATTGCGGTTGCATCTATGATAGACCTATCAGCAAATTAGAGTCTCATTTCGTCCTTTGCCATGTGACACCGGTTCCTAAGCCCCTGTAACGAATTACAAATATGATTTCCAGATCCTATATATAAAAAAAGACATTTTATTGATTACAAAACTACTTTAAATTATAAATGTACCCGATGGAGCTGCATAACCATTCTGCTTCTTTTCGTTCACAGTCTTGAGATACTCGGGACGGTTTCTTTTCCAGTTTCCTTTCTTATGATAATGGTGACACTCACCCTTATCGTCATCAGCTTTCTTTCCTTTCTTAATTTTCTTCTTACCCTCTCTCTTTCACTTCTTCTAAATATTCAAAGATGATGTGCCACCTTTTCCTACAAGCACATCTGACTGATCCTTAGTTAGCGACTCGACCGACCTCAACATATCGAGGAGCTCTACAAGATTCACATTCATATTATTCATATTATAGTTCAGTGTGAACAATTCATATTTAGGGGTCAATGAATCAAGAATCAAGTCGACCTGCAACTCATTGCTTATAGTCACGTCTAAAGATGCAAGCTTATCAATATAACCATTCATCATCAGCACACAATCGTCCACCTTCTGTCCCTTTTATATTTTGGTGTTGAATAGTTTCTTAGTAGTCGTACCTTGCGGAATGTGACTGCTCACCAAAAGTGCCTTGCGACTATCAAATATCTCATGGACAAACATTGATTCGTGTTTCCTTTATATCTGTTTGTCTAGAGTAGATAACATGAATACTTGGGCGATTTCGAGGTCTGCGACCTACTTACTATAAGCAACATGTAAGTCTTCATGATTGTCATGAGCAGGTCTTGTTAGCGGAGCAAAATTTACAGATGACCAAACTCGCTTGTATGTCAAAGCTCTCTTTCTAACTCGTAGCCAATTGACATAGTTGTTTAGTCCAGTTAATCGATTGTTATCATTAAAAGGTCTTGGATTGGACATTATCTGCAAGCTTTAATGGGTAGATTATTAGGACATTAGCATAGTAGATATTCTTACTACATTAATAAGGTTAAACTTTACGTTTCATTTTACGAATATGCTCCCACTGGTATTTTTGTTTCGCCAAACCTTAAGTTGAAACATAGAAGTCTTTCGACTTTGCTGGTAGGTGTTAGGACTTGTATGTTTTGGGATTCTGATCTTGATGAAATCTCAACAAATCATACTCCCATATACGATAGATAACTCCTTACCAATAGTATCATATACAACTCCTAACCCGTGGTGCTTGGTAATAATCCCATCTTTGCCTTAAGGGATTCTTATTTCTTAAGTCTATTTAGGGTTTCTTAATGTTCCACCTTTAATTTATACATTCATATTATATAAGTTTTATTATTATATAGATTTTGTATTTCATATTAATTATATAATAATCTTGTGTATAATATTATATTAATTAAATCTTATTTAATTAATTTAAATAATTAAATTCTTTAATTAGTTTTATATTATTCTAATATAACATTTATATAGAATATTTATTGTTGTAGTATAACACATATATCATATATACGTGTAGATTATTTAATTAATTAACCTTTAATTAATTAATATAATTAAACAATTTTAGTTAAATTTATATTTATTTTGAAATTCATTTTGTATACATACATGTATAATTATGTTATTTTAACATTTTAAAACAACATAATATATATATATATATATATATAAATTAATTAACTTATTTAATCAATATATTTTACTAACCTTGTTAATAAATTTAAATTTTGAAATTAATTTTATATTAATTTTCAAACATTATGAAAAATTTCATTATATTATAAAATTATTAATATGTATATATTTAATTTTAAATTTAACTTATAAATTTAAAGTCTTATATTTTAATTTTCGAACAATTTTGAAAATTAGACAAAGGCCCAATTCAAATTGGGTCTTTTCTATTATGGACAATCTTTGGGCCCACATATATGTTCGGGTCAGGCCGGTATGCAGGTAGGGCAGAGTACTTGATTACCTAAACTCAATCATTCGATACTACCTTTATAAACACCTTGCTATCTGGAATGTAAGCTTGATTAGTTGATCCTAAAATGACTAATTTGGAATGCATAGGCATTAGGCTCTAATACCATTATTGGAAATAGGCCAGCCTGCAACTGAAGTAACACATGAATTTCAATTTATTTTTTACCATTTTGGATCTCTATTGGATCTATGAAGTCTAATTTATTCAGAACAAATTTGAATTTATTTTAAATAAAATCATTATTTTTTATATTTATAATATAGTTTTATATTATATGATTAATATTATATTATAGATATGTGTGTGTATCATATATGTGTGTGTGCGCGCGCGTGCGCGCATGTGTAACATAGTAATCCGTGCTAGGTTTAATATACCTATGTATATATGCTGGGATTTACACCGCCACGAACATTTATGAGCTTGTCTAACATAAAAATATATCATCCAAATGTATGTTTATATGTTTTAATTTATTTATATATAATATCATAAATACATACATACATACATATATATATATATCATTTTGAATAATTTATATATATATATGTATGTATATATGTATGTATATATATATGTATGTTTGGAATTTATAGGGTATATATAATTATATATGTGTGTATTTAAAATTATATTAAAATTATTTATTTGTTTGTTGTAAAAATCAAAAACAAAATTGGTGTTTTTTATAAAAATAACGTATATAATATACATATACCTTATTAATAATATAATAATAATATATATATATATCAAAATAAAATACATACAATATATATAAAATAAATTTTATATACCTTTGATAATACTCAAGGCAAAAAGTTTTTTTTTTAATTTTAAAATTCTATTTAAAATTATAATTTCCATACGAAATTAATTAAAAATCATTAACAAAAGAAAATTTTGAATTTTAATTTTTCTATAAAAGTCTAAGTATTATTTGATATTTAAATATTATATATATATATGTATTATAATTTAAAATAAATATTAAATTTAAATTTAAATTTCAGCTAGTATTTAAATATTTAAATTATATAAAAAATTATCTTTCTGCCGAAAGCATGTCATGCACTAATTTAATTTTATAATATATTATAAAACATATTTTTAATATACATATATATGTTGATATAATTAATTTATTTAGTTAATAGATTTAAATAATAATAAATATATATATAAATTATTTTATTTATGCCAAAAATATTTGAAGTGTGAAACTAGTTGTATATATTATTAAATCATATTTTGTATGGTATAAGATATAGTATTTAAATTATGATGTTTATATAATTTAAATAATGAATATTAAATTAATTAAATAAAAAAATCTTTTTTTATTTTGTGTCATGAGTGTTAATGGCAGGTATATGTCATAATTTTTTTAGTACATATATATCCATATAATCATACAACCATTCTAAATGTGACGATATATCAATATATTAGAATGGTCACCTAACTAATAAGTAGGCCTGTCAATGTGTCGAGTTTGGTCCGGGTATCTTAAAACCCAGACCCGAACTTGATTACAATAATCAAAACCTAAGCCCAGTAAAAACCCGCATGGTATTTTAAAACCAAAACCCAAGCCCGGCCCGTCAGACTTTTTAAGCCCATTAGGTAATACCCATATATTGAACTCATAATATTTATGTTGAAAATTATACTTTAAACTTGCAGTTTTTGTAAAATTTATACACAAACAATATTAACATACAAATTGGATGATGTTGTAGCAAGTTCACAACAAAAGTAAGCAAAAACATCTACCTGCAAACAAACAAAATGGTAAACAAATAACATGAACACTCAAGTTTTGGTATTAAGGAAAACTAATAATCATGTCGGGCCCAGACCGGGTTGGGTGTTGATAAAACTGCACCAGACCCTAATAGTAACCAGATCGGACCTGAGTCAGGCTAGCTTAGTTAAGGCAAAACCCGTACCCATATTAACTGGCGGGTTCGGGCTGGGCTCTAGTCGAAGCCCGTACCATTGACAGGCCTACTAACAAGCAATATATAATGTATAAACTATTTAGGCATTAAACTATAATTATAGATTGAAAAATTACCTTATCTCCAATGCCTATTAATACACCTTGAAATGATGAGATCAACTCCTTAAACTAGTTTCCAATCCAACAGGGTGCTAGCTCCTGAACCGATGACAACCAGCTATCAAATAGCGTTTGTTTTTATTTGATTTGAGCTTTAGAAATGGAGGAGGAGATGGGTATATTTCGGTCAGAAGAAAGGGTAGATTGAGGCTCCAAAATGATGGAAAAATAATGAGGGTTATGGTATATTTATAGAGGAGAGGATAGAGAGATAAGTTAGGATCCAGATCCACTATTCCCTCTTATCCATTCTTTCCACTTATCTTTCAAGACCCTAGCCCATTCTTCATGCCATAAGCTGCCCCTACCTAGTCATGTTATCGCCGAAACACACCATCCTCCATATAGGCTTCAAACCCATTTAAAGCCTGAACAAATTATATTGCATTTAAATCCAATTTAAATGTGTATCGATATCGCATATCGATTGATATATTCATAACTATTATAAACATGTTTATTAATATTGTTCATCAAATCAAAATAAAATTTTATAACTAATATTTCATAAATATTAATTGATTTAATTAATATATAATAATTACAAATTAATTAAATCATGTGGTCAAAGGAGTATTCAACTTTTTGGTTGTGTGACTCTTTAGCTATAAATTTGGTCAGCGATTAATATCGAACCATTTGAATATTAACGTTCACACGTCACTTAG
The DNA here is from genome assembly GCA_030737815.1 of Allium fistulosum. Classification (NCBI taxonomy): domain Eukaryota; kingdom Viridiplantae; phylum Streptophyta; class Magnoliopsida; order Asparagales; family Amaryllidaceae; genus Allium; species Allium fistulosum. Next base: position 637,831,444 of record CM060907.1, on the reverse strand, counting down.
CAGATGATGTGACATTTTGGCCAAATTTATCGCTTACTTGGTTTCGGTAAAATTCAATTTTACTTTGTTAAGCATTATCCGATTGTGACTATTGCGTACACCAATTCTCTTCATCACTATATCACTTTGGACTTATAGAATTTGGTAATGGTCAAATTTCGATAACGTCCACATTCAACTCTAAAGTCCAAACACAAAGTTCTTGATTTAATAATAACGATTATTATTAACCAAACTACTCTGGCTAGAGATTTTGACTTTAAGTTGACTTGAGTTGACCATGATACTAATCTCATATAACTGAGAAGACGAATCCTCTCTTAAATAGTGATTCACTTCCATTCGACCCAACTATAGTCTTGTCATCTACCATTTATATATGAATAGATTACCTGCATACTTCTTAATTATTGAGCTTTCATCAAGCTAGAGATGTTACATATAGTATTATTAATATTTTGAATAAATGAGGTAAGATAGATGCACATATTTGTTGAGCTTTCCTCAAGGTAAGTGCACTATACTTAGACCGTCGCGAAATTGGTGGGTACAAGTGAGTAATTTCTCTTTTATTTTTTAAGCTTTCCTTAAGGTAAAGATGAGATTAGGATAAGGAACCATGGGTTAGGAGTTGTATATGATACGATCAATAAAGAGTTATCCATCCTATGCGAGCCTATGATTTGTTGAGTTTTCCTTAAGTTTAGAATCCTAAGCCATATAACTGTTACCAGCCAGTAGAGAAGTTGAAAGATTTCTATGTTTCAACTTCGAGTTTTCGAGAAACATGAAAATCTAGCGGGAGCCTTATTAGATAAATGAAATGGTAGCATGTGACCTATCTAATTTTGTATGAACATTTTCTATATAAAGTTAAAATAATCCACATCGATAAATTTGTGCAACTAGTAATTATTGATAAAATGTTTATCTATCAAGATAAACAAATGAACTAAATTAAAGGTTGACAAAGAAATATAAAATATACTTAACTTAAATCTCTTAGCATGTTGTCACTTCAAGACTCATGCAATAGCCTAAATATAACACGTTCGTAAGTTAGTCGCTTAAGTGTTTATTTGATTAAGACTTTGTATTGTTTCCATGGGGTTTTTTGAACCCGTAAGAAATACAATAATATAAGTATTTGATCTGTATTCGATAACATATAAATGTTATATGATGAACAGTCGAAGTTCATAATGTACAAAATTTCAATGAAATTAGTTATTTAGGAATAAACAAATAAAACATAATATGAAATCGTGTATTCAATATGATTGATTACAATAAAGATTTCCCTTTGAATTATTCGACCATTTAGAAAAGGAAAGTGAATGTACAACAGTGGATGTAACTTAAGTACAATTAGGATGAAGGGAGCGAATAATCCACTCTGCTTCATGAAGCGATATTAGGAATAAGAATTGTAAAAAATGCTAGTAGATACTTAGTATGGAATAAGAAATGTGATTTTTATTCCGATTGTGTTATAATATAGAATATTGTTTTCTGTAAATGCTATATATATGAATTTAAGATATTTGATCAATAACACTTGATTGTTAACTAGTTATAGTAAAATAAATAAATAGCACATAATAAGTACTTAAATGGAGCTTCATATTTCCTATGCTATTATAGAATGACGGAAATAATGGGAGCATGCCATATCAATGGACATATCGATATACAAAAAATTATTTTCATAAGCATAACAAACATTATTTTTGAAAAAATAATTAATTTCAGTAATGACTAAAAGTGAATATAAACTTATTTTGTTATGAATGTCTTGAATATTCGTTATAAAATAAATCTATCGGAATAACGGCATTTGTTGCATTAGCTACATAACACAAAAGTATCAAAAAAATTACAATTATTTTGGAATTAAGGACAAAACACCCATTTAGTAGGAGCGACGTAAGAATAGGTGAACTCTTCAGATTAATACATAAAGATGTATGTAGTCAAAAGTTTAATAATATCAAAATGGTTCCACGTACTTTGACTAATTTACAAATGAATTGACATAAAATGAACGTGTGTATTTGACACACAAGTTACGATTTATGATAAGTTCATTAGATATAAAATAGAAGTACAAAACGTAACATGAAAAGGAAACAAGAAAATTTAATTTGATTGAATAGGTGAGTATATACGAAAACGGTTTCAAAAGTACCTAAAATGAATAAAGATTAGATCTCAAAACTCATATCCTCCTATAATAGATAATGATGATCGATAAAGAGTAATTAGATTTTGTTGGACAAAGTACGACGATGATCAGTAAAGTTGAGTCAACTTCTTTTTGTAAGATCGAGTACTTAAAAGTAAGTACATAGGGTTAAGTTTAGTTTAATCTAAAATAAAGTTTACAAATTCATACAAGATACAGGTTTATAAGAAACTTTAACATATCCTAAGCTAAGGGGTTGGCAGTTTCTACAATTCGAAAGATTACACGTAATAATTGTATATGAGGGTTCTTGTATGAATCGCCCTAAAACGAATTTGGGAGCGATTGTCATTGGAAAGACCAATTTATGTTTGAACATAAGTATCGTAAACTAAAGCCAAATCAGTTTTACGTATAATGCAATTCATATAGCGTTTATGAATATGTAGTCCATTGCACCGAGAAATAATTGTTTTTTTTAGAAAATACTAGTTTCATAGCGAAGGAATTTCTTTATATATTATTGGTAGTAAAATGGATCTAGATATGATCCAAATATAAAACTGATTACGAGAAATGAAATTAACCAAACCTAAATGAACACAATGCATTAGAATGTCTAATAAGTATTCTTGCGTATTAAAGAGAAACTATGAGTTTCCTATCAATTTCAAGAATAGATCATCTTCGGCTATTAATAAAACCATTAAGAGTATCAAATCTACAATATGGTATGATGCACAAATCTAAAATGATTCCAAGTACTCTATCTAAATATGATTTTGATAATTGTACCAGAGATGATATGATCCATCGGTCGCAAATGCATCTTTAAGAAAAGGATTAATGAAGTTGGAACTTCATGAGCAACATTGATAAGAATAAAATCATGAATTTAAATTGTTGAAATTAGTATAATAGATTCTTCATCAATGTGCTCAAGTTAGTTTGGATTTTACTCATAAAATTATTGTGTAGCATGACTTTGTGTTTGGTACATATGTATTGAAACGGAAAATTCTAAATGATGATTTAGAATAGCTTGTTTGCACATAACAACCAAAGTGTTTTGAAATCAGTGGAAGCGATATTAAGTTTGTGGGTTTTCGGATATAATCCAAGAACGGATATGAAAGTATCATTCGACAAGCATCAAAGTTGAACAAGTGTTTTGATAGAAATATCAAAAGTTTAATTTTTATTCAAAATGCAAAGGAAGCGTGTGCCTAAAAGAAATAGCATTAAAAGGTACATAGATATTTCTTGACTATAAGTAAACAACATACTGCTGATTGTTAACGACATACTTATGTTAACATCATTTATAGCTTGGTTGTTTTGATACTCAGTATTGGATTTATAAATGATGTATTTTATAATAAATTATAAAGGAAGTTGGGATGTCCCTAAACAATATATAAAAACCCTTATTAAATTTTTTAACATGAAACGTGTAAGATGGATTCCTTATGAGTTAGCAATAAGAATTATTATACATGTTGTATTGTCTATAATATCGTATTTTGCTTATATATTTGATGCATAAAGCAAATATCAAATCCAAAATAAGATCACTAAATGGTAATTTATAATGTTCTTGAGTATTTACGAATTTATAGAAGCAACGAACTCATTATGAAGAAGTATTCGGACTCGCACTTCATAAGTGATATTGAGTATAATATGTCAATATCAAATTCATGTTCAAACCTCAATTAAGGAACTTTAAGTTGGAAATGCTACAAATGAAAGGTTGTGGCCGATTCAATGAAATAGTTAAAATGCCTTGAATAGTGCCATAATAAGAGCAATGTATAAATATAAATGCATAAATTTATAACTGAGCCAAGGGTGATTCCAAATGTTGAGAATAACATGACATTTCTATACGATAACTATGTCACAATAAAGTTTGTAAAAGAACCTAAAGCTCACTGAAAATCAAGAGACATACTCTGAATAGTTCCGTATGATAAAGGTAGTTTATCAAAGTCAGAGATAGTTGATTGGTAGAGTAGATAATTAAACCAAAATTATAACACCCCGCTTCGGCACCCTTATCCGAAGTCGAGGCTGCTACGTCCAAAACATGGTGCTATCGCGACAGTGCCATAACTTAACAAGAGTATATCAAAATGTAAAATCATTCAGAGTACATGATTTAAGCGGAAGTGATATTATAAATTCATAACTTCGTACAACATGATTACATAAGATCCAAAAGTCTAGCCATCACATATTTATACATATAAGTACATAAAAGGGATAATATACATAATTTAAATCTTCACTTTAGCGCATCCATCTAACTTCTAGAGTCGAACTACTAACCATCTAAACCTGAAATGTTTAAGTGTAGCATCATGAGCAACACAGACCCAATGAGAAAGCTATATATTCTATAGTTTTCAAGTCATGTCATAATGGATTGTATTATAAGGATTTTCAAGTTTTATCATAAAATTATTTCTTAGAGATAATATTATATCAAAGTTCAAGATGATATTCAAGATAAATTTCCAAGTATTATCTATGAATAAACCAAACAAGTTTTCAATAGTAATTTTAGTATGAAAATTCTTTTTATTGAAACCAAGATCATGTTTATTCAAATCAACATTGACACTCAGTCATGAATATAAACCATACATTCAGTTGGGATTAGATCCTAGGATATTCTATCCTATTACGGCCGACATCCGAACACCAAATATGGACGTACTCTACTTATTATGGTACCGATATGTACCATAGAGTTATTGTGCACTACCCAAGATCTATTTTCTTATACTACACAACTGAAGGTAATCATCATTGATGAAATGATCCATAAAAACTCTTTCATAAGTACAGGCAAAGTATTCTCTCAAAATACTTTCATATTTTACAGTCGTCTTCCAACATAGGTAACTCTTTTCTTTTGAAAAACCCAAACTTTCAACGTAGGGAAATCATTTAGAAGTTATTTAGTATGAAATTCTTAGCCAAAAAAATTGTCTTTCATAATCATTTGATGGATCTCAAAAATAATACACGAGTCAAAAATTATGGTGTTTGCATTGAAAGGTGTCGAATTTGAATTATAAAATATGTCCAAAACACAGGCCACATTGCAATAGGTTTTTGGAACATTAAACATTCGAAATTTAAAAAGTATATAAAATAAAAATTGTAGATATTTAAAATATCTTTCCAACAAGAAAGTTTTCAATAAATTCCATTCGTGGAGTCAAAAGTTATGGTCAATATACTGCAAAGTGTATTTAGATGTCATCATATTCATTTTGGCCTGAGAACTTGACCGACTTTGCTACTCGATTTCAGTTATGAAAAAGTTCAAATTTGGAAATGGCATAAAAATGGAAGTTGTAGATTTTTGAGTTAGATTTCCATAACATTAAATAAATCTAAAATCCATATAGATTTGCAAAAGTTATGGTTAATATACAACAAGGTGTTTTTGAATGGTCATCATATTCATTTCGACCGAAGAACATAACCGACTTTGCTACTCGATTTCAATTATGAAAATCTTCGAATTTTGGAAAGTCATAAAAATGAAAGTTTTAGATTTCCAGACATCAGAAAAATCTAAAATCCGTTTAGATTTGCAAAATTTATGGCCAAATTATTGAGAGGTGTTCAATCAATTTCGAGCTACCACTATCCATACTAAACAAATTTATTATTATGTCATGGAATAACATGAAAACATATACTTAAATAGCTTTTCTCACCCCAATATTGTGTGAGTGTCGTCTTTGATTCAATCTTCTTTATCATTCTTATTTCCCTTGGCTTTGCTTGCCTTTAGAAAATTTTGTTTAGCCTTTTGATTTATGGAAGTATGAAAACCAAATGAAATTATCCTCCTATTTATAGCCTTTCTTCCAGGCTAATTTAGTCATTTTAGTTTGGGACACTTGTCCATTCATTTCATGCAAACTTTGGTGTAATGGAGCGTGCCCCTTGGTCGTCACCTTAATAACCAAGGTGATACTTCATGCCTACACCTAATTAGAATATGTGTCACTACCACCTTTAAATGTCATACTTAGTGCCACCTCATACTTCAAGATGATATTACAAGGTTACACCTAATTTATATGTTTATAAATATAAACATATATACACCATTGGTTTTGTATATAAAAGTATATAACATATGAATATATATATATATAGTCTTTACATATATACTTAAGATTTTGTTAGATGCTCGATAACGGATCAAAACATTGTACTTATTAGTATAAACACTAAACAAAGTTGTTTCTTCACGCACTAATATACTTCGATAATACTTTATATACGGTCATTATAAAAATTTCCACATACTTCTCGTACTTGATATTCAAGGCAGAACATTACAAAAATAGATATCCGTTCATTAAGGGACCGACCCGATTAACTTTTTATGAAAACCGATTGGTGAAGTTGGAATAAGATTCTATAATTGATCCTAAGTGCAAGCAGGAGATTGATAGAGTTAGTAGTATGCCGCAGGGGCAATTATGTAATTTGTTACATATATCTAGCTCGACATCCAATCTTGTTTGAAATAATAGGCGTTTTCTTTCTATTATATACTCTTTGTAATGTATTATAAATAACTGATTTTTCAATTTAAGTATATTTAACAGAAAATTCATTAATGGTGTGTCTTTTGATAGTAATTACAAGGTGTTGTAATCATGATCATTGCATCACAATATAATAAACACACTATTTCAAATATTCCTAGTTAAGGTGCATCGAGACTGAATATTAATGCATCTGTTGAGACTAGAGTACGTAACACTCTCCAAATGTTAGGCAGTCAATTACTGATGGGTACTGGTTGCACCAAGGGGTTACGTACTGATAGTTATTAAATATGGGCATTTCACCAGAAGGACAAACTTTGCAGTCCAATTAGTTTCTAGGACACACATCCATAGAAATTCATTTCAAGGCCAAAGTCAGCAGTCCAATTACTTCAAGGATATAATTTCATAGGTTTTTAGGCCTTAAAAACTAATTATTTTACATTTTGTCCTTAAAAGTAATTATTTCAGTTGTGTGTCCTAGAAACTAATTGCGCTTGCTAAAAAGGTCCTTATGGCTAATTTCCACTATTAAATAACTATGGAATTACTCACTTGATAGTTTTAGTTGGTTGATATAACTAAGGTCAAACATAGAATATCGATGTGACAATATTACACAATTCCCTCGACTTAAGAATACTGTCAAGTTTCAATGTGGAAACTTCTCTTTGTTTACATTAAAGCATGGCACGATGTCTATCGAACAACTATAGTTAGGTCAAGTAGAAGCATTGGGAGTGAAACACTATTCAATAAGGAATTCGTCTCCTAAGTATATGGGGTTGGTATCACAGTCACTTTAGTCAACTGAAAATCAAAGTTCTTGGCCAGAGCAGTACAGTTAATGATTAAACCAAGGATTTTGTGTTTGGAATTACAAAGTTGAATGTGGACGATATTTTAGTTTTGACCAAAACCAAATTCCATAAGTCCGAACATGATATAGTTTTAACGAAGAGAATTGATGTAAATAATCGTTACTACCGGGTACCGCTTAAGTAAAATTAGAATTTATAGCGATAAATTCAGCCAAAATGCCACACCACTAGCTAAGGTGACTTATGAAAGTTAAGGTCTGAATTTTTCAATTCTAATCGCTGATTGAATTTACACTTTTGAGTCACACAACCGAAATAATAAATAATCCGAATGAACCACACGATTCAATTATTTTATTATTATTGAAAATTAATTAAATTAATATAATTTATGAAATATTAATTATTGAATATTATTGATTTGTTTGAGTACCATTAGTATTTAATAAAGTACGTATATACAAGTTATAAACATGCGTACCGATATACGATATCAGTAGAATGTTTAAATTGGATTTAAATAGAAATATACTAAGTGTGAAATATTAATTGTTAATTTTTTAGTTGATTTGTTTGGAATACCATTAGTATTTAATAAAGCATGTATATAAAAGTTATAAATACACGTAGCAATATATGAGATTAGTAGAACATTTAAATAGGATTTAAAAAGAATTAATGGTATTGGTGTTTTTGAAATGTCGAGGAACCATATGGCAATACCTAGGGCCGCCCATGCATGTAGAGGAGGGAGAAAATTAATTAAGATTTAATAGAGAATTAAAGTGGAGAGTTTTAAGGAAGAAATAGGAAAGGTTTCTATTACTTCTTTAAAACAAAATCTCCTTTCATTTCTTTTATCCTATTAATTTTTCTTTCTTAACAATATTTTATCCTCTCCTCCATCTTCTATGGCTGAATTCTCATAGAGGCTAAGGTTCCTAAAACTCTAAAACCAAAATTCAACACAAAACAAAATAAAAAGGTGGTTCTCACTCTCAATCATTGCAAGATCTAGAGAGTGATTCAAAGAAACTATATTTCAGTTCTCCATTCAATTTGTTTCCTTTGGCAACATCAGAAATGTAATTTTCTATTTTATTTATATATAAATTACCATGTCTATATGCTTTTAATCCTCTACCTCTTCCATCTCGTTTACCCATATAATTTTGGATTATGAATTGAACATCAAATTTCTCCTTTTAGAATCAATTGTATTGTCATCATGTTGATATGTTTTAATATCCCATTTTCTTCTATCTATTGCCCATATGTGATCAATAATAATAATTATGGATTCATTACTGCTTTTATATGTTTATTCATATTGTGTACATAATTTAGATCTGTATCTCATTGTCATGGAATTATATATGGCTAAATCGTCTAATTCTTTTATTTTAGAAATCATTGTTTAAATAAAATTTTATAACAACTTAACTATATAAAGGTTAAGAATTGAATCCGTTTATTTTAAGTTGTTTTTAATCAATTCCTTTAGTGTTTACATGAAAAACAAAATGAATTTATAATCCACGTGTTTTCAAAAAAGGGTAAACTTTAAATCATTTAGTTTGTTTCTTAAATTGATAATTATATCCATGTTAAGTTATTTTGTTTAAAGATATGACTTTTAAAAACATAATTTTATTGTTGTTTTGTCTCAAAACATTGGTTCAATTTGTGTGCCTATGTGTACACACACACACATGAATGTATATTTGTGTACACACACACACGTATATGTATGTGCGTGCGCGCGCACGCGTGTGTATCTGTGTGCACACACGTGGGTATGTTTAGTTCAAAGTTCATAAACTTGGACTTTTATGTAAGTATTGTAATAGTGCTTTAAACTATCTTTTAATCAAAATCTATTTTAAATTACCTACCTTAACTTTAACATGTATATATAGGTAAATCTTATTTTGTCAAAAAAATCCTAAATTTCGACGATAAAGGCATATATAAAGAGTGAATGTGTCTGTTGCGCTATAAATCCCTGCACCTAAACATGTGCACCACTTATATATTGCACTTATACAATATTCACTAAAGTATGTTTGGATATACTTATAATTTTGTACTACGTATACATTACTCATTAATGATATTTAATACATCATTCAATTCAGTTAGAGAGAGAGAAGTGAAAGGTTTCCTTTTCCAAATAATGCAAAACCTTCTCTCAATTAATTGCATTGATTTTAAAGAGAGAAACGCATGGTTTCCTTCTCTATATTAATTAGCAATTATTACACACATGAGTGTATTTGATACACATACATTTAAATTTAAATTAAATTCAAACACCAGTTTAAACAATTTAAACAAAATATGATTTATTTAAAACTTTATTAGATTGGATCTAATATATATTCAGACTGCATAGCTCCAATAGACCAAAATAGAAAAATATATATTAAAATCTAGCTATTTCACCTACTTCCAATTGGCCCGGTTCCTTCAAATCTTGATTGGAATAAAGTAAGCTTTTGGTTTTATTTTCTTTTATATGTGTTGTTATATTGATATACGTAATGACATTAATACATAAAACATATATAAGCAGGAATTCCTTAGGAGAATTATTTATAGATTGCATTTGCCAATGTGTTCGTAACCATGAATATTGAATTGACATTTAAATACTTATTCCATAAATGTTCCTAGTTTTGATGTATGGAGAAAATGATATCGATATATTCGTTGAGACTAGTGTACGTAATGATCTCCATACGATGGATGGTGAATTATTCATGGCCGTTGAGGACAATAAAGGATTACTTACTTGTGGTTATTTGGCACAATCACAGAATGACTCAATGATAGTCTTTTATATGTTAATACTGATAGAGTTAAGGGTATGTCCTATGGGGAATTAAGTAATTTATTACATATATCTAACTTGATAACCAATCTTGTTAATAAATGGTATTTTCTTTCTATTGTATAATTGATATAATATGTTATATCAATTTGTTAATTTAATTAAAAGTATATTTAATAAAAAATCCATAAATTCTATATTTTATGCTAGTAATTATAATGCGTTGTAACCATGAGTCATTTATCATAATAAAATAAACATACCATTTTATATATTTATAGCCAAGGTGTATCGAGACTGGATATCGATGCATCCGTTGAGACTAGAGTACATAACGCTTTCCAACCGTTGGGTGGTGCATCACTCATGACTGTTGGAGGCACTAACGGTTACATACTGATAGTTATTGGATAACCATGGAATGAATCACTCGATAATTTTATGTTGGTAAATATAATTAAGGTCATACATAAAATATTGATGTTTCAAAATTACATAGTTCTCTTGACTTGAGAATACAGTTGATCTTCAATATGGAAGCTCTGCTACGTTTATAGTTAAATTGTGGCATAACGTCCATCGAACGACTATAGTTGGGTCGAGTAGAAGCATTGGAAGTGAAACATTATTCAAGAGAGGACTCGTCTCCTTAGTCATATAAGGTTAGTATCACAGTCAAATAAATTCAACTCAAAGTCAAAGTCTTTGGCTAGAGAAGTTCGGTTGATAATAATAATTCTTATTGTTGAGCCAAGGACTTTGTGTTTGGACTATGGAATTGAATATGGATGATATTTGAATTTTGAACATTACCAGATTTCATAACTCCAAAGTGATATAGTTTTAACGAAGAGAATTGGTGTAAATAATCATCATTGTGGGGTAATGCTTAAGAAAGTAAAATTGGATTTTACCAAAACCAAGTAAGTGATAAATTTGGCTAAAATGTCACACCACTTGCTAAGTGACGTGTGAACATTATATTCGAATTTTTCGATATTAATTGCTGACCAAATTTACACCTAAGAGTCACACAACTGAAACGATAAATATTCCTTTTGTCACCCGATTTAATTAGTTTGTATTTATTATTAATTAATTAAACTAATTAATATGTATGAAATATTAATTACAAAATTTTGTATTTGATGTCTCGAACAATGTTAGACAATGCATTTATAATAGTTATAAGTATAATAATTGGTATACAATATCGGTACACTTTTAAATTTTGAGCAGCGGACATTGTTCGGGCTGGAATTGGCTTTGAGGTCCATATAGGGCACACAAATTTTTGCTAAAACAGCTTGGATAGGCCAGCTAAATGTTGGCAAAAGAGTGAGCCTTTTGAATGGTTTAAAAGAGTAGAATTGGTAAGAGAGAGATAAGGAGGTGATCCACTTTTCTCTACATTTGACTTCCTATTTATATACCACTCTCTACGAATAACATCAAATTTTGACCAATAAAGCCCATTTAAACCCAAAAGAAATCCAAGCTTAAATCACATCAAAATTCATCGATTTGATCATCAGTGGTAAAGCATTTTGGGAGCCAACAACTCTAGAACATAGAATTTGATTCAAGGGGCCATTTCATCATTTCAAAGTGAGATCTCTAGACTTAGTGAAAGTATTCAACATGTTTACTAATTCATTTAATATTATTATCTATTATCGTATATTGTAGGTTATTAGATTATATTACGAATCTAGTGTATCAATATATTAAATGATTTGTTATTTAATATAAATAAACATTTGTTCAAATATATTTTAAATAATATATATAAATTGTTATAATGATAATTTCTACATATTTGGACATATATATATGATTATATTTTACATAAGTTTTGTTTTACATATATATATATATCTGTTTTACATATATATATATATATTCGATGCATATATATCCATACACACACAGATATATATATATATATATATATATATATAGACAACACATAGAATACTAAAGGGGCCAACATGTCGATTGCAGTGTAAATCCTAACACATATACACGAGCATGTCAAACAATGCACACTTTATTATATTGCACGTGCACATACTCACATATGTGCATATGATACATATATTCAAATATAATACAAAATAATATAAAGTAAAACTTTATTTATAAAATTAAATAAAATAACGATATCATTTAAAAGAAATTTAAAAAGGTTATAAATGAATTAAACTTCATAGCCCCAATAAAGATCCAAAGTGGTAATTTTTTTGAAATTCACCCATTTCTTCTACTGCGTGCTGGCCTAGTTCCAACAATGATATCAGAGCCGAATAACTTATGCGATATAAATTAGTCATGTTATTGTTAACTAATTAAGCTCATAGCCCAGTTAGTAGGGTGTTTAAGAAAGATTGTGTTTAGCCTAGATTATTGGGTAATAAAGTATCCTGTCTTACATGGCTATCGACCAACCCTAAATGGTTATATAAGCCCAAATGTTAGCCCTAATAGAAAAGGCCCAATACGAATTAGGCCTTGGGCTAATTTCAAAATTGTTTTGAAATTAAAATAAAAGTTTTAATTTAAAAGTTAAATTTAAAATAAGAAAAATATTATAAACGTTATAATATAGATTTTCAAGTTGTTTTGAAAATTAAAATAAAATTTAAATTTAAAAGTTAAATTTAAAATAATACACATATTATAAAAGTTATAATATAATTTTTTAAAATGTCTGAAAATGTTATAAAATTAATTTTTAAAATATTATTTATTAATAAGATTAATAAAATAAATGAATTAATTAAGTTAATTAATTAAATATATATACATGTATAATATATATAATGATATATGTTATGTTGTCTTGAATTGTTTAAGACAATATGAGTATACATGTGTGTATAAAAGAATTTTCGAAATTAATAAAATTTATTTAAAATTGTTTGATTAAATAAATTTATTAAGAGTTAATTGATAAACTAAAATACATATATACAACATATAGGTGTATTACTATAATGTTTATAGTATACATATTAAAATAATATGTTATAATTGAATAATATAAAATTAATTAAAAAATTAATTAATTAAATAATATTTAATTAATATAATGTTATGCATACGACTATTATATAAGTAAATAAAGTATGAAAGTTATATAATAGTAAAACTTATATAATATAAATGTATAAACTAAAGATGGAACATTAAAAATACCCTAAATACACATAAGGAGTAAATGCATGTGCAAAAGTACATATACCATAATTGATGATGTGTCCGACACTTGAATCACGAGAGTATTCCATAAGAAATACATCATTCCATAGGTCGATCTCACTCAATTAAATATATTGAAGATTATGAATTTTTAATATAAGTGTTGTCCTCTACCATTTATATATTAATAGATTACTTGCATATTGTCCGGTTGTTGAGCAAGCTCAAGCTAGAGATTTTGTGTGTATTATTATTAATATATTGACTAGATAAGGTAAGGTAACTATGTGTATTTGTTAAGCAAACTCAAGGTACATATACTACACCTAGGCCGTCGTAAAATAATGGATGCGAGTGAATAATTTCTTTCGATTTGTTGAGCAAACTCAAGGTCAAAATGAGATTAGGACAGTGAACCATGGTTTAGGAGTTGTATATGATACAACCGATAAGTGGTTATCCATCATTTGTGGGCTATGACTTGCTGAGCAGACTCAAAGTTGGAATCATAAGACAAACGAGTCCTAACATCCACTAGTAAAGTTGAAAGACTTCTATATTTCATCTTAGAGTTCGGAGAAACATAAAAGACTAGTGGGAGGCTTATTATAAAAATGAAATGGTAATATTTAAACTTTCTAATCTTATAAGAACATCTACTGGATAAAGTATAATGACCACCGTTGATAAATTTGTGCAAATAATATAATTGATAAATTTTTTTGTTAATTAAGATACAAAAATGTACTGAATTATTATTGACAAATAGAAATATAATATATATTTACCAATAAATTTTTGCATATTGACTCATGTAAGCGTCTAATTATACAACCACTAAATACGTTTGTAACTTGGTCACTAACAAGTTTACTTACCCGAGACTATGTATTGTGTTCAATGAGTTTCGAACTCTAAAAGCAATACAAGAATATGGATATTTGATCCATATACGAGCACATATAAATGTTATATGGTGAACAGTCATAATTTGTGATGTATGATACCTTGATGAAATCAGTTCATTGAAACAAGCAAGTAAACTACAGTGTAAGATCGTGTATTCAATATGATTGATTACAATAATGATATTGTTGCGTTAAATGTAACATCGGACCAAAGCAACAAGATTGATCTAAGAATTCAATCATAGAAATGTTAGTTTGATCATTTTTCGAAAAGTGCAATTCATTTGATATCCTTAAAAGTTAAGAATGACTAAAGGCATTTTGTAAAGAGTTTGTTATCATATTGTAGTAAGGACTCCTTTGAATGGTTCGACTATTTAGAAAGAAAATCGAATGTATGAGAGTGGATGTAACCCAAGGCACATTTGGGATGAAGAGAGTGAATGACCACTTCTACTTCATAAAGAAACATTAGAAACAGGAATTGTAAATAATTGATACTTAAAATTGGAATGAGAAATACGATCTCTATTCCAAATGTATTTTCACTTAGAAAATTATTTTCAATGATATTTATTTCTTTGAATTTAAGGACAATTGATCTGAAATTTTTTGACTGTAAACCAGTTATAGTAAATGAGATAAATAGCTTATATTAAGTGGTTGAATGGAGTTTGTATTTCATACGCTATTATAGTAATGGCAGAAATAGTAGGGGCATGCCATATAGCACTTACTAGTCATATCAAGTTATGAAAATTATTTTCGTAAAGTACCAAACATCTTTTATGACATAACAATTATTTTTCAGCGTTGATTGAAAAATAGACATAGTTTTATTTCAATATGAGTATTATGAATATTCCGTTATAAAACTATAATAGTGGTATTTGTGATGCATTGAAAAATACAAAAGTATCTAAATTTATTTGTAATTATTTTGAAATTATGGACTAAGCCGCATGTTTAAGAAATAATTCTTTGATTATATGATTATGAATCATACAGTACTAGTGAATCGTTTCTCAAACAATTAAGGCCAAAGCACTGATTCAGTGGGAGCATGATAAGAGTTAATGAACTCTTTGGATTGATATATATAGATGTATACAATCAAAAGTCTATTAATTCCAAAAAGATTCCACATACTTTGTTCTATTCACCAATGAGTTATCACCGACATGGACATGCGTATTTGATACACATGTAATATGTCTATGATAAGCTCATAGAGTACAAAATAGAAGTACATAAAATAACATGCAATAATAAATTGAAGTGATTTGGTTTGATCTAATAGGAGAGTATATTGGAAAGAGATCTAAATGTACCTAAAAATGAATAACGATTTAGTCGCAAAAGTCACTCCCCCTATGATACATAACGATGTATTGATAAGGAGTAATCAAACTTTTATGAACGAAGTACAATTAATTGTGAGTGAAGTTGAGTAAGGTCGTGTACTGATTTGGATTTTCTATTTATTAGAAAACCGCTAAATTTTTATCGTAATAAAATACTGCAAGTGCACGACATGTAATAGTAATGTGTCGACAAGTACGACAAGGAAAGAAAAATTTTCAAATCACTCAATCAAACTATCTCAAATGTTTTGAAAATATTTTCAGCTAAAAATTGTAGAAAACTAGAGTGAAGTTAGAGTAAAAGCGATGAGATTAAAAGACAATTTAGATATAAATCCACTCTCATATGTAAATCAACACACAATAAATTCATGATCTCTCTTTTTAACACAAGTAGAATTGGTTGATGCATTTATTTTAAGTATGGTCTATTTATGTTAACATAAACCATCAAATTTTAATACATCAACCAAACCCTCTTATCAAATCTATTGAAACTGATTATGATGTTAGAAGTAATATCTATTTTAAGCATGATTAATTTGCCATCTTTGATCAAGTAACATAGAACATCAAATTTTAATTCTACTTTTAACATCATTGTCAAAATCAAATAGTTAGATGAAGTTGTAACTTGAGTCTATATTTGATTAAGTATAGCCTATTTGTGATTAACAATAAATGTTATCAAATTCATTTATAACATCAAACTTCCATCTACATCTATATTTGCATTAAGCCCAAAAAAATAGAGATCATAAATAAAATCATTATGTTGAGTTTACATAAATTATGAGAGCTTCATTACACCTAAATTGAAGAGGTTTAGTCTTATCATCCTTGAATTTATTTCAACAAAAGTGAATTTTAACATTAACAAAAAAGTAAGAAAATGCTAGTTAAAGAGAAAGAGAGCTAATTAATTGCATAAAAATAAATCTAAGCTAATTTGCATAAAGGAAATCTAATATACTTGCATGAAATAAAAGAGAAGCATGAAATAAAATAACATTAAAAAAAGCATGAAATAAAAGTGCACAAAATAAAAGGCTAAGAAGCCATTAAAGAGAAGAGAACTTTTATTTCTATTTTGTGGCTACAACAATGCATCTTTTTCATGAATCACATGAGGGTATTTATACAAGTTTAAAATCCTAATGTATTTTAGGGTGCTACTAAAACTACCTTTTAGTTTGTGTGGTCTCCACGTAATCATTAATGATTTAATTAATCCCCACTAACATGTGCTTTGTTTTTAACTGTGGTCCATTTGCAAGTGGGTAGGTAGGCTCCTCCATGAAGAATTAATTCTTCCTTTTCTTCTTTCTTTGGCTTTCAAAATACGTGTATGCATATATCCATGAAGTTTCTTCCAATTTGCACTCAATTTCCTACAAAACAAAATTAAAATGTGCAAATGAATTTTCTTAAAATTAATGCCTACACATAAAATTACCATTTTTCCCAGCTGTACATGAATGAATGATAATATGAAAGCACTTTTATATTTTCGTCAAAACATGTAAAAATACCCTAGTATGTACTTTATTTAATAGAAGAAGATTAAGTGACAGTAAAAAAATACATTTTTACGTGCATATCATATACCCCCACTTGTCTTTTTATTCATCCTTGAATGAAGTAAAACTAAGATAAATCCACTTCATAGGTAACGCGATTACATTGAGCGTATGCAATAAAGCCGTTAAACCTATAAGTGTTCTTAGTAGGGCGAGTGTTGCCTCGTGAGGGTTTTCAGTGAATACTACCCACAAAATCCAAATGCAATATGCAAAGTTCCTAATGCAAAAGATATGAATGCAAGTTATATTTTCAAAATGAAGAATTTACTTTTGAATTTACATAAGATAGTAATATACATGTTTCGGCCATTATCAAGAAATTTTATTTCTTTATTAATCAAAACGTCCAACAAAAACAAATTTATCATTACATTTGGACTCTAGCTTGACTAGTTGTTTTGATTGATAACATAGTGCAACTATGAAATAAATTCTTCAATTGATCATTAAAGTTTGCAAAGTGGCATTTTCATTTCTTTTTGTATAACAAGTCAAATCAGTAAAGTCAGGATAATGTTTGAGTTTCAATTGTTTACTCTCTCTCAATTTTTTATTTTTTTATTAATATTAACGTGATGATTATTTACATTCACCTATCTCAGAATACCAAGGCCAGATATACCATCTATGCACTGCCTTGCGGACTTACGTGAGATGAGTATAAAGCGTGGCAAGTATATATGCTTTTGTATGGACACCTGACTCTAAGTGTTTATTATATTTTTTTGTATATATATATATATATACATACACCTAACTCGGTATACTGAGGCCAGATATACTATCCATACACTACCTTGCAGGCTTATGTAAGAATAATACAGAGCGTGGCAAGTGTACGCACTTATGTGTGAACAGCTGAATTTAGGTGGTTTTTTTAAAAGAGATAGAGTTATGCAAAATCATTTTAGCACCACTTAACTTTAGAGATAAAAAATGTTAACGTATGTACTTTAAATCAACCACTCTTTAAACAAAGACTACAATTTAGAATGAACTTCGTAACCATCACCTATGAATCTCCCTATATACTACTTACATTATAGTTGCTTGTTGTTTAAACTTTTCTTTTTATTATTCATTGAGACAAGTAATTGCTTAAAAATTTCAATCTAATAATCGAAACTGTATGCTTACTCTATTGTGCATATTCAATAATACATTAATATGCAATTTTTTTTGAAAGAAAGGGAAAAAATTTGCAAAACTCAAACCATGTAAAGTCAAAATAAACATGAGAAATCCGCCCTACATTTGATCTTGACTATGTCCCCACAGTCAATGCATGATGTAGTGATTGTAAAGAAGAAGAATATATACATATTTAAAAAAGAGGGTTAAAATTCCTTAGTAGATGACATATGGCTTATAAAGAATCATGAGCTCCTTCTCTTGGTCACTTGCCAATTCCAAGTAAGGCTTTAAACGATGATACTGACCTTGAAAATTGATCCATCCCTAGGATTTTCTGTTTCTATGACACCGTATGGAAAAACAGTTCGTACCATGTATGGTCCTGTCCATTTCGATTTAAATTTACTAGGGAATAAATGAAGTCAAGAGTCGTAAAAAAGAACTTCTTGATTTGGCAAAAACGTTTTTCTTAGGATTGACTTATCATAATTTTGTTTTTTCTCATAAATTTTCGCATTTTCATACGCGTCGTTCATAATCTCTTCTAATTCATTGAGTTGCACTTTTCGATTTTCACCAGCCTTTTCAAGATTAAAGTTTATGTTCTTTATTGCTCATAATGTTTTATGTTTAAGTTTGATTGGTAAGTGACACACTTAACCATACACTAATCTAAAAGGGGACACCTCAAGATTAGTTTTAAATGCAGTTTTGTAAGTCCAAAGCGCATATGTCAATTTTTAAGACCAATCTTTCCAATTTTTAGTAACAGTTTTCTCCTAAATTTGTTTAATTTTGTGATTTGAATCTTCAACTTGATTAAAAATTTGAGGAAGGTAAGGAGTGGATAACTTGTGGGTTGTCGAGTATTTCTTCATTAAAGATTTGAAAGATTGATTACAAAAAAGGGTTCCGTTATCACTTTATTGTGCGGGGTGTGCCAAACCTAGAAAAGATGTTTTCTTTAATGGATTTCACAGCAACCTTATGTTCATTTTTTTACACGAAACGGCTTCGACCTATTTGGAAATGTAATCGGTGGTAAGGGTAATATAATGTAAACATTTGGAAAAAGAATCTCCAAAGAGGGAGAAATCGTCCATATAAACTTCTAAAAAGCATTCGATCATGTCAAAAAAGATACTAACCATGCATCTTTGGAAAGTAATAGGGGCATTACAAAGTCTGAATATCATACGTCGATAAGCAAAGGTGCCGAAAAGACACATGAAAGTTGTTTTTTCTTGATCTTCGGGAGTGATTGGAATTTAGTAACAACTGGAATAACCATCATGAAAACAATAGAATTCATGGTCGGCTAATCATTCAAGCATTTGGTCGATGAAAGGAAGAGGGCAATGATCTTTACATGCGCAGTATTTAACTTTCAATAATCAATGCAAACACGCCAACCCGTTTGAGTACGGGTCGGAATGAGTTCGTTAGCAACATTCTTGATTACGGTAATACCGAACACTTTAGGCACGACATGATTTGGGCTAACCCATGAACTATCAGAGATGGGATATATGATACCGTTATCGACGAGCTTAAGAATTTCATCTCGAACCGCATCTTTCATTTTGGGGTTAAGCCTTCGTTGCACATCACAAGTAGGCTTGGCTTAGTCAATTAAGTGAATGTGATGTTGAATAATTGCAGGGCTAATTCCCTTAATATCGACAATGGACAACCCAATCACATATTTGTTTTCAAAAGAATTGAAAGAATAAATGCTTCTTGATCAATAGAAAGATCGGTAGAAATAATGATGAGAAATGTTTTGTTCTCACTTAAGTATGCGTACTTAAGATTACAAGGAAGATGTTTGATCTCTAACCTAGGAGGTTGCTCAATCAAAGAAATCGGTTGAGGTTTGGACTCAACCGCGAGAGGTTCGAATGGAAGTGTGTCTTTAATCTCGTTTGGCATGTCCTGAAACAATTGTTCATATTCATGTTCGTTATTAAGGTCAGTTGTTTCATTTTTGAAGTTTTCATGTAGCGCTAACTTCCAACATGGTGTCAAATGGTTCATTTGAATAATTTTCTAAATTGAAGAAACCAACATGTTTGTCACTCATTTGGTCATATCGATGAGCTTTGTCGTCACTGCCCTCTTGATGGAGAGGTAGCATCCATTCCAGCCAAAATCCCTATCCAAAAACCTAGGCCTCGGCAATGGAAAGTAAAAACCCCTATATCTTTGATTGATCCTATGGAAGCCACTACTGATGTCCATCCTCCTACTGATCCTCCTGATCCTGTTTTGCTCTTGAAGCTACAGTCGTACATTGCCTTTACCACTTTGCATGTCAATAATGCTCCCTCCGCTACTGATTTGGTTGTTGATTTTGCTAAGGAAGTTCCGGTTGTTGTTGACTTGCCAGTGAGGCCTGATATCTTAGGATTGCCTAAAGCTATAGACCTTACAAATTTGGATGATGGGAATGATTATTCTATCTCTGATCTCTTCGCATCTTAGTTCTTTGTCTTATTGCTCATTTAGTTGTTATATGATCTTTTAGTAAGCTATATTGTAAGCTATTATATGGGTTAAAAGGTGTTGCGTGAGTTGTAGCTGCTGGGGTTTTTTTAGCCTCACACATGTTTTAATTTATATTTAAGTGGACGGTCCACTATAAAACCGGCTTGCCCTGCCAAAAAAATCTATGATTATGTTGGCAAAGGAAATTTTTATTGAACCATTTTGACAGTTGATCAATGCATTCGAGGTGGCTAAGAAAGGTCGTCCCAAAATCAATGGAATTTCAATCATAGGATTGTTAGTTGTGTTTCAGGACAATGAAATCAAATGGAAATATGAATTCTCCTACTTTAATGAGTACGTCCTCGATTTTTCCTATTGGTATCTTTATAGAACGATCGGCCAATTGAAGGGTGACTTTTTTCGGTTTAAGCTTGGCTAAACCTAGTTGCTGGTAAACTAAATATAGAAGCAAGTTTACGCTATCACCTAGATCTAATCAAAATTTATTATTTTTCTTGTCTCCTACCAAACGCGAGATTGTGGGGCAACTAGGAATTTTGTTTATTACATGAATAGATTGAGACAAAACTTCACTTAGATCGACCACTAATTTTTTTATTTTGGCACTTGAGTGTGTCTCTTTTTAGTGCACAAGTCCTTCAAAAACTTAACATACTTGTTGGATGATATCTAAGAGAGGAATGTTCACATTAACTTGTTTGAAAATCTTTAAAATCTTTTCTATTTGATCGGAATGTTTCTTAAGTCTAAGTCGATGTGGAAATGGAACTCGAAACTCAGTAGGACGGTCTACTTGAGCTGAAAAAGAATAAGATTTGGAATTTGTTTCGATGTTCAATTCGATGTTTTGAGCAGAACCATTTATGGTTTTTGAAGTGTTGAGAGGAATTTCTGGTATGTCATTTGGATTTACAACTTGGTTATCAATTTGTTTACCAAATCAAAAAGTGGAAATAGTGTTCATTTGATTCATATTGCTATCTTAAATGACATGAGCTTGGTTTGAGCTTGTGTTTTGGTTCCTAGGGTTTGGAATAGGTTGACTCGGGAACGTGCCTCTTTCTCTTTCACTCACAGCAGTAGCTAACTGAATCATTTGCATTTTGAGTTTAGAGATTGGTTGACTCGTATTTTGCATGTACGAGGTTATCAGATTTTGCAAATAGTTGTTTGATTGAAGATTTTGAGTGGTCACTTTAGCCAAAGTTTCCAAACTTTTCTCGAATGATGTCATTTGTTTGTCATCTTAGGAAACAAAAGATTGTCGCACTTGGTTTGAGAAAGTGGTGCAAAGTTTTGTTGAAATTGATTTGGTTTAAAAGGAGAATTTGAAGCGTTGTTTGGGAATGTTTGAAAAGATGGTCAAACCAAATTCAAGTTTGAATTGTTTTGGTTCCAAGAAAAGTTCGGATGAGTTTTCCAACTGGAATTGTATGTTGGAGAAATGGATCATTCCTAACTTTGTTAAAAGCATCGATTTGTCCTAACGAGTGAGGACATTGATAGGCAATGTGGTTTGGATCATTATGTTTATAACATAAGTCTTGAGAAACTTGGTTCATAAAAAACATTATCAAATTTATTTATCATCACATCGATTTTTTCTTCTAAGGCTAATGACAATCATATCGAATGCGCGCTTAATCTTGAATAGATTGATTTATCATTAGATTGTTTCCATGGGGTTGATTTTTCAGCTAAGTTTTTGAAGAAATTGCCAAGCGACGTTGTGATGTTGTGCTAAAAAGTTTCCTTGGCACATTGATTCAAGCATTATTCGAGAACTATTTCTAAGTCCGTCATATAAATTTTGGCAAAGATTCCATTTTTCAAAATTGTGATGTGGACATTTATTAGAATTTCCTTGAATCTTTCAAAATATTTTCTAAAGGATTCATCGCTAAATTGATGAAAGTTTATAATTTCATTTTTTATTCTGATTATTTTTTCTAAAGGGAAATTTCTTTAATAAAACTTTTACAAATTCGTCCCATGTTTTAATCGAATTTGAAGGCAGGCTACAACCATTTCTCGGCATAATCGGTAAGTGCAAATGGGATTAATCTTAGTTTTATTCCATCATCCATAATTGTTGAAGTTTTATAGTTGCACAAACTTGTTCAAATTTCGTTAAAAAGATATAAGGATCGTTATTTTCAAAATTGTCAAATTTTGGAAGTGTGATAACACGACTTGAATGGATTTAAAAATGTTTACCCATTGGGGTGGGCAAGGTAATGCCAAAAGGGACAAAAACTCGATCGGAGAATTTTTTTTCCATGAGGGTATGAGGAGGTTTTTCATTTGCCATGGTGGAAAGATTGTTTGTTCGGACTAAACGGTTAGCAGAAGTATCATGAGTCCAAATACTCATGCACAAGGAAGAAAATTAAGGGGAGAAAGAAATAGAATGAAAAATGTTTTTCGAATGCACAAGAAAAAAGAAAGATAAGAGAATAAGAATGAAGTGAGTTTGTTTTTTAAAATCTTTTATTTTTTTACTGAAAAAAGATATGTCTTTTTTCTTCTTTTTGGATTATATATATATATATATATATATATATATATATGCATGACGCTAATGCAAGTAAATGAATGCAATGACATAATCGAAAATTTTCTGTCCTTAGTAGCTCCTATCCCAAAATTGTATCATGATAGTTTGACTTATTTCAATGAAACAATTCTTAGCCAGATAACATACGTGATTTATCAGTGCACCACGAATCACCATAGCGATGCAGCTGAAGGTTTAAGTACCTTTGAAGAAATAATCAATATAATATCTTACAAATCACTGTAATAATTATAAATGATTGTAATTCTGCCGTTGCCTTAGACACCAAGATAAAGTTTGTTAAAAGAAATCAACTTGTCCAAATACAAATTTTCTCTAGATGAGCCAATGACACCCTTAAGTCGAACGTTTAACCTTTATTATTTAATTCAGTTTTCTATAATGAAATGTAATTTGTGGGTCAAGGAATGCGTGATGAAATCTCCACCTTATGTGAATTTGGGTGGAGCCCTTAGAAAATAAAATCAAGTATGAAATGATGCAAAACAAAAATTAAACGTGCGTTAACAGTGCAACTACAAATGAATTTATATTTTGGTTTTTATAAATGCAAGCAACCAACAATGCAAGATAAAAACAGGAGATAAGAACATGATACCAGAGCTTGCAGAATTATTTGCAAATTTATTTAAAAACAGCGAATTTATTTTTAGGGCAGATTTGGCAAGCAAAGTAGAGCAATTTTCTTAGCAAGTGATTCTTCTCCTTTTAGTTTCCTGCAATTTGCAACCTGTAAAAGTGTTGAAAATAATTTTTTCAATTTTTTTTTGCTAAGTTAAAAAATAGTTTAACAGAATTAAGAAACAAATTCACACAACACAATAACACATACATAGCCAAAAGGGTAAAAACCTAACACAATTTTATAAACAAATTTTTTGTTTGGGTTTTTTTAAGAAAAACAACAAATGAGTTTACACTCCAAAAAAAATTTAAACCCGACCTAATACACAAGCCTAAAAGCAAATTTCACAATCATGATTCCTGACCAAAACAACTCAGCAAACTACAAATCCGCTAAATAAAATTCCAAAACCAAAATTCCAAAATTCCTAGTCAAAAATCAAGTTTCAGAAATAAAAATTCCAAATTCAGAATTCATAAAACTTGATTAGATGGCAGCAGGTTTTGGCTTCGGTTTTCTGTTTTGGGTGGTCGTGGTTTGATGTCATGGTTGGTCGTGTGGCTTTGTAGGTTGTTGCTGTTAACCGCAGTGGATGAGGTTGATCGAAGGTTGTTCGGGTTGCTTTAGGTGACGGTTTGTGGTTCAGCTGATTGAGGTTGTTTGGTTTTTGTTCAAAGCTAATGTTGCAGGGTTTGACGAGGAGTTTAGGTCGCGATGATTGGTTGGATGTCGATGGGTTTTTGATGCAGGTTGGTTGTAGTAGTGTCAGGAGGTTGAAGTTGCAGATATTCGGCTGGTTGATTGGCAGGGAGGTGCGGGCAGTGTGTGATGCAGAGGTGGGTTGCATTTATGAACTGTATAGGTTGAGTCGCGATTGCTGTCCGGTTTTTCAGGTGATAGTTTGCCGTTGTAGCTGGAAGATAGTGATGCGGAGGTTGCTGTGGATGGTGGGTTGGTAGCACTCTGGGAGCTGTAGTGGTTGTTGAAGCAGCAGGGAGGAACAGTTGCGACCTTGTTTGCAGTTGAATGTGCACGTTTTGTGATTGAGGGTGTGGTTGTAGGGGTGAAGCTTGTATTGTTTGGTCGTGGTATTGTGAAATGGAGGAGGGATTTTAGCAGTAGGGTGGTAAAAGTATGCAGGGGTAGTTCTTTTAATACAAACAGTTTGTAATCAAGAGGAAGGTGTTGTGTTTTGTGATTGAAGTTTGGTGATTGAAGGCGCAGTTGTAGCAGCTGTAGGAGAAGGTGAAGGTGATGGTATAGGAGGTTGCACAAAAACACCTATACCAAACTGTTGCAAACTATAGCAAACCGTAACAAAACTGTTGAAACTGTAACTAAAATGATTGTAGCAAACAGTTGCAGTGAAGTATGAAATGAAAAAAAAATAGAAACGAAATACACAGAAAACAGAAATGTAACAGACGCAATGTGGACTTTTTAAAAATACCTTTTTAACTTTTTTTAATGAAAAATAACACAAAATAGAATAAAAATAATTCGAAGAGTAAAGTAAAATTAATTTGCTCTCCCCAGCAACGACGTCAAAAACTTGATTCAGATACAGATTTTCTATTAATAGAAAACCATCAAATTTTTATCGTAATAAAATTCCGCAAGTGCACGACGTACAATAGTAGTGCGTCGGCAAGTACGGGCCGAAACACAAGAAAAGCAAAATTTTCAAATTGCTTAATGAAACTATCCCAAATGTTTTGAAAATACTTTTAACTAAAAATTGTAGAAAACTTGAGTGAAATTAGAGTAAAAGCAATGAGATTAAAATGCAACTAAGACATAAATCCACTTATATATAAATACACACATAATAAATTTATAGTCTCTCCTTTTAACACAAGTAGAATTAGTTCATGCATTTATTTTAATTATGGTTTATTTGTGATTTTAATTAAAACAATTTAATCCACCAAATTTTGATACATCAACCAAACCCACTTTTCATAGCTAATGAATATGATTATGAAGTTAGAAGTAAAATCTATTTTAAGCATAATCTATTTACCATCTTTGATCAAATAACATAGAACATCAAATTTTAATTCTATTTTTAACGTCATTATCAAAAACCAAATAGTTAGATAAAGATGTAACTTGAGTCTATATTTGATTAAGTATAGCATATTTGTGATTAACAACATAGGCTATTAAATTCATATATAAACTTCAAACTTCCATCTACATCTAAATTTACGTTAAGTCCAAAAATAAGAGATCATAAATGAAATCATTATATTGAGTTTACATGAATCATGAGAACTTCATTACTCCTAAATTAAAGGGTTTAGTCTCTCATCCTTGATTTATTTCAACAAAATTTGATTTCAACATTAACAAAAAGAAAGAAAATGCTAGTTAAAGAGAACGAGAGCTAATTAATTGTATAAAAATAAATTTACACTAATTTGCATAAAGGAAATTTAATCTACTTGCATAAGATAAAAGAGAAGCATGAAATAAAATAACATAAAAAGAAGCATGAAATAAAAATGTAGAAAATAAAAGGCTAAGAAGCCATCAAAGAGAAGAGAACTTTTATTTCTATTTTATGGCTACAACTATGCATCTTTTTCATGAATCACAAGAGGGTATTTATACAAGTTTGAAACCCTAGTGTATTTTAGGATGCTACCAAAACTACCCTTTACTTTGTGTGGTTTCCAAGTAATCATTAATGGTTTAATTAATCCTCACTAACATGTGCTTTGCTTTTAATACTAGTCCATTTGCAAGTGGGTAGGTAGGCTCCTTCATGAAAAATTGATTTTTTTTCTTTTCTTCTTTCTTCAGCTTCAAAAATGTATGCATGCATACATCCATGAAGCTTCTTCCAATTTGCACTCAATTTCATACAAAATAAAATTAAAATGTGCAAATAAATTTTCTCAAAATTAATGCAGGCACACAAAATTACTGTTTTGCCCAATTATAGATAAGTGAATGATGATTTGAAAACTTTTTTATATTTTAGTCAAAATATGTAAAAATACCTTAATTTGTCCTTTATTTCAATAGAAGAAGACCAAGTATGAGAGTAAACACATTATGTACTTGAGAGTTGCGCAAAAGGTTAAAATTAATTTCATCCGAAGAATGTTTTACAAAATCATACAAGATAGGGATTTATAAGAAACCCAACATATCCTAGGCCAAAGAGTTGGCAAATTGTGCAAGTCGAAAGACTACACGTAATAATTGTATATGAGAAATCTTGTATGAATCACCCCAAAAGGTGTTTGGGAACCATTGTCATTGGATGACCCATTTATGTTTTGAACATAAGTTGTGTAAATTAAAACCAAATTAGTTTTATATATAAGGCAATTTATAAAGCATTTATGAATACCTATTCTGTTGAAATGAGAAACAATTATTGTTTCAAGAAAAAACAACTTTGTAGCAAAGAAATATCTTTTAAAAATTATTGGTAGTGAAATGGATTTGTACACTATCCAAGGATAAAACTGATACGAGAGATGAAATGAGATTAATCAAACCTAAATGAAGACATCACATTTAGAGTGTTTAATAAGTACTCTCATACATTGAAAAGAAACTATGAGTTTCTTATCGATGTTGAAAATAGATAATCCTCATTGTCAATTAAACCATTAAGAATAGTGACTCTTTCATATGGTATGATGCGCAAATACGAAATAGATTTCAAGTATGCTATCAAAATATGATTTTGGTAGTTGTAACCAAAGGGATATGATCCATCGGCCATGAATATGTCTTTGAGAGCAAGACTAATGAAGTAGAAATATAATGAGCAATGTTGATAAGAATAACATCGTAAATTTCAATTGTTGAAATTAGCGTAACAGATTCAATATTCAACGTGCTCAGGTTAATTTGAATTTACTCACAAAATTATTGCTTGACATGACTTTGTGTTTGATACATATTTGTTGAAATGGAAAAGTCTAAATAATGATTTAGAATGGACTATTTGCACATGACAACCAAAGTGTCACGAAGTTAGTTGGAGCGATATTGAGTTTGTGAGTTTTAGGATATGGTCCAAGAAATAATACGAAAGAATCATTTTATAAGCATGAAATTGAATAAGTATTTTGGTAGAAATATCGAATGGTTTGATTTTCAATCAAAATGCAAAAGAAGCATGTGTCCGTAAGAAAGAACCACTAAAAGGTACATAGATATTTCTAGACTATAAGTAAATAACATATTACTGATATTTAATAGTGTATTTATATTAAAATCAATAATAATTTAGTTGTTTAATATTTAACATAGGATTTGTAAATTATATCTTTTATAGTAAGTGTAAAGGATATTCGAAATGTCCCAAATGATATGCAAAGACGCCTTATTAAAGTGGTTAATAAGGAACATCTAAGATGGATTCCTTTTGATTTAGTAATAAGAATTATAACAAATGTTGTATTGTCTACAATATCATAATTTGTTTATATATTTAATATATGAAGAAAATATAAAATTGAAATTAAGATCACTAAATAATAGTTTAGTATTCTCTAGTATTTATGAAATATTAGATAATTGTTTATAGAAACAACGAACTCCTGATGAAGGAGTGTACAAGCTCAACTTCATGAGTAATATTAAGTATAATATGTCAATACTAAATTCATGTTCAAACCTTAATTAAGAAGCTTTAAGTTGGAAATGTTCCAAACGAAAGGTTATGGCCAATTCAAGGAAAAGATATGTACATTGCCTTGAATAACACCATAATAAAAGCAATGTATATAAATATAAATGCACAAATTTATAACTAAGCCAGGGATGATTCCAAGTATTAAGAATACTACACCATTGTTATATGATAACAATGTAATAAAAAAGAGCTCACTAGAATTCAAGAAACATACTCCAAATAATTCTACATATTAAACATAGATTATCAATATCGGAGAGAGTTGATTGATATAGTGTTAATTAAACCAACATTGCAGATCCATTCACAAAAGGTCTAACTCGATGAGTTCTCATCAAACTGATTAAAGGGGTGGGATAGTGATTCCACAATTGATCCCAAGTGCAAGTGGGAGATTGATAGAGTTAGGGTTATGCCCTAGAGAAAATTATGTAATTTGTTGCATATATCTAAATCGATAACCTATCTTGTTTGAAATAAAATGTGTATTCATTCTATTATATACTTGGTATAATATGTTATATTAATTAGTTAATTTAATTAAAAGTATATTTAACAAAAATTCCATAAATGTTAGGTTCCGTGATAGTAGTTACAATGCGTTGTAACCATGAGTGTTTTATCAGAATAAAATAAACATACTGTTTTAAATATTCCTATTCAAGATGTATCGAGACTGGATATCGTTGCATCCGTTGAGAGGAAGCATTGAAAGTGAAAAACTATTCAAGAAAGGATTCATTTTCTCAGTTATATGAGGTTAGTGTCACGATTAAATGAAGTCAACTCAAAGTCAAAGTCTTTGTCCAGAGCATGTCAGTTAATAATAATTTTTATTATTGAACCAAAGACTTTATGTTTTGGTAACAATCCGCACCTTAATGGGTGTAACGACCCGTAATTTTACCACTTTGAAAATAAAATATTTAATTTATTTAAATATTCAAATGTAGAATTTTCAAACTTAAACAATCATGTTTTATATGATAAATAAGAATGGTAACCTTATTTTTGATATCGAATAAAGATTTTGGATTTCCATTGTAAAATTGAAAAAAGTCGGATTCCGATAAAGTAGGATAAATATTCGAGAAATTTGTTTAAAGGATAAATAATTCCTTATATATATATAATCGATATCAAACTCATTTGATAATAATAGTAATTTAATTTATAATGGTTCGATAAATTTGTAAAACTTGTTTTATAAAAGTTGACAAATTTCATTGCATATCGATAAATCGATGTCGTATTTTATAAATAGATTTGGATATTGTTTTATATTATTTTATAAGTCAAATATTCTTGTTTTAATTATTTAAAGATAATAACAAATCAATTTTGAAGTTTGGTTTACATGAATATATAGTTTAACAAAAACGTCAAAAAGTGATCGGAAAACGTTTTGTCGAAAATCAACGTTTTGTTCAAAATAAGTTGCTGCAACGTTATCGCACCTTTGTTAACATGTTTTAACATATATATTACCCATTTTAATAACTAAACATGTTTACTTTTACTAATTATGATTAGGAAACTTCTAGAACATCATTAACAAAAGTAAGTAAGTTTAAGAAAAGTCAAAAGTTAACATCAAATCCAAACCACATCAAAATCCAACAAAATAATTATTTTTCCTTACCTAATTTTATAGTGATAAGACATAAAGTAAGAAGTGAAAGGATGATGTTAAGTGTTGAGAAAGTGGAGTTTTCTTTTGATTGAAGTAAGGTTAGTTTGGTAATTTAGTAAGAGGTTATTTTGGAAAATTTACCACTTCTTTCTTTTTCTATAAATACCCACCTCCTTCTTCACTTTCATTCACACTTCTTCTTCTTCTTTTCTCAAGCTTCTTCACCTTATTACTCTTATCTTTAATGGATTCAAAGCCATAGGAAAAAATTAGAAAGAAATAATGTCAGAATATATACAAAATATTCAAAAGAAATCAATGTTCATTCTCTTCAAATCAAACTCATATTTGCTCCATATTTTACCTCTTCTTCTCTCGGCCATAAATTCTTCAAACCAGAGCCAAAATGAAAAATTCTTTTATGAAAATCATGTATTTTTCCAGTGGCTACAACTTTCATGTTGACCACTTTGTCTCATTTTAAAACTAACTATGTCAAAAATCCACTTCTTTCTAGTGCATTCTCTGGCCCAAATTTTAAGATAGAGAATAACCCATTTTGTTTTGATCATAACTTGATCATAACTGACCCAAATTAATAATTTTTTTTTCAAATCATATAAAATTCTAGTGGCTATAACTTATATGTTGATCACTTTTTCTAGTTTTGAGTTTTGCTATACTTGAAACTCAATTCTTTGAAGTGCATTTTCGGGCTTCATTTTTGTCAATCCGACAATACCTCTTCTTCATTCTATCATATCTCGCTCAAAACAACTTGGATTCAAATGAATATTTTTTTCAAATTCAAAAGAAAAGAATTTTCACCAACTTTTTAGTTAACAACGTTTTTAAATTTAGAGATTTAGAATGCCTAAAACTAGATACAGGATAACCTATTTTTCGGATCAAAATCTTGGGAATTCAAGTTCAAAGCTCTACCGCTTCTTCTATATACTTACGGTCAACCTCCATCTCAAGCCTCGGCCAAGCAATTGGAAGGAAGAGGGTGTTGTTTTCTAGTGTTTAATGGAGCAGGAAGTAGTTAGTGAAGTGTTGGTTGATTAGAAAGTTGGTAGGAAGTTTATCGCTTTGGTTTATGATTCGAGTAGTTTCAGGTTTAGTGAAGAGACGACTGTAGTTTCCAGAGGACAGCTGGAGATATTCATTTATGTATGGACGTATTCTATTATCTGCTTTGCTTAGTGAGGTTCATACATGATATTCAATATTATATATATTATTCCATTCGTGTGAGATTCTATTCTGTCTTTATTTTCTTTTTCACTCCTTAAAGATCCGTTTATTCGTGAAATTTGAGTTAGACATGTATGGTTTATTATCGGCTCAAAGGGTACGAAAATTCGGGCCTTTACAATGGGCTTGAATTTCGACTAAATCGAAACCGAAGTCCATTAGGGTATGTTTCGTTTGTTTTTGTAACCTATAATAAACACAGGTATATAAGAGTGTGATCAATACAAATCACGGTGGAATTGAAAGATATGATATAACACAAGTATTGACTAATGCTACTAACTTGGAATACCATTCCTTGTCAATGCCAAGTATGAATAAGAAGACTTCACCATCTCTAGATCCCATCTTGCTTCAGTATTCAGACCTTCTAAGTCTAACATGTGGGTTGTTATGAGGGGGGGGGGGTCAAAATAACATTCTGTGATTGGAAAATAACATACTTTACCCATCCCATTAATTTATGCTGATTGGTTTCCATTTATGTGTTATGTCTATTATTTACAACTAATTTGTTAAACCTTACGTGCACATACGATATGTCTAATCTAACCTTCTCAATGGTATAACTATATTTGTATATGCTTATTCATATATATATATATATATATATATATATATCTAATCATTTCATTACCCCAAAACTCTAGCTAATACTTCTTAAATAGGTAGGAGGCGGACTCCAAGATGGCTACTTAGTACCTCAATCCCCGAGACAGACCCTTCGCAACATAACCGCTAGTCAATCGATCCTAACTACAGAGACTGATGACACCTAGATAAGGCTTTATAATAATTGCCATATTACTAACTCATCTCAACTCTACTACTCACCCTCAACTATAGGCCAAAGGCACTTCCTAGTCCCACACAACTACCGCCAATCATGTCCTAACAATGTAAGAGATAGTACCCAAGCCACTTAATACCTTTTCAATGGGAACTAGACAGACTCTGACCATTTAATACCTACATTTTAGGCAGGTCTCCGCCATTTAATACCAATCCCAAGGCACACTCCTCTCCGATACTATCTAGATGACATCAGACGGAATCTCATCAGGCCACATAGTACTTCTTTATGGGAGAGGTAGACCTTATAATAGCTACTTAATACCTCAAACCCGAAGCGGACCCTTCTTAAGATATCCACTAACATGCCTAACCACTAACCCCGACCGTTTAATACTTCCTAAATAGGGAGGATATGGACCCAATAACAACAACTTAATACCTCCATCCCAAAAGCAGGTCCTACGTCCTATGCATATCTCTTTCCTATGGTCCTATGGTTTGTAACAAACCACCCCAGAACAGGTCTAAATTTTGACCCAAAAAAGGCTCATCGAAACTTAGATCCGTTCTAAGGTAAGCTGTTGGTAGTAAAAAGAAATAATATTGTAGAGCCATAACTAAAATTTCAGAACTCAAAGCGGATGGAAAAATATAATAGTAAAGTGTACCCATTTATTTCAGAACCATAAATACGTGATAACACAAAATCCCATAAAAACCGTAATATAATATCCGTTACAACAATTGTTTAAATCCATAGGTACACATGAAAACAAATAATAATAAATACTACCACTTGCCAAGTTTCTTCACTTTTAAGCATCGTCATAGCCATAATTCCGTCCTTAACTTGTGTTGTAACGAGGAGGGAGTTAGAACAACAAGTGTCAGGTGAATAAAAACCTCAAGTCTTACCTTTTCGGTACTTGGGCAGTACATTTCAAAATAAGAATATGTCTACGAACATAAAATCATTTAATACTTCTTTATAAAGAAAGGAGGCGGGTCCAACCACTTAATACCTTCCATTCTAGAAGTATATCCCATATACCAATCATGCGTCATAAATAGCTAATAATGTAAGAGACGGTACCCAAGTCACTTAATACTTCTCGATAGAAAATAGGCAAACCCCGTCATTTAAGGCCTAATTCCAGAAGCGTGCTCCTCAATGATATTATTTAGCTGACATTATATGCAATCTCATAGGCCACTTAATACTTCCAAGTGGAAAATAGGCAGACCCCATCATTTAAGGCCTAATTCCAGAAGTGGACCCCTGTAGAGATACCACCTAGCGTAACATATTGGCCATCTAATACATCATTTAGGGAAAAAGGTGGATCCAACCACTTAATACCTCAAACCCCAAAGCAGGCCCTTCGTCTTATGACCCATACCTATAATGACGTCTCACTTAGTCCACTATTCATAGGAACTGGTAGCCAGATTAACCGGGCAGATTTCCCCTACTAGATTTGGAACTAACCTCGCGTAATTAATTTTTTTTATCATAAGGATGTATCACATCAATAAAAGTATACACAACTGTTGGTAGCTTCAAAGTGAAGAGCAGACTTCTGTCATTCAAATCTATTGACCTCGCATCCCAATGACTAAGCCATGAATTAATTACTCTATACACACACACACACGTCTCACCGTTTCATAAATAAGGCCTTATAAGGAATCTTCTTTATTACGCCTTAAAATAGTAATTAGACTATATAATAGTTTCCTCTTATTTTCACCTCAAAATCAATTACCTTCCTAATAGGGGAAAATAAATGTAAATAAATGCATAATTAACTACGCCATATACGCAATAGTTATACGTTAATTATGTAGACAGAAATAAATAAATATTCGCACTTAATAATTTCTAACCGCGCACATTTTACGTCCTAAACTAGCGTTTAATGTCAAATTCCTAGCCAATTATTATTACAAATCCTTTTTCTTCAATTTCCCCAGATTTCATGCAATTCAAATGTCCAAAATAGGGAATAAATATTCATAATCAAAACTGCAATGATAAACTTGTAAATAAAATAGAAACTCAATGTATGACACTAATGCAATGGAATATCTTAAACAATAAGAATTGCAATATAAACCCTATATTCTATTCAACTTCCCTTTTGCAAAGAAACAGATAAGAATAAGTGGTGTAAACTACGAATAGAATTCGTAATTGAAACCCCTTATTATATCGAAGAATCACAATTTAACCCAAAGATTAAGGAGAAGTGGAATAGACTATGAAATTATCATAAATTGCATAAAGAAACAAATTCCATCAAATTAATGTAAATAATTGGGAATCTCAGAATAGAATTGACATATCGAATTAAAAAGGAATTTTGGGGGATTTTATCTATCACATTTTCGAAAACCCAAAAACCCTAAGGCATATTCAAATCCAAAAGAAATACACTAAACAGGTGCTGAAAAGAAATACTAAGCTTTCCACTCACAGATTAGCCTTGGCTTTACTCAAATGAATTTGCAGCCTTTCGATCTCTTCTAGAATCTCTCTCTTTTGATACACACACACACACATAAAAGGGAAGAGGTATATATATTCATTAGATTCAGAACAATTGGAGAAGAATAGGATAAGAATAGAATGGAGGAAGAAATAAGTTAAATCCTTACCTGAATTTTCCACGGAGATTCTGAATCTTATTAGAGAGATAGTAATGGCAAAGTTTCGTCGTATTCCCTAAAATAATATAAATAAAAGTGGAGAGGATAAGGTCCTATTTATAGAAGTTGAAACGCACAAAACCATAGGATAAAAGTAGGTGGAAAATGGGTAAATCTGGAGCGCCTAACCTAATAGAACATAACATAAAACCATAGTCGCTATCTATAACTTTCGTTGCCAAGCGGTCGAACAGCCTTGGGTGACCGGTCGACTGTTGTGGTCGACCTATTCAAGTCAACCGCTATCTTATTTAGAGGCGTTTATTTTTCTTTGCATGGCCGAATTATTTTATTCCCTAATTAACTTTTTAACGTTAAGCCTTAATTAATCGTTTACTTAGCCCCAAGCTAATTTTTGAAATTTAAACCCTAAATTTGATTTCTTATTTGAATTTGAATTCAAACTAAATTAATTTAAATATGAGAACTTCAAATGCTCATAACTTCTTTATTTGAGCTCCGTTTTCAGCATATTATATATGGAAACAAATCAGTATTTCACCAAGAATACAACATGATAACTTTCGTGGTCAAATTCCAATTTTTATAAAATTCCCATATCCGACCCTTTTCGTATTTAATTTAATTTACTTTATTTATTTATGGTTCATTTTACGGGGTATTACATGATTGTAGATGTTCCACGTCAGTAGCAAGTATATAGAACTACTGGCAGCCTCTAGGTAATGGACAGACTTTTGTTGTGTAACTGTACTAACCTCACATCCCAATCCACTAAACCGAACCAATCACCCAAAGCCTAAGTGCCGGGCTAAGCTTACTAATTCATGCTTGTTCTAAACGTATAATTGAAGCTATCTGATTTCCTACTATGAAAATTATATTGCCTTCTACATATATTTAATAGTATAAATACTTACTTATTCGCTACGTAATTATTCCTAATTTATACGCTTAGGCTTTGGTTTCCTTGTAATGTCTAATAAATGTCTATTACCCATAATAATTGGTCATTAATGTCAAAATTGGACAATCTCTAATCAATTCTCCTTTAATTCATTTAATATATTTACCAATTTCAAAATTCATCTATTATGCCTATTTAGTTTCCACATAAATGCCGTATTAAATTCCCTAAGCATTCCCCATTTAATTCTTTTTTAACTCTCTATTAATTACACATTTATTGCCCATTAAGTCTATAATTAATATCCATAAATCCTAGTCCTATAATTACTACGTTGTTAATAACTAATACGTATATCATCGTAAATTACGCCATTTATATATTTTTATTTTTGAACGTTAAGCACGATTATACATGTTTATTTATTTTTTTATAATTCTAACTATTAATTCTAAACTAGAACATTCCTTTCCACGTTTTAATTTATCAAAGCTGCCTTTTCAAAAAGGATTACCATTATAACTTTCCATAATTTAACCAAAAGTGAGATCTTTTCTTCATTTGAAATCACAAGGAATTATTTCTTTTCTTTAATTGAAATAGACAATGTAAACTACGGAAAAGAATATCCATATGTTACACATGTCTATCCCTTTTTGGTATATCACTTGTTAATTCAAACGACGCGCTTTTATACATATTTTGAAGTTGGATAATTTATGAAAATTACATGGAACCCACTCTAAATAAATAACAACATAGAAATTCACATTCCAAGTCTCTAGGGCAACCTAATTTACAACCCAAGTATAGATCTAGAATAAACGAGCATTCTACAATAATAAATATTTAGGGCTGAATTCAAATTTTCAGATTAGGTTATACATACTATTTCTATTCCAATTACCTATTTTATTGAATGTGTAGGTGATAATCTTATACACTTATTTTAAGCCTACAATTCATTAGATCTTATTTAGGCATAATAATTAAATAAAATCCAATGATATAAATTTCAATTTTATAATTTCTCACTCGCCTTTTAAAGCTTTCCAAATCTCCAAATCTGAATCCATTCCTTTACTTGACTCCTTATTCTTTCTAATCCAAAAGAATATGTATAATAAGGCATATACATACTATTAGAACACATACGAGAAGAGATTTGGGGTAAGGGGAATTAGATTTATAATTATAAAATTACCTTTTTCTGCGGTATTAATTCGCTCCTCTTCTCTTTTATTTTCCACCCTTCTCTGATTATATATTTATACATAATATCTTATAATTTTTAGAAGTAGTGAAGAAGAGAAAATGGTAGAGCTTTGCTACATAGATAAAAAAATAGGAGAAGAGAAGTATGGGGTTACATCTTTATTTATAGGCGCACAAATCGATTATAACCGTTAGATCAGAATAATTAAATTTGGACCATTGGCCAACATTAAAACCCTAGCCGCCATGTTTGAACCAGTCAACTGCTCCTCTATAGGCGGTCGATCGCTAGCAATCGACTAGCCCATAATAGTGGTCGATCGGTGGGGTCTCGTATTTAATGTTATTTATTTCCTTTTTCGTTTTTTATTATTTTTTCTCTAGAAACTTCGAACTCTAGTAACTTTTTCGTTTGAGCTCCGATCATAAAACTCCAAATGCGAAAGTTGTTCATAAAATCATCACGGACACAATGGTGTAAGTTTCATGATCAAATTCCAATGTTTGTTGAAATTCCATTTTTGGAGCCTTATTAATTATCTATTAATTATCGTTAATTTTATGGGGCGTTACAAGTTTGGACTATAGAGTTGAATATGGATGATATTGGAATTTTGAACCTTACCAAATTCCATAAGTCTGAAGTATATAGTTTTAACGAAGAGAATTTGTGTAAATAATTGTCATTATCGGTTAATGCTTAACAAACTAAAATTTAATTTTACCGAAACTAAGTAAGCCATAAATTTGGCCAAAATGTCACAACACCTGCTAAGTGACACGTGAATGTGAATATTCGAATTGTAAGATATTAATCGCTGATCAAATTTACATCTAAGAGTCACACAACCGAAATGATGAATACTCCTTTTATCACCTGTTTTAATTAAATCTGTAACTATTATAAATTAATTAATATTTATGTCATATTAATTATAAAATTTTGTATTTGATGTGTTGAACAATGTCATTTATAATGGTTATAAATTTATTAATTGATATACGATATCAGTATTAAATTTAGATTTAAATGCAACGGAC
Organism: Allium fistulosum; assembly: GCA_030737815.1. NCBI lineage: Eukaryota > Viridiplantae > Streptophyta > Magnoliopsida > Asparagales > Amaryllidaceae > Allium > Allium fistulosum. The sequence continues at coordinate 637,792,934 of CM060907.1, read as the reverse complement.
ATTGTTCGGGCTAGAATTGGCTTTAAGGCATGAAAATTTTGGCAAAAATATCTTGGGTAGGTCAGCCAAATATTGGCAAAAGAGGGAGCTTTTTGAATGGTTTAAAAGAGTGGAATTTGCAAGAGATAAGGATAAGATCCACTTTTCTCTCCATTTGACTTCCTATGTATATGCCACTCTCTAAACCATTCTTTTTTGTACTTTTAGTCTCTTCTCCTTCTACAAATTTCAACCAAAAAACCCTATTTAAACCCAAAATAAATCCAAGCTCAAATCAAAAAAAAAATCTTCGATTTCATTGTCGGTGGTAGAGCGGTTCAGGAGCCAACAACTATAGAACTTGGAATTTGATTTAAGGAGCCGTTTCATCATTTCAAAGTGAGATCAATAGGCCTCTGTGAAAGGTATTCAACATTTTACTAATTCATTTAATATTATTACCATTAGCTTAACATATTGTAGGTTATTAGATTATATTATGAATCCAGTGTATGGATGTTCCGCCACATATTAAATGGTTGAATGCATTAGTGTTTCTACTTATATGTTAATTTTAAAAATGATTTGTGTACATGCTAGCGTTAAAATCACAGCCTAAAATTTTTAAAAAATTAATTAAATAATATTATGTATATGATTTTATAAATTAACATATTATATCTTAAAGATAAAAATCATATAATAAATATTTTTAAACTTATTAAAAAAAAATTTGTACAATTTGAATTCGCCGGAATGAATGTTCAATTTTAATACATTTTGTATTTATTATATATTTAATTAATGATATAACTATTTATTTGACTAGAAATGGATTATATATATTTATTTAATATAGACTGAAATTAATTATAAATTTTACATAAAATTATTACATAATTTTCAGATCTCAGAAATGATTTTCTATAATTTTATTCAATTTAATTAAATCAGTTTTAAAATTATTTTATAATTGTTTAATTAAAAAATCATTTCAAAATCGAAAAAAAAAAATTTATTTTTTTGTTTTCCTACCATGAGCGTAAAGTCAAGAATTATCAAATATGTATATATGTATGTATGTGCACATATGTGTGTGTGTGTGTGTATTTATAAATATTTAAAATTAAATATTTAAAAAATTTGTACACAACTTTGCAGCAGCAGTTCGAATAATTTTTTAAAAATTATTTTATACTAATTATTAAATAATTTTTTATTTAATAAACAGTTATTCAAATATATTTTAAAATTTTATATATAAATTATTATTTCTATTTATTTGTATGCATATATATGATTATATTTTACATACATATAATTTTACAGATATATATTTTTGTGCGCGCACACACACACACACATATATATTCATTTGGACAGCTCATAGAATACTAGAGGGGCAAACATGTCCATTGCAGTGTAAATCTCAACACCTATACGCGAGCATGTCAAACCATGTACACTTTATTATATTGCATATGCACGTACTCAAATATGTGTATATGATACACATATTCAAATATAATACAAAATAATATAAAGTAAAACTTTATTTATAAAATAAAATCAAATAATGATTTTATTTAAAAGAAATTTAGAAAAGTTTTAAATGAATTAGACTTCATTGGCCCAATAAAGATCCAAAATGGTAAGAAAAATTAAATCCACTCATTTCTTCCATTGTGTGCTCGCCCAGTTCCAAAAATACAACTCAGTCAAAATAGAAGATCTCATTGTAATGAAGTGCAGTGGTCATTAGACTTGAGGGTACCGTGGTTCTTAGGTAACTAGGCTATAATTTGATTATGATCAATTTCATGACATAATGATCATATTACAGCCATAGTTAAGTATATGTTGAATTATTTGAAGTAAAACACTACCGAAGAAAGGATTCATCTCCTTCATTATAGAAAGTTAGTATCAACATAATTGGCAGTCAACTTAAAGTCAATATCTCCGGCCAGAGTAAATTGGTTAACCAATAAATATTATCGAATTGAATCAAGAACTTTAATTTAGTATACACGACTTAACTATGGATATTATCAGATATTTTGATCATTGAAAAAACTCTAAATATCTTGTTGATACAGTGATGACGAAAAGAGAACATGCATAAAATATCATTACAAGGTGTAGCTTAATAAAGATTAGAAATCAAATTTTGCCTAAATAATCTATAAGCGACCGAACTTGTGCTTGATACCGTACTTCAACAAAATCATTCATGCTTCAATGTTTAAATTTTCTAAATATTGATTGAGGACTGAGTTCACACTAGAGAGTTTACACAACTGTGTTGTTAACTAATCTCTGTTTTTAAAGAAAAATGAGCGTTTCCTTTTTTCGAGGAGGAGAGCACTCATACGCTTCTATTTTACACTTTAAAAAGGAGATGTCAACAAGCCTTGGAAGTAGCTCTACCCCATGAATCCATATAGTAGAAAAAAAACCTCCTTGTTCCTAATAACTAGAGCCCATACTAATGTATAGTAATAAAAAAACTAATGTCTAAATTAACTAGAGTCCAAATGAAATAACGAAATGTAAAAAAACATTACAACAAGAATATCCAAAGAACAATTCAGTATAATAAAAAAATAAGTGCATAATGAGAAGTAAATGACAGTAATGAACTATGTCACTAGCATATTAAACCAAAAAAATAGATAATAGCATATATAAAAAAGAAAATAACTAAAAGATACATGATTTAGAAGTAACACTAAAAAAGAGATGAATCCGGCTACATCAAAACCATAGCAGAACCAGTCGCCCAAAAGGCCCTATTGTAATAAAATCAAAGCATAATATCAATTGCAAAAATAAATTCTTTAATCCAACAACCTTAACCTAATTAAATCAGCGATACGACGGTAACAAAATAATGCATAGTAATAGCTAAAACCTAAAATACTTAACAATTGTTTAGTACCGGTAGACACACCACATACATACATACATACATACATACATACATACATACATACATATGTACATATGTGTGTACGTACGTGTATGTGTATATGTATGTAATTATGTATGTATGTACGTACGTACATATGTACATTAATAAGTGTGTGTGTGTGTGTGTATTAATGTGAGAGAAATAATAAAAGAATAATAAAACTATCAATAAAATAACTAAACTAAATGATGGCAAGTATAAACTCTGTAATATACATGGGAAAGAAACAAAAGAAAGGTGAATTTTGACTAACTATTGTGATGAACAAAACAAAACCGAGTACAAGTAAAATGAAAATTCAAGAGTAGAAACAAACATCATGATTAAATCAAAAACCTGAACATCTAAGTAAAACATAATGGAAAGTAAATGACATAAATAAATAAACATATCTACACCTAGTAAATTAGAACCGAATAAAAGCATATATGAAAATTAAAGAGCTATCATCAAGATAAAAAACAAACTAAAACCAAGCTAATTTCCTACTTAATGTAGAGTATCAAAATAATCATTATCAAAAATATCCACTAAAATAGTACTTATAGCATTGATTTTTTCTTGTTTTTAAGAGCAATTTTTTCTTTTAAAATATCAATACAGGATTTTTTTAAGAAATTCTTTAAAACAAAGAAAATTTGCTAAGTTATAACTATGGTTCTCTTACTAGTTAAAACTAAATAAAGCAATAGAAAAAATAAAATTCTTAGGAGAAATACTAATAGTATTGATTTTTTAATATCAAATACACCAACATGCGAGAGTGAAAATAATGTCTAGTAAAAACTTTTGACCACTAGTATAATTAAATCTAATGCTAATCACAATTAAAATCATTATTAATTATATTAAAATCGACAATATTAAGAATATTTAAGATAGTTAAATTTGTAATTTGACAATCATAATATATATGCGTCCAAATTTTTATTACAAAAAAATATATTTTTTATCTATAAACAAATTCTCCTTTTATAGAAGTTCTATAGTATTTGGCTTCTTAGTAAAATAACCACATATGAAGCTTAGGATCCGGTGGCACATTCACTTTCTAAATAAATTTAAACAAATTTGATTTAGTATCTGAATTTTTTTTAAAGTTATGAAATGAATAGTGGTAAAAAATTTACTCTTATCCCAATACCAAACTTTAATATTATTTCAATATATATATATATATATATATACATACAATTTCAATTTTGTGCAAAGAGACGCAAATTGCGGGAAAGCGATTTCTTCTAATGTACGATTAAAACCGAATTCTCTGGGAAAGTTCTCATTCGGTTTAAAAATTTCTAAAATTAAAACGCTTTTAAAATTACAAATTCTAAAAAGCTCCCGAAATTCTACTTTTAGTGGTATTATTCCTCGAATGAAAGACTAATTCCTAATTTAAAATTATCAAAGCTTTTTAAGATTGGTTTTAAAAATGAGAAATTATTAGTGTTACTAGGAGTAATGTGATGTAGATTATAAGTGCTTCCAAAAAATTGAGATTAGTTCTTTATAAATTAAGTTATCCTGATTAGCATTAAAATTCCACAACATTTTTTCTGGTAGACATGTTTAAATTATGTAAATCAATTATTCCTAACCCTTCCTCGTCTTTCGATTTACATACCATTTTCCAACTAGCAAGACAACTAAAACTACTACTAGGGTTTTCCACGCCATAAAAAGTCACTTTTAGTTTTATTTAGTTCATCAATTACACATTTCGAAAAAAGGTAGAAAGGTATCAAATATATAGGTAACGCCGATGAAACAGAGCCAATAAGAACTATCCTACCTACCCTCAATAGAAATTTACTATTTTAGCTATATAATATTTTGTTAATTTTATATATAACAGTTAACCAATCATCGTGCTTAAGTTTGGTTGGTTTATCAAATGTGTAATTTAGTTTAAAGGATAAGCATGCAAAAAAAATTGTCCTCTAAAACAGCATGCACAAAAATTCGCCACAAGGACATTTTTTCCATGCGTAGACCAAAATCATCGCTTCCCATGTCGCCGCACGCTTCCATACCCCCTATGTTGCCCTAAACCAGCACTTTTTCATTGCTAATAGCCATTGCCTTCTGTAACCGCCACCTCCCTAGCTGCCACCTCCTCAAAACCTAACGCTAAAAAACACGCCTCTACTCACCCTCTGTCGCGCCGTCTACATCTTCCAACTCATAATAACGTCGTGCTAACCTCATCTTTCTTGCCAATCATCAATTAATGCAAAATTAGCAACATGTAAAATGATGCTACACGACATCATTATATGAGAAAATGATGTAAAAAATAATATAGCAACTACAAAATGCTACCGACTCGTATCATTTATCCGAAAAATGATAACACAAGGAAATGTCAAGTATTACATGATAAAATGGAAATACAGTTGTTGTATTCTTGTTTTAGTTTGGTAAACACAAAACTGATACTATACAATAGCATTATAGAAATTGAAAAATAGCACAATAAATATTCAAAAAATTGAATAAAAATGATACCAACTTTATAAAGCTATGTAGTAGCATTAGAAATTAATTTATGAAAATAGTCTTATGAACTTTTGAAAAATAAAATAAAAATGATATTACCTTTACAAAAAATTCATAAAATGATACAAGAAAGTGTAATTCAAAAATGGTACTATAATTCATAAACCAAACCACAAATCAAAAAAATATTAACATACTTCATAAACTAATACTAAAATTCATAATGATATTATAAAATAATGTTGTGAGACATAATACATACATCATCTAAAAAGAAACTACAATTGTTTATAAATCGTTGCTGCAAATTTAAAAAACTACTATAATCATAAACAACTACTATAATTCGTGAAATGCTACTATAAAGTAGCATTATAAACAGTCATATACATAACTATATTTAGTTAAAAATACAAAAAATGATACTACACAGTACCATTAATGGACATGTCTAAAAAGAATATACAATTATTAATAAACTACTAATACAATTTAAAAATAAACTACTATAATTCATTATTAACATAAATATACATAACTATATTTATTTAAAGAAACAAAATAATGCTACTACAATTAATAAAATTAATGCTACTATAAAATAACATTATTAACATTATTAACATAAATATACATAATTATATTTATTTAAAGAAATAAAAAACGATACTATACAACATCATTACTACACATAATTAAAAGAAAGCTAACAATTTAAACCCCCACTAGAATTTAAAAAGACCACTAATATTCAGAAACTGCTACAACAATTCAAAAAATGCTATTATGGAATAGCATTACGTACCAAAATATACATAATTTAATTTATTTAAAAAAAAATGATACTACATAGTAGCATTATTACACATGTCTAAAAAGATGCTAAAAATGATATTACAAAATGATGAAATGATGCTACAAAATAGACATTTTGTTATCTACAAATGCTACTGCAAAATAATATTAGGAGCTAAAATATAAATAATTATTCTATTTAAAAACATGATACTAATCAGTATCATTATCCATTGTCATCTACTTCTTCCCCAATTCCATGTTGCTTCTCCTTCATCTCCAGCTCTAATCACGTCAAACATCACTCCTCCATCACCACTGACATAGATTAATTCTCTAACCATTTACATGTCGATTTACATCACAATCTCCTCTTTCCATCATCGTCAAAGTCATCGCATCTCTCTCCATCATCGTCATCTCCAAGCTCGAGCCGCCACCATCGAGAGCAGCTGCAGCATCGTCGAGTTCTGCCACACCCCTATGCCCACATCCAAACTTCAACATGTGAAAAAACACAACCCTAAATTAACGTGTCCTCCTATGTAAAAACCCGTCCTTTAGCTCTATTACGAAACAAAATTTGTCTTTTGCGGACAAATATGAAGCAAATGTCCTAATGTAAAAAAATGTTGTAATTTTTTCTTTCTTGCTATTTTCTTGAATACACAATGACAACAATTTTCTAACCCAAAATAACCCTTTCTTTACCTTTTTCACATATACAGTTGGCCTTGATACTTAAAAGATTAAAAAAAACTATTTAAGTTAATTTAAATGTATATCCTTCTCATTTCATGGGTCCAAAATTACATAGAAGAAAGTTCTTGCCTAAGTTCTTGCTACGCTAATATGCGACATAAATAAATAATCAACAAGAGCAAAATAGAAACAACCAAGTATTGCACATGGCTACAACAAATTGAGTGTAAGCCCACAAGTTGAAAAGGATAAATAAGTTTGTTATCATATACATGAAATAATTTTAATTTATGTTTTGGCATAATAATTATGCATATTTAGTTGTTCATGTTACATTTGTCCAGTTAATGTATTTCTCCGAATATATATTTGAATTATTCTGTGTTATAATCTACTAAACCAAATTTTAGACATGAATACTAAGTTTAGGAGTATTTTTTATTTTCTTCTAATGTTGGAAAGACTCCATAGCGATAATACCGTGGTTGTTCTATACTATTTTCAACATTATTTTATAGAAAGACCTTAACTCATAAGATTAATGCTACAAGTTTCAACATGCAAACAAATTTACAACATAAAAGTTTATTCTACAACACACATCAATTGAGTCATCATCCTCCTCAATAATTTAAGTGTAAAGATTTTTTTAAAGAATACCAACCAGTTTTGAACAATAGCCATAAAATATGGTAAACACGAGAGAGAATGAAAATCCTTCGACATAACATCAGGTTCCAGACAAGCACCATTGTCCTAGTGGTTAAGTGATTTGACTTTGGTGCGAGAGGTCACAAGTTCGAAACTTGCGTGACGTGATTCGAATATTTATTGACACATGATTTGTGGTTTGTTGTCCCAGTGACATGTTATATCTAAAGTACCATTTCAAAAAAAAAACATTAGGTTCCAATTATGATGAACTCCATAATTGTCTGTGTCCGTAGTACGGGCCACGTACTAGTTGTTAATCCAAAGGGAAGCAAACTTTTATTCAATTTAAACTAGTATACATATTAAATTTTATCTAATATGAAAATCCATTACTCATAATAACATGAAACATGAGGAAGGTCTACCCATAGTTTCTGAGGCGGAGGATTAGCCTTAAAATTTATCCAACACCTCCTAGAGAGACCGTGTAAAACTAACGATTCAGTATGTAATAAGTGATTATGATTTGTATGTGGGTTAGCCTTTGCTCTGTATTATTGTAACGATCCGTATTTTAAATATTGAAGGATCATAAAATATTATTTTTGAATCCAAATGGGGTCGTGTAAGGCTATAACTTTGGGTAATGTTCAGTAGAGACATTTTTAACCCTTAGAAATTTTGGAAGACCATGACCTTAAAATATTGTAAGGCTTATGGTCCAAGACAACTTCTAAATGAAAGATATGATGGTTTCTCTTTCCGTAGAGTGGTCATAATAGATTTCTGGCTTACTATTTAGGAAATATGGCCACTTGAACTTAGATAGTTTTTAGATGATTAATAAGTCATTAGACTAATTTCATACTTACTCCATTAACCCATTTTAGAGTTTTAGAAAATATGACTTGATGGGACGGCCTTCTAATCATTTCTCACACTTGCCAAAAAATTCTAACCTCCATTAATTTTCTCAATAGCCAAAAAGAGACTCAAAACCTTACTTTAATTAGCCAAACCAAACAATTAGAAGGAGATTAGAAAAGAGATCATTTATTGTTGTTGGGTGCTTTGGGATCCATGTTGATTATTGTTCATTTTGGATTCTCCTCGAATTGTGTTCATTTGGACCCTTAGGAGAGTGATTTATGTCTCTCACTATCACAATTTTGAATCTCAAATTTCAGTCACATTACATCTTGAATATTTTTGGGATCCAATTTCGTATCGGGTAAGACATTGGACGAGATAAACGTATATCAGGTGTTTATTTCGGAATCGCATCTCGGAAAACAAAAGTACATCTCGAAACGATCTCAGACTATTTGATATTTTCAATATTGTTTTACATTCAAGTATGCAACTAAAGTTATAAATACTAATTATAAAATTGATTTAACTTACTTGACTTTCGATGTCAGACTATTTGGTATTTTCAATGTTGGTTTACAATTAAGAAAGCACACTCTTTTAAGCAAAAATATATAAATCTGAAATGTTAAATTCATTACTCGCTTTCTTTTAATAGAGTATATATAAATTACTAAACTATTTTAAGCAGACTAGCACCACTAGTACCATTCTTTCAAACAAGAATATATATTTCAACAAATACACAATATACTAGCTGACAAACTATGTTGAACAAGAATGGGAAAAACCAAATAGTAAGACCTTTCAACGTCTCTTAAACAAGAATGATTTGAATCAACAAGAGGCATTGGCATTTCAAGTTAACTGCAAAAAAAATTCATAGTAAAAACATAGAATTAAGTAGAGAAAACCAACACATGACACAAATAATTGGATTAAGTACAAAATTTTGAATCTTGCTATGAAATCGAAAGTTAGGAGCGGTGAATTTATTTCAAAAAGTGATATGATGGAAAAGGAATTAAAGAATATAAAAATATAGCAATTTGAATGGAAAAGAAACTAGAAAAGGAAATAAAATAAAAGAATTAGAGTTTTTGCAAAAAGAAAGGAACTGAACATAAAAGCTTGCCTGATTTGAGATGAAGAACCACATTTCAGAAAGAAAATCAATGTTTCCAGTAGGAAAGAAAAACCCCTAAATATGTATTCGTGATTTGAGAGTAGACAAAAATGAACGGTTGAAAATAAAATAAATAATCCAACTTGTTTATTGAAATAAAGCATGGATTTTAGATCTAGCCAACAAGGCATATATTCTAAGCCTAGCCCATTAAAAAACTAAATTTAGAAAACATATCATTTCGGCCTAGATCTCGCAAATTGCTCTTGATCGAGATCTCAGCCCAGACTTGAATATCTCGCCCGAGATTCAATTGCAGCGAGTTGTATCCGATTTTTCTTATTTCGAATCGATTGACCTTGAAAATGAGATACCAACCGAGATTGTAGATAATTAAAACCATGCTCACTATACTATGATTGTTAATATAGTATTAAAATGTGTATTTGAAATTATTTAAAAATAAAAAAAATGTGATTTTGATCTAATCAAAACTCACCGAAGTTTTGATAATGATTTATAATGTTTAAAATGAATGTAGACCTAAGTGTTTTCATTTGTGTTCTTATGGATACTCCATTTCATATTTTGGCTTGATTGATGGCGATGTTATGAATGTATTGCATGTATGATGTTGATATAGTGCTTGTTGGTAGTTTTGTTATGTTTTTTTTCTTAGGATAGGGTATAGTGTATCTATATGCATTTCATAGACTCCATCGATTTTATGGTGTTTGGAGCGGAATCGACGCGAATAAATTGCAAGGGGAGCTAAGGCATTTAGAGTAGAGGGGAGACCAACTCATAAAATGCCAAACCAAAGACAAGAATTTTTGAACGATTAATAGATCATGAACACTCGATCAAAAATTATCCTAAATGGCATGTGAGCGATGTGGGGCATTGGTGATGGTGTAGAGACCCTACATGATCGACCACATGCAAACTAAAGAAGATTTGGTGGAGTTATGGGCTTAAGTACTATAAATCGATCATGTGAGAAGTTGCATGGAGACTTTGAGCTTTTGCACGAAGAACATCAGGTTTAAGAGTAGGGGACTTTTGGACTTGGCAAGAAATATGCGGTAGGAAAGGGAGTAGGTGGACTTGGTCGAGATTTGATTAAGTTTCCGGACCAACATGGGTCAGACTGAACCTATATGGAGTCTTCAAATTTTGAACATGGACTTTGGAGTTTTGTCGCATGGAGGAAAAGAAAGCTTACTTCAGGCTCGATGCTGAGTAACTTCAATTCGATCGAGGTGGAACTTCGAGGTAGACTGGAGGAATGGAGTTATGACCAATTGATCACCAAAGTTGGGCTATCCATTGTCTAATGGTTATGCTATCGATGTGGGGAGGTCATCTAGGGATTAGGATATCGACCGCAAAGGGTAGGAGGAATTGGAAGTCAAGTTATGAAGCATGGATGATGAATAAGAGCCTTTGAGTTGGGCTCTAGAGTTCCTAAGGTTTGCTTTAGGGTAGACATGCGGAAATAAGGAAATTATTGCTGGCTAAACATAGGAAAACTCTAAGGACTCTACCGTGATGTTTTGGACATTGGCGAGTTGACGATGTGAGATGTTTGGTTGAGTACTTCATAAGGGAAGTGGCTATGGCATGAGAGGAGTTACCGAGTGGGAGAGTGCTAGGTGATCACTTGTGAAGTAGATAAGAGACGGTTCTATTATCTGTACGTATGCTAGTGATAATTGCTCATGTAGGGCGGGGTAGTCTGAGTGCACCCTGGGGTTTCCTGAGTGAACACATGAATTAGATTCATTAGTTGGACATCTCAGTGGTCCATTTCCCTAGCGATCTGAGTGGGCAAGAGTTTGAGTATTGAGCACCTACGGCATAGAGTAGCATTAGCCCATTTTTATTGGTCATATGCATTATCTGGAAGCATCCAAAAGTGTGATTATTGCTTTGATTGCCTTGATTGCTTTGTGTGCTAAGATTGCTATGTTTGCTTTGATAGATGTGCGATTAAGATGGATGTCTTATGATGTAGGTATTATTGTCCTTGATACCCCAACACCCTATTCTGTACTCTGAACATTATTACCATATGATGATAACTTAACTTGTATTTGAGTTTATGTGCTAACCCATTAAATGCAAGGACATGGAATGCATGACTTCTCAAACCTAGTGTTCCTTATACTATATCGGTTTTTATAGTATCCTAAGAAAATATATCCCTCATACCAGGTTGTTTTTTGACTAGAGGTTTTGTGCTTTTCTTCTTATTATCTTGGGTACTCTTAAATGAGTAGACTATATAACATGTAGACAGTAGGTCAAATGCTAGCGCATGGAGCTGTCAAAAGAAGAGGAGTTAATGCTATTATATATGCTATTATTTGAATTTTATTTGCTTACTCTACCGTGCAATACTATGGAGCTTTATCATTTCTACATTTTATTTTAGAGACATATACTTGAGTTTATTTATCGATGGTATAAACAGTGTTACTGTTTTGTGTAAATGTATTGAACTTATGCTCTGAGCTGTGATGGTTCATGTAATTATACTTTAGTCTCATCTATTTTATATCTGTTTGGTTATTATATTTTATTCAATGTGTTGTGAGATATACAATAAGTTTACTTATGGAATTTACTATTTATACTTGACTATCGCTCTACATCAGCCGGTTACCACTACAGTGCAATCTATAGGTTATATTGGATACTTGAGCTGTTGGGTGGTCGTCACATTTGATATCAGAGCTTAGGCTGTATAGTTAACCAAATTTGATATAAGATTCATTAGAGATAGAGTATAAGTTATCACTCTAGGATGGATCGGCCGATGTTCAGGAGAGCGTACTTGTTATTCATTTTGGTTCTCAAAAGTATATAGTAGTATATATAGTATAAGTCGCACTGCACACACGAGTACCATTAATGTGACTTTTCTTTTTGAGAGACTGGTCATTCTTATTACATATTAAGAATGAGCTGACAAATGAGAAATACTGCTAAAATTCCAATCTCCGGAGTAGAAGAGGGAGAAGACTCAGGGTGGCAAACCCCAACTTGCAAGCTAAGTTCACCGAGATGATGAGGAACATGATGCAGAATACCCAAGGGGTTACTCCCGCTATTGCTGTGGGTGGTGGTATTCTGGTATAGGTGCCCAAGGCTGACTTTACTAAACTAAACAAGGATTTTCTAGTTCTGGTAGTAAACAATTTCTTAGATCGGAATCAGCTTTGGAAGTGTGGGAGTAGTTGGATACATGTGAGTATATCTTTGAGGACTTAGAGCTTGAAGATGCTATGAAAAGGAAGTTAGCCTCTAGGGAACATTAAAGTAGATCCATGAACTGGTGGAATGATATTACGATCGCTACTCCCGAGGATCATTTCACATAGGAGCAGTTGAGAGCTTAATTTGAAGTGAAATTCATATCGGCGGCTCAGATGTCAATGCTATTCAAAAAAAATTGCTTGAAGCAGGGAGATATGTCTATTTCGGAGTACGTAGCCAAGCTCGACATGCTGTAACGACCCGGGTTTTTCAATCATTTGATTTTAAATATTTAAATGGTTTTAAATATTGATTTGGAATATAAGTTGATTTTTTTAAATATGAAGATTTTGGTTGAAGTTATAGAATGAATTTAAATTTCAAATATAGCGATTTATCGTAAATACGGAAATGGTGAATAATTGAAATTTGAGTTGAATATGAATCAAAATGATTTCTAATGTTGATATAAATTCTATTTGAATTAGAATTTGGGTTAATAAGTTTTTAAAACGGTAATTTCAAGTGATTTCGTCAACTTTTGAAAATCGTCGATTTAATCGACGCGTTAAAATAGCGATCCGGGGCACAATCTCGGAATTCGGCGAAATCAGTTCCATTAGATCCATAATAGTGTATTATTATCTGATTTCAAATTTTGTAGCAACTGGATTTACCATTTGCTCGTGCGAGCTTAAAACGCATATGATTAATTTAATTTAAATAGCCGATTTAAAAAGCTATCTTCCGCATATGATCGAATTAGGACTCGAAATTTATTCCATTGGGTTCAGAATAGCGGTATAACATTGAGAACGCCAAGCGGCACGCCTCGATAGGAGATCGGGATTTTAAGTTATATATAATGAGATATTTTGGGAATTTAATAATATTATTAATTGCAAAGGTCAAACCACAGCCAACCTAGTACGCCACCCTACCTGTACATCAAGTCGCCCTCTTCTTTTTAAAATCGTGACTTTTCTTTCTTCTTATCTCAACGAAACAGTTCGAAATAAAAAAAGAATAAGGGTATCAGGCGATCGAGTCGCGATTGAGTGCTCGTGTTCAAGTGGAATCGCGATGCTTGCTGGAGGTCGAAGTCACGATGGGAATGTGTACGAGCTCGACGGCGACAGTGGGTGGCCGATGTTTATTCATGACCTGGAGGAGGTTATGGTCGATGACATTGACAGCGACATAAGGTGAGAGGGAGGAGGGTGAGGTCGTATGGTTTTGGGGGGGGGGGAGGGGGGCGTCTCGAGATGTTGGCCGCGATATGGGATTTGCATGCGCGACATTGAATTTGAGCAAGATAAACGCGGCTAGGAAGCTCGCGTGGGAGAGATTTGAGCAGTAAGGTCGTTTTTTTAGTTAATTTAGTTTAAATTATATCGAATAATAATAAAATCATAATTTCTCTATACGAGGATCAAAATGAACGAAACAAGTTGCGTTGCGCTCGTGGCATTGAATTCTACGCATTGGAATTAGTTTGGAATTTTTCGGAGTCAGCTGGAATTTTAGGTTAAATCGAACAGTGTTCGATTTAATTTAAAATCTGGATGTTCGGCAAATTAAAAATCAAGGTGAGTAAATCTCACTCAATTTGGTTGACTGTTTTAATTTATAGCAAAAAAAAATCAATTTTTGGATGATTGGTTGAATTGATATATTATTATCAGTTGAATGTTATATTATATATATAGTAGTATATATATTAATAGTTGGGTATATTTCCCGCCAATTGGAGCGAATGAGACACTATGCGCCTCGCATAATAGCTGATGACCCTATATTACCGCGATATCCTGTCTTGAAGCGGGATTGGTATTTTATGTTATATAACATCTATGGATGCAGGGAAACAGGTTGGAGGGATCCAACTGGAATCCTTAACTATATTGATTGTTTTTCATATATAACGATATATGATGTGATCGAATAATCTGTTATGGATTGTTGTGTGATTTGATGCTATAGTAGCACTGGCCTTATTTTGGTATTTTAAATACCATAGAGAATATATTTTTTTAATTTTAAAAAGAAACTCAAAGGTGATTTTTTTTAAAATAAAAATATTTATATGGAAATTGGAATATTGAAAAAGAAATGGGTTTGGGTTAAATAAAAGATTTGATTTGGAATTTACTTAACTATTTAGTAAAGTGGTTCAGATAAATATTTTTGAAATTAATTTACACAAGAAATTTGGAACAACATATTTTAATAATATGTCGTAAATTGTAAATGGAAGTTGAAATCGAGTTTTGAATAGATTTGGAATTATAGTTGGATTTATTGAGAAATAGATTTCCAAATGGAATTTTAAATAGAAGTAATTTTATAAATGGATTTTAGTAATATAAATTGGTTATAAACTGGAAATGAGTTTATAAAGTTATAAACGATGTTTATAAATAAAGTGGAATGATTATCATTTGATAAATTGGGAATATAAATTCACGGTGTGCAATTTAAAATGAAATATGGAAATCGGTTTTAAAAGAAATAGTGGATTCTATTTTGGAATTTGGAAATAGTTGGGAAATTGGAAATATAGTTTGATTGGTGATAAATCGATAGAGATTTATAAGTATAAAATCGGCTTTGTTGAATTTTAAAAATAGTTTTTTCAGGAAACAAGTTTTGTTTTCAAAAAAGGATTTTTATTTGTTACACTATGTAGTTAAAAATATTATTTAGGTTAAAATATTTCGGAAAGTTAGTTATTCAAATATTTAAATTTGTTGAAATGAATTATAAGTTTTATAAACAAGCTTTGTAAATCGATTAGTATTATTTATAAATGAAATGAAAATTAGTTATCGCTGTTTATTTAAAAAGGGTTTTGATATTTTAAATAATTACTTAAATGTGTTTGAAAATTTATTATTATTCTTTAAAATACTTATTTCATAAATATGGAGTTTTGGAAATCGGTTGAAGTTATTTATAAATACTCTCGAGATTTGTAAATCAGGTTTTATTTAATGAACGAAATTTTATAAGAGAAAGCTTATAATGGAATTCTGGAGACTTAAGAAAATTTCCAAAATGTAGAAACAAGAACTTCGAGAATAAATCTAAATTCATAAAGAAGTTATAAATGGATAGACGAGATTATAAGTGAGTATAATCGATTTTGGAAATTGTAAAAGGAATTAATATAAATTCCGGAGATTTATGAGATAAGTTATGAAATATTTCCTAAGTTTGATATTAAAATGATTTTGGAGAATTCTCAAGCGTATTTCCCGTACTTGATTATATTCCGCTGTGTGTGTTATGCTGTATATTCAGTATTTGAGAGGACAAGTTATTATAACTGTCCAGATTGATTGTTGATTGTTGTACTCTGATGATTGTGTGTATATTAACAGCTACAGATTCTTTTGTATAAAAATATGTTATTATATATTATATTTTGTTCTGCTGCGATTATGAGATTCTGTTATTGTTTCTATTTTCTTCTATCCCTTTTCTTCTTCACCCTTAATGATATGGTATTTTCGGCACTCGATTGCTCGGCCTGCTATACAGTGAACGTATTCATGTCGATTTTCGAGGGTCGAAAATCCCGGGCCATTACACTTGGTATCAGAGCGCAAGGTTAAGTGAGAACCTTGGCTTTGGTGGGGATTACTCTTAGAGATAAGGGTCAGTAGTACCGTAGAATGAGTCTGAGTGTATTATAGGTATGAGCGTGTATTTGTTAGAGAATATAAAATGTTTTATATTGTGTTGATTTATCTGTTGAGTGGCTTATGAATTCTAGTTGAATAGTGGGTCGCCACGAAATCGATAGGAATTTCTAAACACTTAAACAAGGTAAACCGATACAATATTGTTTTGGAGCGGGTAAATGAAATAATTTAAACCAAATTATATTTTGATATGAAAGAAATAATTTTTTGAAATTATTATAGTATATTGATGTGTTTGGTTGTTATTATTATAGTCCAAATAAGATTATAAAATTTGAAATGGTTTATATAACCAAATAGAAATTGTATAAATATGGTTTATACAAATGAGTTAAACTAAAAATGGACTCAAACTAGGATGCAGAAATTTAAACCCCGGAGATTTTGGAAACATTTCCAAATTTGTTTGCAAAGAATAATAGTTATTGGTATTTTTGGTAAAAATGGTTTTATATGGATTTTGGAAGTGATAAAGCACTGAACTCACTTCAGCCGTTGGAAAATAATTCTGATGATGATCGCGACATCATCGATGTTCATTTTCGAGTTTTAAGTGATGGATTGCTACCTTAATAATTTGATATGGATATTTTTGTTTGGAAGCAAGTGTTGTTTTGAAAATTCTGAAGGGAATTTTTTTGGGATAAAACCAAGTTGATTTTGAAAATTTCAAAGGAATGGTTTGTTAAACCAAAAGAGCTATATATATATATGATTTCACAATGATTTGAAATAAAATTGAGTGTTTGAATTCTGGAATCCTTATTTAAATATTTTAGAAAAAATATCAGTAAATAAGTTTTTGAACTTCTAAGTTGAGAATGATATTAATAAAGAGAGAAAGTGTGAAGATTGAATTTTGGAATTAAAATTTAACTTGAGTAAGTTTAAGTGGATTGAATGAATTGAGATTTAACTTAAGATAAGTTAAATAAAATTGAATTGGAATTGAAATAATATCAAAGTGTATTATATATATAAAAAATATGAATTGTGAAGTGATTATGTAACTAAGTTATAAATTTTGAATGAAGTAAACTTAAGTATAGAAATTTTGAAATGGTAAAATAATAAGTTATACAATTGGAATAGTGGAATGTAAAAACCAAAATGAAAATGGTTTGATACTTTAGTGAAGAGATGAAAATCCAAATTTAAATTATAAAATAAGGTTAAACTCAGGCCAACCCAATTGAAGTGATTTTTGAAATAGAAATCAGATTTTGAATTATAAATGGAAGTGAACTAATTAAAAAAAAAATTAGTCAATTGAATATTGAAGTTGAATTGAATTTGATTTGTGAAAGGGTGAATGTGAATTCAAGTATAAAATGGAAAGAAATGTGTTTTTTAATATTGGTTAATAAAAATTGAAATATGGACTTAAGTTGTAAATAATAATAATCAGAAGTGCTTGTATGAAATGTTTATGCTAAAACTTTAGTAAAGATGAGATGAAACAGTTAAATCGAATTGGATTTGAATTTTAATGAAATGAAGGTGACTTGAATCATAAAATGAAAATTCAAATTGATCTCGAACGTGGACAAATGGAACTTGAGTTAAGCTAAATAAAGTGATTTTTGGAAATAAAACTTAACTTAGTTAAGTAAATTGGAAGCAAGCTAATTAGAGAACTAATTAGTGAATTGAATGATGAAAATAAGAATTGAGTTATAAATGAAATTCGACTTAAATGTAAGCGTATTAAATATATTTGGGAATGTTGTCGTATAAAATAGAAATGGTGGTGACTTAAGTTTTAAATGAATCCAATTTAATTGTAAATAAATTGAAGATGATTGGGAATATTGTTGATAAGAATGAAATTCAACTTAAGTAACTAATTTATGAAATGGTTCGTAAATAAATTGGCAGGGATTGTATTGTTGTTGAGTATAAAATTGAGCGGACAAGATTTTGTGAATGAAGTGAATGTGAATTAATAGAAAATTGATAAATTGATTTGAAATCAATTTGAAATAGCTATAAACTAGAATCGTTATTTTATTAAATGAATATCACCGAATTTGCATGAAAAAAATTGTCGTTTGACATAAACGGAAGTAAACAAAGTTTTGCAAATAAATAGTAAGTGAATAAATTGGTTTAGAACCAATTTGTAATGGATATGAATGTAATGGATGTGAATATGATTGGAATGCTAATAAAATTGCTGTGAATCATTTGGAATTGAATAAATGGCATATAAGTTGAATTTGAAATGAATAATTAAATGTTGGGACTTTGTATTTCCATGTATCTGCTAGATATACATGTCATAACCTGGTTATGAAGAATGTGTTAACTTAGTTAAATTCAATAAAATGTTATTGAATTCCATGTTTTTGGTACTTATGGGCTTTATTTGAGTAAGTACAAGTACATGGAGGCTATTTGCTTGATTCTGGTAGCGCAATTGCATATAAATTAAGCGAACTTGCTTAATAATGCTAAAATAAGGTACGCTTACGAATTTAGCGCGCGAAAAATAAAAATATTGTTATATATTGCGTTTTCCGACCATGAAAGCTGATGTATATCTTTTTATCATATTTGTCATACTGCAAAAGGCTCTCCGGACAAGGGAGACTTTGCTAAAAAAATTTGGAAATTTAGGGTGTTAGAAATTTTTTGAAAATTTTTGGGAAAATATTTGTTAACTATTTCAAATTGTAATTGAAATAGAGAGTTTTAAATTAGAAACGAGAACTAGTTGCTATAGGTGAAGCTAAAGATTTAGAAAAGTGAAATATCGAATTTGCACTAAATGGGTTTTTGAAAAGTAATGGATTTGGAGTATTTTTCCTACCTTAGCAATTTCGAGGACAAAATTCTTTTAAGAGGGGAGGAATGTAACGACCTGGGTTTTTCAGTTGTTTGATTTTGAATATTTAAATGGTTTTAAATATTGATTTGGAATATAAGTTGATTTTTTAAATATGAAGATTTTGGTTGAAGTTATAGAATGAATTTAAATTTCAAATATAGCGATTTATCGTAATACTGAAATGGTGAATAATTGAATTTTAAGTTGAATATGAATCGAAATGATTTCTAATGTTGATATAAATTCTATTAGAATTAGAATTTGAGTTAATAAGTTTTTAAACGGGAATTTCAAGTGATTTTGTCAACTTTTGAAAATCGTCGATTTAATCGACGCGTTAAAATAGCGATCCATGGCACAGTCTCGGAATTCGGCGAAACTAGTTCCATTGGATCCGTAATAGTGTATTATTATTTGATTTCAAATTTCGTAGCAATTGGATTTACCGTTTGCTCGTGCGAGCTTAACATGCACCGGATTAATTTAATTTAAATAGCCGATTTAAAAGGTTATCTTCTGCATACGATCGAATTAGGACTCGAAACTTGTTCCATTGGGTTCGGAATAGTGGTATAACATTAGGAATGCCAGGTGGCATGCCTTGATAGGAAATCGAGATTTAAGTTATATACAATAAGATATTTTCAGAATTTAATAATATTATTAACTGCAAAGGTCAAACCACAGCCGACCTAGTACGCCACCCTACCTGTACATCAAGCTGCCCTCTTCTTTTTAAAATCGCAACTTTTATTTCTTCTTATCTCAACGAAATAGTTCAAAATAAAAATAATAATAAGGGTATCAGGTGATCGAATTGCGATCGAGCGCTCGTGTTCAAGTGGAATCGCGACGCTAGGCGGAGGTCGAAGCGCGATGGGAATGGGTACGAGCTCGATGGCAGCAACGACAGTGGGCGGCCGATGTTTAGTCATGACCCGGAGGGGGTTATGGTCGACGACATCGGCAGCGACATAAGGCGAGAGGGAGGAGGGTGAGGTCGTATGGTTTGGGGGAGGGGTGTCTCGAGATGTTGGCCGCGATGTGGGATTTGCGTGCGCGACATTGAGTTTGAGCAAAATGAACGCGGTTGGGAAGCTCGCGTGGGAGAGATTTGAGCAGTAAGGTCATTTGTTTTTATTTATTTATTTTAGTTAATTTAGTTTAAATTATATCAAATTATAATAAAATCATAATTTCTCCATACGAGGTCCAAAATGAATGAAACAAGTTGCGTTGTGCTCGTGGCATTGAATTCTACGCATATGAATTGGTTTGGAATTTTTCGGAGTCAGTTGGAATTTTAGGTTAAATCGAACGTTGTTCGATTTAATTTAAAATCCGGATGTTCAGCAAATTAAAAATCAAGATGAGTAAATCTCACTCAATTTAGTTAACTGGTTTAATTTATAGCAAATAATTTTTTTTGGATGATTGGTTGAATTAATATATTATTATCGGTTGAATGTTATATTATATATATGGTAGTATATATATTAGTGGGTATATTTCCCACCGATTGGAGTGGATGAGACATTATGCGCCCCGCATAATAGCGGATGACCCTATATTACCGCGATATCCCGCCCGAAGCAGGACTGGTATTTTATCTAATATAACATCTGTGGATACAGGGAAATAGGTTGGAGGGATCCAACTGGATTCCTCAACTATATTGATTGTTTTTCATATATAACGATATATGATGTGATCGAATAATCTGTTATGGATTGTTGTGTGATTTGATGCTATAGTAGCACTGGCCTTATTTTGGTATTTTAAATACCATAGAGAACATATTTTTTGAATTTTAAAAAGAAACTCAAAGGCGATTTTTTTTAAAATAAAAATATTTATATGGAAATTGGAATATTGAAAAAGAAATGGGTTTGGGTTAAATAAAAGATTTGATTTGGAATTTACTTAACTATTTTGTAAAGTGGTTCAGATAAATATTTTTGAAATTAATTTACACAAGAAATTTGGAACAACATATTTTAATAATATGTCGTAAATTGTAAATGGAAGTTGAAATCGAGTTTTGAATAGATTTGGAATTATAGTTGGATTTATTGAGAAATAGATTTCCAAATGGAATTTTAAATAGAAGTAATTTTATAAATGGATTTTAGTAATATAAATTGGTTATAAACTGGAAATGAGTTTATAAAGTTATAAATGATGTTTATAAATAAAGTGGAATGATTATCATTTGATAAATTGGGAATATAAATTCACGGTGTGCAATTTAAAATGAAATAAATCGGTTTAGAAAGAAATAGTGGATTCTATTTTGGAATTTGGAAATAGTTGGGAAATTGGAAATATAGTTTGATTGGTGATAAATCGATAGAGATTTTTATTTATTACACTATGTAGTTAAAAATATTATTTAGGTTAAAATATTTCGGAAAGTTAGTTATTCAAATATTTAAATTTGTTGAAATGAATTATAAGTTTTATAAACAAGCTTTGTAAATCGATTAGTATTATTTATAAATGAAATGAAAATTAGTTATCGCTGTTTATTTAAAAAGGGTTTTGATATTTTAAATAATTACTTAAATGTGTTTGAAAATTTATTATTATTCTTTAAGATACTTATTTCATAAATATGGAGTTTTGGAAATTGGTTAAAGTTATTTATAAATACTCTCGAGATTTGTAAATCGGGTTTTATTTATTGAATGAAATTTTATAAGAGAAAGCTTATAATGGAATTCTGGAGACTTAAGAAAATTTCCAAAATGTAGAAACAAGAACTTCGAGAATGAATCTAAATTCATAAGGTAGTTATAAATGGATAAACGAGATTATAAGTGAGTATAATCGATTTTGGAAATTATAAAAGGAACTAATATAAATTCCGGAGATTCATGAGATAAGTTATGTAATATTTCCTAAGTTTGATATAAAAATGATTTTGGAGAATTCTCAAGCGAATTTCCCGGACTTGATTATATTTCGCTGTGTGTGTTATGCTGTATATTCAGTATTTGAGAGGACAAGCAATTATAACTGTCCAGATTGATTGTTGATTGTTGTACTCTGATGTTTTGTGTATATTAACAACTACAGATTCTTTTGTATAAAAATATGTTATTATATATTATATTTTGTTCCGGTGCGATTGTGAGATTCTGTGTTATTGTTTCTGTTTTCTTCTATTTCTTTTCTTCTTCACCCTTAATGATCTGGTATTTCCAGCCCTCGATTGCTCGGCATGCTATATAGTGAACGTATTGATGTCGATTTTCAAGGGTCAAAAATCCCGGGCCATTACACTTGCTGTCAAAGTATGTCCTATGTTTTACCAATACTCCATTGAAAAAGAATGAGAAGTTCGTTATGGGTTTAGACGATAATCTCAGCAAAAGCTAGTGAGCCATATCGATGAGTCCTTTGAGAAGGCTATTTGGAATGCGATTTTATATATGAATCTAAGTCTATTGTTGTTGCCAAAGAAGAGCCAAAGCCGCAAGTAAGCGAGGGAGGCAAGATGAACTGGAACAACAATAAGGAAAAGAAGCAACTTCAAGCAAAATATGGCCAGGAAAAAGGGAAAATGGGAGCCCACTTTCTACTAGTGCGAGGAAAAGGGCCATCTGAGTAGCAGCTATAAGAGTACATTGTGGAAGTGCTACAACTGCCAAAATCGGGCATATAAAGATGGATTATCCAGAGCCTTTGAAGAACAAGTGGGGCGTAGCTGCATTCCATCCCAACTTCGTCGATTGCTCCACAGACGAAGGAGAAGGGGAAAGGCATTATTATCCAAATATGCTTTCTATTCATGGTATATTATTCATGTTTTATTTGATACTACTTTATCACATTCTTTTTTATCTAATGACCTAGTGGATAGACTAGGATTGAGACCAAACTTGGTGGACAGACCTCTGGTAGTGACGACCCTTATGGGTGGTTCTATTGGTTTGAGTATGGTTTGTCGTGACATTGTACCGTTGAGTCATGAATGTGTGTTTATTTTTGATTGCTTTGTACTTAGTTTTTTTGGGTTCAATATCATATTAGGGATGGAATGGTTGAAGAAATACAGAGTCGTAGTGGACTATAAGAGATTGATGGTGACAATCGGGATAGATGATGAGCTTTGGCTAGAGTTGAGCTGCATGCCCGAGGACACAATGATGGTTAACTTAATGTATTCGCTCGAGATTCCTTGTGAGGAATTGTCATTGATACCTACAGTGAGGGAATATTTAGACGTATTTGAGGAGGTGACCAGATTACCTCTGCAATATGTGATTGAGTTCTGCATTAACTTAGTGAAGGATGTGAGACCAATAATTATGCCATTAAGGCGTATGTTTTCTAGGGAGAAAAGAGAGCTCGAGGAACAAGCGAATGTCCTGTTGATACGATGATTTATTCGATGGAGTATAGCTGAGTGTGGAGCTCCTATAGTATTCACCATGATGGCGGATGTCTTCCTGAGATTGTGTGTTGATTACTGTAAGCTGAATAAAGTGATGAGAAAGAACAAGTATCCACTCTTGCATATTGATGAATTGTTCAATCAGCTCTATAGTGCTAAAGTGTTATCTCAGTTGGACTTAGTGATGGTTTTCCACCAAATGAGAGTGGCGAGAATGAGTGTGCTAAATAATGGTTCAATATGCCGTTAGGATTCTATGAGTTGTTGGTTATGTCATTTGGGCTAACCAACACACCGATATAAAGCTACTGGACCAGTCAGAAGCGGGTGATTCCTATTTTTGGATCTATTAGGCCTATGAAGTCTAAAGGTTTATTAGATCCAATCTAATATAGTATTAAATAAAATGTTATTTAACTTAATTTGTTTAACAAGCTATTTTAATTTAATTTAATTTAAATTATTATAATGTGCATATCAAATACACTCATTGTGTGTATAGTGCAAGTGTAATGTAGAATAGGGTGTACATAGTTAATGTATATGTATATCGATGTTGGGATTTGCATATGTAACGTATACATTCGCCATTCATATATGCAATGGTTGTCATAAAACATTTTATACTTGTATGTAATACACACACACACACATAAACTTATGTATTAAATGAAATAAATAATTTAAAATATTTAAATAGATTTGACTAATTCAATAAAATATATTCTAATTGAATGGTAGTGGTGCATTCAAGTGGCATTGAAGAAAGAGTAAAAGGAATTTATGTGATTATTAAGGAGGAAAAGGTGGAAATTTGGCATTCATTTACTCTTTATTTGGCTTCCTTCCAAACTATATACGTATGTATGTGTGTGCGTGTACACATATTGAAATCAATTCATGTATTCAATGAAATAAATAATTTAAAGTATTTGAATATATCTGACTAAGTCAATAAAATAGATTCAAATTTAAATGGCCAGTGGTGCATTTTTAAGCAACATTACAAAAAGAGTAAAAGGCATTTAAGTGGAAATTAAGGAGAATAGAAGATGGAGTTCTTTTGGCCTTTATTTACTCTTCATTTAGATTGCTTTCAAAACATTAAAACTTATATGCACGTGCATACACACATGCACACACGCACACAAACACATGCACAAGCACGTGTACACATACACACATAGATGTATCAAAATTAATCTATGTATTAAAATGAAATAAATAATTTACAATATTTGAATAGATCTGACCAAGTCAACAAAATAGATTTAAATTAAAAATCCAAAATATCTAATTTTGGTAAGAAAATAATTTTAAGTATCAAATTGTAAACTATAAAATAGTTAAAGATATTTCAAATATACAATATATATATATATATATATAAAACTAACTTTGTAAAAATAAATAAGTAGCAAAAAATAAAATAGTTTTATTATTATTATAAAATACATAAGCTATTTAAAAATATACAAGTTTGAAATATATACATACAATAATAAAATTATCATTATTATATATTTATATATATATTGAAGGAACCGGACCAATCGAAAGCAGATGAAATAGGTAGATTGCAAAAACATTCCCTATTAGGATCATATTGGGCCTATGAAGTTTAAATGTATATTGGATCCAATCTAATAAATTTTTAAATAATATCATATTTTGTTTAAATTGTTAAAATGGAGATTTAAATTTGTATATATTTTAATGAATGTATAAAATACATTCATTTATGTGAACTATAAGTGTAGTATATAAGTACTGTATATATGTGTAAATGAATTATGTATAAATGAATTTAGAGAATGAGATTTGTTTCCCTCTCTTAAACTATACAATTAATTAAGGACAGAAATGGCAATATATATAGAGAGAAAACCCTATAAAATTAAAGATTAATGTCAAAGAATAATAAATAATTTAACTTGAACAATTATTTGCATTTTTGCATGTAAATGTTATATAATTGTAAAAAAATCAATCTCATTCAAAATTAGCTTTCGATTTCACAAAATTTTCAAAACAAAATAAAAGAAATTCGACAAAGTAGGCATGTGTAATTTGTGACAAGAACTTGCAGATCTAAACAGTACAGAGTATAATAAAAAGTTATCAAATAACATGAGATCCAGAACATATCAATTTATCATGAATATATATTAAAGGGAGATGATGAACAAACATAGATCTGAACCAAAATAGTACAATAAACATGTTTTAATCAAAATAGACATAATGGAGGTTTAAGTTACATATGGCAAGATGAAAAATTAAAACTTGAGGTGAATCATATAAAGTCTAATTATATCACTGATATAAATACATAGGTGAATTTAAATCAGAGAATTACCTCTAGATGTGGCCAATAAATAACATCTTGAATGTATGAAGACTCCTATATCAGATTGAATCATCTTCGGAAATTGCACGACTTGAAGAACCACCTTTGTATTTATTTTATTTGATGTTTGAATTGTTTAAGGGTTTTTTTCCTTGTTTATGAAGACATGAATTTTCAGCCATTTAGAGGAGATGAGGAGAGCAAAAGAAAGGGAATGGATTTTTTGTCAGGAAGAATGAATCTCTCCAGGAAATGAACTAGTGGACATGTTTCAAATTGAAAGAATGAAACTTTTCTCATTATTTTAATTAAAACTTCCATAATTAATTCCCTTAATTCTCTATCTCTCCGCTCCTCCCACTTCACATGGTAAGCCCGAAATTATTTTCCATTAAATGATACATGATTTCCATAAATCACTTAATGTAACTATCTTTCATTTAAACTTGTTTCAAAAATACACCGATATCATATATCAATGCACGCGAATATAACTTTTATATATGCATTCAAATAATTACAGACTACTCCCAAACATCAAATAAATCAAATAAAAATTAATATTTCCCAAATATTAATTAATTTAATTAATGTATAACATTTTGTAAATTGATTAAATTATGTGGTTTCTCGGAGAATTCATCATTACGCTTTTGCGACTTAGAGGTGTAAATTCTGTCAGCAATTAATATCGAACAATTCAAATATTAACATTCACACGTCACCCTAGCTAGTGATATGACATTTTGACTGAATTAATCGCTTATACATCTTGTTGGAATTTTACTATTATAAGATGTACCTGGTAGTAATGATTATTTACACCAATTCTCCTCATCAAAACTATATCATAATAAGACTTATGAAATTTGGTTTTGATCAAAATTTCAACATCGTCCACATTTAACTCTGTAATTTCAAACACAGGTTCAATAATAACAATTATTATTAACCTTACTACTCTACCTAAAGACTTTGATTTTGAGCAGTCTACAGCTGACCATGATACAAAGACTCTGACAATGATACAAAGACTTTGATTTTGAGTAGACTATAGCTGACCATGATACTAACCCCATACAACTAAGGAAATGAACTCTTAATTGAATAGTGTTTTATTTCCAATGCTTCAACTCAGACCCAACTATTGTCGTTTGATGGATGTCATACTATGATTTAACTATAATTAAAGTGGAGTATCCACATGAAGTTCCACGGTATTCTCAAGTCGAGTGAATTGTGTAATATCATCACTTCGAGGTTGTCTATTTGACCTTAGTTATATTAACCAACGAAGAACTCTCAAGTGAGTCATTCCATAATTATCCAATAACTATCAGTACGTAATCCTTTGGTGCCTTCAGTAGCCATGAGAAATACACTATCCAACATTTAGAGAGCGTTACGTACTCTAATCTCAACAAATGAACCAATATCCATTCTTGAAACATCTTGACTATGAATATTTAAGAAAATATGTTATTTTCATTATGATAAAATTCTCACGATTACAACACTTCGTAATGACTATCACATAACATATCATTTAAGATTTTTCCATATATATACTTGAAATTAATTACTTAATCATTTATATCACTATATAACAAATATATGATAGAAAGAAAAACACCTTTTATTTTGAACAAGATTGGTTGCGGAGTTAGATATATATAGAAAATTACATAATTGCCCATATGGCATACCCCTAACTCTATAAATCTACCACTTGCACTTGGAGTCAATTATGGAATCTCATTCCAACTTCATCGATCAATTTTCTCAAAATCTAATCAGTTCAGTCCCTTAGTGAATAGGCATGCTATTTTTTTAATTATCTACTCTGTCAATCAACTCTCTCTGATGTTAATAAATTGCCTTTATCATGTGGAACTATTCGGAGTATGTCTCTCAACTTCTAGTTAGCTCTAGGTTCTTTTACGGACTGTATCACGACATTGTTATCATATAATAGTGTCATGGATTCTCAATATTTGGAATCACCCGCAACTTAGCTATAAATTCGTGCATTTATTTATACTTCTTATACACTGCAGTAGCCTTTGGTTGAATCAGCACTACTTATTATTTGGAATGATTCCAACTTAAAGTTCTTATCTTAAGTTCATGAATTTAGGATTGACGTATTATACTCGTTTTAATAATGAAGTTCGAGTGTATGTAGTCCTTCATAAGGAGTTCGTTATTCCTATAAACAATTCTCTAGTATTCACACCTTGAATGAAGAATAACTCCTAGTCTCCAAGATCTACATCCAATCCTTACAAAAGATGGATATACCATTTATGTTTCATTTTATTTGATGTTTTTATTTGATATGGAGTAGATAAAACTTCGGAAATAATTTTTTTTTGTTTTTTTTCCATGGAAGATATAGAGGAGAGAAGAGAAAAGTGAATGGAAAGATAAATATTCGCAAGAAATGAATTAGTAGATATCTTTTAATTGAAGGAATGAAACATTTCACATTCTTTTAATTAAAATTACCCTAATCAATTTCCTTAATTTTCTCTCTCTCCACTCCTCTCTCTTCACATGGTATGGCCAAAATTACTTGTCATCAAAAGAATAAAATTTCCATAATTCCCTTTATGCAATTATCTTTTATATAAACCATTTAAAATTACACTGATATTGTATGTCAATGCACGCAAACATAACTTTTATAAATGCATCCAAATAATTACAAACAACTCCAAAACATCAAATAAATTAAATAATAATAATTATTTCTCTTAATTAACTTAATTAATTTACAATATTTTGTAAATTAATTAAATCTTATAGATATCTGTAGAATTCATCATTATGGTTATGGGACACAAAGGTGTAAATTCAGTCAGCGATTAATAGCGAACAATTTGAATATTAATGATCATGCACCACCGTAGCTAATGGCATGACAGTTTGCCTGAATTTATCGCTTAAACATCTTTTCCGTAAAATCTAATTTCAATATTATAAGCGTTACTCGACAGTAATGATTATTTGCACCAATTCCCTTTCATCAAAACTTTATCACCTTGGGACTTATAGAATTTGGTTTTTGTCAAAAATCCAATACTGTCCACATTCAACTTGGTTAGTCCATAGACAAAATCCTTGGTTCAACAATAACGTTTGTTACTAACCGCACTGCTTTGGCTAGAGATTTTAACTTTGCGTTGATGACAATTAACCATGATACAAACCTTTTATATCTGAGGAGATGAATTATCTATTGAATAGTGTTTTACTTTCAATGCTTCAAATCAGACCCAACTACAGTCGCTTTAGGGATCGCCATGTCATGATTTAACTATAATCAAAGTAGAGTATCCATATTGAAGCTCCACGATACTCTCGATTCAAGGGAACTGTGTAAGATCGTCACTTCGAGATCTCATGTTTAACCTTAGTTATAATCAACCAACAGGAAGCTATCCAGTTAGTTATTTCATAGTTATCCAATAACTAGCAATACGTAAACTCTTGGTGTCTAGCAGCATGAGTAATACACTGCTTAACATTTAGAGAGCGTTATGTACTCTAGTTTGTATGGATGTGTCGATATCCTCTCTAGAAACATCTTGTCTGGGAAATTTAAAGTAACATGTTATTTTATATAGCGATAATTGTTTCATGGTTACAACTCTTTGTAATAATTATTACATAAGTATAATTTAAGGATTTCCTAATTATATACTTTGAATGAATTACTTAATTAATTATATTACAATATAACAAAGCATATTATAGAAATCAAACACTTTTATTATGAACAAGATTGGTAGTTGAGTAAGATATACATTACAAATTATATAATTGTCCCTAGGGCATATCCCTAACTCTGTCAATCATCCACTTGCAGGGGTAAATTATGGAATCTTATTCCAACTTCGTCGATTGGTTTTCTAAAAGAATAGTCAAGCTAGTCCCTTAGTGAACAAGTTTGCTATATTGTTTTAACTAACTACTTTATCAATTAACTCTCTTCAATGTTGATAAACTATATCATTTGGAACTCTTCAGAGTATGTTTTGACTTTTAGTGAGCTTTAGTTTCTTTTACGAATTGTATCATAACATTACTATCATATAACGATTTCAAGGGATTCTCAACATTTGGAATTTCCCCTAACTGAGTTATAAATTTATGCATTTATTTATACTTCTTTTATTGTAACGCTATTTAAGGCGATGTAGTTAGACTTTGGTTAAATCAACCACTACATATTATAGGGAACATTTCCGACTTAAATTTCATATAAAAAATTGAACATGAATTTAGGATTGACAGACCATACTAGATATCACTTATGAATTTCGAATCCATGCACTCCTTTATAAGGAGTTCGTTGTTCCTATAAATAGTTCTCTATTATTTCATAAGTACCTGAGAACACTCTAAAGTATTGTATAGTAATCTTAATTAGGATTTGATACTTGCTCTATATATCAAATACATAAGAGAAGTGATACTATAGACAATATAACATGTATGATTATTCCTATTGCTAATGTATAGGGAATGAATCTTACATACTCCACATTAAGCATTTTAATATTGTTATAACCAAATTTTTACAATCTTCGAATAGACTCAAACGAGCGAATTGGATACAAACTGATGAAGGAATGGATAGAAGCATGAAAACTATCAAGAATGAGAAAATGAAGGAACTCAAAATTTTTTGGCTAAATATTAAATATGCAAAACCTCTCATCAGAAACCTCTCGTTAGAGACCTTTCATCGAAGGCCTCTCATCGAAAAACTCTCATCAAAAACCTCTTGTCGGAGACCTCTCGTCGGAAACCTCTAATCGAAAACCACTCGTCGAAGACCTCTCGTCAAAGACATCTCGTCGAAAACATCCCATCGGAGACCTCCCATCCAAGACCTCAGGTCGAAGACCTCTTGTTGGAAACCTCTCATCGAAAACCTTTCATTGAAGACCTCTCATCGGAAACCTCTCATTTAAAATCTAGAACTTGAAGACTGGGTGAGTATGTAGAAAGATTGAGAAAGAAAGTAGACAAAACCTCCCGACATCAACCAAGACCAGTCGGTACTATGAGCTTTTTATCGATGTTTGGGCCATGTTGCTCACTTCTTTATACTTGGACTTGGACCTAGACTTAATATTTCGTGGGCCCTTGGTTATGCTAGACAGTTCTATAAATAAAAGACCTAGAGCAATTAGAGATGGACTTTTTGGCACTTGGCTTCTCTTTTATCTTCTTCTTCCTAAAACACTCTAAACACTCCCAAATCCGAGATCCACTAGATTGTGGTCGGATTTGAGTTATAATCATCGTATTTTTGAAAGGATCAATCAATAACAAAGATTAAAGTGGATGTAGGCCAGAGTATTTGCCGAACCACTATAAAAATTATATCTTTTCTACTGCTTTTACTTTTATTCCATTAGATTTATACATTTTTAGTGCTTTCAATTGCTTCTGAGGTGTTTGTGCCAGTTTTGGTGCAAAAAACTTTGGTGCTTTCACTGAGAAAGAGCTAGATTTGACAACCTAAAGCTTGAATATGAAGTTTGGAGAATTGAAGAGGCCTAACACTAGATCTATGATTGGAGGAAGTAACTAGAGCATGAAGGCAGCTAGGAGTTGTCCTTTGTTATCCCGCCTTTTGGCAAGGCCGTGACACCAAGAACTTGACTAGAAACCAATGACAGTTCGTCTTGGAGATCGGTTATACGCAGGCTCACTATGGATATCGACGAATTTTGTCTGAGTCCGGATCGATCTAAAATTGATATGACACGACAAGCAAAGCTATGAGACCAACGTTCCAAATTTCGAATCAATCAGAGTTCGTATGCTCAAGATATTGATCGATCACGGTTGAGAAATCCAAACTTGCATCGATCATAACTCGAGATCTACAAGTCCAAATGCAACCAAATTTTCATAGGAGCTTATGTATGACCTAAGGAATGTTCATGCCAAATTTCAACTCGATTGGAGCAAGTCTTGATCGATACGAAATTCGTTCGTATCGATCGCGGATGGAAAAACTCCAACTTGCATCAATCGTATCTCATGATCTACAAGTCCAAATTCTATGAAATTTTCACAGCAGCTTACGTATGACATAAAGAATGTTCTTGCCAAATTTCAACTCGATCGGAGCAAGTCTTGATCGATACGAAATTCGTTCGTATCGATCGCGGATGGAAAAACTCCAACTTGCATCGATCATATCTCATGATCTACAAGTCCAAATGCTATGAAATTTTCACAGCAGCTTAAGTACAACATGAAGAATGTTCTTGCCAAATTTCGACTCGATTGGAGCAAGTCTTGATCGATACGAAATTCGTTCGTATCGATCATGGATCGAGTCGAAATCGCCTGGGATTGATCGCGTGGGCCCACCCACGTGCCAGAAGAAGTCTCCCGAGATTTGATCGAGACATTTGCCTCCTACGCCTATAAATAGCAGCCCAGAACCTACAGAAGAAGAACTTTTGGCCTCTCTACGCCGATATTCTGCCGAAATGATTATCAAACTCCAGTTATACTACTGTAATCCATTGTAATCTGCTGTTAACCGTTGAAATCAGTTGTAATCATCAAAGAAACATCAATAAAGTCATCAATTTCATAGTGGACGTAGGCAATACGCCGAACCACTCTAAATTCCTGTGTTTTGTGCATTTTCTTATCTGTTTATTGGTGTGTTTGTTAGATATGCTTCGTTTTACATTTATTTTCTTCATTTTATCTCTTCAAACACATCCGAAGAGTGTTGTGCCCAATTTTGGTACAAACACTTTGGTGATTTCACTGAGAAAACCCCAACTTTTCTCCTGCTCAGTGGATCTACTACCATCGTTGGATTGCAAAAATCTAAGGAGGAGATCCAGATCTGCCGTCCAGTGGTTTCTTCTATTCTATTCAGATTGCTCCAGATCTAAGAGGAACTGCATTCATCTATATTTTCATATCCATGTTCTCGAATCCAGAGAATATGGTGATTCTCGTATCCATGTTCTCGAATCCAGAGCATGTTCTCGAATCCAGGGAATATGGTGATTTTCGTATCCATGTTCTCGAATCCAGTGAATATGGTCATTTTCGTATCCAGAAAATATGATCATTTCGTATCCATCATTTCGTATCCAGAAAATATGATCATTTTCGTATCCATCATTTCGTATCCAGAAAATATGGTGATTTTTGTATCCATGTATTCACATCCAGAAAATATGACAACATTCGTATCGATCGAACTTCGTATCGATCAACTTTCATATCGATCGACTATTCGTATCGATCAGTTTTCGTATCAATCAACATTCGTATCGATCGACTTTCGTATCGATCACTTTTCGTATCGATTGGTTTTCGTATTGATCAACTTCGTATCGATCCAGCCATGTGCATTTCGTATCAATTCTCACACGCAGTTCGTATCGATCCATCTGCGTCCAATTCGTATCGATACTCACGGCTCTGTTCGTATCGATTGCAAGTGCTCTGTTCGTATCGATCGCAACTGCTCTGTTCGTATCGATCGCAACTGCTCTGTTCGTATCGATCGCAATTGCTTTGTTCGAAACAACGCTCGTAAGGAGTCCCATTGAAACCAAGAAATATAGGCCTGCCTGCCATCCACACCAGAATAGATGGAGTTTTCTGAAAAACCCTGCTAGTGGAGGAAGACCCCCTAGGGATAAGAGACATAGGGCTGAAGAGAGAGCCAAAAAAGGATCTTTCGTGTATAATCCTGCTCTGTTCGTATCGATTGAAAATGCTCTGTTCGTATCGATCGAAAATGCTCTGTTCGTATCGATCGCAAATGCTCTGTTCGTATCGATCGCTATCCTCTGTTCGTATCGATTGAAAATCCTCTGTTCGTATCGATCGAAAATGCTCTGTTCGTATCGATCGCAACTGCTCTATTCGTATCAATCGCAAATGCTCTGTTCGTATCGATCGCAAATGCTCTGTTCGTATCGATTCTCACACGCAGTTCGTATCGATCCATCTACGTCCAATTCGTATCGATTCTCACATGCAGTTCGTATCGATCCATCTGCATCCAATTCGTATCGATTTTCACACGCTGTTCGTATCGACCCATCTGCGCCCAATTCGTATCGATACTCACACGCTGCTCTTATCGATCCACCTGCGTCCAAGTCGTACCGATACGAAATTTCAAAAAAAAAAAATTCGGGTACGACCCAAGTTTCCCCCCGAACCCTAGCCGCAGCGTAGAGCACCCGCATAGTGAATTCAATCACCAATTTAATGAACAAACATTCCATCCATGCTTTTGATTATTCCATGACTGGACAAGGCATAGGAGATCACGGCAACAAATGCTGAATTGCAATCAAGGAATGGTTAAAGAAATACTACTCAACCGGTGCTCTCAAAGGCTAGAGAACCTAGCTAATACGCCAAGAACTAGAGTTGGTTAGTATATCATGCTTCTAAGGTGGACTTCAACTTCCCCCAATTGACTAGTTTCTAAACACCTGAATTGACAACTATGGTACGATGGCTAATATGACGACTGCCCTGCATAGTCTGCTCTGCCAACTCAAAACATAGCCGGTCACCGCTGAACCATCTTCAAATGCCCAAATCTTAATCATATCGTGTCCATATGACTAGAAGCATGACATACAACCTTAAGAGGACTTCCTCACTATCTTATATGGTCCTCCTACCTGGGTGAAAATTAGAAATAATCACCAATCTATGAGCCCATCTTAACCAACTCACCATCCAATCGGCATCACCAAACCACTCGAACGTTGGGCAATCATGCATACATCATTCACCAGTGTTACAAGACCCCTTGGCAATATAATGGACCTGATCATAATGTCGATTGGAGAATCTTTCCCAGTCGAGACCTATTCATTGAAACCATCCTACATGCATAACTTCCAGTGAAAATTCAACATGTTAACTATGTCGGTGTACTATGGAAATACAATCGCCGACACTACCTTATGAAGTGGGAATGGCGCGTGGATTTCTCCAAGGGTGATGAATGCCATCAAACGCAGATGTCTTCCCTCATTCCTCGGAGAAGACCGTCAATCACGGTTAGACATACCAGTTCTTCTTCTCATATTGTTGAAGTGAATGAAGAAGCTAGCAGCCAATGAATTTATCCAAAGCCCACAGCCAGTTGCTGCCAATACCCATAAATGAATTCATCACCAGCGCTTATTTCCAGACTTTGATAAGGGAACTGGTGGATAGCCGCCGACGACTATGCCAAGATGTCCATGCCAATATTGGGTTGATGAATCAGATGAAGGATCAACTTGGCGAGATAAGGAGGGAACCTACTCCATACTCTAGATCGGAAAACTCCTCTTCTTTAGATGGCTACCGTGGATGCCAACGCCATAAGGCTGCTCCGGAAAAGATAACTCTGACAATATGTTCAAGCCCCATAAAACGAAGGGCCGGGAACCCCCGACCCCTATCAATCAAGAACTTTGATCAAACTGAACAATTTGCATTAGACATCCAACTGTGAAGGGCTAGACTAAAGTGCAATAGCGAGCATACGACGCTGCCTCACTTATCAATGAGATTTGATCTGATCTCTTTTGAATTATTTCTAATTCAATTTCATTTACGTTGCAAAATATGACCTACTTTAATTAAACTACTTGCAAATGATGCAGGTAACCGAGTACTTAAGATTGGGTGCAAAACAACCTCCGCGGACTATGATCAAATCATTGAGGTATCATCATGACGAGCATGATTCAACCACTCATCAGCTACTATATGCCCTTGACTAGGGGCAAGGCATCAAAGTGGAAGAGACCGACAAGGTCAGGACTCTAGTACAAAGTGGATGCAACCGACCATCCCCTCATCCGCCTATGCAATTTAATTAGAAGATTTAAGGAAGACTTGGAGTTATATGTCCCAACAATGCACTCTCCATCTCGTGTTTGAAGCTCGCCAAAATACTTATGCTTCTTCTGATGCCCGATAAAATTAGAATCACACCAAGGGTGGACGTGATGTCACCATCCATGCATCCAATCCTACATTAGACACTTGGGATTATTTGAGAGAACACATGTTTAAAGTGGATATGATTTGAACGTTCACTCTCCAGTTTGCTTCTGTAATTCGGCAAAACAGTCTTACCTTAAACCAACTTCATCAGGGTCCAACCCTCAATTTAAAGTCATCAACGACTGACTGCTTACTCGCTAACCATCACGAGCTTTCATTTCAACTCTCTTCCTTAGCTCGATCAAAAGAATGCAAAGTATAAATTGGACGTGACTCAACTGTCTGCTCTCCAATTCTTGCACCCGACTTAAGGGAAAATACACAACTCAAAGTGGATGTAGTTCGACCATCCTTTCCTATGCTCGAGCACAAAGCTTGCCAGAACACTAATCTTACTCCTTAGGCTTAGCAAAAGTGGAATCCAAACGAACATGGACGTGATCCAACCGTCCATAAAATAAATCTCATCCTTCGCTGAGGGGCATATAAAGGGAAGTTAATCGGGATCCCACCGATCACTCACTAAGTGAAACCCCGAGCTCAGGGACAAGCCATCACACTGCGGCAATAAGGGATTGATACACGACAATCCTCTAACTAACTCTGGCTCCCAGAGTGTGAGCTGGAGTATAAACTTACGGACATGGGCTCGAGGAGGATGGATCCGTCCATCTAACGACTTCGCCCGTGTTCAACCTAAACCCGAGGAGGATGGATCAGTCCATCTAACGACCTCGCCTTCCATATTTACAAGCTCGAGGAGGATGGATCTGTCCATCTAACGACTTCGCTTGCCTACTCAGGGTGGATATGATACAACCGTCAACGTACCTGATCAACTAACTCTAGATTCCCAGAGTGCGAACTGGAGTATAAACATCAACTAACTCCAGGTTCCCAGAGTGCGAACTGGAGTATAAACATCAACTAACTCCAGATTCCCAGAGTGCGAACTGGAGTATAAACATCAACTAACTCCAGATTCCCAGAGTGCGAACTGGAGTATAAACATCAACTAACTCCAGATTCCCAGAGTGCGAACTGGAGTATAAACATCAACTAACTCCAGACTCTCAGAGTGCGAACTGGAGTATAAATATCAACTAACTCTAAGTCCCTAGAGTGTGGACTGGAGTGTAAACACCAACTGGGTGCGAATGACCACCCATCAACTTACTTCGGTCCTAAGAGCGCAGGCTAGAGTATAAACACCAAATGGGTGTGACTAACAACCCATCAACCAACTCCAGTCCTCAAAGCATGGTTTGAAATATGAATACCAAAAGGGATGTGATTCGACTGTCCATCTATCGGCTATGGTTCCTCATCAAGTTCTATAGTACAAAAAGCAGATGTGGTTCGACCGTCTGCTTTCCAATCTTCCCCTGACATGGGGGCACACTTAACACACAAAATTGGATGCGATACGACCATCTAGCACTAAGCGGGCATGACACAACCGTCCATGCATCAACTCTTGTCCCCGGCATGGGACCCATAACGTAAATTTATAGGGATGCACTCCAACCCTACAAGACAAAATTTCTTCCTTGATTCGACAGGGAGGCGTAGATTCGAAAAATGGACCTAGCTGGATGTCCTATTCTGAATTGATATTACTACCATCCAACCGCAAATGAACGTGGCATGACCGTTCATCTGCTAACTCTCGCCTGTGATCCGACGGGTTGTGCGTGCAACACGGACGGATGTGACCTAACCATCCGCCAATCAATTCCTTCCTACAGTTTAGTGGGAGAAGCATCAAACTAAAGTTGTTGTAATTTGACCGACCACACTTTGACTTTTTCCCTTGACTGGGGGCAGAGGAATTGGCCGAGGAAAACGCGGTTTGACCATTTTTTACAAAAAAACTTAGTCCCCAGAGTGTGGACAGGGGTATAAACATCAAATAGGTGTGATGAATGGCCTTCAACTGACTCTGATCCCCAAAGTGTGGCTACAAGAATAGACAAACGAATGAATGTGATTCGACCATTCATTCACCAACTCTGACCTGAACTCGACGTGAGGAATGTAAACTCACTACAGGTGCAATTAGACCATCCACGAACTAACTCAGTTAACCCAAGACTAGGGGCAGAAGTACAAATCACCGAAAGAAGAGAAAGGTGACCCGCTACATCTCCAGCTTAGTGTCCTTTACAACTTAAGGCGACGACTACAAGGAGCCCTAATGCTAACCAATCAGAATGATGCAAAAAGTTCTGGGCAACCAATTATATCGTACTGCCGGATCAACGGGAAATATCCATCTGCACCTTTCATATCATACCATTGGATCGACAAGAAATGAGGTCCGAGCATTATACATCGTGCCATTGAATCGATGGTCTATGTCGATCCTCTACGACTACAAGTCGATGTGACCCAAACTGCATCGAATATCTTTGACCAAAAGAGCATGGATAGAAGAATAAACCACGAATGAGTGTGACTTGACCATTCGTCCTCCGTTGCCTTCCTTCAATCCGTCAGGAAGAGCATGAGACCAGATGAGCATGGCATGACCGCATTCAAGCTGACTTTATCCCTAGATCTGACAGGAGAACGTAAATCGAAATGGACATGGTTGATCACTCAACTCCAAATGAATGCAACGTGACCATTAATTCATTGACTCTTACCATGATCCGACTAAAAGAGTAATTCGAAACAAGTGCAACTTAAACATCTGCAAACTGATTCTTACCCTGGATTCGATAAGGGAAGCATCAATCCTGCATTGGATCTGACTGGACGATTCACTCTTCAGTTTTTACCCAAGGTATGGCGACATAAGAATCAAAGCGAATGTAATTGACCGTCCAGAATCTAGCTTATGTCCGAATGTTGGCAAAGTAACAATGTATTCCGCCTAGGGGAAAGAACTAGAACATAATGCAGGATAGGCACGACTCAGCCTTCCATCGGCTAACTCGATCCCATGGTTCAATGGGATAGAATACAAAATTGAAGCGGACATTATCTACCCTGCCACTTATCGAGATATTCCCCAGACTTGGAGGCACGAACAAGAAGATAAGATTAATATGATTCAACCATTCATCAGTCAACTCTGGTTCTTAAAGCTTGAACTAAAGTACAGACACAGCTAAGACGAGACTAGACCATCCGCGTAATGCATCC
This sequence comes from Allium fistulosum, assembly GCA_030737815.1. NCBI lineage: Eukaryota > Viridiplantae > Streptophyta > Magnoliopsida > Asparagales > Amaryllidaceae > Allium > Allium fistulosum. The sequence continues at coordinate 637,753,609 of CM060907.1, read as the reverse complement.
ACCAACCTGAGACTGGGGGCAAAAGAGTAATTATCCGAGAGTTTACTATGACAACTTGAACCTATGACCCATGCCTGATAGTCATAACAACTCTAGGTTGCGACCAAAAGGATGCCTAGAGATAGAGTCATCAGATCAATACCCGGACTTATGGGCAACTGATCATCATTCTGACCCTTCCAATGAGAAATGGATCGCAGGTACATTGCATGAAAAGCGCATCATTTAGAAACATAAGTAAATTCAATCTCAAAGCTGGAGCAAGCTATGTAGCAGCATGCAATACAAGGCTAAGTTCTACTAATCCTTTGATTCAACGTCCTTATAAGCCTGATCATTTACCATTGCAAATAAACACATGAAGCGCCTACAACCTATCACGAGTATTGTAGATCAGATCACAACTCTGCGCAATGATGAAGAAAGAGTCAACTGTTTTACTTCAGGTGAATCTTGATGTGTTCGCTTGGACTCGATCTCATATATATATATATACACATATATATATATGGACTCTCTTCAGCCATGAAGAACCCTACATTAAATGTCGACTCGAGGCATTTCTCGTTGAACAAAAACGATGCGACGTGGATCCGGAGAGATCTGTTTCACTTAAAGAGGAGGCGAATCTGCTCAAAACCAGTGGGTTTATCCATGATGCCCTCCAACCAAAATGAGTATCCAATCCTTTACTTATAAGAAAAATGAACAGAGAGTGGAGGACATATGTCAACTACTCATATTTGCATAGGGTATGACAAAGCACAGCTTTCCACTTCCAATAATCAACCAACTAATGGACCCGACCATCAGACATGAATTACTGTCATCCATGGATGCAAACTCCAGATACAATCGGATACTGAAGCATGTCCTAGACCAGGAATACAACTGTTTCATTATTGACCTGGGCCTATAGTGCTATGCTGAAATCCCTGGATTCAAACTTAAGAATGCTTATGCTACTTACCAAAGGACGATTAACAGATCATTCAAAAAAAAATCATATCGGCTGATCGATGAAAGTAGATATGGTTAATATGCTCGTGAGATCATGACCATAAAATGACCACATCGATGACTTAGCAAAGATATTCAATGCTCTCCAATAGTTGCAGGATGAAACTCGATCCTTTGAAATGCTCTTTCACCATTACATCAGAAAGATTCTTTGTTTTCATCATCAATTCTCATGGAATCAAGACTAATTTCTAGAAAATTCTGACAGTTAGAGACACCCATGTACCAAGGACAACCAAGCAGGTACGGAGCCTAAGTCGAAAGTTTACCGTCCTAAGTTGATTTGACTCTAGGACAATCTACAAGTGAATTATCTTCTTCAACCCGACCAAGAGAGGGAAGAGAAATTTTGAATGAACTAACAACTGTGTTGATGCACTTCCAGCTCTGATAGATCGATAAAAGAGACCTCCCATTTTACCCAAACCTTTGGATCGCAAAGATTTATACATTAATTGGGTCGTGTCAACACACGCCATAAGCATCGCAATGCTATGTGAAGAGAAACGAATCCAAAGACCAGTATATGATCAAGGCTGGCTATTGACAAGCTCACCCCGTTAACGTCCATATCGACCAACCGTTACGATAGGTCCAATAGAAACCTTAGATGTCTGAAAAGTTACTCAAATGGAGTATCAAGCTAAGCCAATTTGATATCACTTATCTCCCTCGGAGAGCTCTCCAAGGTCAAACATTAGCATACTTCATATCTGAATCCACCACATCAGACGACTATCCGAAGAACAGTGGTGAACCGTCCAACCGATGGAGAACGTACACAGATGGAACTTCCAATAATCGGTTTTTTAACGTCGAAGTTGCGTTAATGACTACTGAGGAACGATCGATCTGCCACACCCTCAAACTCAACTTCCCTACAACAAATAACGAAACTAAGTATGAAGCCTTGGCGCTCAAACTTGCAAGAAAACTAGGAGTGGAAACTTTACATATATTATGTGATTACTGGTTAGTAGTATACCAAGTCAGGGAAGATTATCTAACTAGAGGGCAACGTCTTGCTCCTTATCTCAACCGGGTCCAAAAGCTACTAGCCGACTTCGACTATTGCACCACTACAGAAATCTCAGAGAACAAAACGAAAAGGCCGAATCACTCGCCAAGCTAGCCAGTTCTGGGGATGCGCGACAAATAGACTTTGTCTCAGTTGAAATGCTTATTATTCCAGGCATTGACATATGAAGATCAACTAGATCTTGGAGACAGATCTAGAAAAAGAGTCATGGATGACTTCTATCAAAGATTATCCACAATCGGGGATTCTTATTGAATAAAGGAATGAGAAATGGCATATCCTCTGTGAAGCATTACTGCATGATTATGTCTCGATCGTTCGACTCCATCGATACAAAGCATTACATTTGCAGCCATCGATCCGAGACCTAATATTATGTATCCATCGATACGAAGCATACATTCCAACATCTCAGATCGATCCAGGAGAGGATCGATACAAATGAAGGACTTAAAACAACCATCGAACGTTGTTACAACTCGAATTTCACATCTATCCAGGAGAGGATCATTATGAAACTCGATTAAAAAAAAACTTGACAATGGCCCGTGAACGTGCAAACGTTGACGGGAGTCAGGTTAACATACGTACGCATATGATGAACTAATATTCAATTTTCAAAATTTATAGGAATTGAATGCTCACTTGATGACAATTACAACAGCGAACAACAAATCGCTAGCACTCGACACTCAGTGACAATAATGCACTACATAATCATTGGCAGTCAAAAGTCAACATTTATATTACTGGAAATCAATCGAAGGTTACATCTTTTGACGAAAAGATAGCAACTACTCAACGAATCAGATAGAACATTTTCAGAATGAAGGATGTAGCATTTCAAAGCATGTCATGTTCACACAAGACGTACTTTGGGGGGCAAATGTTATCCCGCCTTTTGGCAAGGCCGTGACACCAAGAACTTGACTAGAAACCAACGACAGTTCGTCTTGGAGATCGGTTATACGCAGGCTCACTATGGATATCGACGAATTTTGTCTGAGTCCGGATCGAGCTAAATTTGATATGACACGACAAGCAAAGCTATGAGAGCCAACGTTCCGAATTTCGAATCAATCGGAGTTAGTATGCTCAAGATATTGATCGATCACGGTTGAGAAATCCAAACTTGCATCGATCATAACTCGAGATCTACAAGTCCAAATGCAACCAAATTTTCACAGGAGATTACGTATGACATAAGGAATGTTCATGCCAAATTTCAACTCGATTGGAGCAAGTCTTAATCGATACGAAATTCGTTCGTATCGATCACGGATGGAAAAACTCCAACTTGCATCGATCGTATCTCATGATCTACAAGTCCAAATGCTATGAAATTTTCATAGCAGCTTACGTATGACATAAAGAATGTTTTTGCCAAATTTTAACTCGATCGAAGTAAGTCTTGATCGATACGAAATTCGTTCGTATCGATCACGGATGGAAAAATTCCAACTTGCATCGATCATATCTCATGATCTACAAGTCCAAATGCTATGAAATTTTCACAGCAGCTTAAGTACAACATGAAGAATGTTCCTGCCAAATTTTGACTTGATTGGAGCAAGTCTTGATCGATACAAAATTCGTTCGTATCGATCACGGATCGAGTTGAAATCGCCTGGGATCGATCGCATGGGCCCACCCACGTGCCAGAAGAAGTCTCCCGAGATCTGAGCAAGACATTTGCCTCCTACGCCTATAAATAGCAGCCCAGAACCTACAGAAGAAGGAATTTTGGCCTCTCTACGTCGATATTCTGCCGAAATGATTATCAAACTCCAGTTATACTACTATAATCCATTGTAATCTGCTGTTAACCGCTGAAATCAGTTGTAATCATCAAAGAAACATCAATAAAGTCATCAATTTCATAGTGGACGTAGGCAATACGTCGAACCACTCTAAATTCCTGTGTTTCTGTGCATTTTCTTATCTTTTTATTGGTGTGTTTGTTAGATCTGCTTCGTTTTACATTTATTTTCTTCATTTTATCTCTTCAAACACATCCGAAGAGTGTTGTGCCCAATTTTGGTACAAACATCCTTAAATTCAAATCCATTTGTCTATGTAACCAGAGAAGAGATGTAGAGGATAATGAAAGGGATGCAAGATGGAATAATGGCTCAACAACAGGAAATGCTGGATGGATTTTTTAGAAGGATGGATCAACAAAGAATAGCCGGAGTACCTAGAATTCAGAAACAAAGACCAAAAACAAGTGCAAGAGCTTCTAGAGTTGGAGAAGAGCAAACTGCAATAGTGGCCCATGACCAGAATAGGTCGGTACCGACCAGAATCTAGTCGGTACTGCGATGAATTTACTTGGGAGCATAGTCGATTTGGATCAAAGACGGGCTCTAATGTCTAGAATGGGTAATGTTGAAGCTAGAGAGGCAGATCGAAATGCAAATGCAAAACAGCAGGAGCTGAAACCAAAAGCTCACAGTAGGAACGAAGAGGGGGGGGGGGCAGAATGAAGTTATGGATTAGAGACTTCCATTGAATGATAAACCCATAATTAGAATGGATTGGACTCAGGTTCGTTCCCTTACCTCGCCTTTTCTTTTAAATAAATGATGCAATATTACTATCAATCGCTTACACATGCACGTGATCCTAATCAGTCCCTAATCATGCTCTGAATTGGAAGTCTAAAGGTGATCCTTGATAGGATTGGACATTCTAATGTTTATAGATGCTCTTATGTAGGCTTCATGAGTGATAACTAACACCGATTAGGAAACACCAACAAAGATTGATGACCCTATGAAATTGAATAGTATTTTATAAACCACTTGAATGTGATGGCTAGTACCGATTGATCATGGTAGTCTTGACCGAAGAGATGGGAAGATGACCATAAGATACACGTCCCCTTGTCAGAGAGCGAACGGATTAGGCTTGTACAAAAGTAAGTCCCCTCACCAGAGAGTGAGCGGATGGACTTGCTTGGACGTTGAGACCCCTTGTCAAAGAGATGGTGGATTGGGCTCAGCGAGAATCTAGAGAGATCGAACCTTAGATTAGATGTCAAATGATCTAGAGAGATCGAACCCTAGATTGAATGTTAAACGATCCAAAAGGATCGAACCTTAGATTGGATGTTGAACGATCTAGAGAGATCGAATCCTAGTTGGATATTAAATGATCCAGAGAGATCGAACACTAATTTGAATGATAAATGATCCGAAGAGGTTGAATCCTAGTTTGGATGATAAACGATTCGGTAAGGCTAGACCCTAGAGTAGACATTGACTTGACACTAGGATTTGAATGCCTTGTGATTAGACTAGAATAGATAAATCTCGGACGAACACGAGACGATTTTAATATATGATATGATAACTCCAGATGAAAGTGGTCTAATTATAATTTATGACTAACACTTAAGCAAGGATTATAGTCCTTAGCTACGACGGTCTAGAATGACCATGAATTTGCAGGAAAATCCGAAGGAATTGAATGATTCACCATAATTTGAGTTGATGAATAGTTGGAAAGCTTGACTGCCATCCGCAATCTTCGAACAAACTTAAACGAGTGAACTAGACAACAAATTGATAAAGGAATGAATTCAGAAGCTTGAAAACTATCAAAAATGACAAAAAATGAAGGAACTCGATAATTTTTGGCTAAGTATTAAATATGCAAAACCTCTCGCTGGAAACCCCTCGTCGAAGACCTCTCAGCAAAAACCTCTTGTCGAAGGCCTCTCATCGAAAACCTCTTGTGGAAGACCTCTAATTGGAAACCTCTCATCAGAGACTTCTCATCGAAGACCTCTCTCAGAAACCTCTCGTTGAAAACCTCTCATCGAAAACCTCTCGTCAGAAACCTCTCGTTGAAATACAAAACTTAAAGACTAGGCGAGTACGGAGAAGGATCAATAAAGCAAGTAGACAAAACCTCTTGGTATCAACCAAGACCAGTTGGTATTGAGATGGACCCCATTGCTCACTTCTTCATACTTGGACTTAGACCTGGACTTTATATTTCGTAGGCCCCGGTTTTGCTAGACAGTTTCCCTATAAATAGAAGACTTAGAGCAACTAGAGATGGAAATTTTGGCATTTGATTTCTCTTCTAACTTTTCCTTCCCAAATACTCTAAACACTCCCAAATCCAAGATCTATCAGATTGTGGTCAGATTTGAGTTATAATCATTGTATTCCAAAGAGAATCAATCAATAACAAAGATTAAAGTAGACAAAGGCTAGAGTATTTTCCAAACCACTATAAAAATTGTGTCTTTTCTTCTGCTTTTACGTTTATTTCATTTGATCCATACATTTTTAGTTCTTTCAATTGCTTCTGGAGTGTTTGTGCCATTTTTGGATCAAACAACTATGGTGCTTTCGTGGAAAAAGAGCTAGATTTAACAACCTAAAGCTTAGATATGAAGTTTGGAGATGATAAAGAGGCTAACACTAAATCTATGATTGGAGAAAGTCAACCAGAGCATGGAGGTAGCCATGAGGTGTCCTTAAATTCAAATCCATTCGTCAATGTGAACAGAGAAGAGATAGAGAGGATGAGCTCTAATGCTTGGAATAGGTGACGTTGAAGCCCGAGAGGAAGATTGGAATGCAAACGTAGCTGGCGCTGAAACTAGAAGCTCACCGTAGGAACTAAGGGGCAGAATGAAGTTATGGATCAGAGACTTCCATTGGATGATAACCCCATAACCTGTGTGGATTGGATTTAGGTTCTATTACCTTGCCTCGCCTTTTGTTTTAAATAAATGATGCAATATTACTATCAGACTGCTTACACGTGTATGGGATCCTGATCGGTCCTTATGCATGCTCTGAGTTGGAAGTCTGAAGGTGATCCTTGATAGGAATAGATGTTCTGATGTTTGCTAGATGCTCTGACTTAGGCATCATGATTGATGACTGACACCGATTAGGAAACACCAACGGAGATTGATGACCCCTTGAAATTGATTAGGAATTTATAAACCACTTGAATGTGATGGCTGGTACTGATTGATCATGATAGTCCCAACCAGAGAGATGGGGCGATGACCATAAGGTACAAATCCCCTTGCTGGAGAGTGAGTATATTGGGCTTGTATGAAAGTAAGTCCCCTGACCAAAGAGTGGGCGGGTGGACTTGCTTGGACGTTGAGTCCCCTTTTCGAAGAGCGAGGAGATTGAACTTAGAAAGGAACCGGGGAGATCGAACCCTAGATTGGATGTTAAACGATCTAGAGAGATCGAACCTTAGATTGGATGTTAAATAATCTAGAGAGATCAAACCCTGGATTGGATGTTAAATGATCCATAGAGATCGAACCCTAGATTGGATGTTAAATGATCCGGAGAGATAGAACCCTTGTTTGGATGATAAACGGTCTGGAGAGATCTAACCCTAGGTTGGATGATAAACGATCCAGAGAGTTCGAACCATAGTTTGGATGGTAAACGATCAGCGAGACCGGACCCTAGAGTGGATGTTGACTTGACCTTTGGATTTGAGTGCCTTATGATTAGACCAGAATTGATAAAATCCCAAACGAACATGGGACATTTTTATATATGATATGATAACTCTAAATGAAAACGGTCTGATTATGATATATAACTAACACTTAAGTAAGGACTAGAGTCTTTAGCTATAACAGTCTAGAATGATCATGGATTTGTAGGAAAATCCAAAAGAACCAGATGATTCACCATAACTTGAATCAATGGATAGCTGGAAAGATTGATTGCCAGAATTCAACTATTATAGAAACTTGTTCTTGGCAAAGCACACTTTACATTCAAAGGCATACTTTGGGGGTCAAGTGTTGTAACCAAATTTTCTACAATCTTTAAATGGACTTAAAAGAGCAAATTGGACTACAAACTGATGAAGGAATGGATTCAGAAGCTTGAAAACTATCAAGAATGACAAAAATGAAGAAACTTAACAATTTTTGCCTAAGTATTAAAACATGCAAAACCTCTCGTTGAAGACCTCTCGTCAGAAACCTCTCATCGAAAACCACTCGTCAAAGACCTCCCGTCGGAGACCTCCCGTCGGAGACCTCTCGTCGGAGACCTCTCATCGAATACCTATCATCGAAGACCTCTAGTCGAAGACCTCTCGTCGAATACCTCTCGTCCGAAATCCAAAACTTGAAGACTGGGCGAGTATGAAGAAAAGATCAAGAAAGTAAGTAGGAAAACCTCTCGGCATCAACTAAGACCAGTCAGTACCGAGAGCTTTTAATCGATGTTTGGGCACCGTTGCTCACTTTTGCATACTTGGATTGGGACCTGGACTTAATATTTCGTGGGACCCTAATTCTGCTAGACAGTTTCCCTATAAATAGAAGACCTAGAGCAACTGGAGATGGAATTTTTGGCACTTGATTTCTCTTCTATATTATTCTTCTCCAAATACTCTAAGCAATCCCATATCCAAGGTTTACTAGATTGTGGTCAAATTTGAGTTATAATCATTGTATTTTAAAAAGTATCAATCAATAACAATGATTAAAGTGGACATAGGCCGGAGTATTTGCTAAACCACTATAAAAATTGTGTCTTTTCTAATGCTTTTACGTTTATTTCACTAGATCTATACATTTGGTGCTTTCAATTGCTTTTGGGGTATTTGTGCCATGTTTGGTGCAAACAAATAAGGTGTTTGTAAAAATTTTAGGCCATTCCCAACATCCTTTTATACTCATTATAAAAGATCTTTTTAAATCCTTTATCGAGAATTAAAAAACAAACTAAAATGGTTTTAACATAGTTTCATTGTTAGCAATTATAAGTTCATTATTTGCTGATACTTTTAGAAATATTTTACTACCTAAAATGAATTTAACATGGGTACATCATTAGCAATTATAAGTTCATCATTTGTTTCAACATATGTATAACAAAATTCAAATCATATTGAATGATAATTTTGTAAGTAAATTTCGAATTAACTTAACTACGTTGAATGACGAATCTTTTATGTTAATTTCAATAAATGAAATTTACGAGTTATTCTATTAACGTAGCTTACCATATTCCAACTGCTTTGGTCTTCTTCTTCGGGACACTTTTGCAGCCGATGGATCATATCCTTTTGGGTACAACTATCAAAATCAGACTTTAATAATATATTTGGAATCTATTCTGGATTTCCACATCATGCCATATGGTAGCGTCAATTCCCTTAATGGCACATTGGCAACTGAGGAAATTCATTTCTCAAAATTGATAAGAAAACCATAGTTTCTCTTTAATATGTGAGAGTTCTTATTAGACATTCTAATTAGTCGTGTCCATGTAGGCTTCGTCAATTTCATTTTATCCTTTGCAATCAGTTTTATCTTTGGATTGTATCTGAATTAATTTCACCATCAATAATTTATGTAAGAAATTTCTTTATCATGAAGTTGGTGTTTCTTGAAATAACAATTGTTTTTCGATGCAATGGAATATATATTCATAAACATTTTATGAATTTCTTATATATATACACACACACAAAACTGGTTTGGTTTTCAAGTTTACGAAACTTATGTTCATAACATAAATTGGTTAATCAATATTAATCGGTCCATAACTCATTTGGGTTAGTCCATACAAAATCCCTTAGAACAAGTATTACGTGCAATCTCTTGATCCGCACTACCTATCAACTCCTTAACCTATGACATGTAGGGATTTTTCATTAACTTTTATCTTTGATGATTTTGTAAACTTTATTTTAGATAAAATTAAATTTAACCTTATGTATTTTTCTTAAGTACACATCCTTATAGAAAGAAGTCAACTCAGCTTCAATCATCATCAATTGTACTTTGTCCAATAAAGTTTGATTACTCCTTATTGATACATCATTATGTATCACAGAGAGAAGTGACTTCTGAGCTTGAATCTTATTTGTTATTAGGTACATTTGGAACTCCATTCCAATATACTCACATATTCAATCAAATCGAATTCTTATTTTTTTTTGCATGTAATGTATTTACTTTCATTTTATATTAAATGAACTTACTATAGATATTGTACATGTGCATCAAATACATATGTTCATGTTTGCAATAAATCATCGGTGAATTTAGCGAAATATGTGGAATCATTTTGGTATTATTAGATCTATAATTTCATATATCTATATGTATCAATCTTAAAAGCTCACTAACTCTTATTTCGCTCCCACCTAATGAGTGTTTTACCTGTAATCGATTGAGAACAATTCAACGGTAACATATGATTCATAATCATATGATTAAAGATTCATTCTCAAAATCGTGGCTTAGTCCATAATTCAAAAATAATTGTAAAATTTCATATGCTTCTATATTTCCTAATGCATCATTTTGTTATGACATAAAGTACCATTATTATAGTTTTATCTTATAATGAATATTCATAATATTCATATTGAAATATAACTATACCTATTTTCAATTAATACAGAAAAAATATATTTGAATTTCGAGGATGAAATTCCTATAAGGGAAACTTGTAACACCCTTTAAATTAATAAATAGATAATTAAAGAATTAATTATATGAATAAAGACTTAAATGATTCAACTATGGGATTAAGTGTTTACATGACAAGTATTTGGATGTATATTTATTTATTATGTTGTTACTTAATGACCAACAATATTCAAAACAAGAAATAATTAATATTTCATAAATATTGATTAATTTAATCAATTTATAACATTTTACAAATTGATTAAGTAGTGTGGTTTTTGAAGAAGTTTGCGGTCGTGCGACTCATAGGTGTAAAATTCAGTCAGCAATCAATATTGAACAATTCAAATATAAAAGTTTATATGTAAGTTTAGCTAGTGATGTAATAGTTTGGCCAAACTCATTGCTTACAGGTCTTTTTGGTAAAATCAAGTTTCATAATAGCTTGGGTGATCCCTTTTAGAAATGATAATTTACACCAGTTCTCTTTGTCAAAATATATCATATTTGGAATTAAGGAATTTGGTTTTGTCAAAATTTCAACAGCGTCCATATTCAACTTTGTAAGGCCAAACACAAAATCCTTAATTCAATAATAACAATTAATATTAAACATATTGATCTGATTAGAGACTTTGACTTTAAGTTGCCATGATACTAACCTTATATAACTAAAGAGACAAATTCTCTATTGAATAGTGTTTCACTTTGCTCCAACTATAGTCATTTAATAGATGTTATGCCATGATTTAACTATAATCAAAGTGGAGCGTCCACATTGAAGTTCCACGTTGTTCCGAGTTTGATAGAACTTGTAACATCGTCACTTCAAGATTGCCTGTTTGACCTTAGTTATATTAACCAACCGAGAACTCTTGAGTGACTCATCATTCTATAGTTATCCAATAACCATCCGTATGTAACCCCTTGGTGCCCTCAATAGCAATGAGTAATACACTGCACAACATTTAGACAGCATCATGAACTCTAGTCTCAATGGATGAATCGATATCCTTTCTCAAAACATCCTGACTAGGAACATTTAGAATAACATGTTATTTTTCAATGTGACAAAATTCTCATGATTATAACACATCGTTATTACTATTACATAACATATCATTTAAGGATTTTATATTTAATATAATTTCAAATTACTTAATTAATTATATCACAATATAACAAATATACAATAGAAAGAAAACACCTTTTATTTTGAACAAGACTAGTTATTGAGTTAGATATATGTAATAAAGTACATAACTGCCCCTAGGACATACCTCTAATTATATTAATATTACGTATGTTGATTATTGACATACTCACTTATATGTTACCTCCCAATATTTATGACCTTAATAATTTGGAAATGATGACCTATTAGGGTTGTTCCATTAGAGGAAATGGCCAGACTAAACTCGTGTGTGAGTATAATTGCATCCAAGGGATCAAAAAGATCAAAATTGTGATAGGATTCGTAGAACTTATCAAAAGTAGTGAATCATTTGATGTTTATAAAACCAGATTTAAGGCTGGAGACTGGCATCGGGGTAGAGCTTTGCACTTTAGCCATTAAACCCCCGTATATTTAGGTTTATAATTCTAATGCATATGGCTTTATGAATATCAAGGCTAAAACTTTGTGTAAGCATCCGAAAACTCGTGCAAAGATGCTCATCGTTATTATTTGTATTTTTCTTCTTCTGTCACGGGTGTAACTTGGTATCCTTAAGAACGTTGTTATTTTGTTCTATTACAGGAGTAGTTTGGTATTTATAGGAGTGGAAGACCATTAGATTATCTGCTTATACTTTGACCTGAATCAACCTGATAGGTTTTTAGTTGGCATGTGAAAACTAATAGGATTATAGTGACTCTGGGAAAATTATGACGATGAATGGAAGATATTATGGGTTGGGTAATTAAGGGAATATTTGAGCCTTAGACCCCTTGAATACCGTAATATTCATTTTGACTCATTATGCACCATGATGTTTGTGTTATATTTTAACCGTTGTGGTTGTAGGTATATGTTATGATTGACATATTGGTCATAAAGGTACCGATGAGGGAAAACATTGTTCCGCTCAACGGCGTAGTCTCACTATGTGTCTATTTTTATTTGGGATGGACGAATATTATTTACATCAGACTTTTTGTCTAACCCAAAGTTTTTGCTTTCCACCTAAAATCTCGGTACTCATTTGAGTAGGCTCAGATTAGGGACTTTCAGGTTAAGACGAAGAAAGCTTTCGAAGATATATAGGAGTCAAGCTAGTATTAAAAGTACACTTTTGTTGTGCAGTATAACTACTTTTGTTGTTATTGGTATGTAATGACGGGATTATATTCGTCAAGTAGTTATGACTTTGAACTCTCAATGGGGCATCTTCATATATCGCTTTAGGAATCATATTATATTTTATCTGAACAATGTAATCGTGTGGTTATGAAATTAACATGTAACGAATTTAAATTTGATTGTGAAAATGTTTTGTGAAAATTTTAAACTCTCGTGCTTTTGATGTTAATTATACAATAACTGATCTCATTTTTGTCGTTGGAAAATAATACTAAAGATGACTGCAATATCGTTAGCGTCTATTTTCGAGTCTCAAAATAAAGGATGTTACAGATTTGAAATTGGAAGACAACTTACCATATATAAATGCCATATGTTGCACTACAAGTAGTTAATATCGGTATCTCTACATGTCAGTTAAGTGCCGATATGCAATATTTAAAAATATCATGACCGTATTGGATTATATCATCAAAATATTAGTCGTATCTATAAAAATTTGTAAATAGTATTATGCTATATTATAATATTATAAATAGATTATTCTTTAATGATTTCAACTTATTTTTCGAGATTATCACTAAAGACTAATTTCGTAACATCACATATTATTTATAAATTACAATCGGTCCATTGGGATCTTCATCTTTGTGTCATATTCTTCATTCATTCTCATTCAAATATTCTTTAACATTTTTCTAGTTTGTTCATATTCATAGTTTCTTCGTTTTCATTTTTAGTTACATGTTATAATGAGTAATACTGATTTAATATTTGATTTTATCTCTAAATCGTTATTCATTATTGATAGACTATATATATATATATATATATATTGATTTTTATGTCTAATTTTATTGGATGATACCAATAAAAACGAATAAAATAAAATATATGATTAGCTTACCCGTATGAAACGCAAGAGGTTGCTTTTAACTACTAAAAGTTCAAAGAGAATAAAATATATGAAAAAATAGGATAAGAAGGTTTCCTGTATTAAATTACTCATCAAAAAAGGCAGAAAGAAATGCAGTTATAATTAACAAATAGTGCATTATCATTTTATATTTTTATTCCATATATTTTTAGTTATTGTATATAAAAAAACAACGTTAAGACTCTGAAGAGACCAATTTGATATTGTTTTTTGATTTCATCTTCTAAAATAGTGGTCCATATGCATTGAAAATTCCAGGTATTTCACACTAAACATCAAAATGGTATATCGGCAAATATCGGGAGATATATCACTAACAATATTTAAATGATATTTTAAAAAAACATCGGTTAAGCTGTGATACATGATATATTGACGATATTATTCGATACTAACCATTTATGTTGGATGTGAGCCCGTTTCGTAGTAGAGTAGCAGTCGGTTAGTTCAATTTATCAAAGAATGGGCGTCTCTATGTTATTTTGAAAATGAATAAGGGAGTTTGCATTCGAAGACAACCAATTTAGTGATCTATATGGATGAACAAAGTTTGAGGTTCCCTTTAAGAGTTTTGTGGTACTGGTTATGATCGTAGTGGTTTTGACCATCAATGATCGTAGTGGTTTTGATTAGTTTACATAAAATGTTGTTATAACGATCAATACATGCTTGAGAATTTTACATACCCCGATTTTGAGAGTTTTCAACAAAAGTAACATTACATGTATATTTTTATATTTATTTTCTAGTTTTGTGAAAATTAATTCTACAATATAATTAGTAGGGACATAATTGAAAAAAAATATTATAATCTCTCAAAGCATCCCATTTTGACGGTGCACACAAGTGAACATGACTACATATACTTGTGACATTGAGCACAAAAATAACTTTCACCAAACTTTATTGTCTAAATCGTTTTCTTAAAATATCAGGTGCTTTTAAATGAGCATTCTTTTGTTTCAGGCAATTAACCGGCTGATGCGGGTAAGATGTGGACCTCAAATGGTGGTCCTTCGATGAACTCATGGAGATGGTTATATAGTTTATCACCAATTTGTTGATCACTGATCATTTTTTGATGCCTATCACTGATCATTATACTAACCTGGATAGAGACTAAGCCAATCTCATCTAATTTGATTACTTGTTATTATTTTATATTTCCAAGGTCTTAATCTCCATTATTGACAAACCTGTATTTCCTTTTGAATATTTAAGGCGAGCGATCCCTATTAAAAGCTAAAACTGTACAGATGTACTTCTGCAAAAATGATTTACAATTCACAGACGGGACAAAATTAGGGAGCTTTAGATTATTTATACGCGGTCGTTGTGCAAATCCTAGGAAGCCCAGGTCAAATTAAGCCATCATTACTTGGATAATGAATACTTATAATAACTAATCCCTTCACCTAATATAAGCCCTCCAATCGGTATCTGCATTATTGAACTTGTAGTCATCATGATAAGCTTGTACATTGACCTCCATCAACACTCAACAGGCATTATCATCATATAATATATTACAGATAACAAATATATAGTTAGCTGCTCTAAAACCTTATAAAACTGTCAGACAATGATTGCAATACTTTTAGGTAAAAAGATTTTACAAGGTTCTTGAAGAAGTGAAATTTTTGGATAATAACTACAATAATTTTAATACTTCGTGATTTTCTACAAGGCTCGTTCTGGAACACATTGAACATGCCGATTTACACTATGTATAAACATAACGTCCGAGGTAACTTAAGGGCTTTGAAGAGTTTAAACATAAATTTTAAGGCTTGTGTTTATGTTAAAGAAGGATGCCCTAGTTCATTGGATTGTGGAGAGTTAATGCAAGATGTTTGGCTTATGTTAGATTTAGATTTAAGGCAACTGGGAATATGATTGTTATGGTAATGGTAACCGTTACCAATACAAAAAATCTATTACTCAACGATACTTTTGGTAAATCAAAAATAATTATAGATGATTTACCGTTACCGTAAAATGATAGTATACCGATAAATTTCCCAGTATATTGCCGGTATCATTGGTATACCACTATAGCTCAATATCTTTTACCGATTGCTTAGCATTATTATGATAATGGTAACTTTACCATTACCACAACAGCCCTAACTGGCAAGACACTCCAGATGTAAAACCGCGAGCGCAATTATTTTTCAACATTTGTTAACCAGGTTTTTAATCAAACAGAATTCAATCAGAAGTAGAAGGGCAAGACGAAAACGAAACGACTTGATAACTCATGAACATAATCGGAAGGAGTAGAGAATTGGACTCAATTAGATTCACTGGAATTCGAGCTAAGTAAACCTCTCGGTACCGAGAGGTTTTTCTTCCCACATAAGCCTTCAACAACTACATGCACTTCATCTACAACTCCAACCGGCCATCATCAAGAGCTTTTCTCAGAAATTGGACAAGCAATTTCAAAGATTGATGAGAAGAAAGCAAAGAAGGCAGAGCAAGTTAAGCACGATCAATTAGATTATTAGAAGGAACTTGATATTCATTGGAAAGAGCTTAAAACACATTGGAAGGGGGATAGAAGTATGATGCAAGTGGAAAAGTTGACCCATCATCGAGCAAATGTTCTCAGTACCAAGAGGAACCTCTCGGTACAAAGACGTCCTTTTGGCACGTAGGCCCACGTGCTTATATGTACACCACTGAGCTTTCTGTTGCGCTACAACTCAAGTGGGCTCCTAAACCTGCACAGTTGTTTCTCTATAAATACCAACCTAACTGCAAATAGAAAAGGATCTTGTCTGATCTTCATTCTACTTCTTCATCATCTCATATCTTCCTCGTTCAATAGTCACATAGGAAGCTACTGTTGGCAGTTCCAAGCAATATGACCTGTTAAACCCTTGTACTAGTGACTTCTAATTCTTTGTGATCGACAATCAATAAAACTATAAAGTGGACGTAGGCCAGAGATCGTCGGACCATTATAAAAATCTTGTGTCTTGCTGTTCTTTTTCTACTATTTCTGCTATTAACTGCTAGATCTAGGTCTCACAGGTTCCTTACAAAGTTTCTTTGGATGTTTATCCACTTTCGGTGTCAATATTTTTGTGCTTTCACTAAGAGAACTGAATCCAGGCTTAGATCTAGCTCTCTATTTTGGGTTGAAAAGGTCCAGAAGTTGGATTCAAAAAACTTGCTTGAAGAGCTTAAAGGTTTGCTAATAGAAAGCCATGGCACTAGGAAGATCTAGAAGGTCATCAGGAGCTATGGCTGGTGGTGATGAAGAGAATATTCATCAAGTTGAGGTTATCAATCAATAGGCAATACCGAGATCCTTTACTCAATAGGAAGTAGTTATTAGAGGAGAGCTTGATAAATGCTGCATGAGTTGAACTGGAAAATAATAGATAGCCTTTGATTGATAAGATGGATGCTTTGCTAACCTTGCAACCGCTAAGAACCAAAAGAACTAGAAAGAAAACTCCCCTGCGATAGAACAAGAGAATTTCTCTGTTTCTGGTCAAAACAAAAGAGATGGGAAGCAAAAATAGAAGGTAGGAATCACTAGAGTTGTTGAATGACTTGTAGGAGGAAGCATAAGTGCTCCCCGAACAAGAAGACCTCCCGGTACCGAGAGGTATTCTCTTGGTACTGAGAGGAATCTAGGAGGAGGTAATGCCCTAGATGGTGATGTAGTGGTAGTTTCTGATGAAGAAGTGGATTTGCATCTTGATGATGATGGTCTTAAGTTGGATATTGATGCTAATGAAGACGAAGTCCAGACAGTCGCAGCTCAACCGACCGCACACCCACAAAATACCGAAGGACCAGAGATATGAAGATCTAGACGATAGTCGACAAACCGAGGCCATTTGCGAAGCCAAACACTTGGCATAGCCCCTGATAGTCAACCTTCAGACTACGGCGCCAGTAAAGAATATATCGCTGATACGATCAAAAGGTTTGTGGAAGAAAGTAGGGGTAGAAAGAATGAAGATTGGGGTTCCGCGCTAAGAATAACTCCATTACTAAGAACATTTTGAGAGAAGAATACCCGAGAAAGTTTACGATGTCAACTATTGGTAGGAGTTAGAGTATGCCCTATAGGCAATTATGTAATTTGTTACATATATCCAACTCGATAACCAATCTTGTTTAAAATAAAAGGCGTTTTCTTTCTATAACATACTTGATGTAATGTGTTAACATCTTTGTAGTTAATATTGGATAATATCACTGATATATCGTCGATATATCTGATATCGCTCCTAAGCTGATACTTTTTCAAATATTGTTTAAATATCTTTACTGATATGTCATATGATATTTGCTGATATATCGTGCCGATATTTAGTGTAAAATACCCGGTATCTTTTAAGAATATCTTTCATTACTGTATGTGTTGGAGAAAATATATTTACAAATAATTATATACATTCTTAATATTTATTTTTCATATATGGAGAGTGACAATATCTAAACCATATTAAAAATCCCAATGCACTAATTTTTGGTTTTAACCATTTAGTTTTAGTCTTCTTCATTAGTCTTTCAATAAAGAAAACTCTATTTATTCCATTATTTTATATGTTTTATTTTCCGTGAAGACTTTCCCCATTAAAAACAAGATCATCAATTCTCTTTTTAGTTGTTTTTTGTTCACCATTTATAATTGGTAAGTTAGCTTATGAAAATTTATTTTATTAGTTATTATCATGCACCAAGAAATGAAATAAAGGTTGAAGAACAGTAAAGTTATATATTTGACATATCGATAAGGAAAGAGCTAAAGCGGTAATTGGTATCAAATCAACATTGCTTATTCAATAAATTATGTTAAAATGAAAACGATGAAACTATAAATATGAAAATTTTGGGAAAATAATACAGATGATTAAATAACTGAAGAAACAATGAATATATTATAAAAACGAAGAAAATAATAAAGATATACCGTATACGAATTTCTCGGTTTTTATGAGCCTATTTTATGATTTGTATTTAATAGAATATCTCAGTAAGCAGATTGTAATCTATAAACTATATGCAGTCCGCCTTTGATGGTAATTTGACATTATTTATCCAAATATTTGAAAACTGAATATCAATATAACATTATAACATAGTACAATATCGTTTATAACATGTTCTATACATGTCCGATATTTTACCAATATTATCATGGTATTTTAAAATATCTCATATCGGTACTTGACTGATACGTACCTCATACCGATATTAACTACTTAGTGTGTTATATTAATTAAATAAATTAAAATTATATTTAATAGAAAATCCATAATGGTATATTTTGTGATAGTAGTTACAAATTGTTGTAACCATGAGTAATTTATCACAGTGAAAGTAAATTTATTAGTTTAAATGTTCCTAATCAAGATGCATTGAGATTGGATATCGATGTATATGTTGAGACTAGAGTACGTAACACTCTCCAAATATTGAGCAGTGTATTACTCATGACTACAAAGGGCACTTAGGGGTAAACTGATAGTTATTGGATAACTATGGAACGACTCACTCAATAGTTTTTTGTTGGTTAATATAACTAAGCTCAACATAAAATATCGATGTGACTGATTTACACAGTTCACTCGACTTGAGAATACCGTAGATCTTCATATGAAAGCTCCACTTTAATTATAGTCAAATCGTGGCATGGCGTCCATCGAGTGGCTATAGTTAGGTTGAGTGGAAGTATTAGAAGTGAAACACTATTCAAGAAAGGATTCATCTCCTCGGTTATATGGGGTTAGTATTACGGTCAACTCAAAGTCAAAGTCTTTGGTCAAAGTAGTTTGGTTAATAATAATTGTTATTATCGAACTGAATTCCAACATTTATACATGAGCATGTTAACTTTGCACGGATTATTATGTTACACATGCACGCAAGTACATATATGCATATGATACATATGTATACTATTATATTTAATTGAATATAAATTAAATAAAATTCTATTTACACTTTATAAATTTAAATGAAATAAGTGATTTTATTTAAATTAAATTTAGAAATGTTCTAAATAAATTAGACTTCATAGGCCCAATATAAATCTAATAAGGGAATTTATTTTGAAATTCACACATATCTTCCACTCCGGGCTGGCTCAGTTCCAACAACCATGTCGTCGTACAATGGAACAACTGACCCTAGGCAACACCTATTAAAATACGAATGGCATATGGATGGAGCTAGAGCTACGGATGCTGTTTGTTGTTAATGCTCTCCCATCTTATTGGGAGGAGTTGCTTTGATGTGGTTCACTAGGCTCGCGCCGAAGTCCTTATCCACTTTTGATGAGTTGGCTAAGAAGTTTCTGGAGCAGTCGGGCTCAATGCAGCCCGACCTAAGGATGTGATGTCCCTATCTAACTTATCTTAAGGACCCAAGGAGTCACTGAAGGGGTTCTTAAACCGATTTAACATTGCTGTGACAAAAGTAAGCAATTCGAAGGAAGATCTTGTATTTATGGCACTGGTTCGGGGCATTCACCCGAACACGGATTTTGGTAGGTGCAGATGACACAACCAACAACTCTAGTGGAATTCCATCAAAAGGCTAACCCGTTTTTGTGGTTAGAGGAAGCAGGTTTGACTGCAGGATGACAACTCACAATTGAAGGAAGAAATCCAAAGCAACGTTACGATTGACGTTGGAAACTTTGGTAATAAAAGGAAATGGTATCAAGACTTAAGTGGTAGGTGTAAGGGAGTGGGAAACATCCAAGGAACTTCGGATTAGAAGATTATACGTCTTTAAATGACACACTGGAGAATATATATCTTGCTACTCGGGCAACTGGGCAATAAAAGAAGCCACTCAAGTGGGAAGCGACAGAGCCAAAAAAACATTCCAGGAAGTACCGTTGCTTCCACGAAACTCATGGGCGTAACACAAACGAATGCCGACACCTGAAGAATTTGGCCGAGGAGTTGATAAGAAATAACAAGCTCCAACAGTATGTTAAAGAACCACAGAACGATGATAAACCTGCAGGATCTAAGGGACTCAATCTAGACCCAGCAAAGAGGGGCCCAAACAAACTGACAGAAGATTTGTTATCAAATGAGATTCAAACTAGCCAATCATATGAAAAACAAAATGGCAACCTACGACGATGCCACTTCATCCAACTATATCTAGTTTCCTTTACTTTATTTTTGCAAATAAGCCACCCGAGGATCCCGGGCAATGTAAGATGGCGGGACTTGCCACTTTGTCAATTGACGAATAAAGTTAGTTTATTGAACCATTGGAACGGCAATCTTGCAAGCAGAACTCTTATGCTGCACGATTAGCAATGTAGTCGAGGATATGCTCCGCGGTCCTTGGATAATCGATGGGGAGCGTGGAATCTTTAACCGTTTTTGTTGACGGCTTAAATCGATCCAAACCTTTAGGAATTTGACGTTGCTCGAATACAGACAACGTCGAGAAGGTCTTAACCTGCTGGGTTGACAGGTGTTGAAATTAATGGAGATTTGAACGAAAGTTTTAAGAGCCAATAATCTTAATATTATTTCATTACCTTATTCGTTTATAAGCATGAATACAAAGGTTAATCGGGCCGAAGCCTTATTGGGCCTAGATATAAACTAAAACATAAAATAAGAAATAACTAAAGAACTAATGAACTAAACACTGCAACAGAAACGTGTATACTACCCGAGACTGATAAACACTAAACTCAAAGCATTAGATCTGATAACACTCCCCCTCAAGTTAAGCATACATATTAATCATGCTTAACTTGCTGCATAGGTATTCCATTCTTGCACCATTCAAAGCTTTAGTGAACAAATTTGCAATTGATCACCAGTTCTAACAAATCCAGGAATCACCAACCCTTGCTGAATCTTCTCTCGAATGAAGTGGCAATCCATTTCAATATGCTTTGTCCTCTCATGAAACACTGGATTGGAAGCAATGTGGATAGCTGCCTGATTATCACACCAAAGTTTCACTGGTAGCCTCACCTTTAAGTCTATTTCAGTCATAAAATGGTTCACCCACATCAACTCACAAGTAGCATTTGCCATACCTCTGTATTCAGATTCTGCACTTGACCGAGACACCACATTCTATTTTTTACTCTTCCATGAAATTAAGTTGCCTCCAACAAACACACAAAAACCAGAAGTTGATCTTCTATCTATTTTAGACCCAGCCCAGTCAGCATCAGAAAACACCTCAATGTCGCTGTGTCCATGATCAACATATACAATGCCTCGACCCATTGTTCCTTTCAAGTAACACAAAATTTGTGTCAATGCATTCCAGTGATGAACTGTGGGAGAGCTCATGAATTGGCTGATTATACTTACTGGAAATGCAAGATCAGGTCGAGTTACAGTCAAGTAATTCAACTTCCCAACTAATCTTCTATATTTTTCTGGATCACTAAATAATTCACCATCATTTGTTAGGCTCATACTAGTATTCATAGGAGTAGAACAAGGTTTGGCGCCCAATTTTCCAGTTTCAGTCAGAAGATCAATGATGTACTTTCTTTGTGACAAGAATATTTGTCCATTTTCTCTTAACACTTCAATACCCAAAAAGTATTTCAATTCTCCAAGATCTTTGGTGTGAAACTGTCTTTGAATGAAGGCCTTGAGATCTGAAATTCCTTTCTTATCACTCCCAGTAATTACAATGTCATCAACATACACCACTAGTAATATAATTCCTTCCTTTGAGTTTTTATAAAAAATAGAGTGATCAAAGTTACTCTTAGTTATGCCAAACTTTTGAATCACTTGACTAAACTTACCAAACCATGCCCTTGGACTTTGTTTTAAACCATACAAGCTTTTTCTCAATCTACATACCTTCCCATTCTCCCCCTGAGCAACAAACCCAGGTGGTTGCTCCATGTACACCTCTTTAGTCAAATCCCTATGAAGAAACGCATTTTTGATGTCAAGTTGGTGTAGCATCCAGCTATGCCTTGCTGCCAAAGAAATAAACAACCTAATGGAGGTCATTTTAGCAACAGGAGAGAATGTCTCTGAATAGTCTGTTCCATAAATCTGCGCATACCCTTTAGCAACTAATCGAGCTTTTAATCTGGTTACAGACCCATCTGGATTTACTTTGACTGAGAAAACCCACTTACAGCCTATTACCTTCCTATTTGATGGTATTGAAACCAAATCCCAAGTCTTATTATCATCTAAAGCTTTAATTTCCTCCAGCATTGCATTCTTCCATTCTGGTTTGGATAGTGCTTCTCCAATAGTTTTCGGAATGATGACAGTATCAAGAGTGGATATAAGTGTATAACTTGTTGGATTTAATCTATCATATGAAACAAAAGAAGATATAGGGTATGTGCATTGTCGTTTACCTTTCCTCAAAGCAATTGGTAAATCAAGAGTATGGTCAGGTGATACAACTTCTTCATCATCAGATTCTTGTGAAGGTGTCTCTAATTCCTGACTTGATTCTTCATTAGTATTGTGTCCACATTCTTGAGATGAAGTAACTGGATAGATTAACCAGTTATCATTATCACTTTCTTCTTGTACATACGGCCTTGTATCAGTCAATTGGAAAAATGGAGTGTCCTCTTCAAATGTAACATCGATTGATACTAAATACTTGTGCAAACTGGGACAAAAACACTTGTAACCTTTCTGAAGTCTTGAGTACCCCACAAATATACATTTTAATGACTTCGGGTCCAGTTTAGTTAAGTGTGGGTTTACATCTCTGACATAACACGTACATCCAAATACTCTTGGCTTCACTGGGTATAGCTGTTTATCAGGACATAAGACCTTAAAAGGGATTTTATATTCTAATACAGTTGAGGGCATTCTATTGATCAAGTGACATGCTATGGTTACTGCATCTGCCCAAAACACCTTGGGTACATTCATGTGAAATAGAAGTGCACGAGTAGTCTCAATTAGATGCCTATTCTTTCTCTCAACAACTCCATTTTGAGATGGTGTATCAACACATGAGGTCTCATGAAGAATTACATGTTTAGCCATATAATCACTAAACATACTAGATGTAAACTCCTTAGCATTATCACTCCTTAGAGTTTTAAGTGACACATTAAACTGATTTTTCACTTCAGCACAAAATGTACAGAAAATAGAAAATAATTCTGATCTATTTTTCATGAGATATAACCAAGTTACTCGAGTATGATCATCAACAAAAGTAACAAAATATTTATATCCTTTCTTTGAAACAACTGAGCAGGGAACCCATACATCAGAATGCACTAAATCAAAAGCAGAATTTGCTCTTTTATTTGATCTAGGGTATAAACTAACACGATGGTGTTTTGCAAAATGACATGATTCACAATTTATTGTAGACAAAGAACTAAACTGAGGACAAATTTTCTTGAGCAAGATTAATGATGGATGACCTAATTGACTGCGTGTCTTAAGTGCAGATACCATACTTGAGCAAGCCAGATTCTTGGATGTTTCAACATTGAGTGTGTATAGACCTCCAGATTCTTGTCCCCTACCAATAATCTGCCTCGTCATAAGATCCTGAAACTCACAGTGATCGGGAAAGAAAGATACACAGCAATTAAGATTGCGAGTAATCTGACTTATTGACATTAAATTGAATGATAGACTAGGTAAATATAGTACTGAGTTTAAGGGAAGTTGAGTATGTAAGTTAACTTTTCCAGTTCCATGCACATAGGTCTGTGAACCATCAACTAGTGTAACAGAGTGACTTGATTTGTTACTTTGAAAATTAGATAGTAAATCAGGATTACCTGTCATATGATCGGTAGCCTCTGAATCTATTATCCACTTGGTTATTGGTTTCTCAACACTGGCAACAGCAGCAGTAACAGTACTAGAAGAGGATGTTTGTCTTGATGAATTCTTTTCAAGTGATTCCTGATACTTTGCATACTTCTCAAACTCATCTGCAGTCATCAATACTGTCTTGTTGGCATTAGCGGTATTATTTGCCAAAGAATTCTTATACTGCAATTTTCTACACTCAAATTTAGTGTGTCCAGGTTTCTTGCAATAAGTACAAAATTTATTCTGAATTGGTGGCCTGACTGATGGAGGGATCTGATTTGGAGCACCTGTCTTTGATGTATGATTCCATGGTTGTCTATTATCAGTCTGATTTCCAGATTTCCAAGGTATATAATTCTTGCTATTGCTTATTAAAGCACTCTCAACCGGAGTATTAGACGTTGAACCAACCCCAGTACGAAGGATTCGACTAAAAACTTCTTGTAATGATGACAAATCTGATCCAAAAAGAATTTGTGACTTAGCTGATTCAAACTCAGAAGGTAGGCCTGCCAAGAAGCTCATTATCGCCATTTTCTCTCTCTGTTGTTGTTGAACTTTAACATCTGGGCTGATTGGAAGCAACAAATTAAACTCCTCATAAGTTTTCTTAAAAGTCATGAAATAGTTCATCAGCGTTTGTTCTTGCTTTTCTGATCTATAAAAAGATCTACATACATCATACATTCTTGTTAAGTTCCCTTTTCCAGAGTATAAAAATTCCAAATACTCCATCAACTCCTTCACAAACTCGCAATGGTCAACAAGACCAATAACCTCACTGTCAATTGCATTCCTGATCTGAAGAAACAGGCGAGCATCATCTCTCAACCACGCCAAATCTTTCTCATCAGTTGAATCAACTTTAGGTGGACTTTCTGTTAGATGATTACCTTTATCCATAGATCGGAGATAAAGTCGAATTGTTTTGCTCCAATTCAAATAATTCAGATTATTTAATTTGTGATCCGTGATTTTGGGCATCATCTCTAATGCTTTGCTTTCGCCCATCTTCGATGAACATGATTCCAGATACGAAGAGGAAAAACCCTAGCAGATTTCAGGATCGATGATTATGCTCTGATACCATGTTGAAATTAATGGAGATTTGAACGAAAGTTTTAAAAGCCAAAAATCTTAATATTATTTCATTACCTTATTCGTTTATAAGCATGAATACAAAGGTAAATCCGGCCGAAGCCTTATTGGGTCTAGATACAAACTAAAACATAAAATAAGAAATAACTAAAGAACTAATGAACTAAACACTGCAACAGAAACGTGTATACTACCCGAGACTGATATACACTAAACTCAAAGCATTAGATCTGATAACAACAGGTAAAATTGACCCCAAACCTTTAGAACCACCAGGAGGATGGGGAAAATCGACCCTCAACCTTTTGAGAAACGGCATTGCTCGAAGATAGGAAACTTCGGGAAGGTTCAAACCGATGAGTCGATGGTGAAAATAAGCCCTCAACCTTCTGAGAATCGATGTTGCCTAAATATAGGCAACACCAGGAAGGTTCAAACATCCAAGTCGCCCTCAACCTTTTGAGAACCAGCATTGCCCAAAGATAGGCGATGTTGGGAAGGTTCAAACTGCCGAGTCGACAGAGAAAATCGACCTTTAACCTTCTAAGAACTGGCATTGCCCGAAGGTAGGCGATGCCGGGAAGGTTAAAATCACTGGGTCAACGGGGAAGATCAACCCTCAGCCTTCTGAGAATCGGCATTGGCCAAAGATAGGCGACACCGGAAAGGTTCAAATCGTCGGGTCGACGGTGAAAATCGACCCTCAACCTTCTGAGAACTGGCGTTGTCCGAAATAGACAATGCCAAGAAGGTTCAAACCACCAGGTTGACGTTTAAAATCAACACTCAATCTTCTGAGAACCGGCATTGCCTAAAGATAGGCGACGTCAGGAAGGTTCAAACCATCGGGTTGACGGGGAAAATCGACCCTCCATCTTCTGAGAACCGGTGTTGCTCGAAGATAGGCGACGCTATGAATGTTCAATCCGCTAGGCCGATGGTGAAAATCAACTCTTAACTTTCTGAGAACCAGCATTGCTCGAAGATAGGCAACATCAAGAAGGAACCAACTTCTCTCTTTTTAGAATTTGCCGTTTCTCGAAATAAACGATGTAAGGAAGGCATCAACTTCCAACCTTCAGGAACCCAACGTTTCCCAATGATAGGCGATGTCAGAAAGGCAGAACCCCCACCTTCAGGAATCTGGCGTTGCTCGGAGATAGGAGGCATAAGGAAGGAAAATCTCTAAACTCAAGGAATCTATCATCTCCTGGAGATAAGCAATGTCAAGGAGAAAAACCATTAGTCTTCAGGAATTCGTTGTTGCCCTAAGATAAGTGAAGACAAGAAGGTTCAACAACTTACTCAAGAATCGGTTGGATGATTCGATCCCAACTTGCAGGAACATACCATCACTCAAATATTTGTGATGCTAAGGAGGGACCCTCAGAGTGGAACCATTAATATACTGGCTTTCAGAGAATGAAGCCGGAGCTTGATCGACGGCCCTATCTTTAGGAATCTATCATTCCTGAAGATAGGAAGTGTCAGGAAGGTATCAAATTCTAGCCTTCAAGAAACTGGTAATGCCCAAAGGTAGGTGCCGTCAGGAAGGTACAAGCCCTAATCTTCAGAGATCTAGTATCACCCGAAGATAGGCGACGTTCGGACATCATAACCATAAAGTTTGTCGGTATGTTCCATCGCCCAAAGATAGGCGATACCAAGAATCAACCCTTGGATTCGAACCCTTTATATGCTTGTTTCCAAAGATAGAAGCTGGTGCACGATCGGATTTCCAACCTTGAACTTTAGGAACTCAATTGTTGCCTGGAGATAGGCAACGTCAAGAAAGGAATGCTCGGAATTAAGCAATTAAACCGCCGGTTCATGGAGATAGGGACCGGTGTGTAGACAGAATTCTGGAAACCGCAGAGGAAGTGGAATCATGGAAGGCTCCCATAAAGGACTATTGATTCGAAGGAATTCTCTCTAAGGGCAGGAATGATCGGAAGAAACTACTTCAAAAAGCGCCATGGTTCATGGGGCAAGATGGGGCACTTTACAAGAGAGGATTCTCCTTCCCTTTGCTTCGGTGTGTAACTAAGGATGAGGCTAGGAAGATCCTCATGGAGGTCCATGAGAGTAGCTATGGAGATCACACTAGCGGGCATACCTTGGAAAAGAAAGTGTTTTGCTATGGATATATCTAGTTGATGATAAATTTGAGTGTTGCTAACTATACCAAATTGCTAACTATACCAAACGGTGTCACCGGTGCCAGAAATTTGCGAAGATACCAAGAGCCCCATTGACGGAACTTACCCAAATGGTCAGCTCATAGCCATTTGCAATTTGGGAAATCAAAATTACTGGTGTGCTATCGGTGGCGAAGAGAGGAGCTAAGTGTACTATCATTGCGGTTGACTAAATTGTGAAATGGGCCAAAGCGGAACTTCTTGCCATAATCATGATGAAGAAGGCAAACAAAAAAGTGGAAGAAATGATCCCAATAAAATTAGAGATCCCTTTTCATCGACCCTAAACATTTCAACCCTTACCTTCAGGAACTCGCCGTTACCCAAAGATGGGAAACGTTGAGAAGGTATAATCATAAACCTTTAAGAATCTGGCGTTGCCCAAATATTGGCAACGTCAGGAAGGAAAGCTCTAGATTTTAGGAACCCGGTGTTGTCTGAAGATTGGCAACATCAGGAAGGAGCCCTCGGAATTGGGCCATTGATATGCTAGTTTCTGAAGATGGAAACTGGTACACGGTTGGAGTGTTGACCATAATCGTCGGAAATTTTACCGTGCTAGGAAAATAGACAACTTCAAGGAAGGGTAACTAGAATCGGATAATTTGTCCTGCATGTTTAACTCGTAAGAATGCCCATACCCATGACAAAAACATATGAATGAGGAGTAAATATTACAGATAATGTCCCCCAACGAATGGGAGCAGCGAGGATCTTGGACTATTGGAAATGAAAGTCGACCAAGGGAAACTTGACCTAAAACATCAGGTATCTGCCATTGCCCGAAGATAGGTGACGTCAGGATGGTATAACCATACAGGGTCGATCAGATAATTCAACTCCAACTTGCATGAATGACCATTTCCAAGAAGTAGGTAACGTCAAGAAGGATGCTTGAAATTGCAATTCACGCGCTAGTTTTGGAGAGATCGAAATACGTGCATGTTTGAACTCCTGCAACAATGCTAGCGGCTAAGCGGGACATGCTTGGTCGGAAATAAGCAAGGATAAACATGGAGAATCAAAGGATGGCATTGCTAGACTTTCCCAATCCAGGATTAGGATTGGGAAAACACACTTAGATTGGGGGCATTCAGATAATTTTCCCTACAAAATTTAGCTACTACTAGTGCCCAAAGTTGGGCATTTTGAAAAAACAAGCTCCGCATCTAGGATTTAGTTCACGACAAAATCGTGCAAAAAGGGAATGAACGTCCCAACAGCTGCTCCGAGGCAGTAAGGAGCGACGTGAAACTAAGATTGTTCACGACTAACAGTTGGATGAAAGGAACACAACCAAACACAAGAAGGAATAACTATGGAGTTGGTTAATAATGGTTTTGTTTCGCCAAGAGGAGCACTTTGGCAGCTATATATAGGGCCAAATAACGGAATATAGCTAAAGCAATAGCAGGAATATTATTTACATCCATAAAGTTGCGATAAATAAGCATATTGCATGGAAACATATGTATATAATATAGGAAAATTCCATTACCAATAGTGACATTATATATGTAGAGACAGTGGGGGTCGCACCCAAACAAACACAACTAACTTAGAGCAAAAACAAAGAGTACAGACTATAAGACCAAAAAGAATAATGGTAGGCCATCAAGCTTCGAGTGACCCCTACTTGCTCTTCCCTCTTCGACCAAGGCTTTTAAGGCTATGTACTCATTTAGAAGAGGAAGCTGATTTAGCAATGGCCCTGTAGGAACAACTATGCCTCGTAATTCGACAGTGATCAACCGTCCTAGCATAACAGGAATAGAAGGTGAAACCTAAGCCTTGGAGGATCCAGATTCAGGAGGAGTAGACTTACCATCACCAGACTTGAAATGCAGTGATCGGCGAATCACTCTAAACAAGGGAAGTTGAAGTTCAACATGGTTAAGTATGTTTTATTTTGAACAATAAACCCATATGACCAACGTCAGGAGTCCGAAGGATGGCGATGTGTGTTGACCAGTCAGACTCCGAGCGTTGACCAAGGCAAGTGAAAATTGTTAATCTATGCAGTATGAGTCATGTGTCCCACATACGACAAATGGACCATCCTGTGTAGATAGCTCTCTCGTGCTAGAAAAAGGATCCATGTTGTACAATGGATTTGTGCATCGAATCTTACCTGTTATCGATTAACAATTGATAATGGAACCGCTGTCTAGAGTGACATGGAAGCTTTTCTTTTTAGTGACATGCGATGTACAGTGATGGGAAAAGCATAGTGATGAAATCATCCAACACAACCGTTCCTAAAGTGAATCATCTTATTGGAGTTTAAGAGGTAATACAACAACGGTCGTGCGTTGATAGGAGTTAGCGGAAGTCAGAGAGTCGGCTATGTCATCAAAGCAGCGTGAATACGAGCTAGGAAAAGCTTGAGATCGACCACAGGTCAAGCGCAACCCAAAGTTTGACTATCTCCACCAAGAAGCAATCGATCGCACCACCACCGTCATCACCATCACCATTTCTCCAGCCTTAGATGAATTTCACTGGGTGGCTAGTAGAAATCAGGGGCTAAAAGCTCTCAGCGATGACTTGAAGGATTTGGAATTGGAATCTCTTGGTGGAAAAGGAAAAGCAAAAATGAAAACAAAACACGGTAAAGAGAGGCTTGTTCATCTATGGCATGGAACGATCTCCGAAGTGTAGATCGGATCTCCAGAGCATAGATCTTGTCCTTAGCATGAAGAATATAATTCTAGCAATGCAAAGCAATTGAAGGAACATCTACCGGACAAAGAAAATGCTTCGAAGCGGTCCTTGATTGATTAATCGAATTTAAGAGATGGAGTATTGAAGCTTGTCTTGATCCAGAGCACACTTTGTTTTCAAAGAAAGCATACCCTAGGGGGAAGTGTTAATTAGGTTTTTAACCAAGTAGAATTCAACAGGAAGTAAAAAGTCAAGATGAATACAAAATGACTCAAGAACTCGGGAACACGGTTAGAAGGAGTAGAGAATTGGACTCATGAAGAATCATTGGAATTCGAGCTAAGTAAACCACTCAGTACCAAGAGGAACCTCTTGATCCGAGAGGAACCACTTGGTACTGAGAGGTTTTTCTTCCCATATAAGCCTTCAACAACTACATGAACATCACCTACAAATCCCACCGTCCGTCATTAAGAGCTTTTCCCGAATATTGGATAAGCAACTTCAAAGATTGACGAAAAAAAGCAAAGAAGACAGACCATGTTAAGCACGATCAAGTAGATTATCGGAAGGAACTTGATATTCAATGAAAATAGCTTAAAACACATCAGAAAGGGAATAGAAGTATGATGCATATGGAAAAGTTGACCCACCACCGAGCAAAAGCTCTTGGTACAGAACCCTATACAAGTGACTTCTAATTCTGTAATCAACAATGAATAAAACTATAAAGTGGACATAGACAAGAGATTGTCGAACCACTATAAAAATCTTGTGTCTTGCTATTCTTTTTCTACTATTTTTGCTATTATCAGCTAGATCTTGGTCTCATAGGTTCCCTACAACGTTCCTTTGAATGTTGATCCACTTTTGGAGTCAAAAAATATAAAGTTTTCAGTTTTTCACCACCAATAATAAAATAAATAAAAATCAAACTATTTCAATGGTTATTTCTTCCACTTTTGCCATCAGTTTAGGGTATGCTATTTTTAACTGTATGTGGGGGTTGAAAAATTATATATCAAATTTGGTTTTCAATTACAATTTACAACAGATAAAAATGAAAAAGCAAATCTTAGTTTTTATCTAGAAGTTCGTAGTCTGTTTAAGGAAACCACAAGAGTTTATGGATCTATTTGTTTAAAAAGCTAAATTCTGAATTTCGATTGATATACTTTGAATTTTAAATGCCGATTGCTGAACCTTGAACTCTGAATAATCACTTATCTGTTGTTTTCATTCTAAAATTCCTGAGTATGATTAATAATTATGTTTCTTTTAACAATATTTCCCCCTACGTCAAATGGTTTTTAAATAAGGATTATTAAAAGAAGGAAATTGAAAATTTTTAACTTAAAATTAAAATTCTTTAAATTAACAGAAGTTTGAATTGAGAGAAAATTGAATACCAGAAAAGGTCATAAAAATGTTAATTTTGGAAGATAAAAATTTCAAATTAATTACGGATGTTTTAGTGGGAAATTATAATTTCTATAAATAGTGGATTTTTAGACCTTTAACTTTTCAATTTTTGGAATTTCTAGCTGTTTGCTCAAAAATTGGGCAAACACTTGTTAATCTGATTTTTAATTTAGCCTTGTTGGATTGTGTTTATCTTGCGACTCTTTAGACATTTCAAGTTATAATGAAATGATCTTTAGCGGATACCGACGTAATTAGCAAATTCGAGATTCTGAAAAGCAATAAGGAAAGAACAAGTGACACGGGGTTTTTATAGTGGTTCAGGCAGAATGTGCCTACATCTACTTTCCATCTTATTATCCCTTCTTAGATTTGGTTACAAGTACAAGATTGCTTGGAATGATTAGAGAAATTAGAATAACTAGGGTGATAGATCTCAGTAGAGTTTCTCCCTTTTTCCCGAACATTCGTCCCCATTGTTGTTGAGAAGCTTCGGTATTTATAGAGTAAGATTGTGAGGTCTGGAGGAGAGGTTATAACTGCCTGGGTCTGGTTCGGTATTTGTGTTTGGGATTGGTGGCTCAGTAAGCCTGGATCGGCAATCTCCATCCTTTGTTGGTTCGGCAATCTTCATCTTCCTTTGGTTCGGCAATCATCATCTTTGGAGAATCCTCTTTGCCAATCCAAACATCTGGTTCGGTGATCTTCATCTTCAGAGGATCCTCTTTGCTGGTCCAAACATATGGTTCGGCATGCCTATTACACCGAACCAAATGTTTGGTTCGGTAAAATGGTGGGTCGTGCCGGACCAAATATTTGGTTCGGCATACAAGAGAATGCCAGACCAAACATTTGGTCCGGTACTTCTGAGGATGCCGGTCCAGATACTTGGTCCGGTATACTATAGGGTACCGGACCAAATATATGGTCCACCATTTGCTTGCCTTGGGCTTCTTCTTCCTTTGTTTACCAGAAAACCGGCCCAACACTTGCCCCCCAAAGCATGTTGGGCACTGCTCGGCATGCTTTGTTCTGGTTCGGTCAGTAGCTCCTATTACCGAATGCCACATCCTATGACTATTCGTCTTCCCATCTTCTTCCTTAAATACCGCCTTCCTTCTCCATTCTTCTTCCTATTTTCTCGATCGAAATTTCCTAACCTATCTTGTTCAGTTGTAAATAGCTTCTAGGTTCTTCCATCACCGTCGACCTTCAGTGCTTACGTGTTTTTTGCAAATTTGAGGTAAGTGTTTTCTCTTTTTGGTACTAGGTTTCGAAATTCTAGGGTTTCGATGCTGGGTGACTCGATTTAAATCGTTGAGAGACTAGAGTAGTTAGGTGCTCATTCTCCTAAGGTTGTTCGAGCTGTTGGGAAATTCGCATTGGTTATGTGAGCACATGTAATTATTCTCTCACAAAGTATTTGACCCATTGCCTGAATGGTTTGTAACTGGCAGAGACCATAGGGGTAGCATATTTGTTTGTCTGATTGTTAGGTGGAAGCTAAGGTTTACCCTGGACCGGCAATCGGTGTATGGCCCTATCTGGTTTGGCATTGGCTCTTGACAATGCCGGACTAAGTTCGTCGAGTAGAATTTGGTAAGGCCGGGGATGTGGAATTCTAGTTAGGTTTGATGATAGGAGATTCCAAACATGTTTTTAACCTCTATTCGTAATTTGGACCTTTTTGCTGATGTTCGCCTCCCTCTTTTTTTTACAGGAACATGTCTTCTGGTCGTGAAACCCGTTCGAAGTTTGCAGCTTCACAGCCTGCTGGAGCAGGTTCTTCTTCTGTGGATGTTCCAACTAACCTCCCTAAGCACCCCAGCTCTGCTTACTCACTAGTGGAAGGTTATGCTCCTAACCAGATGTTGGCTAGGCCTTCTGAATGCTATCCCAGTGTACTAACGACTGAGAAGTTAAACTCCATAGCTACCACGTTTAGGATAAATCGTAGAGATATGTTATTGCCTGGCTCGGATGACAAAGCCGCCTTCCCTCCAAGCGGGTATATAGCGTACAAAAAATATCATTGCATGTGTGGAGCGATCCAACCACTTAATGTTTGGATTGTAGGCTTTGTCATTTATTTGAAGGTCGCTCTAATGCAGCTTTAGACAAACTCTTATGCTATCCTGACGTCCCTATATCTGATATTCATGAAGCGGTATCAGAGGCCTCTAACTCATAGGGAGATTAGGTATTTGTACAACATGAAGAGTTATAGGAAGGGTAGCCCTTTTATCAGCTTGGAGTCAGCACACAAGTTCAAGCCCATCCTGGATTTGTATTCCAAATTTAGCATGTTCAAGAAGGAGTATTTCTTTGTTCATGATGATGTTGTGGCTCAACATTATTTCACCTCTGGATGTAAGTAGCTACTTTTAACTTTCTTAGTTTTCTTTCGCCTCGGCTACTTACCCCTTCATAACTTCTAGGTTGCGTGAATGCGGGAGAGGATGACAGTTTAAAGAAGATGGCCAAGGAGATATTAGCTATTCCAGAGGCCGAGCGAGAGGCCGCGTTCCTACTTCGTGATCCAGCCCTTCGGTTTTACAACCTGATTGGGCCTAGGAAATCCGTGTACAAGATTAGGCTGAGTTCGATTAAGAGAGAGAAGAGGGCTGAAGGAGACAAAGGGGATAAGGGCAAAGGTCCGGATGAGGAGGTTGATGCAGCTAAGGCCCCGAAAAAGCTGAGACATAGAAAGGGTGCAGTTTGCCCTCCCCGCTCCGGGAAATCCGTGCGCATTCAAGAAGTCTCCACTCCTGGTGATGAGGAAGGCTTACATTCGGAAAGGGAGAGTAAAGAGGAGGAAGGGTCAGAGAGTGATTCTGAGGCGACGATAGGGGAAGCTCCCGCATCTCCAGATGTGGACATAATGGGTAGTGAAGGCCCCAGTGTGGATCCTTTAAAGGATGTTGAGGCTGTGCGGGAGTGGTCCGACCAGTTGGAACGCCCTGACTCAGTCCCCGGACCACTTCCTATTATAGACCCTCCTCGAGAAAACATGGCTCCAAGTGACTCGAGTGAAGTCTCGCCTCTTCCGGTATCTGGTGGAGCTGGCATTGGCGAGGAAGTCGGGCTTTCCCCAGGTACTTTCGATTATTGTATGGATTTTGAGATTCACTTTAAGAAATTTTTATTTTTTAATGGGTCTCAGCCCCTACCTGATTCTCAACCCAATAATGTTTTGTTGCCGAGAGTTCTCCCTCCATCGAGTGATGTTCCATTCCAGAGTATTTCCCACTTGAGTGAGATCCCGCCTCGGCCACACGATCCACCTTATTCTAAGGGTTTGTAGCAGCTTGTAGTGTCCTTAGTGTCTTAAGTGTTTTTGTTTCTTGAATTCTTTCTGGTTCTCAGTTCTAATGCGACTAAGTATATTTCAGGGAAAAGGAGGAACAAAGTGTCTAGGCGTCTGGAGCAATTTAAACGAATGAAGACCGCTCCCGTTCCTCCCCGGTGGCATCTCAAGAGGAAGGAACCATGGTAGAGGAAGTCAGTAAGGCCTCGTTGGGTTTGGATAAGGGAGAGAGCCATGGATCTTCCCACAAACACGTGAGGTCCCCAGAGAAGGAGGCCACCTCCCTAGGCTCTCAAACTTCCTCGCGTCGTCGATGTCATTTCCCTACGGGTACAGAAGTGCATGAAGTGCCAAATGAGTTGGGAGAAGGTATTGCGGGCCCTGCTTCTTCAACTCATCAGCAACGCGTACGGAATCCTTTCGGGAGTCATCCTTATATCAACCCTGATTATGCAGGTCGTCGTACCGTGGATCTCGATATTGAGTTTCTTCTTCCTCGTAACTCCTTGGTCCGGATATTAGATGAGGCTAATTCTTTGGATTTTTCTAATCTGACAACTAGGATGGTTCAAATTACTGATGAGACTTGCAATATTGTTGACTATCATACTCGCTTGGCCAGAGCTAGTGAAGAGGTTGGGAGTGCCAACGTGCGGTTATGTTTAGAGATGGAGGATGTTCGCAAGGCGCTCGGGGAAAAAGAGGCTGAATTGGCAATGGTTGAAGCGTCTTATGAGTCTGAAATGAGGAAGGTCAAGGAAGAAGCCATAAAAGAGGCCAAGGATGAAGCAATGAAGGAGGCTACCGCTATATGTCAAGCCCAGATTGATTTGGCCATCAACTCCGTGGATGAAGCCCAGGAAAAAGATATGGAACGACTTCGCTCCCTTAAAGGTAGAGTAAAGAAGTCGGAAACAGCCCTGGCTGAGCTGAAAGAGTCCAGGGGTGATGGCTAAAGGAGAAAGACTCCTACCGGGCTGAAATTGATAGGCTGAGGGTAGATCTGGTACACTCGAAGAAAGATAAGGAGCTATATATGAACAAGGTAGTATTTCTCCAGACTAAAGCTGACAAGGCTAGTGAATTTTGCGACACTGTTAACCGGATGCTGAAGGATACGTATTACATGTTTTGGAAGCAAAAGAGCTTTCAGTGGATGGTGACTACCCTCAGGTGATGGCTGGAATTCATGCTCAGCTTATTAAGGAGGCCAAGGCTGCAGCTGCGCACGAGGGAGGGGCCGCTTATGATGTTATGATAGTGAACAACCAATTTTCCTCGGAGGAAACCAAAGCCATCGCAAGAGGGTATGGGTTATTGGAGGAGAAGGAAGGTGATGATGATGGTTCTGATCTCAAGGGGCTTGGTGATCCGCCTCATGCTACCGCAGGTATCACATCCTCTTATTTTGTCATTACTTATTCCATATTGAGAAGTTCGTGATCTTTATCATTCGTATTGTGCAAGGACACCTTTGGGACGAGTCAAGCCTTCAACGAAAGTTACCGAAGGAAGTGAGCCAAGTGGCAAGGATATCCCCTTGTCATAAAGAGGCTTTGTTTTCCCTTTTTTGTTTTTGGTCTGTGAGAAATGTATGGTTGTTTTGTACCTATAAATACGGATAAAAACTTGTGTATGTAAAAAGGTTTCTGATGTTTAATGTTTCAGTTTATGCTTTTCACATGCTTGTAATTGTTTCTGTGATGCATGACTTTTATAGATTGTGTATGAATTATTTATGACTTATTTATTCATTATCATGTTAAAAATCGTAATCGTGTGCTCTTCTTCATGGCCGATCGCTAACGACAACTACTCGGGCTAGTGCTCGTACCATAAGTATTATTCGATTTGTCGTTGCCGGCATAATGCCGATCGTCAAGTGCGAACGACCCCTGGCTGCAGCCATGCCTTAATCTAGGGGTTTATAATCGGTTCGCAGTTGCCGGCGAGGCAAATGCCAATGACGAACTGCCCAGGCTATGAATCGTTCCTGATCGGTGGCTTATAATCGGTTTGTCATTGCCACCCTAGGGTTGCCGATCATCAGCAATGAATTGCATGGGCTTAATTTGTGCCCTTGATCATGGCTATCTCACTTTCATTGCTGCCGGCGAGTGTCTGCAATCGCTTGCAGTAAGGATTGTCATCGAATGAAAAAGTACGTAATTAATATAATTAACTCAAGACACCAGGATTTTTATAGTGGTTCAACCGAAATATGCCTACGTCCATTTTCTTTCTTTTATTACTTTATTCAATACGTATTTCTTATAGCTCAAGAGAAATATCGGCGGACGTGTTGGAGATTCCACGCCTTTCCGAACACCTCTCCATCTACTGTTGACAGGATGTAAGCTCCATTGTGAAGATCTTTATGAACAACAAATGGTCCTTCCCAAATTTGATCTAATGCCCCAGGTCATGGGAAGACTCGTTTGAGAACCAAGTCTCTTTCTTGCAGTGTTCGAGGCTTCACCTTGGAATTATATTGCCTCGCCACCTTCTGTCTATGAGCGGCTACTTTGAGGGCATCATCATTTCTCTTCTCCTCGATCAGGTCAAGTGATATGTTTAATAGCTCCTCGTTTTCTTCCGGATTATAGTGTATTCTTCGGTGCGAGGGGACAACTATTTCGACGGGGAGCATGGCTCGGTTCCGTATGCCAGTGCAAATGGAGTGTGCCCTATCGCGGTTTTATAAGAAGTTCGGTCGACCCACAAAGCCGTAGACAATTCGTCGACCCATGCCCCCTTGGATTTTTCCAGTTTCTTCTTGATCGGTGTTTCCAACACCTTGTTCACTGCTTCGACTTGTCCGTTTGCCTGTGGATATGCCACAGCTGAAAAGCTTCGGGCAATCCTATGTTCGTGGCACTAATTAGCCAATTCCTTGCTATCAAATTAGAGTCCGTTGTTCGATATGATTTTCTGTGGCACCCCATACCTGCATAGGACGTTACGTATTAGAAATTTATCACTTTGGTAGATGAAACCTTGTTTAAAGGTTCCGCTTCCACCCATTTGGTGAAGTAATCCACTGCCACTATGGCGTATTTCGCTCCTCCTCGACCCATGGGAAGTTCCCCGATTAGGTCAATCCCCCAGATGGCGAAGGGCCATGGACTAACCATCTGGGTTAGACCAGTAGGTGGCAGTCTTGGAATTTTGGCAAATCTCTGGCACTTTTCGCATTTTCTAGCAAACTTGGTTGCATCGTTGTTTAGTGTGGGCCAAAAGTACCCATAGTGTAGGATCTTTCTGGCTAGAGTTTGACCGCCGGTGTGGTCGCCGCAACTTCCTTGGTGTATGTTGTTGAGAATATCTTTCACTTCGTTTCCTGTGACACACTTCGGTAGAGGATTGGGAAACCCACGACGGTACAAGACGCCCTCTTGGATGGTGTAGTGGGATGCCTGAAAGAGGCTATGCGGTAGGATCGTATAATATGGAATAGTGGAATGGTTTAGGTAGATAGCAATAAGCAGTAAGTAAAGTAGACACCAAAACTTTATACTGGTTCGGACCTCTTGTCCTACATCCAGTCCCTAAGCTCCTCTTAGGAATTCAACTAACCAACAACCCTCACTTAACCCGGAGGAATAGGTTTACAACTTACCCGAACAACCGAACGGGATTTCTTGCCTCAACTACCGAAGAGGACTTCAACTAGATACAAAGAGTATTTCTGACTTATTGTGTTCTTGATAACACTAATGAGTCTAATTGAGTACAACTTTCATATAATCTTATCCTCAAGAATATGAAATGTGTTTATGAAGATTTAGGAAATATAAATTGCTATGAATCAAAAGAGTATTTAAGATAAATCAGAGATTCAAGCAATTGAAGTGGTTTGTGATTGCTTTTGAAAACTTAAGAAATCTGAAAGTATATTCAAGAAAATAGAGAGATTAAAGCAATTAGAATTGGTGATTTGCAAATGATAGAAACATGTATTTATAGGTGTAGAAGAGGTGTATCTATTTGCAAAAGATTCGGGCAAGAGATGCATCCATTACCATTGGAGAATGGTTGCAACTCTTGGGAAGAAGAAGGTGCCTTTTCATTAAAAATTCGCAGGTTCGAATTCAGTCAACTGAACAGGGAATTTCAGTCGACTGAAACTGTGCATGTTGTAATTCTGTAACAGGTTCAGTCGACTGGGAATACCTGTTCAGTCGACTGAACTATTAGTTTTTGCACAGTGAATGTTTTTCTAAAAAATGAAGTTATGAAACGTGTTCTAGTGTTTTGTGCTAGCCTCTTGAGGATAGATTTTAACAATGAATCTAAACTAAGACCAATATTTAAATCATACTTATGGTATCTTTGGTCTTCATAGTTCTCCCTTTAGCTTTGCACATATCTCTTCCTTTTTGTTGAAGCACATTGTCATTGATCAAAATATAGTGTATCAACAATGCCTTCCTTAGGATTTTTATAATCTCATTGCAATTTGCCGGTAAGATTCCTTCTTGTAAGTCTTTGATGATGGGGGTCATCCATGTCTCTTTGCTACTATTGATGGGTGTGATCTGAAGACATTCGAAGCTTAGTGTGGCTTGCATCATGACAGGGGTTGCCCCTAGCATCGGCTCGTTTCTCATGCTAGCTTCTTTGGCGAGGGCATCCGCTTCTCGATTCTCCTCTCATGGGATATGTTTGATTATATAGTAGTCTAGCTCATTCGGGAGGGTTTCAGTCTTGTTGAGGTAAGAGGCAAGTCTGTGCCCGTGAGTCTGAATTCCCCAAGGATTTGGTTTATGATTAGCTGTGAGCCACTGTGTATGCATATCAATTTGATCCCCATTTCCCTAGTGATTTCCAAGCCAGCTATTACTGCTTCGTATTCAGCGTCGTTATTGGTTGCGGTGAATTCTAGCCTCGGCGCTTAACTTTCTTCCTCGAGGCATGATGATTACTATTCCTACCCCGAGCCGAGCTCGTTGGATGCTCCATCCACAAACATATTCCACTCGACTGTTTCTTCTGTTCTGATGGTCGTATCCTCTTCCTGAACGGTGAATTCAGCTATGAAATCAGCCAGGGCTTTCCCTTTGATTGCGATGCATGGATGGTAGGTGATGTCATACTGGCCTAGCTCGATGCACCATTTTAGCAGGCGTCTTGATGTATCCGGTTTATGTAGGACCTGACACAATGGTTTATTTGTTAGGACCTTTATGTAGTGAGATTGGAAGTAATGCTGCAATTTCCTGGACGCTATGTGCAAACAGTAGGCCAATTTTTCGATCTTCGGATATCTAGCCTCTACCCCTGTAAACCTCTTCCTGATGAAATATACTGGTTTTTGGATATGGCCATCTTCTCGTACCAAGGCAGCGCTCAATGCATGGGGGGACACAGCTAAGTACAAGTAGAGGCTTTCTCCATCTACCGGGGTAGAGAGCACTGGTGGTTTCTGCATGTGTCCAGCAGGCTTTGGAAAGCCGAGTGGCATCCACCGGTCCATTCAAACTTTCCCTTGTCCTTTTTTAGAGCTTCGAAGAATGGGATGCACTTGTATGTGGCCTTGGATATAAATCTTCTTAGAGCGGCTACCTTCCCGTTTAGACTCTGCATTTCCCTTCGTGTGGCTGGTATTTTGTTGTCCTTCAAGGCTTTGACTTTTTCGGGACTCGCTTCAATCCCTCTAGCGTGCACAATGAAACCTAAGAATTTTCCCGAGGATACCCCAAAGGAGCATTTCAACGGATTCAGCTTCATCTGGTATTTGCGCAATATCTGAAACATTTTGTTTAGGTGGTGTGTAAATGATCTATTTCTTTTCTTGATTTGACAAGCATGTCGTCGACATACACTTCCATGGAGTGACCAATCTGCTGCTCAAACATCTTATTAACCAAGCGTTGATAGGTTGCACCAGCATTCTTAAGCCCGAAGGGCATGACCTTGTAGCAATATAGGCCTAGATCTGTGATAAAGCTAGTGTGTTCTTGGTCTGGTATATGCATGGGAATCTGGTTGTACCCCGAATAGGCGTCCATAAATGATAACAATTCATGCCCTGCTGTTCCGTACACTAGTCGGTCGATTCGAGGCAGGGGAAAACAGTCCTTGGGGCAAGCGTCATTGAGATTGTAGAAGTCGATGCAGGTTCGCCATTTCCCATTGGAATTTTTCACTAGAACTGGGTTGGAGATCCATTTGGGGTAGATAGCCTCGCAAATAAAACTGTTGGCGAGTAGATTTTTTACTTCCTTGTTGAGGGCAGCTGAGCGTTCCATCCCCATGCTCCTTTTCTTCTGCTTGACCGGGATTTTGGTTGGGTCCATGTTTAGGTAGTGACAAGCTATCTCGGGGGATATTCCCACCATGTCTTCGTGGATCCATGCGAAAAAATCCAAATTTCTACGTAAGAACCCTATCAATTGGATTTTCAGATTTTTGTCTAGCTGCGACCCTATCTTGGAAAGCCTTGTGCCATCGTGATCATCTTTTGGAACATGTTCCATAGCCTCCATGGGCTCGGCGTTGGCCTCCTCCTCTCTATCTCTTGGATATAATTCATTAAACGGGTCGCTAGTATACTCAAGAGGAGGGGCCTTCTTTGATTGCTATGCTTCCACAGTTTTGGCACAGAGGGCAACCTCTACATTTTTACCCTTTTCCTTCCTTTTGTTCTGGTGGAGTTCTGTCACATAACAATCGCTGACTACATCTTGGTCGCCTTCTACTTCTCCTATTCACCCATCGGTAGGGAACTTCATTTTCAAGCACTAATGGGCTAAGACTATCTGGAAATCTGATAATACAGGTCTACCCAGAAATGCGTTATAAGCAGAATGTCTATCTATCATCATAAATGTTTTCTTTCGGATAACGGATCAAGGGTGGCTTCCTAGTTCAACAAACAAGTCCAACTGCCCAAGCGGAATTGTGGCTTCTCCAGTGAATCTCCTTAGGGGCTTATTGCATGGCGATACATCTTTTATTGATAACTTCATTTATTAGAGGCATGTTTGAACAATATATTCACTGAGCTTCCCGTATCGACCAAAATGTGGAACACCTATGTTGGGCTGATCCAGGCGGAAATGACCATGGGATCGGTATGTGGGTACTACTTTCCAACCAAATTCTCATCGCTGAAGGTTATATTGGTCCTTTCTCTTCGTTTGGCGAGGTGCCCTTCTGTAATGGAATGAACATATCCTTCTCCATCCTTCAAAGATTTTCCGTACCTCTCCATCTCGGCCCAACTTCCGCCGGCTGAATGCGGGCCTCCTGATATAGTATGGACAATTATTTTTTTCATGATTAGAGCAGCTCGTACTTTCTTCTTCTTTGTTATTTCCGTGTCGAAGCGGCCCTGGCCCTTCGTGGGTCGAAGCGGGAGAGTTATGTTTTTGCTGCACGTATCATTCCAGTTTCCTTTTCTGATGTATTCTTCAATAAGGTTCCGCAAATGCTGACATTCTTCTGTGTTATGTCCGTGAGACTCATGGAAGCGACAGTACTTTCCCATCCTGACCGCAGCTTCCTATTCCTTCTTATATGGAGGGCGTTTGTACTTCAATTCGTGTTGAGTAGCCAAGTAAAT
This sequence comes from Allium fistulosum, assembly GCA_030737815.1. Lineage (NCBI taxonomy): Eukaryota > Viridiplantae > Streptophyta > Magnoliopsida > Asparagales > Amaryllidaceae > Allium > Allium fistulosum. Next base: position 637,710,819 of record CM060907.1, on the reverse strand, counting down.
GTTTTCCACAGTGTCATTCAGAGGAGTGTAGGAATCAAATCTTGGTCCCAGTCTGTATCGTCGTTTATTGCTTCTTTCAGTTCCGGGGTTGCCTTGACGGTTACTTTTATCGTCATTGTTTGGCTTGCTCCCTTCTCCTCGAGGTGGGAATCTCATGTTTCCATGGGAGGCAGAACCCCCTACGGGTTGCTCTCCATGCCGGAGAGCCACTGCGTGTTCCAATCTCATATCATATATTTTCCTACTTCATGGCAGAATTCCTGAAGAGTTAAAGGCTTCTCCTTTGTCAGTCTTTTTGCAAGTTTTGAGTCCGGGTGGATGCCTCCGCATAGTGCCATTAATGTAAGTCTTTCATCCGCGTTTTGAACCGCTGCTGCAGTTGCGTTGAAATGGGTAAGGTATTGCTGCAGATCTTCCCCCGATTTCTGTTTTACGTCGAACAAGGAATAAGCGTCTCTAGGCTGTTCCATATAAATTCGGAACTAGCTTATGAACTTTTCCTTTAACAATTCCCAAGAACTGATGGATCCGTGAGGTAGGCAACAGAACTATATGGTTGCTAAATCTGACAAGAATAGCAAAAAACATTTACATAGTACACCTTCAGTTGCTCCATTCATGAGCATGTGCTAAGAGTATCGTTGTAGGTGGACGATTGGGTCAGAGGTGCCCTTATATGGATCCATGGTGGACATCTTCCATTCTCGAGGCTTGGCTGTTGCCTCTATGTCCCTAGTGAAAGGGCTGAATACTCTGGCGCATATCCCCCTTTTAAGTTGTTCGCGCCTGAGGTACTCCCTGAAGAGACGCGTCATTCTTTCTTCGGACTCGGGAGCATCCCTGGGAGAAGCGGGGCCCTCTCTTTGATAGTGATGGCGTTTGGTGCCTTGATTGAGGCCAAACTGGCGATGATTGGTTCGAAGTGTGATAGGATCAACCATAGATGGTCCATGTCTAGGGCCCCTTGACTGGGCCCAGCTCTCAACGATCTCTCTGGACTAGCTTCGGGTTGAGTCCTGACTCGACTTCGAGCCCTTGGATCTTCCTGATTGAACTCATCATTGGCGGGAGATCTGTTGCTTCTACGTGACTCTCTAGACTGGGATTCACCCTGGGATCCGGTATTGTGAGTGGATTCCTCTGTGCCCCTTAAGCGTGTCATGAGTTGGTCCACCAAAGCTTCTTGTTGGGCAGCGAAGCGGTCAGTCATCTCATTCACAACCCTTTCTAAGTCTTCTTGGGTGACAACTAAGCCTGGAGGTAGGGAGCGAGTAGTTGGGTTTTCTTGATCTTTTTGGATGGGGTTGAGCGTATTTCCAGTAGCTCCATTCTTACCCTTGTCATCATTTCTCTTAGAGGGAGCCATGTTCTAATGATGCGCTAAGGTTGGAAGAATAATGGACATGAGAGTTTGGCTTTCTATGCCCGCCCCTTCTCAGTGAAAGCACCAAAAATGTTTGATCAAAAATTGGGCAAACACATGTTAATCTGATTTTTAATTTAACCTTGTTGGATTGTGTTTATCTTGTGACTCTTTAGACGTTTCAAGTTACAATGAAATGATTCTTAGCGGATACCGACGTAATTAGCAAATTCGAGATTCAGAAAAGTAGATAAGGAAAGAACAAGTGACACAGTGTTTTTATAGTGGTTCAGCCAGAATGTGCATACATCCACTTTCTATCTTATTATCCCTTCTAAGATTTGGTTACAAGTACAAGATTGCTTGGAATGATTAGAGAAATTAGAATAACTAGGGTGATAGATCTCAGCAGAGTTTCTCCCTTTTTTCCCGAACATCCGTCCCCATTGTTGTTGAGAAGCTTCGGTATTTATAGAGTGAGATTGTGAGGTGTGGAGGAGAGGTTATAGCTGCCTGGGTTTTGTTCGGTATTTGTGTTTGGGATTGGTGGCTCGGTAAGCTTGTATCGGCAATCTCCATCCTTTGTTGGTTCGGCAATATTCATCTTCCTTTGGTTCGGCAATCTTCATCTTCCTTTGGTTCGGCAATCTTCATCTTCGGAGGATCCTCTTTGCTAGTCCAAACATCTGGTTCGACGTGCCTATTGCACCGAACCAAATGTTTTGTCCGGTGAAATGGTGGGTCGTGCGGGACGAAATATTTGGTCCGGCATACTAGAGAATGCCGAACCAAACATTTGGTCCGGTTCTTCTGAGGATGCCGGTCCAGATACTTGGTCCGGTATACTATAGGTTACCGGACCAAATATCTGGTCCGGCATGCCGGGCCAAATGATTTGTTCGGCATTTTTTTCGAGCCAAACATTTGGTCTGGGCAGCTCTGGCTCTTGCTCCATCTGCTTGCCTTGGGCTACTTCTTCCTTTATTTGCCGAAAAACCGGCCCAATACTAAATAAAACAAAATGTTTCAAAAATAATAATTCTAAACATTCAAATTTAAAAATCTTGAATTTTCAAATTTATAATTATCGAAAATGTTGATTGTAAAGTATATTGGATTTGGATATACAATTTTTGAATTTGAGATTTCAAAATGTTAATAGTTTTTGAACTAATAATAAGTAAGAGAAAATTTCTGAATAATTTTATCTGAATAGATGGTTTTAATCGGAAGATTGATTGAAAATAAATGACAAAATAAGTTCTGATTTAGAAATCAGACGTTCTATTAAGAACTTCTTAATAAAAACAAACACAGTCTATATTGAACAAAAGTGCAATGCTTTTTCTTGAGAATATAAATTTTATGACATCACACCTTGGGAGTTGTTACTACCTCGCCGACGTCATGCATTGATGTCCATGATGAGCTATTAGGCCTATTTTTGGAGAAAATTGCAATAATCAAAACAACCCCAAAATGCAGCAGAAATTCTAAATTAGGATCGTATTAATGATGAGGTGGAACAAACAGAAAACTAACTTCAAAAGTCACAGATGCAATAAACAGAAAAGTAAAGACATCAGATTTATAGTAGTTTCACTATCGTGAGATAGTATACATTTGGAGAAAATAGATTTTATTACTTTCACAAAGAAGAGAATTACAAGGTTAATAATGGAAGCTGACCCTAGAGGAAAAAATACAAACAAAATCCTCTATTTATTTAAGTATATACAAACAATAAACCCTAGATAGATCTATTTCAGTGGTTATCATCTTTGTCGTTGCATCAAATCTATGCAGAAATCTACAGTGGAAGCTCCAAAACATCAAAAAAGTCAAAATTGCCCCTGGATTCTCAAACTCCATTTGCTTCAGACTTTCCCGCATCTGTAGACCAAAAATCTGGATCAATCGACTGTCCAAATGATTGGAAAAGATTTCCATTCGACTTCAAGCACAGGAGTGTACTTGCAAAATGGCCAAAAACACAGTTGATTAGTAGAGCTACTAGTAAATTGGAAGAAGTTCCAATCGGATAAAAGTTTGTAGCTAATGCAACAAACTTCTAGTCCTCTTCTCCTTCCTTCGCCTCTTCTTTACTTCGTCTCTTCTTCTCCAATTGACTCCTTTCTTCTCCTATGTGGAAATATCATATTACCACTTCTAACAATCTCCGCCTTGATACTATATTTCCATACAAGTCATCCAAACTCATCCTACACCTTCATACTCCAAGCAATCTCAAACATGATGCCATAAATATTTCTCCACTAAGATTTGGCATGGCCATTATCCATTGCACTTTGTCGATGAACTTCGACGAGGCCACCACTTGCCAACAAAATGTTGAAAGTATCATCTTCGTGTAAGTAGGATCATCAATCTCCAATATCATCATGAAAACAAATGTCCCATTTAGCAATTCACTCTCCCTATGTGCCATGTGTGGTACTTAGCACCTCAATAAGCAGATCAATTTTGAGTAATGCTCGAACTTTGCAACATGTAAGGACTTGGTAAACATATCTATAGCATTCTCCTCTGTGTGAACCTTCTGTAAACAAACTAGTTTCTCTTCATTCATCGAGATAAGAAAAGACTCTCTCATCTCTATATGCTTCGTGCCTGAGTTGAAATCTAGATTTTCAACTAAGTGAATTGCACTTTAACTGTCATAACTCACCGAAACTCCATCATATAAGAAACCCAAATCACACATCAAATGCTTTAAGTAGAGTGTTTCCTTAGCTGCATCAATAGCATTGTTACCGATAAATTTTCCATAGTCTCGAAACAAATTGAAATAGTTGGATTAGACTGAAGAATGATGAAGAAATAAATCCAAAGTCTTAGAGAACATCAAGAATGATAATATGAAGAAGCACACGAAGTTTGATGAATTTTTGATCAATAAAGTCATGTTGGTACCGACATGATTTGATCGGTACTGATATGGTAGTGGGACTTGGACTGGCAAATCTTAAAGGAAGAAAGCTCGAGCTATGAAGAAAAGATGGCTATCTTAGTTTTTGTGCACAACAAACTATTCTTCATGCTAAATTCTCAGATCTGGGGATTTACACATACTAAAGCCTGTATAACAAGATTTGTGTTGGGAATTTCCTATAAATACCTAATCACCTACAACTAGGAAGGAACTTTTACTCTCCCTCTTGGACTTTTGGATCTATCTCTCCCTTCTTCTCTTAGAAACTATAGAAAATTCGAGATCTATAAGATTGTGGTCGTATTTTGATTGTAATCATTGTATTCTGGAGAGAAAACCATCAATAACAAGGATTAAGTCGACGCAGGTCAGGGTATTTGCTGACTAGTATAAAAATTGCGTGTTTGGTCGTGTTTACGTCATTTTCATAATTTCTAGATCTAGATCTAATTGATTTTGATGTGTTGTGTCACTTTTTGGTGCAACATGTTTAGTGCTTTCAATGAGAAAGATTTGGATTTGAGAACTCAAAGCTTGATTTGGAGAAGATGAAAGAGACCTTCTACAAGAAGAGCAATTACTAAACAAAGCCAAAAAGGACATGGGGCACCCAGGAGGTGTCCTCCAATTTGGATCCATCAATCTATATAACTAGAGAAAAGATGAAAACGACGATGAAAGAAATGCAAGATAGGATGGTGGCTCGATAAGATGAATTGCTAAGTGGATTTTTCAGAAGAATGGAGTAGCAAAGGACTGTTGGAGTAGTTGGAACTTAAAATCAAAGGCCATAAGTTGGAGCAGATGCACAAGGAATCAGAATAGAGCAAGTGGAGCCATTCCCATACTGCACCATTATATCTCTACCGACATGTTTGGTCTAGAGGTCACGATTGATTTGAATCTTAGGCGTGATGGAGCACTACCGACTAATGGTTTCGAGCCTGAGAATTACGACCAAAACGCGAACATACAACCATAGGGATTAGGACTAGGAACTCATACAAATGAGGGGCAAGATGAAAATCTGAGGCAAGGGAGCATGGTAGAGATTTCCATGGAACGATAATGACATGGTAGTTGATATGATAAGGTAGGGTTTGAGAGGTAGGGCCCCATATCAGAGTTTAGAGGATGGGAATAGAGACTCATTCACCCCAAACATCTGATATTCCAAGAACCCACCTAATTTTAAACTACTGAAATTGGAGATGTACAATGGAAGGATAGATCCGACCATTCACTTAATGAGATATATCCAACATATGGGAGAGTTGGGTGCTCCGAAGGAGATAATTGGGCGGTGTTTTACATTATACTTGATCAATCTAATAGCAATGTGGTTTCGACAGCTAGAGAATGGATCCATCCGTAGTGGACCTAATTAGGGGATAGATTTTTGAAATAGTTCAGAGTTCATATACCATGACCAAAGAATGTGATGACACTCTCGAGTGTGAAGCAGAGGGCTGGAGAAACCCTATGGAGTTATCTAACTAGATTTAATGTAGCAGCCAAAGCTATGTAGAAGCCAAACCCATTGATAATTCTGATGGCGGTGGTTTCCAGGATTGCTAGTAAAACCGATTTCAAGATTTCCTTGGAGAGAGATCCGACAGTGGATCTTGTAGATTTCAGCTACCAAGTTGATAGATTATTGCACTAGGAGGATGTTGAATTAAATGAAGGTACCAAAGTAAACATTGTAGATGATGGAGGACCATCCAGGATAGGTTATGGAAAGGACAAATGAAATGAAAAGCTAACGATAACTTCGGAGGATTGAAGCGAGAATGGAGGAAACCAAAGTTATTATGACGACCGCCCTGTACCATCGGCACCAATAATATCAAAATAGTACGTTGCAGTCATGCCCGGTCGATATAGAACGATCATCAAGGTTGAAAATGAAACAAATACATCATATAACATGTCGAATATCTCACAGTGCATGGATTAAATATAATCACAGATATAACAGAAGAGACAGTAAAAACTATCTTAACAAATCATCAGAACATAGATCCATAAAGTTATATACAAATGCAGTAGAGTTTATAAAATGGAAATAAACTCGACAACCGTCTCATAACAAGAAAATAAGCAGTCACTGCTAAGGCTCCCCAGTGCTACACAGCGGAATAAGCATCGAAATCCATATAAGTATATAATACGAGATAGCTCCATCCAGCTCCTACATCACCTAGACCTATTATCTAGTCTACTCATTTAAGAGTACCCAAGATAATAATAAATAAAGCATAAAACCTTGGGTCAGACAATAGCCTGATGTGAACGGTAAATGAATCTCAAAATACTATACATGCTAATATGGTAAGGAACAAAGGTCCATGAATCATACCTGACCTATCCCTGCAACAAAAAATTTAGCACATAACATCTTAATATGCTACTCTACAAAATAACATAAAGGCACTCTACTCAAAATAAGGATACCGGCTCTCCAGGTATTCCTATCTCCAATACCTACTTCCAATGATATCTCCAAGTGATACCTAGAAAGCAACTAAAGCAACCATAGCATCTATCAAGCAATCCCCATTATCACTCCATGTGCCCTGAATATAAGATAACTCGTATGGCCTCCTTATTGCCAGGGACTAATGGAAATCCCAATTTTCAGTGTACTCTCATATCACGTAGCCCAAATCTAGATAGGTATCTCGTAGCCTAAACCTAGACACTAGACCCAAAGCCACTGGTTCATGGTATTCAAATCCACTCCATTGATCCATGGGCGTCCCCCGTTATAATACTCCTGCTTTAAATACAACAAAAAACACTTCAAATATCAACGATTCCTTAGCGCATACATCCTCTAGCCCTCCTTTCTGCTTAATCCAGTTTCCATTATACAAGAACTCTTACACGTTCCCCAATCCACTCCTCACTTGTTTATCAAGCCGCTATCTTCGGCACCTACTCCCTTCATGAGTCACCAACCGAAGATACAAAACTTTTATCATGTTGTTACATCGCTATCCAATCCTCAAGAAAACGAGCCAACACCTCCAGCATGATCTATAGAGTACTATGCTCCTCCTTGTACAAGTCTGACCCCACTGCAATCACCAAAACAACTTAATACCGAGTTAATCAACTCGGCACCGACCTATTTACTTAGCCAATTTTGGCTAAGTTTCCTTCCTTACTTCCAATACTCTATTCCCAGATGCTTTAGACCCCGACCCATCCATCAAAACAACTCGATCCCTTCCCCAAAGCCCCATCTTTAAATTCTTAAAAAAACTCGTCATAGCATCCAATACTTAACCAATGCTTTACATCTTGCTATGAACCACCTCCCTTAGCCAAGCCCTAGAGATCCATGCCATCCACCGACTCATCTAGCCAACCTAAATGACTCGGTACCGAGTCATTCAACTCGGTGCTGAGTTGAGTCCTTAGTAAATTTTGAAGCGAGAATTATTCTGCAAGCTCCTCTCATGTTTCAGATCCTCTTCTCCAAGTTTCGTCCAATTCCGACCAAAATTGCCTCCGATTTTCCAAATTCACCAACCTATCTTCCTAAGCATCCAAAACACTAGAAAACAACATCAAAGAAAAACATACAAGCATAGAATACCATGCATATACATTCATTCATAAAAGTAATACACATGTATGTGATAAAAAAAACCAATTCTAATCTGAATCTACATATTACATGCACATATGAATTATAAATAAGGAGAATTACTAAATCATTTTTGAAAACCATTTCAAAAATTCACAAATTTAGTCATAAGCATACGATAACATGTAATTAAAGTTGGAAAAGGTTTTAAGGCCAAAAATTATGTAAAACATGCAACTCTACCATATAAACATGCATAGGATAGTGAAAAGCCATAAACCACTCAGTAATTACCAAAATCAACCAATTCTCGCCTAGATCCAATGTGGACAGCAATAGAAAGCAATGAAAATCAACCAAAATGATGATCTCTATCTTCTAGTTGATGAGCTTCTCTCTAATTAATGATTTAGCTAGATTTAGAGAGTAATTTGTGTAATTTTGGATGAATCTAGGGTTAATGGGGGTTTAGATCTGATTTGAAAAAGTGGAAAAAAATAGTTTAACTCTAAAGCTCTCTATTTGTACTAATCTCGAATTAGACTATTGGCCTACTTACGAGCTTCATTAATTACACGCTAATATTAGCCAGCAATTGTCTAAACTTAAAATAAGCATAACTTCCTAGCCATAGGTAAAATTTTCTATTGTGATCACTCTATGGAATGGAAAGTCATCATCCTGAAGTAATGAAACTTGTTGAGACCATAATTCAACTCTTATCAAAAGTTATAGCCCAAAAAATGTTTTTAGGGTCATAATGGTCATATAAAAATTCGAAAAAAATCATAGGTGTAAAAATATCCCTAAAAGTCAAATCCCAAAATTATAGAGCCATACGACATCACATGAATAAAATAAAAATATTTTATGATCTTTCGATACGTAAAATATGGGTCGTTACATTGTCCCTCCACTTTAGGAATTTCGCCCTCGAAATCCTTAAACAAGTCGATGAATAAATAGTCATAGTTACTCTGCATGCTTAGTAACCATATGCAACCATCGACCATATCAAACAAGCACACATGCAATCAATAGAATAGCTGATTCTACCCTAGCATGCATAATACTAACCTATCGAATGCAATATACAATGGTGAAAGTAGATACGATAAACGATAGGTCTAACCATTTAAAGAGCTCCGGATAGGAAGGCCTCATGCTCTCCTCAGTTTTTCCACGTACAATCGTCATCACTTCTGCTCCATTATACCTTTACTAGTTTTACCAACTTTCTCCTAAGTTGTTTCGTATCGTATCCAATAAGATTTTGAAACTTTTGGTTCCACCTCAACATCTTCAAGTTAATCCGGTGTAATTGTCATGCCCGAGACATGCACAAATTTCTATAGATAGGAAACATGAAAGACATTGCATGTCCACTATCTGAGGTAAGCCGGCCCTATGCGCTAACTTTCCAATCCTTTCTATTATTGAAAAAGGACCTACGAATCTTGGTGCCAACTTCCCCTTATTACCGAATCGAACAACATTTTTCAAAGGAGATACCTTCACAAAAACCATTTCTCCAACAGAAAATTCCAAATCTCTACGTCTTTTATCGGCGTAGCTCTCCTCTTGATCCTAAGCGACTTTTATTCGTTTCCGAATGATCCTAATCTTTTTGAAGTTTCTCTAATCATATCTGGCCCAAGTTTTAGTTTCTTGTCCTCTTCCTACGAACATGAAGGAGCGTTACATGGTCGGCCATACAATGATTTATAAGGAGCCATACCAATACTCAACTAATAAATATTGTTGTATGCAAACTTCACCATATGTAAATGGTTATCCCATGATCCTCCAAAATTATAATTTATGCTCATAATAGATCTTCTAATATATGATTTACTCTTTCGGTTTGCCCATCCATTTGCGGGTGATAAGCTGTACTTCGGTGCAGCTCGGTCCCTAATGCCTCTTGTATGCTCTTCCAAAACCCACTAGTGAACAACGTGTCTCAATCACTCACGCAGCTCTTGGGCACACCGTGAAATCGTACTGTCCACTTTAAATACAACTCGGCCAACTTGGATCCGTTCTATTTGAATTTATAGTTATAAATCTAGCACCCTTTGTCAATTGATCAATTACGACCCAAATGCTATCGTACCCTGCTTGAGTCCTCGGTAGTCCATCAATAAAATCCATCGATACTGCTCCTATTTCCACATAGGAATATCTAGCGATTGCAAAAGTACACTGGATTTTTTCCGCTCTGTCTTTACGAATAGGCAGTTCATACACTTTGAGATGAATGCCTCAACATCCCTCTTCACTCCTTTCCAATAATAAGTATGCTTCGTATCTTGGTACATCTTGTTTCCACTGGGATGAATGGTCAGCCTAAAATGGTGACACTCTTATAGCACTTCATCACGCAATCCATCAATATTGGGAACAAATAATCGCCTATTCTTTCGAAGCCAACAATCTCAGTCGAGTTCGTATTGCTTCATGTCTTTATATTTTATTCCCTCTACTATCTTCGCTATAATCTCCACCATCCTTGCATCTCACTTCTAACCAGCATCAATCCTTTCAATTAGAGTAGGTCTGATTGACAAACTTGCCAACTTCTCTGGTTCTAGCTTGCAATGAGGCATGAAATCATATTTAGCAATGTACTTAATCTGCTTCCATTCCGGGAACATTGCTCCAAAACTGGCATGTCTTCTACTCAATGCAACGGCGACCGCATTCTCTTTTCCTAGTGTATAGGAAATGCTGATAAGATGTTAAGAACTCTAACCGTCATTGCTGACAAAGGTTTAGATCCTTCTTAGAGAAAAGATACTTCAAGGATTTATGGTCCGTAAATAGCTCAAACCTTTCTCCTAGTAGATAATGCCTTCGCATCTTCAAAGCAAAAACTATCATGCCAATTTCAAATCATGAGTTGGATAATTTCTCTCGTGCGGCTTTAGTTGTCGACTAGCATAGGCAACAACTTTTCCCTTCTACATCAATACTGCACCCAATCCAGTATCATAGGCATCTTCATATACCATCAACTCCTCATTCCCACTTGAAATGGTCAATACTGGTACACCCGTCAATCTCTCTTTCAGACTCACAAAACCATGCTCACACTTTGCGTCCCAAACAAAAGTAAGATTCTTCTTTATCAAATTGGTCAATGATGTTGTTGTCTTTGAGAAGTCGTTGATAAAATCCTATAGTTCCTGCCAATCCTGGTAAACTCCTTAGGTCCATAGCATTCTTGGGCCGGTTCCAATCTTGGACCGCTGCCACCTTCATAGGATCCACTGCTATACCCTGTCCAGAAATGACGTGACTGAAGAACCTCACTTATTTTCTCCAAATGTGAAACTTAGAGAACTTTGCTCTCAATTTGTGCTTCCTCCACACCTCTAGCACAATCCTCAAGTGTGTCTTGTGCTCCTCTTCAGTTCTGGAATATATCAGAATATCATCCACGAACACAAGCATGAACTTGTTCAGCTTATCTCTAAAAACCCGATTCATGAGATCCACAATGTATGATGGAGCATTAGTCAACCCGAACGACATCACTAGTCATTCATAAAAACCTGATGGCATATGAAATCCGGTAGTAGGCACACTCTCCTTTGCTACTCTAAGATGGTGAAATTCCATTGCAAAATCCATTTGAGAGAACACCTTCGCACCGTGAAGCTGATCAAATAAGTTATCAACACATGGGAGTGGATACTTGTTCTTCTTCGTTACTTTATTCAGCTCACGATAATCCACGCACAAGCTCAAAGAGCCATCTTCCTTAGTCGTGAATACTACTGTTGCACCCCACTCAGATATACTCCTTCGAGTGAACTCTCTCCTTAATAGGTCATTCACTTGCACCTCTAATTTCTTCTGCTCTATGAGTGCCATACGCCTTAATGGCATAACAATCGATCTGGCTTCCTATACTAAGTCTATTCGAAACTTAATTTCTCTATGCAGCGGCAATCTGGTCACTTCCTTAAATACATCTGGATACTCTCTAGCGATAGGCACAGATAACAACCCCTCCTATGGAACCCTCAAGCGAATATAGAATGCTAACCATCACCTCATCCTCTGGTAGGCAGTAATCACTACCGTCCGCCCTTCCACATCTCTGAATGTCACCAATAGCTTCTCGCAATCCACTATTGCTGCATATTTCTTAAGCCAGTCCATTCCCAAGATAATCCCAAACCTAACAAAATTCAAGACAAGTCATTCGCAAACAAAAGAGCATCCATGACTCGATAACACCAGACCATGACAAACCATGCAAAGGCTAGTAGAGTCTCCAACTGGGTTTGTCACAATCAAAGGTTGATCTACTATCTCGGGCCTGAATCCCAATCCATATACTAGGTTACTATATATGAATGAATGTAAAGCCCCTGTATCAAACAAAACATGAATGGATATATCCTTAATGGAAAGCATATCTTGAATAACGACTTCCTTTTCCTTCTCCATCGCTGAGGAGCACTTGACGAAGTTGGGACATCGTCTAAAGCATATGCTTTCACAAACTGCTTATCCTTCAGAAGTTTCGGACAATCCTTCTTCAATTGCATGGGCTCGTCACAATTATAGTATTTCTTCTTCTCACTCACTTTTCAATCCTTAATCAAGTGACCCTTCTTCTTGCACCCATAGCAAGTAGGTTCCCACTTAGTTTTCTTCTGGCTATTTTTCCCCTGAGACTGCCTCCTCTTTCCGTTCCACCTTTTCTTATCTCCACTGCCTTGCTGTGGTTTTGGCTCTTCCTTCTCAGCAGAAACAACAATATATATCTTAGACTTAGGACACAAATTATTGTGACAAAGAGCTTTCGCAACAAGATTCTCAAATGGCTTATCAATGTGGTCTACTAGCTTCTCTCCAAGTAATCATCCAGACCAATGAACTTTTCATTTTTCCTCAATGGAGTGTCGATGAATGACATCCCATACTTCGATAAAGCATCAAACTCTACAACATACTTAGAAACTGACATCTCTCCTTACTTAAGATTAGGAAACTTCCTAAACAACATCAACTTCTGAGCAGTCGGAATAAACTTCTCTTAAAACCTTGCTTTGAACTAGTCCTAAGTAAACCAATCTTCTACGTAAGCAGTGGTAATGGCGTTCCACCAGTTCATAGCTCGCCCTCAAAGTTGTGTAGAGGTCAACTTCCTCTTCATAGCATCATCTACTTCCATATCACTAAAGATGCGCTCGTAGGTAAACCAATTTTGCACTTATGTGGCCGACTCTGTTCCATGGAATGATTTTTCTTTTAGAGTAGAATATTCCTTGCTCAACTTGACGAAATCAGCCATAGGCGCTTGCATGGGAGCACCTCGTCAAACAGCCACACCAGGAGCAGTAGCCCAAACATTCCTCATCATAGTTGCCATAATAGCAGTCAACATCGCTTGAAAGTCAGGTGTAGCAGCTCCTGACTCTGCTCCTTTCTCAACTCTCGAAGCAGAATTCCTCACAGTATTTCTTGTATGCCACCTCATTTTGTAACAAGAATGATCAGTCTCTTATAAAGAAAACTATGTCTATGGTGCTCGTGTGCATATGGCCTATACTATATAATATATTACTATATAGCTTAGAAAACCAAATTATACAATAAGTACGCACTCTCCCATATATATACTCTTGATCCAGTTTAGGATGATAACTTCTTCCTTATCTCTACTGGATCACAGCAGCAACTTAGGTTAATCGTCTAACCAAAGCTTTAGTACCAAACTTGACGATCATCCTATACCACTGGTACCAATAATACCAAAATAGTGCGATCCAGTCCTGTTCCGTCAATATAGGATGATCATTAAGGTTGAAAATGAAACAAATACAACATATAACCTGTAGGAAAATCTCATGGTGCATGGATAAAATATAATATCACAGATATAATAGGAGAGACAGTGATAACTATATGAACAAATCGTCAAAACACAGATCCATAGAGTTATATACAAATTTAATAGAGCTTATACAATGGAAATAAACTCGACAACTATCTCATAAGAAGAAAATAAGCAGTCACTACTAATGCTCCCCAGTGCTGCACAGCGGAATAAGCGTAGATATCCATATAAATATATAATTCGAGATAGCTCCATTCGGCTCGTCCTCCACACAACTACAGCGTCACCTAGACCTGCTATCTAGTATACTCATTTAAGAGTACCTAAGATAATAAGAAACAAAGCATAAAACCATGTGTTTGACAACAGTTTGGTGTGAGTGGTAAATGAATCTCAAAATACTATGCAGGTAAATATGGTAAGGAACAGAGGTGCAAGAATCATACCTGACCTATCCCTGCAACCAAAGAGTTAGCATATAAAATCATAATACGCTACTCTACAAATAAAATAAGGTACTCTACTCAAAATAAAGATATCATCTCTCTAGGTGTTCCTATCTCCAATACCTACTCCCAATGATATCTCCAAGTGGTAGCCTAGAAAGCAACTAAAGCAACCATAACATCCATTAAGCAATCCCTACCTTCACTCCATGTGCCATAAATATATGATAACTCGTACGGCCTCCTTACTACCAGGGACTAATGGAAATCCCAGTTTTCAGTGTACTCTCATATCTTATAGCTCAAAGCTAAATACGTGTCTCATAGCCAAAACCTAGACACTAGACCCAAAGTCACTAGTCTAGGGTATTCAGATCCACTCCAATGATCCATGGACATCCCCACTTATAATACCCTTACTTCGAGTACAACGGAAAATAATCCAGGAATCCTTACATGTTCCCTATTCCATGGCTCCCTCCTTTATCAAGCCACTATTTTTGGTAGCCATTCTATAATCTGGAACATATAATAATTGTATAAGACCACGCCGTTAAATATGGAATGGGTTTTTACTTCACAAGAATAACATCTATGCACGAAAGAATGGAAACACAACTAAACAAAACTCAAACTTGAAAGAATGGGTATTACAAGGTCAAAATCCAAACTTAAAGAATGGACACAAATAATTAAACATCGAGAAGAGCTCCAGTCACTTCTCGATGCAATTAAGGAGACAATTCAAAGGTTGAATCAACAACAAGGAAAGGAATTTTCCAATAATGACTAGGAGGGTGCTTCCTCTTTTCCGAAAGTGTACCTCTAAAAATATACTTGAGAACTACGATGGCTCTTGGAAATCTCCAACCCAGACCCCGGAAACCTTTACCGAGTATCCGAGTATTTCACATCTCCACGCATATACCTGTAACATCCCTCTATTTGGAGGCCCAAAACTAACGGCGACGGATGCTACAGTTATCCATAGTTATTAATCTTCGGCGACCAAATACGGTGGTGTTAGATTCATTGATACATAGAAACACGTGAATATGGAAAAATTTAAACTTCAAACAAATTCAGATTCCATATCAAAACATTTATAATTCATTACATAATCTCATGTTCACAAACCACGTTTAGAGAAAATATATTTATTACAACATACACCTAGAGCGACATATGAAGATGCCCCTTGGGATGATCAGAGTATATACAGGCAATATAACAATTTTGCCATTACAATCAACACAGTGGAACCAAAAGAAAAGAGAACTCTAAATATCTATCATGCCTCATGCACGTCTCCGGAAGCTTATTCGTCTTAGAGAACCTGAAAAACTCAACTCTCAAACTACTCAAAATCAATTGAGTACTTGAGAGTTTAAGGGGAAAACATAAACTTCGAGTCAGACATAAAGCCTGGTATGAATAATAATCTACCATCTCAAATCATTTAGATATATAGTGAGACCACGCCGCTTAGCGAAACGGGTTTCTCCTCACTAGTATCTCAAAACCTTTACAAAATCATATACTGTGCTTCCGACATCCACAATGGTTAAAACAATTCAAAACAATATAATATGATGACATGCAAAACAATTGAATTAATTCTAGATTATCCATCCCCATTCAATTTAGACTATCTGTCTCAATTATAGTTTCTAAGATTACTATTAACCTATTATTTTTTATGGGCTGACTAATAACTGGTTAAACATTTAAGAACTCCCTATTCAATTACATAGTTTTCATGGGATCACTATGAACCTATTAGTAACTCCAATATCCTACTCTTATCCTGTTTTTCATGGGTTGACTAGGAACCTATTGGCAACCCCAATATCCTTTATGTTTACCTTAGTTTTCATGGGTTGACTAGGAACCTACTCCCCAATATCCTTTCTGTTTACCCTAGTTTTCCTGGGTTGACTAGGAACCTATTGACATCTGTAAATATTTCATCCGGATATAGTTTTCATGGGCTAACTACAAACCTACTGGCCCAGCCAGTATCCAATCATAGTTTTCATGGGATTACTATGAACCTGTCTATCTGACATCTTCCTTTACACATAGTTTTCATGGGCTAACTATGAACTTGTCTACCTGGCATCTTCTTTTATACATAGTTTTCATGGGCTAACTATGAACCTATTGGCCCCTGCCAATATCATACAGTTTTCATAGGCTTACTGTGAACCTATTGGCCCTTACCAATATCTTCCTTTATATTTTAGCATCCTATATTATGTTCTTCCTGACCTCCTGGATGCAATTCTACTCATTCAGGAGTTTATTCAATTTATATTCACTACCAGGTGAACCTAACTGGTTCTTTTACCCTTTTTCCCTAAAATGCAGTTATGGGTGCATTATAAAGTGAATATATTCATATTAGAAGAAGCAACATAACAATATAGCAACACCACTCCTATGGGTTTAAAATAAAACATGGTTAATCCCTTTAACCTATTTCTTTATCAATGATAGCTTCTCCTTAAACCCATTATAAAAACTCCTTTAATATTGCCATGGGTTTTTGTTTTAAAAATTGAGTTTGGGTCATAAAGCCTTTTGATACCTTTGAAATCTAGCTTTCGACTTCATAGGATAACCTCCTTCGAAAGCTCTTAAAAACATTAGGCTCCTGCCTTATAATACTTTAAATTCTACCTTTCAAAACCTTTCAAATATATTAAAGTATTAGCATATAACGTTAGAAGCTTTAGCTTCGAAACTAGTTGAAAGTACCCCTTTCGACACTTATGGAAGTAACCCTTTCGAAACCATTGAAAGTACCCCTTTCGAAAGCATTGGGTTTATACTTAAAACATAATTTGGGTCAAAGTGAATATAGTCAAAAACATCTGTTTTGAAACCATCTTTATCATTTATAAAACATTGGGGAACCATGATGGCATCGACACCATCTCTTTCGAAAGCATAAAACATCTGGGTAAAACATAAGAAGATTGGTGCGAAACCCCTTTCGAAACCATCACCTTCAAAACCCCTAACCCCTTTCGAAAGCTTTAGGAAGTGGCTTAAACTTAGAAAACAAAACACCTTTCGACAGCATTCACTACAAGAAAACTGATTTTTTGTAGCGCCCAAAAACCGCCACTACGTATTTTTAGTGGCGTTCCGATAGTCGTTACGAGAAAACATGCCACTAAAAATCCTCGAGTATTAGTTGCACTTTTTTAAACGCCACCAAATTTGTTTTTTTGATAGCGTTTTTATAACGCCATAGAATTCCTTTTTTGTAGCGCCTATTTACCGCCACCGAAAAGGTTTTCTCCTCCATGATACTTTTTTATGGCGTTATCTAAATTTTTTGTAGCGCCTATTTAACGCCACCGAAAGGGCTTTCTCCTCCACGTTACCTATTCATGGCGTTATATACATTTTTTGTAGCGCTTAATAAACGCCAGCATAAGTGTACTTGAATTTTTAATCACTCTTTTGTAGCGACATTTTAACGCTACCAAAATAAATAATATCCAGTAGCGTTTGTTTCCCTCCACCTGCTACTCCAGATTTACCCCTGATCTAGCATCCAATTATATAATAACAGAATACGCAAGCACATACACTTTTGAACACAATATATTAAACAACTACAAAATACGTATACACATTGAAGATCCACAAGATACATAGACATTCATACATCCACATACATCGGTGTCGACAAAAAGCTACCCGTACACATACACAACCAAACTACCATAAGTGTTATAACCAAACTACCATAAGTGTCATAACCGTACATATACATCTGAAATAAACGTCTGAAATAACCAAAGTTCCGAGCAAAACCTGAACCACCATAAAAACCTGAACTACCTGTCATTGCTGATGTCTTCAAAACCTGAACTACCTGTCATTGCTGATGTCTTCAAAACCTGAACTACCTGTCAACAAAGAACAGAACAAAAGAGTGAGAAAACAAAACCTGAACTTAAAACTACTTAAATAAGCAATGTACTGAAACAAAACATATGGACGACATGCCACTTCTTCCTACACTATCACTGTACTGCTCACCATCAATTCATACATAACTCCTCACCATCAATTCAACTAACATTCCACCACAATCCATACATAACTCCTCACCATCAATTATTTTCCCTCCCCTGAACCTGAACCACCAATCACAATCATTCAATCACAATTCGAATATAACACCCCTACTTATGTACTTTTATCATTTTTACCAAAAATCTATCTGCACTTTAGCTGCTAGCATTCCTAATGTATACATAAAAAAAATTATATACCTTTCATTTTGACTTAATAATGATTTTTTCCATTGGCCAAGCTATGGGAACGCCAAAGCAATCATCCATGCATGTCAGACCCGATGTTGGTCTCCATATCTCTGCATCTGGAACTATCACCAGTTCAATCCAAACTTTTACAACATTACATCCCAATGGACGACAATGGACCATCGTTATCGGATTAGTTGATGCAATACTTCCTTCAGCCACTACGTCTGCTCCACCCAAATCGATCAACTGGCATTTGGCATCCTTTTGCATGGTTGCAATCGGCTGAAAGAAAAGAGATTATTATGCACAATGTATACATGCACATTAAATAAACTTTCATACACAGTTAACTTCTTCAAATTTGAAAATTAATACTTACATTTTGCAATTTATTCATGACCATATGTGCTGATTTCATGGGAGAATTCACAACATTTTCAGTATCATCACTACTCTCATCTAGTTTTTCTTGATCACCTTCTACTTTTGATCTTGGCCATGGTACTTTCCTACCAACTGCATCTCCAATGCACGACATATCAGATGTGGGTCGCCACAAATAAGCATCTTTATTTACTACATTGTCCACCCAAATCACAACAGCAGACGGACCGAGTGGAATACCATTAACAGTATATTTTGGATCAGTGGCGTGGATTCTTCCTTCGGCAACTACACCTTCACCCTCAGTCCAACCGTAAATCTTGCAAGTGTCTTCGATGATGCTAGTACTCTAAAAATGAGAAGTGAAATTCAAGACTTTAGTATGCTATACAAAAACAACGAATATGTGTTAAATTTTTATTCAGATGGGGGGTGTGCTCGCTGCATTTTAGACATCAATAAGCTCGCAGCATATTACACTAATATACTTAACGTGAAAAAAATTACCGTACTGGCTGCACTACAGTTCAACCGTGTTCGCAGTGGGACCTTGATGCAAACTGATGGCCAAGCAACTACCTTATTCTTAGCGTCTGCTAAGACTGCCATTTCAGGTGTAGGCCTCCATAAATAAGTATCTGCTTTATCCACTGAATCTATAACAACGCTCCCAGCATTTGGTCCAAGATGAATGCCATTGACAATGTCATCTGGGTCCATGGACAACAGCCTCCCATGGGCAACAACTCCAGAGGTTCCATCCCAATTCAACAACAAACATACTTCGTCGTCGCTCTACGATTAATCAACCGAAAATTAAATCAATTACCGGATTAAAAAATTAAAATATAAATTTCATTTATTGAGTAATATAAATATTATTTTTATCGAATCAGGTGAATCAGGTGAGTTCCTTCTCGAACTTTCTTTACCCTGCAGCGAAGCACGAATATAAATTAATATTTTACGAATATAAATTAATTTCCAAAAATTTACCTTCTGGTCCATCAGAGTCTGTATCATTCCCTTCAATTCTGCTATTTCCTCTCGACACCGAGACACTTGTTTATCTTTGGACTGGGCCAAAGCTAGCTTGGTTAAAGTGCAACCCCTACCCAGCGCCCTTAACCGTCCCGGTTTATCTTGTCCCAGTACATGTACAAGAGCATCTTTTCCAATATCATTCTGTGTCGAGCCGGATTGGGATAGGCTACCATATTTTTTGATCTCCTCCTATATAAATAAATACACATAGATAATGTACAATGGTAAAAATATCATAGTTTCAAAAAAAATACCAATAAAATTAAAAACAATTTTACAATAGTATTCGCAGCTTCCATGTTCACTGGTTCACCATTTTTTTTAATGTGAGATCTAATCCACACATCAGCTCTACTTATGGACGATGGATCTGCACTTTCTTTTTTCTAAAAATAGAATAACATTACATTAATAAACTGACAGGTATAAAATAATGTTAAATAATGCTATAGTTAATTAACTTACCATGTCTTCGGTCTTATTAAAAATTCAACAATTATACTTATTTAGAAATGTATGTTCACCAATAATTTATTATAATATGAAATAATAGTTAGAAGTTAATAAGTCATAAGAATCACATACTCATTTATGATATATTTTTATTGTATTAAACATTTCATCTTAAATGGACCTTTAAAAAGGATTTTTTGAGAGAAAATATCCCTATTCCTTGTCCATGGTTACACCACAGTAAGATTCTTAGGCCTGAGAGAGAGTAGGATTAGGAACCCACAACAATTGAGAGTCCTGAATGCTTGGTCCAATTGTTTTGTAACTATAGAAAGAGATCTTAATAAGAAATGCGAAAACTCAAATTAATATTACAACACCAGCCATTGAATCAGTTGACAATCTGTCACGTACCGAAATTTTCGACTTTCGAAAATTCGACATCGATACTCCCTTTATCGACTGCCGAGAAATCGAGTGCCGGAAACTCCAATAGTGAGGGTTTTAAGAAAGAAGAAAAAGGCAGAAGAAGAAGAAGATAGAAGAAGAAAGAAGAACAACAGAACAACAATAGAAACAGAAAACAATATCAGAATCTTACACATCGCAGCGGAACAATATACAATAGATAATTACTAGTCTTTTAAAACAAAGAACTATATCAGTTTATACATATATCAATCATCAGAGTCAATATACAACAATGGACAGTTATATAACTTGTCCTCATACAGAATACACAGCGGAATAAATACTATCAGATACAAATATTATGTCTCGTCCTCCAGCTTATCTCCAAAGCTCCAGAATATCCAGAATATCCTGATAATCTAACTCTAGACTGCCCGTGTGGAAATTTGTGGGCACCCAGAGTTTAGAAGGGAAACAATAAACTCCGAGTCAGTCATGGTGACTGGTGTGAGATCGTAAAACAGTTATTCTTTAAAACACAACAGGAAAATTTTAAAGTCAATTCGAAATGCTTTTGGAAAATGAAACTACCATAAGACCTCCCACCACACACACAATGCAAACGCAGAATTGGAGGAGATTTCTTCTTATGATAGTCAAAGATGCTTACTACGCCAAAATCAAATCGTTTTTGATATTATTATTAGTGCATAGTGTAGAAAACATTTCGAAAGTATAATATTAATCTTAGCCAACATACGACCAGTATCGTATGCCTACTATAGCTACTATTTTCAATAGCAGGTTACCGCCACATTCCATAGCAGGTAATACAACTAAAACCGTACAAGGCTCGTATTGTTTCTTTGGATTTCCAACAAATGGTCAGGCTAAGGAACTTCCTATCCACGATGGGTACGTCCCTGGAATAGACGACCCGAGAACCTAACGTTACGGTTAGATCTCTGCCAACACAAGGCCGGGTTACCTCTGCAAAAATAGGTAACTACTGACACGCGTATGCCATCCCCCAATCGTAACCGATCTTCCCGAGGATCCCCGATTCGCAACAAACCACATAGTAAAAATGCAGCAACCACATAGGTTAAGTATCTGGGCTCCATACCATGATACCACCTCTATCCAGAAGGAATGACATACACTAAGGGGCGCTACTCCCTAGAACCTTGCTGCATCCTTCCTGTTTTGACCATTTCCGGGGTGTGAGGCTCGATGAAGTCTCGTCCACAAAGCTACGCTTTCTACAAAGCCCTGCTTCGGGTCAAACAAAATGATCAACCTATGATCACAAAGATATAAGATCAAACAAATGATCATATCGCAAATGATCAAACACTGATCATTTCACAGCAACACTCAGTATGCCACGTTACCAAATTGGGAATATATCGCTGATAAATTTCAACTACATAACCTCTGAGCTCGTACGTCTCAGAGAAGGGTGTTAAGCTAAGAGAATAAATTCTCCGCCACCAACAGAAATGTATTTGAAAGAAATCAGCTTTATATCTCAAATTGTAACGTCAAACATACAATCCATACAAGTCTGTTCCGGGATCGAACAGAACCGAAGGCACTTCTCACGAAGCCCTTGCATATCCGGATAAATTTCTAATCACGTCCGGACTTCCCGTCACTAAGGGTGATAAAACCTCTAAACCGGAGATCAACCGATGTAGAGTAACTCGACGGTAATCCTTCCGTTTTCAAAAATATCCGGTCTTCAACACCGGTCTTCAAATGCAATTCATAACGACGTATCACATATTCGGAATGGGTTATACGACCCCATGGTCCTTTCCCGGCTAACCCGAATAGTGAGCGCTTATTCAAAAATAAGTGTGGCATTCAAATTCATCCAATTCACAACAAATACCTATCTAAAGATAATTATTGATAGTCGGTTATTTAACTATCAATAAAGATGCGCAACATCATCAGATTCCAAATAATTTTCCCAAATTATTTCATCTTTAAAAATATCTTTACTAGATATAAAACTTCCACACTTCAAAAATAAATCAACATTTTTTTTTAAAACGAATTCCCATTTCTTTTATAAATTCCATAGTGAATTTATATCTTTCAAAATATCTACTGATATA
Organism: Allium fistulosum; assembly: GCA_030737815.1. Classification (NCBI taxonomy): domain Eukaryota; kingdom Viridiplantae; phylum Streptophyta; class Magnoliopsida; order Asparagales; family Amaryllidaceae; genus Allium; species Allium fistulosum. The sequence goes on along the minus strand of CM060907.1, from coordinate 637,687,895 downwards.
CGATTCTCAAATCGATTTCAAATATTCAATTTCATTTTATCTTTAAGAAGATAAAATCTCAAAACAGTTCATTTCATATTGGAAAAGCATTTCCATACTTATTTAAAAATAAGTATTTCACAAATCTATTTATTTTCAACATTTGGAAATATTCGTTATACTTAAATCAATATTAAGTATATATTCATTTTTTAAGGAAACCATTTACTATAACAACATTTATTTGAGTCAAAACGAATGTTACGTAAAACATCGTTACGACGACTCAAAAATCACTAGTATAGGGATTCAAAATTAAGATAGATAGGTAAATCCCAATACTATATAAAAACATTTCCTTTCGGAAATCATTTACTATAACAACAGTGTTATAGTCCACCATTTCCTTATTTCTCGAAAACGTCTATTTCAACAATGAACGTTGAAATCTATGCTTTCGATTCATAATACATTTTAAAACATCTTTAAAATGTTTACTTCATTTTTTAATATCACTTCTTCAAAACTAAACCCATTTTACTTAACAATATATTCACTGTCCAAAATCGTGAATATACTTTACTAACCACATTTTCAATAATCTCTACACATTTTATTTCAATAAAAATTCACTATTCAAAAATCGCGAATATATCTTCTTCAATAATCTCCTATATATATAATTTATCAAATTCAATCGATTTTGAATTTATAAAACGAAGTTTATAAATTCTATTTCTGTTTTAATAACAACTTCAACTTATAAATCTTCTTTTTATTAACTTCTATATTTTACTTATCAAAATAAGTGATTTCGGATTTATAAACAACTTTTATAAATTCCAATTCTATTTATAAAAATTTCAATACCAAATCAATTTCAATATTGATTCCTAATTTATTTTCAACACTTAAATAAAATTTCCCTACTGATTTCTCAAAAATTCATTTCCAAATATTAAATCAATTACAGATTGATTTCTAATTTTATTTATCACTACTAAATAAATTCCTTATTTTTCTCAAATTATTCAATATTCTGTTTTTAAATGGATTCTTCAAATTGAAATCATTTTACATTGATTTCCCAAATTATTTCAATTTACCAATTGAATTCCTAAAGGGATTTCCAACTTATCTCCTTTTAAATAAATTCCTCTTTAAGAAAATAAATTCCTTTATCTTTTTCAAACTATTTAGAAATCCAAATTTTAATTAAATTCTTCAATTTAAAAATCACTATTATGCGAAATTTCATTTATTTAACATCTTCACTTGATTCTGGAACTAATTTAATAAGATTTTAAAAATTAGCCTTTATTCTTTTAAATTCTTTTCTTCGAATTTATTAAATTTCTAAAGTTAATTCACTTAAAAATTTCTACTTGAATTTCAAAAATTCAATTTCGTTTATTTTTGGAATCCAATGATATCAAACATCCATTCAGCTAAATTTTAGCTTTCAAACAATTTCCAGGCATCAATATGATCAATATAATCATTCACAGATTCATATCACAGTATAAATAAATTCAATCAATATGAGGGGTCCAGTTGGATCCCTCCAACCAGTTTTCCTGCATCCAAAGACGTTAGCACAATACCAATTCCACTTCGAGGTGGAATATCGCGGTATATAGGTTTTATAAAAATCCGCTTACTAATGGCGCAATAGGGTCTCATCCGCTATACGAGGCGGGAAATCATCAATCCAATATATACATATGCCAATATGTATATATTGCTATATATATATAGATATATCCTACTATATCTAATATCACATCCAATAGCAATCATATCAGTCAAATCAATAACTGTAATATCCATTTTCATTTGAGTGAGAAAAATCTCACCTTAGCTTTTATTTTGCAATCCGTTTCTATTCCAGTTTGTTTCTCACGATCTTTAGACCTTGTATAAACAATTTATACAATGTATTAATATTCGAATAAATCGAACAATTCATTCCATTTATTTATTTAATTTAACTAAATTTAACACATTTTCCCTTATTAATAAACCATCCTTAGAGACTTAACTAAATAAGCTAATTAACAAGTTAATTGCCTTTTCATACTTAAATGGAATTGTTTCAAACTTTATTTATATAACACATTTTCTGTTTCTGTAAATAACACTGAAATTTGCTTTACTATGTAAATATACATATACATATGTAAATCTATAAATTTAAAGAAAATGACTTATTATAGATATGTTATTAATATTTTAAAATATGTAAACGGTGTGTATATATATATAGCTATTTATATCATTATCTTTTCACTGCAGGTGTAAATATATATATCATCAAATTTAACTAAAAGAATGAATTGCATAGAAATAACAGCAGATACCTCACCCTCATCGACTACTGTCTGACGCCGACCTGCCGAACGCCCCTCCGGCCTCGAGTACCACCCCCATTCGATTCCCAAATACTGAGCACACTCACGCGCCTCGAGCGCATGCGAGCCGAAGTCGCGATGCCTCCTGCTCCTCGAAGTTCACCGCCTGCCGCCATCATCGCGACATCGACTAGCGAAAGCAAACCAAACCCTATGCCACTTCAAGTCGTGAATCCCCTAGACCACGTGAACCCTAGATCGAACTGCCTCCATCGCGTTTGCCCATACCCCAGCGCCGCCCTGAGGAATCGCGAATCGATCGCGCTGCCTTCGACGTTGTCGCGCCCACGCGCTCCCCAACCTGCCATCGCTCGCGACGAACTCTCGTGCCAACCCTAGTTCTTCGTGAATGAACTCGCCCTGATGCCTTCGACTGATGAAGAAACACGCGATTATCAGCTCGCGATTTGAAGACATAAGGGCACGCGGCCATTTCTTTCGTGAGATTTGAACTGAAGGCAGAGGAATGAGTTTGAATTTTAATTCTCTGAAAATGAAGAGGAGATCGATTTGTATTGATAAATAAACAGCGGCCATTGTTTTTGTTTGAAACATTTTTTTTTCTTTCTGAACGAACTGATCTCATATGAGATTTGTAGAGAAATGGGGAGACAAGGTCTGAACAGATGAAGAGGAAAAAGTGTCGATGTTGAAAGAAGGCAGGCTGAAAAAAGAATCTCGGCTGGGGTTGACTAATTTTAAATTTTTAAAATTAAATTGAATTTGATTTTATTTCAACGCGTTTACTCTCCGCACGGTTACATAACAACTCCGATCAATACAAAATTTGAAATCCGGTAATAATACAGTATTACGGACCCAATGGAACTGGTTTCGTCGAATTCCGAGACTGCGCCTCGGACGGCTATTTTTAAATATCGATTCGAACGATATAATTTCAAACCGAACAATTCACTTCCAAATTCGATTCTGAAGCTTCTATTATCTTCAGTATTGTCAGTACGAATTCTAAAAGCTTTTGAAATATTTTTCTTCAACTTAAAACTGAAGATACAAATTTTTATTCAACTTACAATAGATTAAATTTTAAAGTTTTAATCGCAAATTTTCAAAGTCATATCGGGGATTCAAATTAAATCACCGTTCAAATATTTAAAATTAATTAAATATTTCCAATTTAATTTGTTCAAAATTCTGGGTCGTTACAGACTTCCCCCCTTAAAAGAATTTCGTCCTCGAAATTACAAGTTAGAAAGAAAGGTCCTTAACTCGTCTACTATTTTTCACAATCCAATAGTTTAATCAATTTGTCAAAACAAATTTTTCTACTAAAGATTCGTTATCATTTCAATTAGTTTTTCAACTTCAATTATAAGTTTCAACAACATTGTTTCTTAACAATTTAAATTTAAGTTTAAATTCAAATTTAAACTTTCAAAATTTTCTCAAAATTTTTCTAACACTCGAAATTTTCGAAAAATTTCGCCAGCGTCTCCTTTGCGCGGCTAATACGGCACGACTACAAAACGTCCCTACGGACTCTCAGATTTCAAAAAGAAAAAGAAAAAGCCAAGCGGCTAGACAAGAAATCAGCAAATCTCATATTTGAAATTCAAATACTTACCTTTTTCGAGCAATTCAAATTATCTTCGAAATCAAAATTCCAATTCCTTTTATAACACCTGTATGTCCTACTAGCCATAATATCTAGTTAACATTCAAACCATTTTGCAAATTCTATTACAAAATTTTCAATATAAACTACTTATACATTTTTACTTCACTGTTGAAGTTATATATCTATTCTCATTCAATTTTACATTTCCCATTCATTTGTATTTAGTTTACCATTTCAACTAAATTTGGATTCAATTTACTATCAAATTCAAAATGAATTTTATCAATTATCTGTCATTTACAACTGCACTATCTTAAGTTAGTTCCAATTACTAATTCAAATTGATATCAATTCAATTTATTTTAATTCTACTTCGATTAAATCTACTTACATTTAAACTGGATTTCCAATTTCCATACGAATTTTAATTCATCTTTCATTTACAATTATTCAATTCAATTCATTGCTTACAAATTCGAAATGAATTTCAACTTTCAATTTCATTTTCATTTAACTGATTCACTTATACTTGCTTTGATTTAACTTCATTCTCTTAAGTTAAATTTATTCTACCAAAATTCAATTGGTATAAGTTATCAACTTAGTAATATTTCATAAATATCTTTATATAGCATTCCAGAGTCTTTTAAATCTTTTCAAAACCATTTTTGAAAACAATTCAAATTATTCTTTGAATTTCCAAAACAAAACCCAAATTTTCCAAACACTTCCATTTAAAACAATTTGGCAGCAATACCTCTTTTGGAAACCCGAAAATGAACATCGATGATGCTGCAGTCATTATCGAAGTTATTTTCCAGCGACCGAAAAGAGTTTAGAGCTTTTCATTCCTTCAGAATACTTTTCAAAACCTTTGAAATTCATTTTCAAATCAAAAAGATGTAAACTTTCCAAATCTCCAAAATTTTTAAATTCTTTTCAAAACATTTCCAAAAACTTTTCTGGAATTCTACTTCAAATTACAAATCACATTTATAATTTATATTCTCAAATTTCATTTGTATATGGATTTATTTCTTAACTTTGGAGTTACGATTTCAATTTCTTATTCAATTTCAATGATAATAGTTTATTATTATCACTTCTAACAACCATGCAACCATATACTATTGTACTTCATAGAAAAACATTTCTTTTCTATACAAAAATAGTTTTAGGTAAAATTATTTCATTTACCCTATTTAAAACAATACTGTGTCGGTTTATCTTGTTTAAGAGTTTAGAAACCCCTATCGATTACAGTTAGCTAGACTGCACCGACCAGAATCCATAAACAATCAACCGATAAGTCAACACAATACAAAACAATTTTATATTCAAATAACAAATACGCGCTCATATCTATTATTACACTCAAACTCATTCTACAGTACTGCTGACTCTATCTCTAATGAGTAACACCCAACAGAGCAGGGTTGTCGCTTAACCATATGCTCTGATACCACGCTGTCACGTACCGAAATTTTCGACTTTCGAAAATTCGACATCGATACTCCCTTTATCGACTGCCGAGAAATCGAGTGCCGAAAACTCCAATAGTGAGGGTTTTAAGAAAGAAGAAAAAGGCAGAAGAAGAAGAAGATAGAAGAAGAAAGAAGAACAACAGAACAACAATAGAAACAGAAAACAATATCAGAATCTTACACATCGCAGCGGAACAATATACAATAGATAATTACTAGTCTTTTAAAACAAAGAACTATATCAGTTTATACATATATCAATCATCAGAGTCAATATACAACAATGGACAGTTATATAACTTGTCCTCATACAGAATACACAGCGGAATAAATACTATCAGATACAAATATTACGTCTCGTCCTCCAGCTTATCTCCAAAGCTCCAGAATATCCAGAATATCCTGATAATCTAACTCTAGACTGCCCGTGTGGAAATTTGTGGGCACCCAGAGTTTAGAAGGGAAACAATAAACTCCGAGTCAGTCATGGTGACTGGTGTGAGATCGTAAAACAGTTATTCTTTAAAACACAACAGGAAAATTTTAAAGTCAATTCGAAATGCTTTTGGAAAATGAAACTACCATAAGACCTCCCACCACACACACAATGCAAACGCAGAATTGGAGGAGATTTCTTCTTATGATAGTCAAAGATGCTTACTACGCCAAAATCAAATCGTTTTTGATATTATTATTAGTGCATAGTGTAGAAAACATTTCGAAAGTATAATATTAATCTTAGCCAACATACGACCAGTATCGTATGCCTACTATAGCTACTATGTTCAATAGCAGGTTACCGCCACATTCCATAGCAGGTAATACAACTAAAACCGTACAAGGCTCGTATTGTTTCTTTGGATTTCCAACAAATGGTCAGGCTAAGGAACTTCCTATCCACGATGGGTACGTCCCTGGAATAGACGACCCGAGAACCAAACGTTACGGTTAGATCTCTGCCAACACAAGGCCGGGTTACCTCTGCAAAAATAGGTAACTACTGACACGCGTATGCCATCCCCCGATCGTAACCGATCTTCCCGAGGATCCCCGATTCGCAACAAACCACATAGTAAAAATGCAGCAACCACATAGGTTAAGTATCTGGGCTCCATACCATGATACCACCTCTATCCAGAAGGAATGACATACACTAAAGGGCGCTACTCTCTAGAACCTTGCTGCATCCTTCCTGTTTTGACCATTTCCGGGGTGTGAGGCTCGATGAAGTCTCGTCCACAAAGCTACGCTTTCTACAAAGCCTTGCTTCGGGTCAAACAAAATGATCAACCTATGATCACAAAGATATAAGATCAAACAAATGATCATATCGCAAATGATCAAACACTGATCATTTCACAGCAACACTCAGTATGCCACGTTACCAAATTGGGAATATATCGCTGATAAATTTCAACTACATAACCTCTGAGCTCGTACGTCTCAGAGAAGGGTGTTAAGCTAAGAGAATAAATTCTCCGCCACCAACAGAAATGTATTTGAAAGAAATCAGCTTTATATCTCAAATTGTAACGTCAGACATACAATCCATACAAGTCTGTTCCGGGATCGAACAGAACCGAAGGCACTTCTCACGAAGCCCTTGCATATCCGGATAAATTTCTAATCACGTCCGGACTTCCCATCACTAAGGGTGATAAAACCTCTAAACCGGAGATCAGCCGATGTAGAGTAACTCGACGGTAATCCTTCCGTTTTTAAAAATATCCGGTCTTCAACACCGGTCTTCAAATGCAATTCATAACGACGTATCACATATTCGGAATGGGTTATACGACCCCATGGTCCTTTCCCGGCTAACCCGAATAGTGAGCGCTTATTCAAAAATAAGTGTGGCATTCAAATTCATCCAATTCACAACAAATACCTATCTAAAGGTAATTATTGATAGTCGGTTATTTAACTATCAATAAAGATGCGCAACATCATCAGATTCCAAATAATTTTCCCAAATTATTTCATCTTTAAAAATATCTTTACTAGATATAAAATTTCCACACTTCAAAAATAAATCAACATTTTTTTTAAAACGAATTCCCATTTCTTTTATAAATCCCATAGTGAATTTATATCTTTCAAAATATCTACTGATATACGATTCTCAAATCGATTTCAAATATTCAATTTCATTTTATCTTTAAGAAGATAAAATCTCAAAACAATTCATTTCATATTGGAAAAGCATTTCCATACTTATTTAAAAATAAGTATTTCACAAATCTATTTATTTTCAACATTTGGAAATATTCGTTATACTTAAATCAATATTAAGTATATATTCATTTCTTTAAGGAAACCATTTACTATAACAACATTTATTTGAGTCAAAACGAATGTTACGTAAAACATCGTTACGACGACTCAAAAATCACTAGTATAGGGATTCGAAATTAAGATAGATAGGTAAATCCCAATACTATATAAAAACATTTCCTTTTGGAAATCATTTACTATAACAACAGTGTTATAGTCCACCATTTCCTTATTTCTCGAAAACGTCTATTTCAACAATGAACGTTGAAATCTATGCTTTCGATTCATAATACATTTTAAAACATCTTTAAAATGTTTACTTCATTTTTTAATATCACTTCTTCAAAACTAAACCCATTTTACTTAACAATATATTCACTGTCCAAAATCGTGAATATACTTTACTAACCACATTTTCAATAATCTCTACACATTTTATTTCAATAAAAATTCGCTATTCAAAAATCGCGAATATATCTTCTTCAATAATCTCCTATATATATAATTTATCAAATTCAATCGATTTCGAATTTATAAAACGAAGTTTATAAATTCTATTTCTGTTTTAATAACAACTTCAACTTATAAATCTTCTTTTTATTAACTTCTATATTTTACTTATCAAAATAAGTGATTTCGGATTTATAAACAACTTTTATAAATTCCAATTCTATTTATAAAAATTTCAATACCAAATCAATTTCAATATTGATTTCTAAATTTATTTTCAACACTTAAATAAAATTTCCCTACTGATTTCTCAAAAATTCATTTCCAAATATTAAATCAATTACAGATTGATTTCTAATTTTATTTATCACTACTAAATAAATTCCTTATTTTTCTCAAATTATTCAATATTCTGTTTTTAAATGGATTCTTCAAATTGAAATCATTTTACATTGATTTCCCAAATTATTTCAATTTACCAATTGAATTCCTAAAGGGATTTCCAACTTATCTCCTTTTAAATAAATTCCTCTTTAAGAAAATAAATTCCTTTATCTTTTTCAAACTATTTAGAAATCCAAATTTTAATTAAATTCTTCAATTTAAAAATCACTATTATGCGAAATTTCATTTATTTAACATCTTCACTTGATTCTGGAACTAATTCAATAAGATTTTAAAAATCAGCCTTTATTCTTTTAAATTCTTTTCTTCGAATTTATTAAATTTCTAAAGTTAATTCACTTAAAAATTTCTACTTGAATTTCAAAAATTCAATTTCGTTTATTTTTGGAATCCAATGATATCAAACATCCATTCAGCTAAATTTTAGCTTTCAAACAATTTCCAGGCATCAATATGATCAATATAATCATTCACAGATTCATATCATAGTATAAATAAATTCAATCAATATGAGGGGTCCAGTTGGATCCCTCCAACCTGTTTTCCTGCATCCAAAGACATTAGCACAATACCAATTCCACTTCGAGGTGGAATATCGCGGTATATAGGTTTTATAAAAATCCGCTTACTAACGGCGCAATAGGGTCTCATCCGCTATACGAGGCGAGAAATCATCAATCCAATATATACATATGCCAATATGTATATATTGCTATATATATAGATATATCCTACTATATCTAATATCACATCCAATAGCAATCATATCAGTCAAATCAATAACTGTAATATCCATTTTCATTTGAGTGAGAAAAATCTCACCTTAGCTTTTATTTTGCAATCCGTTTCTATTCCAGTTTGTTTCTCACGATCTTTAGACCTTGTATAAACAATTTATACAATGTATTAATATTCGAATAAATCGAACAATTCATTTCCATTTATTTATTTAATTTAACTAAATTTAACACATTTTCCCTTATTAATAAACCATCCTTAGAGACTTAACTAAATAAGCTAATTAACAAGTTAATTGCCTTTTCGTACTTAAATGGAATTGTTTCAAACTTTATTTATATAACACATTTTATGTTTCTATAAATAACACTGAAATTTGCTTTACTATGTAAATATACATATACATATGTAAATCTATAAATTTAAAGAAAATGACTTATTATAGATATGTTATTAATATTTTAAAATATGTAAACGGTGTGTATATATATAGCTATTTATATCATTATCTTTTCACTGCAGGTGTAAATATATATATCATCAAATTTAACTAAAAGAATGAATTGCATAGAAATAACAGCAGATACCTCACCCTCATCGACTACTGTCTGACGCCGACCTGCCGAACGCCCCTCCGGCCTCGAGTACCACCCCCATTCGATTCCCAAATACTGAGCACACTCACGCGCCTCGAGCGCATGCGAGCCGAAGTCGCGATGCCTCCTGCTCCTCGAAGTTCGCCGCCTGCCGCCATCATCGCGACATCGACTAGCGAAAGAAAACCAAACCCTATGCCACTTCAAGTCGTGAATCCCCTAGACCACGTGAACCCTAGATCGAACTGCCTCCATCGCGTTTGCCCATACCCCAGCGCCGCCCTGAGGAATCGCGAATCGATCGCGCTGCCTTCGACGTCGTCGCGCCCACGCGCTCCCCAACCTGCCATCGCTCGCGACGAACTCTCGTGCCAACCCTAGTTCTTCGCGAATGAACTCGCCCCGATGCCTTCGACTGATGAAGAAACACGCGATTATCAGCTCGCGATTTGAAGACATAAGGGCACGCGGCCATTTCTTTCGTGAGATTTGAACTGAAGGCAGAGGAATGAGTTTGAATTTTAATTCTCTGAAAATGAAGAGGAGATCGATTTGTATTGATAAATAAACAGCGACCATTGTTTTTGTTTGAAACATTTTTTTTTCTTTCTGAACGAACTGATCTCGTATGAGATTTATAGAGAAATGGGGAGACAAGGTCTGAACAGATGAAGAGGAAAAAGTGTCGATGTTGAAAGAAGGCAGGCTGAAAAAAGAATCTCAGCTGGGGTTGACTAATTTTAAAATTTTAAAATTAAATTGAATTTGATTTTATTTCAACGCGTTTACTCTCCGCACGGTTACATAACAACTCCGATCAATACAAAATTTGAAATCCGGTAATAATACAGTATTACGGACCCAATGGAACTGGTTTCATCGAATTCCGAGACTGCGCCTCGGACGGCTATTTTTAAATATCGATTCGAACGATATAATTTCAAACTGAACAATTCACTTCCAAATTCGATTCTGAAGCTTCTATTATCTTCAGTATTGTCAATACGAATTCTAAAAGCTTTTGAAATATTTTTCTTCAACTTAAAACTGAAGATACAAATTTTTATTCAACTTACAATAGATTAAATTTTAAAGTTTTAATCGCAAATTTTCAAAGTCATATCGGGGATTCAAATTAAATCACCGTTCAAATATTTAAAATTAATTAAATATTTCCAATTTAATTTGTTCAAAATTCTGGGTCGTTACACAAACAAAGACCAAAATTAAAATGCATGATCTAATATACCCATTTCTTTTAAGAAAACAAATACCAAACATATCAATGCACCATATAAAATCAGTCGAACAAATATAGCAGTTCACAAAAAATATAATCCTAACAAAAACTATGAAAACTGGAATTAAGATTTCCTTATTTGGCAGAATTATTAATAAGTGATTTATTGATATCATGATACTTTGTCTCTAGCAACGATTCAATTAATCAGAGTACAGAGCTCTTTATTTCCATGGATTCCAAGCTACAAATGATATAGAGTGATCGTTTCCACCTTTAAATCAACCATTTCAGTAATAGTTTAGGAAAAAATATGAAAATAAGATGCATTCAAATTCATATAAAATCCAAATAGAATCACAAAGTCGATTTAAAAGATTCATACCTAAATATACCTAATCGATTTAAAAGATTCATACCTAAATATACCTAGATATTCTGGCTGCAGCGACTCGATGTTGAGTAAGGGGGAAACGACGGAGTTGACGATGATACTTGAGTGTCATGAAAATTTAACACGATTAAAAGGGGAAAAAAATTTTCTGAAGAAGAAAGCATATTAGGGACGAGAATTTTGTTAAGTACGAGAGTAAAATGATAGGTTACGTTTATTTAGTTCGCGCGGACTCTTTTTTTTAGAAGCGGGAAACATGAATTATTTTTTGCCACGTTTATATTATTTGGTAATCTATTTTTTGTTGCATTTACAATAAAACGCCACCGATTTTTGCAACTATAAATGGTTTTTCTTGTAGTGATTGATATCTTCAATACCATCGAAAGGTTATAAAACGGCAACAGGGTATCGACTAAGTCGGAACCCCTTCTTTCAAAACATTCTGTTAAAGTAAGGAACCCAGTCGAAAGCAATTATAAGTTAATGGCAACCCCTTTCAAAATTTTATACTTCGACTCTGTCGAAGGTTTAAAACAAAACATAGGCAGACGCTTTTCTTTTTAAAAATAAACCAAGGTTTTGACCCCTTCGGAAGCTATTCCTTCGACATCCTACCTTCCACCTATCTCCAATCCACTACGTACCATCTCGATGATATCTTGTGTATCGGTTTCAGCATAGTTGGTTTCGACAAGGATGAAGGCAGAAGCTACTGTGTCGAAAGGCGCTTTCCTAAGTAGGCAAAACCTCTTTTTTTCAGCAAAACCAGGTTTAATTCTTGTTTAAGTAAACTTTTTTCTAACTAACCTGCCATGTATCAACACCAGATTGGTTGCCTTAAATTTTTTAAATTCTTTTTCAAAAATAACTGCCGTTAATCTAGATCTAAACCATGGTTAAGTTAATCAAATAAGCCCTTCCAATTTTTGCAAAGAAGTCTCTCTTCTAAAATAATTTATTTTGCATAGCAAATCTCTTTATAAAAATCCACAAAAATTCCAGAAATTCACTTTAATCATGTTATCTAACATATCAAAATTCCAGACCCAAATTCTAAATATATTTTTGAAAAAAAATTATAAACCCAAATAACCAAATTTTCTTTTGAAAATTCATAATAATCTTTCAATAACTTGGAAAATTCTCAAAATTAAAACCCAACTCTAAAATCATGTTTCTCATAACATAAAATTTTCCCATGGCATTTAATCAACATTAAATCTCAGTTTTGACCTAAAACCGTGCTAAATCTCTTTTAAACAACCTTGTTTAAATCAAATAAATCATGAATCAACCATATCATCATCCAATATATCATAAAAATTAATTTTTCCTTTAAATCCAAAAATATATTATTTAAAACTAAAATAGAGATGGAATTATTATTCACCTTGCTCTAGATAAGGAGATTGGATTGAGATTGATTTCCCCTAAGTTTGATTTTCTAGCTTTAATTTGAATTCCTCTTGCTCTCTTAATGGCCGACCATTCTCTATATATTTGTTTGCATTTTAAAATGACGTGAATGGGAAGTAAGAAAGTGGGAATGAAATATATATAAGGGTGGAAGCTAGGGGCAGTAATTTCCCAATATACCCTTACGTGACTTAATTAACCAAAACTCATTCTTAAGCCCATTAATTAGTTCATTAGGCACGACCTTAATTAATTATTTCAAGTCTCAATCCCTTATCACTTCATTTACATTATTCAATTTAATTTATCTAATTAAATCCCCTGAATAATGTCATAAAAAATTAGGGGTGTTACAATAACACCGAAACCAATCTAGAGTAGATGTGAAAATACCCTAATGGGAGCAACCCCACATAGCTTGACTCCTACTCGTGCTTTGGTTTGTCATTTCCAACAAAGAATATCAATGCTCAAATAAGCAACAAATCATCTTAAATTGACGATATACAAAGAAGAAAGCTGAATCGATAGTCAATAAGTCAACTATTGGGAGTAATAAAAATGATCATATATGGCAATTAAATCTCATACCCTTACCACTACTCGTCGATTTCAAACTTGCACTATTCCTTGATTAAAAATGAAGTCGGACAAGTTAAGATAGTGTTACCTCTAGGCATCGCCTTGACAATAATTTTAACCTTCGAATAGAAATAAGTTTCCATACCCCGATGTTTAATGCTAAGAGTATGACTAAATACTTTCCATATAAGCGATATCGTTTAGGGAAATTAATTTCTTATCCTTTATGTAGCCGAATCAAACTTCTCAACTGTTAAAACCTGAACTTGTGCTTGGTTTTTACATTATAAATATTTATAAAACACTTTTTAAAATACTCTTTAAAATATATTCTTTTTAAAGAATAAGTTATATTTCTAAGTGTATTAAAAGAAGGGTCAAAAACAAATGTCATTAAAACATTGTTTACTATAAACCCAAAATAATTTACACTTAGCTTTATTTTTGAAAACAATTACTTTCAAAAGATTTTTTCCATTTATAAACAATCATTTAAAAATTTCAAACAACATTTATTATCCCGGAAGATAATAAATCAATTAAGATGCTTTTATAAATTTAAAACAATGTTAATCATCCTGAAAGATGATTGATATAATTCTTTTATAAATTTAAAACCATATTAATTATCCTAAGAGACAATTAATCAACTTATAGCTCTTTTGATCAATCCATTAATTAACTTTAAGCACCTTTATTAAATTAGTAAATAAATTTTAATTACTTTTATTAAATTAGCTAATTAATCTTTTAAAATAACACTTTTATTAAATTAGTTAATTAAATTTAAACACCTTTATTTTAACCAATTAAAAATTTAAACATCATTCATTAAAATGATTAATTAATCTTAAACATCATCATTAAAATTCTTAATAAATTTTAAACATCATTATTCAAAATGATTAATTAATTTTAAACATCATTACTAAAATGATAAATTTACCTTAAACATTATCATTTAAAATGATTAATTAATTTAATAATCTATCTTACTAATTTAAAACAACATTAATTATCCCTAAAGATAATTAATCCAATTTATAACCTTTTTATAAATTTCAAACAACATTAATTATCCGAAAGATAATTAATCAAAATTATTATATTTTTATAATCTAAAACAACATTAATTATCCAAGAAGATAATGAATCAAATTTATAATTTCTTTTATACATTTTAATCAATACTTATCCTTTATTTCCAAAATTCCCTAAAATATTTGAGAATAAAACTTAAACAACTATCAAATTCCGAAAACACGACTAAACATTTATTTTATAAAAATACAAGCTCAAGTTCAATATGCAACAAGGGTTTGAGGGGATGATATTTCATAAGTGAGGGTACAACGATAATCGCGGTAAAGACACTTACACAATCAACATTATGTCATAAATATTTTCAACTAGATATCAATATAAGCAACATAGGAATAAAAGTAAATAAATAAATATTAGCGAGAAACCCCTTAGGGTCTCTAAAAGTCTACACATGTGAATGTGTATCTCGAAGTGTTCCATAGCGACGTATTCACTACGTACACTCTGACTTTCCTTTTATTTTAAGTCTCCTACAACACAATGGTTATTTATGCCATCCACTTGTTAAAGGGAATTTAAAATCCAAACAAACAACCAAACAACAATATAAATTATCCTCCAAGAATTCAACAACAATCTATCGCAACATGGATATTGTATAATTTATTCATTGGTGAATAAACTCACCGAAATCCCAGCGGATGCTTTCGCATTCCAGTTTGGTCTAAAATCGAATGACATTCAATTTTAGCCCAAAATTCTACTAGCCCCAAACTCGACCAAACCAATTTCATCGCGTAGTTAATGAAATGCAATGCAACCAACCACGTTCGATTTGGACCTCATATAGGGGAGATGTCATATTTTCATCTAACATGCATATCTATCTATTACTTAAAAAGGAAAAGAGGAACCACATCATTTATATGATGCCACCTGTCCTCTTTTATCTACACCGTACCTTTTTTAATCGGTAATAACTCCTTCTCCCCACCCGTCAGTTTTATTACCAGATTATTCCCAAAAAGCTATCGCTTTTTCTTCTCCCCTCCACAATTTTCCTCCCTCCGACTGCTCTTACCCAACCCTGTCCACAACGGTAATGCTCTGCGGTTGCTTCAGTCCCGTAGTCGATTTGAGGATTTATGTGCAAATAGGTCAGTACTTTGTTACTTTTTTTTACTCTAATTAGGGATTTCAAATTCAGTCGAACGCAGTTGACATGATATAGGGTAGAACAATATTTGATTCTTTATATTCCATAACGACTACATAAATGTTCATCAGAACTTCTTTTCTTCCATTTTATGGCTGTACTCACTGTAGTTGAACTGGATTTTCGTTCACGTGGAAAGTTGAACGCAGCTGACAGAATATGGGGTAGAACCGTATTTGATTCATTATACTCCTAAAAAAAGCCTAAATTTTCATCGGAACTTCTTTTCTTCCAGTTTATGGGTGTACCGACGGTTGTTAAGGAGAAGGTAATGGAAAGGATAACATACTACAAATTGGTATCCTTTTACTAATTAATATTATGGTACGATAGAAATACTATTGGGTAACTTTGGTTTTGCAGCAACATAGTTTGATTTTATGTCTATTTTCTATACCCCTACAACAACCTAGAGTTATGTTGTCACTACATGCAAAGGTGCATGTAAGAGCATCAATCACTCAAAATTTGGAAAATAGGCACATATAATTGTAATGCTGGCACTATGGTACCAAAATTAGTAGTAAATGTTAACCCTTGAATTGTGTTTCACACGAAGTAACTATGATTACTTTTCTTCATAAATTTCTGTACAAAACCTAACCAAAATTAGTGTTAAGCTAAAGAGTTGTAGTTTTTATATCTAAATGTAGGACTAAGGCAGTGTTCTAGAATTTGAAAATATAGACTATTAGTACGGTGGAATAATTTGTGTTCTCACATACTTAATTGTTATTTTATCCTACCTATAGTAAAGTATATAACATGCTCGCATATAACATCTCTGCGTATGAACCACTGAATTCGCAAGTCATAACCTTTTACTTTTTAAATTAATGTATAGTGTTATGTTTTGCTTAATTTAGCATGGTTTGATATATTTATAATGATTGGATACTTAGATTTTATCATTTCATGTAGCTATGGAAATCATTTCCTGTCGTACCTCACAATGTTAAAGACGTAAAGAGAGGTTGTGAGCTTTATTGCCATAATTTGTTTGATGAAGTAAAATGCTTAAATACAAGTATCTACTATGATATTTCTTGATAAATCTGATGCTTTTAAAATAAATATGGTGGAAAGAATGCACAAGACACACTAAGAAATGAAAATTGATGAAACCATCAGGAAAATGAAGTGAAAGTTGAATTTCTGTACATAAGTTGTATTAGTGACTTTTGTCATCCTATTCAAATTTAAGAGTCATATTGTAGTAAATAAAAATTGTTTATTTAATGCTAAATTTAAGGTAAAAGATTTGATACTTATGTTGTGGTTGATTAAGAAAAAAAATCAAGCCGGAGGCTTAATCATAAAGCATGTTGTTTGCCATAACAGACATCCAATGATTTCTAACTGACCATTTGTCTACAGATCAATGTGTCTGTGTGATGCAATGGTCATCATTTTTCGCCCACTGCATATTGTTTTATCGACCAGTCTATCTCCCCCCGGACATCATTTATTTTCCACTGAACCACGTACTGACATAAGAAAGTGGAAAATAAATAGACTATAAGCTAATACTTACATCCCAGTTACCAACTGTCAGCGCTAGGATTTTGGTTACCAATAGTTGTTGCATTCTTTATTAACGTTCCCGTTAGATAACGAACTGAGCTTGATTTCTGATTGCTGATATGTTTGGTTACGACAATTACCGTTCCTTCTTATCTTTTAGTCAAAGTGCAATAAGTCTTTATGGATCGTTTAGGAAATCTTCTATGAGATCCTCCAATGTAGCAAAGACAAGAATTTTGTTAAGTGGGTGTTTTTTCTTTCCTTTTCTTTCATTGTTTTATGTGTAATCGTATCAATAACACGACAATTACGATTAAAAATATTACATGATACCCTTATTTTGGTTGATCTTTAGTTCCATAATATTCTCATATTTGATAAGTATCTACTAATTCTTTATAGCTGGTAGACTCAAGTCATGGTTTTGTGCAACATGATATAGTATTCACTTTGCCCTCTATGAAATTGCTGATAATGAGCATAAACTTAAAATATCGTTAAATTAAGTGGATACTGAAAGATGGTAGAATTTACGATATTTCTTTAGTTTCCATGTTTCTTTACTTCTGGTTAACGATATGCGCAGTACATTCAAATGAAGTGTTGATGTTGGTTTCTCAATCAATACAGTACAAAAAATACTCTATTTCATCGACTTCTCATTTACTGCTTTGGTCTTGAAGCACATGATTGCTACTCCTGTAAATGTCCTTTGACAGTGTGGTAGTTAATAATGAATCATATAAACATGTCATATAAATTGTTATTTCCTGCTCTTCGACACTCTTGATTTATTTTTTTTCGTAATCAACATTGTTTGTTCCACGCAGTTAATTTTTAAGTTTTCTACACATCGATTAAAGTAATTCGATTTGATCCTCGCCCTGAAAACCCCAACCTTTTGAAACTTGATTACGACTTTACACAATTCTTCGACTTCTAATTCTATTTTAAAAAGGTCTACTCATACCTGATTTACCAAATGAATTAATTTTGATCGGTTTCCCTTTATTTTTGGTACTTATGTTAATACGTGACAGGTTAGAGAAGATGGCGATTTGGAAAAATGGCAAAAAAATTAAGGTAACTTACTCAGTTCTACCATTCTCATTTTGTATGGGATCTGACCCTGTATGATATATTTGATGTTTCACCCTTTATAACGTTTGTCAGAATTAGCTTACTGTCTATGGATAGGACAACAAATACCTAACCTTCCATGTAGTTTCAGTAATACATAATCTAGCCTAATGCAACCTTTGCACTATAATAAAATGGTATGAAACATAACAGGACAGTGCAAATTGAAGTACAATTTGAAATACTAATTTCTACTTCAAATGGGATTCACATGCTTCCTTAAATTTTTCATAAGCTTTCCAATTATTTACAAATTTGAACTGTTCTACTTCATTTTATTTTAAGGATTTTCCATACTACAATTGCTTGGGTTAACAATATGTTTGTTTTTGATGAAATCGATCAGGTGCAATTAAAACAACAATTTTGCCGTACCAAAAAGCTTTTTATTCTCATCCCACAAGACACGTAATCTAATTGTTTTCTGCTATTTGCTTTACACTAATAAACAAATATGATTTATTTTCTTTTCTGTTTTTCAACTGTTATTTGAATATTAATCAAATTTAATTTGACTTGCTAGAAATAAGCTTAGTAAGAAAAGCATGTAACTGTTGTCGTCTTCTACCCTAGCTAATTCTGAAGTTAATGTCTTTTAACTGAAACATTTTTAAATTATTATTACTATTATTATCGTTGTTGTAATTATTTTTATTATTTGATTTTTTATATCAGATTGTACTGTGATAATGTACAGATTGATTGGATATTAGAAGCTTAGGTTAGATACTTTGGTCGGTATGTGTTATATTTCTATGCTTTTATGGTTATGTTCTATCTGTCTGTTTGATAAACTGTTAAGCTAGGTTATAAGCTTTAACAAAATAATACGCTCACTAAACACATATGTTAAGCTTTAAAAATGTAGAGTGTTACAGGATGTTGGAGATGCATATACTATTGCAAAGTTTTACTCATCCGATTGGTTCATACGAGTCTAATTTCAACTTTTTTATTCAAATGTTACCTCAGGCTATTTTCAATAAATCGTAATGACTGGAGATGCCTTAAAAAGCAAGTAATATGTTTTTGTAATTCTAATAGTGTTATTATATTATGCAAGATGATCAATTAATTTCAAACGGATTTTTTTGTCTTTGTAAATAAATTGTTTTCCTCGATAGATTATATCTAGATGGTTATGTATATATTGATTTAACTATCTGTTGTGAGGTAATATTATTTGATTTTTACGCAATTACGATTATATGACATAGATACTGCCATCATTATTCTATTCATCATTTCAAAAGCTTTGATTTCGCTGTTAAATACTGCACGTCTTTCCCTTTCAACCCTCATTTTACCCTTGCTTTATCTGTGGAGTTGGATTTGATTTGTTAATGATTATGGATATGAAAACCTATGTGAATTCATCAATCATTTTTTCCAACAGTTTTTGAAATGGTTGGAAAAACGCAATTTTACTAATTAATTTGTATATTTCCATAACCTTTGTCGTTAGTGTTGTTTTCATCCATTCTGATACTAAACTTTAATGCATAATATAATTAACTAAAATTGGGCTTTTGATGGAAAAAACTTCAATTTTCAGCAACGCATTATTTGCATGGAAAATCTTTGAATTAGAATTGGATGAAAAATATTAATTTGGACATGCTAAAGCAACAAGAGGTTATATATTTACAACTTTTTATATATAAAACCATGTAGGATTTTTGTCTGTTTGCACATGATAGTCAGATGAACTATTATGATTTTAGAATTTACAACTTCAATGATTGGAAAAACTGCTATGTTTTTAGAATTTACACATGATAGTCAAGTTCAATCAAATTCACGTTTACCTAAGAAGTTAAAATGAAGTATTACAAAGGCAGCTTGATTATTTTTGTATTCACGTTGTTTTACTAGATCTTTTTCCTATGAGCTAAATGATATTGTACTTATATGTTTTAGTGGTAAAATATGACCGTCTCTGTTTTTTAGCCTCTTTTATCGTTGTGTACAGAACGAGCTAAGATGGTTCCATGAACATAAAGAACATAAACCATAGATGTAGACAAAGTGCCAAATAATTTGGGATATTTGACTTTCCTACACTTCATAAGTGTATCTTTTAACATATTATATGTAAAATATATAAAAATTTTGAGTTCTTTGAATACGTAGTCATTTAATGTTATCTCAAAATCATATTCTAGCATGTCATCCAAGAAGGAAAGAATATACATTTCAAGACGCAGTATATTTTCTCAGGGCAACGTTTCTAAAGAAATAAACTTAACTACATCTTTCATATTAAGATTACACCATATATTATTCATGCATTAGATTTTTGTGCTACTTTATTCTGACAGCCAATCAGTAGATATTTTGGAGTGATACGTTTTTCAATTGTACACGTGAGAAATCCTATTCTTCTATCCCAATTTTTGCTATATTATATGCCTGTTACATATCATTTATTGATGTCTCCATCAGCACCTGCTATTCTAATATGGCGGGTTCTGCGTATTACTTAAATAATTATAATAAATGTTGAGATTAGGGACAAAGTAATTGGGGACAAGGGAATTGAGGTCATAAGGGATTAACATTTGCTACATTGATTTTGTTGTTATATAGTTGTTTCACTTACTCTTTGTACAGTTTTTCCTAACGATAAAGAAATGTGAGCACTATATTTAAAGCATGTAAATTACAAGTAATCAACAAAAACATTAATTAGTGCTTATTTATCCATTATGACTCATTCTCCGACAAAGTTGGTTCAAAATCCAAATTGAATACAGATTATTATTCAAACTATATAATCTAATGTTATGCACATTTCAATACTATGAACTTAAATTTATGGGTAATTTAAGTATTTGAATGCTTATTTGCAGCAATTAAACTCAATGTGTTTGTTTGGCACATGACTAAATACTTTTATATGTTTTACTTTTAACGATACACATTCAATATTAATTCATCTTTCATAGTTCAAAATACTCAAGGATTCTCATATGATGCTCTTCACATCTTATGTTTATTTAATTTGGAAGTTCGTTAACAGTCACATACTATATAAAAACATCCATGGAAACATTTTTGGGTATATGATATTGTCTTCATTTATAAGCATTTATAGAGCACTACTATTTAGGCAATGAATTAATAATATTTAATCTATGAATTAAATTAATCATATGGCATTCATTTAGTTACAACCGCATGGCTTCAAAGAATTAAAAATTTATTACTGTCGAAGTTCTTAGTAATTAATGATCTCTCTATTTTTTTTCTTTAGACCATTTCTTTATTAAGTTCTTAATTTGTAATTTCCTCAAAATTTGATGGAGCTCAAAACTAACAAATGCTCAAAATTCAGCTGAAAACAATTTATTACTGTCAAAGTTCATTTAGCTTTCAACTATTTCATAGTGTGTGAAAAATCTTAGACTAAAATCACTTTCTTTTTGGGACTTGATGTTATTTTTGAACTTATAGGACTTGATGCTAGATCAAAGAGTGACAATGGAGAAAGATAGAATGTGTCGTTTATTTAAACTTATTGTGTTTGCATATTTTGGTAGCATAATTTTCTCTGTTGAAATTTTATTTTTCAACTTTCATTGGTTCTTTGAACAATATTTTTTCAATCCTTCATCCTCACTTATTATCCATATATCTAAACAATATTTATTATATATTCATATATTATGGCCAAATTTGCAAATGATATAAAACATGTGTATATCCATGCAACTACCATAAATAATTTCTGGGAAAATCTGTAAATGGATTCTATGGGCATGAATGAGAAGCATATTATCCAATGGAGGTGGAAAATGAAATATTCATTTTGTCTTCAGTGGATAACCGTAAATTACAGTAACAAAAGAGCAAAAGTGTAACATGAATATAAGCAAGGAAAATTCTAATTATACCACAATTCTTTTTTGTTAGAAAAAATAAATCTGCACTTTTATTCATTCACGGAATGCTACAAGCAATGTTTTCTACATTTTTTGTTGCGCCCATTGAAAAAGAACTAGATTGAAAGAAATTGTGTACACAGTTGAATGGGAAATTAATTACCTACATCAGGTATTAAACACATTGCATACTATAAGACCTGTGCATGATAGAAAATAGCACACACGAGGGATGAGCTTATGGTTATGTTGCAAGTATTCAGCAAGGTTGCTAAATGATGCAATGTGGAAATTTATTTTAATTAAATAGTACTTTTGCATCTTATGTAATAGTTTATATAGTTCTGCTAATCAGATTCTTCTTTTTGTTTCTTCTAGGCCATAGGAGTAAGTATGATATGCATGTTACTATTGATGTTCAAAAAGAGGACTAGGACCATGAAAAAATCGAAAAAAAAATCATTTCTTCCGATGATGACAGCGGTATGTTCAGTAATACATATTGTTGGATAATTGCAGCCTATATTATTACTATAGACTTATTACCTGGTATTGATACGAGAGCTGGTATTGTGCTTGATAAATTTGGTCCAATTTATTTCATGATGAAAATCATCTTGGAATTTAACTCATTTTCGAAAATATTATGGTTTATGTTACCTCTTTTTAGTGGTTTAAAGATTGATTTGTAATTTTAGATGATTTATAAAGAAAAGATACTGTTGTCTTTATCTAAGATACACGGAGGTTGAACTGTAACTAATATTAAGTATATTTCATTTGGTAACAAAGTGTTTGCATGAAAAATCTTTTATATCACTTGGTGAGTATAATTTAGTTATTAAATGGGGTATAGGCTTAATTATCATGCATGTTTATGTGAGTGAGTTTATTCTTAGTCGAAGTACATTTTAGGTGGAAGAGTGGATCTAATATGGTATCTTATCCCTGTGTAGTGCTTCAAGATTTTATTATTTGTTCTTTTTTCAAATTTGATAGAAGTCGGTGTATGCTTCGAATTGTAACATTCTGTAATTGTATTATATTGTGGAATAATGGTGTGCATATGAGAAGTTAACATTGTTCTTTGTCTTCCTCAAAATGCAAAAATTGGTTTGTTTTATTATTCTTACTTAATTTTAGTTCTTTGGGAAATTTGAATTTGTATTATATAATTTTATGCTTCTATAATTCCAACAATACACATTTGAGGAAATTGAAAGGAATGAACAAATTTAGCTGATCATTTATTGAAGGTGTGTCCCACTTTCACAATAGCTTTATAGATGTAATGACAGGTTTGTTAAGGTTTGGTTAAACTGTGGATACACTAAAAGCTTTAATCTAGCTAGCAGAGAAGGTACCATGTCTGACCTTTCATGGGATTTGTCATGTTCATTAGTTTGTTTATGCTACTGTATTCTTTTATTTAGAAGTCTCATCAAGTTGAATGTGCTCGCTGAAATTTAGTTATACATTTGCTTATAATTGATTAATTGCTCAGTCATTACAATACTACAATCTATTTAATTTTTCCAGGTTCATGATCTGGTTTCGTTAATAAAATTTCAAAATAACCTAACACTGTATTTATCAAATTGACTATTTTCAGTTGTTTGTCAAAAAGAAATCATGGAAAAATACATTGGTTTTGGAAACTCAATGATAATGGCACTGCTGTACCTATGTTTTTGGGATGTTCATGGATGGATTCTCAGTCACTGTTTTTGCGTAGACCTATATAGGATTGTGGTCGACGAGTTTGGATGTTTGTTCTAAGTCATTGGAATGCATCTGCAATATACACCATATATTATGGAGACTTTAGAAATATGGGTTGGCCAGTCTGGATGGTTGTTTTATGTTGTAGGAATGCATCCGCCATATAGCATCTATTATGCAATGTACTATGGAAATCTGGGAATAATTTTAAATATTTTGGGTTGCCTTATGGTCAACTGAATGAAGATAACAGTGTGCAATAGCTTATTCCAATTTGTATATCGATCGAAATTATATGTTTACACTACAATTTGTATAAATGGTGCTTTTTGTGAAACTTTTTTTTGCTAATTGAGATATTGCTATCCTTTAGACTATTAAATAATACTAATACTATGATATTGTTTCAGTTGAAATAATTGGTGGATTTTGTTGTTAATGCAGAATTTATTGCATCATGTAAAATCCCAGTTTTTATTTTCAAATGCATTTTATGTCATGTACCTTATGTTAGTTTCTAACTCTAGAATTAAGTTTGTTTGATTCATATTTTTGAACCAATGTGGTATAGAAGGCAATCAGTGGGCTTTATAATCATCATCATAAAATCAGAAGAAGAAAATATAGCTAAACGCTAAACCAAATTAATGTTCGCTTGCAATGGAGGCGGTGTGTATAAAAGCCATGCTAAAAAGACTGAGGATTCTGAAAAACCAGAGAAGAAAATAGCCAGAAAGAGAGAGGGTCATAGTTATGCCGGTAGGTTTAGTGAGTATGAGAAAGTATTGTTGCTGGCATGTATAAGGCATGTAATCAAGGACCATTAGTAAGCATATCTTTCCTTTTCTTTTTTCCTTTCTTTTTAGTGTTGCAAGTTATTTATGCATGACATGATGGGGTGTGTTTTTAAGTTATCTCATTTTATACTGAGACTATTTAAAGACAATGATACATAAAACTGACAATTGAATCATATTTTTTCACAAAAAATGGCAACTAATATGATACATTTTATTCTATAGATTGGTATCATAAAATTTTGAACTTTAAATGGTTAAGGAGTATTTGGAAAGCAAATACATAAAATTGCTTAGTTTTATATATGTCTAAATGTTAATACTGGGAAGAAATTTTCCAACAATATTTATGACATGAGCTTGCTGGTGCATGCTATATTATGGTTTTAAAAAGATGAGGAGGGCATGAAAATTTAGGTAAGTAACAATTTGATGATGGTTTTGTTAAAACATTGCTTGATATTCTCCTTGAGTTCTGCAATTATTCCGACTTAGAATTTTAACTTATATTTAAGGATATGGATGTGCTGCAAGAGTTTCCATGGCAGTTATGTATGGATATTTTCATCGTCCTGAGTTCAGAAAGATGCAAACAGCTGAAGTAAAATGGCATAAAGGAAGTTAGAGGCAGACCAGTAAATGTTGAAACATCACTATTATGATGATTGGGTCCCTTCATAGAAGAAGGGGTGGGGGTAGCTGGAAAATTATAGGTTTACCTAATGGATATAGTCGACTTTGAAATGAAGTAGATAAGATGCATATGAAAAGAGATTGGGCAAAGTCTCCAAAAAAAGTTGAATTTCATTGTTTGTAATTTATTTGATGATTATACTGAGTTTTTAACGATTAAATGAATTTTCCTTCCTCTACACTTACTATTTTCATACATTCTACTGGAACATATTTATGATTTTTATTCTTTGGCAGAATGATTCAATCTGATAGTATACATATAATACAAAAGCAGTTAACACTTAATATGTATTCTCAATTGGTGTTGCATGGTATTATCTGTACTGCAAAAATATTTACCAAAAGATTATAAAGAATGCAAAAATATTTACCAAAAGATTATAAAGAAGACTACTATGATTATGAAACTGTAACTTGGAATTGGAAATTTCGGACATACCTGACTGTAAATTTACAAGACACAACTGACATATGCTTTTAAAACCTTTCCATATTTGAAGTCATTCTTCCTTATATATATCACATTTTGTGGCACGTAATTGACGGTTAAGAATGTATATAACCGATTTATATACTTCATTTCAATTCTACGTTTAGTACTTGCTAATAAAAAGATTAATACTGGAACAAGGTATACCCTTACTTCAACAATATTTGATTTTTTCCGAAAGGGCAAGTTGTATACAAATTCGACTTTTTTCGAACATCGTAAATATTGATCAAAATTTAGTTGTTTCTGCATTTTCATTCTATGCTATTCTATTTGTATTTTACTATATTTTAAACAAGGGTTTTGAAGAAGTAATTGAACACGTCAATTTATATCAAAAATCTACTATATTAAAAAAAAACACAAACATGTGTGTGTTACATTTGCAAACACACACCAAAATATACTAAAAGTCAACATTCCTCTCCTATGTAAAATTCCTTTATGTTACTACATTATATTCTAAAGTTACTTTTAACATCAATTTAATTTTCAACCATGCCCGTGTGCGTAGCACGGGCCACGCACTAGTAATATAAATATATAACAACACATTTCAAACAAAATCCTCACCCCATGCAATTGAATACATTAGGATGGACTAAATTGCAAACTCCTTTGTTATTAATAGTATCCTTATCCTCTTCTTCTCTGTTATTCCTGGAACCCATAGATGGAGCACGATCGTGCACCCTACACGACAACTCGGACCGCGATACCCTAAATCGACCTTGCCAGTGAGTTGCTCTCCACACAAGCATCCTTCCCGACACCTTGAAGTCCACCTCGACCCTCCCATTAAAAACATGTCGCCACCCCCCGCTCGTGACAACTAGGAAGTCGCACCTCCAAAACCTCCAACGCATACTACTAAACTCAGCTTCTAGGTGCTCTACGCCCCCACAAACCTAAATATAACGTTAATAATGCCAATCGATGCCCATAGCTCAGCAAAAATCCAACGCTAGCCCCAAAATCATGTTCCTTTACTATTCTTTACCGACGTACCCTCCAAACCATGTTGTACTCCATAATACCCCTAACAAAATGTAGATCTCAGCTAAACAAACCTAAAGCTTCTTGCTTTAGTCTTTTTCATTGAGAATAATTTAAGATTTTGATTTTTGTAATTTCCTTGAGCTTACTTTTTTCTTGATATTAAGCTTACTGACTTTGGATGGAACAGTAGAAAAGAAAAGGGAAGTGAAGTTGCGTGTTGAGTGTGGGTTTGACTTATATTTAATTTAGGATTTCCAGCATTTCACCGTACAGATTTTTATTCACCTATGTACTGCGAACGACAAAACAAAAATATGGTTGCACTCAAAACAGCGACGCGGCATCAAAACAATAGCAATATACACTAGTTAACATATTCTGCAAAATCAAAAAATACCGTCATTTGTCGAAAAATCGTAAAACGATAAATGTAAATATTTTCTAAATTAAAAATTATGGGAAAATCAAATTAATTAAATTAAAAATATGTCAATAGAAATTGAGTCGTTATATTTAAAATAAAATTTCTTATTATTTATCTAAACTATTTACTTTTATAAACAAATTTGCAAAATGAATTGACCGATATTATTAATTAATTTAAAAGGAATTAAATAAAACTATTAAACCCATTAAATTCATATCCAATACAAAATCTAGATATTCAAAATAAAAATTAATAAAATTCTGGGATATTACATACTCACTTCACGAGTCACCAACCGAAGATACAAAGCTTTTATCATGTTGTTACATCACTATCCAATCCTCAAGCGAACGAGCCAACACTCCAGCATGATCTATAGAGTCCCATTCTTCCTCCTTATACAAACCTGACCTCACTGCAATCACCAAAAAAACTCGGTAACAAGTTGATCAACTCGACATCACCCCATTTACATAGCCAACTTTGGCTAAGTTTCCTTCGTTGCTTCCAGTTCTCCATTCCCAGATGCTTTAGTCCTCGACCCATCCACTAAAACAACTCGGTCCCCTGTCCAAATCTCCATCTTCCAATTTTGGAAACAACTCGTCATAGCATCCAATACTTAACCAATCTTCTACATCTTGCTATGAACCGCCTCCCTTAGCCAAACCCTAGAGATCCATGCCCCCATCTAGCCAATCAAAATGACTCGGTACTGAGTTTGGTCCTTAGGAAATTTTCAGGCGCGAATTATTTTGCAAGCTCCTCTCAAGTTCTAGAGCCTCTCCTCAAAGTTTCATCTAATTCCGACCAACTTTGCCTTCGATTTACCAAATTCACCAACCTATCTTCATAAGCATCAAAAACACTAACAAATAACATCAAAGTATAACATACAAACATATACATCCATTCATACAAGCAATATTTAAGAATGTGATAAACAAACCAATTCTAATCTAAATCTATATATTACATACACATATGAATATGAATAAGGAGAATTATTAAATCGTTTTTGAAAACAATTTCAAAGATTCACAAATATAGGTCATAAGAATATGATAACATGTAATTAAAGTTAAAAAGGTTTTAAGGCCAAAATTTATGTTAAAACATGTAATTCTACCATATAAACATGCATAAGATAGTGAGAAGGCATAAACCACTCACCAATTACCAAAATCAACCGATTCTCGCCTAGATCCAATGTGGACAGCAACAGAAAGTAATGCAAATAAACAAAAATGATGATCTCTATTTTATTATTGATGATCTTATCTCTAATTAATGATTTAGCTAGATTTAAAGAGTAATTGTGTGATTTTGGATGAATCTAGGGTTAATGGGGGTTTAGATCTGATTTGGGAAAGAGGAATTTTTTATAATTTGACTCCTGCAGACCCCTATTTGTACTAATCTTGAATTAGACTAATAAGCCTACTTATGGGCTTTATTAATTACATACTAATACTGACCAACAACTGTCTAAACTTAAAAAAGGCATAAGTTCCTAACCGTAAGTCCGTTTTCCTATTATGACCACTCTACTTAATGGGAAACCATCATCCTGAAGCAAAGGGATTGGTTTGAGACTCTAATTCAACTCCTGTCAAAAGTTATAGCCCAACAAGGTTTTTTAGGGTCAAAATGGTCACATAAAAATTTGAAAAAAATCATAGGTGTTTAAATGCCTCTAAGAATCATATCCTAAAATTATAGTGTCATACGACCACACATGAATAAAATAAAATTATTTTATGATCTTTCGATACGTAAATGCGAGTTGTTACATTTTTCCTCCTACACTGAATTAACGGAGACCCGAGAGAAGATTTACTTAGTTACCAAGGGACGGATTCCTTATTGAAAACCCATGAAGAAAGAACCCATAGATTGGGAAAGGAATTAAGAAAAGTATTGCCTATTCCATGAGTTGGATGGACACAAAACAAATGAGTGTAATCATCTGCGTGACTTCATCAAGGAGCAGGTTCGGAGTAACGGGCTACAACAGTATGTAAGGAATCAAACCGTAGTGGTGGAATCAAAGCAACCACTATCTATGGTGGATGTATCTAGATCCGGTCATGGCTCTGGGTCGAGAATGATTAAGATTGGGATAGAATGGATTTAGGTTTAATTTTCGTTTTTTGTTTTCTTTAAATATGATATAAAGGATTACAACCGCGCTACTTACACATGTATGAGATTTCAATCGGTCCTAAGGCATGCTTTGGGTAAAGTTTGAGAGTAGTCAAATTAGACTTTTACTTTTCGCCTTTGACTTCAACGGCATAGATAATTGATTGATGGATATTTGGATTTAAAAGTCACTCAAACATAATGATTAATATTGATATTACAACAGGATACCGACTGATTTTGGTTACTCCTCAAAACTAGTAGATGAACTTATAGGGTAGGGTTCCTTCGACCAGGGAGATGAGGTAATGAACTATGAAATACAAGTCCCCTTACCGGAGAGTGAGCGGATGAACGGATGTATGATAGCAAGCGCCCTCACCATAGAGTGAGTGGATGGGCATGCTCGGATAGCGAGCCTCATCATTAAAGAGTAAGCAGATAGACTCGCTCAGATATTGTGTCCCTTCGTTGGAGAGCAAGTGGATTGGACTCAATTTGGATATCTATGATCCAAAGAGATCAGAAATTAAACGGATATATGACTATGTGATCCATAGAGATCAAAGAATTAAAATCTTAGGATTAGAACGCCATTAATGATTCGATAACGATTACTGAATAATTAATGAATATCATTGCCTCGATTCAGTTGGGCTTACTTATAGTGTAATGCTAGGTGACACTAGACAATCTATAAGTAACGCTCTAATCAGGGGTAATACACCACTATAATTAGCAATGGATGATAACATGATATTTGACTAAATTAAGGTTGTTAAATCCTGGGAGAACACGAAACGATATGAATATAAGGTATGATAAATTCTGAGTGAACGCAGAATGATAATGATATGTGACTAACAATTAAGCAAGGATTAGGGTCCTTAGCTATGATTTTCTAAAGCGACCTTTGATTTGAAGGTGAATCCTAAGGAACCGGATGATTTGCCATGGTTAGCCCAATAGATAGCCAAAGATTACAAATAATAACAATTTTCCAGTACCATAGTTTGTTCTTGAGCAAAACACACCTTATATTCATAACACGAACATTGAGAGGATAATGTTACTGGCAAATTTTCCACAGTCTCAGAACAGACTCAAATAGATGGACTGTACTAAAGAATGATAAAGGAATGGATCCAAAGACTTATAGAACATCAATAATAATGATATAAAGAAACAAATGAAGTTAAATTAAGTTTTTGATCGATAAAATTATGTTAGTACCAACATGGTTTGGTTGGTAATGACATGATGGTGGGACTTAGACTACAAAGCATGAAGGAAGAAAGCTCGAGCTATGAAGAAAAGATGGAGTTTAGATTAACAAAATCATGTCGATATCGACCTGATTGGCTATTTCAATTTTGATAAAGGCGACATGTTCTTCATTCTTATTCTCAGATCTGGAGATTCATACGTATTTAAGCTTGGATAGCGAGATTTGTGCAAGGATTTTCCTATAAATATCTAGCCACCTACAACTAGAAAGGGATTTTTACTCCTCACTCTCTTGGACTTTTGGGTCTCTCTTCTTTACTTAGAGACACTAGAAAATCTGAGATCTAATAGATTGTGTCAGATTTTGATTGTAATCATTGTATTTCACTGAGAAAACCATCAATGACAAGGATTAAGTGGATGTAAGCCAGAATATTTGCTGAAACACTATAAAAATTGCATGTTTGGTCTTGTTTTCATCATTTTCATACTTGCTAGATCTAGATCTAATTGATTTCGGGGTATTGTGTCAATTTTTAATGCAACAAATATCTATTAACTCTGCCTCTATAGTAGAAAAAGCAACTATCGTCTACAACCTCTCTCTTCAACTATTAGCTATCCCTTTAAGGGTGAACATGTAATCTGAGATTGACTTTCTTCGATCTCTATCCCGACGTGGTCAAAATCACAAAATCCAACCAAGCTAAAATCTCTAATTCTGCTTAAAAACATGCCCATGGTCTTGATATCCTTTAAGATATATGAAAATATCCTTGTAACATCACTAATTTTTATTTAACATTATTCAAGAGATTTAACTAGATAAATTAAATGGAACAATGTGACGTGTGGAGATAAGGAGAATGAGATTTGATAATTAATTTGGGTCGGGTATAATTAATCAATTAATAAGATCGTTTTAAACATAGGATAGAAGAGAATTAATGAGAGGGGGAAAATTAGAAATTCCTTATTTCATTCCCAAAATCCTTTCCTTCCTGATTCATCCTCATTTTCATTTTCACACAATCAAAATTAAAGACAAGAGGCCGGCCATTAAGAAGGGAAGAAGAAGAGAGAAACTCTTAGGGATTCAAGGGAAAAGCTGAGGGAAATCAGTCAACAACAAATCTCAATTTTTGAATCTGATCTAAGGTGAATAATAGTATTCACCTCCTTTTCTATGTTGTTTTCGGACTAGATAAGAATTCCGAATTGTTTTGTGATTATATGTCATACTATGGTTGTTATATCCTTGATTGGATGATTGATGATATATGGGAATTTTGTGAAATTATTATGATAGGTTTTAAGGGTATAAACCTAATGTATGGTCTCCAATTGACTTGAAATTTTGATATGATGTATAAAACATTATCTTGAAGTTGGGTTTTTAATTTCATATTTTTCCAAGTTTATATTAATTTTATGAATTTTCTAAGAGGAAATAAGGGTTTATTTCAGGTTTTAATTGTTAAAAATAATTAAATAATTATTTTGGCCCCTAAATTTTTATATGTCAAAGAAGATGTAAATTTTGATTTTCGGTAATTTTTAAGGATTTTTCCCAAGGGGTTATAATTTTTTATGAATTAATTATGTTAGAAAAAAGTTATTAATTAATATTTATTAATGATGTTAATTACGAAGGTTTGCAAATTGGTTTTGGGAATATAAAATGTGTTTCCAGTAAATTTTTAAAATGAAGAGGAAAAGATTTTCGTTAACCAATGATATTTTGACAAGAGGCAATAGTTGGTGAAAAGAAATAGCTTTAAAAAGAAATAAATCAGTTTTATACTTATTTACAAATACACTGTTGTAGATATTCGACACCCCAATCCATTTGTTATGCGACATCTATGAAAACCCGATACTTGGAGGACTATACAATAGTTAGAGGAGGTATCGAATTTATAGGTCCGACATCTATATGGGTTGATACATGAAATATCTACTTAGTTGATATATGATATATCTGTTTATATAGAAGTCCGACATCAATTACTGTAGGAGTTTGATATCTCAAGGTTGTGAAGGCACGACACCCTACGGTTCAGAACTTTACATGTTTAAAAGTGCGACACCCTCTTGTTTTAAGGGTTCAGAACCAATAAGTTTTTTAAAGTTACAATACCTTAAGTTTTTAAGGGTCCGACACCCTCTAGGATATAGAGGTTCGGCATCCCTACATGTTTTAAACCCGACACCTCTTGTCACTTATTTTCGACATATATATTTTTGTAGCATTGATGCCATATGTTTAGGTTATCGACCTCCGCGTTTTATCGCAGAGATGTTTTATGTTCATAAAGTTGACAAACTTGTTTATAGCTTGAAAGCCTTATGTTTTGCAAAATGAAATATTTGTTTTTAAAGGCACGATGGCCTATGTGTTTTAGAAAGTCGATAAACCTATATTTTTCGATATTACAGCCTTATGCTTTACAAAATCAGAATGTTTGTTTTCGACACCCTATTCAAGTGGCATGGATGCCGTAAGTTTACAAATCAAATATTTTTTTGTTTAAGGCTTGATAAGAAATATACTTTAGAGCTTCGGCAACCTAATTAGGGATACCAATGTTTTAAAGGTTCGACAAACTATATGTTTTAGAAGTTCGGCAACCACATTTAGGATATCAATGAATGTAGATTGAATACATTTGAATGAATAATGTTATTATATGAGTTATATTGGGTTCATAGTAATCCTAGGAAAATTATGAGATTTGTAATGGATAGTCCACATGATATATACAAGATGGACAGTCTCCATGATTTAATGGGTTCTTAATAATCCAAGGAAAACTATGACATGTGCGATAGATAGTCCACATTACCTTAAGTAGATAGACTATGTGTGATGGGTAGTCCACATAACCTGAATACATAGTCCATATAATATGTGAGATGGGTAGTCCACATAAATTGAGATGGATGGTCTATAAATTTAAGACAGATGGTATAATTTATATAGTTGGATAAGGTAAGGGGGTGTATAACCCTATGAAGAAAGATTAGTCATACTTACCCATATTGCATGCCTGCATATGATTATGTTATGATGTTCTAACCATTGTGGTTGCTGGTGCACGGTTTATGATTGACATATTTAGTTAAGATACGAGTGAGGGTCCGTTCCATTCAGCGACGTGGTCTCACTAGACATTTAATTTGGTTCTAGATGTTATGTTATTATTCACACCAGACTTTTTGTATGACCCAAAGTTTTTGTTTTTCCCCTTAAACTCTCAGGTACTCACTTGAGTAGGATGGGAGTAGGGTTTTTAGGTTTTCAAGTTTTATGAATAAGTTTCTAGAGATATACAAGAGGCAAGCTAACTATTATTAGGAGCTTTTATTTTCTGCTGTGTTGTTTTTCTTGTTTGAATGGATGTAATGATATATATTATAACTATTAGTATTTAGACTCTTTGTGCATCTTCATACGTCACTCTTGGAGTATTATGTCACTATTATATTTTCTCTAAACGAGGGAAATGAATTGGATTATGTAATGAATATGAAAGTTTATTAATGAAATATGTTTTAAAAATTTTCATATTCCTGCTTCTAATGTTATCGATACTATTAACTAACGTCATTTTGTCACCGGAGAATAATACTATTGATGACTGTAGCATCAGTAGTGCTTATTTTTCGAACCTCGGAATGGGGGATGTTACAACTTGGTATCAGAGCATAGGTATATGTAAAACTTAAAAAGATTTTGAAAACATAATCCAATTAAATCAGAGAATAAGATTGGGGTATGAGATAATACTATAGTAACATACTTGTATTTTTGATATATAAATATGTGCCCTATCATTATTCTCCCCTCTCTCTTGGACCATTCTTTTTTACCTTACAAAGATCCGTATGTAGATTAAAGGAGGTAAGATATGGAAGCAGAAAATAGAAGAGTGAATCTAGGTAGAGAAAGCACCACAACAAATTGAAATGTTCGGCCCAATACCAGAAGGAATCCAGGTCGAAAGCGACTGCTAATGTAGGTGTTGGAACCCCATCAGCAGATATGGGCACTATGTATCATTTCTTTGTCAATATGATGCAAGCTAGAGCTACAGCTGGTTTGGATGGAGGTAATACTACTAATGCGGGAGGAGCTAATCCCGAGGTGCAGTTGGCAATAACTGTGCCAAGTTGAGCCGTGATTATGCCAGTCTTAGAGGAAAGCCTTTTCTAGGAACGAAGAATGTTATTAAAGTTGAGAATTGGCAGTTGAACTATGTGAGAATCTTTGCTGACTTGGGCTTGAATGATGAGCAGAAAAGGAGGTTGGCTTCTAGAAAGTTGCAAGGAGCTACTTTGTACTGGTGGAACTATGCGATCGTAGGAGTCCCAAACGAGGAATTGACTTGGGCTGAATTTAGAAGAAGATATGAGGAGAGGTTCTTGTTTGAGATAGCCAAGTCAACTTTGCTCAGGAAGTTTATGGAATTGGAGCAAGAAGAAATGTCTGTTCTGGAGTATGCAACCAAGTTTGATGAATTGTGTAAATACAGATATGCTACCATATATACTATGATTAAAAGGAATGAAAAGTATATTTGGGGGTTAAAGGCAGAGATTACTATGGAAACCATGTCGCGTCTCATAGACCTATGTGATGTAGTAGTAGAGATGGCGATATGAAATGAGGAAATGCTTTCGACCTTTGGAAAGGACAAGCGTGTGGAGACTCAAGGTCTTCAGGGCAAAAAGAGAAAGTTATTCAAGAAGAAGGGAGCTCATGAGGGAGGAGCTTCCAAGAAAGAGGAAGCTGATATTGTTTTTTATAAGTGTGATAAGAAAAGGCATTATGCTAACGAGTTTCGATCTAGTGATGGAAAGACGGTTGTGGGAAAGAAGAACATGAAGTGTTATAACTGCAAGCAGATGGGGCATTTAAGAACAAATGTCTAGAAGCGGTCAAGGTTGATAAGGAAAGGTTTTTGCTTTAGAGCCGTCAACTTCTAGGCTGATCACAGAGGAGAAAGGAAAGTCTATGATAGGAGGCATGCTTTTGATTCATTGCATACCTGTTAAAATTTTATTTTATACCGGTGCATCACAATCTTTTATCTCACATTGTTTGATAGCTAAGTTAAGTCTATAACCATCATAGCTTATTACTTCCCTATGGGTTGCAAATCCGATAAGAGGGTATGCAATTCTTGGGATGAGATGTGGCCATTTAGAAATTGAGTTGTTAGGTTACGCTTTTGCCTGCAATTTGTATGTGTTTGACTTTACGGGCTTGGGTATTATTCTGAATATGGATTGGCTAAGCATATATTATGCTAGGATATTTTGCTAGGATAGGAATATATCATTAAGACACCTTAATAGCAGCGATCAGATTGTATACTCTGTTAGGAATTCGAATTTAGATGTTTGCGCTTTATTGGGTGCAATGAAGGTGGAAGATGAGTTAAATTGGGTTTTTATCGTAAGAGAGTATGCAGATGTCTTAGAGCCAGTTACAGGGCTACCACCAAAATGAGCTATTGAGTTTCAAATAGATCTTGTACCTAAAATGGAACCTATGAGTAGACCGCCTAGCAGAACGACACCTACTGAGATGAAAGAGTTAAAGGTGCGGCTGGTGAGCTAGAAGGGAAGAGTTTTATTAGACCAAGCAGTTCACTTTGGGGAGCGACCGCAGTGTTCATGAAAAAACCTGATGGGTCGTTAAGGATGTGTATTGATTACTGTAAGTTAAAAGAGAAGATGGTAAAAAATCGGCATCCTTTGCCGAGAATAGATGATTTATTTGATCAGTTGAGTGAAGCCAAAGTATTTTTCCAATTGGATTTGGCAATGGGGTTCCATCAATTGAGAGTTGAGGAGGACAGTATGCCTTTGATGACATTTGAACGAGGTATGGTTCATATGAATGGTTATTCATGCCCTCTGGATTGACCAATATGACTGCTTACTTTGTGAATTTGATGAACCGGATCTTCCAAGAGCATTTGGACAAATTCATGTTAATGTTTATAGATGACATTCTGATATATTCTAAGATCATGAGACTCACCTTAGAATAGTGCTTGAGGCATTGAGGTAGCATCAACTAAAAGCGTAGTTTTCAAAATGTCGTTTTTGGAAGAGATAAATGAAGTTTCTTGGTCATGTAGTTTTAGAAGAAGGGTTGTCCATGGATCCAGCTAAGATTGAAGCTATTAATAATTGAAAGGGACCCGAGACTGATATAAAGAGTTTTCTTGGACGAATTGGCCGTTACCAGAGATTCATCAAGGATTTCTCTCGTGTAGCGGCATCGATGACTAAGCTAACAAGGAAGGATGCAAAGTACATTTGGACCAATAAATGTGAGGAAGCATTCCTGAAGCTCAAACATTCATTAACAAATGCACTTATGTTAGTTGTGCCTGATAGGAATCCGGATTTGGTGATGTGTACTGATGCATGTGGAACAGGGTTGGGAGCTATGTTAATGAAAGAGGTAAAGTGGTTGCCTACGCTTATCAACAGCTTAGACCACATGAAGTGAGATATCCGACTCACGATTTAGAGTTGGCAGTAGTGATTTTTGCTTTGAAAGTGTGGAGACACTTTCTTATGGGAGAAATATTTGAGTTATTTACGGACCAAAAGTCTCTGAAGTATTTATTCTCTTAGAAGGAGTTGAATATGAGATAAAAGAGATGGCTAGAGTTCTTAGCAACTTATGATTTTGGAATTGAGTATATGTCAGGGAAAGTAAATAAAGTTGTAGATGCACTTAGCAAAAAAATCAAAATGTGGTGTTAGCCATGTTAGCAGAATAGAAAGATTTAGGGCATTGACTACTTGTGGTGGCAGTTAAGATCGATGGCTAGTTCTAGTTAGGAAACTACCATATTGTCATGTTTGGAAGTTTAACCAGTAGTGGTCAAAAGAATAGCTTCTAAACAGAGAGATAATCCGTTACTAGTTGAATGGATCAGAAGGATTGAGGTAGGAACTGAGATTGATGATCTGAAATATTTTAGTCCTGACCAGAATAGATGGTTAAGGAAGAATGGATGGTTGTGTGTTCTAGATGTTGGTGACCTAAGGAAGGAAGTTCTTAGGGAGTGTCATCGATCAAAGTTTACTATTCATCTTGGAGGAACTAAGACGTATCAGAAAAGAAAGAAGAGTTTTTTTTGGGAAAGTATGAAGAAGGATGTAGGTTTATGGGTTAAGCAATGTTTGAGTTGCCAACAAGTAAAAGTCGAGCATCAGAAACCAAGTGGATTGCTTCAACCTTTTGAGGTGCCACTTTGGAAATGAGATTCTATATCCCTGGATTTTATCGATGGGTTGCCAAGATCAAATAGGAGAAATGAAAGTATTTGAGTCGTGGTAGACAGACTAACCAAGAGTGCACACTTCATTTCCGTTAAGTCGACATGGATGACGCCTATTTTGACTAAGGTTTTTATGAAGAATACTACTAGACTACATGGGATTCCCAGTAGTATAGTCAGTGAAAGAGATACTTTGTTTACTAGTGAATACTGGAAGAGTCTGCAGGAAGTACAAGGTACCAAGCTAAAGACAAGTACCGCTTATTACCCATAGACAGATGGGCAGACAGAAAGAGTCAGTAAGGTACTATAAGATTTGTTGCGGGCTTGTGTACTAGACTTTGGAGGGTCGTGGGAAGACCATTGCACCTAATCAAGTTTTCCTATAATAATAGTTATCAGGCTAGTATAGTAATGACGCTTTTCGAAGCTTTGTATGGAAGGCTGTGCAAATCACCAACATGTTGGTTGGAGACCAGAGATAGATTGGTTCTTGCTCTAGATATGGTGAGAGAAACCACAGAGAAGATTGAGTTGAACCAAGAAAGGATGAGGGAAACTCAGTCTAAGCCGAAAAGTTATGTGGTTAAGAGGCATAAGGATTTAGAGTTCTTGAGACCATGTTTTTGTTAAAGTATCATCGATAAAGGATGTGGTATGGTTAAGAAAGTTAGGGAAACTGACACCTAGATATGTTGGACCATTTCCAATTATAAAGCGGATCGGGAAACTCGCTTACCAAATAGAGTTACAGAACAGTTTAGCAGGAGTCCATAATGTTTTTCATGTTCCACATCTTAGGAAGTGTGTGCAAGATCCAAAGACTGCTATTACTCCGACTGCATCAGAAGATTTAGTAGTAGAACCAGATACGACTTTTGTTTGACAACCAGTTCGTGTTGTAATAAGAGATGAAAAGAAGTTAAGGGACAAGACAGCCAAGTTAGTGAAAGTCCAGTGGAGTGACAACGAGACAGACTATACTTGGGAGACTGATGACATAATTAGGGATACTTATCTTAAGTTGATTTGATGGTATGTTCTATATCTGTTATATGGACATTTAGCTAGTATGATATGCTAGCATTGTTCTCATGCTTGTTGTGATCCTTATCGAATTTTGAAGATGAAATTCTTTAAGGAGGGGAGCCTATAACACCCCTAATTTTTATTTAAAATTATTCAGGAGATTTAATTAGATAAATTAAATAGATCAATATGATATGTAGAGCTAAAGAGAATGAGATTTGATAATTAATTTGGGTCGAGCCTTAATTAATCAATTAATAAGATTGTTTTAAACATTGGATAGAAGAGAATTAATGAGAGGGGAAAATTGGGAATAGTTCCTTATTTCATTCCCAAAACCTTTCCTCCTTCATTCATCCTCATTTTCACACAATCAAAATTAAATACAAGAGACCGGCCATTAACAAGGGAAGAAGAAGGGAGAAACTCTAAGGATTCAAGGGAAATGCTTAGGGAAAATCAATCAACAACAAATCTCTTTATCCAATCTAATGTGAATAATAGTGTCCATCTCGTTTTGCTATGTTGTTTTCGGATCTAGATAAGAATTCCTAATTGTTTTGTGATTATATGTCATACTATAGTTGTTATATCCTTGCTTGGATGATTGATGATTTATGGGAATTTTACAAAATTATTATGATAGGTTTTAAGGGTATAAACCTAACATATGATCTCCAATTGACTTGACATTTTGATATGATGTATAAAACATTATTTTGGAGATGAGTTTCTAATTTCATATTTTTCCAAGTTTATATGAATATTTTATGAATTTTCTAAGAGAAAATAAGGGTTTATTTCAGGTTTTAATTATTAAAAATAATTAAATAATTATTTTGGCCCTTAAATTTTCATATGTCGAAGAAGATGTAAACTTTGATTTTTGGTTATGTTTTGGGATTTTTCCCATGGGGTTATGATTTTCTATGAATTAATTATGTTAAAGAAAGGCTATTAATTAATATTTATTAATGATGTTAATTACAAAGGTTTACAAATTGGTTTTGGGAATGTAAAATGTGTTTCCTAAAATTTCTAAAAAGAATAGGAAAAGATTTTGGTTAACCAATGATATTTTGACAAGAGGCAAAAGTTGATGAAAAGAAATAGCTTTAAAAAGAAATAAATCAATTTTATACTTATTTACAAAAATGCCATTGTAGATATTCGACACTCCCATCCATTTGTTATGTGACATCTATGAAAAGTCGATACCTAGAACGACTATACGATAGTTTAGGAGGTATCTGATTTATAGGTCCGACATCAATATGGGGTGATACATGCGATATCTACTTAGTAGATATGTGATGTATCTGTTTATATAGAAGTCCAACATCAATTACTGTACGAGTCCGACATCTCAAGGTTGTGGAGGAATGACACCCTAGGGTTTCGCAACTCTACATTGTTTAAAAGTGGCACCCTCTTGTTTTAAGGGGTTGGAACCCTCAAGCTTTTTAAAGTTATGACATCTTAAGTTTTTAAAGGTTTGACACCCTCTAGGATATAGAGGTTCGGCATCCCTTAATGTTTTAAATCTGGCATCTCTTATCACCTATATTTTCGACATCTATGCAGCATTGATGCCATATGTTTTCGACATCCATGTTTTACGGTAGAGATGCCATTCATGAATTCGATAACCTTGTTTATAGGCTTGAAAGCCTTATGTTGTGCAAACCGAAATCTTTGTTTTTAAAGGAACGATAGCCTATGTGTTTTAGAAAGTCAATAACCCTATATTTTTAATATTACATCCTTTTGCTTTACAAAATCAGAATACTTGTTTTTGGTACCCTATTCTAGCGGCATGGATTCCGTAAGTTTACAAATTGAATAGTTTTTTTTAATGGAAAAATGAGCCATATATTTTAGAGGTTCAGCAACCTAATTGAGGATACCAATATTTTAAAGGTTTGACAAACTATATGTTTCAAAAGTTCAGCAACCTCATTAGGGGTATCAATAAATGTGGATTGAATACATTTGAATGAATAATATTATATTCCTATTATTATACGATTTATGATGGGTTCGTAGTAATCCAAGGAAAATTATGAAAAGTGTGATGGATAGTCCATAAGATATATATGAGATGGATAATATCTACGATATTATGGGTTCATAGTAATCCTAGGAAAACTATGACATGTATGATGGATAGTCCATATGACCATAAGTAGATAGACTATGTGTGATCGGTAGTCCACATAACCTAAGATAGATAATCCATATAATATATGAGATGGGTAGTCCATATAAATTGAGACGGATAGTCCATTAAGTTTAAGATAGATAGTCTATTTATGAAGTTGGGTAGGGTGAGGAAGTTTATAACCCTATGAAGAAAGATTAGTCAGACTTACCCATATTGCATGCCTGCATATGATAATGTTATGGTGTTCAAACCATTGTGGTTGCAGGTGCACGGTTTATGATTGACATATTTGGTTAAGATACTAGTGAGGGAAAAACCCATTACACTCAGCGGCATGGTCTCATTAGATCTCTAATGTTATTCGGCATTCTATCCCGGTTATATTGCACGGATTGCACGAGTTAGCTTCGACGACTGTTAAGGTCAACGACTCTAGAGTTACGACTGTAGGGCCCAGAAGTCGAGTATAGATGATAATAAGAAGTCAGGGTTGAATGTAATTGATAGATGCGCAATGTAGAATGTTCAAAGCATGGATATGGTTTGGCTCCAATAGGAGGGATCGACATAGTTTGGCTCCAACAGGAGGGATCGGCAATCATCAGGTTACACGATCATTCTTGCAGAAAACAATCAATATCTAGAGATCTACAAGTCCAAAGCATATGAAATTTGAGGAGCAAGATATAAGGACCTAAGGTAACCTACCTTAGGGATCGCACATCTAAAAGAAGAAATTGGAGGGATCAGTATACATCCCTTGGGAGGGATCGGTAGAAGGCAGAAATCAAGTCATGTTGAATCCGAAATCAAGCAACTACTCGAGTTCAAATGATCCAAATGACATGAAAAGTGGAGGCTAAGTATGTTTTTGCATATGGAAGCCACTATAGGGATCGCTCCCCAAAATTCGACCAAAGAAGGGATCGATACCGATCCCTCCTCTTCAGGAATTGGGCCTAGCGATCCCTCTAGTAGGCCCATGTGGATTACAAGGTCCTTCAGGCAAAATTTCAAAGAGATACATCATCGTCTTCAATATAAATACTAGCCTGATGGGTCATTCTGATGATCTTTACGCTGCTTGTTATTCTAGAATCTATTGTAATCAAGTACTAGCTGTTTTCTACTGATGTAATCAAATTTACCTATGATTAATAAAGGATAATCTTCCAATTAGACGTAGGCATACAACGCCGAACCAATATAAATTTTTGTATCTCTAATTATAGTTGATCTTCCGTTACTTGTTAATCTATCCACCCAGTTTAATTTTTTCTTCTTCACTTACTTCTCCACAAAAACTATTCTTAGGTGTTTGTGAATAATTTAGTTGCAAACATTTTGGTGCTTTCACTGAGAAACTTGATTCTCAGTTCATTAGGATCCCTTTGTTG
Source organism: Allium fistulosum (assembly GCA_030737815.1). Taxonomy (NCBI): domain Eukaryota; kingdom Viridiplantae; phylum Streptophyta; class Magnoliopsida; order Asparagales; family Amaryllidaceae; genus Allium; species Allium fistulosum. The sequence continues at coordinate 637,645,133 of CM060907.1, read as the reverse complement.
CTACTGGATTAGGTAAATCCCGCAAATGAGATCTGTATTATCTTCAAGAAGTTGCCCATACTACTCAGATTTGTAGAAATCTAAGAAAAGCTATTAATAATGGTGAGGAATACTAGATCTACTTCTCAGAACGTGGAAGGAAATGATAGTACTAGCATCCACCAAGGAGACCCAAGCAATCAACCAAGGAATGTGAATGTTGAACCGATTAAAGTTCAGAATCCCACTGATTCTATTACAAGAGCCGAGTTTCATAATTTAATGAGAGAGTTGATGGAGAGCCATCGACAATTAAATCAACAAATTCAGACCAATATAAACTTGATGAACCAACTCAATCAGTAACATCGGGGGAAAGCTAGGAGAGACCCCACTCCTTATTCGGCATCAGAGAGTTCTAGCTCCGCAGATGAGTATCACAGGCATATGCGTCACAGAACAGATGAATGTTGCATAGAAACTTCGGTGCGTCAATTGGCAGAACATCGTGGTCTGCTAGGGTCGATCGGTGCCAATCCCTCCATAGGGATCAGTACAAATCCCTCCACCAGAAGAGGGAATCCATCCATGCCATATGGCAATCAAGTTAGAGCTGCTACAGTTGGTTTGGGTGCTGGAGTTCAATTAAATGTTGATTAGCTTTTCTCGAGAATGACGATGAAGTGAATTTACAAGATACACATCGGGAAGATGGTGAACCAAGAAGGCATGAAATGGCCCGCAGACATTGACCGGACCATTCGCATGAGGTGGAGCATGACCACCGCTTGCCACTAATAATCCAAATGCCGGACTTATCGACAATGGTCAGACAGTTGGTGAGAGAGAGCGCCAGGGCTTGACTAACGATGATTGGGAAATCTCGAGAAGCCATACCACATTCACTGATAATGTTCTACATGCGAAGTATACAAGGAGGTTCAACATGTCATCGATGCTTGCCTACGAGGGAAAAACCGCCCCAGGCAGCATATCATGAGATAGGAATGGCAGATGGATTTTGCGTGAGCGGATAATGCGACCAAGTGTCGATGCTTTACCATAACTCTCTATGGGATAGCAAAGATGTGGTTCACAAGATTACATCCATGATCAACTTCTAGATTCGATGATTTGGCAACAAAATTTGTGGAGCAATCCGGATGCACACAACTCGTCCCAAAAGTGTGATGTCCCTGTCCAGCATGATTCAGGCTCCAAAAGAGTCATTGAAAGATTATTTAGAGAGATTTCATACAGCTGTTACGGAAATCAGTAATCCGAATGACCATGCAATATAAATGGCTGTAACGAGAGGGATAGATCCAAAATCTGATTTCGACGATTGGTTAGCTGGCAAGCCGCCCACAACGTTGGAGCACTTTTACGTGAAGGCGGCTCAGTATTTGAGAAAAGAGGAAGCCGGGTCCTCCAGGAAAAAGAATGTTGCAGGACCAAGTGGAGAGGGAGTACAAAGTAACATCGCAGTAAAGCAGTCTGATGATAGCTCAGGAAAAGTTCAAGTGAATGTCCAAAACCAGTCGAATCAGCAAAAGAAAAGCACAGATAGAGGCCGAGAACGAAAGAGGGATTCTAGAAGAGGGAAGCCTAGGATTTCAATGTTCGATACTTACACACCGTTGAATATGTCCTTGGAGAATATCTATTTGTCTACTTGCAATACCATGCAATACAGGAAGTCGCCTCCAAAAGAATCGACTGCGAAGCAGAAACAAACCAAAAAATATATTTGGTTCCACGAATGTTATGGAATGGCACGAATGAATGCAGGGATCTCTAGGACATTATCGAAAAGCTAGTTTGAGAAAGGAAATTGTAGCAATTTGTAAAAAACCCCATAGGATGGTGGACAGGGGACATCCGACCCCAACTGAGGACAAGTACCGCGCAGGGCTGAGGAGCCTGCACGAACTAGCAAAAGATTGGTGATAAATATGATAGTCGGATGACCTCACTCAGAAGATAAGAGTTGGCAAGAGAAGGATCGCTATGCTAGCATGATTAGACTTGTGAATTTTGAATATTGTTCAAATATAGAAGATGAAGCTCCGGTAAAATAGCAGCGTACAATGACATATGACATCGTATTTAGAAACAGAGATGCAGACAAGGTAGAGGCTCCGACGATCGACCCAATTGTCATTTTGGCCATGATCGGCCCCGCTTTAGTAAGAAGAATATTGATTGATTGTGGAAGTTCGGTAAATATAATTTTAAAAAAGCCTATGATCAGATGAAAATGGAAGCTAAGGATTTAAAGCTGTCTAAAGCCCGAATACACGGTTTTAACGGTGTTGTAATTGAAGCTGTGGGTTTTGTGGAATTACTTGTAGAGATAAGAGAAGGTGGTAGGAGAGTGCGAATCTTGCCGTTTGAAGTTTTGGATATTGAGTCTCCTTACAACATTTTTCTGGGTAGACCGGCCCTAGCCGAATTTCGGGCAGCTCTTGCCCCATAGGGTTTGACTTTGAAGTTTCCGATGGATAATGGTGTTGGAGTTGTTCACGGTGATCAGGCGACTGGACATTCCTGTAATGTAGCTGAGTTGAGGGATGCTTAGCGCAAAGAGAAAGGTAAGGGTGTGGACAAGACTGTCCACATCCAAGCCACCGAAGATTGACAACTAGCGCCTGAGCCTTGGCTCGGGCGCCACAGTTGGTTCTATAGAGATATAGATCCGAGAATTGATGAGGAGGAGCCTCAAGAGACCAAGGCTGCATCGGCTGAGCTGACGATTGATATTACGGTCAGCCACGACAACCCATCACCAGTCCTAAAAATCGGATCACAGCTCAACCCCCCGATGATGAAAGAACTTGCTGGTTTTCTCCGAGGGAATCTTGACGTGTTCGCTTAGACTCACTTTGACATGTATGGAATCTCGCCTACCATTGCGAGCCATGCATTGAATATCGACACAAGCCATGTCCCAGTGAAGCAAAAAAGACGCGGCATGGATCTAAAGAGATCTGCCACTCTTAAAGAGGAGGTGGATAGACTCAAAGACAACGGGTTTATCCGTGACGCCCTATACCCTAAGTGGGTATCTAACACTATACTCATGAAAAAGGAAGGAAAATGGGAAATGGAGAACATACATTGATTACTCAGATTTTAACAAGGCGTGTCCAAAAGACAGTTTTCCCCTTTCGAGGATCGACCAGCTAGTGGAATCAACCGCGGGACACGAATTGGTATCTTTCATGGATGCGTACTCAGGATATAATCAAATCCCGATGCATATTCCCGATCAAGTGCACACTAGTTTCATTACTGATGTTGGATTATATTTCTATGTGATGATGTCGTTTGGACTAAAGAATGCAAGAGCCACTTACCAGCACCTAGGCAACAGGATGTTTAAAGATCAGATTGGAAAGAAAATGGAAGTATATGTGGATGATATGCTCGTGAAGTCATGACGATCAAGCGACCACATAAAAGACTTGGCAGAAATGTTTGACATCCTCCGACATTACAAGATGAAAATTAATCATTTGAAGTATTCATTTGGTGTTGCATCAGGAAAATTCTTGGGCGTTATTATTAACGTCCGTGGAATAAAAGCTAATCCCGAGAAGATTCAGGCTATCTGCGATATCTAAGCGCCAAAGACCATTAAACAAGTGCAAAGTACGAATGGGAAAGTTGTTTCCTTATGCCGATTTATTCTAGAGCTACCCGACAAATGCATTCCTTTCTTTGACTTGATTAGGAAAGGGAAAAGAAACTTCGAATGGACACAGGATTGTAAAGATGCATTTCAAGCTTTGGTAAATCATTTGGAGAGACCCCCTATCTTGTCAAAGCTGGTGGATCATGAAGATTTGTACATTTATTTGGCCGGGTCGGCACACGCTACAAGTGCCGCATTGCTTCGTGAGGAGGATTGAATCCAGAGACCATGTGTTACGTCAGCAAACGATTAACGAGAGCTGAAAGGAACTATCCGAAAATAGAGAAACTGGCATACTGCTTGCTGATTGCATCACGAAAGCTTCGCCCATACATCCAACCACACCCGATCAATGTTTACACCGACCAGTTGTTGCGATAAGTCCTACAGCGACCTGAGACGTCTGGGAGGTTACTTAAGTGGAATATCAAGCTCGGTCAATTTGATATCACTTATCTCCCTCGGAAGGCTATCCAGGGTCAGACATTGGCAGATTTTATAGCAGAGTTCACTACGCATGACGATTCCACGGAGGGCAACAAAATCCATACCATACGGTGGAAATTGTATACTAATGGAGCGTCCAATGATCATTGTTCTAGAGCTGGAATTGTGCTTGTAACTCCTGAAGATCGGTCAATCTGTTATGCTTTAAAGCTTGATTTCCCAGCGACATGTAATGAAGCTGAGTACGAGACTCTGATTGCTGGACTTAAACTCGCTAGAGAACTGGGAATAAAGTTTCTTGAAATCTTTTGCGATTCACAATTGGTAGTGTACCAAGTCAGAGGAGATTATCAAGCTAAAGGACAATGACTTGCTCCATACCTTACCCAAGTCCAAGAGTTGTTGACTGAATTTGAGTACTATGACATTTCGCATGTTCCACGGGATCAAAACACAGAGGCTGACTCATTGGCAAAGTTTGCTAGCACCGGCGACGCACAACATATGAGCTTGGTTTCGGTCGAAGTATTAAATGCCCTGAGTATAAACATGACAGAAATCGATCGAACACTAGAAGCGGAGCCTAAAAGGAAATCGTGGATGACTCCGATCAAAGATTATTTGCTACATGGAGTCCTACCAGATCAAAGTAATAAAAAGCCACGAGTCCTTTGTAAAGCTTCGTGATATGTCATGCAAGGAGAAATCATGTATAGAAAATGTTTCTCTGTTCCCCTACTCCAGTGTATCGCTCATGATGAAATAAAACATGTCCTAAAAGAAGTTTATGAACGGGAATGTGGCAATCACACAGGAGGGCAAACTCTGGCAAAGAAAATACTCCATTACGGGTATTATTGACCAATTGTCAATCGAGACACCGCTGACTATGTAAGACTATGCGATAAATGCCAGATATATGCAAAAGTTCCAAGAGCTCCACTGACAGAAATCATGCAAATGGTCAGCCCATGACCATTTGCTATATGGGGTATAGATATTATGGGTTCCTTACCGATCTCTAAAGGTGACGCAAAGTATGCTATCGTCGCAGTTGATTACTTCACCAAATAGGCCAAAGAAGAACCTTTAGCCATGATCTCAACCAAGAAAGTGATCAACTTCATTGTCCGGAACATCATATGTCATTTAGGTCTTCCACGAACTATTGTAACAAATAATGGGATTAAATTTTACAGTGTGGAATTCAAAGACTTTTGTCGGGGGTATCATATTGAAAAGAGATTTGCAGCGGTTGCTTACCCTCAAACGAATGGACAGGTTGAAGCTGTAAACAAAATCATAAAGTTTGAAGAAGCGTTTGGAAAAGGCTAGAGGCAAGTGGGTGGATGAACTTCCTACTGGCCATACTCTAATCGCCCTTACTTACGGTTCCGAAGTCATCATTCCTGTTAAGCTTTAAGTTCCTTCTCATCGAGTGACTTACTACGTTCCCAAAATGAATAAAGATTTACTCTTGGAATCTCTCGAATTTATAGATGAGAAGCGCGAGGAAGTTGATTTGAGGGCAGCTACGCATGGACATCGAGTTGTCCGATATTATAACACTAAAGTCTGACCTAGAACCTTTAAAATTGGCGATATCATCCTGAAATGGGTTTTTTCAACCCCGTTGCACATGAATTCAATCTGGAAAGGACCATATGTCATTAAACAAAGGCTTGGAGAGGGAACTTTCAAGCTAGCAACTATCGATGGCATTACACTCCCAAGAGCGTGGAATATCGAGCATTTACGACACTATTTCACTTAGTTTATTTCTTTTACATTCAGTTGTATTTGCTTTCAGAATTTCCTTTAGAATTTGATTTTCTAGATATGTAATAAGACAGATTATGTCATTCTTTTCCATTTAGCAAATAAAGCTTTGGACTTCCTTTATATTTATGTTTGCTGTAGCATTATGTATTGGTTACATGACGAAACTGGTTGATGTCGATATGTTCGAACAGGTTCCCAGAGTTTGAAATTAATCAGTTACGCTAGTTCCCAATGGGACTAAACAAGACCGGCTTGATCCGATTGTTCATTTGGCAACTCTTGTTCATAATCCAATGGACGAGATAAACAATGAGGAATGGATGTGACTCGACCATCTGGTGATAGAATAAATCATGCCGAACGATGGGACCAAAATAAAATAAGAGCGATCGTGACATGACCAATCGTTCACTAAATCTAACCTTAGACCCTGGGGGCAAATCAATCAATTAAGGAAAGTACGATATGGCCGCTCTCCGAAATAACTCTAAGTCCCTAGAGTGCGGACTGGAGTATAAACATAAATCGGGTATGAATCGACCACCCGGGAAATAACTCTAAGTCCCCAGAGTGCGGACTAGAGTATAAACATAAATTGGGTGCGATTCGACCACCTATCAACTAAGTCTTATCCCTAGAGTGCGGGTATGAGTATAAACAGATAGATGAGTGAGGTTTGACCATTCACTATTCCATGAACTCCGGCCTGAAATCGACAGGAAGAGTATAAACCTGCTAAGGATGGAGTTCGACCATGCAATGTCTAACCCCGCTAACCTAAGACTGGGGACAAAGGTATAGTTACTCAAAACTGCTGAATTCGACGGCGTAACAGTAAGGCTCGAGCCTAGCGTTTGATGCGACTCAAGGCCATGACACATGGATGCCTTGGGATAGAGCTAGTGGATTGTTACCAGAATTAATGAACAATGAATTACAAGTACATTGAATTGAAAGTAATAGTTCAACTACTTAAATAACAGTTTATAGGAGAGCTCAATAAAAAAACAACAACTTTTATTCGCATGATAAGTTTCAAAATTATGGTACAAGTTATTTCAAAAAATCAGGAATCATACCCATACAACCACACCTAATAAAAGAAAACGACGAAGAAATAGCTATGCAAACTATGTACACACCGAGCCAAAGTGACGACTATTTCTTCGATCTTCTCTTCTTTTTGGATTTTTCGGGTGTGGTGTTGTCTGAACATCCGCTAGTACTCTTCCCTGATCCCTTACCGCCTTTGGCCGAAGAGCGTTCGAAGCTTAGAGGGAGTTCTCTGGGAATTGACCCACCGGGCGGAATGACTTGTAATGGGATAAGGCGTGGATCGTCGATGTCTACCTCGGTGGGCTCAGCTTTGGCCTTATTTTTCAGCAACTCCTCATTCTCAATACGCTCCTTCTGGCTGATCTCATCAATGCGTTCGGAGGTGCCGGTAATCACAACATCGTCAGATTCATCCACTAGCAACGGATCTTTAGCCTTATCACCGTCGAGTGCTCCAATGACTTGAGCATCGGGCCCTGGTACATTGATGGTCGTTGGAATCTTTGTTAATTTCTCTTGTTGCTCCAAGGCAGTGTCACTTTTAGGAGTTTGGACGGGACCCGGAAGGCCTGCAAATTTGTTAAAACAAGGAGATAAGCCTAAAACCATTGGGCACGAAGAACAAAATCTCTCGTAGAGTGGAGAATAAAGTGGAATACCTGTATTCGACTTGCTCTCGGCTGTTGGTGGAGTGCCCCCTTCCAAAATAGGGGTCTACACTTTGGATTGATAACCGGGCTTATCTGGGTCATAGCTCAAGTCCTGCCCCAGGCCAAAGGAAACCGATGTTCCAACTGCTTGGAAGAGGAGGGGCCCTTAGGATAGACTTTCGAGGATCTAGCAATATATTTCACTTTAACGGAAGACGCTTATGTTGACCCAAAAAATGGATCAACACCCTGGATCAAGTGTGAAAGCACCAGTATAGATAATCAGCAGCACAAATCTCAGATAAACAACAAGTAAACAACAGAGGTAAGAAAAAAGGCACAAGATTTTTATAGTGGTTCGCTGACTCTGGCCTACGTCTACTTTAATCAATCTTTATTATGATTATACTAGTTGAATCTCTCTGGATATCAACTAGTTAGTTCCTAGATCTAAGTTACAATGAGTTAGAATAAATAACAGGTATAAGGGTTGACTGGAGAATCATAGTAACCCCCTTCATGACTGTTACGAGGGAGAAGAAAGTTGAAGTAGTGAAGGAATTCCAACAGAGTAACGGCAGCTCTCTTTTCGAAAAAGATCAATCTCTAGTTGCAGGTAGGTGAGTATTTATAGAGGTTGGAGAGTTAATGGGCTAGGCCTTCTTGCCGGATGCTTGCAAATCACTTTAGGAAGACGCACTGCAAAAAGCATCACGAACCGAGCTAACTTGATGGATCGCTAGCGATCCATAGATTCTGGGTTGATGGCGACCCAACGACTTAGGATGCTTCCCTTACATTCTACTTCAAAGTTCATGGCAACCTGGCAAAACGGTATAGATTGCAACAACCCGTAAAGTTTCGATAATTAAAATTGCTAATTTAATAAGATTTATGGTCTAATTTTGAAAGAAATAAAAATTTGTAAATTAGTTAAATGAAATAATAACTACAATGAAAAGTAACAATGTTAATTAAGGAATTATTAACGACTTGAATGGATTTCCAATTAGTTGGAATAATGAAAATGTTATAACTTGGTTACAAAGTAAACATAGTAAAACAAATGTAATTATTTAATTGACTAATGAGATAATACGTATTAATTGGAAATTGAATAAAATGGGTGTTATGTAAGTATTTATAACCTTGTTTGAAAGTAATAAACTTATAGTGTAATTAAAAGTTAACTGTAACAATTATTGGATTTTACCTATCTATTTAGCCTGTTAATTTAAATTGGGAATAAATTTCAATAAATGTAATTGAATATTATGTTAATGTAAATTAAGTTAATATTTTAATGTTAATTTTATTCATAATATGATAGTTGGGAATAAAAAGAATGGAAATCAAGATTTATTAATTTATTGGAATTCAAATTATAATAATTGGATTAATTGCAAATAAATGAAATTAAATATTTAAATATTACGTTAATGGAGATTAAGATGAAATTTGAGATTATTAATATAATAGATCATGAACCAATGTTAATTTCATCCATTTGATAATAATGGATTGAATAATAGGATGAAAAGTCAATTAAATGGAATGATTGAAGATTTAATTTATAATTTCTGAAATTAATGAAATTGAAATTTAACACTGAAATTGATAAATTAATCAACTTTGAATTGACATCTAAATTTGTTTAAATTATTCTAAATGGTTAAGAAATCAAAAATGATAGAAGTTGTAAATTTTTAAATTTAAACTGAAAAAGTGACTTAATTAATTTAATATTAATATATTTAATTAACTGAAATATAGCCATTTTGGCCACCGACTCGGATTTCGACGAAACTAGTTTCATCGGATCCATAACGATGAATTATTATAGGATTTCATGTTTCGGAACGATCAGACTTGTTGTTTGATCGTACGGGCTCGAAACGCCTAGAAATCAATTTAATTGAAATCAATTGAAATCAATTTGAAATAAGCTGATTTTATCATAACTTCTTCATATGATGGAATTAGGACCTGAAACCTGTTCCATTGGATTTAAATTATTTGAAAACATCTATTTTGATATATGGGATGATCCATCTTCGTTCCGGAGACAGAACGGGCTTTTCGGGCTATTTATCGTTCAACGTGTAAATCAATCGTGTCCATTCATCTATTTTCTGTTCTGCCTATAAATAGCTTGTTATAAACCCTAGGTTGTTCTATTTTCATTTGTTAGTACATACAATTCCTTCTCATCTCCTCTCTCCAATGGCAAACAAATCAGAACCAAATTTCCAATTCAATTGCAAATCAAAACCAAATCAAAAATTTCAAACTCCTCAATATATATCGATTTGAAGCTCTCGACGGGCACATCAAAGATCTGCAATTCGTTTTTTGTTTTGGTTCATTGTTTGTTCAGTAAACGTCGAACTATTCACGGCCGTTCATCGTGCCTCGATCAAACTTGTCCGATCGTCGAATCAATTTGTTGGTATTGTAGAGGGGACCGAGGGGAGTCGATCTAAGTGGTTCGTATGGCGAATCGATGGTTGGATGATCGGTGAAAATTCGAGTAGGGTTTAATTAAATGGCGGCGACTAGGGGTTCATCGCGACTGTGTTGCGTGGAATTGTGGCCGGAGGACAGAGCGGGGTGGAGGCGCAAATTCGGGAGCAGCGACGGCTACCAGTTCGTCGAACGGCAGCGATGATTTGGGCGTACGGTTTCGATTGGAGCATTGGGTATGCACGTGTTTTTCTGGAGTGGTTGCGTGGGAGAGATGAGGCGACGTGGCAGCCTGTGAGTGGGTGAGTTTTATTTATTTATTTAAATTTCAATTTCAACACGTTCTAATCGCAATAACTTTTGCATACGAGGTCTGTTTCATGCGCGGTTTGATCCGCTGGGATCGTGTTGAAATTCCGAACATTTTGATGCTTGTTTGGATGAATTCTAAGACCGTTCAAATTTGGGCCCTAATTTGGAATTAAATTCAATTTAAATTCAAAGGTGAGTGTTTTAACCCACTCACAACTTCTAAATTTTCTTATGTTTGTTAAATTAAATTCATGATGTGATTAGAAATTTATTTATGACTGTTTGGTATATTTTAAATCATCATCTCAGTTAATTTGAATTTATTTGAATTAAATCGTTATTTAATTTATTATTGAATAAATTGCCAGTTAAATACCTGTTATTGATTATAAATTCTATATTGATATTTATTGATTGATTTGGATGATGTTTGTAATGGATGTTGATTGTTGATATTGGGTGAATGGATGTTTTATTTTTATATTGTTATAAACTGCAAGTTCACTATGGGTTGAAATGATACATACCCGAATGATCAATAGATTAAGGAAAAATCGTTATGGGTTGAAATGATAGACTCGAGCGATTTTGTGGATTTTAACATTTTTGGGATTGTGGATTGAAATGATATATATCCGTAAATATAAAATTTTAAATTGCGGATTGAAATGATAAATATCCGTATCACTTGACCCCAGGGTAGAGAATTATATACGGACACCGGATTGGTTAAATTAAATGATTTTAAAGCTTTAAATTTTTAAATCCTTTTAAATGGTATTTTGAAATAGAAATTGATTTATACGAATTGAATTATTATCAATATTCAAGTTTATGATAAAATTGGAATTGGTTTAAAGGAATTGTTAAAAGGATTTAATTGAAATTTCAAAGTTGAAGTTGGAATAAAAAGTGAAATTTGTCAGAATTGAATTATTTTAAATTGTTTGAAATATAACTTTGAAATATATTGAATTTGGAGTAATTTAAATTGATATTTCGAACATGGATTGGAGGCGATATTGAATTAAATATTTTATCGAGAAATGGGAATTGGAAAATTTGAAATTGGGTTTTGGGATATTAAAATGGTCAAAATGTGTTGGAATGAAATAAATAGTTTAATTTGATATAAATTTCAAATTTATGTTTTTATTATAAACTATTTTAAAAAAATATTATTTTAAAAGACTTTAGTTATTAACATTTTCAAACCTTTAAACAAATTAACCTGTTTTAACTTATTTTAAATCTAATTAATCTATTTTAAAGCTATTTAATCTATTTTAATTATATTTAATCTATTTTAAATCTATATTAACTATTTATAACTATTTAAAACTATTTTCTTCTAAATTCCAAACTAAGTAAAATGGATGGGTTTATATTCAAATTCTCGATTTTTAAGTGAATATGGTTAATGATGTTATAACCTAAATTGGGATTTAAATAACATATTTGGTTTAATATGATATTTTTAAATGAGAGTTTAGCCTATTATGGAAATATGACTTTTGAAAGGAAATATAATTTCGAACTATGATTTTAAATGTGATATAATTTCGGAAGTAAGTAATGATTTCGAAAATGATATGATTTGAATTGAATATGATATTTTGATATCAATTATGAAATGATTTTGGAAATGTAAAAGAACCATCTGGTGTGTAATAAGCGATTGGTTGTTAATGAGACCAGGATCAGATATGGGCATACTCCCTGTCGATACCGAAAACCACTTTGACAACCGTGTACGCGGTGGAGATTCCAGAATGAAGTAGGATGGTGGCGACGATCCTATATGAGGTATATACGTGGACCCGACTCCCGTGAGTTGACATAAGGTGGCTAAAACAGGAGCAATTGACGGGCCAATGAGGTAGCTCCTCTGAGCGGACACACTCCATCGATCTATATTTTGACTTTGTCATTTATTCGTTGGCCACCCTTCGATTTTTACTCGGGAGTGTGTTTTGAGGTGGGCGGTAGTGGCTGCTATACGTTACCACCAGTCCGGAAGTGTAATTGGTATATCTACCCTGGCATTTACTAATTATGTCGTGTCACCTACCCTAGCGCGCCTTCTACGAGTTTGTTTTATGTCGTACCTATGTGGTATCCTCTGCTGGCTCCAGTTTATGGGGAGTTACGGTACTGTATAGACTATTGGCATACCTATAAAATGTGATAAGGGGGATATGGGTAATGCCTTAACACTATTTTAATAGTTTACTTTACTTTAGACATTATTATAATAGCGTATATTACTACATAGTAGATAGTTTAACGGATCCTTAGGAGATGTGAATCCCGAGCATCTCTTAAGTTACTGCACTCACGTTAGACACTGGATAAGAGATGTCAAAACCCGTAAACATCTCTGACGCCGTTCCACTCATATTTATTTACCGATTTATTTAACTTACATAAGATCTTTAGTTCTGACTCGAGTGTTTTGTCTTTTCAATTCGCTCGGGTCAGCTTGAGCATTTCAAGATTTGAAGACCTTTTCTGGAGGATGAAGATGAAGATTTGTACTATTATTACTTATTCTATTATTCCACTACATCATACTGTTTCGCTGCATTATTATTTGTTTATCTCTAATATGTGTAACTCTGATTCTGTATTGTATAAGAATAATCAAATTTATTTGTAAAACAGCTTCATGAACTGTTATTTGATTATTATATTTTATCATTCCGCTGTGAGATTCTGTTTTGTTTTTATTTCTTTATCTTTTCCTTATTCACCCTAATAACAGTTCGCCCTTCTGTATGGTTTGAGTCGGCATGTGTGTCTGCTTAAAGCGTACAAAAAGGCAGAATGTTAAATAGATCGCAAGCGATCCATGTACTTAGCTGATTTTTGGACTTTGTCTTCTGAGTGCATTTAGTGTCTCGTGTTGATGTCCTCCAAGTAATTTCGTAGCATGTTGCCTTGTTTTGATGATAGTCCACTTACTAGTTGCATTAGACTGCTGATTGAAACTTAGCCATTTTCTTTAGAATACCCATTGGACCATGATACAAGTGAATTCATGAATCCATGAGCCAAGATTATGGATCGCTAGCGATCTATAGATGATGGATCACTAGCGATCCATCACCTTTGTGTATTTTCGCTTTCTATTTCTCTTGGTTTGTTGTTCTAGTCTTTTTGGTGCTCTTGAACCATTCCGACTCGACTAAGCTATTCTGAATTCCTTTGAATTCTATTGGGTTAAAAACCCACTTAACACTTGCTCCCTAAAGTACGCATTTTGAATGAAAGATGTGCTTTGCTCCAGAACAAGTTCCAGTAACAAGTCTTTGATTGTTGAGCTTTCCAGCGGCTCTAGCCTTGGCAATCCGTCCAGTTCCTTTAGTTTCTTTGGTCAATTACAAGTCGCTCCAAACCTGTTATATCCTAGGACTCTAACTCTGCTTAGGTGTAATCGATACATTACAATCATTCTGATTTCATTCGGAGTTATTACATCACATATCTCTAGTTAAATCACATGTTTCCAGTTAAACCACATATCTCCATTTAAATCACACATCTCTAATTGTCCCATGTTCATTTGGGATTTACATCACTATCAGTTTTTGCTTCTCATTCAGAGTTGTCACGTTATATATATCAAAATCACATTATATATCAAAATCACATCATATATCAGAATCACATCATATATCAGAATCATCATGTGTTTATCTAGGGTTTATCAGTTTTATTCTTTTTATAAGGCATTCAAATCCTTTTATTAAATCAAATCTGTTTTAAGGCTCGATCTCTCCTGATCGTTTAAATTTAATGCATGATCTCTCTGGATCATTTAATGTTTAGTTTAATGCGTGATCTCTCCGGATCGTTTAATGTTTTTCCTAATGCACGATCTCTTCGGATCGTTTAATGTTTTAAGTTAAGAGGACGATCTCTCTGGATCGTTTGTTTGTTAAGTTAGGGGGATGATCTCTCCGGATCGTTTTCTTATTAAGTTAGGGGGGATTAAGCAAGCCCGTCCGCTCACTCTCTGGTGAGGGGACTTATTTCTAGCACTCCGGTCCCATCTATCCGGTCGAGACTCTATGGCTTCAATATCGTACAAGTCCATCCACTCGCTCTCCACAAAGGGGACTTGCACCTTAGACTCCGGTCCCGTCTCTCCGACTGGGACTCTATAGCGTTCAAAATCAGTTATCACATTAAATATGGATTTACAAAATTCAAATTTCAAATCAAAGCAAACAAGTAGAAATTAAATAAGCAGAAACCTTGAATGTCTATCCTAGACATCCAACTGAGAGCGTGGAAAGGGACCAATCTAGGTTTTGTGCATGTCCAAGCGGTCCGAGATTATTATCCTGAGCAATTATCCTGGATATCCAACTCAGAGCGCGACTAGGAACCAATCTATGTTTAGCACACATCTAAGTGGTTTGGGATCATTATTGTTTTTACAGCTAATATTTGAAAAGAAAAGTGCAAAAAAGAAACCAAAGTAAAGAGTTGTAGCCGGATCTAACTTCCCATCCATCTCGGTTATGGGATTATCTGTCTTGGCCCAGATCCCTTGGCATTCATTGAAGCCTCTACTATAGGTGGTGGCTGCTCCAGCTATGCTATCACAGCTCTATTCCTCACGTACTATGGTAGTTGGTCGTTACGAACTAGTTCTTCTATCAAATCACGAAGGTGTCAGCACTCATTTGTTTCATGTCCACCCAGCTCATGGAAAATGCAAAACTTTATGAATCCTTTCTCTTGATCAGTGGGCTCTCTTCTCGGTGGCTTTCAATAGGGAATTTTCCCCCTAGTGTCTAGGTATATCGTTTCCAGGGTTTCAATCAGCTTAGAGTAGGAAGAGAATTTGGGCTCCCTCCTTTGTCATTTCGGTTCTCTAGAATCATCATCTGCTTCTCTTTTCCCTTTATCTTTTCCAAATCCTACTCCGAAGGACCACTGTAACAACCCGCATATTTTACGATTTTATATTCAAATATTTTATTTAAATATAACGTCGTTAGTCGGATTAAAGTCCGAAAAGCTACTTTTTCAAACGGTCGAATCAGCACTCGGGACCACTTCCATTGAGTCCAAAATGGCGTTTGCGACATTTTTGAGTATAAGCTTCGATATGTTTGGAGTAAGTTGAATTTTGCTATTTTCTGTTGGGCTTTTGGGTTTGGGTTTGACCCAACTCATCATATACTCTAACTCAGCCCCTCTCTTCATCCATTCTTCCTCATTTCATTTCTTTTACTTTAGCAAAACTGAAAATGGTGGAAGAGAAGAGGAATTAGAAATTCCAAGCCCTAGATTGAATAGCAAACTCCAAATTCTTGCTCCAAATTATAGAAGAAGCTTAGGTAAGCTCCATCTTCATCTTCTCCATCTCTTCTCCTCTTCAATTTCAGAAAATTCCTAAACCCTAACTTAGGAAAATACTTGTTTTGATCTTAGATTAAAGCTTGTAGAATTGAAGAGAAGAGTGATTGATCTTCTCCTTGTGTTTGTGCTTCTCATCTTTGTTTTTGAGTTTAAAGGTGAGATTTTTATCTCACATCTATGTCTATATCTATCTTCGATTGTTGGGTATGAATTCCTAACACTTATCTATGTGCACTTGCTTTTGGTTTGGATTGAATTGGTGAATATTCCAAATTTTGATGTTTTGAAGTCAAATCCTTAAAAATCATAACTTTGATGTTTGATCATGTTTTGGGTGATGCATCGAGGAGCCTATAGGGCTGGGTTGTCGGTTGGCGTAAATCCTTAGTGCCCGTGGTTGTCCGATCGCAAATTTCTTGGGATTTTGTCCTTGGGGGCTAGGCTGAGAATATTGGAAATCCCAATTCAGTCGACTAAAATCTCTGTTCAGTCGACTGAACCTAGAACCTGAATGTTTCCAGGCATGATTCAATCGACTGACCACTCCTGTTTAGTCAACTGAACCTGGAAACAGAAAGTTTCCAAGCATGATTCAGTCGACTGAAATCTCTGTTCAGTCGACTGAACCTGGAAACAGAAAGTTTCCAGGATTTGGGTCAGTCGACTGACCACTCCTGTTCAGTCGACTGAATCTGCTGTTTTTGCCTATTTTGCCTGGTTTCTATTACATTCGATTCATGTTGATTCGAATGAGTTTTAATTGCATATTTTACTTCGATGATTCCTTTTTGACTTCGCACACGGGTTTTTATAAAATGATCTTTTTCTTAAAGTGTATTAGAAGCTCGTCTCTCAAATTTATAATTTCTATTTAAAACACACACAATTTTGCACTCCGAGCGAAGAGGGAGGAGAATTAAATGATTAGATAAAACGCGTGCTATAAACACGTGCGTTCATCTTTTCAGTTAATTCCTAATCTATTCCTTCGACCGTTTTGACCTTTGGGTCTGGTTTACCGATGAGATGAGGTGAACTTTATACTGCTTTGAGTGTGAAGTTGACTAACGGTTAGTAAACCGTTTAGTGCGAACGTGGGGTATGGGACTCACGTTAACATTTTTCGGGTTCCTCTCCAAGAGTTTATGACACATTAGCTTCGGCGGCCAGTATTGGACCTATGTGGGTCATTGATTGTCTATGTGGACAATTACTCCTATGTGGGAGTATTATATTGGATTTGTCTATATGGACAACTGCACCTATGTGGGAGTAGAGCCTTCGTGTGTATCGCCCCTGGGCGTATGATACCACTAAATTAACAGTACTCAGCATATAAAGACTCTGGTCTTAGCACGTGCGACTTTCTGGTGTTTTATTATTATATTTCCCCTTGAGTAGCGCCTTTCGGCGATGGTTACATGGAACCACACGATATGAGTGCGACTACCCCGTGGAAAGTGGAAATTGGTACGAAGGGCCAAATTATATGGCCCATTTTTTTTCCAGGACACGGGTTTGAAACTATTATTTTCGAGGACAATTATGTGCGTTGTGCGTCTTCATCTTCTCAAACATCTAAATATCTTCTGAAATCGATCGTGGAAATTAGGCGCGTTCGTCTTCATCTTCTCAAACAACTACGTATATTCTGAAATCTGCCGATCTTGGAAATTAGGCGCGTGCGTCTTCATCTTCTCAAACAAGTACGTATCTTCTAAAATCTACCGATCGTGAAAATTAGGCGCGTGCGTCTTCATCTTCTCAAAGAACTACGTACCTTCTGAAATCTACCGATCTTGCAAATTAGGCGGTCGTGAAAATTAGACGTATCTTGTTCAATCAAAGCGGTCGTTTCTTGTGCAATTGAAGCGGTCGTGAGGCGTTAGTTTCTTCTCAAATCAAAATCGACTTTAATTGTGGGAAATTGTGAGGCGATTTTCTTCATTTGGTGAGTCTCTTTTTTATTTGCTGTTTTTCATTCTCAATTCTATTTTTTATGATGTTACTGTATGTTTCTTTTCACAGGAGGCTGTTTTCATCTATTGGAGGAAGGTTTTGTTTGATGTAGTTGGAATAATGGCTTCTGAATAGTATTGTTTTATTCTTATAACACAATCACTGTGTATTTAGCTTCGTTTGTTCTTTAGTTTGCAATTAAACTCTGATTGTTTAGATGTTTAAGAATAGTGTATCAAAATTCCATTCTGGCTCTAGTAATAATTTGGCAGCCATTGAATGTGATTATGTGTTTTAAAGACCATATTGATCTTAGTGTGTGTTTGTTATGATAATTTTTTAGCTCTTCTTTTTCACCATTAAGTATATTTTTGCAGATCATCTTTTTCACCTATGATTTTTCAACAATGTAAACTTGAATAGGTACAATCACAACGATTGTTTTTCTTCCACGTGTTCCACTGTTGTAATCAGGTTATCCCAAAGAGTGATAGTGATCTGTAAAAGATAAATTGTTTTATCTTTTTTCAAAAAGTGGTATATAAAATGATTTAAATGGTTTTATGCTATTAGTTTTTATTTAAGATCAGTTTTACATAGTTATATTTTCCACTGTTGTAATCAGGTTATCCCAAAGAGTGATAGTGATCTCTAAAAGATAAATTGTTTTATCTTTTTCAAAAAGTGGTATAAAAAATGATTTAAATAGTCTTATGCTATTAGTTTTTATTTAAGATCAGTTTCACATAGTTATATTTTTTTTATTTTTTTTACATTTTTTTTGCAGGTGTGATTCATCTGTTATAGTTGTGTTTGATTTCAATAACAATTGTTTTAGTGCTCGTTTTGGATTGGATGCTTCTATTTCTTATGTTAGGAATAGGATTTGGGAGCAGTGGAATAATTTTACTCCATTATGCTTTGATATTTTTTATATTCGAGAATCAAAGACTACCTTTATTGAAACGGATAGTGATCTTCAAGCTATATTGTGTTTGTCTTGGTTTAAAAAGGAAGAATTTTTGGTTTTTTTTCTACGGCTGAAGAATGATTCAATGGATAATTTTGTTGGTGAAAGTAGCAAGTCTGGTTCAGTTGTTGGTGTTGAGTCAAGTAATAATATGTTAGGTTATGATGATGATTTAGATTCTGGTTTTACTCAACAAAAGGATTTACATGAGTTGTTGAAGAAGAATTCAAATATGGAATTTTTTACTGGCGTTGGTCAACAGTTTGATTCTGCTATTGGATTCCGTAGAACAGTTAGTGCTTATTGTTTGAAGAATGGATTTAAAGTACAGTATATTAAGAATTGTAAAGAACGATTGACAGTTCGATGTGCTGTAGCTAGCTGTCCTTTTAGGATTCATGCTTCTTACAAACTGAAGCAATTGGACCAACTATTTGTTAAAAACATTAACTTGATTCATACTTGTGGTGGTGGATTTCGTTCCCTTAGTAGTCCAACCATTAATAGTGATCTTGTGAAAAGTTTAATCGTCAATCAAATTCGTGATGAGCCAAAAAGAAAAACCAAGGATATCATTAAAAGTTTTAGAAGAGATTATGATGTGGAGCTAAGCTATTACTTTGCTTATAAGGGTAAGAAATTGGCTATGAATGATATTTTTGGTGATGAAAAGAAATCTTACAATGAATTAGTTTGGTATTTGAAGGCATTGGAAAGAAATAACCCAAATAGTTATTCAAGTATGGATGTGGATTCTGAAACAAATCAATTTGAGAGAGTTTTTGTATGTTATGAGGCATGTATATTTGGATTTAACTATTGTCGTCCTATGGTGTTTTTGGATGCTACCTTTTTGAAAGGGCGAAGTGGTATTTTGATGGCTGCCACTGCGAAAAATGGGAATCAAGGTACTAAATTTTTTTTTTGCTGTTGTATTTATGTTACATAGTACTGTTTCTTTAAGTTATTGTTCTACTGAATTTTATTGTGTACATACTGCATTTTTTTCAAGTGATTAGTCTACTGTTATATAGTACTGTTTCAAATATAGTGCATTTGGTTGTTTCAAAAATGAATTCAAACTAACAATTTAATTCAACTGAAAATTAATGATGATTAATGTTGGTTGTTTTTTTTATTTTTATTTTGATAGATACATAATCTAGATGTTTTATTTTTTTCAGTTTATCATGATACCTACTGCTTATGCTGGATTTACCAGAATCTGTCATATTTCAAACAATAAATGCATATATGTTTTTATCTCTAACATCTTCAATCTAGTTGCACTAGTTACAAAGTAGGTACAATTGTTCAATGGACAGTCATGCTCTTCTTATTGTAAATTTGATCCAAAACAAATACTGTAAAAGATATAATGTTCTTTAATTTGATATACAAAATGTTACTGTATACAGGAGTTAAAAAGGATAAATGCATTTATCTTTTAATATAAAGAATTAAATAACATATTAAGCCGTCATTATATATCATAGATACTACTACATGTTGAACATATTTATCATTTTTCTCTTTATTTGAAGTTCTTACATAAGGTATACAAATGATTTAAACAGCATATAGAAAAGATAAAAGCATATATGTTTTAGATGTTTGAATATTATTCTTTGTATTGTATGCATGAATTATGTATCATATCTTTGCAATTTCTACCCTTTCTGCATAGACTACACATGTGATTGTCTACTATTAGATAATACTGTTTCAAATATAATTTTTTTTACACAAAAAGTGAATTAATTTTTTGTTGTTTCAAATGTAATACATAAACACTGAATTATTATTTTTTTTGTTTTTTTTCCAGGTTTTTTCCCATTAGCAATGGCTCTTGTTCCCAAAGAAAATGAAGAGTGTTGGAGTTGGTTTTTAAAACACCTAAAGAATGCTCTCAGTTGTGATAGAATATTAACTTTTTTAAGTGATAGACACTGGGGTTTATTGTTAAGTATTCCAAATTTTTTTCCAAATAGTCATCATTCTTATTGTTTGCATCATATGCAAAATAATATTGCTAGCATTGTGAAAAGTGGAAGGGGTGTTTGGGTAGCTCATTTACTTGAGCGTTGTGCTATAGCTTCTAATCATCATGAGTTTGAAAAATCCATGTCCAAGTACAAAGAAATTGGAGGTGCCAAAGCTATACAGTACTTGAATGATAAACCATATGATCATTGGGCTGATTTGTTTTTTCCGGGGAAGCGATATGGCGAAAATAAGTCCAATGTAGCTGAGAGTTTTAATTCTTGGATTTTGGATGAAAGAAGTTTGCCTGTTACTGCTTGTCTTGATGGAATTAGGGTAAAACTGATGATGCAAATGTCTAATCGTAGAGAAGAGGCATCAAAGTGGACTAGTGTGCTATGTCCAAAAATGGAAGCTCGTTTGTTGAAATTGAAGGAAGAAGGATTTGGGTGGAGTGTTTCTAAATCATCTAGGTATTTATTTCTATATTTTTACATGATGTTCATAGTTTCTGAAAAAAATGATAAATGCATTTATCTTTTTTCAACTTGCTATGTAGCCTGTGTTATGATTTCATTTTGTTGGTATTTATAAATTTTAAACCCCTCTGGATCTTTTGAATCTTGACAGTCGCGACATTGTAATTAACACTGTATGTAATTCTTAGCTCTTTCATTATTTTTGTCTGGATGAGTCTGTACATTTTACTTATGGTATATTAGTTCTTGACTTGGACAATCCTGTTGATATTTTTGGAAAAGTCAAATCTAGTGCATCAAGGGAATGTTTTTAGTCAATTCCACTTAATCAGTGGATGCCTTACCCATTAAAATCACTGTCAAGGTTTACTGGTTTTAATTCTTACTATAACCTTTATGCTTTCTTTTTTCTAGATTGGTTATCATTTTTTTTAAAAAGAAAGTCAAAATCAAAATTTACATAAGATATACTTTCTCTAAAGAATATGAACAATATGCCTGTTGTTATTTGTTTTGATTTATGAGTCTTATTTTTCACTATTAGTTCTATGCACATGAATTGGGTCTTATTTATTAGATAGATTAGAGAGAATATATATAGTGCTAATAATCATTTTTTGGAAATGCAATCTGTGTACATATTTTAACTGTTTTTAATTTTACATTTTGTAGGTATATTTTTGAAGTTCATTCTCCAACATCTCAAAAGGTTGATCTTAAAAATCGCATTTGCAGTTGCAATCAATGGAAAGTGACAGGTTTTCCTTGTGCGCATGCTTTGAAGTGTATTTCTTTAACCAGAAATTCTGTTTATGAATATATTGAGAATTACTTTACTGCTGAGTATTATCGAGCTTCATATTCACATTTGATCAATCCTATTCCAACTTTTGATAAGGAAGCAATTGAAGCTGAAGAATCATCTATTGTTCTTCCTCCTAAGCCTGTTCGTGGAGCTGGTAGGCCTAGGATGAATAGGATTGAAGGGGCTGACTTTCATGCTAAGCAAAACAGATGTGGAAAGTGTAAAAAACAAGGACATAATAGAAGAGGATGTTCTTTGAATATTTGAGTTGATTGTTTTAGTCCAATGTATTTGATTGGTTGTTCTATAAATACTCTGACTTGAATAATTGAGTTGATTGTATTAGTCCAGTGTATTTGATTGATTGGTTGTTCTATGAATACTTTGACTTGAATAATTGAGTTGATTGTATTAGTGCAGTGTATTTGATTGATTGGTTGTTCTATGAATACTTTGACTTGAATATTTGGATTATTGCATATGTTGAATTGGATATAATCTGATTTTGATTACTTTTGGTTGTATGCAATTTTTTATGAGTTTCTGCTTTTCTGGTAGGCACTGTGATGGTTGTCGGTAGGTAGTCAGTGTGGAATTGGTAAGATGATGGTTAGTGAAGAAGAATTGTGGGTTGTGGCTTCTCTGACAGTGTTGAGTGTGGAATGTTGCTGCAGTTTGTATTGAATGAAACAGTGGTGTAGTAGTATTTGCTTGTATGGTCAGAGAACTGTGAAGTTTATAGGTTGTGAATGGTTTGGGATGGAAGTATGGTTAGTAAGTGAAGTATGACAAAGTGGTATTTGGACTTTTGTAAAGGAGGAGGTGTTGTAGTTAAGAAGTGAGGCAGTGGAGGTTGGCAGTGAAGTAAGTAGTAGTCAGAGGCACTTGAAGTTGTGAATGATGAAGGTGGTAGTTACTCTTCTAACAGGAAATGGAAAGTATGGAAGAACTATTGTTTGCAATTGTTCTGTTTAAAAAGATAAATTGATATATCATTGGCCTCAAACAAGCTTAGGACCAAGTATATTTGCGGTCATTGATTTAAATTTTCTTTGTGCAGAAATATTTGTTCAATTTTGTTTGTGCAGAAATATTTGTTCAATTTTGTTTGTGCAGAAATATTTGTTGATTTTTCATAACGGTGGAATACCTATCCATCTCCAATAGTTATTTATCTTTTTGTAATAACTTCTTTTTTCAAGAGAGCAGTATTCAACCAGCATTCCTTCTTCCCATTCTCACACATCATCACTTTCATCATTCATTTCCACTAACATCTACCCTTATGCCTACAACTGACCAACCTTGCACTTGCCACAACCTAAAATAGCTCACAGGACTTCCATCACCTCTCACTGCACTGCAACTCCAATCACTATCTTCAAACTTCTGTCATTTGACATAAAACATCCTCAACACCAACAGAAACGACCTTTATAACCTGAAATTCACAGCAACCATCAACACTAACTACATAGCACTTCCATCCACACTATCTTCCTCATCCTAGCAAATTACTTAACATCACAGTAACCTTCACATTACACAACACACTCTGTATTACACAGCCCAATTTTTTTCTAGGACACAACATGAATGTATAGTCAGATTAAAAGGTGACAGTGCAAACAAGTGCACAACATACACATAAACAAACTCAAGTCTACAACATCTGTAAGTAGGTTTTACAATTCAAATAATATGGCCTAAGTCAACCATTACAAATTCATCAGTCAAATAAAATTTTAACAAATGTATGGTAAAAGGACTGTTAGACATCAAAGAATTTGTTGCTATCATTGTCAGTTCACATCTTTTGTTGTTGAAGCTGAACTGTAGAATTTTTCAATTGTCCAGCAGTATGGTTCATCAGAGAGAATTTGTGCAGTTATCTGTGCTCTAAATGCGTTTACTTGTTCTAGACTGATTTTTGATGTTGTGTCCATTCCTTGTGCTAACTTTTGGATAAACATCATTACGAAAATTCCACAGTCGAACCTGCATTTTTTAAAATTTTAGTTATTGTGTAACATTCATCGTTGTATAAAAATATCCAGTATCAGTGATTATGAAAATATAACTAAACATGTACTTATATCCATTACATCAAAAGATAAATGCTTCTATCTTTTTTAATAGTTGAATAAAGTAAGATTTGACACTTAATATTTTATGAAGAACTCTTTAATTAATTTCATTTAACAATAAACCAGCTCCAAAATAACAAACAACTTATATCATTTACATAAAAACATAAATGCTTTTATCTTTTCTATGTAATAACTAATA
Organism: Allium fistulosum; assembly: GCA_030737815.1. Taxonomy (NCBI): domain Eukaryota; kingdom Viridiplantae; phylum Streptophyta; class Magnoliopsida; order Asparagales; family Amaryllidaceae; genus Allium; species Allium fistulosum. The sequence goes on along the minus strand of CM060907.1, from coordinate 637,620,886 downwards.
TCATGAGAAAAACATCAAATACCTTGAATGCATTAGATAATGTACCATTTGTATCAGTGATTATGAAAATATAACTGAAAATGTACTTAAATCCTAGGTAAACATTTTTAATCAGTGATTATGAAAATTACCCATTGCTTTGTTGAGCACAGTTAATATTTTTAATCAATGAAGACTTTCCCAGAATTGTTTTCTCGCCTGCGTCTTGTAAGTCTTTATTGATTTTGTTTACCGCTGCTTTTTGCCAAATATATATATATATATATTTTTAATAATAATGATAAATCTGTTTATCTTTTTTACTTTCAGTGTATTTTACTTACCACATTAATAGCAAACCTTGAATGTCCACTTCTTAATGTCTTAGATCTTGTGGTCAAGTGTAGAGAATCATAATGGTTCCATGAACATGATTCCACTACTAGCTCTAGCAAGCTCCAATGTCCGTTGCCATGTATAGGAAATAATATATTGCAACATAATGGATTTAGAAGTGCTTGTTTAATAAAAGGATTAAACATATTTTTTTTGATCTTTTCCAGGTTTCCATCTGTTGCGCTTTTCTGTTAAAAAATAATTTTAAAAAATTTATCTTAGAAACAAATTAAATTTTACATTATAGTACACTTACTGTCATTGTTGTGTTCACATATATAATGCTAGAACTTTGTTCTAAAAATTTTGTGTGACGCCCCACCTCTATACCCACGCTAGCCAAGAACACTACGGTGTAATGCTGTCATCTAGCACGGAGAATAAGGCTGTTGAGGAGCGACCATCCATGTAACTTCTTTGAGCGAGCACCGATATGTCAGATAGTATAGCATGAACTTCATTTAAGGAGGAAATCCAACATACTGATACAGACCCAAAGCTATCACACGGTGGTAATATAAAATCTTCGGAAACAAATATAGAAATAAAGATAACATAAATCAATCACAGGCAATTCATATCACAAAGGCGGAATAAGATATGAATATTACACATAAAAGTGTATATCAGAGTAGTGGTCAAACAAGATCCACAATATCAAAAAGAAAAGATACAAGTACTAGGAAACAGAATAATTATACATCAACGAGTCCATATCTCAAATGTATAATATCAAAACTACTAATCTAAAGTAGTTAGCCAAAAGTCCGATGATGGTTCCAGATAGGAAGTCAAGAGAAAGCACCTGTAAAATCTCAGTCTGACCCGAGTATTATTTAATAAGAAAATAATAAACGGATCAGTCTAGCTATAATTATCAGATAAAGTGATATAGAATAAGTGATATAACAAAAACGTATGATAACCATAAAGTCATACTGTGATAAGTATCTAATCAAAAATCAATCCAGAGATTAATCAATATCACAAGAATCTTCTCAAAGAAAAAAAAGAATGTCATATTCTTAATTTAATTCACCAAGCCACAATAAAATGACATACTCATCAATGTCAATGGTAAAAGCTGGTGAAACATAAATTCCAGAAATCACAACAAGAAATCCAGAAATCACAAGAAAAGAGGATGGCCAATCCCGTAAAACTGAACATCGACGCACCTAGAAAGATACGCCCCATGTAAAGTCTAGCATCGATACACCTAGAAAGATGCACCCCATGCAAAGTCGAACATTGACGCACCTAGAAAGATACGCCCCATGCTCTAGCATCGACGCACCTAGAAAGATACGACCATGCATAAATAAACATCGATGCACCTAGAAAGCTACACCCCATGTAATGTCTAACATCGATGCACCTAGAAAGATACACCCCATGCAAAGTCGAACATCGACGCATCTAGAAAGATACGACCCATGCATAGACGAACATCGACGCATCTAGAAAGATACGCCCCATGCCCCGACTTATTGAGCCGATTGCTCCACGAAGTAAACAAACATCGACGCACCTAGATAGGTACGACCCATGCGAGAAGTAAACATCGACGCACCTAGATAGGTACGACCCATGCGAGAAGTGAGACGAAGCTCATTAAACAAGGAACAGTCCTCTACGTGGACAAAGAGACATCGCACATTGCTAGTCTAAACCATAAAATGATCATCATCGATCATCAAGAAGTGTCGATTACACTAAGCTAGTAAATATAAGAGTTTAGCTTCATGTCCCATAACCACTTGCTTAACTCAAATATTTACGAACAGATTGTAGATCTGCACTAGAAAATTGTCACAAGAGTTTCAATATGTGTGAATCGAAATCACACCAATGAGGTATAGACTAACCTTGAAGATAAAGAGATATGTGTGAATCGAAATCACACAAATGGTGTCTAGTCTAACCTCGCAAACAAAGAGACATCGCTCAATCGCTAGTCTAAACCATAAAAAATGATCGTCATGATCATCAAGAAGTGTCGATTACACTAAGCTAGTAAATATAAGAGTTTAGCTTCATGTCCCATAACCACTTGCTTAACTCAAATATTTACGAACAGATTGTAGGTCTCCACTAGAAAATTGTCACAAGAGTTTCAATCGAACAAGTCCAAAAATTAACCGACGAAGTAAACGCAACGCAAGCGTTTCATACCACTTGTTTTGCTAAGCCGTTTAATTATATTTTCTCATACGAATGAAGTAAAGGTTTGTATATACTAATAGATTAGGAAATGGTTTTATAAACGAACTTTGTATTAAAAATAGAGTTGAAATCGTTTTAATGAAAGAGTTTTGATATTTACTACTAGTATAGAAAACCTTTATATTTTTAAAGTGACAAATCAAAGAAATGATTGTAGAAACAATCAATCATAAAAATTCACATTCGAAGACGTGAATAAAATCCAAAGAGATCAATAATGAATCCATCAAAAATGGATATTCTCAAAAGTCCAAAGAAAGAAGTCATCAAACTCGATAATAATTGATAACAATAAGTCGGATCGACAAAAATCGATAAACCTTGGAAATTTGCTCGAAAATAGGCAAATTAGGCAAAACCAGCAATTCAGACGTCTAAATTTTTATGACAGACATCTAAATTTGATCTCAAACGTCTGAATTTTTGTGACAGACGTCTCAGAGGTCTGAAATTGAAACAGAGAGTAAAAAATATTTTGAACTAAATTCAGACGTCTAAATTTTTATGACAGACGTCTGAATTTGATCTCAGACGTCTGAATTTTTGTGACAGACATCTAAATTTATCTCAGACGTCTGAATTTTTATGACAGACGTCTAAATTTTTCTGGAAGGCTAAAAAACATCCTAGCTCGAAAACGACGAATCCAAACCGAAATGCGATCGAACGAGCGACGAGTACTAAGGGTTTACGCCAATCGGCAACCCAGCCCTATAGGTACTTAGATGCAATCACCAAAAACATGTTCAAACATCCATAAAAGGATTTTCAAAGAATTGAACTCAAAACACTAAAAATTGGAATATTCGCCAAATCAATCCAAACCAAGTGCAATTGCACAAGAATAAGTGTTAGGAATTCATACCTAACAATCGAAGATAAATATAGTTTAAGATGTGAGATAAAAATCTCACCTTTGAACCCAAACGAATGAAGAAGATGCTATGGAGCAATGGCAAGAGCAACTACCCTTCAATTCCAACTCAACAAGCTTGAATCAAAGCTTTAAAGAAGGACATTCCCAAAGTTAGGTTTAGGAATAAACTGAAATTGAAGAGAGAAAGAGTTGGAGAAGAAGGAGATGAAGCTTACCAATGGGTTCACTTTGATTTTGGAGCAAGAAATCAAGATGCAAGAAGCAACTAGGGTTTGCAATTTCTATTTCCTCTTCCCTTCCACCATTTTCAATTTTGACTTGTGTTTGAGGAATGAAAATGAATGAATGAAAGGAGATGGGCTGAGCTAGGGTATTAGTTAAGCTAGTGGGTTGAACCCAAACCCAAAACCCAAAAGAAAAAGTAGCGAAATTCGACATTCTCCAAACATATCAAAGATTATACTCAAAAAGATCGCAAACGTCATTTTGGACTCAATGGAAGTGGTCTCGAGTCCTAATTCGACTGTTTGCAAAAAGTAGCTTTTCGGACTAATATCCGACGAACGATGAAATATTTAAATAAAATATTTAAATATAAAATCGACAAATATGCGGGTTGTTACAGACTCCCCTCCTTAAAGAAATTGCGTCCTCGCAATACTTAAGAAGAAAATAAATAGTAACAACCATAAAAGCATATCAACACAAAAGAAAATTGGAAATAAGAAGTTCACCGAAAGGAGCACGAAAGAGCAAACCCGGATGAGTTCGCTCGATGAATTCTCTAGATTTCCCATGAGCAATCCTTGGAATTTGAGAACCATTAAACTATCACAAGATAAACATCTTCATTTCGAAGGCGCTCAACCTCCGAAGCAATGATGCGAATAGGATGTTGCTCAAAAGTCAAATCCGGTGAAACTTCAATCACTACTATAACACCAAGCTCAAGAATAAAAATCCGAAATCTTAAGGCATTTCCGTAGAAGAAAGACGTAAGAAAACATCGTGAATACAGAAAATTGAACCGGTGCAGCGGCGTAGCACAAAAGCGGTACGCCCAAGAAACGAGAAACTCAAATAATTTGGAACAATGACGTAGTACAACAACGGTACGCCAGATGAACCAAAGCACAAATAATTCGAACACCGACATATTTCAAAGACGGTACGTCAAATGGACCAAACACCATAAAAGAACATCGGACACTTGTCCATAAAAGAAATGAGATGAAGCTCAATAAAACGAAGTACATCGAAACGTCCGATGAACTTGGCATTCCATACGGACATCATCAAAGAAATAACCACTTGTTGCTTACGACAAGTGCATTGGCAGCATGATTCCCCTTCCAGGAGTATAAAGAATTCAAGACCATAAGATGTAAGGAACTCAAGCCAATATTAAGTTCCTTATGAGAAAATAAATATTCCAAAGATTTATGATCGGGGTAGAGAACAAATTTCTCACCCAAAAGTGATGATGCCAAAATTCTAAAAGCGAAATCAATAGCCGCGAGCGCTAGATCATGAGTGGCATACCTAGTCTCGATAGGCTATAACTATTTAGAAGAATAAATGATAGCATGTTCTCTTTTGCAAGTGAACGGCATGAAAACCAAATACGATTAGCATTGGTACAAAAGAGAAAATCTTGGTTCCCTTTGGGAATCACAAGAATAAGAGCATCGGAAAAGAGTTCTTTTAAATAATCTTCTTTTTTCGAAAAGTTAAAACTTTCAAAATTACATTTATCTCTATGTAATAATCTTTCTAGAAAAATTTACATTTTTACAAGTCAATTTATTGTGACCAATTGTCTCATCAAAGCGTTTAGGAGATTCCTATCGATAACGTTGATCAAGCGCATCGACCAGAATTCTTAAAGCACTCAATGGGCAATACAATCACAAAAATCATTTTCCATATGATAAAAATGTTCCTTAAAACTTTACAAATATTCTTTGTTCATTAAAGAACAAAATCCAATTATACTTATAAATAAATCTTATGAAAAAGGTTTACAAAATTTTAAATTGCTGTTTTCATTCAAAATCAATATATATAAGAATGGAGTCATCGAGATCGTAGAATACTCGATTCAAAAAATGGATGAAATAAGCTGGACAAACTGAATGACATGATAAGTCATTCATAAGAATCATAACAAGTACGGAATGCAGTAAGTTGAAGACTAACTTCCGCAACTCGTAGCAAATGAAAATCGGTGGCAAGGTCGAGCTAAAAAGACCTTAACGCCACACAAAAGATTGCTTAGGTGATAATCCTAAGACAAACTCAAAAATACCGGAAAATTATCAAACTACATGAATGAGAGAAATAACACCTTCCTCATCATGTGAGCTTAAAGAATAAAATGATGCCATCAAATTGGAATCAAAATCACAAAGGAAAAACGGAAATCTGCTTAACAGATCGAAAATGTCGAAGATGAATAGTCCACACGGGACAAAGGATATGACTTCATAATAATTAAGTCAATCCTTACAAAAGTCAATTCCGAAGCCTAAGTAAAAAATCAGCTCAGAAAGATAAATCACATAAAATAATTTCGACATCAATAAAAAGCAAATTGAGTGTTGCGGATCCACCAATCCAGATTCGCAATCCTCAATGAAATCATCAAGCCTAGAAATGTTTAAAGAAAAAGAATCACAAGTTCTTTTGATATAAAAATAATGAGATGAAACCCATATCAAAATGAACTCGAATAAGATAATCTCATAAGAAATATCGCCAAAGATAGAAGGAGAATTACCTTAACCAAGAGAAGTGTCACCGGAGGCTTGAACAACATTTAGCTCTCCCTCTCTCCTACTTTTAAGAATGGGACATGTAGATATAAGATGTCCCGAACTTTTGCAATAACGACAGAAGAGAGGTTTCGGGCACTCTCGTGCATAGTGGTCCGTAAGACCACAATTGTAGCATCGTCCATGACTAGAGGTAGGAGTCTTTGCTATCGGAATTTGTTGCTTCCCTTTCTTGATGGGATTGGGGCCTGTGAATTTAATAGGCCTTTTCATGTTGTCGTTGAAGTTCTGTTTGGCACGCACAACTTCAATATCGCTTTCTCTATCGGCCTCTTCAAGTCGAAGAGCGATGTCAATAAGCTGATCAAACGAAACTTCGAGTTTCAGGAGCAATGGCTTCTTAAGATTCTTATTCAAGCCATAGACGAACCTCTGATTTTTCTTCATCGGGGTATTAATATACTCAACCCCGTATTTAGAAAGAGATTCGAAAGATGCGACATAGTCTGTCACAGAAGATTCACCTTGAACAAGGTCTATGAAGCGCCGGGCTAAAGTTACTTTTTCAGCTTCCGGCATAAATTTCAATTCGAAGCGTTTCCAAAATTGCTCCCAGGTGAGATCCGCTTCGGTAATCTCTGAAATAAGGAGTTCATACCAATCCAATGCTCTTTCTTGGAGCATGCTAGAAGCCACTTGGACTCGGTGGAGGTCAATAAGGTTCATGCGAGAAAAGATGCGATCGCATGATTTGAGCCAAGCTTGAATTTCGATAACACTCTCGGATCCCCGGAATGGCCTTCCACCCAAATCGGTATAGTCTATACACAAGCAAGCAAAACTGGATCTAGGATGGGTAGGCTCTGGAATGGGTCCGATAGCTTGAGCATTCTTAACAAGATCCAGAAGCTGCTGGGCAGACATAAATACTCCCTCCTGAGGAGTAGCACTGGATTGACCGGCGCTGGGATGGCCAGATCTAACCATTTCTCTTCTTTAAGAAAGAAAAAAGAAGAAAAAGTTATTCTCAGAATGAATATCAAACAATCTTGATTGATAAAACAAGGAATCATAAAAGAAAATAGGATAGAATGGTACGAAGACACGAATAAAATCCTAAGGCACAACTCCTAAGAAAGACTTAGGACATGATCCTTGCTAGATAATTCTACATTGTTCCGAAGTTTGGCTCTGATACCAAGCTGTGACGCCCCACCTCTATACCCACGCTAGCCAAGAACACTACGGTGTAATGCTGTCAACTAGCACGGAGAATAAGGCTGTTGAGGAGCGACCATCCATGTAACTTCTTTAAGCGAGCACCGATATGTCAGATAGTATAGCATGAACTTCATTTAAGGAGGAAATCCAACATACTGATACAGACCCAAAGCTATCACACGGTGGTAATATAAAATCTTCGGAAACAATATAGAAATAAACATAACATAAATCAATCACAGGCAATTCATATCACAAAGGCGGAATAAGATATGAATATTACACATAAAAGTGTATATCAGAGTAGTGGTCAAACAAGATCCACAATATCAAAAAGAAAAGATACAAGTACTAGGAAACAGAATAATTATACATCAACGAGTCCATATCTCAAATGTATAATATCAAAACTACTAATCTAAAGTAGTTAGCCAAAAGTCCGATGATGGTTCCAGATAGGAAGTCAAGAGAAAGCACCTGTAAAATCTCAGTCTGACCCGAGTATTATTTAATAAGAAAATAATAAACGGATCAGTCTAGCTATAATTATCAGATAAAGTGATATAGAATAAGTGATATAACAAAAACGTATGATAACCATAAAGTCATACTGTGATAAGTATCTAATCAAAAATCAATCCAGAGATTAATCAATATCACAAGAATCTTCTCAAAGAAAAAAAAGAATGTCATATTCTTAATTTAATTCACCAAGCCACAATAAAATGACATACTCATCAATGTCAATGGTAAAAGCTGGTGAAACATAAATTCCAGAAATCACAACAAGAAATCCAGAAATCACAAGAAAAGAGGATGGCCAATCCCGTAAAACTGAACATCGACGCACCTAGAAAGATACGCCCCATGTAAAGTCTAGCATCGATACACCTAGAAAGATGCACCCCATGCAAAGTCGAACATTGACGCACCTAGAAAGATACGCCCCATGCTCTAGCATCGACGCACCTAGAAAGATACGACCCATGCATAAATAAACATCGATGCACCTAGAAAGCTACACCCCATGTAATGTCTAACATCGATGCACCTAGAAAGATACACCCCATGCAAAGTCGAACATCGACGCATCTAGAAAGATACGACCCATGCATAGACGAACATCGACGCATCTAGAAAGATACGCCCCATGCCCCGACTTATTGAGCCGATTGCTCCACGAAGTAAACAAACATCGACGCACCTAGATAGGTACGACCCATGCGAGAAGTAAACATCGACGCACCTAGATAGGTACGACCCATGCGAGAAGTGAGACGAAGCTCAATAAACAAGGAACAGTCCTCTACGTGGACAAAGAGACATCGCACATTGCTAGTCTAAACCATAAAATGATCATCATCGATCATCAAGAAGTGTCGATTACACTAAGCTAGTAAATATAAGAGTTTAGCTTCATGTCCCATAACCACTTGCTTAACTCAAATATTTACGAACAGATTGTAGATCTGCACTAGAAAATTGTCACAAGAGTTTCAATATGTGTGAATCGAAATCACACCAATGAGGTATAGACTAACCTTGAAGATAAAGAGATATGTGTGAATCGAGATCACACAAATGGTGTCTAGTCTAACCTCGCAAACAAAGAGACATCGCTCAATCGCTAGTCTAAACCATAAAAAATGATCGTCATGATCATCAAGAAGTGTCGATTACACTAAGCTAGTAAATATAAGAGTTTAGCTTCATGTCCCATAACCACTTGCTTAACTCAAATATTTACGAACAGATTGTAGGTCTCCACTAGAAAATTGTCACAAGAGTTTCAATCGAACAAGTCCAAAAATTAACCGACGAAGTAAACGCAAGCATTTCATACCACTTGTTTTGCTAAGCCGTTTAATTATATTTTCTCATACGAATGAAGTAAAGGTTTGTATATACTAATAGATTAGGAAACGGTTTTATAAACGAACTTTGTATTAAAAATAGAGTTGAAATCGTTTTAATGAAAGAGTTTTGATATTTACTACTAGTATAGAAAACCTTTATATTTTTAAAGTGACAAATCAAAGAAATGATTGTAGAAACAATCAATCATAAAAATTCACATTCGAAGACGTGAATAAAATCCAAAGAGATCAATAATGAATCCATCAAAAATGGATATTCTCAAAAGTCCAAAGAAAGAAGTCATCAAACTCGATAATAATTGATAACAATAAGTCGGATCGACAAAAATCGATAAACCTTGGAAATTTGCTCGAAAATAGGCAAATTAGGCAAAACCAGCAATTCAGACGTCTAAATTTTTATGACAGACATCTAAATTTGATCTCAGACGTCTGAATTTTTGTGACAGACGTCTCAGAGGTCTGAAATTGAAACAGAGAGTAAAAAATATTTTGAACTAAATTCAGACGTCTAAATTTTTATGTCAGACGTCTGAATTTGATCTCAGACGTCTGAATTTTTGTGACAGACATCTAAATTTATCTCAGACGTCTGAATTTTTATGACAGACGTCTAAATTTTTCTGGAAGGCTAAAAAACATCCTAGCTCGAAAACGACGAATCCAAACCGAAATGCGATCGAACGAGCGACGAGTACTAAGGGTTTACGCCAATCGGCAACCCAGCCCTATAGGTACTTAGATGCAATCACCAAAAACATGTTCAAACATCCATAAAAGGATTTTCAAAGAATTGAACTCAAAACACTAAAAATTGGAATATTCGCCAAATCAATCCAAACCAAGTGCAATTGCACAAGAATAAGTGTTAGGAATTCATACCTAACAATCGAAGATAAATATAGTTTAAGATGTGAGATAAAAATCTCACCTTTGAACCCAAACGAATGAAGAAGATGCTATGGAGCAATGGCAAGAGCAACTACCCTTCAATTCCAACTCAACAAGCTTGAATCAAAGCTTTAAAGAAGGACATTCCCAAAGTTAGGTTTAGGAATAAACTGAAATTGAAGAGAGAAAGAGTTGGAGAAGAAGGAGATGAAGCTTACCAATGGGTTCACTTTGATTTTGGAGCAAGAAATCAAGATGCAAGAAGCAACTAGGGTTTGCAATTTCTATTTCCTCTTCCCTTCCACCATTTTCAATTTTGACTTGTGTTTGAGGAATGAAAATGAATGAATGAAAGGAGATGGGCTGAGCTAGGGTATTAGTTAAGCTAGTGGGTTGAACCCAAACCCAAAACCCAAAAGAAAAAGTAGCGAAATTCGACATTCTCCAAACATATCAAAGATTATACTCAAAAAGATCGCAAACGTCATTTTGGACTCAATGGAAGTGGTCTCGAGTCCTAATTCGACTGTTTGCAAAAAGTAGCTTTTCGGACTAATATCCGACGAACGATGAAATATTTAAATAAAATATTTAAATATAAAATCGACAAATATGCGGGTTGTTACATTTTGTTTTTCTGAACCAAAACCAATCAATAACCTACATTTCCAAAAAAAATATGGATTAAGAATAGATTTTATAATGAAGCAAAGAAAAGAATTTATAATGACGCAAAGTATAGTTTTTTGTACTTACTTGACCAGAAATATATTCTCCATAGAGAAGTTCTTCTATCATACTTTTTGTGATGGTGATGAAGTTTTCATCGTCATAAGTAAATGCTTCATCACTAAAAAATTAAGATTAGTATGTTCTGTGTTGTAATGCACTTACAGTATAAAAGAAAATTAATTAAGATTGGTATACTGAAAAAGTAAGATTAGTATGTAATGAAATATTTTTTAACAAAAGAAAATAACAATAGTACATACTGTACAGGAATTTTATGAATTGTCATACTGTCATACTGTACAGGAATTTTATGAATTGTACATAAAACAGCTGACAGTACATTAAAAAGATATTTTGTTTTATCTTTTTTTAGTTGTCACTTGGATTATTAACTAAAATACAGTGCATTAAAAAACGTAAGGTTGCAAATAAAAATACTTGGTGCTGACATTAATAGGTGCTTAAATAACTTTTTTTTATCTTCATGAACATCAACCAGCAAACTATTCATCACCAAAAATTTCTTTTTTTTCTTTAGATTTTAATAAATTTCAACAGCCTTGGATTGTCGATGATACAACCCAACTACTTGATAGAATGACTCAATTTGGCAATTTTTAAGTTAAACTGAGTCAATCCATCAAGTCGTTGTGTAGTACACCAACAATACAAGGTTGTTTATTGAATGGCAGAAGTGACAAATTGTTTATTAACTCTGATTAAACCATAACTTAAAAAGTTTACACATTATCGGATGTTTATTGAATGGCACTACCAAACATGACAATGTTAAAATGTTTGCATATTATGACATGGTTAAAATGGTTGACAAATTTGTGACTTGTACATTAAACATATGACAGTACATACAAAAGATAATCAGTTTTATCTTTTTTTAATTGTCACCTTCAATATTAACTAAAGGATGGTACAGATCTACCATAAGTTAACCAAATATTAATAACAGGTTTAAGAAAAATATATTGTCATACTCTACAGGAATTTTATGAATTGTACATAAAACAGCTGACAGTGCATTAAAAAGATATTTTGTTTTATCTTTTTTTAGTTGTCACTTGGATTATTAACTAAAGTACAGTGCATTAAAAAAAGTAAGGTTGCAAATAAAAATACTTGGTGCTTACAATAATAGGTGCTTAAATAACTTTTTTTATCTTCATGAACATCAACCAGCAAACTATTCATCACCAAAAATTTCTTTTTTTTCTTCAGATTTTAATAAATTTCAACAGCCTTGGATTGTCGATAATACAACCCAACTACTTGATAGAATGACTCAATTTGGCAATTTTTAAGTTAAACTGAGTCAATCCATCAAGTCGCTGTGTAGTACACCAACAATACAAGGTTGTTTATTGAATGGCACAAGTGACAAATTGTTTATTAACTCTGATTAAACCATAACTTAAAAAGTTTACACATTATCGGATGTTTATTGAATGGCACTACCAAACATGACAATGTTAAAATGTTTGCATATTATGACATGGTTAAAATGGTTGACAAATTTGTGACTTGTACATTAAACATATGACAGTACATACAAAAGATAATCAGTTTTATCTTTTTTAATTGTCACCTTCAATATTAACTAAAGGATGGTACGGATCTACCATAAGTTAACCAAATATTAATAACAGGTTTAAGAAAAATATATTGTCATACTCTACAGGAATTTTATGAATTGTACATAAAACAGCTGACAGTACATTAAAAAGAAAAGAGAAATGCTAATGGCCCAGTTTTGTCCTTAAAAATAATTAGTTTCAACTTGAGTCCAAGGTTCCCCAATTGATTGCCCCGCAATAATACCTACATCTTCCCCCAATTCAACCAGATCGCCGTGAGTGGAACTTCTACAATAACATAATTCAATTGAGTCAAAAGTAGTTTAGTTACTTACTTGTTTCGTCCAAGAATTTTGAAATTTTTTTTGACAATTTCTTTTTTTTCTTCGGTAAGATATTCGAGCAGTGGACATTTGTCAACATTCTTTGGCTTCTTCTTCTTTTTTGGTTCTTTTAGGACAATATCTTCAACAACAATTGGATTTTCAGAAGCAATTTCTTTAGCAGGCTCTTTCAGACTGTCAGATTTTAAACTATCTTGTGTCTGCTTTTCTAGTATGAAATCTTGAGTTTGCATAATATCAAAAGTTGGAAAATTAGCAGAACTGTTTATGTGAATCATACCAACAATTTTTTTTTTACCTTTTTGAGCTTCAGTTTTTTTGTTCAAATTATCTTTTTCCTCCACTTCATGCTTTTCTAAATTTTCCAATTTCTGAAGCTTCATTTCAAGAATTTGGATTCTATTTTCAGCTGCTTCTCTTAAACATCTTTCCTCCTTTAATTGTTCTTCAACCTTTTTCATCTCAGAGCATAAAAAATTGACTTTTGATTGTAGCTCCATTATGTTATCAGCAGATTCCTTTTCAGATTTTCTCAAGCTTGTGTCTTCCTGGTACTCATCTTTTATTTTTTTGGAAAGAAGTTCTTTCTCTTCTTTTGTTACATCTGCAAATTTTTTTAAAATTTGCAATGAATAAATTTAAAGTTAAGCTTTCACATATATTGTCATTGAAGTACTAGACAAGTTAAGCTTGCACATACACTTTCTATACTCATTTGGTTTTCTGTAATAAATTTAAATATGAATAAATCAAGAAAAATGTTTAATATGTATAACTATATATCAAATATAAGTAATGCCTAAGTTGTTACAAAATCATTTACATTAACAGATAAATGTTTTTATCTTTTATAGCTTTTAAGCATGGTAAAATTAATGAAGAACTTTGGAGTTGGACAGAAACTGAATTGTACTTAAATCATTATGTACTTATGTATTTAAAAGTAGCATACCTTATCATTGTCTATTTCATCAAGGTCCAAATCTTTTAATTTTGACAAGTCCCATTTTCTCATCCTTGGGATTTTGCTTTCCAAATTTTCTTTTTCATCGATGATTTGCGTCCTTTCACAAAACCAATACTGCCAATAAGACCATGCAAATAAGCATTAACATTTAACATTTTTGTAAAAAGCATTGGTATAAATTTATTTATATTTAAATCATACCAGTAAGAACATAGTACATCCAGGTGTGCTTCTTGGATTAGCATAGTATTTTTGAACATTTTTCATGACATTTTCACATATTGCTCTCGGCCAAGAGATTGAGTTAAATTTTTTTAAGTTTAACAGCTTTGATAAGAAGCCCCACTGCATGTAGTTCTGATTGTTAGGAAAGAAAAAAGTAATAATCAACAAGAGCAACAACAATTTGACTAAATCTTCATTCCCATTTTCTTCCTCTATCATTTTTTTCAACCTTCTTGTGACTGTCTTCTGGCTAATTATGTCATTTTCTTCGAAATTTGTAGTCAGAAACTCTGAAAAACTTTCCATTGCTGTGGCCTTATTTGAAGTTGGTATTGGAAACAAATCCTCTCCAGATAAATTCATTCCAAATATAAGGCTAACTTCTTCAGGTGTGATTTTTAGCAGTTTGTTTCCAATTTTGAAAGCTTTTTCTTTAATACTGAAAGAAGTAATTAGTTGGTCTAAATTTGAAGCACTTTTCCGTATGTTTTGCCGTTCTATGCCATTGGTCAGAAACATATTAAAAAAGTTTTTGAATGGTGTTTTGTTGATATAACTTTTTGCTTCTGAAGATAGAATGTTTTTTTCCTTTACCGTCATCATAACTTTGTACACAGCATCTAAATTACATCTGTATGTTCCACTGTACAGATGTTTTTTCTGTCTTTTCAGCCTGTTTTGAATTTCATATTTGCCAACATCATCTGACTCATCTGTTCCAATATTTATTTCTTCAGAATCATAACTTGCTTCATTTAGTTTTTCTGAAATTGTTCCTTCGTCATCTGAGTTTGTTAGATGTTCTTTTTCAGTCATTTGTGAGATTTGCTGTATTGGTGTAGCTTCATCCTACATTCATGAAAATAATATCATTAATTAGGATCCTAAATTTATTTCTGCATATTCATGAAGATAATATCATTTTGCTCAAGAATCATAATGCACATAAAGTATAATAAACCCTTTTGTTGAGTAACTATGTAGTACTGATGGCTATTTTTTCTTCCAAAGTATAGAAAGATAATATGTTTTATCTTTTTTAGTTGTTTAAGTAATGGTCATTTAGAAATCTGAAAACTTAAAGAGAATGAAACACAAAATAGCCATCAAAATACTATTTATAAAAAAGATAAATTCTTTTATCTTTTTTAACAAAGCATTAGCAACAAATTATCCATTACAAATTAGTGATCAGTTATTAGAATTTCATCATCACAATAGCCTTGAAGTAATTACATGTACAACATGTATGAATGCAACATGAAAGCTACAACATCAATGAATATTCAGATTCAAAAGTGACAGTGCAAACAAGTGCACAACATACACAAACAAATGCACCATAAAAACAACTCAACATCAATAAAAATGAAGTAACCAAACCTGACTGAAGTGTTCGAACATTACATATATACATGTATGAAACATCAAGTGAATTTGCAACATCATACATATTGAAACCAGAGTCCAATGCAGACATGTCAACAAGATGAGAATGCAAGTGTAGACAAGCTAGATGATAACTGACTGCAAATAAAGCAACAAGTCAAGTCAATGCACATCAACCCAATACAAAATATATGAAGTGAATGCAGAAACACACACACACACATACACACACATGTATATGTAAATGTAGTGACAGAATAGCAGACTAACCAAGGTAAACAATGTAAGCTCAAAAAATTTAGGTATTTTTTTATTTAAAATATGGAATCTAGATTCCAATTTATTACGTATATACAAAATGAAGATTAGAATTAAATATTATGGGAAACATAAGTATGAAAATAATTACCAATGGAGTTGTAAATGGTGATGGTCTTTGGTTGTGTTCATCACAAAATGGACTGGAAATAGGTCTTATATTTATGCATTGGGTTCCACCTTCGTTTATGAATATGCAAGTTGTTTTTCGAATGAATATCTTCGACTTAGAAGACCTTGTATGCATTTTTACACTGCATAAAAAATGTCATATATAATGAAATGTTAGACAGAGTGAAGAACTATTAATTAATATCATTTAACAATAAACCAGCTCCAAAACAACAAACAACTTAAACCATTTACATAAAAACATAAATGCTTTTATCTTTTTTACCTAGGGTTTAACATATCTGTATATTATATGTAGTAACTAATATCATGAGAAAAACATCAAATACCTTGCATGCATTAGATAATGTACCATTTGTATCAGTGATTATGAAAATATAACTCAATAATGTACGTAAATCCTTTACATCAGAAGATAAAATGCTTCTATCTTTTTAAATAGTTGAATAAAGTAAGATCTGACGCTTACTATTTTACGAAGAACTCATTAATTAATATTATTTAACAATAAACCAGCTCTAAAACAACAAACAACTTAAACCATTTACATAAAAACATAAATGCTTTTATCTTTTTTACCTAGGGTTTAACATATCTGTATATTATATGTAGTAACTAATATCATGAGAAAAACATCAAATACCTTGCATGCATTAGATAATGTACCATTTGTATCAATGATTATGAACATATAACTCAAAAATGTACGTAAATCCTTTACATCAGAAGATAAATGCTTCTATCTTTTTAAATAGTTGAATAAAGTAAGATCTGACGCTTACTATTTTACGAAGAACTCGTTAATTAATATCATTTAACAATAAACCAGCTCCAAAACATGTACCTAAATCGTTTACATAAAAAAAATAGTACATACTTGTAGAGGAATCGATGAAGAAAAATTGATGTTTAACTGAATAATGGCAGAAATCTTCGATCACAAATTGTCTAGTCGTTTAGAAAACTCTACTTTTCGATTTTAGATTTTGATTTTGTTTTACTGGGTTCTGAAAAAGGAAAAGGAACGAGAGAAAAAGTAACGGAATGGAGGGATAAAGTAACAGACGTAACGTGTATTAACTTTGGTCCTAGAAATAATTATTTTAAACTTGTGTCCTAGAAACTTATTGTTTGATGGAAAGAGGCCCTTATGGTAAAATTTCCCCCGTGGAAATTTATATTGCCTACGTGGGCACTATTCTTTGCTATGTTGCATTGGATATGTTTCCACTAATGCTTATGATTGCCGATATGGCTGGTTTCGGATTATCTCCTAAGTGGGAGTAATATTGTTCCTTGTTTTGTGATATGACATCCTTTGTTTATTTGAACTGCCGATGATATGCGGCTTGTTTGATTCATCTTATGTTAGATGATTTGGTTATCTCTTTGGAGATAATTGTGGTACTTTATGATTTTGTATGTTCATTATCATTAGTATATCTAACTGATTTGTTTAGCTAGACTGACCCATGTATTTTTATACTTGGGTCAGACCGAGATGTTTCAGGTTAGGTACATTGGACTTAGCCTATTTTGCTTCCGCATGGACTACTATGCTAGCTCCTTTTTGTCATAGCTTTTTGTGTAGTCCTTTTTGTCTGTATCTTTGATATGCATTCTATTGACTCGTTTGTATATTATGGTTTGCTTTACCACTTGACATGTCTCAATTTGTAAACTCTATAATGTATCTATGTATGTGTAAATGTAAGTGATGATTTACTGTTCTGTGATGTGTATTACATTTGAGTTGTTATATTTTATTCTGATAGATCCTCAGCCACCTATGGCTTTGTATTAAGTATTTATTGGATATGTCGATCCATTTAAGTAAGAAGTGGCATTGTCGGCATATTCAATAGATAATTAAGACTAGACTATAGATGGTCGCTCCTAACCAGCTCTATTCTCTGCATTAGCATACGGTGTTACCTTGTAATACTCTTTGCTAATGTGGATCTCGGAGTGGGGCGTCACAACCATAGCCATCCACAACATAAATTTTGGCATCTTCAGCTTCATCTTCAGCGTCATCATCCTCCTGATGTAAAAATTTCTCAGCTTCATAGTAAAACTCAGCAAGATCAACTAGTGGATCCCTCTTAAGTGCAACCCTGAAGTCAGTCTTGCTTACGACTCCCGACACTACCGCCATCAAAATCACTGATAGGTCCGACCTATCAATCGCAGCCGCCGCTGCATTGAATCTTACTAAATAACTTCTCAAGGTCTCCCCAGGCCTTTGTTTCACATTTGCAATGTCATCACATTCTTCGGTTGTGAGACGTGAACTCGGAATTGTCTTAGAAATCTACCCACTAACTCGGTCCACGTGCTAATGGACCCATTAGCCAGCTGTTTAAACCACATCGCCAGCTAACCCATTAAGTATAATGGGAAGCACCGCCCCGTTACTTCCTCAGAACCACCCAACACTTCCATATGTTGGATATATCTCATTAGAAGAATCATTGGATCGGTCTTTCCATCGTACATTCTAACACGGGAAGCTTTAAATTAGGAGGATTTCTCGCATTTCGGATATTAGTAGTAAACGGGTTTCTATTCGCATCTTCCAAACCTTGACATGTGGGTCCTCCTCTAACTAATCTTCTTACTAATTTAGCAATTCGATTTTCACTATCCAATGAAGGTCTTCGTCCGAAAGCGATGTTCTGCCCCCTGCCTTGGCAAGGGAAATTCAATGCATACTCCACTGGTTGCACACTAGTGTTTTGCCCTGCTCTCTTAGTCTCAGTCTGTTCTCCGCTCCACCGGAGTAGCCCTGGCATATATTCCTCTACCGGTTTACTCTAGTATTCAGATTAGCTCCCGTACCACTAGTTCCCGGAGTTTCAATAGTCGCTCCATTGTTGGCCCTTTCGGTGTCAGCTCCAATATTGATCCCATCATCGGTATTGATTTCCATGTTGACTCCCGTGTTGCCTTTAAGTATCGGTTGCTCTGGACATGGAGGCAATGTTCCATCTCGTTCTAGTCTAACTCTAGCAGCTCCTATGTTGTTTCCTAGTGTCTGAATTCCTATAGCTCTTGCAGTTCCTTGTTGTTCCATCCTTTGGAAGAATCCCTCCATCATCTCTTGTTGCCTAGCCAAGATTCCATCCCACATCTCCTTCATTAGCCTTTCCATTTCTTCTCTAGCTACATAGTTGGATACGTGAGAACTTGAGGATACTTCCTGACTGCCCCTAGGCTGTGGTTGACTTGCTTCATTTTTAGATCTAGTGTTAGGTCACTTCATTTTCCCCCAATCACAAATTCAAACTCCAAGTTTCCAGATCTATCTTTGCTCTCAATGAAAGCACCAAAATGTTGACCTAAAAAATGGATCAACACCCTGGATCAAGTGTGAAAGCACCAGTGCAGATAATCAGCAGCACAAATCTCAGATAAACAATAAATAAACAGCAGAAGTAAGAAAAGAGACACAGGATTTTATAGTGGTTCGGCTAACTCTGGCCTACGTCCACTTTAATTAATCTTTATTATGATTATACTAGTTGAATCTCTCTGGATATCAACTATTTAGTTCCTAGATCTAAGTTACAATGAGTTAGAATAAATAACAGGTACAAGGGTTGACTGGAGAATCATAGTAACCCCCTTCATGACTGTTACGAGGGAGAAGAAAGTTGAAGTAGTGAAGGAATTCCAGCAGAGTAACGGCAGCTCTCTTTTCGGAAAAGATCAATCTCTAGTTGCAGGTAGGTGAGTATTTATAGAGGTTGGAGAGCTAATGGGCTAGGCCTTCTTGCCGGATGCTTGCAAATCACTTTAGGAAGACGCACTGCAAAAAGCATCACAAACCGAGCTAACTTGATGGATCTCTAGCGATCCATAGGCTATGGATCGCTAGCGATCCATAGAATTTGGGTCGATGGTGACCCAACGACTTGGGATGCTTCCCTTATCTTCTACCTCAAAGTTCATGGCGACCTAGCAAAACGTTATGGATCGCTAGTGATCCATAGTACATGGATCGCTAGTGCTCCATATACTTAGCTTATTTTTGGACTTTGTCTTCTTGGGTGCATTTGTTGTCTCGTTTGGTGTCCTCCAAGTAATTTTGTAGCATGTTGCCTTGTTTTGATGACGGTCCGCTTACTGGCTGCATTAGACTGTTGATTGAACTAGACGAATGCTTGTCTCTCGATTTAACTAGCTCGGAATCCCATCAAACATCGCCATTGTCCTTAGAATACACATTGGACCATGATGCAAGTGATTCATGAATCCATGAGCCAAGATTATTGATCGCTAGCGATCCATCACCTTTGCATATTTTCTCTTTTTATTTCTCTGATTTCTCTTGGTTTGTTGTTCTAGTCTTTTTGGTTGGCTCTTGGACCATTCTGACTCGACCAAGCTGTTCCGACTTCTTTTGAATACTATTAGGTTAAAAACCCAGTTAACAGCTAAAGTATCAAAATATCAGAGTCTCGCGATGACAAGATCTAGGGGTTCATTTCTATGGAGGATCTCCCACACCAATTTCTCTTCATCTAACTCAGCTTCGCCCAGCTCCCTCCTTTTCATTTCAATGATGTGCTCCAAGGCTTTATCAAGTGACTCAAGATAACCTTCGCTAAGAAAACTCAAGTCGCGGTGGATGAGGACTTTGGCGTTGTATTCGATGATCAGTGGATCAAACAAGTCTTTAATCTCATCCCGATCGGACTCCTTAGCATCTTCTACTCAGGTTTCAATTTGTTCCATCATCTCCTTACGGCCTTCATCTCGTGTCTCTTCTTTAAGGGCTTATATTTTGGCAAATTGCCCATCAAGTTTAATTTTCAAGCTCCTGGCTTCAACAGCCTCTTCGCAGTACCTTTGTGATTCTTTCTAAGCCTCGATTTTCTCTTCCCTTTCTTTCTTAAGGACCTCTTCAAGTTCCTCAACGCGGTAGGCCAAGACATCTTTCTCCTTTTGCAATGAAGCCCTTCCCCGAGCAAGTGCGTCGTTGCGATTGAGGGTAGCATCGAGTTCTTTCTTATGGGAAGCTTCCAAACGACTCACTGCCTCTAACATTTCCTTGGCATTCTTTTCTGCTTCGGTAAGTCAACTCTGATTGTTCATTATCTTGGTGCTTGATTATGTCTTTATTGTGGATCACCTTAAGCTTGAGACGATCTATTTCATATTGTCGCTCGATTGACACTTCGGGGATTATTTCCACCAAATGTTGAGACGATTCATGCTGCACAAATATGTTGTTAACACATGCGAGAGAGCTTGCTTTGGGTGCCCTGGGAGTATATGTACCGTGGGAAGGAATTTAAGCACGTCGAAACAGATTTTCGAGAAAGTGGCCTTAAATTTGGCCAAATTCTCCACTGTGGAAGTGTCATGAGCAGTGGTCGGCAAGGATGGATCGAAAGTGGCAATTGGATGCTTTTTCGATCTATGGTCGTGAGATTACCTAAAGCTAGAAGAACTAGAGTGCTGCTTATGCGATGTGGCAATTTGAGGGCCACGGAAGGAAGGCTGGTCTTCGTTGTAAACAGGAAGATTGGGCTGGTCTCCCTGGCGAGATGACTGAGACTGGGGCTTACGCTTAGAAGAAGAAGATTCCTGTGAATGATTGCTTTTCTCCCGTGTGCCATATTTTTCCCCACACCTACCATATTCTGAGCCACGGCTAGATCCATAGTGCGCTGAAGAGCCCCTTAGGCGATCAAAAGCCCAAGATCGAGTCATTGCACCGACAAAGTCTAAATGAGAACGTGTAAGTAACTATAATGCAAAGGATTGATGAAGAGCGTGTAGTGAAGTGCACGTGGTTGTCAGTGTCCTAGTGTTACCCCCGAGAGACCAGTAGCCTTGCTTATGGGTGTTTTCTCTCCTCTTTCGGTAGGAAGAATGCCTTCACCACTCCTAGTAGGAGAATTGAGCCCCTCGATATTGATGTTTGGAAAGTCGCAGGTCATAATGTCATCGGGAATCTAGAGATTTGAAAATCCTTTCAGCGAACTTTCCAAGTGTTGGGAATATGATTGTAACATCCCATATTTTTATGACATTATTTAGAATAATTAATTGGGTAAATTAAATAAATAATGTGGAGATTAATAATTTGATAATTGATTAGCTAAGGGTAGCCGTGGCATGTTAATGTGCAAACTAAAATGAAATAACCTAAGCTAATGTGTTAGGATATGAGAAGGGAAATATGGGAAATAGGTGGAGCTTATACCCTAAACCCTTAGGAGATAGAATTCTCACGTTCATTTCATTTTGCTCAAACTAAAAATACTAAGGCCGGTCACCATTATCATTCTCAAGAAGAGGTTTAAAGCTAGGATACAAGGGAAGGGAAATAATCAACTAATTCAACATTAAATCTCACATCTATAATCTCAAAGCTAAGGTGAATAATTACTACATCCCATTTTCTTTTGGTTTTAGGTTTTATGATTAGGCCAAAAATGATTTTGCAAGTATATGCCTTGTTTTGATGACTAAAATTATATATTTTGTTGATGGATTATATATGTTCATGTTAGTTTTATGATATGTTTGACATGAAAACCCTATTTAATGACATCCAAAAGCCTTGAAAATTTAAATATAGATCAAAAATGATATTTTAGAGATGAGTTTCGATTTTCATAATTTTTAAAATTAATATGGATTTTATATTAATTTTCCAGTGAAGGAAATTGTTTATTGGGATATAAATTATTTTCGGCTAAAATAATAATTATTTGGGGTTGAAATTTTTATATGTTAGGCAACATATTAAAATAGATTTTCTGAGATTTTTCCAAATTTTTCCTAAGTTATTTGATGAATATATGAAATTATTTAAGGTATGAGACTTAAATAATTTATATATTTAATTAAGGAGAAGGGGCATTTTGTAAAATAAAATGATTATTTAATTTTAAAAATAGTGGTATCACATTTCTGAAAAGTAATTATTAACCAATGAGAATTTGACAAACAAAGGCATGTTAGTTGAAAAGATTTCCTTTTTAAGTTAAAAAGAAAGAAATCACATTTTTACATGTTTTAGCCTTTACAGTAGTAAACCTTCCGATCCAAACCTTTCGACAAGGTCGAGAGGTTCAAAGCTTTCGACAAGGTCAAACCAATGCATATGGTATCAAGCTACTTGGTATGTAATGAATTGGACAGAGTCGAAGGGTTCTAAGACAAAGGGTTGATGGCTAAAGAGGTTGGGGTATGTTTGTTTTATAAACCAAAAGCTTTTACCTGCTTTGCTTTCGAATAAGAGCTTTCGACTTGGTTGCCTTCGACCAGGTCAAATGTTTAAAGTAAGGGTTTTAAACCTTTCGACACAGTCAAAAAGTTACTGCTGTTTTAAAACTATTCTGTTTTGAAACCTTTCGATACAGTCGAAGGGTTACTGTCGCTTTATAAATGTTTTGTTTTTAACCTTTCAACAAAGGCGAAAGGTTTACTTGTTTTAAAAAC
This sequence comes from Allium fistulosum, assembly GCA_030737815.1. Lineage (NCBI taxonomy): Eukaryota > Viridiplantae > Streptophyta > Magnoliopsida > Asparagales > Amaryllidaceae > Allium > Allium fistulosum. The sequence goes on along the minus strand of CM060907.1, from coordinate 637,597,488 downwards.
TAGCCGCTTCTCCATGCTTCCGAAAGGAAGCTTTCAACTTAGGTGATTCACCCTTATTTTATAAATTGAAGTAAAACCCAAAGCTTTCGAAAGAGTCGTTTTAAAGGATATGTTTAAAGCTTTCGAAGCAGAGCTTTCAACAAAGTCGAAAGGTTTCTTCCAGTTGTTTCGAAAGGTTTTAGCTGAATGATTTCGAACGTTTTATTTCAATGGTTTCGAAAGGTTTATTGAATAGTTTCAAAAGGTTTATTGAATAGTTTCGAAAGGTTTTAGGTGATTGACTTCGAAAGGTTTAGTTCAATGGTTTCGAAAGGTTTTAGTTGAATGATTTCGAAAGGTTTAGTTCAATCATTTCGAAAGGTTTATTGAATGGTTTCGAAAGGTTTTAGTTGAATGATTTCGAAAGGTTTAGTCTAATGGTTTCGAAAGGTTTTAGTTGAATGATTTCGAAAGGTTTAGTTCAATAGTTTCGAAAGGTTTATTGAATGGTTTCGAAAGGTTTTAGTTGAATGATTTCGAAAGGTTTAGTTCACTGGATTTGAAAGGTTTATTGAATGGTTTTGAAAGGTTTTAGTTGAATGATTTTGAAAGGTTTAGTTCAATGGATTTGAAAGTTTTAAATGGAAGGTTTTCTAAGGTTTTTCTAAGGCAATGTTTTAAAGTGGTTTTAAAGAAGGACGTCCAAAGTTTTATAGCTTTCGAAAGGTTTTCTTTTCAATGGTTTCAAATGGAGAATAGTTTCGAAAGGTTTAATGTTTGATTTTGAAAGAAAGGATTTCAAAAGTTTAGAAAGAGGTTATTTCAAATGGTTGAATGTTTTCATCAACTAAATTTTGAGCAAAAAATATATATATGACATGTTGATAGGATTTGAGTAAAGTATAAGGATTATATACTTTTCTTTGTTTAAGTTTGATTTAAAGGTTTTAAGTCATTTCGAAAATGATTTCAAGGAAAATTATTGGAGGGGATCCTTAACTGAAAATGACTCAGATATTAGAAAACTAGATGGGACTAGTATGGGGTCGCGCCCGATACATTAGCTAATAGCCCCAGCTAATTGTTGTTTAAAATTCCAATGTGTAGGACTTTGTCATAGGTAGACTAAAATTATGGTTACACACTGAAAGGAATATATGTTTCTATACAAATAGGTTATTGGTGAGCCTGAAAAACCATTAGGATCGGGAAGATGTGGGAGATGATTAAGTTAGGGACAGACTATCTAGAAGTGAAGTATTCAACATATAGTTAAGGACAGGCTGTCAAGATGGGAAATGTTTAACAAATAGTTAAGGATAGATAATCCAGAAGATAAATATCTAATTGGTGTTAGGTTAATTTTGATTATATTGTCTGGTAGGCCCGAGTCAGCCAAAGGTTAAAAGTTATCCAAACAAAAATTGTGTGTTTGAGCATATAGTTCATTATTACATGATATTTATGTATGTTTACATAATGATTGCTTTACAGTATTTAACCATTGTGGATGCAGAAGCATAGTATATTGTTTTATGAAAGATTTTGCGAAGATATGTTTTAAAAGGATGTTAGTGGAGGGAAAACGCACTCCTCTAAGCGGAGTGGTCTCACTTAACATAACGGGATGTATAATATTATTCACACAAGGCTTTATGTTTGACTCGAAGTTTATGTTTTCCCCTTAAACTCTTGGGTGCTCAAAATTAATTTGAGTAAGCTAAGGAGTTAAGGTATTTTTCAGGTTTAGTAGGATGACGAATAAAGCTACCGAAGGCATGCAGGAGGCAAACAGATAGCTATTTAGGAGTTGTAGTTTATGTTTTGTTGTATTTCCGCTGTTTGTATTAAGTCTATTATGACTATATAACTCTGATCATTTATGGGGGTATCTACATATACCGCTCTTGGGATTATGTATTAAGAATATGGAACATCTGTTTTAAATGTAATGAAGGAAAATTATTTTGAAATCTTTATTTTGTTTCATATTCAAGTGCTTCTAATATTATAGATACCATTAACATAGCCGTATTTAGTCGCCGGAAGCTAATACTATAGATGACTGTCGCATTTGTAGCGCTTAGTTTTGGGCCTCTAGATAGGGGAAGTTACAGCTTGGTATCAGAGCATGGTTTATGAAATATTTTAACTAAAAAATGATTTTTGAAAACATAATCCTTAGAAATTAGAGTTAAGATTGGGGTATGGGATAGCGTTATAGTAACGTACTTGTATTTATTATATATATAAGTATACGCTATCTCTCTAGACTCCTATCTTAGTTAGGCTATTCATCTGTATCTCACGAGGTTTGAATACAGATATGGAGGGAAGAAGAGGTAGAGTAAATCTTGGAGGAGATAGCACCACCACTAATGGAAATGCCCAACCAAACACCAGGAGAGGTCCCGGTCAGGCACAAGCTGAAACGTTGGTGTAGGATTTCCCCAGATGGACATGGGAGCAATGTATCAGTTCTTTGTAAATATGATGCAAGCTGGAATAGCAACCGGAGTTATCGGAGGTAATGCTACTGGAGGTGGAGCTCAGGAAGTTCCATAGTCAATCAATATGCTAACTTGAGTAGGGATTACATCAGGCTTGGAGGGAAGCCGTTTATTGGTATTGAAGATGCGATCAAGGTGGAAAATTGGCTATTGCATTGTAAGAGAATTTTTGCTGACTTAGGATTGAATGATGCACATAAGAGGAGATTGGCTTCGAGGCAGCTGTCTATTCTGGTGGAATACTGTTACTGTTGGAGTCGATGAGGAAACCATAACTTGGGAGGAATTTAGGAGAAGGTTTTCAGAAAGATTTATGTCTGTAATGACGCAGTCGGAATTGGTGAGGAAGTTTGCAGAGTTGGAACAAGGAGATATGTCCATCTTGGAGTATGCGAGGAAGTTTGAGGAGTTGGCCCGATACGGGTATGCTTTGGTAGACACCGTGATCAGGAGGAATGAAAAGTTTATAAGGGGCTTAAGGCCAGAGTTGATAAGTGCCACTTTGCCGCATTTGAGAGATCCTAGTGATGTAGTGGTTGAAATGGTATTAAGGCAAGAAGAGGCGTTGGCTTACTTGAGGAAGAAGATGAAGGAGGCCTAGATGGGAGAGGGCCAGAAAAGGAAGTTTTTTCAGAAAAAGAATGCTCAGAAAGGGGGAGCATAGAAGAAAGGAAAGGCTGAAGTGGTTTGCTACAAATGCGACAAGAAGGGACACTATGCTAATGAGTGTCGAACCGGTAAAGGAAAAGGGAAGAGGCTGGTGGAAAGAAGAATGTTAGATGTTTTAATTGTGATCAGATTGGTCATTACAAGAACAAGTGCCCAAAGCCTGCAAGAGAAGGAAGGAGGCAAGTTTATACTTTGGAGCCCACAACCACAAGGCCAGTTGTGCAGGACAAAGGGAAAGCTGCTTTGGGAGGCTCGCTGCAGATTCACGGTATATTTGTTAGCGTTCTATTTGATACTGGAGCATCTCATTCTTTTATTTCTTGATGTTTGGTAGATAGGCTTAGCCTAGAACCCTCATGCTTAGTTACTTCCTTAAGGGTTGCAAATCTGATAGGAGGGTATGCAACACTTGAGATGAGGTGTGACCATTTAGAGTTTGATTTACTAGGCCATACTTTTGATTGTTGTTTGCATGTGTTTGAATTTTTGGGATTTGGAATTATCCTTGGGATGGATTGGTTAAGTAAATATGATGCTAGGATATTTTTCCATGATAGGAAAATATCACTTACTCACCCGGATTGTAGCGATCAGATAGTTTATACCGTTGAGAACCCTAGTTGTGAAGTGAATGCTTTATTTGGTACTATGGAGTTGGAGGATGAGTTGCATCGAGTCTTTGTAGTTAGAGAATTTGCTGATGTATTTGAGTCGGTAGTTGGACTGCCACCGAAACGAGCCATAGAGTTTTAGATTGATTTGGTGCCTAGAGCAGAGCCGGTGAGTAGGCCGTTGAGCAGGATGACACCCACTGAGATGAGAGAGTTGAAGGTGCGGTTGGTGGATTTGGAAGGCAAGAGTTTTATCCGACCAAGTAGTTCACCATAGGGGGCTGCCGAAGTGTTTGCGAAGAAGCCGGACGGATCTTTGAGGCTATGCATCGATTATCGTAAGTTGAATAAGAAGACGATAAAGAACCGATATCCATTGCCAAGAATTGATGATTTGTTCGATCAGTTAAGTGGAGCCAGGGTATTCTCTCAGCTGGATTTGGTGATGGGATTTAATCAGCTTAGAGTGGCAGAGGATGGTATTCCTTTGACGGCATTTAGGACAAGGTATGGATCGTAGAATGGTTAGTTATGCCGTTCGGAATAACTAATGCGCTGGCATTCTTTGTGGATATGATGAATAGAATTTTCCAAGAGCACTTGGATAGATTTGTGTTGGTCTTCATAAATGATATTTTGATATACTCTAAGGATGAGAAGGAGCATGAAGTTCATCTTAGAGTTGTGCTCGAAACGTTGAGGGAGCATCAGTTGTAGGCTAAGTTTTCGAAGTGTCATTTTTGGAAGAAGGAAGTGAAGTTCCTTGGTCATGTCGTCTCAGAGAAAGGGTTGTCTGTAGATCTGACCAAGATTGAGGCAGTGAATAATTGGAAGAGACCCGTGACGGTGACCGAGATTAAGAGCTTTCTTAGATTGGCTTGATATTATTGGAGGTTTATAAAGGATTTTTCGTGGATAGCTACACCGATGACTAAGCTTACATGAAAAGATGTGAAGTTCGTATGGACTGATAAGTGTGAGGAAGCATTCCAGAGCTTGAAACACTAATTGATCCATGCAGCGGTGTTAGTGGTTTCGAAGAGGAATCAAGATTTGGTTGTTTATACTGATGCGTGTGGAACTGGATTGGGAGCTGTGTTGATGCAAAGAGGTAAAGTGATTGCTTATGCTTCTACATAGCTCAGACCACATGAAGTTAGGTATCCAACTAATGACTTGGAGTTAGCTGCCATTATATTTGCTTTGATGGTGTGGAGACATTATCTTTTTGGAGAGCAATTTGAGCTTTACACTGATCATAAGTCGTTGAAGTAATTTTTCTCTAAGAAGGAGCTGAACATGAGACAGCAGAGATGGTTGAACTTTATTGCTGCTTATGATTTTGGAATTGAGTACACACCCGAAAAAGGAAATAAGGTGGTGGATGCACTCAGCCGGAAATATCAGAATGCAGTATTGGCTATAATTGCTGAGTGGAAAGATTTGGAAGCATTATCAGCTTGTAGTGTGCAGTTTAGATCTGAGGTAGGTTCAAGTGCAGGAAGTGCTATGTTGTCTTGTTTAGTAGTTCGACCAGTAATGATTGAGAAGATAGCTTCTAAACAGGAGGAGGATCCAGTTTTGGCTGAACGGATCAGAAGGTTGAGGGAAGGAATGGAGAGCGATGACCCAAAGGATTTCAGTCTTGACAAAAATGGGTGGTTGAGGAAGAAAGGAAGGTTGTGTGTTCCGAATGTAGGAGACATGAGGAAGGAAGTTTTGGATGAGTGTCATCGTTCGAAATTCACCATCCATCTAGGAGGAACGTGTTACCTGAAGGTTTGACCAGGTAACTGGGCACTCGGCACTTACATATCGTTCGACATGGAGAGTCTTTCAGCATTATATATCGTTCGGCATTCTAGAGTGGTCGGCATAGCAAAACGTTTGGCATAACTAGATCGTTCGACAACAGTCTGTTCGGCATCACTTCTGTTCGACATCACTTCTGTTCGGCATCACTTCGTTCGGCATCAGTCTGTTCGGCATCAGTTCTGTTCGGCATCACTTCTGTTCGATCGGCATCAATTCTGTTCGGCATCACTTCGTTCGGCACACATAACTCACTCGTTCTGGGCCAAAGTGTTCGGCTGCCAGGCCCACCAGGGAAGTCCAACCCATCTTTGTCTATAAATAGAGAGGCAGGGGCACAGTGAAATAGACCTTTTTTCGAGAACACTGGGGAGACTCTGCCGCTTTCAAGACTCGTTCTTTTTACTTAGCAATTGTATTCAAGTAGTTGGTATACAGATTGTATCTGTAATCAATTATCAAGTAAAGCAATAAAGTTTAACCTCAAAGTGGACGTAGACAGTTACGACGAACCACTATAAATCTGGTGTTCTCGTCTTTGCATTCCATTTAGCATACTGTTCTCTGTTTAAATTGACTTTCTTCATTAATCTCTCTACATAATCTTTCTAAACGGGGTTAGTGACCAATTTTGGTGCTAACACTTTGGTGCTTTCACTGAGAATCGAATTCTCAGACCTCAAGGATCTGCTTTGAAGCTACTGGATTGAATAAATCCCCCAAAGAAGATCTGATTCATTCGTAGGACGTCCGTTGATTCTACTCATAGTTCATACCAATAACTCTACAATGGCAAGACCACGTACCAGATCAGCCTCTCATAATGCGGACGCCCACAAGACTGCTAGCATACAACAAGCAGGGCCTAGCAATCAGCAAGAAATTCTAGGTGCAGGGACTACCGCCCAGGACCAAATGCCGGTTGTCACCAAAATAGAGTTCAACGACTTGATGAGAGAACTCAGGGAAAGTAGGAGACAACTCGGAGAGCAGATGCAAGCCAACGCTAATCTCATGGCACAACTCACTCAACAACAGCGTCAGAACGTTGGGGGCAGCCCAGCTCCTTATTCTTCATCTGACAGCTCGACTTCGTCCGATGAACCTCCCAGGCGTAGACGCCGCAAGATTGAAACTACGTAGGCAAGTGCTGCTGTCCGAACAGTTGGGGACCACTTACACCTCGGAGACCGTGCCCAAGCAAGAGCTGAAGTGCAGGCGAAGGCTGGACGCCCGGTTCACTAAGATGCTAATGATGTCGAACCTCAAGACGCACGTTTGGCAGATCGCTAGTAGGGGAGGCATCAGCCTGATCAATCCCGTAGGACAGACTCCAACCTTCCATCTTCCATACAAACCCCAGACCTAACAACTATGATCAGACAATTGATGAAAGAGAATCAAGGCTTTTCGAATGATGATTGGGGGGTATCCAAGAGTCATACTCCATTCATAGACACTATCCAACGAGCTGAGTACCCCAGGAAGTTTAGCATGCCAACTATCTCGGCTTATGAAGGAAAGTCTAATCCCATACAACATGTGATGAGATACGAATGGATGATGGATTCAGCCAGAGCGAATGATGCAACCAAGTGTCGGTGCTTTCCAATAACTCTATCTGGGATCGCTACCATGTGGCTCACCCGACTTCCTCCACGGTCCGTATCCAGTTTCGAGGAGTTGGCGAAGAAGTTTACAGAACAGTTCAGGATACATACTACTTGCCCAAAGGACGTGATGTCTCTATCAAGTGTAATCCAAGCTCCTGGGGAGTCATTGAAAGAGTATTTACAGAGATTCCATGTTGCGGCTACTAAAGTCAGTAATCGCAATGATCATGCAATTCTTATGGCTGTAATGCGAGGTGTGGATCCGGATTCAGAATTCAGAGACTGGCTGGTAGGAAATCCTCCAACTACGCTAGAACGTTTTTACTCAAAGGCACATCATTTCATAAGGAGGGAGGAAGCCAGGTGGATAACACGAGATAAGGCACCGGGGCCTGTTCAGGAGTCCGTAAAAAGCAACATTGCTGTGAAGCAGTCCGGAGACAACTCGGGAAAAGTTCAAGTCAATGTCCAAAATAAGCCCGGGCAACCTAAGGAATCCGGAGGAAGAAATCAGGGGAAGAAGAGAGAAGCGGGGAAATGGAAACCAAGAATTCCAACCTACAATGAGTACACCCCGCTGAATTCATCTCTTGAAAACATTTACCTATCAACTTGCAATACCTTTCAGTACAGAAAACCACGTCCAAAGGAGTCAACCGAAGAACAAAAGCAGACCGGGAAGTACTGCCGCTTTCATGAGACTTATGGGCACAATACTGAAGAATGCAGACTCCTACACGACGCTATAGAGAAGTTGATTAGGCAGAAAAAGTTACAGGAGTTTGTGAAGAATCCATAGGAAGGTGGACATGGAACATCCAATCCAGGTCGTGCACCAGCTCCACGTCATCCCGAGGAACCTGCTCGGACCGTGGGCAAGCTAGTCATAAACACGATCATCGGTGGACCTCACCCTGTGGATAAGAACTGGCAAGAGATGGAACAGTACGCTAATTCCCTAAGGCATGCAGACTTCGAATGCTGTTCCAACATAGAAGATGGGACCCCTCCTAAACAGCTGCGCGTGATGACAGACGATATAGTATTCAGGAGCAGAGATGCTGACCAAGTAGAGGCTCTTACCATCGACCCGATGGTCATATCTGCGACAATCGGGCCGGCTTATGTGAAGAGAATTTTGATTGATTGTGGAAGTTCCGTCAATATCATCTTCAAGAAGGCTTATGACCATATGAAGATGGAGACGAAGGATTTGAAACCGTCTAAAGCTCGTATACATGGCTTTAATGGCGCAACAACCGATGCAGTGGGGTATGTTGAGTTACCAGTTGAACTGGGATAAGGTGAGCGTAGGAGGGTGCGAATCCTACCCTTCGTAGTTTTGGATGTGGATTCTCCGTACAATGTGTTCTTGGGTCGACAAGCCCTGGCTGAGTTTAGGGCAGCATTAGCCCCGTGGTGCTTGACTTTGAAGTTTCTGACTGACAAAGGAGTAGGTGTTGTTCACGGCGACCAGGTGACTGGTCGTGCATGTTATGTGGTTGAGCTCCGAGAGGCCCATCGGAGGGAGAAAGGAAAGGCCGCGGACAATCCCGTCCGCATCCAGAATACCAACAATTGACAAATAATGCCCGAGCCCTGGCTCGGGAATAATCCTCGGATCTATAGAGACATAGATCCGAGAGACGACGATGAGGAACCCAGGGAAGAAAAGGCGGCGCCGGCTGAATTGACAATTGACATTTCAGTCAGCCAAGACGATCCATCGTGAGTACTGAAGATCGGATCACAACTCAGCCCCGCAATGACTGAAGACCTCAGTGATTTCCTCCGAGCGAATCTTGATGTTTTCGCTTGGACACATTCTGACATGTGTGGGATTTCTCCCGCTATTACGAGTCATATGTTGAACATAGACCCGAAGTATGTCCCGGTTAAACAAAAGAGGAGAGGGATGGACCCGGAGAGGTCCGCTGCTCTCAAAGAGGAGGTGGACAAACTCAAAGCCAATGGGTTCGTCCGCGACGCCCTCTACCCTGAATGGGTATCAAACCCCGTGCTGGTGAAAAAGGCGAACGGGAAATGGAGAACTTGCGTAGATTATTCCGATTTGAACAAGGCTTGCCCCAAGGACAGTTTCCTATTGCCTAGGATTTATCAGTTGGTCGACTCCACTGCAGGACATGAGTTGTTATCATTCATGGATGCATACTCGGGATACAATTAGATCCCGATGCACATTTCGAACCAGGAACACACCAGTTTTGTCATAGACGTTGGGCTATATTGCTATGTAGTAATGCCTTTCGGATTGAAAAACGCGGGAGCGACCTATCAGCGTTTGGTGAATCGAATGTTCAAAGACCAGCTTGGTAGAACGATGGAAGTCTATGTGGATGACATTCTCGTGAAGTCACGACAGTCAAACGACCACATTCGAGACTTAGCAGAGATGTTCGATATACTCAGATATTATGGGATGAAGATCAACCCTCTGAAGTGTTCCTTCGGCATTGCGTCGGGAAAGTTTTTGGGATTCATTGTTAATGCTAGGGGAATTGAAGCTAACCCGAAAAAGATTCAAGCTATTCGAGATGTGTGAGTGTCCAGAACTATAAAACAAGTGCAAAGCTTAAATGGAAAGGAGGCTGCGCTGAGTCGATTTATATCCAGAGCCACGGACAAGTGCATTCCTTTCTTCGATATAATAAAGAAAGGGAAGAGGAATTTCAAATGGACATCCAACTGTGAGGAAGCGTTCCGAGATCTGGTAAGGCATTTGAAGAGTCCTCCAATGCTGTCAAAACCAATAGACCATGAGATGCTGTACGTATACTTGGCCGTATCCCTACATGCTATAAGTGCGGCTTTGGTCCGCGAGGAGGACCGAGTCCAAAAGCTGGTGTATTACGTTAATAAACGTTTAACGGGGGCAGAAAGAAATTACCCTAAAATTGAGAAATTGGCCTATTGCTTGGTGATGGCACCACGTAAGCTACGTCCATACTTTCAAGTGCACTCGGTCAGTGTCTATACCGATCAGCCCTTACGGTAGGTACTCCAGCGACCAGAAACTTCTGGAAGGATGTTAAAATGGAATATCGAGTTGAGTCAGTTCGATATTACCTACCTGCCAAGAAGAGCCATACAAGGGCAAGCACTAGCAGATTTCATCGCTGAGTTTACTGTATCTGACGAACCAGATAATCACAGTGTTATTCCCCCCATTCGATGGAAATTATACACCGATAGGGCATCAAACGACCGTTGCTTCGGAGCTGGTGTAGTTCTCGTAACTCCAGAAAATCGATCGATTTGTTATGCTTTGAAGCTCAATTTCCCAGCTACGAATAATGAAGCAGAATATGAAGCACTGATTACTGGCTTAAAACTCGTTGGAGAACTCGGGGTTAAATCAGTTGAAATCTTTTGCGACTCGAAGCTGGTGGTGTACCAAGTGCGAGGAGATTACCAAGCAAGGGGATAGAAGCTTGCACCGTACCTTGCTCTGGTTCAGGAACTATTGGCGAACTTCGAGCATTATGACATTTCACATGTCCCACGTGAACAGAACAAGGTAGCCGACTCGTTGGCTAAATTCGCAAGCACTGGCGATGCACAGCAAATGGGATTGGTTCCCGTTGAAACCTTACATGCTCCAAGCATAGACGCGATGAAAATTGATTTTGTGTTGGAAACAGGAATCGAGAGGGAGTCATGGATGACCCCATTCAAACTATACCTGATGACCGGGACTTTACCATAAAAAAGGAGCGAAAGACGACATGTCATTCGAAAAGCCGCATGATATGTGATGCAGGATGGAGTAATGTATCGGAAGGGGTTCTCGGTCCCCTTATTACGATGCATTGCCCATGATGAGACAAAGCGGGTCTTAAAGGAGGTTCATGAAGGAGAATGTGGCGACCATACTGGGGGGTAAACGCTAGCAAAAAAGATCCTCCGTTACAGATACTATTGACCAACTGTGAATCGAGATGCTGCAGATTATGCAAGAAAATGTGACAAGTGTCAAAGATATGCGAAAATCCCGAGAGCTCCACCAACGGAACTCACACAAATGGTTAGTCCCTGCCCATTTGCAATCTGGGGAATTGACATAATCGATTCTTTGCCTATATCCCAAGGTGGTGCGAAATACGTGATAGTTGCAGTTGACTACTTCATGAAGTGGGCCGAGGCAGAGCCTTTAGCCACAATCACCTCCAAGAAGGTCATTAATTTCGTTGTACGAAACATTATATGCCACTTTGGCCTCCCGCAAACCATCATTACGGACAACGGAACTCAGTTTGAAAGTAAAGAGTTCAAAAATTTCTGTTCGAAGTAGGGCATTGAGAAATAGTTCGCCGCCGTTGCTCATCCGAAGGCTAATGGACAAGTTGAAGTCGTGAACAAAATAATCAAGTCCATATTGGAGAAGCGTTTGGAAAAGGCTGGAGGCAAGTGGGTAGATAAACTCCCAACAGCACTATGGGCTTATAGAACTACTCACAAGTCTGTGACTGGCCACACTCCATTCGCATTGGCATATGGCTCGGAAGCTGTTATACCCGTGGAGCTTGCAGTTCCATCACATCGGGTGACACATTATGATCCTAATACAAATCAGGATCTCTTGTTGTAATCACTGGACTTCGTCGATGAAAAACGTGAAGAAGTTGAGTTGAAGGTGGCAGCATATAGGCACCGAGTCAAGTGATACTACGACGAAAAAGTCCTCCCAAGAATCTTTAATGTGGGTGATCTCATTTTGAAACGGGTTTTCCCGGTACCATCACGTATGAATCCCAGCTGGGAAGGTCCATATGTCGTTGAACGGAAGCTTGGAGAGGGAACTTTCAAACTAGCGACCGTTGATGGCATGACACTCCCCCGAGCATGGAATAGTGAACATTTGTGACGTTATTATACTTAGCTTGTTTCTTTTATGTTTTAGGTGCAGTTATTTCCTGTATGTTTTTGTTCCATTGTTTCTTAGTTTCTTTTTGACCGTGTAATCAGGCAATTTAGTTGGTTTTCATTAATAAAGGCTTGAAGCCGTCTTTTCCATGAATTACTGATGTTACTACACCTTATAGTCGGGTGATAAACAACTGGAGTTACATTATTCTGTATGACGTACGAACTCGCATAAACAGATTTCGATCTCCAAGTCCCCTAAGTGCGAACTGGAGTACTCTAAGTCCCAGAGCGCGGACTAGAGTATAAACGACTTCAATCTCCGGGTCCCCTAAGTGCAGACCAGAATACTCTAAATCCCTAGAGCGTGGACTAGAGTAAAAACGAATTCAATCTCCGAGTCCCCTGAGTGCGGACCGGAGTGCTCTAAGTCCCCAGAGCGCGGGCTAGAGTATAAGTGATTTAAATCTCCGAGTCCCCTGAGTGTGGACCAGAGTACTCCCAGTCCCCAGAGCGCGGACTAGAGTATAAACGACTTCAATCTCCGAGTCCCCTGAGTGCGGACCGGAATACTCTAAGTCCCCAGAGTGCGGACTAGAGTATAAACGAATTCAATCTTCGAGTCCCCTAAGTGCGGACCAGAGTACTCTAAGTCCCCAGAGCGCGGGCTAGAGTATAAGCGATTTAAATCTCCGAGTCCCCTGAGTGCGGACCGGAGTACTCTCAGTCCCCAGAGCGCGGACTAGAGTATAAACAACTTCAATCTCCGAGTCCCCTGAGTGCGGACCGAAATACTCTAAGTCCCCAAAGCGTGGACTAGAGTATAAACGATTTCAATCTCCGAGTCCCCTGAGTGCGGACTGGAATACTCTAAGTTCCCGGAGCGCGGACTAGAGTATAAACGAATTCAATCTCCGAGTCCCCTGAGTGCGGACCGAATTACTCTAAGTCCTCGGAGCGCGGATTAGAAAATATTCTAAGTACCAAAAATGTGAAACAAGAGATGTATAATTCCAAAGAATGTCCGAACAATGTAAGAATGGATTGGGAATTTATACAACTCACAAGAACTTAAGTTTCGACCACAGTTATACAGAAAGCTAAAAAGCAGAAATCCCTCAAATGACAAAGAAACTAAACTTTATTCAATAATCCAAAATGGAGTTATGCAACCACTCCTCTGAAACTTGGAGTCAAAAATCTATCTACATAAACTACGAGAACGAAAAAGCAAAAGTAGTTACATGACCTAAGCAAAATCTCATTGAACGAGCATAGTGGCTACTTCTTCGGCTTCATTTTCTTGTCCTCCTTTGCTTTCTCAGATGACTCCTCTCCCTCACGCTTCCTCTTGGACTTTTTGCTTGCCAAGGAAGCGGAGTCAGGAGTGGGAGGAGGAACATCCAGTGGTTTGGATTTGCTGGGAAGGATGACTTTCAGAGGCCTATTCAATGGGTCGGTGAGATCAAGTACTTGAGACTCGACCTTGATCTCAGCTTTCTTTTTCTTCTCCTCTACGAGTCGCTCCTTCATGCTCACCTTCGAAGTGGGTTCTGAGGCACCTGTGATTTCAATTTCATAACTCCCTTCAGCGGGAGATGAAGTGTCAGATTTATCATCATCTAGCGCCCCGATCACTTGAGCATCAGGACCGGGAGTTACTCCCGCATGAGTAACATCGCTTGTTTTCCCCGTCTCCTCCTTGGCGTCATCGCTCCTCGGAGTCGGTTCAGGGTCAAAGCGGCCTGCACAAAAACATAAAGAACAAACATCAAGACCAATGACCGATCGCAGAAAGCGACAGATCTATGAACTTCTAGAGGAAGATTTTTATACCAGTTTCTTACGTGCGTGGAGTTTCACCCTCCAGAATGGGAGACAGCACGTGAATGCCAAGACCGGGGTCTTCCGGATCATAGCCGGCATGCTGCTCAAACGGGTCAAGTGCTGGCCGATCGGCCGGTTGAGTAGAAGGAGGGGCTGCAGCCTCATCGTCATCTTTCTTTTTTGACGGAGAAGAGCCTTTACCAAAGAGAGCCATAGCTGCGGACAAGTCTGATGGCTCATTCCCTCTGAGAAACTCCTTCACTAAAGCCTCCTCATCGACCTCCTCAGTGCCCGACTCAACCTTCCTGATCTTTATTAAAGTCTCCTAGGCCTCAGCTAGAGATTCAAGATAGCCTTCGCCTAAGAAAGTCAAGTCTCGGTGCATGAGGACGCGGGCGCTGTATTCGGCAATCAGCGGGTCAAACATACACTTGACCTCTTCTCTGCCAGCCTCAGCAGCTGCTTCAAGACGGGAGTCGATCTCCTCGGAAGCTAGTCTCTTGCCCTCCTCACGGGCTTCGCTCTTCATCGTCTCAACCTTAGAAAGCTCACCATCGAGCTTTGCTTTTAAGAGACGTGTATCGACGATCTCGTCACAGTACCGTTGAGACTCTTCTTGAGCCGCTATCTTCTCTTCCCTCTCCTTAGAGAGTAGCTCCTTCAACTCTTTGACCTGCAGGACGAGTGTATCCCTTTCTTTTTAAATAGAATCTTTTTCTAGAGCTAGGGCCCTACTGCATTGGACTGCGACGTCAAGTTCTTTCTTATGGGTCGTCTCAAGACGAGCGACGACCTCCGCAGTCTCCTTAGCACTCTGTTCTACAGCTTCAAGCTTGGACTTATACGAAGCGAGCTCTTCATCTTGATTCTTGATGATGTCCTTGTCGAAGATAGCTTCAAGCGGTCAATTTCCTGTTGGCGCTCAACGGGTACTTCCGAGACTTTTTCGACCAAATGTACAAATGCGTCATGTTGAACATAGACGTCGTTGTTGCAAGCAATGGCACTCTGCTTGATGTGTCCCAGAATGTGATGTATAGCTGGGAGGAACTTTAGACCATCGAAACAGATTTTGGGGAATTTAGCTTTGAGCTCGACCAGCTTCTCCGATACCGTTGGGTCTATCGCAGGAACAGGGGAGGAGGTTTTGAAAGTTCAGTTCTCTTACGATGTTCCCGAGATTGTCGTGTTCTTGACGAACCGAAATGTTGATCTCGGGAAACATCGGGTTGAGACCCCTTCTGCGAAGATTTTTCTTTGTCTGTTTCTGTTTGAGGAGGAAGATCGCAAGAATATGAAGACTGAGAATGCGATTTCTTCCGGTAAGTCGAGTCCCGAGGACGGTTGTCACGATCTCCGTAATCGTCCCTCTCCCGGCGCTTGCCAGATCCCGAATCCCGGCCG
The DNA here is from genome assembly GCA_030737815.1 of Allium fistulosum. NCBI lineage: Eukaryota > Viridiplantae > Streptophyta > Magnoliopsida > Asparagales > Amaryllidaceae > Allium > Allium fistulosum. Next base: position 637,582,179 of record CM060907.1, on the reverse strand, counting down.
GAATGGTGAAAAATGGATGAGCCGTGGAGACGATCGAATCCGTGGGAACGTTCCATGTCACCTGCATAGAATAAAAATAACAACGAGTTAGGAAGAATCGGGGTAATGGCAAAAAATTAAAGTGTATGGTGAAGTGCGTGTGTGTCCTAGTGTTCCCCCCGACGGACCAGTTCCTTTATCTCTACTGATTGGAGTATTATCTCCCAGGACTCGGGCTTGAACTCCCGTATCGCCTCTAGCAGGCAAATGAAACTTAAGGGCCTCTGGATCGTCGAAACCATAGTTGAGTAGATCGTCAAGAATGGTAAGGTTCGATAGACCCTTCAGAGAACTTTCTAGATGTTGTGAGGAAGCTTCTTTCTCCATTGGGATAAGGGTAATTTTAGAAGTTCCACCAACTTTTTCCTTCCTCATCTTGTACTTCGGTCTCTTTTTCCCCTTGGAAGGGGAAGATGACATTTCGATGTCGTGAACTTCGACCGTTGGGTCTTGAGTGTGACCGACATTCTCATCTTGTGCTTCGGGTGTCTCAGTCTCCTTGATTTCTCCCTCTTCTAGTGTATTAGGAGCGTTGCGCGCTGAAGACTCAGCCTATTTTTTCCCTTTGCCAGGGGCAGGCCTAGGAATGGTGACACCCTGAGGAAGGCTTATCCGACGGCCTTCTGCCAATAGCCCAAGTCTCGTAAGTGACTCGTTCGAAATGAGAGCTCTAATGTCCCGTTCCCCGGTAGGAAGGGCTCGAATAGCTTCAACGGCATCAGAATATCCACGGCCGTCAGGGCGTGGAATGATACCTGGAAAGATGGGTAAAAGTTAGAAGAGGTATGGCTGCTGCTAAACACGAGTAGCGGTTCAAGAAATAAGGCTTACTTCCTTCGACCCATCTCCTCGCAAAGCCGGGAGGACAACGTACATAGAACCATTCCTGCTTATACAGAACGAACTTGGTCCACGCTCCAGTTAAGATTTGACATTTGTTGTGCGGCTCGAGAAACACGAATGATGGGCTATCCTTCCACTTCTTGATGCAATATATGTATCTGATATCGCCCGGAGTTGGAAGCCTAGAGAAGACATTCATAAAGAGGATGCAAGTGCCGTAGAGGAACGCATGGCTGTTCGGGTGCAGTTGCGATGGAGCAACGTCGATGTATTGCAGCACATCCCTAAGAAACGAGTTGAATGGTGGCACACTGCCAACCCAGCACATGAATTTGTTACAGGCTGTGTATCCGACTGGGGGCAAGTGTGGACGGTCATGCCCCGATGGGACTAGCACGTCATCAAAGGGGATTCCGTAAACAGAGCATATCCAGCGGAGTGTACTTTCATTAATCTTTGAAGCGAGTGAATCGGTGGGGTTATCCAAGAAAATTGCTGCCTCCAGCGCATCGGGAGCTAGGTCATGTGCAGGAGAAGTTGATGGATTTGAAGTATCTGTGACTTCTCGTCGGGAGGATGGCCCAGGCCTGTCCGAAATCGTGGCGGAGCTAGATTTCCGGGACATCGTTGATAAAGATTGAATCTGGCAAAGTACCTGTTCGAACTATACTTAAAAAATAATCGACGTTAGACTTAACAATGTGAATATTCCCCCCGTGTAGTGTGAACTAGTGCGATCATTCGGATGTAAACGCTGAGAAATTATAAGTCACAGAATCGATGGTATGAAGTTGAGCATTGAACTGTCGTCTCCGAAGACCGTCATTGCTGACCGTCTCCGAAAGCCAACATTGCAATATTTTCAATCTTGAATTTGGACATTGGCACTACGTGTTAAGAGATTTAATCCGTTATTATTGGTTTAAGTTCAGGCTTGTGATTATTGAGACTAAGAAGTTATCAGTCCACATTAGTTTGATATGCCGGTATGCTTAAGTCCTTGACCTTGTGTTTGATGTTTGACTAGGCAAGATGAATAGGACTTTGGTCAAAAGGTCTGTTCGGCTTAAAACTCTGTTCGGCTTAAGTTTTGTTCGTCTTAAGTTCTGTTCGGCTTAAGGTCTGTTCGACTTAAGTTTTGTTCGTCTTAAGTTCTATTCGGCTTGAGTTCTGTTCGGCTTAAATTGTGTTCGGCTTAAGTTCTAATCGGCTTGAGTTCTATTCGGCTTAAGTTCTGTTCGGCTTAGATTCTGTTCGGCTTAAGTTTTGTTCGTCTTAGGTTCTGTTCGGCTTAAGTTCTGTTCGGCTTTAGTTATGTTCGGCTTAAGTTATGTTCGGCTTAGGTTCTGTTCGGCTTGACTTTCGTTCGGCTTTCGTTCTGTTCGGCCAAAATTCTGCTCGGCCAAAATTCTGTCCGACCAGAATTCTATTCGGCCTCTCTTCTGTTCGGCCTCTTTTCTGTTCGGCCTGAAAACAAGTACACGCAGCAGGTCACACCGATCTGATCCACTCGGCCTTCTGCCCTTAACATCATTTTTTCCTTCATCGCTCGGCATAAGGAAGTCATGCCGAGCCACATCAATACGTCTTCCACCAACTCCCTCCTTCGAACGCCTCTGCCATCCTCTTCTCTTCTACCGATCGTCTAACCTGCAACTCCTTTAAAACACCCACACTTTGCCCTTAACTCCTCCTGCTCCACACAATTACTTCTAACTTTGATTTTTCAGAGATTCGCGAGTTCGAATCTCATGTTAGGTTTCCTAATCGGAGTGAAGTATTTGAGGAAATGTTTTTTACCTAAGAAATGAGACGAAGCACAGAGAGATTCTAGAGTGCGGAACGTAGTTCTAAGTGGGTTCAATTGGTTGGGGAAGGAAGTGAGGCAACGAATGATGATTGAGAAGGGAAAAGCAGATAATTCTATACTAAAAATGGAGGTCGAAGTAAAAGGGAGAAGAAGAAGGAGCATCGGCTTATATAGAGAGAAGGGAAGTCGAAGAGACTATGACCGGTAGAACCAGTCAAATTGACATTGTTCGGCATCCAGGGTGCTCGGCATCGGCTATGTCATTCGGCATACAGCCTGCTCGGCTTCGGCTGTGTCGTTCGATATGGGCATATCGTTCGGCATCCAGGTTGATTCAAAGCACACCACGTTTAACCACATGATGTACATTGGGGGGAAATTGTTACCTGAAGGTTTGACCAGGCAACTAGACACTCGGCACTTACATACCGTTCGACATGGAGAGTCTTTTAGCATTATATATCGTTCAGCATTCTAGAGTGGTCGGCATAGCAAAACGTTTGGCATACCTAGATCGTTCGACAACAGTCTGTTCGGCATCACTTCTGTTCGGCATCACTTCTGTTCGGCATCACTTCGTTCGACGACAGTCTGTTCGGCATCAGTTCTGTTCGGCATCACTTCTGTTCGGCATCACTTCTGTTCGGCATCAATTCTGTTTGGCATCACTTCGTTTGGCACATAGAACTCACTCGTTCTGGGCCAAAGTGTTCGGCTGTCAGGCCCACTAGGGAAGTCCAACCCATCTTTGTCTATAAATAGAGAGGCAGGGGCATAGTGAAATGGACCTTTTTGCGAGAACACTGGGGAGACTCTGCCGCTTTCAAGGCTCGTTCTTTTTACTTAGCAATTGTATTCAAGTAGTTGGTGTACGGATTGTATCTGTAATCAATTATCAAGTAAAGCAATAAAGTTTAACCTTAAAGTGGACGCAGGCAGTTACACCGAACCACTATAAATCTGGTGTTCTCGTCTTTGCATTCCATTTAGCATATTGTTCTCTATTTAAATTGACTTTCTTCATTAATCTCTCTACATAATCTTTCTAAACGGGGTTAGTGACCAATTTTGGTGCTAACAGAACGAAGATGTATCAGGATATGAAGAGAAGTTTCTTCTGGGAATGTATGAAACGGGACATTGGTTTGTGTGTTAACCAGTGCTTAAATTGCAAACAAGCAAAGGCTGAACACCAGAAGCTTAGTGGATTGCTTCAACCGTTAGAAGTTCCATTATGGAAATGGGATTCCATCTCTATAGATTTTATTGATGGGTTGCAAAGGTCTAGAAGAGGAAATGAAAGTATATGGGTCATAGTAGATAGGTTGACTAAGAGTTCCCATTTCATTCCGGTAAAGTCAACTAGGACGGCACGTATTTTGGCGAAGTTATTTATGAAGAATGTAGTTAGACTGCACGAGATTCCTAGTAGTATTGTCAATGGTAGAGATTCTTTGTTTACTAGTGAGTTCTGGAAAAGTCTACAGAAAGCATTAGGAACCAAGCTCAACATGAGTACAGCTTACCATCCACAGACTGATGGTTAAACGGAAAGAGTTAACAAAATCTTGGAGGATTTGTTAAGAGCTTGTGTATTGGATTTCGAGGGATCATGGGAGGACCATCTTCATCTAGTCTAGTTCTCGTATAAAAATAGTTATCAGCCTAGTATTGGGATGGCACTGTTTGAAGCTTTGTATGGAAGACTATGCAAGTCTCCCGTATGTTGGTTAGAGACCGGGGATAGATTGGTTCTTGTTCCGGATTTGGTGAAGGAAGCTGCATAGAAGATTGAGTTGATTCGAACTAGGATGAAGGAAGCTCAGTCTAGGTAAAAAAGTTATGCTGATAGAAGAAGGAAGGACTTGGAATTTTCTGATAGAGATTATGTGTTTATTAAGGTTTCACCGATGAAGGGTGTGATTAGATTTGGAAAGTCAGGAAAGTTAGCACCAAGATTCATTGGACCTTTCCGTATTGTTGAGAGGATCGGAAAACTCGCTTAGAGAGTAGAGTTACCGAGTAGTTTGGCTGGAGTCCATGATGTTTTCCATGTTTCTCATCTTAGGAAATGTGTTAAAGACCCGGAGACTACTATAGCACTTACAGTGTTAGAAGATTTAGTAGTAGAACCGGATTTGACCACAGTTAGAAAGCCGATTCAGATTGTGGCTAAAGATGAGAAGAAGTTGAGGAACAAGACAGTCAATTTAGTAAAGGTTCAGTGGATTGACGATGCTAGAGAGTGTACTTGAGAGACGGAGAGTAGGATTAGAGACTCTTACCCAGATTTGTTTGATGGTATGTTCTACCTTTGATTGTTTTGTTATGTACCTTATCGCAATTTCGAGGACGAAATTCTTTAAGGTGGGGAGTCTGTAACACCCCATATTTTTATAACATTATTTACAAAATTTAATTGGGTAAATTAAATAAATAATGTGGAGATTAATAAGTTGATAAGTGATTAGCTAAGGGTAGCCATGCCATGTTAATGTGCAAACTAAAATGAAATAACCTAAGCTAATGTGTTGGGATATGAGAAGGGCCATATGGGAAATAGGTGGAGCTTATACCCTAAACCCTTAGGAGATAGAATACTCACGTTCATTTCATTTTACTCAAACTAAAAATACTAAGGCCAGCCACCATTATCATTCTCAAGAAGAGGATTAAAGCTAGGATATAAGAGAAGGGAAACTATTAACTAAATCAACATCAAATCTCACATCTATAATCTCAAAGCTAAGGTGAATAATTACTACATCCCATTTTCTTTTGTTTTTCAGTTTTAAGATTAGACCCGGAATGATTTTGCAAGTATATGCCATGTTTTGATGATTAATATTATATATATATATGTTGTTGAAGGATTATATATGTTCATGTTAGTGTTATGATATGTTTGACATGAAAACCCTATTTAATGACATCCAAATGCCTTGAAAATTTAAATATAGGTCAGAAATGATATTTAAGAGATGGTTTCGATTTTCATAATTTTCGGAATTAATATGGTTTTTATATTAATTTTTTAGTGAAGGAAATTGTTTATTGGATTATAAATTATTTTCGGCTAAAATAATAATTATTTGGGGTTGAAACTTTTATATGTTAGGCAAGATTTAAAATAGATTTTCTGGGATTTTTCCAGATTTTTCCTAAATCATTTGATGAATATATAAAATTATTTAAGGTATGGGACTTAAATGTTTTATATATTTAATTAAGGAGAAGGGGCATTTTGTAAAATAAAATGATTATTTAATTTTAAATATAGTGGCAGCACATTTCTGAAAAGTAATTGTTAACCAATGGGATTTGACAAACAAAGGCAGGTTAGTTGAAAAGATTTCCTTTTTAAGTTAAAAACAAAGAAATCACATTTTTACATGTTTCAGCCTTTACGGCAGTAAACCTTCCGACCCAGACCTTCCGACAAGGTCGAGAGGTTCAAAGCTCTCGACAAATTCAAACCAATGCATATGGCATCATGCTACTTGGTACGTAATGAATTGGACAGAGTCGAAGGGTTCTAAGACGAAGGGTTGATGGCCAAAGCGGTTGGGGTATGTTTGTTTTATAAACCAAAAGCTTTCACCTGCTTTGCTTTCAAATAAGAGCTTTCGACTTGGTTGCCTTCGACCAGGTCAAATGTTTAAAGTAAGGTTTTAAACCTTCCGACACAGTCGAAAGGTTACTACTGTTTTAACGTTATTCTGTTTTGAAACCTTTCGACACAATCGAAGGGTTACTACCGCTTTATAAATGTTTTGTTTTGAACCTTTCGACAAAGGCGAATAAACCTTGTTTTAAAAACTAGCGCTTCTCCATGCTTTCGAAAGGAAGCTTTCAACTTAGGTGATTCACCCTTGTTTTATAAATTGAAGTAAAACCCAAAGCTTTCGAAAGAGTCGTTTTAAAGGATATGTTTAAAGCTTTCGAAGCAGGGCTTTCGACAAAGTCGAAAGGTTGCTTCTAATGGTTTCAAAAGGTTTTAGTTGAATGATTTCGAAAGGTTTAGTTCAATGGTTTTGAAAGATTTATTGAATGGTTTCAAAAGTTTTTAGTGGAATGATTTCGAAAGGTTTAGTTCAATGGTTTCGAAAGGTTTTAGCTGAATGGTTTGAAAGGTTTAGTTCAATGGTTTCAGAAGGTTTTAGCTGAATGATTTTGAAAGGTTTAGTTCAATGGTTTTGAAAGGTTTATTGAATGGTTTCAAAAGGTTTTAGTTGAATGATTTCGAAAGGTTTAGTTCAATGGTTTCGAAAGGTTTATTGAATGGTTTTGAAAGGTTTTAGTTGAATGATTTCGAAAGGTTTAGTTCAATGGTTTCGAAAGGTTTATTGAATGGTTTAGAAAGGTTTTAGTTGAATGATTTCGAAAGGTTTAGTTCAATGGTTTCGAAAGGTTTATTGAATGGTTTCGAAAGGTTTTAGTTGAATGATTTCGAAAGGTTTAATTCAATGGATTCGAAAGGTTTAAATGGAAGGTTTTCCAAGGTTATTCTAAGGCAATGTTTTAAAGTGGTTTTAAAGAAGGATGTCCCAAGTTTTATAGCTTTCGAAAGGTTTTCTTTTCAATGGTTTCAAAAGGTTTGGAGAATAGTTTTGAAAGGTTTAATGTTTGATTTTGAAAGAAAGGATTTCAAAAGTTTAGAAAGAGGTTCTTTCAAATGGTTGAATGTTTTCATCAACTAAATTTTGAGTAAAGAATATATATATGACATGGTGATATGATTTTGAGTAAAGTATAAAGATTATAGACTTTTCCTTATTTAAGTTTGATTTAAAGGTTTTAAATCATTTTGAAAATGTTTTCAAGGAAAATTATGGCAGGGATCCTTAAGTGAAAATGACTCGGATATTAGAAAACCAGATGGAACTAGTATGGGGTTGCGCCCTATATATTAGCTAATAGCCCCAGCTAATTGTTGTCCAAAATTCCAATGGTAGGGCTTTGTCATAGGTAGACTAAAATTATGGTTACACACCGAAAGGAATATATGTTTGTATACAGATAGGTAATTGGTAAGCTCGAAAAACCATTAGGATTGGGAAGACCTGGGAGATGATTAAGTTAGGGACAGATCGTCCGGAAGTGAAGTATTTAACAGATAGTTAAGGACAGACCGTCCAAATGGGAAATTTTTAACATATAGTTAAGGATAGATAATCCAAAAGAGGAATATCTAATAGTTGTTAGGTTAATTTTGATTATATTATCTGGTAGGCCCGAGTCAGCCAAAGGTTAAAAGTTATCCAAACAAAACTTGTGTGTTTGAACAGATAGTTCATTAGTACCTGATATTTATGTAAGTTTACGTAATGATTGCTTTATAGTATTTAAATATTGTGGATGCAGAAGCACAGTATATGGTTTTACGAAAGGTTTTTTGCAAACATATTTTCTAAAGGGATGTTAGTGAGGGGAAACGCGTTCCTCTAAGCAGCGTAGTCTCACTTATCATAATTATTCCGGGATGTATAATATTATTCACACCAGGCTTTATGTCTGACTTGAAGTTTATATTTTCCCCTTAAACTCTCGGGTGCTCAAAATTAATTTGAGTAGGTTGAGGGGTTAAGGTCTTTTTCAGGTTTAGTAGAATGACGAATAAAGCTACCGGAGGCATGCCGGAGGCAAACGGATAGCTATTTAGGAGTTGTAGTTTTATATTTTGTTGTATTTCCGCTGTGTTGGTATTAAGTCTATTATGACTATATAACTCTGATCATCCAAGGGGGTACCTTCATATACCTCTCTTGGAATATTTTGTATTATGTATATTTTATTTGTGCCTGGGAACGTATTGAGTTTATGTATTAAGAATATGGAACATCTGTTTTAAATGCAATGAAGAAAAGTTGTTTTGAAATCTGTCATATTCAAGTGCTTCTGATATTATAGATACCATTAACATAGCCGTATTTAGTCGCCGGAAGTTAATACTATAGATGACTGCAGCATCTGTAGCGCTTAGTTTTGGGCCTCTAGATAGGAGATGTTATAATGATTCTTCGTCAATAGAAGTGATGACAAATTCTGGATCTGCAGCAGTTTTTCTTCTGCGAAGTTTATATGCCAGCTTCTTCTTTCTCTTGGTTAGCGTATGGGATTGCACGCTTTATGGTGATTTGACCACATGCGCCTTTCCTGGGCCTGCATCAGTGTCGCCAGGTTTATTGGCCTGGGAATCCCTAATTTCACCTTCTTCGATGTCATCCCGAGTCCCCTCGGTTAGGGGCACGCTAGGATTGTTCACATCTCTTTCTTGCTCTACAACATTTCTCGCTTATGTTGTGCTTCCGTGGAGCCCAATGCTTCACCCTCTTCCAACAGCCTGAATAGAGATAATAACTCATTGGTTTCAAGAAGTTTGATATCCCTATCTTTGACAGGGGTAGCGCGAATAGCAGAGATCGCTCTTGAAAAATTAATGCCCTTAGGACATGGGTGGACACCTATTGAAATTCAGGATGTTAGTGGATTCAAAGTATGACTTGGATTGAAGGACTTAAGAATGAAGTGAAGGAAACACTTACGTCCTTCCAGCCATCGCCTTGTGAAGCCCGGTGGACATCGAACATAGAACCCTCGTGTTTGAACGGAGAAAGTTTATTCCAACCACCCGTTAAGACTTGGCAATTAGGTGAAGGTTCAAGGAAGATGTAGGAAGGACTTCCTAATCATCGTTTAAAGTTGTAAATGAATCTTATGTCCTTGGGAGTTGGTGACCGAAATAGAACGCTCATGAATAGTAGAAAAGTTCCATGGAGGAAGGCATAACTGTTTGGATGAAGTTGAGTGGGAGCTATTCGAAGATATCCTAACATCTCTCGGACAAAATAATTGAAGGGCGGTACGCATCCGGCCCAGCACATAAATTTGTTGCACGCCGTGTACCCCTCCGGGGCCAGGTGAGGCCTGTCATTTATCGAAGGAACCAGGACGTCAATGAACGAAATTCCTTGTAGGGAACACAGCCTACGAAGGGCAGCTTCACTAATTCGGGAAGCTTGAGAATATATAGGGTTATCCAAGAGAATGACACCTTCTACTACGTTGGGAGCAGGGCTTACATCCTCCACTTGAAGGACTGAAACATCTGAAAAAAGGTTGATAGACGGGCCAGAAACTTCCGTTTGTTTGACTTGTTGCCTAGGAGAAAGCCTGCCATATATAGTCGCAGAGCTCGATTTTGCTTCAGGGTCTCTATATTGCGGAGCCGATTCAGAAGACATTGCAGATAAACGTTCTGAGCGACTGAACTCCGTATTAACTATACTCAGTAGACAATCGAGATTAGAAAAAAAAATTACATGCCCCCCTGCTAAGTGTGAACTAGTGTTGTGTTGTGTATAACAGAGATAAATAAATTTAGTAAGAATGAAGTTAAATGATGAGACATTGGATTCCAACTAGAGTGACCGTCATCGCTGACCGTCTCAATTGGTAAGGAGATTGATTGGTTGTGAAAGTTTTAGGATCGACTATCGGCATATCAAAGTGCGAAATCTATCATTCAAGTCCATATGTTGCGTTTAGGTTCATGATGAATGTTCCAAGGATTTGATTGTTCAAATCTTAAGTTCGATAGTGAATATGCAAGTTCTATTGTTCATTGTCATTGTATATTTAAGTTCGTTGAGAGGAATTGGTAGTGATTGTCTAAATAAGTCAAATTGGATTAAGTTTTGAATTCAGAAAGTATGTCTGCCGACCTCTATATGTCGAACCCTCTATACCAATCTCTATCCCAAAGCTATTCAGCTAATCCCTCTCCATAACATAATCCTACCGATCCCTTCACTTCTACAAACCCCATCGATTCCTCTCTCACACCAAAAACTACTGATCCCTCCAACACTAAGCCTCTATGTCGAGGGATCGGTATAGATCCAAGCCTACAACACCGACCCCTCCTCTGCCCTATTTTCTTCTTCCTTCTTCCTCCTTCGCTCTACCGAATCCCTCCATATCCAATGTTTCAATTTTCTAAAACAAATTCGACTGTTATTCCATCATTGCGCCAAACTCCAAAATCATTTGCCTTATCATATAACCAAAAGATAAAAGCGAAAAGGCTTACCTATATGAGTATTAGAGTTAGAATATGGACGAATGATTTGGGATATACAATGTGAAAGGAGAGAAGAGATAAGCTTGTGGGATAGGCGAGATTGCAAATGAATTTCAAGCTGAGGATTGGAGGGTTTGGTTTTGCGAGTGGAGGAAGAAGGGTTTGGTGTAAAGTTGGAAGTCAGGAAGTTGGATACGTGAAGTGAAAAGAAAACGAAGTGCTGGCTTATATATGGGAACTAGGAGTTGGCACGTGTGAGTTGGGAGGGATCGATAGAGAAATATGCCAATCCATCTGAGCCTTAAAAGAAAGGGAAGGGATCGGTTGAACCTATACTGATACCTACAAGTGTTATTTTTTTTAAAAAAAATAAGAAGAGAAAAGAGAGAAGAAGACAGAAAGAAGGAGGGGATCGGCCACAAAGATGTCGATCCCTATGCATAGGAGCATGTGCATATAAAGAGATAAGGGGATCGACTAGGGATATGTCGATCCCTGTAAATATAAGAAATAGAGGGATCAGGACAACGTATACCGATCCCTACAAACACCTTTTAAAAAAATGATGAATGATAGGGATCGACTATAGGTATATGCACAAATAAATATGGGCATATAAATTATTGAAAGCATGTACATACAAAATGCCATGAAAATTGGCGACAACTCGCGAGTGTACGAACACGTCCGGGAGCCAGTGACTAAAATGTGAATATGGGCATGCACATGTGTGACCTGAAAGTTCAATTGTTAAGGTCAACAAGAATTGAAATAAAACCTGAAACTTCTAATTTCAAGGCTAGACCAGATAGCAAAAGCTTCTTATTCTTGTGGAACCGAATTTATATATCAATTGGCGAAAAATAGCCCTGGATTTATACAAAAGGAAATCGACCAAGCGTCATGACGATCAGTGAGAAATTCGAAACCTTGAGAAAAAAATTTGACAAGGAAATGGCAACCATTCAGGAAGCTAGATGGATCTCTTCTCAACGATTCAAAGCACGTCATGTTCATTAAAAGACGTACTTTAGGGGGCAAGTGTTATTCGACATTTTAGCCCGGCTATGTTGAACTGATTACACGAGTTAGCTTTGACGAACGTTAAAGCTGATGACTCTAGAGTGATGATTGTAGGGCCTAGAACTCGAGTATAGATGGTAATATAAAGTCGGGATTGAATGGAATTAGTAGATGCACAACGTAGACTGTTCAAATCATGGGATATGGTTCAATGCATATGAGGGATTGGCATAGTTTGGCTCCAACAAGAGGGATCGGCATGCATTATGGTACAAGAGCATTCTTATAGAAAACAATCAATATCTCGAGATCTACAAGTCCAAAGCATATGAAATTTGAGGAGCAAGATATGAGGACCCAAGGGAACTTACCCTAGGGATCGCACATCAAAAGGACGAAATTGGAGGGATCGGTATACGTCCCTTGGGAGGGATTGGCAGAAGGCAGAAATCAAGTCATGTTGAATCAGAAATCAAGCAACAACTCGAGTTCAAATGATCCAAATGACATGAAAATTGGAGGCTAAGCATAATTTTGCATAAGGAAGCCACCACAGGGATTGCTTCCCAAAATTCGACCAAAGAAGGGATCGATACAAGGTCCCTCTAGTAGGCCCATGTGGATTAAAAGGTCCTTCGGGCAAAATTTTAGAGAGATACATGGTCGTCTTCACCTATAAATACTGGCCTGATGGGTGATTCTGAGGATCTTTACGCTGCTTGTTACTCTGACTCTATTGTAATCAAGTACTATCTATTTTTTACTGTTGTAATCAGATTTACAAGTGATTAATAAAGGATAATCTTCAAAGTGGACGTAGGCATACAACGCCGAACCATCATAAATTTCCGTGTCTCTGATTATAGTTGATTTTCTGTTACTTGTTAATTTATCCACTCAGATTAATTTTGTTTTTCTTCACTTACTTCTCTACAAAAACTATTCTTAGGTGTTTGTGACCGATTTAGTTGCAAACATCTAATTTGGTTCAAGATTGTATGTTATTATTCACACCAGACTTTTTGTCCGACCCGAAGTTTTTGTTTTTCCCTTTAAACTCTCGGGTATCTACTTAAGTAGCTAGGAGTAGGGTTTTCAAGTTTGACAAATTAGCTCTCGGAGACGTATAAGAGGCAAGCTAGCTATTATTAGGAGCTTTTATTTTCCGTTGTGTTGTTTTTCTTATTTGAATGGATGTAATGATAGGAATTATAATTGTCAGTATTTAGACTCTGATCAACCAAGGAGGCATCTTCATATGTCGCTCTTGGAATATTATATAAGTATTATATTTTCTCTGAACGAGGATAACAAATGGGATTATGTAATGAACATGAAAGTTTAACAATGAAATATGTTTTGAAAATTTTCATATTCATGTGTTTCTGATGTTATTAATACTATTAACCGATTTCATTTTGTCATCGGAGAATAATACTATTGATGACTGCAGCATTAGTTGCGTTTTATTTTTGGGCCTTAGAATGGAGGAGGTTACAATGCTTCACTGCCTCCTAATGTAATTTTTCCAGATTTTCCATATATCTACAATTTAATCCAATAGGCTATACAATGTCAGGCCAAATGCAAACCATGACATGCATCAAATTACTGATTGCACTTGCATAGGGCACATTTTCTATGTAGGCCTTGTCCTTCTCTGAGATCGGAGAGTCTTTACTAGAATATTATAAGTACAAAGGCATGAGATTATTCATTGTCTTTGCTCTCTCAATGCTTAACCAAGCAAGCACTTTACGAATATATTCCTTTTGAGTGAGCCTCAAAAGTCCAATCTTTCTATCCCTTTGCATTTCCATGCCCAAAATCTTTTTTGTTTTCCCAAGGTCTTTAATCTTGAAATTTGCTTTAAATTTCAATTTCACTCATCAATTTTAGCTTTTTCCTTGAAAGAAATCAACATATCGTCTAATACAAGAGCAAATATACCCAACTACCATTATTTAAATACTTGAAATAAATACAAGCATCTTTGATACCACAATCAAAACCAAATGAAAGCATAAAAAAATCATACCTCTTATACCACTATCCAAGTGACTGTCTAAGTCCACAAAGAGACTTCCCCAACTTGCTAATCCAATCTTATTTCCCATTTATAACAAATACTTCTAGCTGCTTCATGTAAATGGTCTCCACCAAGTCACCATGCAAGAAAGGGATCTTCACATCAATTTACTCCAACTCCAAGTTATGAGTAACAAATACGATAGGTAAAATCCAGATTGAGGTATGTCTGACTACAGGCATAAAAATTTCATTATACTTTATTCACTTCCTATATGAAAACCTTTTTACAACTAATCTAACCTTGTATCTTCCATCATCCTTCACCTTGAAAACCCACTTGAAACCTATGGCTATGTTTTCTTGAGGTGGCGATACAAAATCCCAAGCCTTGTTTTTCTTCAAAGACTCTCTTTTTCTATAACGCAAATCTACCTCGAGCTATCACTCGACTTCATGGATTCTTCAAGATCAAATGGCTCATCATGAACCACATGTATGACATGTTGGGTTCAGTTTGTTTGACAACAGGTGAAATGGGTAAATTTCGAAAAAAAATCCCAGTTTGGATTTTACCAGGCCTATGTAATATATTAACTAGCATTAGATCCAATCTATTTATTAAAATAAAATTGTATTTTATTCTAAAATATTTCATATTTATTCAATTAATTAAATTAAATTAATATTAAATTTGAGGATATTGTATGCATTCGTAACATGACATAGTAACATAACATTATATAAGCATGTGCATAACTATATATACGCATATAAAAATTATGGTTTATATCTATTTTGTGTGTGCATATATTATACTTGCATATACATATGATAAGTTCATATGCATATCAGGAATACAAATGCCTATATACACATGTTCAAATATACTATAATATATGTATATGATTTTTATACATATATTAATGGTAACATGTATATGTAGTTTAGACATATATACGTATGTATGTACGTATATATGTACGTACATACGTATGTATGTATGTATGTATGTATAGATATGTATGTATGTGTGTGTGTATGTATGTATGTAATGTCATATTTTATTTTAAAATATTTTTTATTTGTTTAATTAGTTAAATTGAATTAATATTAATTTTGAATATATCATATACATTCATAGTATACATTCATAATATGACATAGTAACATAACAGTATATAAGCTTATATACAATTATATAGACACATATAGAAATTAGGATTTATATATATTGTATATACATATATATTATACTTACATATACATATGATAAATTCATATGCATATCAGGAGTACAAATGTCTATATACAATGTTCAAATATACTATAATATATGTATATGGTTTTTATACACATATTAATGGTAACATGTATATGTAGTGTGTGTGTGTGTAACATATGTATATATTGCCATATAAATTAAGGTTATGGAAATAACTATTCAAGAACAATTAATAGGAAAAGTTCCAGATTTATCTATTTACCTAGGGAAACACAAAAATAGAATACAGAGAAAATGGAAAGGCCTTACATCTTCCTCTATTACAAAACCCTAACTAAATCAAGATCTAGGTCATAAAAAGTATTTTGCATATTACATATCCAATCATATTTATTGTATACATATGTGTTTCATTTTGGTTTTATTTTCGAGATCTAGATCATAAAAGGCTCATATCTTCGAGAGTGGAGCCGCATGAAGTACGCTTGCAAGTTTGAGCCTGACTGGTCCCTGGTCAAGAAATATCATGTAGGCCTATGCTACAGGGTTCTTAACTAACGGGCCCGATGTCTATTGCGAGATATCCTAACAACAACAATATCAATTTATCTATGCAAATATACACACTTCTTTATCATTGTCAAATATTAATAAATAATTAAATACCGTCTTATATCAATTTTTTAACTAACAACTCAATATTTTATAGTCTCATTTTATGATGTCATATACGAGTGTAAAATAAAAAATTTAAGATGTTAATGTGCTCATGAGTGTAGTAAGAACTCAATGACTCAGACTGCGTGCAAAACGGAGTACGTACGTGAGAGTTACACTTGTTCAAACATATAAGGTTGAAATAAAGTCTTTTTATTTAACAAGGACCTTTGAATAAAATTTCCTTCATCGTCATTCCCACCATTTCAAAAACCCTAGCCACTTGTTGTAAAACCTTCGTCCATTTTCCAACTTTGGTTGTGACTCCTAATGTGTCGCCGACCACTACCGATCTTATCCTCTCTACCATAGCTTCCATTCGGTGTTATTCAAGTCAAACCCGGTGATGTGTGATTGAAACCCTAATCCATATTGATGACTCTCCTCTTCCTCGCCACCGCTACCGACATCGATGGCCATTGATACTAGCACCATGCTCCTTGTGGATTAACTTACCCTGATTGAAGCTCCGATAGTGGCGGGCCTTGAACATTGTTGATGGTGATGGTAGGAAGGGGAGGATTGGTGGGTGCGCACGTGCACACATCAATGAAGAAGAAGGAAAAAAATTTATTTTTTTATTTTGTTAAAATAAAAATAAAACTACATACATACATATATACATAGATATATATATAATAAATTTAAGTTTAAAATAATAATAATTTAAAATACTCGATGATCCTACCATCAATCACGCCTTGAGCCATCAACATCGCGTTAAAAAGGAACATTTCTCTAACTTAATGATAGAGTTACAAAGTCTACCGTTGAGATATAATTAATGAATGAAGAGAGATATAAGAAAATTATGTGGTCAAAATGAAGGTTCTATGGGTTTATTTATAGCATTAGATGTTACAAAAACATATCCTTAATATATTTTCATGGGCCATACTTTATTTATTAACTAACTTTATTTATTAACTAGGTCCATCAAACCCAGTTGAATAATAAATTATTTAACTATTGTCAACATGGTTAGTCCTTTAATTATTAGTCAATATTAATAATTTCAACTATCATACAATATTTAATATTTAATAAATATTATTTTCAATCCATATAATTGATTAAATAAATATATAACAGCTATATATTTTATTAATTAATTTTCGGCTCTCTAATAGTATGAATAAAATAATAATGAAATCAATATGACAATTATATTAAATTTAGCTCTAAGTAATATTTAAACAATTTAAATGTTACAGTGTGTACGGACTTTATTGAAACACAATAGTGGATACGAGTTCAGATGTTTACAGATTATCTAGTTAAAATCTAATTTTTTTACTTTTAAAGCGATACCCTTTAGCAACGATATATTGTTTAAGTTAATTCTTTGTCATTAATATACCATATAGATATTTAGAACTCGCTTAACGATTAAAACTCTAATAATATTCATAGCTAGTTGCAAAATCCAAAATTAAAATTCATGGTTCGATCTGATAATAATTATCGGTTAATGGTTTGCTTTAGCCAATGACTTTTACTTTAAGTTCACTACCAATTATAGTGATATTAATCTTCTTTTTTCAAGGAAACGAATTCTCTCTTGAATAGTATTTCACTTCAAGTGATCTAACTTATACCAAACTACGATCTTAACATGATCCTTGTTGTCGTGTGATTGACCATAATCAAAGTATAGTTTATACATTTAAGAATAACTGTATTCTCAATTTAAAAGGCTATTGTACATTATCACATGAGATCTTCTATTTGACTTTGTAATTAACCTATAAAAGACTCTTGGTGAATCGTTCTATAATTGTTCCAAACAACTACGCATACCTAACCCCTTGGAGGTCCCAACAGTCATTAATAATTCACCATCCATCATATGAAGTGTGTTACGTACATAAGTTTCGACGGATATATTGATATCTCGTACTCGATACATTATGACTAGGAATATTTAAGGGTAAGTATTCATTACACGATTCAATACTCATGGTTACATACACATTTGTAGCTAAAATCGATTAAATATTTTCTCTAAATATTTTTTATTTGTATACATTATATATATTTAAAACATTACTTACATCTCACTATAAGAATACATACTGTATAAAATTAGTTTATTTCGAACAAGATTCATTATAAGAGTTAAGTTATATAATTAAATTACATAGTTACCCTAAGATACACCGTTAATTCCATCACTAAGAAAAAAACAGCATGTCTATATTTTATAAATAGAAAGCACATATTATGTTGTGTTTTTTTTAATATAGAAAACATATGTTAACTTGAATTTTTGAGAAAGTTTTACAAAAATAAAAGATAAAATTTTGTACTTCATAAAGAGTTATAGTTGTTATTTATGTTTGTTTCTATGGAATAATTCTATTTTTATACAATTGTGGAATTTTATGGAGTTTTTAAAACAGTTAGAAATGCAAATAAACCGGGATTTTCCGCTAGAAAAGAACGCTTTGGCATGCATCTATAATTTTCTGGATATAGAGAGCTAACTTGCATTATCATTGATGATACTTATTTGTTTGGGATAGTTTGGCACAAGTCCCTAATAAGTTTCAAAATACACAAAAACCCTAGTAAAAAAAAGTTTGTAAATTAGGTCCCTAGAATTAAGTTACCGAATAATGATATACACTTATGCAATTATTCAGTGAATAATTGCAGACATTTATGCAATTATATCAAAAAATTGCAGACATTTGCACAATTATTCACCGAAAAAATTGCATAAATTTATGCAACTTTTGGATATAATTGCATAAATATCTGCAATTATTAAATGAATAATTGCATAACTATATGCAATTACTTGATAACTTAATTCTAGAGATCTAATTTACATACTTTTTATACTTGGGATTTTGTGTATTTTGAAACTTATTAGGGACCTGAGTGTAATATTCACCTTTTGTATTTCTTTCCTCCCTTCCTATTGCACATGTATTCGTACATTAAAACGGGTCTTTAAGCATGGCTGTTATCAAAATGTGGATTCGCACCCAACCATCTGAAATATCCAACTAGAGAATTGCCAAACCTTTTACTATTGGTAAAATGAAAGAGGATCAAAAATATCTTCTAGCTGCAGCCCAACTGACGCGTGTCCCACGAAATTAAAATATTCGTTTGACCACATAACACGTGTAATAGTTTGCACATTCAGCTCAATCAATTCGAAAAACGTTTGGGTGGCAAAATAGATAAGAATGACGAATGGGCGGTGGTCCACTGACACGTGTTCACCGACCGCACGCTCTTTTTTTTTGTTTCGAAATCGTTCTTTATTGGCGGGCCCTGCTGCTCTGCCGAAAGATTTGGGCCGGCGCTCTCCTCTTTGAATATTTCCACGTCACTGTTTTATTTGTTTACTTCTGCATTAGTTACCTCGTTAATTGATATTGACAATTAATCGACCAAAAAATTGATTTTGACAACGAAGCTGCTAGTTTGTCATCCTTTGTTTATTCGTACATTTTGATTATAACGTTACTGATTATCATTATGTAACATTGTATTTGTTTATATTTATTATGTACCGATTGCTTTAGATGCGTTTTTCACAAGCTAAAGAAACGTTTGAAAGAGAAATATATTCTATTATATATGAGTGTGTTCTTTTATTAAACAAAAGGGCATTGAGAGGGGCATGAAATGACATTATTTGACGAAATGAAAATGACTTTTTCTTTAGCGAAATGAATGTTTAAAACTGATATTCTATTGTTTTGTTATGAATAGTTATTTTTGTTATTTTATTTCTGTTATTTTTAAAAATGAAGTGAAATAGATTTATAATATATATATCATAACAAAAAGACATTTTTTATTAAATAATAGTAGTTCGGAATTAAATAAATACTGCACCTCTCTCATAAATATGCCTAGCGGATATATCACAAGCCACCTCGGTCTTTGTTATTTTAAGGGTGCACCCCCTTAAAGTATACCACTAATAATATACTTTGAGAAGGTCATATACTCCGTGACACTTCTCGAACACGTCCAAATCGGACTCCGTCATGTTTGAATAAATGAAATTTCTTGATATGAACTTTGAGATAATTTTGGTTGAAATGAATAACAACTGAAAGATGAAAAATGAATGATATATTCTTTCACCTCTTTTTTTTTCTTACAGACGTTTATATTGATCCTTATACAAATATTGGGCTGAAAAAAATTACAGGCCTAATATCCTTTTTCTAGCCTAATTTCTTTGCACTATCACATATCTCAACAATAGAGAGAGAACCAATCAATACTCATTATTTCTTACATCCCCCATCAAAGCGATTAGGGTTAGGTTTCCTAACTTCTGCACCACCTTTCAATAATTGTTGTCTTCGGACAAGAATTTCTTCAGATTCCAGCTAGATTAGAGATCCATGGTTGGAGATGAGGCATGGAGGACATCAACCTGTCTTGTTGCTGAATCGATTACTCAGATCTTCCTCAGGTTTGATGAAATTTTGTTCGACTTTCAGTTCCTCTCGAAATCGAATGAAGTTTCTTGCTGTAAGTGGCTTTGTTAAAATGTCTACAACTTGGTAAGTGGCCGGTATGTGATTAATTTCCAGCTTTCCTTTTAAGATTTGTTCTCTTATGAAGTAGAGATCAATTTCTATATGTTTCGTTCTTGATTGAAGTACTGGATTTGCTGATAAGTAGACTGTGCTTAAATTGTCGCACCATACTGTTGATTTACTATTTGTATTCATCTGTAACTCATGCATAAGTGATTGTATCCACATGACTTCCGCTGTTGCGCTGGCCACACTTCGATATTCTGCCTTTGTGCTAGACCTAGATATTGTGTTCTGTTTCTTTGAGCACCATGACACAGGATTATCACCTATATAAATGCAGTAGCCTGTGGTAGATTTCCTATCATCGGGATCTGTAGCCCAGTCAGCGTCTGCATAACCAGTTATACTGAGGTGCTTGCTTTTCTTTAATAGAATTCCATAGTTTGTTGTTCCTTTTAGATATCATAGTATTCTTTTGACTGCTTTCCAATTTTGATCCAGTGGTTCCTGCATGAATTGACAAACCTTGTTAACACTATATGAAACATCTGGTCTAGTTATGGTGACATATTGTAATGCCCCAACTAGACTTCTATATTGTTTATCATTAAGTATGGATTCTCCCCTGTTTTTGGATAAGTGTTGACTACTTACCATTGGGGTTGGTTGAGGATTAGCATTTGACATTTTTAACCTGTTTAACAATTCCTTGATATATTTGGTTTGACACAGTATGATTTCTGTATATGATTTCCTTTTAACTTCTATGCCCAGGAAGTAGTTTACATTCCCAAGGTCTTTAATTGAGAATTCCTTGTCAAGGTGCTGAATAATTTTGTTGATTTCTGCCTCACTGTTCCCTGTGACAATTAAATCATCAACATAAATAAGTATATAAATTGTAACATTATCATCAATTTTTGTGAACAGTGAGTTATCTGATTTTGTGAATTGGAAACCCATGTTATACAAAGTAGTTTTTAACTTGTCAAACCACACTCTTGGTGCCTGCTTGAGACCATATATGGCCTTGTTTAGTCTGCACACAAGATTTCCATCTTGTTGATATCCTGGTGGTTGTTGCATGTACACTTCCTCTTTTAACTCTCCATTGAGAAAAGCATTATTTACATCTAGTTGTCTAATCTTCCAGTCCTTGTACAGAGCAATAGTGAGAATGATTCTGATAGTTGTTGGCTTTACCACTGGCGAGAATGTTTCATTGAAATCAAAGCCATGTTCCTGTGTGTACCCCTTTGCCACCAGCCTTGCTTTATGTCTGGCAATGGTACCATCCGGATTTTTCTTTAGTTTATATGTCCATTTGCATCCCACAACATTTTTGTCTTCAGGTAGTGCAACCATATTCCATGTCTTATTTTTGATAAGTGCATTATATTCATCATCCATTGCAGTCTTCCAATTTTTGTCTTTGAATGCCTGATCAAAAGTCTCTGGTTCCTCTGATATGATGGATGCATATATTTTTGGTTTGAATATGCCACCTTTTGATCTGGTGATCATATGATGTCTGGTTGTCACTTAGTCTTCACTGTGTGATGATTCAATGCCTTGATCTGAAATGTTTTCTGATTCATTATGCTGAGGATTTGATTCAGGCTCACTCATACTTTGTGTTGACTTTGATGTGCTTTTAGGTATTTCAGATGACTCTGCCTGACCTGGTTGAATAAACACTGTGTGTTGTGGAGCAGAGTTCACTGAGTTATCTTCAGTCATTATCTGTGTCCATTTTGATGGATACAAAGGTATGAGAGGAATTGATACATTTGGATTGTATACTTTTCCTGTTGTCTTGATGCTGATGTTAGAATAGGGAAAGACATGCTCATTAAAAACTACATGCCTGCTTACAAATATTCTATCATTGCTATCAATACATTTATAACCTTTTTGATTTGATGCATATCCAAGAAAAGTGCATGGTGTTGATCTGGAATTTAGTTTGTGTGCATTGTATGGTCTGGTGTAGGGGAAACATAGACAACCAAATGTTTTTAAGCCTTGATAATCAGGTCTTATTTTGAATAGCTTTTCTATTAGACTTTTATCCTTTAGGACTTTGGTTGGCATCCTGTTTATCAAGTATACTGCAGTACTAAAGGATTCTGGCCAAAACTTTAAGGGTAAATTTGCCTGAGCAAGTAATGTTAGGCCAGTCTCAACTATATGTCTGTGTTTCCTCTCTACTAGACCATTTTTTTCAGAAGTATAAGGACATGTTGTTCTATGAACAATTCCTTTTACACTGAAGTATTTGTCGAGAGTCTTAAACTCTCCACCACCACCAGTTTGATGGCTGGTATGTTTTTCTACTTGTGTGATAAAGTGTATTGTAATTTGATGTGCTTCAGCCTTGTTCTTCAAAAAATACACCCAAGTGTATCTAGAATATGCATCTACAAAAGATATATAATACTTGTGTCCATAATCTGAACTAATTGGGGTAGGACCCTAGAGGTCAGTGGCAATCAATAGTAGTGGTTTATCATATTGAGTTACAGAATCTGTAAATGACAACTTGTGACTTTTACCCATTTGACACCATGTACAGATATAAGGAAGTGTAATATCATCAAAAG
Organism: Allium fistulosum; assembly: GCA_030737815.1. Lineage (NCBI taxonomy): Eukaryota > Viridiplantae > Streptophyta > Magnoliopsida > Asparagales > Amaryllidaceae > Allium > Allium fistulosum. The sequence continues at coordinate 637,559,288 of CM060907.1, read as the reverse complement.
GAATTTTGTTTTCAGATAACACCTTTTTTACAATATTGGCACTAGGATGACCAAGTTTGTAGTGCCAAATATCAAAGTTGCTCAGTTCCTTTTTACTCTGAGCAAGTTCAGAAAAATTACAATTTTCAACACATTTATCTGCATTTGAGTTTCTTGACTCGGCAAGAGTAAATCTATATAGGCCTTTCACAGCTTCACCCTGCAGTAAAATTTCTTTTGTTAGAATGTTTCTAACTAGACAGTGCCTAGGATAAAATTCAAAATATACATTGTTATCACTTGCAAATTGTGATACACTTAGAAGGTTTTTCTTTATTTGTGGTACCATTAGTAAATTATTGAGATATAGTTTTCTTTCACCTTTGATGCAAGCAATACCAGTGTGTCTGATCTTTACTGCCTCACCATTTCCCATGTGTATGGTTTTATTACCTTTGTACTCCTTGTTTCCTAGATTTAGGTTGTCCAAATTGTTGGGGATGTGATTAGTTGCACCAGAATCTGGATACCAGCTTTCATCAAATCCTTGATCTTGTCTGTTGATGTCATTTTGACTACTTGTCTTGTTGTTGTTTGTCTGATTGCTAGTATCTTGTTGTATCTGTGCTATGTTTGCACTGTAGTTCCCATTTCTTTGATTACTTGGGTTCTGACCTGGAGTATAATTCATATTAAGTCTGAAGTAACACTTTGGAGTTGTGTGACCAATTTTCTCACATATCTGGCATTTTGGTCTGTTGTTGTTGTTAAATCTTCCTCTGCCTCTGCCTCTAACAGGTGGATTTCCTTATTATTGGTATATTGATTCTTGCCTTTGTGGCTTGCTGCATAATTGACTGTCATGTCAGTGTCTGGATGTTTCTTGAATTTAGCCTTCCTTCATGGGCTAGAAGTATAGCATGAACATCCTCTAGAGTTGGTGTTGTTCTTTGAGATGATATAATAGCTACAACAGATTCATAATCTTCACTCAAACCACTTAATATGATTAGTACTTGTTCAGATTCTGGTACTTTATGTCCTGCTGCTTCAAGAATGTCACATGTAGTTTTGATTTTTGCATGATATTCCCCCATTGCGTGATTTTCTTTTCTAATGCTGTGAAGTTGTCTTTTGTGATGCATCACTTTAGCTGTAGATTGTGAGTTAAAAATCCTTTCAACTGTTGACCAAACACCATTTGTAGTTTTACTGCTAATTACTTGTGGTAAAAATTTTACACTTATAGATGAAAGTAACCAAGAACAGATCAGACTATCTTGTCTCTGATACTTTATGAATTCTGGGTTGCTAACTGTTGTGTTTTCTGAACTAGTGATGAATCTTGGTGGGATTCTAATGGTGCCATTGAGGAAATCTTCAAGCCCATACCCTCTGATAGTAGTCTCAACCTGGACCTTCCAAAGTAGATAATTATCTTCTTCTAGATGGGTTGTAACTAATTGACTCTATGGGCTGACGATGGTCTTGATGAGACTCTCTATTGCAGTTTGATCAAACTCAGATGTTGCTGATGTTGCTGAGCTGTTGGCCATGATGCAAAATCAAATAACTGTGAACCAGTGAAAAATATGGAAATGCAGTTTTGATTCAAGAACTGTTGCTGTGGGTAGGCAGAGAAGAAGTAAACATGAACTGGTCTGAAAATCTTCAAAGAAACCCAGGTAAGTACAACCACTAACCCAGATGAATGGTTTTGATGATGGGTTTTTCTGGTATGGTGCGATTCCTAGGTGTTTTGATGAATTTTATGATGATTTTCTTGTTTTCTTGCAAAGAATTCAAAAGTTTTTTTTATGGAGGAGTAATGCAGCCAATATCACTGTGGTACTTAGGCACAACGCTTTCTTCCTTCTTGAACTGGAACTTTTGAATTCTTTTGATCTCAAATGATGAATATGTTTCTGATGAGATTCTGAAACTTTTGAAATTGAGTTTTTGATGGTATTGATATTTCAGTGTTGCCGTTAGGCTTTGCTTTGCTCTGATACCATGTTTGAATAAATGAAATTTCTTGATATGAATTTTGAGATGATTTTGGTTGAAATGAATAACAACTGAAAGATGAAAAATGAATGATGTATTCTTCCACCTCTTTTTTTTCTTACAGACATTTATATTGATCCTTATACAAATATTGGGCTGAAACAAATAACAGGCCCAATATCCTTTTTCTAGCCTAATTACTTTGCACTATCACATATCTCAACAATACAGTGAGAGAGAACCAGTCAATACTCATTATTTCTTACACGTCAATTCTTACAAAGTATCCAAATATTTTCACATCTAAGTGCACAATCGAATCCAAATTAGATGAGATGTGAAAATACCCTTTTAATAGGAGCAACTATATGCTTCCTCTCGTGCTTTGGGTTTAGTCATTTCCGACAAAGGATAACAAAGCTCAATGGAGCAACAAATCGTCTTAGAACAACAATATTAAAGAAGCTAAGGTAACTGACAACTGAGAAACCAACTATCGAAGATATATAAAATGATCGTATATGGAAATTAAGTCTTATATACTCATCACCACTCAGCGAATTCAAATTTGCACTGTTTCTTGGTTAACAATAATAACGGACAAGTCAATGTAGTATTACCTCAAAGTCATGTCTCATGACTATTCATAGCTTTCGAAATAGAAGCAAGTATACTTTTTCGACATTCAATACTAAGTATACAAATATATCATTTCCATATAAGTGATATGTCTTTATAGAAATTAATTCATTTCCATAAATGAGTCAAACTTTTTCTTTTAAAATCGAATTCATGCTTGGCTTCACATTACAAGTATTAGCTTTTAAAACACTTTGTTAAAAGAGTTTACTAACTTTGAAACATCATTATAAAAAGGATTTAATAACTTAAACACATTCTTATTATATTGATTAATTAACTTTAAAAGTTCATTAATTCAGTTGATGAATTTACTTTAACAGCCTTCAATCCAAAAGAAGTTAATCACTTTTAAACACCATTAATTTAATTAAAAATTAATTATAATTACTTAAATTAGATAAATAATTTGTAATCATTAATTAAAATGAATATCAAAGTCAAAACATCCTTGTTACTTTGATAAATTCACTTTGAAACTTCATTAATTAAGTTGATAAATTAACTTCAAATGCCTTTAATTGACAAGGGTAAATCACCTTTAAAACATCATTAATTAAATTAATTAGTAATATTTAAATATAATTAATTAAATTAATTAATAAATAATTAAATATCATTATTTAAAATGATTAACAACTTTAAAACGTCATTAAAGGAAAGATTACTTAAAATTAAAACAAGTTGATTAACTTGAAAAGCCGTTAATTAAAAAGATTAATTAATTTAAAAACATCATTAGTTAATTGATTAATTAACTTAAATCCATCATTATTTAAATGTTTAATTATCTTTAAACATAATTAGATAAAATAGTTAATTAATTTCCAAAACATCGTTAATAAGTAATTAGTAAAATATAAACACCTCATTAACTAGTTAATTAATTAACTTTAATCCTTATTAATTAAATAATTAATTAAATTAAATAATCATTATTAAAGTAATTAATTAAATTTGGAATCAGTATTATTTTAAAACTTTCTTAACTTGTAAATCTAATCCAAGCATGAAGATGAAACCAAATGATTTCGATAAAAGGTGATTTTTTGAAAGTGTCGATATAGCGACTATCACTATACGGACATTTCGGAAAACAAGTTCAAGGCATTAACATTACTACCAAACATCACATAGTAAGGATGTGAACATATATATGGTGATTTACAATAATATAACATATATCAAACATCTGCTAACAATATAATTAATTTTAGCCACTAACTTTTCATATCGCTTATTACATGCAAACTAACTTCCAAATGCGATAACTTTTTGCACATGAACCAAACCAACTACCAAACCATCACTATACATATTTGCATTTATGAAAATATCGAAAAGATAAGAGGGTGTAAATATAAAGTTTAGCTTAAGTTGAATGAGAATTGAGTATATACTTGAGAATAAATAAGAAAGGAGAATATAAATGGTTAATTATTCTCTTTTTTATATAATGTAATAGATAGATAAAATGATAGACAAATAAAATGGAAATGGACACACACACATTATATATATGTATGTATGTTTGTATGTCTAAACACACACAAATATATATATATATATATATATGTAGTAATATATATATATATATGTAGTAATATATATATATATATGTAGTAATAGACTATGAATTATAGATAAAGAAATTAATAATAATATTGGAAGAAGAAATTATGCAGGATTAATAATAATATATATATTAATAGATTATAGATTATAGATAGAGAAATTAGTAATAATAATCTAGGAAGAAGAAATGATGCAGGATTAGTAATAATAATAAATAAAACAAATGATAGGAAAATAGTTGCAACACATGGAAAAAGAAGAGTCGTGGAAAATGTGAAATGAAAAGACTCTTAGAAGGTGCCACGTGTTAAGCCAAGAAGAAATGAAGTAAGAAGCAATGAGAACAATGAATGAGAGATTCATCTTTAATAATATAGTATAGATGAGTTTTCCATTCTAATAAACAATAATTAAAAGATGATTTTTGGCTCATTGTCAACTAAATTTGTTCAATTTTTTATTTGGAATTGACTTTTTTTATTGTACTTAAACTGCTGTAATATTAGACAAAGTTAATGAAGTTGATAATTTAGAGAATTGCAAGATTACTTTTCAGGTGATTTTTCAGTTTTGTGATAATTTATCTCTGTTTGTTATTACAAGATATTATACTGCAATAATAAAATATTCAAATAATTATTGTTTATTTCATTATCAAGGTTGACTTTCTTGTTTGTATTAAAAATTTTGTAGGATTTAGACCAAGTTCTTGTAATTGATAATCCAAAGAATTAAAATATTTATTTTCAAGTTGAGAGTATATGTGGATCGAGTAATATGATAATATCAACTAAATATAAACTTATATCAAACTGGTAGTATAAAAATTGCAACAAATAAAGTACACTAGAGATTTTTGTACTAGTTCGAACTTTCCGTTCTACGTCCAGATCCAAACTACTTTTGGAATTAACTAACAAACGTCATCACTTAACCTGAAGGAATTGGTAATACAAACCGTCCGAGCTACCGAACATGACTTCGTTCCTGATAAACTCCAACAAGACTTTGTCTACTAAATAAGTAGAATTGCTTTTAACTTCTTATGCTCCGTATAGCATAGATTAGCCAGTGAGTACAACCTTCCTATAATCTTATTCTTCGTGGTATAATGTGTGCTCTTGAAGAAAGGAGGTGATTTGATCACAAGAAAATATTTTTGAATGGATATGTGATCAAAAACTTAAAGCAATATAGCGAATTAAATGCTTGAGAGTAAATCAAGATTGAGATAGAAAGAATTATAAATCGATTAATTGAATCTTTGAAATGGATTGCTTTGTTTAGATGATCAGTAGTTGCAACTATTAGAGTAATGATTGTAACCATTAACGAAGAGGAATAACTCTTCATGAAGAAGAGCATCTCCTTAGAAAATTTGAGAAATATGGCTGTTACGATCGTTAAATCGACTGAAGAAAATAAACCAGTAGACTGTATTTGAATAGAGATAGATGTTTCAAAAATAGAAAGCAAACAATTCAAAAACAAGTAGTTTCAGTTGACTAAAATCTTCAATTCAGTCAACTGAAAACATGTTTAGTCGACTATTTTGGATTTTCAGTCGTTTGAAACTGTTAACCAATTTTATGTTTAATTCCTTTGGGTCAATGGACTAACAGGGGTGTTTCATTCGATTGACTGATGCATATTTTGACTTGTTTGATTTATGAAATTAATTTGTGACCATGTGTGCTTGTATATACAACTATAAGAGATCTTAACAATATATATAACTTTACACTAAGACAGTATGACTGATATTACATAATGGTGCCATCATGGTCTTCTTTTTGTCGATCGTTTCATGTGAAAGTGGTTAGTATACATAATATAATGATGTACAGTTATCACTATTAAAATACCAAAATACGAGGTTCTAACATTCTCCCCTTTTTTTATGATGACAACTATACATTTTAAAGTAATTGATATAGATTGTTCTTTCCTCCCCCTATCAATATGGAGTAGTTATTCTCCCCTTTTGACATTGAAAAAAAGGAAATGTAAAATGGTAGGAGCAAATTTGAATAAGTAATAATTAAAGATGAGAACATTTTTAAAGACAAAGAATGATCACAATGTAAATATGACAAAACATTTCACAAGAGAACACAAATTTCACAATGACTATTACATAAAACAACAAAGACAAGAAATGTCACGAATAACAACAACAAAAATTATATAACTATCACGATCACAATCACAATCATATAACAATTACACATATTGTCACGAATTAATAGACGATTGAATTGTCTTAGAAATAAAATAAAAAATAGGTTGCATAAGTGATAAAGGATGTAAGAAAAATACTATCTTACCAAGCCTCAGTAGTCATGACTTCCGCCTGTTTCTCCATGCTCAACTGAGACTTCACCTTCTTCCTCTTCGGATGATGTCCAAGCTAAATGCTCGGGATTTTGAGGAATTTTTTTGGATAGAGTATATGCAGAAGAGGATGAAGCACATGACATTTTGTCTCAAATTTTGTTCAAGAATCCTTTAATTCGATCAAGTTTGTTATCCATCCTAGTTACAGTGTGCTAAACTCGAGAGAGATGTCAATTAAGCTTACTCTGATTGTGGTAGAGAGCGATATAGGCCTAACGTGCTTGATGGTCCAAAGATATTTCTTTTATGTCATCCTCATTATGTTGAGGCTGAAGGGGTGGAGGAGCTTGAGAGGAGGAAGCCATGATAGAATTGTCAGGTTGGGGATGGCCGACTTCTCTATTTGCTTTCATAGCTCGAAGGATATAATATTGTAGTGTTCGAATCTTTGTGGAAATTTCATGAGACTAAGAGTTTTGGAGTCTAAACAACCAACCGTAGTAAACTCAGAATTTGGAAGAGGTACTTGAAAGCTCATTAAGATACGCATAATATATTCTCCATAATGGATCGTTTTACAGTTATGAAATGTTTCAAATTCATCCATAATTACCTTTGCCTAATTAACATTTCGAGAATCTTATATGGCATAAAGAACTTGGAAGTTGTGTTTATAAACTACTTTATAGCTACCGGCCCGTGGTTGTATAGAATGAGTAAGAACTCTATGTAAAATTCTAGCTTTTGGACGCAAGAATTTTGCTTTCGATACTTCTAAGTTATCAGCTAAAAATAGATGACTAATTTCATCACGATTTGTTCAAATCTACTTTAATGTCATCTAAGTCCTCTCCTTCTGAAGGGCAATTTAAAATAGATCCTAATCTTGTGATAGGTAGATAAATTTGACACCACAAACAAGAGTCCATATACAATTTTCTCTATTGTGTGGATTCATGAAATCTAAGTTCAAGTCAGCATAAAACAATTTTACTAATAATGGGTAAATCTTGAGATTGTTGGCTTCAAAGTTGATGAGATGATCAATGTGGTTTGCTTCAGTGAATTTTCAAATAGCATAGCCTCCGAAATCTCTAAATCGAATGAATGAACCTTAGAAAATTCTCATGTTCCTCATGTTATTGAACCTTTGGACATCAGTCTCATTGTATAGCCATCCTCGGATTTGAGATTCAGACGGTCTAGTGGGTGTAGATGATTCTCTTGAATGTTTTGGAGGCATTATATTGGGTTGATGAAATTGATTTTGTTTGGAGGAGAAGATGAAAGAGTAAAGTCAGAAAATATGAGGGATTAAATAGAGGTCAGGGTTTTGAATTGATAGATGTCTTAAAAGACGTGAAGTTGAATGGGTATTGATTTTAAAAAACTAAAAATAGTTGATTAGTCGACTAGGAGGAAAATCTAGTTGACTGAAAACTGCTATGGGGATATTTTTTTACTGCAGTATCAATCAACTGAACTGGCACTCAGTCGACTGACTTAGATTAGTAGTTCTAATATATTATAACTTTTTTGTCTATAGAGTCGGCTGAAATAAATATTTAGACGATTGAATCTGAAAATAGCATGTTTAAGTTTTATTTGACCAGTCGACTAAATGTTGGAGTCAGTCGATTGACCAGAATGTTAAGTTCGGGTAAAAATATGTTTTCTTTACAGAGTCGACCGAGTAATAATTCAATTGACCGAAGTTCGGTTTGTATTATTTTTCCTTCTTCTCGTTCAGTCGACTGAACCTGTTGTTTATTTATAAAGTTCATATTTTTCAGCAATATTTTGTTTTCTAGGTATTGTTTTAGACTTTCTAATATATTTTATGATATATTTTATTTAGTTCAACAGAAACAAATACAAGTTTTATTTAAATATAAAACAATAATCAACTTTATATATATATATACACTTAAAATTTTATTTATTTTCACTCGGCTCGGATTCTTCTTCTGCAAAGTGTTCCCATGAGCTAGGTTCAATCTTCGTTTGCTCATTCAAAGGCTTAAGGGGAGACCATATATTTGTTTGAATCGGAGTGTGATTCCAATCCTTGTTTGATGGTCCTTGTTCCCAAGAATTTCTCAAAGTGGAGTCGTATTTATTTACCGGTGTTTCCATTAGTCGAGGAGAATTTTTGTGTGTGTGGTATTTCATTGGTAAATGTCCGCAAATGGCTAGTTTTTAGAAAATTTAAATGTGCTCCTTGTCTTCTTTACTCGTAATACATCTCCTTATGTATTCCCATCATTTCTAGTTGATAGTGAAAAATCTCATCAATTTTGGTATTAGAAGATGATGATTCAAGGTTGATTGACCGTTTGACTTTCTTACCCTTTAGAGAGTAACTAGTGTGATTTGTAGGTAACATAATGATATTTACTGAAGATGATTCATTTAATGGTGGAGTTGTTTTGTTTGGAGATAAAAGGCTTTTAGAGGAAGGGGAGCTATAATCGATAGACGAATAAGATGAATCATGGATGGATGACATTGGTTGAACTAAAGTTGACTTTAATATATATCTGAATTTGGATACAAAAAAGAAAACTATTGTTTATATACACTATATTGTTAAAAGTAGGTTTTAGTTCTAATGGTTGAAAAGAGATTTGATCTCAGAGCCTGTCATTCCTCTTTATTAATTATTTTTTACCTTTTTTTATTTTCTAAGATTTAGTAGTTAATTCTTCGTTTTTAATGGATGATATTAGCTGAGTTTATGGCCTTATAAATTTTTAGTGTATTGGTTTATTTATCTGTTAGTTTTTAGAAAGTTTTTTATGGACATAAAACATGTATTCACAACAACTTTTGGTATTAAATATTTATTTATTTATGACCAAGTAATAAGTAATTTTTGTTATGTAGAGTAATTATTGTAGTTCATGTAGTGATAAGATTCCAAGTTCACATCTCAACTTAATAAATGAATTTTTGTTTAGTGGTCTTGTGAAGATGTTTGTGATTCGATTTTCGAAAGAGGTAAACTCACGTGACATTACATCTTTTTCTATGTTATTACGTAGAAAGTGATGACGAATATCAATGTGTTTGGTACGAGAATGATTTATTGGATTCTTTGACAAGTTAATAACACTTGTATTATCATAATAAATTGGAGATTTATTTACGTATATCTCAAAATCATGAAGAGTTTGATGCATGTATATCATTTGGGCATAGACCAAAGCAGCAGATATATATATATATATATATATATATATATTCTCCTTCACACGTCGATAATGAAACTCGATTTTGCTTTCTACTAAACCACGATGTTAGAACCTCAATTTTCAATGTTTTGATTGTGAAAACTATATAAGTCAATATTCTTGTGTACTAACCATTTATGCAGAAGATTTATTGAGGATTTGGATTCACAAAGCTATGAAGTTGTTATACATCTATTTAGAGTCTGTATATTATATCAGATTATGTTAAAATCTCTCTGATATGATATATACACCAACACATGCACAAAACTATTCAAATGCACATTTTTAGGCTTAAATCAGCCGGTTGAATGTCCCCATTCAAACGGCCGACTGCTGAATCAATTCATAAATTTTTATGAAGATTCAGCTAGTTGAATGGAGACAATCGGATGGCTGAATTAGACCTAAATTGGCCTATTTACTTGCTGCATCGAATTTAAATCGATTCAGATGGCTGAATTGAAAATTTTAGACGGTTGGTTATCGATAACGGCTATTTTTTTGAAGGGATGCTTCTCTTCAACGAAGAGAAAATCTTCTAATTTAAGGGTTGCATCTGTTCCTTTTCATCGCTCCTATTCATCAAAGATTGCAACTCTTAAATCTCTATAAATAGAGTCAAGAATCCAACAAACATTTCACCAACTGATTATTAATTTTCTTAATTTCTTAACTCTAATTCTCTATTTACCATTTGCACTCAAAATACATACAATCTCTGATCGTTGATCACTCTATCTTCCATATTCTTCAAGCACATTACACTATATATCATAAAGGAGAAGATTATAGGAAGATTGTACTATATTGATATATCAATGCTATTTAAAGAGTATATTACAGTTAGATACTTTTGTTTATTTGTAAAGAAGTCCTGTTCGGTTGCTCAGGTGGTAGAAGTCCTATTCGGTTGCTTAGGCAGTAGAAGTCCTGTTCGATTGCTCAGGCGGTGTAAACCTATTCCTCTGGGTTAAGTGAGGGTTGCTAGTTTAATTCCAGAAGAAGTCTAGGACTGGACGTAGAACGAAAATTCGAACCAGTATAAAAATCCCTGGTGTCATTTACTTTACTGCTTCATTTATTTACTTACTTACTTTATATTCCGCACAAGTAGTTTATAAATACATCCATATTACACAATCCTATAGCTCAGTCACCTTCACTTGGTATCAGAGCAAGGTCATCTTATAACTGTAACAAAGTTATTTGATAATATGGAAAATAACACTAACACCAGTTTTGTTGAAGGACAATTCACTGCACGACCACCACTATTTAATGGTTTGAACTATAATTACTGGTCAACTAAAATGAGAATTTTCATGCAAGCAAATGGATATGATACTTGGAATATTACTCAAAGTGAATACAGTATACCCACTACACCATTTGCAGAATGGTCAAATACACAAAAAAACAATGCTACATCAAATGCAAAAGCTATAAATATGTTATTTTGTGCATTAGACAAAAATGAATTTAATAGAATTAGTATGTATACAATTGCCTATGATATTTGGAAAACTTTTATAATCACACATGAAGAAACTAACAAAGTTAAACAAAGCAAGATTTCTATGCTCAAAAACCAGTTCCAAAATTTCAGAATGAGACCAGATGAAACCATAAATGATATATACTCTAGATTTCAAGAAATACATCATTCACTATTGGCATTAGGAGAAAATTTTTCAGATTTTGATATTGTTTCTAAAATTGTAAACTCTTTAATGGATAAATGGGAAAGAAAGGTCTTAGCCATTGAAGAAGCTAATGACATTTCTACCATCAAACCTGAAGAGTTAATTGGAAATATGATGTCTTATAAAGTTAATCTCCAGGCAAAATGAGTATAGGCACAAGACAAAAAGAATATGGCATTCCAAGCAAAAAAGGATGAATTAGATTCAAATGAAGAAGATATGGCGTTTATTGCTAAGAATTTCAAAAGGGTTTTGAAGTTCAGAAAGAGCAACAAATTCAGAAACAACAAAAACAGCTTCAGAAGTAATAACAACAACAACAAGCCATCGTCTTCTACTCTAGAATGTTATGAATGTCACAAGAAAGGTCACATCAAGAAAGACTGTCCTGATTGAAAGAGAGACAAATTTAAGCACAAGAAAGAAAGATTTAAAAAGAAAGCTTTCTCTATTAGATGGGAAGATTTTGAATCATCTTCATCATCAGATAGTGACTCAGACAACGATTCTGAACAAGCCAATGTCTGTTTTGTGGCCACAAATGACGAGGTGAGTGATCTAACTTTTGATGATTTAATGGAAATAAACTCTGAATTACTTAACAAGCTAAGAAATATTAAAAGAAAGTATAAAGAAACTCTAGAAAAATTAAATAGGACTGAAATTGAGGTAGACATGTTAAGAGATGAGAAACAAATTTTAGAAGAACTTGAAACTACTCAAGAATCTTGTTCTAATACAACATCTCAACTTTCTATGTTAAATCAAGAAATAGAAACTCAGAAGGAAAAGAATGATGCTCTTTTAGTTGAAAATCATGATCTTAAAGATAATAATAAAATATTGGAATTAGATATTTCTAGCCTTAAAATAAAATTAGATGATATTACTAAAAATCTCTCTAATTTTAACAAAGGTAGAGAAAATCTTTCTAAAATTATACAAAATTCTAAGACAGTTTCAAATAAAAGAGGACTAGTGTATAAGCAATCTCCTAAAGTTATTCCAAAGAAAAAGGATTCTTTGTATAAAAATTTCAAAAGGAAAAATAATATAATTGAAAAATCTATTTCAAAAGTTACAAATTATTCTAAATCAATTAAGATTTGGGTTCCTAAAACAAATAATTCTTTGATTAGAAACAAATATATAAAATCTTTTATAGAAACTATTCACAAAAATAAAAAATTTATTTTTAAAAGGAATTCTGAACCCTCTTGGGTTTAGTTCCTAAGGCCTAACTTTTTAGGACCCAAATAAAAAGGTGGGTACCAATGTTAATTCTATATTTTGCAGGTACCACTTAAAAAGAGAGAAAAATGAATATTGGTCAGTGGTTGCTCGAAACACATGACCGGAAACAAAGAGATGCTAACAAACATTACCTACTCAAATGGAGGTTCTATCACTTTTGGAGACAATTCCAAAGGTTATATCATCGGCAAAGGCAATGTAAGCAATAACGGTATATCTAATTACCTCTTATCACAAATGTTCTGTTAGTTAAATATTTAAAACACAATTTACTTAGCATTTGCCAACCGTGTGATAAAGGATTCAATATACCTTTTTCTAAAAATAAGTGTAGCATTTTTTATCAATAAAAATCTTATTTTTGAAGGTTTTAGATATATATATATATTGAATATGAATATAAATCACAATACTAACTTGTGTTTAATAGCCAGAGAAAATGATCCTTGGTTATGGCACAAAAGATTTTGTCATATCAATTTCAAAGCTATAAACAAATTATCGAAAAATGAATTAGTAAAAGGTTTACCAAAATTGAATTTTTAAGTAAACAATATTTGTGATGCTTGTTAATTAGGTAAATTATCAAAATCATCCTTTAAATCAAAGAAAAATATTTCTACTTTACAACCACTTGAACTATTGCATTTGGATCTGTTTGGCCCAACTCAAGTTCAATCTATAAACCATAGCAAATATGTGTTTGTTATAGTAGATGACTTTTTAAGATATACTTGGACTATTTTTATGAAAAATAAAAGTGATACTTTTGAAAATTTCAAAATCTTTGCTAAAAGAATTCAAAATCTTAAGAATTTAAAAATTAAAAACATTAGAAGTGACCATGGAGGTGAATTCGAAAATGAAGCTTTTGAACATTTTTGTAATAAAAAGGGAATTTACCATAATTTTTCTTTTCCTAGAACACCACAACAAAATGGAGTTGTAGAAAGGAAAAATAGATACAAGAATGTGCAAGAACTTTATTAAATGGAAGCACTCTACCAAATCATTTCTGGGCAGAAGCTGTAGCAACTGCTTGTTATGTTCTGAATCGTGTTTCCATCCGACCACTAACGAAACACACTCCATATGAAATTTTTCATGGAAGAAAACCAAATATTTCTTACTTTAAAGTTTTTGGTTCAAAATGTTTTATTTTATGCACAAAAGATCAGCTTAGAAAATTTGATCCAAAATCCAATGAAGGAATTTTCATTGGATATTCGAAACGAAGCAAGGCTTATCGAATTTTTAATAAAGAACTAAAACAGTCGAAGAAACACTTCATGTTTTCTTGGACGAAAATTTTAAAATTAATAAGAATTTTGAGGATAATGTGATAATAACTAAGACGGCCACAAATACAGTTACCTAAAATAATTTTGAAGAAGATGAAAACATTGTTCATTATTTTGAAGAAGATGAAAACATTGTTCATAATGAAAATGGATTAAGATCTCCTCCTAGGATTTTACGAGATCACCCAGTAGAAAATGTAATAGGAGAAATTGATTCATATGTCAGAACTAGAAATCAACTTAATCAAATGGGTCATATAGCATTTCTTTCTAATATTGAACCTAAAAATGCCAAAGAATCCTCTACTGATGAATATTGGATTATAGCTATGCAAGAAGAGCTAAACCAATTCGAACGAAACGAAGTTTGGGAATTAGTTCCTAGACCGATCAAACAGTCATCGGTACTAAGTGGGTTTTCAAAAATAAAGCTGATGAACAAGGAAATATAACTAGAAATAAAGTTAGATTAGTTGCACAAGGATATAATCAAGAAGAAGGAATTGACTATGAGGAAACATTTGCTCTAGTCGTACGACTAGAAGCAATTCGTATCTTACTGGCCTTTACATATTTTCATAATTTTAAACTTTATCAAATGGATGTTAAAAGTGCATTTTTAAACGGATATATAAAAGAAAATGTTTTTGCTGAACAACCTCCTCTATTTTCACATGAAAAATTTCCAGACCATGTTTATAAACTCAAGAAAGCTTTATACGGTCTAAAACAAGCACCTCGTGCTTGGTATGAACTCTTGAAAGCTATCTTATAGACTCCGGTTTTGAAATTGGAAAGGTAGATTAAACTCTTTTTATTAAATGAACTAAAAAGGATATTTTAATTATTCAATTTATGTTGATGATATTATTTATGGTTCTACAAATGATAAGTTATGTCAGGAATTTTCTAACATAACGACCAAAGAATTTGAAATGTCACGTATGAGAGAATTATCATATTTTCTTGGATTACAGATTAAACATTAGATAATTGAATTTTTATTAACCAAGAAAAATATTGCAATAATCTAACTAAACGCTTTGATATGGAAAATACTTCTGCCAAACCAACTACAATGAGTACAACAATACATCTCGATAGAGATGAAGATGGCAAGACTGTTGACCAAAATTTTTATCGAAGCATAATTGGATCATTACTTTATCTAACTGCTAGTAGACCTGACATAATGATGAGTGTTTGTTTGTGTGCTCGATTTCAAGCAAATCCTAAAGAATCACACATGCGAGCGGTGAAACGAATATTATGTTATCTAAGCAAAACCAAAGATTTCAGACTTTTCTATCCGAAAGAATGTCCTTTCGACTTAGTATCATACGGTGATATTGATTTTGGAGGATGTTTGATAGATAGAAAAAGGATGAGTGGAACTTGTCGTTTTATTGGACAATCTCTAGTATCTTGGTTTAGCAAGAAACAATATTGTGTTTCCCTCTCGACTTGTGAAGCAGAATATATTTCAACTGCTTTAGCGTGTGCTTAAGTCATTTACATGCAACAAACACTTCAAGATTTTGGAATAAATTTATCTAAATCAACTATTTTTTGTGATAATACAAGTGCTATCAACTTATCTAAAAATTCTGTAAATCATTCATGAACAAAACATATTGACATCCGTCACCATTTTCTTCGTGATAATATTGAAAAGGATATTGTCAGATTAGAATTTGTATCTTCTGAAAACCAGCTGGCTGATATATTTACAAAACCTCTAAATGAAAATATCTTTATAAAATTAAGAAGAGAACTTGGAATTTTATCTCTAATGGATTTGTGATCTTTAAATTTCAATTTTTTTTAAATTTTTTAAATTTTTTGAAAAATAATTGTTTTAAAAAATATATATATATAATTGTTGGCACTTGAACTTTGGTCTCATGGCTGGAAGTAACATGTCTTTCAAATTTGCTATTGAGTGTTTCTTGTTATACACAGAGAACCATTAATTATTTATATTTTTTGTTTTCAAAAACTTGTTTTTACACCTCTTATTTTTCTTTTTGTTTACAACCATTAACTCCTATCAAGTTTTTATTCAACTCTTATTATAAACCAGAAATCCCTATCCTATTTTTAATCATCTTAAACCTATTTAGACCCTCCTTGGTTTTTCATGTTTTTTTCATATGTCCAATTCATCAACTTTTAAAAGGTGTTTTTCGACCTCCAAAGCTACAATGTCTTCTCAAGAATCAAACAAATATTCTTCCATCGATTACTCTTTCCCAAGTTCTGATTCTACTAGTCTTCCAATCCCTACACCTTTTTACAAACCTGTTCCAATTGTTCCGCCTACCACACATACTAGATATACTCCACCCGGAAAACGAGCCAAACGTTCTTTATTTTTTGGTTCTCCATCTACTAAAGAAAAGATTGATGACATTCATCATTACCAGAAAGAAACGCTAGAATTACAACGAGAACTCTATTATGAACAAAAGGTTAACATTAAGCGTTTAAGCTAAGCATTAAGCTTTTAGAGCAAATCGGATTGAAATTCTACGGATCTTCATCTAGGAACACGATTCATCAACCTTCTCCTATTCGTTCTCCTGCTTGGCACAATTCTTGGGAACGAACTCCACAACGTCCTCCGGTGTCACCAAACTCCTGGGAACGTGGTAATGGTTGGTTCCCTCTCCGACCATTACAGGAGAATACCAAGGTTGAGCCAGAAGATTGTAGAACTCCTAGCTCTTCATTTAACTCATATTATTTTCCCTAATTATATAAGTATTTCCTACTGTATTCTATTATATATATATATATATTTCTTACAAAAAGATGGTGTTTGTAGGCTGAAAAAGGGTTACTATATTGTTACTGCATATTCAGACGGCTGAATAGGTAGAAACAGCCGGTTGAATTTTATATACTCTATATTTTTTCAACCCAGATTCAACCGGCTAAATCCAGACAACAACCGACTGAATATGCTGAATTTACACTATAAACTTTCGGGAAAGCATTCAGACGGCTGATTATAGTAAAACAACCGGCTGAACGATCCCAGAGCAATTTTTTTATGGGTTTCTAACCCAGAAAGCCCAACCTATCCTTTACTTTACCCTCCACTATATGGTCCCCTTTTCACTTTTTTTATTTTTTACCACAGCCACTATCAAAACTGTAACAACCCGCATATTTGACGATTATGCATTTGAATATCTTATTTAAATATTTTTATCGTCAGTCGGATTTTAGTCCGAAAATCTACTTTTTGCATACGGTCAAATTAGGACTCGAGACCACCTCCATTGAGTTCAAAATAACATTTGCAACCTTTTTGAGTATAAACTTCGATGTGTTTGGAGCTAGCTAAAAATTTGACCTTTTTCACTTTGGGTTTGGGTTCAGCCCTCCTTATACCCCAAACTGAACCATCCCTCCCCATTCACTCTCACTTCCTCCTCTTTTCAGTTCTAAAGCATAAATGGTGGGAGA
The DNA here is from genome assembly GCA_030737815.1 of Allium fistulosum. Lineage (NCBI taxonomy): Eukaryota > Viridiplantae > Streptophyta > Magnoliopsida > Asparagales > Amaryllidaceae > Allium > Allium fistulosum. The sequence goes on along the minus strand of CM060907.1, from coordinate 637,541,783 downwards.
GATGGGAAATTAAAAACTCCAAGCCCTAGTTCCTCTTTCAATCTCAAATTCTTGCTCCAAAAAATCAAAGAGAACCCATTGGTAAGTATCTCCTTCTTCTTCTCCAACTCTTTCTCCTTCCAATTTCAGAAATTCCTAAACCTAACTTTGGGAATGTTCTTCTTTTAAGCTTTGATTCAAGCTTGTTGTGTTGGAATTGAAGAGTAATTGCTCTTGCCATTGCTCCAAAGCTTCTTCTTCATTTGTTTAGGTTTAAAGGTGAGATTTTTATCTCACATCTATGTCTATATCTATCTTTGTTGTTAGGTATGAATTCCCAACACTTATCCATGCGTATTTGATATTTGGATTGGATTGATTTGGTGTGTATTCCAATTTTTGGTGTTTTGGGTTTAATTTATGTGAAAATCCTTTTATGGATGTTTGAACATGTTTTTGGTGATGCATCGAAGTGCCTATAGGGCTGGGTTGCCGATTGGCGTAAACCCTTAGTGTTCATCGCTCGTTCGATCGCATTTTGGTTCGGATTCGTCGATTTTTGAGCTAAGCTGTTTTTTTTGCCTAGCAGAAAAATTCAGACGTCTGAAATAAATTTCAGACGTCTGTCACCAAATTTAGACGTCTGTGACAAAAATACAGACGTCTGTGATAAAATATAGACGTCTGTAACAAAAAATTTAGACGTCTGAATATAGTTCAAAATGTTTTTTACTCTCTGTTTCAATTTTTGACCTCTGTGCCGTCTATCACAAAAATTCAGACGTCTGAGATAAAATTTAGACGTCTGTCACAAAAATTTTGACGTCCGAACTGCTGATTTTGCCTAAATTGCCTATTTTCGAGTAATTTTCCAAGGTTTATCGATTTTTGTCGATCCGACTCATTGTTATCAATTATTATCGAGTTTGGTGACTTCTTTCTTTGGACTTTTGGAAATATCCATTTTGATGTATTTGATATCGATTTCTTTGGAATTTATTCACATCTTCGAATGTGAATTTTGGCGATTGATTGTTTCTACAATCACTTCTATGATTTGTCACTTTAAAAACATAAAGGTTTCAATACTAGTATTAAATATCAAAACCCTTTCATTAAAACGACTTCAACACTATTTTATTACAAAGCTCGTTTCTTAAAACCGCTTTCCAATCTACTAGTATATACAAGCCTTTACTTCATTCGGATGAGAAATCTAATTAAACGACTTAGCAAAACAGGTGGTATGAAACGCTTGCGTTTACTTCGTCGGTTAATTCTTGGACTTGTTCGATTGAACCTTTTGTGACAATTCCCTAGTGAAGATCTACAGCTTGTTCGTAAATATTTAAGTTAAGCTAGTGGTTATGGGACATGAAGCTAAACTTTTATATTTACTAGCTTAATGTAATTGACACTTCTTGATGATCATGACGATCATTTTTGCGATTTAGACTAGCGATTGAGCGATGTCTCTTTGTCTACGAGGGAGACTAGACCCCGCTTGTGTGATGTTTCGCCATCACATATATGGGGTAACACCCCATGGTCTTCGGGCCGTCCGTGTGTTCGGACTTTCTTTCGTGTGTTCGAAAAATTAAATGGATAGCTTCCATGAGATAGCTTCTCGTCCGTGTGTTCGGACTTCCCCCTTTTTGTGATTTCTGGATTTCGTGTGTTGATTTCTGGAATTTATTGCTTCACCTATTTTCGTGATTTTTATTGATATGCTTTATCAATTTTCACGTTGGTGCTTTAGTGTGTCATTGACTTGTTACCAATACAAGTTTTGGGTATGATGCCCTCTTTGGATCTTTGAGAAGATTCTTATGATATTGATTAATCTTTTGTTGATTATCATTTTCATACTTTTAGTAGTATGCCATTATGGATATTATATGTTTATGCCATATCTCTTATTCAATACCATGTCATCTGATATTTATCGTTAGACTAATCCGTTTATTATTTTATTATGAAATGATACTCGGGTCAGACCGGGATGTTACAGGTGCTTCTGCTTGACTCCTCATCAGGGATTCATTACTCTGACTTTTGGCTAACTACTTAGATTAGTAGTTTTTGGATGTACACGTTTGAGAGATAGACTCTTTGTTGTATACTTATTCTTTTGTATAGCACGTGTTGCTATTCTTTTGTATTATCGTGGATCTTTCTGACCACTACTCTGATGTACACTTTCATGTGTTATATATTTATTTCATATCTTCTTCCGCCTATGTGATATGGATGTCTGTGACTGATTGTGTTATGTTTATTTCTATGTTGGTTTCCGAAGATTATATAGCCACCGTGTGATAGCTTTGAGTCTGTGTCGGTGTGTCGGATTTCCTCCTTAAATGACATGCATGCTATACTATTTGACATATCGGTGCTCGCACAAAGAAGTTACATGGATGGTCGCTCCTCAACAGCCTTATTCTCCGTGCTAGTCGACAGCATTACCTCGTAGTTTTCTTGGCTAGCGTGGGCATAGAGGTTGGGCGTCACAGCTTGGTATCGGAGCCAAACTTCGGAACAATGTAGAATAACTTAACAAGGATCATCGTCCTAAGTCCTTCTTAGGAGTTGTACCTTAGGGTTAATTCGAGTCTTCGTACCGATTCATCCTATTTTCTTTTATGATTCCTTGTTTTATCTATCAAGATTGCTTGATATTCATTCTGAGAATAACATTTTTCTTCTTCTTTCTTTTTTCTTAAAGAAGAAGAGATGGTTAGTTCTGACAGTCCTAGCGCTAGTCAATCCAGTAGTCCTTCTCTGGATGGCGTATTCATGTCTGCCCAACAACTTTTGGATCTTGCTAAGAATCAAAGGTTTATCTGTGCTTTGTGTGAGAACCCCGAAATGGTTTTACCTCTGAAACTTGAAGTTCCTTTCAATCAACTTGTGGATATCACTCTTCGACATGAAGAGGCTGATAAAGGAATTGATAGTGATATTGGGATTTCCAAGAAGAGGCATATTAAGTTCAAAAGCCCTTATCCTGATAAGAAGGTAAAGCAACCTACTTTGGTAGCAAAGACTCCAAACTATTTTTGTAGAGGATGCTACAATTGTAATTCTAAGTACCACTACGCAAAGGAGTGTCCGGAACCACTCTTTTGTCGTTATTGCAAAAATTCAAGTCATCATATTTCTGTCTGCCCCATACTTCTGAGCAAGAAGAAAATGGAACCAAGAACTTCGGTAGCCAAGACTCCTACCGCTAGTCGTAAACAATGTTACAATTGTGGTTCCATAGACCATTATGTTATTAAGTGCCCGAAACCCCTTTATTGCCGCTATTGCAAAGGCTCGGGTCATTACTTATCTACCTGTCCCAAACTTCCAAACAAGAGAGAGGGAAAGATAAATGTTGTTTAAGCCCCTAGTGACTCTTCTCTTGGTCAAGGTATCCATTCTATCCTTGATGACATTTATTTTGTGATTATCTTATTCGAGTTCTTTTTGATATGAGTTTCGTCTCATTATTTTTATATCAAAAGAACTTATGATTCATTTTCTTTAAACATTTCTGGGCTTGATGATTTCTTTGAAAATTGCGAATCCGGTTGGTGGATCCGCAACACTCAATTTGCTTTGTTATGGATGTCGAAATTATTTCGTGTGATTTTCCTTTCCGAACCGATTTGCATATTATGTGTTGTTTAGGTTTCGGAATTGATTTGCGTGGAAGGAATTGATTTGTGTGGAACCGATTCCCATATCCTATTTTTCCGAATGGACTATTCATTTTCGACATTTTAATCTGTTAAGCAGATTCATTTTTTTCCTTTGTGATTTCGATTCCAAATTAATGGAATCATCTTATTCTTTAAGCTCACATGTTGAGTAAAGAATTATTTCTCTCAATTGGGTAGTTGTGAATTTTCCGGAATCTTTGAGCTTGTCTTAGGATCATCACCTAAGCAATCTTTTAAGAGGTGTTAAGGCTTTTCCAGTTTGACCTTGCCACCGGATTTCATTAGCTACGAGTTGCGGGAGTTAGCATTCCATTTACCGCATTCTGCACTTGTTATGAAACTTATGAATGACTTATTGTGTCATTCAGTTTGGCCAGCTTATTTCATCCATTTTGTGAATCGAGTGTTCTATAATCTCAATGACTCCATTCTTGTATATATTGATTTTGGATGAAAACAGCAATTTAAAATTTTGCAAATCTTTTTCATAAGATTTATTTATAAGTACAATTTGATTTTGCTCTTAAACGAGCAAAGAATATTCTTAAAGGGTTTTAAGAAACATGTTTATCATATAGAAGATGATTTTGTGATTGTATTGCCCATTGAGTGCTTTAAGAATTCTGGTCGATGCGCTTGATCAACGTTATCGATAGGAGTTTCCTAAACGCTTTGATGAGACAATCAAACACAGTAAATTGACTTGTAAAAATGTAAATTTCTCTAGAAAGATTATTACATAAAGATAAATGTAATTTTGAAAATTTTAGCTTTTCGGGAAAGAAGATTATTTAAAAGGAATTCTTTCTTTTCAATACTCTTATTCTTGTGATTCCCGAAGGAAACCAAGACTTTATCTTTTGTACCGATGCTAATAGTATTGGTTTAGATGCCATTCTCTTGCAAAAGAGAGCGCGCAATCACTTGTGCTTCTAAACCCTAAAAGCCGATCGAGACTAGGTATGTCACTTATGATCTAGTGCTCGCGGCTATTTTTTTGCTTTCCAAGTTTGGCATCATCATCTTGGGGGAGAAATTTGTTCTCCACCTCGATTATAAATTATTGGGATATCTAATTTCTCATAAGGAACTTAATTTGTGTCAACCACATTAGCTCGAATTCCTTACCTCTTATGATCTTGATATCCTTTATACCTCCGGAAAAGGGAAATCGTGTTGCCAATGCACTTAGTCGCAAGCGACAAGCGGTTGTTTTCAGGATGATATCCGAATGGAAGGATCTCGAGGTTTCATCCACTTGTGAAATTCGAGATCGTGTTTCCCATTCATGTTCATCTTATGTAGCCTTGAGGCTCATCCTTCTCTTTTAGATCGCATTCTTGAAGCTCAAAGACTAGATCTTGAATTGGCTCTTCTTAGCCAAAGTTGTAGGGATAAAATTAAAATTGAAAGTTGAAAGACTTCGATATTGATTCTCGTAGCGGCATTCAAAAATTTGGTAGACTTATCGTATCAAATATGAGTGATCTTCGTAAAGACACTTTAGAAGATTCTCATTATTCTAAATTTACCATTCATCCCGGTAGTAGAAAAATGTACGCAGATATGAAGCGACTTTATTACTGGGAGGGAATGAAATTTGATATTGCTACCTTTGTTAAGTGTTGCATGACTTGCCAACTTGTCAAGGCCGAACATCAAAGGCCCGGTGGGTTATTGCAACCATTGGAAATTCCAATTTGGAAGTGGGATCAAATTTCCATGGATTTTATTGATGGCCTTCCCCGTTCTCATTCGGGTCATTATAGCTTGTGGGTGATAGTTGATAGACTTACTATATCCGCCCATTTTATTCCCGTTCGGTCTAACGGAACAGTTCCTCTTTTGGCCAAACTCTTTATCGAGAAAATTGTTAAAGTGCATGGAGTTCCTACTTCAATAGTTAGCAATTGAGATCCATTGTTCATTAGTGGATTTTGGAAGAGTCTTCAAACAGCTTTGGAAACAAAGCTTAAATTTTGCACCGCTTATCACCCCCAGTCCGATGGACAAACCGAGTGTGTGAATCAAACTCTTGAAGATTTTTCTTCGTTCTTGTGTTCTTGATTTTGATGGAAGTTGGAAAGATCATATTTTTCTATTTTCCTATAATAATAGCTTCCAATCTAGTATTGGTATGGCACCTTTCGAGGCACTCTATGGAAGGCCATGCCGATCTCCTTCTTGTTGGCTTGAGGCTGGTGAGAAGCTGGTTTTAGGTCTAGATTTCATTTGTGATTCCACAGAAAAGATTGAACTTATTCGTCATAGGATGAAAGAAGCCCAGAGTAGACAAAAATCCTATGCCGATAATCGAAGAAGGAAATTAGAATTTTCTGTTGGAGATCTTGTATTTATTCGTGTTTCCCCTGTGAATGGAGTTGTACGTTTCAGTCGATCGAGAAAGTTAGCGCCTCGATATATTGGGCCATTTCCTATCACCGAACGTATTAGTTCCATGGCTTATCGCCTTTCATTACCGGCTCAGTTTTCTGTCATGCATGACGTGTTCCACATTTCTCAATTACGGAAATGTCTTCGGGATTCCGAATCAATTCTTGAGCCCGATGTTGTGGAAGAGATTGAAGTTTCGCCGAATTTAACTTATGAGCAGCATCCTATTCGAATTATTGCTTCAGAGGTTAAACGACTTCGAAATAAAGATGTCCCGCTTGTGAAGGTTCAATGGTCCTCAAATCCTAAGGATTTCTCTTGGGAATCTAGAGAATTCATCGAGCGTACACATCCGGACTTAATTTCCCATGCATAGTAAGGTGAACTTCTTATTTCAAATTTCTTTTGTGTTAATATGCTTTTATGGTTGTTACTTTTTATTTCCACCTTATATATTGCGAGGACGCAATTTCTTTAAGGAGGGGAGTCTGTAACAACTAGCATATTTGACGATTATGCATTTGAATATCTTATTTAAATATTTTTATCGTCAGTCGGATTTTAGTCCGAAAAGCTACTTTTTGCATATGGTCAAATTAGGACTCGAGACCACCTCCATTGAGTTCAAAATGACGTTTGCAACCTTTTTGAGTATAAACTTCGATGTGTTTGGAGCTAGCTAAAAATTTGACCTTTTTCACTTTGGGTTTGGGTTCAGCCCTCCTTATACCCCAAACTGAACCATCCCTCCCCATTCACTCTCACTTCCTCCTCTTTTCAGTTCTAAAACATAAATGGTGGGAGAGATGGGAAATTAAAAACTCCAAGCCCTAGTTCCTCTTTCAATCTCAAATTCTTGCTCCAAAAAATCAAAGAGAACCCATTGGTAAGTATCTCTTTCTTCTTCTCCAACTCTTTCTCCTTCCAATTTCAGAAATTCCTAAGCCTAACTTTGGGAATGTTCTTCTTTTAAGCTTTGATTCAAGCTTGTTGTGTTGGAATTGAAGAGTAATTGCTCTTGCCATTGCTCCAAAGCTTCTTCTTCATTTGTTTAGGTTTAAAGGTGAGATTTTTATCTCACATCTATGTCTATATCTATCTTTGTTGTTAGGTATGAATTCCCAACACTTATCCATGCGTATTTGATATTTGGATTGGATTGATTTGGTGTGCATTCCACTTTTTGGTGTTTTGGGTTTAATTTATGTGAAAATCCTTTTATGGATGTTTGAACATGTTTTTGGTGATGCATCGAAGTGCCTATAGGGCTGGGTTGCCGATTGGCGTAAACCCTTAGTGTTCATCGCTCGTTCGATCGCGTTTTGGTTCGGATTCGTCGATTTTTGAGCTAAGCTGTTTTTTTTTGTCTAGCAGAAAAATTCAGACGTTTGTCACCAAATTTAGACGTTTGTGACAAAAATACAGACGTCTGTGATAAAATATAGACGTCTGTAACAAAAAATTTAGACGTCTGAATATAGTTCAAAATGTGTTTTACTCTCTGTTTCAATTTTTGACCTCTGAGCCGTCTGTCACAAAAATTCAGACGTCTGAGATAAAATTTAGACGTCTGTTACAAAAATTTAGACGTCTGAACTGCTAATTTTGCCTAAATTGCCTATTTTCGAGTAAATTTCCAAGGTTTATCGATTTTTTTCGATCCGACTCATTGTTATCAATTATTATCGAGTTTGATGACTTCTTTCTTTGGACTTTTGGAAATATCCATTTTGATGTATTTGATATCGATTTCTTTGGAATTTATTCACATCTTCGAATGTGAATTTTGGCGATTGATTGTTTCTACAATCACTTCTATGATTTGTCACTTTAAAAACATAAAGGTTTCAATACTAGTATTAAATATCAAAACCCTTTCATTAAAACGACTTCAACACTATTTTATTACAAAGCTCGTTTCTTAAAACCGCTTTCCAATCTACTAGTATATACAAGCCTTTACTTCATTCGGATGAGAAATCTAATTAAACGACTTAGCAAAACAGGTGGTATGAAACGCTTGCGTTTACTTCGTCGGTTAATTCTTGGACTTGTTCGATTGAACCTTTTGTGACAATTCCCTAGTGAAGATCTACAGTTTGTTCGTAAATATTTAAGTTAAGCTAGTGGTTATGGGACATGAAGCTAAACTTTTATATTTACTAGCTTAATGTAATTGACACTTCTTGATGATCATGACGATCATTTTTGCGATTTAGACTAGCGATTGAGCGATGTCTCTTTGTCTACGAGGGAGACTAGACCCCGCTTGTGTGATGTTTCGCCATCACATATATGGGGTAGCACCCCATGGTCTTTGGGCCGTCCGTGTGTTTGGACTTCCTTTCGTGTGTTCGAAAAATTAAATGGATAGCTTCCATGAGATAGCTTCTCGTCTGTGTGTTCGGACTTCCCCTTTTTTGTGATTTCTGGATTTCGTGTGTTGATTTCTAGAATTTATTGCTTCACCTATTTTCGTGATTTTTATTGATATGCTTTATCAATTTTCACGTTGGTGCTTTAGTGTGTCATTGACTTGTTACGAATACAAGTTTTGGGTATGATTCCCTCTTTGGATCTTTGAGAAGATTCTTGTGATATTGATTAATCTTTTGTTGATTATCATTTTCATACTTTTAGTAGTATGCCATTATGGATATTATATGTTTATGCCATATCTCTTATTCAATACCATGTCATCTGATATTTATCGTTAGACTGATCCGTTTATTATTTTCTTATGAAATGATACTCGGGTCAGACCGGGATGTTACAGGTGCTTCTGCTTGACTCCTCATCAGGGATTCATTACTCTGACTTTTGGCTAACTACTTAGATCAGTAGTTTTTGGATGTACACGTTTGAGAGATAGACTCTTTGTTGTATACTTATTCTTTTGTATAGCATGTGTTGCTATTCTTTTGTATTATCGTGGATCTTTCTGACCACTACTCTGATCTTTCTGACCACTACTCTGATGTACACTTTCATGTGTTATATATTTATTTCATATCTTCTTCCGCCTATGTGATATGGATGTCTGTGACTGATTGTGTTATGTTTATTTCTATGTTGGTTTCCGAAGATTATATAGCCACCGTGTGATAGCTTTGAGTCTGTGTCGGTGTGTCGGATTTCCTCCTTAAATGACATGCATGCTATACTATCTAACATATCGGTGCTCGTACAAAGAAGTTACATGGATGGTCGCTCCTCAACAGCCTTATTCTCCGTGCTAGTCGACAGCATTATCTCGTAGTGTTCTTGGCTAGTGTGGGCATAGAGGTGGGGCGTCACAAAAACCCTAGTCTCTATTTCACACAAAAACTCCATTTTTAAAAAAAAATCAAAATCAACATGCCTCCTCGTTCAAAGAGATCAAGAGAATCGTCTTTCGGTCCGTCCGACGATCAAATTCGGGTATGGTTATGGAATGATACTGCCGCTACTCACTTTAATAGCATGAAGAATTCCAAATTATTTGAAGGAAATTTCATGAAATTTCTAGATTTTGCAGGTAATAGAATTCGCGAGATGGCGAAGCAAAATCATTTTGATAATTTTATCGGATACGATGCTAACAATGTCAAAAAATTTCATCTTTTAATTAAGCTTTTTCTTGCAAACATGAATCTAGATCATCATAACCCACCAAATCATGTTGATTGTGTATGGTCAATAGTTTGTGGTGTGAAATATTTTTGCCTTTACAACGATTAGGACATATGTTACGTTGTTCATCTCTTAGAACGGACATTGATGATATTGAAGTTGACATGCTTCACCGTGATGAAGTATCTCATCTTTTCTTATCCGACCAACTTACCAATCTCAATGAACTTAAATCAAGTGCATTATGACCCCAAGCTTGCCTAATTCATCGTGCTTTAATTTGTTCTCTACAACCCCGCACTAGTAGTGTAACGACCCGCGTTTTCCGATAATTCAAAATATTAATTCAATAAAATTTTGGAATTTAATATTGGAAGAAGATAAAATTTACAATTTATTAATGAGAAAATAACTGGAAATAAGAATTAATAATATTGTTTGAATGTTAATAACAACTATTTTAATGTAATCACAATCAATTAGAATAATTGTAAAGTTAATTTGGTTAGAAACTGTAAATAAGGGATAATCTAATGTTGGATTTAAATGTTGTAATTATATGTTATAAATCGGGATATGAAAATGAATTAACTAGTATGTAAATTTAGTAGCTTTCATTTATAAACAATAAACTTGGAAATGTGTTTGAATTATTAATGTATAATAATTGCTTTAATTATCAATTTGATATTTAATCCGGTAAATTAATTTGGAAATCGATAAAATTTAATATAATTGAAATACTACAATTAATATGGTATAAGATGATAACTGTAGACTATTGATGTAATAAAACGTAAACTAATGTTAATTATAGCCATAAGATGACAGTTGACTAAATAATAAGATGTAAATCAAAATAAATGAATTTATTTGAATTTAAATTATAATTAATGAATTTATTGCAATTGAAATTGAATATTGTAATTAGTGCAATATTTAACGTAGAAATTTATTTAAAAAGACTATAAAGTACTAGGTAATCAAAAGTGATAAAAATAGTTAGTTATAAAATTTGAATTTGAAAATGATTAATTTAATTTAATAATAATTTATTTAATTATCATGAAAATAGGCATTTTGGCCACTGTCTCGGATTTCGACGAAACTAGTTTCATCGGATCCGTAACGGTGGATTATTGTAGGATTTCAAGTTTCGTAGCGATCAGACTTGTCGTTTGATCGTACGGGCTCGAAACGCGTAGAAATCAATTTAATGAATTCAATTTAAATAAGCTGATTTTAAAAGCTAACTTCTGTATATAATGGAATTTGGGTTTGAAACTTGTTCCATTGAGTTTAAAAATATTGAAAACATCTATTTCGATATACTGGATGACCCACTTTCATTTCGGAAATGAAACGGGCTTTTCGGGTCGTCATTATCATTTCGAACCAATTTGAATTGTCCATTCATTCTTATTTGTTCGTGTCAATATAAATAGCTTTCTTTCCTAAACCCTAGCAGCCTTTTATTTCTGTCTGTATGTACAATTCTATCTGTCTGTTCTTCCTTCTTCCAATGGCAGAAACCAAATTCCAATTACAAACTCTAAATTCAATTTCAAATTCAAATCGACATTCAAACTCCTCAAACTATGTCATATAATATATCGTTAGAAATCTCTTGAAGAGTGTAATCTACTGCAGTGATTCGTTTTCCAATTGGATGCATCGTTTGACCAGAAATCGAGGATAAACCTCGGCCGTCCATATTAGGGTTTTTCGATCCAACGGTGGATCGTCGACCGTTTGACGATCGTAAGGCGGCGTTGGGAAGAGGATGAAGAGCAGGTCCAAGGGGTGGTATTCGTTCGTGGTAGAGGCACTTGAATTTGCCATGATTTGGCGTTGAACGACAAGAATAACGGCAGCGGCGCGACCACTTGGTGGCGTTTTCATGGTCCCGAGGGGGGAAAATGGTCGGCCAGAGGTGGGAAGGCTATTGGCGTGCGTGGATCGTCGTGAAGATGGCTGTAGGTGGCAACAAAATTCGTTGAAGAATGGAAACTCAGGGAGGGTTTCAATGAGTGCTGTAGGGTTTAGGTGTGCATACGAGAGGTTGGGTATGGTGACGTGTATTACTTTTATTTATTTTAATTTACATCGTATAACTTCTAGCGATCATATCTTTTGCATATGAGCTCGGATTTACACGCGGTTTTCTTCGATGCGATCGTATCGAAATTTTGGATATTATGGGATTGGTTTGGTCAAATTCTACGATTATTGAAATTTGGGCCTTCATTTGGATTTTAAATCGATTTGAAACCAAAGGTGAGTGTTTTAACCCACTCACAACTACTAAATTTTCTTATGTTAGTTTAATTGAATTTACGATATGATTGGAAGTAGATTGATTGCTGTTTGATATATTTAAATGGTCATTCCAGTTAAATATGACTTTTATTGAATATAATCGCCATTTAATTTAATATTGAATTTTAAATTACCAGTTAATACCTGCTAATGATAATCAGTCAAATTGTTGTTATTTATTGGTTGATTTGAGTGATGATTGTGATGGATGTTTAATTGTTGATATTGGATGACTGGATGTTATGTTATTATATATTGTTATCACACTGCAAGTTCCATTAGTTATCGATAGGAAAATCACTATGGGTTGAAATGATACATACCCGAATGGACTTATAGAGTAGGAAAAAATCGTTATGGGTTGAAATGATAGACTCGAGCGATATTATGGATTTTGAATTTTAACTCAAGATTGCGGGTTGAAATGATATATACCCGTAAATATGAATTATTGCGGGTTGAAGTGATATATATCCGTATCACTTGACCATAGGGTAGAGAATTATATATGGACACCGGATTGATTAAATTAAATGATTTTAATCCTTAATTTTGAATCCAGTTAAATGATATTATGAAGTAAAATTAGATTTATATGAACTGAACTAGTTTCAAAATCCAAGTTTTAAAATGTTGGAATTAGAATTGGTTTAAATGAATTGTATAAAGAATCTAAATTGAAATCTTAAGAGTTGAGTTTTGAAATATAAATGAAATTTATCGAAATTGAGTTATTGAAAATGTTTGAATATTTAAACTTTGAAATCTTCTAAATTTGAAGTAGTTTAAATTTATAATTCAAACATGGATTAGAAATCGATATAGATTTAAATGGTTTTATTGAGAATCTGAATTGAATGATAAAAATTGAGTTTGTTAATTTGAAAGCTGGATATGGTCCGGATTTGTTGAAATGGAAGAAATAGTTTAATTTGATATTAATTTCAAATTAATTATTTTAATATAAACTATTTAAAAATTATATTATTTTAAATTCAGATCTATTTAGATTTTCAAACCATTTTATATTAAACTATATTAAACCTATTTTAACTATTTTAAACCATCTAAACTATTTTAATCTATTTTAAGCTATTTAATCTATTTTAAACTATTTTAATCTATTTTAAACTATTTTAAACTATTTTAATCTTATTTAATCTACTTTAAACTATTTAAACTATTTAAGCTATTGTAATCTATTTAAACTATTTTAAACTGCTTTAAACTATTAAAACTATTTTAAACTATTTAAACTGTTTATGACTATCTAAACTATTTTCTAAATCTAGAAAGGTGCAAGGTTGAACTGTTATATTTAAATCTTTGATTTAAAAGTGAATATGGTTAAATGAATGATATAGCCTACGTTGGAATTTGAAATGACATATTTTGAGTAGATATGATGATTTTGAAATGAGGGTTTAACCTATTTTGTGGATATGATTTCGAAAGTGATATGATTTCGAAAGTGATATGATTTCGGAAGTGAATATGATTTTGAAAGCGATGATTTTTTAGAATATAATATTTTAATATCAATTATGAATTGATTTTGGAAATGTAAAATAACCATCCGGTGTGAAATAAGCGTTTGGTTGTTAAAGAGACCAGGATCAGATATTGTCATACTCTCTGCCAATACCGAAAACCACTTTAACAACTGTGCACATGGTGGAGATTCCAGAATGAAGTAGGATGGTTCGGCGAACAATTCTGTATCAGGTATTAACATAGCCCCGACTCCCTTGAGTCAACTTGATGTGACTAAATCAGGAGCCACGCCGGGCCAAGTGAGGTCGCACCTCCAATCGAACATGCTTCTTCGACACCATATTATGAATTTGTGATTGATTTTGTGGTCAACCCTCGATTTGATTTTGGGAGTGTGTTCCGAGGTGGGCGGTAGTAGCTACTATGTGTTACCACCGGTCCGGATCCACAATGGTAGTATCCTACCCTGGGCATTGCCTCGTGTACCTTGTCACATGCCCTATCGTGCCCACTACGAGTTTGGTTTGTGTCGTACCTATGGAGTGCTCCCTGATAGCCCACCAGCTTATAGTGGAGTTTACAGTACTGTATAGACTATGACATTTATATAAAATGTGTTAAGGGGGATATGGGTAATGCCTTAATGCTATTTTAATACTTTACTTTATTGATAGGCATATTATAATAGCGTATATTATTACATAGTAAATAGTTTAACAGATCCTTAGGAGATGGTAATCCCGAACATCTCTTAAGTTATTGCACGCACTTTAGACACTGGATAAGAGATGTAAAACCCTGTAAACATCTCTAAAGCCATTGCACTCATATTTATTTATTGTTGATTTAACTTACTTAAGATCTTTTAGTTCTGACTCGAGTGTTTTGTTTTTTCATTACGCTCGGGTCAGTTAGAGCTTTTCAGTGTATTGAAGACTTTATTTCTGGAGGAAGAAGATGGATATTTGTATGCTATTTATTATTATTTATCCCACTGCATCATATTGTTCCTCTACATTATTTATTTATTCCTGCTGTATGTAACTCTAATGTATGTTGTAAAAGTGTAATCAAATGTTATTTGTAAAACAGCTTTATGAACTGCTTATTTGATTATTATATTTTGTCATTCCGTTGTGAGATCTGCGTTTTCTTTTCTTTCTCTTCTCTTTATTTTCTTATTTACCCCACAAGAATCCTCCCTTTTGAATGGTTTGAGTCTGACATGTGTGGTTTATTGTCGATTTGAATCGTCCAAAAAGGTGGGTCATTACAGGTAGTTATGAGAAAGTGTACAAATGGGATTTTCAAGCTCTATATGCTATATATTCTCATCAACAAGTCAATTGGGGGAAAATTATTTTAGACGATTTTCAAAATATCACGATACGACGAAAATACAAAACCATTCACTATGGGGCCTACATTATGCGCATCCTACAAAACTTTGTTGTACAAGTTCCGAATTTGGATTAGCCCACCATAAGTGAGTTAGGTGCTAAAACTTTGGGTCTAATGGGTCTTTCAAATCGTCCTCCTCCTCAACAAATAATTTATTTTCAACAATGGGCACAAAATAATGAACGGGGTGTTCCTCAACCTCATGACACAAATATCCCCTCCTCTTCACAACCTCACCAAGAAGAAGAAGAGGATGACGATTCAATTCAAATTGTTGGCCTGGATGCTACACCAAGACAAGCTGTTATCACTTTATCCCATAACCAATCCAAACTTCATCGTGATATCAAAAGAATTGAAAAGAAGGCGGAAAAGAAATTAAATTCCCTCAAAGGATTTCTTACCAAAATTTGGGACAAGATTTCATGCTCTGGTTCAACATCAACCGCAGTTTATAATCCGACTCCCTTTGAAAGGTCTTCTTCTTCATTTGTAAAGGTCACTTATTGCAGTTTGTTGGTGATAATAAAAAAACATATAATGTATAGTATTTGTTTTGTTTAACCTATTTGTTGTAATTTACTTATAACAAAAAATTCTGCTTGCTACTGTATAATATCAGTTTTGTTTCACATTGGTTAGGTGATGCATCTTTTTAGTTCATTTATTGTATGATTTTCTATTTTACCTGATTAGGTTGTGTTTAAATTGCCTTTTGCATCCATATGTACCCGTTTAGATTTTGCATTCGGTTAGCTTTTGCATCCATATATACCCGATTAGGTTATGCATCGGTTAGCTTTTGCATTATGTGGTAAGCTCAGTTAACTGGTCTTAACTTAGTTATATATTGGTTTTCATATGTATTCAATTAACCGAGCATCCAGTTAGTTTTTGCATCCGTACATATCGAATTAGGTTGTGCATCCGGTTAGGTTTTGCATTCGATGATTAGCTTGGTTAACAATTGTTCTAACTCATTTATAGAGTTGTTTCCATAAGTATTTGATTAGGTTGCCATCCGGTTAAGTTTTACATCCATATGTACCTAATTAGGTTGTACATCCGGCTAGCTTTTGCATTCATACATCCATTAAGACTAGAGTACGTAACACTTTTCAAATGTTGAGCAGTGTATTACTCATAGCTGATGGAGATACCAAGAGGTTACATACTGATAGTTATTGGATATTCATGGAATGACTGACTTGATAATTTTCTGTTGGTTAATATAACTAAGATCAAACAAAAAATATCGGTGTGACAAAATTACGCGGTTTTCTTAACTTAAGAATGCCATTAATCTTCAGTGTGGAAGTTCTGCTTTAATTATAGTTAAGTCATAGCACAATGTCCATTAAACGACTATAGTTGGTTCACGTGGAAGCATTGGAAGCGAACACTATTCAAGAGAGGATTCATTTTGTTAGTTATATGAGGTTAGTATCACGGTCAACTGAAGTCAACTCAAAGTCAAAGTCTCTGGCTATAACATTTTGGTTAATTATTATTGTTGTCGAACTAAGGACTTTGTGTTTGGACTATACAATTGAATGTGGATGATATTGGAATTTTGACCATTACCAAATTCCATAAGGTGAAAGCGATATAGATTGGACGAAGAGAATTGATGTAAATAAAAGTCACAACCGGGTAACGCTTAACAAAGTAAAATTGGATTCTACAAAAACCAAGTAAGCGATAAATTTAGCCAAAATGTCACACCACCTGCTAAGTGACGTGTGAATGTTAATATTCGAATAGCTCGATATTAATTACTGAAAGAAGTTACACCTAAAGAGTCGCACAACTAAATTATTGAATAATCCTTGGCCACATGATTTAATTAGTTTATAATTGTTATACACTAATTAATATTTGTGAAATATTAGTTAAAAAATTTGATTTAGATTTGATGAACAAATATTATTAAATGTATTTATAATAGTCATAAATATATTAATCGATATACAATATTTAGACTAGTTTACATTGGATTTAAATGTAAAATATTTTATTCGGGCTTTAAATTGGTTTGAAGCCCATATAGGGGGCTGGTTGGTTCGACTATCATGGAGCATAGTGGGCGGCCATATGGTGGTTAAAGGGTCTAGGGTTGAATGGATAAGAGGAAAGAAAGAGTAAGAGAGAAATATGAATCTTGATCCAATTTATCTCTACATTTCTTCCTCTATAAAAGCATCTCCACCCACTTTCTTTTCTAATTTTGAGCCCCCTATCCCTCTTAGATCTAGCCGAATTCTTCATCCCTCCTTCTCCACTGTCTAAGCACAAATCAAATAAAATTAAAAACTATTCGATGGTCGGTGGTCTGCCATTCGGGAGATAGCACCTTCATAATTGGAATTTGATTCTAGAGTTTATTTCAATGCTTCAAGGTGCGGTTCTTTAGCATTACTGAAAGATAATTATTTGATCTATGATTATATTCTAATTATAGATAGAAAATTTGTATATCATATATTGCTTTATTAGTTAGGTGACGATTCTAGTGTATCAATATATCGTCACATTCAAAATGGCTATTTGTTTAAATGCATTTATATATTTTTAAAAAAAATTCTTGACATATATATGCCATGATGCTCACGAATTATGATTAAAAAATTTATTTTTTGTTATTTAAATGAATTTAATGTACACTATTTAAATAACATAAACTATAGAATTTAAATACAAAACTTTATACTATACAAAATATGTTTTAAAAATCCATAGAAATAGTTGTATACTTGATATAATTTTAAGCATAAACAATAAAATTTTAATATACACACACATATACATATACATATATATTAATTATTATTAAAATCAATTCATCAAAATAAATCTTTAAATAGATAAATATATCATGTAAAATATAATTTAAATTTTATAAAATTACTTTTATACCTGAAAAACTCTCGAATGCAATAAAAATTTAATTTATGTATATATTAATCGATATTAATATAAATGCCAAAAGTTAAAATTTAGTTTTAATTTTGCTTTTAAATTACAAAATATATTTTGAAATATTCAAATGCTAAAATATCATCTAGATGTTTTTATAAAATATCAAAGATTTAATTATAATTTCGAAACATAATTCTATATATAATATTATAATTTTATTTCAAATCAAAAATTTTGAATTAAATTTTAAAATAAAACAATCTAATTTTTCCATGAGTATCATTAGGTAAGTATACATATATATTTTAACATATTATATATATATATATATATTCCATTCATATATTTTATACAAACACACACACGTGCACACACAAGCGTGCACACATACATATATATTATTAAACTATTTATAAGAATATATATATTATAAAAAAATTATTTTTGGTTTTACAATAAAACAATTAACTAAATCTTATGATATACTGTATATGTTTTGTATAAATAATATATATATATATATATATATATATATATTCATTTATTTTATAATTCCATATATATATATTTATAATCATCCAAAATAAAGTGTGTGTGTCTGTATATATATTATATATATATTTGTAATATTTTATATGCATAACTTAAAGTATATAAACATGCATTTGGATGATATATTCGTATATTGGAATAGCTAACATATCCGCTGCAGTGTAAATCTTAGCACTTATACACGGGCATGTTATACCTTGCACAGTTTGCTATGTTATACATGCACACACACATATATATGTGTATATGATACACACACCCACGTATACATAATATAATACTAATCCAAAGAATAAAATTATTTTATAAATTTAAATAAAATAATGATTTTATTTAAAGAAATTTAGAAATGTTCTAAATGAATTAGACTTCAAAAGCCCAATAAAGATCCAATATGGTAAAAAAATTGAAATTCATCCATAACTTCAATTGCGGACTGGCCAAGTTCCAACAATGATGTATAAAGTCCTTTATAAGTATGTTTTTTAGTTTCCGTAAGTCCCATTTAGCAACTCTCAAAAAAAATATCATGTCCCTTCTTTGTTTGGATTAGTTTCATTTTCTCATAAATGCAATAACATAAAAGAGATAAATTTTATTAGAAATATACAATTAATATGTTTTAATTCAATTAACATTGTATATACATGAAAAACTTACTAGAGGGAGCATGGAATGGCCTGACATATTTTTTGGTTTGTCCATAAACTTTTTGATAAAAAATTTTAATGACCAACATTGTTAATGGCCATGAGACCAAATTCTTTTTCTCAAAATCCAAAATATATGGCAGAATCCTCCGTCTTATTATTTGCTAATTGTTCGGAAAGAAAAAATCGTTAGAATTCGCATTATGATTAAAAGGGGTAAATCTTCATTATTTTCTTTTGTTTTTCTCTTCATCCCTTCTTTTATCCTTTCTTCTATCTAATTTTTTTTGATGCACCGCACATCCCCAAATTTTCTTCTCACAAAATGCTTAAACTAAGATGAAATTGTAATTTTTGTCATAATGGCTAGTGGTTCTATGTTTACTCTAGCAAATGGTAATCCAAAAAGCAAACTTATGTCTTCACTAGTAACTTTTATTTTTCCATGTCCAAGCGAAAAGGTTTCTTCTTCTATTGAATAATATTCCATTAGTGCACCTATGTTGCTTGCCATTTTCTTAAATTTCATTGTTTTTATTTTATTTTCATAGAATACACGAAAGAAATCGTAAAACAGGATAACATTTGTAAAATTCATTCTTCATTTAGTCATTCCTTTTTCCTTTTTGACTAGATTTAGGCCTTGGAAGGTTGCATTGGGGTCATGTTTATATGCTACTGTTATAAAATTTTCCCTTTCTTATTTTCTTCTTTTGAACTGTTTGAGTTTGAGGTTTTCTGCAGGAAGTATTCTTTTTTATAAAAGGTACTTTATTAACATACTAAAAGAGTGGCATATACTTTCATAATATGTCTCGTTAAAAGCTCGCAACCCCCCAAACGTAATTAGGTGACTTGATAGGAAAAAGAGTACATATTATGTCCGTATATTAACATTACAACATAACTAATTGCCAGAGAAACCCCTTGTCAAACAGATGGAGGAGTAATAACAATGGAAAACACACTCAAAACCATCCATACGAGCAATAGAGGTGGCTAGCGGTACAAATTCAAAAGGAATAAAAATAAAGAGACAATACAAAAAAAGAAATAAAGCAAAATCTTCCATATGGAATGGCACGTGACCCGTCCACATAACCAAAGCATGACAAACATCTCACGAGAAAGCTATGACATTCTGCAACATCGAAGAGTGTGGAGAGAGAGACGGTCAAAGTATCTTAACCAAACTCAAATTTCACAGATCTTAATTTACCAAAATTCACCAAAAATGAAAGACTGGGCTATTCATGTTTAAGGCTCAAGTTGTACGAGATGAAACTAAGCATCGATTCAAGTAGAGGGTCTACCCAGAGGTCATGGCGGTCGAAATTTTTATCTAGGGGTATCAATGATTCCAAAGTTTTGCTTCTTTAGTTATCTTAGAATGGTCCAATCTATGCTTTATTAAGTTACTTATGTCTTGCTGTGTAATTATGTTTCTTAGCTGGATTGGAATTTGAATACCTTTAAAAACCCGATCGTTTCTCTTTGTCCAAATATGCCAAATCATGGTTGTAAAAACCACACTGGTTAGATGTTTAACAGTCGCATCTTTCTTCTGTTGTAGCCATATAATTTGCAGTAATTATGAAATGTCAGATGTTGTACCAATATTGATGTTTAGTTTTTGCATCATGTCTATAAGAATTTGCTTAGAGTACTCACAGTTGAAGAAAAGATGACTATAGTCTTCATTATGCTTTTGACACAGCACACACAGTGTGCCTATGTTGTTGTTCTATCTAAACACTCTATCTTTTGTGTTTAGTTTATTTAAATTAGCTAAGAGAGTGCATGTGGACATCTTAGAGGCACAATATTGATCCCAAATTATCTTGGCCCTGTTGTGTTTTGTGTATTTATTCCTAATTTGATTCCAAGCAGTTTTTAACGAGAACTGACCATCATTGCTGAGGATCCAATACAAGTAATCTTGCTGTGTATGATTATGAATTTTGATGTTTTTCACAATATTGTACTTAAAAATGTTAGCGCCACTGTAGTGCATTCGAATGCACTACAGTATATGATTATGAATTTTGATGTTTTTCACAATATAGAATACCATCACTATAGGGGTCGGCCATCATCACTTTTCTATTTTTCGAATGCCAAGACCCCTGTTAGCGCCAAAATTGGTCACTAACACCCAAATCCAGATGAAAGCACCAAATCACAGTCATAGGACAAAGATAGAGTGTATGTAGAGAGTATAAATATGAAGAGCAGTAAAAATTAAAAAGAAAGCAGTAATAACAAAGGATTTATAGTGGTTCGGCTGACTCCGGCCTACATCCACTCCATAAATTTCCTTTTTATTGATCTCAGAATCAATTACAGTTACAATCCAGAGTTTTTAAAACAATAATGGCGGAGTAGCCGTAGTGGAGAAGATAAAGGGAAACAGAATCAAGATCCCCTTTTCTGAACCCACACATGCTGTATTTATAGGCAAAACCCGAGTTGTTGGGCTTCCTGAGTGGTCCGGGCCCATCAACACCATAGCCGATCCAAAATCATCATGATGGCCGACCCTAAACTCTGAGCATGCCAATCCAATCTTGCCCCGGGAGTGACTCGGAGAAAATCCATCCCTGACTTGAAGTAGAATAGTGGCTGGCCCGAAGTAAACTTCACTTCTTCCAGTGCCGACCCTATGCTGAACCTACCACGGCCGACCCGAACTTCATCCTACATCGACCCGGAGCTGGAATGTCTGCCGATCCCATTGAGGTATTAGGACATGCCGACCCAAGTATAACCCTATGTCGATCCCAAGTTTGTTCCTTGCCGACCCACTCCAATCACCGATCCACACCACTACCGACCCATACCACTACCGATCCGCTTCATCATGACCGAACCACCTTCAATGCCGACCCACTCCAATCACCGATCCACACCACTACCGATCCATACCACTACTGACCCACTTCATCAAGACCAAACCACCTTCAATGCCGACCCACTCCAATCACCGATCCACACCACTACCGATCCATACCACTACCGACCCACTTCATCATGATCGAACCACCTTCAATGCCGACCCACTCCAATCACCGATCCACCCCACTACCGATCCATACCACTACCGACCCACTTCATAATGACTGAACCACCTTCGAAGCCGACCCACTCCAACCATCGATCCACACCACTATCGAATCATCCCAATACCAACCACTTCATCATGACCGAACCACCTTCAATGTCGACCCACTCCAATCATCGATCCACACCACTACCGACCCAAAGCATGTCGATCCAATCTTGTGAACTCCTACCGACCCCAAGCAACTCGAAGCACAACTCAACGTGACTCGAAGAAAACTCCATGAAAACTCGAAGCAAACCTAGGCATGACTAGAAGTAAACTTCGGGTGACTCTCTACAACTCGACTTTTGTCGAACCCATATTTCGAGTATCCCACGACTTTTGTCCATCGTATGTGCCGAACCCTGGCTTCATAATCATGATCATCATCCGTGATTGATTGTCTACCAATCTAGTTGACTTAAACTCATCGTATTCCAGTCTCGACAAACGAGTAGTCGATTTAGTTAAATCCGCCTGTCCACGGCCTTGCTAAAAGGTGGGTTAACATTTGCCCCCCAAAACATGCCTTGCGGTGGGAAGGCATGTATGAATAGCTTTTGATTTATCATCCAAAGTCCATATGTCATCCATAGCCATACCATCTGATCCAGAATCCAATCTTTTTTATCCAAGTGTCATTGCCGTATCCTTATCTAAATCCACGACTGCTCCGAGTTGATATCCGATCCCTATCCAGTAACCAAATCCTTATTCAATTCCATGTCCATCTGAACCCGATAACTGAGTTATTATCCATCCATATCCCATAACCAATAACCAAATCCATGACCTCTCCGGGTCCTTGCCAAGCATAATCCATACTTAGCGACCTGTGTTAAGTAATGCCATGGTGTTCCTGGTACAATGTCCCAGAACGTTGAGTGATTCCGTGGCTTAAGTCCTAAGCTGAATCATGGTCGCTACGAACCCTTGCCGAGCATAGTCCATACTTGACGACCTGAAATAGTAACCGATAGATAATACGAGGCCTAAGTCCTAGGCCGAATCCTGGTCTCTCCGGACCGTTGCCGAGCATAGTCCATGCTCGACGACCTTTTAGCCAAAAACCAAATAAAAGTCAATCAAAATCCAATCCAAAATCCAGATTCAAACCAGAAAACCAAAAATCCATATCAAAAGTCCAAATCAAAATCCAAATAAAAAGTCAAGCATCCAAACCAAAATCCAAACCAGAAAACCAACAAAACTTGGAGTTCAAACCAAACTCCGAAACCAAAGTAGGAAAAGCAAGTGTCCAAGCTAAAAAGAAAAAAAAGATTTCACAAACCAGAGCGTCCTGGTCTATCATCATCTCAGAGCATGCCTAAGGGTTATCTCCGTCCCCATACATGAGTAAGTGATTCAACCGTTTGCCCGGAGTTTGTTACTTATTCCAAACCATCATGATTAGTTGATGACCAATCGACTACCATTCCTGGGCCTTGCGCCATCGTTGTTTGAGGCAGGTGGTGGCTGCTCCTGTTCCACCGCCGCATTTCGAGTTTCGACATATTGCCGCAACTGACCATTCCGTACATGTTCCTCGATTATATCCTTTAGATGCCTGCAGCTGTTAGTATCATGCCCGTCCAGGTCATGAAAGAGACAGTGCCTTTTTGATGCCCTTTCTCATTCTGAGGGTTCCCTCCTTGCCGGCCTTCGATAAGGAAGGTGATCCCGAGTGTCCAAGTATATCCGTTCCAATGTCTCATTCGGTCCTGTGTAAGTGGAGAATTTTGGTTCTCCCCAGCGCTTCCTCTTTCCTTTATCCTTATCTTTACCCGAGCTTTCACCGGACGGTTCTCCATCCTTAACCATGTTTACTACCTTTGACCTCATATCCAAACATGCATCCTCTTGTCGAATGGATCTCTCAGCTTCATGAAAGAATTCCCCAAGATCCATCGGTGTATTCCGTATCAAAGATACTTTGAAATCCGAATTATCCCTGACTCCTGACATCGCAGCCATCAGAACTATTGATGGATCCGGTCGATCCACCGAAGTAACTGTTGCATTAAACCGAGTTAAGAAAGTCCTGAGCGATTCATCCGCCCTCTGCTTAACTGACGTCAGTGTCATCACATTCTTCGGCCTTTTGATGTGAACTCGAAACTATTTTAAGAACCTATCCACTAGTTCTGTCCATATTCTAATAGATCCATCCTCCAGCCGTCTGAACCACATAGCAGCTATATCGGTCAAGTACAAGGGGAAACACCGGACCATAACCTCCTCCGATGCCCCCAACACTTCCATATGCCTTGTGTACCTCATCAAGTGATCAGTGGGATCTGTCTTACCCTTGTATACTTCCAGAGTGGGCAGCTTGAAATCGGGTGGATTCCTAGCCATCCTGATGTTACGGGTAAACGGACTTTTGTTTACCCCCTCCAAATCCTTGTTTGTCAGACCTCCACGAATAGTTTGCCTGATAATGTCAGCTAATCCAGTGTTATCTACCAAGGGTTGCCCCCCATCTCCGTTTCCTAACTTCCCTCCAAGTCCTCGAGGGAATTCCGGTACATACTCCTCGTCACGCACTCCCGTATTCCTGTTGGCGTAGGGCTGTGCAGCGTCATCTGGTATCCCTCCATGGATTAGTCCAGCATTACCTGGTGTCGTTCCCTTGAGTCTAGGTCCATCCAAATTGATAGTTGTTTGCTGATTGGGGGCTGCCCCCTGCTGAACCACTCAATCTACTTACCTGTTGAGTCCTTCTAATCCAGCTCCATGGATTTGAGCTCCTGCTGTTCCCGCCTGTCCAAATTGTCTAAGAAGTGTCTGCATCATTTCCTCTTGCCTTTTCGTCAACTGCTCCTGCATAGAATGCATCATAATCTGCATCTCGTCCCTAGTGATGTAGACGGATGCTTGATCTGACCCAGCTCCAAAGGAGGCCTCTTGAGTTCCTTCTTGATTGCTCCTTTCTGTCACTTGTATCCTTGTCGATGGCCTAACCAATGCTTCCCAAAATCCGAGTTCCTAAGCCTTTAAATCCAAAATCCAAGCTTCTGAATCCCTGAGTGCTAGCTCCCTCAGTGAAAGCACCAAAATGTTAGCGCCAAAATTGGTCACTAACATCCAAATCCAGATGAAAGAACCAAATCACAGTCAGAGGTCAAGGATAGAGTGTATGTAGAGAGAATAAATATGAAGAGCAGTAAAAATTAAAAAGAAAGCAGTAATAACAAAGGATTTATAGTGGTTCGGCTGACTCCGGCCTACGTCCACTGCAGAAATTTCCTTTTTATTGATCTTAGAATCAATTACAGTTACAATCCGAAGTTTTTAAAACAATAATGGCGGAGTAGCCTTAGTCGAGAAGATAAAGGTAAACAGAATCAAGATCCCCTTTTCTGAACCCCCACATGCTGTATTTATAGGCGAAATCTGAGTTGCTGGGCTTCCTGAGTGGTCCGGGCCCATCAACACCATAGCCGATCCAAAATCATCATGATGGCCGACCCTAAACTTCGAGCATGCTGATCCAATCTTTCCCCAGGAGTGACTCGAAGAAAATCCATCCCTGACTCGAAGTAGAATAGTGACTGACCTAAAGTAAACTTCACTTCTTCCAGTGCCGACCCCATGCTGAACCTACCACGGCCGACCCGAACTTCATCCTACATTGACCCGGAGCTAGCATGTCTGCCGATCCCATTGAAGTATTAGGACATGCCGACCCAAGTATAACCCTATGCCGAGCCCAAGTTTGTTCCTTTCCGACCCACTCCAATCACCGATCCACACCACTACCGACCCGCTTCATCATGACCGAACCACCTTCAATGCCGACCAACTCCAATCACCGATCCACACCACTACCGATCCATACCACTACCGACCCACTTCATCATGACCGAACCACCTTCAATGTCGACCCACTCCAATCACCGATCCACGCCACTACCGATCCATACCTCTACCGACCCACTTCATCATGACCGAACCACCTTCAATGCCGACCCACTCCAATCACTGATCCACACCACTACCGATCCATAACACTACCGATCCACTTCATCATGACCGAACCACCTTCAATGCCGAACCACTCCAATCATCGATCCACACCACTACCAACCTACTTCATCATGACTGAACCACCTTCAATGCTGACCTACTCCAATCACTGATCCACACCACTACCGATCCATACCACTACTAACCCATACCACTACCGACCCAAAGCATGCCGATCTAATCTTGTGAACTCCTACCGACCCCAAGGAACTTGATGCATAAATCAATGTGACCCGAAGAAAACTCCACAAAAACTCGAAGCAAACCTAGGCATGACTAGAAGTAAACTCCGGGTGACTCGTTACAAATCGACTTTTGTCGAAACCCATATTTCGAGTATCCCGCGACTTTTGTCCATCATATACGCCGAACCTTGGCTTCATAATCATGATCATCATCCGTGATTGATTGTCTACCCATCTAGTTGAGTCAAACTCATCGTATTCCAGTCTCGACAAACGAGTAGTCGATATAGTTAAATCCTCCTGTCCACGGCCTTGCCAAAAAGGCGGGTGAACAACCCCCTTCATCTTTAGTCTTGAAAACTTCATCCCATCTCAACTTATGTGCTTTCGACTTCCATATAAAGTTAGCACATAAGGAGTTAATTCTCTGGACAACTGATCCAGGAATTTGTGAAATTTGAATCCAAAATTGGATCATGGGCTGTATTACTGTGTTCACTAATTCTATTCCACCACTTATATTTAGCAGTTTTCTCTGCCATGATTGAATTTTTTATGAATTTTTTCAATAAGAGGGCCATAATCCCTAGCATTAAGTTTATTGTTCGAAAGAGGGATTCCTAAATACATGACTGGTAGACTGCCCATACTGATATTTAGTAAGTTGGCTATTTGCTGTTTTTTTGAAGCCCCTTTACTAAAAAATATGATTGATTTGGTATCATTCATGTCTAAACCAGTAAAAAGCTTTAACTGCTGTAAAGAGTGCTTAATGCATTCAGCGTTCTTTATAGTGGCTTTATCCGTTATTAAAATGTCGTCAGCATATAAAAGGTGGATAATAATGGGATCGATATTGTAAATAGGGGTAATATTACCTTTCATGTGCTCCACATCTAGGCTGATAGAGAGGAATTCCATGGCTATTGAGAATAAATATGGCGATAAAGGGTTGCCTTGTCTTAAGCCTTTTGAACTATTAATAAATCCATAAGTAGAACCATCTACTATAACCGAAAAAGAAGGAGTAGAAATGCACTCGTAAATAAGATTAGCAAATAAGGTCGGTAAGCCCATGGAAATCATCATATGATGGATAAATTCTCTATTGATAGTATCATAGGCTTTATGTAAATCAATTTTTAGGCAAAAATTGTTAGAATTTTTCCTATTAAATCCTCTAACCATTTCATAAGCCAATAAAGAGTTTTCAGAAATAAATCGCCCAAGGATGAAAGCATTTTGATTTTTTGATATGAGGTCATTCATATAGGGTTTTAGTCGATTGCAAGGCAAACTGGCTAAAATCTTATAAATGACGTTGCAAAGCGATATAGGTCTGAATTCAATCATGTCAACTGCATCTAGTTTTTTTGGGATTAAACTAATAATTGTATGATTAATTTCTCTAATTATGCTCCCCGATTAAAGAATACAATTCATAGCATTGCAATTTCATCTTTGAGCACATCCTAGTGAATCTTGAAAAATTTGGAGTTGATGCCATCAGGTCCTGGGTTGCTATTATCCTTAATTTGAAATATGGCATTTTTAATTTCATCTATTTGGAATGGTTTACATAAGTTCTGCCTTGCTCTGTTAGTAAGAATTTTCTTACAAGTGATGCCTGAAAATTGAACATTAGCCTGTGTAGATGAGAATAAATTCGTAAAATAATTAACTGCTTTAGTGGCAAGAATTTCTGATGATGAGATCCATGAGCCATCCACATCTAGAATGTAACTACTCCTTCAACTAGGGTTTCGAGCATTTATTTTGTTGAAGAGAAAATTAGTAGGTCTGTCGCCTTTAACTAACCAATTTATCTTCATTCTTTGATTATTTTCAACTGCCGTTTTTGCCAAGACATCATGTAACTAGGCATTTTTCCAAGCATATTGTGCCTTTAAATTTTCATCAGTAGGGTTCTGGACAAGAGCCTATATATAACATCAGCATCTATTTTTAATTGGGAATATATTGTTTGACTGTTGTGTTTGTTTTTTGACTAGTATTTCAGAGCAGTCTTTGCAGCGTTGAGTCGAAAAAGCACTGTATATAGAGGGTTGCCAGTAAAATACTACTGTAGTGCCTTCTGGATCGAGGAATAGTAATCAACCTGCAAGTACTAGGAGTTATTATATCTGAAAGGTATATTTCTTTCCCAGTTTTGTTTGCTATAGGTTTGACAAAAATAAGGGAGTGATCAGTTATTGAATGATTTCCAAAATGAACTGCTACTTGAGAAAAAACATCCATCCATTCGGAATTTACGAAAACTCGGTCAATTTTACTATGAATGGAAAATTTTTGCCCACCTCTTGAAGTAAAGTAGTTACCCGAAAAGTTAGGTTCTAATAATTTAGATGTGGAAATACATTCCATAAAATCTTTATTCCCCATCGAATTGTGAATTCCATTGTTAATTCTGTCATCGCACGATAGGATAGAATTAAAGTCTCCCGCCACTTACCATGGGAGATTAAAAATTCTAGCATGTTCAGTAATGTAGTTCCATAAATCCATACGCTTAGACTCGTCATTAGAAGCGTAGACTATCGTGCACAAGATGCTAGCACCACTAACATTATGTAGGATACAAGAGATGTATTGCTCATTCGTATGTAATAGAATATTAGACCATTGTAGCTTATCCCACATAATTAAGATTCTACATTTGTTTCCTGCCAAAATGTTGTGTGAATATTTCCAATTATTATTAACTTTGTACATGAATTTCTCAATACTCTCTTCAGAAAGTTTGTTTTCAATAATACCGAAAAAGAAAATCTTTTGAAGTTCAAAATACGTAGATTTCTAATTGTTTGGTTGAGGTGTTCATGCCTCGGATGTTCCAAAAGTGGAACTCCATAAATTAATTATTTTCCGAGTTGCTACTGTTTGCTGGGGACATAGCAGTTCCCATTGTCTTTGTTTTTTTGGATTTTTTATTTTTACCTTTCAACTGAGATACTATCAAATTCCAAGTAGGGTTCTCGATGACATCAGTGGCAGGCAAAGTAATAAATTCAAAAGGGGTTTCTTCTGCTCTTATCTTTCGAGTAGATCTCATTCTGGCACTACTTTGATTCGCTGTGGGCTGAGAAATCTGAGCTGCACCAGACTCTTCAGTCAATACTGACACTTTAACTGCCTTATTTGGATGCAACATATCTGAAGTAGACTTGGTTAGGATCTCCTTTCTGTTTTTTCCTTGTATTGTGAATTTGTATCATCTTTGCTATCAGATACATGTTAATGCACTGACTCTGTATTAATCACCAGACAATGTACAGTCGATCTGACAACCTGTTCTTCCATTATATTATGATCTGTGGGAATATTAGTTTGATCGATGCTATAAGGGTCAGGAATAGTTTCATCTGAGACTAGATCTTCTGACATTGTCTCCATATCATTGTTTATATTTTCTGCATTATCATTACAGTTTATATGATAACTCTCATCAATATTCATATCAGCAGCATTATACTTTGTATTTGTTTGGTTTGGGGAATGAGTTTTTTGTTTCCACACTTTAACAAATTAATAGTATGACTCAGAGTGGCTGAAACTAAGGAAATTTGAGCACGTACCCGGTTTCCACTCATATGTTACCTCTTGCCAAACAATTTCATTCACTTCCGATAGTATATGGATTTTGCTAGGAAATTCAAAGTTATTTTTGATTTCGATATGAACTCTAGCGTAAGCAATTTTAATAATACCTTCTGTAATCTTATCAAATTTAATAGGAGATCCGAGAACAGATGCAATCCGACTAATTCCCTCTTTCGTCTAGTAATCTAGCGAAAGATTAGGGAAACGAACCCAAATCGGAATTGAGTAAAGTAATTCTTTACTGAGTTTCATCCCAAGCATCCATTTTTTCATCATCATAAGTTTCTTGTTGTAATAATATGGTCCTCCTTCTAAAACCCTCTCACAAGCTTGCTTATTATTAAATTTAATTACGTAGAATCCGTTTTCCTTTGAAAAGATAGAAAATTCCTCCGTAGGTTTCCAAACTCTAGAGATATAATCACAAAAATAGGGATAATATGGTTTAGGTCCAACAACATAAATCACTATAGCATTGTCCCATTGTTTTTTTGCATTTTGGACTACCTCGGTAGAAATTTTCACACATTTCATCGAGTTAAATTCTCTGGGTTGATAGTACTTTAACGGGGTTGATATTGGAATATTATTTCCTTTAACAACTTCACTCCACGCTCGAGCGGATGTGGTGGAATAATTCCAATTGGAAGAGGTAGTAACATTTTCTGAGCGTATAGGGCGATGAGTTGAATGGTTATCCTGGGCAGTAGCTTGCTTCACACTGGAACTTTGGGAGGTATAAGTAGATTTGTGCTGGGGTGGATGTGTAATCTTGATTTGAAATGAGTGGGATAGGGCTGCGGGTTAAAACGTGGCTGACGTTTCCATTTCTTATTAGTCACCAGGGTGAATCCATCATCTGAGATAGGCGGATCTAAAGTATTAATAACTTGGAAGCCGGGTGAATGGTCTAAGGTGATAGGGGGGTTGGGGTGGGGAGGATTGTCGTTTGTCAGGGCTAAGCGAAGACATGTGAATGCTATAGGGGATCAGATTGGGGATTAGCAGTTGAACGAGAGGAAGGAAGGCAGAGGTGGTCACCTGAATGGCAGCTGGAGCAACAAACTAGGGTTTTTCCTTCAGAAGATCCGACGGCTTCTACAGGAAGTATTTGGATATATGTTAATAAGTTTATTAATTATGATACTATTCTCAATATTATTTTTAATAAGTAAAAGATGGAACTGAAGAATTTTTTTAAAGTGACACTACTATGTATCATTTTTGTAATTAAGTTAATTTTAGTTAACATTAGTAGTATTGTAAACCTAATTAATTACTACAATTTCAACTATCAATATGCTACTATTTTGTGTCAGTTTTTTTTGTATTAAATTTTGTTTTATTATTCAGTTGCACTTTAAATCAAAAAATTGACAAAATTCTAGTTTATTCATAACATGATTTTTTTTGTATCACTTTAAAAAAAATTATGAATAAATAATGTGCTAGCAAAACATGTGTTCCAACCATTAATTGAAAAGGTTGAAAACAAATATCAACTATATTGGTATAGGGAAATACCTTTTTATAATTGATATTACAAAATAAATTTCCATATGACATTAAAGAGATCTTTTCATATAACACATATTTATACTAATTGGTATCATTTGTCAGATGTAATTTCAAATTTTTATTTAAAACATATTTACGTGGAACCAATTGATTCACCACTGCTATTTAATACCATTTATTAGTAACCACTGTGCTAATAAATCACTAGTATCAAACATTTTGTTAAAATGCCATAAATAAATAGCAAATCTTATGGTCCTGAATTATCTTTTTTCTCTAAAGGTAATACAAAATAGATTTTTATAAGTTTCATCAAAGAATTTCTCTTCTTATAATACTTATAATTTTATTACATAGTATCACTTTACAAATGCAATTCCTAAATTCTTATTTAAAACACATTTCGTGTGGAAATCAATTTGTGTAATGCTACCATTTAGTATCAATTTATTAGTTCACAATGTGCTAATAGATCATGTCTGTTAAACATTGAGTGAAAAGGATAAAAGAAGATATTATATATAACAATACTATAGTGAAATTGGTTTAACTCAATGATATTGTAAAATAACCTTTAATATGTTTTAGTGAAAACAAGCATTTTAAATAGAGTTGAAAATTGGTAATTAAAGTAGTTCTCATGTCATACCATGAAACCGTGTAGATAATGCTATATAAATTATATCATAATAATATTTAGGATATATTGACACTACGTAGTATCAATTTAACAAAAAATTACACTATTTTTTTAAATAAAGTCCTTATTTCATTATTTGGTTCTTCTTTATCTTCATGTGGTTCTCGACCTTCATTTGTTTTGTCAAATTCCATCTTTAAATTATGTAAAACATTACATACTAAAGGAAAATAACTTTTAAAAAATGTTACTACAAAATAGCCTGGACTTTATCAATCTCCCACTTGCACAAAAGACCAATTATGGAATTTCAATCCTATCCTTTCGATTAGTTTGCTGAGAACTGGCCGAGTTGGTCCCTTATGAATGGATCTGTCATGTTGTCTTTTGTATCTACTCTATCAATCACAAATTGTTTATTAGCGACAACCTCTCTAATTAGTTGGAACTTTTGATGAATGTGCCTTGACTTCCAGTGAGCTCTTGGTTCTTCTACGATCTACATTACATCATTTGTTGTCACAAAATGATGTCATTGGATTCTCAATGTTTGGAATCACCTCCAGCTTGATCATAAATTTGCACATCAAGACAGATTCTTTAGCTGCTTAGTTGGTGGAGATGTATTCAGCCTCCATTGTTGAATCAGCCACTGTTTGCTGTTTATAACTTTTCTAACTAACAATCATAGTGTTTAATGTAAAACCAAAACTAGATACAGACTTGTTGTCATCGATATCACATTAGGTGCGTTTGCCACAAAAGAAAAAAGGACATTTGAGTAGGGCATTTGGGCGAGGTATTTAAGTGAATGGGGAATGCGTTTGGGGCTACAAAAGGGGTATTTGAGTGGAGTATTCAAGTTATGATTTTTTATTTAATTGGTTTATACTTATTTAATTATTTGTTTTTAATTGTGTAATATGTGTTTAATAATTTGAGAATAACACGAAATAAATTGTGGAATTTCACTAAAATAAGAAAAATATTTTTAAATTCAAATAAATAAATTGTAAATTTTTAAATTGCTCGGATTTAATTTGAACCAACTTCATAATTTAGAGCACTTTGATACGATTGCAACACAAAACCCGCTTTCCAAATAGACCTCATTTGCACAAGTTATTAATTTTTGAAACTTATAAAAAAATTAAATTTATTAATTAACATTATTAAATGGTCAAATAGGGGTGTGTCGGTCACCAACGTACCTTCCCTCAACATTCCAACAATGGGGCTGGGAATGGGGTTAACATCCTTGGGACTTTTGATGCGTGGGACGCATCCCCAATGGAAACACTCATTCAAACGACACCTTTGAAAGTTGGAACATGTATACCTATTTATAAGGAGGTCTTCATTCCTTATATGAGGAATAAGTCCTTAGTATTTATCAAATACTTAGAATAAATTTTACAGCTGTCCAATGCTTCAAACCAGGATTACACCGGCATCGGCTTACGCATCCTAATGCATAAGCCATAACTGGTCTGGTACATAACATAGCTTATATTATGGAACTGACTGCATATGCTTGTTTTTCTCATCAGTACGAGGAGCGTCGTTCTTAGAAAGGATGACTCCAGATTGCGTCAGAACATTTTTGCACTTGGAATTCTCCATATTGAATCTTCGCAGTATGGTATCTATGTACAGGGACTGGGACAATACCATCACCTCTTGAATCTATCTATATAGACCCTAATACCAAGTATGTAGGTTGCTTCTTCCAAATCCTTCATGGAGAAGTTCTTGGAAAGCCATGCTTTCACTGATTGCAACAATGGGATGTCATTTCCAACCAAGAGTAAGTCATCGACATACATAACTATGAACACTACAAAACTTCTTTGTTCTTTTTGATATATGCATGCTTCTTCTATATTCTAACAAAACAAAGTTGTTCGATCACTTTATCAAAACACTTATTTCAACTTCTTGAAGTTTACTTAAGACCATAAATTGACCTTAACAATTTGCGAGCCTTGCCCTTGCTCTCACTAACCGCAAAACCCTTGAGCTATGACATGTAAATAATCTCTCCTATATCATCATGTAGAACTGCTATTTTCACGTCTATTTGCCATATTTGTAGGCATAAAAACACAATGATGGTAAGAATTTTCTGTATGGACTTAAGCACGGTTACAAGTGATAACGTTTCCTCATATCAACATCTTGAATTTGATGAAACCCTTTCGCAAATAGCCATACCTTATAGGTCTCTACTCATCCATCTGCATGTAGGTTTTTCTTTAAAATCCATTTATTTTCGATGGGTTTTATTCCTTCGGTTATGTTAGCCAAAGTCTAAATTTTGTTGTCATACACGAGATCCATTTTAGATTTCATAGCATTAAGCCAAAGTGCAGATCCTTACTCTGTAGTGCTTGTTGAAATGGGAGAGGAGTATCATCTTCTAAGATGCAGTCCTCTTTCTCGCCATCCATGAGAAAACCATAGTATCTCTCTGGTGCGTGTGAATCCCTACTAAACCTTCTGATAGCCTATGTATTTTTGTATACTGGTGAATCTGATTCTACCATTAGCTCAACCTCTGCGCTAATTTTCTCGAATTTTATCCAAGTTGACAATATCACTTTTTATTTATTTCATAAGAAATTCCTTTTTCAAAAAGATAGCATGCTGAGAAACAACAACCATTTGTTCCTAGGTGTTGTAGAGAATATATTCCATTGAATTCTTGTGATATCCTATAAATTTACACAATGTCGATTTTGCCTCAATTTTATTGGGGCCAATGTTATTAACAAAGGCTGGATAATCCCACACCTTCAAATACTTTAGTTGGGGTTTCTTCCCACACCATATCTTATATAGGGTCTTAGGAAAAGATTTAGTAGGTATCAAATTCAATATATGTGTTTGCATTCTCTAGTGTATATCCCCAATAGGAAAGAGGTAACCCATCTTTACTCATCATGGTACAAGCTATATCCAAAAGGGTTTGATTCCTTCTTT
Organism: Allium fistulosum; assembly: GCA_030737815.1. Taxonomy (NCBI): domain Eukaryota; kingdom Viridiplantae; phylum Streptophyta; class Magnoliopsida; order Asparagales; family Amaryllidaceae; genus Allium; species Allium fistulosum. Next base: position 637,506,678 of record CM060907.1, on the reverse strand, counting down.
CCAAAACTTTGCAAAGTATAGGGTGGAGTTACCTGGGAGACAATCCCATATCTTTTAAGTATTATTGGAGCTCTTATCCAACATACTCACCTCATCGATCAGATTAAAGTATTTTAACCTTATAATTCGTTTGATTTTCAACCACATCCTTATGTTCCTTGAATTTTTCATAGACGTTGGATTTATTCTTCATAATATATACATATCTCAATTATGAGAAAACATCAACAAAGTTAACAAGTAGAAGAATTATCTTTGGTAATTATAGGCATTGGGTCACATACATTAGTATGTCCGAGACCCAAGAGTTCTTCAACTCTATGATTACACTCACTAAATGGGTGCTTTGTCATTTATCCCTTTAGACATGACTCATAAGTATCAAATGATGATAGAATACATTTGATTTTCAATTTATGTAGCTGTTTGTCACTAATATGACCTAGTCTACAATGCCACTGATAATTATTACTATTGTCCATTCTATTTTTCTTCTGGTTGTATCATATACAGTGTATCCAGTGTATAACATGCGTGCAATAACTCAAGAGATGTTACGGGAGTTTCCATCTCTTAAGGATCCATTAAAATATTTATATATAGTAGAATACGCTACATATATAATGTTTAATCAGTAAAATAAATATTGAAAATAGCGTTAAGGCATTACCATTATCCCCTTTAACACATTTTTATATAAGCATCATAGTCTATATAGTATTATAAACTCCACCGAAAACTGGTGGGCTATCAGGGAGCACTCCATAGGTACAACACAAAACAAAAGTCGTAGTGGGCGCGATCAGGATAATATAACAAGGCACACGAGGCTATACCCACGGTAGGATTCTACCGGATTGCGAAACCAGGCTGGTGGTAACGCATAGCCGTAGCTACCGCCCACCTCGAACAACACTCCCATATCAAGGGTGACCACCAATCAATCACAAAGTAAGAGATATGGTATCGAAGAAGTATGTCCGATCGGAGGAGCAACCTAACTTAGTCTGGTTATGTTTCCTATTTTAGTCATTTTAATTATGACCCGAAAGACAAGGCTATCCATCATCGTTTTCTTTCTTCAAATCCAGCAAACGATGCCAAATCCAACCACTTCATTCTGGAGTCTCCTCCGTGTACACAATTGTTAAAGTAGTTCCAATATTGACAGAGAGTATGCCAATAAGAGGCCCCAGTCTCTTTAACAACCAAACGTTGTTTTACACACCGGTTGTTACTTTTACATTTCGAGATGATTCATACTTGACATCAAAATATCATATTCGCTTCAAAAATTAATTTCATTTCAAAATATCATATTTACTCAAAATATACTATTACAATTAAAAAGCATCTTCGCCTTAATATCTCAATTTCAATTCCAATTCAAAATTGCTTCGAATTTCCATTTGGGTTATAACTTCAATTTAACCCAATTCGTATTTAAATCCACGATTTAAATATAAGCCTTCCAGCCTTTGACCAGTTTGAATTTTAGGAAATAGTTTGGAAATTTTATAAATTGTTTAAAATAATTTAAGTAGTTAAAATAGTTTGATATAAAATGATTTAAGTATTTAAAATATTTTAAAAAATAAAATAGTTTGAAAAATCAAAGTAATTTGAATATTTAAAAAGATAGATTTTAAATAGTTTATATTAAAATAATTTATTTGAAAATAGTTTCAAAGTCAAACTGATTCAATTTCAAAATTTCCAATTCAAATCAATTTCAATTTCCATTTCGATTTAATCGATTCAGTTTCGATTTCAATTCGAATTTAACTTCGATTCTAATTTCAATTCAAATAAATTCGATTTTGATTTCAAATTAATTCAATTTCGCTTTCAATTCCAATTGATTTTAATTTCAACTTGAATAAATTTCAGTTCAATTCTCAAATTCAAACCATTTCAATCTATATCAAGTTCGAGTTTGATTTCAAAGTATCGATTTAAATCATTTAAATCAAATTTAACTTTGATGTTCAATTCAATGTTCAAGTCTTTTAAAATAATTCAATTTCAAGCCAAAGTTTGAAATATCAATTTAAATCTCTTTTACTTAGCAACATTCCAAAATTCGAATAAAAGTTGAAATCTTCAAAACAAATCAATTTCCGAAATTCAAATCATATTTCAATTATAACTTCAAAATCTCAAATTTCATTTTTAAAACAATTCTGTTTAATAAATTTTTATTTCCACATTTTTGAGCTCAAGTTCGAAAATAATTCGATTTCCATAGATTCGATTATTATTTCTTTAAATCAAAATCATTTAAATAATTTCAAAATCAAGACTTTTAAAATCATTAAATTTAACCAATCCGGTGTCCGTGTATAATTTTCTATCCTATGGCCAAGTGATTAGTTATTCCAATTTAATTTTCGGGATGGATATATATCATTTCAATCCAAATCACAGTGTCATAGGTATATATCATTTCAACCTATTTTTTTTAATTTATTCAAAATAATTCAATTTACAGTTTTATATACTGTAAATAATTTACCAAGTAATAACATGATATATATAAAAATAAGTAAATATTAGATCATCCAAATATTAACCAATTGGCATCCATCACAATCAATCATCCAAACAGTCAAAATATCACAACAATTAACTAGTCATCAATAATCGGGAGTTTACTAGTAATTTAATTTTGATTCAATTAACTATCTATTTAAATTTCTATAAATTAATTCAGATGTCAATTTAAATGCCGATTAAAATTATCAAGCAACAATCAATAAATTTAAATCAATAAATATTCTAGTACTTCGTGAGCGTTATAAAACACTCACCTTTATTTAAAACTAAATTTTTTTCCCATTTCAAATAAATTTCAAACCAACTCCATGACGTAGCCTTCGTCAATACGGTCGTATCATGGCTTGATTCGCCCGCATCGGACCTCGTATGTGGAAGTTATGATTTTTGTTAGCATTGAGATAATTAAAATAAAATTAACTAAAATAAATATAAAAAAACAAAATACAATCCTCATCATCGTTCTCTCGTCCTAGGAAAGCTCGCACGCAAGAACCCATATGCGACTGAACCAATTGAAGCACGCACACCATCCAAAGCCTCTAGGCATTGATCCAAACCCACCATCGTGATCACCACGCCCCGCCCTTCTAACGTCAGGGGTCTCACCCTACTAGTCGTCACTGTTTGATGAGAAAAACCAAAAACATGTGCAACATTCAATGCTAGATCCTGGCAATTTCTTGAAGCTTCGGCACAAACCAGCCATTAAATGTGTAGAGCTCGTCGAGCTCTACAACTTTGCTTTTGGAAGTTTTTGAATTCATTGAACGGATTGAGAGATAAAGAGGAGAGAAGATTAGAAGAATTTCGGCCATTAATCGATTCAGAAGAGAACGACCGTGGTTATAAACTAGGGTTTGAACGAAATGAACGGTTTATTATATAAGTTTCCAATCCAATACACACCTAAATCTTCCAAACTCCGAGCGAAGCTTGCTGCCTGGCATTCATAATGTTTTACCCCATTCCGAACACAATGGAACTAGTCTAGAGGCCACATTCGATCGTATGCAGAAGGCATTTCAAAATCAATTAATTTTAATTAAATTCTGAAAATAAATTCTACGTGTTTCAAGCTCGCATAACCAAACAATAAGTCTGATCGCTACAAAACTTGAAATCTTATAATAATTCACTATTACAGATCCGATGAAACTGGTTTCATTAAAATCCGAGATAGTTGCCCGAACTGCTACTTTTACACGTTAATTAAAATATAAAATTTCCAATTCCTAGTTATTCAATTTTAAATCCAATTTTAAATGTTAACAATCTTCATTCATATTTAAATAAAATCTAAATCAATTTTCAATATCATTTTCATTCACATTAATTCAAAATTCGATAATTAAAAAAAATTCCAATATTAAATTTAATTATCCAACAAATCATTATATTCAATATAATTTATTTAACTTATAAAATTTAATTTTAAAACGAATTCAAATAATAAAACAACTACTCTCATTTTACAGTAATTCAATATTCATTATCCAATCCCAACTATTGATTATAAACACGTTCAATATATAGAATTTCATTTCAATATTGATTATTGCCCAAATCATCGAAATTGGTTATTTCAAAATTTTATCCAAATTCAAATTCAATAAATGACATAAATAAACATTAATTTTTTTTATTTCTAACCATTATTATTTAATTATCATATTTAAATTTAATAATTTAAAATAGTTAAAAATACGGGTCGTTACATACCTTCACAAATTTAGATCCAATAGTACTGCCATCTCATTACAGTGATCACACCCCCTTTTTGATACTATTTTCAAAACAATAACAACTACATAAAAGGAAACCTTCCATATATGTTAATACATGGCATCAACTTGATGGTTATTTGGAATCTATGGTAAAGGGACTTGAAGCTTCAACATTGGGTAGTGTTCATTATCATCTAATAACCAAATTGAAGACTATTAAAAGAAATATGAAGCATTGGAATAAAACTAGACTGAAAGCAATCCAATTCAGCATTTAGAAGAAGAGTTTAATAAAGCATTTACGCAATTGGATGCAAGCCCAGAAGATGATGAACTTTACGAAAATATGTCGAAGTTGAATCTTCAAATTAAAGAACACATGAAAGTGTAGCATGAGTTTAATATACAACAAAGAAAAACTACATAGCTGTAAAGTGGGGATTCAAACTCAAATTTGTTTTACGCAAAGATGGCAATGAGAAAGCATAGAAATAGAATACAAGCTTTGCTAGATTCTAATGGTGAATATAGTTTGGATAATAAGATGATAGCACCATATATACATATAGTTTAGATATGTATGTATGTAATATATATAGATATAGTTATTTATTTATGTTATTGTGAAATTAACTTTATGTAAAATATATAAACGAGTTATTTGGAGAGACAACTCTCATTATTGCCTTTTAAGTGCCAAATTAAAAATTGCAACTCTCTCTTATTAGCTCTTTAACGCCAAATCAAAATCTTATCAAGTCCTATTTAGATCTAAAGTAGGTCTGATTTATATTTTATATTTTTATTATTTATATCAAATCATCTAAAGATATATATGTATAAAATTTACATTTTGAATCATAAACAAAATAAATGATTGTTTATGCAAATAAGGTAACTCAAATTTAGCGAAGTAGGTATATACATTTTAAATCCAATTTTAAAATATAAAAAGTAATTAATATATATGTAACCATATTTAATAAGATGTATACATGACCAAAATGATTAAAATAAATACCCTTTTTTGAGTTAATAAACATATAAAACCAAACCCTGTTTTAATACACACACGCATACATATACATAAACAATTTTAGATGCACAAAATTTGCACAATTTAAATCATGACTGAAATGAACAATTAATTATTCACATATATGTAAATTTAATATTAAACATTGAAAAAAATGTAATTTATATATCATGACTAAAATGACCAAAATAAATCAACACAAAATAAATAATAAATCTTATTGTATGCAAATATTTTGCTTAGAATTTCATTAGTAAAACAACACATATAACAATTTTACACCAGATCCAATTATTGGAAATAAAAATATATTACATACAACTACATGGGTCAAGGGTGAGCATGCTTGAATTTTCACTTGATCCTTATAGAATCGAATGAAATACCTTACTTTGTTTTGTTTTGGGTAAAATGGAAAAACAATTCGGCCATGGTAGAGAAAGGGGCGGCGACCATGGATGAAGTAAGAAAAAGAAAATTAAAGGAAAAATTGAGTGAGAGGATTTGTCTTAAGGAGAGAATAAAAATTTTCTCATTCTCTCTTTAAAATTTCCTCTTTTAGTTTCCAATAAATTTTCAAACAAGCCAACCCCCTCTCTCTCCTATTTATGAACGACCATGATATATCCAAGCATAGATTAAATTTTTAAGCCCATTGAGTAATTATATATATTTAAAACCCCAGTTAAACAAATATTAACATCGTATATCGATACGTGTATATATAACTTTTTTATGCACGCCAAATAATTACTGACAATACCAAAACCATCAAATAAATTAATAATTAATATTTCCTAAATATTAGTTAATTTATAACACTTTATAGACAAACTAAATCATGTGGTTTTTCAAAGAATTCATAGATGCAGTTTTATGACTCAGAGGTGTGAATTCACTTGGCGATTAATATTGAACAATTCAAATATTAATGTTCACACGTCACCTTAGCTAGTGGTGTGATAGATTGGGCGAATTCATCACTTACAGACTATTTAATTAAAAATCATATATTATGTTATCTTAAGCAATATCGATAGTGACAATAATACATACCTTTTCTTCGCCAACACCGTATCATTTTAGGATGTATGGAGTTAGGTATTGGTCAAAGTTCCAATATCATCGACATTCAACTTAATCGGTCATAAACAAAGTCCTTGGTTCAATAATAACATTTCTTATTAACCATTATACTCTGCTCAAAGATTTTGACTTTGAGTCGACTACAGATGACCTGATACCAACCTCATACAACTATGGAGGCGAATTCTCTATTGAATAGTGCTTTACTTCCAATAATTCAACTCAGACCCAACTATAATCACTCAATGGATCATCATGTAATGATTTAAATATAATTAATCAAAGTGGAGCATCCACATTGAAGTTCCACAATATTCTCAAGTTGAGGGAGCAGTGTAACATCATCACATTGAGACTTTTGGTTAGACCTAGTTGTTATCAACCAATAGAAAACTCTTGGATGGATCATTCATAATTATCAAATAACTACGAGTATGTCACAAATTGGCGTCCCCAACAGCCATAAGTAATACACTGCCCAACATTTGGAGAGCGTTAGGTACTCTGGTCTTAGCGGGTGTACCAATATCCTTTATCAAAATATATTGACTAAGAATATGTAAAAAAAGGTTATTTTATTCTGTATTTAATACATACGATTGCAACTATTTGTAACTACAATCACATAACATTTTATTTAAGGATTTTCATATTAATATAATTTAAATTAATTACTTAATTAATTATATCACGGTATAACAAAGTACATAATTAAAATAAACACCTTTATTAAATTTAGATATATGCAACAAATTATATTACTACCCCTAGGGTATACCACCAACTCTTTTGGTTTCAGTAACTCAAGCATATGTCTTACCCCATCTCCACGTTATTTTTAAATGACATCGATAGATTGATGAACTTTGGTGTCAAGCTAATATGTGGTGTTGATGCTGTGGATGATAAGGGCATTGCTTATGTATATGTTGTATATATACTCATTTGACATTATAGTGTGTTGTGTGTGGTTTGGATTGATGACTAGACATTGTGTTAATTTACGACACTGGATATATTATAAATGTTCGGGTTGAATATATGAAGATTTTATATTATATATTATACATTCCATTATGTGATTAGAAAGATATAGTTAGAAATACTATTTTGTATTTTGTTATCATCTCTTGACAATCCATCGTTTTCAGCTTTCGTGCTTTGAGCGTAGATTCTGGCATCAGATTAGAGGGACAAAAAAGGAATGTTATTATATCCTTGAAGCTAGATCCATGTAGCACTAAATTCTTGAGAATATGATGCATTCTTTTGGTGAATAAAGTTCATGCAAGTAAAAAATTTACTCTTACCTATAGTGTCTTCCAAATAGAGCTAGAAAAAATAAATTCTTAGACGATTCCATCATAACCTTTAGATATGTATCTTACATCTGAACCATATTCTTTTTAGTTAAAGGATCCTTTTTTAGTTACTACCTCTAGTTTGCATGATGGTTGGTTTGATGGGTTATCCACTTTAGTTAGTTATGTACTACATCCCTATGTTTTTGAACGTTGGTAGGTATATTGGTATTTGGCGTGTTAGTTCTTCTGCTGCTAGTTCCATTTATGTTACTTCTACACGTGAGTGTTGGTTTCGATATCATTCGTTTATGGCAGCTCATTTTATGTTAAGAAAAAGTATTATAAAGTGCAAAAAAAACAGACCAAAATGCATGTGAAGCTTAAGAAGTGAGTACCAACCTATTGTTTGTTATTTGAGCTCTATGAGAAGGTTGGTGCTAAAGCCCCTCCAACTTCCTAGAATCGTAGAGTTGTTAGGTGTTACGTTGAATGGATATCTTGTAGCTTAGTGTTCGAGTATGTAACTAAGCATTAAGAAGCTATCCTTCTCCGTAGGCAACTCATAACCTACAATTTTATGAATATTCCATGAGATTGTAGAAGTCTGTAAAAAAATTTCTAATAAATCGCAATTTATTATCTCCAACTCACATTAGTGCCCACTTGTTCAACACATTTTAGAAAATTAGGATTCTACGTAATAAGTTTTAAAGGAAACAACCAAAAGGGGATAAGGAGATCGAATACTTCAAGCGTAGCAACATATTTCATGTGGTCAGTGATGGACACCTCATCCCTTAAACAAGTTGACATGGAACAAATCAAACAAAAGGCAATTGCAAAATAAGGGTGGTGTAATGACTCGCCTTTTCGACTCTCGAATATTGATACTAATACGTCCATAGTATTCATGTACCAAGCACTCAAGTGCTGGAAAGTCAAATTGTTAGGGTAAAATAAAAAGAAAAGGAAACGGAATAAGAAAGAAGGAATACAATATCATAATCTCACAGCGGAACGATAACAAATAATGTCAAAAGATGGTACAAAACAGTCAATCTAAGATACACAATGTTTCAAAGTTATAATTATAAATATTATCATTAGCCTGGATAGTTATAACAATCAGTCATTACAAATGCTGATACATACATAATAGTAATGCAGCGAAAATAAGGATACTATGGTAGGTGAAACATCCAGCTCACTTCCTCGAGTTCTACTAAACATCAACGAAAACCTGCCTTTCTCAAACTATTTGAAAGAGCACATGAGGAATTTAGGGAAAACAAAAACCATGCGTCAGATATAAATCTGGTATGAAAAACTCAAGAAATATGTAGCTAGCGTATAATAGTACTTTTAAGACCGCATAGAATGCCATAACGGTTATCCCTTCAAAAGAACCACCATCTAATAAGTACACAAGATGTTATAGTAGATAATGTCTTGTAGAATCGTTTTCACCCTAAAGAGGGGGTGAATAGGGTGATAATAAAATTAATGTGGAAATAAAAATAATAACAGAAAGTAATGCAGTAAAAATCACACACGGATTTACTTAGCTACGGCAAAAACCTTCCTACGTGCTGCCCCCAAGGTTTCTACTAGAAATTAAGCAGTCGGACGCTTACAAACACACGTAAACTTACGACACCCGCTAACTTGACTAACCTAACTCTAAGCTCAAAACCCTGCCACAACTCAGCCACTGAGTTGCGAATTCTTGAACTATAAAACCGTAGTTCGTAACCTAGTTACACAACTATAAATTCACCAAATTTTAAAAGGAAATTACAAATAAAATAAAACTAAACCTAAACAAAAACCTATATTTAAATGTGAAGCCCAAAATAAAGTACGGCCCAAATAAATAATAAAAGTAAATACAAAAGAATTTCCCTTTTATTTTTCTTCTAGTTCGTTCATGCCGTCTCTTGGCCGATCTCCAAAATTAGGGTTTTGCTTTCAATTGAAGTTGCCGCTACAAATGATCGATTGCAGTGATTCTTTTGCTTTAATTTTCTTCATCAATCAAGTCCTTGCTTTGTTCGCTTACAGCTGCTCCAATTCTGTCGAGCTCGAATGGATGTGTGAATTGGTACGTGATTTCCCCTTTTTCAATTTTTGATTTTGCTCGACTTGCCTGATTCGAGTTTTGGATATTTTATGTGATTTGTTCTAAGTACGCTCTCTGATTTTGTCTTGAACTCGAATCTTCTTTTGACCGATGATGAATTGGGTTGGATTTATAGGGTTTGAAACCCTAAATTTTCGTTCGTATATTTCTGTTTGAGTTTTTCACTATTTTATCACTTGCGTTGATTTTTTGATTGTATGGTCTTGTGATTGCTGACTTATTCCATTGATCGAAGATAGTTCTGATGAATTCAAATTCGAATGAATTGCTTTGAGTCGGTTCCTATGGCTTCGGCATTTGAATATTTGAGATAAACTTGACTTGTTCATATCGAAATCAGCTTGCATTTGTATTTGAGATATATTTTGACTTGGTGCTGTTCTTTTCTACTATGACTTGTTCATCGCGTTATCAACATGTGACCTCTGATTGAATTCACTGCAATATCAGTGACTTTATTCAACTTATAGCTGATAATTATCCACGGCTTGATCATTTCTTTTTTAAAACTGCTCCTTTACTTTGAGCTGCGACTTGCAACTATTTTTACTGTAAACATATAAACACGTGTAAACTGCTTCACTGTTTTTAAAACATTTAAACTGTTTTCTCCATGTATATACATACATATATGTATGTATATATGTGTGTTCTAGTCTCATTGAGATCTGCATTGATTTAGAGAACTTGATTTTGAACTGCTTGCTTCATTCAGTTTGATGTCTTGTTGCACTTGAAACTGAATTTCATATATATGTTGAGACTAACTGTGTTTGTTGCCTTGTATTTATGTTAATGCTGACTGGTCTATGGTTCCTTGTATATTTTGGTCTGGTACACTTTGGTTCTGATCTGATATGTGTTCATGTCTTGTTATCCTTTCACTGATCTATTTACTTGAGTGCTTGCATTCATATTGATCTCTAATGATCTGCTTCTTTGTGTTCACAACTGTGTTGTTGCAGTCTTGCCTGTAGCTTGATTCATTGCTTCTGACCATATGCATTGAAATTGTACATTTTATGATCCGGTTTGGTCTTCATGTATATATGTATGTTCACACTGCTTTGACCATTTATGCTAGTGTTTGACCTTGTTGTATTGTTGTTTGCTTCATTCTTGTTTGGTTGCCACTGAACTTCAAGTGCTCTGGTTGCATTCACTATATACATACGTGAACTACTTGCTTATACATGCATTATCCTTTGTAGATGTCTTGATTTGAGACTTCATGTGTACTGAACTGACATGTGTATGTATATATGCATACATGTGTATCTTAATGTATGTTGGCTGTTGCTTTATGTGTGGTTCCACATGCTTTGATCTACATTATGCTGGTTGCTATGGTTGCACATGGTTGGTCTGCACTTTGTATATGAGTATGTACTTTTCATTTGCTTTTTGTTCCATCGTTTGCATCCTTGTACTTGTGCATTCGGTGATGTTTTGTTTTTATATTGCACCTGAGTTGAATCCAGCTTTTGCTTGGGTTTGACCTTGTGCTCACCTGTCCCTGCGATTTTAACAAGCAAGTGTATATCCGTGTGCATGACCTTGTGGCATGTACAGTGATACACTGTGCATGTCACAAGTTGTTCGTGTAAGATGAATTAACAAAAATGATGACGAACACCCAAATAACTGAGGCAAATAATATTTTCAAAACACACACTTCATTTTGAACTGCAAAATATTTCTTTTTCAATTTTACTGCATCGGTGTTTATTTTGCAGATAGTTTAGATGCTGAATACAGGCTGGAACAGAGTTGAAGATCAAATACGAGTGAGAGTGAATATGTAGTGAGGTGAAAATTGTAAATTGAAAATTGTGTTATAATTGAAATTGTATTGTAATTGAAAATGTGTAAATATAGTGAGAGCTTAAATTTGTACTATTTGAATTTGTAATAAAATATTTGTTTGAATAAAATGTTTGTTTAAATATGAATTCTGTGTTATTTATTTTATTCAACAAATATTTATTTAATTATGTGAAAAATAAAATAGTACAACAACAAATACATTTAAATGAATATATATATATATATATGTTTATTATCATCAAACAAAAATCATACACTAGCATATTCTACATGTCTAGATTGAAGAATAGAATTCAGAAAATAGTTGGGATGCTTACATAGATCACATCGAAGACATATTAAGGGTACAATCAAAACTGCTAATGTACGTTCGCATAATGGATTTTCCATAGAGGTCTATTCGGTCAAACCAAAATCCAATCTCCTGCACAAGGGTAAGAAACAACCTATGTGCGTCGTTTATCTCTAGATCGAATATACCATAAGGTAAACATAGCCGGCCTATGTCTAAAACACGTGATCCTAGATATCATCACCTCCCGCATGCAACATCAATAAGCATACTCTAGATATGGAGATAGTATCCCATCGTGGGTTAGATAAACCCCAAGCTATGTGCCTACTCTGTTTTCTGCCATTTTCGATGTCGAGGTTACGTTCGACATCTCTCGCACGAGTCTTCATTCCTCGAACAGAAGACAAATCTCCAATTGGATTCTAGCATCGTGAACAGATCATGAAGCCATACATGGATTCTAGCATCTCGAGTAGATCCACTTCCCAGAGACTAAACGCATATCTTAGTTTTGAAGTGGTATTCGATAAGTAAAATACTTTCTGATCCTTGTCTCTTCAAAACTAATTCGATGAATTTCTGATCAAGTTCGATAGTCAACTAATCAACAATATAGTTCAAAATAGACGATCACATATGGAAACTAAATATCGTATACTTATCACATTTCTGACCGTTTCGTCTATACTATCACTTGGTCAAGACTGAAGCCGGTAGATTAGAGCACTATTGCGTCTATCCCTACTCAAAAATCAGTCTTAACTCTCATAGATAGACAAGCCTACTTCATTGGCTTTTAATGCTAAGTATACAACTAAATACATTCCATAAATTAATAAATACACAAAGCACGATCAAGTCACACAAAGCACGATCAAGTCACACAAAGCACGATTAAGTTACATAAGCAACTTCTAGTCCCTTTTTATTGAACTAATACTTTTACTAATTAAAACCTCTTTAATAAGTAAAACTTCTTTTATCTAATAAAAGTTTGTTTATCAATATCTGCTATTCATTTGTACTCTTTCAATACTTCAAAAGGTATTAGTATACTTAGCTCAACGGTATAAGTATATTCACAAATCATTAATAAGGTTTCCTATTTTAAACCTTTAGTTTTTCTATCTTTTTCCAAAAGATTCCTACTTATAATTTCCTTTAAAATATCCATTTTAAGGATCTAAGTACATTAACAAATCCATTCAAAAGGTTTAAGACTAATGTTACTTAAACATTGTCATTACAAACCCAAAAATATTTCACTTATGCTTATCTTTAAAACATTCTTTTAAAGATCTATTTACATTCATAAGTACAATAAAAAAGGGCTAAAGAAAAATGTTATTAACACATTGCCACAACAAAACCAAAACCATTCCTTACTAATATCATCTTTAAAAATATTCTTTTAAAGGTCTAAGTTAAAATTTGGTTAATGTAGTATTTGACAAGTCAACTATCCATTTCTAAAGATGACCTTTTATGGAAATCAATGTTTGTATACCTAACACGTTTCTACATTCCAACTTATACTATCCTTGTTCAAGAGTGAAGCCAGGTAAGCTAGAGCACTATTTGCATATCAAAGCCTTACCTAAATACTTCATTCTTGACTCTCACAAATAGACAAGTCTACATCCTCTGCTTTTAGTGTTTAAGTATATTATTAATGACTTTCATAAATGAGTAAACAAACGACATGATTAACACTTTTTCGACAATCATGACTAAACTATTCCTTGTTTAAGAGTGAAGCCAGTAGGTTAGAACTAAATTACTGTTATCTCTACTCTAACTCTCACAATTAGATAAGTCTACTTTGTCAGCTTTTAGTGTTAAGCATGGTTAATTGCTTTTTCAAAACTTATATATATTTAAAGACTATAAAAATACTTACAAATAGTTTTTAAATATCTATGTAAAATATTACTTTAAAATAACTAGTTTATAATTTGATGAAAATGAATAAAAACATGTCTTATATTATAAAACCGCTTTACTTTAAAAGTTCATAATTAATTATTAAAAATATATTTAAACTTCAAATCAACTTTAGAAGACTGAAAAATATGTTAGAAAACATCCCTAAAAATATTAAAGAAAAATAAAAAATTTAAATATCATTTGTAAACACTTAAAATCATAAATAACTTACTATAGAATTTATAAATGCGGTTAAAGGTTCTTATTAAAGAACAATATTGAAAAGCATGACTTTGCGACTAGTTTCCACCAATTAAACAAATGATTTAAGAGTTAAAAATTTTATAATAAGCATTACCCTTGGGTTACTTAAAAACCATGGAAAGAAACCCCTAAGCATATTTTACAAATTAATTAGAAAAATTCCCGAAAATAAGGTATTATTAAAATGTTCGTTTAGCGACATTTTTACCCCAACTTTAGTCATTTTTTTGACCAGTTCCAAAACCTTTTAAACTCCAATTATTTTTCATTAATAATTACACTTATAGTAATTATTTAATATGTAAAGAAACCCCTAAGAATGTCTTTCAAATAATTATAAAAATTCCAAAAAAGAGGACATTTCAAAGTGCTCATATAGCAACCTTTTTCTCGCTATAACATTTTATAACTTTTTTTCATAAGTTAATGAATGATTTAAACTTCCATATTTTTCCAATAATAAATACACTTATGCTACTTATTAAAAATGCAAGTAAGCCCCTAAGATGTCTCTTAAAGTTAACTCTGAAAATCTTTGAACACAAGGCATTTTCAAAGTTCATCCATAGCGATCTTTTTGCTTCTAACTTCCACAACTTTAGTTCATGATTTCTATAAATTTCAAACTATTTCTTTACTGTCCCATAGATAAAAATATGTGTAGAGAACAACCAAATCAAATAATCCTAAGTTAAGATTATAAATCTTCTATTTACATAAGTTAAAGTTAAGGGATATCGAAGTGCACTTATAACGGCTATTCTTCCTTCAAACACTTTCAAACATACTTCAAGTCAATACATAAGCAATCAAACGTGTAAAAAAAAAGTCTAGGCAATGCTACACATTATAAAAGGTAATAGAAATGATGTTATACAATATAAAGTTGTCATTTGTTTTCAAAACCAAGTGAGGTCCAAAGTTATAACTTTACTTAGTTAATGTCACTTTAACTTTATATTTGCACACACACGCTGAGACACACACATAAACAAATACATTCAAGTGTTAGAACTGGGCCAGTCCACAACAGAAGATATGGGTGAATTTTAAGAAAATTCCCTTATTGGATCTATATTGGGCTAATGAAGTTTAATTTATTTAGAACATTTCTAAATTTTATTTAAATAATATATCTTGTTTTATTTAAATTTATAAATTATATACAATTTTATTTAATTTATAGTTAGTTAAATATAAAGTACGTATATGTATCATATACATAAATTTATGTGTGTGCGTGAGTAACATAATAATTCTTGTACGGTATAACATACCCGTATATGAATGTTGGGATTTACATCGCAACGGACTTGTTAGCTAAACATATATGTATCAAATGTTGTCCAAATATATGTATATATGTAAAATTGTTATTTATAAAAATATTTAAACCTATGTAAATATCTTTGTATATATATATGTGTGTGTATATATATATATGCATAACTTATATGTAAACATATTAATGATTTATAGCGATATACTATTGCATTGAATATCATATATATATATATATATATGTATATATATATATGTATATATATATATGTATAAATATATATAATAAGTATTTTTTAAATCATTTTACTCATATACATATACATGTATGAATTACAGTAACAAAATTATTGTTATTATATTTAAATAAATAAATAAATATATATATATATATTAGTATATTTATAATATCTAAATATGTATACGTACATATATATATGATATGTTAATTATGTATTTATAATACACACATATTTTTTAAACCTTTCCAGATCGAATGCACATCACACAAAAAATATTTATATTTTATTGAATTAAATAAATATATATATATATATTAATTAAGTATTTAAAATACAATAAAATAATAAAATTATATTTTTGTGTCAATTTATTTGAATTTTAAATTTTAGACAATCAAGCATTATATTTTAAAGTTACAAAAAATTTCCAAAATTTTCTCGGTCGTAATAATATTTTTAATTATTTAATTGATTTCGACTGTTTATTAAATTGGTTTTATGAAAATATTAATAATGATTTTTAAATTTTGAATTTTTAGCCAATAATTTACATGATGATAAAAGATTTATAAAATTTAAAATTTAATTTTTGAAACATATTTTATTTTATATAATTTATTTAATTAATATATATTTAAATAATATTAAATAATAGCCAATAAATATTAAAAATTAATTTGCAGCCACCGAAAATATAATCTATGTAGATATGCGTTTATAAAATATAAGTTCAACTGTTAACTTAATATGATGATATAATTAAATATAGGCCATATAATAAAATTAGGTAGTATATTAGCACATACATACATATGCACACAAAAAAAATATATATGTATATATATATATTAATAAAATGATAATAATTAAAATAAAATTTATTTTGTTGTGCACTTCAGATCTATATATAAAATGTGTTTTATAAACTAAAACATACATATAGCCAATCTAATATGTGACAACACTGATAATATATATAAGAATCTCACCTAACTAGCAATATAATAGTGATATATATATAATATACTTTTATCCAGAAATTATAAATCATATCGTACGTATAGTAAATACATACATAATACTAATGCTTTAGAGCATACTTTGTAATGATGGATTCACCCTCCTTGGTAATCTTCTCGATTCGGCAGATTGCTAATCCTTGAATCGTAAACATTTTGCTATCTAATAGCTGTTTCCTTTTGAATTGATTTGAGATAATTTTTTTGGAGCTTTTGGATGGAGAATTCGACCATCAATGAGAAAAGAGAGGCAGCTAAAAAAAGTTCTAAAACAGTTAGGGTTAGAGGACTTTATATAGCGGATGAAATAGAGACAAATGTGGATCAAATCTCATACCAGGTCTCACTAGATCTAAGCCATTCCATCTCAAATATGCCTCTAGCCTTTTAACCACCCCTTATAGTCTATGTTGATGCTGAATGAACACCATAATATCATGGGCTAATAGCCCATTTAAGCCTAAATAAATATTATTAATTAAATCCAAAATTTAATTGCTTGTCGATATCGCATGTCGATCGATATATTTATAACTATTATAACTATATACAATAATATTTATTCCTCTCATATTCAAAATTTTATGATTAATATTTCATAAGTATTAATTAATGATTTATAACAATTGTAAACTAATTGAATCGTTTGGTCTAAAGAGAATTCATCATTTCGGTTGTGTGACTCATCAGGTGTAAATTTGGTTAGCAATTAACATCGAACTATTCGACTGTTAACCTTCACACGTCACTTTGCAGGTGGTGTGACATTCGCCAAATTTATTGCTTATTTGGTTTCTGTAAGATCCAATTTTACTTTATCAAGCGTTACCCGGTTATGACATTTATTTATACTAATTTTCTTCGTCAAAACTATATCACTTTGGACATACGGAATTAGATTATGCTGATTTAATTCCAACTGCATTAGTCTTGCTTGTAAAGACACAATCGCGGCTAATGGATCACATCCTTTTGGCGACGACTGCCGAAATTATATTTTGGTAATGTATTTGAAATTCTTTCGGATTTTCGCATCATACCATATCATAAAGTCGATACTCTTAATTATTTAATTAAATAATCGAGGATTGTATATTTTTGACATTGATAAGAAACTCATAATTTCTCTTCAATATGCAAAAATACTCTCGCGATGTGTTCATTTAGGTTATTTAAATTCATCTTACCTCATGAAATCGATTTTATCTTTGGATTGTATCCAATTCTATGTTACTACTAATTATTTCTCGAAGAAATTTCTACACTATGAAGTTGGTATTTCTTGAAACAACAATTGCTCCTCGGTGCAATGGAATAAGTATTCATAAACATTTTATGAATTTCCTTATATATAAAACTGATCTGATTTTTGTTTACAAAACTTTTGTTCAAAACATAAATATGTCATCCAATGACAGTTCTTTCCAAACTCCTTTTGGGAGGATTCATACAAAATCTCTCACGAACAATTATTACGCGCAGACTTTCGACTTGCACAATCTGCCAACTCTTTGGCCTAGGATATATTGGGGTTTCTTATAAACCCTTACCTTCTAATATTTTGCAAACTATTATTTAAATGAAATAATATTAAGCTTGTGTACTACTCTTAAGTATATGAACTTATGGAGAAAAATTAACTCAACTTCATTCACTATTAATTGTAGTTTATCGAACAAAGTTTGATTACTTCTTATCGATATATCATTATGTTTCACATCGAGGTGTGACTTTTGAGATTGAATCTTTATTCATTTTAGGTTTGTTCGGAACTCTTTCCAATATATTTATTTGTTCGATCAAATCTAATCATTTCTATTGCATGTTACATTATTTACTTCCGTTATATATTTATGGGCTTACCATAGGCCTATACATGCGTATCAAGCATACATGTCCATATTTGTGATAACTCATCAGTGAATATAACAAAGTATGCAGAACTGTTCTAGTATTAATAGACTTGTAATTGCGTACATCAGTTTGTATCAATCCGAAGAGCTCGTCGACTCTTATGACGCTCCCACTTAATGGGTGCGTAGCCTTTAATTATTCAAGATGTAATTAACTAGTATCATATGATTCATAATCATATAATAAAATTATTTCTCAAAACAAAGGCTTAGTCTATAATTCCAAAATAATGGTAAACAATTTTAGATACTTCGGTATTTTCAATTGCATCACTTTTGTTGTAAAAACCAATATCACATTATAGTTTATTTCATAACGAATATTCACATTAAAATATAACCATGTCTATTTTTCAGTTGACATAAAAAAATAGTCATTATTTCATAAATAATGTGTGGTGTGTTTTACGAAAACAATTTTTCGTAACTTAATATAATCAATAAGTGCTATATGACATGCTTCCATTATTTCCGCCATTACTATAATAGTGTAGTAAATTCAAAGGTTCATTATTCACTTAATATGAATTATATATTTTATATACTGCAACTAGTTTACAACGAAGAGTTCTTTGAGCAAGTCTCTTGAACTCAAAGAAATAAATCTCATCGAAAAAAAATTTACAAATGGAAATACATTTCAAAATAGAAATCGTATTGCTTATTCCAATGTTAAGTATCAATTATTATTATTACAATTCTCGTTTTCGATGTTCCTTTATGAAGCAGAAGTGACCATTAACTTTCTTTATCCTAACCGTACCTTGAATTTAATCTACTCTTATACATTCATTTTTCTTTATAAATGGTCGAACCAACAAAAAGTATACCCTTACTACAACATCATAACGAACTCTTTACTAAGATGCGTTTGGTCATCCTTAACAGTTAAGGACATCAAATATGATGTACCTTACATGAATTGATCAAACTGACATTTTAGTGATAGAATTCTGAGATCTTTCTTGTAGTTTTGATCTCATGTTACATTTAACACAATATGAGCATTTTGTAATCAATAAAATTGAATACTTGATCTCATAGTACTGTTTATTTGCTGATTTCAAATGAATTATATTCATCAAAGTACCATACATTATGAACTATAACCGTTCACTAAATAACATTAATATGTGTTAGTATATGGATCAAATATCTATAGTCTCATATTTCTTTTGAGTTCGGAAATCATAGAATGCAATACATGGTCTCGGCCATATAAACGCGCAAGCGACCAAATGATGAACAAATTTAGTATTTGCAAAATCAAATGCTTGCATGGATGTAGAAATGTTAAACGCAATAAGAATTTTTACTAAGTATATGTTATATTTTTATTTGTCAATCTTCAATTTAGTTTAAATGTATGTCTTAATTGATAAACGTCTTATTAATCATATTAAATGCACAAATTTATCATTGCAGATTATTATAACATTAGATAGCATATGTTTTTTACAATATAAAAAAGGCTAAACGTTATCATTTCATTTTTCTAATAAGGCTCCCACTACTCTTTTATATTTTACCAAACCCTAAGCAAAACATAAAAGTCTTTCGACTCACCAGTAGATGTTAGGACTCATCTTTCTTGGAATTCTTACCTTGAGTCTACTCAATAAGTCATAGCTCCACGAATGAAGAATAACTCCTTATCACTTGTATCATATACAACTCCTAACCCTTTAATACCTTGTTCTAATTCCACTTCTGTAAAAATCCAGAATTTTGGACATTTCGTATTTAAATATCTGAACTATTTAAATATTTGAATCTTGGTCTTAAAGTTATTTAAATGATTTAATAAGCTTTTTAAACTCCATTTAAATCATAACCAATGATGGTAAACTTATTTTGAAAAAATGTTTACAAAAATAAGTAGTTTGAAGAAATATCGATAATGTGATCGAAAATCGTTTTACCAATAAACAACTTTTTAACCATCAGAAGTTGTTCATATTTTTTTACATATTCTTACTTGCTTAGAAAAACTATAAAATGAAATAAAAACTTTCTACCATTTACAAAAATAAAATTGTTAGATGATTTCGTGGGTGATGTCATCAAAAATATTTCAAAATTGAGCTTTTAAGGAAAGACTTAACTTTTAAGTAAAGATGTAAAGGTGCATGTGAGAGGGAGGCTCCTTTAATACGTTGAAAACGGAGCTGAAACGAAGAGGTTATGAGCTTTGAAGTTTTCAGATTTAAATTAATTTAGCTTGAATTCAAATTAAAATAAGAATTCAAATTAAGGACTTGAATTTTAAAATTTTGCGTGAGGGCTAAGTAAATGTTAATTAACGTTTGATTATTGTTTAACGTTAAAGTTGATTTATGGAAAGAAATTAATTAATAAAGCAACGAAATCAAATATTTACTAAAATAATCAATCGGTCGACACCCTAGTCATGGCCGGGCAACCCCTAGTGGTTGACCGGTTGAATAGGAGCGGTCGACCAGTCTGTGCCAGATTTTGGTAGTGGAGGCTAGGGTTTGAAGGGGTGTGTCATTATTTTAATGCTCTAGATTTATTCGTTCCTCGCCTACTTCCATCATGCGGTTCTTGTGCATTTCAACCGCTATAAATAGAACCTTATCCTCTCCACTTTTTATTCATATTATTTTGGAGAATGCAACGAAACCCTGCCACAGTTTTTCTCTAATAAGATTCAGAAACTCTGTAGAGAGTTTAGGTAGTGATTCAACTTATTTCTTATTCATTTCTTCTTCCTCCAATCTATACTTATACTATTCTTCTCTAATTATTCTAAATCTAATGAATATATATACCTCTTCCCTATTGTGTGTGTATATCAAAAGAGAGATTCTGGAAGGGATTGAAAGACTACAAATCCATTAAAGTGAAGCTAAGGCAAACCAATGAGTGGAAACCTTAATATTTCTTTTTTAGTAATTGTTTAGTGTATTCCTTTTTGGATTTGGATATGCCTTAGGGATTTTGGGATTTCAAAAATACGATAGATAAAATCCAACAAAATTCTTTTTTCTTTCGAAATGTCAATTCTATGTGAAATTCTAAATTGTTTACATTAATTTGATGGGATTTGTTATATTTTACAATTTTTAATGATTTCATATTCTATTCCGCTTCTCCTCCCTCTGTGATCCAAATTTATGATACTTCAATAAAATAAGGGTTTAGATTATGAATTTTATTTGTAATTTACACTGCTTATTCTACACAAATTTATTCCATTCAATTAATAATAAATTGAGTTTCTAGTTTATTTACAAGTTCGTTATTATAGATTTGGTTATGAATAATTATTCCCTATTTGGATATTGAAATCCCTTATTTTGATATGTTGGAGTCATGCGAATTTGAAGAAAGGTTTGTAATAGTATTTGGTTAAGGAATTGACGTTTAATGCTAGTTTAGGGCGTAAAATCCGTGCGTTTAAAATTTACTAGATGCGAATATTTGTCTATTTATATTAGTGTAATTAACGTATGATTGTAACATATATTGCGGAGTTAATTAGGTAATTATTATTTTCATTTATTTCCCTCATTATGAATGCAATTGATTGTTAGGTGAAAATAAAAGGAAACACTTATATAGCCTAATTATTATATCAAGGCGTAATAAGGAAGGTTTCTTATAAGGCCTTATTTATGAACTGGTGAGATGAGTATATATGTATATATGTGTGTGTTTATATATATACATGTGGAGAGTATTTTATTTATGACTGAATCATAAGGATGCGAGGTTAATAGAGTTACATGGCGGAAGTCTGCCTATCGCTTTGAGGCTACCAATAGTTGTGTACACTTTGATTGATGTGAGATATCCTTATGATAAATATTTGTAATGGTGTGAGGTTAGTCCCAAATTCTATAGGGGAAATCTGCCCATCTAATCTGGCTACCAGTTCCTACGAATAGTCGGACTAATGTGAGACGTTTTTATGAGTATGGGCCATAAGACAAAGGGCATGCTTCAGTATTAAGTGGTTGTTTGGGTGCTCGCCTCTTTTCCCCAGATAAATTATGGTCAAGGGGTTACGTTGGGTGGTCTCTCAATGAGGGTCCTCTTTTGGAAATAGGTATTAAATGATGGGTCAACCTAAATTAAGGTATTAAATGACCAAAGTTTGCTTATTTTCCATAAGGAAGTATTAAGTGGTCTAAGAGATTCCCTATGATGTCAGCTACATCGTACCATTAAGGAGCACGCCTTGGAAATAGTTATTAAATGATGAGGTCTGCCTTAATTAAGGCATTAAATGACTAGAGTCTACCTATTTTCCAATAAAAGGTATTAAGTGGCTTGGGTACCGTCTCTTATATTATTACCTGTTTATGACGTATGATTAAGATATAGGATTTTAGAAACCTACTTTTGGACGAAAGGTATTAAGTGGTTGGACCTGCCTCCTTTCCTTAGAATGAAGTATTAAATGGTTCAATGGTTTATTTTTCGAAGACATATTCTTATTTTGAGGTATACTGCCCAAATACTGAAAAGGTAAGACTCAAGGTTTTTATTCACCAGACATTGTTGTTCTGACTTCCTCCTCATTGCAACATAGGTTGAAGACATTGATGGAAAAGGTGAAGCTTAGAGATAGAGGTGGTGGACTTATGGCAGTATTTATCATTTTTATTTGCTTTTATATGTACCCATGTTTTAAGACTATAGTTGTAATGGATTATGTTACGGTTTGATGGTATCTTGTCTTTTGACATTGCTATGATTTTGAAATAAATGGGTACATTTTACTATTATATTTTGTTCCATCCACTATGAGCTTTGAAATTTCAAGTATGGCTCTATACAGTTATTTTCTCAGTTCTACCAACAGCTTACCTTAAAATGGATCTAAGTTTTGATAGGTCTTTTCTGAGCCGAAATTTAGGCTTGTTCTGGGGTGGGTTGTTACAATAACTTACCTAACTTCACTCTTGGATGAGGAATAAAATAAGTTAAAATATTGAAAATGAGTTAAGTATATAAACATTGATTAGTATAAGCAATTGTTTTAACTAGACAGTTGATTAGTCAACCATCGAACTTAATCAAATATTGTTATCTTAGATCTTTAAAAGAATGTTTTAAAGATACATATAGGTATGGACATGGTTTTGGGTTTGTTGTGACAATGTGTTAATAACATTCGTCTTTAACTCTTTTTGATTATACTTATGAATGTAAATAGATCATTAAAAATGTTTTAAAGAAAAGCATAAGTGAAATGGTTTTGGGTTTGTTGTGGTAGTGTGTTAATAACATTCATCTCTAATCCATTTTGATTATACTTATGAATGTAAATAGATCTTTGAAAATGTTTTAAAGATAAGCATAAGTGAAATGGTTTTAGGTTTGTAGTGACAATGTTTAAGTAGCATTAGTCTTAAACCTTTAGAATGGATTTGTGAAAGTACTTAGACCCTAAAAATGGATATTTTGAAGGAAATTATAAGTAAGGAATCTTTTGGAAAAAGTTATAAAAAGCAAAGGTTTAAAGTAAAAAATCTTGTTAATGATTTGTGAATATACTTATACCATTTGAGATAAGTATATGAAGACTTTCTGAAGCATTAAAAGAGTACAAATGAATAGTAGAAATTGATAAATAACATTTTATTATATAAAAGAAGTTTTACTAATAAATATTTTTTTAATTAATAAAAGATTAATCAAACTAAAAGGAGATTAATAGCCGCTTATGTGACTTGACCGTGTTTTGTGTGACTTGATCGTGCTTTGTATGTTTACTCATATATGGAAAGCATTTAATCATATACTTAGCATAAAAACCGATGAAGTAGGCTTGTCTATCTGTGGGAATTAAGACTGATGTTCATGTAGGGATATGGGCAATAAAGCTCTAACCTATCGACTTCACTCATAATCGAGGGATAATGTGAGATGAAAATATTGGGAACATGATAAGTATACGAGACTTGGTTTCCATGTGCAATCGTTCTCATAATTATAGAATGACCAAATTCATCGATTCGGTCTTGAAGAGACCGTGATCTATAAGTGTTTTACTTATTGAAAAACCACTTCAGGACTGAGATACATGTTC
The DNA here is from genome assembly GCA_030737815.1 of Allium fistulosum. Classification (NCBI taxonomy): domain Eukaryota; kingdom Viridiplantae; phylum Streptophyta; class Magnoliopsida; order Asparagales; family Amaryllidaceae; genus Allium; species Allium fistulosum. The sequence goes on along the minus strand of CM060907.1, from coordinate 637,482,001 downwards.
TATCTCTTGGAAGTGGATTTTTTCTAGATGCCGGAATCTATATATGGTTTCGAGATCTGTTCGAGATATGGGAATCTAGTTGGGGATTTGTGTTCTGTTCGAGTGATGAAGTCTCATCTGAAAGATGTCGGATATGACCTCAACATCGAAAATGGCTGAAGATAAAGTAGGCTGCAAATATGGGGTTAGCTAATCTGGGATAGGGTATTGTCAACTCCATATCTAGAGTATGCTTATCGATATTGCACGCAGGAGTTGATGGTATTTGGTTCCATGTGGTTCATGTTTATGTTTGCACATGGGCCTGTGTGTTTTCCTTATGGTATATTTTATCTAGAGATATACAACTCTCGAAAGATATCTTCTGATCCTTGTGCATGGAGTTCAGATCCGGCTTCTCCAGAAGATCTCCATGGAAAATCCATTATGCGAGTGTTCCTTATCGGGTTTTATTATACCCTTGATATGCGGTTGAACGTAACCAATGTAACCATTCCAGCTACGTTATTTATTTATATTCTTTACCCTATATATTATCTATTATATCACCTTATGTACTTATTAGATGGTGGTTCTTTTGAGGGGATAATCTTTATAGCTTTCCATGCGGTCTCGAAAGTACCGTTATATGCTAGCTACGTATTTCTTGAGTTTATCATACTAGACTTATGTCTTATGCTTGGTTTTTGTTTTCTCTAAATTCCTCGCATACTCTTTCGAGTAGTTTGAGAGTGGCAATTTTAGCTGATGTTGTTTAGAGCTCGAGAAGACGAGATGGATGTTTAACCAAACATAGTATTCTTATCTCCTCTGCATTGCTATATTGTACATATCAGCATTTGTGAGGATATGAAATTATAATTGTCCAGGCTGATGATAATACCTAGGTTTTGTAACTTCAAAACTTCTATATCGTAGTAACCCTTTGTACTGTTCTTTTGATACGTTCGCTGGTGAGATTCTGATATTTTGTTCCTTCTTCCTTATTCATTTTCTTTTTCTTTTTATTTTACCCTAACTTTTCGCCTTTCTAGCACTTGATTGCTCGGCATGTGAATACCGTGGATGTATTAGTGGTGACATTCGAGGGTCGAAGAGGTGGGACATTACAGCTGGTATTAGAGCCGAAGGTTAAGCGAGAACCTTGGCTTCGGTTGGGTATGGCTCATTAGAGATAGAGTAAGCGACACCCTAGATTGAGTTGAGTGTATTATACATATGAGAGCGTATTTGTATTTGCTATAAACGTGTACCTTAAAGGTAATTAAAACAACCAAAATTAAAGACCTTATATAAGTGTGAATTATCAAAGTATGGTGTAACGACCTACCTTTTTGGATGGTTTAAATCAACACACATGCCAACTCAAACTATTCAAAGGAGCAGATTGCTATGGGGTAAATAAGAAAAAGCAGAGAAAGAAAGGAAACAAGCACATAATCTCACAGCGGAATGACAAAATATAACAATCAAATAAACAGTTCATGAAGCTGTTTTACAAATAACATTTGATTAAACTTTTACACTACAAATCAGAGTTACATACAACAGGAATAAATAAATAAATGCAGTGGAATAACATGATGCAGTGGTATGAATATAATAAATAGTAATAGTACAAATCTTGTCTTCGTCCTCCAGAAAGTAGTCTTCGATACACTGAAAAGTTCAGACTGACCCAAGCGAATTGAAAAGACAAAACACTCGAGTCAAAACTAAAAGATCTTACGTAAGTTAAATCAACATTAAATAAATATGAGTGTAACGGCGTCGGAGATGTTTACGGGGTTTTACATCTCCTATCCAGGGTTAATGTGAGTGCAATAACTTAAGAGATGTTCGAGATTTACATCTCTTAAGGATCCGTTAAACTATCTACATACATAGTACAATACGCTAGTATAATAGTGTCTACAGTATAGTAAAGTATTAAAATAGCATTAAGGCGTTACCCATATCCCCCTTAACACATTTTATATATTTCCATAGTCTATACAGCACCATAAGCTCCTTCATGAGGTTTACTCAGAGGGCACTCCATAGGTATGGTACAAACCAAACTCGTAGAAGGCGCGATAGGGCATGTGAACATAGCACTCGAGGCAATGCCAGGGTGGATATACCGTTTGCGGATCCAAACTGGTGGTAACGCATAGCAGCTACTACCGCCCACCTTGGAACACACTCCCATAATCAAAATCAAGGGTGGACACCAAATCATCACAAAGTCATAATATGGTATCGAAGAAGCATGTCTGATAGGACGAATGACCTTACTTGACCTGGTGTGGCTCCTGTTTTAGTCACATCTAAGCTGACTCATGGGAGTCAGGGTCACGTAAATACCTCATATAGAATTGTTCGCCAAACCATCCTACTTCATTTCTGGAATCTCCACCACATACACAGTTGTTAAAGTGGTTTTCGGTATTGGCAGAGAGTATGACAATATCTGATCTCGGTCTCTTTAACAACCAAATGCTTATTTCACACCGGATGGTTCATTTACATTTCCAAAATCGATTCATACTTGATATCAAAATATCATATTCAATTTCAAACCATATCACTTTCGAAATCATATTCACTTTCAAAATCATATTCATAAGATAGGTTAATTAAATCCTCATTCAAAACCATCATATTCAATCAAATATGCCATTTCACTAAAATATCATTTAAATCCCAACTTTGGTTATAACATCATTTAACCGTATTTGTTTTAAATAGGATTTGAATATAGACCATTCAGCCTTGCACAGTTTGTTTCAGAAAATAGTTTAGATAGTTTAAAATAGTCAAAATAGTTTAAATAGTTTAAAATACTTTAAAATAGTTAAATAGATTTAAGATAGTTTGAATAGATTTAAAAATAGATAAATAGATCTAAAATAGATTAAATAGTTTTAAAATAGATTAAATAGATTAATTAGATTTAAAATAGATTAAATAGATTTACAATAAATTAATTAGATTTAAAATAGATTAAATAGATTTAAAATAAATTAATTAGGTTTAAAATAGATTAAATAGATTTAAAATAAATTAAAATGGGTTAATTAGTTTAAAATAGATTAAATTGGGTTAAGTAGATTAAAATGGATTAAAATAAATTAAGATAGTTTAAAATCGGTTAAAATAGTTTAATATAGTTAAAATATGTTAAATAAATTTAATTAGTTAAAATAGGTAAAATTGATTGAATTGGATTAAATAGATTATAATAGATTAAAATAAATCAAAATATTTTAATTTGGTTAAAATAGTTTAAATTAGTTAAAAATAGATTTCAAAGTTATATTCAAACATTCTCAATAACTCAATTTCGATAAAATTCATTTATATTTAACAGTTCAACTTCGAAATTCCAATTTAGATCCTTTGAACAATTCATTAAATCAATTCTAATTTCAACATTAACACTTGGATTTCGAAAATAATTTAGTTTATATAAATCAATTTCTATTTCAAAATACCAATTAACAGAATTCAAAATTTAAAGAATTAAAAATCATTTAATTTAACCAATCCAGTGTCCGTATATAATTGTCTACCCTATGGTCAAGTGATACAGCTATTTATCATTTCAATCCGCAATTTACGGGTATATCATTTCAACCCGCAATCCCAAAATTTAATTTCAAATACATGAAATCGCTCGAGTTTATCATTTCAACCCATAACGATTTCTCCCTAATCTATCAGATCGTTCGGGTATGTATCATTTCAACCCATGGGGAACTTGCAGTGTTATGACAATATAAAATATAACATCCAGTCATCCAATATCAACAATCGAATATCCATCACAATCATTATCCAAATCAACCAATAAACATCAATAGATAACTGATTATCATTAACAAGTATTAAATTGACAGTTAAACTCAATATTAAATTAAACGATGATTAAATGCAATAAAAGTCAAATTTAACTAGAATGACAATTTAAAACTTCCAAACATCAGTCAATTAATTCCAAAATATATCACAAATTTAATTTAACTAACATAAGAAAATCTAGTAGTTGTGGGTGAGTTAAAACCCTCACCTTTGACTTCAAATCGATTTGAAATCCAAAATAAGGCCCAAATTTGAACAGTCTCAGAGTTTGTCCAAACCAGTTCCATAATGTCCGAAATTTTAATACGATCCCAGTGGAACAAATCGCGTGTGAATTCGAGTTCGTATGCGAAAGATATGTAAGTTAGAACATTTGAAATCAAAATTTGAATAAAATTGTGACGCCCCACCTTTATACCCACGCTAACCAAGAACACTACGGTGTAGTACTATCAATTAGCACGGAGGATAAGGCTGTTGAGGAGCGACCATCCGTGTAACTTCTTTGCGCGAGCACCGATATGTCAGATAGAATAGAATGCATATCTTTTAAGGAGGAAATCCGACATACCGATACAAACACAAAGCTATCACACAGTGGCTATATATGATCTTCGGAAACAAATATAGAAATAAACGTAACACAAATCAGTCACAGACAATTCATATCACAAAGGCGGAAAGAGATATGAATACAACACATGAAAGTGTACATCAGAGTGGTGGTCAAATAAGATCCACAATAACACAAGTTAATAGATACAAGTGCAAGATAATAGAATATGTATACATCAAGGAGTCTAATCTCAAATGTATACAAACAAAAACTACTAAACTAGAGTAGTTAGCCAAAAGTCAGAAGATGGCTCTAGATAAGAAGTCATGAGGAAGCACCTGTAAAATCTCAGTCTGACCCGAGTATTATTTAAGAAGAAAATAATAAACGGATCAGTCTAGCCATAATTATCAGATAAAGTGATATAGAACAAGAGATATGGCATAAACATATAAGATATCCATAAAAGCATACTACTACAAGTATGAAAATGATAATCAACAAGAGATTAATCAATATCACCAGAATCTTCTCAAGGATTAAAAGAATGTCATATTCTTAATTTAATTCACCAAACCACAATAAAATGACATACTCATCAATGTCAATGGTAAAAGCTGGTGAAACATAAAATCCAGAAATCTCAAGAAAAGAGGATGACCAATCCCATAAACTGAACATCGACGCACCTAGAAAGATGTGCCCCATGTAAAGTCTAGCATCTATACACCTAGAAAGATGCACCCAATGCATAAATAAACATCGACGCAACTAGAAAGATACGCCCCATGTAATGTCTAACATCGATGCACCTAGAAAGATACACCCCATGAAAAGTCTAACATCGATGCACCTAAAAAGATACACCCCATGAAAAGTCGAACATCGACGCACCTAGAAAGATACGACCCATGCATAGATGAACATCGACGCACCTAAATAGATACGACCCATGTGAGAAGTAAACATCGACGCACCTAGAAAGATACGACCATGCGAGAAGTAAACATCGACGCACCTAGAAAGATACGACCCATGCGAGAAGTAAACATCGACGCACCTAAATAGATACGACCCATGCGAGAAGTAAACATCGACGCACCTAAATAGATACGACCCATGAGCCTAAACCATAAAATGATCGTCATCGATCATAAAGAGTTTCAATATGTGTGAATCGAAATCACACCAATGAGGCATAGACTAACCTTGAAGATAAAGAGATATGTGTGAATCAAAATCACACAAATGGTGTCTAGTCTAACCTCGCAAACAAAGAGACATAGCACAATCGCTAGTCTAAATCACAAGAATGATCATCGTGATCATAAGGAAGTGTCGATTACACTAAGCTAGTAAATATAAGAGTTTAGCTTCATGTCCCATAACCACTTGCTCAACTCAAATATTTACGAACAGATTGTAGATCTGCACTAGGAAATTGTCACAAGAGTTTCAATCGAACAAGTCCATCAATTAACCGACGAAGTAAACGCAAGCGTTTCATACCACTTGTTTTGCCAAGCCGTTTAATTATATTTTCTCATACAAATGAGGTAAAGGTTTGTATATACTAATAAATTGGAAAACAGTTTTATAAACGAGTTTGATATGGAAAATCGAGTTGAAATCGTTTTAATGAAAGAGTTTTGATATTTAATACTAGTATAGTAAACCTTTATATTTTGAAGTGACAAATCATAGAAGTGATTGTAGAAACAATCAATCATAAAAATTCACGTTCGAAGACGTGAGTAAAGTTCAAAGAAATCAATCCCCAAAACCATCAAAGTAAGGAGTTCTGTTGATCGCTTTTCAGATAAGATTGCCTACGCAGAGTAATACGGGGTTCGACCTAAGGAAAAGTAGGTCATACGACCTTAGAGTTCACGCGACCTAACAAGACCAAGGATAAGGTCGGTGACGACCTACGACTTAACAAAGTCCTGCGACTTAACAAAGTCGAGCGACCTACGACTTAACAAAGTCAAGCGACCTACGACTTACGGTCAAGCGACCTAGTGAAGTAGCAGTGGGAATGTTAGGTCGGAGACGACCTACGACTTAAGGTCAAGCGACCTAGTGAAGTAGCAGTGGGAAGGTTAGGTCGGAGACGACCTACGACTTAAGGTCAAGCGACCTAACTGGAGTTAAGGGAGGCGAGCGACCTACGACCTAACAAAGTCGAACGAGCTACGACTTAGCAAACGAATGTCTTAACGACCTAAGCCTTGAACGACTTAGTGGAACGAACGACTTAACGATTTAAGCCTTGAACGACTTAACGACTTAAGCTCCAATTCGAGCTACGAGCTAAGGCTGGAACGACCTAGTGGAGTTAGGTCGAGGACGACCTACGACTTAAGGTCATACGACCTAACACTTGCGAGCTAGCGGAGTTGGCATGGCCTAGCGACTTAGTAGAAGCAGCGACCTACGACTTAACGATTTAAAAGCCAACGACCTAAGGAGTTAACTCGCGAACGACTTATGCCTTAACTCGTGAACGACTCAAGCCTTTAACTCGTGAACGACTCAAGCCTTTAACTCGCGAACGACTTATGCCTTTAACTCGTGAACGACTTAGCACACCCAGAACGACTTAAGGCCTGGAACGACTTATGCTCCGTGTGGCTTTTCAACACGAACGACCTACGACTTAGGCTTAACTCGCGAACGACCTAGCGAAGGCAGAAACGACCTAAGTGCAGTTTTCCACCAAAAACACTAGAATTTTGGGTTTTTCACCAATCCAATCCAAACCAAATGCAAATGCTGATGCTAAAATGATAGGGAACCATTCCCAACAGTCCAAGATAGATATAGGCAAGATGTGAGATCAAAAATCTCACCTTTTCACGGAATTTGATGAAGATGAAGCTCGGGGGCAAGGCAAAGATCAACCACAAGCTTGAATCAATGTCTTCACTTTGAATTTGGAGTTAGATGTTGAAATTGCTAAAGAACTTGAGCTTGGAATTTTAATTTCCTACTCCCTCCACCATTTTTGCTAAAGCTTCAAAGTTGATGAAGTGATGAAGAGAAGGAAGGGGTTGGGCTGAGGTAGAAGATGTAGGATCGATTTCACCCTAGAGGGGGGGTGAATAGGGTGATACTATCAAATATTAAAATTATTGCGGAAGTTATATCACAAAACACAGCAGAATAAAAACAGCACAAATATTGCAGAATATAAATAACAGAAACAGAACAACACAGAATTTACCCAGCTTCGGCAAAACCCTGCCTACGTGCCGCCCCCAAGGTTTCTACTAGAAATTAGATAGTCAGACGCTTACACACGTAAACTCGCGACACCCGCTACCGACTAATCCTAACTCTACGCTCAAAACCCTGCCACAACTCAGCCACTGAGTTGCGAATTCTCAATCTACGCCACGTAGATTGTCCCCTAGTCACACGACTAGTAATTACAACTGTTTATAAGAGAAATTGGAAATTTAAAAACAGTCTAAATCTAAAACCCTAATTTATAATAGCTAGAGCTCAAATAAAAAAGACCGGCCCAATTAAGAAATAAAGAGAATTCCCCTTTTTTTTTTATTATATCGGCCGACTTCTTTTGTCACTGATAATTGCTCGTATTCGTTCCTCTTCAGTAAATTAAGGCTTTGAATCCTGAAGCGTCGATTAATTTCTGGTTGTTCAAAACTTGGCTTCGATTTCTTCCTCTATTTTGCTTGCGTTCGCCTCCAGGTAGTCGAGTTCGAAAGATTGCTTCGGTATGTAATTTTTTTCTTGTTGTGCTTTGATAATTTTCGTACTTGAACTCGATGATTTTGCCAATGATGATTGTTAGGGTTTATATAGGAGTTCGATCTCCTTGAATTGCGTCGTATAATATTTGTTTGAATTTGTCACACGATTTCTCTGGCCGCTTGATTTTACTTGGATGCTTGAGATTGTATTGACTTGTTCATAAACGTATATACTTGATTTGCTTGGTCGACTCGGTTTTGAATTTTTCTTGCTCGATTCTTGACCATCACGTCTCTGACCTGTTCATCTTTGATTTTGATCACACTGGCTTTGACTTGGTTACACACGGCTATGTACATGCTTTGACATTGCTGTGACAATCTCTTCCTGGTCTGGTTATACTGCATGTGCCGGCTCTGGTTTTGTTTACCGGTCTAGTTTTAGTTTGCATATATCTATGAATAGGTCGAGCTTGGATTTGAACTGGTTCATGTTGGCTTGGGTCTGGATTTGCATTTTACTTGAGTCTGCATTGTGGACATTGTTTTATAGTTGTTGCTGTTTTCATGTACATTGTTTTACTTCTCCTGATTCTTGTATGTAGTTGCTGATGTTACATTTGTCTTCTTTGTGCCTGACAAGTCTTGAGCTTGTGTCCACTGTATTGTGTTGTTGATGCCTTTAGTTTGACTGCTACTTTGTTTTTGTGGTCTGATATGGTGTCACTACTTGTATGTATACATGTGTATATACATATGTATATATATAAGTGTGTACTGGCTTAAGTTACTTGTTGTTCTGGTTTGATGTATTGTAGTCGACCACTGCTATCATATGCATTGTGATGAGTTCCATTTGATCTGTATGCTTGCCACTGACTTTTGTTGCACTGTGTTGCATTGAGCTATGTTTTACTTAAACCTGCTTTGGTCAGGTTGCATTTGTAGATTTCATTGTTGCAGTTTCCTTTGTGTACACGATATATTGTGTAGTCTGGTCTGTTGCTTGATGAAGAGGTTGAACCTGATAGTCGAGCTTGCATGTTGCCTTAACTTTTTGGTTGTTGCTGTTTTAACACTACTGTCGATTGTTTTCGACTGTTATTGCATTTGTACATTTGAATTTTGGTTGAGGCTGTGATTTATGTGTCTTGACCATTTCATTTGATTTGCACCTGTGTTGAATCCGATAATCTGGGTTTGACCTGTGCTCACCTGTCCCTGTAAATTTATCAAGTGTATATATATCGGTGTGCACGGCCTTGTGGCATGTACAGTGATACACTGTGCATGTCACAATGTTCGTGTGTGATGAATTCACATATAAATGATGACGAACAACCCAAATAACTGAGGCAAATAATATTTTCAAAATCATCTTTTATTTCAAATTTCAGAAATATTTCTCTTTCAATTTTACTGCGTTTGAAAATATTTTTGCAGATTACTCGGATGCTGGAATCAGACTGGAATGCAGTTGAAGACAAAATACGAGTGTGAGTGATATGTAGTGAGGTTATTTATGTAAAAATGAATTGTGATGTATTCAGAAATTGTATAGTTATAGTGAGAGCCTGAATGTGTACTATTCAAAAATTGCAATAAAAATTTCTGTTCGAATTCAAATTCTGTGTTATTTATTTTATTCAGCAAATATCTATTTAATCTGTGGAAAAATGAAATAGTACATTATCAAATACATTTAAATAAATGTATATATGTTTATTATCATCAAACAAAAATCATATAGACGCATATTCAACAATCTCCCCCTTTTGATGATAACAAACATATATTTAAGATTTTGACTATTTTAAATGTATTTGATTATTCAGTTTGCTCCCCCTATTTGAATGCTCCCTATCTACACATTACTCCCCCTACATATATGCATGCGAATAAAATATTCAAATGAGCTTTGATGCAATTAGAAAATATTTGACCTTTATTTTCAAAATCTTAACTTTTCTCTCCCCCTTTTGTTATCAGCAAAAGAATAATAGTGCTAGAAAAAATAGAGATAAAGTGATTGACATTAAAATAATATTAATTCCCAATCGAGTATAAATATTAAATTTCAATAGAAAAATCAAACAAAAATCATAAATACTCTGTTTGACGCATATTCCACTTTAGAATGATAGGGATAATGTCATCATATAAAACCATATAGTTGGGTCTATTTGTGGTATATTTATAACAGGAATTTGAATATCTACTAACCATGCATAACCATTAGGACTTTTAAATGAGATTAGTAGTATTCCAAAATTTTAAAAAATGAATTCAAGTATCTTCTAACCACGCATAACCATGAGGACTTTTAAATGGGATTAGAATCAACTTGTCTATTATTTTTATATTTAATTAATCAATTTTTGAAATGTGTTCCATACATGCATAACCGTGAGGACTTTTAAATGAGTATGGAAGCACATAACAAATTCAAAGTAATTCACCCATGCATAACCGTGAGGACTTTTAAATGAGAGTGAATTCTTTGGATGTTTTTATTTGTTAAAAATATAATAAAATGAAAAATGAATGATTCCCGTTTAAAATACCACATATTGACTTACTATATTGGATTTTGATGAGTGATGGTTGATAGAAAAATGATAGATATAGAAATGGTCGTGAAATTTTTGCCAAACAAATTTTTTATAACTCTTGTTTAAATTTCTAAAGAATTTTATTAAATATACCGTCTCGAGTTATAATATATGATTAATATCAACACTCATCACTTTTTCAATCACTATTTATCTTTTTGATAATTAGTAGGGGATCAGATTAGTTATTGTACTGATTTAAAATCAATTTCAAAAATAATTATAAAAATAATTTTTCTGAAATAACTAATCTGGAACAAGGTCAAAAATGATTTTCTTGAAGGGTTTAACCAAAAAAATATCTGTTAATTGAAAATTATTTGAAATGAAAAATATGCAGATATGATGCAATTACTGAATGTTAAATCACGTTCCACTAGTAATTTTTCATCAACTAGATTGCCAGTGTAATCTGCATCTAAATTTTTCTTTCACTCATCATTTTCAATGTTATAGACCAGACTGTGAAAATTCAACAAATTTCATAAAATCATTTGTAACATCCTTTTTGAATTGAAGCCGTTGAAATATACAAGCAATAATCATAGTGTCAGAACAGATAAGCAAATATATCCACTTGTAGCATGAGTAATCAGTAATCAATCAATTAATTAATCCAAGCAATTTCTATTCAATGATAATTGGTCAACATTTTGAATAAGTCGGAATTAACATCATCAATTATTTCATATAACTGGCTGATTTAATTCAGATTATGGTGCAGATTATCACATTTAATTTATCGTTTGATAATAAATACAATTACCTGTTTTACCTGTACGATAATCTTTCGTTGTTGTCCTTGTGAATCTGTCACCTTTATACTAGGCTAAGGAACTTTGAATTGTCGCCTGTTGTGTTTCTGGAACAGCCAGAATCCAGATAACACCGATGGTGTTCCTTAGCCTGCCACCACACCTACACGGTAGAATATTTTTGTGACCTATTTGTTTTTATAGGTCCATGGTTGTTAGTGGCAGAATAATTTGAAAAATAATTTTGTGGAGACCCATAACTATTTGTATATGTTCCTTTTGGCATCCAGATTTGTTTAATTTTGAGAGATTCTATTTTTGTGCCTTTTGGAACCCAAATTGGAATTGTTTTCTTGTGTTTGGGCCTATACCAACAATTATTCTGATTGTGTCCAAATTTTCTACAAATAGTGCACATTGAATTGTCTTGCTTAATTTCACTTTTATATCGTTCTTTTTGAGTATACCCAAGTCCTTGTCTATCAATATTGACCGATTGTTTCCCTAATAGCATATTCAATGATTTTTTACTTTTGGAAAACTTATCTAAAGTAGTAGACAATTGTTGGACTTGTGATTTGAGTGATTCGTTTTCATTTAACAATTGTGTGCACTTTTTGATAGAATTTTCTCTTCTCATATTTTCACTTTCTTTTAAAATCAGAATTTCATTTTCAAGTGATTTTATATTAATTTCTGATTTTTTAATCTCATCTTCAAATGTTGGACACTTATCACACTTAGGGATTCTACTTTGATAGTTTTTAACTAACTGCTCAAGTTGTTCATTTGATTCTATTAAACTATCTCTTTGTGATTCAAGTTTAGCGTATCTTTCCCTAAGTCGTTCAAAACGGCCGTTTACATCATGGAAATGAATAAGCAACTCAGAATGGGTAAGTTTTGATACCTCACTTGGCTCGTCATCGTCACTGTCAGTTATATTACCTTGAAGGCACAAATCCGCTTTTTCGCTTTCACTGCCAGTGCTTTTATCATCCTCATCCGTTTCATCCCAAGTGGCTGCAAAACTTTTCTTTTTCTGTTTCTTTCCTTGGCTGAATTTATTTTGTGGACAGTCGGGACTGATATGACCGGGTTTGTTGCACTCGTAACAGATGATCTTCTGTTTGTCTGGGCTGTCAAATACTTTTGCTATTCTGCTTTTTAACTTTTGGTTTAGAGCTGGATTTCCGTGTTTATGATTCCACTTTTTGAATTTTCTTATTAACAGCTCTAGTTCTTTTGCACCATCATCACCGTCATCATCATCACTTTCAGTTGTTCCTTTAAGAGCTATCGATTTCTTCCGAGTATCTCCTCCTTCACGCTCTTCTTTGAATTTCATCTCTAGCTCATATGTGGTGAGATTTCCGATGAGTTCTTCAACTTTCAACTGTTTCAAATCTTTTGATTCTTGAATTGCAGTCACTTTGGCTTCAAAGCTTCGTGGAAGGACTCTGAGGATTTTTCGGACTATTTCCAGTTCGGTGTATGATTTTCCGAGAGCTTTCGATTTGTATACGATATTGGAAAGTCGTCCGTACATCTCTTTGACATTTTCTTCCTTTGCCATTGTAAAGTTCTCATATTCGCTGCTTAGCATAGCAAGGCGAGATTCTTTGACTTGAGATGTTCCTTCGTGAGTCACTTCGAGAGTGTGCCATATTTCCTGCGCAGATGAACAATGTGAAACACGATTAAATTCAATTTGATCTAATGAACAAATAATAGAATTCATTGCTTTGGCGTTAGTAATTTGTAATTTGTTTTCTAACTCTGTCCATTGATCCTTTGGTTTTTCTATTTCCTGATTGTTCACTGTTATAGTTGGTTTGTTATATCCAGTCTCAACTATATTCCAAGCGTCAATGGTTTCTAGAAAAAATTTCATCCTATTTTTCCAATAAGCATATTCACCATTGAACATTGGTGGTCTAACTATCGACTGACCCTCAGCAAAAGCATTATTAAAAGACGCCATTTTTTAAAAATTTAAATTTTTAAAACAAAAATTGATTTTTGAAAAAAAATTGAATTTTTATAAACAGAAAATAATTGACTCCTATTCCTAGCTCTGATACCACTTGTAGGATCGATTTCACCCTAGAGAGGGGGTGAATAGGGTGATACTATCAAATATTAAAATTATTGCGGAAGTTATATCACAGAACACAGTAGAATAAAAACAGCACAAATATTGCAGAATATAAATAACAGAAACAGAACAACACAGAATTTACCCAGCTTCGGCAAAACCCTGCCTACGTGCTGCCCCCAAGGTTTCTACTAGAAATTAGATAGTCAGACGCTTACACACGTAAACTCGCGACACCCGCTACCGACTAATCCTAACTCTACGCTCAAAACCCTACCACAACTCAGCCACTGAGTTGCGAATTCTCAATCTACGCCACGTAGATTGTCCCCTAGTCACACGACTAGTAATTACAACTGTTTATAAGAGAAATTGGAAATTTAAAAACAGTCTAAATCTAAAACCCTAATTTATAATAGCTAGAGCTCAAATAAAAAAGACCGGCCCAATTAAGAAATAAAGAGAATTCCCCTTTTCTTTTTTATTATATCGGCCGACTTCTTTTGTCACTGATAATTGCTCGTATTCGTTCCTCTTCAGTAAATTAGGGCTTTGAATCCTGAAGCGTCGATTAATTTCTGGTTGTTCAAAACTTGGCTTCGATTTCTTCCTCTATTTTGCTTGCGTTCGCCTCCAGGTAGTCGAGTTCGAAAGATTGCTTCGGTATGTAATTTTTTTCTTGTTGTGCTTTGATAATTTTCGTACTTGAACTCGATGATTTTGCCAATGATGATTGTTAGGGTTTATATAGGAGTTCGATCTCCTTGAATTGCGTCGTATAATATTTGTTTGAATTTGTCACACGATTTCTCTGGCCGCTTGATTTTACTTGGATGCTTGAGATTGTATTGACTTGTTCATAAACGTATATACTTGATTTGCTTGGTCGACTCGGTTTTGAATTTTTCTTGCTCGATTCTTGACCATCACGTCTCTGACCTGTTCATCTTTGATTTTGATCACACTGGCTTTGACTTGGTTACACACGGCTATGTACATGCTTTGACATTGCTGTGACAATCTCTTCCTGGTCTGGTTATACTGCATGTGCCGGCTCTGGTTTTGTTTACCGGTCTAGTTTTAGTTTGCATATATCTGTGAATAGGTCGAGCTTGGATTTGAACTGGTTCATGTTGGCTTGGGTCTGGATTTGCATTTTACTTGAGTCTGCATTGTGGACATTGTTTTATAGTTGTTGCTGTTTTCATGTACATTGTTTTACTTCTCCTGATTCTTGTATGTAGTTGCTGATGTTACATTTGTCTTCTTTGTGCCTGACCAGTCTTGAGCTTGTGTCCACTGTATTGTGTTGTTGATGCCTTTAGTTTGACTGCTACTTTGTTTTTGTGGTCTGATATGGTGTCACTACTTGTATGTATACATGTGTATATACATATGTATATATATAAGTGTGTACTGGCTTGAGTTACTTGTTGTTCTGGTTTGATGTATTGTAGTCGACCACTGCTATCATATGCATTGTGATGAGTTCCATTTGATCTGTATGCTTGCCACTGACTTTTGTTGCACTGTGTTGCATTGAGCTATGTTTTACTTAAACCTGCTTTGGTCAGGTTGCATTTGTAGATTTCATTGTTGCAGTTTCCTTTGTGTACACGATATATTGTGTAGTCTGGTCTGTTGCTTGATGAAGAGGTTGAACCTGATAGTCGAGCTTGCATGTTGCCTTAACTTTTTGGTTGTTGCTGTTTTAACACTACTGTCGATTGTTTTCGACTGTTATTGCATTTGTACATTTGAATTTTGGTTGAGGCTGTGATTTATGTGTCTTGACCATTTCATTTGATTTGCACCTGTGTTGAATCCGATAATCTGGGTTTGACCTGTGCTCACCTGTCCCTGTAAATTTATCAAGTGTATATATATCGGTGTGCACGGCCTTGTGGCATGTACAGTGATACACTGTGCATGTCACAATGTTCGTGTGTGATGAATTCACATATAAATGATGACGAACAACCCAAATAACTGAGGCAAATAATATTTTCAAAATCATCTTTTATTTCAAATTTCAGAAATATTTCTCTTTCAATTTTACTGCGTTTGAAAATATTTTTGCAGATTACTCGGATGCTGGAATCAGACTGGAATGCAGTTGAAGACAAAATACGAGTGTGAGTGATATGTAGTGAGGTTATTTATGTAAAAATGAATTGTGATGTATTCAGAAATTGTATAGTTATAGTGAGAGCCTGAATGTGTACTATTCAAAAATTGCAATAAAAATTTCTGTTCGAATTCAAATTCTGTGTTATTTATTTTATTCAGCAAATATCTATTTAATCTGTGGAAAAATGAAATAGTACATTATCAAATACATTTAAATAAATGTATATATGTTTATTATCATCAAACAAAAATCATATAGACGCATATTCAACAGAAGAGGTGCAGCCCAAACCAAAAGCTCAACACAAAAAGTGACGAAAATTTCACTATCTCCAAACATATCGAAGTTTACACTCAAAAAGATCGCAAACGTCATTTTGAACTCAATGGGGGTGGTCTCGAGTCCTAATTTGACCGTATGCAAAAAGTAGCTTTTCGGACTAACATCCGACTAACGATAAAATATTTAAATATAAAATCGATAAATATGCGGGTTGTTACAAAAATAAATAAATAAACGATAGGCCACGTCACCTAGCATCGCGAAACCCTAGGCTCACGCGTTCTACCTCCAGACTGGAAGAAAGCCACGCCGCTGATCTTTGACCAATTATTGTGCCTCCATCGTCGACCTCCATCACGATCAACCAACGCCAACGGCTTCACCATCCGAAACCGCCCCCGAACCACCTTGCGCGACCCCCTCCAGCCTATCCATGTGACAGCGCCGCCGCCCAGCTTCCAGACCAATCATGGCGAAGTCGAGCACCTTCAGACCCAAGTACCCATACCGATTGACTCCCCTTGACGTCCTCTCCGATGCAGTGCCCTCCGATCGTTCCCAGGACGAAGATCCATCGTCCGATCACAAACCCTAACATGAACGGCCGGGAATAAATCACCAATTTTGGGCCAAATGGTACTTCGATTGCAAAATCGAATCACACCAGTGGCTTATACTTGTCAAGAGCTTCAAATTGATATATAATATGATAGGCTTTTGTGGAGTTTGATTTTGAAATCGATTTGGAAATTGGATTTTAGGGTTTTGTAATTTGAATTGGTTTCTGCCATTGAGGAAGGAGATAGGTAGATAGAATTGTACATACAAAGAAGAGAAAAATAAGAGGTTGCTAGGGTTAGAACAGAACAATTTATATGGACAAAGCACGATAAGAAAATAAACACAATCGAATTGGTACGAATGACAATTTCGACCTAAAAGGCCCGTTCTGCCTCCGAAACGAAAGTAGGTCATCCCATATATCAAAATAGATGTTTTCGGTATTTTTAAACTCAATGGAATAAGTTTCAAGTCCTAATTCCATCGTATGAAGAAGTTAGCTTTAAAATCAGCTTATTTCAAATTGATAAATTAAATGGATTTCTACGCATTTCAAGCCCATACGATCAAACGACAAGTCCGATCGCTACGAAACTTGAAATCCTACAATAATTCACCATTACAAATCCGATGGAACTAGTTTCGTCGAAATCCGAGACAGTGGCCAAAATGGCTATTTTCACATTAACTAAATAAATTATTATTAAATTGATTAAATCACTCTTTAATTTCAAAATTTATAACTAACAATTTTTATCATTATTGATTACTTGGATATTTACAATAGTTTAAGACAAATTTATATGTCAATTCAATGTTAATTATTTTCCTAATTACAGTGTTTAATTTCAATTGAAATAAATACAGTGGTTATTACTTTAATTTCCAATAAATCCATTTGTTTGTCTTTTCCTCTTGTTATTCAATCAATTTTCATCTCATGGCTATATTTAACATTTGTTTATATCTTATTACACTAATATTTTACAGTTATCATCTTAATTTTTCTTTAACGAAATATTTCATTTCATTTAATTGTAATAAATCCAATTATTAAAATTTAAATTCCAATAAATTGATCAAATTTGATTTCAATCTTTTATTCAACCAATCATTATCAATTAGATATAGTTAACATTGGTTTATATCTCATTACATTAATATTCTCCAATTTCATCTTAATTTACATTAACGTAATATTTAATTACATTTAATTGCATTTTGATTCCAAATTGAATTCAACAATTAAACAAATTGGTAACAATTGACAATCGTTACCTTTACTTAACTTAATGACATTTGTAAGTTTGTTATCTACACACAAATGTCATAACTACTACAACAACACTACTTTTATTCAATTACCATTAATTACATATTATTTCACCAATCAATATAACATTTAATTTATTTTCTTATTTTAAATTTATAACTAATTATAACTTACAATTATTATAATTACTTGAGGTTACATTCCATTTGTCATTCATTGCATTAAATTTATATTATTAAACCATATTTCTTTATTTACAATCTATAACTAATTTTTACTTTACAATCATTCCAATTTATTGGACACACTTTACAGTAGTTATCAATTGCCTTGAATTAACATTTTTAACATTACATTCTAGTCATTTCTTATTAATAAACCACAAATTTTAATTTCTTCCAATATTAAATCACAAAAATATTATTAAATCAACAAATTTTAATTATCGAAAATTACGTGTTGTTACATATGGTTCAATTAATGTAGGGATTAATGATGTTCATTCGTTGCCCCTCATTAATTTGTTTACCCATGCTTGGCCAGGTTATGAGAATTGACTTTCATTTGTTGATTATTGATTTATGCCCGACCAGTTTATGAACAGTTTTACCTTCTACTGCATGGTTTGGGTAGATAGTAATTGTAGATACATTGAAACGAACACCTTGTGAATTTGGTTTCATAGTTTGACTATTAGGCATTTGGTGGCAATGTTGGGTTAAAAGTTAACTTTAGTAAAAGATGTTTATTATAATCTAAAGGAAAGATAAGTTATTTTGGGAATAAACATTTGTGAAAGGATTTTATATAAGAAAGTTATTGTATATAAGTATGGTTTATAAATGAAAAGAAATTCAATTGATATTTTTAGAACTTAAATCCCGATGTCTTAGAAAATGTTTTCTTTCAAAATTTTGGATAAAATAATAGTAGTATTATTTGAAAGTAAGTGTTTGAAAGATTGGTTTATAGAATTGAGATCATGGAACTTAGTAATGTTGATGAAGTATTTAATGCCGTTTTGAAATGATTTTGGTTAAATCCAAAAGGCTTGAATTGATGTACTGAACTACCTTCTGTCGCTTGAAAATAATTCTGGTGATGACTTCAACATCATTGGCATCCATTCTCGGGTTTCTAAGTTGGGGATGCTACTGGATTGTTTTAGTAAAACGCATGCTATTTGACTAAAAGAATATGGTATAACGGTATTGGTATAGTTAGAAAACCAATAAGATAAGTACGTAAGTTGTACGTAGATCGTTTTCTTCGAATTACTGTTCTTGAACCAGTATTCGAGTTTATAATTTCGTGGTGATTTACACCGGTCCGAACAAGGATTTTTCACTAGATTCTAAACGGTGAACAATTGATATGGATTCTTGATATAATCTCAATTTTCTATCATAGTATATGACTATGTAATGAATATGGGGGTTTCTAATCAAGGAACCTGATTGGAGTCCGCCCAGAGAGGTCAAGTGATCTATACTAGTTGGGAAGTGAAATTTATATAATCGAGCAATTGATTGGAACTGATATTGCGTACGGATGGTCCATGTGCATCGTACGGGTTTTAGCATATGCATACTTTGTTTTGATTGGCTTATGGGGAGTTCAGGTGATAACTCTTTTGTTTGTTATGAGGTACATACATTATCTACTAAGTAACTACCTAAGGTCGATGAGCGTGCGGTACGCTTAATAGGTCGTTTATCATCCTTGTCCTTATGCGATGAGGGGATTTTGAACTTGACCTAACTGTGAGTTAAGTTTGCTAAGTGATTTTGAATGATGTTAAGTATTTCTATGTGGTTATTTCTTTGGTTGCTCGTGTTGGAATTTCGAGGATGAAATATTCTAAGTGGGGGTGAAAGTAACGATCCACAATTTCAAACACTTTGTGTTTAAATATCTGAACTATTTAAATATTTGAATCTTGGATTTAAAGTTATTAAAATGATTTAATAATCTTATTAACACCCTTTTAAATCATAACTAATTTTGGTAAACTTGTTTTGGAAAACTATTTACAAAAATAAATACTTTGAAGAAATATCGATAATATGATCGGAAATCGCTTTATCGATAAATAGCTTTTTAACCATCAGAAGTTGCTAAGATTTTATACACATACCCTTATTTGCTTAGGAACTCTATTCAATGAAATATATTTTTTATACCATTTATGGAAACAAACTTTTTGGAAGATGTCATGGGATATGCCATCAAAGATATTTTGAAAATGAGCTTCTAAGGAAAGACTTAACTTTTAAGTAAAGATGTAAATGTGTAAAGGTGCATGTGAGATGGAGGCTCCTTTGTGACCTTTCATGAAAGGTGGAAGATAGTAATGACCTCTTGCACAAACCAATAAATGCATCCTTAAGGTAAGAAGTAAATCACAAATTCACAAAAGCTTGAAATGAAGTAAGGGAATAAAAATGGTGGAAGTGCTTAAGCGCTAATCCATTAATTCTTTTCTAACCTTTTCAAGTCTAAACCAAATCATCTCCAATATCTTCTAAACTTTGGATATAGACCTAAAACATCACAGGAAGTATGAATATCAAGTCATAGTGGAAGAAAAGTGAAGGAGGAGGGGGATCTTGGATGGGTCGTGAGCAATGGAAGAGGAGGAGGGGTGCTGCCTTGGTTTAAAAGTGCTAATGGGTGGATCTTTAGACTTTTGGTGATGGGAGTAGGTGATTCTTTGATTTGTATGGCTTTGTTCTTATGTTTAACTTAGACCTAAGTGAGTTATCTCATTATCTTGTTTGTATATATTGTGTATATATATGTTGTGTTTGAACAATAAAGTTAAAGTGACATTAATTAAGTAAAGTTATAAACTTTGGACCCCACTTGCTTTTGAAAACAAATGACAACTTTATATTGTATAATATCACTTCTATTACCCTCTTAAACATGCGGCGTGACCTTTACTTAATGTTTAAAAGGTTGTTTGGATTGTGTATAAAATTGAAGTATGTTTGGAAGTGTTTGAAGCGAGAATAGTCGTTATAAGTGCACTTCAATATCCCTTAACTCAACTTGTCTAAATTAGATATTTATGATATTAACTTAGGATAATTTGATTTAATTGTTCTCTATATATATTTTGGTGTATGGAATAGTAAAGAAATGGTTTATTAAGTTATAGAAATGGTGAACAAAAGTTGTGAAAGTTAGAACAAAAAGGTGGTTATAAATACACTTTGTAGATATAGCATGTTTCCGGGAATTTTATTAAATAAATGAATGGTATTCTTAGGGCTTTCTTTTCAATTTTTAGATACTCTAAGGGTAGTACTTACTGTAAAAATTTCAATTCTTAAATATTTGTTAAAATGGTGAAAACTAATCACAAAGATTGTGCATTTCAATGTTGTTTTTAACAAAGACCTTTAACAACATTTCTAAATCCTGTAGTAAGTTGCTTATGGATTTAAGTGTTTAAAAATGATATTTAAATTTAGTATTTTTCTCTAATATTTTTAGAGATGTTTTCATACATGTTTTGAAGTATATTAAGTTGGTTTTAAGTTTAAATATATTTTTAATTATTACATATGTATTTTCAAAATAAAGATGTTTTATAATATTAAACATGTTTTTCATCAAACTATAAACTAGTTATTTTTAGATAATATATTATATAGATATTTATAACCTATTTATGAGTATTTTAGAAGTTTTAAAAAAGGTAATTTACTAGGCTTAACACTAAAAGCCGATGAGGAAGACTACTCTATTTGTGAGAGTTAAGATTTATGTCGAGTAGGGACAGAGCAAGAGAGCTCTAACCTACCGGCTTCACTCTTGAGTGAGGAATAGTTAAGTTGTAATGTTGAAAACGTGTTAATCTTATTGTTTACTTACTTGTTTAAAAGATAATTAACTTTTCTTAACGCTAAAAGCCGACAAAGCAGGCTTATCTATTTATGAGAGTTAAGAATGATGGCGAGTAGGGATATGAGCAATAGAGCTCTAACCTACCAGCTTCTCTCTTGAATGAGGAATAGGTAAGTTGAGAATGTCAAAAACAAGTTAATCATGTTGCTTGTTACTTGTTTATGGAAATGATTAATACTATACCTAATACTAAATGCCGACAAGTAGACTTATCTATTTGTGATATTCAAGAATGAAGTATCTAGGTAAGGCTTTGATACAACCAGTGTTTTAACCTACCTGGCTTCACTCTTGGGCAAGGAATAATATAAGTTGAAATGTGGGAAATGAGTTAAGTAAACGAACATTGATTTGTATAAGCAATTGTTTTAACTGGATAGAAGATTAGTCGACCATCGAACTTAACTAAATATTATTATCTTGGATCATTAAAAGATTGTTCTAAAGATAAATATAAGTATGGAAATGATTTAGGGTTTGTTGTGCCAATGTGTTAGTAACATTCATCTTTAACTCTTTTTTATTATACTTATGAATGTAAATAGATCGTTAAAAATGTTTTAAAGATAAGCATACTGAAAAGTTTTTGGGTTTTTTGTGACAATGTATTAATAACATTCATCTTTAATCCTTTTTTATTATACTTATGAAAGTAAATAAATCTTTAAAAATGTTTCAAAGATAAGCATAAGTGAAATGGTTTTAGATTTGTATGACAATGTTTAAGTAACATTAGTCTTATACCTTTTGAATGGATTTGTGAAAGTACTTAGATCCTTAAAATGGATATTTGGAAGGAAATTATAAGCAAGGAATATTTTGAAAAAAGAAAGAAAAAGCAAAGGTTTAGAGTAAGAAATTTTGTTAACGATTTGTGTAACAACCCGAAATTTCACAGCTTTGGTTTTCGAATATTTAATTAATTTTAAATATTCAAATAATAGATTTTATAATTAAAATAAAACTCGTTTAAATAGTAAATAATGATGGTGAAATAGTTTTTAAAATTTGTTTACAAACATAATTAGTTCGAAGAGAAATCGAAAATGTGACCGGAATTCGTTTTCCGAATTTTCGACTTTTAATCGGGTAAAAGTTGTCGAAAACGTTATGAACATATTAGCTAACATATATACATGCATACTATATTAATTTCAGTATGTTAAGTAAATAATTTGATAATAATTCATTTATTTAAGTCAATGAAAATATGATTTGACTTTTTCCTAAGGATTTTTAAATAAAAGTCATATTTCATCACGTCATCTCTAAACATTAGTACAATGGAGTATTAATTGCATGTTGAAGCTTCATGTATAAAGGGGGACAAGAATCACGTGTGGTACAAGATGGAGGGAGGTGTTGGACATGTTGAGGTGGACTTGATGATGTGGCAAGAGGATATGGAGGGTAAAGGACATAAGGGTGTTCTGGTAATTTACCTTATGCTTTTCGTATAAAAACAGTTTTCTTTCTCATTTTCTCATTTTCCAGTCTCATTCTAAAACTCCATCATCATCTTCTTGAAAAATTCCATGGCTTCCCAAGATTTCTAAAATTTGAAAATCTTACTTCATTCACTTTCAACATTTTAAAAACCTTGTTAAACCCCTTACTTCTCTTCCTACACCCCTCTTCTTCGAAAAAAATGTCAAAACTCCCTCTTAAACACATGCCTGAACCATTTGGCCTTCATGGCCGAACCCATCATGGCCTTAAGACTTTCAAATTCTCCTTTTTGCTAAGACGAAAGCATGGATCTAGGTCATATACAAGTTCTAGTGAAGTTCATATTGTTTGGGTTAACTTTTGGGTGATAAAGCTAGCTCTTTTATTATAGTTTCTAACTTTAATTAGAGTATTCCTTGTTGTTAAATCATAGCTTGTTTGGGTGAATATAGTGTTGATTAGTATATGCATATATATATGCTCGTATGTGTTGTTGAGTTTGACTTAAAAGTAAAGTCTAATGTAGAGATGGTTAAGATGTTATGATTTTTCTTATGTCTTGATTATGACGACATGTGAATGAATGATTTGGTTCATGCATGCGATGCACGTGCTAAGAAAGTTAGCATTTAGACCATAGAATCGACATAGAAATCTCTTGTTTTCAAATTAGTTTTACATAAGTGTTTTTCTAAAAAGGTTTTTTTAATCTTTACTCCTAGTTTCCAAACTCTTTTACAAAGTTATAAAAAAAACCAAGTTAGAAACATAAAGTTTAAGTTTTTAAAGGATATTTGGTATGAAAAGCAAGTTTTGAAATTACGGATCATATAGCGATAGTCGCTATAAATGCAGTTCGTAAAAACAAACTCTTTTTGGAAATTAAATTTTATTTTCATCTTGGACATTTTTTGAAAGTGTTTTCAAACTTATTATAAATATTTAAAAGTAATTTTTATTTATTTAATTAATTATTTATTTAATGATTAATTAATTAATTTAATAATGTTGATTCATACTCGATTAATTAATTAAGGTGATTAGTACTTAATCATTAGTTAATAAAGGAAATCGGTACTTAATTATAAACTAAGTAAGTTAATTATAATTAGTTAATTAATTAATGATTAATTATTATTTAATAATTTATTTATGGATTAGTTATTATTAAATTAGTAATTAAAGGTTAATTATTATTAAACTATTATTTAAGAAAAGGTTTAAATATTTAGTTGATTACTAATTAAGTTATGATTTAATTAAGAATTTGTTAAGGTTTAATTATTCTTAAATGAAGGTTTAATTTATTATTTAATTATTAATTAAGGATTAAAGTATAATTTAATTATAAATTGAGGTTTAGGTATTATTTAATTATTAACTGAGATTAATTAATAATTAATTACTTATTTAAGAGGATAATTATTATTTCATTATTTGTTTAAAGTTAATTATTGTTTAATGATTAATTAAATGTTCAATTATTATTAGCAAAGGGTTTAAATGTTATTTAATTACATAATAAAGGTTTTAATTTAAATCACTTATTTCCAAAGGCAGATTTTTGTATAACACAAGCTATCATTTAAAGAATCTTTAAACCAAGAGATTTCTTTATCGATTACCCTTAAGTAGCCTCATACGAATATGAAATCCAATGGTATCTGTTTAGCAGAATAAATCACCGTTCTGCTAATTAAATTGTATATGACATTTGTTTGGTAGAATAAATCACAGTTTTTTCATAATTCACCAAAGAGACTATGTTGACATCTTTTAGGTAGAAAAAAACCCATTCGGCTATTACATTAACTTGGATATGTATTTAGTAGAACAAATCCTCGTTTGCTATTATACTAACTTGGACATGTACCTATGATGATTTATTATTAATGGATTATCACTTTTTACATATCTGCGTGTTATGTAAATTCCAATGTTATAACTGAAAGTTAAACTTAATTAAATGAGAACCATTATGGTCACAAAGCCTCTTTCTGAACTTGTGAAATCAAATATCTAAATTTTATCCTTTTTGAAAATGATTTAAAGTTCATTATCATTTTTAAATATGACATTTAAAGAATAATTAAGCAATTATTTTATTAAAAATATTTGAAGTTAATTTAATACTTTTCAAATAATTGATTAAAGTCGTTATTTTGTTAATGTAGTTTAAAGATAAATTTTATAACGGGTGTTTGGAATAACAACTTGTTTATTTAAAGGTGTTTTAAATTATTGCTTTGTTTATCAAAGGAACTTTATGATTAAGATTTATTAAAGGAGTTTCGTTTTAAATAAGGAAAGTTTATAAAAAGAGTTTATAAATTGAAAAGAGACCTTGGAATTCGGGAAGAAGTTTTATAAATGATTTTGGATATTTGTAAAAGAGTTTTATAAATGGTTTTGGATATTCATAAAAGAGTTTTATAAATAAACTTGGAGATTTATAAAGAGTTTTATTAAAGGATTTAGGATTTTAGTAATGGAAATTTTCATAAATGAAAGAAATTTATTGAAGAAATTTATAAAAAAAATTGAGATTGGATTTTCTTTAGCCGACCTTCTTAGTTTTGGTGGTATGGACATTCGTTCCACACTTAGCACCGAAGTAATAGTGTTTGAGGTTATCCTTATCTCCAATTTAAATAACTTTTATTCTGATCCTTTTAATATGATCTTGAAGTAAGAAATCTTTCACAATGTTTTGTGAATATACTTATGCTAGTAAGATAAGTATATGAATATTAATGATAAATATTTTGGAAAGAGATTAAATAAATGAAAGATTTATAATGAGGCTTAGTGGTTGCTATGGGTAATTAAATCTCTGAATTGGTGTTGTTTGTGTATTTTATAGTTAAATAACCGACTATTAAATCTTGGCAAATTTTGAGTTAGGAAGTAAATAAGAGCTTCACGTGTTCATACGGTTTTAGTTCCCTCGGGAGAACTCGTTCAGTGAAACGTCTAGCTTTAAGAGATACATTAGAGATCCCTTTGGGACTCTAGTATAGTCCACTTACTTTCAAAAGAACTGAAAATGAGTCAACTAGAAATTATCGGTTGTTTTTCAGAGAAATCGGGATCTGATATATTATCCGAAAAGCACTTCGAACCAACATATGCGTTCGAGTGAAAGACATCTTGAGGATGATCTAAAATGGAGCTCTTTGAAGTGCAATGGCTACTTGCTACTAATCCTGAGGATGATTCCAAAATGGATTAGTAGAGGTAGTGCATTCGGTTTCGTTCAGACTCAGAACGAACTTGTATGGATGAATGCTGGCATTGCATTTCTGCTTGAAGGGTAATGTTAGCATTCCAAGTGGGAATCGCTAAAGGAAGGTAAATCGTTACCTCATGAGCCTCACACCCTGAAAATGGCTAAAACACAGTAGATGCAGCAGGGCTACATAGGTCGCTCCCATAACGATGTGTCATCACCTTTCTAGATTATCATATTATGGATTTGGTTGTGCATGAGAGCTCTCTATAAAGGTTGGGAACAACCGAGGTGATGACATATTCGGTATTATCCAGTAAGGAGTAGGCCGGTTCTGTATTAACAGAGGTTGAAAGGTTTTCATCCTCAAGTACATTTTATCTATAGGTGTACCATTTTCGGAATGTAGTCCCTTACCTTGTCATTTATTGGAATCCATTCTCCAATAAGTCCCTTCGATTTTTGATTTTATACCTATTATTGTTGTGATTTAAACACACCACAACTACTTGATTATTGGTATTAAGCCATAGACATTATTATAATATCACAGG
This sequence comes from Allium fistulosum, assembly GCA_030737815.1. Lineage (NCBI taxonomy): Eukaryota > Viridiplantae > Streptophyta > Magnoliopsida > Asparagales > Amaryllidaceae > Allium > Allium fistulosum. Next base: position 637,455,024 of record CM060907.1, on the reverse strand, counting down.
ATTTTTACAATCAAATGGTTTGGTTATCGTAAGATAAAAACCCATCTGTGTTTATATGCAGCCTGGTCTTACGAGATACCTTCTATTTGAAAGGGTTTTCAAATGTAGAAGTCGGTATGATTTGATTGAATATTCTCATGCTGGTTTACCAGACTGATCCGGACATTATTTTCTTATAGTGCTCGAGTCAGCCTAAGCATATTTTCTAGATTTAGCTGGATACCTTAAAGCTTTCAGGAGATGAGCTAGATTCTCCAAGACGTATTTTCGTATTTTTTATCTTTCGCAGTTGTTATTTTTTTTTGTCTGTATTTATCAGCAATGTAAGGACAAAATGTTATAACTATCCAAGCTGATAATAGGTTAGAGCACTCTAATGTTGAGTATGTAATAAACGTGTTTCTTTTTTTTGAAAAGATTTTGTGTATATTATATATTTCTCATCATGATGTGAGATTCTGTTTTGTCTTTTTCTGTCTTCACCCCAAATGACCTGTCTTTCGGACACTTAAATGATCGGTACACCGATACCGAGGATGTATTAAGTGTCGTCTTTAGGTGTAAGAAATGCAGATTGTTATAATTTTTGAATTTACTTATACCATTTGATATAAGTATATGAATATGTTTTGAAGTATTGAAAGTGTACAAATGAATAGTAGAAATTGATAAAGAATTTTTTATTAGATATAAGAAGTTTTACTAATAAAAGATGTCTTAATTAGTAAAAGATTAATTAAACAAAAAGGGATTAGAAGACGTATACATAGCACTAAAAGCCAATGAAATAGGCTTGTCTAACTGTGGAAATTAAGACTGATGTTCGTGTAGGGATATGAGCAATAGAGCTCTAACCTACCTGCTTCACTCTTGATCGAGGGATGATGTGAAATGAAAATATCGAAAACATGGTAAGTACATGAGACTTTATTTTCGTATGCAATCAGTCTCATTATTATGGAATGACCAAATTCATCAATTCTGCCTTGAAGAGATTGCGATCATAAGTGTTTTACTTATCAAAAACCACTTCAAGACTGAGATATGTGTTCCATCTCTTGGAATTGGATCAGTTCGAGATGTTGGAATCCATGTGTGGTTTTGAGATCTATTCGAGATGTGGGAATCCAATTGAGGATTCATGTTCAGTTCGAGCGATGAAGACTTGTGTGAAAGATGTCGAACGTGTCCTCGACGTTGGAAATGGCTAAAGATAGAGTAGGTTGCACAATACGAGGTTTAGCTTACCTGTGATAGGGTAATGTCAACTTCATATCTAGAGTATGCTTATCGTTGTTGTGCACTGGAGTTGATGGTATTTGGTTCCACGTGGTTCATGTTTATATTCGGGCATGGGCGTGGAAAATCCATTATGCGAACGTTCCTTATCGGGTTTGATTGTATCCCATAATATATTATCGAATGTAACCAATGTAACCATTTCAGCTATGTTATACATTACGGCATGCGCTTCGCGCGTTAGTTGTTTTTCTACAAATTCCATATGTTTTAACACATTAAAAAAAGCATAAAATATTTAATCTTATTTTGCATTGAAATCATGTGTAATTTTTGAAACTTAACGGTCGGACTAAAAGATCGCGCTTCTATTTCAATTATTAATAAAGATCATATCCAACAATTATATGAGTATATGTATGTGTATATGCCTATTAGTATATATATTTTGGCACGTGTAATGCACGTGCATATAAGCACTTTATTAAATTTGAAAGTGCTATGTAGTTTGATAAAATAAACTGAAAAACATAAAGAAAAATGTAATTTTTTGTTGGAACAGGATTTGAACTTGTAACATTGTTTATATTTAAAATTTCCATTTGAAAATAGATGTTAATATTTGTTCACAGTGAGATTCGATTTCATGACCTCTTATTTGAATGGAAGGGCATTTTTGAAATTTCATGGTCGGACCAAAAAATTATATTTTTATTTCAACTATTAATAAAGATTAATAAAGATTTATAGATTGGTTGATTTATCGAGGAAGATCTTGCATTACCTATTCTAATGCAGCCATATATATTTGACTCGTTCTCTGAAGTCTAATTATAATTAAATTTGAATACATATAAATTAAATGTAGGGAGATTTTATCTCCTAATTTATTGGTAAGATCATATGAAATAACAATTTAATATTTTAAAGGGTATGTAAAGGGGTATTTTGGGAAGTTCACGGTCGGACCAAAAAATTGTGCTTCTATTCCAACTATTAATAAAGATATTTATTTTCTTCACCCTAGTCATTATCTATTATATCACCTTATGTACTTATTAGATGGTGCTTCTTTTGAAGGGATAATCGTTATGACATTCCATGCGACCTTAAAAGCATTATTATATGCTAGCTACATATTCCTTCAGTTTCTCATACCGGACTTATGTCTGACGCTTGGTTTTTGTTTTTCCTAAATTACTCGCATATTCTTTCGAGTAGTTTGAGAAGGGTAGGTTTTCGTTGATTTTCTTTGGAGCTTGAGAAGACGAGCTAGATGTTTCACCTACCGTGGTATTATTATTTCCACTGCATTACTATATTGTACATATTAGCACTTGTGAGGATAGGTTGTTATAAATGTCCAAGCTTATGATAGTACTTAGGTCTTAAACTTTGAAATTTCTATATAGAAGTAACTCTTTGTACAGTTCTTTTGGTATTATATATTACCTTTCCTCTAGTGAAAGTCTGATGTTGTGCTCCTTCTTCCTTATTCTATTTCATTTTCTTTTTATTTTACCCTAACTTTTCATCTTTTCGACACTGAGGTGCTCGACATGTGAATACCATGGATGTATTAGTGCAACATTCGGTTATTGAAAAGGCGAGGCGTTACAGCTTCGACCTTGAGTCTGCTCAACAAATCGAAAGGAAATTATTCATTCGTACCTACCATATCACAATGGCCTAAGTATAGTACATGTACCTTGAGTCTGCTCAAAAAACACATATAGTTATCTTACATCGTCTATTCAATATATTAATAATACTACACATTACATCCCCAGCTTAAGTCTACTCAACAGCTAAGGAGTATGTAAATAATTTATTAATATATATGGTAGAGGACAACATTATACTGACGATTCGTAATTTTCAATATATTATATTGAGTGATATCGACTTATGGAATAATGTATTTCTTATGAAATACCCTCGTATTCAAGTGTCGAACACATCGAAAATCACAGTATACATACATTTACGTTTGTATTTATCTCTTAAGTCTGTTTAGAGATTCTTTGATGTTCCACCTTTAGTTTATACGTTCATATTATATAAATTTTATTATTATATAACTTTTATATTTTATATTACTTATATAATTGTCTTACGTATAACATTATATTAATTAAATCTTATTTAATATTTAGTTTTATATTATTTTAATCTAACATTTATATTAAATATTTCTTATATACTATAACCTTTATAGTATAACACATATATTTAATATATGTGTATTTTTATTTAATTAATTAACCTTTATTTAATTTATTTAATTTATTAACCTTTAATTACTTGTCTAATTAATTTACCTTTAATTAATTTTTTTACTTAAACAATTTTAATTATATAAATTAAAATAATCATATTACATACATATATGTGTACTTATGATATCTTAAACATTTTAAAATATCATAAGATATATCAAATATATATAATACATGTATATAATTTTTTTATTAATTAACATAATTAATTAATTAACTAAAATTTTAATATTATTAATAAATTTAATATTTTCAAATATTTTGAAAATTTTATTATATTATAACTTTTATAATATATGTATATCTTATTTTAAATTTAACTTTTAAATTAAAAATTTTATATTTTAATTTTCGAACAATTTTGACAATTAGCCCAAGCCCCAATTCAAATTTGGCATCTTTCTATTAAGGACAACCTTTGGGATGTGGGTTTAATAGTTAACTCCAACATGACTAATTTAGACCGCATAGGCTGTTGGGCTCCGTTACCATTGTTGAAACTTGGCCGGCCTACATCGGAAAATATAGTTGAATTTCAAAAATAATTCCATTATTAGATCTATATTGGGTCAATGAAGTCTAATTTATTTAGTATATTTCTAAATTACATTTAAATAAAATCTCTTATTTTATTTAAATTTATGAATTATATACAATTTTATTTAATTTATATATAATTAAATATAAAAGTACATATATGTATCATATACACAAATGTATGTGTGTGCATATGTAATATAATAATCTGTGCAAGGTATTACATTCATGTATATAAATGTTAGGATTTACATCGCAATGGACATATTAGCGCATCCTATATGTATTAAATATTGTTCAAATATATGTATGTATGTAAACTTGTTATTTATATAAATATTAAAAACTATGTAAATATATATATATTTATGTATGTACGTACGTATGTGTGTGTGTGTGTAACCTATATGTAAAAATATTAACGACTTATATCTGTATTTTATTGCATTAAATGTTAAATGGATATATATATATATATACATATATACATATACATATACATATATATGTATATACATAATATAATTCTTTTTTTCAAATCATTTTACACATATACATATACATGTATGAATTAAAGTAGCAAAATTATTATTATTTTATTTATATATATATATATATATATGTATATTTATAATATCTAAATATGTATATATGTATGTATATAAGATATCAATTATGTATGTTAAAAAAATATTTTTAAACCTTTCAAATCGAATGTACAGCACAATAAATAAAATTATTTATATTTTATTGCATTCAATAATATATATATATATATTAATTAATTATTTGAAATACAATAAAACAATAATAATAAATATTTCCATGTTATATTACTTTAGTTTTAAAATTTTAGAAAATCAAGCATGATGTTTTGAAGTTATGAATTTTTTTCCAGAATTTTCTCGGTTAAAATAATATTCATAATTAATTAATTTTGGATTCTTATTAAATTGATTTTTTGATAATATAAAAAATGATTGTTAAATTCTGATTTTTTGGTTGAATGTTTATATGATGAATTTTTTTTGTAAAATCTAAAATTTAATTTTTGAAACGTATTTTATTTTATATGATTTATTTAATTAGTATATTAATTTAAATAATATTAAATAATAGTAAATAAATATTAAAAATTAATTTGCAGCCACCAAAAAATATAATCTATGTAGATTTGCATTTATAAAATATAAGTTCAACTATTAACATGATATGATGGTATAATTAAATAAAAGTCATACAATTAAAATTAGATAGTATATTAATACATATGTATATATATTGATTAACAAAATGATAATAATTAAAATAGATTTATTTGGCTGTGCACTTCAGATCTATATATAAAATGTGTTTTTTTAATAAATTAAACATAGATATAACGAATTTAATATGTGACAATATTGATGATACATATAAAAATCTCACATAACTAGCAATAAAATAATGATATATATATATGAATAATATAATATTATCCAGAAATCATAAATCATATAGTATAGTAAATAGTTGCTTAATACTAGTGCCTTAGAGCACACCTTGTAATGATGAATTCACCATCTTGGGAAATCTTCTTGATTTAGCAGATTGCTAATTCTTGAACTGCAGACCTTTAGCTATCCCACATTCGTCGCCTTTTGAATTGATTTGAGATGAATTTGTTGGAGCTTTTGGATGAAGAATTCGGCCAGAAATGGAAGAATAGAGGCTGTAACACCCCGTAATTTGGTGTTAGTTATTTAATTAGTTAGTTAATTAATTAGTCCTCAAAAAGAAATTTGAGAAAACGATGGAATTTGACCATGAAACATGCACCATTGCGTTCGTAGCGAAATTCTTAGCAACTTTCATACTAGGAGTTTTGTGATTGGTGTCCAAACGAAAAAGTTATGGACGAAAAATGAATTCGGAACGAAAATAAATAAATAAGAAAATTTAACGTTTATTAATTAATAGCCAGGGCCCCATAGGCCGACGTGTCATTGGGATTAGTAGACCCCTAGCGGTTGACCGGTACTCCATGGGCGGTCGACCAGTTGCCTTCAGGCGGCTAAGGTTAGCCTAGGCCACAAGTGCCCAGATTTAATATGTTAAATCGAACGGTTCTGCTTGATTCTAGCGCCTATAAATTCAGGCCTAGCCCTCTTTTCTCTTTTCTTCTCATATTATTTTAGAGGCAGTAGCGAAGCCCTGCCATTTCTTCTTCTCCACTTTCTTTCTAAATTATAAAGATAAGACGTTTGTATCTATATTCATATAAATTGAAGAAGAATAGAAATCTAATAAAAAGAAGAAGAGAAGAGAATCAAACATACGCGTATTTGAGGTAATTTATATATTTGTATCTATTTTCTCTCCTTATCCCAAATCACTTTTCAGATCTGCAATTCTAATATACATGTATACCCTTTTATACATATTTCTTGGATTAGAAAGATTCAGAGATGAATCAAAGGTTCTACTTCAGATCTGGAGATTTGGATCGCTTTTAAAAGGTGAGTAGGAAATTTTATTGATTGTAATAATATGAAAATTATATCGTTGGTGTTTATTTAATTTTTATGCCTAATTGGATAATTGTATATGAGTTGTAGGCAAGAAATGGAATATAATCTGAATACAATAAATACCATACATATTCTTTTTTTTATGAATCGATTTAGAATTGGTTACAACCTGATCTGAAAATCACTCCCAAAAGTATGAATTTAGAATATTGATTTGAATAAAATTTATTCCAGATCAGAAATAGGTTGTATAATAATGTTATAAATTTAGATTATTACCCTAATCTTGTTGTAATGTAAACTTTTATATGTTGTTGGAATTTAGATCCGTTTAATATTTGTAAATTAGTTTGATTTCTTTTCCTTTTAGAAAAATACAGATCATAATAAGGAATAGATGCAAATAGAAAGAGAAAGAGATGTGTAAAGTATGAATTTATTGTAGTTTATGCTGTTTGTTTTAGTAAGAAAAAAATTACTATTCCCTATAATTTCAAACAATATAATCTTTTAAAGTTAAATCATTTTGTTTTGAGTTAATTTATGAAAATTAAAGTGAATAATCGTTTTAGATATGATTCCAATAATTTAACATGAAAAAATATATTCTAGTGAAGATATATAACTAGAATATATTTGATAAAAGTAAATATCTGTACGTAATTTACTACGCGTATAATAATTAAATAAAAAGCTAATAACGACACTTGCACGTAATATTCGTGTTTAGGATAATTAACTAATGGAAAATGAATTTAAAAGGTTGCAACTCCAATTAATGGGAGAATAAACGGTAATAAATATGGGAGTTGTAATAACTTGATAGGGTAAATGGATTAATGAGACTGATAAAAATGGAATAGATATAAAATGTTACTAATTTTAAATTAGTAATCATACATAAATATCTTCGGAAATGTCCATTATGATTTTATAGACAAATTGATATTTAAGAGCATTAAACGGGGATTTATGGGTAGATAAATATTTAAGGTAAATCTTGTTGCCTTAAATAAAAAAGGAATTAGTAAGCTGAGTCTAATATCTACCTAAGATAATATAAATAAAGACTTAGGATGGTTAATTGGACTTAGTTGGTTAGTAATGCGAGGTCAGTAGAGTCACTCGATGGAAGACTGTCCTTCACTTTGAGGCTACCAACAGTCAAGTGTACTTACTACTAATGTGAGATATCACTAATCCTAGGACCTGTGATGACGTAAGAGATTTGGCTTGCTTTCTTAATTTAAAAGTATTAAATGGTCCAAATTTGGAATTAGGAGTGGTGAGGGATATCTCCATAGGGGTTCACTTCTGGTTTGAGGTCTTAAGTGGCTGTAGGATCCGCCTCTCCTAAATGAAAGTATTAAGTAACCTAGTGAGATTTCAAATAAATAAGGATGTCACAAAAAGGGTTTACTTCAATGTTGAGGCTTAAGCGGTTGTAGGGTCCGCCTCCCTACCAAAAGAACTAACCTAGTGAGATTCCATATTTATAATTAAAGAGTGATAATGGATATCTTGGGAAGGGTTTGCTTCAGGTTTGGGGTCTTAAGTGACTAAAGTGTTTGCCCCTTTCCTATAAAAGAAGTATTAAGCAGCCCAATGAGATTTTCAAGCAATGTCGACTAGATGGTACCAGTGAGGAGTTCGCCTTGAGTTTAGGTATTAAATGAAAAAGGCCTACCTATAAATAGGTGTTAAATGGTCAGAGGTTTGCCTAGGCCTTATTAATGAGGTATTAAGTGGCTTGGGTATAGTCTCTCACTTTGCTAAGGCCGTAATAACGATAGTACCATTGCGGAGCACACCTTGGGAATAGGTCTTAAATGATGGGATCTGTTTTAATTAAGTTCTTAAATGACCAGAGTCTGCTTATTTTCCAATAAAAGGTATTAAGTGGCTTGGGTATCGTTTATTGTATGGCTATGATTTTATCGGCGATATATGTGAACACTAAATGTCGGAAGCCTTAAAAGTGGTAAGAGGTCTTTGTAGCTAGGACCCACCGACCATTGACAACATTGTTTAGAAACCACCTTGAGAATAGGTCTTAAATGACTGGGTCTACCTTGATTAAGGTCTTAAATGGCAGAGTCTGCCTATTTCTCGTTTGTATTGTAGAAGCCCTCTTCGTATTTAGAATTATTAAGTGGAAAATGAGTTTGGAAGTAGTAGGTGGTTGATAAGGCTTCATTTGTATTTTGTACCTTAGGAAGAGATAGGTAAGTAATCGTGTATGCAATGCAAGGTTAGATTAGAATTGCTAATCTTGATGGACATAACTATTAAATGGAAACCAATCGGTATAAATTTATGTTATGAATAGTTTATATTTTATCCAGTCACCAGTACATTGTTCTGACCCCCCTCCTCATTACAACCCACATGATAGAATTTAGGGGAATGGGTCATGGGAGCTAGATGTGCTTTGATGTTGGAGAAGGCTTCTTTTTCTCATGCTCGATGCTGATGTGAAAATCTACAATCCAAGGAATACCATTAATTCCAAGCTAGTAGTCATAATCAGTATTCTTATCCTATTATTGTTTCCGCTGTGAGTTTAGATTTCTATTAATCACTGATAATGCTCATGCTTATTTGTAGGTACCAAACCGAACGATCAGTGCTTTGATGGGCTTGGGTTTCAATTTTTGTTGAAATTTAGGCCCGTGGAGGTACGGGTTGTTACAGAGGCAGTCAAAAGAAAGTTGCAAAACAATTAAGGTTTGAGGTCTTTATATAGTGGACGAAATAGAGACAAATATAGATCACAACTCATACTAAGTCTCACTAGATCTAAGTTATCCATCTCAAATACGCCTCTAGCCTTTTACCCACCCCTATAGTCTACGTTTGTTGAATTAACACCATAATATTGTGGGCTAACAACCCGTTTAAGCCCAAATAAATATTGTTAATTAAATCTAATTTAATTGTTTGTCGATATCACATATCGATCAATATATTTATAACTATTATAAATATATATATTTATAACTATTATAAATATATACAGTAATATTTATTCCCCAAATCATATTCAAAATTTTATAATTAAGATTTCATAAATATTAATTAATTAGATTAATTTATAACAATTATTAACTAATTAAATCGTTTGGTCTAGAGAGAATTCATCATTTTTGTTGTGTGACTCATCAAGTGTAAATTGTAGTCAGCGATTAACATCGAACTATTCTAATTTTAACATTCACACGTCATTTAGCAACTGATGTGACATTTGGCCAATACTTACTTAATTTCGATAAAATCCAATTTTATTTTATTAAGCGTTACCCTGTTATGACAGTTATGTATACCAATCCTCTTTGCCAAAATTATATCACTTTGGACTTATGGAATTTGGTAATAGTCAAAATTTCAGTATCATCCATATTTAACTCTATACTCCAAACATAGAGTCCTTAGTTCAATAATGAAAATTATTATTAACCGAAATGATCTAGCCAGAAACTTTGACTTTGAGTTGACTTTAGTTGCCGTGATAATAACCCCATATAACCGAGGAGACGAATTCTCTCTTGAATAGTACTTCACTTCCAATACTTTCACTCAACCCAACTATAGTTACTCGATGGACGCCATGTTATGATTTGACTATAATCAAAGCGGGGCTTTCATATTGAAAATCGATGGTATTCTCAAGTCGAGAGAACTATGTAAATTAGTCACTTCGATATTTTCTGTTTGACCTTAGTTATATCAACCAGCATAAAACTATCGAGTGTGTCGTTCCACAGTTATCCAATAACTATCAATACGTAACCTCTTAGTGCCTCCTACCGTCATGAGTAATACACTACCCAACATTTGAAGAGCATTACGTACTTTAGTCTCAACGGATACATCGATATCCAGTCTCAATGTATGTTGACTAGAAACATTTGAAATGGTATATTGTTTTCATTGTGGTAAATTACCACCGTTACAATACTTTGTAACTACTATGACATTTATGGATTTTCTATTAAATATACTTTTAATTAAATTAGTTAATTAATATAGCACATTATATGAAGTATATATAATAGAAAGAAAACACCTTTCTTTCGAACAAGATTGGTTAACGGGTTAGATATATGCAACAAATTACATAATTACCCCTATAGCATACCCTTAAGTCTATCAAGAAGATAATGAAATAACTAATCCAAACCCAAGCCTACAATAAGCTAAACCACATAAAAATCAAAAACCACTACATACCATCACCTAAAGCCTAAAGATCCAACCTTTAGCACCAAAATCACAAACCATCTCCACCCTCCATCATCTAATGCTCATGGCCCAAGATGAATCCCCCTTCCTCTTCACTTTTCTTCCACTTTGACTTTAGATCTAAGCTTCCTAAGGCGTTCTTAAGTGCTGGTGAAAGTTTGGTGGAGTTTGAAGAAGATTTGAGCTAATTAGAGAAAGATTAGTGAAATTGAAGTTGATTAGTGCTACTCACCTCTACCATTTTGTTCTTTTTATTATTTTCAAGCTTTGAAATGTAATGAATGAACTAAGTAAGCCTAAGCCCTCCTTTACATGGCCAAGAACCCCACCCATGTGCCTTGCATGCTCCTTTTACTTTACACCTTATTTTTCCTTAGTAAATTACTCTTTTATCATTACACACAAAATATCTTTTATGACATCACACGCGACATTATCAAATACTTCATTTTTCATAAATGACAAAACATTTTTATTTCATATTAATATTCTTCTAAGCAAATATATGTATGTAAAAAAGTCTGAATAATTTCTAACAAGTAAAAAACTGTTTATCGATAAATAATTTTTGATCACATTATCGATATTTCTTTAAAGTATGTATTTTTGTAAATATTTTTCAAAAACAAATTTACCATCATTAGTTACGGTTTAAAAGTGGTTAACGAGGCTATTAAATCAATTTAGTAACATTTAATCCAAGATTTAATAATTCAGATATTTAAATATGAAATGTTCGAAATTTCGAATCGTTACAGTTAGCTTTCTAAAACACCTTTTCGGTCTCAATACGGCTCGTACGTGTCATCCAATATGGCTCATACTTGTCATCGTTACTTCTAAAAAACTTTTTTTTTTAAAAAGGAGTGGATTTCATTATTCAAATTGGTGCACGACGTCTTCAGTGTACCATAATTGATGGTTTGTTACATTGCATTTTGAAACGACAAAAAATCAACCCTTTCTAAGTTGGCAAAGTTGGTCAAGTTAGAAAATAGTGGGAATAAATGCAAGCCAACATTATTTGGATGTGGCCCGTGTGGGGACCCAAAATCCACCAGAAACAGGTGGAGGGAGATCATTTCCTCTCTCTTAAAGCACTCCACCTCTCCTTCATTTTACCTCACAAATCATTAGCGTTCACTTCCTCCCCTCTTCACTTCACCGGCTGCCCTCATCTCTTTCCAATTAATCTCTTCTACCATACTTGTCACTCTTTACCGTTCACCTATTCACAGGGGCAGCCGGTAATCCATCCATAACCAATCCTTCCATGGAAAGATCTAGAAAAAGCACCGAGAGCTCCGATACAAGTCGCAGACAGAAGAAAGGCAAAGGATTACAAACAACTTCTCTTACCAAGGATCTGAAACAAGCGCCCATTTTTACAGAGGCACCATGTTTAAACACACAGCATCCATCTCTACACTCTCCTTGCTATTCTTCAGTCTCAAACCCTCCTACTCCCAAGTCTATACCCAACTTCCCTTTTCTACCCTCCTCAACTCTGTACCCACAACAACAACAGATGATTTCTTTTGGGCATGAAACTCCACAGTTTCAGGTATTCACAGCACAACAGCAGCAGCAACTGTACCAGGAACAGCTATTCAGAACCTGGAGCCAGGCCCTGAATCTAAGTCCTCGAGGTCACAGAATGATGATGGATCGAATAGCTGCCACAAACACACTGATTCAACAGCAGCAGCAGCAGCAGGGAATGATGCCACTAGTTCATACACCTACGAAGCTTTACAGAGGAGTTAGGCAGAGGCATTGGGGCAAATGGGTGGCTGAGATTCGTCTACCCAAAAACCGCACCAGACTCTGGCTGGGCACGTTCGACACAGCCGAGGATGCTGCCATGGCCTACGACCGTGAGGCTTTCAAATTGAGAGGCGAAAACGCACGCCTCAACTTCCCTCATCTCTTCCTTGGCAAAGACAAAGACAAATCTAATACCACTGTTAATGAACCTTCATCTTCTGCTTCAGAAATGCCAGTACCTACTGCTGAAGCAGTTTCTGTGACTAATGAAACAGTTGAAGAAAAATCGATGATGTCTGAAACGAGTTCGCAGCAATCTCATTCTGAACTGATGTGGGGAGATGCTGATGAAGCGTGGTTTAACACTTGGGGGCCAGGGAGCTCTGTTTGGGATGATGTAGATGGAGCTAATAGTCTCCTTCTTCAGTCTGCAAATGCAAATGCAACTGCATCTGCAGTAGATAATCAAGAAACAAGCGCTTATGCTGACAATTCTACTTCGCAAGATTCATACATTTCGAATATGTTCGTGTGGAAGGATGCATAGTCATCGTTTTAGGTCATTGGTTTCACAATTTTTACAGTGCAGCCATGGCGTTAGTTAAAGAAACCCTGCACGTCTGCATATTTTAGGATAGCAGGTTTCACTTCCAGCTCTCTTCAGGTTTTATTTGCAAGAGGACTGTTATTACTATACATGTCGTTTGGTCAGTCAGTTCATGTCTTTTATTTGAGAGTTGGATGTAACGGAGTTTGAGATGGCTTTTAAGTCTCTTCTTCATGTTCATGATTGTACTAAGTTTGTTATGTAATGTTTGTATTATGGTTTGGTATTATTGAAATAAGATATTTTAAGCACATTTCGTATTCAAACTTTTGTTTTGGACTGTTAAGGATAGGTTTTAAGTTATTTAATGTTATAATATCACCATCTGATATTGCAGTCGGTGTGAGGTTTATTAGTTAAATTTAAGCGTTGACTTCCCTTGATAACAACATTTTAAGACACTTTTAGTTACGAGTTGCATTTCCTTGTTCACGGATTGCTGGTGCGTTCTACTTTTATGTCTAGAATGATGTGAAGTTGAGCGTGTAGCATTTGACTCAAATGAAAAAAATCATTAGCATGGCATTTTTAGGGAATTTGATGAGTGCTTATTCCAATTTGTCTTGAAAAAAGTTGGTAAACAAATTGTGACATTTTTGATAAGTGGGTTTGGTGAATTTGGAAAAAATCTATGGTCTAAACTTTAAACTCTAAACAGCATGTAGAAATATCTGTATCATCACCGTTATAATTAAACAGCCTATTTATTGAAGTTTTAATGATACCATGATTCTTTAACAAAAAAATAAAATAACATGATTTAAAAACAAATGTAAAATGGCGACCAAGTTGTTCAAACAAATCATAAAGGAATATTTTAATTTATTTAGTTGTTGATAATTTTTTACTAATAAAGATTGACGGTATTTCAACTAACTACTAACAACAACCTATCATTAAAAGAAAAGAAAATCCAGTTCCTTACAGTTTAAGGTGGTAGATTAGTTTGAAAATTATTTACAAAAATATGTCAATTTTGACAAGCTCAACGTCAAGCTGACCATAATGTATAGACAATATTTAGAATGTTATATGTCTTTTTTTTTACACCATGGTTGGCTCATTTTCAAAAGGCGTCAACTATGTATTAAAGGAAAAACATAACGACGACGGATGATTTTTGATATGTCGCATGTTCACTTTGGCCAACCTATCGCTGAGCTGACCAAAAGTGGCATATAGTTGTAAATACTTTTCAAATTGGACTAAAGCGTAATGATTTTCAAAAGCAGTCTAATAAAAAAAATTCCTGTAAAATTGAAATCTGTCAATCTCACGCAGTAAAATTGAGGTCTGGTACAGATGTTGCTAGAAATTGTAGTTATGTTTTAACAAATTAATATGTTGTTTTACATATACATACTCCCAATAAACATGTCAAGCGGTTGCTTGAGATTCAAGTTTATAATTTAGTAGAGTAGTTCGTTGTATCCCATAAAGGCATGCATTTTATTGTTTCAATAAAATGTGGTATATTGCTCTAAAATAATTTTAACATCTGTTATCAGAACTATACTGCTCATATGAGCTTATTTTGATATAGGGTGTTATGAAGGTTGTCATCGGCTGCGTATTGTAAGTGTGTATGTGTACGTACCTATTTTGACGTTGTCATTGAGCTGGATGCTGGAGAGATAATATGTAGTTAGAAGTTGATCTGAAAAGGCATGCAACGGCAGCTGCTCCATTTTGCAGAGCAGCCTACTTAATTATGGCATACTTTGGTTAGGAACGGTGTGACTATTAAATGTAGAGGGATTGAGGGACGTTGGTGGATGGAGCATGGACAGAAATCCTATACAGTTGAAGATGTTGGAATTCCTTAAAAGTTGAATGAAATATAAAGTCCCATATCTTCAAATTGTGAGAGCTATATTAGTTTAAATATAACTTTCTCATAAGGAGGTTGGGGGCCTGGGGCTCTCAAATGTATGCCTCGTTGTGAGGAGGGAGATTATGCATCACCACCACATGCGCGCCATCGTTCGATCGAGCCGGGTTGGGTTTGGATTTGGTATGATACTCATATTTTTACTGCAAACTGGACCGGGCTTTATGACAGTTGCAGGCCAGACGAACAGATCCGTTAAAGGGCATAGCAGACAGATGTGACTGTACGAAGAGGTACGGACGCGACTGTTTGAGCGAACGGTGCAGACACGACCGTTCGGAAGGGATACGGACCACTATAAATAAGGAGGAAAACTGATCGCTTTCCTCATTACAATTTCGAGCAGAATTCGTCTGTTGTATCTTGGGAGAATTTTGAAATAAAATTCTTAAGGAAATCGTTACGACGAGCCTCAGACATATTCCGGTTAGAATTCTACATTCTATCCTTTATTTTGGTTATATTATTTATTCAAAATAGTATAACGTTGTTGTTGTAATTTATTTACAACAATCATATTGTTATAATAATTAACACAGAATTCCAGTGTAGTAGAAATCTGAGTTATAAATTTATACGACGAGTTTATAATTGATTATTCTCTGTTTTGGTATACTAGACTTATAACAGAAGATAGGGACAGTTGAAGTTGGTTCTCAATTCACGGTGGCCAAGTTTGTATAATGAAACAAACTAAACAAGGGTTTTAGTAAATAGTAAAAGCACACTTGATCATCCGCCACATTAGTCTTAACACATAGTAGCCGTAGATCCATATCAATGGTCTTGATTCATCAGAGCTGTTTCCCACGGATTACAAGCTATGTTTGGGCTTATATATTTAGCCCATTACAATGTATATAAATAGATGCTATGTATTGCTATTTTCTGTAACAAAAGTATTATCAAATAAAACTGAGATTTGCGATTCTTTATTTTGGTATCAGAGCGGTATAGCCTAACGGCAAATTCACCACAAAACCAAATCAAGAATTTCGAAGTGTTGGGTTATTTGGCTCCCCTCGGAAAAGTATCATCATCGGGGAGGCATACCTTTCTCTTGATCGTGAAGAGATCCATTCTATCAGTTCCATATCTTTTCTGTGCCATCCTAAAGAAGAAATCAGATATTCATCTTCATTTTTTCTTTGGTTGCACAATTTTTCGCTGCCATTCATGCACATTACTGTTTCATTGTGAAACAGTAATATACACCTATCATAGCAGATCCCTCTTTTTCATTTCAGTTATGTTTCTTGGCTGCTAAATTCAAGATTAGCCTCGCCATTTTTCCTGATCATTACTTCTCATCTCCAAGAAACTGTCATTTCAAGATTCTTGAATCACCATGGCACTTGAAGAGGAAGATATAACATCAGGCACTTCTGAAAATCCATCAAGGGATCACCAGAGTTCAGATCTGGTCCTGATCAAACCAAAGAGTCAAGTCATTACTACTCCATTAGACGAAGATAACTATATTTTGTGGAAATACCAAGTTGAGATTTCATTAAAAGGGTATGACTTACATGACTATGTCATAGGCACCAAGATCATCCCACCAGTTATGATCACTGACAAGGAAGGAAAAACTGTAAGTAACCCTGAGTACAAACTGTACCAAAAGCAAGACAATTTACTATCATCATGGCTGTTATCTTCAATCAGCCAAAGTTTATTATCGCAAATTGTAGGATGTAATAGTTCCTACGAAATATGGTCAGCAATTCAACGCATTTTTAGTTCAAAATCAGCATCAAGAGTTATGCATTACAGAAGGGAACTACAAAATGCAAGAAAGAATGATATGCCTATGAGAGAGTATCTTGCAAAGATCAAGAACTTATGTGACAAATTAAAAGGTGCTGGTCATCATGTCTCCACCAGTGAACAAATTCTAGTGATAACCAATGGATTAGATCAAGATTATGAGTCTTTAATAACATATATAGCAACACAACCAACTCTGCCAGATTTAGAGTACATTCACACAGCCCTCCTTGCTCATGAAGGAAGGATTGATCAAAGAAAGTCTATGCAAGAAGATTTTAATGTCAATTATGCAGCTACATCAAAGAACAAGAATCAAAGAGGTGTATCTAATCAATCCAAGCAAGACAGTCACAGTCAGAGAGGAGGCTACACTCAAAGAGGCAGAGGTAGGGGAGAAACAATTATAACAACAGAGTTAAATGTCAGATTTGCGAAAAAATGGGCATATGGCAAACAAGTGTTATTTCAGATACAAGGAAGAGACTAATAATGGCTAGTCATCTCATGTCAACAAGCAAGTTAATGCAAATATGATTCAAACTCAATCCAGGAATAATGGAGACAATGTCATTGATGACACAGCAAAAACAAATGATTACAGTATGGATGAATGGTTTCCAGATTCTGGTGCTACAAATCACATCACAAACAATCTGCAGAACTTAAACTTGGGCAGCAAGTAATACACAGGTAATCAAACTGTTCTCATGGGAAATGGTGAAGCTACAAACATAACACATGTTGGTACTGGCTGTTTAAAAGGTACAAGGCTACTCTACTTAAATAATTTATTAAATTTGCCAAGTATCAAGAAAAATCTTATTAGTGTTTCACAACTTGCCAGTGAAAATAAGGTGTATTTTGAGTTTCACCCAAAATTCTGTCTAGTTAGAGACTCATTAAATAAAAACATATTATTACAAGGTAAGCTGGACAATGGTCTGTACAAATTCAGCAATATGGAAAATAATGATGCTGCTAATGAGAGAATATGGTCTAATAATGTTAGTGCAAGGTGTGATAGTGATGTAAAAACATTTTATAAGTGGCATTGGAAACTTGGCCACCCTAGTTATAATGTTGTCAAACAGATTTTAATGCAAAATGATATTTCTGTCCCAAATATGTCTGATTTACACTTATGTGATCATTGTCAAATGGGTAAAATGCATAAATTACCTTTTGCTAGTTCTGAAACCATATATGAAAATCCTCTTGAGTTAATTGCTGTAGATCTGTGGGGCCCAGCACCACTCAATTCAATGCAAGGATACAAGTATTATCTATCACTTGTATGTGCACACACCAGACACACTTGGTTATATTTTCTCAAGGCAAAGTCTGATACTAGTAATGCTGTTATACACTTCATTACTCACATTGAAAAGCAAATTAACAAATGTGTTAAAAAAATTCAAACTGATGGTGGGGGAGAATTTAAACCATTAAAAGATTTCTTTAGCCAAAAAGGAATACTTCATAGAGTTACTTGCCCCCACACATCTGAGCAAAATGGTTTAGTGGAAAGAAAACACAGGCATATTGTGGAAACTGGTTTAACACTCTTGTCTCAAGCATCACTACCATTGAAATACTGGAGTGAAGCTTTTGCCACTGCAGTATATCTTATTAATAGGATGCCAACAAAGGTGTTAAACAATGTTTGTCCATGTGAGAAACTTTATGGAGTTAGACCAAAATATGATCATTAAAAAACCTTTGGGTGTTTGTGTTTTTCCTACACTAGACCATACAACAAGCACAAGTTAAGCCTTAGATCCAGTCCATGCACTTTTTTGGGATATACACATAATTAGAAAGGGTATAAGTGCATGGAAAGTAAAGGCAAAATCTATATTTCAAGACATGTAGTTTTTAATGAACATGTATTTCCATTTGCAGATAAGGGAAAACAAGACAAGAAAATCAATAATGAGTAAACACATGTAATACACATTCCAGAACTATCTCAACATGCTAAAAGAGATAGTCAGCAAATGTAAAGACATGATGATAAAGCTGCACCCATATCAAGTACTACATCAGGATACAACTCAGATCATGTCAATGAACAGTGTACTAGTGTGCTAAACAACAGTCAGAACAATGATCAGAGTGGTAGTGTATCCAACAATAGTCAGGGAGATAATACAATAGCAGGCAATGATAATCAATTGGAGGATGCTCATGACCAGCATACAGAAACAAGACATCCCATGATCACAAGGTCTAAAAGTGGGATTTTCAAGCCTAAGATATACACAGCACAAGTGAATGAAGTGGAGCCAGTTTCATATGATCAGGCCATCAAGCATGAAAAGTGGAAAAAAGCTATGGATGAAGAATTCAATGCTTTAGTTAGAAATAAAACATGGACTCTTGTCAAACCTCCAAGACACAAAAATATTGTAGGGTGTAGGTGGACTTACAAAATCAAAAGAGATGCTGATGGCAACATAGCAAAAAATAAAGCCAGATTAGTTGCAAAAGGATATTCTCAGCAATATGGTTTTGATTTCACTGAGACCTTTCCCCAGTAATCAAACCCACGACCATAAGAATCATGTTGACACTAGCACTTTCACAAAAACTGGAGAATAAAGCAACTAGATGTACATAATGCATTTTTGAATGGTGAGTTATGTGAGGAGGTCTATATGCAACAGCCAGAAGGGTATAATTCAAATGCAGATAAAGGTCTTGTATGCAAGCTACATAAGGCCATACATGGACTAAAACAAGCATCCAGAGCATGGCATGAGAAATTGAAGAATACACTTACACAATTAGGTTTCAGTGCCACAAAATCAGATAACTCACTCTATTTAAGGTAAAGAAAGCATGTGAGCATATATATACCGGTGTATGTGGATGATACACTCATCACAGGAGATGATCAACAGAAAATCAATCAAGTCATAAAATTACTTGACAAGCACTTTTCCATTAAAGACATGGGTGAATTAAAAATTTTCCTAGGAATAAACATTCAAAGAAAATCTGACAGTGAGATCATCTTATCACAAAAACAGTACATCAGTGACATTCTAGTCAGAGCCAACATGGATAAAGCCAAGCCACTACCAACCCCGATGACAAATCACAAGCAGTTATCTAAAAACAAAGGCGAACCCATCGAAAATATTAAACAGTATCAAAGTATTGTTGGGGCACTTCAGTATGCCACAATCACTCGACCTGACATATGTTTTAGTGTAAATAAGGTATGCCAATACATGCAAAATCCATTAAGTGAGCATTAGTGTGCCGTGAAGCGTATTCTCAGATATCTCAAAGGGACATTAGCATATGATTTGCACTTAAAGACAAGTAAAGATATAAATATACGTGCTTACAGTGATTCCGACTGGGCTAACGATATCGAAGAGAGTTTTGTCAATGTACTTATGGATCATAGCAACAGCTTTCCGGTTCAATAGTTCCCACTGAGAATCACTCTTTCCTTCTACCTATTCTTTGTAGATGATGGGCTCATGCAAATCCTTGCAATACAAGTGGTCCTCCATCATCGGCTTCCAATAGGAGTAGTTGTTGGCTGTGAGCTTGAACATGTCTCCATCATGAGCGACATTATCCTCCATCTTGAACTTGCACGAGCTTGATTACGGTTACGGATGAACCTGGCTCTGATACCACTATTGGGAAATCTCGGGCTTTCCCGCTTCGTGAAGTTAAGATAGGCACTTTAAGGTTAAAAGTAGTAATGGGAGCACAAGAGTTTATAATTCTCCAATATGGAGATTCTTCCACTATACCAAAGAATAGTAGGATTACAAGAATATGATTACAAAAGCAACTCACACTCGGTGGCTCACTCAAGCTTGAGGATAGAGACTTCCCAAGCTCTCTCTTTTTCTCTCAAAGAGGCTCTCTTTTATAATTCTTGGATTGATTTTTTTTGATTGATTAAGAATGAAGGCTCCTACCCCTATTTATACTACTCAACCTCCACAATGAATGGTGGAGATTACTTGTATCCAAGGGTGGAGATTTATTCTCTAGAATGCTCCACCCTCTCTAGGAATCTCTACACTCTTTCATTCCCTTCTACATCCTTCCATACTCTTCCGTAAGGTTCCGGAAGGTTCCACACATCTCCAGAATATTCCAGAGGGTTCCACACTCTTCCACAAGCTTCTAGAGAGTTCTCCGGAACATTCTAGATAATTCTATACTTCTCTAGAAGGATCTTAGAATTTTCTAGAAACTCTCTAATTAAGGAGGGATCCCAACACAAAGCAACTCCTCCCCCACACTTCAATGCTCACGGCCTAAACCAAGATCCTCACTTTTCTTCGACTTTTTTCCACTTTGACTTTAGATCCATGTTTCCTAAGGTGTTCTAAGGTGTTGGTGAAAGTTTGGTGGAATTTACAGAAGATTTGAACTAATTAGAGAGAGAATAGTGAAGAACAAAGTGGATTAGTGCTAATCCACTTCCATTATTTTTTATCTTTTATTTATTTTAAAGTATTAATTATTATGTAATTCCAAACCCTCTTCTTTAGTTACCTTGGCCAGCTAAAAGAGTCTTCCCTTCATGCTTTTCATATGCTTTCACTTTACACCTCTTAATCCACTTGAAAATATCTTCTTTCATTCACACCTAACTATTAACTTTTAGAAGCTTCAAGAAACTTCTTTCTAATATTTTTCATAAAACATTTTTAGTTGCTAATTACCTAAATAATGATTAGTTAAACAAGCACAAAATGTTCGAACAGCTTCCGTTGAGAAAAAAGTTGTTTATCGATAAACGATATTCGATCATTTTATCGGTATTTCAACGAACTATATATTTTTGCAAACACTTTCCTAAAACAAGTTTACCATCATTTGTTATTACTTAATAGGGGATTAACAAGTTTATTAAATCACTTTTATCACATTTAATCTAAGGTTCAAATATTTAAATAATTCAGGTAATTAAATACGATGTGTCTAAAATCCCGGGTCGTTACATGGATGTCATAGTTTGAATCTTGCATTATGCGATATGAGGAAATCATGTATTAAAATTAGAAATTTTATATGTGCAAAACATATATAATTTATTTTTTGGCTCAATACATCGATGGGAAATACTGAGGATATATTAAAAGGCTTGACGCCGAAGGCATTGTCTGCAACTCTTTTGGAAGGTCATACAGAACTGTTAAGGCAATAAGAGCTCAACCATTAGAATTTAGAGATGCTCTGATTGATATTGCTAACAAATTAATGATGATATGGTGAGAGTGGAACCTAAATGTTTATGCCAAAATGCTTCGGTGGATTTTGAGTTCTTGATTAGTTTATGCATTCGGTACACTATATTAGATGATACTAATCGAGTTAGCAAAATACTTCGAGGGAAGGAAATGGATATTGAGGATGCAATTGCTAAAGTTAGAGAACTTATAGCATTTTTTGAAACATATAGAGAACTTGGATTTGAAGATATGATGAATGAAGCTAAAGATCTTATCTGGAAAAGTTGGCACTGAACCTAAATTTTTGGAAAAATGAGTTGCTCGTAGAAAGAAGCAATTTGATAAGAATAAAGAAGTTGATGCTAATAAAAGCCAATCTTTGGTAGATAAATTTAGAATCGCTTATTTTCTTTACATAATAGATCAAACTCTTACTTCAGTTAAGGATTGATTTGAACAATTTGAGTTTTTCAAAGAATTTTTTTTATGAATGCAAAATTAAAATTTTTGACGACAAACAATTGAAAGTACAATGCATGAAACTTGAATTTTTTTTGAAGCACAATCAATAGAGTGATATTTGTGGAAATTTTTTTATTTCTTGAACTTTAACAATTGAAAAGGATTTTATTATCGGAACTAACAAAAGCAACAAACTTTCTTGATTTCTTAAAATCTTATTGTGATGCTAGTAGATTTCTAAACGTATGGGTTGCATATCGAATATTGTTAACGATTCCGGTTGCGATTGCTTTGGTTAAAAGAAGTTTTGCTATGTTAAAGTTGATTAAAAATTATCTTCAGAGCACAATGTCACAAGAAAGATTAAGTGGTTTAGCAATGACGATTGAAAATGAATATTTGGATATGCTAAAATATGATGACATTATTGAAGAGTTTGCTTCAAAGAACGCTAGGATTTGTTTTCATTGAAGTTTGATGTATTATGATGCTAGAATGCTTGATATAAATGATGGTTTATTATCATTTTTTAGTCATGATTTATTATGTACCTAAAAAGTATTATGTTTTTGCATGTGAACAATGAAAAGCATATTATAATGATAAATTTGATGTGATCATTTTTGTCAAAGTGAGCAACAAATATCGTTGTCACCTCGGGCAACCTGATTCGTTGGATGCCCTAGTCATAATTGTCCAAAATTTGATAAAAGAATAATGTTAGTCACTCGTGCATCTCCACTAGCTTCATTTTACAATTAGGAAGAACTTATAATAAGAAAGGAGGGAACCATAAATTTTGCATATATTTAACTTATAGTCCCTTTTAAGGGTATTTACAAGCTTCAAATGTCAAAATAATAGTGAAGTCGAATTTTCTAGATTATAAAAGTAAACTGAATCTCAAGGTTCAAAATTCTGTTTTCTATTTCCGTTCCAATCATTGAAAATTTTCGATATTTCGGTTCCATTTTGAAATTTTGGTTTTAATTTCGGTAATTTTTTTTATAATTGGATCTTAAATATCCGGTATTAACATAAATTTATGTTACGTTTTTTGAATTACGCTCAAGATACATGCTTTGGAAAGCAACATGCAACAATTTTAATAAAACAAAAAAACTTGTTGAACTTCATATGAATTGTAGCTGTTATTATCCATTGAGCACCACAATTTGCATAATAAACCAAAATGTAATAAAGAAAATTGATTTACGCCAAATTAAGAAAACTCAGTTTAATGCACTAACTTAGACAAAAAGAAAATACATTAATCAAATATCGTTCCAAAATATTCCATGGGAAAAGACCAAGTTTAGTAGGCCCAGATCCAAATGAAAGTGAACATTTAATGTCCTCCATACCAAACAATAAAGTTTAAGCTAACCTTAATCAATAAAGCGAACACTTTTCCCTCTCATCCGTTGCTTCTCTCCCTTTGGATCCACACTATCGTTTTTCCACTTAATGTCACATCACCCTCTTCCTCTTTGTTCCCCATTCTTTCACTCTTTTGTGTATATGATTTTAATTTTTTTAAATTTTGGTGCCAAAAATAGATTTATAAGCAATTTCCGATCTGATAATCGCTGGAACCGTACCAGTACATTCAGAAGACCGACGTGTCGGTCGTAATCTCAAAACATGTAATTGATCATCATCACTCTAGTAAAATTTTAACAATTGGTATTAATTTCAAGATCCTGATAGAATAAGAACGATATAATTGCTATGAACCAACAAGTAAGGAGTGAAGAAAAAACCCAAATTGAGGTTCTAGTGGTGCCAAATATACCATCATTCGCTTTATAATAGTAGGAAGAATATATTAAATAACCAAAAACCAATACTTTATCAATCTCCAATGATAATAGCAACAATGCCACTCAGATAAAAACTACTATGCATAGCACCACAAGTGCAATGCTATGTTTGTAGACGATGTAAGTATTAGTAAGAGTTCATGTCAATTCAAGATTAGTACTAACAATTATTGAACATGACTCATTCATTATTTGAAACATTCGAAACTATTAATTTCCAATCTAGTTGCATTTGTAAACTTTAAGCAATATTGAGTTAAATTGTGAATTCATAGCTGTGTAACTTTCAACAACTCTTACATGTGTCTTTTGAAATTCTAAGACAAATTAGCAACCATGCATTTTCTTTGATAATAAAGGATCATAGTTACTTACATCACCTGCTAAAATAAAGAAAATAGTAGCATTCTGGTTACAATAAAGAATTCTCTATTATAATTGCATCATTTTGATACAACTAGCATTGTCTGTCATATACAATTTTAAATGCATTATTCAGATATGACTAATCTCACATACAATTTTGAGTATATTTGAGTGGTGCAGTGGCCGACAAGCTGTTTTTCATAGCCACTTACAATGAATTGTTAGACATAAAATAACTGCTTTTTCAATACGCTGTCATAATTCTTTATACAATATGCAGTTAAAATTGTAACTGCAGTATATTAATGCAGTTATAAGCGCAATTTTTTAAGACAGTTAAAATTTGCATTAAAATCAAATATAATTGCATTCCTAAATGCAATTAAATTATAAAGTGCATTAAAATTGAATACATTATCAAATGCAGCCAAAATTATTACTACATTATATAAATACAACTAATTTGCTGTTAAATTATAATTGCATTTTCTTAAAGTATGTAAATATAACTACATTTACATTTTCTTAATGCATTTAAATTATAAAGTGCATTAAGATTGAATAAAATTATCAGAGGAGCCAAAATTGTTAGATACAAAATAACTAATTTTCCAATATACAGTCTTATTTTTTTATCATACAGTCAACAACTAAAAACTAAAATATAAAACAAACCGAACATTATTGAATATGCAGTAAAAATATCCTGTCAGAACTTCATTGATATAATGCAGTAAAAAAATTCTTTTGACGGGCATAATAAACAGCGATCGGTTATTATATCAACCCGCCTTTTCGATCCTCAAAAGTCGATACTAATACATTCATGGTATTCACGTGCTGAACATTCGAGTGCTGGAAAGACAAATCATTAGGGTGAAAGAAAGAAAAAGACAGAACAGAAACCCACAACGTGACGAGTAATATATAATATACACAGGTCTTTGCAAAAAGAAAGAACTTTAATATACATACTAAAATCAAAGCAAAACTAACATATCATCAGCTTAGCCAGTTATAACAACCCGTCCTTACAATTACTGATAAATACAACAACAAAAAAACAGTGAAAGATAGAAGAAAATATAGAATTATGTCATGGAGGCATCTAGCTTGTCTCCTAAAGCTCCAAAGTGTCCAGCTAAATTTGAAAAATATACTCGGGCTGACCCGAACATTAAAAGAAAAATAACGCCTGGATCGGTCTGGTAAAACCAACGTGAGAAACACAATCAATGGATTACTTAATGTAGTAAAAACCTTTCAGAAATAAAGGTATCTATTAAGACCATGTTGCATATAAACACGGATGGGTTTTACCTTACGACAACCAAACCATTTTTTAATATAAAATCTAGCGATATTATACTAATGTCTAGGGGTTGAAAATAAATATAAAACATAGATGAAATGCTTGCATCTCACATTTCAAAATAGTTCGGCAAACTAAGTCCATAAATGCATATATTGGAGATTGTATTTCCATCAGTGACTGGGCTACTGGGGTACCGCCCATCACAATACACCTCCAGACAAAATGTACCATGGTCAACAAGAATGTCTTGCACCTCTGCTACACAGCGCCGACTGTCCCTTTAACATGGCATATCGGATAACATCATTACCCAGGCACCAAGGCTGCAAAACATTTGCACCTGGTCCCAGTCTTCCCGTGCACATGCATATCAAAATCCATAAATATCGAATCTAGATCAAGGAATGATGCTCCAAATGGTAGCTCACCACACAACTTTGCTGCATATCCCATGTTTTAGTCATTACCGAGCTGTGAGGCTTGTGAGGTTACGATTGCCTTTTTCCTATGTTAGCAAGTCCACCTGGAATGCTAACACTGCCTTCCAGGCATAATGCAATGCCAGCATTCATCCATACATTTTGTTTAGAATATAAACAAACCGAAGGCACTACTTCTACTATATCCATTTTAGGATCACCCTCAAGGTTAGTAGCAGGTTGTCCTTGCAATTCAAAGAACTTCATCTTCGATCCCATCATCTTCAAGATGTCTTCTATTCAAACGCTTGAGCTGGTTTGAAGTGTTTTTTGGATAATTCATACTTATCCGATCTCGGTCTCTTTGAAACAACATTCGATAGTTTTTGGTAAACTCAACTCCGAGTCTTTTGGAAGTACATAGACAATACATAAGAGCGGAGATCGCCTCTCAGCCATTTAAGTGGACGGATTTCCTTATCATTTGTCCTAAGATGAAAAATTGAGATTTATACGAATAGTACAACATTGTCGAAGATGACTGTGCCTTAAGCTCCCATATTTCTCCTAGATATTTCTAGATTTATATTTTAGCTAAGATTTGATAATCGGTTACTTAATTATCAAATAAACAAACAATCAAACACCATGTGGGATCCACTAAGCCTCTATTAATTAATCTTTCATTAATTAAATCTCTTTTAAATTTTATGATTTCAAATACCTTCACAAAAGATATTTTTCACAAACCTCTTACACTCCTTTCTATACTTGGAAAAACATTCATATACTTATGTCACCGGTATGAGTATACTACAAAACATTATGCTTTCAATATTTAGAAAAATATAACCATATACTTATTTCAATGGTATAAGTATATGAACAAAAACTTAAAGAAGATTTCCTCTTTTTCAAAAATCACTTTTAAATGGGCCAAAACAATTATCCATTAAACATTGATTACCATAAACCAAGCCCATATCCTTCGGTGTTAAGTATGAAAAGAATGTTTCCATACCACCTTAAATAAAAAGGATTAATTATCAAATCAAATCTCATTCCTTTTATAAAATTCTCTTTTTATATGCCTATGTCATATTTACACATTCTTCCAAATTAATTTATAAAACTTGAAAGTGTACGTGCAGTACTAAGGATCGTGTAATATGATATATAAATGCGGAAACTGATAATAGCAGTAAAATAAAAATTAAAGTAAGCACACTAGGAATTTTTGTACTGGTTCGAACTTCTCGTTCTACGTCCAGTCCCAGAATACCCTCTGGATTTAAACTAAACCCCTCACTTAACCCGGAGGAATAGGTATACGACACCTGAGCAGCCGAACAGGAATTTTTCCACCTCAACAGCCGAAGAGGACTTCAACTTAATACAAATAGCTTGTTGACGAATGTGTTCTGAATAACACTGATTGTCTTTTGATAGTACAACTTTCATATAATTAAATCCTCAAGAGTATATATGTGTGTGAAGATTTAGAAGGAAGATAATCACGTAGAATCAAAGTATATGAATTAAATTAAGGATTCTAGTGATATTAAATAAGAATGAATGCTTTTATTTGCAGAGAATAATAGAGAATATATTTCAGAATTATAAAACAAGAATCGATGATTGTAGAAGTGAATTGAACATGTTTATATAGTTGTAGAATAGTTACAATCTTTCATAAAGAGTTTCAATCAAAAGTTGTGTCTGTATCTCTTGGATTGAAGGATATTTCTCTTCATGAACGATCGCAACTCTTCAGAAAACTAGCCGTTATGTTCAGGTCGGTTGACCGAGAAAACTGGCCGGTCAGCTGAGTTTACAGACGTGTATAAAATAGTGCATATCTGTGCACTTGACACAAGGTCGGTCGACCGAGGATCCTGGTCGGTCAGCCGACCTGCTGTCAATTGTACAGTGCACATTTATTTATGTATAACTCAATATAAATCAATTTGTGTGTGTGTGTGACTACTTGAGGAATGATTTTAACAATATTCTAAGACTCAATACACTAAAATATTCATACTAATCTCTGGATTGTAGTCTTGTCTCCTTTGTAGTGCATAATATACACTTATTCTCTTTTTGTCGCTTTCGTATAGTATTCTCGTCAATGATCTCTGAAGCTTGTGTCATGAATCAAAACTCATGAATCAACATTCTCCTCTTTTTTGATTGATGACAATACTTATGTGACGAAGTAGTATTTATATATATTATAATTCTCCCCATGAATATATGGCAACTTTTCTGCAAAAAATTTGTTAGCTTTCATATATTTCTCCCCCTTTGTCATCGATAAAAAGGAATACTTACTAGAGGTAATATGTAAAAGAAATACGGATCATTGAGTTTTTAAATATTACATATTCAAACAAAAATATAAATATTAATGATGTTTGCTTAATACACAACATTTAATAATAGACATATTGTTCATAAAGAAATTCGTGAAATTGAATTGTAAAACAATACGATTACTCCTCATCATCATCAGAATCACAAAATTATGGACGAATATTTTCTTCCGGAGGAACCGGTTCCTTACCACGTCTTTGAGTGTGAGGAACGTGAGTTCCTGATGTACCAGAACTTGTGTTATCTGAAGTAGACCAAGAGAAGTTTGGCGCTGGTCTTTTTCCTGGAGCAACATAAGAGGCACCGGCTTCGGAAGTACATGATAAGGCATCCCATAAATTCACAAAGAAGCCCTTGATTTTCTTGAAACGACCATCAATCTTTCGTAGCCGGGCATCCAAGGCTAGTTGATTTTGAGCCAAAATATCAATGGCCGCTTCCGTACTCATTCCGGGAGTTGGTCGTTGAATTGAGGATTGGCGGGTTATACGTTCCGTAGCATGAGTAGATGGTTGAGGAGTAGAATAGCTACGACGTAGTTGTTCTCTTGGAGTATCACTCCATTGCTCAAATCTTATGAATCGAGGTGGAGCATCAGGCAATTTCATTAACTTTATGGTCCGTGAATCAAAAATACGGACTTTGGAGGTTTCGGATTCCGGAGCATTGATGACGAAGCTATTGATCAATCTCATTATGTATTCTCCATAATAAATATGGAGCATCTTTCCTTGGTTAAAAGAGAGAAATTCATCCATAAGAAGTTGTGACCAATTAACTCGTATTTTCCTACAAATAGCATACAATGCCTTAAAATTTTCGGGATATACGAGATGATATGAACCACCTCTAGGAACTAAAGATTTCATCATGAATCGATGAAAGAGTCTAGATTTAGGTCTAAGTGATGATGTTATTCTAAAATCCGTAGCATCATCTTCGAAAAATAAATGGCTTATCCGGTCACGACTTGATATATTACAATCTACATCGTGTAATGAGATTCCACCCGGTCTAGCATCTAAAATATGGTTAATTCGACCAATGGAAAGAAAAATTGAAGTGCCACAAACCGATGTCCAAACACAATTGTCAGTGTTTCTCGGCGGATTGAGAAGGTTGAGGTTTGCTAGAAATAACTTGACCATAATGTGATTGATTTTCAAGTTATTTTTCCTATGGTCAAGGAATGTATCAAGACCACTCTCAATAGCGGCATTTTCAATACCGTAGGAAGCGAAATCAGGATAACTTACAAATGATTCTTCAAAGATTTTGGCATCTTGAAGTTGTATCCATCTTTGAAGTGCTACGTCATTGACAAGCCATGAGGCGATTTGAGTATCTATGGGAGTTGATGAAGATGAGCCACCGGTAGTCTTTGATTTCTTCTTGGGAGCCATTTGTTTTTGGAAGAAAAGATAAAAATTTGGGAGAATTTTAATGGGGGCTAGGTTAAAAACTGAATTTGGGAAAGCAAAAGTGAAGAGGTAAGTTGAAAAGGTGAAAGGATGGGGTATAAATCTAAAGTAAAAGGTAGGCAGAATACACGTTCGGTCGACCGAAAAGACTGGGTCGGCTGACCGACTTGGTTATCTGAGACTAGCCGAAACTTTCGGGATGGATTCGGCTGACCGACTCAGGTCATTCGGTCGACCGACCCTGTTAGAAATGTGAAGTTGAAACTTTCGGGATAGGTTCGGCTGACCGACTCAGATCTTTGGTCGACCGACCCTGTTGGAAATGCACAATTTTGCTGTTTTTCAAAAACAATTATAGAAATATAAATTTTATAATCATTGCACTATATTTATACATTTTACTGAAAAACAACAACATATATATATATATATATATAAAATTAGCCATCGTTCGTTAAAATCTACGTTCCCATGAGTTTGGGGACGGAACATCTTCTATAGGTGACCATCTTGGAGTTATTGGAGTTTGAACAGGGTTTGAAGAGGATGAGGGTCTATAAGAAGGTTCAGCAACATCATCCTTCTTTGATGAAAAATTTTTCATGGCAATCTTTTCTAGAAAACTTAAACGTCTTGCTGTGACTTTTTGTTCATAGTAGAGTTCCCGTTGCATATCCATTTATTGTCGTTGGTAGTGATGTATTTCATCAATTTTTTGTTTGGTGGTTGGAGATATTACCATCGTATTCTTCCCTTTTTTCTTTTCAGGTGTATAGCCTGTATGGGAGTCTTCCCATGGTTTCCACCCATGTTGGGGGTCTTTATCCGGAGAAGAGAATTCAAGGACACGTTTAGGCATGGGAAAGGTAGGATAGGGGCCATTTTCAGGAATGCGGTCGGAACCATCATCGTCCGGAGATGTGTATGATAGATGGGAGTTTTCGGAATTATAGTAGTCATTGTTTGAAGACATTTTTCAAGTTTTGTTTTTAAAATTTTCTTAGTATATGTTTTGAAAGATAAGCATAGTATATATAAACATCTGTTTGCTGAACAATTAATGGATAGAAACTAATTTTAAATATAATCACAGAAGTTTAACAATAAAATTGTTTGTAAATGTATGATTTATAAGTTTAGAACCAAAAATAGTTTTTCTGAAAACAAAACAAATAAAACAAACTTTAAAGAAAACTGAGACAAGAAACACCCATAGCTCAAGTAGCTATAACACAACATTTAACAAGCAAGTCAGAGGTCATGAGTTCGAGTTCCGCTTTGGTCAGAAATAAAACAATTTTTTTCAATATTTTTGCATATTTTTATTTATAAATCTTTTAAAGACATTATTCCTAAGTCACGTCTAAGTTTTATAAAAATATTTTCATTTAGCGGTTTAGTAAAAATGTCAGCAATTTGATTTTCAGTATTAATAAATTCTAAATTTATTAATCCTTTTTCCAAACAATCACGAAGAAAATGATGACGAATATCAATGTGTTTTGTTCGTGAATGATTGACCGGATTTTTAGAAAGATTTATTGCACTAGTATTATCACAATAAATTATAGATTTTTCAAGATGACAATTAAAATCTTGTAGTGTTTGTTGCATGTATACGACTTGTGCACATGCCAAAGCAGCAGATATATATATTCTGCTTCACACGTTGATAAGGAAACACAGTTTTGTTTCTTACTAAACCAAGAGACTAAGGAACGTCCAATGAAATGACACGTTCCGCTCGTACTTTTTTGATCCGTCCAACTTCCTCCAAAATCAGCATCACTATAGGAAACTAATTCGAAAGGACATTCTTTCGGATAGAATAGCCCAAAATCTTTGGTTTCAGTTAGATAACGAATAATACGTTTAACTGCTCGCATATGTGATTCTTTGGGATATGCTTGAAATCGAGCACATAAACAAACACTCATCATAATATCGGGTCGACTCGCTGTCAAATATAGTAAAGATCCAATCATACTACGATATAGTTTTTGATCAACACTTTTGCCATCCTCATCTCTATCGAGATGAATCGTTGTGCTCATAGGAGTTGGTTTGGCAGCAGTGTTTTCCAAACCGAATCATTTAATTAAATTATAACAATATTTTTCTTGATTAATAAAAATTCCATTTTCAATTTGTTTAATTTGTAATCCAAGAAAATATGACAATTCTCCCATATGAGACATTTCAAATTCATTTGTCATTATAGTCGAACCAAAAATGATATCATCAACATATATTTGAATTATTAAAATACCTTTATTAGTTTTCTTAATAAAAAGCGTTTGATCAACTTTACCAATTTCAAAACCAGATTCTAATAAATAGCTTTTAAGACGATCATACCAAGCACGTGGTGCTTGTTTTAAACCATATAAAGCTTTTTTTAGTTTATAAACATGATCTGGATATTTTTCATGATTGAAAAGTGGTGATTGTTCAACAAAAACATTTTCTTTTATGTATCTATTTAAAAATGCACTTTTAACATCCATTTGATAAAGTCTAAAATTATGAAAACACGCGAAAGCCAATAAGATTCGTATTGCTTCAAGTCGGGCGACCGAAGCAAACGTTTCTTTGTAATCAATTCCCTCTTCTTGATTATATCCTTGTGCAACTAATCTAGCTTTATTCCTGGTTATATTTCCTAGTTCATCTGCTTTATTTTTGAAAACCCATTTAGTACCGATGACTGATTGATCACTAGGTCTAGGAACGAGTTCCCAAACTTCATTTCGTTCGAATTGATTTAGTTCTTCTTGCATGGCAAGAATCCAGTAGTCATCAGTTGAAGCTTCTTTTATATTCTTAGGTTCTATGTTAGAGAGAAAAGCTACATGACCAACTTGATTTAATTGATGTCTGGTTTTAACATTCGTATTAACTTCTCCAATTATATTTTGCACAGGATGATCTCGTAAAATTCTAGGTGGAGATTTTATTATATTAGGAGTAATATTCTCATTTTCAGTAATATCATGATCATTAACGAAATTTTCTTTAGTATTGCTATTTTCATTATGAGTAGTTTCATCATCAGAATCAATTGTAATATTTGGATTTATATATTTAAAATTTTCGTCAAATGAAACATGTAAGCTTTTTTCAATAATTTGAGTTCGTTTATTATAAATTCGATAAGCCTTGCTTCGTTCCGAATATCCAACGAATATTCCTTCATCGGATTTTGGATCGAATTTGCCTAGCTGATCTTTAGTATTCAAAATAAAACATTTAGAGCCAAAAACTTTAAGATATGCAATATTTGGTTTTCTTCCATTTAGAAGTTCATATGGAGTATTCTTAGTTAACGGTCGAATAGAAACACGATTCAATACATAACAAGCAGTAGCTACAGCTTCTGCCCAAAAGTGTTTCGATAAAGTGGTTCCATTTAATAAAGTTCTTGCACATTCTTGTAACGTTCTATTTTTCCTTTCTACAACTCCATTTTGTTGTGGTGTTCTAGGAAACGAAAAATTATGGTTAATACCTTTCTTGTTACAAAATTGTTCAAAAGCTTCATTTTCAAATTCTCCTCCATGATCACTTCTTATATTTTTAATTTTCAAACTTTTATTATTTTGGATTCTTTTAACAAAAACTTTAAAATTATCAAAAGTATCACTTTTATTTTTCAAAAAGAAAATCCAAGTATATCTAGAAAAATCATCTACAATAACAATTACATATCTATTATGATTAATAGACTGCACTTGAGTTGGACCAAAAGGATCCATGTGTAAAAGTTCAAGTGGTTGTTCTGTAAATATTACTTTCTTTGACTTAAAAGAGGATTTTGTTAGTTTTCCTAATTTACATGCATCACAAAATATATTAGTTTTGAATTTTATATTGGGTAATCCTTTAACTAATTTGTTTTTAGCTAGTTTGTTGATAGTATTATAATTGATGTGACAAAATCTTTTGTGCCAAAGACAGGAATCGTTTTCTTTAGCTACTAAACACAAAATTGAATCATTATTAACATTCATATTTAAGATATAAATGTTTTTATCTCTTTTTCCTTCGAAAATAGTGTTATGATTTTTATCGAAAATATTACATTTATTTTTTGAAAAAGTTATATTAAAACCTTTATCGCATAGCTGACTAATACTTAATAAATTGTGTTTTAAATTTTTAACTAATAAAACATCAGTAATGAGAGGTAAATTAGAGGTACCGTTGCTACTGACATCGCCTTTGCCGATGATATATCCTTTTGAGTTATCTCCAAAGGTGACTGCTCCTCCATTTGAGTATATAATGTTTGACAACATTTCTTTGTTTCCAGTCATGTGTTTTGAGCAACCGCTATCTAAAATCCATTTTCCTCTCTTCTTATGTGGTGCCTGCAAAAAGTTTATAAAAAGTTGGTATCCAATCTTTTTAGGGTCCTAAGAGTTAGATCTTAGGAAGCCAAACCCATACGGGTTCAGAATTCCCTTTATAAACATAATTCTTGTTATTATGAACGGTTTCCATAAATATTTTGATATGTTTATTCCTTATCAAAACATTATTTATTTTTGGAATCCATATCTTGATGGTTTTAGTATTTGGGTAAACTGTTTTCTTAATATCCTTCTTAATATTATTATTAATCCTACTTTTAGCAAAATTATTTTGTTTCTTAAATCCTAGTCCAGATTTATTGTTAGAGGATTGAGAATTTTCAAGTATACTAGAAAGATTCTCTCTTCCTTTATTGAAATTAGATACATTTTTAGAAATATCATCAAATTTTATTTTAAGACTAGATTTTTCTAACTCTAAATCCTTAATCTTAGAGTTTAAACTATTATTTTCGAAAAGTAAAACATCATTTTTATTTTTCTGAATTTCTAGTTCTTCAGATATTGACGAAATTTGAGAAGATAAGCTAGAATTTGATTGTTGAGAACTTTCAAGTTCATCTTCTAATATTTTCTTCTCATCTTTCAGCATATCTACTTCTAAGACTGTTCTATCTATCTTTCTTTGCAACTCCTTATTTTTCTTTTTAAGTTGCTTTGCTAAATTTACTAATTCAGAATTTATTTCAATTAAATCTTCAAAAGTAAGATCACTTACATTGTCTGACGAAGCCATGAAGCACACATTTGCTTTTTCATTATCACTTTCACTCTCTGATGAGGATGATGAGTCAGTGTCGTCCCAAGTGACAGAAAAAGCTTTTCGTTTGGTTTTGTCCTTCTTGAAATTATTCTTTTTACGCTCTGGACAATCGTTCTTCATGTGTCCTTTCTTATGACATTCATAACATTCCATTGCTGAAGATGATGGTTTGCTGTTATTGGAATTGTTGTTGGAATTATTTTTGTTTCCCTTGAATTTGTTTCTGTTGAATTTCAAAAACTTTTTGAAATTTTTAGCGATCATTGCCATATCTTCATTATCTGAGTCGAAATTACCTATCAATTCTTCTGGTTTTAATGTTGACAAATCAGTTGCTTCTTCAATAGCTAGGACTTTTCGTTCCCATTCGTCCGTTAAAGAATTTAAGATTTTTGTAACAACATCAAAATCAGTAAACTTTTGTTCTAATGATAATAAAGCATGATAAATATCCTGGAATCTAGAGTACATGTCATTTATAGATTCATTTGGCCTCATTTTGAAATTTTCAAATTGATTTTTCAACATAGAGATTTTGCTTAATTTAACTTTGTATGTCCTTCATGCGACACTTTAAGAGTTCTCCAAATTTCATAACCGGAAGTGCACATGCTAACTCTATTGAATTCATTTCCATCTAATGCACAAAATAAAATATTCATAGCCTTTGCATTTGATGTAGCATCTAGTTTTTGTGTGTTACTCCAAGTTGAGTATTCTTCAGTAGGAGTTGTGTACTCTCTTTGTATAATATTCCAGATATCGAATCCACTAGATTGCATATAGATTCTCATTCTAGTTGACCAATAATTATAATTTATACCATTAAAAAGTGGAGGTCGTGAAGTCGATTGACCTTCTGTGAAACTAGAATTAGTGTTAGTGCTAACATCGTTAGTTTGTGTGGTTGCCATATTACTTAGAAATAAATATCAAATAACTTTGTGATGGTTATAAGATAACCTTGCTCTGATACCAAATGAAAGTGTACGTGTAGTACTAAGGATCGTGTAATATGATATATAAATGCGGAAACTGATAATAGCAGTAAAATAAAAATTAAAGTAAGCACACCAGGAATTTTTATACTGGTTCGAACTTCCCGTTCTACGTCCAGTCCCAGAATACCCTCTGGATTTAAACTAAACCCCTCACTTAACCCGGAGGAATAGGTATACGACACCTGAGCAGCCGAACAGGAATTTTTCCGCCTCAACAGCCGAAGAGGACTTCAAATTAACACAAATAGCTTGTTGACGAATGTGTTCTGAATAACACTGATTGTCTTTTGATAGTACAACTTTCCTATAATCAAATCCTCAAGAGTATATATGTGTGTGAAGATTTAGAAGGAAGATAATCACGTAGAATCGAAGTATATGAATTAAATCAAGGATTCTAGTGATATTAAATAAGAATGAATGCTTTTATTTGCAGAGAATAATAGAGAATAGATTTCAGAATTATAAAACAAGAATCGGTGATTGTAGAAGTGAATTGAACATGTTTATATAGTTGTAGAATAGTTACAATCTTTCATGAAGAGTTTCAATCAAAAGTTGTGTCTGTATCTCTGGGATTGATGGACATTCCTCTTCATGAACGATCGCAACTCTTCAGAAAACTAGTCGTTATGTTCAGGTCGGTTGATCGAGAAAACTGGCCGGTCAGCTGAGTTTACAGACGTGTATAAAACAGTGCATATCTGTGCACTTGACACAAGGTCGGTCGACCGAGGATCCTGGTCGGTCAGCCGACCTGCTGTCAATTGTACAGTGCACACTTATTTATGTATAACTCAATATAAATCAATTTGTGTGTGTGTGTGACTACTTGGGGAATGATTTTAACAATATTCTAAGACTCAATACACTAAAATATTCGTACTAATCTCTGGATTGTAGTCTTGTCTCATTTGTAGTGCATAATATACACTTATTCTCTTTTTGTCGTTTTCGTATAGTATTCTCGTCGGATGATCTCTGAAGCTTGTGTCATGAATCAAAACTCATGAATCAACAAAACTTCTTTTATAAATCTATAAAATTATTTATAAAACTCCTATAAAGCCCCTTTCTTCGACCATCGGAAATCGACACTAATACATCGTCGGTATTTATGTGCCACAAATCCAAGTGTCGGAGAGGCTATTCTTTAACGGTAAGGAAGAAAAATAGACAGGACAGAATCTTACACGAATGAAATAACATATATTATTTCAATATATATCCTTACAGCGGAAATTTTAAATACAATTATCAGAGTCTATTTTAAGCTCAGCCTCGACAGTTATAGTGTCTGTCCTCACAAATATTGAAAGAAACAAAACACAAATGTAGTGGGGATGGAAATGGGTGACTATCTACAAAAATCTTCAGCTTCAAGCTCCATCCAATTACTCTAAATCAAACTTGAACTACTTGGCTGTCCGAGAAAATTAGGGCACCCAGAGTTTAGGGAAAAGGAAAATAAACTCCGGGTCAGTCATGCTGGTGTGAGAAACTCAAAATACGGATGTTGAAAACAAAGGTATCTTATAAGACCACGCCGCACATAAACACAGAACGAGTTTTTACCTTATGATAACCAAAATATTTGCTACGCAAAGTCTGGGAATATTATTTTTAATGACATTCTTTGAAAAACGTTTTTCAAGTAGACATTAAAATAGCCGAAATTTTTACAATGGTTAAATTTGATGGATAATAGGTTTACAACTAAGTCCGAAGGCACTTATTGGAGAATGGATTCCATACAATGGCAAGGTAATACGGTACATCTCTAGAGGGATGTACTGAGGATACACAAACAATCATCCGCATCTGGCAAGACTGGTCTATCCCTTTTTGGCACTCAGACATGGCCTGGATAGAAACCAAATATGACATCACGCCGGTCGTTATCGACCTATCCGAGACATACTATAGCATACACCACATACTTGAAATATAGAGGGTTATCTGGAAAGGTGATGATCATACCCTAATGCTTGCAAACCATATAGCCTTACGGGGTACCTTATTTTAGTCATTACCGGGTGATGAGGCCTGAGGTAACGATTGCCTTTCACATAGCACATTCCACTTTGAATGACACATTGCCAATTCCATAACACACTATTGATTTCCACAAATGTACAACCTCTGAGCTCGTACGTCTCAAAGAAGGGTGTTAAGCTAAGAGAAGTTGCCTTTTTCGCCACCAAACAAATGCACGTTTGTAAAAATCAATGTATGTGCGTTTTAGAAATGCAATGTCAGACATTCGTCCATACAAGTTATCCAGGAACAGGTTGAACCGATGGCACTCTCCTACCACATCCCTTAGGATTAGCAACGAGCAGTCCTTGCATACGAAGATCCCAGAGTGAAGGGACCACTGTTATTTATTTATCTTAGGAGCTACTTAGAAATTATTAATAAGCAGTCCTTCCATTATGAAGATCCATGCCTTCAACTTCATTATCTTTAACATGTCTTCACTTTTGAACTCGTAAATTGGTTTGAAGTGGTCTACGGATAAAAATCACTCAAATCCAACCTTGGTTCC
The DNA here is from genome assembly GCA_030737815.1 of Allium fistulosum. Taxonomy (NCBI): domain Eukaryota; kingdom Viridiplantae; phylum Streptophyta; class Magnoliopsida; order Asparagales; family Amaryllidaceae; genus Allium; species Allium fistulosum. The sequence goes on along the minus strand of CM060907.1, from coordinate 637,416,102 downwards.
TTCGAACCAATCATTGATAAAAGGATGTTAAGTGAATAGAGAATTATTTTTTGATTGATAATTTAAACTATCTTCTAGAGATATACATCTTTAAAATATTATTTTCGGTATATACGGAATCATTAAACCTCTCTTATCAAATCCTTTGGTTACTTTAAAACCTTTCCAAATCCTGGAGTAATTCCAAACCATTTATTAAAATCTTTACGAATATTTTCAAATCATAACTTTTAAAACAGGTAAAAAAACAATGTTCTTTAATACATTGTTTACTGTAGACCCAAAACAATTAATTTTAAGTAAAAGGATCCATAGGAATTAAAATAATTCCCAATCGTTTATTTAAATCTTGACAAAAGATTTCTTATTTTCAATACATATCTTTTTAATAGGTTGAAACCATATTATTTAAGATAGTAAATCCAAATTAGTTAGTATTCAAGTAAAGAGGATCTATAAAAATTATACTAATTTTATCCGACATCAGTTTTCGTATTTAACCTTTACTATCCGTCAAATAGCGGTGAAATCGCATTTCAAATTCATATAGATAGTACGGGTTCCCTCCTCGGAATTTAATACCAAGTATAAGAAGATTATCTCTATTCAATCCAAGTTGTATAAATTTGGAAAATTAAATCTTTTATACTTGTCTTGTTTTTGACATTTCGACCTTATCTATTCCTCGCCCAGGAAAAAAGCCAGGTGAGCTAGGGCACTGGTTGTCCTGAACATCTTCTTAGTTTAAGCACCCTACATTCGGATCTCATGAATAGAAAAATCCAGTCTACTCATCTGCTTTAAGAGCCAAGATTAAATCACTTTATTTATAACAGCTTTTCTTTAAATCATTTATTTAAACTTTTTAAACAAATTATAAAACCTCCAAATCATTATTAAAACACTTAATTATTCATTTGAAAACATATATAAAAGATTTGTAAAGAATTGTTAAGTTTAAATCAATATTTCAAAAGTTATTAAAAAGTGCTGCAAAAAGTGCCGCGAATAGTATTATAAGCTTATTTGATAGAAACAACTTTCTATTATTTAGAAATCCATTTTTATAACTTAAATATCTTTTAAAACATAAGATTTATAGAATTTATTCTATATTTTTAGAGAATTAAAAATATCATTTATAAAGAATTTGTCGCTTTGATTTCCGAACTACCAAACCACGACCATTTTGAAAACTTGATTTGCTCATATTTCAAGATCTACTAAATGAAATCTCGATTTTCTTTCTTCGTTTGAAAACTATGATTATAAATGTTTGGAAAATTCTTATCATGGAGAATTCCGAGCTATTCCACTTTATATACTCGTTTAACTTTTACGGTGCGAAATCGCAAACTACCATTACGCGACATGCCTACTTTTGACTCAATTTTCATAACTTATCAAAACTTCACCAAACTGGATTTTAGTGCTTATAAAACATTTATAAACCATTTTAAACCATTTTCAAGAGGTTTAACAATTTCATATACACCATTTCATTTATTAAAGGAAAGTGATTTCCTTTGTGATTTTCGACGTGTATTAAACATGACTTGTTTCAACAATTAGACATCCATATTATCATATTAAAAACATGATAAACAACCATCATAAATAATCATATCAAAACATATATATCATCCAATATATAGTATACATAAATAGAGTTTAAGAATTTTCTCAACTTTATTGGTTTCTAACTTCGATAAACGGACTATAGTTCTACTACGATTGCTCGAAAGCTAATGGAATTGATCCTTAGACCCTTGGGAAGTCACGGCCAAAGCTTGAAAGAGGTGGAGGTTTGGCCTTGAGCTTGAAATGGAGAGTGGCTGAAATTATAGAAGAGAAGTGGTGGAGCTTCAACCTTGAATTTTCAAAACTAGACCCGAAATATAAGTCATCTTCTCTAGGGTTTTTGACCCTCTTACTCTCAAAATTTGAAATAGTTGTCAACTTGAAACTTCTTGAAAATTATTTTCTCTTGAAGTTAAGAAAAAATAATAACTCAATTTAGAGTTGTTTTGAGGGAGATATGGTTAAAAGAAGAAGAGGTGTTCTCGGATTCACAAAAATCAAACCCGAGAATGGGTCGACTTCTAACTGATTTTTGGACATGTTGCTCAAGAAATTTTGAAAAATGGCCAAAAGAAAAGTTCTTGAAAATTCTTCTCTACAATTTAAAAAAAGAAACACTTGATTATGATTTGTTTTGAGGGAGATATGATCAAAAGAACAAGAGGTATTCTCGGACCTAAAATTCTAGGCCCGAAAATGCGTTTGAAAGAATGGAGATTTTGGCATAGCTAAGCTCAAATTATGAAGAAGTGGTACTCATGAAAATTGTAGCAACTAAAATTTTACATGGTATGAAAAACATGAATCTCCCCATTTGGGTCTGGTCCGAGGAAGATAGGATAGGATGAAGAAGATGAAAAAATGTGTTGAGAGGGTGGGCTATTTTGTGATGCCCCACCCCGAGACCTACATTAACAAAGAGTATTACTAAGTAACACTGTCTGCTAATATAGAGAATAGGGCTGGATAGGAGCGACCATCTATAGCCTTGTCCTAAATATCTATTGAATACGTCGACAAATGCCATATATTTTTTCTATCTCATGTGGATCGACATATCCAATAAATACTTAATACAAAGCCATAGGTGGCTATAGGATCTATCAGAACAAAATACAACAACTCGAATGCAAAACACATCACAGAATGGTAGATCATCACATACATATACAGATACATCACAGAGTATACAAAATGTTACATGTCAAGTGGTATAGCAACCACAATATACAGACGAGTCAAAATAATATACATATCAGAGTTACAACAAAAAAGGACTACACAAAAAGCTATAACAAAAGGAGCTAGCAGAATAGTCCATGCAGAAGCAGAATAGGCTAAGTCCAAATGTACCTAACTTGAAACACCTCGGTCTGACCCGAGTATAAAATACGCAGGTCAGTTTAGCTAAACAAATCAGTTTACAAAGATAAGCGATAATATGAGCATAAGGATAATGTGATAATATTCTCGAGTGAGAAGGGACAACTAAAGTGTATGATTACATCGAATGATAGTATGGTATCACTACACAAACATATAATATCAAAAGAGATAAAATAACCCATAAAATGCTAAAAGTAGCGAGCCTTATATCATCGGCATTCATAAAACATCAAATATGGTTTAGGGGAAAACCTAAACCTACCATCTTGGCAAACCCAAAACATGCATAAAGAGATCCCATCTCAAACATGCCATAAGGCAAATATATCTCCAAAGAGGAGAATAAAATCTCAAGTAAACGCCAAAAGGAAAATCTCATATAACGCCAGTGTAGGCAATTCAAATCTCATAAATAGAACTTCCAAGAGTTCAAATTCCCAAAAGGTAATCGCCACAAAGATATAACGAATGGTTCAAAGGACCAATTCCGGAAAGGGGCGATACATTAGGGAAATAGTCAAAGAAACCATCTCAAAAGTGTTTGCACGTGCATGTGGCCGAAGCCTTGCCAAGTACTGTTATCTCAAATAGGTACCTCGCCCGAAGGCAAAATGTCACAATGGAAAATACGCCGCAATGGCAAATACACCGCAATGGAAAACGTCTCGAAGACAAATACGCCGCAATGGCAAACGCTGCAATGGCAATGACCCGAAGGTCCAGTACTGGCACGCCGCAATGGCAAATGTGTTACAAACTCTCGAATAGGAACCCGAATAGTGTTAACGTGCATCCCATACCACACGTTCACACTAAACGGTTTACTAACCACTAGTAAATTTCACACTCAAAGCAGTAAAAAGTTTACCTCATCTCATCGGTAAACTCGACCCGAAGGTCAAAACGATCGAACGGACAAGTCAGGAATTAACCGATAAGGTAAACGCATGTGTCTCATACCACGTGTTTTACCAAATCGTTTAATTCTCCTTCCCATTCGCTCGAATAGTGCAAAAACTTGTACTTTATAGAAAATAATTTACCATGAAAATAAGCTTTGAAAACCCGAATTCGAAAACCATTTGGAAACCATATTTGAAAATTTCCCTTATTATAAAGGATAAATAGGTTTTATACTAGAAAATACTTTAAAATATTATATAATAATTATTTTAAATGCCAATTTATTTTAAAAATTATTTCGAAATTGTTTGGAAAAATCTGTGCTCGAAATCAAAAAAATCACCCAAAACTATCATTAAAATTCAATTCAAATTCAATTCAAATTTGAATTTCAAATTCATCAAAACTTGGCTAGCCTATTGATAGGCATCATAACCCTCAAAACATTTCAGAAATATCACAAAACAAGAAGTAAAAGTCAAAAATGGATGGAAAATGAACATAAAAACACAGGCAAAATAATACACAGGTCTGAAATCTTCTCTGGGTTCAACTTTCGGACATAAAACAGGTGGTCAAACGACATTTGATTGAACTAAAAATAGATGCGCATAAAATAGAAAACTTCATCTTTCAAACAAAAAAAGAATCAATGAATTCCAAAAGAAAATGAAAACGTTACGCTGTCTCAAACATGGACTCAGACCATGTTTGTAACAGTTCAACAAGAATATGCCCAGGCCTAAAAATCCATTTTGGTTTCAACTTATAGGCATAAAATAGAGTACCAAACGGCATCGGATTGAGCTCAAAATTTGTACGCATATAATAGAAGACTTTATCTTTCAAACAAAAAAAGAATCATGCAATTTGGATAAATTATGAGGAAGTTATGATGTCTCAAAGTTGAACTCGGGCAGTGTTTTCACTGTAAAAATCTGGGCAAAAATATGCTCCGAGTCAAAGTTCGAAATCATATTTCTATAAGCTATATAGGTCCAAATCACTTGAAATTTAATAAGCTTATAGTAAAAAACTTTATCTTTCAAACAAAAAAAGAATCACACAATTTAGATAAAGTACGAGTAGTAATGATGTCTCCAACATGGACTCAGGCCATGTTTGAGGCCATGTTTGCAGCAACTCGGAAAACACAATTTCTACAGGCAGAAAAACTGTGTTTTGTTGATTTTGCAGCAATGGTTTGAACATTCAAATGACAATATTTTTCGACCAAAGTTTGCAAAAACAAAGTTCAACATGCAAGCTACCAAATGCAAGAAATCCGACAGCATTTCGTTGCCGGAATCAAAAGTTACAGGCTTCCAAAGTAGCAGTATGAAACTGATTTTGAACAAAAAACAACAACAAAATTATACAAACATAGCATACTTTTTACGGTTTCTTGCAACTTTGAGCTTGGATCAGGTAGGATTTGTGAGTATTACAAGTTGGAAGCTTTATGCTTGATTATAAGCTTGTAGAACAAGAGAAAGATGCATGCAAAGGAGAGTTTTACTGTAATTAGAAAATCACTTTCACAAATCAGAAACTTTGATGAAATTGTGATGTTTGGAGTTAGATTATCTGAGATTTATTCTGTAGATTGAACAAGATAGCAATTTGATGAATTTAGTTGAAGAAATTTGCTTGGATTTTAATTTGATGGAGGTGGGTTTACTGTTTTTTTTTCAAGAGAGGAAGAAGAAGAGAAGTAAGAAAAAAGAACGTACAACTACTTTTTTTCTCCTTCTAACCAGGCTTAGTGAGGTAATGGGCTGAATTGGACCCATATTAAAAAGAAAATAAGGTGGCTTAAGATTAAAATCAACACTTAGCCAAAATATGTGTGCATATCACATATACACACAAATAAAATTCATTTTCTCACAAGTTTTACATAAGAAGATTATGAAAACTTGTATACATGTAAAATAAAAAAATTTCCATCATATAAAAAGATTAATTTATATTTTTAAAACATTTTTATTATTAAAATCCTTAATTTAACAAAAATACACCATTTACTCAAATAAATGAATAAAACATTGTTTTTAACTTCTAAAATTCCACAAAATATTTTTCTTGCTTAGAAAAATATTATTAACCATTCTAAACTCAAATTTATAATTAAAACTCATTTTAAAACCAATTTCCACCTTTTTATTTGATTAAACAACCTTTAAAAATCAAATACTTCCTTTAAAAATTATTAAAAGAAGTAATTGGCAATAATTACTAAAATTATTGCATTTTCTCCAAATAAAAATCATTTTTCATTCATTATTAACCCAAACAAATAAAATAAAGCTTTTAAACTTTATTTTCACATTTTATTTCCCAAAATTCATTGTTTATTCCAAATAAGCAATTTAAATCTCCAATTTTAATTTTAGTTCACAGTATTAAATCATAACTACCGTTATAATTTAATATTTAAAGGTAATCTCCAAAACCAGGGTTGTTACATATTTATAGCCAAATTCTATAAATATCTCTTACATCCCCTAGTTCACCACTACATCACCCACATGCTACACCCTAACTTCACCTTACATAGCCGAAATTTCCTCCCCTTCATGTGTTGTGATGATGGTTTGTCCTTGGTTGACTTTGAGTTAGCTTAAGGCTGAAGAGTATGTAAATACCCTAGATATTTTAATCTTTTTACCATATGTTTATTTATTTGTAAATGGTAAATATATTTGTATGTTTAAATATGTTCATGTGTTCATGTGACATGTATATACATGTACATGTATGTGCACAAGTTATTTGAACAATGTTGTCTAACTTGTATACGTCAAACCGTTATGATTACCGATTCCGATTCCCGGTCACATTTTCACTTCTTAGATAATATGCATATATTTGTAAACAAAATTTAAAAATAATTTTATAAACATTTTTAATTTATAAAAAATGATCATATTGAATTATAAAATCATATAAATCAATACTAAAAATTATTTACAAAAATTGCTATTATACCGATGAAGTGATATCAATTTTCCTTATATTTTCAAACTGCTTATATATCTGTATAAACTATTATAAATGATTTATCATCACTTTATAACTAATTAAAATGAATTATTATCATTTAAAAACAATTATTTGAATAATTATAATAATTATTAAATCTTAATTTAAAATCCTAAATTAATTATCAAATATAAGGGCATCACTGATGATGTCACAAATACATTTGATTTCCAAAAATAAAATAATTAATTTATTTCATATTCTTGTTCAATTCTAAAAATAAATGTATTTATCCATCTCTACGCGATGTCTGATAACCATAGAGCTATTTATTGATAAAACGGTTTTCGACCATTTTATTGCTATATTTCCAAAGTATATATATTTTGTGAGCATTTTTCCAAAATAAGTTCATCATTATTATTCTTTACTTAAAATTGGACTATTTATTAAAAAAAAATATATTTGAATATTTAAAATAATTTAAATATCTTTAATTAAAGCGATCAAATTACGGGTCGTTACATACTCCCTCCTTAAAAGAATTTCGTCTTGGAAATTACCCTAAAACAAAAAACCCAAAAGAGTTTGCCCAAAACATTATTTTTTAAACTTACATTCGTATGATGTATATAGATCATCCATATGTTATATATGATTCGATCTTCTACTTAAGCTCATAATTTACCTTCCGACTAATATTGATACCCCGATCCTCTAGTGTGGACGCTAATCAGGCTTTTTGATCAAAACCCTTATTTTCCTTACATAGCTCTCAACTATGACAGAAAACATAAGTATTCAACCATAAACCCTTATCAATCTTCGCCGTCAAGGATCGAGTGATAAATCCTTTTTCGGATCGATGTAAACACCTCAAAAGCTTTGTGCTTGAATCTTAGATCAAACTGTTCGACGAAATAATCTACATACTTCATATGAATTTGATAATCTTTCAATGAAAACATTTCATAAAACTTTCATTCTTTATTTAAACCTTTTATAAAGATGCTTCTTTATATTTAACTATTTGCTAACATTTTTATCTCTTTAAAAGAAATATTCAAGTTAAATACTTTTTAGTATACCTCTTATATTATAATTTGCTTCTTTTAACCAATATTAAATGCAAACACCTTTGTATTTAATAAAACTTATTTTATTAATCAAAACTTATTTTATTAATCAGTACTCCTTTTATTAATTATCCACTTTACCAGTTTCAATGCTTAAATGTATCCATATACTTATTCAAATGTTTTAAGTATATTCACAATTTACTTAAAAGTTTTACTTACTTTAAAATATAATCAAAGAGATTGAAACAATTATTACCAAAACATTGTTATAATAAACTCCATTATAAACTAAACAATAACATTTTCTAACTTTTTATAAAATATTCCAATACTTGTTATTATAAAATCCCATTAATAAAGATCAAAATATACCCATAAGATTTCTTCCAAAGTGCCATTCAAGGGTTTAAAAACAAATGTTGCTAAAACATCGTTTACTACAAATCCAAAACCATTCATTAATAACTTTAACCATTCTTTTAAAGATCAAAGCATACCCATGCTTATTAATTAAGATAATACACTTTGATAAAAATTGACAACCATTAATTAATTTATCAATTAATGATTCACATTATCCTTTTTTAACTTTCAGAAAATTTTATAGTTCGAGTACCTCAAAAATGATACCAAAGAACTGGGTACCACCAATAATATCATATATTTCCTTAGAAGAAGGGGAAACTTAAGAGAAGCGTTTACCATCCGAACACATCTCCTGCCCATTTTAAGTTTACTTTCGAGCCATTCGAATCAATTAATCATAAGATTGTTTTTCGTTTTCAAAATCACATTTTAGAAATAATACTATTATTGTTGCTTTTCCAAAGAAATTCCTTTCAAAAATATCGAAATTTAAATTCTCAAAAATTCCTTTATAGTGCACATTTTATTAATCCAATTTATAAAATCACTTATATAAAACATATTCATAAGATTTATTTATCTTAAATAAATTCCTTTAATCTTAAACTAACATTATTATTTATCGAATACCTCATAGTCAAATTGTGAAACTAAATTTGCGAGGTGTTCGTATTTAAACTTTTAAATTAAACAACCAATCAATCGATGATAATAACAAAGTATTATCATTTCCCTGATCGAATAACTATATTATTTGAAAAATATTCTTTATATTCAAAATATAATCCTAGGTAAAATTATTTCGTTTACAAATTTTCAAAACCGAAATCATTTGTATATATCATAACAAATACGCGTTCATATATAATACTCTCAAACTTATTCTAGGGTGTTGCTAACCCTATCTCTAATGAGTTATTCATCCTAGGGTATTACTAACCTTATATCTGATGAAACTTTACCACTACCAAAGCCTAGGTGTTCGCTCAACCTAAGCTCTAATACCAAATGTAAAGACCCGTTTCTTCGATCTTTGGAAAATGACACTAATACATCCTCGGTATTCACGTGCCGCAAATCCAAGTGCCGGAGAGGCGGTTCTTTAAAGGTAAGAAAGAAAAATAGACTGAATAGAATCTTACGTGAATGGAATAACATATTATATATATATATATCTTTACAGTGGACATTTTAAATACAAATAGAGTCTATCTTAAGCTCATCCCAGACAGTTATAGGTGTCTGTCCTCACAAATGTTGAAAACAACAAAACATAAATGTAGCGGGGATGGAAATGGGTAACTATCTACAGGAAATCTTCAGCTTCAAGCAACATCCAATTACTCCAAGTCAAACCTGAACAACTTGGTTGCCCAACAAAATTAGGGCACCCAAAGTTTAAGGGAAAAGGAAAATAAACTCTGGGTTAATCATGAGGCTGGTGTGAGAAACTCAAAATACGGATGTTGAAAACAAAGGATATCACATAAGACCACGATGCACATAAACAAGGAACATGTTTTTACCTTATGATAACCAAAACATTTTCTATGTAAAATCTAGGAATATTATTTTTAATGACATTCTTTTAAAAAAAATCAAATAAACATATTAAAATAGTCGAAATTGTTACAGTGGTTAAATTTGATAGCATAATAGGTTTACAATTAAGTCCGAAGGTGCTAACTGGAGAATGGATTCCATACAACGACAAGGTAAGGGACTACCTTCCATGCAGTACATCTCTAGAGGGATGTACTGAGGATACACAAACAATCATCCGCTTCTGGCAAGACTAGTCTATCCCTTTTTGGCACTCATACCTGGCCTGGATAGAAACTGAATATGACATCACCCCGGTCGTTACCGACCTATCCGAGACGTCTCATAGCATACACCACGTACCCGAAATATAAACGGTCATCTTGAAAGGTGATGATCATACCGTAATGGTTGGGAACCAAATAGCCTTACAGTGTACCCTGTTTTATCCATTACCGGATGATGAGGCTTGAGGTAACGATTACCCTTTACATAGCACATTCCACTTTGAATGCCACATTGCCAATTCCATCACACACTATTGATTTCCACAAATGTACAACCTCTGAGCTCGCATATCTCAGAGAAGGGTGTTAAGCTAAGAGAAGTTGCCTTCACCTCCACCAAACAAATATACGTTTGTAAAAATCAATGTACATGCGTTTTAGAAATGCAATGTCAGACATTCGTCCATATAAGTTATCCCGGTACAGGATAACGCACTCTCCTACCACTTTCCTTGGGATTATTAGGGAGTGTTCCTTGCATACGAAGATCCCAAAATGAAAAGACCACTGCTATTTATTTATCTCGAGAGCTATACCAAAATTATCGACAAGCAGTCCTTCTGTTATGAAGATCCCCGCCTTCAACTTCATTGTCTTTAACATGTCTTCACTTTCAAACTCGTAAATTGGTTCGAAGTGGTTTTTGAATAAGAATCACTCAAATCCGACCCCAATTTCTTCAAATAAATCATTGATAAAAAGATGTTAAGTGAATAGGGAATTATTCTTTGATTGATTAATCAAAATATCTTATAAAGATATATATCTTTAAAACATTTTTTCTGGTATATACGTAATCATTAAACCTCTCTTATCAAATCCTTTGGTTACTTTGAAACCTTTTTAAACCTTGGAGTAACTCCAAATCATTTATTTAAAGCTTAACAAAGATTTTCAAATCATAACTTTTGAAACGGGTTAAAAACAATGTTATTTAAGACATTGTTTACTGTAAACCCAAAACAATTAATTTTAAGTAAAAGGATCCATAGGAATTAAAATAATTCCCAATTGTTTATTAAAATCTTGACGGAAGATTTCTTATTTTCAATACATATGTTTTTAATAGGTTGAAACCATGTTATCTAAAATGGTAAATCCAAATTAGTTAGTATTCAAGTAATGCAGATCCATAGAAATTATACTAATTTTGTCTGATACCAATTTCCGTATTCAACATTTACTATCCGTCGAATAGCGGTGAAATCACCTTTTAAATTCACATGGATAGTATGGGTTCCCTCCTCGGAATTTAATACCAAGTATAAGAAGATTATCTCTATTCAATCCATGTTGTTTAAATTTGGAAAATTAAATCTTTTATACTTGTCTCATTTCCGACATTTTGACCTTATCTATTCCTTGCCCAAGAAAGATGCCAAGTGAGCCAGGGCACTGGTTTCTCCTGAACATCTCCTTAGTTTAAGCACTCCACATTCGGATCTAATAGAAAAATCCAGTTTATTCATCGGCTTTTAGAGCTCAAATTAAATCACTTATTTGTAGCAGCTTTTCTTTAAATCATTTATTTAAACCTTTTAAATAAATTATAAAACTTCCAAATCATTATTAAAACACTTATTTATTCATTTTAAAACATTTATAAAAGATATGTAAAAGAATTGTTAAGTTTAAATCTATATCTCAAAAGTTATTAAAAAGTGTCGCGAATAGTGCTTTTAAAGCTTATTTGCTAAAAACAAATTTTCTATTATGTAGAAATCCATTTTTATAACTCAAATCTCTTTTAAAACATTTTAAAAGAATTATAGAATTTATTCCATATGTTTAAAGAATTTGTCGCTTTTGTTTCCGAACTGCCAAACCGTGACTATTTTGAAAACTTGATTTGCTTATATTTCAAGATCTATAAATGAAATCTCGATTTTCTTTCTTCTTTTGAAAACTATGATTATGAAAGTTCGGAAAATTCTTATCATGGAGAATTCCGATCTATATTCCACTTTATATACTCGTTTAACTTTTACGGCACAAAATTATGACCTACCGTTACGCGACGTGCATACTTTCTACTCAATTTTCATAACTTGTCAAAACTTCATCAAATTGGATTTTAGTGTTTATAAAACATTTATAAACCATTTTAAACCATTTTCATGAGGTTTAACAATCTCATATACACCATTTCATTTATTAAAGGAAAGTGATTTCCTTTATGACTTTCGACGTGCATTAAACGTAACTTGTTTCAACAATCAAACATCTATATTATCATATTCACAACATGATAAACAACCATCATAAACAATCATATCCAAACATATATATAATCCAATTTATAGTATATATAAATAGATTTTAAGAGTTTTCTCACCTTTACTGGTTTCTAACTTCATTAAACGGACTATAGCTCCGCTACGATTGCTTGAAAGCTAATGGAATTTATCCTTTGATCGTTGGGAAGTCACAGCCAAGGCTTGAAAAAGGTGGAGGTTTGGCCTTGAGCTTGAAATGGAGGGTGGCCAAATGTATGGAAGAGAAGTGGTGGAGCTTCAATCTTGAATTCTCAAAACTAGACCCAAAAATAGGTCATCTTCTCTCCTGTTTTTGACCCTCTTACTCTCAAAATCTGAAATAGTTGTCAACTGGAAACTTCTTGAAAATTCTTTTCTCTTGAATTTAAATAAAAATAATAACTCAATTTCGAGTTTTTTTAGGGAGATATGGTTAAAAGAAGAAGAGGTGTTCTTGGATTCACAAAAATCAAACCCGAGAATGTGTCAAATTCTAACTAATTTTTGGACATGTTGCTCAAGGAATTTTAAAAAGTGGTCAAAAGAAAAGTTCTTGAATATTATTTTCTCTACAATATAAAAAAAGAAACACTTGATTTCGATTTTTTTAGGGAGATATGATCAAAAGAACAAGTGGTATTCTCGGAAATAAAATTCACGGTCCAAAAATGCACTAGCAAGAATGGAGATTTTGGAATAGCTAAACTCAAATTGGGAAGAAATGGTGCACATAAAAGTTGTAGCCATTGGAATTTTACATGGTTTTAAAAAAATATTTTCCCCATTTGGTTCTAGTTCAAGGAAGATAGGATATGATGAAGAAGATGAAAAAATGTGTTGAGTGGGTGGGCTATTTATAGCCAAACTCTATAATATCTCTTACACCCCCTACCTCACCTCTACATCACCCACATGTGTGCATGTGACATGTATATACATGTACATGTATGTGCATAAGTTATTTAAACAACGTTGTACAACTTATATCCATCAAACCGTTATGATTACCGATTTCGATTCCTGGTCACATTTTCACTTCTTAGCTAATATACATATATTTGTAAAAAAAATTTGAAAATAAATTTATAATCATTTTTAATTAATAAAAAGATGATCTTATTTGAATTATAAAACTATATAATTAAATATTAACAATTATTTAAAAAAATTGCTATTATACCGATAAAGCGATATCAATTTTCCTTATATTTTCAAACCAATTATATATCATTATGAAACTATTATAAATGATTTAACATCACTTTATAACTAATTAAAATGAATTATTATCATTTGAAAACAATTATTTAGATAATTATAATAATTATTAAATCATTACATCTCGATTTAAAATAATAAATCGGTTATTAAATATAAGGGCATCACCGATGATGTCATAATTACGTTTAATTTCCAAAAATAAAATATTAATTTTATTTCATATTCTTGTACAATTATAAAAATAAGTGTGTGTATCCAGCTCTGTGCACGATGTTCGATAGTTATAGAGCTGTTTATTGATAAAACGGTTTTCGACCATTTTATCGCTATTTTCCAAAGTATATATATTTTGTGAACGTTTTTGCAAAATAAGTTCATTATTATTATTCATTACTTAAAACTTAATTATTTATTTGAAAGAAAAAATCTATATTTGAATATTTAAACTAATTTAAAGATCTTTTATTAGAGCAATCAAGTTATGGGTCGTTACAACTTCTTTCATAAATCTCTAAAATTTATTTATAAAACTCCTTCTATAATATAACTCTGTTATAAAAATCCCTTATCAAACTCCTTTTACACGTCCAAACTTATTTTTATAACCCTTATATTTAGTAAAACTCCTTTTTATAAAACTATTTATTATAGGTAAACACCTTTATTAATTAATTACCTTTTTAAACATCATAAATAAATAATTAGTTAATCTTCTAACATTGTTGATAAAATAATTAGTTAACTTTAAAACATCATTAATAAAATAATTAGTTAACTTTATAACGTTCTTAATAAAATAATTAGCTTAAACCATAATTAAATTAGTTAATTAACTTAAAACAGCATTAACAATATAATTAAGTAACCTTAAATAATATTAATAACATAATTAAATATGTCTAAACATGTTTAATAATTAAATATCTTTAAACGTCTTTAATAATTAAATAATTTAAATAACTTACTTTAAAACATTATTAATATGGTAATTAATTAACTAACTATATGAATTTAGAAAGAGGCTTAGCGACCACAATGGTACTTAATCAAGCTACCATTTAATTCAATTTAACTATTTCAAGTCACATAACTAGTATTTACATAAGCAACATATATGTAAATCAAATCTATAATTAACCGTCAATAGCTAACACATCACTTTTTCCAATATTAATTAACTGGCATATAAATAAAGGTCCAAAATAATATAATAGCAGAACGAGGATTTATTCTGCTAAATAGATGTCATCAACAATCTATTCAATTGGAATATAGAAAAACGATGTTTTGTTCTGCTAAATAAATATTCAAAATAATATATTCAATTAAATTAAATCGAACGGTGTTATATATGGCCAAATAGATATGACCAATAAATTGATTTAACTACATTATTATTTAAACAACATAATTATATCCAGTCAGATTTATTTTGTCATTAAACTGTACTTTACCAAAACTAATAACTAATTATACCACAGTGTTCTACTAGGTCATGCAAACCTAGTGCAAAAATCGCGAGTCAAACGGATTTGAAACAAATGAGATATCATATTTAAAAGTTTAACACTTTAAATAATAAATTTAAAACTAAAGAAATATATATTTCTCCACTCCATTAAAGCCCAGCCCAACCTCTACATACCCTAATCTGACTTGTTTTACAAACAAATACCACGGAAGCTTCTCCCTTAAGATTCAAACATCGCGACGCAAAAAAGAAACCCAACCGCATCACTCCCTCCTGCCACCACCTCGACCGCCCTTAGTCCAAGCCATCACCGCCCTTGGCAAGCCCACATCCCTCCACATCTCCAGGCCAAGCCTTGAAGATCTCATCCTTCCATCAGTCGAAATCGCGACAACAAAAACCAAAAAAGGGTCGAAACCCTAATTTGCCGTCGCCGCCATAAGCCACCGAACCACCAGTGACTGCCGCCACACCTTCCCCTAGACCCTAGGCTCCCTCCAGCACCACTAAAAAGTCCTCTCGACGAATGGTTTGTTGAAAAAAAAGATGAACGGAAAATGATTTAAAATACCCCACGACTAACTCCGGCTACCTGACCACCTGCGACTGCCACCAAAAAAATCCACGCTCAGCGATATGAACCCATGCATACTCTCCGTTCGTCTGTGTTTGTTGGAAAACAACCCATATTCAATCTCTTACCGTTTTTGATCAATTTTGGCCACCTCGCTTATTGAAACAACAAGCGGCCATTTAAAAGAAACTAGAGATGAAAACAAACATCTTTCATGTTGGTAGTTTTTGTTGTAGTTGTGAAAATAATGAATTTTGAATATGGAAGAGGGGTGTTTGTTCTATTTACATAGAGTATGAAGGAAGAGGAAGATGACTTCCTATGTCTTTGTTTATGTGTTTGTGTACAGATATATGTGCATATTTGCTTTACAACAAGCTTGACATTCAATTCAAAGAAAAATTTCAAACATAACATGATTTAACAAATTATTTTAATCATGGATTTCATCTCAAATCACTACCAAACCATTAATAATACTACATTCATTTCATCCAAGGTATTCGACAAGAATTAGGGATTTCACAACATTTATTAATTTCCAAAAGATTGTTACAAGGGTTTAGTGTTTCTTACATTCCAAGATTAGCAAAATCCAAGCTTCAAGTTATGATCTTCGAGAGGAGTAAAAATATTTAAGCTAAAAGGTGTGTAACATCCCCATTTAGAGGTCCAAAACTAACCGCTACAGATGCTGCAGTCATCTATAGTTATTATTTTTCGGTGATCAAATGCGGTAATGCTAGATATATTGATATACCCTAAACACATGGATATGGAAAATTTTAAAACTCAATTTAAAAACAAATTTCTCATTCTATTTCAAATTGAATTTCAGATTCATTACATAATCCCAATTTGTAAACCATGTTCTGAGAAATATAATTATTATAAATTACGCCAAGAGCGACATATGAAGATGCCCCTTGATTGATCAGAGTCTAAATATTGGCACTAAACAACTTTGCTGTTACATCTAATTACACAACGGAATCAAATAGAAAGAACTCCTAATAACTAGCTTGCCTCCTGCATGTCTCCTTAAGCTTATTCATCTGAAGGATAACTTGAAAACCTTAACCCTTAAACTACTCAAAATTAATTGGGCACCCAAGAGTTTAAGGGGAAAACAAAAACTTTGAGTCAAACAAAAATTCTGGTGTGAATAATAACCTACCATCTCGAACAATATAGATATCTAGTGAGACTACCCCGCTTAGCGGAACGGGTTTTCCCCTCACTAGTATCTAAACCCAGTTTTATAATAACTATATACTGTGCACCTGCATCCACAATGGTTAATACATAACATAGTAAAATGTATCATGATGACATGTAAACATGCAATATGCTATGGATTTCCCATCCTCATTCACCTGACTATCTGTCTCAAGTTATAGTTTCTAAGGTCACTATTAACCTATTAGTTTTCATGGACTGACTAATAACCTATTCCGAGCTTACAAATTATCTGTCCAGTTTTATAGTTTTAATGGGATCACTAAGTACCTATTTGGGTCTACCAACAACATCATGCAATCATAGTTTTCATGAGGTCACTATGAACCTATTGGATTCTCCAATAACATCTCTCATGCCATAGTTTTCATGGGCTGACTATGAACCTATTGATCTCTATCAACAACCTGTTCCAGACATAGTTTTCATGGGATCACTAAGAACCTATTGGCCCCTTCGAATAATAATTTCCATAACATAGTTTTTATGGGCTTACTAAGAACATGTCTAAACCAATAATCTTTTGATTAGTCTTGGGCATCCTATATTCTGGTATGTCTGACCTCTTGGATGCAATTCTACTCACACAGGTGTAATTCAACATATATTCACTACTTTGTCAACCTAGCCTCGTATTTTGCCCTTAACACCCCAAAATGCAGCTATGGGTTAATAATGAAGTGAATATGATTACAAAAGCATACATGATAACTGATCAAACAACACAACAATATAAACATCCACGGTTTAATTCATTGTAATCATTTTTTATTGAAATATAGCTAATACCCTTAACCCCTATCTTTAGCAAGGAAAGCTTCCTCTAAAATTTCAAAGTTAAATGCCATTCCAAAACTCTTTTACATTACCATAGGTTTTATTTAAAAATGAGATTAGGTTCTCTAATTCGAAAATTAAGCTTTCGATTATATCTTTTGGATCATTGTGACATCCTGAGTTACCCTCCGTCACTCTCCCTTTCGATATATAAAGCAACCAAGCCCTCTATCACTCTCCCTTTTTGAAATGATTATTTAAAACCTTAGACGTTCTCTTTCAGAACTGTTAACCGGGTATTTAATCTAGTATAAATCAAAGGGAATTAAAACATCTATGGTAGGACGAAACAACCTAATAATCAACCAAAAGAGCTAGGATAAGGAACCAAGAAAGGCTTAAGAGACAAAAAACAAAAATAGTTTAAGGGGATGTTTCGTTAACGATCCATCTCCCATGGATCACTAACGATCCATGAATATCACTCATGGGACAAACATTCCTCTTGCATAATGATCTAACACGTTTTCTAGGATTGTTCGCTAAGTTTCATAATATTCCAAGCAAGCTAGTTCGAGAAGTGAGCATTCATTTGATTCCAGTAATAGTTCAGTGCAATCTATACACGAATCATCATCAAAACAAGGCATCTAGTCATGAAATTGTATGGAGAGTGCCTACATAAGAGAAGGAACAAGATCCAAATAAAATGAGCTAAAAATAACCTAACTGCATGGGTCGCTAGCAATCCATGTCCTATGGATCGCCAGCGATCTATCATTTTAGGTCATCTCATTATGAAATTTGGGAGAATCTTCGTACCTTCAAATGCAAGCTCTTGGCAAAGCGGCCTAGCCCAATAGCTCTCCAAGCCCTATAAATACAATCCTACGGCAACATAAAGAGGATCTTGGAACTGGCTGCTAAAACTCTACAGAAATCATTCTTCACTCTTTTCCTCCCACACAACAATCATCCAGGGGTTCACTGTGATTCTCCGGTGAACTCTTGTACCTATAACATGATCTAACTTAGGAAATTCAATCATACTGTAATCTGATTTCTCTTGCAACAGCAGTCAGCTAATAGAAAGTTATAAAGTGGACATATGCTTCATTAACAGCCGAACCACTATAAAAAACTTCTTATCTTTTACTACTTTCTTCTCTTTTACATCTATTTCCTATAATATTGCTCTGCAAGAATTGGGTTGGTGCTTTTACACTCAATCTAGGGTGTTGATCCATTTTTTGGGTTAACATTTTGGTGCTTTCGCTGAGAACCCAACTCAGACTTAAATCTAGCTATCTACTTTGGATCAAATAGGTTCAAAAATTAGATCCTCAATCTTTGCTTAGAAGATTTGCTGTTGAGAATCAATTGCACCAGGAAGAAAGGGAACTGCTTCTGGAAGATCCATAGGAGCTATAATAGCTGGAGAGGAAACCAATTCTCATCAAGTTGAAGTAAATGTCTCTAACAACCCATTAGCCATACCAAATTCAAGCCCAAACACAGGAGATCAGGTGCCGAGATCTTCTATTCAGCATGAAGTTGTCACTAGAGACGAATAAAATAATATGGTTGATGATATTAATCAGAAAATGGAAAACAGCCAAAAAGCTCTTATGGACAAATTGAATGCCCTCTTGACCTTACAATCACTTGCTGCTCCAAGAACCATGCCAGAGCCCACGGTCGTTATGGAACAAGAAAATTCTACCATTTCTGGCCTAAACAGGAGAAATGGAAAGCTGTAGCAAAAGGGAGTGGTAGGTGGAGCTACAGGAATCACCATAGAAGGAAATGCAAGCACTCCACCTACTGCAAAGCAGCTCGCCGTAAACTTGAATCTGGGGACAGAAACTCCACGGGAAGATATAGCATTGGATCTCTCTGACTCTGAAGATGGGGAACAACTTGACGGCGACGATTTGAAAGAGAACACTAACGTCCTAAATACCGCCAAAGAGGTCCAAACTGCTCCCATATAACCAACCGTGAGCCAACAAAACTCCGAGGGAATGGCTTTCAAGAAGACAGGAGAGCCTAGGTTTCAGCCCACTAGCCAAGACCGTTTGCAAAATCAAACACTTGGTGCAGTCACTAACAGTCAACCCACGGATTACCGGACACCCGAGGCATATATCGCGGACATGGTCAAGTGCCTAATGGACGAAAGAAAGAATAGGAGAGATGATGAATAGGGATCCGCTCCAAGCCGGACTCCCTTCACCGATGACATTCTGAATGAATGGTATCCTAAAAAGTTCACCATGCCAACTATCCTATCCTATAGTGGAACTAGGGACCCGAAGCCGCACTTGTATAAGTACAGTTGGTACATGGATGGAGCGAATGCTTTGAATGATGTCCAATGTAGATGTTTTCCAATCTTTATGGAAGGAATCACTTCCATGCGGTTCACCAGGCTCCCATCTAAATCCATCTCCATTTACGGTGAATTGGCAATGAGGTTTCTTGATCAATTTAGGCTTCACACGGCGCAACCAAAAGACATGATGTCCTTATTGGGCCTATTCCAGGGATGAAATGAATCTTTGAAATCCTTCATGAGCTGGTTTAACACCGTAGTGACTGAAGTAAGTAATCCAAACGAAGATATGGTCTTCATGGCTCTGGTCTGCGCCATCCATCCTGACACTGAATTCGAAAAATGGATCAAAATGAAGCAACCAACCACCAGGAAGGACTTTAATCGAAAGGCGAGCCAATACTTGAGATTGGAAGAAGCACAAAAGCTAGAAGAAAGACTTGCTAACATACAACTAACCAATGTTGGGCGGAATGGTATAGGGGCAAACCAAGACGCAAATACCTCCAGTACCACTGCAGGAAACGCGAGAAAGAATGAGAATCAGAAATGGAAGAATCAGAATTCCAACAAGCGAAACGGAAGTAGCAAGCGGCTTAAAGGTTTCAGGCCCGAAGACTACACCCCGCTCAATGATACTCCAAAGAACATCTACCTTGCGACATAAAGGGACAGAGGAGTACAAGAAGCCGCCTAAAAAGGAAGCGACTGAACATCAAAAGCACTCAGGAAAGTACCGCCGTTTCCATGAAACACATGGTCATAACACGAATGAGTGCCGTCATTTGAAGAACATGATTGAAGAACTGATACGGGAAAACAAGCTTCAGCAGTATGTGAGGAAGTCGCAAAGTCCTGGCCAGCCCGAAGCGCTACAAGCTCCCAGAGAACAAGGAAACCAAACTGGAACCAGCGAAGAGGGATCAAGACAGACAGACAGACCAGAGACTTATTATCAGAACGATATCTGGAGGACATCATCCCATGTAGAAGCGTTGGAGAGAAATGGAGCGGTATGCGAGCTCATTAAGACATGCTTTGAAAGATTTATGTTTTGTGCTAGAAGACGGAACTCCTGCCAAGCATCAAAGGACCCTGAACGATGATGTAGTATTTCGGAATCGAGATACTGAGGGAATAGAAGCTCCGACCCTTTACCCCATGGTCGTAATAGTAGGAATTAGACCAGCTATGGTCCGACGTGTATTGGTAGACAGTGGCAGTTCTATGAATATACTTTTCAAATGCACATTTGATCAAATGAAGATCAATATGAAGGACATATCTGCTTGCCGAATAAAGATCCAGGGATTCACCAGTGAACCTAAACAGCCCGTCGGAATAATTGATTTACCCATAGAACTGAGAGAAGGTGACCGAAGAGTCATCCTCATCCCAGCCTTTGTGATTATAGATGAAAATTTCACCTACAATGCTTTCTTGGGTCGGTCCGCTTTGGCAGATTTCATGATTGCTTTAGCTTAGTGGTGTCTAACCATGAAATTTCCAACAGAGAATAGAGTTGGGGTGATCAAAGGAAACCAAAGTGCTGCTAGAGAATGCTACATCGCGGAACTATGCGAGTCTAGAAGAAAAGAAAAGGAGAAGAATGTGGGGGAGGACTCTCCACATTCGTGAACCTACCGAATAGCAACAACAGAGCGCCCCTGGCTTGGGTACCATAGTCGATTCGATAAGAATTTGGACCCTAGAAAGAAGAGTTCAGGGGAGGAACAGGCAACATCGGTAGAATTGACGGTGTCTGTTCCAATCGATATAAATGACCCAACACGGGTCCTGAAGATTTGATCACAATCTTGGAAACATGATGCGATTGGAATTCGTCAAATTCCTTCGCACCAACCTGGATGTATTTGCTTGGACACATTCCGATATGTGCGGGTTTCGCCGGAGATTGCATGTCACACACTTATCCCAAGTATACACTAGTGAAGCAAAAAAGACACGGCCTTGGGCCCAAACGGTCCAAAGCACTGAGAGAAGAAGTTGATAAGCTAATGGAGAACAGTTTTATCCGTAATGCAACATACCCCGAATGGGTATCCAACCCGGTCTTAGTCAAGAAGTCCAATGGAAAATGGAAAACCTATATCGACTATTCGAACCTAAACAAAGCTTGCCCAAAAGATAGCTTTCCTCTGCATGGAATCGACCAACTTGTGGATGGGACAGCTGGACATGAACTACTATCATTTATGGATGCTTACTTAGGGTACAACCAGATCATGATGCTTAGACCTGATTAGAAGAATACCAGTTTCATTACTGATCTAGGATTACACTGCTGCAAAGTAATGCCATTCGGCCTAAAGAATGCCGAGGCAACCTACCAACGACTAGTGAACACCATGTTAAAACATCAGATCGAGAAGACTATGAAGGTTTATGTAGATGATATGTTGGTTAAATTATACATAGCAGCAAATCACTTGGACAACTTCGCCGAAATGTTTGAAATACTCCGCAAATATGGAATCAAACTCAATCCACTTAAATGTCACTTTGGGGTTGCTTCTGGAAAATTCTTGGGATTCATAGTAAGTGCCAGAGGCATCGAAGCAAATCCCAAACAAATTACCGCTTTACGAAAAGTCGAGGCCCCGAGGAATAGGAAAGAGTTACAAAGCCCGAATGGAAAAGTTGCAGCACCAAGCTGGTTCATGTCAAAAGCAACTGACAAGTGTGTACCGTTCTTTGACGTGCTAAAGAAGGGAAATAAGAACTTTGAATGGAATCAAGCTTGTCAGACTGCGTTCGAGGAGCTGCTGCAATATATGGAAACTCCACCAATCCTATCCAAGTCGGTAGACGGAGAAGACTTATTCATATACTTAGCAGGCTTTAAGTACCGCGCTTGTACGAGAAGAAGCCAAGATCTGTATATTACATCGGTAAACGGTTTACTGGAGTAGAGAAGAACTATCCGAAATTGGAAAAACTAGCATAATTCCTCTTGAAGCAAGTGTTGTACCGCCCCGAGACTTCTGGGCAGCTTATCAAATGGAACATCGAGTTGAGTCAATATGAAATTACTTACCATCCAGGAAGGGCGATCAACGAGCAGGCACTGGCAAACTTCATTTCCAAGTTTACGATACGAGATAATGAAGAAGAAATAGACCTAGAAGTGGAAACACATTGGAAATTATTTGTCGATGGTGCATCTAACAACTTCCGCTCGGGGGCTGGAGTAGTGCTCGAAAATCCCGAGGGGCGATCCGTTTGCTATGCCTTATGCTTGGAATTCCCTGCAACAAATAATAAAGTGGAGTAGGAAGCACTGATAGGTGGGCTGAAAGTTGTATAGGAACTTGGGATAAAGTTTGTACACATCTATAGCGACTCTCAGCTAGTCGTCTTCTAGGTGAAAGGCGAATACCACACTCGGGAAGAGAGCCTCGCCTCGTATCTATCTAAAGTGCAAGAATTGTAGAATGGCGTCGAACATTACACCATAACTCATATCTCGAGGGAACAATACACAAAGGCAGACTATCTAGCCAAATTAGCCAATTTCGGAGAAGCTCACTCCTTGGGGCTAGTTCCAGTCGAAACTCAGACCACTCCAAGCATAAACGAGATGGATATAGATTGAATTTTTGAGACAACCGAAGAGCCGGAATCATGGATGACTCCAATAAAGGGCTACCTGCTCAAAGGAACACTCCCCATGGACAAGAATCAACGGAAAAAGCTCCTTCGGAAGGTGCTGCTATTTGTAGTACAGGATGAGATACTCTACCGAAGGGGATTTTCTACCCCCTTGCTCAGGTGTGTGACTAACGATGAAGCCCGAAGGATCCTCAAGGAAGTTCATGAAGGCGATTGCGAAGATCACACTAGGAGGGCAAACCCTCGAAAAGAAAGTCCTTCGATATGGGTACTTTTTGCCAACAGTAAACCGCGACGCAGCAGATATGCCAAATAATGCAACCAATACCAAAGATTCGACAAGATCAAAAGAACTCCTTCGATAGAACTGACATAGATGGTCAGTCCATGGCCATTCGCAATTTGGGGAATTGATTTGATTGGCGTATAACCAATCGCCAAAGGAGGAGCCAAAAATGCCATAGTTGCTATTGACTATTTAACCAAATGGGCCGAAGCGGAACTACTGGCCACTATTACTACAAAGAAGGTTATTAATTTTGTTACAAAAAACATTATTTATAGGTTTGCAGTGCCACAAAAGATCATCACGAACAACGGGACTCGATTCAAAAGCGCCGAGTTCAAAGACTTTTGCAAACGCTTCCGAATCGAGAAAAGCTTTTCCACTGTCGCACATCTGCATGCAAACAGGCAATGGAAGCAGTGAACAAGATTATCAAGTGCACCATCAAAAATCAGCTAACTAAAGCTAAAGAAAATTGGGTTAATGAACTTCTACTTGCGCTATGGGCTTATATGACAATGCACAAATCTGCAACTAGGCACTCCCCGTTTGACCTAGCGTATGGTTCAGAAGCAATGATCCCAGTCGAGCTAGAAGTCCCCTCTTATTGAAGACAAAACTTCAATCAAAGGCAAAATGAGAAACTCCTACACGAGTCGCTCGATTTGATCGACGAGAAGAGGGAAGAAGCCGAGTTAAGAATTGTTTCTCACTAGAATAGGTCGCACGATATTTGAATTCCAAAATCCATAACCGCACCTTTGAAGTGGGAGACCTTGTCCTCAAATTGGTTTACCCTATACCAGGAGATTTCGGACCAAATTAGGAAGGGTCCTATATGATTGGCCGGAAGATATGGGATGGCACATTCAAGCTAACTACTGTAGATGGAACTCAGATTCCCTAAGCATGGAATAGCGAATCGCTGCATCGTTACTTTATCTAAGACTATCTTATGTATTTCCTATTTCCCTCAAATAAGCCATCCTGGAAACCAGAGGCATTGTAAATAAGCAGAACTTGCCCAGCTTTTATTAATAAAATTGCTTTGCTTTCTGAACCAATAATGTTGTGTTCGCAAAAGTAACATGTTAAGTCGACGGGGTCAAATCAACTCAAAACCATCCAATCACTGCTTGAAATAGTGGAACCACACTCAAGTACACCCTATCTACCCGCCGGGTTGATGGAAGAAAATCGACTCAAACTGTTGGATTGATGGAACTCGATCCCTGCCTTCTAAGAACCAGTGTTGCTTCGGCTACACCGGGAAGGCCCTAATCAAAGCTGCGCACCTTCATAAGCCGCACATTACTTCTTAAGTCATGGAACCACGCTCTCAAAACATGAACTCCTCACATTGCCCGAAGACTGGTAACATCGAGAAATTCCAAACCGTTTCGGATCGACAAGACATATGGATCCCAAAAGATAAGCCACGCACACTCTTTAAGTACCGATATTGTCCCGACAATGCCAGGAAACTCATCTATTACAGGACTAACAAGAATCCACTCCCACTATCAAGAGTAATCGACGTGGGTCCAATAAGATCATACAACTAGAAATTAGCAAAGAATCGTGATCGTTGGACGACAAAATCCCTGGAATGAAGTCGCTCGGGTCACAAGTTCTCGAAATTACGAACTGTAAAGTAGGTTCGGCTACAAATATTCGAGGGATCATCCGGATCAACTGGTTATTTGTCAAGTGTTCAAGGAAAAAAACCCTGTAAAGTAGGGGCATCCACATACCAACATTTAGTTGAAAGTAAAACTACTCCACAGGCTCGTTTCTCCAAACAAAGAATTTTGGGAATCACGACGGATCTAGTTATAAAAGTAAAAAAACAATCGTGCCATGTGCATACATAAGTAATGAAAGAGCAAGCTAAGTACATGACAAATAAGGAAGAACACGGAAGAGACGAGAGTTGAAACATTAATCTTTTCATTCTTTATATCATTTTCTATACAAAGTCAAAATGTGGGGGCCGTACCCATAGAATATCGGCCAACTAAAAAAAATACAGATACTACAACAACAAAAGTAATAAGTGTAGACTCTACACTTGTACAAAGCGTGTATCAAGCAAATCAGAACGTCCCAATATCCGGCTCCATTGTTACTCAAGCATGTCAATGTTTCTTTCTACCGCTTCCCTTCCCACCTTTGATCGAAAGTTTCTTCTTCATCTCAAAATCCCCGCTAGGAGTTGTGTCCCTACCTGAAATATCAACTATCGCCTTCGTGCCAGCATCTCCTCCCTGTTCTTCAACCTTCTCAGAAGACTCCCTCTTAGTCTTGCGCTTCGGGGACTTGTAGGAGCTCCTTGAAGAATTTCTCTCCTCAATCTTTTCCTTCTTAACGGCTACCATATGTTGTTCAGTTTTACTTAGCTAGTCAGTTTGGTCTTCCTGCTCTCAAGCTTCAGCTACTGTGAAATCGCCCTTCAGAGATACGGAAGGGTCATCCAGACCGTGCAACGCAGCAATCTTCTCATATTCCGGCCCTAGTTGTGAGTCAGAGACAGGTGCAGTAATTGAAGCGGCTACAGAAACAAGCGTCGAGGCAGTTGAAATAGCAGCAGGCCCAGGGGCTGAAGGGATCGGTAGGCTGTTAGGCAAAGAAGATGGACCTATAAGATCAAAAATGAAAGCATTCAATTAGTCTTGTTCTTGCGGCGTGAGCTGAATATTCTCGAACCCAGGGGAAACAAGAAGGTTACCTGCATCAGAAGAGTGGCCAAGAATTTCAATCTTATACTCCCCACCTTCTCCTTCTTTGGCTGCATGATCTTTGGAGAAGTTCTAGGACCACCCGAGCCTTCCGAGACAGCAGCAAGAGAGGCAAACAACAACGCAGTACTGGTTGAACTCGGAATAGTTCCTAACTGATCGCGAGGCTGTTTTGATGATTCAACGGGCACGGAAATGAAAGGCTCTGATAGCGCTTTAGCGGTCGTAGTTGCAGCAGCATCGGCGGCCTCCTGTTCCTTCTTAATTCAAATGATCCCCCGACCCTCTACCAAAGCCTTCTTCGACTCTTCGTCGAGATAAGCATCCTCCAAATCTTGCTCGGTGTATACATCCCCGTTCTCTCAGAAACGGGCCAGAATTTCTTCCCAAACCACAACAAGAGTGCGCGGAACTTTGGGGCCTAAATAGTTGAGGCTCCTCTGATGTAGAAAGGAATTAACATAGAAATTCAAGATGGTGTCATCCATCTTCTCCATTTTCCTTTCAAAAGTATCTTGCAACTCCAAGTAGTCCGCTGTCACGGTGGCCTTCTTAACTTCAACTTGGGTCTTCTCAGCGTTAAGCTGCGTGACTCTTTCCTGGAGCAAAGCAATCATTTGGCTCTGATCAGAAATGGTCTTGTCACGGGATTCCATTATTCCCCATAATCTAAAATTGTCTTTTTATAGACTTCGACGGCTTCATTTTGACCAACAATAGTTTTCTTCTGAGCTTCGATGATCTCGTCACGGGCTTTGAGCTCCTTTTTCAGCTTAACCTCATCTGCATAGGCCTTCTTAATTTTGTCTCGGAACATGATTTCTATTTTTGTATGGGCCTCCTTCAATTACCTTAGTAGGCTGGCATTGCTCTTACTCTCTCGGAGTGCAGTGTTCCTCTCCTTTGTCAATTACTCGATTCTAGCGTCACGTTCCGTTAACGTCCTCTCATAATCGTCCTTTTCTGACTCGAAGGAAAGGATCTCTTGGTAGTTATTGAGGTTGGTGTCTGCCAATTGCTTGCATAACTTCTCCCATCCTTTGGCTTGATCCAAATTGCTTTGAATCGCCTGAAGATGGGGCATATAATAATCTTTACGGATTGGGCGCAAATCATGATCAAATTTAACCCCCTTCAGAAAACATCGGGGGAGCGCAACCTCGAGCTTAGGGGGACCGGGCAGGAGAATATAAGCTGGCCTCCTGCGGTGATGTAAATAACCAGAAACAGGCACTATGTGAGTTGACGGGGCCTAGGATGAAGGTGAAACTTGAACAGTGGAAGTAGAAACTTCAATTCCAACAGAGACTAGAGCCGGGGCAAATGCTTGGTGCTCGAAAGGATGAGAACCACGATCTACCTTTGATTTCTTGGATGGCTTTTCCCGGTCATCGGGAGTTTTTCTCTTCTCATAACTACTCCTATAAACTTTACCTCGTTCCTTGTCGTCCCGACGACGGACTTCGGCTTCCAAATCTTTCCTCCTCCACTCTTCCTCGGTTTCTCGAGGCTGATGGGGGCTTGAAGTCCGTCTTGACCAGCGTTGTGCGTCATTGAATTGTTTAAAGTCCTTGTAAAGTCCATGGCCTCTCATAGTACATGATACAAATAAATAAATAAAGAACTTTAGCAACAGGAAATGAACCTAAATAATGCACATGTAAGTGAACGTGACCCTAATGAATTGTGTAATGTGTCATGGGCGGCCTAAAAGGACTTCACAAACCGGATCAAATGGTCATCGTAGTGGGAACCAGGCTAATTCTAGACACATCATGACTGGGGTGAGGAGACAATCCCTCGAACTTGAAATCTTGTCCCATGAGTTCATCAATGTCTACATAAACATTGCTCAAATCCCCGAAGCTAATACCGGTTTCCTTAGGCAGAGAACCATGAAGTCACTTGGCTGCTGGGGGAGCATCTTTAGTACGAATCTCTTGGGGAGGCAAATCCTGGAGAATAGGACTCATTCTTGGAGTTTCATCGCACGATTCGAAGTTTCCATAACCAGAACTTGCATCAAATTCATCATAATTAGAGGAGGAATCATAGCTGCTGTTATTCTCAAGTTCACCCTCCTCCTTTTCCATTGTCATCATAGCCTTGCCCTCACGCTGCTTGAATTCTTCTTTCCCCTCCTCCGGGATCGGGGGCATCCTAATCGGGCAACTAGCTTCGGTCGTAACACCACTTCCTTCACGAACTTCTTTGATTGACCCGCCAAACGGACCTTCTCCTTCTGGAAGATCGCTCTCTTCGAAGCCGTGTGATGAAGAAGTGGAGCGTGTTCAAATTCTGGAATGGGAAGGAGACGAAACTTCAACTGTTATGGCAGATCTCCAGGATGCAGTTGTAACGACCCGGAATTTTGGTCATTTGGTTTTGAACGTTTAATTTATTTTTAAAGGTTGAATTTGAAATATAAATTGATTTTGGATATGGAGATTTTGGTTGAATTGGTAAATTTGATTTAAATTTCAAATATAGCGATTTAATGTATTTGGTGAAAAGTAAATTAAATATTTGAAATTGGGTAAATATGTGAATCTGGAGTTAAATGTGAATGGAAATTATTTTTAAATTTTATTTAAACTCTATTCGAATTAGAGTGATGATAGTGGACTTTTGGATGGGATTAAAAGTCAATAAATTAAAATTTGAAATTTTATATATTAATTTAATAGTGAAATTAATATTCGGGATAGTGAAGAATAATTGAATTTAGAATTTAATATGAATCAAAATAGTTTCTAATATGGATATAAATTCTATTTGGATTATAATTGAGTTGGTAAGTTTCTAAAATTGGAATTTCAAGTAATTTCGTCGATTTTGAAAATCGCTCGAATAAATCAACACGTTAAAATAGCCTTCCAGGGCACAGTCTCGAAATTCAACGAAACTAGTTCCATTAGATCCGTAATAGTGTATTATTATCGGATTTCAAATTTCGTAGCAATCGGATTTATCGTTTGCTCGTGGTAGTTGAAAACGCATAGAATTTAATTTAAAATCAGTCGTTTAAAGCCGTAACTCCCGTATACTTTAGAATTGGCCTTTGAAACATGTTCCATTGTGTTCGGAATAGGGGTAAAACATTATAAACGCCTGTCGGCATGTTCCGTTTGGAGATCAGAAAAATCAAGTGTGAATGGGGTTTTTAAATAGTAAATTAACATACACACACACTCACAGCAAAACCCTAGCCTAGCTTGTACCCGCCGCCCCCTTTATTTTCAATGGCCTAAAAGCTTCGATCTTCTCCTTTAATTTCCTCTTAATCCATCCATTTTCATGAAAATGTTTCAACTACAAAGACGAAGAGCTCGTCGAGCTCTACCAAGTCAACGGTAGTGATCGTATTTAAAGCAGCGTGGAAGAAGATCTTTGGTCGTGTTCATCGTGCGTTCGTGCACGAATCACAAGGCTATGGAGGCGCCGATTCAAGCAAGGCTATAGGCGTGGGTGCGTGGTGACTAGGGCTATACGGTGATGCTGTTGGATCAATCTCCGGTGCATTAATGGACGAATGGTGATCGATTTGTCGTGCGTGATGATGGGTTGCGTGTTTCTGGAAGTAGCATGAGAGAGAGGGAGAAGGGAATAGAACGAACGACCAGATTTCAATCCAAGAAAACATACGGCCCAAATCTGATGGTATTAAAACAAAATTATTTATATAATTTGTATTCAAACTTTAAAAATGCATATCTTCTTCATAGAGGTCGGAATTGGATGAAACAAGCGGCGTTGGAATCGTGGCGACGAGCACTACGTTGTAAAGCTGGTTGAAACAGATTTGGAGCTTGTTAGGATTTTGAATTAAAATTTGAATGCCAGTTCAATTTTAATTCGAAAACGAACATTTTGGCGAATCTGAAACTCAAGGTGAGTTAAACTCACTCATTTGGTTAATCATTAATGTTTATAGCGAATAAAATTTATTTATGCCAGTTCAATTTTAATTGTTGAAATTGGTGATGGTTGAAATTGATGATTGTTGGAATTAATTTAGGATGACGATATAGCATCTTGAAATGCTATTAGATTGGTTGAACCGGATCTAGGGTGACGATATAGCAACTCGAATTGCTATTAAACTGTTTATGTTTATTTTTAAGTTTATTTCCGATATTGAATCATATATGTGTGAAATTTTATGAATGGATTGTTTTTGAATTACGTTGTTTAATTATAACGTAAATTGAATTGGGGTATATTGGTGTTATCTATTTGGCCAAATAAACACCGTCTAGTATTAAATGGAAATGTGGTTTGAATGATATGTTAGAAGCAGGATAAACTTTTGATACGCTATGGTATATATTTGGGCAAATGCTAATTGATAGTCAATCAATATGGAATAAGTGTCGTTTAACGGATTAGTTGTTAATCATGGAATTGGATATATATTTGTAAATGGATTTAGGTGAATATTGATAATTTAACTTGGATAGTTAAACTGAATATACAGGTTGCTTGTTTAAGTACCATTGGAGCTATTGAGCTTGTTTTGAAGTATGGAAGGTTTCCGATTGTGTTTAACTTCAGATTTTATAATCTGAAGTAAAATGATTATTTGGTGAATATATACAAGTATTTTGTTAAGTTATTATTTATAAATGAAATTGAAAAGTGGGTTATAAAGAAATATTGGTCGTTTTGATAAAATTGTGTAAGAACTATTTTGAGATTTTAAGTGATATTGCTTATTTATATGGTAATATAATTATTTGATAAATGGATAGTAAAAATGTCGATTACTTTATTTAAACTATATTGTTTTAGATTGATTACTTAGGTGGATTTTTAAGAATTGTTTTGAAGTTATTATAATATATTATTTGGTAATTCTTTATAAAGGTTCAAACTATATATTATTATTATTATAAAATGGTTTAAGGTGATATTTTATGGAAAGAGTATTTTTAAGAAGCTATAAGTGGAAAAGTTGAGTTTTAAAAAGGGAAATGGGATAAGTGAAATATAGGATGTTTTAGTTTATTTATTTTGAAATAATTAAATAAATTGTTATAAAAGAAATTCTTTATAAAAAGAATTTATGGAAAGGGGTTTATAAATTTGGAAGAGGATTAAAATTGGAAAGGAAGTTAGATTCTGAATGATTATGAATGATTATGGAAAAGAGGAATTTTATAAATGGTTTAGGAGATTTGGGAAGAGTATTTTTGTAAATAAACGAGAAGATTTATAAGAAGATATTCTAAATGAAAAAGGGAATGGTTAAAGTGAGTAAGGGTATTTCAGAATGTTTATATTTTCGTTTTAAAAGATACTTGTGTTTAACTATTTTAGTATGATTTTGAGATAAGTAAATCTTTCTAGATAATTGGTTAAGATAATTATACCATTTTGTAAGTATATGGGAAAGGTTCTTTAAGCTTTGAAAGGAATGGTTTGAAAATATTCTTATATTTCTAAGATAAGTACTTGGTTTTATTTTCTACGTATTGAAAATATTTCGTTTTGTGAATATACTTATTTTGTGAGATAAGTATATGGAAAGGATTTCCAAGTATTTTGAAAAGTGATTTTAAATTAATAAAGGTAAAGCTCAGTGGGTTCCATGGGAAATGTAATCTATGTTTGAATGATTGTTATTTGATAGTTAAATAACCGACTGTCAAATCTGGCCAAATTCATTGATCGAAGAGACCGAGATCGGATTTAATTATCCGAAAACCACTTCGATCTGATTTGTGCGTTATGAATTGTGATATCGAGAATGCAATGAAGAAGGTGATTATGGAGATTCGGTTTGTCCAGACCCAGGGCAACTTGTACGGATGAATGCTATCATTGCATTATTTGCCTGGAAGGTAGTGTTAGCATTCCAAGTATGAATGATATTCTTAAGGTAAACGTAGCTTCAAGCCTCATCAACCGGGAATGACTAAAACAGGAGAGATGCAACAGGGCTAAGTGGGTCGCATCCAAGTAGGGTAAGTTATCACCTTCCTAGATACTCTTGGAAATATTATATTATAATTTATGGATATGGTTGTGCATGGAAAAGAGAGGTGGGAACACCCGAGGTGATAACATATTCGGTACTATTCAGTAAGGGTAGGCCGGTCCTGTGTTGGCAGGGATCGTTAGGTACGATCTCAGTACATTTTTCTAGAGGTGTACTGTGATGGGCGGTACCCCAGGAGCCCAGTCATTGTTGGAATCCAATATCCACTACGAGCATGTACGGTTTTGATTGTATACCAAACATTGCTGAAACGTGAGATGCAAGCATTTCAACTATTTTCTAATTTACTTTCTATAGACACTATTAAAATATCAGATGATTTTGATATATAATGTTTTGGTTATCATAAGGTAAAAACCCGTCATGTTTATGTGTGACGTGGTCTTACGAGATACCTTTGTTTTTCAAAGGACTTTTGAAATGTAATAATTCAAATTGAGCGTGTTTTTCTCACGCTGGTTTTCCAGACTAACTTGTGTGTTATTTTATTATAATGCTCGGGTCAAACCGAGTATTACAGATTCAGGATAGGATGCTATGGAGCTCAGGAGACGAGCTGGATGGCAGAGACGTATTTTACGTACTTGATTAGATTCCGCTGTGTGTAGGCTGTATATTCAGCACTTGTGAGGACAAGTTATTATAACTATCCAGTATTGTTTTGTTGATTGTTGTACTCCGATGTTGGTATCTATAAATAACAGTATAGTTCTTTTTATATAAAGATATGTTATTATCTATTATATTTTGTTCCGCTGCGATTGTGAGATTCTGTGTTGTTGTTTTAGTTTCTTCTTCTATCTTTTCTTCTTTGCCCCTAATGATCTGGCATTTTCGATGCTCGATTGCTCGACATGCTATACAGTAAACGTATTGACGTCGATTTTTGAGATTCGAAAATCCCGGTCCGTTACAGCAGCAACCCGTACCGAAGCAAATTTTCATCTGTTAGCAAACACTTGACTGATCTCCCTTTTGCGTCTATGGCCTTCAATGTATGGAAGATTGGATCAAGTGATGGATCCTTGTTTGGTTTCGGAATAAATGCAAGGAGTATTCAATATATCAAAAATCCCACAGTTACATATTAAATCTCAACGAGTAAAAGAGAAGACTTACCCCGCATCGTCCAAAGACGATTAAATCCCTTAGGACACCTAAAGAAAAAGTATTGGGTCTTGAATTGGGATAGGATACTTTGAAGCTGTAGCATGATTTTGCGGTTTCTTTGAGCCTCGATGATCATGAGGGACGGATATTCGTCTCTCTTCTTCAATAAGAGAAAATATCTCAACTTATCAAAGCTTGGGGCACGATCGAATGTCAATGCAAGTCAAAATCGTGTATCCATTAGGAAGAATCTGAAATGGAGCAATTCCTAAGTCCAGAAGGGTTTCTCTCAAGAAGTGATTGAAGGGGGCACTGCTCCATTCAAGCACATGTACTAGTGGCAAGCGGTGTACCCCAATGGTGGCATATGTGCAAACTCATTTTTCGATGGAAGGCATACATCATCGTCCGGAATGCCATGTTGTAAACAAATGTTATGCAGAACTTTAGCAAAGATTACAGAGGAAGCTCTCTCAGGAGGGTTTAGTCGAACTCTAAAGTTAGGAGGAGTTCGATTTACAACGGGACCAACCGAAACTAATTGATCGTATTCAGTTGGTGGTACTGAAGAAGTAGGCGCTACTGAAACCATGCATGAAGGCGCAACTAATGTCGATTTGGCTTCTGAGTGTGTCGGACTTCCTCCACTGGATTTATGATGGGATGATGGGTGCTTCATTTAATACAATAAAACTTGTATCTCTACTTCATAGTTTTCCCAGGGTGATTACAAACTTGTATAGCTAACTTGGGCCTACCAAATATACCAAAATTCTCCAACTTACGGTTAGGAGTAAATTGGATTGTCCGTCCAAATACAATCATCTTAGTGTTATCCTGACTATCTGCCAATCTCATAGTTTTGCTAGGCTCACTATGAACCTAATGGTTTTATAGGCCAATCAATAGCCTACCTAAGTTATATTGCTTTTGTATGTAAACTTACTTTTAGTTTTACCTTTAACAAAGCCCTACGCATTGGAATTGTGGACTAATATCAACTAGGGGATAGCAATTGAAGTATAGAGCGCTACCCTACACCAGTCCCATTATTTGGTTTTTTGTTCTCTAATTCTTGAGTAAATTTATCCTATCACAATTTATCTATAGGTGATAAGAACAATAATATCTTTAGTAAAATCCTATGGTAATTACCCTTTTTATTTCCTTGAGAACATAAATCTTTATAATTGATTTGACCCTTGAAATCATTCTCAAAAACAAGGAAAATATAGCCCTTTACGTAATCCAAAATATTATGCCAAGATATATGCATTTATAAAATAGCTTTGATGAACTTTGAAACCATTCAGAGGTTGTCCCAACTCAAAACCTTAGGGTATGAAGCTATATATAATAAAACCATTTGAATTGATAAAGTGCGGCAATGATATAACCGCCGTGGGTTGTCACACCCCTCTATGTCGCTATTATGTTAAAGCATCTGATTTAATAACAAATAAAGTCGTAAAACCAAAATCATTTATGTCGCATAACACTAATATATAGGTTGCCGCATATAAGCAACGTAGTCTTTGGTTTGCATAGTATAAAGCTTTAAAACTTGGAAATATGGGAATGCCTACATTGATGACCTTCGGCATCAATATCTGCTTTACACCATCAATGTCGAAAGTAATGTACATACGTGGCATTGCTGCCTTAAAGTAATAATGTCGAAATTAAGCAATGTGGCATCAATACCTCTTTATATAGCAATAAAGATGTGCGACATCATTGCTGCTATAAATGTTAATGTCGATATAGATAAGTGTGGCATCATAGTATAAGAAGTTAATATTGAAAACAAGTGGTATTGTTTAAAACCATAGTGAATACTTGCAGCATTACTATAACCGATATAAAATATGCGGTAAAGATGGACATCGACACTGATTAATAACGACGTGGCAATCTCATTATTAACATAAAACTGTTTTATTTCTTTAAAAAGCAATTTCTTTTCACCAGCTCCAATCCTTTGTCAAAATGATATTGGATAATAAACTTCTTTATCAATTCCCTTTCAGAAAAAAGCTATAGATCGGAATTATTATTCCCAAAATAAGTTGTAAACCATTAAAGTTATATAACTATTTTAATATAATTATTAAGCATTTCTAGCCTAATAAATTCATATAAAATCATAAACATTTGGGAAAAATCCCCAAAAATCACAATAAATCAGAATTAACATATTCTTTAACATATAAAATTTTCGAGACTAAAAAGGTTATTTAATTATTTTTAATAATTAAAACCCGAAATAAATCATTTTCCTCACTTAGGAAATTCATTAGATATTCATAATTTCTTGGAAAATTATGAAACTAAAAAACTACTTCTAAAATAATGTCATGAATTATCCAAATTTCAAGTCAATTAGATGTCGTAAACTAGATTTTCACTCTTAAAACCTATTAAATAATTCCAATAAATTATTAATAAGCATATAATCATCGTTCATTCACAACATGGCATAATAACAATCATAAGATTCAGATTTAACCATAAACCGAAAATAAACAAGGATACTTAAGGTGGGTAATCATTATTAACCATTATTTGATAAAGAGAGTTGAGATTTGAGTCGATTAAATTCCTTCTTAGTTTTTCCTTAGAGTTCCTTAGGTTTCTTCTCTTGGTTTCTCCTAGCAAGGCCAGCCTTGTCTTTGTTTTAGTTTGTATGAATGAAATGTGAATGAGGATAACGGAGAGAAGGGTTTATGTTAGGAAAAAGGCTTATTTTTATTTTGCCCCTCATATTATTTCTCCTTCTTATTTAAGTTTTAAACATTCTTATTAATTCATTAATTAAGGCACGACCTATTTAATTATCAAATCTCATCCTTATCTCTATACATTATTTTATAGAATTTATCTAATTAAATATCCTAAATAATATTACTCAAAATTAGGGGTGTTACAGACTCCCTTCCTTCAAGAATTTCATCCTCGAAATTGCGAAGGTATATAACATAACCATAGACATAAAACAAACCATTAAAACATGTAGGATCGATTTCACCCTAGAGAGGGGGGGTAAATAGGGTGATACTAATAATAATAAAAATTAATGCGGAAATATATATAATAATTGCAGCACAGATAATAGCAGAATAATAAAAGCAAAAATAGAACAACACAATTTACCTAGCTTCGGCAAAACCTCGCCTACATGTTGCCCCCAAGGTTTCTACTAGAAATTAAGTAGTCAAACGCTTACATACGTAAACATGCGACATCTGCTAATGACTAACATAACTCTATGCTCAAAACCCTGCCACAACTCAGCCACCGAGTTGCGAATTCTCAAACTACGCCCTATAGTTTGTCGCTAATCACACGACTAGAATTTACACAATTTAAAATAGAGATTACAAAATAAAATAAGACTAAAAACAAAATAAAATAACAAAACCCTAATATTTTAATTGCTAAGCCCAAAAATAACATCCGGCCCAATTTATAACGTAAAAAAATTAAGGACGTCTCCCCTTTTTTTAATTCGTATCCTCTGGTCGTACTATTCTTCGTTCCTCTTCCAAAAGCTAGGGTTTCGTGAAAACTTGAAGCTGCCAATTCCTATAGATTGGTTGAACTGTGTCTTGCTTCGTGTTGCTTCGTCAATCGATTTGCTGACTTTGATTGATTCACGGTAGCTCCAACTGTCGAGCTCGAATGGTATTAGATTGGTATGTGATTTTTGCCCCTTTCTAAATTTTAGATTGTGCTCGACTTCAATCCGAGTTCTGGATTGTTTTCTGTGATTCGTTCTAAATATGCTCTCTGATTTTTTTTTCTTGAACTCGAATGCCCATTTGCCGATGATGAATTTGGGTATTTATAGGAATCGATTTCCAATATTTTCGTATATACTTTCGGCTTGAAACATTCTGAGATTTTTACTTTGGCCGTGGATTATTTGATCGAATGTTGGTTATAATATTTGACTTGTTCATCTCTGATACTTTAACTTGTTTGAATTGTTAGTTCCGTTCTTCTCTAGTTCCATTCATTGCTG
Organism: Allium fistulosum; assembly: GCA_030737815.1. Classification (NCBI taxonomy): domain Eukaryota; kingdom Viridiplantae; phylum Streptophyta; class Magnoliopsida; order Asparagales; family Amaryllidaceae; genus Allium; species Allium fistulosum. The sequence continues at coordinate 637,378,309 of CM060907.1, read as the reverse complement.
GCGCTACGACTTGTTCATTGGCTTGTTCAAATGTATGACTTTGTTTGATTTTCTCTGAGTCGGTTTTGTTCTTTTTGCCTTGACTTCGGCTCTTTGAATTTGTGATAATATTTTGGGTAAATTTTGATTTTCTAGCTAGGTTTGAATTTTTGACATTGGCATTTAAATTTGTAGTTGAAACAACTCTCTGATTTCACTGACTTTTCCGGCTTGATCAATTTAAGAAACAAAACTGCTGCTTTTCTTCGAACTGTGACTTGCAACCGTGTTTACTGTAAACATATAAACATGTATATACATACATAAATGTATGTATATATGTGTACGATTGTTGCCTATCCACTTGGTTTCATTGATTGTTTATGGTTGTTGCTCTCTGGTCTGTATGCATGTATATATATTAGTGCTTCTTGGAGTGTGGTTGCTTTACTTTGAATCATACTTGCTGTCACACACTGTCACTAGTCTGGTACGATATGTTGGATGCTCTTACTTGTTCTTGCATTCGTGTTCAAGTGTACGTTTACTTGAGTCTGCATTGTGTGGTTGACTTTATCCTTGTGCACATTGGTTCATTGATGACCAGCTTCTTGGTTACATGTGCCTACAAGTGTCCTTGTGCACTTGAGTGTTGATGTTTCTGGTCCATTGAGCTAGCTGCTCCTTTGCTCGAAACTGTTTTACTGGGTATTTTCATGTATATACATACATACATATATGTATGTATATATGTGTGAAATTGGCATCAATTCTGGTTTCAAGTGTATGCATACATCTCTATTTCATATGCCTAGATAGTTGCATTTGCAGTCTGAACTTGAACTGGTTTGTTGGGTCCGTTCTTTGTTCTCCTTGACTACCATATATACTTGAAGTCTTATTATTGATTCTTTGAGCTGCATGCTCCACTGTACATGTTATGGTCGGACTTGTTTTCTGTTTGTTTGTATATTTCTGGTTTAACTTGAATTTTCATATTGCTTTGAGTCGAAATCCAGTTGCTTGCCTGTAAACTATTGTGTTACTTCCTTTAGTTCGACCTGAGTTATGTAGTTTGACTGCCACTTTCTCTAACCTGGTTTGCATTGGCTTCGAGTCTAGTCTTCAAGTGTCTTTGAGTCTGTACTGTTTTGAGTTTTCATGTTGGTCGAGACTCATATGCGTCTGAACTGATATATGTGTGTTCATGCATATATGTGTGTTCATGCATGTATGCTGGTGCCTTGTTGAGTGCACTTGTATTTGAACCTATCTTATAGCCTGGTTTCATTTTAGATCATGTTGACTGGCTATTGAAACTTGTACTTGTTTTCGTATTGCACCTGAGTTGAATCCAGCCTCATCTCGAGTTTGACCTTGTGCACACTTGTCCCTGCAGTTTTATCAAGTGTATATCGGTGTGCATGGCCTTTTGACATGTACAGTGATACACTATGCATGTTACAAGCTGTTCGTGTAAGATGAATTCAAAAGAAATAAATGAAAAACAACCCAAATAACTGAGGCAAATAACATTTTCAAAAACACACACTTTAATTTGCACTGCAAAATATTTTCTTTCTCAATTTTACTGCGCCAGTGTTTATTTTGCAGATAGCTCAAATGTTGGATTCAGGCTGGAACAGAGTTGAAGATAAAAATACGAGTGTTGAGTGACTATGTAGTGAGATTTAAATTGTAAAGTGAAACTTTATTTTGTAATTGAAATTGAATTGTAATTGAAATTGTGTAAATGTAGTGAGAGCTAAAGTTTGTACTATTTAAATTTGTAATAAAATATTTGTTTGAATAAAATATTTGTTTGAATATGAACTCTGTGTTATTTATTTTATTCATCAAATATTTATTCAATTATGTGAAAAATAAAATAGTACAATAACAAATACATTTAAATGAATATATATATATATATGTTTATTATCATCAAACAAAAATCATATACTAGCATATTCAACAAAACAAACCAGAATAAGTGTCTCTAATCTTATCCATTGTCTTCCAAGTACAATCTTTCTCGTTGTCACTCCACTGGACCTTAACTAATCCGACTGTCTTGTTCCTTAGATTCTTCTCATCCTTAGACGCAATACAGACTAGTTCCCTAATAATAGTCATGTCTGGTTCCACTACTAAGCCTTCCAATGTGGTCAGAGTGATAGTAGTCTCTGGATCACGGACACACTTCCTAAGATGATAAACTTGAAAAACATTGTGGATTCCCGCCAAACCGCTCGGTAACTATATCTGATAAGCGAATTTTTCGATCCTTTCTGTAACAGGAAATGGTCCAACAAACCTAGGTGCCAATTTCCCCGACTTTCCAAATCGGACTACACCGTTCATTGGTGATACCTTGACAAAACACGATCTTCCACCGAGAACTCCAAATCCTTACGACTCCTATCTGCATAACTTTTATGCCTCGTCTGAGCTTACTGCATGCTCACTTGGATTAACTTAATCTTTTCCTTGGCTTCTCCTACCAAATCTAGACCAAGAACTAGTCTATCTTCGGTCTCTAACCAACATACGGGTGATTTGCACGACCTTCCATATAGAGCTTCAAAAGCTTCCATCCTTGTACTGGTATAATAGTTATCATTATAGGAAAACTCGACTAAGCGTAGACAGTCTTCCCATGATCCCCCAAAATCAAACACACAAGCTCTTAACAAATCTTTCAAGATTTTGTTAACTCTTTCCGTTAGCCCAGATGTCTGTGGATGGTAAGCGGTACTCAGCTTGAGCTTGGTTTCCAAAACCTCCTGTAGACTCTTCTAGAATTCGCAGTAAATATAGTATCTTTGTCACTGACTATACTACTAGGAATCTCATGCAGTAACAATATTCTTCATAAATAACTTGGCCAAAACAAGTGTCGTCCTTGTCGACTTAATGGGAATGAAATGTGCACTCTTAGTCAGTCTATCCACTATAACCCAAATACTTTCATTTCCCCTGTTCGATCTTGGCATCCGGTCAATAAAGTCCATGGATATAGAATCACATTTCCAAACTAGTATATCCAAAGGCTAAAGCAATCCACTTAGCTTCTGATGCTCAGCTTTCACTTGTTGGCAATATAAACCTTGCTTTACCCATAAGCCTACATCCTTTTTCATACCTTCCCAGAAGAAACTTCTCTTTATTTCCTGGCACATCTTAGTTCCTCAAGGATTAATTGTAATCTTCGAACGATGACACTTCCTAAGAACTTCCTTTCTTAGGTCACCAACATCTGGAGCACACAATCATCCATTCTTTCTTAACCATCCATTCCAGTCAAGACTTAAATCCTTTAAATCACCAATCTCAGTTCCACCTTTCAATCTTCTTAACCCGTTCAGCTAACCATGGATCATCACTCTGCTTAGAAATGTTGATTCATGAGTTTTGATTCATGACACAAGCTTCAGAGATCATACGACGAGAATACTATACGAAAGCGACAAAAAGGAGAATAACCATATATTGCACACTACAAAGGAGACAAGACTACAATCTAGATATTAGTATGAATATTTTATTATTGAGTCTTAGAATATTGTTAAAATCATTCCTCAAGTAGTCACACATACACACAAATTAATTTATACAAAAATTAGTGTACACTGTGCAAATAACAGCAGGTCGGCCGACCGACCAGAATCTTCGGCCGACCGACTCTGTGTCCAGAGCACAGATATGCACCGTTTTTATTTATATCTGTAAACTCAGCTGACCGGCCCAGGTTTCTCGGTCAACCGACCAGAACACAATGGCTAGTTTTTCTGAAGAGGTGCAATTGTTCATGAAGAGGAATGTTCTTTAATCCAACAGATATGGACACAACTCTTGATTGAAACTCTTCATGAAAGATTGTAACTATTCTACAACTATATAAACATATTCAATTCACTTCCACATTCACCGATTCTTGTTTATAATTCTGAAATCTATTCTCTATTTATTTCTGTAAATAAAAGCATTCATTCTTATTCAATATCACTAGAATCCTTGAATTAATTCATATACTTCGATTCTACGTGATTATCTTCCTTCTACATCTTCACACACATATATACTCTTGAGGATTTGATTATAGGAAAGTTGTACTATCAAAAGACAATCAGTGTTATTCAGAACACATTCGTCAACAAGCTATTTGTATTAAGTTGAAGTCCTCTTCGGCTGTTGAGGCGGATTCCTGTTCGGCTGCTCAGGTGTCGTATACCTATTCCTCCGGGTTAAGTGAGAGGTTTAGTTTAAATCCAGAGGGTATTCTGGGACTGGACTTAGAACGGGAAGTTCGAACCAGTATAAAAATTCCTGGTGTGCTTACTTTAATTTTTATTTTACTATTATTACCAGTTTCCGCATTTATATACCATATTACACGATCCTTAGTACTACACGTACTCTTTCATTTGGTATCAGAGCAAGGTCATCCTATAACCATCACAAAGTTATTTGATATTTATTTCTAGTAATATGGCAACCACACAAACTAACGATGTTAACACTAACACTAATTCTAGTTTCACAGAAGGTCAATCGACTTCACAACCTCCACTTTTTAATGGTATAAATTATAATTATTGGTCAACTAGAATGAGAATCTATATGCAATCTAGTGGATTTGATATTTGGAATATTATACAAAGAGAGTATACGACTCCTACTGAAGAATACTCAACTTTGAGTAACACACAAAAACTAGATGCTACTTCAAATGCAAAGGCTATGAATATTTTATTTTGTGCATTAGATAGAAATGAATTCAATAGAGTTAGCATGTGCACTTCCGGTTATGAAATTTGGAGAACTCTTAAAGTATCGCATGAAGGAACGAACAGAGTTAAACTAAGCAAAATCTCTATGTTGAAAAATCAATTTGAAAATTTCAAAATGAGGCCAAATGAATCTATAAATGACATGTACTCTAGATTTCAGGATATTTATCATGCTTTATTATCATTAGAACAAAAGTTTACTAATTTTGATGTTGTTACAAAAATCTTAAATTCTTTAACGGACGAATGGGAACGAAAAGTCCTAGCTATTGAAGAAGCAACTGATTTGTCAACATTAAAACCAGAAGAATTGATAGGTAATTTAATGTCCTACGAAGTAAATTTGCAGGCAAAAAGAAATGGAGCACAAGAAAAGAAAAATGTGGCATTCCAAGCAGAAAAAGATGATTCCGACTCAGATAATGAAGATATGGCAATGATCGCTAAAAATTTCAAAAAGTTTTTGAAATTCAATAGAAACAAATTCAAGGGAAACAAAAATAATTCCAACAACAATTCCAATAGCAGCAAACCATCATCTTCAGCAATGGAATGTTATGAATGTCATAAGAAAGGACACATGAAGAAAGATTGTCCAGAGCGTAAAAAGAATAATTTCAAGAAGGACAAAACCAAACGAAAATCTTTTTCTGTCACTTGGGACGACACTGACTCATCATCCTCATCAGAGAGTGAAAGTGATAATGAACAAGCAAATGTGCGCTTCATGGCTTCATCAGACGATGTAAGTGATTTTACTTTTGAAGAGTTAATTGAAATAAATTCTGAATTAGTAAATTTAGCAAAACAACTTAAAAAGAAAAATAAGGAGTTGCAAAGAAAGTTAGATAGTACTGTCTTAGAAGTAGATATGTTGAAAGATGAGAAGAAAATATTAGAAGATGAACTAGAAAGCTCTCAACAATCAAATTCTAACTTATCTTCTCAAATTGCGTCAATATCTGAAGAACTAGAAATTCAGAAAAATAAAAATGATATTTTACTTTTCAAAAATAATAGTTTAAACTCTAAGATTAAGGATTTAGAGTTAGAAAAATCTAGTCTTAAAATAAAATTTGATGATATTTCTAAAAATGTATCTAATTTCAATAAAGGAAGAGAGAATCTCTCTAGTATACTAGAAAATTCTCAATCCTCTAACAATAAATCTGGACTAGGATTTAAGAAACAAAATAATTTTGCTAAAAATAGGATTAATAATAATATTAAGAAAGATATTAAGAAAACAGTTTACCCAAATACTAAAACCATCAAGATATGGATTCCAAAAACAAATAATGTTTTGATAAGGAATAAACATATCAAAATGTTTGTGGAAACTGTTCATAATAACAAGAATTATGTTTATAAAGGGAATTCTGAACCCGTATGGGTTTGGCTTCCTAAGATCTAACTCTTAGGACCCTAAAAAGATTGGGTACCAACTTTTTATAAACTTTTTGCAGGTACCACATAAGAAGAGAGGAAAATGGATTTTAGATAGCGGTTGCTCAAAACACATGACTGGAAACAAAGAAATGTTGTCAAACATTATATACTCAAATGGAGGAGCAGTCACCTTTGGAGATAACTCAAAAGGATATATCATCGGCAAAGGCAATGTCAGTAGCAACGGTACCTCTAATTTACCTCTCATTACTGATGTTTTATTAGTTAAAAATTTAAAACACAATTTATTAAGTATTAGTCAACTATGCGATAAAGGTTTTAATATAACTTTTTCAGAAAATAAATGTAATATTTTCGATAAAAATCATAACATTATTTTCGAAGGAAAAAGAGATAAAAACATTTATATCTTAAATATGAATGTTAATAATGATTCAAATTTGTGTCTAGTGGCTAAAGAAAACGATTCTTGTCTTTGGCACAAAAGATTTTGTCACATCAATTTTAATACTATCAACAAACTAGCTAAAAATAAATTAGTTAAAGGTTTACCCAATATAAAATTCGAAACTAATATATTTTGTGATGCATGTAAATTAGGAAAATTAACAAAATCTTCTTTTAAATCAAAGAAAGTAATATCTACAGAACAACCACTTGAACTTTTACACATTGATCTTTTTGGTCCAACTCAAGTGCAGTCTATTAATCATAATAGATATGTATTTGTTATTGTAGATGATTTTTCTAGATATACTTGGATTTTCTTTTTGAAAAATAAAAGTGATACTTTTGATAATTTTAAAGTTTTTGTTAAAAGAATTCAAAATATTAAAAGTTTGAAAATTAAAAATATAAGAAGTGATCATGGAGGAGAATTTGAAAATGAAGCTTTTGAACAATTTTGTAACAAGAAAGGTATTAACTATAATTTTTCGTTTCCTAGAACACCACAATAAAATGGAGTTGTAAAGAGGAAAAATAGAACGTTACAAGAATGTGCAAGAACTTTACTAAATGGAACCACTTTATCGAAACACTTTTGGGCAGAAGTTGTGGCTACTGCTTGTTATGTATTGAATCGTGTTTCTATTCGACCATTAACTAAGAATACTCCATATGAACTTCTAAATGGAAGAAAACCAAATATTTCATATCTTAAAGTTTTTGGTTCTAAATGTTTTATTTTAAATACTAAAGATCAGCTAGGCAAATTCGATCCAAAATCCGATGAAGGAATATTCGTTGGATATTCGGAACGAAGCAAGGCTTATCGAATTTATAATAAACGAACTCAAATTATTGAAGAAAGCTTACATGTTTCATTTGACAAAAAATTTAAAAATATAAATCCAATTGTTACTATTGATTCTAATGATGAAACTACACAGAATGAAAATAGTAATACAAATGAAAATTTTGATATTCATGAAACCAATACAAACATTACTCCTAATATAATAAAATCTCCACCTAGAATTTTAAGAGATCATCCTGTGCAAAATATAATTGGAGAAGTTAATACGAATGTTAAAACTAGACATCAACTAAATCAAGTTGGTCATGTGCTTTTCTCTCTAACATAGAACCTAAGAATATAAAAGAAGCATCAACTGATGACTACTGGATTCTTGCCATGCAAGAAGAACTAAATCAATTCGAACGAAACAAAGTTTGGGAACTCGTTCCTAGACCTAGTGATCAGTCAGTCATCGGTACTAAATGGGTTTTCAAAAATAAAGCAGATGAACTAGGAAATATAACCAGGAATAAAGCTAGATTAGTTGCACAAGGATATAATCAAGAAGAAGGAATTGATTACGAAGAAACGTTTGCTCCGGTCGCCCGACTTGAAGCAATACGAATCTTATTAGCTTACGTGTGTTTTCATAATTTTAAACTGTATCAAATGGATTTTAAAAGTGCATTTTTAAATGGATACATAAAAGAAAATGTTTTTGTTGAACAACCACCTCTGTTTAATCATGAAAAATTTCTGGATCATGTTTATAAACTCAAAAAGGCGTTATACGGTTTAAAACAAGCACCACGTGCTTGGTATGATCGTCTTAAAGGCTATTTATTAGAATTTGGTTTTGAAATTGGTAAAGTAGATCAAACGCTTTTTATTAAGAAAACTAATAAAGATATTTTAATAATTCAAATATATGTTGATGATATCATTTTCGGCTCGACAAATGTAAAACTATGTCAGGAATTTTCAACTATAATGACAAATGAATTTGAAATGTCTCATATGGGAGAATTGTCATATTTTCTTGGATTACAAATTAAACAAATTAAAAATGGAATTTTTATTAATCAAGAAAAATATTGTTATAATTTAATTAAACGATTTGGTCTGGAAAACACTTCTGCCAAGCCAACTCCAATGAGCACAACTACTCATCTTGATAGAGACGAGGAGGGCAAAAGTGTTGATCAGAAGCTATATCATAGTATGATAGGTTCTTTACTTTATTTAACAGCGAGTCGACCCGATATAATGATGAGTGTTTGTTTATGTGCTCGATTTCAAGCAAATCCCAAAGAGTCGCATATGAGAGCAGTTAAACGCATTATTCGTTATCTAACTAAAACCAAAGATTTCAGACTATTTTATCCGAAAGAATGTCCTTTCGAATTAGTTTCCTACAGCGATGCTGATTTTGGAGGAAGTCGGACGGATCGAAAAAGTACGAGCGGAACGTGTCATTTCATTGGACGTTCCTTAGTCTCTTGGTTTAGTAAGAAACAAAACTGTGTTTCTTTATCAACGTGTGAAGCAGAATATATATCTGCTGCTTTGGCATGTGCACAAGTCGTATATATGCAACAAACACTACAAGATTTTAATTGTCATCTTGAAAAATCTATAGTCTATTGTGATAATACTAGTGCAATAAATCTTTCTAAAAATTCGATCAATCACTCACGAAAAAAACACATTGATATTCGTGATCACTTTCTTCGTGATTGTTTGGAAAAAGGATTAATAAATTTAGAATTTATCAATACTGAAAATCAAATTGCTGATATTTTTACTAAACCACTAAACAAAAATACTTTTATAAAACTTAGACGTGATTTAGGTATAATATCATTTAAAGATTTATGAATAAAAATATGCAAAAATATCGAAAAACAAAAATTGTTTTATTTCTGACCAAAGCGGAACTCGAACTCATGACCTCTGACTTGTTTGTTAGATGTTGTGTTATAGTTACTTAAGCTATGGGTGTTTCTTGTTTTAGTTCTCTTTAAAATTTGTTTTATCTGTTTTGTTTTCTGAGTTATAAATCATACATTTAAAAACAATTTTATTCTTAAAATTCTGTGATTATAGTTAAAATTAGTTTCAATCCACTAATTTTTCAGAAAATAGATTGTTATATATATGTACTATGCTTATCTTTTAGAACATATACTACGAAAATTTTAAAAACAAAACTTGAAAAATGTCTTCAAACAATGATTACTATAACTCTGAAAATTCTCATCTATCATACACATCTCCGGACGACGATTGTTCCGATCGCATCCCCGAAAATGGCCCCTATCCTACCTTTCCCATGCCTAAACGTGTTCTAGACTTCTCCTCTCCAGATAAAGACCCCCGACATGGGTGGAAACCATGGGAAGACTCCCATACAGGCTATACACCTGAAAAGAAAAAAGGGAAGAATACGATGGTAATATCTCCAACCACCAAACAAAAAATTGATGAAATACATCACTACCAACGACAACAAATGGATATGCAACGGGAACTCTACTATGAACAAAAAGTCACGGCAAGACGTTTAAGTTTTCTAGAAAAGATTGCCATGAAAATTTGTTCATCAAAGAAGGATGATGTTGCTGAACCTTCTTATAGACCCTCATCCTCGTCAAATCCTATTCAAACTCCAATAACTCCAAGATGCTCACCGATAGAAGATGTTCCATCTCCAAACTCATGGGAACGCAGATTTTAAACGGTGGCTAAGCATGTTATATATATATATATATATATATATATATATATATATCTGTGTGTGTGTGTGTATGTTGTTGGTATTACAAATAAGATGTATAGTGCATTGATAATAAAATATATTTCTATATTTATATCATATATAAAACTACAAAAATGCACTTCTAACAGGGCCGGTCGACCGAACCCCCTGAGTCGGTCAGCCGAACCCTTCCCGAGAATTTCAAACAAAAATTTCCAATAGGGTCGGTCTACCGAATACCCTGAGTCGGTCAGTCGAACCCTTCCCGAGAGTTTCAACAACTATCAGATTAACAGTTCGGTCAGCCGACCCAGTGCCTTCGGTCGATCGAACGTATATTCTGGCTATCTTTGTTTCAGATTTATACCCCATCCTTTCACCTTTTCAACTTACCTCTTCACTCTTACTTTCCCAATTACAGTTTTCAACCTAGCCCCCATTAAAACTTCTCAAATTTTTAATCTTTTCTTCCAAAAACAAATGGCTCCCAAGAAGAAATCAAAGACAACCGGTGGCTCTTCTTCATCTACTCCAGTGGATACACAAATTGCTTCATGGCTAGTTAATGATATAGCTCTTCAAAGATGGATAAAACTTCAAGATGCCAAAAATTTTGAAGAATCATTTGTAAGTTATACTGATTTTGCTTCCTACGGTATTGAAAATGACGTCCTTGAGAGTGGTCTTGATACATTCCTTGACCATAGGAAAAATAACTTGAAAATTAATCATATAATGGTCAAGTTATTTCTAGCGAACCTCAACCTTGTAAAGCCGCCGAGAAACACTGAAAATTGTATTTGGACATCAATTTGTGGTACTTCGATTTTCCTTTCCATTGATCGAATTAACCACATTTTGGATGCTAGACCGGGTGGTATCTCGTTACACGATGTGGATTGTAATATATCAACCCGTGACCGTCTAAGCCATCTATTTTTTGAAGATGATGCTGCTGATTTAAGGCAAACTTCATCCCTTCGACCTAAAGCCCGACTCTTTCATCGATTCATGATGAAGTCTATAGTTCCAAGAGGGGGTTCATATCACTTAGTATATCCCAAAAACTTCAAAGCTTTGTATGCTATGTGCGGAAATATACGAATAAATTGGGCACAACTCCTTATGGATGAATTTCTCTCTTTCAACCAAGGAAAGATGCTCCATATTTATTATGGAGAATACATAATGAGGTTGATTAATAGCTTCGTTACCAATGCTCCGGAATCTGAAACATCCAAAGTTCGTTCTTTTGACTCACGAACCATAAAACTAATGAAGTTACCCGATGCACCTTATAAAATTTCAACTTTTCACCAATGGCGTACTACTCCTCGAGAACAACTACGCCATAGCTTTTCCACACCGCAACCATCAACTTATTCTACGGAACGTCTAACTCGCCAGTATTCAATTCAAAGACCAACTCCCGGAACTAATACGGAGGCGGCCATTGATATTTTGGCTCGAAATCAACTAGCTTTGGATGCCCGGCTACGAAAAATTGATGGTCGTTTCAAGAAAATCAAGGGCTTCTTTGTGAATTTATGGGATGCCTTATCATGTACTTCCGAAGCCGGTGCTTCATTTGTTGCTCCCGAAAAAAGACCAGCACCAAATTTCTCTTGGTCTACTTCAGATAACACAAGTTCTGGTACATCTGGAACTCATGCTCCTCACACTCAAAGACGTGGTAAGGAACATATTCCTCTAGAAGAAAATATTCGTCCAGAATTTTGGGATTTTGATGATGATGAGGAGTAATCGTATTGTTTTACAATTTAATTTCAAGTATTTCTTTATGAACAATATGTTTTTTTTATTATTAAATGTTGTGTACTAAGCAAACATCTTTAATTATTCCTATTTTAGTTTGAAAATGTAATGCTTAAAACTCATTGATTCGCATTTCTTTTTCATCTAGTAAGTATTCCTTTTTGTCGATGACAAAGGGGGAGAAATGTATGTAAGCTAACAAATTTTTTGCAGAAAAGTCGCCATATATTCAGGGGGAGAATTATAATATAGATAAACTCTACATTCGTCACATAAGTATTGTCATCAATCAAAAAGGGGGAGAATGTTGATTCATGAGTTTTGATTCATGACACAAGCTTCAGAGATCATACGACGAGAATACTATACGAAAGCGACAAAAAGGAGAATAACCATATATTGCACACTACAAAGGAGACAAGACTACAATCTAGATATTAGTATGAATATTTTATTATTGAGTCTTAGAATATTGTTAAAATCATTCCTCAAGTAGTCACACATACACACAAATTAATTTATACAAAAATTAGTGTACACTGTGCAAATAACAGCAGGTCGGCCGACCGACCAGAATCTTCGGCCGACCGACTCTGTGTCCAGAGCACAGATATGCACCGTTTTTATTTATATCTGTAAACTCAGCTGACCGGCCCAGGTTTCTCGGTCAACCGACCAGAACACAATGGCTAGTTTTTCTGAAGAGGTGCAATTGTTCATGAAGAGGAATGTTCTTTAATCCAACAGATATGGACACAACTCTTGATTGAAACTCTTCATGAAAGATTGTAACTATTCGACAACTATATAAACATATTCAATTCACTTCCACATTCACCGATTCTTGTTTATAATTCTGAAATCTATTCTCTATTTATTTCTGTAAATAAAGCATTCATTCTTATTCAATATCACTAGAATCCTTGAATTAATTCATATACTTCGATTCTACGTGATTATCTTCCTTCTACATCTTCACACACATATATACTCTTGAGGATTTGATTATAGGAAAGTTGTACTATCAAAAGACAATCAGTGTTATTCAGAACACATTCGTCAACAAGCTATTTGTATTAAGTTGAAGTCCTCTTCGGCTGTTGAGGCGGAAAAATTCCTGTTCGGCTGCTCAGGTGTCGTATACCTATTCCTCCGGGTTAAGTGAGGGGTTTAGTTTAAATCCAGAGGGTATTCTGGGACTGGACGTAGAACGGGAAGTTCGAACCAGTATAAAAATTCCTGGTGTGCTTACTTTAATTTTTATTTTACTGTTATTACCAGTTTCCGCATTTATATACCATATTACACGATCCTTAGTACTACACGTACTCTTTCAAGAAGTAATCCTCTTGATCAATACTGGTCGAATTTCTAAATAAGATAACATTGCGGTATTCTAACCACAAATAGTCGTCGACCTTAAATGCACACTGTAAGTAGTCAACGTCTCTAAATCGTTCAACATTTAATATATCGTTCAAGATAAATGTACCGTTGCCTATTTTACCTTCACAATAATTTTTCGTTGTTACCCATTGTGACTCTGCCACTTTGTACTAGGCTAAGGAACTTTGATTTGTCGCCCGTCGTGTGCCTGGAATAGCCAGAATCCGGGTAACACTATTGTTGTTCCTTAGTCTGCCACCACACCTACACGAGAAAAGATTTTTGTGATCTATTTGTTTTTATAGGTCCATGGTTGTTAGTCGCAAATGATTTTGAAAAATATGTTTGTGTTGACCCAAGACAATATATATTTGTTCCTTTCGGCACCCAGATTTTTTTGACTTTAAGGGATTTTATATTCGTGCCATTTGGAACCCAAATTAGTATGGTTTTCACGTGTTTGGGCCTATACCAAAAATTGTTGTGATTGTGTCCAATTTTTCTACAAATCGTGCACTTGGAGTTAGCTTGATTAATTTCGCTATTACCTTTTTCAGATTGAGTATACCCAAGTCCCCGTCTAACAGTATTAACATTTTGTTTCCCTAATAACATATTTAGTGATTTTTCTCCTTTGGAGAATTTCCCTAAAGTTGTAGACAATTGTTGGACTTGTGACTTGAGTGATTCATTTTCATTCAATAACAGAGTGCACTTTTTAATAGAATTTTCTCTCCTAGTGTTTTCACTTTCTTTCAAAATCAGAATTTCATTTTCAAATGATTTAATTTTAATTTCTGATTTTTTAATTTCTTCTTCAAGTGATGGTCACTTATCACACTTAGGGCTCTTATTTCGATAGTTTTTAACCAATTGATCAAGTTGTTTATTTAATTCTATCAAACTATCTCTTTATGATTCAATTTTAGCGTACTTCTCTCTAAGTCGTTCAAAACAGCCATTTACTTCGTGAAAATATATAAGTAATTCTGAGTGAGTAAGTTTTGATACCTCGCTTGGCTCGTCATCATCGTTGTCACTTATTTCTCCTCGAAGACATAGATTTTCTCTTTCACTCTCACTGCCAGTGCTTTTATCATTTTCATCACTTTCATCCCAAGTTGCTGCAAAGCTTCTCCTTTTAAGTTACTTTACTTTGTTGAATTGATTTTGAGGACAATTTGGCTTGATATGACCAGGTTTATTGCACTTGTGACAGATGATCTCCTGCTCTTCTAAGTTGTCTAGAACTTTGACAATTTTGTTCTTCGGTTGTTGATTAAGGGCAGGATTTCCATATTTGCGGTTCCACCTTTTGAATCTCTTTATTATCAGTGCCAGTTCAGCTGCTCCATCATCATCATCATCATTACTTTCTGTTGTTCCTTTGAGAGCTATTGATTTCTTTCGAGTATCACCTCCTTCACGTTCTTCCTTGAATTTCATTCAGTTCATAAGTGGTGAGATTTCCAATGAGTTCTTCAACTTTAACTTGTTTCAAATCTTTTGATTCTTGAATTGCAATGACTTTTGCTTCAAAATTTCATGGTAGAATTCTGAGGATTTTTCGAACTATTTCCAATTCTGTGTATGGTTTTCCAAGAGCTTTAGATTTGTATACGAGATTAGATAGTCGTCCATACATGTCTATGACACTTTCATCCTTTGCCATTGTGAAGTTTTCGTATTCGCTACTGAGCATGGCAAGGCGAGATTCTTTGACCTGAGAGGTTCCTTCGTGAGTCACTTCAAGTATATGCTAAATTTCCTGCGCAGTTAGACAATGTGAGACACGATTAAATTCAATTTGATCTAATGAACAAATAATAGAATTCATAGCTTTAACATTAGCTTTTTGCAGTTTATTTTCAAGATCTGTCCATTGATCTATAGGTTTTTCTATTTCTTGATTATCTACAATTATTGTTGGTGTCCTATATCCTGTTTCAATAATATTCCACGCATCTATGGTTTTCAAAAAGATTTTTATTCTATTTTTCCAATAAGCATATTCACCATTGAACACGGGTGGTCTATCTATGGACTGACCCTTAGCAAAAGCATTATTAAAAGAAGTCATTTAAAAAAAATCAAATTTTTAATTGAAAATTTGGTTTTTGTTCCTAGCTCTGATACCACTTGTAAGATCGATTTCACCATAGATAGGGGTAAATAGGGTGATACTAATAATAATAAAAATTAATGCGGAAATATATATAATAATTGCAGCATGGATAATAGCAGAATAATAAAAGCAAAAATAGAACAACACAGATTTACCCAACTTTGGCAAAACCATGCCTACGTGCTGCCCTCAAGGTTTCTACTAGAAATTAAGTAGTCAGACGCTTACACACGTAAACTTGCGACACCCGCTAATGACTAACCTAACTCTATGCTCAAAACCCTACCACAACTCAGCCACTAAGTTGCGAATTCTCAAACTACGGCCTGTAGTTTGTCCCTAGTCACACGACTAGAATTTACACAATTTAAAATAGAGATTACAAAATAAAATAACAAAACCCTAATATTTTAATTTCTAAGCCCAAAAATAACAATCGGCCCACTTTATAACGTAAAAAAAATTAAGGATGTCTCCCTTTTTTTAATTTGTATCCTCTGGCCGATACTATTCTTCGTTCCTCTTCCAAAAGCTAGGGTTTCATGAAAACTTGAAGCTGCCGATTCCTATAGATCAATTGAACTATGTCTTGCTTCGTGTTGCTTCGTCAATCGGTTTGCTGATTTTGATTGATTCACGGTAGTTCCAACTATCGAGCTCGAATGGTATTAGATTGGTATGTGATTTTTGCCCATTTCTCAATTTTTGATTGTGCTCGACTTCAATTCGTATTCTGGATTGGTTTATGTGATTCTTTCTAAGTACGCTCTCTGATTTATTTCTTGAACTCGAATGCCCGTTTGCCGATGATGAATTTGGGTATTTATAGGAATCGATTTCCAATATTTTCGTATATACTTTCAGGTTGAAACATTCTGAGATATTTACTTTGGCCGTGGATTATTTGATCAAATGTTGGTTATGATATTTGACTTGTTCGTCTCTGATACTTTAACTTGTTTGAATTATTAGTTTCGTTCTTCTCTAGTTCCATTCTTTGCTGGCGCTACGACTTGTTTATTGGCTTGTTCAAACGTATGACTTTGTTTGATTTTCTCTGAGTCGGTTTTGTTCTTTTTTCCTTGACTTCGGCTCTTTGAATTTGTGATAATATTTTGGGTAAATTTTGATTTTCTGGCTAGGTTTGAATTTTTGACCTTGGCATTTAAATTTGTAGTTGAAACAACTCTCTGATTTCACTGACTTTTCCGGCTTGATCAATTTAAGAAACTAAACTGCTGCTTTTCTTCGAACTATGACTTGCAACCATGTTTACTGTAAACATAAAAACATGTATATACATACATATATGTATGCATATATGTGTACGATTGTTGCCTATCCGCTTGGTTTCATTGATTGTTCATGGTTGTTGCTCTCTGGTCTGTATGCGTGTATATTAATGCTTCTTCGAGGGTGGTTGCTTTACTTTGAATCATACTTGTTGTCACACACTGTCACTTGATCATGGTTTGGTACCATATGTTGGATGCTCTTACTTGTTCTTGCATTTGTGTTCAAGTGTACATTTACTTGAGTTTGCACCGTGTGGTTGACTTTATCCTTATGCACATTGGTTCATTGATGACCTGCTTCTTGGTTACATGTGCTAACTGGTGTCCTTGTGCACTTGAGTGTTGAGGCTGTGTTGATGTTTCTGGTCCATTGAGCTAGCTGCTCCCTTGCTCAAAACTGTTTTACTGGGTATTTTCATGTATATGCATACATCTCTGTTTCATATGCCTGGATAGTTGCATTTGCAGTCTGAACTTGGACTGGTTTGTTGGGTCTGTTCTTTGTTTTCCTTGACTACCATATATACTTGAAGTCTTCTTATCAAGGTTTTAAATCTCGGATATCGGTCACGTTTCGTCTCGACGATTTTAGTGACTCGGTATCGTATCGGGGGAGATCTCGGATGCCAATATCGGATTTACATATCGGACCTTAAAGTTCATCTTGGGACCATATCGGCGTATATTTCAATGTTCATGTTTTAAATTAATTTGATTATGCAATAATATTTACATGTACTGAAATATATAATAAACTTACTGGTTTCAAAAGTAATAAAATCCCCACAATCAATTACTTCACCTTATTTTTTACAAGCTGGCAATTACAACCTGATTCATTTCTTTTAAATGTTCCATAGTTTGACTTATCAATTAAATGAACAGGCGAGAAACCAGAAGTGCTCATATTTTCAACAAGCAAAATTTAAAAACCAAACTCAGTAAGCAAAATTTTCAAAATTGCTTAATATGCTAAGATGCAGGGAATACTGTAGTGCTAAAGGACCGACTTATCATATGTAAAACATATGCAAGTTAAAGTTTAATATAAAAAACAAAAAATCAGAATTGTATAACTATTCAATGGTTGCACTGCATAAATTATACTGCAAGCTTATATGCTACATCCTTTATATTAGAAGTATCCCTTCGTTTTTTATGTCCCTCATTATAACCTGTCAAACAAAACAAATTCAACAAACCCTCCGACAACTAATCAAGTTCACTGCATCAAATAAGAACAAAATCCAGAGTTTATGGAGGTTGATGATCATGATATATCGCTAGTAGCTACATTATTCTTTTCTTTCACAGGAATAACAAGAGGACGAGAACCATTGTTTGTACTCGGATCATGCTTAGTGACTTATGTATAAAACCCTAAAGCCCAAAATTTTCAGAATTGCTCAGTAAGAAAATCTACTGTAAATTATCATGTAAATTCAAATTGAATTTCATTAAAATAGAAAAAAAAATCCTAATTAACATACCTGTAGGAACTGAAGTAACGAGGTTGAGCGAAGATGAAGCTGACTATCAAAAGCAATCGAGCAAGCGGAAACTGGAAGCAATCGTGATCGCGAGCGTTGGAAGAGATCGAGCAGTCGGAAATTTGATTATTTTAAGCAGTGGGTATTCGATTTTTTCCAGAAGGGGGAGGTCGATTATTTCCGTAGAGAGGAGTTTGATATTTTTGAAGATGAACGTGAAATTCGAGAAGTTTAACAAGAAAAGGGCTGTCTTTTTTTAAAGTTGGGCTGAGATGGGCCTATGTTTTTATTTTATTTTAAAAAAAAAATCGGGGAGATCTCGGAATATCGTTTCGCTACAAATATCGGACAATATTTGTAAATTTCGGCCGATATATTCAAAACGAGATATCAACCGATATCTCATGTTTCGTTTCACCCATGCCTTGAGTCGAGATCTCGGCCGAGATATCGGTCGAGATGGCCGAGATTTAAAACCCTACTTCTTATTGATTCTTTGAGCTGCATGCTCCACTATACATGTTATGGTCAGACTTGTTTTCTGTTTGTTTGTATATTTCTGGTTTCACTTGAATTTTCATATTGCTTCGAGTCGAAATCCAGTTGCTCGCCTCTAAACTGTTGTGTTACTACCTTTAGTTTGACCTAAGTTATGTAGTTTGATTGCCACTTTCTCTGACCTGGTATGCATTGGCTTCGAGTCTAGTCTTCAAGTGTCTTTGAGTCTGTACTATTTTGTGTTTTCATGTTGGTCGAGACTCATATGCCTCTGATCTGATATATGTGTGTTCATGCATGTATGCTGGTGCCTTGTTGAGTGCACTTGTATTTGAACCTATCTTATAGTCATGTTTCATTTTAGATCATATTGACTGACCATTGAAACTTGTACTTGTTTTCGTATTGCACCTGAGTTGAATCCAGCCTCAGCTCGGGTTTGACCTTGTGCACACCTGTCAATGCAGTTTTATCAAGTGTATATCGGTGTGCACGGCCTTGTGACATGTACAGTGATACATTGTGCATGTTACAAGCTGTTCGTCTAAGATGAATTCAAAAGAAATAAATGACGAACAACCCAAATAACTGAGGCAAATAACATTTTCAAAAACACACACTTTAATTTGCACTACAAAATATATTTTTTCTCAATTTTACTGCGTCAGTGTTTATTTTGCAGATAGCTCAGATGTTGGATTCAGGCTGGAACAGAGTTAAAGATAAAAATACGAGTGTTGAGTGACTATGTAGTGATATTTAAATTGTAAAGTGAAAATTTATTTTGTAATTGAAATTGAATTGTAATTGAAATTGTGTAAATGTAGTGAGAGCTGAAGTTTGTACTATTTAAATTTGTAATAAAATATTTGTTTGAATATGAATTCTGTGTTATTTATTTTATTCATCAAATATTTATTCAATTATGTGAAAAATAAAATAGTACAATAACAAATACATTTAAATGAATATATATATATATGTTTATTATCATCAAACAAAAATCATATACTAGCATATTCAACAAAACAAACCAAATAAGTGTATCTAATCCTATCTATTGTCTTCCGAGTACAGTCTTTCTCATTGTCACTCCATTGGACCTTAACTAATCTGACTGTCTTGTTCCTTAGCTTCTTCTCATCCTTAGACGCAATACAGACTAGTTCCCTAATAATAGTCATGTCTAGTTCCACTATTAAGTCTTCCAATATGGTCAGAGTGATAGTAGTTTCTGGATCACGGACACACTTCCTAAGATGAGAAACTTGAAAACATTGTGGATTCCCGCCAAACCGCTCGGTAACTCTATCTGATAAGCGAATTTTTTGATCCTTTCTGTAACAGGAAATGGTCCAACAAACCTAGGTACCAATTTCCCCGACTTTCCAAATCGGACTACACCGTTCATTGGTGATACCTTGACAAAACACGATCTTCCACTGAGAACTCCAAATCCTTATGACTCCTATCTGCATAACTTTTCTGCCTCGTCCGAGCTTACTGCATTCTCGCTTGGATTAACTTAATCTTTTCCTTAGCTTCTCCTACCAAATCTAGACCAAGAACTAGTCTATCTTCGGTCTCTAACCAACATACGGGTGATTTGCACGACCTTCCATATAGAGCTTCAAAAGTTGTCATCCTTGTACTAGTATAATAGTTATCATTATAGGAAAATTTGACTAAGCGTAGACGGTCTTCCCATGATCCTCCAAAATCAAACACACAAGCTCTTAACAAATCTTTCAAGATTTTGTTAACTCTTTCCGTTAGCCCAGATGTCTGTGGATGGTAAGCGGTACTCAGATTGAGCTTGGTTTCCAAAACCTCCTGTAGACTCTTCTAGAATTCGCAGTGAATATAATATCTCTGTCATAGACCATACTACTAGGAATCTCATGCAGTCTAACAATATTCTTCATAAATAACTTGGCCAAAACAAGTGTCGTCCTTGTCGACTTATTGGAAATGAAATGTGCACTCTTAGTCAGTCTATCCACTATAACCCAAGTACTTTCATTTCCTATGTTCGATCTTGGCATCCGGTCAATAAAGTCCATGGATATAGAATCACATTTCCAAACTAGTATATCCAAAGGCTAAAGCAATCCACTTAACTTCCGATGCTCGGCTTTCACTTGTTGGCAATATAAACCTTGCTTTACCCATAAGCCTACATCCTTTTTCATACCTTCTGAGAAGAAACTTCTCTTTATTTCCTGGCACATCTTAGTTCCTCAAGGATGAATTGTAATCTTTGAATGATGACACTTCCTAAGAACTTCCTTCCTTAGGTCACCAACATGTGGAGCACACAATCGTCAATTATTTCTTAACCATCCATTCCAGTCAAGACTTAAATCCTTTAAATCACCAATCTCAGTTCCACCTTTCAATCTTCTTAACCCGTTCAGCTAACCATGGATCATCACTCTGCTTAGAAGTAATCCTCTTGATCTATACTGGTCGAATTTCTAAATAAGATAACATTGCGGTATTCTAACCACAAATAGTCGTCGACCTTAAATGCACATTGTAAGTAGTCAACGTCTCTAAATCTTTCCATTCTACCAACTTTCCTAATATCGCATTCTGATGTTTTCTGCTAAGTGAATCAGCAACTTTATTTCCTTTCCTTGGCGTATGCTCAATACCGAAATCATAAGCTGCTATGGACTCTAACCACATTTATTGTCTCATATTTAACTCCTTCTAAGAGAATAAATACTGCAAGGACTTATGATCCGTATACAACTCGAATCTTTCTCCTAATAGATAGTGTCTCCATACCTAGTGTCTCTGTACCTTCAAAGTAAAGATTATAACTACCAACTCCAAATCGTAAGTTGGATACCTAACTTTATGTGTTCCGAGCCGTTGAGAAGCGTAGGCAATCACTTAACCTCTTTGCATCAACACATCTCCTAATCATGTTCCACACGCATCTATATACACCACCAAATCCTGATTACCATCTTGTATAACTAACATGAGCACATTGGTCAATAAATGTTTTAGCTTCAAGAATGCCTCCTCACATTAATCGGTCCAAACATACTTTGGGTCCTTCCTTATTAGTTTAGTCATCGGTTCTATAAGAGAGAAATCCTTGATGAATCTCCGGTAATAGCCAGCTGATCCAAGAAAACTCTTTATCTCAGTCACCATCTCGGGTCCCTTCCAATTATTAACAGCCCCAATCTTAGTTGGATCTACTGACAACCGTTTTTTCTAAAACTACATGACCAAGAAATTTCACTTCTTTCTTCTAAAAATTACATTTTGAAAACTTTGCTTCTAATTAATACTGCCTCAACGTCTCAAGCACTGTTCTAAGGTGAGTCTCATGATCTCGCTCATTTCTAGAATATATCAGGATGTCATCTGCAAATACTAACATGAACCTATCCAAGTGCTCTCGGAAAACTCGATTCATCATGCCCATAAAGAAGGCAGACACATTAGTCAATCCGAATGGCATCACTAACCACTTGTACGAACCATTCCTTATTTGGAATGTCGTCGAAGGGATACTGTCCTCTGCCGCCCTTAGTTGATGGAACCCTATCGCCAGATCCAGTTGGGAAAATACTTTGGCTCCACTCAACTAACCAATTAAATCATTTATTCTTAGCAAAAAATATCGGTTCTTTATCGTATTTTCATTCAATTTACGATAATCGATACATAATCTCAATGACCCGACCGGTTTCTTCACGAACACCACAACTGCTCCCTAAGGCAAATTGCTTGGTCTAATGAAACTGTTTCCTTTGAAGTCCACCACCTGCCTCTTTAACTTCTTCATCTCAGTAGGTGTCATTCTGCTAGGCGGTCTACTTACAGGTTCAACTCTAGATACAAGATCTATTCGAAACTCAATAGCCCGTTTCAGTGGAAGTCCTCTAACAGGCTCAAAAACATCTACAAATTCTCTAACGATAAAAACTCGATTCAACTCGTCCTCCTCCTCCATTGCACCCAATAAAGCACCTATATCAAAATTCAAGTTCTCTACTGAGTATATAATTCGATCGCTACTACGAGGGTGCCTTAGTGATATTTTCCTATCTTGGCAAAATATCTTAGCATCATATTTGCTTAACCAATCCATATCCAATATAATTCCAAAGCTCGTAAAATCAAACATATGTGAACTACAGGAACACATATGATCAAACACCTCAAACTCTGATGGTAACATCTCATCCCAAGAGTTGCATACCCACCTATCGAATTCGCAACCCTTAAGGAGGTAACAACGTATGATGGTTTTAACTAAGATTATCTACCAAACAATGATAAATAAAATAATATGATGCACCAATATCAAACAAGACTCTAACGGGTATGCCATGAACCAAAAGCGTACCTCCCATCACAGCCTTTCCTTTCTCCTATGTTGTTAGTCTCAAGGTAGATGGTTTCAAAGCAAATTTTTTTACCTTTCTCAACCTTAGCTTGTTCTCTGCACTGATTCTTGTAATGCCATAACTGGTCACAGTTGAAACACTTGATATTCTTCTTTCCAATGACCTTCTTTCCATCACCGAAATGACACTCATTGGCAAAGTTCCCTTTTTTGTCACACTTGTAGCAAATAACATTAGCTTTTCCTTTCTTGGCAGCTCCACTCTTCTGAACTCCACTTTTCTGAAAGAACTTTCTTTTCTGACTTTGACCACCCAGAGCCTCTGCCGGCTAATTATTACTAAATAGCGCAAGCCTCTTTTCATTTCTCAGTGCCATCTCCACTACTACATCACAATGATCTCTAAGATGTGGAAGTGTTGCTCTGGCAAGCTCTGTTTTTAATCCTCTAATGAACTTCTCGTTTCTCCTAATCACTGTATCCATAGTTCCATATCCATATCTGGCAGCTCCTCAAATCTAGTCGCATACTCAAGCATAGACATATCACCTTGTGCCAACTCAGCAAATTTTATAAGCAAAATTGACATGAATCTCTCCTCGAATCTCCTTATGAACTCTACCAAAGTCAAGTTCTCTTATGGTACTTCTACAGTTACATTGTTACATCAGTACAATGCAGCTCCTTGCAATTGCCTGGATGCCAATCTCATCTTCTGCTCATCGTTTAGGCCTAAATCAGCAAAAAAATCCTTTCATAATGCAACAACCAATACTTCGATAGCATCCTCTATTCTAATAAATGGCTTTCCTCCAAGTCTTGCATAATCTCGACTCAAAACAGCATAGTTGTTGACAACCAAAATTTCACGATTTGCTCCTCCAGCATTACCACCAACTAATCCAGCTACAACTCTAGCTTGCATCATGTGGACGAAGAACTGGTAAATAGCTCTCATATCTACTAGCGGTGTTCTAGCACCCACGTTAACAGCTATTTGTCGACCCGGATTCCTTCTAGTATTGGGCGTGATATTTCCATTGGTTGTGGTCCTTCCTCCACCGGATTCACTTTTCCGCTTCATGCCTACATGTCTTACTTTCCTTAAATCTGCATTCGAACCTTAGTAAGATATGGAAGAACGGTCTAAGGGAAAGAGGAAAGAATAGAGATAAGATATATGCTTATATATAGCAAATATAAGTACGTTACTATAGCATTATCCCATACCCTAATCTCATTCTTTAACTCATTAGGATTATGTTTTCCAAACTCTTTTAAAGTTCAAAATTCTTTTAGTTTTACATAAACCTTTGCTCTGATACCAAGTCTAACATCCCTCATTCTGAGGCCCACAAATAAGAGCTACTGATGCTACAGTTATCAATGATATTATTTTCTGGTGATAAAATGAGATCAGTTAACAATATCATTAACATCAGAAGCATGGGAATATGAAAAAATTTCAAAACAATTTCATTAATCAATTTCCATAATCATTACATAATCCCAAAACGTTGCCCAAGTTCAGATAAAATATAATTATTACTGAACACTCCAATAGCGACATATAAAGATGCCCCTTGGTTGATCAGAGTTTACTACAAGTCTGATACAACTTGTCCCATTACATACATTCAAACAAAATGATAACAAAGAGGGAATAAATAGAATCCTATATAGCTAACTCTGCCTCCTACACGACTTTGGAAGCTTTACTCCTCAACTTAAAACTTGGAAACCTACCTCTTAAGCTACTCAAATGAGTACCTAAGAGTTAAAGGGGGA
Source organism: Allium fistulosum (assembly GCA_030737815.1). Classification (NCBI taxonomy): domain Eukaryota; kingdom Viridiplantae; phylum Streptophyta; class Magnoliopsida; order Asparagales; family Amaryllidaceae; genus Allium; species Allium fistulosum. The sequence goes on along the minus strand of CM060907.1, from coordinate 637,353,396 downwards.
AAGAAAAAACTTCGAATCGGATAAAAAGTCTGGTGTGAATAATAATATGTCATCTAGATAATATATATCTAGTGAGAGCACGCCGCTAGGCGGAATGGGTTTTTCCCTCAATGGTATCTTCTGAAAATATGTCAATCACAATTATGCTCCTACATTCACAATGGTTAAATAAACATAAAAATCATATGCATGCATGTTAACTGAGTAAACCTGACTAATCTATCTCAATTAATTGACTGTCTATCTCTACTTCATAGTTTTTCCAAGGTGACTACAAACCTATATGGCTGACTCGGGCCTACCAAATATACTAAAATTCTCTAACTTACCATTACGAGTAAATTGGATCGTCCGTCCAAACACAATCATCTTAGTGTTATCCAGATTGTATGTTAATCTCGTAGTTTTGCTAGGCTCACTATGAACCTAATGGTTTTACAGGCCAACCAATAACCTACCAAAGTTATATTCCTTTCTGTGCATAAACCTACTTTTAGTTTTACCCTTAACAAACCCCTACTACTGAAATTGTGGACTAATATTAGCTAGGGGCTAACAGTTGAAGTATAGGGCGCTACCTTACACCAACCCCATTATCTAGTTTTATGTTCTCTAATTCTTGAGTAAATTTATCCTATCAAAATTTATCTAAAGGCGATAAGAACAATAATATCTCTAGTAAAATCTTGGACTAATTACCCTTTTTATTTCCTTGAAAACATAAATCTATATAATTGATTTAACCCTTGAAATCACACTCAAAAACAAAGAAAATATAGTCCTTTACTTAATCCAAAATATTATGCCAAGATATATGCTTTTATAAATAGCTTTGATGAACTTCAAAATCATTCAAAGGTTGTCACATCTCAAAACCTTAGGCTATGAAGCCATATATAATAAAACCATTTGAATTAATAAAGTGCGACATTGATATAGCCGTCGTGCATTGTCGCACCCCTTTATGTCATCGTTATGTTAAAGCATCTGATTTAATAAAGTATAAGGCCAAAATCATTTATGTCGCATAACATAAATATATAGGTTGCCAAATATAAGCGACATGGTCTTTGGTTTACATAGTATAAAGCTTTAAAACTTGGAAATATGGAAATGCCGACATTGATGACCTTCGGCATCAATATCTGCTTTACACCATCAATGTCAAAAATAATGTACATATGCGGCATTACTGCCTTAAAGTAATAGTATTGAAATTAAGCAATGCAGCATCAATGCTTCTTTGTATACTAATGAAGATATGCAGCATCATCATTGCTATAAATGTTAATACTGATATAGATAAGTGCGACATCATAGTAGAAGGAGTTGATATTGGAAACCAGCGGCATTATTTAAAACCATGTTGAAAATTTACTGTATTACTATATCCGATATAAAATATGCAGCATTGATAGATGCGGCATAGATGGACATCGGCATTGATTAATAATGACGTGGCAATCTCGTAATTAACATAAAAACTATTTTATTTCTTCAAAGACAATTTCTTTTCACTAACTCCATTCCTTTGTCAAATTGCTAATGGATAATAAACTTCTTTATCAATTCCTTTTTAGAAAACTGCTATAGATCGGAATTATCATTCCTAAAATAAGTTGCAAACCATTAAACTTATATAATTATGTTAATATAATTATTAAGCCATTCTAGCCTAATAAATTCATATAAAATCATACACACTTAGGAAAAATCCCCAAAAATCACAATAACTCAGAATTAACATATTATTTAACATATTAATATTTTGGGGCCAAAAATATTATTAATTATTTTAATAATTAAAACCCAAAATAAATCATTTTCCTCACTTAGAAAATTCATAAAATATTCATACTTGCTTGGAAAATTATGAAACTAAAAACTCAATTCTAAAATAATGTCATGAACATCATACTCAAATTTCATGTCAATTAGAAGTCATAAACTTGGTTTACTCTCTAAAAACCTATTAAATAATTCCAGTAAATTATCAATAATCATATAATCATCAACATGACATAATAACAATCACAAGGTTTAGGTTTAATCATAAAACCGAAAATAAACAAGCACACTTGAGATAGATAATCATTATTTACCTTGATTTGATAAAGAGGGTTGAGATTTGAGTTAATTAAATTCCTCATTAGCTTTTTCCTTATATTTCTTTAGCGTTCTTCTTTCTTTCTCCTAACAATGGCTAACCTTGTCTTTGCTTTAGTTTGTCTGAATGAAATGTGAATGAGGATAATAGGAGAGAAGGGTTTATGTTAGGAAATAAGGCTTATTCCTATTTTGCCTCTCACATTATTCCTCCTACTTATTTAAGTTTTAAACATTCTTATTAGTTCATAAATTAAGGCATGACCTATGTAATTATCAAATCTCATTATCCTTATCTCAATACATTATTTAATTTAATTTATCTAATTATATATCTTAAATAATATTACTTAAAATTAGGGGTGTTACAAGAAGACCACTTTTCACGATCCAGATGGATTGTATGAATGCGAAGTAATGCCTTTTAGGTTGACGAATGCCCCATCATACTTTATAGATTCGATGAGTAGATCTTTAGGGGTTGGCTCAATAAATTTGTCGTAGTATTTGTGGATGATATTTTAGTATTCTCTAAAAGTGAAGGTGAGCATGATAATCACTTAAGGGAGGTACTAGGGACTTTAGGGAAGCACCAATTAAAAGCCAAATTCTCTAAGTGCACTTTTGGAAGAAGGAGGTGAAATTTCTTGGTCATATTGTCTTTAAGAAGGGATTGTTTATTGATCCTGCAAAGGTGGAAGCTATTCAAGACTCGAAGATTCCAAAGAACGTCATAGAAGTTTGGAGTTTTCCTGGGTTGGCGGGTTACTATAGAAAATTCATCAAGGACTTTGCAAAGATAGCAGTTCTCCTGACTTGGTTAACCAAGAAATTTTTAGTTTTTGCATGGGATGAGAAATGTGTAGAAGCATTCGAGAAGCTAGAGGAGCTGTTGACTAGAGCGCCAGTACTTACTGTTTGCGCCAAAATTGGTCACAAACACCCAATAGCCGTTGAAAGCACCAGTTCGCAATCACAGATCATAAATATCAAATATGTAGAGAAATAAGTATGCAAATCACTCAGGAAACTCAATAAAAACAGTAAACGACACAGGATTTATAGTGGTTCGGTGATCTTGCCTACGTCCACTCTGAAGTTTGGTGATTTTATTGCTCGGTCGTTGAAGATTACAATTTCTTATAATGTAGTACAACTGATTTTATGATCTAAGTCTGAATCTAAGGTAGCAGTGGTGATTTGGAGTAAATCTGGCAGAATCTGGGCGCTCTTTAGCTCTTAAAATTCTCCGACCCTCTTTTCTGAATGACCAGGGGCTCTATTTATAGGTGTAGGAGGCTGATATTTCACCTAAAATTAGGGAGACTACTTCTGGCATGTGTGGGGGGCCCATGCGCCCGCGTCCAGGAAATCTGGGCCCGCTTCGGGATCGATTCGAACTCCATTCGAATCGATCAAAAAATCATCCGATCGAGCTGAAATTTGGTGTGGACATTCTTCAACATGTATGCAAGTTTTTGTGAAAATTTCATAGCATTTGGACTGGTAGATCTCTAGATATCATCGATACGAAATTGAGTTTCTCGGTGGCTGCGTGGTTCGAATCGACCGATTTGAATCGATCCCTTCGAATCGATCGCCTGCGCGTGCTCTCGTGATGTCGTGGCGCGTATACCTCGCATCGATCCATTCTTTTCTCCGAGTTGACCGAGTCGACTCCACGAGTTTCGCCTTGCTCGCATCGATGAATAACACGTTATCCAGGCTCGTTGACTCGATGGATACGAACAAGTCTTCGCTCATGGATTCGAACACGGTTCCATGATGGATACAAAGAGCAGTTGTCTGATGGATTCGAACTAAGATCACCCGATGGATACGAACAGCTTTGTCTAGATGGATTCGATCATGGCCAACTTGATCGATACGAACTAAGAGGAATTGATCGATGCGAAGTGCGATATAGACACGAAATGGATCGAGTCGAATAGTGGTTCAATGATGGATACGAATATGAAGCCGTTTCTCCCAGACTGAATCGATCATAACTCGAGCATTCGAGCTCGGATTGACTTGAAATTTGGAATGTTGGCTCTTATGGCTTTGCTTGACGTGTCTTACCAATTGTAGCCAAATCCGAACTCAGACAAAATTCATTGATATCCACAGTGTTCTTGTGATGTAACTAATTTCCAGGATGGATTGTCATTGATTTCTAGTCAGTTTCTTGGTGTCACGGCCTTGCCAAAAGGCAGGATAACATTTGCCCCCCAAAATATGCCTTGCGATAGGAAGGTGTGTTTTGTAGTGCCATAAGCTGGATGTTCATATCCTGTTGATGACCTGCAAAGAAATTGATAGTTTTTATCTGACCATGAATGACGATCGTTCGGGATCGTATGTCATTTGAGGGGATGTGTGACCGTTCGCGATCGAGCGTCGTTCTGGATGATTTGTGACTGTTCGAAGTCAGATGTCGTTCTAGACGGATTGTGACTGTTCGAAGTCGGATGTCGTTCTAGATGGATTGTGACTGTTCGAAGTCGGATGTCGTTCTAGATGGATTGTGATCGTTCGCGATCGAATATTATAATAGATGAAGTGTGACTGTTCGCGGTCGGGTGCCATACGAGGCAAACGGTGACCGTTCGTGGTCGGGTGCCGTTCGAGGCCAATGGTGATCGTTCGAGGTCGGGTGTCGTTCGAGGCTAATGGTGACCGTTCGAGGTCGGGTGCCGTTTGAGGCTAATGGTGACCGTTCGAGGTCGGGTGCCGTTCCAGGCGAATGAGTGTGCCCGGGGGGGACTTAGTATTATCGATGTCAGGTTCATGTTCGGGTGAATTTCTGAATCAGCGATCGTGGCGGTTTTTTGCCATACAAGGTGTGCTTGTGGACCGTTCGCAATCCAAAGCATACGCGAATAACTTCTTCTATAGAATTGCAAATATCAAATTAACGTTCACATGAATCCCATAACAGAAATGTCCAAACAAACAAGGTCTAAATATCCAAATCAACATGAAACAAAAGCAAAGCAAGGATGTCTAAGTGTAAATTCTCACTACAAAACGGTCAATAATCATTCAGAGCATGCCTGTGGATCATTCGCGATCTCATACATGTGTAAATGGTGTGATGGTGTTAATGAGAAGTTTACGACTTGTTCATCGTTATTTGAATCAATTGATACCCATACGATGCCCCGGCTCGGGGTTACCCCTAGCTGATGTAGATGGTGGCCGCTTTGGTTCCACCGTTGGAGCTCGCCTTCTCACATACTGAAGTAGCCTACCGTTCCTGATATGACCTTCTACCTCATCCTTCAGGTGTCTACAGTCATTTGTGCTATGTCCATTCAGCTCGTGGAATAAGCAACATTTGTCTGATTTTCTCTCGTCGGTAGTTGGATCCCGTCGCATTGGTTTACGATAGGCAACTTGCACTCGGGTATCTTGGTAGATTTGCTCCAAACCCTCGTTCAGCTCTGAATAGGTGGTAAATCGCGGCTCCCTCCATTGACGCTTTGACATGTCATCATTTTCTTCAACCTTTCACTTCCCTTTACCAGTCTCTGCACCTTTTCCAGGTGAATTACCGCCTCTAACTGCGTAAACATCGATTTCTTCTTCTCTCTCCGTACGAGCATCCTCTAATTGCAAAAACTTTTCGGCTTCGTGATAAAACTCTCCCAGGTCCGTAGGTGGATCCTTAGTTAGTGAATTCTTGAACTCCGTGCCATCAGATATTCCAGATACAGCTGCCATCATAACCATAGATGGATCTGGTCGATCCACTGATGCTGCTACCGCATTAAATTGCGTCAGAAAACTCCTCAAAGATTCCCCGGCCTTTTGTTTTAGAGTCACCAAACTCATCACATTCTTGGGTCTCGAAATATGAACCCTGAATTGTCTCATAAACCTTTTTGTCAAATATGTCCAAGTCCCAATGGAGCCACTCTCCAGTTGTCTAAACCATAGCGCCGCAATGTCCGACAAATACAATGGAAAGCACCGGGCCATGACTTCCTGTGATGCCCCCAGCACTTCCATGTGCCTCATATACTTTATTAGATGGACCGCTGGATCTGTCCGCCCATCATACATTTCCACCGATGGTAGCTTGAAGTCTGGTGGATTCCTGGCCTGCCTGATCGTAGGAGTAAAGGGACTCCTATGTACATCCTCCATATCTCTATTGACTAGTCCACCTCTCATGGCCCGTCTGACCATCTCTGCCAACCTGTCGTTGTCGTCAGGCTGTGATCTTTGAGTGTTACCTTCGTTCTGCCCCCCTAGCTGAGCGTTCATCCCTCTATTACCACCAGGTTGCTCGGATGTCCCTGGATCTCCTCCCGGGATTGGATCAACATGCTTTAAGTGTGTGCCCCCCAGCTCCGGCGCTGCGTCAGATGGTCCTGCTCCGTTCTGGACTCTGGTTGCTCCTTGATTTTGCGCTCCAAGTTGTCCAATCTGTTTAAGCAAATTCTGGATCATTTCCTCCTGTCTCTTCATCATTGTCTCCATCTCATCCTTGGTGATGAAGATCGATGCTTGGTTTGCCCCCGAGGAAGCCTCTTGACTCCCTTCGTGCTGACTTTGCTCTGGTCTCTGCCTTCTACTTGTTTGTCTTGTCATGATTCTTCGGATCTAAATCTCTTAGCCTTCTGATTCAACTTTCAAATGATAGAACTCCTGAATTAGCGTTCTCAGTGAAAGCACCAAAATGTTTGCACCAAAATTGGTCACAAACACCCATAGCCGTTGAAAGCACCAGTTCGCAATCACAGATCACAAATATCAAATATGTAGAGAAATAAGTATGCAAATCACTCAGGAAACTCAATAAAAACAGTAAACGACACAGGATTTATAGTGGTTCGGCGATCTTGCCTACGTCCACTCTGAAGTTTGGTGATTTTATTGCTCGGTCGTTGAAGATTATAATTTCTTATAATGTAGTACAACTGATTTTATGATCTAAGTCTGAATCTAAGGTAGCAGTGGTGATTTGGAGTAAATCTGGCAGAATCTGGGTGCTCTTTAGCTCTTAAAATTCTCCGACCCCCTTTTCTGAATGACCAGGGGCTCTATTTATAGGTGTAGAAGGCTGATATTTCGCCTAAAATTAGGGAGACTACTTCTGGCATGTGTGGGGGCCCATGCGCCCGCGTCCAGGAAATCTGGGTCCGCTTCGGGATCGATTCGAACTCCATTCGAATCAATCAAAAAATCATTCGATCGAGCTGAAATTTGGTGGGGACATTCTTCAACATGTATGCAAGCTTTTGTGAAAATTTCATAGCATTTGGACTGGTAGATCTCTAGATATCATCGATACGAAATTGAGTTTCTCGGTGGCTGCGTGGTTTGAATCGACCGATTCAAATCGATCCCTTCGAATCGATCGCCTGCGCGTGCTCTCGTGATGTCATGGCGCGTATACCTCGCATCGATCCGTTCTTTTCTCCGAGTTGACCGGGTCGACTCCACGAGTTTCGCCTTGCTCGCATCGATGAATAACACATTATCCAGGCTCGTTGACTCGATGGATACGAACAAGTCTTCGCTCATGGATTCGAACACGGTTCCATGATGGATACGAAGAGCAGCTGTTTGATGGATTCGAACTAAGATCACCCGATGGATACGAACGGCTTTGTCCAGATGGATTCGATCATGGCCAACTTGATCGATACGAACTAAGAGGAATTGACCGATGCGAAGTGGGAGACAGACACGAACTGGATCGAGTCGAATAGTGGTTCAATGATGGATACGAATATGAAGCCGTTTCTCCCAGACTGAATCGATCATAACTCGAGCATTCGAGCTCGGATTGACTTGAAATTTGGAATGTTGGCTCTTATGGCTTTGCTTGACATGTCTTACCTATTGTAGCCAGATCCGGACTCGTACAAAATTCATTGATATCCACAGTGTTCTTGTGATGTAACTAATTTCCAGGACGGATTGTCATTGATTTCTAGTCAGTTTCTTGGTGTCACGGCCTTGCCAAAAGGCGGGATAACACTTACTATTTCAGATGGGACAAAGACTTTCACATTTACACGATGCTTATGGTATGGAGCTAGGAGTTGTTCTTATGTAAGAAGGTAAAGTAATAGCCTATGTAAGAAGGCAGTTAGAGGACCATGAGAAAAGATACCCACTCACGACTTAAGTAAGCGACTATCTTTTCGCTTTGAAGATGTCAAGGCACTATCTTTTGGGAGAAACGTTTGAGTTATTCATCGACCACAAATCACCTAAATACATGTTTTTTTAAAAAGATTTGAATCTTAGATAGGAGAGGTGGATGAAGTTTATAGCATCATATGATTTTGAGATACAATACACCCCTAAAAAAGAAAACGCAGTTTCCAACGCCCTTAGCCGAAGGATTGCTACCCTTTGTGCTATATATGAGTAGACGCAGTTGGAGTTCCTCTCAAATTTTAATTCAACCACCATCAGAAACCACTCTAGACTATGTAGCTACAGTGGAAGTAAGGCCCGCATAAATAGACCGCATCGGGCAAGAACAAAAGAAAGATGCGGCGATAATCGATATTTTAAGTAAGATAAGTAGAGGAGAGCATTTCCTCATGCCGATAGATATGCAATAGACAAAAAGGGATGGCTGTGAAGAGATGGACGTCTATGTGTTCTAATAGTAGAGGGCATTTTGGAGGAAGTGCTAGTAAAGTGTCGCCATTCTAGAATGACTATTCGCCCCGGTGGAGATAAAATGTATAGGGATATGAAGCCAATTTTATATTGATCGAGGATGAAGAAAAGGGTAGATGAGTATGTATCTAGGTGTTTGACGTGCCAAAAGATAAAGGTGGAACAATGGAATCCTGGAGGACTGTTATTGCCATTAGAGCTGCTAACTTGAAAGTGGGAGCATGTATTGATGAATTTTATATATGGGTTGCCTAGAAGTCAAAGAGGCAATGAGACTATTTGAGTTTTAATGGATAGACTCACTAAAAGTGCCCACTTTACTCCTGTAAGGAGTAATAGGACCACAACATCTTTGGAACAGATTTATATTAAAGAAGTGGTACGAATGCATGGAGTTTCGATTAGTATCGGTAGTGACGGAGACTCCTTATTCACTAGCGAATTTTGGAGGAGTTTGCAGTCTGCTTTAGGGACGATGTTGAATCTTAGCACCACTTACCACCTACATAACGACGATCAAATAGAAAGGGTGAACAAGATTTTGGAAGATTTGTTGAGATATTGGTTCATGGATTTTGGAGGACATTGGAAGCAGCATTTACCATTGGTGGAGTTTGTGTACAATAATAGTTACCAAGCGACGATTGGCATGTCACCCTTTGAAGCCTTATATGAGAGGTTATGCAAGTCACCTAATTGTTGGTGGGAAACTACCAACAAAATTCTACTTGGACCGGATTTGATCTGTGAGACCTAGGAAAGGTATAGATGATTAGATGACGAATGAAGGTGGCACAGGACTGTAAAATGTCCTATGTTGATAGGCGAAGGAAAGAGTTGGAGTTTTCAATTGGGGTCATAGTATTTGTTAGGGTTTCCCCTCTTAGGAAGGTTATGAGGTTTGGGACATCAGAAAAGTTGGCATCGAGGTTTGTTGGGCCTTTCTCGATTTTGGAAATGGTGGAAAAAAACTTGCATATCGAGTAGAACTTTTGGATAAGTTAGCGGGAGTCCATGACTCTTCCGTGTTTCGCATTTGAGGAAATGTCTATATAGCACAGCTACTATAGTAGAGCCTGATCAGTCAGCAGATATAGAGACGGAGTGATAGCGCCCCATGCCACCGCATGTAATGTAGAGCACAAAACTACAAAGCTTTGTAATAAAGAAATTAGGCTGGTTCGAGTGTAATGGGGAGATAATCCAACAGAAAGCACGTAGGAAACCGAAGAGAAGATGAAGGATTCTCATCCTGAGCTTTTCTCTGGTAAACTTTCTCTCTCTAAAATTTAGTATCATATAGGTTTGGTAGCATCATGGTTGCTAGATAGGATGGTAGAGGATGGTTGCCATACTTTTTACTATTATTTTTGCACTCATATAGAATATTATGCATACTTAGGATGTTTTCATACATGCATACATGTCACAATCTTGCATTCATGCTAGGATTGAGATCACCTATAGTATGTTGCATACATAATCACATTGTATTTTTGGTTGAATAGATGGTTGTGTGGATAACTTGGTTATATAACATGGTTGTAGAGTACGCATTACACTATCTGTTCCTTAGCGATTTCGGGGATGAAATCCTTTTTAAGGGGGAGGGGAAAGAAGGTAACACCCCATAAAAATTCCTCCAAAAAAAATGTCAATCTTTGGATTAATTAGAATCTCAATTGTTTTAGGTTGATATATAGGAATTTAATTTGTGTTTGCAACTTGAATAATTTAAGTTCTATTCAACTTCCACTTTTAATTTCTATTGTTTCAGTAAATGGTTCAAAAAGAAAATTATTAGGAAATGGTGTGCAAAGTATGGATTTTCCAATTTGTAGCTTGCACCACCTATTTCCATAATACAGACAAACATGAACCCCTTTTTCTGCTTCAAAGTTGTATATGTAAAAGTTGAATATAATATAAAGGGGTTTAAATTGTAAGTTTTGTTTTCTTGAAATAGAGGAGATGATTCGATTATATTAATGTAAAATAAGTTTGGTATTTTGATTTCATTTTTGAATACACACATAAGTCTGTTTTGTCTAGCTAAGGATATTAGCAATATTGTAAATTATAAAATGAACTTAGGCGTGTATGAATATGGATGTTTTGACATTTTAACAATAAGTATAGAAAGCAGAAATCTTAGAATAAGAACATTTCTATGCACGCTTAGGAATATTTAGACAGTCTAAAATTTATGTACATATAAACATATCAATAGCGTATACATAGTAACATATAAATTGTATTATATAGAATGAATAGGTTAATAAATGGCATTAAACCCTTAGGTTAAGGGTAGTTATTGAAATTAATCCATAAGCAAAGGCGAAATAAGGAGTTTCTCCGTATATAGCCTTAATGTGTAAATGTGGGTGAGGTATATTAAATATATATATATAGTAGTATATTCAGAGAGCGAAAATATGACTAAATTATAGGGATGCAAAGTCAATTAAAAGTAAACAAAAGTCTGTCCAACTAATCTGGCTACCAATAGTGTGACTTTGGGACTGATGTGAGACTTCGTTTATAATAAGTACCCACGTGGATGTGAGGTTAGTCCTAATATTGTAGGGCAAGTCCACCCAGTTAGTCTGGCTATTAGCTTTACGAATAGTCGGACTAATGTGTGACGTCGCGGTTTGGGTTACGAGTCATAAGACGGATATCCCAGTACGGGCCTGCTTCTACGTTAAAGGTATTAAGTGGCTATTGTAGGGTCCACATCTTCCCATAAAAGATGTATTAAGTGGTCTGATGGTATTTCTTGCGATGTCAGTTAGAAAGTACCAGAGAGGAGTCTGCCTTGGGTTTGGGTACTAAATGACGAGGATCTACTAGGATATAGTATTAAATAGTCAAAGTCTGCCTAATTCCAACTAAAGAGGTATTAAGTGGCTTAGGTGCTTTCTCTCACATTGTTAGGGCACGATTGATGGTAGTTGCATTGGAAACTACGTTAGAGTTATGAAAATGGACTAGAAAGGGCCCTTGGCCTTCGGTTAAAAATGCGTTATTGAGTTGGATTGGAAAAGCCTTCGGCTTATTGTGGAGGTATGCTTAGTAGGATGCATTAGACTATTACTTATCTAAGTGATATTGGCTAAATACTATTATGGTAAGAATTGATATTTTCATTTACCAAACATTTTTGTTTGGATTTCCTCCTCATTACAACCCACAGGTTAGGGAAAACGATGCTGATGGGGAAGACAAAGGTAGCGGTGAAGATTTGTGGCAGTCTAGTTATTTATCTATGTTATTAATATATCCAATTGTACCAAGATTCAGACATATTGATATTTTATTTCTAGATTTTGTATTAAGGATATTTTTGGATATTATGATTTTGAGATTGGTTTTATTATATGGGTTCTTATTTTATTATTATATTTTATCCCTTTTGTAATGAGATCTGTAAACATAGATGGACAGCTATGTATATTGTTCATTGTATTAATTTTTACCATTCAACAACTAACTTTCGAATGGACCTAACATTTCATGGGTTTTTATTGGGTTAAAAATTTGGTCTGTTTCGAAGGGAGCTGTTACATTTGGTATTAGAGTTAGGTTATCCGATCAATGGGAATAGGTTTGTGTAAGAGTGCATATTTGTTATTTTTGAAACTATTTTTCAAAAAACCCTATTATATATACGTCTATATACTTTTATGAACATACGCAAACACACTAGGCAAATCTTTATTTCAGCAAATAATACTATCTTAGGGAGTTGTAACAAAAAATCACACCTATAGATAGTTGATTATGGCTGAAAACAACTACTCAGAGATTGGGAAGCCCACCACCTAAGAAATACCCACTATAAGAGGGGTGCCAGAATGGCTCAGGCTATACCCAAGGCATGTGGGGCAAGTTTCCATTCCTCAACAAGTTGCACTAGCGGCAACAGCATCTCCACCCGCTAAAGCAGCACCCCGTACACTAGTCTGCCCCAAAATGTGTAAAGACTTTCAGAATATAGGAGGACGGGCATATACGAGGGATGAAGATTTATTGAATCAAAAGCTTGGATTAACGACTACGAACGTGTATTCCGGAAGTTGGAATGGGAAGGCCAAATCAAGAGGAGGATGTCTGCATGGCATTTAAAGAGGGAGGGGCTGAATTGATGGACCATAGTGGTGGACCATAGTATATATATGGTAGTATATTCGAAGAGCAGAGATATGACTAAGTTATAGATAGCACACAGAAATCTGCCCAGCTAATTTGGCTACCGGCAGTGTGACTTTGGGATTGATGTGAGACATTGCATATAATAAGTTCTCAAGGTAAACATGAGGTTAGTCCCAATTATGTAGGGTAAGTCTACTCAGCTAATCTTGCTCCTAGAACCTAGGAATAGTCGAACTAATATAACGCATCACGATTTGGGTTACGAGTCATAAGACAGATATCCTAGTATGAACCTGCTTATGGGTTGAAGGTATTAAGTGGCTGTTATAAGGTCTGTCTCCTTCCAACTCAAGAAGTATTAAGCGGTTGGGATTATCTTTTAGGTGCGATAGTGGAAAGTCCATAGAAGGGGTCGGCTTCGGGGTTGAGGTGTTAAGTGGCTATTGTAGGATCTGTCTCTTCCCATAAAAGAAGTATTAAGTGGCTAATGAGATTTCTTACGATGTCAGTTAGGAAGTACCGGAGAGGGGTTCACCTATGATTTAGGTATTAAATGAAGGCGATATGCATAGGATAAAGGTATTAAATTGTCAAAGCCTGTCTAATTCTCATTAAATAGGTATCAAGTGGCTTAGATGCTTTCTCTCACGTCGTTATGGCATGATTGACGGTAGTTGCATTGTGCCTAAGTTAGAATTATGAAAATGGACCGGAAAGGGTCCTTGATCTACAGTTAAAAATACATTATGGAGTTGGATTGGAAAAGCCTTAAGCTTATAGTGGAGGTATACTTAGTAGGATAAAGTATAGGATGCGTAAGACATATTATTTATCTAAATGATACTGCTCAAATACTATTATGATAAGACTTGATATTTTTATTCATCATACATTGTTGTTCTGACTTCCTCCTCATTACACCCCAAAGGTTAGGGGAACGATGCGATGGAGAAGATGAAGGCGGCGGTGAAGATTTGTAACAGTTTAGTTATTTATCTATGTTTCTAATGTATTCAGTTGTACCTAGATTCAGACATATTGATATTTTATTTTGAGATATTGTATTATGGATATTTTGGGATATTGTGATTATGAGATTGGTTTTTCCGATATGGTACTTATATTGTTATTATATTTTATCCCTTCCGTCGTGAGATCTGAAAGCATAGATAGATAACTCTCTATATTGTTTATTGTATCAATTTTTATCAACCAACAACCAGCCTTGGAATGGACCTTAATTTTGATGGGCTTTTATTGGGTCAAACGTTAGGCCCGTTCCAAAGAAAGTTGTTACAGTGACCATTTATGCATAACTTATTTTCAGTGCTTGATGCACATGAAAATAAGTGAAAAATGCACGACCTAATTTATGAGTTCATTATAGTAATATTGTGTTCACCAAAAATAAGGGATCGTCCACTTGTGATATCTAAAATTAAACGTTGGAGGAGGATGTGGTTCATCCAAGTATCTTAAATGTTAGTCCACTTAGAGGGGAGATGCCATTCATTTTCATGTTGTTGTGCTTATGGACTTAAAAAGGATTTTAGCGAGGTATGTCGAAGAATATGAAGAGGTTTTCCATTGGTCAAGGACGAAGAAGCAAGTGGTGGAGCACGTTGCAAGGTGTTTGATGATGAAGCCAGTAGTGAAATCTATTTGAATTTAAGTTATACTTGGACATTATATGATTAGAGACACATCGGTAATAAGAAAAGAAATGGAAACTGCATAGGATAAACATTCATAGAGAGTTCGCGGTGAGTAGCTAGGTAGGCAAAGGACTTGCTACTAAGATATGTTATGTTGGACAGCTAGCGCCATAAGTTGTTAGGCCTCTCTCAATTGTATAGAGGGTAGGAAAGTCAGCACATTTGAGTGGGCTTCTTGAAAGGTTGGCGGGTGTTCACACATTTTCTATTGATCCCATCCGCGGATATACGCTGATGATTTACCAGTTATGGTAGAGCCTAATCAACTTATAAGGTGAAGGTAGAGACAAAGTCTAGATACTTCGTAGGTGTATCCACACCTTAGGACTTGATATAATATAGAATAAAAATGAGAAAATGAAGTTAGTCCAAGTACGGTGAAGAAAAGGTTAAGATAGGAGTATGGTGGAGCTTGAGAAGAGAATCGAGTTTCCCATCACGAGTTCTCTTTCAGTAAGTTCCACTTTTAGTTAGTTTGTAGGTTAATTTGTTCATTAGGTCGTTGTTTATTGCATGGTTGCTTTAGCTAGCTAATTGACATGGGCATGAATGTATAGTTATTAAGATTGGTTGTATGCATGTCTTTATGATGTATTTTGGTTGCTGTGGTTACTTTGTTTAAATTATACATCAGTTTTCCTTTTACCATGTTGGCTTGTATGTATATACATTCCAACCTAGGATAGAAACCTATAGTTAGGTGTTCCAACTTTTGTTAGATAATTTTACATATGCTATTAATTATTTCTTTATATATGCGTTTACTAATTGTGTTTATGGATGTGGTTGATTACTTGCATTTTGATATGGATGTTGCATATGGAAGTATGGATGCATATATATATGTGTGTGTGTGTGTATGCGCGCGCGTGCGTGTTAGGATGTTTACATACATATTGGTTATACTACATTTTTATTCATATAAGAGGCCGATTTAGTTGTATTTGCACTCATCTCATATCATATCACCATATTTTATCTATCGTATGTATATTATACTCTTGGTTGTCTTTTCGCTTGTGTTGTATGTTGGATGCTAGATGGATGTAGCTATGTTTGTTCACTATACAGTGAGTTGCATTTCCAGCTCGGGGAATTTTGGGGATGAATTTTTTTTAAGGGAGGGAGAATGTAACCACCCGTAAATTTTACGAAATTAAATAATTAAATTAGTAAGGGTAAAAACGTAATTTCACATAAATGGCAAAATAGTGAATTTCTATTGAGATAGAATTAGGCTCCAAGAACTATTCCATTGCGTCTAGAATGTTGTTTACAGTTAGGAAACATGTATAATTTGCTAAATTTGGTTAAACGGGTTAGAAATTAGAAGAAGTCAAATCTAGTGACATTTCATAATATATTAGTTTCGTGATTCTAGCGTAGATAATATATTTTTCAGCTATAAATAGATCTCTAACCTTATTCCTTTTTCTCTAATAATCTTACCGCCACTTATAAATCCAAATCCCTAAATTAATTCTAAAACCACCAAATTAAATCCAAATTAATATATGGAATCGAGTACCGCGAAGAGAGCTACACAAATAAATCGAAGCCATCGAGAAATTTGGCATTTTTAAGGCAAGGAATTTTCGGACAGCGAAGAAGGAGGATGATCCCCCTTGGATCGAAGAAGATGCACGACTAATTGATAAGTGAGATTTATCATATTTGTGTATATATTGATAAGACGTAGTAATTCACCCCTTGTGATCCTAAACAAAATTATAAATGATGTAATTAAATTTAAAAAAAAACTGAGCATTTTTATATACACCCGATTAGGATGTAGTATGTTATGCTAGATGGTTAAAAATATTATTTTTATCGATTATAATTAGCAAAAGGTATTCTCCCTTTAATTAAAAGTGCTAAATACAAAAATGTTCCATATTAGACATATTATATATCAAAATTGTAGTTCTTGATGACACGAACCCACTGGTGGTGGTCATTCGTTGATTGGGTTAACGGATTGATCAGAAAACGCGTTGGAAGCTAAGTAGTTAATATCGGTATCGGATACATATCGGTTAAGTACCGATATGAGATAGTTCAAAATATCATGAAAATATCGATAAAATATCGGACATGCAAGGAACATGTTATAAACGATATTGTACTATGTTATAATGTTATATTTATGTTATATTTTCAAATATTAGGATAAATAATGCCAAATTACTATCAAAGACTGACTATATATAGTTTACAGATTACAATCCATTTACTGAGATATTCTATTAAATACAAATCATAATATAGGCTCATAAAAACTGAGAAATTCGTATATTATACATCTTTATTATTTTCTTCATTTATACACTATATTCATTGTTTCTTCAGTCACCTAATCATCCATATTACTTTCCCAAAATTTTCATTTTTATATTTTCTTCGTTTTCACATTTACTTAATTTATCGAATAAGCAATGTTAATTTGATACCAATTACTACTTTAGCTGGTTCCTTATCGATATTGCAAATAAATAACTTTACTGCTCTTCAACTTTTGATTCTTGGTGCATGATAATAACCAAGAAAATGAATTTCATAAACTAACTTATCAATTAGAAATAGTGAACAAATAACAACTAAAAAGAGAAGTAGCTCTTTTATGATATTGTTTTTAGTGGTAAAGTCTTCACGGAAAATGAAACGTATAAAATAATGTAATAAGTAGTGTTTTCATTATTGAAAGAATAATGAAGAAGAATAAAAATTTATGGTTAAAATTGAAAAATTAGTGCATTGGGATTTCTAATATGGTCTAGATATTATAATTCACAATATACAAAAAATAAATATTGAGAATGTGAAGATATTTATTTGTAAATACATTTTTTCTAAAATATACAATAACGAACGACGTTCTTAAAAAATATTGGGTATTTTACACTAAATATCGGAGTGATATATTGGTAAATATCGGGCGATATATCGGTAATGATATATTAAGCAATATTTTGAAAAAGTACCGGCTTAAGAGCAATATGAGATATATCGACGATATTATCCGATATTAACTACATAGTTTGGAAGTTTGAGAAACGAAGACCGTCCATTTTGATCCAATGGTGAAACGGTGATGATACGATGATCGACGACCAAGGACATGAAGAGGACGACGAGTAGATGGCCATATTAGGGTTTGATCGACCATATGTGGTCGAAATTGCCGGAAAATGATGATTTATGGGTGGCAAACACAGTGTTTTTAAGGCTTTGGAAGGGGTGGCGATTGGGCTATAGGAGTGATTCGGCGAGTCTAACATTGTGATGTGGTCATATCATTGTCTGGATGGCCGTAGGTGCTGCAGTGACAGTAAAAATGGCTGCTGGTGGGTTCGCTCGACTTACTGTGGCAAGAGAAGAGAAATAAAATATAAATAAATTATCTAAATAATTACAAAATCTTCCCTTAACTTCAAATGTTCGTAACTCTCGCATATGATATCTTTTTCATGCACGGTTCATGGCATCAGAATCATGGTGAGACGAGAAAGTTCTGGTATGTTGTTTGTTATATTTTGTAACAATTCTGAAAAGTGCTTTGTTTTAGTAGATTCGATATACATTGTTCGATATGGCGACAGCGGGCTGAGACATTTTTTACTCAGTAAAGAGTCGCTTATGATTAGAAGATAGTGGACCGAGACATTTTGTTCCCAGTATTTAGTTTCTTATGGTTTGACAATAGTGGGCTGAGACATCTTATTCCTCGGTAGCGAGTCACTTACGATTTGAAGATAGTGGGCTGAGACATGTAGTTCCCAAGTAGCAAGTCACTTATGATTTAGCAATAGTGGGGTTGAGACATTATGTTCCTCAGTAGCGATTCGCTTACGATTCAGTAATAGTGGGTTGAGACATTGCATTCTTCAGTAGTGAGTTGCTTATGATTTGACGATAGCGGGCTAAAATATTGCTTTCCTTTGTAGCAAGTCATTCACAATTTGGCGATAGGTACCATAGACTAGCCGAGAAGCCTCAGATAAGGAGGTTGCTAAGCAGGTAGTAACCCGGGTAACCCGGGTGCCGAGAGCGAGAGAGAATGGAGAATTCCAATTGCTTAGAAGCACCGGACTGGGACATGAAGTTCTCCAGTAGTGAGTCGCTTATGATTTGGCGGTAGTAGGCTGAGACATATAGTTCCGCAATAGTGAGTCGCATACTTTTTTCGACGATAACGAGTTGGGACTTTGGGCTTAATCGTGTCGCAGTCGGTCTTTGGCAGTGGCATGCGAGTTAAGACTTTAGGTTCAATTGAGTACATATGATTAGATATTGGTTAGATATTAGTGAGACCGTATCCTATTTTGTCACTATGGCATTATAATATTATGTTTAACCGACTTTTTAGGTGCATGTGACAAAGGTTAAAGTATGGTTTTCGAGCATAAGTGTTATTTTAATAGCTTATTTGTGACGACCCACATTTCAGAAGGTTTAGATTGACAATAAATCCACACAAGTCCAACTTAAACAACTGGAATATAGATAATCAATAGGGTTAATTAAGAAAAATAAGGAAAGAAGAAGAAACAAACACAGAATCTCGCAACGGAATGACAAAATATAACAATCAAATAAACAGTTCATGAAGTTGTTTATATTATACATTTGATTATAATCCATACAACATTTATCAGAGTTATATATGTACATCAGGGATAAATAAATAATGCAGTAGAATAACATGATGCAGAGAATAATAATAGTAATAATATACCAAAACTTCGCCTTCATCCTCCGGAAAAAATGACCTTCAATGCGCTAAAAAAACTCAGGGCTGACCCGAGCGTAATGAAAAACAAAATGCTCGAGTCAGAACTAAAATATTCTTATGCGAGTCAAATCGATATCGAATATAACATGAGTGTCATGGCGTCAGAGATGTTTACGGGGTTTCACATCTCCTATCCAGTGTATAACGTGCGTGCAATAACTCAAGAGATGTTACGGGATTTTCCATCTCCTAAGAATCCGTTAAACTATATATATATATATATAATAGTATATGCTATAATAGGTAATGTCTATTAGTAAAATAAATATCAAAATAGCGTTAAGGCTTTACATTGATCCACCTTAACACATTTTTATAGCATGTAGTCTATGTAGGTCCGGTAACACAACCAGTAACGTCGGTAGCTAGTCAGTCTCCTATAGGTACAATACTAAACTAAAGTTGTAATGGGCTCGTATAAGGATAAGTATGACAAGGCACGTGAGGCAATGACCAAGATAGAATTCTACCAGTTTACCCTATCTGGCTGGTCGTAACTCATACGTGGCCGACCGCGACCGTCAATCCAAACAAAAGGGTGCACCCATCGAGTATGAAATCACAATAGTAATATGAGGGATCAACGTCGCTAGAGGTAGCTAACCTCATTGGCCAGATATAGGCTCCTGCTTTAGTCATTCTAATTATGACACAAGTGTCAGGGCTATCCATCATCGTTCTCTTACTTCATTCCAGTAAATGTTCGCCAATTCAACCACTGCATTCTGGATATCATCCACCGCGTACACGGTTGTCAAAGTGGTTCCAATATTGACAAAGAGTATGTCAATAAGAGGCTCCGGTATCTTTAACAACGAAACGTCATTTTACACACCGGTTGGTACTTTTACATTTGAAAACAATTCGTACTTGATATCAAAATATCATATTCGCTTCAAAATCAAATCCATTTCGAAATCATCATATTTACTCAAAATATACCATATCATTTTTGCCTTAATATCTTGATTTCACTTCCAAAGTTGTTTTGAATTTCAGTTTAGGTTATAACTTCATTTTAACCTCATTCACATTTAAATCCAAGATTTAAATATAAACATTCCAACCTTGACCAGTTTGAATTTTTAGAAAATAGTTTAAATAGTTTTAAAATAGCTTAAATAGTTAAGATGGTTTAATAGAAAATAGTTTGAGTATTGAAAATGGTTTATATAGTAAAATAGTTTGGAAAATCAAAATAATTTGAATATTTAAGAAGATAGATTTAAACAATTTATACTAAAATAATTTATTTGAAAGTAATTTCAATGTCAAACTGATTCAATTTCAAATTTTCCAATTCAAATCAATTTCAATTTCCATTTCGATCTAATCGATTCAATTCCGATTTCAAGTCAAATTTTACTTCGATTCCAAATTCAATTCAAATAAATTCGATTTCGATTTCGAATTCATTCAATTTCGCTTTCAATTCCAACTGATTTCAATTTCACCTCCAACTTGAATAAATTTCGATTCAATCCCAATTTAATTTCAATTTCAATTCCAAATAAATTTCAATTCCAATTCCAAATTAATTTCAATTTCAATTTCAATTTCAACTATCTGATTCAACGATTAAATTTCAACTCAATTCTCAAATTTAAACCATTTTGATTTATATCAATTTCGAGTTCGATTTTCAAAATATCGATCCAAATCACTTAAATCAAATTAACCTTCAATATTCAATTTAAGTTCCAAATCTTCAAATATAATTCAATTCGAGCTCAAAAATATCGTTTTATATTACTTTTACTTGGCAATATTCAAAGTTCAAATAAAAGTCCAATCTTTTAAAACAAATCAATTTCTGAAATTCAAATCATATTTCGATTATAAATTCAAAATCTCAACTTCGATTATTTAAACAATTCCTGTTTTCAAATTTAAATTTCAACATTCCAAGCTCAAGTTCGAAAATAATTCGATTTCCTTAAATTCGATTTTTACTTCTTAAATCAAATCATTTTAATAATTTCAAATCGAAAATTTTTAAAATCATTTAATTTAACCAAATTCAATGTCCGTATATAATTCTCTATCCTATGGCCAAGTGAATCGGTTATTTCAATTTTAATTCAGGGATGGATATATATCATTTCAACTTAAAATAAATGTCATAGGTATATATCATTTCAACCTATTTCTTAATTTATTTGAAATAATTTGATTAACAGTTTTATATACTGTACATAATATACAAGATGATAACATGATATATATAAAGTAAATAAACATCCAATCATTCAAATAACAACCAATTTTCATCCATTACAACCAACATCCAAACAATCAATAATCGCAACAATTAACCAATTATCAACAATCAATAACTAGCAGTTTAATTCAACTTATAACTTAACTGTTAATTCAAAATTCTAACATATGAATTTCTATATCGATTTCCATGACAGCTAAATTTACCAAACAAAAATCAATAATTTAAATCACTTCAGAATTTCAATTTAACTAATCATAAAAATATTTTAGTCAATGGTGAGCGTATAAAACGCTCACCTTAGAAATATGTCTAAAATTTCACTGAAGCGAATAGCGAAAAATCCAACTCATCGCGAAGATAACGTCGATATGAATCCAACGTGACAGACGACACTCGAATCGGACCTCGTACGAAGTAGATATCAATTAATAAACATTTTGAATATAATTTGAATATTAATTAACAAATTTAATTATCACTAATACCTAATCTAAACACGTGATTAGCAATCACGTTCCTGCTCACGCATATTAGATCGAGAAACCCATCGCATTTCTTCACGCTGCGCCGCCATCGCCTGACCGGATCCCGCATCATCGCCAGCGTCGACTCGCCTGGTCGCCAGCAGCCTAACGCCAACGGTCTCGACCCACGAGTCGACGTCGTTCGCCTGCACCGCTCAACCCTAGTCGCATCCATCAGGCCTCCATTGCCGCCGCCGCCACGCCACGAAACCCTAGCTCGAAAATCCCCAAAACCAACGAACTCGCCTCTATTGCCGAAGTCGAGATCAATTCGAGAACGTTTTTTCTTCTTCTTTTTTTGAGTGTCGATCTACGAGATTTTGAAATGAAAAGAGAAAAGGGGGGAGAAGGAGTACGGGTAGGCATATAAGGCGCGACGTGCTTTGAATGAGTATTGACTTTTATTATATTATTTAAATATGAAAATATCTCGCCCGATTGGTCCACAAAATTCTGAACTCCAAATGAAGCGTGCCGCCTAGCGTTCCTATTATTTTACCTCCATTCCAATCATAATGGAACTAGTTTCAGGGCCTAATTCGATCGTATGCAGAAGATAGCTTTTCAAAATCAATTTATTTTAATTAAATTCTAAAATTAATTTTTACGTGTTTCAAGCTCGCACGGCCAAACGATAAGTCCGATCGCTACGAAACTTGAAATCTTACAATAATTCACTATTACGGATCTAATGAACTGGTTTCATCGAAATCCGAGACAGTGGCCAAAATGGCTATTTTTACTTGTTAATTATAATATAAAATTTCCAACCTCAAATTATTCACTTTTAAACCTAATTTTAAATGTTAACAATCTTCATTCATATTTAAATAAAGTTTAAATCAATTTCTGATATCATTTTCATCCATATTAATTCAAGATTCAATTATTTAAATAATTCCAGTACTAAATTTTAGATAATTTAATTATCCAATAAATCATCATGTTTCAATATAAGTTATGTAACTTATAAAATTTAGTTTTAAAACGAATTCAAATAATAAAACAACTACTTCCATTTTACAGTAATTCAATGCTCATTATTCAATCCCAACTATTGATTATAAACATGTTCAATATATAGAATTTCATTTCAATATTTGTTATTGCCAAAATCTTGGAAATTGTTTATTTCAAAATTTTATTATATTCAATAAACTACAATATTAAATCATTAAATTTTAATTTCTACCCATTTTTATCTAATAATCACAGTAAATTTAATAATTTAAAAATAGTTAAAAGCACGGGTTGTTGCATTCTCCTCCACTCAAAACTTTTCGTCTTCGAAAAGGGGCTAAGTATGTAAATTAACATACGATATATTTTATTCAAAACAATCGACTTTAAAACATTAAAATCTTATTTGAAAATTTTACTACGCTTATACTACGCCACTCCGATATTGGTTTTACGGAAAATATAACTTATGTATAAAAACAAGTTATAAAATTTTTAAAACTTCAAAAATTTTCTAACTCCGGGATTTACGGAAAATTTCGGCAGCGTCTCCTTTGCACGGCTCGATCGGAAATTTTTTACAATAGAATATATAACACAAATATACCCAATATATATCAAATATGCATCTCATCTCAATGATGTGGCATCCTGAAGGGAAAAATATAAAAGCGCGGTATGTATCTGAAATGTGTACCTTATTATTATAAATACAAACAAGTTCGCTCGTATTAAGTAAACAAAAGCACATAAAAACCGGCGTATACGTCCAAACGGTCTTCATATGTACCTATCTCAACTCAATTTAAAATATTAGTCATTTATTAAAAAGATAACAACATATATGAGTCTAATAGAACCATATAACATGTATTGTGAATCCAAACCATAACACAAGCACGATTACACGACAAACCAATCATATGCAATCAACAGTTATAACAAAAATTTACAACTAAAGAAATCATCCAACCAAACAATATTCATCTAATTTATTCAAACTATAACAATTTACATTTCAATGTCAATATCTAATTTATACACTACCATTTCTAACGTCCAATTTTTATTAACATTTAATTGACTCATTTCAACAGCCAACTTTCATTCAGTCTGATTCACGTCCAATTGATATTCATTAAATTTATTTACATCCAATTGGTTGACATGCACTTATCAACATTAATGAATTCACATTCTATTAATTTACATTCGTTCATAGTTACATTCATTTTTTCACTTCCATTACTTCATTTCAGTGATCCATCTAATTAATCACACTTAAGTAAATTTTGATTCCATACCACATTCTATAATTTCTTTTCATACCATTCATATTTATCAAATCTATAAGTTATAAAACATTAGCCTTTATGCTTCGCAAAACATTTAAATTATAATTTTCATCTTTCTTTTTCACATCAACATCATTTATGAACCGTTTTATAAAATTATTCCATTTAACCTTATTTAAGTAAAATTTTATTTCATGATCACTTAATATATTTTCTTTAATACTAGTATCATCCATAAACCATTTTATAAAACCATTTAAGTTTATTATAAACATTTTATAAAAATGTAAATTGTGATTATTTTAACTTCATAACTTAAGCTCATATTAATTCATTGTTTCACTCCATTAGTTTATTCATTCAATTAAATTTTATTATGCTCACATTCACTTCCATTTAATTTAAATTGATTCACATTCACTTATTTACATTCATTGAAATCAAATTTCTCTTGCATCCAATGATTAAAGTTATTACATTCAATTTAACTTTACAACTTAAGTTCATTTTCATTTTGAATCAAATTCTATTTTATTTGACTCATTTTGTTAATTTATTCCCTTAACGTATTTTGTTTATTCACTTCCATTAACTTCTCTTAAGTTAAATCAAACCTCAGAATTCATTTTACTAGTTTATTTCATTGATTCCATTTGTTTAACTCTACTTAATTGAATTAAATTTCATAACATTAACTAAGTGTATAATATTTACTATAACAACTTAAATTTTATTTATATTTATAAATTTTCAATTTATTTACACATTTTATTACTTACACTCATTTATATTTTTATTTAATTTCTTTCACAATTTAAATTGCATTTCATTTTATAATCCAAGTTGTATTCATTCTATTAATTCATTTTATAGCTTAAGTGGAATTAATCCACTTTACTAATTTATCTAGTTATATTCAAATCTGATTCAATTCATTTAATCTTTATTAAATTAAACTTTATTTCATTTTATTTATTTCTCAATTTATAACTTTATTTCATTTGATTTATTTCTCAATTTATAACTTTATTTAAGTTAAAAAAATTCTCTCTTTCCTATCATTCACATTCAATAAATTTAAAATTTTGTTTTTAGCTTAATATTCTCAAATCTATAAATTATTCAAACTTATTCACTTACATTTTCTTTTATTATTTTATCTAATTCATTTCAAATGCAATTCACTTTTATTCAAGCTTCCTTGAGTTATATTTCATTTTATTCACTTCATTTCATTAACTCAATTTATTAACACTTCTTAGGTTAATTACTTTATTTCATATCTCACATTCAAAATTTTCTTTTGTTTGCTTAACCAAAAATATTCAACAGTTTTAAATTTTAATTTTACTTTCATGTTCAAATCTATAAGTTATAAACTTAATTTTATCTATAATAATTTCAACTGATAAGTTCAAAACTATTTTCATGTACTTATCAAATCATACTTGGAATAATTTTTCGCAATCAAAACTTGTTTAACTGGAAATAAATTTCTTTTGGTAGCAATTTTCACTTAGAAACTCGAAAATGAATACTGTCGATGCTGCAGTCATCCCCAGAATTATTTCCCAGTAACTAAAGCGAGTTCAATGCTTTTATTTCTTTCAAAAATCTTTTCAAAATATATATTTCTCGTCAAAAAACTTTCAAATAATATATTTATTATTAATTTTGAAAGCTTTGAAAACAATTTTGAAAGCAACGGTTTTTAAATTCTAAAATTCTAAATTTTTAAATCATCTCTATATATAAGGTATATTATAAATATACTTATACAAATTTCCTTATCTTACTACCGAAATATTTCATAAATTTTCAACTTGGTTATTTAAACAATTCTTACTGTAATTGATTTTAATTCAATTTTAATCATCGAATGCTTTGTGAAATAGAGTTCACAAAGTATTCATTTTATTTTAGTTCAACCAATAATCGATGATAATTAAATATTATCATCTCCTAACAACTATCATTCATTAAAAAATTATCATTTTATATATATAATATAATTTAGGTAAAATTATTTCATTTACCCTATTTTAAAACAATATTATGTCGACTTGTCTCGTTTAAGTGATTAGAAACCCCTATCGATAACATGGCGTCCCACGCACCGACCAGAATTCATAAACAACTCAACGGATAAGTAAACACGATACAAAATGTTTTATAACACTAACAAGTACACTCTCTCATATATATACACTCAAACAGACTCATTCTAGGGTATCACTACCCTATCTCTAATGAGTCGAACCCCACAAAGCTAAGGTTATCGCTAAACCTTGCTCTGATACCAACTACAACGACCAATATTTCAGAAGGTTTAAATTGACAATAAATCCACACATGTCTAACTTAAACAATTTGGAATATAGATAATCATAAGAAAAATAAGGAAAGAAGAAAAAACAAACACAGAATCTCGCAGCGGAATGACAAAATATAATAATCAAATAAATAGTTCATGAAGTTGTTTATATTATACATTTGATTATAATCCATACAACATTTATCAGGGTTATATATGTACATCGAGGATAAATAAATAATGCATCAGAATAGCATAATGTAGAGAATAATAGTAGTAATAATATACCAAAACTTCGTCTTCGTCCTTCGGAAAAAACGATCTTCAATGCGCTGAAAAAACTCAGGACTGACCCGAGCGTAATGAAAAACAAAGCACTCGAGTCAGGACTAAAATATTCTTATGTGAGTCAAATCGATATCGAATATAACATGAGTGTCGTGGCGTCAGAGATGTTTACAAGGTTTCACATCTCCTATCAAGTGTATAACGTGCATGCAATAACTCAAGAGATGTTACAGGATTTTCCATCTTCTAAGGATCCGTTAAACTATTTATATATAATAGTATACGCAATAATAGGTAATGTCTATTAGTAAAATAAATATCAAAATAGCGTTAAGGCTTTACGTTGATCCACCTTAACACATTTTTATAGCATGTAGTCTATGCAGGTCCTGTAACACAACCAGTAACGTCGGTAGCTAGTGAGTCCCATATAGGCACAATACTAAACCAAAGTCGTAATGGGCTCGTATAAGGATAAGTATACAAGGCACGTGAGGCAATGCCCAAGGTAGGATTCTACCAGTTTACCCTTTCTGGCTGGTCGTAACCTATACGTGGCCGACCGCGACCATCAATCAAAATAAAAGGGTGCACCCATCGAGTACGAAATCACAGATTCACAATAGTAATACGAGGGATCAACGTCGCTAGAGGTAGCTAACCTCATTGGCCAGACATAGGCTCCTATTTTAGTTATCTTAATTATGACACAAGTGTCAAGGATATCCATCATCGTTCTCTTACTTCATTCCAGTAAACGTTCGCCAATTCAACCACTATATACTGTATATAATATACAAGACGATAACATGATATATATATAAAATAAATAAACATCCAATCATTCAAATATCAACCAATTTTCATCCATCACAACCAACATCCAAACAGCAATAATCGCAACAATTAACCAATTATCGATAATGGGGAATTTTACTAGCAGTTTAATTCAAATTATAACTTAACTGTTAATTCAAAATTCTAACATATGAATTTCTATATCGATTTCCATGACAGTTAAATTTACCAAACAAAAATCAATAATTTAAATCACTTCAGAATTTCAATTTAACTAATCATAAAAATATTTTAGTCAATGGTGAGCATATAAAACGCTCACCTTAGAAATATGTCCGAAATTTCACTTAAGCGAACAGCGAAAAATCCAACTCCATCGCAAAGATAATGTCGATACGAATCCAACGCGACAAACGACACTCAAATCGGACCTCGTACGAAGTAGATATCAATTAATAAACATTTTGAATATAATTTGAATATTAATTAACAAATTTAGTTATCACTAATACCTAAGTTAAACACGTGATTAGCAATCACGTTCCTGCTCACGCATATCAGATCGAGAAACCCATCGCTCCATCGCATTTCTTCACGCTGCGCCGCCATCGCCTGACCGGATCCCGCATCATCGCCAGCGTCGACTCGCCTGGTCGCCAGCAGCCAAACGCCAGCGGTCTCGACCCACGTGTCTGTCGCCGCCGTTCGCCTGCACTGCTCAACCCTAGTCCCGTCCATTAGGCCTCCATTGCTGCCGCGGCCACCACGCCACGAAACCCTAGCTCGAAAACCCCCAAAACCAACGAATTCCCCTCCGCCTTCGCCCCCTCTGCCGCGATGCCCCAGCCTCCTTGCCGAAGTCGAGATCGATTCGAGATTGTTTCTTTTTATTTGAATGTCAATCTGCGGGATTTTGAAATGAAAAGAGAAAAAGGGGGAGAAGGAGTACGAGTAGGCATATAAGATGCGACGTGCTTTGAACGAGTATTGACTTTTATTATATTATTTAAATATGAAAATATCTCGCCAGATTGGTCCGCAAAATTCTGAACTTCAAACGAAGCGTGCCGCCTGGTGTTCCTAATGTTTTACCCTCATTCTGAACACAATGGAACTAGTTTCAAGACCTAATTCGATCGTATGCAGAAGATAGCTTTTCAAAATCAATTTATTTTAATTAAATTCTGAAATTAGTTTCTACGCGTTTCAAGCTCGCACGACCAAACGACAAGTCTGATCGCTACGAAACTTGAAATCCTACAATAATTCACTATTACGGATCCGATGAAACTAGTTTCATCGGAATTCGAGACGGTGGCTAAAATGGCTATTTTTACTTGTTAATTATAATATAAAATTTCCAATTTCAAATTATTCAATTTTAAACCCAATTTTAAATGTTAACAGTCTTCATTCATTTTTATATAAAGTTTAAATCAATTTCTAATATCATTTTCATCCACATTAATTCAAGATTCAATTATTTAAATAATTCCAGTATTAAATTTTAAATAATTTAATTATCCAATAAATCACCATACTTCAATATAAGTTATTTAACTTATAAAATTTAGTTTTAAAATGAATTCAAATAATAAAACAACTACTTCCATTTTATAGTAATTCAATATGCATTATTCAATCCCAACTATTGATTATCAACATGTTCAATATATAGAATTTCATTTCAATATTTGTTATCGCCAAAATCTTTGAAATTGTTTATTTCAAAATTTTATTATATTCAATAAACTACAATAATAAATCATTAAATTTTAATTTCTACCCATTTTTATCCAATAACCACATTAAATTTAATAATTTCAAAATAGTTAAAAGTACAGGTCGTTACATTATTAATATTATATTTAAATGATATGTTTCACTCACTAGATGTATATCTAACCCCATCCATCGTTCTCTTCCAAACATTAGGCTGATTTTGTTACTAGCATAGAGAAATGTTGCAAGTAAAGTTTAATTGATATTGTTTTGTTCGTTTGAGATTATTATATTATTGATTATTATATTTTATTTCTTCCATTGTGAGTTTCATAAAGCGTAGAATATTGTAGATAGCTTTGCGATTTGTTTTATATAATTTACCTCAAAAACAATCTGCCATTTGCAAGGTCTACGATGTCCACATCATTTATGTGTGAATTAGGGCGTCATAGATGGCGGGTTGTTACAGTTGGCGTTGGCTCTTTGCCTCCACTCCTTGCCAGCATTTTAAAAGATCCGGATCTTCTAGTGATGTGATATCCTTTCCTCGGTTTGAGGTTTCATAATATGCGTCCTTTCCCTACCTTGAAGTAGATCAAGTACGTGCGTGATTCGGTTGTGGTATTTGTCTATAGTTTGGTTGGTGTTTCTTCTAGAGTTGTTGAATTGGCTTTTGGTTGTAGCTCAATTATGCTTTGCTATCGTGCTGCCTACTTTAGTTCGGTGAACAACTTCGTTATATAGTGCTTCTTGTTTGATAATCTTTATTGAACTATTTGCCTGGGTTATCTTGGTTGCAGTGCTATCTTTTGTTTTAGGTAATTGTTTATAATTTCATATGTTCTCAAGGTGTTTATCTAGGTTCTTTTAGTTGTTAGAGATGGAAGTTTGAGGTTTCTAAAAGTCATGTATGTTGTAAGGAACTACTGTGTGAGTTGTAACTTGTAGTTGTTGAGGCACTTTAACTTTGCAGTTGTTTTCCAATGTTAATAAATATGGTAAGGCCATCCAACCACGCTTGTCTTGCAAAAAAACAATAATAACAAAACCAATATACACATTTAAGTCTAAAAATAAATAATAAACAAATCTCTATCAATATATTAAGAATGATCTATGACAAAATTTACAAAAATAACTCCAGTCGGTAAATTTACAAAATATTTTGTTTAGTATCATAAAAAATAACCTTAAGCAACCTAAATAAAATATGCAGAATTATATTTATAAAAATAAATGCAAATATTCTATAAACAATATAAAGGTTTAATTAACCTTAGATCTCTCAATTTATAAATATAAATTAAATGAAATAATATCATTTAAAAATAGAATATCTATATAATCCCATACCTCAGATCAAAAGTAAATCTGATCCAAACAACCAAAAGAGAAATTTCCAAATAATAGCATTAATTTTTTTAGTGAAATCAATAATGGGTGGCTCCAATACCACTTGATAGAAATTGTAAGGGACTTTAGAATCGGTTAATTATGGAAACAAAGGTTTGAATACATAACCTATTCTAATTCCATCGAGAAAAATACAAGAGAAATAAACATAGTTGCGGAAGTCATAGCTAATTTGATGAGTTGATTAGGAGAATGAGATGTATCTGAAATAAAAGAGATAAATTCGATCTTCCAAATCAGCACAGGTTTACATATGTATTTCTCTTTAGAAAAGGCTCAGTAGAGTTTGTACTAATTTGGGGACCATAACCCAATTTATATAGTAGGTAATATTTTCAATTTACCCCTTCATCAAATTTAAAATAACTCCAATCTCTATATATTCTTTCCATGACAGTAATATCATTATGCCTTAAATGTATTATTTCTTTATTTAACCACTTTTGCAAGACTTGTTTATAATTGCAAAATACATTTTATATTTACATGCATAGCCCCATATGTTGATTTTTTTCCAATAGAATATACTTGCTTTATTTTTGCGACGATTGAAACTTAGCGAATTTTTATTAAAATGACATTTTGATGTCAACTAAAAGGATATTTTAATGTGGAAGATAACTGAATATCTCAAATGCATAAAAGGTAATCAAAATAAATTCAAAACCAACTAATTTATAGTTTTATATCATCAGTGTTCATGCATAGCTTTCAAAACTACAAAACCAATATGCGATTTTGATTACATTTGATTTTTATTATATAAATGAATCAATATTGTAAATTTATGTCTTTTGTGTTCTTACTATAGATATTTTTGTCCAAATATTTGTTGCAGACAATACCCACAATGGTAACACAGTTGGTTAGGATATCCGACACTCACATATAAAGTTTAGGGTTCAATCCTTACTAATTTCATATTCTTGTGGGAACGAACAATGGTTCCCAAAAATAAGTTTGTTGCTGATCAGTAATTTAGCAACAAGGGAAATGTTCTATGTAGAGGAGGATTAATTATTTTTCTTTTCTGTTATTTTATATGTAAAAAAGAAATAAAATAAAATTTAATGATAGCTAAAATATTCAGTAGTGGTAAACTGATAATTAAGCAAATTGGGATAGCCGAATAAATAAGAATATTATGTATCATTGCTAATTTCAGCACGTTTTGAGTTGTTCTTGGTTTCTACATTCGTTTGTGCTTAATATTTCAACTCATAATTTATTATTTCTCTAATTTCTTTAAGCATTTGATGTGAAAAAACAATCACCTCGTTTAATAAGATGTCAGAAAATAGTGATCTACATATATATCCTTAGTATATTAGCTATATATTTTATAGTTTAAATAGTGGTTATATGATAAAATCATTTAATCGATCATTTGTTCAGTTCAAGTAAATTAATCATAATAAGATAATAAAAGAAATTAAAAGGTTGCTTTACTATTTCTTTTGCTTTATTGGTTCATCCGTTATCTAATCAAATTATTTGGGAGGTTTAAATTATATGATAAATAGTTAAAGGGAATTTAATTTGCAGTTGTTTTTTTTTAATTCGTTCTAATAACGGTACATTTTAGTGCAAGTACACAAATGAATTTTTATGTGAAAACAACTACGTGCACTCTAAAATCAGAGGAAAATACCAAATTTAACTTCAATGAGAAATTCAAATTCACAAAAGTGCGGAATAAGAATGACATACTTTTTTACATAGTGTTGCGACTCTTGAAATTAAAGAAAACAAAAGTATTCTATTTATGCTTACAACAACTCTTTGACACCAAACATTAAAAAAATTTCATAATAGTGTCTGATAAACACAAAGAAACTTTTGATCTTCGTGCATTTATTTATTGTTTTAAGAGTTCACCCAAATGGAATCGAAACCGAATGAATACAAAAGTTTTCAATTCTTCATTTGTCGTGATATGTGTTCCAAATACAACGAGTCATAATCCTAAATAATGGTATTAATACCTTTGGTGTCACTTTTGTTTTTTTAAATGTGAACTTCCCAAAATACTTTAAATTTAAATTATATCTCACTATATCTAAATATACTACCACGTCAAGTAAAATTTAAATTTTATATTCTATTACTTGGTCAATTACTCTTATCATATAACTAAAATTGCTCAAACCTTAATTAAAATGCAAGTTGTTCGTCTACTAATACCGAGTCAATCAATTATATCCTAATCGAAATTTAAATTAAATTGCTTTTACAGTAATTAAAATGTAAATTTATGTGTGTTGAAACCGAGCCAATCGATTTTATACCAAAAACCTCTCATGTCTTATTCAACATGCAAAATTTTCGTTAGTTAAAATATTAATTTTCCATATACTATAATCGAGTCAATCAATTATATATTAAATTATATCTTAATACCATACATTTGTAGAAAACAAAATACATGACAAAAGAAACTTTTAAATAAACCGTTGTCTTTTGATGTTGTAAACCAAATGTTTTATAAAAAGTTATTAGTAGACAATCTTAAGTATTGCTATAATGTTCGGCGTTACATGGTCATCTTCAGAGTTGTCGATACTTGTGAAATCCTATATTGAGGCTAATCGTAAACATGAATTGATGTTGTGTGGAGGTGTGTATGTAAGCCATGAAAGGATTGTACCTCATCAACTTCAATCGCATTTTGTACTTACGGTATTACCATATGTAATTCTTATGTAGGATGGATATGTAGTTGTTGTTGTTGATTGCCTATTCGCATTTGTTGCATCCCCGATTCAAGCTCTTTGTCACATATCCTCGTAATGTTGTTCTTCCATTTTAATGTACCATGTAGTAGGAGTTCTAGGTGGAGATAGATTAGGATTTGACGGTCCATGCAAATGATTGGTATAATTGTATGATTTTGGATAAGAAATAGATATCTTAAGAGTTGGTGGTTTAAAGTTGCAGAATGAACTACAAAATTTTATTTAAAAGGTGTTTATGAAAATATACTTTACACCAGTGTTTAACCCTAAACCAAGCTCCTCCCTGAACCATGCTGCTCTTTGAACCATGCTAGAATCTTTTCAGCGATCGATCATATCACTGCCTGAACTAATGTTGTTTTCTGTTAGACGCTACAGTGTACAGTTGGGATTTTTTCAGTGATCGATCACATCACTGCTTGAACCAATGCTGCTTTCTTTCAAACGCTAAACTGTACACCTAAGATCTTTGTAGTGATCGATCACATCACTACCTGAACCAATGCTGCTTTCTGTCATACGCTATAGTGTACAGATGGGATCTTTCCAGTGATCGATCACATCATTGCCTGAACCATTGCTGCTTTCTTTCAAACGCTACTGTGTACAGCTGGGATCTTTTCAATGATCGATCACATTACTACCTGAACCAATGTTGCTTTCAGTCATACGCTACATTGTACAGTTGGGATCTATTCAATGATCGATCACATCACTTCTTGTCATGAGCTACATAACCTAATTGGAATCTTTAGAGTGGTCGATCAAATAAACAATTTAGATAAACGTTAGATTATAATTGTTATAGCGGTTTGCCACAATGTCATCATCCAATTTAGTTTCTGTCAAGAAGATCAATATAACAACATCGAACACAAACTCGGATAACGTTTCAATTATCGGTGGTTTTTATAACCCAGAAAAAGAACAAGTTCAAAGTAGAAGAGTTTGTTGCGAATGCAGAGTTGAAACGATCACACTCATTTCCAAAACACGTGAAAATGCACACTACAACAAAAATACCCTATTACAACGCTCTTTTTACAACGGGCACTGATTGCCCGTTGTAATAGAAGACTATTACAACGGTCCATTTAGGCCCGTTGTAAAAGATGCCATATACAACCGCTTTTTTACAACGGTCATTGGTTGCCCATTGTAATAGCTATCTATTACAACGGTCCATTCAGGCCCGTTGTAATAGATGACAACTTTACAACGGTCATAATTTGCCCGTTGTAAAAGGTGCACAGTCAAATTACCCTATTCGCAAATTACAACGGCCAAAAGGTTTTTTCTACAGCCCTTTTATTTTCGTTCCTTCTCTTTGCTCCTACTCTTGCTCGTTCTCTTTGCTCCTGCTCCTGCTCGTTCTCTTTGCTCCTGCTCCTGCTCGTTCCTAGGGTTTTTGAAAAATTGAAGCTGCCGTCTTCTCGATCGAATCAGGGCTTCTCTAATTTGGATCGAAACTAGGGTTTTCGAAAAATTGAAGGTAATGAATTGGATATTTATGTTATTACAATTTTCGAAAAACTATTTTATTACAATTGGATACCTAGTTAATTTCATACCTAGAGTTATATATATTGTTATTATATCGTGTCTACAATTCAGAATATGATTTTGTTACTATTGCTGATTTTTATTAGATCCTCGGATAAGATTCCAGAAAAGCTAAGTGGAACAAATATGTGAAACTGCAATATGCTCTCCTTACATTTTAGTAAGGGAAATTTACAATATGAGCTTGATATCGTAACATGAACATTGTTCTGATGTTATTGAACAAATTTTACTTGGCCAAAAATTAGAGAAAAATGAGCATTAGTTGGAACATATAATTTGACGATAAACATGGGTAATTAAGTAGGCAAATTTTAGCAGTCTAAGTAGCTTAAGTGTTTGATACAAGATCAGCCCATGTGCACATCTCTACGACTTTGAAACTGTTGCATCTGTATTTTTATGTAAATTATATTGTAATTGGTTAGCTTACCTATAATGAATATGAGTTTTATGGTAATAACTTTCAGTGGTAGCATTAATTTTTGTTTCTCCTTAGATAAGATTTATAGATGTTCAATTTCGGAACATGCTGGGAAGAACGAAGGTTGTAGTTTATGTTGTTTTGGAGTTAGTTTTAATTACTTAACATATGATTTTAAACATTTTATAAACTAACATAGAGAGGGGATGAATTGAAATATAATCATGCTTATATAATACATGGGTCGACTTCAATTTTTAATTATTGGCCCATGGCCTGCTGCCTGGGCAACAATTCCCACCACATTGCACGATAAATTACTCTGCTTTTTACCGTGCATTTCTTTTTGCCCACTTTGGAGACTACTCAATTAAATATAAAAGCACGTTGTTATCTCGACTCCTAAGCGATAAGCAATCAATTTTGATCAGCAGTGCAACATAAATCCCGTTGAAGAATTTTTGGAAATAGAATGCAGACCAAACTCCAATAGAAATGCCACTTAACATTTGCCGACAAGCTTTGGATGTATTGCCTTTTTTGTTGTAAAGTCTCTTTCTTCCTCGTTAATTCCCGTCTTCTTCCTTTTCATATTTCCTTTTCTTCTTTTTGATAATAGTTCGTTTTGATTAATATCATCAGTTTTCTTCTTAAAATTGTGGTGAGTAATATGGTCAGTGGTGGAAAAAAATTTCTTTGTTTCAGTGCAAGTTTGTATGTTTGAGCGTGAACTTGGAGTTGTATACTGTGTTTGGTTGTGTAGTGTGCAGTTGAATGTCAGTAGGATGAGAAGATGATGTTGTTCGATGTAGGAGGGGAGGAAGCAGTATTGTTTTGAAGTTGAAGTATTGACTGAAGGAGAATGCAGTGGTTAGATGGAACAGTGGCAGGTATGTATGAGAAGAGGATATGGCACTATTATATGAATGATAAGCAGTAGAAGAAGGATGTAGGAAAGTTTGTTTGGCAACTTGGGTTCAGGTTGCGGAGTTGCGATGTTCTGGAATGTTGTAGTGAATGACGAAGTGGTTGAGAGGATGGGAATGAAGTTGTTAAGTGAGGTGGTTTGAATGATAGAGGTGATCAGAAGGTTGCGCCAAAAACTTGTTTGTCAGTGAGAGGTGCAGCAGTTTGTTAGTGGTGGAGGGGTTAGTTTGAAATAGTAGATGAAATGTGAATGTTTGTGATAATTGTGAAGGATGTGTGAGTAGTATGGTGATGTAATGGTGTTTGTAGTTTTGGGAGATGGTGTGATGTATGGTCAGCAGCTAGGTATGGAGGGGAGTTTGTTTGAAATAGAGGAGCAGCAGAGGTTTCAATGGTTGTGGTGGTTTCAGATGTTTGTATTACTAGCAGTAGAGTTGAAATGTTGTGATGTGATAGTGCATGGGTGGTTGTGTGGTGAATGTGGGAAGTATGGAATTGTATGTCAGGGACGATTGAAGTGGATTCGATTGCGGTGGTGAGAATGTTGCCTAGTGGATTGATTTAGAGTGGGATGTTGAAAGGGTGTGGATGAAGTGAGTTGTTAGCAGTTGGGGTTGGTGGTCAGAACTCGTTGTGAATGAAGGGTGTTGATGGAAGAACTGTTAGTAATGTGGTAAAATGATGAAATATGGTTGGTTGACAGTATGCTTGGTTGGTTGTCGAGAGGGAATGAAAGTGAATGGCAGTATGCTTGGTTGGTGGTCTAAACCATGTTGTAAATTTTCAAATAGATTTGGGGTTTGGGTTTTTTGTTTGGAAGAGAAGAATAAAAGAAGAAAGAAGAGATAAGTCCCATCTAATGTTCAAAAAATTATCACAAATGAATATTGCCCAATTTGATATTTTTTATTTTTTTATCATATAATCTTATCCATATGTTGAAAATTCCCACTGGACTATTACTTCCTGAACCTCAGTTTTAACCATAGATCCTAATATAACAACTCTCTTTCTGAATATTACTATGAATATCAGCATGATATAGTACTTACCAACAACCATTTCACTTACCAAATATATAACTGTTGGTTTGATCCAGGTTTTGTAGAGTTTAGTAATTCATGAGTTTGATTTTATTAGTTTTCTTTCTTTTTAGGCTTAGTTTGTAGGGTCACATTACTATATAGTTTTCATTGGGAGGTAATTGCGCAATTTCGTCATGAGAAAAACTCATATTTTTGTTGGCATAACGTCTTTTCATTAGGTTCTAACATCAAAAGAATTATCAAGATGGACAAAGCATGGATCCACCTACCAAGGTTTTGTCAATTTTGATTATCAGTTTTATACTTGTAATTATTACGGTTGATTATTGATCTCTTTATGTGTTATAGAATGACTGAAGAATACAGGCAAGCTGTTCGGAATTTTGTATATGAGCATGCAGAAAGGTAGGGAAATCCAGAAAAAATCATTTGCCCTTGTTCAAAATGTAGGAATCTTATCCGCCATCCATCAAGGGAAGTTGTATCACACTTGGTTTGTTTTGGAATTGACCCAACGTATGATGTATGGATTTTTCATGGGGAAGCACGCCCTTCAGAAAATGAAGGCGATGAAGTGACAAATACATATAGAATGTACTTAGACACACAAGTTTGTAATGACGAGGTGGAAGATCATTCTAATGTAAGACATGAGGTACATGGGGTAGAGATTAAGGAGATGATAGAAAATTCTGAAATTCCTTTGTACCCTGGTTGTGCAAGCCACACAAAGTTGTCAGCTACAATACTTCTTTACAAGCACAAGGCTCGAAATGGTGTATCTGACATGGCATTTACGGAACTTCTTAAACTTCTCAAAGATATGCTGCCTATGGAAAACACACTTCCTGATTCGACGTATGCAACAAAGAAGCTGCTTAAATCATTTGGTTTAGGCTATAGACAAATACATGCATGTGTAAATGATTGTTGTCTTTTTAGGAAAGAGCTTGCACATAGTGATATTTTTCCAAAATGTGGAAATTCTCGTTGGAAAAAGAACAAGACAAATGAAGATGGAAAGCAAACCAAAGTACCTGCAAAGGTTTTGAGATACTTTGCAATAATACCAAGACTGAAAAGAATGTTTATGTCCGTAGAAACATCAGAGCAATTAAGGTGGCATAACAATCATAAGAGTGAAGATGGTAAATTACGTCATCCAGTAGATTCTTCTCAGTGGGCTACAATTGATAGGATGTACCCTTCCTTTGCATCTGATCCACGAAATTTAAGGCTTGGTCTTGCAAGTGATGGCTTTAATCCCTTTGGGGATTGGAACTGTGCGTATAGTTGTTGGCCAGTATTTCTTGTTGCGTACAACTTCGCTCCGTGGCTTTGTATGCACAAAGATAATATGATGTTATCATTATTAATTCCTGGACCACGACAACCAGGGAATGATATTGATGTGTATCTACAACCACTTATTGAAGATTTGAAAAAATTATGGGATAAAGGGGTGAAGGCGTATGATGCATACACTCGCAACGAATTTAGATTAAATGCAATTTTAATGTGGACGATAAATGATTTTCCAGCTTATGGAAATTTAGCAGGTTGCACCGTAAAGGGTAAAAGGGCATGTCCTGTTTGTGGCGTTAATACATGCTCAATATGGTTACCATTTAGTAAGAAGTGTGCATATTTAGGACATAGGCGATTCCTTGATCCTAATCATGAATATCGCCAACGAAAAAACTTGTTTGATGGAACTATAGAGACTAGGCAAAGACCTTTCTAAAATATGAATAATTACAAAAATGTCTTCCAAGGGGTTTAGAAATACTTAGAACCCGAATTTTTTGAATTTTACTAATTTATATCTATATTTCTAATTATAGTTTGAAGTATAGCATAAATCCACGTCTATCAGACCTTTCTAAAATATGCACAATGTAATAATGATTAACCATGTCATAAGCATTACTAATATCCACCTCGGTACACATATTCCCATTGTTACACATGCCGAAACCTTTCGTGGATTCATGAGCCAGAAGGATCCATCAAATATATTTCTATCTTAAATAAAAAGCAGATTTATTTTTTTAAATCAACCCATTAGGAAAAGGCTTCAATCTATTACCTAATACCTTTGCAATAATTTTGTAAATAAGACTGCAACAAAAAATTGGCCTAAAATTTTTGATACCATTTGGAACTTTAACTTTTGGGATAAGGCTTGTACTAGAATGATCACTCTCCTTTAACGATTTGCCCATATTAAAAACATCCACAACCATACTCAGTATGTCATTTTTGATTAAATCCCAATGATGTTTAAAAAAAATTGAGTTAAAACCATCAGGCCTAGCAGCTAAATTGTCCCTAATCAAAAAGACCACCTCTTTAATTTCATCTAAATTGACGTCTTCATTCAAAACATCCCGACCATAGTCCATAATGATTTTTTTGCAAATTATCTCCGAAAACGTTCGACATATGCATCCTTTGTTAAACAAATTGTCAAAAAATTTAGCTGTTGTTTGCCAAACTCTACTGAATCCTTACAAATCTGGCCATTTGCCTTCAAATTCGGGTTCCAAGTATTTAGCTGTTTGTCTGCACTGATTATATTCTGTGGTAATTTCCTTATATTGCTATTTGTTGTTTTGTGCTAAATTAGCAACATATTTATAAAACCATCATTATTAGATGTTTTTGTTAGTCAAAACTGAAGACAGTTCCTATTTCTAATTTGGGAATTAAAGTATCATGTTCATCATCACATATTTACCCTCTATTGCTCTTATTTATTTGCTAATGAAGTCATACATGTACATTCACATATAACGGGATTATCATGTTTTCTTACAATACATGAATTTCATAAAATAATATTACTCCATGAAATCGCGGTTGTAATAGAATATGTAATTATGAGTATTCATACCATATCATCAATTCTGTTTCTATGGTTTTAAATAAAGTTCTATATGATCACCACATATAAAACAAAATTAAAACATAAGTAATCTAATCAAGCTTCATACCAGAAAATCCATCCAAAAATAATAAAAGTTATGTCATTTGTCATTTATATGAACCAAATTTCTTACGCGTGCAACGCATGAGCTTGCCTACTAGTCTATATATAAGAAAAAGTTTGGATACTGACTTGGACAAAGAAGAAGAGAACGACGTGGATTTAGATATCAAGTATAAGTACATCAGCTAAATTTCTAATTATAATTTGAAGTATAGCATAAAATTTTGAATTTTATTAAGGTTAAAACGTGCAGGCTATATTAAAAACTGCTCTACATATCATGAGAAATTTGCCAGTGATTTTTTAATGGTAACTTCACCTGATCATGATTATCATATTCACTAAAGTCAAATTTTTTTTCTTGCAGTCACACCGCGATAGCAACAATACGCAGTAGGTTCAAGATCAGCAAGAACGAGTTATTGTGGATGGTTTGATGAAAAAAAAGTGTAGGCTATTGAGTTGGGAGAAGAACGTAGTTGCAGAGGGGACAATAGCAAGCACTGATCCTGATGCGTCGGTACATTTTGTAAAGCTTGGAGCAGAAGCTTGGAAAGTATGGGTGGATGTAGCGGTGGAACCAGAAGCTTTTTTATTTAGGCCAAATTCAGAGATGTCCACTATTAAAGAGGCCGTTGGATCAACCGTCGCGTGGCACAAAGACTTTATATCCTTAGTCTAGTATGATTGTACTTAGAACTTGATATTTATAGCCGACTGTTATGTATTAATGCTTTATGAATTTGGGAGGTAAACTTATCTGACTTTTTGGAGTGTTGGAATTTTATGACTATCTTTTAGTCTTTTCGCATGTGATTTTGGTTGTTTGTGCGTAAT
Organism: Allium fistulosum; assembly: GCA_030737815.1. Lineage (NCBI taxonomy): Eukaryota > Viridiplantae > Streptophyta > Magnoliopsida > Asparagales > Amaryllidaceae > Allium > Allium fistulosum. Next base: position 637,311,912 of record CM060907.1, on the reverse strand, counting down.
ATTTATTACTGTTAAATTATTCATTATTTGTATGGATGTGCTATCTATACGTTGTTGTAATTTTTTTTTAATTTGCATTTTTTCTGCAACGGTCAAAGCGCGTTGTATTATACTCTATTACAACGGTCAAAGCGCGTTGTATTATACTCTATTACAACGGTCGAAAACTATTGTCAAAATGTTTTTTACAACGCCGTTGTATTATACTCTATTACAACGGTCGAAAACCGTTGTCAAAATGTTTTTTACAATGGTCAGGGAATATTGTAAAACATGTTATCCATCTTGTATCATAGTATTTTGCAACGGGCAAAGAAGCTTGTATTACAGTCTATTACAACGGTCGGCGACCGTTGTAAAAAAGTTTACTACAACGGTCTTTACAACATTAACTGCCCGTTGTAAAATATGGGTGACCTATTACAACATCGCCTATTACAACGGTCCGCTGCCCGTTGTGGAACACATATTACAATGGGCATTGCCCGTTGTAAAAAGCCTGTTTTGTTGTAGTGGCAGGTCGAAGATATTTCACATGTAGGAATAATTGGAATGGATATGGCTACTTTCAATGGATTGATCCACAACTCCGTCGACGAGGAAGAGAGAATGCGTATGAAGTGCAATTGAGAGTGAGAAGATTAGAACTTCTACTTAACAATCGTACTTAGTATGTGTACTTAGTAGCATACTTCGTAGGTAATGATCGTCCTTGTTTGTGTTTGTAGTATCATGTATTTTAGGTAATCATTATTATGTTTTGGTTGTTTCTGAAAAAGTCATTAGTTAGTATGTGTTTTAATTTATCCCTTCGATATATTCTTCAAACTCAAATGCAACAACAATTCATAATAAGTAAATTCATACTATGTCGTTACAACAACTGCAATTAGTACAATGTCCAACACTGAAAATAAATACATAATGTTAATTTCCTTAGTACTCAACTATTACCTAAAAAATGATGAAAGTGTTCAGTTAGTTCGCTACGCAAATCTGTATGAGCCCGAGGAACTCTGATTTCCATAACTCTCTTAATGTGTTGTGCAAAGGTGTTTGGTTTTTTAAAAGGAGGACTCTCAAAGGCACGTGATGTTATACGTCTAGTATACCAAAACAGAGAATAATCAAATATAAACTCGTCGCACAAGTTTATAACTCAAATTTCCACTACACTGGAATTCTGTATTAATTATAATAACAGTATGAATGTTGTAAATAAGTTACAACAACAGCGGTATACTATTTTGAATAAATAGTATAACCAGAATAACGAATAGAATATAGAATAATGTATATAAATATACAAACAGACTAGAATTCTAACCGGATTAAGTCTGAGGCTCGTCGTAATGATTTCCTTAAGAATTTTATTTCAAGATTCTCCCAAGATACAACAGACGAATTCTGCTCGAAATTGTAATGAGTATATCACTCTGTGATTTATTGAATGCAAGCAGGGAAGAAGAAGAGAAGGGAACGAAATTGAATTGGAATGGGATGAGAATGTGATCAGGATTCTCTCCTATTTATAATTTCGTCTGCATCCCTTCAAACAGTCGCGTCTGCTTGACGGGTCGCACCCGCTGCCTTTTGAACGCTGCTGTTCGTTAACGGGTCGCACCCGCCTGTTGCTTGTATCCGTTCGGCCATGGCTCCTCAGTCGGGCCGCACCCGCTTCTGTTCGCCCGTGCTTCGTCAGTTAGGTCGCACCTGCTCGCTTCAGAAGTCGCACCTCCTCAGTAATCCGCGTCCGCTTTATGAACAGTCGCGTCTGTTCGTATAGCCTGCAACTGTTAAAAAACCCGGCCCAGTTTTGCAGTAAAATTAGGATCATATTAGACCAAAACCCAAACCCGAGCCTGGCCCGGTTCGGTTTGGTCGGACGGACGACGGAGGCGCGCGCGCGTGTGTGGTGGAGATGCATGATCTCCCTCCTCACAATGAAGCATACATTTGGGTGCCCCTAGGCCCCAACACCTTCATTACAAAGCCATATATAAACTAGGCTTTGTTTGTATATTTGGTGATGTGGGACAAGTGTATTTTCATTTACACTTTATGCTTTAGGAATTCCAACAATCCCCCACATAAATGATAATATACTTTTCCCCCACACAAAGTGAAATATCACAGAGTACATATGGAATAATGCTTTATCGTGGATAAGTAGATATTTCACTTTGAACTTTCCCTAGTTAAAACTTATCGGATCTACTTGGCTAATCAGTGAATTATTTCATCTTGAACCGTCGGCCTTTATTGTATATCCAGACAATAAGCTTTACGAAGCATTGATTCCCTTCTCATCCAATCTCTTGGTTGTGTTCATTTTGGTCCTGAACAAATTTGTTTGGTTCTGCGAGTGTTTATAGAAAATATAAGCCTTTAATATTCTCATAGAGCCGACCCAGCTCACACTAACATAGGTGATCGCAACCATTAAGAGTATCCTACATATACCCCACTTGTTATATTCAAGATATGGTCATCATTAAAAAACATAGTTTTAACCTTTAAATACTTCTGTAGGCATGCATTTATATTGTGCACCATAGGAATGGAGTTGGACTATGTCCAAGCAAATGCATTTCGTCTTGAGTTACTCAGAACTGGTTTGCCTATTGATCCTAGTCCATGGGATCTCCAGTCGCTAGGATAGGTTTCCGTATAAGATAACTCTGGTTGGTTTAGGCTTTTAAACCCATTCCCCTCGATGCGCAGTCAATTTTCTCTCTTGATAAACCTTTAGTAAATGGATCCGCTAGGTTATCATTTGTTCTTACATAATCTATGGAAATAGTTCCATTTGAGAGTAATTGCCTAACTGTGTTATGGCGTCGACGAATGTGTCGTGACTTTCCATTATACACAAAGTTATGCGCTCTGCTTAGCGTAGCTTGGTTATCACAGTGTATGCATATGGCCGGTACTGGTTTAGGCCAAAATGGAATATCTTCTAAAAAATGACGAAGCCATTCTGCTTCTTCGCCTGCTTTATCTAAAGCGATGAACTCTGATTCCATAGTGGATCGAGCTATGCATGTTTGTTTAGTAGATTTCCATGACACTGCTGCCTCTGCTAAGGTAAATACATAACCACTCGTTGATTTTGATTCCTCTGAATCAGCAATCCAATTTGCATCACTATATCCTTCTAGGACGGCAGGATATTTTCCATAATGTAAGGAATAATTAGTGGTATTTTTTAAATATCCAAGCACTCTCATTAGTGCTTTCCAGTGTTCCTTTCCTGGATTGCTTGTATACCTGCTTAATCGACTTACTGCATAAGCTATATCTGGTCTTGTGCAATTCATGAGATACATGAGACATCCTATTACACGAGAGTATTCCAGTTGCATCACACTCTCATTAGTGTTTTTATGCAGTACTTCTGATGGATTAAAAGGTGTTCTCACTCCTTTAATTCCATAGTCTTGGAATTTTTCAATCACTTTGTCTACATAGTGTGACTGAGATAATTCAATTCCATTAGGTGTTCTTATTATTTTGATTCCCAAAATAACGTCTGCAACTCCTAAGTCTTTCATATCGAAATTGCTAATTAACATCTTCTTTATGGTCTCTATTACCTGAGTATTTGGACCAAATATTAACATATCGTCTACATATAAACAAATCATCACATATGATTGTCCAATTTGTTTATAATAAACACATTTATCACATTCATTTATACGAAAACCATTTCTCATCATGACACTATCAAATTTTGCGTGCCATTGTTTTGGAGCTTGTTTTAGTCCGTATAATGATTTTACTAATCTACAGATTTTGTTTTCATTTCCTTTGGAAACAAAACCTTCAGGTTGCTCCATGTAGATCTCCTCATCGAGATCTCCATTTAAGAATGCTGTCTTTACATCCATTTGATGAATTTCTGGATTATAGATCGATGCATTTGCTATTAGCATTCTTATAGAGGTTATTCGTGTTACCGGCGAATATGTATCAAAGAAGTCTACTCCTTCTTTTTGACGATATCCTTTAGCTACTAATCTGGCTTTATACTTGTCGATAGAGCCATCTGCTTTCATTTTCTTTTTGAAAATCCATTTGGAGCCAATAGGTTTTATTCCAAGTGGAATATCAACAATTTCCCAAGTTTTATTACTTAGAATTGAATCAATCTCACTTTGGATTGCTTCTTTCCAACATGAAGATTCAGAAGATGACATTGCTTCCTTGTACGTTTGAGATTCATGTTCTAACACATATGTGAAAAAATCCGAACCAAATGCCTTGGAAGTCCTAGCCCTTACGCCTCTTCTTGGTTCAACTTCATCAATTTCATGATGAGTTTCATCTTCATGTGAATTGCTTGATTCTTCTCTTGTCCTTTTAGGGACATTATTCCCTTCATTCCTTTTGTGTGGAAACACGTCATCAAAGAATGAGGCATCTCTAGATTCCATGATTGTATTTACATGAAATATCAGCTATATCAGATTTGAATACCAAAAATCTATAGGCAGTACTATTTTGGGCTGGCCCTAGATAGTAACAATCTACTGTTTTTGGTCCAAGTTTGACTTTCTTGGGAGGCGGAACTAGAACTTTTGCCAAGCACCCCCACACTTTGAGGTATTTAAAACTTGGTTTGTGTCCTTTCCATAACTCATATGGAATTGTTCTTGTTTTATTGTGAGGGACTTTGTTTAATATGTGATTAGACATATTTAAGGCTTTCCCCCACAAGTTCATCGGTAGACCAGAGGTTAAAAGCATGGCATTAATCATGTCTTTTAACGTTCTGTTCTTCCTCTCGGCTACATTATTTTGTTGTGGTGAATATGGAGCTGTTGTTTGATGGATTATACCATTTTCGGCATAGAACTGTTCAAATGGTGATTCATATTCTCCACCTCGATCAGATCTCAATATCTTGATCTTTTTATTTAACTGATTTTCTACCTCAGCTTTGTACTTTATAAATGATGTAATTGCTTTATCTTTACTATTCAAAAGATATACATAGCAATATCGCGTATAATCGTCAATAAACGTGATAAAGTACTTTTTCCCACTTTTTGTAGGTAATGATTTAAAATCACATAAATTTGTATGAACCAAACCTAGTGGTTCGGTGCTTCTATCAACAGATTGAAACGGTTTTTTAACCATTTTTGCTTCTACACATGTCTCACATTTGTAGTTCTTATCTACTTGGAATTTCAGAATTAATCCCATGTTTGATAATGTTTTCATTTTTCGGAAGTTTACGTGTCCTAATCTATCATGCCACAGTAAAATTTCATGCTCAAACAAGTAAGAAACTTCAATTTTATTAATAGCACAATCAGAATACATAGTTTTATTGCCGATGACGGCTACATTTGCCTTAAATAGGCCATCACATAAATATTCCCTTCCGATATACATTCCAGCTTTGGACAAAACCATCTTGTCTGACTCGAACACCATTTTGAATCCTTTCTTTGATAGTATTGAACTAGAGATCAGATTCTTGCGTATGTCTGGAACGTGGAGCACGTCATTCAACTTGACAGTTTTTCCAGAAGTAAACTTGAGGATTACTGTACCACTGCCTTCGATCATGGAAACAACAGAATTACCCACGTAGAGTTTTTCTTCCTGATCGAATTTTTGATATGTTGAAAACATGGATTTATCAAAGTAGACATGACGAGTAGCTCCTGTGTCCACCCACCATTGGTTAGGATTCTGAACCAAATTGCATTCAGATATAACTGCTGAAAAGTTGGACTCATCCACTTCCATGTTGTCAACTATATTTGCCTCTGAGTTGCGTTCCTTCTTGTGTCTGCAATCTCTAGCGGCACGTTCCATTTTTCCACAAACCCAACATTCGCCATTAAGCTTCTTGGTTTTATTATCTTTGGGTTTGTTTTCAGGAGCTTTCCTCTTCTTTGAGAAGTTCTTCTTTTTGTTGAAGTGGCCTTTATTCTTGTTCTTCGACCCTTCTGTTACCAACGCCTCCTCGCTTTATTTGGTAATTCCGCGGTTATCTGCCTCAATCTTTAATCGTACGATGAGGTCTTGCAAAAAAATCTCTTTCTTTTTATGCTTTAGATAGTTGCGGTAGTCTCTCCATGACGACGGCAGTTTTCCCGTGATGGCTTCAACCAAAAACGATTCTCCAACCTTATGACCTTCCACTTCGAGTTCATGAATGATGATTTGCAGTTCATGCAGTTGAGCAGTCACCGGTTTGGAGTCGACCATCTTGTAGTCCATGAATTTGTCTACAATGAATTTCTTAAGACTGATATTCTACGTCTTGTACTTCGTGACAAGTGCATTCCAAAGTGCTTTTGCTGTCTTTAGAGGTTGATATACTTTGTATAGCACCTTGTCGAGACAATTCAGAATATAGTTTCTGCATAGGAAATCAGAATGTTTCCACGTAGCAACCTCTGCTTCCTTGCCTGGTGCAGAAATCAGTTCCTCTTCCTCGAGATACCGTTGCAGACCGAGTGTGGTGAGGTAAAATAACATCTGATTCTGCCATGTTAAAAAATCGTCACCATCTCCTTTGAAAGGATCGGGCCTGTTGTGTGTAGTAGCTTTTGTTGAGAGCTCTACTGTTGCCATCTCTGTTTTAGTGAAAACAGTAAAATTCTTAAGATGTTATACGTCTAGTATACCAAAACAGAGAATAATCAAATATAAACTCGTCGCACAAGTTTATAACTCAGATTTCCATTACATTGGAATTCTGTATTAATTATAATAACAGTATGAATGTTGTAAATAAGTTACAACAACAGCGGTATACTATTTTGAATAAATAGTATAACCAGAATAACGAATAGAATATAGAATAATGTATATAAATATACAAACAGACTAGAATTCTAACCGGATTAAGTCCGAGGCTCGTCATAACGATTTCCTTAAGAATTTTATTTCAAGATTCTCCCAAGATACAACAGACGAATTCTGCTCGAAATTGTAATGAGTATATCACTCTGTGATTTATTGAATGCAAGCAGGGAAGAAGAAGAGAAGGGAACGAAATTGAATTGGAATGAGATGAGAATGTGATCAGGATTCTCTCCTATTTATAATTTCATCCGCATCCCTTCAAACAGTCGCGTCTGCTTGACGGGTCGCACCCGCTGCCTTTTGAACGCTGCTGTTCGTTAACGGGTCGCACCCGCCTGCTGCTTGTATCCGTTCGGCCACGGCTCCTCAGTCGGGCCGCACCCGCTTCTGTTCGCCCGTGCTTCGTCAGTTAGGTCGCACCTGCTCGCTTCAGAAGTCGCACCTCCTCAGTAATCCACGTCCGCTTTATGAACAGTCGCATCTGTTCGTATAGCCTGCAACTGTTAAAAAACCTGGCCCAGTTTTGTAGTAAAATTAGGGTCGGATCATATTAGACCCAAACCCGAGCCCGGCCCGGCCCGGTTCGGTTTGGTCGGACGGATGGCGGCGTCGTGCGCGCGTGTGTGGTGGAGATGCATGATCTCCCTCCCCACAACGAATCATACATTTGGGTGCCCTTAGGCCCCAACACCTTCATTACAAAGCCATATATAAACTAGGCTTTGTTTGTATATTTGGTGATGTGGGACAAATGTATTTTCATTTACACTTTATGCTTTAGGAATTCCAACACGTGATAGTTCTAGATAATTACACAACTGTAATTAATAACCACCTCTCTCTTCTTCAACAATCATGTTGTGAAGTATTATACAACGATACATTATGTCAGATATCACTTCAGGATCATGGTAGTACACTTCATTTCTCAGAATTTGGACTCTACTTTGTAGAACCCCAAAAACACGCTCAACGTCTTTTCTTAAACTAGCTTGTTGTAATGTAAATTTGCGTTCCATCTCATTACGAGACTTTTTTGAAATCTTTGACCAAAGTTTTCCAAGTCGGATATATTCCATCTACAAGGTAATATCTCATGTTGTGTTGTATATTCCCTATCATATAATCACAAGCTAGTGCAGTATCGTTAGATAATGAGCTAAACAAGTAAGACTGATGTAGAACATTAATGTCATTTAAAGACTCGGGTATGCCAAAAAAGCGTGCCATATATATAAATCAAATGAAGCTACAACTTCCAAAATCATTGCTGCCTTGTGGTAATGTCCGGTGCGGTGTAGTCCTTACATTGCAACTAGACAAAATTTCCAACGTCGATGCATACAATCTAAGCTACCCAACATACCTAGAAATCCACATTGTTCACCCATAGCATAGTCAATTGATGTCATTATCGTTTGACACTCTAAGATACTCCATACAAAATGCTAGAAGGACAGTTTTACAATTTTTTTAAGCATTTGTTGGCAGTAGAATATCCGATTCGGACGTACTCGTCTTGCTTATCAGCGCTTTCCCCATACGCTAATATTCGTATAGCACTTGTCATTTTTTGATGCGGTGAAAGACCCAATTGACCACACATATTACGTCGTTGTGTGAAATATAAGTTTACCCTACCAATCCTGACATGACTTGCTCAAATATATTTCTGGACATTCGATACCTTAATCTGGACTTTCCCACGTCAAAACATGGATCGTCTTAAAGCAATCTACCATAATTTGATCATGCCTCGATTGATAATCTCTTTTCTTTCGCATATCTTTATGCCTCATAACACTACAACGAAAGATTCCTCTGTCCGCCTAACTGAACGAGCTGTAGTGCTTTGGATGCTATTGCTTGTTGTTGAGAAACTTCTCGTGTATGACTATCATCCGAAGTTGACGAAGAAGAAGAGAAAGAATAGAAGCAAAACAATCTTTTTATTGAATTCATGTTTGTTTGATGAGTGTTTTAAGGGGAGTGGAAGAGGAGCAAAGCTTAAATAACTTGGTTGCTGTTGAAAGGAACTAAAATAATTTGGTTGTTGTTGTATTGAAGAGAGAGAGAGAGAGAGGGAGTAGCGAGTTGAAGAAAGATGCCGACTATTGTATACTAGTTTATCCGACATTATAAAAACCGGATAAACAAGTGATTATAATTTCACTTCACACCCTACGCAAATTGCCACGTGGGGGTTTAATTTGCTGTGTATTAATCTGATACTATAAATACCGGATAAAATGTTTTTTTATGTTGTTGGACTATCATGGGATTAGTTAGCCTAAAATTGTTTACGTGGCAATGACGACCGACCCCTTGCTGTGAATGCTCAGAGGTGAACAATAGTTTCTAAGAGCATCTCCAATCCTATTTGAATGTAATGTCATGAAATGCTTATGTGTCTTCATCTATTTCACAATGTGAACTATATAAAACAAGCATCTACAATAAAATAGAATATTGTTCTTCAATGCAAATGTCTAAAAGAATACAATTTTGTACATGTGTCATTTTAGAAGCAATTTAAAAATCAAATAACTAAATAATTGTGGATATATGCACTTTCACATTGTGAACTACAATGTCTACAACTAGACATTATGTTTCACAATGTCTTGTGAATTGTTTGACACGTCAATCTTCAAAATTCATTCAACATTTGTATTGGAGAAAGTAAACTTAACAAAAATGTTAATTGATGATGTGTCTTTGACTTTACATTCAAATTAACAAAGGGTTGAAGATGAACGATGAGTTTATAATACATTGGAGATGCCCCCTAGTCGCAAACTAAATAAAAATCAATAAATTTTTGGGGTATTCCGACTGTATCCCTTTAAACATCTTTGCTAATTACAGCAGACCTCTATCATTCACCTACATATCTCCATCTCTCTACTGCGGCTATCAACGATTTCCAAAACTAGGGTTTCCAAATCTTTCTTCCCGATCAAAGCACAAGTACAAAACAAAAATATCCTTAAAAACACCCATAATATTGCCTCCTTTTACTTCCATAACGGATCTATCGATCGATTCATCGAACTCCTCAGAAGAACATTTTATTATTTTTAATTTACTTTTCTCTGGATTAGATCTGACTTTGGACTTCCGATTTTGACACCGAACTGATTATTACATCACAAACAGTTTATGGATTGTTGATTTTTGTCGGATATTCTACAAAAAGCACGAACTATGTCGAAATCAGCAGTATATCATAAGAATTCGTTTATTGGAGAAGTGGATGTGTATTATAAGAATTCAACGAACAGGATAAGAGATATTAGAATTTCACACTTTTCGCAATCCAGTGAACGATGTTGTCCGCTTGCGATTCTGCATACGATTGCGAATGACGGTGTTTGCTTCAAACTTGAATCGAAACTGCCTTCACAGGAGCTTTTCGCTTGCTATTCAACTTGTCTCAGGGAAAATAAGGTATAAACACACTAGCAATTTGAATCTGAAAATGTTCCGACTGTAATAGTAATAGCAAATAAACGTAAATGTAACTTCTTACTTTGGAACAGATATAGATTCAGTGAACTGAAGAACGAATTTGATATCAGATCTTTTTGGTACATAATTAATTTTGCAATGCAAAGCTTTTAAGATTTTGCATTATTTTTGGATCCTGGATATGTAGAGGTTATTCTGTGAAATAATAACCTGGATTATTAGTTTATAACAGATTCTTACGAATAATTTTTTAGTTATGAAAAATAAATGATTTTTTTTTTCATTTCTAGATCAATGATTTGTTCACATAATGAAACTTAAGTAACTGCAGGACTATCCATAAATGTTTAATCTGAAAATTTTAAATGAAATGAATGCAGTTAGAATCTCAGATGCTTTTATAGTATTTAGCTAACATCTGCTGTCATAAATTGTATATCCTAGTCTGGAAGTTTCAATGTTGGTGCTTAATCTTAGGTTACATTCAATATTACAAGAAAATTGAAGTTCCTTTAGTCAGAATCTCTAATGTTATAGTTTCCCATATTCATGTGCATATACATATACTGGATTTTTTCGCAGCATATCTTTTAGTATGCAATGAATTGATGAGGTGAATGTTATTTAAACATTGGATAGCCACAAGCCAACTACATGTTCTGTTATTTATTTATATACATACATGACTTGCATCTTGCAGACTGCTGTTGTTGCATTGGCCGACGAAGAACTACATTTAGTGGCTCTGTCTTCTAGGAAGAATCTTATGCAATATTCTTGTTTTTGGGGTTTCCGAGTTTCGCCGGGGTTGTATAATTCTTGTCTGGTCATGCTAAACCTAAGATGTTTAGGTATAGTATTTGATCTTGACGAGACACTTATAGTTGCTAACACAATGCGTTCATTTGAAGATAGGATTAATACTCTACAACAAAAGATAAGTGTGGAGAGTGATCCACAACGTGTTGCTGGAATGATAGCTGAGATCAAGCGTTACCAGGAAGACAAGTATATCTTAAAACAATACCTTGAAAATGACCAAGTTATTGATAATGGAGTCGTGTACAAAGCTCAGTCTGAGGTTATTCAGCCAGTATCCGACAATCATCAGCTAATATCTCGCCCAATTATTAGGTTACAAGAGAAAAACATCATCTTAACAAGAGTTAACCCTACGGTATAACCGAGCTTCACATTTTTTTTTGTCTTGCTAGTAATTGTTGCCAGTATGAACACTCGTGTTAAGAAACCAGGTCATTTGTATTTGTAGATACGCGATACAAGCGTACTTGTACGGTTACGACCTGCATGGGAAGATTTAAGAAGCTACTTGACTGCAAGAGGCCGAAAGCGATTCGAAGTGTACGTATGCACAATGGCTGAAAGAGATTATGCCTTGGAAATGTGGAGGCTTCTTGACCCACAATCTAATTTGATCAGCCCTGTGGAAATTATGGATAGGATAGTATGTGTTAAGCCTGGTATGTTTTATCCTTCTTAAGTTATTTCATTTTTATCTTGTAGAATGTTGATGATGGAACTTGTATATTAACGACACATTCTCACCACACAAACATACACATATGTATGTATGTATGTATGTTGAAACTGGGTATTTAGGTGGTAGTAGTAGTACATAGTTGTACTACAAGTCTTAGGCCGTATACAACACACTACAAGTCAACATATCCAGTGGTTCGAATCACGTGCTACGCTGGATTCGAATTTGTGACCTCATGGACCAAAGCTAGAGCGCCTAACCACTGTGACAATGGTCTTGGACTCTCACTATAGTTGTGCACCTTATATTCTACAGTTTATCCAATTGTCCTGTATCTGCATGTTTTAGGTACAAAAAAATCTTTGCTGAACGTATTTCAAGGTGGGGTATGTGATCCAAAGATGGCACTAGTAATTGATGATCGGTTGAAAGTTTGGGAGGACATTGATCAACCGAGAGTTCATGTCGTCCCTGCATTTGCGCCATATTATGCTCCCCAAGCAGAGGTATATATCTCATACTATGAGATCTATTAAAAGTAATATCTATTTGCACTGCATTCATGTTGATGATTTCTAGGCAAACAATCCAATCCCCGTTTTATGCGTTGCAAGGAACGTAGCATGCAATGTCAGAGGCAGTTTTTTCAAGTAAGCAATTAACTTTTCCTGTAAATAGTCCGATGGTAATATGTTATTTTGAGTTTTGTCTTGCATGAATATATTTGTCACATCAAATAAGTAGTTGTGTGCTTATTGCAGAGAATTTGACGACGACTTGTTGCCCAGATTTACCAATATATTTTATGAAGATGAAATGATAGACCTTCCTTATGCTCCAGATGTTGGTAATTACTTAATTTCAGAGGTAGGGTTTTATCTTGCAAAAATATTTATTCTTATGCATTATAGGTTCAAGTTTAACTTTCTTTGGTATTTATCTTCGTCTAGGATGATGCTAGTGGACCAAATGGAAGTAAAGATCCAATTGTTTTGGAGGGCATGGCAGATGGTGAAGTTGAAGGGCGATTAAAGGTGATTTAATTTTTTTAGGTGTGAGGTTAATGTTGAAATGAATTAACATGAGTTTCCGATTTTGGTTGAAGGGCATCTGAAACTGTTATTTGAGTTTGAGGTTTGACAATTAGATTTGTTTCGCTAGTTTTAAGTATTTCAGCTTAAATTTTTTAGAACCAAGATCCAGTAAGGATACCAAAACTGAGTTCTCAAACCTTGATTCTTCAAGTTCTCTATAGGAGAAATATACAAGTTTTGCTCCTATATTCTTAGTTTGCAAGCAAATGGAGATGCTGCAGCATCACATACATTAGCAAAAACATCACATAACTCTCATAACGTCTAAGCATGAGATTGCAGCACTTCATCCCTTAGTCTCTTATAAATGCTGGCTTACCCCTCTGATGATTCAAAAAGATAGCCTTTAATAGCCTTAAATTTTATTTCAATAATTGGATATTTTTTGGGTACATCATAGAAGCTTAAATAGTGAGAAAACTCTTGAAAGTAAAAAAGAACATTCTTGCTAATCAAGTTAAATCAGACGGTCGTGTGGTGAAATTCATTTAATTAGCACTTGTCTTCATGAGCTAATCGCTATAATAACCCTTCTTTAAATTTACTACTGTTCGATTAGGGTGCCATCCTCTCTGCCCAGTCATACCCGCATGTAATGAATAATGAATACGACTTGAGGTCGATGCCATCCTCTCTGCCACATATCATGAGTTCTCTACCTCAAGTAATAATGCCTTTGTCAGGCTCTATTGCTGAAGAAGGTGAAGTACACGAAACAGATATTGATCCAAACACAAGAAGACGACTCCTAATTTTGCAGCATGGTCAAGATAATGTCAGGAGTTCACCTCCACCACTTCCACCACCCCCTCCACCGCTACCCTCATTTCCTTTTGGACCACCTTCTATACAAGTACCCGTTCCTTCAGGTCAACCACGCACAAATTGGTTGCCATTAGAGGAAGAGATGATGCCACCTAGGCAACCGATTAAACCACATAAAGAGTTTGCGTTAGAAGCAGAAGCTATGAATTATGACAGAAAGAGGTCAAACCGCTCTTCTTTTGGTCGTGATCGATTTCACCATGAAAACCAGCGACCACCGCCACCACCTGAGGTTTGGATTTTTATGATCTTGCTTTAATTTGAGCTTGTTACATCTTAATATCTTACTGATTTTGAGTTTTGATACTTAGGCGCATTATGGAGAGTTTCAGGCACGAAGAACACGCCCCACGTCTAACTTTAATTCTTTTCCAGGTATAAATATTTTATTCAGTATGTTCTATAATTTTCTGTGATATGTTTCATTCTTATGATGATATTGTTATACATTATCAGCTTTATTTTGTTCATGTTCATATCTATAATGAACATTTTACAAGGAAATGTATCCAGGATGCCAGTGTAGAGTCTTTTGACTTGTATAATCTAAAATATGCATATGCAAGTAATTTGCTTTGGATGGTGCCAACTCCTCTACATAATCCAGCTGAGTATAAGAAATGCAGTAATTCGACCATTGACTCAGTATCAATTTGGTTGATTGAAATATATATCCATTTCTTCATAATTTATAACCTTTTAGGAGCGTTGTATTAGAACTGTTCTGAACTAGTCTACATATATACATTTCTTGATAATATAGCATGATAACCATGATCCATGATGTCATCAGAAGTCCAGGATCATACAAAAATTGTTGAATTTCATTTATTTAATGTTCTCATACCATGTTACTTTTTTTCTCTTTTCCTTTTTTCTTTTTGGTAATTTTGTAAGTTATCTAACCTTCTTCCAGTCATGTATTTCATCATAATTTGCAATCCTTTAGGAGTGCTATACTTATACTGCTCTGAATTTGTTTACACGTCTATATTTCCCAATAATTATTACCCTGGTAATAATAACATAAATAGGTTATACTTCAAAACTATCACAGTACTCTATCATGTTAGATGTAGATTATTGAAGAAAACAGCGTTTGAATTAATTTTTTCCGTTTGAAGGTGAGGGAACCCCAGTAAGCAAATTCTCTTCCAGTCAGAGAGATGCTCGTTCTGAATCTAGACCGACCACAGCGCAATATGGAGATAATAAACTTGAAGCCCTCCAAGAAATTGCTAGAGACTCTGAAGGGGGCAAGGTGATTCATAAGTTTTCTTTTCAGTATTAAGACCGATTCCTAGTTTGAATATTTTGTACTCACAGAATGTGTCCTGCAAAGAGATTACTTCCTTTTCATACTGTAGGGCATGCTGCAACAATGATTAACTTTCAACTTATTATAAACATAATTTGGATTGAAAAGTATCAAGTAGATAAAGCACTGGGGTATTCTTTTTTATTCACTGGGGGATATTCTGAGTTATTGTAATTGTAAGTTTGTAGCTATTTAAAATTTAGTAGGGTGATGGTCATCATAGTTCAAAATTGGTAACAAGTTCTAAATTTTGTTTGCTGCAAGAGAATGGTAAACTTTTTTCATTTACCAGACAAGTTCATTTTGTTTAATAGCTGAAGTAAATAGCATCCATGTCTTGTATTCGGTTTTACAATATGGAAATATCAGCTTTTGATATATCATTGAATAAACTGAATATCGGATGTAAATTTATAAATATTAGTTAATTACAGGGGAAAAAACCATTATGGATCACATGCACATATTATATCAAATATTTATGTCACTACATAACAATGGTGTTTATATACAAAGATTCTATCTTGGATTTGTTTTATAAGACAGATGAATTTATGTTTTAATAAGTGTCAGCGGAATATCTTCCAACCTTCAAGACAAAATGTCGACAGCTACAAATTTATGAACACATTGCTAAGTAAAACAATCTAATAAACACGACAACTAAAATATATTTTGATAATGTCTCTAGCTAATTTGATTCCATCGGTCGTCTTGCTGTGCTGCTTTACGTAATCATTTTCCATTTTTATGCAATGCCATCTCTTATGTTTATACTTCCAGTTGAGTTATGACATGATAATCATTTTATTTTTTTTTTGTTTCTAAAAACTCTTAGAATAGCAATATCACAATTCCAGTCAAAATAATTGAGATAGCGACCAATTCTTATAATACTGTTTTGTAGGTAACATTTCGAACAGATGTTTGCGATACATCAGAGTTGCAATTCATTGTTGAGGTACATAATCCCATGCACATAGTCCAATTTTCTGTATCATAGCATTACCTCTTTAATGCTATTGACAACTCTGTCACCTGTAGTCCACTGCATAAAGTTTATATGGCTACTATTTGGTAGCAAGAGTAGTCTATTGGAGTAATAAGATTCCTAGCTTATTCTATGATTCTCAACTACAATGTCCACTAGAATTATTAATCCAAACCGACATTCTCATAGTATGTTTTCATCTTTAGCACATTTTAACCCATGATGATTAGCTGTGATTTGGTATGTTTTTTTGTGTACTTTTTTTTTTGGTGCGCGCGCTCGCACTGACTGTGTATCTTGGTACTCAACTGATGAGTTTTAAGCCATCTGGCATATTATTTCAAAAAAACAACACATTTTCTTTTATGGAATAAAGTGACATCATCATTTCTAGGAGGCTAGGATATTCTATGTAAAATGCGAATTTCTGTTCTCCGGATAGTTTATTATCATTTGTTAATTAGGGTCAGCTCTTTTAATTATTTGCTCAGTTTCATTTATTTTCTGCTTTGTTCCTTTGTAGGCTTGGTTTGTTGGAGATAAAGTAGGCAAAGGAATTGGAATAACAAGGAAGGAAGCACAGCATCTAGCTGTAATGGAAGCACTTGAAACTTTATCTAGTAAGACTTTGTTATTAACTATATAATCTTGTACTTGGCAAAAGTTTTTAACTGAAACACAGTTATTTCTAAAATTAGTACTTTCTCTTAGAATTTCTTCGACATCTGTTTGAAAGGTATTGGAAAGTTATTTGTCTAACCATCCAAAAGGTTACACTAGGTATACATAACCTATAAAATAGGGGTATGACTCAAGTCTTTTTTATCTCTTCTGCCATATATTCTGTACTCTCATCTTAAAATAAGACCATGTCTTTGTTCCATATATAGTACTAAAATATCTTAATATTTGCATGTACATACCTTTGATATTGTGTGAATTATTAGATCAAAAGGCTCATTTATAAGCTTCAGATTGTGGTAAGAGGTTCAAGTTGATAGGTTATTGATCCATAGATTGTTCACTTTACTTGGATGTAACAAAGTGATAAGCATTTCATATTTGCACTACCCGGCGACAATCTAGCTTTATTGCGATGATAATCATGATATAATAATACTCCGTGCTTATTTTGTCGTGAAAAAGGCTACTTTAGCCATCATATTGCATTGGAAGGAGTTTATCACCAATTTATCCTTTATCTTATTTTGTCGTGAAAAAGGCTACTTTAGCCATCAGAATGATTTGATATGAAACTCCTGTTCAATTCTATCAGTTTAAATTTGAGCCTTCAAACAGATGCATTGGAAGGAGTTTATCACCAATTTATCCTTTATATATTTGTGTGCGTGTGCATATATGTATCTGTGTGTAATGCATTTGTAATACCTCAATCTTTAAGTACTTTGCAAGTTTGCATGCATGATTGTCAGTTAATAAGAATATATTCTTTTAAATTGTGGTTTCAGACACATACATAGCTCCCAACACAACCGATATGCAAAAAAGGTCAAGTAAGTTCTCGCATTCCCAAGAAAACGGTGCTTCAAACTCGATTACTGTGAAGCATGCCACTGAAGAATCAACATCTCCCGCAGCCATGCTTAAAGAACTAGTAAGATTTGTTCGTTACGCTTTGGGATGCTTAAAAGCACAAATTTAAGCGCAAAATACCTAAATACTTATTTATATTTACATTTCAGTGCATTACGGAGGGTTACACGGTGAGTTTTTTGGCCCAAACGTCGTCACCTGCAGGAGGTTCTATCAATGAAGAGGAGATACAACATTTTGCTCTGGTAATAATCATAATGCATAGCTCAAAACTATTCAGCTACATGTTTGTGTATAGCAAGCTTTTTTTGGTTGCATAGTTTAAAATTTTCAGCTGCTTCTCTAATATGTACAGTTATTTTTTAGTATGAACATGTTGGCTAGTTTGACTTGACACTGTCTAATGGAGGGGTTTTATAACGGCCTGAAGTTTGATTAAACTGAAACATCGATCGCCCATGTGAAGGTTTTGAAAGAATGTACGCACTCTATTGCAGAATAATAGGAACATAATTGACTAAACGTTGGAAGCTTTGTTATTTAATCTTACAGTGGGTAAATAAGACGCCTTTTCAAGCATTCAACTTGCAATCAAAATACAAGATTCCTTTTGTTATAGGTATAAGAGCATCTCCAATGGTGGAAAATTAAGGCTTTGAATTCAAAAGCTAGATGTGTGAGCTCTCCAACGGTGAAAATTACTTTGAATATTCAGAAAATTTCATGGACCAATCCATAATCCTGAATTGGTCCCGAACGTCTATTTAATAGACGCTTGATAATAGGCGTCTAACATTCATGCACATATTAAATAGGCATCCACTACACAACGGTCATAATGGCTAGTTTGACCATGCAACGACTACTTTTCTTCCTACACACAAATATCTCACTTTCAATTTTGAAAATGCATCACATTCTACATTCCTTCTTCCACTAAAGACATCAAATCTTATACCAATTTCAGTACGTAATATGTCTACACCATTTGGATCGTTCACTCAAACATCAAATACGAATAATTATGTATTTGAAGACGATTGACAGCAAAGTGAAACACCTTTTAACTTGCATTCATCCAATCCATGACAAAGTGATGAAGATTACAATTGGTGTTATATATATTGCCGCTACTCTAAAGAGTCGATTAAAGGAAACGACCAAAGCAGCGGTAAGTTCTTGAGAAAAGTTATGGAATGCCACAACAAAAAACATTCGAACACACGATTCCACATCTTCAATCCAAGGCCGTTTAGAAAGATTAATCGACATACTCAATACTACGAATCACAGTGTTGCAAAATAAAGAAAACAAACCCTAGTGGAATAGGAGGTGAAGATGAGTTGGTATGTTTCTTAATTTTTTATATTTTGCGTTAATTAAAATATCAAATATTTAGTTTTATTTTGAAATTAGAAAGCGAATGCAGAGTTCTTAAGATTATTTGCAAGGGAAAACAGTGCTAAAAAACACCACTATATCAATTCAGAAACGGTTACAAACTGTTGACTTGTCAACCAAGTGGATTTTTGACAACGCAAAAACTTAAGAGATGTTTAAACCAAAAACCGAATGAAGAATAAATCATCAAAATTATCATTCTACTCCAGTCCAGAAGACTCGATCAAGTAGATACAGATTATGAGGACGAAAATGATGTGGATGTACTTACTCAGATATTCGATGAAGATTCTAGATCAATTGAAGTGGAAGCTGTGAAGAAGTACAAGATCGTTGAAGCCTTGGATTCTCAAGTATGCAAAACCCAAGAAAGGCTTGCAAGATAGATTGAAGAAATGAGCATTGCTGCAGAGAAAAAGTTGAAGGCGATGAAAAGGTTTGTAGACATTGAGTAAGAAAAGCTGGCTCTTGAATCAGATATTCGATGAAGATTCTAGATCAATTGAAGTGGAAGCTGTGAAGAAGTACAAGATCGTTGAAGCCTTGGATTCTCAAGTATGCAAAACCCAAGAAAGGCTTGCAAGATAGATTGAAGAAATGAGCATTGCTGCAGAGAAATAGTTGAAGGCGATGAAAAGGTTTGTAGACATTGAGTAAGAAAAGTTGGCTCTTGAATCAAACACGAGATCATGGTTATGGAAAAGGATTAGATGACGATAAATGAACTTACAACAGAATATTGGATGAAGTGTAAAAGACAAATAATTTATGGTAACTTAGGTAACTCGTAGGTTATTGTGAACCAAGCAATTTGTATTCTTAATTATTTGATTTGTATTAGTTGAGACGTTATATGTAATTTCCTAGAAAAGCAGTGATGTATCTTTGTTATGTTAATCACAATACTTCTGTTGTAGAAACTTAATAAAAAAACACTTTAAATAATAGAAACGGTAACATGTACTTATAGTTTACCCTAACCAATCAAATAAGGAGTCAATAAGCATAAACATATAAGTAAACTAATAATTTCCACGACAATTTCAAATATGATCTATTAGATCCTTTTTGGAGTTTATTGTGCAATACCGCGTTCCGGTATGTTATTTGTTGGTCCATGTGAATATTGTAATATTCTTTGGTTTGCAGAATGTTTTCTTGAAATAATGCTGATATTTGGTTAGCACCATCGTATTCGTAATGACAGCCTTCTTCCCTACCTTCTTCGTTTTCGGCGATCATATTATGTAGAATTATGCAGGTAAATATTATTTGAATCTTCTTGGATTGCTTTCATAATAAGGATTACTAATCTTTGCAAAAATCTCGATTGGAGGACTTTAAATGCTCTTTCTATATCTTTTCTTTGCCCTTTTTGCATTTCATCCAACTTTATCTGCTTTGGCCTAATTGAATTTTAAAAAACCTTCACAAATGGTGTTCCATTTCGGACAGATTCCATTTTTAAATAATATCCGTGTTCGTATGTGTTTTGGCCTATGGCGGATCTTCCCATTTCCAATGTTGTACAAGCAAGACTTTCTAACATTCTCGTCCATCCTCTGCTCATGCATTTATCTTATTCTCGCAATATCTCTCCTTGGTCCGAAGATCTTAAGTACTCGGTGTAAACATCCATTATAACTTGGTAGAATTGTCTGGAGTTTCCAATGTAGTACTATCTTTAATTCAGTATGCATTGTCTAACGCATTCGTAGTGGTACCATAAGCTAACATCCTCAGAGCAGCTGTCATTTATACGGTCATATTTTGATGTTGGCTTAAACCATGTTTTTTTGAAGCGTGTGCCTTATGAATAATAAAGTAATAATTACTGTAAGTTGGACTTGGATTGAAGTAGTCTTGCATTAAAGTTCTATGAAATGCAAAATGATTGCAATTAAATGTTTCAATCAATGATTGAACACTATGCTTCTCGAATTCTGATCCACAAGCTTCATGGTGTAGTTCTATTATTTCTTGTTCTTCCTCGAATTGTTCTTGTTGATCGCTTCTTCATCAGAAGCACTATCAAAAGTCATAACACAATCAATATTTAATTGGTTTTCGTGTAAGGAAGTTGATATAAGTTTTTAACACGTCGTATAAGATAAATGTTGGTATCCTTAAATAAGAGAAGCAATGCTTTATGAATGTTGGTATCCTTAAATGAGAAGAAAACATAAGGCGTTGCTGGTGAATTCTGCTTCAGTAAATGATGGCAATGGTAGAACAATATTTTTCAGGGAGTTGTTTATTCAACCGTAACCTTTAATGTCATCAACTGTACCGTTATGATAGCATATGGTGGAATCTGCTTTTATTGGTAGTGTTAATGTTATGACAATAATTATTAAGAAGTTGTCTTTTCAACATTAACCTTTAGCGTCATTTACTGTACTATTATGATAACATATGGTGGAATATGCTTTTCTTAATATTGGCTTTGTCAGGACAATAATTTTCAAGAAGTTGTCTTTTCAATTTTAACCTTTGATGCCATCTACTGTACCGTTATGACATCATATGGTGGAATATGCTTTTGTCAATAGTGGCAATGTTAGGATAGGCCTGTAAACGGTCGGATATAGATTCAGATAGTATCATATCCGTATCCATATTGAAAATCATTTTCGAATATTGGATATCCATATCCGCGTATGCAGACGGATATCAGATATTCTTCGATCAGATCGCAACCAATAAATCTAAACAAATACAAAATTTTGATTTTTTATAAATCCATTTCAGTATTAAAAATATAAAAAATGGTAAATACGCTAAGAAAAATAATTTTAAGCAACAAATATTGGTTTTTCGATGTATATTAATTTTTTTTACCAAGAGAAAATAGTAAAGAGAATCATTTTATGTACTAAAATACAAAAAAAAACTATAATCTTGATAAAAATCGAACGGAAAATTATCGGATACTGATATGACCATATTTGCATCCATATCTGTTTTTAAGTTATCGGATAATTTTTCATATTTCGAATACGGATATGGACATATTTCGGATACGGATATGGACATATTTCAAATTTTTCGGGTGCTCATTGACAACCCTATGTTAGGAGAATGATTTTTACGGAGTTGTCTTTTCAACTTTTACCTTTGATTTCATCTACTGTATCGTTATGGCAACATATGGTTGAATCTGCTTTAGTAAAAGGTGGAAATGGTTGAACAATTATTTTCAAGGAGTTGTCTTTTCAGCAAGTCTATTAGCTACAATTTGTTTGTTGGATGGAGTCAGTTATTACTACGGGTGCCGTTATCATGAGAAGTTGAAGTAGATACATTCATATAATGGAAGTACACTAATGCATTCATTACTAGAATCGAACAACGCATTTTCTAGCATAATGATACAATGTCACTCGTCTAACTATCATAAACTAAAAATTATGACAAATAAAAGATGGTCTAAGTTGGTTCCTTAGCAGTCTAATCTCATCGGCTATTTCCTTCATGAAGTCTAGATTTTTGAGAGTGGCTTGTCGAACCAAATGTTAGACCTGCACTTTCGTTGAGGACACCGAAAGTAACGATGCTCGATATCCCTTTCAACTGTTACTATGCCACTATGAGCTATCATGCCAAACTTGCAAAAAAACACATCAGAGTTCGCCTCTTTATAAGAGTTATTTCGCATCGCTAAACCGACACTAGACTCACTTGATTTTGTAGCAACACTAAATCCTGTCGCTTTTCTGCTATGTAGTCAACAACACACTGAGGTAGAGGATATCAACCCACTCATGAAAATCACATCTATGAAATGACATTTTAGATGACGTCCAACATCAAAACAATATTTTACGACAGATATTGATGCTTCATATGCACATGGACAACAAAGTGTTTCCGAGTCACCTACTACCACTTCTTGTTGTTATAGGCGAGTTTGTTCTACGCGAGTAGGTCGTAGTGAGTTGTGGTACATTGTTTGATATTGAAATAAATATTGTTTCTTTTTTTAAACGGTGCAACTTATACATGCAACATTTATAAGGTTTAGAAAGACCAGAACAAACACAATAATAAGAATGGTTGAGGGAAAAGAATGCAGTGTGTTGTCACAACTTTCGTATTAAGCGAGGGTAATGGTGTGAGAAAACGTGTAAGGTACCAACGTCATAGAATAATCAACATCATTGTACATTCCAACATCAGTGTACAAGAAATACACCGATATTCAGTTAAGTAAAAGCATACATGTGCATGCAAAACTAGGTAAACATTATAACATAATCATCACTGTACATACCAACATCATCATATATGCCAATACAACATCATAAAAAAACATACTCAATAATGTAAAAACGTTCATGTCCATACATAAATGTACCACTAATATAAAACAAACAGAAATGTATAAATCAAATAAATCAATCACATACGTTGAATGTCATAATTATCCGCTCATCCTAGGGAAACTGCACCACCATCATTGCAACCTAATCCACCATTGAAACCATCATCGACTATAGTCCTAACCACCCTCATCCACCTGAAAGATTGCCAACTTAGCTTGCGAGTGCTCAATCTATTTCTCTAGAAGATGCATGGGTGGCATTCTACAACTCATGCTAGGTCTGGATATGATCGAGTGTCATGTGTTGAAACGCGCCAAAGGATCATCACGACTCATCCAATCTGTGGATGCATACTGTAATTACAAATAAATTTGATTAAGCAACATATAATTGCAATATGAAAGTTTGTGAACAAAGTTGTTAAGTTACCTTAAACGAAGGATATAAGCCAACCGAAGGAACAACATAAACCCATCATCTATGGACAATCAAGAGGCAAGTCAATCAATGTACCGATGATGTCATATGCCATAAATATGGTGTTGAGCTTTAGCTGCATGGACCGATGAGAGAACTGGAGGGGCATGAGATCAAAAGTAAACTAGAGCAAATAAATATAATAAATGCCTGCAAAACCGCGTCACTCATATTAGCACTGTCCATATGTTCTATAATGTACATATGTCAAAGGAGTAGCTCTGCAACTATGATAGCTTTATTATCAACATGAAATAAAATAACAGTATTGGACGTAGAAGTCTCGTACTCATCATAAAATGAGTATCCTATTTGGTTTCCTTATTTTTATACCAGCCATCATGTAAAAGTCAATTGGAGTAATAACCGTCTTGAAATCAAGAAAATGGAATTTCAGTGTATATGTTGTATGTCATAATCTCTCGACTAGGACTGATATGATTGGACGATCAAAAAACTGGATAAGCCTAATTGTAAGAACTAGACAGATGGATTAACCTGAAGCCTAATTAATAGTGCACGAGGGAGTGTCGTAAAACTACGCAATGCACTTAGACCAACTACCTGATACCCGACATTTGATATGTTTGGTTTATATAATAAATAACTATGCATAATTAATATTCGATTAATCTAAAATTGCTACACTAGAAATTATATAAATTTAACCTTTTACTCAACATTTGATATGTTTGGTCTATGCTATAAATAGCCTGGTCCGGCCCGCCAGTATATGATGCCTTAGACGAAACAAATTTTTTATCATTTTTTGTTGCCCCACTTCAAAAAAATAACAATACATTTATATGTTCAAAATAAAATGTAATATAATTATAAAATTTAATGCCGATTACAAAATATTGTTAAACTAAATCATTAGTTTACATGTCAAAATATCTAAATCTTAACATGGTATCATGCCAAAATACAAGCTAACGAAGATGATCTCCTCATAGTTAAGTTTATCCAAGTACTCATTTTCAATTGAAATAATAGCTAATCTACTTAATCTCTCTTGCAACATAATGATTCGAAGATATGTTTTTATCATTTTCAATTTTGAGAAACTTCTTTCCGCCGTTGCAATCGTGACCGAGATTGTCAATAAAATTCAATAAGCAACCCAAACATTTAGAAATCCATTTACATCCCTATATTGACCTCAAGAAATTTAGAATATAATTGATTTAGTTACTTCCGATGGTAGAATTCCTTTTAGTTGTCGAAGCTCAAAGAATAATTTTTTACCACAAATATCTTCCTCTTCATCGTGTTCTAAAAAACTTTCTAATTTCATACAATGCTTTTTCAATTCCTCTTCATCAATAGTTTTAAATCTCAAATTTAACAAAAAGCCAAAAGTTCCTTCATAAAGTTTAAATTGCTCAGACCGATTTCTAAGTGATGTTAAAGCTTGATCAATTATATGAAGAAAATAAGTAACTCTAAAATTGTCCTTGAGAGATTGTTTATCATCATTCTCTACTATATCTTCATCAAATTGTTTTTTTATGTACGATTCTCTTTTCAAAAAACTTTGGATCAATACCAACATCATTTACAAGCTCTTTAGCGTCCTTCATCATTGTTTCAAATTCATCCTCTCTAAATTTTTCAAAAAATACCACAAGCTCTTTAATTTTTGTAATTGCATCTTCGATATCCATTTCTTCTCGTTAAAGTATTTTACTTACTCGATTAATATTTTTCAATATTGTGTACCAAATACACAAACTAATTAAGAACTCAAAATTTTTCAAAGCATTTTGGCACAATCCTTTAGCCTCCATCACAACATCATCTTTACAATTATTGCAATGTCAATTAAAGCATCTCTTAACTTCGGTGCTCGAGTTCTTATTGCTCTAACACTTTCAATATAGCTTTCCCAACGTGTTGCCAATATAGTTTTGGAGTCAAACTCTTCACATATCTCCAAAGTATTTCCCATCGTTGAGTTGAGCCGGAAAATAAAATATAAATCTTTTAAACAAAAGCAAAAAAATTCTTGCTTTCGTACATGATTTCGCCATATCACATAAAGCAAGATTTAGACTATGACACCCGCATGAAATGTAGAAAGCTCTAGGATTTATATCAAGTAGCCTTTTTTGTACACCTTGATGTTTACCTACAATAAAGTCAATTAAATAGTTAATGTTATAGTCAAGCATGAGGTGAAATTTAATTTAACCTTATACCTTTCATATTTGAACCATTATCACGGCCTTGTCCTCTCACATCATTGATATCAAGTTTGAGATCATTCAATACATTTTGAAGTTCTTTGAAAAGACCAAATCCAGATGTATTGTCGACGGTTATAAATCCAAGAAAATATTCCTCCACTTTAATATCATTTGCATCGTCAACATTCACACATTTTATAACAATAGACATGTGCTTCTTATGACTCAAATCCGAAGTGCAATCAAGGATAATGGAGACGTACTTCGCTTTCTTTATTTTTGTAAGTATTGTTAATTTGATTTTATTAGCCGACGAATTTATCAATTCATTTTGAATTTTATGGCTAAGATAATGATTATTGATCTCATTATTCACCACACGTCTAAGATGCTCTTTCATAATTGGATCAAACTCGGCTACAAATTCAATAAGTTGACAATAAAGTCCATTATTTTTCTCATAATTTTTTTCATTTGATCCACGAAATGGTAAATTATTTCGAGAAAGTGTCTTGACAACATCAATTATACGCACAAGTACTTTTTTCCAATGTTGTTTCTCTTGATCAATTTGAGCTCCATTGTATTATCAATTGTTGCTTTTTGTTGAAGCCCTTTATGCAAATTAATCCATTTGATAAGATTTGCGTTGTGCAGTGGATTGCTTTTGTGCTCTATTAACTTGGCAGATAAATTATGCCAATCATCGATTCCTTCATCTGCCAATTTGGATGATTTTTGTGTATTTTTAAATAGCTTGCAACAAAAACAAAAAACTTACATGCATTTGAATACACA
Organism: Allium fistulosum; assembly: GCA_030737815.1. Classification (NCBI taxonomy): domain Eukaryota; kingdom Viridiplantae; phylum Streptophyta; class Magnoliopsida; order Asparagales; family Amaryllidaceae; genus Allium; species Allium fistulosum. The sequence goes on along the minus strand of CM060907.1, from coordinate 637,285,133 downwards.
AGCCATTTTCTTTCATGCTCTTCTCCACGTGGATAGCCACCAATGTAATGTTTAGAAGTAAAGTGTCTACCATTAATCTTATTTCTTGGAAATACATCGTTTTCTTTTAAAATTTTGATGGGACCACGTTGAATTAACATAATTCTTTTAGTATCGGTAATTCTTTTCCATAATCCTGGATCATAATTGATATCAACATTTCTTTCAAGATCAAGTATCGGTACATCATCAACATCTTCTTCGTTAGCATTAACATCGACATTTACATTATTATCCTCTTCCGAAACTTCTACAATATGATCTTCAACTTCTACTTCAATATTACCGTTTATAGGCTCTTCATCTTCGTCGATATCAATATTACAACCAATATTCTCATGCTCCAAATGAGTTTTTTCAACTTGACTAGAATTTGAAGTTTGAATTTTTTTATTTCTTGCTTGAAATAAATTTGAAATTGAGCCGACTAATGATTTTGCTTCTTCATCTTTGCGTTGTTTTTTCTTCCTATTTTGATATCCAGAATTCTGTTTTCGAATCCTATATCAAATACACAACATAATATTATTAATCTAATAATAATGCTAGCATTTTACATACCTCAAAAATAATAAACAATTTTACTATGCATAATTTAACAAGTTTAATTAATCAACTGAATTTGTAACATTGTACATAAATCAATTGTGAATCGTGATTAATTTAGATCAATTTTAGCTTAACACATACACATTTGATTAATTTATCAATGCAAGAATTCAATTTTTTGATTCATTCATAATAAAAATATGACAACATAAATTATTTGATTCATTCAACAAACTAACCGATATCAAACCAATGTATCAAATCAATGGCAATGAAACCAATATCAATTATTTGATTCATAATTCATTCAACAAATTATTTAATTCATTAAACAAATTAACTAGTGATATAAAACTAAATTAAACAATATCAAAACTAATAGAAAACTCACATTTTTATTTGTAGTTGTAGTAGAACAGCCCTCCCTTTTCAGAATTCATCACTACAAGTCTACTGTCTACAGAGTAACAGAGCAAGTTAACCACGAACCCTTGCTGTCACAAAATGAAAAACGCAAGCAGCGCAGCAACTCCCCTAAAAACGCAGCCAACAAATCAAAATTGAAACTAAAATTAGAATAATTCGATTTAACTTTCAAGGCAACTAGCAAGTAAAATCGAACCCCAACGCAAATCGAATTAGTCAATGGAAGGGAGGAGACCAGCGAGGAGACAGGAGACGCACCTGTTCAGGCTGTTCCGGAGGCTGGAGCTCGTGATCGGCGAGTCGGCGATGTCAGTGGTGGCGGCTAGTGGGTGTCGGCTGTGGCAGATGGTTGCGGGCCTTGCGGCATCGTGATTGGCGACGTCAGTGACTCAGTGGAGCAGTGGGCATTGGAGGCGCAAAGCCCGATTTATTTGCAGTAGCGTAAAAATTATTTTTGTTGCCCCTCTGCGATTGCTGTCCTAGACATTTGTCTTGCCTGTCTTGGGCTTGGGCCAGGCCTGTAAATAACGATGCATAATTAATATTCAATTAGTCTAAAATTGATATACTAGCAATTATATAAATTTAACCTTTTATTGTCAGGTTTTGATTACGGTTATAAGTAAGAAGTATAATTTTTTTTTATATAAACTTACCTCTACGGACTCTAATGCGGTAAATACACGATGAATGTATCCAGCTGAAAGCTTCGGTAGATTTCATAAATCGTTGATCATTGTATTGTTCAAACCAACGTGAATCGGACCAGCTTCCTCGTGTGTCTACATCTGAACAGTTCGTCTAGCAATTTCGGTGCCAACCGTGACATTTTATCGTAATTTGAAATAAAAAGAGAAAAAGAATGTAGATAATGAAAATTCTGAGACGTGTAGGGTTTTTGCAAGTTTTCGTAGGCACTTCCCCTCAAACGTCTATTTAATATGCGTTTGAGGGTTGAGCACCTATTAATGTGTTAAGTAAGCATTTCAGACGCCTATTTAATAGACGTCAGTTGGTTAGGTATCTAACAATCCGTCGTCTGTTTAACATATGTTTGATTGTTGGGCCCCTGAATCCAGCCTCTGATATTCAACCGCTTGAATAATAGAGAATTCAACCGTCGGAAATGCTCTGAAAGGATTACCGTTCCATTCTAAATAGTTGCTTGTTTAGGATTGTTGTAAGCAGCATAGTATTGCATTGTTTGTGCAGTATAGAATATGCAGAATTCTGGATAGAACAGTTGGGCCGTGGTCCAAAACACATACATTAGAGCATTTGCTGAAGTTCCAGTACTCTGGTGTCAGTATTAAAAGTTTCTGTTTATTCCATGCTTCAAACCTGTTGCATATAAAATATAGCACATCCTAGGAGGTTAGGGCCTCCAACAAATTGAGTGAATGTAAAACAAGCGTTTAGGAGTCCCTGCTTAGTCTCTTAGTTTGGGGGTTTGGGGGGGGGGGGGTGGTTTAATATGAATTTTGGTAAAATTCTAGTTAAAACTAAGTAAAAATTAATGTAATTCGTTCATTGCCTAGCTTGGTGTTTTTGGAACTCTTGGGAGAACGGCTAAAAGTTCAAGTTAATTATTATTTTCCCCTTCAGTGCCGTTTCTATCGCAATTTCATTTTTTTTGTGATTTGAATTTCGTTTAGGTTGAAATTGCTGGACAAGTCATGGGCAATGGATCTGGAAAAACATGGGAAGAAGCTAAGATGAAGGTTTGCCTTGTCATTTCTTCTTTTGCTACAAATAATGCTTGATAAGAACTGGATGTTCAATTACTGTTGTAATAACTTCACAAATGCTTTTGATGCGACAATCACTCTGGCCTAAAGTTCTTTGTAAAACTGTCATTATCTACAGGCTGCTGAGGAAGCTCTAGAGTCATTGAAATCTATGCTGGGTCAGTTCACACACAAGCGTCCAATTTCGCCCAGGTACAAATTTCTTTTTTTCTTTTTCTTGCGCATCTCCTTTTCAGATACTAATTTTTATGGAAGTTTTCTTTTTCCCCTTCATAAAAATCAGGTCACAAGTAGCATCTTCACACAAGCGACTGAAACAAGATCTATCACGTGCAATGCAAATAATTCCGTCTTCTGGTAGATGACCAAAGTGAAGGTTGATACAGGTATGCACGTTGCTACATATTTTGAACGTCTCTTTTATTATGAACCCTCTTTTAGTGGCCATATTACATATCATCACACAACCTTCTACGTTTCCAGTTCAGCCCAAGTTGTTTTCCGAGGAGGTCCCATAAAATTTGAGTTAAAATTTCCAGTTATCACAATCATGGCCAATGCTATGCAATTTGACTATTGAGAGATGAAAGGAGCAGAAGAGCTTTGTAAAATATGAGTGTACTTGAGAATACGGTATGTGATGTCAATTATCTCATCTGAATACGGCATGTCGCACTGTTGTTTTTATCAGCATGTACTATACTTATGTATGTAAATTTAGCAGCAGCCATTTTTGGATATCTAGAAATGTTGTTTTTGTTCAATATCGTGTTTGGTAAATGCTAATATCATTCGAGACTGGATGCATTATTCTATTTGGCGATTTTCTTCCGGATCAAAAATTTCTTTCTTTTTTCCTCAAAGACCATCTCCAACAATTATGTGAAATTTGAGAAGTTCGCAAATATTTAAAGCGGGTGAAACCAAGTAAAGATGCAATACAACATATCATCAGAGAGTAGGTTGCAGTGGCATAATGAAATCCCTTAGAAAGCCATGGATTTGTTAAAACCGCTTCATTTGGTTCCTCAATCAAGAAGATCTCTGGATAGGATTTTATCATCCCACTCTAAAGAACCTTTCAAAAAAAGCTACCAAAATTGAATTCAAATCGACCAAAGAATTCCCATACGGATATGTTCACGTTTTTTCATCACTACATATATTTTTCATCACAGTTGTTAAGATTGAAAAATGACAAACTCTAGTAGGAGCAAGTAATTAGAGCCATAGGTATGACGGCTCTTCTTTGGCGAGGTATTGCATCATCATGGATGTCATGATGTTATTTGGTGCAAGGAACTAGGGATAGCAATGAAACGGGTTTAGGGTCTAAACCCGCTAGATCCATTTCTGTTTTGATCTGTTAAAACCCGTCCGATTGGGTCATCGGGACGAGTAGACCCACGATCCGTTTTTAAGAGCTCCGGATGTAGGGTTGGGTTGAGGCTTGGCCGATCCGCTCCAATCCAACCCGTACTACTAAAATTTCATAAAATCGCTTTATTATGATGACGATGATTTGTTAATCCTTTTATACATAAACGGTTATAACATGGATTTTCTAATGTTCCATTTAATAATTTATATAATTTTTATGATATTAAGTTGCATCACTAATAATTATACAATAATGTATGCATGTTTTTCTTGAACAGCTATCATGTACTTTATTTATATTATCTTATTTATCATTGTAAACAGACTGATATTTATATTTATTTTATCATTTAGTGACAATCCCTTTTACAAATAAAATAAATATATGTACATTAATACATAATTTTGAATGAATATGTAATGTTTCATCGGGTCTTGGAGCGGAGCGGGTCTACCCTAACCCGTATAGGCTCCGGATATGGAGCGAAAGTTCAGACCCACACCGAATCTACGGAACGGGTTTAGGGCAGGGTTTATAAAACCTTGGTGGGTCTGGGGTATAAAAAACCCGTCCCATTGCCATCCATACAAGGAACTAAATATAAAAGGGTAAAACAAGCTTAGTCAAGTAGGAAGCAATGGTTTCAAATAGTGGAAATTTGTATCCAACCATTATTTTCAAGTTTAATACGCGAAAAATCTTTGTAAAAAATGTATTTTAAATTACACTTCTATTTTTGTTTGATAATTCTCTTTTCTTTTCTTTTTTCAAAAATTAAATCTGAATTTAAGCGCATGTTCCTATATTTGAAACTAATTTTTTTTTTGAAAAAAAAAAGCATTTTTTCTAATACTTTCGTAGGTCAGGAATGTAAGAATGTCCGCCACCGTCCCACCTTCTTTTAACTTAGACCCTCACAGAGCCACTTTTCAATCTCAAAAAATAAAAATCCATGGATGTTCATAAAACTTATTTTTTACTCTAAATATTTGTATTTTTGGCTGAAATTGAAAGCAATGGGTGTTCATAAAACTTATTTTTAAAAAGGGACGACCGCGTTTTTAAAACTTAAAGTGTGTTTTACAGAAGTAACATTTCAAATATCTATACAAGCAAGCAGTGGTTTTTTGAAGACGCAACTTGTAGTCGCTTTTGAAAAGGACTGTTAAATGAACTCCATTTTATTAAACTGATCTTCACCCCCTTTTTCAAAAATGTAGTCTCTTTAACAATGCTCTTTGAAAAACCACATCATCATAAATATAACAAAAGGGGATGACCATGCATATGGAAGATTTCAACATTCATTTAGTTGCCCACTTACGATTGGTACATATATTTGCACTAAAAAATTAGCTGTTGTTCAAAGTTTTCGAACAGTAGAGGAACTGCTGGAAATGCTCCAGTCTATTGTGCATTGCATAAAATCATCGATCCATGTGCTCCATGCAATCAAAAGTATTCATTAGTAGATAACTAGAACTAGGAAAATTGGTTTCTAACTTGTTAGATCCTAGGATATGTTCAGCCAGTGGCGTAGCCAGGATTTTAACCTGGACGAGGCACAATTTGAAATGTCGAGGATTCGGAGGCGATAGTCCTCAAAATTTTTTTTATTACAATTATTCAATATTGGTTTCAGTGTTGCAAGAAAGTTGAGCAATGATTTCAGTATTGCAAAAACAATTCAAAACATCATATTCAGTTTAAGGCTTTGCATTTTGAAACATAATATTATTAATTAATCTAAGCATAACTTAAATTAAACACTCCATATTCATTAAAACCAATGAATAAATTAGACAAATTAGTAAAACCGGAGAAGATGCATTTAATAAACAAATTAGGCATTAGAAACATTCAATAAACAAATTCCCAAACATCAGTAAACTTAACCATTCATAAGCATTAAGTAAAAAAAAATTATACAAAATTAATGAGTAAATCAAAATTTGAGAGGACTAGGGTTTAAAAAAAAATTTGCTTTCCTGGGAGGGTCACGTGACCCCCCCAAAGATCAATATGTGGCTCCGCCACTGTGTTCAGCCAAAGAGGTTGCACTTTTTAAATGTTGCATTTATCATAGTTGATATATATAACAACCCTCTAGTACTATAAACAATATCGATAAAATTAATCACTAGTCTACTTCTAAATACTTGTAATACAACTAAGTTATTAATACCTAATGATCCTCCGAACAATTTTGTGGTAACATACATCTCAGCATAGAGTAAACTACAGTAGAACATGATACTATATCAACTGTGAACTATGCTTATGACTTCGAGCACAATATAAAACATACATGACGTACTCATGTAAAAAATGATTGGATATGATAAAATGACATTAACTAGGCTTCTACACATACAAAGTAATAATACTCTATGTTGTTCTAGCCACCATTGCATCGCCTCATGTTCGAAATGAAATCTTTGCATCCAAACTGGCATCTAAGGTGGCTCTTGATCTACCCGATCAACGAGTACTCAGGTGTGTCCATACCCTTCTCAAAGTTATTTTTCTATCATTTGGTTTATGAAGGAACTGGGTCAGGTCAGTCCGTAGCGGAAGAAATAGGTGAATTTCAAAAATTTTAATCATTTTGGATCTTTAATAGGTCTAATAAGAAGCTTAACTTCATTTGGAATTTTTCTAGGTTTCTTTTAAATAAAATCAATATTTTATTTAACTTCATAAATAAGGTTTCACTTTAATTTAATGTGCATGTAAGTTAGAGTATATCAAATATACTTATATATATATATTTGTGTAACGTTTACTTTTCAATTTTATTTAGAGAAGAAAATATTTCATTTTCTTTCTCTTAATCTATTCAATTAATGAGGGGGCATACATTTATTTGAAGAAGAAAACTTTTCCTTTTCTTTCTCTTAACTTATTCAATTAATGAGGGGGCATAAACTTATGTAGAGAAGGAAACCTTTCATTTCCCTTATCTTAAATTATTCAATTAAATTTAGTCAGAGAATGAAGGTTTTCATTTTCTTCTCTTAGTTAAATTAAAGATTTAATTAATAAAATAACATTAATAACTAATTTAAATGGCATGAATTGTAAATATATTCACAATAAATATTGTGCAAGTGCAACATGCATGGAGTGTGCGTAGTCAGTGGTAATTGATATGTATACATAAAATAAACAAGAATAAATTGAATGGTTATTACATAGGAATTAAAATGGAAATAAATAAGGGATGACAAAGGTAATTGATACAGTTTCCCTTTTAATAAACTTAATTAATGCAACATATTAATGACAATCAATAGGTACCATAATGTTTTGTATGTATACATTATTGTCTTAATTAAAAAAGAGAAAAGATTTCATACTATGACAATATATGTAAAGAAAAATAAATTTTACATGAACACATACAAATAAATCCAAATATGTATATATGGAATTCAATCAAAGCTTTCTAACAATATAAATTAGATAGTTACTGTTGTCAATTTCAAAACTTTGATTTGTTGTTAAAATTCCTTTTATTCATATATAAATATCTAATGCAATAAAAAGTGCAAGTAATACATGCAAACATACATACATACATGTATTAAAATTCAAAACTAAAATTACAATTTTTTTATGAAAGATTAAAACATAGATCTACAATTGAAACATTGTATTGATTCCATATAAATTTCATTTTTAACTTTAAATATAATTCAATTCAATCAATCAACATGAAAATGTAAATCTCCGGATTTAAAGAAATGGAATTTAAATTAAATGTTAAAACATAGAACTAAAATAAGACGTTGTATTTTAAAATATATAGATTTAGTTTCAATTTAACAAAGTAAAGAAAAACAGCTAATCAATTCGAACATGTAAACATTCGGATCTGAAGAATTACAATATAATTAGAATGTTTAAAAATATAGATCTACACTTAAATGTAGTTTTAAAACATAACCAAATTTAATTTTGATCTATCAAATGAAAACTCAATCATTTCATTCAATAAATAATTTAAATCTTTATAAACAATTTTTTAATTAAGTAAGACAATCATCATACAAATTATGAAAGTCAAATTAAATTTCCATCAAACATTGCAAAATCACTATCTATATATAGAAAATGACATATGTTGCTTCCCAATTCTTAAAACACACCTTGTTGATGTTGCCTTTGATTTGCACCTTGAACGAAGAATGCTTCTAGATTCGATTGAATCACCATAGGTGTTGCTTAGAAATCACATCTTGAATGATGATATCTCCTCAGATCTTCAAGATCCACATCCTATCCTTGCAAGAGATGGATGAACCACTTTTGTTTTATTTTATTTGGAGTTGAAAGATTTTGAAAATTCGTTTTCTTTGTTTTGTTTCTGCCATGAAAAGTTAGGAGTAGAGAAAGAGAAAGAATGAATGAGAAGGAAAATGAATTGTGCATATAGAATGAATTAGAGAATATGTTTTATTTGAAAGAATGAAACTTTTCTCATTCTTTAATTAAAACTTACCTAATTAATTCTCTTAATTGTCTCTCTCTCCAATCCTTTATTTACACGTATGTCATCAAATGACATAAAATTTTCACAAATCGTGTCATCAAATGACATAAAATTTTCATATCATCAAATGACATAAAATTTCCATAAACCATTTCATGCAATTATCTTTAAATTACATCGATATCATATATCAATGCGCGCAAATATAACTTTTATAAATGCATTAAAATAATTACAAAAACTTTCAAACATCAAATAAACAATAATTATTATTTCTCAAATATCAATTAATTTAATCAATTTAAAACATTTTAGAAATTAATTAAATCATGTGTTTTTTTAGAGAATTCATCATTACGGTTGTGCGACTCAAATGTGTAAATTCAGTCAGCGATTAATACCGAACTATTCGAATATTAACGTTCACACATCACTTAGCAGGTGGTGTGACATTTTGGCCGAGTTTATCACTTACACATCTTTTGGTAAAATCCAATTTTACTTATTATAAGCGGTACCTAACAGCGGCAATTATTTACACCAATTCTCTTCGTCAAAACTATATCACTTTGGATTTATGGAATTTGATAATGGTCAAAATTCCAATATCATCCATATTCAACTTTATAGTCCAAACACAAAGTCCTTGGTTTAATAATAACAATTATTATTAACCGAAATGCTCCGACAAGAGACTTTGACTTTGAGTTGACTTCAGTTGACCATGATACTAAGCTCATATAACCGAGGAGACGAATCCTCTCTTGAATAGTGTTTCACTTCCAAAGCTTCCACTCGACCCAACTATAGTCATTCGATGGACGTCGTGCCGCGATTTAACTATAATCAAAGCGGAGCTTCCACATTAAAGATCAATAGTATTCTCAAGCGACAGAACTGTGTAAATTAGTCACATCGATATTCTCTGCTTGACCTTAGTTATATTAACCAACAGAAAACTATCGAGTGAGTCATTCCGTAGTTATTCAATAACTATCAGTATGTAACCCCTTGGTGCCCCCAACCGTCATGAGTAATACACTGCCCAACATTTGGAGAGCGTTACGTAATCTAGTCTCAACGGATACATCGATATCTAGTCTCAATGCATCTTGACTAGGAACATTTAAAATGGTATATTTGTTTCATTGTGATAAATTACTCATGGTTATAACACTTTGTAACTACTATCACAAAACATGCCATTTATGGATTTTCTATTAAATATACTTTTAATTAAATTGATTAATTAATATAACCACATTATATCAAGTATATAATAGAAAGAAAATACCTTTATTTCGAACAAGATTGGTCAACGAGTTAGATATATGTAACAAATTACATAATTGCCCCTAGGGCATACTCCTAATTCTATCAATCTCCCACTTGCACTTGGGGTCAATTATGGAACTTTATTCCAACTTCTCCAATCGGTTTTCTCAAAACCAATTGGTTTAGTACCTTTGTGAACATGCATGCTATTATGTTTTAATTAGCTACTCTGTCAATCAACTCTCTCCGACGGTGATAAATTGTTTTATCATGTGGAACAATTTGGAGTATGTCTTTCGATTTCTAGCGAGTTATTAGTTCTGTTACAAACTATATTGTGGTATTGTTATCATATAACAATGTTATGATTCTCAACATTTGGAATCGGCTCAGTTATAAATTTATGCACTTATATTTTTATATACATTGTTTTTATTTGGGTGCTATTCAAGGCGATGTACTCATCCTTGTTCATTGCATCAGCCACGGTCTTTCATTTGGAACCTTTCCAACTTAAAGATTTGTTATTGACATTATACTCAAAATTACTTGTGAAAGTTTGAGTCTGAATATTCCTTCATAAGGAATTTATTGTTGCTGTAAACAATTCTCTAATATTTCATAAATACATGAGAACACTTCAAACAACTATTTAGTGATATCAATTTGGATTTGATATTTGCCTCATGTATCAAATACATAAACAAATCATGATATCGCAGACAACATTACATGTATGATAATTCCTATTGCCAATGCAAAGGAATCAATCTTACATTTCCGTATTAAACATTTTAATAAGGTATCCTTGTATATCATTTGGGACATTCCCGACATTTTTTATACTTACTATAAAAGACATCATTTATTAATCCAATGTTGAGTATTAAAACAACTAAGGCTGATTTTGACATAAGTACATCGTTAAAATCAACGTGTTATTTACTTATAGTTTAAAAATATCAATGTACCTTTTAACGTTCTTTCTTATGAACACACGCTTCCTCTGCTCTTTGATTGAAAATCAAACTATTTGATATTTCTATCAAAGTACTTATTCAATCTTGATGCTTATAAAATGATACTTTCGTATCATTTCTTGGATCATATCCAAAGACTCACAAACTCAATATCCCTCCTACTGACTTTGAGACATTTTTGGTTAATATGTGTAAACAGCTTACTCTAAATCGTTATTTAAAATTTTCTGTTTCAATATATATGTACCAAAACATTAGGACTTATCAAGCGATAATTTTGTGAGTAAATCCGAACTGACTTGAACACGTGGAATATTGAATCTATTATGCTAATTTCAACAATTAAAATTTGCGATATTATTCTTTTCAACATTGCTCATTTAATTCCAACTGCATTAGTCTTACTCATAAAGACACAGTCGTGGTCGATGAATCATATCCCTTCAGCTACGACCACCAAAATCTATATTTTGAAAGCATACTTGGAATTCTTTCGGATTTGCGCATCATACCATATAGAGTCAATATTCTAGTGGTTCAATTAAACAATTTAGGATTATATATTTTTGACATTAATAAGAAACTCATAGTTTCTCTTCAATGTGCGAGAATACTTATTAGACACTTTAATACGCTGTGTTCGTTTAGGTTAGTTAATTTCATTTCATCTCATCTAATCAGCATTATCTATGAATCGTATCCAATTTCATTTTACCACCAGTAATTCCTCGAAGAAATTTCTTCACAATGAAGTTGGATTTCTTGAAATAACAATTGTTTCTCAGTGCAACAGAATAGGTATTCATAAATGTTTTATGAATTTCTTTATTTATAAAATTGATTTGGTTTTAGTTTACAAAATTTATGTTCAAAAAATAAATATGTCATCCAATGACAGTCTTCCAAAAACTCTTTTGGGGAGATTCATACAAGATCTCTTACGAACAATTATTATGTGCAATCTTTCGACCCGCATAACCTGCCAACTCCTTGGTCTACGACATATTGGAGTTTCTTATAATCCCTTATCTTGTAAAATTTTATAAACTGTTATTCAGATGAAATAATATTAACCTTGTGTACTACTATTAAGTACATTACCTTATAGAAAGAAACTAATTCAACTTCACTCATAATTAATCGTATCCAACAAAGTTCGATTACTCCATATTGATGCATCATTATGTATCACATAGAGGAGTAATTTTGAGATTGAATCTTTATTCATTTTAGGTACGTTCGGAATATTTTCCAATATACTCACTCATTCGATCAAATCAAATCATTTCTATCGCATGTTATTTTATTTATTTCTGTTTTATATTCTATAAGTTTACCATAGATATACTACATGTGTATCAAATACACATGTCCATGTCGATGATAACTTATCGGTGAATATGGCGAAGTACGTGGAATCGTTTTTGTATTTATAGAATTACGACTGCATACATCTATATGTATCAATCCGAAGAGTTCATCAATTCTTATGATACTCCCACTAAATGAGTGCATAGCTCTTTTGTGACGCCCCACCTCTATACCCACGCTAACCAAGAACACTACGATGTAGTGCTGTCAATTAGCACGGAGAATAAGGCTGTGGAGGAGCGACCATCCATGTAACTTCTTTGTGCGAGCACCGATACGTCAGATAGAATAGAATGCATATCTTTTAAGGAGGAAATCCGACATACCGATACAAACACAAAGCTATCACACGGTGGCTATATATATAATCTTCGGAAAACAAACATAGAATTAATCATAACATAAATCAGTCACAGACATCCATATCACAAAGGCGGAAGAAGATATGAATAAATATATAACACATGAAAGTGTACATCAGAGTAGTGGTCGGAAAGATCCACGATAATACAAAAGAATAGCATCACGTGCTATACAAAAGAATAAGTACACAACATAGAGTCTATATCTCAAAGGTGTACATCCAAAAACTACTAATCTAAGTAGTTAGCCAAAAGTCAGAATAATCCTGAAGAGAAGTCAAGCAGAAGCACCTGTAACATCTCGGTCTGACCCGAGTATTATTTATAAGAAAATAATAAACGGATCAGTCTAACTATAAATATCAGATGATATGGTATACAGTAAAAGGCATGACATGAACATGTAATAACCATAGCGACATACTACTATAAGTATGTAAATGATAATCAACAAAAGATTAATCAATATCACAAGAATCTTCTCAAAGATAAGGTAGGGTTTCATACCCTAAACTTGTATTCATAACAAGTCAATAACACATGAATTCACCAATGCACAAAAACTGATATCATATCAATGAAAATCATGAAAATTGGTGAAGCACAAAATTCCAGAAATCATCATCAGAAATCCAGAAAACACATAAAGGGGGGAGGCCTAACACATGAATGGGAGCATGAAAACTCACCTACGCGTAAACACATGACGAGATAATATCTCATGGAAGCTATCCATTAAATTTTTACACATGAATGGCCCGAAGACCATAGGAAATGTGATGGCGAAACATCACATGATCGGGGTATAGTCTCCCACGTAGACAAAGAGACATCGCTCAATCGCTAGTCTAAATCACAAAAATGATCGTCATGATCATAAGGAAGTGTCAATCACACCAAGCTAGTAAATATATGAGTTTAGCTTCATGTCCCATAACCACTTGCTTAACTTAAATATTTACGAACAAGCTGTAAATCTTCACTAGGAAATTGTCACAAAAAGGGTTCAATCGAACAAGTCCAAGAGCTAACCGACGAAGTGAACGCAAGCGTTTCATACCACTCGTTTTACTAAGTCGTTTAAGTCGATTTCTCATTCGAGTGAAGTAAAGGCTTGTATATACTAGTAGATTGAAAATCGGTTTGAGAAAACGAACTTTTGATACTTAAAATAGTGTTGAAATCGCTTTGATGAAAGAGTTTTGATATTTACTATTAGTATTGAAACCTTCATATATCTTTAAAGTGACAAGTCATAAAACGATGGTAGAACAAATCAATTCACGTACGAAGACGTGAGTAAAGTCCAAAGAAGTCAATCCCAAAACCATCAAAGTAGAAATTCTGATAAACGTTTTTCAGAAGAGATTGCCTACGCAGAGTAATACGGGGTTCGACCTAAGGAGAAGTAGGTCATACGACCTAAGGGAAGACTGCCGTGCAACCTAGCTGAAGAACAGGTAAAATGACTAAGTACTAACTCGCGAACGACTTACGACTTAAGGGAGGCAAGCGACTTACGACTTAAGGGATAAGGTCATACGACCTAAGTGGAGAATGCCACGCGACTTAGCAGAAGAACAGGTCGAACGACCTAAGGGAAAAACAGGTCAAACGACCAAGTACTAACTCGCGAACGACTTACGACTTAAGCCATTAGCTCCTGAACGACTTATGCCTTTAGCTCCTGAACGACTCAAGCCAGTAACTCGCGAACGACCTAGCGAAGGCAGAAACGACCTACGACTTAAGGTCATACGACTTAACTGGGCATGCGACCTAACGAGTTAGCAAGGCACGCGACCTAAAGACTTAAGCTTTGAATACGAGCTACGAGTTAGCAAACGAATGTCTTAACGACCTAAGCCTTGAACGACTTAGTGGAACGAACGACTTACGACTTAAGCTCCAATTCGAGCTACGGGCTAAGGGTGGAACGACCTAGTGGAGTTAGGTCGAGGACGACCTACGACTTAAGGCCAGGGCGAGCGAGCTAACTGCAAAACGACCTACAACTTAAGGCCTTTAACTCCTGAACGACTTATACCTTTAGCCCCTGAACGACTTAACACTTTAACTCGTGAACGACTCGAGGAGTTAACTCGCAAACGACTTATGCCTTTAACTCGTGAACGACTCGAGCCAGGCGAACAGAAATACACGCGCGCGACTTAAACCCTTAACTCGTGAACGACTCACGACTTAGGCTTAACTCGTGGACGACTCAGCGAAGGCCAGAAACGACTTAAGGCCAGAAAAATCACCAAAACGCTGAAAATTGCAGTTTTTCGCCAATCCAATCCAAACCAAAGGCAAATGTTGATGCAAATGCAATAGGGGATCATTCCCAGCAGTCCAAGATAGATATAGGCAAGATGTGAGATCAAAAATCTCACCTTTTCCACGAAATTGATGAAGATGAAGATTGAAAGCAAGGGGAAGCAATCCAAAGCTTGAATCCACAATCTTCTACTTGAATTTGATGTTGAATCTCGGATTTGCAATAGAATTTGAGTTGGGAGTTTTAATTTCTCTTTCCCTCCACCATTTTTGAAGAAGCTTGAAGTATTTGATGAAGTGATGAAGAGAAGAGGGGGTTGGGCTGAGTTAATGCAGTCCAAGCCAAAGTCTCAAGCGGGAAAAGTGACGAAAATTTCACTATCTCCAAACATATCGAAGTTTACACTCAAAAAGATCGCAAACGTCATTTTGAACTCAATGGGGGTGGTCTCGAGTCCTAATTTGACCGTATGCAAAAAGTAGCTTTTCGGACTAACATCCGACTAACGATAAAATATTTAAACAAAATATTTAAATATAGAATCGATAGATATGCGGGTTGTTACAGACTCCCCTCCTTAAAGAAATTGCGTCCTCGCAATATATATGATGGAAATAAAAGTAACAACCATAAAAGCATACTAACACAAAAAGAAATTGGGATTAAGAAGTTTACCTTAAAGAGCATGAGAAAGTAATTCCGGATGTGTACGCTCGATGAATTCTCTAGTTTCCCAAGAGCAATCCTTAGGATTTGAGGACCATTGAACTTTAACAAGCGGAACATCTTTATTTCGAAGCCGTTTAATCTCCGAAGCAATAATTCGAACAGGATGCTGCTCATAAGTTAAATTAGGTGAAACTTCAATCTCTTCCACAACACCGGGCTCAAGAGTAGAATCGGAATCCCGAAGGCACTTCCGTAATTGAGAAACGTGAAACACGTCATGCATAGCAGAAAACTGAGCCGGTAATGAAAGGCGGTAAGCCATGGTACCAATACGCTCGGTGATAGGAAATGGCCCAATATATCGAGGCGCTAACTTTCCCGATCGACTGAAACGTACAACACCCTTCATTGGTGAAACACGAATAAATACAAGATCACCAACAGAAAATTCTAATTTCCTTCTTCGGTTGTCGGCATAGGATTTTTGTCTACTCTGGGCTTCTTTCATCCTATGTCGAATAAGTTCAATCTTTTCAGTGGAATCTCGAATAAAGTCTGGTCCTAAAACCAGTTTCTCACCGGCCTCAAGCCAACAAGAAGGAGATCGGCATGGCCTTCCATAAAGTGCCTCGAAAGGAGCCATACCAATACTAGATTGGAAGCTGTTATTGTAGGAAAATTCAACAAGTGAAATATGATCTTCCCAACTTCCACCAAAGTCAAGAACACAAGCACGAAGAAGATCTTCAAGTGTTTGATTCACACGCTCAGTTTGTCCATCGGACTGGGGGTGATAAGCGGTGCTAAAATTAAGCTTCGTTCCCAAAGCTTTTTGAAGACTCTTCCAGAATCCACTAGTAAACAATGGATCCCGATCACTAACAATAGAAGAAGGAACTCCATGCAGTTTAACAATTTCTTTAATAAAAAGTTTGGCCAGTAGAGGAACGGTTCGGTTCGACCGAACAGGAATAAAATGGGCAGACTTAGTAAGTCTATCAACAATCACCCATAAGCTATTATGACCCGAACGAGAACGGGGAAGGCCATCTATAAAATCCATGGAAATTTGATCCCACTTCCATACTGGAATTTCCAATGGTTGCAATAACCCACCGGGCCTTTGATGTTCAGCCTTAACAAGTTGGCAAGTCATGCAACACTTAACAAAGTTAGCGATATCAGATTTCATTCCCTCCCAATAATAAAGTCGCTTCATATCAGCGTACATTTTACTGCTACCGGGATGAATGGAATACTTGGAACGATGAGAATCTTCTAGAACGTCTCTACGAAGATCACTAATATTTGGTACGATAAGTCTACCAAATTTTCGAATGCCACCACGAAAGTCGATATCAAAGTCTTTCAAACCTTCAATATCGGTTTTATCCTTAAGATTTTGGCCAAGCAAAGCCAATTCAGGATCTAGTTGTTGAGCTTCAAGAATGCGGTCTAATAAAGAAGGACGAGCCTCAAGGCTACATAAAACAAGAGATGAACACAAATCGGAAACGCGATCTCGAATTTCACAAGTGGATAAAAGTTCGAGATCGTTCCATTCAGATATCATCATGGAAACAATCGCTTGTTGTTTTCGACTAAGTGCGTCGGCAACACGATTCCCCTTTCCGGGAGTATAAAGAATGTCAAGATCATAAGAGGCAAGAAATTCGAGCCAACGTTGTTGACGCAAATTAAGTTCCTTTTGAGAAAACAAATATTTCAAAGACTTATGATCAGTATAAAGAATAAACTTTTCTCCCAAAAGATAATGTCGCCAAATTCGAAGGGCGAAAACGATAGCCGCGAGTTCTAAATCATGCGTGGCATATCTAGTCTCAGCCGGCTTCAATTGCCTAGAAGCATAAGCAATAACACGTTCTTTTTGCATAAGAACGGCACCCAAACCAACGCGACTAGCATCGGTGTAAACGACAAAGTCTTGATTCCCTTCGGGAATAATAAGAATAGGAGCATCAGAAAGGAGTTCTTTTAATTTCTGAAAAGAAGTTTCACATTTGTCTGACCAATTGTATTTAACACCTTTCTTTGTTAAGCCAGTAAGAGGTACGGCAATCTTAGAAAAGTCTTTTATAAAACGGCGGTAATAACCTGCCAATCCGAGAAAGCTACGGATTTCAGTCACGCTTTCTGGTCTCTTCCAATTTTGAATCGCTTCAATCTTTGAAGGATCCACTGATATTCCGGATTCAGAAATAATATGACCGAGAAATTTCACACTAGATTGCCAAAAATGGCATTTAGAAAATTTTGCTTTTAGTTGATTGCTCCTAAGAGTTTCCAATACAATTCGAAGATGCTTTTCGTGTTCCTCCTCGGTTTTAGAAAACACAAGTATATCATCAATAAAGATGAGAACAAACCGATCGAGAAAATCTTTGAAAACTCTATTCATAAGGTCAACGAAATAAGCCGGAGCATTCGTTAAACCGAATGGCATAACTAGCCATTCATAAGATCCATATCGCGTACGGAACGAAGTCAAAGGAATACTATCCTCTGCAATACGAAGCTGATGGAAACCGGTAGCCAAGTCCAATTGTGAAAATACTCTAGCACCAGTGAGTTGATCAAACAGATCATCAATCCGAGGCAATGGATATTTATTCTTAATAGTAAGATCATTAAGCTTGCGGTAGTCGACGCAAAGCCTAAGTGTACCATCGGACTTACTTACGAAAATAGCTGAAGCTCCCCAAGGCGAGGAACTAGAGCGAATAAGTTGCTTCGTCTCCAACTCGGATAGTTGTTTGCGCATCTCTTCATTCTCCTTATTAGACATGCGATAAGGAGGACGAGTAATAGGTTGAGCTCCAGGTAAAAGATTAATTTTGAACTCAATTGCTCGTTTAGGTGGTAATCCTAAAACGGGCTCAAAGATGTCGGAAAATTCACGAACGATGCGAATACGAGAAATGACATCCTCCTCATCATCATTGTCATCATCACGAGGATTTAAAGAATATAATGATGCAACTAAAGCGGAATCCGAATCTTTAAGAATAATAGAAATCTGATTAACAGATTGCGGATGACGGAGATAAATAGTCCGCTCAGGACATAGGATATGAGCTTCATAACGAGTAAGCCAATCCATACCCAAAATCATTCCAAAGCCTAAGTAACGCATGACATGCAAATCGGCTAGGAAAGAAAAATCACATAAAATAATCTCTACGTCTTTACAAAGTAAACTAAGAGTTGCGGATCCACCAACCGGATTCGCAATTCTTAATGAAGTCATTAAAGCAGTAACACTTAAAGAAAAAGTATCGACAAGTTCTTTTGATATAAAAGAATGGGATGCACCCGTATCAAAGAGAACTCTAATTGGTTGATCATGAAATAATATAATGCCATCAAGGACAGAATGTGACATACCTTGACGGCCAGATGTGTTACCAGGGGCTTGAGCCACATTAAGCTTTCCCTCCTTCTGTTGAAGCCTTTTGCATTGGTGCATATAATGATCTGTGCCTTTACAGTAGCGGCAAGAGCGGGGCTTTGGACACTTGTTCGAATAATGGCCCTTAACACCACAGTTGTAGCATTTGTTATCATCAGAGGAAAAAGTCTTTGCAGTAGGAGCTGCTTGTTTACCCTTTTTGTTCGGGTAAGGACCTTTAAATTTGTTGGGCCTCTTTTTGTTGTTAAAGCCAGGTTTGGAAGCTACTACTTCAACATCACTTTCTTTATCAGCCTCTTCAAGACGAAGAGCGATATCTACAATTTGGTCGAAAGAAACTTCTAACTTCAAAAGTAATGGCTTCTTGAGGCTTTTGTTTAAGCCATAAACGAACCTCTGGTTCTTCTTTAGTGGAGTATTTATATATTCGACCCCATATTTGGAAAGGGATTCGAATGATGCGACGTAGTCCGCCACTGAAGCCTGACCTTGAACAAGGTCAATAAATCGCCGAGCCAAAGTTACCTTTTCAGCCTCGGGTACGAATTTCGATTCGAAGCGTTCTCGGAAGTGCTCCCAAGTGAGGTCCGCTTCATTAATTTCGGAAGTGAGAAGTTCATACCAATCCAATGCTCTCTCTTGGAGCATACTGGAAGCCACTTGAACGCGATGCAGGTCGATAAGGTTCATGCGAGAGAAAATTCGATCGCATGATTTTAACCAAGCTTGAACCTCGATAATAGGTTCGGAACCTTTGAAAGGCTTCCCACCCAAATTGGTGTAATCGCTGCACAACCGTGCAAATCCCGACTTTGGGTGAGTAGGTTCCGGGTTAACTCCAGCTGCTTGGGCATTCGTCACTAACTCAAGAAGCTGTTGAGTTGTCATAAAAACTCCATCTCGAGGAGCCGCAGTAGATGTCCCAGCTCTGGGACGGCCTGGTCTTGACATCCTCTTCCTTTAGAAAGAAAGAAGAGAAAGAAGAAGGTTATTCACCAATGAACATCAAACAATCTTGAATGATGAAACAAGGAATCATAAAGAAAATAGGATAAGTCGGTTCGAAGACTCGAGCTAAATCCTGAAACACAACTCCTAAGGTGGACTTAGGACGATGATCCTTGTTAAGTTATTCTACGTTGTTCCGAAGTTTGGCTCTGATACCAAGCTGTGACGCCCCACCTCTATACCCACGCTAACCAAGAACACTACGATGTAGTGCTGTCAATTAGCACGGAGAATAAGGCTGTGGAGGAGCGACCATCCATGTAACTTCTTTGTGCGAGCACCGATACGTCAGATAGAATAGAATGCATATCTTTTAAGGAGGAAATCCGACATACCGATACAAACACAAAGCTATCACACGGTGGCTATATATATAATCTTCGGAAAACAAACATAGAATTAATCATAACATAAATCAGTCACAGACATCCATATCACAAAGGCGGAAGAAGATATGAATAAATATATAACACATGAAAGTGTACATCAGAGTAGTGGTCGGAAAGATCCACGATAATACAAAAGAATAGCATCACGTGCTATACAAAAGAATAAGTACACAACATAGAGTCTATATCTCAAAGGTGTACATCCAAAAACTACTAATCTAAGTAGTTAGCCAAAAGTCAGAATAATCCTGAAGAGAAGTCAAGCAGAAGCACCTGTAACATCTCGGTCTGACCCGAGTATTATTTATAAGAAAATAATAAACGGATCAGTCTAACTATAAATATCAGATGATATGGTATACAGTAAAAGGCATGACATGAACATGTAATAACCATAGCGACATACTACTATAAGTATGTAAATGATAATCAACAAAAGATTAATCAATATCACAAGAATCTTCTCAAAGATAAGGTAGGGTTTCATACCCTAAACTTGTATTCATAACAAGTCAATAACACATGAATTCACCAATGCACAAAAACTGATATCATATCAATGAAAATCATGAAAATTGGTGAAGCACAAAATTCCAGAAATCATCATCAGAAATCCAGAAAACACATAAAGGGGGGAGGCCTAACACATGAATGGGAGCATGAAAACTCACCTACGCGTAAACACATGACGAGATAATATCTCATGGAAGCTATCCATTAAATTTTTACACATGAATGGCCCGAAGACCATAGGAAATGTGATGGCGAAACATCACATGATCGGGGTATAGTCTCCCACGTAGACAAAGAGACATCGCTCAATCGCTAGTCTAAATCACAAAAATGATCGTCATGATCATAAGGAAGTGTCAATCACACCAAGCTAGTAAATATATGAGTTTAGCTTCATGTCCCATAACCACTTGCTTAACTTAAATATTTACGAACAAGCTGTAAATCTTCACTAGGAAATTGTCACAAAAAGGGTTCAATCGAACAAGTCCAAGAGCTAACCGACGAAGTGAACGCAAGCGTTTCATACCACTCGTTTTACTAAGTCGTTTAAGTCGATTTCTCATTCGAGTGAAGTAAAGGCTTGTATATACTAGTAGATTGAAAATCGGTTTGAGAAAACGAACTTTTGATACTTAAAATAGTGTTGAAATCGCTTTGATGAAAGAGTTTTGATATTTACTATTAGTATTGAAACCTTCATATATCTTTAAAGTGACAAGTCATAAAACGATGGTAGAACAAATCAATTCACGTACGAAGACGTGAGTAAAGTCCAAAGAAGTCAATCCCAAAACCATCAAAGTAGAAATTCTGATAAACGTTTTTCAGAAGAGATTGCCTACGCAGAGTAATACGGGGTTCGACCTAAGGAGAAGTAGGTCATACGACCTAAGGGAAGACTGCCGTGCAACCTAGCTGAAGAACAGGTAAAATGACTAAGTACTAACTCGCGAACGACTTACGACTTAAGGGAGGCAAGCGACTTACGACTTAAGGGATAAGGTCATACGACCTAAGTGGAGAATGCCACGCGACTTAGCAGAAGAACAGGTCGAACGACCTAAGGGAAAAACAGGTCAAACGACCAAGTACTAACTCGCGAACGACTTACGACTTAAGCCATTAGCTCCTGAACGACTTATGCCTTTAGCTCCTGAACGACTCAATCCAGTAACTCGCGAACGACCTAGCGAAGGCAGAAACGACCTACGACTTAAGGTCATACGACTTAACTGGGCATGCGACCTAACGAGTTAGCAAGGCACGCGACCTAAAGACTTAAGCTTTGAATACGAGCTACGAGTTAGCAAACGAATGTCTTAACGACCTAAGCCTTGAACGACTTAGTGGAACGAACGACTTACGACTTAAGCTCCAATTCGAGCTACGGGCTAAGGGTGGAACGACCTAGTGGAGTTAGGTCGAGGACGACCTACGACTTAAGGCCAGGGCGAGCGAGCTAACTGCAAAACGACCTACGACTTAAGGCCTTTAACTCCTGAACGACTTATACCTTTAGCCCCTGAACGACTTAACACTTTAACTCGTGAACGACTCGAGGAGTTAACTCGCAAACGACTTATGCCTTTAACTCGTGAACGACTCGAGCCAGGCGAACAGAAATACACGCGCGCGACTTAAACCCTTAACTCGTGAACGACTCACGACTTAGGCTTAACTCGTGGACGACTCAGCGAAGGCCAGAAACGACTTAAGGCCAGAAAAATCACCAAAACGCTGAAAATTGCAGTTTTTCGCCAATCCAATCCAAACCAAAGGCAAATGTTGATGCAAATGCAATAGGGGATCATTCCCAGCAGTCCAAGATAGATATAGGCAAGATGTGAGATCAAAAATCTCACCTTTTCCACGAAATTGATGAAGATGAAGATTGAAAGCAAGGGGAAGCAATCCAAAGCTTGAATCCACAATCTTCTACTTGAATTTGATGTTGAATCTCGGATTTGCAATAGAATTTGAGTTGGGAGTTTTAATTTCTCTTTCCCTCCACCATTTTTGAAGAAGCTTGAAGTATTTGATGAAGTGATGAAGAGAAGAGGGGGTTGGGCTGAGTTAATGCAGTCCAAGCCAAAGTCTCAAGCGGGAAAAGTGACGAAAATTTCACTATCTCCAAACATATCGAAGTTTACACTCAAAAAGATCGCAAACGTCATTTTGAACTCAATGGGGGTGGTCTCGAGTCCTAATTTGACCGTATGCAAAAAGTAGCTTTTCGGACTAACATCCGACTAACGATAAAATATTTAAACAAAATATTTAAATATAGAATCGATAGATATGCGGGTTGTTACATCTTTATTGTTTGAGATATAATTAACAAGTATCATATGATTCAAAATCATACAATAAAATTATTTCTCAAAACTACGGCTTAGTCTATAATTCCAAAATAACTGTAAATAATATTAAATACTTTTGTATTTTCCAATGCATCACTTTTTTTATAAAAAAATTTACCACATTATAGTTTTATTTCACAAAGAATATTCATATTGAAATATAGCTATGTTTGTTTATTTTTTCAGTCGATACCGAAAAATAATCATTATTTCATAAATAATGTATGGTAAGTTTTACGAAAACAATTTTCGTAGTATGATGCAATTAATAAGTGCTATATGGCATGCTCCCACTATTTCCACCATTACTATAATAGCGTACTGTATTCGGAGGTCCATCATTCACTTAATATGATTTGTTTATTTCATACACTGCAACTATTTACAGTGGAGAGTTTGTTGATCAAATATCTTGAGCTCAAAGAAATAAATCTCATAGAAAACAATTTTCTATATGAAAATACATTTTGGAATAGAAATCATATTTTTTATTCCAATATTAAGTATCAATTATTATTACAATTCTCATTTCCAATGTTTCTCCATGAAGCAAAAGTGACTATTCATTCTCTTCATCCCAACTATACCTTAAATTACATCTATTCTTATACATTCGTTTTCCTTTCAAATGGTCAAACTATTCAAAAGAAAATCTTACTACAATATCATAACAAACACTTTACAAAAGCGCATTCGATTATCCTTAACATTTAAGAACATCAAATATGTTGCACTTTACGTAAACCGATCAAAATGACATTTCATCGATCGAGTTCTTAGATCTATTTTGTAGTTTTTGGTCTTGTGTTACATTAACACAATATGATCCCTTTTGTAATCAATCAGATTAAATACTCGATCTCGCACTAAGGTTTATTTGGTTTTTCGGATGAACTAATTTCATCGAAATATTGTACATTACAAACTTTGACCGTTCATCATATAACATTTATATGCAATTGTATATGAATCAAATATCCATAGTCCTGTATTGCTTTTGGAGTTCGAAACTCATAAAATGCAATACATGGTCTTGACGAAATAAATGCTTAAGTGACCAAACCACGAATGTATTCAGTAGTTGTAAAATCAGGCGCTTGCATGGGTGTTGAAACGTTAACATGCAATAAGAATTTAATAGTGGGTATTATATTTACATTTGTCAACTTTCAGTTCAGTTCGTTTGTATATGTTAATTGATAATTAAACATTGTATCAATCATATTAAATGCACAAATTTATCATTGTAGATAATTATAACATTATTTAGCATATGTTCTTACAATATTAGAAAGGTTAAATGCTACTATTTCATTTTTCTAATAAGGCTCCCACTAGTCTTTTATGTTTCTCCAAACCCTAAGATGAAGCATAGAAGTCTTTCGACTTTACTAGTGGGTGTTAGGACTCACCTGTCTTGGTATTTTGACATTGAGTTTGCTCAACAAATCATAGCCCCCCAAACGATGGATAACTCCTTATTGGTTGTATCACATACAACTCCTAACCCATTTTCCCTTGTCCTAATCTCATTTCGACCTTGAGTTTTCTCAACAAATCGAAAGAGATTATTCACTAGTACCTACCACATCGTGAAATCCTAAGTATAATATATGTACCTTGAGTTCGCTCAATAAATACATATAGTTATCTTACCTCATCTATTCAATATATTAATAATACTACACATAACATCCCAGCTTGAGTTTGCTCAACAACTAAGGAGTATGCAAGTAATTTATTAATATATAAACATAGTAGATGACAACATTATATTGAAGATTCATAATCTTCAATATATTATATTAAGTGATATCGACTTATGGAATAATGTATTTCTTATGAAATACCCTCACGATTCAAGTGTCAAACACATCAGAAATAACAGTATTCGTACATTTACGTATGTATTTATTCCTTAAGTCTATTTGGATTTCTTTAATGCTCCATCTTTAGTTTATACATTCATATCATATAAGTTTTATTGTTATATAACTTTTATATTTCATATTACTTATAAGATAGTCTTATGTATGATATTTTATTAATTAAATCTTATTTAATTAATTTTAATTAATTAACTCTTTAATTAATTTTAAATTAGTATTCGAATACAACTTTTATATTGGACATATCTACTATAACCTTTATAGTAAGACACATATATCCTATATACGCATACTTTTAGTTAATTAACTGACCTTTAATTACTTTGTTAATTAAACAATTTTAATTAAATTATATTAATTTTGATAATTTATTTTATATACATATATGTATGCTTATGTTATCTTAAATACTTTAAAATAACATAACATACATCAACATATATAACACATGCATATAAGTATTAATTAATTAACTCATTTAATTAATATTATTAATCTTATTAATAATTTTAAATTTCAAAATTAATATTACATAGTTTCAAACATTTTGAACTTTTCATTACATTTTCAAACATTTGAAAATTTATGTTATATTATAACCTTCTGCAATAAACATGTTTTTATTTAAATTAACTTCTAAATTTAAAATCATGTCTTAATTTTCAAAACTATTTTGAAAATTAGCCCAAGGCCCAATTCAAATTGGGCCTTTTTTATTAGGGGCAACCTTTGGGCTCAAATCACCTTTTAGGCTAGGCAGGTAACCAGATAGGACAGGGTACTTGATTACCCAATTCCAATCCTAGACATCACCTTTCTAGATACCATATTAAGTGCACAAGCTTAATTAGTTAGCCCTAACATGTCTAATTTAGACCGCATAAGCTATTGGGCTTCGATACCATTGAAGGAACTGGGTCAGCCCGCAGCGGAAGAAATGAGTGAATTTCAAAAGTTTTAACCATTTTGGATCTTTAATGAGCAAGTCTGAATTCATTTGGAACTTTTCTAAGTTTCTTTTAAATAAAATCAATATTTTATTTAACCTCATAAATAAAGTTTCACTTTAATTTAATGTGCATGTAAGTTAGAGTATATCAAATATACTCTTATATACAAATTTGTGTGTAACGTCTACTTTTCAAATTTATTTAGAGAAGGAAATATTTCATTTCCTTTCTCTTAACTTATTCAATTATTGAGGGGACATAAATTTATTTGGAGAAGAAAACTTTTCATTTCCTTTCAATTAACGAGGGGGCATAAATTTATTTAGAGAAGGAAACTTTTCATTTCCTTTCTCTAAAATTATTCAATTAACGAGGGATCATAAATTTAGTCAGAGAAGGAAGCTTTTCATTTCCTTCTCTTAGTTAAATTAAAGATCTAATTAATAAAATAACATTAATAATTAATCTAAATATGACATGAATTGTAAATATATTCACAGTAGATATTGTGCAAGTGCAACATACATGGATTGTGCATAGTCAGTGGTAATTAATATGTATACATAAAATAAACAAGAACAAATTGAATGGTTATTACATAGGAATTGAAATGGAAATAAATAAGGGATGACAAGGGTGGTGATACAGTTTTCCTTTTAGTAAACTTAATTAATGCAACATATTAATGACAATCAATAGGTACCATAATGTAAGAATATGGAAGGTAAACAATGAATTGTATGCATACATTATTGTCTTAATTAAAAAAGAGAAATGATTTCATGCTATAAGAATATATGTAAAGAAAAATAAATTTTATATGAACACATACAAGTAAACCCAAATATGTATATATAGAATTCAATCAAAGCTTTCTATTCTAATAATATAAATTAGATAGTTATTGCAGTCAATTTCAAAACTTTGATTCGTTGTTAAAATTCCTTTTATTCATATATAAATATATAATGCAATAAATAGTGCAAGTAATACATGCAAACATACATACGTACATGTATTAAAATTCAAAACTAAAATTATACTTTGTTATGAAATATTAAAACATAGGTCTACAATTGGAACACTGTATTTATTCCATATAAATTTCATTTTTAACTTTAAATATAATTCAATCAATCAACACGAAAATATAATTTTCCAGATTTAAAGAAATAGAATTTAAATTAAATGTTAAAACATAGAACTAAAATAAAACATTGTATTTTAAAATATATAAATTTAGCTTCAATTTAACAAAGTAAAGAAAAACAGCTAATCAATTCGAACATGTAAACATTCAGATCTGAAGAATTACAACTTAATTAGAATGTTCAAAAACATAGATCTACACTTAAATGTAGTTTTAAAACATAACCAAATTTAATTTTGATCTATCAAATGAAAACTCAATCATATCATTCAATAAATAATTTCAATCTTCATAAACAATTTTTTAATTAAGCAAGACAGTAATACATCATACAAATTATGAAAGTCAAATTAAATTTCCATCAAACATTGCAAAATCACTATCTATATATAAAAAATGACATACCTTGCTACCAATCCTTAAAGCACACCTGGTTGATGTTGCCTTTGATTTGCACTTTAAACGAAGAATATTTCTGGATCCGATTGAATCACCTTAGGATGTTGCTTAGAAATCATACCTTGAATGATGATATCTCCTCGGATCTTCAAGATCCACATCCTATCCTTGCAAGAGATGGATGAACCATTTTTGTTTTATTTTATTTGGTCTTTTCATTTGGAGTTGAAAGATTTTGGAAATTCATTTTCTTTGTTTTGTCTCTGCCATGAAAAGTTAGGAGTAGAGAAAGAGGAAGAATGAATGAGATGGAAACTGAATTGTACATACAAAATGAATTAGAGAATATGTTTTATTTGAAAAAATGAAACTTTTCTCATTCTTTTATTAAAACTTCCCTAATTTCACTTAATTGGCTCTTTCTCCAATCCTTTCTTTACACGTATGTCATCAAATGACATAAAATTTCCATAAATCTTGTCATCAAATGACATAAAATTTCCATAAATCATTTCATGCAATTATCTTTAAAGTACATCAATATAGTATATCAATGCGCGCAAATATAACTTTTATAAATGCATTAAAATAATTATAAAAACTTTCAAACATCAAATAAATAATAATTAATATTTGTCAATATCAATTAATTTAATCAATTTACAACATTTTATAAATTAATTAATTCATGTGGTTTTTTCAGAGAATTCATCATTATGGTTGTGCGACTCAAAGGTATAAATTCAGTCAGCGATTAATATCGAACTATTCAAATATTAACGTTCACACGTCACTTAGCGGGTGATGTGAAATTTTAGCCGAGTTATCGCTTACACATCTTTTGGTAAAATCCAATTTTACTTATTATAAGCAGTACCTAACAGCGACAATTATTTACACCAATTCTCTTCGTCAAAACTATATCACTTTGGATTTATGGAATTTGATAATGGTCAAAATTCCAATATCATCCATATTCAACTTTATAGTCCAAACACAAAGTCCTTGGTTTAATAATAACAATTATTATTAACCAAAATGCTCCGACAAGAGACTTTGACTTTGAGTTGACTTCAGTTGACCGTGATACTAAGCTCATATAACCGAGGAGATGAATCCTCTCTTGAATAGTGTTTCACTTCCAAAGCTTCCACTCGACCCAACTATAGTCATTCGATGGACGTCGTACCGTGATTTAACTATAATCAAAGCGGAGCTTCCACATTAAAGATCAACATTATTCTCAAATCGAGAGAACCGTGTAAATTAGTCACATCGATATTCTCTGCTTGACCTTAGTTATATTAACCAACATAAAACTATAGATTGAGTCATTCCATAGTTATCCAATAACTATCAGTACGTAACCCCTTGGTGCCCCCAACTGTCATGAGTAATACACTGCCCAATATTTAGAGAGTGTTACGTAATCTAGTCTTAATGGATACATCGATATCCAGTCTCGATGAATCTTGACTAGGAACATTTAAAATGTATATTTGTTTCATTGTGATAAATTACTCAAAGTTACAATACTTTGTAACTACTATCACAAAACATACCATTTATGGATTTTCTATTAAATATATTTTTAATTAAATTGATTAATTAATATAACCACATTATATCAAGTATATAATAGAAAGAAAATACCTTTATTTCAAATAAGATTGGTCAACGAGTTAGATATATGTCACAAATTACATAATTGCCCCTAGGGCATACCCCTAACTCGATCAGTTTATGCTCTTCATAAGATGATCTTTCCATGATAAGACTGGACTCACTTTATCTCTCATTGATGGTAGGCTCTACGATCTATCCTAGCCAATGAATAGACTCACTCTATCTCTGGTTGTTACGCATGATCAAACACTTTTGACCAACTATCATCCCAAAGACCGCTCCCTCGTTCTATCCTCCACCAAGTACTTTCCTCATCTTCACAACCCACTGACTTCTTTCTAGATTCCAATGATAATCCCGCATTTATGAGTAAACACACCACGCTCACATAAAAACACTCATATCACATACTCTATTATGTAGTACCAGAACTCTAACCTGAAAAGAGACCAATCATCTGAATCTAAAACATTACTCCATATCCTAAATAGTTTTCTAATTTACATGCCACTCGCGTTACAACTGTAACTCGGTCGGAGATATGTCATATATTTGAATTCTGAGCAACGTTCTAAAATGAACTATAGCTCGCTCTTATTTATGGATGACAACTAGAATCGAGACCAACAAAACTAGATCAAAAAGGTAAATCACAAAACCGAGGGGTCTCTGATCAGGTACATGTGACGCAAAATACTGTAAAGTTTCAATCTAACCTTACCTGACTAGCACGAACTGAATGATCCGACCAAACAACATAAGAACGTATGCATTTTATCAATGTTATTACCCATTCAAACTAGAACTAACTCGAGCCGATCCAAGATGAATATTGGGTTAGTTGGTTCAGGGTTTTAAAATGTATAGTTTGGACCCGATAAATCCTCACCCGACATGACTTGATATTCATTGGATTGGGTCTAGGCTGGGTTGATCTAAAGGGTCCAATTATCACCTCTACTCCTATTACTCTTAAGCTTAGACCCTCCTACAGCTCTCTTTTATGATGGAGTTATGGGTATGCTTTAGGGCCAATTCTGTAATTATTATAAACTATTAACTTTGTAATAAAATCTCGCTCAAAATTAAAGGTGTTTTACTTTCTATTATATACTTGCCATATTGTGATATGTTAATTAATTATTAATTTATGTATATTAAATAGAAAATTCTTAAATGATATGTTATGTGATAGTAATTACAATATGTTATAATCACGAGAAATATATCATATTAAAAATAACATTTTGTTTTAAATATTCCTAGTCAAGATGTTTTGAGACAAGATATTGATACATCCATTAAGACAAGAGTACGTAACGCTCTCCAAATGTTGGGTAGTGTATTATCCATGGGCGCTCTAATAGTTATTGGATAACTATAGAATGACCCACTCGGTCGTTTTTTTTGGGTTAATATAACTAAGGTTAAACATAGAATATCGAAGTGACAATATTACACGGTTCTCTCAATTTGAGAATACCATTGAACTTCAATGCTGATGCTTCACTTTGATTATAGTTAAATTATGGCATGATGCCCGTCAGACAACTATAGTTGGGTCTGAATTGAAGCATTGGAAGTGAAACACTATTCAATAGAGAATTCATCACCTCAGTTAGATGAGGTTAATATCATGGTGAACTGTATTCAAGTCAAAGTCTCTAGCCAGAGTTTTGATTAATTATTTTTATTATTATTGAACCAAGGACGTTGTATTTGGATTATACAAGTTGAATGTAGATGACATTGAAATTTTGACCAAAACTAAATTCCATAAGTCCTAATGTGATATAATTTTGACAAAGAGAACTGGTGCAAATAATCATCACTAAAAGGGACCACTTAAAATAGTGAAATTGGATTTTTACCAAAATTGTGTCGGTGATAAATTCAGCCAAACTATCAAACCAGTAGCTAAGGTGCCATGTGAATGTTAATATTCGAATTGTTCAATATTAATCGTTGATTGAATTTACACTTATAAGTCTCACAACTGCAATGTTGAATACTCATAATTACACACTGTTTAATTAAATTATAATTGTTACAAATTAATTAATATTTGTGAAATATTAATTATAAAATTTTATTTTATTTATTTAAATCAGTATTTAATAATGAATGTATATAAAAGCTATATATGTACGTACCGATATACGATATTGATAAACATTTAAATTGGATTAAAATGTATAAATATTGATTGAATTTAGAAATGTTTTTGCGTCCATAAGCCCATACATAGGCCGACATACATGCGGGGGAAGAGGAGATTTTTATTTAAAAAATCAGGTTTTGAATTGGCAAGGAGAATAAGTAAATTAACAGATCTAGATCTCCTCTTTTTTACTCCTTCAAGTTGCCTATTTAAACCTTCCATCCTTTCTCATTTTTAGTTTGGACCGAGCCTCCATCCTATCCCACCTATCGCCGCATGGCCGCAAATTCAAGGGTATCTCCCCTTTATTTCCAAATTAAATTTAAATCAAATAAATTCATTTCTAGTTAGTGGTATTCTTTTCTTGTCTACTGTAAATTCAAGAGGAGTCAGGATTGGATCAAAGGAGTTTTCATTCAACATTCAAGGTGAAAATTCAAGACTTCGACCATTAGTAATTTCTATTTTATTCTCTAATATATATATATATATAGTCATCTATGTCTATATGCAAGAATAAATTAATCTCTGATATATCATGAATTTACATATATATTTGCTGTATGATTTCACAAGTATATCCACATTTATTTAAATAAATAAAAAACCTTATATACATTTAATTATATTCACATATTTTAGGCTATTTAAAATAAAAAAAATCAAAAATTAAAATGAATTTAAAAAAAATTATTAATTAAATCTGAATATAGCGACTATTTTATATATATATACATACATATTTCATAAAATTTACTTATAAATATACACTTATATGTATATATATATATATTTGTTTTCGGATAAATTTTGTTTTTCTATAAATCCGTATGGTTTTATAATTTTAAATTTTTTTGTTATAAAATCTTAAAATATTTTTTTTATTACATATATAAACCTGCAAGGATTTATATTATTAACACACACACACGCACATACACACACATTATACAAAATGTTTCGGCCGAAATAAAATAATCAATTTTGTTTTACATATGATAATTTATACTTATTAAGAAATATTCTATAAATAAAATTTAAAATTAAAATGAAATATGTTAAATGTTTATTTAAAAAAATTCTTTTTGTACACACACTCTCAAATATTAACATTTGAAATTTGAATTTAAACTTGAAATGGATTTTTTTTCCTTAGATCTAGTTCTAGTTATAAATTCAAATCCACCTTAAGATATTTCATATATTAATTTCAATTATTTTGAATTGATCAATATCTTTTAAATAAACACTATTAAACATATAAGTGTTTATATATATATGTATGTATGTGTGTGTGTATGTATGTGTGTGCAATAATAAATTAATCATGGGCAGCAAATATGTATATAATGGGGCAAATGTGTCCATTGTAGTGTAAATCCCAACACTTATACACAACCACATTTTACAATGTACACATCTATATGTTGCATGTACACTTGACACATATGTGCGTATTTAATACATATACATTATATACTATATATATGTATATGTATATAAAAATCAAATCTTCATATAAATTAAATAAAAAATTTATTTAAAATTATTTAGATTGGATATAAATTAATTTAGATTTCATAAGCCCAATAAGATCTAAAAATGGATTTATTCTTTTTCAAATTCACCCATTTAACCCCCTAGAGATGTTATGATATCGGTGTCCAATAATCTATGTGGTCTAAATTAGTAGTATTAGGGCTAACTTATTAAAGCCTACCCATTTAGTAGGGTGTCTAGAAAAGTATTTTCAAATGTTGGATTTGGTAATCAAGCACTCTACCCTACCTAGCTACTGGTCTTGCTTGAAAGGCGAAGTAAGGCCAAAAGTTCCGTAGTATAAAGGCCTAAATTGATTTTGGGCAAATTTTGAAAATATATTTTGGACTTTAAAATAATATTTTAAACCATGTTTAAAAAAAATTTGAATTAAAAGGTTAAATTTAAATAAGTAAACTTTTTATAAATGTTAAAAATAACTTTAATTTTTCTTTTGAAATTAAATAATTATTTTTGAAAACTTATTAATAATTAATTGGATTAAATAAATAAATAAATAAAAGTTAATTAATTAAATTAAATAACATATATATATATATATATATTGATATATTTAAGATTATCTTATATGTTTAGAGTAATATATATATAATTTTTTTTTGAAATTAATTATAATTAATTAAAATAATTTTAATTAAATAAATTAATTAATTGTTAATTGATAAATAATAAAATACAAATATTGTAAGATAAATTTGTATTACTACAAAATTTATAGTGTACATATTCAACTGAAAATGTTTAAAATAAATAAAATTAATTAATTAAAATGTCAATTAATTTATTAATCAAATAAGATTTAATTAATAAAATTAATATAAGATTATAATTAAGACTATTATATGAGTTTAAATAGAATTATAAACTATTATATAAGAATTAAATTTATATAATATGAAGGTATAATAAAATGTGGAACAGTAATAAACCTGAAATAGATTTAAAGAATAAATACATATGTATAGTATATATACCGTGATACCAGATGTGTTTGACATTTGAATCACAAGGGTATTTCATAAGAAATACATAATTCCATGAGTCAATATCACTCAATCAGATATATTTAAAGATTATGAATCTTTAATATAAGTTATTGAATATGTTAGTATATGATTTTTGTTTGATGATAATAAACATATATATATATATTCATTTAAATGTATTTGTTATTGTACTATTTTATTTTTCACATAATTAAATAAATATTTTTTGAATAAAATAAATAACACAGAATTTAAATTCAAACAAATATTTTATTACAATTTTGAATAGTACAAATTTGAGCTCTCACTATATATACACAATTTTCAATTACAACAGAACTTCAATTACATTTCAGTTTACATAACTTTCCTCACTACATATTCACTCAAGACTCGTATTTGATCTTCAACTCTATTCCAATTTGTATCCCGCATCTGAGTTATCTGCAAAATAAACACTAATGCAGTAAAATTGAAAAAGAAATATTTTGCAGTGTAAAATAAAAAGTATATTTTGAAAATGTTATTTGCCTCAGTTATTTGGGTTGTTCGTCGTCATTTATTTTGAATTCATCTACACGAACAACTTGTGACATGCACAGTGTATCATTGTACATGCCATAAGGCCGTGCACATCAATGTACACTTGATAAAACTGCAGGGACATGTGAGCACAAGGTCAAACCCGAGCCGAGGCTGGATTCAACTCAGGTGCAATACAAAAACATAAAACGAGCCTCGACCAAAAATTCAAAGTGTACACATGAGAACACAGCCTCAACAGTCAATGGTTCACATGACACCATACATGAAGTATTAACCAGAACCAGACCCAAATCAACAATGAACTGTACTCATACAACTAGACAGACTCAAGTGCAAAAGTCCAAATGAATGGCTCAAACTGCACTAGACCAGTCAACATGAAGACACAAATGCACAAGAACAAAGATGACTACAGTTCAATGTTTCAAATGCAACAGACAGGTGAACAAGGAAATAGTTCAGGCAACATCAAGTGCATAACAGAACCGAGGCAATGCTCAAAGCCACACAACAGAAAATGAAACGGTGATGCAACATTGATACCGAAGACCACAACAACCTGTAGACTCAACAATGAATTGATCGGGAGCAACAAAGGTCAGGTATAAGCATGGATGGTATAAGCAGTAATGGCACAAGTGCAACACACATCAAACAACAAGTGATCCAGGAGGAACCACATTGCAAAAAGTCTCGATCAAGTGATTATACACATATATACATACATATATATGTATGTATATACATGTTTATATGTAAACTGTTACTAACAGTAGAAACAAGTCCTCAGCCAAAGCACATAAACAAGTCTGGCCACAACAAGTAACACATATATATGCAACTAGACCAGAAACAAGAACAGACGACAAAGTGTACATGCATATAAACCAAAGCTAACATAAGCAAACATGTAGAACAATGGAAAGAGCTTAATGCAACCCAGACCAATATCACACAACAACTACAAGAATCAGGTCGAAAATGCAACATGCATGAACACACACGTCGAACAAGTCATAGCAGAAAGTAGTTGAATAAGTCGAACTCAATTTTTATCACAAGTCAGAAAATTCAAAAAGTCAATGTCGTAGGAATTTCAATCTGAACATGTCAGATTTTAAATAACAAAGTCAAAGCCGTGGTGGCCAAGGTGATACCAAGAAACCGATGGACAAGTCATAAGAGAAACAAACTCAAATCAAAGGAGCATAAAGAATGGAACCAAATCCAAAGCCAGATGATAACACGTATGAACGAAAAATCAAAAAATCAAACAAGCCATGGCAATCAAGCAAGGACATCAGAAAAATAGTCAAAATTGAACCGGTCAGGATCAATCACAAGCAATCAATCAAAATCAAACGGCCGAGCTAAATTATCAGACGAATTCAAGTAAACGGAAAGTAAGGGAATCGACCCCTATTTAAACCATTAACATCATCGACATACAAATCATCGAGTTCAAGCAAATTAACCAATAAAGAAAAAAGCATAAATCACATACCAGTTTAGTTCGAACTCGATCGAGAAGCAGCCGTTTGCAAATCAAAGAGACGATCGATCGATCGAGCAATCAACGCGAAGACATCTATTTGATCGATCAACTGAAATCGGCAGAACCCTAATTTTCAGAAAGAAAGAGGAATGTACGAGGCAGCCATTTTTAAAGCAAAGGATACTGGCCGAAGAAATAAAAAGAGAAAGGGGGACATTTTTTCTTATCACTTCATTCTTTTGGGCCGACATATATTTGCTTTGGGTTTTAATTTTATATAAGGCTTTTAGTTTTAAAATTAGGGTTTTATTGCTTAGAATTGTTTTTATTTGTAATTCTCTTTTAAACTTTTGTAAAATTCTAGTCGTGTGACTAGGGGACGAACTACGGTGGTGTAGTTCGAGAATTCGCAACTCAGTGGCTGAGTTGTGGTAGGGTTTTGAGCGTAGAGTTAGGTTAGTCAATAGCGGGTGTCGCAAGTTTACGTGTGTAAGTGTCTGACTACTTAATTTCTAGTAGAAACCTTGGGGGCAGCACGTAGGCAGGGTTTTGCCGAAGCTGGGTAAATCTGTGTTGTTCTATTTCTGCTTTATTATTCTGATATTATCTGTGCTGCAATTATTTTATATATTTTCGCATTAATTTTTATAATTATTAGTATCACTCTATTCACCCCCTCTAGGGTGAAATCGATCCTACAAGTGGTATCAGAGCAGGAACAAAAGCCAATTTTTGTTTTAAAAATTTGATTTTTCCAAAAACCAATTTTTAAAATTTGATTTTTTAAATGGGTTCGTTTAATAATGTTTTTGCTGAGGTTCAGTCCATAGTTAGGCCATCAATGATCAATGGTGAATACGCATATTGGAAAAATAAAATGGAAATTTTTCTGAAATCCATAGATGCTTGGAATATTGTTGAAACGGGATAAAGGACACCAAGAATTATGATAGATAATCAAGAAATAGAAAAACCTATGGATCAATGGACAATTTCTAAAATTAAACCGTTGACTGCTAATATCAAGGCTATGAATTCTATTATTTGCTCATTAGACCAAATTGAATTTAATTGTGTTTCACATTGTTTAACTGTGTAGAAAATCTGACACACTCTTGAAGTAGTTCATGAAGGAACCTCTCAATCTCATCTTGACAAATTTAGTAATGAATATAATGAAAAAGTAAATCAGTGTTTCTCAGGAGAAACAAATGACAGTGAAAGTGAAGAACCAAACGAGGTGTGTTGGCAGGCTAAGGAACAACAAGAATGGTATCTAGATCTCCAGGCACATGACAGGCGACAAATCAAAGTTTCTTAGCCTAGAAAAACACAAAGGTGGGAGAGTCACAATGGAAAACAACGAGAAATGCAAAATTATCGGTAAAGGTAAAATAGGTAATGGTACGTTTACCTTAAATGACGTATTATATGTTGAAAATCTACACCATAATCTGATCTTAATTAGCCAGTTATGTGATAAAGGAATGAATGTTGTTTTTGATTCTGATTTGTGCAAAATTGTTGACCAATCATAAAAAGAAACTTTATTTTCAGGTAAGAGGAAAGGTAATATATACTCTCTATCTTTTGATGATCTCACTCTTTCAAAATATTTGGTAGCTAAGGACGTAGAAGTAAATTTATGGCGTAGACAATTAGGACATGCTAGCATGAATCTGTTAAACAAATTAAAAAGAAAAGATTTGGTAAGAGGTTTGCCATCACATGATTTCAAAACAGAAATTTTATGTAAATCATGTACTTTGGGAAAACTTAATAAATCATCGTTCCATGCCAAGAACAATGTAAGCACTTCTAGAGTCCTTGAACTAGTTCATATGGATTTGTTTGGACCTAATGATATTGCAAGTCGAGGTGGTAAGAAATATTGTTTTGTATTGGTTGATGATTACTCTAGATACACGTGGGTATACTTCTTAGCTAAAAAATCAGAAACTTTTTCTTACTTCACGAAATTCACAAAATTAGTTCAAACTGAAAAAGGAGTTTCTATTATTTCACTAAGAAGTGATCATGGTGGAGAATTTGAAAATTATGAATTTGAAAATTATTGTGATGAAAATAGATTTAGAAATGAATTCTCTGCCCCACGTACTCCACAACAAAATGGAGTAGTCGAGAGAAAGAATCAAACCTTACAAGAGCTGGCTAAACTATGATAAACGAGTATGAACTACCCTTGTCTTTTTGGGCAGAGGCAGTAAATACAGCATGTTACGTAATGAATAGAGTCATGAGGCCGATTCTTAAGAGAACACCATATGAACTATGGTTCGGAAAAAAGCCAAACATTGCATATTTCAAGGTTTTTGGCTGTCCGTGTTTTATTCTTAATACAGGTGATCAACTGGGAAAATTTGAGGCAAAAACTGACGAAGGCATGTTCATGGGATACTCATCCAGATGCAAAGCCTATAGAGTATACAACAAAAGGACGAGAACAATCATGGAGTCAATCAATGTGAAATTTGTTGAAGGTATTGATGATCAAAACAAGGAATCAATCAAAAGCATTGTTGAAGAGGAGAACAAAAAAGATGAAAATGAAAAACCAAAAGAAACCACAACCATGAAAGAAGTCCAAAGAAATCTAAATCCAGAGAGATTGAAATTCAAAGCAGATCATCCTCCAGAATTGGTAATAGGAAATCCTATCACAGGTATTCAAACTCGTTCCTCCTTTAGAAATTTGTGTGATTTGTGTCTATACAGTGGATTTATTTCAGAAATTGAACCCAATGACATAGATACAGCTCTTAATGATGAAAATTGGTTTATGGCTATGCAA
The DNA here is from genome assembly GCA_030737815.1 of Allium fistulosum. Lineage (NCBI taxonomy): Eukaryota > Viridiplantae > Streptophyta > Magnoliopsida > Asparagales > Amaryllidaceae > Allium > Allium fistulosum. The sequence continues at coordinate 637,246,280 of CM060907.1, read as the reverse complement.
GAAGAGCTAAATCAATTTGAGCGAAATGATGTTTGGACTCTAGCACCTAGACCTAATGATTATCCAGTCGTAGGAACAAAATGGATTTTTAAAAATAAATTTGATGAATCTGGAAATGTGATTAGGAATAAAGCTAGGTTAGTTGCTAATGGTTATAATCAAATTGAAGGAATTGATTTTGATGAAACTTTTGCACCTGTAGTAAGACTAGAATCCATTAGGATATTGTTAGCTTTTGCTTGCTATAAAGGATTTAAACTAAGACAAATGGATATTAAAAGTGCTTTTCTGAACGGAATTTTGAAAGAAGATGTTTTTGTTGAACAACCAGAAGGCGTTGAAAGTCATGAATACCCTAACCATGTATATAAACTTAAGAAAGCACTGTATGGATTAAAACAAGCCCCTAGAGCTTACCTCCTTGAAAATGGGTTCAAAAAGGGCTGTGTAGACACCACATTATTTCTATTGCATGAAAACGATGATCTTTTGATTGTTCAAATATATGTTGATGACATTATTTACGGTGCCACTAACAACTTGTTGTATGAGAAATTTGAAAAAGTCATTCAGGAGAAGTTTGAAATGAGCTTGGTCGGAGAGTTAAAATTCTTTTTAGGATTTCAAATCAAACAAAGTGATAAAGGTACATTCATCTCTCAAACGAAATATATTAGGGAACTTGTCAACAAATTTGGATTGAAAGATGCTAAACCTGCAAAAACCCCCATGAGCACAACAATTAAACTTGACAAGGATGAAAAAGGTAAGGGAGTTGATCAAAAGCAATATCGAGGTATGATTGGATCACTTCTTTATCTTACTGCTTTTAGACCTGACATCATGTTTTCTGTCTGCTTATGTGCACGATTTCAAACAAATCCAAAAGAATCTCATTTAAAAGCTGTTAAAAGAATTATAAGATATCTGTTTCACATCCCACGTTTTGGTATGTGGTATCCAACTAATGATAACTTTGAATTAAAAGGATATTCAGATGCAGATTATGCTGAAAGTCTAGTTGATAAAAAAAGTACTAGTGGAACGTGTTTTATGTTAGGACATTCATTAGTCGCATGGTCAAGTAGAAAACAAAATTGGGTTGCATTATCCACTACTAAGGCAGAGTATATTGCTCTAAGTGGTTTCTCTGCTCAAATTTTATGGACGATACAAACTTTGCAAGACTATGGTCTAAATTTTAAACGTATACCACTAATGTGTGATAGAAAAAGTGCAATTGATCCCACAAATAATCCTGTACATCACTCACGGACAAAACATATAGATGTTAGACATCATTTTATTAGAGATCATATTTCCAAAGAAAATATCTGCATAAATTTCATTTCAACTGATTCTCAATTGGCAGACATTTTTACAAAACCCCTTCCAAAAAATAGTTTTTGTCGACTTCGTCTCAGTTTAGGCATTTTAGAAATTTGATTCTATATTTTTGATTTTGATCTTAAATGCCTATGTTAACTAATCTTACTCCCTACTGATTATCAAATGATAAATAGTGACTGAAATATAAGTGATGAGTGTTGATATTAATCATATATTATGATTTGAGACAGTATATTTAGTAAATTTCTTTAAAAGTTTAAACAAGATTTATAATAACTTTTGTTAGTAAAAATTCCATGACCATCTCTATTTCTATCATATTTCTAACAACCATCACTCATTAAAATCCAATATAGTATGTAAAAATGTGGTATTTTAAACATGAAATTATTTGTTTTTATTTTATTTTATTTATTTTATTTAATAAAAACATCCAAAGTATTCACTCTCATTTAAAAGTCCTCACGATTATGCATCAGTGAATTACTTGGAATATTTGGTATGTGCTTTCATAAAAGTCCTCACGGTTATGCATGTATGGAACACATATCAAAATTGGTTATTAAATAGACAATTTGATTCTAATCCCATTTAAAAGTCCTCACGGTTATGCGTGGTTAGAAGATGCTTGAAATTCATTTTATAAAAATTAGGAATACTGCTAATCTCATTTAAAAGTCCTAACGGTTATGCATGGTTAGTAGATATTCAAATTCCTGATATAAATATACCACAAATAGACACAACTATATAGTTTTATATACCGACATCACCCCTATCATTCTAAAGTGGAATATGCGCATAACAAAGTATTTATGATTGTTGTTTAATTTTTTTATTGAAATTTAACATTTATACTCGATTGGGTATTAATTTTGTATTAATGTCTATCGCTTTATCTCTATTTCTAACGTTATTACTCTTTTGTTGATAACAAAAGGGGGAGAGAGAAGTTAAGATTTTGGCAAATAGTCATATTTTTTTAATTTGCATATTCCCATCGAGGTTCATTTGCATATTTTTTTTATTTTCATGCATATATGAAGGGGAAGCTTTGTTGTAGAGAGAGAGAGCATTCAAATAGGGGGAGCAAATAGAGTTCATCAATGACCAAATACATTTAATAAATTTAAAATCTTAAATATATGTTTGTTATCATCAAAAGGGGGAGATTGTTGAATCTGTTAGTATATGATTTTTGTTTGATGATAATAAACATATATATTCATTTAAATGTATTTGCTATTGTACTATTTTATTTTTCACATAATTAAATAAATATTTGTTGAATAAAATAAATAACACAGAATTTAAATTCAAACAAATATTTTATTGCAATTTTGAATAGTACAAATTTGAGCTCTCACTATATATACACAATTTTCAATTACAACTCAACTTCAATTACATTACAATTTACATAACTTTCCTCACTACATATTCACTCAACACTCGTATTTGATCTTCAACTCTATTCCAATTTGTATCCCACATTTGAGTTATCTGCAAAATAAACACTAACGCAGTAAAATTGAGAAAGAAATATTTTGCAGTATAAAATAAAAAGTGTATTTTGAAAATATTATTTGCCTCAGTTATTTGGGTTGTTCGTCATCATTTAATTTGAATTCATCTACACGAACAACTTGTGACATGCACAGTGTATCACTGTACATGCCACAAGGCCATGCACACCAATGCACACTTGATAAAACTGCAGGGACAGGTGAGCACATGGTCAAGCCCGAGCTGAGGCTGGATTCAACTCAGGTGCAATACAAAAACATAAAACGAGCCTCAACCAAAAATTCAATGTGTACACATGAGAACACAACCTCAACAGTCAATGGTTCACATGACAGCATACATGAAGTATTAACCAAAACCAGACCCAAATCAATAATGAACTGTACTCATACAACTAGACAGACTCAAGTGCACAAGTCCAAATGAATTGGTCAAACTGCACCAGACCAGTCAACATGAAGACAGAAATGCACAAGAACAAAGATAACTACAGTTCAAAGTTTCAAATGCAACAGACCAATGAATAAGGAAATAGGTCAGGCAACATCAAGTGCATAACAGAACCGAGGTAATGCTCAAAGCCACACAACAGAAAATGAAACAGTGATGCAACATTGATACTAGAGACACAACAACATGTAGACTCAACAATGAATTGATCAGGAGCAACAAAGGTCAGGTATAAGCATGGATGGTATAAGCAGTAATGGCACAAGTGCAGCACACATCAAACAACAAGTGATCCAGGAGGAACCACATTGCAACAAGTCTCGACCAAGTGATTATACACATATATACATACATATATATGTATGTATATACATGTTTATATGTACACTGTTACTAACAGTAGAAACAAGTCCTCAACCAAAGAACATAAACAAGTCTGGCCACAACAAGTAACTTATATATATGCAACCAGACCAGAAACAAGAGCAGACGACAAAGTGTACATGCATATAAACCAAAGCTAACATAAGCAAACATGTAGAACAGTGGACAAAGCTCAATGCAACCCAGACCAATATCACACAACAACTACAAGCATCAGGTCGAAAATGCTACAGGCATGAACACACACGTCGAACAAGTCACAGCAGAAAGGAGTTGAACAAGTCGAACTCAATTTTTATCACAAGTCAGAAAATTCAAAAAGTCAATGTCGTAGGAATTTCAATCTGAACATGTCAGATTTTAAATAAGAAAGTCAAAGCCGTTGTGGCCAAGGTGATACCAAGAAATCGATCGACAAGTCATAAGAGAAACAAACTCAAATCAAAGGAGCATAAAGAACGGAACCAAATCCAAAGCCAGATGATAATACGTATGAACGAAAAATCAGAAAATCAAACAAGCCGTGGTAATCAAGTAAGGACATCAGAAAAATATTCGAAATTGAACCGGTCAGGATCAATCACAAGCAATCAATCAAAATCAAACGGCGGCCGAGCTAAATTATTTGACGAATTCAAGTAAACGGTAATTAAGGGAATCGATCCCTATTTAAACCATTAACATCACCGGCATACAAATCATCGAGTTCAAGCAAATTAACCAGTAAAGCAAAAATCATAAATCATATACCAGTTTAGTTCGAACTCGATCAAGAAGCAGCCATTTGCAAATCAAAGAGACGATCGATCGACAGAGCAATCAACGCGAAGACATCTATTTGATCGATCAACTGAAATCGAAAGAACCCTAATTTTCAGAAAGAAAGAGGAACGTACGAGGCAGCCATTTTCAAAGAAAAGGATACTAGCCGAAGAAATAAAAAGAAAAAGGGGGACATTTTTTCTTATTACTTCATTCTTTTGGGCCGATATATATTTGCTTTTGGGTTTTAATTTTATATAAGGATTTTAGTTTTAAAATTAGTGTTTTATTACTTAGAGTTGTTTTTATTTGTAATTCTCTTTTAAACTTTTGTAAAATTCTAGTCGTGTGACTAGGGGACGAACTACGGTGGTGTAGTTCGAGAATTCGCAACTCAGTGGCTGAGTTGTGGTAGGGTTTTGAGCGTAGAGTTAGGTTAGTCAATAGTGGATGTCAAAAGTTTACGTGTGTAAGCGTCTGACTACTTAATTTCTAGTAGAAACTTTGGGGGCAGCACGTAGGCAGGGTTTTGGCGAAGCTGGGTAAATCCATGTTGTTCTATTTCTGCTTTTATTATCTATGCTGCAATTATTTTATATATTTCTGCATTAAATTTTATAATTATTAGTATCACCCTATTCACCCTCCCTCTAGGGTGAAATCGATCCTATATAAGTGTTGTCCTCTACCGTTTATATATTAATTAATTACTTGCATACTCTTTAGTTCTTGAGCTTTCCTCAAGATAGAGATGTTATGTGTAATATTATTAATGTATAGAATAGACAAGATAAGATACATACACATATTTGTTGAGCTTTCATCAAGGTATGTGTATTATAATTAGGTCATCACGAAATGGTAGGTACGAGTGAATAATCTCTCTTTATTTGTTGGGCTTTCCTCATGGTAAATATAAGATTAGGAAAAAGACCGCTAGGAGTTGTATGTGATATAATCGAAAAGTCGTTATCCATCGTATTTAGGCTTATGAGTTGTTAAGCTTTCCTTAAAGTCGGAATCCTAAGGCACGCGATTCATAACACCCATTAGAGAAGTCGAAAATTTTCTATGTTTCTTTTTAGGATTTTAAGAAATATGAAAGTCTGTTGGGAGCTTATTAATAAAATGATATATGTATATGTATAACCTTACTAATAATATAAGAACATCTACTATGCATAAATTAAAATGATCAATATCGATAACTTTGTGCAATTAATATAATTGATAAAATGTTTATCAATTAAAATATACAAATGAACTAAATTAAGATTGACAAATAGAAATGTAAAATATACTTACCAATAAATTTTGCATGCTGTCAATTCTAGACTCATGCAAGCACCTAATTATACAACTACTAAATATGTTCGTAACTTGATCATGTACATGTTTATTTGCCTTAGACTATGTACTGTTTTTATGAGTTTCAAACTATATAAATTATACAAGAATATGGATATCAATCCATATTCAATCACATATAAATGTTATATGGTGAACGGTTGCAATTCGTAATATATGAAACATTGATGAAATTAGTTCATTCGAAAAGAGAATTAAACTATAGTGCCAGACCGTGTATTCAATATGATTGATTACAATAAGGAACCTATTGTGTTAGATGTAACATTAGACCAAGAGCTACAAGATGGATATAAGAATTCGGTCACTGAAAAGTCAGATTGATCAGTTTATGTAAAGTGCCACTAATTCGATATTCTTAAATGTTTAGGATGACCAAATGCATTTTTGTAAAGAGTCGTTATGGTTTTGTAGTAAGGGTTTCCTTCCAATAGTTCGACCATTTGGAAAGGAAAGCGAAAGAATGGATGTAACTTAAGGCACACTTGCAATGAAGAGAGTGAGTGGTCACTTCTACTTCATGAAGAGACATCAGAACCAAAAGTTGTATAAAATAATAGTAGATACTTAACAAGGATTGAGAAATATGACTTCTATTCCAAAATGTATTTTTCTATAGACAATTATTTTCTACGAGCGTAAGATATTTAGTCATAAACTTTTGATTGTAAACTAATTATAGTGTATGAAATAAAATACTGCAATAAGTGGTTGAATGGAGCTTCATAATTCATACGCTATTTTTGTAATGGCGGAAATAGTGGAGCATACCATATAACACTTCTTAGTGGATGCATCAAGTTAAAAAAATTATTTTTGTAAATACACAAAATATTATTTATGACTTAATAATTGTGTTTAGTATTGACTGAAAATAGACATGGTTTTATTTCAACATGAATATTACGAATATTCATTATATATGATAAAAGTATAATAATGATATTTATTTTCATAACAAAATGATACATTAGAAATTACAAAAGTTTCTGAAATTTTACAATTATTTTACAAATATGGACTAAGCCATAGTTTTGAAAAATAATTTTTTAATCATTTGATTATGAATCATATGGTACTGGTGAATTGTATCTCAAACGACCAAGGGCAAAGCAACCATTCAGCAGGAGCAACATGATAGTCAGTGGACTCTTCAGATTGATACATATGGATGTATACAGTCGTAAGTCTAATAATACCAAAACGATCAACATACTTTGTTAAAATTCAACTATGAAGTATCATTCAAATGAACATGTGTATTTGATACACATGTAGTATGTCTATAATAAGTTAATAGAATATAAAACAGAAGCAAGTGATGTAACATGCAAAAGAAAATAAAATGATTCGATTTGATCGAATATGTGAGTATATTAAAAGAGTTCCAAATGTACCTAAAAATAAATAACGATTAAATCTCAAAGGTCACTACTCTTTATGATACATAACAATGTATCGACAAGGAATAATTGGACTTTGTTAAACGAAGTACGATTGATAATGAGTGAAAGTAACTTCTTTCTATGGTGTCATGTACTTAAGAGTAGCACATAAGGTTAAAATTTATTTCATCTAGCATGGTTTATGATATCATACAAGATAAGAGTTTATAGTAAACCCCTACATATCCTAGGTCAAGGATTAACATGTTGTGTGATCGATTGCACATAATAATTGTGCGTAAGGGACCTTGTGGAGATCACCCCAAAGGAGTTTGGAACCGATCAATATTGATTGACTAATTTATGTTTTGAATGTAAGTTTGGTAAATTAAAACCAAATCAGTTTTACATATATAATGCGATCCATAAATGTTTATGAATACCTATTCTATTGCACCGAGAAACAATTGTTGTTTCAAGTAACACCAACTTTATATTAAAGGAATTTCTTTTAGAGATTATTGGTAGTGAAAAGGATTTGGATAAGATCCAAGGATAAAACTGATTACAAGGGATAAATGAAATCAACCAAACTTAATCAAACAAAATAAATTAGAGTATAGTAAACATTGAAGAGAGTTTCATATCTATATCGTGAAAAGAACTTCCTAAGTTGCCAATAAGCCATTGAGAGTATTGATTCTACCATACGACACAATGCGCAAATCCAAAATGAATTTCAGGTACATTATCAAAATATGATCCATCATTGACAAATGTGTTTTCAAGAAAACAATGCGGTTGGAATATAGTGATTAACGTTGATAAGAATAACATCATAAATTTCAATTGTTAAAATTAGTGTAACAGAGGCATCATTCAACATGCTTAAGTTAATTTGGATTTTACTCGTAAAATTATCCTTCGATATGTCTTTGAGTTCTGGTACATATATGTTGAAATAGAAAATTCAAATAATGATTTAGAATAGACCGTTTGCACATAAAAACCACAAACTGTCTCAAAGTCGGTGGGATTGATACTAATTTTGTGGGTTTTCGGATATGATCCAAGAACCGATATAAAAGTATCGTTCGGTAAGCATCAGAGTTGAACGATTATTTTGATAGAAATATCAAATAGTTTGATTTTTGAGTCAAAACAAAGAGGAAGCGCGTGTCTGTAAGAAAGGATTATAAAGGTACTAAAATAATTCTAAAAAGTAAGCAACAAATTTATGATTATTAAATGATGTACTCAAGTTAAAACCTTTATATTGTTTAATACTCGACATTGGGTTCATAAATGACATCTTTCATAATGAATATAAAAAGGATGTTGGGAATTTCCCAAACAATATACACAGACACCATAATAAAATGTTTAATATGGAGCAAGTAAGATGAATCCCTTATGCATTAGCAATATGAATTATCACACATGTCGTATTATCTGTAATATCATATTTAGCTTATGTATTTGATACATAAAGCAAGTACCAAATCCGAATTAAGATGGCTAATTGGTAGCTAAAGAGTATTCTTGAGTATTTGTGAAATACTAAAGAATTATTCATAGAAACAACAAACTCCTTATGAAGAAGTGCTTGGACTTGAACTTCATAAGTGTTATCAAGTATAATGTGTCAATATTAATTCATGTTCAAACCTTAATTAAGGAGCTGTAAGTTGGAAATATTCCAAACAAATAGGTTGTGGTAGATTCAACCAAAAGGCTAAGTACATTACCTTGAATAACATAACAATGAAAGCAATGTATGTATATGTATATACATACATACACACACACACACATATATATATATATATATATATATATATATACACACACACAAATTTATAATTGAGCTAGGGGTGATTCCAAATGTTGAGAATCACGTGTCATTATTATATGATAATAATGTGGTAGTGCTCACTAGAAGATGAAAACATACTTTGAAAAGTTTCACACGATAAAGGCATTTTATCAACATCGGTGAAAGTTGATCGACGGAGTAGATAATTGAAAAACCATAGCAGATCCATTCACGAAGGGACTATCTCGGTTAGTTGTAATGGCCCGGAATTTTCGACCCTCGAAAATCGACATAATACGTTCACTGTATAGAATGCCGAGCAATCGTGTGTCGGAAATACCAGATCATTAGGGGTTAAAAAGAAAAAGATAGAAGAAGAAACAGAAACAAAAACACAGAATCTCACAATTACAGCGGAACAAAATATAATATATAACAACAAATCTTTATACAAAGAAAACTGTAACTGTCAATATATATACAGAGTACAACAGGCAATATATCAATATGGACAGTTATTATAACTTGTCCTCACTAGTGCTGACTATACAGTCCACACACACAGCAGAATATAATCAAGTACGTGATATACGTCTGAAATCCACCAGCTCATCTCTTAAGCTCCACGGCACTCTAACCTGAATCTGTAATACTCGGTCTGACCCGAGCAATATAATAAAATAACATCCGAGTCAGTCTGGAAAACCAGCGTAAGAAAACACACTCAATTTGAATTATTACTATTTTTTTAAATCCTTTGAAAACAAAGGTATCTCGTAAGACCACGTCACACATAAACACGATGGGTTTTTACCTTACGATAACCAAAACATTTTATATCAAATCCATATGATATTATAATAGTGTCTATAGAAAGTAAATTAGAAAATAGCTGACATGCTTGCCTCCATGTTTCAGCATAGTTGGGCTGTGACGACCGCCCATGACCCCTGCACTAAATAAGGAAAATAGTGCGCTGTAAGGTGTGCCAGGCAGCTATGGACGATCACCAAGGTAAGTTAAAACAGCAGAATCTATCGTATTACTCACAGCGCATGGATAAAAATACAATAGAGAATATATATAGTGAAGCTTCACAACATAGAATCTCATCAATTAAGCTTCATAATAGTTGAATACAAACATCTGAATAGTCAATACATCAAGCCTCACTACATATCACTCAGAGAATTATACAAGCAGCAGAACATCTAGTACATATAGTAAGAAAGTAATATGCAAGCCTCCAGCTCGTCTTCGTCAACAGCATCGTCGGTAACTAAGAACAGCACCTGTCACCTGCTACCTAGTCTGCCCATCCCAAAGTGGATGAATAGCCCAAGGTAATAAGAGTTGAACATAAAACCTTGAGTCAGACAACAGTCTTAGTGAGCGGTAAATTAACTAACAACATACCAAAAGAGCATAAAGGTAAAAGGAATAGGAATCCAACCCTCCCACTCCACCTCTTTCTACAGTGATAGCCCCCAGACACACTAAGCAGAAATAAACATAGCAAAGCAGACATTTAAAGTAAAGCAATTATCACTCGAGTCAAGGTCGATGTTTTCCAAGCACAAACCCCCAAGGCCTAAACCAAGATCAGATAAGCACGCAGAAAATATCGCTCTTGAGACCGAATGACGATACAACCAAACATCCATGACTCTGGCTATCACTGTTATCATTGCTTCGATACTACCGTTAATTGAATGACCGACACATTCTTTCAGCCGTCCGTCAAGGGCCAATGGTAACCCCGGTTCTAGACAGAACTCCGCACGTCGTCGCAGCCCGTGCCTAGGACTATCGAATCTGCCCAGAGTACTCGACCACCAACTGTAGTCTTTTGGGACTATCAAATCTGCCCAGCGTACTCTTGCTTTGAGCCTGCTAGAACCTTCAACAACGATGAAATCTCAGCCTTCTAGTCATCCTCCTCGATGACTATTCTCATACTAGCTCAAGCCCCTCTCGAGCCAACCATTATCCTCAAACTCGAACCATTTCACCGAGTCATCAACATGCTTGGAATGATCCCGTCTGGACTTAACCAAGGCTATCTCACATCATGCCTTGCTTCATCTCATCATAGCAAAGCCTCATCTCAACATCATCATCAAATCTATCCATATGAGCTTTACCATCCGCGTCATATGCCACGAGCAGCTTTTCTTATTCAAGAGCCTTTCCCTTAGCTTTTGAATCATCTTCGACCATCTTGTCTAAATCCGACAACTAATCAACTAATTTATAACAATCAATCAAATCAATCATTAATCCAAGTAATCAATCATGCAAACAAGATCTAAAAGCAATTATAACTAAAATGGCAATTTTGTAAATAAAGAGTCCAAATCTAACAAGCATGAAACATGAGAAATATCTCTACAACTTGATGAATGAACTTGCATAGATTAACATGTAGTAAAATGGGTGTCAAATCATCATGAACAATAGATCTACACTTAAGTTTATGAAAATGCATGGAAATCACTATTTTAACAGAAAATCAAGCCACCAATCCGATATACTCCTTTGGATCCGTGTGAGAGATAACCACCACTCACCAAATCACCTAAACACTTCAAAACAACACACTTTAGATCTGGACAGCGAAGGATCTAACTTGATCTATCAAAATTCCGCTTCAAACGATGAAATCTCTCTTCGATGGTTGAAGATCTTCAATCTAAGCTCTTGGATCTTCAATTTGATCTTCGATTTGGATGGAAGGAATCACAAGATTATAGTGAAGAAAAGAAGTGAAGAAGTGCAGCACTCGAGCTCTCAAAATGGCAGGACTTCATCGCTTCAAAATCCGGATCCCAAAAAGTGAGGCAAAGGACGTGTATTTATAGGTTGGAAATTCCTTAGGTCGTCCGCCCCCTTAAGTCATCCACGACCTATAAAAACCCCATGACCTACGACTTACGACTTAGCAGATCCTACGACTTAAGTCCTTACGCGACCTAACGACGCCTTAACGACTTAACACACTGCCGCATTTCTACCTAAGTCGTTTGGACGACTAAATGACTTACGACTCAATGACTTAACGACTCAACAACTCAACGACTCAACAACCTCACGACTTAGCGACTTAACAGCATTGCTGACCTAACGACTTAACCCTTAAGCCCTTATGCGACTTAACTAAACAAAGTGATCTACCTTAGGTCGCTTACGACCTAACTTAAACAACACCCCATAAGTCGCTCGAACGACCTACCTCCCTTAGGTCGTTAACCCGCCTAATTCTTTAGGTCGTTAACTCGGTAATTCCTACACTGCTAATCCTTAAGCCGTTAACTCCTAAGTCGTTCACTTCTACTACTAACTTCCATAGGTCGCTCACTCCAATCCTTAAGTCGTCTACTCCTTAAGTCGGTCAAATCCTATAGGTTGCTCCAATCTCTTAGGTCGTTCACCCGACCTAACCTACCCCACGACCTAAGCTACCACACGACCCAACTTCCAGACGACCTAAGCTACAACACGGCTTAACTTCTAGACGACCTAACTTCTACACGACTTAAACTCTAGTCGTATCAAACTCTGAATGGTCTAACTTATGGACGATCTATCTCTGAACGAATCCACAACACTAATGACCTAATAACACCAGTTACAAACATTCGATCCGTAAAAATACGGGTCGTTACATTCTCTCCCCCTTAGGAATTTCGCCCTCGAAATTCCAAACAAACAAGAGCAATCAAAAACTATTCTGCATGCCTACCATCCATAGCAATCAACAAATCATGTATCCAATTTCTAGCCTAACATGCAGAATTCTAAAACTAGAACAAGTTACAATGTCGTGAGATGACACGACACCTTATGGCCATACCTCGAAGAGTTCAGGATGAGCTGCCTTCATCCTCTCTTCCTCCTCCCATGTACAGTCGTTAACATCATCATTCCATTGTATCTTGAGCAACCTAACTACCTTCCTCCTAAGCTGTTTCGTGTCAGTTTCTACAACACGAAGTGGCTTACGAGGTCTCTTATTAACTAGGTCAACTTCAAAATCTTCACAGCTATCAGCAGAAACTACTGTATTCGAGTCGTGCACATACTTCCGTAGATATGATACATGAAAAACATTGTGCACACCCGACATCTTTTCTGGTAACTCCAATTTGTAGGCGAGCTTTCCAATTCGCTCGATGATCGGGAATGGTCCAACAAATCTCGGAGTCAATTTTCCTTTCCTCCCGAATCGAATAACATTCTTCAGTGGAGAAATCTTCACAAAAACCATATCACCTACGTCGAATTCCAAATCCTTACGACGCTTATTAGCATAACTTTTCTGTCAGTCTTGGGCTGCCTTCATTCGTTGCCGAATGATCTCTATGCAATCCGAAGTCTGTCGAATCATTTCTGGCCCAAGTATCAACTTTTCTTCTGTTTCTAACCAACATGTCGGAGAGTTACACGGTCTTCCATACAATGCTTCATACGGTGCCATACCAATGCTTGACTGGTAACTGTTATTATACGAAAATTCCACCAAATGAAGGTGATCTTCCCATGATCCTCCAAAGTCTAAAACACATGCCCTGAGGAGATCTTCCAAAACTCGGTTGACTCTCTCGGTTTGACCATCTGTTTGGGGGTGATAAGCTGTACTCAAACACAACTCGGTTCCCAGAACTTCCTGAAAGCTCTTCCAAAATCCACTAGTGAACAATGGGTCTCGATCGCTCACTATACTCTTCGGAATACCATGGAATCGAACTATCCACTTAACATACAGCTCAGCCAACTTTGATGCAGTCCTGGTTGATCGAACAGGAATGAATCTTGCACTCTTAGTCAAACGATCCACGATGACCCAAATCCCTTCATTTCCCGCTCTGGTTCTAGGTAACCCATCAATAAAATCCATCGATATTTGCTCCCACTTCCATGTAGGAACTTCTAATGGCTGAAGCAATCCACTGGGCTTCTTTTGCTCAGCTTTTACCAACTGGCAGTTCATGCACTTGGAAATAAAATTTCCAACATCCTTCTTCATACCTTCCTAGTAATAGGTTCTCTTCATATCCCGATACATCTTATTTCCACCTGGATGAATTGTCAACTTCGAGTGATGACTTTCCTTCAGAACTTCATTTCTCAATTCATCTATATCGGGAACAACTAGTCGTCCTTGCTTCCGAAGCCAACCCTCTCGATCGACCTCGAATCCTTTATCCTTTTCCGGATCCAATCCAGATTCCAAATCACAGATAATCTTGACAAGCTTATCGTCTCGCTTTTGGCTCTCGCCAATCCTTTCCACAAGAGTAGGTCTTATCGATAGGTTTGCCAACATCTCGGGTTCCAATTCACATCTAGGCCTGAAGTCAAATCCAGCCAAATACTCGAGACTCTTCCATTCTGAAAACATGGCTCCCAATCCTGCATGTCTTCGACTTAATGCATCTGCCACTGCGTTACCCTTTCCCGGAGTATAGGGTATACTAAAATCATATGATGCCAAAAACTCTAGCCATCGTTGCTGCCGAAGATTCAAATCCTTTTGGGAGAAAAGATACTTCAACGACTTATGATTTGTAAACAACTCGAATCGAACTCCCAATAGGTAATGTCTCCACATCTTCAGAGCAAATACAATCACTACCAACTCCAAATCATGAGTCGGATAATTCCTTTCATGCGGCTTCAGTTGTCGACTTGCATACGCAACAACTCTATTCTTCTGCATCAGCACTGCTCCAAGTCCAGTACCGCATGCATCAGTGTAAACCACCATCTCTTCATTTCCACTTGGAATAGTCAAAACAGGAGCACTTGTCAGTAGCTCTTTCAGGATTCCGAAAGCTTGCTCACACTTAGCATCCCATCTGAATACTTGATTCTTTTTCGTCAATCCTGTTAATGGTGCAGCTACCTTGGAAAAGTCTTTGATAAATCGATGATAGTATCCTGCTAATCCAAGAAAACTTCTCACATCAGATGTATTCTTAGGTCTAACCCAATCTGGATTGCTGCTATCTTGGCGGGATCAACCGCTATTCCGCTTCCATAGATAATATGGCCTAAGAACCTCACTTCGCTCTTCCAGAAGTGATACTTCGAAAACTTAGCCTTCAGCTGATGTTTCCGTAAGATTTCCAAAATAATACACAAGTGCGTCTTGTGCTCTTCTTCAGTTCTGGAATAAATCAAAATATCATCCACGAACACTAGTACGAACTTGTTCAACTGATCTCTGAACACTCTATTCATAAGATCCACAAAATATGCTGGTGCATTGGTCAATCCAAACGGCATTACCAGCCACTCAAAGAAACCGGATGGTGTCCTGAAAGCAGTCTTCGGAACACTATCCTTAGCCACTCTTAACTGGTGAAATCCCGTTGCCAAATCCATCTGAGAAAACACCTTAGCTTCATGAAGCTGATCAAACAAGTCATCTATTCTTGGCAATGGATACTTGTTCTTCTTAGTCACTTTATTCAGCTCACGATAATCCACACACAACCTCAATGATCCATCCGCTTTGGTTACAAACACAACTGGTGCACCCCATTTGGACACACTACGCCGAATGAATCCTTTCTGTAAAAGATCATCAACTTGCACCCTCAACTCTTGCTGTTCCCTAGGCGCCATTCGCCTAAGAGGCATCACAACAGGTCTGGCTCCTTCAACTAAATCGATACGAAACTCGATTTCTCTATGCGGCGGTAACCCTTTGACCTCATCAAAGACATCCTCAAATCCATTAGCGATTGGCACCGATGACAGTCCATCCCGTGGAACAACCAACGAATACATGAAGCTCATGAAGACGCCTTCCTCATGCTTACATCGTATCACAACCTTTCGCCCCTCCACATTCTCGACTGTCACCTCCAACCTTTCACAATCAACCTTAGCCGCATACTTCCTAAGACAGTCCATACCTAAAATAATTCCGAACCCCGCAAAATTCAGAACAAAACAATCACAAACAAAAGAGCAATCATGACTCGATACAATCAGACTACGGCATAGCATACACAGACAGGACGAACCCCCAACCGGATTAGTCACAACCAATGGTCTATCAACAATATCCGGTTCTAAACCCAACCAGCCTACAAGTTCATTACAAACAAAGGAATGCGACGCCCCAGTATCGAATAACACTCTAACTGGGACACCACATATGGAAAGAGTACCTTGAACCACCACACTCTTTCCTTTCTCTTCAACGATAGGAGCTTTTGAAGATGATGGAACAGCCCCCAAAGCATAAGCTTGCACAATCTACTTGTCCCTCCGCGGTTCTGGACAATTCTTCTTAATATGCCCCGGCTTGTCACAGTTGTGGCACTTCACCGACACCTTTGGATTCTTGCAATCTCTGGAGAAATGGCCCTTCTGCTGACAATTGTAGCAGGTCACTTCGCCCTTCGGCTTCTTCTGGCCATCCTTACCCTTTTGCTGCTGCTGCTTCCTCTTCTTGTTTGCACCCTGCTGTGGTTTAGACTCTTCCTTGGTCACAACAACAACAGATCCTTCTTTAGGAAACAGATTTTCGTGCCTGAGAGCTTTCTCTGCAAGCTTCTCAAATGGATCATCCAGATGATCCACCAACTGCCTCCCAAGATAAATGTCCAAGCCTGTCACAAACTTCTCGTTCTTCTGATAAGGAGATTCAATATACGATCGGGCATACTTGGACAAAGCTTCAAACTCAGAAACATACTCAAGAACTGGTCTTCCACCTTGCTTGAGCTCCACAAACTTCTTAAACAAGACAGATTTCTGAGCTGTAGAAATGAACTTAGCTTCAAATCTGGCTTGGAATTGCTCCCAAGTAATTTCTTCCTCCGGAGTATCAATGGTGATAGAGTTCCACCAATCAGAAGCTCTTCCTTGAAGCTGTCTTGATGCGAGCTTCCTTTTGGTTGCATCCTCAATTCCCAAGTCACCAAAGATTCTTCTACAAGCATCTATCCATCTCTGAACTTCAATAGTTGACTCTGTTCCCAAGAAAATCTTCCCTCCAAGAGCAGTATAGTCTTTACACAGCTTAGCAAAATCCACCGGTCTTGGAGTTTGAACTTGAACTCCAACATCTACTAATGGCCCCGGAGCTGGCATCCTTCTCATGATCGAAGTCATCATAGCCTCGAACATAGCAGCATAATCAGCAGCCCCCTCAGTAGCATGGCCTTCCCAGCAGCTAGTCTCCCTCTTCGACTCATTCTTAATATCAATAAAAGAAATGATCAGCACACGTTGAGAAACAACTGCATAAAGGACTCAAATCCTTCTAAGCTACTATATTATATATAGTAATTATCCGTCAAAATACAATTACGTCTCTCATATGTAGTTACGTCAGCGAGCGTTGGGTAAAATCGATTAACCAATGCTCTGATACCAAATGTGACGACCGCCCATGACCCCTGCACTAAATAAGGAAAACAGTGCGCTGTAAGGTGTGCCAGGCAGCCATGGACGATCACCAAGGTAAGTTAAAATAGCATAATCTATCGTATTACTCACAGCGCATGGATAAAAATACAATAGGGAATATATATAGTGAAGCTTCACAACATAGAATCTCATCAATTAAGCTTCATAATAGTTGAATACAAACATCTGAATAGTCAATACATCAAGCCTCACTACATATCACTCATAGAATTATACAAGCAGCGAAACATCCAGTACATATAGTAAGAAAGTAATATGCAAGCCTCCAGCTCGTCTTCGTCAACAACATCATCGGTAACTAAGAACAGCACCTGTCACCTGCTACCTAGTCTGCCCATCCCAAAGTGGATGAACAGCCCAAGGTAATAAGAGTTGAACATAAAACCTTGAGTCAGACAACAGTCTTAGTGAGCGGTAAATTAACTAACAACATACCAAAAGAGCATAAAGGTAAAAGGAATAGGAATCCAACCCTCCCACTCCACCTCTTTCTACAGTGATAGCCCCCAGACACACTAAGCAGAAATAAACATAGCAAACACTACAACAAAATTTGCTTTTCACGGCAATGGTTCTCAGCGTTCTAATCACATATGCAGTCAAAGTGATTTAAACAAAAAGAAAATCACGACCAAACGCTGTATGATGTATCAAGAAAAATTATAAGCCGGAGTAGTGAAATTATATGGCGGGCTTTCCTTTGATTTTTGTGGCCAACTCTTTTTGCTATTATCTCTTCTTCCTCTCGTTTCCAAAAGCAAAGTGGCAACTAAACCCTAGAACGATTCTCGTCGGTGCGAACCTACTGAAAAGCAATCTTTCAGCCTCATCCTCTGCGTTGGACTCATTTCTTCACTCAATCGAAACTTTCCTCTAAACAATTGTTTGGCCTCCTGAAGAAATCATTCAGCCTCCTCCTCCTTGCTGGATGGAATCGTTCAGTCATTTAGTTTCCTCCATGCTGATGTACTCAATTTTCAGGTCAATAATTTTTTTTTGTAATTCATCATGATTTATCATTTTTGTAATTTTCAGGCAAAATTAAAATTTACTTACTATATTTCTTTTTTCCCCTTTCCAAAACATCGAATTCAGTTACCGAGCTCTTTCATAAACAGACGTAAAGTAAAATTGCTTTTTTTGTTTTTTTTTTGTTTTTGGCTTTTAATTGATTAACCATGTTATTGCAGGCCAGGTTTTCAATAACATCCGAAGGCATTAAAGCTTTAAACTCGAAGGGCATTTCATATGATCTGGTTTTTTATAATAGATCTCAACCTGGTTGTATATTGAGCAGTAGATGATTGATCAGGGGTTGACTCGTTGTTTGCTTCTATGGTGTAGACATTAGCATCGATCTAAGAGACATTTAAAGCTGCATCATATTTGGCAACAAAATTGTTAGCAATACTGTCTCGTAAGTGTTTTGTTTGTAACTCGAAATTTTCCTCATTTAGTTGTGATATAGACTTTGAACTCATATTCTATGTATTTGAAACTATAAACAGTTTGCTTGAAGCACATCTAGTCTCTAAGCTCTTTTGTTTGGCATTATTAGACGTATGTTGGGCCATATTGTTTAAAGCATTTACTTCATTTGATTTATTTTTTCATTTGTAGCCTTATTTACTGTTTGTTCAGCTCCATTTAGATCCGTATCCACTTCCATCTCATTGATAGTAGTTTTTGGACTTTGGTTATTATGTTCAGGGATCCAAAATTTTGGTGAACCGACAATAACTTTCACCATGCCCAAAGTTTTGATAATTAGACCATTTATGGGGCTTCCATTCGTATTCTACCTCTTGCATTACAGTTGATCAGTTTTAGTTAAGAAAGGAACATACTTTGAGTAGCTGAAGGAGCTATCAATTTCAACTAGTACTCTATAATACGTAATTTTGATGACACCATCAGTATATTTGTCCACTGGTTATGCAAGCTTTACACTCATGCAAGCGTTTTCACACAGTGGTGCCAACACTTAGCAATTTGATAGTTGATTGGTTAAAATAACTCCTTTTACTGAGCTTTGATTATATATCTTTTTATTGTTATATTTCGTCAGGGACAAACAATGTTGTTTGTGTGTGGGTGGTGTGCTTGATGTTGAAGTTTGCTCTTCTGGGGTTCGTTTTTCATGTAAATTTCAACCAAACGCTATATATGCTCAGCTCCCACTATAATATTGCCATTTAAAATTTCAAGATATATCTATATATATACCTCAGCCTGGCATCGAATGGTCAAAGCACGCTTGCATGGAAACGAAACCAATGCGTTAGACTTGTTGCAGTTCCTGCTCAAACCGAAACGTGCAGTGGGAATGGCTATGCAAGATCGCAAGGCTGCTGATGCTGCCATTAATTTAATTGCTTTGTATTATGCACTGAAGGTAAGCTTTGCTAAGTTAACTGAGACTTCGAATCATTAATGTTGTATAGAACTGATTTAGACTGTGTTGTTAAATTAAATGCATAGAAGACCAAACTATATAGAGAGTAGAAGTGGATGGCATGGAAACAATGGAAGAAATGAAGTTAAGTACGTGGCCTAAGGTGATACCCATAGTTTACTAATAACTTTCTGGAAATTTCATTTGTTCTTTAGTGAATTTATTTATGAATTTAATTTTTTTTTGGTTAAATTTTTGGTTGTGGATGTAATTTTGTAGATAATGAGTTACATGCCATCTCTAATTTACAGTGCAGATGCATCATATTATGATTTTGTGAATAGAGTGACAATGGAGGAAATTAGTTTGAAAAAGAAAGGATTATTGGATGCGCCACACCCTTTGGTTAAATTTATTTGTGCCAAAATTAGGCATAAATAACTTTAAAGAATTATTATTGATTAGTACTCCACCAAAAGAATTTGCAGGACCTGTCCTTATTTACTTCCTTCTAAAAGACAAGTAGGTCATCAACTCTTTACTTATGAAAGCTGGAAAAGTAGAAAATCGGTTGAACTAATACTAAAAATTGAAAGGGCAGACGATATGCAGCAATAGTGAGGCTTGTTGCAGCCAGAGATAAGCATGATGCTGAAATAAGCACGATGCGTAGCCAAGATGCAGCTAGAGATAAGAACTCACAGGTTTGTCGAAGCATTTTATAATTTATACTTATAGTTCCAGACTATATTATTTAACCTGATCAATATTACAATGTTCGTATCATAATATACAAGTTAACATTGTCCTTAATTTGCGATTATGCATTTCTGTCACCCATTAGGATCTACGGTTGTCCTTTCTTAGAAAAATAATGGGTTATAATAAAATATATCATGACCTCTATCTATTTCTTATAGCTACCAATGATGAGTTTGTACAGTTGGGCTGGATTTTTTATAGCTACCATAATGGGACTGACTTCATCGTAGATTAAAGATCAAGTGTGTACAGTATGGTTGATAATGATGAGTTTTCTCCTTGAGAGAAATAAAACCAGGGATTCTCTTTTTCTAGGCCTCATTTATCCTAATGTAACAGACGTGATTTGATCATCTTATACCAATTTAATTTAAACCTGGATCATATTACTTAAGAATCTTTGGCCCTACAATTGTAATTAAATGTGAACCCATGAAATCAGTTCGATAATAAATTACTTAAATATAGGATTAATCTGATATGAAGGCAATGATTCTGTGATTATACCTTTTTGTTGTGAATAGTCAATTTATTCTTACTAGGACCATATGTATATATGAGGCTAACAAGAACTACCTACATGTTAGTAAAAGGTTAATAAATTCAAATATATGAAGGAGAATGATGTGTTTTCTCCTTAAAATAAAATAAAATTAGGGCTTTTTTGTAGGATTCTTTTATCCTAATGTGGTAGATGTGAATCACTCATTCCAATAACTAAAATAGTTTAATCCTGAAACGTAGTATTTAAAGACACATTAGTGCCAAAATTGCATGGAAATGCGAACTAATGAAATTACTTTGATTACAAATTTACTTAAATGTTGGACTAATATGAGATGAATGCATTGATTCAACAATTAGACTTTTTTTTATTGTGAATAGTTAATTTATTGCGAATAGTTGATTTACTTAAATGTTAGGCTAATATGAGATGAATGCACTGATTACAAATTTACTTTTTTCTGAATGGCCAATAAGAACATGTTGGTTAAAATTCAATAAATTTAAAACATTTAGGAATCGAGGAGTTTTCCCCAAACAAAAGGTACTTAGGAGCTCTCTATTTGCAAGCTTCTTTTGTCATGATGTAGCAGATGTGAGTCGCTCATCTTGATAACTAAATTACTCCAAACTTAAATAATAGTATCTAGGACACTTTTGCCCCAAAATTGCAATGAAATATATACGTTTGAAATCTATTTGATAGTAAATTTACTTAACTCTAAACTATAATATGGCATGAACACACTGATTCTGAAATTATACCTTATTTTTGGTCTGAATAGCTAATTTATTCCCACCCCGACATGTGTGTATATATAACCAATAAGAACCACCTACATGTTGATAAAAACTCAATATATTTCAAATGTTCAAGAAAAAAAATCATTTTCCCATACAATAATTGATATTTAAATTTATTCACCATGTTTGACTTAATTACAAAATACTGCAATTTTATTGGTTTTAAAAAGTTTTATTTAGAGTAGATTTGTAATCATCCATTTGATGCTGAAAGATAATCAGCAACATACAAGAGCTAATTTGATTATAAATCTCTTCTTCCTCATCTAATACAGTATCTTCATATCAAACTATTTTTCTTTATATTTTTCTATTAAAAAGCCAATCTTGATCATAATAATTCTTATAATCTACATATAACACCATTGATTATGTTTTATAAAGACTCGCATCCGTGCCATTGGCATAGGCTCCATACTAGTATTATATAAACTATATATATGTGTTTTTATATATATATGTATGTATGTATGAATTTAATTATTGAATACTAACAGATTCAACACTTAATTTAAGATGACATTATACTGCTAATTAATTTTCAGGTGCAGCATTATGTCCTACATCAATATTTAATGCAATGTTTGTTTTGGGTTAATATTTTTTTTAGATTGGAGACTAAATCTTCATCAAATGTCACGGTAAACCTTTATATAAACTTAATTATATGTATGGTTGAATCAAAAAAAATCGAACATAGAAAATCTTTCTAGTTAAACATGTGCCTGCGAGATAACACACTATTATAAAACTTTAAGCACAATAAACAAAAATGGAAAGATATATTTAACATCAAAGTTTGTCATTTGTTGTATGATGCACATGTATATGCAAGTTATAACCAAATTAAAATGCATGCCCCATAAGTTCACATGCTAAGATATATGCAGACATTATTTTTTCCACGCTTCATCTAAAAAACTATATAAAATCATGTTTGAGTTATTGCATGATGGTTTCCAAATCAAACCAAAGAAATGGTTGGTTGTATGTGGGCGTGGGCAAAACAACATGGTATCAAACTATATCTTTGTAATGGTTATTTACATGATGGCATAGTTTTCACATATTTTTTTGAATCCGTTTAATAAATCATGTTTCATTTATTGCATGATGGTATCAAAGTGAACAAATGCCTATTTTGAGCTATTTTCATTTTATTTTTATTTGGTGATGGTTATTTCAAGGAAATATCCTTGAGAATTAAGCTATGTAACTAATTAGTTCTGATGTCTTCAATCCTCTTAATGCTTGTTGGATATGTTTCACAACAATGGCTTGATAGGACTTAACTACAATTTGCAGAAACTGAATGGGTTTTATGCAATGTTTAGTTAATTAACATTATCTAGTTTGATGTATCATTTTCTAATAATAACTAATATGATACAATAATTTGTTGATGACCTGTACCATGGACTACTCTTATGTAGATTCCATCTACTTGTTGGTAATAGCTTTATTCAAAATGCTGGAGGAGCTTAGCTTGTTATTAGATACAGTTAGTTATAGGTGTTGGTTATCATTAATGTACCGTTCATTACCAGTGCATCAAGCATAATTTATTGTCTATCATTCCAGTGCATTTCATTGCATCATTAATGTGGTGGGCTGCTCATGTCTGCAGGTATTTGATGGACATGGTGGTACAAATACAACATCTTTTTTGTTAAGAGGAATATCCTCAAGTATATACTTGACGATGCTCAATTCCTAATTGTGTGGATAAAGCTATAAAGAGTGCATTTGCAAGAGCCTTGACTCACGTTCCCTTGACCATTCTTTAGAACTACTGCGCCTACTGCCGTTATGTTTGGAAGGTTAGTTCTGACTTTTTGTGCTTACACTACAAGAAAACTGATATTTAATGGCAAAATAGTACAACGTTCTTTATTTACGTGTAGTTGTTATTTTTTTCCTTTTCTAATTCCTTTATCGGACGCTGTCAGATGATAATTTTAGTAGGAAGATACATAGGAACACTTCAATTTTTATAGGCCGCCCATTTCATAATTTAACTTGTGTGCTGAACCTATGCCGTATTAACTATTAACAAAAGTTGTGTTTTAGCATTCATTGCTATTGATTTGATTTAGTTAAATGCAATAAGCATAATGACAGTGAAATATTTATAAAATTTTATGTCGATACCTTTTTAGTCTGGAGAAGAATGTTTGAACTTATATTTACTTAAATGGATCTTATTGAACAGAGACGGGAGGAGCTAGTAGGTCATATGCCTATGAAAGTAGTGTACCCAGCTTTGCAAGATAATGAACGGACTACGGTCACTGGTAGAGGTTTAAAAAATACCAAGTGGAGTTATCACAATGGTGGTTCCTGGCCAGGTTGGTTTCCATTGTATTATATTCCAATCGTTTGCTTAATTTAATACTGGGCCAGCCCTGGTGATGTGGAATGCTCTTATTTTTATTTTATAGTCGACTCTTACATATTTCCATTTGTATATTTCATTTTAAATCTCCACATTATACATTTGAGTTAAAGATAATTAATCTAATTTTTGTTGAAATTTTTTTTTGTTATCTGGCAGTTAAATTTTGAGGCACACAGTTGCTTCTTGAAATAATTTACCCCCACATCTTCTTGAAATATTTTTAGTTACACAGAGATATTAGTGAACAATCCATCAATGCCGTATTATGTATGTAGTCATCAAACTGGAAAAAACAAAATTCAGTGTAAAACAGTGTTTCAACTAACTATAATGTGTTGCATTCGCTTATTCATGCTTTCGATATTTGAATGGAAATACAGGATGGTCTTTTATGAATTGAAAATTGCTCATTGAGCAGAGTGTATATAATCAACTGCTAATCTAAATCGAGTATTTTTTACATTGCCCCCCTAGTAATTAATTTATTAGATTTTACCTCCAATTTTATATTGTTACACTAAGCATCTTTACCTTAAATACTACAAAACACGGTATCAATATTTACTCATAGGGGTGTTGAGTCCAATATAACTAACACTGAGTGTGCGTGCGTGTGCGCACACGTGTGTTAATATTCTAATAGGTATGATATTTAGTTATGTTAACAAAAATCCCATATAAATGTTATGTAATTAGTGTGTCCAGATGCATTTTTGTATTTGATGAACCGGCTCTTTTATATTATTGATGTTCTGTAATATATTGCCAGCATATGTAAAACAGGTTCGTCTTTCTTCAGTTGATGCAATAGGGTAGATGGTTGGACTGATCGCGAGATCACAGTTAAAGGCGGTGCTCCCGAAGCTTATTCCGACCATACTGGATCTGTAAGCACAAAATTATAGCCATTAATTTTTAAAATGGTCAGTTTTGCATTCATTTTTCTCTCTCTATTCTTTTCCTTATTCCATTATACTTTTTTTTCATATACCAGCTATAAAAGAGATCAGGGGTGTGCATACCTTGCCACACAAAGTCTGCATAATTCACTGCTCACTTTAAGCATATGATTATTATAAATGAACAGCAGTTTTAAAGAGGTACTGATCCAGCAAGCTCTATGCAGCATTTTTTTTTCTTTCTCTGAACTCATGTGGTCTCCTACCAGATCCTTTTATTTCAGAGAACTCATGGGTTTAGAGATGCTCGATTGATTTGCTAGAGGATTGCAATTGTATTGAACAGTGGGGGTCAGGTGTAGCAATTGATATGTGCAGGTGGATAGTTTGTTTAGTAGCAGCAATGGTGGGTCTGCAGGGTGGTGATTGCTCTTGTAATGGAAGTTATGGAATAATGTCGGAGATGGTTTGTTGTAATCTGAAGTGGGCAAGACAGTGATGATTTTGTGAATGCGGCAGAGGGCAGAGTTGACTGGTGATTGTTTTGGCAGCGTTGTTGGTTTGGGCAGAGCAGGTGGATTCAGGTGAGTTGTCGTTGTTCGATTGTGATGTCTTAGTTGTATTTTGGGTTAATAGTGGAAGCACAGTGGTTGTTGTGTTTTGGGTTGATAGTGGAAGTGGTAGATGAGGTTGCTATGAGATGAATGCAGTGTATGATTGAAGTGATATTGTCTGTGGCATTTGTATGTTGTGAATTGAAGTGTGAACTTTGGTAGTAAGTTTGTGGAGAAGTTTGTTAGTTGAAGTGGCAGTGGGTGGATGGATGGTCTGAAGCAGGTCAGCGATGTAGGAAGCTGATGAGTTGTAGAAGTGTTGAGTTTGGAGCAGTTATGTAGTGGATAGGTGTTGAAATATGTGTTTGTTTGAACTTTGGCAAAGGACTGCTCGTGATGAACTTTGGCAGTCGCTGCAAATATGTAAATGGGCAATGCTGATGCAAATAAGTGGCTACAAATAAGTGAACTTTGGCAAATGACTGCTGGTGATATGTGGGTGGATGTTGATAGAGTTGTGCTGGAGTTGGTCAGTTGCTGGAGGTGGTTGGTGTAATTGCTAGAAGTTTGTAATGAAGCAGTTTTGCAGTATGTTTTGCAGTATGTTGAAAATGATATACGTACTATGCAATGTGCACCAATAAGTAGTATGTTGAAAATGATGTAAGGAAGTTTGATATGATAAGCAGTCAAACAGTTGTATGTTGATAAGTTTGATATGTAAGCAAGCTCTATGTTTATGTTATGTACATTAACTGATTAAAATATAATTAAATGTAGTTTATATTAATGATATGTGTGAATATTGCAATGGCACAACATTGCTGTCAATTCTTTGGACAACTAATGCATATCCCTACGACAGCGTTTATACATTGCTGTCAATTCATTGGAAAAAAATGCATATCCCTACGACAGCGTTTATACATTGCTGTCAATTCATTGGGGAAAAAAAATGCATATCCCTACGACAGCGTTTATACATTGCTGTCAATTCATTGGGAAAAAAAAATGCATATCCCTACGACAGCGTTTATACCTTGCAGTAGAAAACTATTAACAGCGTTTATACCTTGCAGTAGAAAAATTATTAACAGCGTTTAAAAAACGCTGTAGAAAGTGGGTTTTTGACAGCGTTTATATTTTGCAGTTAAAAATTTAGGGTCAACGACCGCATGTCGTTATACAGCGTTTTTAAAAACGCTGTGAAAACTTTTAACAGCGTTTTTCAAACGCTGTGAAAAGTCTTTTTTGTTGTAGTGAAAGCAGACATTTAAAGTAAAGCAATTATCACTCGAGTCAAGGTCGATGTTTTCCAAGCACAAACCCCCAAGGCCTAAACAAAGATCAAATAAGCACGCAGAAAATATCGCTCTTGAGACCGAATGACGATACAACCAAACATCCATGACTCTGGCTATCACTGTTATCATTGCTTCGATACTACCGTTAATTGAATACTGGCACATTCTTTCAGCCGTCCGTCAAGGGCCAATGGTAACCCCGGTTCTAGACAGAACTCCGCACGTCGTCGTAGCCCGTGCCTAGGACTATCGAATCTGCCCAGAGTACTCGACCACCAACTGTAGTCTTTTGGGACTATCGAATCTGCCCAGCGTACTCTTTCTTTGAGCCTGCTAGAACCTTCAACAACGATGAAATCTCAGCCTTCTAGTCATCCTCCTCGACGACTATTCTCATACTAGCTCAAGCCCCTCTCGAGCCAACCATTATCCTCAAACTCGAACCATTTCACCGAGTCATCAACATGCTTGGAATGATCCCGTCTGGACTTAACCAAGGCTATCTCACATCATGCCTCGCTTCATCTCATCATAGCAAAGCCTCATCTCAACATCATCATCAAATCTATCCATATGAGCTTTACCATCCGCGTCATATGCCACGAGCAGCTTTTCTTATTCAAGAGCCTTTCCCTTAGCTTTTGAATCATCTTCGACCATCTTGTCTAAATCCGACAACTAATCAACTAGTTTATAACAATCAATCAAATCAATCATTAATCCAAGTAATAAATCATGCAAACAAGATCTAAAAGCAATTATAACTAAAATAGCAATTTTGTAAATAAAGAGTCCAAATCTAACAAGCATGAAACATGAGAAATATCTCTACAACTTGATGAATGAACTTGCATAGATTAACATGTAGTAAAATGGGTGTCAAATCATCATGAACAATAGATCTACACTTAAGTTTATGAAAATGCATGGAAATCACTATTTTAACACAAAATCAAGCCACCAATCCGATATACTCCTTTGGATCCGTGTGAGAGATAACCACCACTCACCAAATCACCTAAACACTTTAAAAACAACACACTTTAGATCTGGACAGCGAAGGATCTAACTTGATCTATCAAAATTCCGCTTCAAACGATGAAATCTCTCTTCGATGGTTGAATATCTTCAATCTAAGCTCTTGGATCTTCAATTTGATCTTCAATTTGGATGGAAGGAATCACAAGATTAGAGTGAAGAAAAGAAGTGAAGAAGTGCAGCACTCGAGCTCTCAAAATGGCAGGACTTCGTCGCTTCAAAATCCGGATCCCAAAAAGTGAGGCAAAGGACGTGTATTTATAGGCTGGAAATTCCTTAGGTCGTCCGCCCCCTTAAGTCGTCCACGACCTATAAAAACCCCACGACCTACGACTTACGACTTAACAGATCCTACGACTTAAGTCCTTACACGACCTAACGACTCAACTGGGATACGCCTTAACGACTTAACACACTGCCGCATTTCTACCTAAGTCGTTTGGACGACTTAATGACTTACGACTCAACGACTTAACGACTCAACAACTCAACGACTCAACAACCTCGCGACTTAGCGACTTAACAGCATTGCTGACCTAACGACTTAACCCTTAAGCCCTTACGCGACTTAACTAAACAAAGTGATCTACCTTAGGTCGCTTACGACCTAACTTAAACAACACCCCATAAGTCGCTCGAACGACCTACCTCCCTTAGGTCGTTAACCCGCCTAATTCTTTAGGTCGTTAACTCGCTAACTCCTACACTACTAATCCTTAAGCCGTTAACTCCTAAGTCGTTCACTTCTACTACTAACTTCCATAGGTCGCTCACTCCAATCCTTAAGTCGTCTACTCCTTAAGTCGGTCAAATCCTGTAGGTTGCTCCAATTTCTTAGGTCGTTCACCCGACCTAACCTACCCCACGACCTAAGCTACCACACGACCCAACTTCCAGACGACCTAAGCTACAACACGGCTTAACTTCTAGACGACCTAACTTCTACACGACTTAAACTCTAGTCGTCTCAAACTCTGAACGGTCTAACTTATGGACGATCTATCTCTGAACGAATCCACAACACTAATGACCTAATAACACCGGTTACAAACATTCGATCTGTAAAAATACGGGTCGTTACATGGGCACAATCAAAACCATACATGCTCGTAGTGGATATTGGATCGAAATGGTTTTCGGATAATACCGATATCCGATCTCGGTCTCATCGAATCCAAAACGATAAATTTCTAAAGGGCAAGTAGTCTAAATAACAATTTCACAATCAGGACGACGATATTCACATATGAGAATTCCTTGCATATGTTTACTTTATCATGACCTGTTCATCGAAATTAATTCGCTTGTAATCATCACATTTTCTGAAATTTAGAATAGTGGTCAGTACAAGTCGATTTACATTCAATAAAATGTGTCAAAGTTTTATTCTAACTACTTTAATTTGTTTGGCTACTTAATGGAACAGACAAAAGATAATTGAAACAATATCCAAAGGAAATATCAGTCAAACATAGATCATTAACTCAATCAATAGTTAAATAATTTACAAATCATAATTTAATCAATTCTAATTTACCGAGTCGAGTTATATTTTATCCAGATTACTTGTAATCAAAGAGATTAATTAAAATAATTTATTTTAGTTAATTAACATTAAACAGTCCATTTAATAATCAATTTATTAAATTAACATATAATTAATAATTAAGAAATTACTTATTTATTTACTTCAATCGTTTAAATCATTAAATTTTACATTGTAGAAAACTCGACAAAATTAATTCAGATGAAAATATTTTGCGATAGGAACTCGACTCAAAAATCTACGCATCCTTTAGATTTAGAATGAAGAAGAAATGGTGATTTAAAAATCTACAAATCTCTAAATAAAATAATTTATTTTTACTTTACTTTTAAGTCAAAACACTCGGCCCATCAACCCAAAAACCCGGCCCATTCCTTCTTCTCCTCCTTTCTTTTCCCTGTTCTTTCCTCCCTTCTCTTTTCTTTCATTCGCCTGGACGCACGAAAACGTGCACGCACATGTGCACTAATACATCAACCCCGATCATCGAATCATGCCGCCGATCCCCTTCGCACATCACCCTCGACCATCTCATCCACCTAACTACCAGAAACCACGACAAAGACCCTCGTTCGAGGTTTCGAACTTCAAACCCGAATCCTGGAACAACCGTGCTACCCAAAATCACCTCGCTTCGCCATCCCACTCCACCATCCATCACTAGAACTTATCCATAGCTTCGCCACATCCTACTCCACCTATTCCCTCTGGTGCGCACGACTATCTCTCCCCCGCCTCGTCGCCATTTCCACAAACCCGAACCCACAAGCAAACCCAACTTAAACCATAAATCCCCCTCATATTGCCTCCAGACTTCTTAAGAAATCGCCGCGCCATTTTTCCCAGGTGCGCCACCCCTTAAACCTCCTCCACGCCCGAAACCAGGGCACGAAATCGATCATATCACCAGAATTTCGCATTTCGCCCAATTCCGTTCTTCCCCATCATCCTCCTTCCACACGCCACTTAAAATCTTCAAACCATCTTTGAAAATTATATTTTTCAATGACGAATACATTTATATGATCCATTCCTTATATTATGACATTCGAAATTTTTCCATGACCGACCTACTCACTGTAGAATAGTATTTTCTTCCTCTCGTCTTAATGAAAATTTGTGAAATAAATTTTAAAATAATCTATACTCACAAACAACCACTTTTCGTTTAAGATTTAATACCGAATAGAAGTTGAGATATTGGTTTTTTTCAAGTGGAAGGTTGAACTGTTTTATATAAAAAAGTGACAGAGAGGGAAAGTACATGGTTTTGAGTTGTAGGATGAACTACCAGGTCTAGTACACATATACAAAGGCATGCATACATATCAACACATGTATATTTGACATAAACACAAGATTCATTCAACATCTCAGATATACAGGCATATACCTATGATAGTTAATAAAGTTTTAAGTGTTTTACTCACATTTTACATACTGATGAACACATTGTTGCTTAATTTCGTCTTCCAAGCCTTTAACACTGAACTTGCTTTTGATTTAATGGCAGATTTTTTTTAAGAGAAGCAAACCTGGCCGTATATATAGGTGAATGGAAGGGAAACATTGCAACAAAAAGGAGGCTGAGGTACACAAGGGTGGCTGAAGTTTTCATGTGTAGGCTTTCTTGTACAGGCTTCACATTCCATTTATTTTTTTATTTTATTTTCTTTTCAACCTTTGGTGGCTGATTTGATCTTATATGCTAGATTTGATTTTATAAGTTGATTTGATTTATTATGTGTGATTTGATTTTTATACGTGCTTGAGTTGAAGTTTTGGTCTGCTCATTGTGATCCTTCTTCCTTGTTTCTTCCATTTTCTTCCTTCCCTTCAGATCAATTCCATCATGAATCTCTCCCTTATCGTTCTTATGCGCAAGTGGTAAAAGAATTTCAGCCTTCATTCCAATCTCAAAGATCTGGTTCGCATTTTAAAAAGAAGAATTGGATCAATTCAAGAAAAAGCAAGACCTTCTGTTTTAGATGTGGCGAATATAATCATCTAGTTTCTCAATGTCGTGAGCCTATCATTTGTTTTGCCTGCGGCAAATCTGGACACAAGAAATATGATCGTTCGTCCAGATCGAACGAATTGGTTTCTTCTGATTCTTTGGTCGAGCACGACTTCCAATTCGTCTTAAAATGTATGCTTCTGAAGGGGATACTTATCGATCATCTTTGGCAAAATCGTTTTGAAGGTTTCAAGTACTTAGAGGATTTGCTGTATCACTTCAACTTTATAAACGAGCCAAATATCGGTAAAGGATATAGGGACAAATTTGGGGATCCAGAGCTTTATTTTGGCAAGGCTGTTACTCGTCCTAACTCGATAATGAAAAATCCAGTTGGTGTTACAGGTATTGATCATACTGGTTCTGTCCTAAATAATGATTGTTCTAGTTTCGACCCTATGGAGATCGACCCCGATGTTGTAGCATTTGATCATTCATCTACTGCTAAGCCTGGACTTGAATTGAAAGATAATTTTACTCATGTTAAATCCAAAAAAGGTAAAATTCTTAATAGAAGTTTGGAGAACTTCGTGATTCCTACTGCAAACAGTTTCGAATATCTTGATTCGACATCTTCCTTAGAGTTCATTGAGGAAATAGTGGATAATGACAAGCGTGTCCATTCCTTGTCTGATTGTTTGATGGAAAATCATTCGGCAGAGATGGTTTGTAATGTAGCCTCAGTTGAAAATGATGGTGACAGTCAAGGAGACAGTCTAATGAATTGTTATTTTGTTAATGAGTTCTTGTTTGACCACGATATGGATCATCAAAACACTTTGCAAATGGAGGTGGATCGGTTTTCTTCGATGGGTAAAGATATGTGGTCAACTATTTCAGCAGTTAATCTGCCTTTGGTATTTGATTTATCTGATCAGAAATCAAGTTTGGATTCCTATAATAGTGACAGTGAGTTGAAGGACGATTTGGGGTTATCAATAAATTCTGATGTATCTACATTTTCAGATGGTAGTGAGTTTGTTGATTTTAGAGATTGGATCTTGTCTCCTGAACAGCTTAATGAGTTTGATATTATTGTTGAACCAGAGAATTATGTTGATGATGAGATCAAAAATTTGATCCAGGTTTCTCTTGATGACATGCACACTGATTCAGTTGTGCATGATTCGCAGTCTCAGGTCAATCTAGAAGTAGTTGGTGGTCTGTTTGATATCCCGGAACACTTAGCTAATCGCTCGATTATTTTGAAGGAGTGTATATTTAGTACTGATTTCAGAGAAAGGAAATGCTCTTTTGATTGCTGTTTTTTGGGCTCTGGTAGTTCTGATAGGTCAGACATTCTTCATGTGATGGCTATTGATCTAGTTGAGCAGGAACCTTCTGTTGATGGGAACTCGTTGTTAGATGTGGAGAAGCACTTCGACAATTTGTTAAATCTCTCAAATGCTAGTGTGCTTTGTCCTACAGTCATTGATATTGTTCCAGGTTTCTTCGGTGATGACTTTCTAATTGATAATGCAGCAGTCTTGAGTGAAAATGATACCAGTTTGGGTTTGTGTGTTTCTAAGCCTCCTTTTGATATTAATTCGAATTGTTTGAATCCTCTGGATTGGATTTTGGGATCTGTAGTAGTTGATGTTCTGGATGAAGTAGAGTCTTTTGTTGATTTGGATATTCTGTTGGAGGTTGGGTCTGAATCTAGGGTGGCATTGAAAGAGATTGTAGCTGATGTGCACATATGCACAAGTGATAGCATATCTTTGGTGGATTTTGGGTCAGTTAATCATAGGAAGGTGGAAGCTGCATCGGGTATCTCTTCAGGAGATGGTACTTTATCATTGTTCTCTTTTGTTGAGGCAGGGTCTAGTTCGGTCAAGGGCTCGGATTCATTTTGGCTTGAGAGTGGTAGTAGATCTGCCCCTAGCTATTCTTCGTCAAAGAATAGAAGGTGCAGGAAATCAGTAGCTTCTAGTGGGATGGTTCGTCGAAGCGCTAGGTTACGCAATTGACATCCACAGTCTTTTGGTGAGTTACCCGGATTGAGTGCCACGTGTGGCGCTTCGAATCCAGGCTTAGGTATGAGTTTTTTTATGGGTAGTACATACTCCACCTATGCTTTAGGCAGCTTATCATCTTCCGAGTTTAGACAGCTTGCTTGTGATACTTCATTTATTTTTTCTGATATTGAGATTGATAGAGAGTATATTAGGCGTAAGGAGTTAGAGAGGGCTAGTTCTGTTAGCTTATGAGGATCATTAGTTGGAACATTAGAGGTTTGAATGATTTGAATAAGTGTGATAAGGTTAGAGCGTTCTTTGAAGATTATTCTATTGACATTGCTTTACTTCAAGAAACTAAAATTAACTGTCCTGATTTTCGTTTCTTTTGAAGATTAGGAGGTTATCACTTTAGAAAATGGGTTTTTCTACCTTCTGTGGGTTCTTCAGGGGGTGTAATGATAGGGTGGTGGGATAATTGTTTTAAGTTGCTTCAATGTATTACTAAACAACACTCTCTTCATATTATTTTAATTAATCTTTCTGATAATTCGCTTTTAAATATTTCTAATGTTTATGGGCCTAACTCAAAAATTGATCGGAGAATTTTATGGGATGAGTGCCTTGGTTTTAGATCTTTAGCTCCGGGTTCTTGGATTTTGGGGGGTGATTTTAATGTCACGCGTTTCTTAGGCGAGCGTTCTCCCAAGGAAGGGGATTATTCTGCTATGGAGGAGTTCGATCATTTTATTATCAATTCTAATTTGATCGAAATTCCCCTTTCTAATAGGGAGTTTACTTGGAGTAACGCTAGAGAGTCTCCTTCCATGGCTCTTCTTGATAGATTTTTTGTCAGTGATGAGATTGAAGATAAATTTCCAATCTGTAGAGTCACTGATTTACCGTATACTTACTCCGATCATTGTCCTATTATCCTTATTTGTGAGCATCTTAGAGTTATTTTTAGCAATTTTAAATTTGAAAAGATGTGGCTTTTGGATTCTAACTTTGAGAATATTGTTAAAGATAAATGGGTTTCTTTGAGTTTTCATAATTTTATAAATAAGGAAAATTCTGCAAAAGTTTTTGTTTTTAAACTTAGGGAGCTTAGGTCTTTTCTTAAAAACTGGAACAAAAATGTTTTTGGTAATCTTAAAATTAAAAAAGACAATATTCTTAATGAAATGCTCAAAATTAATAAGATAGAAGAATCTAGATCTCTAAATATAGGTGAACGTAATGTTCTTACTAATTTAAAAGATGAATTAAATTCTATTTTAGAAAAGGAGGAGGTTATGTGGAAACAACGATCCAAAATTCAATGGATCAACGAAGGTGATAATTATACCAAATTTTTTCACAATATAGCTAATGGTAGAAAATGTAGTAATACTATTAACTCCATATTTGTTAATAATATAGAGTTAGTTGACCAAAGAGATCTTAATAAGGCTTTTACAAACTATTATAAGGATATTTTTGGTTCTAAAAGCAAACATAGAATCAATGTTAGATGGATAGATCTGTATCCATCGGATTCTATTGTTGATTTATCAGAGTTAGATAATTCTTTCACTGAAGAGGAAATTAGGAAAGCAATTAATGATATGCCAAGTGATAAATCACCTGGACCTGATGGTTTTCCTATATTATTTTACAAAACTTTTTGGGATGTTTTAAAATTTGACTTAATTAACTTGTTTAATGATTTTTATAATGGAAATTTGCAATTAGGGAGATTTAATTTCGCAAATGTTATTTTGCTGCATAAAAAAGTAGGAGCTAACAACTTAAAAGATTTTAGACCTATTTCTTTGATCAACTGTTCAGTAAAAATCATTTCTAAAGTTCTTGCTAATAGACTTAGTTTAAAAATGAATGATTTAATTGATTGTTCACAATCGGCTTTTATTAAAGGGAGAAATATTACTGATGGAGTGGCTGCTGTTCAAGAATATATTAATTTCTGTTGTAAAAATAATATAACTTGTGCGATTTTAAAACTTGATTTTACCAAAGCTTTTGATTCTATAGATTGGGATTTTCTTGTAGATATTTTTCATGCTAGAGGTTTTGGTCAAAGATGGATTAGTTGGATTTTGACCTTGCTTAAAACTGGAAATTCTAGTATTATGGTTAATGGTATTCTAGGTAATAAAATACAATCAAAGAGAGGTTTAAGGCAAGGGGATCCCTTATCACCTTTATTGTTTAACTTAGCCGCTGATGTTTTTTCTAAAATAATTAAGAGAGCAGTTGATAATGGATCTCTAGGAAGTATTGGAAATGACATTTCGCGTAATGGTATATCGGTTCTGCAATTTGCGGATGACACCTTACTTTTTTCCTCTCATCTTCCTAGACACATTATTACTCTCAAGTTTATTCTTTACAGTTTTGAGCTTTTATCTGGTTTAAAAATTAATTTTGATAAAAGTTCAGTTCTTGTTTTAAATGATTTTGAAAGAGTAGAAAACTTAGTTTCTAATACTCTAAATTGTAAAAGTATGAATTTTCCTTTCGAATATCTAGGGTTTGTGATTAGACCTTCAAAACTCAAGCATGATGATTGGCTTATTATTATTGACAAAATTAAAAATAAGATTTCTAATTGGAATGGAAGATTTCTATCTAGAGCAGGTAGGCTTGTTTTAATAAACTCGGTTTTATCAGCTTTATCGATCTACTGGATGTCTATGCATCTGTTTCCAGATTGGGTTATTGATAAAATCGATAAAATTAGAAGAGATTTCTTATGGAGTGGGGATAATATTAATAATAATATAAAATGTCTAGTAAACTGGGAATCTGTTTGTAAAACTAAAAAGGAGGGTGGTTTAGGAGTTATTAATTTACGCAACATGAATTTGTCTCTCTTAGGTAAATGGCTTTGGAAGTTTAAAGATATAAATGATAATGCTATTTGGAAAGAGATCATTTCCAAACATTATTATAACGGTAATTTCAATTTACATCAATTTGATTTTTCTTCTTCCCATTATTTTTCTAATTTTTGGAAAAATATTTTAAAGTGTTTTGAAATCTTTAACTTAGGAACCAAGACTATTGTGCATTCAGGAAATTGTACTTCCTTTTGGCATGATAGTTGGATTTCAGTTTTGCCTCTCAAGTTTGATTTTAAGGAATTGTATGATATTTGCAACTTTAAGTATGCTTTAATTAAAGATGTGTATTCTCCGGGAAATGATCCTCCTTGGAATTTCAGTTTTAACAGTATTTTAATAGGTTCTACCCTTAGACAACTTTCTTTGCTTTATGCTAGATTAGAGCTTTATAACATTGATATTGATAATGATTTTATTAGTTGGGAATGGGATAAGAGTAAGAAATATACTCCAAAATCTTTTTATAGATTTATTAATTTTTCGGGTACTTTAAATAACTCTTTTAAATACTTGTGGAAATGTAATGCTCCTCCTAAATCCAAAATTCACATGTGGTTAATTCTTCATGGAAAACTTAATACAATAGAATTTTTAAAGAGAAAAAACATTCATAATGATAATAAATGTTATTTTTGCAATCTGCATCTTGAGGACATAAATCATTTATATTATGAATGTTTGGATTCTAATTACATCCTTAGTAATACTTTTAAATTTTTTAACTTTAATATAATTAATAAAATTTCGGATTGTGAATTCTACTGGATAAATTATAGATTCAAATTCAATAAAAATATTAGATTTTTACTAGATACTTTATTTATTATTATTAGTTGGTTTATTTGGTTTGAGAGAAATCAAAGAATTTTTAATAATTCTAATAGTCATCTCAACAAATTGATTTTTTCAATATCCACTTTTTGTCTTAATTGGATTTCTAATCCCAAATATAAATTAGCTAAAAATATCCATTTCAAACGGT
This sequence comes from Allium fistulosum, assembly GCA_030737815.1. Lineage (NCBI taxonomy): Eukaryota > Viridiplantae > Streptophyta > Magnoliopsida > Asparagales > Amaryllidaceae > Allium > Allium fistulosum. The sequence continues at coordinate 637,208,723 of CM060907.1, read as the reverse complement.
ATCTTAGCAAGGTTAGTTTTAATATTAATTTTTTTAATCTTAACAATAGCTTTTATAACACTAATAATAACATTATTAATGTTTTTCCTAATTCTTATGATAATCTCACCTTAAATCATAGTTTTCTTATGAATTAAGATATTTCAGTCTGATCTGTCGTTTATGTTTACAGCTTTTTGTTCCTTTAGTTTTTGTCCTTTTTGTCTTATTTAGGTTTTTATTTCATTCCTTTTAAATACATATATATGTATATTTACTATATAAATATACATATATATGTATCATTCTAACTTTTTTCCTAGTCTTGTTTCAGATATAGATTTTGGGGGTTGTGTATTAGGTTCTTTTTACAGGTTTTTCTCATCTTCAGTTTGCTGGATATCAAATAGTAGAGAGGTTACCAGAGCAGATTTTATTCATCCAGGACTTCTTGCTGATATTCCCTCAGATATAGGATTCGGCTATCTTCGTTATGTAGTACTTTTTCAGGATGTTCTATTTCTCCAGTTTGGCACTCCTTCTTCTTTTTCAGAGCATTCAGAGTGGTCTCCTATTTTTAGCAGATCCTCTTCAGAGCTTCCACTTCTTCTGGTTCTGACCTTTTGGAGCTTTCTTTTTGTTTTAGCCTTCTTGGTACTTCTAACATCTTAATATCGGGTGGTGGCCATGCCGGAACTTGATATTGAGGTGAGATGGGTGGTGGCCTTGCCAGAACTCATCTTAGGAATACCTGAGATTAGCTAGCTTTATTTATTTTTTTGCTCATGTTACCTGCCATGCATGTTGGCAGCTCCTTATATTCATGTTATATATATTCGCATGTGTGCTCTCCTCTATGCGTAGAGGATCACACATTTTTCTCAAAAAATTTATTAAATTAGCATATAATTAATAATTAAGAAATTACTTATTTATTTACTTCAATCGTTTAAATCATTAAATTTTACATTATAGAAAACTCGACAAAATTAATTTAGATGAAAATATTTTGCGATAGGAACTCGATGCAAAAATCTGCATGTCGTTTGGATTTAGAATGAAGAAGAAATGGTGATTTAAAAATTTATAGATTTCTAAATAAATAATTTATTTTTACTTTACTTTTAAGTCAAAACACTCGGCCCATCAACCCAAAAACCTAGCCCATTCCTTCTTCTCCTCCTTTCTTTTCCCTGTTGTAACGACCCTGAAATTCCGACCCAATTTAAAAATTTTAGAACCGTTATTTTAATATAAAATGTGAAACTTCCATACGATTTCAATCAACGTCCAAACTTTGTTTCTAAATTGCGCCTAGATGATTGTAGAGATGGGTAAAGTTTCGTCGGAAAATACCGCAGTAAACTTCGTGCGCGTTTTACTGCACATCAGTTCATTTTAAAGCGCGAAATTTTTATCTTCCGAACCTAAATATTTTTACATAGAAAAATTCTAAATCATTTTCTGACAAAGGCGTCATTTTTCGTTTTTCAAAATTCGGATATCTTTAGCTCCGTCGATCTTATTCTTCGGTGTTTTGCTGCATTCCCCGTAATAGGAATTTCAAATATTCACAAACGATTTCCGTTACCGTTCAAACTTCACATTTGGGATGCGTCTAGATAGACATAGGCGTACGCCAAATTTCGTCGAAAAATATTGTAAAAAAAATTTCGCTCGTCAAATTTACATATTAGTTTTAATTTTATGTGTAAATTTTCTATCGTCCGAACTTTAATATTTTTCGCAATGTTGCATAAGAAAAATATTCTGATCATAACGGCGCATTTCGTTTCGTCAAATTTCGCTTTTAATTGCTAGTTAAAATGTTCACTCGTGCAAATGGGTTAATAAGATTCGCCACTTCGCAAACAATGTCAAACCACCAATATCTTCATACCGTTGTGTCCGCCTCGTCGCGCTGATCAAAACGGTATATTTATTTGTGTCAATCGGAGTTCGGCATTGCAAACGATAGATTGTAACGCAGCACAAACCGGTGCACAACATTTCAACATTTTAAGTTTAGAACCATTCAGCTGACCTTGGGAACCCAAATAGCCCCCATTTTGAAAACATCAGTACCTGTGCACTGAACCCTTCATTAATTGCGTTCTGCTCTCCTATGTGATGGCACGTCACCTCCACTGCAAAAATTATATTCCCCTTTCTTTTCCCCCATATCCTTCCTTTGTCTATTACTACTCCCCAGCTCATTCATTTATTGCTGCATCAGCTCACTCTGCGAAGGAACTGGGTACGTTCTGTATTATTTTCTCTTCTTTATATTTTCCTTTCTTCTCCTCTTCTTCTTCTCGACAAATTTTCTTTTTGTTCCTCCCTGTGCTTTTTCCCCCCTTCTTTTTTTTTGTTTCCTTTTGTTCACGTTTTATATTTTGTTACTTTTTCCAAACTGAAAGCTTCCAACCTCCCCACGCATGCACCCCTCCCACCACCTCACGCACGTCCCCACCCCAGCTCCTCCCTTCCTCCTCTCTCTCCACGTTTTACTTCAAAGAAAATCCCATGTTCCCATGCAACATCCCCTTCACCGCCACTGCACCTCCCATCCGACTCCCCACGCACGCACCCCACCAACGCACGCACCCCACCAATGCACCACCGCCACCACTGCAACCGCCTCTGCCTCGGCCTCTCCCCTCCGCCATGCCGCATGCCCCACACCATCAGTTCCGCCCCTGCAAGCTCCGCCCACACCACACGGCCGTCCCTACCAGCCGCCCACGCCCCTCGGCCACCCCACCACCAGCAAACCCACACACGTTTCCCCCCATCAGCCCATACGCCACTCCGCCTCCCCGCGTACACAGCCCACCGGCCCCTGCAGCACTGCCACCACTTTGCTCTTTGATTATATACAGTCGTTTGAAAAATTTATATATGAAAATAAGCCAAATACATGTAAAAGTCAGTGATGTTAGTTTGGTTTACCAAGTTTATGTATAGTGTGTGTATAAGTACTTTATAAATCAGTAGTGTAAGTGTTTATTATATAGATATTTAGTTAGATTAAGGCACATATGAGAGTTCAGTGGAAAATATAGTGTACATATTTAGTTGGCTTCGGCTGTTGGTTAGTTGGTTTGCGGGTACAGTATAACTTTATGAACTTTATATATGCATTGTTATATTATATGAGTTAAGGTACAGTAAAAAGTTACAATATAAAATTTGTTTCATAATTTAGTACCAACATCTCCGACTTTGCTTAAGAATTTTGTTTTGGTTTACGTAATGGTTATAATGTACAGTAGCTTTAGCAGTATATGTATTTTAGAAGCAGTGCAAGTGTTTTAATAAACTTTGCTGCGTTATCACAGCTCCCGCTATTGATCCGGAAACGTAGGCTGCTTCCTCCCCGCTTATCGAATCTATTTTGCTTCGTTGTTTGTTGCGTTCATTTTGCGTCGTGCTTGTTAGGGCCTATTTTGTCTATTCGTCTTCGTGCTTCGCCATCATCTTCTTCAACCACGCAAGGTGAATATTTTATATTCACGACTCAATCTATTATGCTATGATAATCAAGTGATAATTGTTGTTAATATTAATCTGGATATTAAATTGTTGATAGTTAAAATTTGGTTGAAATAAATTGTTAATTTCTAAAGTTTTGACGCCATGTATGGTTTAAATTGATTAAACATGTTGAACTGAAATATGATGTTAATTAGAGTAAATAATAGTGACATTAAAATTGATAAGTACGACTGATGTAGAAATTTGATAACGGACACCAAGTAAAATCATAATGTAATAATCTTTAATCCGTAGGATTCTAGGAATAATTATATTAATTTGCATAAATAACGAATGTAAGTAATATGGTTATTTCGGGATTATTTGAATAAATTGTTAATTTGATATGTATGGTTGCTATTGCTTGTTTATTTACTTTGACACCATCCCAGTTATCACACTGCAAGTTCCCTTTGCTATGCCTTGTTTTATATTAAATGATATCGGGTTGAAATGATAAAAACCCACTTAAATAACTTGGCCTAGGATAGATAATTAAAAATAAGAAACCCGATTGGTCAACAAAAAAAAATTATTTTGAAATTGAAATCTATTTGAAATTAAGAAATGAACTTAATAATTTGTTTGGAAATCAAGTAACGACTTAATGGATTTAATTGAAATAAAATTATGGATTTAATTGAAATAAATTTATGGATTTAATTGAAATAAATAAATGGATTTAATTAAAATGAATTAATGGATTTAATTGGAATAAATTAATGGATTAGATTGAACGGATTAATAAATCTATTTAATTGAAGAAAAATGAATTGGAGAATTTGATTGAAATAAGATTTAAAACAAGTGAGTTTAGAATTTAATAATTTAATTTATTAAATTGGTAGATTTAGATTTAAACTGAGTTTTAAATTAAATAGATTTGAACTTGTTATAAATAAATTTAGATTTAGGAAATTTTGACTTAAAATGGAATACGAAACTAACTAAAGTTTATGGATTGAATTTAGCGACAATTTAAAGGTAAATGATTTTTAAATCTAATAAAATTGATTTAATCAAATTTATGATTATATTTAATGTAATGATGAATGTAAATATGAATTGAGATAAATAGAATTTGATTTAACGATTCGAACTTAGTTAACCGGTAAATTTGAATTAATTGATTTGAACTAAATTTAATAAGTAAGTTATTAAATTTAACTCGAATACTTAATTATATTGTTAATTCAAATGTTTGAACTACAGATTTCCTTCGGAAATATGATTTTAAATATCCGAAATAAATTGAATCGTGAAATGTCAAAATTTGGAAGTCAAATTTGCACCTTGACTTCCGGACTTTGATTTGTTTTAAACGTTAAGTTAACCGACCATTGGGTAATAAATACGTAGTTATTAAAGAGACCGGGATCGGATATGGACATACTCTCTGTCGATACCGAAAACCACTTTAATAACTATCACACGCGAAGTGTTGATCCAGAATGAAGTGGATGGTTTGGTTAACGCGTTGACTGAAGAAAGAGAACGATATTGGATGACCCCTGACATGACTAAAACAGGAGCCGCGCCGGGCCATTGAGGTTCGCCACCTCTAGCGGACACACTTCTTCGATACCATATCTATTACTTTTGTGATTCGATTTGGGTGCACCCCTTGATTTGGGAGTGTTGTTTCGCGGTGTTGAGATAGTAGCTGCTATGCTCAACATCAGTCCGGATCACGCAACTACTAGTATCCTAGTTGGTATCGCCTCATGTACCTTGTCATACTGATTATCCTATTTGCGACCACTACGTTTTGATTTGTACCTTAGTATATGGATTGCCCTCTGGTGACTTCCGGTTTTGGGGAAACTACGGTCTTGTATATGCTCTTGGGAATAAACCGTGTTAAGGATGGAATGGGCCATGACTTAACACTATTTTAATATCGTACTTTACTGATTAGGCATTACCTATCTATCGTATTCTACTGTATATATAGATAGTTTATCGGATCCTTAGAGATGTTATTTCACCCATCTTTAAGTTATGAACTATTACCTTGCACTTGATTTAATTGCATAAGATTTTGAGTCCTGACTCGAGTGTTTCCTTTTGCATATGCTCGGGTCAGTCTGAAGCTATCCAGATTTCTGATCAAGGTTGGTTGAAGATGCTGAAGGCTTAGCATTTATCTTTATCAGTCTATTTATATTCCTGTATTGATGTCCTAGTCTGTTGGACATTTTTGGTATTAGTCACTTGATGTTAAGACATTGTTGTATATTATATAGTGGCTTCATGAACTGCTATTATGACGATGTATTTTCCGCTGCATTATTCTGTGACTGTTCTGTGACTGTGATGTTGTATTGATTCTCATTTACATTTATGTATTTATAATCCCATAATGATTCGTGTTTTGTATTATTTAAGTTGACATGTGTGGATTATTGTCAATTTAAATGGTACAAATACATGGGTTGTTTCAGTTGGTATCAGAGCTTCGGTTTCCCTAAAAACCTTAGTTTGGGATTATATATAAACTCATTAGAGATAGGGTGGCAATACCCTAGAATGAGGAGAATCGATTCAATATCCAAATCCTTTCATTTCAAACTTCTTTGATTCGTTGATTAGACTTTCCTTAAAATTCTATGATTTTCTATCCTTTGGCTTTAACAATCTCTTTGGTATTTCAGGATGGGTACCAGAGGAAACCATAGGGCAGGAAGGGGCCATGGTCCTGCTCAGGCTGCACTTATTGCTCCAGCTCCTGTCAAATTCACCATTCTTAGTAAGGAGTATTCACAGCTGGGAGGTATTAAATTTTCTGGATCCGAGAACATTATTGAGGCTCAGCAATGGCTTAAAGGCTTAGAGAAGATATTTTCTGGTTTAGAGATCACTGATGCTCAGAAGCGTCAGCTTGCTGCCTGGCAACTTCAGGATGCCGCACAAGATTGGTGGGAATCAGTTACTTCTCGTATCGAGGAGAACACCATTACTTGGGCCCAGTTTAGGTATAAAATTTAATTGGAGTCCGTAGTCTAAATTCTTCTTTTAATCTTGAAATGTTATTCATCTTGCCTATCTTTTGATTAGGGATACTTTCTCGGCACAATGGATGCCCGCTGCTGGGAAAACCCAACTTTATAGAGCTTTTATGGATCTTAAGCAGGGCAGTATGACTTTTTCTGAGTACGAGAGGAAATTCAACGAACTCTCCAAGTTCGGCCCGGGATTGATTGATACACCGCTTCTAAAGAACGAGAAGTTCATTTTGGGAGCTAGACCAGAGTATTATGACTTGCTTACTGGCCACACTCACTGCACCTTCACAGAGCTTGTTGACTATGCTCTTAGATATGAGGCAAAGCCTAGGGGACCTACCGCCAAGGCTGCTCCTACTCAGCCCTCCTCTAGTCAGCTCGGGAAGAGGAAGATGAACTTTGATCAACAAAAGAAATCTTGGCAGAAGACTACAGGATTGGGATATGCTCAGAAAAGCCCAATCGACCTTGCTAATATCACTTGCTTCAAATGCGATAAGAAGGGCCATTATGCTAATAGTTGTCCATCTTCAGGAGCTGCTGTTCCACCACCTTCTTCGACTAGGAAAGATTTATGCTATGTCTGCCTCCAGCCGGGTCATTTCAAGAAAGACTGCCCACTGTACAAGCGTGGCACACCATCTGGAGTTTTTGCCATCACCACTCCTACACCGCCTGCTCAGGATGACCAAGGTACCTTACGAAGTACTTTTTCATTACATGATTTACCTATTAGGGTATTATTCGATACTGGTGCTTCTCATAGCTTCATATCTATTGATCTTTGCAATAAGCTCAAATTAGAACCTACTCTTGCTACTACTTCCTTATGCGTCTCCAACCCTATTGGAGGACTTGCCAACCTCAGTAGAATTTGTAAAGAGGTTGTGCTCTTGTATGGAAGATACCGTTTCACTTGGGATTTTTATGTACTTGGCTTCGCAGCATTTGACATCTTGTTAGGTGCTGATTGGTTAAGGAAATTCGATGCTGTTATTTCTTGCAAAGCTCGTTCTATTTCTCTAGTCAACGACAAGGGCCTACCGCTTGTCATTGAATGCAAATCACCGCAGAAATATGCCGGAAGCTTCATATTCTCCCTTGATGCTCACCCGGATGATCTTAGTACTACCCCAATTGTTCAGAAATTTCCCGATGTATTTGGAGAGGTCAACTCCCTACCACCTAAACGGGAAATCGATTTCCGCATTGACCTTATTCCTGGAGCTACTCCTGTAGTTCTTCCTCACAGAAGGATGGCGCCTAAAGAAAAAGCTGAACTTAAAACTCAAATTGTTGATCTATTCGCTAAGGGTTTGATTAGGAGAAGTTGTTCTGAATGGGGCGCAGTAGTTGTATTTGTCACCAAATCGGATGGGTCCCTTCGCATGTGTGTTGATTACAGGGAGCTGAACAAACGCACTCTCAAGAACCGCTATCCGATGCCTCGCATCAATGATTTATTCGATCAGCTCCATGGAGCTAAAGTTTTCTCCCAACTTGATCTTGCCACTGGGTTTCACCAACTCAGGGTAGCAGAAGATAGTATTCATAAGACAGCTTTCCGTACCGAAAACGGATTCTATGAATGGTTGGTTATGCCATTCGGTTTGACCAACGCACCTGCTTATTTCGTCGACTTAATGAATCGAGTCTTCCGCGATGTTCTTAACAAGTTTGTTCTTGTTTTCATTGATGATATTCTTGTCTTCTCCAAAGACAAGAAGGAGCATGAGACACATCTTGCTTATGTTCTGGAAACTCTCCGAAATCATCAACTTAAGGCCAAATTCTCTAAATGCCACTTCTGGCGAGACGAAGTGAGATTCCTGGGCCATATAGTTTCTGAAAATGGGATTTCGGTCGATCCAGCTAAGATCGCCGTAATCAATGTAAGTTCTATCCTATTCGCTATTTCTATTCAATTTCTCTTATCCCTTTCTAATTTGAAATTTATCTACAGGATTGGGAGACTCCCAAAACTCCTACTGATATCCGTAGCTTCTTGGGCTTGGCCGGCTATTATCGTAGATTTATTGAGCACTTTGCCTGGATTTCTGCCCCACTCACTGCTTTAACCCGAAAGGATGTCAAGTTTATTTGGAGTGAGAAGTGCGAATCAGCTTTTAATGAATTAAAGCGTAAGTTAACTTCAGCCCCAGTTCTTGCGGTAATCGATGGAAGTGAAGAATTAACTGTCTATACAGATGCTTGCCGAGAAGGTTTAGGCGCTGTTCTTATGCAAAGCGGAAAGGTTATTGCTTATGCTGGCCGCCAGTTGAAGATCCATGAAGTAAACTATGCAACTCATGATCTAGAGCTTCTTGCAGTTGTATTTGCTTTGAAATTGTGGAGGCATCATCTTTTGGGAATTAAATTTGAATTATTCACCGATCATAAGTCCTTGAGGTATATCTTTTCTCAGAAGGATTTGAACCAGAGACAAGTTCGATGGCTTGAATTCTTAGCTGCATACGATCTCGATATCAATTATACTCCTGGGAAAGCAAATGTTGTAGCTGATGCTTTGAGCCGTAGCAAAGCATTGTCATGCTGTAATCTTGTAGAAGGCATGCTATTTCAGCTTGTTATCTCCCCATCCCTTGTGGATCGCATCAAAGACAAGCAATATGAGGACACCTTGCTCTATCGCATGAAGGAGTTAGTTCTTGGTAGAGTTGGAAATACCGACAGTAAAGTGGGAGCACAGATAGACAATAATGGAGTTCTGAGGATTGACAACCGTATTTGCGTTCCTAATGTCGATGGATTGAGACAAGAAGTGCTTAGAGAAAACCATCGGTCATCACTTTCATTTCATCCTGGTGTCACTAAGATGTACCGGAATATGAAGCGTTTATATTGGTGGAGTGGGATGAAGAGGGATATTTCTATATATGTCAGTAGATGCACCACTTGCCAACAAGTTAAGGCCGATCACCAGAAGACTGCAGGATTACTTCAACCCCTAGAGATTCCGTGTTGGAAATGGGATCAGATTTCTATGGACTTCATTGATGGATTACCGAGGACCAGAAAAGGTAACGAGAGTATATGGGTGATTGTTGATAGGTTGACAAAATCTGCTCACTTTATTCCTGTTAAGGCCACTCGGACTGCTTTGAGTTTGGCCGAGATATATATGAGAGAGATTGTTAGACTTCATGGAGTTCCATCTAGTATTGTGTGCGATAGAGACCCTTTATTCACTAGTAAATTCTGGAAGGCATTTCAGGACGTCTTGGGCACTAAACTGAATCTGAGCACAGCTTATCATCCTCAAACAGATGGCCAAACTGAAAGGGTGAATCAGATTTTAGAGGATCTGCTCCGTGCCTGCATTATTGATTTCGGTGGATCTTGGGAAGACCATCTCCATTTGGTTGAATTCACTTATAATAACAGTTATCAGGTAAATAAAAATTTCAAATTGAATAAGTAAATTTGAATTGAAATTTAACCACCTTTATATTCAGGCAAGTATCGATATGGCACCGTTCGAAGCTTTATATGGACGGCCATGCAAATCGCCAGCTTGTTGGATTGAGCCTGGTGATCGATTAATTCTTGGCCCAGATATGATTATAGAAGCATCCGAGAAGGTAAATGAAATCAGAAGAAAGATGAAGACCGCACAGGATAGACAGAAGAGCTATGCTGATAGGCGTAGAAGAGATTTAGAATTCCTGATTGGGGATAAGGTATTCCTTAAGGTATCACCTTTGAAGAATGTTATTCGATTTGGTCGTAGAGGGAAGCTCGCTCCTAGATTTGTTGGACCATTCACTATCACTGAGAGAATTGGTACACTAGCCTACAGAGTTGCACTACTAGAGAAATTTGAGGGCGTGCACAACGTCTTCCATGTTTCACATCTTCGGAAAGTGGTACACGATCCATCCTTGACCATTCCTATTGCTCAGTTAGATGAAGTTGATATTGAGCCGGATTTGACTATAGAGAGGAGACCACTTCGTATTGTTGATAGGGATACAAAGCAACTTAGAAGGAAGTCGGTTAGCCTAGTCAAAGTCCAATGGAGTCCCGACGATCGTGATTGCACTTGGGAAACCGAGGAGAGTATCCGGGATTCTAATCCAGAGTTGTTTGTTGAAGGTAAATTCCATCTATACTCTTTACTATATTCAATGATCTATTCTGAATCCATTGTATCTTTGTTATCTGTTCTTCCACTCTTTACTTTGTTCCTTTTCGAGGATGAAAAGTCTTGAGTAGGGGAGAATGTAACGACCCTGAAATTCCGACCCAATTTAAAATTTTTAGAACCGTTATTTTAATATAAAATGTGAAACTTCCATACGATTTCAATCAACGTCCAAACTTTGTTTCTAAATTGCGCCTAGATGATTGTAGAGATGGGTAAAGTTTCGTCGGAAAATACCGCAGTAAACTTCGTGCGCGTTTTACTGCACATCAGTTCATTTTAAAGCGCGAAATTTTTATCTTCCGAACCTAAATATTTTTACATAGAAAAATTCTAAATCATTTTCTGACAAAGGCGTCATTTTTCGTTTTTCAAAATTCGGATATCTTTAGCTCCGTCGATCTTATTCTTCGGTGTTTTGCTGCATTCCCCGTAATAGGAATTTCAAATATTCACAAACGATTTCCGTTACCGTTCAAACTTCACATTTGGGATGCGTCTAGATAGACATAGGCGTACGCCAAATTTCGTCGAAAAATATTGTAAAAAAAATTTCGCTCGTCAAATTTACATATTAGTTTTAATTTTATGTGTAAATTTTCTATCGTCCGAACTTTAATATTTTTCGCAATGTTGCATAAGAAAAATATTCTGATCATAACGGCGCATTTCGTTTCGTCAAATTTCGCTTTTAATTGCTAGTTAAAATGTTCACTCGTGCAAATGGGTTAATAAGATTCGCCACTTCACAAACAATGTCAAACCACCAATATCTTCATACCGTTGTGTCCGCCTCGTCGCGCTGATCAAAACGGTATATTTATTTGTGTCAATCGGAGTTCGGCATTGCAAACGATAGATTGTAACGCAGCACAAACCGGTGCACAACATTTCAACATTTTAAGTTTAGAACCATTCAGCTGACCTTGGGAACCCAAATAGCCCCCATTTTGAAAACATCAGTACCTGTGCACTGAACCCTTCATTAATTGCGTTCTGCTCTCCTATGTGATGGCACGTCACCTCCACTGCAAAAATTATATTCCCCTTTCTTTTCCCCCATATCCTTCCTCTGTCTATTACTACTCCCCAGCTCATTCATTTATTGCTGCATCAGCTCACTCTGCGAAGGAACTGGGTACGTTCTGTATTATTTTCTCTTCTTTATATTTTCCTTTCTTCTCCTCTTCTTCTTCTCGGCAAATTTTCTTTTTGTTCCTCCCTGTGCTTTTTCCCCCCTTCTTTTTTTTTGTTTCCTTTTGTTCACGTTTTATATTTTGTTACTTTTTCCAAACTGAAAGCTTCCAACCTCCCCACGCATGCACCCCTCCCACCACCTCACGCACGTCCCCACCCCAGCTCCTCCCTTCCTCCTCTCTCTCTCCACGTTTTACTTCAAAGAAAATCCCATGTTCCCATGCAACATCCCCTTCACCGCCACTGCACCTCCCATCCGACTCCCCACGCACGCACCCCACCAACGCACGCACCCCACCAATGCACCACCGCCACCACTGCAACCGCCTCTGCCTCGGCCTCTCCCCTCCGCCATGCCGCATGCCCCACACCATCAGTTCCGCCCCTGCAAGCTCCGCCCACACCACACGGCCGTCCCTACCAGCCGCCCACGCCCCTCGGCCACCCCACCACCAGCAAACCCACACACGTTTCCCCCCATCAGCCCATACGCCACTCCGCCTCCCCGCGTACACAGCCCACCGGCCCCTGCAGCACTGCCACCACTTTGCTCTTTGATTATATACAATCGTTTGAAAAATTTATATATGAAAATAAGCCAAATACATGTAAAAGTCAGTGATGTTAGTTTGGTTTACCAAGTTTATGTATAGTGTGTGTATAAGTACTTTATAAATCAGTAGTGTAAGTGTTTATTATATAGATATTTAGTTAGATTAAGGCACATATGAGAGTTCAGTGGAAAATATAGTGTACATATTTAGTTGGCTTCGGCTGTTGGTTAGTTGGTTTGCGGGTACAGTATAACTTTATGAACTTTATATATGCATTGTTATATTATATGAGTTAAGGTACAGTAAAAAGTTACAATATAAAATTTGTTTCATAATTTAGTACCAACATCTCCGACTTTGCTTAAGAATTTTGTTTTGGTTTACGTAATGGTTATAATGTACAGTAGCTTTAGCAGTATATGTATTTTAGAAGCAGTGCAAGTGTTTTAATAAACTTTGCTGCGTTATCACAGCTCCCGCTATTGATCCGGAAACGTAGGCTGCTTCCTCCCCGCTTATCGAATCTATTTTGCTTCGTTGTTTGTTGCGTTCATTTTGCGTCGTGCTTGTTAGGGCCTATTTTGTCTATTCGTCTTCGTGCTTCGCCATCATCTTCTTCAACCACGCAAGGTGAATATTTTATATTCACGACTCAATCTATTATGCTATGATAATCAAGTGATAATTGTTGTTAATATTAATCTGGATATTAAATTGTTGATAGTTAAAATTTGGTTGAAATAAATTGTTAATTTCTAAAGTTTTGACGCCATGTATGGTTTAAATTGATTAAACATGTTGAACTGAAATATGATGTTAATTAGAGTAAATAATAGTGACATTAAAATTGATAAGTATGACTGATGTAGAAATTTGATAACGGACACCAAGTAAAATCATAATGTAATAATCTTTAATCCGTAGGATTCTAGGAATAATTATATTAATTTGCATAAATAACGAATGTAAGTAATATGGTTATTTCGGGATTATTTGAATAAATTGTTAATTTGATATGTATGGTTGCTATTGCTTGTTTATTTACTTTGACACCATCCCAGTTATCACACTGCAAGTTCCCTTTGCTATGCCTTGTTTTATATTAAATGATATCGGGTTGAAATGATAAAAACCCACTTAAATAACTTGGCCTAGGATAAATAATTAAAAATAAGAAACCCGATTGGTCAACAAAAAAAAATTATTTTGAAATTGAAATCTATTTGTAATTAAGAAATGAACTTAATAATTTGTTTGGAAATCAAGTAACGACTTAATGGATTTAATTGAAATAAAATTATGGATTTAATTGAAATAAATTTATGGATTTAATTGAAATAAATAAATGGATTTAATTAAAATGAATTAATGGATTTAATTGGAATAAATTAATGGATTAGATTGAACGGATTAATAAATCTATTTAATTGAAGAAAAATGAATTGGAGAATTTGATTGAAATAAGATTTAAAACAAGTGAGTTTAGAATTTAATAATTTAATTTATTAAATTGGTAGATTTAGATTTAAACTGAGTTTTAAATTAAATAGATTTGAACTTGTTATAAATAAATTTAGATTTAGGAAATTTTGACTTAAAATGGAATACGAAACTAACTAAAGTTTATGGATTGAATTTAGCGACAATTTAAAGGTAAATGATTTTTAAATCTAATAAAATTGATTTAATCAAATTTATGATTATATTTAATGTAATGATGAATGTAAATATGAATTGAGATAAATAGAATTTGATTTAACGATTCGAACTTAGTTAACCGGTGATGAAGCACTTACCCTCTTGAGTCGCGGCCGACCTACCCAAGGTCGTAGACGACCTAACCCCGTCTACTTAAGTCGCGTGAGTTGTTGCCGACCTAACCAAGGTCGTAGACGACCTTACTCCGCCTACTCAAATCACGTAAGTCGCGACCGACCTACCCAAGGTCGTAGACGACCTAACTCCACCTACTTAAGTCGCGTACGATCTCCGACCCAATTCTTCACCAACCCACGACCTAAATTCCCTCCGACCCCCCTCCTCCTCCCTAAATCGAGAAGCCCAGTAAGTCGTTGTCACTTCCTAAAGCCGACCGAAGCCTTAGGTCGCAAAGACGGAGCCATTAAATCATTGCCGTGCTTCGAAGGTCACCAATGCTTAGGGCACGAGAAGAAGTAAGTCGCGAAGAAGAAAATAGGTCGTTGCCGAGTTATCTGTAGATCGCGAAATCGTTGCCAAGATAAGCTGAAGCCCTAAATCCTAGGTCGTTGCCGAGATAAGCTCTCAGAGATCGTTGCCGAGATAAGATCCATAAGTCGTTGCCGACCTAAGTACTTGTTTTTCTTTGAAGTTTTTGTGTTGAGTTGTAACTGTTGAGCTTAAGTCGTAAGTTGCCTGGAATGGTAGGTCGAGACTGTTAAGTCGGAACCGACCTAGGAGATGTAATTTTTTTGTTGTTTTTTTTTGTGAGAATTGTAAAATGCCTATAAATAGGCCGAGACTTTCATTTGTAAGAGGTTGTTGAATATTGAATAAAATTCTCTTTTGTTAGCTTGTTGCTTTCAATTTCAATTGGTAGTCGAGTGTATCTCCTATCTCCACTAACGTCATTCGAGTGCGCTCGGATCATCGTTTGTTGAAGCCGATTCACGGTATCTTGTGCGCAAGATCAACGTCGAAGAATCGTAGATCTCCTTCCCGGTATCTTCGGATCAACGAGTCAGAGATAGCTAGAGTTCGGTATCTTCGGATCAACGAATTCGGGCATTCCAGTATCCATCAATCCACGAATTGTTACATTCACCGATTGAAGATCGTTTTGAATTATCCGCTGCGTCAGTTTGGTATCAGAGCTTGTTTTAGCCAATCATAGCTAAATCGAGTCTTGGAGCCGAGAATTTGAAGTGTTGAAGTTGTGTTCATCGTGTTCATCAGATTTTTGCAACAAAGTTGGAGTTTCGATCCATTTCATTTTGGATCAAAGTTCGAAAGGTGTTTGAATCGTGAAGTGTGAATTTGTTGAAGTATTTGAGAAGTATTCAATTATGCCGCCAAGACGAGTTCAACGTCATCGCAATATTAATGCTTTGTATGGAAGAGAAGAGGCCGACGAAATGGAGCAACGAATCAACGAAAATTTCAATGAGAAGCTTACGGAAGGGATTGGTCGATTAGAGAGGATGATGCTGGAAATGAGTCAAAATCAGAGAAGGGTTTCACCTGAATCGAGCCATGGAAGAAGTAGGATTTCACCGCATTCAAATCGAGAGAGAAGTGTTGATAGTGATCATAGAAGCGTGGATCGAGATGGTGATAGAAATGTTGATGATCGAGGTCGTGATAGAAATGTGACCGATCGAGATCGGAGAAATGTGGATCGTAGGAATGTTGGTGGAAGACGTGATGGTGGTAGAGATGTTGGTGGTCAGGATCGACATCGATATACATCGAATGGTGAAGAAGAGTATGATGGTGGTAGTGTTCATGGACGAGGACGTGGACGAGGAAGGAATCAATCGGAGTACGATCACAAGTGGGAATCGGGAATGAAAACTGAAATTCCTGAATTCAAAGGTGGTATGCAAGCCGAAGAGTTTTTGGATTGGATGGCTAATGTTGAAGAAAATTTTGATTTCAAAGAAGTTCCAGAACGTCGTAGAGTGAAGTTGGTTGCTACAAGGTTGAGGGGTCGAGCTTTGGCATGGTGGCAGCAAACTAAACTTACACGTGAACGAATGGGGAAGTCAAAAGTCGAATCTTGGGAGAAGATGAAGAAATTGATGAAAGCAACGTTCTTACCTTACAATTATCAATCTCTGATGTATCAACGTTTGCAGAACTTGAGGCAGGGCACAAAGACTGTTAATGATTACGCGGATGAGTTTTACCAGCTTATTGCGAGGAATGACATTATGGAGACGGAAGAACAACTGACATCTAGATTCATTGGGGGATTGAGAATACAGATTCAGGATATGGTTAATATGTTCGATCCAAGATCTGTGGCGGAGGCACATCAAAAAGCGTTGGCTTGGGAGAAGCAGGGTCGACGAGGAGGTGGTGTGTTTACGAATTCCAATAATCAAGTGAAGGGTGTTGGTGGAAGTTCTAATGTGTCTAAACCTATCAGTAAACCAGTGGTGAAGGAGGTTGAGAAGGCAAGGGTTAACAACGGTTTCAAATGTTACAACTGTCAGGAGTTGGGTCATAAAAGCAATGAGTGTCCAAAGCCAAAGAAGAGAGCAATGATTGCTGAGGTTGAGGATGAGGATGAAGAAGCCGAATGCTCTAATTCTTTACCAGTTGAGGAGGAAGATTTACTGTCGGGAGATGACGGGTATGCATTGATGATGAGGAGAAGTTGTTTAACACCGAAACAAGAGGAGGAAAGTAGTTGGTTGAGAAACAATATCTTTCAATCTACATGCACTATTCTGGGAAGAGTTTGTAAATTTGTTATTGATGCTGGGAGTTGCGATAATATTATCTCTACAGAAGCAGTGAAGAAGTTGGAGTTGAAAACCGAGAAACATCCTAAACCGTACAAGTTAGCTTGGTTGAGGAAGGGTGGTGAAGTGAAAGTTGGACGTAGAGCTTGTGTGAAGTTTTCAATTGGGAAGAAATACAAGGATGAGGTTTGGTGTGACGTCGTAGATATGGACGTTTGTCATTTGTTGCTGGGGAGACCATGGCAGTTTGATAGAGCAGTACAACATGATGGACGGACCAACAGTTACAGTTTCATGTTCGAAGGTACAAAGATTACTCTGGTTCCGAAGAAACGCCAACAGGAAGAAAACAAAGTGGAGGAAATCGAAGAGCTGAAAACTTTATTGACTTTGAAGGAGTTTGTTAAAGAAGTTGAAGAAGAGCCGGAAGTATTCTTGTTGATTGGACGAGAAAGCAGTGAAGAGATTGAAATTCCAGAAGAAGTTAAACCAGTTCTGAAAGAATTTGACGATGTATTTCCAGATGAGTTACCAACGGAGTTGCCACCGTTGAGGGATATACAACATCAGATAGATCTTGTTCCCGGTGCTGTATTGCCACACAGACCACATTATCGAATGAGTCCGAAGGAACATGAAGAATTGCGGAGGCAGGTAGAGGAATTGCTTGAACAGGGGCGTGTGCAGGAGAGTCTGAGTCCTTGTGCTGTACCAGCTTTATTGGTACCCAAGAAGGATGGGACATGGAGAATGTGCACTGACAGTCGAGCATTGAATAAGATTACCGTGAGATATAGATTTCCAATGCCGAGGTTGGATGACTTGTTGGATCAGATAAGCGGAGCTACTATCTTTTCTAAGATCGATTTGAAGAGCGGATATCATCAAATTCGTATCAGACCAGGAGATGAATGGAAGACTGCTTTTAAAACCAGGGAGGGTCTATACGAATGGTTGGTTATGCCATTTGGTTTATCCAATGCACCAAGTACGTTCATGAGGGTGATGAATCAGATTTTTCGACCGTTCATTGGGAAATTCGTGGTGGTGTATTTCGATGATATTCTTATTTACAGTGGGAGTCCAGAGGAACATTTGAATCATCTTAGAGAAGTGCTTATGGTATTACGACAAGAACAATTCTATGCTGCAACGAAGAAATGCGTGTTCATGACGCATAGTGTTTTATTTCTGGGGTATGTTGTTTCAGAGAAAGGAATACAGGTTGACCTAAGTAAAGTTGAGGCGATCAGAAATTGGCCGCAGCCCAAGACGATAACGGAAGTTCGTAGTTTTCATGGGTTGGCTTCATTTTATCGAAGGTTTATCCCACACTTTAGTAGTGTGATGGCGCCTGTTACAGATTGTATGAAAGGCAAACAGTTTTCATGGTCAGAGGAAGCAGGGATTGCTTTTGGAAAAATCAAGGAATTGCTGACGTCTGCACCAATTCTAGTGCTACCAGATTTTCAGTTGGTGTTTGAACTACATACTGATGCATCCAAGGTTGGGATTGGAGGGGTGTTGAGCCAGAAGGGGCGTCCAATTGCCTATTTCAGTGAGAAGTTGTCAGGAGCGAAGATGCGATACAGTACATATGATGTGGAGTTCTATGCTGTTGTACAATCTATTAAACACTGGAGACATTATCTATTTCAGAAAGAATTTGTTTTATACACTGATCACGAGGCGTTGAAACATTTACAAGGACAAGACAAGATTTCGGCAAGACATGCATCGTGGATTGCTTATTTGCAGCAGTTTACTTTTGTCGTTAAGCACAAGTCAGGGGTAACCAATCGAGTGGCTGATGCTTTGAGCAGAAGGAGTCATTTGTTGACGACAATGAAAGTTGAAGTGACAGGGTTTGAAATGTTGCCGGAATTATTTGTTGAAGATCCTTACTTCATGAAGTTTGTTGATAAAGTTAAGGAGGGAAAGACGGATGAGTTTTTGATGGTAGATGGTTTTCTTTTTAAAGGAAGTCGATTGTGCATTCCAGAGGGTAGTCTGAGAATGAAGATTATCAAGGAGTTACACGAAGAGGGACATGTTGGGAGAGACCGTACCTTGCAGTTGATTTCACAGTCCTACTTTTGGCCATCAATGAGGAAAGAGGTAGAAAGATTTGTGGAGAGGTGTCATATTTGTCAGGTTTCGAAAGGAACAGCGACGAATGCGGGGTTATATATTCCGTTACCTGTGCCTACCGAACCATGGGTTGATATCAGCATGGATTTCGTGTTGGGATTGCCGAGAACTCAGAGGGGAAATGATTCTATATTTGTTGTGGTGGACCGGTTCTCGAAGATGGCACATTTTATTGCTTGTAAGAAAACGGCAGATGCGGTTCATGTTGCTCAGTTGTTTTTCAAAGAGATATATCGACTTCATGGGTTGCCCGAATCTATTGTGTCGGATAGAGATACTCGTTTTCTGAGTCATTTTTGGCTAAGTTTGTGGAAAATGGTGGGAACGAAGCTGAAGTTTAGTAGTGCTTATCACCCACAAACGGATGGACAGACTGAGGTGGTCAACAGATCATTGGGAAATTTATTGAGATGTATTGTTCAAGATAATATGAAGAGTTGGGATGTGAAGTTATGCCAAGCAGAATTTGCTCATAATCATGCTGTGAATCGAAGTACGGGGTTCAGTCCATTCCAGATTGTTTATTCGAGCTTACCGAAGGGACCGTTGGATTTAACGGTAATACCACAATCAAAGAAGACAGTTAAGAAAGCTGCTGATTTTGTTGAAGGGTTGACGGAGTGCCATAGAATCGTTCAGGAACGATTGGAAAAGGCAAATGAGAAGTACAAACAAATGGCGGATAAGAAACGAAGGAGTGTAGTCTTCAAAGAGGGTGATTTTGTTTACGCGGTATTGACGAAAGATCGTTTTCCAGTTGGGACTTACAACAAGTTGAAAGCTCGAAAGATTGGACCAGTAGAAATCTTGAAGAAAATCAATGACAATGCTTATCAGTTAAAGTTGCCAGATCACATTCACACTGCAGACGTTTTCAACGTTAAACATTTGGTTCCATATTATGGGGAGGAATTTGTCGAAGGTGACAAGGGTGTGAATTCGAGGACGAATTCTTTCCAACAAGGGGAGGATGATGAAGCACTTACCCTCTTGAGTCGCGGCCGACCTACCCAAGGTCGTAGACGACCTAACCCCGTCTACTTAAGTCGCGTGAGTTGTTGCCGACCTAACCAAGGTCGTAGACGACCTTACTCCGCCTACTCAAATCACGTAAGTCGCGACCGACCTACCCAAGGTCGTAGACGACCTAACTCCACCTACTTAAGTCGCGTACGATCTCCGACCCAATTCTTCACCAACCCACGACCTAAATTCCCTCCGACCCCCCTCCTCCTCCCTAAATCGAGAAGCCCAGTAAGTCGTTGTCACTTCCTAAAGCCGATCGAAGCCTTAGGTCGCAAAGACGGAGCCATTAAATCATTGCCGTGCTTCGAAGGTCACCAATGCTTAGGGCACGAGAAGAAGTAAGTCGCGAAGAAGAAAATAGGTCGTTGCCGAGTTATCTGTAGATCGCAAAATCGTTGCCGAGATAAGCTGAAGCCCTAAATCCTAGGTCGTTGCCGAGATAAGCTCTCAGAGATCGTTGCCGAGATAAGATCCATAAGTCGTTGCCGACCTAAGTACTTGTTTTTCTTTGAAGTTTTTGTGTTGAGTTGTAACTGTTGAGCTTAAGTCGTAAGTTGCCTGGAATGGTAGGTCGAGACTGTTAAGTCGGAACCGACCTAGGAGATGTAATTTTTTTGTTGTTTTTTTTGTGAGAATTGTAAAATGCCTATAAATAGGCCGAGACTTTCATTTGTAAGAGGTTGTTGAATATTGAATAAAATTCTCTTTTGTTAGCTTGTTGCTTTCAATTTCAATTGGTAGTCGAGTGTATCTCCTATCTCCACTAACGTCATTCGAGTGCGCTCGGATCATCGTTTGTTGAAGCCGATTCACGGTATCTTGTGCGCAAGATCAACGTCGAAGAATCGTAGATCTCCTTCCCGGTATCTTCGGATCAACGAGTCAGAGATAGCTAGAGTTCGGTATCTTCGGATCAACGAATTCGGGCATTCCAGTATCCATCAATCCACGAATTGTTACATTCACCGATTGAAGATCGTTTTGAATTATCCGCTGCGTCAACCGGTAAATTTGAATTAATTGATTTGAACTAAATTTAATAAGTGAGTTATTAAATTTAACTCGAATACTTAATTATATTGTTAATTCAAATGTTTGAACTACAGATTTCCTTCGGAAATATGATTTTAAATATCCGAAATAAATTGAATCGTGAAATGTCAAAATTTGGAAGTCAAATTTGCACCTTGACTTCCGGACTTTGATTTGTTTTAAACGTTAAGTTAACCGACCAT
The DNA here is from genome assembly GCA_030737815.1 of Allium fistulosum. Lineage (NCBI taxonomy): Eukaryota > Viridiplantae > Streptophyta > Magnoliopsida > Asparagales > Amaryllidaceae > Allium > Allium fistulosum. The sequence continues at coordinate 637,187,426 of CM060907.1, read as the reverse complement.
TGGGTAATAAATACGTAGTTATTAAAGAGACCGGGATCGGATATGGACATACTCTCTGTCGATACCGAAAACCACTTTAATAACTATCACACGCGAAGTGTTGATCCAGAATGAAGTGGATGGTTTGGTGAACGCGTTGACTGAAGAAAGAGAACGATATTGGATGACCCCTGACATGACTAAAACAGGAGCCGCGCCGGGCCATTGAGGTTCGCCACCTCTAGCGGACACACTTCTTCGATACCATATCTATTACTTTTGTGATTCGATTTGGGTGCACCCCTTGATTTGGGAGTGTTGTTTCGCGGTGTTGAGATAGTAGCTGCTATGCTCAACATCAGTCCGGATCACGCAACTACTAGTATCCTAGTTGGTATCGCCTCATGTACCTTGTCATACTGATTATCCTATTCGCGACCACTACGTTTTGATTTGTACCTTAGTATATGGATTGCCCTCTGGTGACTTCCGGTTTTGGGGAAACTACGGTCTTGTATATGCTCTTGGGAATAAACCGTGTTAAGGATGGAATGGGCCATGACTTAACACTATTTTAATATCGTACTTTACTGATTAGGCATTACCTATCTATCGTATTCTACTGTATATATAGATAGTTTATCGGATCCTTAGAGATGTTATTTCACCCATCTTTAAGTTATGAACTATTACCTTGCACTTGATTTAATTGCATAAGATTTTGAGTCCTGACTCGAGTGTTTCCTTTTGCATATGCTCGGGTCAGTCTGAAGCTATCCAGATTTCTGATCAAGGTTGGTTGAAGATGCTGAAGGCTTAGCATTTATCTTTATCAGTCTATTTATATTCCTGTATTGATGTCCTAGTCTGTTGGACATTTTTGGTATTAGTCACTTGATGTTAAGACATTGTTGTATATTATATAGTGGCTTCATGAACTGCTATTATGACGATGTATTTTCCGCTGCATTATTCTGTGACTGTTCTGTGACTGTGATGTTGTATTGATTCTCATTTACATTTATGTATTTATAATCCCATAATGATTCGTGTTTTGTATTATTTAAGTTGACATGTGTGGATTATTGTCAATTTAAATGGTACAAATACATGGGTTGTTTCACCTGTTCTTTCCTCCCTTCTCTTTTCTTTCATTCGCCTGGATGCACGAAAACGTGCACGCACATGTGCATGTATACATCAACCCCGATCATCGAATCACACCGCTGATCCCCTTCGCACATCACCCTCAACCATCTCATCCACCTGGCCACCAGAAACCACAGCAAAGACCCTCGTTCGAGGTTTCGAACTTCAAACCCGAATCATGGAACAACCGTGGCACCGAAAATCGCCTTGCCTCTCCATCCCACTCCACCATCCATCACCAGAACTCGTTCATAGCTTCGCCACATCCTACTCCACATATTCCCCCTGGTGCACATGGCTATCTCTTCCCTGCCTCATCGCCATTTCCACAAAGCCGAACCTACAAGCAAACCCAACTTAAACCCTAAATCCACCTCGTCTCGCCTCTACACTACACCAGAAATCGCCGCGCCATTTTTCCCAGGTGCGCCACCCCTTAAACCTCCTCCACGCCCGAAACCATGGCACGAAATCGATCAGATCACCAGAATTTTGCATTTCGCCCAATTCCGTTCATCCCCATCATCCTCCTTCCACACACCACTTAAAATCTTCAAACCATATTTGAAAATTATTTTTTTCAATGACGGATACATTTATATGATCCATTCCTTATATTATGACATTCGAAATTTTTCCATGACCGACCTACTCACTGTAAAATAGAGTTTTCTTCCTCTCGGCTTGATGAAAATTTGTGAAATAAATTTTAAAATAATCTTTACTCACAAACAACCACTTTTCGTTTTGGATTCAAGATTTAAAACTGAATAGAAGTTGAGATATTGGTTTTTTTTCAAGTGGAAGGTTGAACTGTTTTATATAAAAAAAATGACAAAGAGGGAAAGTACATGGTTTTGAGTTGTAGGATGAACTGCCAGGTCTAGTACACATATACAAAGGCATGTATACATATCAACACATGAATATTTGACATAAACACAAGGTTCATTCAATATCTTAGATCTACAGGCATATATATATATATATATATATGACAGTTAATAAAGTTTTAAATGTTTTACTCACATTTTACATACCGATGAACACACTGCTGCTTAATCCCCTCTTCCAGGCCTTTAAAACTTAACTTGCTTTTGATTTAATGACAGATATTTTTAAGAGAAGCAAACCTGGCTATATATATAGGTGAATGGAAGGGAAACATTGCAACAAAAAGGAGGCTAAGGTACACAAGGGTGGTTGAAGTTTTCTTGTGCAGGCTTTCCTGTACAGGCTTCACATTCCATTTATTTTTTTATTTTATTTTCTTTTCAACCTTTGGTGGCTGATTTGATCTTATATGCTAGATTTGATTTTATAAGTTGATTTGATTTATTATGTGTGATTTGATTTTTATACGTGCTTGAGTTGAAGTTTTGGTGTGCTTGACTTGAGATTGCGATGATGATGCTTCTTATGTATAATATATACATACATATATATACAGATATATACACTTACATACATTTCCTCACCATATATACATTTACATATTTACATATACATACATACATATATAATTATGTATACATATATATTTCATCGTAAGTTTGGAGTTTGTCACCATGGAGCTTTTCATATGTTTATTATATACACATATTTACATATTCACTATTTTATATAACATATATACATATACATTTACTTACATATATTTTGTCATCATATATATATATACATTTTTACCTATTACCTTTAGATATATACATATTCATTTATCATATTTACATATACATATATATAGGTATATATATATACACACACACACATATATATTTACATATTCATATATTCATTTTGATATACACATGTTTACACACACACACACACATATATATATATAGATATTTATATTTCCATATGCACTATTTTTATAAACATTTATCCATATATATATAGTCATAAGTTTGAAATTTGCAATTATGAAGTTTATACATGTATGTATATATATATATATATTTACATATATACATATATACCTATATACATACGTATATATATTTTTCTTATTTAGAACTTAGTGTTTTGAAAATTTAATATAGCTCCCAGAAATATATCTCCAGATATTTTCCAATATTAGAAAATTTATTCATTCGACTTATGTTCTTCTTTTATTAGCAACCAATCAATCTCGTATTTAAGAATAAACATTTGTCAATTCAAATTCTATTATTAATTCCTTACAATCAATATCAAAAGGTTATATTGAAATTTGTTATCATCTTTTATCTTATTGCACATTTATTCAATTTCTTTATTTAAATGACATTTATTGTTCATACTTCAGTTATTAATTTAATACAATTGAATATTGTTTGTTTCAATTCATATACTAATTAAAACTTTTCTCTTATTGCAATTTTGTCATTTACAGATTCAATTTAGATTATCATTTCCTTTCGATATATTTTCATTAATAACAATATAAATTTTTGTTTCTAACCATCTTTATTCGATAATTAAATTAAATTAAATATTTTAAATGGTCAAAATACGAGTCGTTACATTAGTTCTCTACAAACTGATCGAAGGGATGGGATTAAGATTCCATTATCAAACCCAAGTGCAAGTGGAAGATTGATAGAGTTAGGGGTATACCCTATGGACAATTATGTAATTTATTATAAATTATCAACTCTGTAATAAAATCTTGTTCGAAATTAAAGGTGTTTTTCTTTCTATTAACCTTTTCAATTGTGATGTGTTAATTAATTATCTAATTTATGTATATCAAATAGAAAACAGTTAAATGATATGTTATGTGTGATAATAATTACAATATGTTGTAATCTTGAGAAATTTATTACATTAAAAATAATATATTGTTTTATGTATTCCTAGTCAAGATGTTTCGAAACTAGGATACCAATACATCCACTAAGACTAAAGTACGTAACGCTCTCTAATCGTTGGGCAGTATATTACTCATGGCTGCTGGAGGCACCAAGGGGTTACATACTGATGGTTATTAGATAACTATGGAATAGCTCACTCGATAGATTTCTATTGGTTAATATAACCAAGGTGTTATAGAGAATAGAGAATTGTCAATAATACATAGTCGTCTCGACTTGAGAATACTATTGAACTTCAATTGAACACTCCACATCGATTATAGTTAAATTGTGGCATGACGTCCATCAAATGACTATAGTTGCGTCTGAGTTGAAGCATTGAAAGTGAAACACTATTCAATAAAGAATTCATCTCCTCGGTTATATGAGGTTAGTATCACGGTCAATTGTAGTCAACTCAAAGTCAAAGTCTTCGGTAAGAGCATTTCGGTTAACAATATTTGTTATTTTGAACCAAGGACTTTGTGTTTGGATTATATAAGTTAAATGTGGATTATATTGAAATTTTGAACAAAACCAAATTCCATAAGTGCTAACATGATTTAGTTTTGACGAAGTGAATTGGTGTAAATAAATGTCACTACAAAGGATTGCTTAAATTAGTAAAATTGGATTTCACCAAAATTGTGTAAGCGATAAATTCAGCCAAAATATCAGACTACTAGCTAAGTGACGTATGAACTTTAATATCCAAATTGTTCGAATTAATCGCTGATTGAATTTACACATATGAGTTGCACAACTGCAATGTTGAATACTTTGAAATACCACACGATTTAATTAAATTATAATTGTTATGAATTAATTAATAATTGTGAAATATTAATTATAAATTTTTATTTGAATCAGTAGTTAATAAATTGCGTATACAAAAGTTATATATGTACGTATCGATATATGATATTGATAAACTTTTAAATTGGATTTAAAATGTAAAATATTGATTGAATTTGAAAATGTTTTTAGGTCCATAATGCCATATATAAGCTTGCCATACATGTAGGGAGAAGATATTTTTATTTGACAAATCAAGTTTTGAATTGGCAAAGAGAAGAGGTAATTTAGCAGACCTAGATCTCCACTTTTTACTCCTTGTTGCCTATTTAAATCATCCATCCTCTTTCATTTTCAAGTTTAGGCTAAGCCTCTTTCTTATCCCACCTATGGAAACAAGTTCAAGGGCAACTCTCATTTTATTTCCAAATTAAATTCAAATCAAATAAATTAATTTTTTGTTGGTGGTGTTCATTTCTTGTTAAGTGCAAATTCAAGAGGAGTCTGGATTGGATCCAAGGAGTTTTGATTCAACATTCATGGTGCACATCCAAAGCTTCAACCGTTGGTAATTTCTATTTTATTCTCTCTTATATATATACAGTCATCTATGTAAATATGCATGTATAAATTGATCTATGATATATCACAAATTTACATATGTATTTGCTGTTTTCACAAGCATATTCACATCCATTTAAATCAAAAAAAAACTTCTATACATTTAATTATATTCACATACTTTTGGCCATTTAAAATTTAAAAAAATTCCAAAATTAAAATGAAATTTTAAACAATTATAAATTATATATGAATTTAATTACTATTATACACACACACATTTCATAAATTTTATTTATAAATATATACTTATATATATATTTGTTTTCAAATAAAAAGCTATTTTTTTAATAATCCATAGAGACTTTTTATTTACAAAATACTTTAATTTTGTTGTGTAATCCATACAGATTTTATAATTATTATTTTTGTTACATATATAAAAATCCGCAAGGATTTGTATTATAAAAGCCTATATATATGTATGTATGTATGTATGTATGTATATATCTCTCTCTGTGTGTGTATGTATGTATATATATTATAAAATGCTTAGGTCAAAAAATAAATTCAATTTTGTTATACATTGTAATTTACAATCATTAAGTACTATTATATAAATAAATTTTGATCTTTGTATATATATGATATATCTATATACATTTAAATATTAATATTTGAAATTTGAATTTAAACTTGAAATAGATTTTTTTCCTTAAATCCAAATCTGGCTTTCAATTCAAGTTTATTTTAAGATATTTTAGATATTAATTTGAATTATTTTGAATTGGTCAGTATGTTTTAAATAAACATAATTAAATATATAAGTATTTTTGTGTGTGTATATATATATATATGTGTGTGTGTGTGTTTGTGTGTGTGTAATAAATTAATTATGGACATCAAGTATGTGCATAAAAGGGCAAATGTATCCGTTGTAGTGTAAATCCCAACACTTATATACGTGTACATTTAACTATGTACACCAATATGTTGCACGTACACTTTACACGTATGTGTGTATTTGATACATATAAATTATATACTATATATATTAAAATAAAATCTTTATATAAATAAAATAAACATTTAATGTAAAATTATTTAAATTGGATCCAAATTAATTTAGACTTCATAGACCCAATAAGATCTAAAAATGATTTTTTTATTTAAATTCACTCATTTAACCCTTCGAGAAAAAATATCTTATATGCTCCACCCATTGGGGTATTAACTTGAGCGCCCTTCTATTAAACTCTCTCCATTGGAATTCTAGCATTTAGTGTTTTACGATTCGACTAAGTCAAACATAACACCTATTCAAAATATATATAATGAAACTCAGGTTCATTGACCTCTTGAGCACCACTCTATGATGTTCAATAAACTCATAGGGATCCGACTATAATGCTAGATGTATAATATTCTTTTAATATGTCCGACGGGTCTTCACATCCTAACTATTACCGAATTTCCCTTCATCTCTAACACATAGTTAATTTTCGAAATCTTGACTATTCGAGTTTAACCACCGAAATCACCTTACGTTAATGCTTTTTTAACCACATTCCTATCTCTGAGTTATTAGTCATGCAGTCTCCTTTGCCATCGATACTACCTACCACCTCTGGCCATCACTGTTGATACTCTAACCATTAGTTGACCCCTAATCACCTTCTCGTATCATGTTTCACATCTGTTTCTTTAACTTTGATAATCATTTGGCTAAAAATCAAGTCAACACCAAATCCACTTCAAATTTAACCAAGCAAAACATTATTTTGATCATTAACAACTCTTGACCAAATTATGTGGGATGTTGTAAAATTTTCAAATAAGTCTTGGGACTTTGGGTTATTATTTGGAAGAGAAAAAGGAAAGAAGAAAGAAAAGATAGTCCCACATGCTAGAAAATCAAGGACTATATTTGTATAAATATAGCTTTCTCATGTGGATGTTGGGGCCTTGGGGCTGCCACATGTTTGCCTTGTTGTGAGGAGAGAAGTCATGCAACACCACACGCGCGTCGCCGCCGTCCGTCCGACCGAACCGGGCCGGGTCGGGTATGGGTTTCGGGTTTGGATCTGAAAATATTTTTGGATCATATGTGAACAGTAACGGGTCAGATTTCAGCCCGTTAAGGACCCAAAACCGAAATTCCTGAATTTGAATAAATGGCGGGAAATTTTTAACGTTTTCTAAACGTTACAAAATGAATAGACGCGATGTTTAAATATTGAATGGATAAAATAAAGCCGTTTGTAACAGTTGTGAACCGTTGCAAACAGTTGTGACGCTTAGCGAATAGGCACCTCTCTACCATTATAAATAGTGACGCCCAGAAAACGTTAGAGAAAATTCTGAATCTTCTTCTTCTTCACAGAGCAGTTTTTTGCGATGCCAGAAAGTGTTACAAAACACTGCGCCACCATTACTCTGTTTTGTGACGCCTCCAGGGTGTTGTAAACTCAGAAAACGTCGCAGAATTGCTCTCTTCTTCCTCTTCATTCTATTTTATACAAATTGCATCATCAGAAACCATTACTAAAGTGTTCTTGGTCGGATCAAAGGCATACAAACTTTGAATCCGATTTCGCTGTTATAAGGCTTCATTGAATCCTGAAAGTCGATAGTTCGATAACCCGTTTGTACCTGGTGGGTTGAACTATTGTCTGAAAGAATCTATTCCATAGATCCTTGAAGTCGGAAGTACAACATTATCTTCTTCACAATCGCCATCAAATTTGTCTAGAACCACAAAAATCACAACAATTTTCAGACAATAGTTTTCAACCATGGAAGGTTCGAGCGCTCTACAAGTTATGAATCAACATCTAACTCGATTAGAGCATTTTGATGGCAACAATTTCACTCGTTGGCAAGAGACGATGAAATTTTTCTTGGTCACCGTTAAGTTGTTCTACATTTTGGAAGATGACTTGGAAGAAATCCCGGAGGAAACTGATAAGGATGATACTGCTCTAAAGGTTAGACGTGCAAAGCGCAAAGAGGATGATTTTTTATGCAGAGGCCATATTTTGAATGCGCTATCTACCCCAGTCTACAATGCTCATAGGACCTTGGAAACAGCGAAGGCACTCTTGACTGCCCTGGAGAATAAGTACCGCATATCCGAGGCAAGTAATAAAAAGTTTCTTATTTCCAATTTTATGGATTTCAAAATGGTCACCAATAAGTCCATAATTGGACAAGTAAGCGAAATCTTACTGTTGATGAATCAACTTAAAGATGCTGGAATTGATCTCCCTGAATCTTTTGTTGTTGGAGTTATAATTTCTAGACTTCCACATAGTTGGAATGATTATAAGAAAAAGATAAAGCATGCAGAAATAGATTATAATTTAGACAGTTTACAGCGTCATCTTCGTACTAAAGAAGACTCTCGCAAACGCGATCTAGATGATAATCCGCAAACTGAGTCCCATTCTAAGGCAAATAATGTTGAAATTACTGATAAGTTAAAGCCAAAGAATGAGACACAGTTTAAGAAGAAAAATCATTCCAAAACCAACAACAAAAAGAAAGGTGCTTGTTATTTTTGTAACAAGCCCGGCCACTATGCCCGAGACTGCCGTCTGCGGAAGAAACAACAAAAAGTGAATGTGGTCGAAGACTCGCTTGTGGCTGTAGTGCAAGAGGCGAACTCCGTTAGAGCAATGATAATGATTGGTGATTCGATACTAGAGCAACCATTCACATTTGCAAAGACCGTAATCTGTTCAAGAGTTACGAAGAAAATAAAGGAGAAGCCGACGAAGTTACTGGAGCAAATAAGATTCTGAGCAAAGTTCTGGGAAAAGGCACTATAGAACTTCCTTTCACCTCTGGAAAAGTTCTTACATTAGTAAATGTATTTTATGTACCTGATATGTGTAAGAATTTGGTCTCTGGATACCTTCTTAACAAAGGAGGATTCAAGATGGTGTATGAGTCTAATAAGCTAGTGTTGTCTAAGAATGGTAGATTCATTGGACAGGGATACTCTTGTAACGGCATGATTAAGTTGAATCTAATAAAAAATCTTCTGTTTATATTGTTGATTCTATTAATTTATGGCATGGTAGATTAGGACATGTTAATTATAATTCCATTAGAAATATGCATAAATTAGGATTAATTTCTGATTGTGATTTCGATACCATCTCTAAATGTGAAATATGTGTTCAAGCAAAAATACACCGAAAATCCTTTAAATCCGTAGAAAGGAAAACTGGTTTGCTTGATTTGGTATATAGTGATGTGGGTGACTTAAAAAGTCATATCACCTATGGTGGTAACCAATACTATATAACATTCATTGATGATTATACTAGATATGCATATGTATATCTAATGAAAACTAAAGATGAGGCTTTTGATAAATTCAAAATTTACAAAGCAGAGGTCGAAACACAATTAGGAGCTAAAATTAAAATATTACATTCAGATCGTGGTGGTGAATATTTCTCAAATGAATTCACCTTGTTTTGTAAACAACAAGGTATAGTTCACCAATGTACTGCCCCATATACACCACAACAAAATGGTGTTGCTGAAAGGAAGAATAGAACCTTAGTAGAAATGGTTAATGCCATGCTCATAAGTTCTAATTTACCTTATAACCTATGGGGTGATGCTATGTTATCTGCATATTATAATTTAAATAGAGTACCACTTAAAAAGAATAATATTTGCTCTTATGAATTATGGTTTAATAGGAAACCTAACCTAACTAGACTTAAAGTTTGGGGTTGCTTAGCATATGTTAGAAAACCAGACCCTAAACGACCAAAATTAGGAAATAGAGCATTTAAATGTGTTTTCATAGGATATTTACTTAATAGTATAACTTATAGATTCCTTATTCTTGACACCCTAGAAGTTATAAATCTGTAGATGTAGAATTTTTTGAAAATCAAACTGTTGAGATCCCATTGAGATCATCTAGTCCAGAACCTAGTATGGCTAATGATATCAATAACGATGATTATGCTCCTGCTCAAAACAGCAAGGAAGTATCAGTACCAGATAATAGTACTGAACAACGGAGAAGTAAAAGAGCGAGAATAGAGAAGAACTATGGTCCTGACTTCATTACATATCTTGTAGAAGGAAGTAAGGACGAAGTCCTTAATGTGACTAAATATGTAATGAACGTCGATGACGATCCCAAAACTTATTCTAAGGCTAGGAGTTCCAGAGATTCCAATTTCTGGAAAGAAGCTATTAATGATGAAATGAATTCCATACCGTTAAACCAAACTTGGGTTTTAACTGATTTACCTCCTGGTGCTAAACCTATAGGATGTAAATGGATATTCAAGAAAAAGTTGAATACAAATGGATCTGATAAGTATAAAGCCAGATTAGTTGCTAAGGGATATAAGCAAAAACATGGAGTAGATTACTTTGATACATATACTCCAGTTGCTCGCATATCTTCTATACGCTGTTTAATTGCACTTACATCAATTCATAAATTAGTCATACATCAAATGGATGTAAAGACTACTTTTCTAAATGGAGATTTAGAAGAAGAGATATATATGGAACAACCTGAAGGTTTCAAAACCCCAGGCCAAGAAAAGAAAGTTTACAAATTAGTGAAATCTCTTTATGGCCTAAAGCAAGCTCCCATGCAATGGCATGAGAAATTTGACAAAGTTGCACTGTCATATGGATTCATTGTTAATGATGCTGATAAATGTATTTATAGCAAATCGGATAACAACGGTAGTGTTATAATATGTTTATACGTTGATGACATGCTAATATTTGGTTCCAATATATCATGTGTGAATGAAACTAAAAAGTTTCTGTCTTCTAAATTCGATATGAAAGATCTAGGAGAGGCTGATGTAATTTTGGGAATTAAAATTGTTAGGAAAGAGGGGAAGTTATTACTAACTCAATCTCATTACATAGAGAAATTCCTACAAAAGCATGGTTATTACGATGATAAAACATCACCAACTCCTTTAGATCCTAGTATTAAATTAGAAAAGAACACTAGATGTACTATCTCTCAACTAGAGTATTCCAGTGTTATTGGGAGTCTTATGTATGCTATGCATTGCACTAGACCAGACATCGCACATGCTATAAGTGTATTGTGTCGATTTACGAGTAATCCAGGTTTCGAACATTGGAAAGCTATTTCCAGAGTTTTAGCTTATTTGAAAGGAACCATTGAATATGGTTTATCTTATAAAGGATATCCTGCTGTAATAGAAGGATATAGTGATGCAACCTGGAACAATGTAGAATCCAAATCCAAGTCTACGACTAGATGGATCTTTACATTAGGAGGCGCTGCTGTGTCTTGGGCTTCTAAGAAGCAGACCTGTATTTCTGACTCAACAATGTTGTCAGAATTGATTGCGTTAGCAGATGCATGTAAAGAAGCGGAATGGCTTAAAAATTTATTAATGGAAATCCCTTTATGGAAGAAGCCATCTCCAGCAGTCTTGATTAACTGTGACAATCAAGCAACTATATACAATGTGTCTAATAAGATATATAATGGAAAGTCTAGACATGTGAGTCTAAGACATCAAATGGTGAGACAGTTACTCAAAAGAGGAGTTATAACTGTTGACTACATAGAAACGAAGAAAAACTTGGCTGACCCACTTACAAAGAGTCTTCCAAAATCAATGGTTTCTATAAAGTCACAAGAAATGGGACTAAGGTATATGAATGAAGGTTGATCATCCTTAACAGAAACCCAACTTATGTCTTGAAAAGGATAGACAAAGTTCAATGGGTACCAACAAGTTAACAGAATGATTATAGAACACTAAATCAATAATCCCATAATATTTAGTGTTGGATTCTGCAAGAACAGAGGATGGATAATATGTCCTTAATAAGTCTAGTTACCTTAAAAAAGGTGTATCACAGAAACACCTTAAGAGACTTACCTATATGAGTATGGAAATCAGGCCGTTTCCTAAGAAAGTAAGACCGCTTTCTGATGTAGACTCATGAACCAAGGATTTAAGCACATGTCCATTAATGTGCTAAGCATACAGAACACTCTATATACGGAATTCAGTATGTGTGACTGTTCCGGTACTATCACTAGGGGTACTTGGTTCAAGATACGTTCACCATAGACCTCGATAGAACTTTGAATGGTTTACACTAAGTGAAGGTTCAAATCCAAAAGATACCTATCATTTATGTATTAGTTTCCACGATGATGCAAAACTTGATCTTGGAACTACATTGGCTTGATCCCACTTAGGTATGTAGGTAGTCACTCTAGTGATGCAGCCGTCTATTTTATTTATTTTACTTATTTTGAAAATTGGGGGAGATTGTTGTAAAATTTTCAAATAAGTTTTGGGGCTTTGGGTTATTATTTGGAAGAGAATAAGGAAAGAAGAAAGAAAAGATAGTCCCACATGCTAGAAAATCAAGGACTATATTTGTATAAATATAGCTTTCTCATGTGGATGTTGGGGCCTTGGGGCTCCCACATGTTTGCCTTGTTATGAGGAGAGAAGTTATGCAACACCACACGCGCGCCGCCGCCGTCCGACCGAACCGGGTCGGGTACGGGTTTCGGGTTCGGATCCGAAAATATTTTTGGATCATATGTGAACAGTAACGGGCCAGATTTCAGCCCGTTAAGGACCCAAAACCGAAATTTAGAATAAATGGCGGGAAATTTGTAACGTTTTCTAAACGTTACAAAATGAATAGACGCGACGTTTAAATATTGAATGGATAAAGCCGTTTGTAACAGTTGTGAACCGTTGCAAACGGTTGTGACGCTTAGTGAATAGGCACCTCTCTACCACTATAAATAGTGACACCCAGAAAACGTTAGAGAAAATTCTGAATCTTCTTCTTCTTCACAGAGCAGTTTTTTGCGACACCAGAAAGTGTTATAAAACACCGCGCCACCATTACTCTGTTTTGTGACGCCTCCAGGGTGTTGCAAACTCAGAAAACGTCGTAGAATTGCTCTCTTCTTCCTCTTCATTCTATTCTATACAAATTGCATCATCAGAAACCATTACTAAAGTGTTCTTGGTCGGATCAAAGGCGTACAAACTTTGAATCCAATTTCGCTGTTATAGGGCTTCATTGAATCCTGAAAGTCGATAGTTCGATAACCCGTTTGTACCTGGTGGGTTGAACTATTGTCTGAAAGAATCTATTCCATAGATCCTTGCAGTTGGAAGTATAGCATTATCTTCTTCACAATCGCCATCAAATTTGTCTCGAACCGCAAAAATCACAACATGGGATTCCATATCTAATCCTTCCATGCTCAGTCAAAATGCTTTAATCAAATGACCCTAAATCTCAGTCGCTCCAGCCATCACTAAATCTATGCAAAATCAATCTTATACTCTAAAACCATACATATCACTAATAGATCTATATTATGAACAAACATAATAAGAAAATAACACCTTACATGGATGGTGGATCCGAGTGAGAAAATAGGTACATAAACACTTCATATTGAATGCCTAGATCAACATCCATGTTGATGATACCTCCGATCAAAGACCCTGCTCTTTTCCTTAGCTTCAGATAAATCTCAAAATTCTTGAATGAACTTCTAAGCACCTTGTCTCGAACTCTTTATATTTATTCTCTTGAAAAACTTGAATAGTAAATTGAGAGAATGTAGGGAGAGGAGATTTATACTGAGGGTTCAACCCTCCCAAAATTTGCATCTATCTTTAAAATTCTCTTTTCCTACTCAAAATAAATGTGAACTTTCCACAAAAGAACCATAGAGAGCCACCTTCATTTGGGCCCTTCCTTAGCCTCTATTATTGATATCCCAATCCAATTGCCTAAATTTGCAAGAATCAGAGCTCCATTGCTAAATTGAAGGGTCTCATTATGTTCGTTGGCATCTTTAATCCCTAAATCAGGTGGTAATATAACTATATAATTACCATTTTTTTCCTTTGTCAAAATACATGATGCTAAATTCTTCCCATTAGAAAGGATTACATCATCGCAATAGCTATTTCCTAAGTCTTCGTCCAACCTTAATACAAAACAAGCAAAATAGTAAAGGCAAAATTTATATTCAAGAATATAAAATAAACGCATGTACTATAGAAACATAAAAAATCCTATACGTACAAGTAGAACAAGGAAAACATAATTCTTTTAACAATGATTTTATAGAGTTTAGATTTTCTCAGTCCTTGCCATACCAAACAGTCTAGGATGTGAAAGTCAAACTGGTTATCCATCACCCAAGTACAATTAGAGGGTCTTCTTTCCATTACAGTTTGACCAAAATTTTCCTCTTATCTTGCATCCTTCTTATCCAAGCCTATAATTTATGCTAATGTGAAACTAAAATCATGTTTGGCTATCTTGATCTCATTCGGCTTTACAATTGCATTTCAATTATGCACATAGTTCCTCAATTATGGCACATGGTACAAATTGCAAATCCTTGTAGTGATTCGAATAGCTTCAGCTAGTGAGCTAACTTGTCTATTCTCTCAATAATTAGGAAGGACCAATGTATCTTGGTGTTTGCTTTCTCTTACCCGAATCTCATATATTTCATATAGGAGATACCTTTAGTTACACCTTGTACTCGACTAAAAACTCTATCTCTTTCATATGTTAGTTGACATAGCTCAATCATATGCTTTGTGCTGTGAATAAATGATTTTTAACAAGGCTAATCTACTCATTTTGTCATTAATAAGCTTGGGTTTGAGCACTTCGTTATCTTGTTCTCCATCTAATATATGAAGAACAAGAAGGTTTTAATGATCCTAATTTACAAATTGACCATTTGATTATATATTCTAAAAGAAAAAATATTTGTACTTTTTCATTAGTTTCACTTACACACAATTATAACACGGCCCACAAAAATTAACTATAACATCAAAATAAAAATATTAAAAAAACATACAATAAATAATAATTAAAAATTAAGTGCTAAAAATGATATACACACACATGCATGCATACAATGTGGTATAATAATAAATCTCTATCAATAATGCATACTTAATATGATGGTTTCTCTAACCACATTTGTACAACCAAAAACTTCATCATCAAAGGTTAAGGGATATTTTTGTTATTTATAGAAACACAATACATGTTTCAATTTGGCATGTCATTAATTTTAAAACATGTAATAAGTGTTTTAAAGTATCAATCTGCAACACATGGTAGGCGTTTTAGAACGCCAATCTACGATTCTACAATCGGTAACACTTAGTTGGTGTTTATTATTGCCATGTTAATTTTTCCCAATGTGCAAACTCTATTGCTTGGTCAAAATTCAAAATTTCATATTAACATACAGAAGCGAATGTGTCATTTCAAATTCTCAATCTGACCAAATATTTATGGATACCAAATAGACAATATCTTAATGATATATGACAAGATATATAACAAAAATACATGCTTAAAAGGTACGAATTCAAAAGAAAACCTTTGAGTAAAATTTTTAATAAAATAACACAAAAGCTACATGAATAGAAAGACTGAACTCAGTAAATAAAATCAAAGACAACATTTCTTTTAAATTTATCAATGGCTATGCTAAAAGTTTAGAAACATATTCAACTCTAGCATGACTTTCACTTTTCGTCATCATTATAAAGTATGATATCAGTATCCATATCAAGTGTTCAGAACATGTTGTTAACAAACATATAAATTTAAATGTGACAACATATTAAAAGCTTAATTAGCCAAAATAACATGTTACATTCATTGCATAAATGATTTATTTTCCAAATGCACACTGCAGTTAATAAACTCTATGCATAACTACTCGTGGAATAACAATCTGTAATATGGCAAGCACAATGGCACAATCAAATGCACAAAGACATGATAATAAAGAATCTAATGACCTGATGTATATTAGATATATTTATAAGATAAGATATGGAATATAAAACTGATAACATAAACTCCATATACATGAAGAGTACAAAATGAAAAATATAATATACTACATGGTCTTATACATAAATACAATGTACGATATACATAAGAGTACATGGAATAAATGTGCATATAAATAAATGGTGACTCCATGTCTATCAAAAGTCCATCTATCTAGCTAGTGCACTCCATAATAAACCTATAACTCAAACTAATCTTAAGAGTAGCCAAAGTTTTCCTATATATTGAAGAAAAAGAGAGAAAACGAGGGTTAAACAGAAGTTCTATGAGGGGAACTAGCCTCATAAATTTATAGCTAAATACTAATACGTACATCCTAGCATGCAATGCATCTATTTGAAAATATACAAGTGAAAACAATACATGTCCTAACAATGTTGGGTATCAACAATATGATAAACGAGTGTAATGGCAATACCGCACTCCATTATCAAAGATGTTAGTTCTCCCAACCTTTGTCAAACCCGCAATGATACAATAGTGTTATACATAAGTATTCCCACACCAAACCCCGATATATATTATATACGTGTAATACCCTAAGCTAATGCTATTGGAATATCTAAAACTGATATCTATGTGACTGATTACCATTAGCTATCCAAAGAGAATTACCTTGGAGTCAACCAATTTCCTTGACTCTGATTCAACACCCAATGCTTTTTAATCATGTAGGTCCCATCCCAACAATTAGTGCCATGATAGTATATGACCTATCCTAGAAAGGCATCCCAATCTCCTCAGCCCTTGCTCCAAGATCATGTTAGTAGGCCGTGCCATCCCTCATAGTACAATGGAATCACTCACTAGTATCGTATCCCTTCAGTTTCCTATATCCAAATATAACTGAGCCATACATAACCTCTAAATACCATGTACACACTCACACATCAGCTCGTCGTTCCCATATAAATCATTGGAGCATCAAAGTGGGTCCCCCTGTGGCATCAAAATTAAAGTCCTTCAAAGTCAACCAAAACTTCATGAATGTATAATTTTACAAATGATAAACATTGGTCCAAAACCGCGTTCCAATCCTAGTCCGTATGTGAAAGTTATCCCAATTTTAAGTTTCAGCCTGAGCCGAGAAATTTATAGCCAATCAGTTTACTAAATGAGAGTAACTCATCGATTGTAAAACAATTTAGTCGATTGGTTATCCTTTACAGTTGATTGAAAAACCTCTAAAATGCACTAAAATATTTCTATTTTGAACTGGGTCCAACCAGTGGACCACCAGGTTCCTTCAGTCGGCTGGTTGATTGTTCCTAGCCTGTTTAGCGTGTTTGATATTCAAACATCCCTATCTTTTGGTTCATATTTGCAGATGATACGTCGTTTCTTCCATTACCATCGTGATGGAATTGTCCTTAATTTGGTCATATCATATCATGAATTTAGGGATATACCTCAGGGGAAATTATGTAATTTGTTACATATATCTAACTCTATAATCGATTTTGTTCGCAATAAAGGTGTTTAATTTTCTATTATATATTTTTATATCATGATATATTAATTAAGTAACTAATTTAAGTATACTAATATAGAAAATTCTTAAATGATATGTGTTGTGGGTGTTTCCGTCTACAAAATGGTTGTTGTATAGAAGTTCACAACTAGGTGCCAAAGAGGCTGAAGCATGTAGGTCATAACGAGTATCCTAGTCCCCAAATGGTGAAGTAAGGAACCCCGAAGACAATGCAGAAGGAAAGATGATGACAAGTAAGAAGAAGTCATTCCCAATGTGCCTGACTAGTAATCAAACTACTAGATATGAATTCCTGTCCGGTGGTCCAACTACTGAACTTGAATCTTTGTTTAGTAGTGGGACTACCAAACAATATTTCAATCCGGTAGCAAGGTCACCAAACATAGATGTGTGATCGTCATTCATGAGATCGATAAGTGTGTGTGTTCGAAAATTGAAAAATCCTCGAATCAACCTAATACCGAACCATCTTCCTACCGAACAATCCTTCTGCTAAACCAAATAACAACAAAAAAGTAAGACAATCTTGAATATATAGAAGTTTTGGATCGTATCTTCTGTATATGGAAATAACTTAACCGAGCGTGTTATACAAGGAAACTGCCTAATTTATCGATCCGACCTCCCTATACCTTCACTCCTATAAATATCCAAGCCTCCAGCAATAATGAGAACAACTTTTGGAACTACCAGATACTGCTGAAGAGAAATTACCGAACATATTACTAGGGAGCCATATTTCATTTCGAATCATTGTATTTTGCATTCAGATTATTGTAAAACTGATATACTAGGGAGGACATAAAAATTAACAGTAGATGTATGCACGTTCGGGCCGAACCACTATAAATTTGTGTGTATTTTACTTTTCTTTCTTTTCTACTTCCCTTCTACTATAAAGCGATTGGAGATGTTTGTTTATTTTCTATGCAAGCGATATGTTATGTGGTAATAATTACAAAGAATTGTATTAATGACAAAATTATCACATATAAAATAACACATTATTTTAAATATTCTTGGTCAAGATATTTTGAGAGAGGATATCGATACATCTGTTGAGACCGAAGTGCGTAATGTTCTCCAAACATTAGGCAGTATTACTCGTGGATGCTAGGGCCACCAAGGAGTTACGTACTCATAGTTATTGGAAAAAATTGAATGGCTCGACCGAGAGTTTCATGTTTGTTAATAACAACTAGGTCAAACATGAAATCTTAATGTGATGATGTTACACAGATCCATCGAATTGAGAATACCATGGAATTTCAATGTGAATACTATTAGTCCTTGAGATGATGGTTTTGATGACAACAACCTTAGGACTTGTTATAAAATATAAATACTAACATTATTGTTTAGATATGTATGTATATGCAGGATATATATATAGGTACCAAAGAATGAAGACTGTACAGTATAGAGATTCAAGAACTGATGAACTCAAGATCGAAGATATCAAGATTCAAGACTCATGACTCATGAGTATCAAGATTATCAAGAGTTCAAGATTTCAAGATTAGTAATTTAGTTAGGAATTTTGTTAAAACTCCTAGAAAAGCACCGACATCTTAAAATCCATTTTATTCATGGAATGGAATCCACTTCGAGCCCGTTAAAGGGATGGAACCATAAGTAGGATGAAACCTACGAAAAATCTAGTGGAACATTGTTTTGTATCCACTAACTTTTATTCAAATGTTTTACAAAATTATATCTTGTTTTCAAAATGATTTCAAAATCTTCCTTTTTAAATCAAAAACATCTATCCTGGTTTTAAAATACTTTTAGCCTCAAAATAACCTTTATTTTCAATATCAAATTATCCTTGGTTTTAAACTATCTTTTAATTATAATATATTTAACTTTTAATATTTATACTTAGATTTAAATATAAAATTATAGTAAAATTTTATATATACCAAAATATTATTCTCTATACTTATTTATGTATTTTAACTATATTTAAGTATATTTATAAAGTTTAAAATGGTTTTAATACAAGGTAGAAGTTATTTTCAAAGAAAAACAAATTACCAAAAATAACTTAGGCCTGTCGACAACCCCAAGGACCACTTGTCGACAAGGTGACAGTTTATTTCAAAAGTTTGAATTTCAAAGGAAGTGTCTATTCGTCATATCCTTTCACGAATGGACATGGCTGTTGTTCTACTATAAATAAGGGTTGTTTTAAACGAATTTATTATTATATTTTCTCTGATTTCACTCCTCTTCTTCTTCCACATTTATTTATATACATTTTTACTATTTCTCTACCGAAATCACCATTGAATCTAACTAGATCATCTCTGGTTTGATTCTCTATCACTATCTCAACAAGATCCCAGTGCTATTCAGAGTTATAGACTTCTTTGTATTTAATCGAGCGAGAAAAGGTGTGATTGTAACCTGGAAAATCAATCGGGTGAACTTGTTGCACGTAAAATCAAGTATCTCTACCCAGAGGATGGTGAATCTGGAGTGGTGTACCTCGTGGCCTTGAAATCGATGGTGTAATTGTAAGAATTGATTTTGAAAGGAAATCTGTACTTGTGTTGCAGGACTGGATGTAGGGTAACTTCGAACCAGTATAAAATCCGGTGTGTTCTATCCTTTATTGCTTTTACTTTATATCTGCATCTGTGTTTGATTATGTGATCATATATGTGTCTGAATATTGCATACATTTGTGTTCAAATTAAGATAAACTCAAAAAGAATTAGTAATTCCTTAAAACACTATTCACCCGCCCTCTAGTGTTAATTCTAGCCTTAAGATCCGTAATCCGCATTTCTCACAAATACTCCACTTTAATTGTATTTAAATCATGGCATGACGATCCATTGAGGGACTATAGTTGGGCCAAGTTTAAGCATAGGGTGTGAAACATTATTTAATAGATAATTCGTCTCCTCTATTTTATGAGTTAGTATCATGACCAATGGTAGCCAACTCAAAGTCAAAATCTTTAGCAAGAGTAGTGTGGTTAATAATATATGTTATTATTGAACTAAAGACTTTGTTTATGGACTAACTGACCTGAATAAGGATGATATTGGGATTTTGACCAAAACCAAATTCCATAAATCCTAAAGTGATATAGTGTTGATGAAGAGAATGTGTGTAAGTTAATATTACCGGAATTTATAGCTTAAGATAAAATAAAATATGATTTTTCTAAAAAGATCTGTAAGCGATGAATTCAACCAAACTATCACCCCGCTAACTAAGATGATATGTGGATGTTAATATTTGAATTGCTCTGTATTAATTGCTGACTAAATTCATACCTTAGAGTCACAAAATGATATTGGTTAATTCTTCGAAAAACCATAATTAATTTATAAAATGTTATAAATTATTTAAATTAATTAATATTTAAGAAATATTAATTAATATTTATTTATATGATGTTTCTAATGTTGTTGGTAATTATTTAAATGCATGTATAAAAGTTTTATTTGCATATATCGAGATACGATATCGGTATAATTTTTAACAGGGTTTAAATAATAAATAATATAACTACTATGAGGGTTTTTGGAAACTTTTCTCCTTATAAAGCAAGTCCAAGAGGCCATAATTTAAGGAGATTAGGTGATGAATTAATTGAAACTTTAAAAGGGAATTAAATAAGGAGTTTAATGAGGAGAACGTGAAATGTTCCTTTTTCCAGTTAAAAACAAATCTCTTTATTTAATTTCTCTTTACAGAAAATTTTCTTCTCTCCCCAAATACATGGCCATCATTTCACTTTCATGAACAAAACAACTTCAAGTCAAAACAAATCAAAAGAAATTAAAAGTCAGGTGGTTCATTCTTCTCTTACAAAGTTGGATGTGGATTCATTTGGATATCTAAGGAGAAGTCACAAGTCAAGGTGTTACAAAGGGAAAGTATTTTTAGGTTTGGTTTCCTCCTTTTGAATTCATTTATGATGTTTAAACTTAATCTAGTTCACATATATGTATATTCATTACCACTTATTGAATCTATTTTGAATTTCTCCTGTGTATTGTCAATTAGCAAAATCAATCTTATGTATGTTTAATTGATTATTGATATTGTTTTGAGTAGATCTGAAATCATTAGTTAATATAGTTTTGATTTTTTATAAAGATTACTTTTGTTATCAAAATTTTAATTAACTAATTATATAATTAAACCTAATTTGTGTTCTAGAACTAATTATATGTTCACATCCTCCATCTTTATGTTTTCCATAATTGTATACCAACACCAGGTTAAACTTTTAGTCCGGTTAATTTTTTTAACTGATATATTCAAGTTCATTACTTAGTCAAATGTATGTTTTGAAATCGAACCTTAATTTACTATATTCACATTTATGTATATGTGTATGTGTAATTTTGTAGAATTAATTGTGCCATTGGATCTATACATTAAATTATGACAATATTTTTTAATTTTTCATGTCAAATGTTTATTTTCTGATCTGTGATTTTAAAGGTTGGATATTTTGCCGTGGTTAAACATGGAAATTTATATGGCATTGAACCTATTACTAATTATTGTTTGTAAATGAAGAAATTTAAAACATTATTTTATTCTATTTCCTTTTTATTTCTGATTTGATTAGATTTGGACCTAATTTAAAATTTTATTTCCATTTTCACTTCCAATTATTAATTTTATTAAATAGATCTATTCTCATAATTTTATTGATGTGTACATATATTAAAAATATACAAGTGGAAAAAAAACACATATATGTGTGTGTATGGAGTAGTACCACCATAAACATATATTTTAGTATATTTAAACACATGTATATACCTAGGCATTTATATTCGTGGTATGCATGTGAATTTATTACAAGTATATGTAAGTATAATTTTTTTTGAAAGTGGGTAAATTTCATTAATGATATTGGTTCAAGACCAAAGCGAATACAATACATAACAGCCCAACCACACACGTGAGCACCCACACTACAAAGAAAACACTAAAACAACAGTAATCATAATTATCGAAAGACGAAAAGCCAAATAGATAATAACTTACTTTAACACGTTACTTTCCATACTTTGCATAGTAACTTTCTTCATTTGATCTCATTCCAATTCATCACTAAACCTCTTTATTCATGGCGGCTCAAAATCATGCAAGTTCCATGCTTCCAACACCCGACTTTCCTTCCTAGCGTCAATGGTAAGCCTTCTCTTTCTTATTCACCCACAAACGATTCTGATATCCAACTCCATGCTTCTAAGTAACTTATCGGTATGTTTCTCTTTGCCTTGGAACACTCACTATTATATTCCTTCCATATATGATGCACCGCAGTTGTAATTGCAATTTTGTTTTATCTGCTTCAGCAAATCCGAGCCACTCTAGTAGCTACTCAGGTACAATAATTCTTCTTTAAGTTTCTGGATTGGTTGCATACAATTGTTTTTTATGTTTTAGCTTATTCATGATACTGGTTAAGTATATGCATTTGAAAAAAAAGATGATTGTGCAATTCATTAGCTGTGTTGCAGAGTTTACATCTTAGATCCACATTTAGTTCCCATTTAGCAATTCTATCGGTGGTAGGTAAACGATAGTAGATCGCTTTGTAGGTTGTAAAGGCCATATTGGGGTTCTTTTCCCTAGACCAAACAGTCGATGACCAATTTTTAATTTCATGCTTCAGTCGAACAGCCTCCTATGCTGATTTGGCTGAAAAGGCACCTTCTTTAGTAAGATTCCAAGTCCATATGTCATTTTGCTCATTAGTGTATATAGGAAAATATTTAACGTCATCTGAGATGGCTTGTAGTCATTTTTTCTCCAGTATCCATTCATCATTGCCGATAATGTAGTCAACATTGTTATCATAACCTCCCATGTTAGATACAGTATCCCAACCAACTATCAATAAGAGTTCGACCATTCAACCAAGGGTCTTTCTATAGAGAAGTCTGCCTGCCATTAGCAACCTTGCGAGAGATGTATTTTTTAAGGTCATCTCTACTTTTAAGGATATTCTTCCACACTCTAGATGCATTGTTGTCAATCTGCATAATCAAAAAATTATTGCTAGAGTATCTCGTCCTCATCCATTCAGCCCAAAGACTCTTTGAATTAATGATTTTCCAACCTAGTTTTAGGTTGTAGGTTTTCCTCAGATCTTTCAGATTAACCAGTCTCATTCCCCCTTCATATTTTGGCTTACATAATATATCATAGCCGACCTTATGTAGCCTCATCTCCATATAAAATTTGCACAAACAGAGTTTATCTTTTATATTGAGCAGCCTGGGATGCGAAATGTTTGTATCCAGAACCTCACAATTGTAGTAATAACTGTATGTACCAATTCTACTCTACTAGCAAAGGAAAGGAGTTTAGAACTCCAACCATTGAGCTTCTTTTTTATTTTGCCCATTAACACCCCACATTCCCTGTCAGTGATAATGTTTGATGATAACGGAACTCCAAGGTACTTAACAGGGAGTGTACCTTCATGAATATTTAGGATGTCTAGGATAGTGTTTTTGTAACGACCCTGAATTTTAATTACATTTAAATTGATAATTAATTGGATTTTTGAATAAAGTTTGTGAAATAAAATGATAAATGGATCGCATTTGCTATATTACAGCATGATAGGGGGTTCTCGCTTCGCGGTTTGGTGGCGAACGGGGGACTCTTACCCCTACATGTCCCTGAGAGGGATGGGTTGGTTAGGCGGAGGCCGTGACAGTCGAGAGGCTGGCCGTAAAAGTAAATGCGAGGTGTCAGTGTAAGCCACGGTGGGGCTGGGATGGTTGCAAAGCCTACCGGTGCCTACTGTCTCGAGTCGTTACATGTGGTATCAGAGCTAAGGTTGAACTTTAGCTCAGGAGTGTAACACATTAAGTAGCTCATTAGAGATAGAGTGAAGTAAACTCTAGAATGAGTATCCTCAGATATCCGTCCGAATGTCTCAGTAAATTCTCTTGCTATCCACTGATAGTAAGTATGAGTGCAAGAAGAGGATGAGATAGGGGACAGGGGAATACGACTATAAATGGTCAATACTCTGTAACAATAAGGAATCAATCTTTTCTCTATCGATCTCTTTGTTCGTCATCTTTTCTCAATTCTTCGATAACTTCTGGTCGATCCAGAAAAGAAGATTCGATATATTAAAATGGGACATAAACTCCAGATAGGCCAAAATTGTTTGTTTGGATGAATTGGTTGCTTTGATTGTTATGGTTAATAGGTATACTTTAGTTTAAACTGAAAGTTTTGAAATTGTATCCATATGTCTGTCTATTCTTTGGGTCCCAGTATATTCTACGAATGGTTAGTTATCCTTTTGAACTGACCGATGCCACTGCATATTTCGTGGATCTGGATGACCCGAGTATCTTGTGAAGTGTTAAACAGATTCGTTCTTGTATCTGTTGTTGATATTCTGATTTGGTAAGCCAAATGCAGAATAGATCGATGTTTAGTTGATTTGATGAAACATTTTTCATCTATCTTTTTATCTCCTTGGTAATTTCGAGGACGAAATTCTTTTAAGGGGGGAAGTCTGTAACGACCCTGAATTTTAATTACATTTAAATTGATAATTAATTGGATTTTTGAATAAAGTTTGTGAAATAAAATGATAAATGGATCGCATTTGCTATATTACAGCATGATAGGGGGTTCTCGCTTCGCGGTTTGGTGGCGAACGGGGGACTCTTACCCCTACATGTCCCTGAGAGGGATGGGTTGGTTAGGCGGAGGCCGTGACAGTCGAGAGGCTGGCCGTAAAAGTAAATGCGAGGTGCCAGTGTAAGCCACGGTGGGGCTAGGATGGTTGCAAAGCCTACCAGTGCCCACTGTCTCGAGTCGTTACAGTTTTTGTCTTTGCAATATTTGTAAAATAACATTTAGATTTTTGAGCATTTAACTTTAGTTCAACACGGACTTCAAGTTGTTTAAAAATATATTTGATACTATTTGCTATTTTAGAGTTGATTTGATAGTTATGATAAGATCATCAACATATAATAAATGGTGGAGAATTGGTTGATGATTAAAAATAGATTGGAACACGCCATTATGACAAGCCAATTCCATTTAAAGAGAGAAGTATTCCATAGCTACTGCAAAGAGATGGGAGGAGAGAGGATCACCCTGTCTCAAACCCCTATTGCTAGTAATGTATCCTCTTGGTGTGCCATTAATCATTATAGAGTAAGTAGGGGTTGATATGCATTCTTCCATGAGTGAGGTAATAAAGTGTGGGAATCCCATATTAGAGAGCATACAAATAATAAATTTCCTGTTGATTCTATCATAGGATTCTTGGAGATTTACTTTAATGCATACCATATCCACTCCTTCCCTAATAAAGTTTATGACCAATTCGTGAGCTAGAAGAGAGTTTTCTGATATATGTCTTCCCTTGATAAATGTTGATTGGCTTTCAGAGATAAGGTTTGGGAGTATCTTAATAATGATGTTATAGATCACCTTGCTAATAACCGTATATAGCATATTACAGCACACGATAGGTCTATAATCTTATATCTTGTTATGCTTGTTTATTTTTGGAATGAGAGTGATAAATATGTGGTTTATTTCTTGTAGAATTTTACCGATGTTAAATCATTCTTGAGCATCTTCTAATATCATTCCTTTCACGTTAGCCCAATGGAGTTGGAAGAATTTTGCATTCCATCCATTCGGCCCGGGGCTGGAGTCTATGTGAGTGGATTGCACAACAACTTTGATTTCTTGTTCAGTTATAGTGGCCTGCAACATCTACAGTCCTTCCTCGGCTATCAAGGACCTATAGTTTATATGAGGTAATGTAACATCATAACTTCCATTGTATAAATTATTGAAATAATTAATGGCTCCTTGTTCAAACTGGTCAAGATCAGTGATCAGTTCTCCTTGCTCATCCAATGTGTTGAGGATGTTATCGCAATTTTTCCTGTAAGGCATTTTAGCATAAAAAAATTAGTGCATTCATTGCCTTGGGTTAGTCACTTTTCCTTTTCTTTTTGTTTAGCCATTATAGCTTGTTGCTGTAGAGCATCTTGAGTTGTTTTTGAGTTGCATAGTAATTGGCTTTGAGTAGATCATTGAGAGGGTCTGCATCTAGTTTCCGAAGTAGAGATTCACATTCATTTTGTAAATTTTCAATGTGTTCCTGCTGTTTAGGCCTGTTTTTGCTCCATCCCTTTAACCTGACTTTCACTTCTTTGAGCATCATGATAAGGAAGAACCAAGCATTAATCTGATTTAAGGAGTTGAAATCAACAACAGTTTCATATTCATCCAAATGACACCAGTGATTAGCATATCTGAATGGCCTACCTTTCGTGTGCATGTCTGTTTGATTAATTTGAACATAGAGGGAGGAATGATCACTAGTGGAGCTGGGGAGAACATTAACTCTTAAATTGGGAATGCCATTAAGTAATTCATCATTGACTAACACTCTATGTAAGTATAATACACACACAATAGATATAAATCCAATATCTATATGAGTCTGTATAGTTATACACATGTTTATATTACATTATGTTATGTTGTTATATCATTGAATGTATATATGATATATTCAAATGAAACATTTAGTTGAATTAATTAATATGATTAATCAATAAATATGAAATAAAGTTAAATAAAACATGATTTTATTTAATAACTAGATTGGATCTAGTGTAAACCATTAGACCTTATAGGCACACTATGATACAAATATGATTTTTTTTAAAAATCTACCAATTTCACCTGCTATAGACCTGCCCGATTCCTTCAACAGGCATCGTGATATTTCAAAATACACTAATCGATCGATTTTCTCTGAAAGACATCGCATATCTAATTACATTCAATCAGCTATACACTTGCACATAAACATATGTACATGTAATTCAATCATTCAACCAACATTCAGTCACTTTTCTCTCTCCCTATATGTATACACAAACATACTTATATATACACATCCATATGCATATATACATGCTCGTGCGTTTCTCTACACATATATACACATACCATTTCTATAACATTCCCAATGGTTTAAATGACCTAGAATCAACAAGTAAGTTAGCAACTCCTTACATATTTTTAAGAGTTCATTAATCATTTCTCTTACTAGCATGACCAAATCCAACTTT
The DNA here is from genome assembly GCA_030737815.1 of Allium fistulosum. Taxonomy (NCBI): domain Eukaryota; kingdom Viridiplantae; phylum Streptophyta; class Magnoliopsida; order Asparagales; family Amaryllidaceae; genus Allium; species Allium fistulosum. Next base: position 637,159,551 of record CM060907.1, on the reverse strand, counting down.
AATGAGAACTCAACATACAACATTTATGAATATTTCATAGCAAGCATATATTTTTATGTAACTTCAAGCCATATGTTCCATGACACTCAACTTAAATTAAGCTCAATAACAAGAAGACTCTCTAATCTCCTTCTCCAAAGCCTCAAGAAAATAGCTAGTAACCTCTTTCTTCTCTGAACGACTTGGGATGAAGAGGGTTTTCTCTAGATCTTTCACTAGATTTATGTCTATTTTATAAGGGTTAAAATAAGTTATTTGAGTGTATTAGGATGGATTTGAGAGAGAGGATTTAGTTATTTTTGTAAATAACTTGATGAAGTAATGAAAAGAGTTTGAGAGAGAGGGGAAGGAGTGGCCGACCTAGACAGATATGAGGGTGTTTTGAAAAGCCAAATTCAACTATTCTCCTTTTTCACAAAACTCATTTCGTTCATAACTCAAAATAAGCAACTCCAAAGATCTCAATGTGTATATTCAAAAGACTCTAAATGGATACGAATGTAATGGAAAAGGTCTCAAGTCCTGATTCGCTAATATGCAAAGGTTAGCTTTTTGGTCATTTATAATCGACTCCCAATATCTAACTCGAAATCCGCAATCCCAAACGTAACGATGCTTATACTAAAAAAACTCGGTAATGGCATTCCAAACAAAATGGAAGTGATCTTAAACCTAATTCTATCGCATGCAAAAACTAATATTTTGAGTCATCAATTAAATCAACTTTTTAATATTTGAATAAAATAATTTAATATCTAGACATATAAATAATGGTTGTTCCATTCTCCCCCTTGAGAATTTTATCCCCAAAGCCCTATTAAGCAGAATAACATAACCAAACAAGCCTAATATCCCACTACGAAAACATCGCAATCCAAACAAACGATAAGTAACCAACAAAAAAGTAAAATACCCAGCAACAAACAAATAAACAACCAACTATAACCAACAACCAAGCAACAAACATGTAAATAATAATGAAACAAATAATCAAGCAAATAAGCAAAAACTACTAAAACTTGCACTGGGACTATAACAAAAATACCATATTACAATATTAATTTTACAACATTTCATCAAAGTGCTATAAAAATAGTACATCTTTCATAAAATTTATTAAGAAAAATGTTGTAATTGGTTTTACCAAACAACGTTCTCAGTACCAATGTTGTGAAATAATAAAAAAATCTACACCATTTGTTTAAACCATTACAGAAAATAATTATTAACAATTATTTTTTACATTATATTTTTGTATCATAATATATATGTAATGTTATTGAAATAAGTAAATAAAACAGTGATTTTTTTTAAATGCTGTAAATTTTGTATTCAATAATATTTTTCAAATGTTGTCAACTCAATTTTAAACAACAACAAAAAACAATTATATATTCTTCATACTTTTTATTTTACAACATCCACATAATGTTGTCGCAATTCATATTTAGGACAATATTTATTTTATGTTATCATCGACATTATATTTAAAGGCTTTTGGTTAATGTTGTTGATTCCCATCTTTCAATAGTATATTATTAACATTGTCATAAGTATGTTTTATAACTTTCATATGGTACTGTTAAAGGTCTTAGTAAAGAAAGTACCATAGGACAAGTAAATTAATATTGATATCAGAAGTCATTAATAATTGCGTACAAACAAACCATATTTTTTATTTGAAATACGAGAACAAAACACAAGCTTGATGTAACAACACACATTAATGAACAACGCAAGTAGTTTCTCCATAAGACATACTAATTTAAATGATATCATGAATTTTAGAGGAAACAAATAGATGATTTTAGTTTTACTTATGGGTGATCGGCTACCAGAATTAGATGACACAAGCTTTTATTATGAATAACTAAACTATATAGAAGCTAACGATAAACTAAGCATCTATCGAACTATTTCATTGCCTTTCGCGCAAAATAACGATTAAAATTGCTATGAACTATAAAAATGAGAATCAGGTCAGGTTAAAGGTAAAAATATAAATGCATAGCTAGATAATATTAGCGTTTTAAAACTGTAAATTAGTAGTTGTACTCATCCAAATACATAATGATTAAATAAACAATTAAACTACTTCATCCAAATAAAGTTACAAATCATGACTCATCATAAGCAACTATTATTCAAATCTATAATATACATCTGAAAATGTTTAGTTCCAAAATGTTGTTATCATGGAAGAGTATTTACTTAGATTTCAATCCTTGCATAAATAAGAAGATAAAATAAATTAGAAAAAGAAGAAAGAAATGAAACAATATACCATTTCCATGATCACACCATCATGCTAAAAATGCTAAGGTTAAATATCACAAACTGCTATTCAATTAACCGACTAAATAATCAAAAAATTGTTTTTCATGTATATATAAATCAACATCAATAAATCTTATTAACTTAGAGTGTCATCTCATAACATAATATTACATACAACAAAACACAAACATTAGCAAAAAAATTCCAATCAAATTCGACTCTATGGCCTTCTGCAACGACCGACAAATTCATCACTTTAATAAAATAAGATTATTTTTGAAATATTCAAATATAAGGATTTATAACCCCAATAATAATGTTTTGAACCATAAATAAAAATGGTAAACCTATTTAAATATATATTAACAAAGATTTAATTGATTAATGACATCATCAGTGATGTCGGTATATATATTATAATTAATTTATGATTTTAAATTAAGATTTAATGACTTAATGATTATTATAAATATTCAAATAATAGTTTTAAAATGTTAATATTTCATCTATAATAGTAATAAAGTGATAATAAATCAAATATGATAGGTTTATAGATTTATAAATAAGATTTGAAATTATAAGATAAATCGATATCGGTTTATCGACACAATAACGCTTTTTGTACAATTGTTTAATATTGATTTATATGGTGTTATAAATCAAATATGATCATTTTAATTCATGGATAATAATAAGAAAATAGTTTCCAAGCTTTGTTTACAAATTACATACGTTAATTAATAAATGAAAATATGATCGAAGATCAGAATCCGAATTCTTAACGGCTTAATGTATATAAGTTATGCGACGTTGTTCAAATAACTCGTACACCTTTGTGACATGCACACACACATTATCATATACATATATACAGGATAATAGTAAGTATATATTTACATAAGGTAAAGGAATAAAAATCTGAAGTAATTATTACTTTTAGAAAGCAAACATCAAATCAACCTTATACCACATCACATCACCACCATCATCACCACCATCACCTACTCCTTACCACCACATGGCTAAAGAAGAGGAGGGGGTGGCTGCCGTGCGCTTAGGGGGGGGAGGATGGGATGGGTGAGGAAAAAGGTTTCATTTACTATTAAGATATTTTACTTTCTAAATTTGCCTATAAATACCCCACCTCATTTCACAAATTTCCTACAACTTTTCTTCATCTTCTTCTCAACATTTCAAAGCTTTTTAATGGCTTCTTAATTTAATAAAATAATGAAGAAAATATTTATGTAAATAAATCAAATTTATTTAATATATATATATAGTAGTACATACTCCTCAAAACACTTCAAAATCACTCCTTTTCACCATCAAAACCCACGGCCACCATCATCCACCACCTTGGTCGTAAGCAACCATTACCTCCATGCTTGGCCGTAAGCACTAGAGCTTCCAAGGACCAAGGTCAAGCCACTTCGAGGCTTCAAGGACCAAGTTCATAGAGTTTTAGTTTGAGTTAGCAAAGCAATAGTAAAACCTAGTCAATACGATATCCAATGAAAGTGAGAACTCTATTTATATATACTTTATATTGGATGATACATATGTTTGGCTATGGTTGTTTATAATGGTTGTTTTGATGCTTGGATGTTGTGAAAATATTTTTGTTTGGATATATAAACAAGTCACGTTAAATACACGTCGATATTACACAAGGAAATTACTTTCTGAATCAAATTATAAAAGGAATATGGAATCATTAAAACTCTTTGAAATGGTTTTAAAATGATTTAAATTTGTTTTATAAACACTAAAAACAAATTTGATGAAGTTTGAATAAGAAATGAAAAACGAGTCAAAACTAGGCGTGTCGCGTAACGGTAGTTCACGATTTCACGCCACAAAAGTTAAATGAGTATATAAGGTGGAATATAGCTCATAATTTTTTGTAATAAAATTTTTCCAAACTGTTATATCCATAGTTTTCAAACAAAGGAAGAAAATCAAGATTTCATCTTGTAAATTTTAAAATATAAATAAAACAAGTTTTCAAAAAAATCGCGGTTTTGCAGTTCGGAATCCAAAAAAGGAATTTCTTTAATTTTAATATTTTAAATATTTTAAAAATATGGAAAAATCTTCATTAATCTTTAAAAAAAATTAAAAGAGATTTGAGTTATATAAATAAATTTTCAAAAGATAGAAAAGTTGTTTTGATCAATATAACTTTAAAAACACTATTCACAACACTCTTTGCAGTAGTTTTTAATAACTTTTGAAATATAACTTTAAAATTATCCTAAACCTTTTATAAATATTTTTAAATGAGTAATTAAGTATTTTAAAGATGATGTGAAGATTTCATAATTTATTTAGAAAAATTAATAAATGAATTAAAGAAAAGCTGTTATAAGCAATTGTTTTTATCTTGGCTCTAATAAGTCAACGATCACACTTGATTTTTCTATCCGTGAGATCTAGTTGAGGCGCTTAAACTAAGAAAATGTTCAGAAGCAACCAATGCCCTGGCTCACCTGGCCTCACCTAGGAAAGGATAGATAAGGTCGAAATGTCGGAAACTAGTTATGTATAAAAGGTTAGATTTTCCCAAATTTAAACAACTTGAGTTGTATAGAGATAATCTTCCTATAATTGATATCTGAGGAGGGAACTCGTACTACTCGTATGAATTTAAAAGGTGATTTCATCGTTATTCGATGGATAGTACTTGTTGAATACGGAAAATAACATCAAGTATAATTTAAATGATTTCTATGGATCCGTTTCATTCAAATATTAACTAATTTGATTTACCATCTTAGATAACATGGTTTCAACTTATTAAAAAGTTACTTTATGGGATTGAGAAATCTTTGTTAAAATTCAAGTAAAACGGTTTGGAATTATTTCTAGTTTTAAAAAGAGTTTAATTAAACCAAAGAATTTAACAAAGATAGTTTTAATGAATTCCATATGTACTAAAAAGAAATGGTTTTCAAAAGATAAATATCTCTAAAGGATATTTTAGATAAAAAGATATAAATTAATGAAATAATAATCACCTATTTATAAAACATCTTTTTACCGATGATTGGTTCATTGAAATCGGAATCGGAATCGGATTTAGGTAATCCCTATTCGAAAACCACTTCGAACCAATTTACGTGTTCGAAAATGAAGATATATGTTGAAGGCCAAAATTTTGGAAGATAGAGGATCTTATTTTGGTAGGCCGCTTGTTGATAATCTCTGGGTAGCTCCCGTGATAAATAAATAGCAGTGGTCCCTTCATTTTGAAAATCTTCGAAACACGAGGACGATTTGCTACTAATCCTATGGGCAATTTTCCAACAGGATATAGTAGGAAAGTACCTTCGGTTTGTCCTATTCCTCGACTATATTTATGGATGAATGTCTAACGTTGCATTTCTAGATCATATTGATTGATCTCTAAGAACATATCATCTGTTTGGTGGCGGAGAAGGCAACTTCTCTTAACTTAACTCCCTTTCCCGGGACATACGAGCTCAGGAGTTATACGTTTGTGGAAATCAGTTGTGTTATTGTGAAATGGCAAAGTGACATTCAAAATGGAATATGTTCCGCATAAAAGGTAATCATTACCTCAAAGCCTCACACCCGGGAATGGTGAAACTGGGGTGCTTTCAGGCTAAGTGGCTCGCAACCAATCAGGGTATGAAATCACCTTCTAGACCTATAACACGTGCACACAAACCAACATGAAAACATGAAACCAAAACCATACCTCAACTGACACAAAGGCACAACGAAAACACATGAAGACTTCACACTTGAACCAGACTTCAAATGAAAACAAAATGTTCAAGCAACTCAACATGACATGGTCAGGGGCAATCAATTCCGACATGCTCACAAGTTCAATGGAACCAGACTACAACACAGAATGGAGAAATGGAGCATACAACATGACAAAGTGCTGAACCCGACAAAGGCAACCAGACTCCAAATGAAAGCATTCAGGTATGAAGGGATGAACACGTGAAAACAAGTGCACAAGGATAGAATTTACTTCAGAGAATACAAGTTTAATGGTCAGTTCATATGAACATGAGTATGCAGCAGTCACATGTACACATGAAACCAGTCAACATAAACATAAATGGAAAGCAACAAGATTCCAGACACAAGTATAAGGATGATAATATGATGAAGTACACAAGAAAACCATGGACCGAAATGGAAAGCAGTGCAACATGAAATCGAACCATGACTTCAAATACAAACACACACATGAGTGCAAGCAAACAGTGAATATGATACAATGAAATGGTCAGAGCATGGTACACACGCATACAACAAATTCAGAAAATCGTAGAAAAGTCACAGAGCATTCAACAGTTCGAAACTAAGTCAAATATTTTCAATCAAAGGTCATATGGATAAGCAAGCAATGAACAAGTCATAGCCAGAGAACCAGAACAAAGAAAAAGCCACGGTTGATATCATAAATGAACAAATCAGAATTCGGGTCACAAAATATAGATGCCAATATATCAGGAAGTCAAAATATATCTCAAATTCAAATGCAAGATAAAAGGGAATGATAAACAGGTCGTAGGAGCAAAGAACAGAGCAAATTCAAATGTATCAGAGATGAAAAGGTCAATAATTCATCACAATCGTGCAAGAAAAAATCGAATGGCCGAGCAAATCAATTGAAGAATTCAAACCAATATATATGAATGAAAGTAAAGGGTTTTCGATCCCTATAAATTAAACCTAAATCATCATCGGCATATTCATTCGAGTTCGATAAAATACTCCGATGAGCTTACTTAGAACAAACAAAAAAAATTCCAAAAATTGAATCAAGTCGAGCATAATCAAAATCGAAAAGGGACAAATCACGTACCAGTTCAAAGCATCATTCAAGATCGACACAATTGAAGCGATTGTGAGCACTCAAAGCCAGGAAGATTGATTGACAAAGCAAATCGAAGAAATCAAACGATTTATATCGGCATCTTCAAATTTGAAATCCCTATTTCCAGATTACAAAAGAAACAAGCGGCCAAAAGGAATCGGCCACAAACAAAAAGGGAGACCGACGTTTCTAATTTAATTATATTTGGGCCGGTTTTCTTTTAATTGTATTGGGCTTAATTTTAAATATAGGGTTTTGTTTAGTTGTTTATTTTTATTTGTAAACATTATTTTTTAAAATTGTATAAATTTCTAGTTGTGTAACTAGGTACAAACTACGGGGCATAGTTTGAGAATTCGCAACTCAGTGGCTGAGTTGTGGCAGGGTTTTGAGCTTAGAGTTAGGTTAATTGAGTTAGCGGGTGTCGCGAGTTTACGTGTTTTTATAAGCGTCTGATTACCTAATTTCTAGTAGAAACCTTGGGGGCAGCACGTAGGCAGTATTTGCCGAAGCTAGGTAAAACTGTGTGTGACCTTTCTGCATTGCTTTCTGTTATTATTTTTATTTCCGCATTAATTTTTAGTATCACCCTATTCACCCTCCAGGGTGAAAACGATCCTACAAGTGGTATCAGAGCTAGGAACAAAAACCATTTTTTTGTTAAAAAATTTGATTTTTTCTTTCAATGGCTTCTTTTAATAATGCTTTTGCTGAAGGTCAGTCCATAGCCAGACCACCTATGTTCAATGGTGAATATGCATATTGGAAAACTAGAATAATTTTTTTTTGAAAACTATAGATGCATGGAATATTGTTGAAACAGGATAGAGGACACAACCAGTAATGGTAGATAATCAAGAAGTTGAAAAACCTATGGTTGTAATGCTCGGGTCAGACCGAGTATTATAGATTTTCAGGTAAGGACGTTCTGGAGCTCAGGAGGCGAGCTGGATGGCAGGAACGTATGGAGTGTAACCCGCTAAGCATTATTGATTTGTATCTGGAACATGTTGCTTTAACTGTCCAGTGTTTGTGAAAATGTTGTAACTCTGATGTACTATATGTGTAAATTAACTGATATAGTTATCCTTTGTTTAATTGCTATTTTATTTGATATTATATTTTGATCCGCTGCGAATGTGAGAATCTGCGTTTTGGGTGTTTCTGTTCTTCTTCTTTTTCTACCTCTATTCTTCTTTTCCTAACTATTTGGAATTTGTGGGATCGAAAATTTCGGGTCGTTACATTCTGCAAACTGCTGACGCTAAAGCTATGAATTGTATTATTTTCTCATGAGATCAAATTGAATTTAACCGTGTCTCACATTGTTTAACTGCGCAGGAAATCTGACTCACGCTTGAAGTGACTCATGAAGGAACCTCTCAAGTCAAAAGAATCTCGCCTTGCCATGCTTAGTAGTGAGTACAAGAACTTCACAATGGCAAAGGATGAAAGTGATGAAGATAATGATGAAAACACTGGCAGTGAGAGTGAAAAAGAAAATTTGTGTCTTCGAGGAGAAACAAGTAACAATGATGATGACGAGCAAGAGAGGTATCAAAACTTACTCACTCGCAATTACTTGTATATTTTCATGAAGTAAATGGCTGTTTTGAAAGACTTAGGGAGAAGTACGCTAAAATTGAATCACAAAGAGATAGTTTGATAGAACTAAATAAGCAGCTTGATCAAATGGTTCAAAACTATAGAAATAAAAGCCATAACTGTGATAAGTGTCCATTGTTAGAAGAGGAAATAAAAAAAATTAGAAACTAAAATTAAATCGCTTGAAAATGAAATTCTGATTTTGAAAGAAAGTGAAAATACTAGGAGAGAAAATTCTATTAAAAAGTGCACTCTGTTATTGAATGAAAATGAATCTCTTAAGTCACAAGTCCAACAATTGTCTACAACTTTAGGAAAATTCTCCAAAGGAGAAAGATCACTAGATATGCTATTAGGGAAACAAACTGTTAATACTGTCAGACAAGGACTTGGGTATACTCAATCTGAAAGAGTTAGAAGTGAAACTAATCATGTAAACTCCAAGTGCACGATTTGTAGAAAAATTGGACACAGTCAAAAAATTGCTGGTATAGATCCAAACACACGAAAACCATACCAATTTGGATTCCTAAAGGCACAAATGTAAAATCCCTTAAAGTCAAACAAATCTGGGTGCCAAAAGGAACAAACATAGATTGTCTTGGTTCTACACAAACTTGTTTTTCAAAATCTTTTGTCACTGACAATCATGGACCTATAAAAACAAATAGGTAACAAAAATCTTTTCTCGTGTAGGTATGTTGGCAGGGTAAGGAACCACAAGAGTGGTACCTAGATTCTGGCTGTTCCAGGCATATGACGGGCGACAAATCAAAGTTCCTTAGCCTAGAGAAGTACAAAGGTGGCAGAGTCACAATGGGAAACAACGATGTATATCTGCACCATAATCTGATTTCAATCAGCCAGTGATCTACGGATTTCCAAAGAAAATATCTACATAAATTTTATTTCAACTGATTTTCAATTAGCAGACATTTTTACAAAACTCCTTCCAGAAAATAGTTTTTGTTGACTTCGTCTCAGTTTAGGCATTTTAGAAATTTGATTTTATATTTTTGGATTTGATCTTAAATGCCTATCTTAACTAATCTGACTCCCTACTGATTATCGAAAAGATAAATAGTGACTGAAAAAAGTGATGAGTGTTGACCTTGATCGTGTCTTGAGAGAGTATATTTAGTAAATTTCTTTAAAAATTTAAACAAAAATTTTAATAACTTTGGTTGATTAAAATTCCATGACCATCTCTATTTCTATCATATTTCTACGACAATCACTCATAAAAATTCGATACAGTATGTCAACAATGTGGTATTTAAACAGGAAATTATTCATTGTTTTTAATTAGCAATAAAATCATCCAAAAGTACTCACTCTCATTTAAAAGTCCTCATGGTTATGCATGGGTGAACTACTTGGAATCTTTGATTATGTGCTTTCATGCTCATTTAAAAGTCCTCATGGTTATGCATCTATGGAACACATATCAAAATTGGTTGAAATAGGCGAGTTGATTCTAACCCCATTTAAAACTCCTCACGGTTATGCATGGTTAGAAGATGTTTGGAATTCACTTTTTTTAATAAAAATAAGGAATACTACTAATCTCATTTAAAAGTCCTAACCGTTATGCATGGTTAGTAAGTATTTAAATTCCTGTCATAAATATACAACAAATGGACACAACTATATGATTTTTTATGCCGACATCACCCCTATCACTCTAAAATGGAATATGCACCTAACAGAGTATTTATGATTTTTGTTTGATTTTTTTTATTGAAATTTAATATTTATACTCGATTAGGTATTAATGTTGTATTAATGTTTATCACTTTATCACTCTTATCTAACACTATTACTCTTTTGCTGATAATAAAAGGGGGAGAGAAGTTAAAATTTTGGCAAATAAGTTCAAATTTTTTATTTTCATATTCCCATCTAGGTTCATTGCATTTTTATTTGCATATTTTTTATTATTTTCATGCATATGTGAAGGGGGAGCTTTGTTGTAGGGGGAGATTTGTTGTAGGGGGAGCATTCAAATAGGGGGAGCTAATAGAATTCATCAAAACCAAATACATTTAATATAGTCAAAATCTTAATTATGTTTGTTATCATAAGGGGGAAATTGTAGAATACAATAGCCTATGATTTTTGTTTGATATTAATAAACATATATATATATATATATTCATTTAAATGTATTTGTTATTATACCATTTTATTTTTCCACATAATTAAATAAATATTTTTTGAATAAAATAAATAACCTAGAATTCATATTTAAACAAATATTTTATTCAAACAAATATTTTATTACAAATTCAAATAGTACAAATTTGAGCTCTCACTACATTTACACATTTTCAATTACAACTTCAATTACAACACAATTTTCAATATACAATTTTTCATACATATTTCACCTCACAACATAATTCACTCAACACTCGTATTTGATTTTCAATTCTGTTCCAGCCCGTATCCCACATCTGAACTATCTACAAAATAAACACTAACGCAATAAAATTGAAAAAGGAAATATTTTGCAGTGTACAATGAAATGTGTGTTTGAAAATATTATTTACCTCAGTTATTTGGGTTGTTCGTCGTCATTTTGTTAATTCATCTTACACGAACAACTTGTGACATGCACAGTGTATCACTGTACATGCCACAAGGTCGTGCACACCGATATACACTTGCTTGTTAAAATTGCAGGGACAGGTGAGCACAAGGTCAAACCCAAGCAAAAACTGGATTCAACTCAAGTGCAAATGCATAAACATAGCCTCAACAAAATGGTCAAGTACATGGCAGTGCATATGTACAAAAGTGGTGCATCCAACATGTCAACTCAGATCAATGAAATGGAGCAATGCATCAAGCTACTTTCAGGCATGAACAAAATGGAACAAAACAACAAAATGGATGTGTAGGGACCAAGTAAAAGCTTCAGACATGTCAATTAACATGAATGAGCAAATGCAGACATACACATGAATCGGTTTAGACATGGACTCAAAGCACATGTAAGCCAGTAGAACAAGACACTACAGGAACAGACTCATGAACACACACGTGCACACAAACCAACATGAAAACATGAAACCAAAACCAGACCTCAACTGACACAAAGGCACAACGAAAACACATGAAGACTTCACACTTGAACCAGACTTCAAATGAAAACAAAATGTTCAAGCAACTCAACATGACATGGTCAGGGGCAATCAATTCCGACATGCTCACAAGTTCAATGGAACCAGACTACAACACAGAATGGAGAAATGGAGCATACAACATGACAAAGTGGTGAACCCGACAAAGGCAACCAGACTCTAAATGAAAGCATTCAGGTATGAAGGGATGAACACATGAAAACAAGTGCACAAGGACAGAATTGACTTCAGAGAATACAAGTTTAATGGTCAGTTCATATGAACATGCGTATGCAGCAGTCACATGTACACATGAAATTAGTCAACATAGACATAAATGGAAAGCAACAAGATTTTAGACACAAGTACAGGGATGATAACATGATGAAGTGCACAAGCAAACCATGGACCGAAATGCAAAGCAGTGCAACATGAAATCGAACCATGACTTCAAATACAAACACACACATGAACACACATGAGTGCAAATAAACAACGAATAGGATACAATGAAATGGTTAGAGCATGGTACACACGCATACAACAAATTCAGAAAATCGTAGAAAAGTCACAGAGCATTCAACAGTTCGAAACAAAGTCAAATACTTTCAATCAAAGGTTATATGGATAAGCATGCAATGAACAAGTCATAGCCAGAGAACCAGAACAAAGAAAAAGTTGTAGTTGATATCATAAATGAACAAGTCAGAATTCGGGTCATAAAGTATAGATGCCAATATATCAGGAAGTCAAAATATATCTCAAATTCAAATGCAAGATATAAGCGAATGATAAACAGGTCGTAGGAGCAAAGAACAGAGCAAATTCAAATGTATCAGAGATGAAAAAGTCAAGAATTCATCACAATCGTTCAATCAAAAATTGAATGGCCGAGCAAATCAATTGAAGAATTCAAACCAATATATATATAAATGAAAGTATAGGGTTTTCGATCCCTATAAATTAAACCCAAATCATCATCGCATATTCATTTGAGTTCGAGAAAATACTCTGAAGAGCTTACTTAGAACAAACCAAAAACAAATCCAAAACTCGAATCAAGTCGAGCATAATAAAAATCGAAAAGGGGCAAATCATATACCAGTTCAAAGCAATATTCGAGCTCGACACAATTGAAGCGACCATGAGCACTCAAAGCCCGAAAGATTGATTGACAAAGAAAATCAAAGAAAAATCATCACTTCAATCAAATGATTTTTATCGGCGTCTTCAATGAAAACCCTATTTCCAGATTGCAGAAGAAACAAGCGGCCGCAAAATAAAAGAGCAAAAAGAATCGGCCATAAACAAAAAGGGAGACCGACGTTTCTAATTTAATTATATTTGGGTCGGTTTTCTTTTAATTGTATTGGGCTTAATTTTAAATATAGGGTTTTGTTTAGTTGTTTATTTCTATTTGTAAACTTTCTTTTTTAAAATTGTGTAAATTTCTAGTGGTGTAACTAGGTATAAACTACGGGGCGTAGTTTGAGAATTCGCAACTCAGTGGCTGAGTTGTGACAGGCTTTTGAGCTTAGAGTTAGGTTAATCGAGTTAGCGGGTGTCATGAGTTTACCTGTTTTTGTAAGCGTCTGATTACCTAATTTCTAGTAGAAACCTTGAGGGCAGCACGTAGACAGTATTTGCCGAAGCCGGGGTAAAACTGTGTGTGATCTTTTCTGCATTGCTTTCTGTTATTATTTTTATTACACATTAATTTTTAGTATCTCCCTATTCACCCTCCCTCTATGGTGAAAAAGATCCTACATATTTTTCCGAGCAGCTTAGTAGTCAGGTTTGGTTAGAAGAAATCTGGAAGAGCTCGGAGCATGGAGTTAGAAGATTCTCCAGTAGACTATTACCTCCATTTCCATTATTCCGCATTTGAACGGACAGGGATTTATAATTGTTTGTGTTTAACTCTGATAAATGTATTTAAAATTACCACTGTAAAGATTTTATATAATGAAATAATATATGTTATTCTATTCGTGTAAGATTCTGTTCTATGTCTATTTTTCCTTTTACCTTTAACGTTCAGGTTTTTCCACACTTGAAAGTCGGCACGCAATGCAGTGGACGTATTAGTGTTGATTTCCAAAGGTCAAAATCCTCGGTAGTCACATTTGGTATCATAGCTTTAGTTTAGCGAACGCCACAGCCTGACCAGGGTAAAGCCTCATCAGAGATAGGACTAGTAATATCCTAGGATGAGTAACACATTAGAGATAGGGTTAGTTACATCCTTAAATGAGTTTGAGAGTATTATATATACGAGCGCATATTTGTTAATGATAAAATAATTTTACCTAGGTTTACTTTTTGAATATAAAAGATGTGTTTTTAAAAGATATATAGTAATTTGAATGATTGTTTAAAAACAAGTTAATAAAAAGATTTAAGTATAAACATATTGTGATTAGAATTCAATAATTTGACTATAAGATGTATATTAATAATACTAAGAAAATTAAGAGTATAAAGGGATGTCTATAAAGCCTAAGAATTTGGATAATTAGAACTTTTATTTAAAGGGGTTTTTGAAGAAAATTTTTAAAGGATTTTTGTATCGGTTTAGGAGAAACAAAACCAAGTGTTTAGCAAATTATTCAGCAATCAACTAAAATGATAGTGAAAGGTTATAAAGTAAAGTAATAGAAACTTTCATCTAATTTTTTTTTGAGAAAGAAGTTTTAAAGGATTTTGAAAGTTAATAATATTGTTTGGAAAACATTTTGGCAAGGATAACAAAATAAAGATATCAATTGGTTTTCTACGATTTGATCAAGTATGATTTTGAGGAAAATACCAAAGTACTTAGAGAATTTATTACCCTTAACCGTCATACGAATTTGGGATATGATACATTTAAATTTAAGACTTGACATTAGAATAAGTTAGTATCCATATCTAAGGAGACTTTGTTTGCATTTGTAGAAACCATTCATGGGAAAGTATTCGAAGGGGTAGGCCTAAAGAAGAAAGGAAAAGAAGAAAGATAATTTGATCATCCTATTGAGCGACAACTAACCCATGCGGTGGCCACCTAGAAATGGTCGGCCCATTATAGAGGAAAATTAGATCGGTATACTAGGATAGATGAAGATGGCTATCCTATGGCCGCAATGTTTATACATCCACCCACTTTTGAACTTATTATTGTTTCAAGCGATGAAGAAGTTGTTCCATCCTCCGAGGAATCGGTGGAGGAGGAGAAATCTGAGCCTATGGAAGATCCAACTTCCATGATACCCCATGAATCAAAAAATAGTAGAATAAATAGCAATATTATTGGGATTTAGATGGAGACCATATTGTTTTGCGAGAAGAATCTTCAAGCTCGTATATTAACTACAACTGGGAGGAAGAATCCGAGGAGGTAGAAATTAAAATGTTGGAAGAGGAAGAAGCGCAAGGGATAGAGAAGACCGAGAAAGGAAGTCCATGGGAAATCCATATGTAGGGTCTCGAGGAATAAGAAGCTGGGGAAGCAATCCAAGGAGTTCCAGTTGGAATAAGGCATGTTCTGTGGAACCAACCATGGTTTCCATATGAGGAAGATAGGATGCAACAATACAAGGATGGAAACGCGGCAGACGATGATCAGGGGAATAATGATGACGACGACGATGACTACGAAGATAATGATGGAGAGATATTTGATGTTGGTTATTGAAATGAATCAACTTCAGAGTGATGGTAGTGTCTGGAAGTTGGTTGTCTATTTAATGGTATTTGGTATTAGTATTAGCATGTATATGGACTAGTAAATTGGTATGATGATGTTTGGTGATGTACTAGTGTTTGTTGTATGAACTCCTGTAGGGTTAGAACGACTTAAGAATGTTTTAGTATGTATGTTGAGATGGTTTGTATGGTGATGTAAGACAGAAACTATTTATAAAATATTATGTCCTTCATTCATAACTTAGTTCGATAGCGAATATATGAATCACATAAGGAAAATTTCATAAAACTTTTGGTAATTTATATAAGTAAGAATATTCTTTAAAAAGGAATAAAACTATATTTTTATGAAATATTTAAAACTAAAACCAAGATTTTCTAAATAAGTTTATTTTACATTAAGCATGATTTGGCCTAAGATTTGAATGTAAGATTTTGATATCTGAAAAGGATTTATCATTCGAAGTTCGAAGGCAAACATTAATAAGTGTTTATAGTTAGATTGCTTACATTTTCTATCATAGTTGAGGGCTATGTAAGGAGAATAACAGCCTCTGAGCGTAATCAAGATCCGCATAAGAAAATCTGAGGATCAATACTAGTTCGGAAGCAAAATGATATATTCGAATTTAAGATAGAATAAGATAAGTGCATATGAATAATATGTAAGTTCCACCAGACGATATATTTGAAATTTCAACTTTGGAATAAGTATTAACGACTTTGCACTCAATTTTGAGGACGAAATTCTTTTAAGGAGAGGAGTCTGTAACGACCCACAAATTCATCACTTTAATAAATGAAGACTATTTTTGATATATTCCAATATAAGGATTTATAACCCCAATAATAATGTTTTGAACCACAAGAAAAAATGGTAAACCTGTTTAAAAATATATCAACAAAGATTTAATTGATTAATGACATCATTAGTGATGCCAACATATATAATAATTAATTTATGATTTTAAGTAAGATTTAATGACTATTATAAATATTCAGATAATAGTCTTAAAATGATAATAATTCATTTATAATAGTAATAAAGCGATAATAAATCAAATATGATAGTTTTATAAATTTATAAATAAGATTTGAAATTACAAGAAAAATCGATATTTGTTTATCAGTATAATAACACTTTTTGTAAATAATTGTCTAATATTGATTTATATGGTTTTATAAATAAAATATGATCATTTTAATTCATGGATAATAATAAGAAAATAGTTTTCAAACTTTGTTTACAAATATATATATATATATATGTATGTATGTATGTTAATTAATAAATGAAAATATGACCAAAGATCAAAATCCAAATTCATAACGGTTTAATGTATATAAGTTATATGACGTTGTTCAAATGACTTGTACACCTTTGTGACATGCACACAGATCATCATGTAAATATACTCACGATAATAGTAAGGATATTTACATAAGGTAAAGGAATACAAATATAAAGTAATTATACTTTTAAAAAGCAGACATCAAATAAACCTTACACAACATCACCACCCTACACCATCATCACCACCATCACCTACACCTCACCACCACATGGCTAAGGAGGGGGAGGAGGCAGCTGCCATGTGCCTAAGGGGAAAGGATGGGATGGGTGAGGGTAAAAAGGTCATTTACTATTAAGATATTTTATTTTCTAAATTTTCCTATAAATACCCCACCTCATTTCATAAATTTTCTACAGCTTTTCTTCATCTTCTTCTCCACATTTCAAAGCTTTTTAATGGCTTCTCCACTTAATAAAATAATGAAGAAAATATTTATGGAAATAAATCAAATTTATATAATATATATAGTAGTATATACCCCTCAAAACACTTCAAAATCACTCCTTTTCACCATCAAAAACCACGACCACCATCATCCACTGTGACGACCCACCTCCTCGACCCTCGAAGATCGACACTAATATATCCTCGGTATTCATGTGCCGCAAATTCAAGTGCCCAAGAGGTAGATAATCATGGGGTAAAAGAAAATAAAGATAAAAGATAGAACAAACAAAATCTCACACCTCATTAAAAAAACGTATAAGTTTACATATGGAAGATACATACAATCACTCCAAGTGATTTATCAGAGTTACGGCATGTACTAACCCAGCCAAGATAGTTATAACGGTTTATCCTTTACAAGTGCTGGTGGATACATATATAATACAGACACAAAAGAAAGTGATAGATGATTTCAACAAAAAGACCTAAAATCCTCCATGCTCTATGCTCCATCTCAAAATACTCCAAATAATCTAACTACTTGGCTGCCCAAAAAAATAGGGCATCCAGGGTTTAAGAGAAAATAAAAATAAACTCCGGGTTAGTCATGGGACTAGTATGAGAAACTCAAAATATGTGTATTGAAAACAAAAAGGGTATCTCATAAGACCACGCTACATATAAACACGGAACGGGTTGTTACCTTATGATAACCAAAACATTCGCTACGCAAAATCATTTAATATTATTTTTAGTGACATTCTTTGAAATTTTTTCAAATAAACTTATGAATTTTAGGTGAAATTGTTACATTATTAAATTCCAGCATACTAGCTACAAAGTAGGTTCTACAATCAAAAACTTACCAATATTGTTCGGAGAATGGATTCCATACGATGACAAGGTGAGGGACTACCTTCCATACAGTATACCTCTAGAGGGATATACCTAGGGTCTAGATAATGAACACCTATACCAACATAGAACCGGCCTAATCTTTCGTTAGATAATACCGAATATGACATCACCTCGGTCATTACCGACCTTTAATGGGATCTTGAAGCATACACTACATACTCAACATATAGAGAGTAATCTGGAAAGGTGATGACCATCTCCTAATGGGTGAGACCCACATAGCTCTACTTCATCTACCTTGCTTTTGCCATTTCCGGTCGATGAGGCCTGAGGTAACGTTTTACCTTTCACATAGCACATTCCACTTTAAATAAAACATTGCCATTCCTTAATCACATAACTGATTTCTATAAATATATAACTTATGAGCTCGTATGTCTTAGGAAAAGGTGTTAAGCTAAGAGAAGTTGCCTTCTCCGCCACCAACAGCTGATACGTTTATAAGGAACAATCAATGTGATCTAGAAATGCAATGTCAGACATTCATCCATACAAGTTGTCCAGAAATAGGACAAACTAAAGGAACTCTCCTACCACATGTTGTCGGGGATTACTCCTTGGATTAGTAGCGAGAAGTCCTTGCATCCAATATCTCAAATGAAGAACTACTCTCACATATAAGTGATATGGGAA
Source organism: Allium fistulosum (assembly GCA_030737815.1). Lineage (NCBI taxonomy): Eukaryota > Viridiplantae > Streptophyta > Magnoliopsida > Asparagales > Amaryllidaceae > Allium > Allium fistulosum. The sequence continues at coordinate 637,140,700 of CM060907.1, read as the reverse complement.
ATTTCTCTCGAGGGTCAGTGATAAGCAGCCCTACATTCCATCTTCCAAATCATATTATTTCAGGTCATTTCTTCCTAACACATAAATTAGTTCGAAGTAGTTTTTGGAATTACCCAAATCCGACTCCGGTTCCTTCAAACGAACCATCGATTTAAAAAGAGGTCAAGTATATAGGTGAATATCATTTGATTAATTCATTTCTTTTTTATCAAAAATATCTTTAGAGATATATAACTTTAAATCATTTCTTTTCAGTATATACAGAGTCATTAAACCTCTCTTTATCTTTGGAAAACTATTTATTTAAATCTTAACAAAGATTTCTTAATTTTAAATCAAATTTTGATTGAGTTGAAACCCTGTGTCTAGGATGTGAATCCAAAACCAGTAAATATTAAATGATAAGAATCTATAAAAATAATCTAATTCTACTCAATATCAATTTTTGTACTCAACAAGTACTATAGGCGGAATAACAATGAAATCACCTTTTAAATTCCACGAATAGTACGAGTTCCCTCCTTAGAATTTAACACATAGTATAAGAAGATTATATCCATACAATCCAAGTTATTTAAATTTGAAAATTATATCTTTTATACTTTGGGAGATTTTGATCCGAGTAAATCAAATTTACTATCCCCTCCGTCAAGGCCAGTCCGGATAGCTAGGGAGGGTAGGCAAACTGGTTTCCCAAAGCCAAGCCTAGAGACTACCACTCTGTCACCCATAAGATGGTCAAGTTATTTGATCGACTCTAAATCTTTTGAAATACTTAATTAACTTTTAGTTATTTTAAAGCATTCGGGCTTTCCCTTCGATTTGTTCCATTCCTCGGTTGGAAATCTATGACACTCACAAATGGAACAAATGTACTAGTCGTTTCCGCATACTCATTTTTAAACCTCTTAATCATCTTTAAATTACTTAATTATTTATTTGAAAAGGTTCTCAAAAGGTTTAGGAAATAATAATTAAGTTAAAACCATTATTTGCAAAAGTTTGAAAGTGCTGCAAATAGTGTTTTAGAAGCTTATTTGATAAAAACAACTTTTCAATCATTTATAAATTCATTTTTGTGACTCAAATCTCTTTTAAAACATTTTAATATATTTTTAGGCTTTTTACACATTTGAAGGAATTAAAAATATCAATTTTGAAACATTTACTACTTGGCCTCCAAACTGCCAAAGCGTGATTTTATTTAAAACTTGATTTGCTCATATATTAAAGTCTACTACAAAAATCTCAATTTCATTTCATCGTTTGGAAATTATGATTATAAGGGTTCGAAAAATTCTTATTTCGAAGAAATCCATCTCCGAATCCATTATACAAATGGATTTAACTTTTAAGACGCGAAATCGCGAACTGCCATTATGCCACGCGCCTATTTTTGACTATACTTTCAATGTTTATTTAATTTTTTTTCAAAACACTTTTATATGTTTATAAAACATTTCTAAACCATATTAAACCATTTTTAAGAAGTTTAAACATTTCATATACACCATTTCATTAATAAAAGGAAAGTGATTTTCTTTCTGATTTTCGACATGTATTAAACGTGACTTGTTAATAATTAACAAAACTATTAAACAACCAAACATAATGATCAAATCATATTAAACATCCATTGCAAATATCATATCATCATCCAATAATATAATATAAGTAAGAGTTTCTCACCTTAGTTTCAAAAGATTACCGTAAAATGGCTATAGATTCGTTAACTCAAACTTTTAGCTCACGATCACTTGGATTATTACTCCTAGATGGCTTGACCTTGCCTTGGAATGGGTGAAGGAGCTCACGGCCTAGGCTTGGAAGGAGGAAGGCTCAGATTTGATGGGAAATGATGGTGGCCATGGGTAATGAGAAGGAAGAGAAGGTGTTTGGTGAAGAGTTTGAGGTGGTTTACTATATATATAGACACACACTATATATTTTAATTTCTTTTTGGAATAAATTTTTCCATAATTTCTTTTATGGTGGAAGCTATTAAAGTGGAGAGAAAAGAGCTTAGAAATGAAGAAGAAAATATATGGAAATGAAGAGGAGAAGGGGTGGTATTTATAGGCGGAGAAGAGGAGACAAATATCTACATACATCTTCATCATCCTCACATGCATCACCTCCCACCATATGCTCGGCCAAAGTGACCCTTATCATGGTCTAGGCCATGTGCACCCCATTTGTATGTGTAAGTGTTGACTTAGAAAATATGTATTCATGTGTATATGTGTGTTCATGTGCATATGGATATGTCTTCATGTATGTACATATATGTGTGCATATGTATGTCACATACAATCCGCAATGTTGCACAACTTATTCTTGTTGAATTGTTATGAATTTTGATTTTGATTTTGGGTCATATTTTCTCTTCTTAGACAATTCACACATATTCACGTTTATTCTTCTTCTCTGAAAATATTGATGTACACAGAGAGCACTAATCTTATTCTTCTTTTCTTTATTTATAAACACTCAAGATACACTTTATTCCATCTTACACAACAGCACCTTGGATGTGTGTGTTGTGTGTAAGTGAATGAGTGCTAGTGTGTGTGTATGTGTGTGTTTTATATGTGAAGGTGGTGTGTGTTCATGTATGATGTAAAGGAAGGTTTGGGAGGTAGGCAACGCATGCATGTGGCCTTGGGGAAGAGGATTGTGTACAGGCATGCAGATGAAGGAAAAATAAAGGGATATATTTGGGATAAAACATGTGCAGGTTGTTGGACATGGTGAGTGAATGCATGGAGAGGAATGAAGTTGCAGGCGTGAGTAGGGATAATGCTTGCATGAAGTGGAGAATTGAATATACGGTGTAGGTAGGAGATGTTGGGCACGGGTTTGTTAGTAGTTAGGCATGCATACAAAATGAGACTGTAGGCTTTGGTAGTGAAGTGCTTGAGTGAGAATAGTATTATTAATTAAGTGATTTGATTTATTAATTAGAAAGTGTGAATTTTAAAATTTGTTTGACTTTCCCATCAGAGTCCGTTTAACCCACGGTCTTCGATGTTAGATTCGTATTAATGAATATAACATACTAGTATAGTTATTTGACACTTTTGATGAAGTATAAAGTATTGATAAAATATTAGTGATCGAATTTTTACAGTTTACGTAATTAAATAACTATATTTCATTAGTGACATTTGTTAGCATAATAAAACACCGTTCTGCTACTATAATAAATATTGAGCATCTACTGAGCAGAGTAAATCTTAGTTCTGCTATTATACTAATTTATTGATTAATTGATGTGTTCGCTAATTGTTATTGTTGTTTGTTTGGTTGTTTGATTTGTGCTCGACCAGTTTATGGGCAATAATCTTTTTCTTTTGTTTTCACATGGGTTGGGTAGAAATATTTGTAGGCTAACACCTTGTGATTTATTTCACAATTTGATTGAAAGGTGTTTAGCAAAAATATTGGTTCACTTCAATTTAATGAATTGTTTTGAAAGTGGGTTTTCAGATAATGTTATGAAATGCTTATTGAAAAGAAATTGGTAACAAATAGATTTTGAAAACATTTGTAAAAGAAATGTTTTATAATAAAAGATGTTTATCGTAATTTTAAAATGAAATGTACTTATCTTTTGAAATGGAATGTTTTCTTTTAAAAGAAATAGAAATGATTGGAAGTAAATACTTTGAAGTGATTTTATATAAAAGAGATTTATATAGAAATAGTTTATAAAATGTGTTTTATAAGTAAAAGGATTTTGAGAACTTAAATCCCGGTGGTTTGAAATTGATTTCGAAATGACTTTAGGAAGAATAATAATAGTATGATTGAAATTATTTGTGAGATATCATATTAATGAAATATGAATTTGTCAGTGAAAGTATATTCATATTTAGTGATTTGGATTTTTGCGCATTGTCAATTCGATGGGATCTGTCATCATATCTGTGATTTTTCTACTTTCATATAGCGATTGTCAATGGCCATGTTATATATCCGAGCAGGGGTACTGTCCTAAGGGATGCTTATTATTTCAGTAAGCATTTTCCTTTGGCGACATTTACCCTGAGTGGTATTTCCCAATCTATTTTGATACACTTTTATATATGTATTTTGATAGAAAAATATTTGGGAAATTGGTTTATACAAATTATAGACTTTGATTTAAACTTGAAAGTATTATTTGATATAAAAGATACATATTATTATTTCAAAGGATTTGAAATAAAACCTGGAATTTAGTTCAAAGAGATTATTTTCAAAAAGGATTACATTTTGAAAATAATAAAGTTAATTAAATTTCATAAATCTGAATATGAAGATTAAGCCTAAATGTGTAGTTTGGTAATTGCATATTGTTTGTTGCATCTTAGGCTCCATGAGTCCTATTTGCGGTAGGAGAACTACGTTGGCTTGATCCTGTATCTAATTGGGTACCTAATTAGATAGGGGTATGTAGGCAGTCATAAGTGGTAGTGATGCAGCCCTAATAATAGTACAACCATTTCCTGTTTATTTGTTTATTGGTTGCTATTTGTCTTGTGTTGTCTCTTTCCTGCTTACTATTTTATTCTGCATTTGACATGTTTGTTGAGTTTGCAGGAATAAGATATTTCTTTCTCTCTCATCAGAGTTGTGCAGCGGTAGATTTATTTGTATTTGTATTCGGTATGTATTAAAGCACACTTAATAGATTAAATTGATTACTCTGATAACTTATACAATTGAAATTGTATCCCATACATTTGAAGTGTTGAATATTTATCAAATATTGTGTATTAAGTTGGTAGTTTTCATTCGTAGTTTTAGAACGGACGGGTTTTTCGGCGATTTTGAATGGTCCGAAAACCCGGGTCGTTACATCCATCACCTTGGCCGTGAGGAAACACCACCTCCATGCTTGGCCGTGGGCACTAAAACGTGCAAGTACCAAGGTCGAGCCACTTAAAGGCTTCGGGATCAAGTTCGTAGAGTTTTAGTTTGAGTTAGCGAAGCTATAGCGAAATCTAGTCAATATGATATCCTATGAAGGTGAGAACTCTATTTATATATACTATATATTTGATGATATATATTTTTGTCAATGGTTGTTTATAATGATTGTTTATGATGCTTGGATGTTGTGAAAATATTGTTGTTTGGACATATAAACAAGCCACGTTAAATACATATTGATATTACAAAAGGAAATCACTTTCCGAATCAAATTGTAAAAGTAGTATGGAATCATTAAAACTCTTTGAAATTGTCTTAAAATGATATAAATATGTTTTATAAACGCAAAAAATAAATTTGGTGAAGTTTTAATATGAAATGAAAAACAAATCAAAACTAGACACGTCGCGTAACGGTAGTTAGCGATTTCGTGCATCAAAAGTTAAATGAGTTTTAAGGTGGAAAATAGCTCGAAATTCTTTGTAATAAGAATTTTCAGTACTATTATATCCATAGTTTTCAAATAAATGAAAAAAAATCAATATTTCATCTTGTGGATTTTAAAATATAAGTAAAACAAGTTTTTGAAATAATCACGGTTTTGCAGTTCTGAATCCAAAAGGGAATCTCTTAAAATTTAATATTTTTAAATGTTTTAAAAATATGGAAAAATCTTTATAATTTTTTTAAATGTTTTAAAAGAGATTTGATTATATAAATAATTTTTCAAAATATAGAAAAGTCATTTTGATCGATATAACTTTAAAAACACTATTCACAGCACTCTTTGTAGCGGTTTTCAATAACTTTTGAAATATAACTTTAAACTTAACAAGTCTTTCCCAAACCTTTTATAAATGTTTTTAAATGAATAATTAAGTGTTTTAAAGGTGATTTGAAGATTTCATAATCTATTTAATAGAATTTAAATAAATGAACTAAAGAAAACCTGTTATAAGCAATTGTTTTAATCTTTGCTCTAATAAGCCGACGAGTACTGCTGATTTTTCTATCCATGAGATCTAGTTGATGTGCTTAAACTAAGAAAATTTTCAGGAGCAACCAGTGTCTTGGCTCACCTGGCCTCACCTAGGTGAGGGATAGATAATGTCGAAAATGAGTTAAGTATAAAATATTAAATTTTCCCAAATTTAAACAACTTGGGTTGTATAGAGATAATCTTCTTATAATTGATAATAAATTCCGATGAGGGAACTTGTACTACTCATTTGAATTTAAAAGGTTATTTCACCGTTATTCGATGGATAGTACTTGTTGATACAAAAATTAACATCAAGTATAGTTCGAACGATTTCTATGGATCCGTTTCATTCAAATATTAACTGATTTGGATTAAACATCTTAGATAATATGGTTTTAACCTATTAAAAAGTTATGTTTTGGGATTGATAAATATTTTTTAAAATTTAAGTAAAACGATTTGGAATTATTCCTAGATTTAAAAAGAGTTTAATTAAACCAAAGAATTTAACAAAGAGAGTTTTAATGAATTCCATATATACTAAAAAGAAATGGTTTTCAAAATATAAATATCTCTAAAGGATATTTTAGATAAAAAAATATATAAATTAATGAAATATTAATCACCTATTTGTAAAATATTTTTTTATCGATGATTGGTTTGTCGAAACTAGAATCGGATTTGGGTAATCCCTATCCGAAAAGCACTTCAAACCAATTTACGCATTCAAAAATGAAGATATATATTGAAGACCAAAATTTTGGAAGATAAAGGATCTTCATTTTGAAAGGACTGCTTGTTGATAATCTCTGGGTAGCTCCCGAGATAAATAAATGGTAGTGGTCCCTTCGTTCTGAGAATCTTCGAAACATGATTTTGATCAACTTTCACATACAAACTTTTGTGATCGAAGTTAAAATTGAAAAGTTATTAACATTAAAAGATTTAAAATAAAAAATAATCAAAAATGTATTAAATGAGATAAATGAACATTAATAAAATAATGTTAACCGATCGACACTAGAATTGCAATCGGTTGACCCCTAGCGGTTGACTACCCCAATTGGTCGATCGATCGATGGTATAGTGGTAGTTGAGAATGAACCTCGAGCTAACAATCCATATTTAGTATAATTTAATCTAACGGATAGAATTAATTCGAGGGCTTATAAATACAGCTCTACCCTTCGCTTTTCTTCTCATATTTTCTGAATCAAGGAGCAAACCTCTTATATTTTCTCTTCCTCACTAATTCTTAGATTTGTAGAAATCTTAAAATATTATATATATATATAAGTGGAGAATGGCGAAAAATAAAAGAGAAGAAGAATAGGGATGAATTAATTCTTTGGAAAACAAAGAGGTAAATTTTAAATTTAAGTTTAAACTATGCCTAATTCAAACCTCTTCTCGGATTTATAATTATAATAAATATGTATGTTTTTTTTATACATATTTTGGTTAAAAGAAAAGGAGTGAAATAAGGAGAACAGATTTAGATTTAGATATCTGGAAGCTAAGAGTTGAGTGGATATTATATGTTGTACATAATATTGATTTATATCGTTGTGAATCTATTTTTTTATGCCAGAATATAAATTATGGAATTGTAGGCTTAAATATATATATATATATATATATATATAATGAAATTGAAATTCTTGCCTACATATTCAGTAGACTGTTAACCTCAATTTAATGTTGTATACACTTAAATCTGGAATGTAATGGTGAAAGTAGTCCCTAAATGTTATGAGATAAGTCATTAATAAGATTGTATTTAATTCCAGATTTTGTTATTTGAATATTATAAGTTATTTAACTTGAATATAGGATGTTTCAAATTGGATTGGGACTTAAGTTGTATATTTTAATTCTTTGGCAATGAGAAAGTTTCTATATGAATTTCTATAAATTATCTCACTTTATAACTGTATATGAAAAGCGTGTCGTTTGAAATAACAAGGAATATGTCCAAAAGAAAGAGATGTGCAAAATAGGGTTTAGCGTATTTTGTACTATTTATTTCAATAAAAACAGAAAAGATAATTCCTTGTAATTCCAAACATGGCACAAATCCTTTTTTATATGATTTATGGGAAATTACAGTGATAAAATTTCCTTTTTGAGGAAGATACAGTTTCAATGAATTAAAATGTAGGAATCCCTAAATATAGAACTAAAGTGCTATAAATATAATAAAAATAATCTGTCGTCGATTAAGTATATGAGATTGAATAAAACTCAAGAAATAAACAATAAGCACAAAATTATAAATAAGATAATGAAATAAAGAATTATGGAAGTATAGTAATTAAGTAAAATAGGCATTAATTGAAAAGAAGCAGTAAACTATACTTAATTGTATTAATTGGAAGGAAGTAGTAAATTACATTAATTGTAATAATTGAAAAAGAAGCAGTAAATGGTATTTAATGGCATTAATGAAATAAGAAGTAAGTTCATGGTAAGTAAACGAATACTAATAATTGAACTTATGAGGCAGAATAATTAACCAATTTAATTATATAGCCTTAAGAATACGTTTATGATGGGTGTGAATTAATGGGTCTAGCTCAATACTTAGGTTAAATATAAAGGACGCATTCATTGGTATGGGTTTGGATGCAAGGTCAGTAATGTTACACAATGAAAGTCTACCCTTCGCAAGGGGCTACTGGTAGTTGTGTATACATCATAATGATATAGGACATCTCCAACTTTTGGACCTATGGGGATATCGCATATAGGTAGGGAATGCACCAAAGTGGGTTCGCCTCGAATTTGAAGTCTTAAATGGCCAATTAGGCTCTACTTCAATTCCAACCTAGGTATTACGTAACCAATTATGCATTTCCTTGATTTGCGTTATACAATCTAAATTAGATAGTAGGCAAAAGATCGGTGCTATGTCAACATTGTTGGTACCATATATTCGAGGAGTAGAGCTGTACATATAAGTTGAGAGTGCCATCGGTCCTGTAGCAGTCATTTGAAAGACTTGGGTTATGCCCAAAGACGGACCACATTTCCTACTTGTGTAGGTTCTGTATGGTATATGCAATTGTGTAACAACCCGAGAATTTGTAACTTTTAATCATCGTCAAAACGACGATTAGATTGTTTGCAAGTTGCTGTTGAAGGTTTTTAGTCCGATCGAAATTACTTGTATTAAATTGTCAAGTGATAACGGATCGCTATAGGAATTTTTATCAAATGGGGATTCTTTTTTTTTATCCGTAAAATGGTTATGCGGGCTTAATAATTTAGTTGGCCCATATCTTCAATTGGTTGCTTTATACAGTGTGAGCTATCAAGAAAAAAAATATACCATCCTCTAGTACAAGAAGTCACGTCTAAAGCCATACCCTATACCACGTTTTCCTCTGTCAAACCCACGATCTTTTTCCCCCTTCTCTCATGAAACACGAAACCCCCCTCTATCTCATTCATTCGAAAGCCCAAAAACAAAGCGAATGAAATAATGGCAGCTCTCATTTCTGTGCTCGTTCGTTCCTCAAAGAATTAGGGCTTCACAAACAAAAATGGTGGCTGTCTCGTTCAAATGAGGGAATTTGTCGATTTCGGCTACGTTCTTCTTCGATAAGGCCGATCGCGAATGCTCGTTTACAACTCGATCTCCTTGCTTTGAGAAGCTCGCCTCTGAAATGCTTTCAGCCGCTTCTATTTTGGTTGAGTTCGTTGGAAAGAGGTGAGTAAATTTATTTACTCACATCTAATTTCATTCTAGATCTTGTTTTCGTTTATATGTATTCGATCTCCTTTAATTGCGTTCGTTTGTTTGAATTTGTCAATTTGTTTGCTCGGCCGATTGATTATATGGGCCAATTGATTTCGTTTTGATGCTGGTGATTGATCTTTGGGTTCTTCAACTTCATATATTTTGTTTGTTTGATTTTCACGGCATCGATTTGAACTATGGCCACCACAGTGTTAAATTTTATTCAATTTTCGGCATTTGAACTTGATATTTTGGGCGATGTCGAGATCGTTCGACTTTCGACTTTGTTCGATTTTACTTACTGTCTTAGCTCATAGCCACCACGGCTTCAAATAATAGTTGGTATATGTAGCTTTGGCATAGTTTGATTTGACCTACAGTTGTTTGGACTACAGACTTGATCTTTTGATGTTGATTTTATTCAACTATGGCCATCCTTCGGTCACTTAATTTGGTTGAATTTTGATTTCTTGACACTTTAGTGAAATTATTTGCAACTGCAATACATTGGAATTTCATCTGGTTTTATTCTTTGTGTAGTCGACTTTGGCTCCTCTGTTGTTGGTAGTTGTCACGGGAGTTAGCTGTTTTGATTCATTCATTTCATCTATACTTCGTAGTTGTAACTTGTATATATTGACACATTCACTTGTAGTCTGTTTGGATGTTGATCTGCATTTATGTACTGCGTGTTTGCGGATTTTAGTTGCATTCATGTACTGCATCATGATATTCTTGGTCTGATTCTCTGGTCTGTTAGTGTTGTTTTGTGATTACCACTATTATCAGTTGCATTTACTTAATGCATTGCTTGTGGTCTCTAGTCTCTGTTATCTCCATTTTGCATTCTGATTTCATTGTAAATTTTGACCCTGTAGTCTGCATTCTGTAAACTTTGAGTTGTATTTGTGAATCTTTTGCTGCATCTGTAGTTCAGTCTGTGATCATCTAGTATAGCTGTCTGGTTCACTTTGGTTATGTTGGTGACATTTGGACTTTGTGTAGTTCAGCTCTTGTACATGCTTGTCTCTGGTCTGCACTGTGTTGTTTCTTTGAACTTGCATGAGTTTAGTGACTTTGCATTTGGTCATTTTGTTACTGGTAGACAGTCTTGAATCTGCATCCATGTTGTTGTCTTTGTAGCTTGTTTCACTGCATCTCCTTCTACCCTGATTTGTACATATATGCTCTGCCATTAGTTGTCACAATTATGGTCATGGATGTGTGCTTGTTTTACTTCATTACTTGAACTTTGTTTGGGTTCACTGCACTTCTAGTTGGATATGTTGAATCATTCACTGTTGCACTTCACTTCTGAATTGAGTTTCACTTATGGTTCCAGTATAGCCGAAACATGATGTTTACTTTGCTCGCTTGTGAGTCAGTTTGATGCTGTTTTGGGCACTGTGTTGTATTGGTCTCGAGTCTCACTGTTACATGTACTTGTTGTATGTGTTGTTTCATATTGCCTTGGCACTCATTGTTGTCCAGTCTGTTATACCTTTTGACCTTGTGCTCGTCTGTGGGCTTTTGTTGATCTTTTATGTATTTCATCACTGTAGTGGCGGGGCAGTGCACGTTAGCGTGTACTGCAGCCACTCAGTATAAATTTTAATTGATATTTTCTCTGTTTTGAAGAGTCGGATAGACGGGAATTATTGTGACTGTCGTCTATTTGACTGTTTGATTATTATTGCCTCTATGCACTAATAACTGAGTTTGAATTAGACTGACCCGTGTATTATTTTCTTTTGAATGTAATACTCGGGTCAGACCCGAGTTATTTCAGGTTGTAGATTTTCTTCTTTGAGTTGCTGTTCAGGATTTGAAGACTTTTCACATCTTCTGAAGTTGTCAGTGTCATTTTGTAGTAGTCGTGTCATTGTATAGAACGATATGTATTCATGTATATTAGTCGATAATGTACTTGTATATATAACTTCTAGAGTCGACAGTTGTAGTTGTATCATATGTATTGTGTCAACTATGTATTAACTGACATCAGTTATATATATATGAGACTTTTGTTTTTATCTGTGTTCCGCATTTATATTATCTGTGTTATTGTTATATCTAATGTCCTAAACTATTATGAACCGTCGTAGTTCGTTTTATACTAGTATTGGGTGTGTCGATGGGAGTAAATAAATAATAGAAGAAAAATAAAAAGTATGTACCGTTCCTATCGAGATAACCAATATTAGTGTAAGGCCAATTACGGATGGTCGCTCCTATCCAGCCTTATTCTTCTTAATAATAGATAGTATTTTCTTTAATACTCTTTGTTATTATGAGCATAGAGGTGGGGCGTCACAGTTGGTATCAGAGCTTGGGGTTTATGGACATAATATAAAACTTAACTCGGAAGGAACATATGTTACAACTATTGGTCGATGTTTTATTTGTGCTTGAGTCAAAACTAAAGTTTTGAAATTTGGATGAAATTTTTAAATAACTTTATTTAAAAATAATAGTGAAATTGTGTTCTGATGATTTGATTGATTTGTGTTCTGTTTATCAGAGTGCGCAGCGGAAATAGTGAAACTGTCTTCGCTGAGTACAACTGATAATCTTTTTGATTTAAAAATCAAAATACGAAATTAATATGAATTTCATTTGTTGTTTACATAGCTGTAATTATTTTATTTCTTTGAGAACTTCGAATCCGAATTGAGGATTCGAAGAAATTGCAGATATGTGATTTTTGTTGAAATTTCCGCTGGCTTTCTTTTGTACTAATCATCTATTGATTAGATTTTTGCTGTTTTGAATTATCTTCATTGAAGATACATTCGAATGATTTCTTTGTTCCTTTTGTAGTACGTGCAAAAATTTGAATTGCACATTATTGCATTTATTTTACGTTGAACCGATGCTTGGTTATGAAACGTATTTTGTTGCCGTTATTTTCATAACGGGATTTTACACCAATGCTATATTTTGAAGCACGGTGTTTTGTGGCGTTTTGATGAATGAAAATTCACTGATATTACATTTTGATGTAAATTATTTTGATGAGATTTTGACGTTTAAAAATTACTGTCACCTTGGCTTCAGTAACCGTCAAGTTTTAAAAGTGGATTTTCAAGCGGTTATTCCGCAATACTGATTTGTGACCGTTTTTACGGTATTTTGAGAAGTACAATTTCCTTATCGAAATTGTTACTAATATTGCTGCTTTAATCACGTGATTGGAAAATCGTTTTAGAATGAAAATTGTTTTATAAAATTTTAGCAGTTTGCGTTTTCAAAAGAATGAGAAAGCGACTTAAACGATTCAGCAAAATCGAGGATTATGACCCCTTTCTTTTACTGTTTCGCTTAACTCCGGACTTGTTCAGTTGAGAATGCGAATTGTTATTTTTACAAAATAAACAAAAATTGTTTTCAAAAATTTTACAGTTTGCGATTTCAAAAGAATGAGGAAGCGATTTAAACGTTTCAGCAAAATCGAGGACTATGACCCCTTTCTTTTACTAATTCGCTTAATTCCGGACTTGTCCGTTTGAGAATGTGAAATGTATTTTTACAAAATACACAATTTTGCACTTTCAAGGAAACGATGAAGAGAATCAAACGATTTAGTAAAACACGTGGTATGGGACATGTGCGTTTGCTATTTCGGTTAATTCCGGACTCGTTAATTGAAACATTTTGATGCTTTCGTGTGCTTTCGAGCCACTATGAGGACCTTCGGGCATTTGTTGGGCTTTCGGGCCACTCTGCGGACCTTCGGGTCATTTGTTGGGCTTTCGGGCCACTCTGCGGACCTTCGGGTCAAATACCAGTACTAGACCTTCGGGTCACTTTGCGGACCTTCAGGTCAATCTGATGGGCGCCAAAATTATGTTGAGTACTTGGTAGGCTTCGGCCACTCTGAGATGCACGTGCGGCGAATTAAAAACTCGCCATCTGATGGGATCGATCCAAGCTTTTATGTTGATTTTCTAGTCTTCTTAATTGATTTCTAGATATTTGTTGCTTCCAATTATCTGCAGGTAATTGGATATTTGTTGATATGAGTTCTGATTATCGTTTTTGATAATCAGATATTTGTTGTTTCTAATTATCGCTTGTGATAATTAGATATTTGTTGATATGAGTTCTGATTATCGTTTTTGATAATCAGATATTTGTTGTTTCTAATTATCGCTTGTGATAATTAGATATTTGTTGATTTGAGATTTAATTATCGCCTGAGATAATTAAATATTTGTTGATTTTAGATTTAATTATCGCCTGAGATAATTAAATATTTGTTGATTTGAGATTTAATTATCGCTTTAGATAATTAAATATTTGCTGATTTGAGATTTAATTATCGCTTTAGATAATTAAATATTTGCTGATTTTGAATTTAATTATCGCTTTAGATAATTAAATATTTGCTGATTTTGAATTTAATTATTGCTTTAGATAATTAAATATTTTCTGATTTGAGATTTAATTATCGCTTGAGATAATTAAATATTTGTTGATTTGAGATTTGATTATCGTTTGTGATAATCGAATATTTGTTGAATTTGAGATTTGATTATCATTTGTGATAATCGAATAATTGTTGATTTGAAATTTGATTATCGTTTTTGATAATCGAATATTTGTGATTTGAAATTTGATTACCGGTTGTGGTAATTAAATATTTGTTGATTTGTTTTCTGGCTATCGTTTCGATAATTAGATGTTTGCTGATTTTATTGATATACAGTTTTCTAGTTTCGTATTGATTCTAGATTTCGTTAACTGTATTGAATTGCTATTTTTCCACTTATCTTTATTGATCGTTAGAATTGGTTGATTATGAGATTGTGGTTTCTAGTTAATTGTTGAATAACTAGATATTGGTAGTTGCGATTTGTGATTTGTGTTTCCTAATTATCCTTGTCGATAATTATATTTTGTTGTTCTCTAATTAGCGTATCGATAATTAGATATTGCTGTTTTGTGATTTCTGAATTTCAGTTATCTAAAGGGTAATTGAATGTGCTGATAATTGCATTTATTTAGTTTTGCTGCTTTCTGATTATCTGTTGATAGTTAGAGTTTGTTGAAGGATTTGTGATTCTCGTTTAGGAAATTAAAAGATTTCTTTGGTGTTGTGTTTTGACTTTTACTTTCTAGCTTAACCAGTTTAGGTTAGAAAATTTATTGTTAATGACGACCTTAATTATGAAAATTGCGGGGACGCAATTTTTATAAGGAGGGGAGTCTGTAACAACCCGAGAATTTGTAACTTTTAATCATCGTCAAAACGACGATTAGATTGTTTGCAAGTTGCTGTTGAAGGTTTTTAGTCCGATCGAAATTACTTGTATTAAATCGTCAAGTGATAACGGATCGCTATAGGAATTTTTATCAAATGGGGATTCTTTTTTTTATCCGTAAAATGGTTATGCGGGCTTAACAATTTAGTTGGCCCATATCTTCAATTGGTTGCTTTATACAGTGTGAGCTATCAAGAAAAAAAAATATACCATCCTCTAGTACAAGAAGTCACGTCTAAAGCCATACCCTATACCACGTTTTCCTCTGTCAAACCCACGATCTTTTTCCCCCTTCTCTCATGAAACACGAAACCCCCCTCTATTCATTCATTCGAAAGCCCAAAAACAAAGCGAATGAAATAATGGCAGCTCTCATTTCTGTGCTCGTTCGTTCCTCAAAGAATTAGGGCTTCACAAACAAAAATGGTGGCTGTCTCGTTCAAATGAGGGAATTCGTCGATTTCGGCTACGTTCTTCTTCGATGAGGCCGATCGCGAATGCTCGTTTACAACTCGATCTCCTTGCTTTGAGAAGCTCGCCTCTGAAATGCTTTCAGCCGCTTCTATTTTGGTTGAGTTCATTGGAAAGAGGTGAGTAAATTTATTTACTCACATCTAATTTCATTCTAGATCTTGTTTTCGTTTATATGTATTCGATCTCCTTTAATTGCGTTCGTTTGTTTGAATTTGTCAATTTGTTTGCTCGGCCGATTGATTATCTGGGCCAATTGATTTCGTTTTGATGCTGGTGATTGATCTTTGGGTTCTTCAACTTCATATATTTTGTTTGTTTGATTTTCACGGCATCGATTTGAACTATGGCCACCACAGTGTTAAATTTTATTCAATTTTCGGCATTTGAACTTGATATTCTGGGCGATGTCGAGATCGTTCGACTTTCGACTTTGTTCGATTTTACTTACTGTCTTAGCTCATGGCCACCACGGCTTCAAATAATAGTTGGTATATGTAGCTTTGGCATAGTTTGATTTGACCTACAGTTGTTTGGACTACAGACTTGATCTTTTGATGTTGATTTTATTCAACTATGGCCATCCTTCGGTCACTTAATTTGGTTGAATTTTGATTTCTTGACACTTTAGTGAAATTATTTGCAACTGCAATACATTGGAATTTCATCTGGTTTTATTCTTTGTGTAGTCGACTTTGGCTCCTCTGTTGTTGGTAGTTGTCACGGGAGTTAGCTGTTTTGATTCATTCATTTCATCTATACTTCGTAGTTGTAACTTGTATATATTGACACATTCACTTGTAGTCTGTTTGGATGTTGATCTGCATTTATGTACTGCGTGTTTGCGGATTTTAGTTGCATTCATGTACTGCATCATGATATTCTTGGTCTGATTCTCTGGTCTGTTAGTGTTGTTTTGTGATTACCACTATTATCAGTTGCATTTACTTAATGCATTGCTTGTGGTCTCTAGTCTCTGTTATCTCCATTTTGCATTCTGATTTCATTGTAAATTTTGACCCTGTAGTCTGCATTCTGTAAACTTTGAGTTGTATTTGTGAATCTTTTGCTGCATCTGTAGTTCAGTCTGTGATCATCTAGTATAGCTGTCTGGTTCACTTTGGTTATGTTGGTGACATTTGGACTTTGTGTAGTTCAGCTCTTGTACATGCTTGTCTCTGGTCTGCACTGTGTTGTTTCTTTGAACTTGCATGAGTTTAGTGACTTTGCATTTGGTCATTTTGTTACTGGTAGACAGTCTTGAATCTGCATCCATGTTGTTGTCTTTGTAGCTTGTTTCACTGCATCTCCTTCTACCCTGATTTGTACATATATGCTCTGCCATTAGTTGTCACAATTATGGTCATGGATGTGTGCTTGTTTTACTTCATTACTTGAACTTTGTTTGGGTTCACTGCACTTCTAGTTGGATATGTTGAATCATTCACTGTTGCACTTCACTTCTGAATTGAGTTTCACTTATGGTTCCAGTATAGCCGAAACATGATGTTTACTTTGCTCGCTTGTGAGTCAGTTTGATGCTGTTTTGGGCACTGTGTTGTATTGGTCTCGAGTCTCACTGTTACATGTACTTGTTGTATGTGTTGTTTCATGTTGCCTTGGCACTCATTGTTGTCCAGTCTGTTATACCTTTTGACCTTGTGCTCGTCTGTGGGCTTTTGTTGATCTTTTATGTATTTCATCACTGTAGTGGCGGGGCAGTGCACGTTAGCGTGTACTGCAGCCACTCAGTATAAATTTTAATTGATATTTTCTCTGTTTTGAAGAGTCGGATAGACGGGAATTATTGTGACTGTCGTCTATTTGACTGTTTGATTATTATTGCCTCTATGCACTAATAACTGAGTTTGAATTAGACTGACCCGTGTATTATTTTCTTTTGAATGTAATACTCGGGTCAGACCCGAGTTATTTCAGGTTGTAGATTTTCTTCTTTGAGTTGCTGTTCAGGATTTGAAGACTTTTCACATCTTCTGAAGTTGTCAGTGTCATTTTGTAGTAGTCGTGTCATTGTATAGAACGATATGTATTCATGTATATTAGTCGATAATGTACTTGTATATATAACTTCTAGAGTCGACAGTTGTAGTTGTATCATATGTATTGTGTCAACTATGTATTAACTGACATCAGTTATATATATATGAGACTTTTGTTTTTATCTGTGTTCCGCATTTATATTATCTGTGTTATTGTTATATCTAATGTCCTAAACTATTATGAACCGTCGTAGTTCATTTTATACTAGTATTGGGTGTGTCGATGGGAGTAAATAAATAATAGAAGAAAAATAAAAAGTATGTACCGTTCCTATCGAGATAACCAATATTAGTGTAAGGCCAATTACGGATGGTCGCTCCTATCCAGCCTTATTCTTCTTAATAATAGATAGTATTTTCTTTAATACTCTTTGTTATTATGAGCATAGAGGTGGGGCGTCACAGTTGGTATCAGAGCTTGGGGTTTATGGACATAATATAAAACTTAACTCGGAAGGAACATATGTTACAACTATTGGTCGATGTTTTATTTGTGCTTGAGTCAAAACTAAAGTTTTGAAATTTGGATGAAATTTTTAAATAACTTTATTTAAAAATAATAGTGAAATTGTGTTCTGATGATTTGATTGATTTGTGTTCTGTTTATCAGAGTGCGCAGCGGAAATAGTGAAACTGTCTTCGCTGAGTACAACTGATAATCTTTTTGATTTAAAAATCAAAATACGAAATTAATATGAATTTCATTTGTTGTTTACATAGCTGTAATTATTTTATTTCTTTGAGAACTTCGAATCCGAATTGAGGATTCGAAGAAATTGCAGATATGTGATTTTTGTTGAAATTTCCGCTGGCTTTCTTTTGTACTAATCATCTATTGATTAGATTTTTGCTGTTTTGAATTATCTTCATTGAAGATACATTCGAATGATTTCTTTGTTCCTTTTGTAGTACGTGCAAAAATTTGAATTGCACATTATTGCATTTATTTTACGTTGAACCGATGCTTGGTTATGAAACGTATTTTGTTGTCGTTATTTTCATAACGGGATTTTACACCAATGCTATATTTTGAAGCACGGTGTTTTGTGGCGTTTTGATGAATGAAAATTCACTGATATTACATTTTGATGTAAATTATTTTGATGAGATTTTGACGTTTAAAAATTACTGTCACCTTGGCTTCAGTAACCGTCAAGTTTTAAAAGTGGATTTTCAAGCGGTTATTCCGCAATACTGATTTGTGACCGTTTTTACGGTATTTTGAGAAGTACAATTTCCTTATCGAAATTGTTACTAATATTGCTGCTTTAATCACGTGATTGGAAAATCGTTTTAGAATGAAAATTGTTTTATAAAATTTTAGCAGTTTGCGTTTTCAAAAGAATGAGAAAGCGACTTAAACGATTCAGCAAAATCGAGGATTATGACCCCTTTCTTTTACTGTTTCGCTTAACTCCGGACTTGTTCAGTTGAGAATGCGAATTGTTATTTTTACAAAATAAACAAAAATTGTTTTCAAAAATTTTACAGTTTGCGATTTCAAAAGAATGAGGAAGCGATTTAAACGTTTCAGCAAAATCGAGGACTATGACCCCTTTCTTTTACTAATTCGCTTAATTCCGGACTTGTCCGTTTGAGAATGTGAAATGTATTTTTACAAAATACACAATTTTGCACTTTCAAGGAAACGATGAAGAGAATCAAACGATTTAGTAAAACACGTGGTATGGGACATGTGCGTTTGCTATTTCGGTTAATTCCGGACTCGTTAATTGAAACATTTTGATGCTTTCGTGTGCTTTCGAGCCACTATGAGGACCTTCGGGCATTTGTTGGGCTTTCGGGCCACTCTGCGGACCTTCGGGTCATTTGTTGGGCTTTCGGGCCACTCTGCGGACCTTCGGGTCAAATACCAGTACTAGACCTTCGGGTCACTCTGCGGACCTTCAGGTCAATCTGATGGGCGCCAAAATTATGTTGAGTACTTGGTAGGCTTCGGCCACTCTGAGATGCACGTGCGGCGAATTAAAAACTCGCCATCTGATGGGATCGATCCAAGCTTTTATGTTGATTTTCTAGTCTTCTTAATTGATTTCTAGATATTTGTTGCTTCCAATTATCTGCAGGTAATTGGATATTTGTTGATATGAGTTCTGATTATCGTTTTTGATAATCAGATATTTGTTGTTTCTAATTATCGCTTGTGATAATTAGATATTTGTTGATATGAGTTCTGATTATCGTTTTTGATAATCAGATATTTGTTGTTTCTAATTATCGCTTGTGATAATTAGATATTTGTTGATTTGAGATTTAATTATCGCCTGAGATAATTAAATATTTGTTGATTTTAGATTTAATTATCGCCTGAGATAATTAAATATTTGTTGATTTGAGATTTAATTATCGCTTTAGATAATTAAATATTTGCTGATTTGAGATTTAATTATCGCTTTAGATAATTAAATATTTGCTGATTTTGAATTTAATTATCGCTTTAGATAATTAAATATTTGCTGATTTTGAATTTAATTATTGCTTTAGATAATTAAATATTTTCTGATTTGAGATTTAATTATCGCTTGAGATAATTAAATATTTGTTGATTTGAGATTTGATTATCGTTTGTGATAATCGAATATTTGTTGAATTTGAGATTTGATTATCATTTGTGATAATCGAATAATTGTTGATTTGAAATTTGATTATCGTTTTTGATAATCGAATATTTGTGATTTGAAATTTGATTACCGGTTGTGGTAATTAAATATTTGTTGATTTGTTTTCTGGCTATCGTTTCGATAATTAGATGTTTGCTGATTTTATTGATATACAGTTTTCTAGTTTCGTATTGATTCTAGATTTCGTTAACTGTATTGAATTGCTATTTTTCCACTTATCTTTATTGATCGTTAGAATTGGTTGATTATGAGATTGTGGTTTCTAGTTAATTGTTGAATAACTAGATATTGGTAGTTGCGATTTGTGATTTGTGTTTCCTAATTATCCTTGTCGATAATTATATTTTGTTGTTCTCTAATTAGCGTATCGATAATTAGATATTGCTGTTTTGTGATTTCTGAATTTCAGTTATCTAAAGGGTAATTGAATGTGCTGATAATTGCATTTATTTAGTTTTGCTGCTTTCTGATTATCTGTTGATAGTTAGAGTTTGTTGAAGGATTTGTGATTCTCGTTTAGGAAATTGAAAGATTTCTTTGGTGTTGTGTTTTGACTTTTACTTTCTAGCTTAACCAGTTTAGGTTAGAAAATTTATTGTTAATGACGACCTTAATTATGAAAATTGCGGGGACGCAATTTTTATAAGGAGGGGAGTCTGTAACAACCCGAGAATTTGTAACTTTTAATCATCGTCAAAACGACGATTAGATTGTTTGCAAGTTGCTGTTGAAGGTTTTTAGTCCGATCGAAATTACTTGTATTAAATCGTCAAGTGATAACGGATCGCTATAGGAATTTTTATCAAATGGGGATTCTTTTTTTTATCCGTAAAATGGTTATGCGGGCTTAACAATTTAGTTGGCCCATATCTTCAATTGGTTGCTTTATACAGTGTGAGCTATCAAGAAAAAAAAATATACCATCCTCTAGTACAAGAAGTCACGTCTAAAGCCATACCCTATACCACGTTTTCCTCTGTCAAACCCACGATCTTTTTCCCCCTTCTCTCATGAAACACGAAACCCCCCTCTATTCATTCATTCGAAAGCCCAAAAACAAAGCGAATGAAATAATGGCAGCTCTCATTTCTGTGCTCGTTCGTTCCTCAAAGAATTAGGGCTTCACAAACAAAAATGGTGGCTGTCTCGTTCAAATGAGGGAATTCGTCGATTTCGGCTACGTTCTTCTTCGATGAGGCCGATCGCGAATGCTCGTTTACAACTCGATCTCCTTGCTTTGAGAAGCTCGCCTCTGAAATGCTTTCAGCCGCTTCTATTTTGGTTGAGTTCGTTGGAAAGAGGTGAGTAAATTTATTTACTCACATCTAATTTCATTCTAGATCTTGTTTTCGTTTATATGTATTCGATCTCCTTTAATTGCGTTCGTTTGTTTGAATTTGTCAATTTGTTTG
Organism: Allium fistulosum; assembly: GCA_030737815.1. NCBI lineage: Eukaryota > Viridiplantae > Streptophyta > Magnoliopsida > Asparagales > Amaryllidaceae > Allium > Allium fistulosum. Next base: position 637,119,210 of record CM060907.1, on the reverse strand, counting down.
CTCGGCCGATTGATTATCTGGGCCAATTGATTTCGTTTTGATGCTGGTGATTGATCTTTGGGTTCTTCAACTTCATATATTTTGTTTGTTTGATTTTCACGGCATCGATTTGAACTATGGCCACCACAGTGTTAAATTTTATTCAATTTTCGGCATTTGAACTTGATATTCTGGGCGATGTCGAGATCGTTCCACTTTCGACTTTGTTCGATTTTACTTACTGTCTTAGCTCATGGCCACCACGGCTTCAAATAATAGTTGGTATATGTAGCTTTGGCATAGTTTGATTTGACCTACAGTTGTTTGGACTACAGACTTGATCTTTTGATGTTGATTTTATTCAACTATGGCCATCCTTCGGTCACTTAATTTGGTTGAATTTTGATTTCTTGACACTTTAGTGAAATTATTTGCAACTGCAATACATTGGAATTTCATCTGGTTTTATTCTTTGTGTAGTCGACTTTGGCTCCTCTGTTGTTGGTAGTTGTCACGGGAGTTAGCTGTTTTGATTCATTCATTTCATCTATACTTCGTAGTTGTAACTTGTATATATTGACACATTCACTTGTAGTCTGTTTGGATGTTGATCTGCATTTATGTACTGCGTGTTTGCGGATTTTAGTTGCATTCATGTACTGCATCATGATATTCTTGGTCTGATTCTCTGGTCTGTTAGTGTTGTTTTGTGATTACCACTATTATCAGTTGCATTTACTTAATGCATTGCTTGTGGTCTCTAGTCTCTGTTATCTCCATTTTGCATTCTGATTTCATTGTAAATTTTGACCCTGTAGTCTGCATTCTGTAAACTTTGAGTTGTATTTGTGAATCTTTTGCTGCATCTGTAGTTCAGTCTGTGATCATCTAGTATAGCTGTCTGGTTCACTTTGGTTATGTTGGTGACATTTGGACTTTGTGTAGTTCAGCTCTTGTACATGCTTGTCTCTGGTCTGCACTGTGTTGTTTCTTTGAACTTGCATGAGTTTAGTGACTTTGCATTTGGTCATTTTGTTACTGGTAGACAGTCTTGAATCTGCATCCATGTTGTTGTCTTTGTAGCTTGTTTCACTGCATCTCCTTCTACCCTGATTTGTACATATATGCTCTGCCATTAGTTGTCACAATTATGGTCATGGATGTGTGCTTGTTTTACTTCATTACTTGAACTTTGTTTGGGTTCACTGCACTTCTAGTTGGATATGTTGAATCATTCACTGTTGCACTTCACTTCTGAATTGAGTTTCACTTATGGTTCCAGTATAGCCGAAACATGATGTTTACTTTGCTCGCTTGTGAGTCAGTTTGATGCTGTTTTGGGCACTGTGTTGTATTGGTCTCGAGTCTCACTGTTACATGTACTTGTTGTATGTGTTGTTTCATGTTGCCTTGGCACTCATTGTTGTCCAGTCTGTTATACCTTTTGACCTTGTGCTCGTCTGTGGGCTTTTGTTGATCTTTTATGTATTTCATCACTGTAGTGGCGGGGCAGTGCACGTTAGCGTGTACTGCAGCCACTCAGTATAAATTTTAATTGATATTTTCTCTGTTTTGAAGAGTCGGATAGACGGGAATTATTGTGACTGTCGTCTATTTGACTGTTTGATTATTATTGCCTCTATGCACTAATAACTGAGTTTGAATTAGACTGACCCGTGTATTATTTTCTTTTGAATGTAATACTCGGGTCAGACCCGAGTTATTTCAGGTTGTAGATTTTCTTCTTTGAGTTGCTGTTCAGGATTTGAAGACTTTTCACATCTTCTGAAGTTGTCAGTGTCATTTTGTAGTAGTCATGTCATTGTATAGAACGATATGTATTCATGTATATTAGTCGATAATGTACTTGTATATATAACTTCTAGAGTCGACAGTTGTAGTTGTATCATATGTATTGTGTCAACTATGTATTAACTGACATCAGTTATATATATATGAGACTTTTGTTTTTATCTGTGTTCCGCATTTATATTATCTGTGTTATTGTTATATCTAATGTCCTAAACTATTATGAACCGTCGTAGTTCGTTTTATACTAGTATTGGGTGTGTCGATGGGAGTAAATAAATAATAGAAGAAAAATACAAAGTATGTACCGTTCCTATCGAGATAACCAATATTAGTGTAAGGCCAATTACGGATGGTCGCTCCTATCCAGCCTTATTCTTCTTAATAATAGATAGTATTTTCTTTAATACTCTTTGTTATTATGAGCATAGAGGTGGGGCGTCACAAATTGCCTCAACTTTTGTTTGTTTGTTGTCGTTAGCAGGTGGGCTAGTTAACCCTTAATAAGTCTTTGAGATGGGTTAGTAATATGGCAAGTTAGTTGTAACGTTATTACTAGGCACCAATGGGAGGTTCCTCTGTGTACACTGGAAAATTTCACTTAGACACTAATGTGGATGCTCGGTGCAGTGCTTAGTTGTAACGCCGACCAGTAAGAGGTTCTCCTGTATACGTTGGAAACTTTGCCCAGACACTAATGTGGATGCCAAGCATGGTGCGTAGTTGTGAATACTAGTGGAGAATGTATCCCTGTCCATGGGGGACAGTGATGCTTATATATATATATATCTGTGTATGTGCGCATATATATCTACTGCATATCTCGGGGTAGGTTGGACGTATCATACATGTATATGAAGTCAATATGACTAATTTATGAATAATAGATATAACACAATGGAAACCACTATGTATAAACTAGTGTTATGGATAAAATATGTAATTTATCAGTCACCAGAACATTGTTCTGACTCCTACTTATTACATCCCACATGATAAATATTGGAAGGATGGGTATTGGTACAAGAAGGAAACGATGAGAGGACATATTTTCTCATGCATGCTCTGCATTAGCAAGGGCACTGGATATCCAAGGAATGATATTTCCAAGGTATTAGCCTCAGTCAATATATATGTGTTTTTATTATACTTTACTATTCAACTGCGAGTTCTTATCAATAACTCTCTGATATGCTTATGTTTATTTCAGGTTACCAAAATCATTGGTTTGTACCCTAATGGACTGGTTTTTGATTTAGCAAAAAATCAGGCCCAATTAAGGAGCGGGTTGTCACATTTAGTATCAGAGCCTAGGTTAGTTGATCATAGGGATTAAGATACGCTGAGTGAACATATTTGTATTTTTACCTATAATTATATATATATATATATATATAATTATATACACACAAATATATATATTATATGCCAAACCTTACTAATTTCGACTATAGAAGTAGTTGCGACCATATTCTGAAAAGATGGGCAAGGTGACAATGGGTTGAAACGATAGATGAAGTTTGAATTATATGCCTATCCAAATCATCCTATAGGATGTAGGCCGTATCGTAAGGCATTGACTTAAGAAGAGCATAAGTGCAACATACAGAAGGGTCCCTGAAGCTGGATGGTACTTGACTCCCTTATTGGGCCTAGATTGCCCTATAGTTGTGGATCCCCACTAGATTGGCGATTGGTGATGTACGTTAGATCTAAATAAATAAGAAGTAAAGAATCTATATGTTGTAGATATCCAGAAGCAACTATTAAGAAAGTTCCCGAAGGAAGGCCTGTAGTAATTGCTCCAAGGTGACAGTCGGATTTTTAATAAATTCTGAAGGAAAATAAGTCAGAAAGTAAGTGGAAAAGAAAAAAGTCCAAAAGAAGGGACAAATAAAACCCACTCTAAGTCCGACCCCATATGAAAGAATTTAGTAAAAAGGTTTTAAATTTTCTTAAAAATATTTGAAATGATTTTAAAGGATTTATTTAAAAATAGGAAAAGCCTATTTTTGAAAAGTAAGTATATATTAAAAAAAATTACAAAATAAAATATCTTTTATTAAACAGAATTTCAAGTTGAAATAAAAAAGAATTGACCAAAAATTTCAGTTAAAAAGGATTTTTAATAAAGAGGCATTTCAATTGAAATAAATAGAAAATAAAGCATATGTATAGGTCGGTGATTTTTCTGATTTTGGAAATTCGAATTTTTAAATTTTTTAAGGGGTGATAATAAGAAGTGGTACAAGTTTTAAATACGGTAAAGAGAATGGAAGTGCACAAGCGCTCCATAATGAGAGAAATAGAAATGCTTCAGTGCAAAGACAAAGTAGCCAGACTCAGTATGTGGAAGAGTTAGAATATATATTAAATGGAAGGAGCCCAAAAACCAAAATGATAGGTTAGAGCACCGCTATAGATAGGTAGGAATTTTTCGAAAGAGTCACAAATGAAGATGAAGAAGGCAGAAGTAGAATGAAATAACATTTAGTTATGATAATAATAGCTTTATATTTGACCTAGCCCTAAAAGGGTTGAGGTTCAATTTGGGCCTAATAGGTGGCAAGCAGTCGATTGGCCCAGATTCGACCGATCATCCGGCTGTCCGGTCAAATCCGCAACCCGAACTTCGAATGCTACATTTAGTCGGGTCTAGATCTCCTTCCTTCATTTTCCTCTCGTCTTCCTCCATTCCCCTTTGATCTTCCTTCCTTCCACCAAATAACGTTGCTACTCCACAACCGCCCACAACGCTAAGCAGTCCCCCTCAGCAGCTCCCTGAAGATAGTAGGGGCTCCACCCGATTCAGCCCCCAACCAGTTCAAAATTAATTCCACCAACTCCTCCACAAATCAGACCATGGAACCCCCTAGTCAAGGTAGTACCTCCTCCCACCATCCAAATCTCACCCATTAAGAGATTGCTTGGCATCAAAATGACGAGTCAAATATTGCGAGCAATAAGGCAGTAGCAAACTTCACCTTTTTGCAAGGATGAACGATGAAGTTTGGGGACTTAACCGTCTACGGATTAATTGAATTATTCACGGCTTTGAGATTGTTGCCGATCCTAAGTTATGAGACGTTCGAGCTGGAATGCTAGCCACGGTGTATATGTCTATTCGACACTAATTTGGTATACGAGTTCGAAGAGCACATTAGTAGTTTCACATCCGAAGTTAAGAGAATGGAGATTAGGATGACAGATGGCCAGTTGGAGAGCATTCTACATATCTCCGTAATAGGAGAAGACTTGGAGGACATTGAGGCCTATGACTACGAGATTCCGCGGCAGATTTCCCAATGGGAAGTGGGTGTTTGGAGAGTAGACAATATGCGGGATCAAGCCCGTCTTGTCTCCCGCATCTTACAACATAACATCATCCATAAGACGAAGAGTTTGACCAAATCTACACCTTGGTGCAGAAGTCCACTTATGCCATTATAAGTGGTATTGGAGTGAATTGGGCCAAGCCAGGAGCTAGCACACATGCCTTAGAGTTGGATCTTCGATGAGCTATATTCCATATTGTCACTTTTTCACTCACCTCTTCAAAAATTACGGAGTAAACTCCAAGGAAAGCAGGTGCAAAAGAAGGCCCTTGCCCTATTGGATAGATCCTCCCTAAGGAGGATGGGGATTGGGGAGGCGCAAGAGGAGGTAAGAGCACAGGAGGTCATGGGGCAGGCCCTTGAGGCCGTGAGGCAAGGTCAGGATGCTGTAGTACTTTAGAGCCCTGAGCTTATAGCGATTCGATACTCTCAACTCCGGATCGAGGTCGACCTATGGGAGATACAAGTAGAGCAGCAGCACCAGGGGCGTGAGCTCGGATGCATAGCTGCTCTGATATGTCCCTTTAGGGGTTGTGGCAATGGCTCGAGCTCCCATAGGGATAAGGGACATCCCATAACTCATAGGCAGTGGTTTGGATTAGTAATGGTAGTAGTATTTTTTATTTTCTTCTAACATTTGCTTTTCTTTTAGGCTTTGGGTTGTAAGCATTATGTGTCTCTGTTTGTATAAAACACGTACGATATTTTATGAGAAATGTTCCTTTCTATTACTGTGTTGAATTTCTAGATTGACAGCTATACATATTGGAAACAATATAAATAATGAAATGTCATGAAGACACATAACTAATGCAAGGTACAGCGGAACTAGTACACAAAAGAAAGGTGGAAATATACAATTTTCCATCTAAATTCCTTTTCCAGCATACGAGTATAGATATAGAAAAATAAGATTTTCAAATTTTTGAATGTTAGAAATTGGGTGCAAGGAATTGGATGGTGGGGATTGGATGCAAAATTCGTTGAACCATACTCTTATTCATAAAAGTATGGAAAAATTATTGTGTGAAAACACAGATTTTGATTTTTGAAAACTTGAATACATTTAGAACTACCAGTATATATAGGTTATTTGCACCATATTTAGAATAAATTAGGATGCATTCATATAGGAGGCATCGATTTTGTATTGTTTGGCATACATATCATATGTGTTGATACACCATGCACTTGTACACGATTGGCTATAAAATTAATTGTACACTAATTGATTAGATAGTTTAGAAATGATTGAATGCTATGTTACATGATTCAGTCCTTAAGGAATTTCAGGATGAAATTCTTTTAAGAGGGGAAGAATGTGACACCCCATAAAAAGCAGAAAGTAATTAAAGAGAAATAACAAATAATTATTGATGCTCAAAAATAGAATTTTTATAAACGTTAGAATTTGGCTGCAAAACTTGCGCCATTGTGTTCATGGTGATTTTCCGATCAACTTTCAAATACAAACTATTGTGACCGGAGTTCAAATGGAAAAGTTATTAACGTTTAAAATTTTGAAATTGAAAATAATTTAAAAATATATTAAAGGAAATAAGTAAATGTTATTTAAATAATTGTTAACCAATTGACATCGGGATAGGGACTGATCGACCCTTAGCGGTTAACCACCCTCTGTAGACCGATCGATTGATGGTACTATAGCGGTTAAGGATGAACCTTGGCCCAACGATCCAAATTTTATATAATTTAATCTAACGGATAGAATTGATTCGAGCGCATAAAAATACAGGCCTACCCCTCACTTTTCTTCTCATATTTTCTGGATCAAGGAGTGAAACTCTACCATTTTCTCTTATCCACTAATTCTAGGAATTGTAGAAATAAAAAAATATTATATATATATATAAGTAGAGAATAGTGGGAAATAAAAGAGAAGAAGAATAGGGGTAAATCGATTCTGGGAAAAAAGAGGTGAATTCTAAATCTAAATTTAAACTATGTTTAATTCAAATCTCTTCTCAGATCTGTAATTCTAATAAATATATATGCGTTTTTGATACATTATTTTGGCAGGAAAAAAGAGAGTCAAATAAGGAGAACATATTTAGATCTGGAGATTTGGAAGCTAAGAGATGAGTGGAAAATTGTACATTTTACGTAATATTGATTTATATCATTGTGAATCTATTTCTTTTATGCATGAATATAAATTATGGAACTATAGGCTTAAATATTTATAAAATGAAATTGATATTCTTGCCTACATATTCAGTAGATTGTTAATTTAAATGTTGTATACACTTAAATCCGGAATGTATGCTTGAAAGTAGTCCCTAAAAGTTATGAGATAAGTCATTAATAAGATTGTAGGTTAATTCCAGAATTTATTATATGAATATTATAAGTTGTTGAACTTGAATGTAGGATGTTTCTAATTGGATTTGGATTTAAGTTGTATATTTTAATTCATCGGTATGTGGATTTCTATAAATTATCACACTTTATAATTGTATATGAAAAGTATCGTTTGAAATAACAATGAATATGCCTAAAAGAAAGGGATGGGCAAAATAGGAATGTTTATCGTATTTTTTATTGTCTATTTCAATAAAAATAGAAAAGATTATTCCTTGTAATTGTGAACATAGCACAATTCCTTTTTTAGATAATTTATGAAAATTATAGTGATAACATTTCCATTTTGGGAAGATACGGTTCCAATGAATTAAAATGTAGGAATCCCTAAATATGGAACTAAAGTGTTATAAATATGTACAATGGTTAGTCACACGATCACGTCTGACGAGCGTGTACGATCGAACAGAGTAAATATGTACCTTCAGACTTTGACCTCGGGGTATACGCAGTTCGATGAATTGTATTGGCATTATATTAGTGGTCATACTATTATTGGTCTCTTAATAGTGACCACATTTATAAATAGACAATGATGAGATATCTGTCTTCGTTGTGATAGGCGTATTTAATTACATGATGTTATATTTGATATATATGTATATGTGTGTGTGTATTTGTATGGCATCGGTTTTCCTTTATGGTCCCAGTGGCATATTATAGGGATACTCCCGTCGTTCTCATTTTGATAGAGGCATACGCAAGTTGTTTGAGAAATCCTTGATGTCTTAGAGGGGGGTGATGACAATCATCTACTACGAGGCTATAGAACACCAAAGTTTATTTCAGAGGGTATGGTGTGATCCACAAAGGTCTAAGTTATTTGGAGTAGGTCGTATATCACCAAAGCTCTTTTGAGGGGGCACAGTGAGAACTACACAAGACCCATCTTTCAGGATGTGGCTCAAGGTCTAATGTATTATCAGGTTCTTACTCTATTTATTATTTGGACTAGGTTTCAAGTATATAGAGTAGGTCACATATCACCTAAGCTTTTTGAGGGGGCAGTGAGATCTACATGAGACCCATCTTTCAGGATGTGGCTTGGGTCTATGGTACAATTCAGTACTGACTCTATTTATCTTAAGCCTTCAGAGGGAATCATTGGATCGTGATAGATGCCTGTAGTGGACTTCACCCATTAGAAATGATGGGTGTCAATTTGTATTCTTTGGGCGTCTTTTATTGCTATGTTGTGTGTGTTATTAGTTGGTTTATGTTATTATTATTACATTTATTATTGTAGTGTACTTCGTGACAGACTTATATTGTAATTACCCTACTTTTGGATGTTGGGTTACCTTTACCATAGTATGTTGTTACGTTTCAGTCATGTTATATTAGTTGTGTTGACTTGTTGATTATAGGAGAAGAGCATGTTATAGTATGATTTCTTATCTTTGGTTTATGAACAGTCCGCATTACCCTTGAGCCACAATTGTGGAGAGAACCGGATGTACTTTAGTAGTTCTCTTTTACTTGTATATAGTTTTAATATATACTGTAATTTGAGATAGTTTCCCACACACCAGCCTTTATATCTGACCTGCATTCTGTATTATCTGTTTATGTCATGACAACGCTCGAGTACTTGATTGAGTAGTTTGGAAGTCGGGTGTTTTTTTGGGATACGCTTTCAAGACAGTTGGAGCATTCTATGGAGGCGATGTCAATACTTCGTATGTATACTTGACATTGTAGTAGTACATGACAGATATATACTTATATATGAAACTTGATGTATCAGATATTATATTCAAGACTCAGACTGTATGGAGTTTGATGTATTTTATCTTTCTGTATTGATATTCATTTATCATTTATTTCCTCTAGTGCAACCTCTCATATATATATATAATCTTGTTCTTTTTATTTATATTTTGTATATTATATATCGTCATTCCACTATGAGATTTTGTCGATATGCCTTAGTATAATGTTTGTTTTATTCTTTCATGACAATCTGTCTTTTGTGGTATTCAAAAGTAAGACATTGTTATTCGATGCTAATTTTAGAGTATTACAATGGTTGGTTGTTCATTTAGTATCGAGCTTAAGCTCAACACTTGGACCAAGTAGGCCAGTTTGAGTAAATCAATTTGGTAAAAGGAGATGTGGTAAGAGAGCGTACTTATATTTTCTTCTATATTATAATATACACCACTTGTCTTTCAGAATCTGATTTATTTTTATTGCTAGTCGCTAAGGTATCTTCGGCAGGTTGCCAGTATGAGTAGACGATGTATAGAGGCAACTACGGATAGGCAGTCTGATATGCCCGATTAGTTCGGAGACTATTTAGCTACCGCAAGGGATGTTCCACCAACCGTGAGTATGTCCCATAGACACGGTTGGCGTCAGAGGTGGTGTGGCCCTTGGGGTGCTCGTATTTCTAGCTTCACCAGCTTTAGACCCTTCGAAGCTATGTCAGAATTTCTTTAGTCTTAGAGGGAAGCTATATCCAAGTCCCAAGATCGTTGCCGAGACATAGTCTTGGACATGTGCTTATAAGAGTACTTCCATTTATAAGGCCTAGAGAATCTTCTCATAAAGAAGATTTCTTCTTGGCATTCGGAGAGGGGAGACTTTGGTTGGGTAGGATATAGTGTTTGAGTGGCTGATGAGCAGGCTCATGACTTGAAATGAAGTCAGGCGTCGCTTTGGTTCTCAGTTCACTTTTGTGATTGAGAAGGGCGTGTAGCTTGAGAATTCCATCCATTTTGTGAAAGGCAGCTCATCGGTGAAGGAGTATGTTGACCAATTCAATATTTTGTTTTTGGGAATTGAGATATCGGTACTCTATTAATGTGGGCAAAGGAGTTTGCCTTGGGTCTTAAAGCATCAGTTGGGGATTAATTACTTTGTCTTATCTTTGTTAGGGGCCACTTTTGAAAGTCTCGCTGGGATGGTTCTCCTCTATGAGAGCACCCGCGCGGTACTACTTGAGATAGTGAAAGTGGAAAGAAAAAACCAAAGCTCCAACCGAAGTGTAAAGACCAAGATACAAGGAAGATCGAGATTATGCGAAGAAGAACGTCGGCCTAGTGTGTCACTCCTATGGCATTTAAGGGCATTTCACTAGGAGATATCATCCATCTAGAGCAAAGCGTAAGTGCTTCAATTGCGATTGGCTTGATCACTTGAAGAACAATTGTCCTACATTTTAGAGAGGTGGGCAAGTGAGGATGACTTATGCCTTACGGGCATTACCGGGTCTTATCAGGCCCACTGCTCGGGAAAAACGGAAAGAGCTTATGTAGTGAGGTATGCTCTATTTTTAGGAAATTCACTTCTATTCCTTTCGATACTTGAGCAGCATATTTATCTATTGCTAGTTACTTGGTAGGTATGGTAAACACGACACCTTTCATAGTAGGTAAATTTTTTTGTGAAGATAAACCTTGTATGGATAACCTTAGTTGTTAAGCTAAGTCTTAGCGATCGAGAGTACTACTATTTGAACTTGATGCATGAGCTTTCGAGTTGAGTGGGGTTGGTCAATGAAGTGTGACTTAGATCTGGTATCAAAGTAAGATTCGATGTTTTTTCCCAGTAATGAGCAAAGGCCGAGCGAGTGACTTATATGCTCTACGTAGAGTCATTCATGTTAGAAGTGTTTCTCCTTGTGTTAGTAAACTTTATGCGATGGGAGTAATTCCATGTTCTAAAGAGGTATTTTCTTAGGATCAGTCCATTTATATACCAGTTCTTAATCCCCAATTCGAACGTAGGTTTCTAGGTGATTTGCACCAGTTATGTAAGGGTTTTTCACGCGATTCTTAAACGCAAGCACTTGAATTGGATTCTTGAGGCGACCGAGAGATTTCCGAAGCATGATTCTAGTCATGGGACGAAATTTTAGTGGTCTAACCAAGGATCTGGATCGAAGTTTGCATGTAGGGAGTCAGGCAGTCGACCTTAATTTAGCAAAGGAATCATATGAAAGAATAAAGGATTAGATTGGGCATCATATATTATTTTGGATGATTTTTATTCATTGTAAAATTATTTATTGTATGGAATAGTTTGGAATGCTTGTAGTAGCTCGAGGAAGGACTTCTTGACTAATTTTGTGAAGATTCGGATAATTTTCTAAGTGGCAATACGATATTTTCCTAGGTGAGCGTCATGGTGCACTTAGTATATTGTCCTTATAAATATTGTGCGGTTGAGGTAAGTTTGAACCCGAGTGAACCTAGGCATTTGTGTCATTTAATGATGATTTAATTTAGCATAGTTTTCTCCTTTAGAGAATGAGTTCTGTTTGGAAGGGAAGAAAAGAAATTGAGACTTACATTGCTGGATTTATTCGATAGTTTTGAGACTCGATGATCATGCATATTGTGTAAAATTTCCTTTTCATAGATGCCGGTGTAATGGTCTTTCGTGTATTGTATTCATGAAAAGGGTTACATCACTTCAGCATTTTATCCATCTTGGATTCGAACAGACTCATTGGATTTTATAATTTCCATGAATGTTTCAACTATAGTTAGTCACCATGCGTGTCGGTATAGAGTCTTTGATGTGTTTCGTTGTTTTGTATATGTGTTGTTGTTAGCCATTTGTTGATTGTTGCTTTTTTTGCTTGATATTATTTGATTGTTGCTTGTTATTACTTGCTATTGTTTGCTATTTTTTATTTTTTGATTTATTTTGATTTTTGTTCATTTATCATTGTTGCTAGTTTTGAATGATTGGTAATTTATATGCTATTTATTGTTGTGCAACAACCCGCACCGAAACAGGCCTAAATTTCGATCTAGAAAAGGCCCATCAAAATATAGACCCATTCCAAAGCTGGCTATTAGTTGGTAAAAAGAAAAACAATACAGAACTATATATCTATTCTTTTAGAACTCATGACGAAAGGAACAAAATATAACAATAATAATAGCACCCATTTGATTCCAAATCAAGTCAGTAGTTACAACATATAACATAATGTAATAATGACCGTTGCATCATCTTGTTCAAAATTACATTTATGGATATAATAGAAAATAACATGAATAGATAAATAACAACTACCGCAACCTCCACTCTCGTCATCTTTAAGGATCATTAACATCTTCTCTAACTTGTGTTGTAATGAGGAAGGAGTCAGAACAACAAATATCTAGTGAATAAAAACCTCGAGCCATACTATTTCAGTACTTGGGCAGTATATTTCAAAATAGAATATATCTTGCATATTTAAAACCATTTAATACTACATATAAGAAAAAGAGGCAGGTCCTTAAACAACCACTTAGTACCTTCCATTCATGAAGCAGGTTTCCCAATCCCATAACCCAACATTATAAATGCCTAACAATGTAAGAGATTGTACCCAAGTCACTTAATGCCTTTTACTAAAGCAGATTCTGACCATTTAAGACCTCAATTGAGGTGGATCCCCCGTCTTTTAATACATATTCCAAAGGCGGACTCCTCACAGGTGCCAATCTAGCTGACGTTGCACGAAATCTCTTTGAGCTACTTAATACTTCTTTAATGGGAAGGCGGACACTACAACAACCACTTATTACCTTATCCCGAAGCGGACTTTTTCTGAGATACCAACTTCCATGCCTAATTACTAACCCTTGACCATTTAATACTTCATTTAGGGAAAAGAGGGGAACCCTCAAACAACCACTTAATACCTCAAAACCCAAAGCAGATCTTTCGTATTATGACCCATACCCCGCAGTAACGTCTCATATTAGTCCGACCATTCGTAAGTACTAGTATCCATATTGGCTAGGTAGATTTACCTTACAGATTGGGACTAATCTCACATCATCGTAGTTACTTATCATAGGTGATGTCTCACATCAGCACTAAAGTCACACTGCTTGTAGCCAGGTTAGCCAGACAGAGTTCTATGTGCCTTTTAACTAACCTCGCATCCCTATGACTTAGTCATAATTTATATTCACGCTCATATATATAATACACATCTCATTGTTTCGTAATTAAAGCCTTATAAGGAATCTTCCTTATTACGTCTTAAAATATTAATTACTTTCCTAAGGGGGATTTAATAATAATTATTACCTAATAATAACTATTACCTAATTAACTACGCAATTAATATGTTATAATTGTACGCTATTTATGGTAATATATATATATACACACACACACACATGCATTTATTATTTTCTATGAATGTGGAGATTACGCCCTAACTAACATTAAATGTCAATTCCTTTTTAACAACAATAATACAAGTCTTTTTCCATATTATCAATGATGCCAAAATTCCAATATCCATAACAAGGGATTCTAATATCCATAACAAAGAATTCAATATTCATATCCAAAAATTACAACAAATAGACTTGAATATAAAAATCTAAAGTCAATCTATTACAACAAACGAATGGAACAATCTTAACAATAGAAATTGCAATTCCAATTTCACCTTATATTCAACGTCTCTTTTACAAAGAAATAAATAAGGGAATTTCTATTTAATTTTTATGGAATAAGCGGTGCAAACTACGAATAAAATTCATACTTTACACCTCTATTCTTTAATCAAAATTTCATAATCAAATTAAAGAATAAGGAGGAATGGAATAGAATTTAAAATTATCAAAAACTATAAAAACTATGTAATTCCGATAATTCAATATAAACAATCGAGAATTTCCATCTAGAATTGATATTTCGAATTAAAGAAGTTTTAGGGGGTTTTTATAGTGTTTTGTTTTCACAATCCCAAAACCCCTAAGGCATATTCAAATCCATCACATACTGACCAATTACTGAAATAAAAATGCTAAGATTTCCACTCACATAATATCCTTAGCTTTATCTTCTTTGGATTTGCAATGCTTTACAACCTCTTTCAGATCTCTCCTTTGATACACACACACATACAGAGCAAGTGATAATTATATATATTCGTTAGATTCAGAAAAATTGGAGAAGAATAGGTTGGAGGAATTAATAGAAAACTAAATAGGATTCTTACCTGAATTTCTAATGGAGTTTTTGAGTCTATTGGAGAGACAAAGTGGCAGAGTTTCTCTAGATTTTCCAAATATTTTATGAATAAAAGTGGAGAGGGTAGAGTCCTATTTATATAGGTTGAAATGCATCAGAACCGTAAGATGAAAATAGGTTAAAAATAAAAAAATCTGGTATGTTCATTACCTCAAAAACCTAGCCGCTACCTTTGGGTAGCGGTCGACCACCCCTATACACCAGTCGACCGCGAGGGATTGACCGATCGACTATAAGGGTCGACCTCTCCTTTATATTTGGGAATGTTATTTATTTTACCATTTTTAATTTATTTTATTCCTTAATTACTTTTTAACATTAACGTTAACTTTACTTAACCCCTATATCTAATCTTAGTTAACTTTTAAATTTTAAATATTTAAATTTATTATCCATTTGAATTTGAATTCTATTTAATTGTTTTATACCTGAAAACTTCAAACGCTCATAACTTCTTCCTTTGAGCTCCATTTTTAGCATATTATATATGTAAATTCATCAGAATTTGGCCGTGAAAGCAACAATATAACTTTTGTGACCAAACTCCAACTTCTGCAAAATTTCCATTTTTACTCATATCTTATTAAATCTAATTTATTTATTTTTGCTTACTTATTTACTTATTTATATATGGCTGATTTTACGGGGTGTTACATTCTCTCCCCTTTAAAAAAGATTTCATCCCCAAAATATTTCTAAGGGGCAAACAACATAACGTGCAATAACATCCATGTTATACAACTAAGCTTTCTACACAACCATCCACTCAACCAAAGTGTAGTGTGATTATGTACTGTAGACATACTATAAATGAGCTCAATCTTAGCGTAAGTGTGTGATGGTGTCATATAAGTATTTATGCAAATACCCTAGACATGCATAAAAATTTCTACATGAGTGTAAAATGATAATGACAAGTGTAGCAACAATCTCCTACCATCGAATCTAGCTACAATGATGTAAACGAAATCCTAATTTTGAAGAGAAAGGTTTACTAGAGAAAATCTTAGGATGAGAAGTCATCATGCTTTCCATGGATTTTTCCCCCATTGTACTCGGACCAATCTAATTTCTTTATTGTGGAGCTTCCTAGTTCCGTGCTCCATAATGCATGTGGTGGCACGAGACGCTATTGGCTCTGTCTCAATATCCCCCAATGATTAGGCTCTTGCATCATCCTTAATTTTTTATAACATTATTCAAGAAATTTAATTAGATAAATTAAATAGAATAATGATGATAAGGAGATTGAGATTTGAATAAATTATATAGGGTCGTGCTTATTAATAAGATAATGGGCTTTAAATGGGTTTATTGGTTAATTAAACTACACATGGGTATAATTAGTAAATAGCCATTTCATATTACACGGCTATACACTCCACATCTTTGTCCATTCACGTTTATTATTCTCAAAATCAAAAATAAACGCAAGAACCCTAATAGAGCCGGCCATAAACAAGGGAAAAGGGGGATTTTTAGTCTAAAGCCAAAGATCAAAAGCTAGGGAGGATTAATCAACAACAAATCTCAAATTCCTTATCAAGTTTAAGGTGAATAATAATCTCTTACTACCTCTATTTTAGTTCTATGATTATATGGTTTCGGATTTATGATTTAAATTCGAAATTTTTTTGGTGATAAAATGGATGATGATATGCTTGAGTTATTATGATGATTTGTTTTAATTCATAAGCACGTGAATTTTCATGGTTTTGACATGAAACCGAGAATATATGATTTCAGATTGTCATAGAAATTTTTTATGTTATGTAAAATATGATTTTGGAGATGGGTTTTAATTTATGTAAATTTTATTATGAATTTTTAATGAAAAATATGATATAATTGGGTTTAAAATTTATTTCGAGAATTTCAAGAAGAAATTGGGTCTAAAATTTTAATATGTCTGATTACATGATGAAATTGAATTTCTGTGATTTTTGGGGATTTTTTCCAATTGATTTATTTGGGGAAATAAATTATTTTAAAGGACTTTTCTACAAAATGTTGGTTTTGCTATATAGAAGGTTGTAACGTTAAAAATCCTTTAATTTGGATTTGAATAAATGCTGAAATTTTAAAAGGTAAAGTATTTGAAAATTTTTTATGACAACCAATCAATTGTTTACAAATAGGCAGGTTGTTAGAAAGAAATTACTAAAAGTTGCTATAATTCAGTCATTAAATCAGAAAAAGGTGTTCCGCCTCTATTAGTAAGGACCTTTCGACTCCTTTGATTCCACCTCGTCATAGTCAAAACCCACACAGTCGAAACCACCATAGTCGAAACCAATACACAAGAATCACTTAGATGGTATGCAGTGGATTGGAAGGAAGGCGGAAGCCTTAGTGTCGAAAGGGTAGCTTCCGATGGAGTCGTAACCCTGCTTTGTTTTCATAAGTTAGAGTTCTTGCTTGGTTTTACCTGAAGCTTTCGAAACAGTCGAAACACATGCTTCGAAAATGTTTTATAATTAGCTTTCGAAGGAGGTTTCCATATGTGTTAAAGTATTTGTTTTCGAAGGAATAACTTTTTTCCCTTTAAATAATTACTTTCGAAAGGGTAGGTTCCGACCCAGTCGAAACCTAGCCACTACTCTACCTTTTGACTATATTGACCAATGATGCTTTCGATAGGTTACCCTTATTATACCTTATACTAAGCCTTTTTCCTAACTGCTTTCGAAAGGGTTGAGGGTTTCCAAGGTGATGGAGTTGAAAGGGTATTCGACTCTGTCCTTCAAAAATTTTGTTTTAAAGGTTATGCTTTCGACTAAGATGGTTCCGACGCCATCAATTTTTCCCCAAATTAATTTTTGTTGGTTTTGAAGGAGATACTTTCATATATAACCATTTTGACCCAAATGATGTTTTTAAAGAGTAAACCTAATGCTTTCGAAAGGGGTACTTTCATTTGTTTCGAAGCTCTATATTTTAAAAAGATGATTTGATACCATCGAAAGGTATAATAGGTTTTAAAAGAGAATGTTTACTAAGGGCCTCAAAAGGTATGTATATAATGGTTTGAAAAGAGGTCTTTACTTTCGAAGGAGGCTATCCAGAGGTTTCGAAAGAGATGTTTTTATGGTTTCAAAACATAAACCCAATCTTAATTTTAAGTAATAACCATGGCATAAATAAAGACTTTGAAATGTTGTTCACATTGTTATTTACCTATAACTGTATTTTGAGGAAAGGGTAGAATAACCAGTTAGGTTGACCAAGTAGTGAATATAACTTAACAGATGTTAAAATGTTAAAGACATTGGCAGGGGCCAATATGTTTACAATAAGCCCATGGAAACTGTATGATATTGGCAGGGGCCAATAGGTTCATAGTCGGCCCATGAAAACTATGATTTGATACTAGCAGGGGCTAGTAGATTTGTAGTTAGCCCATGAAAACTATATCCGGATTAAGATATTGGCAGTCAGCCAATAGGTTCCTAGTTAGCCCATGAAAACTAGGATAAGAAATAAGATATTGGAGTTACTAATAGGTTCTTAGTGATCCCATGAAAACTAAATAATTGGATAGATAGTCCATAAAAATTTGACAGGTTAATAGTAACCCTAGAAACTATAATGAATGGGGATGGGTAATCCAGAATTGATTTATTTGTTTTGTATATCATCATAATGTTTTGAAATACTACGTTTTTAATCATTCTGGATGCATGAGCATAATATATGGTTTTATAAATGTTTTGGGATACTAGTAAGGGGAAAACCTGTTTCGCTTAGCGGCGTGGTCTTACTAGATATCTAAATGGTTTGAGATGGTAAATTATTATTCATACCAGGTTTTATGTTCGACTCGAAGTTTTTGTTTTCCTCTTAAACTCTCGGGTACTCAATTGATTTTGAGTTGGTTGAGAGTTAAAGTTTCCAGGTGTTCATTTAGACGAATAAAGTTTCCGAGGACGTGCATGAGGCACGATTTTTATTAGAGTTCTTTTATTTCTGTTGTGTGCTTTGTTTGTAAAGGCAAACTGTTTTCTTGCCTATCTATATACTCTGATCTACCAAGTGGGCATCTTCATATGTATCTCTTGGCGTATTTTGTAATAATTGTATGTTATTTGAATGTGGTCTGCTAATTAGGATTATGTAATCAATTTGTAATATTTTGAAATGGAATGTGGAATTTATTTTGCTGTTTAAATTTTTTCTATATTCTTATGTTTCTGTGTATCAATATATCTAATATCGTCGTGTTTGGTCGCCGAGGATTAATAACTATGTATGATTGCAGCATCCGTAGCCATTAGTTTTTGGCCTCCAAGTAGGGGGGTGTTACAAGTTAGTATCAGAGCATAGGTTTATGAAACTTTAAAAGAAACTCAAACCTAAAAGATTTTCCAGACATAATCCGATGAATTAGATAATAAGATTGGGGTTTGGGTTAACGTTATAGTAACATACTTTTATTTTCTATATATAGCTACATATATATAAGTACGTATCCCCCGCTCTATTAGACCGTTCCTCTGTATCTTACGAAGGCTCGTATGCAGGTTTACGAGAAAGGATATATGGAAGCAGGAAACGGAAGGGGAAATCTCGGTGGAGGAGCACCACAACTAATGGAAATGCTCGACCCACTACCAGGAGAAACCCGGGTCGATCGGCTAATGCTACTAACCAAAATGCTGAAGCCAATGTGGGTACTGGAAATCCACCAGTAGATATGAGGGTGATGTTTCAGTTCTTAGCCGGTTTGATGCAAGTTAAAGTTGTTGCTGGTGTTGCTAGAAATGTAGGAGGAGCTAATCCCGTGGCTCCAGTTGGGAATATTGATTTGCTGAGTAGAGATTACAACGGTTTGGGTGAGAAGCCATTCTAAGGAATAGAGAGTGCCGTAGAAGTTCAGAATTAGCTGTTGCATTATAAGTGTATATTTACCGATTTGGGTCTGAATGATGGGCAAAAGAGGAGGTTGGCCTCTAGGCAGTTACATGGGTCAGCACTACATTGGTGGAATAGTGTTACTGCTGGTGTTTCGGAAGAGCAGTTAACTTGGACTAATTTTAAAATGAGATTTGAGCAGAAGTTTGTATCAGAGTTTGCTTAGTCTGAGCTGATGAGGAAATTTATGCATTTAGTACAAGGAGAGATGGTAGTAGTTGAGTATGCTACTAAGTTTGAAGAGCTGTCTAGATATGGATATGCTATTATAGATACTGACATCAAAAGGAATGAGAAGTTCATTTGGGGACTAAGGCACGAGCTTGCTAGAATGACCATGACACATGTCCATGATCGCTGTAATATAGTGGTGGAGATGGTCATTCGCCATGAGGAGTTGCTTACTGATTTAGCAAAAGAGAAGTCAGTAGAAACACAGGGTTCTCAGGGGAAGAAGAGGAAGTTCTTTAGGAAGAAGGGAATCCAGAAGGGAGATACTGCCAAGAAGTCAAAGGCTAAACTAGTCTATTATAAGTGTGACAAGAAAGGTCACTTTGCTAATGAATGCCGATCGGGAAATGAGAAGAAGGCTGCAGTTAAGAAGAATGTGAAATGCTTCAACTGTGATCAAGTTGGGCATTACAAGAATCAGTGTCCAGAGCCAGTTAGGGAGGACAAAAGGAAAAGTTTTTGCCATAGGACCAGCTAGGCCTATAGCAGCAGATAAAGGAAAGACTGTGATGGAAGGTACGCTTTTGATTCAGAGTATTTCAGTTGGAGTACTTTTTTATACTGGAGCATCACCTTCATTTATATCTCAGTGTTTGGTTGATAGATTATGTCTAGAACCCACCTACCTTGTTACTTCCTTAAGGGTTGCGAATCCAATAGAAGGGTATGCAACTCTTGGGTTAAGATGTGACTAGTTAGAACTTGACTTGTTAGGTCATAAGTTTGCATGCAGTTTGTATGTTATTGATTTCGTAGATTTCAGGATCATTTTGGGTATGGATTGGTTGAGTAGATATGAGGCTAGGATATTTTGCCAGGATAGAGAAATATCACTGAGACACCCTGATAGTCATAACCGCGTGATTTTCTCAGTATAGAATACTGACCGGAGTGTTAGTGTTATGCTTAATGCTATGGAGGTAGGAATGAGTTAAGTCAGGTTCAGGTAGCAAGAGAATTTGCATATGTTTTTCAGCCAGTCACTGGACTATCCCCGAAAAGAGCCGTTGAGTTTAGAATAGATCTTGTGCCAGGAGATGAACCTATAAGTAGACCACCTAGCAGGATGACACCAACTGAGATGAAGGAATTAAAGGTGCAGCTAGTGGATCTAGAAGGAAGGAATTTTATTAAACCAAGTATTTCACCTTGAGGAGCGGCAATAGTATTCGTGAAGAAACCAGATGGATCGTTATGGATGTGTATTGACTATCGTAAGTTAAATGAAAGGACAATTAAGAATAAGCATCCTTTGCCAAGAATAGATGATCATTTGAGTGGAGCCAGAGTATTTTCCCAAGGATTTGGCGATAGGTTTCCATCAGTTGAGAGTGGCGGAGGATAGTATTCCTCATTTTGAACTAGATATGGTTCATATGAGTGGTTGATAATGCCATTTGGATAGACGAATGCACCTGCTTTCTTCGTAGATTTAATGAACCGATTTTTCGAAGAGTACTTGGATAGGTTTGTACCAGTATTTATAGATGACATTCTAGTATACGCTAAGGATGAGAGAGAGAATGAAGTTTATCTTAGAGTGGTGCTTGAGACGCTGAGCAGAATCAGCTAAAGGCAAAGTTTACCAAGTGTCATTTCTGGAAGAAAGAGGTAAAGTTTTCGGGTCACATGGTTTCAGAGAGAGGGTTGTTGGTCGATCCAGATAAAATCGAAGCTGTGAATAATTGGAAGAGACCAGAGACAGTGACTGAGGTCAAGAGTTTTCTTGGACTTGCTGGCTACTACCGGAGATTCATTAAGGATTTCTCGCAGATAGCAGCACCCTTAACTAAGCTAACCAGGAAGGAGGTGAGATTTGTTCGGTCCGACAAATGTGAGGAGGCATTCCTTAAGTTAAAGCATTTGTTGACCAATGCACCTGTATTAGTAGTTCCATATGGAAACCAAGGATTGGTGGTGTATACTGATGCATGTGGGATTAGACAGCTTAGGCCGCATGAAGTTAGATATCCTACTCATGATTTGGAGTTGGCAGTTGTGATCTTCGCATTGAAGATTTGAAGACATTGTCTCTTAGGGGAGAGATTTGAACTATATACCAATCATAAGTCTTTACAGTATTTATTCTCTCACAAGGAGTTAAATATAAGACAGCAGAGGTGGCTAGAGTTTTTGGCTGCATATGATTTTGTTATAGAATATACACCGGGGAAAGGTAATAAGGTGGCTGATGCTCTTAGCAGGAAACATCATAATGTGGTGTTGGTTATGTTGGTGGAATGGAATATTTAGAAGCTTTAGTCAGTTGTGATGTGCAGTTAAGATCAACTGCTGGTTCTGGCCAAAGTACCGCCAGGTTGTCTTGTTTAGAAGTTCGACCAGTATTGATTGAGAAAATTGCTTCTAAGCAAAAGGAGGATCCTGTATTAGCTGAGAGGGTCAGAAGACTTAAGGTTGGAACAGAGATCGATGATTTAAAGGATTTTAGCCTTGACCAGAGAGGGTGGTTAAGAAAGAAGGGACGGTTGTGTGTTCCAAATGTGGAAGACTTAAGGAAAGAAGTTCTTGGAGAAAGTCATCGATCCAAGTTTACGATTCATCCTGCATGAACCAAGATGTATTAGGATATGAAGGGGAGCTTCTGTTGGGAAGGCATGAAGAGGGATGTTAGCTTGTGGGTTAGACAGTGTGCAAACTATCAATAAGTGAAAGCTGAACATAAAAAACCAAGTGGGTTACTACAGCCTTTAGAGATTCTAGTTTGGAAATGGGATTCGATATCCATGGATTTTATAAACGGGTTGCCAAGGTCAAATAGAGGTAATGAAAGTATATGGGTTATAGTGGATAGATTGACCAAGGGTGCCCATTTCATTTTAGTTAAGTCAACCAGAACATCACATATTTTTGCTAAGTTGTTCCTGAAGAACATAGTTAGACTGCATGGAGTTCCTAGTAGTATAATCAGTGGCAGAGATGCATTGTTCACTAGTGAATCCTGGAAGAGTCTACAGGAAGTAATGGGTACCAAGATTAATATGAGTACTGCATATCACCCTCAGACAGATAGGCAAACAGAGAGAGTCAATAAGGTACTCGAAGATTAATGAGAGCTTGTGTATTAGATTTTAGTGGATCTTGGGAGGATCGCCTACATTTGGTTGAGTTTTCCTATAATAACAGTTATCAGACTAGTATAGGAATGTCGCCATTTGAAGCTTTGTATGGAAGACCATGCAAATCACCAACATGTTGGTTGAAGACTGGAGACAGATTAGTCTTAGGTCCAGATTTGGTTTGAGAGGCGTCTGAGAAGATTGAGTTAATCCGAGGAAGGATGAAGGAAGCTCGGTCAAGACAGAAGAGTTACGCAGATAAGAGGCATAAAAACCTAGAATTCTCAGTTAGAGATGAGGTTTTCATTATGGTATCACCTATGAAGGTGTTATATGATTTGGAAAGTCAGGGAAGTTAGCCCCAAGATATGTAGGTCCATTCCAGATTGTAGAGAGGATTGGAAAGCTCGCATACAAAATAGAGTTGTCGAGCAGTTTGGCAGGCGTCCATAATGTATTTCATGTGTCTCATCTTCGCAAGTATGTGCATGATCCAGAGACTACTATTCCTCTAAAAGGGTTGGATGACTTAGTAGTAGAGCCTAATTTGACTTTAGTTAGACAACCAGTTTGGGTTGTAGCTAGAGATGAGAACAGATTAAGGAACAAGATAGTCGGGTGGGTGAAAGTTCAGTGGAGCAACAACGAGAAAGACTGTACTTGGGAGACAAAGGACATGATTAGAGATACTTATCCTGATTTGCTTTAAGGGCATGTCCATATTAGATTTATATAGATAGTTGCTACCCAATTAGACTAGTATGGTTGTTAGGAGTTGTAACATATGTTTGCTATGTTTAGTATTTAGCCCTTACAGAATTTCGAGGACGAAATTATTTAATAGGGAGCCTGTAACATCCCTAATTTTTGATAAAATTATTCAAAAAATTTAATTAGATAAATTAAATAGAATAATGATGATAAGGAGATTGAGATTTGAATAAATTATATAGGGTCGTGCTTATTAATAAGATAATGGGCTTTAAATGGGTTATTGGTTAATTAAACTACACATGGGCATAATTTGTAAATAGCCATTTCATATTACACTGCTATACACTCCACATCTTTGTCCATTCACGTTCATTATTCTCAAAATAAAAAATAAACACAAGAACCCTAATAGAGTTGGCCATTAACTAGGGAAAGTGGAATTTTTAATCTAAAGCTAAAGATCAAAAGCCATAGAGGATTAATCAACAACAAATCTCAAATTCCTTACCAAGTTTAAGGTGAATAATAATCTCTTACCATCTCTATTTTTGTTCTATGATTATATGGTTTCGGATTTATGAACTAAATTCGTTTTTGTGATAAAATGGATGATGATATGCTTGAGTTATATTATGATGATTTGTTTTAATTCATAAGCACATGAATTTGCACGGTTTTGAGTGAAACCGAGAATACATGATTTTAGATTGCCATGGAAAATTTTTATGTTATGTAAAACATGATTTTGGAGATGTGTTTTAATTTTCAGAATTTTTCAAGCTATGGAAATTTTATTATGAATTTTTAATGAAAAATATGATATAATTGGGTTTAAAATTTATTTCGAGAATTTCAGGAAGAAATTGGGTCTAAAATTTTAATATGTTTGATTACATGATGAAATTGAATTTCTATGATTTTTGGGGATTTTTCCCAGTTGATTTATTTAGGGAAAGAAATTATTTTAAATAAAGGGTTTTTTTGCAAAATGTCGGTTTGCCTATATGGAAAGGTTGTAACGTAAAAAATCCTTTAGTTTGGATCTGAATAAATGCTGCAGTTTTAAAAGGTAAAGTATTTGAAAAGTTTTCATGACGACTAATCAATTGTTTACAAATAGGCAAGTTATTAGAAAGAAATTACTAAAAGTTGCTATAATTCAGCCTTTAAACCAGAAAAAGGCGTTCCGCCTCTTAGTAAGGACCTTTCGACTCCTTTGATTCTGCCTGGTCAGAGTCGAAACCTACACAGTCGAAACCACCATAGTTGAAACCAATATACAAGATATCACTTAGATGGTATGAAGTGGATTGGAAGGAAGGCGGAAGCCTTGGTGTCGAAAGAGTAGCTTCCGATGGAGTCGTAACCCTGCTTTGTTTTCATAAGTTAAAGTTCTTGTCTAGTTTTACCTAAAGCTTTCGACACAGTTGAAACATAGTGTTTTATAATTAGCTTTCTAAGGAGGTTGCCATATGTGTTAAAGTATTTGCTTTCGAAGGAGTACCTTTTTCCCTTTAAATAATTGCTTTCAAAAGGGTAGGTTCTGACCCAGTCAAAACCTAGAAACTACTCTACCTTTTGATATTGACCAGTGATGCTTTCAAAAGGTTACCTTTATTTTACCTTAAACTAAGCCTTTTTCCTAATTGCTTTCGAAAGGGTTAAGGGTTTCGAAGGTGATGGAGTCGAAAGGGGTTTCGACTCTGTCCTTCAAAGTTTTTGTTTTAAAGGTTATGCTTTCGACTAAGATGGTTCCGACACCATCAATTTTTCCCCAAATTAATTTTTGTTGGTTTCGAAGGAGATACTTTTGTATATACCCATTTTGACCCAAATGATGTTTTTAAAAGTAAACCAAATGTTTTTGAAAGGGGTACTTTCATTTGTTTCGAAGCTATATATTTTAAAAAGATGATTTGATACCATCGAAAGGTATAATAGGTTTTGAAAGAGAATGTTTACTAAGGGCTTCAAAAGGTATGTATATAATGATTTGAAAAGAGTTCTTTGCTTTCGAAGGAGGCTATCCAGAGGTTTCGAAAGAGATGTTTTTATGGTTTCAAAACATAAACCTAATCTCAATTTTAAATAACAACCATGGCATAAATAAAAAATTTGAAATGTTATTCACATTGTTATTAACCCATAACTGTATTTTGGGGAAATGGCAGAATAACCAGTTAGGTTGACCCAGTACTGAATATAACTTAACAGGTGTGAATTTTTTAAAGATATTGGCAGGGGCCAATAGGTTTACAGTAAGTCCATGAAAACTGTATGATATTGGCAGGGGCCAATAGGTTCATAGTCATCCCATGAAAATTATGATTTGATACTAGCAGGGGCCAGTAGGTTTGTACTTAGCACATGAAAACCATATCCGGATTAAGATATTGAAAGTTAGCCAATAGGTTCCTAGTTAGCCCATGAAAACTAGGATAAAAAATAAGATATTGGAGTTTCCAATAGGCCATGAAAACTAAGTAATTGGAAAAATAGTCCATAAACATTTAACGGGTTAATAGTAACCCTAGAAACTATAATTGAGATGGATAGTCAGAATGAATGGGGATGGGTATTCTAGAATTGATTTATTTGTTTTGCATATCATCATAATGTTTTGAAATACTATGTTTTTAACCATTGTGGATGCAGGAGCATAGTATATGGTTTTATAAATGTTTTGGGATACTAGTGAGGGGAAAACCCATTCTGCTAAGCGACGTGGTCTCACTAGATATCTAAATGGTTTGAGATGGTAAATTATTATTCGTATCTGGCTTTATGTTTGAATCGAAGTTTTTGTTTTCAATTTAAACTCTCGGGTACTCAATTGATTTTGGGTAGGTTGAGAATTAAGGTTTCCAGGTGCTATTTTAGATGAGTAAAGCTTCCTAGGACATGCAGGAGGCAATATTGTTAGAGTTCTTTTATTTTCGCTGTGTATTTTGTTTTTAAAGGCAAACTGTTTTCTTGCCTATCTATATACTCTGATCTACCAAGGGGGCATCTTCATATGTCGCTCTTAGCGTATTTTGTAATAATTATATGTTATCTGAACGTGGTCTGCGAATTGGGATTATGTAATCAATTTGGAATATTTTGAAATGGAATGTGGAATTTGTTTTGCTGTTTAAATTTTTTCCATATTCTTGTGTTTTTGTGTATCAATATATCTAATATCGCCGCGTTTGGTCGTTGAGGATTAATAACTATGGATGATTGTAGCATTTGTAGCCATTAGTTTTAGGACTCCAAGTAGGGGGATGTTATAGCTCTACCACGATTGTTGTGCTAAGAAGGTATTTCCCCAAATGCAAAACGTGAAAAATGTTATGGGATCCTGCCAACTTATCGGGTAACTCCACATGATACAAAAGTTTTCATATTTTCCCTAATATCAGGAAAGGCCTAATAAATCTTGGTACCAACTTTTTGACTTTTCAAATCTTACAACCTTCACACGCTGCCTAATCGACTCAGTCTTCCCAAAGTCTTGTATTTTAAACCTGGTCTGAGTAGAACTTTGTCGGTGGTTTCCCACCAACAATTCCGCAATTTGCATGGCCTCCAACAAGGTGCTTCAAGGGTGCCATATCAATTATCTATTGGTGACTACTATCATACACGAATTCTTCTAAAGGTAAGTGCTGCTCCAGATTGAATTCCTATATGGATCGTATATGTATATAGTATATGACAAGTACGTGTATGATAGTATGAATTGCACAGAGTAATAATGCAGGTAAAATTAAAAGTAATCACACCAGAGTTTTTATACTGGTTCAGACCTCCCATCCTACGTCCAGTCCCGAAGCTCCCCTTTGGAAATACACTAACCAATTGCCCTCGCTTCGTCCGGAGGAATAGGCTTTTATACAAGAGTATTTCTTTGACAAATGTGTGTTCTATGCAACCCTAATTTTGACTACAAGTACAGCTTCTTCCTATAATCTCCTTTGAGTAGTATGTAGTTTAAGCTTTGATACAAGGAAGAGATAAAAGTGTGTTTTTGAATACTTTTGGAAATCAGAGAGATCACATAAATATTAGAAAATAAAGAGAGAAAGTTCAGAATAACAAGTTAATTGTAATTTTCAATTTCATGTTCATTTATAGACCATGAAGAGTTTGTTGAGAAGTAACGACTTTTGGTTCACTCTATTTCAGTCCAAGAGTTACAATGTTTGAGGAGAAAGAGTTATGACCAAAACAAGAGGATGCAACTCTTCGATTGAAGAAGACGACTTTTGGGAAAAATGGCTGTTACCTAGGTCAAACGTCTAGCCATTTGTGCTAGACGTCTGGTCTGTTTAAAATTTTAAAAATAGAACATGTTGCCAGACGTCTGAGCACATACGCCAGACATCTGAAACATGTATATTCTGTTATCCTCCTTTTTTAAATAATTTGTATGTGCAGATGCTTGTAAAGATTACTCAAGGAGATTTTACTATCATCTATTTAAGACATTAACAGAATGTACTAATATTTCTCAATATAATAATCCTTGTGTTGGTCTTCAAGTCTTGGTCGTGAAAGTCTACCTGCATATGGATGATATATATACCTATGTATATTGAATGCAAGTGCTTGTATAGTTGTTGTCATTGAAATCGAGGTTCTAATTTCTCCCCCTTTTTGATGATGACAACTATACAATTCATTTTATAAGAAGCTCCCCCTTTCTTTTGTAATTTCTCCCCTAGTGTGAACCCTCTCCCCCTTTGTCATTACCGAAAAAGGGTTTATGAAATAATAGGACAATATCATAATGCTATTAGTCATAAAGTCAAAGTTCTAAAGCAAATTATCATAGTCAAACAAGTAGGAATTTGAAATAAAAATTAGTAAATAACTTATTGAGAGGAAAAATAACCCCAAAGATTAGACGCAGTGTCATTATAGTCGTTATGTTGCCATTGCGACTGATCATGATATTCTTCATTTTCTTGAATAGAAAGTCCTTGAAAAGATTGAAAGTGTTCGTGATGTTGGGCTTCTTGTGGAGGCCATGAGATATCTTCACTTTCCTCAGTGTCCATAGTGATTGGAGCTTTTCCAGGAGCACGGGTCTGTAAAGGCTCTTCGACTGTTCGAGTTCTGGATGGATGTGCATGAGGTGCTGGAGGTGGTGTAGGAGACGGAGATGATGAAGATCGTGAAGATGATCGTCCGTGAACTTTCCGCATAACCTTTCCCAGAGTTGAGACGACCTTTTCTAAAGTCTTTTCTACCTTAGTCATCCATGTAGAAAAAGATCGATCGAGGCGGGAAACTTTCTTATCCAAGACTTTTTGATTTAGAGATAAAATACGTTGGTTTTGAAGTGCTACATCTCTAATACTTTCTCCTTGTCCTGCTGCAATTCGAGCCTCTTGAATTTCGGAATCAGAGTGATAACCTGTTGATTCAGAAGGCCTTGATGTAGAGGTAGGTTGTATAGGAGTAGACTGTTAGGGTTGAGGTTGGTGTTGTTGGTGTTGATACTTGAAAAATGGTGTAATACTTGGAGGATTTCTGGGAAGATGCATCAAAGATAGGAAGCGAATTCCACTTTCCTTAACATGAAGTTCTTCATATTGTGATAAGAAAGAAGGCACGTTTTGCGCTCGAAGAATTCGCATAATATATGGAGCATAAATGATTGTTTGAAGAACTGGTGTCCAGAAGCTTTTAATTTGGTCAAAAGTATATTGAGACAAATTTACTTTTGTATGACCGAAAATAGCATATAAAGCTTTATGGTCATAGTCATACACTTTCTCATGACTACCTAATCTAGGGAGTATGGTATTGACAAGCATTCGATTAAGTATTCTAGCTTGTGGATGAAATTGGATTGGTGATAATTTTCTCATGTCATCTTCCTAAATGAGATGTGTAATTGCATCTCTTGGCTGGTATCTCATATCAGGTATATCTTGCAATCGAATTCCTGTGTATGAGCAAAAATCATCGATTTCGTAGTTGAAGAATCTCCTCAGCAGGTAAAATGGACCACGATGTATTCTTTACTTTTCCAATTCTTGAATTTTTTGCCTTCCATCTTGTTCCACCATCCAATCATTAATGATTTCGTCTGTTACAAATTATTGAGAAGGTAGTTGAGAGCTTTGGCTTGTCTCTTTGCGCTTGGGAAAAGGTTTCTTAGATTTGGGTGCCATTGAGTTGAATTTTTTGGTAGAATAAAGCAAATTGATTTGGGGCTTAGGGTTTTTGCTGTAGGGTTTGGTGAAAAAATTGTAAAAGAACAGAAATGATGATTTATAGATGAGGCTGAAAAGGTGACTGCGGAGTACGATCAGACGTCTGTAGTGTTAATCAGACGTCTGGTCGTTTAGGGAATTTTGAGGCAGAGAACAAGATCTGATGTCTGAGAATAATATCAGACGTCTGAGCTGAGTTAGTCAATTTTTTCAGAAACATGATCCAGACGTCTGGTGGAAGTCACAGACGTCTGAGCTGAAACGTGCAAGTTTTTTTAAGTATATAAGCAGACGTCTATTTGATATTTCAGACGTCTGTTTGGTCCAAAAATATTTTATTATTAATAGTTGATATAAATATTCTTACAAACATAAGTATGAATGAACTAGCTTATTATGGTAAATATTATAGCTTTATATCACAGCTTGTTGTTGTAGAATAGTGACAATTTTGTTTGTATTTAGAGATTTTTGGATTGTTATTATAGATATAACTTTTTGTTTAAGAACAAGATATAAGGTATATGCTTGAATGGGTTGAGTCGTACAACTTAGAAGAACGGAGTTATTTTTTCTCCCACGAATTTGGTTTCTCCTTTGTGTCCTTTTTTAATGCTCGTATTGGAGACCAAGAAGGAGGTAGTGGACTGAATTGGGCTTCAGATGTTCCTTCTCCCCATAAGTTTACGTGGAGTTATTTGATGAGCACGTGGAGGAGTTTCGATCAGACGAGGAGATCATACATGAACACAATCCTTTGTAGGAGAATGTCCACATATGGCGAGAATGCATTTCTCCAGAAAATTGAGATGAGCTCCTTGGCGCCTTTGTTCATAAAACATTTCCCTTTGCACATCCATCATTTCTTTTTGATAGTGATGGATTTCGTCGGCTTTGTCAGAAAGAGAGGATTGTAGAAGATTAACACCATGTTTGGCTTTCTTTCCTTTTGGAGAATAGCCAGTATGATATGTAGGCGAAGGAACAATGTTTAGGGATGAAGATGATTTAGGAGTTGTTTTTGCAGGAGATGTATATGTACTACCTGATGACGGTGATGAAAAATCGATGGCAGAGTAGGTGGAGTCGTGGTCGGATGACATGTTGAAAAACTTCGATATTTATTTATAAAGGTATATATTAATAAATTTTTACTGTGATTTGGTTAAAAATTTTGATATATATATATATAAGAGTAAGGTTTTCTATTTTAAACATTTGTTTTTTTATTTGATAAAATATTAGTGGTTTGCAGAAAAAGTTGGTATAGAAATTAGATGACCTGTTAGCCACTAATGTTGAGAGGTAAAAAGAATTCCGAATTTTATTCTTGTTCTTTTTAAAGTTCAGATAAGGAGCATATTCCAAGTTCTCTTCTAAGTTTTATAAATGATTTTTCACGTAAAGGTTTTGTAAAAATGTCCGCTATCTGGTTTTCGGTGTTAATGAATTCCAAAGATATTACTCCTTTTTCTACGTTATCTCTAACAAAATGATGTCTGATATCAATGTGTTTAGTTTGAGAATGATTTATAGGATTCTTAGATGGATTAATTGCACTTGTATTATCACAAAATATCGAAGAACAAGTTATAGTTTTACCAAAATCGTGAAGTGTTTGTTGCATATATATTACTTGTGCATAAGCCAGAGCAGCAGATTTGTATTCTGCTTCACAAGTTGAAAGAGAAACACAATTTTGCTTCTTTCTAAACAATGAAACTAAAGATTGACCGATAAAATGGCAGGTACCACTTATGCTTTTTATGTCCGTTTTACAACCTCCAAAGTCTACATCACTAAATGATACAAGTTCGAAAATCGTACCTTTAGGATACAATAAGCCGTAATCTTTAGTGTTGGATAAGTAATGTAAAATTCGTTTGACTGCTCTATGATGTGATTCCTTTGGTTGAGCTTGAAAACGTGCGCATAAACAAACACTCATCATTATATCAGGTCGACTAGCTGTTAAATATAATAAAGAGCCTATCATATTACGATAAGATTTTTGATCAAAGTCTTTTCCATTTTAGTCTTTGTCTAAATATAAAGATGTACTCATAAGAGTTGGTTTACTAGTAGTGTTTTCCATTCCGAATCATTT
The DNA here is from genome assembly GCA_030737815.1 of Allium fistulosum. NCBI lineage: Eukaryota > Viridiplantae > Streptophyta > Magnoliopsida > Asparagales > Amaryllidaceae > Allium > Allium fistulosum. Next base: position 637,087,457 of record CM060907.1, on the reverse strand, counting down.
AAATAAATCCTTACAATACTTTTTTTGATTCACAAAAATGCCATTGTCCAATTGTTTTATTTGTAATCCAAGGAAAAAATTTAATTCACCCATGTGTGACATTTCAAACTCATTTTTCATTATTTTAGAAAATTCATTACATAAAATTTCATTAGTTGACCCAAATATAATGTCATCAACATATATTTGTACAACTAGTATATCGTTATTTTTATGTTTTATAAATAGTGTAGTGTCTATTTTGCCAATTTGAAATCCATAATTTTGTAGACGAGTTTTTAGTCGATCGTACCAAGCACGTGGTGCTTGTTTTAAACCATATAAAGCTTTTTTTAGTTTAAAAACATGATCTGGATGTTTTTATGAATAAATAATGGCGGTTGTTCCACAAAAATTTTTCTTTGATAAAACCGTTTAAGAAGGCACTTTTAACATCCATTTGAAATAATTTAAAGTTATGATGACATGCAAAAGCAAGGAGAGTACGAATTGCTTCGAGACGAGCTACGGGAGCAAATGTCTCTTCGTAATCAATTCCCACTTCTTGGTTATATCCTTGAGCCACTAATCTTGCTTTATTATAAATAATATTTCCATTTTCATCAGCTTTGTTTTTGAAAACCCATTTTGTTCCAATTACAGATTGATCTGATGGTCTAGGAACGAGTTTTCATACATTATCACGTTCAAATTGATTTAATTCTTCTTGCATTGCTAAGATCCAAGAGTCGTAGCTTCCTTATAATTTTTAAGTTCTGCATTTGAGATAAAAGCGACATGACTCATTTGATTTAATTTGTTTCTAGTGACTCGAGAATTTAAGTCTCCAATTACATTATCTAAAGGATGATTTTTTAATATTCGTGTGGGTGATCTTAAAACAGTTTCATTATTATCAAAAGATGAATTATTCATATTGTTTGTAATTTCAGTTTGATTTTTAGTTAAAATTTCATCTTAATCTTCTTTCATAGTTTTTTGGGAATTTTCATCAAAAGATACATGTAAGCTTTCTTCTATAATATTTGTCCGTTTATTATAAATTCTATAAGCTTTACTACGTTCTGAATAACCAATAAAAATTCCTTCGTCTGCTTTAGGGTCAAATTTTCCAAGATTATCTTTAGTATTTAAAATAAACCTTTTGACCCAAAATTTTTGAAATATGAAACTTTTGGTTTCTTTCCATAAAATATTTCATAACATGTATTCTTAGTCATCGGTCGAAGTGTGACACGATTTAATACATAACAAGCTGTGGAAATAGCTTCAGCCCAAAAATGTTTGGGTAGATTACTACTATTTAGTAGTGTTCGTGCACATTCCTGTAAAGTTCTATTTTTTCTTTCAACTACGCCATTTTGTTGTGGTGTTCGTGGAATCGAAAAATTATGACTAATTCCTTTTTTGTTACAAAAATTAGTGAAAAATTCATTTTCGAATTCTCCTCTATGATCACTACGTATAGTTTTAATTTTTAAATCCATTAAGTTAGTGATCCGTTTTGCAAAGATTTTAAACATTCCAAAAGTGTCACTTTTATGTTTTAAAAATAATGTCCAAGTATATCTTGAAAAATCATCTACAATTACGAACACATATTTGTTATGATTTATTGATCGTACTTGGGTTGGTCCAACTAAATCTAAATGAAGTAATTCCAAAGGTTGCTTAGTACATATGTTATTTTTAGATTTGAAAGTACTTTTCTTTAACTTTCCCATTTGACAAGCATCACATAAATTTTTAATTTTATAGTTAATTTTAGGAAGTCCTCTAACTAGTTCATGTTTTGCTAGTTTGTTAATATATTTAAAATTTATATGACAGAAACGTTTGTGCCAAATCCAAGGATCATCATGATATGCCGTTAAACATAAATCTGAATTATTTTTAATGTTCATATTTAGGATATATATATTATGATTTCTAAATCCTTCAAAGATTAAAATTTTGTTTTGATCGAGAATTTTACAGTTATATTTTTCAAATTTTATTTCAAACCCTTTATCACACAACTGACTTATACTAAGAAGATTATGTTTTAGATTTTCTACTAATAAAACATTAGAAATAATTGGAGAGTTAGAGATACCGATATTGATGACTTCTCTAATGCTAATGATGAACCTTTTTGAATTATCGCCAAAAGTTACAATGTCACCATCAATGTGTTTTATATTTGACAGTATGTGAGCATTTCCCGTCATATGCTTGGAGCATCCACTATCTAATATCCATTTCTCTTTATTTTTTTATTTGGATACCTCATTAGTGTGTGCCATGAAACATACATTTGCTTGCTCTGTATCACTTTCACTGTCACTATTGGATGAAGAGGAAGAGTCAGAATCATCCCATGTGACTTGAAATGCCTTTCTCTTTTTCTTAAATTTCTCAAACTTATTTTTCTTTTTCTCGATGTTGAGTTTTGGGCAATCTTTCTTCATATGTCTGAACTGATCACATTCAAAGCACTTGATCGAAGTTTGATTTGATGAATTTGATTTTCCGTTATTTTGGAATCTAGTCATTTTCTAGAATTTCTTAAATTTGTTGTAGTTCCTGGCAATAAATACAATTTCATCTTCATCCAATTCAGAATCTTCATTGCTTGCTTGAAATGCTATGTTTTTATTTTCATGGTTTTGTTCCTTTCTGGCCTGCAAATTAGCTTCATACGACATTAAATTTCCAATTAACTCTTCAACCTTGAGTACAGAGAGATCATTTGCTTCTTCAATAGCCAATAATTTTCTTTCCTAATCAATTGTTAAAGAGTTGAGAATTCGAGAAACTAAATCAAAATCAGTAAATTTAACTCTTAGTGCCAAAAGATCGTGTTGTATAGTTTGAAATCTTGAGTACATGTCAACAATTGACTCATTTTGTTTCATTTTGAAAGATGAAAAATTATTTTGTAAAATTCGTTTGTTTGACCTTAGTTGTACCTTCGTGTGTAACTTGTAAAGTACGCTATATATCATATGCAGTAGTACATAACCTAACACGTTAAAATTCATTTTTATCAAGAGAACAATATAATACATTCATAGCTTTAGCATTATTAGAAGCAGCGGTTTTTCGTGCATCTGTTCATGTGCTAATATTTGTTTCAGGTGCTACATACTTAATTTGAGTTGCTGACCATATTTCTAAACCATTTTCTTCCATAAATTCTCATTCGGGTTGACCAATATGCATAATTAGATCCAGTGAATAGTGGAGGACGTGCAGTTGACTGACCTTCTTGAAAGATACTTGCCATATTAACAAATTTTCAAATACGTGTTACTTTGATTTGAACTAACCTTGCTCTCATACCAATTGAAAGTCTATGTGGATCGTATATGTATATAGTATATGACAAGTATGTGTATGATAGTATGAATTGCACAGAGTAATAATGCAGGTAAAATTAAAAGTAATCACACCAGAGTTTTTATACTGGTTCGGACCTCCCGTCCTACGTCCAGTCCCGAAGCTCCCCTTCGGAAATACACTAACCAATTGCCCTCGCTTCGCCCGGAAGAATAGGCTTTTATACAAGAGTATTTCTTTGACAAATGTGTGTTCTATGCAACACTGATTTTGACTACAAGTACAGCTTCTTCCTATAATCTCTTTTGAGTGGTATGTAGTTTAAGCTTTAATATAAGGAAGAGATAAAAGTGTGTTTTTGAGTACTTTTGGAAATCAGAGAAATCACAGAAATATTAGAAAATAAAGAGAGAAAGTTCAGAATAACAAGTTAATTGTAATTTTCTATTTCATGTTTATTTATAAATGGTGAAGAGTTTGTTTAAGAAGTAACGACTTTTGGTTCACTCTATTTTAGTCCAGGAGTTACAATGTTTGAGGAGAAAGAGTTATGACCAAAACAAGAGGATGCAACTCTTTGATTGAAGAAGATGACTTTTGGGAAAAATGGCTGTTACCCAGGTCAGACGTCTGGCCATTTGTGCCAGACGTCTGGTCTGTTTAAAATTTTAAGTACAGAACATGTTGCCAGACGTCTGAGCACATACGCCAGACGTCTGACACATGTATATTCTATTATCTTCCTTTTTTAAATAATTTGTATGTGCAGATGCTTGTAAAGATTACTCAAGGAGATTATACATATCATCTATTTAAGACATTAACAGAATGCACTAATATTTCTCAATATAATAATCCTTGTGTTGGTCTTCAAGTCTTGGTCGTGAAAGTCTACCTGCATATGGATGATATATATACCTATGTATATTGAATGCACATGCTTGTATAGTTGTTGTCATCGAAATCGAGGTTCTAATACAGATGCCCTCCAAAAATCCATGATTACTGCTTCTGGCGTCCTCCAAAGTCAACGATGCAAGCTCTCAACAAATCCATCAAGTTTCCATTCACTCCTTCAATTTGTCCGTCGGTCTTCGGGTGGTAAGTGGTGCTAATTAAATTTAACGAAGTTCCTAAAGCTACCAGCAAACTCCTCTAAAATTTGCTAATAAATAAGGGGTTCCTATTATTAATTATGCTAATCGGGATTCCATGGAGTCAAACCACCTCCTTGATATGGATCCATGCTAGGGACGTCGCGGTCCTATTGCCTTAATGGGAAAAAAGATTTTTTTTTTAATTCTACTGCATTTTTTTCATCCTTGTTCAATAGAAAATTCTCTTCGCATGTCTATATATTTTATTTCTTTCTTGAATGGTGACATTCTATGTGCTAAAATTTATTTTTTCCAACATTCTAAAATTTTGGGATTGAAACATTCATTTATGTTAGGTCGCTAACATAATTTCCTCATTAACTTCCAGTCTTACATATGGTTTATTGCTAGTTAAGCGTCCCTTAAAGTTTCCTTATTTACGTTGCTTCTCAATGTGTATATATTTATCAAGTGATTTAATATCATTCATAAAATCAACACAGGAATAAAACAAGAATATATCTTATACTACGTCATATGCTTTTCCAATAACCAAGGGAGACAACTAGCGATTACAACCAAAAAAACTCTAAAAGTAAATTTTAGTGGAAGCTGCCATTTATCATTAACTGGTTTAAATGGTGTTGAGGTTCTAACACTACTTACTAAATTAAGATGGGTATTTCTAATATGTCATTTTATTATTTCCCATTTTCCTTAATTTTCTTTTTTGTTTCTAATAAATGTGGTCCATCCATTTCTTCAATTAATATATCCATAGTAGTTGATCATTATTGCAGAAATTGGAGCATCCCCAATTAATCCTTATTTAATCCCTTTAAACTTTTTCAAGTTTCAAAATCCATCCATTACTCCAATTTTTTCTTCCATAAATGTCATATTAAGTTTTCCTACTCAGTCCCCACTTAATCCCATTTTTCCTCCCATTAATTACAAACTTATTGCATGTTAAATTTTTTATTAGTGTCTATAATTCCCAATCCATTAATTACTAATTAATATGCATATAGTCTTAATTTATGCTGTTTATATATTTTTATTTTTAGTCATTAAGTCATCCAAGTCATAGAAATTGGAAAATAGAAATTTACATTCCAAGTCATTAAGGGTAACCTAATTTACAACCCATTTATAGATCAAGGATATCTTCACAACTTTACCAACTCCTTACAAATAGAGGTTTGGGATTGATTTCAAATTTTCAGATCAGGTTATACATTCCATTCCCATTTTATTTGTATCCTAAAATCTTTAATTTGTCCTACCTAGATAGTGATCCCTATCTAATCCAAAAAAACAACTTGGTTTTCACTATTCTTTATAAAACCAGAATTTTAGCAACATACAAAATAATTTTCAATAAATTGTTTCCATACAAATAAACTTATTACATTAAATTCAAAATTAGCACTTACTACCCCATTTGTTGTAAAACTAAAATTTTACAAATATGAAGTGCCAAGTTTAGAATCTTCATTTTTGAAAATATAAACTTAGAAACCTTTATCAAAAATTCAAAATTGCTTAGTTCTAGAAAGGAGGAAAATAATTTCCCACTGTAAACTTTTTCATCAAAGATTTATTCCTTTAAAAGCTAAAATTTTAATTCACAACATTCAAAAATTGTTTGGTGTTCAATAAAGAACTATGAATAAAACTTTCCATTTTAATGACTTGCTATAATAAAGACTCACTTCTTTAGAAAATAGGATTTTTAACCAAAAATATTCAAACTCAATTATCATTCCAAAACAATAGATTTTCCTCTATTAGACATTTATTATTTCAAAGGTATTTCTAGTTACAAGATAGTTATATCATTCTAAAAATATACATCAACATATATTGCTTTATTACTCAAAATGCATTGTCACTTAATTAAATACTTTTTATAACTTTGTTCAAAACTCTCATAATATTCTTATTTAAACAAGTTCTAAATTCGAACAGAAAAAAGGTATATATAAAATTTTCGTCTTAACGTAAATGATTTTCCTTTTATACAAAAAATATCCCAACCTCGTCATTATTTACCATCATTTAATTCCATTCAATTGTCAAAAACCCCTTATATAACTTTAAACGATGGAAAAATGGAGTAGATAAGGATAACTTCTATCTTATTCGTATTACTCCTCTTTTATATTATTTAGTACTGGATTAGAATCCCCAATGCTATTACTACCTCCTAAGTTTCAGCTACTAGTCTCCGCATTTCCTTATACGGGAATGTTCCTCTTACCTACCTTATCAGATATACTTATCCTTCTATTTTCTATTTTCCTATTTCAATCAAGTGTCATTTCCATTTATACATCCTTTAAAAACAATTTTAAATAAAATAACTTCCAAATTTATAAGGTAGAAGAAATCATATAAAAAATAAAAGAATCCGAAAGTTGAAAACTTTTTAATTCAACAAATTTTAAACTGAGAATTTAATAAATGAAAACCTTCTTTTTTTAACTCTTCAAGTCATTAGATTTTCAAATTTTCAAATTTCTTTTTGTAAAAATCATCCACAAATTTTTTTTAAAATTACATTCTCTTTCCAAAGTTTTCACAAAATAATTGATAGCATATTTCCAAAGCCGATTAAAATCACCTTCTTTCAAAATTTTCAACTTGTATTACAAAATATTTTCATTTAATAATATTTTGAAAAGCTCTTTCAAAATATTCAAGGAGTTTGTAAAAACCTTTTTATCAAATTATTTCTTATGGGGTAGGATTTAAAAATTGACTTTAATTGTTTTTCCCTTTGAACTTTCCACCTTAATCATTTCAAAAATCTAGTTATCTTCTTGTGATAATGTACACCTTCTTACGAAAGCTAGATTCATTCCTTCTTTACATCATACTTCTCGATGTTTACAAATATTATGCCTTATAATATTTAATTAATACCTAACTTTCTTATTTATTATTTCCATAAATGTCACTTTGCCCGTATTAAATGGTTATTAACTTAACGGACGTTTTCTAAAGACATTTATGTACTTATTCAAATTATATTTTAATGGTCTCATTAATATATTTAAGGGGTTTTTAGGCTCAAGGAAAAAGTTAGAGAAAAATTTAATTTCAGGGACAAGAAGTTTGTTTTTTAGGCTGAAGGACACTTTTTAGTGTAAATCACAGAATGATAGTTGTAACTATCATTTTCAGTTTACACTAAAAAGTGTCCTTCAGACTAAAAAACAAACTTTTTGTCTCTGAGACTAATTTTTTTTGCAACTTCTTCCTTGTGCCTATTTACCTGTATATTTAATTTCTTATAATTCCTCACTTATTTCACATTCATTATATAAATTTTAGAGTTACATCCTTTCTATTTACATTTTCTATCCCTATTATTTAATATGCTTATAGGGTCCATAATTATAAGGAAGTCTAGGTCCAACAAAGAAGTCAAGTACAATTCAGCTTCTAAGGTGCATCCATATGTTGTGATCATGCTCTTCTTAGTTCACTCCTTATGATATGACCTCTGCTCCATGGGTAATCGGGGTTGGAGTATAAATTTAATCCTATTTATTTTTCCAACTCATAGTTGTTTCGCTCGCCCTTTCGAAATATGGTCGCAACTACTTTTATAGTCGGAATTTATAGAGTTAGGCGTATATTTAAAATAAGTATATGTATCTTTTTATATAGTTGGGTTTTTGAAAAATATTTTCAAAAATAACAAATACGCCACTCATATGTATACTCTTTCCCATTGATTGGGTAACCTAAGCTTTAATTCCAAGTGTAACAACGCGCCATGAAATAGGCCTAAATTTCGACTCAGAAAAGGCCCGTCAAAACTTAGACCCATTCCAAAGCTGGCTATTGGTTGGTAAAAAGAAAAATAGTATAGAGCTATCTATCTATTCTTTCATAACTCACAGTGGAAGAAACAAAATATAATAACAATAACAATACTCATTTTATTTCAAATCAAGTCAAAAGTTACAAAACATAACATAATGTCAATGATAACCGTTACATCATCTTGTTCAAAATTACATTTATAGGTACAATAGAAAATAACATGAATATATAAATAACAACTGCCACAACCACCACTCTTGTCATCTTCAAACATGATAACTCCTTCTCTAACCTGTGTTGTAATGAGGAGGAGTCAGAACAACAAATGTCTAGTGAATAAAAACCTCAAGTCTTACTCTTTCAGTACTTGGGTAGTATATTTCAAAATAAGAATATGTCTTGTGTATTTAAAAACATTTAATACTACATATAGGAAAAAAACGGGTCCTCAAACAACCACTTGTTACCTTCCATTCCTAAAGTAGGTTTCCTAATCCTATAACCCAACATTATAAATGTCCAGCAATGCGAGAGATAGTACCCAAGTCACTTAATATCTTTTACTGAGAATAGGTAGATTCTGATAATTTAAGACCTTAATTGAGGTAGGCCTCCATCATTTAATACTTATTCCTAAGGCAGACTCCTCACAGGTGCCTATCTAGCTGACATTGAACGGAATCCCTTCGATCCACATAATACTTCTTTTATGGGAAGGCAGACCCTACAACAACCACTTAATATCTTATCCTGAAGCAGACTCTTTCTGAGATACCACCTATCATGCCTAATTACTAACCCTTGACCATTTAATACTACATTTAGGAAAAAGAGACAGGCCCTCAAACAACCACTTAATACCTCAAAACCTCGAAGCAGGTCATTCGTATTATAACTCGTACCCCAAAGTGATGTCTCACATTAATCCGACTATTCGTAGGTTCTAGTAGCTAGATTAGCTGGGCAGATTTACACTATAGAATTGGAACTAACCTCATGTCATCGTAGTTATTATCATAGGTGATGTCTCATATTAGCCCCAAAGTCACACTGCTGATAGCCAGACTAGCTGGGGAAACTTTTGTGTTTGACCGACCTCGCATCCCTATGACTTAGCCATAATCTATATTCACACTCTATATACGAGTATATATGCACGTCCAGGTGGACCTGCATTTAACTGTTGAGCCATAATTTTATAGCATGGCTATTAAAATACAATGATAATAAAATCAGCACAATGATTGCTTTCCATATCAACACTTTCAAATATAGCCAAAATATCTTTGAATTGCCTCATGAATTGGTTCGATGTACATGAGTAGTAAGATCCGTGCGATAACAAATAAACAAAAATGTTCTATATACCCTTTTAATTTAAACCAATTATTTTGTCAAACTGTTTTGTACATGAATTTTTTGAAAGCGTATAATAATGCTTCTCAACTCTAATGTTTATTTAAAGTATTGCTTTTTCTGCAATAAAAACATCATGTGAAAGAATATAGCAACATTTTTGGTATACACAATTTCTAGCCAATTCCAGCATCCAACCATTGCCCACCGTGTATATGCAACCTTACACCATCAAGCATGCAACCTTCTCTCCCAAAAATTGAAAGGATTGTTCGGATTTCCGTTGTAACAATAGAAAGAAGAAACAGTCTGTAAGTTTTACCTTTATCAAGCAGAATCTACGTAAGCAAAAGTTGAAAAGTTGTAACAGAACATAACAATAATAGTCTATAATTTTTCAGTGTAAAGATGCAAAATAGAACCGTAGTCCAAGCTAATATACATTCTTTTGTACTAATAGCATCATAAAAGTGTTTCATAATAGCTTTAAGTGGCATGCGTATATCCTTCAAAGTGCAACAGTTAATTATAGCAGCTCAAGTGGAAACAGACAGTAATGCCATTTTCTAGGCAAAAAACATGGTTGAGTAATAGTAAATATAAAACCTACCTTTGAAACAGCTTAATAAAACACTCGCGTCATGTAAAGATTGCTCTGCTTGGAATCTTACCCCGTCTAAAGATTGCTCTGCTTGAAACTACTTTGCGTTCTCCTTAGAAAAATGCCAGCTACAATGAAATGCTTTGCAACCTAGAACTAAAAGCTGCACTACCTAAGCATTCCAGATCTGATTTGAAGGTCATTGCTTCTATGTAGCTACCACTTCTTTGCCAATGATGAGTGCGAACCCGTGCTACGCACACGGTGGTGTGGTCCTAAAAAAATTTTTGCCTTCCTTTTGCTTGTTACTATTTATTATCAATTCGGTTAAATTTATTATTGCAGGAAACTATTGTTGTAGGAAACTCTATCCGAATATTTTTTTTTCAAACGTTGTTATAGATGTTTGGTGAACAGTCTGATTTGTAGTTATATCATTTAGTGATTCGTGTACATATATAACTCTATGTATGTTCCAATTTCGAGTTGGTTGGGCATGGTAATAGGAAATGCTGTTTATTTCCGAACAGCATTGGTAGATTAGTGCAAAATGTATGGTCATAAATTAGCTTTGCAGTTATGCTAAATTCTGATTGCTGAACTCTGAAGTCTGAATGATGGTTGCTGAATGCTGAATTCTGAATATTCACTTACTTGTTTGTTTGCATTCAATATTCAGAACAAAAAACAACATTCAACATTTAGAACAAAGAATAAGCACTAAAAAAATTCTGAATTATTTTATCTGAATAGACGGCTTTATTCAAACCACTACTAATAAAACAACATAGAAAGTTCTGATTATAAATCATAACTTGGATTCAGAACTTCTTATTAAAAAAAACGCGACCTAGTGTTCATTTATTTATGTTGAAAGCAATATGTGCAGGCTAGCAGGAAGCCGCAAACAGTGGTGGTTAAATATTTTGCACCTTGTACTAAATAACATGTACAGAATAATAAGACAATACTTACCCAATCACTGTTGCATGGAATCAAGGTAGTTGTTAGAAGGCATTACAAATGTCTAATATGCATGAAATGTGTTAATGCAAATCGTTTGGAAGACCATTAGGTACAACTGGATTTAAAAATAATAGGTATATAGCATAGAGACTGTCATGAATTGAAAACATGTATAACCAAATTAAACTTGATGTCCAATGTGTTGTTCTTTCCATTATGTAGTGTCTGTAGCTTTAGTAGGTCCAACCTTTTCTTGGTGTGGATTTTCATGTCTGCCCTTGAAGTTGAACCATGTTGCTCTGTGTATGAACCTGCAAATTGGAAAAATATCAGCTCATAATCTATTTAGTATATCAACCGATGCCTTAAAAATTTGGAACCTATGTCCGTACCGATTACCAGTTTTACACTCCAGTGATAGCCTTAAACCCTCAGGTCAATAGTAAATTATTTAGTTAATTAAATTAACTTATCATACCAGCTTAGTTCTAAGTAGATTGGAAAATGCGAGTAAGGAAATCAACAGGAAGACTTATAAGCATAAAAACTCAAAAAGGATGAGAACGTTAAATTTACATAGAAAAATAATATATGCTGATGATGTAAGCAAGTTGTTTCATAAATGTAATATTAGTTGCAACAATGTATTCCTACATAGTAGCTTTGCATGCTCTTGGTTAGTAAATTTTCAAGTGCATATATAGAGTCATAGTATGAAAACGCAACATGCATATTAGACCACTGGAGTAAAACTATTTTGAATTGACAAAACATGGGTGGAGAATTGTCAACCATATTATAAGTGAAACTATCCTAATATCGATTCTTACATAAAATATTCAAAAAAATCATCAAACTGTATAAAACGTACATTATTAAATTATTATTTCACCACTTTAAACTTCATGTTCAGCCATTGATTACATTTCTCAAAGATTTAAAACAGCATATTAATTTTTAATACCTATTCAGCCATTAACAAACATTTGAAACATAGAGTTTGTTAAATAGGATCATGCCTTAAGGGTCAATCAATATACTGCCAACTTTTCAATAATTTCACATGTTAAACAAAGCAGTAAACATTTTCAATCCGAATTTCTAGATATATTGTGAAGAGACAATACACCCATGAATCCAGTCTGTGTAGTTTGATCTGGTCCAAATGAATATTGCCGGGGAAGAGGATTAGCAGAACATGAAGTTGATATTTTTTCACTTGTAGGTAGCGTAAAAGAAGAGGTAAATACAGCGAGGATGTACCTTGGAAAGTTGATGATGTATGTAGATGAAGATCAAATTAAGTACCTTTATTCCTAGCCAATCAGTAGAACATATTTGTAGACAACATTTTTAGTGAAAGTTCCGGTTCGTCCAACAATATGTCCCTTTTCTACCAATACCTTGGTATTAGCACTTGAAACTCCTCGTGAAAGTGCCACATATAGTTTTCCATGACCAAATACATGCTCAGGTAGAAAAATACCTGTATTTTTTATCGTTTTCCCTTGTGCCTTATTTATAGTGAAGGTAAAAAACAAACGAATTGGAAATTGTTTCCGTATTAACACAAATGGTAAATTTCAAATTTTCAGGTGGCTTTAGTGGGATTCTTGGAATGAAAACTCTAGTACCAACATAATGTCCGGTGATGATTTCAGCGTCAATGCAATTCTTATTGAGTTGTTTACATATAAGCCACGTTCCATTGCATAATCCAATTTCGGATTCAAATTTCTTAACAACATTATCGGTGCTCCAAGCTTCAATTTTAAACAATATGGAGGTAGCCCGCCAGGAGTGATTGAGTTTAGAAATTCTTGTTGGTATAAATTGTGAGCATCGTCTTCTACCGCATCATATGAATAGTAAATGATTTCATTTCTAGAAAATATATTGAGTACATGTTCATTGAGCTTGTCGACATATTCATTTAGTGGTGTAATTAATGCTCTATTAACTATGTACTCTTTATCGAATGCGTTTTTGATAAGTTGAGAAAAATTGTATCTATCAACTTTGTCAGTGGATTAACATCATATTTTGATGTTATGACCATATTTGTTGGTAGTTGAATCATTTCTTCATTGATTGAAGGTTCGGTGCCATCTCCAATTTGAATTAGAAATTTTGAATATGCGATATCATTTGCTGCTCGCATGTTTTTCTTTAAATGCAAAATTTTAAATTTTTCCCATAAAAGTGATTTAATGATGCATGCATTAGTTGCTTCATTTCTTGTAGCTTTAGGCACAACTGGCAATACTTGTCGAAAATCACCTCCCATAATAAGGATTTTACCTCCAAATGGTTCATCTACATCCATTATATCTCTCATAGTTCTATCAAATGCCTCAAAAGCATAACGATGTACCATTGTAGCTTCATCCCACATAAGAACAGTTGATTGTTTTAAAAGTTTTGCTAATTTTGACTGTTTGCTTATTGAGCATGTTGATGTCGCTTTTGGTTGTAATGGAAGTTTAAATCTTGAATGTGCAGTTCTTCCACCAGGTAGTATAGTTGCAGCGATACCAGATGTAGTTGTTACAATTGCAATACCACCATCTTTTCTAACCGTTGATAGAATAGCACGGTATAAATATGTTTTTTCCGTCCCTCCAGGACCATATATAAAAAACAAACATTTTTCTTTTTTTTACAGTTGCATTCATAATTGTATTGTAGGCCTTCAATTGATCCTCATTCAATTTTTCAATAGCTAGTAAATCATCCTCGGAAATAGGAATCGCTAACTCTTCTTCTATTAGCTCTGAAATTTTATCACATTCGTCACAATCATATGCTCTTGATATATTTGGAAAATCATATTCAGTTGTGCTTTTGTTGTGTTAGAGAAGTAACATGTTTAAATCTTTCAAAAGACGATGTGTTAGAAGCATTTGGTTAGTAGTACTTGAATTTCGATAATCTTCTACCATATGATCGAAAAACTCATCCCATAACCTTCGCACACCTGGTGGATTGCAAAAAACCAAGATAGTAACAAATAATTCTCTCAAAGAAACTGGCATCTTTGTACTTGAGGCTTCGGTCAAACATTCTTTAATGCTATCATCGTTTTCTAAAAGCCCTCTTTTCTCGGCGGCATTTTTAAATGTTCGACTTCTAACTTCGTCAACAGTAAGTAAATCATTAAAAGAAGTCGGTCCTCTAATGTGATTCAAAAGTATTCTCAAGAAAAAATGTTCTCCTTCTATAGGTAGGACTGTGTATATTCTACCAATCACCCTTATTTTAGATACTCTTCTTTTCCTTTTTTTTATTTTTAATCCAAAAATAGTGCTCTGGAAATTCACGATATAAAAGTTGCATTGCCTGTTCATCAACTGAATTTGTATAGAAAAACTCTGTGAGCATTGTGTGTAGGTTGCTTTCATCGGCCAAAACTTCATTGATGGTTTGATCATTGAAAAACATAACACTTTGTTTATTTGGAAGATGTATTTGAAGACGTTCAACTGATGGATATATCTTGCTAAGAGAGAACCTAAAAATCTTCCACAGTGCTCTGGAGCAGAAATCCACCTTGCATCTATAAATTGTTGTATCTCATCATAGTTAGGTCAAGGTCGAACTTCCATTGTAACGCGGTCTGGACCTTTGTAGACATATTTGTAAAGATATTTAACGCTTTTTATACTACTACATATCTCTACATTGATGTGACAGTTATATTTATGTAGTAACCAAGGATTGTAAGGTACAACCCATCTATTATCCACCATCAACTTTTCATTTCTATCAATAGGAAGAGATTTTCCAGTATCGCGTCTTCTGTAAATTGGGTATGAATCTATGCCTTGAATAGTCACATTTGAAAATTGTTTTGGATACTCTCTTTTGCAACTACCATTTTTCATGCAAGGACAATTTCGATTTTGAGTACCACATGGTCCATGAATCATCCACTTCATTACTGCCACATGTAACTCTGATTCTTCGTTAGAATCTGGTATTTCTGCTCTAACAATTTCATCATATTCATCCGGGTTAGTCAATTTGTCTTCATCTTTGAAGATAATTAGCATATGAACATGTGGTAAACCTCTTTTTTGAAATTCAAACACATGGACGTGAGCAGCTACTTTTCCAAGTGCTCCTTCAGTGAAAATATCTTTTTTTAATTCCTCGTATTTTGCACGAAATATCCTTGTTGTTAAATCCGGTCTGTCTTGGCGGTCTTGACCGGGTAGCAATTCGGTAACAATTTCATCCCAAAGTGGATTGCATGTCATTGTAATGAATAAATCGGGTTTGCCATACTTATTTACTAAAGCCATTGCATCTTGATATCGTTGGTACATATCACGTGGACAACCAATATAAGAAGAAGGTAGTATTGTCCGTGTTCCAACATTACCTAAATAAGAAAATTTGTTAAAAACTTCATAAATATTAAATTTAATTACGTAAATGTATAAAAATGTACTTAATATAAGAGCGGGTTTTCAAATTCACAAACTACGCACTTGCATCATTTTCCCCGGCGTTTAAAGCATCTTGTAATCCTTGGTACATTTTAGCTCTGATGGTTTTTTGATTACTCCTATACCATCTTAGCCTGCTGGTATCTATCTTAACATAGTTATCAACCACGTATTGTTGAAACAATCATCCGCCTCGAAGAAAAAGCAATTTATCATTTTCTTGAATCTATAAAAGAACATTACATATTGATGAATATTAAGAAGTAAAAAATATAAATATATAAAACGTGTTATATATTAAATTGTATATACCTGTAGAATATTAGCATAATACTCATGACATGAAAATTTATTACCATTTTCATCTTGACTATTTATATCTCATCCGTAACTTCCATATGGTAATAAAATAGGATATTGCAATGGATCATAATAACCAGCTGTTTCAGGAACAGTTATGAGTTGTCCATAGTTTGTCTCAACTACAATATCTCTTTCATGTATTTCTTCATTTTCAGCTCCTTCTACCCAAATTCCAGCAACTTGTGAAGAAGTTGGGAGAGTATATTGTTTTTGATTTGAAGATTGTTCTTTTATGACCAATTTACAATGTTGGATATTTGGTTTTTTTCCAAGTTGTCGAAATACAGCTACAAATCTATTATATGTATTAAGAGCTTTTTGCAGCTTCTCCACAATTTCTCGTATCAGAGTATTATTTTCAAACAATCGATTTTCGATTTCGTGCTCTGTATCATATATGTAAAGTTGTAGAAATCTTGGACGATCATTGAATGTAGGTAGCACGCTACCTATTTTATGATATATACTACCTTGAGCACGGAACGTATATACTCCATCTCTTCCATTAGCTAAGTTCTCATCAACATGTACTCCCATTGATGTAAATGCAAACATATGGTTATAAGTATGTTTGTTTTTTCTGAAGTGTTTCCCTTCATCTGATTGGTCAATGTACAATTCAAATATCTCATCCGGTGATGAATTGACTGTAAAATTATTTTTCCATTTAAGCAGCAAAAATTATTTGATTCTCGATAAAAGAGTTTTGCTTGGCAATATGTACATATCCTTGATTGTGGTAAATAGAACTTTTGAAAACCGGAATGATCTGTAAAGCTTCTTGCACAATTATGTCTTGTGGTAGAACTTTGACATGGTTGACTAATTCTGTTTGTTCTTATGGTTCAATTCCAGTCATCTTTATGTTCAAAAGGTAATGTAGTAATGTCTTCTTTTTCTTCATTATTCATTGGTACACTAAGATCTTGATCTGCTTAAAAATTTGATAAATAAATTTTGTAAGTTTTTTTTAACATGAAGTGACTTGATAAACTATGTGGGTGATAAATTTAATATGACTTGGGTTCATAAATTATACTTTGATTATATTAATAAATATATTACTATATGATGATAATGAAGCTACTTGTACTACTTGTTTGTGTGTCATTATATGCATTCGTACATAGGCTAAATAAACTTTGGTAAATATATAATTTTTATTGTTCTCACAATATAACGTACTGAATTATAAGGAATAGTTCTCTGAGGTAATACCTTGTATACCGTGAGAGCAAGGTATCGAAAAAGAACTACCGATACTACTTGTTTGCGATGCATCATCATTGATATTCTTTTCGACTCTTCTAGATTTTCTACTACGATAAATAGTACGATATTGTTCACGTTTTGCCTCTTTGTTTTCTTCAGTCATTAACTTTTTTCTTCTTTATAGTGATACGACGGTGCTCTAATTGTTTTTCCCTTTGTTCAGAACTTAATTTAGAACAACGTTGTCTTTTTCTTTCGGCCTTGATTTGAGCATCTAACAATGCTTCTTGATGAGCCCTCTCAATGATTCTAGGGCTTCTACGCAATACTGGGGGTGCTTGAGTACATTGCATTTCTTGACGTTGGTTTCTTTCAATAATTTTAGGGCTTCTACGCAGTACTGGGGGTGCTTGAGTACATTGCATTTCTTGACATTGGTTTCTTTCAATAATTATAGGGCTTCTACGCAGTACTGGGAGTGCTTGAGTACATTGCATTACTTGACGTTGGTTTCTTTCAATAATTCTCGGACTTCTACGGGGCAATAAGGGTGGTATGCAGTTGGATTCAATTTGGTGACGTTGAACTCTATTAATAATTTCCACCCTTTGTAAGTTGGGGACTTGGTTAGCTTCCATTGTTTGATGTTGAGTTCTCTCGTTGATTCTAGGACTTCTATGTGGTTTTAACTTGGAAAATTGATTGCCTTCCATGAGTTGATGATGAAATTCACAAAGTTTCAAATGGAATTTGTTTGACCTATAATGCTAGAAAAAATACTCAATTTGTATTATAAGTGAACATCACCATTTAAGCCTTAAGAGCTAAGTTGCATATATATATATTAGTAAAACTAAAATACCTAATATAATTAATAATATGTTTCATAGTAACAGTTGGAACATGCTTTACAACATGTATATGTAGTAGAAAATATGTAAAAGATTTTTTCACAGAATGGGAAGTAATTGTAGTTAACAAAATAATTATTTAACAAAAAAATATTTAACTTATATTATGCAGTTAGTAGGTGCGGCATGTTATTATGAATAGAATATAAAAATACATATCTTCCACAAACATCATCGTATGTAATGTTTGGATAAGCTAAAAGAATATGAGATATCAACAAACTAAGTTGCTTTTGCTATTCAATTTTTACCAAATTTGAATTTCCAAGACGTACCTCTTGAGTAACAATCAAAGTTGAGCGATGAAGACAAAAAAATTCTTCTTATAATATAAACTGCAGAACAAACAAATTGAAAGTAAGACAAAAAAAGAAAAATGCAAGAGAACTTATAATATAATAATGCAATAATAAGAAGAATAAATTTTTAACAATACAATAATAAGAAATGTAAGGTTTTAACAAGGGGCTTTGCACGAAAGGTCCCTATTTCTGATGGTGTTACAAGAAAAGTCCCTGTAGAAATAAGTATGTAAATTAAGTCCCTGTTTTTTTTAAATAAGAAAACGCAAGTTAGCTTGCGCTTTTTAAATTTTCAAAATCAGAAAGCGCAAACTAGCTTGCGCTTTTCGGATAGAAAGCGCAAGTTACCTTGCGCTTTTCAAAAAATTTTAAAAGTTTTAAAATTTTCAAAAAAATTTCAAAATTAGAAAGCGCAAACTAGTTTGCGCTTTTCTGATATAAAGTGCAAGTTAACTTGCGCTTTTCAAAATTTTCGAAAATTTCGAAAAATATTTCAAAATTAAAAAAGTGCAAGTTATCTTGCATTTTCTGTCAGAAAAGTGCAAGACACTTTGCGTTTTTTTTATTTTTGAAAAATAGGGACTAAATTTACATATTCATTTCTACAGGGACTTTTTGTATAACAACATCAAAAACAGGGACCTGTGACTCTTTTCTTGTTTTAACAATGCAGTATAATAATCAAGTTTAAGCAGTATCACAGAATTTTTAATCGCAACTTACATATTATATAATTGACTGTAAAAGAAGATGCATGTTAAAAATAAGTATAGCTGTTTTTGGTGAATGAAAGATATTTGGTTGCCTTATTTGTTAATGTCCAAATGCCTCTGTTAAAATGCATACAACTCCTCCCTTCTGTCTAAAACAAATTAAAGCCTTTTGGGACTAAAAGCTTTAATTTCGACAGCACTTCACTTCTTTTTCGTCTACGCATAACTTTGCATCCAAGGGGTATATTCGTATATTTTCTAAAATAAATTAAAGTCTTTTGGGACTAAAGACTTTAATTTTTTTTGTTGTATTTGTTAAAATAATATATAATGGTTAATTTCATATGTCAACAAAATATATATATATATATATAACACTAACAATGAAATATATATTTGTTCAAATTTGGATAATATATGATTATTAAAAATTGGGTTGCGCATAAATTATATTCAAAACTTAATCTTACCTACAATATTCATAATCATATATAGAGAAACTCCTTAGCAATGTCGTTGATGAACAATACAGAGAATATGCACCTCTTTGTCCTGTAAAAGACCAGAAAAGATGAAAATCAATCAATGGTATAAAGATAGCAATGGCATCAAGAAAGCTCACTACGACTTTATCATATATACTATGAAGAAGAATAATGAATCTCAAATTCATGTTTTCATTATATGTCACAATGCTCTTAAAAGTAATATAAGCAAATGGAATAATGTCAGTATTCCAAGTAAATGATTGAGTTTCAAGCTTTAAATTTTATTCTTCGACCATATAAATAATTAGCTGTATAATAGTTTATATATTGTACTTATGTATAATTCAATTTTACTATTAATTGTGCAGTATTATAAAGAAATTCATATAAAACTATTTCTTAAAAGTTATAGTATTTAAAATCAACTTTTATGAAGTAGAAGAGCAAAAATAAATTAGATTACCTGAATAATGATCTAATAACGATTGTTCTTTTTCATTCATAATGTCTCATCTTTTTTCTTAGCTAATATTATGTTTAAAAAGGTAACCATATAGATGCCATCTTTGGACAAAAATAAAATGTTTAAAAAGGTAAACATTATAGTATGAAATAATGTTTAAAAAGGATGTGGCTTGTGCTTCGCACATGGGTCGATGGTTGTATTTAATTGCATTATTTTAGTCATCTAGTGTATTTATTTTGTCAAATTTCAGTGATTTGTAAGTGGTTTTTATTTGCAGTAGTTAAGGCACTGCTGGTGTGTTCTTGAATGTCTGTACTCGTGCATTCAAAGGTACAAGCGGCTATGATTTTAGGAATTTGTTTGTAATATTTGATCTAATTGTGCATGGGATGATGACCTACAGTGCCGTGTAAGGAAATGTTTGGTTTATGTTCAGTTTGTTTATGTATTGGTTAATACATGTGTTGCATAGGTCTGTAAGTTATCAATATTAAAGCAACTAAGTCCATCACATACCTAAAGGACATTTTTTATTCAACTTCGGAGTACTTACATACTCATACACATTTTGTATTACAGATCATATATTACATACACATGAAAATAGAAATTGTAAGCTTCCATTTATTTAGCTTCGTCCATTCGAATAAAAAAATCTAACTAATGAATGCATGAAATATTCAATAATTGTTTCATATACACCAACTATTTCAATGGAAAATTTTGAAAGAGAAAATTACCACTAATCAATGATCTTGATATTCTCGCTATACTACACTTTGAAGAGGAATTGAAAAATTAAAAATTAAGTTAGGCTTTGTAAACGCTTATAGGTTATAAAATCATACATGGCAGATTTTAAAACTATTAGTACCAGGAACTCGAGAATAAAAGGCGGACCTGTAGAGAAGACCAAAAGCAGTAGGAAACAAATTGAATGAGCTAAACTCGATCGATCTGAAAATCAATTTTCCAAGATCGATAGCTTGAAACAAAGTCGATGTGGCAAATAGCAAAAACGCGATGAAGAAAGAGCTGCCGAAGACGCCGGAGCAGAGCAATGATCAAGATGGACGCAATTACGAAGATGCATGGTGGCGATTTGAGGAACGAATTAGGGCTTTGAGATGCATTTTCAAAAATCGTAGGCTTCTGATTAATGGTTTCTCGGATTATTTTGGAGCTAGGGGTATTTTGCGTAATGTAAAACGTTAAACGGAGAATAGGGATGGCAATGGGGCGGGTCTAGGGTCCAAACCCGGTCGACCCGCCCCTGTTTTGGCCCGTCAAGACCCGCCCCATTGGGTCATTGGGGCGGGTAGACCCGTGACCCGTTCTTGAGTACTCCGGGTCTAGGGTCGGGTCGGGGCTTGGCCAACCCGCCCCAACCCGACCCGCACTACTAACATCTCATGCAACCGCTTTATTACTATAATGATTTATTAATCTTTTTAGATATAAGTGATTCTAGAATGGATATTAAAATGTCCCAGTCAATATCTATAGAAAAAATTAGAGTGTTAAGTTGCGTCATTGATAATTATACAATAACATATGTATATATTTTCTGAATTATTATTGTAGACATCATTTTTATTAACTTCCCATAGACACATTGTTATTTGTATTTCATGTATATTTGGTGATAACGAGTATAAACAAATAAATATATGCACGTTGCTACATAATTTTGAATCAATACATAGAGACTCATCGGGTCTTGGGGCGGGTCGGGTCTACCCTGACCCGTACGGATCGCGGGTACGGGGCAAAATTCCAGACCCGCACCGGGTCTACGGGGCGGGTCTGGGGCAAGGTCTAAAAAATCCGGGACGGGTATGGGGCACTAAAAACCCGCCCCGACCCGCCCCATTGCCATTCCTAACGGAGAAGGCTGTATGGATGTAAAATGGAAGTAGGACCAATGGTAGTATTGGTATTTCAAAAAGACACCAAGTAAATTAGTGGAATGAATTCTCATTATTAGTAGTAAAGATATAATACACATCTCACCATTTCATAATTAAGGATTTATAAGGAACCTTCCTTGTTACGCCTTAAAATATTAATTACTTTCCTAAGTGGGGTCTAATGATAATTATTACCTAATTAACTACACAATTAATATGTTATAATTGTACACCATTTATGGTAATATATATATATATATTATATAAAATAAAATTCCTTGGTAGATAAACAAAAGACAAAGAGCGGATGAGATTTATTTTTAAAGTAAGACATCGAATGGCTACAAAGTTAATAGATATGCAGAGTTGCAGATTGCCACAATTGCTGAAAACACATAGTTCCCACTACTTTCACACATCACGTTTGAGCACATGTCTACCCAGTTTGTCATCTTCTATTCATGCCTTTTTGCATCTTCTCAATTCACAGGCAATCATTTTTCTAATTAATTGAATGTATTTTTTCCCTTTCCTGCTTTCTTTTCCCTTCTTCCTCTACGTTTTCCTTTTCATACTACATGCTGATATGAATTTATCAAAATTTATTTTTTTTCTCTCTTTTCACTGTCTTACATACGGATTGTTTGTCAAAACGTTATAACCAATATGTATATCTTACCTTCCTTTCATGCTTTCTTCTCCCTTTCCTGTATATGAAATTTTTGTCCAACTGTTATAACTAGTAAGTATCATATTATACTAACATGCTAATGTTTTATTTTCAGCTTATAATTTGACTTTAAGGGTTATAGAGAAGCACTGTCAATATGAAATGTGTATCCTCATATCTAAAACTTTGTCTAACCTTTCAATTATTATCATGCATTATTTTCAATGTAAATTTTGTGTTATTTACAGAAAAGAGTAGTAGCTAAAAAGGAAGAATCCACCATATCAAAAACTATTGAATCATCAACCGCGGTTAGGTTGGAATCAAATGAAGATATTCAAATGATGCAAATGAAAAAAAATAAGGTTGCTAATATAGAAGCAAAAGTAGTAGTATCACCACTGACCGCTAAAACCATGGACATCGTATAAGTTCCAACCACCAACTCTATGTCATCCGGAGGTCTAATCAAAATTGCCACAAACTCTTTGCCATTAGCTGGGATTAAAGTTGAACCAAATGAGAGTGCTCCACAGGATCAACAGACTACCACCTTTTCTAGCTGGAATGAAATGACTGGCATAATGATCCTGAAGTGATTGATCCACAAGAGCAGCAGACAACCATGTTTTTCGATTGAATTGATTCAAATGATGAGTTCATTATGGCAGTGGTAATATATATTTCTTTTCCTAACTTAACATGTTATTGACAACCAGTTCTAATGGGTTTTAATCTTCACATTTGTAGATCGAATGGGTAGAACAAAACAGATACTAATTATTGATGTTGATCTTCATGTGTTTGTCTTCAAAACATTATGTTATCATCTTTCTTTTTCAAATTAGTCTCTGTTGTGCTTTGATTCACTTATTTTCTTTTTACCTGCTGTAACCTTTGGTTTCATGTATTCCTTTTAGCGCATTATTTGTGTTCATTGTATGTATTTCCCTTAATGTAGTATTTCTGTTCAAATCTATAATATCTCAATATTTGCGTGCTTTTCACTTTTGTTCCCTCTTTATTACATTTGCATATGTTATGTATTTGTCATGATGTGGCATTTCTGCTCAAAATATGTAAGTTCTCAAATTATGTTTACTATCTGTATACATGAAAAGTTTAGAAAAACCATGCAACACCATGCAAACCGCTACCTATTAATATTTAATTGATTCTATATTAAAAAAAAGCAAGGAAAATAAATATTAACTGCTAGAGCAAGTACAGTTCTGGTTGTCCATACATCAAAAAAATGTACCGTGTAGACTCAAGGTACAATACACATTGCCTGCTACTATACTATAATTTACGTGCTGCAATAAATTTGTCTTTATGTCACATATACATTCAAAATCTTTCTACACGTTTGCTTCTGTATTAAATGCATGTGCTCCAATGCTTCCATTTTTGAAGAAATTTGAGTACCACTAAACAAATTCTTATTTAGTTGATACATTAGTTTTTTCCTATTACTGCTAAATCTATACAAATCTATTATATGCATTTAATATAGACTTCATACCATATTTTCTGAATACTTTAATTTTAATTCATATATGATTAAAAAAATTATATACCGTAAATTTTTTTCCAAAAATAGCTCTAATATTTAAGGACGGCACCAAACATTCGCCTATCTCCTTAGCATGACATATTTTTCGAATACTTTAACTATTGTTCATATGTGATTACTCTAACTATGGGAAGAGATTTGAATACCAGGAAATAAATTCAAATATTAGTTGACATATTTGTTTACCTATTATTTTTACATTAAGGAATCTTATTACATGGACACTCATATTTATGGTGACAAAACCTTGCCCTTTAGCAGTAATTCCATGATTTGTTCTATCTATAGTTTGGTTACCATAAATTACAATATGACATGGCTCATGAGAAGTACTTCGACATTTTTTGCTACCTAATTCACCATTAACCAACTAAAATCAGCTCATCTATCTTTTTTCTCTCTTGACTTAAGTATATCAAATCAGGAATAATGTTAGTTCCATATCTATATAGTGCATCCATTATTATAAGATATTTGAAAAAACCTGTTGATATTGAACTAAACCTATTTATTGGAAAAAACAAGGTAAATAAATATCAAGTATTAGAGCATGTATGATGTCAATAAGTACAGTTATGGTTGCCTATACATTAAAAGAAGTGTACTATACGGACATTCATGGTAAAATACATATTACCTGCTATTGGAGAGGGTAAACCCAAAAAGTAGGGAATAATTAACACTTTATAGAACATCAAGTTGTATCCACATACATTATTTTTGGATCATCAATAGCAAATAAATTTAGTTATAGGATAGATAACACATTTTTCATAAATTAATTATTGTTTGTTACACAACTTTAACAAAATAAACG
The DNA here is from genome assembly GCA_030737815.1 of Allium fistulosum. Taxonomy (NCBI): domain Eukaryota; kingdom Viridiplantae; phylum Streptophyta; class Magnoliopsida; order Asparagales; family Amaryllidaceae; genus Allium; species Allium fistulosum. Next base: position 637,062,400 of record CM060907.1, on the reverse strand, counting down.
CTTCATACAACTTATGTTCTATATATCCAATATGAGAAGAAACTATGATTTTCCTACAAATACATCTTATGCACAGACATGCACAGACCTATAAGATTGATGAAATTTTATCTTCATGTATTTCTGCAATATTTTCCTTAGAACCGAGTAAGCTTGCAAAATAATAACTCCGTGCCACCAGAATTAAGTTATCGAATGTGTTATTTCTATATAAGCTCTTAAATGTTGCGTTTCCATTTTATATTTGAGATACATTTATAGGTATTATAAATAGTTCGTAAGGCGTAATTGTGTAGGATCGAAACAAATGGTTCATGTATATCAATCTGACCACCAGTTAAGTTATGACCATTATGCTTGCCGTGGAAGCAAGGGTCGTGCAGTATCCATAAGTAGTGACTTATTTTTCTCATTTAATGTGCAAAGCAGCAAATATGAATATTGCCATTTCAGCATGAATAACACTTTGGTGGAGTAACAATATTGTACATAGTGGTGTTATCCTAGAACCTTAACTTATTGTTTTGGAACTTGAATAGTTGAATAATATACCTATATGATTTACCCATTTTACCATGGAAATATTGATACTTTTATTTATGTGATTCATAATTTTCTATTTGAATAATCTAAACAATAATTACACTATACATCGATTTTGTTAATGTCCAACATGCATGTGTAAGGATTTTTAGAGCAAGGCCTTTGACCTAACATAATATAACATAAACAGAACATGGAGGTATATGGGATTGAGAAGTGGAACATGTTTTTCTCTCTAAATACTTATTTCCACATATTTTACTTCCAAATTTGTTTAAATCAGTGGTCATTTACACCGTATATGATATTCCACATACAATGTTTTCTATATATAGCTCTTTATTATTTATTTTAAATGGTAGTCAGGACAATATAAATGTAGTAATCAGCATGGTAGCTTTCTCTGCCTTCTTTCAGTATTATTCAAAAGAATAATATTTACCTTACATGCTGCTCCTTAGTGGACGTGATCCAACGGGAGTAAAAAATAAGGAAGCAAACTGGATTGAAGTTATAGTACAAAAAATGAAAACAAGTAAAAGACCTTTTTATAAAGAGAGACTGTTACTAAAAATTTGGATGAAAATGCTTTTGGTTGTTTTGTATGTTTATGGCAGGAGATGAAGTCCTAAATATTTTTTTAGGAATAGAATTTTTAGTAGCACAACATTCAATTGCTAATTTTTAATTTCATCGGCTCTATTTAATGGTTTTATTATTAGAGTTTTGTTAACAACAGTAATTCATTTAAGATTTTGAATATATCAAATTGGATTTGTAAAACTGTTCCTAATAAACAGTACTTGCAAACATGACGTTTCACCTTTCCTTTTGTTATATAAGGCAGATTTAGTTTCAAATTTTAATTATTTAAATGTTTGTTTCATGTTAGGTTCTATTGAATTGAAAACTGATTTTAATAGTGAATGTAATAATAACCAGGAATTGCTTTGAATGATCCTTTAATTTGCAATGTGGACAATTTATGTTCTAACTACCCAAAGCACTAAAGATGGAACCAAAACCAAATGTCTTTCATTTAAAGACATAGTTTCTTCATTTTCTTACACACTAAGCACATACTCTTTTGGAATGGTCATTTATGATTAATCAAAAATACCAAATTACATTTTTTCTTCGATATATAATTAATTAAAACTAACTCCACACTTAGTTTTTGATTGTTCTAACTTTTGTTGATAAAAATGTCATTGTCTAATTGGGGTAATGGGAACTCAAAGGGTATTGTAAGATGTAAAGATGTAATATTTTTAGTTTTTGTACACTTCATACGTAATAAGGAAGCATGAACTTTTTTGTTGGATAAGGGTGAGTTCCAAACAAATTGCATCAAAGTTAGAGTATCATGGCATTTGGTAAAAGAATTTGATTAGAGTGTGGATATAGGTTGGATATGAAGTAAATAATTAGATATTTTCTTCTTATATTATAATATATTTTCTTTTGTAATAATAAGTAATTAAAAAAATAGTTAATAATTAATATTTGTTATTTAATAGTTAATATTAACGATCAATATTTATAAATTCGCAGTTAACTTTTCCAATGAGTTACCTTACTTACGTACGTAGTAAAGTGTATGTTCCCTCCATACAATTGCAATTTCCAACCTTTAAACTCTCTTCCTTAAAAATTTAACATAGCTTTTAAGTGGGACGTATGTATGAAAAAATAAACGTAAAAACAAACGATGCTTTTGAAAGAGTGTTTTCTGATCCTGGAACGATGGCTAAATTTACCATTGAGCAAATTGTGAATAAATTTAACACCAACCAAATTGTACATATCTAACTCATCATATTGTAAGCTATGTCAAGCAAAAATTGAACCCGTGCCATCGGCATGGGCTACATACTAGTATATATATATATGCACTTATTATTTTCTATGCGTGCAGAGATTACGCTCTAACTAATGTTAAATGTTAATTCCTTTTTAACAACAATAATACAAGTACTTTTCCATATTATCAATGATGCCAAAATTTCAATATCTAAAACAAAGGATTCTGATATCAATAACAAAGGATTCAATATTCATATCCAAAATTTCAATAAATAGACTTGTATATAAAAATATAAACTCAATCTATTACATCAAACCAATGGAATAATCTTAATAATAGAAATTGCTATTCCAATTTCAGCTTTTATTCAACACCTCTTTTACGAAAAAATAAACCAGGGAATTTCTATTTAATTTTTATGGAATAAGTGATGTAAACTACGAATAAAATTCATACTTACACTCTTATCCTTTAATCAAAATTTCATAATCAAATCAAAGAATAAGGAGGACTAGAATAGAATTTGAAATTATCAAAAACCGTAAAAATATGTAATTCCATTAATTCAACATAAACAATTGAGAATTTCAATCTAGAACCGACATTTTGAATTAAAGGGTATTGGGAGGTTTTTATAGTGTTTTGTTTTCGCAATCCCAAAACCCCTAAAGCATATTCAAATCCATCATATACTAATCAATTACTGCAATAAAAATGCTAAGATTTCCACTTACATAATATCCTTAGCTTTATCTTCTTCGGATTTGCAACACCTTACAAACTCTTCCAGATCTCTCTTTTAATACACGCGCGCGCACACACACACATATATAGACACACACAAAACACACAACACCAAATAGCTCATTTTGTAACACTTTTCCGCTTTCAATTTGTAACGGTAATAACCGTTATAAATTTCTAACGGTTATTTCCGTTACGACCATTTATCACGGTTATAACCGTTACTAAATCTGGTAATTTGGTAAATAATTAACAGCACCATGGATAGGATTGTAAATTTATCCTCTGTTACTACTTTATCCCATTTCTCACCAAGAACCATTTCACGTTTTTCTTCTTTCATTCGTTCTAGGGTTATTGCCCCTTGTTGTACCACCACCTCTGCCGTCTGCCACCGTCATCTTCCACCGCCTTTACCCTTTTTTCTACCAACCTGACGAAGATGAAGGAAGATTTGGGCTAGCAGGTATTTTTTCTATGTTGGTAGATTGGAAAATCAACGAAATCGAACTTATTCACTTTCCTTTTGTCTTCGTCATTCTCGCCTGGCTGCACCTATACTGTTCTTACTTCTTATTTAAGTAATTTTTCTTCACTTTATTCAGAAGTATAACATTGAAATAACAAAATCATAATTTTCTGTTGAACTAGAAAATGGTGAGCGTAATTGGGCTAATTATAATCAGCATCGATTATTTGGGGAATGGATCGTCATCTCATCTCAATAATTTTGATTCACAGTATTAATAATTCAAGGAAACAAAAAAAGAATAAAAAATAAGAAATCTTACGCTTAATTTGAATCCATTTGGAAAACAAGAAGCTGATGATGGAAAAAGGAAGGCCTGTTTATCAAAACATTTGGTGTGGCCGCAGGCTGCCTAAAACCTTTTGCCTTCACCGGGTTGATATATTTTGCTGTTCATTCCTTTTTTGGATTCCATTTTATTATTTCTTCTTTTATTTTATTTTCAACTAAAATAATGTCTTAGTCTGTTTTGGATTGATATTTCGTTAGCGATCAAATGGCAGCTTTGCCAGAGTAGCCAAAAGTGTGAATTGGTACACTCTTTTGCTCTGTTGCCTACAAAGCTGCGCTATTCAATGCTTGATTTTCATTTTTATCTGTTTAAAGTTGAATTGCACGTGTACTTTGTGAAAATACTCTCATATTTTGGAACAAGTTAATCAAGATAACCCACAAAGCAACTGTAGCTAAAATACAATCCTCTCAGAAAAGATAGCAGACAACCCAGTCTGTGCATGCAAGCAAGTCCTTACAAAAACACACTGCTAGGATATCTGAAATTTGCTTACAAAATAGACCCGATTCTGGTTTTGCTAGGATAAAGAACAGTAGGGATGAACTAATTTGAGCTAAGAAAAACTCTGGTGAACTAACAGAATAAATTAGAACATGGTGATTACGTTGTGCTGCAGCTAAAGAGATCCAACCTGCCTTTTGACGTGCAATACCATCATAAGTCAGTTAGATAGAATACTCCTAAAAGGCTGATAGAAGCTTCATGTATTAAACTAGCAACACCTAATATATATGCATCTAACACTAGTAGGTCTGTGTATGTGAGACTTGGTGAATACGTAACTAGCAGGTATTTTTTCTATGTTGGTAGATTGGCATTTACTTTTGCATACTATGCTTATTTATCATCAAATATTCTATCAAGTATTTTGTTCTTTTTATTCCCTATTTATAAGATAACTTTCCAGTATGCCATACTGGAAGTGAATATAACATATTTTGACATCTTTGCAGAAGTATTGTATTGTTTTTTTGGATACTTTTGGATACTTTGATGTTAATGATTAGAAAAATGATAAAATTGAGAGTAGAAACTACAAAAACGACGACATCATTTTATTTTAAAACTATGATTATATGTTTATTTTTATAGTTATTTTGGCTTGTTTTATGCGTGAATATGTGAGTATCATGGAAGACGCTAAAAACAATGCAAAAAATCATAAAATGATCGATTTGGTTGGCTGTTCAATAAAAACAGACTATTTATTCATATAAACTGGGGACATTTTATTGTTTTAACTACTCAGAAATCACCTTGTCTGATACTTAAACTCCTTGGTCTGTACACCTTAGAAACTTAGTAGGGGAGCATACTTAGCTTTGAAATGGGTTATGTACATTAAATTTGAAAATTAAAGACTAAAAATTAGTCCATCTTACAAACATTGTTTGGTAAATTTCCATTGGATGTTGATCCATAGCACAGCAGTTCTACTATCCTAGTGTAAGCATAACACTAATATAATAGCTCAAATAGTGGGTGCTTTTTAAAAATGGTTGGGTCAAGTATTTTTAATGCTTTTAGTTTTAGTACAAGGATCATGATATAAATTGAATGCCATTTTCAAGTAGTCTAATTGCATTACATACGTAAGAAATTAAGAGACACAACAATAAAAGAAGAAGAGCTTTTTGCTAATCATTGTGAAACAATACAATAATATTTCAGGTAATTAATGAGAGAGGTAGTGATGTAATCATAGTTGGTCGAGGAATCATAAAGACCGCCAATCATGTTGATGCTACCAAAGAATACAGATGGAATGCTTACAAGGCAAGCTCTGCTTAATTTTCTTTAAGTTTGATTTTTGATATGTATCCAAGTAACACTTGAAAACTTTGGCATTGATTTCAGGGAAATGATAATGGTTAAGGGCATAGGTTTTGGCAGTCCACAAAAGGAAAAAGATTTAGAACATGTGATGATATCTCCTTGATAAACAGTCACCATGTCAAGGTCACTGGATGCATTAAATTAACATTGCACCACTAAGGTAATTCATTAAAGCATTCCCGTCATTCACCATAAATTAAGTGGAGTAGTTCCATGTGTTTACTTGAAATTAAGATCAACCGCTTTACAAATTTTTTTCTCTAAAAAGCAAATCGCTTCACAAATATTGCCTGCATGTTTTATTAGGGTTTATAGAAAATTAACGATACTTAATTTATCTTTCAGGAATTTCATCATATTTAATTGGTCTAGAGAATGAAGGGATCGCTTAAAGATTCTCTCAAAATTCTCGAAGCTGATATTCAGCACGCTAATGCATTGTAAGCATGCTTTTCAAATATAATTATGTTTCCATCTTTACTTTCTGATGCTTTATGGTTTGTGATATAAAAATGTTTGATTAATTCGAATCACGCCTACTTTTTGTTGGAAAAAGTTTCTACGAACATGGAATTGCTCGTATGTTCCTTCTGTATTTGGAAATTAGCTGCAGCCTGGAGGGGTATCATTTTGCTACCATATCTTCTTAGTTTTAAAAAACTGGTTTGTTAATATGTTTGAAGTTTAAAGTAAATAGTTCAATCACATGGTTAATGTAATTTCCTCCCAAATTGTGAAATTTTGAGATTTTGAATAGATTGAATGTATAACCCTCTGCATTTTTGTAATTTTTATACATCGCACACGTATTGACATACATATGTAATGTGGTTATTTGCTGTTTTAATAACTTAATGAGCGTGAATGCAACATATAGTCTGCATTTTATGTTAGAAAGGTTATTTTAATAGCCATCATGGAAAGGCCATTATTGACTGGGAATTTGAGATATATTGTGAAGTATTTTATTATTAATTATTGTACGATGCATGTAGTGACTTTGAAAGTTTCATTTGTTATGGATAATTATACTTGTTTTGCAGTTTCCATTCAGTATTGTTAGTTAACAGAAAACAAATTTAGACATTACCTAATTCCTGAAACATCAATGTTTGCTTGAAGATACAAAAGTTATAGGTTCTTATAATAGCATTTAACTTCATTTCTTGCTCTGGTTCTCTTAGGCTTAAACATGTCATATTTAGCCTTATTACTCTGTATTCATGCACTTTAGCTGGCTTTTTTTCGGTCCAGGGCTTTTACATATCGAAGAGGTGTTGCGTGTTTTCAGATGCGTATGTCATGTAGTGTAGTAGCAAATTTATTTAGATTTATGGTCCAATGGTCAGACTGTAGATTTCCTGGAACACTTGGGTTGCTTAAGATTCTGATATATAAGGTTCACATCTTCTTTATCACTATGTCTGCAAGCTAATGTTTTATAATCCTAATTGAAACTCCATTTTATGCGGTTATTTCCATAAAGTGTAGGTTTATGTTAATGATACAACAACCTTGTTTACACAAGAAAGGAAAGCTAGTATAAATGAATTTTATGGTATGTAAGTACTCTTGTCAATAAAACTTTCCCAGTATATCATTTTTCTTCATTTTCCGCCTTGTTTATTTGCTGCAATTTTTTCCAATTGCAGATGTCATACTCCCTTCTTTAATGCAATTGCAAAAAGGTATAACTGAGATGGAATATAAAAGGCAGAGGGAATTATGCATAGAAAGGTATTCAAAAAAAATGATGTTGGAAGGAATCAATTCTACGAAATTGATGCTGAAAGAGAAGAAGAATGTCTGGGTAATTACCCAGATATTCCACTTTATGCAGTTTAATTGTATGTTGATGATTGTACATGTAGTCAAAAACATCTTCATTTTCTGGATTTTCGTCACTTTACATAAAGGCTGCATCGAAATCATCCTAAAATTTAGCAATTGGGTTTTCTCTAGCTCTTAGTCTATTCCAGGCCTTCAGATTTTGTTTAACAGTCTTCAACTTGTGCATAAGTTTATGTGTTGATGTACCCCATGTATCCGACTTAAGCCCCTTATTAATGCATTAGTTGTATCCGTGCATATGATGCCAATTATTCACATATCTAAATAGTGTATCCTTTTCAAATGGTTTGGATTCGTTGTATGTATATGTTTATTTTGGTGTTGGTTTTTAGGTTAGGGAATTCAGGATTCACATTGTTTGTAAATTAGTTGTAAATAAATTAGAAGGAAAGTTAAGAAAAAGGGTTAGTTGAAGATTTTTCTTACTCATTCTGGTTTCAAAAATGACAAAGATATAAGAAAAACTTTTGTTTTTGTTAAATTGTAAACAATTGAAGATTAGTTGTTTGTATTTCTCCTCCCACTTTTGGTTTCACTTCCTACCTTTACCTGCAATAATTTTTTTTGTATGCGTCAACATTTAGCTGGTTCTGCTGAAATTTTTTTTAGGACCAACTTTGTAAAGTTTTGGCTATTTCTTCACTGACCCAAAACGAAAATGCAACTAGTTACGCTAAGTTACATAGTTTAAATATGAATATTGGCATGCATACTACCAACGTGCAAACCAAATTAACCCCATCAAAGTTTCATTATCTACAAACCAGACAACATAACTTCCATTCTGCAATGAATAAACGCTAACACTATCAATCCAACATGGGATTCCATCTTTGTTTTTATGTAAACCAAGAAGATTTTACAAGTCAGAAATATTAAATTCTATGTTTCTTTAAAATTTAGAACAAATATTTCCCCCGTTGAAAAATCCAAATTAACTATTTCAGTTTGAATCATAAAATTGAAAATAAACCTATTTCAAAGTAAGGTTGTAATTTTGAAATTTAAAAAAATAAAATTCAATATACTCACAGATTTTCACTTTTTCCCCATTAAGAAGTTTATCTGCAATTCCCACCTGTAAACAAGTATAGAAGATCCATTCTTCAAATAAAAAAGATCACAATACGTAGGATATGGATGAATTTAGTAGCCCAAGGTTAAAGGATAGATAGTGAGTGGATAAACCATTAGTACCCTGTGAAGAGAAACTACTTAACCATAAAAGTACATAATGAAAGAAGATAAAACGTATTAGTGCAGCACGATTGAATATTAAGATTTAAAATTTTGTGCAACTGCAAGCAAATGACAGAGGATTCACACATGACATCCTATATTTAAAACACATAATCACATGGTAAAGAAAAGAGGGTATTGCAGAGCATGAAGATTCACGCATAATCCTATATTTAAAACACATAATTACAAACTCATTTTTACAGTTAGTAAACAAGAAAAAAAAGCTGGATGCTGTTACTAAAGATGTATCCATTCTATCTTTTTCTCTATCGTTATGCACATGCAAACTTGCAACAATCTGTGTGTTAGTTGAATTACATAGCATTTCTCTTATGATAATGCAGTAAATAATTTGAAGCCATTATTTAAACAGTGTAACATGCTTGAAACATAAGATGGTTAACCAATACTTTGGTCATATAAAATCCAAGATAATAGATATAAGATGCTTCAATCATATGTGTATTTGATTGTCTTTAGTTCACCATTTTCCTGAATTGGTTGTTAATTCCAGTGAGTTCCATAATTTGAACCACACATAATGCAGCTAGGAATACGTACATCCAATTAACACAACGTAATGCAGTGATTTCCAGTGAGTCCCATAATTTGAACCAAACGTAATCTGAACCAAACGTAATGCAATAAACACAATGTGTAATCTTGTTGCTCGATGGTGATTTTTTGGATTTGGGATTAGAATTGGCTTCTTTAAGAAATCTTCAGATGCTTCCACTTTTTTTTTCCTGTTGTGTAGGAAGTTTGCACTTTTTTAAGAAATCTTAATGGTAATGCATAATTTACAAATGAATTCATATATATGCATGTAGGAGGCGAAGAAACCGGAATGCAAGCCTGCACGAGAATCCGGACGAGCCACTTTTTGACGCACCTCAAAATGGTCATTATACATTGTCCGAGTTGGTTGATGGTGGTTTTGTAGCTTGGCCGGAGTTTCGTATTCGTTGTTTGCAAGCTTCTAGATATGTTGTAGTAGTGAAATTTGAAGTTGTCACAATGAACTTTGTAGAATTTGATATGTTCTGTTTCGTACGTTTGATGTTTTATTTGCTGATTTGATGATATTATAGTTTTGAAATTTAGTCTTGTGTTTACTATTGTTGTAAATTCGTATAGATATAGCTGAATGAAATACTATTAGATGCTGAATAAGATAAGGTTCAGTTGTACCAAATTTGTAACACTTATAAGTGATGATAATTTTGCTATTTACTTATGCAAGGAATTCTCAACGGTTATAACCATTGAAAATTAAGATATTCCCAACGGTTATAACCGTTGGGAACGTGAAGTAATTCCCAACGGTTATAATCGTTGGAATAACCAAGATTCCAAACGGTTATAACCGTTACGAATTATGGTATTTTTCCAACGGTTATAACCGTTGGGAGAATTATGGTTATTCCCAACGGTTATAACCGTTGGGAAGTATGAAAATTACCAATGGTTATAACCGTTACAAAATATGTAAAAAAAATTATAACGCACCTGCTACCAACGGTTATAACCGTTGGGAATTAGATTACCAACGGTTATAACCATTACAAAATGACAGTTCTGGTGTTGTGATAAGTGATAGGATTCTGAAAAATTAAAGAAAGATGGATTGGAGGAATTATTAGAAAACTAAATAGGATTCTTACCTGAATTTATAATGGAGTTTCTAAATCTATTGGAGAGACTGAGTGGTAGAGTTTTGCTAGATTTTCCAAATATTTTATGAATAAAAGTGGAGAGGATATGGATATATTTATAGAGGTTGAAACGCACTAGAACCATATGATGGAAATAGATTAAAATAGAAAAATCTGGTACGCTCATCACATTAAAAACCTATCCCCCACCCCTAGGTAATGGTCGACCGCCCTTATACACCGGTCGACCGCTAGGGTTCGACCGGTCGACTATAAGAGTCGACCGCTCCCCTTATACTTGGGAACGTTGTTTATTTTACCGTTGTTAATTTACTTTATTCCTTATTTACTTTTTAACACTAACGTTAACTTTAACGTTTACTTAACCCCCAAATCTAATCTTAATTAAATTTTAAATTTTAAATATTTAAATTTATTCATTCATTTGAATTTGAATTCTATTTAATTATTTTAAATCCGAAAACTTCAAACGCTCATAACTTCTTTATTTGAGCTCCGCTTTCAGCATATTATATATGGAAATTCATCAAAATTTCATCATGAATGCAACGGTGTAACTTTTGTAGCCAAATTCTAACTTTTGTAAAATTTCCATTTTTACTCCTATCTTATTTAATCTAATTTATTTATTTATATTTACTTTTTTATCTATTTACTTATTTATTTATAGTTGATTTTACGGGATGTTACATGTTGCTTGCTGATTGTTTATTGTTGCTTATTGTTGATTTCTTATTGCTTATCGTTGCTTATTTTTGTTGCTATTGTTAGAATATTGATTGGTATTACAAGTTGTTGCTTGTATTTGTATGTTTGGTAGTATGTTTGTAAATTATTGTTGTCTGTTTCTACTTATGTATTTGGTTGCTTGTTTGTTAATTATAATTACTTGTTAAAGTATGTTTGGAGAGAGATAGCGATAACTATCTAAAATAAATCACATGTCATCCATGGCCATTTTAGGGGTTGAGGTGAGATCCATATGTGTCTATTTTATTTTGATGTGATTCGAAGTCGATGGTATATGTAGATATCTACTCATTTATGCTTACTCTACAATGGATAGTCATGTATAATTTTGGTGGTATCGGTTACTACGATTGATTGTACATGCTTTAATATCATGTTATTGCATTAAAGATGCTTGTTGCGTAGTTGTTGTGACATGGTTATTATAGATGCTAGTTGCATTGGATGTGCTTCTTGCATAGTTTGTTGTAACATGTTTATTTGAGATGCTTGTTGCACGGTTTGATATAGCATTTTTATTTGAGATGATTGCTACATATGATTTAACATGCTTAAATTCATGATATAATATTGTAGTTGTGTTTAATCCTCTTTGTTGAGTACATGATTAGGTACATGGAAGCAGTTATTGGCTCTTCAGATGCTTACTTGCTTTAATTCACATCTAAATGGTATGCTCTTACCGTGAAAGAGGTACGTAAGATCTATAATGTAGATAGTATGGATATATATATATATGCTTGTATGTCCTCAGATGCCTCAAATATTGGATGTATGTGTGTGTGTTGTTTTGGAATTTTTTTGGAGCTAGCCCCGCAAAAGAGATGTTGCCGAAATTTTCCAAAACAAGAGGACTTTAGAATCCTAAGGGTTAGGATTGAATTCCATGCTTGGAATTTTGGCAATTGAGTTGCATTGTCGTACTCATAGAAATTTCGGGGTTGAAATTCTTTCAAGGAAATGAGAATGTAATAACCTACATTTTTACGACTGGATATTTAAATAATTAATTTAAATACCGAATCGTTAAATAATTGAAGGTCCAAAATTTTATTTTTCGCATACGATTGAATTAGGACCTGAGACCACTTCCGTTGAGTCTGGATCGACGTTACAAATTAAGATGATTATAAAAATTGCTATATTTAGAGTCACGGTATTTTTACGATTTACGTATTGTTATACGTATTTTATAAAAATATGTGCATAGTCGGATCCAGTGGGATCTCGACTGATGGTTGGTGATTCTGGGATGAGGACTTCATTATGAGACGTATTGTAGAGGAATTTTTGGAATCGGGTGATCCGATGGCCAAAACGACATTGAAATGCATGAAATTATCGTTCTAGAGTGCTGCCTCAGATAGCAACAAAATCTATACCATTAGGAGTCCTTTGGTTGATAAAAATTGATGAGATAATATCCATTGAGATCGTGGTTAGGAGAGCTTCAAATCTATATGGGATTTGGAGGGTGTGGCGTGACTTGGTCGAGATTGACCTTCTTGATGTCGAATTAGGGTTAGCATTCGTCGAGTTAGAGAGGGAGCTAGGCTAAGTGGAGTGTGTCGTTGGGTTTCTCATGGAAGAGTGCTCCTTCCTGTACAAACAATGTTAACTCTGGTGGTGTTTGGTGAATCGCGACATGAGGTAGCTGATGGGGGCTGCTATTATCGCATTTTGATAGAGGGATTTAGGCCTCAAGTGCTTATGACCATCATGGAGAGATCGCAAAGTGGAGTACGATGGATTTGGCCATGCGTTGATTCGTTGAGAGTTCAGTGAGAAAGGGAGATGATAAGTTGTAGCCATAGGTTGTGCACATTGACATGTACAACGATGTGCAAATTGGGGAAGATGATTTAGAGGTAATTGGTTTATTAGGAGATTAATTAAGTTAATTAATATTATATTTTGAATTCTCATAAAATTTGTATCTCTTACCTATGAGGTCCAATCGAGATGCGGTCTTCACCGTTGTACTTATAGTAAAATTGCCTATGACATGGCAGAGATATAAAATGGATCCGAACACTTGAGAAATTACAATTTAGGTTAGTGGAATTAATACTTAGAATTTATATGTAGTATAGATACCTGTAATTATATACATATGCAATTATTCCCCTGATTGATTGGATTGGTTTGAGTAGATATGCAGGATTGTTGATTAAGATTCTGTATATACATATTTTGTTCTATTCGTATTGAATAGGGTTAGATAGAGATTAGAACATAATTATAAATTAATGAAACTCTAATTTTTTGTTATATTAGTGATATAAACACTAGTATATATTTTACTACTCATCGAAAAATAAAATTATGAATTTTAAAATAAGGTATAAGGCTTAATAAAGCTTAATTAGTACTTATGAAAATTATTTAAAGTAAAGAAATAATTTTTATAAGTGAATGTTTTATTTATAAATATTATTTATGTAGAAGAATAATTTTATATATAAAAGAGATATTTTATAAATAGTATGAGATTTTATAAAATAGTAGAAAAGAGATATTTTATAAAATGGTATGTGATTTTATAAAATAGTATAAAAAGGTATTGGAATTTTATCGAAGAGATTTTAGTAAATAAAAGTAAGATACGATTAAGTAATCTAATATACTTATTTAAGAATATGTGTATGTATATGTGCATAGACCTGGGTATTAAGCCCTTGTAGTGTGCGATCAAACGGGGATTCTTCCCCAGTTTTAGATGTGGGCTCGTGTGGATCTTTAACCCAACTTCGAGAAAGACAGTGGGCTATTCCAAGAGGCAAAGTGCAAGACAAAGCTCGGATCCAGATGTTAATGTTAAGTGGTTCATATGGGACCAGTAACAATCAGGCATAGGATCCAAATGCTAATGCTAATGTTAAGTGGTTCGTTGTGATAGGTGTATATAATTACGTGACATTATATTTGATTATATATATATGTATGTATGTATATATCCATATGGCATCGGTGTTCCTTTGTGATCCCAATGACATATTATACATAATATGCCCATCGTTTTCTTTTTGATAGAGGCGTATGCAATTTATTTGAGAAATCCTTGATGTCCTAGAAGGGGATGATGACAATCATCTACTATGGGGTCATAAAACACCAAATTTTGTTTTAGAGGGTATGGTGTGATCCGTAAAGGTCTCGGGTATTTAGAGTAGATCGTATATCACCAAAGCTCTTTTGAGGGGGTACAGAGGGATCTAAACGAGACACATGTTTCAGGATATGGCTCGGGCTCTAAGGTATTATCAGGTACTGACTCTATTTATTATAGTGACTAGGTTTCAAGTATATAGGATAGGCAATATATCACCTAAGCACTTTTGAGAGGGTACGATGAGATCTACACGAGACCTATCTATCAAGATGTGGCTCGGGTCCATGGTATAATTTGATAGTGACTCTATTTATCTTTCACCTTCGAAGGGAATCGTTGGACCGTGATAGATGTATGTAGTAGACTTCACCCATCAGAAATGACAGGTGTCAATTTGTATTCTTTGGATGTCTTTCATTTCTATGGTGTGCATGTTATTACTTGGCTGATGTTATTGTTGTTACATTTATTATTATATTATACTTCATGACAGACTTATATTATGATTACCCTATTTTGGATGTTGTGTTACCTTTATCATAGTATGTTATTACTTTTCAGTCATAATATATTAGTTGTGCATACTCGTTGATTACAGGAAAAGAGCAAGTTACGGTATGATCTTCTATCTTTAGGATAGATTTACCTTATGTGTTTATAGATAGTTCAGATTATCCTTGAGCCACAATTATGCAAAGGACCAGCTATGCCTTAGTAGTTCCTATTTATTTGTATATAGTTTTAATTTACATCATTTTAAGATAGTTCCCCTCACACCACGCTCTATGTCTGACCCACGTTTTATCTTTGTCTATTTATGTCATGACAACTCTTGGGTACTTGATTGAGTATGGAAGTTAGGTGTTTTTTTGGGGATACGCTTTCAGGACGGCTGGAGCATTCTATGTAGGCGATGTTACTTCATATATATAGTTGATATTGTACTACTACATGACATATATATATATATATATATATGAGACTTGATGTATCAGATATTATATTCAAGACTCCATCTGTATAGAGCTTGATGTATTTTGACTTTCTGTATTGATATTCATTTATGAATTATTTCTACTAGTGTAGTCTCTTATATATATTGTTATCCTGTTCCGTTCATATATATTCAGTATATTGTATATTTTCATTTCGGTATGAGATTCTATCGATATGTCTTAGTATAATGTTTGTTTTAAATTTTCTTTCACAATCTATCTTTTCTGGTATTTAAAAGACAGAGTGCTAACTAGGTTTTTAACCTAATAGAATTCAAAGGGAACTAGTACATCTACAACAAGTCAAAATATCTCAAGGATCGACCAAGAAGACCAGAAGGAAAAGACGAGAAAGACCAAAGAAGAAAAATACCAAAACAAGCTAAGGCGATGGATCGCTAGCGATCCATAAAGCTTGCCCATGGATCCTCCAGTCCTCTTGCATCATGATCTAATATGTTTCCTAAAGACGCTTGCCAAGTTTCATAGCATGTGCCAAGTTTCAGTGCATGCCAAATAATCTTGCTCGAGAAGTGAAGACTCACCTGATTGAAACTGTTTGACCAAAAGCAACTAACTTAAAATGGACCTATAGAACTCATACGAAGTCAGATTGACTTGAAATTTTTAAAGAGCATTTAGAAGACATAGAAGAAGGCTCACAAAAAAGAGAGAGCATTTGTAGTTGATTTGATGGACCGCTAGCGACCCATATAGACTGGGTCCCTCAACCTTAAATTTTCATGGTGGGTCCCTGTCACCCTTTAGAGTGTTCTTGCAAAGTTTCATTCAATTTCGTTAAGATTTGAGCGAGTTATGGATGATTCTTCTAGACCAGATGACCCATAAAGACGGATGATCAAACTAACTCCAAACGACTTGATATTTGGACAAAGCACTTAAATAGAAGTGGAAATTAAGGAGGCATCCCTATCATACTTTCATATTGTAAAGCGGGTCCCTGTCAAAGTTTCATTGTAAAGCGGGTCCCTGTTTTCTGGAAACGAAGAAAAATTATTGCTGAAATGTCAGCAACTTTTATAAATAAGTGCTGATATTTCAGCAACTATCTGTGTCAAAGTTTTATTGTAAAAACAAAGAAAAATTATTGCTGAAATGTCAGCAACTTTTATAAATAAGTGCTGATATTTCAGCAACTTTCATAAACTGTGTTCACAGTGTACATAAATGTTGCTGAAATATCAGCAACTTTTATAAATAAGTGTTGATATTTCAGCAACTTTCATACACTACGTTCACAGTGTACAGAAATGTTGCGGAAATGTCAGCAACTTTTATGAAATGTTGCATCATGCTCTGCAATAATCGTGAATAAAAAACAAGGACCTAATTTACACTGAAATTTAGTGAAGGACTTTTCGTGAATTTTGAAACTTAATAAGGACCTGTGCCAAAAGTACCCTAAATAGAAGGTAGAAAGACAACCAAATAAAGATCACTCAAAAATATGCTAAGTTGATGGATAGTTAGCGATCCATCCCCTGTGGATAGCTAGCGATCCATCCCCTGTGGATAGCTAGCGGTCCATCAAGATAGGATGGATCTCCCTCAAACTTTCTAAGCTCATTCGTAGCAGTAAGTAAAGGCTTATGGTAGAAAAATATGCAAAGCTGATGGATAGCTAGCAATCCATCTCATATGGATAGCTAGCGATCCATTGCCTATGGATAGCTAGCGATCCATGGAAATGACTCAGATTGATTTGAGATTTTCAGTGAAGACTTGGCATAACAATTGGACTCTTTAGCACTTGGACTTCTGGCCCAACACCCACTGAATTCTCCTATAAACACTCACCTACCTACAAATAGAGATGGATCTTTCTGGAGAGAGAGCTGTCATTATTTTACCGGAATTCCTTCACTTCTTCAACTTTCTTCTCCCTCACAATAGTCATCATAGGGGTTACTGTGATTCTCCAGTCAACCCTTGTACTTGTGACTTATTCTAACTCATTGTAACTTAGATCTAAGGACTAACTAGTTAATATCTAGAGAGATTCAACTAGTATAATCATAATACAGATTGATTAAAGTGGACGTAGGCTAGAATCAGCTGAACCACTATAAAAATTATGCGTCTCTTTTCTTACTTCTTTTGTTTATTTGTTGTTTATCTGAGATTTATGCTGCTGATTATCTGCACTAGTGCTTCACACTTGATCCAGAGTGTTGATCCTGGGTGTTGATTATTTTGGTGCTTTCACTGATAACCTTGAACGAGATCTGAAGAACTGAAGTTTGAATCTAAGATTCAGAGAAGATGAGTAGACCTAATACTAGATATAGAGTTGTAGCAAATCAATCGGAGCCTGAGGGCAGCCAAGAGGTGTCCTCAATTTCTCATAACCCCATCTATGTGATTAGAAAAGAAACGGAAAGGACGATGAAGGAGATGCAAGATGGGACCTTGCCTAAGCAACAATATATGATGGATAAGTCCTTCCAGAGGATGGAGCAACAAGGGATAGCTAGATCCACAGGGAATAGGAATCAAACTCCAGGGAACAAAACAAGAGCTGCCGGAGTTGGATTGGAACAAGGTGGAGTCTTGCCCCTTCGTCCAGAGCAACCGATACTTAGGGGCAACACTGAAATCAACAATAGGACCCATTGTAGGAGCATCTAGAGTTAGAGCAAAACAAACTAAAATAATGCCCACATGACTCAGGGCACGACAGATTTGGATCTAGGATAAGCTTTAATGCTTGGAACTGGTGATGTTGGAGCTAGAGTAGATAATCAGAGTACGCATACATGACCTCATGAGCCAAAACTAAAATCCCATAGTTGGAACAGGGGCAGGTTCATCCCTTACTCTCTATCTTATGCTTTTCCTCCTTTAATAACCTCAGGCTGCTTACACATGTACGGGATCCCAAATGGTCCCTAGGCACGCTCTGATTCGGATGCCTTATATGAATATTTAGGACAACAATGACTCCAGATCGCTTAGACGTGTGCTAAACCTAGATTGTTTCCTAGTCGCACTCTGAGTCGGATATCCGTGATAATTGCTTAGGATAATAATCTCAGACTGCTTGGACGTGCACAAAACCTAGATTGGTCCCTTGCCACGCTCTGAGTCAGATGTCTAGGATAGACATCAGGATTTCTGCTTATATAATTTCTGCTTGTTTGCTTTGATTTGAAATTTGAATTTTGTAAAATCCATATTTGATGTGATAACTAATTCTGAATGTCACAGAGTCCCGACCGAAGAGACGGGATCAGAGTGCAAGGTGCAAGTCCCCTTGTCGGAGAGCGAGTGGATGGACTTGTACGATATCGAGCGCCATAGAGTCTTAACCATAGAGAAGGGACCGGAGTGCAAGAAGTAAGTCCCCTTGCCAGAGAGTGAGCGGATGGGCTAGCTCAATCCCTCTTAACTTAATAAGCAAATGATCCAGAGAGATCATCCCCCTTAACTTAACAAATAAACGATCCAGAGAGATGGTCCTCTTAACTTAAAACATTACACGATTTGTAGAGATCGTACATTAGACAAAATATTAAACGATCCGAAAAGATCGCGCATTAAACTAAACATTAAACGATCCAGAGAGATCATGCATTAAACTTAAACGATCAGAAGAGATCAAGCCTTAAAACAGATTTGATTTAATAAAAGGATTTGAATGTCTTATAAACAGAATAAAACTGATAAATCCTAGACGAACATATGATGATTTCGATACATGTTGTAATTCTGATATATGATGTGATTTTGATATATGATGTGATTATGATATATGATGTGATTTTGGTATATAATGTGATTTTGATATATGATGCGACAACTCTGAATGAGAAGAAAAAATTGATAGTGATGTAAATCCCGAATGAACATGGGACAATTAGAGATGTGTGATGTAAATGGAGATATGTGATGTAATTGGAAACATGTGATTTAATTAGAGATATGTGATGCAATAACTCCAAATGAAATCAAAATGATTGTGATGTATTCTATACACCTATGTAGAGATAGAGTCCTAGGATTGAACAGGTTTGGAACAACTTGTAATTGATGAAAGAATCCAAAGGAATTGGACGGTTTGCCAAGGCTAAAGCCGCTGGAAAGCTCAACAATCAAAGACTCGTTACTGGAATTTGTTATGGAGCAAAGCACACCTTTCATTCAAAAGACGTACTTTGGAGGGCAGGTGTAACCAGGTTTTTAACCCAATAGAATTCAAAGAGAACCAGAACATCTACAACAAGTCAAAATATCTCAAGGATCGACCAAGAAGACCAGAAGGAAAAGAAGAGAAAGACCAAAGAAGAAAAATGCCAAAACAAGCTAAGGCGATGGATCGCCAGTGATCCATAAAGCTTGCCCGTGGATCCTCCAGTTCTCTTGCACCATGATCTAATATGTTCCCTAGAGATGCTTTCCAAGTTTCATAGCATTCCAAACAATCTAGCTCGAGAAGTGAAGACTTACTTGATTCAAGCTGTTTGACCAAAAGCAGCTAACTTAAAATGGACCTATAGAACTGATACAAAGTCGGCTTGACTTGATTTTGGGAGAGCATTTAGAAGACATAGAAGAAGGCTCATAAAAAATGAGAGAATTTGGAGTTGATTTGACGGATCGCTAGCGAACCATCTAGACTGGGCCCCACCATCTCAAAATTTTATGGTGGGTCCCTGAGACCCTCTATAATGTTTTTGCAAAGTTTCGTTCGATTTTGTTAAGATTTGAGCGAGTTATGGATGATTCTTTTAGACCAGATGACCCATGAAGATGGTGATCAAACTAACTCCAAACAACTTGATATTTGGACAAGACACTTAAATAGAAGATAGGAAGGCAACCAAACAAAGATCACTCAAAAATATGCTAAGTGGATGGATAGCTAGTGATCCATCCCCTATGGATAACTAGCGATCCATCCCCTATGGATAGCTAGCGATCCATCAAGATAGAACAGACCGCCCTCAAACTTTTCGAGCTCCTTCATAGCACTAAGTAAAGGCTTCTAGTAGAAAAATATGCTAAGTTGATGGATAGCTAGCGATCCATACCCTATGGATAGCTAGCGATCAATCGCCTATGGATAGCTAGCTAGCGATCCATGAAAATGACTCAGATTGATTTGAGATTTTCGGTGATGGCTTGGCATAACAACCGGACTCTTCTGCACTTGGACTTCCGGTCCAACACCCATTGAATTTCCCTATAAATACTCACCTACCTGCAACTAGAAATGGATCTTTCCAGAGAGAGCTACCATTACTCTACCGAAATTCCTTCACTTCTTCAACTTTCTTCTCCCTCACAACAGTCATCAAGGGAGTTACTGTGATTCTCCAATCAACCCTTGTACTTGTGACTTATTCTAACTCATTGTAACTTTGATCTAAGGATTAACTAGTTGATATCCAAAGAGATTCAACTAGTACAATCATAATAAAGATTGATTAAAGTGGATGTAGGCCAGAGTCAGCTGAACCACTATAAAAATTCTATGTCTCTTTTCTTACTTCTGATGTTTATTTATTGTTTATTTGAGATTTGTGCTGCTTATTATCTGCACTAGTGCTTTCACACTTGATCCAGGGTGTTGATCCATTTTTTGGGTTAACACAGACGTTGTCATTCGATGCTGATTTTAGGGTATTAAGAAAGTCGGATTGTTATAGTAAATGATAGAGAATTTATACATGGTCTCTCTAACTTTTGTAAATTGCAAAACCTTGAAGAAGTAGAGAGAAGGAGAGTGGATTCACAAAGTATAAGTGTATGTGAACAATATATCTTTTCTGCAAAATGCAAAAGTGTATAGAGTGAGAAAAATAAGAAAGAATTGCTTTAAAATTTCGTTGTCCAAAGCATTTAAATAAAAGAAGAGGAGATGTGAATTTTCACAGAAGGGAAAGGAAGTTTCTATTCGTTTAAAATCAAAAGTTACAACCAAAGAATAGTATGCCAACATATTATTTTGGATATATCGACATATCCTAGTGTAAAATGACAATCTTTGCATAAAAGTTATTTGAACTCTTTTAACTTGTAAAACCAATATAGAAATTTTATAAAAAAAGGTTATGGAAAATGAAATAAAGAGTTTTTAAAGAGAAATTCAAAGATTCGCTATGGGATCTTTAACAATTAAATCTAAGACTTGATATACTTTAAAACCGACTAACTATTTTCTGTACTCTTCCAGCCTATGTTCTTCGAGTCTCTTGTATTCTCCTAGCATTGCATTTGAGTATCCTTTGTTCCTTTTGATTCCCTTGATATGCTTGACTCCTCTTGATCTCCTTCGATCTGCTTGAATTCTCTTGATCTACCTAGTATTGTACTTAAGTACTTGTATTGATCTGCCTTGGTGTCTATACTACATCTTCTCTTGATTATTTGCCAGTACCTCTTGATAGAATTCTGATATTTTCTGTACTATATCATACACAAACTTGAAAAATCATCAGTACTAATATTATTTCGGTTGTTATCATCAAAACCAATACTTGTGATTCTAACATGAATATGATATATGTATTGAAATTTCCATATTGTTATAAGTGAAAATTAGGATGTGCCCCTTATTTTCAAACTTAATACACAAAAAATCTCTTCTCAAAAACATGTTTTACGGAACATCCATGTAATTATTTTCAGTGAAAGTGTGCAGTTTATACTATAAATATTTACGGCTAAAATAACAAATATTTGCAGTACATACTGTAAATATTTGCAGTTCTAACTATAAATTTTTGTAAAATAAATATTTATAACATAGACTGAAAATATTTTCAGTGTAGATTGAAAATATTTGATTGTATTTTGTACATTTTCGCTGAAAATAATTAAAAGAGTTTTTCATGAAACCTGTTTTTAGGAAAGGGCGGAAGTGAATTTTTAAACTTATGAAGAATGTTTAACAAAACATACATTTTATAATTTATTAGACAACCTACTAAATAAACTGACTTTATTTAAATATCTTAAATTTTACATTACATAATGAATTTAAATGTGAAATATTAAAATGGAAGTGAGGAGGTTTTCTAAATAATTGATTTTTAGAAAAAATATAGGTATTTGAAGTTAAAACAGGGAAATGCAATGCATGATAAATTTACCGAGACATATGAATTATAAATTAGATTTGTTGTTATTGTTCATGTGTATATATGTATTCAAATGAATATATTTTTTAATTATTTCCATATAATGAAAAAGATATCTGTGCGTGTATTGAAATTTTCATATTTTTATCATTTTTTGAACTATAATAAATATAAATTCACCAAATTCATTTAAATAATTTAAATTTAAGATACATAATTACTGTAAACATATGAACTAAAATGTTAAATATTAGGAAAAGATCGAGGTAGAATTGTAAGCAATTGTAGAAGTTCTAAAATGTGGGTATTTGAACTTAAAAACCTAATTTGCAATGTAATATATGAAAAAATCATTGAAGTGGATGAATTATAAATTAATTTTGTTATTGTTATTTATGTATACAATTTGTGTTATATGATTTGTATATAATTATATATCGATGGAAAAATTAATTTTACTGCGTATGTTACAACAACGTTTGTATATGTATTGAAATTGTCATTTTTTTCGGATTTATAAGACAGATTAATAAATATTAAACAACTGATTTTGTTTAAGTAATCTAACTTTTGGTTATGTAATTAAGTTTAATATATGCGTTAGAATGCAAAACATTAGAATAGAATTGAAAGAAATTTGTATAAAATTATAGAAAATTTTCAAAGAAAGTTTTTGAATGTAAAATGGTGTAAGATGTTTTAGTAGAATAAATGTAAGAAAACAAATTATAGAGATTTGAAAATAAAAATATGGAAGAGAAATAAAATATTGATGATTTACCGATTTTCAAATATCGGCAACTTTGGTTGAGAGCACAGCTAACAAAGTCTTTGATTTTGAGCATAACTTGGGGGGTGGTGGCTTGGACCATCAACCACGGTTCTCGGCTGACCTATTTAATTTTCTCAAACTCAAAAGTATTTCTTTAGTTTTAAATAGATCATCTGATGTACAAACTACATCCAAGCCACACAACGCCAATCCAACGATCCACATTCGAATGGAACAAAATAATCCGCCATTCAAACCCGCTCCAAGCTCTATCCATCTACCTCCATTCTCTTCTTCCTTCTTCCTCCTCACCCCCAAACAAATTCACCTTCACCTTCCTGTTCAAAAAAGCCATCACACTCACATCTCAATCGACCCACAGGCTCATCCCTCTGCTCCATTGTCACCTCATCATGTTCAAGCTCCAGTCCGACCCTTTCCTCTCCTCCTCCTTAATCTCCGCCTACTCCAACTCCAACCAAATCTCAACAGTCCATCAGATCTTCACTCATTGTCGTTCCAAAGACACAGTCTTGCACACCGCACTGGTGTCCGCCTATGCAAAATGCGGTATGCATCATCACGCCCAAAATGCGTTCGATAAAATTCCGAATCCAAATTCAGTTTCATGGGCCGCTTTAATTTCCGCTTACACAAAAGCAAATCATCATTTAGATGCTCTAATCATATATTCACGCATGAGGAAAGCCAAAGTAGAACCAACTGAAGCCTGCTTGGTGTCTGCTCTTTCTTCCTCTGCTAGTCTTTGCAATCTAAAATCTGGTAAATTCATACACGGGTTCATAGTAATGCATACAGACATCATAACATGTGCAGTTGGCACAGCTTTGCTTAACATGTATGCAAAATGCGGGCGCATAGAAGATTCCATAAAGGTGTTCGATGATATAACTGATAAAGATAGACTTACATGGACATCTATGATATCTTCTTTAGCATCCCATGGCTACAGTGAAAAGGCATTGAAACTATTTGATGACTTTTTAATTCATGGTATGGCACCCGATCATATAATGTATGTGAGCATACTACATGCATGCAGTCATAATAGTAGAATAATGGTGGATGAGGCAAAAGAACATTTTGATGCAATGCAGAGAGTGTATGGAATTAGAGCGAGAGTGGAGCACTATGGATGCATGGTGGATGTGCTGGGAAGAGGAGGGAGAGTGGAGGAAGCGTTTGAGCTGGTGAAGTCGATGCCAGTGAGGCCCGATGAGTACGTGTTGAAAAGTTTGATGAGTGGTTGCTGTAAATATGAATTTGTTGAGGGAGCTGAATGGGCTGGAGAGAAGATGAAGGAGGTTGATGTAGGGAATGCTTCTTCATATGTTATGTTGGCGAATATGTATGCTGAGATGGGTAGATGGGACGAGAGTGAAAGAGTGAGGAAGTTGCTGAGGGTGCGAGGTGTGCCCAAGGCACCAGGTTCTAGTGCTATTGTGTAAAGAGCCTTAGTCCAAAGTTCTAAAGGAATTTGCAACAATTGGATGGTTCTTTGTATTCAAGCAAGGAGGAAGATGTGGGAGCGAGTGCTTACAAGGTGCACATATATTTTAGTCTGTCCTTCGTTTTTTTCAATTCCAACTTAAAATTGCATATATGGGTATAAAACATGGAAACCCGTTCAGTGTACAAAGTTAGATGTGTTATCTAATAGCCATTTTTGGACCCATTTTAAAGAAATTAAGTCATAAAGTGTTCTTCTAGTTATGTCAATAACTTGGTCCATAATTCACTTTAACTTTATAGATGGCAGTTGACTTTATTAAATGAGTTTCAGTTGAAACATAGCATGATATGTTCTTGGAATCTTGTAATACACAAGTATGTGTATGAAATATTCATTAAGGGCGTCGAGAAAAATGGAAGGGAAAAAAAGGAGATTTGTTTTACTTAAATAAGTTGTTTGTTAAAGTTTTAAATCTCTACCAAAGATATTTGTGTTACTGAAGACAATTCAATTCTTATTTTGGAATGCATTGTGCACTAAATAGTTATCAAATGTGCAATGCCACAAAAAATTGACGTGATAAGAAACTTAAATCTCTTAGTGTAATTTGAGCGTTGTATATCAAAGTAAACAAAAAAGGAATAAATTTGGTTATCATTGAAGTACATTTCCTCAAAGAAAGATGAAGGGTTGTACCAGATTTTAGGCAAATTGATAGAAGGGCAGAACACAAACTCAGCTGCTTCATGGTGCTTGGGGGTGCGCGCGCGCGTATTAGAATAGCCTTGTTATTTAGATGTGTAAATTGTGCAGTAACGAGCATTCAGTAAAATTTCCTTCTGAACATACAACCTTTGTTAAATACAGATTCTTGTTTGTGTTGAAACTCAAGAACATGTTGAGGGAGTAAAGGGGGCATATGACTTCTGAACTCAAGTTCAATCTGCATACTTTGTAGAAACTTCCAGAATAGCTTTATACCTCAAATGGGAAATGCTTTGACTGCAACGACACATTGCACAGGAAGTGCTATCTCCACTATCAGTCTGATCTGTGACTTCCAGTTTCTTAGGTACACATGTATATTCCTTATATTTTGTAACCCCATGAAAACATATTAAGTATTCTTCTGAAACATACCAACTATCAGTTCTAATTACATTGAAACAAACTAACTAGGAAGTTACACCCACGTGTATTTAGAGTAAGTTTTCAAAGTACAGTACAGTATCTCGAGATTGGGGTATTTATAACTTATAATACAAGGTCAAAGTCTTCTCTTCAATCTCTACACGTTCTCGTAATGTTCTTTTTTTATTAATTTTTTTTATTGTGAAACGTAACTTACGAGAGAGTTGTGTTAAACCATTATTTACATTACCATCAAAATATCAAAACTAACTCGTTATCTATCCACTGGTAGATTATA
The DNA here is from genome assembly GCA_030737815.1 of Allium fistulosum. Taxonomy (NCBI): domain Eukaryota; kingdom Viridiplantae; phylum Streptophyta; class Magnoliopsida; order Asparagales; family Amaryllidaceae; genus Allium; species Allium fistulosum. The sequence continues at coordinate 637,036,242 of CM060907.1, read as the reverse complement.
ATAATCTATTGACCAATGGAAATGAACACTGATTTCACCACTAATGATAATTTATCAGAGACTCATTCATGAAACGACAGATCAATTAAGTCATTAAAGCTGTTTCAGCAAAGTAAAATTCCTTTTCATTTCACCACTAGTTCATGGCTAAAATGCTTTGCAACTACCTTGCTCTCTCTCATCTCTCATTTTTTTCATTGCCCACTTTTTCCTTCTCTGTTCTTTTCTTCATAACCATCAAAAAGTAAGAATGTAGCCCAAGAGAGAAAACATATTAAGTTTTGACTAATATATCAAATTTCAAAAGTTAATGGCTTTTTCTATCTCATTGAGAAAACCATTATCTTTGTTACTATTCTTTCTCCCTACATCTCTCCTTGCTATTTCCATCATCCTCTTTCTTCTTGCTTGTAATGGCTTTAGCCTCGGCTTCTTTTGTATTCCAATCAACACACCTTCACTCTCTCGTTCGGTGCCATCAACACTTGACAAAAAGAGCTTAATCCGTGCTATCAATGAAGAAATCCCACTAGCTATAAAACCAAACTTTCATAATATCATCCGCTTACCGAAAACTCCTCCAATACCAAATAAAAGAGCCATTAGAAGAAGGATTAGATCCTTGAGGAGGCTCAAATTTCTACAACCTAATAACCAATCTCTAAGCTTCGCTGCAAGAGCAACACAATTTTTAGATAGATCTTGTAGTTCTAGATTCTTTATGACTTGGATATCTCCTTTGGATTCTTTTGGCAAGAGAGAGATTTTTTCTATAGAAACATTATTCAAGTTGCATCCAAATGCTTGCTTACTCATTGTCTCCCACTCTTTAGATTCTTCTAAAGGTCGAACCTTGTTGCGCCCTTTTGAAACTAATGGTTTCAAAGTAGCTGCATTATCTCCAAACTACCCTTATATATTCAAGGACACACCTGCAGAAAATTGGTTCGTTAAGCTTAGAAAGGGCAATGTTGACCCTGGTGAAGTACCCATAGGTCAAAACCTCTCAAATTTGCTCCGACTCGTATTGCTTTATAAGTATGGAGGTGTTTACGTTGATACTGATGTTATATTTCTAAAAAGCTTCATAAATTTAAAGAACGCTATCGGGGTGCAAACCATTGATCCTGAAACCGGAAACTGGACTAGATTGAACAATGCTGTTATGGTTTTTGAAGAGAAACATCGTCTTCTTTATAGTTTTATTGAGGAGTTTGCCAGGACTTTTGATGGGAATAAATGGGGGTATAATGGACCATATCTTGTTTCTAGAGTAGTTTTAAGAGAGATGGAGAAGGTGGGGTTTGAATTTACGATTTTGCCTCAGGAAGCTTTTTATCCTCTTTCTTGGAATAAAATAGGGGAGCTGTTTAAAGAACCTGAAGATGATGATGAGCATAGTTGGGTGGAAGAGAAGATAAGATGGATAGAGAAGGAGAGTTATGTTCTTCATTTGTGGAATAGGCAGAGTAGGATATTGAAGATTGAGGGAAATAGTGTACTAAGTAGGTTGATGTCGAAACGTTGTTTGTTTTGCAATTCTTCGGTGTTGGTTATGTGAATACAAGAGTGTTAGCACAGAAGGAATTCTAGCTTCTGTTAGTTTTTTTAAAGTTGATATCTGGTAGATGATGAATAAGTTACTGTTTCTTTAGGTGGCATATGATTCATATCTATATTAATTACTGCTTGATTATTCAGTCTTATTATTCGTACTGTTATTATTAATTTGTTTCTTCCACTTATGATTCATCATCTGATGATCAAATGTTTAGAAAGTTGCAGAACTTTTTCTTTTTTTTTTCATTTGCGCAACTTTGATATATGAGCCGAGGGTTGTATTAAGGTTTTATACAACATCCCGTCCATTTGACATGTGGTCAAAAGAACAAACGTGCAATTATTATTATGGACACAAGTATCTAATATACCTATATTTTGCTACACCTCAAGTCCAAATTCAACCGCATATTTCAATTTATATTTAAATCGAAACACATGGTTGAAATAGGGGAATTTGAGTTGTACCCAATCATATTGATGTTGTTGTTGTTGTTTTTTGTGGTGCATTGAGGGGTTTTGTTTCCTCAAATGTTCTATAGTTGTCTACGATTCTATGGTTAAAGTAATTTGTTTTGAAAATAGCAAAACTCACTCACCACTCTTCCTTCTATACATACGAGAGTAAGAGTAGAATGGAATCGATTATTCATTGATGATTGGCTTCATTTTAAATAATAAAGGTTATTCTCATTCTGGATAGTTTAGTGGTGGATCCCTAATCATGCACAACGGGCATCAGTATCCATAATTTAGCGAAATCACAGATAACATGCAATCGTACATATTTAATTACAAATGATTCTAGAATAGTAACTTTTAAGTATGAAATGTGCATGTCTCGTGTTTTCTCAAAAAAATATAGAGAAGCAAATTTATAGAGTGATGTGCAAAAATATAAACATGAAAATAGTGAGAAGGACAAAATTTCTACAATTTTTAGATGTCATGTCATTCGCTTTATTTATGTAGGTAAATGACAAAGTTTGTTCTGTAATAGAGCTGAAGGACAAAAATTTTACGCGTAAGGATATGTTAATTTAGATTCACATTTTTTCTCCAACAAAGGGGTGCTGCAGATCTTGACGATGATGCAGCAGCTCTCGATGGTGGTGACTCAAGCTCGATGACGGGGCAGCTGCTTTCAATGGTGGCAGACTCGAGCATGGCGACAACGATGATGGAGAGAGGCGCAATGAGTTTGACGATGATGGAAGGAGGAGTTGTGATGTAGATCAACATGAAAATGGTCGAAGAATTAATGTGTTGTAACGATGGTGGAGGAGTGATGTTTTATGTGATTAGAGCTGAAGGTGAAGGAAAAACAACATGGAATTGGGAAAGAAGAAGATAACAGTGGATAATGGTACTGAATAGTATCAACTTTTATTTTTTGAAAATGAAATTGTTATTCATATTTCTGCTCCTAATGTTATTTTGCAGCAACATTTGTAGATAAAAATATATGTTTTATAGTATCATTTCACCGTTTTGCAATATCATTTTGTAGTATTTTTTTTAGATATATGTAGTAATGCTACGGTGTAGTATCATTGTTTAGCTTTTTTAAATAAATTAAATTATATATATTTCTTTTCGTAATGCTATTTAGCAGTAGCATTATTAATTATAGTAGTAGTTTTTGAATTGCGATAGTTTTTTTAAAATTGTAGTAGCAATTTATGTTGTAACTTCTTTTTAGATGTATGTAGTAATGATACTGTATAAAATGTTTTTTGTTTCTTTAAATAATTACAGTTATGTATATATTTATTCATAATGTTACCGTATAATAGTATTTTATGAATTGTAATAGCTTTTTTAAAGTTGTAATAGCATTTTATAGACAATAATTTTTTTTAGATGTGTGTAGTAATGAAAATGTATAGTATCATTTTTTGTTTTTTTAAATATAGTTATATATATATATATCTGTTAATAATGCTGCTTTATACTAACATTTTATGAATTATAGTAGCAGTTTTTGAATTGTAGTAGTTTTATTAAAATTGTGGCAGCGGTTTATAGACAATTGCAGTTTCTTATTAGATGATGTATATATTATATCTCACAACATTATTTTATAATAGCATTATGATTTGTAATATCAGTTTATGAATTATACCAACATTTTATTGATTTGTTATATGATTTATGAACTGTAGTATCATTTTTGAATTAATATTTTTAAATCTCACTTTTTAGTTTCATTTTTATTTTATTTTTTCAAAGTTTGTAATACTGTTTTCATAAATTAATTTATAATGCTACTACATAGCTTTGTAAAGATGATATAATTTATTTAATTTTTTGAATATTTATTGTGTTATTTTTCATAAATTATTTTATAATGCTACCGTGTCGTATCAGGTTTGTATTTGTTGAATTAAAAAAAAAAGAACACAACAATTATATTTTAACTTTATCGTGTAATAATAGATTTTACCTTGTGTTATCATTTTTTAAACACGGTTCATTGATGCCAATAAGTTTCGTTCTTGAGAATCGAACTCATGACCTTCAATCTCGTAGTCTGAGCTACCAACCCTCGAGCCAACCTCATTACTATTTTTTGGTCAAATGATACGACTCGGTAGCATAGTGTAGTTGCTGTTTTTTTACATCATTTTCTCATACCGTACAATATTATTTTTCTACCTGTTGATATTTTTGCATTAATTGATGATTGACGAACAAAATGAGGTGAGCAATGATGTTGTTACGAGCTGAGAGATGTAGGTGGCACGACAGACGATAAGTAGAGACGTGTTTTGCTTTTAATGTTAGGCTTTCAGGAGGCGGCGGCTACAGAAGACGACGACTATGGAAGGCGGCAGCTAGTAGCAGTAGTGGAACGCGGTGTATGGCGGTTTAGGAGGATACGACGACATGGGGTGCGGTGGACCGAAAAGCGATGATTTTGGTCTGCGTGTGAAGAAGATGTCCTTGTAGCTTATTTTTGTGTGTGTTGTACTAGAAGCAAAAAACTTTACAAGTTTGTCTTTTAAACTAAATTACCCTTATAAATATGTAGAAAAGAAAACTAGAAATTGTCCCCACAAAAAATACACTATATACTTAGTATAAAAAAATTATATGATATAAAGTGCATATATTATTCTGCATATTTTAGAAGTGCGTATAACGTATGAAATGAAAATGCAAAATATAAATATACGTTGTTTACAAAATTAACTATTATAGTAAATCCAAACGTTTATTGCAAAATAAATTAGTTTACTAAGTTTAATCCGTTAGATTCTAGTGCTATTCTCCATTTTTCTAATTTTTATTTTACAAATTACTTTTGAGGTATCCATCGACACAATATCATCGACAAACATCATGCACTATGGTATATCCTTTTGAATTATTTTTTTTGTTATTTCATTCAAGACTAAAGCAAATAAATATGGATTCAAAACTGATCCTTTATGTAATCTCACCTTTACCTAGAACTCATTTATCACTACCTTCATCTTAGAGTTTGCATACATGTCTTGAGTTCACTTTATTATGTGTGTTGAATTTTGTATTTTACTTGGCATCCACCAAATTATGTCCCTTGGTACTCTATCATACACTTATCTAGATCCATGTTAAATCATATGTATATCTTTTTATTTACTCCTACATTGCTGTATTAGTTGCCTAATTAACCCGATATAAAACCTAATATGTTATTTGATACTGATAATTCACTTATTAATCGTCATACTATATCACTTTCCCACGTTCATTCTATTACCCATTAGTTTAGTTTCTCTAATGTTACTACAGTTTTGTGTATGTCTCCTATCTTTCAATTTTGATATTAACCTACTTTTTTTCTTTTACTCATTCGACGTTTTACGTTCCATTAATATTTAATTAAATAAATTTGTAAGTCATTCAATTCTTTTATTTCCTAATGATTTTCACGGCTCTGTGTGTATATTATCTGGGCAACTACCATCTTTTTGCCCATTCTTCTAATTAAGTACTCAACTTCTTCTTTTATTATTATTTTGTATACCATCCCTATTTTATTTTCTACTTGTACTTCGTATCTAGTGTTATATTCACTAAGTAATTGTTCAAAATACTCTTTCCACCTATTTGATATGGTAACTGTAGTGAAAAATGTGGGGAATGATTTATCACTAATATGCGAAGCAATTAACTAAGATCTAGTTGTGACGATTGAACATCAATGCAAATTCAATCTTAATTTTGTCATCACATAAGATTAAATAACAGAAAGAAAAGACAGAGAAGATTTAACATGGTTCGGATTTATATCCTACGTCCACGGAGATCCAACAAACTTTATTACTTCACCAATTTAGAGAGGAGAGATTACAAAATGGTAGAGATTTCTTAAAGCAGAGAAATTTTATCTCTATTACAAATCTACAGAAGAATATTTAAGAGCAACTATTGTTTGAGAAGAATGTGGTGCTTTTCCAATAACTTGAGGTCTCTTTAAATAGGAGTATAATGAAACTGAATCTTGAGAAAAAATGAAATTAATTTGGAAAGTAGACAATCAATTTCGTACAAATTTTGAAACATTTCCATTTTTTCCAAGATTTGATTTGCCTTTGATTTAATGTAGATATTTATCTCCTTCTATGAAAAGATGCACATATTTAGTTTTCTCTTATTGTATATTTGACCAATCAATTAATTAAATTAAGGGGAAATTAATTGATTTGTTTTCGTTTTCTTTTATATGCCATTAGATTTGAGTCATATTTTCAACACTCCACCTTGACTCAAAATATTCATATCTCTCTCAAACGAATTCAATCATCATCTATGAGTTGTTGGGTCAGCGCCTCATGGCGCTAAGTGGTTGGGACTAAGCTAATCAAGTTTAAATAATGCTCAAACTTGTCCTTGGAAAGTGACTTAGTCATCATATCTGAAGGATTATCCATAGTACTCACCTTCAACAACTTGATCTTGCTTTGTTTTTCCTCAAGCATAAGGAAGAAGCCTTTGACATCAATGTGCTTCGTACGAGAACTATAAGGTTGATTCTCGACAAGATGAACCACAATCTTACTGTTTGAAAATAGCTCTATTGTCCGCTGCACCATAGAAAATCATCCAATAACTAAAGTAAATATAACCCCTCCTTAGTCGCTTCTATAATCGATATCAAAGCTACTATAGACTGCAGCTTTGATCTCCACAAAATAGAGCCTATGCTAAGTGTAAAAACATAGCCCACCACCGACTTCCGTCCATCTCTATCCCCAGCATAATCTGAATCACAGTAACCTCTAAGAGAGATGTCATTATCTACTCCATCATACAACAAGCCAACTGATGAAGTGTCACGAAGATATCTAAGTATCCACTTCACTGGTTGCCAATGTTGTTTGCCTGTGTTAGACATATAGACTCACAACACCCACTACATGGGATAAATCTAATCTCGTGCACACATCACATACATGAAACTACCAACAACACTAGAATAAGGTATATCTTTCATATACCTCTTGTCTTCATCTGATGAAGGAAATAATACTTTCGACATCTTAAAATGAGAGCCTAATGGAGTGCCAACCGGGTTAGATTTCTCCATACCAAATCAAGCGAGGATCTTCTCGATGTATTGCGCCTGAGTGAGTCTCAACTCTCTTCGCTTTCTATCTATGAATATCTCCATATCCAAAAAAATTTGTGCTTTTCACAAATCTTTGATATCAAACTCTTTGCTGAGCTTTGCTTTCAACTCTGTAACTATGACCATACTTTGAGATGCAATCAACATGTCATGAACATATAACAAAAGATGCATCATATCGCCATCACACCTCCTAAAATAAACACACCGGTCTTTGAAGCTTTTAGAGTAACTCTGTGAAAGCATGAACTTATCAAATCTCATATACCATAGTCTAGGAGACTGGTTTAGTCCATATAAAGATTTGTTAAGTTTACAAACATAATCTGGCCTACTACTATCATTGAATCCCTTTGGCTGTCGCAAATAATTCTCCTCATCTAGATCACCATGAATGAATGCAGTTTTGACATCTTGTTGCTCAAGTTCCATATCATAATGGAGCAACTAATGCCAAAAGAATACGAATGGATGTATGCCTAACAACTGGAGCAAAGATATCATGATACTCTACCCCTTTCTTCTGAACATACCCCTTTGCTACTAACCTTGCTTTGTATCTGAAATCACCATTGTCGCCATCTTTCACTCTATAGATCCATTTACATCCAATTGCCCTCTTTTCAGTGGGAAGAGGAACCAAATCCCAAGTATGATTTTTCTGCTAAGATTCAATCTCCTCTTCCATAGCAACTAACAAACTAGAACTATCAACTGATGCAATAGCATCTCTATTATCTCTTGGGTAATCATAGACAACATTCAATGCATATGTTGCCATGTCATCGAAGTCAATGTCTTCAATGCTTAATCCAACAAAATCATCAAGCCACCTAGGCTTCCTTCTCTGTCTAACAGGCCTAGTATTTGAATGAGCTCCACCTTGAGTCTGAACCTTTGTACTAACATCTATACTATCCTCATCAACCATGGTACCATCAGAAATACCATCTGTATCTGTATGGAAAGAATCTGAAGATGACTTGTCTTGTGTTTGATAGTCTGAATCAGTTCTCATATTGTTATCAGATGATGAAGGCTTCACCTTCAACATAGCATTTTCATTAAAAGTCACATGCATGCTGATAATAATCATCTTGCTGATAGGACACTGCATCCTACATCCCTCCACTCCACTTCTATAACCGAGAAAGATACACTTGCGAGCTCTAGGTTCCAACTTGCCTCTGCTCTCATGCACATAAGCTGGGCATCCAAACACTCTGAGAAACGAATAACTAACAGGCTCTACTTTCCATACTTCTTCAGGGATCTTCATGGCTATGGCAGTAGAAGATATGTGGTTGATGAGGAAAACCGCCATAGATAAAGCTTCATCCCAAAATTCCTTCTTCAACTTAGCAGTCAATCTGTGGCAACGAGTTCTCTGCAACAATGTCTGATTCATCCTTTCAATAACCCTATTAGACCGTGGGTCGCCAAGTGTGGTGTAATGTCTCTTAATGTCTTCAAACTTAGAAAAATCGATGAATTGCTGTGATATGAATTCACCGCCGTTATCAAAACGGAGAACTTTCAACTTCTTCCATGACTGCTTCTCAACAATATATTTCCACTTTCGAAACCTGTCAAAGGTTTCACTCTTAGACTGTAGAAAGTATGCCCAAACTTTATGAGAGAAATCGTCTATAACTGAAACAAAATACCTGGCTCTACCCAAAGACGGGGAAAGGGAGGGCCCTCAAATATCTATATGAACATACTCTAAACCAGCCTTCGCCTTTTGTTCTCCAATAACAAAAGAAATCTTTATCTGTATGCCAAGTACACACTCCTCACAAAAGCCAAGCGTTGAATGATGAACACCATCAATTAAACCTCGCTTTCTCAACTCATCTAAACTGCGCTCACCAATATGACCCACCCGTAAATGCCACAATATGACAGAATCTGAATCAGTCGAAGTAACAGAAGCTGATTCAACAACTATATTAGTGTCATTCAATAAATAAATATTTCATGCCCTCACATCTTTCATATCAGTCATGGAACCCTTCGATATCTTCATTTTCTCTCCCTCAACTACAATCTTCAACCCAAACCTACTCAAAGCCCCAACATAAATCAAGCTCCTCCTCAAATCAGGTACATGTCTGACATCAATTATCATACGAATAACTCTATCAAATATTCCGACCTTCACACTACCAACACCAACTATACGGCAAGAAGCATCATTGTCCATTAGAACGTCCCCTCCATCAATCTACAGTATGTAGAGAAACAGTTCCTATCAGGTGTCATATGATATGATGCACCAGAATCATTAAGACATAAGTTGCTCTTTCTAGAAGAGCCAGAAGCTGTAAACACATCGGTATCACTCTCTGTATCTGATGTCACTGCAATAGACACTGAAGCTTGCTTTGGGTATTTACTTCGTCCTTCGAGCTTGGGACATTGAACTATAAAGTGTCCCGATTTCTTACAATAATTGCAAGTCAATCAATTAACCTCCCTAGACTAAGATCTTGACTTATTCTAACCTCCATCATAATTTAACTTGTCTTGACTTCTACCTCTTTAAACAGATTAACCCTTTGAGTCACTGTCTATATTAGTGTAACGACCTGTATTTTTACGGATCAAAACATTGTAAAACAGTTGTTATTTATCGAAGTATGGTTAAGTTGTTCACAGCCTAGGTCGTTCAGAGCTTAGGTCGTATAATAGTTAGGTCGTAGACAACTTATAGGAGTTGGCGACCTAAGGAAGATAGTGGTAGTAGTTAACGACCTAAGGACTGGACGAGGTAAGGCTTAGGTCGTATAATAGTTAGGTCGCATAGTGGTTTAGGTCGTATGATAGTTTGGGACGACCTATAGGATTTGACCGACCTTAGGAGTAAATGACCTAAGGAATATGCGACTTAAGGAAAGACAGCGACCTAAGGAACTAAGCGAGTTAACGACCTAAGAAGGTTAGGTCGTGGACGAGCTAAGGAGATAAGTGGGATGAGTCGTTAGGTCGCGTGGATGTTAGGTCGTATCCTAGTTAAGTTGTTAGATCGTGTAATGTTAAGTCGCGCAAGGGCTTAAGTCGTAGGTCGCGCATTAGTGTTGAGTCTTAGGTCGTGATATTTTAGGTCGTGGAAGCGCATATGCGGTAGGTCGCTAGGTCGTGCGCATGTGTGTGTGGTTAAGTCGTGTGAAGGCTTAAGGGGTTAGGTCGCTGAGTGTTAGGTCGTGAGTGACCTAGGAGCGAGCTAAAGTTAAGTCGTATGGACGTTAAGTTGTTGAGTCGAGTGTGTGCTAAGTCGCAAGTCATTAGGTCGCGCACTTGTGTTAGGTCGTTAGGTCAGGGTTTTAGGTCGGCAACTGTTAGGTCGTGGACGACCTAAGAGCGAACGACCTAAGGGAAATCAGCCTATAAATAGGCGGGTTCTTCTTCATTTTTGGGATCCGGATTTTGAAGCGACGAAGTGCTGCCATTTTGAGAGCTCGAGTTCTACACTTCTTCACTTCTTTTCTCCACTTTGATTTAGTACTTCCTTCCATCCAAGATCGAAGATTCAAGAGCTAAAGTTGAAGATCTACATTCTTCGAAGAGTGATTTCATCGTTTGAAGCGGAATTTTGATAGATCGAGTTAGATCCTTCACTGTCCAGATCTGAAGTGTGTTGCTTTTGAGGTGTTTAGGTGATTTGGTGAGTGGTGATTATCTCTCACACGGATCCAAAGGAGTATATCGGATCGATGGCTTGATTTTGTGTTAAGATAGTGATTTCCATGCATTTTCGTAAACTTAAGTATAGATCTATTGTTCATGATGATTTGACATCCATTTTACTACATGTTAACCTATGCAAGTTCATTCATCAAGTTGTAGAGATATTACTCATGATTCATGCTTGTTAGATTTAGACTCTTTATTTACAAGATTGCCATTATTGTTATAATTGTTACTTAGATCATATTTGAATGCTTGATTACTTGGATTAATGATTGACTTGATTGATTGTTATGAATTAGTTGATTGATGATTTGATTTGGACAAGTTAGTCGAAGATGATTCAAAAGCTAAGGGAAAGGCTCTTGAATTGGAAAACCTGCTCGTGGCATATGTGGCGAATGACGAAGCTCATATGGATAGATTTGATGATGATGATGTTGAGATGAGGCTTTGCTATGATGAGATGAAGCGAGGCATGATATGAGATAGCCTTGGTCTAATCCAGACGGGATCATTCCAAGCATGTTGACAACTCGGTGAAATGGTTCGAGTTTGAGGATAATGGTTTGCTCGAGAGGCGCTTGAGCTAGTATGAAAATAGTCGTCGAGGAGGATGACTAGAAGGCTGAGATTTCATCGTTGTTGAAGGTTCTAGCATGCTCAAAGCAAGAGTACGCTGGGCAGATTCGATAGTCCCTAAAGACTATGATTGTAGTCGAGTACTCTGGGCAGATTCGATAGTCCTAGGCACGGGCTGCGACGACGTGCGGAGTTATGTCTAGAACTGGGGTTGCCATTAACCCTTGACGGACGGCTGAAAGAATGTGCCGGTCATTCAATTAACGGTGGTATCGAAGCAAAAATAACAGTGATAGCCAGAGTCATGGATGTTTGGTTGTAACGTCATTCGGTCTCAAGAGCGATGTTTTCTGGGTGCTTATCTGATCTTGGTTTAGGCCTTGGGGGTTTGTACTTGGAAAACACCGAACTTGACTCGAGTGATAATTGCTTTACTTTAATTGTCTGATTGCTATGTTTACTTCTACTTAGTGTGTCTGGGGGCTATCACTGTAGAAAGAGGTGGAGTGGGAGGGTTGGATTCCTATTCCTTTTTCCTTTATGCTCTTTTGGTATGTTAGTTAATTTACCGCTCACTAAGACTGTTGTCTGACTCAAGGTTTTATGTTCCACTCTTATTACCTTGGGCTGTTCATCCATTTTGGGATGGGCAGACTAGGTAGCAGGTGACAAGTGCTGTTCTTAGTGACCGACGATGCTGATGACGAAGACGAGCTGGAGGCTTGCGTATTAGTTTCTTACTATATGTACTGGATGTTCCGCTGCTTGTATATTCTCTGAGTGATATGTAGTGAGGCTTGATGTATTGACCATTCAGATGTTGTACCAAACTATTATGAGGTTTAATAGAGATTCTGTTCTGTAAAGCTTCACTATATATACTTTCTATTGTATTTTTATCCATGCGCTGTGAGTTATACGATAGATTCTGCTGTTTTAACTTAACCTTGGCAATCGTCCATGGCTGCCTGGCACACTTTACAGCGCACTATTTCTATGTTCAGTGCAGGGGTCATGGGCGGTCGTCACATTTGGTATCAGAGCTTTGCTTAATCGATTTTACCCAACGCTCACTGACGTAACTACGTATGAGAGACGTAATTGTATTTTGATGGATGATTACTATATATAATATAGTAGCTTAGAATGATTTGAACCCCTTATGCAATTGTTCTCAAGGTGTATTAATCATTCCTTTTTATAGATATTAAGGATGAGTCGAAGAGGGAGACCAGCTGCTAGGGAAGGCCGTGCTGCTGAGGGGGCTGTTGATTATGCAGCTATGTTCGAAGCTATGATGACTTCGATCATGAGAAGGATGCCCGCTCCGGGGCCATCAGTAGATGTCGGAGTTCAAGTTCAAACTCCAAAACCGGTGGATTTTGCTAAGCTGTGTAAAGATTATACGGCTCTTGGAGGAAAGGTTTTCTTAGGAACAGAGTCAACTATTGAGGTCCAGAGGTGGATAGATGCTTGTAGAAGAATCTTTGGTGATTTGGGAATTGAGGATACAACTAAAAGGAAGCTCGCATCAAGACAGCTTCAAGGAAGAGCTTCTGATTTGTGGAACTCTATCACCATTGATACTCCGGAGGAAGGAATTACTTGGGAACAATTCCAAGCCAGATTTGAAGCTAAGTTCATTTCTACAGCTCAGAAATCTGTTCTGTTCAAGAAGTTTGTGGAGCTCAAGCAAGGTGGAAGACCAGTTCTTGAGTATGTTTCTGAGTTTGAAGCTTTGTCCAAGTATGCCCGGTCGTATATTGAATCTGCGTATCAGAAGAATGAGAAGTTTGTGACAGGCTTGGACAGTTATCTTGGGAGGCAGTTGGTGGATCATTTGGACGATCCATTTGAGAAGCTTGTGGAGAAGGCTCTCAGGCACGAGAATCTGTTTCCTAAAGAAGGATCTATTGTTGCTGTAACCAAGGAAGAGTCTAAACCACAGCAGGGTGGAAACAAGAAGAGGAAGCAGCAGCAACAAAAGGGTAAGGATGGTCAGAAGAAGCCGAAGGGCGAAGTGACCTGCTACAATTGTCAACAGAAGGGCCATTTCTCCAGGGATTGTAAGAATCTGAAGGTACCGGTGAAGTGCCACAATTGTGACAAGCCGGGGCATTTCAGGAAGAATTGTCCAGAACCGCGGAAGGACAAGCAGATTGTGCAAGCTTATGCTTTGGGGGCTGTTCCATCATCTTCGAAAGCTCCTACCGTTGAAGAGAAAGGAAAGAGTGTGGTGGTTCAGGGTACTCTTTCCATTTGTGGTGTTCCAGTTAGAGTGTTATTTGATACTGGGGCGTCGCATTCTTTTGTTTGTAATGAACTTGTAGGCCGGTTGGGTTTAGAACCGGATATTGTTGATAGACCATTGGTTGTGACTAATCCAGTTGGGGGTTCGTCTTGTTTGTGTATGCTATGCCATGGTCTGATTGTATCGAGTCATGATTGCTCTTTTGTTTGTGATTGTTTTGTTCTGGACTTTGCGAGGTTCGGAATTATTTTGGGTATGGACTGGCTTAGGAAGTATGCGGCAAAGGTTGATTGTGAAAGGTTGGAGGTGACAGTCGAGAATGTGGAAGGGCGAAAGGTTGTGATACGATGTAAGCATGAGGAAGGCGTCTTCATGAGCTTCATGTATTCGCTGGTTGTTCCACGGGATGGACTGTCATCGCTGCCAATCGCTAATGGATTTGAGGATGTCTTTGATGAGGTCAAAGGGTTACCGCCGCATAGAGAGATCGAGTTTCGTATCGATTTAGTTGAAGGAGCCAGACCTGTTGTGATGCCTCTTAGGCGGATGGCGCCTAGGGAACAGCAAGAGTTGAAGGTGCAAGTTGATGATCTTCTACAGAAAGGATTCATTCGGCGTAGTGTGTCCGAATGGGGTGCACCAGTTGTGTTCGCAACCAAAGCGGATGGATCGTTGAGGTTGTGTGTGGATTATCGTGAGCTGAATAAAGTGACTAAGAAGAACAAGTATCCATTGCCGAGAATAGATGACTTGTTTGATCAGCTTCACGAAGCTAAGGTGTTTTCTCAGATGGATTTGGCAACGGGATTTCACCAGTTAAGAGTGGCTAAGGATAGTGTGCCGAAGACTGCTTTCAGGACACCATCCGGTTTCTTTGAGTGGCTGGTAATGCCGTTTGGATTGACCAATGCACCAGCATATTTTGTGGATCTTATGAATAGAGTGTTCAGAGATCAGTTAAACAAGTTCGTACTAGTGTTCGTGGATGATATTTTGATTTATTCCAGAACTGAAGAAGAGCACAAGACGCACTTGCATATTGTTTTGGAAATCTTACGAAAACATCAGCTGAAGGCTAAGTTTTCAAAGTGTCACTTCTGGAAGAGTGAAGTGAGGTTCTTAGGCCATATTATATCTGGAAATGGAGTAGCGGTTGATCCCGCTAAGGTGGCAGCAATCCAGGATTGGGTTAGACCTAAGAATGCATCTGATGTGAGAAGTTTTCTTGGATTAGTAGGATATTATCGTCGGTTTATCAAAGACTTTTCCAAGGTAGCTGCACCATTAACAGGATTGACGAAAAAGAACCAAGTATTCAGATGGGATGCTAAGTGTGAGCAAGCTTTCGGAATCCTGAAAGAGCGATTGACAAGTGCTCCTGTTTTGACTATTCCAAGTGGAAATGATGAGATGGTGGTTTACACCGACGCATGTGGTACTGGACTTGAAGCAGTGCTGATGTAGAAGGATAAAGTTGTTGCG
The DNA here is from genome assembly GCA_030737815.1 of Allium fistulosum. Lineage (NCBI taxonomy): Eukaryota > Viridiplantae > Streptophyta > Magnoliopsida > Asparagales > Amaryllidaceae > Allium > Allium fistulosum. The sequence goes on along the minus strand of CM060907.1, from coordinate 637,021,057 downwards.
TATGCAAGTCGACAACTGAAGCCGCATGAAAGGAATTATCCGACTCATGATTTGGAGTTAGCGGCGAATTTTTGCTCTGAAGATGTGGAGACATTATTTATTGGGAGTTCGATTCGAGTTGTTTACAGATCATAAGTCGTTGAAGTATCTTTTCTCCCAAAAGGATTTGAATCTTCGGCAGCAACGATGGCTAGAGTTTTTAGCATCATATGATTTTGGTATAGCCTATACTCCGGGAAAAGGTAACGCAGTGGCAGATGCGTTAAGTCGAAGACATGCAGGATTGGGAGCCATGTTTTCAGAATGGAAGAATCTCGAGTATTTAGCTGGATTTGACTTCAGGCCCAGATGTGAATTGGAACCTGAGATATTGGCAAACTTATCGGTAAGACCGACTCTTGTGGAAAGAATTGGCGAGAGCCAAAAGTGAGACGATAAGCTTGTCAAGATTATCCGTGATTTGGAATCTGGGTTGGACCCAGAGAAGGATAAAGGATTCGAGGTCGATCGAGAGGGTTGGCTTCGGAAGCAAGGACGACTAGTTGTTCCCGATATAGATGAATTGAGAAATGAAGTTCTGAAGGAAAGTCATCACTCGAAGTTGACAATTCATCCAGGTGGAAATAAGATGTATCAGGATATGAAGAGAACCTATTACTGGGAAGGTATGAAGAAGGATGTTGGAAATTTTATTTCCAAGTGCATGAACTGCCAGTTGGTAAAAGCCGAACAGAAGAAGCCAAGTGGATTGCTTCAGCCATTAGAAGTTCCTACATGGAAGTGGGAGCAAATATCGATGGATTTTATCGATGGGTTACCTAGAACCAGAGCGGGAAATGAAGGGATTTGGGTCATCGTAGATCGTTTGACTAAAAGTGCAAGATTCATTCCTGTTCGATCAACCAGGACTGCATCGAAGTTGGCTGAGCTGTATGTTAAGTGGATAGTTAGATTCCATGGTATTCTGAAGAGTATAGTGAGCGATCGAGATCCATTGTTCACTAGTAGATTTTGGAGGAGCTTCCAGGAAGTTTTGGGAACCGAGTTGTGTTTGAGTACAGCTTATCATCCCCAAACAGATGGTCAGACCGAGAGAGTCAATCGAGTTTGGGAAGATCTCCTTAGAGCTTGTGTTTTGGATTTCGGAGGATCATGGGAAGATCACCTTCATTTGGTGGAATTTTCGTATAATAACAGTTACCAGTCAAGCATTGGTATGGCACCGTATGAAGCATTGTATGGAAGACCGTGTAACTCTCCGACATGTTGGTTAGAAACAGGAGAGAAGCTGATACTTGGGCCAGAAATGATTCAACAGACTTCAGATTGCATAGAAATCATTCGGCAACGAATGAAGATAGCCCAAGACCGTCAGAAAAGTTATGCCGATAAGCGTCGTAAGGATTTGGAATTCGACTTAGGTGATATGGTTTTTGTGAAGATTTCTCCACTGAAGAATGTTATTCGATTCGGGAAGAAAGGAAAGTTGACTCCGAGATTTGTTGGACCATTCCCGATTATCGAGCGAATTGGAAAGCTCGCCAATAAATTGGAGTTACCAGAAAAGATGTCGAGTGTGCACAATGTTTTTCATGTATCGTATCTACGGAAGTATGTGCACGACTCGAATACAGTGGTTTCTGCTGATAGCTGTGAAGATTTTGAGATTGATCCAGTCGATAAGAGACCTCGTAAGCCGCTTCGTGTTGTGGAAACTGACACGAAACAGCTTAGGAGGAAGGTAGTTAAGTTGCTCAAGGTACAATGGAGTGATGATGTTAACGACTGTACATGGGAGGTGGAAGAGAGGATGAAGGCAGCTCATCCTGAACTCTTCGAGGTATGGCCATAAGGTGTCGTGTCATCTCACGATATTGTAACTTGTTCTAGTTTTAGAATTCTGCATGCTAGGCTAGAATTGGATGCATGGTTTGTTGATTGCTATGGATGGTAGGCATGCAGAATAGTTTTGATTGTTCTTGTTTGTCTGGAATTTCGGGGGCGAAATTCCTAAGGGGGAGAGAATGTAACGACCCGTATTTTTACGGATCAAAACATTGTAAAACAGTTGTTATTTGATCGAAGTATGGTTAAGTTGTTCAGAGCCTAGGTCGTTCGAAGCTTAGGTCGTATAATAGTTAGGTCGTAGACGACTTATAGGAGTTGGCGACCTAAGGAAGATAGTGGTAGTAGTTAACGACCTAAGGACTGGACGAGGTAAGGCTTGGGTCATATAATAGTTAGGTCGCATAGTGGTTTAGGCCGTATGATAGTTTGGGACGACCTATAGGATTTGACCGACCTTAGGAGTAAACGACCTAAGGAATAGGCGACTTAAGGAAAGACAGCGACCTAAGGAACTAAGCGAGTTAACGACCTAAGAAGGTTAGGTCGTGGACGAGCTAAGGAGATAAGTGGGATGAGTCGTTAGGTCGCGTGGATGTTAGGTCGTATCCTAGTTAAGTTGTTAGATTGTGTAGTGTTAAGTCGCGCAAGGGCTTAAGTCGTAGGTCGCGCATTAGTGTTGAGTCTTAGGTCGTGGAAGCGCATATGCGGTAGGTCGGTAGGTCGTGCGCATGTGTGTGTGGTTAAGTCGCGTGAAGGCTTAAGGGGTTAGGTCGTTGGGTGTTAGGTCGTGAGTGACCTAGGAGCGAGCTAAAGTTAAGTCGTATGGACGTTAAGTTGTTGAGTCGAGTGTGTGCTAAGTCGCAAGTCGTTAGGTCGCGCACTTGTGTTAGGTCGTTAGGTCAGGGTTTTAGGTCGGCAACTGTTAGGTCGTGGACGACCTAAGAGCGAACGACCTAAGGGAAATCAGCCTATAAATAGGCGGGTTCTTCTTCATTTTTGGGATCCGGATTTTGAAGCGACGAAGTGCTGCCATTTTGAGAGCTCGAGTTCTACACTTCTTCACTTCTTTTCTCCACTTTTATTTAGTACTTCCTTCCATCCAAGATCGAAGATTCAAGAGCTAAAGTTGAAGATCTACATTCTTCGAAGAGTGATTTCATCGTTTGAAGCGGAATTTTGATAGATCGAGTTAGATCCTTCGCGGTCCAGATCTGAAGTGTGTTGCTTTTGAGGTGTTTAGGTGATTTGGTGAGTGGTGATTATCTCTCACACAAATCCAAAGGAGTATATCGGATCGATGGCTTGATTTTGTGTTAAGATAGTGATTTCCATGCATTTTCGTAAACTTAAGTATAGATCTATTGTTCATGATGATTTGACATCCATTTTACTACATGTTAACCTATGCAAGTTCATTCATCAAGTTGTAGAGATATTACTCATGATTCATGCTTGTTAGATTTAGACTCTTTATTTACAAGATTGCCATTATTGTTATAATTGTTACTTAGATCATATTTGAATGCTTGATTACTTGGATTAATGATTGACTTGATTGATTGTTATGAATTAGTTGATTGATGATTTGATTTGGACAAGTTAGTCGAAGATGATTCAAAAGCTAAGGGAAAGGCTCTTGAATTGGAAAACCTGCTCATGGCATATGTGGCGAATGACGAAGCTCATATGGATAGATTTGATGATGATGATGTTGAGATGAGGTTTTGCTATGATGAGATGAAGCGAGGCATGATATGAGATAGCCTTGGTCTAATCCAGACGGGATCATTCCAAGCATGTTGACAACTCGGTGAAATGGTTCGAGTTTGAGGATAATGGTTTGCTCGAGAGGTGCTTGAGCTAGTATGAAAATAGTCGTCGAGGAGGATGACTAGAAGGCTGAGATTTCATCATTGTTGAAGGTTCTAGCATGCTCAAAGCAAGAGTACGCTGGGCAGATTCGATAGTCCCTAAAGACTATGATTGTAGTCGAGTACTCTGGGTAGATTCGATAGTCCTAGGCACGGGCTACGACGACGTGCGGAGTTATGTCTAGAACCAGGGTTGCCATTAACCCTTGACGGACGGCTGAAAGAATGTGCCGGTCATTCAATTAACGGTGGTATCGAAGCAAAGATAACAGTGATAGCCAGAGTCATGGATGTTTGGTTGTAACGTCATTCGGTCTCAAGAGCGATGTTTTCTGGGTGCTTATCTGATCTTGGTTTAGGCCTTGGGGGTTTGTACTTGGAAAACACCGACCTTGACTCGAGTGATAATTGCTTTACTTTAATTGTCTGATTGCTATGTTTACTTCTGCTTAGTGTGTCTGGGGGCTATCACTGTAGAAAGAGGTGGAGTGGGAGGGTTGGATTCCTATTCCTTTTTCCTTTATGCTCTTTTGGTATGTTGTTAGTTAATTTACCGCTCACTAAGACTGTTGTCTGACTCAAGGTTTTATGTTCCACTCTTATTACCTTGGGCTGTTCATCCATTTTGGGATGGGCAGACTAGGTAGCAGGTGACAGGTGCTGTTCTTAGTGACCGACGATGCTGATGACGAAGACGAGCTGGAGGCTTGCGTATTAGTTTCTTACTATATGTACTGGATGTTCCGCTGCTTGTATATTCTCTCAATGATATGTAGTGAGGCTTGATGTATTGACTATTCAGATGTTGTACCAAACTATTATGAGGTTTAATAGAGATTCTGTTCTGTAAAGCTTCACTATATATACTTTCTATTGTATTTTTATCCATGCACTGTGAGTTATACGATAGATTCTGCTGTTTTAACTTAATCTTGGCAATCGTCCATGGCTGCCTGGCACACTTTACAGCGCACTATTTCTATGTTCAGTGCAGGGGTCATGGGCGGTCGTCACAATTAGTTCTCGCCAATCTATATTTTAACACCTCATTATGAAGACTAGCATTAACATCTGACAAACTAATCTTACTGCAACCATATAACATGGAGTTAACAAAAGCATTGTACTCCTTAGGCAAAGGATACAAGAGGATCACTGCTTGAGCCTCATCTTTAATCTCAACATATACTGCCTTAAGGTTCATAATCAAGGTAGTAAGTGCATCAATGTGCTCCATAAGATCGGCTCCATGCTTCATCTTAAACGAATAGAGCTGGTGTTGAAGAAAAATCTGATTTGTGAGAGACTTGTTTTGATATGCATCAGATAATGCATTCCATAATTCCTTCGCCGTCTTCTTTTGAGAAAACTCTCTAAGAACTTCATCTGAAAGACTCAACTAGATTGTTGTAAGAGCTTCATCTTCCATCTCTTTCAAAACAACTACCTCAATGTCCTTCAATTACTCAGGTGTAGAAACAATCTTACAAGCCTTCTCCTTCTTCAACACTGCCTTCATTTCAAAATCTATCTTTCCATCAAAATGTGTAACACCATAATTAAAACCAGATTTAGCAATAGATTTTCCAGAATTCGCCATTAATGCCCAAATAGAAAAAAACACTAGCTCCGATACCAAACCGTAATGAAAAATGAAGGAAATAATTTATCACTAATATGCAGAAGTGATAACTAGGATCTAGTTTTATCGATTGAACACCAAAGAAAATTAAATATTAATTATACTATTACACAAGATTAAATAACAGAAAGAAAAGACATAGAAGATTTAACGTTTTTCGGATTTGTATCCTACGTTCACGGAAATCCAACTACTTTATTACTTCACTAATTTAGAGAGGAGAGATTACAAAATGGTAGAGATTTCTTAAAGCAGAGAAATCTTATCTCTATTACAAATCTACAGAAGAATATTTAAGAGGAACTATTATATGAGAAGAATGAGATGCTTTTTCAATAGCTTGAGGCATCTTTAAATAGGAGTAGAATAAAGGTGAATCATGAGAAGAAATGAAATTAATTAGAAAAACAGACAATCAATTTCATACAAATATTGAAACATTTCAATTTTTCGAAGATTTGATTTGCCTTTGATTTAATTTAGATATCTATCTCATTCTATGAAAAGATGCACATATTTAATTTCCTTTTATTGTATATTTGACCAATTAATTAATTAAATTGATTGACTTGTTTCCTTTCTCTTCTATATGTTGATAGATTTGAGTCATAATTTCAACACTCCACCTTGACTCAAAATATTCATATCTCTCTCAAACGAATTCAATCATCATCTATGAGTTGTTGGGTTAGTGCCCTATGGCGCTAAGTAGCTAAGACTAAGCTAATCAAGATTGTGCAATGCTCAAACTTTTCCTTAGGAAGTGACTTAGTCATCATATCTGAAGGATTATCCATCATACTCACCTTCAACAACTTGATCTGGCTTTGTTCTTCCTCAAGTATAAGAAAAAAGCCTCTGATATCAATGTGCTTCGTATGAGAACTATAAGCTTGATTCTCTACAAGATGAATCACACTCTGATTGTCTGGAAATAACTCTATTGTCCACTGCACCATAGAAAGGTCATCCAATAACTGAATAAAATATAATCCATTCTTAGTCGCTTCCACAATTGATATCAACTTGGCCTTGGTAGTCGACATAGTTACTATAGAATGCAGTTTTGATATCTATGAAATCGAGCCTATACCAAGTGTAAAAACATAGCCCGAAACCGACTTCTTTCCATCTTTATCCCCAGGGTAATCTAAATCACAGTAAACTCTAAAAGAGAAGTCGCCATCTACTCCACCATACACATGCCAGCTGATGAAGTGGCACGAAGATATCCGAGTATCCACTTCACTGCTTGCCAGTGTTCTTTACTTGGGTTAAATATATATCGACTCACAACACCTACCTCAATGGGCCAAATCTGGTCTCGTGCACACTATCGCATACATAAGACTACCAACAGCACTAGAATAAGGTATACTTCCATATACCTCTTGTCTTCATCCGATGAATGAGATAATTTTTTTGACAACCGAAAATGAGAGCCTAATAGAGTGCCAACCTGTTTAGCTTTCTCCATATCAAATCAAGCGAGGGACTTCTCGATGTATTGCGCTTGAGTGAGTCAACTCTTTCCGCTTCCTATCTCTGAATATCTCCATACCCAAAATTCTTTATGCTTTTCCTAAATCTTTCGTATCAAACTCTTTGCTAAGCTCTGCTTTCAACTCTGTAACTCTGACCATACTCTGAGATGCACTCAACATATCATCAACATATAACAAAAAATGTATCATATCTCCATCACACCTCCTAAAATAAACACACTGGTCTTTGAAGCTTCTAGATTAACCCTGTGAAAGCATAAACTTATCAAATCTCATATACCATAGTCTAGAAGACTTGTTTAGTCCATATAGAGATATGTGAAGTTTACAAACATAATCTAGCCTGCTACTATCAATGAACGCCTCTAACTGGAGCAAATAAATCTCCTCATCTAGATCACTAAGCAAGGATGCAGTTTTGACATCTATTTGCTCTAGTTTCATATAATAATGAGCAACTAATGCCAAAGGAATATGAATGGATGTATGCATAACAACTGGACAAAAAAAATCGTGATACTCTACCCATTTCTTCTGACCATGCCCATTTGCTACTAACCTTGCTTTGTATCTGTAATCACCATTGCCATCATCTTTCACTCTATGGATCCACTTACATCCAATTGCCCTCTTATCAGTGGGAAGAGGCACCAAATCAACTAACCATCTGGAACTATCAACCGATGCAATAGTGTCTCTATAATCTCTTGGCTCATCATGGACAGCATTCAATGCATCATGTCATCGAAGTCATTGTCTTCGATGCTCATTCCAACAAAATCATCAAGCCACCTAGGCTTCTTCCTCTGTCTAATAGACCTAGTATTTGAACGAGCTCCACCTTGAGTCTGATCCTCTGTACTAACATATGTATTATCCTCATCAACCATGGTGCCATCAGAAACACCATCTGTACATCTATGGAAAGAACCTGAAGATGACTTGTCTTGTGTTTGATATTCTGAATATGTCCTCACACTGTCATCGGGTGAGGAAGAGTCCGCCTTCAACATAGCATTCTCATCAAAAGTCACATGCCCACCGATAACAATCTTCTTGCTGATAGGACACCACATCTTAGATCCCTTCACTCCTTTTCTATAACCTAGAATGATACACTTGTAAGCTCTAGGTTCCAACTTGCCTCTGCTCTCATGCACATAAGCTGGGCATCCAAGCACTTTGAGAAACGAATAGCTAACATGCTATCCTTTCCATACTTCTTCAGGGATCTTCATACCTGTGGCAGTAGAAGGTGTGCGGTTGATGATGAAAGCCGCCATAGATAAAGCTTTAACCCAAAATCCCTTCTTCAACTTAGCAGTCAATTTGAGGTGATGAGTTCTCTCCAATAATATCGGATTCATCCTTTCAGCAACCCCATTACACTTAGGGTCGCCAGGTGTGGTGTAATGCTTCTCAATGCCTTCAGACTCACAAAAATTGATGAATTCCTATGATATAATTCACCGCCATTATCAGAACGGAGAACTTTTAACTTCTTCGATGAATGCTTCTCAACAATAGGTTTCCACTTTTGAAACCTATCAAAGGTTTCACTTGTAGACTGTATAATGTATACCCAAACTTTACAAAAGAAATGGTCTATAAATGAAATACCTGGCTCCACCTTAAGATGGGCAAGGGGAGGACCCCCAAACATCGATATGAACTTACTCTAAAACAACATTTGCCTTGTGTTCTCCAGTACCAAAAGAAATCTTTTTCTTACTAAGAACACACTCTTCACAAATGCCAAGCTTTGAATGATAAACACCACCAGTCAAACCCTCGCTTTCTTAACTCATCCAAACTACGCTCAGCAATATGACACATCGGTAAATGTCATAATCTGGAAGAATCTGAATCAATCGAAGTAACAGAAGCAGATTCACCAGATATAGTAGTGCCTTTCAATAAATAAAGATTTTTTGCCCTTACACTTTTCATAACAATCATGGAACCATTCGATATCTTCATTTTCTCTCCCTCAACTACAATCTTCAACCAAAACCTATACAAAGCCCCAATAGAAATCAAGCTTCTCCTCAAATCGGGTACACATCTAGCATCAGTAATGGTACGAATAACACCATCAAACGTTCTGACCTTCACACTACCAACACCAACCATATGACAAGAAGCATCACTGCCCATTAGAACCTCTCATCCATCAATCTCACGATATGTAGAAAAATAGTTCCTATTAGGTGTCATATGATAGGATGTACCAAAATCAATAAGCCATAAGTTACTCTTTCCAGAAGAGCCAGATGCAGTAAGCACATCGGTTTCACTCTTTGGATCTGATGTCACTACAGTAGATACTGAAGTTTTCTTTAGGCCTTTTCTTCGTCCTACGAGCTTGGGGGCATTGAGCTACAAAGTGTCCCGGTTTCTTACAATAATTGCAAGTCAATCGATTAGGTCCCCTAGACCGAGGCCTTAACTTATTTCAACCTTCCACCATACTTTGACTTGCCTTGACTTCTACCTCTCTGAATAGATAAGCCATTTGAGTCACCATCTATATTAGTTCTCGTCAATCTATCTCTCAACACCTCATTATGAAGACCAGCCTTAACATTTGACAGACTAATCTTACCGCGACCATATATCATGGAGTTAACAAAATCAGTATACTCCTTAGGTGAAGAACATAAGAGGATCACTACTTGAGCCTCAAATTTAATCTCAACGTCTGTTGCCTTAAGTTACATAACCATGGTAGTAAGAGCATCAACGTGCTCCATAAGATCGTCTCTAGACTTTATCTTAAACAAATAAAGCTGTTGTTGAAGAATAATCCAATTTGTGAGAGACTTGTCTTGATATGCATCAGATAATGCATCCCTTAATTTATTCGCCGTCTTCTTTTGATAAAACTCTATGAGAACTTCATCTGAAAGAGTCTATTGGATTGTTGTAATAGCTTCATCTTCTATCATTTTCAAAACATCTGCCTCAGTGTCCTTCAATCTCTCAAGCGCAGAACAATCTTATAAGTCTTCTCCTTCTTCAACACCGCCTCCATTTTCATCTTTTAAGTTCTAAAATTTCCCTTTCCATCAAAACATGTAACACCGTAATTAACAATTGATCTACTAATAGATTTTCCAAAATTCGCAATCAATGCCCAAACAGAACAAAAACACTGGCTCCAATACTAAACTGTAGCGAAAAATGTAGGGAAGGATTTATCACTATTATGCAAAAGTGATTAACCGGGATCTGCTTTTGTCGATTGAACACCAATGCAAATTCAATATTAATTACACTATCACACAAGATCAAATAATAAAAAGAAAAGACACATAAGATTTAACGAGTTCGGATTTGTATCCTACGTTCACGGAGACCCAACAACTTTATTACTTCACCAATTTAGAGAGGAGAGATTACAAAATGATAGAGATTTCTTAAAGTAGTGAAATCTTATCTCTATTACAAATCTACATGAGAATATTTAAGAGGAACTCTTGTTTGAGGAGAATGAGATGTTTTTCCAATAGTTTGAGGCCTCTTTATATAGAAGTAGAATGAAGTTGAATCTTGGAAAGAAATGAAATTAATTAGAAAAGCAGATAATCAATTTCGTACAAATTTTGAAACATTTCTATCTTTTTCCAAGATTTGATTTGCCTTTGATTTAATGTAGATATTTATCCCATTCTATGAAAAAATACACATATCTAGTTTCCTTTTATTGTATATTTGACCAATCAATAATCAAAGTAATTGATTTGTTTCCTTTTTCTTCTATATGCAAATAGATTTAAGTCATATTTTCAACACCTACATCTTTTACTAAACATTATTATTTAAATCGTTAACGCATTTTATTTGTTCCAAATCGTTCACTGATTGATTTCTATTTTTTAATGATCTATAAATATGTATTTCCACTTCTTTTGTACCTAATTTATCATAAATGTTTTCGTAAGCTTTGTTTAGCTCTCCTAGCATTTTTTTGTTTCTTTTTAAGTTTTTTATAGTCATATAAATCTTCTTTCTTTATGCTATATTGCCACACTCTATAACTTTTTTCTTTGACTATATAGCTTTTTGAACTTCATCACCTCGCCACTAAGCTTTTTTGTTGATAATATTTTCCATTAAGTTTCTCCTAGTATTTCTTTAATCTTTTCTATGATGTGGGTTGTAACATTAATTCATAACTTATTGATATCACCATTTCAGTTCCATTTTATCGCTTTCTTTATCTACTTATGGTTTTTTTTAATATCGTCTTTTAATTCTTTCCATTTAATGTTTTTAGATCATTTACTCATACTCCTTGGATTCAATCTCACAAACACAACATTTAATATTATTAGTCAATGTTGGCTTTTTAAAAATTCCCGATGTATTATTTTTCAAATTTACATGATGTTAAATCCATCTTTCTACATAAGCAGCAGTATATTTGTCTTTTATTTGATCAACTCTTGTACGTTATCAAATGTTCTTCTCCTTTTTCGGAAAAAGGTATTTGCTATAGCTAAATCTAGTACACTAACAAAATCTAATAGTGATTGGCTTTCCTCATTGCTTATCCTGATACCAGACCCTCCATGTATTCTACGATCTCCTCTACCATTTTCCCTTAAATGTCCATTAATATCTTCACCTATGAAGATCTTTTCATGCATGGTACTGATTATATAATTTCATTTAATGAATCCCAAAAGGCTTGTTTCCTATTTCTATTCAAAACATCTATGTTGCATATGTTCTGATAATATGTTCTGATAATACTCAAGGTTAAATAATTTTAGTAAATATTAGTCGGTCTTATTTTCTATTTACTTATATTACTTTGTCTCTCATGTATTTATCTGTCGCCATACGTTTCTCCTATTATCTTTTTTTTCCATAAAAACCAGTTTGTATCCCTCTCTCAACTACTTAGTTTTTTCCCTTTACATCTAGTTTCTTATAGAAAAATGATATTAGTTCTTCGTTTTATAAAAATATCCACCAACTCTTGTCCCTAGCTACTCAAAATTCGTATATTACACGTTATTCTAATTCTGCTATTAGCATTTTATTATTTTTGTTATTATTTTCATCAGAAAAGTTATTATTTCCATTATTGTAGTTATTATGTTATCTACACTACTGTTATTGCTACTATCATTACTATGTTGAGAAGAATAGAGTTAAGGATATTCCTTATGACAATCATGTAATTTGATTAAATAACTTATCTCTTACATGTAATCTTATTTGAAAATTTTAACATTTTGTTTTACTTTATATTGTATATGTTGTTGTTTGTGATATAAATAACGTTAATGATACTTACAAGTAGAAAATCCCTATAACAAAGTGTTTAGTCGATTATACTTATGAATATGTTTTAACCATGAGTACCGGATTGTACAATTAAACATTTATCCTTAAATGTTCATAGTCAAGTTGTATCAAGAATGAGATATTAATATATCAATTGAGACTAGTGTGCGTAACGCTCTCTGTACAATAGACGATGATTTGTTTATGATCGTTAGGGGGCACCAAGAGGTTATGTGCTATTTGGAACAATTACTTAATGACCCACCAAGGGTCTTTTATTGATTAAATTTATCTTAGTCATAGGATCTCACATGACAATGTGAAGTAGTCTTTTGGCTTCAGAATACCATGGATTGTGCATGTATAAAACTGTATTGATTAAGGTCAATCATACAATAGTAGGATCATGCCATGGTCATAGTTAGGTACATGTAAAACCATATGAAGTGAAATACTATTCAATATATAGGTTTCATCTCCTTCGATATAGATAGTTAGTGTCGCCATAACTGGTTGTCAACTTGAAGCCAAAACCTCTAGCTAGAGTAAATCTGTCGATCAATAAATGTTACTGTACTAAACCTAGGACTTTATTGTAACGATCCATCCTTTTTGACAGTTTAAATCAACAATAAACCACACATGTCGAACTCAAACCATTCAAAAGGGAAGATTGTTAAGGGGTGAATAAGAAAAAGAAGAGAAAGAAAAAAACAAAACACAAAAACTCACAACAGAATGACAAAATATAATAATCAAATAAACAGTTCAAGAAGCTATTTTACAAATAACATTTGATTACACTTTCACAATATATCAGAGTTATACATACAATAGGAATAAGTAAATAATGCAGCGAAACAATATGATGCAGTGGGATAAATAAAATAAATAGTAGGCTAATCTCCGTCTTCATCCTCCAAATGAAATGGTCTTCAATACACTGAAAAGCTCAGACTGACCCGAGCGTAATGAAAAAACAAAACACTCGAGTCAGAACTAAAATATCTTATGAAAGGTAAATCAACAGTAAATAAATATGAGTGTAACGACTTCAGAGATGTTTGTGGATTTTACATCTCCTATCCAGTGTTTAACGTGCGTGCATAACTTAAGAGATGTTCAGAATTCCATCTCCTAAGGATCCGTTAAACTATTTACATACACAGTACAATACGCTATTATAATATATCTACAGTAAAGTAAAGTATTAAAATAGCATTAAGGCATTACCCATATCCCCTCTAACACATTTTTATATAATTCCCGTAGTCTATACAGATACTGTAAGCCCCACCAAACTGGTGGGATACTCAGGGAGCACTCCATAGGTACGGTAAAAATCAAACTCGTGGTGGGAGCGATAAGGCATATGACAAGGCACGCGAGGCAATGCCAGGGTAGGATTCTACCGTTTGCACTCTCGGACTGGTGGTAACGCATATCAGCTACTACCGCCCACCTCGGAACACACTCCCATAATCAAATCGAGGGGTGGCCACTAAATCAATCATAAAGTAATAAATATAGTATCGAAGAAATGTGTCAGATCGGAGGAGTGACTTCACTTGGCCCGATATAGCTTATGTTTTAGTCATATCAAGCTGACCCGAAGGGGTCAGGGCTGCGTTCATACCTCATACAGAATCGTTCGCCAAACCATCCTACTTCATTCTAGATTCTCCACCATGTAAACAGTTGTTAAAGTGGTTTTCGGTATTGGCAGAAAGTATGACAATATCCGATCCCGGTCCCTTTAACAACCAAACGCTTATTTCACACCGAATGGTTCTTTTACATTTCCAAAACCGATTCATAATTGGTGTCAAAATATCATATTCAATTCAAACCATATTACTTTCGAATCATATTCACTTTTGAAATCATATTCCCAAAATAGGTTAAATCCTCATTTCAAAATCATCATATTTACTCAAAATATGTCATTTCACCAGAAAATATCATTTCACCAGAAAATATCATTTCAAATTCCAACGTAGGTTATAACATCATTTAACCATATGCACTTTTAAATCACAGATTTAAATATAAACAATTCAGCCTTGCATCGTTTGAATTTTTGAAAATAGTTTGGATAGTCATAAACAGTTTAAATAGTTTAAAATAGTTTAATAGTTTAAATAGTTCTAAAATTAGTTTAATAGTTTAAAATAGTTTTAATAGTTTAAAATAGATTTAAATAGTTAAAATTAGTTTTAAAATAGTTTAAAATAGATTAAAATAGTTTAATAGTTTAAAATAGTTTTAAAAATAGATTAATAGTTTAAAATAGTTTAAATTAGTTTAATAGTTTAAAATAGTTTTAAAAATAGTTTAAAATAGATTTAAATGGTTAAAAATAGTTTTAAAATGGTTTAAAATAGTTTAAAATAGTTTAAAATAGGTTAAAATAGTTTAAAACGTTTAAAATAGTTAATATAAAATGGTTTGATTATTGGAAATGGTTTATATAGTACATAGTTTTGAAATTCTAAATAATCTAAATTTTAAAATAATAGATTTTTAAACAGATTATATTAAAATAATTAATTTGAAAATAATATCAAATCAAACCGTTTCTTCCATTTCAACAAATCTAGACCATATCTAGATTTCAAATCAACAAAACTCAATTTTAATCTTTTAATTCAAATTCTCATAAACCATTTCAATTTATATCGATTTCAAATTCATGTTTGATCTACAAATTTAAACCACTTCAAATGCAATAGATTTCAATGTTTAAATATTCAAACGTTTACAATAACTCAATTTTGATAAATTTCATTTATATTTCAAAATTCAACTTTAAGATTTCAATTTAAAATTTTTAAACAATTTATTTAAACCAATTTCAATTTCAACATTTTAAAACTTAGATTTTGAAAACAATTCAGTTCATATAAATTAAATTTTATTTCAAAATATCATTTCATTGGATTCAAAAATTAAAGATTTAAAATCATTTAATTTAATTAATCCGGTGTTCGTATATAATTTTCTACCCTATGGTCAAGTGGCATGGATATATATCATTTCAACCCGCGATAAATTTTAAATTTACGAATATATATCATTTCTACCCGCAATCCCGAATTAAAATTCAAAATCCATAAAATCGCTCGGGTTTATCATTTCAACCCATAATGATTTTTCCATAATCTAGAAGATCGTTCGGGTATTTATCATTTCACCCCATAGTGAATTTCCTAACAATATCGAAGGGAACTTGCAGTGTGATAACAATATATAAAATAACATAACATTCAGTCATTCAATATCAACCATTAAACATCCATCACAACCGCCATTCAATTCAGCCAATGAACCACAACCGATAAACTGGTTATCATTATCAGGTATTTAACCAGCAATTTAAATTCAATATTTAATTCAAATGGCAATTAAATTCAAATAATTCAAATTAAACTTGAATGACAATTTAAATATACCAAACAACCATCAATAAATTTCTAATCACACCATAAATTTAAATTTAACTAACATAAGACGATTTAGTAGTTGTGAGTGGGTTAAAGCACTCACCTTTGGTTTCAAATCAATTTGAAATCCAAATAAAGGTCCAAAATTGAATAGTCTTAGAATGAAGCCAAACCAGTTTCAAAATGTCCAGAATTATGATATGATCGCAATGAAGAAAACTGCGTGTGAATCCGAGCTCGTATGAACCACTTATGATAGTCAGAACGTTTAAATTTTAAATTTAAATATAATAAAACAAAGCATAATAAAATTTACACGTCATCACCTCTACGCGTCGAAACCCACGCTCCAGATTAACACACGACTATAGGAAACCCTAGCCGCCAAGTTCATCTACGCACGCAAGCCACCACGACCACTTGACCATCAATCCGACCACATCACCGTTCCCCTCTCCCTGCGCCGCCCATCCCTAGGCCAGCGCGATCGCCTGCGATACCCCAGGCACGTGCGCCACCGCGCCGCTTCTATGGCAAATTTTGGCGATCTCCATTGACTATGGCATGAACGAACACCATCCCTGAGACCCGCTTGACCTCCTCTTCCCAACGCCGCCTCCCGGTCGTCAAACGGTTGACGATCCACCGTTGGATCGTAAACCCTAGAAATGGACGGTCGAGGTTCATCATCGATTTTTGGCCAAACGATACAACAAATCAAAAAACGAACTGCTGCAGTAGATTACGCTCATCGAGAGCTTTCCAATGATATACTATATGACATAGTTTGAGGAGTTTAAAATTTTCAATTTAATTTTGATTTGAAATTGAAATTGGGAATTAGGGTTTCTACCATTGAAAGGAAGGAATAGATAAGAAGTTGATGTATGTACATAATAAACTGAAAGGCTGCTAGGGTTTGAGAAACAAAATCTATTTATATGGACAAAGCTAGATAAGAAATGAATGGACGAATTGAATTGGTCAAAACGATTACGACGACCCGAAAAGCCTGTTCTGTTCCCGAAACGAAAATGAGTCATCCCATATATCAAAATATAGGTTTTCGATATCTTTAAACTTAATGGAACTAATTCCAAACCTTAATTCAAAAGTATGCAGAAGTTAGTTTTCAAAATCTGCTTATTTCAATTGAATTCATTAAATTGATTTCTACGCGTTTCGAGTTCGTACGATCAAACGATAAGTCTGATTGCTACGAAACTTGAAATCCTATAATAATTCACTGTTATGGATCCGATGAAACTGGTTTCGTCGAAGTCCAAGACAGTGGCCAAAATGGCTATTTTCTACGTTAATTAAATAAATTATTAAATTAAAAATCAATTTAATCACTTATAGATTCAAATCTAAAGTTAACAATTTATCATCCTTAATTATATAGAAATTAATAATCTTTAAAATAAATTTTCCATGTCACATTAAATATTTAAATATAGCATTTAATTACAACGTTCAGTTATAACCGTCATAAATTCATTAATTATAATTTAATTTCCAATAAATTCATTTATTTTGATTTACATTCTTATTATTCAATCAACTATTACCTTGTGAATATAATTAACATTAGTTTATGTTTTATTACATTCATATTTTACAGTTATCATTTTTTACCATATTAATTATAATATTTAATTTCATTCATTACCAATTTTTAATTCCTTATTTGTAATTATACCAAATTAGCTTTACAATTATTTTAATTGATTGAAATCACATTAAAATGATTGTTAATAACGTTCAAACAACATTATTAAATCATATTCTAGTTATATTTCTCATTAATAAATCATAAAATTTTAATTTCTCACAATATTAAATTTCAAAATCATAATTAATTTAATATTTTTAATTATCGAAAATTACGGGTCATTACACTCTCCCCCACTCAAAACTTTTCGTCCTCGAAAAGGATCAAGAAGGAATTAAGAACCTAATATATTTGTATTCAAATAATCAATTTATAACACTTTAAACTTACATAATTAAGTATTTAAATAAAATATATCAATTTATAAGCTATTAATTTACATAATTTAGTTTAATAAGAATTTGAAAATAACTCAGTTTTCACAAAAAATTTCTGAGTCTTAAATTCATGAAAAATTTCGGTAGAGTCTCCTTTGTACGGAGAGGTCCGGAAAATAATAATATCAATAATTACAATATATATATCATATTTCAAAAATAAAACATCCCAAACCACGAGAAAAATAATATAATATCGCTATAAAACTATAATCCGAAAACGTACCTATTAGTCGGGCAAATAACTTTATTTATGAAACCAAAAGCAGTAGCTATTGCTTCCATAAACTGTATTTCACTTATATAATCCAAAATAGTGAGAATTATGTACAAGAGAAATATTTAGTTGTTTCAAATTAATAGCAAATGCAAATCACACAAACATAGGCAAACAAAACAGTACAACCATTACGTGCAACAAAAGAATCAATTATACATCCATAGCAACAAATACTAATGGTTTATTCCGGTTGAGAAACTTTTAATTGTACAAGGGTAATAAACAAACTATCAAGTGTACCCTGCGCTCAACATCCTTAGATAATAACTTAATAGATCATTCATACAACCTTAAACAATTTGAAGTATCATTTCCCAAACTTCCCATTAGCCAAGCAATCCGGCATTTTTTTATTTAAGTTTATTCGATTGGTTTCTTTTCACACCATTATTTACTTTTTATTCATTCATACAATGTTTTTTTCTTCTTCTTTTCATTCATTTACTTACATAAATTATTTCACATTCAGTATATGAAGTCATCAATAAATCAATTTTTGAAATATTATATAAGTTTCCATGTAATTTAGTCCATATTCATTTACATATATAACTTGAAATCCATTTAATATTTAAAATAATCAATGAATTCATTATTTAAGTATTACGTACATTTTATTTCAGTTTATTTCACATTTATTATTTACTTATAATCCTTGATATCCATTTTAATATTAATATTCATCAGTGCATCTTTTTAGTCATTTCTTGAGTTTATACTCATTTATTTAAATAGTATTCACCTTTACTATTCAATTTAATTATTAGCATTTCACAATATTAAATTTTGTTTATAACATTTCTTGTACATCAAAATTCTTATTTATAGAAATAATTCTATTTGAACACTTTCATTACTTAAGTTTTACTTGTATAATATTCTATTACATATTCCAATTTAACATTGCAACTTTTTAAACATTTCTGGTAAGATATATATATGTTTTAAGAATGTAATTGAATGTTACACAAGTTTATCTTATTCATTTTAGTACAAAAATGTTCAATAATTATATCTTCTAAATTTTCATATCTTTTGATTTACAAGTTACAAATTTTCAATTTCTTATATATTTGTTAATCACTCAGCAACTAATTTCTATATTTTTCCTTTTAGATTATTAAAATAGTTAAGATTTCATTCTATTACAATAATTGAAATCCTTAATTTATCGAAACTTCAGAACTAAATACTAGGTTCCATTTCAAATCATTTAAAATAATATATATGTACTCATAACTTTTATATATCTAATCATATTTAGAAATTTAAAATAAAATTTGTTTATCAAAACAAATGTGTAGTAAAACTACTACAACGGTCTTCCCACTTGAAACTCGAAAATAAATGTCGATGATGCAGCCGTTATCACCGAACTTATTTTCCAGCGACAGAATAGAGGAGTATAGAACTTATTTTCCTTTAAAATTCCTTTAAAACATTTCTTTCAAATCACATTGAAATATTTGTTGGATCGTTTTCACCCTAGAGGGGGGTGAATAGGGTGATAATAATAATAATAAAAATTAATGCACAAATTAAAACAATAACAGTAAATAATGCAGAAGAGATCACAAACAAATTTACCAAGCTTCGGCAAAACCCTACCAACGTGTTGCCCCCAAGGTTTCTACAAGAAATTAAGTAGTCAGACGCTTACACACATAAACTTGCGACACCTGCAAGTGACTAACCTAACTCTACGCTCAAAACCCTGCCATAACTCAACCACTGAGTTGCGAATTCTCAAACTACGCCGTGTAGTTTGTCCCTAGTCACACGACTAGAATTTACACAATTTAAAATAGAAAAAAATTACAAAATAAAATAAACAAAGCAAAACCCTAGTTTAAATAACCTAAGCCCAATATTAAATATAATATGACCGACTCAATTGTAAATAAAATAAGATGTCTTCCCTCTTTTATAATTGCGGCCCAAATAGAGAAGTTTGTATCCTCTGCCAGATACTATCTTCGTTCCTCTTCCAAAAGCTAGGGTTCTTCAAATTGAAGTGCCACTTGATAATTGTTCGATTGATTTAAGGAGTTTGCTTTGCTTTGCTTCGTCAATCGACTACTGGCTTTGACTTCACTCGGCTGCTTCAATTTCTCGAGTTCGACTGAATAGAAATCGGTATGTGAATTTTGCTTTGATTTCTCTGTTTTATATGCTTGAACTCGACAAATGCCAATGATGATTTTGGGTTTAATTTATAGGGTTGAACCCCTATAATCTCGATCGTATAATTCACTTTGAATTTTTCTCATTGCTATGCTCGACCATTGATTTGTAATCGAACGTTGGTGGTGTTTTCTGACTTTTTCATTTCATACGTGTTGCTTGATAAGTTTGAATTTGCTCCGACCTTTTCTCCTGCGACTTTGTTATTTGAATTTTGATATGGTTTGGACTTGTTCAATTCGTGTCTCTATTCCAAATTTTGCTGGCTTTGACACTAGCATTTAAATTTGTGACAAACATGACATGTTCATTTTGAAATACATTGACTTTGTTAATTCGTGCTTCATTTCTGGCTTTAACTGGATGACTTCATTCAAACGGCTACTGTTAAATTCTTTAAACATATGAACTGTTGTCTGCATATGTAGTACATTTGTGGTTTTGAAGTCTTACATTCTTGCTCTGTTTACTTTAGTGCACTTGACCATTTCATTGTTGAGTCAGGTTACATATGTTGGAGTTGCTCGGACCATATGAGCATATGCATTCATGTTGCTTTGAGTCCTTCACTTGTGCACTGGTCTTGTTACATGTCAGGTTGCATTGTTGATGTGTTGAGATTGATCTGGTCTGGTCTTGCATTTTTATTGAGTAACTCACTTGAGTCTGATCTGATGCACTTTGATTTGAAGTCTGGGATCACTTTGAGTTTCATGTCCAGTTTGGTTGAGCCTTTTACTTTATGTCTGCAGCTTGCCATTGTCATGTGGTCTGTGCCTTTGTGCCATTCCATTGAACATGCACATGTCTATGGTTTCATGTGCACTGCCGTGGTTGTACATGAACTTGTTGTTGCATACATACTGTCTGGTTTTGTGTTGCAATGTTGATCTGGCCATTGCATTGAACTTCTGTGTGTTTGATTCTCTTACTTATTCTTGCATTTGTGTTCATCATGTGTTCATTTGTGTAGTGGTCTAGTCTTCATGTGTATGTTTGAATCATGTTGAACTGCTTTGCATTTTGGTTACACTTCATTTTGATTGCACTTGAGTAATGTTGTCACCATGGCTTGTCATTTACTTGTGCCTGCACATTCATTGAGTACATTACTAGTTCACCACTATATATATCTGGTTGATCTAGCTGTGTCTGGTGTACTTTGAGTCTTGTTGCTTTGTGCCATATGAGGTCTGGTTTGGTCTGAAGTCTTTGTGTTGTTGAACCTGGGTTACCTTCCTTTGTGTTCAAGTGCATACTTGAGTTTTTTCTAGTTCATGGCCCTGGTCTGGTCTGTGTTGTTTTGACTTGAGTCTAGACTGACCATGTGTATATTTGAAATGTTGTATGTTGTTTTGCATGCACCTGAGTTGAATCCATCCTTGCATGGGTTTCACCTTATGCTCACTTATCCATGCAGTTTTAACAAACAAGTGTATATCGACGTGCACGGCCTTGTGACATGTACAGTGGTACACTGTGCGTGTTACAAGCTGTTCGTGTAAGATGAATTCAAAAGAAAAATGATGACGAACAACCCAAATAACTAAGGCAAATAACATTTTCAAAATACACACTTCATTTTGAACTGCAAAATATTTCTTTTTCAATTTTACTGCGTTAGTGTTTATTTTGCAGATAATTCAGATGCTGGATACAAACTGGAATAGAGTTGAAGATAGAAATACGAGTGTTGAGTGAATATGTAGTGAGTTGAAAAATTGTAAGTTGAAATTTGTGTTGTAATCGAAATTGTAATGTAATTGAAAATGTATATATGTAGTAAGAGCTCAAATTTGTACTATTTGAATTTGTAATAAAATATTTGTTTATATATGAATTCTGAGTTATTTATTTTATTCAACAAATATTTATTTAATTATGTGGAAAAATAAAATAGTACAATAAAAAATACATTTAAACGAATATATATATATATATATATGTTTATTATCATCAAACAAAAATCATAGGCTATTATATTCTACAATCTCCCCCTTTTGATGATAACAAACATATATTAAGATTTTGACTCTATTAAATGTATTTGGTGTTGATGAATTCCATTTGCTCCCCATATTTGAGTGCTCCCCCTACAACAAAGCTTCCCCTTCACATATGCATGAAAAATATGCAAATAAAATAAAAAGACAACTGCAATAAGCCTATATGAGAATATGCTGTGCAAATAGATGAGAATATGCAAAATAAAACATTTGAAATTTATTTGCTAAAATCATAACATTTTCTATCCTTTTTGTTATCAGCAAAAGAGTAATAGTGTTAGAAAATAGAGATAAAGTGATAGACATTGATACAACATTAATACCCAATCGAGTATAAATATTAAATTTCAATAAATAATCAAACAAAAATCATAATACTCTATTAGGCGCATGTTCCACTTTAAAAAGATAGGGGTGATATCGGCATATAAAACCATATAGTTATATCTATTTGTGGTATATTTATGACAGGAATTTTGAATACTTACTAACCATGCATAACCGTTAGGACTTTTAAACTAGATTAGTAGTAATCCCAATTTAAAAAAAAAAAGAATTTCAAGTATCTTCTAACCATGCATAACCTGAGGACTTTTAAATGGGATTACAATCACTCGTCTATTTAATAATCAATTTCGATATGTGTTCCATATATGCATAACCGTAAAGACTTTTAAATGAGCATGAAAGCACATAATCAAATATTCCAAGTAATTCACCCATGCATAACTGTGAGGACTTTTAAATGAGAGTGAATACTTTGGATGTTTTTATTGCTAATTAAATTAAAAAAAATGAATAATTTCCCGTTTAAAATACCACATTTTGACATACTATATTGAATTTTAACGAGTGATGGTCGTTAGAAATATGATAGAAATAGAGATGGTCATGGAATTTTTACCAACCAAAGTTATTACAATTTTTGTTTAAATTTTTAGAGAAATTTACTATATACACTGTCTCAAGTCATAATATATGATTAATATCAACAATCATCACTTTTTCAGTCACTATTTTATCTTTTCGATAATCAGTAGGGAGTCAGATTAGTTAATGTAATCATTTAAGATCAAATCAAAAAATATAAAATCAAATTTCTAAAATGCCTAATCTGAAACGAAGTCAACAAAAACTATTTTCTAGAAGGGGTTTTGAAAAAAATGTTTGCCAATTGAAAATTAGTTGAAATGAAATTTATGCAGATATTTTCTTTAAAAACATGATGCAACTAACGAATGTCTCAACATGAAACACATTTCACCAGTACTTTTTCTATCAACTAGACAACCAACATAATCTGCATCTAAACAACCCCTTTAACTCAAAGTTATCAGGTAAAGACCAAAACATGAGATGTGCAACAAATACCTTATAATCCCTTTACAGCTTTTAAAATGTGATTTGGATTTTATTGAAACTGTGCACATAAACAAACAGAGAATGTAGTTTCTAGTTTAAAAGCAGTAAGATAAAGAAGCAAACCTACGTGTATCTAGAGTAATCATCAACCAATACAGAACAATATCTCTTATCACAGTGCATGAACAGATGATTTTTAAAATTTCCCCATTTGATCACCTTTCCTCTTACTGGATGATCAAATTATGGTGCAAATTTTCAAAATCTAATACATTGTTTGTTTCCCATTTTGACTCTTCCACCTTTGTATTTCTCTAGGCTAAGGAACTTTGATTTGCCGTCCGTTATGTGCCTGGAACAGCTAGAATCCAGTACCACTCTTGATGTTCCTTAGCCTCCCAACACACCTACACGAGGAAAGATTTTTGTGACCTATTTGTTTTTATAGGTCCATGATTGTTAGTGACAATCGATTTTGATAAACAAGTTTGCGTAGAACCAAAACAGTTTATGTTTGTTCCTTTTGGCACCCAGATTTGTTTGACTTTAAAGGATTTTACATTTGTGCCTTTAGGAACCCAAATTTGTATGGTTTTCGTGTGTTTGGGTCTAAACTAGCAATTGTTTTGATTGTGTCCAATTTTTCCAGAAATCGTGCACTTGGAATTGACATGATTAGTTTCATTTCTAACTCTTTCAGATTGAGTATACCTAAGTCCTTGTCTAATAGGATTAACAGTTTGTTTCCCTAATAGCATATTTAGTAATCTTTCTCCTTTGGAGAATTTTCCTAAAGTTGTAGACAATTGTTGGACTTGTGTTTTGAGAGATTCATTTTCATTTAATAACAAAGTGCACTTTTCAATAGAATTTTCTCTCCTAGTGTTTTCACGTTCTTTTAAAATCAGAATTTCATTTTCAAATGATTTAATTTTAGTTTCTGATTTTTTTATTTCCTCTTCTAATAATGGACACTTATCACACTTAGGGCTCTTATTTCGATAGTTTTTAACCAATTGATCAAGCTGCTTATTTAGTTCTATCAAACTATCTCTTTGTGATTCAATTTTAGCATATTTCTCCCTAAGTCATTCAAAACAGCCATTTACTTCATGAAAATATATAAGTAATTGCGAGTGAATAAGTTTTGATACCTCGCTTGGCTCATCATCATCGATGTCACTTAATTCTCCTAAAAGACACTGATTTGCTCTTTCACTTTCACTGCTAGTGCTTTCATCACTTTTATCCAAAATTGCTGCGAAACTTCTCCTTTTCCGTTTCTTTCCTTTGCTGAGTCGATTTTGAGGACAATTGGGCTTGATATGACCAGGTTTATTGCACTTATGACAAATGATCTCCTGCTTTCCGAGTCATCTAGAACTTTGACTATTCTGCTCTTTATTTGTTGATTTAGGCTGGATTTCCATACTTGTGGTTCCACCATTTGAATCTCTTTATTATCAGTGCCAGTTCAGCTGCTCCATCATCATCATCTTCACTTTCCGTTGTTCCTTTGAGAGCTATTGATTTCTTTCACGTATCACCTCCTTCACGTTCTTCCTTGAATTTGATTTCTAACTCATAAGTGGTGAGATTTCCGATGAGTTCTTCGACTTTAACTTGTTTCAGATCTTTTGATTCTTGAATGGAGTCACTTTTGCTTCAAAATTTCGTGGAAGAATTCTGAGGATTTTTTGGACTATTTCCAATTTTGTGTATGGTTTTTCGAGAGCTTTTGATTTGTATACGAGATTAGAAAGTCGTCCATACATTTCTTTGACACTTTCATCCTTTTCCATTGTGAAGTTCTCATATTCGCTACTGAGCATGGCAATGCGAGTTTCTTTGACTTAGGAGGTTCCTTCGTGAGTCACTTCAAGTGTGTGCCAGATTTCCTGCGCATTAGACAATGTGAGACACAGTTAAATTCAATTTGATATAATGAACAAATAATAGAATTCATAGCTTTAGTGTTAGCATTCTGCAGTTTATTTTCAAGATCTGTCCATTGACCCATCGGTTTTTCAATTTCTTGATTATCTACCACTATAGTTGGTGTCTTATATCCCGTTTCAACAATATTCCATGCATCAATGGTTTTCAGAAAAAATTTCATTCTATTTTTCCAATATGCGTATTCACCATTGAACATGGGTGGTTTAACTATGGACTGACCCTCAGCAAAAGCATTATTGAAAGAAGCCATTAAAAAATCAATTTTTTAAAACAAAAATTGGTTTTTTTCCTTGCTCTGATACCACTTGTAGGATCGTTTTCACCCTAGAGAGGGGAGAATAGGGTGATAATAATAATAATAATTAATGCGGAAATAAAAACAATAACAGTAAATAATGCAGAAGAGATCACACACAAATTTACCCAGCTTTGGCAAAACCCTGCTTACGTGTTGCCCCTAAGGTTTCTACTAGAAATTAAGTAGTCAGACACTTACACACGTAAACTTGTGACACCCGCTATTGGCTAACCTAACTCTATGCTCAAAACCCTACCACAACTCAACCACTAAGTTGCGTATTCTCAAACTACGCCCCGTAGTTTGTCCCTAGTCACAAGACTAGAATTTACACAATTTAAAATAGAAAAAATTACAAAAAAAAATAAACAAAGCAAAACCCTAGTTTAAATAACTTAAGCCCAATATTAAATATAATATGACCGGCCCAATTGTAAATAAAATAAGATGTCTTCCCTCTTTTATAATTGCGGCTCAAATAGAGAAGTTCGTATCCTCTGGCCGATACTATCTTCTTTCCTCTTCCAAAAGCTAGGATTCTTCAAATTGAAGTGCCGTTTGATAATTATTCGATTGATTTGAGGAGTTTTCTTCGCTTTGCTTCGTCAATCGACTTTTGGCTTTGATTTCACTCGGCCACTTCAATTTCTTGAGTTCGACTGAATAGAAATTGGTATGTGAATTTTGCTTTGATTTCTCTGTTTTATATGCGTGAACTCGACAAATGCCAATGATGATTTTGGGTTTAATTTATAGGGTTCGAACCCCTATAATCTCGTTCGTATATATCATTTTGAATTTTTCACATTGCTATGCTCGACCATTGATTTGTAATCAAACATTGGTGATGTTTTCTGACTTTTTCATTTCATACGCGTTGCTTGATAATTTTGAATTTGCTCCAGCCTTTTCTCATGCGACTTAGTTATTTGAATTTTGATATGGTCTGGACTTGTTCAATTCGTGTATCTGTTTCAAATTTTACTGTCCTTTACTCTGGCATTTAAATTTGTGACAAACATGACATGTTCATTTTGAAATACATTGACTTTATTAATTCATGTTTCATTTCTGGCTTTACTGGATGACTTCATTCAAATGGCTACTATTAATTTCTTTAAACATATGAACTGTTGTCTGCATATGTAGTACATTTGTGGTCTAGAAGTCTTTCATACTTGCTCTATTTACTTTCGTGCACTTGACCATTTCATTATTGAATCAAGTTACATATGTTGGAGTTGCTCGGACCATATGAGCATATGCATTCATGTTGCTTTGAGCCCTTCACTTGTGCACTGGTATTGTTACATGTCAGGTTGCATTGTTGATGTGTTGAGATTGATCTGGTCTGGTCTTGCATTTTTATTGAGTAACTCACTTGAGTCTGATCTGATGCACTTTGATTTGAAGTCTGGTTGCACTTTGAGTTTCATGTCCAGTTTGGTTGAGCCTTTTACTTTATGTTTGTAGCTTGCCATTGTCATGTGGTCTGTGCCTTTGTGCCATTCCATTGAACATGCACATGTCTATGGTTTCATGTGCACTGCCCTGGTTGTACATGAACTTGCTTTTGCATACATACTATCTGGTTTTGTGTTGCAATGTTGACCTGGCCATTGCATTGAACTTCTGCATGTTTGATGCTCTTACTTGTTCTTGCATTTGTGTTCATCATGTGTTCATTTGTGTGGTGGTCTGGGCTTCATGTGTATGTTTGAATCATGTTGAACTGCTTTGCATTTTGGTTACACTTCATTTTGATTGCACTTGAGTCATGTTGTCACCATTGCTTGTCATTTACTTGTGCCTGCACATTCATTGAGTAATTACTGGTTCACCACTATATATATCTGGTTGATCTAGCTGTGTCTGGTGTACTTTGAGTCTTGTTGCTTTATGCCATATGAGGTCTGGTTTGGTCTGAAGTCTTTGTGTTGTTGAACCTGAGTTGCCTTCCTTTGTGTTCATGTGCATACTTGAGTTTGTTCTGGTTCATGCCCTGGTCTGGTCTGTGTTGTTTTGACTTGAGTCTAGACTGACCATGTGTATATTTGAAATTTTGTATGTTGTTTTGCATGCATCTGAGTTGAATCCAACCTTGCTTGGGTTTGACCTTGTGCTCACCTGTCCATGCAGTTTTAACAAATAAGTGTATATCGGTGTACACGGCCTTATGACATGTATAGTGATACACTGTGCATGTTACAAACTGTTCGTGTAAGATGAATTCAAAAGAAAAATGATGATGAATAACCCAAATAACTGAGGCAAATAATATTTTCAAAACACACACTTCATTTTGAACTGCAAAATATTTCTTTTTCAATTTTACCGCGTTAGTGTTTATTTTGCAGATAATTCAGATGCTGTATACAAACTGGAATAGAGTTGAAGATAAAAATATGAGTGTTGAGAGTGAATAGTAGTGAGGTGTAAAATTGTAAATTGAAATTTGTGATGTAATCGAAATTGTAATGTAATTGAAAATGTATATATATAGTGAAAGCTCAAATTTGTACTATTTGAATTTGTAATAAAATATTTGTTTTAATAAAATATTTGTTTGAATATGAATTCTGAGTTATTTATTTTATTCAACAAATATTTATTTAATTATGTGGAAAAATAAAATAGTACAATAACAAATACATTTAAACGAATATATATGTTTATTATCATCAAACAAAAATCATAGGCTATTTTATTCTACAATATTCATATCTGAAAATACTTCCATATAATACTAATATTATATTCCAAAATTCTTTGAAAACCAATTTCAAAAACCTGGAACTTAAGTTCTCAAATTTCCAATTTATATTCACTTTATTTGTACATTTTATTTTGCAACCAATATTTATAAAATTTCACTTCCTAACAAACAAATATATCACATACAACTATATCCATTTATAAAATTATCCTTTTATATACAAAATATAATACTAGGAAAAATTATTTCATTTACCTATATTTTAAGACAATATTGTGTTGGTCTGCTCTATTCAGTATTTATAAATCCTTATCGATGCCATAGCGTCCTATGTACCGACCAGAATTTATAAATACTAAAGAGAACAAATTAACACAATATAAAAACATTTTATAATACTAACAAATACGCTCTCTCATATATACACGCTCAAACAGCTCATTCTAGGGTATTACTACCCTATCTCTAATGAGTCGGACCCCACAAAGCTAAGGTTATCGCTAAACCAAAGCTCCGATACCAACTGTAACGGTCAACCAACAGTGGGGTAACGCCTACCGTAGCATACATCGGTACATGTATTCTGCTTTTACAGCTAGCCTCTTGACTACACCAACCCCGTGGGACATGTAGGAGTAAGAGTCATCCGTTCGCTACCAAACCCAAATGCGAGAATCCCCTATCATGCTGCACATGCCAAGTGCATAAGCAGACACACATGTCAGACTAACCATTCAAAAGGGAAGATTGTTATGGGGTGAATAAGAAAAAGAAGAGAAAGAAAAAAACAAAACACAGAATCTAACAGCGGAATGACAAAATATAATTATCTAATAAACAGTTCAAGAAGCTGTTTTGCAAATAAAATTTGATTACACTTTTACAATATATCAGAGTTATACATACAACAGGAATAAGTAAATAATGCAGCGGAACAATATGATGCAGTAGGATAAATAAAATAAATAGTATATTAATCTCCATATTCATCCTCCGAATGAAATGGTCTTAAATACACTGAAAAGCTCAGACTGACCCGAGCGTAACGATTTTTCCCTAATCTAAAAGATCGTTCGGGTATGTATCATTTCAACCCATAGTGATTTTCCTAACAGTATCTAAGGGAACTTGCAGTGTGATAACAATATATAAAATAACATAACATCCAGTCATCCAATATCAACCATTAAACATCCATCACAACCGTCATTCAATTTAGCCAATGAATCACAACCAATAAACTGGTTATCATTATTAGGTATTTAACTGGCAATTTAAATTCAATATTTAATTCAAATGGCAATTAAATTCAAATTAAACTTGAATGACAATTTAAATATACCAAACATCCATCAATAAATTTCTAATCACACCATAAATTTAAATTTAACTAACATAAGACGATTTAGTAGTTATGAGTGGGTTAAAGCGCTCACTTTTGGTTTCAAATCGATTTGAAATCCAAATAAAGGCCCAAAATTAAATTGTCTCAGAATGCTGCTAAACTAGTTCTAAAATGTCCTGAATTTCGATACGATCGCAACGGAGAAAACCGCATGTGAATCCGAGCTCGTATGAACCAGTTATGATAGTCAGAACGTTTAAATTTTAATTTTAAATAAAATAAAACAAAGCATAATAAAATTTGCACGCCATCATCTCTACGCGATCGAAACCCACGCTCTAGATCAACATGCGACTACAGGAAACCCTAGCCGCCAAGTTCAACTACGCATGCAAGCCACCACGACCACTTGACCATCGATCCGACCACGCCACCGTTCCCCTCTCCCTACGCCGCTCCTCTCTAGGCCAGCGCGATCTCCTATGATACCCCAGGCACGTGCACCGCCGCGTCGCTTCTATGGTGAATTCTCGCAATCTCCATTGACTATGGCATGAACAAACACCATCCCCGTGACTTGCTCGACCTCCTCTACCCAACGTCGCCTCCCGATCGTGAAACGGTCGACGATCCATCATTGGATCGTAAACCCTAGAAATGGACGGCCGAGGTTCATCATCGATTTCTAGCCAAGGATGCACTAAATCGAAAAACGAAATGCTGCAGTAGATTACGCTCATCGAGAGCTTTCCAACGATATATTATATGACATAGTTTGAGGAGTTTAAATTTTTTGATTTGATTTTGATTTGAAATTGAAATTTGGGAATTAGAGTTTCTGCCATTGGAAGGAAAGAATAGATAAGAAGTTAATGCATGTACAAAATAAACTGAAAGGCTGCTAGGGTTGGAGAAACAAAATCTATTTATATGGACAAAGCTAGATAATAAATGAATGGACGGATCGAATTGGTTGAAACGATTACGACGACCCGAAAAGCTTGTTTCGTTCCCGAAACGAAAATGAGTCATCCCATATATCAAAATGTAGGTTCTCGATATTTTTTACTCAATGGAACCAGTTCCAAACCCTAATTCAAAAGTATGCAGAAGTTAGTTTTCAAAATCTTCTTATTTCAATTGAATTCATTAAATTGATTTCTACGCATTTCGAGCTTGCACCATCAAACGACAAGTCTGATCGCTACGAAACTTGAAATCCTATAATAATTCACTATTATGGATCCGATGAAACTGGTTTCGTCGAAATCCAA
The DNA here is from genome assembly GCA_030737815.1 of Allium fistulosum. Taxonomy (NCBI): domain Eukaryota; kingdom Viridiplantae; phylum Streptophyta; class Magnoliopsida; order Asparagales; family Amaryllidaceae; genus Allium; species Allium fistulosum. The sequence goes on along the minus strand of CM060907.1, from coordinate 636,989,974 downwards.
GACAGTGGCCAAAATGGCTATTTTCTACGTTAATTAAATAAATTATTAAATTAAAAATCAATTTAATCACTTCTAGATTCAAATCTAAAGTTAACAATTTATCATCCTTAATTACATAGAAATTTAAATAAATTTTCGGTGCCACATTCAATATTTAAATATTGCATTTAATCACAGCGTTCAATTGCAGCTGTAATAAATTCATTAATTATAATTTAATTTCCATTAAATTCATTTATTTTGATTTACATTCTTATTATTCAATCAACTATTACCTTATGAATATAATTAACATTAGTTTACATTTTATTACATTCACATTTTACAGTTATCATCCTTTACTATATTAATTATAATATTTAATTTCATTAATTAGCAATTTTTAATTCCTTATTTATAATTATAACCAAATTAGCTTTACAAATATTTTAATTGATTGAAATCACATTAAAATGATTGTCAATAACGTTCAAACAACATTATTAAATCATATTCTAGTTAATTTTTCTCATTAATAAATCATAAATTTTTTATTTCTCATAATGTTAAATTTCAAAATCTTAATTAATTTAATATTTTTAATTATCAAAAATTACAGGTCGTTACATTTAGACTTATCTATGGATATTATTAATATTAATCAAATTTTAGATGCCTTAATGATATAGTGTTAACGAAGAGAAAAAATGCGCACAACATATCATTGTTTAAAAGTGCAACTTTAAAAGATCTTAAATTCAATTTTCACCCATATGATCTGTAAACAACTGAACTCATGTCCATTACCATGCTTGAGTAAAGTTCATACAAACTTTAATGTTTAAAATGTTTAAACAAGGGCTGAGTTCATACCTAGGAATCACACAACAATATCTCTAAACATATTTTTGAATTTAACTTAATCGAATTAGTTTATAAGCGTAATACATTAAAATGGAGAAAATTAATATAATGTTATATTAATTTTTGTGGGTTTTTATTTATTTATTGGAGACCTTAAAATTAATAAAATAATATATAATTGTTATATATTGATTTAATTAATTAATTAGGCTAAATAAATATTTAATAAATGTACTAAATATGAGCTATAACTAGTATCTTGGATGATTAATTAGGTTTTGAATTAATATATGATAAAGTGTTTATCATATATGAGGTTAGAGAGATGCAAGGAGAAATATCAATATATTTTATGGCCTTTTGGGAGACTATAAATAAACCCGTTCTTCATTCCTAAAAACATTGGTACCTAAAGCCTCCATGAAAATGAGTTGAAGCCAATGTTTAGGCCTTGCAAGAAAAGTTAGGAGGAAGGATAAGAAGTTCTCCAAGGAGTAAATAGCTCGCGATATGTGTAATTCATCAGCACTTTAACCTAAGGTAAATTATTTTCGAACATTTAATTTTATTTGTTTAGCTATAGTAACAATCTTTTTTGTTTTCGTTTTAAGTTTTTTATAGTCACCTAAATCTTCTTGGTTTATACTATTTTGCCATACTTTATAACCTTTTTTTGCAATTATATAGCCTTTTGAACTTCTTAACCTTACCACCAAGTTTTTTTAATACCTTTTTTGCTCTAGTGCCTCATACTTTTCCTCTACGCTTTTGTATTATATCATTTTCAATGTTTGTCTATAATTTACCAAAATAATCGTTTTGATTCCATTCTATCTATTTTGTCATGTACTCGTAAATATTTTTATTTTTTCATTTTGAGTTCGTTCTATTTGATTTTTTTTATCCTTCACTTATACATCTTACATTTAATCCCTTAAAGACGGAGTCTAATATTATTAGTCGACGTTGGCTCGTTAACCATTCCTCGGGTATTATTTTATAATACTTACATGATGCTAAATCTATCGTTCTATATGAGCAATAGTCATTTTGTATTTTATTTTATCCACTTTTGTATGTTATCAAATATTCTACTCTTTCAACAAAAAAGTATTTGTTATACCTAAATCAAATGCATTAGCAAAATATGATAGTGATTTGCCTTCCTCATTGCTAATTCCAACACCAAAGTCTCCATGTATTCTACGATCTCCTCTAGTGTTTTTTTACAATCCCATTAAAATCTTTACCTATAAAGATATTTTCATGCATTGGTATTGGTTACATAATTTCTTTTGATGAACGTCAGAAATCTTGTTTCATTTTTTTATCCAAAACTACCGGTGGTGCATATGTATCGATTTTTAGGTCAAATGTATTGGTAGTGGGGGAGTAGGCAAACTTCAAAAAATAATTCTTTTATTAGTTTGCACTAGATCTTTAATCTGTGCTATCATGTTTAATATAGTTACATCAAATCATATTTAATGCAGATTTAGTGAAGAGGGCTTTGTGTTTTAAAATAAATTACTTTCTGATTTCAATATTTTGTTTATTAAATTTAGTTTAATTTAATTTTTGCTTTAAATTTAATTGATTTTAAAATTTGAGTTTGAATAATTTTTTTTATTAAAAGTTCACTTATCCAAGTGAACAATGACATATGAAATAAAAATATATACTAATAAAAATAATATATGAAATAAATGACATAGGGTATATATATGATCATTGAGATTTATGATCACATCATATATAATGTGTATATTTAATATTATTTTATATAAATATATTTTGTTAATTTATATGTGTGTGTGTATCGTATATTTAATACACAAACATTCAGCCTTTTTTTTGATTTGATAATAAGTCCCACAACCAAATAAATTTTTTAGTTGTTAATATACATACATATATAACATACCAAATGTGTTTAGTTATATATATATATGTATGTGTATGTGTGATGTGTGTGTGTATTATATATATATATTTGTGTTCGTGTAATTTAAAGTCTAAGTTTAAATTTAAGTCTATTATTACATACATACATACATACATATATAAATCGAATAAAAATGTGTTTTTATGAAGTCTAGAGAAAAAATAAGTTTTTGTTTATTTAGAAAGTCAAGAATGAAAAAATTTATTTTAATGTTAAAACATTATTTTACATACATACATACATATATATATATGATAAATAAACATTACATAGTTATAACAGATATATTAAACAACAACCAAAAAGAAAAAATGTTTCTTGTACATATACATTTAAATACACACACATATTTTATGTTTCTAAATTATAGTGTATTATTTTTTGATTAAATATGATGACCAAAAGTTTTCTAAAAAATATTATATAAAATTTGAAGTTATACCTTTTAGATCTAGTTGGCTATAGACATGTCGTATTGCTATCTATTTCCTCTTCGGAGTATTGCTTCTTTCTCCTCCAATCTTGGTTTGCAAATCCCAGTTATAAGGTTTAACTAGTAGGCAAAGGAGGCTTGATTTCGAAGTTGGAATTCTTTCTGAATAATGAGAAAGAGGGGTGATATTTATTTCATAAGGTATTCAAAATATCTCATCATATTTCTCATATCTTTATTCCATATCTTATCTAGTCAAGAATTCAAACTCCCTCATCCCTCCCTTATGGCCAAACCCATTTACTTGATATAATTTCTAAATCTTAAGCCGAATTAATATCAAATATTAATTATTTAAGTATTTATGTTAACCCATTTAATCAATTACACTAATCTATAACATTTATATACTATTTTAATTGATTTTAAGGCTTTAAATTTTGAATCAATTGTTTTCTTGATCGAGGTTATTTTAAGAATCGATATAGAATTATTTTATGTATGTGTCAAATAGCTACAAAGAGATTTTGTCAAATCCATATCTGTATCAAGGTAATTGCTTGAGCTTATCATTTTAAATGTACCTACTATAGTTGGATATGTTAACTTGTGGTATAAGGCGTGAGATGTAGGGATGATATGAGTTTTGGGTTCTCTCGAAATCGATTATGATGAGATAGCATTTACTCCTATTTTGTGTGAATTTCCCAAACAAATACGTGGATGTCTATTTAATCCACTTCAAGAGGATGTGGGTCATGATGTTCATATTATTCACTTATGGGAATAGATGGGGATGTTTAATCTTAGCTATAAAAAATAAGTTTGGTTTAACCATTGTCATTTACTTGGTTTGTTTAGTTGCTTGCTTTGGTTGTGGTTGCTTGCTTTATCATTATAATTGTTGAGCATTTACTTTACCTATATTGGTTGATTTTTTATATTTGTTTTGGATTGTATCATTGACATGATTGGGGAATGGATGGTCTAGTTATATTAATGGTTTTGCTTTGATTGATTGTATTATTTTCCTTGTATGTTCTGTCATGTTACGTGCCTTGTATGTTTGATTGTATATGTTAAATGATTGATTAGAATGTTTGATTATTAATGTATCATTGTAACTTGTTTGAGAAAATAAAAGTTAATTTTAAATGTATACTTGAGATGAATAATGATACTCATCAATGATTGAGAAGTTAGCTTGGCATGTGGAAAATTTTAATAAACAATGCTTAAGTTATTTTAAAGGAAAAAACATCAAAGAAAATAAAAAGAAAAAAGGGTTAAGCATTAGAAAATGAAAAGGGGAGATGGGTCAGACATGGATTAGTTGGTTAGAAGTATAGTGCATCAGCTAGGGAGACAAAGCACTAAAAGTGCAACGAGAGCATAGATTCCCAAATGCATGCTTTGGGGCAAGGCCGTGGTTGTCCAAGAACAAGCTCTAAAAACCAAGGACCGTTCAATATCACAAAGTAAGCTTCAGGTAGAGGTTTTAAGTTACCTGGAAGCAAGACTAGGGCATCTCCCTAAGTGCCTCGAAGCAAGCTACTAGGAAAATATCAAAAGGTTCCCTGAGTCATGTCTCAGGGTCTATGTTCTAAGAGATGAAAGCATGGGCTAATATGAAGTGAGCAAGTTCAAGTAGGAGCTATGTACACAATACTAAGCACAAACAAGTTGGTTTTGCTTAGGTAAGGGGCTTGTGGAGTTCAGACCATGCAAAAGTGCTAAAAGAGAATTGATGATATGAGGCTTGTATTTTTGAAAAAAGATAGATTGTATGACACACTAGTCCAATTGCATATGCTAAATGTTGGTACTTAGATAGCGTGTAACCTTTTATGGACTGTGCAATGCAAGACTAATGTGGCACCCACTATAGACAAGTAGGTCCAGCAAGTTATCACGACAAGTCGGTCAAGACTGTTTTCTCTCCTTGGTACTCAATGGGTCATCCATGTCATTATATAACCTAGATCACTATGAGGAGTACATCAACCATGTATACATTGGAGGTTATGTGCATTTGTGGCATTTATAGGAGTTAGTTCATACTTGTAGAAACTCTAGGTTACTTTACCCTGTAGTAGTATACCTTGTTGGTGGACTTTTATAGTGGAGTTATTAGGATGTGTGATAATCCTTATGAACGATTGTGATCATGATTGATGATTTTACTCTTTGTTGATGGAGTTTATTTTGAAATGCTACTGTTTTGGGTTACATATGTATGGAAATGTATACATTACTATAGCATTTCTGCATGAAAAATTACATCCCTTATTATGAATATGTGTTTGATTGTGTCATAGTTGGTTGTGTTATGTGGTTGTTGTATTGGGTTGAGGCTTGCATATCGTGGGTTTGTGATTGGTATACTTTACCATTTTGTGTATATTTTTATGATTCAGTCACTAAGCTTATGATATAGTATGATACTTTATGTATTGGGTTAATGGTTTATTATTTGGACGAATAATAGGGACGCAATTCTTTTTAGGGTGGGAGAATGTAACAAGCCGCAAATTCGACAAATTTAGTGTTAATAAGTTATCAACAATTGCTTAATTTAAATAGGAGATAAAAGGCAATTTGAATAGAGTCATCTTTTTGGAAATTTTAGTATTTTCATTGTAATCATAATATTTAAGAAACATATTTTGATATATTATGTTGGGGTTTGGATACATTGACCGAATATGGTATTTTGGGCCTAGAACTGCTTAAGATCCAAAAACTCTAACACTCACTATAAATATGAGTTTACCTTTACCCTAGTCGTGATTAGATCTATTTCTTCTTTCTGATCAAGAAACCCCCCCTAACTGCATTTTAAGGGTGGTTAGCCTTCTTAATCCAAGTTGCATCGAAAAATGAATAACATCCAAACCTCATCAAATTATTTATTAAATTGTTCTTCTCGACAAGGCGAAGAGAGATAGCAATTTGTTTCCTCGTACGATGTATGAGGTCACTAAAAATCACTGTCAAAATCCTCCATGGTGGTTAGGGTTTTGGGAATAGTGCATTTCTGATTCGTAGCGAATTAGGCAGCATGACTGATGGAAATAGCACCCGCTTGGGGAGTGAAGGTGATTGACAACGACACTTGGCCTAAGACGGCTTAAAGTAGCGACAATTGGCAATTTTGGGTTTGTCAGATCATAACAGACGACGGAGGTAATTGGTGATTTTGGCAACTGAAGTTAATGGCGGTGACATAGTTTGATGGGCAATAGCATGATGATATATATGGTGGTGGTCGTAGGATCTCAGGTGATCCAAGGCCGATGAGAGCAATGGTTAAATTTTTCTGTAGAAGGGCACGATAATGGGCTCGAAGCAATGTATGGGAAAGTAATTTTTCTTTGAGACCCATCTAAATTTAATATTTCCAATTCAGACCTTCAATCTTCTAATCGTTATATCTTTGCATATGACCTATGTTTCATATGCGGTTTGTTCTACTGGGTTCGTTGCGAGATTCCACACATTTTGGCATATGGTTTGCTAGGTTTAGAGACTATTTGTGGAAGATCCTTATTGGGATTTAAAGGTCCTAAGTATCTAATTTTTGAAAATATTGAATAGATATTCACTGATATACACATGCACATACACACACATTCTTTAAGTTACATTATACCTCTTTTATGATCATTTGAATTTTGCGATATTTTTGGTATGATATTTATTTAGATTTGATTATTTATCTCTTTAATTGTAGCATTGTTAGTTAATAAATATTTTATTTTGTTATATATTTGGAGAAAACAACAAATTAATTGAGATTAAGCGTAAATTTTAGTCAAGTTCTTATTTGTGAATTCCAAGTGAAATTCATAAATAATAATGAAAAATCTATTTAAAAGCGAATTTGAGAAAGTTATTATTATTTATAAAGTAAAGTTGAATTTAGAAAATAATAATACAATTTTGGTAAACCGTTATTATTGTTGAGTTATGCAGTGTTAACTACATATAAGCAAATTTGAGATATATTTTCATCATTTGAGACAAATGGTAATATCAAGCTTTTTAGAAATTTTAATGAGTGTCGTTACTATATTTGGGTAGACAATAACATGACTACTTTTACAAGGCCTATTATGAAATTATCTTATTATTACTTAAAGTAATAAGAGATATTATGAGAAGTAATAAAGAGAGAGTTTCAAAAATGTTTTTTAGTTAATTATTATTATTTTCAAGAAGATAGATAATAATATCTTTTGAGTATTTTAAAATGAGATATTATATATTTCTTAAATAGTTGATTGGATTATTATTATTTTAGGTTGAAAGGAATATGTGATTTAAAAAGGGGTTCATATGGAAAAGTCACTACCTTGGGAAAACAATAATAATACGCTTTGAAAGAGAGTACCATAATAATTTCTATTATTTTTGGAAAATACTAAAATAATGTTTTTAAGGTATTTAAAGTGAACTAATACCATTATTTAGGGTAAATAATTATATAATGACTTATGGATATGAAAAATACAATATTATTATTTTAGAGTCAATAAGTAATAATAAAATAATATATATCATTCGAAGTAAATTGATGATGTTTGAATAAATAATGATGGAATTATTCTTTTACATTAGGATATGTATTATCTTATATTATTATTCATTTGTTATGCGAGTCGGTGTTTACCATTATGGGACATGTTATTTGTGTGGGAATTTACTATTAGTGGAGGCATACCTTCTTGTGTTTACCATGTGGGAAGGTGATTACTATTTGGAGTGGGTAATTGCTATTTACCCAATATCAATGTGTATATGTGAGTGTATGTATGTGTGTGTGTGTCCGCGCGTGTGTGTATTTGTCAGTATTTACCAGTTGTTAGCATGTGTGGCTATTGGATTTTACTAAAGTTACCACCGTTGTTTGATGTATGGCTGGTGCTTTTATTACCCGTGGATTGATGTATTTGCTCCTATTTTGAGCATTAGTCTCTGTTCGATTTTTGATTGACATTCTTGAAAAAAAGAATTGGATGACTTTTGGTTGTATGTGTGTGTTAAAGTGTTGTTACCTACTTTGTATTGCCATATTGTGTTTAATATGATATATACGTCTATTATTATATATGTGCGCCAACAATAAATGTGATCATGTGTTAACAATTATGACTTCAAGAGAAAAGCAGGTTTACGTATGGAAGTAGTATCACATAGGCTTGATCCCGAAAGGGTATATAGGTAGTCTTTCTCTATATAAGACAATCAGATCCCTTGAGTTGGGTCGGGGTGCGTAGCATTATGGAACAGTCCAAAATAGTCAAAACTCTTTCCCTTTTTTCTTTTCTTTTCATACTAATAGGCATATCTATATTGTACACATCTACATATAGATTTCTCAGGCTTACCGGTGACTATAAGAGGAATGGAACATGGTTAGTCTATGGCTCATGCTTTCAGGTTTCATATTTTCTTACATTTTTGTTGAGCATTTATTGTTCTGTTTCCTATGATAAAGAAACCATAAATGTGATTTCAGTCAGGACAAATAGTAAGTATGATGCTTATAACATTAGCTATTGTATGTTATATATTAGTTGACTTAATATATTATTGATTAGTTCCATTGTGATATAAAGTAAATGTATTAAATTGACCTAGACGACCCATTGTTTTTTAATATATGAGATTACTGCAGGCATATATGGCGTTTGACACAAATTTTAGGCGATGAGAACAGTATGGCATTTAACATTCATATTGAATAAATAGTGGATAATAATAGAGTAGTATGTTATGCTTAAGTACTACTACGACGCTTATTCATTTCTCTTTCACATTAAATAAACGTATCAACTATGGAGTAATGTTTATTTGTATCCTGATTTTAGTTTGGGATGTATTTATGATTCATCATTCTTTCATGTTGAATGCCATATGTTACCTTTCATATTACTTTATTATTACGCTGTAAATGATTTCACTCGCGTTAGAGATGGTATGACCCGTTTATTATATTTATTTATAATTCTCCCATCAGTCGAGGATTTTACAGGTTGGATATTTACTATAGCATATACTGGGATATTAATTAGAAGATCCATTCTGATATATTCATTTTACTATCTATCTAGTTTAGCTCTTGTTGTACTTTAAATCTAAGCGGGTACATTTTTGTATAGACTGTTATAAAGTCTTATATACATGATCCATGTATGACTTATGTCATTACTGATAGGCATATATTGTGTAACGACCCAGTATTTTCAACCATTCGCATCCATTATAAGTGTATAGGTAAACACTCATGTCGGAGTTGAATTGCTCAAAATACTGCGTTGTAATTAAAATTTGGCAAAAACTCATCATATACAGTAAATAAAATAATTACTGATCACAGACACAGAGTAATATAACAATAATGCAGCGGAAAACAAAAGGATAGTAGTTCATGAAGCTACTATATATATAACAGAGTTAAACAAGATACAACAGAGGTCTCGAATACAATAGATGTCTCAATACAATAATCAAATACCAGATCTGAATACATCACTGGAATCAACAGAATAACTGAAAGCAGGATCGATAGATCGCTGGATCTCCGAGCGAAGCTCCAACTCCAAAGGTGAGTCTCCAATGCTGTATCACTCAGTCTGACCCGAGCGTAAAGCAAAACACAAAACACTCGAGTCAGGATTAACATTCTTATATTAATAAATCCAACTCAAGTGAAATATCAACTGAAATACAAGTAACTTAAAGGATGTTTGGGATAACCATCCCCTAAGGATCCGTTAAACTATTTACTATGTAGTAATATGCGCTATATACAGTAGTGTCTAAATAAGTAAAGTATAATCATATCGGAAAATAGCGTTAAGGGGATGGAGAACCTTAACGCGGTCGGATCTTAAAATCATAATCGTAGTAAAGGCTCGGTATGGTAGGTGACACGGCACAACTAGGCAATGCCAGGGTAGATATACCAATTACGCACACGGACTGATGGATACGCATAGCAGCCACTACCGTTCCACCTCGAACAACATTCCCAATCGGAGGATGGCCATCTAGTCAAAACAGTAAGGGTATAATATCGAAGAAATGTGTCCGAGAAGAGGTGCTACCTCACTGGTCCGAGATCGCTCCTGTTTTAGCCACCTTATGCCAACTCACGGGAGTTGGGTCCACGTAATACCTTAAGGACGTCGCCACCATCCTACTTCATTCTGGAATCTCCACCGCGTACATGGTTGTCAAAGTGGTTTTCGGTATCGACAGAGAGTATGTCCATATCCGATCCCGGTCTCTTTGCCAACCAATCGTTATTATAACACCGTGGTCGTTTCAAAATAGTTTATACTTTAAACCAAAATCATTATCATTTCAAAACCCAATTTAATACGATATCATTTCACTTCAAATATCCATTTTCAAAATCATATTACTTTCCAAAGTTATAATGCTTTCGAAATCATAGTCTGGAAATCACAGTATTTTGGCAATCATAACACTTTCCTTTTTAAACAGTTTAGATAATAAAATTTCGTTATAAAATAAATTAGTTTCCTCAAATTCACAAATCGATTCAAATTAACTCGAATTCTAGAAATTTAATTTAAATCAAATCTCACATTATCAGTTTCAACTCGATTTAGCTTCTAAATAAACCATTTCAATTTATCGATTTCAAATACATATCTGAACCATAAAATAAGTCATTTCAATTTTTAATATATTTCAAAGCTTTAAATATTCATCATTTCAAAACTAAATTCGATAAATTTATATACATATCAGATTCCCTTTACAATTATTTAGTTTTGAAATATTTGTAATACCCCAAGATTTTGAGGAAAATTCTTTTAATAAATGATTAAAATTCTGGGGGAAAATCAGAATTATTATATAGGTGGGATTTTCAGTGGTGCAAGGTTGTGTGCATGTGTGCACGTGCACACTAGTTATGGCACTAAGAGAAAATCCAGAATTCCTGAATAATAAAACAAGGAAGGAAAACATTTAGATAAAATGTTTTAAATAAAGAAAATATAGACCTAGACATGAGTATTAAAAATTCCTGAGGATGTGTGTATATAAATATATCTATATATATATGCCTATGTATGACTTGTCTGAAAATTGAGGCAGAAGAGAACATTGACTTATAATGAATAAGTGAAATTTTTATTTGAATAATAGGTGTAGAAATGCACATAAGTATGCACATGTTTTCTGCAAATAAAAGGTTAAAGTTAAATTAACACCCATAGTTGTATAAATGTATATTTATATCCAGATGTTATTTGAGCAGAAAATAAATAAAGGAAGCACTAAAACAGTAAGAACCAAAGTGCAAGAAAGAAAATGTACATAGGCAGAAAATAGAAAGTCACACCATTATCATGTTTGAAGTAAATATAATAAAAATACTTAAAGTTATCACTTTCTGAAAAGAAAGGAAAATAGGCACAATTTAGTCTTGTTTTAAAATATTGGCCGGGATATTAAGGGATTAGGAAGGAGGGAATATGCAATGCCAAATGCATGATTCTGGTCTGGGCTAAAATAGGGATTTTGCATCACCCAAAACCCTAGACAGAACCCTTATTTAAACCAAGAGTCCAATCAGAAAACTGCTCTCTCACTAATTAATTAACCTAAGGAAGAAAAGGAAGACAAGGCTAAAGATTTGAAGGGTTTTCTGGTTTAAGCTTGTGTAAGCATTTAGGTGAGTATCCTCACTCATATACATGGCATTAAGACCTGGGATTAGGCAGCCAAGCTTTTATATGTTATATTTTGCATGTTTTGATTTACAAACTATGTTGGCTGCTGATGGTTTCATGAATGTTTGATGAGATATGATCTGCTATGCTGGATGTTTAACTTTGTTATTCTATTTTCATCTCTGTATACTATACCAAAACCTTAAGGAACATATAACAGAGTATTTGTAACTAGTTTGAATAATGGCTTAAGACAAAGAATGAAAAGATAAAGAAAACTATGAGCTGCATATACATTGGTATGGTGCTGAGGCTTGAAATAATTGGTTAAGGGTGCAATGGAGTTTTTCTCTATAAGTGCTGAGCCCTAAACTAAACAGAAACTTACAAGCCTAAAAACTATGTTTAAACAAGATTGAAAATCTGGCTAAATATAGTTGCTTGCAAAATCAAAATAAACTCAATAGAGCCATGTATTTATTCTCAGTTGCAAACATTCTAGTATATGCTTGAATAAGGTGTTTATATGCTAAATAATGTGAGATGGAATGACTGGGGTGTTATATCTCTAGAAAGTAACCTTTAACTTGCTTGCAATATTATGTCTGCAAGGTAACTAGTATGTTTCATGAGTACAGGTGGTATGTACACCTAGCTATCATTGATAGAATGAACATAAATACACTTAGTGATATAACTAAGGATTTTGTGCCAAGAAGGCTGCTGGAATGCTTGTCCTATTTGAAGTAGACAAGTTGGCACATGGCTTGTTTAAGTCCTGAGATCTTTGTGCCATAATGTTAATTAGTTCATGGCAATGTGTCCCTTTGATTCCTTATAGCAGATGAGGCCAGGAATTTATAAGAAAAAGAAAAGGCAACCTAGTAGTTCCAGATAAAAGTTGTTTTATTGCATATGATTGCTCTTATGTATTGTACATGATAATACCTGTCAAGTATGCAAAGTATATCTATGCTGTTTCCTTAGCTTAATATCATGGATATGTTAGAAATGCTCACACCAGATCATAGATCTGACCCTTATTGCTCATGGCACATGGGGGTGTCTCATTTATAATGAGGCAGCCACTAATGCTTTTGCAGGTTATGATGGAGCTAAGTAAGCAAGATTAAAAAGATATGGAATAGAGGATGCTAAGATAATTAGAAATAAAAGCTAAAATGTGTTAATTCATGCATGTATTCCCTGATTGATATGGCTATCTAATGTATTAAGTAGGAAGAACTTGTAAGAGACATGTGCTATGTTGTTTCTGGTTATTTCTGATTTGATATGAACTAAGAATATTGATGTTGAAATGATTTGAAAACCTATTTGCTAAAGTTGTTTTGATTTAGAGGAAAAACCTGGATTTTATAAGTAAAATCATTTTATGATGATTTCAGTTAATTCTGAGTTCTTTCAAAAAGAATATAGATATACAGAAAATTATATTGGGAAAACCCAGAAAAGAATTAAACTGCTATACCTTCAATTTATGATATTGACATAAGTCCAGATGCAAGAAAAAGTGTTTATACCTTGAAGATGTATTTTTAAAAAGAGAAGTATGATTAGGAAGAATGATAAATATCTGATCACAAAATGTCTGATTCATACAAATACATATACATGCTTTTGGAAAGAAAAGGTATCAATGTTTTTGTATAATCTGGGTTGTAAAAATGCAAACAAAAAGAATGGCCAGAGTAACCACATGGTTAGGCCATAGGTCAGGCGTAATGTTTCACTTCAGATCAATGAAGCAAGGGAACATTTGAGCTCAGTTTTCTGGAAAATGATCAAAGACACTGACATGTACATGTATATCTGTGTACATGTAGATATTGGGCAAAAATATAGATGTAAATTCTTAAAACAGTTGTAAGAATGGGTTCAAAAATAGTTCTGCAAGAAGAATTGTTTTGTATGATAGGTTATAGCCAAAAATTAAATATATATGTACAATTATAGGTAGGTAACAGATTTCAGCCATACAGGAGTAAATAAAAAGAAAAACAAAAATTGTGTTTGAACCGACCAGCATAGTACTCGAACTAGTGACCTTGCATGAATAAGTTAGGCGCGTTTCCATTACGCCTAGATGTTGCTTGTGTTCACTTAGGATCCACTTTCTTTTAACCTGAGTTTGATAATATTCAGACTTTAAGATGATCATCCATATTATAAGTTTGCTTTCCACTGATCATTGCTTGGTTATTTCTTAATTATAATAACAGTCTAAGGTACATATTTCCAGGGGACACTATAGTCAAAAATCTGGATACATTAAGTTTTAATTTAAAAGGGAATTTATCACATTTATGCAAATTTAAAAAGGATTTCTACTTATTATTATGCTCTGATTCAAGTAGAATATAACATAGATATCTTCATATATGTATGTTAAAAATGATTTAGAATTAAAACAATATTTCTATATTGTGAAAGATCCTGGATATATTTTTGTTTATTAGAGAAAAGAAAATGACCCTGGGAAATATATTTGTAATAGATGATATATCTATATATCATCTCTAAAATATATTTGTAATAGATGATATATCTATATATCATCTCTATCGCAAAAAAAAAAACCACCAATAAAATTAGGGTGTAAATAGGAGGGTCATTTCATAACTTAATCATTTCCATAACATTCAAATTCAATTTCAATTTACAATTTAAATAAACAAAACATCTCATTTAAATATTTATACGTTTGAAATATCCATTTAAGTCACCTTTTCAAATTTCAAGTTGTAAATCACTTCTTTAAATTTCAAATTCAATACATTTCAAATCAAACTTATTTAAGTATAATTCTTAAATAAATATAATTTCAATCAATTTCAAATCATTATAAATTCTATATTTGAAAATATAGATATTAAATAAATACTTAAAACATATTATTTATCAACTTTATTAAATCAACTTTAATAAATCTTTAAAATCAATATTTATCAAAACCATATTTTCTCTTCAAAACCATAGAAATCCTTTTCAAAACGTTTATATATAGACCAACGGTGCCTGTATATAATTTTCTATCCTATGGTCAAGTGATACGGATATTTATCATTTCAATCCGCAATTTAAACATATTCGGGTATATATCTTTTCAACCCGAAATCCCAAATTCAATTCAATGAAAATCGCTTGGGTTTATCATTTCAACCCATAACAATTTCCTCCTATTCTACAAATCGTTCGGGTATGTATCATTTCAACCCATAGTGATTCTATACTAACAGGGAACTTGCAGAGTGAAAACAGATATGATAATAATATAACAACAGTAACAGGCATATAACATCAGCATAAATAACAGATAATGGTGTCAGATGTCACAGGTGAACAGATACAGATAATGACATATATAACAATGTACATAACTAACATCAGCATATTTCAATTGACGTTTCAATTGAAATTAAACTTAATAAATATAAAAATGTTAATCGTGAGTGATTGCTCACCTTTCGAGGTTAGAGAGAATAGACAACACAACAGGCTACGATTGGAATTGCAAAATTTACCCAATCCAAATGATGATTTCCAACGCAAAGAAAGATTGGCACGAATTTGACGAATATAGCTGATAACGGAAATTGATGAAAATGGATCAGATCAGTTTTGATATAAATTGGAAATATAAACATTATAAAAAAAAATTCAATATTTTAATTTAAGACAAATATTAAAATAATAATAAAAAATTTAAAAATCACTATTCTTAAAACTCAAATAACAAGAATCAAAGGTATAAATATATATTATACTAAAGACCAATACTTACGTTTAATACTCTTTTTTTTTTTTTGCAAAACCAATATAAACTTACCTAAATATACAACAAACATTTACTTAAACAGTCATGCTATAACAAACATACGAAACTGATATCTATGAGCCCAGAAACTTGTAATACTCAACCCATAATAAAATTACAGTGCAAGGTATATATACGTATCAAAAATCAACTTCCATATATCTATATATCAGAATACAGAAGAACAGATGCAGACTAGTATATATATAATATACAAAAAAAAACAATATCTATTCAAAAATCAAAATAACATACTTTGTTGTACTAAACTTTGGCTCAAACAACTCACATAAACTCATATATATACCACTATATATACATATATGTATAACTCATGTTTAATTATATTTTTAAATCATTAAAATCAATATATACTCAAAGCTCTTATGTAGACCTACGTACAGAATATACTAGGAATATAAATGAAGTTGTTATTTATTCAAAAATTATAAACTCTATACTTAAACCTTATGTACTGCTAACAAAAAGGATATATACCCATATATGCGTATGAAACCACCAAAAATCTGAACATATGTGAACAACAACTTGTGTATCCATTTATATGCAATATAGACCTGTGTATAACATAACAATCACTTATACAACTTTTATATATCAACATATGCATATCTATTTTCTCCCCTTCAAATCTATACACTGGAAACATATAACAGTATACACGAAACAGCTAAAACTATCCCAACATACAATATAAACTCTGTAAGCTATTACTTTTTTAAAACTATACATATATATATACACTGACTGTAACACTGTATAACTTTGTATTATAACTATCAAATTAATTATAACAATGAATATACAAACTAATGTATACCTTATAATATAATAACAAAACCGACATATGTATATAAATCTTACAAATATATTTTATATGTACATGACATCATAACCGAAATCAACAAGCCAAATATATATATATATATATATATACAAGCAATACGATAAAATAATTATGTAAATATACTTTTTTATATAAAAAAAAATCACACATATAATACTCTGCCTATATATAGATCTATATATATATACAACTGATACAGATTCGATATACAAAACTTACAGCAGATTTAGGAGATGGGTAGAGTAGCTACTAGGTTGTTGGGCGAAAGAAGTGAAGGCACAGGTCATTGGGTGGCTGACACGCGGGTGGAAGAGGCTTGTGATCGATGGAAAGATGCGGCTTGGGGAGAGGCTCAAATGAGCTGCGTGAGGAGGGGTTGCGGCATGGGATGCTTGGCTGAGGGAATCGGGGTTAGCAGGGGTTAGTAGGTGCTGTTTGCGGATCTGGTGAGTGCTACGTGATGGTGGCGGGTTTGATGGTTGTCTAGGAGGAGGAGGGAAGGTGTGCGGCTTCGGGTTCGCATGCTCTGGGTGGGGAGGCCACGGGCGACAAGAGAAACTGGGAAGAAGGGAAATTGGCTCGCTTGATGGGTGGAAGGCTCTGTGAGGATTCGATGCAGCAGTGCTCATGCAGGGAGGACAATTGCTTCTATGCAACAATTATATGCTTTTATAATTTTTTTTTTTTTTGATGGTAGCACGGAGGCGAAACCATGGTGAGAAGATGAGGCATGAAGGCACGGGTGGAAGGAAGTTGTAGCGAGGATGGGCGAGAGAGAGTGGAGGCGTTTCACGTTAAAGAAGAATTGGCAGGGGTTTCTCGGTAAACAAAAGCAGGCAAAGTGGTCTACAACATCTATAATTAAGATATAATATCCCACACGTAACCATTCAAAGGAAATAAATGGTCAGAGAAAAAAACTGGAAATGAAAGGCAAAATTATCGGAAAAGAATTTGAACGAACAAAATGTATGAACCAAAACACACTTTATTGAAAGGGTAAAATGTCAGAGAATATCAAAAGTTAATAACCAATGGTTATATAAATTTTTTAGCCGTTGGGCAAATGAATGGGCACAAAAGTTTGAAGACCCGAAACTAGTACCGCTACAATAATCGTTTTACTGATTTCGTGGCGTACCCGATCCCGAAATATACAAATGAATATACTATGGAGATCAGCATGACGAGACGATCAAAACGGTATACAGATGTCAGTGGTACGACCATCCGATCAAAAGTCGATAATCAGTACCGAAAATGCTGCTATTCAGCCAGCATTAAGATAAACGGAACAATAGATGTCCAAATTTGACGAAACGAAAGATGACGTCTCACTCAGAAGATGATTTACAAATTTTCTATGTAAAATATTCAGGTTTGGAAACCATTTTATTATCATCTATTTTTAACTGATTAAATTGAAGTAAATTTACGCGCGAAATAAATTTTCATATTTTCGGATGAAAATTTACCAGTTGCTATGTTTAATTAGACGCATTCCAAATATCAAATTTATATTTCAAAATTTTATCGTTTAAAATTTTACAAAATTTAACTAATTACGTTATTTAACAGTTAAAATTTACGGGCCGTTACACTCTCCCCCACTCAAAACTTTTCGTCCCCGAAAAGGAAGGAGGTAGGGGAATAGAAACAACCAGAAAGAAAAACAGCTTTGAAACAAAATAAACAACAAAATTTTAAAACTATACAAGATTCAAATTAAACTAATTAATATCCAACCTTTTGGTTAAATCCCTTAGAGTTCACCTAAATTATATCAAATCTAATTATTCCTAAATTTATTATCTTATTATCTAGTCATCCTCAATTAACAATTTCTAAGTCATCAAATTTGTATAATCATTTATTATACTCATGTTTTATTCGACAAATTTAATTCTTTTATTCCAAATCATTATTAAGTTTATTCCACTTAATATATCCTATCACATATATTTAAACCATATAAATTAATTTAAACCATACAGATTTCAATTAACTTATATTCAGTAATTGATTTTTAATTCAAGGTATTTCCATACTTTAATCAAATTTCAATTTATTAATTCCTTCAAAACAAATTTATTTGTCTCATCTTTTATTTAATTAACTTATTATTCTATTTATCTCTATTAACATCTTTATAATAAAATTAGGTGTATAACATTTACTATAACACTCAAATCTTTCCTTATAAAGTCATTTTATATTTTATATTATCCAATTACATTTTTAACTTCTGAAAATTTTAGGTAAGTTATGTTGAGATGTGATTGAGTATTATACAAATAAGATTTTAAAATTCAGTTATTCCCAATTAACTATTTATCCAAGAATTTTGACTTTAGTTTATAATTGAAATCATCTTTAATCTAAAATTTAAGAATTTAAATCTCCGATTTACTTCAAACAATTTAGAGATATATATAATATATTTATATAAAATTAAATTTTAAATAAGGTACCTATATATATATATATAAATCAAATTATACTGAAGAAATTCAAATCAAAAGTTTTTTTTTTCAAAACAAAGCCGTAGCAAAGCTACAGAATAGTTCTCCTCTTCGAAACTCGAAAATGAATGTCGATGATGCGGCCGCCATCACCGAAATTATTTTCCAGCGACAAAGAGAAGAGCACGGATTTCAACATTTTAAAATTCTTTGAAAACCATTTTATTCGAAAATACTTTAAATAATATACATTTTTAAGACTTTAAAACAAAGTTTGAAATCACCAGAAATTTAATTCTTAAATTCTCAATTTAAATTCATTTCAATTCCAAATAAATTTATAAACAATAGTCATTTTGCAATAGTCAATGACTTACAAAACAATAAAATGAAATCAAATATTATCATTTTCAACAACCAAATTATTTAACCTTTAATTCCAGAAAATTTTTCTTATATATTTATAATATAATCATACCAATTTATTTCATTTATCAAATTTGAAAATTATATTGTGTCAGTTTGCTCTGTTCGAGTGTTTTGGAAATCCAATCGATAGCGTTGATCAGACGAATCGATTGAAAATCCAAACCAACATCAACAACTCAAACAACACACTATAAACATAAACTATTTTTATATTAATTACAAATACACTCCCTCACACGATGATTTCAGAATTGGATTCCAACACATGGATAGAGATCCAAACATAGAAGGGCTCTTATCAAAGTGAATTCTAATCTAAAATAGATAGGCTCAAAACGAAAGTTAGATGATTGTATTTCAAACAGGAAGATGGATAAAGTTGTATAAATCGCGGACAACCTTAACCGGGTCAACCGTGACTTCATAGATAAGATCGATGTAGAATTCTGAAGCGAATCGACATTCGATTACCAGAGGTAGAATTCGGGTATAGCATAAGATAGCAGCATCGTAAACCGAGGATACAGAAATCTCCGGTGAATCAATACCGATTGTAAAGGAGTTTCACCCCAGTACAAATTATTCGAAGATTGGCGAGACCGCCGATTTATTATAGAGATCATTCGAAGTGGAGTTATGGGATACTCCAGAATCCAAAAGACACGAAAGGGAGAGACACGAATGGACTTTGGAACCGAAGTGAACGTCCCAAAATTCAAAGGAACCGAGTCAAAGAAGAAGGAATTCAAGCTCGAACGAAAGTGATTCTGTAATTGAATTTACTACATATGCTGAGTTTTGCCTAAAACCAGAGCTCTGATACCACATGTAACGACCCAGTATTTTCAACCATTCGCATCCATTATAAGTGTATAGGTAAACACTCATGTCGGAGTTGAATTGCTCAAAATACTGCGTTGTAATTAAAATTTGGCAAAAACTCATCATATACAGTAAATAAAATAATTACTGATCACAGACACAGAGTAATATAACAATAATGCAGCGGAAAACAAAAGGATAGTAGTTCATGAAGCTACTATATATATAACAGAGTTAAACAAGATACAACAGAGGTCTCGAATACAATAGATGTCTCAATACAATAATCAAATACCAGATCTGAATACATCACTGGAATCAACAGAATAACTGAAAGCAGGATCGATAGATCGCTGGATCTCCGAGCGAAGCTCCAACTCCAAAGGTGAGTCTCCAATGCTGTATCACTCAGTCTGACCCGAGCGTAAAGCAAAACACAAAACACTCGAGTCAGGATTAACATTCTTATATTAATAAATCCAACTCAAGTGAAATATCAACTGAAATACAAGTAACTTAAAGGATGTTTGGGATAACCATCCCCTAAGGATCCGTTAAACTATTTACTATGTAGTAATATGCGCTATATACAGTAGTGTCTAAATAAGTAAAGTATAATCATATCGGAAAATAGCGTTAAGGGGATGGAGAACCTTAACGCGGTCGGATCTTAAAATCATAATCGTAGTAAAGGCTCGGTATGGTAGGTGACACGGCACAACTAGGCAATGCCAGGGTAGATATACCAATTACGCACACGGACTGATGGATACGCATAGCAGCCACTACCGTTCCACCTCGAACAACATTCCCAATCGGAGGATGGCCATCTAGTCAAAACAGTAAGGGTATAATATCGAAGAAATGTGTCCGAGAAGAGGTGCTACCTCACTGGTCCAAGATCGCTCCTGTTTTAGCCACCTTATGCCAACTCACGGGAGTTGGGTCCACGTAATACCTTAAGGACGTCGCCACCATCCTACTTCATTCTGGAATCTCCACCGCGTACACGGTTGTCAAAGTGGTTTTCGGTATCGACAGAGAGTATGTCCATATCCGATCCCGGTCTCTTTGCCAACCAATCGTTATTATAACACCGTGGTCGTTTCAAAATAGTTTATACTTTAAACCAAAATCATTATCATTTCAAAACCCAATTTAATACGATATCATTTCACTTCAAATATCCATTTTCAAAATCATATTACTTTCCAAAGTTATAATGCTTTCGAAATCATAGTCTGGAAATCACAGTATTTTGGCAATCATAACACTTTCCTTTTTAAACAGTTTAGATAATAAAATTTCGTTATAAAATAAATTAGTTTCCTCAAATTCACAAATCGATTCAAATTAACTCGAATTCTAGAAATTTAATTTAAATCAAATCTCACATTATCAGTTTCAACTCGATTTAGCTTCTAAATAAACCATTTCAATTTATCGATTTCAAATACATATCTGAACCATAAAATAAGTCATTTCAATTTTTAATATATTTCAAAGCTTTAAATATTCATCATTTCAAAACTAAATTCGATAAATTTATATACATACCAGATTCCCTTTACAATTATTTAGTTTTGAAATATTAACTTAATCATTTCCATAACATTCAAATTCAATTTCAATTTACAATTTAAATAAACAAAACATCTCATTTAAATATTTATACGTTTGAAATATCCATTTAAGTCACCTTTTCAAATTTCAAGTTGTAAATCACTTCTTTAAATTTCAAATTCAATACATTTCAAATCAAACTTATTTAAGTATAATTCTTAAATAAATATAATTTCAATCAATTTCAAATCATTATAAATTCTATATTTGAAAATATAGATATTAAATAAATACTTAAAACATATTATTTATCAACTTTATTAAATCAACTTTAATAAATCTTTAAAATCAATATTTATCAAAACCATATTTTCTCTTCAAAACCATAGAAATCCTTTTCAAAACGTTTATATATAGACCAACGGTGCCTGTATATAATTTTCTATGCTATGGTCAAGTGATACGGATATTTATCATTTTAATCCGCAATTTAAACATATTCGGGTATATATCTTTTCAACCCGAAATCCCAAATTCAATTCAATGAAAATCGCTTGGGTTTATCATTTCAACCCATAACAATTTCCTCCTATTCTACAGATCGTTCGGGTATGTATCATTTCAACCCATAGTGATTCTATACTAACAGGGAACTTGCAGAGTGAAAACAGATATGATAATAATATAACAACAGTAACAGGCATATAACATCAGCATAAATAACAGATAATGGTGTCAGATGTCACAGGTGAACAGATACAGATAATGACATATATAACAATGTACATAACTAACATCAGCATATTTCAATTGACGTTTCAATTGAAATTAAACTTAATAAATATAAAAATGTTAATCGTGAGTGATTGCTCACCTTTCGAGGTTAGAGAGAATAGACAACACAACAGGCTACGATTGGAATTGCAAAATTTACCCAATCCAAATGATGATTTCCAACGCAAAGAAAGATTGGCACGAATTTGACGAATATAGCTGATAACGGAAATTGATGAAAATGGATCAGATCAGTTTTGATATAAACTGGAAATATAAACATTATAAAAAAAAATTCAATATTTTAATTTAAGACAAATATTAAAATAATAATAAAAAATTTAAAAATCACTATTCTTAAAACTCAAATAACAAGAATCAAAGGTATAAATATATATTATACTAAAGACCAATACTTACGTTTAATACTCTTTTTTTTTTTTTGCAAAACCAATATAAACTTACCTAAATATACAACAAACATTTACTTAAACAGTCATGCTATAACAAACATACGAAACTGATATCTATGAGCCCAGAAACTTGTAATACTCAACCCATAATAAAATTACAGTGCAAGGTATATATACGTATCAAAAATCAACTTCCATATATCTATATATCAGAATACAGAAGAACAGATGCAGACTAGTATATATATAATATACAAAAAAACAATATCTATTCAAAAATCAAAATAACATACTTTGCTGTACTAAACTTTGGCTCAAATAGCTCACATAAACTCATATATATACCACTATATATACATATATGTATAACTCATGTTTAATTATATTTTTAAATCATTAAAATCAATATATACTCAAAGCTCTTATGTAGACCTACGTACAGAATATACTAGGAATATAAATGAAGTTGTTATTTATTCAAAAATTATAAACTCTATACTTAAACCTTATGTACTGCTAACAAAAAGGATATATACCCATATATGCGTATGAAACCACCAAAAATCTGAACATATGTGAACAACAACTTGTGTATCCATTTATATGCAATATAGACCTGTGTATAACATAACAATCACTTATACAACTTTTATATATCAACATATGCATATCTATTTTCTCCCCTTCAAATCTATACACTGGAAACATATAACAGTATACACGAAACAGCTAAAACTATCCCAACATACAATATAAACTCTGTAAGCTATTACTTTTTTAAAACTATACATATATATATACACTGACTGTAACACTGTATAACTTTGTATTATAACTATCAAATTAATTATAACAATGAATATACAAACTAATGTATACCTTATAATATAATAACAAAACCGACATATGTATATAAATCTTACAAATATATTTTATATGTACATGACATCATAACCGAAATCAACAAGCCAAATATATATATATATATATACAAGCAATACGATAAAATAATTATGTAAATATACTTTTTTATATAAAAAAAATCACACATATAATACTCTGCCTATATATAGATCTATATATATATACAACTGATACAGATTCGATATACAAAACTTACAGCAGATTTAGGAGATGGGTAGAGTAGCTACTAGGTTGTTGGGCGAAAGAAGTGAAGGCACAGGTCATTGGGTGGCTGACACGCGGGTGGAAGAGGCTTGTGATCGATGGAAAGATGCGGCTTGGGGAGAGGCTCAAATGAGCTGCGTGAGGAGGGGTTGCGGCATGGGCTGCTTGGCTGAGGGAATCGGGGTTAGCAGGGGTTAGTAGGTGCTGCTTGCGGATCTGGTGAGTGCTACGTGATGGTGGCGGGTTTGATGGTTGTCCAGGAGGAGGAGGGAAGGTGTGCGGCTTCGGGTTCGCATGCTCTGGGTGGGGAGGCCACGGGCGAGAAGAGAAACTGGGAAGAAGGTAAATTGGCTCGCTTGATGGGTGGAAGGCTCTGTGAGGATTCGATGCAGCAGTGCTCATGCAGGGAGGACAATTGCTTCTATGCAACAATTATATGCTTTTATAAATTTTTTTTTTGATGGTAGCACGGAGGCGAAACCATGGTGAGAAGATGAGGCATGAAGGCACGGGTGGAAGGAAGTTGTAGCGAGGATGGGCGAGAGAGAGTGGAGGCGTTTCACGTTAAAGAAGAATTGGCAGGGGTTTCTCGGTAAACAAAAGCAGGCAAAGTGGTCTACAACATCTATAATTAAGATATAATATCCCACACGTAACCATTCAAAGGAAATAAATGGTCAGAGAAAAAAACTGGAAATGAAAGGCAAAATTATCGGAAAAGAATTTGAACGAACAAAATGTATGAACCAAAACACACTTTATTGAAAGGGTAAAATGTCAGAGAATATCAAAAGTTAATAACCAATGGTTATATAAATTTTTTAGCCGTTGGGCAAATGAATGGGCACAAAAGTTTGAAGACCCGAAACTAGTACCGCTACGATAATCGTTTTACTGATTTCGTGGCGTACCCGATCCCGAAATATACAAATGAATATACTATGGAGATCAGCATGACGAGACGATCAAAACGGTATACAGATGTCAGTGGTACGACCATCCGATCAAAAGTCGATAATCAGTACCGAAAATGCTGCTATTCAGCCAGCATTAAGATAAACGGAACAATAGATGTCCAAATTTGACGAAACGAAAGATGACGTCTCACTCAAAAGATGATTTACAAATTTTCTATGTAAAATATTCAGGTTTGGAAACCATTTTATTATCACCTATTTTTAACTGATTAAATTGAAGTAAATTTACGCGCGAAATAAATTTTCATATTTTCGGATGAAAATTTACCAGTTGCTATGTTTAATTAGACGCATTCCAAATATCAAATTTATATTTCATAATTTTATCGTTTAAAATTTTACAAAATTTAACTAATTACGTTATTTAACAGTTAAAATTTACGGGCCGTTACATATTGTATACCAAATGTTGTATTATATTTTCTGCTATTTCATTGGGATTATTTCTTGTATTTGATTTATGTGTATTGTTCTATTTTAGGAAAATCCATGCACTATTGCTTTGTGGCATTACTTAACATGAGTTTGATAAGTTATATTATTGTTATATTTTGTTTAGTGCTAGGGAATATATACATTGAACTGCTCATTAAATGTCTCATTCTCCGTGTTTGCGGAAGATATGCTCCCTTTGATAGCAAAGGTACAAGGGAGGTCAATACAATTTTTGTACAAGTTTTACTTTAATTTTGATAAACTTCAATTTTGATGCAAGAATCTACTAAATATAAACTTTTTTAAAATATAAATTTCTATAAATTACAAATTTTTTGAAACCATTTAAATTTGAAATAAAGTTGAATAATTATGAATTTCAATTGTTACAACAATTTAACATCGGTAAACCTTGGAATTTTTCTGCATTGTTATATTGTTTTTACATAAATTCTAAATTTCAATTAATTTTTTTTTAATGTTATTATAATTTTATATAATATAAGTTTCGATGTAATTTTAACTTTAATAGAATGATTTATAAATCTTATAAATTTTGAATAAATATAGTTGTTGATATTTTTAACTATTATAAAATTTGAACTTGATATAAATTTAATTTAATTTTGATAAATTTTAGTCTTACTTCTAATTAAAATTTAGTTTTTAGTTTTATGCGATTTTGATACGATTTTAATTTTGATAAACCATATCAGTTTCAATATAATTTTGAACGATGGTGCTATTTATTAATCGTTGTAACATAGCATGCTAGTTTTTGGTGCTTTCTTATTTTACTAAAGTTTAAAACATTTAGCATACAAATATTGCTATGGTTGGGTATATGGTCCACCCTTTTAGCTAGAGAAGCGCTGAGCGCACTAAAGATTTTTTCCTTAATTTCATGTGTTAAGCCCGTACCTTGACTTTTGTCTCATCAATCCTAGCTTAATACTTTGACCGTTTTGTATTCTTCATATCTATGAGAATTCATATATATACACAAACATATATATATATATATATATATATATATATATCTGTGGTTTAAGTAGGAACTCTCTCTTGAGAATGGAACTCTCTCTCTACTCCATAAAAATGGAGTAGATATGGGAGTTGTTTAAATAACGTTAACTTTGATTTCCATAATTTTGTTTTAGAGCCCATACAGATATGTGAAGAAAATATTCGGTGACAACGCATTGACTGATGCAAAGGGAGCGACTTAATAACTTATCGTGATTTATGAAAGGCACAAGGGTAAAAAATCATACCTATAGTGTGACGCCCCACCTCTATACCCACGCTAACCAAGAATACTATGATGTAGTGCTGTCAATTAGCACGGAGAATAAGGCTGTGGAGGAGCGACCATCCATGTAACTTCTTTGTGCGAGCACCGATACGTCAGATAGTATAGAATGCATATCTTTTAAGGAGGAAATCCGACATACCGATACAAACACAAAGCTATCACACGGTGGCTATATATAATCTTCGGAAACAAACATAGAAATAATCATAACATAAATCAGTCACAGACATCCATATCACAAAGGCGGAAGAAGATATGAATAAATATATAACACATGAAAGTGTACATCAGAGTAGTGGTCTGAAAGATCCACGATAATACAAAAGAATAGCATCACGTGCTATACAAAAGAATAAGTACACAACATAGAGTCTATATCTCAAAGGTGTACATCCAAAAACTACAATCTAAGTAGTTAGCCAAAAGTCAGAATAATCCAGAAGAGAAGTCAAGCAGAAGCACCTGTAACATCTCGGTCTGACCCGAGTATTATTTATAAGAAAATAATAAATGGATCAGTCTAACTATAAATATCAGATGACATGATATAGGATAAGGGGTATGGCATAAACATATACAAACCATGATGGCATACTACTATAAGTATGTAAATGATAATCAACAAGGGATTAATCAATATCACAAGAATCTTCTCAAAGATCCAAACACATAAAAAGGTAATGACACACAAATTCACCAATACACAAAAACTGATATCATATCAGTGAAAACCACAAAAGTTGGTGAAGCACTAAATCCAGAAATCAACACACGAAATCCAGAACAAATCCCAGAAATCAACACACGAAATCCAGAAATCACTAAAAGGGGGAAGTCCGAGCACACGGACGAGAAGCTATCTCATGGAAGCTATCCATTTAAATTTTCCGAACACACGGATGGCCCGAAGGCAAGTCCGAACACACGGACGAAGAGACATCGCACATTGCTAGTCTAAACCATAAAATGATCATCATCGATCATAAAGAAGTGTCGATTACACTAAGCTAGTAAATATAAGAGTTTAGCTTCATGTCCCATAACCACTTGCTTAACTCAAATATTTACGAACAAACTGTAGATCTTCACTAGGAAATTGTCACAAAAGGGTTCAATCAAACAAGTCCAAGAGCTAACCGACGAAGTGAACGCAAGCCTTTCATACCACTCGTTTTACTAAGTCGTTTAAGTCGATTTCTCATTCGAGTGAAGTAAAGGCTTATATATATTAGTAGACTGGAAATCAGTTTGAGAAAAACGAGCTTTTGATATTAAAAAATAGTGTTGAAATCAATTTGATGAAAGAGTTTTGATATTTACTACTAGTATTAAAACCTTCATATCTTTAAAGTGACAAGTCATAAAATGATTGTTGGAACAATCTATCACAAAAATTCACATTCGAAGACGTGAATAAAATCCAAGGAAATCAGCTCAAAATGCATCAAAGTGGAAGTTCTGATGAATGCTTTTCAGATAAGATTGCCTACGCAGAGTAATCCAAGGAAATCAGCTCAAAATGCCCCGTCACGGTACGACTTAGTGAAGGCAAACTGGTCCAGCGACCTAAGGAAAAGTAGGTCATACGACCTAAGGGTTCACGCGAACTAACAAGGCCAAGGGTAAGGTCGGAGACGACCTACGACTTAACAGAGTCCTGCGACCTAAGTGGGATGCGACTTAAGTGGGGCATAGGTCGGAGACGACCTACGACTTAAGGTCAAGCGACCTAGTGAAATTGCAGGGGAAATATTAGGTCGGAGGCGACCTACGACTTAAGGTTTTAACTCGCGAACGACTTAGTACTTGCTTATCTCGCGAACGACTTACGACTTAAGAGGGTGTACGATCCAACGACTTAAAGTCGATACGACTTAACGACTTAAGCTCAAATACGAGCTACGAGCTAAGGTCTATACGACCTAACGACTTATCTCAGTACGACCTAAGCCAGGACGAGATAGCAGAAGGCAACGACTTAACTCTTAACTCGGGGACGACCTAAGATGTTAACTCGTGGACGACTTAAGGGGTTAACTCGTGGACGACCTATGGCTTAACTCGTGAACGACTTAGCACAGGCGAACAGAAATACAAAGGCGGTGACTTTTCAACGCGAACGACTTACGACTTAGGCTTAACTCGTGGACGACTTAGCGATGGCCAGAAACGACTTAAGGCCAGAAACTCACCAAAACGCCAAAATTTGTAGTTTTTCGCCAATCCAATCCAAACCAAATGCAAACAAACATGCTAAAGTGATGAGGGATCATCCCCAACAGTCCAATGACAATTATAGGCAAGATGTGAGATCAAAAATCTCACCTTTTCATGGAATTTGATGAAGATGGAGATTTGAGAGCAAAGCAAGAACACCAACAAGCTTGAATCAATGTTCTTCACGTGAATTTGATGTTGAATCTCGGATTTGCAATAGAATTTGTGTTTGGAGTTTTAATTTCCACTTCCCACCACCATTTTTGACAAAGCTTGAAGTGTTTTTGGTAGAGTGAGGAAGATGGTTGGGCTGAACTAAAGGGGTGCAGTCCAAACCAAAGTCAAAGGCGGGAAAAAGTGTCGAAAATTTCACTATCTCCAAACGTATCGAAGTTTACACTCAAAAAGATCGCAAACGTCATTTTGAACTCAATGGAAGTGGTCTCGAGTTCTAATTTGACCGTATGCAAAAAGTAGCTTTTCGGACTAACATCCGACTAACGATAAAATATTTAAATATAAAATCGATAGATATGCGGGTTGTTACATATAGATCTGAGATCTAGAACTTGTCGGGGAAAGAGTGAAGTCGCCGAGGAAGTTGGATAAGTACAGCTTAGGAAGGAGATGTTGCGGTGTTCGTGGGTGGTTACGACAACCTATCTCAAAACTGAAACGCTGGAACAGGTACCAGAATTGGAGCAGTTACATGGAAGGTTATAACCACCAATTAAGGGACATCGTGAAAGAAATATGTCGACTAGGATTAGGAATCTAGATTGCCTACTGCTTTTCTTCATACTTTATATGTTACACCATTTACTATGTATACATGTACTAGTTTTTTAGGCAATGTGTGATGACTAGTCTTTTCAACCCTCAAAAGTCGACATTAATACATCCACGGTACTTAAGTGTCGAGCATCCAAGTGCCGGAAAGACAGATTGTTAGGGTGAAAGAAAGAGAAGACATAACATAATCTTACATCGTGACTAGTAATATATAATATACAACATAACTTTGTAAAAGAAACTGTAATATACATACATCATTAGAGTAAACAAACCTGTCATCCACCTGGACAGTTATAATAGTCTTTCCTAACAAATGCTGATAAATACAAAACAAGAAATGCTGTGGAAAATAGAATACGTGAATACGTCTTTGAGGCATCCAGCTCATCGCCTTATGCTTCAAAGCATCCATAACTAAATCTAGAAATATTTGGGCTTACTCGAGCATTATAAAAATTAACGTCCGGATCAGTTTGGTAGACCAGTGTGAGAAACTCAAATCATAAGGATTTTTAATGATACAAAACTTTCAAAAATAAAGGCATCTCGTAAGACCACGCCGCACATCAACACGGACGGGTTTTTACTTTACATAACCAAACCATTTTTATTAGAAAATTTAGTGATATTATAATCGTGTCTAGGGTTTAAAATAAATATATAACATAGCTGAAATGCTTTCATCTCACATTCCAACATATTTGGTATACAACTAAGTCCAAAATGAATTCCAAGAATGATAAGGTAAGAGACTGCCTTCCATACAGCACACCTCTAGATAAAATGTATCGAGGCTGCAAACATTGCACCTCTACTAATATAGAACTGCCCTATCCCTTCCTGGATAGTACAGAATATGATCATCACCCTGACTTCTAACTTGACAAACCATTTTTGTGGTCACAAGCATACATAATCCATAAATATCGATCTAGATATAAGCGATGACCTTACCCTAACAGTAGCGAACCACATAGCTCTATCACATCTACTATATTTTAGTTATTTTCGGCTGTGAAGCTTGAGTTTACATTTTATCATTTATTAAATCCCACTTGGAATGTTAACACTTCTCTCCAGGAAACAATGCAATGCCAGCATTCATCCATACAAGTTGTTCAAGATATGAACAAACCGAAAACACTACTTCTACTACATCCATTTTGGAATTATCCTCAGGACTAGTAGCAAGTAACTCTTGCACTTCAAAGAACTCCATTTTGATTCTATCATCTTCAAGATCTTTCCAATTTGAACTCATATGTCGATTTGAAGTGGTTTTTAGTTAACTCGGTCTTATCTAACCTCGGTCTCTCCGAACTAACAAACGATAGTTTTCAAAACTGACCAAGATTTGATAGTCGGTTATTTGACTATCAAATAAACAAACATCCAATCAGAGATTTTATTTCATATGAAAACTAACCATGGTTAAGCACATAAGCAACCATTAAGCTTCTTTAGTTAATCCTTCATTAATTAAAACCATTTTGTAAATTCTTGTATTAAAATACTTTTACAAAAGATATACATAAGTATACTATTCATTCACTATGCATTCATACTTTTCAATGCTTGGAAAAATATCCATATACTTATCTCATCGGTATAAGTATATTCACAAACCACTATACTTTCAATACTTGGAAAATGTAACCATATACCTATCTCATCGATATAAGTATATTCATAAAACATCTATGAAAGATAACATACTTTCAAGGAATACTTAAATGAGCCAAACATGAATGTCATTTGAAAACATTTTTTACTATAAACCCAAAATACTTTTCTTTTCGTTGTAAGTAAATGGGTCGTATGGAAATTAGACCAATTATACTTACCACCACTTCCAGATTTCAAACTTGTACTATCCCTCAATTAACAACGTAGTCGGCCAAATTAACATACTCTCTTTGCCTCGACATACATTTTTAAACTCTCAACAGATAGAGACAAGTTTCCATACCTCGAAATTTGGTGTTAAGTATGAAATCAATACTTTCCATATCACCATAAGTTAAAGTGATCATTTATGAAAATCAAATCTCATTCCTTTAATAAAACTCCTTTATATAAATCTCTTTTATATTTACAAACTCCTTTTATAAATCTCCTTTTATATTTATAAACCTTCTTTATAAATCTCCTTTTATATTTATATAACTTCTTTTATAAATCTATTTATTTTAAATCACATATACTTATTAATAATCTCCGCTTTTAAGATCGGACTAAATATTTTCCATAAAACGATCATTCCATATATCACTATAAACTCACGAATGTGATTTGTTATTCCAATTTATCAAAATGATTCCTATTTTTTTATAAAATATCATTTATAAATTTGTTCTTTTATTTATAAAATATCATTTATGATTCTATCCTTTCATACACATTTTATATAAAGCATTTCACAAAAATTTATTTTAAAATATTTCTATCTTCTTTTAAAAACAAAATCACTTTATAATAAAACAGATAAATTCCCCTTTATTTTCCTTTAAAATAAAAATTCCTTGCTATTTTAACTTTTCTGTAAAATAAATACTTCTCGAAGTACTTTTAAAACATTTCTAAAAAGGATAATGTAAAATAGAGAAGTTCAAAAACCTTTTCTAAATAAAATACCATAGAAAATTCCAAAAGTCAGATTTAAAATCATTCTCCAAATCAAAAATCATTTTTCAATCAAAACAGCAAATAAGAAGATTTCCAAAATACTATAATGAAGCTTAAAGCTACTATAGCACTTAACAAGTGCTACTACTACCTTTATCACCAAAAAGGTTCAGCTTTAACACATATCAATATCACATCAAATAAGGCCAAACTACTAAGCTTTTAGCGTTCAACAATTTATACAATAAGTCTGTAACTTAAATGAAAGTCAACAATGGCGAGGAATCCAGATTCCTCTACAAAATTCCATGTATTTCATTTTAAATACAAATAGTTTTCCAATCAAGAATTCAACCAAACCAAACAAAGGAGTCATCCAAGCACAAACATAGAGTGTTCATCCAGAGGTGAGTTAACTCATCAAAATTCCAACTGGCACTTAAGAGTTCTGGCTTGATCTAAATCGAACAATGTTCGATTTCAGCTTAAAATTCTACTTGCTCCAAACTTAACGAAATCAACTCCAATGCACAGATAACGCTCTTACGAGCGCAATGCCAAAGACCACTTCTCAGTTGGATCTCGTATGAAGAATTTATTGATTTTATAAGTTTGAAATTAAATTAAATCAATCAATTACTTTAGTTAGCAAAGTAATTACCCATTTAAAACCAATCCCTCCTTCTAAACCTTCTTCCCAAAAATTGTGCACGTTTCCTATACACGCAGACACCATTGCCGCCTTTTTCCTCTCATCCCTCCCTCTCTATACGCTCAACGAAATGACGAACTACTGTCACCGACGAGCCATACTTCACACCCTCTTCGCGATGCACCCCACTACATCAAGCTCGGCACCCCATAGCAAAAACGCGACTTGGAACAGTCTCCACCCTCGTCGTATGTCGCATTTCACCCTAGAGGACCACATGCATCCAAACTCGCTTCATTGATGCTCCTTCATGTGACAAGCGCAATGCAACCAACGCCATAACCTATCATCGCCTATGTCTCCGTGGAACCCCAACCCTAGTTCAGCTACAACACACAACCACCCCTCAATCATCACGACACTCAACTTCGAGCCTATGAATTTGAAGCCCTCTCCTCTACGAGTACAACAAATCCAAAGTTGTGATTTATCGATGCTTCTAGCTTTGGATTTTTATTTTAAAAGAGGAGGCTAGGTTCAAAATGATTTACAGTAAAAGAAATAAAAAACAAGAGGGAAAAATGAAAAGTAAAGGGGAAAAAGTTTGTGTGGAGTTTAGTTTATTTTAAAATTTCCTGCACTTAGCTGTACAATATCACATTCGCATATGAACCGTGAACGATATAAATAAAAATACGATCTTGCACAACAATGTGACACAATCATAAAACAATAATAAAATACACTGGTTATCTTATTCTATGAAATTTCAAAAATACCAACATTTTCCATAAAATACATCAAACGATAATTTAAATACTTTCCAAATTAAAAAATATGGAAAAATCTTATAAATTTATTTATAAATACGCCGTTAAAAATCAAGTCATTTATTAATAATTTATTTTCTTACTATTTCTTAAATTTGAATCAAATATGAATATTTGAACAGATTAAATATTCTCATTCGAAATGTTAAAAATTTCAGATTGTTACATTCTTCCCCCCTAAAGGAATTTTGTCTCCGAAATTCCCAAAGGAAGAAAACGTACTCTCACCCTTAGACTTTTAAAATCAACTAGTTGAAATGAGTTATTAAAATTTTAAAGTCTCGTATGTTAAAAAAAATTTCTACAGCAACCCCTTTACGCGACTAGGTCCAAAAAAATCACAATACCAATATAAGCCCATATCTAGGACCTCTCATATCTGGGGACAACACAACAACGGTATATACTTATGATATACTTTACAGAGTGTGTATGACACATAACAAACACACCCATTAAGCATGAACATGTACCTATTAGTTGAGCAATCAAACTCTACTCATGAAACCAACAAGCCATTTCTTCCATGTACCTGTATCTCACTTACATTACCCAAAAACAAAGTTAAACATGACAAATGAAACATTACAACAACTCATCCATCATATATCATGAATCTAAGCATGCTTAATCATATATAGCAATCACCTTACATAAACACGACATACCATACCATGTAACTTGCATTTCTAATGTAAGAAGCATAAAATTACATTCAAGCCCATACGATGTACGTATGTCATCCGTACACAATATTAAATCCGACCACTTGCTCGATCGCATAAATTTCTCCTTCGAACTAGTATCGCTCACTCAACTTCCTTAATGTGGACTCTGATTAGGTTTCTTGATTAGAAACCACTGTTCTCCTTACATATCCATATACTATGATAGAAAAACTTCAGGGTCATATCAAGAATCTGTATCTAGTATTCGCTATCAAGAATCCATATCGAAGTGGTTTTTGGATAACTCATTCTTATCTGATCCCGGTCACTGTAAACCAAAAAACGGTAGTTTTCAAAACTGGCAAGGATTTGATAGTCAGTTATTTAACTATCAAATAAACAAACAATCCAATCTGAGATTTTATTTTATATGGAAAATAAACATGGTTAAGCACGTAAGCAACCACTAAGCCTCTTTAGTTAATCCTTTCATTATTTAAATCTATTTTGTAAATTCTTGTACTGAAATACTTTTACAAAAAACATACATAAGTATACTATTCATTCACGATTCATTTATACTTTTCAATGTTTGGAAAAATATCCATATACTTATCTCATCAGTAGAAGTATATTCACAAACCACTACACTTTCAATACATAGAAAATGTAACCATATATTTATCTCATCGATATAAGTATAGTCACAAAACATCTATGAAAGATTTCATACTTTTAAGGCATACTTAAATGGGACAAAAATGAATGCCATATGAAAACATCGTTTATTATAAACCCAAACCACTTTTTATATATAAGTAAATGGATCAAATGGAAATTAGACCAATTATACTTACCACCACTTCCCATTTCTAAACTTGTATTATCCCTCGATTAACAACGTAGTTGGACAAGTTAGCATACAATCTTTGCCTCGACATACATTCTTAAACTCTTACAGATAGAGACGAGTTTCCATACCTCAAAATTTGGTGTTAAGTATAAAAATAATACTTTCTATACCACCATAAGTTAAAATGATCATTTATGGAAATCAAATCTCATTCCTTTAATAAAACTATCTCTTTTATATTTACGAAATCCTTTTATAAAACTCCTTTTAAATTTATAAAACTTCTTTATAAATTTCCAGTTATATTTACATAACTTCTTTTGTAAATCTCCTTTTATATTTATAAAACTTGTTTTATAAATCTCCTTATTTTAAATCTCATATACTTATTACAAATCTTGTTTTCAAGATTGGACTAAATATTTTCCATAAAATGATTGTTCCATATATCACTACACTCGCGAATGTGATTTATTACAATTTATCAAAATTAAATCATTTTCCTTCTCTATATAAAATATCATTTGTAAATCTATTCTTTTATTTATAGAATACCATTTATAATTCTATCCTTCCATACACATTTTATATAAAGCTTTCCAAAATATTTCAAAATATTTCTATCTGTTTTAAAAACCGAAATCACTTTATTATAAAATAGATAAATTCCCCTTTATTTTCCTTTAAAATAAACAATCCTTGTTAAATTAACTTTTCTATAAAATAAATACTTCTTGAAATACTTTTAAAACATTTTCAAAAAGGTCGGAGTATAACAAAGAAGTTCAAAAACCCTTTCTAAATAAAATACCAATGAAAATTCCAAAATTCAGATTTAAAATCATTCTTCGAATAAAAAATCATTTTCAAATCAAAACAGAAAATAATAAGATTTCCAAAATACTATAATGAGGCTTAGAGCTATCAAGCATTTAATAAGTGCTACTACTACCTTTATCACCAAAAAAGTTCAACTTTTAACATCAATGTCATATCAAATAAGGACAAACTACCAAGCTTTTAGCATTCAATAATTTATACAATAAGTATATAACCTAAATGAAAATTAACAATGGTAGGGAATCCAGATTCCTCTACAAAATTTCCTGTATTTCATTTTAAATGCAAACAGTTTTCCAAAGCGGGAATTCAATTGAACCAAATATAGGAATCATCCAAGCACAAAATAATAATTTATAACAACACATATATCACATAGTGTTCATCTAGAGGTGAGTTAACTCACCAAAATTCCAGATGATGCTCAAGTGTTCCGGCTTGATTTAAAATCGAACGACATTCAGTTTCAACTCAAAATTCTACTTGCTCCAAACTTGATGAAATCCTCTCTGGTCCATAGATAATGCTCCTACGAGCACAATGCAAAAGACCGCGTCTCTACTGGACCTCATATGAAGAAGTTATTGATATTAAATTAAATTAACTAATTAATTTAATTAGCAAACTAATTACCCATTTAAAACTAATCCCTCCTTCTAAACCTTCTTCCCCAAACTCCTGCATGTTTCCCGTACACGCACACACCATTGTCGCCTTCTTCTCTTATCCCTTCCTCCCTCTACAATCAATGAAAAAACGAACCATCGCCTCCGACGAGACCTACTTCGAACCCTCTTCGTGATGCACCCCATGACAACAAGCTCGACACCCCATAGAAAAATGTGACTTGGAACAGCCTCCTCCCTCCATACAGATGTCGTGTTTCACCCCTAAGGACCGCATGTCTCCAAACTCGCTTCACCAATGCCCCTTCACGCAACAAGCGCGATGCAGCCAATGCCATACCATATCGTTGCCTATATTTCTGTGAAAACCCAACCCTATTTCGGCTATAATACATGGCCACCCACCCAATCATCACCGCACCCGACTTTGAGCCTATGGATTTAAAGCCCTCTCCTCTACAAGTACGACGAATCCAAAGTCATGATTTATCGGTGCTTCTAGCTCTGGATTTTTATTTTAGAAGAAGAGGCTATGTTAAAAATGTTTTATAGTAAAAGAAATAAAAAAGAAGAGAGAAACATAAAAAGTAAAGGGGGAAAGCATGTGTGGAGTTTTGTTTATTTTAAAATTTTCGACACTTCGCTGCGCTATATCACGTTCGCATACGAACTACGAACAACAGAAATAAAAATATGATCGCATACAATATTGCGACACAATCACAAAACAATAATAAAATATATTAGTTATCTTATTTAGTGAAATTTCAAAAATACCAACGTTTGCCGCAAAATACGTTAAACGATAATTTAAATATTTTCCAAATTAAAAATACAAAAAATCCTATAAATTCATTTAAAAATACATCATTAAAAATCAAGTCGTTTTATTAACAATTGATTTTCTTATTATTTATTAAATTTGAATCAAATTTGAATATCTAAATAGGTTAAATATTCTCATTCGAAACGTTAAAAATTTCAGGTCGTTACACAATGCTCTGTAAGTAGGGATATAGTGTATATTATTGTACTTCGTAGTTTATACTCTATGAAATAAAGTGTACCAAATTTCAAATATATATATATATATACAGCTTAAATAAAACCCATCCACTAGTATTTGATCCCTCCCCCGACTCAACCTTATGAGTCTTACAAGAGGTTGATTCTCTATAAAGCTCATCATACTAAACATTTAAAAAATATATTAATATATGCATATTAAAATTTGAGTTAAATGATAAATAAATTTAAGAAGTAGATACAAGTTCATTATGATAATATGTTTAGGATCTCGAACCACCACAGTGTAGCCTTGAGTTTAGCCTCATACATTATCTATTCTTTTCTAATCACGCTTTATTCTCAACTGACTCCCGAAATTGTACATCAAATGTTAGTGTTTATCCATATTCCCAGTCTTTCTCATACTGGACACCTATTCTTGACATTTTACACTTGCTTTCATTTTCCATAACTCACAAGTTCGGTTTAAATTCCTTGTTATCCAGAATTTTTCACAAACGATGATTCGATGATACTAGATTCCAAAATGATGGAAAATTAGATGCTAGACTCAAAGAGGATCGAGTACAAAAAATAGGTAATGGGAGAAGTGGAAAATTAGCTAAATCTAGGATCGGTATTGATCCATGGATCGATGCCAATCCATCATCATCCCATTTCTACTTCTGCTTCTCAGTGAATACATGCAATGTCAAGCTTGGATGCAAAAGGGAAGGACCGACATAGGAACAAAACATCTTGGAAGGAACAAAGGGAAAACATACTATATTGGATCGGTACCAATCCACAGATGGATCGATAATGATCCATCAACTTGACAAGTTTTGGTCCATACTTCTCATATCTTCTTTGACCTTGATATATAACGAATTATAATAGACCAAAAACATGATTAGATGGCTCAAAAGCCCAATAACAACCAATTAGAGCTAGAAATACAGGCTTACATGCAACATAAAAGGGAAATTTTAAAATTTCCCTTACACATCTTAGTGGAAGTGTTTCCACTGCAATTTTATTTGAAGTTAAAGACTGTAAATGATTTTATTTTGGATCTAGTGAGTAATTAGTAATAAAATATCATTAAAATGGATGAAGGCATACCCAAACCACTATAAATCTCTTGTGTCTTGCTTTTCTTACTTTCTTCCTTAAATTTTTGCATTTTTTCTATTGATGTACTATTGTTTCATTTAATACAATTACATACATCGTGTTCATGAAATCAAAATCTAAGGGAGTTAGACTAATTTTTTGCTAATATTTTTGGGGACTTTAACTGAGAAATTAAAGATCGAGCTATACCTCTGTTGTTACTAGGATCTGAATGAAATTTACAATGTGATTAGATCAAATTATATCTAAGTAGAATCCAGTAAAGATATTTAGGAAGCATCTAAAGGAGGAAGCGATGGAAATGTAGGTGGAAGTGATAAAACTATGCACACTCCACAAAATTTTGTTACTAGAGAAGAACTGGGATGATGGTTGTTGTCAACCAAATGATGGATGCAAAATAGTGAATAATCTTAGAAGAACTAGTTAAGCAGTTTGATAGGATGAGGCATACCTCTCAATGAGATGGATCCCGCGCTTGAGATCATGATGGTAAAGAGTTCTCCATTTGGATCTGATGAAGGGAGTTCTGCTGGAAGGTGTAGAGAAAATTAGGGAAAAGTCAGAGAAGAAGGAATCATTGTTGGAAATGTAGAAAGAACTAATTTATTTGGAGCAACTACTCCAGTAGATCAATCGATACTGATCCAGCATGGATTGGTACTGATTAATTGAGGCATGGAAGTGATTGTCCTTGTGAGGCTAATGGAGATAGTGATCGTATTGTAAGCATTACTGGTGGAAGATCTGGAAGAAATGCTGATGGAAATGCTCATGGATGAGAGTGAGCTAGTGGACATAGTCATGAAAGACAGAGTGGTAGAGATGAAAGGCCAAGACAAATGGACTCCTAGAGTCAAGAAGACCTAGGAATCGGGCTGTTAGCCATGAACGCTTGGGAAACGACTGTTATGGTCATTCGTGGAGCCAAGCACACAGTGATGCATTTGATGACCGTCATAGAGGCGATATCGAAAGATCGTCTAATAGCTTAAGATCGATGAGACTTTTGTTCAAGAGGGCTTTTAATGAGATGCAGTTGAGTGAAAATGATTTGTTGTTTTGTAGTTCCCACTTACAATGTTTTACTGGCTAGGAGACATCCTCAATCGTATGCATTAAGCTGATTGTTCGATTAGGAAATAAACCTCGCAGGGCCGTATGGGTAGAGATCTTTGTTGCGATAGACTGACATTCGGCTTACTATGCGTTTTTGGGCCAACTAGCCTTTGATGATTCTTGAATTTCCGTAGTTCTGTAGTGCTTAACTATAAAATTTACCACGAGTAGTGGAGTTAGCATGATTCAATGAAACCAAGGCATGAGATGAGAATGCTACATCACCGAGCTAAGGAAAGCGAGACACATGAAAAATGAAAGGGTGCAAAAAAGGATCTTTGCATAGAAACTCAGAATGCATAATGACTTTCGTTTGAGTCTCAACTCAGGTCCAAAAACAACAATTATGATGCTATGGATCCATGGAAAAGCCAAAAAAGGCAACAAGGGAATCTATGGAGCTAATGGACCAAATTCAAATGGAAAAGACAATCCAGTAAAGATTGTCAAGATTTGTTCTTATCTTATCTAAGGATGAAAAATGAACTAACAGGGTTTTTGAGGTGAATCATGATGTGATCGCATGGACTCATTCTGATATGCGCGGGATTTCACATGAAGTTGTATGCCATACTTTGAATAACAACTCGACATCTACTCCTTTAAAGCAGGACATGAAAGCATGGAACCAGAGAGATATGCTGCATTGAAGAAGGAAGCGGATAAGTTATTGACAAACAACTTCATTTGTGAATCGCTCTAACCTAATTAGTAGTTAATCCAGCGATGGTTAGGAAGCCAAATGGAAAGTGGTGGAAGTGCATCGATTATTTAGACTTGAATAAAGCACGCTAAAGGACTTCCTTTTGCTTCCATATATAGACTAACCCATGGATAGAACGGTCGGACATTTACTATTATCTTTTACTGATGCATATTCCAGCTACGATTAAATTGCACTGCATGTCCCAGATCAGAAACATGCGAATTTTATCATAGATCTAGGGATGTATTATTACAAGGTAATGTCGTTCTGTTTAAAGATCACTGGAGCTACTTACCAGTTTTTGGTTAACAAGATGTTTTCGAAACCAATCTAATGGATAATGAGGGTATATGGATGAAATGTTTGTAAAGTCAAGAAGATCAACGGACCATATATGCCATATATAAGAAATGTTTGACGTTCTAAGTAAGCATGGAATGAGATTGAATCCATTAGAATGTTCTTTTGAAGTTGCATTGAGGAAGTTTCTAAGGTTCACTGTGAATTCTATAGGCATTAAATCTAACCCGGAGTAGATTGAAGCATTGAGTCAATCCTAAAGGACTAAGAGGGAAATGCATAACATAAATGTCAAGGTCACCACTTTGAGTAGGTTGCTATGCAGTTAAAGCGCTTAGCAGTTCTACAGCTGTAGAGGTGCAAAAAGTTATAGAGGGAATATAGTGAAAAATAGCGGACGTGTAAAAAGCTTCATTAGATATAAAACCAAATATTAAAAGTTAGCTTGTTCTCGTTCTTACATTATTTATGTAGGAAAAGAAATATTATTAATCTTATATAACAAAACTAAAGAATATCAAGATTTATGTAGACTAGATTTTGTAACTACAGTAGCTTTCTAACTTATATTGAGCATTTATGTCTTGAAATTAGGTCTTTATCCTGACTTTCTTTATTTATTTTAAAAGAGAACTAGTCAAATCAATCTTTGTATATTAATGTTGCTAAAGGGGGTGCTAAAAATCCTTGATTTAGCGGGTGTAGAGAAAATAGCGGGGCTTAAAGTGGATCTACTGTTTAATAGCGCTAAGTTGATATAACATAGCGGTTAAAGAGCACTATGCACTACAGCAAGGATTTTGCGGGGCTTTAACTGCATAGATAGGTTGATCTCGAAATCAACTAACAAGTGCATACCATTTTTTGATTCCTTCAAGAATGAAAGGGATAGTTTTGATGGACGGACGAGTGTATAGTTGAATTCAGTAATTGTTGTAACATCTCTGAAACCAGCGATATTATTGAAGCCTTTGGAAGGAGAAGACTTAAACATCTATATGACAGTAACAACTCATGCATTAAGTGAAACATTGATGCATGAGGATGCTAAGATCTAAAGATCGGTATATTACATTGGTAAGAAGTTTACCAGCATCAAAAAATGTTATTCTATACTATAAAAGCTAGATTATTGCTTACTGAAAGCATGGAGAATGTAAAGATCTTACTTCCCGACTCATCCAATAAGGGTGTTGATGGATCAACCTCTTAGGAAAATATTACATCGCCTTGATACTTTAGGACGATTACTGAAGTGGAATATTGGGATGAGTTGGTATGAAATAACTTATCATCCTAGGAAGGCGATTCATGGACATGCATTGGTAGATTTCACTACATAATTTGTTGTTCGGATAATGAAATGGAAGAGAGATAATCGAACTTTCATGATGGAATTTATATGTAAACGATGCATCCAGTGATCATTATTATGGAAGAGGAGTAGTCTTCGTAAACCCAGAAGGTCTGAGGGTGTGCTATGATTTGAAACTTGAGTTTCATGCTACAAACGATCAAATGGAATACTAAGAGTTAAGTACAGGACTCGGGATAGCGAATGAGTGGGGATAGTAAACATTGCAGATATTCAGTGACTCCCAATAGTGTTTTGTTAAGCTAAGAGAGAATTTTAGGCCAAGGCTGCATGACTTTCCCATTACTTATTGAAGATGTTAGAGGTATTGGAGCACTATATGCGTTATACCATAATTTTTACTCAGTTATGTCCTACTTCTAATCCATATGAGATGTGCTCAATATCAGTCTTCCCATGAATATTAAGTATCAATAAATATATAGTATATATTTCTGTGTAGCACTCATCAAAACATCAAACCGATGGGTAAGCCCATATGCAGAAGTATATACAATTTCTAAAAGGAGCGATTACACCAAAGAAATAAGCCCTCAAAGAGGAATCAATTGAAATCTAATCCCAAGGCAAGGCTTCAAAGCCGAAGTCCTTCTACCAAAATCATGAATCATGGTTCAGATAGCCCAAAGTATCTATAGAACACTTGGATTGCCATATTCGTAAACTATATTTAGGATGACAAGTCATTAATCCTAATTTGTAAGAAGCTGAATGACAACACATGTCCAAATACTAGTCCTACAAGCAAGCTTACTTAGCAATCTAGCAGAAAGCTCTCCATCAATAGCAACACAACAAGATGCCTATAAGTAGGCATTGATCCTAAGGCATCAAGGATCTTTCTGGCACCTGCATATTTCAAATACTAAGTAAAAATTGTACTTTCCTATATTAGAGCTAATACCAAAACTCATTAATGACTGATTTGGCCAACTCATCATTGTAATAGTCTCTCGGCTATATAATAAAACTATAATGAAGGGAAGGACAGTAGACATAGGGATTTTAGCCTGAACCACATTCTCGGTATTATCCCTTATGAATTTAATCTAAATTCTAGCATTTGCCCAAAATCCTTCGGTTATCCTCCTATCAAGGCAGCTGCAAACCTCCTCGGTCGAAGCTTTCCCTTCGATCTTTGGGGTGTTGGTGTGTGAAGAAAAATCCTACTAACATTTTTGATGCTAGAAGGAGGGCATGAACCTCCGTTCCTTATTCGCCCATCTCAGAATTCAACTATTCTCCTTAATACCCATGTCTAATTCCAGCAACGAAAGTAATATTTCAAAATTTAACTCGGAGTTGCCTGTAAACCTTTGGATCTGGCTCATCAAAGAAGACAACAACGATCGTCTTGTCATTTTAATTGTTGAAAAGATAAAGATGGGTATCATGACCCTATTTATGAACTTTAAGATCTTTAAATTAGGCAATTTTCAGGATACCTTTGTGAGTCGCTTCTGGAATCAGCCCAAATTAAAAAAATGGTTGAAGTAATGAATGACGAAGTTAGAGACCTACGTATTAACATGATGACATATGAATATCTAACTTAAACTACTAAGAGGCCTCTTTGTTCAATACCAACCAATGGGCCACGAAAGAAACTCAGAAGGATAGCATCCTAACTCCGCTTAACGAAAGCTTGCTAAGATCTTTTGGAAAACTTGTGAAAGACTTCCTTACCTAAATTACCCTTTATCAAAAAGAGAAAGCCTAGCCTAAAGGGTGAAAGGTACTGCATTTATCACCTCGCAAATGAACACAAGACCAATGAATATTCAA
The DNA here is from genome assembly GCA_030737815.1 of Allium fistulosum. Taxonomy (NCBI): domain Eukaryota; kingdom Viridiplantae; phylum Streptophyta; class Magnoliopsida; order Asparagales; family Amaryllidaceae; genus Allium; species Allium fistulosum. The sequence goes on along the minus strand of CM060907.1, from coordinate 636,945,482 downwards.
AAATTTCCTATGCCATCGATAAAATGGTTAATAAGAAAAAACTTTCAGAATTCATCTAGAAATAGTTTTTATGACTTGTTCTGATACAGTGTTCAATTTCATCACCTTTTCCTGTTCATAAAGGGCATTATGTCAAACTCAAATCTTTTGGCAAATAAATCGAAAATATATATTATTAATATCTCGGCCAACATGAGATATATTTTGAAGATCTAAACTCAAAATGAAGACAAAGCATTAGGCTTCTTCAGAAAATTTTTATGCCTTAGAAGGATAATTGCTCATTTCGGCTTCCGTCGAGTTTTGTGGTTATTCTCTCATGAAAATTTCAGCATTCTTTTCCTTAATAAATCCCTTCGGCAGTTGCCTTTTCTACCAAGTTTATACTTCAGGAGCACTTATTGAATTTTTTTTAGCCTTTGGGATTCCTGGAATTTCTGAAATTTTAAATATTGCCTTCGATAATTACCCTTTTTGCTAGGTTTATTCTTAGGAGGCACTTATAGGGTTTCTTAAATTAGCCATAGGAATTCCTGGACTTCTAAATATAGCCTTTCATAATTGCTCTTTTCGTCAAGTTTATACTTAGGGGACACTTATTGGGTTTCTTAAATTATCCTTTGAAATCCCTGGACTTTTAAATATTGCCTTTGGCAATTGCCTTTTCTACCGAGTTTATACTTCGAGGGAACTATCGGAGTTTCTTCATTGAACGTTTGGGTTTCTTGAAGTTCTCTCTTAAAATTTCAAACCATATGGGTATTATCCCACCTTCTAATCCCTATTTTTTTTCATTATGGTTAGTCATGACCTTTTTCATGCAACTACTTTATAAAACTTCTTGTAAAATGAGTGCTTTGATCTTGATTATAAGGTGTACACCAAAATGACCTCAACCCGAAAAGATTTCAAAAGACAAAAATGTTTTAAAAGTATTGCATAGGAGTACTGCTTGTATATCTTTTCAAAAGAAAGAGAAGAACCAAGAAATGACTTTTCCACCAAAGGAATATTTATTTGGATAACAAAAACCTTTTTCGTTTTGGCATAATGTGGTGGTGAAATTGTGTTACTCTGCTGAAACTTACTTCGTAGTAAATACAAATGATTTAAAATGTTAATCCACACCATAAGTGTATATTTTCATTATTATAATATTTTCAAAGTACTTCAATAACCCCAACCTTTTTCTTGGTCATAAATTCGATTGGGTAACATCGATGAAGAAAGGAGCAACCTCTAGAGGGATTTGTTCCCCACATATACCCCACTATGATGCACCCTCATAAAAACTCTTAATACCATATATAAAAGAACGTCATATCACCTAGTGGATCATAAAATGGCTGACGATGCATGTAAGAGAAAGCTATGGTCAAGTGGTGCCATGTATTAGGAGATTGTCATGGTCAAGTAGTAGCATGCACTAAGAGAGAGCCTTGGTCCAGTAGTATCATGCATTAAAAGATTGCTATGGCAAAGTAGTACTATGCATTAAGAGAGAGCCTTGGTCAAGTAGTACCATGCATTAAGAGATTTCCATAGTCAAGTAGTACCATGCATCAAAAGAGAGCCCTGATCAAGTAGTATCATGCATTAAGAGAAATCTTGGGGAGAAGTCCTAAGTACTAGTGGTACAGTCCCAACCAAATAGAAAACTCTTGAAGTTCAGATCCAATTACTTAGTCAGTGGATTTCTCATCAAAATAGAAAAGCCTTAGTTAGAAGTCCCAAGCCCCTAGAAACATTGGTTAAGCTCCTAATTCAAGATATAGGATCGGTAACAAACAAATATTCAAGAAAAGGCCCGGTAAGGCCAGGACCTTATTAAGATATGGCTAAACACCAAATAACAAATGCCATAAACCTACCTAAATAGGCAACGACAATATTTGAAACCATATTAGGTTATTCTATTGTAATATGGCTAAGACAAAAAATAACAAGCGCCATAAGACCTATTCAAATGAATGCGGTAATACTCGAAACCTTACTAGGTAATTTGTTCACTAAAACTACAAAGTACCAAGGGGCATAGAGCACTCCAAGATAACGTAGTGATCTCATTTAGACCCAAAAGAACAAGTTATAACGCCTTCGAACTAAGTTGCTATAAAATGGATGATGTGAGACATATGAATTATCAGTACAATTTACTAGGGGAAACCTTATAACAAAGTTCCTCTAACAACTACAATCGGAATTCAGAAACAAAATATCAAAAATCAATGTAATGCCAAAAGGACAAGAGTCCCTTTATATTATACGATATATATATATAATATCCTCATATCAAAGTAGTAAAAAATACATTTCAAAAGGCATGGAATATAGGTAAAAGAAAGAAGACCAAAACAAATGAAAGAAAATTACAAACTAAAGTTGTTACAAAGCACTCTTGTCCTTATACGCAAAATATATATAAATATATTCTTCAAATACAGCCTTTGCTTGGCCCTCTACTTCATCATGTACATTCAGAGGAAAGCATCCTGGAATTTGAACCATCTCGAGGTCTCGAATAATAATCATTCGATACACCCTCCGAGGACCCGGAATAAGTAGTCAGAGCTGATGCAAAGAGTCGCGTACTATTCTCATGATGCAATTGAGCTTTCCTTTATCTAAAACAAAAGAAAGGTCCCAAGGGACCCCATAAGCTACTAATGACTCAAGCACATATTGATAATAACCCTTATGTCTAAGATAATGATCGAGCATTTAGTTCATTTGATTTTTGGTTTGAGCAATGACCTCTGTTGAAATCCTTTCGTAATGCTCCTCTATATGATTATTTGCATTCTCAAACCATTTAGCCCTGTAATCTTTAAAAGACATAAGTCTTCTGTCTTTAAGTCTAATCATTAATTTACTTGGTTTTGAGAAGAGGATCGAATATGAACTCCTTCTAGCTTGCTCTAAATCTTGAATAGAGTTACGGTGTTGTGTAATAACTGTAGTTGCATGAGAATGAGTGAGTTTAAGCGCACTCACACTTCTACCTCTTCCCCCTCCCTTTCCCCGAGAAGGGACATTAGCCACTATAACCGCTTGAAGCTTCTCTTCGTCTCAAGCTTAATGATTGAAAGCTCTTCATTAGCTTTATCTAATTATCATTACAGGTTGGATACTAAATCAAACAGACCCGACACAAATTTCTCTAAGGCCTAATCCATAAGAGGAACCTATTCTGGAATAGGCTCAATGCATTTTTCTAGGTTTTCCACCTTCAGTTTAAGTGCCTCGTTTTCTTTAGCGATTTTTGAAGTAACATCGTCCAAAGCTAACTTAGATTGAAAGAATTCTACTCGATCCTTCAATGCAGTAAGTTCCACATTAAGCACTTGCATTTCAGTAACTTTTTCATCGTAAGCCTTTTAAATAAATCATTAGCTTTTTTATTGCTTAAACAATTTAAGCATAACATCTTGTGAAAAATTAAATAAAATATAAATTCAAAATGAGGAAATAAATTTTTATTTCATTGCAAAAGATTACAAAGGATAAAAGAAAAGGAAACATAAAAAATTCAAAATATCATAAGGATCAACTTTCTCTTTTGTAATTAAAATAATATTAGGACTTTAGACCTAGTTTCAACCAAAAATTCGAAGGTCTGACCATATTAGAAAAAGAATTTTTCTTCCATAACCCAACTTTCGACACTGAAAGTTCCAAAGGGGAAGAACACCAAACTCCAGCCTAAGGGTAACCCCCGAAACACGTTGAGGAATATACTCTCCTACGGAGTCACATTCAGCTAGTTTTATTCAATGATAGCCAAAGGAGAGGAGTCACACTTTTAAATGCAGGATCAGCCTCTCGGATGACACTTAACTCTAGACCATAATATTTATGAAGTAATTCAAGTCACTTGTTTCAGAACCCCCTCTCTCAGGTGCTGGTTTGTTAAATTTGAGAATTGTTAAAAGACCTAATCTCGATCTTGAATGTCGAACCCAAGCCAATCAGTTAAATTTAGGATACAACTAGTTAACCAAAAACCCTTATGCCTAAGGGACTTGATAAGTTTTCCACAAGACTTGCCATGAGAATATTTTATTTCTTCGAGATGATCAACTAAACAAATGTTATGTAATTTACTTACATAAAGGCAACCTTTTAGAGTACTAGTGGTTTTTGGCAACAAATAATTTTTAGTCTTGCTATGATTCACAAGACTTTATAATGTGAAATAGAAGCTGAACTCACCTTCTTCGAGTTAATCTAAATTAAAACAAAATATTTCAAATAATAGAATAAAAGCAGTCACATCATCAAGTACAACAAAAGCAAATGTTCAAAGTCTTCAAAAAGAATATTATTACAGACCCAATTCAAAATTGATCATGATTTTATAATCCATTCTTTCCCTACCTTGGAAGCCTTGGAACTACCAACAATGGTTGCATCTTTGGACTTCTGTGCGTCCTCGTATTATAGACCAAAGCTTATCTTGACCACCGAGGCATTCTCCTTAAGAAAATCAAAGGAAAAGGGATTGCCTTTATCCCTACTCTCGGCATATGCATCATAGAACACATCAAAGGCCTTTAAGCTGGCTATTTCTTCAGCCTTTTCCAAAAGTCAAAATATCTTTTGGCTCTTTCTTAGACTCAACTAACTCGGTATCCTTTTTGTCCAGCTCCTCTTTCTTGTTTTTTAGGTCGTCTTTAAGCTTGGTGACATCATTTCTAAGCAGATAGCTCGGCCATAACATATAAAGCAAAAATTGGGTAGCCTCTTCCTTAGCCCCTGTCGCCTCTTATAAAGTCTCTTTAAGTCCCACAAACTTATGACTAAGAGTAGACAGCTCGGCCATGACATATAAAGCAAAAATATAAGTGAACATCCAGACACAACAAATAAAATCAATAGATTAAAACATCTTATACCTTAACACTCTCTTGAAGACTGTACATGATAATTTTCTCAAAGTCATGTGGAGTCTCAGAGACCTCCACTTCAGGTTCAACAACGGCAACAAAGATACGAGAGTCAAAAGCAAGTTTAGCCAATTTAGCAATTTTGCGAATTTTCGACGTAGAATGAAGGTCTAAAGAAGTAAGGGCAAGCTTTTTTGATTGAGAAGAACCCTTAGTAGGAGATTCCAAAGTCTTATCCTCGATGACCTTCCTCGATTGCTTCTTACTAAAATTTACAGTACTTTCAGAAGTTATCATTGGGTCAGGTGACTTCCCTACCTCAGGCTTATTTCTAAACATAAGGAAACCAAGCTTTGCTTTAGATATAGTATCCATATCAGAAAAATCATAGGAAAAGGTATGTAGAAGTCAATAAAATTGAAACCTATAGGAAATAAAAGCAAGTTATCCATAAATATAGAAAACTCCAAAAATGAAATGCCATGCTCGAGGTCTACCCTTGGCATTAGTTTCAGAAGTTATATCATTATCAGGGGTACGGGAACTATCCCCTTCTTTCGAACTCTAAACCATCGCCGCTTTTGAAGATGCCTTAGGCGCCCTCGATTGGGAATACCCATTAAATACAACGATAGGAGAAATTAGGCCATACATTTTCAAGTTATCAGTTGTTGGCACTAAGTGGCATTGTCAATAACCCTTGGGAAGATTCAAAGCAATGGTAAAATGAGTCAAGAACCTCTTGATATCTTGATTTCTTTCGGGTCTCCTTAATAACAAGTAAATATCAAAATTAAGGCCAAAATATCAGTTAACATATATAAATATTCAAATAAAATGTAACTTACTAGCTTTTAGAAAAGCGATAAAGATCCGAGAATTATTAGCCTTGATGAAAAAACCACCTCTTCATAGCAATTTTATTGATGGGGTGGATTAAAGGTAGCTTCTTCCTAATTTGTTGAAAGTACATTGGGACAGGCATAAGAGATCTTGCAACTTTTAAATCAAACAAAATATTTATATCCATAGGCCTCTTGTTAACAAAAATAATATTTATCTCTATAAACAATATCTCAGTATGGATTGAGATTATAAAACTCAGGAAAATCGATAAAGAAAGGGGACAGAGGGAAAGATATCCCGTTCGATAAATACTCCAAGCCCATGAAAAATATCCATTCATAGGGTCATGCCAAACATCATTGGGACCAGGAGTAATTGCCTTTATGTCTTAAATACCGAACTCGTCAAGAATCATGTTAATATCAGCTTGTGTGTCGATAGGAGAACTCATCTTTCTATTTAAGAAGACTAAAAGTGTTAGTAGTTTCGTTCAAAGAAACAAGGAAAATCTAAGGGTCCGTTTGGTTTCGTTTTGAGTTTTATGTTTTCAACATACACTACAAAATACAAGAAAACATGAGAATTTTTTTTACAATTCTTAGCCATTACAACGATGGACGGGAAATAGAGGGGAGGAATTGTTTTCCGTTCTTTTGTTATGTCTCAAAACACGAAAAATCAAATAAACTTGTTTTCTATTTTCTATGTTAATTTCATTTTTCAAAATTGTGTGTTTTCCAACAATGCATAAGAAATGTGCATTTTTGTTTAGACGAAAACACAAAACTAAAAACAGCAAACCAAACGGGCCCTAATATATTCTAATGGTAAAACTTTTAAGATCAATTAAACAAAATTAATTTGAACTGCAAACAAGGCATCCTTATGAAAATAAGACTGAACTCGAGCTTATAATCTAAACAAAACTCCATTTTTAAAGATATATATTTCTACGACAATTTACAAACACTAATGATCCGATTGCGGGTTCAAGAAATGTCTATTAATCAATTAAATATCTAGGGAAGTAAATAACAACTAATCCAATTTTAAAATTATTACTACTAAGAAATTATCCATATGATAAAAATGAAGATCATCAAGATAAGGGCTTCTCATTATTCAAAAAGCATAAAATTAATTACATGGCAGATACACCACAAGAATTACGAAAAATAGCTAAAAAAAGAAAAATCAAATAACGGTTCAATACAAGCATGAGATAATCATCAAAATCAAAAATACAAGAAAAAGAGAAGAAAAACTCACTAATTTTACTAGAGAAGCGATGAAATTCTCAAGTTTTCTATGATCTTTAATGGCAGCAAGAAGATTATACAAAAGGTAAAATGAATAAATAAGAGGTAAAGGTATTATACACCTTACCATCCAACCTAATAAAATAAGGGTTAAAAAGATCTTAGTTGCACGATCAAAATGATTATTTAAAATTAATGTTTTCAAAACCATCACTTCACCGTTAAGTATTTGTCTTTGGTTAATAATTTACTTAGCCCTACAACATTCAATTAACTACGCCTTACTGTACGTTATCTACAATGACTTACGGTAATCAATCTACATAATCGTACGACAGTCAATTAACTAAGATTTAATAAGCATTCAATAACTACACCCTATGGTACATTATCTACAACGTGTTATGGTAATCAATCCAAATATCCTTATGGAAATCAACCAATTTAGCCTTACTGCAATCAATCAATTTAACCTTACTGCACTCAAACTAGTATGCCTTCATCAAATAATCTACTTAGCCATTGGGATTTTTAAACAACTAAGCCTTACGACATTCAATCAACTATGCTTTTGTCAACAAATCCTTATTAGACATAAGGTTAGATTTCCAAATCCTTATTAGACATAAGGTTCGATTTCCAAATCCTTACAATTTGATAGTATTAAATTCTCCAACTCTTAAGGCACAAACCTTCAGGTCCTCAAAAGGTGATGAGGCGAAGATTTTCAAATTCATTTTTGAAAACTCTCACCATAAGGTTAGATCTTCAAAACTACTTTTACTTTTTACAGAACTTTACTATACATAGCCTTTGGCATTTAAATACTTTATCATTTCAGCTACTACTATACGTAGCATTCGGCATACAATTACTTTGACTTTTACGACACTCAATTATACATAGTCTTCAGCATTCAAATACTTTAACTTTTTAGCTACTACTATAAATAGCCTTCAGCATACAACTATTTTCACCTTTTATGGCACTCTATTATACATAGCCTTCGACATTCAAGTACTTTAGATTTTCAACTATTACTATACATAGCCTTTGGCATACAACTACTTTCGCCTTTTATGGCACTCTATTATACAAAGCCTTCGGCATTCAAATACTTTAGTTTTTCAACTACTAATATATATATAGCCATTATCATACAACTACTTTGGCTTTTACGACACCTTTCTATACATAGCCTTCGGCTACCAAATCCTTACTACATAATAAGATCCTCAAATTTTAATTGGACATTGATCAAGTTTATTAGTTATGGGAAACTAATACAAACTAAGGAAAGAGCGAAACAACTAAGTACAAAAGTACAGTCCAACTCTTCCTAAAGTCCACTACGTGTTCATCATAGGATGAACTTTTAGGGAGCATGTGTTATACCACAATTCTTACTTTGTTATATCCCACTTATAAACCATATAAATTGTTCTCTTTATCAATCCTCCCATGAATATTAAGCATCAATAGATATACTGTATATACTTTTGCATAGCATTCATCAACACATCAAACCGAAGGGTAATCCCATATGCTAATTATATACAGTATCCAAAAGGAGTGTTCACTCAGTTGACTCAACACCGAAGAACTAGGCCCTCCAAGAGGAATCAACCAAATGCTAATGTTAAGGCATGGCTTCAAAACCGAAGACCCTCTACCAAATAATCAAGATTGACGGCTCAAATAGCCTAAAGTATCTAGTAAGTAGCCAAATGACAACACATGTCCAAATCCAAGCCTTATAAGGAAGCCCATTCAACAATCTAGGAGAAAGATCTCCACTAATAGCAACACAACAAGATGCCAATAAACAGGCATTGATCCTAAGGCATCGGGGATATTTTCAACACATGCATAATTCAAATACTAAGTAAAAATCAACTTTCCTATATTAGAGCTAATACTAAGGTTCATTAATGGCGGACTTGGCCAACTCATCATTGTAATAGCCTTTCGGTTATATAGTGAAACTCTAACTAAGGAAAGGACGGTGGACATAGAGATTTTAGCCCAAACCACTATAATTCTCTATGTCTTTAGTTTTAGTATATTTACTTTTAGTTTTACTCACCGCATCTTGTCTTAGCATAGTCTGAATTCATAAACTCTCGGTATTAACCCTTAGGAATTTAATCTAAATTCCAGCATTTACCAAAAAGCCTTCAGTTATCAACCCATCAAAGCATCTGCAAACATCTTTAGTTGAAGCTTTCCCTTCGATCATTAGGGTATTCGTTTATGAAGAAAAATCCCATTAACAATACCACTACTTGTATACCTATAAAAGAAAACATGAAAGCAAATTCTTTAGGTAAACTAGCTAGCTACAGGTATGTGCACTTTTTTGGAATTGTTCCAATAGAAATATTCAAAAATCTAAGCATTAACGAGAGAATTTGGAATAAATCATGGAGATCGAAAAGAAGTCATGGATGACTCCATTCAAGGAGTAGTTGACAAAGGGAACCCTTTTGAAAAGTAGAAATGAATCATGGAAACTCTTTCATAAAGTGTTGCGTTACATTATGCAAGGCGAAGTATTATTTCAAAGAGGTTTCTCAAACCCCTAACTAAGGTGTGTTGATAAGGACAAAGCGAAGAAAATCCTTAAGGATATTCATCAAGGAAGTTGTGGTGATTAGACTATAGGGCAAAATCTGGGAAAGAAGGTACTTCACTATAGATATTTTTGGCCTTTAATCAAGAGGTGATAGAATTTTCTAAGGAATGCAAAAAGTGTTAGATTTGAGAAGATACCGAGAGCCCTACCCAATAAGCTTATGCAAATGGTTAGCACATGGCTATTGCGGTTTGGTAACTGACATTGTTGGAGTATTATTAATGGTGTAAGGAGGAGCAACATATGCAACCGTTGCAATGCACTATTTCACAAAAGGGTTGAGGTGGATCCACTTTCCACAATCAATTTGGGGAAATTGTTTATGTTCGTAGTTAAAATCAATTTGTACAGGTTTGGATTATTGTAGAAGATCATTACTGATAAAGGAACTCAATTTAAGGGTGCAGATTTTTGTGAATTTTTTGACTGGTATCAAATTCAAAAGAGTGTTTCGACTGTAGCACATCCATAGGTGAATAAACATGTGGAGGCAGTAAACAAGATCATCAAATTCATTATAAAGAAGCAGTGGAAGTGATCAAAAGGAAATTGGGTTGATTAGTTACCACTTATATTGTAAGCTTAATTGGATGACACAAAAATCCGCAACTGGGCACACACCATCCCTTTGCACCAATGCATGCACTATGACCCCCAAATAAATGAGGAGCTATTACTGGCATCCCGTGACGTGATAGAGGAAAACAAGTAGAGGTGAATTTGAGGGTTGTCTCTCAGTAGCAAATATTATGTAGAAGTTCAAAACCAAGTTCCAAAACATACATTTGAGATTGGCGATCTTGTTTTGAAATAAGCTTTCCGAATGTTGGGGCGCTTGGTACGAATTGGGAAGGATGCTACATGATAAGGCACAAGCTTGGAGACAACACATTCAATTTATCGACTATAGACCGAGACCTAATTCCATGGGTATGGAATAGTGAGCATTTACGCTACTACTTCACTTGATTGACTATACTAGTATATTTTCATCTGTAGTTTCATAGGATTAAATCCTATGTAATAGAGCGGCCTTCCCTATAGAGATTTTAATAAAGTTTACTTTTGAACTAATGGAACCGTGTTCGTTAAGTTAAACTTTATTACGGGATCAACAGCATGAACATCACATGTTTTAAAAACCAAATAATTAATAGTATACATAAATAACTACTGACGGACCTCCAAATCATGATTGATTACTTTGAGTATAATTCAATTGGGGGAAGATCAGATTATTCGGCCCCACATGTCCAAAATTTGACTAACCCCTAGAGATAGGCAATACCAAGGATAGATGCCTAGAGATTGGACACTAGTACTTGGAGACAAGTATCAGTGTATAAAAAAATTTGAACAGGTACAACTAATGGGAATTACAATGTTGCTTGTATAGATATGAGTAGAAATCCATGTAAAAATCAATAAGACGCCATATTTGTAATTATGGTTGAACATGATAAGTTTAATAGGCAATAAATAAAACTAAGTGAAAGAACAACATTGAGAAAATTTGTTTACGTGTATAGAGTTATAGTAAACAAATACAATACATAAATTCACACATACAGAAAGGTATAGTATAAAAGTAATCATTATTGGTATATATGAACATTTACTGAAACTGAAAACTAAATGTAGGAAAGTAAATGATAGAATTGAACAAAATGAAATTTCATTATTTACTTATTTTTATATACAAAATAGGAAATATTCCCCAAAAGAATAGCAGTATAGGTACAAGGGTATAAAAAAACACAAAAATATGAAAGGAGAAGCCAAGCACATCATTTTCCTTTGGATTGTGTTTGATGGTAAGATTCTTCAGGTGCTGTTTATTGGGAGTGCTAGTTCTCTCTGGTGGAGTGTCCTCTTCGGGAAGGAAGATTCATCAACATGAATGATATAAGGCTTTCTCTACATCTTCCTAGTCTCACGAAAGGTAAGAGGATTAGAAACGACAGTGGAGAGTGTTAGATCCTCAGAAGAAGAGAGAGGATTGATCGATATTTGGGTGAGGACTTCATCCAACTTCTCTTTCTTCATTTCCTTTAATATAATATTTTGGGTGGTAAAGGTTTTAGGGCTATAGGTTCAGCTCCAAAGGTGTGAGTAATAGTGACCTCTCCATCTTCCAAGCCAGCATTTGGATCATCACCTCGGACAACCCCCTAATATTTTTAGTATAAGGGACGAGTCTAGACTTGATAGTAGTGGTGCTAGCAACTTCAGCGGTAGCTTCAACAAAAGGGGCAGTAGGTAGATAGATGACTTGGAAATCTTCAAATTCCTTTGAAACATGAAACATGGATTGATATAAGTTATAAGCTTTACCTAGAGATAATCGAATCTTCTAAAGTAGAGGAGAATGTGTTGGTATACCTTCTACTGAAGGTGGATCGACACCCATGCGCATAGCGTGTTCAGGAGCCAAAACTTTAGACTCAACAGTCTTCCCCTCCTCGGTGATAGGTAGTTGCTAAGGTCTAGGAGGAGGAGCAAAGACAAAGGTGGGGACATGCAGATCAACTATGGTGGAGGAGGAATTCTAAAACGATTGAGGAAGCGGTAGTGGTACATCGCCAACCACAAAGCTATTTGCCATATCAATGGATTCAGCTCGAAGGGAATCTTCATGTAGTTCTTAAATAAAAGCTTCCACCACCTCCTTGGTACAAAGATCGACAGGGGTTCCATCGACTAGCAACTTTTCCTCCTCAATAGATTTTTGTTTGTGAACTTCCTCCAAGGAATTTAGGTCTTCTAAATCGAAGAATTCAGCAATTACATATGACTCAATGAACGAGTATCCTTTTCATTCAGCCCTTTCCTACTCATTCTTCATGTTTCATCATAATGGTCTACTAGGATGCAGGGGTATCCGTCATCAAGCCACTAAATGTTTTTGGTCCTAAAGGCCATATCATAGAATATGAAGATGATGGCCTTAACATCTTCGGTGGTAGTATCCTTGTCAATCCATGCTTGAGTCGGTTTATTTTGAAGTTTAGGAACAGTGGATTTGATTTAAGGTAGCTTTAATTTTCTCAATATCATTAGATAGGTCACCGTAGCGTGAGTGGGCTTGCTAGAGTTGTTTCTCAATCACTTCAATTCTGATGTCATGCTTCATAACTAATATTCTAAGGGTCTCCTTCTCATCATCTTAAGTCTTATTATCCTCTACTTTTTTTTCCTTTTCAGTTTCGTAATCTTTTTGACTAAGGTAGATATTAACTCTTCATATTTCTTGAGTTGGCCTTCTTTTTCATCAAGAAAAGAGTAGTCTATGGTATTCATGTGGCTCATATGCTTCACTACCTTCTTGTAAGAGCCATATCGATCCTTGAAAATATCCAAGCTCTCTGAGCATTTTTAACCATATCGGCCTTGAAAATATCCAAGTAGGAAAATTTTAGCTTGATGAAGCCCACGTCAAGGTATCGATGCAACATGTACAAATCAGCGGATGCAAATGAAATATGACCAATATATGTTCAACGAGGAGAGTGTTCCCTTAACCATGGTGCTTAGGTGGTAAGGGGGTCCAAAGAAGTTGTAGGCTGAAGTGGTGGCGTTGGAGGGTCGGAGTGTTCTTTCCCTTTATAAGTGGGGACCATAGACAAAGAGTGAGTGGGAACAAAACCATGGAATGGTTACAAGGAGGAAGATTAGCACATATAGGAGAATGCTAAAAAGGGAGCGCCTTGGATGAGAAAGACTCCTATCAAAATGAGAGTCGTGAGGATGAGGCGATAGAGATGGACGCTTGGGATGGTAGGAGCTTGGACCGTGGGGGAAGTGCAAATGCCTATACCGATCAGACTCATATCTTTGCTTTTTTTGTCATCTCTAACTCTCCAGGACCCACCCTAGTCATCCCTTGGACGTTCTCTCTCATGGTAGCGAAAGGGACCTTTAAGTAGGGAGATAGAGTGGTACTTGTTCGTGTGTTTGTATAGACTGTCGAAGAGCCTTCTTAGAGTCATGTCAACTGGAAATAGAAAGGAAAGAAGGGTTATGTAACGACCCGCCATTCATTCCACAGAATGACGCATCATTAATAAGAAAGAAAGGGATAGAAAAGAGAAAAGAAGAGAAGAGAGAAGAAAACAACATCAGAATCTCAACAGCGGAACGAATAAATTATATTAATAACATAAACTATTACATAGTATACAACACTTATCAGAGTTACACAGCATATACATCACATACTAGACAATTATAAACATCTGTCTAGACATTACAACTCAAATATATACAAGACACTATCACAGATCAACACAGCGGAACACTATATATTTACGAACGCTGAAGCCTCCTGCTCCATTGCTCCTCCAGAAAACTCGTCAAAGCTAAACCTGAATCCCTTGGCTACTCGTAAAAATTTGAGTACCCAAGAATTTATAAAACAGAAAATAAACACTTGGGTCAGACATGGGTCTGGTGTGAGTAACAGGTTAAAGTTGATTAACTTTGAAAAACCTTTGAAAACAAAAGGTATCACGTAAGACTCCCCACACATAAACATGGGTAAGTTTTTACCTTACGCTAACCAAAACATTTGATAGCAAATCCAGTTGTATTACAATAGGGTCTAGGGTTTTCAAGTAAAATACAGAAATAGCTGGAATGCTTACATCTCACGTTCCAACATAGTTGGGCACAACTAATACGTACGGTACTTATTGGAGATTGGATTCCATACAATGGTAGGGCTACCGGGGTACCGCCCATCACAGTACGGGGCCTAGATCACCGTACCGAGGATTACTCCCAATCCCTTGCAACACAAAGCCGGAACCATCCCTTACTGGATAATTCCGAATAAAATCACCCCACAGATGGCCATCGCCAACTGCACCACTAAGCCGAAATGAAGGAACTCTCTAGACAGGGATGACCTTACTCTCAGTGGGTGCTACCCACGAAGCCTTGCTGCACCTCCCATGTTTTAGCCATTCCCGGTTGATGAGGCTTGAGGCTACGATTACCTTTAATCAGAACACATCACTTAGAATGCTCATCGTCCACCTGACGATGTTTTGAAAGCATTCAATCCATACAAGTTCGTTCCGGGTTCGAACGAAACCGAAGGCATTATCTCGTTACACTCGTTTTCGAATCACCCTCAGAGTCAACGACAATAACCCTTGCACTCTGAATCTTCATCTTCACTTTAGATTCACGACCTAGCGTTATTTTGGATCGATGTGGTATTCGGATATCCAAATCTGGAAACCCGATCCCGGTCTCATCGAAATCCAAAATGTATCTTTCAAGGACAAGTTGTTTTAAAGTTAAAACAATTCAATTATTTATCTATATACGCAAAGATAGATAATTCACAATAGATAATCCATATTATCATCACAAACAGATAATTCACATTATCATTTCAATTTAACCAAAACATCCATATCACATATCAGCATATATCTCATCAGAGATATCAAACAATGCAAAGCATTCAATATTATTCATCCATCCATAAGTAATGATTTATACCATCTCTAATTAATTTAAAGTGAATTAAATTAATTACTTCATTCTATAAATCCTGCTTACTTAATCATTAATTAAACCAATTAATTAATCATACTCTAAGTATCCATCTTAATTAATCATTCCTGATTAATTATCCTTTAATTACCTTAAGTAATTAATCCTTAATTAATTTCACAAATTAATTATCTTAAACCATTACAGTAATTACTCTTTAATTACTTCATTAATTAATTAACTATACTTAATTACATTTATCCTTAATTAATTATAATTAATTAATTACTTTAATCACTTATTATTCATTAATTAATCTTAATTAATCATCCTTAATTACATCATTAATTATATTAATTAATGATCCTTAATTACTTCTTTAATTAATTATCCTACTTAAATTAATTACATTTAATAATTAATCTTTAATTAGTCACATTTATTAATCACCTTTGATTAATCTCATTTAGTAATTAACTACCCTTAATTACTTCTTCATAAATTAATTATTCCTTAATTAATTATCTTTTAATTAATCCCTTGAGTAATTATACAAAGTAATTAAACTCAAATTACTTTCATTTTTAAATCATCTTTAATTAATTACATCTAGTAATTACCTTTAATTACTTCCCTAAACAATTATACTTCATTAATTACATTTAAGTAATTATACTTAACCAATTTCATATTAATTAATAAATCTAATTGATTATTAAAATTAATCATATTAATTAATTATTTAATAATCCCTAATTAATGATCTCTCATTAATTAGTAACAATTCTTTACTTACCTTTCTTAAGTAATTAAACTTAAATCAACCATTATTAATTACAAATAAATTAATTCTCAATTAATAAATCTCTAATTACTTAATTAATTACTTAATTAATCTTTAATCCCTTGATTAATTAATCCCTAATCATTTATTAATAATCTATACTTATCTAATTAAATGATCCTTACTTTCAAATTAATTAACCCTTAATTAATTTACTTAAAATCTTAATTATTTTAATTAATTAACACTAAATCATTAATTAATTAAATTATTAAATTATTCTTTAATCACCTTATTAATTTAATGAATCCTAAATCATTAAACCTTAATTAATCTTTAAATTAAAGTATTAACCTTTATAACCACTTTAATTATAATAACAAAAGATTTGAAACATTTTACTTTTAAATCTTTCTTTTAATTTATTTCCAATTAAAGATTTAAATTTGAATTACAAATTTAACTTTAACCAAATTTAAATCAAATTTTACAAACTCTTTTTAAATCCAAATGTTAAAGAAACACTTAACATTTATAAAAGAAATTTATAAGATTTTTAAACCAATTCATTTAAATTGAAACCCTTTTAATATATACTTTCAACATTTTAAATTTGTTAAAACATTATAATTTATAAACTTATTTATTTTCAAACTAGGATACAAATTGAAATTGAATCCATGCTTTAAAATTTTGATTTAAAACTTTGTTTTAAATCCTACTCTACAATTTTAAAACTCATTTTAAAATTTAAAACCCTGTCAGGCTTAAAAACCGTAATCACCAAAATTACCCGAGCCCATCACAATTTCCCCGAGTCAAAACCCCAATTGCCCCGAGTCACTCATGCAAGAATCTCGAGTACCACTCTCTGTTACAAACCCAAACTCACCAGTATCCAAATCATCACCGTGCACATGCACGGTGACGCCGTTCCACTTCGATCACCGCCGATGATCTCCTCAAGTCATCGATCATCCTCACACCTATATACGATCATCAGATCAACCTACCAGACACGGAATCAAATTCGAGCTTCACATCCCAACCTAGAACACTGAACCTCTCCTCAACCCAAACCTGTCATCACTTCGCATCCCCTCCTCCGACCACCGGAGCACCAGCACCACCAGCCACCACTTCGTACATGACCAAGCTACTATCTTCCAGAGTTCCAGCGAACTCAATCACTCCTAGGCCTCGCGAAAAATCAAACACTCCAGCACTGCCAAAACTAGGTTTACAGACATAAAACAATCACTACCGCCATCACAATGCCATGATCACAATTCTGGTATTTTTGCCAAACTCTACGACCATTCCACTGCCCCCAGAGAAAGTTACGACCTCTCCGATCAACTAGATCATCAGAGGCAACCTAAAACTCCCATTTCGATAAAATTAGAACTGCTTACATAATTTAGTGCTAAAAATTATGATTTCTCTTTTAAAATTCATGAATTTAGTTAAGGATTCAGATTATATGCCTGTATTGATGAATTAAGATATTTAAATTTTTGACATATGATAAGCTTGATCTGTTCTTATGGTTTCCAGGGAAATTTCAAATTTTATTTTAACTTAATAAATTTTTTAAAACTTACTTCATGACTAAACAATCAATTTTTGTTTAAAGCCTAAGTCCTAACAGAGATTAGACCAAGAGGAAATGAATTTTGATCATAAATTTGAGCTTGAAACTAAGAACAGAGATATCACAGACATGCACACCAATATATTTATAAATATACACACAGAGATTTACTTAAAAATATACTCACAGACAAACTTATTTTCAGAGGTAAGCATGCAACCGAATCATATACTTAAACATTTAGATAGTGATGTTACTCACCTGATTTGAGAATGAACAGAGCATATTAAATTCTGGAAACTTGAACTGGAATACTTCTTTGATTTAAACTGAGTTGCTTGCTGTTTAAATTTGCATGCAAGCTTGATTCCATATTGCATTTGAAAACTTTAAATTTGAATGCTAGCTTTAGTTTGAAAAGATTTCAGTTGCATGTAGACTGGAGTTTGATTCCAGGTTGTTGAAGAATGGTTACAGGCTTTGCCTTTGATTTTGGAAAATGAATTACAGGTTTTGGTTTTGATAATTTTTGGTTTGTGGAGTTTGGTTACTGATTGTTTTGAGAATTTTGTTTACAGGCTGAAGTTTCTTATCTTTTGAATTGAAGAGGATAGAAAAAGAAAATAAGATGAGAGGCATATGTTTATATAAGTTAATATGTGGTTTATTAAAAATAAAAGAAAACTAAAATTTAAAAGCTTGACATTTGTCATTTACTCTAATTCATTAACTAACACATATCATCATGGTTACTTAATATATTAACACTTGTCTTTTTTAATTAATTTGTATTTATTTAAAATGTAAAAAGCCTTTTCTTAATTTATTAATTTACAATTTCTTATTTATATATATATATATATAACTTTTAAAGAAATAAACCAATTATACTTATAAATAAAAGCTTATCCAAATATCTATAAAATCCAAATATTTAAAATATTACCTTTTTGAATTCAAAATTCAAATTCAAATTAAATTTGAAAATCCAATTTAAAGTCAATTTATAACAACACATTCAATTTGAAAATAACAATCCTATTTTACTAAAGTCTATTTATAAAAACAATACACTATTAATATTGTTTGAAAATAACAAATTATCAAATTTAAAAATAATTTATAAAAGTGATTATAAATTACTACTATTACTAAATGAATTAACATATCATATGTAAATTGTATTTTAAACTTATATATATATATACACACTCTTAAACCATATTTATTAAGCAATATAAAATAAACCTTATTATTAACCTTACTTAAAACCATATAGTTATTTGTTTAAATAGCTTTGAAAAGCTTAATATTAAATAAATCATAATTTCCAAACTATTAAAATATATATATTAGAAATTTAAAAACAAGATTTTATTTATTTATTAAATTTCAAACCAAAGCTTATCTATTTACAATATATACACACATATATATATATACATTATAAATAGAAATCATTTTATTAGTTTTTAAAAGAAAAAAATTCACTAATTAAATATTTATTTAATTAGATTATTAAATCATTTCAAATTTTATTATCAAAGATTATCAAATCAATTTAATTATTTAAACAGATTATTAAATTGATATTGTCCATAAATTCCGGGATATCACATTCCTCCCCCCCTTAAAATAATTTCGTCCCCGAAATTTAAAACAAAGGTAATTTAATAATCTATTTAAATCACAAGCATAAATTATCATCCATATGCTAACAACCATAGCAACCAATTCACCCAATCAAACAATTCTAACTATCCAGACAAAATTATGAATAGAATTCCCTAGAGTTTCCCAAATATAAATACCGGGATACTCGCTCTACAGAATCCAAACAAACAATACTACTAAGCTATAGAGCTTCTACTCATCTAGATCTACGGAACTAAACAGGATACCAGACTACAAACGAGTCTGACTCAACAACCAAATCCTCCAGAACTGCTGGTTCCACAACCAGTGATAGATCAGACACGTACTCCCTCAGAGATACCTAAAACACATCGAATTCCAGTCATCCAAACCGACAATTCAATCCAGTAGATCAAAGCACTTATCCAAATCAGAACACAGAAAAGATCCAATATTCCTCGGAGCTGACTTCCTAGACTTACCCTATCTTATAGCTCCCTTTACCAGAGAAAACTTCAACAACAACGAAGTCTCCAACTTCGAATTCAAAATTCCTCCGTCTCTTATCCACAAGACTCTTCTGACGATCCTAGCTTCCTACAAATCCTTCTTGATCAGCTCAACCTTCGCCGATGCTTCTAGAAACAAACTAGACCAAAAACAACCCCACACAATGATCTCCTCAAGATCAACCAAGACCAAGAACACCAACTCTACTCACAAACATCAGAAGACTGAACTAACTTCTCCTATCTGGAAAAGACAAACAGGAGCACTCGCCAAACTTCTTCCGCTGCACCACTCTGATCTGGAATAGAATGAAAATGCTGATGAAGAACATAAGCACAGACTAGACAACACATCCCAGAAAATTTCTGATAACCCAAGAGAACACTCAGCAATCGCAAGTCACTTTTGCGATCAACCCATCCTAAGAAAACTGTTCTCTCTTTACCAATCAGAACAGCTTACACTTATCTATCCAATCCATTGAAGAAACGGATCCACTCTGCTGCTTCGGAACTTCACCTTCAGAAAACTGCTTAGCCAGAAAACTTCCTGCCAACACACAGAACACTCCGAGCTGCAAGGCTGCCACAGATGCCAAAGATTTCCTTATCCAAAGCTCTTCAAGAAACTCGAAACCCAAACCAAACAGAAACACCATGCTGAACTCAGCCACAACACTGAAGTAGACACACTTCCTTAACTTGTTCAAAAAAAACATCTTCGGGAACATCCATAGTCACTGTATCTCATCACACAGCTACTATTACCTGAGTTACCGAGATAACATCACTTGCTTCAGCTCAACCGACCAGATCCAAACTCTACTCATCTAACTTCAAAGATGAACTCCGAACCTTAACAGGTTTCTTTCATAGTTTGGTGAAATCCTAACACCACTGCAAAGCTTACTCGAGATGATATTAGGTCTACAGTCTCGTCAGATATACTTCCAACCTCAAATATTCAAACTCCAACCATTGGTAGTCGTGTTACACACACCACTACCCTATCTACCTTTATAACTCATATTGGAAAACCCGAACAGGTAACCCAACAAATAGGTAGAAATATATATATATAGTTATATAAAAATTACAAATACGCGCTCTCAAGATAGACACCACTCCAGAGCTTAGGTATTCACTCAACCAAGAGCTCTGATACCAACTGTAACGGGACGAGCCAGTGGCGACTGGTAGGCTTTGCAACCATCCCAGACCCACCGTGGTATACAGTGATACCTCGAATTTGCTTTTACGGCCAGCCTCTCGACTCGCAACCAACCCTCACAAGGCCTTTACCTCTCAGGGACATGTAGGGGTAAGAGTCTCCCGTTCGCCACCAAACCGCGAAGCGAGAACCCCCTATCATGCTGTAATATAGCAAACCCGATCTCGGTCTCATCGAAATCCAAAACGTATCTTTTAAGGCCAAGTTGTTTTAAAGTTAAAACAATTCAATTATTTATCTATATACGCAGAGATAGATAATTCACAATAGATAATCCATATTATCATCACAAACAGATAATTCACATTATCATTTCAATTTAACCAAAACATCCATATCACATATCAGCATATATCTCATCAGAGATATCAAACAATGCAAAGCATTCAATATTATTCATCCATCCATAAGTAATGATTTATACCATCTCTAATTAATTTAAAGTGAATTAAATTAATTACTTCATTCTATAAATCCTACTTACTTGATCATTAATTAAACCAATTAATTAATCATACTCTAAGTATCCATCTTAATTAATCATTCCTGATTAATTATCCTTTAATTACCTTAAGTAATTAATCCTTAATTAATTTCACAAATTAATTATCTTAAACCATTACGGTAATTACTCTTTAATTACTTCATTAATTAATTAACTATACTTAATTACATTTATCCTTAATTAATTATAATTAATTAATTACTTTAATCACTTATTATTCATTAATTAATCTTAATTAATCAATCCTTAATTACATCATTAATTATATTAATTAATGATCCTTAATTACTTCTTTAATTAATTATCCTACTTAAATTAATTACATTTAATAATTAATCATTAATTAGTCACATTTATTAATCACCTTTGATTAATCTCATTTAGTAATTAACTACCCTTAATTAATTCTTCATAAATTAATTATTCCTTAATTAATTATCTTTTAATTAATCCCTTGAGTAATTATACAAAGTAATTAAACTCAAATTACTTTCATTTTTAAATCATCTTTAATTAATTACATCCAGTAATTACCTTTAATTACTTCCCTAAACAATTATACTTCATTAATTACATTTAAGTAATTATACTTAACCAATTTCATATTAATTAATAAATCTAATTGATTATTAAAATTAATCATATTAATTAATTATTTAATAATCCCTAATTAATGATCTCTCATTAATTAGTAACAATTCTTTACTTACCTTTCTTAAGTAATTAAACTTAAATCAACCATTATTAATTACAAATAAATTAATTCTCAATTAATAAATCTCTAATTACTTAATTAATTACTTAATTAATCTTTAATCCCTTGATTAATTAATCCCTAATCATTTATTAATAATCTATACTTATCTAATTAAATGATCCTTACTTTCAAATTAATTAACCCTTAATTAATTTACTTAAAATATTAATTATTTTAATTAATTAACACTAAATCATTAATTAATTAAATTATTAAATTATTCTTTAATCACCTTATTAATTTAATGAATCCTAAATCATTAAACCTTAATTAATCTTTAAATTAAAGTATTAACCTTTATAACCACTTTAATTATAATAACAAAAGATTTGAAACATTTTACTTTTAAATCTTTCTTTTAATTTATTTCCAATTAAAGATTTAAATTTGAATTACAAATTTAACTTTAACCAAATTTAAATCAAATTTTACAAACTCTTTTTAAATCCAAATGTTAAAGAAACAATTAACATTTATAAAAGAAATTTATAAGATTTTTAAACCAATTCATTTAAATTCAAACCCTTTTAATATATACTTTCAACATTTTAAATTTGTTAAAACATTATAATTTATAAACTTATTTATTTTCAAACTAGGATACAAATTGAAATTGAATCCATACTTTAAAAATTTGATTTAAAACTTTGTTTTAAATCCTACTCTACAATTTTAAAACTCATTTTAAAATTTAAAACCCTGTCAGGCTTAAAAACTGTAATCACCAAAATTACCCGAGCCCATCACAATTTCCCCGAGTCAAAACCCCAATTGCCCCGAGTCACTCACGCAAGAATCTCGAGTACCACTCTCTGTTACAAACCCAAACTCACCAGTATCCAAATCATCACCGTGCACATGCATGGTGACGCCGTTCCACTTCGATCACCGCCGATGATCTCCTCAAGTCATCGATCATCCTCACACCTAAATACGATCATCAGATCAACCTACCAGACTCGAAATCAAATTCGAGCTTCACATCCCAACCTGGAACATGAACCTCTCCTCAACCCAAACCTGTCATCACTTCGCATCCCCTCCTCCGACCACCGGAGCACCCGCACCACCGGCCACCACTTCGTACATGACCAAGCTACTATCTTCCAGAGTTCCAGCGAACTCGATCACTCCTAGGCCTCGCGAAAAATCAAACACTCCAGCACTGCCAAAACTAGGTTAACAATCACTGCCGCCATCGCAACGCCATGATCACCATTCTGGTATTTTTGCCAAACTCTACGACCATTCCACTGCCCCCAGAGAAAGTTACGACCTCTCCGATCAACTAGATCATCAGAGGCAACCTAAAACTCCCATTTCGATCAAATTAGAACTGCTTACATAATTTAGTGCTAAAAATTATGATTTCTCTTTTAAAATTCATGAATTTAGTTAAGGATTCAGATTATATGCCTGTATTGATGAATTAAGATATTTAAATTTTTGACATATGATAAGCTTGATCTGTTCTTATGGTTTCCAGGGAAATTTCAAATTTTATTTTAACTTAATAAATTTTTTAAAACTTACTTCATGACTAAACAATCAATTTTTGTTTAAAGCCTAAGTCCTAACAGAGATTAGATCAAGAGGAAATGAATTTTGATCATAAATTTGAGCTTGAAACTAAGAACAGAGATATCACAGACATGCACACCAATATATTCATAAATATACACACAGAGATTTACTTAAAAATATACTCACAGACAAACTTATTTTCAGAGGTAAGCATGCACCGAATCATATACTTAAACATTTAGATAGTGATGTTACTCACCTGATTTGAGAATGAACAGAGCATATTAAATTCTGGAAACTTGAACTGGAATACTTCTTTGATTTAAACTGATTTGCTTGCTGTTTAAATTTGCATGCAGGATTGATTCCATATTGCATTTGAAAACTTTAAATTTGAATGCTAGCTTTAGTTTGAAAAGATTTCAGTTGCATGCAGACTGGAGTTTGATTCCAGGTTGTTGAAGAATGGTTACAGGCTTTGCCTTTGATTTTGGAAAATGAATTACAGGTTTTGGTTTTGATAATTTTTGGTTTGTGGAGTTTGGTTACTGATTGTTTTGAGAATTTTGTTTACAGGCTGAAGTTTCTTATCTTTTGAATTGAAGAGGATAGAAAAAGAAAATAAGATGAGAGGCATATGTTTATATAAGTTAATATGTGGTTTGTTAAAAATAAAAGAAAACTAAAATTTAAAAGCTTGACATTTGTCATTTACTCTAATTCATTAACTAACACATGTCACCATGGTTACTTAATATATTAACACTTGTCTTTTTTAATTAATTTGTATTTATTTAAAATGTAAAAAGCCTTTTCTTAATTTATTAATTTACAATTTCTTATTTATATATATATATAACTTTTAAAGAAATAAACCAATTATACTTATAAATAAAAGCTTATCCAAATATCTATAAAATCCAAATATTTAAAATATTACCTTTTTGAATTCCAAATTCAAATTCAAATTAAATTTGAAAATCCAATTTAAAGTCAATTTATAACAACACATTCAATTTGAAAATAACAATCCTATTTTACTAAAGTCTATTTATAAAAACAATACACTATTAATATTGTTTGAAAATAACAAATTATCAAATTTAAAAATAATTTATAAAAGAGATTATAAATTACTACTATTACTAAATGAATTAACATATCATATGTAAATTGTATTTTAAACTTTTATATATATATATATATATATATATATATATATATACTCTTAAACCATATTTATTAAGCAATATAAAATAAACCTTATTATTAACCTTACTTAAAACCATATAGTTATTTGTTTAAATAGCTTTGAAAAGCTTAATATTAAATAAATCATAATTTCCAAACTGTCAAAATATATATATTAGAAATTTAAAAACAAGATTTTATTTATTTATTAAATTTCAAACCAAAGCTTATCTATTTACAATATATACACACATATATATACATTATAAATAGAAATCATTTTATTAGTTTTGAAAAGAAAAAAATTCACTATTTAAATATTTATTTAATTAGATTATTAAATCATTTCAAATTTTATTATCAAAGATTATAAAATCAATTTAATTATTTAAACAGATTATTAAATTGATATTGCCCATAAATTCCGGGATATCACAAGTTACGTCAAATCAAAATAGTAGGAAAGATGTAACATAAGTGAATATGGTCCTATGGCATGTGTATGTAGTGTTGTCCTATCTAAGTTATGTACCATGTGCATTGGGTGTAGACAAATTGGGCTCATTTGTGAGGGGAGTGAACTCGACCTAACGTAGTCCAGTAAGGATATCATCATGCCTACTGCATCAGTGAAGTCAAAGTTTAAATTAGCTAAGTCATCGAGAGTGGGATAGTTAGAAGGATTGGCATCTTCATCAACATCGAGAGCTGTAGGAGTGGTGGTATTTGTCCTTCTAAACGACGGCCCAAGAGCAACATCCAAAAGACCTCTCATCAAATGCCTGAACCAGGGAGTCATAGTAGTATCTTCCTAAACATTAACGTTCTCCTTGGTGGACTCTTCTTCAAAGTCTTCTTCTTCCTTATCTTCTATATACTCCTCTTCTTCTATCTCATCATATTCATCTTCTAAATCCTCCTCTTCATCTACGATGACTCACTTTTGATATGGGGCTTATACTACTAAAAAACATCCATATAAAGACTGAAGAATAAAGACTGAAATTAGTTGGTCTTTAAATATAGACCGAGTACATACTGAAAATATTAGTCTTTAAAATTCCAAATTAGAGACTGAAATTCGGTCTCGAATCAGTTTTTAAGATTTAAGACCAGTCAAAGACCAAATTTCAGTCTTTAGTTCAGTCTTTAATTCGGTCTCTAAGAAGTCATAAAATGACAAAACATTCAATGTTTTATTTTTAAGTAAATCTAACATTTGATTTTGGTAATTCATGCGAATGTAGTTGAAACCTATTATAATTCACATAACAACCTATCTTATGCACTATAATGTGCGCATGCACTATAATGTACCGTTGGTATGATCGTCCGTATATAGAAGAATCTAAATTGTATTTTATGCTAGCTAGCATAGAACCTAGCTTGTTGAAAAACGGTCGAAGCTTATCTATTCAAAATAAATCATAAAGATATCTATCAAATTTTCCTTTATATATAGGTTTAAGACTTATCTTCTCCTTTCACTCTTCAAATATAAAAATAGCTATGTTATATCTATTTAATCGATTTATCTATTCTACTAATCCAAATTTACTCGTTTAATGTTTCAATTCAATGGTTAGATTATGTAATTGGCTTTCTGTTAACTGGGTTTTTAACCCAGTAGAATTCAAAGAGAACTAGAACATCTATAACAAGTCAAAATATCTCAAGGATTGACCAAGAAGACCAAAAGGAAAAGAAGAGAAAGACCAAAGAAGAAAAATGCCAAAACAAGCTAACACTACAAGAAAAACACCATTTTACAACGTTGAGCTTATAACGGTTCGACAAAGTATTGTAAAAAATATAGAATTTAACAACTTATCTTAAAGGAAACGTTGCAATAAAGGTTATCATGATAGCATTTTTTTCATAATGTTGTAAAAAAATAATTTCTACAACATCGATCAAAATCATAGTTAAAAATAACATTCAACAATGGATTTTTCAGTATCGTATCATATATTATTATTTTTCTTAACATTTATGCGATATTGTTGAATTATAACATCTAATAACTAATTTTTTTTAATAAACTGTAAAAATTATCGTATTTAACTATGTTTATCAAGTGTTATAACTATTTGTTCAAGAATAATGTAGTGACCCGACCTTCTATCACCAGAAAGTCGCATCATCTATAAGAAAGAAAGGGATAGAAAAGAGAAAAGACAGAGAAGAAAGAACTAAACAACATCAGAATCTCACAGCGGAATGAATAAATTATACTAATCACATAAGTATTACATAATATACAACATCAATCAGAGTTACACAGATAATACATCACATACTAGACAGTTATAAACACCTGTCTAGTTAATACAACTCGATACAACTCAAGTACAACACAGAGATACCAACACAGCGGAACACTATATATATATATATATATATATATATATATATATATCTACAACGCTGAAGCCTCCTGCTCCATTGCTCCTTCACAAATTGTCAAAGCTAACCTGAATCCCTTGGCTACTCGTAAAAATTTGAGTACCCGAGAGTTTAAGAAAACAAAAATAAACTTTGGGTCAAACATGGGTCTGGTATGAGTAAACGATTAAAGTTGCTTAACTTTAAAAATCATTTGAAAACAAAGGTATCACGTAAGACTTCCTACACATAAACATAGGTATGTTTTTACCTTACGCTAACCAAACATTTGATAGAAAATCCAGTGATATTATAATAGGGTCTAGGGTTTTCAAGTAAAATACAGAAATAGCTGGAATGCTTACATCTCATGTTCCAACATAGTTGGGCACAACTAATACGTACGACACTTATTGGAGATTGGATTCCATACAATGGCAGGGCTACTGGGGTACCGCCCGTCACAGTACGTGGCCTAGATCACCGTACCGAGGATTACTCCCAATCCCCTATAACACAAGGCCGGAACCATCCCTTACTGGGTAATTCCCGGATAAGAAACCCCACGGTTGTAGCTAGCAACCGCCACACAGCCGAATAAAAAGGGACTCTAGACAGGGGAAATCTCATCCTACTTGGGTGCTACCCACTAACCTTGCTGCACCTCCCCTGTTTTAGCCATTCCCGGTTAATGAGGCTTGAGGCTACGATTACCTTTAGAGAACACATCTCTTAGAATGCTCATCGTCCACCTGACGATGTTCTGAAAGCATTCAATCCATACAAGTTCGTTCCGGGTTCGAACGAAACCGAAGGCATTATCTCGTTACACTCATTTTGGAATCACCCTCAGAGTTAACGACAATAACCCTTGCACTCTGAATCTTCATCTTCACTTGAGATTCACGACCTATCGTTAAGTTAGATCGATGTGGTTTTCGGATGTCCAAATCTGGAAACCCGATCCCGGTCTCATCAAAATACAAATCGCCATCTTTTAGGTCCAAGTTGTTTTAAAGTTAAAACAATTAAATTTCATTATCTATATATACACAGATAGATAATTCATATTATCGCAGATAGATAATTCACATATCATCATAAATAGATAATCTACATTATCATCACACTTCAACCAAACATCCATATCACCCAGCATTACTTATCTCATATTTGAGATTTCAAACCACTTAAGGAAATCAATATCGTCCATCATATATAAGCAAGGATTAATAATCACACCATTTATAATTAATTTAAAATGAATTAAATTAATTACCTTATTTCTAATTAATTTAAAATAAATTAAATTAATTACTTCATCATTATAAATCCTACTTACATAACCATTAATTAATTACAAATCAATTAATCAATTATCATCTACTTATCCATTTTAATTAATCATCTTGATTAGTTATTCTTAATTACTTTAAGTAATTAGCCTTAATTGATTTCACCAATTTATTATCCTTAACCATCCACGGTAATTAACCATTTATTACTTCATTAATAACATTAATAAATGATCCTTAATTAATTACTTCCATTAATTAATTAACTATAATTAATTACATTAATCCTTAATTAATTACATTAATTAATTAAACTTGAATTAATCATTTCCATTAATCAAACTAATCATAAACAGAAATTACCATCCTATAATTACTTACCTTAATTAATTATATTAATCCATTGATTAATTACACCAAGTAATTAATCCTTAA
Source organism: Allium fistulosum (assembly GCA_030737815.1). NCBI lineage: Eukaryota > Viridiplantae > Streptophyta > Magnoliopsida > Asparagales > Amaryllidaceae > Allium > Allium fistulosum. The sequence goes on along the minus strand of CM060907.1, from coordinate 636,916,506 downwards.
TTACTTCTACTAAGTAATTATACTTTAATTACTTCCCATTAAGTAATTCCCTTTAATTAATTACATCCCGTAATTATACATTAATTACTTCGCTAAGTAATTACACTTATCAATATTATTAAGTATTCATACTTAATCCTTTATCAAGTGATTATCTTTAATTAATTTACAAATTAATTAACTTAAATTAATCACATCCATTTATTAATTACAATTGAGTAATTCATCCCTTAATTACCTTATACCAATTAATTAACCTTAATTACAGATTAATTATTCTTTATTTATTAATTAATAAACCTTAATTATCAATTAATAAAACTTAATAACAAATTAATTAATCCTTAATTACCAGTTGATTAATCCTTAATTACCATTTAATTAATCCTCAAATTACTTTCATTAATTAATCTCTAATTAATTAACCTCTAATCTCTTTCATTAAGTAATTATCCTCAAATTACTTTCATTAATTAATTACTCTTTTAATTAATTACCTTTATTATCTTCACAAATTAATTATCTTTAATTAATCAAATCTTAATTACTTAAAGATAAACTCTTTATTATAACTGATTACTTAATTATATCATTAAACCTTATTTAAAATAAAAAATTTAGAAATCAATTATAATTAAAAACAATGTAAACATCTAATTTAACCTTCTAAATCTTTGAAAACTTTTCAAAGTTGTTTAATAATTTTCAATACAAAATCGAGATAGGACTATTCAGAGTTTCCCAAGTATAAACACCGGGATAATCGCCCTACAGAATCCAAACAAAACTATACTACTAAGCTACAGAGTTCCTACTCATCTAGATCTACAAAACAAGACAGGATATCAGACTACAGACAAGTCTGACTCAACATCCAAAACTCCCTGAACTGCTGGTTCCAAAATCAAAGATAAAGCATACACGTACTCCCTCAGAGATACGTGAAACACATCGAATCCCAGTTATCCAAACTGACAATTCACTCTAGAAGATCAAACACTTGTCCTCACCAAAACATAGAGAAAATCCAAAATACCTCGGAGCTAGCTTCCCAATTTTACCAAATCTTATAGCTCCCTAAATCAGAGAAAATCTCAACTACAACGAAGTCTCCAACTTCAAATTCCTAATTTCCTCCGTCTCTTATCTACAAAACTCTTCTGACGAACCTGGACTGCCTACATCGTTCCTGATCAACTCATCCTTCGCTGATACCTCTCGAAACAATCTGAACCAAAACAATCCAACAAAATGACCTTTCCAAGGTGAACCAAACTCAGCTCGTTCTTCCATGCCCGAACCCATCAGCTCCAAACCCAATCTTTAGCCATTTTGCACCAAATTATCACAAATTTTTCAAATTTATTCTTCATTTTCGATTAAACCAAAACTACAACAATGGAAGCGAGATCCTCTTCAACACAAATAGATTTTGGTAATTTCCAAAACCCTAGTTCTTTTGATTAAGTTCTAATTTGCTTATTTTTTGGTTGTATTTGCTAGAAATACCGTCAATTAGTTTGTTTTACATGTTAATAATCCAATTTGAAGCGTTGAATCACTAATTGATTGTAAACGATTTGTAAAATTTGATTTTTTTTGGAATGAAATTTGAAGAACCGTAAAGCGGACGGGTAGACGTTAGCGTGCTTTATATGCAGGATAATCACCACTCTAATTTTGAAGAGTTAACGAGGGTAATATTATTTGTTTTGTAAATATAGTAAATTTTTTAAGCTTTTTCGCATTTTGAATTAACTATAAGTTATAATTCTTTGTTTTGCAGTGTGTAAAACCGGTGGATTGTTTTGCAGTGTGTAAAACAGGGTATAGTCCCTCATGCGGACAAAAAGACATCGCACATCGCTAGTCTAAACCATAAAATGATCATCATTGATCAATAAGAAATGTCGATTACACTAAGCTAGTAAATAGATGAGTTTAGCTTCATGTCCCAGAACCACTGGCTTAACTTAAATATTTATGAACAGATTGTTGATTTCCACTCGAAAATTGTCACAAGAGTTCAATCGAACAAGTCCAAGAATTAACCGACGAAGTAAACGCAAGCGTTTCATACCACTTGTTTTACTAAGCCGTTTAATTAGATTTCTCATACGAATGAAGTAAAGGTTTGTATATACTAATAGATTGGAAAACGGTTTTAAAAACGAGCTTTGTATTAAAATAGAGTTGAAAACATCTTTGTGAAAAGAGTTTGATATTTACTACTAGTATAGAAACCTTTGTATTTGAAAGTGAAAAATCACAAAAATGATTGTAAAAACAATCAATCACCAAAGATTCACATTCGAAGACGTGAATCAAAACCATAGAAATCGATATCAAATCCATCAAATGGATATTCCTAAAAATCCAAAGAAAGAAGTCATCAAAGTCAATAATAAGTGATGACAACTATCTGGATCAACAAAAATCGATTAAAAATAGGAAATCCACTCAAAAACATAAGCAAATAGGCAAACTGCTCAATTCCAGACGTCTGGAGGTTAAATCCAGGCATCTGAAAACTAACCAGACGTCTGGTTTAGAATCCAAACGTCTGGATTTGTTCTCTGGAAATAATCCAGAAAACCCCTAGTCGTCTGAAACTTCAAGACAGGCATCTGAGACCCATCCAGACGTCTGTTCCTAAATTTCAGACGTCTGAAAATAGTCTCTGCCTTCTTTTATATTCTGCGTGCTTATATTTTTCTCTCCAGGTCCAAACCAAACGTCTGGACTTGGTCACCAGACGTCTGGTCACCTGGTCTGGGCAACAATTTGCCTAGGCCAAAGTGGCCAAAACATATCGGGAGCGATCGGACGAGCAACGACGACTAAGAATTTACGCCAAGCGACAACCCAGCCTTATAGGCTCTTCGATACACCCCAAACAACATGTCCAAACATCCATAGTAGGATTTTCATAAAATTGGACTTCAAAACCAAAAATTGGAGAATTCACAAAACCAATTTAAATCAACGCAAATGAAAATGCACAAATGTTAGGAATTCATACCTAACAACAATGATAGCTATAGACGTAGATGTGGGTTAAAGAACTCACCTTTAAAACTCAAAAACACGAATGAGAAGCTTTAAAACAAAGGAAAGGCCAATTCCTCTTCAATACACCACTAGAAGCTCCAATCTAAGCTAATAAGCAAATATTTCCTAAGTTAGGGTTTAGGAATTTTTTGAAATTGGAGAGAGATTGAGATGGAGAAGATGAAGAGGATGCTTACCTAAGCTTCTCTTTGATTTTGGAGCAAGAACTTGAGTTTCCAAATCAAACTAGGGTTTGGAATTTCTACTTCCCATTCTTTTCATCCATTTTCTCTTGAGCTAGAGTGTTAGGAAATGGAATGAATGAATAAAGAGGAGTTGAGTGGAGTTAGGGTATTATGTTGGGTTAGTGGGCTGAAACCCAAACCCAAAGTCCAAAATAGAAAAATAACAAAATTCTACTCAACTCCAAACATATCGATGTTTATACTCAAAAAAGTTGTAAACGCCATTTTGGACTCAATGGAAGTGGTCTTGAGTCCCAATGCTATATTTAAATAAAACATTTAAATATACAATCGTGAAATATGCGGGTCAGACTCTCCTCCTTAAAGAAATTGCGTCCTTGCAATAATTAAGAGGAAGATAAAAGGTAACAACCATACTAAGGCATAACAACACAAAAGAAGAAATTTTGAAATGAGAAGTTCACCATAAAGAGCACGAAAGAGCAAGTCCGGATGTGTTTTCTTGATGAATTCTCAAGATTCCCAAGAGCAATCCTTAGGATTTGAGGACCATTGAACTTTCACAAGAAGAACATCTTTATTTCGAAGGCGTTTAACCTCCGAAGCAAAGATACGAATAGGATGTTGCTCGTCAGTCAAATTAGGTGAAATCTCAATTTCTTCAATTACACCGGACTCAAGAATAGAATCGGAATCCCTAAGGTATTTCCGTAGTTAAGAGACGTGGAAAACGTCATGAATAGCAGAAAATTGAGCCGGTAATAAAATGCGATAAGCCACGGAACCAATATGTCGGTGATGGGTAAGGGACCAACATATCGAGGTGCTACTTTTCTCGATCAACTAAAATGCACAACACCCTTCATAAGTGAAACACAAATGAATACCAATAAAATCTAGACCTAAAACCAGCTTCTCACCGACTTCAAGCTAACACGAAGGAAATCGGCATAACCTTCCGTAAAGTGCCTCGAAAGGTGTCATACCAATACTAGATAGGAAGCTATTATTATAGGAAAACTCAACAAGAGAAATATGATCTTTCCAACTTCTACCAAAATCAAGAACACATGCACAAAGAAGATCTTCAAGAGTTTGATTCACACGCATGGTTGGTCCATTGGATTGAGAACGATAAGCGGTGCTAAAATTAAGCTTTGTTCCCAAAGCTTTTGAAGGCCTTACCAAAATCCACTAGTAAAATAATGGATCACGATTGCTAACAATAGAAGTAGGAACTCCATGCAATTTAACAATTTCTTTGACATAGAGTTTAGCCAAAAGAGGTCCAAAAGAGAAGGATGAGCCTCAAGGCTACACAAAACAAGAGATGAACATGAATCAGATTCATGATCTTGAATCTTACAAGTGGACAAAGTCTCGAGATCACTCCATTCGGATATCATCATGGAAACAACCGCTTGTTGCTTACGACTAAGGGCATCGGCAACACGATTACCCTTTTCCGGAGTACAAAGAATATCAAGATCATAAGATACAAGGAACTCGAGCCAACGTTGTTGACGCAAATTAAGTTCCTTTTTGAGGAAATAAATACTTCAAAGATTTATGATCGGTGTAAAGAACAAATTTCTCTCCCAAAGGATAATGATGCCAAATTCTAAGAGCGAAAACAATAACCGCGAGCTCTAGATCATGAGTGGCATATCTAGTCTCAGCAAGCTTTAATTGTCATGAAGCATATGTGATAACACGTTCCCTTTTGCATGAGAATGGCATTCAAACCAATACGACTAGTATCGGTATAAACAATCAATCCTTGGTTCCCTTCGGGAATCGCAAGAATAATTACTTTAATGAAACTAATTAAAGGATAATTAGTTAATTAAAGGTTGATTGGTTAATTAATTAAAGGTTAATTAATTATAATTGAAAGTTAATTATTTAATAATGAAAGGATAATTAATTTATGGAAGTAATTAAAAGGATAATTACTCAATGTAATTAATTAAAGGATTAATTAATTAAGGTGATTAATAAAAGGTTAATTTATGAATGTGAGATTCTGTGTTTTGATTTTCTATTTCTTCTTCTACCTCTTTTCTTCTTTACCCTAACAATCAGGAATTTCCGGCGTTCGATTGCTCGGCACTTCTACAGTAAACGTATTAGTGTCGAATTTTCGGGGTCGAAAATTCGACACTAATACGATCACTGTAGAAGTGCCGAGCAATCGAACGTCGGAAATTCCAGATTGTTAGGGTAAAGAAGAAAAGAGGTAGAAGAAGAAACAAAAAACAAAACACAGAATCTCACATTCGAAGTGGATCAAAATATAATATACAAATAGCAGCATTTACACAAGAAAGCTATAAATGTCGAATTACATATAATATATCAGAGTACAACAAAACTGGACGGTTGTAACAACTTGTCCCCGACTACTATCAATACAATCTCAAGTACACATCGGAATATACTCCATACGTCTCTGCCATTTATCTCGTCTCCTGAACTCCAGAGCGTCCTAACCTGAAGATCTGTAATACTCGGTCTGACCCGGGCATTTCATTAAAGTAACACCTGAGTTAGGCTGGAAACCAGCATGAGTAAACCCATATAACTTGAAATACTAAGTTATAAAACTTCTTTGAAAACCAGGGTAACTCGTACATCACTACAAGTTCTAATCATTCTATAGCCAAACACTTATTTCACAAAATAATGTCTAAGTACCATTACTTAGTTTCAATGGTCCATTTTACTTAATTTATTTCATTCCAGCCTATTTGATTTACAATCAAATCTATAAATAATTATAGATTACTAATCGAAGTGGTTCCGGATATCGCTGATATCTGATCCCGGTCTCTTCGAATTCAATGTTATTCTTTAAGCCAAATGTTTAAGTTTAAACAATACAATTTATATTCAGGATTTCATATTCACACAACAATTCATCACAGATAGATAACTTACATTATCACAGTTCAACCAAAACATTTCATATCACAGAACATCATAATTTATCAGACTAGAGATATTAATCAATCCAAACATTCAACACAATTTAATCATCCATAAGCAAGATTAATTAGTCCCATAATTATAGTTAATTTAATTAACTCAAATTGAATCAATTACTTATGAATTCATTATCTAATCTTTCTTAATTCAAATTAACAAATTACAAACCATTTGTTATTATTTTAATTAATTTAATGAAATTAATTAATCATCCTTTAATTACCCATCTTAATTAATTATCCTTAATTAATCCTTTAATTAATTACATTAAGTAATTATCCATTAATTTTTTTTTTTTGGCAAAGCCAGCGGGGTTAACTGGGCCCCTACCAGTTTTATTGCAACAAACAATAAAAAAGAGATACAGAGAAAAAACAAAGAGGAAGAAAACTGAAAAATAAAAAAAAGAGGAAGAAAACACAAGGAAGAGAAACTACAAAATCAAGCCCAAGCTTGTAACTTAGACAGCGGGATGCTACTAGCACAGTGCTTCAGTTGCTTGTGTATACTGCATTTCATATCTTTCCATAAGACCATGTCATTCCTTCTAACATTTTCAAAAACTCTTAAGTTTCTTTCCCTCCAAATCACAGCCACGAAGACCTTCAAACACACAGTTAACACTCTACTTTCAACTGTTCTCCATTTGGTTGCTTTGAGTATTATATTCCACTGTATGATGCTAGTGCGACCAGTAAGATAAGTACCAGTTTTTCCACCTAAGTGGAATAGCAAGTTGTGCAAGGCAGGGCACTCAAAGAAAATATGTTCGGTTGTTTCCTCTTCAATTTCACAGAATAGGCATTGCATGGGACAGATCATACCAACCTTATGTAACATAGATCTAGTAAGCAAAGCATTGTTGTTCACTTTCCACATCATAAGATTGTACTGAGGGACAGTATCAGTAGACCATATAACTTCATGCCAGAGAGCTGCAGGCAATGGAACACTTTCTGTCAGGGAATTATAAACTCCCATAACAGAATGTGGTTTGCCATTCCACTTAACAGAGTTGGATTGTATAGCAGTGAAATTAGTTTGTTGTATTATATCCCAAGTTTGCTGGATTTCTTGATTACTGGTGGTAGGCAACTGTATATTTCCATTAAGCAAGTAGGAATTAGCATCAGCAGTTAAGGAAATACCTGTTTGCACAATTTGCGAGAAGGAAAATAATTTAGATAAAATTAGGCCTTGTCTACCCCATGGTTCGTTCCAAAACTTCACCTTTGAACTGGCATTAACTGGGTATTGAATAAATGGCAGAAAGACCTCTCTATACTTAAGGATGCTTCTCCAAGTCCAACTACTAAGTTGAGGGATCTCCATTACCCAGAAATCCTTGTTCTTGATATTGTGATGCCATGTCCATTCCACCCATAAACTATCCCTTTTGTTTATGATGGCATCAAACTGTTTGCTAATAGCCGCTATGTTCCACTTCCTTATGTCTAAGATTCCAAGCCCACCAGACTTAAAGGGAACTTCAAATTTTGAAAAAGCACATGGGACAATTTTCCTGTTGTGAATGCTTCCTGTCCAAAAGAACCTACTCATAGCAGATCTGAGTAAATGTAATAACTTGATAGGAAGAATTATAGTGCGAGCCCAGTAAACAATAGAAGAGAAGACAACAGATTTGATGAGAACAAGCCTACCAGATTGAGTTAATTTCCTATTATCCCATGCTGTCATAATTGAAGTTATTTTGTGATATAATGGATAACAGTCATTCTTAGTAATTCTTTTAGTTATAAGAGGCAGTCCAAGGTACTTCATGTCATTCTCCATACTTGCAAAACCAGACTGCAGATGAAGGAAAGCAGCTTGTTCATTACTGATACCAGAGACTAGCATAGACGATTTATTTTGGTTTATGGATAAGCCAGTCATTTTGTTAAATTTATGCAGTGCTTCTTTAATTCCATTCAGAGAAGGCAACTCAGGCTTTGTAAACATCATGACATCATCAGCAAACATGATGGATGTAATTTGTTAATGAGAACACTTGGGATGATACTTTATTATTTTCCTGTTGTAACCAGTTCTTAGGGTAACAGTTAGCACTTCCATAACTATCAGAAACAGGTAAGATGATAACGGGTCTCCTTGCCTGATACCTTTTCTTCCTCTAAAATTTCCTACTGGTCTGCCATTAATCACAATAGAGTAGGAAGGTGTGGAAATACATACATATATCCAAGACACAAATATTTTGGGGAATCCCATAACAGCCATGATCCTAACTATGGATTCCCAATGGATAGAGTCGTAAGCTTTAGTTATGTCAATTTTCAGAGCTGCAGCAGGGGTGCAATTGCTTTTACCATAACATTTGAGAAGTTCTTGAGCCAAGAGAACATTATCAATGATGTCTCTGTTTGGAAGAAAAGCTGATTGATTATTAGAGACAACAGATGGAAGTACTGAGACTAATCTGGCTGCTAGAATTTTAGATATGCACTTGTACACTACATTACAACAAGATATGGGCTTATAAGAGCTAACAGAGGAAGCGGGAGAGCATTTGGGAATTATTGCAATATTGGTACAGTTGATTTCTCCAAGAATCTTGCAAGTATTAAAGAAGTTGTGTATTGCCTTGCAAAATTCACTTCCAAGAATACTCCAAGAGCTTATAAAAAAAACTACATTTAGACCATCAGGGCCACCAGATGAGTGTTTGTTCATAGAGAAAAGGGTTGCCTTGATTTCTTCATCAGTAATAGGACTGACAAGAAATGAAGCTTCCAAATTATTGATGTTTGGGAGGACAGTTTCAGAAATTAAGTCAAGATCTGGAGTAAAGCCATCTATATTACCATACTGCTTGGTGAAGTATTGTATAAATGCATTGTCAACAGTTTCAGGAGAAGAGTGCAATATGCCTTGGTCATCAGTTATACTATGAATGTTTTCTCTTGCCTGCTTAAGTTTGATAGAATCATGGTAAAACTTCGTGTTTTTGTCACCTTCATCATGCCATTTTTTGTGTAGTTGCTGTCTCTTCATGTTGGCTTCAAGTTCCAAAGCATAGTTAACTTCTAAAAGTAGTTTTCTTTCTTCATCAGCTGCTTGAACGTCAAGAGGATGTTCCATCATAAAATCTTGCTTTATTTTAAGTTGCCGAGTAAGTGTAGCAGACAGCATACCACCTCTACCAAAGGTTGTAGAGACCCACTGTTTGATAGCTTGCTTAATGTACTTGAGTTTCCTGCAAAATTTAAACATGGGGTTACCAAAACAAAAAAATTTTGCATTTGCTTTTGATATCAGAACTAGAAAGTGTTCATGCTTAGCCCAAGCATTAAAAAATTTGAAACTTCTTTTTTCTCTTCGCAAATGGTTACCAAGGGACAGGATTTGAGCTGAGTGGTCAGATAGGATAGGTTGAGGGAGGAAAACTGTAAGGTAAGGCCAAAGAGAAAGAGCTTGGAAATTGCAAAAAGAATGATCAATAGTTGTAAAGGTATGCACTCCACTTCTGCTTCTATTATTCCAAGAGTACTTGGCACCAGATTTATTCACCAACAGTAACTCAGAATCAATAACAGATTGATTGATTGGATCAAGATCCCTAGGAGTAATTGGGTTGCCACCGAACTTGTCATTAAAACTAAAACAAGAGTTGAAGTCACCCATCACCAGCCATGGATGAGAAGCTTGTCTTAAAGGAGGAATAGTTTTAAGGAAAGCATTCCTTGATATGGTAGAATTGTCAGCATACACAATTGTTAAGTAGAAAGAGGTTTGGGTTTGAGTAAGAAGCAAGTGATAATGTATAGATTGTCTACTCGAAAGAATGGGAGAAAGAGTTATTTCAGAGGGGTTATACAAAACAAGAATTCTACCATAAGAAGCTGAATCAAGGTTATGATGGAAGGACCAGGTTGGATTAATGTAGTTGACAGCCTTTTGAGATAGGGGAAGATTTAGCTTAGTTTCAAGAAGGCCAATGAGGCAGAGGTTATATTCAGAGATATAATACTTAACTTGATCAAGTTTCAAATTGTTATGAGCCCCTCTGAGATTCCAAGTTGCTATTTTTGTATGCATTAAAAAAACTATTGAGAAGTGAGGGAGTTGTTTCTTCTCTGAGCTGACAGAGATCTGGATCTTGTTTGAATCTTCCTTTTTAGTTTTGTAGGGGGTGTGGGAGGTTGGTTGGGTGAGACAGGAGATGATGTGGTAGGTTGGTTGAGAGAGACAGGTGTGGGGGTGCTGGGGTCAGGCCAACCAGGGATGGGAATGGAAAATTTGTAGTGAGAATGAGAAGATATTGGGGATTGATCACCTTGCTTGGATGTTACTAATTGAGTTATCTGGGTTTCAAATGTTTTGCACCAATTGTTGTCAAAATCAGAAGAAGATGTATCAGTTGATGTACATACTTTGTCAGTTTCTTTTCTATGTTGCTTGTTACTTCCATTTTCCTTCTTTTCTTTCATTTTTGTTGCTTGTTGTTCTTTTGTTATTGGCTGATCAAGTGTGTCAGTGGGAATTTGTTTTGCAGAATGGTTTGTTTTCTCAGTCATAATTGATTGTTGCTCTGTACATGTAAGCTGGTCAGTTATTTCACCTTCTTCCATAAGTTGCATATTATCTAATTTTCTTTTAATTAATTAATTAACCTTTAATTATTCACATTAATTAATTATTACCATAATTAATTACATTAATTAATGATCCTTAATTGATTACATTAATTAATTATCCTTTATTAACTAATTAATTATCCTTTAGTTACTAATTAATTATTCTTAATTTATCAAGACCTTAATTAATTAAAGATAAGCCCCTTTATCTTAATTAATTACTTCATTACTTACGCTAAGAAATCATCCTTTAAATTGATTAATTACTTGTTAATACTTGAAAACTTGATTCATTTTTACATACTTAAAACTTGATCTTCCATTTAAAACCTAATTATTACTTCATAAAACATGTTCTTACTTTTGTTTTTAAATCTGGATTCTGTTTCATTTTAAATTTAAAAACCTGAACATGTTTTATTTTTAAAAAATTTAAATCTGGAAACAAAAACAAAAATGACCCGAGCCCTAACTATCAAAACCCGAGCCAACTATAAACTTACCCCGAGTCATCCTCGTGACACTCGCGAACCATCTTCTACTTCGAGACAAACACGCAAACGACACGAGAAAACTCGCTCTTCCCCGAAGCCTTCAACAACACTAGATACGTTTGTGCACGTGTACACATGCACGCCCACTCCGACCACCTTCGATCATCGTTGCGACCATCCTCCAGTCGCCAATAAGAGATCTGGTTAGTACTAACATATTTCATTTATAGATTAAATCCTAAAAGAGATTGGGGAGAGAGATTATGATTTTTGAACTTGGTTTTTGTTTATTACACAAAACAGAGACATGTATATACATATTCACAAACATGCACACAGATATATCATTTTTATATACATGCAAATACTTTAATTCACCATTCAAACATATCTACAATCATTACTTCAAATACTTATCTCATGCATCAAAGTGTACAACTAGATTTAGTTTTTAAAAGTTAGTTTACTCACTGTATTTATGAATAGAGAAGCCTGGAACAGATTTTGAAATCTGGCAATTTGTTTGAACTTGAAAACTGGAAATGCTTGATTTTGAAATTGCTGCTTGATTTACTTTATGTTGAGATGAACTAGAATCTACTTGAAGCTTTAGCTCAGTTGAAATTTGAAAGGAGTTTTGATTTTTCTTAGTTGTTTTATTTTTCTGGTTTTGGCTTCTCAGATTTTTAAAAGATGAAAGGAAAATGAAAAGAGAAAGAGTAGAGATGAATATATAAGAATGTATAGCCTTGGTTTCTCTAAATCATTTTAAAAAAATGAAGAAAATAATTAAATTTGACACTTGTAATTTGCATGTTATACCTAGCTTACACTTGTTAAATGCATGTATTTATGTTTTTAATATGTTTCTATATTATATTTTCTATAAGTTTTATATTTATTTATGTTTTATGTTTTATATTTATACATTTACTAATTATATTTATCTTATGTATTTTAAAAATATTCAATTTAACTTTAAATATCCCTTGAGAATTTATTTGTTCCACTTATAAATCAGTACTTTCAATCCAGTTAATTACCAATTAACAGATGTCAAAAAATCCGGGTTATCACATTCCTTCCCCCTTTAAATCTTTTCGTCCTCGAAAAGGAACGAAGCAAGAATTTTATTACAATGTTTATTAATGATTTAAAAAAAAAGAATGTGAGATTCCGTGTTTTGTTCTCTGTTTCTTCTTCTACCTCTTTTCTTCTTTACCTTAACAATCTGGAATTTTCGGTGTTCGATTGCTCGGCATTTCTACAGTGAACGTATTAATGTCGAATTTTTGGGGTCGAAAATTTCGGGTCGTTACATCACATCGATCCAAATTAAACGATAGGTCGTGAATCTCAAGTGAAGATCGAGATGAAGATTCAGAATGCAAGGACTATTTGTCGTTAACTCTGAGGGTGATTTCAAAACGAGTGTAACGGAGATAGTGCCTTCAGTTTTGAGATGGAGATTCAGAGTGCAAGGGCTATTGTCGTTAACTCTAAGGGTGATTCCAAAAGTGAGTGTAGCGAGATAGTGCCTTCGGTGTCGTTCGAACCCGGAACGGACTTGTATGGATGAATGCTATCAGACCGTCGTAGCCTCAAGCCTCATCAACCGGGAATGGCTAAAACAGGGGAGGTGCAGCAAGGCTAAGTGGGTAGCACCCAAGTAGGATGAGATTTTCCCCTGTCTAGAGGTTCCTTTTTATTTCGGCTTAGTGTGCGGTTGGTCGTGCCAACTGCGGGGTTGTCTTATTCGGGATTATCCAGTAAGGGGTAGTTCCGGTCTTGTGTTGCAGGGGATCAGGGTGGATCCTCGGTACGGTGATCTAGACCACGTACTGTGACGGGCGGTACCCCAGTAGCCCTCCCATTGTATGGAATCCAATCTCCAATAAGTGCCGTACGTTTTGATTGTGCCCAACTATGTTGGAACGTGAGATGTAAGCATTCCAACTATTTTCTATTTTACTTGAAAACCCTAGACACTATTATAATATCACTGGATTTTCTATCAAATGTTTTAGTTATCGTAAGGTAAAATCCGACATGTTTATTTGTGGTGTGGTCTTACGAGATACCTTTTATTTCAAATGATTTTCAAAGTTAATCAACTTTAACCCGTTTACTCACACCAGACCCATGTCTGACCCAGAGTTTATTTTCAGTTTTCTTAAACTCTTGGGTACTCAAATTTTTATGAGTAGCCAAGGGATTCAGGTTGGCTTTGATGAATTTTATGGAGGAGACTTGGGGCAGGAGGCTTCAGCGTATATAGATATTGTGTTCCGTTGTGTTAGTAGCTCTGTGTTGTATTTTGAGTTGTATGATAGACAAGTCTTCACGACTGTCTAATGTGACGTATTAAGCTGTGTAACTCTGATAGATGTTGTCTATTATGTAATATCATATATGATGTAATATATTTTATTCATTTCGTTGTGAGATTCTGATATTGTTTAGTTCTTTCTTTCCTATCTTTTCTCTTTCTATCCCTTTCTTTCTTAATGATGATGCGTCTTTCTGTGGAATGAAAGGCGGGTCGTCACAGTTGGCATTCAAACCAATACGACTAGTATCGGTATAAACAATCAATCCTGGGTTCCCTTCGGGAATCGCAAGAATAAAAGCATCAGAAAAGAGTTCTTTTAATTGATCCTCTTTCCCGAAAAGCTAAGACATTCAAAATTATAATGAACTTTATGTAATCATCTTTTTAGAAAAAATTACTTTTTACAAGTCAATTTATTGTGTCTGACTGTCTCATCATAGCGTTTAGGAGATTCTTATCGATAACGTTGATCAAGCGCACCGACCAGAATTCTTAAAGCACTCAATGGGCAAAATAACACAAAATCATCTTCTATATGATAAACATGTCTCTTAAAAATTTCACGAATATTCTTTGCTCGTTTTAAGAACAAAATCCAATTATACTTATAAATATCTTATTAAAAAGATTTGCAAATTTTAAATTGTTGTTTTCATCCATAATCAATAAATACAAGGATGATCTCATCGAGATATTCACAGAATACTCGATTCATAAGATGGATGAAATAAGCTGGAAGGTTCGTCAAACCGAATGACATAACGAACCACTCATAAGAACCATAACGAGTGCGGAATGCGGTAAGTGGAATGCTACCCTCCATAACTCGTAGTTGATGAAAACCAATGGCAAGGTCGAGCTGAAAAGACCTTAGCACCACTCAATAGATTGCTTAGGTGGTAATCCTAAGACAAGCTCAAATATACCAGAAAATTCACAAACTACTTGAATGAGAGAAATAACACTTTCCTCATGTTTGCACCAAAATTGGTCACAAACACCCAATTGCCAATGAAAGCACCATTTCACAATCACAAATAGCAAGTATGTAGAGAATTAAAAATGAAGAACACTCAGAAAATTTAGATGAGAGCAGTAAAGAACACAAGTTTATAGTGGTTCGGCAATCCAGCCTACGTCCACTTTGAAGTTGATAATTTTATTGAAATTTGCTTGCTGATTACAACGAGTTACAACTGATTACAACAGCAAAATCCGAGTACAATGATGAATCCGGCAGAGTCTGGACGTAGAAGAGCCAAAAGTCCCCTTTTCTGTAAGCTCTAGGGTGCTATTTATAGGCGTAGGATGCAAATATCTCGCTCAGATCTCGGAAGACCTCTTCTGGCACGTGGGTGGGCCCACGCGATCGATCCCACGTGATTTGCACTCGGTCCGTGATCGATACGAACAAATTTCGTATCGATCAAGATGTGGTCCAATCGAGTCGAAATTTGGCATGGACGTTCTTTGAGTTGTACGTAAGCTCCAGTGAAAATTTCGTAGCATTTGGACTTGTAGATTGTGAGATATGATCGATGCAAGTTTGTGTTTTTCGAAGGCTGTTTCCTTCGTATCGATCGTTGTTGCACTGTTCGTACTCGATCATTGTTGCACTGTTTGTACTCCATCGATGTTGCACTGTTCGCACTCCATCGATGTTGCACTGTTCGCACTCCATCGATGTTGCACTGTTCGCACTCTATCGATGTCGCACTCCATCGATGTTGCACTGTTCGTATCGATCGATGTTGCACTGTTCGCATCGATCGATGTTCCGCTGTTCGCACTCCATCAATGCTGCGCTGTTCGGATCGATCGATGCTGCACTATTCGTATCGATCGATGGTGCGCTGTTCGTATCGATCGATGGTGCGCTGTTCGTATCGATCGATGGTGCGCTGTTCGCACTCCATCGATGGTGCGCTGTTCGCACTCCATCGATGCTGCGCTGTTCGCACTCCATCGATGCTGCGCTGTTCGCACTCCATCGATGCTGCGCTGTTCGCACTCCATCGATGCTGCAATGTTCGTATCGATCGATGTTGCACTGTTCGTATCGATCGATGTTGCACTGTTCGCACTCCATCGATGTTGCACCGTTCGCACTCCATCGATGTTGCACTTGATGGATACTAACAACAGAAGAATGATGAATACGAACAGTAGAGGATTGATGGATACGAATAGTTGAGGCCTGATGTATACGAACAGTAGAGGATTGATGGATATGAACAGTTGATTCCCAAGTTTGCATCGATCATATCTTGAGCATACGAACTCAGATTGACTTGAAATTTGAAACGTCGGCTTTTATACCTTTGCTTGTCATGTCTTGTCAATTGCAGCTCAATCTGGACTTGGACAAAATTTACCGATATCCATAGGGAAACAGTGTATAACCAATCTTTGGGACGAACTGTTCTTGATTTCCAGTCAACTTTTTGGTGTCATGGCCTTGCCAAAAGACGGGATAACACTTGCCCCCCAAAACATGCCTTGCGATAGGAAGGTGTGTTTTGTAGTTCGATAAGCTGGATGTTCGTATCCTATTAATGACCTGCAAAGAAATTGATAATCTTATCTGACTGTGAATAGTGATCGTTCGCGATCGTATGCCGTTCGGGGCGGTATGTGACCGTTCGTGGTGGGGTGCCGTTCGAGGCGAATTGTGACCATATGCGGTCGGGTGTCATTCGAGGCGAATTATAACCGTTCACGGCGTGTTGTGACCGTTCGCGGTCAGGTGTCGTTCGAGGCGAATTGTGACCGTTCGCGGTCGGATGCCGTTCGCGGCGTGTTGTGACCGTTCGCGGTCGGGTGCCGTTCGCGGCGAATTATGTGTGCCCGGGGGGGACTTGGTATCATTAATGTCAGATTTCACGTTCGAGTGAGTTTCTAAGTTACTTGTTATGGCGGTTTATCGACATCTCAGAGCATGCCTGAGGATCGTTCGCGATCCCGTACATGTGTAAGTAGCTTAGCCGTTATGGAACCACAAATAGCGGATTTTTATTCAAAATAAGTATTTCAACAGAAATGTTCCACAAAATCAAGTTTAAATATGCGAAATAGAAAACAAAAGTAAAACAGAGACGTCAAAGTGCAAACACCTACACTGACGCGATTGGCAGTCATATCAGAGCATGACTGAGGATCGTTCGTGATCCTGTACATGTGTAAATGACTTAATCGTGTTGGTGTTGAGTTTGCTACTTATTCATCATTATTTCAATCAGTTGATGACAAGCTGATGCCTCGATCCTGAGCCGTTCCCAGTTGGTGCATGTGGTGGTTGTTCTTGCTCCACTGTTGTGGCTCGCCTCCTTACATATTGCGATAGCAGGCCATTCCGGATATGTCCCTCTATTTCATCCCTCAAGTGCCCGCAATCATTGGTATTGTGGCCGCTTAGCTCATGGAATAAGCAACACTTGTCTGATTTCCTCTCATTGTTGGTCGGGTCCCTTCTCATTGGCTTTCGATAAGGAATCTGCCCCCTGGTGTCCTGGTAGATCCGTTCCAAGGTTTCGCTCAGCTCTGAATAGGAAGTAAATCTCGGTTCTTTTCGTGATCGCTTTGGTCCATTATCGATATCCTCGGCTTTTCGTTTTCCTTTATCCTTGCCTAAATCTCTATCGGGAGGATTTCCACCTTTGACTACATAAACTTCTATTCCCTCTCCTTCCTCTCTTTCAACATTTGCGTCCTCTAATCGCAGGAATCCTTTGGCCTCATGATAAAATTCTCCTAGATCCATAGGCGGATCCCTTGTCGGTGAATTTTTAAATTCTGTTCCATCAGCTATGCTAGATACGGCTGCCATCAAAACCATGGATGGATCTAGTCGATCCACCGATGTTGCCGCTGCATTGAATCGCGTCAGAAAATTCCTCAAAGATTCCCCCGTTCTTTGCTTTAGTGCTGCCAAACTCATCACATTCTTGGGTCTCGAAATGTGAACTCTGAACTCCCTCATAAACTTCTCAGTCAAATCGGTCCATGTTCCAATGGAGCCGCTTCCCAGCTGTCTAAACCATAATGCTGCAATGTCCGTCAAATACAATGGGAAACAAATGAACTGCCAGATGAACTACATTGTATCTCCATATGCCTCATATACCATGCCAGATGAACTGCAGGATCCGTCCTCCCATCGTACGTCTCCAGTGTTGGTAGCTTGATTCTGGTGGATTCCTGGCCTGTCTAATTGCGGGAGCGAAGGGGCTCCTGTTCCCGTCTTCCAGATCTCCATTAACCAGCCCGCCTTTCATGGCTCCCCTAACCATCTCCGCCAATCTGTCACTGTTGCCAAGCTGCGACCCTTGTCCGTTGCCTCTGATCTACCCCCCCACCGAGTTCACGAGGGATTCCTGGAGTCTGCTCTCCTGGCTGAGCATCCATCTCTCTATCAACGCCGTGTTGCACAACTCCACCTGGTGTCCTGCCTGCGGTTGGATCGACATGCTCCGGGTGAGTGCCCCTAGCTCTGGTGCTGCTCCTGATGGTCCCACTCTTTTCTGAATTCTGGTTGCTCCATGCTCTTGATCCCTATCCATAGCATCTCCTGCAGTTGCATTCCCTTGGTTTTGCACTCCAACTTGACCAACTTGTCGAAGTAGATTCTGCATCATCTCTTCTTGCCTTTTCAGCATTCCCTCCTACATGGCTCCCATCATCATCTCCATTTCGTCTCGGGTGATGAAGACCGAGGCCTGATTCGCTCCTGAGGAAGCTTCCTGACTCCCTTCATGTTGACTCCTTTCAGTTCTTTGTCTTCTTGTTGATTGCTTTGCCATAGTTCCTCCTAGATCTGATTCTCTAGCTCTCCAAATCTGAGCTCCAAACTTTATATTCCCTGAATACTTTGCCGTTCTCAGTGAAAGCACCAAAATGTTTGCGCCAAAATTGGTCACAAACACCCAATTGCCAATTAAAGCACCATTTCACAATCATATATAACAAGTATGTAGAGAATTAAAAATGAAGAACACTCAGAAAATTTGGATGAGAGCAGTAAAGAACACAGGGTTTATAGTGGTTCGGCAATCCGGCCTATGTTCACTTTGAAGTTGATAATTTTTTTGAAGTTTGCTTGCTGATTACAACGAGTTACAACTGATTACAACAGTAAAATCCGAGTACAATGATGAATCCGGCAGAGTCTGGACGTAGAAGAGCAAAAAATCCCCATTTCTATAAGCTTTAGGGTGCTATTTATAGGCGTAGGATGCAAATATCTCGCTCAGATCTCGGAAGACCTCTTCTGGCACGTGGGTGGGCCCACGCGATCGATCCCACGTGATTTGCACTCGGTTCGTGATTGATACGAATGAATTTCATATCGATCAAGATGTGGTCCAATCGAGTCGAAATTTGGCATGGACGTTCTTTGAGTTGTACGTAAGCTCTAGTGAAAATTTCGTAGCATTTGGACTTGTAGATTGTGAGATATGATCGATGCAAGTTTGTGTTTTTCGAAGGCTGTCTCCTTCGTATCGATCGTTGTTGCACTGTTCGTACTCGATCGTTGTTGCACTGTTTGTACTCCATCGATGTTGCACTGTTCGCACTCCATCGATGTTGCACTGTTCGCACTCCATCGATGTTGCACTGTTCGCACTCCATCGATGTCGCACTCCATCGATGTTGCACTGTTCGTATGGATCGATGTTGCGCTGTTCGCACTCCATCGATGCTGCGCTGTTCGTATCGATCGATGCTGCGATGTTCGTATCGATCGATGGTGCGTTGTTCGCACTCCATCGATGCTGCGCTATTCGTATCGATCGATGTTGCACTGTTCGTATCGATCGATGTTGCACTGTTTGTATCGATCGATGTTGCACTGTTCGCACTCCATCAATGTTGCACTTGATGGATACGAACAATAGAAGAATGATGGATACGAACAGTAGAGGATTGATGGATACGAACAGTTGAGGCCTGATGGATACGAACAGTAGAGGATTGATGGATACGAACAGTTGATTCCCAAGTTTGCATCGATCATATCTTGAGCATACGAACTCGGATTGACTTGAAATTTGAAACGTCGGCTTTTATAGCTTTGCTTGTCATATCTTGTCAATTGCAGCTCAATCTGGACTTGGACAAAATTTACCGATATCCATAGTGAAACAGTGTATAACCAATCTTTGGGATGAACTGTTCTTGATTTCCAGTCAACTTTTTGGTGTCACGGCCTTGCCTAAAGACGGGATAACACCTCATCAAGTGGGTTTAAAGAATAAAATGATGCCACCGAATTTGGAAATCAAAATCATTAAAAACAATAGAAATCTGCTTAACAGATTGAGAATGTCGAAGAGGATTGTCCTCTCAAGACATAGGATATGGGCTTTATAATGATTAAGCCAATCCTTTCCCAAAAATCAATTCCGAAGCCTAAGTAACGCATAACATGCAAATCGGCTCGGAAAGAATAATCACATAAAATAATCTCGACATCTTTACAAAGCAAACTGAGTGTTGCGGATCCACCAACCAGATTCGCAATTTTCAGTGAAGTCATCAAGCCCATAATATTTTAAAGAAAAAGAATCAACAAGTTCTTTTGATATAAAAGAAGGAGATGCGCCTGAATCAAAAGAAATCAAATAGGAAGATCACGAAATAAAATAATGCCATCAAGGATAGAATGAGAAATACCTTGACCACGAGAAGTGTTACTAAGGGCTTGCACAACATTCAACTCTCCCTTTCTCCTACTTTGGAGTATGGGACATGTAGATATAAGATGGCCCGAACTTTTGCAATAACGACAAAAAAAGGGTTTCGGACACTCATTTGCATAGTGGTCCGTCGAACCACAATTGTAGCATCATCCGCGACTAGAGGTAGGATCCTTTGCTACCGAAGTTGCCTGCTTCCCTTTCTTGTTGGGATTAGGACTTTTAAACTTAATATGCCTCTTCTTGTTGATGTTGAAGTTTTGTTTGGCATCCACAACCTCAACATCACTTTCTTTATCGGTCTCTTCTAGTCGAAGAGTGATATCTACAAACTGATCGAAAGGAACTTCTAGTTTCAGAGGTAAAACCTTTTTGGGGTTCTTACTCAAAGCACAAATAAACTTTTGATTCTTTACAAGATCCAAAAGTTGTTGGGCAGACATTAATATGCCATCCAGAGAAGGACTACTGGATTGACCAGCGCTAGGACTGCCAGATCTAACCATTTCTCTTCCTTAAGAAAGAAAGAAAGAAGAGGAAAAAGGTTATTCTCAGAATGAATATCAAACAAACTTGATTGATAAAAACAAGGCATCATAAAAAGAAATAGGATAGAACGGTACGAAGACTCGAATTAAATCCTATGGCACGATTCCTAAGAAAGACTTAGGACAATGATCCTTGCTAGATTATTCTACATTGCTCCAAAATTTGGCTCTGATACCAAGCTGTGACGCCCCACCTTTATACTCACACTAGCCAAGGACACTACGGGGTAATGCCGTCGACTAGCACGAAGAATAAGGCTGTTGAGTAGCGACCATCTATGTAATTGCTTTATGTGAGTACCGATATGTCAGATAATATAACTTACATTTCGTTTCAAGAGGAAAATCCGACATATCAAATTCAAACTCAAAGCTACCACATAGTGGCTATACGGACTTCAGAAACAAATATAGAAATAAACATAACACAAATCAGTCACAGATATTCATATCACAAAGGCGAAAACAAATATGAATATAACACATAAAAGTGTACATCAAAATAGTGGTCAAACTAGATCCACTACATCACAAAATAATAGATACAAGTGCTAGACAAAAGAATAAGTATACATCAAGGAGTCTCTATCTCGAATGTATAACAACAAAAACTACTAAGCTAAAGTAGTTAGCCAAAAGTCAGGTGACGGACCCTGATAAGCAGTCAAGCAGAAGCACCTGAAATACCTCGGTCTGACCCGAGTATTATTTAAGAAGAAAATAATAAACGGATCAGTCTAGCTATAAATATCAGGTAAATGAGATAGGATAAGAGATATGACCAAAAACGTATGATAAAAAAAATGCCATACTGTGTCAAGTATACATCAAATAACAACAAAAATCATACAATATCTCAAATCATCTCAAAACACCAAAAAGAATCACATTCTTTAAATTATTCATCAAAACAAAAATATTGATAGACCTTATCAATGCAAACCACGAAAATTGGTGAAACACAAATTCTAGAAATCACAACCAGAAATCTAGAAATCACAAAAGGGGAAGGCCTATCACAAACGAGAGTATGAAAACTCCCCAACACGTGTATCACAAATGAGCCGGAGCTCCTCCAAACAGGGTATAGTCCCCCCTTGCGGAAAATGAGCCAAAGCTCCTACTATGAGCCGAAGCTCCTCCAAACAGGGTATAGTCCCCCCTTGCGGACAATGAGCCAAAGCTCCTCCTATGAGCCGAAGCTCCTCCAAACAGGGTATAGTCCCCCATTGCGGACTATGAGTCAAAACTCCTCCAAACAAGGTATAGTCCCCCCTTGCGGACAATGAGCCAAAGCTCCTCCTATGAGCCGAAGCTCCTCCAAACAGGGTATAGTCCCCCTTTGCGGACAATGAGCCAAAGCTCCTTCTATGAGCTGAAGCTCCTCCAAACAGGGTATAGTCCCCCATTGTGGACTATGAGTCGAAACTCCTCTAAACAGGGTATAGTCCCCCCTTGCGGACAATGAAACAAAACTCCTCCAAACAGGGTACAGTCCCCCATGCGGACAAAAAGACATCGCACATCGCTAGTCTAAACCATGAAATGATCATCATTGATCAATAAGAAGTGTTAATTACACTAAGCTAGTTAATAGATGAGTTTAGCTTCATGTCCCATAACCACTGGCTTAACTTAAATATTTACGAACAGATTGTAGATTTCCACTCGAAAATTGTCATAAGAGTTCAATCGAACAAGTCCAAGAATTAACCGACGAAGTAAAGCAAGTGTTTCATACCACTTGTTTTACTAAGCCGTTTAATTAGATTTCTCATACGAATGAGGTAAAGGTTTGTATATATTAATAGATTGGAAAACGGTTTTAAAAACGAGCTTTGTTTTAAAATAGAGTTGAAAACATCTATGTGAAAAGAGTTTGAATATTTACTACTAGTATAGAAACCTTTGTATTTGAAAGTGACAAATCACAAAAATGATTGTAAAAACAATCAATCACCAAAGATTCACATTCGAAGACGTGAATCAAAACCGTATAAATCGATATCAAATCCATCAAATGGATATTCCTAAAAATCCAAAGAAAGAAGTCATCAAAGTTGATAATAAGTGATGACAACTATCCGGATCAACAACAATCGATTAAAAACAGGAAATCCACTCAAAAACATAAGAAAATAGGCAAACTGCTCAATTCCAGATGTCTGGAGGTTAAATCCAAGCGTCTGAAAACTAACCAGACGTCTGGTTTAGAATCCAGACGTCTGGATTTGTTCTCTGGAAATAATCCAGAAAACCCCCAGACGTCTGAAACTTCAAGACAGACGTTTTAGACCCATCCAAACATCTGATTCTAAATTTCAGACGTTTGGAATTAGTCTCTGCCTTTTTTCTTAATATTCTGCGTGCTTATATTTTTCTCTCCAGGTCCAAACCAAACGTCTGGACTTGGTCACCAGACGTCTGGTCACCTAGTCTGGGCAACAATTTGCCTAGGCCAAAGTGGCCAAAACGTATCGGGAGCGATCGGACGAGCAATGACGACTAAGGATTTACGCCAAGTGACAACCCAGCTTTATAGGCTCTTCGATACACCCCAAACAACATGTCCAAACATCCATAGTAGGATTTTCATAAAATTGGACTTCAAAACCAAAAATTGGAGAATTCACAAAACCAATTCAAATCAAAGCAAATGAAAATGCACAAATGTTAGGAATTCATACCTAACAACGATGATAGCTATAGACATAGATGTGAGTTAAAGAACTCACCTTTAAAACTCAAAAACACGAATGAGAAGCTTTAAAACAAAGGAAAGGCCAATTCCTCTTCAATACACCTCTAGAAGCTCCAATCTAAGCTAATAAGCAAATATTTCCTAAGTTAGGGTTTAGGAATTTTCTGAAATTGGAGAGAGATTGAGATGGAGAAGATGAAGAGGATGCTTACCTAAGCTTCTCTTTGATTTTGGAGCAAGAACTTGAGTTTCCAAATCAAACTAGGGTTTGGAATTTCTATTT
Organism: Allium fistulosum; assembly: GCA_030737815.1. Taxonomy (NCBI): domain Eukaryota; kingdom Viridiplantae; phylum Streptophyta; class Magnoliopsida; order Asparagales; family Amaryllidaceae; genus Allium; species Allium fistulosum. The sequence goes on along the minus strand of CM060907.1, from coordinate 636,892,610 downwards.
CCCATTCTTTTCCCCCATTTTCTCTTGAGCTAGAGTGTTAGGAAATGGAATGAATGAATGAAGAGGAGTTGAGTGGAGTTAGGGTATTATGTTGGGTTAGTGGGCTGAAACCCAAACCCAAAGTCCAAAATAGAAGAATAGCAAAATTCTACTCAACTCCAAACATATCGATGTTTATATTCAAAAAAGTTGTAAATGCCATTTTGGACTCAATGGAAGTGGTCTCGAGTCCCAATTCGACTGTTTACAAAAAGTAATATTTCGGACTTTAATCCGATTAACGATGCTATATTTAAATAAAACATTTAAATATACAATCGTGAAATATGCGGGTTGTTACAAGATTCAAATGAAATAGCCTATTTCGATTCGCCCGGGCTTGAAAACGAGATCTTAGCCGAGATCTCGGCCGAGATGAGCGAGATTTAAAACCTTGCATGGAACTCTCTAGCTTACAATAAACATTGAGCCCCATAGCACCATTATCCTTCATGCGAACTATGTGACTATCATAATCAATAGAAACCTCGTACCTTGTCAGTCAATACATCCATAGAATAAGTCCATAACTAAAAAACAGAGTACATAAGAATCATAAGTGGACCCATACCCATCCTTAGATAATTTAATATGTTTGCATATAATAGAAAAATTTGTCCTCCCCACTAATGGAATTCGATATTATAAGAGAATAATCAATAATATATGGCACCAAGTGTGAATTATCAACAAGATAACTAGCAATAAAATAACATGAAGTTCTGATATTAAATAAAATACATACTAGAAAAAATCATATATAGAAACACACCTACCAAGACGATGTTCTTCCCCCTGTCGAGCTTAGGCCGGGCGCTTGAACGCGATGTAGCATGTATAGCATAAGCTGTGAGCACTTGTCCACATTTCAAAAGAGATAAATAATCTTTCTTGAAATGACCCATTGAGTCACGACTAAAGCATTTCCTCACTTGGAGGTGGACTCTGCCATCTTTAGCAACATGCCTAGTCAAATAGCATTCATGGCAAGTCACTCCCTCCTCTTGGCTTGGTATTGGTCACTCTTAGCCCATTTTCCTTTCCTCTTGCCTTGAAATTTGGATTGGCTTCAACCTTGGTGTCCTCCTCCTTCGAGATCTCTAATAGGTGGTCTAAGAGGCTGCACAAGAGTTTGAATGCCTTCCATGTCACCTGGCTTCTTCCTCTACCCTTCCTCAATTGATCTACCAAGCTTCCTTGCATTTTTTATTCCAATTTCATTCTTTTGCATTCTCCCTTCCTCCTTTTTTAATTCAGTCAGTAGAATGGATCTGTCCTCAATTAATATATTGGTACCCTTAGGTATCACAAATTAGGAAAGGAGTCGTCAACCACTTGGGCACACTTAGTCAATCCCTGGAAATATGTAAAGATACGAAAGGGAATTAGTGAAGTTGCTTGGATTTGGGAATGCAACATGGGTAAGAGCAAGATCCCTAAGAGGTGCGTTGAGTCCCATTACAAAATTATTGGCCTTCTTAGCGGAAGTATTAATCATGACAAAGTATCGAGAAGACGAGAGCAGAAGATGAGGGCAACGGAGGAATATGCATCACTCCTATCACCGTAGGAATAGGCAAGACTACCATGGAGTTGGGATGCCTTGCGTGGTAGCTTGTAAATATCTCTGGAATCATGTTGGTCTCTAAAGATCTGATACCTTATTCATGTTTCTAATGCCCATTGCTCTAATGGCATGACTCATAGTAGTATCAATAAATGGTAATTATTAGCAACTTCCCAAAGGATAGCTTAAAGTACTACAAACAAAAACGTGAATTTGTAAATGCTATATGAAGGAGTATAACAAAATACAAGTATACTCTCTAAACCTTGTCCTAATTCATGGTGATCGGGTAAATTAAGCTTTGATACCAAATGTAATAACTCACCATTCATGACACCCGTAATCCATGCACAAATGCACTTGGATTTTATAAGCATTACAGATGACGGTTTGTAAAATAGTATTTAAAACAAATAAAGCATATCTATCACAATATATATTCTATCTCACGGTGGAAGAAATAAATATATATCATCATAAACATAATTATGTATCATATAAATGATACATAAGATTCAGCATCATAATTCATCATACATAAAATTCGTATACAACTTGTCTTGTGATACAAATAGTTTAACATGCCAATAAATACTGGATAGATATGGTAGTAGCGGCAAAGGTTGTAGCTTTCGATCTCTCCTTCGGCTACTAGAATCTCTAATCTAAGTCAACCTATTCGACGAATGAATAAAAAATAGGCAACATAGAGAAGGTCAGATAGAAATTTTAGAGAAAAGGAAATATCACTTGTTTTCATGAATACCAATATGTTAATATATCATGTATAATACTAAATGGTATAATATGAGGTAATGAAATCATACCTCAACATGCATGTTTAGTTGTATCCAACTAGTTAGCACATTTATACTAAAATGCTATATAATACATGATAAGTCTATTACTAGTAATCATCATGGTAAGCAAACAAGACTCAACATTCACACTCTAGGCTAATGGACCTTGAGCCTTACAGTAAAGCCAAGACCTGGTCACCAATACTATGACACTTTACAACATCATCCACCACCTATAATCGTATCGATTAGAAATCGATATATAGGTTTTTAATCCTACCATTTGTTTATCAAGTGGACTTAGGACAAGTAACCCAAGGCAATAATCCTTTCTATAAAGGGGCACCAGGGCTATCGTCCTTGATACCAAGATAGAATGTCTCCTCTCTCTGAATCTATACCGAGATAACCACGCCTTGTTCTATAAATGGTCTACAAATATCAAATTCTAAGGTCATAGCTAAAGGATATGGACTTACTATGTATACGAAACATCGTATGAGATCATATATCCCAATACTCTAGTCGACTCATCTCGAAACCATCGGAAGTTTTATAAAATCACTATACGAATTGAAGCACGTCTCGAACCATCATTGTAGTCTCTAAATCGCTTAGCATTCATCACACATTTTCTGAGACATGACATACTGTCCTGTACTCATCATATTGCTTCTTAGTCACTAAGAATCATCTGAGCATCATGTGGAACCACAAAATGAACCTCAACTCCCATAATCCCTTAATCCAAACCCAGTTGTTCTAACTAAAAGTTATTTAATCGTCTTGACAAGGGATCCATGTGGTTAACCTCTATTTTCATATGTTTGACAGCTATCCAAATGTCTGAATTCCTTATATTTACACTAAAACATCGCATAAACAAGATTACTCAGATTCAGATGCTTGAATTCGAAATTCAAACATTGAACCTCTGTTGTTGCCAAGAGTTAATTCCGATGGAACAATTTTCTTTAGTGGAGATTCGTTCCACCGCCTTCTCTTTCTCTCGATTGCCTTTCTTCTCTACTCTATCATATTTTGCTCCATGTCACCAAGACAAATATCTCTAATATCCTCTAGATCCTTTCCTTTATTATTAGTCGTTCGCCTTTCAAAGGAGTATTGCTTCGTACTCAACAAATAAGCTTTGGATGGTGAATACCTCCATTTCAACAATTCGTTGGTGTTTCACTGCTCAATTTTCATTACAACATTTACCTTTATTCAACCATGTCATTCTCAAATGTCTTAGTCTACTATCTACTCATGAAATCATTCCCAAAATCCAACAACCATCAATGAAATTGTCAACAACATATCAGTATACTTTATTCAACAATGTCATCCTTATGTGTTTTAATACATTCGATTTATGACTAAACATAGATAAGTACTCACTCAATATGATTCTCATCTTGAAATCACAATTCATGTTTATTCATCACACCGTAACTCAGCTATTAACATTTAAAAATAATATATATCAAATTTAATTATCATAAATCATTAAGAATAAATCTCGCTCATCAAATCCAAAGAAATCCAAGCTTCAAACTAAACCACTCTGAAGCTTTGTTAATTTCAACAAATCCAGACCTAGTCATCGCCAAAATGTCAATTTGAATAGCTAAATTTGTTGAGAGTCTTTTAACCAGAATTTGGATATTTATTTGAACAATGAGAAAATTATGAAGGTTTAATGATTTGAAAATCAAATCTCTTCTTTCCGAGAAGGAAAAGAAGGAAATTTATTAAATAATAGTAAAGCAAAAAAAATTCTTACCGTCTCACTAATTTTAGCAATTTTCTTCTTACTACTTAATTTTCTATATAAAATTTATTTATTCTCAAATCCCTATAGTTTATCATTGTTATAATTATTACATTGTTCAATTAATTCTCTCTTTTACCATTTTACATTTAAATACCAACATTTAATAACTTCTACAATTATTTACAAAATTCTTCAAAGTTTTCTCAATTGTTTTACATTCAAGAACATTTATTTTAATTAATTAAGTGATCCTAAATTTAATTTTTAAATAAATCCCATTACCTAATATTTATTAATTCGTAATAAAATGACAATTCAATGTAAATATTGCACTCATATTGACAAAAATGCCTGAACTATTTTTTCATTCAAGTCCATATAGTTTAAATTTTCCATGATAGTATATAAAATTATCATTAACTCTCTTACATTATTATACCATCAATTTTATATGATTTCTTTCTAAAATTGTATTTTATTATACATACACACACATACATTTTTTTTTCTAAAGTTGTATTCCATTACAAACAAAAATAGGCATAAAATTTTCTTTCTAAAGTAGTATATCATAACAAACATGCATAATGTTTTTTCTTTCTAAATTGTTACATCAATTGAATTTTTTATCATTAATAAAATTTATTTAATTTAGAAATGATATTAAAATTAATGATAAATGATAAGTATTTGTATTGTGTAATTCATATTAACTAATGAGTAAAAATACACCTTTATTTTAATTTGAAATATTTTGGTTATGTATTTTATTTATTGTCTTTTTAAGACAAATGTTGACTATTTTTGGAATTTTGTTATAAATAATTAATGTGGTATGAAACAATGGATTATCTTCTTTTACATAATTAAAATTACAACATGATTTGTAATGTTCCAAGTTTTATTTTCACTTAACATATTTTTATTCGTTAAATAAACATTTTGTTTATCACTTTGATAATATCATAACTCATTTTTGATAAATATTTGATATTCCTATCGGAAATTTAAATGCATAAAAATATACAGATTTGTTACTATTATATTTTCATTTTAAGGTATTTTACTCATTCTCTTAAGTAACATTTGAAATACGATTTTTATATCGTTTATCTTTTAATCAAACATACCAAAAGCCTGATGCTAAATTCACAATCTATATGCGTAAATATTCACTTATAAAAAAATATTAATTTTAAATTTATTAAGAATACAACTTTCATTTATTTGCTTAACAAAAATTAAATACTAAAAATTAATAAATCAATATGTAACTCATTTTATCAACAAAATGATAATAAATTTTATTTAGATATACAAATACATTAATCACATAACATAAATAGTATACTTAGAAAAATAACAAGTTTAGTTTTGTAACTCGTTTATCTTAACAAACTCATTGTATGTTACTTAATAGATTCTACACTTTAAAAATATTTACAAAATTATTTTTCTACAACTTATAGATTGTAATGCACGTGCTACATATTAGTAAATGAGAAATGAAGAAGAAGGGTCCCTTTTAGAAATATAATGAGCTCATTTTGGATTAAATACCTTTTTGCCCATATCTTCACTTTTCATCTCATTTTATCATATTATGCTATTTTGACAAACTTTACCTATTTTTTATATGTGAATAACATTACAAATGCAATAGAACTGGTCTTGAATCCAAATTCAATCATCTTTAAAAATTCATTTTTAAAGTCATTCTTTTGATTAAGTCATTTAATTCAATTAAAGTAATTTATTATTTTTTTGATAACATGAGTGATACTTTATATAAGCAGAGTGCTCTTTTTAATGTCTTAGGAGCTCGAACCATGACATTTAGAACCTCTGTCTAAAGCGTCATACCTCTAACCACTTGAACTAGAGATCCTTCACAAAAAGATCTATTATCTTAATAATTAAATGTTTAAAATAAAGGTTGTTATAGTGTACATGTTTCTTTCAATCTGACAAACAGTAAATTACTCATGGATGTTTTACAAAAAAAGTTAAGTACATATGGTCGTTCAAGAACGAATAAAGAATGACTCATTAAATGTATTGTTGTTTATCGTATTTAGGTCTAATAGATGATCTCATGTGATGATGTGCAGTGCTTTTGGTACTATGCATGAAAACCATAATTTGATTACGGACAATTGCATGACTATAGATCAAGTTACGGTCATGTGTTAAAACACATGAAGTGCTACTCAAGAGAGAATCACCCTTCTTGGATACAAAAATTTAATGGAGTTGACATGGAGTCAAAAAGACTTGGCCAAGGAGAACGGTTAATCAAATAATGTTATCTGATTGAATTGAAAAACTTTGAAGTTTGAATTTCGCAATTAACTATGGAAGATGCTAGATTATTGACCATTAACCAAGTTAAGTGATAAAACTGACGAAGAGGCATTATGTGCATAATATATCATTGTATATGGGTTTAACATCATAACTATGAAGTAAAACTCAACATAGATGATCAGTAAGGCATTTGATCTCGCATCCGCTATCGTACTTCAGCAAAGTCCATATAGGCTTTAATCTCAAAACGATTCATATATTACTGAAAATGAAGTGTCGTGCACTAGAGTCAAAAATTATAACTCTCACTAAAACGAGCTTAATAAATTAACATACAAATGTTTGAAATTAATGTGGAGTAACTGATATATGTGTTTTAATATTAAGGTCGAAAAATAGTTGAAAATATACATAAACATTATATATATATAATGGTCGAAAACTATACTTATAAGTATATAACTAGTTTTGTCCGAAAATTATATGATACAATCATATATTTAAAAAGGTAAATATATATATATATATATATATAAGTTTCAAAATATTTAAAATTTATTTTAGAGATGTTTTGGAGAAATTATCCCAAGTGGAGAGTGATCTAAATAATATATATTTGGAGAAAATATCTCAAATAGAAAGTCAAAATAGAAGATAGTTTTGCCATTTGTGGGTACTATAAATATCTCCTATGGAATCATTATTAATAAATGAAAATATAAAAGAAATGGTCCATCATAATTAAGCATAAACTTTGATTATTGTTGCAAATCAATAATCGAATTAAAGTTCTTTGAAAGGCATCATTAACAGTTCAACGCGGTCATTTCGGACTAGATCATGTAACTAAATTCTTATTTAATCTATATTAAACAATAAACATAAGAAGAAAAAATTCCCATACCTACATAACAAATTAAATTAATTATCTAATTTATTTTGACATCTTGTTACTGATTACACAAAATAATATAACACCAATCGTCACATAATGCACTGTTTAATTAAAACCCTTTGCTCATAATGACATCACATTTTATATACATGGTTGAAAATATTATGTATACATAAAAAATGCATATATACTTAAATAAATTATTTATTAAAAGCAAAATTATTATATATACATATATACAAACACGCATGCAGACATATATATACAAGTTAACAACATGCCCAACATGTGCATTAATTACATAATACTTAAGTCGGAAAATTATTATTAAAAAAATAAAGAACTACAGTGTATGTTCAAAATAAAAACTATCCACGTGTTCTGTACAGTCCATAATGTAAATGCAAGTTAATTGGTCAAATTTTCGCTCAAGTTAGTATGAAGAAGTTATTAGGTTTGAACGGAAAACATAGTGATTTCTGCCTAGTTGGAGTTTAGACATGGGAAAGTAGTATGTTATTTTCTAATTACAACAGTTAGTCACCACTGACAACTACAACATGCATTTAGAATATGAATTATTCGAGTGTTTTATATCTTCTATAACCTATACGCAAGTTCATTGGTCAAAGCTTCGTTTGATTTTGAGTCAGTATAAATAAGTTACTGCAGTTTGAATGAAAAAAATAGTGACTTATGCCTAATCAGAGTTTAGATATGTGTAGCCTATAATTGGTTAAGTACAGTTTCTAGTCACCTTGGAAAACTACCGTGCACATTCAGAATACGAAGTATCCGAGTGTTACATATTGTCCATAACATAGGTGCGAGTTCAAAGGTCAAAGCTTTGCCTAGTTTTAAGTTAATATGAAGAAGTCAGTGTAATTTTAATGAAAAATAGCAACTTCTACCTAGTCGGGGTTCAAATATGAGGAGATAGCTTGTTATTTGCTAAGTACAAGTATTAGTCACCATGGGGAACTATAGCGTACATTCATAATATAATGTATTTGGGTATTGTTATGTACCGTCCGTAATGTAGATGTAAGTTCATTAGTCAAAGTTTCATCCAATTTTGAATCAGTATAAAGAAGTTATTACAGTTTGAAAGAAAAATAATAATAACTTCCGCCTAATTGGAGTTTAAATATCGGGATGTAGCCTGTTATTTGCTAACTATTAATCACTATGGGGAATTACATCGTGTGTTTAGAATATAAAGTATCCGAGTGCTATGTATCGTTCGTAATGTAGATATGAGATTATTAGTGAAATCTTTGTTTGATTCCGTGTCGGTATGAAGAAAATACTATATTTTAAAAGGAAAAAATGTGGCTTCTGCCTAGTGATATGAGGATGTAGTCTGTTATTTGGTAACTACAATTGTTAGCCACCATAGAGTACTACAACATACATTCAGAAATAAAGTATATGAGTGTTATGTATCGTCCATAACGTAGAAATGAGTTCATTAATAATTTTTTTGTTTAATTCCGAGTTAGTATGAAGACATTACTGTAGTTTGAATGAAAAAATGCCGAATTCTGCCTAGTCGGTGTTTGGATATGGGGATGTAGCATGTTATTTGTTAAGTACAATGGTTAACCACCCCAAAAAACTACATTGTACATTCCGAATATAAAGTATGAGTGTTAGTTCATTGATCAAAGTTTTGTCTAATTTCGAGTTAGTAGGAAGAAGTTGCTATAATTTAAACGAAAGAAATAGCAACTTCTTCCTAGTGATATGGGAATGTAGCATGTAATTTGTTAAGTATAATTGTTAGTCATCATGGAAATCTACAACATACATTCATAATATAAAGTATCCTAGTGTTTCCCATCATCTGTAATGTTGATGCGTGTTCATTAGTCAAAGTCGCTTCTAATTTCGAATTAGTATGAAGAAGTTAATGGAGTTTGAACAAAAAACTAATGACTTCTACTTGCTCGACGTTTGAATATGCGGATATAGCCTATTATTTGTTAAGCACGACTATTAATCATCATGGAAAAATACAACATAGTTTAAAATATAAAGTATCCGAGTGTTATGTATCGTCCGTAATGTAAATGAGGCTTTGCTAGTCAAATTATCATCTCATTCCGAGTCAGTATGAAAAAGTCGGTACATTTTAACCAAAAAAATATCGACTTTTGCCAAATGGTACAGGGTTATAGCCAATTAGTTGCTAAGTGTATTTGTTAGTCGCCTTGAAGAAGCATAGTGTACATTTAGAATATAGCATCTGATTATCCTGCATAGTACGTAATGTAGATGTAACTTGATTTGTTAAAGTTCCGTCTGATTCTGAGTCAATATGAAGAAGTTAATAGAGTTTGAACGAAAAAAATAGCTACTTTTTCCTAGTCAAAGTTTGGATATAGGATGAAACCTTTTTTTTAAGTACAATTATTAGTCATCATCAGAGTATGAAATATTTGATTGTTCTGTAGCATCCGTAATATAGATGTGAGTTCATTTATCAAAGTTTCGTATAATTTTGAATAAGTAAGAAGAAGTTCGGTTTAAATGGAAAATAGCAGCTTCTGCCCAATGATATGGAGATGTAGCCTACTATTTGCTAAACATAACTGTTAGTCGCCATGAAGAACTACATGGTACATTTAGAATATAAAGTATCATAGTGTTCCACTGTAGCACCCCACCTCTATACACTGGTACATATTCTTACCTTAAAGAAATTGCCGAATATATCTACTCGATGTCGGAACAAAACAATAAACACATGGGTTTCCAGAATAGAACAATATACAGCATATATAATAAACATAAAGTCACATATCACAACATAAAAATATACAACACATAGCACTATACTCCAAATTGAATTTAATTTATACAACTTATAACCATATCATCAATATAAACACAAGCAAACATTCAAAGGAAAATATACAAAGACAACATCTCATAACTCGATATAGTTTGTGTGTGTGTGTACGTGTGCGAGTGTATACTGTCTCCTCTAAAGCCCAACATCCAAAATGGCTAATGTCATTATACCTGAGATGTCTCGGACTGACTTGAGTATTATATAAATAATAAACATGTCATATTATATTTATATAAAAATGGTAAAGACATGATAATGATCCTCATAGATAGATGATATAGGCATTCCCAAAACATATAATATTGACTAACATATATGAGATATATGCATACACATGCAATCAAACTCAATCAATTAGCCATTCAATTTATCTCTCACAATCAACCAAGACATACGATGGAAATAAAGGCAAAAACATAGATATGTGAGTTGAGAAGTAACTCACTACCTCAACGTTTTGCCCATTATTTTAATACCCATGGAATACCTCTAATACCACACTGACACACACTCGCAACTCTAATCAACTGAGTTTCACATCAATGCCTTTATTATTAATTAAATATTTATTAAGGCGCCTAGTTAATTTTAATTAACAATCAATTTAGTTGCTGCGTTCATCCTAGGTTACTCATTAACCTAATACTAGAAGCTGAGTTCCACGCTTGAGTTATCACTACCTCTACTCAAAAATGGAGCGTCCTCACATAGTCCATTAACTGTACAAATAATCTTCAACTCGCTGGTGATCCTCACTTCCATCATCCTTGCAAAAATTTTGCTTGAACCTCGTTGTTGTGCCTGTGTAGCGCACTATTTGACTAGTGACAATGGGGCTAAATTGGCATGACTCGGGGCTCTACACGAACGTAGGTCGGCTAGTATGGATATCTAGCTTATCTGATAACTAACACAATAGCCATAATATTTTAATTTTTCTCACGTAATTCTCACTCATTGTGACGCCCCACCTCTATACCCAAGCTAACCAAGAACACTACGATGTAGTGCTGTCAATTAGCGCGGAGAATAAGGCTGTGGAGGAGCGACCATCCATGTAACTTCTTTGTGCGAGCACCGATACGTCAGATAGAATAGAATGCATATCTTTTAAGGAGGAAATCCGACATACCGGTACAAACACAAAGCTATCACACGGTGGCTATATATAATCTTCGGAAAACAAACATAGAAATAATCATAACATAAATCAGTCACAGACATCCATATCACAAAGGCGGAAGAAGATATGAATAAATATATAACACATGAAAGTGTACATCAGAGTAGTGGTCAGAAAGATCCACGATAATACAAAAGAATAGCATCACGTGCTATACAAAAGAATAAGTACACAACATAGAGTCTATATCTCAAAGGTGTACATCCAAAAACTACTAATCTAAGTAGTTAGCCAAAAGTCAGAATAATCCTGAAGAGAAGTCAAGCAGAAGCACCTGTAACATCTCGGTCTGACCCGAGTATTATTTATAAGAAAATAATAAACGGATCAGTCTAACTATAAATATCAGATGATATGGTATACAGTAAAAGGCATGACATGAACATGTAATAACCATAGCGACATACTACTATAAGTATGTAAATGATAATCAACAAAAGATTAATCAATATCACAAGAATCTTCTCAAAGATAAAATAGGGTATCATACCCTAAACTTGTATTCATAACAAGTCAATAACACATGAATTCACCAATGCACAAAAACTGATATCATATCAATGAAAATCATGAAAATTGGTGAAGCACAAAATTCCAGAAATCATCATCAGAAATCCAGAAAACACATAAAGGGGGGGAGGCCTAACACATGAATGGGAGCATTAAAACTCACCTACGCGTAAACACATGACGAGAAGTTATCTCATGGAAGCTATCCATTAAATTTTCACACATGAATGGCCCGAAGACCATAGGAAATGTGATGGCGAAACATCACATAATCGGGGTATAGTCTCCCACGTAGACAAAGAGACATCGCTCAATCGCTAGTCTAAATCACAAAAATGATCGTCATGATCATAAGGAAGTGTCAATCACACCAAGCCAGTAAATATATGAGTTTAGCTTCATGTCCCATAACCACTTGCTTAACTTAAATATTTACGAACAAGCTGTAAATCTTCACTAGGAAATTGTCACAAAAAGGGTTCAATCGAACAAGTCCAAGAGCTAAGCGACGAAGTGAACGCAAGCGTTTCATACCACTCGTTTTACTAAGTCGTTTAAGTCGATTTCTCATTCGAGTGAAGTAAAGGCTTGTATATACTAGTAGATTGAAAATCGGTTTGAGAAAACGAACTTTTGATACTTAAAATAGTGTTGAAATCGCTTTGATGAAAGAGTTTTGATATTTACTATTAGTATTGAAACCTTCATATATCTTTAAAGTGACAAGTCATAAAACGATGGTAGAACAAATCAATTCACGTTCGAAGACGTGAGTAAAGTCCAAAGAAGTCAATCCCAAAACCATCAAAGTAGAAATTCTGATCAATGTTTTTCAGACGAGATTGCCTACGCAGAGTAATACGGGGTTCGACCTGCCCGGTCAGGTCGCGGGGGTCCAGGGGGCAGCGCCCACGGCGGGGTGCGGGGCAGCGCCCCGTCACGGTACGACTTAGTGAAGGCAAGCTGGTCCAACGACCTAAGGAGAAGTAGGTCATACGACCTAAGGGAAGACTGCCGTGCAACCTAGCTGAAGAACAGGTAAAATGACTAAGTACAAACTCGCGAACGACTTACGACTTAGGGGATAAGGTCATACGACCTAAGTGGAGAATGCCACGCGAGCTAGCAGAAGAACAGGTCAAACGACCAAGTACTAACTCGCGAACGACTTACGACTTAAGGGAGGAAAGCGACTTAAGAGAAGCAGCGACCTACGACTTAACGATTTAAAGCCAACGACCTAGGACTTAAGAGTCATACGACCTAGGACTTAAGGGAGGCAAGAGACTTACGACTTAAGGGAGGCAAGCGACTTACGACTTAAGGGATAAGGTCATACGACCTAAGTCTTGAACGACTTAACGACTTAAGCCTTTAACGACTTAACGACTTAAGCCAGGGCGAGCGAGCTAACTGCAAAACGACCTACGACTTAAGGCCTTTAACTCCTGAACGACTTATGCCTTTAGCTCCTGAACGACTCATGCCTTTAGCTCCTGAACGACTCAAGCCTTTAGCTCCTGAACGACTCAAGCCAGTAACTCGCGAACGACTCAGCCTTTAACTCGTGAACGACTTAGCACAGCCAGAACGACTCAACGCCTGGAACGACTTAACACCTTAACTCGAGAACGACTCAGGCCTTTAACTCGTGAACGACTTAGCACACCCAGAACGACTAAACGCCTGGAACGACTTAACACTTTAACTCGAGAACGACTCAGGCCTTTAACTCGTGAACGACTTAGCACACCCAGAACGACTCAACGCCTGGAACGACTTAACACTTTAACTCGAGAACGACTCAGGCCTTACGAACAGAAATACACGCGCGCGACCTAAGCCCTTAACTCGTGAACGACTCACGACTTAGGCTTAACTCGTGGACGACTCAGCGAAGGCCAGAAACGACTTAAGGCCAGGAAAATCACCAAAACGCTGAAAATTGAAGTTTTTCGCCAATCCAATCCAAACCAAATGCAAATATTGATGCAAATACAATAGGGGATCATTCCCAACAGTCCAAGATAGATATAGGCAAGATGTGAGATCAAAAATCTCACCTTTTCACGGAATTTGATGAAGATGGAGATTTGAGAGCAAAGCAAGAACACCAACAAGCTTGAATCAATGGTCTAAACGTGAATTTGATGTTGAATCTCGGATTTGCAATGGAATTTGTGTTTGGGAGTTTTAATTTCTCTTTCCCTCCACCATTTTTGAAGAAGCTTGAAGTGATGAAGAGAAGAGGGGGTGGGCTGAGTTAAGAAGGTGCAGTCCAACCCAAAGTCTCAAGCGGGAAAAGTGACGAAAATTTCACTATCTCCAAACATATCGAAGTTTACACTCAAAAAGATCGCAAACGTCATTTTGAACTCAATGGGGGTGGTCTCGAGTCCTAATTTGACCGTATGCAAAAAGTAGCTTTTCGGACTAACATCCGACTAACGATAAAATATTTAAATAAAATATTTAAATATAGAATTGATAGATATGCGGGTTGTTACACTCATGGTAAATCCTCTGTGGTTACCGTTCCCATCCCAAATGTCATTTATATGTGAGCAAATCATTTAACAAAAAGTGTACACCGTTAAAATACAAATTATAAGTATTTTCCCAATCCAAAATATTATCAAATTCCAAGTATATAATTCCAAAATCAATATTTAAAAATCCTTATTTATTTTCAAATCTGATTAAAACACCTTCGGAAATCAATTTATTAAACTCCAATTTTCTTTTTTTAATATCTTTTGAATATTGTATATAAAAATTCCGATTTATAAATTTTAACTTCATAAGCATAATTTAGGATTTCTTATTCTCTCCGTTATCTTTTTAAATGCTTTGAAATAATAGTTTATCAAACTATAATTCACTTTTTATAAAAAAAACCCCAACTATTAAAATATCGATACACATACATATATAATATTCACTTTAACAAACAAGTTCTAAAATTCCCTTTCTAAAATAGTTTAACTCAAATACCTTTGTAATCATTTCCAAAGGATTTAAATTAATTTCTCTTTATTTAAAAAAATCGCCTACAAAATATATTACTTCCAATAGTAAAATATATGTAATAATAAGCTTTCATTTATAATATTATCCGCACAATAAATTATTCCATTCAAATTTATTATTATTGTAAAATGTAATTTTATGAAACACCATGTTTATTAAATTCCCATAAAAATAAACCCATCACCGAATATATTTTCAATCCATACTTATTAAATGTATATTATACTAAAGAAATTATTTTTCGAAGACATTATTAAAATCTTTCATTTAAACTTATAAAAATGCCATACATTCCAATATTATTGAATATTCCATAAACTTTTATATCCAAAATAATTTCCAATAAATTATTTTATTTTCCCACCACCTTTATTTATTTGCTTCAATCCAGATTTAAAACTCTGTAAATAATTTTCTAAAGCTTCTAAAAATCATTTATAACCGAAAAATCAATCGAACGCCCAAAATATAAATCATGGAACAAAATTCTTCAAAATCATCAATATAAATTTTATCGTTTAGCCCGAGTCGAATTATATCGAATTCCATCCATCTGTACGATGCACATAAGTATATAAAATAAACTATACATCAAAATGCAATCGGACAACATCTCATTTGCATTTTGGACAACCCAACATATACAAAATTGCTCAATCTAATCCAAAACCATATCCAATACCGCACCCTCAAACCAATATTCTGAAGAAACATTTCATCCAAGCAATTCAATCAATAATCTCAATCAATTCAACCAAGCAATGCAATCAATATCGGGTTACACACAGACACACACACAAACACACACACACACACACACACACATATAGCAGATAATGAAATAGAAATAGATGTGAGTGTGAAAAACTCACCAAAAATTCCAAGCAAGAATACTAGCAACTACATCATTGCCCTTCGCCATTGTTAATGCTGCACCATCCACCATCGCGATGTCCTAGGTCACGTTTACCAATTTTCAACCGTCACTTTCCAAAATCCTAACACTAAGATTGCAGGTCACCACCTAAACATGGCCGCACTGCACTTGTTTTCCCTGCATCGCAACCGCCTTCGCCCTACGTCAACACATGGCCGCACGAATGCACGCGCGACTCCAGATCACGATGCCTCACTCCACTCGCGTCGCTTCTCTGGGTCATATCGACCTTGCCCAAACTGCCCTACGCATCTCCTCCCCTTTTGTTGCCATCGACGTCGTCAAGCTCGGTAGGTTGCACGCGTGTTTTTTTTTTGCAATCAATTTCGTGTACCATTGGGGCTATGGAAAAGGGGTTGAAGTCGGTTTTGATTTGGAGCTGGTGATTGGGGTTTAGGTTAGAAAATGGAGGATGAATGTTTCGATGGGTTTGGGGCTGAATGTGGGCTTGTTCTAATTATTTTTCTATGCTTGTTTTTATTTTCTTTTAAGTAACTTCTTCATTTATTTATAAACATATTTCAATCCAATTTAGTTTGACTTACTCTTTATTTTACAAAGTATAATCCGATAACTGCACAATTTTATCCGATTAGACACTTGTATATTTTTGTTTAATTATCCATTGTTCCAACGTAAGGTAAATTTATTTTTCTACTATTTCAATCCTATAAAAATTATTTATACATCAAAATATTTTGTATTGATTAAAACATTTTATTCAATTTCGTTATATTACTTGAAAAGAATTTATTAAGTTAATTCAATTTATTAAAACAATTTTTTTTATTAATTAGCCTTCAATTAAATAAATATTTACTTTCAAAATAATAATTATCAAATATCAAATTCAAACCATTTTATTTTAATTAAAAAAAATTACGCCGTAGAAAGTATGGTTGTTACAATCTTCCCCTTAAGAAAATTGTGTTCCCGCAGTTTCTTATAGTGAGACGTTAAACACAACTCAAACCCGAACATTTTTCGTATTCTACAAACACTTATCAACCTAAAACTAGCACAATCTTCTACATGGCTCTTCTGCTTATTATATGTCGTAATTTAAATAGATCCATTCAACGACTTTCTATTTTCGTATATGATAAATTTTGTGAAAATTTTCTAAGTGTCGGGATTTTCCGAAAAATTTAGACAGTTTTCTTCGTATGGAGAGCATTCCGGAAAATCAAAACACAAATATATCACAATACACACATACATCTCAACACGAGGCAACCCAAAACATGGGAAATCAATATGGTATCACATTATATATCGGTGTATCATAAAAATGTACCTTTTTACTAGTGTTTTAAACAAATTTGCTTATTACTAAGCGACCAAAAGCATGCAATCATCACAAAGTAATCCAAATAAGCTACTTGAGTACCTATACTCAACTCAAATTTAAATATTAGTCACATATGGTGAAGTATAGTAAGTATGCATTCATGTAAAGCAAAAGAAATGCAACATTCATTTTTAATCCACTTTCTAGCAAAATTTCAAACATCAAAACCACCAAATTAAATAATAGTTTCTAAGAGTAAGTCATTATATAACGAGTTAGCTTTTAAAAACATCTTTCGGATTGCAAAAATGTGGATTACAACTCAAGTTATAGGGAATTTTCTAAAGACATGGAAATCAGGTTTTTCAATATAAGCATAGGCCCACTTTTACAATTTGCGTTTTTAGCGTAGAAAACGTAAAAAAATTTCAAAACACTTGAAACAAAAGTTATTGCTTATGTTCTTAGCTTTCTAGATAGGGCAAAATCATTTAAATCAGACAAACTGTTTGAAAGTTGTGGTCAAATGAATTGCAGCGATGTTACATGAAATTTCAAATTTCAGAACAGCAGTATACATTGTATTTAATTCATGTTTAAATCATAACTAACTTCAAAATTTCGCATTGCATTTTAAGTGAAAATTGTTCTCTAATAACATATCTTTCTAATGAAACTAGCTTTGTCAAAAATGGATCGATGGTTTGAGATTTATAATCAAAATAAATCAGTGTTTTTTTAATCTCGACATTCTACACATTGTTCAAACCAATTTTCCTATTCAAAGAGCATTTTACCAATACAAATTCCAAGTTTTATCAACATCAAACAAATACTCAAGATTCTAGCACTCACTCTTGTCTTATTTCCTACATCATTACTTACATATCTCTGTGCATAAAAATTCAAAATTTTAGAAGCAAACTGTAATGACTTGGAATTTTTCGTCATTTGATTTTGAAATATTTAATTCATTTTGAATATTGAAATATTGGCTCTAAAGGTTAAATAATTTAAAATTCAAATATTGGGATTTATTTGAATATATGAATGGTCAATTTAACACTTGAATAGTGATTTTAAATATTTGGATTTTAATGGAATATCAATTCTATGGGTTAAATGGACTTGTTAAACTCCTTTTAAATCAATAAATAATAATGGTGAATTCATTTTGTAAATTTATTTTCAGTAATAAATGGTTCAGATAAATGGTTCGAATAAATAATAAGAACAGGAAAATGGGCACAAAGACAAAGTTAGAAAAAAATTAGGCTAAAGGACAACAAGTTTGTTTTTTAGACTGAAGGACAATGCTAGTTATAACTATCATTTTGTATAGTGTAAAACTGAATATAATGCTAGATATAACTAGCATTTTGTATAGTGTAAAAGTTGAATATAATACTACTTATAACTAGCATTTTTCCTTTAGTCTAAAAATGAAATTTGGTGTCCTTCAGCCTAATTTTTTTTAAACTTTGTCCTTTTCCCTAATTCCCTCTAATAAGAAATTTTATTTTTATTATATCGACTCAATTTTTATTGACATATTTTTAATTTAATTTATTTGATTTTTCCATAATTTTTAATTTGAAATTATTTGAATTATCGTTTGATGATTTTTCGCCAAACGGCAGCGTTTTTGTGATTTTTCAAAATTCATTAACTAGTGTGTAAAGACCGGCAAATTTATCACTTTGATAAATTATATTTATATTTGAAATATTCAAATACAGGATTATATAACATAAACTATAATGTTTTGAACCATAAATAATGATGGAAAACTTGTTTAAAGGTATATTAACAAATATGGATATTTGGGAATTTTCATCAGAAAAATGACGAAAATCAGCTTTTAGGAAAATTGAGGTTTTCTCTATATTAAAGCGAATGAAACTGGATTACACTTATTTATCCATCTAAGAAAGAATATGAAATAATTATTATTAATTTTATTTTTAAAGTAAAATATATTTATGACATCATCACGGATATCATCACTCTATATATTTTCTGGAAATTTAAATTAAGTTTAAATAACCAAATTATTGTTTTAAAATGATAATAATCCATTTTAATTAGTTATATAGTGATAATAAATCATTTATAATTGTTTTGTAAAGATATATACTTGTTTTAAAAATATAAGAAAACTCATAACGCTTTGTCGATACGACAACATTTTTTGTAAACACTTGTTTAATATTAATTTATATTGTCTTATAATTCAAATGAGCACGTATTAATTATTCTAAAATGATAACAAAAATATTTTCAAGATTTTTTTACAAATATATATAGTTTAACAGAGAAGTAAAAATATGATCGAAAATCAAAAATCAGACCTCGGATTCGCAAATGTTTGACGAACGGAAGTTGTAATCGAACGTTGCGCCATGGGTTGTCATATATGACATATATATGAATGCATACATGTCATAACACATATACACATAAATATACATATAAGAAGTTACCATGTACATTAGTTATTTACACAAGGTAAAAGTTATAAATATCATGATATTTACTTAACCAAATCAAAACGAAACTCACCATCACTTACACGCACATGGGGTGGCACATGAGGTGGCACATGGGGGGGGGGGGGTGGGAGGGGGAAGTCATGGCTAAGGGATGATGGGAGGGGAGAATGACGATGTTGGGAGATATTTTTTACTTTTACTTAAGTGATAAGCTTCCAAAATGCTATAAATAGCACCCAACCCCTTCACTTATTCTCATACCATTTCTCTTCTTCTTCCTTCTTCTTGAGCTCTAACAGCTCTTCTTTAATGGCTTCCAAGCCTTGAAGAAAAAGTTAGCAAAGTTATGACAAAGTAAAGTCAAAAATATATACATATAAGCTATGTTGCTACCACCTCAAAATCAAGTGCCAAAACCCTTCCCAACTCTTCAAAACCCACGACCACCCTCGTCCACCCTACTTGGCTGAGCAAGCCACCTCCCAAGGTCAATGAAAGAAGAAAGGAGGAAGATACAGGAAGCTTCAAAGTGAAGATAGTGGAGAGAAGTGCTGTTGAAGAGCCGTTGGAATCAATGGAGAAGCTTCAGAAAAGTTTGGGATGGAGAAGGAAGTGATGGTGTGAAGCATAGTGATATGTGCTTGAATATTGTTAGGAAGAGGATTGGGTTTGGTTTGGTAAAATGATTTCTTATATGGTTATTTAATATGTTTGGATGATGATTGGTTGATTATATGATTGCTTGACGTGGAAATAATTCACGTTAAATATACATCGAATTTACACAAAGGAAATCACTTTCCTCTATGAATTATAAAAGTATTGCAGTATGGTTAAACCTCTTTAAACAAGAATAAAATGGTTTAAAATGGTTTATAAATGTTTTATAAACATTAAACCTCAATTCGGAAAAGTTTTGACAAGATACGAAATTGAAGTCAAAATAGGTGCGTTGCGTAACGGCAATTCGCGATTTCGCGCCACAAAAGTTAAATCAATGTGTAGAATGGAATACAGCTCGGAATTATTCAAAATATTTTTTCCGAACTCTTAGAACTATAGTTTTCAAATAAAGAAGAAAAAAATTAAGATTTCATTTTATAAATTTTGAGATATGTCCAAATCAAATTTCCAAAAACATCGCGTTTTGGCAGTTCATAAAATATGTATTTCAACTCTTTAAAATGGATGTTTTTAAATCTTTAAAAATATGAAATAAATTTCATAAATATGTTAAAATGTTTTAAAAAGGATTTGAGTTATTAAAATGAACATAGATGAAAAGAAATTAGTGTTTTGAACAAAGAAGCTTTAAAACACTAATCCTAGCAGTTTTTGTAGCGGTATTATGGTTTTTAACTTAATTATTCTTTCCCGATCTTTTTAGTAATCTTTTCAAAATGAATAATTAAGTATTTTGAAGATGATTCGGAAGTTTTATGATTATTTTAAAGGAGTTTTAAATAAATGGTTAAAGGAAAAAAAATTTAAACAATATTTGGAATTATGTTAAGTAAATGAAAATCATATCTAAAAAGATCATATAAAAGAGATTAGAGTTGATCAAATAACTTGACCACCTTATGGGTGTTAGAGAGATAGTCTCTAGATTCGAGCTTGGAAAATTAATGTATGGGTTTCGCTCTAGCTATCCGGACTGCCCCAACGGGGGGGGGGGGGGATAGTAAATTTGATTTACTCGGACCACATTTTTCTAAGATAAAAAGAGATTTGGAGATTTCTAAAAGTTAAACAAGATTTTAGAATAATAAGATTTTGGTGATATAAGAAATGTATTGGTTAAACTCTATATTAAATTCCGATGAGGGAACTATTAGTTATGACATTGTTATATGTTCAAAACTTAACCCCTGTAGTGATAAAAATCAATAACAACATTAGTTAAGTGCATTGGTGGCTATTGGCCTCAATTTAGTATTTGGAAATACTATTAATTTCCATTTGGCTTGAACTGCTTTCTGATTCGGAGAATGATTTCAAATTCTGAACTTTAAGTTTGCTGGAATATTTTTATTTAAGTAGATTTTGAACTTCCCTATTTTACCCCAACCTTTTTTACTTAATTTTTTTCTAACCCATTTAGAAGTGTTTTAAAGTTGTTTAACTATCATGTAATAATGATTTAAAATTGTTTAACTATTGTTTAATAATGTTTAAAAGTGGGTTGTTTCAATTTAATATTGTTTAAAAGTTATTTAATGATATTTTAATGTTGTGGAAAGTTGTTTATTTAAATAATTAATATTGTTTGAAGATAACAATTATTATTTATTAATAACATTTGGAAGTTAATTATTTATCATAATAAGGGTTTTGAAGATTAATTATCATATTAATATTGTTTGAAATTATTAACTACGATATTAATAATGCTTTGAAGTTATTTATTATTATACTAATAATGTTTTGAAGTAATTTTTTTTATTAATGATGTTCTAAAAGAAATTGATTGTGTTATTAATGTTGTTGAAAAGTTAATTTATTAGTTATTTATGATGTTTAAAGTTAGTTAATTTATCCGATTAATTGTATTTATAAATAATAAATTGATTTATAAATGAATTTCATATAATAAAGATAGTTTTGGATTTTTATAAAGGGGTTTTAGAAAATATTTTTATAAAGTAATTTTACAAGGTGTTTTTATAAAGGTTTTATAAAGGATTCATATAAATAATTTTTACGAAGGAGTTTATAAAGGGGAAAGAGTTATAAATTGGTTTATGGATTTATAAAAGAGCTTTATAAATGGTTTTAGGAATTTACAAAAAGGGTTTTATAAATTGTTTTGGGAGATTTATAAAAGAGTTTTATAAATGGTTTTAGAGATTTACAAAAAAAGTTTTATAAATTTAGAGTTGTATAGAAAAGGGAATTATAAAAGAAGATGAGATTAATTTTCAAAACCGATCTTTAAATAATTGTGGTGATATGGAAAACATCTTTCCATACTTAACACCAAAAGTAAATCTTTCTCAGTGTTTTTTGTGAATATACGTATTCCATTGAGATAAGTATATGGATATTCCAAGTATTGAAAAGAGTATAAAGGATTTGTGAGTATATCTTTGTAAAAGTATTTGATACAAGTATTTACAAAGTGATTTTAAATTAATGAAAGGATTAAATAAAGAGGTTAGTAGTTGTTTATGTGCTTAATCAATGGTGATTTCCCTATGGAAATAAATCCTTGATTTGATTGATGCTTGTTTATTTATTTGATAGTTAAATAACTGACTATCAAATCTTGACCTGTTTTGACTTTGGAAGTAAATAAAAAGCTTCACGTGTTCATACAGTTTGAGTTCCTTCAGGAGTACTCATTTTGGTGAAATGTCTCTAGCTTTAAGGGATATTAGAGATCCTCTTGGGACTCTAGTATAATCCGCTTACTTCTAAAAGAACCGGTAATGAGTCAACCGAAAATTATTGATTGTTGGTTCGAAGAGACAAGGATCAGATATATTATTGAAAACCACTTCGAACCGGCATAAGCGTGCAAATTGAAGACATATTGAAGATGATTGAAGACAAAGCTTTTGAAGTGCAAGGGCTACTTACTACTAATCCCGAGGGTGGTTTCAAATTGTATGTAGTAGAGGTAGTGCCTTCGATTTCGTTCAGACCCAGAAAGAATTGTATGGATGAATGCTGGCATTACATTTCTGCTTGGAGGGCAGTGTTAGCATTCCAAGATGATTTTCTATATAAAAAGGTAATCGTAGCCTCAAGCCTCATCAACCGGTAAATGAATAAAGCAGGGATGTGCCGCTTGGCTACGTGGGTCGCTCCCATCAGGGTATGATAATCCCTTATCTAGAGTCGATATCTATGTATGTTTCAGGATCCATTATGGTTGTTGACAACCAAAGGGGTTATAGTATTTGGCGCTATCCAGTAAGGGGTAGGGTTGGTCCTAAGTAGCAGAGGTGCAACGTATTGTTGCCTCCCGTACATTTTATCTAGAGGTGTATGGATTCGGTGGGTAGACCCTTAAACTTTCATCGTTGGAATCCAATTTTCAATACGAGCCATCGGAATTGATTTTATATCTATAATGCTGAAACATGAGATGCAAGCATTCCAACTATATTCAATATTTATTTTACACCTTAGACATTATTATAATATCAGAAGAATTCTTATAGAAATGTTTTGGTTATCATAAGATAAAAACATGTCGGTATTTATGTGTGGCGTGGTCTTTTGAGATACCTTTTATATGAGGGGTTTTATAAATATAGAAATCAATATGATTTGATAGAGTTTTCTCATGCTGGTTTACCAGACTGATCCGGGTGTTATTTTCTTATAATGC
This sequence comes from Allium fistulosum, assembly GCA_030737815.1. Lineage (NCBI taxonomy): Eukaryota > Viridiplantae > Streptophyta > Magnoliopsida > Asparagales > Amaryllidaceae > Allium > Allium fistulosum. Next base: position 636,868,586 of record CM060907.1, on the reverse strand, counting down.
TTCGGTCAGACCGAGCATATTTATAGATTAAGTTTGGATACTTGGAGCTTCATGAGACGAATTGGATGCCTCCAAGTCGTATTTACGTATATTTTATTTCCGCTGCATTAGTTGTTTATTTAACAGCAATTGTGAGAACTGGTTGTTATAATTATCCAGGTTGTTGATTGATTAGTTGAATCTGATTGATATATGTATAATAGAGTTCAATTTTTCCTTTGTAAAGATCTATTGTATATTATATGTTACTCATCATGACGTGAGATTATGTTCTATCTTTTCTTTATTTCTCCCCAACAATCTGTCTTTCCGACAGTTGGAAGCTCGACATGTGAATACCGTGGATGTATTAGTGTCGACTTTTAAGGATCGAAAAGGCGGGTAGTTACACGTGGTATTAGAGCTTAGTTTGAGCGAACACCTAGGCTTTGGTGGGGTTAACCCATTTGAGATAGGGTAAGCAAAACCCTAGGATGTGTTTGAATGTGTATATATAAGAGCACATATTTGTTACTGATTATAAAATATTTTATATTGTGTTGATTTATCGGTTGAGTGGTCTATAAATTTCGGTCGATGCAGAAGGAACAACTATATCGACAGGGTCCTAAACATTGAACCATTCAAACTTATACAATTTTTTTTGAAAATTGGGTAAATGAAATAATTTTACCTAGATTATATTTTATAAATGGAAAGAATAATTTTCAAAAATTAATATAGTTATATATTGTGTGTTTGTTTGTTAGAGAGCAATAATATTTGATTATTATCATTTATTGTTAATTAGTTGTGCTCATATAGTTATGAGCCTTTACTGCTGGTTAAATTAAGTACCAACACCTTATGAATTCAGTTTCACAGTTTGACTATAAAGTGTTCGATGGTAATATTGAGTTGAGTTTTAATTGTAATAAAAGTTGTTTATCATAATCTATACAAAGAGAAACAATTATGAAATGATCTTATAGAAGAAGTGAAATTATATAAGTAGGATTTATAATATAGTTAATAAATAAGGATTTAAAACCGAGAATTTGAGTACTTAAATTCCGAAGATTTGAAATTGTTTTTCAAAGTGTTATGAGAAATAATAATAGTATTGTTTGGAAGTATATGTAGAATATAAATATTTTTAAAGGGTTTCTAAAAGAGATAGAAAGCACTAAACTCACTTTATTCGCTGGAAAAAATGCTAATAATGACTACAACATCATCGTTGTTCATTTTCGAGTTTCTAAAGTGAGGAACTGCTACCGTAATAGAAATTGGTTATTGAGTTGTTTTGGGTAAAACAAATTTGTTTAAAATTCCCAAAGAATGATTTGATATATAAAGGAGATATGCATATGATTTCAAATGATTTGAAATAAAACCGGGTGTTTAAATTGTTAAATTTTCAGCTAAGTGATATTATAGACTCAAGTATCTTATCCATTAGGGTAGTTTGGTTGGTGCATCTCATTATGACATGTTATTTGATAAAAAAATTATTAAAATGAAATGGAAATTTTTGGAGATTTTAGACAGTTGGAAATTCCTAAATGTGTATAGAAATTGAAGTTGGATGTTTTTGGTGAAATTATAAGGAAATAGGTTTTTATAACATATGATTTGAAAAATAGTAAGTTAAACAAGTTTAAATTTGTTGAATATCCTGGTTAAGTAAAACAAATCTGGTATTGTATATACTCTTAGGAAGTAGAAGAGTATTTTGCAAATATGAGCTTGACTTATAGAATGTTAATAGACTTAAGTAACATTTCTTAAGTCAAATATTGACTCTTTGGAAGTAATAAAAATCTTGGGAAATGTTTTATTAATGAAGATAAGTCCTTATAAAGTGTTTGTAGGCTTTAAATAATATGTTATGAAATGACTCGGAAAGTGAATATTAAGAATATAAACTTAAATTTTAAAGTGTTGATAAAACGTAAGTTGTGTTTTAAAAATGTTTATAAACTTAATTAAGATTTTATGAAATAGTTCATAAATAATTTTAGTATTAAAGGGAATATACTAAGAAATAATAAATGTGAATTAAAATTACTGGTATAGTTAAGAAAAGTAAATTTGAAAATTGAGCTATGAGATGAAATTTAACTTAAGTAAAGTTAAATAAAGTGATTTATGAAATGGGTTGTAAATAAATTTTAGTATTAAAGGAAATACTATTGGAAAATTAAGTGTGATATAAAATCGAATGTGAATAAAAATAATTTTATATAATTTAGGAACCAATAGAATAAATACGTAGGATGTACGTAGGTCATTTTATTCACATAACTGATTTTGATCCAGTTTTGAGTACACGATTTCGAGGTAATTTACACTGGTCCAAACATGGAATTTTCGCTCGATTCTTGACGGAAAACACTCAATATGGAATTTTGATTTGAATCCAAAGTTTTCTATCATAATATATTGCTATGCAAGGAGAATGTCGATTTCTAATCAAGGAACCGGATAGGAGTCCGCACTAGAGAATCGATTGAGTGATACTAGTTCGGAAGTGAAATTTGTTGTGATCGAGCGAGCGATCAGATTGATATTGCGTATGGATGATATATGTACAACGTACGGGCCTTAATATGATTATATAATTTTTACATTTATAAATGCAAATTATATGGTTGGATATATTTGTAAGTGAGATGCAAGTGCATGAAAGCAAAGGCTAATTGACGTTTTTGGTTTCATGTGTAAAGTTTGGCTGTCCGACTAATAGGTACATGTTTATATTTTGTTTGGTTTGATGGTTTTATGTCCAGATATGGGAGGTCGCTTGGTATTTATATTCTTTAGTTTGATTTGGGCCCGTAGTGGTGATTTGTAGGTTTTCTGATAGAGCCGCGCAAAGGAGACGCTGCCAACATTTTCCGTAACTTTAAAGTCTTAGAAATTTAAATAAACCATTCAACTAATTGATTTTGAAAAGTTAATGGGTTTGGAGGCATTTTCCTTGCTGTGGCAATTTCGGGGATGAAATTCTTTTAAGGGGGAAAAATGTAACGACCTGGAATTTTTGGTCATTTGATTTTGAAATATTTACTTCATTTTAAATATTGAAATATTGGTTTTAAAGGTTAAATAATTTGAAATTCAAATAATAGGATTTATTTGAATATGTGAACGTTCAATTTAACACTTGAATAGTGATTTTAAATGGAATACCCATTTTATGGGTTAAATGGAATTGTTAAACTCCTTTTAAATTAATAAATAATAACAGTGAATTCATTTTGTAAATTTATTTGCAGTAATAAATGGTTCAGATAAATGATTTGAATAAATAATAAGAAATTTTATTTTTATTATATCGACTTGATTTTTATTGACGTATTTTTTATTTAATTTGTTTGGTTATTTCATAATTTTTAATTTGAAATTATTTGAATTATCATTTGACGATTTTTCGCCAAACAACGGTGTTTTTGTGATTTTTCAAAATTCAATAACCAGTGTATATTATTATTGTTTTGATGGCACATCGCTATTTTGAATACGGTCGTATTTTTGTTCTATCATTCGAAGTTCGTACGTGAACAGAAATCTGTGCGGCGAAATGCCGGAAATCACAAATTAAATATAAATCAAACCCTTAACTAGATCATTCCACACGTTTCCTCATCTTTTCCTTGTGTTGTTCCATTCATCTTTCTCGAATCTAAAAATAAGAAAGTTTTCAAACTTAAAAATTCAAAATCACAAAATCTACTCAACGAAAAATTATAAAATAAGTATCTTTGGAATCCTTGGAGAGATATGTACAAGTTGATGTGTGTTTGGATGGGTGCGTTTCATCTCTAGAAGCTGATAATATATGGACGTGAGGCATAGCAAACTAGGGTTAGAAAATTTGAGTGATTTAGGTGACGGGAGGTGATGGAGTTTGTTGCATTGGATTTCTTAGGTTGAGGGGCATCCGGTGGCCGAGTTTGAGGTAGTGTAGTCATGGGAGGGGGTCCGACCTTTTAGACAGTAAGGGGGCTGTATGGATGGATTTTGGAAGAGGGGATCAGACTTGGTGTGACGGTAATGGCCGAAGTGAGTTCGCGAAGTGGAGTTCATTGGTGGTGGTGGCTCGTCGATCTGTTGAGTGAGGAGGAAGAATAGAGGAGAGAGAAGAAGAGAAGGAGTGGGTTGATGCACGACATTTTGTACATGCTTTGGTAATTAGTGAGTGGGAGGGAAGGATTAGAAGAGGGTAATGATAGTTTGAATTGTAAATAAGTATTTAATTAATGTTATTTAAAATCAATAATATAAATTGTATAACTCTCTCATACGAGGTCCAATCGAGACAAACCTTTTGCGTTGCGCAAGTTACGACGATAGCTTCACGATGGAGCAGGTTTGGTTGAATTTGGAGCAAGTGAAAATTTGGGTTAAAATCAGACGTCGTTTGATTTTAGTTTAAATTGGAACGCCAAAGCGTCTGTTGGAATCTCTGTGAGTTAAACTGACATTTTTCGTTAATCAATAAGATATATAGTAGATTAAATTTCATTGCTTTTGTTGGTTGAAATTATTAGCTGATTAGCTAAAATATCCACTTTCAATAGCAGTTAATATTTAAAATTTAAATACAGGAAAATTTGTAGAGAAATCCGGATTTCTCACCGTAATAATTTTTAATTTTCAGTTATATATCCCTGTTGATTTTATTTCATTTATAACTCCGTTATATAGATTGTTCCTTGTTGAACCTTGATTTTTAGCACTATTAGTTATGACATTGTTATATGTTCAAAACTTAACCCCTGTAGTGATAAAAATCAATAACAACATTGGTTGAGTGCATTGGTGGTTATTGGCCTCAATTTAATATTTGAAAATACTATTAATTGCAATTTGGCTTGAAATTGGTTTTTGATTCGGAGAATGATTTCAAATTCTGAACTTTGGGTTTTTTGGAATATTTTCATTTAAGCAGATTTGAACTTCTCTATTTTACACCAATTTTTTTATTTGTTTTTTCTAGCCCATTTAGAAATGTTTTAAAGTTTTTTAACTTTCATTTAATAATGATTAAAATTGTTTAACTATTGTTCAATAATGTTTAAAGGTGGGGTTTTTCAATTTAATATTGTTTTAAAGTTATTTATTAATATTTTAATATTGTGGAAAGTTATTTATTTGAATAGTTGATATTGTTTGAAGATAATAATTATTATTTACTAATAATATTTTGAAGTTAATTATTTATTATAATAAGGTTTTTGAAGATTAATTATCACATTAATATTGTTTAAAATTATTAACTATTATATTAATAATGTTTTGAAGTTATTTATTATTATACTAATAATATTTTGAAGTAAATTAATATTTTTATTAATGATGTTCTAAAAGAAATTAACTGTGTTATTAATGTTGTTGAAAAGTTAACCTATTATTTATTTATGATGTTTAAAGTTGGTTAATTTATCTGATTAATTGTATGTATAAATAGTAAATTGATTTATAAAGGAATTTCATATAATAAAGATAGTTTTGGATTTTTATAAAGGGATTTTAGAAAAGATTTTCATAAAGTAATTTTATAAGGGATTTTTATAAAGGTTTTATAAGTAATTTTTATAAATAATTTTTACGAAGGAGTTTGTAAAAGGGAAAGAGTTTTATAAATTATTTTATGGATTTATAAAAGAGCTTTATAAATGGTTTTAGGAATTTATAAAAAAGAGTTTTATAAATTTTTTTGGGAGATCTATAAAAGAATTTTATAAATGGTTTTAGAGATTTATAAAAGGAGTTTTATAAGTGATTTTAGAGTTGTACAGAAAAGGGAATTTATAAAAGAATATAATATTAATTTTCAAAAATGATCTTCAAATAGTTATGGTGATATGGAAAACATCTTTCCATACTTAACAAATCTTTCTCAATGTTTGTGAATACACTTATTCCATTGAGATAAGTATATGGATATTTTTTCAAGTATTGAAAAGAGTATAAAGGGTTTGAGAGTATATTTTTGTAAAAGTATTTTGATATAGGTATTTACAAAGTGATTTTAAATTAATGAAAGGATTAAATAAAGAAGTTAGTGGGTGCTTATGTGCTTAACCAATGTTGATTTCCCTATGAAATAAATCCCTGATTTGATTGATGCTTTTTTGTTTATTTGATAATTAAATAACCGACTATCAAATCTTGGCCAGTTTTGACTTAGGAAGTAAATAAAAAGCTTCATGTGTTCATACGGTTTGAGTTCCCACGGGAGTATTCATTCTGGTGAAACGTCTCTAGCTTTAAGGGATATTAGAGATCCCCTTGGGACTGTAATATAGTCCACTTACTTCTAAAAGAATCGGTAATGAGTCAACCATAAATTATCGGTTGTTGGTTCGGAAAGACTGGGATCGTATATATTATCCGAAAACCACTTCGAAGCAGCATAAGCGTGTGAAATAAAGACATCTTGAAGATGATTGAAGACAAAGCTTTTGAAGTGCAAGGGCTACTTGCTATTAATCCTGAGGGTGATTCCAAAATGGATGTAGTAGAGGTAGTGCCTTCGGATTCGTCCAGACCCAGAACGAACTTGTATGGATGAATGTTGGCATTGCATTTTTTCTTGGAGGGCAATGTTAGCATTCCAAGATGGTTTGCTATATAAAAAGGTAATCGTAGCCTCATCAACCGGTAAATGAATAAAGCAGGGATGTGCAGCAGGGCTATGTGGGTCGCTCCTATTAGGGTATGATTATCCCTTATTTAGAGTCAATATCCTGTATGCTTCGGGGCCCAATATGGTTGCTGATCAACCAAAAGGCTGATCATATTCAGCGCTATCCAGTAAAAGGTAGAGCCAATCCTGAGTAGCAGAGGTGCAACGTGTTGTGGTCTCCCGTACATTTTATCTAGAGGTGTACGGATTCGGTGGGTAGGACCTTATCCTTTCATGGTTGGAATCCATTTTCCAATACGAGCCTTCGGAATTGATTGTATATCTATTTTGCTGGAACGTGAGATGCAAGCATTCCAGCTCTATTCAATATTTATTTTAAACCTAAAAAATTATGTTAATATCAGAAGGTTCCTTATATAAATGTTTTGGTTATCGTAAGGTAAAAACCTATCCGTGTTTATGTGTGACGTGGTCTTACGAGATACCTTTTATTTTGAAGGGATAAATAAATATAGAAATCAATATGATTTGATAGAGTTTTATCACATTGGTTTATCAGACTGATCCGGGCGTTATATTCTTATAATGCTCAGATCAGACCGAGCATATTTGCAGATTCAGTTTGGATACTTGAAGCTTCAAGAAACGAGCTGGATGCCTCCAAGTCGTATTCTCGTATATTTTATTTCTGCTACATTAGCTATTTATTTAATAGCAATTGTGAGAACAGGTTGTTATAACTGCTCAGACTGTTGATTGATTAGTTGACTCTGATTGATATATGTATAATAAAGTTCAATTTTTTCTTTGTAAAGATCTGTTGTATATTATATGTTACTCGATACGATGTGAAATTCTGTTCTGTCTTTTCTTTATTTTTCCCCAACAATCTGTCTTTCGAGCGCTTGAAAGCTCGACATGTGAATACTATGGATGCAGTAGTGTCGATTTTTATGGGTCGAAAAGGCGGGTCATTACACAAACTTTCTTCATTGCTATCTTTTATTAATTTCCCTGTAGGCGTTTAAATCTTATGTGCATAGCCTTATTTCTTGCTTGCAAATAACCAAATAAACTACAAAATTAATATAGCATGGTATAAGCATTTAAAATCGCTATTGGACACTGGGCTATGGTGAAAATATATCTTACACACGCAGAATACTTTACTCTCCCATGGCTACTATAATAAAAACATACTCAATGCACTGACTTGACAAATAGACAATGCATTCATCGAAATATACATGATAACTTAATGTAGAATAGTTTATACTATTCAACAAATCACTCATCAAATAAATAAATTTTTGGTTTCTACCTTATTAAATTCATTTTATTAATACTTGTATAAAATATCTCTTTCTTAACTCATAGGTGTATTTTCAAAAATCCCTTAACACTTTCACTTCATTTTTCGTTTTCTTCTTCAAACCACATATTTTTTTTATATTTTAAATCTTTCATAAGTCATGAATATCTTCAAGATATCAATTAATAAAGTCACATATCCATGTATAACATTATACACCAATTACCATTGATAAACCAGATAGCATATATTAAAATCTTCTTTCCAAAAAAACTAAGAGTTGCAAAATTTTGAATTCTCTTTAACAATTTAAACTTATAAAGTTGAAAATTATTTTTTCCACACACCTATCATTTATTCAATAAATAAATAAATAATTTTTTTCAGTGAATTATTTTTCTTTTGAAATGATTTCAAACATCTTTCCATAATATATTTATTTATTTATTTCTCTATAGAAAATTTATCCTCAAACTCAAAACATATTTATTATTTATTCATATATGTTTATTTCATCAGAAAATTCCTCTTTAATTCTACTAAAAAGACCATATATTTACATTCAATGATACACAAATTAATTTATATCAAGATATATAACATCATTGTACCGCAAATTTAGCGATTTGTCTCACCAATTGACTGCAATGTTGACTGTCTAGGATAAAATATCAATATTGCCTCACCATTGATCTCAACTTCACACTAAAATTCAATGGTTGCATACATTGTTTAAAATATACAAAATACGAAATAAATAACATATTCGTTCTCCAAATAGTATATTATTCTACAAAACAATATACAATTCTGAATAAAATATTTTTGATATCGTTTCAAAACATCGTGTCTGTAACAACCCGGTATTTCGTACCGATTAACTATCGTCTTTAGACGATTTCTTTTCCTAGCTAGTTACTATTGGGATTTGAATCAAAGTTGAAATTCGTTTGGAAAGTGGTTAAGTGTTGTTTGGGTTTTAAATATTAATCTCAGCCCATTTGAAGCCGTGATAGTATTCAGCACCCAACCCCCTCCCTTTCCTCCATTCGTTAACCCTAGGCCCAAATTCGAGATCAACAAAATAATGGCGACAAAACTTAGGGCTTCAGCGATTTTCTTTCGATCTCCTGCTCCTTGATTTCTTGTTGCTTTATCCGGCTACTTCAACGAGTTCGATGCTTGCTTCTGGAGTCGATCTCCATAAATTTTCGTTCGTCTTCGCTTCGGTGAAAGGTGAGTAATTCCCCTTACTCACATCTACTTCGAACCGTTCGAACTTGACTGTAAAGCTTGATTTTTTGTTTGATGTTGAACTGCATATATTTTTTTTGGGCTTCGGCTTTGAAACATTTGCAATGCTTGGTCCCCTTCGGTTTCATTATCTCTGGGCAGCTGTTCATTTGAGTTTGTGGATTGCTACTGCTGTTTTGGTTTGTAGTTGTGTTGTCGTTACCAGACTCAAATTCTTGTACCAGGTCTTCTGGCCTTACTGTATCTTCATTTGTATATATATGCATTCATGTGTATATATATATGATTGTTATTACTTTTGGTCATTTTCTTGTACCTTTTGAGCTTGAGCTCACTGTGTTGTTTCGACCAGTCCACTTTTGATTTCACTGCATATGTTTTGAGTCACTGTTGCATACTTATCCATTATATAGTCCCTAATATCGAGTTGTGAACATGAGTTAGGTTCCATCGAGCCTGAATTTGTACTCTGGTAGTCATTATGCATCCCTTACCTGTTACAATGGCAGTGGATAGAATGCCTGTTCTTTGTCCTGTTTACTCAAGTTTGTTTATCGAGTTACATCTGCGTGTAGTTTGGTTGGCATCGATCTGTAGTTGTCTCCATCCTGTATATTTGTCTGCAGTATTATTATATTCACTTGATAGCCAAGTGGGTCATTTTAGTTGGACTTATTCACTTATGGTTTCACTATATGGCAGTGCATTTTTGGTGAGATGAGTATTTTGACTTATATTCAGTTTCATAAGCATTGATCTGGAGTGTTGGTTTCATTCAGTCTTCACTTGAGCCTGATTTTAAAGGGTATGCACACATGTTGTTGCATCACTTGTTGTCATGCCCATGCTCAATATTGTTCTGCATACATTTATATAGGTGTGCATGATTTTTACTTCATTGTTTAATTGCATATAAACTTGGATTTTTGTGCACTTGCCTCTGTTCGAGTCTGATACTTTTTGAGGCTTCCATTGGTTAGCTTGTAGTTCATGTACACTCTGATTTACCACTTGCTGCCGTATGTTGTACACGTTACTCTTGTAGTGTGTTGGTATTTTTGTCTGCACTTCGATCATATATGTCGTTGCATTTCCAGTTTCATTTAGTTGACTCTGTTCAACCTCACTTCAGGTTGCCCAGGCTTGACCTTGTTGGATTCTGACACATGCTTTGGGTACTTTACTTGTTGTTTTACATGATGCTCCTTTTTGACTTGACGATGACCTTGTCTTCGGCAAGTGAGTTGACCTGGTATTTTGCCTGATCCTTTTGGTTTGCAGCCGGAAGTAAAAATTGATTTTCTCGAGCATATATGAGTTTAAAATGTTGGTTTCACTGATTATCGATTTCATAAACAACATTGCAGTCTCTGTTTGTAGTTCTGTCCTTTTTCATTCATATAGGAGTTGCATGTGTCTTTCCACTTGATCATTGTATCTTGATTTAGGTTGAGCACCACTGATCTGATAAATTTGTATTTGATCACTATATCTTGTTGGTGACATTATTCTCATTTAAAGTTGCCCTACGTCTTTTTCTATCATGTTGAAATTGAGAACATTGGGGTTGAGTTGTTGTTGCATTAAACCTGGACTTCCTTTGGTTCATTTAATGTTGCCATCTTGTTTGCTTTCACTTTCATTCTGCATTTTCGTTTCTGTTGCATTTTTACCATGCAGAGTCTGATTACTCTGGTTCATGTATGCGCCTGATTTGCCTTTTTGCTGCTGCACTGCCTGGTTTTCGAATCTGATACATTGCATTGATGCCTTGTATCATTTGCATTTTGTCATTTTGCTTTACTGATGACCTTATCTTCTAATGAGGCTGATCTGCGTCTTTTCTGTTGTGTGTTGTAGTGCCATTTCTTTGGTGCTCTCGCCTTTAGTTTGCTATTTCCCTGTGCCTTGCTTTGAGACATGTTGAACTTGTTTCACTTGTTGTCTCTTTCACTGGATACACTGTTTCATTTCACTGATGCAGCCTTGCCCTTAAATACAAGTGGTGGCTGCATTTTCGTAGCAGTTTTACCCTTGTCCCTTGTGGTGACTTTATATTCTGTTGTGGCGAGGCAGTGCACGCGTGCGTGCACTGCAGCCACACCGAATTGACAGATTTTAATCGATATCTCTTTTATTTTTAATTCATCGACCTGTTGCGTAATTCGTAGGCTGTATTGGCGAGGCAGTACACGTTAGCGTGTACTGCAGCCAATTAGCATTGATATTTTTAAATTGACATTTCAATTATTTAAACTGCTTTGGATTTCTGTTTCGTGGATTAACACTGTTTAGTGATATATCTGCCGTTATCCGGTTCTTTTATCGAGAAGTTGGATATACGATATTTCTGTGACTGTCATCTATATTGAGATTGATTATTATTGCTTCTATGCTCTAATAACTGATTTTGAATTAGACTGATCCGAGTATTATTTTCTTTTGAATGTAATACTCGGGTCAGACCGAGTATTTACAGGTTGTAGATTTTTAGCTTTGGGTTGCTGCTAGAGCTATGAAGACTTTTTATATCATTTGAAGTGGTCTTCGTCTTGTTGTAGTTGTCAGTGTGTCTGTTTTAAGATGATAATGTATTCATGTATATTAGTCGATAATGTACTTGTATATATAACTTCTTGAGTTGGCAATTGTAGTTGTATCATTTGTATTGTGTCAAATGTATTGTAACTGATATCAGTTATTGTATATATGAGACTTTTCATTCCATCTGTATTCCGCATTTATGTTATCTGTGTTATTTTTATATCTATTGTTCTAAACTATTATAGCCACTGTGTAGTAGCTTTGAGTTTGTATCGGTATGTCGGATTTTCTCTAAAGATGAAATGCAATGTTTTATTATCTGACATATCGGTGCTCGCACAAAGCAATTACATAGATGGTCGCTCCTCAACAGCCTTATTCTCCGTGCTAGTTGACAGCACTACACCGTAGTGTTCTTGGCTAGCGTGGGTATAGAGGTGGGGCGTTACAGCTTGGTATCAGAGCATGGGGTTTAGGACAATTATAAAACATAACTTAGATGGAACATGTGTTACAACTATTTGTCGATGTTTTATCTCTCATCTTTACATATGACTATTTTTGACTGTTAGGTATGAATTCCTAACGCTTATTCTTGTGATTTCGGCTTTGAATTGATTTAGCCGATGTTGATTTTGTTTTAATTTGGCAAATTAAAGCCATTTTGACTTTTGGACTTTGTTCCACTTTTGTTCTATGCTATGAGTGTCATTGTGTACCTGTTACACTGTGATGAAAAATAGCTGGACCAGTTGCAAATTGAGTAATTTTGATTTCTCATTCACATCTAGTTTGAATCTCAGCGATTTTGAACTTGATATTTTGTGTTTTCCTCATCTTGAATTCCATTCGACTTCGGTCACTTTGTTTTTGAGAAATTGCTAATTTCTTGATTTTCAAGACTCTGATTTTGTTTGCCATTGGTTTCTTTGATAATGATGATTGATTCATTTTGTACTCGACTGCGGCTATTAATTGTTGGCTTCGACATTGACTTGATTCTTACTTTTGTTGAAGTCATTTCTGCATTTCTGCTCGTTTTGCTTTGTTTTTCCAGTTGATAATCGATTCTTCTTTTCTAATTAGTTGTTATCACCTTTGTCGATTTTGATAACTTCTATTTCTGGAATTTTTGGTATTCCTACTTTGATGAATTTGGAATCGAATTCTTTGGATTTTATTCACGTCTTTGTATGTGAAATTTTAGTGAATTGACTTGGTTTCCTAATTTAATCGATTCTTGATCATTTCCCCGATTTGTTGCTATCATTTATTAGCAACTTTGATGACATTTTCTTCGGGATTTTTGTGAACATACTTTCTGATGGATTCAGTATCGATTTCTTTGGATTTCATTCACATCTTCGTATGTGAATTCTTGTGATTGATTGTTTCTACAATCATTTTTGTGATTTGTCACTTTAAAAATATAAAGGTTTTCTATACTAGTAGTAAATATTAAAATCCTTTTTCTCCAAACGATTTCAAAACTATTTTACTACAAAGCTCTTTTTCTTAAACCGTCTTCCAATCTATTAGTATATACAAGCCTTTATTTCACTCGTATGAGAAATTGAATTAAACGGCCTAGTAAAACAAGTGGTATGAAACGCTTGCGTTTACTTCGTCGGTTAACTCCTGGACTTGTTCGATTGAACCTTTTGTGACAATTTTCTAGTGTAGATTTACAGTTTGTTCGTAAATATTTAAGTTAAGCAAGTGGTTATGGGACATGAAGCTAAACTTTTATATTTACTAGCTTAGTGTAATTGACACTTCTCGTTGATCATGACGATCATTTTATGATTTAGACTAGCAATTGTGCGATGTCTTTTTGTTTGCAAGGTTAGACTAGACACCACTTGTGTGATTCCATTCACACATACCTTTTTGCTTTTTGGTTAGTCTGGACCTTAATTAGTGTGATTCCGACTCACACATATCTTTTTGTTTGCAAGGTTAGACTAGACACCACTTGTGTGATTCCATTCACACATACCTTTTTGCTTTTTGGTTAGTCTGGACCTTAATTAGTGTGATTCCGACTCACACATATCTTTTTGTTTGCAAGGTTAGACTAGACACCACTTGTGTGATTCCATTCACACATACCTTTTTGCTTTTTGGTTAGTCTGGACCTTAATTTGTGTGATTCCACTCACCCATGTCTTTTTCTCTGCGAGGTTAGCCTAGACCTCAATCTGTGTGATTCCGACTCACACGCGTGGGACAGCGACCCACGGTCTTCGGACCATTCCTGTGTGAAACTTTAATGGATAGCTTCCATGAGATAGCGTCTCATCTTGTGATACCGGTATTTTGGAGTTTTCATGCTCCCATTTTGTGATAGGCATTTCCCTTTTCCTTTTTATGGTTTAGACTAGCAAATGTGCGATGTCTCTTTCTTTGCGAGGTTAGCCTAGACCTCAATCTGTGTGATTCCGACTCACACGCGTGGGATAGCGACCCACGGTCTTCGGACCATTCCTGTGTGAAACTTTAATGGTTAGCCACCATGAGATAGCGTCTCGTCTTGTGAAACCGGTGTTTTGGAGTTTTCATACTCCCGTTTTCTAATAGGCTTTTTCCCCCCTTTTTGTGATTTCTGGATTTCTTGTGATGATTTCTAGAATTTGTGCTTCACCAATTTTCGTGATTTCTATTGACAAGTTTTGTCAATTTTTGTGTATTGGTGAATTCATGTGTTATTGACTTGTTATGAATACAAGTTTAGGGTATGATATCCCTTTCTATCTTTGAGAAGATTCTTGTGACATTTTTGATGAATGAAAATTCATTTGGCATTATATTTTGATGCCAGTTATTTTGATGAGATTTTGACGTGTTAACTTCAGTACTCGTCAATTTTGAAATGGATTTACAAGCGGTTCTCCCGCAACACTAATATTACTAATTTAATCACGTATTTTCAAAATTCATTATTTTAAAAGTTGTTTCAAAAATATAAATTAAAATTGTTTTCAAAATTTTTTACAGTTTACAATTTTCAAAAGAACGAGGAAGCGATTTAAACGTTTCAGGAAAATCGAGGACTATGACCCCTTTCTTTTACTGATTCGCTTAATTCCGGATTTGTCCGTTTGAGAATGTGAAATGTTATTTTTAAAACACACAATTCTGCACTTTCAAGGAAACGATAAAGAAATTTAAACGATTTAGCAAAAGTACGGAGTATGAAACCATACTTTTACTACTTCGGTTAATTCCGGACTCGTTAATTGAATATTTATGACTTCTGATTATCGTTTTTGATAATCAGATGTTTGTGTTTCTGATTATCGTTTTTGATAATCAGATATTTGTGAAATTTGATTATCGTTTGAGATAATTAAATATTTTTCGATTTGATAATCGAATATTTGTGATTTCTGATTATCGTTTTTGATAATCAGATATTTGTGAAATTTGATTATCGTTTGAGATAATTAAATATTTTTCGATTTGATAATCGAATATTTGTGTTTCTGATTATCGTTTTTGATAATCAGATATTTGTGAAATTTGATTATCGTTTGAGATAATTAAATATTTTTCGATTTGATAATCGAATATTTGTGATTTCTGATTATCGTTTTCGATAATCAGATATTTGTGAAATTTGATTATCGTTTGAGATAATTAAATATTTTTCGATTTGATAATCGAATATTTGTGATTTCTGATTATCGTTTTTGATAATCAGATATTTGTGAAATTTGATTATCGTTTGAGATAATTAAATATTTTTTCGATTTGATAATCGAATATTTGTGATTTCTGCTTATCGTTTTTGATAATCAGATATTTGTGAAAATTCGATTATCGTTTTAGATGATTGAATATTTGCGATTTTGAGATTCGAGCTTCGTCTTTTTCTCTGACGATTCAGGTGAGTAATTTGATTTACTCACATTCAATTCGTGCAGTACGTGATTCTGCTCTGATTCCTTTTCTTTCAATTGCTAGAACTCGATTGATTCTTGCTTTTGATAGTCGTCTGATTTTGATTCCTTGACCCCCACGATGTTGATTCTTTTGATTTGAATCAGTCGAACCTTTTGATTCTATATCTGATACTCCATAATTCCAATACTTTCCTGCTGACATTTTCTTTGCTTATGCATTCGACATTGCCATGATCTTATGGTTGTTACCTTTTTCCCACTTATCCCTTAGGATTGCGAGGACGCAATTCCTTTAAGGAGGGGAGTCTGTAACAACCCGGTATTTCGTACCGATTAACTATCGTCTTTAGACGATTTCTTTTCCTAGCTAGTTACTATTGGGATTTGAATCAAAGTTGAAATTCGTTTGGAAAGTGGTTAAGTGTTGTTTGGGTTTTAAATATTAATCTCAGCCCATTTGAAGCCGTGATAGTATTCAGCACCCAACCCCCTCCCTTTCCTCCATTCGTTAACCCTAGGCCCAAATTCGAGATCAACAAAATAATGGCGACAAAACTTAGGGCTTCAGCGATTTTCTTTCGATCTCCTGCTCCTCGATTTCTTGTTGCTTTATCTGGCTACTTCAACGAGTTCGATGCTTGCTTCTGGAGTCGATCTCCATAAATTTTCGTTCGTCTTCGCTTCGGTGAAAGGTGAGTAATTCCCCTTACTCACATCTACTTCAAACCGTTCGAACTTGACTGTAAAGCTTGATTTTTTGTTTGATGTTGAACTGCATATATTTTTTTTGGGCTTCGGCTTTGAAACATTTGCAATGCTTGGTCCCCTTCGGTTTCATTATCTCTGGGCAGCTGTTCATTTGAGTTTGTGGATTGCTACTGCTGTTTTGGTTTGTAGTTGTGTTGTCGTTACCAGACTCAAATTCTTGTACCAGGTCTTCTGGCCTTACTGTATCTTCATTTGTATATATATGTATATATATGCATTCATGTGTATATATATATGATTGTTATTACTTTTGGTCATTTTCTTTTACCTTTTGAGCTTGAGCTCACTGTGTTGTTTCGACCAGTCCACTTCTGATTTCACTGCATATGTTTTGAGTCACTGTTGCATACTTATCCATTATATAGTCCCTAATATCGAGTTGTGAACATGAGTTAGGTTCCATCGAGCCTGAATTTGTACTCTGGTAGTCATTATGCATCCCTTACCTGTTACAATGGCAGTGGATAGAATGCCTGTTCTTTGTCCTGTTTACTCAAGTTTGTTTATCGAGTTGCATCTGCGTGTAGTTTGGTTGGCATCGATCTGTAGTTGTCTCCATCCTGTACATTTGTCTGCAGTGTTATTATATTCACTTGATAGCCAAGTGGGTCATTTTAGTTGGACTTATTCACTTATGGTTTCACTATATGGCAGTGCATTTTTGGTGAGCTGAGTATTTTGACTTATATTCAGTTTCATAAGCATTGATCTGGAGTGTTGGTTTCATTCAGTCTTCACTTGAGCCTGATTTTAAAGGGTATGCACACATGTTGTTGCATCACTTGTTGTCATGCCCGTGCTCAATATTGTTCTGCATACATTTATATAGGTGTGCATGATTTTTACTTCATTGTTTAATTGCATATAAACTTGGATTTTTGTGCACTTGCCTCTGTTCGAGTCTGATACTTTTTGAGGCTTCCATTGGTTAGCTTGTAGTTCATGTACACTCTGATTTACCACTTGCTGCCGTATGTTGTACACGTTACTCTTGTAGTGTGTTGGTATTTTTGTCTGCACTTCGATCATATATGTCGTTGCATTTCCAGTTTCATTTAGTTGACTCTGTTCAACCTCACTTCAGGTTGCCCAGGCTTGACCTTGTTGGATTCTGACACATGCTTTGGGTACTTTACTTGTTGTTTTACATGATGCTCCTTTTTGACTTGACGATGACCTTGTCTTCGGCAAGTGAGTTGACCTGGTATTTTGCCTGATCCTTTTGGTTTGCAGCCGGAAGTAAAAATTGATTTTCTCGAGCATATATGAGTTTAAAATGTTGGTTTCACTGATTATCGATTTCATAAACAACATTGCAGTCTCTGTTTGTAGTTCTGTCCTTTTTCATTCATATAGGAGTTGCATGTGTCTTTCCACTTGATCATTGTATCTTGATTTGGGTTGAGCACCACTGATCTGATAAATTTGTATTTGATCACTATATCTTGTTGGTGACATTATTCTCATTTAAAGTTCCCTACGTCTTTTTCTATCATGTTGAAATTGAGAACATTGGGGTTGAGTTGTTGTTGCATTAAACCTGGACTTCCTTTGGTTCATTTAATGTTGCCATCTTGTTTGCTTTCACTTCCATTCTGCATTTTCGTTTCTGTTGCATTTTTACCATGCAGAGTCTGATTACTCTGGTTCATGTATGCGCCTGATTTGCCTTTTTGCTGCTGCACTGCCTGGTTTTCGAATCTGATACATTGCATTGATGCCTTGTATCATTTGCATTTTGTCATTTTGCTTCACTGATGACCTTATCTTCTAATGAGGCTGATCTGCGTCTTTTCTGTTGTGTGTTGTAGTGCCATTTCTTTGGTGCTCTCGCCTTCAGTTTGCTATTTCCCTGTGCCTTGCTTTGCGACATGTTGAACTTGTTTCACTTGTTGTCTCTTTCACTGGATACACTGTTTCATTTCACTGATGCAGCCTTGCCCTTAAATACAAGTGGTGGCTGCATTTTCGTAGCAGTTTTACCCTTGTCCCTTGTGGTGACTTTATATTCTGTTGTGGCGAGGCAGTGCACGCGTGCGTGCACTGCAGCCACACCGAATTGACAGATTTTAATCGATATCTCTTTTATTCTTAATTCATCGACCTGTTGCGTAATTCGTAGGCTGTATTGGCGAGGCAGTACACGTTAGCGTGTACTGCAGCCAATTAGCATTGATATTTTTAAATTGACATTTCAATTATTTAAACTGCTTTGGATTTCTGTTTCGTGGATTAACATTGTTTAGTGATATATCTGCCGTTATCCGGTTCTTTTATCGAGAAGTTGGATATACGATATTTCTGTGACTGTCATCTATATTGAGATTGATTATTATTGCTTCTATGCTCTAATAACTGATTTTGAATTAGACTGATCCGAGTATTATTTTCTTTTGAATGTAATACTCGGGTCAGACCGAGTATTTACAGGTTGTAGATTTTTAGCTTTGGGTTGCTGCTAGAGCTATGAAGACTTTTTATATCATTTGAAGTGGTCTTCGTCTTGTTGTAGTTGTCAGTGTGTCTGTTTTAAGATGATAATGTATTCATGTATATTAGTCGATAATGTACTTGTATATATAACTTCTTGAGTCGGCAATTGTAGTTGTATCATTTGTATTGTGTCAAATGTATTGTAACTGATATCAGTTATTGTATATATGAGACTTTTCGTTCCATCTGTATTCCGCATTTATGTTATCTATGTTATTTTTATATCTATTGTTCTAAACTATTATAGCCACTGTGTAGTAGCTTTGAGTTTGTATCGGTATGTCGGATTTTCTCTAAAGATGAAATGCAATGTTTTATTATCTGACATATCGGTGCTCGCACAAAGCAATTACATAGATGGTCGCTCCTCAACAGCCTTATTCTCCGTGCTAGTTGACAGCACTACACCGTAGTGTTCTTGGCTAGCGTGGGTATAGAGGTGGGGCGTTACAGTGTCAGTGTTGCCTCGTTTAAGTATTTAGAAATCGCTATTGAATACGTATATGCACTCACATTGACTGGAATTCTTAAAGCACTCGATGGACAAATTAACACCAAAATAAACTACTAAAATATTTTTCCTCACTTTATAAAATCAAACTCGTATTTTATTAAATCTTATGCTCGCTTGTATAAAAATATTTGTTTTAAATTTTTTATTTACATAATTAATTCATCAACCATCAACAACAACGCAATTCATCATACCACAATCAATTATTCACAAAAGCAAGCAAGCCTACATTTATTTATACTTTATTATTATTATTATTATTTCATTCCATATTTTAATTATACATAATAAATATATTTTTCTTCTATAAAATGAATATATATATATATATATCCTCTCATAGTTTTAATTTATAAAAGAAACTGTTGGCTTATATTAATGTTTGGCTCCGTCCATATTCAAGTGGGTTAATAAATATTTGAGTGATAATTCCTATTCAATTCCCGCATTCTAGACTAAGCCCAGGTAAATAAACAAATAAAACAACCATTAATACAACGATAAACACATCAATCAAATAAACAACAAACGCATTTACAGAAACCTATCTATCAGCTTCTGCAATACAACTCTGGTCATTATTGGATCCTTATACCATTCAAGGTCGCTTTATACAACTTAGTGTTGTGAAGTATTCAATATACAAGATTTGAAATAAGGCCTTATACTGCTTCCCTAACCGAGCTACCTTCTTTCACATTCAAACCACACAGAGATTAATTCACCATCACCAATGCCAACACTACTCGTCAAGCCAAACACTCCTTACTTCGCTACCTCCCTAAACAACTTCCATTTCTCATGGAGACAAATACAAAGAAGAGGTAGAAATAAGAATAATATATAATATGAAAAATAACAAGTACGTCCTCAAATGATTATCTCAATAACCATCGTATACTCCTACTATCTCTTTTTATGAGTTGGACTCGCATTTTTTGTCGAGATTTTTTAGGGTTAATAGGTTGTCATGGGTTGGACCGATTACGCACTTGCCACCTTCTACCATTGACCAAGGTTTTTGATTCATAAGCTAACTACAAACGCCCATATCACTCCAACCCAGCCACCTCGAACTTTCCTTGGTACCACTTAACGCAATCTACCCATGACCCTACCATCTTCTTTAGTACTCTAGTCTCTAGGATTGGGAGGGTTTTTCTTATTTTATAAAGGGGTGATTGCTACCTATCAGGCTTGTTGACAACACCACTTTAAAGTGTAGAATAACATTATATGAGCGTTCTCCTCCTTGGAAGGATCACTCCTTATACTCGAAATTTTAGTTTTTAAAGCTCAAATTCATGAATCCAAAATTTCAAATTCCAAATTTAAATGTGTTTTCATTTGAAAATTGTACTTCTCATCAAATTTGATTTTGAAAATTTGAATTTACTATACAAAAATTCGAATCCTAAGTTCAAATATTTGAAATTAGAATTTGAAATTTTGAATTTGCATTTGAAATATAAAATTTAGAAATTTGCATTTGTACTTTAAACTTGAAAATCTAAAAGTTTGAAATTGAAAAAATAAAGATCTGGATTCTGATGTGAATTTGATTTAGAATCTAAATTTTGATTATTGTAGAAAACCAAAAAAATAAAAAATAAAACTTGAATTTGTGAAATGTTTCTTATCAGTCAACTATAATTTAAATCGTTAAATGGTTTAAATGGGTAATTATATAGTAATTGGGTTTTATCAGACCGACCATTATACTAAATAGGTCAAATGAGATGGATCATAAATGATTCAGACCAAATTTTACTCAACTCATTTACGACCTGACTCGACCCGTTTGATGGATCTACTCATGGCACCAAGCTCAAGTCAAAGTTGAACAAGTTTGAGCACCGCTAATTTCCAAATCAAGCATAAGGCACCATGAGCATCAACGAATACCATGCACAAAGAAATAGTTGAATACTAAAATTCTTCAACATACTCGATACAATACATAGACTTGTAGATATTGTACTTTGAGAGATCGATTGAGAAGTCACTGAGTGGTTCACTTTCTCAATCTTATTTGTGAATAAGATTGCTTAATAGAATCGCTAGGTTAAGTGTTGGATAAAGCAGTATAAATATAATGTTAATTTTAAGCACTTTAAACAAAAAATTTGTCGTATTACTGTGAGTAAAATATTCCATATCAAATCATATTTTGATACCTAAATTCAAATTAGCATACAATTCCCATCTTTTTATTTTAAATATATTTGTTTAATCAAGGCATCCAAACAAAATAATAAACAAGTAAATAAATAACTAATAATGTATATATTTGTTATATAATCAATTAACTTGTAATTTAATCTTGATAAGGGACTATACTTAATATACAGAACTGTTCTATATTACAAGTATTGCTTAGCATCTTAAAGCTCAAACCAAAAATAAACAGATGTACAAATAAAGCTCCTGTGCAATGTAAATGAAACAACAAACATAAATATTAATTTATTTTTTAATTTTATTTTCCAAATAAAATTTAAATAGCAGATAACGATTTATTTTATAACATGAGCTTAGTTTCTATTTTACTTTCAAACATTATTAAGCAAAAATGAATCTGTTTTTAAAAATTATAAATTAAACTGGAAATAAAAATTCGGACGGGGACAATCCGAACTTTGAGTTGGGCCTTAGTACAAAAGTGGATATTACAACATATTGCACTACTTGAGAGTAATATACGAAGAAGAAAAGGTTACCTCAAACCCCATGATGCTGACTGTGTAAGTATTGAACAAAATGTAAATTTTCCTAAATATAGAAGGGTGTGGGTTCTCATCGGTCGGTTTTTTTCAAAATCAATAAAACGTGAATGTACGGAACATATATAAGATAAAACTGATAATCACGGCTATCGTTCCAGTGATCCAAAAAGGTTTAGAGTTAGTGGCTATATATGAATTTTCGCTATTAAAAAAGTGATATGAACTTAACCCAAAGGAACAATAAAATCAGTCTGAAATCCAGTAGAACTACCACCCATCCAAAATTAATGTCAACCAGCCTTATTATTGATCGTGTATTTTGTGTTTATTCAGAAACTAACTCTATTTTCAGTCTATAAATTGTAAATTATTTTCAGATGAAGCTAAATAAATGAACAAAAACATAGGTAAAAGTAAATATAATATTTCCCTTGAGGCTTGAACATGTATCAAATATATAATCAACTGTAATTAGATTTATGCAAGACAATAGCAAGAAAAATAAAGATACTGACAACGGAACTACTCATTTACTTTGATTTTATATCGAAATAGAATAGATAAAAATATCAAATATTAATTTAAGAATTTTTTTTTGCTTCACTCCAACAAAAGATCAAATATATATCAACTATAATCAGATTTACGCAAAACAATAGCAAATATATAATGATGATGATGATGATGAAAACAACTAAATACCAGCTTTATTTAAAGAATTTTTTTATATACGTACACAAAATGCACATATAAACTCACAATCTGATAATAAAACAAATAGAATATTAAAAAATGATAATTTCTAACATTGAAGAAAGAAGTAGGCATAAGCTCTCAAGCCAGCGAAGGAAAAGCTCTTGGACAACCAGAATGTTCTGACAAACAAGACTTAAGTTCATCACCATTTTTTTTATTCTCATTGCAGCAAATATATATCTTCAAAATAAAGTAACAAAATAGTTATATAGTGAATGCACATGGATTAAAACATTGGCTGGATTTCTCCCAAGAAAAAATAAATTTTGCGGAGTATAATTAGAGTCGATCATTTGGGGAAAGGATCATCTCTACCATATCATCCGCATTTTATTTAAACCAAAATAAACATGAAAGAACAACGATACAATAACCTCAGACATCCCAGGAAAGATAGAACGGCATAACCTCTCAAGCCTGGTAATATTATGAAAAAAAAGTTAAAACCAATACTCTCGTCAAATCCCATAAGAGCGTATGTGTGCTCGCGGGCGCACGAGCGTGTATTTGAAAAAAATCATGTTTTAATTTAGTGAATGCATTTAGATCGGAACATTGGCTTGATTTCTCCAAAGAGAAAATTAAAACTTGCACTTTATAATCGGAGTCGATCATCCAGGGAAAGGATCATCATCTCTACCGTATCATTCATAAAATTTTAACAATAATCGAGGGAAAGAACCTTGGAAGAAATGAATATAAATATTATAAAAGAGGCAGATGAAAGAATTAACATTATTTGAGATAATGTTTAAGGAGATGAATGGTAGGAGAGCGTGATAGGTGATCGTCATATTAATTGCAATCTTGCTAATGTACCATGTGATTAATCAAAGATCAACTACTGCACAGGGTTTGAATACAAATTTAGAAGACCAGAAATGGAAGAAGGTTGGAAATATTAGCTACAGCTTATTCCTGTGAGCGTTCAGTGGGCATTACATTGAGATTTTTTTTTATTACTTACAATTGATTCTACAATGCCATGACAGACTCAAATTCAAAGCTAACTCTAGTCGATTTAAGGAATCTCTAAGCATCATAAAGTTCCTACAAAAAAATAAACATGCATACAAATGAAGCTCCTACACAATGTAAACGAAACAAAACATAGAAATATTAATATTTTTTAATGCTATTATTCATACTAGTGTGTAACCCGTGCGTTGCACACAGTAATGTTGTTAAAAACTATTATATATATTTTAATTATTGCTAAAATATATTTTTATTATGTAATATGTGATAATTTATTATGATGTATTAATAATAAACTAAAATGACTTGCGACGCTCAGATATAAGGTTGATGTTCAATACTCGCTATCTATATATCTCTGTAAAAATTAATGTCCTAACTCAAAAAAATTATAAATTAAAATTGTTAATATTGTATATTTAAATAATTTATGCTATGTAATATATATATATATATATATATTTGAAAGGAGTAATATATATATGATTGAATACGTAATTTCACCAGTTTGTTAATATAATTGAATTTATTTGAATAATTTGAATTACAAGAAAAGTGTCACAGGTCCCTGTTTTTGTTGTTGTTATAAGAAAAGTCCATGTAGATAAGAATATGTAAATTTAGTCCTTGTTTTTTGAAAAATAGAAAAGGCAAGGTGTTTTGCATTTTTCTAACAGAAAATGCATGCTAACTTGCAACTTTTTGACTATGAATTTTTTTTTGAAAATTTTGAAACTTTTGAAAAATTTAAAAAGCGCAAGTTAACTTGCGCTTTCTATCGCTTTCTATCAAGAAAGCGCAAGCTAGCTTGCGCTTTTATTTTAAATTTTTTTGAAAATTTTGAAAAATGCAAGTTAACTTGATGGAAAGCGCAAGCTAGTTTGTGTTTTCTAATTTTTAATTTTTTTTTAAATTTATAAAATTTTTGAAAATTTTAAAATGTTTGAAAAGCGCAAGTTAACTTGCACTTTTTATCAGGAAAGCGCAAGCTAGTTTGCGCTTTTTGATTTCGAATTATTTTTTGAAAATTTTGAAATTTTCAAAAAAAAAATAAATTTTTGAAAAGCGCAAGTTAACTTGCACTTTCTATAAGAAAAGCGCAAGATAGTTTGCACTTTTTTATTTAGAAAAAAACAGGGACTTAATTTACATACTCATTATCATAGGGACTTTTCTTACAATAACATAAAAAAATAGGGACCTTCAGTGCAAAGCCCCTTTGAATTAATGATCGGCACTAATTAAATATAAGTAGTTAATGGGGAAAAAGTTAAACTAAGAAGAGCATAGATCTTATAGTTAGCTTATCTACATGTGAACTTTTTTTGAATCAGACATGAACTTTTTATTCATTTTAAATTTTCATTTTTAAACAATTGTATCCTTGTAGTTAACCATATATTTCATGTTCCTGTAAAGGGTCATGCTTACAACTTTGATAGTTGCAAAAAAATGTTATGTAGTATTTAGTTGAGTTTTGAGTTGAGTATGGTTTGGTAACATGTTGAAAGTGAGAATGTTTGTATAATCTAATTTCTATCTGTTTAATCTGTGCGTTCACATCGTGATGTTGTAAAATATAAAATTACCTTTTAAAGCTTGTTAAAAACGAAATTATGTTATATAATGTATGATATTTTTCTGAGGTAAACGAATTAGAAATTAAAAAAGATATTATTACTTATATATACATTTTATATTATTTGATTTAAATATCTTCATATATCATAATAAAGAAGAAATTTTATTATTTTTCTCATATACATGAATATTATATATATTGAAATCCTCTTTATTTTAGGATTTATCAGATGGATTAACAAATATTAGTTAATCATGGTTATTTCAATAGTTTAAATTTAGATTACATAATTAGTTATATATATAGATTTGAATGTAAAATGTTAAAAGAAAATTAAGAAGGGTTTCTAAATAATAGTAAAAAAATTAATTTTTTAGGTATTTGAAGTTAATAGAATTTTATAGTGAAATGTATGATAGATTCATTCGGTAAATAAATCATAAATAAATTTGTCATTGTCATTAATGTACATAATTTATGTTATATGATTTACATATATTTGCATCTAAATGAATTTTTTACCAATTTATTGATGCGCTTATAACATTCATATTGAAAATTTCATCTTTTAGGATTTATTTATAAATATTAGTTGATTAAGTTTATCAATTAATTTAAATTTTGGATTACGTAATTAATTTAAATATATGGACTATAATGTGTAATTTTGAAAGAGAACAGTTAAATATTTGAAAATAATTATAGATTATTTCAAGCAGTTATTCAAATGTAAAATAATGTGAAAATTTTAATAGAATAATTTTAAAGGGATAAATGATAGAATTTTGAAAATAAAATATCTAGTTTGAGAGAATTAAGGAGAATGAAGATAACTCCTAGAATCAATGAGAAAGCTTTAAATTCTTCTGTTTTACTATTATTTAATAGATAAATAAATAAAGTTTTTTTTTTCTGAAAATATATGAAATCAACCCAAATTAACAAAATTCTGGTGAGACTGAAACAAATAATCCAAACCCATCTGAATTTAATAGCCAGCCACCCCTATGTCCTTAGAATATTGTATTTTCCAAGGTTTGAGAACTCGGTTTCGGTCTCGTTCATTTGAAATTTTCATAGTTTCGGACAATTTCAAAAAATTTGGTTTTGTTTTCGGTTTCGATCCCGATTTTGATTTTCAATGATTTGTTAATGAAAATTCAATAATGGTCGATGTAAATAAAATATAAAATAGTCTAACCCGATATATTTATACTAAATTGAACAGATTTAAATTAGAATTAGAATTTCACTAAATTAATTACTCTAAACTAAATTAAATGAAATAAAATAGCCCTGCTCAACTTATGTCCTTACATTCAGCCCTAATTAATAATTAAATAAAATTAATTCATTTCAAAGCCCATGTCCATCCTCTATTTCAATCAGTCCAGTTTTCTTCAACCCTAAGTTACAAAACCTCGTCCCTGCCTCACCTCTCTCAATTCCCGAATCAACGTTGTCTTCTCTAGAGCACACTGTAAAATCGACTATGATGATTTATGATTTTACATTGTGCTTTGAAATCGATGCCTGAATTTGCATCTTAGTTCTTGAATCTCGAGGACTGTAAAAATCGACGACGACAGTTGCTGCTTTGTGCTATGAAATCGACGGCAGCAATGCTCGCATGAATTTGCATCTCGAATCTTGAATCGTGGCGGGTAATTTACTGACTTTTTTTCTTTCTTTTTTACTATAAGTTAGAGGGATGTGATTTTAACCTAAGTCATGCCACCGGCCGGAACCGAACCATGATGACCGAAATCTAAGGGTTCCAACCAGAATCTTAAATCATGGTATTTTCAGTGTTTATTAATAAATAAATCATTTTTAATCTATGAATTGTAATTTATTTTAAAATAAAGGTAAATAAAAGAATAAAAACATTGGCACAAATGTAAGTCATTATATGTATCAAATATAAATCAACTATACTAAGAATCATGCAAGACAATAACACATAAACACACATGCACGCGTTAAAACAAAAACCAGTTCATATTAAACATTTCTTCAAATATGTACACATAATGCACAATAAATTTGTAATCTGCTAATATAAAGTATGTAGAATAAAATTTAAAAATAACCTCAGGCATCCAAGGAAGGAGTAATCAGCACAAGCTCTCAAGTCTGGCAAAGCAAAAGCTCTTAGGCAGCCACTGCGAATGTCATGAGAAACACAAGCCTTAATTTTATCATCATCTATTATTCTCATTAGTAATGCAATAAATACATATAACTTAACATAACAAATAGATATTAATATGTGATTATACGGAGGTCGGAAGTGTTGGCTTGATTTCTCCAAAGAGGAATCAAAATGCGTAAAGCATAATCAGAGTCTATCATTCGGGGAAAGGGTAATCATCTCTGCCATACCATTTATATGATATTTAAATTTAAAAATAACGAAAATTGAATAGTGATAAGAATGAGAACAAGGGTGCTATATGGACAGAATAGAACTCTCTAATAATAAAAAAACGACTGAAAAACTCCAAATCTTTACATTCAGAAGATAAAACTGATTAAAATTAATCTATTAAATAATAGTAAAGCGGAAGAATTTCCTGCTCTCTTCTTAATTCTCTCTAGATATTTTATTTTCAACTCCCTACAAATTATTATTATAATAATTATTACAAAGTTCTACTAACTCTCTCCATTGTCATTTTTCATTTAAATGTAAATAATTAATAATTTCCACTATTATTTTTAACATTCTCCGAAGTTTTATCACGTTGTTTTACATTTAAGTCCATATATTTAAATTACTAAACGACGTAAAATTTGAACTTTAAGGTAAATCAAAATAACTAATATTTATCATTTGGTCTAATGGGTCCTAAAAAATTAACAATTTGGCGTATTGTATACCTCAATTATATTGACAAAAATTATAAAACTAATATTTCAATCAAATCTATATATATGACTTAAAATTTTCACAATTTTTGATAATTTCTTTTTTCACAATTGTATACAAAACTATCTTTTGTCCCTTTACATTATTCTAAATTCAAATTTATATAATTTATTTCTTTCTAATTAGCGCTTTATTACAAAAAAAATACACATAATTTTTCTTGCTAAACTTTGTATATCATTACAAACATAGACAGTGTTCTTTTTTTTAAATTGATACATCAAGTGGATTCTTTCTCATTATTAAAATTTATTTTTGTCATGAATAACAATGAGTTACTAACAGGTGATGAATACCATAGTTTGTAATTTTAAAATAAATGAATATTTTCAATTAATATATTTTCTAAAAATGTTAAATATTACTTATGTATATTCATAATTTACGTTAATTAATAACTAAAATATACTCTATTCTGATTATAATTGCTTTTCTTTTGTAGTTTATTTTATTTTTGAAGCATATGTTAATATTTTTTTTAAAAGTTTATTACAAATTAAAATCAATGATGTACAAAACAATGGTTTAAAATCCAAATTATTATTTTTACAAAATTAAAATAACAATATAATTTGTAATGTTTCTTTTAATCAAGATTTCAGTTAGTCATGAAACAAATATTTTGTTATCACTTTGACAGTATTATGTACAAATTTCTGATGTTGATATTAACTGCAAGAGTTTAAAATGCATAAAAATATACTGATTCATTACTATCTCACTTTCATTTTTAGGTTTTCTGTCATTTCCTAGGGTAATATTTGAAATACAATCTATATATCATTTATCTTTTTAAAAGATACTAAAAGCAAAATATTAAACTCAAAATATATGTATAAAAATATTTATTTATTGAAAATTTAAGATTATTAATTTTAAAATTAATTTAGAATACTAACTTTAATTTATTTTGTTAACAAATATACAAATATTAAATGCTAATAAATAATAAATTAGTATCAAAGTCAATATTATCTAGAAAATGATAATTTTTTTTTGTACAGCTAAAACACATAAATTACATAGCAAAAATTACATGCTTAAAAAATAAGGTAAATGCATTATTCGGTTATCTTAACAAATTCACCATATATTATACAATAAATTCAATTCTTTAAAAATACGTACAAAATTGTTTTTCTGAATCATTCGGTGTGCAATGCATGGGGTACACACTCATATAATAATACAAAAATAATTTTCACCTATGACAATTTTCTCTTTTCTTAATTCTCTCATGCTATTTAACTTCAAAATATTTTAATATAATTTATGAATTTTGAAATTATTATTGTTCTGCAAATTCTCACCAACCATATTACACTCAAATGCCCAACTTTTATAATTTCTAGAGTTAAATACTTTCACACAGTTTTCTGCAATATTTTACATTTAAATCCATACATTTAGGTTAACTAAATATACTAATTTAAACTATTCAAGATAAACTAAATTAACTATATCATTCTGTGATGACCTGAAATTTTGACAATATTATTTTAGTAAGTATTAATCCATTTAAATAAGATACAAGCTTTCATTTTATAAATAAATAAGATTTTTGGGGCATTTATCCATTATATGTGTATTGTAAAGGAAAATTTTGATTTGAAAATTTAAAATAAAATCTTTCAAAAATATTCAAAATAACTATAACATATTTTTTTAAATACATATGGTAATTCTAGTAATATACTATGGAATTCATGTGTGTATGCAAGGCAAAAACAAATATCTGAATAAATATAAATTAAATTAAAAACTATATATGAATAGATATATAGACAAGTTTTATATTCAAATATAAATATACATATAAGTATGCATATAGGCCCTCATATAAAATATGGGAATGTGTATAAATGTGAGTGTACATATATATGTATATACACATATATATGAGGAAATGACAGTCTGTAATGCAAGCAAAAATGCACATACTAGACAGTGGAAAGGCAAGAAGATTTTATCTGTACATTCAAAAATAGGATAAGGCTGTAATCAGGAAAGGGAGCATTTGCATTTAATACTATCATTTCAAGTACAAAATAAGGTCATTTCAAATATGTATAAATAACTTCAGCTCAAAGAAATCTTGTTTGTTCAAACTATATACGAAATATACTCACGAAACAAAATCAGGTTGAACTGGAAAATGAAAAAAATATGAAGAAGCTTCTAAAACAAGACAAATTTAATAAATGATAGCACACAACTAAAATCATTTCAACCTCCAATTTGAAAAAAAATCTCTGATCATCACATAAATAAATATTTTTAGTACAAATAAAATTCTATGTACCAGTATTGACAAACCCTATATTGTACAAGACAATAATATCACTTGGTACAAATGGTATACCCTGTAAACCCAATTTCATAAACATCAACTCTCATACTCAATTTCGTCCATCAGAAGCTAAGAAAATCTGAAGCAAGTATTATTTCAAAATTTAAGCAACAATTCAAATTAAACAACAATACAACCAACTCAACCAGGGATTAAAGGAAGACTTCAGTTTGAAATTCAAGCCTGTGTTAAAAGGGAAGAAGCTCTGTTCATTTTAAAATTTAGGTGAGTAAATCATTTTAAAGCTGGATTTATATTTGTGGTTGAAACATGCTTGAAGAAAAATTGTGATGGTTTGTATATATATACAAATAGGTATATATATATATATATGTGTGTGTGTGTGTGTGGGTTGATATGATTGTGCATGTCTGGAATATGATCTTTTGCTCTGTTCCAGTTTTACTAGGGTCAAAACCTGTTTGAGAATTAAATTCCTATCCTTTAATCCTTTATAGACTTTGATGTCTATATAAAATGTGATCGAGTTGGCAAGATTTGAATTTCAGAAATATTTTTAAGTAGTAAAATGATGAGGTTGATTGGAAAATTTAAAAATACAGTAAAATCATGTTTTGTTCAAATTTCGATGGATTACAATTTGGGTTATGATTCCTTGATCTTGTTCGTTTATATAAACCGTGAATTTCAAGATCAAAATCAAGATTTTTAGTGTGATAGATCGCTGGAAATTTTGAGATGAACGGAAATCAATTTTTCTTCGATTCTGGCGATCAGCAAGTTAATAAGTCGCGGGGTTTAAGCTGGGGGTAGTGGGTGCCCTGGTGGTCTCTGGAAAAATGGCGTGGGAATTTAATAATGGACATGGTGGTCGAAGCAGAGAGAAGTAGGGTTTTCTGGTGATTTTGGTGGTCGGATTTGACGAGGTGGTTACGGAGACTGGGCCGCATCGAGTCGGATCGCATGGTGGGGGATAGATTCAGGAGGTCGAGGCGACTCTCTGGTGATGTTGGTAGGGTTCATCATTATTGGGATGGGCGGCGGTTGGAAATTTTTCCGATGATGGTGGAACCCAAGCTTCCTCCTGGTAGCTCGATTTCATTTTTGGGTATAATCTTCACTTCTGGGTGGTTGAGGAAGATGTCGAGCTCGATGTCGATTGGTTGAAGGTCAGAATGATGGTTGGAGGAGGTTGGGATTGCCGTGCATGTGCATGGTGCACATCGGGATGTGGTGAAGTCGAAGGTTTGGGAAAGAACTTTTGGACCGGGGGTTTTCGTGATTTTCACAAGTTAGACTAGAAGATGATGAAGAGGGGTAGCTCGAAATGTTTTTTGTTTCCAGTTTTTTTTCACCTGACCAGATTTTAAACTAAAGTGATTTCAAATTTATTTTAAAAGCAGACTTAAATTTTAAACCAAAGTTCAAACTGGTTTTAAAAGAGGTATGAAATGTTTAAGTTGGGAAATGATGTTTTAAACAAATTCAAATTTTAAAAATATGGATTCCAAAGTTTTAAATTTTGTTTTAAAAATAGTTTTGATTTATATAGAGTAATTTGTAATTAGTTCATAAATGTTTTCGTCTAAATATAATCGTCGAAGTATAATTATGATTTAAGTAAAAAGTATTAAATTTTAATCAAGGGATAATGATTTTTAAAATAATCAAATTCAAGTTTTAAAACCTGATTTATTTTAAAATGGAAGTTAAGAGTTGATGTAATAAACGATTTATCTAAATTTAATCATGTTTATTTTACTAAAGTAATTAAGGTATTATTACTCAATTTACTAAGATAAGTAATTTTAATCAAGATTAATTAATTAATGAATAATTAAGTAACATGTAACTAGAGGTTAATTACTTAAGGTTAAAGAATTATTAAGAGTAATTACTTAATGAAGTAATTAAAGAGATTAATTACTCAATGTAATTAATTAAGTTAATGTGGTTAATGTAGTTAATTAGTTAAGTTTAATCAATTAAAGAGAATTACTTGATGATGGGTTAAGTATAATTACTTAATGTAATTAATAAAGCGCAATGACTTAGTGATAGATAATTACTAGATGTAATTAATTAAGGAAGATTTCTTGATGAATAGTAATTAAAAGAGAATTACTTAGTGGGAGTGATTAAGTGTTAATTACTTAGTGTAATTAAAGGATAAATTAATGTAATTAATCAAGGAGTTGGTTTCATTAATTAAGTAATTAAGGGTAGTTGATTTATGAATGTAATTATGTTAAAGGTTAATTATTAAATGAGACTTAAGAATAATTAACAAATGAAAGTAATTAGAGGATCATTAATTGGTGTAGTTAATGAAAGAGATCAATCTTGCGTATGAATGATCGAATGATGATAAGTGTTTTGGATTGGTTGATATCTCTGATTTGAATTGCTTTGTGATATGATATGTTGGATGGACAGTGATTATGTGGTTATCTATCAAGTATGAATTGCTGTGTAAAAGTGTTATCCGGTAATTTAAGTTGAATTATACTTCATTGAATAACTTGGGTTTAGTTGACAATTGTATTTGAAGAGACCGGAGTCGTGTATTAGTGAATACCCGAAACCACTTCAAATCTTTATAGAATTGTATGTGAAATAAATAAGCTGAAATGAAATAATTTAAGCGAATTGGACCATTAAATCTAAGTTTTGAGTACTTAGGAATTGATGTGTGTGATAAGTGATGTCTATAACAACTTGTGAAGTTGTAAATGGATATAAGTGACACCAGGTTTATATAGTTATATGCTTTGTATTCCATGTTAGATGGGTTTACTCACGCTGGTTTCCATCCTGACCCGGGTGTTACTTTGATGTAATGCTCGGGTCAGACCGAGTATTATAGATTTTCAGGTAAGGACGTTCTGGAGCTCAGAAGGCGAGCTAGATGGCAGGACGTATGGAGTGTTCCGCTGTGACTATTATTTCTGTTTGTCTGAGACATATTTGATCTGTATATGTCCATTGTTAGTGTATATGATT
The DNA here is from genome assembly GCA_030737815.1 of Allium fistulosum. Classification (NCBI taxonomy): domain Eukaryota; kingdom Viridiplantae; phylum Streptophyta; class Magnoliopsida; order Asparagales; family Amaryllidaceae; genus Allium; species Allium fistulosum. The sequence continues at coordinate 636,834,871 of CM060907.1, read as the reverse complement.
ATAACTCTGATGTATTATAATTGTAAATTGACATATATAGTATTCTTTGTAAACTGTTATTATTTGATATTATATTTTGATTCGCTGCGAATGTGAGAATCTGTGTTGTGATTTCTGTTTCTTTCTTCTATCTCTTTCTTCTTTACTAACTATCTGGAATTTTCGGGATCGAAAATTCCGGGTCGTTACACATTCATTGTTTTGTCTATTAATAAAAAAAATAAAAATTTCAATATGTATCATATTTTTATTAATAAAAATGGAAAAAAATGTTCAAATGTAAGAATATGTAAATCACATAATAAACATTAAATACAAAAACGTTGGAAACAACTTTAATTTATATTTTATTTATCTCAATAAATTATCTACTGAATAAAAAATAGTAGGACGTAGAACTTCCAACCATCTCATTAGCTATGGAAGTTAGTTGGCTTAGTTATAAAAGTTTTGTCCCCTCTCTTTCATTCTCCTATAATTAAAAAAATTAGTGCGAGTTATCATTTTCACAATTATACACAATGTTACTAATTCTTTTCATGGTTTTACACTCAAATACCTACATTTTTATAATAATGACAATAAAAATTTCTCTTCATTTTAATCTTACCATATTGCAGTCAAGTCCATATATTTAAATTAATTAATTAATTTAATAGTAAATTATAAATTATTAAGTAAATTTGAGTAACTGATAATTATTAATTTGTCCAATAAATCTTAATTGCTATCAATTTCAATATGTATATAACATTCTTATTAATACAATTGTCAAATCGATTTTAGTTTCAATATAAATTCTATAAATCACTTAACAAATATTATGTACATAAAGAATGATAAAAGGTTTGATTTATAATTGATAACACATCATATTTATCATATACTGCATAAATAGTTTCTATTTTTATTAATATTTATGAATACAATGCTTTTACAACTTTACCGTGTGCAACGCACAGGTTAAGTATAATAAGTGATAAGAAAAGATGTAGAGTTCAAATGGAACACGGGGAACATAATAAAAAGAAGTGCCACGTGTAAAAATGAATGCAATGAATTAATTAATGTACCAGAAGTGTAACTGCAAAAGTCACTAGGATAAACTCCAAGACAGATACCTGACTACACCTGGATTTTGATTATTTACAACCCCTATATTTTGAGGGTATATCTACAAATCAATGTAACAATCGGGACATGGATGAATCTGAATTCAAACCAAATGTCATCAGAAAAGTAGGATTGTTTTAAATAAAATCTCGTTTTATTTAAACTGTTCAAAAATAAGTTTCGTAAATTTGGCAAACACCATTATCCAAGTGGTTAAGTGATTCAGTTTTGGTGCGAGAGGTCACAAGTTCGAAACTTGCGTAACGTGATTCGAACGTTTATTGACATGTGATATGTTGTCACAGTGACATGTTGTATATAAAGTACCATTTAAAAAAAAGTTTCATAAATTTGATGTTATATAAATTAGAGTATATTGAATATCCTCTTGTATCTCAATCAAATCTCATTCCCTCTGTCATGCATGTCCAACCAATTATGTGCCTAGATAGACCTTCAAAATTTCCAGATCTACTTAGTAACTATATCAAATTTAAATATTTATCGATATCGTATATCGATATTTACATATAACTTTCATATATTTACTTTATTAAATACTAACTGTATTCAAACAAATCAAATAAAATTCAATTATTAATATTTCATAGATATTAATTAATTTAAATAACTTTACAACAATTTATAAACTAATTAAATCGTGTGGTTTTTTCGAAGTTTTTATCATTACGTTATGTGACTCAAAGGTGTAAATTCAACCGACGATTAATGTCGAACAATTTGGATATTAACATTCACACGTCACTTTAGCTAGTGGTGTGACATTTTGGCTGAATGTATCGCTTATACATCTTTTCGGTAAAATCCAATTAACTATTATAATCAGTATTCAGTGGTAACGATTATTTACATCAAATCTCTTCGTCGACGCTATATCATATTAAGACTTATGAAATTTAGTTTTGGTCAAAATTTCAATATCATTCACATTCAATTTGATTAGTCTACATAAAAAACATTGGTTCAATAATAACATTTATTATTAACCGTACTGCGCTGGCTAGAAACTTTGACTTTGAGTTAACTACAGTTCCAGTGTGATACTAACCCCATATAATTAAGGAGACAAATTCTTTATTGAATAGTGTTTCACTTTCAATGTTTTAACCGATAGAGTTAGGGGCATGCCTTAGGGACAATTATGTAATTTGTTACATATATATAACTCACACTTCAAGAAAATTAATTAATAAGAGTATTGAAAATTGGTTATTAATGGCGTTTTAGCGTTCATTGCTATATTATTTTAATTCTACTGCCAAAATGAAATATAACCGCTGTTAGTAACAAGTTACGTATGCGGGCTCTCAAATTATTTCGACGGTCGCTTTTTTCTGATTATCTCAGTGCTTGCTCTTCATTTTCTTTCTCTGTCTCCCCTCCAATTAAACCGCTAGAAAACCATCATTTCATCGTCTCTCGTGGCTCTCATCTCCACCTCCTTCTTCGCATGCCTCTGCCTTTGCTTGCCTCGGCCTTTGCCTGCCTCTGCTCCGAGCCTTTTCTTAGAAAAAGCCTAACCGTAATTTGGTAAGATCACAGAGGGACGCCTCCACAATATTTACTGAAATCTTCCACTAATATCAACAAATCCAGAGCTCTAGGGTCTATAGAAGTTCTTTCTCGCACTTAATTTTGGGTAATATCAATTCATTTCTCTTACGTTACTAGAATTACTTTTTTGGTATCTCTACCCTATCAATTAAGCACATAACCATTTGGTCCTTGTTTCTTGATGTTTTGTTAGTTTAATTCAATAGTGTATGTTTTCATTCTTATAGCTCTACACTAGACTTCTATAATATTTAATAGAATTAAATAGGATCTTACTTGATGCCTTTTGACTATGATGACTTCACCCTTTGTTATCTGGTAGTTTTTTCTCTTTTTGTAGCATTTTGGAGTATTCTCTTTAATTGCCTAAATTAATTCAAGAGGGTACTTTCATGCTTATCAGTTTAGATGAAACACATTAAATCTTTAACCTATTTAGGCTTTATCTGGAGTGATATTTTAGTATGTGATGATTTTAGTATTTTTAAGTGATTTATTTTGCCTTTTTACTAAAAACATCAAAAAAACCTTAACTAAACTACACGAGTGAAACATAAATTTTGTTTAGCTTCAATGTTTACTGGTATACTTAATGTTGTATGTAGAAATGTTTCCAACTAATGTTGAACATGTTTCAAAAGATTTATAAGTTGATCTAGCTTTTATTTTCTGTTGAGAATAGTCATTGCAGATCCTATAAAGTTCATTCAAACTATTTACTAAGCCATGATCTTTCAATATTTGATTCATTCCAAGTTTGTTTGCATATGTGCATTTCTTACCCATTTATTAAGTTATATGCATAGTTCAAATTTTGATAATGAATAAAACTACTTGATTTATCCATATTTGTGTTGTAAACCAACAAACTTGTTTTGGATAAACAAGCAAAGCTTGGTTTCATCGTCTTTACTAAATGAAGAAATTTATCTAGTTATATCTATTTAGCTCAAGTTCCTAATGAATTAAAAGGCCTTGATTGTGATGGTTTTTGTAGTGACCCGCCATTCATTCCACAGAATGACGCATCATTAATAAGAAAGAAAGGGATAGAAAAGAGAAAAGATAGAGAAGAAAGAAGAAACAACATCAGAATCTCAACAGCGGAACGAATAAATTATATTAATCACATAAGTATTTCATAATATACAATATTAATCAGAGTTACACAGATTATACATCACATACTAGACAGTTATAAACACCTGTCTAGTTATTACAACTCAAATACAACACAGAGATCAATACAGAGATCAACACAGCGGAACTACTATATATATCTACAACACTGAAGCCTCCTGCTCCATTGCTCCTCCATAAATCGTCAAAGCTAACCTGAATCCCTTGGCTACTCATAAAAATTTGAGTACCCAAGAGTTTAAGAAAACAGAAGATAAACTCCGGGTCAGACATGGGTCTGGTGTGAGTAACAGGTTAAAGTTGCTTAACTTTGAAAATCATTTGAAAACAAAGGTATCACGTAAGACTTTCCGCACATAAACACGGAAAAGTTTTTACCTTACACTAACCAAAACATTTATAGGAAATCCAGTGTTATTATAATAGTGTCTAGGGTTTTCAAATAAATATTCACATAGCTGAAATTGTTACATGATTAAATTCCAGCATACTAACCACAAAGTGGATTATACAATCAAATCCTAGATCACTTATTGGAGATTGGATTCCATACAATGGCAGGGCTACTGGGGTACTGCCCGTCACAGTACGTGGCCTAGATCAACGTACCGAGGATCCACCCTAAATCCCCTGCAACACAAGGCCATAACCATCCCTTACTGGATAATCCCGAACAAGACAACCCCAGCAGTTGGAGCTCACAACTGCCCACACAGCCGAAATAAAAGGGACATTTAGACAGGGGAAAATCTCGTCCTACTTGGGTGCTACCCACTTACCTTGCTGCATCTTCCCTGTTTTAGCCATTCTCGGTTGATGAGGCTTGAGGCTACGATTACCTTTAGAGAACACATCTCTTAGAATGCTCATCGTCCACCTGACGATGTTATGAAAGCATTCAATCCATACAAGTTCGTTCCGGGTTCGAACGAAACCGAAGGCATTATCTCGTTACACTCATTTTGGAATCGCCCTCAGAGTTAACGACAATAAGCCTTGCACTCTAAATCTTCATCTTCACTTGAGATTCACGACCTATCGTTAATTTGGATCGATGTGGTTTTCGGATATCCAAATCTGGAAACCCGATCCCGGTCACATCGAAATCCAAAACGTATCTTTTAAGGTCAAGTTGTTTTAAAGTTAAAACAATTCAATTCATTATCCATATTCATACAGATAGATAATTCACAATATCACAGATAGATAATTCACATTATCACAGATAGATAATTCACATTATCATCACAAATAGATAATTCACTTTATCATCATAAATAGATAATCCATATTATCATCACACTTCAACCAAAGCATCCATATCACACAACATTACATATCTCATGTCTGAGATTTCAAACCACTCAAGGCAATCAATATCATCCATCCATACATAAGCAAGGATTAATAATCACACCATTTATAATTAATTTAAAAGGAATTAAATTAATTACCTTATCTCTAATTAATTTAAAGTAAATTAAATTAATTACTTCATTCTATAAATCCTGCTTACTTAACCATTAATTAATTACAAATCAATTAATTAATCATTCTCTAATTTCCATCTTAATTAATCACTCTTGATTAATTATCCTTTAATTACATTTAAGTAATTATCCTTTAATTAATTTCACAAATCAATTATCCTTAACCAAATACAGTAATTAATCTTTAATTACTCTATTAATTAATTAACTATTATTAATTACATTAATCCTTAATTAATTACATTAATTAATTACTCAAAATCACTTATTATTGATTAATTAAATTTAATTAATCAACCCTTAATTACATCATTAAATATATAAATTAATGATCCGTAATTACATTTTTAATTAATTATTCTATTTAAATTAATTACATTAAGTAATTAATCTTTAATTAAACCACATTTATTAATCACTCTTGATTAATCACATCCAGCAATTAACTACCTTTAATTACTTCATTAAATAAATTAATTACTTCTTAATTAATTATCTTAATTAATCCCTTGATTAATTACACAAAGTAATTTAATCCAAATTACTTCCATTATTAAATCATCTCCAACTTATTACATCCAGTAATTACCATTAATTACTTCCTTAAGTAATTACACTTCATTAATTACATTAAGTAATTACTTATCAAATCATCCAGTGATTAAATTAAACTTAATTAAACTTAATTAATTAACTAAAACTAATCAAATTTCAATTAATTACATTAAGTAATTAATTCCTTAATTACTTCCATTAAGTAATTATACTTATCCCATTTCATAAATGATTATCCTTAATTAATTAATCTAATTAATTATTAAAATTAATCACATTAATTAATTATTTAATAATCCTAGTTAATGACCTTCATTAACTATTAACAATTCTTTAATTACTTTTCTTAAGTAATTCAACTTAAATTAATCATTATTAATTACAAATTAATTTATCTTTAATAACCCATTAATTAATCCTAATTATTTAATTAATTAAGTGCTTAATTGTAACTTAATTAATCTTTAATTACTTGATTAATTAATTCCTAATCATTAATTAATATTATATACTTAACTAATTAATGATTCTTAATTACAAATTAATTAATCCTTAATTAATTAACTCAAACCTTAATTATTTGATTTAAAACCCTCAATTACTTAATTAATCCAAATTATTAATTAAATTTATTAATCCATTTTAATTAACTTAATAATTTAATGAATCACAAATCATTAAATCCTAATTAGCTTTAAGATAACATTATTCTTATGAATGATTAAATTATCATCATCAAAGCATTTTAAAAACAATTTACCTTTAAACTTACTTTTAAATTCCATTTAAAATTTAAGATTTAAAATTAATACAAATTTAACTTTAACAAAGTTTAAACAATTTAAAAACCTTTTAAATCTCATGTTAAAGAAATACTTACCTTATAAAAGAAGTTTAAAAGAATTTGAAAACCAAATTCATTTTTAAATCCAAACTATTTAGATTATGCTTTAAACATTCAAAGTTGTTTAAAACATTTTAAATTTTAAAAACTTATTTATCTCCAAACCAGGATTCAAACTAAACTTGATTCTAGATTTAAACTTAGAATTAGAACTCTGTTTAAATCTTTACTTCAGATTTTCAAATCATTTTAAAATTTAAACAGACATGTTTAAAAGAAAACCTGTAACTAAACACTAACCCGAGCTATCCCTAAATTTCTTCGAGTCAAACCCAACCAGACTTCGAGAAAAACACTCTACTTACTCGAGAATTGCTCGAGAATTAATTCATGCACACCCAGACTTCATCAGAACCCAAATACGCACCGTGCATATGCACTGACCAACTACCTTCCTCCGATCATCCACGATGATCCTTACAAGTCGATGATCAACCTCTCACAATATCCCGACCATCACAACTTCGATTCCAACTTGAAATCGAAATCGAGTAACCTGGCACAAAACTGGAATAAGAACCAAAACCTGGAAACGCCTCGTCTTCGCATCTCCGATCACCAGAAAATATGAAACTCCGGCCAATCCTTCGTCAACATCCAAACTTCCATCACCCAAAATGTAACGACCCGTATTTTTTTACGGATCGAAAAGTTTGTCAAAATCTGGAATTTTTAGCATTTTTGGGTTGTTTCAGATTTTGGTTGGAATTTGCCTAAGTACTAGGTCGTACGCGACCTAAGAGAGTCATGGGTTGTTAGCGACTTAGGTGATAAGTCGTGAGCGACTTAAAGAAAGTCTGCGACCTAAGGGGATAGGCGAGTAAAGAGTTAGATCGTGGACAGTTTGGAGCGACCTATGGGAGTTAAGTCGTACGAGTTAAGTCGTAAGTCGTAACATGTTTTAGGTCGCGTGAAGACTTAAGGTTGTTAGGTCGCTGGGTTTTGGCTTAGTATTAGGTCGCACATAGTTAAGTCGCGCAGTGCTTTAGGTCGTTAGTGTGTTAGGTCGCTGAGGTTATAGGTCGTAACACAGTTAGGTCGCTGAGGCGCTACGATTGTTAGGTCGCGTAAGCGCTTAAGCGTTAGGTCGCTGGTGTGTTTAAGTGTTAGGTCGTAGCACTGTTAGGTCGCACCTATGGTTAAGTCGCTAAGTCATAGGTCGTAACCTTGTTAGGTCGTAGGAGGAAGGGTTTTGTTAGGTCATTGAAGCGCTTGGGTGATAAGTCGTAGGTTGCAGTGGCCTGGGTTGTTAGGTTGAAGAGGCTTTAGGTCGGTGGGGTTTATAGGTCGTAGGTCGTAGGTCGTATACGACCTAACTCCGAGCGACCTAGGGGCGGTTTTCAGCTATAAATAGAGGGGGTTGGCTTCATTTTTGGAATCCGGATTTCGAAGCGACGAAGTGCTACCATTTTGAGAGCTCGACTTCTACGCTTCTTCACTTCTTTTCTCTACTCTAATCTAGTGATTCCTTCCATCCATATCGAAGATCAAGATTGAAGATTCAAGAGCTTAGATTGAAGATCGTCATCCATTGAAGTTAGATTTCTTCGTTTGAAGCGGATTCGTGATAGATCAAGCTTGATCCTTCGCTGTCCAGATCTGAAGCGTGCTGATTTGAGGTTGTTTAGGTGATTTGGTGAGTGGTGATTATCTCTCACACGGATCCAAAGGAGTATATCGGATTGTTGGCTCGATTTGGTGTTAAAATAGTGATTTCCATGCATTTTCTTCATCCTAAGTGTAGATCCATATAGATCCATTGTTCATGATGATGTTACATCCATTTTATCATATGTTAACCTATGCAAGTTCATTCATCAAGATTGTAGAGATATTTCTTATGATTTCATGCATGTTAGACTTTCAACTCTTTAATTACGAAAATGCCATTATTGTTATAATTATCTACTTAGATCATATTTGAATGCTTGATTGCTTGGATTAATGTTTGGTTTGATTGATTGTTATGAATTAGATGATTGATGGTTTGATTTAGACCAAAGACGATTCAAAAGCTAAGGGAAAGGCTCTTGAATTGGGTAAGCTGCTCGTGGCATATGTAGCGGGATGATGAAGCTCTTATGCGTAGATTTGATGATGTGATGTTGAGGTAAGGCTTTGCGAGGATGTGATGAAGCGAGGAAATCATGAGATGAAGACTTGGTCTAATCCAGACGGGATCATTCCAAGCACGTTGGTAACTCGGTGATATGATTCGAGTTAAGGGTAATGGATGCTTGAGAGGCGCTTGAGCTAGTATGGAAGTAGTCGTCAAGGAGGATGACTAGGAGGCTTGGATAGCATCGTTGTTGAAGGTTCTAGCATGCTCTAAGCAAGAGTACGTTTGGGCAGATTCGATAGTCCCAATGGCCAACTGTTGATGGTCGAGTACTCTGGGCAGATTCGATAGTCCTAGGCACGGGCTGCGACGACGTGCGGGAGTTATGTCTATAACCGGGGTTTCCATTAGCCCTTGACGGACGGCTGAAAGAATGTGTCGGTCATTCAATTAACGGTGATATCGAACCAATGATGACAGTGATAGCCAGAGTCATGGATGTTTGGTTGTATCGTCATTCGGACTCAAGAGCGGTATTTTCTAGGTGCTTATCTGATTTAGGCCTTGGTACTTGGAAAACATCGCCCTTGACTCGAGTGATAGTAGCTTTACTTTAAATTGTATGCTCTGCTATGTTTGCTTCTGCTTAGTGTGTGTTTGGGGGCTATCACTGTAGAATGAGGTTGGAGTGGGAGGGTTGTATTCCTATTCCTTTTCCTTTATGCTCTTTTGGTATGTTGTTAGTTAATTTACTGCTCACTAAGACTGTTGTCTGACTCAAGGCTTTATGTTTTAACTCTTATTGCCTTGGACTGTTCGTCCATTTTTGGGACGGGCAGACTAGGTAGCAGGTGACAGGTGCTGTTCTTGCTTCTCACGATGATGATATCGAAGACGAGCTGGAGGGTTGCATATTATCTTCTTACTATATGTACTGGATGTTCCGCTGTTTTGTATAACTCTGAGTGTTATGTAGTGAGGCTTGATGTATTGGCTATTTGGATGTTTGTATTCAACTACTATGAAGTTTTTATATGATGGCATTTTATTCTGTAAAGCTTCACTAAATATATGTTCTATTGTATTTTGTCCATGCGCTGTGAGTAATACGATAGATTCTGCTGTTTTTAATTTACCTTGGCAACTGTCCATGGTCGCCTGGCACACTTTACAACGCACTATCTCTAGATTCGGTGCAGGGGTCATGGGCGGTCGTCACATTTGGTATCAGAGCATTGGTTAATCGATTTTACCCAACGCTCACTGACGTAACTACGTATGAGAGACGTAATTGTATTTTGATGGATGAATACTATATATAATATAGTAGCTTAGTAGAGTTGAGTCCTTTATGCAGTTGTTTCTCTAGATGTTCTAATCATTCCTTTTTATAGATATTGAGAATGAGTCGAAGAGGGAGACCAGCTGCTAGGGAAGGCCGTGCTACTGAGGGAACTGCTGATTATGCAGCTATGTTCGAAGCTATGATGACTTCGATCATGAGAAGGATACCAGTTCCGGGGGCGGCAGTTGATGTTGGAGTTCAGGTTCAGACTCCGAAACTAGTGGATTTTGCTAAGTTGTGCAAGGACTATACTGCTCTTGGAGGGAAGGTTTTCTTGGGAACAGAATCAACTATTGAGGTCCAGAGGTGGATGGATTCTTGTAGAAGGATCTTTGGTGATTTGGGAATTGAGGATGCAACTAAGAGGAAGTTGGCATCAAGGCAGCTTCAAGGGAGAGCCTCTGATTGGTGGAATTCTATTACCATCACTACTCCGGAAGAAGAGATTACTTGGGAGCAATTCCAAGTTAGGTTTGAAGCTAAGTTCATTTCTACAGCTCAGAAGTCTGTTCTGTTCAAGAAGTTTGTGGAGCTCAAGCAAGGAGGGAGATCAGTTCTTGAGTATGTTTCTGAGTTTGAAGCGTTGTCCAAGTATGCCTGGTCATATATTGAGTCTGCATATCAGAAGAATGAGAAGTTTGTGACAGGCTTGGACAGTTATCTTGGGAGACAGTTGGTGGATCATTTGGACGATTCATTTGAGAAGCTTGTGGAGAAAGCTCGTAGGCATGAGAGTCTGTTTCCTAAGGAAGGATCTGTTGTTGCTGTGACCAGGGAAGAGTCTAAACCCCAGCAAGGTGGAAACAAGAAGAGGAAGCAGCAGCAGTAGAAGGGTAAGGATGGCCAGAAGAAGCCGAAAGGCGAGGTGACTTGCTACAACTGTCAGCAGAAAGGCCATCTCTCCAGGGATTGCAAGAATCCGAAAGCGCCGGCGAAGTGCCACAACTGTGACAAGCCGGGGCATTTCAGGAAGAATTGTCCAGAGCCGAGGAGGGACAAGCAGATTGTGCAAGCTTATGCTTTGGGAGCTGTTCCGTCGTCTTCGAAAGCTCCTACTGTTGAAGAGAAAGGAAAGAGTGTGGTTGTTCAAGGTACTCTTTTCCTATGTGGTGTTTCAGTTAGAGTTTTGTTTGATACTGGAGCGTCGCATTCGTTTGTTTGTAATGAACTCGTAGGCCGGTTAGATTTGAAGCCGGATATTGTTGATAGGCCATTGGTTGTGACTAATCCAGTTGGGGGTTCGTCTTGTTTGTGTATGTTATGCCGTGGTCTGATTGTGTCGAGTCATGGTTGCTCTTTTGTTTGTGATTGCTTTGTTCTGAACTTTGCGGGGTTCGGAATTATTTTGGGTATGGACTGGCTTAGGAAGTATGCGGCAAAGGTTGATTGCGAGAGATTGGAAGTGACAGTCGAGAATGTGGAGGGGCGAAAGGTTGTGATACGATGTAAGCATGAGGAAGGCGTCTTCATGAGCTTCATGTATTCGCTGGTTGTTCCACGGGATGGACTGTCATCGGTGCCAATCGCTAATGGATTCGAGGATGTCTTTGACGAAGTCAAAGGGTTGCCGCCGCATAGAGAGATCGAGTTTCGTATAGATCTAGTTGAAGGAGCCAGACCTGTTGTGATGCCTCTTAGGCGGATGGCGCCTAAGGAACAGCATGAGTTGAAGGTGCAAGTTGATGACCTTTTTCAGAAAGGATTCATTCGGCGTAGTGTGTCCGAGTGGGGTGCACCAGTTGTGTTCGCAACCAAGGCAGATGGATCGTTGAGATTGTGTGTGGATTATCGTGAGCTGAATAAGGTGACAAAGAAGAACAAGTATCCATTGCCGAGAATAGATGACTTGTTTGATCAGCTTCACGAGGCTAAGGTGTTTTCTCAGATGGATTTGGCAACGGGATTTCACCAGTTGAGAGTGGCTAAGGATAGTGTGCCGAAGACTGCTTTTAGGACACCATCCGGTTTCTTTGAGTGGCTGGTAATGCCGTTTGGATTGACTAACGCGCCAGCATATTTTGTGGATCTTATGAATAGAGTGTTCAGAGATTAGTTGAACAAGTTCGTACTTGTGTTCGTGGATGATATTCTGATTTATTCCAAAACGGAAGAGGAGCACAAGACACACTTGCGTATTGTTTTGGAAATCTTGCGGAAACATCAGCTGAAGGCTATGTTTTCGAAGTGTCACTTCTGGTAGAGTGAAGTGAGGTTCTTAGGCCATGTGATTTCTGGAGATGGGATAGCGGTTGATCCCGCTAAGGTGGCAGCAATCCAGGATTGGGTTAGACCTAAGAATGCATCTGATGTGAGAAGTTTTCTTGGATTAGCAGGATATTATCGACGGTTTATCAAAGACTTCTCCAAGATAGCTGCACCGCTAATAGGATTGATGAAGAAGAACCAAGTGTTCAGTTGGGATGCTAAGTGTGAGCAAGCTTTCGGAATCCTGAAAGAGTGATTGACAAGTGCTCCTGTTTTGACTATTCCAAGTGGGAATGATGAGATGGTGGTTTACACCGACGCATGTGGTACTGGACTTGGAGCAGTGCTGATGCAGAGGGATAAAGTTGTTGCGTATGCAAGTCGACAACTGAAGCCGCATGAAAGGAATTACCCGACTCATGATTTGGAGTTAGCGGCGATTGTATTTGCTCTGAAGATGTGGAGACATTATATGTTGGGAGTTCGATTCGAGTTGTTTACGGATCATAAGTCGTTGAAGTATCTTTTCTCCCAAAAGGATTTGAATCTTCGGCAGCAACGTTGGCTAGATTTTTTAGCATCATATGATTTTGGTATAGCTTATACTCCGGGAAAAGGTAACGCAGTGGCAGATGCGTTAAGTCGAAGACATGCAGGATTGGGAGCCATGTTTTCAGAATGGAAGAGTCTCGAGTATTTAGCTGGATTTGACTTCAGGCCTAGATGTGAATTGGAACCTGAGATGTTGGCAAACTTATCGATAAGACCTTCTCTTGTGGAAAGGATTGGCAAGAGCCAAAAGCGAGACGATAAGCTTGTCAAGATTATCCGTGAATTGGAATCTGGATTGGATCCAGAAAAGGATAAAGGATTCGAGGTCGATCGAGAGGGTTGGCTTCGAAAGAAAGGACGACTAGTTGTTCCCGATATAGATGAATTGAGGAGTGAAGTCCTGAAGGAAAGTCATCACTCGAAGCTGACAATTCATCCAGGTGGAAATAAGATGTATCGGGATATGAAGAGAACCTACTACTGGGAAGGCATGAAGAAGGATGTTGGAAATTTTATTTCCAAGTGCATGAACTGCCAGTTGGTAAAGGCTGAACAGAAAAAGCCAAGTGGATTGCTTCAGCCATTAGAAGTTCCTACATGGAAGTGGGAGCAAGTGTCGATGGATTTTATTGATGGGCTACCTAGAACCAGAACGGGAAATGAAGGAATTTGGGTTATCGTAGATCGTTTGACTAAGAGTGCTAGATTCATTCCTGTTCGATCGACTAGGACTGCATCAAAATTGGCTGAGTTGTATGTTAAGTGGATAGTTCGATTCCATGGTATTCCGAAGAGTATAGTGAGCGATCGAGATCCATTGTTCACTAGTGGATTTTGGAAGAGCTTCCAGGAAGTTTTGGGAACCGAGTTGTGTTTGAGTACAGCTTATCACCCTCAAACATATGGTCAGACCGAGAGAGTCAACCGAGTTTTGGAAGATCTCCTCAGAGCTTGTATTTTGGACTTCGGAGGATCATGGGAAGATCACCTTCATTTGGTGGAGTTTGCGTACAACAACAGTTACCAGTCAAGCATTGGTATGGCACCGTATGAGGCATTGTATGGAAGACCGTGTAACTCTCCGACATGTTGGTTGGAAACTGGAGAAAAGCTGATACTTGGGCCAGAGATGATTCGGCAGACTTCAGATTGTATAGAGATCATTCGGCAACGAATGAAGGCAGCCCAAGACCGTCAGAAGAGTTATGCTGATAAGCGTCGTAAGGATTTGGAGTTCGACGTAGGTGATATGGTTTTTGTGAAGATTTCTCCACTGAATAATGTTATTCGATTCGGGAAGAAAGGAAAATTGACTCCGAGATTTGTTGGACCATTCCCGATCATCGAGCGAATTGGAAAGCTCGCCTACAGATTGGAGTTACCAGAGAAGATGTCGAGTGTGCACAATGTTTTTCATGTATCATATCTACGGAAGTATGTGCACGACTCGAATACAGTGGTTTCTGCTGATAGCTGTGAAGACTTCGAAGTTGATCCAGTTGATAGAAGACCTCGTAAGCCGCTTCGTGTTGTTGAAACTGACACGAAACAGCTTAGGAGGAAGGTAGTTAAGTTGCTCAAGATACAATGGAGTGATGATGATAACGACTGTACGTGGAAGGTGGAAGAGAGGATGAAGGCAGCTCATCCTGAACTCTTCAAGGTATGCCCCTAAGGTGTCGTGCCATCTCGCGATATTGTAACTTGTTCTAGTGTTAGAATTCTGTACGCTAAGCTAGAATTGGATGCATGGTTTGTTGATTGTTATGGTTGGTAGGCGTACAGAATAGTCTTTGATTGCTTTGTTTGTTTGGAATTTTGGGGGCGAAATTCCTAAGGGGGAGAGAATGTAACGACCCGTATTTTTTTACGGATCGAAAAGTTTGTCAAAATCTGGAATTTTTAGCATTTTTGGGTTGTTTCAGATTTTGGTTGGAATTTGCCTAAGTTCTAGGTCGTACGCGACCTAAGAGAGTCATGGGTTGTTAGCGACTTAGGTGATAAGTCGTGAGCGACTTAAAGAAAGTCTGCGACCTAAGGGGATAGGCGAGTTAAGAGTTAGATCATGGACAGTTTGGAGCGACCTATGGGAGTTAAGTCGTACGAGTTAAGTCGTAAGTCGTAACATGTTTTAGGTCGCGTGAAGACTTAAGGTTGTTAGGTCGCTGGGTTTTGGCTTAGTATTAGGTCGTGCATAGTTAAGTCGCGCAGTGCTTTAGGTCGTTAGTGTGTTAGGTCGCTGAGGTTATAGGTCGTAACACAGTTAGGTCGCTGAGGCGCTACGATTGTTAGGTCGTGTAAGCGCTTAAGCGTTAGGTCGCTGGTGTGTTTAAGTGTTAGGTCGTAGCACTGTTAGGTCGCACCTATGGTTAAGTCGCTAAGTCATAGGTCGTAACCTTGTTAGGTCGTAGGAGGAAGGGTTTTGTTAGGTCGTTGAAGCGCTTGGGTGATAAGTCGTAGGTTGCAGTGGCCTGGGTTGTTAGGTTGAAGAGGCTTTAGGTCGGTGGGGTTTATAGGTCGTAGGTCGTAGGTCGTATACGACCTAACTCCGAGCGACCTAGGGGCGGTTTTCAGCTATAAATAGAGGGGGTTGGCTTCATTTTTGGAATCCGGATTTCGAAGCGACGAAGTGCTGCCATTTTGAGAGCTTGACTTCTACGCTTCTTCACTTCTTTTCTCTACTCTAATCTAGTGATTCCTTCCATCCATATCGAAGATCAAGATTGAAGATTCAAGAGCTTAGATTGAAGATCGTCATCCATTGAAGTTAGATTTCTTCGTTTGAAGCAGATTCGTGATAGATCAAGCTTGATCCTTCACTGTCCAGATCTGAAGCGTGTTGATTTGAGGTTGTTTAGGTGATTTGGTGAGTGGTGATTATCTCTCACACGGATCCAAAGGAGTATATCGGATTGTTGGCTCGATTTGGTGTTAAAATAGTGATTTCCATGCATTTTCTTCATCCTAAGTGTAGATCCATATAGATCCATTGTTCATGATGATGTTACATCCATTTTATCATATGTTAACCTATGCAAGTTCATTCATCAAGATTGTAGAGATATTTCTTATGATTTCATGCATGTTAGACTTTCAACTCTTTAATTACGAAAATGCCATTATTGCTATAATTATCTACTTAGATCATATTTGAATGCTTGATTGCTTGGATTAATGTTTGGTTTGATTGATTGTTATTGTGACGTCCCACCTCTATGCTCACAATAACAAAGGTTATTATAAGGAATAACGTCTGCTATTGCGAAGAATAAGGCTTGTGAGAAGCGACCATCCGTAAGTTATGCCTTAGACGAGTATTGATTACATCGATAGGAGTTGTATAAATTACTCCCAAAGATATATATTCAATCCAAATCTAAAACGAAACTACAGTGGCTAAAGAAAAATTCAGAACAAATCATAATAACAACAACACTGATAGTATAATCACATCAGAACAGAAATATCAGATATATAGCGGAAGACAAGTCTGGAATATATGCTACAACAGTCGATGGTTCACATGAACCAAATGTACATAAACATATACATCAACATACATAAGATGGGAGTCGAATAACCAAAAGAACTCCTCGAAGGCTAGACAAAAGATGATGCGATAACCCAAAAGCTGAAGCTGCTACAGAATCAGAGATAGAGACTACCCTGAAATAACTCGATCTGACCCGAGTATTATTCAAAAAGAAATAATAAACGGATCAGTCTAATTTATTCTTAGATGTGAGTGCATCATAAATAACATCAAAGCAAAATAATAATAATCTCGAATGAGACTATTCAACATAAGAAATCAACATAGTTAAATGAAGAAATCACATCAAACACCATCAAAATCAACATTCAAATTCACAATTGAATTCAAAACAACAATTTACAAAATCTAGAAATCAAAAATAGATATCTAGAAAAATCAACATAAAAGTGGATCGATCCCAACAAATGGCGAGTTTTAGCTACGCCGCACGTGCATCAACATATGGCCGAAGCCTACCAAGTACTGTCAACATAATTTTTGGCGCCCAACATATGACCCGAAGGTCCAACATATGACCCGAAGGTCTAGTACTGGTATTTGACCCGAAGGTCCATCATATGACCCGAAGGTCCATCATAGTCGCTCGAAAGCGCAC
Source organism: Allium fistulosum (assembly GCA_030737815.1). Lineage (NCBI taxonomy): Eukaryota > Viridiplantae > Streptophyta > Magnoliopsida > Asparagales > Amaryllidaceae > Allium > Allium fistulosum. Next base: position 636,817,782 of record CM060907.1, on the reverse strand, counting down.
AAAATCATCAAAATCATCAAACAACAAATATTTCAATTAACGAGTCCGGATTTAACCGAAATAGTAAAAGTGTGGTTCCATACTCCGCACTTTTGCTAAATCGTTTAAATCTCTTCATCGTTTCCTTGAAAGTGCAAAATTGTGTATTTTATAAAAATACATTTTACGTTCTCAAACGGACAAGTCCGGAATTAAGCGAATCAGTAAAAGTAAGGGTTCATAGTCCTTAATTTTGCTAAATCGTTTAAATCGCTTTCTCATTCTTTTGAAACCGCAAACTGTAAAATTTTTGGAAACAATTTCAATTTAAAATCATTTTTAAAACACGTGATTAAAATAGTAGCATCTGTAGCAATTTCGTTAAGGAAATTGTATTTCTCAAAACACCGTAGAAACGGATACCAAATCAGCATTGCGGGATAACCGCATGAAAATTCACTTTAAAATTGACGGTTACTGAAGTCAAAATGACCGTAATATATATACGTCAAAATTTTCATCAAAATAATTAGCATCTCAATATTTTACCGGTGTAAAATTCGTTATAAAAATAACGGCGCAAAATACGTTTTAAAACCAGACACCGGTTCGACAATAAATCAATGCAATAAACTGCGCTACTGCATACTCAACAAAATATTGCACTGTCAGGACTTGATTTTTAGTGACTCATTTACGTGCTTCATATATTTGTATGCAAGCACGCATTTAATTCTACATAAAAATGAGGTGATAAAATATTAAAAGATGACCAGACAAAACCAAATGTACAAGCACGAATCAAATGTAAAGCCTGAGTTTAATTCACACTTTGCCATACACGCCTAATGCAATTTAATATTTGCCCTGACACGTTACATATCCGCACGTTAATATAAAAAGGGGCTAAGTTTATTTTGTATACTATAAAACACGCATGCACACAATTGAAGTTTATAAATGAAACAACCTGGGCACTTGCATTTATATACAAAATGACCTGGACATTTTACATGCAAACCCATTTCAAAGCTATATGTACCTGCATGCGTACTGAAATATGCATTTATCACATATTAACCAAAATATACTGCCTGTACTAGAAATTTAAATTGCCAAACACAATGTGACCTAAACACTTATGCACACAAAATGAACCCAAAAATACAAACTTTGCAATAAAACTTTATGCAGACCCATTAATATAATGTACAATGAAATGTTTCAAAACAAACTACTGTGAAAATATATAAACCTAGGCACACACGTAACGCGATAAAAATATAAATTAGAGATGTGAGTTTTCTGCACTCAAATAATGTGTAAACTTTAACCTGCTTAATGCAACACAAAATAGCATGCACGAAAACAACGCGATCTAAAGTAACCTGGAACTTGATGAATTTGCACGTAACTATTTCACGTGCAGATTGAAACCAAAATACTCATCTACTGGCACGCATATAAAAAACATAACTTACTGTGTGCATTTCGTATAGACATAACCAAGCAAAGACCTGGACATTGCTTGCGTGTTTAAAATGAACCAAACGAAAATGAGTGTAACGATTTTTAGGCAAAATACTGAATAAATTAGAAATGTGAGTATAAAACTCACCTTAACCTATTTTGAACTCAGTTAGAACCAGAAATGCAAGCAAGCAAAAATGTGGAAGCTACCATTAATGCTCTCAGAGCTCTGCTAGAAGAGTGAAGAAAAGTTGCAGATAAAAATATTTCAACTTTTGTGTACCAGTCAGAGGTAGGAGTATAGGCCATTCTTTTATTTTTGGTACACCTTGCATTTACTTTCTAACATGCTGGTTTACTCCTGCATTTAATGAGACGTGTACTCGCAAATACAGTACACGGCCACTTGATGGCTGTAAATCTAAATGTTTGCTTTTTATAAAATATTGTGGTGACAGAAGTTCACATATTTTCATTTAGAAAAGGAGATGTAGTGTCAAATGTGAGTTTGCTTTCACATCAACAGACAGCAATGTTGAAGTATGATAAAATGTGAGGTGTTCACATTATTTGCCTTATCAATCTTTGCTGCTGCGGGGCGAAATTTTATTCCTACTAGCATTAATTTTCACGGGAAGGCAAAGGTGCCTTACCTATCAACGTGCAACCGTTAGCAAGAAGGTACTGACTTTACAACATTTATTAATATGCACTTCGACAGTAATTCAACAATTACGGTCGTTACCGATTTTAAAATATTTATTACGACGGTAATAAAATCACGGTCGTTACAGACTCCCCCCCTTATAAAAATTGCGTCCTCGCAATTTTCATACTAGAAGCAGTCAATAACGTGTACAATTCACTGCAACAAAGACTAAAAAGAAAAGATAGATACGAAAGCTCACCTCCACCCGAAGAGGAGAGAAAACCGGGATAAGAACGCTCGATGAATTCTCTGGTTTCCCAAGTGCAATCCTTGGGGTTTGCGGACCATTGAATCTTTACGAGCGGAACTTCTTTATTCCGAAGGCGTTTAACCTTCGAAGCTAGCACACGAATAGGATTTTGCACAATAGACAAGTCGGGTGAGATCTCAAGATCTTGCAACAAAGGAGGATCAATAATAGAATCTGAATCTCGAAGGCATCGACGAAGTTGAGACACATGAAATACGTCATGTATTCCCGAAAACTGAGCAGGTAACGATACACGATACGCAACAGGGCCAATACGTTCCGTAATAGGAAACGGTCCAATATAACAAGGAGCCAGGATCTACTAAAACGTACCACACCCTTCATAGGGGAAACACGAATGAATATAAGATCGCCAACAGAAAATTCCAAAGGCTTCCTACGATGATCGGCATAAGATTTCTGCCTATTTTGAGCCTCCTTCATTCTCTGTCTAATAATATCAATCCTCTCCGAAGAATCACGAATATAATCGGGACCGAGAACTAACTTTTCCCACGATTCCAACCAACAAGAAGGTGATCGACACGGTCTTCCATAAAGAGCTTCGAAAGGAGCCATACCGATACTGGATTGAAAACTGTTGTTATAAGAAAATTCGACAAGAAATAAGTGGTCTTCCCAACTATCACCAAAATCAAGAATGCAAGCTCGAAGGAGATCCTCTAAAACCTGATTCACCCATTCAGTCTGACCGTCAGACTGTGGATGATAAGCTGTACTGAGATTGAGCTTAGTGCCCAAAGCTTTCTGATGACTCCGCCAGAAACCACTAGTAAAAAGCGGATCTCTGTCACTAACAATGGAACTAGGCACTCCATGAAGTCGAACGACTTCTTTAATAAACAGCTTAGCCAACAAAGGAGCAGTCCGATTGGACTTGATAGGAATAAAATGGGCTGATTTAGTCAATCGGTCAACAATCACCCAAATACTAGTATGGCCCGACCTCGAACGAGGTAGACCATCAATGAAGTCCAAAGAAATTTGATCCCATTTCCATAATGGAATCTCAAGAGGTTGCAAAAGACCACTAGGGCGATGGTGTTCTGCTTTAATAAGTTGACAAGTTAAGCAACAACTTACATAACTTGTAACCTCACGCTTCATACCCTCCCAAAAGTATAAGCGTTTGACAACAGCATACATCTTACTACTACCCGGATGAATAGTATACTTAGAACGATGACAGTCCTCAAGAATGTCATTTCTAAGATTAGAAATCTCAGGCACGATCAATCTACCCTTCTTCCGGATACAACCACGAATATCAATATCGAAATCCTTTAGATCATCACTTCGGGATTTCGATTTACAACTCTGAATAAGATGAGCAAGATCTGGATCTTGCTTCTAGGCATCGGCAATGCGATCTAACAAATTAGGACGAGCTTCCATGCTAAATAAAAGCACGGGAGAATCAAAAACTGAAGGACGGTCTCTAATATCACAAAGAGATAAAGCTTCCAAAATATTCCACTCTGCTAGCATCGTGGAAACAACAATTTGCTGCCTGCGACTAAGCGCATCAGCAACTCGATTACCCTTACCAGGGGTATACTGAATATCGAAATCATAAGAAGCTAGGAATTCGAGCCAACGCTGTTATCTCAAATTACATTCCTTCTGAGTGAATAGATACTTCAGAGATTAGTGATCAGAGTGGAGAACACCACTCCTTTCCAAAAATAACGATGTCAAACTCTAAAAGCAAAACAATAGCCACGAGCACTAGATCATGAATGACATACCTAGTCTCGATCGGCTTTAATTGTAAAGAAGCATAAGTGATAGCACATTTTCTTTTTGCAAGAGAACGACACCCAAACCAATACGACTGACATTGGTATAATCAATAGAGTCTTGGTTCCCTTCGGGAACCACAAGAATAAGAGTATCGGAAAAGAGTTCTTTCTGATAATCTTCTTTATGAAATCACTTTCTAGAAAAATTTACTTTTTATAAATCAATTTATTGTGTCAAATTGTCTCATCAAAGCGTTTAGGAGATTCCTATCGATAACGTTGATCAAGCGCATCGACCAGAATTCTTAAAGCACTCAATGGGCAATACAATCACAAAAACATCTTCTATATGATAAACACAAATCCAATTATACTTGTAAATAAATCTTACGAAAAAGATTTGCCAAATTTTAAATTGATGTTTTCATCCAAAGTCAATAAATACACAAATAGAGTCATCGAGATATTCGTAGAATACTCGATTCATAAAATGGATGAAATAGGTTGGGCAACTGAATGACGTAATAAGTCATTCATAAGAATCATAACGAGTGCGGAATGCGGTAAGTGGAATGCTAACTTCCGCAACTCGTAGCCAAGTGAAAACCAATGGTAAGGTTGAATTGGGAGAACAGTTTAGCGCCACTTACTTGATCGAACATGCCGTCGATCCTAGGTAATGGGTACCTATTTGATAGTGAACTCGTTAAGCTTGCTAAAATCAATGCAAAGCCTAAGAGTACCATCTGGCTTCTTAACGAAGACAACGACGGCGCCCCAAGGAGAAAGGCTAGAACGAATAAATCGCTTGACTTCCAACTCAGATAATTGAGGCTTGAGTTCCTCATTTTCCTTAACAAACATCCTCGTGGGAGGACGACTGACAGAATGAACATCAAAGATAAGATCAATACGTAACTCAATTGCCCTAATCGACGGCAAACTCAAAATAAGCTCGAAGACATCAGAAAATCACAAACAACAGGAATATTAGCTAAGACATCATCTGATTCGAAGGAAGAAATGAAAGCATTCGAAGGAAGAAATGAAAGCATTCGAAGGATGAAATGAAAGCATTCGAAGGATGATCCATACTTCGAAATATACTAGATAACTGCTCGATAGCATCGGGATGCTTGAGATATAAAATTCTTTTAGGACATAGGATTGAACTTCATAACGGACGAGCCAATCCATTCCCAAAATCGTATCAAAACCAAGATGATCCATAACATGCAGATTTGCACGAAAGGAAAAACCCACAAAGAATAATCTTTACATCAACACACAATAAACCAAGAGTAGCGGATCCACCAATAGGATTCACAATCCTCAAAGGGTCGCAAAGAGTAATAACATCCAAAGGAATAACACCAACAAGCTTCTTCGACACGAATGAATGTGATGCACCCGTATCGAAAAGAACTCTAATAGAACGGCTATGAAATAAAATAAAACCTTCCAAAATAGAAGGAAGAATACCTTTAGGCTGAGAAGAATCACCAGAACCTTAAGCAACATTAAGCTTCCCGGATTTGAAATCCTTAGGAGCAGTAGGACAATCGGAAACAGAGGACTTTCCTTGTTTTAACTCAAGGAAACTACAACAAGACTGATAAGGAATTTAACAAATGGAATACTACGGAAATATGAGATATATTCCTAGACATATTCCAACTTTTTAGAGAGGATAAGAAGTTTAAGAACAACGAAGGAATCGATTAGAAAGGCACGAACAAAACCCTTGAATAGTTGTATCACATATTCCATTCTGTTTCTGTTCTGTGTTTATTATAATTTGTTCTGAACCTCGCTCTGATACCAAGCTGTGACGCCCCACCTCTATGCTCACAATAACAAAGGTTATTATAAGGAATAACGTCTGCTATTGCGAAGAATAAGGCTTGTGAGAAGCGACCATCCGTAAGTTATGCCTTAGACGAGTATTGATTACATCGATAGGAGTTGTATAAATTACTCCCAAAGATATATATTCAATCCAAATCTAAAACGAAACTACAGTGGCTAAAGAAAAATTCAGAACAAATCATAATAACAACAACACTGATAGTATAATCACATCAGAACAGAAATATCAGATATATAGCGGAAGACAAGTCTGGAATATATGCTACAACAGTCGATGGTTCACATGAACCAAATGTACATAAACATATACATCAACATACATAAGATGGGAGTCGAATAACCAAAAGAACTCCTCGAAGGCTAGACAAAAGATGATGCGATAACCCAAAAGCTGAAGCTGCTACAGAATCAGAGATAGAGACTACCCTGAAATAACTCGGTCTGACCCGAGTATTATTCAAAAAGAAATAATAAATGGATCAGTCTAATTTATTCTTAGATGTGAGTGCATCATAAATAACATCAAAGCAAAATAATAATAATCTCGAATGAGACTATTCAACATAAGAAATCAACATAGTTAAATGAAGAAATCACATCAAACACCATCAAAATCAACATTCAAATTCACAATTGAATTCAAAACAACAATTTACAAAATCTAGAAATCAAAAATAGATATCTAGAAAAATCAACATAAAAGTGGATCGATCCCAACAAATGGCGAGTTTTAGCTACGCCGCACGTGCATCAACATATGGCCGAAGCCTACCAAGTACTGTCAACATAATTTTTGGCGCCCAACATATGACCCGAAGGTCTAGTACTGGTATTTGACCCGAAGGTCCATCATATGACCCGAAGGTCCATCATAGTCGCTCGAAAGCGCACAAAATCATCAAAATCATCAAACAACAAATATTTCAATTAACGAGTCCGGATTTAACCGAAATAGTAAAAGTGTGGTTCCATACTCCGCACTTTTGCTAAATCGTTTAAATCTCTTCATCGTTTCCTTGAAAGTGCAAAATTGTGTATTTTATAAAAATACATTTTACGTTCTCAAACGGACAAGTCCGGAATTAAGCGAATCAGTAAAAGTAAGGGTTCATAGTCCTTAATTTTGCTAAATCGTTTAAATCGCTTTCTCATTCTTTTGAAACCGCAAACTGTAAAATTTTTGGAAACAATTTCAATTTAAAATCATTTTTAAAACACGTGATTAAAATAGTAGCATCTGTAGCAATTTCGTTAAGGAAATTGTATTTCTCAAAACACCGTAGAAACGGATACCAAATCAGCATTGCGGGATAACCGCATGAAAATTCACTTTAAAATTGACGGTTACTGAAGTCAAAATGACCGTAATATATATACGTCAAAATTTTCATCAAAATAATTAGCATCTCAATATTTTACCGGTGTAAAATTCGTTATAAAAATAACGGTGCAAAATACGTTTTAAAACCAGACACCGGTTCGACAATAAATCAATGCAATAAACTGCGCTACTGCATACTCAACAAAATATTGCACTGTCAGGACTTGATTTTTAGTGACTCATTTACGTGCTTCATATATTTGTATGCAAGCACGCATTTAATTCTACATAAAAATGAGGTGATAAAATATTAAAAGATGACCAGGCAAAACCAAATGTACAAGCACGAATCAAATGTAAAGCCTGAGTTTAATTCACACTTTGCCATACACGCCTAATGCAATTTAATATTTGCCCTGACACGTTACATATCCGCACGTTAATATAAAAAGGGGCTAAGTTTATTTTGTATACTATAAAACACGCATGCACACAATTGAAGTTTATAAATGAAACAACCTGGGCACTTGCATTTATATACAAAATGACCTGGACATTTTACATGCAAACCCATTTCAAAGCTATATGTACCTGCATGCGTACTGAAATATGCATTTATCACATATTAACCAAAATATACTGCCTGTACTAGAAATTTAAATTGCCAAACACAATGTGACCTAAACACTTATGCACACAAAATGAACCCAAAAATACAAACTTTGCAATAAAACTTTATGCAGACCCATTAATATAATGTACAATGAAATGTTTCAAAACAAACTACTGTGAAAATATATAAACCTGGGCACACACGTAACGCGATAAAAATATAAATTAGAGATGTGAGTTTTCTGCACTCAAATAATGTATAAACTTTAACCTGCTTAATGCAACACAAAATAGCATGCACGAAAACAACGCGATCTAAAGTAACCTAGAACTTGATGAATTTGCACGTAACTATTTCACGTGCAGATTGAAACCAAAATACTCATCTACTGGCACGCATATAAAAAACATAACTTACTGTGTGCATTTCGTATAGACATAACCAAGCAAAGACCTGGACATTGCTTGCGTGTTTAAAATGAACCAAACGAAAATGAGTGTAACGATTTTTAGGCAAAATACTGAATAAATTAGAAATGTGAGTATAAAACTCACCTTAACCTATTTTGAACTCAGTTAGAACCAGAAATGCAAGCAAGCAAAAATGTGGAAGCTACCATTAATGCTCTCAGAGCTCTGCTAGAAGAGTGAAGAAAAGTTGCAGATAAAAATATTTCAACTTTTGTGTACCAGTCAGAGGTAGGAGTATAGGCCATTCTTTTATTTTTGGTACACCTTGCATTTACTTTCTAACATGCTGGTTTACTCCTGCATTTAATGAGACGTGTACTCGCAAATACAGTACACGGCCACTTGATGGCTGTAAATCTAAATGTTTGCTTTTTATAAAATATTGTGGTGACAGAAGTTCACATATTTTCATTTAGAAAAGGAGATGTAGTGTCAAATGTGAGTTTGCTTTCACACCAACAGACAGCAATGTTGAAGTATGATAAAATGTGAGGTGTTCACATTATTTGCCTTATCAATCTTTGCTGCTGCGGGGCGAAATTTTATTCCTACTAGCATTAATTTTCACGGGAAGGCAAAGGTGCCTTACCTATCAACGTGCAACCGTTAGCAAGAAGGTACTAACTTTACAACATTTATTAATATGCACTTCGACAGTAATTCAACAATTACGGTCGTTACCGATTTTAAAATATTTATTACGACGGTAATAAAATCACGGTCGTTACAGTTATGAATTAGATGATTGATGGTTTGATTTAGACCAAAGACGATTCAAAAGCTAAGGGAAAGGCTCTTGAATTGGGTAAGCTGCTCGTGGCATATGTAGCGGGATGATGAAGCTCTTATGCGTAGATTTGATGATGTGATGTTGAGGTGAGGCTTTGCGAGGATGTGATGAAGCGAGGCAATCATGAGATGAAGACTTGGTCTAATCCAGACGGGATCATTCCAAGCACGTTGGTAACTCGGTGATATGATTCGAGTTAAGGGTAATGGATGCTTGAGAGGCGCTTGAGCTAGTATGGAAATAGTCGTCAAGGAGGATGACTAGGAGGATTGGATAGCATCGTTGTTGAAGGTTCTAGCATGCTCTAAGAAAGAGTACGTTTGGGCAGATTCGATAGTCCCAACGGCCAACTGTTGATGGTCGAATACTCTGGGCAGATTCGATAGTCCTAGGCACGGGCTGCGACGACGTGCGGGAGTTATGTCTAGAACCGGGGTTTCCATTAGCCCTTGACGGACGGCTGAAAGAATGTGCCGGTCATTCAATTAACGGTGATATCGAAGCAATGATGACAGTGACAGCCAGAGTCATGGATGTTTGGTTGTATCGTCATTCGGACTCAAGAGCGGTATTTTCTGGGTGCTTATCTGATTTAGGCCTTGGTACTTGGAAAACATCGCCCTTGACTCGAGTGATAGTAGCTTTACTTTAAATTGTATGCTCTGCTATGTTTGCTTCTGCTTAGTGTGTGTCTGGGGGCTATCACTGTAGAATGAGGTTGGAGTGGGAGGGTTGTATTCCTATTCCTTTTCCTTTATGCTCTTTTGGTATGTTGTTAGTTAATTTACTGCTCACTAAGACTGTTGTCTGACTCAAGGCTTTATGTTTTAACTCTTATTGCCTTGGGCTGTTCGTCCATTTTTGGGACGGGCAGACTAGGTAGCAGGTGACAGGTGATGTTCTTGCTTCTCACGATGATGATATCGAAGACGAGCTGGAGGGTTGCATATTATCTTCTTACTATATGTACTGGATGTTCCGCTGTTTTGTATAACTCCGAGTGTTATGTAGTGAGGCTTGATGTATTGGCTATTTGGATGTTTGTATTCAACTACTATGAAGTTTTTATATGATGGCATTTTATTCTGTAAAGCTTCACTAAATATATGTTCTATTGTATTTTGTCCATGCGCTGTGAGTAATACGATAGATTCTGCTGTTTTTAATTTACCTTGGCAACTGCCCATGGTCGCCTGGCACACTTTACAGCGCACTATCTGTAGATTCGGTGCAGGGGTCATGGGCGGTCGTCACACAAAATCCCGTTGAACTCGATCAACCCTAAATGCTGTGGTGATCAATTTACCAAGCCTAGTTAAAACTAGGGTTACAAACTGGAAACATCCACTGCCGCCACCACGATCATTTGCACACCCATCCTATGTTTTTCCTTGATTCTACGATCATACTTCTACCACCAGAAAGAACCACGACACCCCAGATCACTTAGATCATCAGAAAACACCAAAATACCATTTTCTGGTCAACCCAGAACTGCTTATTCATCCCATCACTAAAAATTATAATTTTAGTTGTAAAAATCATGGTTTTGTTTAAGTATTCGATTTATATCCCCGAATTTATAAATTAAGATGTTTGAGATTTGGCAAAACTAATACTTGCCTGTTGTTTTTGTTTCCAAAGACATTCAAATTTTATTTTTAACTTACTTATATAATTTTAAACATTGATTTATGATAAATCAAACAACATTTGTTTATATTCCAAGTCCTAACAGTTATTAGATCAAAAGATAATGATTTTGTTTGCAAATCTGGGTCTTGAAAACAAAGAACAGAGATATCTCAATAAAACAGACATGCACACATTTACATTCAAATATTCACAGAAATGCACTTATAAATATACACACAAACATAGTTTTTTCCAGAGATGATCAAGCAACCAGATTTATATATTTAAACTTGTTAAGAGTGATGTTACTCACCGATTTGAGAGGGCAGAACATAGCACATTTTTGAAATAGCTTTGAAAACTTTAAAACTGGAAAATGCTTTGAAAGTTGCTAGCTGAAATCTTTTTTGATCTTCATGTTTTAGTTGATTTGAAATAAATCTTCAGTTGTAAGATATTTTTTGGTATGCTAAGACTTTTTGATGAACGAAATGAGATAAGGAAGATTGATATAGAAAAGAGTTTACAGGATGATATTTTGCTGGTACAAAAATGGTCAGAGATTTTTCTTCTCTTGGAGGCTGATATGATTTTATTTGTGTACTAGAGATAATAGCAATTAAAGAAGTTGTCTCCTTATGTCTACAAATACTTATCCCCCTTATTTCCTATACAACATGAATATTTTTTTTTCCTTTTTAAAACTTAAACCACCAAACTCTTCATTTACAATTATTTATTTTTATACTTATGAATTACTTTTTAGAGAAAATAAAATAAAACTATGTATATATATATACAAATAAAAGCTTATACAAATATCTTTAAAATCCAAAACATTTTAAATATCTACCCTTTTTAATTTCAAGACTTTTAAATTCAAAATAAATTCTAAAATCCAATTTAAAAATCAAGTTATATATATACATATATAACAACATATTTAATTTTGGAAATAACACTTCTATTTTAAAATCTATTTATATTTATATATAAAACAATACATTAATAATGTTATTTGAAAATAATAATTTGTCAAATTTAAATAATTTATAAAAAAGATTATAAATTCCTATTATTATTAAATGAATTAATATATCATATTTATTAAACAATATTTTAAAACAAACCTTTTAATAAATCTTAAACTTAAGCTAAGATATAATTTAATCAATTAAACATTTATCTTAAATATTTTAAAACTATATATTTTAAATTAAATCATAATTTCCAAATTACCAAAATATATTAGAATTTGAAAACAAGATTTATTTATTTATTAAATGCAAACCAAAGATTTTTATTTACAATATATACAAATATATACACATTATAAATAGAAAACAATTTATTAGCTTTCAAAAAGATAAAATCATCAATTAAATATTTATTAAAAGAAGATTATTAAATCAATTTAAATTTATCAACAAAAATTATCAAATCAATTTAAATTTCAATGTAGATTATTAAATTGATATTGCCAAAAATTCCGGGATATCACATTCCTCCCCTTAAAAGAATTTCGTCCCCGAAATTTAAAACAAAGGTAATTTAATAATCTCATTAAATATTTAATTTTAAACACAAGCATATATTAATCATATGCTAACAACCATAGCAACCAATTCATCTAATCAAACAAATCTAACTATCCAGACAAAATCAGGATAGGACTATCTAGAGTTTCCCAAGTAAAAATACCGGAATACTCGCCCTACAGAACCCAAACAAAACTATACTACCAAGCTACAAAGCTCCTACTCATCTAGATCTACAAAAATAGACAGGATATCAGACTATAGACAAGTCTGACTCAACAACCAAACCTCCCTGGACTGTTGGTTCCAAAACCAGAGATGGATTATACACGTACTCCCTTAGAGATACGTGAAACACATCGAATCCCAGTTATCCAAACTGGCAATTCACTCTAGAAGACCAAACACTTATCCTCACCAGAACATAGAGAAAATCTAAAATACCTCGGAGCTAGCTTCCCAATCTTATTGCTCCCTTTACCGGAGAAAATCTCAACAACAACGAAGTCTCCAACTTCGAATTTCAAATTCCTCCGTCTCTTATCCACCAAACTCTTCGGACGATCCTGACTGTTTGCATCCTTACAGATCAGCTCAACCTTCGCTGATGCCTCTCAAAACAACTTGGACCAAAACAATCAAGAACACAACCTCTACTATCATAAGTAGATACAACTTCTCCTTTCCGAAAAAGAAAAACAGATACACTCCCAACTGCTTCCGCTGCACAACTCTAATCTGGAGTAGATGAAAATGCTGATGATACACACGAGCACAAACTGGACAACACATCCCAGAAATATGGTTCAACAGATCCATAAAGAGGAAATTCAGCAATTCCATGATATCCTGATCTGCTTCACCCAAAAAAAACCCCTCTCCAGGAACCCTCCTTCAACTAGCTGGACCATCGGTACCACTCCTGGAATCCTAGTCGATATGAAAACTCAATCTCCAGATGCTAAGACAAACCACTAACCTTTTCAAAGATATCCGGAAAGATCTCTGACAAACCAAGAGAACACTCAACTATCGCAAGTCACTTTTGCGATAAACTCAATCTAATATCCAAAGAAAACTGTTCTCTCTCTACCAATCAGAATAGCTTAAGCCTATCTAGCCAATCCATCGAAGAAATGGATCCACATAGCTGCTGCTTCTGAACTTTACCTCTAGAAAACTGCTGACAGATGACCTCCTTGCCTGTGCGACGCTGCCACTGATGCCAAAGACTTCCTAATCCAAAACTCCTCGAGAAACTCAAGCCTCAAAGCCAAACACAAACACCCAGCTGAACTCAGCCACAACACCGATGCAGACACACTTCCTTATCCAAAGCTCCTTGAGAAACATCTTCGAAAACAACCCATAGCCACTGCATCTCAACACACAACTACTACTTCCTGAGCTACTAAGATACCATCACTAGCTTCTGCTCAACTTTTAGAATCCAAATTCTACTCATCCAAACTTGCACTTCAAAAATGGACTCCGAACCGTAACAGGTTTCCTTCAGAGATTGGTGAAATCCTTACACCACAACAAAAATTCACTTGAGACAGTATTGGGTATACAGTCTCGGCAGATACACTTCCAACCTCAACAAACTCCAACCATTGGTAGTCGTGTTACACACACCACTACCCTTCCTACCTTTATATCTTATATTGGAAAACCCGAACAGGTAACCCAACAAATAGGTAGAAATAAATAAATATATATATATCAAAATTTACAAATACGCTCTCTCAAGAAGGATAGAAATCACTCCAAAGCCTAGGTATTCACTCAACCTAGCGCTCTAATACCAACTGTAGTGACCCACCATTCATTCCACAGAATGACGCATCATTAATAAGAAAGAAAGGGATATAAAAGAGAAAAGATAGAGAAGAAAGAAGAAACAACATCAGAATCTCAATAGCGGAACGAATAAATTATATTAATCACAGAAGTATTTCATAATATACAACATTAATCAGAGTTACACAGATTATACATCACATACTAAACAGTTATAAACACCTGTCTAGTTATTAGAACTCAAATACAATACAGAGATCAATACAAAGATCAACACAGAGGAACTACTATATATATCTACAACGCTGAAGCCTCCTGCTCCATTGCTCCTCCATAAATCGTCAAAGCTAACCTGAATCCCTTGGCTACTCGTAAAAATTTGAGTATCCAAGAGTTTAAGAAAACAAAAGGTAAACTCCGGGTCAGACATGGGTCTGGTGTGAGTAACAGGTTAAAGTTGCTTAACTTTGAAAATCATTTGAAAACAAAGGTATCACGTAAGACTTCCCGCACATAAACACAGAAAAGTCTTTACCTTACGCTAACCAAAACATTGATAGGAATTCCAGTGTTATTATAATAGTGTCTAGGGTTTTCAAATAAATATTCACATAGCTGAAATTGTTACATGATTAAATTCCAGCATACTAACCACAAAGTGGATTATACAATCAAATCCGAGATCACTTATTGGAGATTGGATTCCATACAATGGCAGGGCTACTGGGTACCGCCCGTCATAGTACGTGGCGTAGATCAACGTACCTAGGATCCACCCTAAATCCCATGCAACACAAGGTCGAAACCATCCCTTACTGGATAATCCCGAACAAGACAACCCCAGCAGTTGGAGCTCACAACTGCCCATACAGCCGAAATAAAAGGGACATCTAGAAAGGGGAAAATCTCTTCCTACTTGGGTGCTACCCACTTAGCCTTGCTGCACCTCCCCTGTTTTAGCCATTCCCGGTTGATGAGGCTTGAGGCTACGATTACCTTTAGAGAACACATCTCTTAGAATGCTCATCGTCCACCTGACGATGTTCTGAAAGCATTCAATCCATACAAGTTCGTTCCGGATTCAAACGAAACCGAAGGCATTATCTCGTTACACTCATTTTGGAATCACCCTCAGAGTTAATGACAATAACCCTTGCACTCTAAATCTTCATCTTCACTTGAGATTCACGACCTATCGTTAATTTGGATCGATGTGGTTTTCGGATATCCAAATCTGGAAACCCGATCCCGTCTCATCGAAATCCAAAACGTATCTTTTAAGGCCAAGTTGTTTTAAAGTTAAAACAATTCAATTCATTATCCATGTTCACACAGATAGATAATTCACAATATCACAGATAGATAATTCACATTATCATCACAAATAGATAATTCACTTTATCATCATAAATAGATAATCCATATTATCATCACACTTCAACCAAATCATCCATATCACACAGCATTACTTATCTCATATCTGAGATTTCAAACCACTCAAGGCAATCAATATCATCCATCCATACATAAGCAAGCATTAATAATCACACCATTTATAATTAATTTAAAATGAATTAAATTAATTACCTTATCTCTAATTAATTTAAAGTAAATTAAATTAATTACTTCATTCTATAAATCATGCTTACTTATACATTAATTAATTACAAATCAATTAATTAATCATTCTCTAATTTCCATCTTAATTAATCACCCTTGATTAATTATCCTTTAATTACATTCAAGTAATTATCCTTTAATTAATTTCAAAAATTAATATCCTTAACCAAATACAGTAATTAATCTTTAATTACTCTATTAATTAATTAACTATAATTAATTACATTAATCCTTAATTAATTACTCAAAATCACTTATTATTGATTAATTAATATTAATTAATCAACCCTTAATTACATCATTAATTATATAAATTAATGATCCCTAATTACATTTTTAATTAATTATTCTATTTAAATTAATTACATTATGTAATTAATCTTTAATTAAACCACATTTATTAATCACTCTTGATTAATCACATCCAGTAATTAACTACCCTTAATTATTTCATTAAATAAATTAATTACTCCTTAATTAATTATCTTAATTAATCCCTTGATTAATTACACAAAGTAATTTAATCCAAGTTACTTCCATTATTAAATCATCTCCAACTTATTACATCCAGTAATTACCATTAATTACTTCCTTAAGTAATTACACTTCATTAATTACATTAAGTAATTACTTATCAAATCATCTAGTGATTAAATTAAAATTAATTAAACTTAATTAATTAACTAAAACTAATCAAATTAATCTCAATTAATTACATTAAGTAATTAATTCCTTAATTACTTCCATTAAGTATCTATACTTATCCCATTTCATAAATGATTATCCTTAATTAATTAATCGAATTAATTATTAAAATTAATCACATTAATTAATTATTTAATAATCCTAGTTAATGACCTTCATTAACTATTAACAATTCTTTAATTACTTTTCTTAAGTAATTCAACTTAAATTAATCATTATTAATTACAAATTAATTTATCTTTAATAACCCATTAATTAATCCTAATTATTTAATTAATTAAGTGCTTAATTATAACTTAATTAATCTTTAATTACTCGATTGATTAATTCCTAATCATTAATTAATATTCTATACTTAACTAATTACTGATTCTTAATTACAAATTAATTAATCCTTAATTAATTAACTTAAACCTTAATTAATTGATTTAAAACCATTAATTACTTAATTAATCCAAATTATTAATTAAATTTATTAATCCATTTTAATTAACTTAATAATTTAATGAATCACAAATCATTAAATCCTAATTAACTTTAAGGTAACATTATTCTTATGAATGATTAAATTATCATCATCAAAGCATTTTAAAAACAATTTACCTTTAAACTTACTTTTAAATTCCATTTAAAATTTAAGATTTAAAATTAATACAAATTTAACTTTAACAAAGTTTAAACAATTTAAAAACCTTTTAAATCTCATGTTAAAGAAATACTTACCTTATAAAAGAAGTTTAAAAGAATTTGAAAACCAAATTCATTTTTAAATCCAAACTATTTAGTATATGCTTTAAACATTCAAAGTTGTTTAAAACATTTTAAATTTTAAAAACTTATTTATCTCCAAACCAGGATTCAAACTAAACTTGATTCCAGATTTAAACTTAGATTTAGAACTCTGTTTAAATCTTTACTTCAGATTTTCAAATCATTTTAAAATTTAAACAGACATGTTTAAAAGAAAACCTGTAACTAAACACTAACCCGAGCTATCCCTAAATTCCTTCGAGTCAAACCCAACCAGACTTCGAGAAAAACACTCTACTTACTCGAGAATTACTCGAGAATTAATTCATGCACACCCAGACTTCATCAGAACCCAAATATGCACCGTGCATATGCACTGACCAACTACCTTCCTCCGATCATCAACGATGATCCTTACAAGTCGATGATCAACCTCTCACAATATCCCGACCATCACAACTTCGATTCCAACTTGAAATCGAAATCGAGTAACCTGGCACAAAACTGGAATAAGAACCAAAACCTGGAAACGCCTCGTCTTCGCATCTCCGATCACCAGAAAATATGAAACTCCGGCCAATCCTTCGTCAACATCCAAACTTCCATCACCCAAAATTCCGTTGAACTCGATCAACCCTAAATGCTATGGTGATCAATTTACCAAGCCTAGTTAAAACTAGGGTTACAAACTGGAAACATCCACCGCTGCCACCACGATCATCTGCACACCCATCCTATGTTTTTCCTGGATTCTACGATCATACTTCTACCACCAGAAAGAACCACGACACCCCAGATCACTTAGATCATCAGAAAACACCAAAATACCATTTTCTGGTCAACCCAGAACTGCTTATTCATCCCATCACTAAAAATTATAATTTTAGTTGTAAAAATCATGGTTTGGTTTAAGTATTCGATTTATATCCCCGAATTTATAAATTAAGATGTTTGAGTTTTGGCAAAACTAATACTTGCCTGTTGTTTTTGTTTCTAGAGACATTCAAATTTTATTTTTAACTTACTTATATAATTTTAAACATTGATTTATGATAAATCAAACAACATTTGTTTATATTCCAAGTCCTAACAGTTATTAGATCAAAAGATAATGATTTTGTTTGCAAATCTGGGTCTTGAAAACAAAGAACAGAGATATCTCAATAAACAGACATGCACACATTTACATTCAAATATTCACAGAAATGCACTTATAAATATACACACAAACATAGTTATTTCCAGAGATGATCAGGCAACCAGATTTATATATTAAAACTTGTTAAGAGTGATGTTACTCACCGATTTGAGAAGGCATAACAGAGCACATTTTTGAAATAGCTTTGAAAACTTTAAAACTGGAAAATGCTATGAAAGTTGCTAGCTGAAATCTTTTTTGATCTTCATGTTTGTGTTGAGTTGAAATAAATCTTCAGTTGTAAGATATTTTCTGGTATGCTAAGACTTTTTGATGAACGAAATGAGATAAGGAAGATTGATATAGAAAAGAGTTTACAGGATGATATTTTGCTGGTACAAAAATGGTCAGAGATTTTTCTTCTCTTGGAGGCTGATATGATTTTATTTGTGTACTAGAGATAATAGCAATTAATGAAGTTGTCTCCTTATGTCTACAAATACTTATCCCCCTTATTTCCTGTACAACATGAATATATTTTTTTCCTTTTTAAAACTTAAACCACCAAACTCTTCATTTACAATTATTTATTTTTATACTTATGAATTACTTTTTAGAGAAAATAAAATAAAACTATGTATATATATACAAATAAAAGCTTATACAAATATCTTTAAAATCCAAAACATTTTAAATATCTACCCTTTTTAATTTCAAGACTTTTAAATTCAAAATAAATTCTAAAATCCAATTTTAAAAATCAAGTTATATATATACATATATAACAACATATTTAATTTTGGAAATAACACTTCTATTTTAAAATCTATTTATATTTATATATAAAATACTACATTAATAATGTTATTTGAAAATAATAATTTGTCAAATTTAAATAATTTATAAAAAAGATTATAAATTCCTATTATTATTAAATGAATTAATATATCATATTTATTAAACAATATTTTAAAACAAACCTTTTAATAAATCTTAAAGTTAAGCTAAAATATAATTTAATCAATTAAACATTTATCTTAAATATTTTAAAACTATATATTTTAAATTAAATCATAATTTTTAAATTACCAAAATATATTAGAATTTGAAAACAAGATTTATTTATTTATTAAATTCAAACCAAAGATTTCTATTACAATATATACAAATATATACACATTATAAATAGAAAACAATTTATTAGCTTTCAAAAAGATAAAATCACTAATTAAATATTTATTAAAAGAAGATTATTAAATCAATTTAAATTTATCAACAAAAATTATCAAATCAATTTAAATTTCAATACAGATTATTAAATTGATATTGCCAAAAATTCCAGGATATCACAGTTTTGATGATTTGAACTAGTATACATACATATAGTGTAGATAAGTGAAAAAAGGTTAGTGTTCATCCATTTTGCTCTTTGTAGAACAGACTAAGTGTAGAGAAGTGTAGAGGAAAAGTTTTTTTTGAGTCTTTTGCTCTTGATAAGTGAAAATTTTGGCATAATCACTCATTATAACTGGATTTCCGACTGAAAGCTGCAAAGAACATTATGTTATTTGAAGTCTCATGCTAGATATAGTCAATGGTTAGAAGTGTTAGCTCTTCTTGTCTAACAATCCAATATTATATGTATCAGCATGTCTATATGTTCAGAATACCCTTGATAAATATGAATAGATCATTATTTGTCAATTGGTTGAATGGCTGATAGCATAAATTTATGGTTAAGTTAATAAGTCAATATTGAAGTGAACAACAATCACACTTATCTTTAACCAAAAAAAGTGTTTTTCTATCTATATTGGTGCAAAAAATGTCTTATTTTTCTATCTTCGTCAACTTTTTTATATTTTAGTTTGTAACATAGAGCACAAACTTGTATACAAACATTAAAGTATGAGATCGAAACAAGCTTAAATCAATGTAGTAGAAAATCCCATATTCATTGTATTTGGGAGGGTGTTTTCTTTTCATTTAATTTAATCATTTGGGATGAGATTGGATTAATAACAGTAGAAACATAATTGGTTTGATAAGGTTTTTGGATTAATAACGGCAGAAATATTATTGAAATGAGATTGGATTAATTTATTTTGGAGGGTGTTCCTTCCTGTGTGTTCAGTTGAAGACATAAGAAAGTTTTCTTCTCTACATGGCCGTGATCATCCAACAAAGTTGGAACTAAGTGCCTAAGGATTTTGATTTCTTTTGCGTTAAATTCAACCAGTATCAAAATTTTACATGGATAGATTACTTGAAAAGGAAAACTATAGAATTACTATATTGTACTCTTACGCTGCTCCTGAGGCAAATGCCACTTTATCAGTCTTGTATATGCATGGATTTTATAATATTAGTTAGTGTAACTTCATACGCATAGTTTTTAATTTATGTTTTAGATGTGCTATAGAAAGGCATAAATTCATTTTGCTAAAAAGTAAAATGTCTTTGACAGGAAGTTGGAATGATATTTTCTGAAAGATGCAGGTGAAGTTGAAAGATTAATTCTTGATGTTGCATACCGTAGATTTAGTTTCTTAGAGGATCAAATTACATGGAGTAAGATAGAATCACATGATCTTACCTTTTTCACTATACTATCACTAATTTAAATTGTTATTGAATAACAGTAGTTACTATTAATCTTAGTAATAAACATAGTATATTGTTATTGTTAATATTGGTATTTTATCCATTAATACTCATTTGACAAATAAACTTTTCCTTATACTTATCAAATTACCGAACTATTTGCAGACGTTGAAGCAAGAGGATTCATATTTTGGTCTCCCATTGCTTTAGTTATTGGAGAAAAATTTGTGCCTATAAGAAAACCAAAGAAGGTATTTCGTAATACCTTCATACCTTCATGCATCCCTACTTTTATTAAGGAATGCAGTTTGCTTTTTCTATTTCTTTTTTAGTACCGTGTATTTAAGTATAATCATTAAATGGGTCCATCTAATATAGTGTAAGTTTGCTAAAGGCCTAAATTTAGCAAGTACATATGCCATAAAAAGTTCATCTAATTATAACCTACATTTTCTTTCCTTTCTTATTGAACGAATTGGAATCTTTCTTGCTAGTCCTTAAGAATAGGAATGCATAGATAATAAATTCATTATCAATAGTTATTATGTGCGCTTGATGTAACTCTATTACATACATTTATACACTTTATTTATGCATATTACATTGAAAATGATGTAGTAGCTCTATTACATACATACATATGTATGTGTGTAGTTTTGTGTATGTGTCTGTGTATGTATGTATATGTGTGTGTATATGTATGTATGTATTATATACTTGATACACAATATCATGTAAGTGATAAAAGTAGTTGTCTCGTAGATGTAACATTCGGTTTGATCTTAGACCTGCATTTAGGAACTGCTACTTCAATTTTCACAGTGACCGTGAACTTCTTTTTGAGTGTTAATTGATATTGTGATGTTGCAAGTGCTTAAGTTAGCTCGGTATTTGTATAGCTTTTGTTTGCTTCAGGTGACATTCCAGTTTGTATCCATAGCTTCAATTTTGCATGCACACGCTACAATCTCACAGCGCTTCTCCTTCCCGCATTTTCGAGTTTGTGTCGATGCATGCCTTCAAGACTTTTGGTATTTCAGAACTTGTGCCTGTGCATTTCAGCCTTTTGATTCAAGACATAACTATAGATCTTTTGAATGGCTACATAATCATACATCGAGAACTACCGGGTTTTGCATCAATTCTCTTAGTGCGCACTGCTATGTTTCATTGGGTGGTATGTGCTTGCATCAGAGCTGAATTAGCCTTTCTTTAACTGAAATTTAGACTGCTTCTTCTATGTGTTGATAAAAATTAACTAAATATATAAAAATCAACCTAATTTACAAAAATTAACTAATTTGTATAAAAGTTAAATAAGCTCTATAAAAGTTAAATAAGTTTATAAAAATAACTAAGTTTATATAAATTAATTAAATTTTAGAAAAATAACTAAGTTCATAAAAATAACTTGGGAAATAAAATTTGACTAATTTTTATAATATTTAACCAAGTTTTATAAATGTTTGACCAAATTAACTAAGTTTGTAAAATTTTACCGAGTTTTATAAAAATTAAATAAGTTTATAAGAATTAACTATGTTTCATAATTTTTTTACTAAATTAACTAAATTACTAAAGAACTTATTAAGTTTCATAAATATTTAACTAAGTGAACTAAGTTTCTAAAAACTAGCCTGGTTTATTTTCTTAACTAAGTTTATAAAAGAGGGAATTAGGCACAAGGACAAACTTTGAAAAAAATTTAGGCTGAAGGACACAAAGTTTCATTTTTGGGCTGAAGGACAAACTTTGAAAGAAAATTAGGCTGAAGGAAAATGCTAAATATAGTTAGCATTTTGTATAGTGCAAACATTGTACAAAATGCTAATTATAACTAGCATTATATCCAGTTTTACATTATACAAAATGCTAGTTGTATTAGCATTGT
This sequence comes from Allium fistulosum, assembly GCA_030737815.1. NCBI lineage: Eukaryota > Viridiplantae > Streptophyta > Magnoliopsida > Asparagales > Amaryllidaceae > Allium > Allium fistulosum. The sequence goes on along the minus strand of CM060907.1, from coordinate 636,794,864 downwards.
CCTTCTACCTAATTATCTTTCAAAGTTTGTTCTTCAGCTTGAAAATAAAACTTGTTGTCCTTCAGCCAAAATTTTTATGAAAATTTGTCCTTGTGCCTATTTTCCACTTTATAAAAATTAATTAAGTTTTATAGAAATTTAACTAAGTTGAATTTTTATTAAAATTAACTAATTTTTACAAGAAAGAACTATATTAAGCAAGTTTTATAGAAATTAAACATATAAGTTTACTACGTTTTATATAGAAATAACTAAGTTTATAAAAAATAATTAAGTTTATAAAAAATCAAGTTGACTAAATGTTTATAAAAATTAACTGATTTTGATAAAATTAAACTAAGTTAACTAAGTTTATAAAAATTAACTAAGTTAACCAAGTTTTATAAAAAATAAACAATTTTCTAAAAATTAACCAAGTTTTATAAAACTTAAACAAATTCATAAAAATAATAACTGCGCTTGATGTAGCTCTATTACGTACATTTATACACTTTATTTATGCATATTACATTGAAAATGATGTAGTAGCTCTATTACATACATACATATGTATGTAGTTTTGTGTGTGTGTGTGTGTGTGTTATATACTTGATACACAGTATCATGTAAGTAATAAAAGTAGTTGTCTTGTAGATGTAACATTCAGTGTGATCTTAGACCTGCATTTTGGAACTACTACTTCAAGTTTCACAGTGACCGTGAACTTCTTTTTGAGTGTTAATTGATATTGTGATGTTGCAAGTGCTTAAGTTAGCTCGGTATTTGTACAACTTTTGTTTGCTTCAGGTGACATTTTATATAGAAATAACTAATCTTATAAAAAATAATTAAGTTTTAAAAAAATTATTCAAGTTGACTAATGTTTATAAAAATTAACTAATTTTGATAAATTTTAACTAAGATAATTAAGTTTATAAAAATTAACTAAGTTAACCAAGTTTTATAAAAATTAAATAATTTTCTAAAAATTAACCAAGTTTTATAAAACTTAAATAAATTCATAAAAATTAACTAAGTTATATAAAAATTTAACAAAGTTAACCAAGGTATTGAAGCATTTATTAAGTTTCATAAATATTTGACTAAGTTAACTAAGTGTCTAAAAATTAGCCTGGTTAATTTTCTTAACTAAGTTTATACAAATTAAGTAAGTTTTATAGAAATTTAACTAAGTTGAAGTTTTATTAAAATTAATTAATTTTACAAAACTTAACTAACTTTTACAAAAAAGAACTATGTCAGGCAGGTTTTATAAAAATTAAACACATAACTTAACTAAGTTTTACAAAGAAATAACTAAGTTTATAAAAAATAATTAAGTTTTATAAAAATTTAACCAAGTGACTAAATGTTTATAAAAATTAACTAATTTTGATAAAATTTAACTAAGTTTATCAAAATTACCTAAGCTAAAAAAATTTATAAAAATTAAATATTTTTTTATAAATTAACCAAGTTTTATAAAATTTAAATAAATTCATAAAAATTAACTAAGTTAAATAAAATTTTAACTAAGTCCAAGTTTTACAAAAATTAAATAACTTTCTCAATGTTAACAATTTTTTTTTAAATTAAATGAATTAACAAAAATTAACTAAATTTTATAATAATTAAGTAAATTTATAAAAATTTACGTAATTTATAAAAGTTAACTAATTTTTATAAAAGTTAACTAAGTTTTATAAAAATTAAACAAGCTTATAAAACTAACTAAGTTTATAAAAATTAATAAAATGAACTAAGTTTATAAGTAATTAAGTTAATAATATTTAACTAATTTTTACAAAAGCCAACCAAGTTTTATAGATGTTTGACTACATTAATTAAGTGTGTAAAAGTTAACCGAGGTTTATAAAAATTAAATAAGTTTATAAAAATCGACTATGTTGTATAATTATTTTTCCTAAATTAACAAAGTTGTTAAATGTTGTTTGGTGCAGAATGTTGGTCTATTGAAAGACAACATGCGCAGAAGACAAGTGTAGCAGAGATGTGTATGTTGCGATGAAGCTGCAGTCATACAAGACGAGACCAAATTAGAAATAATGATATACGTGATAAACTTGGAGTAGCACCAATTGAGGACAAGCTAGTCCAACACCGCTTAAGATGGTTTGGATATCTCCAACGGAAGCATCCCGAGGCACTTGTGCACATTGAAATTATAGGCCGCATCGAATGCTTAAAGAGAGGTAAAGGTCGACCAAGGTTGACATGGGAGGAAGTAGTAAAAAGGGACTTGAAGGATTGGAATATATCCGAAGAGCTAGTGTCGGACAGGAGCGCGTGGAAGTTAGCGATCCACGTACCAAAACCATGAGCAAAGAGTTTTTTGTTTAGGGTTGGTTTAGGGGTAGTGTTATACGTTTTAGATTATAGGACTAGTGAATAGGAGCCTAAGACGTAGTGTTTGGTCTTTGGTCCTTATTACTATTATTATTGTTATCATCATGGTTTTTTTCTAAATTTCTTTATATATTTTTATTTTTTATTTTATTCTTATCTTTATTTTTATTTTACTTATTTATTATTATTATTAATTGTTTAATTATTTACTTTAGTTTATTATTATTATCATGGTTTTTATTATTTTTATTATTACTTTTAAATTGACTTTGTCATTTAGTTTTGGGTTCCATCTCTAGCCAACCCCAACTTGTTTGGGAATAATGGCTTAGTTGTTGTTGTTGTAACAAAGTTACTAAAGAATTTATTAAGTTTATAAAAATGAACAATGTGTGATTGGTTAGGCTATTACTTGAGATTGAGCCACTGTTGGTTAGGCCCATGTTGCACTTGATTTGACCATGCATCTTTCATTTTTTGACATTTTACCAATTCTTCAAATTTCCCCCTTACACCTTAAACCCCTAAATTAAATGTCCATCCAAGCTCTCAAATAATCATCACCTAAGTTCAAGGTTTCAAATCTCGAATTTTGAAGAAAATCTTGGACTGTCATCTCGATTGAAATAAAGAAGATTTAAAACTTTAATAACCAACCGAGCTGTCAAATCTCGGATTTTGGAGAAAATCTTGGGCTAATATCTCGGGTGAGATGAAGGAGATTTAAAACCTTTCCTAAGTTAAAGCTTCTTCAAGTATCCCCTTTAGTCAATGTCACACTATTAGTCATTCCTGCTCCAATTCTCCCTTGGGAATGCAATTATCTTCATCCATTTTTAGTAAAACTGAAAAGTTAAGGTAACTTTATTGTACCCTAACTGGTTTAATGACTGTTAAAGATAATGCCTATACTAGATTTATTGTTTGAATTATTTTGGTGGAATTAAAGTTTTCACTTGAACGATGTGACCTGTAGCAGAATTGATTGAACCTTTACTATGATCAAGGTTCTAGCCTTTTTAATTTGTATTTATTGTATTTATGATATATTTTGTTAATTTTGAACTTTTACGTACAGGTAGATAGATATTTTTGATGCAAAAAGTAGTAACAAGCCACAACAAGTTATCGATTCGAAGTTTTTTTTTATGCCAGAACTAAATTTTGGTTTGTATGACTACTTTGGTTCACTAACTACTACTTGTTCTACATTATTTATGAAATATTATGGACGTATCATGTTTATTTTGATGTAAGAATATCGTGTATGTTGATTATGAGATGTGTGAATAATATGCAATATGTTGATTTTAACCGTGTTATATATTTGGTATGTTAATTGTCAGTGATGCGTATAGAAATGGAAGCTACTGGTGAAGAAATGCAGATACTCTAGACGATAGTGTTTCAAAATTGTTGTTAACTTTCAATAGCATTTTAAAAATGTTGTGTTAACTTTCAACAGCGTTTGTGGAGTGCTATAACAAATAGTTCTTTACAATGAATAAATGATGTAAAAAGAACTGCAACAATATCAATAAGATTGCTAAAAAGTCGCTATAGCAAAAACTAAATGTAGTATATATTTAACGCAACATAGAGATAAACGCTATAAAAAAGTTATCTTAGTAAAGAAAAAAATGCTATTAAATATATTTGATATCGGAAGCTGAACGCTACGAAAAGTGTTTTGGCTCATCAGCAAAAACGCTATAAAATGTATTAAGACACCTACAAAATGCTATTAAAGACATACTTACTACAACTTTTCACTATTTCTATGGTATATTCTAGACCTATAATGGCATGTCGTTATACAATGAATTTAAAAACGCTGTTAAATCATTTTAAAGCAAATTTAAAATGCTATTAAAATTCCTGTATGTTGTAGTGTCAATAACCAATCTTGTTCGAAATCAAAGACATTTTCTTTATATTATATACTTGACATAATGTGGTTATATTAATTAATTAATTTAATTAAAAGTGTATTTAATAGAAAATCCATAAATGGTATGTTTTGTGATAGTAGTTACAAAGTATTGTAACCGTGAGTAATTTATCACAATAAAAATAAATATATCATTTTAAATGTTTCTAGACAAGGTGCATCGAGATTGGATATCGATGTATTTGTTGAGACTAGAGTACGTAATGCTCTCCAAATGTTGGGCAGTATATTACTCGTGGCTATTGGGGGATCTAGGGGTCGCATATTGATAGTTATTGGATAACTATGAAATGACTCACTCGATAGTTTTCTATTGATTAATATAACTAAGGTCAAGCAGAAAATATCGGTATGGCTGATTTACACAGTTCTCTCGACTTGAGAATACTATGGATCTTTAATGTGAAAGCTCCACTCTGATTATAATCAAATCATGACATGCCTTCCATCGAGCGACTATAGTTGGGTCGAGTGGAAATATTGGAAGTGAAGCACTATTCAAGAGAGGATTCGTCTCCTTGGTTATATGAGGTTTGTATCACAGTCAACTCAAAGTCAAAGTTTATAGCCAGAGCATTTCGATTCATTATTATTATTATTGAACCAAGGACTTTTTGGACTATAGAATTGAATATGGACGATACTGCAATTTTGACCATTACCAAATCACATAAGTCCAAAGTGATATAGTTTTGAAGAAGAGAGTTGATGTAAATAAATGTCACAATCGGGTAACGCTAAGCATAGTAAAATTGGATTTTACCAAAACTAAGTAAGCGATAAATTTGATCAAAATATCACACCACCTGTTAAGTGATATGTGAACATTAACATTCGAATAGTTCGATGTTAATCGCTGATCAAATTTACACTTGACAAGTCGCGCAACTAGATTCTCTTTAGACCAAATTATTATTAGATTATAATTATTATAAATTAATTAAATTAATTAATATCTATAAAATATTAATTATAAAATTTTGAACATGATTTGAGCAATAAATATTATTAAATATCTTTTATAACAGTTATAAATATATCAGTCGATATGTGATATCGATAAGCAATTAAATCAGATTTAACTAGTAATATTTATTTGGACCTAAATGGGTTATTAGCCAATGATATTATGGTGATATTTTGGTAGGAATAGGGATGTAGGAGGCCGCTAAAAATAGGCTAGAGGTATTTTAGATGGATGGCTCATTTTTAGAGAGAATGGGTATGAAATATGATCCACCTTTCTCTCTATTACTTCCACTATAAAAGGACTCATAACCTTAATGCAAAAATGGATTTTTTTGCTGCCATTTCCTATCATTGCTTGCCGAATTTATCTACATAGGAGCTCCAAAAAATTCATCTCAAATCAATTTCAAAGCAACAGCTATTGGATAGTCAATGGTCTACGATTCAAGGATTGCAGTCTGCCGAATCGAGAAGATTTCAAAGGGGAGAGAATTCATCATTACAAGGTGTGCTCTAAGGCATTAGTATTAGGTACGTATTTACTATTCTATATGATTTATAATTTCTGGATAACATTATATTATTCATATATATATATATATCATTATTATATTGCTGGTTAGGTGAGATTCTTATATGTATCATCAATGTTGTCACGTATTTGATTGGTTATATGTATGTTTTGAGTTATTTAAAAAAAGAAAAAAACACATTATATATATATAGATCTGAAGTGCACAGCCAAATAAATTTTATTTTAATTATTATCATTTTATACACGCACATATATATATATATATATATGTGTGTGTGTGTGTATGTATGTATGTATGTATGTATGTATATGTATGTATGTATGTATTAATATACTACCTAATTTTAATTATATGACTTGTATTTAATCATATCACATTAATAGTTGAACCTATATTTTATAAATGCATATATACATAGATTATATTTTTCGGTGGCTGCAAATCAATTTTTAATATTCATTTGCTATTATTTAATATTATTTAAATCAATATACTGATGAAATAAATCATATAAATAAAATATGTTTCAAAAATTAAATTATAAATTTTTTTAATTTTTTTTATCATATAAAATCTCGGCCAAAATCAGAATTTAAAAATATTTTTTTATATTTTTAGAAAAATTCTTTTAATAAACGGTCAAAATCAATTAATTGATTAAAAATACTATTTTGACTCAGAAAATTCTGGAAAATTTTTGGTAACTTTAAAATATCATGCTTGATTTTTTGAAAATTTAAAATTTGAATAATATAGCATGGAATATTTTTTATCGTTATTTTATTGTATTTTGAATAATATATATATATATATATTGTTATCCCGCATTTTGACCAGGCAGTATATTAACGAACCCGATGATACTTTGAGGTATCAAAGCAAGATGCCCGGAGAGATCACAACACAAACACCAAACCAACACAAAATTTCCAGAACCCCAAACTCCCCAAGTGTGGAGTCAGTACCACCTATTCCTAAGGATTGGTACTGACCCATCCCTAAGAATCGGTACCGACCTATAAAAACTGATCCAATGGAGTTTATCTTCTACATACTAGCTTAACTTAATACTAGGAACCTATTTCCAATATTGTTTTGTCGAGTCAATACAACTCTCTATCAATCCCTTTGAATCTGAAACTTGTTCTTCTACAACTCCATCATTTGGACTCTAAAACAAGTTATTATTGATGCAAACAACTATGGGATCATGAAGTTAACCATAAGACAAGCCGAAGTGAGGAGTTGAAGATGGCCATATTGGCTATCTTATGGGTCGGTATCGACCCCTACCCATGGAATGGTACTGACCCATATAACCTAATGATGTGGCACCTCATTTTCATGAAGAACTGGTCTATAACAAATAGAACAGTCTGAAGATCTTTTGTGCGAGATTTTAGGCTCCCTACCTATATAAATATAGGAGCAAGACCCATTTTTCAGGATCTTTTTGGCTCTAACTCTTCTCTACTCTATCTTCTTGTAATTTTGAAAATCTAAGTGTTGGAGTTGTATCTACCCCTAAGAACTTCTACCCCCAAGTCGGAAGTTAAACTATAAAATCATTAAGTGGACGTAGGCTGGAGTTTGCTGAACCACTATAAATCTCTATATATTCATTTCTTACTTATTTTAATTTGTTTTCTTCACTTTCTATTCTCTTCTACTTTCTATTGGGTGTTTGTGCATTTTTGGTTCAAACATATATATTAACGCAATATAATATAACTTTTTTGTGTAGTGCATTCTATCTAAAAAGGTTTATATATATATATATATATATATTTTAAATACATAGTAAATACACACATACACAGATATATATATAAACATATACATATTTAGATACTATAAATATACTTATATATATAATAATAATTTTGTTACAGTAATTCATACATATATATGTATATGTGTAAAATGATTTTAAAAAAACTTTATATATTGTGCATATACATATATGTATATATATATAAATATTTATTTATTTACTTATCTATTTATTTAATATTTAATGCAATAATGTGTGTATATATAAATCATTAATATTTTTACATATAAGATATACATATACATACACATACACATATATATTAACTAATAGAAAACTCTCGAGTGAGTGCTTCGATATTAATCCAATAACTATCAGTACATAACTCTTGGTACTTTCTATAGCCATGGGTACTACATTGCCTAACATTCGAAGAGTTTTATATATTTTAGTCTTAAGGGATGAATCAATATTCTTTCTCAAAACATCTTAACTATGAATATTTAAGATAATATATTATTTTTCAATGTGATAAATTTTTCATGATTATAACACAATGCAATTTTTATCACGTAGAAATTCCTTTAAGGATTTTCTATTTATATACTTTAATTAATTACTTAATTAATTATATCACAATATGATAAGCACCATTGTCCCAGTGGTTAAGAGATTCGACTTTGGTGCTAGAGCTCACAAGTTCGAAACTTGCGTAGCGTGATTCGAACATTTATTGTCATGTGACATGTTGTCTCGGTAATTTGTTGTATATAAAGTGCCATTTCAAAAAAAAATTATATCAAAATATAAAAAAAACACATACCTTTACTATGATCAAGATTTATCACAAAAGTAAGGTACATGTAATAATCACATAATTGCCCCTACGACATACCACTACCTCTATTGAATAGTGTTTCACTTCTAATGTTTTAACTGATAGAGTTAGGGGTATGCCCAAGGGGCAATTATGTAATTTATTACATATATCTGACTCAATAACCAATTTTGTTCGAAATCAAAGTTATTTTCTTTCTATTGTATACTTGATATAGTGTGGTTATATTAATCAATTAATTTAATTAAAAGTGTATTTAATAAAAAAATCCATAAATGGTATGTTTTGTGATAGTAGTTTTAAAGTGTTGTAACCTTGAGTAATTTATCACAATGAAAATAAATATATTATTTTAAATATTCCTAGTCAATATATATCAAGATTGGATATAGATGTATCCGTTGAGACTAGAGTACATAAAGTTCTCTAAATATTGGGCAGCGTATTACCCTTGGTTGCTGAGGCACCAGGGGTTACAAACTGATAGTTATTGGATAACTATGAAATGACTCACTCGATAGTTTCTATTGGTTAATATAACTAAGGTCAAAAAGAAAATATCGATATGACTGATTTACACAGTTCTGTCGACTTGAGAATACTGTAGGTTGAAGAAAGCTCTACTTTGATTATAGTCAAATCACAGTATAATGTACATCGAGTGACTATAGTTGGGTCAAGTGGAAATATTGGAAGTGAAGCATTATTCAAGAGAGGATTAATCTCCTCAATTATAAGGGGTTAGTATTACGGTCAACTCAAGTTAATTCAAAGTCAAAGTCTCTAGCCAAAGAATTTTGATTAATAATAATTGTTATTATTGAACCAAGGACTTTTTATTTAGACTATAGAGTTGAATATGGATGATACTGGAATTTTGACCATTACCAAATTCCATAAGTCCAAAGTGATATAGTTTTGACAAAAAGAATTGGTGTAAATAAATATCACAATCGGGTAGCACTTAATAAAGTGAAATTGGATTTTACCAAAATTATGTAAGCAATAAATTTGGCCAAAATGTCATACCACCTGCTAAGTGATGTGTGAACATTAACATTCAAATAGTTTGATGTTAATCACTGACCAAATTTACACCTGACGAGTCACACAATCAGAATGATGAATTCGCTTTAGACCAAACGATTTGATTAGTTTATAATTCTTATAAATTAATTAATATCTAAGAAATATTAATTATAAAATTTTGAATACGATTTAAGGAATAAATATTATTAAATATATTTATAATAGTTATAAATATATCGATCAATATATGACATCGATAAGCAATTAAATCAGATTTAATTAGTAATATTTATTTGGACCTAAAAGAGCTATTAGCCCATGATATTATGATGATATTTTGACAACTATAGGGATGTAGGAGGCGGTTAAAAATGGGCTAGGGGTATTTTAGATGGATGGCTCAGTTTAAGGAGAATGGGTATGAGATATGATCCACCTTTCTATCTATTCCTTCCACTATAAAAGGACTTATAACCCTAATGCAAAATTGGATTTTTTTGGTTGCCATTTCCCATTATTGCTGGCTGAATTTATCTACATAGGAGCTCCAACAAATTCATCTCAAATCAACAACTATTGGATAACCAACGGTCTACGATTCAAGGATTAACAGTCTACTGAATCAAGAAGATTCCAAAAGAGGGAGAATTCATTGTTACAAGGTGTGCTCTAAGGCATTCTATATGATTTATAATTTCTGTATAACATTATATTATTCATATATATATCATTATTATATTGCTAGTTAGGTAATATTGTTATATGTATCATCAATGTTGTCACATATTAGATTGGTTATATGTATGTTTTAAGTTATTTAAAAAGGGAAAAAACACATTTTTATATATATAGATCTAAATTTCACAGCCAAATAAATTTTATTTTAATTATTATCATTTTATTAATTATATATATATATGTATTAATATACTACCTAATTTTAATTATCTGACTTGTATTTAATTATATCATCGTATCATATTAATCGTTGAACCTATATTTTATAAATGCATATTTACATAGATTATATTTTTTGGCGGTTGCAAATCAATTTTTAATATTCGTTTACTATTATTTAGTATTATTTAAATCAACATACTAATTAAATAAATCTATAAAATAAAATATGTTTTGAAAATTAAATTTTAATTTTTTTATCATCATATAAACTGTCGGTCAAAAATTAGAATTTAAAAATCAATTTTTATGTTTTTAAAAAGTTAATTTAATAAACAGCCGAAATCAATTAATTGATCAAAAATATTATTTTGACTCGAAAATTCTAGAAAAATTATGGTAACTTTAAAATATCATTCTTGATTTTCTTAAAATTTAAAATTTGAATAATATAACATGAAATTATTTTTTATTATTATTTTATTGTATTTCGATAATATATATATATTAATGCAATATAATATAAATAATTTTTTTATGATGTGCATTTTATCTAAAAAGGTTTAGAAATATATATATTTGTTAATACATAATTAATATAATACATATATATAAATACATATACATATTTAGATATTATAAATATACTTATATATATATTTAAATATAATAATAATAATTTTGTTACTGTGGTTCATACATATATATGTATATGTGTAAAATGATTTTAAAAAAACTTTATATATTGTATATGTATGTGTGTGAGTATTGGCAAAGCCATCGCGGTTGAATTACCCCCTTCCATTTTATTAAGATAAAGGGTACAAGCAAAGAAATTGCAGATACAAAAAGAAAAAAGAATAAGCAACCAAAAGAAACTAGGTTTTCAAATCAGGCCATGCATGTTTTTCACAATCACTTCAAATAACCTATTCATATTTCTAGACATTCTGGTAAAGTGTCTTAAATTCCTCTCCTCTCAAATAATGTAAATAAATTTCTTGATCTCTTTGAGCAACAATGAGCCTTTAAATGTTCTCCAATGAGTTTCCTTAAAGATACTAAACCATTCAGCTTTTGAGTTCTGTAGAGGACTGTGTAAATTCATAAAGCACGACATCCTTTTCCAAATGAAGAAGGTATTCGGGCATGAGAAGAATAAATGAGATGTATTCTCAGGAGCAGCATTACATAATATACAAGAAGAACCGTAATCAAAACATTGAAGACCAGATTGTCTTGAGTGTGCATGGCGTTATTGATGACTTTCCATAGCAATATATTTTCTTTAGGGTTTGAGTTAGAATGCCATATTCTTGAGTGCCAAGGAAAAGGAATCGTGGAGGAAACATTTGCAATGGCATTATAGACAGCAGCTATAGAATGAGACTTGTTACACCATAATGATTGCACGGATAATATAGGATAAACAGAGTCATCAATTGCTGCTTATATTGATCTAAACAAAGGGAAACTAGAGTAAGGCAACAAGACATAATTGTTGTGGTAATAGGAAGATACTTTTGCTGATTCAGGGATTCCAGTTTGGTGTCTCAAGTTGCAATCAATGGTAATAGGAGGATACTTTTGTTGATTCAGGGATTACAGTTTGGTGTCTCAAGTTGCAATCAATCATATTAGAAAGAATTTTCCTTTAGCTGACTAAGGGTCATGCTAGAAAGAGGTTAGGTTTATATTTGACATGGTGCAATAGTGTGTGTGTGTGTCATTAATATTTTTACATATAAGATATATATAGATATGTACATTTTTTTTTGAAAATGAGTATAATTTTATCAGGGCATTCCAGCCCAAATGAGGATCAGCCGAAAGCCGCAATTTAGATACAAAGAGGAACAAAAAGTAACTTTAACTGATACATTCCTTCTTTACCACTAAACAACAACTCAGATCTAAAAATCTCGAAGCTCAAGAAAGCACGCAATCATCTTTGTGGCGGCAAGAAGCGAAAATAGCTTGTACTTGGGGTTTCTACCGATGGCCGTCGCCGATCCTCTTCTGCAATCCTGCCTTCTCCTTATTCCATACTCATGGTAACATTCTCCACCTTAATTCATTTAAAAATCATTTGCATGTCTAAAATAGCTAATTTGCCAACTTTGTTTGTATTTTACGTCATTCTTTGGAATGATTGACGATTGCACTCCTTCCATATGCTCCATATAGCAACTGTCAAGTTGATGCCATTCATTTTGGGTTAGGTTTTTGCTCTGCTTGATGGTAACTGGGTGAGTGATGATTTGGAGCAAGTTAGTGGTAGGAAGTGTAAAATTGATTGCTTGCTTGCATTTAGTCCATACAATTTTAGAGAATTCACTGTTAAAAAATAGGTGCGTGTGCGTTTCCTCCTGATCCCCACAAAGAATACAAATATTGTCAGTAATTATACCCCATTTAGATAGCCTATCCTTGGTCAGAGGTCGCCCTAAAACAGCTTTGCAAGTAGATAATGCCATTTTCAGTGCATTAGGTTTGTCTCATATAACACTACTCCACTCCACTTTACGTTCTTTGGTTCTAGTAGTCCCAGGCTGATTTAATAGTGAATTCATTACCTGTGTGCTTCCAAGACCACACATCATTCTCTCTTTTTGTATCCAATGGCTTATTTCAATTTGCATGCATTGTTCGTTGTTGCATGGAATCAGATCACATTTCCAACTGCCTTCCTGAATAATATGCTCCACTTTAATATCTGGACAACTATAAGCTGAATAAGTATCCCATCCTAAGTGATCAATTAACGATTTGCCTGCTATCCACAGGTTAGTGTCCCTTCCAGTAGGTATCTCCCTGTTATAATCAGCAGCAGGCTTGTCCCTGGCCTTTATAATAGCTATATATACACACATATATACTTATATATATATATATATATAATTTTACATAGTTTTAATATTTATATAAATAACAAGTTTACGTACATACACATATTTGGACAACATTCAATACATATAGGATGAGCTAACATGTCCGTTAGGATGTAAATCTCAGCATTTATAAAAGGACATGTTATACCTTGCATGGATTATCATGTTACACATGCACACACATACATATATGTATATGATACATATGTGTACTTATATATTTAATTGAATATAAATTAAATAAAATTCTATAATTTATAAATTTAAATGAAATAAGAGATTTTATTTAAATTAAATTTAGAAACGTTCTAAATAAATTAGACTTCGTATGCCAAATAAAGATCTAATAAGGGAATTTTTTTGAAATTCAGCCATAACTTCCACTATGGGTTGACCCAGTTCCAACTTTAACTCAACCATAGTCGTCCAATGGATGACATGACACTATTTAACTATAATCAAAGTGGAGTGTCCATGTTAAAGTTCAATGTTATTCTAAAGCCGAGAGTACTGTGTAATATCATCATTTCGAGATTCTATATTTGACCTTAGCTATATTAACCAATAGAAAACTCTCGAGTGAGTACTTCAATATTAATCCAATAACTATTAGTACGTAACCGTTGGTACCTTCAATAGCCATGGGTACTACATTGCCTAACATTTGGAGAGTGTTACGTATTTTAATCTCAAGGGATGAATCGATATTCTTTCTCGAAATATCTTAACTATGAATATTTAAGATAATATATTATTTTTCGATGTGATAAAATTTTCATGATTACAGCACATTGCAATTTTTATCACATAAAGCATCATTTAAGAATTTTCTATTTATATACATTAATTACTTAATTAATTATATCACAATACAATAAAAAGTATATAATAGAAAACAAATACCTTTGCTATAAGCAAGATTTTATCACAAAAGTTAGGTACATGTAACAATCGCATAATTTCCCTTAGGGTATACCACTACCTCTATCTAATAGTGTTTCACTTCCAATGGTTTAACTGATAGAGCTAGGGTATGCCTTACGGGCAACTATGTAATTTGTTGCATATGTCTAACTCAGTAACCAATCTTGTTCGAAATCAAATGTATTTTCTTTCTATTATATACTTGATATAATGTGGTTATATTAGTTAATTAATTTAACTAAAAGTATATATAATAGAAAAACCATAAATGGTATGTTTTGTGATAGTAGTTACAAAGTGTTATAACTGTGAGTAATTTATCACAATGAAAATAAATATACCATTTTAAAATTTCCTAGTCAAGATTTATCGAGACTAAATATCGATGTATCCATTGAGACTAGATTACGTAACGCCCTCCAAATATTGGGCAGTGTATTACCCATGGCTGTTGGGGGAACCTAGAGGTTATGCATTGATAATTATGGATAACTATGGAATGACTCACTCGATAGTTTTCTGTTGGTTAATATAACTAAGGTCAAACAGAAAATATCGATGTGACTGATTTACACAGTTCTCTCGACTTGAGAATAATGTGGATCTTCAATATGAAAGCTCCGCTTTAATTATAGTCAAATCATGGCATGACCGAGTGACTATAGTTGAGTCGAGTGGAAGTATTAGAAGTGAAGCACTATTCAAGGGAGGATTCGTCTCCTTAATTATATGAGGTTAATATCACGGCCAACTCAAGTCAACTCAAAGTTATAGTCTCTGGCCAGAGCATTTCGGTTATTAATATTTGTTATTATTGAACCAAGGACTTTATATTTGGACTATAGAGTTGAATATGAATGATACTGGAATTTTGACTATTACCAAATTCCATAAGTCCAAAGTGATATAGTTTTGATGAAGAGAATTGGTGTAAATAAATGTCACAACCAGGTAATGCTTAATAAAGTGAAATTGGATTTGACCGAAACTAAGTAAGCGATTAATTTGGCCAAATGTCACACCACCTGCTAAGTAACGTGTGAACATTAACATTCGAATAGTTCAACGTTAATCGCTGACCAAATTTACACCTGACAAGTCACACAATCAGAATGATGAATTCTCTTTAGACCAAACGATTTAATTGGTTTATAATTATTATAAATTAATTAATATCAATGAAATATTATTTATAAAATTTATAATATGATTTGAGGAATAAATATTATTAAATATATTTATAATAGTTATAAATATATCGATCGAAATGTGATATCGATAAGCAATTAAATCAGAATTAATTAGTAATATTTATTTAGACCTAAATGGCTTATTAGCTCGAGATATTATAGTGATATTTTGGCAGCAATAGGGATGTAGAAGGTGGCTAAAAATGGGCTAGGGATATTTTAGATGGAAGGCTCAGATTTAGGGAGAATGGGTATGAAATATGATCCACCTTTCTCTATATTCCTTCCACTATAAAAGGGCTCATAACCCTAATGCAAAAATGGATTATTTTTGCTGCCACTTCCTATCATTGCTGGCCAAATTTATCTACATAGGAGCTCCAGAAAATTCATCTCAAATCAATTTCAAAGCAATGACTATTGGATAGTCAACGGTCTACGATTTAAGGATAAGTAGTCTACTGAATCGAGAAAATTTCAAAGAAGGGAGAATTCAACATTACATGGTGTGCTATAAGGTATTAGTATTAGGTATGTATTTACAATACTATATGATTTGTAATTTCTGGATAACATTATATTATTAATATATATATATATATATATATATTAATTAGTATCATTTTATTAATATATATATATATATATATATATGCATGTATGTATTAACATACTACCTAATTTTAATTATGCAACTTGTATTTAATTATATCATCATATCATGTTAATGGTTGAACCTATATTTTATAAATGCACATATATATATATATATATATATATTATATTTTTGGTGGTTGCAAATTAATTTTTAATATTCATTTACTATTATTTAATATTATTTAAATCAATACACTAATTAAATAAATCGTTTAAAATAAAATATTTTTCAAAAATTAAATCTAAATTTTTTTATCATCCTATAAACTGTCCCAAAAAATAGGAATTTAAAATTCCTTTTTTATATTCTTAAAAATCAATTTAATAAATGGCTGAAATCAATTATTGATTAAAAATATTATTTTGACTTAGAAAATTCTAGAAATTTTTTTGTAACTATAAAATATCATGCTTGATTTTCTAGGAATTTAAAATTCAAATAATATAACACAAAAATATTTTTTATTGTTATTTTATAGTGTTTTGAATAATTAATTCGTATATATATAATTTAATGAGATATAATATAAATAAAAAATTTATATGTTGTGCATTCTATCTAAAATGGTTTAAAATAGATATATATATATATATTAAATACATAGTTAATATATTTATGTATACATATTTAGATGTTATAAATATATTATATTAATATATAAAAATATAAAAATAATAATTTTGTTATTGTAATTCATGCATATATATATTTATATGTGTGTGTGTGTAAAATGATTTAAAAAACTTTATATTATGTGTACACATACATACATACATATATATATATATATGTATATGTATTTAATATTTACCGCAATAGTATATATATATATATATAAATAATTAATATTTTTACATATAAGATGTGTGTGTGTATTTTACCTAATTTTAATATTTATATAAATAACAAGTTTACATACATACATATATTTAGACAACATTCAATACATATAGGATAAGCTAACATGTCTGTTGCGATGTAAATCCCAACATTTATATACGGTGTTAGCGCCAAAATTGGTTACTAACACCCAAACGTAAACGAAAGCACCAACTAACAGTCACAAATAACAGATAGAGTGTATGTAGAGTATAAATATGAAGAGTAGTAAAAATTAAAAAGAAAGCAGAAAAAACAGTGGATTTATAGTGGTTCGGCTGACTCTGGCCTAAGTCCACTCCAAAATTTTCCTTTTTGTTGATATGAGAATCAATTACAGTTACAATCCGGAGTTTTCGAAACACTTATGGCAGAGTAGCCTTAATGAGGAAGAAGAAGGGAAACAGAATAAAGCTCCCTTTTCTGAAGCCCCGCTTGCGATATTTATAGGCAAAACCTGAGTTACTGGGCTTCTTGAATGATCCGAGCCAATCAACACCAATGCCGATCCAGAAATGACGACCCAGAAATGACGACCCAGAAATGACGACCCAGAAATGACGAACCAGAAATGACGAACCAGAAATGACGAACCAGAATTGACGAACCAGAATTGATGAACCAGAAATGACGATCCAGAAATGACGATCCATAAATGACGAACCAGAAATGGCGATCCAGAAATGGCGATCCAGAAATGGCGATACAGAAATGGCGATCCAGAAATGACGAACCAAAAATGACGAACCAGAATTGACGAACCAGATCACCACCAAGCCACATTTACCGACCTACTCAGGCCGAGCTACTCGTGACTTTTCACCCTTGACCGAGCCATACTAGCCTTCATACCTCCAATCCTTTCATAACTCGATACTCGTTCGAGCCAGATCATATTTTCTGCAACTATCATCTTGTAGCCAGGTAACACTATTGATTTTAGTTAAATCCGCATGTCCATGGCCTTGCCAAAAGGTGGGTTAACATTTGCCCCCCAAAACATGCCTTGCGGTAGGAAGGCGTGTTTTGAATAGCTTTTGATCCGTCATCCAAAGTCCATATGTCATCCATAGCCATTCAAAGTCAAAAAATGAATCCGTAACCTCTCCGGGTTCTTGCCAAGCACACTCCACACTCGACGACCTGTGTTAAGTAATGCCATAGTATTCCTGGTTCAGTGTCCCCACACGCTGAGTAATGCCAGGGCTTAAGTCCTAAGCCGAATCATGGTCGCTCCGGACCCTTGCCGAGCATAGTCCACACTCGACGACCTGAAATTGTAACCGATAGATAATATGGGGCCTAAGTCCTAGGCCGAATCCTGGTCGCTCCGGACCCTTGCCGAGCATAGTCCATGCTCGCCGACCTTTTAGCCAAAAACCAAACAAAAGGTCAATCAAAATCTAATCCAAAATCCAGATTCAAACCAGAAAACCATAAACCCATATCAAAAGTCCAAACCAAAAGGAAAACGTCCAAACTAAAATCCAAATCAGAAAACAAACAAAACCAGGAGTTCAAATCAAACTCCAAAACTAAACCAGAAAAAGAAAGTGTCCAAGCCAAAAAGAAAAAATAGATTTCACAAACCAGAGCGGCACGGTTTATCATCATCTCAGAGCATGCCTAGGGGTTGTCTATGTCCCCGTACATGAGTAAGTGACTCAGCAGTCTGCCTAGAGTTTGCTACTTATTTCAAACCATCACGATTAGTTGATGACCAACCGACCACCATTCCTAGGCCTTGCACCATTATTGTTCAAGGTAGGCGGTGGCTGCTCCTGTTCCACTGCCCCATTCCGAGTTTCGACATATTACCGCAACTGACCATTCCTTACATGCTCCTCGATTATATCCTTTAGATGCCTGCAGCTGTTAGTATCATGTCCGTCCAGGTCATGAAACAAACAGTGCCTTCCCGATGCCCTTTCGCATTCTGAGGGTTCCCTCCTTGCCGGCCTTCGATAAGGAAGGCGATCCCGAGTGTCCAAGTATATTCGTTCCAATGTCTCATTCAGTCCTGTGTAAGTGGAGAATTTTGGTTCTCCCCAACACTTCCTCTTCCCTTTATCCTTATCTTTACCCAAGCTTTCACCGGACGGTTCTCCATCCTTAACCATGTTTACTTCCTTTGACTTCATATCCAAACATGCATCCTCTTTTCGAAGAAACCTTTCAGCTTCATGAAAGAATTCCCCGAGACCCATTGGTGGATCCCGTATCAATGATTCTTTGAAATCTGAATTATCCCTGACCACTGATACCGCCGCCATTAGAACCATTGATGGATCTGGCTGATCCACTGAAGCAACTGCTGCATTAAACCGAGTTAAAAATGTCCTAAGCGATTCTCCCGTCTTCTGCTTCACCGACGTCAGTGTCATCACATTCTTCGGCCTTTTGATGTGAACTCGAAACTGTTTCAAAAAACTATCCACCAATCTTGTCCATGCTCCGATTGATCCATCTTCCAGCTGTCTGAACCACATAGCAGCTATATCGGTTAAGTACAGAGGAAAACATCGGGCCATAACCTCCTCTGATGCCCCCAGCACTTCCATATGATTTGTATACCTCATCAAGTGGTCAGTGGGATCTGTCTTACCGTTGTATACTTCCAGAGTGGGCAGCTTGAAATCAGGTGGATTCCTTGCCATCCTGATGTTACGGTTAAACAGACTTTTTTTTACTCCCTCCAAATCCCTATTTGTCAGACCTCTACGAATAGTTAGCCTGATAATGTCGGCTAATCCAGTGTTACCTACCAAGGGTTGCCCCCCATCTACATTTCCTAACTTCCCTCCAGGTCCTCGAGGGAATTCCGGTACATACTCCTCATCACGCACTCCTGTATCCCTATTGGCATCAGGCTGCGCCGTGCCATCTGGTATCTCTCTGTGGATTGGTCCTGCATTACCTGGTGGTATGCCCCTAAGTCTAGGTTCATCTGGGTTGACAGCTGTTTGCCGATCAAGGGCTACCCCCTGCTGAACCACTCCATCTGCTTGCCGGTTGAGTCCTTCTAATCCAGCTCCATGGATCTGAGTTCCTGCAGCTCCTACTTGTCCAAATTGTCTGAGAAGGGTCTGCATTATTTCCTCTTGCCTTTTCATCAACTGCTCCTGCATGGAATTCATCATGACCTGCATTTCGTCCCTAGTGATATAGATCGAGGCTTGATTAGCTCCAAAGGAAGCCTCTTGACTTCCCTCTTGCTGACTCCTTTCCGTCCTTTGTCTCCTGGTCGATTGCCTTGCCATAGTCTCTAGAATCCAAGTTCTTAGGCCTTTAAATCCAAAATCCAAGCTTCTGAATCCCTGAGTGCTAGCTTTCTCAGTGAAAGCACCAAAATGTTAGCGCCAAAATTGGTCACTAACACCCAAACGTAAATGAAAGTACCAACTAACAGTCACAAATAACAGATAAAGTGTATGTAGAGAGTATAAATTTGAAGAGCAGTAAAAATTAAAAAGAAAGCAGAAAAAATAGTGGATTTATAGTAGTTCGGCTGACTTTGGCCTACGTCCACTCCAAAATTTTCCTTTTTATTGATATGAGAATCAATTACAGTTACAATCCGGAGTTTTCGAAACACTTATGGCAGAGTAGACTTAATGAGGAAGAAGAAGGGAAACAGAATGAAGCTCCCTTTTCTGAAGCCCCGTTTGCTGTATTTATAGGCAAAACCTGGGTTACTGGGCTTCTTGAATGATCCGGGCCCATCAACACCAATGCCGATCCAGGAATGACGATCCAGAAATGACGAACAAGAAATGACGACCCAGAAATGACGACCTAGAAATGACAAACCATAAATGACGAACCAGAATTGACGAACCAGAAATGACGAACCAGAATTGATGAACCAGAAATGACGAACCAGAAATGACGATCCAAAAATGATGATCCAGAAATGGCGATCCAGAAATGGCGATCCAGAAATGGCAGTCCAGAAATGGCGAACCAGAAATGACGAACCAGAATTGACGAACCAGAAATGACGAACCAGAAATGACGAACCAGAAATGATGACCCAGAAATGACAACCCAGAAATGACAAACCAGAATTGACTAAACAGATCACCACCGAGCCACATCTACCGACCCACTCAGGCCGAGCCACTCGTGACTTTCAACCCTTGACCGAGCCATACTAGCCTTCATACCTCCAATCCTTTACTAACTCGATACTCGTTCGAGCCCGATCATATTTTCTGCAACTATCATCTTGTAGCCAGGTAACACTGTTGATTTTAGTTAAATCCGCCTGTCCACGGCCTTGCCAAAAGGCGGGTTAACATACGAACATGTTATACCTTACACGGATTATCATGTTACACATGCACACACATACATATATGTATATAATACATTTGTGTACTTATATATTTAATTGAATATAAATTAAATAAAATTCTATAATTTATGAATTTAAATGAAATAAAAGATTTTATTTGAATTAAATTTAGAAACTTTCTAAATAAATTAGACTTCATAGGCCCAATAAAGATCCAATAAGGGAATTTTTTTGAAATTCACCCATAACTTCTACCGTGGGATGGCCTAGTTCCAACATTAGCTCGGGCCCAATTTGGATGCATAGGATTATATAATAATATCATTTATGTCATATTTGGATACTTAGGATTATATAATAATATCACCTATGTCATATTTGGATTATTTTCCATACTCTCATCATTAAATTTTGATTTCATATATATCATCTAGTTTATATTAATTTTGATACATTGAATATTGATTTTGATGTATATATCATCTTACTTAAGGAGTTTATTCCCATTATTATTGGTATTGATTATAGTATTCCACATTCATATTAGGTATTAATTTAATAAATAGTTTCTCAAATTTAGTCTCTCACAGAATAGTATCACATTTAGGGGGAGTTTTATTTTTTCACCCATTTTTGTGAAAGGGAGAGAAAAATATAAAATATACACATGCAAATACTCAGGGGGTGTTATATCGTATTTTATATACAAGAATATTTAATGGTTGTCATCATCAAAAAGGGGGAGATTGTTAATACCTCAGTTATTGATTTTGATGACAACAACCATATACAAACATATAAAATATAGATACTAATGTTTTACCAAGTTATATGGTATATAGTGTAGAATATTATACAGGTGTTGAATCAAGACTGTATAGTATAAGAACTCAAGAGATAGACACGAAGGCTCTTGAGTTCAAATACCAGGATATAAAGATCTCAATATTATAATTTAGTATATAGAGTCATAGCATATATTGTTAAAGTCCTTTATATCAATTCTTGATCTCTATCTCCAATCTTCTAATCTTTTATATTCTTAACCAAAATAAATTTAAAAATATATTTCATATTTTATAAAAGTTTTTCAAAGTTCAAAATGTTTATGTTCAAAATGTTTATAAACTATGTTCAAAATATTTTACAAAGTATCAAATTATTTTACTAAGTATAGGATTTTCAAAACAATTTTAAAAGAAAATAGTTTTCATTTTTAACTAGCATATGTCGACATATAGGTATAGGTTATGTCAACATACATGCCGCCAATTAGTTTTTCAAACATTGAAAGGAAGTTTCCATTCGTCGTAACTCTTCATGAACGGACACATCTTTTGATTTATTATGTAAAGAGGAGTGCAAATGAATTTCTTGACAACTAATTACTTACTTTATTCCCACTCCTCAATCTCTTGAAAATTCCATTGAAAAATATACTCTATTCTCTTCAAAATCACATAGAATCAATTCATACTTCATTTTATTTATTCAATACTACTTTCTTACTTTTTTATAAACATCTCTCTCTCTCTCTCAATTCAAAGATCAAAGTGCTATCCAAGTGGCTATAGGATCTCTTGTATCCAAAGTATAAGAATTTGTCTTTGGAAAAACCATCAACTCTATTTGTATTTGCTTGGGTGTGCTTATAGCCCGTTCAAATCAAGTGGGTGTGCTTGTAGCCCGTTCTCAAGTGGATGTGCTTAGTGGCTCGAAAATAAAGTTGGTGTGCTAGTAGCCCGGTCAAATCAAGTGAGTCTTCTCTGAGCTCGGAAATTCAGGTTGGTGTGTCTCGTAGTCTTGAAATTGAGATTGTACTTGGGTTTGCCTTCTGCCTGTTTAAAGATTAGCATTTAAAAAGAAATCTGCGCAAGTAATTGTATGGGATTTGATGCAGGAGAAATCCAAACCAGTATAAAATCTTTGGTGTCATGTCTCTAACTCTTTACTTTGCTTTATGTTTTTTTTAATTTGTGGTTGCATCTGTAACTATTTGTTGATATAATTATGTGTTAATAATCTGTGACTTAATATTAGTCTTGAAAGAAATTTAAAAAGATTTACATAAGTTAGTAAACACCATTCACCCCTATAGTGTTTGATTAGCCTTAAGATCCATAATTCCGCAACCCATAATATACATACATACATATATACACACATATATAATTTTACATAATTTTAATATTTATATAAATAACAAGTTTACATACATACATATATTTGGACAACATTCAATATATTTAGGATGAGCAACATATCCATTGCGATATAAATCCCAATATTTATATGCGGGCATACTATACCTTTTCACAGATTATCATTCTACACATGCACACACATATATATATCATACACATACATATACAGGTATGATACATATGTGTACTTGTATATTTAATAAATATAAATTAAATAAAATTATATAATTTATGAATTTAAATTAAATAAGAGATTTTATTTGAATTAAATTTAGAAATGTTCTAAATAAATTGGACTTCATAGACCCGATAAAGATCCAATAAGGAAAATTCTTTTGAAATTCATCCATAACTTCCACTGTGGGCTGATCTAGTTCCAATATTAACTCGGGCCCAACTATAGTCGTTCAATGGACGACATGCCATAATTTAACTATAATCAAAGTGAAGTGTCCATGTTGAAGTTCAATGTTATTCTAAAGTCGAGAGTACTATGTAATATCGTCATTTCGAGATTCTTTATTTGACCTTAGTTATATTAACCAACTAAAAACTCCCGAGTGAGTGCTTCAATATTAATCAAATAACTATCGTACGTAACCCTTAGTACTTTAAATAGCAATGGGTACTACATTGCCTAATATTTGGAGAGTGTTACATATTTTTGTCTCAAGTGATGAATCGATATCCTTTCTCGAAACATCTTAACTATGAATATTTAAGATAATATATCATTTTTCAACGTGATAAATTTTTCGTGATTACAACACATTGCAAATTTTATCGCATAGAATATTATTTAAGGAATTTCTATTTATGTAATTTAAATTAGTTACTTAATTAATGATATCACAATATAACAAAAAGTATATAATAGAAAACAAATACATTTACTATGAGTAAGATTTATCACAAAAGTTAGGTACATGTAACAATCCCTTAGGGCATACCACTATCTCTATCAATCTCCTACTTGGACTTGGGGTCGATTATGGAATCTTAATTCTAGTCATTTGATCGATTTTCTCAAAATTAATTGGTTCCGTCCCTTGGTGAAGGGATATGATATATTATCTTAATTATCTACCCTATCAATCAACTCTCTTTGATGCAAATAAATCGTCTTTCTTGTGTGCAACTTTTTGGAATATATTTTTTGACTTCTAGTAAGCTCTAGGTTCTTTTATGAATCATATTATGACATTGTTATCGTATAATAATGTCATGGGATTCTCAACGTTTGGAGTCACCCTAGCTAGTTCTAAATTTGTCCATTTATTTACACTTTTTTATTGCAATGCTATTCAAGGCGATACACTAGCCTTAAGTTAAATCAACCACTACTTATTGTTTGGAATATTTCTGACTTAAAGTTCTTAACTTAAGGTTGAACATGAATTTTGGTATTGACATACTATACTCGATATCATTTATGAAGTTGGAGTCTTCTCACTTCTTTATAGGAGTTTGTTGTTCCTATAAACAATTATCTAGTATTTCATAAATACTCGAGAACACTCTAAAATGTCATTTAGTGATGTTAATTTGGATTTGATACTTGCCTTATGTATCAAATGGATAAGTGAAAGTGATACTATAGACAAGCAATATTTACGATAATTTCTATTTTCAATGCATAAGAAATTCATCTTGCATGCTCCATATTACACATTCTAATATGGTGTCTATGTATATTGTTTTAGACCAATCCCTACATACTTTTATACTAATTATAAAAGTTTTTAATTCAAATCCCATAACGAAAATTGGACAACCAAACTAAAATGATTTTAATACGAGTACATCGTTAACATCCATAAGTTTTTTGTTTGCTTGTAGTTTTAAAAATATTTTAGTACCCACGAATGTTCTTTCTTATAAACACATGCTTCCTCTGCATTTTGACTGAAATTCAAACTATTTGATTTCCCAGTCAAAATGCTTGCTTAGCTCTGATGTTTATCGAATGATATTTCTATATCAGTTCTTGGATCATATCCAATACTCACAAATTTATTTATCTCTCCCACTGACTTCGAGACATTTTGGTTTTTAAGTGCATACGGTTTATTCTGAATCATTATTTAGAATTTCAATTTCAACATACATGTACCAAAACTTAAAGTCATATCGAGCAATAATTTTACAAGTAAGATCTGAATTAACTCAAGCACGTTAAATGATGAATCTACTATGGTAACCTCAACAGTCTAAATTTACGATGTTATTCTTATCAACATTGTTTACTATATTCCAACAACATTGGTCTTCTTCTCGAAAACACATTCGTGGCCGATGGATCATATCCCTTTGGGTATAACTATAATACATTTGCGCATTGTACCATATGACAGAGTCAATACTCTTAATGGCTTTATTTACAACCGAGAAAATTCTATTTTCGACATTAATAATAAATTCATAATTTCTCTTTAACGTGCGAGATTTCTTATTAGATATTCTAATATGTCATGTCTATTGTGGTTTGGTTAATTTCATTTCATATTACGAAATCGGTTTTATCTTTGGATCAATATCTAAATCCATTTTACTACCAATAATTTCTAAATGAAATTGCTTTATCATGAAGATGGTGTTTCTTGAAACAACATTTGTTTCTCTGTGCGAATAAGTATTTGTAAACATTTTATGAATTGCCTATATATATGTATAAGACTGATTTGGTTTTTAAGTTTACAAAACTTATGTTCATAACATAAATTGGTCGATCAAAATTGGCCAGTCTCAAACTCGTTTGGAGTGGTCCGCACAAAATTCCTTACAAAAAAAATATTATGTGTAGTCTCTCGACTCACATAACCGATCAACCCCTTGACCTAAGATATGTAGGGGTTGTTGTCAACTCTTATCTTGTATGATCTCATGAACTATGCTTTAGATGAAATTAATTTTAATCTTATGTACTTATTTATAAGTACACAACCTTACAAAAGAAATTAAATCAACTTCACTCATTGTTAATCATACTTTGTCCAATAAAATCCGACAACTCCTTATTGATACCTCATTATGTATCATAGGCAGGAGTGACTTTTGAGAACGAATCTTATTCGATTTTGGTACATTTGGAACTCCTTTCCAATAGGCTCACCTATTCGATCAAATTGATTTGTATTTTCTTTTGCACGTCATATTATTTACTTCCATTTTAATTTTATGAACTTATCATGGACATACTACATGTGTATCAAATACACATGTTTTTGTTTGCAATAATTAATTGGTGAATTTAATAAAGTATGTGAAACTGTTTTTGTATCATTAAACCTACAATTGCATACATCTAAATGTATCAGTCCTAAAAGTTCACTAACTCTTATGTCGCTCCAACTTCCTTATTCGTTTGGGATACAATTCACTAGTACTATATTATTCAAAATGCTATGTTATGTATTTTCTATATCTTTCGAATACCAAGTTGGTTTCTTCTCCATTCGCTCTGCACTTGCTCCCTATTTGGATATAATGAACAGTTGGTTGAGCAAGACAAAGCCATTCAGAGGTGGACAATTGAGGACACTTGAAATGTAAAGACTAGCAGTTAGTTTACTTTGAAATCCGACGATCGTAAGACCGAAGGAGTCTTATATATGATCAAAGAAAGAGACCGAGTGATAGTTCTTCCTATTTGACCTGAAATCGATCGATCTAGCCAATAGGATTAAGAACTACTTCCCAAAACTATGGCTTGATCTATAACTCTAACTATTTTAAGATTCCAGGATACTTCTATATTTTATAATGCATCATTTTGTTATGAAAACAAATACCATTATTATAGTTTATCCTATAATGAATATTCACAATATTCATACTAAAATAAAACCATGTCTATTTTCAGTAAAATTTGAAATAATTATTATTTCATAAACAATATTTAGCATGTTTACGAGAACAATATTTGTAACTTGATGCTTACACTAAGAAGTGTAACATGATATGCTCCTACTATTTCCACCACTAATATAATTGTATACGAAATACGAAGTTCCATTCAATAACTTATTATGAAATTTATTTCATTTACTGTAACTATTTTACAATTGTGAATTTTAGATCAATTATCTTGAACTCAAATAAGTAATTGTTATAGAAAACAAATTTTTACATGAAAATACATTTAGAATAGAAATCATATTTCTCATTCCATAATAAGTATCTTATTGAATTTTAAACAATTTTCATTTCCGATGTCCTTTATAAGGAGAATGACAATTCACTCTCTTCATTCGAACTAAGTTTATTTTACATCAGCTCTCAACATTCGCTTTCCTTTCAAATGGTCAAACCATTTAAAAGAAAATTTTACTACAAGGCTGCATCAAATTATTTACAAAAGTGCATTTGAATAATCTAAACATTTTAAGAATATCGAAAAAGTTGCACTTAAGTAAGTCGATTGAAATGGACAATTCAATGATCGAATTCATAGGTCGATCTTTAGTGTTTGGTCTTTTTGTCATTACAAATTTTTATTGCATTCAATCATATTGTATACATGATTTTGCATTATTGTTTATTTACTCGTTTTGAGCAAATCAATTTAATCGACCTTTTGTACATTACAAATGTGACTGATCACCTTGCAACTTTTGTATGTGATCTAATATATGTCAAAAATTCATATTCTTATATTGCTTTAGAGTTCAAAACTCATAGAATAAAATGAATAGTCTTGGGCTAATAAATACTTGCATAATCATGACATTGATGTCTTTAGTAGTTGTATAACTTTGGCACTTACATGGGCCTCAACATGCCAAAAGAATTATCGGTAAGTATATGTTATATTTCTATTTCAAATAGTTTAACTGAAAATTTATCGTTATATTAGTTGCACAAATTTATTGAAGTAAATTATTTGACTTGTATAGTATACAATAATAGAAAGGCTAAATATTGCCAATTCATTTTTCTAATAATGCTACCATTAGATTTTTAATTTTCCCAAAAACCTAGGAAAAATGTAGAAATCTTTTGATTTCATTAGCGGGTGTTAGGACTTGCTTGCCTTGGAATTATGACCTTGAGGAATATCAACAAATCATAAAAGCGCAAGCAATGGATAGCACTTTATCTGTTGTATCATGTAAAACCCATGCTCTTTGTCCTAATCTTATCTTGACCTTGAGGAATATCAACAAATTGAAAAGGATTATTCACTCGTACCCACCGTTTCGTGATGATTTAAGAATAATTCATGCATGCACCTTGATGAATATCAACAAATATGTGCATGTAACATACCTCATCTTGTTAATGTATTTATAATACTATGCGTAACATCTTTAGCTTGAGGATCATCAATAATTAAAGAGTATGCAAGTAATATATTAATATATAAATGGTAGAGTATAGCTTATATTAAAGGATTCATAATCTTTAATGTATGTGTAATGAATGACATTGATCAAGAGAATAATATATTTCTTGTGAAATATCCTCACAAGTCAGGTGTCAAACACATCTGAAATCACTATATTTGTATAATACATATGTACTTATTCCTTTAATCTTATTTGGGTTTCATTTCAGTTCCACTTAATTTTATACATATATAGTTATATAAGTATTAACTTATTTATAACTTTTATGATATAATTTACTAATATAATAAATATGCATGTACATTATTAATTAATTCTTAATTAATTAAGTTTAATTCTTATTATTTAAATAATATTTAATCAATTTAATTGATATAAAATTTCTAAAGTTTTATATCACTCATTTTGTATTATTTAAGATAGTTAATCAAATGTAAGAATTATTATTTTTTATGTGTACATATTAATATACGAATATATTTCAATTTATTAACTTTAAATTAATTTTATTTAATTGAATATTTTAATTAATTTGAAATTTTAGTTTAAGTTATTATAAATAATTTCAAGATAAATCAATAACCACAACAATTATAGTTATACACATGCAACAATCTATATGTTTTCATCAATTAACTTTTAATTAATTAGTTTATTTAATTTAATTAATCATAATAATTAAATTTTAAATTTTTATAATTAATTATTTAGTTTCTCAGATAATTTTGAAAAATTTGAATGTATTTTATACCTTTTATAAAATTTCCCTTTTTATATTTTAAACTTAATTTTTAAATTTAAAATATAATTTTAAATTTTCAAATAAATTTCCAAAATTAGCCTTATGCCCGAAATCAATTCGGGCCTTTATATTGGGGATAACCTTCGGGCTTACTTCATCCTTCACGCCAGGCCAGTAGCCAAGTAGGGTAGAGTACTTGTTACTCTAATCCAACTTTAGACTACCTTCATAGAAACCCTACTAAATGGGTATGATTTAATCAGTTAGCTCTAACATTGCTAATTAAGACCTCATGGACTATTTGGGCTCTGATACCATTGATAGAATCAGACCAGTCGGAAGTAGGTAAAATATGTAGATTTCAAAAAAAAATCCTATTTTGGATCTATTAGGACTATAAAGTCTAAAGGATTATTAGATCCAATCTAATCTTGTTTTAAATAAAATCTCATTTTATTTAAACTATTCAAAAGGGAGTTTCATAAATTTATTGTTTATATAAATTAGAGTATATCAAATATACTCTTGTACGCATATGTGTATAATAATTAATTGCCTCGTTAAATCTTAATAAAAATTACCCTCCCCTATTATGCATGGTCGGCCAAGTATGTGCCTAAATAGGCCTTCATAATTTCAAAATTCACTTAGTAATTAATTGATTTAAATTAAATCTAAATACTTATAGAAATCGTATATCGATACATACATGTATAACTTTCATATATGCACTTTATTAAATACCAATGGTATTCCAAAAAATCAAATAAAATTAATAATTAATATTTCATAAATATTAGTTAACTTAATTAATTTACAATAATTTATAAATTAATTAAATCATGTTGTTTTTTGGAGTATTTATCATTAAAGTTTTGCGACCAAAGATGTAAATTCACACAGTGATTAATATCAAATAATTCAAATATTAACGTTCATACATCACCTTTGCTAGTGGGACATTTTGACTAAATATATCACTTACACATCTTTTAAGTAAAAATCCAATTTTACTATTATAAACGGTACCTTATAGTAACGATTATTTGCACTAATTCTTTTCGACAATACCGCATCACATTAGGACTTATGGAATTATGTTTTGGTCAAAATTCCAAAATCGTCCACATTCAACTTGATTAGTCCAAACACAAAGTCTTTGGTTTAATAATAACATTCATTATTAACCATACTTAGCCCGAGACTTTAACTTTGAGTTGACTATAATTGACCTAATACTAAACCCATATAACCAAGGAGACGAATTCTTTATTGGATAGTGTTTCACTTCTAGTGTTTCAACTTAGACCCCACTATAGTCATTCCATGGACGTCATGCCATGATTTAACTATCATGAAAGTGGAGCACATTGAAGTTCAAAGGTATTCTCAAGTTGAGAGAACAATATAGTTTCATAACCTCGAGATTGTCTCTTTGACCTTAGATATATTAACTAACAGAAAACTCTCGAGTGGGTCACTCCATGTTTATCCAATAACTATCAATACATAACCCAATGGTGCTCCAGCAATCATGAGTACTACACTGCCTACAATTTGGAGAGCATTGCGTGCTTGTTTGCTTATTTCATCTGAAATCAAATGAAAATAATACTTTTTGGGAAAAAAACTTTAGGAACACTCTGAGCTAAACTCAAGGTATGAACATAAAATGAATTCTAATTCATTTTTTATTGTTCCTATAGTATTAGCGGATGAGTCGATATCTATTCTCAAAATATTTTGACTATGAATATTTGAAATAGTAGTATTTTAAATGTAATAAATTTCTCATGATTACAACTTATTGTAATTGTTATCATATAACATATCATTTAAGGAATTTCTATTTGCGTACTTTAAATTAATTACTTAATTAAGTATATCACAATATAACAAAGTATATAATAGAAAATAAATACCTTTACCATGAACAAGATTGGCCGTAGGGTTAGATAATGTGACAATCACATATTACCTCTAGTGCATACCCCTATATCTTGATAGAGTCAGGGGTATGCTCTAAGGGCGATGATATAATTTGTTATATATATCTAACTCATTGTTCAACCTTGTTTGAAGTAAAGGTGTTTCCTCTCTATTGTATACTTGATATAATGTGTTATGTTAATTATTTTATTTAATTAAAAGTATATTTAATAGAAAATCCATAAATGGTACGTTTTATGATAATAATTACAGAGTGTTGTAACTGTGAGTAATTTATCACAATGAAAATAAATATGCCGTTTTAAATATTCCGAGTCAAGATGTATCGAGACTGGATATCGATATCCGTTAAGACTGGAGTACGTAACACTCTTCAAATGTTGGGCAGTGTACTACTCATGACTACTGGGGACACCAAGGGGTTATGTACTAATAGTTATTGGATAACCATGGAATGACTCACTCGATAGTTTTTGTTGGTTAATATAACTAAGGTCAAACATAAAATATCAATCTAACTAATTTACACAGTTCTCCACACTTGAGAATACTATTGATCTTTAATGTGGAAGCTCTACTTTAATTATGGTTAAATCGTGGCACAACGCCCATCGAATGACTATGGTTGGGTCGTTGGAAGCATTGAAAGTGAAACACTATTTAAGAGAGGATTCGTCTCCTCGGTTATATGAGGTTAGTATCAAGGTCAATTGAAGTCAACTCAAAATCAAAGTCTTTGGCCAAAGCATTTCGATTTATAGTCATTGTTATTATTGAACCAAGGACTTTGCGTTTCGACTATAAAGTTAATTATGGACGATACTGGAATTTTGACCATTATCGAATTCCATAAGTCCAAAGTGATATAGTTTTGACGAAGAGAATTGTTGTAAATAATTATCACTACTAGGTAATGCTTAAATAAGTAAAACATGATTTTATCAAAACATGTGTAAGCGATAAATTCAGCCAAAATGTCATACCACTAGCTAAGGTGACGTGTGAACGTTAATATTCAAATTGTTTATTATTAATCGCTGACTGAATTTACACCTTTGAGTCGCACAACTGTAATGATGAATTCTTTAAAAAACCACATAATTTAATTAATTTATATGATGTTGTAAATTAATATTTGAGAAAGATCAATTATTATTTAATTTATTTGATGTTTGGGAGTTGTTTGTAATTATTTGAATGCATTTATAAAAGTTATATTTGTGTGCATTGATATACGATATTGCTGTAATTTTAAATGGGTTAAATAAAAGGTAATTACATGTAGTGATCTATTAGGTCATTGATGGCATGTACTTTCAGCCATACCATGTAAAGAAATAGGAGTGGAAAAAGAAAGATAATAAAGGGAATTAATTAAGGAAGTTTTAATCAAAGAATGAGAAATGTTTCATTCTTTCAATTAAAATATATCCACTAATATGTTTTCTATGTACAACTTATTCTTTCTCATTCATTTTTCTTTTTATAACTTTTCTAGTTCTTTTCTTCCTCTCTAATGGCTGAAAATATGAGAACTTCCATGGCTTCAAAAATTCCCAAAATAAATACAAATAAAATCATTTTATGAAAGTGGTTTATTCCTCTTGATCCTTACAACATCTAGAGGCTGTTTCTAAATCTAGGAGCTTTGATTCATCGTTCAAGGTGTGATTTATTGGCTACATCTAAAGGAGAATTCATTGTCTCGTAATTCAAGGCTTTGGAATTAAGTTATGATCCTTTTTGTTCTAATGATTTTGATATAATGTTTTAATGAATTAAAATTCAATACCATAATTTTTATGTGTATAACGTTGTCTCATTTGATTTGAAAATGGTTTATGTAGTTTGAATTGTTTATTATATGAATTGATTGGGGTTTTTATTTAGATAAATCAAAACTAAAATTTGTATACGATTAAACATTGTTTTAATTATAAATCTATGTTTTAAGCATTCAAATCAAAGTGTAATTATTTAGACCTAAAAGTTTGCATGTTCATATTAATTAATTAGGTTTTTTTAATTTGACAAATCAAAGCTAAAATTTGAATATGATTAATACTATATTTTTATTCTAGATCTATGTTTTAAGCATTCAAATCAAAGTGTAATTCTTTAGATCTAAAAGTTTGTATGCTCATATTAATTGATTGGGTTTTATTTTGATATACCAAAACTAAAATTTGTATATGATTAGTATAATGTTTTAATTATAGATCTATGTTTTAAGCACTTAAATCAAAGTATATTTTTTAGATTTGAAAGTTTATATATTCTTATTATTTGCATTTGTACTGCAACAGAAACTTACATATGATTAAAGGATGTTTTGAAAATAAATTGACTACGATAATTTTCTAATTTATTTACCCTATTTGATATTATAAATATTCTTCTTTAAGTATTCAAAGTATCATTAATATATTGCTTAGTTTAGTATGATTCACTTTTGTTTTATAATAATTTTTTTTGATTCATATAGGTTGAATCTCTTGATTTACTTGTATAGATATGTATTTTGTTAATCAATTTAAGTTACATAAGTTCATAAATTTATCAGAAAATTTTAATGTAATATGGAGTTTATTTTGAATTAATTAAGAAGTTTTGGTTTAATCTTTATATACACATAATTACATCTATATGTATGTGTACATATAAAATTTAATGTTTATATTTCAAAATTTATAATTTAAACGTTTTATTATTATCAAACAATTTAAAATAAGGCAATAATATATACATATCAAGTATTGTTGGATGTTCCTATTCTTATGTTATAATAATTCATTGATTGTTAATTAAATGTTGCATATATTAAGTTTTCCAAAGAGGGAAGATGAATCAATCATCTTTTTCATCTTTTATTTCTTTTCTTTTTGTCCCTTATGTGATTTCCTCTAAATTTATTCGTATTTATTTATATATACCCTGCTATCAATTGATCATACTTGCCGTATGTTTAACTATTCTGTCGCACAATTAAGGAATGAATATATTTGGTATATTCAAACCTTTTTCATATCCCTAACTTATTTGATTATCTGTTTTTCCACACTTTTATTTATGTTTGCATTGCTTTCACCATTTTTGTACAAAAAATGAATTTCTTGTCAGATCTGGTGCATTAATAGCGGGGTAAAAAGAGTAAATTTTAAAAAAAAACTTTTATTAATTTTGCTGTATATCTTCATTTTGTGTTATCACAAATAATGTATTCGTTATAAATCATATTTAATATTTTTCTACAAAATAATTTTATATTTTCAAATTACTTCGATTTTAATTTAAATTTCAATATTCAATTTATGTATTTTATTTTGTTAAGCATAGTCAATTCAATTTATTTCATATAGATGTATGTATATGCATATTTATTATTATTAATTAAATGTATAATATCTCTATGTGATATGATAAACATAGTATATATATACATACACACACACACAGATACATACGTGTGTGTGTGTGTATTCTAATCTAACAATTCATGAAATAAATAATATGGGAAGCATGTGTGATCATTGGGATTTATGATCATGTTATGTTTGATATGCATATCATATATGTATGTTTGTGTTTATGTGTGTATGGTGTTGCGTATTTACGATTTAATATATATATATATATGTATGTATGTATGTATGTATGTATGTATGTATGTATGTATGTATATGTGTATATATGAAATGCCTTTACTTCGTCTTATACATATTAAAATAAGATTTAATAAGTCTTCCTTTTCAGGACAATGCTCATGACCATATTTCTTTTATTATACAAAAGGCTTATGCCCTTTTATACTTAAATATTAAAAATAATTTATGTTTTTCAAAAGGTTTGTGATGCCTCGACCCAATACAAATTCTACCACAGAGAGTCAAATCTCTGATAGCAGAACTAAAGGACATGATAGGAGCAAACTCATGTATATACCCCTTTAGGTTAACACAAATACATTATAACCCGTGCAGTTAAAGCGGTTGACTGTTTTATAGCGGTATAGGTGCAAAAAGCTATAGAAGGGATATATCGAAAAATAGTGGAGGTGTAAAAATCTTTATTGGGGATAAAATCAAATCTCTAAAGTTGATTTATTCTCGTTCTCACATTATTTGTGTAGAAAAAGGAAACTTTGTTGACTCTTACATAATAAAACTGAATAATATCATGATCCACGCAGTTCAAATTTTATGAATAGAATAGAGTTCTAATTTATGTTGAGTACTTAAGAATTGAACTTAGACCTATACCTTAGATTTATTGATTTTTTTTATAGAAGAACTAGTCAAATTAACCTTTTTATATTAAATTTACTAAAGCGAGTGCTAAAAACCGCTGATTTAGCGGGCATAGCGGTACATAGTAGGGCCTTAAGCGGATCAACTATTAAAGAGCGCTAAACTGAAAAGCGTAGCAGTTAATGCTAAGAGCTTTGGCGATGCATTAGCGAGGCTTTAGTGGGGTTTTAGTTGCACATATTATAGTACAATAATACGTCTTAATAATATGTATCTCATCTTGGCACAAAGCAGTGTACATGAGTTTTTAAGATTAAGTGAAACGAAACTAATGACATATATAGAAACATTTCTCTGAATAAAAGAGAACACGACGGAAGCTATCAAGATATAATATACACATAAAGAGCTTTTAATGTACTAGGACTTCTCAAAAATATATATGTAATTGGTTGTCTTACATCAACCCAAAATGATACACACACACATACACACACACATAGAGAGATATCATCATCGGCTACATAGACACATATATAACAATTCGAATACATTCATAAAGTACGTAAACTTGTATAGCGTCACTACAAGCTAAGACTACAAAGCAAGATATACAGTATATTACCATCATATTCTGCTCCATCCTCAAACTGCGTCTCAAAACAGTTACACATCCAAAATAATACATCTTGGAAATAACCTTTGCCTAAGCTGAGGTTGTTAAATAAAAAACTCTAGGTTAGACTAGAAACTATCTATGAGTGTAATAGTGTGAAAACATAATATAGTATAAATGTCAAGTGTACATGATAAGCATATATAGATGTCACACACTCGCTATTCTACACCCAATATCATCGTACATGCATGTTCTAACACATCATTCATGGCTCTATTCAATGTGACTCGCGGCTATAACTCTGATAAACTAGGAATACACCCCTATTCACATTCATAAGTTCCACATTTGTTTTAATTCGCACAATATTATAAGTATATAAATTATTGATATGTCTATCACTAATAAAACCTTTCTCACTTCACTCTACCAGATGTTGAATCAGCACCTAGGTATGTGGCCTATACATTTGTAGACCCCTTGACCATAGTTATGGGTGCCTATCTGATCGTTGGCTGTGCTATCTCCCTCTCCATTCATCCCTGTTGGTGCACCTTGTTGTGCATCGCTTCATACCCCATTCCCATAAAATCACCATTACATAGCACCTCACCATGATTATTATGTTCGTGCACCAGATTGTTTGGACTATATGTGGCAATGGGACCAAATCGTCATGATTCAAGGCATGACTTTTGGAACCGGGCCGGTCGGAAGCGGGAAAAATAGGTATATTTCAAAAAAATTCTAACGTTGGATTTATTAGTCCTATAAAGTCTAAAAGATTATTAGATCCAATCAAATGAAGTTTTAAATAAAATCATATTTTATTTAATTTGGTTAAAAGGAAGTTTAAATTTTAATTTGTATGTATTATAATGAATGTATCAAATAAATTCATATGTGTGAAGTGTTAGTGCAATGTAACACCCCGTAAAATTAACGATAAATAAATTAAATAAATTAAATTAAATAAGGTAGGTTTGAAAATGGAAATTTGATAAAAGTTGGAATTTGACAATGAAAGTTATTCCTTTGCATTCGTGGCAAAATTTTGATCTATTTCTATATAAAATATGCCGAAAAAGGAGCTCAAAAGAAGAAGTTATGAGCCATTGAAGTTTTTAGATTTAAATTAATTTAGTTTTAATTCAAATTCAAATAAGTATTTAAATTTAGGATTTGAATTTCAAAAATTAACTATAGGTTTACTTGGGGGTTAAGTAAACGTTAAGTTAAATAATTAACGTTAAAAGTTAATCAGGGAATAAAATAAACAAGCAACGGAAATAAATCAGCGTACCTTAGAATAGTAGAGAGGTCGACACCTCCGACCCTAAGCGGTCGACCCCTAGCGGTCTACCGATCAAGGGGGCGGCCGATCCTTATTCTGGGTGGTGGTTAAGGTTTTTCCGTGTTTAAACACTCTAGATTTATTTGGTTTTCAATTAACTCCATCTTATGGTTCTTGTGCGTTTCAACTCCTATAAATAGGACCCTATCCTCTCCTCAAACCTCTGTCATTCTTGTCTCTTCAAATTAGATTCAGAAACTCTATTAGGAATTCAGGTAACAATTCAATCTAGTTTTTTTATTTATTTCTTCTTCCAACTTATTCTTATTCTATTCTTCTCCAACTATTTTGATCTAATAAACATATATACCTCTCCCTTGCTCTGTGTGTGTATCAAAAGAGAGATTCTGGAAGAGGTTGTAAGGCACATAAATTCAAGGAAGGCAAAGCTAAGGATATTCGGTGAGTAGAAACCTTAGTATTTCTTTTTCCGTAATTGACTAGTCTAGTTATACGGATTTGAATATGCCTAAGGAATTTTGGGATTACGAAAATAAAATGGATAAAATCCCCAAAAAAATCCTTTTATTTAAAAATATCAATTCTGGATGGAGAATCTCAGCTATTATGTTAATTTGATGGAATTTATATTATTTCTGCAATTTTTGATAATTTCATAGTCTATTCCATTTCTCCTCCTTCTTTGAGTCAAATTATGAGTCTTCAATAATAAAATAAGGTTGTAGAGCATGAATTCTATTCGTAGTTTACACCACTTATTCCATACAAAATTCCTTCATTTATTTCTTTATAAAAGAGAAGTTGAATAGAGTATGAAGTTCGGATTGCAATTCCTATTGTTTAGGATATTCCATTTAATTCATGTAATAAATTGGGTTTCTATTTCGATTTATAAGTCTATTTATTAAAGTTTTGGATATAAACTCCCTTTTTATGATATTGAAATCTTGGAATCTGAAGGGAAAGGATTTGTATTAGTATTATGGTTAATGAATTGACATTTAATGCTGGTTTAGGGCGTATAAACCGCATTCTAAGAAGTTATTAGGCGCGAATATATATTTGTTTCTACTAGGGTAATAAAAGTATAATTATAGTATATAATTGTGTAGTCAATTAGGTAATAATTGTTATTAATTACCCCTTAGAAAGGTGATTAATATTTTAAGGCGTAATGAGGAAGATTCCTTGTAAGGCCATAATTATGAAACAGTGAGATGAGTATTATATATATGGAGAGTATTTAAATTATGGCTAAGTCATAGGAATGCAAGGTCAGTCAAAAGACACACAGAAGTCTGCCCAGCTAATCTAGCTACCAGCAGTGTGACTTTAGGGCTGATGTGAGAAATCTTCTGTGATAAATATTTGTGATGACGCGAGGTTACTCCCAAATTCTATAGGGTAAATCTGCCAAACTAATCTAGCTACCAATTCCTATGAATATCCGGACTAATGTGAGACATCATTATGAGTATGAGTCATAATACAAAGGGCCTGCTTTGAGGTCTTGAGGTATTAAGTGGTTGTTTGAGGGCCTGCCTCTTTTCTCCAAATGAAGTATTAAATAGCAAAGGGGCTAGTTATTAGGCACGATAGGTGGAATCTCGATAGGGGTGTGCTTCAGGATATGGTATTAAGTAACTGATTGAGGGTCTGCCTTTCCATGAAGAAGTATTAAGTGGCTCGATAGATTCCACGTGATGTCAGCTAGATAATTATCATTGAGGGGTCCGCCTTGGGAATAGGTATTAAATGATGGGGTCTGCCTCAATTGAGGTCTTAAATGGCCAGAGTCTGCCTATTTTCCAATAAAAGGTATTAAATAGCTTGGGTACTATCTCTTGCATTGTTAGATATTTATGGCTTGGGATTTGGGTCGTGGGATTTAGAAACCTGCTTCGAGAATAGAAGGTATTAAATGGTTGATTGAGGACCTACCTCCTTCCCTTATAAGAAGTATTAAATGGTTTTATGTATGTAAGACATATTCCTATTTTGAATTATACTGCTCAAATACTAAAATGGTAAGACTCGAGGTTCTTATTCACCAGACATTTGTTGTTCTGACTCCCTCCTTATTACAACATAAGTTAAGGATGGAGTGATGACGATGACGATGCTTGAAGGTGGAGTGGCTTAAGCTTGTGGCAGTTATCATCATCATCATCTTTAATGATGTTTTATGTTGTACCCATGTATTTTGGATAAATGATGCAATGATCTTATTTGACAACCGATGATGTTTTGTATTATGACATTTTAAATGGTTTTAAAATAAATGGATACAATTTGTTGTTATATTTTATTCCATCCGATGTGAGTTCTGAAAGAATAGTTATTGCTCTATACTTTTACTTAGTTTTCCAACCAACTGCCAGCCTTAGAATGGATCTAAGTTTTGATGGGCCTTTTCTGGATTGAAATTTAGGTCTGTTCCAAGGTAGGCTGTTACATTTGGTATCAAAGCTTAGGTTACCCGATCAATAGGGAAACTATAGGCATGAGTGGCATACTTGTTATTTTTGAAAAGGTTTTTCAAAAAGGAATTTTAAAAGTTCTTACTATATATATATACACATATATATATATACCCCTAATTCCTTGAACTTACGCATACACACCAGGCAACCCTTTTTCTCTCAGCATATAATACTATCTTAGGAAATCGTCACTAAAGATTCAACCTACAAATAGTTGATATGGTTGATAATCAATCTTCTTTTGGAATTGGAATTCCTGCCCACGGAATACCTCCCATTCGTGGAATGCCCGAATGGTTTAAACATTATCTTAGGATTGTTGAGCGAATTCCTATTCCTCCAACCGCACCGGTGGCACCTGCTGCCCCGCCTGTTGATGCAGCACTCCATCCTATTGACTTTTCTAAATTGAGTAAGGACTTTCTTAATATATGAGGGAAGACATACTCTGAAACAAAGGGATATATGGAAGCTAAAGCATGGGCTAATGACGAGAACATATTTAGGGAGCTTGGTTGGGAAGATAAGCTAAAGAGGAGAATAGCAGCTTGACACCTCAAAGGAGAAGCTTTTGATTAGTGGAACTTGGTGACTAAGGAATACGCTGGAAGGATTTTCTCGTGGGATGAATTCAAAAAAAGATTTGAGATAAGGTTTATGTCTAAGAAAGAAGTGAGTCCACAACTAGAGAAATTCATTCAGCTTAGGCAAGGAGACTCCGCTCTAAAGGAGTACAGAGCTAAGTTCGCAGAGTTGGCTAAATTCGGGATGAGCTTGATAGATACACCTATGAGAAAGCCACAAAGTTTATGAAGGGTCTAAATTCCCAACCGAGAGAAATGTTGTTGTTGACCCAAGTACCTATTGGTGCCACATATGAGATGTTGGTGGAGATTGCTGCACCTACCCAAAAGCAAGGAGGTCCAAGAAGGGAAGATTTTGGGCTAACAAGAATTCGAAGGGGTTAATTAAGAGGGATTGCAAGGTGTGCAAGTGATGCTAGAAGAAAGGTCATGAGGCTAAAGATTATAGGGTGAGTTTGATGAAGGAAGCTTTTAAAGGGAAGTGCTTTAATTGCCACGAGGAAGGACACCTCAAGAATCAATGCCCGAAGTTGGCAAAGGAAGGATCAAGCATATAAGCTTATGTTATTAAACCCGTCCCTATTATAAGTAGACCATCAAGAGGCCAAGGGAAGGCAGCATTAGAAGGTATAACTCTTATTTTATGGGTTACAATTCATACCCTATTTGATTCAAGGGCATCGTATTCCTTTATAGCTAAGAATGTAGCAAACTTCTTAAACCTTTAAACCCAGATTGTCAGTAGCCTAATAGTGATCTCTAATCCTATTGGGGGATCGACGCGTCTCTCTTTTATTTGCAAAGACCTAGTGTTGGACATATGCGAGGTTGATTTCATGTGTAATGCGTATGTTCTGAATTTTCATGGCTATAGACTTATCTTGGGTATGGATTGGTTAGCATATCATGGATAAACTCTTGATTGTGATAAGAGGGTTATAGGATTAAGAAGTTATGGAGGCCGTGATCTAGAAATTCTTTGTACACCCCAAGATTTAGTTGAGTTAAGCCATCTATACTCACTAAATCTACCTTTCGAGAGCTATCATCTGTACTCGTAGTTTGTGAATTTCATGATGTCTTTGAGGAAGTCTCGGGTCTCCCACTCCAAAGGGAGATCAAGTTCCAAATAGATTTGGAGAAAGACGCAGGACCAGTAGCCCTGCCTTTAAGACACATGCCCCCCAAAGAAAGAAGAGAATTGGATAAGTAAATCTCTAACCTATATAAGAAAGGACTCATCCGTTGGAGTACTATGAGGTGGGTAGCCTATGTTGTTTTCGCCACTAAGGCAGATGGTTCATTGAGACTTTACATCGACTATAGAGAATTGAACAAGTTGACAAGGAAGAATAGGTACCCTTTACCTAAGATAGATGACTTGTTCGATCAGCTTAGAGGAGCTAAAGTCTTTTCTTAGCTGGACTTAGCAACTGGATTCCATCA
The DNA here is from genome assembly GCA_030737815.1 of Allium fistulosum. NCBI lineage: Eukaryota > Viridiplantae > Streptophyta > Magnoliopsida > Asparagales > Amaryllidaceae > Allium > Allium fistulosum. Next base: position 636,752,747 of record CM060907.1, on the reverse strand, counting down.
GTTGAGGATTGCAGAAGAAAACAAGTCGAAGATCGCATTTCACACACCAGATGGACTCTATGAGTGGGAAGTTATGCTTTTTGGATTAACGAATTCCCCCACATACTTTGTGGATTTGATGAGTAGGGTATTTAGGGGGCAACTCAATAAATTCGTCGTTGTGTTCATAGATGATATTTTGGTTTTCTCTAAGGGCAAAGAGGAGCATGAGGACCACCTAAGAGAGGTACTAGGAACGTTAAGAAGGCACCGACTTAAGGCCAAATTTGCTAAATGCCACTTTTGGGGAAAAGAAGTTAGATTCTTTGGCATATTGTTTCTGAACAAGGACTACCGGTATACCCCACTAAAGTGGAAGCTGTTCAAGGATGGAAGACTCTTAGAAGTGCATTGGAGGTTAGAAGTTTTCTTGTGTTGGTGGGCTACTATAGAAAGTTCATCAAGAACTTTGCAAGAATAGCAGCCCCCTTAACCCATTTGACTAAGAAGAACCTAGTCTTTTCTTGGGACGATCGATACACTAAGGCATTTGAGAAGCTTAAAGAGTTATTGACTTGTGCACCTATGCTCACTATTCCTGATGGGACCAAACCATTTACGCTTTTCACAAATGCTTATGGCATAGGGTTAGGAGCAGTTCTAATGCAAGAAGGAAAAGTAGTTGCTTATGCTAGCAAGCAACTGAAGGATCATGAGAAAAGATATCCAATTCATGACTTAGAGTTAGCAGTTATCATCTTTTCCTTGAAGATGTAGAGGCATTATCTCTTGGGAGAAAGGTTTGAGTTATTCACTGACCATAAATCACTCAAATACCTATTTTTTCAAAAAGATTTAAATCTTAGGTAGCAGAGATGGATGGAATATATAGCATCATTCGACTTTAGTATTTAATGCACCTAGGAAAAGGGAACGTAGTCGTCGACGCCCTTAGTTGGAGGCATGCTACCTTAGGTTCTATATATGAATGGAGGCAATTGGAGTTCCTCTCAAATTTTAACTTCCAACTGCCAACAAAACCCATCCAAGGGTTTTTAGCGATTATGGAGATTAGGCTAGCCTTGATAGACCGCATAAGGCGCGAGCAAGTGAAGGATGAGAAGTTAGTAGATATTTTAAAGAAGTTGAGGAAGGGAGAGCATTTTCCCTATGCTAGTAGGTATTCAGTTGATGAGAAATGATGCTTAAGAAGAGATGGACGCCTTTGTGTCCCCATGGTTGATAGTTTGTCAAGAGAGGTACTTATGGAATGTCACCACTTAAAGATGACCATTCACCCGGGAGGAGATAAGATGTATAAGGATATGAAGAGGATTTTCTTTTGGCCTGGAATGAAGAAGGGTGTAGCTGAATTTGTTGCTAATTGTTGACATGTCAGAGAGTAAAAGGTGAGTATAAGCCTGGGGGATTACTATTACCATTGGATATTCCAACTTGGAAGTGGGAGCATATTTCGATGGATTTTGTGGAAGGACTGCTTAGAAGTCAGAGGGGTAATGAAGCTATTTGGTTGTTGTGGATAGACTCATTAAGAGTGCCCATTTTATTTTGGTTAGGAACAATAAAATTGCCACTTCTTCCACGCAAATCTACATCAAGGAAGTAGTTCGATTACATGGAATTCCAATGAGCATAGTTAGTGATATGGACCCTTTGTTCACTAGTGAGTTTTCGAGGAGCCTCTAAGTAACTTTGGGAATTTTTTTGAATCTTAGCACCGCATATCACCCATAGATTGATGGTCAAACGAAGAGGGTGAATAAGATTTTGGAAGACTTTTTATGGCTTGTGTTTTGGATTTCGGAGGACATTGAGAGTAGCATCTAGCATTAGTCGATTCACTTATAATAATAGCTATCAAGCGATGATTGGTATGGCCCTTGTTAAAGCACTTTATGGGAGGCCATGAAAATCGCCACGTTGTTAGTGGGAAACCACCGACAAAATACTACGAGGACCCGATTTGATCCATGATACCATGAAAAAAGTAGAGTTGATCAGGCAACGAATAAAGGCAGCGCAAGACCGTTAGAAATCTTACGCGGATAGAAGAAGGAAAGAGCTTGAATTTGAGGTTGGAGATATGGTATTTGTCAAAGTCTCTCCTCTTAGAAAAGTGGTTAGGTTTGGCAAGTTTGGAAAATTGGCGCCTAGATTCGTTGGGTCATTCAAAGTTTTGGAAAGGATATGAAAACTTACTTATCGCATGGAGCTTTATGATAGATTGTTTCTCACCTTAAAAAATGCCTTCATGGCACCGCTATTAGAGTTGAGCCTGATTAGTTGGGGGAATTAGAGACAGTGCCAACAATGCCCTATGCCACCGCACACATTGTGAAGCACGGTCTAGGAGACTACGCAACAAAATAATTAAGCTGGTTCGAGTACAATGGGGAGACAACCTAGTGGAAAGCACATGGGAAACCGAGGAGAAGATGATGATTACTCATCCAGAGCTTTTCACTGGTAATTTTTCTCTCCAAAATTAGGATTTTGATTGCTAGATTGGATGGTAGGAGATGGTTGCCACACTTTTTTACAATCACTTTACACCCATTAGAAATTTTTATGCATGTTTAAGGTATTTGCATACATACTTGCACGACACAATTACACACTTACTCTAGGATTAAGCTCATTTTAGTATGTCTACAGTACATAATCACATTGCACTTTAGTTGAGTAGATGGTTGTGTATATAACTTGGTTATGTAACATGGATGTTACTGTGTGTTACACTGTTCGCCCCTTGAAAGATTTCGGGACAAAATCCTTTTTAAGGGGGGAAGAATGTAACACCTCATAAAATCAACCATGAATAAATTTAATAAAATAAATTAAATAACATAGGGTTGAAAATGGAAATTTTATAAAAGTTAAAGTTTGACCATGAAAGTTAATCCATTGCATTCGCGGTGAAATTCTGATCTGTTTCCATATATAGTATGTTGAAAACGGAGCTCAAACGAAGAAGTTATTAGTGCTTGAAGTTTTCAGATTTAAATTAATTTAGTTTGATTTCAAATTCTAATGAGTATTTAAATATAGCGTTTGAATTTCAAAAATTAATTGTAGGTTTACTTAAGGGTTAAGTAAATGTTAACTTAAGCAATTAATGTTAAAAGTTAATCAGGGAATTAGATAAACGAGTAACAGAAACAAATCGGCTACCTCAGAATAGCGGAGAGGTCGACACTTCCAACCCTAAGCGGTCAACCCCTAGCGGTCGACCGGTCAAGGGGGCGGTTGACCCATATTCAAGGGGGCAGCTAGGGTTTTTTCGCGTTTAAATGCTCCAGATTTATCCGTTTTTCACCTAACTCCATCCTACGGTTCTGGTGGTTTCAATTCCTATAAATATGACCCAATCCTCTCCACATTTTATTCATAAATATTTGGGGAATTCCTCGAACCTCTGCCATTCTTGTCTCTCCAAATTAGATTCAGAAACTTCATTAGGAATTTAGGTAAGAATTCGATCTAGTTTTCTATTTATTTCTTCTCTTTCCAACTTATTCTTATTCTATTCTTCTCCAACTATTTTGAATCTAATAAATATATACACCTCTCCCTTGCTCTGTGTGTGTATCAAAAGAGAGATTCTGGAAGGGGTTGTAAGGCATGCAAATCCAAGAAAGACAAAGCTAAGGATATTATGTGAATGGAAACTTTAGTATTTCCTTTTCATTAATTGATTAGTATATGTATATGGATTTGAATATGCCTTAGGGATTTTGGGATTGCGAAAACAAAATGGATAAAGCTCCCAAAATTCCTTTTTGTTTCGAAATGTCAATTCTGGATGGAGATTCTCAATCATCATGTTAATTTGATGGAATCTATATTGTTTCTGCATTTTTTTCATAAGGGGCATTTCACCAGAAGGACAAACTTTGCATTCCAATTAATTTCTAGGACACACATATGAAATAATTACTTTCAAGGCCAAAGTCAGCAGAATAATTACTTTCAAGGACAAAGTCAGCTGTCCAATTACTTTTAAGGACATAATTTCATAGGTTTTTAGGCCATAGAAACTAAATATTTTGCTTATTGTCCTTAAAAGTAATTATTTTAGTTGTGTGTCCTAGAAATTAATTTCACTTGCTAAAGAGGCCCTTGTGGCTAATTCCCACTTTTCATAATTTCATAGTCTACTCCACTTCTCCTCCTTCTTTGATTCAAATTGTGAATCTTCAATAATAAAATAAGGGTGTAGAGCACAAATTCACCACTTTTTCCATAAAAAATTCCTTTATTTATTTCTTTGTAAAAGTGGAGTAGAATAGAATATGAATCAGGATTGCAATTCCTATTGTTTAGGATATTCCATTTAATTGATGTAATAAATTAGGTTTCTATTTCTATTTACAAGTATATTTATTGCAGTTTTGGATATGAATATTTAATCACTTGTTATGGATACTGAAATCTTGGAAATCAAAAGGAAAGGACTTGTATTAGTTGTATGTTTAAGGAATTGACATTTAAACTAGTTTAAGGTGTATGAACCGCACGCTTAGAAGTTATTAGGTGCGAATATATATTTATTTCTATTAGCATAATAAATGTATAATTATAGTGTATAATTGCGTAGTCAATTAGGTAATAATCATCATTAATTCCCTCTTAGGAAGGTAACTAATAGTTTAAGGCGTAATATGGAAGATTCCTTATAAGGCCTTAATCATGAAATAGTGAGATTAATATTACATATATGGAGAGTATTTAAATTATGGCTAAGTCATAAGGATGCGAGGTCAGTGAAAAGACACACAGAAGTCTGCCCAGCTAATCTGGCTACCAGCAGTGTGACTATGGGGCTGATGTGAGACATCTTCTATGATAAATATTTGTGATGACGCGAGGTTAGTTCCAAATTCTGTAGGGTAAATTTGCCCAGCTAATCTAGCTACTAGTTCCTACGAATAGACGGACTAATGTGAGACTTCATTATGAGTATGGGTCATAATACGAAGGGCCTAAGAAGGAGTTTACTATGGTTAGTGCAGTGAGATTCGTGTTGCTTTGGGGTCTTGAGGTATTAAGTGGTTGTCTGAGGGCCCGCCTCTTTTTTCTAAATGAAGTATCAAATGGTCAAGGGGCTAGTTATTGGGCATGATAGGTGGAATCTCGATATGGGCCTGCTTCAGGATAAGGTATTAAGTGACTGATTGAGGGTCCGCCTTTCCATAAAGAAGTGTTAAGTAGCTCAAGAGCTTCCATGTGGTGTCAGCTAGATAGTTAATGTTGAGGGGTCCGCCTTGGGAATAGGTATTAAATGATGGGGTCTGCCTCAATTGAGGTGTTAAATAGCCAGAATCTACCTATTTTCCAATAAAAGGTATTAAGTGGTTTGGGTACTATCTCTCGCATTGTTAGATATTTATAACATGGGACTTGGGTCATGGGATTTAAAAACCTGCTTCGGGAATGGAAGGTATTAAGTGATTGATTGAGGACCAGCCTCCTTTCCTTATAAAAAGTATTAAATGGTTTTATGTATGTAAGACATATTCTTATTTTGAAATATACTACCCAAGTACTGAAATGGTAAGACTTGAGATTCTCATTCATCAGACATTTGTTGTTCTGACTTCCTCCTCATTACAACACAGGTTAAGGACGTAGTGATGACGATGCTTGAAGGTGGAGTGGCTTAAGCTTGTGGCGGTTGTTATTATTACCATTATCCTTTATGATGTTTTATGTTATACCCATGTATTTTGGATACATGATGTAACAGATCTTATTTGACAGTTGATGATGTTTTGTATTATGACATTTCAAATAGTTTTGAAATAAATGTGTGCAATTTGCTATTATATTTTATTCCTTCCGCTGCGAGTTCTGAATGAATAGTTATTGCTATGTACTGGTACTCCTTTTTTCAACCAACAGCCATCCTTAGAATGGATCTAAATTTCGATGGGCCTTTTTCGGGTCAAAATTTGGGCATGTTTCAAGGTGGGTTGTTACATGCAACGTATGGGCGCATATATTTGTATACCTAGACATAAATTTTTAGAGTAAGAAACCTTTTGTTTCTCTCTTTTAACATATATACTAATCAAGGGAGATGAAACCATAAATGCAGAGAGAGAAACCTTTCATTTCTCTATCTTTAATTAGATTAAATGCATAGTAACTGAACTTGCACATGCCTTTGTTGTCCAAGTTTTTGACTAATAAAATATACATGTATAATAATAGATTAGTTTACATATAGACATGTTAAAATAAGTTGCCATATATTCCAACATTTTCAAATCAAGAATTAACAATTATAGCAATGGTTTCAATTAAGGAGGAGTTTAAAAATAAAATTATAGTTTCACACAAAAGTCCATTTTGATTTAAGTTAAAACAATATAAACATATGTATATCTATATGTAAATAATAGCAAGTTATGTATTAAGTTTAAAATAACATATGTATATATAAAGATTGCAATTTAAGAAACACATATGTTTAAATTTAATGCTAACGAATTTAATTCAATATTTTAGCATAGGTAGGAAATAAAGTCTGTAACTTTACATAAAATACCACTTATGAATGGTAGAACAAAAATAAACTTTTACTTTTATGAATATAACAACCAAAAGAATTCGTTTTTTAGAAATTAACTCTGTACTATTGGAAACCAATTTTCAATGTAATTTTAAACAACCAACAAATATAATTCATTTATGTCTACGTATACAAATGTTACAAAATTTTATATGTAATGTAATAAAATAGTTTTACATTTTTTAATTCCAAAACAATGATAAAAATAGTCGGACAATTTGGGCATATACAAATTCATTGTAAGAGAATTCAGGGCTAACTATACAAAAATATAGGCAAACAATAAAATGGAATAAAGGATTTGAAATATGTCAAGCATAATAAACATATAGTCAATGGAGATGAAGAACAAGGGGTGATCCAAATTAAATCTACATGATGATCATATAGTTAATTGAGATGAACAAAAAAGGGGGTCTATGTTATATTACAAGATGAACACACAAAATATAAGAGATGTAACCAGTTATAACACTGGAATCATGTAACACCCCATATTTCTAGTAATATTATTTAGGAAATTTAGTTAGTTAAATTAAATTAAATAATGTGGTTGATTAATGGATTGAGATTTGTAATTTAATTAAGGGGTAGTCTGCCATGTTAATGAGTAAACAATGAACTAAAGAATTAAAGTGTTAGGAAATAAGGGAGGGCAAAATAGGAAATGAGTATTCTAATATCCTAAACTCTTAAGAAAACACACCATACGTTCATTTCATATTTTCTTAAGAAAAAACATATCTAAGGCCGGCCACCATTAACAAACAAGAGAAAGAGGATAAAAGCCAGGATTCAAGAGGAAATCAAATCACTTAATCAAGATCAAATCTCATATCCTTAATCACAAAGCTAAGGTGAATAATGACTACATCTCATGTTTTCTAAAAAAAAATCGGTTTTAAGGTTAAATCCGATTTATCTTGCATAATTTAGCCATGATTTTGAAGGACAAAATGTTTATATATGCTTGTTGATGATTTATGCTTATTCATATAGATTTTATGATATATTTTGATGTGAAAACCCTATTTAATGACATCCAAATGCCTTGCGATTTTAGATATAGATCAGAAATGATGTTTTAGAGATGAGTTTCAATTTTCATAATTTTCTGAATTAATGTGGATTTTATATTAATTTTCAAGTGAAGAAAATGATTTATTGGGTTATAAATAATTTACGGTTAAATTATATATAATTTGGGTCTTAAATTTATATATGTTAGAAAACATATTAAATAGGATTTTTTGGAATTTTTGTAGAATTTTCCAAAGTGTTTTGATGAATATATAAAATTATTTAAGGTGTGGGACTTAAATATTTTATATGTTTATAAAACGAGGAAGGGTGTTTTGTAAATAGATTAAATTGTTATTTCTGAAATTATGGCGGTGCTTTTAAAAAATAAAAATTAGCAACTAATAAGATTTTGACAAATAATGCAGGTCGGTTAAAAAGATTACTTAAAAGGTTTAAAACCATATTTTCATGCCAAATGCATGTTTCGCCACTTTCGGCACCCTGCCTTCGACTTTGATGGCTTTCGACTTAGTGGTTCTACCTTTGTCGCCATCGAAACCAATGCGCCTGGTATCAATTCATTCACACGTAACGAATTGGATAAGGGGCGGGAGGTACAAGGTCGAAACCAGAGGTTACGAAGGAGGTCGAAGCGCTACTTTGTTTTAAACGCAAAGTGCGCCTGCTTTGCTTTCGACTGTATAGCTTTCGACATAGTTAAATAGTTTTAAAGAAATGGTTGCGCCTTTGTTTTAAGAAAATTGCTTTTGACTTGGTTGACTTTCGACTAGGTCAATGGTTTAAAAAGAATGGTTTTAAAGAGGTTGAGCCTTTGTTTTTAAGTATAGGCTTTCGACTAGGTCGAAGCCTTAGCTGTCGCTTCTCCAATGCTTTTGGAAGGATGGTTTCGACACTATCACTTCTTTGCTTTGTTTTTGGCTTTCGAAAAAGATTCTTTCGACCATGTTGTTTGTGACCCTTGGAGATTTTTAAAGATTAACCCAAAGGTTTCGAAAGATAAGGTTTTGAATGGTTTCGAAAGGTGTTTCCATATGTTTTAAAATTGAACCTAAATGCTTTCGAAAGGTTTAAGGTTTTGACGTTTTCGAAAGGTTTTTAAGGAAGGTTTCTAAGGGGTGGTTCCCCAATGGTTTCGAAGGGTTTAACCAAAGGTTTCGAAAGGTTTAAAGGAAAGGTTTTTCCAATGGTTTCGAAAGTCTATTTTTAAAGGTTTTAAAGACATGATGTCTAAGGTTTTTAGCTTTTGAAGGAAAAGGTATTCAATGGTTTCGAAAGGTTTATGTAAATGGTTTCGAAAGGAAGGTTTTGGCCTAGATGAAGGAAAGGGTATATTTGATTATGAAAGGGATACTTTCAACGGGATCGAAAGGAGTACTTTCAAAGGTTTTCATCAACAAAGATTTGGGTAAAGTATATATATAACATGGCAAGGTGATTTAGTAAAGCATTGAGTATATGTGTTTTCCTTGTTTAAGTTTGGTTTAAAAGGTTTTAAATCAATTTCAGATGAAAAGGTTTTCGAGGAAAATTTTGGGAAGGTTTCCCTAAGTAAAATGACTCGGACATTAGAATACCAGATGGTACTGGTATAGGATCGTGCCCTATACATTATCTATTAGCTTTAGCTAATTTAGTCCAAAATTACAGTATGTAGGGCTTTGTCACAGGTAAGACTAAAATTATGGTTACACACAAAAGGGAATATATATTTGTATATAGATAGGTTATTGGTGAGCCCGTAAAACCATCAGGATTAGGTGACCCTGGGAGATGTTAAGTTAGGGACAGACCGTCCAAAAGAGGAGTATTTAACAGATAATCAAGGATATACCGTCCAAAAGAGGAGTATCTAACATGTGTTAGATTATTTTATTTATATTGTCTGGTAGGTCCGAGTTAGCCAAATGTTAGTAGTTAGCCAAACAAAACTATAGTGTTCGGACAGATAATCCATTTGTTACCTGATATGTATGTTTACATAATAATGCTTTACAGTTTTAACCATTTTTGGTTGCAGGAATTGGATTTGAAAAAGATATGATTTAAAAGGATATTAGTGAGGGGAAACCCGTTTTGCTAAGCGGCTTGGTCTCACTTAATATCAAATACCGAGATATATAGTATTATTCACACTAGGCTTTATGTCTGACTCGAATTTTATGTTTTTCCCCTTAAACTCTCGGGTGCACTAAATTGATTTGAGTAGGCTGAGGCTTGAGGTTTATAGGTCTTAATAGGATGATGAATAAAGCTTCCGGAGACAAGCAGGTGGCTGACGGATAACTATTTAGGAGTTGCAGTTTGTTTCGTTTTGATGTATTTTCGTTGTGTTTGTAATAAGTCAGATATGGCTATTTAGTGACTCTGATCAACCAAGAGGGCATCATCATTTGTCGCTCTTGGCGTATTTATGTAATAATTATATTTTATTTGAACCTGGGAAAACGATGGGATTATGTAATTTGAATATGGAACATGTTTTAAAAATGTAATGTGAAAAGATGTTTTTGACATTTGTGATTTTGTTTCATATTCATGTGATGCTGATATTATGAATACCATTAACATTATCGTATTTGGTCAACGGAAGTTAATACTATGGATGACTGCAGCATCTGTAGCGCTTAGCTTCAGGCCTCTAGATAGGGGATGTTACAACTTTGTATCGGAGCACAGTTTATGAAAAAATTTAACTAAAAATGATTTTTGAAAGACATAATCCTTAGGTATTAGAGTTAAGATCGGCGTATGGGATAACGTTATAGTAACGTACTTGTATTTGCTATATATAAGTATATGCTATATCACTAGTTTCCTATCTCTTTTAGGTTATTCTTCTGTATCTCACGAGGCTTGATTACGGATATGGACGCTAGAAGTTGAAGAGTGAATCTTGGAGGAAGCACCACCACAAATGGAAATGCCAGACCGAATACTAGAAGGAATCAAGGTCAGGCACAAGCTAAAAATGTTGGTAAAGGAGTCCCACAAGTGGATATGGGAACTATGTATCAGTTTTTCGTGAATATGATGCAAGCTGGAATTGCTGCCGGTGTGGTTGAAGGAAATGCTGGAGTAGGAATTCAGGAAGCTCGGGTGGTGAACCATTATGCTATGTTGAGTAGAGATTATGCTAGGTTTGGAGGAAAGCCATTTATTGGAACTGAGGATGCTACAGAAGTGGAGAACTGATTGTTGCATTGTGAGAGGATCTTTATAGACATAGGGCTCAATGATGAGCTAAAGAGGAGTCTTGCTTCGAGACAGCTTCAAGGAGTAGCTTTATTTTGGTGGAATAGTGTGACGGCTGAAGTTAATGAAGAGAAAATGACATGGGCTGAGTTTAGAAGAAGGTTTCAGGAGAGGTTCATGTCTATGATGGCGCAGTCTACTTTGCTCAGAAAGTTTGTTGAGTTAGAGCAAGGAGAAATGTTTGTTTTGGAGTATGCTAGAAGGTTCGAGGAGTTGGCTAGATATGGATATGCCACTGTTGATACCGTGCTGAAGAGGCATGAGAAGTTCATCAGGGGGTTGAAGCTTGAGTTGGCAAGGGCTACATTACCTCATATCAGAGATCCATGTGATGTTGTAGTGGAGATGGCTTTAAGACTAGAGGAGATGCTTGCTTGTCTAGAGAAGAGTAAGGCGAAGGAGGTCCAGGTTGGGCAAGGCCAGAAGAGGAAGTTCTTTCATAAGAAGGTGCTCAGAAAGGTGGAGCAGCAAAGAAGGGAAAGTCTGAAGTGGTTTGTTATAAGTGCAACAAGAAGAGACATTTTGCTAATGAGTGTCATACTGGAAAGGTGAAGGAAGTGATCGGAAAGAAAAACATCAAGTGCTTCAATTGCAATTAGATTGGCCACTCTAAGTACCAATGCAAGGAACCGGTAAAGGAAGGGAGAGGAAAAGTATTTGCATTGGAACCAGCTACCGCGAGGCCAACGACACAGGAGAAAGGGAAATCAGTATTGGGAGGTAGGCTTCAGATCTACGGTATGTCTGTTAGCGTTTTGTTTGATACTGGTGCATCGCATTCCTTTATATCTCGATGTTTGGTAGATAAGCTTAACCTAGAACCCACATATTTAGTTACTTCCTTAAGAGTTACAAATCCGATAGGAGGGTATGCGACACTTGGGATGAAGTGTGACCACTTAGAGTTTGACTTGCTAGATTACACCTTTGTTTGCAGTTTGCATATATTTGACTTTGTAGGTTTCAGAATTATATTGGGCATGGATTGGTTAAGTAAGTACGATGCTAGGTTATTTTGCCACGATAAGAAAATATCACTTACACACCCTGATTGTAGTGATTGGATTGTATATACCGTAGAAAGCCCTAGCTGTGGGGTGAATGCTTTGTTGGGTGTTATGAAGTTAGAAGACGAGTTGAATCGAGTTTTCGTGGTTAGAGAATTCGCAGATGTCTTCAACTCGGTAGTAGGATTGTCATTGAAACGAGCCATTGGCTTTCGAATAGATTTGGTGCCTGGAGCAAAACCGGTTAGTAGGCCACCAAGTAGGATGCCACCTACAGATATGAGAGAGCTGAAGGTGCAGTTGGTGGATTAGGAAGGGAAGAATTTTATCAGACCTGGTAGTTCACCTTGGAGAGCAGCCGCAGTGTTTGTTAAGAAGCCGGATGGATCGTTAAGGTTATGTATCATTATCGTAAGTTGAATGAAAATACGATAAAGAATCGATATCCGTTGCCTATAGTTGACGATTCATTTGATCAGTTGAGCGGAGGTAAAGTATTTTCTCAGTTGGATTTGGCAACTGGATTTCATCATCTTAGAGTAGCCGAAGAGAGTATTCCTTTGATGACGTTTAGGACCAGATATGGATCGTACGATTGGTTAGTGATGCCATTCGGACTGACTAATGCATCAGCATTCTTTGTAGACTTGACGAACCGAATTTTCAGAGAGCACTTGGACAGATTCGTGTTGGTGTTCATAAATGATATTTTGATATACTCTAAGGATGAGAAAGAGCATGAAGTTCATCTTAGAATGGTTCTTGAGACTTTGAGAGAACATCAGCTGAAGGCGAAGTTTTCGAAGTGTCATTTCTGGAAGAAGGAGCTGAAGTTTCTTGGTCATGTAGTTTTAGAAAGAGGATTGGCAGTAGATCCAACTAAGATCGAAGCAGTGAATAGTTGGAAGAGACCATAAACAGTGATTGAGATAAGAAGTTTTCTTGGATTGGCTGGATATTATCGGAGGTTTATAAAGGATTTTTCGCAGATAGCAGCACCGATGACCAATCTAACACGAAAAGATGTGAAGTTTGTGTGGACCGATAAGTGTGAGGAAGCATTCCAAAGCTTGAAACACTTATTGACCCATGCACCAGTATTAGTTGTTACGGAGGGGAATCCAGATTTGGTAGTTTATACAGATGCGTTTGGAACTAGATTAGGAGTAGTGTTAATACAGAGAGGTAAAGTGATTGCATATGCTTCTAGACAGCTTAGACCGCATGAGGTTAGATACCCGACTCATGACTTGGAGTTAGCTGCAATTATTTTTGCTTTGAAAGTGTGGAGACATTACCTTTTGGGAGAGAAGTTTGAGCTTTATACAGATCATAAGTCATTGAAGTACTTGTTCTCTCAGAGGGAGCTGAACATGAGGCAGCAGAGATGGTTAGAGTTTATTATTGCTTATGATTTTAGAATTGAGTACACAACAGGGAAAGGAAACAAGGTTGCAGATGCGCTTAGTAGGAAGCATCAAAATGTAGTGTTGGCTATGATAGCAGAATGGAAAGACTTGGAAGTGTTGTCGACTTGTAGAGTGCAGTGGAGATCTGAGGCTGGGTCTAGTGGAGAATCTGCTACGTTATCTTGTTTAGAAGTCCGACCGATATTGATTGAGAAGATTGCTTCTAAATAGGAAGAGGATCCAGTGTTAGCTGAAAGGATCAGGAAGTTAAGGGATGGAATAGAGAGCGATGACTTGAAGGATTTCAGTCTTGACCAAAGTGGGTGGTTGAGAAAGAAGGGTAGATTATGTGTTCTAGATGTGGGAGACATAAGGAAAGAAGTTTTGGAGGAATGCCATCTTTCGAAGTTCACTATTCATCCAAGAGGAAGAAAGATGTATCAGGATATGAAGAGAAGTTTCTTCTTGGAAGGAATGAAGAGGGATGTAGGCTTATGGGTGAAACAGTGTTTGAACTGTCAGCAGGTGAAAGCCGAGCATCAGAAGCCAAGTGGGTTGCTTCAGCCATTGGATATTCCAGTATGGAAGTAGGATTCTATTTTTATGGATTTCATAGACGGGTTGCCGAGATCTAATAGAGGAAATGAAAGTATATGGGTCATAGTGGACAGATTGACCAAGAGTTCCCATTTAATTCCCGTTAAGTCAAATAGAACAGCACCTGTATTGGATAAGTTATTTATAAAGAATGTGGTTGGACTGCACGGAATTCCTAGTAGTATTGTTAGTGATAGAGATTCCTTATTCACTAGCGAGTTCTGGAAGAGTCTACAGGAGAGTTTAGGAACCAAGCTCAAGATGAGTATCGCTTACCATCCACAGACCGATGGGCAAACAGAAAGAGTTAACAAGATCTTGGAAGACTTGTTAAGAACTTGTGTATTAGACTTCGTGGGATCATGGGAAGACCATCTACACCTAATCGAGTTATCGTATAACAATAGTTATCAGACTAATATAGGGATGGCACCGTTTGAAGCTTTTTATGGAAGACCATGAAAATCTCCCGCATGTTCGTTAGAGACTGGAGATAGATTAGTCCTTGGTCTCGATTTGGTAAGAGAAGATGCAGAGAAGTTGAGCTAAAAAGGGCGAGAATGAAGGAAGCTCTTTCGAGGCAGAAGAGCTATGTAGATAGAAGACGGAAAGATTTATAGTTCTCTGTTGGAGATCATGTTTTCGTCAAAGTATCGCCGATGAAAGGTGTTATCAGGTTCGGGAATACAGGGAAGTTAGCACCGAGATTCGTAGGACCATTTCTTATTTTAGAGAGGATCTAGAAACTCATGTATAGAGTAGAGTTACCGAGTAGTTTGGCAGGAGTCCACGATGTTTTCCATGTATCTCATCTAAGGAATTGTGTTAGGGATCTAGACACTACTGAAAGTGTGTACGCTTGTGCACACTAATTGTGGATCGTGTAATATGGACTAACAATATATGCGGAATGTTATTTACAATTGCTATACAAGTAAATATTCAATAAACTAACTATATAGTAGTTCACAGATATAGTTAGTTTATTGAATATTTACTTGTATAGCAATTGTAAATAACATTCCGCATATATTGTTAGTCCATATTACACGATCCACAATTAGTGTGCACAAGCGTACACACTTTCATTTGGTATCGGAGCGCGGTCATCATATAACCGTAACACCGTTATTTGATATATTCTTGTAATATGGCAAATAACGCAAGCACTAGCACTAACACTTACACGGAAGGTCAATCAACACAAAGACCTCCATTCTTTAATGGTCTAAACTATAGCTATTGGGCAACACGTATGTCATTTTTTATGCAATCAAATAGCTATGATGCTTGGAATGCTACTCAAAAAGAAATAGTGAATCCAACAACTGAATATTCAGAATGGACAACGGCTGAGAAAACGGCAGCAGCCGTAAATGCAAAGGCAATAAATATGTTGTTTTGTGCATTAGACCAAAATGAATATAACCGTGTTAGTATCTGCACTACTGCATATCAAATTTGGCAAACGCTGAAAACCACTCATGAAGGTACTAACAAGGTTAAACAAGCCAAAATAGCCATGCTGAAAAGTCAGTTTCAAAATTTCAAAATGAAACCGAATGAGACAATCAATGATATGTATTCAAGGTTTCAAACTATTCATCATGCACTTATCGGACTAGGACAAAAATATTCAGATTTTGATGTTGTGTCAACAGTCCTACATTCTCTGACTAGTGAATGGGAAGGAAAAGTATTAGCAATTGAAGAAGCTAATGACCTTTCCATCATGAAGCCAGATGAATTGATAGGAAATTTAATGTCCTATGAAGCAAATTTGCAGGCTAGAAAAGAACAGAAAGAAGAAAAGAAAAATGTAGCATTTCATGCTGAGAAAGATGAAAATGAATCAGATTCTGAAGATGAAGATTTGGCATTCATTGCAAAAGGATTCAAAAAATTCCTAAAATATCGAAAAGCCAGTCGTTACAACAAAAGGAAACCTGGATCAAACAAACCATCTTCATCAACTATAGAATGTTTCAACTGTCACAAAAAGGGGCACATGCAGAAGGATTGTCCAGAACAGAAGAAGAAGTCAGAAAATGATAAATTCAAACATAAGAAGGACAAGTCAAAGAAACGAGCCTTCTCAGTAACATGGGATGATTCAGACTCATCCTCATCTGAAAGTGAAAGTGATCCGGAGAATGAACAAGCTAATGTTTGTTTTATGGCAACAGAAGATGAGGTACAAATTCCTACATTTGATGAATTACATGATATAAATTCTGAATTGATAGTCAAATATAAAGACATAAAACGTCAATTAAAAGTAGCCAAAGCAGATTTGAGTAGAGCAGAGTTTGAACGAGATATGTTAAAAGACGAGAAGAAAATATTAGAAGAAGAACTTGAAAAACTTCAAGAATCATCATCTAATGTTGACTCTCAATTATCTCTTTTGAGTCAAGAAATTGAAACTCAAAAAGAGAAAAATGATGCTCTCACTACTGAAAATCATGAGCTTAAGGCAAAAGTCAAAAATCTGGACCTAGAAAAGGCGAGCTTACAAACTAAGTTAGATGACATAACTCAAAATGTTTCTAACTTTAACAAAGGTCGAGAAAATTTGACAAAAATCATTGAAAGTTCACAATCTGTTTCAAATAAACAAGGTTTGGGATATAGGAAACAAGAAACCAAGAAACATCTTGGTAGTGAAAGGAAAAAGAAAGTACAAAAGACTGAAGCTAAGAAAAATCTTAGTTTATTATATTCCAAACCAAAGCCAGTTGTGAAATTTCAGAAGAAAAATGTCAAGACTATCAAAATATGGGTTCCTAAAACAAATAACAATTTGATTAGGAACAAATATATTCAGAATTTCATGAATACTGTGCATTATAATTCTAATTATGTATATAAAGGGGATACCGGACCCGTATGGGTTTGGATTCCTAAGATCTAACTCTTAGGACCCTATAAAAAGTGGGTACCATGGTCTTAATTATATTTTTTGCAGGTACCACTTAAGAAAAGAGGAAAATGGATATTCTGGTTGATACATTCCGATATTATTCCATTATCTATTACTCCTTTTTGTCGATGACAAAGGGGGAGAAAGAGCTAACAATTATTTGCAGGAATATATATATATATATATATATAAAGAATACAGACAAAATCTCAGGGAGATCACATATTCAGGGGGAGATTCAGAACTTCAGATATATGTTGTCATCAATCAAAAAGGGGGAGAATGTTGAGTCAAGATTTTTATAGAGTTTTGATTTCTGACAAAGGGATAAGCCGTGATCGACAAAAAGAAGTTATTCATTGTTTTAAAGAGACACAAAGAGCTCCATACATTAGAGGTTGATTATTTGGTATGTTAGTAGTGTTATTTATGTTAAAATCTATCCTCAAATAATCTCATACCTTCAATCTTTGAATATAAATGTATATATGTATGAGTGCACATTAACTGTGCAGTCTGGGCTAAACCGGTCGACCGGTTTAAAACAAGGCGGTCGACCGTTTCTGCCCAGAATGCACAGATAACGTGCACAAGTGTACATAACGTATATATATTCAAATTCCTGTCTACTGGTCCATTTTGACCTGTCGACCGTTTTCAAACAGAAAGCAACCTTTCGTACAGACACTTCCTTTTCTTCAACGGTTGCTTCTCTTTCTCTTCACCAATGATCATGACCTTTGTTTGTATCTTTTCACAAAGGGTTACAACTGTTTATTTCTTATATAAACATCATGAAATCATTATTCCAAATAACCAATTTTATTATTCTAATCTCTATTCTATTGATCTCTGTCTTGAACTCTCAAACATTTCAATTGCTTATTGAATCATTGAAATTATTTCATATCTTTTGATTCTATAAGTAATATACTTCCTTCAATCTTCACAAACATCATTCACATACTTTGAGGATAAGATTATAGGAAGGGTGTACTACAAGTGACAAATCCGTGTTATCAAGAGCACAAGTTGTCAACGACAATTGTATTTGTTTTTGTTGAAGTCCTCGGTGTTGTAAGAGGCACGAAATCCCATACACACTTTCAACTACTATAGCACCGACTGTGTTAGAGGACTTAGTAGTGGAACCAGACTTGACTATAGTTAGGAAGTCTATCCGGGTAGTCGCGAGGGATCTGAAGAAGTTGAGAAATAAGACAGTCAGATTAGTGAAGGTCCAGTGGAGTGACGATGATAAAGGCTGTACTTGGGAGACTGAGAGCAGGATTAGAAATACTTATCCTGATTTGTTTGATGGTATGTTTTACCTTTTTGATTGATGTATTGTGTACCTTATCGTAATTTCGAGGATGAAATTCTTTAAGGAGGGGAGATTGTAACACCCCATATTTTTAGTAATATTATTTAGGAAATTTAATTAGTTAAATTGAATTAAATAACGTGGGTTGATTAATGGATTGAGATCTGTAATTTAATTAAGGGGTAGCCGTGCCATGTTAATGAGTAAACAATGAACTAAAGAATTAAAGTGTTAGGAAATAAAGGAGGGCAAAATAGGAAAAATAGTATTCTAATACCCTAAACCCTTATGAAAACACACCATACATTCATTTCATATTTTCTCAAGCAAAAACATATCTAAGGCCGGCCGCCATTAGCAAGCAAGAGAAAGAGATTAAAATCTAGGATTCAAGAGGAGAATCAAATCACTTGATCAAGATCAAATCTCACATCCTTAATCACAAATCTAAGGTGAATAATGACTATATCTCATGTTTTCTAAATGTTTTCTGTTTTAAGGTCAAATCCGATTTATCTTACATAGTTTAGCCATGATTTTGAAGGACAAAATTTTTATATATGCTTGTTGATGATTTATGCTTATTCATATAGATTTTATGATATGTTCTGATGTGAAAACCCTATTTACTGACATCCAAATAGCTTGCGGTTTTAGATATAGATCAGAAATGATATTTTAGAGATAGTTTTCAATTTTCATAATTTTCTGAATTAATGTGGATTTTATATTAATTTTCTAGTGAAGAAAATAATTTATTGGGTTATAAGTAATTTACGGTTAAATTATACATAATTTGGGTCTGAAATTTATGTATGTTAGAAAACATATTAAAAAGGATTTTCTAGAATTTTTGTAGAATTTTCCAAAGTGTTTTGATGAATATATAAAATTATTTAAGGTATGAGACTTAAAAGCTTTATATATTTATAAAAGGAGGAGGGATGTTTTGTAAATAGATTAAATTGTTATTTTTGAAATTATGGCAGTGCTTTTAGAAAAGAAAAATTAGCAACCAATAAGATTTTGACAAATAAGGTAGGTTAGTTAAAAAGATTATTTAAAAAGGTTAAAAACCAGATTTTCATGCCAAATGCACGTTTCGCCACTTTCGGCACCCTGCCTTCGACTTTGATGGCTTTCGATTTAGTGGTTCCGCCTTTGTCACCATCGAAACCAATGCGCCTTGTATCAATTCATTGGTACATAGAGAATTGGATAAGGGGCGGGGGGTACAAGGTCGAAACCAGGGGTTCCGAAGGAGGTCGAAGAGCTACTTTGTTTTAAACGAAAAACGCCTGCTTTGCTTTCGACTGTATAGCTTTCGACATGTTAAAAGGTTTTAAAGAAATGGTTGCGCCTTTGTTTTGAGAAAACTGCTTTCGACCTGGTTGGCTTTCGACTAGGTCAATGGTTTAAAAAGAATGGTTTTAAAGAGGTGCGCCTTTGTTTTTAAGTATAAGCTTTCAACTAGGTCGAAGCCTTAGCTGCCGCTTCTCCAATGCTTTTGGAAGGATGGTTTCGACACTATCGCTTCTTTGGTTTTTTTTTACTTTTGAAAGAGTTGCTTTGGACCTTGTTGTTTGTGACCCTTGGAGATTTTTGAAGATTAACCCAAAGGTTTCGAAAGATAAGGTTTTGAATGGTTTCGAAAGGTGTTTCCACATGTTTAAAATTGAACCCAAATGCTTTTGAAAGGTTTAAGGTTTTGATGTTTTCGAAAGGTTTTTAAGGAAGGTTTCTAAGGGGTGGTTCCCCTATGGTTTCGATAGGTTTAACCAAAGGTTTCGAAAGGTTTAAAGGAAAGGCTTTTCCAAGGGTTTTGCAAGGCTATGTTTAAAGGTTTTAAAGATAAGTTGTCTAAGGTTTATAGCTTTCGAAGGGAAAGGTATTTCAATGGTTTCAAAAGGTTTGTGTTAATGGTTTCGAAAGGAAGGTTCTGGCCTTTCGGCCTAGATGAGGGAAAGGGTTTATTTGGTTACGAAAGGGATACTTTCAATGGGATCGAAAGGGGTACTTTCAAAGGTTTAAAGGTTTTCATCAATAAAGATTTGGGTAAAGTATATATATAACATGGCAAGGTGAATTTGAGTAAAGCATAGAGTATATGTGTTTTCCTTATTTAAGTTTGGTTCAAAAGGTTTTTAATCAATTTCAAATGAAAAGGTTTTCAAGGAAATTGGAAAGGTTTCCCTAAGTAAAATGACTCAGATATTAGAATACCAGATTGGACTGGTATAGGTCGCGCCATATATTAGCTATTTGCCCCAGCTAATTTAGTCCAAAATTCTAATGTGTAGGGCTTTGTCATAGGTAAGGCTAAAATTATGGTTACACACAGAATGGAATATATATTTGTATATAGATAGGTTATTGGTGAGCCCGCAAAACAATAGGATCAGGTAACCTTGGGAGATGTTAAGTTAGGGACAGACCGTCCAGAAGAGGAGTATTTAACATATAGTTAAGGACAGACCATTCAAAAGAGGAGTATCTAATAGGTGTTAGATTATTTTATATATATTGTCTGGTAATCCCGAGTCAGCCAAAGATTAGTAGTTAGCCAAATAAAACTATAGTTTTCGGACAGATAGTCCATTTTTTACCTGATATGTATATTTACATAATAATGCTTTACAGTTTTAACCAGTTTTGGTTGTAGGAAATGGATTTATAAAAGATATGTTTAAAAGGATATTAGTGAGGGGAAACCCGTTTCACTAAGCGGCGTGGTCTCACTTAATATCAAATACCGAGATATATAGTATTATTCACACCAGGCTTTATGTCTGACTCGAAGTTTATGTTTTTCCCCTTAAACCCCTGGGTGCTCAAAATTGATTTGAGTAGGCTAAGGGTTGAGGTTTACAGGTCTTAGTAGGATGATGAATAAAGCTTTCGGAGATGAGCAGGTGGCTAACGGATAGCTTTTTAGGAGTTGCAGTTTGTTTCGTTTTGATGTATTTCCACTGTGTTTGTAAAAAGTCAGATATGGCTATTTATTGACTCTGATCAATCAAGGGGCATCATCATATGTCGCTCTTGGCGTATTTATGTAATAAGTATATTTTATCTGAACCTGAGAAAACGATGGGATTATGTAATTTGAATATGGACCATGTTTGAAAATGTAATGTGAAAAGATGTTTTTGAAATTTGTGATTTTGTTTCATATTCATGTGATGCTGATATTATGAATACCATTAACATTACCGTATTTGGTCACTGGAAGCTAATACTATGGATGACTACAGCATCTGTAGCGCTTAGCTTCGGGCCTCCTGATAGAGGATGTTACAAATCCATTCATAATTTCTCTTTAATGTGTGAGATTTTTCATTAGACATTCTAATGTGTTGTGTCTATATAGGTTGGTTAATTTTATTTCATCCTTCGTAATCATTTTCATCATTGGATTGTACCCAAATCCATTTTATTACCAACAATTTCTAAAAGAACTTCTTTCACTACGAAGTTGATATTTCTTGAAACAATAATTGCTTCTCAGTGTAATTGAATAGGTATTCATAATAATGTTATGAATTACATTACATAATACTGACTTGGTTTTAGTTTACAATAATTATATTCAAAACATAAGTTGGTCATCCAAGGACGATCGTTCCCAAACTTTGTTAGGGTGATTCATACAAGAACCTTCATATATATTACGTATAGGCTTTCGACTCACACAACCTGCCATCTCCTTGGCCTAGGATATGTTGAGGTTTCACATAAACCTTTATCTTGTATTATTTTGTAAACTATTATTTTAGATGAAATTAATTTTAACATTGTGCACTACCCTTAAGTACACGACCTGACAAAAAAATTTAGCTCAACTTCGCTCATCATTAATCATACTTTGTCCAACAAAGCTCAATTACTCCTTATCGAAACATCATTATGTATCATAGAGAGAAGTGACTTTTAAGATTGAAACTTCATTCAATTTTTTAGATATGCTCGGAACTCTTTCCAATATACTCTCTTATTTGATCAAATCAAATCATTTCTACTGCATGTATTTTCATTTTCTTCCGTTTTACATTATATGAACTTATCATAGACATACTACATGTGTAATATAACACTTTTTTATGTTTGGCAATAACTTATTAGTGAATACAACGAAGTACATGGAACAATTTTGGTACTTATAGACTTTTGATTGCACACATCTATATGTATCAACCCGAAGAGTCCATCAACTCTTATGACTCTCCCACTGAGTGGGTGCTTCACCCTTAATTGTCTGAGATATAATTCAATAGCATCGTATGATTTATAATTAATCAAACAATTATTTCTCAAAACCATAGCTTAGTCTGTAATTCCAAATAATTGAAAATAATTTGAGATACTTATGTATTTTCCAATGCACCACTTTTGTTACGAAAACAAATACCACTATTATAGTTTTATTTTATAAGGAATATTCATATTGAAATAATACTATGTCTATTTTTCAGTCAACAATGAAAAACAATTATTATTTCATAAATAATGTTACAACCCACTCCATACTCGCCGAAGATATTGTCCCCATCTTAGACACCTCCGTCTCACTGGCCAGGCCAAGGTATGGGGTTTGTTCCTCAAAAGGTCGTGTATCTAAGGAGAAGGCTTTACTATATAAGCACCCACTTGACAGGCATTTTCCATAATGTGGGACTTTGTATTCCCATTCCAACTAAGTGGTGTTACACAACGCATATAAAATGTTAAGTCCCTATTGAAAAATCGATAAGAACCACGACCCTATCAAAACCTAAGGCAAGCACAAGGAAAACCTAAGCTAAATCCTAAAGTAACCCCTAAGTAACACGAATTCGATATGGCCTTATACCCATCACCATAAAATGTGGCCCATCGTGGACCTGAAGTGAACTCTAAAGTGGACATTGTACTAACTGAAGTGAATTTGAAGTAGCCCCAAGTCGACAAAGCCATGTTCCAGTCACGTCCAGCATTGTTTCGAACTAAGAAGCAGCTCTGAGTCCGATGAGGCCAAAATCTAAAGTGACCATTATGAGGGACCAAAGTTAGTTGTTGAGCTCATCTTATATACATATCGCATGAGCCCAAAGTTAATTCTGAGTTCGATGAGGACATACTTTGAAGTGACCATCGTGTGGGATTGTAGTAGTTATTAGGTAGCAATGATAACTACTTGATGTGCCCTCTTCACACATTTTTGCAACTAAAATCATTATGTCCATCCCAGTAATACCATGTCCGATGAGTCCAACTAAATATTTGTACATATTGTTGAGAGTGTTAACGACGACTGTTATGCACAATTTGATGAGACCTTGAGAATATCAAGAGCCAGACTGAAGTAAACCTAGGGTATGGTCAGAAGTAGATGTTGTGAGGGAGACTTATCCGATCGGAAGACTGAAGTAGCCATAAGGAAATCCCGAAATAAACTTCTTGGCGATGAGAACAACGTTGTTTTGGCCAACGTGACTTAACTAAACTGAAAAAACACATGTAAAGTAAAAAGTGATTAAATAAATGGTTGAAATTTGTGATGACATTTGGAAATTAGTCGGCCAAGTTCTAAAAATACGAAAATGATAAATTAGATAAATTTGAGCTATCAAATTGATGAGATTAATGAATTAAGTTTAATTCATTATAATGATAAAAAATATGAAGAAAATAATAATTGATTTTGTACGTTTCTATGTAACATTATATGGTGTACTCATTTACTTATTATGTTGTAAATAATTTGTGTTGATGTACAAATCTTATTTTATGTTTCATGATCATCTATGATGATCACTTATGTATGTGATAAATGAATAATTTATGTATGTTGTTAAAAATGTGAATAACTAGGGTTTATTCTCCTGTGATTGGAATTGCATTAGAGAAATTAAAAAGATCTAAGGTGGGATGTAACTAACTAATTATAATGAATGAAATGTAACACAAACTAATGTGTTTTCAAAACTGAGAGAGCTTCAGACGCTAATGACAAGGATGCTTGTTTGGTGGTGTTACCCACGGTTATGAATGTGTAACAACTTCTAGTTGGATAATGTAACCAAGAGTAGTGTAACCCCTCGAAACTATTGCATGAAAAACTAAAGAGAGATAGTAACCTAGATGTGAGATTAGCACTTTATCAAAAATGCAATTAAAATGAAACATTATTACAATGCTTAGGTAACACTAGAAGAATATACGATGATGTATAATTTAGAAGTTGGATAAATGTTTGTTTATAAATTTTATTAACTATGCAAGTTAACTACAGATATCCCATTTACTCGTCCTTGATATATGTATGTTATGATAATGTTGTTATGTTTATGGTAGGGAGGTGAAAAACCATTTCATTCTGTGATCTGGTCTCACTATCATATTATTTATGTTTTAAAGGGACTAATATTATTCACGTCAGGCTGTTGTCAAACCCATTGTTTGTTACTATTTTACCTATATACTCACTGGTACTCACTTAAGTAGCCTGAATTTATGGTCTATAGGTTAGTAGGTTATTTAGCTTGCGAATGAAGAAGTCAAAGATGAAGCTGAAGGTTTGACTGTCTGTTTAATTGTTTTTATTTCCATTTTGTATATAATACCCTCACCGAGACGGCCTAATTTTAGATCCAATAAAAGCTCATCGAAGCTTAGGTCCATTTCAAAGCTGGTTATTAGTTGTATAAATTGAAAAAACAATATGCAGAGCTATCTATCTATGCATTCGAAGTCTCACAATAGAAGACATAAAATATTATAATAAAATAAAGAATCCATCTCACAAAACCAAATCATGGAAGTACATTATCTCTATACTATACAAAATATGTTTGATACATAGTCTGGGTACATCATAATAACATAAATTGATAACTATAATAGATAACTATCCGACAAGTCTCCACCATCTTCTCCAATCGTTGTATCTAACCTATAGGTTATAATGAGAAGGGAGTCAGAATAATAATGTCTGGTGAATGAAAACCTTAAGTTTTACAATAATAGTATATGGGCAGTAAGCATTCAGATAAGTATTTGTCTTACATACTTATTATACTTCTCTAAGTTTATCTCTAACTGTAGGTTATTGGCCCTACAAGCCAAATTTCATCACTGTAAATGCAGGTGCAATGCAACTATGGAGTATATCAAGTTCAATAACCCACCTCCCATCCAATCATATCCTAACGATGAAAGAGAAAGTACCTAGGCCATTTAAGATCTTTTAGATGAAGAATAAGCATACTCTCTAGTTTTTTAATACCTAGACCGTAGGCAGACTCTCTAGCAATTTAATACCTAGATCCAAGGTGAAACCGTCCTAATACTCCCTAGCTGTCATCATAGAAAATCTCTTACAGGCCATTTAATACTTCTTAGATAGGAAAGAGGTAGACCCTCCGGCCATTTAATACCTTAACCCAGAAGGGGACCCCAAAAGAAATTTTCACTAACACGCCTAATAGATAATTCTGGCCATTTAATACTTCTTAAATAGGGAAGAAGTAGAGCCTACCGGTTGTTGAATACCTCAATTCCAAAACAGGCCTATCTTAGAATTACCTCATGCTAAAAAGGAAATCCCGGTCATTTAATACTTCTTAAATAAGGAAGATGCTGACCCTAACAGCCATTTAATACCTCAACCCCGAAGCAGGCCCTCCTGGGATTACCCTACGTTATTTATGATATTTATGAGAAGTTCCCTAAGTAATTTAATACTTCTTGACAAGGAGGAGGCTGACCCTAAACCAATCATCTAATACCTTAAACTTGAAGCAAACTCCTAGAATTTCCCCGTCCTTATGGCCCGTAACCCATAGTCAGAATATTTATTAGTGCTGATAGCCAAATCAGCTATGCAGACTCACCCTACAAAATTGGGACTACCCTCATGTCTAATATGGGCACTTATTATAGGTGATGTCCCACACCAGTTACAAAAGCCACACTGTTGGTAGCCATATTAGTTGGGCATACTTCTGTATGCTTTCAACTGACCTCGCATCCCTATAATTTAGCCATACTCCCACTCCTTAAAATTAAATGTTGAACTATGCCAATACACACACACCTCACCCATATTTATGCATTTAAAGGCCTTATAAGGGAAACTCATTATTCTGCTTTTTGTTTATGGATAAAATTCCATAAATGTCCTCAATTCGTTTATTAGATTTACTGTTGATTGTTGATTGTCATTTATTTGTCGGTTTCTTTGTTAAATGCCTTATTTATTATATATGTTACAAATTTGTAATTTTAATTGGTCAGCTTTCAAAATTTAAAAGAATAAGTTATAATTACATTTATGGCTAACATTAAATTATGACTAATTTGTTTCTATATTTATTCAGCTAATTCGTTTGTTTCTTATTTGGGTGATATGTTATTTTAATGTGTTAACATCTGTAATTTCTATGCAAGTCCTAATCCAACGCAACAAATTACATAATAGCTAAGATAATTTACAGATTAGCTACACTAAATAGATTTGTATATATTCAAGTTAGAACCCAAAACATGCAATTCATTTTTTATTAATACACTAGAACCACGACTTCTTTTTCCAACGAAGCAACTTTACAAAGCAAATTTACAATTCCAATCTTTTATATTCCGTTCAACTTTTTAATTGTACATTGTTGTAATGACAAAGAAAGCATATTTATTTGAACTGTTGAATTAGGCAGTGTAAACTACGGATAAGAGGAAAAATCCATTTTTTCCAACTTTGCACACCCATTTCTATTTTCTATGTAGAATTCTTTGTCATTAATATTAAAGTTTGAGAGGTAGAATTAAATGGAATACAAAATATTCATATTGTAAAAATAATAAATCCATTCCACTATATTTAAATAAAACAATTAGAATTCCAACATTTCACAACTTACATTTTATGGGAAAATTTTAGGGTTTTGAATTGATAAGTTTTCATATTCAAAATTTCTCAAGGCACGGTCCAAGTCCAAAAGTAAACTACACAAGATACTATTAAGGAAAAATTAAGGTTTCCACTCAGAGATAAGATCAGCTACAATCCCCTTAGATTTGCCTTCCATGCCATTGTTATCTCTCCCTTCGGTTTATCCCCTTTCCCTTTAAATGTGTTTCCTTTAATCCTTCCCCTGATCCTTGAATGTATATATTTATTTTTGAAATTGGAGTTTAAAAAATTTATGTGGAGAAAGAGAATTGAATAGAGTACTGTTTCTGGCTTTAGATTTTTATAAAAAGAATGAGAGGGTTTGCTTCTTATTTATAGTTGATTGGATGTGCTAGGACCATCCAATCAAATCTATTAAATCCGGGTCGTTTAGGCCAAACAAAACCCTAGTTGTCACATCGCTAACTAGTCGATCAGTCTCCATAAGTGGTCGAACGACCCATAGAGGCGGTCGATCGGTGGTCTCAACTGCTTATGTTAATGTTGAAATGTTAACGTTAGTTTATTTATATTTATTGTTGAATTTTTTTGAATTATTTTTGACCCATAATCTTAAGACGATCGATAACATCTTTGTTTGAACTCCAATCGCGAAGCTTTATATATGGAAGTTGATTAGAAGATCATCATGAATGCAATATTGCAAGTCTCGTAGCCAAATTATGATGTTTGCTCAATTTTCATTTTTTAACTTTATTATTAATTGATTGATTTTCTTAATTAATTACCTATTAAATTTTGCAGGATGTTTCATTCTCCCCCTTTAAAAGAATTTATTCCTCGAAATTCCTAAGGAACAGATAGTGTAACGCGCACTCTACAACCATGTTGTATGACTAAGTTATGTACACAATCATCTACTCAACCAAAAATGTAATATGATTATGCATGCAACATATCTATAGGTGAACTCAACCCTAACGTGAATGCAGGATCGTGACATATAGGTATGTATGCAAATAACCTAAATATGCATGAAATTCTATATGAGTGTAAAAGCAACTGGAAAAAGGTGACAATCCCCTACCATCTAATCTAGTAACCACGATGCAACCAAAACCTATATAATACTAAATCTAGAGAGAGAATTTTTTCAGAGAAGAGTGGATGAGGAGCCCTCATCTTTTCTTCTATTTCCAAGGTGTTTTCAATTGATTGTCTTTGCTTATACATCCCTAACTGATCAAGATTTATCTTAATGGCTATATCATATGTATACTTTTCCAAATGTGACACATTGAAAGCATTGTGAACTCCTATATTGTCTGTCTCCCCAATGGTACTTAATCTTTCATTCCGAATTTTTAGTTCTATTTAAGTGGTGTCATGTCATTCCACGCCATTTCTTTCTCAACTTTAACCAATCATGACTCGAAAGTATTGTTCTTCCAAACACAGGAGAAGATATTAATTTCCTATCCTAAAGTAAAGAAGCATTTCTTATAATCCTAAATTTTTATACTACTTAATCCTAGATTTGTGAGGTTGCCTGGATACCTACAAGAATATTTTCTAACTAAGTTTTATTGAATTTTTTGTCTCCTTTAGTCCAAGGGTTGACTAAAAGGAAACTTCTAATCTTTATACTAACATACATCCGAGTTTTAAATATTTTTTCCGATGGGAATCGCCTTTACATCTAATCATTGCCCATGACTTCTCCATACAACACATAATATCCCATACTTCAATATTGGTGACTCTAAAACGTGACATATGATTTCCTCATCATTTACCAATCAGCTCTATTTATAGTTATCCCAAATGGATGAGGTCTAATTTCCACCTAATTTTTTTTCCTAACCTTTGGACCATTCTCCTTTGGTATTGCCTAAGATGATAACCATTGGAATCCAAGTGGTATGCTACCCTATGTTTGGGTAAACTATATGTTAACCTAAATACAATCCCAATCAACTTTCTTGAGGACGCAGTGAAAACCCAAGTATTACCATCTGTATAGCCATAATACAAAAATACATATGCTGAGATGACATCCTATTGGTATGGTGAATAACAAATCCATAACAGAATGAATATATGTGGCCCCAAAATGACCAAAATGTCCGAATAACAACACATATTCCCAAACATCGTGATCGTCCACCTTCACTGGCTAAATATATTAAGAACTTTCTTTACTAGTGGTATCATCATTTCTTTCATTACCTCAACTTATCTAAGTGGTATACTTACACATAATGTTATTGTTTTAAGATAATTCCATAATATTCTTGAATTTTACTAGCATTCTCTTCTTCATATGACCTTTCCAGAATCCTCTAACTATGAGCATTACGTTTAGCAACATTTTTAAACTATCTAACCAGTAATTGATTATCTCTTTCTAAAAATAAAAAATCCAAAAGGAAAACCATTTGTTCTTCTTTTATTATATAAGTTTCTTTTCAAAACAAGATGGTAAATGTTTGTGCCAAGGTGTTTACATTTCTAAATCAAATATATTTCCCAATCAATGGAGTACTTAAATGGACTCAAAACCAAAGGTCTAATGCATTTAATTTTATTTATTTTTATATTTTCATCATCATTATTTATTTAAAAACCTTTTTATTTTTATTATTTATTTATAAACCAAAAGCTCAATATTCTACTTTAATAACCTTCCCACGGCCTTGGGTCGATACAATACATGCTTTAAAGGATGGTCTATCAGCAGCTTTATCAGGTGAGCTTTGAAATATGGTCTTGGTTTGTAACGACCCGCTATTTTGGACTATTCGCATCCGCACATGTCGGACTTGAATAATTCAAAATACCGAATTGTTAATTTAAATTTGGCAAAACTGAACATATACAGTAAATAAAATAATCACAGATCACAGACACAGAGTAATAAATGCAGCAGAAACAAAAGATAGTAGTTCATGAAGCTACTATATACATATCAGAGTAAAATAAGGTACAATAGAAGTCTCGAATACAATAGTCAAATACAATATCAGAATACATCACTAGAACCAACTGAATATCTGAAAGCTGGATAGATAGCTGGATCTCCAAGCGAAGCTCCAACTCCAAAGGTGAGTCTCGAATACTGGTACACTCAGTCTGACCCAAGCGTAAGCAAAACACAAAACACTCGAGTCAGGATTAACATTCTTATATCAATAAATCCAACTCAAGTGAAATAGCAACTGAAATACAAGTAACTCAAAGGATGTTTGGAATAACCATCCTTTAAGGATCCGTTAAACTATCTACTATGTAGTAGTGTACGATAAGTAGATAATACCTATCAGTAATATAAAGTATCAAAATAATGTTAAGGCGTTACCATTATCCCCCTTAACACATTTTATATAAGCGTTATAGTCTATACAGCACTGTAAACTCCACCGTAAACTAGTGGGATATCAGGGAGTGCTCCATAGGTATAACACAAAACAAATTGTAGTGGTCGCGTATATAGGGATACAAGTATGACAAGGCACATGAGGCAATACCCAAGGTAGTGAAACTACCGTTTGCCTAATCCGGACTGGTGAGAACGCATCGCCACAACGATCGCAACACCGCGAAACAACACTCCCAAAATTTCGAGGGTGCACCAATCGATAACAAGTAATGAATAGTATTCGAAGAAGTGTGTTCGCTCGAGGTAGCTGACCCCATTTGGCCCGGCACGGCTCCTGTTTTACTCATTTCCAATTTGACACAAGTGTCAAGGCTATCCATTATCGTTCTCTTCCTTCAGTCATCACGTACATCATTCCAACCACTTCATTCTGGATCACACTCTATGTATAGTTATTAAAGTGGTTTTCGGTTTAGACAGTGAGTATGTCCCTAACCGATTCCGGTCTCTTTAATAACTTTCGTAATTGTTACACCGATTGGTCGTTTAATATATTTCAAAACAGAATCAATTTCAATTTCAATTAGAATTTATAAATCAACATTTCATTTGTCTTCCTATATCAATTTCCATAATTTACGTTTCAAAACTTTCAAATTACTATTTCAAAATCTTATAATTCAATTTCAAATTTATTTAAAACAATTCAAATATTGATTCAAGTTCGTATATAAGTTTCATTCCGAAATCATTTAAATCAATTTAATTTAACATTCAAATCAATTTAAATTCATTTATCGATTTCATTCAATATTCGTTAAGTTAATTTATCATTCAAAACAATTTCTATTTAATTACCAATTCAATAAATCAATTACTTAAGTTCAACTCCAATATATCAAAACTTACAAATTTGATTAAATTAGATTCGTCAAATCAAATTCTTTAAATTACAGGTCTTACATAAATTTCAATAAATCTCATTTTTATTTCTTGTTAAAGAAATTTCAATTTCACATTTTTTTACTTAGTTACAAATTCCAAAACTCAATTAATAAAGAAACTTAATTCACTTATTCAGGAAGTTCAATCTCACTTATTATATAAAGAATTCAATCTTATTTAATTATTAAATAATTCAATCTTATTTAATTATTAAATAATTTCAAAACTTAATTATTAAATAATTTCAAACTTAATTATTAAATAATTTCAAACTTAATTATTAAATAATTTCAAAACTTAATTCAATCGTTTCTCAAATTAAACAACGTTCTTTCATCAATTACATTGTTAATATTTTGTTTCATATTATTAAATATTAACATTTTCCTTTCATAAAAAAATCAAATTCCAACTTCATTTCAAAACCTTATCATTTATTCAAATAAAATCTTTATTTTATTTTTAAATCAAATTATTGACCAATCGGGTTTTATTTAATTTTCTATCCTAAGTCAAAGTTTTATTTGGGTATATATCATTTCAACCCGATTCCATTTCATTTCAAAAACCAAAGCATAGCAAAGGGAACTTGCAGTGTGATAACTGGGATGGTGTCAAAGTAAATAAACAAGCAATAGCAAACATCAATAACAATCCAATAATTAATTCAAATAATCCCGAAATAATCGTATTAATTTACATTGTTGTTTGTGCAAATTAATATAATTATTTCTAGAATCCACACTACCATTTCATGTAGATTAAAGATTATTACATTAATATTAATACGGTTCTTCACTTGATATCTACTATTCAATTTCATACTACATCGATTTAAACAACATACATTTAAATGGTTCAAGGTGTATTTTACCAAATTTCTACGTGTCACTTAATTCAACATATAAAGGGTCATATGCAAATGTCATCTAATCAAATTTAACATGTATCAAATCTAACTATCCTACGCAAATTTCAATTTCAAATTATTTATCACTTACAACATTAACAATTTAACGTCCAATGTCAACAACAAACAATCAATCATTTAACAACCAAACTGGATTATCATCGTATAAATAATAGACAATGGTGTCAGATGTCATAGGTGAACTGATACAGGTAAAACATATATATAACAGTGTAGATAACTAACAGCAGCATATTTCAATTGTTGTTTCAATTGAAATCAAATTTAATAAATAAAAGAACATCAATCGTGAGTGATTGCTCACCTTTCGAGGCTAGATAGATTTGACAAAGAATGGGCTACGAATCCAAGCACGAATCTCAAAACAAGGCAAGATTGAACTCGAATGGATAACGAAGCTGATAAATAGAAATTGACGAAATCAAATCAGAATCAACGTGACATATATAGAATATATTGTTTTTCCAAAATTAATTTCAATACCTTTTTTTTCAAATCAATATTTATTTCAACCACAAATTAAACTAAATGTATATATGAACATTTATCAAAATCATTATTTTAAATTAAACACATATATATAATATAATTTAAAATCAAACTCAAGCGTACTTATGTGTAGTAGATATATATATATGTAATACAAAAATTTATACAACATATACCATAAAATAAAATACTGATATGGGCTTGTACATACACATCTATTAAGATTTACAACCGAAAATATAGTACAATTATAAGCTTGTATATATGTACAAAACTATATATGGTTTATAAACTAACACAGCTAGTATACAACTTATATATAAAAGAAAACAAGCATATAATACTGTAACTCAATATATACACAAACTGTAACAACCCGGATTTTTGCGTCAGTTTATAAATGACGATTAAATCATTGTTAATTGCTAGTGTGGATTCTAATCGAGTCGGAATCTTTTTTTAAAAAAAAGAAAATGATTAAGAAAATTTTGTTGGGTTTTAAATCATTATCTTTATGTCAGCCGGCCCGTTTATATTATTAAAACCCGATCCCCTTTTTTTAATTTCTAGAGTTCGAACCCTAGTTCCAAAAAAATCAAAAAACGAGAAATGAAAAAGGGAAGCCACGTCTCTCGCTCGTCTTCTCGGCGAAACTAGGGCTTAGACATCGAAGAGGAAAGAAGGCGATCGCTCATTCGAAATTGGGCTAGCTCGTTCGTTCCTCCTCCTCCTCCGATTACTCTCGCAAAGCAGAAAGAACAGAAGGGCGAACGAAGGAGATTTTTGCGTTCGCTCGAGATCTAGGGCTTGTTCAAATCGAAGGCGCCAACCATCGTTGATCGATCCTCCTTTTCGAGCATGGCTCCATCTGATTTCGTCAGTCAAGGTGAGTGAATTCATCACTCACATTTAATTCAAATTCTTCGACCTCGTCTGCTTATTTCGTTTTCGTTGTTTCGGCTTCGACTTGATTTCATTGATGTGGATTTGGTTTGATTTTGGCAGTGCCTTATTTAAAATCAGTCTTGGCATTTTTGTGATAATTGAGTTTGATTTCCATGGCTACTTCCCTGATCGTTTTCTGTTGATTTTGACTTTGTTCAACTGGGTGATTAATGATTTCGACTATAGCATGTCCATTCCATCTGACTTCACTGTGAAGTATGACCTTGATTTCTAGCCCCTGTGAGTTTTATCTCTGGCCATCGTAGTATTCATTCCTGAAGCATTGATTTGAATTTTTGGATAGACGCGACTCTTAAAACTGTTTGACAGTGCTTCGTCCCTTATCTTGTGCACATACAACCTGATGGTTGAACTTGACTTAGGTTGTGATAGTGTTGGACTCGGTTCGAAATTGTTGCCTCCTTGATCTTGTTTCACTGATGCATTGGTTTTGGGATGTGTAGTATATGTTGTGTTCATGTCACTGGGTATTGACACTCATGTCTTCATGTAGCATTGATATTTTGTTTCACTTCTATTGTAATGGCTCTGCATATATTTGAAGGTTCCTGCTTGCTTGTTTTATTGGTTGCTGCATCTTTAAATGTTGCCAAGTTGCAATTTTGTGCTTACTTTGACCATGTTACATTTGTGCCCTGACATTGATTCCTTCCTTCGTGCTTATTGGCTTCGACATGCCTGTAGCATACTTGATATGTATCTTTTTATAACTGTTGTTTCAGGATATATTATCCATGATTACTTAAGACTTACACTTGAATGGGTAGCCTGGTCGACACTTGTATTTTGTTGCACTTGATTCACTCGGGTCTAGTACCTTTTGAAGTTTGCATATGTAGCATTGTTCGTTAGAAGTCCACTGTCCACTGTTCGAGTTGAAGTCTGGTTGCATATATGCCCTTACTGTCTCAATTGTTTTAAACCTGTTTATCACCATACGTACATATGTCTGTATGTATATGCGTGTTGGTGATTCATTGTCAAGTGCACTGGTTCATCTACTTGATGTCTACGAGATGCATTTATATAGTTCTGGTCTAGTTAATGATTCTGCATGCATATGAGTATGTGATGTTTGGAACTGCAGTCTTCATGTCTGCAGTTTTGGAGTTTCCGGTTGCATTTGGTTCATGCCAGACTTGAAGTCTAAGGGGTATATATCATCTTTGTGCATTTGAGTTTGTCTGCACTATGATTTTCGAATTATTGAGTTTTGTAGAAACCTGGAATTGCTTCATTCTTATCACCATCACCATTTATCTGATTTGGTGGTTTGGTAGCACTTCAGGTTACCTTGACCATACTATCTTCATATCTAGTGGTGGCTACAATTTTTGATTTACAGTTGTGTGAGGTAGCTTGTATATGAATTAGCTGTCATGACCATTTATTTGAAATACATTGTTGTTATCACCTGAGTTGAACCCGATTTCGGGGTTTGACCTGGTGATCATTTGTGACTTTCATTGAGTTTGCGCGTATCTCTTACGATAGTGGCGAGGCGGTACACGCGTGCGTGTACTGCAGCCCTATCAGATTTGACAGCTTTAAATTGATTTAGTCGATTTGATAAATTGTTTATTTATCTCTGTTGATGATTTAAATCTGCTGATTTTTGTTAAACACTGTTAAGTGTTATATTGACCGTTATCCGGTTTCTTTGTTTAAAGAATCGGATAGACGGGAATTATTGTGATTGTCGTCTATTTAAATTATTACTGCCTATATGCACTAATAAACTGGTTTGAATTAGACTGACCTGGGTATTATTTTCTTTTGAATGTAATACTCGGGTCAGACCCGAGTTATTTCAGGTTGTAGATTTTCTTCTTTGAGTGGCGGTTCAGGATATGAAGACTTTTCACATCTTCTGAAGTTGTCAGAGTCATTTTGTAGTAGTCGTGTCATTGTATAGAATGATATGTATTCATGTATATTAGTCGATAATGTACTTGTATATATAACTTCTAGAGTCGACAGTTGTAGTTGTATCATATGTATAGTGTCAACTATGTATTAACTGACATCAGTTATATATATCTGAGACTTTTGTTTTTATCTGTGTTCCGCATTTATATTATCTGTGTTATTGTTATATCTAATGTCCTAAACTATTATGAACCGTCGTAGTTCGTTTTATACTAGTATTGGGTGTGTCGATGGGAGTAAATAAATAATAGAAGAAAAATAAAAAGAATGTACCACTCCTATCGAGATAACCAATGTTAGTGTAAGGCCAATTATGGATGGTCGCTCCTATCCAGCCTTATTCTTCGTAATAATAGACAGTATTTCTTTTAATACTCTTTGTTATTATGAGCATAGAGGTGGGGCGTCACAGTTGGTATCAGAGCTTGGGGTTTATGGACATAATATAAAACATAACTTAGATGGAACATATGTACAACTATTGGTCGACGGTTTAATTGTATTCTGAGTCAAAACTAAAGTTTTGAAATTTGGATGAAATTTTTAAATATCCTTATTTAAAAATAAAAGTGAATTTGTGTTCTGATGATTTAATTGATTGAGTACTGTTTATCAGAGTGCGCAGCGGAAACAGTAAAACTGTCTTCGCTAAGTACAACTGATAATCTTTTTGATTTAAAAATCAAAATACGAAATTGATATGAATTTCATTGTTGTTTACATAGCTGTAATTATTTTGTTTCTTTGAGAACTTCGAATCCGAATTGAGGATTCGAAGAAATTGCAGATATGTGATTTTTGTTGAAATTTCCGCTGGCTTTCTTTTGTACTAATCATCTATCGATTAGATTTTTGCTGTTTTAAATTATCTTCATTGAAGATACATTTGAATGATTCTTTGTTCATTTTGTAGTACGTGCAAAAATTTAAATTGCACGTTATTGCATTTATTTTACGTTGAACCGATGCTTGATTATGAAACGTATTTTGTTGCCGTTATTTTTATAACGGGATTTTTACACCGATGCTGAATTTTTGAGGCACGGTGTTTTGTTGACAATTTTAATGAATGAAAATTCACTGATGTCACATTTTGAGGTGAATTCTTTTGATGAGATATTTGATGTTTTAAAAATTACTGTCGCTTTGACTTCAGTAACAGTCAAATTTTTAAAAAGTGGATTTTCAAGCGGTTATTCCGCAATACTGATGTGTAACCGTTTTTACGGTATTTTGAGAAGTACAATTTCCTTATCGAAATTGTTACTGATTTGCTGTTTTAATCACGTGATTGGAAAATCGTTTTAAAATGAAAATTGTTTTATAAATTTTAACGATTTGCGTTTTCAAAAGAATGAGAAAGCGACTTAAACGATTCAGCAAAATCGAGGATTATGACCCCTTTCTTTTACTGATTCGCTTAACTCCGGACTTGTCCAGTTGAGAATGCGAATTGTTATTTTTACAAAATAAATAAAAATTGTTTTCAAAAATTTTACAGTTTGCGATTTCAAAGGAATGAGGAAGCGATTTAAACGTTTCAGCAAAATCGAGGACTATGACCCCTTTCTTTTACTGATTCGCTTAATTCCGGACTTGTCCGTTTGAGAATGTGAAATGTATTTTTACAAAATACACAATTTTGCACTTTCAAGGAAACGATGAAGAGATTTAAACGATTTAGCAAAAGTGCGGAGTATGGAACCACACTTTTACTATTTCGGTTAATTCCGGACTCGTTAATTGAATATCTGTTGTTTTGATGATTTTGATGAATTTTACACTTTCAAGGAAACGAGGAAGAGAATCAAACGATTTAGTAAAACACGTGGTATGGGACATGTGCGTTTGCTATTTCGGTTAATTCCGGACTCGTTAATTGAAATATTTGATGCTTTCGTGTGCTTTCGAGCCACTATGATGGACCTTCGGGTCATATGATGGACCTTCGGGTCAAATACCAGTACTAGACCTTCGGGTCACTCTGCGGACCTCCGGGTCAATCTGATGGGCGCCAAAAATTATGTTGAGTACTTGGTAGGCTTCGGCCATATGTTGTTGCACGTGCGGCGAATTAAAAACTC
Organism: Allium fistulosum; assembly: GCA_030737815.1. NCBI lineage: Eukaryota > Viridiplantae > Streptophyta > Magnoliopsida > Asparagales > Amaryllidaceae > Allium > Allium fistulosum. Next base: position 636,715,004 of record CM060907.1, on the reverse strand, counting down.
GCCATCTGATGGGATCGATCCAAGCTTTTATGTTGATTTTCTAGTCTTCTTAATTGATTTCTAGATATTCGTTGCTTCCAATTATCTGCAGATAATTGGATATTTGTTGATATGAGTTCTGATTATCGTTTTTGATAATCAGATATTTGTTGTTTCTAATTATCGCTTGTGATAATTAGATATTTGTTGATATGAGTTCTGATTATCGTTTTTGATAATCAGATATTTGTTGTTTCTAATTATCGCTTGTGATAATTAGATATTTGTTGATATGAGTTCTGATTATCGTTTTCGATAATCGGATAATTGTTGTTTTTAATTATCGCTTTAGATAATTAAATATTTGCTGATTTGAGATTTAATTATCGCTTTAGATAATTAAATATTTGTTGCTTTGAGATTTAATTATCGCTTTAGATAATTAAATATTTGTTGCTTTGAGGTTTAATTATCGCTTTAGATAATTAAATATTTATTGCTTTGAGATTTAATTATCGCTTTAGATAATTAAATATTTGTTGCTTTGAGATTTAATTATCGCTTTAGATAATTAAATATTTGTTGCTTTGAGGTTTAATTATCGCTTTAGATAATTAAATATTTATTGCTTTGAGATTTAATTATCGCTTTAGATAATTAAATATTTGTTGCTTTGAGATTTAATTATCGCTTTAGATAATTAAATATTTGCTGATTTCGAATTTAATTATCGCTTTAGATAATTAGATATTTGCTGATTTGAGATTTAATTATCGCTTTAGATAATTAAATATTTATTGCTTTGAGATTTAATTATCGCTTTAGATAATTAAATATTTATTGCTTTGCTGATTTTATAACGTGCATGACAGCAAGCATATACTTATATATAATAAGCTAACAAAAATCAAAGATGCAAGCTATTCTTACAACAAACTGTAAATATAAGCTACAACAACAGGTAATATAATACAAATACAAGCTTGTACATATATACAAGATCAGATTCAGTTTATATTTGAAATCTTTATACATAAAATAAACATATAAAACATAAATTACAATGTAAATTCACTGTATATATATAAAACAGCCTATACAATATTACTTAGTAAGTATTAATATATAATAACTTACATATATATATATATAAACTATTGTCAACAATACTTATATGTACCAAAATATAACAGTAGATTTGATAACTTATTTAACAACTTACATATTATATAATATATAAACTTAAATATTTCAAAGCCTGTTTTAATACAACATATTATAAAGTGCTATACACAGTATAATAATAAACTTACATATAACTGACACACTAAATATTTAAACGAACATACTCAACCAATCTTAAAACATGTATATTAGACTTATATAATATAATACAATTTGTATGCAAAAGGGTCAGATGACCTATACACTTCCTCTGTTAATATATATATGGACTCAGACAAAATTTCATAAACTGTTATGGATTGCAACTTGCATAAACAAAATCTATTATGACCAACGTATATATGGTAAACTATATATACTCAATATATGATTATGAAACAAACAACAACTTACATTTTTTCGAAATGCACCATTCAAAAGAAGGGCCAAGCTGGCTATGCGAAGGGGGAGGAGGCAAGGACGCGGGCGTTGACGTGGAGGCTTGCGGAGGTTGAAGTGCAGCGGGGTTCTGACCTGGCAAGGCCGAGGAGGGGCGCGGTTGCGTGAATGGTGAGGAGTATGGTTTGGCCGAGGCGAAGTTTGGATGGCGACGTGGGTTTGGCTCGGTTAGAGCTTCACGTTGAGGGGAGAGACTGCAGGCTAGAGGGGTGGGTTTGGCTATTGGGCGAGATGTTGGCAGTGGGCTTTGGGTAGAGGAGGATGTCGTAGATGTGGACGTGGGCGAGGTTGAGATGGCGGAGGGATTCGTGGCTGAAGGTGAGGTTGGAATAAAAGAAAGGGGAAGGGACGTTAATGAGATGGCAAATGTAAATAGTATGTTTAATACTATACTTTTCTTTTCAAATGAAACAGAGAAGAGAAAGAGGCTGAACAAATGAAAAGCAACAGTGCTTTGATAAATAATTTCTTGGTACCAGAATAGAATAGGAAAGAAGGAAGAAAGAATCGAGAACAAATGGGGTTTTGTGCAGCACGAGAATTGATGAAGAAATAAAGGCAAATGACCGTTGGTTTTCTTCCAGTGGAAAATTTTGAATGGTCACAAAGAAGTTTAAAAGTTAAAGTTTTGAAACCGATACGCTTGACTATTTCACGGTTTTCGCTGTGTACCGGACTTCAAAATATAGAATTGAATATACCGCAGAGATCAGCACGACGAGATGATCAAAACGGTATATAAATGTCAGTGGTATGATTGAATTATAAAAATCCGAATTTTCTACTAGCAGAAAATGCAGCAAAAATGCAAGAGAATAAGATCGACGGAGCTAAAGAAGCCCAAATTTGGAAAAACGAAAAATGACATCTTGCTCAGAAGATGATTTAGAATTTTTCTATGTAAAAATATTTATGTTTCAAAAACATTTTATTTTCATCAATTCCTAACTGATTAAATTGAAATAAAATTACACACGAAAATAACTTTCAAATTTTTGGATGAAAATTTACCAGTTGATATGTTTAACTTGACGCATTCCAAATATCAAATTTTTATTTCCAAATTTTATCGTTTAAAATTTCACAAAATTTCAACTAAAACAGTTAAAATTTACGGGTCGTTACATGGTTTCCATGAAGCAATCACCTAATCAGTATACTGGCTTTTCCAACTTTGGATGGTTCCTTTTTGCTCTACTAAATGTTATTGATATAGTATACGGGCCTTTGGATCTTTGTCTCCTCATGTACCAAGGTCGCACTTGGTGCGTGAGCAGATACTGCTAAATATATAAACAAGTCTTCACCTTCCAAAGGCTTCGATAGTGTAAAAATCCGTATTTTTAGTGATAGGATATTTATATATTGAATTGTTAATTAATCAAAGGTCCAAAAATATGATTTTCTTTGGTATACGATTGAATCAGGGCTCGAGACCACTTCCATTTAGTCTGGATCGACATTGCGAATTAAAATGAGAATAGCATTGCTATATTTGCAGATTGGACGATTTGATGGCCAAAACGATCTCAAAATGCATGAAATTATCATATCGAAGAACTGCCTTGAATAGCGATGAAATTTACACTATTAAGACTGAAAAAATGAGGTAATGTATGATGATAAGTTTCGTTGCGATCGGATGCGTCATGTGATCGTACAAGCTTGAAACATACAACAGTTTATTTAAGAAATCAAATAAGTAATAATATAATATTGATATAATAAAACCCTAACTAATCCACCCCTCTCTCATCATTTCACCTTTTCCATTAACAATGAACAAAATAAATGGCCGCCTCCCCTAAATCTCTTTAAAAATAAAAACCAAGTGATTCACTCAGCGAAAATCGATGAAACTAGATTCGTTGAGATTGTATGGGGGAGAGCTTCGCATCAGTGGTGAAGAGGTGGTGTGCAATAGTGGTTGGGGTGATGGTCGTACATAGCTCGATAAATAGGGTTCCACTTTGTGAACGCTTAGGGAGGAGTTAGGCAATGGGGATGGCACCGTTAGATTTCTCTTTGCGAAATACACCTTCCCATGAAATCTCGTCAGCTCCGATCATGGGGAGCGAAATGCATTGGTACGAGGTCGTGTGCGACAACTATAGGTTGTGATTCATTAAAGGAAGCCGAGCTTGGCATGGTAAGGTGCATTGCGATGAGCTCGCGTAGTGTGATGCACTGCAATTGTCCGTTCATCAAATAGTGGAGTGTGGAGCGAGGTAGGGAGGATGGAAGGTATTGAGCAAGTGGGTTGTTTGTGCATTTGTGTATGTGCAGGAAAAGGGAATTGGGGAAGAAGGGTTAATCGACTAATGAAGGTAATTAGGAATAATTAATTAACTAAGTTAGATTAATAGTTTATTTTAATCTTGATTCTAATATAATTCATATCTTTTGCATACAAGGTCTACTTTGGATGTGGTTTCTTGCATTGTGCTCATGATGGAGAGCTCTACAACTTGCATTGGTTTAATTAACTTTTGGTAATGTGAGTGATATTTTCTCTCATCGTACTATGATTGTTGGTACAGTACTAAAACGACGTTTTGAGATTATTTCTAACTTTAAAACGTGATTTTTATTATACTTAAACCTACATCTTATTATATAAAAGAATTAAAAATAGTTTTAAAAGGGTTACAAATAAAATATCACATTTTCCCTATTAAAGCACTATTTTGACGATATTGCTAGACCTAGGTTGTTTTGGATATTAATCCCACATTGGTTTTCTGGATGTATTATACGTGTGTTATTATAGATGTATATAGGCTATTATAGATGTTTGTATGCTTGTTGGTGGTATGTATGCTTGTTTGCTTAATTTGGTTCAAAACGCCGATCGTAGGCAATATAGTGTTAGGAAATATCTCATATGATAGAATTTTGTGTGTACCTACCAATCTAAAGATGAAAGATGATGGACTAGGGTATGTGCTTTGGACTTCAAGATGGATGTCAGACATTTTCGTTTGGTTTATACCTGGCCCTATTGATGATGGCCGATTTGACCAATTTTGACGTGGATGATGGAGAGGCTACATGGAGCACAATGTGATGAATCATTCATTCGTTCAGCGTTCGATTTCAATGTTATGGCTCTTCGACGAGTGGTTTTGGTAATGAAGTGAGGATGTGACGCTTCGACGCGATGACTTTGGGAGTTGGTGATGATGACTCGTGATTGGACTTGATGGCTTCAGTGATGGGATATCTATACTTCGAGATGCAGAGTAGATGACTATGAGTCGTATTGAGGGGACTGTTGGAGGAAGGTTATGGGACATATGACGAGATTCTATGACTAAAGATGGTTGTCTAGAGTAGTTCCCAACCGTAGTTACTTCATGACGGGAGTCGTAGAGACAGTCATGGATGAGCTTTGCTATTGATGATGTGTGTAAAGGGATTGATGATACTCGAAGGTTCAGAGAGTACTCATAAAGCAGGAGTAATATATGGTACCTATTTGAGCCATGGCGGGCTCTGATCTCAATGGTAGGCAATCAAATCTCCATGACGTGCGATCTTTTACCTGGATCAGCCATGTCAAGCGATCTAGTTTCCTGATCTACTGAGTGGCATGGATTTGAGTATTGAGAAACCAAGACGTTGAGTAGTCCTTGACCATGATGAGTCATTCGAGTTATCACATATCCAACACACTGAGTGAATGAACGTAAGGATGGATGATGGATGCCATGTTTGATTGATTTTTTTATCACCCTAGAGATGTCACCTAAGGCCAATATCATCGATGTAGATATCTAGACACCCATTAGTACTTTGATGTGTAGTACATCATGATGACTATGATATAGAGTAGCATATATCATATGTTATTTGCTAACTCTTTGGATGTAGGGACAGGTCAGGTTTGATTCTCCATACCTTATGTTCCATATACTATACCGACTTTTATAGTATTTTGAGATTTTTTATCGCTCACACCAGACTGTTGTCTGACTAGAGGTTTTATGCTTTTCTTCTTATCACCTTGAGTACTCTTAAAAGAGTAGGCTAGGAAGTAGGTGTAAACGGTATATGGACTTCTATAGATGGACTAGCAGGAGGCGGTGCTTTCTCATACTTATATTTAGGCTTATTATTGCATATTCCGTTGTGTGACACCATGGAGCCTTGACAGTGTTGACTTACTATTATTAGAGACAGCTTATCAGTTGAGTTTATGTATCAGTTGTATAAACTCTATTACTGTTTTGCATAACAGTATGAGCTCATGTACTCCGATTATGTGGTTCATGTAGTTATTACTGTCTCACCTATTTTATATTTGTGACGACTATTATATTTTATTCGATGCATTATGAGATATACGACATGTATGTTATTGTTTGATGTTTTCTTTCTTTCTCTTCTCTTCTCTTCTCTTATATTCCTCTTCTCTACTTCTTTTCTTTCCCTTGACAATTATTTTACATCGATCGAATGCTCCAGTAGCGCATTATGTGGTTATATGAGCATTGGAGGTGTAGGATGGTCGTTACATTTGGTATCAAAGCCAGGTTACATGATTAACCTAAGTTGATACCATGATTCAGTAGAGATAGGGTAGGAGTTGTTGCCTTAGACTGAATTTAGAGTATATTTATATACGAAAGAGTGCTTATTTGTTATATATTTTGGTTTTTAAAACAACATAGTATTGTATATATAGTATATAAGTTGTGCTATACACATAAGTACCATTGATATAGTTTTCTTTATGAGAGACTGATCATTCTTATTATGTATTAAGAGTGGTCTAGCATACGAGAAATGTTGTTATTGACTCCATCTTTGGGGTTGAGAAGTGGGCAGGTTCGGGGGGCCATTAACCCCTATTTATAGAATAAGTTCGTTGAGATGGTGCAAAACATTATTCTGGAAGGCCCAAGTTGCTCCAAATGATTATGGTGCTCAGGTGCAAACGCCTAGAGTCGACATTGTCGAGCTGTATAAAGACTACGTGAGTCTAAGAAGAAAAATATTCCTTGGAACGGAGTCGGCTATTGAGGTGCATGATGGGATGGATGATTGCGAAAGGACCTCCGACGACTTAGAGTTAGATGTCACAATGAGGTAGAAAATGACCTCTAGATGACTCCGGGGACGAATAATGAACTGGTGGAGTTTCCTTATAGCTTCGATTCCCAAGGATCAATTCACTTGGGATCAGTTCATAGTTCGTATCAGAGACAAATTTATCTTGACTTTTCAAAAGTCGATGTTGTTTAGGAAGTTTGCTAACTTGAAGTCAGGCGATATGTCTATTTGGAGTTTATGACCGAATTCGATGTGCTGTTTAAATATGGTCTATCTTTCATTGATACTCCACTCAGAAAGAATGAAAAGTTTATTAGTGGATTGAGCGATCATCTTGCGAAGTGATTGATTAGTCATATTGATGAGAGCTTCGAGAAGTTGATCGAGAAGTCTATATGATTTGAGAGCATGTACCTAGTGTAGAAGGATTGTCTCGAACCAACTAAGCGGGGACAAACCATGAAGGCATATGCATTGAATGTCATTTTGATTTCGTCGAGTGCTCCATCGGCGAAAGAGAAGGAAAATGGCATTACCGTCTAAGGTGTGCTTTCCATTTATGGTGTTGCATATGTATTTTATTCGATATCGGATTTCACATTCCCTCATAACTAGTGATTTGTATATATATTAGGATCGAGACTCGAGATTGTTGATCGACCTTTAAATTATGACGAAACTTGTTGGGGACTTGGCCTGTGCATGGTTTATCAAGACTTAGTCTTATCGAGTCATGGATGTTTGTTTATTTGTTATTAATTTGTTTTGGGTTTAATTAGGTTTGGTAGTATAGTCTGGGAATGTTCTAACTGAAGATGTATGGAATAATGGTGGATTATGAGAGGCTATTGGTGACGATAGGGATCGACGATGAGCGGAAGGTATTGTTAGGCTACCTACCGAATGACGAGAGGTGATGTTTAGCTTTCTATATTTGCTCGATATCCCACAAGACGAGTTGTCATCTGTGCATATAGCTTGAGAGTATTCAGATATGTTTGATGAGGTTACCGGATCACCACTATATGGGAGATAGAATTCCAGATCGATCTGGTCAGAGGTGCTAGACCAGTAGTTATATCTTTGAGGCATATAATACCAAAGAGCAGAGAAAACTAGAGGTGCAAGCGGATGACATTTTGAGGCGAGGGTTTATTTATAGGAGCATATTTGAGTGTGGATGCACCTATAGTATTTTCCACTAAGGCAAATGGATCTTTGAGGTTGTATATGGAGGAACTGTGCCAGCCCGCATTTGAAGAAATGGGTGAATTTCAAAAAAAAATACCATTTTGGATCTTTAGTGGGCCTACGAAGTCTAAATTTCATTTAGAACTCTTCTAAATTTGGTTTAAATAAGATCGTGTGTTCTATTTAAAATAGTTAAAGATAAGTTTAAATAAATTTAATTTCAAATGTATAGTGTATCAAATACACCTAACATTTATTTATAAATGTTAATGTATAAGGAATGAAATCTTTCATTTCTTTTCCTAAAACAAGAATTAATTGAGAGCATTAATTATATTAAATGGAGAGAGAAACCTTTCATTTTCTCTCTTTAATTTGAATTTATTGATTCATTAAATGTCATTATTAATAATTTATTCGTGGTAATATTTATTACTATGTCCATATGTATTATAACTGTACAATTTGTAGTTTGAGATTTATCTAATTTAATTTTATTTATTTATACAAGTATATAAATATATATCATATACATACATATATATGTATCATATACATATATACACACATATATGTGTGTGCATGCGTAACATCATAATCCATGAAGGGTATAATGTGTCCGTATATAGATGCTGGGATTTACATTGTAACGGACACACTAGCTCATTTTGTATGTATTGTAATTTGTCCAAATATGTGCTTGTATAATATATCAAAACAAAATACTAATATCTGTGTGTGTATATATAATTTATTGAATAAAACAGTTTCTGCTATAACAAATTAATGTAAAATAATTATATGATAATAATATAAGTTTTTAAAATTTTATAAAATCCGGAAACACATTTCGGGGTTAAGATTAATCTATGGAATTTTTATAATTAAAATAATATTTATTATTAAACAATCGATAATAATCCGTAATCAGATTTATTCTTAAAAATAGGAAATCAAGTGCAAAAATTCCAAAAATTTTGCTAAAGATATTAGAAACATATTTTGGGCTAAAAGAAAGTTTCTAGAATTTTCTCAACTGAAATTTTATTTTTAATTAAATAATCAATTGCATTTAGAAAATAAATTAATTCAAAAAATTAATAAATTAAGTCATAAAAATCTGAAACTTTTTTGAAATGTTCCAAATATATATTAAAACCTTAAGAATTTTTTTTAAAATTTTCTCATTGAAATTATATTTTTTAATTAAATAATTGATTGTAGGATGAAAGTAAATTAATTTTTAAAAATAATAAATTAAGTTTAAAAAATCTAAATATTTTACTGTAATCTTATTACATAGTGCAGAAAATATAAAAAATATATAATTGAAATTATGAACCATTAATTATTTTACTTATAATAAACAATTCACAAAATCACTAAATAATAATAAAATATGTATGCGCATATTCAATAAAATATTTGTATATTTTATGATTCATAATAGGTATAAATCATCATAAGAAAATTTTAAGGTTAAATATATATGATATAGTTATAATAAGAACTATATTGCGACACTGTTACCATATAATAATGTTATGAGATTCTCAACATTTGGAATCGGCTTAATTATAAACTTGTGCACTTATATATTTATATACATTTTTTTATTGTGGCGCTATTCAAGATGATGTACTTAACCATTTTCATTGAACTCGCCTTGATCTTTCATTTGGAACATTTTCAACTTAAAGATTCTTAACTTGAATTTATTATTGACATATTATACTCAATATCACTTATGATATTCGAGTCCGAACACTTCTTCATAAGGAGTTTTTGTTTCTATAAACAATTCCCTAGTATTTCATAAAAACATGAGAACACTTCAAACAACCATTTAGTGATATCAATTTGGATTTGATATTTGCTTCATGTATCAAATACATAAACAAATCACAATACCGTAACCAACAAAACATGTATGATAATTCATATTGCCAATGTATAAGGAACTCACATGTTCCATATTAAACAATTTAATAAGGTGTATTTACATATCGATTTAGGACATTCACAATATCTTTTATACTCACTATAAAAGACATCATTTACAATCCAAAGTTGAGTATTAAAACAACTAAGGTTGATTTCAACACAAGTACACCATTAAAATCAACAGTGTAATGTTTACTTACAGTTTAGAAATATCAATGTACCTTTTAACGTTCTTTCTTATTAACACAAGCTTCCTCCGCACTTTGATTGAAAATCAAACTATATGATTTCTATCAAAATAGTTATTCAACCTTGATGCTTATAAAATGATACTTTCATATCATTTCTTGAATCATATCCAAAGACTCACAAACTCAATATTGCTCCCACTGACTTCGAGACATTTTTGGTTAATATGTGTAAACTGCTTACTCTAAATTGTTATTTAGAATTTTCTGTTTCAATACATATGTACAAAAACACTAAGTCTTATCAAACGATAATTTTGCGAGTAAATCCAAATTAAATTGAGCATGTTGAATACCAAATCTAAAATGCTAATTTCAACAATTGAAATTTGCAATATTATTCTTGTCAACATTGCTCATTTAATTTCAACTGCACTAGTCTTTCTAAAGACACAGTATCGGCCGATGGATCACATCCCTTCAGTTACGACCACCAAAATCATATTTTGATAGCGTACTTGGAATTCTTTCGGATATGCGCATTATATCATATAGAGTTAACACTCTTAATGGTTTAATTAAATAACCAAGGATTATATAATTTTGACATTAATAAGAAACTCATAGTTTCTCTTCGATCTACGAGAATACTTATTAGACATTTTAATGTTGTGTGTTCATTAAGTTTGTTAATTTCATTTCATCTTATATAATTAGTTCTATCTATGGATCGTATCCAATTCCATTTAACTACCAATAATTCCTCAAAGAAATTCCTTCATAATGAAGTTGGTATATCTTGAAACAACAATTGTTTTCAGTGTAAATAGAATAGAGATTCATAAACGCTTTATCAATTTCTTGATTTATAAAACTGTTTGGTTTTAGTTTACAAAAGTTATGTTCAAAAGGTAAATATGTCATTCAATGATAGCCCTTTCCAAAATCCTTTTGGGGAGATTCATACATGATCTCTCATAAACAATTATTACGTGCAATCTTTCGACTCACATAACCTGCCAACTCTTTGACCTAGGATATGTTGGAGTTTCTAATAAACCCTTATCTTGTAAGATTTTGTAAACTGTTATTCAGATGAAATAATATTAACCTTGTGTATTACTCTTAAGTACATTACCTTAGAAACAGAAACTAACTTAACTTCACTCACAATTAATCGTACGTTATCTAACAAAGTTCGATTACTCCATATCGATGCATCATTATGTATCACATAAAGGAGTTATTTTGAGATTGAATCTCTGTTCATTTTAGGTTCGTTTGGAAACTTTTCTAATATACTCACTCATTCGATCAAATCGAATCATTTCTATCGCATGTAATTTTTACTTCTATTTTATATTCAATGAGTTTACCATAGACATACTACGTGTATCAAACACACATGTCCATGTCGATGATGACTCATCAGTGAATATGATGAAATACGTGGAACCGTTTTGGTATTTATAGAATTATAATTGCATGCATCTATATGTATCAATCTGAAGTGTTCATCAACTCTTATGATGCTCCCACTAAATGGGTGCATGGCCCTTTATTGTTTGAGATATAATTAACAAGTATCATATGATTCAAAATCATATAATAAAATTATTTTCTCAAAACTATGGCTTAGTTTATAATTCTAGAATAACTGTAAATAATATTGGATACTTATGTATTTTCCAATGCATCACTTTTGTTATAAAACAAATACCACATTATAGTTTATTTCATAACGAATATTCATAATATTCGTAGAAATATAGCTATGTCTATTTTTTCAGTCGATAACCAAAAATAATCATTATTTCATAAATAATATTCAGTACGTTTTATGAAAACAATTTTTGTTATTTGATACAATCAATAAGTGTTATATGGCATGCTTCTACTATTTCCACCATTACTATAATAGCATACTAAATTCTGAGGTCCGTCATTCACTTAATATAGATTTGTTTATTTCATATACTACAACTAGTTTACCATGGGGAGTTCTTTGATCGAATATCTTGAACTCAAAGAAACAAATCTCACAGAAAACAATTTTCTATATGAAAATACATTTCGGAACAGAAATCATATTTCTTATTACAATGTTAAGTATCAATCACTATTATTACAATTCTCATTTTCGTTGTTTCTTTATGAAGAAGAAATGACTAATCACACTCTCCACCCCAACTATACCTTAAATCACATTTACTCTTATACATTCATTTTCCTTTCTAAAAGGTCAAACCATTCAAAAGAAAACCCTTGCTACAATATGATAACGAACTCTTTACGAAAGTGCATTTGATTATCCTTAATATTTAAGGACATCAAATATGTTTCTCTTTGCATAAACTAATTAAACTGACATTTCAGCGATCAAGTTCTTAGATCTATCTTGTAGTTTTGGTCTTGAGCTACAATTAACACAATATGATCTTTTATATAATCAATCAAATATAATACTCGATCTCATAGTAAATTTATTGGCTTATTTCGAATGAACTATATTCATTGAAGTATCGTACATTACAAACTGTGACTGTTCACCATATAACATTTATACGTGATAGTATATGGATCAAATATCCATCCATGGTCTTGTATTGCTTTTAGAGTTCGAAACTCATAAAATGCAATACACTGTCTAAACCAAATAAACACACAAGTAATCATTTTACGAATGTATTAAGTAGTTGTAAAAATTAGGCACTTGCATGGGTATAGAAAACATAAAATGCAATAGGCATTTAATAGTGGGTGTTATATTTCCATTTGTCAACTTTCAATTTAGTTCATTTGTATATGTTAATTGATAAGCGTTTTATCAATCATAATAAATGCACATATTTATCATTATAGATAATTATAACATTATTTAGCATATGTTATTACAATATTAGAAAGGTTAAATGTTACCATTTCAGTTTTCTAATAAGGCTCCCAGTAGTATTTTATGTTTCACCAAACCCTAAGCGAAACGTAGAAGTCTTTCAACTTCACAGTGGGTGTTATGACTCGTATACCTTGGGATTCTAACCCTAAGGAAAACTCAACAAATCATAGGCCCGCATACGATGGATAATTATTGGTTGTATCACATACAACTCCTAACCTTTGGTACCTTGTCCTAATCCTGCCATTACCTTAAGGAAAGCTCAACAAGTAAAGTGGGACTATTCACTCGAACTTATCATTTCGTGACGGCCTAAGTATAGTGCACGTACCTTGAGGAAAGCTTAATAAATACATGCATTTATCTTACCTCATCTATTCAATATATTAATAGTACTACACATAACATCCTTGGCTTGAGGAAAGCTCAACAACTAAGGAGTATGCAAGTAATCTATTAATATATAAATGATAGAGGACAACTTTATATTAAAGATTCATAATCTTTAATATATTATATCGAGTGATATCGACTTATGAAATAATGTATTTCTTGTGAAATATTATCATGATTCAAGTGTTAGACACATTAAAAATCATGATATACATACATTTACATATTTATTTATTCCTTAAGTCTATTTAGAGTTTCTTTAAAGTTCCACCTTTTGTTATACATTCATATTACATAAGCTGAATTATTATATAACTTTTATAACTTAATTAACTTATATAATAGTCTTATGTATAATATTATATTAATTAAATATTATTTAATTAATTTTAACTAATTAACTCTTTAATTAATTTTAATTAATAAACTCTTTAATCAATTTTATATTATAATTCTAATACAACATTTATATTGAACATATCTACCATAACCTTTATAGTGCACACCATAACCTTTATAGTATAACACACATATAAATCTTATATACACTTTAATTCTAGATGTTTCTTCTCCAAATAATGACCCCTCTTGGAATTTTAGTTTTAATAGAATTTTAGAAGGTACAACTCTTAGGCAACTTTCTCTGCTTTATGCTAGATTGAATTTATATAATATTGATAATGAAAATGATAACATTAGCTGGGAATGGGATAAGAGTAAGAAATTTACTTCTAATTCTTTTTATAAATTTCTTAATTTCTTGGGAATAGCTAATAACTCTTTTAAATTTATTTGGAAAACTAATCCTCCTCCTAAATCTAAAATTCATATGTGGTTAATCATGCATGGCAAACTAAATACTATAGAATTTTTAAAAAGGAAAAATATGCATATTAATAATAGATGTTCTTTTTGTAATCTGTACCTTGAAAATTTTAAACACGTGTAACGACCCGCTATTTTGGACCATACGCATCCGCACATGTCGGACTTGAATAATTCAACATACCGAATTGTTAATTTAAATTGGCAAAACTCAGCATATAAAGTGTTTCTTGGAGATTTGACCAGGCAATTAAGTACTCGACATCTATGAGAACTCGGCACCCAGGAGTACTCGGCATCCAGGAGCACTCAGCATCCAGGAGTACTCGGCATCTATGAGAACTCGGCACCCAGGACTACTCGGTATCCAGGAGTACTCGGCATCCAGGAGCACTCGGCATCCAAGAGCACTCGGCATCCAGGAGCACTCGGCATCCAGGAGTACTCGGCATCCAGGAGTACTTGGCATCCAGGAGCATTCGGCATCAGAAGGCGTTCGACGTATACGACTGCTCGACATGGCTGTATTGTTCGTCAAAAGCTATCGTTCGACCAGAACCATCGTTCGGCCAGAGACATCGTTCAGCTAAAGGCAAACGTTCGGCCAGTGCCATCGTTCGGCCAGGGACATCGTTCGGTCAGAAGCATTGTTTGGTTAAAGCTATCGTTCGGCCAGCACCAACGTTCGACCAGAGACAACGTTCGATCAAGCGCTTCGTTCGGCCAGAGGCACGTTCGGCTTCGACTGACATTCGTTCCACTCTTCCCACGCAGCAAGCATATCGTTCGGCATAGAGAAGGTGGTTCGCCATCATTATGTTCGGCCTATTTGGTTCGGCATATGGCGACCACTGTATTTGGGCCAGAGTGTTCGGCTGCCGAGCCCACCTGGGAAGTCCAACCCATCTTTGTCTATAAATAGAGGGGCAGGGGCACAGTGAAAAGGACCTTTTTTGGGAGAACACTGGGGAGACTCTGCCATTTTTGAGACTCATCTTCTTTACTTAGCAACTTCATTCAAACATTTGATCTACGAATTATATTTGTAATCAATCATTAAGAAGATCAATAAAGTGAAACCTCAAAGTGGACGTAGGCAGTTACGCTGAACCACTATAAATCTGGTGTTCTTACTTTCTGCATTTGAATTAGCATTGTCTTCCTTGTTTAATTTATCTTCATCACTTATATCTCTACACAATCTTTCTGTACGAGGTTAGTGACCAATTTTGGTGCTAACACTTTGGTGCTTTCATTGAGAATTGAATTCTCAGACCTTAAGGATCTGCTTTGAAGCTACTGGATTGAATAAATCCCCCAAAGAAGATCCGACTCATTGATAGGACATCCGTTGATTCTACTCAGAGTTCCTACCAATAACTCTACAATGGCAAGACCACTTACCAGGTCAGCTTCTCATAATGCAGATGCCCATGAGACTGCTAGCGTGCAGCAAGCAGGACCTAGCAATCAGCCAGCAATTCCGGGTGTAGGAATTGCCGCCCAGGACTAGGCTCCAGTCGTCACCAGAATAGAGTTCAACGACTTGATGAGAGAACTCATGGAAAGTAGGAGACAACTAGGAGAGCAGATGCAAGCTAACGCCAACCTGATGGCACAACTCACTCAACAGCAGAAACAGAATGCTGGGGGCAATCCCGCTCCTTATTCCTCATTTGACAGCTCAACTTCCTCTGATGAACCTCCCAGGCGCAGACGCCGTAAGACTAAAGCTGCGTGGGCAGGTGCTGCTGTTCAAACAGCTGGAGACCATGACCAAGCAGGAGCTGGAAACTTCGGAACCGGAGTGTGGGTGGAGGCTGGAGGCCCAGATTATCAAAACACTAACGATGTCGAACCTCAAGACGCACGTTTGGCAGATCGCCAGGAGAGGAGGCATCAGCATGGACAGTCGCGTAGAACAGACTCTAACCTTCCACCTTCCATACAGACACCAGATCTGACAGCCATGGTCAGGCAATTGATGAAAGAAAATCAAGGCTTATCGAATGACGATTGGGGAGTATCAAGGAGTCATACTCCGTTCACAGATGTTGTGCTGCAGGCGGCGTACCCCAGAAAGTTTAGTATGACAACTATCCCTGCGTATGAGGGAAAGACTGACCCTAGACAGTATGTCATGAGGTATGAATGAATGACGGATTCAGCTAGAGCAGATGATGCAACCAAGTGTAGATGCTTTCCAATTACTCTATCTGGGATCGCTACTATGTGGTTCACCCGACTTCCTCCGTGGTCCGTATCCAATTTCGAGGAGTTGGCAAAGAATTTTATTGAGCAGTTCAGGATACACACTACTCGTCCAAAGGACGTAATGTCTCTGTCAAGTGTAATCCAAAATCCTGGGGAGTCATTGAAGGAATATTTACAAAGATTCCATGTTGTGGCAACTGAAGTCAGTAATCCCAATGATCATGCAATTCTAATGGCTGTATTGAGAGGTGTGGATCCGGATTCTGAATTTGGAGACTGGTTGGCAGGAAAACCTCCGACTACGCTAGAGCGTTTCTACTCAAAGGCACACCAGTTCATAAGAAGAGAGGAAGCTAGGTGGGTAAGGCGAGATAAGGCACCAGGACCTGTCCAAGAGTCCATGAAAAGCAACGTTGCTGTGAAGCAGTCCGGAGACAACTCGGGAAAGGTCCAAGTCAATGTCCAGAACAAGCTTGGGCAGCCTAAGGAGTCTGGAGGAAGAAATCAAGGGAAGAAGAGAGAAGCGGGGAAGTGGAAACCGAGAATTCCAAGCTACAACGAGTATACCCCGTTGAATGCGTCTCTTGAGAACATTTACCTATCAACCTGCAATACTTTTCAGTACAGAAAGCCATGTCCAAAAGAGTCAACCGAGGAATAGAAGCGGATCGGGAAATATTGCCGCTTCCATGAGACTTATGGGCACACTACAGAAGAGTGCAGACACCTGCACGACGCTATAGAGAAGTTGATCAGGCAGAAGAAGTTACAAGAGTTTGTGAAGGATCCACAGGAAGGAGGACAGGGAACATCCAACCCAGGTCGTGCACCAGCCCCGCGTCATCCCGAGGAGCCTGCCCGAACTATGGGTAGACTAGTCATAAACACAATCATCGGCGGACCTCACCCCGCGGATAAGAATTGGCAAGATATGGAGCGGCATGCAAGTTCCCTGAAGCATGCAGATTTTGAGTGTTGTTCGAACGTGGAGGATGGGACCCCTGCTAAGCAGCAGCGCGTAATGACAGACGATATAGTGTTCAGAAACAGAGATGCTGACCAAGTAGAGGCTCCAACCATCGACCGATGGTCATATCTGCGACGATCGGACCGGCTTATGTGAAAAGAATTTTGATTGATTGTGGAAGTTCTGTCAACATCATCTTCAAGAAGGCTTATGACCAGATGAAAATGGAAACAAAGGACTTGAAACCGTCTAAAGCTCGTATACATGGCTTTAATGGTGCAGCTACCGATGCGGTAGGATATGTTGAGTTACCAGTTGAACTGGGACAAGGCGAACGTCGCAGGGTGCGAATCCTGCCCTTCGTAGTTTTGGATGTGGATTCTCCGTATAATGTATTCCTGGGCCGACCGGCCCTGGCTGAGTTTAGAGCAGCATTAGCCCCATGGTGCCTGACTTTGAAATTCCCAACTGACAAAGGAGTAGGAGTTGTTCATGGTGACCAGGCGACCGGTCGTGCATGTTATGTGGCAGAGCTCAGAGAGGCCCATCGGAGGGAGAAAGGAAAGGTTGCGGACATTCCGGTCCACATCCTTAATAATGATGAATGACAAGTAGCGCCCGAGCCCTGGCTCGGGCATAATTCTCAGATCTTTAGAGACATAGATCCGAGAGATGACGATGAGAAACCTAGGGAAGAAAAGGCAGCGCCGGCTGAATTAACAATTGACATTTCAGTCAGCCGAGACGATCCATCGCGAGTGCTGAAGATCGGATCACAACTCAGCCCCGCAATGACTGAAGACCTTAGTGATTTCCTCCGGGCAAATCTTGATGTTTTCGCCTGGGTGCATTCTGATATGTGCGGGATTTCTCCCGCCATTACGAGTCATATGTTGAACATAGACCTGAAATACGTCCCAGTTAAACAAAAGAGGAGAGGAATGGACCCAGAGAGGTCCGCTGCTCTCAGAGAGGAAGTGGACAAACTCAAAGCCAATGGGTTCGTCCGCGACGCCCTCTACCCCGAATGGGTATCGAATCCCATGCTGGTGAAAAAGGCGAATGGGAAATGGAGAACTTGCATAGATTATTCCGACTTGAACAAAGCGTGCCCCAAGGACAGTTTCCCGTTGCCTAGGATTGATCAGTTGGTCGACTCCACTGCAGGACATGAGCTGTTATCATTCATGGATGCATACTCGGCTTACAATCAAATCCCAATGCATATTCCGGACCAAGAACACACCAGCTTCGTTACGGATGTCGGGCTATATTGCTATGTAGTAATGCCCTTCGGACTGAAGAACGCAGGAGCGACTTATCAGCGTTTGGTGAATCGAATGTTCAAAGACCAGCTTGGTAGGACGATGGAAGTCTATGTGGATGATATGCTCGTGAAGTCACGACAGTCAAACGACCACATTCGAGACTTGGCTGAAATGTTCGACATACTCAGGTATTATGGGATGAAGATCAACCCTCTGAAGTGTTCCTTCGGCGTTGCGTCGGGGAAGTTTTTGGGATTCATCGTCAATGCTAGGGGAATTGAAGCCAACCCAGAAAAGATCCAAGCTATTCGATATGTGCAAGTGCCCAGGACTATAAAACAGGTACAGAGCTTGAATGGAAAAGTAGCTGCGCTGAGTCGATTCATATCCAGGGCAACAGACAAGTGCATCCCTTTCTTTGATATAATAAAGAAAGGGAAGAGGAATTTCGAGTGGACATCCGATTGTGAGGAAGCATTCCAGGATCTGGTGGGGCATCTGGAGAGTCCACCAGTGCTGTCAAAACCAGTGGACCATGAGATGATGTACTTGTACTTGGCCGTATCCCCACATGCTATAAGTGCAGCTCTGGTTCGCGAGGAGGACCGAATCCAAAAGCCGGTGTATTACGTTAGCAAGCGTTTAACGGGGGCAGAAAGAAATTACCCCAAAATCGAGAAATTGGCCTATTGCTTGGTGATTGCATCACGTAAGTTGCGCCCATACTTTCAAGCACACTCAATCAGCGTTTATACCGATCAACCCCTACGGCAAGTACTCCAACGACCAGAAACTTCTAGAAGATTGTTAAAATGGAACATCGAGTTGATCCAGTTCGATATCGCCTACTTGCCACGAAGAGCCATACAAGGGCAAGCATTAGCAGACTTCATTGCTGAGTTTACTGTGTCTGACGAACCAGATGGTCACAACGTCATGCCCCATGTTCGATGGAAATTATACACTGATGGGGCATCAAACGACCGTTTCTCCGGCGCGGGTGTAGTTCTTGTAACTCCGGAAAATCGATCGATTTGTTACGCTTTGAAGCTCGATTTTCCAGCTACAAATAACGAAGTAGAATATGAAGCACTGATTGCTGGCTTGAAGCTCATCGGAGAACTCGGGATCAAATCAGTTGAAATCTTTTGTGACTCACAGTTGGTGGTTTACCAAGTGCGGGGAGATTACCAAGCAAAGGGACAGAAGCTTGCTCCGTACCTTGTTCTGGTTCAAGAACTTCTGTCGAATCTTGAGCGTTATGATATTTCGCATGTCCCGCATGAACAGAATAAAGAAGCCGACTCGTTGGCTAAGTTTGCGAGCACAGGCGATGCGCAGCAAATGGGATTGTATCCCGTTGAGGCCTTGCATGCCCCGAGCATAGACGAGATGAAAGTTGATCGTGTGTTGGAAATGGAAATCGAGAAGGAGTCGTGGATAACCCCATTCAAACTATACCTGACGACCGGGGTTTTACTAGAAAAAAGGAGCGAAAGACGACAGGTCCTACGAAAGGCCGCGTGATACGTGATGCAGGATGGATTAATGTATCGAAAAGGGTCAGTCCCCTTATTACGGTGCATCGCTCATGATGAGACAAAGCGGGTCTTGAAAGAGGTTCACGAAGGGGAATGTGGCGACCATACTAGGGGGCAAACGCTAGCAAAAAAGATCCTCCGCTATGGATATTACTGGCCGACCGTAAATCGGGACGCTGCAGACTACGCAAGGAAATGTGACAAGTGTCAAAGATATGCGAAAATCCCGAGGACTCCATCAACGGAAATCACACAAATGGTTAGTCCCTGGCCATTTGCAATCTGGGGAATCGACATAATCGGCTCTTTGCCTATATCCAAAGGTGGTGCGAAATACGCGATAGTTGCAGTCGACTATTTCACAAAATGGGCTGAGGCAGAACCCTTGGCAACAATCACCTCTAAGAAGGTCATTAACTTCGTTGTACGAAGCATTATATGCCGCTTTGGCCTTCCTCGCACCATCATTACGGACAGCGGGACGCAATTTGAAAGCAGAGAGTTCAAAGAGTTCTGTTTAAAGTATGGCATCGAGAAGAAGTTTGCCGCCGTTGCACACCCAAAAGATAACGGACAAGTCGAGGCCGTTAACAAAATAATCAAGTCCATACTGAAGAAGCGTCTGGAGAAGGTCGGAGGCAAGTGGGTAGATGAACTCCCGACAGCATTATGGGCTTATAGAACTACCCACAGGTCTACGACCGGCCACACTCCATTCGCCTTGGCATACGGCTCGGAAGCCGTTATACCCGTGGAACTTGAAGTTCCATCACACCGAGTGACATACTATGATCCCAAGACGAACCAGGACCACTTGTTGGAATCGCTGGACTGCATCGATGAAAAACGTGAAGAGGCCGAATTAAAGGCGGCAGCGCATAGGCATCGAGTCAAGCGTTACTACGACGGCAGAGTCCGCCCAAGGATTTTTGATGTGGGTGATCTCGTTCTGAAACGAGTCTTCCCAGTACCATCACGTATGAATCCCAGCTGGGAAGGTCTGTACGTCATTGAACGGAAGCTTGGAGAGGGAACATTCAAGCTAGCGACCGTTGATGGCGCGACACTCCCCCGAGCATGGAACAGTGAACATTTGCGACATTATTACATTTAGTGTGTTTCTTTCCCGTTTTAGGCACAGTTATTTCCCGTATGTTTTCGTTCAGTTGTAACTTAGTTTCCTTTCAGCCATGTAATAAGGCAGTTTAGTTGCTTTTCATTAATAAAGGCTTGAAGCCATATTTTTCATGAATTACTAACGTTTCTATATCTCATAGTCGGGTGATGAATTACTGGAGCTACATTATTCTGTATGATGCGCAAACTCGTATAAACGATTTCAATCTCCGAGTCCCCAGAGCGCGGACCGAAGTACTCTAAGTCCTCGGAGCGTGGACCAGAGTATAAACAATTTCAATCTCCGAGTCCCCAGAGTGCGGACCGGAGTACTCTAAGTCCCCGGAGCGCGGACCAGAGTATAAACGATTTCAATCTCCGAGTCCCCAGAGTGCGGACCGGAGTACTCTAAGTCCCCGGAGCGCGGACCAGAGTATAAACGATTTCAATCTCCGAGTCCCCGGAGTGCGGACCGGAGTACTCTAAGTCCCCGGAGCGTGGACCAGAGTATAAACGATTTCAATCTCCGAGTCCCCAGAGCGCGGACCGGAGTACTCTAAGTCCCCGGAGCGCGGACCAGAGTATAAACGATTTCAATCTCTAAGTCCCCAGAGTGCGGACCGGAGTACTCTAAGTCCCCGGAGCGCGGACCAGAGTATAAACGATTTCAATCTCCGAGTCCCCAGAGTGTGGACCGGAGCACTCTAAGTCCCCAGAGCGCGGATTAGAGTATTAACAATCTCAATCTCTGAATCCCCTGAATATAGGTCAACTCACTATAAGTCCCTGGAATGCGGATTTAGAAAAAATTCTAAGTGCTCAAGAGATGTAGAACAAGAAGTATGCCACTCCGAAGAATGTTCGAACAACGCAAGAATGAACAAGAAATATACAACTCATAAGTGCTTGAGTTTTGACCGCAGTTACTCAAACAGCTAAAAAAGTAAAAGAATCGTTCAAACGACTAAGTGACTGAACTTTATTCAACAATCCAAAATGAGGTTACATAGCTATCCCTCCAAAACTTGGAATTAAGAACCTAACTACACAAACTACGGAGACAAAAGATAAAAGTAATTACAAGACTTAAGCAAGAAACTCGTTGAACGAGTATAGCGATTATTTCTTCGGTTTCTTCTTCTTGTCTTCTTTTGCTTTTTCCGATGACTCCTCTCCCTCACGCTTTTTCTTGGATTTCTTGCTTGCTAAAGAAGCGGAGTCAGGAGTGGGAGAAGGAACATCCAGTGGTTTAGACCTGCCCGGGAGAATGATTTTCAAAGGTCTGTTCCGCGGGTCGGTAAGTTCCAGTATTTCAGGCTCAACTTTGACCTCGACTTTTCTCTTCTCCTCTTCGGCGAGGCGTTCTTTCATGCTCATCTTTGAGGTATGTCCAGAGGCGCCAGTGATTTCGATTTCATCACTCCCTTCGGCGGGAGATGAAGTGTCAAGCTTATCATCATCTAGCGCCCCGATCACTTGAGCGTCAGGGCCAGGAGTTACTCCCGCATGAGCAACATCGCTTGTTTTCTCTGCCTCCTCCTTGGCGTCATCACTCCTCGGAGTTGGCTCGGGGTCAGAGCAGCCTGCATGAAAACATAAAGAATGAACATTAGAACGAATATCCACTGCTGGAAAATGACAGATCTTATAACTTCTAAAAAAGAAGAGTTTTCTACCGGGTTCTAGCTGGCTATCGGTTGCGCGTGGAGTTTCACCCTCCAGAATTTAGGAGATAGCATATGAACGCCGAGCCCGGGATCTTCAGGATCGTAGCCAGCATGCTGCTCGAACGGGTCAAGTGCCGGCCGACCGGCCGGTTGAGCAGCGGGAGGAGCACCAATATGAGGAGCCGTAGTCTCAGCCCCAGATGGGCCAGCTTCATCACTTTTCTCTTTTGGAAGGGGAGAGCCTTTGCTATAAAGCGCCAAGGCTGCTGATAAGTCCGTTGGCTCGTTCCCTCTAAGAAACTCCTTCACCAAGGCATCCTCATCGACTTCTTCAGAGCCCGACTCGATTTTCCTAATCTTCACTAAAGTTTCCCAGGCCTCAGCTAGGGATTCGAGATAGCCCTCGCCCAAGAATGTCAAGTCGCGATGCATAAGGACACGGGCTCCATACTCAGCAATCAACGGGTCAAACATGCACTTGACCTCTTCCCTGCCGGCCTCTGCGACTGCCTCGAGGCGAGAGTCAACCTCCTCCGCAGCTTTTCTTTTGCCCTCCTCACGGGCTTCGTCTTTCATTTTTTCAACCCCAGCAAGTTCGTCATCGAGTTTCGCTTTCAAGAGCCGAGTAGCAACGATTTCATCACAGTATCATTGTGACTCTTCTTGAGCAGCTACTTTGTCCTCTTTCTCCTTGGAGAGTAATTCTTTCAACTCTTTGACTTGTATGGCGAGCGCGTCCCTTTCTTTTTGGATAGAATCTTTTTCTAAGGCAAGAGCACCGCTACGCTGGACCGCCACATCAAGTTCCTTCTTGTGAGCCATCTCTAAACGAGTGACTGCCTCAGCAGTATCTTTTGCACTTTGCTCAGCGGCTTCCAGCTTCGACTTATACGAAGCGAGCTCTTCGTCTTGATGCTTGATGATGTTCTTGTCACAGCCAGCCTCCAATTTCAGACGATCAATTTCATATTGTCGCTCAACAAACACCTCTGAGATCTTTTCAACCAAGTGTACAAACGCGTCATGTTGAACATAGACGTCGTTGTTACAGGCAATGGCACTATGCTTCACATGCCCAGGGATATGATGAATAGCTAGGAGAAATTTCAGACCATCAAAGCAAATTTTTGGGAATTTGGCCTTAAGATCGACCATCTTCTCTACTACAGTTGGGTCAACCGCGGGAGTAGGGGGAGGAGGCCTTGGAAGTTCTGCTCTTTTTCATTGCTCCCGAATTTGCCTTGTACTCGACGAACCGGAGTATTGTTCTCGAGAAGCATTGGGTTGGGACCCCTTCTGTGAAGACTTCTCTCTATCCGACTCAGTTGGAGGAAGAGGATCACGGGACTGTGAAGATTGGGAATATGCCTTCTTACGATAAGACGAATCGCGGGGACGGTTGTCTCTATCTTCGTAATCATCTTTGTCCCTGCGTCTGTCCGAACCTGAATCCCGTCCGGGATGATGAAATATGGAAGGGCCGTGAAGGCGATCGAGTCCGTGAGAGCGCCCCATGTCACCTACAAAGAATAGAGATAACAACGAGTTAAGGAAAATCCGGGAAATAAGAAAAAACTTGAAGTGTATGATGGAATGCGTATGTGCGTGTGTGTCCTAGTGTTCCCCCCGACGGACCAGTTCTTTTGTCTTTACTAATCGGAGTATTGTCTCCCTGGACTGGGAGTTGAACTCCCGCATTGCCACTAGCGGGCGAAGAAAACTTGAGGGCTTCAGGATCGTCAAACCCGTAATTAAGTATATCATCGGGGATGGAAAGATTCGACAAACCCCTTAGAGAACTTTCCATGTGCTGTGAGGAAGCCTCTTTCTCTGGCGGGATAAGCGTAACTTTTGAAGTTCCGCCAACTTTCTCCTTCCGTATCTTGTATTTTAACCTCTTCTTTCCCTTCGAAGGGGAGGATGACGTTTCAATGTCATGAACTTCGACCGCCAGATTCCAAGCGGGACCCACATTCTCGCCTTGAGTCTCAGGAGCTTCATCCTCTTTGTGCTCACCCTCTTCATGCGCATCGGGAGTGTGGCGTGATGACGATCCAGCTTGTTTTTTCCCTTTACCGGATGCTGGCTTGGGAATGGAGACGCCCTTCGGGAGGCTAATCCGACGACCAGGGGCTAGTAAGCCGAACCTCGACAATGATTCATTCGAAATGATGGTTCGGATGTCTCGTTCCTCGGCAGGAAGAGCTCTAATGGACTCAACGGCCTCAGAATATCCTCGGCCCTCCGGACGCGGGTTGATACCTGAAAAGATGAAACGAGGAGTTAAGAAAAGCATAACTCCAATTAAACACGAATGATGACTCAGCGAAGAGACTTACTGCCTTCAACCTATCTCCTCGCAAAACCAGGAGGGCAACGCACGTAGAACCATTCCTGTTTGTACAGGGCGAATTTACTACATGCTCCTGTCAAGATTTGGCATTTGTGGTACGGCTCGAGGAACATGAAGGAAGGGCTATCTTTCCGTTTCTTGATCTTATAAATGTATCTGATGTCGCCAGAAGTTGGAGGTCTAGAGAAGACGGCCATGAAAAGTAGGTAGGTCCCATATAGAAACGCGTGACCGTTCGGATGCAGCTGCGACGGGGCAATGTCTATGTACTGCAACACATCCCGAAGAAATAAATTGAATGGAGGCACGCTGCCCATCCAGTACATGAACTTGTTGCAGGTGGTATATCCGACTAGGGGCAGGTGAGGACGATCGTGTCGCAACGGGACTAACACATCGGCGAAAGGAATCCCATGGATGTAACATATTCGTCGAAGTGCGACTTCATTAATCTTCGAAGCCTATGAGTCGGTCAGATTATCTAAGAGAATTTTTGCCTCCAGGGCATCAGGAGCTAAGTTATGGGCAGGGGAAGTCGATGGATTTGAAGTATCAGCGGCTTCTTGCCTTGATGACGGCCCAGGCCTATCAGATATAGTGGCGGAGCTAGACTTTTTAGACATCCCCAATAAATAATGAATCTGTCTAAATGCCTGTGAAAACTATACTTGAAAAACGTTGAATGTTAGAATTAACAATACGAGTATCTCCCCCTACGTGGTGTGTAAACTAGTGCAAGCAATCGTGTATAAGCAATAAGAATCTAGAGATTACAAAGATACGAAAACGAGTTTCGAATCGTTGCCTTCGAAGACCGTCATCGCTGACCGTCTCAAAAAGCCCGCCTTGTGGTGACTACAGTTCCAGATTCGGAAAATGTATAATTAATAAGTGTTCGGCTAAAGTTTTGTCCGGCCAAAATAGGTTTCAGCATTCACAATCGTTCGGTTAAGTGTTGTTCAGCGCTTATGATTGTTCGGCATTTGAATTGTTCGGCCTAAGTGTTGTTCGGCGCTTATGATTGTTCGGCGTTTGTATTGTTTGGCCTAGGTTTGGTTCGGCATTTGAATTGTTTGGCCTAAGTGTAGTTCGGCATTTATGCTGTTCGGCACTTACAATTGTTCGGCATTTGAATTGTTCGGCCTAAGTGTTGTTCGGCGCTTATGATTGTTCGGCGTTTGTATTGTTTGGCATAGGTTTGGTTTGGCATTTAAATTGTTCGGCCTAAGTGTAGTTCGGCATTTATGCTGTTCGGCACTTACAATTGTTCAGCATTTGTATTGTTCGGCATAGGTTTGGTTCGGCATTTATGTTTGTTCGGCCTAAGGTAGTTTGGCATTTATGTTTGTTCGGCCTAAGCTTGGTTCAGCATTTGTATTGTTCGACTTAAGTGTGGTTCGACATTTGTGTTCGTTCGGCCTAAGTGTAATATGGTGTTTGTGACTGTTCGGCGAAGCATCGTTCGGCCAGAAGCTTGTTTGATCGAGAAAACGCTCGACACACCTCCCTTAACAACGGCTTCGTTCCCATCTTATTTCTCCATCCACGCCAAACTACGAGGGTGAATCGTTCGGTAGGTCATGCTAGACTTTACCATTCGACTCCCCTAGCCATCTCCTACTTCTCGTATGCTCTTTCCTCCACCAATCTCGTTCGGCACAAAAGATTTATGCCGAACCACAATACGTCTACCAAACAGCTTCCTAGAAAGCTCGTCTCTGCCCACTCTTCCGTCCACCCTCATCGCATGACTCTGGCAACTTTTTAAGATACTTTAATCAAGGCTCGACCTACCCCATCAATTAGGGAGTTCGAGCGTAAAGACCATGTTTAGGTGGAAGAGCCGGTACCTAGTTGATAGGATGAAGATTTGGGAGGAGTCGACGAATAGTTGGAGAATGTTAACTGGGAGCTTCGGCAGGTGCAAGGCAGAGGTGTTGGAAGTGTAAAAAGGGAAGAAAGAAGGAGGTGCCGGCTTTTATAGGGAAAAAGAAGAAGTTGAAAAGGCTACATCCGGTGGAACCGGTCAAAGTCACAGCGTTCGGCATCGGCATATAATGACGTTCGGCAATTAAAGAGCGCTCGGTTTCCAGTGCATCGTTCGGCATTTATACCACGCTCGGCACACGCCTCAACTGCTGGTATTCTCAGAAAGGCATCTCCATTCGAAGTTAGTCAAGGATTTGAAATGGAACATGAAGGTTACACGAATCAAAGCGTATCACGATTCAGTCACGTAATACACTTTGGGGGGCAAGTGTTTCCTGGAGATTTGACCAGGCAATTAAGTACTCGACATCTATGAGAACTCGGCACCCAGGAGTACTCGACATCCAGGAGCACTCAGCATCCAGGAGCACTCCGCATCCAGGAGTACTCGGCATCTATGAGAACTCGGCACCCAGGAGTACTCGGCATCCAGGAGCACTCGGCATCCAGGAGCACTCGGCATCCAGGAGTACTCGGCACCCAGGAGCACTCGGCATCCAGGAGTACTCGGCACCCAGGAGCACTCGGCATCCAGGAGCACTCGGCATCCAGGAGTACTCGGCATCCTGGAGCATTCGGCATTAGAAGGCGTTCGGCGTATACGACTACTCGGCATGGCTGTATTGTTCGTCAAAAGCTATCGTTTGGCCAGAACCATCGTTCGGCCAGAGACATCGTTCAGCTAAAGGCAAACGTTCGGCCAATGCCATCGTTCAGCCAGTGCCATCGTTCGGTTAGAAGCATTGTTTGGTTAAAGCTATCGTTCGGCCAACACCAACGTTCGGCCAGAGACAACGTTCGATCAAGCGCTTCATTCGGCCAGAGGCACGTTCGGCTTCGATTGACATTCGTTCCACTCTTCCCATGCAGCAAGCATATCGTTCGGCATAGAGAAGGTGGTTCGGCATCATTATGTTCGGCCTATTTGGTTCGGCATACGGCGACCACTGTATTTGGGCCAGAGTGTTCGGCTGCCGAGCCCACCTGGGAAGTCCAACCCATCTTTGTCTCTAAATAGAGGGGCAGGGGCACAGTGAAAAGGACCTTTTTTGGGAGAACACTGGGGAGACTCTGCCATTTTTGAGACTCATCTTCTTTACTTAGCAACTTCATTCAAGCATTTGATCTAAGAATTATATTTGAAATCAATCATTAAGAAGATCAATAAAGTGAAACCTCAAAGTGGACGTAGGCAATTACGCTGAACCACTATAAATCTGGTGTTCTTACTTTCTGCATTTGAATTAGCATTGTCTTCCTTGTTTAATTTATCTTCATCACTTATATCTCTACACAATCTTTCTCTACGAGGTTAGTGACCAATTTTGGTGCTAACATAAAGTAAATAAATAATCACAGATCACAGACACGGAGTAATAAATGCAGCGGAAACAAAAGATAGTAGTTTATGAAGCTACTATATACATATCAGAGTTAAATCAGGTACAACAAAATGCTCGAATACAATAGTCAAATACAAGAATCAGAATACAATCACTGGAATCAACTGGATATCTGAAAGCTGGATAGATAGCTGGATCTCCAAGCGAAGCTCCAACTCCAAAGGTGAGTCTCGAATACTGGTACACTCAGTCTGACCCGAGCATAAAGCAAAACACAAAACACTCGAGTCAGGATTAACATTCTTATATCAATAAATCCAACTCAAGTGAAATAGCAACTGAAATACAAGTAACTCAAAGGATGTTTGGAATAACCATCCTTTAAGGATCCGTTAAACTATCTACTATGTAGTAGTGTACGATAAGTAGATAATGCCTATCAGTAATATAAAGTATCAAAATAGTGTTAAGGCGTCACCATTATTCCCCTTAACACAGTTTTATATAAGCATTATAGACTATACAGCACTGTAAACTCCACCGTAAACTAGTGGGATATCAGGGAGTACTCCATAGGTATAACACAAAACAAATCGTAGTGGTCGTTTATACAGGGATACAAGTATGACAAGGCACATGAGGCAATACCCAAGGTAGTGAAACTACCGTTTGCCTGATCCGGACTGGTGAGAACACATCGCCGCAGCGATCGCAACACCGCGAAACAACACTCCCAAATCAAGGGTGCACCAATCGACAACAAGTAATGAGTAGTTTTCGAAGAAGTGTGTTCGCTCGAGGCAGCTAACCCCATTTGGCCCGGCACGGCTCCTGTTTTAGTCATTTCCAATTTGACACAAGTGTCAAGGCTATCCATTATCGTTCTCTTTCTTCAGTCATCACATACATCATTCCAACCACTTCATTCTGGATCACACTCCGCGTATAGTTATTAAAGTGGTTTTCGGTTTAGACAGTGAGTATGTCCCTAACCGATTCCGGTCTCTTTAATAACTTTCGTAATTATTACACCGATTGGTCGTTTATTTATTTCAAAACCAAATCAAATTCAATTTCAAATAGAATTTGTAAATCAACATTTCATTTGTCTTTCTAGATCAATTTCCATAATTTACGTTTCAAAACTTCCACATTCATAATTTCAAAATCTTATAATACAATTTCGATTTCTATTTTAAACAATTCAAATATTGATTCAAGTTCGTATACAAGTTTCATTCCAAAATCATTTTCATTTAATTTAATTTAACATTCAAATCAATTTAAATTCATTTATTGATTTCATTCAGTATTCGTTAAGTTAATTTGTCATTCAAAACAATTTCTATTAAATTTCCAATTCATTAAATCAATTACTTAAGTTCAACTTCATTATATCAAAACTTCAAATTGAATTAAATTAGATTTGTCAAATCAATTCTTTAAATTACAAGTCTTACATTAATTTCAATAAATCACATTTTATTTCTTGTTAAAGAAATTCGATTTCACTTATTTATTTACTTGGTTACAATTTCAAAGCTTAATTAATAAAGAAACTAAACTTCACTTATTCAAGAAGTTCAATTCCACTTATTAAAGAATTCAATTTATTTAATTATTAAATAATTCAATCTTATTTAATTACTTAATAATTTCAAAACTTAATTATTAAATAATTTCAAACTTAATTATTAATAATTCCAAATTTAATTATTAAATAATTAATTTTAAAACAACGTTCATTCATCATCTACTATGTAAATATTTTGATTCAGATTATTAAATATTAACATTTCCTTTCATTTAAAATTCAAATTCCAACTTCGTTTCAAAACCATATTATTTATTCAATTAAAATCTTCATTTTATTTTACAATCAAATCATTGACCAATCGGGTTTTATTTAATTCTCTATCCTAAGTCAAGTTCATTTGGGTATTTATCATTTCAACCCGATTCCAATTCAATTCAAAATCAAAACATAGCAAAGGGAACTTGCAGTGTGATAACTAGGATGGTGTCAAAGTAAATAAACAAGCAATAACGACAATCAATATCAATCCAATAATCAATTCAAATAATCACGAAATAATCGTATTAATTTACATTTGTTGTTTATGCAAATTAATATAATTATTTCTAGAATCCACACTATCATTTCATGTAGATTAAAGATTTTTACACTAATTATTCTATGCAATTCTACACTTGACATCAATTATTAAATTTCATACTTCATCAATTAATACAACATAAATTCAAATGGTTCAAGTGTAATTAACCATTTTTCTACGTATCAATTAATTAAACATTTAAGGGGTCATATTGTACAAATTTAACTAATCAAATTCAACACATATGTCAATTCAAAATTTTAACTATCCTACGTCAATTTCAATTGCATAATATTTATCACTTTATACATTACAATTTACATCCAATATAAACAACAAACAATCAATCAATTATCAACCAAACGGGATTATCATCGTATAATCAACAGATAATGGTGTCAGATGTCACAGGTGAACTGATACAGGTAATAACATATAAAATAGTGTAAATAACTAACAACAGCATATTTCAATTGTCGTTTCAATTGAAATCAAATTTAATAAATAAAAGAACGTTAATCGTGAGTGATTGCTCACCTTTCGAGGCTAGAGACTTTGACAAAGAAACGAGCTATGAATCCAGGCACAAATTTTATAGCAAAGCACGATTGGACCCAAATTCAACGATCAAAGCTGATAATGAGAAATCGATGAGAAAATAAATCAGTTAAGATATATAGAAAATGTATATATATATATATTACTATTATTTTATAAAATTTAACTTAAGAGAAATATCAAAATAGAATGTAAAATCATTATTCTTAAGACACATACATTAAAATCAATATATATATATATAAATAATATTTGTATACCTATACTTTGATATTGTAATCACTTAACAATATATATGTATTCTGTAGATAGCTAATAATAAATTTAAATCTATACCTTTATATTGTATCCAGGTACCATAACAGTAAATATATAGTTATAAAATTTAACCACAAAGTAAAATTTATAATATGCATAATATGGAAAATCAGCCTTAAACACATACAGTTTACATAAATATCAAGTTGACATATACAGCAGCTAAAAGAAAATGATGTTGATGTAATCAATGTATAGACTAACTTATAAATATATAAATATATAACTTATATTTTAATAAAACAACACACATATAAAGATAGGCATACATACGCAGCACACATATAATAATACATATACGCACGCAACACCAATAAATAATACATATACACAGGCAACACACATAAAATAATATATATGCATTAGAAACATTTTATACAATATGGTTTGTAAAATATAAATATATAATAGAAAACAACTACTACAAACTTTATATACTTCATGCGTATATTTATACACTATACACTACTTGTATAGTATAGATATACACTCATAGCCTAAGTATAGCTTCTGACAGAACAGACATTGCTTTCGAACTTTCTATAACATGTATATATATTAGTATTTTCTTCAGAAATCTGTACAAAAGAAAATACATCCAGCCTTACCCTATGCTGCAACATATATTATAACGTAAATTATCATAACTTTATACATTTAAAACTTAGAACATGATATACGCAAAATAGAAAATAATATACAAACATACGCACCATACAAATACATACAAGCTGCTATCCACGCGGCTGTTGGCAAACAAGGGTTGACGAGGTTGATACGCGAGGAGGAGTGGTGGAGGGGGCTATCGCGTGAAGCTGGTGAGGGCGAGCTCGCCTGGGTGGAGATTTGTTGCCGCTGGGTTCACTGGTGGTCGGTTGCTGGATGTCGGCTTCACGCACTGGGGAGAGGGTGGAGGAAGTAGGCAATGGAGGGGACGGCTGGAGGGTGCAGCGGGCGTTTGGTGTCTCGGTCTGTGGGTGACGGCTTTCGCCGCTGGAGGGTGGTGGCTAACGTGATGGGTTCAACTGGGTGGAGCGGAGTGAGGCGGAGGCACATCGGCAAGAGGAGGATGGGTTAATGGGCGGCTGAGACGGCTGAGCTTCGGGAGGAGGGTGGTCGAGGTTGTCGTGTAGAGTGGAGGAAGCCGTGCTTGGTGGATGAAGAAGGCTTGGGCAAAAGAATTGGTGAATGTAAGCAACAGGCAAAATAAGTTGCAGGAAATTTTGGTGAGGAAGAGAGGTGAGGGAATGGGAGTGGTTTGAAAAAGAAATGAACTGATAATAAAGAAATGCAAATACCAATATAAAATTTTATATTTTCAAACCGATAGAAATAAATGCAGAGAGCCAACCATCAATGCATTGAAATGATGGAATACATTGAAATGATGGAATTGAAA
This sequence comes from Allium fistulosum, assembly GCA_030737815.1. Lineage (NCBI taxonomy): Eukaryota > Viridiplantae > Streptophyta > Magnoliopsida > Asparagales > Amaryllidaceae > Allium > Allium fistulosum. The sequence continues at coordinate 636,682,060 of CM060907.1, read as the reverse complement.
TGGCTAGCCACTGATTTGGCAGGAAGTAAACGCTAGTGACTATTGGGTTTGTACGGTTGAAAATAAAAGGCATAAATAACCCAAAAGTTAGAATTGGGTATCGGTACGCTAAATTGTTTTATCGATTTCATCGAGTACCGGACCTCAAAACACAGAAATGAATATACCGCAGAGATTAGCACGACGAGACGATCAAAACGGTATACAGATATCAGTGGTACGATTAAATTGTAAAATTCGAATTTTCTACTGGTGGAAAATGCAGCAAAAAGCTGAAAAATAAGATCGACGGAGTTAAAGAAGTCCGAATTTTGAAAAACGAAAAATGCCATCTCGCTCAGAAGATGATTTAGAATTTTTCTATGTAAAAATATTTAGGTTTCGAAAACGTTTTATTTTCATCGCTTTTTAACTGATTAAATTGAAGTAAATTACACACGAAATAAACTTTCATGTTTTCGGATGTAAATTTACCAGTTGCTATGTTTAACTAGACGCATTTCAAATATCAAATTTTATTTCAAAATTTTATCGTTTAAAATTTCACAAAATTTCAACTAATTACGTTATTAAAACAGTTAAAATTTACGGGTCGTTACAACACGTGTATTATGATTGCATGGATACTTACTACATTCTGAATAATACTCTCAAAATCTTTAACTTTAATTTTACAACTAAAATTACTGATTGTGATTACTATTGGAATAATTTAAGATTTAAATTTAAAAAGGAAATAGATTTTTACTTGATACTTTATTCATTATAATTTGTTGGTATATTTGGTTTGAGAGAAACCAGAGACTTTTTAATAATAATAATAATAATAATAATAATAGTCATTTTAATAAATTGGTTTTTATTATATCATCATTTTGTTTTAATTGGATCTCAAATACTAAATACAGATTAGCTAAAATTAATCATTTCAAAGGATATCTTAATAAGGTTAGTAATAGTATTAAAAAATTTAAACATAATAATAACATTTTTAATATTAATAATTATAGCATTAACATTTTTTCTAATTTGAATGATGTTTTTTACTAATTATCATAATGTCCTTTTGATTAAAGGAACGTAAGGACAATTTTTACATTGTTTTAATTTATAGGAATGTAACTTTTTCTTTTGTTAATCTTTTGTATACCTTTAGTGTTGGTTAAGATGATGCATTATGAGTTTGGATTCCTTTTAAGTCTGCTTCTTATTTTGTCGCTTTTCCATCTTATAATTTTAGATATAGTATTACTACTTTTTCTTCATTAATACACACATATATATATATATATATTTCATTTATATACATATATATATATATGTATTACTCTTATAATTTTATTTAGTTCCATTTTCAGATTCAGGTTTAGGCCAAAAACGGTACTAGATTACTATTTGCAGGTTCTCAGGATTGCTGCTGACAGGATTTTAGCGAGACGTTCATCCTGGACCTTCCGCTTTTGCAGTGAGGAGTTCTTCTACGTCTACAGAGTGGCGCTATACATTCAGGATCATACGCATTTACAGTGAGGCGTTCTTTCCATTACTTTCACATCGACAGAGTGGCGTACTTCATTCTGGATCATTCCCATTTGCAGCGAGGCGTTCTTTCTGGATTTTTCGTGTTTACATCGAAGTGTTTTTCTCTCTCAGATGGAGTTACCTTCAGATTTCATCCGCACTGAGTTGCTTCATGGTTTTTGGGTACTTCTAACACCTCATTACGGGCGATGGCCTTGTCGGAGCTCGATAATGAGGTGTAATGGGCAATGGCATTGCCGGAGCTCATTCTAGTTGTACTTGAGTCCTATACATTGTTATTTGTATTTTGATTAGCTACCTGCCAGGCATGTTGGCAGCACCTTTGTTTCAGTGTTATATATACACACACATGTGTGTTCTCTTCTACTTTAGAGGATCACACATTTCTCTCAAAATTAACCTTTAATTAATTTATTCAATTAAACAATTTTGATTAAATTTTATTAATTTCAAAATTTATCTTACGTTATCCTAAACATTTTAAAATAACATAACATATATCAACATATATAATGTATGCATGTATGTATTAATTAATTAACATATTTAATTAATTCATTTTATTAATCTTATTAATGAATTTAAATTTTGAAATTAGCATATAAATATTTTCAAACATTTTGAAAATATCGTCATCCTTTCGAACATTTTGAAAACTTATGTTGTATTATGACTTTTAAACATGTTTTTATTTTAATTTCCAAAACAATTTTGAAAACTAGCCTAAGGCCCAATTCAAATTGGTCCTTTTCTATTAGGGGCAACCTTTGGACTCACTCACCTTTCAGGCCAGGCTGGTAACCAGGTAGGACAAGTACTTGATTACCCAATTCCAAGCCTAGACGCTACCTTTCTAGACACCATACTTAGTAGGCAAGTTTAATTAGTTAGCCCTAATATGACTAGTTTAGACCGCATAGGCTATTGGGATTTGATACCATTGAAGGAACTGGGCCAGCCCGCAGCGGAAGAAATGAGTGAATTTCAAAAAAAATTACCATTTTGGATCTTTAATGGGCCTACAAAGTCTAAATTTCATTTAGAACTTATCTAAATTTTGTTTAAATAAAATCTTGTATTCTATTTAAAATGGTTAAAGGTAAGTTTAAATAAATTTAATTTCAAATGTATAATGTATCAAATACACCTAACATTTATTTATAAGTGTTAATGTATAGGGAATGAAACCTTTCATTTCTTTCCCTAAAATAAGAATTAATTGAGAGCATTAATTGTATTAAATGGAGAGAGAAACCTTTCATTTTCTCTCTTTAATTAGAATTGATTAATTCATTAAATGTCATTATTAATAATTTATTCATGGCAATATTTATTACTATGTCCATATGTATTCTAACTGTAAAATTTGTAGTTTGAGATTTACTTAATTTTATTTTATTTATTTATAAAGTGTGTATATATATATATATATGTATGTATGTATGTATGTATCATATACATATATATACATACATATATGTGTGTGCATGTGTAACATCATAATCCGTGAAGGGTATAATGTGCCCGTATATAGATGCTGGGATTTACATTGCAATGGACACATTAGCTTATTTTGTATGTACTGTAATTTTTCTAAATATGTGTTTGTATGATATGTCAAAACGAAATACTAATATATGTACACATATGTGTGTGTGTAATTTATTGAATAAAATAATTTCTGCCATAACAAATTAATGTAAAATAATTATATGATAATAATACAAGTTTTTAAAATATTAGAAAATCTAGAAACACATTTTGGGCTTAAGATTAATTTATGGAATTTTTACAATTAAAATAATATTTATTATTAAATAATTGATAATAACCCGTAATCAAATTAATTCTTAAAAGTAGGAAATCAAGTTGAAAAATTCTTAAAAAATTTATGAAGGTATCTGAGACATATTTTGGGCTTAAAAAAAATTCTAAAATTTTCTCAACTGAAATTGTATTTTTAATTAAATAATAAATTGCATTTCGAAAATAAATTAATTCAAAAAATTAATAAATTAAGTTATGAAAATTTAATAACTTTTCCAAAGGTTCCAAATACATATTTAAGCCTTAAAAAAACTTTCTAGAATTTTTTCAGTTGAAATTATATTTTTAATTAAATAATTGGTTGTAGGCCGAAAGTAAATTAATTTTTAAAAATAACAAATTAAGTTTAAAAAATCCGAAAATTTTACTGTAATCTTATTACATGGTGCAGCAAATAAAACAAATATATAATTGAAATCATGAACCATTAAATATTTTATTCATAATAAACAATTCACAAAATCATTAAATAATAATAAAATATGTATATGCATATTTAATAAAATATTTTTATATTTTACGATTCATAATAGGTAAAATTCATCATAAGAAATTTTAATATTAAATATATATGATATAGAAACACATATACAATTATACATATCTGTAATTTGTAGATTTGTACACATTTAGTCTAGATCTATATATATATATATATAAATCAATAAACAAAATATTATAACAAGCACATAACCAATCTAATTGTAACAAACGCATGTACCCAAAAAAATATCACCTAATCTAAACAATAAATAGATCTGAATACAAACAAAGGATTTGGATGTAAATCAATTTTTATATGATAAACTTAAAATCAAAACAATGATAATAAATAAAAGTGCACCTCCTAATGAAGCCTTTGAGTCAACGTTGAACAAAGATTTCTCTTCTAAGAACAATTCACAATCCGTTAAGTTGTTGATCTGGGATTGGAGACCTTCTACTACAAATTAGTATTTTTAATTTTTAATTGGATTTAAGAATTTTAGGGATGATTTTAGAGGAAAGTTGCTGCCGTTAAAATGAGGAAGAGAGAGAAGAAAGTGGTGGCTTAAAAATGAATTATCTTATAATTATGGTTTTGAGATTGGCTTTTATATGGATAGGACAAGAGAGCAAACAATAATCTTAACCACACATCTCAAAACCTAATCATACATGCTGTATCCACCTCCTATCTTTCTCCAAACCAATGCATATCCTCTCCAAATCTCATAGGTTATGAGCCCATTTAACCAAAATTAAATATGTACAATCATATTTAACATATTTTGTTATCGATATCTCATATCAATCAATATATTCATAACTTTTATAAATATATGCAACAATTTTATTTCTCAAATCACATTCATAATTAATATTTCATAAATATTAATTTATTTAATTAATTTATAACAATTATAAACTAATTAAATTATTTGGTTTAAAGAGAATTCATCGTTTCGATTATGTGACTCTTGGGTGTAAATTTGGTCGGCGATTAACGTCGAACTATTCGAACGTTCACATTAACGCTTCACTTAGCAGGTGGTGTGATATTATGGCCAAAATTAGCGCTTAAATTTTTTTGGAAAATTCTCATTTTAATTTAATAACTGTTACCTAGTTGTGACAATTTTTTACACCAATTCTCTTCATCAAAACTATATCATTTTGGACTTGCTGAATTTGGTAATGGTCAAAATTCCAACGTCATCCAAATTCAACTCTATAATCCAAACACAAAGTCCTTGGTTCAATAATAACAATTATTATCAACCGACCTACTCTGGCCAGAGATTTTGACTTTGGGTTGACTTGAGTTGACCATGATACTAACCCTATATAACTGAGGAGACGAATCCTCTCTTGAATAGTGCTTCACTTCCAGTACTTCCACTCGCCCCAACTATAGTCACTAGATGGACATTATTTCATGATTTGACTATAATCAAAGTGGAGCTTTCATATTGAAGATTCACGGTATTCTCAAGTTGAAAGAACTATGTAAATTAGTCACATTGATATTTTCTATTTGACCTTAGTTATATTAACTGACTAAAAACTACCGAGTGAGTCGTTCCATAATTATCCAATAACTATTAGTACGTAACCCCTAAGTGCTCCCAGCAGTCATAAGTAATACACTGCTCAACATTTGAAGAGCATTACGTACTCTAGTCTCGATGGATACATCGATACCCAGTCTCGATGCATCTTGACTAGGAACATTTAAAATGATATATTTCTTTCATTGTGATAAATTACTCACGGTTACAACACTTTGTAACTACTATCACAAAAATACCATTTATGGTTTTTCTATTAAATATACTTATAATTAAATTAATTAATTAATATAACCACATTATATCAAGTATATAATAGAAGGAAAACACCTTTATTTCGAACAAGATTGGTCAACGAGTTAGATATATCTAATAAATTACATAATTGCCGCCTAGGGCATACCCCTAACTCTATTAGTATATTGATTACCGTGAGCTGAATGGGATGATGAAAAAGTACCCACTCCAGCTTATTAATGTCTTACTCGATCAACTCTATAACACAAAAGTGTCCTCTCAGTTGGACCTTGAGATAGGATTTTATCTAATAAGAGTATCTAGAGAGAGAGTGCCGAACACAGCATTTCATATGCTAACCTTGATTTTTTTGATTGGTTGTTATGTCGTTCGAGCTAACCAATATGTTGGCATGCTTTGTTGATCTCATTAACCATGTTTCGAGGGATCACTTGAGTGAGTCCGTGCTTGTGTTCGTTGATGACACTTTCATCTATTCTAGACGAAAGAAGAGCACAAGGCATGATTGATGGTTGTATTATATATGTTGAGAAATCACCGACTACTGGTGAGATTTTCGAAGTATCACTTCCGTAGGAGGGAAGTGAGGTGCTTGGGTTACGTTGTTTCGGAGTAGGACATCACTATAGATCCTATGAAGGTTGCGGCAGTCCAGGATTTTAAACAGACCTAAAAGTGTTACAGATGAGAAGTTTACTTGGATTGAGAGATGTTATATATGTTTTACCAATGACTTCTCAAAGGCAATGACTTCTCAAAGGCAATGACACCGTTAACCGATTTGATGAGAAGAATCAGGCTTTTTATTTAGGACACGAGGTGCGTACATGCGTTAGTGAGTTTGACAAAGAGTTGATGAGTGCAGCGATGTTAGTCATTCCGAGCGGGAATGAGGACACTACAAGAAAAATGGATTTTTATAACGCGAATAGATAACGCTTTATTTTATTATGTTATTATTTGGTATAATTTGTTTGATTTACAGGAGGAAATGAACTTGGTAACGCTCTCTCCCCCAAATTATTTTCATGCCCGCCTATTTGTTAAATTACTTCCCTCTTCCTCCAATTGTTTCTCTTTTCCCTCTTCCCACTTTATCATTTTATTTCCTCAAATCCTTCGACACAAAATCCACCTACCCCAGCTATCGTCGGTATTCGCATGCCTCGAAAAAGCTGCTGCTTGGATTTTCAAAACCTATCTCGATGCCTGCTTGAGTCAATGAACACGGCGTCTGTAACGACCCTGAATTTTGAACAATTTAAATTGAAAATATTTAATTAATTTTAAATATTTGAATGATGATTTGACTTGAATTTCAAATTATCAGAATGAATTGGCGATTAAATTTTTGAATTTAATCTATTGAAAGTTGAATAAAATTTGAATCTTCAATTTTAAGCCGGTTAAAAATAATTTAAAGGCTTAGAAAATTCATATTGATAATACTGGAGATAATAGAAGCTTCAGAATTGATTTTAAAAGCGATTTGTTCCGTTTTGAAATTGTATCGTTTAAATTGAATTTAAAAATAGCCTTCCGAGGCAGAGTCTCGGAATTTGACGAAACAAGTTTCATTGGGTCCGTAATATTGAATTATTACTGGATTTCAATTTTCGTATTTATCGGAATTGTTTTATGAACATACGGCGTATAAACGCGTATGAAATTTAATTGAATTCAATTTGAATTTCTGTAACAACTGGGGTTTTGCCCAAAATTTTAATCATCAATAAACGATTAAAGTTGACAGGTATTTGCTGTTTATTGTTGAAATTTTTATAACGATAAAATCTTCGTAAATTAACGATTTAATATCGATTGTTAATTTCTGTTTGAATTTGGAAATTGTAAATCGATTGAAATTCTTTTATTTAAATTTTTATTTGTACGAATGAATATATATATATAGTTTAGATTTTAACAACAAAATTAAACAAAAACAAAATTTGATTTAAAAAGAAAATAAAATAAAAACCATACCCTATACCATACCCAACCCATATCAGCCCATACCCTTTGTCTCGTTTAAAACCCTATACCCGATCCCCTTTCATTCTCATTCGAAACCCTAAAATAAATCAATCGAAGAAAAAATGGCGGCCTTGTTCTTTTTTCCTCTGCTAAAACACGTCGCCCCCTTCTCTCTTCAGTCATACGAAAGAAAACCTAACCCTAAATCGATTCGCCTCTTCTTCAAATCAATGGCTGCTCCTCAAATAAATTTCGATGCTTTTGCCACCCACGCTAATGCTATCAGCTGTCCATTGTGTTAGCCTTGGAGCACCATTCGAATCATACAAGCGTTTTCGAAATCACCTCGAGAGCATCGTCGTCTAACCCAGCTAGCAACAGTGAGTTTTTCTCACGATTAATCTTGTTCAAGTTTTTAAATTTGGTTGAGTTGGGTGTTTGGTTGTATGCTATTATTTGTGTTGCTTTGGTCAGATGTTTTTGCGAGTGATTCACTTATATATGGATATTTGGTTGCCTGTTTATATCTGGAAGATGTGAGCAATCCCTCTTTCATTTGCCTATACTCTTTGATATTATATTGATGATGCTCTGGAATGATTGTTAATATGCCTGGATGTTGTTTAAGTGTGAATGGTATGTATATATGTTGACACTTTTGGGTGTGAATGGCTGATATCAACTCTGTGTAGTTACAGAGCTTAAAATCTAATCAAATCCAATATCTCATTTTCAAATCTATGATAGACTTAGGAATTCAAAAAGAGATTTGTTTGTTTAAACATAAATGAAGTTTAAAACATATAAAATTAAGTAATAGGGGTTTGAAATTTATCTGGATATAAGAAATACAGAAGAAAAAAAAAGAGAAAAAAAACTTTGTAAACTGTTAAACTCAAATATCATAATTGTTTGGTTCTCTGTTCAAACATGACTGGTGAGCAAATTTTCTATTTAGAACTTTAAAAATCTGGATGTGTGATTGGAAGTTAAGTTATTATAGAAATGCTTGATGTGCCTGCATGATTATGTTATGTATGCATATATATGATGATATATATGTGTTCAGGTATACACATATAGTTCCCTGTTATAGTTACAGGTTTTCAAAAAAAAATATAAAATAAAAATAAAAATCAAACTCTCTCTGTCCAATCAGTATTAGGCTAGGGAATTTGAAGAAAAATGATAATAGTAAAAGTAACTTCATTGTTAGAAGCAAAACAATTCAAACCATCAGATCAAAAGCCTGAAAGACAAGCAAGATTAACTTCAACAGTATCAAGTTCCAGGCCTAAATTTTATTTATCTGTTCTCTGTTATGTATCAAGTGAGTAACACTTAAAAAAAAACTAAAGAATCTGGATTTGGTTGCATTGATTCTTATACATCACTGTGATGAAAAAAAAATATGATGAGGACAGACACTACATATATGATTTTTGCATAGACCCATGTGTTCATGTGTGTATAAATGGTTGTTGGGTGTTGTTTGCTTCCTTTTGCTCTGTTAAGTGAATTTAAATTGATGAGAACTGATACTATACTGGGTCATAAGGAAGAAAACAAAACAGAGGCTTCATTTAGTCTTGGCATACTTCCCTGTTAAATAAATTTAACTGATATGAACAGACTACCCACTTGATTTGAGCTGCCATTGTGATGTTATAGGTTTTTATTGTAAACTGCACTTATATATATGTCCATACATATACATATACATTTCTGTGTACATGTGTATGTGTGTGGCTATGTACTTTCATGATGGACTGTTATGATGCACTTGTTATTAGTACATTATCCCTTGGCACATTTGATCCATTTCATCTGATCCTAGCTACTGAATTGGTCCACTTGTGTATGCCATATACACACATATACTTATGTGTATATATGCGTGTTTAGTGGTTACCTTTGCTCCTTTTACTTGCCAGTTCTGTTTTGTGCCTATATTTGTGACTTCTTTTTAAGGTTGCATTTCAACCCAGTTGCCTTTGTTAACCATGTTGCTGCCTATATCTGCATACTTTGCTAGTTTAAATTTTTGGTCATATTCATCCCCTCGGTCTATTCTTGGTTGCCCCAGTTTGTTTGGGTTGATCTAACCCTGGGATCTGCTGTAGCATTTTGGTCCCATAACTTTGCCGAGTTGTGTTTTGTTTACTGAATTTGGGCTTTACATTTGTTAAAGGTGCATACATGTGTACATTCACATATACATGTGTGTGTATACAGGTATGTGCTGTTTGTTGCCTGTTACTTTTGAGTATGCTGGCTTTGTTGTTATTTGTTTCTATGACTTGTGTGCGATCAGTAGTGGTTTTCGATTTGTTGGGCCTTTACTTCATTTACACTTTCATTTATGTGGACTGATTCAGTCTATTTTGTTATCTCTGCTGTCTATATTGCACTATTAACCCTGTTGGGCTGTTACCATTATATTCAGTTCATTGCAAATTTATTTACTTGAATTAAGATTAATCCTGACTCGAGTGTTTTGTGTTTTGCATAAAACGCTCGGGTCAGACCGAGTGTTTGCAGCTTGAAGGTTTTCAGGCAGCGAAGTTAGAGAGTGGAGAAACGCTCATCTTAGTTCGGGGATTTTTCTGAAGACTTTATATGCAGAAAAAAAGAATTAAAAATTTGTATTTTAAAAATATTCCGCTGTATCAATTTAATAAATTGTATAAACTCTGATGTATTCTAAAAAGATTTATAGTAATGAAATAAATTCTCATTCGTTTTAATTCATTGTTATTATTCTGTGTTTCTGTGGCTGATTCTGTTTAAACCTTATAAACTAAATAACAATTCGTCTTTTTGAACGTTTTTAGTTGGTTTAATCACCGACTAGAGGCGGTCAGAAAGGGGGAATGTTACAAGGTGGTATCAGAGCTTTGGTTTACACAAAGCTTAGTTTATGATGTTTAATATGAATAGTTACTAGAAACACTTTAAAAAAGGAAACGTTTTTCAAATTTAAAGAAGTATAAAATTGTCTTTGAAAATGAAGATTTTTAACTTAAGAAAAGTTAAATTGAATTGAATTAGTATTAATAAATGAATGGATTTGAAATTTAACTAAAGGAAGTTAAATAAATTGAACTGGATTAGATAAATTATTGAGATGGAAATTTAAACTTAAAAGATAAGTGATTATATAATATGAATTGGAAAGTTTAAATTAATAAGTTGTTTAACTTATAAAATGAGAAATTTAAGTAAAACCAGTTTTTAAATGGTTAAACGGTTTTGTTAAGTAAAACAAAATCTGAATTTTGAAATGTGATATGAATTTGACTTTAGTAAAAGTTAAATAAAATAGAATTTCAAATAACTTAGAGACGAACTTAAGTTTTATGGTGAAAATAAGCCAAGTGAAGATAAAATGAAACATGACTTAAGTAATGTTGAATGAGATTGAATTTGATATCAAAATGAATTGATAAAGTGAAGAATGAATATGAAATTGAGTTATATAAAGGAAATTCAACTTTAATTGTAAAAGTGAATTTGTGAATATGGTGAGTATAAGAATTCAATCTGAATTAGAATATAAACCAATTGAAATTAAGTGTGTTGAACCAAATTGAATATAAGCAAAGTAAATAAATTTGGTTAAATGTGCATTGGTTGCTAGTTGATCGTATGGAAATTCATTAAGTATTAATGAAATTGAATTAATGGAAATTGAAAGCTATGTAAATTGAATTCAAATTGAAAGATAAGTAAATTTAAAGAGAATCAAATTTGATTTGAATTGAAGCAAACTAACTTGAATGTAAATTAGTGAAAGTGAACTAATTGAATATGAATGAATGTTAGTAAAATCCAATGTGAATGAATCAAATGTGATTAAATTGAAAACCAAATCGATGAAGGATTTACTAAAGAACTAGTTGATTATTTTGGAAATGGAAAACTGATAAATTTATATAATAGTTTAAATTGGAATTTTTGAATTATTATAAACGAGCTATATTGAAGATTTGAAAGTGTTGATAAAATATTGGAATTATAAATTGAAATTGTATAAGCGTAAAAGTGAAATATTTAATGGATTTCATAAGTGGATGAAAAGTTTCAGAATTAAAAGTTTTATAATGTGAAGTTATAAAATGAATCGAAGTTGCGAAATAAAATAATTTATAAGTAATTTACTTGTAAATTAAAATTCTGATATAAAACTGAGTTATGAAGGAATTGGTTAATAAAGCAATTTCTATAAATTGAAGTCTTTATGAATAGGAATAGAATTTATAAACGTTGTTTATAAATTCGAAACTGACTTATTTTGATAAGTAAAATTCTGTATAGTTTGTTAAACGATGTATATTCACAATTCTGGACTGTGAATATATCATTGGATAAAATGGACATGTTTTTGGGAAAGTGATATTTTTAAAACGAAGTTAATTGTTTTAAAAAGATGTTTTAAAAGGCATTGAATATCGAAACCATAGATTTCAACATTCATTGTTGAAATAGACGTTTTCGAATATAAGGAAATGGTGGACTATAACACTGTTGTTATAGTAAATGATTTCCGAAAGGAAATGTTTTGTATAGTATTGGGATTTATACATCTATCTAAATTTCGATCCCTATACTAGTGATTTTGAGTTGTCGTAACGATGTTTTACGTAACATTCTTTTTGACTCAAATAAATATGTGAAAGAGAATGATTTCCTTAAAGATGAAATATATACTTGATTTTGATTTAAGTATATCGAATATTTTCAAATGTTGAAAATAAATGGATTTGTGAATTACTTATTTTTAAATAAGTATGGAAATGTTTTTCCAATATGAAATGAAATGTTGTGAATATATTCCGTAAGGGATAAATGATTTGAAATTCATTTTTGAAGTCGAAGTTGAAAAGTTAAATGAGAATTTGAACAATTTGTTCAATTTGAAATTTTTCAAAAGATTGAATCGTTGAGTTAAAATTGAGTTTAACTTCGACATCAAAGACAATATAAGTTGAGCTTTGAATTTCAGATGATGATTTGGATTGCATGTCTAACATTGTGAATTGATGACATAGCAATTGATCTCTATTAAATATATATCTGTTGGTGGCGGAGAATTTATTCTCTTAGCTTAACACCCTTCTCTGAGACGTACGAGCTCAGAGGTTATATATCGATAGACATCAATTCTGTGTTGAGAATTGACGATGTAAGCGTGAAATCCAAATTGAATGTGAAAGTCGATAATGAATGGAATTATGAATATGAATTAGGTTTGAGATAACCTTAAAATTTCTAAATCGACTTAGAGGAAAATTTTGAAATCCTCTATTTTGTTATGAATATGGAATATGTAAGTTTCAGAACTTATATATATGAATACGGTAAATTTGAAACCGTTAGTTTAGAAAGACATTGTTATGGAAATCTTATGTATGTTTACATAGATGTTATATGTACGAAATGTGAAATGAAAGTACTACATATATGATATTATGTTTTCTAAACTGAGGATGTGGAAAAGTACCTTCCATTTATTATTAGAGAAGGTATTGGAACTCGTGAAGAGTGTCCATTTGAAATTCGTAGCTACGTAGAATTTCCATTTAGTCAGAGTGACTATTTGAATCGGAAATCCTTCGCGATAGATCATCGTGATGAGATTAGATTTGATTGATGATTAGCGTAATTTGAGGGGCGAGATGCCTACAGTTACAAGCGATTCCATTGGGATAATGGCGCAACCGCCGAGTAAACTGCAATCTAAATGCCAAGCGAAATTCGAGGGGCGAGATGCCTACGGTTACAAGCGATTCTACTGGTATAGTAGCGTAACCGCCGTGTGGACCGCGATCTATGGCAACAACCATGGCGAAATTCAAGAGAGATGTGAAATCTACGGTTACAAGCGATTCTACTGAGATAGTAGCGTAACCGCCAGGTAAACTGTGATCCATGGGGGAACGTGCTTTCCATATCCATTTTTAAAAGGATTTTTAAAAAGTATTTTCACTGGGAATTGAAGCAAGTATATTTAGTACTTGGAGATTTTTAGACCTGCGCCTGGCCAGCGTATGTCTAATGTCTGTGAGAACGAACATGGACTTGTTAAATTTCGAGTTAGCAAGTATTTTCAAACTGTAAATAGCAAATCAATGATTTGAAAGTAGAATTACAATAATTCCTACCAAATAAATTAAGAAAGAGGATCTTTGTAATGTTTTGAAAGTCCACAGCTTTGGAAGATATATATTATGAAAATCTCTAACGTGAAGAATTTTAAAGTTTGAATCTGAGTTATAAGTCGAAAATTTGGTAAAAGACTTTTGCGTTTTGATTTTTAGAAACCAATAAACAAAGGAGATAATGAACAAAGCTAGTGAGATTAAATCGAATGGAATGAATTCTACATATATTCATTTAATTGTAATAAGCTTCAAGCTTAGTAAAAAAATTTTAGTAGAGTATAAATATTAATGAAATTTTAACAACTTTTCCTTTTCGTGGACGAAAAGTTTTTAAGGAGGGGAGTTTGTAACGACCCTGAATTTTGAACAATTTAAATTGAAAATATTTAATTAATTTTAAATATTTGAATGATGATTTGACTTGAATTTCAAATTATCAGAATGAATTGGCGATTAAATTTTTGAATTTAATCTATTGAAAGTTGAATAAAATTTGAATCTTCAATTTTAAGCCGGTTAAAAATAATTTAAAGGCTTAGAAAATTCATATTGATAATACTGGAGATAATAGAAGCTTCAGAATTGATTTTAAAAGCGATTTGTTCCGTTTTGAAATTGTATCGTTTAAATTGAATTTAAAAATAGCCTTCCGAGGCAGAGTCTCGGAATTTGACGAAACAAGTTTCATTGGGTCCGTAATATTGAATTATTACTGGATTTCAATTTTCGTATTTATCGGAATTGTTTTATGAACATACGGCGTATAAACGCGTATGAAATTTAATTGAATTCAATTTGAATTTCTGTAACAACTGGGGTTTTGCCCAAAATTTTAATCATCAATAAACGATTAAAGTTGACAGGTATTTGCTGTTTATTGTTGAAATTTTTATAACGATAAAATCTTCGTAAATTAACGATTTAATATCGATTGTTAATTTCTGTTTGAATTTGGAAATTGTAAATCGATTGAAATTCTTTTATTTAAATTTTTATTTGTACGAATGAATATATATATATAGTTTAGATTTTAACAACAAAATTAAACAAAAACAAAATTTGATTTAAAAAGAAAATAAAATAAAAACCATACCCTATACCATACCCAACCCATATCAGCCCATACCCTTTGTCTCGTTTAAAACCCTATACCCGATCCCCTTTCATTCTCATTCGAAACCCTAAAATAAATCAATCGAAGAAAAAATGGCGGCCTTGTTCTTTTTTCCTCTGCTAAAACACGTCGCCCCCTTCTCTCTTCAGTCATACGAAAGAAAACCTAACCCTAAATCGATTCGCCTCTTCTTCAAATCAATGGCTGCTCCTCAAATAAATTTCGATGCTTTTGCCACCCACGCTAATGCTATCAGCTGTCCATTGTGTTAGCCTTGGAGCACCATTCGAATCATACAAGCGTTTTCGAAATCACCTCGAGAGCATCGTCGTCTAACCCAGCTAGCAACAGTGAGTTTTTCTCACGATTAATCTTGTTCAAGTTTTTAAATTTGGTTGAGTTGGGTGTTTGGTTGTATGCTATTATTTGTGTTGCTTTGGTCAGATGTTTTTGCGAGTGATTCACTTATATATGGATATTTGGTTGCCTGTTTATATCTGGAAGATGTGAGCAATCCCTCTTTCATTTGCCTATACTCTTTGATATTATATTGATGATGCTCTGGAATGATTGTTAATATGCCTGGATGTTGTTTAAGTGTGAATGGTATGTATATATGTTGACACTTTTGGGTGTGAATGGCTGATATCAACTCTGTGTAGTTACAGAGCTTAAAATCTAATCAAATCCAATATCTCATTTTCAAATCTATGATAGACTTAGGAATTCAAAAAGAGATTTGTTTGTTTAAACATAAATGAAGTTTAAAACATATAAAATTAAGTAATAGGGGTTTGAAATTTATCTGGATATAAGAAATACAGAAGAAAAAAAAAAGAGAAAAAAAACTTTGTAAACTGTTAAACTCAAATATCATAATTGTTTGGTTCTCTGTTCAAACATGACTGGTGAGCAAATTTTCTATTTAGAACTTTAAAAATCTGGATGTGTGATTGGAAGTTAAGTTATTATAGAAATGCTTGATGTGCCTGCATGATTATGTTATGTATGCATATATATGATGATATATATGTGTTCAGGTATACACATATAGTTCCCTGTTATAGTTACAGGTTTTCAAAAAAAAATATAAAATAAAAATAAAAATCAAACTCTCTCTGTCCAATCAGTATTAGGCTAGGGAATTTGAAGAAAAATGATAATAGTAAAAGTAACTTCATTGTTAGAAGCAAAACAATTCAAACCATCAGATCAAAAGCCTGAAAGACAAGCAAGATTAACTTCAACAGTATCAAGTTCCAGGCCTAAATTTTATTTATCTGTTCTCTATTATGTATCAAGTGAGTAACACTTAAAAAAAAAACTAAAGAATCTGGATTTGGTTGCATTGATTCTTATACATCACTGTGATGAAAAAAAATATGATGAGGACAGACACTACATATATGATTTTTGCATAGACCCATGTGTTCATGTGTGTATAAATGGTTGTTGGGTGTTGTTTGCTTCCTTTTGCTCTGTTAAGTGAATTTAAATTGATGAGAACTGATACTATACTGGGTCATAAGGAAGAAAACAAAACAGAGGCTTCATTTAGTCTTGGCATACTTCCCTGTTAAATAAATTTAACTGATATGAACAGACTACCCACTTGATTTGAGCTGCCATTGTGATGTTATAGGTTTTTATTGTAAACTGCACTTATATATATGTCCATACATATACATATACATTTCTGTGTACATGTGTATGTGTGTGGCTGTGTACTTTCATGATGGACTGTTATGATGCACTTGTTATTAGTACATTATCCCTTGGCACATTTGATCCATTTCATCTGATCCTAGCTACTGAATTGGTCCACTTGTGTATGCCATATACACACATATACTTATGTGTATATATGCGTGTTTAGTGGTTACCTTTGCTCCTTTTACTTGCCAGTTCTGTTTTGTGCCTATATTTGTGACTTCTTTTTAAGGTTGCATTTCAACCCAGTTGCCTTTGTTAACCATGTTGCTGCCTATATCTGCATACTCTGCTAGTTTAAATTTTTGGTCATATTCATCCCCTCGGTCTATTCTTGGTTGCCCCAGTTTGTTTGGGTTGATCTAACCCTGGGATCTGCTGTAGCATTTTGGTCCCATAACTTTGCCGAGTTGTGTTTTGTTTACTGAATTTGGGCTTTACATTTGTTAAAGGTGCATACATGTGTACATTCACATATACATGTGTGTGTATACAGGTATGTGCTGTTTGTTGCCTGTTACTTTTGAGTATGCTGGCTTTGTTGTTATTTGTTTCTATGACTTGTGTGCGATCAGTAGTGGTTTTCGATTTGTTGGGCCTTTACTTCATTTACACTTTCATTTATGTGGACTGATTCAGTCTATTTTGTTATCTCTACTGTCTATATTGCACTATTAACCCTGTTGGGCTGTTACCATTATATTCAGTTCATTGCAAATTTATTTACTTGAATTAAGATTAATCCTGACTCGAGTGTTTTGTGTTTTGCATAAAACGCTCGGGTCAGACCGAGTGTTTGCAGCTTGAAGGTTTTCAGGCAGCGAAGTTAGAGAGTGGAGAAACGCTCATCTTAGTTCGGGGATTTTTCTGAAGACTTTATATGCAGAAAAAAAGAATTAAAAATTTGTATTTTAAAAATATTCCGCTGTATCAATTTAATAAATTGTATAAACTCTGATGTATTCTAAAAAGATTTATAGTAATGAAATAAATTCTCATTCGTTTTAATTCATTGTTATTATTCTGTGTTTCTGTGGCTGATTCTGTTTAAACCTTATAAACTAAATAACAATTCGTCTTTTTGAACGTTTTTAGTTGGTTTAATCACCGACTAGAGGCGGTCAGAAAGGGGGAATGTTACAGCGTCAGTTTGCGATCTGATGAACTCGAGATGGATCGCTGATAAGAGGTAACAATTCATTGTTGATTTCTGATTTAGATCTAGAGGTTGCATGATGGTCGATATCAACTATAGATATTAGATTTTAGTAATCATTTCCCTCTTATAAATATTAACAAATAAACATCGCTTCTAGCAGTCTTCATCACTTGTCTTCATCTCTTTGTTTAGATTATTCTTTCAAATTTTACGTTATTCATTCATGGAAATTAATTGGAGGTAATGGGGGCGATGATGATAGAAATAGTCATGCGCCACTCTGATGTTGATGAAAAGCGACTGTTACCCATTTTTATTCTCTGACCTCCTTCCATTTCACTATTTTTCATAATAATCTGTATTTATTTCAATAATTTTTCTATAGCAATCTATATTTAGTTTGTAAATTTATTTAACAGAAAATATAATTTGGTTAAATTTGCGAACATGGACCAAATGATGTGGGTCTTAAAGACACGACCATGTTGTGGACTGAATTGAATGCATTTCCGTGTTATAGTTAATACAACTTTTGGTTGCTGATGGTTCTAACTATGGTTTATCTTTTTTCTTTTGAATGGGTTGAACTAATTGATAATTTTAACCCTTTCAATTTTTAGGATTTAATGTTTGGCGTAAACTTGTCTCTATACCTCATTTAAAGTCTCTACAAAAATTTGGACCTAAATATATCTTTTAGGTAAAGCTAAGAATCAATTGTTAACTCAATTTTTTTTTCTATTGCAATGAAGAAAATCAGCTTTAGAAAAAAAGTCAAATTATTTTCTGGCTAATTTATCACCTAATCAAATCCTATAAAGACTTCTTTTATCTAACATTTAGAAATATAATTCTAATGTTACAAAACATGCCTTTTGAAGGTTAATCTACTGCATTTGGTTTGGAAAATGAAATTCTAGTTTAGCAAGCTTAGGATGTTCCTACATTAATTTTGGATCACCAACTAAAAGGTACCACTTTGAATAAGTTGCCATTAAATTTTTAGTAGAAAAAGAAGATGTAATTTCTAAAAATAAATATTATTTAAGTGAATTTTTTCTTTCTTTTGTACTTAATTTCATCCATAGTCCAGTTTTACTCATTTCTGATGTGATAAGCCAAATATTATTAGGTCAACTCAAAGGATTTCCGTTGCGAGAAATTCTGGCAGCAACAGATGGTTTTAGCAAAAGAACATTTTAGGTAAAGGTGGTTTTGGAAAAGTATATAAAGGGTGGCTAACTGATGGTAGGCTAGCAGCTGTTAAAAGCCTAAAGGAAGACAGATAAAGTTGAGATTATCAGCATGGCAGTACACCGTAATTTACTATGCCTACTTAGATTTCGCATGACTCCAACTGAATGGTTACTTTTCTATCCTTGTATGGCTAATGGCAGTGTTGTATCTTGCTTACGAGGTATAATTAACTAAAGCTTTATTTTTTTGTCAAGGAAAAGAATCGCCGACTTTTTTATATCCAATTTTGAATGTAGAACGAACTTCATCAAAACCTCCATTATTGGTCGATACGTAAGAGATAAGCATTAGGTGCTGCAAGAATGCTGTCATATTTGCACAAACAATGTAGTCCAATAATCATTCATTGTGATATAAAAGCTTCAAATATTTTATTGGATGAAGAGGTAGCTATTGTTGGAGATTTTGGTTTGGCAAAGTTGATGAATTACAAAGATACCCATGTGATGGAAGGAATATAAGGAACGATGGATCATATTGCTCCTGAGTATTTGGTAACTAGTAAATCTTATAAGAAGACAAATGTTTTCGAGTATGGGATAATGCTTCTTGAGCTCATCATTGGACAATGAGCTTTGGATCTCACTCGTCTTGCAAATGACGATGGCAACACCAGTTACTAAGGTCAACTTCCAAAACATAAACGATTGTTCAACAAAAATACCCATATTATATGACATTGAGAAATATTATTGCAACTATTTATTAAGTAATTAAATGTGGTATTGAAGAGACGTTATACATCTAAAATATGTTTACATGTCTCATACATATGTTATAGAAAGCATTACTGCTTGTGAATGGGCATTTAACGATGCAACCGAGGTTACTACCTGATGAGGTATGCATTTCAGTTTGACTTAAAATATGATGTACTTTTTATCATAACATATAACATGATTAGATTTAGGTAACTTAAAATATTGCAATTTATGGCATCTGGTATAGCAGTTGTTGATACTCGCTGACATCTCACACTTTATGATATACAATGGAATGATGATAAAAGTAACTTCGTTAATTAAGTTTTATAAAAATCAAATCAGTTTTTAGAAAAGTAATTAAGTTTATAATAATAATAGTTTAACTAATGTTTATGAAAATTGACTAAGTTTATAGTGATAATACTAAAAAATATAACAACAACAATAACAACAATAAATAATCTTAATATTATAAATTAACTAAATTTATATATATAATAATATTAATAATTTTAACTAATTTATAAAAATTAACTAAATTTATATAATAATAACAGCAACAACTAATATGTTTTTAATTTAATTTACTTGCACTTGTTGTAGCTCTCTTAATTATTTCTCATTTTACATTTTTAACCATGGTTTTGGTAAGTAATCTTTTTTGAAATCCACCTCGAGGGTTAGGTATTCAACATGTACAATTGATTTTGTTTCATTCAGTACTCGAATGAACCAATACAGTAGAAGTAATAGGCTCATAACTGAAGAAAACGTGCAACACCAATAAATCGTGTAGGCTGAAGGGGTTAAATGACGACAGCATGAAGTAGCTCGATGCAATGGCTTGATGTTGCATTGTATGAAGGCTGAAAATTGCGATGTTGCTATAGGGAGACGCAAGGCTGAAGCCTTGGGTGGAGCTAGAAGAAGTTGAAAAACGCGAACTGCATGGCTTGGTAGAATGAAATGCAGGTGAATGGCATGGCATATAACATAGTAAATATTAACAAATATGAAGTTAATATTAATGCTATAAAATCTTAAGTCTTCTTGCTCCAGTAAATTCCATTCATTTTCTCACTTTTCTTTTTTCTAAATTGCTTGTTAAGTTAGTAATAGTAGTTGGTTTTGTTTATGAATATATAGCCATACTTTCCAGTACCAAATGAAGAACATGCAACACAATATATGTTAAGGCGAGTGGCGTCGCGAAGAGTGTGACCAATAATATCATTTGAAGCATCATTAGCTTGTTGGTATCAGCACATTAGCAGAACAATATGCTTACTCATTTGCAGAAATCATAGAATTTGTTAGTTTCTTTTCAAGTTCATCACTAGAAATAGGTACTACTGCAAACCATTCTTCTTATAATTAAATTTATTTTACAGTTTAGATACTGTACAAGAGTTTTCTTGCAAGAAATCTTTTGAGCATAGTTCGTAGAACCAAATCCTGACAAAAAAGCTAAATTATATATTGCATTACTTATTTCATTATCAACTTTGATTTGCTTAGCCAATGGAAATAGAGATGCACGTGACACTATTTACCAAGCACAACTATGATAAAGTACATTTTGTCCTAATATATTCGGTTTTTTCCCCTATAGTAAATTCATTAAAATTTCATGCATGCTTGGGGAACTTGTTACTGTATCATAACATATTTGACTTATGATGTTCCATTTTTTGTAATTTATTTCTGATGCTAACAAGTTGATTATCCTTATGCAAGCAGTAGTCATGTCATTCTTTTATTTACCATAATAAATGCTTCTATACAGTACTGCTTTGGCTTAGAGTCTTTGCTTGCTTAGGTGTAAGCATTATTCCTTAAACATCCCCTGAATGATAGTTTATGCTTTATATCTAATAATGAATTTACATGTGCAGGCTTCTCAATATTTGAGAATAATTACGTTTTATTCCACTCAGCTTCCTGGTCCTAACTACCATTGCCGCGAGGTGCTTCAACAAGAAGTTGAATTTTTCTTTTCCATTAGATTTTGATGTACTTTCTGATTTGATGGCATTTTTTATGAAGGGTTCAAAACTTGCAACATTGCCACATCCTGAAAATATATGGGAATTTCTGCTCATTAACTGTAAGCCTACCCTTGTCACCTTTTTCAGTTCTCTGCAATAAACTTTATGTACTTCACATAAAAATAATTATTATTTAGATATTCATTTGAGTATTTATAATGCTAGTTCCGTAATGGAATCATATATGGCTGTGTTGATCTGATATTGTCATCTCACATGATATTCATTCTGGTATTTGTACGTGCATATCAAAACTATGGTTCAAAGATGTAACGACCCGATATTTTCAACCATTTGCATCCGCACATGTCAGACTTGAATTGCTCAAAATACCAAATTGTTAATTTATATTTGGCAAAATTCAGAATATACAGTAAATAAATAATCACAGATCACAAACACAGAGTAATATAATGCAGCGGAAGTAAAGAGATAGTAGTTCATGAAGCTACTATATAAATACATCAGAGTTAATTAAGATACAATAGGAATACCAAGATACAACAGGAGTAATAGTATGATAATCAGGTACAACTCAGAATACAACTGGAATCAACTGGATAACAAAATGAATAGATATCTGGATCTTCAAAGCAAAACTCCAGCTCCAAAGGTGAGTCTCAAATGCTGTATCACTCAGTCTGACCCGAGCGTAAAGCAAAACACAAAACACTCGAGTCAGGACATACATACTTATACAATGTAAACCAACTCAAGTGAACTGTAATAAAAGGTACAAGTAACTTAAAGAATGCTTGGGATCGCTCATTCTTTAAGGATCCGTTAAACTATCTACTATGTAGTAATATTTGCTATTATAATAATGTCTAACCATAAAATAAATATACTTTTAAATAGCATTAAGGCTTTACATTTTCCACCTTAACACGTAAAAGTCCCAGTAATCTATCCAGTATTAGCATACTCCCAAAATGGGGGATACCCTCGATACTCCACAGGCTACGGGAGAAATCGCAACTCGTAGTAAAGCTCGATATGGTAGGTGACATGGCACACAAGGCAATGCCAAGATAGATATACCAATTACGCATCCGGACTGGTGGTAACGCATAGCAGCCACTACCACCCACCTCGAAAAACACTCCCAAATCAGGGGGTGCACCCAATCAATCACAAAGTAATAGAATGGTATCGAAGAAGTGTGTCCGATCAGAGGTGCTACCTCATTGGCCCGTCGATCGCTCCTGTTTTAGCCACCTTATGCCAACTCATGGGAGTTGGGTCCATGTATATACTTTAGGATTGTCGCCACCATCCTACTTCATTCTGGAAACTCCACCGCGTACACAGTTGTTAAAGTGGTTTCGGTATCGACAAAGAGTATGTCCATATCCGATCCCGGTCTCTTTAACAACCAATCGTTATTATAACCCGTGGTTATAATTTTAAAATAATATTTTATACTTCAAAATAGAATATCATTTCAAATCCAAATCTTTATCAAAATAAAGATTAAATCAATTCCAAACCATTTCAATATATTTAGAATATCATATCATTTCAAAACTTCATTTCAAATCATTTCAATATATCAAAATATCATATCTTTCCAAAACTTCATTTCAAATCATTTTAATATATCAAAACATCATATCTTTTCAAAAACTTCATTTCAAATCATTTAATATATCAAAATATCATATCTTTTCAAAACTTCATTATCAAATCATCATTTGAGTTCAATTCCAAATATTTAACTTTAAATACCTTTTAAATTCAAAGATATCATTCATTTATTATCATTTCAAGTCACCTTTTAAATAGTTTATATTTCAATCAAAAATAATTTATCTAAACCATTTAAAAGTGTAATTATTATACTTTCCAATCAAGTATTCAATTTCCAAAGTTTTAAACTATTCTGAGTTCATTTACTAAGTTAAAAACCATAAACATTGAAAATTTCAGCCTTTCACAGCATTTTAAAACTGCTGTTAAATCTCAGTTTAGTTGAAATTTAGCTTTAAACAGCAAAGACAGCATTTCCAGAAATGCTGTAATAGCTCAGGTTTCAAATTAAAGGGTTTCATTAAATTCAGCAAAGACAGCAGACCACTACAGCAATTACAGAACTGTTGTAATATGCCTTTATCAAGTTTTTAGCATTTTAATTTACTTCAGCAACTACAGCATTACAGAACTGCTGTAATAGCCTCTTATTTAAGTTTTAGTTCATTTACAGAAATCATAACGTTTCTGAATGCTATAAAAAGAAATTTCCAGATTTTAGTGTATTTCCAACAAATAATAACCTTCAATATTAGACCTTTTAAACATTATAAAAATCATATTTTGACATTCAAAAATGTTCATTAAAATTACTCTTTTAATTTATGATTTTTATAAGAAACATTTACAGTAAAATCCAAATTTCCAATAATTTTACTTAACAAATCCAAATGTACAATTTTCTTTTCTTCACATCTTTTTAACAAATAAACTTAACACTTATATTTTATTTCCATTTCACAAATTAAACTAAATTTTCAATTTTATTTAATTAACTTAAACCTTTAATAAAAACCAAATTCACATTTCCAAGTCAAGTTATATTTTAAAATTACACTTTTAAGCATTCATTTATTTAACCATTTTAATACATAGAAAACTCAATAACACTTTATTAAATCATTTAAATTCAAATTCAAATCAAATTATCATATTTACCATTTTTCAAAATATAATTAAATTTCCATTTTATTTATGTAACTTAAATATCATTTAAAAACCAAAATTCCAAATTTCCAAACTTAAGTTATATTTCAAAAATTCACTTTTACCATTCATTTAAATTACATTTTTAACTTCTAGAAAAATCCAAATTTCTTTATTTAAACATTAAAAATCCAATTTAAATCAAATTTTCATAATTTTACACTTTTAAAAATATTCAAAATATTCAAAATACTTTATAAAAATAACCATCGGTCTGTATATAGTTTTCTAACCTAGGTCGAGTGATACGGACATGTATCATTTCAATCCGCGGTTTAAAAAGCAAAATCCGGGTTCTATTATTTCAAACCCACAATCCCAAGTTAAAATAAAATAAATAAAAACCGTTCAGGCCTATCATTTTAGCCCATAACGAGTTTTCCCTATTCTAAAGCCCGTTCGGGTATGTATCATTTCAACCCATAGTGAATCTAATCTACAGGGAACTTCCAGTGTGATAAACAGGTATAAATGAATAGCTTAACAATAAATAACAGTAACAGATAATATGACAGGTAAAATAACAGGTTTAACATCATATATTAATAATCATAGGCAGTTATAACATCATTTATAATATTCTACACATTCAATTATTGTCAATTCACATTTGCATAAGTATAAATGTCAGGTGAGATTTACTCACCTTTTGAGCTGAAGTTAGCGAATCAAATGACACAAATGAAATCCAGAAGACACGATGACAAGACTATAGATTCAGGTGGAAGAGAACCAAGCTAAAGATCTTGTCACAACCCATAAACAAAACCAAATATAAATATAAATACAATACCAAAATAAATTGAAACAAAGATTGGAAATCAAAGTGAACAAGGACATCACCAAGCTTTTAATCACCTTTGCTTGATCTCAACTCACTTTTGCTCGACCACAACATGGTTTAGGCTCGGCCACACATTATTGGTGGAAAATGGATCAGGTTTGGACATGGAAAGGCACGGCTACAAAGGAATAGATGTGGAGGAGGTTACAATATAGGGATATGAAGGGACCAGTCAACATAGAGGAGTTTTGGTGAACTTTTTGGGCTCGGCTACATGGGTCTAGGGCTCGGCCATGGCTTGTACAGGTCAGGTCAGATCTGAATAGAGGCTAAAGTGATGGGTAGTGGTGGTATCTAGGTGGTGGTGGAGCAATAGGAGGTGGCCAAGGTGATGTATGTTGGTGGTGAAAAAGCTAAGCTAGGCTACATGCATAGTTTAAGGGTTTTGGACATTGTTTTGTGTTGTTTGCATCAAGGGGAGGTCATGGCACTTCCTGGTCAGAGGAGAGGAAGGTCAGGCCATGGATTAGGTGGGGAAGGAAGTGGTGGTGGTGGTGGTCGGAGAAGATGGTGGTGGCTAAGGCCGAGCAAGGCAAGAGCAAGTCAAGGCAAGAACATAGAAAATCACATAGAAAAAGTGAAGAGAAAAGAGGAAAAAGAGGAAACCATTTCCAAATATTTTCAGATCTGAGTTTGGCCGTGGATAATGATGGAAATGAGGAGGTTTTCAAGTGAAAATGGAGTAAGAAACATACGGCTACAATAAAGAAAGGAACGGCCAAAGAAAATGAAGAGACTAGGCAAATGAAAAGTCACAAGTTATAAAGGTTTATGTCTCTTTGTATTTCTATTTCTTTTAATCAAAATAAAGCAAATACATTTCAGTAAATACATTTTAAAACTTAAACAAAGTAAAATAAAATGAATGTAAATAATTAAAATTAAAGAAAATAGAAAAAGAATTAAAGAAATTTCTTAAAAATTGGAAACAGGGTTCAAAATTTACAAATAGAATATCAATAGTTTTAGAAAATTTCTATTTCACTTTAAAACGAATAAAAGGTCAAATAAATAAAATAAATGAGGAACAAAATAAAGTGGGAATGATAATAAAGTAAGATCTTAAGGAAATAGAGAAATAAATAAAGAATTTCTTTAATTAATTGAAACTGGAAATTAGAAATTATAAATAGAATACAACTGACATTGGAAAATGTCAATTACACTTTGAAAAATGTTTTAAAACCAAAATATATACATAACAAGTTATTTTACCCATATAAACATAAATTAGAACATTACATGACCAAATAAAATATTATTTATATAATTTAAAATAAACAATTTTGTTAAATACAGCAAATTACACACAATATTTAAAAGGGCATAACTTTCACATTATAAATCAGATTTCAACGAAACGAAAAGCAGTATTCTTGAAATTTTATTTACTTTCATAATAAAAGATAAAATTCAAAATTTCATCATTTTATATTTTTAAATTAAAAGTCAAAGTTTGACCATATTGACCAAAATTCACATTTCTGGAAAATATCTTATTTATTCATGTTTGAAATTATAATTCACATTCAAAACACAATTTATATTTAAAATAACAAAATTTTCCATTTTAATAAATAAAATAAAGATTTTAAATCAGGAAATTCAATTTAAAATAATTAAAATATATAATTAAAATAATCACTAAATACAGGGTTGTTACACTCTACCCCACTCAAAACTTTTCATCCCCGAAAAGGAATGAGGTACGGGAAAACACAGAAAAAGATAGAATGAAATAGGATTAAGATATGATGACAAGAAGATTGAAATTATACCTGATAACTGTTGTTATAGGTAAGTTTAACAAGGTGGAGATGATCTTCCCATGATCCTCCAGAATCAAGAGCATAAGCACGAAAAGATCATCGAGAATTTGATTCACCCTTTCCGTTTGACCATCGGTCTGTGGATGGTAAGCAGTGCTCAGATTCAGAATAAGGAGAAGTAAGAACCACAGAAGAGATAGAAAAGTTAAATGATGAAGGAAAAAGGGAAAGAAAGAAAGACTAGAACAAACTTATTAAGCACAATACGAAAAACACGATTCATCAAATCAACAAAGAGAGCAGGAGCATTAGTCAAACCAAAAGGCATGACTAACTATTCATAGAAGAAACCATTCTCAATACGGAAAGCAGTCTCGGGAATCTTTCCTTAGCAACCCTGAGTTGGTGAAAATCAGAGGCAAGATCAAGCTGAAAGAGAACAGTAGCTCCAAGGCTAACCAATTCAAATTTTGATTTCCTACTTAGAAGGTAGGAGAATGGAAACAACCAGAAAGAAATTAGATTGGAAAACAGGATAAGATAATAAATTTAAAACCATGAAAATTTCAACTTACATTAATATTAAATTTCATCCATTTGATTTCACTTGAGTTAAATAAATCTTAAATATTTTTTTAAATCTCATTATCTCATCATCAAATCAAACAATTTATAAAGTCATGAATTTGAACAATCATTTATTATATTCATCTTTATTCGTTAAATTTCATTTGTCTTTATTCCACTTAATATATCAAATCCTATGTATATTAAGTTTATTTCACTTATTATAACTATTTCAATTTATTTAAAATTTCTTTAAATATCATTATATTGTAAATTATTCAATTAACCCTTTTTCTCTATTTACCTCTATTGATCCTTTATAAATAAAATTTAAGTGTGTAAGATTTATTATAACCACTTAAGTTTTATTTATAAAAATCTCTTTATTTTGTATATTCTCCAATTACATATTTAACTTTTAATAATTTAGGTAAGTTATATTGTAATGTAATTGAGTATTATACAAATAAATTCTTTCTAATTCAATTATACAAGTTTACATATTTATTCAAACTTTTATAATTGAAATTATCCTTTAAGATAAAATTTAAGAATAAAATTTCCGATTCCTTTCAAACCATTTAGAGATAAATAAATGTATGTACAAAATTTGTGAAATCAAATTTATATCATATCTCTATATATATTATAAAT
Organism: Allium fistulosum; assembly: GCA_030737815.1. NCBI lineage: Eukaryota > Viridiplantae > Streptophyta > Magnoliopsida > Asparagales > Amaryllidaceae > Allium > Allium fistulosum. The sequence continues at coordinate 636,653,682 of CM060907.1, read as the reverse complement.
CAAGTCATATTTATAAAGCCAAATTAATTTAATTCTCCAAAGAAAAACTGTAGAAAAACTACAGAATGGTCTCTTCACTTTGAAACTCGAAAATGAATGTCGATGATGCTGCAGTCATCACCGAAATTATTTTCCAGCGACAAAGAGAAGAGCACTGATTTACAAATTAAAATCCTTTGAAACAATTTCTACTAGAAATACTTTTAAATAATAAATCCTTTTAAAACTTTCAAAACAAAGTTCGAAATCATCGGAAATTAAATTCTCACATTCCTGATTTAAATCCATTTAGATTTTCAAATTAATTTATAACCATGTTTAATTATTTAGATATGAGCTAAAGCCAATGATTATAAAATACATGCAAAGTTAAATATTATTTCTTAACACCTAATTCCATTAATTATCAAAATTCAGAAAATTAACCTTATACATATTATAATTGTACAAAATTTATCCATCTACTAATTTTAAAAACCATATTGTGTTAGTTTGCTCTGTTTAAGTTTTGGAGATCCTATCGATACCGTTGATCAGACGAACTGATCGGAAACCCAAATCAACATCAACAACTCAAATAACACAATATATAAAACATCTTTAAAATATAAATTTTCAAATACAAGATTAATTTTCAAAATAAGGATAGGGATTCAGATTTGATGGACTCAAATCAAAGAGAACTCTGATTTGAATATAAGTTGGAGACAAAAGATAAGATGATTAAACAATAGAATAGGGAGTATGGATAAGCCTATATAAATCGCGGGCAACCTTATCCGGGTCAACCGTGACTAAAAGAATAAGATCGTTGTGGATTTTCTGGGGTAAATCTACATTCAATCTCAAGAGATAGAATTCAGAATAATAAGAGATACTAGCATCTAAACCGAGGATATAGAAATCTTTGGTGAATCAATGATTTTTGTAAAGGAGTTTCACCCCTTTACAAGTCATTCAGAGGTTGGCGAGACCGCCGATTCATTAGAAAGATTATTCGGAGTGGAGTTATGGGACACTCCAGAATCAAAAAGACACGAATAGGGGAGGACAAGAATGGACTTTGGAACCGAAGGGAACGTTCCAAAATTCAAAGGAAACCGAATCGAAGAAGAAGGAATTCAAGTTCGAACGAAAGTGATTCTGTAATTAAATTTACTCTATATGCTGAGTTTGCCTAAAACCAAAGCTCTGATACCACAAGTAACGATCCGATATTTTCAACCATTCGCATCCGCACATGTCGGACTTGAATTGCTCAAAATACCAAATTGTTAATTTATATTTGGCAAAACTCAGAATATACAGTAAATAAATAATCACAGATCACAGACACAGAGTAATATAATGCAGCGGAAGTAAAAGAGATAGTAGTTCATGAAGCTACTATATAAATACATCAGAGTTAATTAAGATACAATAGGAATACCAAGATACAACAGGAGTAACAGTATGATAATCAGGTACAACTCAGAATACAACTGGAATCAACTGGATAACAAAATGAATAGATATCTGGATCTTCAAAGCAAAACTCCAACTCCAAAGGTGGGTCTCAAATGCTGTATCACTCAGTCAGACCCGAGCGTAAAGCAAAACACAAAACACTCGAGTCAGGACATACATACTTATACAATGTAAACCAACTCAAGTGAACTGTAATAAAAGGTACAAGTAACTTAAAGAATGCTTGGGATCGCCCAATCTTTAAGGATCCGTTAAACTATCTACTATGTAGTAATATTCACTATTATAATAATGTCTAACCATAATATAAAAATACTTTTAAATAGCATTAAGGCTTTAAATTTTCCACATTAACACGTAATAGTCCCAGTAGTCTATCCAGTATTAGCATACTCCCAAAATGGGGGATACCCTCGATACTCCACAGGCTACGGGAGAAATCGCAAATCATAGTAAAGCTCGATATGGTAGGTGACACGGCACACAAGGCAATGCCAGGGTAGATATACCAATTAAGCATTCGGAATAGTGGTGACGCATAGCAGCCACTACCGCCCACCTCAAACAACACTATCAAATCAAGGGGTGCACCCAATCAATCACAAAGTAATAGAATGGTATCGAAGAAGTGTGTCCGATCAGAGGTGCTACCTCATTGGCCCGTCGATCGCTCCTGTTTTAGCCACCTTATGCCAACTCACGGGAGTTGGGTCCACGTATATACCTTAGGATCGTCGCCACCATCCTACTTCATTCTGGAAACTCCACCGCGTACACAGTTGTTAAAGTGGTTTTCGGTATCGACAGAGAGTATGTCCATATCTGATCCCGGACTCTTTAACAACAAATCATTATTATAACCCGTGGTTATAATTTTAAAATAATATTTTATACTTCAAAATAGAATATTATTTCAAATCCAAATCTTTATCAAAATAAAGATTAAATCAATTCCAAACCATTTCAATATATTTAGAATATCATATCATTTCAAAACTTCATTTCAAATCATTTCAATATATCAAAATATCATATCTTTCCAAAACTTCATTTCAAATCATTTTAATATATCAAAACATCATATCTTTTCAAAAACTTCATTTCAAATCATTTAATATATCAAAATATCATACCTTTTCAAAACTTCATTATCAAATCATCATTTGAGTTCAAATCCAAATATTTAACTTTAAATACCTTTTAAATTCAAAGATATCATTCATTTATTATCATTTCAAGTCACCTTTTAAATAGTTTATATTTCAATCAAAAATAATTCATCTAAACCATTTAAAAGTGTAATTATTATACTTTCCAATCAAGTATTCAATTTCCAAAGTTTTAAACTATTCTGAGTTCATTTACTAAGTTAAAAATCATAAACATTGAAAATTTCAGCCTTTCACGGCATTCAGAAAAGCTGTTATAAGTTATACTTGAAAACATTTTAATTCAGCAAAGACAGCATTTTAAAACTGCTGTTAAATCTCAGTTTAGTTGAAATTTAGTTTAAAACAGCAAAGACAGCATTTCCAGAAATGCTGTAATAGCTCAGGTTTCAAATTAAAGGGTTTCATTAAATTCAGCAAAGACAGCAGACCACTACAGCAATTACAGAACTGCTGTAATAGGCCTTTACCAAGTTTTTAGCCTTTTAATTTACTTCAGCAACTACGGCATTACAGAACTACTATAATAGCCTCTTATTTAAGTTTTAGTTCATTTACAGAAATCATAACATTTCTGAATGCTATAAAAAGAAATTTCCAGATTTTAGTGTATTTCCAACAAATAAAAACCTTCAATATTAAACCTTTTAAACATTTTAAAAATCATATTTTGACATTCAAAAATGTTCATTAAAATTACTCTTTTAATTTATGATTTTTATAAGAAACATTTACAGTAAAATCCAAATTTCCAGTAATTTTACTTAACAAATCCAAATGTACAATTTTCTTTTCTTCACATTTTTTTAACAAATAAACTTAACACTTATATTTTATTTCCATTTCACAAATTAAACTAAATTTTCAATTTTATTTAATTAACTTAAACCTTTAATAAAAACCAAATTCACATTTCCAAGTCAAGTTATATTTTAAAATTACACTTTTAAGCATTCATTTATTTAACCATTTTAATACATAGAAAACTCAATAACACTTTATTAAATCATTTAAATTCAAATTCAAAGCAAATTATCATATTTACCATTTTTCAAAATATAATTAAATTTCCATTTTATTTATGTAACTTAAATATCATTTAAAAACCAAAATTCCAAATTTCCAAACTTAAGTTATATTTCAAAAATTCACTTTTACCATTCATTTAAATTACATTTTTAAATTCTAGAAAAATCCAAATTTCTTTATTTAAACATTAAAAATCCAATTTAAATCAAATTTTCAAAATTTTACACTTTTAAAAATATTCAAAATATTCAAAATACTTTATAAAAATAACCACGGGCATGTATATAGTTTTCTAACCTAGGTCGAGTGATACGGATATGTGTCATTTCAATCCGCAGTTTAAAAAGCAAAATCCGGGTTCTATCATTTCAAACCCACAATCCCAAGTTAAAATAAAATAAATAAAAACCGTTCAGGCCTATCATTTTAGCCCATAACGAGTTTTCCCTATTCTAAAGCCCGTTCGGGTATGTATCATTTCAACCCATAGTGAATCTAATCTACAGGGAACTTGCAGTGTGATAAACATGTATAAATGAACAGCTTAACAATAAGTAACAGTAACAGATAATATGACAGGTAAAATAACAGGTTTAACATCATATATTAATAATCATAGGCAGTTATAACATCATATATAATATTCTACACATTCAATTATTGTCAATTCACATTTGCATAAGTATAAATGTACGGTGAGATTTACTCACCTTTTGAGCTGAAGTTAGCGAATCAAATGACATAAATGAAATCCAGAAGACACGATGACAAGACTATAGATTCAGGTGGAAGAGAACCAAGCTAAAGATCTTGTCACAACCCATAAACAAAACCAAATATAAATATAAATACAATACCAAAATAAATTGAAACAAAGATTGGAAATCAAAGTGAACAAGGACATCACCAAGCTTTTAATCACCTTTGCTTGATCTCAACTCACTTTTGCTCGACCACAACATGGTTTAGGCTCGGCCACACATTATTGGTGGAAAATGGATCAGGTTTGGACATGGAAAGGCACGGCTACAAAGGAATAGATGTGGAGGAGGTTACAATATAGGGATATGAAGGGACTAGTCAACATAGAGGAGTTTTGGTGAACTTTTTGGGCTCGGCTACATGGGTCTATGGCTCAGCCATGGCTTGTACAGGTCAGGTCAGATCTGGACAGAGGCTAAAGTGATGGGTAGTGGTGGTATCTAGGTGGTGGTGGAGCAATAGGAGGTGGCCAAGGTGATGTATGTTGGTGGTGAAGAAGCTAGGTTAGGCTACATGCATAGTTTAAGGGTTTTGGACATTGTTTTGTTGTTTGCATCAAGGGGATGTCATGGCACTTCCTGGTCAGAGGAGGGGAAGGTCAGGCCGTGGATTAGGTGGGGAAGGAAGTGGTGGTTGTGGTTGGAGAAGATGGTGGTGGCTAAGGCCGAGCAAGGCAAGAGCAAGTCAAGGCAAGAACATAGAAAATCACATAGAAAAAGTGAAGAGAAAAGAGGAAAAAGAGGAAACCATTTCCAAATATTTTCAGATCTGAGTTTGGCCATGAATAATGATGGAAATGAGAAGGTTTTCACGTGAAAACGGAGTAAGAAACATACGGCTACAATAAAGAAAGGAACGGCCAAAGAAAATGAAGAGACTAGGCAAATGAAAAGTCGCAAGTTATAAAGGTTTATGTCTCTTTGTATTTCTATTTCTTTTAATCAAAATAAAGCAAATACATTTCAGTAAATACATTTTAAAACTGAAAAAAAGTAAAATAAAATGAAGGTAAATAATTAAAATTAAAGAAAATAGAAAAAGAATTAAAGAAATTTCTTAAAAATTGGAAACAGGGTTCAAAATTTACAAATAGAATATCACTAGTTTTAGAAAATTTCTATTTCACTTTAAAACGAATAAAAGGTCAAATATATAAAATAAATGAGGAACAAAATAAAGTGGGAATGAGAATAAAGTAAGATCTTAAGGAAATAGAGAAATAAATTAAGAATTTCTTTAATTAATTGAAACTGGAAATTAGAATTATAAACAGAATACAACTGACATTGGAAAATGTCAATTACACTTTGAAAAATGTTTTAAAACCAAAATATATACATAACAAGTTATTTTACCCATATAAACATAAATTAGAACATTACATGACCAAATAAAATATTATTTATATAATTTAAAATAAACAATTTTGTTAAATACAGCAAATTACACACAATATTTAAAAGGGCATAACTTTCACATTATAAATCAGATTTCAACAAAACGAAAAGCAGTATTCTTGAAATTTTATTTACTTTCATAATAAAAGATAAAATTCAAAATTTCATCATTTTATATTTTTAAATTAAAAGTCAAAGTTTGACCATATTGACCAAAATTCACATTTTTGGAAAATATCTTATTTATTCATGTTTGAAATTATAATTCACATTCAAAACACAATTTATATTTAAAATAACAAAATTTTCCATTTTAATAAATAAAATAAAGTTTTTAAATCAGGAAATTCAATTTAAAATAATTAAAATATATAATTAAAATAATCACAAAATACAGGGTTGTTACAAAAGAGGTAAACCTTTCATTTCATGTTCTTATTCCAAAACAATATAGTTTCCCATGATTAAGATAACATGCACAGTAATAACTGAATAATTTACCAGGTTTCTTAAAAATCTTGGTTGGTTAGTGGCTATTATTCAGAGCGTACTTATTGTTGGTTCTCGCAAGCATTACACTGTCGATGTTGTAGTAGCATGGTACTTTTAACTTCTTCTTTTTTACTAATAGTAGTGGAATATAGTTGTTGTAATTCTCATATATTCTTACTTGTTATACTTTTTCTTTAATTCAGGTATACCGTAAATTTGATGGTATCTTTTGTTGACAATAAATTACAAGGTTAGTTTTCTTCATTGAACCATATATTTTACAGCCTTCTTTTTTGTGTTTCTAAGAGAAAAAATTAGAGGAACCACTACTATTAAAGGACAAGAAATAAGAAGAAAACCTTAACTGATCATCATATCTTTTAAAAGAGCTATTGTTTAATGAAGTTTCATACAGTCCATAAATGTAATTATATCGGATTTAGTTATCACGACATGTTTATCATTTCTCATAAATGTTAAGAACTTCTTCCCTTCATTTATAGAAATGCCAGAACGGTCAGGCAGGCCTGTACCACCTTTGCCACTGAGTACCAAAGAAAAAGAAAGATCAAAAGAGGAGCACCACAGGCTATTGAATGAGAATAATGGTGATACTGTTGATAGGGTATGTAATACTTGAACTTATTGTCTTATTTATTTTTCATATGCTTGCTATGTATGCCCTGGTTTGACATCAACATATTCTATTATGTAATCTCAACATATTCCATAAGCAATTTTGCTTATCGGTGGTACACTTTTGGATTTTATGTTTATATTCTCAAATTAAATGCTTCACCTATTTTCTTTTTAATCACAGATTGGTTACCTCAAACTAAAGCCCATAATACAGTAAACCTCATCCGTTAGAGTCTCATTGTGTTTTTATTTGTATTTTAGATATAATGAATACCACACTGGCTGAAATCTTGTCATTATGTTTCAGTTTCTGTCCCAACACACACGTGTGTATGTTAGCTGTAATCTTTTAAGGCTCATGACAGCTGCGTTTGTTGGTTAATAATATAGATTGATGTGCATAAGTGCATTGCCGACATGATATATAGAATAATAGTTAATGCATGGTAAATTTGTGACCCTTTTCTTCCGTTAAATTATTCCAAAAAGCCTTTCAGTATTCTAACTGTCGTGTAGGAAGACATTCATTTGCATTCTTATGACATTTTGCCTAGCCATTTTTTGTTTAAACCTTATCTGAATAATTAACTAAGTTTAGAACATCAACAACAACAACAATAATAAATAATAAATTAACCATAAATTTTATAAAATTATCTAAATTTAAAATAATAATAATACTAATAGTAATAAATTATAAAATATTAACCAAGTTATTTAAATTTTATAAAAATAACTGAATTTATAATAATAATATTAATAAATTAACTAAGTTTATGAAAATTAACCGAGTTTATAATAATTATAATAAAGTAATAAATTATAATTATTAATCAAGTTTACTAAGTTTTATAAAAAAAATAACTAAGTTTATATAATAATAATAAATTAACTAAGTTTAAAATAATAATACTAACAACAACAACAAAAGTCATAATAGTAATAACAACAACAAACAAACTAAGTTTCATAATAAATTAACTAAGTTTATAAAATTTAATTTCATTAATTAAGTTTAATAAGAATTAAAAAAGTTTATAAAACTAACTAAGTTTATAATAATAATAAATTAACTAAATTTAAGAAAATTAACTAAGTTTATAAAGATAACAACAACAATAATAAATTATAAAGTATTCAACATCTTTACATCTAACTCATTTTATAAATTTCTAAAAAAATGACTAAGTTTACAAACGAAGATTGGCGAATTTTATAAAAATAAGTGAGTTTTATAAAAAGTACTTAGTTTATTAAAAAACAACGACATTTTATTATTATATTAATTACTGAAGAAAAATATATTGCTGTCCACTAGATATACTATCATTTTGAATTTTAAATTGGTTTATGTTTTGTTTTCATAAAGTAGACTGAATTGCAGATCATTTGGAATTTTGTAAACAACTAACACTCAATAATAATTAAGATCCAGGCTGATTTGATTATTAAATATTTATTGGTTGAAAGATTTTTGAATATTATTCAGCTCTAAATATTGTATACTAAAAAGAAAGTTTGTAAATTCTGATTATAATGATTTTGCATCAATATATTTTTCAATTTGATTAACCAACTAATATTTAGAATCTTCAAATTAATAATAAAAAGTTTAATGTTCAATTTTATTTTGTTACAGGTTGAATAAATGATGCATTCATTTTATTTTGTGTACAACAAATAAACAATGTGTTGCCAGTTCCAAGCCTAAATAAGAATGATGTTTCTTATAATAAAAAATAATTGTTGAAAAAATGATATAAAATAGTATTGCTATTGAGTAGCCTCAAATGAATTTCATTTACAGCCTACAATTGTGTTCATATGCCTCTGTCCTGAATACGTTTAAGTACAAGAATATCATCAGTTAGCACTTTATTGTGATATCCATCTCACTACTATTCAATATTATCTCTCAATTAAAGGAGAATATCATCAGTTAATACTTTATTGTGATATGCATTTGAATATCACAATAAATATTCAGTATTGTCCGTTCATATTTTAATTTGTCCCAACGCATTTAAATATGAACGTGCATAACCTAAATTGAGAAAGCATTCTTGCTTAATTTTTCATCCCTACATATTGCACTTTATAGTGTTGTCTTGAGTTGTGCTGAAGCCAGCTTGTTGCTCTGAAAATTTTCGTTCTTGCTTATATTGTATGCTCATGTTTCTAGTAGCTTAACTTTGCATAGAAATATATATAAGCTAGAAATGCGTGCATATGTTTTAGTAACTTAGTTTGACTTGACATCACTTTGTACACATATATATATATATATATATAAGCTAGAAATGCCTGCACATGTTTTGATGGTTGGCGATGCAGTGTTTTGGATATGGATGGTGTTTGGTGGTTGCGTGTGGTTGTGTCATTGTGGTAAGGTGGAAGGGGGAGGTGATGTTTGTGTATAGGGAGTTGCTGTAGTTGGTGAATGAAAATATTGTCGGTTCGTTTATTATCATATGCACACATACTTATTAGCTCTTTATGCACACATACTTATCAGCTTTTTATGCACACATACTGCACTGTGCTATCTAAAAATCAAATTTCGTCAGTGTTTAATTCATATTCGTTCCTAATGTAAATATTTATCTTATTTGCAGGCGTGTGAAAGAAGAAGGATGCGAAAGTTGTGGTCTTCTTTTTAATGCAAACAACAAAAATATGTACTTGTATTTTTGTTAAACTTTGCTACTACTTTTTGGGGTGGGATTAAAACATTTGCTACTACGTTTTGATTTATGCGGTTTAAGCTATAAGATGTTATGTGTATGAATATTTGATATGTTTAATGTAATGTGTTACATCTCTATATTTATTATCTTTTATGATTCTTGCGTTATTTAAATGATTTTATGTTTAAAATGATTATTATTATTATGCATTTTGATATTGGTATTTAATACTGCAGTTAATGAATAGGATGCATAAAATATTTGAATTGTGAAACTAAACCATAGCACTTGAAAACCGCTATGAATATTTAATAGCGCCGAATGACCGCTATTAAATCCGTCAGTATTACAGATGCATAATAGAAAAAGCACTATGGTATTATAAAAAGTGCTATAAAAGAACATATCATAACAGAGATAAGCGCTATTGTTGCTGAATCTTTATAGCGACATATTGGTGTTGTGACAAGTCAACATCTACAATAACGTGTCCATATACAGCGCTCATAATCCGCTATTAATATTTTTTATAGTGAATTATTAGTGCTATCTTAGAAAAAAAAAGTATTTTGTGGCTAATAACGAATTTCATAGCGGACGAATAGCTTTATTATAGTAATCAATAACACATAATTGCCGCTATAAAATGTTTAAAATAGCGGATATTTTATGCTATTATATTAGTACTTTTATAGCGCTTATTATGTGCCATAAATTGTTTACTATTTTTAATAACATGTCGTTATACAGCGTTTATTAAACCGCTATTATAGGCTTTAATAGTATTTTTTGGCGCAATCGTAGGGTCTTTTTATTGTAGTGGGAGTTGATAGTAGACACATGCTTGTGGGACTTGACTAGATGCGGTATTGATGAAGAAAGGTAAGGTTGTCGCATATGCTAGTCGACAACTAAAACCGCATGGGATGAAGTAATCGACTCATGATTGGAGTTGGCATCGATAATATTTGCTTTGAGGATTTGGAGTCTCTATCTATTAGGAGAGGGGTTCGAATTGTTCACTGATTCCACATTATTAAAGCATCTTTTCTCCGAGAAGGATCTCAACCTTTGCCAGTTGCGATGGTTGGAATTCTTAGCCTCCTATGATTTTGACATTTCATATACGTCTGTAGGGGAAATGCAGCTATTGATGCTTGGAGTGGAAGAAATTCCAGTTTGGGAGCGATATCCTAGAGTGGGCATTGCTTGAGTTTATCACTAGTCATGACCTCAGAACTCGATGTGAGCTAGTGCCAAAGATGATAGCCATTTTGACTATTAGACCTACGTAGATTTAGCCAATCGGTACTAGTCAGAGGCGTGAAGCTAGACTAGTGGAGATCATGGCTAAGTTAGAGGAACGAGTAGTGTCTTTAGAGGTGATACAGTGTGGACTCAACCGAGACGGTTGGCTTCGTATGGAGGAGATATTTTTTGTTCCCAATGTCGATGGGTTGAGGGATGAGGTGCCATGAGAGTGCTCTCATTCGAGATTGACTATATATCTTGATGATAATAAAATGCACCGTGATGTGAGATAGATATTTTATTGGTAAGGGATGAAAAAGGTCGTCGGGACATTCATTTTGAAACGAATGAATTATCAGCTAGTAAATGTTGAACAGAAGTAGTCAAGTGGTTACATAACCGCTTGAGATTCCCGAGTGGAAATAGGAATAGATATTAATGGACTTAATCTATGGGATGTCGAGGACTAGAAGAGAATATGATAGTATTTGAGTCATAGTCGATAGATCGACGAATAATGCTTGATTTGTATTCGTTAAGTCCAGTAGAATGACATCCAAATTAGTCCAATTATATATGAAGTGGATTATCCGATTACACGATGTGTCAAAGATCTTTATAAGTGGCCGAAATCTATTGTTCACTAGTGGGTTTTGGGAGAACTTGAAAGAGGCGTTTGGAAATTTGGCACCAAATTGACTGGATGATATCAAGACTGAACCAAAAACTATGAGACCTCGTATACCTATTTGTATCAATAGACGTGATACGAGATAGGTTAGGAGGAAGGTGGTGGAGTAGTAAAGGTTCAATGGAGTAAAAGCGAAGGTGATCGCACATGAGAGACCGATGAGAGCATGAGAACTGCTTGTCATGAGCTCTTCACTAGGGAATATTTCCATTTTTGCCAGCTTTCATATTGGATATCATATTCGATGCCTTATACTAGATAGTTTAGTATTCTACATGATAAGATGAGCATGAATGTTACTTTTTGATGTAGGATCTTATATATGCCTATTTGATGTTTGATTGTTGGCATATGATGTGATAGCTTATTCTTATATGGTTGTTAGGCATGCGGGATAGTTATGGTTTGATATAACATATTTATTTGAGACGGCATATTTATTTAAGATGATCGATATATATGATCTAGTATACTTATTTACATGATGATGTTGCTATTGTGTTCAATCCCCTTTGTTGAGTACATATTCAGGTACATGGAAGCAAGTGTTGGCTATTTAGATGCATACTCACCTTTATTCGCATTTAATGGTATGCTCTTGCTATAAAATAAGGTACGTTACGTCTGTAGTGTAGATTCAGGTATATATGATTAGTTGTCCTCGGAAATGAGATGTGTAATGACCCGTATTTTTTACGGATCGAAAAGTTTGTCAAAATCTGGAATTTTAGCATTTTTGAGCCATTTCAGGTTTTAGGCGAAATACGGTTAAGTCCTAAGTCGTGAACAACTTAGTATAGGTCGTAAGTCGTATACGACTTAGGGAATAAGTGCGACTTAGTATGTTTGTCTTTTCGGTCCTATTTGTTTAAGTCCTAGGTCGTAAACGACCAAAGAGATAAGTCGTGACCGACCTAAGACTGTTGGGGTTGGTGACCTAAAGGTTTGGAGTTAGGTCGTGTGATGGTTTGTTAAGGGTTAGGTCGGCGGCGACTTAAGGAAGATAGGGGAGTGGTTTAAGTCGGTTGATAGTTTGGGACGACCTAAGGAGTTAACCGAGTTAAGGAAGTTAAGTCATAAGGTGGCTTAGGACGAGTGACCGAGTTAAGTGGTAAGTCGTGAGCGACTTAAGGAAAGTCTGCGACCTAAGAAGTTAGCGAGTTAGGAGTAAACGACTTAAGTTAGTAGGCGACTTATAGGGGTTAGCAACTTAAGGACTGGGCGAGATAAGGCTTAAGTTGATACAGTTAAGTCGCTTAGAGATAGGTCGCGAGATTTGTTAAGTCGCGTAAGTTTTAGGTCGCGTGCCAGCGTTGTTGAGTCGTTGGGGCGCGCTAAGTCGTAAGTCGCTAAGTCGCGCATAGGCTAAGTCGTTAAGTCGAAGACTATTATGTCGCGCGCTATGTTAAGTCGGAGACCCAGTTGAGTCGTAAGTCGTAGAACTGCTAAGTCGTATAGGAGCAGGTGTTAGGTCGCAACCGACTTAGGGGTTAGCTGCTAAGTCTTATGTCGTAAGTTCACTAAGTCATAGTCTGTTAGGTTGGAGGCTTTGTTAAGTCGGAGGAGTCTTAGGTCGTAAGTCGGCAATGACTTAGGAGATAACCGAGTTACGACTTAGCGGATTTTCAGCTATAAATAGGAGGGGTTTTTCTCACTTTTTGGGATCCGGATTTCGAAGCGACGAAGTGCTGCCATTTTGAGAGCTCGACTTCTACACTTCTTCACTTCTTTTCTCCACTCTAATCTAGTGATTCCATCCATCCAAATCGAAGATCAAGATTGAAGATCCAAGAGCTAAAGTTGAAGATCTTCATCCGTTGAAGTGAGATTTCTTCGTTTGAAGCGGATTCGTGATAGATCAAGCTCGATCCTTCGTTGTCCAGATCTGAAGCGTGTAGATTTGGAGTTGTTTAGGTGATTTGGTGAGTGGTGATTATCTCTCACACGGATCCAAAGGAGTATATCGGATTGTTGGCTCGATTTGGTGTTAAAATAGTGATTTCCATGCATTTTCTTCATCCTAAGTGTAGATCCATGTAGATCCATTGTTCATGATGATTTGACAACCTTTTTTGTATGTGATTAACCTATGCAAGTTCATTCATCAAGTTGTAGAGATAATTCTCATGTTTTCATGCTTGTTAGACTTTCAACTCCTTAATTACGAAATTGCCATTATTGTTATAATTGTTCATTTTGCTTATATTTGAATGCTTGGTTACTTGGATTGATGTTTGACATGATTGATTGCTGTGAATTAGATGATTGTTGATTGGTTTTAGACAAGGTGGTCGAAGATGATTCAAAAGCTAAGGGAAAGGCTCTTGAATTGGGAAAGCTGCTCGTGGCATATGTAGCGGGATGATGAAGCTCTTATGCATAGATTTGATGATGTGATGTTGAGATGAGGCTTTGCGAGGATGTAATGAAGCGAGGCATCATGTAATGAAGACTTGGTCTAATCCAGACGGGATCATTCCAAGCATGTTGATAACTCGGTGATATGATTCGAGTTGAGGATAATGAATGGATATGAGAATAGTCGTCGAGGAGGATGACTAGTAGGCTTGGATAGCATCGTTGTTGAAGGTTCTAGCATGCTCTAAGCAAGAGTACGTTTGGGCAGATTCGATAGTCCCAACGACTAACTGTTGATGGTCGAGTACTCTGGGCAGATTCGATAGTCCTAGGCACGGGCTGCGACGACGTGCGGGAGTTATGTCTAGAACCGGGGTTTCCATTAGCCCTTGACGGACGGCTGAAAGAATGTGCCGGTCATTCAATTAACGGTGATATCGAAGCAATGATAACAGTGATAGCCAGAGTCATGGATGTTTGGTTGTATCGTCATTCGGACTCAAGAGCGGTATTTTCTGGGTGCTTATCTGATTTAGGCCCTGGTACTTGGAAAACATCGCCCTTGACTCGAATGATTATTACTTTACTTTAAATTGTATGCTCTGCTATGTTGCTTCTGCTTAGTGTGTGTCTGGGGGCTATCACTGTAGAAAGAGGTGGAGTGGGAGGGTTGTATTCCTATTCCTTTTCCTTTATGCTTTTTTGGTATGTTGTTAGTTAATTTACTGCTCACTAAGACTGTTGTCTGACTCAAGGCTTTATGTTTTTAATTCTTATTGCCTTGGGCTGTTCGTCCATTTTTGGGACGGGCAGACTAGGTAGCAGGTGACAGGTGCTATTCTCTTCTCACGATGCTGATATCGAAGACGAGCTAGAGGGTTGCATATTATCTTCTTATATGTACTGGATGTTCCGCTGTTTTGTATTCTCTGAGTGATATGTAGTGAGGCTTGATGTATTGACTATTTGGATGCTTGTGTTCAACTATTATGGAGTTTTATATGATGGCATTTTATTCTGTAAAGCTTCACTATACATATGTTCTATTGTATTTTGTCCATGCGCTGTGAGTAATACGATAGATTCTGTTGTTTTAATTTACCCTGAAAATCGTCCATGGTCGCCTGGCACACATTACAGCGCACTTTCTCTAGATTCGGTGCAGGGGTCATGGGCGGTCGTCACAAGATGCCTCAGATATGAGAGCCTTATATATGAGATGTGTGTGTGTGCATGTGTGTGTGTTGTACTAGGATTTTTCCCAAACCTAGCCGTGCAAGGAGGTGCGCCGAATTTTCCCAAAACATGAGGGGCTTTGAAAGCCTATGGGTTAGAAGACATTTCCCTTAATTTGGAAATTTCGAGGATGAAATCCCTTAAGGATGGAAGAATGTAACGACTCGTATTTTTAACGATAGGATATTTAAATATTTGATTTAAATACACGTCAATTAATTGAAGGTTCAAAAATATGATTTTCCATACATGATTGTATCAAGACTTGAGACCACATCCGTTGAGTCTGGATCGACATTGCGAATTAAAATGAGTAAAGGCATCGCTATATTTGGACATCGAACGATCTGATGGTCAAAACGATCTCAAAATGCATGAAATTATCATCCAGAAGCGCTGTGTAACATCCCCTACTTTGAGGCCCAAAGCCAAGCACTACAGATGCTGCAGTCATCTATATTATTAACTTCCGGTAATAAAATACAGTAATGTTAATGGTATAATATCAGAAGCATATGAATATGAAATAAAATCAACACAGATTTCAAAACAGCTTTTCTAATTACATTTCAAATCAATATTTTATATTTAATTACATAACCCCAAAATGAATCCCAAGTTTTGATCAAATATAATTATTACAAATTACGCCAAAGGCGGCATATGAAGATGCCTCCATGATGATCAGAGTACTGGATAGATAGACATATCGGTCATAAATACACCATAGTGGAAATAATACTAAATAACGCCTACATAGGTAACTCTGCCTCCTACACGTCTTTGGAAGCTTATTCGTCCAACCTACTAAACCCGAGAAGTCCTTAACTCTCAATCTACTCAAATTTAATTTTGAGCACCCAAGAGTTTAAGAGGAAAACATAAACTTCGAGTCAGACATAAAGCCTGGTGTGAATAATTCTATTACATCTCGGTTTACTGATATTAAGTGAGACCACGCCGCTTAGCGGAACGGGTTTCTCCCCACTAATATCCTTTTAAAATCATATCTTTTGAAAATTAAACTCCTGCAATCAAACTGATTATAACAACAATAGCAATAACATACCACAGAGTACCGTCTATTCCTACAGTCTTCAGTTCCCTCGACGGACATCGTGCCTCCATCCACCAATGGCTTGTCAACGCGTAGCTCGGCCACGACCCTGCTTTGCCCCTAATGGTAATAGACTGCTGGCCTAAGAGATACAAGGGCTATGGGAAACAACCCATCTACTACTACTAATACTGTGATGCGCATCAAAGGGAAAAATAACAACAGTGCCGTGGATCTGGGGCGCGACCCTATGATCAGGTCGCCAGGGCGGATACTAGCCAATCTAGTTCACTCCCAAAAAATAAAGAAAGTTGAACACAATGTGGATGGTCATATAGTACTCATATCCTATCTCTAAACATATCTGTAATAATAAGCCGATATACAGCTCTTATACCAATATCTATCAATAAGATACTCCTCACTGAGTATCACATGAACCCATGAGTGTAATCTCCAGTTGAGTGACATTTACTTACAACGATCAAACAAATAACATAACGGCGTCTCATACCAATGCATGTTATTCGAATAATTATTCAAAGCTCATAAACTACACTCAATCCACACTATATATCTCTATATGACAAGTCCAATGAATAACCGGAAAATTGTTACCGAAAGTCCCATACCAGACGGTATCACTAAATCGTTTATTCAATTTTCTCATCATAAAGAAATAAAATCATACAAATTAAATAGTAGGTTGTGATCACTGTGTCGTCTTAAAATATAACTCAAATCAATAAACAAAATCAACATCAACGGTGAATCATTCATTTAATCCACTTTGATTTACAAAAGAAGAATGATCAAAAAAGTAATATAAAATAGATTATCCAGATAATAAACATAATATCAAACAACTTAATATTTAATAATCAATCATTTATCACAAAAATAAATACTTAGAAATAGATACTAATTATATATATTAAATAATTTATTCATTTTGTTTATTTAATCCCAATATAAGTTTCAAATACAATAACTACTTCTAAATCCTTGTTCACATTTTCCCAGATTTCAAAATCACTTTATAAATCAAAATAATTATAGAAACTTTTCACAATTTTCTATAACCAAATAATACTTTGAAATATATTTATAAATCACCAAAATAATTCCTTCCATTTCAAACGATAATTTATAATTCAAACCTTCACTATATATATTCCAAATCTCAAATAGCTCATATTGAAAATCATCAAATATTACTTTATATTTATTTACTATAGTTAAATTCTATTCCAAAAATAAATTTATAAGTTATAGAATAAATTATATTTGTTTCAAACCATAGAATACAATTCGAAATCTTCATCACTTTATTTTCAAATTAACTTGAAGCAAAACAATTTCCTTTTCAATTATACCATATTTGAATTTATAAGATTTTATTTATTCAGAACATATCCATAATCTTATAAATAATTTATAAAAAAATCTATATTTTTTCTAGATTGGAAAACTCTTTCAAAAATATTTAAATAACCTTTATAATAAAAATCATTAAAATGATATTATTATCTTAATAATAAATTTCATAAAATAACAATTTATTATATTTTCCTTTAAACCAATTTCACAACTTATAATATATTATAATACTGATTTTTTTAAAGAGTTTTATAACCAAAAGAAGGTTATATTTATATTTATAATTCAATTATATTTGTAAATATAAAATAACTAATTGACTAGAATTTAGTAAATTATTTATAAATACTTTCAATAAATTATAGAACCCTTAAATAGATTTTTCCTAACATTCCAAATTTCTCTATTTAAACAAGAAAATAAATAAATACATAGATATGTAAATTTATAAGTTATGGAGTAAAATTACTCCACAACTAATCAACCAAACATCACTATAAATAGATCATGTAACCCGAGTCGAATTCCGTCGAACTCCGGTCATTCATAAAATACACACATAACTAAAGAAATATTCAGTTCAATACACAAACGGACGAAGTTCCGTTTGTAAATTAATACTTCCAACTAACACAAATAACCAACTTAACATCAACTAATAATAAAACCAATTTCCAAATAACTATCAATCCCCACAAACAATCAAACCCTTCAAGGATATGTCACTCTAATACAATCAATAACATCCACTTCACTCAATTTTCATCCTAACTAATAAATCAAGAAATTCATTCAACCCACAATTCAAGCAATAATTTGGAATAATTATATAAATGATGGGATATAGAAATAGTTGTGAGTTATAGAGATAACTCACCGAAATTCCAAGCAAAATGTTACTGCCTCGACTAATGAAACGAACATCCATATCCCGCCTTCACCACTGCTTACGCCAACCTTTACCTTACTGCTCCATCGCCCAAGAACTTGCGTCGCTTCTCTAGGTCTCTCACCATTGGCCATCACGCACGGATGCCTGCACCTCCACGTCGATAGAGATATGTCACAATCGATAACACACTCTGCTCCATCACTAATCGTGCACTACGTTCCCAGTTGTCTCCCCCTTGCGTCGAAGGCAACACTGATGCCAAGCACGAATGCGACTATGTTGATTTGATTTTTTTCCTTGAACCGTGATTTTGATATGAGATAGCTAGGGCAAAAGCTGTTAAGTGAAAAAAAAGAAAAAGGTTCTCGTTTGATTTTTGGATAAGGGAGATGAGTTTTCTAGAGGAAGGAAGAAAATTAAATGGACCTGGGCCTTGAATTTGGCTCTAGTTTTGAATCAAATAAATTTTCTCTTCTTTTCTTTTAAACATTTTTTTAACTTTATTCCAATATAATCCAAATTAATTTACACTTCATTCTACAAATTATATATTTCAATAATTACCCAATTTCATTCATTTCAATATTTGTTTATTTTATTTTATATTTAATCGAAACGTTTTATTCAATTTCAATATATTATTCGAAAGGAATTTATTAGTTTAATTCAATTTACTTAAATAAAAATCTAATTTTAATTAATTAAATAATAATAATTATTTACCTCTAAAACCGGGTTAGTACAAAGTAACTAGGTATGAGGGTTCTAGGTTAAGCTTTTCTACCAAACAATGAGATATACAAGAATGCGATACACCAGTATCAAATAGAACTCTAACTAACACATCATGAATCAAAAGCATACCTACCAACACAGCTTTTCCTTTCTCCTCTGATGTTGGTCTTGAGATGGCCGGTTCCAATGCAAACACTTTTCTCTTTCCATCCTTGGCCAGTTCTTTGCACTGGTTCTTATAAAGTCCAATCTGATCACAGTTGAAGCATTTCACTCCTTTCTTGTCAGCTACCTTCTTTGCTTTGCCCGTCCGATATTCGTGAGCAAAATGCCCCTTCTTGTCGCACTTGTAGCAAACTACATCGGCCTTCCCTTTCTTGGTTGCTCCTCCTTTCTGAGCTCCTTTCTTATGGTAAAACTTTCTCTTCTAGTTCTGCTCACCTTGAGTTTCCACTGCTTTGTTACCATTAAAGAAAGCGAGCATCTTCTCATTCCTCAAAGCCATCTCAACAACTACATCGCACAAATCCCTAATATGTGGTAAAGTTGCTTTAGCAAGCTTGGGTCTCAATCTGCGGATGAACTTCTTATTCCTTTTGATAACTGTATCTACCGTAGCATATCCATATCTCGATAATTCCTCAAATCTAGTAGCATACTCAAGCACTGTCATGTCTCCCTGCACCAACTCAGCAAACTTCCTTAGCAGAGTTGACTTGGTGATCTATGACATGAATCTTCCCTCAAACCTCCTTCTGAATTCCGCCCAAGTCATAGCCTCTTCAGCTACTCCTATAGCAACACTGTTCCACTAGTATAGTGCTACTCCTTGCAACTATCTGGAGGCCAATCTCCTTTTCTGCTCATCGTTAAGTCCTAAATCAGCAAAAATCCTCTCGCAATGAAGCAACCAATTCTCCACTTCAATTGCGTCCTCAGTGCCGATAAACGGCTTCCCTCCAAGCCTAGCATAGTCTCTGCTCAATACTGCATAGTTATTGACCACCGGAGCTTCCTAATTTCCTCCTCCAACATTTCCTCCGATTAATCCCGTAGCAGCTCGAGCTTGCACCATGTTGACGAAGAACCGATACATAGTTACCATATCAACTTGCGGCGCTCCAGCACCCACATTAGCAGCTTGTGCCCGACCTAGATTCATTCTAATGTTTGGTCTGGAATTTCCATTAGTTGTGGTGCTTTCTCCACCAAGGTTAACTCTTCCATTCCTAGCATCCATATTTTACTTCCTTAAAATCTGCATTCGAGTTTTTGTAAGATATAGAAGAATAGCCTAAGAGAGATGGGAGAATAGAGATAAAGCTTATACTTATATATAGCAAATACAAGTACGTTACTATAACTTTATCCCATACCCAAATCTTTTATCTAATTCCTTAGGATTATGTTTTCAAAAATAATTTTAAGTTTAAAATTTCCTTTAAGTTTCCATAAACCTATGCTCTGGTACCAAGTTGTAACGTTCCCTACTTTGAGGCCCGAAGCTAAGCGCTATAGATGTTGCAGTCATCTATAGTATTAACTTCCGGTGACAAAATACGGCAATGTTAATGCTATCCATAGTATCAGAAGCACATGAATATGAAATAAAATCAACACAAATTTCAAAACAGCTTTTCTAATTACGTTTCAAATCAATATTTCATGCTCTATTACATAATCCCAAAACGATTCCCAGTTTTTGATCAAATATAATTATTATAAATTACAACAAGGGTGACATATGAAGGTGCCCCCTTGGATGATCAGAGTACTAGATAGATAGACATATCAGTCATAAATAAATCACAGCGGAAATAATACTAAATAGCTCCTACATAGCTAGCTCTGCCTCCTGCACGTCTTCGAAAGCTTATTCGTCCAACCTACTAAACCTGAAAAGTTCTTAACTCTCAATCTACTCAAATTTGATTTTGAGCACCCAAGAGTTTAAGGCGAAAACATAAAGTTCGAGTCAGACATAAAGCCTGGTGTGAATAATTCTATTACATCTCAATTTACTGATATTAAGTGAGACTACGCTGCTTAGCGGAACAAGTTTCTCCCCACTAATATCCTTTTAAAATTATATTTTGAAAATCAAAATCCTGCAATTAAACTGATTATAACAACAATAGCAATAACATATATGCATATAAATTAGGTAATCAATGGACTATCTGTCCGAACAATATAGTTTTATCAGGCTGACTATTAACCACTGGCTGACTCGGGCCTACCGGACATAATAAATGTTCAAACTTCTGTTGGATACAATACTGGATGATCTTTCCTTAACTTACTTATCCAAGGGTCAACTAATCATAATGGTTTTGCGGGCTCACCAATAACCTACCTCTACACTGTGTATCATTTCTCTGTGTAACATCATTTTACTCTTACCTGTGACAAAGCCCTACCCATTGGAATTTTGGACTTATATTAGCTAGGGGCTACTAGCTAAAGAATAGGGCGCAATCCATACCGGTCCCATCTGGTCTTTTAATATCTGAGTCATATGCTTAGGGTTAACTGCCCTACTCAATTTTCCTTGAAAATATTTCTTTCTGATTGATTTAACCCTTTTAAATCATACTTTAATAAGGAAAATATGTTCATTGCTTTACTCGTAATATCCATGCCATGGTATATGCTTTACACAAAACAATGATGATGAAATCTAAATCAATGGAATTATCTATCCCTTCAAAATAAGTTAAAGCCCTTTTTAATTTAGAAAACTTTAGGCTATAAAGCCAAAACAATACCTTCGAAACCGTTGTTTAAAACCTTAAACAATCCCTTTCGAAATCACAGAAAGCATCCCTTTAGAAATCATTGAAAGCATCCCTTTCGAAATCATTGCTTAAAACCTTAGGCGTCCCCTTTCAACCATTAAACATATCTTTCGAAAGCATTGGAAACATTCCTTTAGAAACACTTAAAAACATACCTTTTGAAACACTAAAATCATACCTTTCGAAACACTAAAATCATACCTTTCGAAACACTGAAATCATACCATTCGAAGGCATTGGGTTCAAGTAAGAAGTTATGGAAGCATAGCTTTGAAACCAATTAAAAGTATTACTTTTGAAACCATAGTTTGAAAACAAAACAAACTACAAAGTACAAAAGAGGACACATTCGGAAGCTATCCTTTAGAAACCATTGCCTCTGAAACAATTGGTAAAAGCGCCTAAGACACCCCATTCGAAAGCATTGGGAAGGCGGCTTCAATATTAAGAAGACGAAAGCCTTCCTTTCGAATACATTGTTTTAAGGTTATAAAGAAAAACGGCATCTAACTAATGCGAAAGGTATTAATGAGACAACTAGGGTATCGAAGGGGTTCAAAACCGGCAACCCTTTCAAAAGTTTCTTTTAAAAACAAAGGCAAGTTAAAGAATTCGAAAGCTAATTAAAGTGGCTTCAACCCTTTTGAAAGCATGCTTTCGACATCGTCCATTCCTTCCGCCTTTCTCCAATACACTACGTACCAATTGTTTGATACCATGTGCATTGGTTTTGAATGGGTGTGAAAGGTTTACTGGTATGGTGATGGAAACAAGCAATGGAAGTGGCGAAGTTGTAATTCGAAATAAGACTAATTTTATGCTTTTTAAAGTAAGTCCTTTTTACCTAAACATCAATATTCGTCAAAATTTCATTGGCTATTATATCTTTATCATATACTCTTCTGAAAAAATACTGCCACGTTAATTTAAAATATTTGAAACATTTTATTAACAAAATAGCCCATAATCTTAAATACCAATTAAGCCCCTCTAGTTTAATTTATTTATTTTCCTTAGTAAAACACTTAGCAAAATTCCTCAAAAATCACAATAATTCACATTAAATATATTTTCTAACATATATAAATTTCAGACCCAAAAACATTATTTAATTTCCTTAAATAATTTAAATCCAAAATTCACTATTTTCTCTCATAGGAAATTCATAATAAATCCACAATCACTTAGAAAATTATGAAACTTGAAACCCACTTCTAAAATAATGTTTTTGACTATATATCAAAAACGCAACTCATTTGGATGTCATATGATAGGTTTTCTAATCGAAACATATCATAAAGTTCTTATTAAATCTCCATAGATCATCAACTTAAAACATATAATCACTTAATCGCTATAACATGACATATAACTTGCAAATAAACAGATTTATCCTTTAAAACTGAAATCACTATCAAAACGTGAGATGTAAACTAATTATTCATCTTGGCTTTGTGTTAAGAAGATTGAGAATTCCCTTTAGATTGATTTGCTTAAGCTTTCTACTTGAATCCTAGTTTTTCTTTTCCTTGAATCCTCTTAATGGTGGCGGGCTGAGATCCTTAGGGTTTTAGTTTTGTTTATGAAAGTGAAAATGAATGTGGAATGAAGAATGGAAGGGCTTAGTGTATTGGAATAAAGGCTGTCCCCATTTTACCTTTAACTTATTCCTCCTACTTACTTATTTTTAGTTCTCTTTTGCTAATACATTCATTAAGGCATGGGTACTTCTTAATTAACAAATCTCAATCTCTTAACTATCTACATTATTTTATCTAAATAATGTTAGTCAAAATTAGGGTCATTACACGTTGCCTCGGATATCGATGAAATTTATACTACTAGGACCGAAAAAATAAGGTGATGTATGTCGACAAGTTTCATTGCGATCGGACGTGTCGTATGATCATACGAGCTCAAAACGTGCAATAGTTTATTTGAGAAATCAAGAAAATCATAATATAATTTTAATATAAATAAAAACCTAGCTAATCCACCCCTCTCCCATCATTTCACTATTCCATTATCAGTGAACAAAATAAATGGCCGCCTCCCCTAAATCTCTTCAAAAATCAAAATTGAGCGATACACTCGGCGAAAATCGATGAAACCAGATTCATTAAGATCGTATGAGGGAGAGCTTCGCATTGGTGGTGTAATGAACCGAGATTTTAGACCCTTGAAAATCGACACTAATACGTCCATTGTATTGCATGCTGAGCGATCGAATGTCGGAAAGCTCGATCGTTCGGGGTGAAAGAAAGGAGAAGAAGAAGAAAGAAGAGAAAAAGAAAACTAAACAACATAGAATCTCACAGCAGAATGAATAATCTATAATATACAACAAATCTTTACACAAAGAAAAACTATAATATACATACATCAATCAGAGTGCACTAACCTATTTCAGCCTGGACAGTTATAACAGCATGTCCTTATAATTACTGGTAAATACAACCAACAGACAATACAGCGGAACACAAAGAAGTACGTTGATACATCTTAGGCCTCCAGCTCGTCTCTTGGGCTCCAATGCACCCAAAGCAATCTGTAAATATGCTCGGTTTGACCGAAGCATTGAAAGGGAAGAACGTTCGGATCAGTCTGGTAAACCAGCATGAGAAAACACATAAATGAATTTGTACAGTTTATCAAACCTTTCAAATAAAGGTATCTCGTAAGACCACGCCGCATAAAACACGGACCGGTTTTTAACTTACGATAACCAAAACATTTTCTATAGAAAATCCATTGATATTATAATAGTGTCTAAGGGTCAAGGTAAAATATGAATATAGCTGAAATGCTTGCATCTCATGTTTCAACATAATTGGGCACATCTAAGTCTGTAAGACGCTTATTAGAGAAAGGATTCCATATAATGACTGGGCTACTGGGGTACCGCTCGTCATGGTGCATCTCTAGATAAAATAACACTGAGGACCTCACCGGGATCCCCTGCCAACACAGAACCGGCCTATCCCTTTCTAGATAGTACTGAATTTGACCACCTCTTAGTTAACAGGCCTAGACGCATACAAATAAGAGATAATATCGCCTCTAGATAGGGATGATCATATCCTAATGGGAGCAACCCCCTAGCCCTGCTGCATATCCCATATTTTAGTCATTCCTGGTTGATGAGTCTTGAGGTTACGTTTTACCTTTCATATAGCACTTCCCACTTAGAATGCTAACGCTACCCTCCAGGCAACAACGTAATGCCAGTATTCATCCATAGAAGTTGTTCAGGATATGAACAAATCGAACGCACTACTTCTACTACATCCATTTCGGAATCACCCTCAGGATTAGTAGCAAGCAGCCCTTGCACTTCAAAGAGCTCTGTCTTCTATTCCATAATCTTTAAGATTTCTTCACTTCAAAACGATTGAGTTAGATCAAAGTGGTTTTCGAATAACGTATCTGATCCCGGTCTCTTCAAAACAACATTCGATAGTTTTCGGGAAACTTAACCCCGGTTCTTTAGGAAATAAACAGTCAAAGGTAAGGGCGGAGGTCACCTCCTAACTGTTAGTGGATGGATTTCCTTATCATTTGTCTTAGAAGAACGAAACAAGATTTATAAGCACAGTATAGCATCATCGGAGATGAATGTGCCATATAACTCATGTGTTTCTCCTAGATATTTCCAAAGTCACGTTTTTGTTCCATATTTGATAGTCGGTTGTCTAACTATCAACAAACAAACATTCAATTCAGGGATTTAATTCCATAGGGAAAATCAACATTGGTTAAGCACATAAGCAACCACTAACCTATTTAATTAATCTTTTCATTAATTAAAATTATCTTGTAAATACTTGTATTAAAATTACTTTTACAAAGATATATCCCTATATTTTTAATACTTGGAAAATATCCATATACTTATCTCAACGGTATAAGTATATTCACAAAACATAGAGGAAGATTTCCTTTTATACAACTCAAAATCATTTATAAAACTCCTTTTATAAATTTCTAAAACCATTTATAAATCTCTTTTTATACCACCCAAGTCTATATAAAAACTCTATTTATAAATCTCAAAAACATTTATAAATAAATTCTAATCATTTACTTCAAAACATTATTATTATTATATAGTAATAATTTTTAAACCTTTAACCTAATAATTTATAATTTACAACATTATTAAACAAACAATAATACCTGGTTTCAAACATTATTTTAATAAATAATTAACTTTTTACAATATTAAAATATTGATAAACCACTTTAAAATATTATTAGGTAGAAATAAACAACCTTTAAAACATTATTAAACACTAGTTAAACAACTTAAATCATTAATAAACAATAGTTAAACCAATTTAAAACACTTTTAAAATCATTTAGAAAAGATAGATAATAAGGTTGGAGTACATTAGAAGTTAAATCCTTTTGAAATAAAATATTTTCGAAAACCCAAATTCAGATTTTAAATCATTCTCCGTCTTAAAAACCAATTCCAACCCAAATGACAATTTATAGCATTTCAAATTTCTAATTTAAGGCCAATAGCTACCAAATGCTTAACCAATACTGATATTAATTTCCTATCACTATAAGGTTTAAGGTTAACATATAACAATGTCATAATCAACAGAGCCAACAATCAGGTTAACATCCAATAATTCATATGATAAGAATATTATTGAAATTAAAAGCAACAATGGCGAGGAATCTTGTTGGACCCCTCCAACATGTGCCCCTACATCACAACTCATATATATCAGCACATATATATGTATATATAATTCAATAGTGGTGAGGAATCATGTTGAATCCCTCTAACATGTTTCCCTGCAATTGATTTCATATATTGACCGCTTTCAAAAACGAAAATTCATCAAAACCAAACAATCAACGAATAAACATCCAGACATCCAATCAATAAATTTTTATCAACTATATAATGTTACCAGTTAACCAAAAAGGTGAGTTTAACTCATCGAAATTCCAGTTGTCGCTTGCACTTCTGGTTCCATCTAAATTCGAACGACGTTCGAATTCAATTTAAAATTCCACTAGTTCTAATCCCAACCAATTCAACTCCATCACGTAGTGTTCGTTGATATGAGCACAACACGATTGACCACGTTCGATTTGGACCTAATATGAATTAAATGTTAAATTTACAAGATTCTACATTTAAATAATAATTTAACTTCACTAATCACTTTTATTAAACTAATTACCAAATCAAACAATAATCCTTCTTCCCCAATTAAAATATTCCCGCCTATCACTAGTGACACTCCTCCATAGCCGGCCTCCCTCTCTCCTCCATACACCCTCCATGGCCAACGAAATCAACAACCAATCTCACCATTGTCTTCACCTCTACGAGCTCTAGCAAAGCACCACAAATCAACAACTGAGACCCCCCTTAAAAATGCGACACCCAACACCCTCTACTGTAGCACGATGACGCGACTACTACTAAGGTAACCCGACCTCCCAAACTCTAACCCGAGGTGCTAATTCCCCTTTCGAACTCAAATATAAACTCCATATCTCCAATCAAGCACCACATCATTCAAAAAACCTAACCCTAGTCTACCCAAACCCCTCAACTTCACCATCGAACTCCATGAACCATTGTCGCACCTTCTTATATCATACCTAGAGATAGATCTTACAATTATAAACACAAGATCCAAGTTTTGCAATTTATCGATGAGTATTTCATTTTATTTCAATTTTTGAAGTTCTCTAAAAAATATTCCTTGATTTCAATTTACAGAACGTTAGTTGAAGGAGGAGAAAGGGTATATGTATAGAATGTGGAAAGGTATAGGCAAAGAACGTGGCGAAGGGTATGGATGAATAGTGGAGGGGTATGCAGTATATAATAGCGTATGTATTATTTTATTTAAAACATCTGGTAATATACAACCCCACAATCTCGAACTCCAATCAAGGTGTGCCACCTAGCGTTCTATATTAAATACCCCTATTCCGAACTCAATGGAACTAGTATTGGATCCTAGTTCGATCATATGCGGAAGTTAGCTTTTCAAAATCGAATTATATTATACTAAATTCCTATAATTTATTTCTACCGTTTCGAACTTGCACGACCAAATGGTACATCCGATCGTTGCGAAATTCAACGGTATATAATAATTCATTATTATGAATCCAATGGCGCTGGTTTCGTCAAAATCCGAGATAGAACCCCAGAATAAACAAGTTATTATTAAACTAGATTAAATCACTTTTAATTATAAATTAAAAAATTTCCACTATCATTCTTATTCAAACAGAATTTAAATAAGCTTATGAAATCATTTTTATTCACATTACATTCCAAGATTTAACCATTTAAATAAATTCCAATATTAAATTAACAATTCACATTATCAAATAAATTCCTATATTTTCTTTTCAAAAATAAATTCCTATATTTGAAATTAAAGTTGTTTGGTTCATAAAACTAATATTTCAATATTTAAAATTAATTACATATCTCAAATTCAAATGTCTAAAATTCTGGGTCGTT
The DNA here is from genome assembly GCA_030737815.1 of Allium fistulosum. Lineage (NCBI taxonomy): Eukaryota > Viridiplantae > Streptophyta > Magnoliopsida > Asparagales > Amaryllidaceae > Allium > Allium fistulosum. The sequence goes on along the minus strand of CM060907.1, from coordinate 636,625,131 downwards.
ACAGGTGGTGACGAGGTGGTGTGCGATGGTGGTTGGGGTGATGGCCACACATAGCTCGACAACTAGGGCTCCATATTGCGGACGCTTGGGGAGGAGTTAGGTGATGGGGATGGCACCATTGGATTTCTATTCGCGAAATGCACCTTCCCCTGAAATCTCATCAACTCTGATCATGTGGGGTGAAATACGTTAGTATGAGGCCATGTACGACACCTATAGGTCGCGATTCGTGGAAGGAAGCCGAGCTTGGCATGGCATGGTGCGTTGCGATAAGCTCGCATAGTGTGACATGCTGCAATTGTCCATTCGTCGAATAGTGGGGTATGGAGCGAGATAGGGAGGAGAGAAGGTGTTGACCAAGTGGGTTGTTTGTACATTTGTGCACGTACAGGAAAAGAGAATTGGGGAAGAAGGGTTAATCGCCAATGAAGGTAATTAGGGAATAATTAATTAATTAAGTTAGGTTAATAGTTTATTTTAATCTCGATTCTTATATAATTCATATCTATTGCATACGAGGTCTGTTTTGGATGCGGTTTCTTGCATTGCACTCGTGATGGAGAGCTCTACGACTTGACATTGGTTTGGTTAAATTTTGTTGAGGTGAGTGATATTTTCTCTCATCGTACTACGATTATTAGTATAGTCTTAAAATGACGTTTTGAGATGATTTCTAACTTTAAAATGTGATTTTTATTATACTTAATCCTACATCTTATTTTATAAATGAATTAAAAATGATTTTAAAAGGGTTTTAAATCAAATATTATATTTTTTCTATTAACACACTATTTTGATGACATTATTAGACCTAGGCTATTTTTTATATCAATCCTATATTGGTTAATTGGATGTATTGTATGTGTGTTATTATAGATGTATATATGCTATCATAAACGTTTGTCTGCTTGTTAGTGGAATGTATGAGAATTGCTTAGTTTGGTTGAAAATGCCGATCGTAGGTGATATAGAGTTAGGAAATATCCCATAGGATAGAATTTCATTTGTACCTACCGATCTGAAGACAAAAGATGATGGACTTGGGTTTGTGCTTTGGACTTCAGGATGGATGTTGAACATTTTCATTTGGTTTGTACATGGCCATTTTTGGTTAAGTACACGACTAAAGTGGTCGTTATCGACTACTTTGGAGTGATCGGTATCTACCACCATTGATGACGGTTGATTTGGCCAATTTTGAAGTGGACGACGGAGAGGCTTCGAGGAGCATGATGTGGTGGATCATTTGTTCGTTCAATGTTCAATTTTGATGTTATGGCTCTTCGACGAGTGGTTATGGCGATGAAGAGAGGATGTGACGCTTCGATGTGATGACTTTGAGACTTGTGATGATAACTCAAGATGGGAATTGATGGCTTCAATGATGGGATAGTTATACTTCAAGATGCAGAGTAGATGACTATAAGCCGTATTGAGAGGACTATTAGAGGAAGGTTACGAGACATATGGCAAGATTCTATGACTAATAATGGTTGTCTAGAGTAGTTCCCGATGGTAGTGACTTCATGACGGGAGTCGTAGAGACAGTCCAAGATGAGCTCTGTTATTGATGACGTGTGCAAAGGATCGATGATACTCGAAGGTTCAAAGAGTATGCGTAAAGCAGGGGTAATATATGGTACCTATTTGAGCCATGATGGACTCTAGTCTTCGTGACGGGCGATCTGATCTTCATGACAGACAATCATTTACTCTAGATCAACCATGATGGACAATCTAGTTTCCTGGCCTACTGAGTGGCATGGATTCGAGTACTGAGGAACTGGGATGTTGAGTAGTACTTAACCATGACAGCCATTCAAGTTATCACGTATCTAACGCACTGAGTAAGTGACGGTGGGGATGGATGATGAATGCCATGTTTGATTGATTGTTTATCACCCTAGGGATGTCACTTGAGGTCGATATCATCAATGTAAATATCTAGACACCCATTAGTACTTTGACGTGTAGTACACCCATGATGACTATGATATAGAGTAGCATATGTCCTCTGTTATGTGCTAACCTTTTGGATGCAGGGACATGTGAGGTATGATTCTCCATATCCTATATTCCATATACTATACCGACTTTTATAGTATCTTAAGATTGTTTATCGCTTACACCAGACTGTTATCTGAACCGAGGTTTTATGCTTTACTTCTTATTACCTTGGGTACTCTTAAATGAGTAGACTAGAATGCAGGTGTAAATGGTACATGGACTTCTGCAGATGGACTAGTAGGAGGCGATACTTTCTCATACTTATATTTGGGCTTATTATTGCATATTCTGCTGTGTGAAACTGTGGAGCATTGACAATGGTTACTTACTATTATTAGAGACATTTTATCAATTGAGTTTATTTATCAGTTGTATAAACTCTATTATTGTTTTGTATAACTGTATGTGCCTATGTACTTTGATTATGTGGTTCATCTAGTTATTTCTGTCTCAGCTGTTTTATATATGTAATGACTATTATATTTTATTCGGTGCACTGTGAGATATACCATGCACTGTGAGATATACAATATGTTATGTGATTGATTGATGTTTTCTTTCTTTCTCTTCTCTTCTTTTATGTTCTCTTTACTTCTATTCATCTTCTCTACTTCTTTTCTTTCCTTTGACAATCATCTTACACCAACCGAAAGCTCCAACAACGCACTATTTGGTTATATAAGCATCGAAGGTGTAGGGCGGTCATTACAGATATGATCGGTGATCTCTCCATATGCTTTAGAAATTCTTGGAAAGCATCCTAACATTCTTTTGTCCAAGAACACTTTCCATTTTCCTTTTTGAGGGCATCGAAGAACGATATACACTTATCGGTTGCTTTCGAGATAAATTGGCTTAACATAGCAACTTTCCCATTCAAGCTCTTCATTCCCCTCCTTGTTTTGGGTGTACTTACATGTTTTAAGGTATTAATCTACTTTGAATTATGCTTAATGCCCCTTGACATCACAATAAAACCCAGGAATTTCCACGATGCGACTCTAAATGAACATTTCAATGTATTTAGCTTCATTTCATACCTTCGTAACAAATCAAACATTTCAGAAAGATCATCTATGTGGTTCATCGATATTTGTGACTTCACAAGCTTGTTGGCATACACTTCCGTAGTCTGCTCAATTTGATTTTCGAATATCCCATTTACCAATCGTTGATAGATAGCTCCGGCGTTCTTCAAACTGAACTGCATAACTCGATAGTAATATAGGCCCAAATTAGTTATACAATTTGCGTGCTCCTGATCTTGAACGTGCATTTCTATTTGATTATAGCTGAAATAAGCATCCATAAAGGATAATAGTTCATTCTCAACCATTGAGTCCACAGGCCGGTCGATCTTCAGCAGCGAGAAGCTGTCCTTTAGGCATGCTTTTTCAAATCTGAATAATCGATGCATGTTCGCCATTTTCCATTTAGCTTCTTGCCCAGCACATGATCTGATACGTATTCGGGGTATATGGCATCATGGATAATGCCATTCTCCTTTAGCTTAGCCACTTCTTCTTTCAACGCAGCTGATCGCTCCGGACCCAAAATGAGTCTCTTCTATTTCACAGAAGGGCACTTTAGGTTCATAATAAAGGCATGACATGCTAGCTCCGATGATATTCTACACATGTTTGAATGTGTCTAGGCAAACACATCTAGATTTGCTTGGAGAAAACCAACCACCTTCTTTCTCAACTTGGCGTTAAGCTGAGATCCGATCTTAAGGACCTCAGTAGGATCAGCCATATCGATCAGGATATTAATTGTTGGCTCTATCAGTGCTACCCGCACATCCTTTGGCTCCTTCCGGAGATCCATAGACTTGAAGAGAATTTACTATGGCTCTTGAGCCAAGACTTGGGCAGTGATTGCTATGCATCCATAGTCTTGATGTAGAGAGCTTTATCTGCACCTTTGGCTTTCTCTAGTCACTCTGCCTCTTTGAGCTTAGTGACATAACATTCACGACCTACACTTTGGTTGCCTTGAATAGCACCAACCTCATTCTTATTTGTGAATTTCATCATCAAGCATCGAGGAGCCAATGCTATTCTAAAACTGCAAAGGGCTGGTCGGCCCAAAAAGGCATTGTACGCCAGAAATTCATTAATAATAACAAATGTTTACATGCACACGATATTGTGGTCTTCTTTACCTAATTTCACCAATAGGTCAATAGTTTTGACATGCTCCTTTGCATTTTTGGTAAATCCTTGAATTTTGGATTTACTTGATTTGATGTCCTTCAGACTAATTTTCATCTAATCAAAAGTATTTTTGAACAGAATATTAATCGAGCTTCCATTATCAATCAATACTCGGTGTATAGTAGCTGGCCAACAACGGCCGTAATTACCATGGGATCAAGCGTTGGTGCTTCAATTCCATCAAAGTCTCTATTGCAAAAAATAATATCATTCTTCATTGTCATCAACTGTTATGCCGAAGCTTTGTCTTTGACGGCAAAATAGTTATCCTACGGGACACGCTTCAATGAAGTTCCATATTGTTCCATCTCATTCTAGCTCTTCTCCGCTAAATGAGGTCCTCTAGTTATTGTATTAATTATGACCTTACCATCCGATTTTCTGGGCCCTTCTCTACTGGATCCAGGTTGATCTCTTTGGGCGTTCTGCCCCTGAGTCTAACATCCTTTCTTCCATCTTGCAATCTCTTACATATTGTTGTAACTTGTTCTTTCATATCAATTCTTCAGTTACATCTCTTAAGTGATGAAATTCGTTGGTGTTATTTCCATGAGTTTCATGGAAGCGGCAATACTTCTTGTAGCGTCATTTAGCTTCCGTTGCCTTCTTCCAAGGCAACTTCTTATACCTTTTCGTCCCTTGCATAACATGGTATATATTCTCCATAGTATCATTCAAAGGAATGTAGTCCTTCGGTCTCAAATGTCTCAGATGCTTTTTGGCATCATTTTTTTTGCTACCTGCGTCCCGATTTTTTTTTTACTATTACTATTTTTCCCACATATCACAACATTACCGTCGCTTTCATCAGCAAGCTCAATAGCCACATTAATTTACATGACTTCCTTCGACGGTCCATTACTAGCCTTCTCGGCAACTATATCTACCTCTTCCAAGCGCATATATTGGTTGGCCTTCTTATAGAACTCCTCCATGGTAGATGGTTGTTTCAACTCCAACCATTTACCAAAGTTCATGTCTGGATGTATCCCCGGGACCAATGTCATTAGCACAGTATCCTCTTTCGGGTTATTTAATTCCACTACAGCAATATTGAATCTACTTATAAATCCCTTTAAATTCTCTCCGAGACCTTGATTGAGATTTGACAAGGACATTACATCCTAAGTCGGGTAGTGTGGAGCCTGAACTACTCCATGAACTTCTTCGGTAGTTCATCAAACATTGATATGGATCTCGACGCGAGCCGGGTGGTTCGAAGCCACTCTATCCAAAAAGATGGGAAAATACCCACATCTTACCACATCAATCTCTCTGACATCATCCATGTGTCATTCATACTTTAACATATACTACCTAGGATTTGTCGTTCCATTATATGACGGCATTGTAGGCATTACGAACTTCCTCGGATATTACTCCCATAAAATATTTTCTATAAATGGAGTTTTGCTAGGTGCGAAACCCCAATCTTCATTCTTCCTCCATCGGTTTTCGTTCACAAACCGCTTCACCATATCAGCAATATATCCCTCACTGCCCTGGTGATCCAAAAAATGGCTATCGGTAGCAGCCTCGATTGTTTGATTCCGCAAATGTTTCGATTCACTCTGTGACAACTGGGCTCTCATGTCTTTGGGAAAGCCACTCCTTTGGATCTTCTTTGACGCCTAGCTGGTTCTATGGTAGTAATTTGAGCACTAGCATTTTTCATTCCAAGATTTTTCCCAACATCGTTGCTAGTGTCTTGCAAATCATCTTACTGCCTAACAAGTTTATAGCATTAGGTAACACAACTCTAGGATACTCTCATTTTAATCGATAACGATCTGATTTTGATCAGTAGCGATCACCCTAGCTGCAGCCAAAATCTGGCCACTTCCTCTAGTGGTCTTCCTTGAGGCTCCAGTAGTTTTTACTTTTACATTTTACTTCTCGTCCCTTCTGCTTTGATCAGATGATGCATCACTTTGGTTTTTCCTATGCCTTTGGGATAATTGGGACAGTAAGGCAATACTTGCATCCATCTTATCAAGAAGCGCTTTCTGACTATCCACCATCCTTTAGTTCAATTCAGCCATCATCTAGTCAAACTCTACTTTTGTTACCATCTCATGCGGGGCAGATGGTCTTGGCAAAGCATCCATTGGTTGGTTATTCTTTTCATTGGATGAGAAGCTTCGTATTCTCCACCTGTCACAGCTCTAGATCCTCCAAATCTCCTAGGGGCTATTACTTTAGATCTACAATAACAAGGTTTTGGATCTAACTTCTGGATGCTCTAATATGCAGTATTAAGCTAGATTTACTCCTGAGAAGCTCTATTCTCGGTGAAAGAACCAAAAAATTTGAACCAAATTTTTCTACAACATCCTAAATCTACTAGAAACGAGATAGATCTAATTGAAACAATAGAAAATAGTAAAAACACGAGGAATTTTAATGGTTCAGCAAAATCTATGGCCAAAATCCACTTTAATCTTATTAGAGACTAATTGTCACTAGTACAAGAGCTTTGTAGTTAGTTTTCAGGTCTAAAACAGCAAAAGTAAGCTCAAAAGGACAAGATTGGTAGAGAGTAGATGATAAAGAAGATGGAGGCTAATGGTCCTTCTCTAGTAACCATAGCGCTCCTATTTATAGCAGAATAGTTCGGTTGAGTCATCGGATCATAAAATATCAGGTCCAACATCAGATCCATGAAGATAAGGATGAAGACAGGGTCTTCTTATGCGAAAAATCATATCGGTACCGATCATGATGGCCGAGTGGTAATGCTCTTCTTATCATATACAACTTCTTCAAAATCTTATAGCACATCTATACTTCAAAAATCATCTCGATGCCCATATGATTTATCTTACGTGGGACTTGTCTTTTTTTGCAAAGCCCTGGAATTGTTCAACTATTCTTTGAAAAGTGAGCCTTACACTATAAATCAACTCGATGTTGATATAATTGCTATAGTACTTCATTCTTCGATAACATAGCAGATTCCCTAATGAAACACACAACTAGCCTCAAGAAGTCATCTTAGTATCAATCAAACTTTGATCGGTATAGATCAAACTCTTTTTTCATTTGGAACTCCAAACTCCTAAGGCTCCAATTCCATGTCATTCCAAGCATACCCCCAAGATCTTGAGTTGTTTTATCTTCGTCTCGATGTCCATATTTACTTAGAAGTTATTTGGTTTAAACACTAGATTACATTACTCCTCGATAATGTCACACAACTAGGGGCATTTATTGGTGTCATGCCTATGTGACTTGTGAAACGGTAATACTTTCACAGTTTAAATCAGATTTTGTTTCCTTCCTAGGTTGAGGGTTGTTACACTTCAGCTCTGCCCTGGAAGCCAAGTAGATATTCTCAATAGTGTCATTCAGGTCCCTATAATATTGAATCTTGGTCTAGGCCTTTATCTCTTTCGTACTGCCTTCTTTCCACTAGATCCATCTGGTTGTCATCTTTCTTCTTGATAGCAAAGTCAGTTATGCCTCCTTTGGTCATTGCACTGACATTGCTAGATGACTCTCCAATCCGAGTAGCCAAGCCCAGCCTTTTGCGAGGCAGCATCTTCCAACCTCATATACTTTGCTATCTCATAATAGAAATGTGGTAAAGTAGTCGTTTTTTCTTTCATCGGTCTTCGTGCAAACTTTTTACCTGGATGCATACTACTACACAGTGCCACCGGGACTATTCTCTCATCCGTATTCTGAATACTAACTGCTACGCATTGAATTGAGTCAAGTATTATCATAGCAGCTCATCGTCCCTTTACTTGACATTCGACAACGAGTACAAGTCCTTTGATTTCTCCATGTGCACACGAAAATGACCAATAAACTTCTCCCTTAGCATTGCCCATGAGTGGATTGACCCTGGGAGTAAGCGGTAGAACCGCATAATAGCTAGATTAGCCAAGAAAAGGAAAACACTTTTATAAAACCTACTTTTGTAGCTCCACTCATTAGTGTGTGCTAAGTGTAACGTTGTAGGTGTATTATGGAGTTAGTTAAACAATTATATGGATCAATAGTAGGCATCCTGAAATTCTTCAGATTTGTAGCAGACTCTGTTTCCAAATTAAAGGGACTGCTCACCTTTTCTCTAATGCCACGTTGCATCTGCTCTCTTTAGATGTAATCTTTAATCATCAAAGCCATCATTTCTTCTGGTTAAGGGTATTGATGATGATAGTACACTCTTCTCCTTACATAATAATGACCTCTCTCATCTTTCCCTAGACGACTTGATCGCCGTTCTCTACCATGATCTCGACTCCTAGACCGATCTCGATGATCCCTTTATACCCTATTAGTAGCTGCTTCTGTGAGGATAGGACAATTTCAATGAGAGCATGAAGCGTTAGCCACCAGGCTCGACACTAGTTCTGATCAATTTGGTCTGAACCGTTCCTCGGGCTCGGCTCTAGACTGAAATCTTACATTCTCTGCCTCATCAACATTCCTACTAGCCAAGGGCATTAATCAGTCGAATCGAACCAAACATTGGTGTGTTCATATCTTGTCCTGTAAGAATTTCAAACTGACACGGACCAGACGTGACTTAGGCAAGGACCCTCTTCATACAAGCCGAACAACAAACGAACGATGTATGGACAATAGAAAATTCATCAAACAATTCATACAAACGCAATGTCATACAAAAAAATTTCCTAATTCCTGTCCTAAATGAGAAATGGATGGACATTTTTCGACTTCAAATCGAATTGGACAACGGACACTCATACAATATTAACACCCCTACTTCTAACTATATGACTATCTTGATCAGATACACTATGAGAGGCGACCCCCTTCTCCTCCTTGACCCCTTAGTTAGGATCTATCTCATGCTCCAATGTTATGACTCGTAGTTTACGGTTGCCTAAAGCGTGTTATGAATTGGTCTGCCAAAGCTTGCAATTGGGCGATGAAATGTTTATTTAACTCAGCCACAACTATGTTCGGTTGAGTAACAATCTGCACCTTAATAAACCCGAATTTCGACAAATTTAAAACCCAAGTCTATCAGGGCACGGATTATTGGTTTTAGTAACTTGTAATAAGCATAATTATATCATAGTGCAACCAATATAAACTCATAGCGAAATAGAAAAATATAATATAACATAAGTACTCACTGAGGCTGCTACCTTAGAATCAACAGTATTGCTTGGATATCTAATTGCCCTGTCAGCGCTGAGCATGAATAAGAAGACTTCACCCTTTATTTCCGTCTTGTACCAGTAGCATGTCCCTTTAAATCTATCATGTGGGTTAAAATGAGGAAGGGGATCAGAACAACGTTTTGGTGACTAGAAAATTACACTTCACCTATAACATTAATTTATGCCGATTAATTTCCACTTAAGTGTTATGTGTATTATTTACGGCTAATCCATTAAATCCTATGTGTACGATATGCCTAACCTCCTCCGAGGTATAACTATATGTGTCTATATGCATATATATCTAAACATATACTACCCAAAAACCCTGACAACTTAATACTTCTAGAATAGTGAGGAGGTAGACCCAATGGTCATTTAATACCATAATTCCCTAAGTCGGCCCTCCGCAACGTAAACGCTAATTAATCGGTCCTAGCTACAAAGACCGATGAACCTTATATATGACTTTATAATTTATAATTTGATTGTCGTACTACTAACACATCTCAAAGACTTTTCTAAGGGTTAACTAGCCCACCTCTAACAAACAATTTACATTTAACCATCTACTTTGAGGTCTGTGCATCTCCCATACGGATTATACACTAGTAGGAAGCGAAATCCGTTAGGGCATAAGCCAAGTCTTTGCTACCACTTACTCAGGACCGCTGGTGGTCATAGCCTATATGTCAGCCATATTACTAAATACCGGCCCAAAAAAAATACTAACATAGCACGCTGACCTTCCTCGGCTGACATCCCGTTTAGACTATCCTAATGTAGGTCAAGGAAATTGTCCCTTTCAGTTACTTAATACCTCTTATTAGAAATGAAGCAAACCTAATTTCCTCGAAAGTACTGGGCCATTTAATACTCTAAATCGGAGGCGAACCCTTGGTATATTTTCCATTACCTATCCACATGCTCATATTCCTTTCTAACAGGTCCTACGGTTGGAGATGTCCCACATCAGTAGTAAGTATACACAACTGCTTGTAACCTCTAAGTGAAGGGCAGACTTCTGTTGTGTAACTCTACTAACCTCGCATCTTAACCCATTAAACCAAACCAATTATCCTAAGCTTAAATGTTGGACTGGCTCACTAATTTACACTTGTCCTACTCGTATAATTAAGGTTGTATAGTTTCCTACTATGAAAATTATCACTACGCCATAAATGGCCTACTGCAACACAAAAAAAATGTTGGCTCAGGCCCGAAAAATGTTGCCATAGGTCTATGGCAACACTTTTAGGGTGATGCAATTTTTGCCGTTGCCTTAGACCTCAAAGGCAACATTTTGACTATCTAAGGCAACATAAGTAATATTGTTGCAATAGAACCCTATTTGGGTCTATGGCAACACCCATAGGTATCTGTAGCAACATTCCAAAATGTTGCTATAGATATGAACTTTTTGAATTTGTGGGGCCCACAATGTAGAGCATATTTGATTTTTTAATAAAAATAAATATTTATTTAATAAAATGCTATTACACAGAATTTGATATTTAAACAGTAATTTATTTAAATAAATATTTTATTTCAACATTTGAAATTGTACAAATTCCTGACTCCACTATTTTACAATACAATGATATATAACACTGATATTCACATATACAGATATTCCTCACTACATCACTCAGTTCACTCATTACATATGCAATTTCAATTTATACATACACCGACACTGACAAATATATGCCGAGCCGAAGGCGAGCCGAGTGCCGAGCCGAAGGCGAGCCGAGAAGTGGGTCCGGGCGCAGCGCCGGTGGGGGTCCGGGGCACCGCAGTCCCGGCGGGGATCGACCTACCCGGTTAGGTCGAACAAGTGGGCACCGCCCGATTCATCCGATTTCGGAAGATCGAGCCTTCTTTGAAATGACGTAAAATGATGCACAAATGAAGACTGAGCTTAATTCCTATCCTCCATCTCCTCGCCTAAATCTGCTTGAATCCCCTACGGCCAAACACCAAAACTCTACTGCAAACTCTTCAATTTCCAATCACCACATTAGCTTCTCTCCGTAACCAATACACAACAGCACTCTACCATTGTCAAACTCCAAACTCCGTCTACATCTCTCTGCCAACATTCAGGCATCACACTGCCAACTAAAACTCCTCTGCATCACCAACTTCCACCATCACTTCCATAACTTACCAAACCAACCAACCAACCTTCAACCAATACAACTACATCCAGATTCAATGGTGAACCAACCAACCAGATTATGAACTTGCGATGGACTTACGATGGAGGCACAGGGCATCCAGAAGCAGTACATACCCAGCCAGATTCTGAAACATTAACAAGTGTTAAAGGAGCATTTGCACAAACATATGGGGGGCATACTATCTTATTGAAATTACCAGTACCAAGTGAAGCAACCGCAACCACATCATCGTTCCTAGCAGGCTGCTCCTTTTTGACGTCTAGCATCAACCAGATTTTACAACATCTCTAAGTGATACGGGGCAACAATTTCATTTCCACAGAGACTAATTCAAAGTTGCAGTCACGATTCAAATCTAAAGTCATCTCTAACTCGACTATAAGATCGTATCACAAGTTCAACCAACGTAGCAACTCGAGGCTTTCGATAAGGCTGTGTTTCGATCGAGAATCTTCATTACCAGATTTTCAAACAGCGAAGAATTTCAAACTCATGGTGGTGTTTTGAATCTCCAAGCGAGCATTTGCAGGTAGCATATTAGCTAGGCGAATTTGCAACAGCCCTAGCGTGATTGCGATATCTTCAAGCGGCGGCAGATCTAGGCGGCAGAGCAATTTCTTTTGACCTGTTTTATTTTTGAATGGTGATTAATTGGTGAAGACATGAGCTGTTCCATTTGGGAGGAAATTTATTTTGACTGGTCAATGAAGCGTTAAAAAGGTAAAAGGGAAATTTCTTTCAAAGCTCCTCATAATTCAGATTTACGCCTTTGGGCTCGGTTATGGGAGGAGGCGAGTGGGAGGAGGCGAGTGGGAGGAGGCGAGTGGGAGGAGGCGACTGGGAGGAGGCGAATGGGAGGAGGCGACTGGGAGGAGGCGACTGGGAGGAGGCGAATGGGAGGAGGCGAATGGGAGCGACTGGGAGGAGGCGAATTGGAGGAGACGAATTGAAATGAAAACCAAAAGGGGATCTGAACTAGTTTAGGCGGGAAAACGAAATTTTGGGCCAAATTGCAGTGGTGATCCATTTTAACAACCAGATTAAATGTAGATCGTTGGATCGTATTCACGCGGATTGCTAATTTTATTAATTTTTTAATCTGAATACATCTATTGCAACACTATATAAAAATGTTGCATCGTGTTACACTTGTTTAGCTAGAGCAACACATTTTTATGGCTAAGGTAACACCAAAAATGCAACGTTGCAGTAGGGCCAAAATTTTATAGCTGTCGCAACATTTTAGCTGGCAACACCTTGCAAAAGTGTTGCAGAAGGTCATTTATGGCGTAGTGTATATTGCCTTCTACGTGTATTTAATAGTATTAACACTTACTTGTTTGCTATGCAAGCATTCCTATTTTATATGCTTATTCCTTATATTCCTCATTAGATTCTTATATCTAATAAATGTCAATTGCTCGTAATTAGCTATTAATATCAAAATTGAACAATCCCTAATGACATTTAATTACCCGTTTCAAAATCCACTTATTATGCCTATTCAATTTCCCTATAAATGTCATATTAAATTCTCTAATCAGTCCTCATTTAATTCCTTTAACTCTCTATTAACTACAAATTTATTGCCTGTTTTAGTTATTGTCCATAAATTTTGGAATTACTATTCCTTCCTTTTTCAACCTCCTAGTCCTATAATTACTACGTTATTGATACTAAACGTCCTAATTATAACCAATGCGAATATGATGTATATTACGCTATAAATATATTTTTAATTTTAATCGGTAAGCGCGACTATACGAATATATGTTCATATTCTAATTATTAATTCATGTGCTTACAAATCCAGAACATTGATTTCCACAATTTAATTTATTATAGCCAATTTTTCAAAATGGATTACCGTTATAACTTTTCATAAATTACCAAAAAATGAGACTTTTGCTCAAATTAAAATTATAAGAAATGATCTCTTTTCTTTTATTGAAATAGACAATGCAAACTACGGAAAAGAATATCCATACTTTACACAACTCTTTCTTTTTTGGTATATTCCTTATTAATTCAAATGATGCACTTTTTATACATTTGTGAAATTAGATAATTTATGGAAATTACATGGAAATAGATACAATTAAATTATATCATGCTCCCAATAAATTAAAAACATAGAAATTTACATTCCAAGTTAACTAGGGCAACCTAATTTACAAGTTGATTATAGATCTGAAATAAACTTTACAACTTTATAACATTCTACAATAATAAATATTTGATACTGATTTCAAATTTTCAAATTAGGTTGTACATACTATTCCTATTTCAATTACTTACCTTATTGAACATGTAGACGATATTGCTATATGTTTGCTTTTAAGCCTACAACCCATCAGATCTTATAAAGGCATGATAGTTGAATAAAAATTCAATGAGATAAATTTCAATGTTATAGATAACTTATGTAATTTTCCACTTGCATTTCTATCTTTCCAAATCTCCAAATCTGAATTTATCTCTTTACTTGACTCCTTTTCAATTATAACCCAAAAGAATATGTATAACAAGATGTATATATACTATTAGAATTACATATTTGAGAAGAGATTTAGGCTTAAGGTGAATATAAATTTATAACTATAGAAATTTACCTTTTTCCACAGTATTGATTCGCTTCTTCTCTTTTATTTTCCGCTCTTCTCTTATTTGTGTGTGTGTGTGTGTGTGTATAATATTTTATAAAATAAACTAATAGAAATAGTGGAGAAGAGAATATGACAGAGCTTCACTACTTTGATCGGAAAATATGAGAAGAGAAGTTAGGGATTAGGCATGTATTTATAGGCGCTCGAATCAATGGTAACTGTTAGATTAAAATAACGAAATCCGAGTCATTGGGCAAGGTTCAAATCTTAGCCGCGCCATACGACCAGTCAACCGCTCCTCTATAGGCGATCGACCGCTGACAGTCGACCGGCTCAAGGAGGGGGTCGACTGGTGGGGTCCGCATTGAAATTTATTTTCTATTTTCGTTTTTAGTCATCTTCGCTTCAAAAACTTCAAATGCTAATAACATTTTCGTTTGAGCTCGGATTGCAAAATTCCAAGTATGAAAGTTGCTAAGAAAATCACCACAAACGCAATGGTGCAAGTTTCATGCTCAAATTTCGTCGTTTGCTCGAATTTTATTTTTGAAGCCTTATTGATTATTTATTAATTACCGTTAATTTTACGGTGTATTATAGGTTGCCTTTGTTAACATCTGTCGGCACTAGAATACTTGCTGAATGATCATCCTGATTGGCAGTAGTCTGATTGGGTGCGTTGGTGTTCTCTGCATTCCCGCTGGTAGCACCAGTCCCGCTCTTTGATTTCAGAGGCATCTTGAGTTCAATTCCGAACACCTCAGATCATTTTGTGGAACTGTGAATACGAAGTGTAATACATAGCTGTTTGTGTGTGTGAATTTGTTTGCTTATAAAGAGAAAATCACGGATATATTTAATAGAAAGTAAAATGCGGCAAGGTAAAGAACACACAGATTTATATGGTTCAACCGAATAATGTCTACATCCACTGTCCATAGTCTTACTTTGATCATAGATGTCGAGTACAATGTCGACAATACAAAATACAATGATTTGTTGTGCAAAGAAAAGTAAAGTAGCGCTCCAACTTGTTTGATTCGTTAGGAAATTGTTCGGTTCGATGGTGCCTTGTTCGATAGGTTGTTGGTCTTCAAATTTTCTGTCATTATCATTCATACCTTTTAGATGACGTCGAATATCGAACTGTTTGGGTGAAATTGAATAACGAACCATTGCTTTGTAGCCCTACCGAACCGATTACTTAATCTCTTGAAATCTTGTCTTTTCCTTCTAAATTTTCTTGAGCTACCTTTTGATATCCTTGCATTGTTGCATTGCCTTTGTGATCGATTGATGACGCTCCCATCATTGATTTTCCAGTCGTTTTTGTACTCAAATGTATTTTCGTATTTGTCATGTTGTGGATAATAACGTCCACAGCAGTTACATTTTCAATGTAAAAAATGTACTATATGTTGTATTCATTTAATTTTTTAATTTACTTCAAAATCACTTACATAATATTACATCAGTAATTTAATAGTTTTAACTGATAGTATTTTAAACATGTGAGAAGGCACTTGCTAAGAATTTTTTATTTTATTTTTATTTTATTTTATTTTTATTTTATTTTTATTTTTTTGAAGTCAAGTGATTTTAGAATACATTAAACAAAGAGGACAGTTGGATTTGGAGCTTGGTGCCTAAAAGATACGAATTTATGACTTCCCCAAAAATATATTGAACTAAGAAAAGTTGGGAATTTAAATTTCAGAATTGGGAGAAAAAATTTAAAATCTGGGATCAGGTTTTAATCCATACGATTTGGTTGCAAACACAGAAAACTGAGCAGCTGTAGTTGTCTCACACGGTTACGATGCAATAAGAAGATACAAACCTGCTTATGCATCTACTTCAGATTCCCCCACACGCAATTTGAAATGAGCAATATCCTCATCGTGATTTTCAAATCGAAGTCCCAACTAACAAACTTACTAGGTGCCAGCACCAAAACCAAATTCAAATACAACAAACTCGTATGTCAATATAATAACAAAAGTCAAATAACAGAACCACCAGATTAACCAAATACAACATGAGGGGGAGAAAAAAAACCAACACCAAAAACACGAAAATGAACCATAAGTTTTATCAGAAACTCAAAGTACCCCTACTTACACAAGTAGATACACATAGAATTAAATTCAAAGTTGCGCAAAACAACTTAGACACTAACAGGTACGTCTTTAGTAGGAGCTGGTGCTTCCGGTTTTTTCACTGCAGCAGCAGTTCCTGGGCCATCTTTAGCAGGTGAAGGAGCATCTTTAGCGGGTGCAGTAGCATCTTTAGCGGGTGGCGTTGGTGGTGGTGGCTTCTTCATATGCGGTGGTGGATTATGCTTCAATTTCACAAGAATCTGCCTCATTCTGGAAAGGTCGGTAGGCTTCCCTGGCTTTGGTCCTTGAAGCACCACAACTGAAGGCTTCTTTTCTTCCTCTTTTTTACTTCCTCTCTTTTTAATGACAGGTACCTCGTTTGGCACTAGTTCTGCTATTGCTTTCCAGTACTGCTTGTCTGCTTCTGCGTGGAATTTCTCTTGGTTTGCAAGGAATATCTGTGCAAATAACAACGTTAAGAGGTGTAAAAGTTTGAACTGAATTGAGGTGTATGTTTTTTTTTTATTTAACCTTCTCTCTTTCACGGTTGTGGACTTTGTTTGTTTCACAGTTGAGCTTCCGTTTCTCGTAGAATGCACGTTTGAATTCCTCAGCTTCCAAAATGATCTGAGTTCGCAGTTCCTTTTCCCTTCTCTCTTTCTCCTCCAGAAGGATGGCATTTTGGCTGTACAAATGGAATTATGTTAGATATTTGATGTGTTGAAGCTTTAAATTTATTATAAACATGCACCACACAAAAATCGCTGCATAATTCTATGCATACACTGAAACAATATCAGATGAAACGGTAGCCTCAGTTGGGTTGCCCATAAAACATGAGAATTTGAAGATTTTTTTAAAATAAAGGTGAAGTGTATGAAAATATAGCAAAGAATTAATATAAAATGATTTATCTATGCAACATATAGTCAGAGGGAAATATCGGGGGCACTTTAAAATGTCAACTTGAGTATATGTAAATATTGGGAAATATTACGTACGGTATGGTGATTAGGCATTGCATCCTACCAGCCTACCAGGAATTCGCAATGTTATTGACGATGCAGGACAAAAAATTTCTGAAGCCTTTAGACACACAATGCAATGAGCAACATGCGTCTTTTCAGATGCTACACATCAATCATAAAAATAATATAAATTTCTTATTATACATCACAAATTAATAAAACAAGACTACACAAGTTTGTGCTGTTTTATTTTGGTACAATTATTTTGTATGCATTTTCTTCTACAATTATTCCATATATTCTAATCATATTGTACTTTAGAAATCTACAATATAAAAATTGAGCATGGTCATATTCATTGTTCATATAGGTAAACGTACAAGTGCATACAATACCTATTTATGCAATATTTCCAGCAAAATAATAAATACAATTTAAAATTATTAGGCAAAAAGAAAAGGACCTAAAACATCCCAATCCCCTTAATACTGAGAAAGCTCTCATGACTTCAGTCTCTTAATGAAATTAATGCAAGATCCCCTCCTTTCCTTATCCAGATCAATAATTTAAGTCATATACCAATTTTTCCAAATATACACATTCAAAAAAGAAAGATGTTGTATCATGATTTAAGAAATTGTATAACTTATTCAAAACATATATATATATATATATATATCATCTCGTATGAACTAATATTTGTACACAAAAATGCTAATTTGTATGTAAAAACTACAATTAGTTTGTTTAAACCTTCACAGTGTATAAAATGACAATAAATCTATTCATACATGATAATATAATAAAATATATAGACTTGCTTTGAGAATACATACTACATAAAAATAATTTAGCTTTTTTATATCAATTACTACATTCAGTAGTCCTCAAGTATATAAAATCCTATAATGAATATCTTTGCCTTCTATAACGTGAAAACCAATCTAAAAACAGTTACATAATAAACACTAATATTTATGGGTATTATTATTATTGACACTCCAGTTTTGAATATGAGGGAGTCATTTTCTTTCAAAAAGTTTTTTTTAATTGTAAGAGGTACTAATCAAACTAGCTCCCTTATAAAATTACAGTCAAATTGATCTAGTTGTCCTTCCTTTTAATTATCCTAATTTTTCCATAATCACCATTAACGTTTAATCTAAAATCATTAACCAAATAATGGAGAATTCAAATTCACCTCCAGAGAGGAATTGCAAATGAGAAAGTGACAAGATTGTTTCTTACTCAAGAAAGCGCCCAACATTTTAATTTTAAACCCTACTTTTTACCACTGTTAAAAAACGCACAATAAATAGATTAAGAAATTATTTTTTCATCACCTTCTCATCAAAGTTTAGATCTGATTGTGAAGATCGAGATGAATTTTTTGTTCTCACCATTATTTTCTTTTTCAACAATGAAGGAGAAAGAGAGAGTAAATGAAAATGTTTATGGTTTTGATGTTTTAACTAAGGGTAAAAGAGGTAAAAATATATGTTTTATTAATATGATGTATACCCCTCATAGCAATGTAACTTTGTATGAAATGCTGATAAAATTTGGTCCCCTCATGTTCAAAACTGGAGTGTCAATAACAGTATCCATATTTATGCCCTTTCATATGATAAAAAGGGTTCACAAAACAAAATTTAGAAGAAAAAAACAGTTGAACGTATAAAAGACGCGCTTTTATGCATCCTGCTCATATTTATCATCTGCATTATTAAATGGGTCTTCTCATGTGCATCACACCAATGAATCAAAAGTTGCAATTGTGGTGTGCCTTTCACGACTACGGTATTCATGATATTTATTGGTGTTTGATATCACATATGATCATTCACTCTTTAGAATATACTAGTAGGTATCTTATTTTTTAATATTGAATGATAAACAAGCGTTCAAATAAATAGTGTGATACTGATATCTACTGATATTTTAATAAATTAATGTAAAATAATTGAACAAAGAAAATAGTAAAGACATGTTCGCACATGACTCCTTCATCAGCATACTCAATCATTATATAACACTAGTGTCAATTGTAAATTTGAGTTGGTAGGATCAAATAAATAAAAATTGAAGCTATGATCCCAAAGCATCATATTAGGACCCCTCTTAAAGAAATACATTGACTCCTACAAATTTACCGAACATACCAGCGCCAAGTCACTCAACAGTACTAATGTCCAATATTTAGGATTTAGTTACCAAACAAAAAAATCAAAATGTTTCCAAGTCCCCCCTTTTTCTAAGATATTAAAACCAAGTCAAATGAATATTTTTAAATAGTAATAATATACAAACACCTAAAATAAATAAAGATTTCAATAACCAAACCACACAAACCAACACAAGCAATATTTCTACCCAACTACTCTCAACTGATTTACAAGCTGTTGCTTACATTCAATATAACAAACAAAAATAAACCAATAACCTAAATGAGAAGTGGTATCGGTCTACATGGCAATTTATCCTTTGTGGTTTTAGAGAAGAACGTATTTATTAAAAAAAAGAGACAAAAAATTGTTTGCTGCCCTTCTGTTCTTTGTTTTGCACACAAGAACAAAATAGCACAAACACGTGCCATTGCGTTAAAAATGAATCCAAGTTGCCATTGTCTTTATTTTATTTATTATTTTTGCAGCAAATGATCGCTTGATTACCAAGAAACATAAGCATACTTCAAGAACTAATGGGCTGCATAATCCAGCAGTTTTATTTTATCACTAGGTGTTTCCTCGTATTTTTCTTTTTGTATATGATAATATGAGTATTATCACCACCCTCCACCTTATACTACTATCACTTCAATTCAACACATGTATGATCTTCATCTTCAATTGAACTGTCACCGTTGACCTCAAAATTGATCACCAACATCCAATTATGTGAAAGCACCAATATCCAATCCAGTCACAGAAATAAATGTTTAACAAAATTAAAATAATCTGAAAGCAAGTAAATAGAGACACAGATTTATAGTGATTCAGCTAACTCCAGCCTACGTCCACTCCAAAGATTATCCTTTTATTAGTTATACTGCTGATTACAGTTACAAATCCGTGAAATTCAAGAATAAAAATGGCAGAGTATAGCCTAGGTGGAAGATGAAGATAGGCTGAATCAAGATCCTTTTTCTGAAGCCATGTCTACTATATTTATAGGAAAAGACGATCTCTTATCTCTTTGAAACTTCAACAACAGGACCTTATCCATCTGGGCCCACCATAGGGGTCGCTAGGCCCAAATCCCAATGAAGAGGGATCAATACCGATCCCTCCATTGGTTGATTCTGGAGCAACGATCTCTATGGTGGCTTCTTCATGCTTAGACATGTTGATATCTCAAATATCATGTTGATTGGATGCGTGGAACTCGTGTTTTGGTCAATCTTTGGTTCGAATCCATTTGCAAGTTACTCTCTGCCGATCCCTTTTTAATAGATTATACCGATCCATGCTTATCCTTTGGACTTCGTTACATAATACCGATCCATTTTGCTCCATATAACTATGCCGACCCCTCTTGCTCTATATAACTATGTCGATCCCTTTATTTCCATAATGCTAGGCCAAACCATCATCCTCCAAAATATTATGCCAATCCCTCCTCATCCTAAATGCCATGTCAATCCCTTGAGTACTAACAAGTCATGTCGAACCAGGCATCATCACATATGCCGATCCCTCCAATACTTCATCCACGTCGACTATTCATCCAACTGACTATGTCGATCCTTCCTTTATGGAGTATGCTGACCCATCCTCCATGAAGCACGTTGATTCCTCCTGCTACATGAAGGCATGCCGATCCCTCCTATGCTACAAAGGTATGTCGAGCCCTATGGTACTTCCATTCCATGTCGATCCATGCTATGTCGATCCCTAGGCTTCCATTAAGTCATACCGATCCCTAACTTATCCAAGCCAATATTCATATTTCAAGCGTCCCGCATCGTTTATCTACCAACTCTGATTTCGTATAATCATTTGTACTTTACCTTCAGGTTCTAGAACCGTCGCTCTGCACTCATCGGCCTTGATAATTGTGAAGTCCGTTGGGTTAAATCCGTTTGTGTACTGTCTTGCCAAAAAGCGGGTTAACTGTCACAATAAACGGAATCGAAGAAATTCATTTGATTGGATACAAGTAACACGCACTCTATCATCTTTAGAACAATCTCAGCTCATTCCAACCACAACAAAAACATAAAACATTACTACCGCTTACAAATGATTCATTTTTCACAAACTTTCAAACCCTACACCCATCTGTCATTTGAACTCGCCATGATCAACATTTAACTAGAGCAACCTAATCATTGCGATAATAGTAGAAGTGCAGAAATCAACAACTTAACATATATGTAGGTCAAACTCTTCAACTAACTTTACTATCGATAACCACATGACCAACCAATGTATTATAGTTTATTTCATTCATTATTTTTCTCATCGCAACAAAACCATCATTGTTCGTTATCAAAACATCACTTAAAGTCTAATAAGTACAACCGTGGCGATCCAACTAAAAAAATTAAGATTACGCTAACCTCACATTTGAGACTTGTCCAACCACTGCATCGGGCATGTGAATCATCACAACCCTCCTTTCAATCTTCTTCCAATCACACGCCTTTTAGTTAATTTTCACTTTCAATCGACTTATGAAGATCACAAGATATTAGAAACCTTTTGTTGTAGACTTTCGAGTACCACCTTTTAAATTTGTCAAATTTGCAACCGATATTGTATTTAACGCCTAATATTTTTAAAACCAGAATCATACAAAACGTTGAAATGATCTAGTTATGATAACATTTTTAAGAATTTAACTACATGAAACCTAACAAATGAAAGAATATTATGGAAGTTTTTCACAAGATTTTAATCATTCAAATCGCAAAAGATACTTAAATTAGAAATTACATGTAAATTGAATATTATGGTAATAATATAAATGGAAAGACGGGGAAAATATGAAGCAAGCCCAATTGAAAACACAGTTGTTGGATTAGCTAGCATTACCATTTTTGAAGCATGTTTTTTAGGAATCTTGTTTGTTGCAAATAGAATAATTATAGTTTAAACACATTTCTTGAAAAAGCATATGTTTGATTGCGTTATTTTTGTTTATTATGCGGAAACATATGAGAAACCTACGACTTTTGCCTCTCTGGTTTAACCCTTTGTTTTTTTTCAAAAACACAAGAAAATCGGTATCATACAAATCAAGTTTCTTCTCTAGCCTAGTTAATGATTTTGTTTGTTTATTTTTAGTTACTAACTTAATCCTAAATAATACGTTCAAAATCAATAAGAATGGTCCGGTGGAAATATAACATGTATTGGTTAGATTTTTGGTTTGAGTATTATTGAACATATATTGTATCGATATATGTTTAGGCATTTTTCTTAGGGTGTTTTGTGTTGTGTTTCAATGATGCAACGAGAAAATATTTTATGAATCTAAGCATTCTATGTGCAGAATTGATTCATCTTAAAATTGTTCCAAGTGTTGAACCCACTGTTTCAAATCTCGACCGAGATCTCGAGGATAAGTTATAGCGAAACGAAACCCAAAATTTCGGTTAAAATCTCGTTTTCCATATATCGTCCGAGATCAAATTCTGATATCTTGGCCGATATTAAGATTTTTTTGACAATTTTAATTTTGATGAAAGCTAAAATTATGTGATAGATATTATAGTTAATATTTATATATGCATGTAACCAGTTGAAATGGGGGTTTTGACATCAATAAAAACAATGGCGCAAGTCATATCATCTTCGGATGGACATAATTCAAGATATAATCGGTCACACAAAAATTAATTTTGGGATTTACACAAATTTGTCCAGCTGCACCCTGATATAAGGTGGATCATTATAAATATTTTGAGAGAACTGGCATCTATTTCTATGAGATTCGAAAATTCAACTTTGAGGCCTAAATTTCACGAGCCATAACTACCTTATTTACTATACTTCTGTCCTATTTGTCATTTGACAAGAGAACTTTATTGTAGAATGAAAAATTATTTACAAAGAAAGAGAAGAAACAAGGGAATTCAAATTTAATATCGATTAAGAGAATGAGTGAATCCCTCACGTATTCCTCTTATCCATGACTGAATATTATTTTTCTATCATACTTTAACATGATAAATATTGTTATTGTCTGATTGATTTTGAAACAAGAAGATGACCAGATTCGATTAGGTAGAGATTTGATTGTGATTTCATGCTGGTTTGATTTGTTAAAGAATTAAAGAAACTTTACTATAAGTAATTTGATTGAATTTGGTAAGAGAAGTTCAATTTAAACAAAATCAATTTTATGTGTTCGGTTTGATTTTAGATTATGAAATAATTTAGATCATTTAGAAGTGAAATTGGACGATTTAGAGTAGAAATAACGAGAAAGCAAATCAAGTGAAAATTATTATTTTTAAGGTAGTAATTATAGATATTATTATGCATGCAAATCAATTTTGAAGATAATACATATCCTGAGATATTCTCGAAATGAACTTTATGATCCGATATGTAAATCTGCGATGGACGCCCGAGATGCACTCACTGAGATCTCCCCTGATACGAGATCAAGTCTCTAAAATTTCCGAGACGAAACGTGATCGAAATCCGAGATTTAAAACCTTGATTGAATCTAACGATCTTAAATCGATTTACTTTACTTTTGAATTTAATTGCTTTGTTTTCAAATATAAAATTAAGAATTTGAAAGATAAATTAAAATTGTTCATTTAGAGATTTTCTCAAAAGGCTAATATACGTTTTTTCCATCAAAACATAGGGCCTTTATACTTATACATCAAACTGAACTGATTGTAAACGGGGTTAATTGAATTCATTGACTGCTAAAGTTTGAGTTGATTTTTTTTACTTCAATCCAATTTATCATCTAATGACACTTTGGTATTATAATAGACATGCATAGTCCAATTGAATTGCTTTAAAAACTATATAGCATGGTACGTATGTTGCTTTGAACTAGGTAGATGGAATGAAAGTAAATTTAACATCTAGACTACGTATGTTTAATGCTTCAAAAATTAACAAAAATTTATTGGAACATTAATAAAGTTTCAATTCATAAAAGAACAAATTTCCAATTTGTTTGTTCTCTCTTATTCAATAGTTAATTTCATTGTTTAATTAAGTGGGTCAAAATTAAATGTACCTGTAATATATTATTATTTTGAAAGTATTTTGTTACGTATGTGAGCTTTTAGTATATAATATATATACTACTATATAACAATTCTTTCATGAAAGGCAACAGACTTTTTTCTCGTCGTGAGCAACACAAAGTTAGGAACCAACACAGTTAATCAACATAGTTCCCAACTCAAGAATAAGGAAAATAATAATTTGAATTGCATTAGCATTTCATTAGGTTTGTGTATATCTAGTTGCGACAGAGGTGGTGATCAGGGTGGTTTTATCCTAAGGTGGGACATATTGAAACTGCAAGTATTCATTTTGAACAGAGCAGGAAACGGTTTTGAAGAGGGACTTTGTCTACGACCCGACCCAACCCAACAGCCTGCTTGTTCGAAAATTTGCGATGTATTCCATTATATTTTATTTTCATTGTACATTCAACAATACTCGCAACAGATGCATGAATACAGAATAAGTTTTCAGATACAACAAACGCTTGTGGATTAGCGTTTGACAGTTTTTACGTCCGACATAAGTACGATAAGTCGAACGTACATTTCATGTTAGTATTTCGAAAAGAAGTGTTTGACCACTTAAGATGTAAATTTACATTGATGTTTTGGAAAGAACGTTTAACTGCCCAAGGAGAGTTTTGGGAACGTAAGACTTACGTTGGATGCAAGGGATGCCAAGTCGAGCGTAAAATTTATTTTCCTCTATTATAAATAGCTAACTACACTTCCTCATTACCATGGGCAAATTTTCTCTTTTTTATTTGACACATCAGTTTCTTCAATTCAATGACTGCTTCTTCTTTTTCCCCAAACAAAAATAAATCTAAATGGAATTGAAAATTTTGTAAAAACCGTCTTTTTTACTACGCAAATTAGAGAGATTGAAACAAAAAATGTATTTTCAGGCAATCCAAACATATTTGAATGATAATCATGGTGCTCACTGCACGATGAACGTGTTTACCAACAATAGGATAATCATGTAAAATTGCATAGAAATTTTCTACAATTGCAAGTTTTGAAAGGGGTTGGATGAGATCGGGAAAAGAAAGCTATTATTGGTAATCAAATGTACTACCTACCAAAACGTGCTAAGACGATTGACTTTCTTCCCTCATCTAGACAAATATAATCATATGGATGACAGTTGTTTGATTATTTGTCGGAGGATCATCGGTCAATAGGGGGCAATGTTCACCTGGCAATCAAATATAATTCACGCTTCCATCATTCCTCGAGTATTCAAATGCGAAGGCTTTGATTGGTCAAAAGAACTCCTCATGTAGATATATCCGGAGCAAAGAGAGCAATGAAGAAGATATGTAGGAGCTGGATTGTATGAAGTACTAACATTGAAGACTCTGTTGATATTTCAGTTACTCCCAAGCCGCGTAGTACACAACCGAAACAATCACTAATATGCCACCGTGCTGGATGATTCGACAAACGTTCGGCTTGCTGATCCTGATGCTACTCCTATTCCTACTCTGCTACTGCTAAATATGCTTCCAGTGCTTTCAGTTTTGATCTTGCAACATCGACAGTAAACACCCCACGATTTGAGGAAACCATTCACCATTTGCACCAGTTAGGACTGACAAGAGATGGCTATCCGTGATTAATGTTTGTCAATCGATTTGAACTTAGACTATGTGCTATCAATGGTGGACTATGGAGATTGCTAAAATGTTTGAAAATTATGCTTGTGTCTTACTTGCGGAATACCGCAGGGACTTTTCCAATAATTGGTGGTTATGGTAATAAATTAATACTTATTGGTGAAAAAGTAAAGTAATAAAAATATTAATAGTCAAATAAAAACCTCGCATCCGGAACCAATCTTCAACCGAACTCTTATCCAAGAACGTCACTCCATCCATCTCAAAAGGCAGACCTATAGAGGTTATTATTGGGAGTAGCGTCCAAAAATTATGTATAACCTCAAGTCTACGAGTAGAAGTGACATGTATCTTAGATACTTAAGACGTGCAGCTTGAATAGCGAAATGAATAACCGGAAGAGCCTAACTTATGAGAGATCTGCTCAAGTTTTTATAACAATTATCAAAAACTAAAATTATCTACCAAAATGCACAATATTCAAATAAAAGCATAAGAAAAACATGATTCAACTGCATAAGCTAACAGATCTAGCAGTAAATAATGATAAACACCCCAGATCTGAATAAATAATAATAAAAAATAGATACCGTCTCCATTCTCTAAGCAGGAAACCATCCTCATGTTGCATCTCATTCAAGTCAGGTAGAATCGGGCCATTATTATTATGATCTGCAACACCGTCATAAGTTCCGTTTGATTCAGGAATTATGAAATCCTGAAGCGGGTCGGAGCCATATCCATATGTTTCTGGAGTCGGAGGTGTGATTGGGATGCCTGATTCGTCGCCGACGGAGGATGAGAAAAAGTCTCCAGCTCCGTTTCCGCCGCCGACCACTAAATAGTCGCCGTCGTTGCTGAATGTGTCGAACGAGGAAGACATGATCCCGAAATTTTAGAGATCTTTGACGAAAGATTGAAGTAGAGTTGAGCTTTTATTGATATTTTGCGCGTTACTTCTGATCGATGGATTGGGCTTTTATAAGGCTTTCCATAGAAATCAAATTAATTTGTTTACCACAACTTTGTTACGTTGTTGGCAAAGTTGAACAAAATCTAGGTTGTCATTATTTTCTTTAATATCATTTATATTCTCACTGGTTTGCACTAGACAATTTCAAGCTACTTCTATGTAGTGTAGCATTCAAAAATTATATGATCAAAACCCTATTACACCTATTAAATGTAGAACGTAAGAGAGGCCCAAAGAGACTACATGATGACTACGTGGTCATGAGAGTTTGTTACAAGATTTAGTGGTGTCGGAATAATAATTAACAATGAACTCGCGCTTCACTTTCATATTATTATTTTTCGTTACTTAACACCACTAGAAAAAGTATCAACAAAACTTAACTAAAATACCCTACTAAAAAAATATCAACAAAACTAAACTACAAATGTCTTACACACATGCACAAAAGTAGTGCAGTAGGTTAGGATATACGACACTCACATATAAAGTCGTTGGTTCGAAACTGAACCAAGTTCTCAAAAAAAAAATTTGTCCCACTCTCCATTTGCATTTGTATAATTTCTTAACCTACACAATTCAAAGGCATACACAAATTTGTGTATATGCCCTTGCATGACTGGAGATCATCTCTACATAAATTTTTGGTTGATTTAAATAGTTATAGCATGCTCAAAATAATATCAAATGTACGTTTAAAATAAATGTATTGACAAAAATTATTTGACATAACATATGAATATGGCAAAAAATTCGAAATGATCCAATTTTTGGTGTGCATATCGTGAAAGTTTCATTTGATTTCAAATTTTGTAGTTTCAAGATCCATTGGATATAAAATGTGGTATGATGAAAAAGAGTTCTTCTTAATAATCAAACTTTTTGTAAGCATATTGCATCCACTATTATTCATCACATAGTCACACAAGAACATTTATACGACTTTCTCGTTTTTTTGCTCGCACCCAACAATATTACCCCTTGAAATATCTTCTTGTCTTAAGAAATAGCAATAGACTCTATTCTATCATCTATATTGTATGTTTTTTGAAGTATCCCACCTTCCATTTGAAATTATTTCCTTGACTTTAAGATCCATAAGTCATAGGTAGAAAAGGGTATTACTATTTGCACTCACATAAACACTTACCGACATTATTTAAACAATTAATAAATTAAACCATAAAACTTACTTCAAAGACTCACGTTAAACTTAAAAGAGTATATGGAGGTAAACATGACCTGCTATTCAAAACTGAGCAACGTAGACATTGAATGAGATCTAATCCTCAAACATAATTATTTCAATATTATCGATCATTAATGATAGAAGAAAATGGGATGAACAACGTAGATAAAATATATTTTTACCAATTTCAGACTAGGGCTAATGAAGTAAGATATTTAATTATATTTAGAATATGCATGTAAATCAATATTTTAGTAATCTTATTGATATTATCGGGAAAGGGTAATGATATTATATCTGACTATATCATACTATTTTGTGTTACAATTAGTTTCGTCATTATTTTTTTGTTTTCTTATTGAAACAAGTGAATTGGATATTTTTGGTCGAAGTAATAGTGAAGATTCTTAACTTCTATCATAGCATCACATTTGAGCTGTAGATTATTTTTTACTATGTCAGCCTTGGTTAGGGTTACATAATTTACAAAAAAGAGAAATCTACGTACAATTAAAGGTTATAACAACTTAGTTGCAACCAAATTAGTTGGATTCTGATGTACTAATGGAGTACTAGATGAAAACAAAGACCGGCTATGGAGAAATTAGAAGGAGAAATTTTAATTCCATTGTTTGAAGAGAGAGATGAGCAATCGAGTTATGGTTTCGAGAAAAAAAAGATGGATGTGGGTGGGTGAGTTAAGTTTTTGATTGGGTGAGAGGATGAATAAGCAAGAGAAGGTGTTTAAGTGGGTGTAAATAGTATCACACAGTATAAAAAGCGTCCCAACTTAGCTTATCTATTAAATTTTTGCATCGAAGCTATGGGTCCAACTTGTGATGCCCCACTGTTCTTAATGCTTAAAGCTAACATCAAATGTCATCAACTAACGCTTGTGAATTGATCTTATATGTTAAAAACAATGGGTAGTTAGATGAGTAATTTAAATTAGCTAATTTTAAATACATTTCATTTATCTCACAATGGAATTAACATTTCGACCAAACAACTTAATAAATGTACAACTCAAGAGTCAACAAAATAATTTGTCTGTAGCTTGCACGTATCGTCATTATATCAAATTATCTAATGCGATTGAACAAAAATAAGTGAACTAAAGTATATAAAAATGTGCAATATGTAGATATGATCGATAATCAAATTTTCTCCTTTTTCCCTGTCTTCTCCACCAACTCGTGCATATGCATATACAAGGGTACAAAACAATGCAAAAAGGAAAAGGATGAAATAGCTAATTGGACTACATCCTCATTTTTAAGCACCACGGTCTGAGGGCCAGTAGTCTTATATAGAGATAAACTACCTAGTTATTCTCACAAGATCAAACTCATAGTTTTTATCATACCTAGACCTACTAATAACAATAATAATTGGCAAATTCTATGTATACACTATCAATTGCTTCATTTACACCATAAAATTTTTTACAAAATATTAGACAAAAACGTCCATATTTAAGAAAATAAAAATAAAAATCAATATTAAAGAATCGCAAATTCATATATAATCAATATAATTTCTTTCCTAAAGTAACCGAACTTTCTATACATGATCAGTTGAATTAAATTTAATTTTCTTTTAGGTATCGAATTCTACTTACATATTTTCAGGTTGAATTCACACTACAAGAGAAACCGGCTATTCCAACGGCTCCTAGCCGTTGGCGGCCGTTGGGAGCCGTTGGAATAGCGTTCACGCTTTCCAACGGCTTCCAACGGAAACAACGGGGCTATTTCAACGGCTTTTCCAACGGCTCCCAACGGTATATTGCCGTTGGAAACCGTTGGTTTAAAATGACCAAATAGCCGTTGGTAGTCGTTGCTAATCTGGGTGAAATTTTTTTTATAACAGCAAGCCATTCACCTTCCAGCCACACATAATCAATATATATCAATTTCCATTCCATTTCCACTTCATTTCACATATATATCACATATCCAACACATTATACCACAAACAATATAAACAACCAAAAATCAACATCAAACATTACATTTTCAAACCAAACTCCAAGTCAATATGTACATAAACAACAAAACCCTCACCAACTCCAACTCTATATTCAAGTCAATATATACAATGCAAACACTTAAACCTCACCACCTCAAAGTCAATATATACACAATAACCATCAAACACAATCCTCACCACCTCAAAGTCAATATATACAATAACCAACCACAAAGACAATAATAATCATACCTCTCAAGCATCATCATCACCTCCGGAAGCACCAGACGACGAAGCGAAGGAACCATGCCTCTGTGCGTACTCCGCTAAACGTTGATTCAGCTGCTCCATTTGTATAGCGCGAAGATGATCCTGCTCTTACAGCTGCTCAACCATGGCTCTAAGCTCTTTTATTTCAGCTTTGCCACACGCCTTTTGAGCTGCCCGAACTTGCAAATAGAATGTGAGATGTTCACATTTGTATTATAATCATTTTCTTAAGCAATGCATACTTATCTAATATTTATAAATCACGTATATGTTAGATTTAACTCAGGTAGAAATCATCATATGCATAGTGTATCTATAGGTTAATTTATTAAATATAATATTGCAATGTTTATAAGATTACCGCTTGGTTTCCATAGCCATAGCGCCTATTCCGCTGCGTCGGATCCATAATAACGTCGAAAATATTATCTTGCTCCTCTACCGTCAACTCATCGCGATCCGATTCTGAAAGCAGCTCTGCCCGTCCCTCCTAAAACTTTGCCTAAAATGAAAAACAATTACAGGTTAAAATTAGTAGAATAGGATTTAAACATATCGATATTAATAAAATAAGATTTAAAATATGCATACATACGCAGCCGTCGCCTTATAATCATCATCCCACTGATATGTAATATTGCCAGCATTGTCTGCTTGTCTTGATGCGTGGGTGCGGGTAAATACCTCCATCATAGACACGGGACGTCCAAGCGATCTTTCCTATAATAAATAATTTATATATTTTAATTTTTCATAGCTAATTACTGAACTGATTAATATACAAAATGTAATAATGGTTTAGATTTGTAATTGATAAATTTACCAAGTCCTCACGGTGATGCTGAAATGACTTGGATCTGCCACGATGCGTTACAGGATTCCTACTTCTATTGGCAGAGTTCCTCTCCGACTCCATCTGCAATTTAAATTGAATATTATTTACTAATTGCGAAATAATTAACTATATATTTGGTAGATTTACCTTGAACTCGTCGGTCTCCCACCAACTCATCCAAGAATCCCATACGGAAGCGCCTATCCAGTTCGGTTTCTTCCCCGATTTTTTAAGAGCTGACATTACCTCTCTGTAATTTCTGGCGACCTTCGAATTCCAGTGGCGCTGAACCATGGCGACATCGGGCTCCGCCAAGTCCACTTGCCCCCGTACAAAGAGAAAATATTACTAATTATTCATTTATACTTATTCATATAGTAAAGGTATAAACTCACCAGAAAATCCGGCCAGATGGCCTCCCTGACTTGGTCAGGGATCTTACTCCACTTAGGCCAGCAATCTGTCATCATGCTCATATATGATTGCTTGGAAATGCCAAGCACAACTCCTGAGGGCTCCAAATCAAATCCCCTGTGTTAAATATAAAACAAAGCTTTTGACAAGTATATATATGTATGAACAAATTTATATTGTTATCATTTAAATTTTGATACTTACGCTCCATCAGCCTTCGGCTGCAAATATACAAGTGGTCGAGCCGGAGGCTCACCAATACTCTCGCCGGCCGAGCGAGAAGAGCTACGACGTCTAAGGCCTGACATAATACATGTTGAAAGTTTCATTTTTAATTATAGACATAGATAAAATGATGATGATATGTGGTGCATGTAATAAAGTCATTTTTAATTGGTAGTGCATGTAATGACGATGATGATGATATGTGATGCGTGTGCGTGAATAATTGTAAAAATTACCGGATATTACTCAGTCCTCGTTGTTTTCTGATTCAGACTTGGTCTCGTGTTCTATATCGTTTTCCTCTACACTCTCAAATGCTTCGACTAATACATTTTTCTCATCATTTAATTGTCCAAAATCAGTTTGATCGTCTGTAATTGTGATTTCAACATTTTCCTCGATATCTGCTTGATAGGCTTGTTCTTCTGGAATATTCTTTCCATCGAATGTAAATCTCGCCTTGGTTTTAAAAACCGCAAACCAATCTGCTTTATCTCTTTTTAGAGACGGATAAGGGGCGTAATAAACTTGTAGGGCTTGTTTGGCTAGTACAAAAGGATCGTATTGCTGATAACGGGAGGTATGTTTTATTTCTATAAGATTATAATTTGAATGCACGTTAATACCAAAACCTGGAACATTGCTGAACCAGTTGCATCTAAACAAAAAAACTTCCTTTGCGGGTCTTATAAAATATGTCAATTGCAAAATCTGGGTTAACACGCCATAAAAATCATGTGTATGATTATTAGGATCATCACTGCCTTTAACAAATACACCGGTATTGTTTGTTAATTTTTCAGCACCGTATTCTTTGGTGTTGAATTTATATCCATTAACGAAAAATATTGGATACGTTTTAACTTTCCTTTTCGGTCCCAACGCCAAATGTTTTAATCCTTCATCGACCACATTATTTGTAGGATCACAAACATAGTTCGAAAACCAAGTAGCGAAATTTTTGCTTAAATCGCCATTTGGATTTTGTGATTCATAAACACTGCAAACAAAAACATAATATATTGCTTTATTATTAATTTACACATGCAATATTAAATTAAATTTATCAAAACTTGTAATCTGATAATTACCTAATAAATGGTGCAACTTCTGGACAATTAAGAAGAATATATGTGTGTGCTACATGGTAATCTCTATCATCTAACCATACTTCTACACATTTTCCAGCATGTCGACCATGTTGTTTAAAAATAGATAACATTACTTCAGAAGAAGAATCTTGTTCAACGACCTCATCATTACGCGCAACACTTTGAAATGATAAATTCACATAATCATTGAAATAATGAGAGAAAAAGAACGATGCTTCTTCTTCGATATATGATTTGCAAATCGAACCTTCAACTCGAGCTTTTTGTCTCACTTTTTTATTTAAATGATTTAAGTACCTAGTAAAAAATATTTCTTATCAATATTGATTTTTATTTATAGTTAAATTAA
The DNA here is from genome assembly GCA_030737815.1 of Allium fistulosum. Lineage (NCBI taxonomy): Eukaryota > Viridiplantae > Streptophyta > Magnoliopsida > Asparagales > Amaryllidaceae > Allium > Allium fistulosum. The sequence goes on along the minus strand of CM060907.1, from coordinate 636,591,744 downwards.
CATTTACATACTCAGTATTAACAACATACCTCTCGAATGGATACATCCATCCATATTGCACAGGACCTCGAAGACGTGCTTCAAATGAAAGATGAACAGGTAAATTCTCCATTACATTGAACAAACCTGGAGAAAATATTTTCTCCAGTTTGCAGAGCAGTATAGGGATTTCTACCTCAAGTTTACGAAGGCGGTCAACTTTTAACGTAGTTGAACAAAGCTCCTTATAAAATAAACTAAGTTATGTTATAACCTTCCAAACTTTTACGGGCAACAATTCTTTGAAAGCGACGGGTAACAAATTTGCATCATTACATGACAATCATGGCTTTTCATCCCACTCAGTCTTCCGTTCTTATAGTCGACACATCTACGAAGATTAGATGAAATTCCATCAGGAAATCGTAATCCTTCCACCCATTTTAACAGTACTTTAACTTGGTTGTTATCTAGTTCATAACATGCTTTGGGTTTTTTAGTGTCATTTGGCTTCATATGAAGCTCAGGACGATTACATATTTCTTCTATATCACGTCTTGATTTCAGATCGTCCTTAGTCTTGCCCTTAACATTCAAAAGTGTATTAAACACATTATCGAATACGTTTTTCTTGTTATGCATCACATCAATGTTATGACGGATTAAGAGATTTTTCCAATAAGGCAACTCCCAGAATATACTCTGTTTGCACCAATTATGAAACGTCGATTTACCTTGGATTTCAGTTTGCTGCCCGGTTTCATGTATCTTTGGATAATCTTTTACAAATTCATATATATCTTCACTTGACCAAATCGTTGGTGGTTGTAAAGTCTCATGTCTATTAGCTATGAAGTTTTTTTTGTCTCTTCTAAAAGTATGATTAATATGGAGAAAACGTCGATGACAATCAAACCATGAAATTTTCTTCCCATGCCGTAAAGAAAATGCTCGTGTTTCTTCCATACAGTAAGGACAAGCAAAACGACCGGCTGTACTCCAACCCGAAAGCATTGCATATGCAGGAAAATCGCTAATAGTCCATAACAAAGAAGCGAACATCCGGAAGAAAAAAAAATTCGATACGTCGTATGTTTCAACTCCTTCATACCACAATGTTTTCAACTATTCGATTAGCGGTTGTAAGTAAACATCGATACCCTGTGTCGGATCATCAGGGCCAGGGATGACAATTGTGAGAAACATATATGGAGTTTTCATACACATTCACGGGGGTAGATTGTAAGGTGTAATGATTATAGGCCAAGATGAATATTTAGAACCAAACTGAGAAAACGGTGAAAATCCATCAATACACAAACCTAGTCTAACGTTACGGCTCTCCGCTGCGAAATCGGGATATTTCTTATCAAAATATTTCCATGCTTCTCCATCAGATGGGTGTGTTAACGTACCTTCTTCAAGTGTTCTCACACTATGTCATCTCATATGATGCGCTGTTACAGATGATGCATATAACCTTTGAAGTCTAGGAGTGATAGGTAAATAATGCATACTTGTACGGAACTTCTTTTTCCTTTTTTTTCTTGGTTTGTATCTTTCTTGATTACATATTTTACAATTACGAGGACTGACATCATCTTTCCAAAACAACATGCAACCATTTAGACATGTATCAATTTTTTGATACGGCAAACCGAAAGATGACATAAGTTTTTTCACTTCATAATAATTTTCGCACATTAAATTATCTGATGGCATATGGCATTTAGTAACTTGTACAACAACCGTAAATCTGGCTTCTGTGAGGTTGTACTTTGATTTCATTGCAATGTACTCTGCAGTTGCCGATAATTGAGTGCCGCTAGTACATCCATTCCAAAGAGGTTTCTTAGCAGCATCCAATAAATCATATATTTTTTTCGCTCCAACATTTGGTTCCTCTTCGACGTTAACATCGTCGTTATTAATTTCAACAGTAGGGAACATTGATCATGCTGCATCTTCAACCACATGTTCTATGAGATTCGTCGTACTAACTTCATCACGAATGACCTATATTGACTGTTCTTCGTTACGTGTTATAATTTCTCCATAACGATCCCACACCAAATAATTGGTTACGAAACCATATTGACGCAAATGAATCCTAACCATACTCGATACTAAATGCTTCAACAATTTGCATCTACTACATGGACAATGAATTTCTACGTCGTTTCCAATATTACTTAAAGCAAATTCGACAAACACATTTACCCCGTTAAGAAAATGTTTACTTATTGAGCCTCTCATTTCTCTTCCTTGATACATCCAGCTCCGATCAATAAAATAATTGACCATTTTTCATACTGTAAAACCTATGATCAATAGTAAAAAAATTATTAATCAAATTCGATAAACACATTTAGATTTTACTGTTTTTTATAATCCATTTTCGTTTATATACAAAGTTATATTTCTTGCTATTTTGTTTACATTTTTGTACCTTTTGTGATGGTCGGTTATCCTACTTCCCATTACAAACACAATATAGTAATAAAATTTCTTAAATCATATCATTATAAACGATTTCCCAAAATTTCGGCAGCACTTCCCCCGTGTTCCTTGTATCGTACACATATGCATGTACACAAGGAACGAAAAGAAAATGCCGTCGAAATTTTATGAACCGTTTATAACGATATGATTTACGAAACGTAATTACTTTATAGTGTTTGTAACTTGTCCAATAAAGGGACAAATCCAACAAATATTGTATCAGATGAATATGAATATGAATATCCGTTTTGCAATAAAAACGAATATTCATACAACGATCATATACAACACTTATCAGACGGGGCCAAAAATTCACTAAGAGATTTAAATTTTCTTTATATGTTACTGTTTTATTAAATATATAAAATAAAGCATATTATGCATTATTTTATTTATATTCTACTATTTTATTAAATATATAGTAAATTATATGATTTTTACTATTTCGCAAAATATATAATTCATGTGTATATATATACTAAATTATATACTTATCTAATGCTAATATATTTTGTAAAAGATATAATTTATGTTCGTAAAATATTCGATTAATTCATGTTTGCATAATATTTTACAAAACATACACAAAATAATTTAAATCAATCCTAATTAATCTAACGCTAACTCAAATGCGCATTTACACTAAATTATCAACATATGTATATATGTGCATAATATATATATACACAAACAATTTGGACATTTGGATGGTAATAATTGTAATTAGCACTTAGTTTGGTATAGTAAACAATCAATAGGCCATTAGATACAACTATAACAACAAATTAAACACAAAATTAGCAAAATTTTAAATTTTAGGGTTTTAGGCAAAACCTGATTTTGGAGTGGAATTGGATGGAGAGAGGCCGCTGGTGTTGATTGATGGCGTCGGAGTGGTTGCTGGTTGCGTGGGGAGGCTGGGAGCAAGAAAAGAGGAGGAGTGGAGGAAGAGGGTGGAGGATTTGGGGTTTGTTGTTGGAGGGAAGAAGAATGAATGTTGCTCTCGGTTTGCTGTAAGTTTACACGAATATTTCCAACGGCTTCCAATGCCCGCAAACGGCATTTTTACAACGGTTACCAACGGCTTGTTAAAAAAATAACGAGCCGTTGGTAGCCATTAGAAATTCCCGTTGGTGGCCGTTGGAACCCTGTCGTGGCTATATACTGTAATTCTAATAGTGTCATGCATAGCTAATTTTAACAATTTTTACTTAAAATTAAATATAAAAATTGAGTTTTAGAATTATTACTAAAATCAATATGATTTGTAGAGTGCTAAATTCTTCTCTATCTTTTACTTAAATTAAATCAGGTTTAAATTTAACATCAAAATCGAAATAGTTTAACATCTTAATATTCAAAAATTAAATTATATTTGCTATACATAAATAATTGATACTTTGAATTCCATTTAAGATATTTTAATTTGAAAATTGAAGTTTATAAAAGTGAATTTGAGAATCTTATAAAGATTACTACATGAAAGGGAGAAAGTTACTGGAATGGCATAAAGGTTTTATTTTATTTCAAATTCAGGGTAGTTTTGTAATCTGTATAGTATATGTTAAGTAAAAAATGATGTATATGATTTTAATAAATTTTCGGTTTATGTATAGCAATTTACAGTGTATGAATAAAATTTGGCATAATAATTATTAACAACCAAGACAACGGTATGATAATTATAAGCATATCTATCTTACTAGCTATAGCTGCAATAAGGTAATACAAAAGGAGGAATAACCAAGGGTTAGGGTTGCGCGCAAGAAAAATGTAGAAAAATGACAGATTAGGGTTGCACGTCGCTCTTTCTACGTCAAATCATCTCTACCTTACTTTCAAAATCGACTAAGCCACTCCTCTACTTAACCGATGTAGTTGTCTTCCATCCTCTTACGCCTCTCTTTTTTACGCCACCCCTATTTTGCCTTCGCTCCTTGTTTTTTTGCCTCTACAAGTGGCTATTTGACCTTTTCCCCCATAATGATGTCTTCCTTGCCGGATCTTGGCCTTTCTCTCACCTCCTTAGGTCTATCCCCCATAACCCTTCTTTTACGTCTTTTTTTCTACACCGAGCCAGAATTCCATGAGATTTGGAACAATTGTATTCTATTTGGCTTCGCATCCGCCGCCTATGAAATTTGCGAACTTCCTTCACTACCTCAATGCAGTACTGGTTCATGGGGTTTACGATTGTTCTGGCTTAGTGAGTTAGGGTTGTAGGGGTGTTTTTGTTATGTAGTGGAATGTGGCAGCCTTTTTTTCTAATGGCATATGGTGGCACTATGTCTTGTGTTAGGTGTTGTTTTGCTGCATTTGTGGTTGCTTTCTGTCTAGAACTGGCATTTTGAGTTAAGTTATTATTTGCTTTTTATTTTTTGGGTCATGCTATCTACCTTTAGCTTGTTTGGTCTCTTTCCTAGCGTGCTCTTCTTCCTGAAACATCCTCGTTTCTTAATTAACATTGATCTTCCTTCTTGGTGATTGCTTTTGCAACTTTTGTTTGCTAGATTTATGTTCGGTTATTTTGCGTGAAAAGTGGTTGTAGATGGTGCTTACATTGGAGTATGCCTATTGTTCGCTCTTAATAATCTACTGGCTTGTGATGTTTTTGGTACTCTGGTTGAAATTGAAGTTTTTATTCTCTTATGCAAACAGCTTCTGAAGTGGTGCTTGCTTGATGAATTTTATGTCTTACTTCATGAATCGTTGCCTTGGTTTTTTTTGGAATTATTGTCCTTCTTTATGACCGTTGTCGCATGTCAATGCGTTTTTATGATAACAATAATCTAATTCTACCGTGATATGAAAATTAGAAGATGCTTGGTATCTGTCCTTCAGCTAGCTGAATATTTGTAGGTCTCTGTGGAAGTTGTTAAGTGTTTAAGTATGCGTTCGTAATAGTGTTTTGTCATAGTGTTTGTATTGTGATTGAATGTGTCATAGTGCTAGTGTTTGTCTTCAAGCATTGTTACCAATTGTTATGGAATATATGAGCATTTTTCTAATGCAACTTAGACTAAGTGATGTTTGTAACTGCCTTGTGCAGGTTATACTTATATGCACCTCATGTGGTGCTTATACATTATTGTGACTGCTTGTGCAGCATTGTTTTGGATGTTTGCACCCTGCATAGTGCTTGAATTAGTTGTTTTCTAAAGCTGCCGAGGACTTTCTTCCTCACATCTGTAATAATGTTGTAATAGTGGTATGGCCACTATAAAGCCATCTTGTCTATCCAAAAAAATACTATTTTATTTTTCTTGCAAAAAAATAGGAAATAATATCTCAACATCCACACACAATTCAAAGTCATTAAATCCCTATCTCTACCCATTGTCAATCCAAAGTATTGAACGAATACTAATGGTCAACATAAAAATGAACATAATGGACAAATGATAATTATACTCGAAACAAACAATATATATACTTTTGGTAAAAACTAACAACTATACATGCTAGCAAACGGTAAACGCTTCAGTTATGTATACTAAGAACCACGAAATACTGATACATAGAAATTACCCACCAACAACAGTAATTGGCCCTACATGATAAATAAGAAATGATATACAACCATAAATAGTAAATATCCACACAAATATTGTGTCACCAAATGGTAACATCGATGCACCCAAGCAAATAGACAATAATAAATAAAAATAGGCCACTTCCAATATTGTTAAAACCTTTTTTTATTTATTCAAAATATTATCAATTTACTTCGTGTAATATAAATTACTTTATTATTATTTACCCATTCTAGAAATAATAATATTTTACATTGGATACTTGAATGTCACTTCATGATTTTTTTTATCCCAGAAAAGAATTTCAGCGTACTTTACATACCTCAAAACATCATATTACTATTTTCTCAAAATATTACTAATTGTCATTTATTTTTCATAAATGACATAACATTATTATTTTCCTAAAAACAATAGTTTACCATTAAACTTTATTTTAAACATTGATTTTTAAACCAAAATAATAATAATTATCACTCAAATCGATTTTTTTTAGGAACATATATAATACTTCACATATAAAATATTCAAATTATATTATTTATCTCAAAAATAATAACAAGTAAACCCAAAATATATCTGAAACATCCTTTTATTATGTATCTCAATGATAATAACAATCAATTTTTATTTCATCAAGACTATTTTACTACCATCTATTTACTTTGAAACTGAATAATGAAATACTATTTATATCAAATAGTGAAAATTTACCACAAATTCCCTTATATTTACTTTATTACTAAATAACTCCAAAATAATAACATCTGCCTTGATAATAATATATTTTCTCGAAATATACTATTATTATTAAAAAGAATCAAATACATCCTTATTGTTATTTCATCTAATAATAATAGCTTAATATGTTTTCATTTTTTTACATCAGTATTTTACTTTAACTAATGTTTTTGTAGAAATAAAAATTAAAAATAAGTAATTTGGAAGGTACGATCCACTGTTTTATTTTATACTCATTAAGAAGTAGTATAAATTCTAGGAAAAACGAAGGTTATTATTGTTATTTAGTTACAATTTTTTATTTTCAAATAACTCAAAACAATGTTATATTATTCATTAAAAAAATAACAGTCTTCATTTAGTATCCATAATCATATTATTAATTCTTAAATTCTGCTTCTTTTAATGAATAATAATAAACTTCTTAAATTTACGTAAAATAAGTTTATTATTATTTAAGAATTTCCTTGCTAAAATGTGCATAGCAATTTCATCACTAATTATCTTATTTTATGTAACAACACTGCTTTCTACGCCGTAAAATAAAATAAATTTAATCAACAAAAAATTTGAATTTGATTTTTTGATAATTATTATTTTGAAGATAAATTCTTATTTGTTGACGTCTATTTAATAAAAGGTTTTTGATCTAATAAATTAAATTAAATTAATAAATTCTTTTTGAATAATATATCGAAATTAAACAAGATATTCTTATATAGGAAATAATTTTCAAATAATCGAAATAGTTAAAAAAACTACGTTGGAACAATGAATAATTGAATAAAATAAGCGGGCATTGAATTGAATAAAATTATCAAATTATCGAAATATAATTTGTAGAATGAAGTCGGATGGTGTATCGCGCATGATTGTCGCGCATGATTGTCGACATCGATGACGAAGTGATAGCCGCAGGCCACGTAGGAGGGGTGTCGTATGGTGGCAGGTGGCAAAAGCAACATATGATTTGGAAGAGGCTTATGTGGAGAAGCATGTGTGTTTGCATGATCGCTAGCTGATAGCGATGGAGGTAGGAGTACGACTAGTGATGGCTAAAAGGAGGCAATGTGGTTGAGTGCAAGGTGTGATATTTTTGGGTTGTGCATAAATTTTGGTCGTAGCGCAAGGCTATAGTCTTGGGCAGCCATGATTTGGGGGTTTTGGTGTATGCTGCATTAACAAAGGCTTAAGCAAGCATCTTTTGAGGTGAGTTTTCTATACTCACATCTATGATTAAATTCAATGCTTGTTGTGAATTCATCTTGTTTATAATATGATATGGTTTTATATGGTGAAAATTAAGTTGTATGTCATGGTTTATTGGTCGTTAGATTGAATAGGTTGTTTGATAAATTGGTGTGGAATTGGTTGTTGTTATGATGGTTGATTGTTTGTATTGGTTGGAAGTATTAATTTGCAAACAGAACTTTGTCTGATTGCGAATTAAACACACACACATATTTGTATGTGTGTATTTTATGGAAGATCGGCATAACGGCCCGTATTTTTAACAATTTAAAAATACTAAATTAGATAAGATTTTTGAATAAAATTAATAGAAATTAAAATTTTAAGATTGTATCTATACAAATTAATTTATAATATAAGCTATGAGCTTAATTTAAATTTCTATTAATAACATATGTTTACAATAAGGAAAGAATGATAACATATGCTAGTGTGTATTTAAATAACTTTGTTTTGAATGAAATTACTAACTGATTGAATGTAGATTTCCGATTGATTGAAATAATAAATGTTAATAAAGAATAATAAATTTTTTCTTGATTAAAATAAAAAGAAACCATATGTCTATTTATTTGAAATGTTTGGTAGCTGAAAGATTGATTACAACAATAAGAAATCAATAGCTTTTGGTTTGTATACAATAATTTCATAAATACATTAAATGACTATAAATAAGGATTAAAATTATTTATGTATTTATTATTTATTTCCATCAATTAGGGTCTATTTGGAAGTGTAAGATTTTTAATTGGAAATTTATTTATTGAAATCTTTCAATTGAAGAAGGAAAGAGAAATGAATTGCAATTAATAAATTTAAGGTAAGAATGTTTTCATTTGAAATGTACATTATTTTGGAAAATATAAGAATGAATTTAATATTATATAAGTTGATTATTTTGAACTTTAAAATGTTTCCATTTATGAATTGAAGTTAATGAATAAGTATTTAATGAAAATAAAAGAATGTTTCAAGAATAAAAAAAAGAAACATATATTTTAATTGAAAAGGAAATTTGATTTAATTAAAAGAATATTTTTAATCAAATTAAAAGAATGTTTTGGAGAATAAAATAAAATGAATGTTTTCATTTTGTAATCAAGTATAATTGTATGAAAAGAGAAAAATGTAAATTTTGAAATGGTATTGTTCATCCATCTTATAATAGCCAGTGTGATAACCTGAAATGGTGTCATATTAATTTTAAATTTTAAATGGTTATTTAAAATAGAAATTTGATGGCAAAATAAAAGAAAATTATGAAAAGAATTGTGTTTTGGGATTTTTGATGGTTCTATTGGATTTAGAAAATCGAAACCGTATATTTTGATATATATGATGATATAATTTCGTTCGGGGATGAAAACGAGTTTTCGGGTCTTGTAACAGCTTTGGCCCAAATTAACCTTTCTCTTGTCTATAAATGGATTGTTACTGAAACCCTAGCAGCCTCCATATCTTTTTGTGCTACTCTTCAGTATTTCTCCCAGATCTAACTTGTGCTATGGTGAATGTCCTAAACCCTAATTTTCAATTTCAAACCAAATTCAAAATTCAGACTGCTCAAACCGTATCATATAATATCTCGTCATGAAGCTCTCGACGAATGGAATCAACGTCTAAAATCGTTTTTCGATTGGAGGCTCCATTCGATCAGAAATCGGCGAACTATTCTCTACTGTCCTTCTTAGGTTTTGGTGTTCAACGGTGAAATGTCGACGATAGGGCAATCAGAGAGTTGCATTGGGTAGAGGTGGCAAAGAAGAGATGATCCATAGGAATCGATTATGCCATTGGTGTCGAACTTCGTCAGAAATTGATGATCTTTGGCCGAAATTCATTCATGGCATGGTGGTTCCAAGCGGCAATACATGGCCATACGAGCTCGGCGAAGGTGGTGATAGGTGAGGCAGTTCTGGTGGAGGGTCCAGATCGAAGGCCAATGACCTCTAGGCGGCAGCGGCGAATCAAGGTGGTGGTTGTAGGAGGTAGGGGTTTGGTTAAGGTTTTGAGGGAGGTTGGGTAATTACGACTTTGCCCTTGTTTATTTTAATTAAATTTTAAAATTTAAATCTTCTAACTTGAATAACTTTAGCATATGAACTCCAATTCACATGCGGTTTCTTCCATTGGACTCGTAATGAAATTTCGGACGATGTGAAACTAGTTTGGCTAAGGTTGAAGACTGGTGGTAAAAGCGCCTTTGTTTGGATTTTTAGTGGGCTAAAAATCAAAGGTGAGTGATTAAACCCACTCACCCAATACTAAAATTTCTGATGTCAGTTAAATCGAAATCATGAAGTAATTAATTATATTAATTATTGTTTGGAAATTTAATTTGACATTTGAATTGATACTAAATTTGAATTGACACCAAAATTGAATTAGTTTTTAATGAAATTGATAAAAAATTGAATTGACCTTTAAATTGATATTGAAATTGAATTACTAGTTAAACACCCGATAATTGATAACTAGTAACTATTATGATATATTGTTTGATTTGGATATTGATTGCAATTGGATGCCTATTGATTGATACGTTTGATGTATGGTTGTTTATTTATTTTGACATATCCCTAGTAATCGTCCTACATATTATTGACATCATTTAAATTGTCATTTAAACCAGAAAATAGGTTGAAATGATATATGCCTATGTCATTTAAATATGGGTTGAAATGATATATATCCATCCATGTAATTAAAATTGAAATAACTAATCACATGGCCATTGGGTAGAAAATTATATACATACACCAAATTTGGTTAAATTAAATGGTTTTAAAATCTTGAATTTGAATTGGTTTGAAGGATATTGTTTTATAGAAAATAAAATTAGATTTATATTAATTGAATTATTTTCAAATTCAAACTTAGAAATTTTGGAATGGAATCTGTTTAAAATGGAATCGTGTTAAATAATTTAATGTGAAGTTATTAACTTTAAATCATAAAGTTGAATTTGAAACATAATGTAAATTTATCTGAAATGAATTGTTTTAAGGGTTTAAATATTAAAATTTTAACTTTGAATTTATTTTTAATTAAAGTGGTTTAAATTGGTATTTCGAATTATGGGATTTGAAGTTGATTGAATTGAAAGGTGAAAACTAAATTTGCTTTGATTTGAAATTTGGACCTGAGTTCAAATTGCTTAAGGTAAGGAAGGAACAGTTTTGATTCAAACTCATTTTTAAATATAAACTATTTTAAATTTTCAAAAAAATATTTTAATAATCAAATTATTTTAATATATAAACTATTTCCATATTCAAACTAGTTTCAATCTTCAAAACTATTCTAATTATTTAAACTATATTTCAATATTCAAACTATTTTAATTATTCAGAACTATCCTCAATATTCAAACTGTTTAAATTTGGGAACTATTTAGGTTTAAACCATTGATTTAAATACGAATGTTTTGATATGAAAGTATAACCTTTTTTTGAATTCAAAATGATTTTGAAGTGCATCTGATATTTTGATATGAAGTACGATTCGTTCTTGAAATATAAAAGAACCAACCGGTGTGTAAAATGATGTTTGACTGTTAAAGAGATCGGGATCGAATATTGGCATACTCTCTACCAATACCGGAACCACTTTGATAACCATGTATGCGGTGGATGTTATCGAGAATGTAGAGGTTGAATTGTCCGCGTTTACTGGAGTGAAGTAAGAGAACAACGATGGATGACCCCAACACTTATGTCAATTTGAAATAACTAAAACAGGAGTCTACGTCTGGCCAAGGGGTTAGCTACCTTTAGGGGCCATCACTCCTTCATATTACTTTATTGATTTTTACATGATCGGTGCACCTTGATTTGATTTTGGGGGTGATGGACTCGGTAGGCAGTCGTTGCAACAATGTGTTACGACCAGCCAGGAAGGGTAAACTGGTAGAATGCTACCTTAGGCATTGTCTCACGTGCCTTGTCATACGATTATCCTTATATGAGCCCACTACGATTTTGTTGTAGTATGGTACCTATAGAGGACTCATTGGCTGCCGATGTTACTGGTTGTCTTACAGGACCTGCATAGACTACCTGCTTAAAAATGTGTTAAGAGGGATCAATGTAAAGCCATAACGCTATTTTAATACTTTACTTTACTGATAGACACTAATATATAACGTATCTTACTATATATATAGATAGTTTAATAGATCCTTAGGAGATGGAAAATCCCGTAACATCTCTTAAGTTATTTGCACCCATATTCTACTTGATATTGATTTAACTTCATAAGAATTTTTAGTTCTGACTCGAGTGTTTTGTCTTTTCGTTGCGCTCGGGTCAGCCTGTGTAACACTAATACATATTTTAAAAATCGAATAAATAACTCACATATATGTATATAGTGTTGGCACAAAGCAATAAACACGTACATTTACAGAATAGAACAATACACAATATACAATAGGTGATAGAGAACACATGGTTAGTATCACAGTGACTAGATATATTATGAAATATATAAGAGACGGTGTGAATATAAAATATCTCAGATATACAAAATATAATCTATATACATCACAGTGACATATATACAATGAGGCTATATAATCAAGATGGTGTACAACAATAATAAATATCTAATCTCCACTATGCCCAAAAATACAAGATGGCCTCTTCGTTCTTGAACCCGAAATATCTCAAACTAACCTGAGTATTACGTGAATAGCGCATGGGTCATACCATGTCTAAATGTAGAGGTTAATATATATAGATATCATAGTATATACTTGGTATGATAATAATATTATACAACCTCAAAATCTCAAGAATAGCATCAACCACAAATCATGCATAAGAAAATGTCATCAGCCATATAAAATCATATCAAATATTATCTGATCGAAATAATATCAAATTGGTGAATCATCCACATCCAGAATCATCGTCAAAATCCAGAAATCATCAAGTAAAACAGGACTAGCACAACAATGCCCAAAATAGATATAAATAGACATTCTTAGGTCTGTCAATATTATAAAAACGTGATAAGTAAACATCAATATTTCCAAATATATAAATGGCGACACACACCGATAAATGATATAGTTGGAGACATATGCCCAATAAATTATAAATAGAGAACCCATGCCAAAGAAAGATACGAGGAATGACCGCGCATTTAAAATCAATCACATGTAGGATCATATCCCGACATCATATACGAGGTGCATAAAGATACGTCAATCTACCATTTACATAAGAACTAGACTGGAAACTGTTGACCATCCACCTACTCTAGGAGCACACGGGTTATCCACCAAGATCTGCTCCTATAGTCTTCAGTTATCGTCACAGAATCATAATAATACCCACTAGTGTGCTCATCAACACAAGGACTTGGTCACGATAGATTCCGGTCCTTATGGCAACAAACTGCTGGCCTAGGTGACACAAGGGGCAAAGGGTTAACCACCATGTTGTGAACATTATAGTATGTCACGGATCTGGGGCACGACCATATGATTAGGTCGTTGGGTCGATTCTGACCTAATCTGGTTCACTCTTATCTAATAACTAGGAGAATGTCATTGGTAGAGGACTACATATATACTAATGGGCGTAAATCCTAATGCTCCAACCAAGTTAAACCCATAAGTACCACGTATTCGTAACTCACTATCCCCGCGTGACTGTCATCCACAAGCAAAGAATAACCAAACAAATATCACAATGACGTCCCATACCACTGTGTGTTACTAGTCTGTTTATTCGGTGCTCACATATCACACTCGCTCTTTCATAGTATTCCATATCATGAGTCATAGGAGTAATTGAAAAAAATATTACCGAGTGTCCCGTACCTAATAGTATTACTAATCCATTTACTCAAATTCCTCATAATCTAGAATCTCCACATAGTACTAATCTGTATAACGAGTCCAAAAAACAATTAGAGTAATATTACCGAAAGTCTCATAGCAGACGAAATTATAACTCCGTTTATTCAGATTTCTTGTTAAACATAATGAAAACATTCAAATATAAATTAGGAAAGAATTTATATTTATAAAAATGTAATAAAACTTCTTATAGAAATTTTTATATTCTGAAAACAATAAAAACCTTTCAAATATATATTATATATTGAATAAAAATTTCATTTTATTAATATAATCCCAAAAGCCAACAGGGTTGGCGCAGTTGGTTGATGGTACGGACTGCGTGATCAAAGGTCACGAGTTCGAGCCCCGAAATTGACAACCCTGTAACAAGTACCCGAAGTATGTGTTTGGCAGGCACATACTTCCCTAGAGTTTACAAGCGAAGCTTGGTTCTCTAGGTAATTCAAAAAAAAAAAATATAATCCCAAAATACAGATTTAAACATAAAAATTCATTTTCAAATCTTTACTTATATAATTTAAAACATTCAAGATCACTTTGCAAATCAAATATCCTTTATAGAAGTCTTTACACAATTTTATATCATTAGTTGCTATTTTTAAATAAATTTATAAAATTCAAAATAAATTATATTTATTTCAAACCATAGAATATAATTCAAAATCTTTATTTTATACTCAACTAAACAGAAATAAAACAAATTTCCTTTATATTATAACGAATTTGAAATTCTCATGTTATAGCAAGATTATTTTATTTATTCAAATCATATCCAAAACCTTATAATTATTTCTAAAATTTAGTACTTTATTTTCAAAAGCTTGAAAACTCGTCCGAAAGTATTTAAATAACACTTATAATCAAAACACTCGAAAGAAGATAATTACTTTATTAGTATATTTTATAAAATAATAATATATTTTAATTTTTGCCGTTATTTTTTTTTCAAATTTATAATATGATTATAATGGTGATTTTTAAAGGATTTTGTAACGGAAAGAAAATTGTATTCGTGTATATAATTAAAAATAGATTTCAGATATGAAAATAGCTAAGTTGAGTAAAATTTTAGTAAATTACTTATAAAATACTTTAATTAAATTTTAAAACCCTTGAATAATTTTTCAAAGCTTTTCAAACAAGAAAATAAACAAATATCTAAATTTAAAATTTATGGAATAAAATTACTCTACAGACATGTCAACTAAACATCACTATAAGTATATATCATGTAACCCGAATTGAGTTCCGTCGAACTCCGATTGTGATGATCCACCATTTTGGACAATTTAAGTCGACAATAAACCACACATGTCTAACTCAAATCATCCAAAAGGGCATATTATCAATGGGGCTTAATAAGAAAATAAGAAGAGAATAAAACAATAATCAAAATCTCACAGCGGAATGACAAAATATAATAATAACATAAACATTTAATGAAGTTGTTTTATAATAAATTTAACTTTTATTTTACAACATAATCCGAGTACAATAAACAAACATACCAAATAATGCAGCGGAATAATACTAATAAATACAATCACCAATCTCCATCTTCATCTTTAAGGAATAACGTCATTTTACACACCGATTGGTTCTTTTATATTTCAAGAACGAATCATACTTCATATCAAAATATCAAATTTAATTCAAAATCATTTTGAATTCAAAAATAGGTTGTACTTTCATATCAAAACATTTGTATTTAAATCAATGATTTAAATCTAAAAAGTTCCCAAATTTAAAACAGTTTGAATATTGAGGATAGTTTTGAATAATTAAAATAGTTTGAATATTGAAATATAGTTTGAATAATTAGAATAGTTTTGAAGATTGAAAATAGTTTGAATAGGTGAAATAGTTTATATATCAAAATAATTTGATTGTTAAAATATATTTTTTAAATTTAATACAGTTTATATTTAAAAATGAGTTTTAATCAAAACTGCTCCTTCCTTTCCTCAAGCAATTTGAACTCAGGTCCAAATTTTAAATCCAAGCAAATTTAGTTTTCACCCTTCAATTCAATCGACTTCAAATCCCATAATTCAAAATACCAATTTAAACTACTTTAACTAAAAATAAATTCAAAGTTAATTAAAAATAAATTCAAAGTTAAAATTTCAATATTTAAACCCTTAAAACAATTCATTTCATATAAATTTACATTATGTTTCAAATTCAACTTTAAGATTTAAAGTTAATAACTTCACATTAAATTCTTTAACACAATTCCATTTTAAATAGTTTCCATTCCAACATTTCTAAGTTTGAATTTGAAAATAATTCAATTAATATAAATCCAATTTTATTTTCTATAAAACAGTATCCTTTAAACCAATTCAAATTCAAGATTTTAATACCATTTAATCTAACCAAATCCGATGTCTGTATATAATTTTCTACCTTATAGTCAAGTGATTAGTTATTTAAATTTTAATTACATGGATGGATATGTACCATTTCAACCCATATTTAAATCGCATAGGTATATATTATTTCAACATATTTCCTAGTTTATCTCAAATAATCCAAATGACAATTTATATGATGTCAATAATATATTGGGTGATAACCAGGGATATCTCAAAATAAATAAACAACCATATATCCAACATATCAATCAATAGGCATCCAATTGCAATCAACATCCAAATCAGCCAATATATCACAACAATTACTAGTTATCAATTGTCGGGTGTTTAACTAGCAATTCAATTGGGTGTTTAACTAGTAATTCAATTTCAGTATCAATTTAAAGGTCGATTTAATTTGTTATCAATTCATTAAAAAATCAATTCAATTTTGGTGTCAATTCAATTTCAATTCAAATGTCAAATTAAATATCCAAATAACAATCAATATAATTAATCACATCATGATTTCGATTCAAATAACATCAGAAATTTTAGTATTGCATGAGTGAGTTTAATCACTCACCTTTGATTTTTAGCCCACTAAAAATCCAAACAAGGGCGTTTTCCCAATAGTATTCAAACTTAGCCAAACTAGTTTCATATCGTCTGAAATTTCATCATGAGTCCAACAGAAGAAACCGCGTGTGAATTGGAGTTCATATGCAAAAGTTATCCAAGGTAGAAGATTTAAATTTTAATTAAAATAAACAAGGGCAAAATCGTAATTACCCAACCTCTCTCAAAACCCTAACCAAACCCGTACCTTGTACAGCCACCACCTTGATTCGCCGCCGCCTAGAGGCCATTGACCTTCGATCTGCACGCACCACCAGAACCGCCTCGGCTACCACCACCTTCGTCGAGCTCGCGTGGCCATGAGTCGCCGCTTGAAACCACCATGTCGTGAATGAATTTTAACCAGAGATGATCAATTTCCGACGAAGTTTGACACCTATGGCATAATGATTCCTATGGATCATCTCTGCTTTGCCTCCTCTACCCAATGCAACTCTCTGATTGCCCCATCGTCGACGTTTCACCGTTGAGCACCAAAACCTAAGATGAACGACATAGAATAATTCGCTGATCTCTGGTGAAACGAAGCCTCCAATCAAAAAACGAATTTCAGACACTGATTCCATTCGTCGATAGCTTCGCGATGATATATTATATGATAGGGTTTAAGCGGTTTGAATTTTGAATTTGATTTGAAATTAAAAATTAGGGTTTTAGGATATTCACCATTAAAAAAATACAAGTTAGAACCGGGAGAAATAATGAAAGGTTTTGGTAACAATCTATTAAGAGAAAGGTTGATTTGCGCGAAAGCGGTTACAAGACTCGAAAACTCGTTTTCATCCCCGAACGAAATTATATCATCCTATATATCAAAACATACGGTTTTGGTATTTCTAAATCCAATGGAACTATCAAAATTCCCAAAGCGCAATTTTGTTCATAATTTCCTTTTATTTTTCCATCAAATTTATATTTTAAATAACCATTTAAAAATTATAATTAATGTGACACCATTTCCGGTTATTACACTGGCTATTGTAAGAAGGATGAACAAGATTGTTTCAAAATTTACATTTTTCTCTTTTCATACAATTATACTTAATTACAAAATGAAAACATTCATTTTATTTTATTTTCCAAAACATTATTTTAATTTGATTAAAAATATTCTTTTAATTAAATCAATTTTCCTTTTCATTTAAAACATATATTTCCTTTTATTATTATTCTCGAAACCTTCTTTTATTTTCATTAAATGCTTATTCATTAACTTCAATTCATAAATGGAAACATTTTTATAGTTCAAAACAATCAACTTATACAATATTAAATTTATTCTTATATTTTCCAAAATAATGTACATTTCAAATGAAAACATTCTTACCTTAAATTTATTAATTGCAATTCATTTCTCTTTCCTTCTTCAATTGAAAGATTTCAATAAATAAATTTCCAATTAATTTAAATCTTACACTTCCAAACATATCCTAATTGATGGAAACAAATAAATAAATATATAAGCAATTGTAATCCTTATTTATAGTCGTTTAACGTATTTATGGAATTATTGTATATAAACTAAAAGTCATTGATTTCTTATTCCTATAATCAATCTTTCAGCTACCAAACATTTCAAATAAATGAACATATGGTTTCTTTTAATAAAGAAAAAATTTATTATTCTTTATTAACATTTATTATTCCAATCAATTGGAAATTAAAATTAAAATCGAGGAATAGAATAAACTAACAGCAAATAAAGAACAATAATAAGAAATACAGAGATTTATAGTGGTTCGGCGTTGTATGCCTACATCCACTTTGAAGATTATCTTTATTGATCAACTAATAATCTGATTACAGTAGCAAGGAATAGAAAAAACTTGATTACAATAAACCTTAAGGTAACCAGCAGCGTAAAAAATCCTTAGAATAACCCCTTAGGCCAGTATTTATAGGTGAAGAAGACCACCAATCTCTCTGAAACTTCGGCTGTAGGACCTTCTAACCCATATGGGCCCACCAAAGGGTTCGCTAGGCCCAAATCCTCACGAAGAGGGATCGGTATCGATCCATTTATTATTTGATTTTTGGGCAGTGAACCCTATGGTGGCTTCTGCATGCTTTATTATGTTTAATCCTCGATTTTCAAGTCATTTGGATTAACGGAGCTCGAGTTATTGCATGATCTTTGATTCAAGACAGTTAATGTGATTGTTTTCTACCAATCCCTCCTACAGGCTTTTTGTCGACCCCTCCATCCCTATTTATTGGATGCGGGATCCCTAGGGTATGTCCCCTAGGGTCTATTTGCCTTGCTCTCCAAATTCCATATGCTTTGATCTCGTGGATCTCAAGATAACGATTGTTGTATACTAAAACATACTTGGACTTTGAAGAACGCCGAACCCTATCCAACGAAGTACATTGACCCATTTTCTTCTTTAGAATTCGCCGATCCATGTCTTCCAACTATGCCGAGCCCTTCTCTGCAAATTGAAGTATGACTTTCCAAGTCAATTATCCATGCCAAACCATACTCACTCGATTATGCCAATCCCATCCCTATTTAACCATGCCGTCCCTTCCTTGCTCAACCTTGCCGACTCCTAGCAAGTTGCCAAACCATACTGATCCCTTTAATTAACTAAGCCATATTCCATATTTTAAACATCCTACATTATTTATCGACCAACTCTGTTCAATTCTGGCTTTATTTAACCACCTGTACTTTACTTTCAGGTCCCACAACCATTGCTCCGGGGTCATCGAACTTGATAACAATCGAATCTATCTCATGCAATCAGTCCAATATTGCGGGATTAGAACACCGGGTAACACTTGCCCCCTAAAGTACGTCTTGTGAGTGTTGCTACTCCATCAAATTGTTTTCCCAAGGCATTGAATATTTCATTGATTGCCATGACGTTTGGTCGATTTCCAATAATATAAATCCAGTGCTATATTCTGTCAATGTATACAAGTCCGGTTCTGCGAGACTTACCAGCTTTTGTTATATAGTCCAATCCTGAACTTGAAGGTTTTAGGTTTGGTTCCAATTTCTGTTGATTTCATAAAATTGAACTTTTAAATCATTTACGTGCACATTCATATATACGTTTTTGTTGTCGGCTCCTAGACGTGTTCAAACACTTACGGTTCATTTCCAATCTCTATAATATTTTGTACGTTCATGCTCATAGCCTAATCCTTACAACAATGCTTTTCTTTTTTTTAATATATTATTTATTTATTTTTTCCATGAACCTATAGGTGTCGGCATGCTTTATGTCGATCCCTCTTTCTAGTCATGATAATAGGGATCGGCAAGCTCCTATGCCGATCCCTTTCTCCTTAATTTTAGCTTAGAACTCTGGGTCGAACCCTTAGCCCACATATATAAAGCAGTGTGCCTTCTTCCCTTCTTCTTCACTTATATCATTTTCTTAGTTTTTGCTCAAAGCTCTGAACCCTTGCTCTAACTCACGAACCCAAACAGAACCTGCTTCTACTCATACTTGAATCCTCTTACTTTCCATCCCTTCCATAAATTTGCTTCGCCTTACCTTCGAATTCAGTATATCCAAACATTTGCCTCCACTCTAATTCAAACATTCATATAGGTAATTTTTTTGAAACTTGCCTCTCAATTATGTATTTTGATCTTGGGTTTTTGAGTAGTTGGTGAGTGTTCGAGGTCATGGTGGCGAGCGATTTTAGAGGGATTAACGATTAATAGGTAAATGATTCAGTAGTTTGAGTTAGGAGTTGAGAGAGAGGAGAAGAAGAGGAAAGGTGAGGGTTTGGCGAGGGGTTTTGATGGATGGAAGGCTATGAGCAGAAAAAGGAAGAGGTCGGCATATTAAAATAGCGCAAAAGCAGGGGTCAGTTGTATTGGGTTTAGAAGTGAGACATTGGTCTTAGTGAAACTAGGTGAGGGATCGACTGGATAGGTTTCATTTGAAGGGGTCGGTAGTTTGAGGAGTGAAGGTTCGGTGGCGACACTATAGGAGATGGGTCGGCCTATCCATAGGGTTCGGTTGGTCTTAGTTGAGGAGAGGGATCGGTTGAGGACGTCTTGTTGAGGGATCGGTTATAGAAGGGGAATAGGGATCGGTATTCCCTGGTTGAAATGAGGGTTCGGTATAAGGTTTTTTGGATAGGGATCGGTATACTCTTTGGGATCGGCATGGAGTCATAAATTGGTTTCTGGAACTTGTAAACTAATCTAACTTGATTTGTTTGAACAATCACTATTAATTTTCCTTAATGACCTTGGACATGTGATGGTGACGAACAAAATAACATGCATATCCATTGTTGAACTTAAGATTGAGCAATCAAATTCCCGGAGCTTTCAATATGGACTAAAAACTTGTAAATAAACTTAGATGACAAACTTCACACTTTGATATGCCAACAGTCAATCCCAAAGTTTTCATAACCGATCAATCTTCTTCCCAGTTGAGATGGTCAGCGATGAGGTTTCTATGGACAAACTCCCAAGTCGCTTTATTTCATTTTTCTGATTTCAAACTGTTTATATCCGTTATATACTGCACTACACTAGTTCACACTTAGCACGGGGGTGGGGGGCTTTTCTAATCTCGATTATCTACTGAGTATAGCTAAAATAGATTCTAGATGCTCGGAGCGTTTAGCTTATATGTCTTTTGATCCGGCAATGCAACACATCGGTTCAGAAGCAAAGTTAAGTTCCCTAACTATATTCGGCAGGCTTTCTCCCAGCCATTATGTGGAACAAACAAAGTTTCTAACCTACGGGCCGATCTTTTCTCAGATATTCTGGTCCTTTCGGTGGAGAACATAATCCCTGCTCCTAATGCTATAGAAGGCGTTATTCTTCTAGATAACCCAGTGGACTCACAGGCTTCCCGAATTGGCGAGGCTACTCTCCGCCGGCTATGTTCTATTCATGGAATTCCGTTTGGGGACGTCTTAGTTCCTTCAAGAAATGAAAGGCCTCACTTGCCCTTGGCAGGGTACACGGAGTGCAATAAATTTATGTGTTGGGCCGGATGCATACCACCCTTTAATCGTTTATTCGAGAAATGCTGAGATACCTTGGGATAGCCCCCACTCAACTTCATCTAAATAGCTATGCTTTTATACATGGAACCTTCTTGCTGTTCATGAGTGTTTTATTTCGTCCACCTACTCTCGAAGATATAAGATTTAATTACAACTTCAAACGACGGTCGAGAAGCCCTTCTTATGTCTTTCTTGAACCCTCGCTGAATTGCCAAGTTCTGACGGGCGCTTGGAACAAACTTTCTTTGTTTAAGCACGAACGGTTTTACGTGCGATGCCCTCCCGGCTTTGCGATGGTTAGAAGGAGGTAAGTGTTACCTTCACTTCTTTCTTAAGTTCACTAATCCAAGTCATAACTTTTCCTTTGAATCTACTAACATTCGGAGTTCTTTTATATGTTCGCCCACGTCCCGAAGGCATTGATTTATCAAGAGTTGTCACTGCCATTTGCGCTACCCCTATTGAGGACGGGGACATCAAACTTCTTGTAACTGATGAGTTACTCTCCTTGTTCAGACTGTTGGAGGATGGCCATAGTGTCGGGCTCCCCGGAAGTGCAGCATTGCCGAGGAATGTTGGAAAACAAAGAAGGGATACCATCAATCCCGTTGTGCCCCTTACCAGGGAGACTCGGGACGACACTGAAGCGGGTAAGATTAAGGATTCTCGGACCGATAAGTTGGGCGAGTTGATGCATGCCCGAGGAAGACGCCAACGATCGAACCATCGCAAGGCGCACAATCCCAAACACCCACTAAAAGAAAGAAGAGGCTAGCGTATAAGCTTCGTAAAAGAAAAACCGTCACGGATCCAAAGTTCGTTATTACTCCTGTTGAAGAGGAATTGTCTTCTCAACACTTGGAAAGTTCACTGAAAGGATTCAAATCTTCAAATTCCAGATGACATCATGACCTATGACTTTCTGAATATCAACATTGAAGGACTCAACTCTCCTACTAGGAGTGGTGAAGGCATTCGTCCTTCTGGTAAAGGTGAGAGAATGCCGATGAGCAAGGCTACAGCCACCGATCCGTTGGAGGAAACACTAGGACACTCACAGCCACGTGCACTCCACTACACACATTTTTTTAATCTTTCGTTTAATAATTACTCATACGCTCTCATTTGGTGTTTGTAGGTGCTATGTCTCAGTCCAGAGCCTTTGATCGCCTCAGCAGTTCTTCACCATATTATCGATCTAGCCGGGATTCAGAGT
This sequence comes from Allium fistulosum, assembly GCA_030737815.1. Classification (NCBI taxonomy): domain Eukaryota; kingdom Viridiplantae; phylum Streptophyta; class Magnoliopsida; order Asparagales; family Amaryllidaceae; genus Allium; species Allium fistulosum. The sequence goes on along the minus strand of CM060907.1, from coordinate 636,568,659 downwards.
CTGGTCGGCCCAAGGAGAGAGATGAGGGATGGATAAAACTAATATTCAAGGGAATCTTCTTCTTCTAAATGCAAATTCTAGTCCCATACATCATGCCAAGGAGAACAATCTAACTTTCCTGCTCACAGTGGAGACCGGCCTTCTTACCACGGCCCTCATATCGCTGCATCTCATGAGCAGCATTCCGGCTCCTCGAGCTCTATACAGTCTCGCAAACGTCGATCAAGCAACATCTTATTACTACTTCTGATCCGCCTTTGCCGGCTATTGCTCCCGATGTTTCTTCAGAAGAGAAGTTGGCTTAGCTTAAGGTCACTTTTCCAAAAATTTGCTTTGATAGGCTCATATTCCTTCCATTCATGCAATTCCGAGGCATGCCAAGGAGAGTTCTCTTGCTTGCGTCAATGATGTGTTCATGCAGCATGAATCGTTCCTGCACTTGGCAGAAAAGTCTTCGAAGTATCCATTGAGCGACAACATGAAATAAACCGCCTCAAGTTGGAAGCTATATACGATAAGGACATAATTAAACATCAGAATGCCGATTTGTTAGAGCTAAAAACACAACTTGCTGAAGCGGAGAAAAACGCTAAGGAAACGGTAGAGGCGGTGAGCTGTTTAGAAATTTCTCGCAAAAAGAAAATCATCTTAGCCCTTAATCGCAGCGGGGCACTGGCCCTAAAAAAAGACTCATTGATAAAGGAAAAGGATGCTCCGGCTCACCGCGTTGAGGAACTTGAAGAACTTTTCAAAAAGGAAAGGGAGGAGAAAATCGAAGCCTAAGAAGAATCACAGAAGTACCGTGAGGAAGTTGTTGAGGCCAGGAGCCTAAAAGCTAAACTCAACGAGCAGTTTGCTAAAATCGAAGCTCGAGAAGAGGGCCGCAAAGAAATGATTGAACAAGTTGAATCCCAAGTGGAAGCCGCTAAAGAGTCTGGTAGGAACGAGATCAAGGACTTGTTCGATCCACTGATCATCGAGTATAATTCCAAAGTCCTCTTCCACCGTGAATTAAGTTTTCTTGGCGAGGGTTACCTCGAATCACTTGCTGAAGCTTGGGATCATGTTGTCGAGATAAAGAAGAGAGAAATGGATGGGGGTAAGCTCAACGAAGAAGAGCTAGTGCGGGAAATTCTTCATGGAAATGAACCCTTGGATTTGGCTACCACAAAACTCCAATACTTCAACGTTTCTACACCTATCGAGAAAGGAGAACATATTGTGGGACCTTCAACGGCCGATCCTAAGGGTCCCTCTTCATCCCAAGCAGCCAGAACATCAACCTCCCTCGACACGGAGCAGGATTTGGGCTATGATCCAGACAAGATCGGCTACCAATCCAAGGTGTTGTCCTCTATTCTAGAAGGAGGTACCCCAGCAACCACGGAAAGCTAACTGGATGCGGGTATTGCATTTTACTCCTCATTATATGAAAGGTTTTGTTCTCCATACGCAATGATTTTTGAGCTAATCTCCCTGTTTTGACAAATTTTGCAGGTCTTCCGGGCCTTAGTCAAACTCCCAAAAGTGATGTTGTTACAAAGCAACATGATAAATCAGCCGAGGGTCCGGCTGCTGCTGATGTACCGGGGCCCGATGTTCAAGTCATCGGTGCTTTTGATAATGATAAAGTCGAAGATCCGCTCCCAGCAGACGATTCTGACAACGTAATGATTACTAACACCTACAATACACCGCCAAGATTAGCTTGAAAGAGAAGATTGGAAAGGAGGAGCTGCTGAAAAGAAAAGTTAAAACTGAACTCGCCGAATTGGACATTGATGATCCTTATCTTATGCCACTGCAAGTTATTCCGCCCGGCGGGTCGATTCTTGGTGAACTTTCTCTTAGCTCTGCAAGCTCTCCTGCTAAAGGCGGTAAAGGATCCAGAAAGAGAAGCACAAGTGGCTCTACTCCCGAGAAATCCAAAAAAGAGAGGAAGTCGAAGAAATAGCCACCACTTTGGCTCAATGTATATAGTTTGCATAGTCGTTTCTTTTACTAGTTGTAGTTGTATGGGTATGAATACCAATTTTTTTTAGAATAACTTGTACTGAGATCTTGAAACATGTAATGTGAGTAAAAGTTTTTTGTTTTCTGTTAAGCTTTCGTGTGTATTGTTATTTAAGTAATTGAACTATTACATTCCATTCAATGTACTTGTAATTCGTTGTTCATAAGATCTGGTAACAATTCACCAACTCTGTCCCAAGGCCTCCAAGTGGTGGCCTCGAGTCGTATCAAACACTAGGTTTGGGCCTTGGTGTTACGCTTTTGGCTTCAATGGTTTTTGAGCTACTATACTCTTGCCCCCGGTTTTGATTTGGCAGGGCCATGTGTTGGATGGTCGAATTCCATCCTTAGCAAGTTTATACTCCTCTCGTCGGTTTCAAGCAGGAATTTGTGGAATAAAGAACGGTCAAACTCTACTCTCTATTCATTCATGTTCATATCCACCCTCTAGGGATAAGATTTAATTGATGGGTGGTCGGTTCACACCCAATTTATGTTTATAATCTATTCCACACTCTGGGGACTTAGAGTTGTTTCACGGGTGGATAATTCACACCTGATTTACGTTTATACTCTAGTCCACACTCTAGGGACTTAGAGTTATTTTGCGGGTGGTCGGTTCACACTCAATTTATGTTTATACTCCAGTCTGCACTCTGGGGATCAGAGTGTTTTACGGGTGAATAATTCACACCCGATTTACGTTTATACTCTAGTCCACACTCTGGGGACTTAGAGTAATTTTGCGGGTGGTCGGTACACACCCGATTTATATTTATACTCCATTATGCACTCTGGGGATTTAGTGTTATTTTGAGAGCATTCGGATCGCACTCTCTTTGATTGATTAACTTGCCCTCTAGGATTTGGGGTTTAATTTGGTGAGCAATGGTCGTATCTTGGTCACTTTGATTTTGTCTCAGTTTCACAGTCGGGCAGGAGTTATTCGATCATCGGATTACCGACCACATTCATTCTTTATTGCATATCCCGTCCTTTGAATTGTGAATGAGAGTTGTTAAACGAACAAGTTAATTGAGATCACCTTGTTTGATCCCATTGGGAGTTAGGATGATTGATCAATTTTAAACTCTGGGAAACTGTCATACATATTGGCATCAATCAGTTTCGCTATGTAATTAGCATACAATGCAATATCAAACATAAATACAAAGGAAGCCCGAAACTTTATTCATTAAATGCAGACAAATGACATAAACTGTCTTATTACACATTCAGAAAATCAAACGCTAAAGCAAATTCTAAAAGTAAACACAACTGAAATGTAAAGGAAATAAATTAAATGAAATAGCATCATAAATGTTCGCTATTCCACGCACTTGGAAGTGTAACGCCATCAACAGTCGCTATCTTGAAAGTTCCTTTCCTAAGCCTCTGTTCAATGACATATGATCCTTCCCAGATTGAATTCATGTGCGATGGGGTAGGAAAAACCCATTTTAGGACGAGATCACCAATTTCGAAGGTTCTTGGTCGAACTTTAGTGTTGTAATACCGGATGACTCGGTGCCGATGTATGGCCGCCCTCAGATCGGCTTCTTCGCGCTTCTCATCTATAAAGTCCAGAGATTCCAAGAGGAGATCTTTATTTGTTTTGGGATTGTAATAAGTCACTCGATGAGAAGTGACTTCAAGTTCAACAGGAATAACGGCTTCGGAACCGTAGGCAAGAGCGAATGGACTATGGCCAGTCGTGGACTTGTGAGTGGTCCTATAAGCCCAAAGTGCTGTAGGAAGTTCATCCACTCACTTGCCTCTAGCCTTCTCTAAACGTTTCTTTAGAATAGACTTTATGATTTTATTTACAGTTTCAACCTGTCCATTTGCCTGAGGGTGAGCGACCACTGCAAATCTCTTTTCAATACGATATCTTCGACAAAAGTCTTTAAATTTAGCACTGGCGGATCGAGATCTATTATCAGTTACAATAGTCCATGGAAGACCAAAGTGACATATGATGTTTTAGACGATAAAGTTGATTACTTTCTTGGTTGTGATCGTGGCTAAAGGTTCTGCCTCGGCCCATTTGGTGAAGTAATCAACTACGACGATAGCGTACTTTGCGTCGTTTTAGAGATCGGTAAAGAACCGATAATGTCTATACCCCACATAGCGAACGGCCATGGGCTGACCATTTACATGATTTCTGTTGGCGGAGCTCTTGGGACTTTTGCATATATTTGGCATTTATCGCATCATCTTACATAACTAGCGGCGCCCGATTTACGGTTGGCCAATAATACCCATAATGGAGTATTTTCTTTGCTAGAGTTTGCCCTCCAGTGTGATCACCGCATTCTCCTTCATGAACTTCCTTTAGAACACGCTTTATCTCATCATGAGCGATACACCGAAGTAGAGGGACCGAGAAACCTTTCCTGTACATATCTCCTTCTTGCATAGTATACCGTGAAGCTTTGCGAAGGACTTGTCGCTTTTCATTTCTTTTATCAGGCAGTACTCCACGTAGAAAATAGTCTTTAATTGGAGTCACCCACGATTCCCTTTCAGATTATGCTTCTAGTGTTTGGTCGATCTCCATCATGTTTATACTTGGGGTATTTAGTACTTCGACCGGGACCAAGCCCATCTGTTGTGCATCGCGGGTGCTAGGAAAATTTGCTAGTGAATCAGCCTCTGTTTTGATTTCGTGGAATATGTAAAATGTCATAGTATTCAAATTCTATCAACAACTCCTGAATTCGGGTAAGGTATGGGGCAAGCCATTATCCCTTAGCTTGATAGTCTCCCCTAACTTGATACACCACCAACCGTGAATCGCAAAAGATTTCAAGAGATTTAACTCCAAGCTCTCTGGCGAGTTTAAGTCCAACAATCAAGGCTTCATACTTAGCTTCGTTGTTTGTTGCTGGGAAATCAAGCTTCGAAGCATAACAAATTAACCGGTTTTTAGGGGTTACAAGCACAATCCTTGTTCTAGAACAATGATCATTAGATGCTCCATTAATATATAATTTCCATCGTATGGTAGGGATTTCTCTACCTTTTGGAAGATCATCTTACATAGTAAACTCAACTGTAAAGTCTGTCAATACCTGACCCTGGATAGTCCTTCGAGGGAGATAAGTAATGTCAAATTGGCTGAGCTCAATATTCCACTTGAGTTACCTTACAGATGTCTCAGGTTGCTATAGGACCTGTCGTAATGGCTAGTCGGTGTAAACATTGATCGGATGTAACTAGAAGTACGGATGAAGCTTCTGTGATGCAATTAGCAAGCTGTACGCCAATTTCTCTATTTTTGGATAGTTCCTTTCTGCTCCCGTCAATCGTTTACTGACGTAATACACCGGCCTCTAGATCTGATTCTACTCACAGAGCAATGCGGCACTTATAGTCTGTGCCAATACAGCCAAATAAATGTACAACTCCTTATGATCCACCAGTTTGACAAGATAAGGGGTCTCTCCAAATGATTCACCAGAGCTTAAAATGCGTCTTTACAATCCTATCTCCATTCGAAGTTTCTTTTCCTTTCCTAATCAAATCGAAGAAAGAAATACGTTTTTCGGTAGCCCTAGAGATAAATTGATTTAAGGAAGCAACCTTCCCATTCAAACTCTGCACTTGTTTGATAGTTCTCGGTGCTTGGATATCACAGATAGCCTAAATCTTCTTGGGATTAGCTTCTATTCCCCGAGCATTGACAATAAAGCCCAAGAATTTTCCCGATGCAACACCAAACGAACAGTTCAATGGATTGATGTAATATCGGAGGATGTCAAACATTTTTGCCAAGTCCATAATGTAGTCACTTGATCGTCGTGACTTCATGAGCATATCATCCACATACATTTCCATTGTTTTTCCAATCTGATCTTTAAACATCCTATTAACTAAGCACTGATAGGTTGCTCCGGCATTCTTCAATCCAAATGGAATTACTACGTAATAGTACAATCCAACATTTGTAATAAAATCGATGTGCTCCTGATAGGGGATATGCATCGAGATTTGGTTATATCCCGAGTACGCATCCATAAAAAATAGCAATTCGTGTCCTACGGTTGAATCAACCAACTGGTCAATCCATGGAAGGGGAAAACTGTCTTTTGGGCACGCTTTGTTCAAATCTGAATAATCAATACACATTCTCTATTTTCCATTCGCCTTCTTCATAAGTACAGGATTAGATACCCATTCAGGGTAGAGGGCGTCACGGATAAACCCGTTGACTTTAAGTTTATCCACCTCCTCTTTAAGAGCGGTAGATCTCTTTGGATCCATGCCGAGTCTTTTTTGCTTCACCGGAACATACTTCAGTTCAATATTCAATGCATGGCTCGTAATGGCAGGCAAGATTCCACACATGTCAGTGTGAGTCCAAGAGAATACATCTAGATTCGCTTGGAGAAAACCAGTGAGTTCTTTCATCATCGGGGGACTGAGCTGTGACCCAATCTTCAGGACTCGTGATGGGTCATTGTGGCTGACTATGATATCAATCGTCAGCTTAGCTAGTGTAGCCTTGGTCTCTTTGGGCTCTTCTTCGTGATCTCTCGGATCTATATCTCTATAGAACCAACTTTGGCGCCCGAGCCAAGGCTCAGGTGCTGGTTGTCAATCTTTGGTGGCTTGGATGCGGACAATCTTGTCCACACCCTTTCCTTTTTCTTTGTGTTGAGCTTCCCTCAACTCAGCTACATAACAGGCACGTCAAGTTTCCTGATTGCTATGAAAAGCTCCTACACTATTATCCGTCGGAAACTTCAAAGGTAAACACCATGGGGCAAGAGCTGCCTGGAATTCAGCCAGGGTCGGTCGGCCCAGGAAAACATTGTACGAAGAGTAAGCATCCAAAACAATAAACGGCAAGATTCACACTCTCTTTCATTCACCTTCTCCCAATTCAACAGGTAATTCCACATAACCAACAACTTCGGTTGCAATGCCATTAAAACCATGTATACGAGCTTTAGATGGTTTTAAATATTTGGCTTCCATTCCCATCTGATCATATGCCTTTTTAAAGATTATATTCACCGAACATCCGCAATCAATCAAAATCCTTCTCACTAATGCAGGACCAATCATAGGTGAAATGACCATCGGGTCAATTGTCAGAGCCTCCACCTTCTCTACATTCTGTTCCTAAATACAATATCATCTGCCATTGTGCGTTACTATTTTGCCGAAGCTCCATCTTCCGTATTCGAACATCATTCAGAATCTACATGCCTAATCGCACTAGCATAATGCTCCATCTCTTGCAACCTCCCGTCTACCATGTGTGGTCCTCCAACTATCGTATTTATCACCAGTCGACCACCGGTCCACACAGGCTCCTCAGCCCTACGCGGAGCTTGTCCTCGATTGGGGTCAGATGTCCCTTGCCCGCCATCCTGCGGGGTTTTCACAAACTATTGCAATTTCCTTTCTAGAATTAGCTTTTCTATAACATCCTGGAGATGCCTGCATTTGTTTGTATTGTGCCCATAACACTCATGAAACCGATAATATTTCTCGGTCTGCTATGCTTTTCTATTGACTCCTTTAGAGGCTGCTTCCTGTATTGCATGGTATTGCAAGTAGATAGATATATATTCTCCAAGGATGTGTTTAGCGGCATGTAATTGTCATACATTGGAATCCTAGGATTTAGTCTCTCAAAATCCCTCTTCTGCTCTCGATTCCTATCTTCATCTCTTTTTTGCTGATTCGGCTTATTCTGAACGTTCACTTGGATTTTCCCGGAACCGTCATCAGACTGTTTTATTCCAACATTACAATGTACTGGTTCTCCACTCGATCCCGTAACGTTCTTTTTCTGGAGGATCTAGCTTCCTCCTTTCTCAGAAACTGAGCTGCCTTTGAATAAAAGCGCTCCAATGAGGCAGGTGGTTTACCAGCTAGCCAATCGCCAAACTCAGACTCCGTATCAATCCCTCTCGTCACGGCCATAAGTATAGCATGGCCATTTGAATTACTGACTTCCGTGGCAACTACATGAAATCTCTCTAAATAATCCTTCAACGACTGCCTTGGGGCCTGGATCATGCTGGAAAGGGACTTTACATCTTTAGGACGAGTCGCATGCATTTGAAATTGCTCCACAAACTTGGTTGCCAAATCTTCGAATCTAGAAATTGATCGCAGGGGTAGTCTCGCGAACCACATCGTTGCTATTCCGAAAAGGGTTATAGGAAAACATCTGCACTTGATCGCATCATTAGCTCGTGCAGAATCCATCAGCCATTCGTATCTCATAATATGCTGCCCGGGGTCGGTTTTTCCCTCGTAGGCAGGCATTGATGGCATGTTGAACTTTCTCGGATATTCAGCATGCAGAACATAATCAATAAACGGGGTATGGCTTCTCAAAATTTCCTAGTCATTGTTAGTCAAGTCTTGGTTCTCTCTCACTAACTGTCTGACCATTGTCGATAAGTCCGGCGTCTGAATGGGTGGCGCTAGGCGGTGGTCGCGCTCCACCTCACGTGAATGTCCAGTCGATGTCTACAGGCCATTTCACGTCTTCTTGGTTCACCACCTTCTTGATGCGCATCTTAAACATTTATCTCGTCATCATTCCAGAGGGGTACCTGGTCAGCATTTAATCGAACTAAACCATCCAAGCCTTCAGGAATAATTTCAGCATGATTCCCCAAGTGTAAGGGGGAATCCCTCCTCTGAAGGAGGGATTGGTACTGATCTCCAAGGAGGGATCAGCACCGATCGGTCGTGGCAGACCGTGATGGTTTGCCAAGCAATGCTTTGAAGTTTCTGCACAATCTCCTTCAACCCTGTGATGCCTATGCTTGTGATATTCATCTGATGAGCTTGAACTTTCCGATGCCGAGTAAGGAGTGGGATCCCTCTTGGCCTTCCCATGTTGCTGCTGAGTAATCTGGTTCATTAACATTAGTCTGAATTTGCCAATTTATTTGTCGACGGCTTTCCATCAACTCTCTCATTAGATTATGAAATTCAGCTCTAGTTATAGAATCCGTAGGATTTTGAACTTCAACCGGATCAGCATTTAAATTTGTAGGTTGATTGCTTGGGTCTCCTTGCTGAATGCCAACAGTTTCATTTCCATCCACATTCTGAGAAGTAAATCTAGTATGTCTCACAATTATCAATCTCCTCGCTAAGATTTCAACAAATCTGAGTAGTATAAGCAACTTTATGAAGATAACTACAGATCTCCTTCGAAGGATTTGTATCTAGTAGCAACAAAGGGGATCCTAGCAAGCTGAGAATCAAGTCTCTCAGCGAAAGCACCAAACGTTTTCAACCAAATTGGTCACAAACACCCAAGAGTAGAATTATGTAGAGAAGTAAATGAAGAAAGTAAAATTAAAACTGAGGAATAGAATAAACTAACAGCAAATAAAGAACAATAATCAGAAACACAGAGATTTATAGTGGTTCCTGAAGTAAAAATCCTCAGAATGACCCCTTGGACCAGTATTTATAGGTGAAGACGACCACCAATCTCTCTGAAACTTCGGCTATAGGACCTCCTAACCCATATAGGCCAACCAGAGAGGTCGCTAGGCCCAAATCCTCATGAAGAGGGATCGGTACTGAACCCTTTATCATTTATTTTTTGGGCAGTGAATGCTATGGTGGCTTCTGCATGCTTTAATATGTTTAATCTCCAATTTTCAAGTCATTTGGATTAACAGTGCTCGAGTTATTGCATGATCTTTGATTCAAGACAATTAATGTGATTGTTTTCTGTCGATCCCTCCTACAAGCTTTATACCGATCCCTCCATCCCTGTTTATTGGATGGGCGATCCCTAAGGTATTTATCCTAGGGTCTATATGCCCTGCTCTCCAAATTCCGTATGCTTTGATCTCATGAATCTCAAGGTAATGATTGTTGTATATTAAAACATACTTGGACATTGAAGAACGTCGAACCCTATCCAACGAAGTACACCGACCCATTTTCTTCTTTAGAATTTGTCGATCCATGTCATCCAACTATGCCGAGCCCTTCTCTACGAATTAAAGTATGACTTTCTAATTCAATAATCCATGCTGAACCATACTCACTCGATTATGCCGATCTCTTCCCTATTTGACCATGTCGACCCCTTCCTTGCTCAACCATGCCGACCCCTAGCAAGTTGCCAAACCATACCGATCTCATTAATTAACTAAGCTATATTCCATATTTCAAACATCCTACATTATTTATCGACCAACTCTGTTCAATTCTGGCTTTATTTAGCCACATGTAATTTACTTCCAGGTCCCATAACTATTGCTCCGAGGTCATCAAACTTGATAATAGTCGAATCTATCTCGTGCAATCAGTCCAATATTGCCAATTAGAACACCGAGTAACAGATTTCTTTTTTTTTATAAAGAAAAAATTTATTATTTTTTATTAACATTTACTATTCCAATCAATCGGAAATTTACGTTCAGACGGTTATTAATTTTAATCAAACCAGTGTCATTTAAATACACACTAACATATGTTATCTTCTTTCCTTATTGCAAACATATGTCATTAATATAAATTTAAATTAAGCTTATAGCTTATATTATAAATTAATTTGTATCAATACAATCTTAAAATTTTAATTTCTATTTTTTTTTCAAAAATCTTATCTAATTTAATATTTTTAAATTGTTAAAAATACGGGTTGGTACAATCTCCTCTACTCAAAACTTTTCGTCCTCGAAAAAGAACGAAGTAAAGAATTCAGCATTTTGATATATTTTACCAAAATAATCAACTTATAACATTTAAACTTGCATACTTAGATTTTTCTATAAACTTAAAATAATCCAAACCTTTTTCCAAATACCCTTTTAAAATACTTTTATATATGCTTGATGTCTTAACTGGTTTGTTATTAATTTCTCACTTACGAGATTAAAAACTGAACGTCGATGATGCTATAGTCATCACCAGAATTATTTTCAAGTGACTAGAGTGAGATTCAGTAATATTAATAGTCCCTTGAGGGATGTTTCATCTATCCTTGTTCTTACAGAGTTTTGTCCACACGTTAGCTAGACGTATGCCCGAAAATCTCCGAGTACTTGGTAGATCAGTTTAACATCAAGCAAAACACTTCAAAAACTTTTCTTTCAAAATAGATATTCAAGATTTTCAAACATATCATATAAAAACTTTTCAAATCGTTTCTTCCATATTATAAATTTAAATGGAAAAAATTTATATACATTATTTTTTTTATAATATCTTCCAATTTTTGTACTTGAAGAAAACTAATATAAATCAAATTTATGTTAAAATCAATAATCTTCTAAATTTGAATACTTTACCAAGTTCATTTGTAAAATTTCCTTACTTCACGTAAAGTAAATTTCATTTATAAATATCATATAAATATTCACCAAAGTCATCCCTATAAATATATGTAAATGTTTGAAAATAATTGTTAACGTCATCACTATATTTAGAAAGATGGTTATTTAGGTTATTAAATCCATTGTTTTAAAACTTGGGAAAAATTCTTTAAAGAGAGTGGAGGGACATAATGACTCAGAATTTATCACAAATAACAAACCAAACTTACCATTATTTTATAAATTCTACTTATATAGTTACCCTTTTTATATATATAAAACATTCCTATCAAAAATACCAATTTATTTTATGTCAATTTCCTATCATTTATTCAACAGAATCAACTTATAATATCATATGGAAACATACAAAGTAATGTCAACACAATATAGTTTTATAGGGTTTTCTTAACATTATTGAAGCTTACTTGGGTTACATTTTAATTTCGTTCATAAATTTACACTTTTAAATTTTAATTTAAAGTTTACACCTTTTTACTTTTGGAATTTTACCTTTTTTTCAAAAAAATTCACCTCAATTTTTTTCTTTTAAGTTTACGCTTTAAGTCTTAACATCCATTGTGAAATGTTTAAGTTGTCGTTATAAATTAGCGTTCAAATTAACATTCTTATTAAATAATGTTCCATTCAACTGACAAGCACCATTGTCAAAGTGGTTAAGTGATTCGGCTTTGGTGCGAGAGGTTACAAGTTCGAAACTTGCATAGCGTGATTCGCACGTTTATTGACATGTGATATGTTGTCCCAGGGACATGTTGTATATAAAGTACCATTTCAAAAAAAAAGTTCCATTCAACATCATCAATCGGTTAATATTCAATTCAATATAATTCTTAATTATCATTAATGTAATCAATATCCAAATTATTGTCATTAATTATCATTTACTGCCATTTATTTAAAAGTCATTCAAAGCTATTAAAAATTACTAGTACTTAAGTTCAAAATAATAATAACATAACATTTATTTTCGTTTGTATTTACAATAATGTTTCACAAACTATACTAATATAGATTATATTGATCAAAATTATTTAACTTTCAGAGATGAATCTCTATGTACATTTCTTAATTTCATCTATATTTTCTTACAATTTTAATAACTTCATCTATTTGTAATCTTTATTATATAAATTTCATACCAAACAAAGTCTTTAAATCCTTGCTCCAAATATCTTTCCTTTAAAATAAGATTCTTTTATTTATAGATTTCATTTATAAATCATATTTATTTAAATTTCCTTTATATAATACCATCAAATTTCATAAATAAATACCCTAGAAATCCTTTGTAAAATTGTTTATTAACTACTGTAAAGTATCTTTTATGAAAACTATTCCATAAGTGCGTATCCAAAATATTTCATTTAGAATTAGTAGTTAATAAAAGACAAGTGATATTAATAATTATTATTAAAACATTCTTATTTCTAAATTTCTTCTTCATTTATTCTCAATTATTTTTATACTTATTTTTAACTTCCAAATACTTTCCATTAGAGACATAAGTATATTCATAAATTATTAAGTAAAGATTATTTACTTAAGATATATTTAAAAGGAATTAAAACAATTGTGTATAAAACATATGTCATAATAAAACCCTTCTTCTTTTTTATCATATTTATATTCCACGTTATAAATTCGAATTAGAATATTTCATATCAAGTATAAGTGTTTCCATAAATTACAATATACCCCTTCCCTGATGTATAAAGGTAAATTACTTATAAATAGTTAAACATAGTTCAAAAATCAACACACCATAGTCAATGCTCATAAATTGGTCGAGCACAACTAATCAAATAATAAATGATAATAATTGAATGTTATCATTTCCTAACAAACAAGTACATCATAAGTAACTATCTTAATTATAAAAATTATTCTTTTATATATAAAATATAATTCTAGGTCAAAATTATTTCATTTACCAATTTTCAAAACAATACCGTGTCCATTTGTCTTGTTTAAGTATTTAGAAATTCCTATTCGATACCATGGCATCCTGTGTTCCGACCAGAATTTATAAATTACTCAACAGACAAATTAACACAACATAAAACATTTTTATAACTCTAACAAGTATGAACTCTCGTATACACACGCGCGCGCGCTCAAACTCATTCTAGGGTATTACTAATCCTATCTCTGATGAGGTTACCCCAACAGGCTAAGGTATCTCCAAACCAAAGCTCTGATACCAACTGTGATGACCCGCTAATTTGGACAATTTAAGTCGACAATAAAACACAAATGTCTAACTCAAACCATCCAAAAGGGCGTATAATCAATGGGGTTTAATAAGAAAATAAGCAAAGAATAAAACAATAATCAAAATCTCATAGCGGAATGACAAAATATAAAATAACATAAACAGGTCATGAAGCTATTTTATAATAAATTTAACTTTCATTTTACAACATAATCAGAGTACAATAAACAAACATACCAAATAATGCAGTGGAATAATACTAATAAATATGATCACCAATCTCCATCTTCACCTTCAAGGAATAACGTCTTCAAACACTAGCCCAGGGGAATATTCTTGTGTGTAAGCCCAATATTGCCACATTCTCTGTATTACCAGACATTATTACCTAGTAATACTCTTGGTAGTATAGGTATGGAGGTGAGGGGTTTATTTTGACTGTTTACAAATATTACTCTAAAAATTTATAAATAATCTTATTTAGTCTCTTGTGATAATTTCACACTTATTCTCAATTACTTATTACTTTTTTATCTTAAATTTATGAATAATTATCATAAAATATTTATTCACTATTTAATCTATCAGAATAAAATCAATTCATGTCATCAAAATTATATTAACAACCAACGATGTGTATTAATAAAGGGGAAAATAATAATAAACAAACATTATATAGTAATATTGTTATTCAAATGTTTGCAACCAAATTGGTCACAAACACCCAAGAACATATTTACGTAGAGAAGTAAATGAAGAAGGTAAAATTAAAACTGAGGAAAAGAAAACTAACAGCCAAATAAAAGCAATAATAAAAACACAGAGATTTATAGTGGTTCGGCGGTGTATGCCTACGTCCACTTTGAAGATTATCTTTATTGATGAATTAATAATCTGATTACAGCAGCAAGGAATAAGAAAAACTTGATTACAATAAAGAATAAGGTAACCGGCAGCATAAAGATCCTCAGAATGACCCCTTAGGCCAGTATTTATAGGTGAAGACGACCACCAATCTCTCTGAAACTTCGGCCACAGTACCTTCTAACCCACATGGGCCCACCAAAGGAGTCGCTGGGCCCAAATCCCCAAGAGGGACCAGTACCGCTCCCATTTATTATTCAATTTTTTGGCAGCGAACCCTATGGTGGCTTCTGCATGCTTTAATATATTTAATCTTCAATTTTCAAGTCATTTGGATAAAAAGAGCTCGAGTTATTGCATGATCTTTGATTCAAGATTATTTATGTTATTGTTTTCTGCTGATCCCTCTAGTATGTTGGATGCCGATCCATATTCAATGAAGCTTGGCGAACCATGTTTTCCAATATAGCATGTCGATCCCTCTCTTTCACAAAATATGCCGAAGCATCTTATTCAAAATAGACCGATCCCTCCTTTACGTAGCTATGCCGATCCATCCTCATTCAACTACGCCGTTCCCCCGTTTATTCAATAAGGCCGACTCCTTACTTACTCAACCATGTTAATTACTTCCTTTCTCAACCATACCTATCCATTCCTTGCTCAACCATGTTGATCCCTACCTTGCTCGACCATGCCGATCCCTACCCAGTTGCCAACCATACCGATCCCTTTATTTGACTAAGCTATATCCCATATTTCAAGCATCCTGCATTACTTATCTACCAATTCTATCCAACTCTGGCTTTATATAACCATCTGTACTTTGCTTCTAGGTCCCACAACCATTGCCCCAGGTCATCGTACTTGATAACAGTCGGATCTATCTTGTGCAATCAGTTCAATATAGCCGAGGTAGAATACCGGGTAACACTTGCCCCCCCCAAAGTACGTCTTGTGAGTAACATGAAGTGCTTTGAATCGAAACGAGTCCGAATTGAAGAAAAGAGGTCCATCTATCTTCATGAATGATTGTTATTCCTTTATCAATTTCCTATAATATAAATCCAGTGCTATATTCTGGCAATATATATAAGTCTGGTTCTGCGAGACTTACAAATTCTTGTTATCTAGACCAAACCTGAATTTGATGGTTTTAGGTTTGATTCTAATTTATGTTGATTTAAAAAAATTGAAATTTTAAGTCATTCACGTGCACTATCATATACACGTTTTTGTTGTCGACTCCCTGACATGTTCGAACACCTACGGGTCATTGCCAATTTCTATAATATTTTGTATGTTCGTGTTCATAGCCAACTTTTACAACCATGCTTGTTTTTTATTTTCCTTCCCTCTTTTTTTTTGTAAAGATGTATAGGGTCGGCATGCATTAAGCCAATCCCTCCTTTGATCCTTGCTAATAGGGGTCGGCAAACTTCTATGCCAATCCCTCTCTCCTCAATACGCGCTCAACATTTTGGGTCGATCCCTCTTCCATATATATATATATCGGCCCTCCTTCCCTTCCTTCTTCACTTATCTTATTCACTTTATTTTGCACCGAGCCCTCGTCATGAAACGAAACTTTCTAACCTTTGGCCTTTAATCCATCCATGATTCCTACTAACCCACAAACTCGCCTCTCCTTCTTTTTCAATTCGATCATCTCCAAACAGTCGAGCTTATCTTAATTCTAACATCCATATTTTCATATAGTAAGATTTTGGAATACTTCTTTTAATTTTACGATAATATCCTTGGCTCTGAGTTGTTGGTGAGTGTTCGAGGTCGTGATGGCGAGACATTTTGGAGGGATCAATGATTACTAGGTAAATGGCTTGGTAGATTGAGCTAGGGGATGAGAGAGAGGAGGAGAAGAGGAAAGGTGAGGGTTCGGCGAGGGGTTTTGATGGAAGGAAAGCTATGGGCAAGAGAAGGAAGAGGTCAGTATACGAGAAAATTGTAGAGGAAGAGACAGGCCACGTAGGGATCGGTGGTGTTGTTAGAAAGGAAGAGGTCGGTTTTAAGGAAACTGGGTGAGGATTTGTATGTCATGTCTTATTTGGAAGGATCGGTCGTTCGGCTTTGGAAATGGTTTTCTTATCCATAGGGATCGGTTGGTCTTAGTTAAGGAGAGAGATCGATACAGGGTGTCTTGCCGAGGGATCGGTCATGGTGGTGGAACAGGGATCGGTATTCCTGGTCGAAATGAGGGATCGGTATAAGGCCTTTGGGATAGGAATCGACATACTTGATGGGATCGGCACAAAGTCAAGAATTGGCTTTCTGAACTTGTAAACTAATCCAACCTAATTTATTTGAACCATCATCATTGAATTACCTTACTGACCTTAGACATATGATGACGATGAACAATATAACATGCACATCCGCTAGTGAACTTGAGATTGAGCAATCAAATTCCTAGAACTTCCAATATGGACTAAAAACTTGCTAATGAACTTAAATAACAAACTTCACACTTTGACATGCCGATAGTCGATCCCAAAGCTTTCATAGCCGATCAATCTTCTTGCCAGTTGAGACGGTCTCTCTGGTCAAACTCCCAAGTCTTGTCGTTTTATTTCGTTCTTTTGATTTCTAACTGTTTATATCTATTATACACTGCACTACACTAGCTCACACTTAGCACGGGGGAACAAGTTATCTTTTCTAATCTCGATTATCTATTGAGTATAGCTAATATGGATTCCAGATGCTCAAAGCATTCAGTTGATATGTCATCTAATCCGGTAATGCAACACATCGTTTTGAAGCAAAATCTAGTTCGCAACTATATCCGGTAGGCTTTCTCTCAACCATCTAGTGGAACAAACAGAAGTTTATGTCCTATGGGTCGACCTTTTCTCAGATATTCTCGTCCTCCCGGTAGATGATATAAGTCCTTCTCTTGATGCTATAGTGGGCGCTATTCACCTAGATAACCCAGTAGACTCACAGGCCTCCCGAATTAGCGAGGCTGCTCTCCGCCGGCTATGTTCTATTCATGGAATTCTATTTGTGGACGTCTTGGTTCCTTTAAGAAACAACAGGCCCCACTTGCCCCCGGCAAGGTACACGACGTGCAATAAATTTATGTGTTGGGCTGTATGCGTACCGCCCTTTAACTCATTTATCCGAGAGATGCTGAGATACCTTGGAATAGCCCCCACTCAACTCCATCCAAATAGCTACGCTTTTATACATGGAACCTTCTTGCTATTTATGAGTGTTCTATTTCGTCCACCAAATCCCGAAGATATAAGATTTATTTGCAACTTCAAATGGCGGGGAAGCCCTTCTTATATCTTTCTTGAACCCTCGTCGAATTGCCAAGTTCTGACAGGCGCTTGGAACCTACTTTCTTTGTTCAAGCATGAATGGTTTAATGTACGATGTCCACCCGGCTTTGCTAGGCGATGTTAGAAGGACGTAAGTATTATCTTCACTTCTTTCTCAAGTTCACTAATCCAAGTCATAAATTTTCCTTTGAATCTACTAACATCCGGAGTTCTTTCAGGTGTTCGCCCACATCCTGAAGTGCAGCATTGCCAAGGAATGTTGCAGAACAAAGGAGGGATACTATCAATCCCATTATGCCCCCCGCGGAGGGGACTCGGGATGACACTGAGGAGGGTGAGATTAGGGATTCTCAGGCTGATAAGCTGGGAGATGTTGATGTAGGCCCGGGGAAGGCGCCAATAGTCGATTCATCGCAAGGCGCAGAATCCCGAATGCCTACTAAAAGAAAGAAAGGGCTATTGTTCAAGCTTCGTAGAAGAAACGGATCCAGAGTTCGTTATTGCACCTGTTGAAGAGGAATTGTCTTCTCAACACTTGGAAAGTTCGATAAGGGGATTTTCAAATGTTCAAATTTTGGATGACATCAAGACCTACGAATTTCTGAATATCAACATTGAAGGACTTAACTCTCCCACTAGGAGAGGTGAAGGCATTCGATCTTCTGATAAAGGAGAGAAAATGCCGATGAACAAGGCTACAGCCACCGGTCTGTTTGGGGGAAATACTAGGACACTCAGAACTACATGTACTTCACTACACACTTTTTGTTAATCTTCCATACAACAATTACTAATATGCTCTCATTTGGTCTTTGTAGGTGCTATGTCTCAATTTATAGCCTTTGATTGCTTAAGAAGTTCTTCATCAAATTATCGATCTAGCCAGGATTCGAAGTCTGGCCGGCGCAAGGAGAGATTAGGGGCGGGATAAAAGCTATCACCTAAGGGAATCTTCTTCTTCTAAACGTAAGTCCCAGTCCCAAACATCACGCCAAGGAGAACAGTCTAACTTTCCTGCTCACAGTGGAGACCGACCTTCTTACTGCGGCCCTCATATCGCCTCATCTCACGAGCAGCATTCCGGCTCTTCGAGCTCTAAACAATCTCGCGAATGTCGATCAAGCAAACATCCAATTGCTACTTCTAATCTGCCTTTGTCGGCTATTACTCTTGATGTTTCTACAGCAGAGAAGTTGACCGAGTTTAAGGCCACTTTTTCAAAAATTTGCTTTGATAGGCTCAAATTCCTTCCTTTCATTCATATAATTCCAGGGCACGCCAAGGAAAGTTCTCTCGCTTGCGTCAATGATGTATTCATGTAGCATGAATCGTTCATACACTTGGCAGAAAAAGTCTCTGAAGTATCCATTGAGCGACAATATGAAATAGACCACCTCAAGTTGGAAGCTATACACGATAAGGACATAATCAAACATCAGGATGCCAAATTGTTAGAATTGAAAACACAACTTACTGTAGCGGAGAAAAACGCTAAGGAAACAGCAGAGGCGGTGAACTTTTAGGAAACTTCTCATAAAAAGGAACTCGATGCAGCCCTTAATTGCAGCGGGGTATTGGCTCTAGAAAAAGACTCCTTGCCAAAGGAAAATGACACTCTGGCTCGTCGTGTTAAGGATCTTGAAGAACTTTTCAAAAAGGAAAGGGAGGAGAAAATCGAAGCCTAAGAGGAATGCAGAAGTACTACGAAGAGGTTGTTGAGGCCAGGAGCATAAAAATCAAGCTTGACGAGCAATTCGCGAAAATCGAAGCCCTTAAAGAGGAAGCTCGAGAAGAAGGCCACAAAGAAATGATTGAACAAGTTGAATCCCAAGTGGAAGCCACTAAAGAGTCCAGTGGGAATGAGATCAAGGACTTGTTCGATCTGTTAATCATCGAGTATAATGCCAAAGTCCTCATCCACCGTGACTTAAGTTTTCTTGGCAAGGGTTACCTCGAATCACTTACTAAAGCTTGGGAGCATGTTATCGAGATGAAGAAGAGAGAAATGGATGGAGGTGAGCTCAACGAAGAAGTGTTAGTGCGTCAAATTCTTCGTGGAAACGAACCCTTGGATTTGGCTGCCACAAAACTCCGATACTTCAACGTTTCTATGCCTGTCGAGAAAGGAGAACATATAGCGGGGTCTTAAGGGGCCAATCCTAAGGGTCCCTCTTCATCCCAAGTAGCCAGAACATCAATCTCCCTCGATATGGAGCAGGATTTGGGCTACGATCCAGACAAGCCCGACTACCAATCCAAGATATTGTCCCCTATCTAGAAGGAGGTACGCTAGCAATCACGGAAAGCCAACCGGATGCGGGTATCACATTTTACTCCTCAGTATATGAAAAGTTTTTTCTCCACGCGCAATGATTTTTGAGCTAATCTCCCTGTTTTAAAATTTTTGCAGGTCTTCCAGACCCTAGTAAAACTCCAAAAAGTGATGCTGTTACAGAGCAACATGATAAACCGGCTGAGGGTCCGACAGTTGCTGATGTACCGGGGCCCGATGCTAAAGTCATTGGTGCTCTTAATGACGATCAAGTCGAAGATCCGCTCCCAGCAGACGAGTCTGACGACATAATGATTACTGGCGCCTCCGAACACACCGCCAATATTAGCTTGAAAGTGCAGATTGGAAAGGAGGAGTTGCTGAAAAGAAAAGTTAAAACTGAACCCGCTAAGGAGGACATTGATGATCCTCATCTTGTGCCACTGTAAGTTATTCTGCCTGGCAGGTCGATTCCCGGTGAATTTTCTCTTAGCTCTGCAAGCTCTTCTACTAAAGGCGGTAAAGGATCCAGGAAGAGAAGCACAAGTGGCTCTACTCTTGAGAAATCCAAAAAACAGAGGAAGTCGAAGAAATAACTACCGGTTCGGCTCAATGTATATAGTTTGTATAGTCGTTTCTTTCACTAGTTGTGGCTGTACGGATATGAACCCCTATTTTTTAGAATAACTTGCACTGAGATCTTTAATTGTAATGTGAATAAATGTTTTTTGTTTACCATTGAGCTTTCATGTGAATTGTTATTTAAGTAATTGAACTATTATGTTCCATTCAATGTACTTGTAGTTCATTGTTCATAAATTCTGGTAATAATCCACTAACTCTGTCTCATGGCCTCCTAGTGGTCGTGGCCTCGAGTCGAGTCAAACACTAGGTTCGGGCCTTAGCATTACGCTGTTGGATTCAGCGGCTTTTGGGCTACTATACTCCTACCCCGGTTTTGATTTGGTGGGGCCAGGTATTGAACGGTCGAATTCCATCCTTAGCGAGTTTATACTCCTCCCTTCGGTTTTAGGCCGGAGTTTGCGGAACAGAGAACGGTCGAAGTCCACTCATTTATTCATTCATGTTCGTATCAACACTCTGGGGATAAGATTTAGTTCATGGGTGGTCGGTTCGCACCCAATTTATGTTTATACTCTAGTCTGCACTTTGGGGACTCAGAGTTGTCTTGCGAGCGGTCGATTCATGCTCGATTGACGTTTATACTCCAGTCCACACTCTGGGGACTTAGATTTATCTCGCGGGTGGTCGGTTCACACCCGATTTATATTTGTACTCCAGTCTGTACTCTGGGGACTTAGAGTTATTTTGGAGAGCAGTTGGATCGTACTCTTTTTAATTGAATAATTTGCCTCCCAAGATTGGGGTTTGATTTAGCGAGCGATCGGTCGTATCACGTTCGCTCTGATTCTATCCTAGTTCCACAGTTGGGTAGGAATTATCCGATCATCAGATTGTCAGCCACATTCACTACTTATTGTGTATCCGTCCTTTGGATTGTGAATGAGAGTTGTTAAATGAACAAGTAGATTGAGCTCATCTTATGTTATCCCGTTGGGAGTTAGCATGATTGATTGATTTTAAATTCTGGAAACCTGTCATACATATTGGCATCAATCAGTTTCGCTATGTAATTAGCATACAATGCAATAGCAACATATATACAAAGGAAGCCTGAAACTTTATTCATTAAATGGAAAGAAATGACATAAACTGCCTTATTACACATTCAGGAAATCAAACGCTAAAGCAAATTCTAAAAGTAAATACAACTGAAATATAAAGGAAATAAACTAAATGAAATAGCATCGTAAATGTTCGCCATTCCACGCCCTTGGAAGTGTAATGCCATCAACAGTCGCTAGCTTGAAATTTCCTTCTCCAAGCCTCTGTTCAATGATATATGGTCTTTTCCAGATTGGATTCATGTGCGATGGGGTAGGAAAAACCTATTTTAGGACGAGATCGCCTTCGAAGGTTCTCGGTCGAACTTTAGCGTTGTAATACCGGGCGACTCAATGTCGATGTGCATTCGTCCTCAGACCGGCTTCTTCGCACTTCTCATCTATAAAGTCAAGAGAATCCAAAAGGAGATCTTTATTTGTTTTGGGATCGTAGTAAGTCACTCGATGAGAAGGGACTTCTTTAACAGGAATAATGGATTCGGAGCCGTAAGCAAGGGCAAATGGAGTATGGCCAGTTGCGGACTTGTGGGTGGTCCTATAAGCCCAAAGGGATGTAGGTAGTTCACCACCCACTTGTCTCTGGCCTTCTCCAAATGCTTCTTCGGAATGGACTTTACAATTTTATTTATAGCTTCAATCTTTCCATTTGCCTGAGGGTGAGCGACCGCTGCAAATCTCTTTCAATACGATATCTTCGACAAAAGTCTTTAAATTCAGCACTGTAGAATTGAGTCCCATTATCAGTTACAACAGGCCGTGAAAGACTGAAGTGGCATATGATGTTTCAGACAATAAGGTTGATTACTTACTTGGTTGTGATCATGGCTAAAGATTCTGCCTCGCCCCATTTGGTGAAGTAATCAACTGCGACGATAGCGTACTTCGCGCCACCTTTAGAGATCGGTAAGGAGCCGATGATGTCTATACCTCACATGGAGAACGTCCATGGACTTACCATCTGCGTGATTTCTGTTAACAAAGCCCTTGGAACTTTTGCATATTTGGCATTTATAACATCGTCTTACATAATCAGCTATATCTCGATTTATGGTTGGCCAATAATACCCATAACAGAGTATTTTCTTTGACAAAGTCTGCCTCCCAATGTGATCGCCGCATTCTCCTTTGTGAACTTCTTTTAGAACATGCTTTATCTCATAGTGAGCGACACACCGGAGTAGAGGGACTAAAAAACCTTTCCTGTACATAATTCCTTCTTGCATAATATACCATGAAGCTTTTCCAAGGACTTGTCGCTTTTCATTTCTTTTATCAGGTACGACTCCATGTAGTAAATATTCTTTGATCGGGGTCATCCACGATCCCCTTTCAGTCTCCGCTTCCAGTGTTTGATCAATTTCCATCATGTTTATACTTGGGTATTTAATACTTCGACCGGAACCAAGCCCATCTAATGCGCATCGCTGGTACTAGCAAACTTTGCCAATGAAGCAACCTCCTTGTTTTAACCTCGTGGAATATGTGAAATGTCATAATACTCAAATTCTGTCACAACTCTTGAACTCGGGTATGGTATGGGGCAAGCCGGTGTCTCCTAGCCTGATAGTATCCCCTAACTTGATACACCACCAACTGCGAGTCGCAAAAGATTTTAACAGATTTTATTCCAAGTTCTCTAGCGAGTTTAAGTCTAGCAATCAAAGCTTCATGCTCAGCTTCATTGTTTGTCGCCCGGAAATCAAGCTTTAATGCATAATAGATTGACCGATTTTCAGGAGTTACAACACAATCCCGGCTCCGGAACAATGATCGTTAGACGTTCCATCAGTATACAATTTCCACCATACAGTAGGGATTTCGCTAGCTTTTGGAGAATCATCCTGCATAGTAAACTCTACTATAAAGTCTGTCAATGCCTAACCTTGGATAGTCCTCCAAGGGAGATAAGTAATGTCAAATTGACTGAGTTCAATATTCCACTTTAGCAACCTTCCAAATGTCTCAGGTTGTTATAGGACATGTGTCTAGAAGTACGGACGAAGCTTCCATGATGCAATTAGTAAGCAGTACGCCAATTTCTCTATTTTCGGGTAGTTCTTTTCTGCTCCCGTTAATCGTTTACTGACGTAATACACCGGCCTCTAAATCTGATTCTCCTCACGAATCAAAGCGGCACTTATAGCGTGTGCCGATACAGCCAAAAAAATTACAACTCTTCATGATCTACCGGCTTTGACAAGATAGGAGGCCTCTCCAAATGATTCACCGGAGCAGGAAACGTGTCTTTACAATACTGCATCCATTCGAAGTTTCTTTTTCATTTCCTAATCAAATCAAAGAAAGGAATACATTTATCAGTAGCTCTAGAGATAAATCGACCTAAGGCAGCAACCTTCCCATTCAAGCTCTGCACTTGTTTAACAGTTCTCGGTGCTTGGATATCACAGATAGCCTGAATCTTCTTGGGATTAGCTTTTATTCCACGAGCATTGACAATAAAGCCCAAGAATTTTTCTGACAGAACAGATTGATTTTCATCTTTTAATATCAGAGGATGTTAAACATTTCTGACAAGTCCCTAATTTGGTCGCTTGATCCTCGTGACTTCAAGAGCATATCATCCACATACACTTCCATTGTTTTTCTAATCTGATCTTTAAACATCCTGTTAACTAAGTGCTGATAAGTTGCTTCGGCATTCTTTAATCCAAATAGCATTACTACGTAACAGTATAGCCCAACATCCATAATAAAACTATTGTGCTCTTCATCGGGGATATGCATCGGGATTTGGTTATATCTCGAGTATGCATCCATAAAAGATAGCAATTCGTGTCACGCGGTTGAATCAACCTACTGGTCGATCCTTGGAAAGGGAAAACTGTCTTTCGGGCATGCTTTGTTCAAATTTGAGTAATCTATGCACATTCTTTATTTCACATTCACCTTCTTCACAAGTACAGGATTAGATATCCATTCAGGTTAGAGGGTGTCGCGGATAAACCTGTTGACTTTTAGTTTATCCACCTTCTCTTTGAGAGCGACAGATCTCTCCGGATCCACGCCGCGTCTTTTTTGCTTCATTGGAACATACTTCGATTCAATACTCGATGCATGGCTCACAATGGTAGGCGAGATCCCATACATGTCAGAGTGAGTCCAAATGAATATATCTAGATTCGCTCGGAGAAAACCAGCGAGTTATTTCATCAGCAGGGGGTTGAACTGTGACCCAATTTTCAGGTCTCATGATGGGTCGTCGTGGCTGACCATGATATCGGTCGTCAGCTCAGCCTGTGTAGCCTTGGTCTCTTTGGGCTCCAATTCGTCATCTCTCAGATCTATATCTCTATAGAACCGACTGTGGCTCCCGAGCCAAGACTCAGGCGCTGGTTCCTGGTTGTCAATCTTCGGTAACTTGGACGTGGACAATCTTGTCCACACCCTTCCCTTTTTCTTTGCGTTAAGCTTCACTCAACTCAGCTACATAACAGGCACATC
This sequence comes from Allium fistulosum, assembly GCA_030737815.1. Taxonomy (NCBI): domain Eukaryota; kingdom Viridiplantae; phylum Streptophyta; class Magnoliopsida; order Asparagales; family Amaryllidaceae; genus Allium; species Allium fistulosum. Next base: position 636,543,481 of record CM060907.1, on the reverse strand, counting down.
CAGTCTCCTGATCGCCATGAACAACTCCTAAACCGTTATCAATCGGAAACTTCAAAGTCAAACACCTTGGGGCAAGAGTTGCTCGGAATTCAGGCAGGGCCGTTCAGTCCAGAAAAACATTATACGAAGAGTCAACATCCAAAATAATAAACGATAAGATTTGCACTCTCCTTCATTCACCTTCTCCCAATTCAATAGGTAATTCCATATAACCAACAGTTTCGGTTGCAACACCATTAAAACCATGTATACGAGCTTTGGATGGTTTTAAATCTTTAGCTTCCATTCTCATCTGATCGTATGCCTTTTTGAAGATTATATTCACCGAACTTCCACAATCAATCAAAATCCTTCTCACTAATGCAGGACCAATCATAGCTGAAATGACTATCGGGTTAATTATCAGAGCCTCCGCCTTGTCTGCATCCCTGTTCCTAGATACAATATCATCTGCCATTGTGTGTTGCTGTTTTGCCGGAGCTTCATCTTCTATATTTGAACAACATTCAAAATCTACATGCCTAATCGCACTAGCATAGCGCTCCATATCTTGCCAACTCCTATCTATTGGGTGCGATCCTCCAACTATCATATTTATCAACAGTCTTTCATCGGTCTGTGCAAGCTCCTTAGTCCTTTGTGGAGCTTGTCCTCGATTGGGGTCAGATGTCCCATGCCCGCCATCCTGTGGGATTTTCAAAAACTATTGCAATTTTCTTTCCCGAATTAGATCTTCTATAACATCCTGGAGATACCTGCATTCATTAGTGTAGTGCCCATAGCACTCATGAACCGACAATATTTCCCGGTCTGCTTCTGCTTCTCTATGGACTCTTTTGGAGGCAACTCTCTATACCGCATGGTATTGCAAGTAGACAAGTAGATATTTTCCAGGGACGTATTCAGTGGCATATACTTAGCATATATTGGAATCCTGGGCTTCAACCTTCCAGAGTCCCTCTTTTGCTCTCGGTTTCTATCTCCACCTCTCTTTTGTTGATTCGGCTTATTCTGAACGTTCATTTGGACTTTCCCAGAACTGTCGTTGGACTGTTTTATTGCAATGTTACTCTGTACTACTTCTCCACTTGGCCCCGCAATGTTCTTTTTCTGAAGGACCTGGCTTCCTCCGTTCTCAGAAAATGGCTACCTTTGAATAAAAGCGCTCCAACGTGGAAGGCGGTTTACGAGGCAGCCAGTCGCCAAACTCAAACCCCGGATCAATCCCTTTCATCATGGCCATAAGTATAGCGTGATCATTCGGAGACCTCCGTGGCAGCTGTATGAAAACTCCACAAATAATCTTTTAACGACTTCCCTGGAGCCTGAATCATGCTGGAAAGGAACATCAGGTCTTTAGGATGAGTTGCGTGCATTCGGAATTGCTCCACAAACTTAGTTGCCTACTCATCGAATATAGAAATTGATCACGGAGGTAGTCTCGTGAACCACATTGTCGCTATTTCGGAAAGTGTTATGGGAAAGCATCTGCACTTAGTCGCATCATTAGCTCGCGTAGAATCCATCAGCCATTCATATCTCATAATATGCTGCCTGGGGTCGGTTTTTCCCTCGTAGGCAGGCATTGATGACATGTTGAACCTTCTCAGATATTCTGCATGCAGAACATTGTCAGTAGACGGGGTATGGCTTTTCGAAATTCCTCGGTCATCGTTAGTCAAGCCTTGGTTCTCTCTCACCAACTGTCTGACCATTGCCATTAAGTCTGGCGTTTGGATGATTGGTGCCAAGCGGTGGTCGTTCTCCATCTTATGTGAATGGTTTAGTCGATGTCTACAGGCCGTTACACGCCTTCTTGGTTCACTATCTTCTTGGTGCGTATCTTGAACATTTATCTCGTCATTATTCCAGAGGGGTACTTCATCAACATTCAATCGAACTCCACCATCCAAGCCTTCAGAAATAGTTCTAGCACGATTCAAGGGGGAATCACTCCTCTAGAGGAGGGATCAATACCGATCCCTGGGAAGGGATGGGCACTGATCGGTCGTGGCAGACCCTAACGGTCTGCCAAGCGACGCTCTGAAGTTTCTGCGCGATCTCCTTCAATCCTGCGATGCCTATGCCTATGATATTCATCCGATGAGCTTGAACTTTTTGATGCCAAGTAAAGAGTAGGAGCCCTCCTAACCTTCTCATGATGCTGCTGAGTAATCTGGTTCATCAAGTTAATATTAACCTAAATTTGCTGATTTAGTTGTCAATGAATTTCCATCAACTCTCTCATTAGATTATGAAATTCAGCCCTGGTTATAGAATCAGTGGGATTCTGAACTTCAACCGGGTCGGCATTCATATTTGTAGGTTGATTGCTTGGGTCTCCTTGCTGAATGCTAGTAGTCTCATTTCCATCCACATTTTGAGAAGTAGATCTAGTATGTCTCACCATTATCAATCTTTTTACTTAGATCTCAGCAAATCTTAGTAGTATAAGCAGCTTTATAGAGATAACTACGGATCTCCTTTGGGGGATTTGTCTAATCCAGTAGCAATAAACGGGATCCTAGCAAGCTGAGAATCAAGTTTCTTAGTGAAAGCACCAAAATGTTTGCAACCAAATTGGTCACAAACACCCAAGAGTAGATTTATGTAGAGAAGTAAATGAGGAATAGAATAAACTAATAGCCAAATAAAAGCAATAATCAGAAACACAAAGATTTATAGTGGTTCGGCGTTGTATGCCTATGTCCACTTTTAAGATTATTTTTATTGATGAATTAATAATCTGATTACAGCAGCAAGGAATAGGAAAAAGTTGATTACAATAAAGAATAAGGTAACCTGCAACGTAAAGATCCTTAGAATGACCCTTTATGACAGTATTTATAGGTGAAGATGACCACCGATCTCTCTGAAACTTTGGCAATAGGACCTTCTAACCTACATGGACCCACCAGAGGGGTCACTTGGCCCAAATACCCATGAAGAGGGATCGGTACCGATCCCTTTATTATTTGATTTTTGGGCAGCGAACCCTATGGTGGTTTTTGCATGCTTTAATATGTTTAATCTCCAATTTTCAAGTCATTTGGATAAATAGAGATCGAGTTATTGCATGATAGTTGATTCAAGATTGTTTATGTTATTATTTTCTATCGATCCCTCTAATAGGTAAGATGACGATCCATATTCAACGAGGCTTGCCGAACCATGTTTTCCAATATAGCATGTTGATCCCTCTCTTTCACAGAATATGTCGAACCATGTTATTCGAAATAGGACATCCCTCCTTTATGCAGCTATGCCAATCCATCCTCATTCAACTATGCCGACCCTTCTTTTATTCAATCATGCCGACCCCTTACTTACTCAACCATGCCAATCCCTTCCTTACTCAACCATGCCGATCCATTCCTTGCTCAACCATGCCGATCTCTACCTTGCTCGACCATGCCGATCCCTACCAAGTTGCCAAACGACACCGATCCCTTTATTTGACTAAGCTATCACCCATATTTCAAGCATCATGCATTATTTATCTACCAATTCCATCCAACTCTGGCTTTAAATAACCATCTGTACTTTGCTTACGAGTCCCATAACCATTGCTCCGGGGTCATCGTACTTGATAACAGTTGAATCTATCTTGTGCAATAAGTTCAATATAACCGGGTTAGAATATAGGGTAACATCAACCCTTAACAATCTAATAACGTTGCAATCCAAAATATGTCAATAGGATCAAACCAAGAAATATAATCACATACGAAGAGGCAAAATCAATTAGAGATTAAACTATAATCAGAATTAAATATACTTACAGCCTTAAACTCCTAAAATAGCTTTCACATGAACCCTAGAATTAAACAAACCATATATTACAATATCCATATTCTCGACAAAATCCCAGCACAACTAATTACAGATTAATTAGAGCTCATATGTAAAATATATGGAAATTAGAAGTGATAGTAGTATATTTGAAATTAAATGAATTAGAGGGGCTTAAGTGAAGAATGGTATCACCTTCTACATGTTAATATCATTATAAATATCGGCACTTCCAATCCACACTGTCATCACCAAAGGTCGCCACACCCGGGCCTAGCCCCTCCGATGATCTCGGTGAGCCACCATTGTCATGACTGACCACCTTCGATCACATGAATTGTCCACGCCACTGCTCTAGTCTGAATTCCTTGAAACTTAATATTAGGTGGGTTTCAGCTCTTTTTTAGCCATCCTCGGCATCCTTGACTAGATTGACCATTGTTGATGCGATAGAGTTGAAGTGATACCTTAGGGGTAATTATGTAGTTTTGATTATACGATTGTAATTTTACTCTTATATACGAATCTTATTCGAAATAAAAGTATTTTTTTTTCTGATTTCTATTTCTATTGTATGTACACATATTTATAATATATGTTGTTGATTACATTTTATACATATAATAAGAAATCACTAGAAGTATTTAACCGACTATAATTACGAATGTGTTCATAATTATAAATATACCTAAATACATGCCTATCCTTAAATGTTCCTAGTTAAATTGATTCGAGAATGGGATATCGACACACCCACGGTACTACTGTATGTAATGTTCTCCGTATAATGGATGGTGATTTATTCTGACTATTGGGGACACCAACTGGTAATGTGCTTGTAGTTGTTGTGGGTCAACTATAGAATGAATCAACAAGATATTTCTATAGGTTAGTTGTATCTAAGTAAAACCAGAAGACCGATGCATAGATGTGCAATAGTATTTCAACTTGAGACCAAGTTTGTAAAATCGCTAAGTGGACACTAAACAGTAAGGGCTCATTTAGCTCGAATTAAATAAGCCATTTTTTGACCTTTTGAAAGCCAAAATGAATAGGTTTTGACTTTCAAAAGGCGACTTATTTAAGTCCATCCAAACATGTATAGAGTAGGGATTAATCATTTTAGCATGATTTATCAGGGATTAATCAAAGCTAGGAGTTTCTGATAACTCGTTATTTCGGATAAATTTTTAGCAATTAGTTTAGTACTAGTTAATCTAAATTGGAAGTCTTAGGGTTTTGGATGGGCAAACAAGCAACTAACGAGGCAAGAACGCCTAAAACTAGCACATATATGCTTATACCTAGCATCGAGCCTCAAGTAATGCCTAACTAGTAGCTAAATGCACAATTAGATTCTTAGATGAGGTGGTAAGCCTTGACTAGTTAGGCTTAGGTAAATGGCTAGGCAGTAAGCCCCGCTTAGCACTTAGGTGAAGGTCTAGAAGAAATTTTACAACAGAGCTTGAGAGTACTATGGATCTTGTCTACCAAGGCCCTACTTTGATGATGGTTAATTATGTGATATGACTTGTAGGATTAGATGCTCTAAGTGAAATACTATTGTAGAGAGAATTTGTCTCCTTCGATGTAAATGGTTATTACGACTATATTTTATTTTTTACTTGAAGTAAGCAATCTATGGCTAAAATAATTTCGGTTAATTAATAATTATTATTGTTGCTTGTATTTCTCGCAATAAAGAAGTGGGTCGACCCACTTAGAAATCCATGTCTTCTTTAGCCCACATATCACAACGGTTCAGCTCTTCACCCAATCCAACTCAGATAGCAACGATCGACCCATGCATCGCTCCCGTCTAGTGCACGGATCATTCGAAGCATGGCCAGTCCGCTTTGCTTTCCACTTACCATCCCAGCCCAGCTATGCCTACTTAAGGAACACCTTGTCCTCTTCAACAAGATCAACGGGCCAGTCTCCCTTGTAGGCGCCATGTGACAAGATCAGGATAGGTTACTCTGGGAGGTTAGGGCCCCCCAACGGCCATCTTAGTCAATCAGCAAGCCACTAAACAGCCCTCTTTGGTCGAGTGTCTTTGTATTTTCAGTCAGTTTACCATGTAATTAAGGATGTTGTAATTAAAGTAAAGTAGTAAGAACCACCTTTAGTTGAACCACTCTAAACTCTTGTCTCTTTAATTTACAGCAAACTAGCATCGCTTCATTTTTCATTTTTAATCGAGAGATTCGTTATCAATCTTTGCTAATATACCCTCTTGAACATACTTTCAAGCTTGGCTAAGAATATAGTCAACATTTGGCACTAGAATGGGGGCCTCTCTCTAATTCTCTCACTTTTTTCATTTTTTCCCTTCAAAAACCTATTCCAGATTGTTACCATAAACCAGTTCTAGATCCCGAGGGCAACAATCCAACAAACATGAAACTAACGACAATACTATGACCAACATTGCTTACCCTATCCCTGAGCTTAATGTTGATATGTAGCGCAACATGATGCAACAACTGACGAATGTGGGAAATTTGATCCGCAAAGTGGAGAGTTTGGGGATAAGGTTGGATGTCCAAACACCGATCAAATATGCTCAATTGTTCCCCCCAATGGCTAAACAGACTCCTTAATCGGTCCTCAAGTCGCATACAACCTCATGAGCACCAATGAAGCCCTGGAAAGTGTAATTTTGGAAACTTCGCTTGGGGAGGTCCGTGTCCACAAAAGGAACGTTCGCCCCCACTCCAATGTAAGAGGACGTCCATAAAGCACTACAACTAGAACCACCACTACATCATTGATCCCCATTAACTGAGAGACAGTCTATTTTCCATTGCTTATGGATGGCATATAAAGAACATGATCTTCATTTTGAATGCCTTAGTGGTGGAGGACAGGGCAGGGCCCTGGAGCCTCTAAAACCATTAATCATCTCCCTACCTCGGCGAGAGGTACCCTAGCGCAGATCCTAAGAAAGGTGACCTCATTCACCTAGGTCCACATCAGTTGTCAAAAGGAGGTCCCTTACTCTCGTAAGGCATCGCTATTCTCCTTCGTCATATTATCGCCGTAGGTCCTCAATGCCAGATATGCGATAAAGAAATATCTTCCCCGTAAGGGCCCATCATCATCCATGATAGGTGAAATCTGGCCTTCGAGAAGAAATAACCGCACTATGCCTGCAAATGCACAAGATTTAGATAAGGAAGCCTGATGACGATGGAGGGTCATATAACGAGAACAGAGACCCATTCTTCAAAGAGATCTTAAGCCCTTACATCAACCGTAGATGTGTCTTACCTCCCATGGAAAAGTATGACAGAGGTGCCGACTCATCCGATCATTTCACTGCCTTCAACTCAGTAACCCGAGCCAATCAAATCACCAATTATGTCAAACGTCTCTTGTTTCCCTCCACTCTAATTGGGTTGGCGTCCCGTTGGTTCCTTCATCTGCAAGCCGATAGTGTACACTCATGGGACCGACTATGTTATGGCTTGAAGGCTTTCTTTTTCACATCAAAGACAAGAATAATGATGGTCGGCGGGCTGAGCAACATAAGGCAAGGTCCGAACGAGTCACTCCGCTCATATATCAACTGTTTTAAAAAGGAACCGACGATGGTGAGAGGAGCGGATAAGAACAGCATGGTGGAGCCCTCCGTTCAAGGGTTAAATATTAGTCTATATGCGGAAAGAATTGCAGAAGCAACCCACTTCATCCCTAAGCCATTTTCTCCAAAGGGTGAATGACACTACGAGAGCAAAGGAGGCAGACATCTCTGATAGTGATTATGAAGGCAAGCGGTGAAGACTGACTAGAGAGTGGATAATCACTGAGAGAATGGTCGATAGAAAAATGGCAAGAAGTATTCGGATAAGGAAGAACGCTTCAAGCTAAGGTACACTAATTATGCAACCCGAAACAAGGACATGGAAACTATCTACCTTGCCATGCGCGACTACGTTTAACCAAAGATCCATACCTACCGGTCAGGGCAGAGGAAGGAGCCCAAAGGTAATGGAAAATACTATGAATTTCACCAGTTCAATAGTCACTTGACCAACAAGTGTTGGCACCTTAAAGATGAGATAGAGCGGTTGGTCCGTAAAGGAGTGTTGGTTAATTATGTTAGGCAATTATGGGAACATCGTAATGCTTTGCAAAATCCACCCACCGCACTGCAACGGGTAGACGACAAAAATGTAGCCGTGTTCGACACCTAAATCTTGTCAATCTATGGTAGCCTGCATGTGGCCAGGATCAATCAAGGGGCTTAGGCCCACTACAGGAGGGAGCTCTCAGATCACGTTTATTCAGTTGACCTTGAAGGTCCCTCGGGTTAAAGAGGACTCCATCGATACAACATTTACTGTAGAGGACAAAAGTGCGGTTGGTTTACCCCATCATGACCCCATGGTCATTTCAGTCAACATGGCCAGTACAAAGGTCCACTGGGTCTTTATTGATGGGAGCAGCTCCGCCAATGTGATGTTTAAAGATGTTTTGATGGAATGAAGTTTCGTACCTCCGGCCTTGCCCCTATGCTTTATCCATTTAAATGTTTAGTAGCATAGTACCCTTGGGGATTACTTCTTATGTAGTCACTTTTAGCGAGAAGTCATTGGTAGCAAAGATCCAAGTTTAGTTCATTGTTATGGACTATATATTCACGTACACCATTTGTAATAGGTAGGCCAGCCTTAGCAGGCATGGATGCAATACTAGCCTACCAACATTTGACAATGAAGTTCCTAACTTAGGGAGAAATAGGATGTATCTAAGGCAACCAGTAAGCCTCCAGAGATTGTTATAGCATCTTGTTACAACAAGAAAAGAAGGGAGTACATATGTTATAGCAGGAAATAGCGACCATTAGCGGTGGCATACCTGAGAGATCATGGGAGTGGCTCACTGCTTCTATTCGCTTGGGGGTCACCCAATTTACTGAGAACAAGCTACACTGTTGATTATCACCCCACACCAAGATGGCAATAGCCAATGAGAATAACCTTTCCCTGGCCAGCCTAAGAAAGACCAAAGAGCTTATCACTACATGGAATGAACGGGTTTACCCCACTGGTATGTGGGAACAAAAGACACCACCGCTCCTTCCCTTTCGATGTCGGAGGACTCATCTGCAGGTGCCAGGGGCGGCATCGGCCCTTCGGCTCGAATACAGATGTTCGTGCCGATCGAGGATGTTATTAGACACATGATATATGTGTTAGACCAATGTAACTTGGAAGAGAGTTGTGGAGATGAGAATGATGAGCTGCTCAATCCTTGGAAAGGGGATTCCAGGCCCGACGGTGAGCCAGCCACGTCGCTTGAGGCAGTATTGATTGACGATGACGACCCCAACAAGGTTGTCCATACAAGCAAAGAGTTGAGTCTAGAAGTGATGGATTGATTTGCTTCCTAAGAAAGAGCAAAGATGTGTTTGCCTAGAAGCATGCCAACATGACCATCATCGACCCCTTGATTATATGCCATGACCTTAACATTGACCGACAGCTAACCAGTCCAGCAAAAGAGGCGACCGCTTAATCTAGAGCAATATAGTGCACTCAAGAAGGAAGTGGAAATTTTTTAGCAAATGGTTTTGTTTGTGACGCAACATACCCTGTTTGGTTATCCAACTTAACTAGTGTGTGGCCCGTGCTACGCACACGGGCAGATAAGTAAGGATAGATGATGTGGTTTTTTTTGGTTATTTGTTATTGCTTGTAGGTCTATATTTTGTGTGATATACTGTTTGGAATTTGATACTCACATTGTACTTGTTTTTTTGTGACTTATGTAAAGTCGATAGATAATGTTGTTGTACTAATTTTCTAGTTAGGTAACTTCCATAGCCAATCCGTTTGATAATTCTGTTGTGCAACGGTAATTTTTAGAATTTTTGGAGTCTATATATTTAATTCTTTCTTCTTTTAACTTTGATAAAGCGAGGATACTTGTATTAGAATCCTATATACATTCGAGCTAAAGTAGAAAAATGGTAATGTTTCCATTTTATGTAAATTAAATTGGTTAAGATATGTTAATGTATGAAGTATAATGTTTATAAGTATAAGGTTTGATCTTAGGAATTTATTAACTCTCTTTTCTATTTAGTTATGGATTTTGTTTGTATATATGGTGGACGGGATTCTTTAATTCAACATGTTATCCAAACATCTTTTATCTGCTTCATCACCTTTGTATACCAGCATAAACTCGAATGGTTCGACAAAAAATGCAAGTTCAATTGCTTGCATAGCTTTTTTATTCTATGTCCACAAATGTGGTATCTAAATGCATATTGTGTAATATGAAACATTTAACTTAGAGAGACCAAAAAATTGAAGGAAAGGACAATGAAATGTACCGAGGCTACATATATTTCAGTTAATGCACTAAAATAGAACCACCAATTTAGTTTCATGACCGATAGAAAAACACTTGCTGTTACTGGAAATTCTTTAATTTAGATTGTAAGCTGGCTGAAAATAATCTGTCTGATTATTAGTAAATGGTCATACTCCAAGCCGTGTATATTTGAATTGCTAAATCAACAGTGAATCAGAAATTATTTTTACATTAATTGTAAGCGTAGATGATGCTGAGTAGCTATACTAAACCACACAGAGACAGAGTACACAGTTGTTAGTAATAAATCAAATTTTGCAGCAGAAAAAAATTACAACGTTAAGAAAAAGGGGTAGATATAAAGTTGTTGTACTGAACCACATGGAGACAAAATACATAACTGCTAATATAAATGATACTGTAGGATAGAATCAGTTAGACAGGAGTTCATGAGCATGTGCAGTATGGTGAATCTTTTCCTTTCTTCCTTGTATTGACTATTTCTATTAAGTACAACTACATATATTATTTATGTATATTACGACTTCAGTTTCTGATGATTGTGTGAGAGGTTTGTTCTTCTTTGAAATGGTTATCACTGCTATGGTAGGGTATAGTATGGTTGCAAATTGTTTATAAATTCATGCACAATTCTATATATCTTTGAAAAAAAATTCAATCATAAAGTAATATTAAAATTGTTTCTTTTTCAGATTTATTGAAAGAAAAACATTTATGTTACTTGACAGCCATCGCTAAAAATAAAATGAGACATTAGTTTTGAAAATATAATTTGAGGGCTGGTTATATTTATACAACATAAATAGTAAAGCTCTACGTTAACATCAGACTATCTAAATACACCATTAATAGATTGTTACTTTTTTATTGATGAATTCACACAGATGAGATTGGGCTTGAAGCCCCTATAATAGAATATCTAAATACACCATTGTCACAGTAGGAATATCCGAATGAGGTTACTTTATTACTACTTGTTGGCTTAAAATTCAATTATCAATGAATCTATCCCTCTTTTCTTTGAGGTTAATGATGAAATAGAGTTGGAACTTAGAATTTGTATCATTTAAAATTCATGAATATCAAAAAATAAATATTTGTACCTTCATGCACTATCAAAAAACTGAACACGTATATTTGTACGCATTTGATTATCTTTGTTCAGAAAAAACCTGACAAAGTTTGCACTTACTTTAGAAAACAAACATATGTAAAAATAGTACAATAAAATACTCCAAAGTGCTTAGCATTAAAGCAATAGATTCAATCACAATACACACATATATTTATGGCATTTTAACACTATCAAGGCAAAAAAATTTGCATTTTCCCAATGTTTAGGATAATCAGCACATAAAATTTAAAAAAATCCATGTCCAAAGATTGTGTAAGCATGTTTTTACTCTATCCTTCAGGAAATCATGAGTCCTTACCAATGATTAAAATGCTAAATGGTCTAAAATGATAGTTCTTTTGTATAAGAGCTCAGAGGCCTCATCTTCAATGAATCCAAAAATATGGAATAATACCTATAATTTGCAAGCATTAGATTGGTTAATTTAGAAATAATGGTAACCAAAATATTTATAAATAGAAGATACTCCCGAGACTGTCATACTTAGTGAATAATTCAATAAATAGTAAATAAATACAACAATATAGTGTAAATTGCAAATAGTGATTGATGTTATTCGATATTGAATGTAAGATGATTATTAAAAATAAAAATAATATGTACATCAGTACAATAGACTACAGTACATTATAGCTATTACTGTAAACTGCTCTAGAACAACACATCAAAAACCATGTGAATCATATAATGGTCAGTCAGTCTTCTAAGTGCACCAAATCAGCTTCAATGCCATGTCAACATAGTCTTATTTTTCCAACAGAAAAATAACTATGATATTTCTAAGTTGATTTTGTTAAAACTTTTGGATTTGGTTCAAGAATATTTCTCTCATCCACACAAAACACGGTAATGCTATTTTTAGGTTTAAAAGATGGAAGTGCAACTGCAAACCTTGTCCAATTATTCATATCAAACCTAAAAAAATTGTTTATGATGGGTTGTTGATATATTAATGATATTTTTATACTTGCTGGAACACCTAACAGACATGGATCCACAAAGTCCTGTAGTTCTTTTAGTTAAGATGAGCGGATTGAAAGTTCATTTTTAATTATAAAAGTGAGTTCACCTTTTAGTACAGATCAACCAAAAATCGCTTCATTCGGTTAGAGTTGAAGATTGTGGCCGCTCATTATTTTGTAGAGCGATTCATAAGACTGTAATTCTCAAATCATGTTCATGCCATCGCATGTTACGACTAATCACAATGTACAACATTGGTGTGTAATTATACATTATCTTTGAAAAGAATGCTATGTAAAACTAAATGTATATTATAAGTAATAAATTCTATATTAAAATTAAAGTAAGATATCATTTTGGATTAAGTAGAAATTTAATATGTAGGAAATTAATTGAAGAAAAGTTAAAATAAACATTATCTGATGAAGATATTCATTATTACCTGACTTACTGTGAACAATTTTTTAGATAGATACAAACTTGTTCTATTATTATTTCCATGAAATATTAAAACTTGTTATAAGATTTTGTAAATTATTCTCCGATAATACATCTATGTAATTCAAAACTATTAGAATTGGCAGGCTCAAAAATTACCATGACATGGACATCATTGTAAGCATCAACCCAGTTTAAATTTTAAAGATCCTCCATTCTTTTGGACGTCTTCATGGAGCAACCTAATGAAACAGTGTAAGGATATTAACGACTGCATTGACTGCATTATCAGAATTTGAGTTTTTAGTTAAACAAAGTACATAAAACTACCAAGAATCCATAAATCATGCAAGGTCAAATGATGGCTTAGGAAAGATATAAAATTCACCGTTATACAATCATAATTAAATAACATTATTACCCAATGGCTTATGAGCGAAAATGGAGTAATAAGCGCTAACAGAGTTAGTTGTTAACATATTTCTATCTTTCAACTAATATATAACCTCAGCCTGTTGTAGCAATATTACAGGATGAAGGAAGTAAGACATGCAAGTTAATAAGCTAATTAGTTGTAACTAATGAAAGGAAATTGGAGAAGTAACCAAAAGCATGTAGTATAAAACTAATGAATAAATAATATACTTTCGAGTAGTTTTATTTAGCATATGTAATCTACAATACTAACTTAATTATTTATAGAGATTTGGGCCTGTAAATGCCTATTGAATAAGTAGAGCTTTGCGTGATTATTTTATACTCCACCGCCTCTGAATATTTAGATCTCTTGATCATCAGGTAATAGCGAACAATAATATAAAATATTACCTTGCAAAATGTCCAATTGACTCAAATCCTCTAAAACATTAAATATAAGACAAACGCATAATAAATGAACTTAAAAAAATAAATATTTCGTAATAGCGATTTATACCTTCACTTTAATACTATGTAACCGAGACTCTTTGCACGATCATGGTGACACTCTTTAAAAGATTATTATAATCAGCAGTTAATGCTTAATCCCTAATAATTTTACATTTTATAGCTTATGAACTCGAATATAAAAGACTTCGGAAAACTTATTTACATTGAAAAAAGTTTTACAGTATACATTTACCATTTCTAGCAAGGAATTTATGGCTCAAGTGTATAAGAATTATTACTACTCCATTGATATTCTTACATATTCATACTGAAATTTAATAATACATTAACTATAGTATTATAACTTACATATGTATTACTTCTCAAGGATATTTAAGTAAATATTTATCATCGTTTTACTTTATTTGAATTTCAAGACACTATAAAAGAGCCAAATAATGAAAATATAATTGATTCAACTTTTGTTTTTACCTGGTTACCTCATGTGATTCATATTTGGAGCAATGCTATTTGGTTTACAGACTTTCCTCTAATATACGTGCTCAATTTAAAAAACTATCATTCTGATGTTTGATCCATATTAACATAGCATGGTATTATCTATTTTCGTAGGACATGATACTCACATTATAAGTATGGTCCAAACACAACTAAACCAACTAAACACAACGTCAAATTTTATATTTTCATATGAGGGTCCATTTTCAACTGAAACAAAAATTCCTGTCTTTAAATTCACTGCTCAACATATATACATTTAAATCATTTCTTCAATTATTACTCATGTAGTAAGACTATGTTGCGTCAAAGAATCCTGAATAATATATGTAGGCCCATAAGGAGGGCAAATACATAAAATTCATCATAAAAACTATCATCCGATAAATTTTTTCTCTTCAGCTTTTTTTTATATTGTAACGTTTTCAAAATCTCCTTTCGTAGTAGAAGATGGTATAATAATACAATAATGATTCTACTTAAATTCACAGTGATATTTGAAAAAGAGGGAGAAAGTTCCATTCCTTGAATTAGTCATTTTCCTTTTTTTATGAGCAAGAAAATATGAAGCAAGAATGTTATCACATAAAAGAAATTCCTTTTAAGTTAAGAGTTTTTAAATCATCCAATTCTTCATTTATTCAGCAAGAAGAAATCAAACATGAACAAAATTGCTATAACAGGCCGTTGAGTTCTTGAATTGAAGAACCAGAGCCAATGATGTTTTCAAAGGTCCAACTAAAACAGACGTGAATAGGGAAACTTAGGATGTTATACTATTTTATACAGAAATATAATTTTTATCTTTGCTGAATCTACAATTTACGAAAAAGGGAAAAAAGTAGCAATGGCATAATGGATTTACCATTACAATCAAGTAAAACTAAAATCAGATCCAGTTTTGAGCATAAATTTTAAACTACATAAAACGAACGGAAATAAAACTCATAAACTGTGAATGATCAGTGAATCGATGAAGATAAATGAGTCAATTCCCATAAAGAGAATGACTTCTGGTTCAACTAATTTTTTTTACAGCAAATACCTTTCTTCTCTACAACAAAAGTTCAATCGTATTATATATTTTTTCCAAGATAAAAATTTGGCACCTGAAATTGCATTCATGTATTACTCACTCCATAGATATTTGTACAAAATATACTCATTGGAATTTTCCTTAAATCTATGCATAGATAAATATAAACATATATGATGGAAATTAACCCTTGCGTTAGGAGGCAATTAAGGTAAAATCCATTAGCAAAAATGTATTCTGTAGATCCAGAAGTTAACTCAATAAGAAACTTTTATAAGGCAAAGTATCTTTAACTGAAGGTCACCAATAGAATGTGATATTTTCCATATTCATTGCAAATTTGTAGGATAATTATTTTCATTTATATAATCAAAGATAACATCCAATGAAGCAATTATCTATTATCTATTTTCATTTGATGTTAAAATAAGAATCGTAATAAAAAACTTATTACTGACCACAAAAAAATGAACAGAATAGAAGTGGTTGTAACCTAATATACTCTTAGTTAATTGTGTCCAAACTTAAAATATTCCCAAAAATAAAAGGTGTTGGATACATTCTAAAATCAAATAGGCGAGGTTGTATTTGTTAAACATTCGGTATCCTTATATAGTCGATCAAAATAAACATCAAATAGAAAATGCAGTATTTTATGAGATTCCTTATTTGCTATGATTAAATATTTCTACTAGAAAACTATCAATTAACCAAATACAGTTTTTCATGCAATGGAGTCGTCATTCTACAAAAACAATTAAAATGCAATAAATTGCGAAGAAGTAAAACAAATAATAATCTCACCCTTTTCTTAATGTTGACAAAGAATAATCATAGGTTAAAATAAAAGATATATAGGCTGAAGCATATCATAATACACTATTATACAAAAGAAGAGCCAAAATCAAAACCAAAGCATGCAATAATAGACAATAGATAGCCGTCATTTATGAAACATGAACAAAAATATTTGCAGTTTAATGATTAAATGTAAAATTATGGACTCGACTCGTAAAAGGTGTAAGAATATATTTGATTTGCATATTGTTAAAAGCTAGACCAAACTTCAAATCGATTGCTACAAAAAGGAATGTCCAAATCAAGTTAAACTTGAGAAAGAAAATACTTCATAGCAATAAAAAAGAAAAACTAAAATTTACTATCTTCCAAGAGAAACCATAGCAAACTTGAAAATAATGTTACCAATTTTTTGCAGAAATTTTTTGTATAAAATAAGCAAGCAACTTACTTGCAAAAGGAAATACTGCAATAAATTTTCAGAAAACGGAAACTTTTTTTCTAAAAAAGGAAAGAAAAAAAAATCTCAATCAATTTGAACCTGTATTTTCGGATCGGCTTTGGGCTTCGCCCCTCCATATCATCCACATTATTTACTTTTTTGCTGAACTAACTTTTGAAGTCTGTCCATTTTCAAACAATGTATACTTGTTAATATTTAATCTGAAATATATGTTGAAAGAAGTTTGCAATGAAAAAAGTGATAATTTGGCCCTCATGTTATATATTGCTCATTTGATCCATTTTCAATTATGGAACCAAGTTTAAGATAATTCCATTTTCAAGCAGTACATACTTCTTAATAAATAATCTAAAAGATATGTTAAAAAGTGGTTGTAATGAAAAAAAAAAAAATTTTAGAGCATAGGTAGAAGAATCAGAAGCATGATAAAATAGCCTATTATTACATATATACATTGAAGAAAATAATGGCATATTCATTATCCATGTCAAAGCTATAGGTATCCATCTATTGCTTGTTCAATATATATCAAGTTCCTTCAAAAAGTAAGGTTCGCGATTCTAATGACTAACATTTTAAATCAAAGACGACATAATATTTACCTGTAGAAACACAGTACGTGAAATCTGGTGAGATGTCAATCTAATTTTTAATTGTTCCTTCTGAACCTACCAAATATGTCAAGAAAAATTAAAACAATTCATGCATTAAAAAATACACATATAATGAAAGTTTTTCCAATTCAAATGTTAACGCAAAAATTCTCTAAGCGATAGTAGCATCCCATGTTTTATCTTTTGATTATGCTAACTATGTGTACTTTAACATGGTGAGAGAAATTTAAGCTTAAAATTAGTAGAACCATTTAAAAACAACAAATGAGGAAATTCATTCGGAAATGGTAGACAACAGTCAACCAGACTGAAAATTGGTTGAATATTTCTTGTATGCAAACCAGAAATTTATATGTATAAATGGTACATGTGCAGAAAATAAAACAATATTTATTCAAAATATTCTTTCATAATAGAAGATGGTATAATAATACAATAATGATTCTGCTTAAATTCACAGTCATATTTGAAAAAGAGGGAGAAAGTTCCATTCCTTGAATTAGTCATTTTCCTTTCTGTTATGAGCCAGAAAATATGAAGCAAGAATGTTATCACCTAAAAGAATTTCCTTTTCAGTTAAGATTTTTTAAATCATCCAATTCTTCATTTATTCACCAAGAAGAAATCAAACATAAACAAAACTGCTATAACAGGCTGTTGAGTTCTTGAATTGAAGAACCAGCGACAATGATGTTTTCAAAGGTCCAAGTAAAACAGACATGAATAGTGAAACTTAGGATGTTATACTATTTTATACAGAAATATAATTTTTATCATTGCTGAAATCTAAATTTACAAAAAAGGGAAAAAAGTAGCATTGACATAATGGATTTACTACTACAGTGAAGTAAAACTAAAATCAGATCCAGTTTTGACCATGAATTTTAAACTACATAAAATAAACGGAAATACAACTGATAAACTGTGAATGATTACTAAATCGGTGAAGGCAAATGAGTCGTACCATTTGGTGTTGTTGCTCCGTAAGTGTCGCGTAAGTGTATCCCACACACCAAATGTACCCATATAGGAAGTAGAGGGTAGAGGACCAGACTCCATTATGGACTGTGAATGGGTAGATGTGGGAGGAGAACGAAGCAAATTTGTGTTGGAGGAAAAAGAAAGGGTAACTGACTGCGATTTGAGAATTGGGAACGAATGCGGTTAGGGAAATGGAAATTGAAATGGGGAAACGAATGGATTTGGTATGCCATCTCCAGTCGCCACATCTTAGTGAACACGTGTCGCCCAAACAAACGATTGGTTTCTGTTTTCCTTTATAAGTAATAGATACTCATCTGAAAACCTAGTGGGTTTGGAGAATTTGCATCGACTTCTTAGACCTCAACAAGGCATGCCCTAAAGACAGTTTTCCTCTGCCTCGCATTAACCACCTCGTGGACTCAACCATCGGACATGAGCTACTCACTTTCATGGATGCATACTTCGGGTATAACCAAATTATCGTGCACGGACCTAATTAGGAGCATATCTCAATTATCGCCAACGTTGGGCTCTACTCCTATCGGGCCATGCCTTTCAGCCTTCATAACGCTGGCACTACATATCAGTGGCTGATCAATTGAATGTTTGCTTAGCAAATTAGTCATACAATGGAAGTATACATGGATGATATGTTGCTTAAATCTAAATAGGTAGAGGGCATGTGAAGAATTTGGCATCCTCAGCAGATACAACATGAAGCTCAACCCTTGGGAATGTTCTTTTACTGTACGATCTAGCAAATTCTTTGGCTTTATGGTAAGCGCCAAGGGCATCGAGGCTAATCCTAACAAGATTCAGCAATTCAAGAGATGCATGTACCATGCATGGTCAAGCAAGTGCAAAGTCTAAATGGAATAATCACAGCCTTGGCCGCTTTATGTCAAAAGCCACAAACCGTTGTGCACCGTTCTTTGATCTCATTAAGAAGGGGAAGTTATTTGTGTGGAATAATGATTGCATAAAAACCTGTGAAGAATTAAAGAAAAACCTGGTCACACCTCCTATACTTTCGAAGCCTATTGACGGGGAAGACTTATACTTATATCTTATTGTAATTGACAACACAATCAGTACCACCTTAATCCATGATGTAGAGAAAGTCAAATGTCCCATCTACAACGTAAGAAAGAGATCAACAGGCCCTAAAACGAGATATTCTAGGTTGTAGAAGCTATCGTACTTCCTGCTAATGGCCCTACGACGTCTACGACCGTATTTCCAAGCTCACCATATTAAGGTTCTCACCAATCAGCCACTGAAGTAAGTATTGAGCCGACCCAACACAGTTGGTCAACTGTTGAAATATGGAGCTTGGGTAGCATCACATCCCCTTCTGCCCTCGCACCTCACTCAAAGGGCTAAGCTATGGCTGACTTTGTAGCAAAGTGCTCTAGCCCGGACGGCGATAACGACGAGGCAATAAACAACTTACCTTCGTGGAAACTATATGTTGATGGTGCATCTAATGAGAAGGGCATGGGGTAGGAATGGTTTAATCATGCCAGCTGGTTAAGAACTTTGCTTCTTCATCTGCCTCGGCTTCAGGGTCACGAAAAATGAAGCTGAATATAAAGTCGGTCTCAGGATGGCTAAAGAACTGCAGATGAAATCTTTGCATGTATTCAACGACTCTTCGTTAGTTGTCAATCATATTGAGGAGCTCTTTTAGTTAAGGGCAAGACATTGGCCCTATATGTGGTGGAGTCAAAGAAGCTCGATTGCACCTTTATGAGTTTTAAGATAGTACAAATCCCCTTCGAGAGAACTGCCAAGGCCGACCAACTGGCCAAGGCGGCTAGCAGTTCCAGAGTGGACCTCCCCTGTGTCCCAATGGAGGTGCGGTTGGCCACTTGCTTGAAACTAGGGGCAATCGTCATGGAATTCGATGAAGCCTGCCTTGACTCTTGGATGACCCTACTAATGAAGTATCTCACAGGTGGCAATCTTCATGTTGAAAAAAAATAGGTCCAAACGATCCCGTATCGAGCACCCTACTACACCATCATGGATGCAAAGCTATATCAAAGGGGATGCTCGACTCCACTCTAAGGATAAATGACCAATGTTGTAACGCCCCCCTTTATACCCATACTATCAAAGAGAATTATTGGGTAATCCTGTTTGGAAATACGGAGGATGAGGCTTATTAGGATCGGCCACACATAAATATTCCCTTAGGTTAACACTGGAACGTATCTCACCTTAGAATATATCAACAATATACATATCCAGTATCGGCATAGAGCAATTGACATGTGGGCTTACTAGAACAGAAAAATATACATCGTATACAAACGAACAAAGAGTCACATAATGCATTAGAAAATATAATATATAACAAACTATAATGTTTGTCTCGCTACGATAATATATATCCAAGTTAAGGTCAAAATACACAACTCATAGCCGTATCATTACAACAAATACAAAGAGATATCTAAAGAATAATATACATAGTCAACTTCTCAAAACATGATATTATACACACACAAACTAAATATATCTCCTCTAAAGCCTAATCATTCAAAATGGCTAATGTCTATGTACTTGAAAAGTCTTAGACCGACCCGAGTATTATATAAACTAGTACGGACCTGTGCTACGCATACAGACTCAAACTACAATTTTCTTGCAAATTTTGGGCAAAATTGTAAGAATCACACAACCATTGATTTCCTAAAGGTATTGCTCATTGATTTCCATATCAATCAAATATTTGCAATATGACATTAATGAAAGTCAATGGAATACCTAAATGAAATTTCATTTAAAATGTAGTCAAGAATTACAGTATTATTATAGTAACAATATGTCAACATATCAACAGAAGGATCAAATATAACACTTTGCAGTATAGTGGTCATTAATTGTTTTATATAAAAATTTCTGAAGAACATAATTGAATTAAACATGATTATTTATCTGCTAATTCGTTTAACAAAAGTTCAGCAGAAGTTTTCCAAAGTAAACGCACTCAAAACCTTCATAAACAATTGTATCTCAATATACTAGAAATGTATCTTTTGTTATATATTTTATTCTAGAAGGAGAAGACCTACAGTAGTTGAAATCCTTTTTTCTATAATAATATTTACTACTAAAAGCAAATTGACTATGAGCATTTGTTGAATCCTGAAACTGTTCCTCACATAACAAAACGTTGAATTATAAATTTAGCCATAAATAAGAATGTAATAAAAGGGGAATTTTCTTACATTTCACCCATATGTCTATCTAACAACACATATACTGTATTTTAAGTGAAGTCAAAGATGGAAGACAAATAGTAGGAAAAATGCAAGTATAATGTACAATGGAGAGGCATAATTATTTTTAATTATAGTATAAGTGATTCAAAAATCTTTTTAGGTTGAATACTATCCGTTGAAGGATCGTATTGATGCTAGCTAAACATTTAAAATGTTATGTAATTATAGGAATATTAAAATTTAACCAAATATTAAGTTGGATAAATAACTAAGGGTATGCATATCCACATAGATTGAAGTAAAATATGGGCAGAATATGTATGTTCTATGCAAGAAATCAAGTATGGTTGAATGTTTATGGAAATTCATGGTTGTATTGTACACCCATGAATTTGTAGGTGTAGCGCTTATGCATAATATGAGCAATGGAGCATATATGAACATGCAATACTAAAAAATCATTTAATAATTCACTTAGCAAACAATGGAGCTATCATGGAAATAAACTTGGCATGTGGGTGGAGAGGAGACATAACTATATGCATTCGACTTGAATATGTGCATATAAGAAATTATAGTTTGACAAACAACTCAACCAAAGTTTGAAGATCAGTAACAGACAATGTTTGTAATGAATATTTCGATTATTTTCTACAAATATTTACTTTGTGTTTCTATATTAAGTAGTAGCTACCTCTATACCTATAAAAAGATAGTTTAAAGCTTTTCAATAGAAATATATATAGCAAAGAAACTACTAATTTCCAAATAGATTATTGTATTTAATAATCTTGTAGATTTGCGAGTGTACGAATATATAGCTTAGGAAAACACTTACATGAACACTTATCTCTATTTGTTTTATGACTGCTTCTGAGCTTCCATCTGCAAGTTTTAGTGCTTCAGCCAGATATTTTTCATGCAACTGAAAATGAAAAACACTACAATTTTTTTTGTATTTCCTTCAGAGAAAGATTGAAAAAATAAGAATAAAAAAGAGACAATAAACTAAAATAAGCAATTAACGGATTAGAAATTACGGTGTTAAAAATATAAAAAGAATCAAAAGCCGACCGATGTTTGGGCATGCGCATAAGCTGGGTAAGTCTAAATTAGAGATACAAAATTACTTTAAGGTAAATATCTTTAGTTACACAATATTACTTGACAGAAAAACCAATGAGAAAACGCGCTTGAAGCTTGTTTTTGGATTTCTATCATTAAAACCCATAATTAATAAGAAATACAGAACTAACCACTTAAACTTGCCAAAATAATCATTATTGAATTTTCTAGTGCATTACCTTAGTAATAATATACAATCAAGATATAAAATCATAAACAAATGATCCCTAGTAACTAAGGCGTAAAAAAGGTTAAAAAAATAAGGTTAAATCCAAAATACATATTTCAAGCCTCGATGAGGATCTTTGCAATTCATTTTTCTTAATTTTAATATATAAAAAATTTGATTGGAATAAAAATAAATAGTATAACGATGGAATAATTGTTAATGATTAAGATGTGGTATTGCAAAAAAACAAAGCAGAAAACATCGAAAATGTAGTTTGGTGAATCGAAAGGATAAGGTAATGAAGGAGGCCAATTACTTATCTTAAAATGGTCTAGATTCTACAACATTACTGCTTAGAGTCAACTCCACCTGCATTTGACACCGAATAAAGTGAAGTGCTGGTTTTCATGTTTATAAGATTTGCATGTATTTATAGTAAATATGTTTAGAAGATTTCCTCTTCTTATAAGAAGACATATTAAACCATAGTTCAACTACTAAGGTTTGTCATATGAGTTATATGTGCAATTCTAGATTTGCATGTTTCGTTTTACTTCTAATTTTGGATATACTGATTTTTCTACTATGAACAATACTTCTAGTGAAAGAAATATTTGTATGAAATCAATAATTTGATTACTTGAAGGCGTATGAAAAGAAATTACTTTTACTTATCAATTCAGAATCCCCTTCTATGCATGTATTAGCTAAAACTTAACCCTTTTAGTTTTTTTCTTTATTGTGTTTTAGTTCAATAATCTTATATTTGTTTATTTAAAAGGCCAATGTTTTAGTTTTCGTATTGCTCAATTAGTATGGATATAAATTAGTATTATGTTTTGAACTTAAGTTATTATGGCATGCATCTTTGGAAATGTTCTTAAAAAACAACGATAAATGTAAATGTAATCATGTATGTATGAAGGTAAAAGTATAGGCATTTTATGTAGAACCATTACATTAAACATAAGATAAACAATTATGCACATGAAGGAAAATAAGCAATGGAGAAAGAATACATATACCTCTAATTATGTTACAACTATAATTAGTTGTAAAAATATTTTCTACATAATTGTTAGAAATATAAAACATAATATAAACTTAAAAACAATAAATTATAAACAGAAGTAAACACTAACATGAGTCTTAAGTGAAGCGATAGACAATAGATGATGAGTATGCAAATAAACAAAGAAAAGAAAGAAAGATTACAAATGAAAGCTTGCTGTCGAAATTTGCATGAGAAGGTGGGTTGCATATAAGGAAAAACTAACGTAACATTAATGGGCCTAACAATTATTTTTAAGCAACTCAACTTCAACTTGCATATAGATAATAGTTTTCAAGATTCTAGTATTTTTGACTTTTTTGTTTACCGATAGGCAATGAAAGATGAATAGGCTCAACAAATTTTCCTATGTTTATTCCCAACAAATTCAATACATACAAACTATTTCAGCATTTTTACAATATTTATTTACAACAAAGGCAGGACATATAAACCTTTTCAAAATTTGTGGAAATCCACATTCATAACTTAATCGACGCCAAGTATTTAGAGGTATCATTATCAAAACCTCATCCATATTATGGAAATTTGAATTGTACATCTAAATATGTATTATTTTGCTATATATTTTTGGTGCCAGGTAAATGAAAGATAAATGCAATATAATAATTTCACCACAAAATCCAAAACATCAATCCAAATTCTACACAAACCATTGAAAACTAAACTTAACAAACCAAATCTGATCATGCTGCGTCAGGGACGGACCTATTCATATCTTACCCTGGACTATAGCCCGGGTGAAAATTGTGAAACTATATTTTTACCAATGCTAAATAAAGCCCATTGTAAAAATACACATTTATTTTCATTTGATCTTAAAACTAATTAATGACATAGAAAAACAAAACTCATTTATTTATTTTCATTCTTTGAAGTTGTCTGATTTAAAATTGAATTTTACAGTATAAGAGTTTGTTAATTCATTAATATATTCCTATTCTACTCAAGGCAACAGTTCATCTTTGCAAATCGAATGTAAGTCATGATAAAAGAAGCTGAAGTTTAAAAAAAGGGTAAATAAATCTAAAAGTGATGAAGTCAGGAATAGAATAGGTAAGGCAAAATCAAGTAACTTTTTATCTTATGTTTCATATAAATTTGGTATTGTTTTAGCTAGTTTGGCGAATTAACCCGATTTCAGTGCAAAAGTATGGCGAATCATATATGTAAATTATTTTTTTTGAATGTGTTGAACATATAAAATTTATAAAAAAAACAAACCACGTGTGAAGTACATGCCGTAAAGCTCGTTTCTAAAATTTGAAATTCTCAAGTTTAGCATAAACTTTTTATAACTTCACACTTTGTAACTATTTTTTCTTGCCAAGTTTTGTTAAATAAAAATATTAGTTAGCCCAGGGTAATCTAAATTCCTAGCTCCGTCCCTGGCTGCAGTGTTAGGTGTTATAGTGAATTACATGCATACATCATTAACAGTATGATTACAACATTTTGCAATGAACGAAAACACATAATACACGATCCAAGGCAAAACTCCACAAATAGCATTCTTTTGAATCACCTAATAAAAGATCCAATGGACAGCTCTAGGTAAGGTATAAAACAGAAATGGGTAATAAATGTTCATGACTATTTGATGGAATCAGAAATGAAAAAAACTTTTCCTAGTTTGAATTCAAAGAGAAAAAGGTTTCCATAATTTTTAAGTTCTGATAGCATGACACTGCCGAATAAGGAGCTCACATATCTAGTGAATATACGGATAAAAATATGAAAAATCGTATAATCATAATGCAGAAAACATTAACATACAATTCAAGGAGCATGCATATAATAAATGTGCAAAACATAAAACCGTAACACTACTAAATTGAGTAAACACGTCATTTGTGTATAGAGTATACTACGGAAATGTAGAAATCCAAAATAAGCAATTTGAAAGAGGCGGAAATTACCTAAATTGTAGCGCAAGCTGGAAAATTGTAGGCAGAGCACTAATCAACAATGGTTTAGAGCGAGCAGCATAATTTTGAAATTTCAAAAGAGTAATTAGTGAGGTAACCGAAAGCTTACAACAATTGAAATAAACTGAGGGGAATGGAAATAATCACCTGAAATTGCAACTGGACCCAAACAAAGCCGTGAAAACTGAAATCGAGGAGTCTTGGGCTGAAAATTGAGTTTAATGTAAGCTTAGGAGGTAAGGAAGACGTGATGTTATGGAAGGAACCTAAAGATTTTTGATCTTCTTCCTCAGTAATTTGTGATCTGGAACTTATAAAGAAGTACCAATTGGAAAAGGCCGCAAATAATTTTGCTACATCGTATCACATACAGGGAGCGGGCTTAAATGCATAAAGCGAGAGAGAAAATCCAATAAATTAGTATTCAAGCTGAGAGTAAGCATGGTGAGAGATAATTATTAGCTTTATATTCAACTTCTGGGTCAGACTATATGCAAATCCAAATCCAAGGTAAGGTCATAACAATAAGCATGGTAATAAAAGGCAAAGTATGAATATGACACAATGTAACATCCATCGTAACATCATAATAATATAGCATGCCTCACATCTCAATATCACCGATCAAATACATATAAGCAAGTAGGAATCACGCCATCTATAAATCAGGTGATAACAATCAAACTTATCGAAATCTCAAAATGTTATGGACAAGCACATAGCGTGTCCATAAAAATCACCAATAAAGGAATGAATCATGAATCAAACCAAATACAAGAATAAAGAACCAAAATATCTACCTTGAGTT
The DNA here is from genome assembly GCA_030737815.1 of Allium fistulosum. NCBI lineage: Eukaryota > Viridiplantae > Streptophyta > Magnoliopsida > Asparagales > Amaryllidaceae > Allium > Allium fistulosum. The sequence goes on along the minus strand of CM060907.1, from coordinate 636,517,192 downwards.
ATAGTCCTAATGGAGGTGACGACTCCTGGTTGTTAAGCCCTAAATAATAGTTCAAGAAATACAAAATCCCAAATAAATAATCTAAGCATCAAATCTCGACCTACAGCCCTAGTGGAAGTAATAACTTTCGCCTGTTAAGCCATAGAAGATAAATTAAGAAATGTGGAACCCAAATAGAACATAATCCATATAAAATACTGAAATCAATATCCAGAAATACTATCTCGACTTACAATCCTGGTGGAAGTAAAGACTTTCGATCGATGGTCCTTGGAAACACAAATCCATACACAATTCACACAAAATATCGAAAGCAATATCCAAATATTTATCTCGACCTATATTCCCAATGGAAGTGATAACTTCTAACTGTTGGGCCCTTAGAGATATCAAGAAACTCAAACATTGTAAACATAAAAATCAACCAAACACTCAATGTACAAACCATTTATCTCGACCCATAGTCCTTGGAAAAATGAAACTCTCGACCTAATGGTCCTAGAGAACAAAAATAATAAATCATATAAAAAGAGATCTTTCAGCCATAGCACTTATGAGAGAATGACAAACAAGCACATGGCAAGTCTCTAATGTCATAGATAGACAACACGCAGCTGTCCCAGGTTAGGCTATCTCAAATGACAGAGTAACTCGCAGCCAGTCTCTAATGTCATATGGTCATCATCTCTAATGAGGTGATAATATCAAGTACCCCATATATAATGGATCTACCTAAGTCATCCAGATGGGAGACTGATGACTCCGTACGAGGAGTTAAAAGAGTAATTGGAAAAGTATTACCAAACGTCTTATATTGCTTGGTATTGTTACACCGTTTACTCAAAATTCTCATCTATATAGAATTTTACATAAACAATAATATAAACTAATCTCAAATCAAACTATGTGTGTGTATGTGAAAAGGGATTTATATTTTAATACTCCTAAAACCTTTCAAAAATATTTCACAATTGTTTTGTCTTCCGAATAGGCTTATGTACTCAAAATCCCATTTCAAAAAATATTCTTGAATCATTATCATTAAACATACACTTTAATAAAGAAATTTCTTTTTTCAAAAATATTATTAAAACCCTTCATTTATGCTAGTAAAAATCCATATGTTCCAATAATATTAAAATTCTCTATTTTCATTTCCAAAACAATTTTTATTTCTAAAATAATTTCCAATAAATCATTTTATTTTTCAACCACTTTTATTTATTTATAAGTATACTTCAATTAAATTTGAAAACCCCTTAAATAATTTTCCAAAGCTCTCTAAAATATTTTAAAAAGGAGAAAATCAATAAAACGTCCAAAATATAAATCATGGAGCAAAATTCTTCAAAATCAACAGCAAATCATCAATATAAATTTTATCGTGTGGCCCGAGTTGAATTACATTGAATCCCAGCCATCCATATAATGCATGCACAATATATAAGACAACGACACAAACCAAAATGCATTCGGATAGCTTCTCTTTTGCATTTTGATGATCCAACATGCAAAAAAATTCACCATTAAATTCAAAATCATATCCAATACCACAAAAATCAATCCAATATACCAAAATAATATTTCAACCAAGCAATCCAATCAATAATCAGGATATAGCTTGCCTAAGCTATTTCATCTCGGCCTTCGTTACTGCTCGTGCCTAACTATTCTTCTGCCGCCTCGCCTTCGTTGATGCCAGTAGCCTCTCCCGTCATTGTCGAACCACTTCGCACCATGCCCGAATGCTCGCGTCCTTGCTCCTCCATCACAATCAACAACCAACACCCTACATCGTCCACACTGCCAGTCCATGTTCGTGCCTCGACCCTTCCTCGGCCATGCGACTTTTCTGCTAAGTTGCCACCATGCGGCTCTGCTTCCATCACCAGCCACAACATCGACTCATCCACCAACCATTGCCACAATGCGGTTGCACCCCCTTGCAGCGTCGCCTATGCCCGGTTCGAGCACCATCGTGCGTGTGTTTTTTTTAGTTTGATTGGAAATCAAGAATTCTAAAGGGGCTAGGGCTAATGAAACTATATATTGATCCAAGCCTGTGCTGGTTTAGGGAAAACAAAGGAGAGGGGAAAAAAGGTGGGTATGGGCTTTTGTTTTACTAACAGCTCTTTTAATTTGATCTTTCTTTTCTTTACTTTTCTCTTAAGTAACCCTTTCAATTTATTTGCAAATTTGTTTCAATTTAATTTTAATTGATTTATACTTCATTTTACGAAGTATAATCTGATAACTACCAAATTTTTATTTGATTGAATCACCGTTATTTTAATTTAATTATTCGTTATTCTAATGTAAATTTAATTTAATTTTCAACTATTTTAATTATATAAAAATTATTTACGCCTTTATGAAATTTTATATTTGATTAAAACATTTTATTCGATTTCAAAAGATTATCTGAAAAGAATTTATTAAGTTAATTAAATTAATTAAAACAAAGTCTTTTATTAATTAGACTCCAAATAAATAAGAATTTATTTTCAAAATAATAATTATCAAAAGTTGAATTCGAACATTTATATTTTAATAAATTTATAGCAAAGAAAGCCGGGTTGTTACAAACGTAGAGGTCTCCCACGTATTGGAGGAATTGCATAAAGATTTCTACGGAGATCACGCCGAGGGCAAAGCCTGGTAAAGAAAGATGCCCGTCAATGGTATTATTGGCTCACCATGATCAAAGATGCAATCAGTTATGTTAAGAAATGCAATTGTTGCCAAAAGTTCACCAAGATTCTAAGAGCCTCCCCAAATCTCTTGACCACTATGACTTCCCCTTGGCCATTTGACACATTAGGGATAGACTTGATCGGCAAACTACCGAACATCCAGGGTAGGTATAACCATGCCATAGTCTCCATTGACTACTTCACAAAGTGGGTCAAACGGAACCTCTCACTAGGGTCACCATACCCAAAGTCATTATTTTGTGAGCAAGAACATCGTATGTCGATTTGGACTCCCAAACAAGATCATAACTAACAATGACACCCAATTTGAGAGTGGACTGTTCCAAGGATTTTGAGGCCAGAACGGAATAGAGAAGTGCTTCTCCTGAGTCGCCCGTCCACATGTCAATGGACAGGTTGAAGCCGCAAAAAAACTATCAAGGAAACATTGAAAGCGCCTTATAAAGGACAAGGGAAACTAGGCAGACCACCTGTCGCTCATACTCTGGTCATACTGCAAAACCAGCTGCACATCAACCGAGCACTCCTTATCGCTTTGGCCTACGGGTATGAAGCTACACTACCCATCGAGGTCTACATACCATCCCCAAGGCGTCTCACTCACAACCCCAAGCAAAATGGAGAGTTGCTTGAGCTCAAACTTGACGGTTTGGAAGAAAAAGAAAGCAGAAACCAAACTACGTACAAAGGCATATAAAAGAAATATAGCCAAGCACTACAATGCGACGGTAAAGCTTCGCCAATTCAAAGTCTGGGACTTGGTTTTGTGCCATGTCTTTGCCAATGCTAAGGACCCGGTCGAGGGACTCTTAGGGCAAAACTGGGAAGGCTTATATGTAATCATTGTTGCACTAGCCAATGGCGTATACCACATCTCGAATCTCGAAGGCTCCAACCTATCCCACGCATGGAATCCAGAGTGCCTCTAGGAATATTATGTCTAAAGATTGTAAGCCATTTTTATAAGAATATTAAGTGTATCCGCTATTATAAGGTAACAAGGATTGTATCAACTCTTTTGGGTATATGGAATATAAAGCATAACATCCTTGAAACTTTCTCGATCCAAGTAACAATACCAGCTAGAACTAACGTATCTAGACCGGCACCATCACTGGGGCTTCCCACAACCATGACTCTCCAGAAGTGTCGAGCCTAAAAACCACCTCTAGAACTAGGGAGTGCCCAAGAAACTAATTTATAAGGATGTGCAAGCCATTCAGTGCTTCCTTCCTCATTGGATGCATCGATGAACTGATGGCTAGAGCTCCCCCGTAATGGACCCAAGTCATTTTCATGTGATGTTTCCCATCTCCCTGGCAGGATAAGGCAGTGGTGACATGGAAGGGCAGTTACCACATCATATATCCAAACCAGGCATTTGTAGTGCCACTCCATGGGATATGTAGGCCACTCAACACTTCCTTCCTGGCCAGAGGCATCGACGAACTGATGGCAAGACCACCTCTATGGAGGACCTAATTCATTCGCCCATGATTCTGCCCGTCTCCCTGGTAGGACGGGGCACTAGTGCCCTGGTGGTGTAGTTACCCACATCGCAACTCCGAACTAGGCATCCGTAGTGCTACTCCATGGGGATGCACATGCCACTCAATGCTTCCTTCCTCACTAGAGGCATCGATGAACCGATGGCGAGACCACCCCCATGGTGGATCCAATTCGATCACCTGTCATGCTGCCCATCTCCTTGGTGGGACGGGGCACTAGTGTCCTAGCGGCATAGTTACCCACATCACAACTCCGAACCAGGCATCCGTAGTGCTGCTCCATGGGGATGCACAAGCCGCTCATGCTTCCTTCCTCACCGGAGGCGTTGACAAACTAATGGCGAGACCAACCTCATGGTGGATCTGATTCGTTCACCCATGATGTTACCCATCTCCTTGGTGGAACAAGGCACTGGTGCCTTGATGTGTAGTTACCCACGTCGTAACTTTGAACTAGGCATCTGTAGTTCCGCTTTATGGGGAATCGTAGGTCAATCAATGCTTCCTCCATCAACGGAAGCACCAGGTGACCATCCAAAGGTGCCCCCAACAGCTCGTACCCATCGCACAAAAATACGAGCCGACAAATTCGTTGAAAGATAAGTTTTATTTTTCTTATACAATCTATGCTTTGGTCATATTTTTTCATGTTATCTTTCGCATGGACTATCTATGTGTTTACAATAAAAATGCCATGGGCACCAAAGTCGTTTGGCTTCGAACTGTAAAATGTAAACATGATGGGAATTCAAGTATTCATTCATGTATGCAAATGATTAGCAAAATAAATGCAAGACGAGTACAAAAATTCACATAGATAAATTGTTCAACAATGATAATTTTCAACATAAGAGAAGATAATAGTAATGTTTAACATTTACAAACGTGATCACAACCCGACTGATACATCATCCAAAAAACAAAAAGATGACTAACTCAATATCTTAAGGGGGAAACCCCCATAACATGGAATTCATCATTGTAAACCAAGTCATTGTCTACTTTCGAGGGATCGAGAGCAGCAGGCTCGCTTGGTCTACCCATCAGGGAGGCAATATGCTCTAGGGTGAGGATTGTCCGGGGAACCACCCTGGCTACCATCATCTCTACTGCAACCTCAGTACGGATCTCTGCATATTGTTCTGGGGTAATGAACGAAACCGACAATGGGAGGTGCCAGTTGGCCAATAAATTCGACTTTAACATCTTGGTCAACTTCTCCTCCTGTTGATCATTCAAGGCATCCTTCTCCTTCATGGTCTCCTCCTAAGTCGTGTAGTTCATGTGTTACTGCAGCTTCTCCCTTAGCATGTCTACTTCAGTGCAACTTGCCTCCAAGCCATCCTCATCTATTGGAACTCCCTCTCCCACCTCCTTTTCTTCTTAGACTGCTCGTTAATAGTGGTGTCACTGGCCTGCTTGGTCGTGTTTCAAGTGGCCTCCACTTGCAAGGCCCTTCTCTCGTAAGCCTCAAGTTTACCCTTAGTATATTAGGACCTTTTCTTTAGCTCCTCCCTTGTAGCCTTCGCCCAATGATGCGCGGCCTTCTCCTCCTCCACCTGATTAATCAGGTCTGTCATACCCAAATGGATGTGATAGGCTTACGCCGCAACCGACATAGTAAGCGGTTCACAATAAGCAGTTCAAAGTCCAAGTCGTGGAAAGAAAGAAAAATTACCAAGTATAAAGATCCTTATTAAACAAGCTTCCATTAGTTGAGAGTTGAGGACCATATCCAAAGGATGAGTCTCTCAGCCTAATCGGGCCGAACGCTTATTGTATATGGCCTTTGATGTTACTCTAGCTAACACATGTGTCAACATCCAAAGGCCGTTATCCGCCTTAACCGCCTTCAAGATGGTCGACCCCACTACCTTGAGCCCATCCACCCTTGGTTTGGGCTTTATCATGTCCACCTCCTCGAAAAATCTGTATGTCATCGTACTCCTAGAGCTCTTCGGCTTTGAAGCCCGAGGTCTTTCGAACAACCTTCCATGCTTAGCCTCCTCCCCCTTAGGTCCCCCTCGACCGATGCCTTATCATGCGATGTCAGGTCATATAATGGAAAAATAGTCCATTTCCCTACGGGTCGTTGAGAGTTAGTCGACATACGTGGCAAGGCACCGGTGTTAGATTGTTGTGGTTGAGTAGTGTTGGTGTAGGGTTGCAAGGCAGGATTCCCCGACTGGGTTTTCCTCATGGTGGCTACATTAAGAGAGGCACCTAAGCCTATGCATACCACTATGAAAAACACATGTGCAAGTTTGAAAAAAAGCAAGGAAGAAATTAAAAGAGAAGTAATATGAAGCTAAACTACCCTCTACTGATCGATCCCCCTAATGCCTCCTAGTTAAAAGCAAGCGGGAAGACCCCATGATACTACTGTTAAGCTATGCACCCTCAAGGTTTTATGTGTTAAGAGGCATGTTTTGAGTCACTTGTTCTGGAGAGCCATGGGTGGTGTAGTTCACGGAGAAGGAGCCTTGCTAGTTTGTGTGTTTGGCTCCTACGCCCAGTCTTCCATCCCTTCCGCCTTAGGCATCTTTGATGAGCTAGTGTAATTGGATGACCAGTCTATTATGGTATCATGATGGGGGACCACAATGTCGTCCAAGAGGGCAGGGTCAAAAGATTCCCACTCACACTGATCACCCCCTCGACCTTAGCTGGAATCCGACTCTGTGGTCTCGTTATCACTGTCAACTTTACCTCCCATCGTCACTGCTCTACCTCCCTAATCGTGAACCCGATCGATCTTGCTGGTTGCATAATGGGGGTCCTCGCTATGGCAGCTTCTCTACCCATGGTTTTCCTAGGGCCAACAATCTAATATGGAGAAAGTTCTCATCAATAAAGATCATCGCCAAGTTTTTGGCTATGTCCTCAGTCGCCTTGATCCGGCGAAGGTATCTTGGTACCGATAGGGGTCACTTCGGTAAAAGAAAAATGATTATTAAGATATCAACGTCAAAGAATTCATCATCAAGTTTAAAAAAACTTACAGGGCGTGCTAAAGATCCAGCTATCAAGGTCTTGGTTAGTGGTCATATGGATAAAGAAGAATTGGTCTTTATAGGGCAGGGCCTTGCTTGGGAGACCGAAGATCAAAGTGGGGCTTAGTTACCCCGAAGATGATAGTAGCTGGCCAGATTTTATTTTTCCTATTGGAAGAGCTCAAAAACCAAACGATAAGTATAGGATCAGGCTTGGGAAGATTCAGCTTGCGACAAACAATGTAGAGCCTAACCAAAAGCTTATAGCAGTTTGAGGCCAGTTGACCCGGCGCCAACCAATGTGCATTTAAGAATTGATAAAGAATGGGTGTGGAGGGAGAGTAGCCCCGGCCTTCATGTAAGCAAGTGACCAGGCAAAGTAGCTCGATGAAGGGATTATTAAGTAGGTCCGTAGGCCGTGGATATAAATGGGCAATATTCTCACAGTTGAAGTCGGCCAAAGAACGTGCAAGGTTGATCCGACCTTCTCATACCTTAGATACCCATGGCGGGAGGATCCGCCGGCCACTAGTAGAAGCACCTTCAGCCATCTGCAATCAATAACAAGTCGCCTGGGTTGCTGAAACCACCCCCAACCTATTTAAGAAAGTATTCCAACTTGACTCGGGAGCAAGTCTAGTCCCCATGCTAGTATGGGCAACTGACCACCCACCGCCTAGCCTTGTCTACAAGTTCAGGCCGCTTTCTTCCTACTACCATCCAGTGACAACCCGCATATTTAACGATAACATATTTAAATAGTTATTTTAAATATTAAGTCGTTATTGAATTAGTAGTCGAAGATGTGACTTTTTGCATACAGTCGAATTAGGACTTGATACCACTTCCGTTTAGTCCGGATCGACTTGAGGATCAAAATGAATATAAGCATCAATATATTTCGACCGATAGATTTTTAGCTGGTAGCCTGCATTCGATTCGTAAATCGATACAAAATGCTAACTTTTATGTATGATGGAATTAGGTTTCGAAACATTTTCCATTGAGTCCAAAATGGCATCTAGAATTTGATTGAGTATAAGGTTCAATAGGTTTAGAGGTGATAATTTTTGGAGATGAATAGTGTCGGATGGAGAAAGTTGTGAACTTAGCCCTTTAGCCTATAAAGGGCCAACCTCTTCATAATTCTCGTTCACTTATTCATTTCATGTTATCTTCTTCTCCTCCTCTCTAATGTCTTCTCTAGTCACCCCTTATCACCTCTTAAACACCAAATCCTAAATCCATTCAAATAAATTCTTAAAATCAAATAAAAATCACTATAATTCCACTCTTCCAGTTCTCTACAAAATCCACGAAGGAATTAGCTTGAATCGGAGTATCGGTGTGCATTTCAAAATTTAAAGTAAACAAGAATTAGGTTTTTGGTGATTAGAGCTTGTCTTGGGTTTAATTAAGGTGATTTGGATGATTCTCCTTACTAATTCATGTGTTATACTTCATATATTTGATTATTAATGATTATAGAATTATATGAAGTGATTTGGAGATTGTTTGAGTTGATTTGAGTTTATGTTTATGTTATAAACATGTTTCCCTTAGCTAATTAATTGTTTAAGACCTTAATACTATGTTTTCAAAATAAATAGTAAGCCCTAGATTTGATTTGGGCTAATTAGGTGATTGTTTTGATGTTATTATTTGATTTGGGATTAATTATGTAGATTAATGATGTGCACATCATTAGTAATAACTAATTAATTCATTTGAATTGATTAACAAAAGGTTATAGACTAATTAAAGGGGTTTAGGAGCTCTACACCTCTCATTAAAAAGAATAGAGAACAAATGAGCCTTAATTAGTATTTATAAAATGGTTTGAAGATTTTATAAATGAAGGTTTAATAAAATTGCTATGATATTTTATAAAATAGTATAATGATGAGTACTTGATTTTTAATGAACCGAACTAAGTGTTTTAAAGAGCTAAATTGATTTACAAGCTAGTATTGTATTGTATAAAATGGTTTGAGATTTTATAAAATAGCATAAGGAGGTAATTTACTCTTGTTGAAAAGATTAGTGAGTAAAAGTAATATTTGATCTAGTAAGGGTCGAATTGCTCACTTGAATGTACATGTGTGTGTGTGTGTGTGCATGAGCGGGTATATGCATTCGTGCATTTGGAGCTAAGCGATAATTAAAAACAAAGATGGTATTGTAGTTAGAATTCTTGTGTGATTATTTGTTTATATAGATATGTAATTGTCTGATTATATAGAAATATAACTGATTATAGGCCCATTGCGAGCATTTCACGTAACCATAGTGACTATCGTGTGCCCTAAGTTACATGAGAGCATACCAGGCCGAGCAATCGTCCCGGTGAAGTCCATAATGTGAGTTGTGTTATGGCTGTGTTTTGCATGAACGTGTGTGCATAGGCATGCACAAATGATTGCATCAACATATGTATAGGTTACGCACAAGGGGTGGAGGCCGGGTATGTCTTTTTGGCGTGTAAGAGGAAGTCGAGTCGCTAAAATCGCATGTAGAACTCTACTCGTGCAAAGAGTGGATTTTGGTATCAAAATCAGCTTTTGATTATTTATGAAATTCACTTCCAAAATGTCAACAAATGAACCTGGTAGATGTCTGAGGCAACCCTACCCTTAGCTGTCATTTATTTTGAATGACTCAATTTAGTTTAATTCTAAATTCAGGGTTGCACTCCTTCACAAACCAACTATTTTTTTTACTTGTATGTATATTTTCCTATGTGTTTCCCAAGATCCACTTGATCAATATAGAAATATTGATATACTACTTTATAAAACTATTTGGGTGTTCATTTTAATTCTATTATCAGAGCATTTCTGTAAAGGGTATCTCAGTCTATATATATATAAAATAATAAAACTGAGGTTAAATCTCTGTGCAATTCCATTAGCCAATTCCCATTTATTTTTCCTACACTTAGCATTTGTGTATTAGATATAACATGTGAACTAACTCGTAATATTTAAATTTGCAAGGTTTGCTTTTTAAAATAGATGAGCTGTGAGTTGTGCATGCTTCTGTGCACCTGTGTGCACATAGTCATGTACAGCTGCTCTCTGCTTACCTTAGTCTTCAGGTAGACTAATTTATTTTGGTGAGTTTTCTAAACTAATTGATCATAATATACTAGTTTCATTCATTCATAAAAATCATCAAACACATTTTGATTTGGGTTATTCCTTGTCTCATAAAATTTTTCTTCAATTCATATGTAAATGTATTCTAATTTTTAAAACAGTCTGATGTGTATACCCATACTCTTGGGTTAAATAGGTATAAGCTTCAGGTCTACTATTACTTTACTACTAAATTCTTGGAAATTTGCATGCTTACAAATTATAACATAAAGCTAAACATATCTATCTTTTCCAGTGAAAATAGTTTCAACTCATGATATTTTCTTCTTTACTGGTAATGGTTCCATCACATAATGATCCCTAAAATCATTCATTACATAATAATCAAGCTCAACATACTGCAAATATTAATTACATATAAGTTTTTTTTAAATAAACATAAGGAACATTCTTCAACAAAGCCATATTTCAGTTGTTAGCAATTTCTTCCTAGCGTCACATTTCTGCTCTTTTTTTACTTAGCTTCTTCATTACCTGCAGACATCCCATGATCTGCTCCACCATGTAAGTGAAGCACCCATTTGATGCAAGCAACAAACAGGTCAGACTAAAGTCTGGTATGAGTAAATTCAATTGACAATACATAAGATTAATGGAGCTAGTTCCATATTACCTTTGTTTCAGAAGTTAAATGTTCTACTCAGATTGTTAAACCACTTTCTCATGTTCACATTTCAAGTATCCTTACAGTGAAGTGAGGGAACTGCTAAATACATGTATAAGTGCTCAGACTAATTTCTTAACAGAAATCCTTATTTTAAGAATTCATAGCAGCCATCATGCAAATCACACAGGCATTCCTAAACATGAACAAGCAACATCCATATCATTAAGCTAAAGTACCAATATGAGACTGCATATCAAGATTCCCATATACTTTCAGCATTTATACATTTTGCATGTATATTCACTTCATGTTATTCATTTCAAAAGGATCCAGTATCACATTTATGGTTGCATTGGTGCACATTGCCTGGAACTGCTTCTTACTTTCCAGTGCACTATAAGCTTTTTGGACATGATCATGCCATGTGCAAACTCACACCCCAACCTTGGTGCAAGCCAACCACTATGCCATACCCACTTCCCTCTTACCCAACCTGATAGAGGTGACCCATGTCCTTAGTTTAATTACTAAGTTCTCTCACACATCCCATATTTTCTATGCAGAGTTATGCCCAACACTGTTTTATCCCCAATCACTACATACTAATAGTTTCTATACATCCATCAAAACTCATTCACATATATATTTATTCAACAATCACTCATACTTTAAAAATCAGTTCAAGTTAGTTTTATTTTAGAGATATAACTTGGTTAAAGCATAGCCTAGAGCCTATACCAAGTGAAGTGCTACTCTGGTTCTCCTTATAGTCCACCCACATATTAAAGTGTATTTTCTTATTACTTAAACCTTATTTCCAGAGAACATCAAATGATAAATTAGGATTCAGCACATGGAAATTCCATTGCATCCCAACCATCTTTCAGTTGCAAGACATAAGCCAGAGGACCACTTTCTCTTACTGCCTTGCACCTTACTTTATGTATAAATTTATAAAACATTTCTTAGGTACATAAACATCTAAATTATCATCAATTTTTCCTTAAGTATATCATATATGAACAATCAATCATAAGTTAAATGACAACCAAGGAATGCAAGACACATATCTTCAGAAACAACAGAAAAAGATTAGACTAAAAAAAGTGCAAGCAAAACTTTAAACAGAATTAAAATAAACTAAAGGCAGATGGCTGCCTTCCATAGGTCTTAATGCCTTGCCAAGTGAGGGTTTACTCACCAAGGTTCTTCTTCCTAAGCCTTGATTTAAGTCTGCCATTGACCTCCTAGCTGCTGCCTGCCTACTCCTTCTTTTCTATGTTTTGTTTTCTGATTTTTCTCATGTGCACCCGTAAGAGGTGATGAGGTATATAGTGGAGTTATTAGGGTTTTAAGGTTAGTTAGGTAATTTATTTTCATCAGAAATCCCATTATTTCTGATCTCACCCAACAGCTCACCCTCTCCACTTTCCCTCCTTACCATTTTTCCCTTTTTCCTTGTCTTAACTATTTTTGGCAATTTTCTTTACATACTTTATGCATGATTCTGGCTTGGCATTATCTGATTTTAATTATGCATAAAAAATTATGTGTCTAACCAAATGTGTGTGTGTTAATTAGTTATTATATTTTCTACCCATGCATGCTGCCATGTTTATTATATATATATATATATATATATTAGTTTATTTAATTTAGGACTAAGACTGCCTATGTTATTTATACATTATAATTGGGTTAATGTAGCTATACTAATAGGTCATGCACTCATTTACTTTTGCATTTACCAACAGAGCCTCTACATACTAATTTTCCTTGCTCAGGTAGTATACTGGAATAGTGTGCAGGTGCACAAAGACATGCATATTCATTTACACACCATTGTTTTTCAGAGAAAAGAAAAATTTTGTTTTTCAATTAACTAACTTTCTTTTGCAAAGTATGTAAACTATATATATATAGATATACTTAAATTATGGGCTGTCACAATGTTCGATAGTTAGGGGGTAGGCTCTAGTAGCAAGGCGACTCATTGGGCGAAGCGTCGGAGGAAACGGCGTGCGAATCAACATCCGTTCGGGGAATTTACTTCCTACCCAGGCTCACTGCCTGGAATTAGCAGTTCAGTTGACTAAACTGGTCCATTTAGTTGGCTGGTTAAGAGGGAAAAATTCCATCTTGGCCCTGGTTCAGTCGATTGAATGACCCTTCAGTCGGCCGATCTGTTATGTGTTGTTTAAACTTCAAAACGCGATAACTTTCGCATATGGAGTCTGATTGAGGTGAGGTTTAGACTATTATTCACCATTTTTCATGGGCTACAACCTATGAAATTTTGGTGGATTTTGGAGTACTTTGATTTTGGGATCTTTTTAGGACCAACTCCGGCACATATTCCAAAACCATAGATTTTGAGGTTGACCGAAAGGGTATAGTGGAAGAGTATTATGACATTGAGGTCATGCATTCCATTTGGAATGCAACTTGGGTCAGTATGGGGTTTTTTTAGAGTTGTCCAGTGGGTTTTAGGCTATGGAAACTGGAGCCATGCGTGGCGATTCCATACATTATATACAGAGTGAGTCTGTACTCTGAGGTTTCGACCTTAGAGCAATATACGATTTGTTTGGTATTGACTTGTTGTGACACACCAAGGGTATGAACTTATGTGACTTACCCTAGCATCGGTCTTGTTGTGGTGTACCTAGAGTGTTGTTGATGGCCACGACACACTCGACACGGTCCTAGAGGGACATTGAATAGCTTTACCTTGTTGTGATCGCTTGGACGTTTTTGGGTCCTATGTTCGAAATTTTATGAACATTTGGTCTTAGCAGTAGTGACCATATGCATTGCTGCATACCTGTTTAGTCTTAGTAGTAGTGACCATATGCATTATGGTGTACCTATTCGGTCTTAGCAGTAGTGACCATACTCATTGAGGCATATCGTATCGATCTTAGCAGCAGTGACCGTTGTTTTCAGATCACGATTTGATCGTGGTATATATGTACTATATTATTAGTAGTATTGGGCTAGTGTAGTGCAATAAAAGATATTGTACTAACTTTTTGTTATAGGTTAAGAGCAGTTATGGTATGAAACCCTACTTTTGAGATGAATTTACCGTACTTGTTTATAGGCAATTTGGATTTCTCCAGAGCCATGTTTGTAAAGAAGGCCAGCTGTGATTTAGCAGTTGCATATATTTTTAATATACAATATTTTGAGATATTTCCCCTCACTCCAAACTTTATGTCAGACTCGAGTTTTTGTCTTTGTTTGCTTATGTCATGACGACTCTCGGGTACTCAATTGAGTAGTTCGGGATTCAAGTGCTTTTGGGGACTAGCAGAGTGCGTAGCTGGAGCATTTTGGAGGTGTGGCATCGATGTTTTGAGCTATATATACTTGTTATTTTATTGTACATGGCAGACCTATTATTTATATACGAGAATGTTGTATCAGATATTTATTCAGAACTTCGTATTTATTTTGAAGTTGATGTATTCTGACTATTCTGTACTGATATTTATTTGGCAGTTGCTTTTGCTAGTGCGGCCTTTTATATATTGTTATTCCATTCTATTCATGTATATTCAGTATATTATATGTTGTCATTCCGTTGTGAGATCTTATCAATGTCTTGGTTTAATGTTTTGTTCTAATTTTACCTCCATGATATATCTTTTGTGTTATTTGAAAGTCATGCGATGATGTAAGGTGCATACTTTTGGATATACGAAGGGTGGGTTGTTACACATCCTACTTATAATCAAATGAGGAAGGTTTAGTGATAAGGGCATCTAAGGCTTTAGGTTTTTCTTTATTGTGTCGGTCGTTTGACGACCGCCATTAATGGCAGAACGTCGATCATCAAAGTCGAAGGGTGAGAAAGCTTACGTAAAAAGTTTATCAAAGAAGGGTTTTCTATAGCAATGGGTGACAAACCCAAAGAGTGCACTATCGCATCATATAAACCAAAGGAAAATCAATAATAGAAAATCATTGACACCGTTCTAAAGAAAAAAGGTTTTGAAAAGGTGATATTCAAACAAAAACGATAACCTGGAAAATGCATGGACCAAAGTCAAAAAGAACTATTTACTGAGAATTTGGTATAATTCAGGAAAAAGGATCGAGTTTGCTATTGAAAATAGGAGGCCTTGACGGTTTTTAATGGCAGAATATCTTCAAAAGCTAGGTAAAAAATGAAATGGAGGAAAGGAAAAGAGAATATATACAGGGGAAGCGATATAGACCGATGGATTTGCTATGTATGAAGAGATCTGGACCATCAAGGTGTAATTAATGCGCTAGTCAAATCCCTACATAAAAAAAGTGATTTACCCCTACGGCATTTGTAGAAACAAACCATCTTCACCAATCATCCGATGACGCGTGTCATGATATTTAATGCGGCATTAAATGCATAAATGGTAAGCCCGCCTCCGCGAATGGGCCCAGGATTAAGGGGTGAAATGTCACTTGTATTTATCGTAATAAAGAAGTGGGTCGGCCCACTTAGACACCCATATCTTCTTTGGATCACATATCGCGCGGTCCAGCTCTTCACCCGAACCAACTCGGATAGCAACGATCGGCTCATACATCACTCCTCTCTGGACCACGGCCCATCTGCATTACTTTCCACTTACCGGCCCGGCCTAGCTAGGCCCGTTCAAGAAATACCTCATCCCTTTCAGCAAGATCAACAGGCCAGTCTCCCCCGCAGACGCCCTGCGGAAAGATCAGGACAAGTTAGTCTGAAAGTTATGGCCCCTCAATGGCCAGCTTAGTCAGTCAGCAAGCCCACGAACAACCCCTCCCCCGTTCATCACCATCTTTGTTTTGATCTGTCATCGCCCTTAAGAATCCTCTAGTTGCCTTCAACCATGTCTGCGATCGTCAAACTTCCTTGACTTAATAGAAGCTCTGCTTATGCCGCATCTTTGAAAGGCTGGAATCCACTAGTGCAGTTCATCTGACAAAGGCACCATTATACAACACCCTCTTCATGTAATTTTTTGATACCCTAGTACCTCAGCCACAGCCACCCCCTACTCCCATGCCATCTGCCATGTTTTTTTGGCATTTCTACAATATGGCTCGTCGGTTGTCTTCATCTGCACCATGCATAACCGCCTAGTGTCCTAGCTGTCATGCACATCAACGTATATCCCTATCAGCGGCTCGGAGCATTAGTTCAGGTCAATCTCAACCGTCCAAACATCAGTTTAAGCTACTATAAATATATCATGCAATTACCACTTCACAAGGGTTAGAAAACATTAAGCCTTAGAGTATCTTTGTATTTTCAGTCATTTTAGTGTGTAATCTAGGTTTTTGTAATCAAAGTGAAATAAAAAGAAATTCTCATAGTGGACGTAGACTAGCTTTGGTCGTACCACTTTAAACTCTTGTCTCTTTACTTTACAGCATACTAGCATTGCTCCAGTTTTCATTTTTAATCGAGATATTAGTTATTAACCTTTGCTAATATATCCTCTTGAACATACTTTCGAGATTGGCTAAAAATCATGTTAACAGTTATTAATTGTACTAAGTAATTCAAAGCTTAAGTTCGCAATCAAATAAGGACATCATTAGGGTTTTGATCGATAACCTAATCCTAAATTTCTAAGTGACATATTTTAACGAAGATTCAAATGTGCATAAATATCATTGCATAAGGGTGCAGCTTTAAATCTTATGAAGTAGGACTTCACTTGGATGATCAATAAGCATATGACTTCATGAGCTTTACTATGTTTCAGCAAAGGCTGCATAGGCTTTCACATTTGAATAGTTTAAATATTAATAGAGGATGGAAATCACATCAATGACTCACTCAATAGCAAATTATAGTGTTTTACCTATATGCTATAACATACTAATTCATAATTGTTATAAATAATTATGGAGATAATGCATACAATTATTACATGTGTGTGAATAATTTAATTGTTTAAATCACCAAAATCAATAAAGTTAAATATGTATGTATTTAGCTAGTTTAATTAATTGAAAGAGGTAATATAAAATATATAATATATGTATATTCTATATGTATTGATTAATTATTGTACATTAATTGATTTGAATATGATGGGCCCTATGAAAAGGAAAGGAAGGGTCAAATGTGTTTGGACTAAATGAAGAAGTAAATGGAGATCGGGTATAAAGTATATATTAACAACCGAATTAAATACAAATATATTTTGTATTCGTTAACATATATTGGCACACTATACAAGGGTAAGGGGAAAATCTAAAAGTGAAGAAATAAATGGAGATTTATTTCTCACTATAAAGTACACCCATGGTCTCTCCTTCTCATGGATAAAAATTCTATTTTGATTTTAATCAACTTGAAGAGAAAAGTTCTCTTCTTCATCTCTTTCTCCTAACACGACTTCAATTCCAATCTTAAGATAAAAGTTCACTTCTTCATCTCCTCCATGAAAGCACTTTAAGCTAGACCTTGAAAACCATAATTGGAACTGAAAAGGAGTTTTCAAGGATTGATTTACAAATTCTGACATGTTAGAATTAAGCACTTTAATCCAGGTAATTCCTTCTATTGAAAAGTATGTCATATTAACCATTTAATATATTGTATATGTTCATTTATCAAAAAATTGATTTTCAAATATACATATATTCATATATAATATATGTATATGTATATTATATTTAATTAATGTATTTATATAGATTACAGGTGAAACTTGGTCTGATCACCTCCAAACAATATGAAATTTGTATATGAATTTTATGATGTAAATTTAGAGATGATTTTTTAAATTTATAATTTTCTCATGAGTAAATTAATTGTTATCAACTTTATAATGTGAAAATTGGTAGTTTCTGATTATAAAATAATATTTTTGAATATTAAAAATTAGTATTTTAACATGAATTTTTTACAAAAGATAGACTAAAGTGTTTTCGATCTTTTGTGATTTTTCAATAATTTTCCTAGTTAATATGAATTAAATGGTAAGGTGGAATGTTACTATAATTAGAGAGTTAATTGAGGAGTTAGTTGATTTAATGAGGAAATAGATTAAATAGCTACTGATTTTTACATAACTTTATTCTTTTGATTTGGAAATAAACAAATGGGAATTTGATGAATATAAAGATAAAGTCAAATAGATATATAGTTTATAGGTCATACACGGACACACACACACACACACACATATATATATATATATATAAGTTAATATGTATGTATATATGTATGTAACTGCCTTTATAATATGCATTTATATTATATACCAAAAATATATATGCATATACTGCAAATTTTTAACATATATATGTGTGTGTGTGTGTGTGTATATATATTGTTACAAATCCTAATAGCTATGTATATGTATACGTATTTTTGTTTATTATTATATTTTTATATATCAAATCTATACATACATATTCAAAATAAAATTTACTAACAAAAAAAGGAAAAAAAATTATAATTCTAATCAAAACTAAACTAGTACTGAATATGATCTATATAATTTGCGCATTTGTTTATAAGGACAAAAAATGGCCTTTGGGTAAATTAAAAAATGATCTATTTTTCTTCTCAAAATTAACCCTTTTGTTGATGATCCAATAATGATATCAGAGCCACCACATGTTATTATGAATAAATTGACCAACACATATGGTAGACCTTATTTGAATTTCACTAGGATGAGTGTTTATGAAAGGGGGTTAAACTAATGAGATTGTTAATCTAATTAAGGAACATTCTTAATAATAGAAAACCTCCCTATTTTTTGTCCTACCTTGCTTGTCAATGTAGTATGTTTATAAGGTACGACCTAAGTGTAGTGCCCACGTTGTGTGTGCTTCAAGTTGATTTGAGTAAGAATTTGAATTAATATGAATGAAATTTGAAAATTGTTTTTAAAATTTAATTTGTAAATGTTAAAAAATAGAAATTTCAAATAGTTCTAAATTTGAATTAATATTTGTAAAACTATAATAATTACTTAAAATTGATTAAATTTAAAATTAAATTAAATTATAAATTTTATAATAATCAAATCCAAATTTTTTGAATTCAAAATTGAAATTTAATCGAGTTTATACTTAAAAGAAAATTAATTATAAGTTGTTATAATTAAATTAAAATATATTCAAAATTATACTGAATTTAGAAGAAATATAATATAAATGTTATAAGTATAATCTCATAAATATTTGAAATAATACATAAGTTATTAAATTTAAAAATTAATTGATTATAGTAAATAATTTTAATGAGTTGGAATTATATTATTCTATAAAAAACTCATTAAGATATAAGGGATGTTTACGGTATATCGAGTTTTGACAAGTCATGGGATGCTACGTACTTATCATCCATTATTATCTATAACACTCAAATTCATTTCTATAAATTATGTATTCATGTGTAAACATTGTTCTCTATTATTTATGAATGATCATTGAGCATACTTAACATGTCTATAAAGCCTTGTATGTCACTGAATAGGTAAGACAAACTATCTAACTTTATTGAGCATGCTCATGGGTCAATACTTGTACTTATGCATCAGAAATGATATATTAACGGTA
The DNA here is from genome assembly GCA_030737815.1 of Allium fistulosum. Taxonomy (NCBI): domain Eukaryota; kingdom Viridiplantae; phylum Streptophyta; class Magnoliopsida; order Asparagales; family Amaryllidaceae; genus Allium; species Allium fistulosum. Next base: position 636,497,656 of record CM060907.1, on the reverse strand, counting down.
TCTAATGTATTTTGCTTGTAAAGCACACTCAATATCACATTAATGATTAAGAGCAATGATTATAATGTTAGAGTTATATATAATATAAATAATAATGTGTTATTCACCATTTATGGGTAGCATAATTCGTCGAGTGCGCTCAAGCTTACAGATACATGATAAATGGATCCTAACACCATATGGCAAATTCTAATATTCTTGCATCTTCCTAGGGGTTTGGTAACATATGGAAAATGATAGAGCTAAGGGTGTTACCTATGAAAAATTACATGATTTATTATATAACTTAACTCTTGTAGGAGAATCTTGTTTAAAATAAAGCGTACTTTCAGTTTTGCTTTCTATTATGTGTACTATTATATGGTGGTATAGTAACAATCCAAATACATTAAATATATACAAAAAGAAAATACTTAGGAAGGGTATTTAATCAATTTCATTGCGAATGTGTTCCTAACCAATTTTGAATCGAACATTTAAGATACTTATCCTTTAATTTTTTCTAGTTAAGATGTATTGAGAAAAGGATATCAATACATCCATTGAGACTACTGTACATAATGTTTTCCATATGATGGATGGTGATTTACAAATGACTATTAGGGACATCAAGGAATTATGTACTTATGGTTGTTTGAAACATTTACAGAATGGCTCAATGATAGTCTTCTATAGGTTGAAATAGATAAGTCAAAATAGAAGATCTGATATAATGATATGCAGTAGTTTTCAAGCTTGATGGTATCGTTGGTCTTAAGTATCTAGATTGTACTTTGATTATGGTCAAATATACGACATCACGGTCATACTACAACCATTGTTGGGTACATGTTGAACTGCTTAAAGTGAAACATTATATAAGAGAGGATTCGTCACCTTCGTTATACAAGGTTAGTATCACTATAATTGGTAGTCAATTTAAAGTCAAAATCTCTATTCGAAGTTAATCGGTTAACCGATAAATGTTATCGGATTGAACTAGCGGCTTTAAAGTGGCAGTAAAAAATTAACTACAAATAGTATTCGAGTTTTTGACCATCAACTAGACTCTAGATATCTAAGTGATATAATGATCATTAGATCAGGTGCATTGGCAATGAGGCAAAAAGGGGGAATTTCAAAAAATCATTTTATTAGTTTTTCACAAATCTTATTTTTGTGTTACATGAATAATTTATTTACACTAATTCATATTTGGAGACCATCAATAAAAAAATTATGCTATAATTTGACATTATTTATTTAATATATATGCATGTGTAAGTTTATTTGGATCAATTAATTTTACATACTACTTTAAAGTCTTTAGTTCAATCCGATAACATTTATTGATTAATTAGTTTACATTTGCCAAATATTTTGATTTTATGTTGACTACCAATTACGGTGATGCTAACATTCAACAAGAAGGAGGCAAATACTCACTTGAGTAGTTTTTCACTTCAAGTATTTCAATATATACTCAACTATGGTCGTAACATGATCGTGATGTCATGATGAATCAAATGATATTCTATTCCAATCTCTATTATTTCTTCTCCCTCTGAACCAACCATGATTTACCATAATCAAAGTACGACCTAATTACTTAAGATCATCGATATTCTCAAGTCCCAAGTCTACTGCACGTTGTTACAACAAGATCTTCTATTTTGACTTAGTTGTATTAACCTATAAAAGACTCTTGTTGAGTTGTTATGTGATTGGCCCAAACAACCACAAGTATGTAATCCCTTGATGTCCCCAATGTTCATAAGTAATTCATCATCCGTCATATGGAGAGCGTTATGTACACTAATCTCATAGATGTATCAATATCCTTTTCCCGATGCATCTTGACTAGGAACAATTTAAGAATAAGTATTTGCATTTTTAATTCAAAACTCATGGTTACGAACACATTTACAACTATAATTGATAAAATAATTTTCCTAAGGGTTTTTTTTACTTATATATGTTTAATTATGTAATTATGTAAATAGGTATGTAACTTCACCTTGTAAATAATCTTGTTCGAAGTAAAGTGTGCTTTTGGTTTTATTTCTTTTATTTGTGTTGTTATATAAAGATATAACTAGGGAAATTAATACATTAAACATATATAAATAGAAAATCCTTAGGATAAGTATTTAATCAATTGTAGTTATGAATGTTTTAATAATAACGAGTATTGAATCGATATTTAAATACTTTCTCCTTAAAAGTTCTTAGTCAAGATGTATCAAGAAAAGGATATCGATACATTCGTTGAGACTAATATATGTAATGCTCTCCATACGATGGACGGTGAATTACTCATGACCGTTGAGGGCACCAAGGTGTTACATACTTGTGGTTGTTTAGAACAACCACAAAACAACTCGATGATATTCTTCTATAGGTTAACACAACTAAGTCAAAACAAAAGAACTCGTTGTAATGATGTGCGGTAGTCTTTAAACTTAAGGGTGTTGTTAATCTTAAATATCTAGGCTATACTTTGATTATGGTCAATCTCATGACATCATGATCATTATGGCTATAATTGGGTATACATTGAACTATTTGAAGTGAAACACCGCTCAAGTGGGGATTCGTCTCCTTTATTGTAGAACATTACTATCATTATAATTGATAGTCAACTTAAAGTCAAAATCTATGACAAGAGTAAAATGATTAATTAATAAATGTTATAAAATTAAATATATGACTTTAAAGTGGTATATGTAATTAACTATAGATATTAGTAGAGTTTTCAACCATTGACTAAACTCTAGATATCTTAGTGATGGTCTGACGACAAAAATAAAATTTGCACAAAATATCATTACAAGCTGTAGCTTAACAAATAATAAAAAATGGATTTCACGTAAATGATCTATAAGCGACTGAACATGTGCCCAATACTATACTTCAACAAAGCATATACAAGCTTCAGTATCTAAAATGTTTAAATATTGATTGAGGACAAGTTCACACCATAGAGTCAACACAACCTTGTTGTTAGTTAATTTCATAGTCAATTTAAAATTAATTTATAAATGTTATAAATTAAGAATAAAATTAATAGAAACATTTTTTTTTAAGTTTTGTGTCATCAATTATTTATTTAAACCCTTAAAAATTAATTAAAGTGATGAATAATTGTTATATATTAATTTAATTAAAGTACATGCTTTATAAATTAATAAAATGATTAATTAATTTTTAAATAGATAAGGCTCGAAGTCTAGAAACCCAGATTAAGGGCTAAATCAATAAAGTGAAGGGGATGGAGACTTGGTCTCTAGATCTAGAGAGATGAGCGCAAGATATTTGTCTTCATGTTGGCTATAAATAGCACACCTTTCAGGTTATCCGTACACTAAGAAAACCCTAGCATCCATTGACAGAAAATTGGTGATGTATTGCAACAGAGTTGCAATCCATGGTCGGGGACAAAGGACTAGAAGTTCATAGAAGCAAATCACTAACAATCTTGACGTCGACAATCGATAGGATTTTAATACAGTAAATTCCATGTTTAATAATTAATTCATAGGAATATATATATATATGCATGTCTCCCAGTTTCTATTCTGTATAAAAATCAAAAAATGAATTTAACTTTAAATAATTAAACTAATATACAAATGCGTTTAATTATATAATACACACACACACACATAAACACACATACACATACACACGCACGCACGCGTGTGCGCACGCGCACACACGCATATATATAGAAATTCAATTTGGATTTAAAAAATACTTTTAAGTTTGGATCTTACATATATATTAAAATTTAAATTATTTTAAATACACACACATATATATATTTAATTTTAAATTATTTTAAACTAGGTTCTTCACAGCTTTAAAAAATAAAAATAAAAACAATATTTTTCTTTCTCGGTTTTAATATTTTTATTTTGGATCTTAGTTAAATGAATATACACATACACACACGTGTAACTTGTAATTTATATAAAAAAGAATCATTTATTTAGCTTATGGCTTTTTAATTTTTTTCCTTTTTATTTTGAAAAGGGTAAAATAATTTAAAATTAAAATTTGAAATATATATAAAAACATTCGTTTATATATATAATACATACAAATTACTTTAAATCTAATAATTTTTTCCATTTCATTCCTTTCCTTTGATCTCCTTTCATTTATCTAGCCCTACTTTCTCACTATTCTCACGAGAGTCATTTAAAAAGATTGTGAATTGGAGGAGATCGTGTGGGATTTCTAAGGAGATCTAAATGGAGCACCGAAACGAGATGGGCTGCTAAGCTCTGAAGGCCCTGATCCATTACACTAACAGATATGCCTTCTTCGAAAGTGCATCCTTAATATATGTTCTAAATTCTACAAGGATCCCATACCCGAACAAGAATAGGCCAAACTTACCACTTCCTCCATCGAATCCATTGCCAATGGAAAAAGAAGCAAAACTATCCAAAATGATCATGATATACCTATATCTATAGTTGAACCAAAACCCAAACAAACACCTGATTCTTCTTCTTCTTCTCTGTCCAGTATAAAGTCCAAATCAAAGCTTGTTATAGGCCCAACCTGATGCAATGCAAGCCAAAAAAGACTTGGGCTTACGAGCTTCAACTTCCAATATGGAAGCATGTTTTGTATAAAGCACCACTAATCAAACAAGCATGACTGTTCATTTGAGTATAAAATGGCTAGTAGTGATTTGATTGTAAAGGTTAACTCTATGATTAAGGCAGAGAAGCTTGTTAAAATACGAGGCTGAGAGAGAAATACATTATGTACTTTCTTCAAATTATATATATATACATGCATAAAGTAATAATATGTATATGTATATCTGAATAATTCTATGTTATATATATATATATATTATTTGCATTTATTTTGGGCTCATACCTCTAATGATCGATATCAAAATCAAAATGAAAGGTTATGGGAATCAAAAGGAAATAAGACAAGAGACAATATTATTATAGTGGTTTGGTAAATCTTTAACTTATGTCCACTTCATCGATTTCATTGCTTGATTGTATTAGACCTACTAATTTAACAAAGAACTCAAAGTTCAATCTCAAAGTACAGAAATGTTAGAGTTTCCCCTTTTCTTGTTGAATACGACGACCTATTTATGTAACGACCCTGGATTTTATATAAATTTAAATTGATAATTAATTTAATTCTTGAATTAAAATTGTAAAATTAATCGATTAAAGTGATGCGAGTTTCCCTGAATTAAAATAAATTTTGTATAAATCATTTAAATTTAAAAATATTGTATATATGTGAATATATATATATGTATTTGAGCATATATGAGTAAATTTAAAATAATATATATATGTATATATATTTGATTTAAATTGTAAATAAATGGTTTAAAAATAAAATTAGAAATTTATATTATAAAGTAATATTATTAAAGACAAAGTTAAAAAGAAAGAAAACATATTCAAGAATGAAACAAGACAAGAGATAACATACAAAGTAGAAACATACAAAATAATAAATATTAAGTTAGAGATTGAAATAGAAATGTATATAAGATAAATTATATAGATTTGTAAAATAGAAAAAAATAAACACATAGATAGTATGAACACTTATAAAAAGTAAACCAAGTCAGGTTGTATAGGAAAAGAAATATACAGTCATGTACAAACTGAATTGCAGAACAAATATATAAAAGCAAGCTACAACCTGAAACAAAGCAAAGTAATAAATATTAGCACACGATTTACATCATTTCAGCTGAGACAAAATATATGTGACTGCATATAGCTTGCAAATGAAGATACTATATATTCAAGTATGATTTAAAATTAGGATAAGTAAAGAATTGTACAAAGTAATAAATGTTAGCCTAAATTGTATTCTATCAGCCACCATAATCTCGAACAGGTACAGCTGAAAATGAGAAAAAATATAAGTTGTACAACATCAATTAATGCAAGCCAAAGTTTATCATCTCAGCCACCACACATATTATCATCAGCCCACCAACGCAAGAAAATCTCTGCGTATAATTGGAAAAAAATATATCTCTATTGTACAAAACATAATATCACTTGTACAAAATAAATATTATCCTGTACAACTCATTTTCTTATATCAACTTCTCATTTCAACTTCGTCCATCAAGAAAAACTGAGTAACCTCTAAAATAGCATCTCAAAAACTTAAAAAAAGTTTCAGTTTAAAACAAAAATCCAACAAATACAATCCATACAACCCAAGGAGGAAACTGAAAAAGATTTCAGCTTGTATTTTCAAAAGCCTGTTTCAAGAAGAACTCTGTTCTTCATTTTAGACAGGTGAGTAAACTAAAGCTTTAACAATTTTAAACTTGATGCATATGGTAAATGTTTGAAGCAAAATTTTGATGCATGTTTGAAATTATATGTGTATGATTGTTTTAAGCTGAATGTATATACATATACGTATATAGAAATTTGGGTGCATGTTCATATAAAAAAAACTATTGTTCTGTTCTTATGGTTCAGGGTCTAAATTTTGCTAGAATCATTAGATCTTCTTCTCTGATCTTCTTTAGGACTTGATGTACAAACAAAGTATGTTTGTTTAAACATAAACTAAGAATTTAATTTTTTTTTTATGAAATAAGTTAGCATATCTTTGAAATCAAGAAAAGACAGTAGAAAATTTATAAAAAGGTAAATCTCAAACATCAAAATTATCTGATTCACTTATATAATAGTACTCACCATCAAAAATCATGATTTTTAAGAGTTAAATCAAAAAATTTAGTTGGGAATTGAGTGAGAAATTGTATGATGAACGGGAAATGGGTTTAAGGCCTTTTCTGGTGATCAACGGCACATGGGTAGTCGGGGTTCATGTTAGAAGTAGCTAATAGGTCAATGATGGTAGGAAAAATGTTCGATTTAATTTCTGATCATCGATGATGGTTAATGAGATCGATTTAGGGTTTTGCTCGAGTTTTTGGTCGAGGTTTTTTTTCTTGGCAAATGGCGGCGTCGTGGTGAGCTTTGAAGGATGCAGTACAGGGGGAATAGCTGGAGTATAGGGAGATGAAGTTTTGGCCAGAGTCTCATGATCATCGGTGGTCTATGGTGGTGGAATGGGTGGTCGATGGTCGATGGTCGATTGTTTGAATTCCAGTTTTAGACGAATGGCTCGTTTTTGATTTATAGCTTGATTGAAGTTGCTGGAAGGTCGTAGTGATTGAGAGGGTCAATTGCGACCAGAGGGAGTCGGCGAAGTTGATCGGAGTTCGCCGGCGTGGTTGTGCACGTGTACGACATTTTCGTGCATCAGGTGAGTTCGCGTGGGGGACTTGGAGATGTTCTCGTGCAACTGGGTTCAGTACTCGGGGTCGAGCTCGAGTTTGTAGAGGAGTTCATGTACCAATTTTTGTACTTGAACTTTAAACTAAAAAAATGAAGAAGAAAAGATGAAGGAGAAAGACTCAGGGAAAGACTCGGGAGAAATAGTGTTGGACTCGGCGTTCAACTCGAGGTAACGGGATTAGTCTGGGGTTGTTTTCAAAAGTTAAAGTTTAAAGTTATTAGTATACACAGTTTTGTTTAAATGCAAGATACAAGTTTTGAGTTAATAAATGGCAAAAGTAATAATTGGAACAAAGGTTAAAGTTAATTATTTTGAGAATAATTAAGTTTTAATTTAATTAATTTATGACATTATTTATTAATTAATTATTTTAAATAAATAATGAAATTAATTAAGATAAATTGATATTTTGATTAACCTTAATTTCTTGAATAAATTAATGTGTTAATAATGATAAATGGTAAGGTTATTAATTAAAGATTTTGATATAAATGAAGATAATTAAGGATAATCACTTATTGTGATTAATTAAGGATAATTAATTAAAAGGTAATTAATTAAGGGTTAATTAATTAATGTAATTAATTAAAGATAATTAGTTAAAGGATAATTGAATAATTAAAGGTAAATTATTTAATGATTAAAAGTTGATTTAATTTTTAATTTAGATTGATTAATTAATAATTGAAGGTTAATTAATTTATTATTAAAGGTTAATTAATGATTAAGATTTGTAAATTATTAATGATAATTAACCAGGATTGGTAATCCATAAGAAATTAATCTGATTTGAATTAATCAGACAATTAACTGATCTTACTTATGAATGTTTGGATTATATGGGATGGTTGAATTGTTTGATATTCCTTGATATGTGATGCTTTGTGATATATCCTGATTTGTGTTGTGATCTATAATTTATTTATCTGGGATGAATGTAATTGATTATCTGTGATATATATATATCTGTGATCTGTGAATGAACAATAAGCGTTATAGTTAATACCGCTTATCAATTATATTTCTGTATTCTGATCTGTGATGATTGAATGATGTTGCACTACTGTGTGAAACCCCTGGACCACACTTTTACACACACAAATATGGATTTCACGTGGAAATGGGTTAAGTCACAAACGATTTAAATTTAATGTTTTTGAAATTGGAATTTTAATTTTAATTGATTTTGGAAATGGATTTGGGTTAAATGTTAAAAACTTTCGAAAAAGAGTTTGTAAGATAAAAGTTATTTTAAATAACTTAATAAAGCTTCCAATTTAAATAATTCAATTTGATTTGAATTCAAGAGTTGGAATTGAATTTCATAATTGGAAATTATGGTTAAAGATGTTATAAATGTGTTTATATGAATTTAAACCATTTTAAAATATTGGTTTGAGAATTTGAATCTAACCCAAAGACTTTAACTCGTATAAATGAATCAGATTTTCCGAAATGAAAACTGTTTGATTTCAAATGATAAAAGCTTTCATATAAGAAATGAAATTCCAATTTAAGTTAAAGGAATTCCAAGTTTGAATTGAAAATGGTTTTCCCAGTTATGAGTGAATTCTTTTTGAAAGCTATGAATTGAATCTGTTTATTTTAACAGATTTAAAATGGTGATTTGTTTAAACCATTCGAAATGAAATTGTTTTGAAAACTATAAGTTAAATCTTTGATTTAAAGATTTAACAAGTTAATCAAATTGAAATGGAATTGTTTTGAAAGACTATGAATGAATCTTTGGAAACGAGTTTTGAAAGCTATAAGTTAAATCTTGATTTAAAGATTTAACGAGTAAACCTATTCAATTAAAATGGAAATTGTTTGAAATCCATGAATGGATCTTTGTGAATGGGGTGAACTTTGTGAATTGAATCTTTTTGTTTAAAAGATTGGAAATGGTAATTTGTTTTAACCATTCGAATGAAAAGTTTTGGGCTTTAAGCTGTGATTTAACTGAGACCCCAGTATCCATATGATTTTTTAATTGCGCTCGTTATTCAGTTTAGCCGGGAGAGGACCTTTGTGTCATATAACCCATTCCGAATAATGATACGACGTATATGGATAGCATTTGAAGACCGGTGGTGAAGACCGGATATTTTTGAAAACGAAAGGACAACTCGTCGAATGTCTCTGCACCGACTGGTCCCCGGTATAGAGATTTTATCACCCTTTGTGATGGTAAGTCCGGACGTGATTAGAAATTATCAGGATTTGCAAGGGCTTCTTTGGAAGTGCCTTCGGTTCCGTTCGATCCCGGAACGGACTTGTATGGATGTGTGTCTGACGTTACACTTTGAGATGTAAAGCTGGTTTCTATCAAATACATTTCTGTTGGTGGCGGAGAATTTATTCTCTTAGCTTAACACCCTTCTCTGAGACGTACGAGCTCAAAGGTTATGTAGTTGATGGTTACTAGTGATACATTCCCAATTTGGTAATGTGGCATACGAAGTGCTATTGATCATTTGTTGATCAAAGCGTGGCTTTGTGAAAAAGCGTGGCTTTGTGAAAAAACGTAGCTTTGTGGATGAGACTTCATCGAGCCTCACAACCTGGTAATGGTCGAAACAGGAATGTTGCGGCAAGGTTTGTAGGGGTCGCGCCCCGAGGGTATGTCCATTTTCTTCTGGATAAAGGGTGGTATCATGGTATGGAGCCCAGATACTTAACTCGTGTGGACACTGTAATTTATTACTGTGCGATGTTGCTTTGTGATCGAGACGTCTTGGATAAAGGTCGGTAACGACCGGGAATGGCATACTCGTGTGGTAGTTACCTAGTTACAGCTTGGTTAAAGCGTGAGGTAGCGTCGGCCTTGTTTAGCAGAGATCCGGTTAGGTTCTCGGGGTGTCTTTCCAGAGGCGTTTCCATTTCGGTAAGGAAGTTCCTTTGCCTGACCATTTGTTGGAAATCCAATTTCCAATACGAACCTTGTACGGTTTTGGTTGTAGAACCTACCATTTACTTATGGTGGTCACCACTGTTTAGATGGTAGCTATAGTAGGCATACAATAATGGTTGTATGCTGGCTAAGATTAATATTATATTTTCGAAATGACTTTCTACACTATGCACTAGTAATAATATCAAAGAATTTTGCTCGTATTAAGCATATTTGACTATCATAAGAAGAAATCTCCTCCAAGTCTGCGATTGCATTGTGTGTATGGCGGGAGGTCTTATGGTAGTTTCATTTTTCAAAAGCATATCGGATTCCTTTTAAAATCTGTTTTATTTAAAGCAACTACTTTTGTTTACTCATACCAGTCCCATGACTGACCCGGAGTTTATTGTTCCCTTCCTAAACTCTAGGTACCCACAATTTTCCACACGGGCAGTCTAGAGTTGGGTTTCTCATATATTCAGGTTTAGTAGATTATCTGGAGCTAGTTCAGTGTTCGGAGTTCATGGATGACCGACGTTGCTTATCTTTGTGGTTCGAGCTTGATGTTGGAGTTGTTGGTCTCCTTCTCTTATGCAGATTATTTGGAGTCATCACCTCCGTTATTTCCGCTGTATCATTATTTATCTCTGATATTGTTGTATTATATTAATATCATTGTTGTATATCATTCTGGATATTGTATTCATTGGAGTTGTATATGATATCATTGATTTCTTTATTCCGCTGTGTTGTTATACTTAATGGTGTTATAAGCTCCGGTGAACCAGATTCGGCGTTTGAATCTTCGGCATTTTGAGTACAAGAGAAGTATGGGTGCCGATTTCCGAAGGCCGATTTTAGGATCATTACAATTTATATTTGATTTGGGTTGTTCCATGTCTCCAGATTCATATGATCTCGTTTGGAAACCGTCAACGATCAAATCCAATATATCAAGAAAGAGATCAGGTCAGAGATTGAATAAATTATAAGGATTAATGGATTGGTATGGATAAATCCATAGATTGGTATCGATCCATGGCCTCAGTAAAATCTTTCTTTACCCTAAAATTCCTTATCCTTTAATTCTACTAAGTTTCAAGGGCGAAATAGCATTTTAGATGGATCAGTATCAATCTATCTTCCATCTCCAAAACTTGTCCTTTTGTTCAACTTGGCTTGAAGGTTGATTGTACTTGATTTTTAAGGGCAATTTGGACTTTCAATGGATCGATATTGATCCATGGACTTAGCCTAAATTTTCTCTTTTTCTTCCTTTACTCTTTATAGATGATCATCTTTGAGTTTAGAGTCCATTCTTTTCATCATTCCGTAGTCCAATTCCAACGAAATGGTTCTTAGGTAAAACATGTGATAATACTTGCCCCCAAAGTATGCTTCTGTGAACACAAAGCATGTTTTGAACCGAGACAAATTACCAAATTTAGATCTTCGCAAATGCTTTCATTACTCGATATGTTTATGTGGAACATTGCATCTTCGTTGAGAATTTCGATACTTTATTCCAAATAATAATAAAGTCGCATCTTCTCGGTAGACATAATATTACATTCCCCTATCCAAACCTTCGTTCATTCCTCTAATCATTGAAAATTATCTGAAAGTTTCCCTAGTCCATGTTCAGTTGTATATTTATTTTTACAATCATTTCCATTTTTGAAAATAATGCTTGATGGTTCGATACTGATCCATGTTAGTTTAGATCATATATGATTAACACTTAGACAAAGGTTTCTTTTCTACTTCACTTTGTAACCAGGCTTGCTCTTCATTTTAAAATCTGAACCTAGAGCTTTTCTTCTCCCTAGAATTCAACCCCCAACCGCCTTCATTTTCAATCACTTATCCATCTCCTTCAAGCGATCAAAGGTAAATCTCTAAGGTTACCGCATCACCCCCACCGACCTTATATCCTCGCTATTGTCATTGCCAGCGTATTGCCTTCCATGTCACCATCAATGGACATTTTTCAAAGAACCTCTATCGACCCATCCTAATCGATTACCATCGATCGATTTTGCCATGGATGCTGAAGTTGAGATGGTGGCGAATCAATGAAGATCGACAATGGGTCAGACTGGCAAATGCAGTGGGTGGAAGTTAGGGTTTGACCATGGATTGAGTTATATTGTTTTAGCGCAAAGCTCCCATGGAATTATCTTCATCATCCAACAAGTTCAAGCATAGACATATCTCATAACTCGAATCCCATCAACTCTTGATTTTTTTGAGTATGAATCTTCACTTCATGAAGATATCACTAACACTCTGGGCTTCCCTTGTCGATAGTTTGAGTTCCAGTTCGTGCTAAGATCCATCTGATGTTGTTAATGTAATTTCAACATATCTGATACATAGTTCCATCATATGACAGAGCTTATTTTCCAACGTGAGTCGGCTTTCTACATAAACTACTTCCATATGCCATGCAAAAAACACAGGATGCAAACACTACATAAGACACAAATACTTCTCCTTATTAATGTATATAATCTGATTATTCAACAAATGTCAACATCCATCAACCGCATGTGGGGAGCAGAGACGTATATGATAGAGTTAGGGGTATGCCTAATAGGAAATAATATAATTATTACATATACCTAACTCAATAATCAATCTTGTTAATGATAAAGTTGTTTGATTTTTATAATATAGTTTATTATATTATGATGTAATTAATTAAGAACTTAATTTAAAGTTTATTAAATAGAAAATCCTTAAATGATATGTTATGTGATAGTTGTTGACTAATAAATTTCCCAATCTCGGAATTAAACTAATGCATTATATTAACAAAAGGAACTTAATAATACTAGGCTTAAAAATGTAAATGAGGAGTAAAACAAGAAAATAATGTAAGTGACATAAGATGTAGAGTGGTTCAGCTGAGATTTTCCTATATCCACTATGAAAATCTCTTATTATGTTTATCTCCTACAATTGCAGGGAATTACAAGAGAATAATATGAAATTTAGCACTTGATTTATAATGATTCTAAACTTAAGAGCTTTAAGAGGAAGTGTTTACTATAATTAGATTTTGAGCTTATAAATTAGCTAAATTCGAATTGGTTTTTAGTCCCTTTGATATGGTATGGCATGGGGTATTTATAGTAGCAAATATGGAGCATGGATGGCTGAGATTGCACAGTAAAGCAAGAGGTAAACGCTCATAGTCATAGATATTGGTATGCGAGTTGATGGAAGCGGTTGTAAAGGTGGTGAGATTCATGCTTGGGTGCTTGCTAGCTGACATTCCATACCAGGTGCAAGCTTTGCATTTAATCTGGCAGCATGCCATAGGAGTAGGCGTGCTTTTGGCAGACATGCTACAGTACCTAGTATAGCTGACCATATAATTTGTCATATAATTTTGCTTGTCCAGGTGGTTAGGCGGATGAGAAACTTCCACGTATAGTAGTGGCAGGTCGCTTGTTGTCAAAACTTGTTAAGAACAAAGTTGAAAATACTAAGGTTGAAGCATGAAGGGATGGGCCAAGAAATTGTGACGAGATAGGCCACTTGGGACTAGTCATAGGCGGACTAATAGGGTTGGGCTATAGATGGATTGCTTTGAGCTGGGTCAAGCCATATAAGGTGGCCATATCGAATTATGCCAGGTCAGGCTAGACACAGGGATTCAGGCCGACCTATTGATTATTGGATTTGCCTGGATGTAACTAGGTTAAATATAGGCCAACTGGAAATGGGTTCGGTTGAATGTTAGATGACTTAATCTTAGGCAGGGCCTTGATGTGCTGGCCAGCTTTATCATACTTGCGAGAAATTTGAGCAATATTTTTCCCCCCGCCCATTTTTGCGAATAAGGGCGGGACTATCAAGTCATAAAGATCCTATCGATCGACCATTGTTGTCATGCGACGTTAGTGAAGTTTCTATTAGTCTATGATTTTTGAATGACTTATTAACATTGGGCTATACATTAAGGCCCAAGTTAGTAACCTTGGGCTTCATATGAAATGCAGAATAATATATATGGGCCATAAGGACTATTACTTAGCTTAGGAGTTTAAGTCATATGCCAGCATTCATGGGATGCCTAGCCCGAGCATGCTATAATGTTGGTCGTTCGGCTTCTATCTCAAGACGTTGCCCATGGGTCTTGTCGGGCTTAGGTGTCGGGGACTTATTTAAATTGGGTTGTTTATATTTCAGATAGCCACCTCTAGATCAACCTCCATCGGTATTTTTAGCCTTAAAGCTTCTGAGTTGGTGGATTGGAAGGTGAACCTAACCAAGAGTTTGGCTAGTTACAAGTGTGATATCAGGATGGTGAGGTACCCTACAACCTTCGATCTACTGGACCACCCTCCCTTAGGCTTTTGCATTTTCTCTTGGCTACTTTAAGGTCGGTGTCATATTGCCTCTCCATCCCTACTTTGTCTTTGTTCTCTATACTTTCGGCTTACCCCTGATCAGTTTACTCCAAATAGCTACTAGTTACTATGTGGGCTTTATGTTGCTTGCGCTGACCTCAACCTTCCTAAGCCAACTGCCCAGTTAGTCAACTGGTTTTCCGGCTGCAGAAGGAAGCCGGGTACCCGATCGGCACATACTTTCACTCTCCGGCCAACACCAAGCCTGTTGTTTTCACGTGTGTTCTTAGCAAAGCCACCCCTGGCTGGATGGGGAAATATTTCTTTGTTCCTCATGGGGTCAACCCCAAGCTAAGGAATACCGAGCTAAGTCTTTGTTGCCCTTCTTTTTCCTTCATCTCTTTTCTTTGCTTAACTTTCCCATTTAAGAGGAACTTCTTTTGACGTTGTCGGCATCGGCTATAGGAGGCTTAGTGACTATATTGATTGGTTAAAGGTGACCACTAGTAATTTAAGGGACTTGGAGGTCTTAGTGACAGATATTAACCTCCATCGGGTCGAGTTAATGAAGGGACCAAAATAGTTTTTGCAGACCGGGCTTCCCAACAAAGAAACTAGAATAGAAAGCAGCCAAGGCAAAACATGATTGCTCCAATGTCAAATTCAAAGACCCTCGGCCCACCCTATTACAAATGAGAACCGGGGGTATGATGACATTATCACAAGTAAGGGGCCTGAATAGTGGCAACAATTTAGCCTTGGTAAGCTAAGTGATGTAGTTTTGATGCCACAGTGGGAAAAATATGACCCACAACAGTTGGTTGAAGTCCCGCCCCTTGTCAAAAAGAAAGGTCGAGCCGGTACAAATGGTAGTTTACTTGTACTTGAACTTTCTTTTTTCTTTCACTTGAACTAACTAAGGCTTTCTTTGTTGTTCCAGTGGCCTCCAAGCTTACTTTCAACGCCTTCGACGACCTTGACTTCACTGTTCAAACTGCCTTGACTTCTATGCCTTCCCAAAGTAGGCCGGGAGCTCATCAATGTGACCCCCATCCTAAACAGTCTCTCTATCACTCCATCGACATTAATAAGAGGAAGATAGACGAGGTCGACATGTCCTTGCCTCCTAAGGTCGCCCCTCCTTACTTCAAGTTCCTTTATATTTATGACATGGAGAGGCTAGCCGCTATGAATGATGCGGTGCCATCAGGGTGTGTATATTTGGATATCTCTCATGTCATGGATGTCGAAGATCTAGATCATCTACCAATGACTTTCCAATTATGTCCTCGAAGACCCTATCGTACCTCCAACGAGCTAGAAACGGTCGGAACCAACACTCTCTGGAGTCCATGGCGAATGCACTAACCCGGGACACCTTGCTAGTAAGTCGCCAACTTTGAATTTTCTTCTTGTTACTTTGTTATTTTTCTAACTCTAGTTGTTCAGGCTAAATACCGCTCCATTCGCATACGGGAGGAGGTTGAGTAACTCCAAAGAGAGTTGGAGGCCAAAGAAGGTGCTCTGATGATTGCCAAGGCTGAGGGCGCTAATGCAAAAGAGGTGGTGGAGATGGTTGGGAAGGTAGTGAGGGTGGAGGTAAAGGTGAGGGAGAAAGCAGAGAAGTTGGATGCGGATCTCAAGGAGAGTTTGGAGAAGGTTAAGAAGGAGGCTAAAGGTCTGTGAAATAACCTGAGCCGGTGCTAATCTAGATGTTTGTCATCCGTAGATATGGAAGCCACTATGAAGGCAGAGGAGAACAGATGGGCGATCCAGCTGAAGAACCCGATGAAGACCCTATTCAGGGAACAATACCGCTTCATGATCTCCATGAGCAAATTCAAGGTCGAGGCCCTTGCCCAGACGTAGGAGGAGGTGAATGCTGAGATGAAGCCAGCTAGGATGGTCATGCTGGTATCTTTACACTGGACCATTAGACTCCTTGCCTTTATCAATTGATGAATTGGTTGTATAGATATTTTTCTTTTTTCCTTTGGTACGCCTAGCGGTGCGGGCTGTATGCCCTATAATTTTAGGATGAATGAATAGAATGTATTTGTTATATGAAATTTGTATAAGTAATTTGCTACTTTATCAGTTTGTGTCCGTCTGCGCTTGATTTATAGTGTAGCTTACTTTGAGTAGCCAGTATAGTCCTTTTACTGTGTATACTTAAATATTTTCACAAGATAGATAACATAGCAGTATGGTAATGGAACGGGCGATGAGAGCATCCCATTTATGTGAACCATGTACTTAGCTGTTTGTGAAACACTTGTCGATATTAAGCCGGGGTAGCATATAGGCCCGGACATGAGAGTATGCTAGAGAGCCCGGTCATGATTAAGAACCAAGGCGGGCATATGGTTGCTAGGCCTGCTTGCATTCTATGATGTTGGGTGGTCCATTCACGAACTGGAGCGTTGAGTGACTTGGGGTTTTCCTGGGTGATTTGCAACAAGATTGTGGTAGGAAGTCCCGGCTTGAACCTTAGCATTAAGTGGCTCGAGGGTTCTCCTAAATGGCCATAGCCAGTTGATATAGTAGAAGATGGCCCCAGAACAAACCTGACGCTGAGCGGCTCGAGGGTTCTCCTGGATGACATGCGACCAGTTGATATTGAGCCAATTAATTTTTTGTAGGTGCACTATGAATGCCGAACTTTAGCATCACTCGTGGTAACAACGCCAGTCTCGACAATAGTGCCTCATCGCATCAGATGGACGGGTGGCATCATGGGCAAGGGATATGTGACCATTGCGTTTGTGTCTCCAATCGTCGATGCACCCCAACACAAAGGGGAAAAATGTCTTATGCAAACTCACGGGCCAGGTGGGCATTCCCCAAGTAAGGAAGTGAATGCATAGTGATTCAATCTTATTGGATAGCCTAGCAGTCCCTAAACAAGGAAGTGAATGCATGATAATTCACCCTTGTTGGATGGCCGATCGATAAGGAAGAGAGTATGGCTCGTGCGGTCCTTGGCGATAAAGGCCAGCGGTCCCCAAACAAGGTAATGAGCATATAATAACTAATTCTCATTGGATAGCCTATAAAGGTTTTGGTCCGAGAACAAGAAAGTGAATGTAGGGTAATTCACCTTATTAGATAGTAGCCCGACAAAAAGAGGAGCATGGCTCTTGCGGTCCATTTGGACAAAGGTCGGCAATCCTCTCGGAAATCCTCGAACAAGGTAACAAGCGCATAATGACTCATCCTCATTGGATAGCCTATAGAGGTAGCGGTACCCAAACAAGGAAGTGAATGCACAACAATTCACCCTCGTTAGATTGTCAGTTGGAAAGGAGGGAAGGGAAGGCTCAGGTGATCCTATGTGACAGAGGTCAACAATCCCTAAGCAAGGAAGTAAGCACATGATAAATCACCCTCACTGGATAGCCTTGGTGATCATGTTGAACAAAGTTGGCTCTGGAGTCTTCGTTGTATTCTTCACAGAGATGTATTTCTTAGTCTTATAATTATGACCGGCTTTCATATATGATAGCCCCGAAAGGGCATGGTATTCCAAGTGCAAGGAATGTGGATTCTGTCTTGGTGAGAAAGGCGACAAGCTCCATTTGTCAAGGCAGCACTGATAACGTACGACTCCTCCCAGTTCAGTCCAAGCACTCCTTCAGCCTAGTTCTTTGTATTTGCAAGCACCTGGCGTAGATCACCGACAATGAACTGCTAGAGCCTTACCCTTGAGTTGTAGTGTTTGGTTATCTTCCTCTTGTAGGCTTCAATGTGGAGATTAGCTTTAGCTCATCGTTCTTCTACCACATCGAGCTCGAGCTTGAGTAGCTCATTGTTTTGTTCAGGCTCGTAAGTAAGATATCGGGGCAAGGGGACATCTACTTCAATGGATAGCATAGCTTTATACCCATAAGTAAGTGAGGAAAGGGTATGGCCAGTTGAAGTGAGGCTATATGTGTGATAGGTGCAAAGAACGAGCGGTAGTTCTTTAATCTAGTTTCCCTTAACTTTTGTGAGGCACTACTAGAGTGTTGATTTGATGGTTTTGTCTACGACCTTAACTTGTCCATTTACCCAAGGATGGGCAATAAAAGAGAAGCATTTCTCGATCTCGTTCCTTAGGCAGAAGTCTTAAAAGAGACCACTTTCAAACTGAGTGCCATTGTCGGTGATAATATTCTTTGGTAGACCGAAACATTTTTGATGATAAAGTTAAGTATATTGGGACACTGACCCCAATAAGGGGTTTGGGCTCGACCCATTTGGTGAAGTAGTTGATGGAATATGGCGTGAATGTACCCACCCTTAGCATTTGGCAACTTTCCTATCAAGTCAATTCCCACGTCTCGAAAGGCTATGACGATGTCATAAGGTAAGAAAGGTAGGAGAGGATATGGGGATCTTGGCAAACCGTTGGCATCGATCGCACTTTTTGGCATGGTCCATTTAATATATGATCATAGTAGGCCAATAATAGCCTTGTCGAATGACCTTCTTTGCTAAACTCTACCCCGACATAATCCCTATAAAACCCACCATGCAGCACTTCTAGGATCTGTTCGGCTTTGTCTGCAAATATATACTGCTTAAGAGGGGTTCTTTACTTATTAATAGCCAGTAATAGCCTTGTCGGTTGGCAGGAAGTTCTTTACTTATTAAGTACTTGATCAGGGGCGCCATTTAGTTGTCCATGGATGACATATCAATCTCCACTATCGTCACCCCTAGCTTATAGCAAGGGTTGCTTCGAATCTCCAATGAGATCCAAAAGTGGCTTCTTTTAGGTTGCTTGCTGCCTTAGCCAACTGATTGGCCTTTGCATTTTGCACCCTGGGCATCTGCTCCAGTTAAAACTCGATGAACACGTTGATTATCTTCTTGGCCTCTACAATATATAAGGCTGGTGTTTTGCTCTTGACTTGGAAGCGCTCACCAATTTGATTAACGACCAATGACGAGTTGCTAAATACGTAGATGGAATCCACATGTAACTCCTTTACCATCCTTAGACCTTCCAGAACACCATTGTACTCAGCTTCATTGTTAGATTCATTAAAAGTGAGGTAGACTGCAAAAGAAAGTTCTCTTTCTTAGGGAGTGACAAGGACCATGCCAGTCCATGCCTCTTTCTCATTTGATGCCCCTTTAACATATAGGTGGTAAGCTTACTGATTGGTGATGGTCTCTTTTTCATCGTTATCCGAGCTTAAGCGCTTAGCAATGAAATCTTCAATGGCCTAACCTTAATAGAAATGCAAGCTTAGAATGAGACGTGATGTTGCTAGAGCTCGATGGACCACTTTTGTAACTAGCCCACTATATCAAGTCAGTTGAGGATTGCTTCAATGACTGGTTGTTCAGTACCTTGAAGATGACCTTGAAAATATGACTAGAGTTTCCAAGCTACCATGAGTAGACAGAATGCGAGCTTCTCCAGCCATTTGTATCTTCTTTTGAGGCCTAACAACATTTTGCTAACACAGTAGATTGGCCATTGAACCTTCTCATCTTCTCCGATCAATGCAGCGCTGATGGCGTGGTCAAACACTACAAGGTAAAGGAATATATCCTCCCTATCAACGGGCTTGGATAGTACCGGGGGTTGCTAATTGTTGTTTTAGTTCTTTAAATGCTTTTGTGCACTCTTTGCTCCAAGCAAACGACATTCCCTTCTTGATAAGGTCGAAGAAGGGTAGACACCAGTCCGTAGCTATAGAAACGGCCCGACTCAAAATTGCAACCATCCCGTCCAAGCTTTGTGCTTGCTTCATAGTTTTCGGGACTTGCATGCCTTGGATGGCTTGGATTTTGTCGAGATTGGCTTCAATTCCCTTGGCGCTCACACCATAGCCAAGGAATTTTATGGAACAGACGATAAATGAGCATTTTTTCGGGTTCAATTCATCTTATATTAGCACGCAAAAGTCTCAGTCGGGTTCTGTATATGCCCCTCGGCCTTCTCTTACTTTAACAACATGTCATCCACATACACTTTCATAGACTAGCTGATCTATTCTAAGAACATACGTTTGATGAGCTATTGATAGGTGGCTCCTGCATCCCGTAACCCAAAAGGCATGGCACGATAGCAATATAGACCAACATTTGTGATGAATGAATTATGCTCTCAGTCCAGGCCATGCATGGCAATCTGATTGTACCCAGAATAAGCATCCATGAAGGTGAGGAGCTCATGTCCACTAGTCACATCTACTAGATGGTCGATGCGAGGCAATGGAAAGTTGTCTTTGGTGCAGGCTTTGTTCAGGTCGAAGTAGTCAATGCAAGTTCTCCAAGACCCATTTGGCTTTCTGACTAGCACCGGGTTAGCTACCCAAAGCAGATAGTCTGCCTTCTAGATGAAGCCATTGGCTAACGACTTTTCTACCACTTCTTTGAGAGCTCGATGCCCTTTTAGGTTGGCTGGTTGATGCTACTGATAGATGTGGCAGCTTTAGGATCAGTGTCGAGTGCATGGAAAATGATCCTATGATCAATTCCAGTCATGTCGATCTACTCCCATGCGAGACTTCTTTTATTTGTCATAAGAATTTGATCAACTCATTTCTAACCTATGAGCTATGTTCTATGCCGATTTACACAACTCTGCTAGGGTTGGCGTAGCCTATAGATATAAACACCATTGGATTAGCCGTCCCGCCTTCAATGTTTGAATCTTCCATGCAGGGATCGAGCGGGTCATCATCAGGATCTAAGCTAGTTTCCATGTCATATTGGTCTAGTGTGTAAATCATGCACTTTGTGACATTCCCAGTAGGAACCAACATCTATGCTTGAGTCAAAGGGTTGAGGATGCCCTTGGCTCTCATAGATGAGTCTGTTGGCATTAATAGGGTAGGAGTTGTTGTGTTGGATGTCCCACTTGCTATAGGGCACGAATTGCTCATTCCATGTTGTAATGAGCTCTTTATTCTTTGGGGAGTGGCCAAGAAGATATTATTCTTGCCATCCCAATCTTCATTATGGTAAGCGGTCCCAGCATGACCAAAAGCACTACTGAGCTTGAGAGTACTCTTGGGTGACACATGATCAGTTAATGCAGCATTACTGCTTCTTGTGGTCCTGGTACGAACCGAAGAGATAATGGGCTTAAGGTTACTCTTGGGTGACACACAATCGATAGTTGTCTCTTCAAGGGAAAGGAAAGTCCTGGCACGACTGTAAGTGCTATTTAGTTCGACCACTCTCTTGGGTAACAAGTTGTTGATTGTCATGGCCTGATCAGGTATGTTGTTGCCCACATGGGGAGCTCCTAATGTTGATGCTTTGGCTTCAAGGCTGGGGCGGTACTTAAGTGCTAACTGGCTTGAAGGTTCTCTTAAGTGACACGCCACTGACAGTTGCTAGTTCCTACTGAAGCATGAGGATACTGTTGTTAGCTTTCCTAAGGGAGGTCCCATAACACTCCAATTCCGCAAGTTTTGATCATCTCATTAAGAGATTGTAAGTAGAAGGGCAATCAACTACTACAAATTTTATCTGTATTTTGTAGTAAGAGGATCTTTATCGGATGTGGTCATGAGGGAGGTGGTATCCTTTGGAGCATTGCACACACCCCCAAAGTTATATATGGGAAAGGTGTAGGAGGTAAGGCTGGAGGCAGGGAGCTTGAGAGCCTCGAATACATGCTTGAACATGACATTGACTAAGCTTCTCTCATCAATGAATACTCGATGCACATTTAAGTTGGTTATTATAAGAGTGATGACCATAGGATTATGGCAAGTATAAGAGAAGGGTTCCCTATCTTTCGCAGTGAACACGATAGGTTTCTATTTCCAACCCAGGTGCTTTGGACGCTCGGTGCTGTAAAGAATAAATCTGTCCGACTAAACCCACTTCTCGTTGATAGTGGGACTGTGCTCCCCAACTACTTCAAACCACATGTTGGCCCTCGTATATGGTGAAGATGTTGGTGATGGCTACAACATTGTTGTTAGGTTGCTGAAGTAGTGCCAAATAGTTGTTGTGAGTTATCCTTTATTCCACTTGATGCCAAACAAACTCTTAAAGCTTCCCTTCCTGATCAGCCTTTCAATCTCATCTTTGAGCACCCAACACTCATTGGTGGATGACCATTGATTTGATGGAACTGGCAATATTTATAATTATCACGAGGTTCCTCCCTTCTTCCACCTTTGGTGGCAGTCAGTCTTTTGAATTACGCCTGGTCCCTTGTTATGAAATATGTTATTTCCATATCCCTGTTCAGGGTAGCATAGTTAGTGTACCTGCATTGGGTGTCATTTTCTGCCTTTTGGTGTTGTTCTATTGACTATTTCCTCGTTGATCGGCAGCGTCGTGGGGAGCGGCTTGGCTAGTATACTGGGTTTCATTATTGGTATTAGAAAGATCAGCAAACCTCCATCCTTATAATGCCATTCACCTATGAAAGAAGCTAGTTGGGGATGTAGCTGATTACTTTTGGAGTTCCTTCCACATTCTCGACTTGTACCTGACTCCTGAGCAGAGGGCCACAACCAAGTTATTCTTGTCAACACCTCTAGCCTGAGTGGATTCCTTATTGAAGTTCACACATAACCTAAGACTCTCGATCGACGCATGTCTGATATTACCCAGCTCACTGGCTATCATAACATGGGTCTTTAAGCTAAAGAACTTGGCCTTGAAGTCTGCACATAACTAGGCCCAAGAATGGATGCTACCCGGTTGTAGACGTAGAAACCAACTGAAGGTGGGTCCTGTGAGAGTGGAAAGGAAGAGTAGGCACTTTGCTCGACCGGAAAGCTGGATGGCATAGGCGATGGAGTTGAGTGCCGTAATGTGATCTAAAAGGTCAACACTCTTATAGTACTTATCAATAGGCGACAAGGCATACCTCTAATGGATGTAAGTGTTCAGAATTTCCTCGAAAAATGGCTCTCCATTCTTGTCATAAAAACTTCGCCCCTAGCATTCCAGCTTGCATTCTATTGAGATGCTAGCGAAGGAGGTTTATTTCCTCCCAGAGGCTAGCATCAGCCTTTATGTTGGATAATCTGGTCCACGACCGGTTATGGGCTCAACTGGCGTCTTATGGAGTGGGAGATCATAAAAGATGAGGTAATGGAGAGTGATGGTGAGTTGGAGTGGGAGACCTCCTTTCTCTATGCATAGAGGGCGACCATGAATGACCAGCCCATCCCTTCCTTGATTAGATCTGACTGCACCCCTATGTGATCAGGAGTGCACTGATGGTGTAACGACCCTAATTTGAGATATATCTGACATAAAACTAAAATATGATTGTAAACAGGAATATATTGTTTAAATGTAATTTCGGATTCTAACCTAGTTCTCTTTCCAAATTAATGTGGAATTTAGATCAAAATGTGTTGGAAAAATAAAATAAATATAAGACTTCAAAGTACTTATATTATTAAAAGGAATTTTTATTGTGTATAATTCAATATTCTAAATATGGCAGAAAATTAAAAGCAAATGGAAAATGAGAAAGAGGACAGTTTTGCAAACATTAATTTGAAATAATAGGGTTTAAATTAAAATGGAGAATTTAATTACGTTGGTTTTTATCTAAAATAAAAGGGGGAATTTTGAAAGAAATTGAACAAGTGAGAAAAAATGATAAAAGATTTTAAAGTAAAATAAAAACCATAATTTATGAAACCATTCTTATTTTATAAATTAGATTTGGTAACTTACTTTTGTTTATAATTCAACAATGGCAATCAATAGAATCTTAGTCTTTGTTAAATTAAATTTGGTAATAAAAAACCTCTATTGCAATTAATTAGAATTAATAAGAACAGAATTCTTATTGCTAAAAATTTGAATTGATAATTTAAGGCTATCAATTGCAAGTTAAATAGGATGAATAAATTGACATTTTTTGTGGTTAGGATTTGTGTAGATAAGTAAATTAATTTCATTATTAATTGTAAATTTAGAAGCCTTAAACCTATTACCTCGAAAAATTTGATAAAATACATTTTTATTCATTACTAATTGAAATCTATAACCCTTGGCCCAATACCCAAATTATAAAAGGGTGAATGGCCTGGAAAAAATGAACTATACATTCATTTCCTTTTCCTCACTTCAGAAACAAAGTCTGTAACTCCTCCTCCTTCTCAACTTTCAAATCCTAGAAATAAAAATCAGATCAAATAAAATCCTAAAAATTTGTAAACTTAAATTTAAGATTCTCTACAATCCTCTCCACCTTATAGACCTAAAAAGGAGGATCTTTGGCCATGGTTGGAAGTCGAAATCGTTAGAGTAGCAAGAGGAAAGTGAAATCTGAAGCTGAAAATGTTGGTTAGTAGGAAAATCATAACTAATTCCACAAAAATCATAAAAACTAGAAATTATGATATGTTGTACGTTACACATAAATACACCTTCTGTAAAAAAAATTGTAGGAATATATTGAGTTTTTCTATTTTAAATCACAGCTGCATTGAGGACGAAAATGCAAGAAGTTTCATTGAATTGATGCATGCAATATTGAAGTTTTGGATGCTAAGGTGAGTTGAAACTCACATCTTATTCTAACAGATCTTGCATGTTGAAGTGGTTTGATTAAATGTGAATTTTTGGATGATAATTGGTTGCTTTCTTGATAATTGCTTTATTGAAAACAAAAATGGAACAATGTCAGTAACTGTACACTGTAAATTTTCCACCTTATTTCTATCACTTGATGATATAGAATGTTTTCCTAGTGCATGCATTAGTAAAATAGAGTTGTATTCATAAATTTGAAGAAGGAAAGAAAATAGTGTACTGAAGTAATCACAAAATCATCTTCTCTTTTCACGAATGATGCTATAAATTGTTGTTGTTTGAGCATGCAATCGATTCAATGGTTCGTAAATGCAAATTCGGGTCGTCGGAAGGCGAATAGGGGTATTATGTTATGGTGGAGGATTGGGCACTGCCTCGAGCATGCTTCAGGCAATGACATCGGTCGACCAGTGCACCAAGATCGGTCGATCGATCATGGTTCTGGAGCTTGCTCCAGGTTGTGCCTCTCCTCCCCTACCCTTCTCACTTCACTTGCACTTTGCTTTGATGTTTGCACTACTTCTTGTATTGCTGTGAAGCTTGTTCTTGTAATGATTATCTATACCTATTTCTAGGTTTTGAATTCTCTTTTGATGCTTTCATTTCCATGGAGGCCAACTCTATGGATATAGTACCAAACATACCATTTTCATGTGCTGAATTTCAAATGTTTTGCAAAGAAAATATTTCCATGCGAATTGATTTTCTATATACACACATACAACATATATATTTTATTAGAAATGATTCTTGGAAAAGTAAATATATATAAATACTCATATTCAAATTGTTTGTGAAGCAAGATTCTATGTATATATACATATATACAAACAAAGCTATCTTTTCCTACTAATTATTTCTATTACTTTTAAACTAATATTTCAAAATATATAAATTTCAAAACAAAACTATTTTCTATAAAATGCACGTCCTCAGTTGAATGAGAAATTGAATTAAATGGTCTAGTAAAACAAGTGGTATGGAACGCCTTTGTTTACTTCATAGATTAATTCTCGGGCTTATTCGATTGAACCCTTATTTACACACGATTGGAGTTCATTGACTTGTTTAAACGTTTAAGTAAACTCGTGTGGTATGGGACGCACAGTCGTTACTCGAATGATTACTATTCGAAAGTATATATAACACTTGTTTTGATGAGTTTAAAGGCTCATCTTCTCTGATTAGTTTACAGGCGGATCTTATGGGTTTACCGACCCATTTTTTAGTACTCGTTTATAGGCGAATTTGGTAGGTTTACAAACCTATCTTTACATGTCTATAGGCATGTTGATCGATTTACATGCCCGCTTTATGGTAACATGTTTACAAGCGTGTTCGATGAGTTTACAAGCTCATCTTATATTTAACGCGTTTACAGGCGTGTCCCTTTTTTATTTCTGAATTTCCTATTATAAATTTTTGGATTTTTATGAGATTTGACTTTTCACCAAAACTTCTTTGAAATATACTTATAAAAAGTTGATTTATTAATTGTCATTTTTGGTGATTTGATTTCATGACACATGAAACATTATTTATGGCTTAACACTGTATTGGTGGTATATCACCATTGAGATTTATTATACTATCATAACAACATCAGTATGATTTAAATTAAAACTAGACTGACCCGTTTATTATTTTATAATACTCAAGTCAGATCGAGATATTTCAGGCACTACAGCATGACGACCTCTAGAGTTGGATTAGCCTGGTGCTAGTTATATGTACATTAGTATATTAGTTTGTCTAGACCTATGAGTAGCTTATTTTGTATGTTGAAATAGAGACTCCATTTGATGTATATTATTTTGGGTCGACATGTATGTATTATAAGTATGGTGTGGATCATTTATGATCACCATTTTGTAGACTACTCCATGTTTTGTATACATGTTCCCTTCAGCTTTATATGATATGCATATTCTTCTGTCGTGCTCTGTGATCTGTAATAGTTTATATTATTTTGGACTGTTTTAAGCCACCATAATATTATTTTGCGCCTACATCGTACACATCGAATCCACTCTCATAAGAAAAAAATTGTCACCAAATTTGACATGTTAATACTCGACCAAAGCAATATTTACGGATGGTCGCTCTTAGCCACCCTCATTCTCTTCTCTAACAGAAAGTATTATCTAATAATATCCTTTGTTAGTGTGGGTATAAAGGGGGGTTATAGATGGGCCCCTTTGGCTCTCTAAGACTCTCAAACCTCAAGTCTTCGGTCCCATTTTCCATTTAGAGGCATTCAAAAGCTAACTGCCATTCTATCAAAGAAGAACGGCGATGCCTAGGTTCAATGTGGGTAGCCATCTCCGGGTTGATGTCAATATCGTAACTGGCCCATACACAACATGTCTTCTTGGAGGAGCATGAACACAACGACCGGGGTTATAGGTACCACTCTGCCCCGGGCCATGGCGATGTTCATGAGGTCATAAGCATTGGAGAGAACACGGTGGAGAGGAGTTAGTTCAACTACTAGAGGGGATAGTGAAACAAAGTTCATGGTTGTTTAAGCATCCAACCTCATCCTCAAGTCCTGTACTTCATGGGCTAAAGCTCCCACGTTGATCAAGCCTTGGAGCATACTTCGCCACATGTCATTGTTAAGACGAGGGATGGTACTGGCAGCGCTATCGAAAGTGTTACCATTAGTCTCATGGTCATTAGAGTTAATGACTTCATTTTCACCATTAGGATTTGACATGGTAAAACATGAAAGAGCGTGTAGACAAGAAAAAGTGAAGAAAGGTAAGATATTTTAGGGGAGGCCTTCCTTATAGCGCCAAAATGTTGACTAATAAATTAGCCAACCTCGAAATTAGACCGATGTGTTGTATAGCAAAAGGAATTTAGTAATACTAGGCTTAAAAATGTAAAACGAGGAGTAGCAAAGAAAATAATGTAAATGACACAAGATGTAGAGTGGTTTGGTAAAGGTTTGCCTACGATCACTAAGAAAATCTCTTACTATGTTTAACTCTTACAATTACAAGGAATTATAAAAGAATAATAAGAAATTTATCACGTGGTTTACAATGATTCTAAACTTAAGAGCTTTGGAAGGAAGTTCTTGCTGTAAATGGATTCTAAGTTACTAGATTAGCTAAATTCTAATTGATTTGCAACCCTTTTGAAGTAGTATAACATAGGGTATTTATCGTAGCAGATGTGGGCATGGATGGCTGAGATTGCACAGTAAAATAGGCGGGAAACACTCCTTGTGGTAGACCTAGGCATGTGGGTTGATGGAAGATATCTATAAAGGAGGTGAGGTCGCATCAGCTGGTACTTGCCAGCTGACATTTTGTATTAAGCATGTGCTTTTCATTTAATGTGCATTTATTGTGGCGACATGCTACACGAGTAGGCATGCTTTTGTCAGACATGCTACAGAGTACAATTGGTCATACTATTTGTTGTTTACTTTTGCTTGTTCAGGTGGCTAGAGTGATAAGAACTTCCTGCGCGTAGTAGCGGTTGGTGGCTTATTGCAAAAGCTGGTTGAGAACAAAACTAAAAATGTTAAAGCTGGAGCATGAAGGGATGGGTCGAGACATAGTGATAAGACGGGTTACTTAGGACCAATTGTATGTGGGCTAAGAGAGCCAAGCCACAGAGAGTAGCTTTGAGCCGGGTCAAGTCATATGAGGTGGTCGTGTCGAATTATGTCAAGCCAAGCCAGGAACAGGGATTCGGACCAGCCTATTTGTGACTTGCTTGCTGGATTTGCAAAGATGGAACTAGGTTAAATGCAGTCCAGTTGGAATTGGGCCAGGCTGAGTGCTAGCTTACCTAGACTTAGGCCGGGCCTTGATGTGCTAGCCAACTCAATCATAATTGCGAGAAATTTGAGTAACAATAGTACTTGCAATATATTGTAAAAATGAGAAATTTATCACATTAAAATAACATATTACCTTAAATATTCTTAGTCAAGATGTTTTAAGAAAGTATATCGATTCGTCGGTTAAGACTAGAGTACATAACGCTCTCTAAATATTGGGTGGTTTATTACTCATGCCAGGAAGGGGAACCAAGAGGTTACATACTGATAATTATTGGTTAATGTAAAGACCGTGATTTTGACTAACATTATTTAGGACATTTAATTAAATAAATTAAATGAAATAATGTAGATGAATAAGGGATTGAGATTTGTAAATTAATAAAGGAGTTGCGCCTTAATGGATATATAAGCAAAAGAGAATTAAAGATAAATAAGTAGGAGGAATATGATAAGGGAAAAATAGGAATTGACTTTGTTCTTATACCCTAAACCCTTCCATCCATCATTTATCATTCATTTCAACATTTATAAACAAAACTAAAACCCCAAGAGCTTGGCCGGCCACCATTAAGAAGAATCAAAATAAGATAAGCTAGGAATCAAGTAGAAAGCTTAAAGAAATTAATCAAATAGCAAATCTCAACCTTCTTAACACCAAGCTAAGGTGAATAATTCGATTTTCATCTCACTTTTGTTAAAGATTTTAGTTTCAAGGTTGGATCCAAATTACTTTTGCAAATAAAATGCCATGTTGTGTTTGTTTAAATGGATATATATGCTTGTTGATGATTTACGATGTTTCATGTAGATTTTATGATAAGTTTAGATTGGAAAACCTATTAAATGACATCCAAATGATTTGCATTTTTGATATATGGTCAAAAATAGTATTTAGAATCGGGTTCCAAGTTTTATAATTTTCCAAGTTATTGTGGATTTATTATGAATTTTATGTGAAAGAAAATAGTTAATATTGGGTTTAAATTATTTAAGGTAACTATATGTTGATTTCGGGTCTGAGATTTGTATATGTTAGAAAACATATTAAAAGTGAATTATGGTAGTTTTTGGGGAACCTTCCTAAGTATTTTATTATGGTTATAAAATTATTTAAGTTAAGAGACTAAAATGTTTTATATGTTTTATTAAGGAGAATGGCTTATTTGTTAAAACGTTTTAATTGATAATCTTGAATTCAACTGTTTTTTGGAAAAAGATTTTGATAAAGAAATGGCAACCAATTACATTTTGATTAAGGCAGATTAGGTAAAAAGAAATTTCTTTGAAAGGCTAAAATTCAGTTTTGCTTGGAATTACCACTTTGCCACTTCCATCTGTTAGCTTTCGACACCATACCTTCGCTTATGAACCCATTCGAAACCAATGCACGTAGTATCAAGCAATTGATACGTAGTGCATTGGAGAAAGGTGGAGGGGATCGTGTCGAAACCATGCTTTCGAAGGGGTAAATTTTTTTCTTATAAGCTTTCGAATCCACTACCTGTCTTTGCTTTTAAGATGCTTTCGAAGGGGTGCTTTCAACTTGTCTTTGTTTTAAAACAATTGCCTTTGATTAGAAAAGAGCTTTCGAATGAGTTGCCGTTTATTTATATTCTAAAAGAAGCTTTCGAAAGGATAGCCGTTGTTGAACTTATTTGTAACCCATGCTACCGCATTCCTACCTTTCGAATTAGATAAGGTCGCTTTTCTTTATAGCCTTAAAACAACATATTCGAAAAGGTGCTTTCGCCTTTTACTTTGAAGCCGCCTTCTCACTGTTTTCAAACGGGTCATATAGCTGCTTTCAAATGGTTTTGGAGGCAATGGTTTCAAAAGAGTGGGTTTCAAAACTATCCTCTTTTCTTTTGCTTGGGATTAATGCTTTCACCCCTGTTTTCTATGACCCTATAGTTATATTATATGTTAAACCCAAAGGTTTCGAAAGGAATGAGTTTAAATAGTTTTGAAGCAATGTTTCCACAAACCCTTACTTGAACCCAAATGCTTTCGAAAGGTATGCTTTAAGTTTTTCGTAGGGGAGGTCCCCAATGTTTCCGAAAGGAATATTTTAAGTGTTTGAATGCAACATTTCCAATGCATTCTAAAAATGTAACAACCCGGATTTTGGAGATTACCGTTAATATTAAATTATAATGCAAATAATAATTTAATATTGTGATTATAAATGAATTGGAGGAATGAAATGTGAGTTAATATTGTTTATTTTATAAAAAAACAATGTTTTGATGAATAAAGCTTGGGTTTTTAATTTATGTAAGTTAATTCATCTCATAAGATGTTATTTCAATATATTGATGGTTGGAATAAATATAAATGAGTGAAAATAAGCTTAGAATATTTTATTTGTGATATTGGGTTGAAAATAAATGATGTTAGTTATTTATTGAGTCAAAATGGGAAGTATTGGAATTTTATCCCAATAATAGCCTTTTATAGTGAATAAAAAGGGCAAATGAGGAGAAAATGAATTTTTCGATGTGTATTAATGATTGAAAATAGTGTTGTAATATTTTAAAAAGTGTTAAAACATTTAATACACTTATTTGAGTTAAGAAATAATTTTTATTTGACTCAGATTGTTTAAAATTGTGGTTTTTTGTCTAAAAATAACAATATTGTCAAATATTGTGTAAATTAATAGTTTATTGGGAAAATAATATTTTTAAGTGTAAAAAAAAAATTATTGTGTTAATCATGTTCACCTTGTTAAAATATGAAGAATGCATTTTGTCTCATGTAAAAAGAAGTTAATATGAGAAAGTTATGTTAAAAATGGTTTAAAACCTATGTATAT
Source organism: Allium fistulosum (assembly GCA_030737815.1). Taxonomy (NCBI): domain Eukaryota; kingdom Viridiplantae; phylum Streptophyta; class Magnoliopsida; order Asparagales; family Amaryllidaceae; genus Allium; species Allium fistulosum. Next base: position 636,465,947 of record CM060907.1, on the reverse strand, counting down.
TAGCCTAAATAAATTTCTAAGTATGAGAATGGACTAGTTGGGTATGGTAAACATCCAATAACCCAAATTCTAGAGTTTTCTGATGAAGTACGTTCCTTTTCTCCCAAAACTCATTACAGTAAAACCTAAATCAGAAAAAAAAAAGCTTCAAGGTACAAACAATGGCTACCCTCTTCAAAATTTAATCTTCCAAGCTCAAATTTTGCAAATTTAAAAGCCTAATTCAAGTTAGAATCATAAAAGAAGGTAATCTCCAATCTATTCTATCTTAAAATCCATCTAAAATCCTAGAATTGTTTGCTGTAAATTTTGTTTTGATCAATTTCTTCTTTGCATGTATTGTTTTTTTCAATTTTCAGGTGTTAGGGCTACAATCTTATGCTAAAGGCTCAACCCTGCTTGCAAATCCATACTTATTCACTGAAAATCAATAGGTAAGTGTAAAAGCTTACAAATGCTAGCCAAAAACAAGGTTTTGAATTGAATTTTCGTACTAATAAGGTTATGTTTTGTCTTTGTTATTCTCTGTTTTCCGTTGCCACATTGTTTTGACTATAACTCATTCATTTTTTATCCAAATATAATAATTTTGGATGTTCTGGAAAGCACAGACAAAGAGCTACAAGTTTCGTGTTTTGAGATGTTTGAAATTTTGAAATTTGCTTGATCAAAATCGTGCTTGTTTGTTGCTGTCCCGAGAGCAAATGACAGCAACAACAATCACAAGTCTGAGAAATTATTTTGGTCATAACTCATTCGTTTCTTAACCGATTTTGATAATTTTAGATGTTCCGGAAAGCTTAAATCATGTACTACAACTTTCTTTCTATTCCTTTTGCCTGATTCTGCAGTTATCTATGCTAAAATTGCAATTGTTTGTCGCTGTCCTGCAAATACATAAGTCAAGGCTGAATTTGATGTTTTGAGTAAAATGATCATAACTTTTGAACCAATGATCGAAATTCGATGGTCTCGGTCATTCTGGAAAGTTTAGAAACCAAGCTACAACTTTATTTTATTTCATTTTTCCTGATTTTGAAGTTATCTATACTATAATTGCAATTGTATGTCGCTGTCCTGAAAATGCATAAGTTCAGGCTGAGTTTGATATTTTTAGTAAAATGGTCATAACTTTTGAATCATTGATCCGAAATCGATGATCTTGGTCATTCCGAAAAGCTTGAATCATATGCAACAACTTTCATTCAGGGTGTTTTTATAAAATTTCAACGTTTGCTAGCTCAAAAAAGCGGATTTTATCCGCTGTCCTTTGTTTTGTTTCATGTTGTTAGTGCACTTATTGTTTTCAAACCACTTGAAAATTGTTTTGCATCCATGAATATGTATATGCATGATCTGGATTGGTAATTATGGTGTTAAATATTTTATTTTAAATATTTTGAAGAGTATTTCTAAATAATAAAAGTATATATATTAAATTTATTTTATATAAAAAGTAGAATTTTTTTATAAAAGGATTTCTTTGGATTTCGAAAATTTTATTTTAAAAACCCGGTTTCCTTAGTAAATTATTGCACAAAGATCATAAACTACTTTTTTCCCTTTTCGGACGTATAAGAATGAGAATTAAACGATTTAGTAAGGATATGTGGTATGGGACATGTGTTTTTGCTTTATCGCTTAATATCGGACTTCTACGATCGAAACTAATTTGAATTATTGTTTTGAGATGATTTAGAAATTGCCAAATTTTGACGAAGATTATTGGTTGGAGAATTACTCTTTTGAGTACGTTCGATGACGAACCAATTTAGATGTTTTTACAATCGCCGATGAGATGAGGCGACCAAGACGAGAATTTTCCATTTGGAGAATTATGAGTAGAAATAACCGTCATAATGTTGTTTTACTTACCGATGAGACGAGGTAAGTATATTTATGAAGTATTCTTGAAGTTAAGATGTTTATGATGATTTAAGAAGTTAAGATGTTTATGATGATTTTTACTTGTCGATGAAATGAGACAAGTCACGATGGAACCATTACTCATCGATGAGAACAGAGGAGTATGGTATTATATTAACTCGCCAATGAGATGAGGCAGAGTGAGTTTTATGATGGTTCTGATGTTTTATGATGTTTTCTAATGTGGAACCAACTAACGATTAGTAAAACATTAGGGGAGAACGTATAGTATGGGATATACGTTCACGCCTTTTGGGTTCCTATTCGAATAGTTGAGACACATTCAAGATGTTACTAGTACTAGACCGAGTACGATTGGAGTCACCATGTTGTTCACAATGTTATTACCCGACTCCAATCACCACGATGTTTTTACTCGGATTTGTGACTGGGTGTCATCAAGATGTTCCGACTAGTCAATCACGATGTTCACGATGTTATGATGTTATGTGACCCCAAGTCATCATGAAGTATGGTACCAAATTACTAGTACTAGTCAAGATGTAAATGCACGTGCTGTTTTCCATGAAGTTTAGATGTTTTGATTTCACTATTTTGATGATGATGCTTTATTATAGCCTTATGTAAGAAAATGGCTTATTTATATACATTGTTTTATGATGATTTCGAATATGATGTTTTGAACTCTTTCCGGGTTCTATCAAGATGGATTTGAGGCATTTTATATTTATATCAATGAGATGATGTATAAATTATGGAAATTCTTTTATAGTGAGTTTTAATAGTGGATTTGAGATGTATTTATATTTATATTTATACCGATGAGATGAGGTATAAATGATTATGGAGATTCTTTGATAATGAGTATAGTGATGGATTTGAGATGTATTTATATTTATACCGATGAGATGAGGTATAAATGATTATGAGATTTTTTTTGATAATGTTTAATGATAGATTTGAGATGCATTTATACTTATACTGATGAGATGAGGTATAATAATCAAGAAGTTTCTATTAGATGAGTTTTTATTTATGATGGATTCTCGAAGTTTTAACTGTCATATGAAGATTTCCTTTATGGTCAATATCTTTACCCAATTCATTTAGTTATATTATAACTAGATGAATCATGCCTATCTATTATATGTAACATTCCTTTATGCAATCAAGATGAATTATAGTTGTATCACCTAGAGATAACTTGATGACTTATATCGTTCCATTGGTAACAATGGAACGGTCTCCCCCTTACCTCTTATTAACGTCACCTTTACTAATGATAAGTTTTAGCTAGCCTGACCCGTGTGTTTTCACTCGGGTCAGACCGAGTTGTTTCAGGTATCATCTTTTGGACTTAGCTTGAAGTTGATGTTGGATATCAGCTCTTCTTTCTCTTGAATAGTTTCTATTCTTCCGCATACTCTGATGTAGTTATATTTGATTCGATATATATATGGTGTGGTCGAGTACCACCTTTATTGTACGTATTCATATTGTATTGTACTGAACATGTATCAGTGTATATGTATATATATGATGTTGGTTACTGTTTTGTGATGTGATTCACATTCAGTTATTGTATTTTGTTCTGATAGATCCGTTAGCCACCTATAGTTTTGGATTAAGCATTTACTGAGTATGTCGATCCACTTGAGTTCAAAAATATATATTACATTTATCGACGTATCCAATAGATGTTTAAGACAAAATTATAGATGGTCGCCCTTAACCAGCCCTATTCTCCGCTTTAGTAGACAGAATTACTTATTAATTCTCTTTGCTAAGGTGGGTCTCGGGGTGGGGTGTCACAAAAAACGCGTTTAAATGATTTTGAAAGGGCATATCTATGGTTTTAAAGAAATGATTTCGAAAGCATATTTTCAATACATTTGAAAGGTATAATTTGGCCTGTCAGCCGAGTGTTTCAAGGTTAAGTAGTTAACTTATTTTGAATGGGGTACTTTCAATGAACTCGATTGGGATTGTTTAAGGTTTTAAATAATGTTTTCAAATGTATTGTTTTAGCCTTGTAGCCTAAAGCTTTTTATGTTAAAAAGAGGTTTTAATTTATTATAAAGGGATAGATAATCCCATTGATAAGATTTCATCAACATTGTTTTGTGTAATGCATATATCATGGCATAAGTACTTTGAGTAATGCAAAGAGTATGATTTCCTTATTTTATAAAGTTATGATTTCAGGGGTAAATCATTTACAAAGAAATGAAATTTGAATAAGGTAGTTAACCCTAAGTATATGACAGGAAATGAAATATGAATAGGGTAGTTAACCTTAAGTTTATGACTCGGATATTAGAAGGCCAGATGAAACTAGTGTAGGGTCGCGCCTTATACTTTAGCTAATATGAGTCCAAATTCCAGTGTGTAGGGCTTTGTCACAGAAGAGACTAAAATAATGTTACACATAGAAGGGAATATATAGAGTAAATATATGTTATTGCTGAACCGGTAAAACCATTAGGTTCATTTGACTCTAGAAGAATAAAGTTAAGGGCAGTCAGCCTAGTATTGTGTCTAACAGAAGTTAGATTATTGATTATGTCTGGTAGGCCCGAGTCAGCCAATGGTTAATAGTTAGCCAAATAAAACTATAGTGTGGACAGATAGTCCATTGATTTCCTGTTTATTATGCATATATGTATTTGCTACCATTGTTATAATCAGTTTGATTATAGGATTTGATTTGCAAAAGATATGCTTTTAAAAGGATATTAGTAAGGGGAAACCCATTCCGCTAAACGGCATGGCCTCACTTAATATCAGTAAATCGAGATGTAATACTGTTATTCACACCAGGCTTTATGTCTGACTTGAAGTTTATGTTTTCCCCTTAAACACTCGGGTGCTCAAAATTTGATTTGAGTAGATTGTGAGTTAAGGATTTTCCAGGTTTAGTAGCTTGGACGAATAAGCTTCCGAAGACGTGCAAGAGGCAAAGCTAGCTATGTAGGAGCTATTTAGTATTATTTCCGCTATGATGTATTTATGATTTCTATGTCTATCTAGTACTGATCATTCAAGGGGGCATCTTCATATGTCGCTCTTGGCGTAATTTGTAATAATTATATTTGATCAAAACCTGGGAATCGTGTTGGGATTATGTAACTGGATATGAAATATGGATTTGAAATATATTCAAAAAAGTTGTTTTTGAAACCTGGGTTGATTTTATTTCATATTCATGTGCCTCTGATGTTATGGATACCATTAACATTATCACTGTCATTGGAAGTTAATGCTATGGATGACTGAAGCATCTGTAGCGCTTAGCTTCGGGCCTCAAGATAGGGGATGTCACAACTTGGTATCAGAACATAGGTTTATGAAAACTTAAATGAAATTTCAAATTTAAAATGATTTTGAAAACATAATCATAAGAAATTAAAGAAGAGATTCGGGTATGGGATAACGCTATAGTAACGTACTTGTGTTTGATATATATAATTATACGCTTTATCTCTATTCTCCTTCTTTCTTCGGTTATACTTATGTATCTTACAAAGACTCAAATGCAGATTTTAAGGAAGTAAAATTTGGATGCTAGCAATGAAAGACTTAACCTTGGTGGAGGAAACACCACCAATAATGGAAATGCCAAACCAAACACTAGAAGGAATCCGAGTCGGGCAGATGGAGCATCACAGGTTGATATGAAGCTATGTATTAGTTCTTCGTCAACCTGATGCAAGCTGGAGCTGCCGCAGGATTATTTGGAGGAAATGCAAGAGAAGAAAATCAGGAAGTTCTGATGGTCAATAACTATGTAGTACTAATTAGAGATTATGCCAGGCTTGGAGGAAAGCCATTTACTAGGACTGAGGACGCAATTGAAGTGGAGAATTTGTTGCTTCATTACGAAAGGATTTTTGCTGATTTAGGCCTTAATGGTGAGCAAAAGAAGAGACTTGCTTCCAGATAGTTGCAAGAAGCAGCACTGTGTTGGTGGAACAGTGTTATTGTAGGAGTAACTGAAGAGACCATGACTTGGGCAGAATTTAGAAGGAGGTTTGAGGAAAGGTTCATGTTGGAGATTTCTAAGTCAACTCTGCTTGGGAAATTTACAAATTTGGTGCAGGAAGATATGACAGTGCTTGAGTATGCAACCATGTTCGAGGAGCTATCGAGATACGGATATGCTACGATTGATACTGTCATTAAAAGGAATAAGAAGTTCATCCACAGATTGAAACCTGAGCTTGCTAAAGTAATTTGGCCACATATTAGGGATCTGTGTGACTTAGTTGTTGAGATGGCTTTGAGGCAGGAGAAGATGCTTTCTTTTTCTTGATGGTAACAAAGCAGGGGAAGCTCAAGGTGAGAAGAACCAGAAGAGAAAGTTTTTCCATAAGAAAGGCGCTCAAAAAGAAGGAGTAGCCAAGAAAATGAAGGCTGATGTAGTTTGTTATAAGTGCGATAAGAAGGGACACTATGATCATGAGTGCCAGACAGGCAAAGGAAAGAAAGCCGCTGACAACAAAGAAGTAGAATGCTTCAATTGTGATAAGATTGGACATTATAAGAACCAGTGCAAGGAACCGGCCAGGAATGGAAAAGGCAAAGTACTTGCATTGGAACCAGCTACCTTAAGACTGACAGTAGAGGAGAAAAGAAAAGTTGTGTTGGGAGGTACGCTTTTGATGCATGGTATGTCATCTAGAGTTCTATTTGATACTGGTGCATCGTATTCTTTTATATCTCTTTGTTTGGTAGATAAGCTTAACCTAGAACCTCATACCTAGTTACTTCCTTAAGGGTTACAAATTCGATAGGAAGGTATGCGACTCTTGGGATGAGATGTGACCACTTAACGTTTTGAGTTGTTAGGTCATGTATTTGCTTATACTTTGCATGTATTTGATTTCATAGAGTTCAGAATTAGTTTGGGTATGGATTGGTTAAGTAAATACGATGCTAGGATATTTTGCCATTATAGGAAAATATCACTTAGTCACCTAGTTGTAGTGATCAGATATATACTCCGTAGAAAACCCTAGTTTTGAGGTTAATGCTTTGTTGGGTGTTATGAACGAAGAAGACGAGTTAAACCAATTTTCGTTGTTAGAGAATTCGCAGATGCTTTTGAGCCCGTGATGGGCTACCGCTGAAACGAGCCATTGAGTTTCGGATAGATTTAGTACCAAGAGCAGAATCGGTGATTAGACTGCCAAGTAGAATGACACCTACCAAGACGAAGGAACTAAAGGTGATGTTGGTGGATTTAGAAGGTAAGAACTTTATCAGACCAAGTAGTTCGCCCTGGGGAGCAGCCGTAGTGTTTGCAAAGAAACCGGATGGATCGTTAAGGTTGTGTATCGATTATCGCAAGCTGAATGAGAAAATGATATCCATTACCTAGAATTGAGGATTTGTTCGATCAGTTGAGTGGAGCTAAGGTATTTTCCCAGTTGGATTTGGCAACATGGTTCCATCAGCTTAGAGTAGCAGAAGATGGTATTCCTTTGACGGCGTTTAGGACTAGATATGGATCATACAAATCGTTAGTGATGCCGTTCGGACTAACTAATGCGCCAACATTCTTCATGGACTTGATGTAAATAATCTTCCAGGAGCATTTGGATAGATTTGTGTTAATATTCATAGACGACATTTTGATATACTCTAAGGATGAGAAAGAGCATAAAGTTCATCTTAGAGTGGTGCTTGAGACGTTAAGGCGGCATCAACTAAAAGCAAATTTTTTGAAGTGTCACTTCTAGAAGAAGGAGGTGAAGTTTCTTGGTCATGTAGTCTTAGAGAAAGGGTTATCAATAGATTCGGCTAAGATCGAAGCAGTGAGTAGTTGGAAGAGACCTGAGATAGTGACCGAGATAAAGAGTTTTCTTCGATTAGCTGGTTACTATCGGAGATTCATTAAGAATTTTTTGCGGATAGCGGCACTAATGACTAAGCTAACTCGAAAAGATGTGAAGTTTGTCTGGAATGATAAGCGCGAGGAGGCATTCTAGAAACGGAAGCACTTATTGACTGATGCACCTATGTTAGTTATTCTAGAGGGGAATCAGGACTTAGCGGTGTACATGGATGCATGTGGAACATAATTAGGAGCTGTGTTAATGCAAAGAGATAAAGTGATTGCTTATGCTTCTCGACAGCTCAGACCACATGAAGTTAGATATTCAACTCATGATTTGGAATTAGCTGCAGTAATTTTTGCATCGAAGGTGTGGAGACATTACCTTTTGGGAGAGAGATTTGATTTGTATACGGGTCATAAGTCATTGAGATATTTATTCTCTCAAAAGGAGTTGAATATGAGGCAGCAAAGGTAGTTAGAGTATTAAGCCGCTTATGACTTTGGAATTGAGCACACACCGGGAAAAGACAATAAGGTTGTAGATGCACTTAGCAAGAAATATCAGAATGCTGTATTGGCAATGATAGCCGAGTGGAAAGATTTAGAAGCATTAACTACATGCAGAATACAATGGAGGACTGAGGCTAGTTCTAGTAAAGAAACTGTTATGTTGTCGTGATTAGAAGTTCGACCAGTGATGATCGAAAGAATTGCTTCTAAGCAAGGGGAGGATCCATTATTAGCTGAACGGATCAGGAAGTTGAGAAATGGAGCAGAGAGCGGTGACTTGAAATATTTCAGCCTTGACCAGAATGCGTGGTTGAGGAAGAAAGGATTACTATGTGTTCTGAATGTGGGAAATATTAGGGAGGAAGTTCTTGGAGAATGCCATCGTTCGAAGTTCACTATTCATCCGGGAGGAACTAAGATGTATCAAGGTATGAAAAGGAGTTTCTTCTGGGAAGGTATGAAGAGAGATGTAGGCTTATGGGTGAGGAAGTGTTTAAACTGTCAACAGGTAAAAGCTGAACATCAGAAACCAGGTGTGTTACTTCGGCCTTTAGATGTTTCAGTCTAGACATGGGATTCTATCTCAATGGATTTTATAGATGGGTTGCCATGGTCGAATCGAGGAAATGAAAGTATATGGGTCATGGTGGAAAGGTTGATTAAGAGTGCCTATTTCATTCCAGTTAAGTCAACCAGGACGGCACCTGTTTTAGCTAAATTTTTTATGAAGAACATAGTTTGACTGCATAGAATTCCTAATAGTATAGTAAGTGATAGAGATTCCTTATTTACTAGCGAGTTCTGGAAGAGTCTACAGGAGACTTTAAGTACCAAGCTCAAGATGAGTATCGCTTACCATCCATAGACAGATGGGCAAACGGTGAGGGTTAACAAAGTCTTAGAGGATTTGTTAAGAGCTTGTGTGCTAGATTTTAGAGGATCATGGGAAGGCCATCTACACTTAGTCGAGTTTTCATATAACAATAGTTATCAGACTAGTATAGGGATGGCACCGTTTGAAGCTTTGTTTGGAAGGCCATGCAAATATCTCGTTTGTTGGTTAGAGACCAGGGATAAGTTAGTTCTTGGTCCAGTTTTGGTAAGAGAAGCTGCAGAGAAGATTGAGTTAATTCGAGCTAGGATGAAGGAAGCTCGGTCTAGGTAGAAGAGTTATGCTGATAAGAGACGGAAAGACTTAGAGTTCTCAGTTGAAGATCATGTCTTCATCAAGGTGTCACCGATGAAAGGTGTATTAAGATTTGGAAATTCATGAAAATTGGCACCAAGATTTGTTGGTACATTTCCTATTATAGAAAGGATCGGGAAATTTGTGTATAGAGTAGAGCTACCGAATAGTTTGGTAGGAGTCCACAATGTTTTTCATATTTCTCATCTAAGAAAGTATATTCAAGATCCAGAAACTACTATTACACCGATTGTGTTAGATGATCTAGTAGTGGAACCGGATAAGACTATATTTAGAAAACCAGTTCGTATAGTTGCGAGAGATGAGAAGGGACTAAGGAACAAGACAGTCAGATTAGTCAAAGTCCAGTGGAGTGACAACGAGAGAGACTGTACTGGGAAACTAAGAGCAGGATTAGAGATACTTATCCTGACTTGTTTTATGGTATGTTTTACCTTTATGTTTTATTGTTGTAAGTACCTTATCGTAATTTCAAGGACGATATGCTTTAAGAAGGGGAGACTGTAACGACCCTAATTTTGACTAACATTATTTAGGACATTTAATTAGATAAATTAAATACAGTAATGTAGATGGTTAAGGGATTGAGATTTGTAAATTAATAAAGGAGCCATGCCTTAATGAATATATATAAGCAAAAGACAATTAAAGATAAATAAGGAGGAGGAATATGATAAGGGCAAAATAGGAATAGACTTTGGTCTTATACCCTAAACCCTTCCATCCATCATTTATTATTCATTTCAACACTCATAAACAAAACTAAAACCCCAAGAGCTTGGCTGGCCACCATTAAGAAGAATCAAAAGAAGATAATCTAGGAATCAAATAGAAAGCTTGAAGAAATTAATCAAATAGCAACTCTTAACCTTCTTAACACCAAGCTAAAGTGAATAATTCGATTTACATCTCACATTTGTTAAAGATTTCGGTTTCAAGGTTGGATCTGAGTTAGTTTTGCAAATAATATGCCATGTTGTGTTTGTTTAAATGGATATACATGCTTGTTGATGATTTAAGATGTTTCATATGGATTTTTTGATAAGTTTAGATTAGAAAACCTATTAAATGACATCCAAATTATTTGCATTTTTGATATATGGTCGAAAATAGTATTTAGAATTGGGTTCCAAGTTTTATAATTTTCCAAGTTATTGTGGATTTATTATGAATTTTCAATGAAAGAAAATAGTTAATATTGGGTTTAAATTATTTAAGGTAACTATATGTTGGTCTCGGGCCTGAGATTTATATATGTTAGAAAACATACTAAAAGTGAATTATGGTAATTTTTATGGAATCTTCCTAAGTATTTTATTATGATTATAAAATTATTTAAGTTAAGGAACTTAAATGTTTATATGTTTTATCAAGAAGAAGGGATTATTTGTTGAAACATTTTGATTGATAATCTTAAATTCGACAACCTTTTAGAAAAAGATTTTGATAAAGAAATGACAACCAATTACATTTTGACAAATAAGGCAGGTTAGGTAAAATGAAATTTCTTTGAAAAGATAAAAATAAGTTTTGCTTGAAATTACCACTTTGCCACTTCCATCTGTTAGCTTTCGACACCATACCTTCGCTTTTGAACCCATTTGAATCCAATGCACATAGTATCAAGCAATTGATACATAGTGCATTGGAGAAAGGTGGAGGGGATCGTGTCGAAACCATGCTTTCGAAGGGGTAAAAGTTTTTCTTATAAGCTTTCGAATCCACTACCTGTCTTTGCTTTTAAAGATGCTTTCGAAGGGGTGCTTTCAACTTGTAGTAATTAGGGGGCATCTTCATATGTCGCTCTTGACGTAATTTGTAGTAATTATATTTGATCAAAACCGGGGAATCGTGTTGGGATTATGTAACTAAATATGAAATATGGATTTGAAATGTAATCGGAAAAGTTGTTTTTGAAACCTGTGTTGATTTTATTTCATATTCACGTGCTTCTTATATTATGGATACCATTAACATTACCGTATTTTATCACTGGAAGTTAATATTATGGCTAACTGCAGCATCTGTAGCACTTAGCTTTGGGCCTCAAGGTAGGGGATGTTATAGTTAATTATGGAATGACCCACTCAAGAGTTTCATGTTGGTTGATAACTAAGGTCAAATAGGAGATCTTGAAGCGATGATGTTACATTGTTTCCTTGAGTTTAGAATACTTTGGAACTTCAGTGTGGATACTCCACTTTGATTATAGTTAAATCATAGCACGGAGATCCATCGAGCGACTATAATTGAGTCTAAGTTGAAGCATTTGAAATGAAACACTGTTCAATGGAGAATTCACCTCCTCGTTTATAAGAGGTTAGCATCACAGTCAACTGTAGTCAACTCAAAGTCAAAGCCTTTGACCAGAGCAGTATGGTTAACAATAAATGTTATTACCGAATCAATTATTTTGTGTTTGGACTAACCGAGATGAATGTGGACAATATAGGAGGTTTTACCAAAACCAAATTCTATAAGTCCTATAGTTATACAGTTTCGTCGAAGAGAATCAGTGTAAATAATCGTCGCTACCGGGTACCACTTAAAATAGCAAAATTGGATTTTTACCAAAAAGATGTGTAAGCGATAAATTTGATCAAACTGTCACACTACTAGTTAAGGTGATGCGTGAACGTTAATATTCGAATTGTTCGAGATAATCAATGACTGAATTTACAACTTTGAGTTGCACAACTACAATGATGAATTCTCCGAAAAACTACACGATTTAGTTAATTTATAAAATGGTGTAGATTAATTAAACTAATTAATTTTTTTTTAGAAATATTAACTATTATTTAATTTATTTGATGTTTTTGAGTCGTTTGTAATTATTAGAATGCATTTATAAAATATATATTTGCATGCCGATATACGATATCAATGTAACTTAAAATGAGTTTAAATGAAAGATAATTGCATGAAGGAATTTATAGAAATTTTGTGCCATTTGATGGCAAGTACTTTTGGCGAAACATTTGAGGAGAGAGTATCGGGGAGAGAGAGAAAATTAAGGGAATTGATTAGAGAAGTTTAATGAAAAGAATGGCAAAATGTTCCATTCTTTCAATAAAACAAATATGCTAACTCAATTCCTATATACATTCACTTTTCTTTTCCTCCTCCTAACTCTCCATGGAAGAAAATAAAATGAACATTTCCAATATTTTATCAGCTCCAAATCAAATGCAAACATTAAATACAATATGATAGGTGGTAGTGGTGTCCGAGTGCATGGCATTGGTGCCGTTTTTTGATGGGTTGGGTGATCACAAGTTGAGGAATGGTTTGATTGTAGTGGCTATCACTGTAGGCACATGTGACTCGAGGCCAGCTTCCTTTGACTCGCCTTTGGATCACTCAAGCTTAATGTCTAGATTCATTGATTCCTCTAGGAGCACCCGTAAAGGCAAGAACAACGTGGCTTCCAGCGGCACTATTAGGAGAAGCGCAAGGTTAAGGGGTTATAGAGATCTTTCTACTTTAGTTCTTGCAGATGCCCCTCCTCACTCAAGTAATAAGGGCAGCACCGTCGGGTCAGGCTCAGATATGGATCCTCTCTTTGGTAGCACATACAGTCCTTGCACCCTGAATTTATCTACGAAGGCACTGCATCACTTAGCTTCTAGTGCTGGTTTTTCCTTCGATGATGTTCATATTGACTCTAAGTACATTAGGAGTAGGGAATTGGAGAGGGCTCGATCTTATAGACCTTGAGATACATCAGTTGGAATGCTTGGGGTCTTCACATTTTAGACAAATGTAATAAAATTAGGACTTTTTTAAAGATAACAACATTGACATCGTTCTATTACAAGAAATTAAAACTGAAAATCCTAATTATCGTTTTTATAGGGGATTAGGAGGTTTTCACTTCAGTTACTGGATTTGTCTTCCAGCTAAGGGCAGTTCGAGGGACTTATTAGTGGGTTGGCGTGACTGTTGCATTCAAATTCTATAACATATTATTTTGTTCACCATTGCACCTCATCTTTTTAGACATTACTGATAATTCGATCCTCAATGTCTCTAACGTTTACAGGCCTCATTCCAAGGTTGAGCGAAGGGCCCTTTGGATGAATGTCTCGATTTTGGAGCATCTGCCCTAGGGCCATGGGTTATGGGTAGTGATTTTAACGTTACTAGATATTTAGAGGAGTGGGCCTTAAAGAGGGGGACTTTACCGCTATGGAAGAGTTCGACCGGTTTATCGTTGATGGTAACTTGATCGAGTTACCACTTACCAATTGACGCTTCACCTAGTCGAATTCTAGAGAAGTCCCCGCATTGGCGCTCCTAGATAGATTTTTTATTAGTGATGAAATTGAACATAAGTTCCCTACCTGTAAGGTTGTTAGTTTGTTGAGTATTCTATCAAACCATTGTCCTATAGTTATTTCTTGCAACGGCCTTAACAACACTCAGAATATTTTTAGATTTGAAAAAATGTGGTTGCCATAAAATAACTTTATAAATTTAATTACAAACAAATGGCTTTCTTTGAGCTTTATAATTCTAGATTTTTAGGATATATAGCTAAGATATTTGTAACTAAACTTAGAGTCCAAAGAATAATTCCTAAAAATTGGAGTAAGGATGCTTTCGGGAATATTAAACTTAAAAAAGAAAAATTACTTTATGAGGTTCTAATGTTTAACCTAGACCTCTGAATTTATCAGAGAAGAAAGTCCTATCAAACTTAAATAAAGAGTTGAATAAAATCTTAACTCAAGAGGAAGTTATGTGGAAACAAAGAGCTAGAATCCAGTGGATGGACAAGGATGATAAGAACACAATTTTGTTTTCATAATAAAGCTAATGGTGGAAAGCGTAGTAACACCATTCACTTTATTACTATCAATGATGTAGAAATTTATGATCAAAATGATTTAACTAAGGCATTTACTAACTACTATAAAGAAATTTTTGGAACTAGAATAAGCCATGAAATTAGAGCTAATTGGGAAGAGCTATATCCTATGGATACTAGAAATGATTTAGATGGTCTGACTCCACCTTTCAAGAGGAGGAAATTTTAAAGATATTAATGATATGCCTTGCGACAAGGCCTTAGGTCCGGATGGGTTCCCAATATTATTTTATGAAAAGTTCTGGTCTATTATAAAATCAGATCTAATTAATTTGTTTAAGGAATTCTATGATGGTACATTGCAACTTGGTAGGTTTAATTTTGCTAACGTAATTCTATTTCATAAGAAAGATGGTGTGAACGAGTTAAAAGATTTTAGACCTATTTGGCTTCTAAAATGATCCTTTGAAATTATCTTAAAAGTTTTAGCTGATAGACTTAGTTAAAAAATGAACGATCTAATCGCTAGTATGCAAACTGTTTTCGTCAAGGCAGAAATATCATGGATGGGGTTGCGGTTGTTAAAGAGTTCATACTTTAATTCGACCACGTTAGGTCGCAAGTATATTCATACTTTGATGGTTTTGGGATTGATTCCATTGGACTTTACTCACGTCTTCGAATGTGAAATTTTGTGATTCGATTTGTTTCAACAATCGTTTTGTGACTTGTCACTTTAAAAATGTGAAGGCTTCAATACTAGTAGAGAATATCAAAACTCTTTCATCAAAGCGATTTCAAAACTATTTTACTACAAAGCTCTCTTTCTCAAACCGTTTTCCAATCTACTAGTATATACAAGCCTTTACTTCACTCGGATGAGAAATCCAATTAAACGGCTTAGTAAAACGAGTGGTATGAAACGCTTGCGTTCACTTCGTCGGTTAATTCTTGGACTTGTTCGATTGAACCTTTTTGTGACAATTTTCTAGTGAAGATCTACAGTTTGTTCGTAAATATTTAAGTTAAGCAAGTGGTTATGGGACGTGAAGCTAAACTCATATATTTACTAGCTTGGTGTGATCGACACTTCTTGATGATCATGATGATCATTTTTGTGATTTAGACTAGCGATTGAGCGATGTCTCTTTGTCTGCGAGGGAGACTAGACCCTACTTGTGTGATGTTTCTACTCACATATATGGGGTAGCACCCCATGGTCTTCGGGCCGTTCGTGTGTCAAAATCCTTCGGGCCATTCGTGTGTTCGAAAAATTAAATGGATAGCTTCCATGAGATAGCTTCTCGTCCGTGTGCTCGGACTTCCCCCTTTATGTGATTTCTGGATTTCGTGTGTTGATTTTTGGGATTTGTTCTGGATTTCATGTGTTGATTTCTGGATTTTGTGCTTCACCAATTTTTGTGATTGTTATTGATATGTTTTATCAACTTTAGTGTATTGGTGAATTCATGTGTCATTACCTTTTTATGGGTTTGGATCTTTGAGAAGATTCTTGTGATATTGATTAATCTCTTATTGATTATCATTTACACACTTATAGTAGTATGCCATTAGGGTTATTATATGTTTATGCCATACCCCTTATTCTATATCATGTCATCTGATATTTATAGTTAGACTGATCCGTTTATTATTTTCTTATAAATAATACTCGGGTCAGACCGAGATGTTACAGGTGCTTCTGCTTGACTTCTCTCCTGGATTATTCTGACTTTTGGCTAACTACTTAGATTAGTAGTTTTTGGTTGTACACATTTGAGATATAGACTCTATGTTGTGTACTTATTCTTTTGTATAGCACGTGTTGTTATTCTTTTGTATTATCGTGGATCTTTCTGACCACTACTCTAATGTACACTTTCATGTGTTATATATATATATTCATATCTTCTTCCGCCTTTGTGATATAGATGTTTGTGACTGATTTATGTTATGTTTATTTCTATGTTTGTTTCCGAAGATTATATATAGCCACTTTGTGATAGCTTTGAGTTTGTATCGGTATGTCGGATTTCCTCCTTAAATGAAGTTCATGCTATACTATCTGACATATCGTCGCTCGCTTAAAGAAGTTACGTGGATGGTCGCTCCTCAACAGCCTTAGTCTCTGTGCTAGTTGACAGCATTACACCGTAGTGTTCTTGGCTAGCGTGGGTATAGAGGTGGGGCGTCACAGTTGGTCCATAATAAATACTAGTTAGCTTTGCTAAAAGAAATTTCACATAAGCATCAAAATAGAAATATGCTTTTGTTATGCGACTAAACCAAATACCATTTATTTTTGAAGGTTCAATAATTATTTGACAAAAACAATACGACGCTAATGTCCCATACCATTAGCAAATAAAATTTGATACTATTAAGTTTGATTTAAATAAATATTGGACATAAATTCTATGTCTCGTGCCATTTAACTATACATTCATTATCTATTCAATTTTCATAACTTCAAATTCATTAATGAACCATTCTTCATTAGATTAAATCCATATTGGTATTGGCTTCAGGCAAAAATAATCGTACACTTCTTTTTAAACAAAGTATAATTATATGAAACTATACTTAAGGAAATATATTTTTTTGTAATAAAAGATAAATATTTTTACTTCATATTAAAATAAGGGTAGATGATAAATTTGAATTCTAGCTACAAAAATAAATATGTGGTTAAAGTCATTTTTGTAATTCAAAATAATGTAAAATATATTTATGGATACAATGGAAATGATTTTCGAATAATTGTTAAAATTTCCATTTTCATCATATTTATTTAACTTCAATTATACATCAAACTTTTATAAGCGGTTAAATAATTGAAGTTGACATGGAAGTCTCAATAACACAAATGAATTTAATCAAGGATGAATTATTTATACACATATATATACACACACACACATATATATGTATATGTATATGTATATGTATGTATGTACAAAAATGTTCTATTTTAAACATAGTAGTTCCATTAATAATTTCAAAGGAAATTACTATGATGTCGATATACTAAATAATACATCCAAATCTTTCATTCATTCATGCATATAATTAATGGATTAAACACAAGAAAACTATAATTTAATTCATTCAATAACTATAATTCAACATGCACGTAGTTCAATAATTTGTAAGTTAAATAAAAAAGAAACGATCTAACTCACTTAATGTGACATGCCATCTAAACAATATTCAGCAATAAATTGGATATATAGATTAATCAAAATGGTAAATGATTTAACTCACTTATGGTATGCATTGCTGAAATCCCTTTTTAGTTTTCACTCCTTCTTCATCTTTTCCTTTCTCCTTCCCCAAATTGCAATTGCCAACCTCAGACTGATAGCAGCCCCCCAAATCGACATTCGTGTCACAACCTTCAGCTTACCACCACTAAGACATACGCCAACCACCGATGTCAGCGCCAAACGCAACCCCTATCTCAGCCATGCGCAAACCATCGATGCCACCTTCTAACGCTTGTGCAAGCCAAAGCTCGGATCTCCCTCTCATGCGCCTACTCCTACCATCATGCATGATGGCATCTCCCCCGTTGCGCTACAACATGTTTTTTCTTTTAGCATCGATTTTTTCTTTTCGTTTTGATGCGCAATAGTTAGGGCAGGGGAAGAGAAAAAGGGGGAAACAAAATGGACTAGGTTTGGATTTGGAAAATTGAAGGGGAGAGAAAAAAGGGGTTTCTTTTATTTATTAACTTTTGATATTTTGAACTTAACACCTAATAACAAAATTCCTATTGCCACTTGGTACATGAATTACCAAGTATTTGTATGGATTGCCATTTGTTTTATTTCTTTGTTGGATGTTGAGTATGTGGTACTTTGATAAAGGAAAGCATGCCAAGTGTATTTACTTATATTTTATGTATAATGGCCCGTTTATGGATCTATTAGTGCACACAACAACCGTACTCGCTAGTCTGTTTATAAAAACAAAGTGTATGTTTACTTAACTCGGTGCGCTGATTATAAAGTTTATTTTAATTTATCTACTTTTAAATTTTATGTCAAACATGTCCAAAACTTCGAACGAAAAACTACCATGTTTTAATAAAATAAAAATATATATAAAATCTAGTAAAATATTAGGATTAACCCGACTTATTAAAATAAAATTCATTCATCAAATAATTCAATTCAAAAAAAAATTCTATGATAAAAAACCTCCAAAATAAAAGTCGAATAATTTACTTCGATAAAATTATATTTATCACCGAAAGTCGGGTTGTTACACCTAGAACCCATTTCTTCATATAAAGGTAGAAATGATGGGTAGATAATAACATGTGAAGTTTATAAAAAAAATCCAAAACAAAGAACTCAGTATAAAAATACTTATTTATATAGTACGTAACTATGCTAGTGAGGGGAAAACTCAGTCCACTTTGTGGCATGGTCTCATTATGTATCACATATAACTTAGAATTATGGCTATATTATTCGCACCATGCTTATGTCTAACTCAAAGTTTATCCTTTTCCCTTAACCTCTTAGGTATTCATTTGAGTAGTTTGAGGGTTGAAGGCTTTAGGAAATATAAGAATTAGATGAACAGTGAAGAAAAAGACTATAAAAAGCAACTTATTTTGAAATTGGGTACTAAGGTGGTAGTACATAGTGGTACTACAAGTCTTAAGTAGTATACAGTATACTGCATGTCTACATATGTCTAGCAATTCAAGTCACATCCACGCATATGATATAGATTGATTAGAAATCACCTTTTGTTTATGTTCATATATTCATCTATATGTAAATCTATGTTAGAGATTGACTTGTTTATCTTATTTCTATGGATTGCATGTTTGAATGGATGAAATTTCTTGTTGTTATATGTTTGTATGATATGATTTGATGTTGTTTGTTAGTGTTTTGGATGTTTAGAAAGATAGATAGGAGAATTGAGCATATCGGAGGCAAAGATGGTTGGAATTGGATGAAACGTAGAGGGGAGGCTCTGGAGTATAAGAAGAGAATAGGGTTCAAGTTGCGAGCTCCAATTTGTGAAGTACACATGTTGGCACCGACATGTTTTGATTTGTCATATAGGTTATCGATTTTGGGGAGAGTGAGAGTAAGACTAGTAAAGGTTGCCCAAGGTGATGTATTGGTGATTAGCTATGTGGTGGAGGCTATGTCGACTTGTTTTTAGATCATGAAGTGGAGTGCTTTGAAGAGGGAACTTATTTCTATATCAAGATGTTTGGGATGGATAGGTTGGGGTCAAAGCATCTAGGCATGGGGTACTAGAAGGAAGGAAGGAGTGGAAGAAAACTCGACCATTAATTGGCTAGGTAGAGAGGTCGACACCGACATGAAGAGGTCAGTATCGACTCATGGTGAGTCCAATAGGAGTGGAACTTCTAGGGGATAGTGTGAAGGTTCTGTAGATCATGCTGGAGGTGTTGGCTCATTCGCATCAAGGTTGGATGATGATGTAATAGCAAGATGAAAAGCTAGAATCTTCAGATGTTGGCTCGTATTGGGAGTATGTTTCGAAGAAGGCGGATAGGTAATGGAGGGAGCTATGGGATCAGGTAATCTGGAAGGGTTCCTCGTGAATAATGGAAACTGGATTGAGCAAGAAGGGCTTGGTGTCCAAAAGAAGCAAAGGAGGGCTCAGATAAGTATGCGCTAAGAAATCGTTGATGCTTGGAGTGTTTTCTAGTGTACTCGAAGCAGGGTATTATAAGTGGGGACGCCCATGTATTAGTAGCGAGGATTCAAATACATTGGACCGATGGCTTTGGGTCTAGTGTTTAGCTTTAGGGCTACAAGACACGTATTGAGCTTTAGGTTGCGTGATACGAGAGTACATAGAGAATCGAGATTTCCATTAGTCCCTGGCAGTAAGGAGGTCATACGTGTTATTATATATTCAGAGCACAGGGATGAGTGATAGTGAGTCTTGTTTGATGGATTCCATGGTTTCTTTAGTTGCTTTCCGTTAGTGGGCTATCACTCGGGGATACCATTGGGAGTAGGTACTAGAGATAGGGTTATTTGGACATCCATTGTGGTATTATGTATTGTAACTTTATGATATTGTTGAGTAGCATATTATACTATAATGTGCTAGCTCTTTGGTTGTAGGGACAAGTCGGGTATGGTTCGTGTACTCTTTTTCCTTACCATATTTACTTGTATGGTATCTTGAGATTTATTTACCGCTCATACTAAACTGTTGCCTGACCCAAGGTTTTATGCTTTGCTTCTTATTATCTTGGGTACTCTTAAATGATTAGACTAGATAACAGGTCTAGGTGACACAGTAGCTGTTTGGAGGACGAGCTGGATGGAGCTATCTCGTGTATAATCATTGGGTTAGGCAATGCTTACTATTTGTATTTGAGACAGTTGTTGAGTTTGTTTCCATTGTATAAACTCTACTATTAATGTATAACTTCGTGGATATTATACTATGATGATGATTTGTTCACATTGTTATTACTCTCTTCTGTTGTATATGTGACATTATATTTTGTCCATGCATTATGAGATATACAATAGGTTATATGCTGCATTTCTTTATTCTAAACCACGATGATCGTCCTATATCGGCCGGGCATGAATACAACGCACTATTTATAATCTTCTGGTGTCAGTGGTATAGGGCGGTCGTCATACATCCACTTAAAATTTATTAATGATTTTCAGAGATTTTACAAACCGTGTACAACTCGGTGCTCACAACTCAGTGAGAATCCAACAAAGTGACATAGTAAAATCAAAAAGTTCAAAAAGTGGCCAAATGGATCTCGAATTAGTGCCCCACAACTCCTATTCATAAATGTAGATCATCGAAATAGGCTCTGATATTTGCTACCTACATTCTCCACGTTCAGGAAGACGTTTAAGAAGAAGATTGTGGCCAAGTTCGTGCTTTGGTAGTCAACTCGGTATCGAGTTGAACTTTACAACTTGGTGTTGAGTTGTAACTTTATCACTTTACTCTTCAACTTTTGTACTTCTTGTTTCTTCCAATGGAAAGCTTGTGGCCAATCTCCTTTCCCCTTGTGGTGTTTGTTATTTATGGGCTGCCCTTTGATCGCCTTTAAGTTACATGTGTAATCCACTTTCAAGGACTGGTACCGAGTTGAGTGACTCAACTCGGTATCGACTTGGCACTTCTTCTTCCTTCTGGTGATTTTCTTCTATGCCACCTTATTCTTCTGGGAAATGGCTAGCTATTCTCAAGTTATTAGGGAGACCCTATATCATCCTTTGAGCTTTGGTTAAATTTTGACTTTTCAAGTTATAGTTCTGGATTTCTGATTTATTATCTAACTATCCGATGGTTCTAACTCGTCTAAATATGGCCTAGTTCAAAGGAAGGATAACACTTGCTCCCCAAAGTATATCCTATGGCAACAAGGTATGCTTTGGATCGGGACAAACTATCAACTTCAAACTCTATTTTTAATTGATGTTTCCATTCTTCAAACTATTACCACATCGCTGCGTTTTCTTTGGATTGTCGCATCACTTTGAACAGTTTTTGGATTCATATCTTTCAGGAAGTATAAATGTTGAAGCTTGTAGTTCATGTTCATTTTTGTAACTTTGGAAATTCTACAAGTACTTTCTTTAAATTAGTCAGGTAGAACTCCTATTTCCATTTCCTTTGTTCTGCATCATGCACTTCACTTTCACTTTTATTTTTCTTTTTCCATCTCTTTTCTTCATTTTTTCTTTTAAATCGTAATTCAATACCGATTTGTGCTCCTTGGGTCGGTACCCCATTTTTAGCCTATTTTTCAGTGTGATCCTATACTTAAGAGAATCTTACACCTTTTCTTCCCTCACTTATTCATTTTCATTCACTTAAGCACTTTCAAGCTTATGACATTCCATTGTCAACCTTCAAATTCGGCCGCCGCCTTGCTTGAAAATGCTATCGCCAACTCTCTTCACCGTCGCTTATCGTCAGCAACGCCGCTATCTCGATTTAAACACACCATCTCCCTAAATCTAGCCGACTTTGCTTATTTTAATTGGGTTCTATTTCAAATCGTTACTTCAATTCGTCATTGTCTACCCCTCTAGTATTAGGCAGGTGGTGGAGCTGTAGACTTTGAATAGTTCGCCGGCGGTTTAATATTGACCATGCTCAATTGCCGCTTGATTTTCATCTTCCTCCCCCCTGATTGACTGCTGAATAATTACTTAGTAAATATTATTAAAAATTTCAATAAAACTTGGCGGTTAGCCTAGTATTTGATGGACTCGGGACAAACCCAAAGTGGCCTTGAGATTTTCCTAGGCATGACTCGAGTCTTGCTTCATGTGATCTACTCTGATTCGACTTAAAGTCGGGCCTGGGGTTGTCTCGATGTTTTTTCATGTGGCTATGAGTTTTCAAAATATTTTAGTCAAAAACTTTTTTGAGTTGAATAAGAGGGGAGATGAAGTTCTAATGCAACTTTGGTCGAGCAGCGGCCGATAATTGCGGTTCATTGGGACGATTTCTAATAATGGTCATATTGAACACACTTCGGCATTCGAACGGTCTTTCTACCATTGCTTCAATTTGTTGGTGTCCCTGTAAAGAGAAACCATATGTCGTTCCAAACAATGGTTCTATTATCGTAAATCGTATGAAAATAGGTAAAATCCGATGAATGGTTCCAATGTGCGATGACACTCATTTTCTAGCACGAGCAAGCTATCTATAGGGAGTATTTGCATTCATAGTGTAACAACCCTGTATTTTGTAATTATTTTTAAATTAAATTTCCTAATTTAAAAACTTTTTTTTATGAATAATTTTTGTTATTTAAATTTAAAATTTTGATTTATGAGAATTATAATTCCAAACATGAATAAATAGAATATTTTCCAGAAAATGTGAATTTTGTCAATGTGGTCAAACTTTGACTTTTAATTTTTATTTTTATTTTAAATTTTGAACTTTTGAAATTTATCTTTATTTTATGAAAGTAAATAAATTTTTAAGTATACTGCTTTCTGTTTCGTTGGAATCTGATTATTATTGTGAAAGTTATGCTTTTTAAACTATTGTATGTAAATTATTTTATTTAATAAAATTGTTTATTTTAATTTATATAAATAATATTTTGTTTGTCATGTCATGTTCTAATTTATGTTTACATGTGTAACATGACATGTTATGTATATATATTTTATTTTTAAAACATTTTACAGTGTAGTTGAAGTTTCCAATGTTAGTTGTATTTTGTTTACAATTTAAACTCTAGTTTCAATTAAATAAACCATTTCTTTAATTATTTTCTATTTTTCCTAACAATATTTATTTATTTTCATTTTACTTTATTTTGTTTTCATTTTCTATTTTATTTAATTTCTATTGGTTTATCATGAATTAAAAGAATTGGAAATTTGAAGAGGCAAAGCTTTAATAGTGTGACCTTTCATTAGTCCAGTCTTTTCATTTTCCTTTGGCTTTTCACTTGCCTTGTTTTGGCCGTACATTTTCTATTGCTAACCGTGTATTTCCATTTAGTTTCACGTGAAAAACTTTCTTCCCATTTCATTTCTCACGGCCAAAAGAAATTGGTAAGCAATGGCTTCTCCTTTCTCACTTCTCTTCTTCATTTTACATTGTTTGCCTTGCTTTCTCTTGTCTAGCTCGGCCACAACCACCACCATCTCCTCCTCTTCATCATCCTCTGCCAAACACCTACCCTTCAGACCAGATCTGGCCGTGCCTTTCTCCATGACCAAAACACCACAAAAAGTTGCAAAAATTCCATGAAAACCATGCTAGCCGACCAATACTTCAACACCACTTCCATATTTTTCCTTGGCCACCTTCCCTAGCTCCACCACCATCATGACCTGACCCCTGACCATCAGTCTCTCCTCTGACCTGACCTGAACCATGCATGGTCGAGCCCCAAAGGATGACCAAGCCGAGCCTACATGCACCAAAACTCCACCTAGTGGCCTTGTCCCTTTGTATTCTTCATGTTGTAACTCCATTCTCTTCAATATTCCTTAGCCTAGCCGTACCTAATATGGTCCAAACCTGATCCATTTCCACATGAAAACATCATGGCCGAACCATAATCATGTTCGGTCGAGCACAAGTTGAGGCAAGATCAAGCAGCTTTGAGTTAAAAGCTTGGTGATGTTATTCGTCTATTCTAATTTCCATTCATTTCAATTTAATCTTTGTATTGTAAATATATTTATATATGGCTTTGTTTATTGTTGTATACAAGATAAATATCTTGGCTCTCTCCACTCAAATCAAAAGTCGTGCTATATCGTGCTTCTGGAATTCATCTGTGTATTTTGTTTGCGAAACCCAGCTTTAAAAGGTGAGTATTCACACATGACATTTATACTTATATAATTGTGAAGTGACAACAAGTGAATGTGTAAACTATTATATCATGTTATACCTTCTTGTGATGTAAATTTTATGATGTTAAACCTTGTTATTAACTTGTCACATCATCTGTTATATTTTATTTTATTTTACCGTTTATTTAATTCTGTTAATCACACTGCAAGTTTCCTGTAGAATAGAATCACTATGGGTTGAAATGATACATACCCGAACGGACTTTAGAATAGGGAAAGATCATTATGGGCTGAAACGATAGGCCTGTGCGATTTTTATTTATTTTATTTAACTTGGGATTGCGGGTTTGAAATGATAGAACCCGGATTTTTTCTCTGTAAATTACGGATTGAAATGATATATTATCTGTATCACTTGACAGGTTAGAAAATAGTATACAGACCCGTGGTTATTATATATATATTTTTCTGAATATTTTTAAGTATTTTAAAAATGTAAATCATGACATTTTGATTTAATTGGAATTTAAAATGATTTATTAAAGTGTTATTGATTTTTTTTCTATGAATATAAAATGTTAAACAGATGAATGCTTAAAATGGTAATTTGGAATTTTACTTGACTTGGAATTTGTGAGATTTGGTTTTAAAAATGGAAGTTTAAGTAAAGTAAAATAAAATGGAAATTTAGTTTTATTTGTGAAATGATAAATTAAATTAAAGTGTTGAGTGAATGCAAAGAATAGGAAAATTGTACACTTGAATTTAATAAGTGAAGTAATGAAAATTTGATATTTATTTGTGAAATTTACTTTATAAAAATCATAAGTTAAAGGGTATTTAAATGACCATTTTAAAGTGGAAAAATATGATTTTTATACAATTGAAATGGTTTAAATTGAAGTTTAATTGTTTCTGAAATTTTAGTGTAAATCTGGAAATTTAATTAGTAGCACTTCAGAAATGCTATCGTTTCTGAATAATAACGAAAATCTGAACTAAAGTAAATCTATGGCACTTTGTAAGTGCTATAGTTGCAGAAATGAACTAAAAGGCTAAAATGAACTAAGGGCTATTACAGCACTTTGTAAGTGTTGTGATCGCAGAAACTAAATTTAAAGCCTAAAACTAATAACAAAGTAATTGTAGCACTTGTTAAGTGCTGCAGTTGGCTGAAATGTGATTTTTGAATGTAATTGAACTAGTACAGCAGTTTGTAAAAGCTGTCTTTGCTGAATTGAACTATTTTGCAACTAAAACTGAACTATTACAGCCGTTTTTGTAAAATGCTATCTTTGCTGAATTAAATTGTTTTCAAATGTAACTAACCGCAGTATTTCTAAGTGCTGCGGAAACTGAAATTTAAATGTTTAAAGTATTTAAATGAGCTCAGAAAAGGTTAAATTTTGAGAATTTAATATTTGATTTGTAAGTATAATGACTTCACTTTTAATGGTTTAAATGAATGATATTAATTCGGAATTATAAACCATTTTGAATTATAACCACGGGTACACTTCTCTGTATGCTATTTTATTTCCTTGTGATTTATTTGGATGCACACCTTCAATTTGAGAGTGTGACTAGAGGTGAGCGATTACTGCAGCTCTGCGCTACCCTAGTCACATTAACATAGTTATTTGCATTTGTTTACTTTAATATGAACATTTCTCTAATAGCGTTTATTTCTGCTTAATTGTTTAACGGATCCTTAAAGGATGGGCGATCCCAAGCATCCTTTGAGTTATTGTGCATTGCTTTTACAGTTCACTTGAGTTGGTTTACATTATATAAGTATGTATGACCTGACTTGAGTGTTTGTGTTTTACTTTACGCTCGGGTCAGCCTAAGAATCACAACTTTGGATTCACCTTCTAGAGCTAGAGATCTGTTGGAGCTTATTTGTCTATCCGTTCATCGACTTCTATTCCAGTTATTTCCTATTCGGTATTGTCTCTGTGTTATTGATTTATGTATC
Source organism: Allium fistulosum (assembly GCA_030737815.1). Classification (NCBI taxonomy): domain Eukaryota; kingdom Viridiplantae; phylum Streptophyta; class Magnoliopsida; order Asparagales; family Amaryllidaceae; genus Allium; species Allium fistulosum. The sequence goes on along the minus strand of CM060907.1, from coordinate 636,439,385 downwards.
CTAACTTCTATTGTATCTATTTTGACTATGATATTTTGTATATGCTTTGAGATTTGTATATAGTAGCTTCATGAACTACTATGGTATTTTATTTCCGCTGCGAGTTATTCTGGTATTTCTGTGTATGTGATTCTATGAATGATTTTATTTGCTCCAAATTTTCTTGACAATCCACCGTTTTGAATTATTCAAGTCAGACATGTATGAATTAATGTCGATTTGAATGGTCCAAAATAGTGGGTCGTTACACATAGTGCCTTGGACATCGGACACACATTGCATAGATTAAATTGAATATCATTGCCCTATGTCAATGTATAAGATCTGGTCGGTCAACACACATTGACATCCGTAGGGTCTTATGCATTGGTCGTACAGGGTTTTGTTTTAGCATGGGAATTATAGATAAATTCTACGTGACCTTAGTCATATTTGAAGTTTTCAATAGTTACGGATCGCAAACACTCCTCACGTACCTCAGTGATGGCTACGAGTTCATCTACATCAAAGTTAGTTCAATCCGTGATTGAGTCGGGCTTAGACTCTGCCTCGGTATCTTTAGTTCCATCTACTTCATCATCCTTTCAAACTCGGCAACCTCGTCGTATAGTGAGTAAGTCTTTGGAAATGGTTCCTTTTGTAACAATGGGTGAACTATTCGCAGGAATTTCCTTTGATGTTGATCTTGGGAGTTCCATAATTCTTGATAACCCACCGGACTCCCTGGCATCTAGGCCTGAAAGGGAAGCTGTCTTAAGAATTTGTGATAGGCATAGCATTCCTATCGAGGATGTTCTTGTTCTCGAGCCTTAACAATAGGCTTACAACTAGCCTGAATGTTACACCATATGTAATTAGTATATTTGCTTATCTGGATGTTGGATATGTCCCACCATTCAGTCACTTCATCCAGATTGTGCTCTAGTATACGAGGCTTGCCCCCATCCAGCTTCATTCGAATAGTTACGCTTCGTTGAATATCATGTATATAGTCTTTTTACAAACAACTGGGCGGGGTGCCGACATTAGAGGAATTTCGTTACTTATATGCTTTCAAGAGATGAAAGGTGAGTCTTTCTCTTGTATATTTGTAGCCGCCCATGGGCTGTCGTGTCATCCGGTGCCTCTTTAACAAATTTAGTTATTTCAAATAGGAACACTTCTTAATGCGATGTTCTCCTGGATTTACCCATAAAAGGTTGTTTTTATTTAAGTTTTATTGTCCCACACCATTCATGCGATGCCAAATTATCTGGATTGTTAATCCTTTTATTTTCATGGATTTTCATATATCCGAAGAAGGCCTGGCAGTTTGACCCTAGCAGGTATACTTCAATGTTTACATGCCATCCCTATAGGATAATGGGAGATGAGATTCCTACCAACCGACGAAATAATGTGGTAGTTTAACCTTTTGGACTGTAATCATAGTCTAGGCCTCGCACCAAATGTCCATGAAGGTGTTCAGCATGTTACTAAGGATGGGGAAATTGTATATGTTCCCCTCATCAAAGATCCCTAAGTCAATCTAGAAGAGAATACGAGGGGAGATATAAATGTTGACATCACCGTAGAAGGAGGTGATGGTAATGGTGGTGACGACAACAATGAAGATAGAGGTGATAAAAAGGATATAGATCTTGGTCATGAATCCGCTGGTGATACAGGTGGCGACGATCAGGTGCCGCTCATTCCTCAATGGCCAAAACTAAATTTTATCTCATCTCGCTTAACTTCACAGCCACCATCGGCTTCCGTAGTAGAAGAGACACTGATACCTATATATATGGATCATTTGGGAGCATACTAGATGAAATAGCTTCTTTTAGTCTCAACAACATCAGCATCGACGACATTGATTCTCCTATTCACTTGCTCACTGATGTACCTACAACCAATGTAGAGAAGATAACCCTTGTGAGCAAGCTCAAGACCATGGTCTGTAGGGGGCACTAGGACACATTAGCACTTCATAACATTTCAAATCACTACATGTTTACACTTCACATGTTGTTTTTTTATCTTCCTAGCATTAACTCGACTGTGCCTTGTTTTTAAGATCTATGGATCGCCAACATTTTTTGATGAGCTTTAGACCTTCGAAGGTGAATATAAAAGGCTTGGCACATCATGCCATCATCGTGAATCATCTCACGAGTCCGACTCAAGCAGGTATTATAGGAGGGAACAGGGAAGGCAAGATAGAGACTATAAGCATCGCGATGACCGCCATGGAGGGTCGGGAAGGACTTTGCCTTCTCAACATAGAGCTCGCATTCTGTTGCCACATAGTATGGATAGACACTCGACGAGGCCTGATTTCATCCCCTCAATTCAAGTCCCTACCGCTCCTCCACCTATAACACAAATAATAGTGTCTTCTCATCGGCCTCGACGATCTTAATAGCCATATGGGCTTATGTCTTTTGACACTTCTATACGAAGGCACGACAATAGTAACTTCCTATTACCGTTTCAGCTAAAGAGACCAAAATAATCTCAACCTACATCTAGCTACCATGGAGAAGCCCTTTCCAATGATTTGTTTTGAATGGGTCAAGTTTGTTCCTCACCTGAAAGATATTCCTCATCATTTTGGGTCCAAAGTTTTGGCTTATATGAGTGACATAAGTGATCAATATCATAAGCAGAAGAGACTAGCGAACGCCATCTTCGAAGTTAATCATGAGAAAATGGTGACTCTTCAAAGGAAAGAGCTGACTGAAAATGACAACAAGTGCATCATCGAAAATCTTAATAAGGAAGTTGAAGGGCTCAGGGCCTCATTAGTGGATGGGGCGAAAAAGTTGGAGGAAAAAAACCAAGTCTTTCGAAGAGCAGTCAAAGGGGCGACATGATCATGCTAAGGCTACTTATTACAAGAGTCATAATCCTACGCACGAAAATGAAGAGCTCTGAAAGTTACCAATGAATAGGCCTCATAGATTTGATAGTTAAAAGACACGCTAGATGCTGAGAAGAAGGACAAAGACGATGCTCTTACACAAACCCAGAGATATTGAAACGAGCTATTTGATGCTCGATTGGCAAAAGAGGAAGTCGAGGCCCGGTTGAAGACAGTTGATGACCTGGTCAAGGTAGCTAATTACCGGGTCAGGTCTGAGATTGAGCCTACTCTCGTTTGATTTTATGCAAACATTTTCTAGTTTGGGAACTTGAGGTGGCTAGACAAGGGGTATCCCAAGGCTTTAGTTATGATCTAAGAGAAAATACTAAGGCAAGAATGAGAACATTTCGATGGAGATGAGATTGATGAAGAGGAGTTAAAGCTTGACCTCTTGGAAGATAAAGATATAGTGACGGTCGAGGCTAGCAGACTCCTTCTAACGTTTGAGGTTGTTCCCCGAACATGTGTCTACCGGGGCCTAGCCTGAATCAAGCTTTAAAGGTTTGGGTGAGAGTTTCACTTCTATTCCCCAAGGACCTACTGTAGAGACTTCAATGAAAATGGCAGGTACATCTGGTGCCGCCACCTCTTTCACATTAGGGCACTAACCATTAAGCTTGTTATTACTCCCTCTGGTACTTCCATGACTTCCACCATGGTTTTAGGCATTTCAACTACTTTAACGTCTTCAGTGGACATACAATATAATCTCGATCAACCTGGCTATACTAAATCAGAGTCGTTTCAAAAGCTACCTATCTTATCTCCTATCGTGGAGGGAAGTTCAGCAGGGACTACATCACATATAACCTTTGCATCTCCTGGAGGTATGTCATTAACTTCAAATGTATTCAAGATGGCTCACATGACACCAGTTGATGTCTCCAATCTCTACTTTTTCATTTTTAATGTTTTAGGTTCACTTCTCTTGTCTCCTTGCCTGAAGGAGACTTGTCCTTAGGCACTCAAGCCACAACGACCAAAACAGGCATTATGTCCACTCCTATTTCGATTTTGGCCTCCTTAGTTAGTCATATTCCTGGTCCCGATGCCGAAATGATCCACGCTTTGGAAGAAGACACTACAACAAACTGGATATTTATAGCGTTTATAAAATGTTGTAAAAGGATTTAACATCATTTTTAACTATGCTGTGTAACAACATGCCATTATAGGTCAGCAATATACCATAGCAATAGAGTAAACGCTATAAAAAGTCCATTTTTAATAGGGTTTGGTAGATGTTATTAATACATTTTATAGCGTTTATTTTGATGAGCTTAAAACTTTTCTTAACATTCAAATTCTGCTATCAAATATATTTCACAGCAGTTATCTCTTGCTGTGATATCTATTCATTGCGTTTTATATGCTGCTATGAGTGTTCCTTTTCTGTGTTTTTCCATTATTAAGAACCTTTTGTGACGGTCCAAAAACATTGTTAAAGTGTACCTAGCATTTTTAAAACGCTGTTGAAAGTTTACACAGCGTTTTTAAAACCATATTGAAAGTTTACACGGCATTTTACAAATGCCATCGTTTACTATTTCTACATTTCCTTTTAATTATTACCTTTCTATACGCATCAGTCACAATTTATATACCAACATGGTTAAATCAACACACGCATTTCATATTCAATATATTATATTAATCGCACATCTCATAATCAACATGTAACATTACATAATCAAAATACGCAATATTCTTATGTCAAAACATATATAATACATTCATAATATTTCATAAATAGTTTAGAACCAGTGGTAGCTAGTAACCAAAAGTAGTAATACATACAAACCAAAATGTAGTTCTGGCATCAAAAATAACTTGGCATCCATAACTTGTTGCGACACTTTACCTATCTACTTGTAAAGTAAAAGTTCACAAATTAGTAAAATATATCAAATATACAATAGATATAGTCTAGAATTAGTTGATGCAAGTAGCAACAACATGAAATGCAGTCTAGAACAAATGAAAAGTGATATAATTGTTAATATAATATATATATATATGTAATATAATAATTCATATATAATTATGTATTATTTTCATACATATATTGTTATGGTACGTTTATATCCTCAGGTTTAATAAGTTTATCAAGACATTATTATTATAACCACTATTTCTAATTACTCATATTACTGTTACTATTTGTATATAAGACGTTATATATATGTATGCATGTATATACAATTTACATATATAATTTATATGATTGGGGTGTATATGTAGAGATATATGATATGATATATATGTATCGTTTATACAATATTTATTTATTATATATATATAATTTTTATTAATTCATATGCTTATTATATACATTTACTATGTTATTTGTTATATATTAATTCATATGTAATTTATATTAATTAATACACATAATTCTATAATACCTTTTCAAGCTTTGGTTAAGTTCATCAAGATATTATTATTACTCCTCCTACCACTATTGCTATTTAGAATACACACACACATACATGCACGCTATTTACAATATGTGTGCATGATTTAAATGTATAATTATATGATTTATATATAAATATGTAATTTATATTTATTCATATATAAAATTTATATAATATATATGTGTTAATTTACAAAGATATACTCTATGTAACATAATTTATAATAGTATATATTTTCATACATAAACTAAATTATTTTTCATATACTTATTTAATATATGTATATATATATGTGTGTGTGTATGCAATTTACATATATAATTTATATGATTTGCATGTATATGTACATATATATGATATAATATATATGTATCATTTATACAATATTTATTTATTATATATATAATTTTTATTAGTTCATATAATTATTATATACATTTATTATATTATTTGTAATATATTAATTCATATGTAATTTATGTTAATTAATGTCTAAATAATACATTTTCAAGCTTTGGTTAAGTTTATCAAGATATTACTGCTCCTACTACTGCTACTATTACTATTTACAATATGTGTGAATTTATCATATTTGCGAAACCAAAACCTAAAACGTCACAAATGCATTATCATGTTAGCAAAGCCTAACTTGTGCCTCATTAGATTTAAAACTAAGTCGCTAAAAAATTTTAATCGAACGGGTACTTAAAATTTCAGCCTGAGCAAATGATTTTTTCCCATCCTAGTAATGGGTGCTAATATGTATAATATTGCCTTATAATAATACATTTTAACCATTCAGATTATAACTAGTACATATAGCATTGGCTACAACAGTTGAAACCGAGAGTATTTATCATAAATGAGGATTGTTCTATGGTCACAAGTGATGGAGACTTGTAAAAAAATCTCAATCTTTTGCATGTTTATGCTTATTTTACATGCTCAACAACATGCTCAGTTGCAAACTGAGCTTAGTTTGAATTCTCAGTTGCAAACTGAGCTTGCAAACTAAGCTTGCACAATTGCAAACTGACAACTTTGATGTATTTATATGTTCATAAATACAGGCAGTTGGAATTGATGGAAAAGTACCTCATATCAATCTACTGTAGTGCAATCTAACAGATTATAGCAAGGGTCATGTAATATAGTTCCATTTGAACCTTGAAATAAGATTAACTTGAATACTTTGTAAAAGTTCAAACATAGTATTACCAAAGCAACAGCCTGAAGTTCATGCAACCCAGAGCACCTTTGTTGAGAAGGCAATGGTAATATATATTTTCAATAAGTAACTGCAGTAACTGGTCAGATGCTCCACTGGATAGGCAACGATCATAAAGTGCAAGTGCATCTATAAATTTTCCTTTATTAATTAACCTGTAAACAGGAAAAAGGGAAGATTGGGTATAACTCTGTTGTGAAGTGCAAAAGCAAAATAAATATATATATTTTTGTACTCTTCAAATTATAAGACTGACAAATGGTTAGTATTTAGAGATACCTTTCAACGTCTTTTTTGTAAGGTCCTTCATTTTCCAAGTTAAATGAAAGAAAAGCAGTTGTATTAACTTATGCAGTTTCTATTTTTGGCAACTCTTGCAAAGGTAGAAAACCATGTAGGCCTTGAGCATGAAATTCTAAGGAGGGGAAGGGAGTATTTCCACTAATACCAATGTCATCTGCTTCTGATTCAGTGTCACTTCAGGGTCACGTGAACGCTTGACAAGAAGTTTCACTTCAAATTTAGGTGAAGCATCTTCGGTGTTTCTTTTAGCAGATGCTGCAACCATAGAAAACCTATGTAGATTTGATTACATTTGAATCCATCGATTCAAAGTAGGAAGCCTAAGGTATATAAATAGTGAGCAAGCACAGATGCAAATTCTGACAATTGTGTTCAAAGTATATTAGCTATAGGAGAAAACAATAATACACGATGAGGTTCCAAAAGTGAAAGTGAAAAATAACGAGTATGATCATACATTTAGTTATACTATATTGACATCTGGTATAAATTTGTATGTTATGTTGATATAGGGTCTTTGTGAACTATAGTTTAACTATGTATAACTCAATATTATACTGACATTCATTGTATGACTCAAAGTTGAACTACAATGGGAAATAATCTAACATGGCTTGATATAAACATTGTGTGATCTTATAACTTTATATGTGACTTTACATGTTGTTTCCAAGTTATTTTATATTACTAATCTTCAATAAACTTGCAGTGCAATTAATTTTCTTGCTTTGGAGGGAGTTGTGCTAGTCATGTTGGATTGGAAACATTTCCTCTTGCATTTCTTGGTTTTAACCTTGCTTTGATGTGTGAACTACTACAAGTTCTTGTTTTAGCTTTGCTTTAATATGCATGAACTACGGATGAGAACTGTAAATTGATTTATGTACTATTTTAGTGTATTGATATTTAATTTAGATGAGAACTACGGATAAGAATACCTTTTCGACCACGTTAGCATCAATTATATGAGTAAAAGATGCTACAATGTAAACCTGCTCCACAACTACTCTTGGTTCAGGCCATGCCACAGTCAAACCCATAATATTGCAACACAATGAGTAACCTTGTATATTAGTAAACTTGTATACTAATTATTGAAGCACACATTATACTAGATACTACAACTGGAATTATTTTGTAAGCGTTATTGTATCAGAGGTCACAAAATTAATTACTTATTATTGAGTAGAGCAACAAGTACAAAAATATATTACGACTTTGATTAAGCGTAGTAAAATTAACAAATAGGATTTGATGTCAACCATGATTTTTTATACTGCACAACAAGATACTCTTTATATACCCCAAAAATAAAATTGATATGCATATATTTCTAACTAATCTACTTCTATAAATAAAATCATTTTACAACCAACTAGGTTTAAAAGAACAGTGGATGGATTTGATAGTAAAACTGAAAGAAAACAAATGCTTATTAGATGCTTATCTACACTAACAATGCCTGCTTTAAGCTGTGCAAATAAGTTTGCTCTGGCGGCGCAAATTTTAGTTTGCACCAAGTGCAAACAGGAGTTTGTACTGAGTACAAATTACAGTTTGCACCGCCAGTGCAAAAGGGTTGCACTGAGTATAAAGTACAGTTTCACCGAGTGTATACTAGTTTGCACCGGCAACTGTTGTTTCCTAATATGTGTTACATACCGACTCTTTACAAACATCACACCAACGCTATATTTAGGTATAGGCGCCGCATAGTGCATTTTCTACCAGTGCCAAGTTCAAGAAGAAAGTTAAAAGCGCTGTCCATTTTCTTTGGCTTAATTCGTAAAGCATATGAATCATTCGACAAAAATAGGTTTCGCTTTTGTTTTTTCCTCCAACTAGTAATTAAGAAGTTAATTATTCCAATGCTTTAACTATATCAATACGTCATTTATAATACTATATCGTCCCACTGTTTGGTTAAAGGAACAGTTCCAATAGATCTTCCTATTGTTTGGTTAAAAAGTACAGCTCACTACATTGATTTTTTGAGTTTTTTTTTAAATTCTCAATAGTATTTTGTTATATTTCCTCTGTGGTTGCTGCTGTAACAAGATATTAATTGAGATATTTACCTTGTATCGTTTTTTAATATTTGTATGTTTATTGCATTGTGTTGCATACAGCTTTATTCATATGACCATGTTGCTAGTTAATATAGTTTCTTAACTAATTAACTCACTAATGCGTGCAACTGTGTTCTAATAAATAAGAAAATAATTTTGTAACCTTAAAAAAGATTAAACTAACAAAAGTAATCGCTCCAAACCACTGAATTATTGAAGTTTCGCAACAATAACACATAAACTGTACACATTTTTTATCTATGATATGACACTGAACCTAAATAACTTAATTGGTAGTAATTACATACTTAGCAATGTTAAAATATAGATTTTGAACATATCGTATATATTCATCAGGACTGTTCGATCAACTTGATTAGTACAAACATAAAGATTCTATGATATAAAGAAAATGAAAGATGGCCACATCTAATTTTATAATTAAATAAGGCAAAACAAATATATTAGCACAAGCATATATCACTGTTTAAGCTGTTCCAAAAGCAAGAAATTAAGCTGTGATTATTATAATAACAAAACTACAACTTTCACTAGATATTTCTGTCCACAAAAAGAGGTGAATAGATCAAAATTAAAATAATATTAGATCTTTTGACAAAAATAGATTATGCAATTTTGTTTTCTTCCTCCAAACAGTAAGAGAAGCGATTACTTAAAGAGCGCATAGGCTTAAGAGTGCTAAATGGAAATTGATATTTATATGCATCAAGGTAACAGGGTTCATTTGAGTCATGACATGCAATTAATATATTTGGGAATAGGATCCACAAACAACCAGGATGACGATTGCATCTAAATTACTCTTGAACTTCAACTTGGTGACTTGGAACATCTCCAGCCATCAGAGGTGCTGATGCCGAAGTGATTCTCACTTTTTTTAACTTCATAGCAATCGAGTTGAAGTGCATTAAGCCAAAGAAAATGGATAGTGCTGTTAACTTTCTTCTTGAACTTGGCACTGGTAGAAAATGCACTATGCGGCGCCTATACCTAAAATATAGCGTCGGTGTGACGTCGGTGTGACGTCGGTGTGACTACCTACGAAGGCTTATCGACGTTCATACTGCTTCCCAATATACACTCAGTGAAATAATTTTAGCATATGGGTTATGTAATCTAGCAAACAATGAAACTGCTTCCCAGTATGTTATAGCATACTAAAAAAGGTGTAGAAAATAGCAAGAACCACACCTACAAATCCATGGCCAACGAGGGAACAGAGTAGTAAAATTTCTTATGTCCATATAGGAAATCCGGATAAATTTATCAGGACCTGACGTTGAAAATGCGGAAACCTTCTACGTACAGAATGAATGGTTATGAGGAAACTGCCACATCCTTGACTGGTAAAGATGCTTCCATTCTCAGTATCTCAGTATCTAGGCTTCAAAAATTAAACACACTGATATGAACTGAAAAGAGATTAATGCCTCAGTTGTAACAAAATATAATTTGGTGACAATTCAGTTGGTTAAGCAAAGATTAGAGGTTAACATTCAAAAATTAAGAATGATATGCTATCAGTTCTATTTTTAACTAAAACTCAACAAACTTCAACCTCCAAGATTTTACTTTACCAAAGCAACATAACCTATTAGATAGCAGATGCAAAGTGGTTGCTTAAATAGTAGGAAAATAATCTACCGAAGTAAGGAAATTTAAATAAAAGTTTTAAAAGACAGTAAGCAGAAAACAGCAAGCATCAAAGACAGCATCCCAGAGACATCCAAAATGCAGAAGCTCCAAAACCACAGTACGAATTGACAGTGTAAAAGAAACAGCCAAACTGAACTCTAGCTCAAACCGCAAAGCAACAACTACATAACATAAAGGAAAGCAATTTTTGGATGTGTGAGATAAAATTGCAAATAAGATAACTGGATGATGTGAGATAAAGTTACAAATAAAATAAAGGAAAGCAATTTTGGGATAGAAAAATAACACTTTAAACTAATCGCATGTGGGGAATCAAGCATAACCAAACTCATACCCTCTAAAACTCTTGTACTCCTAAAAATTAAAATTAAATAAGTGGAAATCCATAAATGGTAAACAAAAAAGGTTTAATAATGATTCCTAAAGAGAAAGAAAATGAATGGGAAGTAGAAATTCACCAACTCTATTTCAAAGATACCTGATTTTGATCTTCATTAACTCAAATATAAAATGCTCGAAAGGGGATTAGGGATTCTGCGGACTTCGTGCAATTTGTGAATACTTATTCCATGGAATATATCGTAGTACAAAAACTTAGCGGAGCAGCGACGCTTTTAGGGTTAGGGTTTAGCGATCTGTGACGAAGGGAAAGAAAGGACGTAAATCTAAGCCGACATGATTCAGCGAGTATATATTGGAAAATGAAGATTTAGGGTTAGCAGGAGAAAAGAGGAATGGGAGAAGGATTAAATAATGGTCTTTCGTAAGAAGGGTAGAAAATATGGAAGGGATGAAAGAGAAAGAGAGCCGTGACAGTTCAGTTGAGAAAGAGAAAGAATGATTTAGGGTTAACTCGGAGACTGTTCAGTTGCCAAATTTCAAGGGGGCCTGTGTGAGCTTGAAATTTAACTCACTAATAATAATATAGTATAGATATTTGAATAACTGCCAGCACAATTCTACTTATTGCACATCATCATATTATTTCCACTATCGTTAACATTACATGAAGCTGACTTGTAAGATTTATAATGTTGATGAGAGTGAAACATCAAGTAAAAGTTAGAAAAATATCAAATTTCTTAACCACTAACAACTTAAACCATTTTCATAGTTTACCGACCAACTCAATGCTTAAAGAAACAGTATTCAACACATGAAACTTGTTGGACTGAATTAATACTTCTTTATATTTCACCTGATCAAACTTTAGCAACTTGGCTATAAAAGACTAAAAAGTTAATGGCGTGAACAAATATTAACAGTAGCTCACACAATAAATAAGAAGTTTACCGTTTGTCTCATATTTCGCACATTGATCTCAAAGTTCTTAAGCACTATTTTTCTTATTCCTCCTCTTTACTGACTATTGACATCAAAACACCCAACTTCAACACTTCTCGCTTGTGCATGCTTTACTGGCTGTTGACACTGGAAGACCTAAATTCAACACTTCCTATGAACACATCACTACTATTTTGAGTTTCCATCTCAACAAATCAAGCCAATCAAATAGCATATAATATATTTTGATCATACATTTCTTTTGCTTCTACACCAACGCCTAAGTAGACTAAATTATTATCCACCATACAGCCACATTAACTAATTAAATCACAAGTAAGATGGATTTATAAGTATAGCTTACATGGCCGAGTCCATATATTGAGCTAGTTGAATCTGATGCCTCAAAAATAACAACACTTGCAAAAATGCAGCATGAAAAAATAAATAAAAACCATCAGCTACATCTAGATATTATTGACATTCAACGAGAATAGCATCTGGAAAAAAAATCGAAACCCAACCTTAACATGCTCCAGCTGCCTCCAAGCCGTGCAATCTGGTCGTGGAAAATAAACTGCCATGTAATTGACTGAATAGTGACTACCATTTAACTCAAAAAAATAGGGATTTTGCTGATAACTGGTTACCCGTGGCTATAGAATAATGACGGTCTACTTCTGCCTCCTCTCTCTTACACGATATCTAAAACCATAAATTAGGTAATTGAATATGGAGGCGGAGATTATTGAAGGAAATAAGAGGACCAATTCGAATGATCTTGTAATTCGAGAGGATTATTGAAAGGGGGTAAAGCTGGAATTGATGAAAAGATTGTGCAAAAAGTGAGAAATAAAAAGAAACAAAGTGAAATGCAAGGCAGCAACGAGAAAGCAAAATCCCGCCTGATATGTCGCTCAATAAACAACGTCTTCATTTTCGTTTTTACATTTAATATAGTAAATAACAGCCGGTTTTCTTAAAACGCTGTTATGCTTTGCCGTTGAAACTACCTTTTCTTGCAGTGAGAGGTCGTATACAATCCTAATATGGCATAGGAGAATGAAGACATTGTCATCATGGGGCCACTAAGCATACAACCGACATTCGTTGCAAAAGGAAAAGAAATTGCAAACTATAAAGCTTAAAATATCAAGAAAGAAAAGATGGATGATATCCCTCCTCCCCTCTCAATCTCAATTCCTATACCACCCATTGTTATCTTCGCTTCTGCACTAGCCTCTGATAGTGTCCAGATGATGCCCCTGAGTCTTTGAGGAATGACTATGATTGAAACACTAACACTAAGAGCTATCTATTTGATAAAGGAAAAGGTGGAAAGTCTGACAAGAAGCATATTGCACATTCTTCCGGGAGGATGAAGAAGAAGAATGTTTAGTTGTTGTTTTTCTATCTTGTCATTTGCTTGTTCGTCTGTTTTAGTTTTCAATTCATGTATATAGGTTATAGTTATGTGGGTACAACACCTTTTTTGTTTGCAAAGCTCGTTAGTTGTGAATAAAATAGATTTCTTTTCAAATCTCTGTTTCATTTACCTATGTACTTAGTTTATTTATGTTATTGCGATTTCATTTGAATCTAAGCAACGCTATCATTTGATGTAGCTATGTACAAGTGAACAACTTCTAACGATCACTTAGCTAACTTCGTAGCTTACTTTGTTTATTTCTAGTCAGGTTCCATTCGACTAAAGATATGGTTGGATTTCTATATCATTCCCCACCTCTGAGATGTAACGTTTCGGACATCTATCATTGGAAATTCACACCTGATCCTACATGTCTCTAGGCGTTGATCATAACATTTCACCCCGAATGGTAGTTTGGGCATCAATCTCCAAACATCTGAGCTCGATCTCGCCTAACTCTGGGCATCGATCGTTCTTTGGTTAGGAGGGTAGCCTCCTGCTATGTCATATCGACCTACTGGGTACGATGCCCATCTCTAAGCATCGCAAGTAGACCTTGCCAATCTTCAGGCTATGGTCTTATACCTTACCCATCTTCGGGCAATGGTCGGAGGGTAGAAACATAGGGTTTTCGTCATGATCAATCCTAGTTGTGTTTATACTCCCGCGTCCCAATTATGGATTGAAGGAGTTCGCTGGTATCTATCTTTGGATACCCGAAATGATTATATTCTCACGATCTAATCATGGATCGAAAGAGTCCATCGACACCTATCTCTGGGTACCTATATACCCACATTTTAAAAACACAGAGCATTTAATTTTGCTATTATCTATAACACAAGGTTGGCTAATGAGAACATAGTTCCATCGATCCCAAAGCCAGTTCATTTTGTATTTATAAGAATGACAGACTCTGGCTTGTTACATTAAAGTTTACGAACATACATTTAAGCAAAAAAGCATCGTAGGTGTTTGCTATTCCACTCCCTTAGAAGTGAGATTCCATCAGCAATCGCCAGCTTGAATGTTTCATCTTCAAGCTTGTGTTCAAGGGCGTATGGACCTTCTCAGTTTGAGCCCATGTTCACTGGACCAAGAGGATCCATTTAAGAATGAGATTGCCGATCTCGAAGGTCCGATTCCTGACATTTGCATTGAATTGTCGAGCTACTTGTTTTCGATAAGAAGCAACCCTTAGATCATCTTCTTCGTGTTTCTCATCGATCATATCGAGGGACTCAAGCAAGAGTTCCTCATTCATTTTGGGATCATAGTGAATCTTCTGATGATAAGGCGCCTCTAATTCAATCAGAGTCATGACCTCTAATCCATATGCTAAGTCGAATGGAGTATGGCCGGTTGCAGACTTGTGAGTCGTTTGGTAAGCCTAAAGCGCTAGGAGTAATTCATCGACCCACTTGCCTTTGGCCTTCGTCGGTCGTTTTTTCAAGATGGACTTGATGATCTTATTCACCACCTCCATTTGTCCATTTGTCTGTGGATGTGCCATATGTGCAAATCTCTTCTCGGTTTGGTATTTATTGCAGAAATTCTTGAATTCGACGCCGTCAATTTGGGTCCCGTTATCGAAAATGATGGTTTGTAGAATCCCAAATTGGCAGATAATTTTCTTCACTGTGGAATTGATCACTTTCTTTACTGTGATCATGACACGTGATTCCGCTTTGGCCCAATTCATAAATTAATTAACTGCAACAATGGCTTATTTCACTCCACCTTTTGACATTGGTAGCATATCGATATGTCAATCTCCTAAACTGAAAATGGCCATGGGCTGACCATTTGTATGATTTATGTAGATGGGGATCTAGGAATCTTCGAAAATATTTGGCACCCATTGCACCTCCTAGTGTAATTAGCCACATCCCAGTTGAATGTTGACCAACAATATCCATAGCAAAGAATCTTCCTTGCTAATGCCCTCCCTCTATATGATCATCACAGGCTCTTTCGTGTATATCTATAAGGATCCTTATGTTTCTTCATTGCAATACATCGTAGTGAGCGAGCTGAGAATCCTCTTCAATACATCACTCCTTCATGAACAATGAATCATAGAACTTTGCTCAGGAGTTTCCTTCATTCATTCCGCTTAGAAGAATTCCTTTTAGCACTCCTTGATTGAAGTCATCCATGATTTCTTTTTAACCTAGCCTCTAAGATCCAATTGATGTCCATTTGGTTGATGCTCAAAGCCGATAATACCTCCACCGGAATCGATTTGATGAGTTGCGCATTCCTAGAGCTAACTAGCTTGGCTAATGAATCAGCCTTTGTGTTCTTTTCCCTGAAAATGTGCGTTATCATATAGTACTCAATGCCATTCAACAGTTCTGGTACCTTTGTCAAGTAAGGAGATAGCCTTGCTCCATTGGCTTGAAACTCTTTCTTAACTCAAAAGACCACCAATTGAGAGAGAGAGAGAGTGTGTGTGTGTGTGCAATGTTTTGACTCCTGATTCCTTCGCCATCTTGAGTCCCTAGATTAGTGCTTCATATTCATCTTTGTTGTTTGTAGCAAGGAACTCAAGTTATAGGGCATGATAGATTGATCTTTCCTCGATGGTTATCAAGATCACTCCTACCCAGAGCAACGTTCATTGGATGCTCCATCCGTACATAATTTTTGCTGAGTGTTGTGCTCCACGTCTTCCTCTTTTTCTTCATCCTGGGTGGTAAATTCAACATTAAAATCAGTCAATGCATGTCCTCTGATTGCCCTCCTAGGATGATAGGATATATCATACTAACTCAATTCGATGTTCCACTTTAGTAGCCTTCCCGAAGTCTCGGGTCGGTGTAGCACCTGCCTCAAGAGTTGATCAGTCGATACTTTAATTGGATGAGCTTGAAAGTAGGTTCGTAGCTTCCTTAATGCAATCAACAATTAGTAAGATAGCTTCTCTATATTCGATAATTTCTCTCTGCTGTAGTGAACCATTTGCTGATGTAATATATCGACCATTGGATTCTGGCTTCTTTATGTACTGGAGAAACACTCAATGCATGAACTGATACCACTAAATAGACAAATAAGTCCTCTCCTTCCAAAGGCTTCGATAGAACTGGTGGTCTCTCCATATGATCAAGAGGGCCTGGAAAGTATCCTAACACTCCTGTGTCTAGATAAACTTTCCTTTCTCCCTTTTTGAAGGCATCAAAGAACGACACATACTTATCTATAGCCTTTGAGATGAATCGACTCAGTGCGGCTACCTTTCCATTCAAGCTTCGCAACTCCCTCCCTGTCTCTAGGGCTTTGACATCAATGAGTGCCTTAATCTGCTCTGGATTAGCTTCTATGCCCCTTGAGTTTGCTATGAAACCCAAAAATTTACTCGATGCCACTTCGAAGGAATATTTTGTTAGACTAGGCTTCATTCCTTATCTTCAGAGTACATCGAACATCTCTAAGAAGTCTCTCGTGTGGTTCGTCGAACACTATGACTTCACTAGCTTATCATCCACATAGATCTCCATCGTACGTCCGATCTAATTCTTGAACATTGATTTTACCCATCTTTGGTAGGTTGCTCCTGCATTCTTCAGACCAAATAGCATGACACGGTAACAATACAGTCTCAAGTTAGTAATAAAGCTGGTGTGTTCTTGTTCAAGAATGTGCATTGGTATCTGGTTGTAGCCGGAATAAGCATCCATAAATGACAGTAATTCATGCACGGCTATTGAGTCCACTAGCTAGTCTCCGCAGTAGGAAGTTGTATTTTGGGTACACCTTATTGAAATTTGAATAGTCGTTGCATGTCCGCCATTTTCCATTAAGCTTCCTGACCAGTACTAGATTGGATACCCATTCGGGGTATAGTGCATTGTAGATGAAGCTGTTAGCCTTCAGTTTATCGACTTTCTCTTTCAACACAGTGGATCACTCTGGACTCAAGATGCGCCGTCTCTGCTTCACATAAGGACATCTGGGGTTCCCATTCAATGCATGGCAAGCTATCTCTGACGATATTCCATACATATCGGAATACGTCCGGGCAAACACATCCAGGTTTGCCTGGAGGAACCCTGCCAACTCCTTCATCTTCACACTAAGCTGAGATCAGATTTTCAGGACCCGAGTAGGATCATCCTAATCGATTGGGATATCGATTGTCAGTTCAACTAGGGCCACCCTCGCATCCTTTGGCTCTTTCATTGGATCCATAGATTTGTAGAATTTACAATGCCATCCAAGCTAAGGCTTAGGTGGTGGTTTCTATGCATCAATCGATTTGGCATAGAGAGTCTTCTCTATGTCATTTCCTTTTTCACATCACTTTTCTTTCCTCGGGTTCATGACGTAACATTCACGTCCCACACTCTGGTCACTTTGGATGACTCCCGCCCCATTCTCCATAGGAAATTTCATTATTAAGCACCATGGGGCTAAAGCCACCTTAAAGCTGTGAGGGCCAGTTGGCCTAAGAAAGCATAGTACGCAGAGTATGTATTCATTATAGAGAAAGGTCACAACCCACACTCTCTTGTGGTTACCTTCACATAATTCCATCGGCAAGTCAACACTCCTAACAGGCTCTGTAGCCTTTCCGGTACTCCTGAATCCATGATTAACATGGCTTCATATCCTGGTAATCCATCTTCATTTGGTCATAGGTTTTCTTATAACTAAGCTCCCATAATCGATGAGAAAACTCGCTTTACGGTAGTCAACCCAGTTATGGTTGTTATTACCAAAGGGTCAAGCATTAGCACTTCTACCATGTCGTCATCACAATTCCTAAACATAATGCCATATGTCATTGTCCTTAGTTGCTTTATCGGAGCTCCGTCTTCGATGACAAAGTAGCTCTCTTGAACGATATGCTTCAAAGAACTCTCATACCTTTCCATCTCATTCCTACTCTTCTCAGCCGGATGAGGTCCCCCAGTGATCATATTAATAATCCAAGCTGCCTAGATTCGTCTTCACTAGGCCTAATGTGGCGTCGTCGAAGCATCTGCCCCTGAGGTTGAACATTTACTTGCCTGCTATCCTATGGGGCTTTTACATACTGCTGAAGTTTCTTTTTTCGAATTAGGTCTTCAATTCCCATAAATGTCTGCATTCATTAGTATTATGCCCATGCGTTTCATGGAAGTGACAATATTTCCCAGACATTTTCTCCCTTGCTGTCGACTCCCTCCAAGCCAGCTTCTTATAGTTCTTAGAAACTTGCGTCTCAATGTAGATGTTCTCGATAGTATCATTTAGTGGGGTACAATCTTCATGTTTCGGGAACCTCAGACACTTCTTGAAGTTCGGTCTCCTACCTCCAACACCCTAACTACCTTTCTTTTGGTTGTTATTCTTATTTCCCACATCAACAACAATATTTCCGATGCTCTCACCGGTTTGTACTACATCAACATTACCCCGTACCACCTCGGTCAATTGCCTTCCACAACCATTCCGACAGCCGTATTTGCCTCTTCCAAGCGCTAATATGGGTTGCTTAATTCTTCTATGGTTGGTGGTGTTTTCATCTTCATCCACTTACCGAAGTCTGTTTCTGGATGAATCCCTCTTATCAAAGCCCCTAATACAATGTCCGACATTTCTCACCTCAGTCAAAAACGTGTTAAATCTATTCAAGGAGTCTTTCAAAGACACCCTAAAACTTTGAAAAATGTTTGACAAAGACATCATGTCTTTAGGACGAGCAACATGTAACCTGAACTGCTCCTCAAACCTCATAGCAACTAGTTAAACGAGGATATGGATCTCAGTGTTAAACCTTGGTCGCCCTGACGTTATCCATCCATTCATATTTCAACAGATGTTGTCTCGGATCAGTCATTTTGTTCTAAGATGGCATTGTGGGTATGGTGAATCTCTTAGGATACTCCTCCCGTAAAATTTCTTTAATGAACGGGTTCCTTCTAGGAGAAGAGCCACAGTCATCATTGTTCCTATGTTGGTTTTCATTCACTAGCTTCCTCACAATATCAACTAAAAACTCTAGTTTTACCAGATCGACGGAACGACGATCATTATAGCCTACCCTAATTGTTTGGCTCCATAAATGGTCTTGGTTTGTTCAATGATATCTGGGTTCTCCTATCTTTGGGAGAACCATTCCTCCAGTCGATTGGTTTCTACAATCTCTATGTTATGGGTCAATAGCACCCGTCTAAACTCCACCATGTTGGCCATCAGTAGCAGGACCATCATTAGCATTAACATCATCTTATAAGTCATTAAAGGTATCATCATTCACGACTTTGGGGGTAGGATCGAAACCAAGTCATAGAAGTGGTCGACACCGAGTTGTGCCCAACCGACCTAAGTCTTCCGAGCTCCAACTTTCGAAGTCCTAGCTTCCTTCATCTTCATTTTCTACTTGCCATCTCTATGGTTTCCCTGATGTGGAGGAACTGTCTTGTTCAAAATCGAAGGATGGCAACTCCTTTTCATTCCTTCTACGATAGCAAGGTCATCAACTCCATATTTTCTTTCATCTACTTCATCATAGCATTCTGGCATTCCATCAGCTTTTCATTCATTTCCCTCTTCATCCTATCCAAATCAACCTTAGTAACCATTTTTGATGCATACTAAATTTCTACGATTTCAGGCTGACTGGTTTTTTCTCTAGGTTGAGAGCCATCGTTCTCTTCTATAACTACCCGCCTTTTCTACACCCAGATCTAACGCCCGAACTGACGTCAACAACCGAGAACCGAAAAAACGAGTCATTGGGGTGTGAAAAATATAGATAAGGTCACTATCATAGACATATATCATATACAATTCTAACTAATACTATCTACTTTTAGAGTCTCACAGCGGAATGAATTAAATATAATACATAGTTAATAATATAGCCACATCACCTAACATATTTGAAATGTCATATACATATGTCTGAAGAAATACAGGTATAATCCAAACCCCCACACATAGAGTCAAATCCAGGTACAACACTTAACTTCATCATTCAAACATACTCAAATGAACTAATCTATGATATATAACTGCAATCTTGCTTTCTTTATCTAATTCTATGCGACTATCGGGATCACAACATATGATAAAATCGTGCTCGGTCCACTAATTCTTATCGAAGCTCTATTTCTATCAACATCTAACATCTTTCCATAACGAATCATTCAATCTGCACCAAAATCAATTGATTTACGCAATATGGGAGAATTACCCTTAAATTGTTTGGCATAATAGTTTTATCTGAAATCATAACTCACTTCTAACTCATAATCTATTCGCTCTTCTTTATAGCTGATGATGGCATATTTGCACTAGGGGCCACTTCAAGTGCATAACCTTTCTCTCCCTTATTTATTTTCTAACCCATCAATTTTTTTTTATAAATTTTGACCATTCAAAATTTCTTTTCACGATTTAAAATAATATTAAAACATTTTCCGACCAGATACTCATCGTTATATCAAAATTTGAACTTCTATTTGCTTTTAAAACTACTTCCTTAATTTTTCAAAATATTGTTTTACTAAAACACCTCTTTTACTTAAAACCATAAAATATAATATTTTCATCAAATATTTATTTTTTCTTCACATTTTAATCTTAAAGCCGATTAATTTCTTTTAACTACAATAACTTAATACTAATTACTTTAAAATTTATTTAAATTTTAAATAAACCATGATAGTTTTCTAAATACTCTTGCTTTATTTCAAAACATCATTTCAAATCATTTATAACCATACCGTATATGTAAAAGTATACATCAATTTATTTTATAAATTAAAATCTTCAGTACTTTTAAGCAATACATTCTGAATATATGAAAATATATTTTAAATTTCACTTTGTGAACGGACTTTATTTATATCTAGGTTAGAAATCTTTTTCACACTTCTTATAAAGCATACATATATAAGTTAATCCACTATAAATCCTTTAAAATAAATTTTAAATCCTTTTATAAAAATCCTTCGAATACTTATAGTCTTATATAAATACAATATCAATTCATAAATTCCCTTATAAACAAAATTTCAAATTCCAACTTTTAAAACTAATTCCCTTTTCAAAAGTTTTCTACTCTTAGAATATCTCATTTCCAAAACTCAATTATCCTATCACTCTTATCAAACTCTGTTCAATGCATCTATCCCATCAAACCAATGTCCTTATATATTCTCACAAGTGCTTAACCACTCTTAATTATCATTTTGGTTCAATTTCAACATATGACTCATCGCTTACAAATATCGGTGGAACCAACGTGGACATTCACATCTTAATATCCCTAAGATCAAATATAGTACCAGTCTAGTTTCGGTCTTACTGTACTAAAAATATCTATGTTACCATTTCCATCCTTATTGAATTACCCCTCTATTATCCGTAATTAGGATTCGCTAACAACTCCTCAATAGATAGATAGTTCAACTGGAATAAATACGAACATATTTAACTCCTATATATTTATTATATATTTTATAAATTATACAAGTACGCTCCCTCGGTACGTTCCTAATCCTATAATTTATGCTCTAATACCAAATGTAACAACCCACATATTCTACACCTAGATGCACTGCCCGAACCGATGTCGGCACTCGAGAACCGAAAAGACATGTCGTTGGGGTGAGATAAATATAGATGAGGTTATAGTCACAGACAGATATCAGATACAATTCTAACTAATACTATCTACCTTTAGAGTCTCACAACAGAATGAATTAAATATAATACATAGTTAATAACATAGCCACATCACCATAACATATCTGAAATGCAATATACATATGTCTAAAGAAACACATGTATAATCTAAAAACCTAAACACAGAGTCAAATCCAAGCACAACACTTAACTTCATCATATCCAAAACACTCGAATGAACTACTGTCTCTGACACAATGTCGTCTCCAAACTCCATAACCTTAGTGTGTGTATATATATATATATAAAAGGGAAAATAGGAGTGGGTCAGACATAAGTCCGGTGAGTGAGCTATACTCTAGTCTAAGTATGATACAAAATTAATATTATAACATGATATGAGTCTATCATTCGGCCTCGACACATTCAATCATCCTCCGTATCTAATAATATATCTAGCCGTATCGTATAAATACAGTCTCACTCCCGGTCCGACCCTTGCCCATCTAGAGAGCCTGTTGTCTGTCGTCGCGTAATCTACATTACATATCCAGCTATATCATATAGATACAGACTCACCCCTGGTCTGATCCCTTGACCATCCAGGAAGCTATTCTCCATCATCACACAATCTACATGGACATCTTCCTGTATCACAGGTTCTCGTCACATAATATAGTTGGACATCTTCTTGTGTCACAGGTTCTCGTAACGTAATCTACCTGGACATCTTCCCGTGTCACGGGTTCTCATTACATATTCTACGTATACATTCGGGAGCATCTAACCTGCGTCCTATTCTCGTTCCCATTCGCGTTCACCATCGTGTCAGAAATCATACTATAACGTATATCATATACCGTATCGCATATCACTTTGAATATCAAACAAAGAATCATCTCATATATTCACTCGTTTCATATCACCATCATCCTTATCGTCACATCTCAGATCACCTTCCAGAACACAAAAGATAGTATGAGTCGAATTAGTCATTTATTATTTATACAGGCCTTTAAATCCAAGGTTCAGATTTTTAAATTCAAAAATGCACTAATACACCGGTTAGGCCCACCGGTCCACCGGTTAGGGTGTTTTCCAGTTTTTCCAAAGTCCGAGTTTTTGATCATTTCAATGTAGTTTTCAATTCTGATCGCCACCGCCTCGTCTCAGATCATCGTATAACATTGTAGACCCTAGTTACACAATCCTAAGTCTACTTATATCAATTATACAAATGATTTAAGGGGTTTGTTATAAGATTTACATTAATTGCCTAATCTTAGTTTCTAATATTTTAATTAACCCAAATTCCTCCCAACCATGATTAGTTCAAAATTTAGTGTATATAGATGAGTTACTACTCTAAGCATAGCCTACAGATCGTATTGTAACATTGAAATTGCATTATACGAAGATTCACGATCACTCATAAAAACCGCTAATTTTGATCATGCCTTCGCTTTCCTTTAAATTTCTGGCCATATACATTCATATTTTGCCTAATTTTTTTTCTAGATTGTAGTGCTCATCCATACGATCATTTTAAGGGGTTAGATCGCCGAACTCCATTGCAAAACGAAGAGGATATGTTAATTTGAATCTTGACGTTGTCGATAGTAAATAAATTACGGGATTTCATTACAGTTTCGCCTTGCTGCACCTTTAACCTTCCGATTTTTACCACCAAACTCATTTTTTGCGTACTACTCTTTACATGCTTAATTTTTCCACTAGTTTCGTGCAAATCCGTTGAGAAACAAAAGAGATATGCTCTTTTGAAGATTTACAGTGAAATTAGAAAATTGTGCAAGAAAATTCGACATTTTCCTTCGCTATCCGGGCTTGCTGCGTTTCCATACTTCAAAATTTCGTCCCTCAATCACTCTAGATTATGCCCTCTTCAATAGCTTCGCAACACCGTCGATTTCATTGAGATATGGGGGAAATATTGTATTTTGATTGGAAGTGGTTTAGGGAGAAAGATGAGAGGAGGAAGAAGGGAAGTTAAGGTTGGTTTCTGAATGAGAAATTAAATGTCCCTTTTCTGTTATGACTATGGAGGGGAAATCTCCAACCGTCGGTTCAAATTCAAATTCAAACTCAAAGCCCAAAAACCAAAAATGAAAGCCCACTTAACTCCAAAACTTGTTTCGCTCGTATCTCCTTCATACGACCTCCAAATGAGACAAACAAATATACCACGCGACTCAGAAAAACGAGACAGTTGCAATGTCACTGGTTTTGTCATCAAATTCTATCATTTGTAAAATTACCATTTTACCCCTCTTTATAATTTATTATTTAATTAATTCTTTAATTCGAATATTTTTTCACGGTTTCATAATTTAAATATTTTATTAAAATTATATACAATTTTTTGGGGGTATTTCATCCGCGTTCTTAGTGGGTTTGGAGGTAGTGGACTTTTCCTTGGCGTTCTCTGGTGCTATTGCTTTGACAAATCCTATGACGAATTTTAGGGAAATCAGAATAATTATGGATCTTTTAAGAACTTGTAGATCTACTTCGTGGATTGTAGGGATCCAAAGGTTGAAGATGGATCAAAACGTGAGAAATTTGAGTTTGCTCAGTGAAAGGACCAAAATGTTTGTGTTAAAAGTTAGACAAACACCTGATTAGATTGAAGTAGAGAATACAATGAAGAAATTAAATGGAAAACAAGATAAAACAACATACAACAATTTATAGTGGTTCGGCTAAACTTTGGCTTAGTTCCACTTGAATTTTGTTTATGGTTTTCAAAGATTATACAAACTCAGGGTATAGTCCCCCCTTGCGGACAAATGAGCCGAAGCTCCATGGAACATGGTATAGTCCCCCCTTGCGGACAAATGAGCTGAAGCTCCACAAACGGTCAAAAGACCATTGGTCGCTACCCCATAAAAATGAGCCAAAGCTTCATAGAATGGGGTATAGTCCCCCACGCGGACAAAGAGACACTGCACATCGCAAGTCTAAATCACAAAATGATCATCGTTGATCAATAAGTGTAAATTACACTAAGCTAGTAAATAAATGAGTTTAGCTTCATGTCCCATAACTACCGACTTAACTTAAATATTTACGAACAAATTGTAGATTCTCACTCGAAAATTGTCACGAGAATTCAATCGAACAAGTCTAAGCATTAACCGACGAAGTAAACGCAAGCGTTTCATACCACTTGTTTTGCTAACTCGTTTAATTGGATTTGTCATCCGAATGAGGTAAAGGTTTGTATATACTAATAGATTGAAAAACAGTTTTAAAATCGAGCTTTGTATTAAAAGTAATGTTAAAATCATTTTTGTGAAAGTGTTTTAGTATTTAATACTAGTATAAAACCTTTGTATTTAAAAGTGACAAATCATAGAAACAATTGTAAAACAAACTATCAAAAAAATCCACAGTTTGATAATGTGAATCAAACCATGGAAACCGATATCAAATCCATTAAATGGAAACACCAAAAATCCAGAAAAGAAATCATCAAAGTTGATTTTGGTTGACAATAACTATACGGATCATCAAAAATCGATAAATCGAAAATCCACATAAAAATAACCAAATTTCCAGAATTCGACAACCACAGACGTCTGTCCCCTGTTTTGGGAAATTGTAACCCTGAGGTCACAAACGTCTGTGGATAATCCACATACGTCTATCGCCTGTAGTGGGACAGAATTTGCAAAGCCCTTAAATGGGCAAACCTACACAACTTCTCGGATTCGAAAGCGATTGAATGAGCAACTGGGACTAGGGATTTATGCCAAGCGACAACCCAGCCCTAAAGGCTCTTCAATACACCCAAAACAACACGTCTAAACACTCATTATAGGGTTTTCATAAATTTTGACTTCAAAAATACCAAAATTAGGAAAATTCACCAAACTAATTCAATTCAAAAGCAACTGGATAAGAAATAGATGTTAGGAATCCATACCTAACAACAATCAAAGCAATAGACGTAGATGCGAGTTCAAGAACTCACTTTTAAACTCAAAAATAGAAAAGATAAGCTCTAAAACAAGCTAAGATCAATTCCTCTTTAACTACACCTCTAGAATCTCCAATCTAATATCACATGCAAAGATTTCCTAAGTCAGGTCATAGGAAATTCTGAAAATTGAAGAGAGATTGAGATGAAGAAGATGAAGAGGATGCTTATCTAAGTTTCTCTTTGATCTATAACTTGAATTTGAATTCCTAAGAAAAGCTAGGGCTTAGGAATTTTAATTTCCCTTCTTTTCCCTCATTTTTCCCTTTAGCTTGGAGTGTTAGGTAATTGTGAATGGAATGAAGGAAGAGGAGAGGAGTTAGGGTATTTGGTAGAAGGGTTTGGGTTATCTTGTTGGGTTA
Organism: Allium fistulosum; assembly: GCA_030737815.1. Classification (NCBI taxonomy): domain Eukaryota; kingdom Viridiplantae; phylum Streptophyta; class Magnoliopsida; order Asparagales; family Amaryllidaceae; genus Allium; species Allium fistulosum. The sequence goes on along the minus strand of CM060907.1, from coordinate 636,413,086 downwards.
ATGGGCTAGAACCCAACCCAAAGCCAAATGAAAATACCAAAATCCTAATCAACTCCAAACACAACTTTATACTTAAACAAGTTGTAAACGTCAATTCAAACTCAATGAAAGTGGTCTCGATTCCAAATTCAACTGTTTACAAAAAGTCACGTTTTGGACTTTAACATAATTCACGATGCTATATTTAAATAAAACGTTTAAATATATAATCGTAAAATATGCGGGTTGTTGCAAACTCCCCTCCTTAAAGAACTTGCGTCCTTGCAATTTTTGAGAAGGTAATAAAGAGTAACAACCATTCTGTGACATAACAACACAAAAAAGAAGAAGATTGAAATGAGAAGTTCACCTTAAAGAGCACGAGAGAGTAAATCAGGATGTGTTCGCTCGATGAATTCTCTAGATTCCCAAGAACAATCCTTAGGATTTGCGGGCCATTGAACTTTCATAAGCGAAACGTCTTTATTACGAAGGCGTTTAACCTCCGTAGCAATGATGCGAATAGGATGTTGCTCATAAGTCAAATTAGGTGAAACCTCAATTTCTTCAATAACACTAGGCTCAAGAATAGAATTAGAATCTCTAAGGCATTTCCGTAACTGTGAAATGTGAAATACATCATGAATAGCGGAAAATTGAGCCAGCAACAAAAGACGATAAGCCATGGAACCAATGCGTTCGGTGATGGGAAACAGACCAATATATCGAGGTGCTAATTTTCTCGATTGACTGAAACGCACTACACCCTTCATAGGTGAAACACGAATGAATACCAAATCTCCCATAGAAAATTCCAAATTCCTTCTTCGGTTATTGGCATAGGATTTTTGTCTACTCTGAGCTTCTTTCATCTTATGACGAATAAGGTCAATCTTTTCTGTGGCATCACAAATAAAATATGGACCTAAAACTAGCTTCTCTCTGGTTCCAAGCCAACACGAAGGAGATCGGCATGGCCTTCCATAGAGTGCCTCGAAAGGTACCATACCAATACTAGATTGTAAGCTGTTATTGTAAGAAAACTCAACAAGAGAAATATGATCTTTCCAACTTCCACCAAAATCAAGAACACATGCACGAAGGAGATCTTCAAGAGTTTGATTCACACACTCCGTTTGTCCATCTGACTGAGTATAATAAGCGGTGCTAAAATTAAGCTTTGTTCCCAAAGCTTCTTGAAGACCTTTCCAAAATCCACTAGTAAATAATGGATCACGATCGCTAACAATAGAAGTAGGAACACCATGCAATTTAACAATTTCTTTAACATAGAGTTTAACCAAAAGAGGTACGGTTCGGCTGGACCAAACGGGAATAAAATGGGTGGATTTTGTAAGTCTATCTACAATCACCCATAAACTGTCATGGCCTGAACGAGAACGGGGAAGACCGTCAATAAAGTCCATGGAAACTTGATCCCACTTTAAAATGGGAATGTCTAAAGGTTGCAATAACCCACCAGGCCTCTAATGCTTGGCCTTTATGAGTTGGCAAGTCATGCAACGCTTAATAAAATTAGCAATATCAGATTTCATCCCATCCCAATAATAAAGTCACTTCATGTCCGCTTACATCTTACTACTACTGAGATGAATGGTAAATTTAGAACGATGACAATATTCTAAAATGTCTTTACGGAGATCACTAATATTTGGCACAATAAGTCTACCAAATTTTCGAACACCTCCACGAGCATCGATTTCAAAATCTTTCAAACCATCAATATTATTGTTATCTCTACAACTTTGGCTAAGATGAGCCAATTCAGAGTCGTGTTTTTGAGCTTCAAGGATGCAGTCTAAAAGAGAAGGATAAGCCTCAAGGCTACATAAAACAAGAGATGAACATGAATCGGATTCACGATCTCAAATCTCACAAGTGGATAAAGTCTCGAGATCATTCCTTTTAGATATCATAATGGAAAAAACCGCTTGTTGCTTACGACTAAGGACATCAGCAATACAATTTCCCTTTCCGGGAGTATAAAGAATATCAAGATCATAAGATGCAAGGAATTCGAGCCAACATTGTTAACGCAAATTAAGTTTCTTTTGAAAGAATAAATACTTTAAAGATTTATGATCGGTGTAGAGAACAAATTTCTCTCCCAAAAGATAATGACGCCAAATTCTAAGAGCGAAAACAAAAGCTGCGAGCTCTAAATCATGAGTGGCATATCTAGTCTCGGTAGGCTTTAACTTCCTAGAAGTATAAGCGATAACACGTTCCCTTTGCATGAGAACGACTCCCAAACCAATACGACTAACATCGGTATAAACGATCAAGCCTTGGTTCCCTTCGGGAATCACAAGAATAGGAGCATCGGAAAGGAGTTCTTTTAATTTCTTAAAAGCAGCTTCACATTTGTCTGACAAAATGTACTCGACTTCCTTCTTTGTCAAACTAGTAAGAGGTAAGGAAATTTTAGAAAATTCTTTTATGAATCAACAGTAATAGCCCGCCAATCTAAGAAAATTACGAATTTCCGTTACACTCTTTGGTCTCTTTCAGTTTTGAATCGCCTCAATCTTTGAAGGATCCACGAAAATTTCGGATTTAGAAATAATATGTCCTAAAAATTTCACACGAGATTGCCAAAAATGGCACTTAGAAAATTTTGCTTTCAATTGATTGCTCCTAAGAGTTTCCAACACAATTCGAAGATGTTTTTCATTCTCTTCCTTGGTTTTAGAATAAGCAAAAATATCATCAATAAAAATAAGAACAAATCGATCGAGGTAGTCTTAAAAACTCGATTCATAAGTTCAAAAAAATAAGCTGGAGCATTCGTTAAACCAAATGGCATAACAAGCCATTCATAAGATCCATAACGAGTACAAAATGATGTCAAAGGAATACTATCCTTTGCAATTCGAAGCTGATGGAAACCGGCTGCTAAGTCCAACTGTGAAAAGACTCTAGCACTGCAAAGTTGATCGAATAGATCATCAATCCGAGGCAAGGGATATTTATTCTTAATGTTAAGGTCATTAAGCTTGCGGTAGTCAACGTAAAGTCTGAGTGTACCATCGAATTTCTTCACAAAGATAGCTGAAGCTCCCAAGGAGAGGAACTAGAACGAATGAACTGTTTTGCTTCCAATTCGGATAATTGTTTACGCATCTCCATATTTTCCTTATTGGACATATGATAAGGAGGACGAGTGATAGGTAGAGCTCTAGGGATTAGATTAATTCTGAACTCAATTGCTCGCTTAGGTGGTAATCCGAAAACAGGCTCAAAGATGTCGGAAAATTCACGAACAACGTGAATGAGGGAAATGACATCTTCCTCATCATCATTGTCATCATCATGTGGGTTTAGAGAATATAAGGATGCCATTGAATTGGAATCGAAATCATTAAGAACGATAGAAATCTGCTTAATCGATTGGGGATGTCGAAGATGGATAGTCCTCTCGGGACATAGGATGTGGACTTCATAACAATTAAGCCAATCCATTCCCAATATCATTCTGAAACCTAAATAACGCATAACATGCAAATCAGCACGAAAAGCATATCACATAAAATAATCTCAACATCCTTACATAATAAACCGAGTATTACGGATCCACCAACCGGACTCGCAATTTTCAGTGAAGTCATCAAGCCCATAACATCTAAAGACAAAGTATCCACAAGTTCTTTTGATATAAAAGAGTGAGATGCATCCATATCAAAAAGAATTCGAATAGGATGATCACGAAACATAATAATGCCATCAAGGACAGAATGAGAAATACCTTGACCAAGAGAAGGGTTACTAGAAGCTTGCACAACATTCAGCTTTCCCACTTTCTTGTTTTGAAGTTTGGGACATGAAGATATAGGATGACTCGAACTTTTGCAGTAGCGACAGGTAAGGGACCTTGGACACTTATTGGCATAATGGTCCTTAGAACCACAATTGTAGCATTCTCCACGACCAGGGGTAGGAGTCTTCGCTACCGAAGTTGCTTGCTTCCCTTTCTTGTTGGGATTAGGGCCTTTGAACTTATTATCAGGATGCCTCTTCTTCTTGTTATTGAAGTTCTTCTTGGCATCCCCAACATCACCATCACTTTCCTTATCGGCCTCTTCAAGTCGAAGAGCGATATCTACAAGCTGATCGAAAGGCACTTCTAGTTTCAAAAGTAAAGCCTTTTTGACATTCTTATTCAGACCATAGATAAACCTTTGATTCTTCTTCAATGGGGTATTAATATACCCGACCCCATATTTAGAGAGGGATTCAAAAGATGCGATATAATCTATCACAGAAGATTCACCCTGAATAAGATCAATGAAGCGTCGAGCTAAAGTTACATTTTCTGCTTTAGGTACAAACTTTAACTCGAACCTTTCTCAGAATTGCTCCCAAGTAAGATCCGCTTCAACAATTTCTGAAATTAAAAGCTCATACCAATCTAATGCTCTCTCCTGGAGTATGCTAAAAGCCACTTGGACTCGATGTAAATCCAAAAGATTCATGCAAGAAAAGACGTGATCACATATTCTAAGCCAAGCTTGGACTTCTATAATACTTTCAAAACCTTTGAATGGCTTTCCACCCAAATTGGTGTAATCACTGCACAAGCGTGCAAACCTGGATTTAGAATGAGTAGGCTCAGGAATGGGACCGGCAGCTTGGGCATTCTTTACAAGATCCAAAAGCCGTTGAGCAGACATGAATACGCCATCCTAAGGAGGACCACTGGATTGACCAGTGCTAGGACGACCTGCTCTAACCATTTCTCTTCTTAAACAAAAAGAAAGAAGAGGAAAAAGGTTATTCTCAGAATTAATTCAAATAATCTTGCTTGATAAAACAAAGCATCATAAAATAAGATAGGACATGACGAATCCTAAGACTCAAATTAAATCCTAAGGCACGATTCCTAAGAGAGACTTAGGACGATGATCCTCATCATAATATCCTATACTGTTTCGAAGTTTGTCTCTGATACCATGCTGTGACGCCCCACCTCTATACTCTCACTAACCAAGGACACTACTGGGTAATGTCGTCGATTAGCGCGAAGAATAAGGCTGTTAAGGAGCGACTAACTGCATAATTGCTTTGAGAGAGTATCGATATGTCGGATAGTATATCACGCATTCCATTTCAGGACAAAATCTGACATATTCAATACAAACTCAAATCTACTACACAGTGGCTAAATGCCCTTCGAAAACAATATAAAATAATCATAATACAAAATCAGGCACAGATATTCATATCACAAAGGCGGAAACAGATATGAATATAATACATAGAAGTGAACATCAGAGTAGTGGCATACAAGATCCACTACATCCCAAAAGAATAGGTACATGTACTACACAAAAGAATATGTATACATTAAAGAGTCTCTACCTCGTATACATGAAAGACAAAAACTACTAAGCTAAAGTAGATAGCAAAAAGTTAGAAGCTAGTCCCTTCTAAGAAGTCAAGTGGGAGCACCTGAAACACCTCGGTCTGACCCGAGTATTATTTAAGAAGAAAAATAATAAACGGATCAGTCTAGCTATAATTATCATGTAAGATGAGATAGGATAAGAGATATGGCAAATATATATATATATAACAATAAAAATCATACAATATCTTAAGTTTTCTCAAATACCCAAAAAGAATATCATATTCTTTAATTTTATTCACCAAATCACAAATATTGACAAAGCATATCAATGCAAATCACAAAAATTGGTGAAACACAAATTCCAAAAATTAATATTTAGAAATCCAGAAAGAACAAGGGGGGAGGCCTATCATAAACGGAAACATGAAAACTCACCAACACGTGTATCATAAACGGGACGCTATCCCATGGGTCGCTAACCCATAAAAATGAGCCAAAGCTCCACGGAACAGGGTATAGTCCCCCCTTGCGGACAAATGAGCCGAAGCTCCACAAACGGTCAAAAGACCATGGGTCGCTACCCCATAAAAATGAGCCGAAGCTCCACAGAACGGGGAATAGTCCCCCACGCGGACAAAGAGACATTGCACATCACAAGTCTAAATCACAAAATGATCATCGTTGATCAATAAGTGTAAATTACACTAAGCTAGTAAATAAATGAGTTTAGCTTCGTGTTCCATAACCACTGACTTAACGTAAATATTTACGAACAAATTGTAGATTTCCACTCGAAAATTGTCATGAGATTTCAATCGAACAAGTCGAAGAATTAACCGACAAAGTAAACGCAAGCGTTTCATACCACTTGTTTTGCTAAGTCGTTTAATTGAATTTCTCATCCGAATGAGGTAAAGGTCTGTATATACTAATAGATTGGAAAACAGTTTTAAAATCGAGCTTTGTATTAAAAGTAGTATTGAATCATTTTTGTGAAAGTGTTTTAGTATTTACTACTAGTGTAAAACCTTTGTATTTAAAAGTGACAAATTATAGAAACGATTGTAAAAACAATCTATCACAAAAATCCACATTTCGATAACGTGAATCAAACCATGGAAATCGATATCAAATCCATCAAATGGAAACACCAAAAATCCAGAAAAGAAATCATCAAAGTTGATTTTGGTTGACAATAACTATACGGATCATCAAAAATCGATAAATCGGAAATCCACATAAAAATAACCAAATTTGCAGAATTCGACAGCCACAGACGTCTGTGGGAATTCCATAGACGTCTATCCCCTGTTTCGAGAAATTATAACCCTGAGGTTACAGACGTTTATGGATAATCCATAGACGTATGTCGCCTGTAGCGGGATAGAATTTACGAAGCCCTTAAATGGGCAAACCTACACAACTTCTCACATTTGGAAGCGATTGAATGAGCAACTGCGACTAGGGATTTATGCCACGCGACAACCTAACCCTAAAGGCTCTTCCATACATCCAAAACAACATGTTTAAACATCTATTCTAGGGTTTTTGTAAATTTTGACTTTAAAAATACCAAAATTAGGAAAATTCACCAAACCAATTCAATTCAAAAGCAATTGAATAAGAAATAGATGTTAGGAATCCATACCTAACAACAATCAAAGCTATAAACATAGATGCGAGTTCAAGAACTCACCTTTAAACTCAAAAATAGAAAAGATAGGCTCTAAAACAAGCTAAGATCGATTTCTCTTCAACTACACCTCTAGAATCTCCAATCTAATATCACATGCAAAGATTTCCTAAGTTAGGTTATAGGAAATTCTGAAAATTGAAGAGAGATTGAGATGGAGAAGATGAAGATGATGCTTACCTAAGCTTCTCTTTGATTTATAACTTGAATTTGAATTCCTAAGAAAATCTAGGGCTTAGGAATTTTAATTTCCCTTCTTTTCCCCCATTTCTTCCTTTAGCTTGGAGTGTTAGGAAATTGTGAATGGAATGAAGGAAGAGGAAAGGAGTTAGGATATTTGGTATAAGGGTTTGGGTTATCTTATTGGGTTAATGGGCTAGAACACAACCCAAAGCCCAAATGAAAATACCAAAATCCTAATCAACTCCAAACACAACAATGCTTATACTTAAACAAGTTGTAAGTCGATATGAACTCAATGAAAGTGGTCTCGAGTCCGGATTCGTCTGTTTACAAAAAGTCACATTTCAGACTTTAACATAATTAACGATGCTATATTTAAATAAAACATTTAAATATATAATCGTAAAATATGCGGGTTGTTACATCTATACCGAGTTGGGCTTTACAACTCGATGCCAGGTTGTCACTTTATCATTTTTGGGCTTCAGCTTTCGTACTTCTTGTTTTCTTCCAGTGAAAAGCTTGTGGCCAATCTTCTTTTTCCCTAAGTTGTTTTATGGGTTGCCCTTTGATCACCTTTAAATTGCCTGTGTAATTCACTTTTAGGGATCGGTACCGAGTTGAATGGCTCAACTCGATACTGACTTGGCACTTCTTCTACCTTCTGGTGATTTTCTTCTATGCAACCTTATTCTTCTGAAAAATGGTTAGTTATTCTCAAGTTATTAATGAGACCATATATCATCCTTCGAGCTTTGTTTGAATTCTGACTTTTAAAGTTATAATTTTGGATTATCGGTTACTATCTAACTATTCGATGGATCTGACTCATCTACATATGGCCAGGTTTAAAGGCAAGATAACAAATATCTCTAGCCTTCTTCCCATATTCAAAATGGGTCTTAAATTCCATGCACATTCGGGCGATAAAATCCCCTTTTGGAATGATGCATGGATATCTACTATCGCCCAAAAAACATGAATTCACATAATTTTTTATAACTTTTAGGAATGGGTACGATCTTATGTGATTTATTTAAATCGCATGATGAATTTAAACAGGACCTTGCATTTAACCAAAACCCCATTAAAAATAACCTTAGAAAATTCTAAGATCTAATTAACATTATTGACCATTTCAACGTTGACGAATACCATGAAATGCCGAGTGAGGCTGGAAAAATAATAAAATTTACACCCAAGATCTTTATGTGAATTCTTAAACTTCTCTAAGATTAAACGAATATATTTTTAATATATTTAGAAAGTACATGCACCACCCAAAGCTAAGATTCATGTGTGGATTGTTTTATATGACAAAATAAATACGATTGACATGTTAAACTCAAAAATCCCTAGTCAAGGTAATGATAACCAATGCTACATCTGTAAGGTGGCTTTCGAAACCACCAAACATCTTTTTTTTAAACGTAATAATACTCATTTTATCATTGGTAAGCTTTTCAATATCTTCAAATTCGAATAACCTCTATTATACTACATCAAAATGTTACTGGACCAACTTACATTGAAGTTTAATTTCTCATAGAGAAATTTAGTAGACATTATATTCACAATCACCACATGGGCTCTATGGCTTAAAAGAAATAAAAGGGTATTTAATAACTTATATAAACACAATTCGTCTTTACTGTATTTTATTGTCCGACGTATTTTTATTTGAATGTGATCCAACAAATAGAACCCTGTATGGAAGATAAGACATGAGGATATCGTACGTAGATTGTCTTGGTATATAAAGAACCCTCCAACGCTCCTTAACATATCGCCTAACCCAATTCCTCCATCTCCGCTTTTTCAATACCATACCTCTACTTAGTCATTGGAGTCTCATCTACGCAAGTGCGAGCCGTGATTTTCTCCTTCGAATAATCAACCTCGTTTGTTTGTTTACATCAGATCAGCTATGATTTTATAAGTAGCAACAACCATTTTTGAAGACCCTCCATGTCTAGCACGTCTCACTGTTAAGAAACTTGCAACATGCCATTTAATTGATGTTGTAGCACTAGTTTTTTCTCTGTTCTATTTGGATACCCGCAACACGCTACCCTTTTGTCTATGTTGTAGTAGCTATTTATTGACAACATTTGATCCTTTGTTGGTTACTTGCAACATTTTAGTTCCGCCACATATTTAAATGCCTCAGCTGCACTTATTATCCAATATACGTACTGCTCCTATTGCCTCTCTTCAGTTTGGATGTAACACTCAACTAGATTTAATTTTCTTACTATTATCCGTTCGGACTTCTTGATGCATAACAGCAGCTGCTTCGCATTTTTCAGTGCCTGCGCAGACTTCCCGGTGCATTTATTAATCGCTATACATTATGTCTTAATACTCCCTAATTGGGTTAGCATGCCTTTAATTTTCATTGCTTTTTTGTTTTAATCGTTGAGCTTATCATCGCAACAACCATTTTTATAGCAGCATCTTTGTATGTCCTTGTATTTAGATTCGTAAATTATGAGTTTTGCACCCTCCCTTCTCCTATTGGTGCAAAACCCCATACAAATACACACAAACCACTGCCACACCCACCCCACCCTATCCTTCCTCGGTGCAAACCTCCACACAAACACACAACCCACCAAACCCCCCCTCCCCCCGGTCCAAACCCCCTCCCTTCTCTTTCCTAAAGGAAGGAAGATATCTTTCTTTAATAATAGTTGTCGTAGCTTTGGTGTCACACTTTTTTGTATCAACGTGAACTACCAAAAACGCCCATCTATATGTTATCAAATCTTATTCACTTAAAAATATGATATAATATTAAACTTCCTTTACAAATTCAAATGCCCCCTAAAAGTAGAATCTAACAATTAAACATGTTTTACAAATTCAAAACGCTTCTAAAAACAAGATCTAAAATTAAACTTCCTTTATAAATTCAAAATACTTCCTTACAAATATACAAATATTAATATCACGTGAAAATAAAAAATTATTTTTCTGACTGATTTATACACATACAATTTATAAGAAAAATCACGCACGAAGCGCGTGCCGTGACACTTATATATACAAGTATTACGGCACGCGCTTCACGCGTGACAATAGCACACCCTTCGCGGGTAAATTGATTTTTTTTTATAAATTATATGTGTTTATCATATTCAAGGGAAATGATTTTCATAAATATTTAGCTATTTCTTTGCGTTGGAATCACGTGTGGTCGGTTTGAATTTTTATTTCTAAGTTGCATCGTTTAATTTTGTTGTTAATTTGAATTTTTGTTTACATTGTCAATTAATAAAGAGCGAAAATGTATAAAAAGTTAATTATTTAGATCTTATTTTTAAGTGATATTAAGTTTGGTAATATATGCAAAAGAGCGTTATAAATTTGCAAAAAAATATATTTTTTTGATCCTATTTTTAAGTAATATTAACATTTGTTGATATCTACAAAAAGACGTTTTTGCAAGTTGACATTGATACTAGACAAATATAACGTTAAAATTATAATAATAATTTATTTACTCTCTATTTTAACTTGTTTTGAATCTAACGTATAATAAAAGCTTAAACTTCTTAATGCCACTCACTATAGTATGCAGTTGACAATAATATTACACGTAATATAAATGTTGTGTTATATGCATCGAGTTTAGAATTAGGTATCCAGATGTTTTTGTTAGGACCAATTAATAAATGCACTGAGTTTATAAATAGACATGCAGATACTATTTTTTGGGATTAATTAATAGAGCAAATTTTTAATGAGTTGTATATAAAGGACAATTTTGGAACTTTACGGTCGGACCAAAAGATTGCGCTTTTAAGTCGACTATTAATAAAGATATATGCAAACCTCTACACAAACACACACAACCAATCAAACACCACCTCCTCCTACACACACATAGACGCATAAACCTTCACACACATATACGCGTTTTGTGTGTGTTTGCGTGGAAGTTTATGTGTTTTTATATATACATACATACATATACACACGTATACACATCTATACATGCATACGATAAGATCCAACGTAACGGATGAATCAGTCTGATCAAATAAAACGTTCAAAAGGAATTCGGGAAGCCGTCTGCGCGATAGTCAATAACTAAGTAGGGTTAAATAGCAAAGTTACTTTAAAACCTCACTTCCCAACCCTCTTTTAACTTCCTTTACGGCGACCTTTTCTGTTTGTATTTTAGCTATATTTCTTCAAAATCAAGGGAAAATTAATAAAAAAAAATAGTTGGAAGGCCCGACATCACGAATCCCTCTTCTTTTTGTCTGCCTCAATCACGACTTTGCTTTCTCGTTTCCCTACTTAAATGACCTAATCACTCGAATTTCAAAATGAATGCCCCTACAGACGATGATGTGGACATCGTATCTACCGTTGACACCAAAATAGAGGAGGCAGAAGAATCTACAGCCGCAGCGGTGGATAATCCGATGGAAATCGATGAAGCAACCGTGCTTCCGCCGGCGACTGTTTTTAGAATCAGATTGAAACAGTCGCCAGAGAATTTGCGGCATAAGATGAGCGTTCCCGAGCTTTGTAGGAACTTTAGGTAAGAAAGTTTGGATTTTTTGGGTTTTTGTTCGATTCTGCTGAGTTTGTTAGGGTTTGATGTCTTTTTTTGTTATTTTAGTGCGGTGGCTTGGTGTGGGAAACTGAATGCTATTGCTTGTGCTTCGGAGACATGCGCCAGGATTCCTAGGTTTGTAATTTTATAATTTACATATTATCTTGCCCAAAGTTTTGATCTTTGGTGATTGGCTGATTGCATCAAGTTTTCTTCGATTGTTGCCATTAGCAATTTAAGATAACCGTTAGGCCCTCAGTGCAATTCCACTGTTTAGGGAGCACTGCTACACTTGTTTTACTCAGCTTGAGGGAATTCAAGAGGCATTCACCTGGGCAATGTAGTGTTTTATCAGTTTAGACATGTTGAACACTTAAATTATTAGTACTGGCATTCATCAGTGGAGACCGTTCAAAAGTTTTATATGTATGCATATATGCCACCACAAATAGTTAGGAGGGGTGTTATTATGGCTAATTCTATTAGGCCCCTATCTTTTTCCTTGCACATCCCAACAAGAACTAAGAAATAGTACTTACTATTTTACCCTTATTGATATATATAACCATATAGTGTCTTTCCATTCACCGTTTTCTTGTTTTCTTGTGCTGGGAAAAGACGGAGAAAAATTAACACAAAAGACAAGGTGAAGTAACTATGTAAATCTAGCATGTAAACTTGAATTGTAATGAAGTAACTAATAGATGTAAACCGCAAATCATATAGAATCGATGAATTGAGTATGTTATCCCGCCTTTTGGCAAAGCCGAGATACCCAAAAGATTAACTGAAAATCAATGATTATTAGTCATGAACATCGATTGTGCATCGCAGGTTCACCATGGATATCGATGAATTTTGTCCGAGTCCGGATCGGGCTACAATTGATAAGACATGTCAAGCAAGGCCAGATAAAACAACGTTCCAAATTTCGAGTCAATCCGAGTTTGTACGCCCAAGATATCATCGACGCAAGTGAAGGACATATCCTTGAGTTCATCTCCCTATAGTTCGAATAACCTAGGGTCGAATCCATCAAACTCAACTCCAACGAAGTTCCCCTGATGGCCTCGAATCCATGGAAGTGCTTCAGCCTTCGACTCCATCAAAACACCTTCAGCGTTCGAATCCATCTACCGCACAATGGTTCGCATCCATCCACGGTGCCATGGTTCGAATCCGTCCCATTATGCCACAAGTTCGAATCCATCGAGGTATTCCTGTCTTCGAATCCCTCAAGAAGAGATCCTTCGAATCGATGAAGAGGACCATAGCTTCGACCCCCTGCCACAATTGTCTTCGAATCCCAAAGGCAAAGGATGCTTCGTATCGATCAGTAGCAACCTTCCACAATCGATACGAAGGAGCACGAATTCAATCGATTCGAAGGGAGCGCGTCTTCGAATCGATAGTCTCGAATCCACCTAGTCCACACAGCTAAAACCCCGGGTACGACTCAGTAAAACTCGGAGATAAAGGAGGGTTGACCCGAAGCATGCGCGCCACGCCTTGGTCTTCACGTGCAGGAGGATCGATTCGAAGCAATCGATTTGAACCATATCGATTCGAACAGAGCATTGCCACCAGAAATGCAATCTTGAATCGATCATAACTCAAGTTCTACAAGTCCAAATGCCATGAAATTTTCACAGAAGCTTAAGCACATGATGAAGAATGTCCACACCAAATTTCAGCTCGATTGGATGATTTCTTGATCGATTCGAACCAAGGGTCGAATCGATCCCAAAGTGGGTCCGGATCTCCAGATTTCGGCCATGTGGCCCCCCTGACGTACAAGAACTGGTCTCCCCTCATTTTAGGCGAAATATCAGCCTCCTACACATATAAATAGAGCCCCTAGTCATTCAGAAAGGGGTCGGATAATTCTAAGTACTGAAGAGCGCCCAGATTCTGCCAGATTTACTCCAGAACACCACCGCTACCTTAGATTGAGACTTAGAATATAATTTCAGTTGTACTACATTAGAAGAGATTGTAATCATCGAGTGAACATCAATAAAATCATCAACTTCAGAGTGGACGTAGGCAAGATCGCCGAACCACTATAAATCTCGTATTTCTGTTCATTATTTTTGAATTGTGATACTCTGTTTGCTTAGATTTGAGATTTGTGTGTGAATATTGTTGATTTATATTCATATACTGGTGCTTTCACAACATTCGGGGTTTGTGACCAATTTTGGCGCAAACACTTTGGTGCTTTCACTGAGAACTGAACTCAGGAGTTCTATCATTTGAAAGTTGAATCAGAAGGCTAAGAGATTAAGATCCGAAGAATCATGTCAAGACAAACAAGTAAAAGGCAGAGGCCAGAGCGAAGTCAGCACGAAGGGAGTCAAGAGGCTTCCTCAGGAGCAAACCAAGCTTCAGTTTTCATCACTAGGGAAGAGATGGAGACAATGATGAAGAGACGAGAGGAAATGATCCAGAATTTGCTTCAACAGATCGGACAACTTGGAGCACAAAATCAAGGAGCAACCAGAATCCAGAACGGAGCAGGACCATCTAACGCAGCGCCGGAGCTGGGGGGCACACACTTAGGACATGTTGATCCGAACCTGGGAAGAGAGACAAGGACATCCGAGCAACCTGGCGGCGATAGAGGGATGAATGCTCAGCCAGGGGGGCAGACACCCGAAAGCTCACACGGACTCGGGGGGCAGATCGAAGGTAGTGAATAAGGACTACAGCTTGGAGATAATGATAGATTGGCGGAGATGGTCAGGCGAGCCATGAGAGGCGGATTAGTAAACAGAGATCTTGAAGACGTGACCAAGAGTCCCTTTTCTCCTGCGATTAGATTGGCTAGGAACCCACCAGAATTCAAACTGCCAATAGTAGAGAGGTATGATGGGAGGACGGACCCTGCGGTCCATCTAACGAGGTACATAAGGCACATGGAAGTGCTGTGGGCATCACAAGAAGTCATGGTCCGGTGCTTCCCATTGTATTTGACAGACATAGCAGTTTTATGGTTCAGACAGCTAGAGAGCGGCTCCATTGGGACATGGACCGATTTGATTGAGAAATTTATGAGGCAATTCAGGGTTCATATTTCATGATCCAAGAATGCGATGAGTTTGGCAACGCTAAAACAGAAAGCTGGGGAGTCTTTGAGGAATTTCCTGACGCGGTTCAATGCGGCAGCAGCATCGGTGTATCGGCCAGATCCATCCATGGTTATGATGGCAGCTGTGTCCGGAATAGCTGACGGCACGGAATTCAAAAATTCATTAACTAAGGATCCACCTATGGATCTAGGAGAATTCTATCACGAGGCAGAAAAGTTTTTACGATTGGAAGACGCTAATGCCGAAAGAGAAGAAGGAGAGGGAATAGAAGTTTATGCACTTAAAGACAAAAAACCTTTTGAAAAGGATTTAGACCAGGATAAAGGAAAACGAAAGACTGAAGAAAATGATGACAGGTCAAAGCGGCAACGGAGGGAGCCGCGATTTACCACCTATTCAGAACTCAACGAGGGTTTGGAGCGAATCTACCAAGACACCCGAGTGCAAGTTGTCTATCGTAGACCAATACGACGGGATCCAACTACCGACGAGAGAAAATCAGACAAATATTGCTTATTCAACGAGCTGAATGGGCATAGCACAAATGATTGTAGACATCTGAAGGATGAAGTAGAAGGGCATATCAGGAACGGCAGGCTACTTCAGTATGTGAGAAGGCGAACTCCAACGGTGGAACCAGAGCGACCACCATCTACATCAGCTAGGGGTGATCCTGAACCAGGACACCGTTTGATTATCAATTGATTTGAATAAACGATGAACAAGTCGTAAACTTCTCACTAACAACATCAAACCATTTACACATGTATGAGATCGCGAACGATCCACAGGCATGCTCTGAATGATTGTTGATCGTCTCGTAGTGAGGATTTACACTTCGACATCCTTGCTTTGCTTTTGTTGCATGTTGATTTGAACATTTAGACTTTGTTTGTTTGAATATTTTTGTGAACATTAATTTGATATTTTCAATTCTGTAGAAGAAGTTACTTGCGTATGCTTTGGATCGCGAACGGTCCACAAGCACACCTTGTATGGCGACGAACCGCCACGATCGCTGATTCAGAAGTTCACCCGAACGTGAACCTGACATTGATAATACTAAGTCCCCCTCCCGGGCACACTCATTCGCCTCGAACGGCACCCGACCTCGAACGGTCACCATTAGCCTCGAACGACACCCGACCGCGAACGGTCACACTTCATCTAGTATAACATTCGATCACGAACGATCACACTCTGCCTCGTACGGCACTCGACCACGAACGGTCACAATTCACCTAATATGACATTCGATCGCGAACGATCACATTTTTGCCCCGTACGGCACGCGATCGCGAACGATCACATTCCTCTTTCCACGTCACCTGACTGCGAACGGTCATAGTTCGCCTAGAACGACACACGATCACGAACGGTCGCAACTCGTCTAGAACGACATCCGACCGCGGACGGTCCCATTTCTTTATTTGCCGCGAACGGCATCCGACCGCGAACGGTCCCATTTCTTTATTTGTCGCGAACGGCGTCCGACCGCGAACGGTCCCATTTCTTTATTTGCCGTGAACGACATCCGACCTCGAAAGGTCCCATATCGCCTTGAATGACATACGGTCGCGAACGATCGTCATTCATGGTCAAGAAAAACTATCAATTTCTTTGCAGGGCATCAACAGGATATGAACATCCAACTTATGGCATTACAAAACACACCTTCCTATCGCAAGGCATGTTTTGGGGGGCAAATGTTATCCCGCCTTTTGGCAAAGCCGAGATACCCAAAAGATTAACTGAAAATCAATGATTATTAGTCATGAACATCGATTGCGCATCGCAGGTTCACCATGGATATCGATGAATTTTGTCCGAGTCCGGATCAGGCTACAATTGATAAGACATGTCAAGCAAGGCCAGATAAAACAACGTTCCAAATTTCGAGTCAATCCGAGTTTGTACGCTCAAGATATCATCGACGCAAGTGAAGGACATATCCTTAAGTTCATCTCCCTATAGTTCGAATCCCCTAGGGTCGAATCCATCAAACTCAACTCCAACGAAGTTCCCCCGATGGCCTCGAATCCATGGAAGTGCTTCAGCCTTCGACTCCATCAAAACACCTTCAGCGTTCGAATCCATCTACCGCACAATGGTTCGCATCCATCCACGGTGCCATGGTTCGAATCCGTCCCATTATGCCACAAGTTCGAATCCATCGAGGTATTCCTGTTTTCGAATCCCTCAAGAAGAGATCCTTCGAATCGATGAAGAGGACCATAGCTTCGACCCCCTGCCGCAATTGTCTTCGAATCCCAAAGGCAAAGGATGCTTCGTATCGATCAGTAGCAACCTTCCACAATCGATACGAAGGAGCACGAATTCAATCGATTCGAAGGGAACGCGTCTTCGAATCGATAGTCTCGAATCCTCCTAGTCCACACAGCTAAAACCCCGGGTACGACTCAGTAAAACTCGGAGATAAAGGAGGGTTGACCCGAAGCATGCGCGCCACGCCTTGGTCTTCACGCGCAGGAGGATCGATTCGAAGCAATCGATTTGAACCATATCGATTCGAACAGAGCATTGCCATCAGAAATGCAATCTTGAATCGATCATAACTCAAGTTCTACAAGTCCAAATGCCATGAAATTTTCACAGAAGCTTAAGCACATGATGAAGAATGTCCACACCAAATTTCAGCTCGATTGGATGATTTATTGATCGATTCGAACCAAGAATCGAATCGATCCCAAAGTGGGCCCGGATCTCCAGATTTCGGCCATGTGGGCCCCCTGACGTACAAGAACTGGTCTCCCCTCATTTTAGGCGAAATATCAGCCTCCTACACATATAAATAGAGCCCCTAGTCATTCAGAAAGTGGGTCGGATAATTCTAAGTACTGAAGAGCGTCCAGATTCTGCCAGATTTACTCCAGAACACCACCGCTACCTTAGATTGAGACTTAGAATATAATTTCAGTTGTACTACATTAGAAGAGATTGTAATCATCGAGTGAACATCAATAAAATCATCAACTTCAGAGTGGACGTAGGCAAGATCGCCGAACCACTATAAATCTCGTATTTCTGTTCATTATTTCTGAATTGTGATACTCTGTTTGCTTAGATTTGAGATTTGTGTGTGAATATTGTTGATTTATATTCATATACTGGTGCTTTCACAACATTCGGGGTTTGTGACCAATTTTGGCGCAAACAGAGTATAAATTAATACGAGCATAATTTCATAAAATGTAAAATACACAAATTTAATGTGATACTATCATAATCCAAACCTATCGGTTTGTTTACATGAAAATGAGCAATAACCAATGCCCAATAAGTTAGGAATGGATAAAACTCTAGTGTGTAGCAAGCTAAGAATCAATATAAACATAGTGAGCAAGCTTGAAATGGTTAGAAACCTAATGTGTTGCATACTATGAATCAACTAAAACCTAGTATGGTTCACTACAATAATTGATGAAAATCTAGTCACTCTAGAAATGGATAAAAACCATGTTTGAGCCTCACGAGACACAAATATCTACCAGCACTTAGGTCCAACATTTGAAGAATTAAAGCTAGCTTGATCCATGCATGGTAATTATCATCGATGAGATAATTGAAGGGTATATTTGGTATAAATAAGGTATTAAAGTAACAATATAAGATGCAATTTTTTTACAAAAGATTACGTGGTGGGAAAAAAATTAGTGCGGTGATAATAGATTTGGCCTATTATTATTTTGAGAACAATTCTAGAATAACCGAAAATGAAAAAATTTACAGTAAGAAACATAATCCGAGGCAAAAAAGTGGAATCCAGGAGGAATCCATAAAATGGTCGAAATTATTTCGGATAGAATAGAATTATTATTATTTATTTAATTATTGTTAAGAGGCGACACCAAGGTAGTTAAGGCGCAAGGCCCGTGCCTTGGGCTTTTTTGCACCTTGCACCTTTTTGTGCGCCTTTTATACAAATTTGAGTTTTTTCGGTAAAAAAACTACACTGACATATTTATTAATAATAACCATTTTTTTGCAAATTAAAAAGCACGAATTAACAGATGTGAAGTCACATACAACAATTCGAAAGCAAATGATATCAAATTCAAGTTCACCACACTGAAAACATAGACGTTATAAGTTACAACACCGGAAACCAAAACGATATCAAATATTTAACTATTTTATTAATTGAAATTTGAATTTAGCTATTTTATATCAAGGACCTTTAGCTCAAGCGATTAGAGGTATAACGCTTTAGACAGAGCTTCTAGAGATCATGGGTTCGAGCCTTTGAGATATCAAAATGAGTGTTCTGGTTGAATAAAATATCATTTTTATCATAATTTTTATAGCTATTTTGTTAACTAAAATTTAAATTTAACCATTTTATTAACTAAAATTTAAACTTTAAACCATATTTTATAATTTATTTAACTATTTAAATATTTTTGACTAAAATTGAAATTTAGCTATTTTCTTAACTAAAATTTAAATTTAACTATTCGTTAACTAAATTTTAAATCATATAAGTTAACTAAATTTTAAATTTTAAATCATATTCTGTAATTTATTCGACTGTTTAACTATTTTGTTAACTAAAATTTGAATTTTAAACCATATTTTATAATTTATTTAACCATTTGAACTAAATAACCAAATTTACTTTAATTTAAATTAACTTTAAACTAATTTAAATTAACTCAAACTAATTTAAATAAATATTACTTAAATTACTTTTAAACTTTAAGCAAAAATTAAGCTACAGCAAAAAAGGACCACCTAATCGGCGGCGGTAGGACATGCTTGGATGGGATGAAGCTAGTGGCGGCATAACTGGCGGCAGTGTCGACGACATGATAGGCAGCGTTGCCACTGCATTCAATTTTTTTGAAGAAACCACAATGTTAAATCGATTTTGAGCTAACTAAATCGGATCGATTCTCGTTCTACTTTAGGATATGCTTGGAAAAAAACTCGATTATTCAAAGGCACGCTTTCCTTGTGCCTCTCCGCCTTGGATTAGGCACGCTTTGACGCTTTTTGTGCGCCTCCAGTAGAGGAGGTGCCTTGATGGCTAGAAAGGTGCAGAGGCCGCGCCTGCTCCTTGATAACGTTGGACGGCATAATATTTGGTTTCTTCTTTTGATCTAAAAAACAATTTTATTTTTAACCTCAATTTATAAGTCACTTATGCAACATATTCAAATTTACATATTTTTTGACATTGTATCAGACACCTAATATGCATTTGAAACTGTACAATTTTAGAGTTATTCCTGTGCAAAAGTCATATTTTGCTCACATAAAATGAATTATCAATCATTTAATTAATCATGTATAACAATTAGTGATAAAAAATCACATTTTCTATAGGAAGCTGGTAAATAAACTTAAATTAAACAGTTTAACAGCATTTGTTCATCATATTGTTCCAAAATGTGTAGAAGTTACATACAGGGAATTTGAGTGATTTTTTATTTATTTAGAGTTTCCTTATTTTGATTTTTGGTTGAAGATAAAATATGAATATGATTGCAAGAAGTTACTAAAAATAAAAGGGGTAATTTAGTAACTTAATTAATACAACTCATTGATGTAATAAACTCCTCATATGAAATACATTTTGAGTGGAATCTTCTTGAAATTGGCTTTTTTTTGACCACTCTTGAAGTATTTTTGACCATCCCTTTATAAAAATATTATTATCAACAATGGTGAGACGTTTATTACTATTGGAAAGAGTGAGTTATGCCCAACATTACACAATTACATTATAACCTATTCTCATATTTTTCTTCCAACGAGACACATCGCTTTTTATACTAAAATGAAATAGAAGTTTTTTTAAATTATAGTAGTGTTTGCATACTCTTATTCATATGCCATAAACCAATGTGAGTAGTCTAAATCTATTGTATGAAATATCTAAGGGTGTAAATCGGCTGGACCGGACTGGATGGAGGTGTGTTCAGTTTCTGTCCTAAATAAAATCGGACACGGACCGGACGAGATTTATATTCGTACAATTTTTGTTGTTCTAGTTCGTGTCCTAAATGAAATCGAACGGACACGTACATACGTTTTTCGGACATGGACTCGAACGGGCACGGACAAACATTACTATTTACATCAAATTTTATGTTTGATAGAATTTTCATCAGTTATATTATTTTTATCAATGTGTATTGAAGTATAAGCATTTTATGAATCCTTACTCAATTAACCGACCAAATAGTTGTCATATATGTTTTGAGAGAAACATAGATGATATATTGACTTATAAGAAATTCGGACGAATTCGAACGAATACGGACTGGACGAGATTTTTGCTCGTACAAATTTTGTTGTCCTAGCTCGTGTCCTAATTGAAAATCGAACGAACTCGGACAGACGTATTTCGGCTACGGACACGAACAGACATTAGACACTCGCACAAAATTAACAACCTTGAAATATCCAAATTTAGCTTACAAACGATAACCATGTACTTGCAAAATGTAAGTTTCTAATATAAAATAACATTATCTAACATTACATATCAAAAGTAGAGAAAATAAAATTGATAAGCCTTAAAACATATTTCCATTACAATTGGAGGATCTCCTACATGGATAATACATGTTTCAGTAGATCGAGCCTGAACTACTTGTTTTGTTCTGAGACAAATGTTTTTGCCGGTTTTATAGTTAACTAAATTGAGGAAAAAGACACAAAAATTAAAATATTGCTTAATATTAACTAGTAAAAATACATATTATCAATGTGAATATTCTTCCATTTTCATATTTTATAGTATTTTATATAATACTATATTACTTATAGTAAGAAAATACTTGAAATCTACGGAGATAACAATCGTCTTACATAAGGTGTTTACGAGGACAATCATGTTTATCAAATTAGTATATGTTAGAAATCTATATATTGAATGCCGAGGTTTGTTAGTTGGTGAATGAAGTATGATATGGATTGTATGGTAATGGTGTAATTGTATTCAATATGATAATTGAAAATTGTACCGCTGCTCGTAAATTAAATGCGAAATTATTTCGTTGACTATTATCATTCTCATGAGTGCGTGAAAAGGCTGTTCATGCTCTTCAAAAGAAATCATAAATAAAAAAAATAAGGTTTTATTGTGTGAATATATTGTAGAACAATGCAATATATATTTTGAAGCATATAAACAATGATGTTGTTGGATGTGTATGTTTCTTTCTTGAGATATATGTCTAAAACAAATATATATCAACATGTATCATAATTAAATGTCCGAAAAATTAATATTTATTTTGTTCTATCATTTTTTAATTATTTGGTTTGTGCAATGCTCCAAAGATACCATGCATATAAAACACTAACTAGGTCTTTAGACTATGAACAAAAGGACAGTAATGCACAATAAAACGATCTTTGAGTGGCCATGTAAGGACATACCATCAGGTATAATTTTATGTTTAGGTTGATAGTATCCACTCGAATCTTATCAGTGCTTGATGTGGGTTTCTCCTAGATTTTGTTTGTATGGCTTATATCTTATTGGTACTCGTATCTCTAGACCGGCCATCGTTTTCACAAGATCTTTTTGCATGAAGCAAATGAGGCAGTTGCTTTGCTTGATCATTTCTTAAACCATTATACATTTCAGTAAAAGACTTATTACATCATGAACCTCTTAATCAAGCACATGAAAAATGTAATTGTTATAATAATGTGATGTTTTACATTTATCATCGAAAGTAACTTACATAAACCTTCATTCGTTCCATTATTATTGAGGTATACAATAAAGATTTTAAAGCATACAACTCTTTTTACAAATCATAATATTATGAATACAAAACGTTGAATATTCTAAATTACCAATGTGAACAAATAATCGATATTATAGATTTTACCTTTACCTGAACAAATACAAAAAATGATAACATAAAAATTAGCCCATTCACTTGGTTTCGATATGTATGCTTACTACTTTAAAAATAAATAAGCTAATATAATAGCTATAAAGTATTTAGATGTATAGTCATAACCATGGTTCAAGATTTCAGCCGACATGCTAGAATTCCAGCCATTTTGGTTCGATTTTGAAGAATACCGGGACAAAATTCACTTATAAACCCGGTTTCGGATGCTGCAATAAAAAAAGCAATTTTTATGTATAAATACCCACGAGGAGGGAGAGAGAGAGCGACATTGAGAAGGATGGAGAGACGACATCCTACATGTTAAAGGGAGGTGACATTTTTTTTCCATTGATTATGTTTTTTTTATAAAGCTTGCATCAATTGATTTAGGGTTAGGAGTAGAAATAGTTAATTTGATGTTACATTAGGGACTGATTGTTTAAAGGATTGAGTTTGGATTTTGTATTTTTTCCGTTCGTTATAAAAATAGTTCGAATTGTTTAAAGAATTGAGTTTGGAACACGTACAAGGTAACTTAGCTATGGACGGATAATTTAATTTAAATTAGTGAATTAGTACAAAATAATTTGTGTAGAAGTTAATATATTGTTATAATTTACATATTTATAAAATATATTGGAATTCACATGGAATTAAAGTGGAACTCACAAAATTTCGAAATCAAATCGGAATTTCAACTTTTTTCGACGATTGGAATTAAAACAGAAATCGGAGTTTTGAACATTGGCCGCTTATTAGTCTAAGTTCAAAATCTTAAAGTATATAATCATTCATCATTGATTTTAATCTAAAATTGTATGCATATTAGAGATTATCAAGGAAAATTGAAGTTTGGCCATTCAGGATGTACACCCTAGAAAAATCAAAGAATTTTAAAATTTTCAAAATCTGGTTTCAAAATTTTTAGATTCAAAAACTTCAAATTAAAATTTTGAGCTCAATACCAAAAAATAATAATCAAAGTTCTACTATTTGAAATTTTAAACTAAAAAATGCGAATTTTAAAATTTTAACTTTTAAGAGTTTGAATTAGAAAATTTGAATCATCGAATTTTTAATTTCAAAATTTGTGTTTATAAATTTTAAAATTCCAAATTCATAATTTGAAATTTCAAATATTATAAATATCAAAATATAAATATGAGTTTCCATATTTTCAGTTTTAAAATTTGAATATTCTAATTCAATACTTGAAACTCCAAAATTGAATTTTTTTTAAAACTTCCAAAATTTGAAGTTAAAATTTCCAATATTTGAAATTTCGAAATGTGTTTCCAATTTTTAAATTTAAAAATTAAAATTTCAAATGTCAAAAAGTAAGATTTCATAATTTTGAAATTTCACAATTTTAATTTTTGAAATACTGAAAATTGCATTTTGAAAATTTCAAATCCATTCGTATCTATAAATTCAAAAATTGAAATTTCAAAATTTGAATTCTCAAATTTGTTTCTTTAAAATTTCAAATTCATATCTTCACTATTTGAATTTGATTTTTTTTCCGTATTAATATATACATATTTTGACTATTTGACTTCTTAAAAGTAAAATGGCATTCGAATCAAGTAGAAACACTTTTGCTTTTGGTTGCCAAAGGGAGCCTTAATCCACATATAAAAAATTCTCATATATAAATTATTCTTTCAAATTTTGAGCAAACATGCCTATTAATCTTGTTTAATATATAATTTGTAAGATTATCGGTATATTTTCATGGCGTCTTACAAATACATGTTGAATAGAGATCTTGAGCAAAAAGGAGAATTCTATCACAAGTTGGTTCACGAGTCTAAAATTCACATGTACTGTTGTTCTTAAAATTTCAAGCAAACAAACCATTCAACCTTAATTATCAATTTATATTGTCATCAACGCATTTTGATTATGTCTTCTAGACGCACATATCAGGGCAAAGAAGAATCACTGTGCAAGTTATAAGACTCTTATTATTGTAATGTTTAATGTATGCTGCATGTCATGGTCATATATTAATGTTCCAATTGGTAAAGCTAAAGCAATTTGGCTAGGAGTGAAGTATAAATCATGGTTTAAGGTATCGCTCGGTACCTCGAAATTTCGAGGGTATCGTACCAGTGCCCACCCTCAATGAGCCGAAATTAAGGCTCAAATTCAATTTCAGCCGTTGTCTTCTTTTTTATTTAAAAAAAACGTAATCATCAGAAACCCTAAATTAAAGCAATCGACAAAGAAAATCATGGAATGACAGAGAAAAAAGCAAAAAGCCCAAGCAGTTCGAATAAAATTTCAATCAGCAACAGAAAATGTCAAACGTGATTATACACGTAAAAGATTCGAATTTTCCATTTATAAATTAAATCAAGATCGATGTAAGAAATCACAAAAAAATACAGCAGCACCTTCGACAGTAGTACCTTGAATTTCTCGACAGCAGTAGGAAATTTTTCGACAGCAGAGAAGGCGAGTTGTGCGACGTCAATCCAAGAACTACAACAATGCGAAGGTGAATTCATCGAACTAAGCAGTGAAGTTAATTTTCCTTTTTTTGATCTTCGCGTTTCTTTTGTAAAGTCGAATGCCCTAGTTTGTATGTGGGTAGGCAGTAAAATAACGTAAAGGGGTTATGTTGGTTTTTTTTTAAATTTCGATCTGGGCTGCCTTTTTTGGGCCTTAATCCTTTAATTTAATGTAAGTATGTGGTTTTTTTTGGGCAGTAAACTAATGTTAAGCATATGGTAAATAACATTGATCCTTTAATTTAATTTATGCTCGACATAGGCAGCGAATGACATTGTATTCTCTTTCTTTATAAACTATATTTTATATTTTATTTATAAAGATCGTCATTGCAAGTTTATTAACAAACTACTGAAAGCCGAAATCTGGACCGAAACCGAAACAAATCCAAACTTTTGAAATTTACGAAATCATCCGAAACTAACAAAATTTCAAATGACCGAAATTTAGTCCAAAATCGAATTCTCGAACCTTGGTATAAATAAATTATAAAGGGAAATTGAGGGTGTAAAGGTAATGAAGTAGCTAGCAGGACTACAGTAACACAGATTGAGAATGCTCTGAAGATGAACCAATTCGCATTTAGTATCATATGTCAAATCATGAATTGAAAATGTTAAATTATGATATTGTTAAGGGTAGAGCTATTACTATAATTGATATTTTCCCATTACCATACCATTATTGTTTAATTAGCTTTTTTGAGTTAAGTCGGTGTACCGGTATGGTCGGTATGGTAATGATAAATTTATCATTTTTAATGGTAAAAACGTTGTTATTACATTCCAATACTCAACGGTAGAGGCTATTTACCGACCTAATACATCCTTCATTTTCTTATTGTCTTCCTACATTTAAAAAAAAATATAAAACAATTTAAAATCATGTTTTGTTATAATTGGTCGGTGATTTTTTTGGCCAGTAAACCTTGATCTTTATTATTTAGGATCTAGCATTAATTCTATCAACTAAATTTTTTTCATCTTTATCTGCATATTTGCTATTAATTTTTAATTGAAAAAGAAGAAAAAAATAAATAAAAAGAGAGCAATTGCCGAACTTCTATGTTATTTTAATCTGCGAGTTTGTTGATTTCTAACATACTCGAGCAAATTCATGTGAAATTCATTGAATCATGTTAAATACATGGATATTCATAGAATTAGCTACATGAAAAATATTGACATAGGTTGATAATGAATTTAGTCTAGGAATTCTATTCAAATGATATTGATTGCATTTTTTATTCTTCTTGTCGATGTCCTTTATTAAGTAACATGATAAAATGTACGATGAAGCAACACTATAGCACACAAAACATTGAACTTTTTGATTTTTAAACAGGCAATACGGTCATCAATGCAATGGTTATCAACTTACCGATGTACCAACTCCTTGTATATCGACAAATCCATAATTATAACTATATATATTTCTAGCTTAACAATAAAAATGATAGTGTATCAGTTCAAGCTAAAAGTTTCACCCAAAACTAAAGGATATCAATGCTTTTAAAAAGTGGTAGTAAAGTCATAAAAAAGATTTGAGTTTTTTTGGTAAGATCATATAAAGTAAGCATATGAAGCAAACATGAACTTATATTATTAAAGGCCCACAATCAATAGTCTCATATTTTGAGTGAATTTATCTATAACATGTTTAATTTAAAGGGTGAATAGTTTTTGGAGGGAGAGTAATCCTAAACCCAAGAGAAATGTATTAAAGTTTGAAATGATTGGTTGAAAGCATGTTTTATCATTGCATGATGTTTGTCCCTGATAATATCATGTTTGAAAGCCGTTAAATAGTACTAGTGTCTGAAAGGATCAATTGAAAATATGCTACCTTTTTTTTTTCAAACATCGAGTATCATGTTTTAGTTTGAAAGCCTCGATGTAAATGTCGTGCACAGTAAACGATTTCTAAGTATTAAGCCATTTAATATGGATTTTAAACTTGTATGTATATTAGCAATACATAATAAAATTTTTTAACTCATCAGGTGCAGTAAATTTTTATATTTACGAAAACAAAATTCATAAACACGACTAAAGAATGACACTTACAAATTCATGCCAATTTGATAAAAAACAACTTTACTAAATCAATGACTTCATGGACGAACATTTTAGAGGACTTTCTCATGATAAGCGGTAACACATCGACGATTTGTTACTTTTACTATTTATATAATCAAGCTTATTGCTTATTTTAAGACACATGGTTTCAACTTTGGTGCATGATGATTCATCGAATATTCTACTAGAATTATTGTTAAGTTGCCAAATTGTCAACACATGTTGCATATTAAGATTATGTAGGGTCAAACTTCGATAGATTAAGGGGTTTTGACTTCGAAACTTCTTGCTATTTAAACTCAGCATCTCGGCTCCTCTAACATATAACATTATGCTCTTCATTTTCATATTACAATTGAAGTCGTATGTTTCTACTAGAGCAACATTAATGCTTAAACAGTCACAAGTAAAATATGCCACAATCCAAATGTATTGAAGTTATTAATATATTTTAGAATCCTTGCTTCAGACACAGTACTTATTTAATTTTAGGTTGTTTATGTTTATGGACTACAACAATGCACACACACTTAAATTTTGGTTTGAATTGGTATACATGCTACATGTATCAGAGCTTACAGTTTGCTTTTAGACAGATTCAAATAGCGTATAACTGTCTAAACATTGTTTATCCAACCCAAGTGAATCTTTCTAAACATTACTTCGTCTAAGCAAAATGTTTAGATTAAAATGTGTAATTCAGATGCAAAGAGTAAACTATCTAGACATTATACTAAAATTTCGCAGGTGTTCAAAATTTTGGTGTTGTAAGAAAATTTAATATAGAATTGGAACATAATTAATCAATTCTTTTGTCACAAAAGCATATTTAGATAATTAAAATCCTATATTTGCTATTTAGTATTGCGACTATTTTGGTTATGATTCAATATGTGTCATGCCTAAACATGATGCACATAAATGTTGAGTAAAATTTATAACGAGTATAACCCATTCCATTTATAGAAATTATATTTAGTATCACATCCCTAGTTAGAGCAAAATATACATGGGAAGTACTTTTTGCATCTCTAATGCTTGAATTTTACGATCTAGATGACCAGAGTTCACTTATGGATCAAACAACTGGGTTAGGAATGAATTGCATAAAAATGAGATCTAATGGTACACGCTTCAGGCTTGCAAGAAAAAAAGAATTAATACGAATGATAGATAAAATACAAAATAAATCATACAAATGACATGTTTATGAAAGACAATAATAAATGATACAGATGGTTCGTGCTCTATACGTGAAAGATAAAATGTTATAATTTAAAATAGAAAATCTTAAACGTCAATTTTTAATATAATAACCAAGGTTCGAGAACTCGGTTTCGGTTATTTGAAATTTTCATAGTTTCTTATGATTACGGAAATTTTGAAAGTTTTTGTTTTGGTTTCCGTTCCACTTTCGATTTTCAATGGTTGGTTGATGAAAACGTAGTAAAGATCTTTGTAAATAAAACAATAAATTAAATTTTACTAATCTCTATTCAAATTAAAATTAATAATAAATTCAACTTAATAATAAATTAAACTTGATTATACAATAATTTAGATTCAAAAAAAATAATAGTAAAAAAGTCAACCCAACATAAAATGTCCCAAATACTTAATAATAAAAAAGCCCAACCCAACACAGACTAACCGAAGTAAATAAGCCCAACAAGCAGTCCGGTCAATTTATTAATAACCTAAATCATGTTCCTGCCACAAAACATATTTTCTCACTCTCAAAATCAAGCCGCGACAACCACGAAGAGAACCAAAAATAAAAACCACCGATTTTTAAGCTTTTCAAAATCGAGCTCGAATATGTTGATTTAGTTGATTTTTTAGTTTGATTATTTTAAAACCCTAACCGAAACCGAATTTTTTCTTCGATTTTGGTTCGGTTACTGTTGATACCGGTACGGTACTACCGAAATTTTGGAACACCGTCCGATACCTCAAACCTTGATAATAACATAACATCTTCAGTTCATGTAAAATTTGTAGAGAAGTTTAATATAAACAGATCAAATATCGTAATAATTATTTTCTTTTCATTTTTCGATCTATTGATGTCAGTACAAAGGGATAATGTATGGTGGAGTCTTATACCTATGCTGAAAGACACTAATAAATGGTACAAAGGGTTTACGCCCAACACGTGAAAGATAAAATTTTACAATTTAAAATTTAAAACTTTGAACGTCAATTTTTAATATCATAACATAACATTAGTTTAGTTCATGTAGAACCCGTAAAGAAGTTTAATATAAACGTATAAAATATCGTTGTAACTATTATTTTCTCTTCGTTTTCCGATCTACACATCGATATCAGAACAAAGGGATTATATATGATGGAGTCTTGAATATTTTTAAAGAGTATTCAGATGTAATCACAATGCTAATCAAACTATTTGCTTAACAGCTATTTTTCATTTTAATAAATTTAGTTCATAGTTTATCATTGTTTACTAATTGTAAAAGAAAAAAAATTATTCGATTGGAAATTATTTACGAATGAGATTGAAAAGAATGTTAACAATATTAGGTTGTGAGTATTTAACACATGTATCGAGCTTACATATAAAAAAATACCTTCAAATAGAATACATATTTACTTTAAATAACCAAACATTTACTGTATTAATTTGATAATTTTTTTATAGAAAAATGTACAGTTAGAAATAATTTCAGAATATTGAGTTCTAGATTAAAATAATATAAAAGTATTGATATCCACAGACACACATGTGTGTACCTAAAAAAGGATTTTATGTATGATTAGGCGAAATAGTTTTTTACTTCCGAATATTTAATGGTTTCCATATAGTATGCTAAAATTATACGAAAATCAAAATGAAAAGTGCATTCAATATAACTTTGAAAATAAAACAAAAAAATGAACACACATTTTTTGATATAAGACATTAAAAAAGAAAAAGAAAAATATGTGAAATATTTTCATTATGGAAATTCAAACCTATAGCTGTAGTTATATTTCATACTTCACAAATAATAATATAGATTTATTTTTGCAATGAGCCAGATTCGAACTTATGACCTCACGGTCCTCATATGTGTATGATAAGGGTTTTTTTTGGAATTTTATGGTCAGTCCAGAAAATTGTTACTGCATTTCAACTGTTAATAAAGATATAAAAGAATTATAAGAAAATATAAGTTGCAGACCTGAATATTGCAAACTTATATGGATAAAAACAATAACATCTCCAGTGTGGTAAAAATTAATTGCAAGAATGATGGGACGTCCCAGCAAGAAACATACTGTGTGCTATAATAATATTATAGCAAAAAATGGAATACATCTGCGGCCTGTATTTTCTTACTTTGTTATAACTTTCAAACTGTAAAATCATTTGTAGAAACTTCCACAAGTTTTAATTTTTCATTCTTTTGTGGGGTGTCTACATGAATTTATTTATTATTGCTTGTAAGCTAAGAACTTTTTGTTACCTTTGGAAATGTCAATGTAATGATGCGTGCTATTGTTATAAGTTGTAACTTGATTGGTTAAATGGGCGCTTCTTTCGAAAACCTTTTGGAAAGTTACATCTTTGTTGTTTTCACTGTTGTGAGTTCGGGCTTATATGCCTAGACAAATCCCTTGTTAAATCTGGCAAGAAACTGCATTAGCATGAACTACACATTTGTTACATGAATCATTCAGTTGCTCCATTTTGCTTGTTATACATTTATATAATTTTTGTTTGGTCATATTAATATTGGAACAGATGCATATTGGGACCAACGATGTTATAATCTGGACATGAGTATATCAACACAGTTCGGGCTTTTATATGCCTAGACAAATCCCTTGTTAAATCTGGCAAGAAACTGCATTAGCATGAACTACACATTTGTTACATGAATCATTCAGTTGCTCCATTTTGCTTGTTATACATTTATATAATTTTTGTTTGGTCATATCAATAATGGAACAGATGCATATTGGGACCAACGATGTTATAATCTGGACATGAGTATATCAACACAGTTTGTTACTAAATTCAGAAGTTTGTCTAATGTGCTCAGATTAATCCATCTGCACTCAAATTCTTATCATTATCATTACTAATTGGTTGTTTTTGAATGGAACCTTACTTTCACATATTTTTTTTCCAGCTCGACGGCAAACACACCTTTTTGGATACCTATACACATTATTAACCCTGAAAGACCCACAGAATGTGCTGTGTTTAATGTCAAAGCAGGTATGCTGCTGAAATTTGTTTTTGCTTTTAGCATCAAGTGCTTATTAATATTTGATTTGATCAGCACGAGTGCATCAAAATTAGATATCTTTTATATAAAATGCATATTTTTGAGCTATTCATTTATAATAAAGCTGTCATTTTTTATCATTTAATTTAGACGATCCCCTTTTTTTAAAACCTCTCTTGAATTTCCCTTTATTATTTGACAAATAAAAATGTCGAATGAGCCAATATATTTGACCGGGTTACCATTAGAAAATCCACAGAATTTTAAGTTATTCCAAAACTTTTATCTCAGTTGAAACTATTAAATTAACATAAGCCCCTTGTATTTATTCATTTTTTTTTCATCAATTTCAAATGTGGTTTTGAATGTGTTAATAAACTTAAAATGATCCAAATTTTGTGGACTTGATCTTAATAGTAAGAAGAGAATATCTACCAAAAATTTGCTTGTTACAATAAATTTTAGATGCGAAATAGGATTTCTAGGAATTTATAAGGAAGTGGATACGAAATTCCACCCTCTCGGCTATGTAGTTAAAACCCCGCTAAAGCCTTGCTAATGCTCTGTTAAAGCGCTTAGCACACTTCGGCCGTTGCGCCTTTTCAGTTTAGCGCTATTAAATAGTAGATCCGCTTAAAGCCTGCTATTTTCCGTCATGCCCGCAAAATCAGGGGTTTTTAGCCCCAATTTAGCAACTTTAATATAAAAAGTTTAATTTGACCAGTTCTCTTATAAACCAAGTCAACAATTTAGAGTATAGGTCCAAGTTCAAGTCCTAAACACTCAACATAAATTAGAACTTTAATTTATTCACCAAGTCTGAATTGCATGTGTGATGATATTCTTCGATTTTGTTATACGAGAGTGAAATGTTTTTTTTACACAATGATGTGGGAATTAGAATAAAACAAATTTGGAGATTTGATTTTTATCTCTAATAATTTTTTTTACACCTCCGCTATTTTCCGATATATCTCCGATTTATCCCCGCTATATTTTTTTGCATCTCCTCTGCTATAAAACCGTTAAGCGCTTTAACCGCACAAGTGCGCGCGTGCAGTGCATGTGCACGCGTGCCTGTTTATGTGTATATGCCAAATAGCAACTTTACATGGTATATTTATACACATAATTATATATTGACTTGAAGGCAGCTTTTTTATACCAGTTGACTGAGTAGAGCTATAACTTTATGTGGTTAAAGTGATTAATTATTTTTTAAATTGAGCATATTTGCTTAAGATGCTGCTGTATAATTTATTATTAACTATTTATGCAACAACCTACTTTGACAACGTGAATATTTTACATGCAGTGCTACCAATAATACACGTGTCAGTGTCACTAAGTTGTAAATAAGCTTTTGTTGTTTTGTCAGTTTAGTGTTACTTGGTGCTTGATGGTCAATAATGCTGGATTGCATGCATGAAGATGACCGTTTCTGATAGAATTACTACTTGTGCCGAATAACACATGTTATTTAACTTATATTAATTATATATCATTTTAACAGATTCACCACGGGATTCTGTTCAGTTCATTGAATGGTCACCGAGATCATGTTCTCGAGCATTGCTGATAGCAAATTTTCATGGAAGGATAACTATATGGACTCAGCCTTCACAAGTAACATCCTACTCTAGCGTGTGTATGTGTGTATTATTCATGATGATTATTTTTAGTTTTATTATTGTTATTACTATTAGTACTATTATTATTATTTTTATTCTAGCAACATATATATTTCTTATTTTCATTTATCATTAGAAAACTCTGTTCAGGTGACGCATGAATTATTATTTTTATTTATTTATTTATTTATGATTCTTTATAGTGATTTTATCCTATTTGCTCTTTCAAGTCATTCAACTTTCCATGACAATGACTTTACACAGGGTCCTATAAATCTTGTACGGGATGCAAGCTTTTGGCAATGTGAACATGAATGGTGCCAGGATCTCGCAGTAGTGACAAAATGGCTGTCAGGGATGAACCCAGTATGTCATCTTTCAGTTTGAATTCATTTTTCTGGTTCAATGCATTCTTCTGGTTGGCCATTATTGACACATTTTTAAATGCCCCATACTGCTCACCACCATCTTTACTTTGTAGGAATCTAATGTTTATTCCAAGTCAAATCGTCATCATCTCATATTCTTTCAATGAAGCGAAAACTTGACCTATATGCTATCTGTTATCATGTAAATTAATTACCAAATAAAAATAATATTGGGGATTTAGCGATAAGTAAACAATAGTTTCAAACAGAAAAATGCTATAAAACAGATTACTACTCCCCTAAACGTATATATATAAAAAAAAAAGTCTCACCAAATGACTAATTTGGCTAACACTGCATTTCCAATTTATAGTAATTTTTCAATTACTGAAGTTCTATCTCAACATATCGAATACATAACAATGACTTCTCTTCTTCCATTTTCCAGTATCGCTCACTTCCTACAAATTCTAATGCATCTTCTAATGTTAAGTCGTCATTTGAGGAAAAGTTCCTCCCTCAGCAGTCTCAAACTTCAGGTACATATTCCATTCCTTTTACTATTTTAACATGCTAACGGTATTATTAATTTTTTTGACCTCAATACAATTTTGTCTTCTGCAGGAAAATGGCCACAATTTCTTTGTGTTTGTTCAGTTTTCTCATCAGGCTCAGTCCAGCTTCACTGGGCACAATATCCACCTCAAAATGGCGCGCTTCCAAAATGGTTTTCAACTAGCAAAGTATTACTAGGAGTGGGTCCCAGTGGTATAATGGCTGCTGATGCAATAATTACTGAAGCAGGAACCATGCATGTAGCAGGAGTACCTCTTGTAAGTCCATCTACTGTTGTTGTGTGGGAAGTCACACCAGGGCCTGGAAGTAATTTCCAAGCAACAACCAAAGTAGATGTTAACCCGCCTTCTTGGGTTGGTTTTGCCCCTCTAGCTGCATACCTGTTTAAGTTGCAAGATTATATAGTTTCTGAAGAAAAGCAGGGGAAAAAGCTAACCGAGCAGGAGGTAAGTGACGTCGCATCTCTGCATTGTTCACCAGTTTCAAATTTTTCTGCATATGTTAGTCCAGAAGCTGCTGCACAATCTGAGGCGACTACTACCTGGGGTTCTGGGGTCACGGCTGTTGCTTTTGATCCTACACGAGGTGGCTCTGTTATCACAGTCGTTATAGTTGAAGGTAACATATTGCCTTTTCTTTGCTTTCACTTCTTTTAATACATCTGGAAACTTCTGTTTAAGCTACTTCTCATGGCACATGTTCTGGAAGCCATGAGCACCAATGTTAATGCCCTTAATTACTGAAAGTTGTCATAAGATGCACAGTGCCTCATATTGTATGTGATTCAAAGTCAAAGCAAGCTAAACAACTTGAGCATTAGTCCTTTATTAGTTACTGCTCTTGCAATTTTATTTACAGAGACAAAAAAACAAAAAAACAAATCACATTTTATATACAATCCCCTTTCTCTGTTGTCTACTCTAGCTCATTTTTTATTACAAACTGCAGATAAAGCACCTATCAGGTTCGTTCCCCATAAGGAACATTAAAGCTCTTCATGAGTGATGATATTACATTATCAAGTTTACTAATAAATCTATTTCTAGCACATTACTGTCGTCTTTATACTCACTGAGTATCTATGCAACCAAATATTCTTTCCAGGGCAGTATATGTCTCCATATGACCCAGATGAAGGTCCTTCAATAACAGGATGGAGAGTCCAATGCTGGGAATCATCACTTAAGCCTGTAGTTCTTCATCCAATATTCGGAAGTCCTGCTTCTACTTTCGGTGGTCAGCCACCCATGCAGACAGTTTGGTCAACTCAAGTAAACAAAAGCATACCACCAACCGACGACTTAAAAAATCCCAGCATAGCTAAACTTGCACCAACAGTTTCTGATGATATGAATTCATCCGACTGCAGTGTTGATCGAGCAAACAGACTCAGTTTTGATCCTTATGATCTGCCTAGTGATGTTAGACAGTTAGCTCAGATAGTTTATTCAGCTCATGCTAGTGAGGTTGCAGTTGCTTTTCTCCGTGGCGGGGTTCATATATTCTCTGGAGCAAACTTTAGCCGTGCTGATAGCTACCATATTAATGTTGGATCCACCATAGCAGCCCCTGCTTTTTCGTCTAGTGGCTGCTGCTTGGCCTCTGTTTGGCATGATAGCAGCAAGGACCGCACTACGTTGAAAATTATACGTGTTCTTCCTCCTGCTATGTCTAGCTCTCAAGCAAAATTGAATTCAGCTATATGGGAGCGTGCAATTGCTGACAGGTATGGTACATTTAAGTCCCATAAGTTTTTGATTTTCCTCCATAAGTTGCTGACTACCACAGCCACTTAACCAAAAAGTTTAAGGTGCTAGAATTAATAGACATCATATTGCACTTCTCTTTGAGAAAAGGATAGGAAAAAAAAAACCATACATTGGATACAAGTACCCATACCACAAACTATAGATCTTCTAGGAAACCCATAGTTAAGAAGCAAAGTTGTAGAATAATGGTCTCCTGGAATGTCCTTTGGGAATGTCCTCACAATTGGCAAAAATTAAACATATTTGTATATTGACTATTATATACAGCGGAGGTAACTAGGATGTAGGTCGGTGTCATGTTCCAGAGCCTTAGAAATATAGCATTGGAAGCGGTTTCTGGGAATGAGAAATTGAGCATTGGGGCTGAAATTTCTGGATTCATGCAGAAGATCTTAACCCTAAAACCCAATCTATTTTTAAATGTTTAATTCGTATCTGTAGGGTGTATAACAGTTAGAATGACAATTTTTAAAATGGATTCTTTTATATCAACACTTTTCCGGAATACATTGCATCATATTTTTACCTAAAAATTGTGGGGATGAGTCGGTATTTTCTGACTTATAATAATAGCCCTATAATGTGTTCAGTTGAAGTTAATAAGGATTTTAATTGCATTGAGAAAGGTATTGAGACTACTTACAACAAAAACGAAAGTTGGGAACATACTGTTTGCTTTAATACTGATCTTATATTACATGACCCTGGGATCCTTCTAATTGTACGTAACGAGACAATTAAGACACGCCACATATTTAATATTACTTGGTGTGTGTAAGTGCATCATACCTTAAAACGAGGATATCCATCCACATACAAATCACCTACATGATTTTGTACTCTATACAGTCTTTCTATAAGAATGTCCATTACCATGGCACAATTTAACCACCTCTGCTACAATAACCAGGCCAAGTAATGAGAGATTATATTTTAAAAGATCTTGATATTTTTAAAGTGAACGATATGCATATTCTAGTACTAAACTTCACATGTTGGATCTAATGTGTTATGAGTTATCTTTTAAGTGCCCAACATCTTTGTTGTCTAGGGTATATGAACACATCCCATGTAAACTTATGTCTGTGACCATATATATAGAAATAACGTGGCTCCCCATCAGGCCATCACAACCCATATTGAATCCGTAGCCCAATAACATTGTCAATAATGTGTTATAATCCACAATTCCAATTAGGCTACCTCTACAACAATGTGCACCAACCATCAACGTAGATATAATGTCCAATTTAACCACTTCCGCCACAATAAACGAAATCAAGGTTATTTTTCAACAGATATTCATGTTATTTAAAATAAAAGCCTGTTGTATATATCCATCCTAGTGCTGAATTTCACGGCGTGGGACTTAGGGTGTTACGAGTCATAGCATTTTTAATTGCTTGTATATCATTAACCAACACTTCAATTAAACATAATTTTGGATCATTATTCATACAAAACACCAACCATTATTTGCAACCTTATGGTAAATTTACATCCACGACTCTTGCCATTAGTAATGTCAACACAAATCCTTTTCAACTTCAATGGTGCCATTCTAACAGCTATACATATAAAACACAATGAAATTTAGAATGAGAAATAGGGAATGATATTGATCGTACTTGATCTGTTATACAATTTTCTATCTTGTCAAGGGTGTCGTATATATAATACTTCTAATGCAATCTAGTAACATACGCTTACAAAAACTTCTCATGTAGGTTTTGGTGGAGTCTTTTGGCTGGAGTTGATTGGTGGGATGCAGTAGGATGTACACAGAGTGCTGCAGAGGATGGCATCGGTAAGCACCTTTTCCTTGATACATTTAAAGGTTGCTTCGTTTCTTCCTTAACAGCATCAACTCACTTGTAGCCTGAACGTTCTGTTTGATGTTGTACTGTTTAATTGCTTCATGATTCTAATAATGGTATGATTTTGCAGTCTCATTGAACAGTGTGATCGCGGTACTGGATGCAGACTTTCACGCTTTGCCCTCTATCCAACACAGACAACAACATGGCCCTGTACGTATTTATTGGTCATACAAAAATAAATCCATTTAATCATTTAACATAATTATTCAAACTTTTGAAGGTTTTCATGGGAGTCTCTTAGCTCAACCTTGTTTTATTATCAGTATATTCATGCTGGATGATATTATCTCAATCTGTGTTCTTTGTGCCACTCAAGCAATAACAGGGATATGAGCTATTGTTAACTGTATTCACCCCCATCAACGATCTGTTTACGATCATTCTATATAGTCCCTTTTTCTTTGTATTAATACAAGAAATATATCGAATATCACAGCTCTTTGAAAATGACTTCTCATAAATAATTTGTTTAATGTCATTTGACAACTTGTTATACTTGTTTTATTTGAAAACTTGGGTGACAACCAATCGTAACAAATCTCTTAATTGGCAACTGAACAAAATGGAGTAGTTTATACATTATATAATGATCCATCAGAGTATTACTAATGAATTTTAAGTATATAACAGTAGATTAACATAAAATCACACTACCTTCATGGCTGGTCATCATCATCGTGCTCCATATGCTATAACTAACCTTTGATTTTTGGCTTATTGTCTTGCAGAATCTTGATAGGATAAAATGCAGGCTTTTGGAAGGAACAAATGCTCAAGATGTTAGGGCACTTGTGCTTGATATGCAAGCTAGATTGCTTCTTGATATGTTGGGTAAAGGAATAGAGTCTGCCCTCATAAATCCTGCTACTTTATTACCTGAACCTTGGCAAGCTTCTGCTGAGACTTTAGCTGGCATCGAGCATGATAAAATGATAGTCGATCCAGCATTGCTTCCTAGCGTTCAGGCTTACGTTGATGCTGTCCTTGATCTAGCCTCACACTTCATTACACGCTTACGGCGTTATGCAAGTTTCTGCCGTACTTTAGCGAGTCATGCCGTTGGAGCATCTTCTGGCTCAAACACTGCCCGCAATATGGTGGCGAGTCCACCTCAAAGTGTTACATCTCCAGCAACAAGTCAAGGTATGTAAACATATTAATTAGTCATATTCTTTCACAGGTACACATGTTTCGAAAGTTCGCATTTTGGACTCCTTAGAAAAAATTGTAGCCAAATATATTGAAGCTTGAGATGTGAATGAATTGTTGGATGAGCTGTATGAATTTCTTCTTACTCTTATTTGTATGTTCAATGAAGAAATTTCCGGCCTACAATAATTATTTAAATTGCACCTCCCTGGGAACTATGCCCCCCTCCCTGTATCATTGTCAATATACATAAAAAATGATGATATAATAAATTACGGTACATCGTAAAATTACCATTACAATGATTAAATAAATTTGTGTCACCTATTTCTTCAGAGTCAGATTGAATTTGCGTATCTTAATCTTAACTACATGCAAACACAAAATTATTCGAGTTCATATTTCAAGCAACTTATATAACGAACCATAAGAACTGTAGAATTCATATTTTCTTGTATGTCACAGTAACATGAATTTTTGTAATTAAAAAGGTAATCAAAATGGAGCGGCAAGTAATGCTGGAAACTCCCAGATGCAAGCATGGGTACAAGGGGCCATTGCCAAGATTAGCAATAACACTGATGGAAATTCTACTCCTACACCAAACCCTGTTAGCGGGCCTGCTTCGTTTATGCCAATTAGTATCAATACAGGCACTTTTCCTGGAACACCTGCTGTTAGGCTCATTGGAGATTGTCATTTTCTTCATAGATTATGCCAGCTGCTGTTATTCTGTCTACTTTTCCGAAGAAGGCAAGCACCTCGCTATATGAGTGGAGTGCAAAAGATTCAAGATGCAAATTTGCAAAAACATCAGGCTACCATTGCAAAGGTTGAGGAAAATGGTACAGTTACAAGACCAGCATTAGGAAGCACAAAACTAGAAGAAGGTCAGGCAGTCCGAAATGGTCAAATTGTTAATGGTGCAAAAGGGTTGGAAGAAGGTGGTGGACCAGCTAAAGCTGCCAGATTAGGTTCTGGCAATGCAGGCCAAGGGTATACATCAGATGAGGTATCCTTGTTGTTTTTAAACAGTAAATACAAAGTGAAAAAAAAAAACACCCAGCCAGCAGGATAAAGCTGTTGCTGGAAAATGATGTTGCAACTTTTTTCCGATCATTGTCCAATCTAATATTTTATCAACGTTTTATGAATGTCAAATGTATTTCAAACCTGCTACTTGCATTTCCACAAAAATACCATTGGTGCAAATATCTGTAGTGCAAAATATTTGTAGAGCAAATATTTGCAGTGCATAATATTTGCTGATATAGAAAATAAAAGCAAAACGGTAGGGACCTTGGAAGTAGTTTTTTTTGGAAATTAGTGACGTGGATCAAATTTCTACTGAAAAATTTGTACACCGAGAAGAAAACTGAACTTCAAACAGCTACACTTTTGTCATCTTGAATTATTTGTTTTCTCAACAAGTTTGAAAATCAAATTTAGGGGAGGGACTTTCCAGTTATGAATTACTATTTGAGCCTGAGGGGTTCTACAATTTAAAGTTGAGATCTCTGGCATAATATTGCACTTAAATTATTGATTGGAGTTGTTTATTTCATCATTACTTATAGATTATCAATTGCTTATTTATGTTGTGCGTTATATCTGTTACAGGTGAAGGTCTTATTTCTTATACTAGTGGATCTCTGTAGAAGAACGGGTCAACTGCAGCATCCTCTACCTCCTTCTCAAGTTGGTGCAAACCAAATTACGATACGGCTGCATTATATTGATGGGAATTACACTGTGCTTCCTGAAGTTGTAGAAGCATCCCTTGGTCCTCATATGCAGGTAGTTTGTCCTATACAAGTAAAATGTCTTTGAAATTTCTTTGGGAGTTTATTTATATCTTATAGATGACTCCATTGCTCATGTTCATTTTGCAACTTGGAAAGTTCTGCCTATAACATCTCCGTTTTGGTGCGAATGTTTCCAATTTATGACATTATTGGAAGTTTCCAACACATAAAAGCCTATGCCTATAGATAATTTATCCACCTAAATGTAGCATCATTCCGTTTTCTTCAAGTTACGCTATTTTTGATACAAGGATTAGGAAATATCTTTATATTTTTCTCAACTTTGCTTCTTGTTCAGAACATGCCTCGGCCTCGTGGAGCTGATGCTGCAGGCTTATTACTACGTGAGTTGGAACTACATCCTCCTGCTGAAGAGTGGCATAGACGTAATATGTATGGTGGGCCATGGTCGGATCCTGATGATTTCGGTCCCTTGGGTTATGTTGCAGAGTCAAAACTAGCTAAGGACCCGTCTGTAAACAATTTGATTGAAGGGTATGATGATTATTCAAGAACTATTTGGCCTAGAAAAAGAAGGCTTTCAGAAAGAGAGGCAGCATTTGGGTTGAAGACATCAGTCGGATTAGGAGCGTATCTTGGTATTATGGGCTCGCGGAGGGATGTAGTCACTGCTGTCTGGAAAACTGGCCTTGATGGCGTATGGTATAAGGTATTTGATTGTTATTGACAGTTCCTCAATTATCTATGAATTAAAAGTTATATAACTCATACATACCTGTCGCCTCATTGTACTACATGACTCGTGCGTGTGCAGTTCATTTTTGTATTGTGACTCTAACAGAGAATGTTATGTTGTTTTGTGCAGTGTATAAGATGTATGAGGCAGACCAGTGCATTTTCACAACCAGGTGGGCCTAACCCTACAAATGAAAGAGAAGCCTGGTGGATTGCACGATGGTCCAATGCTTGTCCTATGTGTGGTGGGACATGGGTTCGAGTTGTATGACTAGAATGACAGTTATTTATATCACTGCCAAAATTTATA
This sequence comes from Allium fistulosum, assembly GCA_030737815.1. Lineage (NCBI taxonomy): Eukaryota > Viridiplantae > Streptophyta > Magnoliopsida > Asparagales > Amaryllidaceae > Allium > Allium fistulosum. Next base: position 636,371,304 of record CM060907.1, on the reverse strand, counting down.
CTGCCACTTTGGGCTTCATTTATATATTTCATCATATAGCTTGTACATAAATGGAGAATTTCCTCACTTCCGTGGTCACAAGATGCGAGCACTTAACGGTTGAAATGCATTTTGTTCATATTCCAGCACTCAAGATTGCTGTGATCCGTGGAAATGCATTTTGGTCTCCTATGTAAAGGTTATGTAAAGTAATTTTATGTGTCATTAAATTATGAACTTGAATTAGTTGTCTATGATGGTTGAATTTTATTTATTTCTCAATCATGTACTATGTATATACTATGAAACATTTAAGTTGAATATAATGTGTTAAGTGAACATGTTATAGTTGCAGGTATGTTTACATAATTCTTTCAGCAGGTAAACATGTCTAGTATTGGATTCATTTGCACTATTCTGTGATATGCACATACAATTTACAGTTTCAGTCACAAAGAAATCATAAAGATGCTCTTTAATCGGACTACATTGTGTCTGTTTGTTTATTTTATTTTTATTCTTCTGAATGACAAATTTAATTACTGAATTTTGAACGTTGAATATAGAAAAGTTGTTTGTTTTCAGTTTGTAACTTGTGATCAAGAACTTAGTTAATGCAATAATTTTTCTTCTCAACTCATGTACAAATCAAAATAAACAACTGGAAAATGCAAATATATGTCTTGAAGATTCAAAATAATACGAACAAGGTCACATAAAAAACTAATTGTTTTATGATATAATAGTTACATACTTCATTATCATTACCACTAATAAAAGATAATCGGTAATTCGATCATTTATATTATTCATGAAAGCTTGTGATCGGACTGAATATATGTCATTATGAGTCAGTGGAACTTGTGCTTGTTCTGCATCGTCCACTGTTTGTATGTCTCATTGTCATTCTCATCTTGTTCAACTTGTTCAAATAACACATCATAGAGATCAATGAAGTAAGTCATACATGCAGTGACTCTCACTCTCTGAACAAAACACCCATATGAAGGAATTTTAAAGGAACCTATCTTTTAATACACCATAATTTCTTTCAATCACATTTCTTGATACCACTGTAATGACCCGTCTTTCACTCCACAGAAAGACGTATCATTATTAAGAAAGAAAGGGATAGAAAAGAAAGAACTCAACAATATCAGAATCTCACAGCGAAACGAATAAATTATATTACATCACATAAGATATTACATAGTATCATATGCATCAGAGTTATACAGCTTATACATTACAAACTAGACAGTTATAAAACCTGTCTATCATACAACTCAAGATACATTACAGAGATCAACACAGCGGAACCACTATATATTTATATACGCTGAAGCCTCCTGCTCCATATCTCCTCCAGAATTCGTCAAAGCAAACATGAATCCCTTGGCTACTCGAAAAATTTGAGTACCCAAGAGTTTAATAAAACAGAAAATAAACTCCGGGTTAGACATGGGTCTGGTGTGAATAAACGGGTTAAAGTTGCTTAACTTTGAAAAACTTTTGAAAACAAAAGATATATCGTAAGACTTTCCGCACATAAACACGGAAAAGTTTTTACCTTACGATAACCAAAACAGTTGATAGGAAATCCAATTATATTATAATAGGGTCTAGGGTTTTCAAGTAAAATACAGAAATAGCTGTAATGCTTACATCTCACGTTCCAACATAGTTGGGCAAAATCAAAAACGTACGGCACTTATTGAAGATTGGATTCCATACAGTGGCAGCATGTACATACTTAAATCTTCATTTCTTTTTGTGGCCCCGATACCTCTATAGGTTTTCAACCAATAACATGTATTGTAATATGGAATAAGAAACCTCTAGTGTTAACATTTGCTGCATCACAAAGATAATTTATACCTACAACAACATTAATGCCTAGTTTATGGTATCTTTTCCCACTTTATTAGCTGATTGTAAAATTACTGGAAAATTATTTGTAGGATCATAAAATGCTCCATTTAGAGCTCTTGAATCATGTATCTTCCTTTCAAACCAGCCATCACATGTATAAACTCCATGTCAAAGTCGCATACAAACATTACATTTTGAAAACAATTTCATTTGCCTCGTCCTTTGAATGTTACGTGCTCATCTGTCAGAATGTCTCCAATCATTAATGTACTATCTAATGCTTCAATTGCACCTATAAAAGCTCATTCTCTTAGTTCAATATGTGATAAACTATTTTCAATAGGTTAAAATTTGGAAGAATAATCATTTCTCCATCAAAATTCAACATAGACTAACAAAAAATACGCCTATAGGCTAATGAAAACATGATGTATAACGCTACGGGGAATACATCATAGGCAAAGTCTATTCATACATCATAAACCGTTTTACCTACATCGTAAAAAGATTGATAAAATTTTAAACAAAAATGCCCTTGTTTAATAATCAAATTAAATTCAATATTAAAGCATCACAAATTCATAGTATATTCAACATTATTTCTTTTTATAAATCTACTGAAATTTCCATGCATCGTTAATTGAATTAAATTTAAATTCCTTTTAAGTATCAGTTTTTGTTCATATAGTTTCAAGATGTATTCATGCATAGTTAATAACATTTTTCACTTTAAATTAAATATAAAAATTAAATTTTAAAACCCAAAACTAAAATTAATATGATTCATAAAGTACTAAAATTTTCTCTATCTTTTACTGAAATTAAATGAAGTTTAAATTAACATCAAAATTTATATAGTTTAGCTTTTATAGTATTCAAAAATTAAACTCAAATTGGTTTGTATAAGTAATAAGCAAATTTAAATTTCATTAATGTATTTGATTTTCAAATCTGAAACTTACAATTGTGAATTTGAGGAATTTGAAACCTTACTTTGATCAATGGATCAGAGAGTGTTAATGAAACGAGATAAGTGTTTTTTTATTCCAAAATGAGGGTAATTTTGTAATATGTATGATGTATATATTAACAAGTAGAAAGTGATGTATGCGATTTTAATAAATTTTTCGGTGTATGTATAGTAATTTACGATGTGTGAATAGAATTTTTCTACACCATATATACTAATGGAAGTATATCTTAGGCGGCATCAGGAGTATACGTCCTTGCTATCGAAAACATGGTGGCCTTAGTTAGCTAACAAAGATATACATTTTAGCTAACAAAGGTATGCTCTTTTTATGCTAATGCAAGTACAACTTTATGTTAACGGAGACATATAATTTTATGCTAACAGAGATATAGCGTTTTGCTTTCAGAAGTATAACTCTTCATACTAATAAAAACATGGCTTCCAGAGCTTACACAATAATACTCATCCATTGCTAATAGAAACACACGATGTGCTTTACGAAAATAGGCTAACGAAACACAATATAATCAGAATACTAATAACTAAGACTAATTATAGCGTAAGAAATCGTATTAGTATAACTATATTTTTCTAGTCCATTTTATATTATAAAAATACAAATATAAAATAAATAAATTTAATTCTTAATCCATTTCCACTTTTTTTCAATCAAAATGAAAAAAAGTGGAATGTGTTAGGCTATACGGACTCGAACTGTAGACCTTCTCGGTAAAACATATCAAACTAATTATTATCGAAATGATGCGAACTATTTCAAAGACCCAACATGCATTTTCTTGCATTGGCCTCTTTCATCAACTGATTGATATAAAGATTAGTTAGTCCACCATATTTTTTCACCTTTTTCCATGCTATCGAAAACATGCTTCTTTGAGCTAACACAAGCATATCTCCTTAAGCTAATGGAAATACATGCCACTGAAGACACTCATAAGAAAATCATGACTAAATTGAAAACTGTTGTATTACTTAATAAAGTAATATACTTTTACCAAACTTGCCAATTGTTCAGTTTACATTTGCTCAAATTGTTTCTTTTACCGATTTCTACAACATATTTTAGAAATTTTAATTACTTAGCTAATTATCAAATTAATTAAATGGTTTGTACCCATCTTCTTCCATATTCCCTCCCTTTTAATAATTCATACTAATTCTATAATACATGGGAAAAACCCAAAATAATTCTCGAAAATCAAGTTATAATAATGTTATCAAATATAAAAGTTTAAATCCAAATTAATTGATTTTAATATTTAAATTAATTAAAATTGAAACTAATCTTTTTACAGTTAGAAAATTCATAATAATCCACAAAGATATGACAAAATGACTTAGATGATGGGATTGAGTACATCATTGTAGATTTATTTCCATCTTAGGAGTATTTTTATTTTGTTGGCACTTGGCATTTATATGTTATGTTCTGTTGTTATTTTCCTATTGGTACGGTTTGTATGGCGACATTCACCATTAGGTATTGTGTCAGTTTGTAGCTGCTGGGGCATTTAACCTCACACCTATTTTTCATTGATGTATAAAATGTGGATGAACCACTTGTAAAACCGGCTTACCTTTCAAAAAAACACACATATTCATTCGCACTATATAAGAAATCATTTTTGTTCATAATATAAAAGAAATCATATTTATACATTTAAACCCTTCAATAACGAGATATAAACACAAAACTGAGCTCACATAGGGGAACCCAAAATTTAGGTTTAATATTACTCACAGAAGCCCTTGTTTTAATCTTGTTCCCTTCTTTGGGAATGAATGCCTTTGTCTTGAAATTATTAGTTCTCCTTGTCTTCATTTAATTTGCCACCTTGAAAGGGATTTTGTTTATGTTTTGGAAGTATGTGTATGAATGAAATTAATGGAGGGTTTAGAGCAACTTCATGGGCTTAGGTCACCACATACCCATGTTAGACCCTAAATTCCTTTATCTTTTCCTTATCATTCATTAAGTCATAAATGATTTTTAAAACTTAGCTAATAAAACCAATTGTTAAAACTTTATTTTTATTACTCAACTATTAAATTTAACCAACTTTTGAAGTGTCCATATACACTTTGTTAATTGAAACCATTTCTTGAGTAATATCATAGTAGCATAATCACTAATGTAAACTTCATACATATCACATTAACACAACCAGTAATGTAAATCACGATACATGTCACACAACCACTAATACAACTATCACCTATAAAAATGCACTAGTTACACTATTAGTACACAACAATGAAGGTAAAATAACACAACTACTAATACACTCCTATTTCCCCAAATTACTTGGGGTAGACTTTTTTTGTAATACCCCGTAGATTTCAATAATAATTTTAAGGGTATTTTGGTAAATTTACTCATTAAGGATAAAAATGTTATTTATACAAATAATGAAATTTGAAGACAAATGTTGTCCCATTACGTAGACCATATTTTTACGATCAGTTTTAACTACAAGAACGTCAGAATCGAAGATCGTATGAATGAGATACAAATGGTTCATATTGCTGGTCGTAGCGGGTTAAGGTTCGATAATTTGGATTTTTGAAAGGACGTTCCCTCCATCTATAGAAGTCATAAAAAAAGTACAACCATTTTTAAAATTTGTTTCTTTTTCTCAATTTCTCCATCTCTCATCTCAAACAAAATTCAGATAACTAAACTCATCCAATTCTCCACCGTTTTGGCTAAGCCACATATCAAAATGACGAATAAGGTGAGGGCTTCGAGTAGATACAATCTCAAGACGAATTGAGTGAATTTCTGGAAGCTTATTTCCAAACAATGGGATTTTTGTACAAATTACCATCAAATTTGGGATTTTAATCGTTGATTTGATGAGTGGATCCTGTCTCTTTAGCGTAAAATTTGCTTATATTGCTATATCATTGTTTTTGATCTATGTCTAGGATAAATTTTGAACTTATAAAGGTTTTTTTACTGTTATAGATATAAACTAATGATTAGATAACCAAGTATATACAATTGTCATATTTGGAAATATAATACAAATAAAAGAGTTGATGATTAAAATGAATATAATTAGGTTTGTATGGAAGAGATGAATATATAAATGAGTATATGATATATATAAGGTTACATTATAAATACATAGAGATCAGAAGTGATTAGTGTATTAATAAGCTATGGTAATGATAAAACAAGTGATTAGACAATTTAGTTCAATAAACCTTCAGTGGTTTATGATATAGTTGTAATCACAATATAAAAGTTGCCAAAATGATTGTATAATGAAGTATAATTGAATAAGAATAAAAAAAATTATAAAGTAAAATGAAGAAGAAACAAAATAACCGGAATAAAAATATAAATACCAGACCATGTATATTTTGTGAAATATATAACCAGTGGTCGACCGCTGGTTATGGCAGTGGTCGACTACTGGTTATGGAGGTCAACCATTGGCCATTGTAGCAGTTGACCATTGGCCTTTTTAGAAGTTGATCTGTAACGACCCAGATTTTTGGTCGTTTAAATTTAGAATATTTAATTGAATTTAAATATTGAAAAGTTAATTTTATAAGTTGAATAACTTATATTCCAAATATAATGATTTATTTGGATAATTAAATTGTTAATTTAATATTTGAAATTGCAGAAATAATTGAATATTGAATCAAATGTGAATGAAAATAATTTGTAAAGTTGTTTTAAATTCTATTTGGATTAGAATAGTGATAGTAAACTTTTAAAATTGAATTAAAAGTTAATTTATAGAAATTGGAAAATTTAATATTTAATTAACATGTAAAAATAGACATTTTTTACACTGTCTCAGATTTTGATGAAACCAGTTTCATTGGATCTGTAATAGTGAATTATTGTAGGATTTCAAATTTCGTGTCAATCAGACTTACAGTTTGGTCGTGCGAAGCTGAAACGCATAGAAATTTATTTAAGTAAATTTTAAATTAAATAATTCGATTTGAAAACCTATCTTCCAAATACGATGGAATTGGCTCCCGTTATATATATTCCATTGTGTTCGGAATAAGGGTAAAACATTATAAACGCCTGGCGGCACGCTTCGTTTGGAGTTCGAAATTTTTTCGGATGAATAGTGTCACGAAATTTTCTATATAAGGCCACACTTTTTTCTATTTGCAAAACCCTAATTCCCATAGGGCTAGCCGCCGTTCTTCTATTCAATGGCCAGAATTTTCAATCATTCCTCCTAGTTTTTCTTCTAATCCACAAATTATTACGTCTCGACTTCAACTACAACATTGTAGAGCGCATCGAGATCTATAAATCCAACGATCAAGATCGTTTAACGCGAAGCGGATTGGTGGCAATTTCGATTGGAAGTCACGCCGTTCACGCACGATTTTTGAGGAGGGGAGATGACCGAGCTTCAAGGGGCTTTGGTCGATGGTAGAGAGGGGTCGCAGCTTTCGTTTGGTGGTGGAGTGATGGGATTCCGATCAACGTGGTGGTTGTGGTAATTAAATGATAGAGGCGGCTATGGGTCTTGGTCACGACCTGGTTCAAAACGAAGAAGAAAGGGAAGCACGACCTTGATTATAGATGGCAAAGATCAACGGCCCAGATTTAATGAAGGTTTAAAAATAAAAATAAAAAGTTGTAAATTAAATATAGTTAAAAATCGTGTAAACTTTAAAATAGCATAACTTCTTCATATGAGGTCGAAATCGCACGAAACAAGCGACATTGGGCTCGTATCGACGAGCACTACATTTTAGAGCTGGTTTGGATTGATTTGAAGCTAGTAAAAATTTTGGTTAAAATTAAACGCTCGTTTGATTTTAATCGAAATAAATCACTATTACGACGACTGCAACCAAAGTGAGTACAACTCACTCTTTCTGTCTCACTTATATTTTTATATAAGTGAGAATAAATTTTATTTATGATGATTGGTGATTGTTTGGATGAGATATGATATATTATATATATATATATATCGATTGGTTTGGATATATTCCCGCATATTTTAGAGGATGGGACCCTATACGTTCCTGTGTATGAGCGGATGACCTTTTGTACGCGCGTCTGCCTCAAAGCGGACATTGTACATATTTTCTAATATGTATATTTGTTGCAGGTGACAGGTTGGAGGGATCCAACTGGATTCTTCACCGTTGTTGATTTTGTTACAAATATAGTTATATATGTTGTTATCATGTGATATATGATGGTTGGATGTCATGATTGATATGATTGATGTGAATGCCTTTATCTAGTGTTGTTGTAGCATTGGGCCTTATTTTGGAGATTTAAAATATTAAATCGATGATTTTAATTTAATAAGGGTTTCAAAGTGATTTTGAAAATATATAATTTTTTGAATTGTTAAAGAAATGGATTTATTTTAAATACAGAAAAGTTATAATTTTATGTTATAAAAATTATGGCTTTGTGAAATATAATCAAAATATATGATTTTGGGATTATGAAGTTAACTGATTGTTAATAGGTTAAATTGAGAATTCTGAACTTATTATAAATGGTTTTTATATAAGATTTATAAAATTGATATTTTATACATAAAAGTAGTGGAATTATAAACGGTGTTTTATGAATATAAGAAATGGATTTGTAATCAAATTTGTAAATGTATTTGCAAGAAAATTTTAGAAATGAATTTATAATGGGCTTTATAAATAGATTACAAAAGAATGAATTTGTAAATAAGATATTTATAAGTAGATTAACTTATAATTGGATTTTGACTTATAAATGAGATATAAATGGAATTTGTTAGTAAAGGAATTTTATATATGGAAGTTTATAAAATATATATGGAATTTATAAACATTGTTTTATAAATATGAAATCAGTTTAATTTGATAAGTTAAATGTGAAAGTATATAAAGGAATTATATTCACGATTTTGGACAGTGAATAATCCTTTAAATTAAATATTTAGAAGTAATGAATTCGATAAAGGAATTATATTCACGATTTTGGACAGTGAATAATCCTTTAAATTAAATATTTAGAAGTAACGAATTTGGTAAGAGAATTATTCATGATTTTGGACAGTGAATAATCCTTTAAATAAAATGGATGTTTTGAAATGTGATATTATAAAAGGGAATTTAAATGGTTTGAGAATAAGATGAGTTGTGAATTTACTTATTATTAAAAGAAGTATACGAAAATGTTTTCCAAATATCCAATAAGGGAAATGGTGTTGAATATTATCTTTTTAAAGATATTTTGAAGTGAATAATTGGGAAGTGTTTTGAATTATAAAATGATTAATGAAATCAGGCCTAGTGATTACTTAAGTGCTAGATATTGTTTGTTGCTTTGATTGTTAAATGACCGACTATCAAAATTTGGCCATTTTAGTTTCTCAACTTGATGTAGAATCTAATTAGTCATACACTTAGTACGTAACTGACTGTGTAGGCTTGATTATCGTTTGTGTTGAGAATGTTGATTCGTATAGTGCGGAGTGATTACTCCAATCTACCGAGCTTCCTTCTTGGCCGAAGGATAGCAGGTTGAAAGTTGGAGACGTGATAAGTCTATGAGACTTAGTTTCTGTGTGAGGTTGAGAAACGCTTTTGCGTTGTTGGTGCGAAGAGACCGGGATCAGATTTATTTGAAAACCACTACGGACCAACATTTATACGACGATTGTGCAGGTTGGTCGATGATCTTGATGTTTAGGATTTTTATAGTGAAGGACCGCTTGTTGATCATTTGGGGTTAAAATCCCAATATACATATAGTAGCAGTAGTCTCTTCGTTATGAAATATCCAATCCAAGGACTATTCGCTACTAATCCTAGGGATTTCCCGACAGGATGTGGTAGGAAAGTACCTTTAGTTTGTCCTATTTTTGGACAACTTCTATGGACGAGTATTTGACATTGCATTTCTAATGATTACGTACATTAGTTTTTACAAATGTACATCTGTTTGGTGGCGGAGAAGGCAACTTCTCTTAGCTTAACGCCCTTCCTTGAGATGTACGAGCTCAAGGGTTGTATTTTTGTGAAAGGCAATTAGTAGTCAACGGAAATGGCAATGTGAAATTCAAAGATGATGTGATGTGATATGTGATATGTGAAAGGTAATCGATACCTTTTTGGCCTCACTCCCCGGAAAATGACTGAAATAGGGATGGAAGTAGCAAGGCTAAAATGGGTCGCTCCTATTAGGAGATGTTATCACTCTTCTAGATATATCTTTACTCGCTATGACGTCGTGTATCTGATTATTGTTGTGTATGCTTGTGGCCACGGATAAAGGTCGGTAACGACCAGAGTGATGACATATTCGGTACTATCTAGGTATGGGTAGGCCGGTCTTATGTTGGTTTAGGCGGTCAGTATCTGCCCCCTAGGTACATCCCTCTAGAGTTGTACTATGTTGGTTCGGAAAGGTAGTCCCTTTACCTAGTCATTTGTATGGAAATACAAAATCTAATACGTGCCTGCCATTTTCTATTGTAGAAAGCCTTGTATTACAAGGTATATGCTGGAATTTAATAATGTAACAATTTCAGCTATTTTAACATTATTTGTGTGCAATAGACACTATTATAATATAAGAGAATTTGATATGAGATGTTTTGGTTGCCGTAAGGTAAAAACCTTGTCGATATTTATTTATGACTCGGTCTTATGAGATACCTTTTGTTTTGCTAAAGAAAAAGTTTTGATAACGTAACAAATTCAGTTGAGGTGTGTTTTCTCATGCTGGTTTACCAGACTGTTCCGGACGTTCTTCCCTTTCAATGCTCGGGTCAGACAGAGTATATTTACAGGTTCAGATTTGGTGCTTTTGGAGCTTCAGCAGGCGAGCTAGAGATCTTCATGTCATATACACATATCTGTTTATTATTCCGCTGCATTGCTTTGCATTGTTGTTGTTCTAAATTGTCAGCATTTGTGACTACAGGTTATTATAACTGTCTAAGCTAATGCTTACTTATTGTGTACTCTATTATTGATTTATGTATATTACAGTTTCTCTTTGTAAAGATTATTGATCTATATTATATGTTATTCCGCTGCGATGTGAGATTATGTATTGTTTTGGTTCTGCTTCTCTCTTTTTCTTCTCTTCTCTTCTTCTTTATTCTCCTTTTCTTCTCACCCTCTCCTTTCTTTCTCATGATTATCTACAATCAGTGCGCTTTGGGTCGGACATGTGTGGTTTATTGTCGGATTCAGAGGGTGTCGATTTCGGGTGGCTGGCCTTTGTAGCCGCTGACCATTGGCCTTAGCTTGAGCCAGGATGAACGTGGACCCAAGTAGGGCTAAATCAAACAATGCGAGCATGTTAGGACATGACTCATGTGTTCATGCAGACTATTTTTGAGGTGACCACTCCGATATGACCTTGATGGGATAAGGCATGTGTGTATGATTAGATCTGCCAATATTCGAGTGTATGGAATTGAGTGTATGACAAAGTAGTTGATGTTCAATGACTGTATCATATATTTATTAATTTTTAATTGTTCCTATGACTTACTATGGCATCATGGTTTGCACATATCTAATAAGTGGACAATGAGAGAATGAAGACGTCTATATGCAGGCTTATACGACCTTCGACGGAATGTACCTGCGAGTATGTTAATGGGTTGCACGAATAGTGAACGTAGGACAAGGTTTATCATATCATTAAAATATATCAAAAAGTTGGATGTAACATGGCATTAATCGAGTAGTCAACTGTGTTTATAGTTCTGACATTTCTCTTTGAATGCAGGTTGGGAAGGTTATGGTATGTTTACATATGTGTTAGACAATAATTATGTTATACTACTACTAGTATTTCTGTAGTATATTTTAAATAAATTTGTTTTACTCACTTAAACGTATGTATGATCCCTCTCCATATTCTTTGTATCTGTTATCGACGGGTTGATGGAGTATGTAGTGTTGTATAAGTGATGTTAGAGGTGATGACTCTAATATTCAGTATGGTATCATGTATCGGTTGGTATTGTATGGATCCCCAACTATGAAGTTATGACTATCGACTTGTTTGAATAAATGAATAGTTTGATATTATATATTGTTCCTTTTGTTGTGAGTTATGGATTGTGTAGATAGAATATTATTCTATTTATCGGTATTATAAACCCAATGGTCCATTGTTTTCATCTTTCGTGGTTTGAATGATTCGGGTATTAAATCAGTGGGTCAAAATTACAGGTTGTTACATTTGGTATCAGAGAGGTGATGTTAGAGGTGATGACTCTAATATTCAGTATGGTATCATGTATCGGTTGGTATTCTATGGATCCCCAACTATGAAGTTATGACTATCGACTTGTTTGAATAATGAATAGTTTGATATTATATATTGTTCCTTTTGTTGTGAGTTATGGATTGTGTAGATAGAATATTATTCTATTTATCGGTATTATAAACCCAATGGTTCATTGTTTTCATCTTTCATGGTTTGAATGATTCGGGTATTAAATCAGTGGGTCAAAATTACGGGTTGTTACATTTGGTATCAGAGAAAAACTTATCATAATTTAAGGACTAAGATGTATTGAGAGAGCGTATTTGTATATTTTTATATACATATACATAAACATACACATACACATATACATATACATATACTTATATAAGTAAAGTACATACACACAAAGTTTATTGTTCTAGTTGTGTTAACTATCTATTAGGGAGTTGCTAATGATTCCTAATTACAGATAACCAAGATTGAGTAACTCAATGGAGACAAAAATAGGAACAAAGAATAATGATGGTGGGGTCGAAACCAAAACTGAAAATGGTACTAGAATCAATACTATGGATATTCTAGGTATGAATATTCCCATTGGTTCATTCGAATCTACAAGTGACAAGCCAAGCCAATGTTAAACCCGAAGTATTTGTACCTACCTACCGCACAAGGAGGGGTTCTTGTCTGACCACCCTGGCTATAGATTTCCTAAAGCTGTGTTGGGACTTCTTTAGTTTGGATAGTAAACCCTATATTAGAATTGAACCTCATGCAGAGACACATGCATAGCTAAACATAAGTGAGAAGATCTTTTATCTATTGGGTTTGGGTGGTGTTAGAAGAAGGCAGCTAGCTTCTTGACATTTGCCGGAGAAGTAACAAACTAGTGGAAGACCGTTATTTCTGAAGTAAGTGAGGAGAATATTACATGGGCATAGTTTAAGAAGAAGATTAAGCTTATGTTTTTCTTGGAGACTGAGAAGGGATTTTTGTTAAAGGATTTTATTTATTTGAAACAAGGAGAGTTGTTGGTTGGAGAATATGTGAACCAATTTAATAAGCTTGCAAGATTTGGGTTTGATTTGTTTAATATCCTGGATAAGATGGCAATGAAGTTCGAAGAAGGAATAAATCTCTCCACTTAAGGAGTTGGTGCTCAACTAGATCCCCAATGATGCTACATTCGAAGGTGCAACACACTATAAAATGAATCATAATCAAATGGATTACATTGAATTAAATATGGTAAGATAGGATATGGAAATTTTATAAAAGTCAGAATTTGATTATGAAATTTATTCCATTGCGTTCGTGGAGAAATTCTGATCTGTCTCCATATATAATATGCTGAAAATGGAGCTCAAGTAAAGAAGTTATGAGCATTTGAAGTTTTCAAATTTAAACTAATTTAGTTTGAATTCAAATTCAAATGAGAAATTAAATTTAGAGTTTAAATTTAAAAAATTAGCTTGGAGGCTAGGTAAATATTTAACGTTAAAAAGTTAATTAGGGAATAAAATAAATTATGCAACGGAACAAAATAAAAGTTCCCCGAAATAGAGGAGCGATCGACCTATATAGATCAACCAGGTCGACCATAGCGGTCGACCAGTCGCACATAGGCGGTTGACCACTTGGCAATGAAAGTTGCCAGTGGCGGCTCGGGTTTAAAGCTATGTTATATTGAGTTGTACGCTCCAGATTTATCTGTTTCTTACCTACTTCCATCCTATGGTTCTGGTGCATTTCAACCCCTATAAATAGAACCATACCCTCTCCACTTTTTATTCATATTATTTTGGGGAATTCAACCAAACACTGCCATTGTTATCTCTTCAAATTAGATTCAAATACTCCGTAGAGAATTTAGGTAAGAATTCAATTCATTCTCTAATTATTTCTTCTACCTCCAACCTATTCTTACTTTGTTCTTTCACCAACCATTTTGAATCTAATAAAAATATATACATCTTTTCTATTGTGTATATATCAAAAGAGAGAGATTTTGGAGGAGATTGAAAGACATGCACATCCAACAAAAGCGAACCTAAGGCTATTCTATGTGTGAAAACTTTAATATTTCTTTTTCAGTAATTGTTTAGTGCATCTCTATGGATTTGAATATGCCTTAGGGATTTTAGGACTGCGAAAATACGATAGATAAAATTCCCCAAAATTCCTTTTTATTTCAAAATGTCAATTCTATATTGAGATTCTCAATTATTTACATTAATTTGATGAAATTTGTTTTGTTTTTGCAATTTTTGATAATTTCATAGTCTATTCCACTTCTCCTTCTTCTTTGGTTCAATTTGTGATTCTTCAATGAAATAAAGGGTTTAGATTACGGATTTTATTCGTAGTTTACACCACTTATTCCACACAAATTCCCTTCTAATCTATTTCTTTGTAAGCAAGGAGTTGAATATAATATGAAGTTTAGATTGCAGTTTCTATTGTTTAGGATATTCCATTGAACTGGTGTAATAAATTGAGTTCCTATTCTATTTACAAGTCTGTTATTGCATTTTGGGTTATGAATATTTATTCCCTGTTTTGATATTAGAATCCCTTTTTTTGGTATATTGAAATCTTGGGAATTTGAAGAAAAAGGACTTGTAATAGTATTTGGTTAGATAATTGACATTTAACGCTAGTTTAGGACGCAAAATCCATTGGTTTAGAATTTATTAGGCGCGAATATTTATTTATCTCTATTAACATAGTTAACGTATAACTATTGCATATATGGCGTAGTTAATTAGGTATTTATTTTCATTTATTTCCTCTATTAGGAATGTAAATTGATTGTTAGGCGAAAGTAAGAGAAACTCTTATTTAACCTAATTATTATTCTAAGGCGTAAGGAAGATCGATCTCTTAAAAGACCTTATTTATGAAATGGTGAGATGAGTATTATTATATATGAAGTGTATTTAATTTATGGCTAAGTCATAAGGATGCAAGGTCAATAGAGTTGCATGATGGAAGTACGCCCTTCACTTTGAGGCTACAAGCAGTTGTCTACACTTCCTATTGATGTGAGATATCCTTATGATAAATATTTATAATGACGCGCTGTTAGTTCCAAACTCTATAGGGGAAATCTGCCCAGCTAATCTGGCCACCAGTTCCTACGAATAGTTGGACTAATATGAGACGTCTTTATGAGTATAGGCCATAATACAAAGGGACTGCTTCGGGGTCTTGAGGTATTAAGTGGTTGTTTGAGGTCCCGCCTCTTTTTGCCAAATAAAGTATTAAATGACCTAGGGGACACATCATGTGGTATCTTTATAGGGGTCTATTCTGGATAAGGTATTAAATGACTGATTGAGGGTGTGTCTTTCTAAACAAAGAAGTATTAAGTGACTTGAGTTCTATATGATGCTAGCTAGATAGTACCATTGAGGAGCACACCTGGAAATAGGTATTAAATGATGAGGTCTGCCTTAATTAAGGTATTAAATGACCAGAGTTTGCCTATTTTTCAATAAAAGGTATTAAGTGGCTTGGGTACTATCTCTTGTATTGCTAGTTATTTATCACGTGGGATTTGGGTTATGAGATTTTAGAAACCTGCTTCTGGAACGGAAGGTATTAAGTGGTTGGTTGAGGATCCGCCTCCTTTCCTTATAAGAAGTATTAAATGGTTTTATGTTCGTAGACATATTCTTATTATGAAATATACTACCCAAGTACTAAAAAGGCAAGACTCGAGGTTTTTTATTCACCAGACACTTGTTGTTCTGACTTCCTCCTCATTACAACACATGTTAAGGACGGAATAATGGCGGCGACGATGCTTAGAGACAGAGAAGCTTGACTTATGGCAGTATTTATCATTATTACTTGCTTTTATGTGTACCCATCTATTTAGACAATTGTTGTAACAGATTTATGATACAATTTGATGGTGTATTGTATTATGACATTTTATGGTTTTGAAATTAATGGGTATACTTCGCTATTATATTTTATTCTATCTGCTATGAGCTCTAAAAGAGTAGTTATGGCTCTGTATTGTTATTATTTTCCTACCAATAGCCTTTCGTACAATGGATCTAAGTTTCGATGGGCCTTTTCTGGGTTGAAATTTAGGCCTGTTCTAGGGTAGGTTATGACATTTGGTACCAGAGACTAGGTTACACGATCAACATGGAAAACTATACGTATGAGAGATGTACTTGTTATTTTGAAAAGGTTTTTCAAAAAGAAGTTTCAAAATTCTTACTATATACACACCCCCCTATTTTCATGAATATATGCATACACACTAGGCAACTATTTTCTTTCAGCATATAAATACTATCTTAGGAAATCATCACTAAAGATTTAACCTACAGATAGTTGATATGGCTGATAATCAATCTTCTTACGGACAAGGGAACCCTATCCGTGGAAGACCACCCATTTGTGGAATGCCCGAATGGTTTAGACAATATCTTTGGACTGTTGAGCAGATTCCTATTCCCTAGCTGCACCGATAGCACCTGCTGCCACAACTACCGATGCAGTACCTCATTTTATTGATTTTCCTAAGTTATGAAAGGACTTTCTCAATATGAGAGGAAATACATACTCTAAAACTGAAGAATATTCAAAAGATAAAGCATGTGTTAGTAACTGCGAGAAATTTTTGGAGAGCTTGGTTGGGATGATTAGCTAAGAAGAAGAATAGCAGCTTGACACCACAAGGGATAAGCTTTGGATTGGTGGAACTTTATGACTAATGAGCACCCTGGAAGAATATTCTCTTGGGACGAATTCAAAGACAAATTTGAGATAAGGTTTATGTTTAGGGCAGAAGTGAGCCTATAATTGGAAAAGTTTATTCAGCCGAGACAAGGAGATTCTACTCTTAAGGAGTACATTGCTAAGTTTACCGAGTTGGTTAAATTTGGAATGAGCCTGATAGATACACCTATGAAAAAGGTCATGAAGTTCATGAAGGGATTAAATTCCCCGCTGAGAGAAATGTTGTTGACTCAAATGCATGTTGGGGCCATATATGAGATGTTGGTGGAAATGGCAATGCTGCATATGGCCAATGTGGAAGATAAGGGAGTAGAAAAGGAGAAGACTGCACCGACCCAAAAGGAAGGAGGGTCCAAGAAGGGAAGCTTTTGGGCGAATAAGCAGTCGATAGGGAATTTTAAGAAGGATGATACGGTGTGCAAGAGATGCCGAAAGAAGGGTCATGAAGGGAAGCTTTTGGGCGAATAAGCAGTCGATAAGGAATTTTAAGAAGGATGATACGGTGTGCAAGAGATGCCGAAAGAAGGGTCATGAAGCTAAAGATTGTAGGGTTAGCCTGATGAAAGAGGCCTTTAAAGAGAATTGCTTTGACTATCATGAGGAAAGGAATCTCAAGAATCAATGTCCCAAATTGGTGAAGGAAGGATCAAGCGGACATGCATATGCTATTGAAACCATCCCTATTGCTAGTAGGCCACCGAATGATAAAGGGAAAGCAACTCTAGAAGGTATAACTCTTATTTATGGGGTTACCATTCATACCCTATTTGATTCAGGGTGCATCACATTCCTTTATAGTTAGGAATGTAGTAAATTTCTTAAACCTTCAAACCCGGATGGTCAACATCCCAGTAGAGGTTTCAAATCCTATTGGGGGTGAGACACATCTCACTCTTATTTGCAAAGACCTAGTGTCAGACATGTGTGACATTAATTTCATATGGAATGCACACGTTCTAAATTTTGAGGGGTGTGGACCGATCTTGGGTATGGATTGGTTATCAAATTATGGAGCCATTCTTGATTGCGATAGGAGAGTCGTACGATTGAGGAGTTGTAGAGGCCGTGACCTAGAAGTTCTTTGACCACCCAAAGATTTAGTTGAGTTAAGCTATCTATACTCATTAAGTCTATTTGTTATTGGAGAGCCATCATCCATACCTATAGTTTGTGAATTTCTTGATGTCTTCGAGGAAAACTTGGGTCTCCTACCCCATAGGGAGATCGAGTTCCGAATCGATTTGGAGAAGGACACAAGGCCCATTGCCCAACCTTAAAGGCATATGCCCACTAAAGAAATAAGGGAGTTGGATAAGCAAATCTCGAAGCTATTGAAGAAAGGATTCATCCGTAGGAGTACTTCTGAATGGGGAGCCCATATTGTTTTCGCCGCTATGGAAGACAGTTTTTTGAGGCTTTGCATCGATTATAGGGAATTGAACAAGTTGACATGGAAGAATAGTTACCCTTTACCTAGGATTGATGACTTGTTAGACCAACTTGTAGGAGCTAGGGTCTTTTCTCAATTAGACCTAGCAACGTAATTATATCTATTAAGGATAGCAGGGGAGAGCAAGTCGAAGACCGCATTCTGCATACTAGATGAGCTATATGAGTGGAAAGCAATGCCTTTTGGATTGACGAATGCCTCAACATACTTTGTAGATTTGATGAGTAAAGTATCTAGAGGGCAACTCAATAAATTCGTCGTGGTGTTTGTTGATGATATCTTGGTTTTCTCTAAAGGCAAGAAGGAGCATGAGGACCACCTTAGGAAGGTATTAGAGATTTTAAGGAGGCACCAACTCAAGGCCTAATTTTCTAAATGCTACTTTTGAAAGAGTGAAGTTAGATTTCTTGGGCATATTGTTTTGGAGCAAGGATTGGCTGTAGACCCCGCTAAAGTGGAAGCTGTTCAAGGATGGAAGACTCCTAAGAACGCATCAAAGGTTAGAAGTTTTTTAGGATTGGAATGCTACTATAAAAAGTTCATCAAGAACTTTGCAAGAATAGCGGCCCCTTTGACCCAACTGACTAAGAAGAACCTAGTCTTTTCTTGCGATGAAAGATGCACTAAGGCATTTGAGAAGCTTAAGGAGTCATTGACTAGTGCATCTGTGCTCACTATTCCTGATGGAAACAAACTATTTACGGTTTTCACAGATGATTGTGGCATAGGGTTAGGAGAAATTTTAATGCAAGAAGGGAAAGTAGTTGCTTATGCTAGTAGACAACTAAAGGACCATGAGAAGAGGTATCCAGTGCATGACTTGGAATTGACAGCTATTGTCTTTGGCTTAAAGATGTGGAGGCATTATCTCTTGGGAGAAACGTTTGAGTTATTCACCGATTATAAATCATCGAATACCTATTTTTCCAAAAGGATTTGAATCTTAGATAGCAGAGATGGATGGAGTATATAGCATCGTTTGACTTTAATATTCAGTATACTCCTGGAAAAGGGAACGTAGTCGCCGACGCCCTTAGTTGGAGGCATGCTACCGTAGGTGCTATATATAAATAGAGACAGTTGGAGTTTCTGTCGAATTTTAACTTCCAAACATTAACATAACCCATCCAAGGTTTTCTAGCAGTTATGGAGATTAGACCAGCCTTGATAGACCGCATAGGGCAAGAGCAAATGGAGGATGGGAAGTTTGTAGAGCTTTTGGAGAAGTTGAGAAAAGGAGAGCATGTTCCCCATGCTAGTAGGTATTCAGTTGATGAGAAGGGATGGACGCCTTTGTGTTTCGATGATCGATGATTTGTTGAGAGAGGTGCTTATGGAATGTCACCACTCAAGGATGACCATTCATCCCGAAGAAGAAGATGTATAAGGACATGAAGAGGATTTTCTTATGGCATGAAATAAAGAAGGGCGTAGCTGAGTTTGTTGCTGGGTGTTTGCCATGTCAGAAAGTAAAAGCTGAGAAAGGGAAGCCTGGTGGATTATTATCACCTTTGGAAATCCCGACTTGAAAGTGGAAACATATTTCGATGGATTTTGTGGAAGGATTGCCTAGAAGTCAGAAGGGCAATGAGGCTATTTGGGTTGTTGTGGATAAACTCACTAAGAGTGCTCATTTTATTCCAGACAGGAGAAATAGGACTGCCGCTTCTCTTGCACAGATTTACATCAAGGAGGTTTCATTTGCATGGAATTTCTGTAAACATGGTCAGTGATAGGGACTCATTGTTCACCAGTGAGTTTTGGAGGAGCCTACAAACAGCTTTGGGGAATCTTAGCACTGCATATCACCTATAAACTGATGGACAAACAGAGAGGGTGAATAGGATTTTGGAGGACTTGTACAAGCTTGTATCTTGGACTTAGAAGGACATTAGGAGCAACATCCATCTTTGATTGAGTTTGCATATAATAATAGCTATCAAGCAACGATTGGTATGGCCCCTTTTGAAGCACTTTATTGGCGGCCATGCAAATCGCCTAGTTGTTGGTGGAAAACCATTGACAAAGTATTACTCACACCCAATTTGATCCGTGATACCATGGAAAAAGTAGATTTGATTAGGCAAAGGATGAAGGCAACACATGACTATAAAAAATCTTATGCGAATAAAAGAAGGAAAGAGCTTGAGTTTGAGGTTGGAGATATGGTGTTTGTTAAAATCTACCCTTTTATGAAGGTTGTTAGATTTGGCAAGTCTGGAAAATTGGCACTTTGGTTTGTCGGGCCATTTAGAATTTTGGAAAGGATCATACCATGTTGAGCTTCCTGACAAGTTGGTAGGAGTTCACAATGTTTTCCACATTTCTCGCCTTAGGAAATACCTTCATGATACCGCTGTTAGTATAGAGCCTTATCAGTTGGGGATTTTGAGACGGAGCAAACAGTGCCTCGTGCCACTGCATGCATTGTGGAGTACAGAACTAGAAGACTCTGCAACAAAATAATTAGACTGGTTGGAGTACAATATGGGGACAATCCAACGGAAATCACATGGGAGACCATGGAGAAAATGAAGTACACTCACCTAGAGCTTTTCACTGGTAATTTCTCTCTCCAAATTTTAGGATTTTGATCGCATCATGTTTGCTAGATTGGATGGTAGGATATGGTTATTGCAATTTTTCATAATCACTTTGTACTCATGTAGAAATTTTATGCATGTTTAGGGTGTTTGCATACATACTTGCATGACACAATTACACATTCACGCTAGGACCGAGCTCAGTTTTGATGTCTGTAGTACATAATCACATTGTACTATTGGTTGAGTAGATGGTCATGTAGATAACTTGATTGTATAACATGGATGTTATTGCACGTTATGCTATTCGCCCCTTGATATATTTCAGAACGAAATCCTTTTTAAGGGGGGAAGAATGTAACACCCCGTGAAATGAACCATAATAAAATGAATTAAATTAAATTAAACAAGATAAGATATGATACATAAATTTTATAAAAGTCAGAATTGGATCATGAAATTTATTTCGTTGCATTTGTGGCAAAATTCTGATCTGTTTCCATATATAACATGACGAAAACGAAGCTCACTCAAAGAAGTTATGGGCATTTGAAGTTTTCAGATTTAAATTAATTTAGTTTGAATTCAAATTCAAATGAGAAATTAAATTTAGGGTTTAACTTTCAAAAATTAGCTTGGGGGCTAAGTAAACGTTTAATTAATGTTTAACATTAAAAAGTTAAATATGGAATAAAATAAATTGTGCAACGGAACTATAAGTGATACGTTTTCGACCCCCATATGTCGACACTAATACATCCACGGTATTCACGTGTCGAGCACCCAAGTGTCGAAAAGGCAGAACGTTAGGGTAAAATAAAAGAAGAAAAGAGAAAGAACAAGAAAGAAGAGAACACAATATCATAATCTCACAATGGAACATAACATATAATATAAAAATGATACTTTTACAAAGGAAAACCATATAGATACAATAATTAGAGTAAACTAACCTATCATCAGCCTGGACAGTTATAACAACCTGTCCTCACAATTGCCGATATAATAATAAACAAAGTAATGTAGCAGAAATAAAATCTATGATAGGGAACCATCCAGCTCCCCTCTCTAAGAGCTCCAATGATCATCAATGAAATTTGGAAATATACACGGGGCTGACCCGAGCATTATAAGAAGAATAACACCCGAATAAGTCTGATAAACCAGCATGAGAAAACTTAAGTAATTACTATATTTGTAAAACCCTTTAAAGAATAAAGGTATCCCGTAAGACTATGCCGCAAATAAACACGGACGGGTTTTTACCTTAAGGTAATCGAACCACTTTATAAGAAAATTTAGTGATATTAAATAATGTCTAGGGTGTTCAATATAAATATAAATCATAGCTTAAATGGTTACATTGGTTACATTTGACAACATATTTAGATATACAAACAAAATAGCTAAGGTATGTTTATATAAATGGATTTTCCATGGAGACCTCCTCAATGAGACCAATCTCCTATGACAAGGATCAAAAAATACCCGTCGAGCGTCGTATATCTCTAGATAAAATATACCATAAGGTAAATATAACGGGGCCATCATCTGAACACTCACGTGAACAATGTGTACCAAGTATCAACAACTCCACGCTAGCAACATCTATAAGCATACTCTAGATATGGAGCTATCGTATCCCTCATGGGTCAGCTAAACACCAGAACCATGCATCCTATTCTGTCTTTGGTCATTTTCTCGATGTCGAGGCTATGTTCGGCATCTTCACACGAGTTTCCCACGAGACTCGATCACATAATGAATCCCATATGGATTCCATCATCTCCATAGATTTCCGAAGCCACACATGGTTTCCATCTTCCACTTACAAAACATAGAACCCGAATAATAGCTTTGAAGTAATATTCAGCAAGTAAAACACTTACCGATCCTGGACTCCTCAAAACCAATCGATGAATTTCTGGTTAACTCAATTCCGATTCTTTTAGAAGTAACCGAAAGCTAGAGGCATTTCGTACCAACACTCCTCCCCGGGGGTTCTTATTGGTATAAATCCACGAAGCATCCCGTATACTTCCTAAGTTAAGTTTGGTCAAGATTTGTAGTCGACTAATCGACTATTGAGTCTTGAATGCTTTCTTATGGGAATCAAGGTTCCACAATTTACACGTTTCTGACCTTTCTGCTTAACTATACTCAGCCTAGAAGAATGCCGGTAGTTTAGAGCTCTATTGCTCCGTTCCTACCTAAAAATAAGTCTTGACTCCCATAAATAGAGAAGCTTACTCATTCGGCTTTTAGTGTTAAGCATATTAGTACTAACATCCCATAAACAATCAAACTAAGGTCATTACATAGTTGTAACTTATCATCCAAGTATAATCAAGTCACATAAACGACTTTTAATGACTTTATAATTAATTCTTCCTTTATTAATTAAAACCCTTTTTATCAGTAAAACATCTTTTTATCTAATAAAAGTTCTTTTATAAATCAAGACTTCCTTTATTAATTAATACTCTTTTATTAATTAAAACTTCCTTTATATACTTGTATAAATATATTGGATTTCTCTTTATATCAGATATATAATTGTCTTTATAAATTTAACTATTCATTTATTATTTTAATACTTAAAAAGTATTCATATACTTATTCCAATGGTATAAGTGTATTCACAAATCATTTAACAAGTTTTACTTACTTGAAATATAATCAAAGAGATTAAAACAATTACTACCAAAACATTGTTATAATAAACTCCTTTTCTTTTATAAATTAAACATATAACATTTTCTATCTCTTTATAAAAGATTTCAATACTTTTTATTATCATTAAAATTCCACTGTTAAAGATTTATAATATTTCTTCCAAAATATAATTCAAGGGTTTAAGAACAAATGTTGCTAAAACATTGTTTACTACAAACCCAAAACCAAACCATTTAATCATTATTTTTAAAATCTTCTTTTAAAGGTTTAATTACATTTAAGAGTTAAAGACAAGTGTTGCTAAAAAAATTGTCACAACAAACCTAAACATTTATACTTTGAAAACATTCCTCTTTAAACCTCCCTTTATTAAATTTATAAAATACTTAATTTAATATTTATAACTTATATATATATAGAAATATCTTTAAAATACTAATTAATATGTTAAAAAAATTTAAAACTATTTAAAATATATGATAATTAGTTATATAGAATATTATTTTAAAATTAGGAATTCTGAAATAAATAGAAAAACAAGTTTTAATTTTAAAAGCTACTTAGTTTAGAAATTCATAATTAATTGTTAAATAGATATTTAAACTTGAAACCAATCTTAAAACACTCTTTTATAAGTTAGAAACAATCCTAAAAAGAGTAGAGAAAAATATTATATTTAAATATCATTTTTTAACAATTTATATCTTCAATTTACAATGGGAGCTGCCTAAAGTTCTGTTACTAGTTTTATCACATTTTAGCTACAAATTTATGCCTAGTTTTCAATACCTTAACAAATGATTTTGGATCCATTCTTTTTATAACAGTTAGTATACTTTGGGTACTTGGAAACCATGAAGAAAAATCCCAAGGAATATCTTTTAATTATTTTAGAGAATTTCCCGAAAACAGGGTATTTTACCGAACTACACTTTTAGCGACTATTTCGCTATAACTTTTTGCACTTTGTTCAACTAGCTATCAAATGAATTAGGCTTCAAAAATTTCCTGATAAGAATGATATATTATTTAATTTATTAGTTGGTAAAGAAATCCCTAGAAAAGTTTCCACAAAATTAAGCATTATTTTCAAAAATAGGTTATTTTAAAACTGTTCCTATGGCGACCTTTTTACTTCTATCTTTTGTTACTTTGATTTATTTCTTCTATAACTTTTCAAAACATAATCTTTGCTTTTCAAACACTTATCGAAGTGTAGATAATAACCAAACAAACTATTATTAAGATTTGTTATTAAATCACCATTTCACAAGTTATAGTTTAAGGGATTCAAAGTGCGCTTATAGCGACTGTCTCTATACGGGCCATTCCGTATTTAATTCCAATATTTAGTGTTATCCACTTAAACACTTATATCATTCAAGTTCAAACCATATCATTTATAACATATATCAACATATGTATTTAAACCATTTGTCCATTTTAAATGTCCATATTAACTTATCACAATTCAATGATTTAATAAACAACTATTTTATCCATTTACATATGTAATAAAACATACATTCAAGGGTGTAACTATAAGTAGTTAGTGTTTATTATTATTAATATATAGTAAGAATTTTAATAAATGTTTTAATAATCATTTATCAAGTGATTTGGCAAGTAACATTCCAACTACATCTCCGGACAGGTAGTCTTAGTCTAGCGTGGGCTAATTCTTAGCACCTGTAATAGTTAGTATTGCATGGACTATGATACTCTAGCACTTTAATTGTATGTTGTTGCTTCATATCTATTTTTTGGCCATCGATCGGGCTTGTCGATCGACCTCTTATATATTTTATCATATAACTACTTAACCGGCTGTGTAGTTTCACACTACACACCCGTCTCTCTCAAAAAAAAACTATATTTCAGGTGACATTATCAAGTGAATTAGCCATCAATTTAACAAGTGGTTAGCTAACATTTTCAAGCAATGTTTCAAGCAATATTTCAACTTAACATTCAACAAAATCTAGTGCAAATCAAAGTGAGATTTACTCACTTTTATCAATCCATATCTCTTTCTATCAACATTCATTTATAACCACACTTCTTCTAACACTTTCTACTCAACCAAAACATCACCTAAAACCCTTCCTTATCTTCCCTTTACCCAGGGCCATCACCTCCCCTCTCCTTGAACTCACGTCCTAACATCCCACCATCACCATTGATCATGCAATCCTCCTCCACCACCCCAATACCCACGGCCAAAGCCATCACCTTCACCTTTCTTAAGCCCATGGCCCTAAGGCCAAAACCATTATACTAGGCACACGACCATTAAGATGAGAGTGGAAGAAAAGAAGTCATGAAAAAGTGCATATGCATGTGTATTTATAAGCTTAGGATTTGAGTGGAAAAGTTAGTAAAAATCCCTCCTTAACCCTGAAGTTAAGGTACATCCAAGCCATGCTCTTACACAACCATACCCTTAAAACAGGCCATGATACATGGTCCTTAAATCAAGCCTTGATTTTGGGGTCCTTATGCACTAAATGTCTACATTAGTTATTTTGATTAGGATAAGAGAGATTTTATTACTTGTTTATATGTCCATATGATAACTATTCGAGTTGCAAAATATTTACACAACCTATATTGTATAAAAAGTTGATTTTTAACAAAACATTTTTAGGTCATATTTTCAGTATTAATCCAAAGTGTAAATTTTTGTAAACGCATTTCAATTTTTTTTCTAACATTGGTTATTAATTAAAAAGTGTTTAATAAGGTTATAAAATCATATTTAATCACATTAAATCTTGGATTCAAACATCTAAATAATTCAGATATTTAAATACGAAGTGTTCGAAATTCCGGGTCATCACATTCTCACCCACTTAGAATATTTTGTCCTCGAAATTCCGACACAAGAAATTAAAGAAAGAACCATACATTAATACTAACTGGTATTATAATCAATAGCAACATAGCTTATTGTTTGCTAGGTCAAAACCTTCTCATCTCACAAGGATGATAAATAAACTACCAAGCGTACCATTTGCTCAATAGCCTCAGGTTATTACTTAGTCGATTATTCATATTACCTTAAACAATCTAAAGAATCCTTTCCTAAACTTTCCACAAGCCAAATGAACATAGTATGTAATTATACTTCAGCCTGTATGATGTAAATATATCATCTGTATGCAATATCGATCTGACCACTTGCTCGATCACATAGATTTCACTTTCGAACTAGTATATCTCACTTGACTTCTTTAGTGCGGACTCCGATCTGGTTCCTTGATTAGACACCTCCGTTCTCCTTACATAGCAATAAACTACGATAGAAATCTTAGGGATCATCTCAAGAATCTGTATCAAGTGTTCGCCGTCAAAAAGTTTAGTAAAAAATCCTTTTTCGGACTGATGTATATAACCTTGAAATCATGTACTTGAATCCTAGATCAAGAACTGTAATGCAAATAAAATAATCTATGTAGAACTTACGTACTTAATTTACTTGTTTTCTTAACTACACCAATTACTTTCCAATTCCCATAAAATTATTTCTTATATAAAATAAAATCATTTATGCAACATTCCTTAAAATAGTACTTATATTTATAAACATTTCATAAAGACTTATCTTTATACAATATTACTTAATTACATAATCATTCCAAAAACCATAACTTTATTAATAAATATTCATAAAATGTTAACTAAATTTTATAAACATTTTTATAGCAAATTAACTTTATTAAAAAAATATTTCTTAAAACATAGTTTTATTTTAAAACGTTTCAAAACTTAAGTTCATTATCCGTATAATACTTCATTATATCCTAAGAGTATATACAAAACATTCTTTTATAATATTACTTCCTAATAGTTAAACGAAGGCCCAAAATAAATTTGGATCTTTTAACTTGCATAATTTCGACGAAGGTCCACCGACTTTCGCAAGTAGCTAGGTAGAGTAGGACTATGGTATCCAAACTCAAAACTAGAGTCTACTTTCCTTAGAAGACCTTAAAGTAAAGACGTTTATTAGTTGCCCGATAACATCGAGTGTTCTTTTTAACAAGGATGACTAACAAATTTTAAACTTGTTTTCAACTTACTATCCTTTCAATTTAAGAGTTATAAAAATTTAACTTTTATATTTCTATAGAAGTACTTAGCTTTAATTTCTGTATTAATTTGAAGGTTCCCGACTATCTAGAATTATTGAAAATTTTATTTTATTTCAATAATTGAAAACTAATAACATACCATAATAAGATGCACAACCAAACTACCTGAATGCAAAGGATACATGCAACCATATATATCTTTATTGAAAACATACAAATTTAAACTCCGGGTTTTATTTCAAATTATATGAAGTAGTATATATACATATATCTTTTGGATGTCAAATCAAATTTTTTGGGATTAAACCAAAATCATTTTCAAAATCAATTTCCAAAATATTTTGTTTAAAATCAATGGAAAATATTCATATAGATAGAGTAATAGCGAAACAATACAAGGAACTGGGTCCTACCAAGAAGTATCATATAACCCCTTTATTAAGAAGGGTAACACTCAAGAGAAGCGTCTACCATCCGAACACATCTCCTACCCAATTTTAGTCACTTTCGAGCCACTCGAACTAGATAACATAAAAATACTTTGTTTTCCGAATCGACTTGTTGTTTCCGAAAGTAATCTCGAACTCGAAAAAACCTTAAAGCACTTTTAATAACATTAGTCCTTTAGAATAGTTTCAAATCATACTATTTTTGTTTTCTCAAAAACCCTTAAAAACCATTTCCAAAAACACCGGGATTTAAGTTCACAAATTCTCAATTTAAATCCTTTATAATTCATATTTATACTAACCATATTTATACAAATTTAGTTTCCTACTTGAAATCATTTCATAAGCGTTTATCTTTTAATATTTTACCTTTCCTCTTAAGCTATATTAACAACTTTTTATTTAAGTTAACCTTTTTAACCCAATATTATCATCGAATGCCTTATAGTCAAATTGTGAAACTTAATTCACAAGGAGTTCATTTCAATGTTCCTATAAATTACTATCTACGTGACCCATGTTGTGAAAAGATACTTTGCTTACTATTCAATAAACAACAGTTTATGCTTATAAACTTGTCGAGCACAACTAATCAAACATTAAATGATAATAACTTAATATTATCATTTCCTAACAAACAAATACATTATAAAGGACTATGTTAATTATTTGAAAATTATTCTTTTACATAAAATATAATCCTAGGTAAAATATTTGATTAACCAATTTTGAAAATAATACCGTGTCGGTTTGTTTTGTTTTAGTGTTTAGGAATCCCTATCGATAACGCTGATCAGACGCATCATTCGAAATCCATAAGCACTCAGCAGACCAATCAACACAATACAATATTATTATAGCACTAACAAATATGCTCTCTTATGTATACTACACTCAAACTCATAATATGGCATTTCATTACCCTGTCTCTTAATGTGTTATACCCAACCAAAGCCAAGGTTCTGATTTAACTTTCAGCTCTGATACCACGATGTAATGAACGCGTTCTCGTCCCCCAAATGTCGACACTAATACATCCACGGTATTCACGTGCCAAGCACCCTAGTGCCGAAAAGGCAGAACAGTGGGGTAAAATAAAAGAAGAAAATAAAAAGAATAAGAAAGAAGAGAACACAATTTCAGAATCTCACAGATAACATATAATATCAAAATGATACTTTTACAAAGGAAAACCGTATAGATACAATAATCAGAATAAACTAACCTGTCATCAGCCAGGACAGTTATAACAACCTTTCCTCACAATTGCTGATATAAAAATAAACAAAGTAATGCAGCGGAAATAGAATATATGATAGGGAACCATTTGGCTCCTCTCTCCAAGAGCTCCAATGATCATCAATGAAATTTGAAAATATACATGGGGTTGACCCAAGCATTATAAAAAGAATAACATCCGAATCAGTTTGGTAAACCAGCGTGAGAAAACTCAAGCAATTTGAATTACTATATTTGTAAAACCCTTTAAAGAATAAAGGTATCCCGTAAGACCACGCCGCAAACAAACACAGACGGGTTTTTACCTTACGAGAACCGAACCACTTTATAGTAAAATTTAGTGATATTATAATAATGTCTAGAATGTTCAATATAAATATAAATCATAGCTGAAATGGTTACATTGGTCACATTTGACAGCATATTTAGGAATACAAACAAAACCGCTAAGGTATGTTTGTATAAATGGATTTTCCATGGAGACCTCCTCAATGAGAACGATCTCCTATGACAAGGATCATAAAATACCTTCTGAGCGCCGTATATCTCTAGATAAAATATACCATAAGGTAAACACAACTGGGACATCATCTAAACACTCACGTGAACAATGTGTACCAAGCATCAACAACTCGCTGCTAGAAACATCTATAAGCATACTCTAGATATGGAGTTGTCGTACCCCCCATGGGTCAGCTAAACCTAAGGATCATGCATCCTACCCTGTCTTTCGTCATTTTCCCGACGTCGAGGCTACGTTCAGCATCTTCACACGAGTTTCCAGCGAAACTTGATCACATAATGAATCCCATGTGGATTCCATCATCTCCACAGATTTTCAAAACCACACATGGTTTCCATCACTCACTTCCAAAACACAGAACCTGAATAATAGTTTTGAGGTGGTATTCGGCAAGTAGAACACTTACCGATCCTAGACTCCCCAAAACCAATCGATGAATTTTTGGTTAACTCAACTCTAGTTCTTTTAGAAGTAATCAAAAGTTAGAGGCGTTTCGTACCAATACTCCTCCTCGGGGGTTTTTAATGGTATAAATCCACGAAGCATCCCGTATACTTCCTAAGTTAAGTTTGGTCAAGATCGGTAGTCGACTAATTGACCATCGAGTCTTGAACGCTTGCTTATAGGAATCAAGGTTCCATACTTTACATGTATCTAACCTTTCTGCCTAACTATTCCTCGGCCTAGAAGAATGCCGATAGGTTAGATCTCTATTGCTCCATCCCTACCTAAACATCAGTCTTGAATCCCACAGATAGAGAAGCTTACTCGTTCGGCTTTTAGTGTTAAGCATATTAGTACTAACATCCCATAAACAATCAAACTAAGGTCATAACATAGTTGTTACTTATCATCCAAGTATACCCAAGTCACATAAATGACTTTTAATCCCTTTATAATTAATTTATCCTTTATTAATTAAAACCCTTTTCATTAGTAAAACATCTTTTTATCTAATAACACTTCTTTTATAAATCAAAACTTCCTTTATTAATTAATTCTCTTTTATTAATTGTATAAATATATTGGAATTCTCTTTATAAAAGATATACACTTGTCTTTATAAATTTAACTATTCATTTATTCTTTTAATACTTAAAAGTATTCATGTACTTATTCCAATCGTATAAGTGTATTCACAAATTGTTTAATAGGTTTTACTTACTTGAAATATAATCAAAGAGATTAAAACAATTGCTACCAAAACATTATTATAATAAACTCCTTTTCTTTTATAAATTAAATATATGACATTTTCTATCTCTTTATAAAAGATTTTAATACTTTTTATTATCTTTAAAATTCCTTTGTTAAAGATTTACAATATTTCTTTCAAAATATAATTGAAGGGTTTAAAAACAAATGTTACTAAAACATTGTTTACTACAAACCCAAAACCATTCCATTTAATCATTATCTTTAAAACTCTACTTCTAAAGGTTTAATTACATACAAGGGCTAAAGACAAGTGTTGCTTAAAAATACTTGAAAACATTCCTCTTTAAAACTCCCTTTATTATATTTATAAAATACTTAATTTAATTTTTATAACTTATATATATATATAGTAATACCTTTAAAATACTAACTAATATGTTAAAACACTTTTAAAACTACTTAAAACATATGATAATTAATTATATAGAATATTATGTGAAAATAAGAAATTTTGAAATAAATAAAAAGGCAAGTTTTAATTTTAAAAGCTACTTAGTTTAGAAATTCATAATTAATTGTTAAAGACATATTTAAACTTGAAACCAATTTTAAAACACTGTTTTTTAAGTTAGAAAACAATCCAAAAAAGATTGGTGAAAAATATTAAATTTAAATTTAATTTTTAAACAATTTATATCTTCAAGTTACAATGGCAGCACTTCAAAAAGTGCTGCCTAAACTTCTGTTACTAGTTTTATCACATTTTAGCTACAACTTTGTGCCATGTTTTCAATGCCTTAACAAATAATTTTAGATCCATTATTTTTACAATAGTTAGTATACTTTGGGTACATGGAAACCATGAAGAAAAATTCCAATGAATATCTTTTAATTATTTTAGAGAATTTCCCGAAAACATGGTATTTTACCGAACTGCACTTTTAGCGACTATTTCGCTATAACTTTTTGCAGTTCGTTCAACTAGCTATCAAATGAATTAGGCTTTAAACCTTTTCCGATAAGTGTAACGATCCAGAATTTCTGTCATTTGAAATTCGTATATTTAATTGATTTTAAATATTAACAAGTGAAATTTGTAAGCTGAATGAATTAAAATTCGAATATAGAGATTTAATTGGATAATTAAATCGACAATTTAATATTTGAAATTGCGTAAATAATTGGAAATTGGATTAAATGGGTATAAAAATGATTTATAAAGTTGTAGTAAATCATATTGGAGTTAGAATGATGTTTGTAAACATTTAAAATCGGATTAAAAGTTAATTTGTAGAAATTGAATATTTTAAATATTTAATCAACGAGTGAAAATAGTCATTTTTCAAACAGTCTCGGATTTTGACGAAACTAGTTTCATCGGATCCGTAATGTTATATTATTGTAAGATTTCAAATTTTGTGTCAATCGGATTTACGGTTTGTCCGGGGCAAGCTGAAACACATAGAAATCGTTTTAATCGATTTAATTTAAATTTGATCGTTTAATTCCATAACTCGCACATATGATCAAATTAGCTCCCAAAACACGTTCCATTGTGTCTGGAATGCGGGTTAAACCTTAGAAACGTCAGCCGGCACGCTTCGTTTGGAGTTCGAAAAATTGGAGATGAATAGTGTTTCGTTAAATTTTGTATAAAAGGACCCATTATCTTCATTTGCATCAAAACCCTAGTCTTCTACGTTACAGCCGCCACTAAGAATTCTATGGCCGAAAACGTTTGAAAATTCATCCCCTTTGATCTCCTTATCCATTCACTTTCACGAAAACTGTCCAACTACAAAAACGTAGAGAGTAGTGAGATCTTCCAATCCAACGGCTGTAATCGAGAACGGAGCTATGGATTGACGAAAATTTGGCCGCGTTCGTTCATTATTTGCGCACGTTTTTCCACGTGAGGAGGTGACCGATCTTCACTTGCTCGCGGCCGTAGTTGGAGTCGACATTGGGCTTCGATGTGGTGTAGTTCGATCGTCGTTAAGTGGGTCGTAGGGTTCACGAAAATTCAAAGAAAAAGGGCGGCCATGGGTTTTCACGCGTGGGTTTTGAACGATAGGGAAGAAGATGGAAGCATCGGCCAGATCTGATGAAGGCAAAATCAACGGCCCAGATCGAGTTAGGGTTAGAAAATTAAAAGAAATGTAAATTTATTTATATATAAATTCGTTCAATCTTTAAAATATTGTAACCTTTTGATACGAGGTCGAAAACTGACGAAACGACTTGCGTTGGGTTCGTTTTGACAAGCACTATGCAATGGAGCTGGTTTGGAGTCAATTGGAGCTAGTGTTAATTTCGGGTAAAATTAAACGCGTGTTTAATTTTATTCGAAACGAAACACTGCAACTGATATCGGAAACTCAAGGTGAGAACTCCTCACTCAATCGAATTGTGTTTCGATTTAAATTTTAAATAGTTAAATTTAAAATTGCTTGATTGTGTTGATTGTGTGCTTGGATAATGATTGATGATTTATTGCATTGAAATAGACCCTATACGCCGCATATTAAGCGGAGGTTATTATATTAAAAACATATACCGCGGTATTCCACCATGAAGTGGAATTGGTATTATATATGTATTTGGAGTTGATTTCCCGTATTATATAGCGGATGAGACCCTATTGCGCCGCATAATAGCGGATAGTATTTTATAATCCCATATACCGCGACATTCCACCTCGAAGTGGAATTGGTATTGTGCTAACATCTGTGGATGCAGGGAAGTAGGTTGGAGGGATCTAACTGGATTCCTCAAACGTTTGAATTTATTTCAATGTTGTGTGTTGATTATTTATAATCTCCGTGTGATTATATTTGTGAATTGGAATTGTTGACGGCTATGATTTAGCTGAATATTTTTTTGGTATCGTTGGATACCATAAATAAATAAAAATTGGATTTTCGAAATTCAAGTTGAAAATTTATCGAAAAATTTATTTTTGAGAATTGGATAAATTTAAAAGGAGTTTTAAAAAAAGATAAAAAGTCTTATTTTTGAACTATATTGAATTAAATTTCAAATTTTGGGAAAACGGGCTTAATAAATGGATTTTGAAAATATTATTTATAAGTTGAAGAATTTATTTAAAATTTTTATTTTTAAATAGATTTGAAGAGATAAAGAAATTTATTTAAAAAAGGAAATAATTTGGAAATTCGTTGAAAATTTGATTTGGTGTTTTGAAATAAATTTGAAAATCAATTTGAAATTAATTGATTATTAATTTACCATAACTAGTAAAATTTATTTATAGAAATTTATCTGATTTAAATTAGTCAGATATTTAAAGTAATCCTACTTATGGATGTTTGGATTATATTGGATGTTGAATTATTTGATATCCCAAATATGTGATGCTTTGTGATGTATCATGTTCTGTGTTGTGATTTGTGATCTATTTATCTATGATATGAATATCTGTGATCCTTGAATTAAAGATAAGCGTTATAGTTTATACCGCTTATCAAATACATTATTATATTTGAATCTGTGATGGTTGGATGTGTTGCACTATTGTGTTAAACCCTTGGACTACACCATACACACACCAATGTGGATTTCAGGTGGAAATATGTTAAGTCACAAATTTTTGACAATTCTAAAGATTGAATTTTTGAATCCAAATTAGTTTTGGAAATTGGAATTGAAAGTTTTTGGAAATGAGTTTCAAAAATAAAAGTTATTTTAAATAACTTAATAAAATTGAAATTCGAATAATTTGATTTAAATTGGAATTCAATATTTTGAAATAGAATTCAAGGATTTGGGAATTCTGGTCTAAAAGGATTATACAAGTGTAAAAGGGTGTTTATATGAATTTAAACCATTTTTTAAAAGTGTTGTTGTGGAAATTTGAATTAACCCAAAGACCGTAACTTGTATAAATGAAATCAGATTTTTCCGAAACGAAAACTATTTGTTTTCAAATAATAAAAGCTTTCATGTTAGGAATGAATTTCCAATTTGTGTAAAAAGGATTATATTTGAAATTAAATTGTTTGAAAGCTATGAATCGAATCTTGATTTAAAGATTTAATGGGTTAATCCAATTGAAATGGAAATTGATTTGGAAATCTGTGAATGAATCTTTGTGAAACTGGGTGAACTTTGTGAAGTAAATCTTTTTGTTTAAAGATTTAAAATTGTAATTTAAACCATTTAAAGGAAAGGATTTGGGTAATAAGTTGTGACTTAATTGAAATCCCTATATCCATATGTTTTAAATATTGTGCTCACTATTCGGTTTAGCCGAGAAAGGACCTTTGTGTCATATAACCCATTCCGAATAAGTGATATGACGATGTGGATAACATTTGAAGACCGGTGGTGAAGACCGGGTATTTGTGAAAACTATAGGATGACCTATCGATTGTCTCTGCACCGTTAGCTACGGTATAGAGATTTCCTTTGTGATGGGAAGTTCGATCGGGATTGTGAATACCCGGATTGCAAGGGCTTCTTTGGAAGTGCCTTCGGTTCTGTTCGAACCCAGAACAGACTTGTATGGTTACATGTCTGACATTACATTTTGAGATATAAAGCTGATTTCTTTCAAATACATTTCTGTTGGTGGCGGATAATTTATTCTCTTAGTTTAACACCCTTCTCTGAGACGTAGGAGCTCAGAGGTTATGTAGTTGAAGGTTATTAATGATATACTCCCAATTTGGTAATGTGGCATGTTGAGTGTTGCTGTGTGTTGATCAATTATTGATCATTTGTGATCAAAGCGTGGCTTTGTGAAAAAGCGTAGCTTTATGGACGAGACCTCTTCGGACCTCACAACCTGGAAATGGTCGAAATAGGAATGATGCGGCAAGGTTATGAGGGTCGCTCCCTTTAGGGTATGTCATTTCCTTCTGGAAAAGGGTGGTATCAGGTATGGAGCCCTGGTATTTAACCTATGTGGTTTCTCCAATCTCATTTACTTTGTGTGATTGTTGCTTTGTGATCGAGGCGCCTCGAATAATGTTCCCAAAGGATTGGGGGGGTGGCATATTCGTGTAGTATTTACCTAGTGTAAGAGGTAACCCGGCCTTGTGTTGGCAGAGATCCGGTTAGGTTCTCGGGACGTCCCGCCAGAGGCTTACCCATTGGCAGTAGGAAGTTCCTTAGCCTGACCATTTGTTGGAAATCCAAAGAAACAATACGAGCCTTGTACGGTTTTAGTTGTACAACCTGCTATGGAATGTGGCGGTAACCTGCTATTGAACATAGTAGCTATAGTAGGCATAAGTGCGAAATGCCTATGCTGGTTAAGATTAATATTATACTTTCGAAATGTTTTCTGCACTATGCACTAATAATAATATTTAAAAGAATTTGCATAGTAAGCATATTTGACTATCATAAGAAGAAATCTCCTCCAAGTCTGCGATTGCATTGTGTGTGTAGCGGGAGGTCTTATGGTAGTTTCATTTTCCAAAAAGCATTGCAGATGTCTTTTACTTTCTTTGTTGTTGTTGTTTCTAAAGATAAAAACTGTTTTAAGTTCTCACACCAGTCCCATGACTGACCTGGAGTTTATTGTTCCCTTCCTAAACTCTGGGTGCCCATAATTTTCCACACGGGCAGCCTAGAGTCAGGTTATCAGGTCATTCTGGATTTCAGGAGGCTTTGGAGCTCAAGTGGCGAGCTGGATGGCGAGACGTAGCATTTGTATATGATATTATTATTTCCGCTGTGTATTCTGTATGAGGACAAGTTTGTATAACTATCGATTGATGTATTGTGTGTATATTGACTCTGATGATGTAATGTACAAACTAATATAGTTCTTGATTTAAATATTATTCATTTATCTATTATATGTTGTTCCGCTGCGATATGTGAGATTCTGATATTGTTTATGTTGTTTCTTCTTTCATTCTTTCTGCCTTCTTCTACCTCTTCTTTATAACCATAACAATTCGGTTTTCCGACAATCGATTGCTCGACAGTTGATACAGTGGACGTATTAATGTCGATTTTTGGAAGTCGAAAATTACGAATCGTTACAATAAGAATAATATATTATTTACTTGATTAATTGGTAAAGAAATCCTTAGAAAGTTTCCACAAAAATAGGCGTTATTTTCAAAAACAGGTTATTTTAATACTGTTGCTATAACGACCTTTTTACTTCTATCTTCCATTACTTTGATTTACATCTTCTATAACTTTTCAAAACATAATCTTTGCTTTTCAAACACTTATAGAAGTGTAGATAATAGCAAACAAAGTTATTATTGAGATGTTATTAAATCATCATTTTCACAAGTTATAGTTTAAGGGATTCAAAGTGCGCTTATAGCGACTGTCGCTATATGGACCATTCCGTATTTAATTCCAATATTTAGTGCTATCCACTTTTAACAACCTATATCATTCCAAGTTCAAACCATATCATTTATAACATATATTGTCACGACCCACTTTTTTCGTACAGTTCGAGTTGACATTTTACCACACCGGTCCAGTCCAAATTGAACAGAAAAGCGGATAGTAAGGAAAGAAAGTAGAAAGAAGATAGAAAGAAAGTAGAAAGAAGATAGAAAGAAAATAGAACAACATAGAATCTCACAGCGGAAAACGAATAATCTATAATATAGAATAAGTCTTTACATAAAACAAAACTGTAACTTAAACATATACAAACATCAATTAGAGTACACAACCTATTCAGCACGAACAATTATAATAACCTGTCCTTAGAATTGCTGATTTACATAACTAAATGCAACAAAATATAATCATCTATGTAAATACGACTCTGGCCTCCAGCTCCTCTCCTGAAGCTCCACTCCTTCCAGCTAAACCCTGAAAATATGCTCGGTCTGACCCGCGCATATAGGAAAAACCACGCCCGGGTCAGTCTGGTAAAACCAGCGTGAGAATTTAAATCACAAGAAATTTCATTCTTTATAACTTTCAAACTCCTTTTAGAATCAAAGGCATCCCGTAAGACCACGCCACAAATAAACACGATGGGTTTTTTCCTTACGGTAACCAAGCACTTTTATAAAAAATCCAGTGATATTATAATAGTGTCTAGGTACAAATACTTATTCAAATAGCTGAAATTGTTACATTAATTAAATTCCAGCATACTAGGCTCTACAACCAAAACCGTAAAGGCACGTATTGGAGAGTGGATTCCATACGAATGACTAGGCACTGGGGTACCACCTGTCATAGTACATGTCTAGAAACAGCGTACCGAGGACCACGCTGGGATCCCCTGCAACACAAGACCGGACTATCCCTAACCTGGATAGACCAAATATGCTATCACCCCGGGTGTTCCCACCCTCTCTGAGCTCCTTCCATGTATCGTAGTGATAAAATGATATCCGAGGTTATCTAGAAGGGTGATAAACATACCCTACTTGGGTGCGACTCACTTAGCCTTGCTGCATCTTCCTTGATTTTCAGTCATTTCCGGTTGATGAGGCTAGAGGTATGATTACCTTTATAAGGAATTTTCACTTAGAATGCTCATTGTCCTCCAATGCCAATGTACTAATAGCATTTATCCATACAAGTCCGTCCTGGGTCCGAACGGAACCGAAGGCACTATTCCTACTACATCCATTTTGGAATAACCCTCAGGATTAGTAGTGATTAGCCCTTGCACTTCACTGCTCTATCTTCGACTCAATGATCTTGTTTTCACGTCAAAAAGGTACTCGTTAGATCGAAGTGGTTTTCGGATATCAAATCCGATTCCGGTTTTTTTGAAACAACGTTCGATATTTCCTAGTAAACTCAACCCCGGTTCTTTAGGAAATAAACAGACGAAAATAAGATTGGAGATCACCTCCTAATCGTTAGTGGATGGATTTCCTTATCAACGTCCTAGAAGAATGAAATGAGTTTATACGTACAGTATAGCACCTCGAACGACAACCGTACCATATAATTTCCGTATTTCTCCTAGATATTTCCAAACTATATTTTTGGTCCGGATTTGATAGTCGGTTATTTAACTATCAAATAAACAATCATTCAACCAAATATTCTTTTTCCACTAAAACACCAAGTCTCATTTTTATCCAATTTTATATAAATTAAAATTCTTTATCCAAAAATATGTACCTATCTTATCGAATTTAGTATATTTGCAAAACTATTCTTTCAAAAATATTTGAAAACCCTTTAAAAAAATATTATGGAAAGTACCACTGCGGTATCAAAACATGGATTCACAGCCCAATGGTTACGTCTCTATCCCAGAGAAATCCAAGACTTAACTGCAGGCACTCACTGCCTCCGATTACGCTATAAAAGCATACCACTACTTTCCAAAAACTTTGTTTAATAATTTTCCAATAATAATACATATAAAGTTTTCAATATAAATCTTTCAAGTTCTAATTAAGTAAAATACTTATTTATAAAGGTTTACTGTATAATATATATTTCTAAAACATTTAATAAATTTATCCTTGAAATAATTATACTTCAATACTGATTTATCCCTTAAGTAATAATTATCTTTAAACAATCCCTATAAAATAACTTTAATTAATAATTAATATACTTTAAACAATCCAAATAATTAAATAGTTTTGAAACAATGATTAATACCTTTTGAAGAGTAATAAAATAATTTTTTTTAAATCATTCTCGAAATATTTACCAATTTAACTTTAAAAATATCATTAATAAATAATAATCATTTTAAACAAATCCTGGTTCAAAGTCAAGGTGACGCCCCACTCCGAGACCCATATTAGCAAAGAGTATTACAAGGTAACACCGTCAGCTAATGCGGAGAATAGAGCTGGTTAGGAGCGACCATCTATAGCCTTGTCTTAATTATCTATTGAATACGCCGACAATGCCACTTCTTACTTAAATGGATCGACATATCCAATAAATACTTAATACAAAGCCATAGGTGGCTTAGGATCTATCAGAATAAAATATAACAACTCAAATGTAATACACATCACAGAACAGTAGATCATCACATACGTTTACACATATACAGATACATTATAGAGTTTACTAAATGATATATGTCAAGTGGTAAAGCAAACCACAATATACAGACGAGTCAATAGAGTACATATCAGAGCTATAGACAAAAAGGACTACACAAAGCTATAACAAAAAGGAGCTAGCTGAATAGTCCATGCGGAAGCAAAATAGGTTAAGTCCAATGTACCTAACCTAAAACATCTCGGTCTGACCCGAGTATAAAATACACGGGTCAGTCTAGCTAAACAATTCAATTAGACGAACTAAATGATAATGAACATACAAGATCATAGAGTACCACAAATATCTCCAAAAGAGATAACCAAATCATCTAACATAAGATGAATCAAAACAAGCCTCATATCATAGGCAACTCAATAAACAAAGGACATACATATCCCAAAACAAGCCAAAAGGCAAATAGCAAATACCAACAAAGGTAACACAAGTTTCCACAAGGAAATCGCTATATATCGTATGGTTCAAAGGACCTACACCGAAGGCGATACACTAGGGAAATATAATTGTGAAATAAAAGATGCACAAGCTTAGTACTGTATAACAAGGATCCACAAACCTGAAGGCAACAAAC
Organism: Allium fistulosum; assembly: GCA_030737815.1. Lineage (NCBI taxonomy): Eukaryota > Viridiplantae > Streptophyta > Magnoliopsida > Asparagales > Amaryllidaceae > Allium > Allium fistulosum. The sequence continues at coordinate 636,330,766 of CM060907.1, read as the reverse complement.
CCAAATATCACTCGAGCGGTGGCGAATGACCAACTCCAAAAGCGATACTACAGGGCAACAAACCCAAATATCTCTTGAGCGGTGGCAAATGACCAACTCCAAAAGCGATACTATAGGGCAACACCTGAAGGCAACGCCCGAAGGCAACAAACCGTAGTGGCGGTACCAGACACCACTGTCCGGTGGAATGTGTCACAACTCTCAGAAAGGAACCCGAAAAATGTTAATGTGAGTCCCATACCCCACGTTCGCACCAAACGATTTACTAACCGTTAGTCAATTTCACACTCAAAGCAGTACAAAGTTCACCTCATCTCATCGGTAAACCGGACCCAAAGGTCAAAACAGTCAAACGAATAGATTAGGAATTAACTGAAAAGATAAACGCACGTGTTCATTGCACGCATTTTATTTAATCATTTAATTCTCCTCCCTCTTCGCTCGAAGTGTAAAATTGTGTGTGTGTTTTAAATAGAAATTATAAATTGGAGAAACAAGCTTTTAATATAATTTGAAAAGATCATTTCATAAAAACCCGTGTATGAAATCAAGAAGGAATCATCAAAGTCAAATATGCAATAACAACTAATTGGAATCGACACGAATCGATTGGAATTGGAAACCAAGCAAAATAGGCAAAAATAGGCAAAAACAAGCAGGTTAGTCGACTGATCCAGAAACCCGAAAGTTTTGTTTTCTGGAGTCAGTCGACTGGCACTCTGTAGTCAGTCGTCTGACTGCAGGAAACAGGGACTTCCTGTTTCTATAGACAGTCCCAGGAACTGCCTTTTGCTACAGCCAGTTGACTGACTGGCACTGGGGTTGTTTTTCAACCTATCAAATGAAGAGCAAACTCTTTCAATTTGCAACCGGACAAGCAATGGGCGCTAGGGGTTTTTGCCAATCGACAATCCAGCCCTATTGGCTCTTCAATACACCTCCAAAAACATGATCAAACATCAAAGCTAGGATTTTAGAGTTTTAAACTTCAAAACACCAAAAATTGAAATGTTCACCAAATCAATTCAAACCAAAAGCAAATGAACATGAATAAGTGTTAGGAATTCATACCTAACATCAATGATATCAAGAGAAGTAGATGTGAGTTCAAAACTCACCTTTTAACTCAAAACAAAGATGAGAAGCTCAAATGCAAGGCTAGAACAATCACTCTTCAATTTCAACCCAAGGAGCTTCAATCTAAGCTCAAAAGAAACATTTTCTAAGTTAGGGTTTAGAACATTTCAGAAATCGAAGAGGAATTGAGATGGAGAAGAAGAAGAGAAGGCTTACCTAAGCTTCTCTTCGTTTGGAGCAAGAATTTGAATTTGCTAGAGGAACTAGGGCTTTGAATATTAATTTCCCATCCCTCTCCCCATTTTCAGTTGCTTGAGTATTTAAGAAAATAGAAATGAAGTGAAGAGGAGAGGGGCTGAACTAGGTTATAGAGTGAGTTGGGGTGAAACCCAAACCCAAAGCCCAACAGAAAATAGCAAAATTCAACTCACTCCAAACATATCAAAGCTTATACTCAAAAAAGTTGCAAATGCCATTTTGGACTCAATGGAAGTAGTCTCGAGTCCTAATTCGACCGTTTGCAAAAAGTAGCCTTTCGAACTCAAATCCGACTAACGACGCTATATTTAAATAAAATATTTAAATATAAAATCGTAAAATATGCAGATTGTTACAGACTCCCCTCCTTAAAGAAATTGCGTCCTCGCAATACTTAAGAAGAAAATAAAGAGTAACAACCATAAAAGCATATCAACACAAAAGGAAATTGAAATAAGAAGTTCACCATAAAGAGCACGAGAGAGTAAGTCCGGATGTGTTTGCTTGATGGAGTCTCAAGATTCCCAAGAGCAATCCCTAGAATTTGAGGACCATCGAACTTTCACAAGAAGAACATCTTTATTTCAAAGGCGTTTAACCTTCGAAGTAATAATACGAATAGGATGTTGCTCATAAGTCAAATTTGGTGAAACTTCAAGTTCTTCAATTACACCCGGCTTAAGAACATAATCGGAATCCCTAAGGTATTTCCGTAGTTGAGAGACGTGGAAAACGTCAAGAACAGCAAAAGAATTGAGCCGGTAATACAAAGGCGATAAGCCACGGAACAAATACGTTCGGTGATGGGAAAGGGATCAACATATCGAGGTGCTAATTTTCCCGATCAACTGAAATGCACATCACCCATCATAGGTGAAACACAAAAGAACACCAATAAAGTCTGGACTTAAAACCAGCTTCTCACCGGCTTCAATCCAACACAAAGAAAATCGGCATGGCCTTCCGTAGAGTACCTCGAAAGGTGCCATACCAATACAAGATTGGAAGCTTACCATAGGAAGAAAACTCAACAAGAGACTTATGATCTTCCCAACTTCCACAAAAATCAAGAACACATGCACAAAAGAGATCTCCAAGAGTTGATCCACACGCTCTATTTTTCCATCGGATTGAGGACGGTAAGCGGTGATAAAATTAAGCTTTGTTCCCAAAGCTCTTGATGACCTTACAAAAATCCACTAGAAAAATAATGGATCACGATTGCTAACAATAGAAGTAGGAACTCCATGCAATATAACAGGACATAGAGTTCAACCAAAAGAGGTATAGTCCAAAAGAGAAGGATGAGCCTCAAGGCTACACAAAATAAGAGATGAACATGAATTGGATTCACGATCTCGAATCTCACAAGTGGATAAAGTCTCGAGATCACTCCATTCGGATATCAACAAAGAAACAACTGCTTGTTGCTTCCGGCTAAGGGCATCGACAACTCGATTGCCCTTTTCGAAAGTATAAAAATAAATATCATGATCATAAGATGCAAGGAACTCGAGCCAACGCTGTTGACGTAAATTGAGTTCGTTTTTGAAAAAAACAATTATTTCAAAGATTTATGATCGGAATAGAGAACAAATTTCTCTCCCCAACAGATAATGACGCCAAAATCTAAGAGCGAAAACAATAGCCGCGAGCTCTAGATCATGAGTGACATATCTAGTCTCGACAAGCTTTAATTATCAAGAAGCAAATGCGATAACACATTCCCTTTGCAAGAGAATGACACTAAAACCAATACGATTAGTATCGGTACAAACGATAAAGCCTTGGTTCCCTTCGGGAACCGCAAGGATAAAAGCATTGGAAAAGAGTTCCTTTAATCGATTCTCTTTCCCGAAAAGCTAAGACTTTCAAAATTATAATTAACTTTTTACAAGAATTTACTGTGTTTGACTGTCTCATCATATCGTTTAGGAGATTCCTATCGATAGCGTTGATCAAGCGCATCGACCAGAATTCTTAGAGCACTCAATGGGCAAAACAACACAAAATCATCTTATATATGATAAACAAGCCTCTTATAAAATTTACAAATATTCCTTACTCGTTTTAATAACAAAATCCAATCATACTTATAAATATCTTATAAATTTTTTTTTTGCAAACTTTAAATTTGTTATTTTCATCCATAATCAATAATAAACTAATCGAGATATTCATAGAATACTCGATTCACAAAATGGATGAAATAAGATAGAAGGTTCGTCAAATCGAATGACATAACGAACCACTCATAAGAATCATAACGAGTGCGGAATGCGGTAAGTGGAATGCTACCCTACGCAACTCGTAACTGATGAAAACCGATGGCAAGGTCGAGCTGAAAAGACCTTAGCACCATTCAATAGACTGCTTAGGTGATAATCCTAAGACAAGCTCAAATATACCGAAAAATTCAAAAACTACTTGAATGAGATAAATAACACTTTCCTCATCAAGTGGGTTTAAAGAATAAATGATGCCATCGAATTTGGAAACCAAAATCATTAAGTACAAAAGAAATCTGCTTAACAGATTGAGGATGGTGAAGATAAATAGTCCACATTGGACATAGGATATGGGCTTCATAATAATTAAGCCAATCCTTTCCCAAAGATCAATTTCGAAGCCTAAGTAACATATTACATGCAAATCGGCTTGAAAAGAATAATCACAAAAATAATCTCGACATTTACAAAGCAAACTGAGTGTTGCGGATCCACCAATCGGATTCGCAATTCTTAGTGAAGTCATCAAACCCATAATATTTAAAGAAAAAGAATCAACAAGTTCTTTTGATATAAAAGAGTGGGATGCACCCGTATCAAAAGAAACCAAATAGGAAGATCACGAAATAAAATAATGTCATCAAGGATAAGAGGAGAATTACCTCTGGGCTGAGAGGAACCTCCAGAAACCTTAGCAACATAAAGCTTGCCAGACTTGGCACTAGCAGGAGCAGTAGGGCAGGTGGAAATACGATGACCTTCCTTCTTGCAATAACGGCAGAAGAAAGGCTTAGGAAAATCTCGGATCATATGATTAGGAGAACCACAATTGAAACACTTCCGAATGGAAGGTGTTCCAGTAGATTGAGAGTTAGAACCAGATTCAACAGGCGTTTTCTTCTTGGAAGGGAGAAATTCCTGCTTATGTAATGGAAATTTCTTCTTATTGGGGCTCTCGCGAACCTCAATATCATCACCACTAACACACTCCTTCTTGATGGCTTCGAGATGAAGTGCCGAGTCTACCAACTCCTCAAAAGAAAGCTTAAGCTGAAGCATTAAAGACTTCTTAAGATATTTCTTAAGACCAGAGACAAACTTCATATTCTTCTTATAAGAGGTGCTAATGAATTCAAGACCATACTTAGATAAGACCTCGAATGATGCAACATACTCAGAGACGGAGGACTTCCCTTGCTTCAAATCAAGGAAGCGACGGGCCAATAAAACTTTCTCAGATTCAGGAACGAATTTGAGTTCGAATCGTTCCCGAAACCGAGTCCAAGAAAGAGCAGACTCATCAAGTTCGGCTACAAGAAGCTCGTACCAATCAAGGGCACGCTCTTGCAATAAGCTAGAAGTTACAAGAACTCGATCGTGGTCAGAAAGATCCATACGAGAAAAGATACGCTCGCATGTGCGAATCCAAGCTTGGAACTTAAGAACGGATTCGGAGCCTTTGAATGGCTTTCCACCAAGATGAGAAAAATCACTGCACAGGCGTGCAAAGGCAGATTTGCATGGAGGAGATGCTCGAATAGGAGCTGGAGGCTGAGTGCTCCTAAACAACTCCAAAAACTGATCGGCAGACATATAAACGTTGTCCGGATGCGAGGTGCTAGATTGCCCAGCATTCGAGCGTCGTCATCTGCCTCTTTCGGCCATTAACTGAAAAATAAGATAAAGATGAAGATTATTCATCGGGTAGATATCATTAATCCAAATATGGAATACTACGGAATAAAATGCATTCCTCGACGTATTCCCAAAATTCTATTTATCCCCAAAGGCACGGAAAGAATAAAGGCACGATGATTAAAAGATTCGTAACATTCGTACTACTCTTTAATGTACCGTAATATGTGTCTATGTTCTATGTTTATCATATTTTGTTCTGAACCTCGCTCTGATACCAAGCTGTGACGCCCCACTCCGAGACCTACATTAGCAAAGAGTATTACAAGGTAACACCGTCTGCTAATGCGGAAAATAGAGCTGGTTAGGAGCGACCATCTATAGCCTTGTCTTAATTATCTATTGAATACACCGACAATGCCACTTCTTACTTAAATGGATCGACATATCCAATAAATACTTGATACAAAGCCATAGGTGACTGAGGATCTATCGGAGTAAAATATAACAACTCAAATGTAATACACATCATAGAACGGTAGATCATCACATACGTTTACACATATACAAATACATTACAGAGTTTACTAAATGATATATGTCAAGTGGTAAAGCAAACCACAATATACAGACGAGTCAATAGAGTACATATCAGAGCTATAGACAAAAAAGACTACACAAAAAGCTATAACAAAAAGGAGCTAGCGGAATAGTCCATGCGGAAGCAAAATAGGTTAAGTCCAATGTACCTAACCTGAAACATCTCGGTCTGACCCGAGTATAAAATACACGGGTCAGTCTAGCTAAACAAATCAGTTAGACAAACTAAATGATAATGAACATACAAGATCATAGAGTACCACAAATATCTCCAAAAGAGATAACCAAATCATCTAACATAAGATGAATCAAAACAAGCCTCATATCATAGGCAACTCAATAAACAAAAGACATACATATCCCAATACAAGCCAAAAGGCAAATAGCAAATACCAACAAAGGTAACACAAGTTTCCACAAGAAAATCGTTATATATCGTGTGGTTCAAAGGACCTACACCGAAGACGATACACTAGGGAAATATAATTGTCAAAGAAACAAAAGATGCTCGAGCTCAGTACTGTATAACAAGGATCCACAAACCTGAAGGCAACAAACCCAAATATCACTCGAGCGGTGGCGAATGACCAACTCCAAAAGCGATACTACAGGGCAACAAACCCAAATATCTCTCGAGTGGTGGCGAATGACCAACTCCAAAAGCGATACTATTGGGCAACACCCGAAGGCAACGCCCGAAGGCAAAAAACCGTAGTGGCGGTACTGGACACCACTGTCCGACGGAATGTGTCACAACTCTCAGAAAGGAACCCGAAAAATGTTAACGCGAGTCCCATACCCCACGTTCGCACTAAACGGTTTACTAACCGTTAGTCAATTTCACACTCAAAGCAGTACAAAGTTCACCTCATCTCATCGGTAAACCGGACCCAAAGGTCAAAACGGTCAAACGAATAGATTAGGAATTAATTGAAAAGATAAATGTACGTGTTCATAGCACGCGTTTTATTTAATCATTTAATTCTCCTCCCTCTTCACTCGAAGTGAAAAATTGTGTGTGTGTTTTAAATACAAATTATAAATTGGAGAAACAAGCTTTTAATACAATTTGAAAAGATCATTTTATAAAAACCCGTTTATGAAATCAAGAAGGAATCATCAAAGTCAAATATGCAATAACAACTAATTGGAATCGACACGAATCGATTGGAATTTGAAACCAAGCAAAATAGGCAAAAATAGGCAAAAACAAGCATGTCAGTCGACTGACCGAAGAGGCCAGTCGACTGATCCAGAAACCCGAAAGTTTTGTTTTCTGCAGTCAGTTGACTGGCACTCTGTAGTCAGTCGACTGACTGCAGAAAACAGGGACTTCCTGTTTCTACAGATAGTCCCAAGAACTGCCTTTTTCTACAGCCAGTCGATTGACTATAGAGGTCAGTCGACTGACTGGCACTGGGGCTGTTTTTCAGCCTATCAAATGAAGAGCAAACTCTTTCAATTTGCAACCGGACGAGCAATGAGCGCTAGGGGTTTTTGCCAATCGACAACCCAGCCCTATTGGCTCTTCACTACACCTCCAAAAACATGATCAAACATCAAAGCTAGGATTTTTAGAGTTTTAAACTTCAAAACACCAAAAATTGAAATGTTCACCAAATCAATTCAAACCAAAAGCAAATGAACATGAATAAGTGTTAGGAATTCATACCTAACATCAATGATATCAAGAGAAGTAGATGTGAGTTCAAAACTCACCTTTTAACTCAAAACAAAGATGAGAAGCTCAAATGCAAGGCTAGAACAATCACTCTTCAATTTCAACCCAAGAAGCTTCAATCTAAGCTCAAAAGAAACATTTTCTAAGTTAGGGTTTAGAACATTTCAGAAATCGAAGAGGAATTGAGATGGAGAAGAAGAAGAGAAGGCTTACCTAAGCTTCTCTTCGAATTTGGAGCAAGAATTTGAATTTACTAGAGGAACTAGGACTTTGAATATTAATTTCCCATTCCTCTCCCCATTTTCAGTTGCTTGAGTGTTTAAGAAAATAGAAATGAAGTGAAGAGGAGAGGAGAGGGGCTGAACTAGGTTATAGAGTGAGTTGGGGTGAAACCCAAACCCAAAGCCCAACAGAATATAGCAAAATTCAACTCACTCCAAACATATCGAAGCTTATACTCAAAAAAGTCGCAAATGCCATTTTGGACTCAATGGAAGTGGTCCCGAGTCCTAATTCGACCGTTTGCAAAAAGTAGCCTTTCAGATTCAAATTCGACTAACGACGCTATATTTAAATAAAAGATTTAAATATAAAATTGTAAAATATGCGGGTCGTTACAGTCAACCCCAAATCGGAAAAGAAGGCTTAATAATTTCAATAGTAATAAATCAAGCTACCATTCAATTCCATAACAGTCCAGAATAACAGATGAAGATATTCATATCAATCAGTTTTTAACAATCAATTCAACATCGTATTGCCTAATATAATTATCAGGGGAAAATAAATAGATGTCCATACAAATGTAATAGCAGATCAGGGTTTTATATCTGCTAGTAAATGTTCACAAACAGATATATTCAGTAATAGTGGCGGAACGGTGATTTATTCTGCCAACAGGGTCTATTTAAAACAATTAGCGGAACGATGTTTTATTCCACTAAACAGATGTCAAAATATCATAATTAAATTAAATTAACTCATCGTTATTATTATCCAGAATATCTCTTCAATATACAGTCATATAAATTTAACGTCGATATTTGTTTTTAAAACGGTTTAAAAAAATTTGTCCATTTTAAAATACCATGAAATTTCACGGGTTCAAATTCTGCGGCGAGTCAATAGCATTCGTCGATACGAACTCATCGCAATCTGTTTCGCGTCGAATGTGTTTCGTATGCATTTACCATATCATTTTAAAATTCACAAAGTATATATATATATAATTTAAAACATTTAATTTCAAATTAATTTTACAAATTTTTGTTTGGGCCGAAGCCCAAACTAAACTACCCAAAGAAAAAAAACCGCTTCCACCATTTCCCCCTTCTCTTCTCCTTCTCTTCCTTTCTTTTCCCAATCTCCAGATTTAAACCAAAAAAACCCTCCAATCCATTGATCGATCAACCAAAACGACTGCCTCTTCGACCACGCGCATGACTTGACCACGCCATCACCCACCCTCGACTGGACCCAGACCCGAAACTCCTTTTCCCAAGCCTACAACCTCCCTGGCCATCCCCGCGTACACGCATGCACGTTCACGTGCACGACCCCACCACGCCGCCGTTCAACCTATAAAGGCCACCTACAAACTTCCCTCTCCACCCTCGTCACGATGAACCCACTCTCTCCTACTCCGGTCATCCCAAACAAAAATCGACCCTTCACCTTGTAAGCCGAGCCTACCAGTTCGACATCACCACCGAAATCCTCCTCCCCTCGCCTGCTCCCACCACTAGAGTTCAAGCCACCACCGCCATACGAAGCCTCGTTTCCCTAAGCACCTTCCTCCAAATGCGGCAAAGCTCGGCACCGCCTAGTGCCCACCGTTCGTCGCGTTCCAGAGGCCCACCAAAACTCCACTTAAACCCTATAACTTGCTCGCACACCCAAACCACAACCTAATTCGAGATTCTGCTACGGTGAATGCCTCAGCCTCGTCACACTGCTACTTCCCGAACCAACCGCTCCTCCCCTCGATGCATATACCACCGGAAATTAATTTTTGACCAAATTCCGCTCATCTTCTCCCCTCTCGTGAACCATGCCACTAGAATTAACAATTCCATCGCCTAAAATCCTATTTTCCTATGACGATCATGATTACGTGGCTGATTCGACGATTTAAACATGTTAAATTTTGTCGAAAATTGTTTGCTTACTGTATCTCACCATTTTCATACAATATATAGATTTAACGATCTTCTAATATTTTTAGCATGAACTTTACTTAATAATAGGAGTTCCCTTAGTTTACATCATTCGCTAACTCGGACCGGACAAAAAGATATTGATTTTTGAAAATCAGGTATATATAAATTTCTAAGTCATATGGAATATAACAGAGTAGATTACACCATTTCCAGGCCTTCCAAAGATCTAAATACTCACCTTAAACATGTTAGAACTTTTGAAATCTTCTAATTGAATCTTAGTTTTGATCTGAACACTTGAAATCTTGAAAAGGTCTTGTTTTGCTTTGGATTTGATTTGAACAGAGGATGTTTTCTTTTATTTAACAGAGCCTTTATTTTTTTCTTCCTTTACACTTTTTAGTTTCAGCTTTGCACTGAAGCTTATATGCATATATTTATGCAAGCATGTGGTGATGCATACGTTCAGTCTTTGGCTGTAGAAAAGTTTGATCTGTACCATGATTTTAGTGATGGATTGAAGAGGAATTTTTGGTGGCTGATATGAAGTAGTGTGGCTTTGAATTGATATTTGAGATGAGATGAAGAGAAGTTAAGTTAAATGTTTTGGTCTTTCTCTTTTTAGACCAGACAAGGTTTTATATCTTATGTTTTTAACTTGACTAGATCTTTACTTGATTTATTTTTACCAGGCAAACATTTTAAACTTCCTACTTGCAAGTTTACTTTTGGTACTTACTTAGTTAAACTTTTCTTTGATTTAAAACTTTATTATTTTTCTCTTTCTTTGTTTTGAGAATAGAAGATATAAGGTAGTATTGATTAAAACAAATTTAAGTTTCCATTTTCATATTTGTTTTTACCTCTAGAATGTAAAATAAAAGTTTGCTATATTATAATATATAACTCGAGTACTAAAAACCTTTGCTATTCCATTTTAAATAACATTTTTCTAACATCTCTTTTTATTATATTTAAAAATGTATAATTTCAAAACATTATTTTGTAACAAATTTCTAAAAAAATGATTTTATAAATTCCTCATTCCTATCATCATATTTTTTCATATATGACTTTCTTCTCTTATTTTCAATATATATATATATATCATTTCCAATAACTATATTTATTTAGTTCATATATATATATATATCACTTACCATTACATATATTATTTTCAACATACAATCTTTATTTAGTTTTTAGCATACAATATTTATCTGTTTATAATTACTATAATTTTTCGTTTTGAACTTATATATGTATACATCCCTATTTTATTTTCGATATATACATATATATAAGTGTATACAATTCTTAATAGCTATATTTATTAGTCCACAAATATGTATATTACATATATTGTTTTTAACCCACTAACTTATTTAGTTTATAAATATTGCACTCTTCTTAACTGATATGTATATATTCATATATATAAGAAAATCCAATTTTAAATTCTCTCTATTTATAATACATTGTATTTTCCATAAGTCATATCATTTCTATTTATAGTGTATTCTTCTTATTTCATCTGTATTTATTTGAATTGAATTTGTTTTCAATTTATATATATATATATAAATTCTATTGTTCTGAATATATATATATATATATATATATATATATATAAGAAATTCAATTTTAAATCAATTCCCTTATTTTATAAATAAAAATATGGAAATTCAAATATTATCTTGGTTTTGAAAAACTGTATATCATTATCAACTGTTATTTTATGGGGATTTTTTTATTGATTAAAATATGGTATTATTGAATATTAAAAATTAATATTCAAAATTCGAGACGTCCAAATCCCGGGTCATTACATATATCAACATATGTATTTAAAACATTTGTCCATTTCAAATGTCCATATTAACTTATCACAATTCAATGGTTTAATAAAAACTATTTTATCCATTTACATATCTAATAAAACATATATTCATGGGTGTAACTTTAAGTAGTTAGAGTCTATTTTTATTAATGAACAGTAAGCATTTTAATCAATTTTTTAAAAAGCATTTAACAAGTGATTTATCAAGCAACATTCCAACTATATTTCAAGTGACATTATCAAGTGAATTAGCAATCAATTTAACAAGTGATTAGCTAGCATTTTCTAGCAATGTTTCCAGCAATGTTTCAACTTAACATTCAACAAAATATAGTACAAATCAAAGTGTGATTTACTCACTTTTATCAATCCATATCTCTTCCTATAAACATTCATTTATAACCACACTTATTCTAACATTTTCTACTCAACCAAAGCATCACCTAAAACCCTTCCTTATCTTCTCTTAACCCACGGCCATCACCACCCCTCTCCTTGAACTCACGGCCTAACATCCCGCCATAACCATTGCTCACGCAATCCTCCTCCACCACCCCAATACCCACGGCCAAAACCATCACCTCCACTTTCCTTGAACCCACGGCCCTAAGGTCAAACCATTATATTAGGCACACGACCATTAAGAGGAGAGTGGAAGAAAAGAAGTCATGAAGAGGAAGAAGTGAAGATGAGCTTAGAACTAAATTGTATAGAAATGAAGTGCATATGCATGTGTATTTATAAGCTTAGGATTTGAGTGTAAAATTTAGCAAAAACCCCTCCTTAACCATTAAGTTAAGGTACATCCAAGCCATGCTCTTACACAACCATACCCTTAAAACAAGCCATGATACATGGTCCTTAAATTTAGCCTTGATTTAGGGGTCCTTATGTAATAAATGTCTCCTTAATCTTATATGCTTACATTAGTTATTGTGATTAGGATAAGGGAGGTTTTATTACTTGTTTATATGTTCATATGATAACTATTCAAGTTGCAAAATATTTAGACAACTTATATTGTATAAAAACTTGATTTCTAACAAAACGTTTTTAGGTCATATTTTCAGTATTTATCCAAAGTGTATATTTTTGTAAACGCATTTCAAAACTAATTTTTCTAACATTAGTTATTAATTAAAAAGTGTTTAATAAGGTTATAAAATCATATTTAATCACATTAAATCTTAGATTCAAATATTTAAATAATTCAAATATTTAAATATGAAGTGTTCGAAATTCTGGGTCATCACAGGAACAAAATAAAAGTTCCTCGAAATAGAGGAGCAGTCGATATATATAGGTCAACCGATTGGCCATTGCGGTCGACCGTTGCGCATAGGCAGTCGACCGCTTGACAACGGAAGTTGCCAGTGGTGGCTAGGGTTTGAAGCTATGCTATATTGAGTTGTATGCTCCAGATTTATCCATTTCTTACCTACTTCCATCTTACGGTTTTGGTACATTTCAACCCTATAAATAGAACCTAAATCCTCTCCCCTTTTTATTCATATTATTTTAGGAAATTCAACGAAACTCTACCATTATTATCTCTCCAAATCAGATTCAGAAACTCCGTAGAGAATTTAGGTAAGAATTCAATTCATTCTTTAATTATTTCTTCTACCTCCAACCTATTCATACTTTGTTCTTTCTCCAACCACTCTGAATCTAATAGAAATATATTCATCTTCCTTATTGTGTATATATCAAAAGAGAGATATTCCGGAGGAGATTGAAAGGCATTCAAATCCAAGGAAAGCAAAGCTAAGGCTGTTTTGTGAGTGGAAACCTTAATATTTCTTTTCAACAATTGTTTAGTGTATCTCTATGGATTTGAATATCTTAGGGATTTTGGGACTGCAAAAATACGATAGATAAAATCCTTAAAATTCCTTTTTATTTTGAAATGTCAATTCTCTGTTGAGATTCTCAATTATTTACATTAATTTGATGGAATTTGTTTTGTTTATGCAATTTTTGATAATTTCACAGTCTATTTCATTGCTCCTTCTTTGGTTCAATTTGTGATTTTCAATGAAATAAGGGGTTTAGATTACAGATTTTATTTATAGTTTACACCACTTATTCCACACAAATTTCCTTCTTATCTATTTCTTTGTAAAAGAGGAGATGAATGCAATATGGAGTTTAGATTGCAATTCCTATTGTTTAGGATATTCCATTGAATTGCTGTAATAAATTGAGCTTCTATTTTATTTAGAAGTCTGTTATTGCAGTTTTGGTTATGAATATTTATTCCCTGCTTTGGATATTAGAATCCCTTATTTTGGTATATTGAAATCTTAGGAATTTGAAGAAAAAGGACTTGTAATAGTATTTGGTTAGGGAATTGACATTTAACGCTAGTTTAGAGCATAAAATTCGTGTGTTTATAATTTATTAGGCACGAATATTATTTATCCCTATTAGTATAATTAACATATAATTATTGCGTATATGGCATAGTTAATTAGGTATTTATTTTCATTAATCCTCCCCATTAGGAATGTAAATTGATTGTAAGGCGAAAGTAACAGAAAACTCTTATTTAGCCTAATTATTATTCTAAAGCATAATAAGGAAGATTACTTATAAGGCCTTGTTTATAAAATGGTGAGATGACTATTATATTATATATGGAGTGTATTTAATTTGTAGCTAAGTCATAAGGATGTGAGGTCAATAGAGTTACACGATGGAAGTCTGCAATTCACTTTGAGGCTACTAGAAGTTGTGTACACTTCCTATTGATGTGTGATATCCTTATGATAAATATTTATAATGACGCGAGGTTAGTCCCAAATTCTAGAGGATAAATCTGACCAGCTAATCTGGCTACTAGTTCCTACGAATAGTCGAACTAATGTGAGACATCATTGTGAGTATGGGCCATAATACAAGGAGCCTGCTTCGGGGTCTTGAGGTATTAAGTGGTTGTTTGAGGGCCTGCCTCTTTTCCTCAAATAAAGTATTAATTGGTCGAGGAGGCACGTTAGGTGGTATCTCTATAGGGCTCCACTTCCGGAGAAGGTATTAAGTGACTGATTGAGGGTCCGCTTGTCCAAATAAAGAAGTATTAAGGGACTTGATATTCCATTTGATGCCAGCTAGATAGTACCATTGAGGAGCACGCCTTGAAAATTAGTATTAAATGATGGGGTCTGCCTTAATTATGGTATTAAATGACCAGAGTCTGCCTATTTTCCAATAAAACGTATTAAATGGCTTGGGTACTATCTCTTGCGTTGCTAACTATTTATAACATGGGATTTGGGTTATGGGATTTTAGAAACTTACTTCTGGAATGGAAGGTATTAAGTGGTTGGTTAAGGACCCACCTCCTTTCCTTATAAGAAGTATTAAATGGTTTTAATAGTTTTATGTTCGTAGACATATTCTTATTTTGAAATATACTGCCCAAGTACTGAAAAAGTAAGACTCAAGGTTTTTTATTTACCAGACACTTATTGTTCTGACTCCCTCCTCATTACAACATAGGTTAAGCAAAGCATAAAGGGAATGGACCTCAAGGAGGACATGATAAAAATAGGCTATCATTTGTAGGTAATGCACATGAAGTACATATAGAAAGGGATTATAGGGTAAATGTTTCGAAGATTAAGTGATATAACAATAGCCAATTAGGTCATATAAAGAGGGAATTATCATCTCTACACACTAGTTGATGTTCCAAGTGCATGTATGCTGCCATCTATTACTTGGGAGAAAGGGGAGAAGATCTTGATAGAAGAAGAGTTATTATTTTTAGATATGGAGTGTTATGATAGATATTTTAGACTGTAGATCTCACATTGTGCATGAATCTATTATACTTGTGGCTAGGAGATCGACCCATCTATATATGATTGTAACGACCTGCCTTTTCAATCCTCGAAAGTCGGCATGTAATACTTCCACGGTATTCAAATGCCTAGCATCCAAGTGCCGAAAAAGCATATTTTTAGGATAAAAAGAAAAATAGAAAATGAACAGGGAAAACATAATCTCACAGCGGAAGGATAATATATAATATAATAAAGACAGTAAAAGCCGTCACTCTAAAATACAAGGTACATCAGAGTTAAAAACAAACCTCATCGGCCTAGACAGTTATAATTTCCTGACCTTACAATTGCTGATGGGCATATATAATAATATAGAAATAAAAATACTACGGTAGGTGAACATCCAGCTCTGCTCCATGAGCTCCATGTCCCACCAATGACAACCTGGAAAAACTCGTTATGAACTGAGCATTATAATAAAATAACATCTGAATCAGTCTGGAAAACCAGTGTAGGAAAACTCAAGAAATATGATGAACATATACTAATCTATGAGACTACGCCGCTAAACATGGAATGAGTTTTACGTCACGAGAACAACATCCATACGTGAAAGAATGGAAATAAATAAGAACAAATCCTAAAGTTGAAAGAATGGGCATAAATAGAATCAAAATCCAAACTTAAAGAATGGACACAAATAATTAAACATCAAGAAGAGCTCTTGGCACTTCTCAATGCAAATAAGAAAATAATTCAAAGATTTGAATCAAAAATAAGGAAAGGGAAATTTTCTAACAATGACTAGTAGGGTGCACCCCCTTATCGAAAGTATACATTTAGAAAATATATTTGAGAACTAAGGTGGCTCTCGGACACATCTAAGCCGGTTTCCACCAACCTTACCAAGAATCCAAGTATTTCACATCTCTACGCACATACCTCCGAATCCAATCTAGAGTAGATGTGAAGATACACTAATGGGAGCAACCCCACATAGCTTGGCTTCCACTCGCGCTTTGAATTTAGTCATTTCAAAAAAAGAATATCAACGCTTAAAATAAGCAACAAATCGTCTTAGATTGACGAATCTCAAAGAAGAAAGTGGAATTGATAGTCAATAAATCAACTATTGGGAATAATCAAAATGATCATATATGAAAATTGATCTCATGCCCTTACCACTACTCGTCGATTTCAAACTTGTACTATCCCTCGGTTGAAAATGAAGCCGGGTAAGTTAAGGTAGTGTTACCTCTAAGTCTTGCCTTGACGACATTTTTAACCTTCGAGATAGAAACATGTTTCCATACCTCGATGTTTAGTGCTAAGAATATGACTAAATCCCTTCCATATAAGCAATATCATTTACGAAAATTTATTTTCCTATACTTTCCATAACCGAATCAAACTTTTAAGAACCGAAGTTGTGCTTCGTTTTCACATCACAAATATTAACTTTAAATAGCTTTATTATAGTTATTAATTAACTTTAAACATCATTATTAAAATGATTAATTGACTTTAAACATCATTATTAAAATGATTAATTAACCTTAAACATCATTGCTAAAATGATTAATTAACTTTATTTCTAGAAATTCCTTTTTAAAGATTTTCTTATTTATAAACTATCGTTTATAACGTTAAAACAACATTTATTATTCTAAAAGATAAGAAATCAATTCAAAATACTTTTATAAATTCAAAACAATGTTGATCGTTCTGAAAGATGATTGATATAACTCTTTATAAATTTAAGACCACATTAATTATCCCAAAATAAAATCAATCTAATTCATAATCTTTTTATAAAATTTAAACAACATTAATTATCCCGAAAAATAATTAATCAAATTTATAACTTCTTTTATAAATTTTAAGCAACACTTATCCTTTGTTTCAAAATCCTCAATATATTTGAAAATACGGTTTAAACAACTTTCAAAGTGCAAAAATGCGACCAAATAGCTATTTTGTAAAAATAGTAGCACAAGTTCAACACATACAAAGGTTTAAGGAGATGATATTTCATAAATGATGGTATAGCGATAATCACTGTAGCAAAACTTACACAAATCGAATAATAAGTCATAAATACTTCAACCAAACATCAATAAAAGCAACATAAGAATATAAGTAACATGCACACAGTAAATTAAAAATGACAAGAAACCTCTTAGGATCTTTCTACAAAAGTCCCCTGCAAAACAATGGTTATTTATGCAATCCGCTTTTCTAGCGGTAATTCAAATCCAAACAAATAATCAAACAATAATAACAAACATATTATTATCAACAATTAGCAATTAATAGCTAATATATCATTTATTAATTAATCTGTATATTAATTAACTTCAAAATAATCCTTTTATTTTGCAAGCATAGAACGGTGATTTACTCTGCTCGATAGATGTTTAAAATAATCTATTTGATTTAATTATAGCAGAACGGTGTTTATTCTGCTAAATAGATATCACAAATGAAGTATAACTAATCTAACTACATTAAATGTAATTAAATTAAATCACTATAAATTTATCATTAATTTATACTTTATTAAAACTATCAACTATCATCCAAGCATTCAACAATAATCTATAGCTATATATATATATATCATATAGTTTATTTAAAGGTAAGTAAACTCACCAAAATTTCAGGTGACGCTTTTACATTCCAGTCTGGTTGTCTGATTTTAGCACAAAATTTCACTAGCTTTAAATTCAACATCTAACTCCAATGCGAAGATAACATTCCTATGAATACAACGCCGCTGTCCATGTCCAAATCTGACCTTTTATGAGTGAGATATTCATTTTATTAGTTTTGGTAATTGATTAACAACTCCTATTTCTAACTCTAAAACCTAAGAAGCAGGGTGGGCTTGGTATCATAAATATAGTGCACTGGAATAAGGCTATTAATGTAACCTATTTGTCTAATATCATAAAAAGCTCCACTTCCTTGTGAAAAAATTGGTGTCTCAAACACCATGTGGGAAACAATCTTTTTTGGCAATTAGAAGCTCTAATTCAAGCTAGGTGTGGAGGAGCTTATTAGTATTAAGAGATGAGTTAAAGCCACAATATCAGCTAGCACTGACCAGAGAGTCCATAGCGTCGTTTTGGACTTCCCCCGGGGTTAGGAAGGGGATGGTTCTTAGAGAAAAGCTCACATACATGGAGATGGCCCAAACTGGAATTCCTTAGCACGCTAAAGCGCTTGATTATGTGCCAAGCGACAAAGTTGTTATGCCTTACTGCAGCAGCCTCAGAGTACGTTTGCTTTGGTAGCATCTTTCCAAGATTAAGATTGATATTGCTAAGCAAGAAGACCTTTTACAAAGAAATAAGAAGAAGAATCAAAACGCCAAAGTGATTTACAAGCTTCTAGTTGGAGGGGAGCCTAACCCATGGCATTCTAGAATTTGGGATAACTCTGGTGATCCCAAGCACAACATGTTAATGTGGAGGGTCCTCAAAGTCGCTCAACTGACTCAAGACAAACCCATTTTCACCGGCCTGCTCACAACTTCTTGCTATTGTTTTTGCAAGAACTCTCATGAATTGAACTATCACCTATTCTTTCAATTCCTTGTCACTTCCACCATCTGGAATGATATTAAAGAGCTATGTATGGTCCAATGTAATGGAACTTCTTCTTCTAATGGTTGGTATCTCATTTTTAAAGCAACAAGATGGAAGAACTACAGAGCTAGAGTGATGTTGCTGGTGTTGAAGGCAACTTGGTATGGAATATGGGGAGAGAGAAATGAAAAGCTCTTTCAGGCTGAGGAGAAAATGATTACCAAGACTAAATTTGAAATTATGAGAGTTATCAAGAAGAGATCAATGGTATAGGGTACATCTAATATCGTTGGTGCATGGGACTGGTTTTTGTATGAGATTGTGCATGCTGCCAGTTTTTAGATGATGTATTTTATGCCTACCATGTCTTATGTTAATGTGTTTTGTTGTTTCTTTTCCTTTACTTTACCTTCTATGTATTCCCTGTAAGCCTTTTTAAGGATTTTTTTTTGATTTGGCCTGGTTTCGAAAGTAATTATCGCAATTAGCCCTGTTTAGAAACTAATATCGATTATAGCCTTGTTTTGGCCAGCTCAGCTCCGAGCTGGCCAAAACATACTGGTGACTTTTCAAAAGTCGCCAGTATATTTTTTTTTTGTTGCCAAAACGAGGGCGACTTTTGGGAAGTCGCCCACTGGCGATTTCCCAAAAGTCGCCCACTTTTTTTTATAAAATATGGGCGACTTCTGGGAAGTCGCCAGTGGGCGACTTCCCAGAAGTCGCCCATTCGGGGCTCTGCAACATAACCAGAGCCCCCCTCCCTTCCTTCCTCATTCTCATCTCCTCCACTTCTCTCCCAAAAACCCCCAATCCCCACATTTCGAAATTTTTGCCCCAAATCGATTAAATTTCGTTTATTTTTCAACAAAATACAAGATGGCAAGCTCTTCAACTTGGAATGAGCCTCAAGGTATGGGAAAATCAAATAGTTTTCAATTTAGGGTTTTGAAGGAATTTGCAAATGATGGTTTTTAATGATTGTTAGCAATCATTGATGGTTGTGGTATCTATGTATGGTTGAAATCATTAGTAAAATGTTGAAAAACAATCCGTAAATTTGTAGTGTTATGTTGAAAAATAATTTTGAGAATAGTGTTATTTTGTATATGTGTAGATTACTCGGAGTTGTTACCTGGACCAATTGATGGATCTGTCCTGTATATGCAACAACGGCATCGAACGAATAATCCGGAATTTATCGCGGTAAAAATCTTATTATTCAAAATGTACATATATATGAAGGTAATGTATGTAACATGTTGAAATTTTTTTTGTGATATATTGACAGGGCAATACTGCAGACAAAACCATAGATCATTCGTCTAAAATGAATAGAGTAACATCTGCTCATCCAGGCGTTATACAGTTGATAGACCAAGCTGGATTTGAACTGGTTTTTAGGGTGGGGCACATCTAGTTAGATCATCATCTTATCACCGCTTTGGTGGATAGATGGAGGCCGGAGACATCGACATTTCACCTACGAGCCGGGGAGATGACGATCACGTTGGGTGATGTTGCGTACTTACTTGGCATACCCATAGACGGTGCTCCGTTGACCAACCCCGATCCAGATGATTATCTTACTTTATGCCAAGAGCTCCTAGGTTTAACTCCTCCAGCTGAGGAGTGGTGGGGAAACGAAATGATACGGACATTATGGTTTAGGGAACAATTTGTGAACGACATTCCAGCAGACGCCACGGAGATTCAGATTGAGCAACGAGCCAGGGCCATTATATTGCATATTATATGCTCGAGGTTGATATGCGATCATTCTAAGACACAGATATGGCTTAGATGGCTTCCTTTTTTAGTAAACTTTGATGTTTGTCGCCAATATTCGTGGGGCAGTGCAGTTCTAGCATATACTTACTGCGAGTTGACTAGGCTTGCTTTGCAAGAGAGCGGAAGCATAGGTGGTTGTGTGAGTCTAGTACAGGTATGTCCATTATTTACTTTCGGCGACCGTTATTCCATATTCTTTTATTCAACCGCAACCTTGTGTTATCTTTTATTTGCAGCTTTGGTGTTGGACTTATCTACCCGTGGGTAGAATAACGATGAGGAGGACGGCGGTTGATTTATCATTGCCATACGGTGCTAGGTATAATTTATTATGTAGTATACTAAGTTTACGTGTTTGGAACTGAGAAGTCACAATTTAATTTTTGTACAGGTGGGTAGGACCTAAAAGCACCGTTTCATCGCCGAGGCATCATGTAGCCTTCTACCGTAATGAGCTCGATGTGCTAGACTATCAGTCTGTGACTTGGACCCCGTACGACGATATGCTTGGACATCTGCCAAACTTATGTACCATTTCCATTCAGCTGTGGACTGCTCGGGTGCCTCTGATTTGCTTTAATGATGTCGCCTATCATCTGCCTGACCGAGTGATGAGGCAGTTTGGTATGGCCCAGCATTTACCGGAACAACCACCGCATTACAGGATCGATATTGAAGCTGGGGAGTTTGCTATGGCAATTGAGACGTGGATCGCGCGCTACGTGCACACGCAGCAGGAACGCGAGTTCACATTGTCCGAAGAAGAATATTTGTCTTGGTACTGGAACATCACGCGTCGATATGTTCTTCGTGCCATCGATCCACCTACAGCGCCTCCTGTTATTGCATACCCTTACACTCCTAGAGCACCTCTCGAAAGGAATGTGGTACGTAGTGCACACGTCGTCTGTATTTCAATATTTGAAATTTATCCTTTATCTTGAATTTTATGTCATGGCAGCCGGACGGCATTTACCGTGCGATAGAAATTGTGGACGAGCTTGCACAAGAGGTTCCTCAAAGGTCGCAGGGAAAATGCTTTAGTGTAAAACGCATCTTGGAAAGTATTTTGGGAAGAAACAAGCTAACACGACCAAGACCGCCTCCACCGCCTCCTCCTCCGCCAGCACAGTTGCTCATCGAACCGCCTCCTCCTCCGCCTCCCACTACTCGTACGTATCAGCGACGTAGACATCGAAAAGGAGCACCTTCATCTCAAGAAACACAGGTTGAAGTTGCTCCCGGTCCATCACAGCCTATTGATCCTACACAAGCAAGTGAAGAGGAGGATTCGCCGGATGAAATTCCACTGTCTATGAGAAAACCAAAACGAACTCCACGAGAACTTCGTAGGTTGAAGAACTGAGGATGGTATAATTTAATGATATGCGTTGTCCGGATTTGTTTTGTTGCATTGGAGGATGTTAATTGTTTGAATTAAATTGTTGAATTGGTTGATGTAGTAATTTGACTTGTGGATGTTTGAGTTTGAATGTAATGTAGAATTATTGGATGTTGTAATTTGTTCAATTATTGGATGATTGAAATGTTGAATTAGTCGTTGTTGAATTAATGCAATTGGTGGTCCATGGTTTCTGTTTTGAAACCCTGCAGTTCTGGGGCGCTTTTTCAAAAGTCGCCAATTGGCGACTTTTGAAAAGTCGCCAGTAGGCGACTTTTCAAAAGGCGCCCTAGAACTGCAGGGTTTCAAAACAGAAACCCAGCCCTTTAACCTTCCTCATAACTTACTTTACCAAATTGCAACTATAGAACCTAAAACCTAACTCACTTCTCTCTTCCACAAATTCAATATTTCCGACGGCAAAACAATATCTTTTTGAGATTTAAAAACACCAAAAGAAGGTAAGATTCATAAGCTCTATTAATTTTGTTTAATCTTTTGCGATTTGCTACAACTCCAACTTTGGTATTTTCAAGAATGGATAATTGGGAGATAGACGACGAGACGATGATGAAAATGTATGACGAATTTGAACAACAACGACGCTCTACGCCGGTTAATGAAGTAAATGTTGCAGTTGATTTCGTCCCCGAAACACAGGTTGAAAACTTGCCCCCCTCTAGGGTTGGCGGTACATCGACAGTGGCCATGGATAGCGGTGAATCAAAACATCAAACACTTCATGGAAGATTAATGGATGTGCTTGCTCGTCGTAACACTAACAATGCTAGTACAAGCCGGACACCGCCTCCGGTACTTTGTTATTGCGGAGATGAATGTAAAGTGGTTGTGTGTCGGAATGAAAGGAATGCGGGCCGATGCTTTTACCGTTGTGAATCGTACGACGATAATAAGATACGTCCAAATCATGTTGACTGTTGTAACTTTTTTAAATGGAAAGATCCAGAAATGTGTCCGAGGGGAGTTGCATACGCCCTTGAGATGCAAGCGGAAAACGCCCGTTTGGAGAAGTTGAACCTACAATATCGCAACGCACTATTGAATAAGGGTGTACCATTCGATAAGTTGAGTCCTCGTACATTGTGGGAGGAGAAGTAAACACAAATGTAATTGTATGGTTGAATTTGTATCGGTAGCTTTCATTTATATGTAACTGTATTATGTACCATTGAATTTGTATCGGCAGCTTTCATTTATATGTAACTGTATTATGTATCATTGAACGAGTATTGTAAAGGTTTACGAAACACTAGCTTACATCTCGAACATAGCACATGAAGTAAAAACACAAACTGTTCGTACATTAACAACATACAGCTTACAAACATCAAAGCAATAATAACACGCATACGAAAACTACATGACTGAATCACAACGGCTCCTTTTGTGACCGTGCATACCACATTTACTGCATCTATTAGGCCTTGGAGGCTGCATCTCGTCCATAACTCCTTTAATTCTAGTTGACTTAGGCCTTCCTGGAGCTCGCCTTGCAGGAGGTGGAAGTACCATTTGACCTTCGTGTGGTGACCAAAACCTTTTATCTCGTACGGGATGAAATTCTCCAGAGTATGCCGCTAGGTAATTCTGAACAGAGTACCAATGTGATGCAAAATCATGATGAGCTCTGTTCGCACCATTGGCCACCGACGAACAAGCAGCCATCACATGAGCGCAGGGGAGATGCTGCAGTAATGGGATGTTGCATGTACATGAACAAGTGCTACCATCGATTATAACTTTGAATTCATCTCCGAAGTAATGAATCACTTGCCATTCAATTTGACTGAAACGGACAATCCAACAACGTCTAGCTTCGCTTGCTCTCTCCGCTATTTTTGCTTCCCATTTTGGCGTGACACGAAGTGTGGAATTCTTAGCCAACTCTCTTCTTTGGAAAAAGTAATCAACGGATCGATAGAAGGTCCGTGCAACAAGTGCTCTAATAGGCAAAGATCTAGCACCCCTAAGTACACCATTAAAACTTTCTGACGCATTAGTCGTCATAACATGAAAACGACCACCATCATCCTTACATAAAGCCCAATTTTCTTCCTTTCCACCCAAACTTCTCTCTATCCAGTTGTGTGCTCTTACACTGGTGGTTTTAATTTCCTCACGAATCTTTATATACTCAATCTCCTCAGAGGCACATGCAGCAGCGTAGAATAAACCGGTCAATCGTTTGTCTTTGAAACCGGCTGCTTGAAAGTTAGCTTTCAAATGTCTGGCACAGTATCTATGTTTATGTGCAGCTAGCCATTTGCTCTGCAACGCTGTAGGTATTCCTTTCATTCTATCAGAAATGAAAGTAATACGACGATTGTTCACGCTGTGAATGAACCTTTGCATGCATGCAAAAAACCAACCCCAACTATCACTGGATTCGGACTCAACGATGGCGAATGCCAAGGGAAATAGCTGATCATTTGCATCAACGGCTGTTGCAACAAGTAAGGTGCCTTTGTATTTTCCATATAGATGTGTACCATCTATGCAAAGCAAAGGTCGACAATGGACAAATCCCTCAATACAAGGCCCAAATGACCAAAATGCACGATCAAAAACTCCATACTCATCAGTTGTCACATGTCCTACACTTCCGGGATTTGTTTTGCATATTTCACCAAAGTATTGTCGAAGGTTGGCATATGACTCTGCCCAATCGCCGTAAATTCGTTCAATTGCCTTGCTCAATGCTCTCCATGCTTTCAGATAGCTAATTTTTATAAATAATTGTTCCTCCATTAGAACTTGCACCGTCCCGGCTGTAATGTTCAAATCAGATTTCACGAAAGGCATGATCTTCGACACCATAAACGATGATGTAGCTTGCCTATGATTTGAGTTCACTATAGGGTTAACACATGTATGATCACTAGGATATTTTTTAATAACCCACCATCCAGCCTGTGTCTTTTTTGAGTCAATAGCATGTATTCTCCAAGGACAACTGTCATCAACGTTGCAAATGGCGGTGTATTTTTCTTTGTTCGACCTTATTGGCTTAAAGGACACCGCATGTAAGATTGACCATTCTGATAGTTGTTGCAGAAATTTAGCTTTACTCTCAAACACCATGCCAACTTTGAAACCAGTTTGTACGCTGCATGATAGAAATAATTCGCTGTTGAAGTTTACATTTGCTACAATTGACTTAGCCATAATTTGTGCACTGCACAAATCATCATCCATCGGGATCTCCATTTCCGGTTCATCGTTGTCCACACAATCTACTTCTGCACCTCCAAAATCATAGTCCAGTGGATCATTGCTTACTTGCATATTTTCCACCCAGGCAGTATCAACCTCTGGTATCGACACAACAGACATACTATCAAGTGCAGGAACATCTACAGCTTGTACATCTTCTTCATCTTCTACATCCATATCATCATTGCACATAGTTTGACCTGCTGGTTCATTCGGTGGTTGGACGTATGACTGTGTAGTAATGTTGTTTGCTGCGCAGCTGCAGTAAATCAATACATCAATTTTAGTTTATTGCTACATACCAACGATTTTGCAAAATATTGCAATATTTAACTTACTTTTGGCTTAAATGGTAAAATTCGGGCGGAGTTGGCTGCATTCGTTCATTTGTACGACTACTCGATGCTCTAGCACTTCTTTGAGTGCAATTCTGAACTGGAGTAAAACTGGACGGGAATACAAAATAGATATAATATTAATATAAATTCAATACAACATATCTCTATGTAATCACGGCTAAACAATACCTCTGACTCATTCGTGGAAAGCTGTCCTGCGTTAAATGTGGATAGGTAAATTGGACATTTGGCTGCAAACTCATGAATGGATGAAACCCATAATACATTTGTTGTTGCCCGTATTGCGATATGTGCTGAGTCGGATTGCTAAAACTAGGTGATGGAATTCCCTGCCCAGTACTCATGTTCCCCACCATTCTAGAATATTGTTCAACGCCCAAATTTGATATAGGTGCCGGTGTTGCTTGCTCTGCAACCGATCTCCTTTTTTTCTCAACAAACAACTCAATAGATTTGGTCGAGGCAGCAAACATTAATTCAACATCCTCGTCGTCAACAATTTTGATTGCTTTGGATCCGGAATCTATTGGCCAATTGCAAACTATTTCAATCTCGTACTCTTCTGGTTTTATCTTTGTTGCTTTATATACCGACTCTTTCAACTGCTCAAAAGTAGATCCTCTTCGAACTTTAGCCGGTTTGTAAGATCCACCAAGATATTTCGCACACATTAAATCGTCAATAACCAATTCACCATCAAAATAGCAGATAGTTGGAATAAAACTAGGAGCCATTCTACATCAAGTAAAAAAAAATTAAGTTTGCAAACTAAATTCAAAACTGAGGGTTTCTACTGCATACCTTGATTGGATTCGACAGTATGACGTTTCCCTACGGCTGTAGTAGATCTTCGAAATCTACTGCTTTTGTTGAAAAATAAACGAAATTTAATCGATTTGGGGCAAAAATTTCGAAATGTGGGGATTGGGGGTTTTTGGGAGAGAAGTGGAGGAGATGAGAATGAGGAAGGAAGGGAGGGGGGGCTCTGGTTATGTTGCAGAGCCCCGAATGGGCGACTTCTGGGAAGTCGCCCACTGGCGACTTCCCAGAAGTCGCCCATATTTTATAAATAAAAGTGGGCGACTTTTGGGAAATCGCCAGTGGGCGACTTCCCAAAAGTCGCCCTCGTTTTGGCAACAAAAAAAATATACTGGCGACTTTTGAAAAGTCGCCAGTATGTTTTGGCCAGCTCGGAGCTGAGCTGGCCAAAACAAGGCTATAATCGATATTAGTTTCTAAACAGAGCTAATTGCGATAATTACTTTCGAAACCAGGCCAAATCCAAAAAAAATCCGCCTTTTTAATTATAATAAAGAGGCGGTAAGGGTCCTCCTAAAACAACCCTGCTTGCCTTCCAAAAAAAATAAACAATTAAATTCCCTTCATAACTTAATTAAATATTAATTATCCCAAAATAACTCTTCTTCCTCAAATACTAATGCATAGAGATACATGCCCAGATAAGCACATGGCCTGCACTTTCCTTCCTTCTCTCCTCCCATTCTCGAGCTACAAACCACGGAATCACGCACCATTAACTTTGATGGACTCCTTTACCCGCATGTTTCCTTCTTGACCCAAAGATATCACACTCGATCCTCCTTAGGCCATCGCGTCTGAAGCAGCTGAGACCCCAAAACCCTAACATAGCGATTCCTTATTCTCGATCAGACCATTTCAAATCACTGCCACCACTTCGCCTTACCATAAGAAGCCCAATACGACCAACCCCAAGGCCTAAAGTTACTTATACCTCACCAATTCCCAACTAGTTCATGTCGAACTAGTCAAACCTAATAAATTAACATCTCATGTGACAAAAGCATATAGGTTTGTAGATCTAGCCGTTACAAACTCAAAGAAACTCATTTTGTATTTTTTTGTTGGGTAGATTATTTGATATTGATTTTTGAATGTTGAGGCTTGGTTTTAAAATATTTACAGGCAAATGGAAAAAAAGAATTAAAAGAAGAGAGACGGAAGGTTGGGAAAATGAAATGGAAATGGCTTAAGTGTTGAATTTTTTTGATTTATAAACGAAATAAATACTTACTTCACTTTCAAGTTAGCCAAAATTTTCAAGCCAACATCATATCAATCGAATCATCATTAATGCTTCAAATTTTAAATTTTATTTGATTTAAAAAGGTTTTGAAAAGATGGTTTCGTACTATTCCGCTACACAATATTCCGTTCGCATACGAATCATGAACGGTAGAAATAAAAATACGATCGTGCACTAAAATTCGACACGGTTATAAATCAACAATAAAATATATAGATTATTTTATTTTATGAAATTTCAAAATACCATCATTTGCCGTAAAATACGTCAAACGAAAATTTAATTATTTTTCAAATTAAAAATTATGGAAAAATCCTGTAAATTCAATTAAAAATACGATAATAAAAATCAAGTCATTTTATTAAAAATTGATTTTCTTATTATTCATTCAAACCATTGATTATTGTAAATAAATTTAGAAAATGAGTCCACCATTATTATTTATTAGTTAAAAAGAGTTAAATAACGCTATTTAATCTATTTAATTAATATTTAATTCACAATTCAAATATTTAAATAATCCCTATATTTGAATATAAGTTATTTTTTTTTAAGCACCTATTATTTAAATATTCACAATTATAATGATAAAATTTCGAGATGTTACAATGATTTTTCATGATTTGAAATTGGTTATAAATGACGTGGAGTTCTTTAGTGACATATGTGGCTTTCACTCATAAAGCTGTATAGTAGAAGAGACATTGATGATATCCGAATTTCAGTTGATTGGACCCCATCAACCAATCGATTGAACATCTTTTAAAATTTGATAGACAATTCAATTAAATAGGCTTAGAGTTTGTTATGTAATAGGGTCCCGGTGACTTGGTAGTATTTCTATGTGATCCGACTGGATGTTCAACCATAGTTATTTCGGAATTGTTGGCATTCACATTCTTCTAGACAACATCATTGCATAAATGATCGGTAATGGAGGCGAATAACATTTATATGATTTGTAATTTGACATCGTCGACGAAGATAGATATTTGGTTGGTTTATGGATGGGTATTGTTGATCTGACATTTTTGTTAACATTACACTACACATGTTTGTTTTGGCTTAGGAAGTTATGGAACACCATGCAAGTAAGTTGTTGTCTCACCATATATATTTTGTGGCGATAGTTATAAGGTGTTAGTACTTGAGTGATAGTTACGAATTCAAATATGTTATTTTGAATTTGGATTAATTTAATGTAGAGTTTACTCAAATAGAGAACATTTTACCACTTGGATGTGACATGGGTTTGACACCATGTTCACTATACTAGGACATCATCTATTCACGATTTTCCTAGATGGAGTTTTGGAGCATTATGCAATTTAGTTCTTAACATTATATTTGTTGGATTGAAATGGCGAGAAGCCACCCGATATTGAGTGTCCCATTCATAGTGTTGAGAAGCATGATGATGAGAAGTTATGTTGTGGGAGATCCACCATTAGTGCATTGATACGAAGGAAAGTATCAAATTTCGGTTTATGTGTGGTAGAAGATATTTTGACCTAAGTGTGTTCCAAGATTATACGAGTATGTATCACCAATGTTGTGGAATGCAGTATTTCAAGTTGTATGGATAAATATGGTTTGAAGGCTCAAGGAAAAAGATATTTTGGTTAGCATGCACTAAAATATCGAGGCGGTTTTTATGAAACATGAGATTCAAATATGATTTGGAAAAATATATTAGATAGATTCTTTCTGACCATCTCTCAGATTGAAAGGGATCTATTTATTCAAGGTAGCTTTTATGGGGAAATGACTTAGGTGTGCATAGTTTATGTTGCATGCCTAGTGCACGTGAATGATGTACGACATAGTCAATCACTTAGACACTATCTCAACTTTCAGATAGGATCACACTTAGATTTAGGATTTTGTTTGTTATGCTTGAATGTTTGAATAGTATATGTTTTCATTTGTTTTAATGTTATGATACGTAAAAAACCTGTAGGTCTCTCGTAGATTGAGAGCATGAAACTTTGGTGATAAAATTATTTAACATTTTTAGCAGTGATGTCATAAATGAAAGGATATCACTTAATTAACTGAAGTTAGAAAGAGAAATTATACCATGTTAACCAGCTTAAGTCACTACCCGATTTCGATATTCTAAGGTGAAATGGGAAATTGTCTAGTAATTCAAGTGATTGATTAGTTGAGGTGATACATTATCCAGTTTTGAGTCGTTTATCGTAGCATTCAAAAGATGAAGTGATATGTATGCTACTGAAATGATCCAAGTGTAATGTATATGCATTTAGGTTTGGTATGGGGCTGTATTTCAACTGCGGCATTTTTAT
This sequence comes from Allium fistulosum, assembly GCA_030737815.1. Taxonomy (NCBI): domain Eukaryota; kingdom Viridiplantae; phylum Streptophyta; class Magnoliopsida; order Asparagales; family Amaryllidaceae; genus Allium; species Allium fistulosum. The sequence continues at coordinate 636,300,753 of CM060907.1, read as the reverse complement.
GCCAAGGCTACTAGTTGTTGTACATTTCGACATTAGATTATTTCAGTTAGTAGCATGAATTATATAAGTTGTAACTATGCATGTACATTAGAGGTTTACGCTTGGGATGAGTATGTATATACTAGTAGTAGAGTTTATTTAGTTAGGTTAGGAAAAGAGATTCGGGCGAGATTGGGAAGTCGAAGAGAGGACCATAACTTTTCATTTTTACTCTTTTTCGTAATACTTTTTCCCCTTTTTTGTTTGTTAGTATAATTAGTTTATTTAGGCATGGTTGAGTGGTTGTTATATGTATATAATTGTTTGATTTGTTTTTTTATGGTAGGAATTATGTTTACTTGATCTTAGTGTGTTTAATATGTCTAAATTTATGCAACTTGCCGATTTATGCATTTACTTTATGATATGTTGAATTGAATGACTTTTGCATACATGTAGAACTTATATGCTCATGCTAGTGTGCTCGCACACATACTTGACATGTCATGTCATTTCATTCATATAGAAGGACCCAATAGATTTATTCTTGCATTTAGTATAATAATCATATGCCATGATCAACATGCATGCATATATATGATGTTATGTGGCCATTTAAGATTCGCCAAGTATGTATATGTATTGTCATAGTTGTTCTGTACATTCTCTAAGATATATGTATGTTACGGCTGTTTTGATGATTGATAATGCATGTCATGTATGTGTATTATTGTGCATATAATAATGATACATGAGATTTCAAGTTTTATTTTCTATCCTTCAAGAATTTCGAGGATGAAATTCTTCTAAAGGGAGGATGTAATATCCAGTAAGTTGCAATAATAATTTTTAAGGATACTTTGGATTTGATTATCAAGGGTAAAAATATATTTTTACAACCAAGGGAATTTGAGGACAAATGTTTTTCACTTCACAGATTAGATTTTTTTGATTAGTTTCGATTATAAGAACATCAGAATCGAAGATCATATGAAGGAGATATAGATGGTTCATATTGTGGGTTTGTAGCGAGTTGAAATCCGATTATTTGGATTTGAAATTTTGAAAGGACTACCCTGTATCTATATAAATCAGAAAAATGCATGTGAAAGATTTTAAAAATTGTTTTCTTTTTCCCAGTTTCTTCTTCCATCTTCTCCAACAAAATTCAATTCACCATAACTCATCCAATTCTCCACTTTTTTAGATAAACCACATATAAAAATGATGAGCAAGGCAAGGGCTTTAAGTATATACTAGTTTTAAGACAAATTGATTGTATTTCAAGATGCCTATTTCTGGATAGCAAGAAGTTTGTCCAAATTACCAAAAAAATTAGTATTTTGATCATTGATTTTGCGAGTGGATCTCATCTCTCTATCATATAATTCTATTATACTCTTATGTAATGTTTTTGATCTATGTCAAAGATAAATTTCCAACTATATAAAGATTATTTACTGTTGTATGCACATAAATTAAATGATTAGACAATCAAGTATATAAATGTTTTATATATGGAAATATAATACAAATCAAAGATTTTTGATGATTAAAATGAATATAATTGGATTAGTATTAAAGAGATGAATGTATAAACGAGTATATGATATATATAAGAGGTTAATTACGTAGATTTTATAAGCATATGGAGATTAGAAGTGATTAGTGTATTAATAAACCATGGTAATGTTAAAATAAGTGATTAGAGAATTTAATTCAATATACCTTAAATGATTCATGATATAGATGCTATCACAATATGAAATATTGCCAAAATGATTATATAATGAAGTATAATTGAATTAGAATAAAAATATAAAAGATTTAAAGTATGATGAAGAAGAAACAAAATAACAAGAATAAAAATATAAATTGGGTTATGTATATTCTACGAAATATACAACCAGTGGTCGACCGTTGTTCGTAGTGGTCAACCACTAACCATTGCAGCGTTGGCCACTGGCTTTTGCAGCAGTTGGCCACTGGCCTTGGCTTGGGCTAGGATGAACCTGGACCCAAGAAGGGCAAAAAAAATAATGCGAGTGTGTTAGGACCAGATTCGTGTATTTGTTCAGATTATTTTGAGGCTACCAACCAAGTATAACCTTGATAGGATGAGACATGTGTATATGATTGGATGTACGTATGTTCAAGTGTATGGAATTGGGTGTATGATGAAGTAGTTGATGTTAAATGATGTATCATTTATTTGTTGATGTTCAGTTGCTCCTATGACTTACCGCGGTGTCACGAGTTTCACATATCGAGTATGTGAACCGTGAGAGAATGAAGACGTTCATATGCATATACGATCTTTGGCAGATTGTACCTAAGACTATGTACATGGGTTGAATGAACAGTGAGCATAGGGTACAATATATTATGTCATTAATATATATTGAAAAATTAGATGTAACACCACCTTAATCGAGTAGTCAACTATGTACATTACTCATTGAATGCGGGTTAGGTAAGTTAAGATATATGACATATGTGTTAGATAGTGATGATGTTATACCGGTATTTTCGTAGTATTTGTGAAATAATTTTGTTTCACTCACTCTAACGTGCATGTCTAACCCCTATCCACATTTTTCTTTGTATCTATCATTGGTAGGTTTTTAGAGTATGGAGTCGTGCCAGTGTAAGTGAAGATGTGGATAACGAAGACATTACACACACACACACACACACACACACATATATATATATATATAATGTATATAATAACATCTGACATTTAGTATTGTATTTTATATGGGTTGGTATTTTATGGATCCATAACTATGAAGTTATAACTATCGACTGGTCAGAATACATGAATAGTTTGATATTATATATTGCTCCTTCCGTTGTGAGTTTTGGATCGTGAGTTAAAATATTATTTACTTGTCTTTATTATAAACCCAACGATCCATTATTTTCAGCTTTTGTGGTTTGAACGTCAATTAGAACATTAAATCAAAGGGTCAAAAAATGGCAGGTCGTTATATTTTTAATCTTATGTTCTACTTTTGAATGCAATCATGTCAATCGTCACTCCATCGGTGCAAACAAGTCTATTAACTTTATTCCTCAACTCCTTGGTATCATAATCTACTACTAGTTTCGGTCTTCGAACATAAGTTAAATCAAGTTTTGTAGATAAATCCTCAATAGCCCTTGGTTCCATTACTGTCCTAGGATTGTGCACATATTTCCTCAAATGCGAAATGTGCCGCTAAACTACTATGTAACTCGAATCTATATGCATGTTTACCAACTCTTTCCTACACAGGAAATGGACCAACATATCTGGGTGTCAATTTTCCTTCCTTTACAAAGTGCATAAAACCTTACATAGGCGAAACCTTCATGAATACATAATCACCCACTACGAACTCTAACTCCTTGCGTCTTTTACTAGCATTGCTTCTCTACTAGATTGTGCGATTTTCATTCAGGAATGAATCAACTATATCTTTTCAATCACATTCCTTACCATATCATGACCAAGCATGAGTCAATATCCATGTCTAACCAACAAAAATGCAACTTACACAGTCTTCTATTTTGCACCTTGAATGGCGCTATACCAATACTCAATTGGTAACTATTATCATATGCCAACTCCAATAGATGCAAACAGTCATCCCAAGACCCTCTGAAATCTTGGACATACACTCTCAGCAAATCCTCTAGAAATTGGTTAACCATTTTCGTTTGACCGTCCGTCAACGGATGGTAAGTTGTACTCATGTTCATTTTTGTGCCAAAGTCCCTGTGGACTTTTCCCGATTTCAATAGTTAAAGAATTTTAATAACTAATAATATTACTCAAAATCCCGTGGAGTCTCGAAACATTTTTCACATATATATTTGTTAAACTAGAAATCATTATCCTCGACTCTACGGGGATAAAGTTGGTGCTCTTAATCAATCTGTCGACTACTATCTATATATTATCATTTCTCGCTCTCGACCCGAACTTAAAATTCATAGAAACTATATCTCACTTTCAAGTCAGTATTTCAAAGGTTGAAGTAATCCGCTCTGCTTATTGTGCTCGATTCTCAATTGTTGATCGCTTGGCACATTATTTGACCTCCATTTTATTCCATTCCCAAAAGAACAAACGCTTCATGTCACGATACATCTTAGTTCCTCCAGGATGAATCGTATGGTTTTTATATAACTAGAACCATTCTCTTAATAAGTAACATCTTCAAATCTTCAATGCAAAGATCACTGCCGCTAACTTTACGGGTTGGATAGCGTATGTCATATGGTCTCAACTACTGAATGCATAAGCTATCACATGATCTTTTTGCATCAACACTACTCAAAACCCTATTCCACGAGCGCTGGTGTAAATAATCAAACCCTGATTCCATTTAGGTATGACTAACACATGAGAATTTGTCAACAAACTTTTCAATTCTTGAAGTGACCTTTCAAACTTACCAGTTTTTTACGAACTTCTTTCTCTTCCTAGTTAACTTCGTCTTAGGGGATGCAATAGATGAGATATCTTTTATAAATCTTTGATACTAGCTAGCTGACCCTAAGAAACTCCTAACTTCTATCGTAGTTCTACATCTCATTACTAATGGTTTCTATCTTCGATGGATCAACATCTAATCCATTTCTTAAAAAAATGACTCATAGACTTAACTTCATGTTTCAAAATGACATACACAAAACATGGCCTTTAGCTCATGCTATCTTAAGGTATCTTAAACAAGTCTAAGGTGAACTTCATGGTCTCGCTTATTCTTAGGGTATATAAAAAAATCATCTATAAAGACCAACACAAATCTATCCAACCAATCGCGAAAGATCCGGCTCATAAGATCCATATAGAACACGGGAGCATTTTCCACTCCAAAGGGCATAATTAACCACTTATATGAGCTGTATCTTGTTCTAAATATGGTCAAGAGAATACTGTCCAAGACTACCATTAGTTAATGGAATCCTATTGCCAAATATAGTAGAGAGAATACTCTACTTGACTCAACTAATTAAACAAGACATGTAAAACCCATATTTTAATATTTAGTATTTAAAATAATAAATCAATTTAATTAAATTAAATGATATCGAACAAATGGCCTAAAAAGTTTTTAAATATGAATGAATTACGACAAAAGACCTATCCTATTGGTATGCATATGAAGAACATATAAATTTTGTGAAATTAGATAAAATGATAGAAAGAGAATAAAAGTTAAAATGGAGTCTAAATGGTAATTTAATCCGAATTTAGCTTTATAATTTCAGAATAAAGCTTTATCCTTTTCATTCCTCATTTTCTTCTTCTTCCCAAAACAAAAAAAAATAGGATTTCCAAATTTATAATCTCCACAACTTCTTCATTTTTTAACTAAAATTATAAATAAATACTCTAAATTTAAGTAAGATGATTTTATGTAAATCTAGCTATTCAGGTTGACGTTTTTGTGAGGATTACTATTGAAATTTTGAAATAAAGAGAGCTTGGAGAGTGGGTTAGCTTGAAGCTTTGGTTTCTTTGGATTAGATGAGTATAATTTATTTTCTATATGCTATGATCACCATTTATATTATTTCTTATTGTTAAATATCAAATGTTGGGTATAGGCTTGATGAATGAAGTTGAACTAGGATTTTAGAGATGATAATCATATTGAATGAATGTTTATCTATGTTTAATAATATATTGAATGTGTTAAAATACATAATAAAGAATGAAATGAATTATCTTGATCGCTGGTTTAGATTAGCATGATTGTTGCTTGGTTCAAAAATGGTTGTATAAGTATAGATTGGGTTAGGATATTTGAGAATGAAATCGTTGGATGAATGTATAAGTTGGGATGAAAATCGAGTGTTAAACTCGAAGGATGTTGAAATGGTATTCATTGCCTCAAATTTTTTCAATAAGTATGAAACAATACTCGTCCAAATGTCAAATGACTTAAACAAGGGCATGAATCCAGTGAAGAGAAGTAACTGCGAAGTGTTTCAATGGCACGGAGGAAAAATTCGAAGAGAAGAGTTGAAAGATGAAGAGAGAAAGAGAAGAAGATGAGATGAACTTCTACTAAAGGAAATTTTATCATAAAGAAAAATATTGGTTATAACAACCATTCAAGCGACTAAATGCCAAATTTAGAAATATGAATTTCAAGGAATTTAGTTACACATAATTTCAATGTAAAGTGGGGGGTAATTCAGACGTTTAGATTTCTTAACTAGAGGTCCGATTTTTTTTGAAAACAGTCACATCTCTATGCGTAATCAAGAGCATCATTGGCCAGTAAAAGCCTTGCCTTAATATTTTCAAATTTATGTCCTATATAATGGTCTCCGCATATACCATCTAGGCTTCTTCTATTAATTGTAACCCTTCGATGTTGGTTACTGAAAAAGTTAGCAGCATGCCCTAGGGGCAATTATGTGATTTGTTACATATATCTAACTCTATAGTCGATTTTGTTCATACTAATAGTGTTTTTTTTATATGCTTTGTTATATTGTGATATAATTAATTAAATAATTAATTTAAAGTATATAGTAAAAAAATCCTTAAACGAATGTTATATGATATAGTTGCAAATAGTTGCAATCATGAGTAACTAATCACAAAATAAAATGATTTGTTTTAAATATTCCTGGTCAAGACGTTCAAAAAAGGATATCGATACATCCGCTGAGACCAAAATATGTAATGCTCTACAAAGTTGGATAATGTATTACTCATGGCTGCTGGGGAAACTAAGGGGTTACATACTTGTGGTTATTAGATAACTTGGAATGACTCATCCAAGAGTTTCCTGTAGGTAATAATAACTAGGTCAAATAGGAAATCTCAAGGTGATGATGTTACACAGTTCAATGTGAATATCATTGAACTTTAATGTGAATACCCTCCTTTGATTATAGTTGAATCATGGCATGGCAATCCATTAAGCGACTATAGTTGTGTCTGAGTTAAAATATTTGAAGTGAACACTATTCAATAAAGAATTTGTCTTCTCAGTTGTATGAGGTTGGTACCACGGTCAACTGTAGTCAACTCAAACTCAAAATCTCCGATAGAGTAGTTCGGTTAATAATAAATATTATTATTGAAGCAAGGACTTTGTTTATGGACTAACTAAATTGAACAAAGTTAATGTTAAATTTTTGACCAAAACTCAATTCCATAAATATTTAAAGTAATATTGTGTTGACAAAGAGAATGCGTGTAAATAACTGTTACTAAAAGGTATTCCTTTAGAAAATGTGAAATTGGATTTTAACAAAAAGATCCATAAGCGATGAATTTAACCAATCTATCATACCACTAGCTAGGTGATGCGTGAATGTTAATACTTAAATTGTTTAATATGAATCGTTGATTGAATTCACACCTCTAAGTCACACAATTGCATTTGTGAATTCTCAAAAAAAAACCACATGATTTAATTAATTTATAAAATTTTATAAATTTGTTAAATTAATTAATATTTGAGAAACGTCAATTATTATTAATTTATTTGATGTTTTGAATGTTATTGGTAATTATTTAAATGCTTATATAAAGAGTATATTTGCATACATCAATATATGATATCAGTTTGCCTTTTAAACATGGTTTAAATAATGAATAATTACATGGAGGGTTTTTGGAAACTTTGCTTATTAGTAAGGCAAGCTAGAGCCGGCTATAGGCTGAGGAAATGAGAGGATTGAATAATTGAAATTTCAAAGAGAATTGAATAAGGACATTTAATGAGAAGAATGAGAAAGGTTCCTTTTATCCCATTAAAAACAAATCTCCTCATCCATTTTCTTTTTTTTATAGAAGAACTTTCCTCCTCCTCTCCCGAATCATGGCCGCCGTTCTTTTTCCCTAAATTGAAAAAACCAACTTAAAATCAAACAACAAATTTAGTTAAAAACAAGGTGGTTCATCCTTCTTTTGCAAAGTTGGGTGCATATTCAATTGAAAATCAATGAAGAAGTCAAAAGTCAAGGTGTGACAAAGGGCAAGGTTTTAAGGAATGATTTCTTTGTTTTTAATCCATTAATGATGTTCAAAACTAATCTAGTTCACACATATGTGAATCGATTGTCACTTATTGAATTTTTCAAAATTATCTTGTATGTTGCGATTAAATGCAAAAGCCATCTTATGTATGTTTTTATTTTGAATGGTTATATTATTTTGATTAGATCTGAAATCATTAGTTGTTACAGACTTAATATGTTATAACTTTTTTATTATCATCACAATTGTTAGTTGCCTAACTAAAAACTATTTATGTTTGATCCATTTGTGTTTTAAAAACTTATTTTATTTGTTTGTTGGATTTGAGATTAGTTATTATTGTAGATATAATTTGCTGCAATGATATTTTCTACTATTATTACAATTTAATTCTCTTATAATCATGGTGTTAATATTTGTTTAATTGAATCATGTATATATGTATACACACACACACACACACTTCATCTTCATGTTTTAAATAATAAACAATATTGTGACGACCCACCTTTCTGACCCCTGAGAACAACACTTAACACTTCCTCGGTGTTTGCGTGCCATTGCCCAAGCATCCGAAAGACGAGTTGTCGTGGGGTAAAATAAAAGAACATAACAGAAAAATCTTACAACGGGATGGTTAAATATAATACAACAATAATATAGTACATAAGGTTACTCCTTAACATGGAGTTATCAGAGTTATACAAAAGTATTACTACTATCAGCCTAGATAGTTATATACCCTGCCATTACACTTGCTGGTACAAAATACATACATAATAATATAACAGCGGAAACAGATAACTAGATAGATAAGGAGCCTCCTGCTCGTCCATCATCTTCAAAGAGCCCAAAGAAACTTGCTACTCTTGAACTACACAAATATAATCGAGTACCCGAAAGTTTATGGGAACAAACAACTCGAGTTAGAAAATAAGTCTGGTATATGAGTAAAACTCTAAACAAGGGGTGGAAATAAAAAATAATATGTGAGACCACGCCACCATTTGCAGAATGGGGTCCCCTCACAATAACAACATCCAACCAAAAGTAATAGACACAAATAATTAAACATTGTGAAGTGTGCAAGACACTTTCTGATGCAATTGAGAAAGAATTAAATTCAAAGGGTTTGAATCATAAGCAAGGAAAGGGAAATTTTCTAACAAATGACTAGGAGCGTATGCCCCCCCTTACCAAAAGTATACCTCTAGAAAATATACTCGAGAGGGTCATATACTCTGTGACTCTCTCGAAACTCCAATCCAGACTCCACCAACCTTACTAAGAATCTGAGTATTTCACATCTTAGTGCGCATATATTCAAAACCCATCTAGAGCGGATGTGATATACCCTAATGGGAGCAGCCCCACATATCTTGGCCCTCACTCACATTTTGGTTTAAGTCATTTCCAATGAAGGATATCAATGGTCAAATGAACAACATGTCATCTTAAATTGTGATACACAAAGAAAAAAGCTGAATCGATAGTCAATAAATCAACTATCAGGAATATTTAAAATGATCATATATGGAAATTAAATCTCATATTATTACCACAACTCATAGATTTCAAACCTGTACTATTTTCGAGGTTGAAAATGCAGTCAAGCAAGAGCAGGTAGTGTTACCTTTAGGCAATGCCTTACGATATTTTTAACTTTCGAGATAGAGACGAGTTTCCAAACCTCGATGTTTTATGCTAACAATATTTTTAAATCCTTTTCATATAAGCGATATTGTTTACGGAAATTAAATTCCTTATCCTTTTTGTAACCGAATCGACTTTTAACTTTTAAAACCAAACTTATGCTGGGATTTCACATTTCAAATATTAACTTTAAACAACATTGTTGAAATTGGTTAATTTACATTAGCCATGATTAATTACTTCAATTATCATTATTTAAAATGATTTATTAACCTTAAACGTGATTAATTATCTCTAACACCATTATTTGGAATGGTTAATTAATCTTAATCATCATTATTAGGATGATTAATCAACTTTAAAACACCATTATTAAAATGATTAATTAACCTTAAAACATCATTATTAAAGTGATTAATTAATTTTAAACCATCATTATTAAAATAATTAATTAACCTTTAAAACATCATTATTAAATTGGTTAATTAATCTTAAAACATCATTAATAAAATGATTAATTAACTTTAATATATCATTATTGGAATGATTAATTAACCTTAAACATCATTAGTTAAAATGATTAATTAATTTTAAACATCATTAATAAAATGATTAATTAACTTTAAACCCATAATTATTTAAATAATTAATTAACCTCAAACATCATTATTTAAAATGATTAATTAATTTTAAACATCACTAATAAAACGATTAATTAATTTAAACACATCATTATTTGAATAATTAATTAACTTTGTAAAAGCCCAAGCATAAGGTTAAACAAAATAATTTCCAAAGAGATGAAATTTTGAAAGTGCTGATATAGCGATAGTCGATATACATACAGTTTCATAAACACTTTCATATGTCATCAATTCATCCAAGCATCACATAACATAAGTATCTACAAATATACGAAGGCAGGTAACAACTATACAACATGGAGAGAGCATCAATTATATTATTTAAACTTTTTCGACCAATCTCAAGTCACATATTAACTACTAAAGACGTCATTTTTTTAAAAGCGGAAACCACGCCAACAATCATCACTTTATAACACACATAAGTAAGTAACTAGCAACCATTATTATCAAGCATGACAAAGTTTAAAACTTTAGTTTATAAAGGTGACATTTTTCTCACCAAAAAGAAACCAAATTAAGTTAAACTAACACCACGCCTTGAATCGACACTCGAACTTGGTTTTTCTTTGTGAAAGCTTGAATTTTTTGAGCCTAAAAGGGCTTGTTGGGTTTGGCCATGGTCAATATAGGCTCAGCTATGTGTGGATTGAGTGGTATTGGGCTTTTTTGTGGAATATATGAGGTGTAGAGAGGAAAGCAAGGAATTTTAACAATTTTTCTTAAGGGGAAAGGGGAAATGATGTGATTTTAAATTTTTAAATCTTTTGGAAGCCATGGAAGAGCTTGGAAAGCTTAAGAATGAAGATGAGTTTTTTTGAAAATGAGAGAATGAAAATGAAAATGGAAAAAGGGAAGTTGCTTTTATATAAAATTGATCAAGGATATTACCATTCTACCCTTAATGACTTTCAAAGTACACTACTCTCCACATTTATTTTTCCACATCACCATGCACACTGTTGCCTTGTTCTACATGTCACCAACAAGACCTTCCATCACTTTCACCACTTCACTTGAATAGATGTTTCCTTTTTACATTTTTTTTCTTTTTAAAATTTTTAAAATAAAAGTCAACTTTACCTTTTTATTTAAGGCAAATATTTAACCTCATTTTATCTCTAACCATTTCATATGTGTTTTATATAAATGTATACACATATACACTTGTGCACACAACATATTCTGACAACTTTTAGACAATGAAAAGTCAAAAATCCAAAAAACGATTTTCGGTCATATTTTTCGATTTTTCTTCGAACGAATTATTTTTATAAACCAAATTTTAAAACGATCTCACCATCTTTAGTTATAATTAAAAAGAGATTTATTTGAGTTATAGAACCCATTATTTGAATATTTATAAATATTTTAAATATTCAAATTTAAAGTGATTAAATTACGGATCGTTACATCCTCCTCCCCTTATAGGAAATTTGGTCGCTGAAATTAATTATATACAATATAAGATCTCAAAAGAAACCTAAATAATATCATTCAATCAAACTAGTACAAAGAAAGTGAATTCACCATGACTGGTGAGTACACTAAAAATATACAATCAAATACAAACAACTATGACAACAACTCAGGATAAGAATCCCTAATATAGTCCTCAGTTTCCTAAGTACAATCTCTATCTTCCTCACTCCACTGAACCTTAACAAGATTCACATCCGTCATCCTCAGCCGCTTTATATCTCAAGCGATGATATGAATAGGCCCCCTAAGAACAGTCAGGTTAGGCTGAACTTCTAAATCCACTTGTCGTGCTAGTCCCACTACCGTCGAAGGGTTGTGTACATTTTTACACATATGAGATACATGACATACGTTATGCACATTCGATAGGCTATTTGATAACTTCATTCTATATGCAAGTTTACTAATTCGGTCCAGTATAGGAAAAGGGCCAATAAATCGAGAGGCTGGCTTCCTTGCTTTCCCAAACCTCACAACACTTCTCAACGGAGAGACCTTTGCAAACACCGAATCTCCAACAGAGAAATCAAGATCCCTATGCCTTCGATTCGCATAACACTTCTATTGATCCTATCCTTCCTTCATCTTCCTTTTGATATCAGCTACCTTCTCATTGGCTTCTAAGATCATGTTGGGCCCAAGAACAATTCTATCACCAAACTCAACCCAACATAAAGGAGAATGACACAAACAACCATATAAAGCTTCGAAAGGGGTCAAGCCAATACTTGCCTGATAGCTATTTTTGTAAGTGAATTCGACCAAGGGTAAATGATCTTCCCAAGAACCTCTGAATTCAAGGATGCACGCTCGGAACAAATCTTCCAAGATCCGGTTCACTCTCTCTATCTGCCCATCTTTCTGGGGAGGTAAGCTGTACTTAGACTCAGCTCGATCTGTATGGCAGTTTGCATTCCTTCCCAGAACTTGCTAGTGAATATCGGGTCTCGGTCACTTACGATACTACAAGGAATACCATGGAGCCTTATAATCTTCTTCACATACAAACTTGCCAACTTGCAGCAGTACTAGTTGGCTTAACTAGAATGAAATGAGCACTTTTAGTCAGCCGATTGACTATAACCCAAATGCCTTTGTTCCCTTTTCTTGACCTAGGAACTCCATCAATAAAGTCCATAGAGATCTTCTCCCACTTTCACTTCGGGATCTTAAGTGGCTGAAGCAGTTTAACTAACTTTTGTTGGTCACTCTTAATCTACTGCCAGTTTGTACACTGACTCACAAAGATTGAAACATCTCTCTTTATCCTCTTCTACCAGAATACTCTCTTCATATCTTTGAACATCTCTGTCACTCCTGGATGGAAAGATAACTTTGAACGGTGGCATTCGGCTAACACTTCTTCCCTAACTTTATTAACATTTAGAACACAAATGCGCTCGTTCATTTTCAATACGCCTCGGGAATCAATCTCAAAGCTAGAAACAATATCTTCTTGAACATCCTTCTTTAGTCAAGACAAAATAGGATCTGCCTCTTAACTAGATGCAATCCCATCAATATCGGCTTAAGTTATAAGTTTTCAACCATTGAAATATTCCAACTCAACGCATCCGCAATAGTATTTGCTTTCCCAGCGTATAAACAATCTCCAAATCATAAGAAGTAAGAAGCTCCACCTATCTTTGCTGCTTCACAATCAAATCTTTCTAGGTAAAAAGATATTTTAAGGATTTGTGGTCCGTGTATAACTCAAACTTTTCACCCATAAGATATCTAGCTTCAGTTATCGACTCACATAGGCTATAAACTTCCCATGCTACATCAAAACTACCCTTAAACTGGTATTACAAGCATCCGTATATACTATTAACCTCCACTCCCATCTGGGATGGTTAAAACAGAAGCGCTAGTCAACTTCTCCTTCAATTCATTGAATGCTTGATCACACTGAGGTGTCCACACGAACTTAACATCTTTCTTTGTTAACTTCGTCAAATGAGAAGCAATCTTTGAGAAGTCTTTGATGAACCTTCAGTAAAAACCAGCCAATCCCAAGTTCTAACTTCTATCGCTCTTACGGGCTTCTTCCAGTCTTGAACTGCAATAACTTTAGCCAGATCAACAGATATCCCTTCTCCCAATACAACATGCCCTAGAAACCTAACTTCGGATTTTCAAAAATGGCACTTAGAAAATTTAACCTTCAACACATGGCTTCTTAAGGTATTGAGTACGACGAGGAGATGTTACTTGTGCTCCTCCTCCATTTTTGAATAGGAAAGAATGTCATCAAAAAAGATAAGGACAAATTTATTAAGAACGTCTCCAATTACTCGATTCATTAAGTCCACAAAATTAGCGGCTGCATTACTTAGCCCAAACAGCATAACTAACAACTCGTAGAAACTATCCGGAGTCCTAAAAGCTATTAAGGGCATACTCTCCTTTGCTATCCTTAATTGGTGAAAATCGGTGGTAATATCCAATTGAGAAAATATTCAAGTGCTATGGAGCTGATAAAATATGTCGTTGATCCTTGGTAAAGGGTTTTTATTCTTGATAGTCCTTTTATTTAACTCCCGACAGTCTACACATAACTTTAGAGAACCATCCGCTTTCGTGACAAAGACGACTAGTGATCCCCAACTCGAGGTACTACGTCTTATCAAACCCTTTTGCAGCAAGTCAATTTTCTAGCTTTCCAACTCCCTCTTCTCTTTCAGAGCCAACCTTCAAGGAGGTTGTACAATAGTTCTAGTTCCTAGAATCAAATCAATACAGAACTCCACTTCGTGGTGAGAAGATAAACATTGCACTTCTCCAGATATATCAGTGAAATCCTGGAAAACCGGTATATCCCTAAGCTCCTCTTTAGCTACTTCAAGTGAATACAGAAAACTACTTATTAACTCGTTAGGCTTCTCACAACATATATCTACACCAACATCTCCAACATCTCTAACTTTTACAATCCTTCGATCACAATCCAAGATCGCTCTAAACTTAGACAACCAATCCATTCCTAATAACAGCCCAAAACCCGAGAACCTAAGAACAAGCAAATCAAAGGGAAAGAAATAATTTCGGCAAGAAATAGGGACATGTAGACACATAGTGTCAAGACTTGTTGGACTCCCAATAGGGTTCGACACATTAAGGGGATTACTAAAATGGATGGGTTTAAGGTTAAGTCTATCAACAGGATCAACTAAAATAAAACTATGGAAAGCACCCTATCAAATAATACACCTATAGGAATATCATAGATGGATAATGTACCTTGCAAGCATGCTTCCCCTTTTTCCCTGAAGAAGTGGATGGCATCTTCTTAATAGCAACATGTCCTTGCGACCCCTTCTTTAGAAATGGGCACTCATTTTTCATGTATCCTTGCTTGAGACAATTGTAGTAGATTGGATCGCTTGGGGGGGGTCAATGCATTGATTTGCAAAGTGATCCATCATGTTACATTTGAAACAAAGAATTTTGGACCAATCACATTGCTTCTTTTGTGCTAGTGTCCCACCTCCGGGTTTCTTTCCTGACCACCGCTTCTTTCCTTTATGCTTGAAATTTGACTTGCCACCAACTAGTATCGCCGATAAGGCTTGGCACTAAGTACTGGCACAACTCCCTTCTGGACTTCTTCCTTAATATTAAGAGCTTCAAACCTCAAAGCCATATTGATAAGGTTGGTAAATGTACCAGTAAGATGATTGGTCATTTCTGTCTGGAACTTTGGTCGCATCCCATTCACAAACATTTCATTCTTTTTGAGCGGTGTGTCTATCAATCCAAGTCTGAAATGGTATAAAGCGTTAAACTTATGCTCATACCACACCACTGTCATATCACCTTGCTTTAAATCCAAGAGACTCTTAAACAACTGAGTCCTTTCAGTATCTGGGATAAACAGTGCTTAAAAAACTTCCTTAAATTGTTCCCAAGAAAACTCCTCCTCTGGAGTATTAGCTGTTACTGAATCCCACCAATCCATCGTTGACTTCTGAAGTTGCCACAATGCGAACAGTTATTTCTTCGCATCTTCCAACCGAAGGTCTCCAAATACCATTTCACAAGATCTAAGCCACGTCTGCACTCCAAGAATGTCTTCAGTTCCATAGAAAGATTTCCCACCTAATGTGGTAAAATTCTTGTGCAATGTCGCAAAGTTCATAGGAGGTTGAACTTGCACTACCACTTCCTCCATTGGATCTACAACTGGCATAGTAGCATTTCTAGGTACTGATTTTGGTAGCCGTGCTAGTTCCAAATCCTCTCCTTGCTCCTCTTCTTGTATCCACCTTCCATTACCTAAACAAACAAACATGTATCTTTAGAATACAAGAATGGGATTAATATGGTTTAAGGAAACAACACCAAAGGATCTAAAACGAGACTTTAGTGGACAAATATTATTATTATTAAAAAAGTACAAATACACTCTCTCAAGATTAACTCATTCTTAGGCATCACTTACCCTATCTCTAATAAGTTGTACCCCAATCAGGCTAAGGTGTTCGCTCAACCAAAGCTTTGATATCAACTGCAACAACCCACCTTTTCGACCCCAGAGAATGACACTTAACACATCCTCGGTGTTCGTATGCCGCTGCCTAAGCACCGAAAGACGAGTTGTCGTGGAGTAAAATAAAAGAACAGAATAGAAAAATCTTACAATGGAACAATTTATAATACAACAATAATATAGTACATAAGGTTACTCTTTAACATGGATTTATCAAAGTTAAACAAAAGTACTACTGCTATCAGCCTAAGCAGTTATACACCCTGTCTTTACATTTGTTGGTACAAAATATATACATAATTAATATAACAGTGGAATAGATAGATAGATAAGGAGCCTCCTGCTCATCCATTGACTTCAGCCCAAAGAAACCTGCTACTCTCGGACTACTCAAATATTATAGAGTACCGAGAGTTTATGGGAAAAAACAACTCGGTTCAGACAATAAGTTTGATATGAGTAAAACTCTAAACAAAGGGTGGAATTAAACAACAATATATGAGACTAGACCACCATCTGAGCAACGGGTTTCTCCTCACAATAACAACATCCAACCACAAGTGATGGACATAAATAATTAAACATCGCAATGCATGCAAGACGCATTTCGATGCAATTGAGAAAAAAATAAATTTAAAGGGTTTGAAGGAAAGGGAAATTTTCCAATAAATAATTAGGAGGATGTGCCCCATTACCGAAAGTATACCTCTAGAAAATATACTTGAGAGGGTCATATACTCTGTGACTCTCTCTAGAACTCCAAGCCGGACTCCGCCAACCTTATCGAGAATCCAAGTATTTCACATCTCAGTGCGCATATATCCAAAACCTATATAGAGTGGATGTGATAATACCTTAATTGGAGCAATCCCACATAGCTTGGCCCCCACTCGCTTTCTGGTTTTAGTCATTTCCGATAAAGGATATCGATGCTCAAATGAGCAACAAATCGTCTTAAATTAATGATACATAAAGAAGAAAGCCGAATCGATAGTCTATAAATCAACTATCAGGAATATTTAAAATGATCGTGTATGGAAATTAAATCTCATATTCTTACCACTACTTGTGGATTTCAAACTTGTACTATTTCTGGGTTGAAAATGAAGTCGAGCAAGTGAAGGTAGTGTTACCTCTAGGCATTGCCTTGACGACATGTTTAACTTTCGACATAGAGACAAGTTTCCATAACACGACGATTACTGCTAAGAGTATGTCTAAATCCTTTCCATATAAGCGATATCGTTTACGTAAATTAAATTCCTTATCCTTTTTGTAATCGAATCGACTTTTAACTTTTAAAATAAAACTTGTGCTGGGATTTCACATTTCAAATATTAACTTCAAACAACATTATTGAAATCGGTTAGTTTACTTTAACCATGATTAATCACTTCAATTATCATTATTTAAAATGATTTATTAACTTTAAACATGATTATTATTTCTAACACCATTATTTGAAATGGTTAATTAACCTAAATAATCATTATTGTGATGATTAATAAACTTTAAAACACCATTATTAAAATGACTAATTAACCTTAAAACATCATTATTAAAGTGATTAATTAATTTTAAACCACATTATTAAAATGATTAGTTAACCTTAAAACATCATTATTAAAGTGATTAATTAATCTTAAAACATCATTAATAAAATGATTAATTAACTTCATTCTATCATAATTTAAATGATTAATTAACCTTAAACATCATTAGTTAAAATGATTAATTAATTAATTTAACCATCATTAATAAAATGATTAATTAACTTTAAACCCTTCATTATTTAAATAATTAATTAACCTTAAACAATATGTGTGCTCTCCTCTACTTTAGAGGATCACACATTTCTCTCAAAAAAATTAACCTTAAACAACATTATTTAAATGATTAATTAATTTTAAACATCATTAATAAAATGATTAATTAATTTAAACACATCATTATTTGAATAATTAAGTAACTTCGTAAAAACCCAAGCACAAGGTTAAACAAAATGATTTTCCAAAGAGGTGAAATTTTGAAAGTGCCAATATAGCGCTAGTCGTAATACATACACTTTCGTAAGCACTTTCATATGTCATTTATTTATCCAAGCGTCACATAACATAAGTATATACATATATACAAAGGCAAGTAACAATTATACAACATAGAGAGAGCATCACTTATATTATTTACTTAAACTTTTTTGACCAATCTCAAGTCACTTATTAACTACTAAAGATGTCATTTTAAAAAAAAAGTGGAAACCAAGCCAACAATCATCACTTTCTAACACACATAAAACAAGTAACTAGCAACCATTATTATCAACCATAACAAAGTTTGAAAACTTTAGTTTATAAATGTGAGATTTTGCTCACCAAAAAGCAACTAAATCAAGTCAAACTAACACCACGCCTTGAGTCGATACCCGAACTTGGTTATTATTTGTGAAATTTGAATTTTCGAGCCTAAAAGGGTTAGTTGGGTTCGTCCTTGGTCAATATAGGCTCAGCCATGTATGGTTTGAGTTGTATTAGGCTTTGATGTGGAGTATGAGGTGTAGAGAGGAAAACAAGGAGTTTTAAAAAAATTTCTTAAGGGAAAAGATGTGATTTTTAAATTTTTAACACTTTTTGGAAGCCATGGAAGAGGTTGGAAAGCTTAGGAAAGAAGATAAATGTTTTTGAAAATGAGAGAATGAAAATGGAAAAAGGGAAATTGTTTTTATATAAAATTGATTAAGGAAATTACCTTTCTACCCTTAATGATTTTCACAGTACACGACCCTCCACATTTCTTTTGCCACATCACCATCCTCTCCCTTTCCTTGTTCTACATGTTACCAACAGGCATAATCCACCATATTCCATCACTTCACCACTTCACTTGATAAGATGTTTCCTTTTTACATATTGTTTTCTTTTAAACTTTTTGAAATAAAAGTCAATTTTACCTTATTTACTTAAGATAAATATTTAACCTCATTTTATCTCTAACCATTTCATATATGATTTATATAAATGTGAAAACATGTACACTTGTGCACTTTTCGACAACTTTTAGACCATTAAAAGTCGAAAATCTGAAAAATGATTTTTGGTCACATTTTCGGTTTTTCTTCGGACTAATTATTTTTGTAAACCAAATTTTAAAACAATCTCACCATCATTAGTTATTATTAATAAGAGGTTTACTTGAGTTATAAAATCCATTATTTAAATATTTAAATATTTTGAATATTCAAATTTAAAGTGATTAAATTATTGGTCGTTACAAATATCAGGTTAAACCTTTTATTAGATCAATTTGTTTTAAATTAACATATTTAATTTCATTGCTTAGGAAAGTATAAGTTTTGAAATTAATCTCAGTTTAATATATACATATACGTGTATATAAACGTATATGTGTTGTTGAATTAATCATGTCATTGGAACAACACATTAAATTGTGACAAAAGTTTAATTTTTATTTATGTTGATTGTTTGTATTTTTAGATCTGCAATTATAAAGGGTTTGGATATTTTGTTGTGATTAAGTATCGATTTTTATATGGTGTTAAATCTATTATTGTAATAGAGTTTAAAGAAAAATAAAAAAGGTTTAAGACATTATTTTATATTATTGTCTTTTAATCCTGATTCGATTAAATCTTGATCTAACATACAATTTCATCTTCATCTTCATCTTTCTAGTTTTTTTTGAAATGCCAAATTTTACATAGATTTCTTTACATAATATTATATATGTAGATATATTAAAATATATAAGTGGCAATAAAATATCACATACACACACACACACATATATGTATATATATATATATCAGTGTGTGTGTGTGTGTGTCTATATACGTATATGTGTGTGTGTATCGCAAGGATCTACAACACCTCATTTTTGCTACACCTCAAATCCCCTCTGATTTCAACTACAAGTTCTGAATTAAATAATAGAATGAAATGATAAGAGAGAGAAACTATTATTATTTAATTCGGAATGTGTGGTTAAAATCAGGGAGGATTTGAGGTGTACATAATTTCATATATGTACATATATTAAAATATACAAGTGGTAATAAAATATCATATATATATACCTGTATGTGTGGAGGGCAAGGATCTACTACACCTCAAATCCCCTCCAATTTCATAAGGTGTTCCGAATTAAATTATAAAATGAAGTGACAAGGGAGATAAACTATATTTATTTAATTCAGAATGTATAGTTGAAATCAGAGGGGATTTGAGGTATAGAAAAAATGAGGTGTAGCCTATCCTTATCTTATATATGTATATGTGTGTATGATACTATTAATATGTGTATACAAACTATATACACATATAGTAGTATACTCAAACATATGTATATACTTATGGATTTGTATTCCCGATATGCATGTGAATTTATTACCCGTATACGCAAGTATAATATATATGTGTATGCAGTAAATATAAATCCTAATATCTATATGTGTATATATATTGTTATACACTTTTTCATATTATATTTTGTTATGTTGTTATATCATAGAATACATATATGATACATTCAAAAATTAACCATTTAGTTTAATTAATTAATATGACTAATTAACAAATATAAAATAAAGTTATATGAATATGATTTTATTTAATAACTAGATTGGATCTACTGCAAACCATCAGACTTCATAAGCCTACTATGATCCAAACAAGGAATTTTTTTGAATTCTACCTATTTCACCCATTGTAGACCGGCATGGTTCCTTTTAATGGTAATAGGGCCCAATAGCTTATGCGGTCTAAATTAGTCAACACATGGAACAATTAACTAAGCCTATCTATCCAACGCGTGTCTTAGAAAAGTAGTGTCTAAGCTTGGGTATGAATAATCAAGTATTCTACCTTTCTTGTCTATTGGCATGCCTAAGTGATAGAAAAAGCCTAAAAGGTTGACCTAAATGGAAGGCCAAAATTGATTTTGGCCTCGGACTGATTTTCAGATTCAAGTTTGAAAATTTAAAACATATTTTAAAATTTAAAAGTTAAGTTTAAAATATAAAATAATTTTTATAAATGTTATAAAACTAAAAATTTGAATTTTTAAAAAATGTTTTCAAAATGAATTTAATATTTTCAAAAAATTTATTTAATATTTAACTAAGTGGATTATCTAAATAACTAATTAATAAAAAGTTAATTAATTAAAAATGAACATATATAATAATATATGTATATGTATTTATCTTGAATTGGTTAAGATAAATTATAAATTAAATTTTCGAATTATTGAAGACACTTAACTAAAAATATTTTAATTGAATATATGATTTATTTGATAAATAAATTAATGAAATGTTAATTAAAAAAACTTGTATATATAATGATATATGCTTATATTTATAATTGTTACAATCCTATATTTATCTTAAATTTGTTTAAGATGGATAATTTAAATTTTTATTTAATTTAAATATTTAATTGAATTTTGTAATTAAATAAAAGAATTTATCAAATAAAAATAATTGAATGTTAATTGATTAATATGTATTCATATTTTAGTATGTATATATTAACAAACTGTAAATGTTAGTTGATTGAATATCTTAAATAGTTTAAGAGAATAAAATAATATTTTAGAAATTTTATGTTAAATAAAATAAATTAACTAAATGTAATTTAATAAATAAGAATTAAAATTAATTAAATATGATTTAATTTATAAGATACATACATATATATTATATAAGTTAATTAAATTATAAAACTTATAAGTAATTAAAACTTATATAACTATATATGTTTAAACATAAGTGTAGCTATAAGAACCCAACTTAGGTTTTTGAAATAAGTATTTGTAAAGTACGTATACCGTGATTTCAGATGTGTTCGACACTTAAATTCTGATGGTATTTCATAAGAAATACATTGTTCCTAAAATTGATATCACTCAATATATATATATATATATGTATATATGTATATATATATATTAAAGATTATCAATCCTTGATGTATAAGTTGTTCTCTACCATTTACATATTAATAAATTACTTACATGCTCTTTAGTTGTTGGTATTGCTTAAACTAAGGATGTTATGTGTAGTACTATTAAAATATTGACCAGGTGAGGTAAGATTAGGGCTGTTATGGTAATGGTTACCGTTACCATTTCACAAATACCATTACCGTACCATTTTTACTGGTAAGCGAAAATTGCTTACCGTTACCGTTACCGATAGGCTGGTATACCGAAGACTGGTATACCGATAATCTGGTAACCATTACACTAGTAATGGTAAATTACCGTTTGTCTAAAAAAGGTTAGTAACATAACACGTATTCCCACCATAACGGTGCTTCATTATACAATTTATAGTGTTACTTAATAAAAACATAAATAAGAAAGAACTGAAGTGTACTTAACATTATTTCACCTGGTTAATAAACTAAATTTAATCATTTGCTTGGTTCTAAATGCCTATAATAAAGCATGTTGCTGAATATACATGTATTATAAATTGACTGGTAATGGTAAATTTACCGTTACTGTAACAGCCCTAGGTAAGATACATGCAAATATTTATTGACAGTCCTCAAGGCACGTGCATCTGGTCGAGATGAGATTAGGTCAAAGACCATGGGTTAGGAGTTGTATATGATACAACCAATAAAGTGTTATACATCACTTAAGAGCCTATGATTTGTTGAAAATCCTCAAGGCCAGAATCCCAAGGCAAGTAAGTCCTAATGCACACTAGAGAAATCAAATGATTTCTCAGTTTTACTTAAGGTTTTGAGAAACATAAAAATCTAATGGGACCCTTATTAGAAAATGAAATGAATATATTTAACCTTTCTAATATTGTAAGAATGTATGCTGCATAAAGTTAAAATAATTCACTTAGATAAATTTGTGCAACTATTATAATTGATAGAATGTTTATTTGTTAAAATATACAAATAAACTGAATTAAGATTGATATAGAAATATAAAATATACTTACCAGCAGGTCTTTTGGCATGTTGTCACTTCAAGGCCCATGTAAGGCCCAATTTATACAACCATTAAAACATTCATACCTTAGACATTTAAATGTATATTTGTACATGACTATGTATTGTCTTCCACGAGTTTTGAACTTTAAAACTAATGCAAGAATATGGATATTTGATCTATATACGATCATATATAAATGTTATATAGTTAATGGTCACGATTCGTAATGTACAAAACTTTGATGAAATTAATTTATTCGAAACAAGCAAGTAAATCATTGTGCGAGATTGTGTATTTAATACAAATGATTAAATAGGATCTTGTTATATTAGATGTAGAACTAGACTAAGAGCCACTAGGTGTACCTAGGAATTCGATCATTGAAATGTTGGTTTGATCAGTTTACATAAAGTGCAATTTATTTGATATCTTAAATGTTATGAATGACCAAATGAATTTTATAAAGAGTTCATTACTGTAACAACCTGCATATTTTACGATTGTATATTTAAATGTTTATTTAAATATAGCATCGTTAAACGGATTAAAGTCCGAAATACTACTTTTTGTAAACAGTCGAATTGGGACTCAAGACCACTTCCATTGAGTCTAAAATAGCGTTTACAACTTTTTTGAGTATAAACATCGATATGTTTGGAGTTGAGTAGAATTTGCTATTTTTCTACTTCGGCTTTGGGTTTCAGCCCACTAACCCATCTTAATACCCTAACTCAGCCCCTCCCCTCTTCTCATTCATTCTTATTTTCCTAACAATTCAAGCTTTTGTAATAATGGGGGAAGAGAAAAGGAATTAGAAATTCCTAAGCCCTAGATTCATTTGCAAATGCAAGTTCTTGCTCCAAATTCAAAGAGAAGCTTAGGTAAGCATCCTCTTCATCTTCTCCATCTCATTTCCTCTTCAATTTCAGAAATTTCCTAAACCCTAACTTAGGAAATGTTTTTCTTTTGAGCTTAGATTGAAGCTTCTTGGGTTAAAATTGAAGAGTGATTGTTCTTGCCTTGCTCTATAGCTTCTCTCTTGTGTTTTTGGGTTTAAAGGTGATTTCTTTAACTCACATCTATTTCTATAGATATCATTGTTGTTAGGTATGAATTCCTAACACTTATTTATGTTCATTTGCTTTTGATTTGAATTGAATTGGTGAATATTCCAATTTTTGGTGTTTTGAGATCAAATATTTAAAAATCCAATCTTTGATGTTTGAACACGTTAGTGGGGTGTTTCGGAGGGCCATACAAGGCTGGGTTGTCGCTTGGCGTAAATCCCTAGTCGTTGTTGCTCGCTCGTTCGCTTCCGTTCCGTGTTATTGATTTTTCCGCACAAGGGGGCTAGGCTGAAACTACTAATGAAGCAGGTTCAGTCGACTGAACCAGGAGGTCAGTCGACTGAACCAGGAGGTCAGTCGACTGAACCAGGGGGCAGAAAATTCTCTGCCCCTGTATCAGTCGACTGACCCACTAAGTCAGTCGACTGAGCCTAGAAACCGAGTGTTTCCAGGTCTGTATCAGTCGACTGACCCACTGAGTCAGTCGACTAGGCTTGGAAACCGAGTGTTTCCAGGTCTGTGTCAGTCGACTGACCCTGTAGTCCAGTCGACTGATTCTGGGAAATGTTTATTTTGCCTATTTTAGGCAAATTTATGTGGATTTCCAATTTTTGATCGATTCTCCTTTCTCCGATTAGTTCACTTTAGTTGACTTTGATAATAACTTTTTCGGGATTTTTGGCAACATCCATTTCGATGCATTCGGTATCGATTTCTTTGGATTATATTCACGTCTTCGAATGTGAATCTTTGGTGATTGATTATTTCTACAATCATTTTTGTGACTTGTCACTTTAAATTACAAAGGTTTCTATACTAGTAGTAAATATTCAAACTCTTTTACAAAAATGATTTCAACTCTATTTTTAATACAAAGCTCATTTATAAAACCGTTTTCCAATCTATTAGTATATACAAACCTTTACCTCATTCATACGAGAAATCTAATTAAACGGCTTAGCAAAACAAGTGGTATGAAACGCTTGCGTTTACTTTGTTGGTTAATTCTTGGACTTGTTCGATTGAACTCTCGTGACAATTTTCGAGTGGAAATATACAATCTGTTCGTAAATATTTAAGTTAAGCTAGTGGTTATGGGACATGAAGCTAAACTTTTATATTTACTAGCTTAGTGTAATTTACACTTCTTCTCAAGTGGAAGTCTACAATCTGTTCGTAAATATTTAAGTTAAGCTAGTGGTTATGGGACATGAAGCTAAACTTTTATATTTACTAGGTTAGTGTAATTTACACTTGTCGATCAATGATGATCATTTTGTGATTTAGACTAACGATGTGCAATGTCTCTTTGTTTGTGTGGGGACCAAAAACCTCGTTTGTGGAACTTCGGTTCAATTTGGTTGGGTAGCGACCCATGGTCTTTAGGGCGTTTGTGGAGCTTCGACTCAAATTGGTGGGGTAGCGACCCATGGTCTTCGGGTCGTTTGTGGAGTTTCAGCTCAATTTGATGGTTAGCGACCATGGAATAGCGTTCTGTTTGTGACATACGTGTTGGGGAGTTTTCATGCTCCCGTTTGAGATAGGCCTTCCCCCTTTTGTGATTTCTGGATTTCTGGTTGTGATTTCTAGAATTTGTGTTTCACCAATTTTCGTGGTTTGCATTGATAAGCTCTATCAATATTTGTGTTTTGGTGAATAATTTAAAGAATGTGATTCATTTTGGTGTTTTGAGATGATTTGAGATATTGTATGACTTTTGTTGTTATTTGATGTATACTTGACACAGTATGACATTTTTGTTATCATACGTTTTTGGTCATATCTCTTATCCGATCTCATTTTATCTGATATTTATAGCTAGACTGATCCCTTTATTATTTTCTTCTTAAATAATACTTGGGTCAGACCGAGGTATTTCAGGTGCTCCTGCTTGACTTCTTATTAGGGTCCTTCACCTGACTTTTGGCTAACTACTTTGGCATAGTACTTTTTGTTAGTATGCATTTGAGATAGAGACTCCTTGTTGTATACTTATTCTTTTGTCTAGCACTTGTATCTATTCTCTTATGATGTAGTGGATCTAGTTTGACCACTACTTTGATGTACACTTTTATGTGTTATATTCATATCTGATTCCGCCTTTTTGATATGAATATCTGTGACTGATTTGTGTTATGTTTATTTCTATATTTGTTTCCGAAGTCCACATAGCCACTGTGTGGTAGCTTTGAGTTTGTATTTGATATGTCGGATTTCTCCTTGAAATGAAATGTAAGTTATATTATCTGACATATCGGTACTCACACAAAGCAATTACACAGATGGTCGCTCCTCAACAGCCTTATTCTTCGCACTAGTCGACGACATTACCCCGTAGTGTCCTTGGATAGTGTGAGTATAGAGGTGGGGCGTCACAGTTACGATCTTGTAGTAAGGTTTCCTTTTGAGTGGTTCGTCCATTTGGAAAGGAAAGAAAATGTATGACAATGGATGTAACTTAGGCACAACTATCATCTTTGCTTCATGAAGAGACATTGGAAATGAGAACTGTATAAAATACCAAAGATAATATGGAATGAGAAATATGATTTCTATTCCAAATGTATTTTCATGTAGAAAGAAGTTTTCTAGGAAAGTTATTCGATCAAGTGTAGGATGTTTGATCTGAAACTCTTAATAGTAAACTAGCTACTATGTGATAAAATTTTGTAATAAGTGGTTGAATGAGCTTCATTTTTCGTATGCTATTATGGTAATGGTGGAAATAGTGGGAGCATACCATATAACACTTCTTATTGGACGCATAAAATAATGAAAAATTATTTTCATGAATATACCATATGTTATTTATGAAATAATAACTATTTTCAGTATTGATTGGAAATAAACATAGTTTTTATTTCAGTATGAATATTCGTTATAAGATAACACTATAATAATGGTATTTGTTTTATAAAAAAGTGATGCATTAGGAAATACAGAAGTATCTGAAAATTTTACAATTATTTTGGAATTATCGACTAAGCCATATTTTTTCAGGGATAATTCAATACTCTTATGATTATAAACCATAAGGTACTGGTGAGTTATATTTTAGAAGATTAAGAACGAAGCACCCATTTAGTGAGAGTGACAAAAAAGTTAATGAACTCTTCGGATCGATACATATAGACGTATGCATTCAAAGTCTAGTGATACCAAAACGAATCTACTTACTTCGTTAAATTAATGGACGAATTATCATATAAATAAAACATGTGTATTTGGTATACAGGTAGTACATTTACGATAAGTTCACTGAATAATAAAATGGAAGTAGATAACATATCATGCAAAGGAAATAAAAGAATTTGACTTGATCGAATAAATGAGTGTATTGGAAAGGGGTTCCAAAAGTCCCTAAAAACGACTAAGATTTAATCCCAAACACCACTCCTTTCTATGATATATAATGCTGTGTCGATAAGGAGTAATCAGACTTTGTCGAACAAAATACGATTAATGATGAGTGAAGTTGAGTTAGCTTCTTTTTGTAAGGTCTTATACTTAAGGGTAAGCACATAAGAGTAAAAATAATTTCATCCAAAGCATAGTTTACAAGATCATACAAGACAAAAGTTGACAACAAACCCCTACATATCCTAGGTTAATGAGTTGACAGGTTGTGTGAGTTGAGAGACTGCACATAATAGGTGCTCGTGGGAATTTGTGTGGACTGCCCCAAAGGAGTTTGGGATTGACCAATATTGATTAAGTTTTGAATGTAATTTTTTTTAAACTTAAAACTAAATTGGTTTTATACATATATAATAGTAGTTCACAAAAGGTTTACAAATATCTATTCTGTTACACTGATAAATGATTGTTGTTTCAAGAAATACCAACTTCATGATAAAAGGGTTTCTTTTAGAAGTTATTGGTGGCAAAATGGATTGGGTACGATCCAAAGGTAAAACAAATCATGGAGGATCAAATGAAATTATCCAAGTCAAAATAGACATAACTCATTAAAATGTCTAATAAAAAGACTCACACATTAAAGAAAAACAATGTGTTTCATATCAATGTCGAGAAAAGAATTTCCTCAATTATCAATAAGCCATTGAGAGTATTGACTCTTCCATATGGCACGTTGTGCAAATCCGGAGTGGGTTCCAAGTATAATATCAAAATATAATTTTGATAGTGGTATCCGAAGGGATATAATTTATCAACAACAAAAGTTTCTTCAAGAAGACGACTAACACAGTTGGAATATAGTAAGCTACATTGATAGAATAAAATCATGAATTTCAATTGTTGAAATTTACGTAATAGATTCATTATTTAACATGTTTAATTTAATTCAGATATTACTCACAAATTATCGCTTGATATGGTTTTGATTTTTGGTACATGTATGAAACATAAATTATAAATAATGATTTATAATATGCTGTTTGCACATACCCACCAAAGTGTCTTGACGTAAGTAAGAGCGATGCTGAGTTTATGTGTTTTGATAGGATCCAAGATCTAACATGAAAGTATCGTTCAATAAGCATCAAAATTGAGTAAATATTTTATTGGAAAAAATCTAATAGTTTGAATTTCAGTCAAGATATAGAGGAAGTATGCGTTGATAGGAAAGAACTATAAAGGTAATAAAATATCTATAAATGTATAAATAACAGACAAACTTATGATTGTTTATGATATACCCATGTTAAAATCATTTTAATTTAACTGTTTAATACTTGACGTTGGGTTTAAGAATGACATCTTTTATGATTAGTATAAAAGGATGTTGGGATTATCCCAAATGATATATATACACACACATATTATAATGTCTAATATGGAGCATGTAAGATAGATTTCTTATCCATCGGCAATAGGAACTGTCGCACATGCCGTATTGTCTAAAATATCACAATTCACTTATGTATTAGATACAAGGAGAAAATATCAAATCTGAATTAAGATCAATAAATGATAGTTAAGAGTGTTCTCGGGTATTT
This sequence comes from Allium fistulosum, assembly GCA_030737815.1. Classification (NCBI taxonomy): domain Eukaryota; kingdom Viridiplantae; phylum Streptophyta; class Magnoliopsida; order Asparagales; family Amaryllidaceae; genus Allium; species Allium fistulosum. The sequence goes on along the minus strand of CM060907.1, from coordinate 636,271,504 downwards.
AGAAAATATTAGAGATTGTTTATAGAAAAAATGAACTGCTTATGAAGGAGCATTCAATCTCCAACTTCATAAGTGATATCAAGTATAGCTTGTCAATTCTAAATTCATATTCAACCTTAGTAAAGAAGATTTAAGTTGGAAATGTTCCAAAACAAGAGGTCATGGTTGATTCAGCCAAGAAACTTAGTATATTGCCTTGAATAGTGCCATAATAAAAGATGTAAATATAATGCACAAATTTATAACCAAGTTAAGGGTGATTCCAAATGTTGAGAATCCCACAACATTGTTATGCGATAACAATGCCGCGAATCAGAACGTGAAAGGACCTAGAGCCACTAGAATTTGAGAAACATACTCTGGAAGGTTCCACATGATAGAGAAAGTTTATCCGCATGGAGATAATTGATTGACATAGTTGATAATTAAGACAATATAGCATATCCATTCACGAAGGGACTGGCTTGATCAGTTTTGAGCAAATTGATCGAAGGGATGGAATTGAGATTCCATAATCGCCCCAAGTGCAAGTGGGAGACTAAAGGAATCAGTGGTATGCCCTAGGGATAATTATGTAATTGGTTACATATATCTAACTCTGTAATAAATCTTTTTCATACTAATAATGTTTGTTTTTATTTTATGTACTTGATTACACTATAATATAGTTAATTAATTAATTAATTTAAAGCATATTATGATGCCTTGGCTTCAGTGACCAAGGTATAAAGGGAGTTTACCGTTTGATAGCCTGGATCAAAGGGCTCAGAAGGAGCGATCTCTCATACATGCTACATTGGATTAACACGAGTAAGTTACAATACCTGAAAACATATTAAATAACATAGAATTGGAGTGGAATAAAAGATAACGAATGATAATAACTGATGTCTAATACAATTTCTCATACATTTGCATCTCATATAGAATACATGGCTAAACAATCAAATACATCATATTATCTTGTCTTATAAGATGGACAATATAAGAAAAATATCTGTCATCGTCATCGACTCATCTATATGTCATAGCAACATAACACATATAAGCACATACCAAACCTATAAAACAACCTTAGTTTGACCTGAGGTTGTTAAGTACATAATAAACCTCGAGTCAGACAAGAAAGTAGATGGGAGTGTAACCATGCTCGCATAACATAATGTGTGGGTGTCGGGTATAACAATACATGATATGCTTTAAATTTCAAAAGTGTCACACACTCGCTAGACTAATAACCAACCAACATCTTACCATCATCGTACAAGTTTTAACATAAATGTCACATCTCTAGATTACATGACTCACAGCTGTAACTCTAATGAACTGGGATATCATATCATATCCGCATATATGAGTTGTCATCATTATACTTATTAATCACATCATATCATCAGTATACAAGTGTAAAAGAGGTGTTCATTTCTAAGTAGCCTTATTCATTTTATTAATACCGAGTCAACATCAATACCTTACTGTCTTTTTCTCCCGCATCCCCTTGACTAGCCTTTAATAGACTCTGCCCTGAACCGATATCATGGCCCTTTTCATTCGTGTATCTCCCAATCAAAAGTTGTGGGTACCCCATAGGATTTATTCATTGCACCATCTTCTCTCAGTCTCGTTGGTGCTCAATTCATTTTGTAATCATCATCCCATCTCTTTATGTATCCATTAATGTGATTATTATTCTTCTCATTTCCCATTTCCCGTTTGCACTTACCTATCACCGTGGTTGTATCCATGCAGTAGATCATTTGCACAATAAGTAGCATGGGGCTAGTTTGTCATGATTAAATTTGCGACCTAAATCTGTCTTGTAGGATAAATTCCAGCATCAAGTAGCACACCACGTACTAGTCACAAAATTAATATGTATATTCACATCGCCGTCACTAACAACATTAGCCCCTAAATGTCGTTTATATCCCATTTTGAAAAGGTTTTAATAATCATTTTCCATAACATATCACATGTGCATCATCATCACATCATAAAACATAAAAATAGAAACAATGGGTTAATCAACATTTACACTTGACATTAAATCATAGCATGCACGGCATAGTGAGACAATAAAATCATATATAAGCACATTCATTTTGTAGCATGCATCATTTACCAATTCAAATAACATTGTGCATATGTCATTATTACCTAATGGGTAAGTTATTATATTTGATCATATGCATTTATAATCTTTTGGTCTCCTTAGTGCCATATATTCCCATAATGTATCCAATTTTATCACATAAATGTCTTGTACGTGCATCACATCATTTCATAGCATCAAATCATCAATACATAGTTATAACACGACAATTCAAACATTAATTCCACAATGCATAGGGGATATAATTATTCATGAGTATACTTGCATATCATGGGTAAGGTACAATAATTCACACAGAGAAATAAACTAGCACTTCAAAGTTATTTGTTGTCCTTCCTTTCCAAAATTAGTAAACACAAACCTCTTTCCATGTATAAATAAACTTTCGAAATCATTTAGATGAATTCAAAACTGGAAATTTAAAAATATAATTCCCATATTAAATAATTTTGGAAATAGTTTCATAAGTGCTAGAATCATTAGAAAAGGTTTTAAAAAAACAAAGATTAAAAATCAATTTAAACCTGGCTTATTTCCTGGAGGTTAATGCTCCCGGAATTCAACTATAAACCAATGCATAACATATAATTAATATGTAGCATAATCAAATAATCACACAATCCATCAATTCAATTTTCCATAATAGTTATGCAATATATAAATAAACATACTTATCACCAGATATTTTTCTAATATTCTTTCATTTTAATATAACAAAATGAGTTATATTATCGAATTCTTGGATTATTTACCATTTACCAATCGAATCTATATATTGATATTCAAGTTAACTGGATATCGATAGTATATCAAAACAATAGAGTTTAACATCTCATTATTAATAGTTTACCTCATAATATTTTGTATAATTAATTCAAATCATTAAATTCAATCAAGTCTCGATTAGCCAATACAATCAATATCATAGTATAATGCATTTCATTCAACTAATTCATCCACTGCTTCGTTCAAATTTAACCAAAATAATCCATATATTCACTAGTTCGCATATTTAATTAAATTAACCACTTAATCACATAGCATATGAACATTAATATCATAGCATATGCTCATTTGTATGTCTATTTGTATTTCAGCCAATGTACTGTCCATTTTAATCATCATTGGCGATGTTCAATCACCATAATTTCATTTTAGTTTATATTTGTTGGCAAAAAGGATAATTTCATTCAATGGAAGATATATATCGAAAATAAATATAGTTTAACTTATATAAATTTTGAGATAAATTTCAGCTAAAGCTTCAAGTTTCGTAGCTCTATTCCAATTAGATGTAGCTATGCATGCATAGCCAAGGACAATTGTCATCACTTCTGTTAGTCATGCCATCATCAACCATTAGTCGCCTTCGTTCCTACCACGCATCGCCTGCCCAAACCATGATTCACCAGCCTAGTCGCATGAGACCCAAATCGACATCCTCTCCTCCTTTGCATGTCCAAGAAAATGTTTCTAGCATCGAACATTCGCCAGCACCTTCCCACTCCTACCGCCATGGCCGCATCGTGCCTCTCCTTCGACGCTATTCGTAGTCGCGCGCCTACGCGATTTTTTTTCGTTTTATTTTTATATCAACTTTTAATAGAAGAAGATGGGTTATGGCTTTGAAATAGGTGAAAAAGGTTTGAGCTTTGAGTGGATAAGTACGAAAATGGGATAAGGATGAAAATTATTTAGGTATTATACTAGCTTAAATGGTGAGGAATGATACATACAAACTTACTACTTTTTTTCAAATCATTTAAAATTATTTTGCATATGAATTTTATTTCCAAATCGGTGCAATATTCTTCTGAATTTATTTATTTTACCCTAAATAATTTTCATTAGTCGAAATACTGGTTTAGCCAAAAAATTATATTAGAATTCACAAATGTGTTTCATTCCACCAATATTAATTTTAAATGACATTTTGAATTCATGAAATACAATTTAGATCTTAAATTTGAATTTAAATTGATGTTTCATATTTTTATTTTCAAAATAAAACTCAAAAATATTTTTATTGAATAAAGTTCAATAAAAATTCCCAAAATAACCTTTTAAACACATTCATCAAATATTTTCACTTTTTATCCATTTAAAATGTTTTTTCATAATCCAATTCTATATTAAATCCCAATTTCACATTTAAGTTCAAAAATCCATTTTATTCCTCAAAATTCCAATCTAAATGCAAAATAGACCTTATTATATTTATTTCATTTACTGGGATGTTACAGATTCCTCTCCTTAAAGAAATTGCGTCCTCGCAATTTATAATGAAGTGCTATAACCAATTTAATCATATTATCCAAACTTGCACAACATACCTCATATGCACATAATCAAGGCATTTCATTCTAAAGAACATACACAAGCAAAGCAAATATCCTATGCTTCATTACATTCAAACATACCATACACCATTTATAAACATAGAGACAAAACACACACATATCTTTCAAAAATTTGATTAAAATTTATTTATTCTTTTCTTCAATTTCAAAATATATAAAATTTTCTAAGTACCAAAATTTTTGAAAAAATTCGACAGAGTCTCCTTTATACAGGAGCAATCCTAAAATTTACAAACATAAAAAACACATATATACATCTTCGGAGAGGTATCCCCACAACGGGGCATCCTAAACAACGGGGTAACAACACAATATTATATATATATATATAAGCGTAGAACATACATTATATTTGTAAATTCACAAGCACATTAACCTTTTTGATGAGAATATAAGCAATCTAGCACCAAAAAGAAATTAAAACTTTGTGTACCTACACATTTGCTTAGATAACATATAAGTACATGTATAAAATATAACAACATATATTATCTAAACCAATACAGTATATTTCATTTTCATTTCTTACTTAATGAACAATTATATTAATACAATCCATGCATTTTTTACTAAACTAGGCAAAATAGACAATTGACCAAGCTCTCAAAGGGAGTTTACCCCCCCACCCCAATAGCTCATATGAAAGGGATTAGAAAGAGTGATCTCTCATATACGGATACATAACAATACCTAAAAATATCCAAAATAACATGTATCTCATCTCAACCCAAAGCGACATATAGGAGTTGCCTAACTTCCCAAACTAAGTAATACAATATTAGAAACATATAAGATCAAACCTAGAGCTAATAATATCAGAGTTAAATAAATGTTTCATACCCGAATCAGATACACTATCTCTTACATACATCTCATACCAGTACAATTCTATATAACACAAGTAAATCATGCCATCCAAAACAGTCGAGTCTCAATATTGACCAAATGAATATCTTCCATAATCATCGGCTCTATCTCCATTTCGTAGCCCACATAGCATAAATAAGCACATATCAAACCTGTAAAAAAACCTCAGTCTGATCCGAGATTGTTAAATACATAACAACCCCGAGTTAGGCTCGAAATCTCAATGTGAGTGTAATCGTGCTCAATACATAACATAATGAGTGTGTCTGGTTTAAATATGTTACACACTATATAACTCTACTCAGTCATAAACATAACTTTGTCACTATAGTCCACACCTATAAATAATTGTGTATAAGCTCTACATTAAAAACATTTCAAAATATATTTCCAAATTCTTTGTCTTAAAAACCATTTCCCCAAAATCACTTTAAAACGAATTTCCAAATTACTTCCATAAAATCACTTCATTCACAAAACCTCATACATTTAGTGATTATACTAAAGGTCCACTTTGTAAACGATATCAAAATACTGATTTTGTATACAAATAATTATCATAATATTTTCCAATTTATATAAAACTAAGTTTTGAAATTTTTTCCTCAAATTGATTTGCAAAACATGATTTATCCAACACATTGTGCAAAATAATATTTCCATTATTTATTTAGATTGCTACTTTTCCATTTATCAAAACCCATTTCGTAATATTCCCTAATTTTCATGAAAACTAGATCTCACAACATAACACAGTTTCACCAGATTCAGTACAAAATAAACATCATCATTTGGTAAATGATAATCATAGTAAATCATCGAACAACACCCAATGGTGGACCTTTCCCAACACCCGCGATCCATGATGTGAATCGACACCCAAGAAGGGAATCCATTATTCCAACCTCTATGATCCCGGAGGTATTACCTTTGAGAGACAAATATCAAAAACGAAAATATCCAAATAATTCACAAAATAGTAGAAATCCCTTATAAAAATGTATAATCACAAAAACTATTTCCAAATGGGGAAATACACAAAATCATAATTTTAATTCTTTTAATTAGAAACAGTACTAGAAAGCACTATCAAAATTCCTTTGGTTTATTTTCCAAAATCACTTTATTTTACCAAATCAATTTTATTTTATCAAAATCAACATCACAATATTTTACAGTTTCCAAAATCCAAACTTCATGATAAAATACCAAAATTTCAATTTCTATCTTAAATTATATTTTTAATAATAAATCATAATTTAATGGAGCTATCGGCTGTGACCAACTACTAGTAGAACGATGTTTGATTCTGCTTACTACTAAAATATCGCTATTATCAATTGTCCATATCAACTCTAATTATACAGTTCCATAATACTATAGATAAACACCTTATATTCTCAATTTATAAGTCAAAATATTCAAAAATAATCAAATATCATTTTTAAGCAGAACAGTGTTTTATTCTTCTTAGCTAATAAAATGTCAATTCCAATTATCCAATATAATTAAATTTAACATTCAATAAAATCTATACAACAATACCAAACATTCCATTCAACCAATTTGAATCAGATCAAGCTATTCAAGAATCAAGTTAGGATAACAACCATCGTCAAGTTAAAAATTTCATCCCCAAGATAATATATGGTCAACCTATATGCAGTAAACCAAGTATATATTTGTATTTAACATTCATTATCATCAACTCAATTCATATGTATATGCAAAGATATGATTTAAAGAGGTAGTTACAACCTATAACAACCCAGAATTTCAAACACTTCGTATTTAAATATCTGAATTATTTAAATTTTTGAATCTTGGATTTAATGTGAGAAAAGTGATTTCTAACCTTGTTAACCCCTTTATAATTAATAACTAATAATGGTAAACTTGTTTTTGAAAAGTGCTTAAAAAAATAAGTAGTCGAAGAAATATCGATAATAGACCAAAAATCGTTTGATCAATAAATAGATTTTTTACTCAATAGAAGTTGTTTGAACTTGTTGTGCTTAGAATATTCATATGTAGTTAATTAGTAACTAAAAATATTTTAGTATTTATGGCTAACTAAATGTAAAAGATTAACAAATGGATTAAGGAAAGGGATATTTTGGTGAATAGTGTAAAAGATATTTGTTTTCAAAAGCGAGGCGGAAAGATGGAATTGGGGAGGGGGTGTTTTGTGGTTGGCTAAGAAGGTTTAGGAGATGGTTAAGACAACTTGTTAAAGCCTATATAATCACTTTATAAGCCTCTTAAATCATTGTGTAAAATAAATCACAAAATACCCAAGTCTTTATGCTCTTTCTCTTCTCTAACTTTCTCAAATCAATAGCAAATAAACTCCAACCTCTTTCAAATTTTGGCAAAGGTCCTAGAACATCCTAGGGGCATGGAAAAGCAACTCTAAGTGGAAGGAAGTCGAAAAAAGTGTCATCCTAAATGTAGCATCCCTAATTTTTGATAACATTATTCAGGAAATTTAATTAGATAAATTAAATAGAATAATGATAAGGGGATTGAGATTTGAATAAATTATAGAATGAGCCGTGCTTAATAATAAAAATTTAATGGGCTTTAATTGGTTTAAAGGATAATTAGTTCACACATGGGCATATTAGTAATATGGCCATTTTATTTTACATGGCTATATATTTCTCACTATTGTCCATTCACGTTCATTTTTCTCAAATCAAAAATAAAATGCAAAAACCCTAAGAGAGCTGGCCATTAACAAAGAGGAAAAGAGAAAAACTCAATCAAAAGCTAAGAATCAAAGCTAGGAAGGATTAATCAACTACAAATCTCAAATTTCTTATCAAATCTAAGGTGAATAATAATTTTATATCATCTCTATTTTATTTTATGATTATGTGTTTTCAGATTTATATTTAAATTCATTTTTAATAATCATATGGATGATGATATGCTTGAATCATGTAATGATCGAATTATTTTAATTCATACACATATGTTTTGCTCGGTTTAAAGGGAAAACCAAGGGTTTATGATTTTCGATTACCATGGAAAATTTTTATGCTGGATTTTGATTTTTAGAATTTTCTAAGCTGTAGAAAATTTGTTATGAATTTCTAAAGGAAAATATGATATAATTGGTAAAACCAAGGGTTTATGTAAATCCAATGCTTTTGAAAGGGTACTTTATTTATTTCGAAGCTATGTTTTACAGAATGCTTTCTTGATACCATCAAAAGGTATCATTGGTTTCGAAAGGTATATGCTTAGAGTTTTAAAAAGAGGTTTCTATGCTTTCAAAGGAGGTCATCCAGTGGTTTCGAAAGTGACGTTTGAAAGCTTCAAAACAAATAAACCATTCTCATTTTTAAAGGAAAAACCATGGCATAAATAAAGATTTTGGAAATATTATTCACATTGTTATTCACCCATAATTATATTTTGGGAAAAGGGAAGAATAACCAGTTAGGTTGACGCAGTAGTGAATATAACTTAACAGATGTTAAAACCTTAATTAAAGATATTGGCAGGGGCCAATAGGTTTAAAGTAAGCCCATGAAAACTGTACGATATTGGCGGGAGCCAATATGTTTATAGCCAGCCCATGAAAAATATGATTTGATACTGGCAGGGGCTAATAGGTTTGTAGTTAGCTCATGAAAACTATATTCAGATTAAGATATTGACAGTCAGTCAATAGGTTCCAAGTTAGCCTATGAAAACTAGGATAATAGATAAGATATTGGAGTTACCAATAGGTTCTTAGTGATCCCATGAAAACTATGATATTGGACAGATAGTCCATAAACATTTAATAGGTTAATAGTAATCCTAGAAACTATAATTGAGACAGATAGTCAGTATGAATGAGGATGGGTAATCCAGATTTGATTTACTTGTTTTGCGTATCATCACAAAGTTTTTGAAATACTATGTTTTAACCATTGTGGATGCAGGGGCACAGTATATGTGTAGTGATCCTGAACTCGGCCTTTGAAAATCGGCAACCGTACTTTACTTGTACTCAAATGCCACAGATTCAAACGCCGAATCTGGCTCACCAGAGCTTATAACACAGTAAGGATAACAACACAGCGGAATAAAGAAATGGATAATATCATATACAACTCCAATGAATACAATATCCAGAATGATATACAACAATGATATCAATATGATACAAGAATATCAGAGATAAATAAAGATGCTACAGCGGAAAACAGAAGTGATACTCCAACTTTCCGACAAAGAGAATGAGACCAACAACTCCAACATCAAGCTCGAACCATCATCACGTTGCACCAAGATAAGCAAGGGCGGTCATCCGTGAACTCCGAACACTGAACTAGCTCCCGATAATCTACTAAACCTGACTATCTGAAAAACCCAACTCTAGACTGCCCGTGTGGAAAATTGTGGGCACCCAGAGTTTAGGAAAGGAACAATATACTCCGGGTCAGTCATGGGACTGGTGTGAGTAACAACAACAGTTTATCATTAAAACAAACAACAAAGCAATTTTAAACATTGAAACCCGCAATGCTTTTTGGAAAATGAAACTACCATAAGACCTCCCACCACACACACAATGCAATCGCAAACTTGGAGGAGATTTCTTCTTATGATAGTCAAATATGCTTAATACGAGAAAACTCTTTTGATATTATTACTAGTGCATAGTGCGGAAATCCTTTCGAAAATATAATATTAATCTTAGCCAGCATAGGTACCATTATATTATGCCTGCTATAGTTGCCGCCTGAGGAGACAGGTTATACAACTGCAATCATAAAGGGCTCGTATTGTTTCTTTGGATTTCCAACAAATGGTCAGGCTAAGGAACTTCCTACTGCCACATGAAAACGCCTCTGGAGGGACGTCCCGAGAGACAACTGCTCTCTGCCAACACAAGGCCAGGTTACCTCTTACTAGGTAACTACTACACGAATATGCCACCCCCCGGTCGTTTGCGACCTTTATCCAAGGCGCCTCGATCACAAAGCAACAATCACACAGTAAATGAAATTGGAGCAACCACACAGGCAAATATCTGGGCTCCATACCATAATATCACCTTTTTCCAGAAGGAAATGACATACCCTAAAGGGAGCGACCCTCATAACCTTGCCGCATCTTTCCTGTTTCGACCATTTCCGGGTTGTGAGGTCCGATGAGGTATCGTCCACAAAGCTACGCTTTTCACAAAGCCATGCTTTGATCAACAAATAATCAGCAACACACAACAACACTTAGCATGCCACACTACCAAATTGGGAGTATATCACTGATAACCTTCAACTACATAACCTCTGAGCTCGTACATCTCAGAGAAGGGTGTTAAGCTAAGAGAATAAATTCTCTGCCACCAAACAGAAATGTATTTGAAAGAAATCAGCTTTATATCTCAAAGTGTAGTGTCAGACATACAACCATACAAGTCTGTTCTGGGTTTGAACAGAATCGAAGGCACTTCCAAAGAAGCCCTTGCAATCCGGGTATTCACAATCCCGATCAGATTTCCCATCACTTAGGGAATCACTATACCGGCGTGACCCAGTGCAGATACAATCGATAGGTTATCCTATCGTTCTCGCAAACACCCGGTCTTCAACACCGGTCTTCAAATGCTATCCATTTACGTCGTATCACTATTCGGAATGGGTTATACGACACAAAGTCCTCTCCCGGCTAAACCGAATAATGAGCGTAATATTTTAAAAACATATGGATATTGGGATTTCAGTTAAGTCACAACTTATTACCCAAAACTTCTCTTTCAAATGGTTTAAACAAATTACCATTTTAATCTTTTACACAAAAAGATTTATCTCACAAAGTTCACCCAGTTTCACAAAGATCTATTCATAGATTTTCAAATCGATTTCCATTCAAATTGGATTAACTCATTAAATCAAAGATTTAATTGATAGCTTTCAAAACAATTCCATTTCGACCTTTTATACAAAAGGTACACCTTTCCAATTTCAAAACAAAGTTCAACAATCTTTCACAAAGATTTATTCATAACTCGGAAAACCATTTTCATTTCAATTTCAAATTCTTTTGTCACAAATTGGAAATTCATTCCTTATATGAAAGCTTCTATTATTTGAAAACAAATAGTTTTCATTTCGGAAAATCTAATTCATTCATACGAGTTAAAGTCCTTGGGTTAAATTCAAATTCTCAAAACCATACTTTTAAAATGGTTTAAATTCATATAAACACATTTATAACATCTTTAACCATAATTTCCAAACATGGAATTCAATTCCAAATTTGAATTCAAATTCAAATTAAATTATTTAAATTGAAAAACTTTACTAAGTTATTCAAAATAACTTTTATCTTAAAAACTCCTTCTCAAAAGCTTTAACATTTAACCCAAATCCATTTCCAAAATCAATTGAAATTAAAATTTCAATTTCAAAAATATTAAATTTAAATCATCTGTGACTTAACCGAGTTCCTCGTGAAATCCATATCTGTATGTGTAAAAGTGTGGTCCAGTGGTTTTACACAGTAGTGCAACATCATTCAATCATCACAAATACAAATACAACAATATATTTGATAAGCGGTATAACTATAACGCTTATCGTTTATTCACAGATCAGAGATAATATACAAATGTATCATAAATAAATTACATTACAGATCACAACAGAAATCAGGATATATCACAAAGCATCACAAATCAGGGATATCAAACAATTCACCCATTCAAAAAAAATCCAAACATTCACAAGTAAAATTTATTAATCAATTGATTAATTTAAATCAGATGTATTACTTATGAATAATCATTAATCCGGGTTAATTATCATGAGTAAAATACAAATTATCTGAAATAAATTTCTCTTTCATCATTTATTAGTTAACCTTTAATTATTAACTAATCATCCTTAATTAATGAATCAATTAACTTTTAATTATTTAATAAATCTTAATTAATCACATTCATTAATTAATCCTTTGATTACTAACAAATAATTATACTCAAGTTACTAATCATCATTCAATTAATTACATCCAGTAATTATCTATTAATTACTTACTCCTCTAAGTAATTATGTTTCCAAAATTTTCAAGTAATTATTCTGAATTAATTAACTTAAGTAATTAACCTGAACTTGAAGTTATATTTAACTTTATTTCTAAAATCTCAGTTCAAACCTTGCTTTAAAAACTTAAAAATTTAAATTCTGAAATTCCAAAACAGGTCCAAGTTTTAAAACCTGTAAAACATTTCCTACTCGAACTAGTGATATATCTACTTCGAGTCAAACACCTAACGCTTCGAGTAAATGCTCGAGTTACTCGAGATAATCTCGCGTTCAACCCTGTTCTAAACAAAATCCAGATGCCATAACTAGTGCACTGTGCTCGTGCACGTGAACAGCGCCTCCAACCAACTCCAGGCGCCTCAAATGGCTTCAACACATCAGCCAACATCCACGCAACAACCTCCGACCATCCAAACTTCTTCACTCGCGCGAAATCAAAATTTGAGTGGTTCGAACTAAACCTGGAAAAACACGAGCCATCACCCCCTCAAACCTGTCAATGCTTCGAACTCGCCGCCGCGACCACCGGAGGACCTGAAACTCCAGTCACGACCTCGTCCTTCACCCAGCCATCATTCCCCAAAGCCATGTGCCACTCGACCAACTATAGAGAGCAAACGAATCAACCATATAGCTTCGACCAAAAACTAGGTTTCCAGGCTAAAATCACTCGCCGCCGCCGCCACGACCAACTACACCACCTTCCACCATTTTTCCTCGACCCTCCGATCACTCCTAAATCACCACAGAGAACCCCGACCATCCCAGATACTTAGATCACCAGAAATTGTCGATATTATCTACTTTAAACAAGCACAAACTGCTCTGTCATCCTCTATCGAAAAATTATGATTTTTGTTTTAAAAATCATATTTTAATATAAGGATTCAGTTTATAATCCTGAATTCGAGGATTTAGAAATTTAAAATTTGACAAATTTGAAGTTTAGCTCAGGTTTCTTGATTTCCAGAAAAATATACAAGTTGTTCTAGCTTACAGAGATTTTTAAATCTTAAATATATGCATAACAAACAAGTCTTGTTTCAATTTTAAGTTCAAACGTCGAGTAGATCAAGTGATAATGGATTTTGAATCAAATTCTAGTGTTTTAAATCTAGACAGGGAAACAGTTTTGATCACCAGTCTGCATACAATCATCCATACATTCAAATACTCACAGAGCATTCAAAAATTTATAAAACTATACTTGTTTTCAGATATAAATGCAACTAAGTCAAGCTTTAAATTTTTAAAAGATGTTACTCGCTGTAATTTCCAGAGGAAAGAAAGTAGAGCTTGATAATGTTGAACCAGGCTTGAATTCTTTGCTTGCTGAAACCATTTTGATCTCTGGTTTTTATTGATTTGTTTTGTTGTTTGATGTTTTTAAGCTTAAGTTTTGAATGATATTCTTTTTCTAGTTTTGAATGAAAGAATTGAAATGAGGGTGATGTATATATGAAATGAAGTTTACAGAGTAATATTTTGTACAGGGGAATATAATTTGTTTGTACAAGTTGATATTTCATTTGATCAGAGATTTTTAGGCTGATAGATTTGTTGTGGTGGCCAAGCATTAATTACCTTGTACAAAATATATATTTATTTATCTATATGCTAGTAACTTCCTTTGGAAGCTAATACATGTGTATATTTTTGTTTGTTTGGTTTCATACTTATCTACATATATTTATCTTTTTATCTTCTTTTTTTTACATAACCTGACTTTGTTTTGCTTCAGCCATTCATTCTTTTATATGTTTGGATGTGAGCTATTTTCCTTTGCAGCTCAAACACATAAAATGTTTGAATACTTAAATGTATATCCTTTGCTCATTTGTGAATGTATTGTTTCTTCTTTCTTTAATCTTATGCTTTGTAATATAAATGAATCATATTTTTAACATGTTGTTTAAATTTAACTAATTTGTTTACTTTATATTTTATATTTTATCTTATATATATCTATTTATAAATCCAAATTATCTTTAAACCATTTACTTAAAATTAAAATCCAAATCACATATATACAATATTTAAATTCATATGATTTAATATATATTCTATTTGAATTGGGGAAACTCAGACCAATTAATTTCACAAATTTTTTATTCAAAAATCAAATTAATTATCAATTTAAATTTAGTTAAAATTCGGGATCGTTACAATATGGTTTTATAAAGGTTTTTGGATACTAGTAAGGAGAAAACCTATTTCGCTAAGCGGTGTGGTCTCACTAGATATCTAAATGGTTCGAGATGGTAAATTATTATTCATACCAGGCTTTATGTCTGACTCGAAGTTTTTATTTTCCCCTTAAACTCTCGGGTACTCAATTGAATTTGAGTAGGTTGAGAGTTAAGCTTTCCAGGTGTTCTTTTAGACGAATAAAGCTTCCGAGGATGTGCAAGAGGCAAGCTTGTTATTAGAGTTCTTTTATTTCCGCTGTGTGTTTTGTTTATAAAGGCAAATTGATTTCTTGCCTATCTATATACTCTGATCAACCAAGGGGGCATCTTCATATGTCGCTCTTGGCGTATTTTGTAATAATTATATATTATCTGAATGGGGTCTGCGAATTGGGATTATGTAATCAATTTGGAATATTTTGAAATGGAATGTGGAATTTGTTTGTTGTTTAAAATTTTACCATATTCTTGTGTTTCTGAGTATCAATGTATCTAATATCGCTGTGGTTGGTCGCCGAGGATTAATAACTATGGATGACTGTAGCATCCGTAACCATTAGTTTTGGCCTCCAAGTAGGAGGATGTTACAAGTCGGTGTCAGAGCATAGGTTTATGAAACTTTAAAAGAAACTTAAACCTAAAAGATTTTTCCAATCATAATCCAGTGAATCAGATAATAAGATTGGGGTTTAGGCTAATTTTATAGTAACGCACTTGTATTTGCTATATATAGTTATATATATAAGTATGTATTCCCCGCTCTCTTAGACCATTCTTCTGTAACTTACTAAGGCTCATATGTAGATTTACGAGAAAGGAGATATGGAAGCAGGAAATGGAAGATGAAATCTCGGTGGAGGAAGCACCATAACTAATGGAAATGCTTGGCCCACTACCAGAAGAAACCCGGGTCGACCGGCTAGTGATAGTAACCAAAATGATGAAGCCACTGTGGGTGCTAGAAATCCACCAGTAGATATGGGGGCGATGTATCAGTTCTTTGCCGATTTGATGCAAGTTAGAGCTGTCGCTGGTGTTGCTGGAAATGTAGGAGGAGCAAATCCCATGGCTCCAATTAGGAATATTGCTTTGCTGAGTAGAGATTACACCAGTGTGGATGGGAAACCATTCTTGGGAACAGAGAGTGCAATAGAGGTTCAGAATTGGCTGTTGCATTGTGAGCGTATATTTACTGATTTAGGTCTGAATGATGGGCAAAAGAGAAGGTTGGCCTCTAGACAGTTGTAGGGGTCAACACTACATTGGTGGAATAATGTCACTGCCGGAGTTCTGGAAGTGCAGTTAACTTGGGTTGATTTTAAAACGATATTTGAGTAGAAGTTTGTAACTGAGTTTGCTAAGTCTAAGCTGATGAGGAAGTTTATGGATTTAGTTCAAGAAGAGATGTCAGTAGTCGAGTATGCTAATAAGTTCGAAGAGCTGTCTCGATATGGATATGCTGTCGTAGATACTGACATCAAAAGGAATGAGAAGTTTATTCGGGGATTGAGGCTCAAGCTTGCTAGAATGACCATGACACATGTTTGTGATCCTTGTAATATAGTGGTGGAGATGGCCATTCGCCATGATGAGTTACTTGCTGATTTAGCTAAAGAGAAGTCAGTGGAAACTCAGGGTTCTTAGGGAAAGAAGAGGAAGTTCTTTAAAAAGAAGGGAGCCCGGAAGGGAGATACTGCCAAGAAGTCAAAGACTGAGGCAGTTTGCTATAAGTGTGACAAGAAGGGTCACTTTGCTAATGAATGCTGGCCAGGAAATGGGAAGAAAGCTGAAAGTATGAAGTATGTGAAATGCTTCAACTATGATCGTGTTTGACATTACAAGAATCAATGTCAAGAGCCAGTTAGGGAGGACAAAGGAAAGGTCTTTGTTGTCGGATCAGCTGGGCCTACTGCGGCTGATAAAGGTAAGACTGTGATGGAAGGTACGCTTTTGATTCAGAATATTTCAGTTAGAGTACGTTTTGATACCAGTGCATCACATTCATTTATATCTCGGTGTTTAGTTGATAAACTATGTTTCGAACCAACTACCTAGTTACTTCCTTAAGGGTTGCTAATCCAATAGGAGGATATGCAACTCTAGGGTTAAGATGTGACCAGTTAAAACTTGATTTGTTGGGTCACGAATTTGCATGCAGCTTGTATGTTATTGATTTCGTAGATTTCGGAATCATTTTGGGAAAGGATTGGTTGAGTAGGTATGAGGCTAGAATATTTTGCCAGGATAGGGAAATATCACTGAGACACCCTGATAGCCATAACCGAGTGATATTCTCAATAGATAACACTAACTGGAGTGTTAGTGCTATGCTTAATGCTATGGAGGTAGGAAATGAGTTCAGTTAGGTTCGGGTAGCAAGAGAGTTTGCAGATATCTTTGAGCCAGTCAATGGACTACCCCCGAAAAGAGCTATTGAGTTTAAAATAGATCTTGTGCCAGAAGCTGAACCTATAAGTAGACCACCTAGCAGAATGACACCAACTGAGATAAAGGAATTGAAGGTGCAGCTAGTGGATCTAGAAGGAGGAATTTTATTAGACCATGCAGTTCGCCTTGGGGAGCGGTTGCGGTGTTTGTAAAGAAACCAGATAGGTCGTTGAGGATATGCATCGACTATCGTAAGTTAAACGAAAAGACAATCAAGAATGAGTATCCTTTGCCAAGAATAGATGATCTATTTGATCAGTTGAGTGGATCCAGAGTGTTTTCTTAGTTGGACTTGGCGACGGGTTTCCATCAGTTAAGAGTGGCGGAGGATAGTGTTCCTTTTTATAGTATTTCGAACTAGGTATGGTTCATATGAGTGGTTGGTGACGCCATTTGGATTAACGAATGCACCTGCTTTCTTCGTAGATTTGATGAACCGAGTTTTCCGAGAGTACTTGGATAGGTTTGTACTAGTGTTTATAGATGACATTCTAGTATACTCTAAGGATGAGAGAGAGCATTAAGTTCATCTTAGAGTAGTGCTTGAGACGCTGAAGCAAAATCAGCTAAATGCGATGTTTACTAAGTGTCATTTCTGAAAGAAAGAGGTAAAATTTCTTGGTCATATGGTTTCGGAGAAAGGATTGCCAGTCGATCTAGATAAGATTGAAGCCGTGAATAATTGGAAGGGACCAGAGACAGTGACTGATATCAGGAGTTTTCTTGGACTTGCTGGCTACTACCAAAGATTTATTAAGGATTTCTCGCGGATAGCAGCACCCTTAACTAAACTAACCAGGAAGGAAGTGAGATTTGTTTGGTTCGACAATTGTGAGGAGGCATTCCTTAAGTTAAAAATTTTGTTGACCAATGCACCCGTGTTAGTAGTTCAAGATGAAAACCAAGATTAGTGGTGTATACTGATGCATGTGGAACTGGATTAGGAGCGGTGTTGATGCAGAGTGGTAAAGTCATTGCCTATGCATCTAGGCTGCTTAGACCGCATGAAGTTAGATATCCTACTCATGATTTGGAGTAGGCAGCTGTAATCTTCGCATTGAAGACTTGGAGACATTATCTCTTAGGGGAGAGATTTGAGTTATATACCGATCATAAGTCTTTACGATATTTATTCTATTAAAAGAGTTGAATATGAGACAGCAGAGGTGGCTGGAGTTTTTGGCTGCATATGATTTTGGTATAGAATATACACCAGGAAAAGGTAATAAGGTGGTTGATGCTCTTAGCAGGAAACATCAGAATATGGTGTTAGCTATGTTGGCGGAATGGAAGGATTTAGATGCCTTAGTCAATTGCGATGTGCAGTTAAAATCGACTGGTGGTTCTAGTTAGAGTACAACCAAGTTGTCTTGTTTAGAAGTTCGACCAGTATTGATTGAGAGAATTACTTCTAAGCAGAAGGAGGATCCAATGTTGGCTGAGAAAATTAGAAGGCTTGAGGTTGGAACCGAGATCGATGATCTAAAGGATTTCAGCCTTGATCGGAGAGGATGGTTGATAAAGAAGGGACGGTTGTGTGTTCCGAATGTGGAGGACTTGAGGAAGGAAGTTCTTGGAGAATGTCATCGATCTAAGTTTACGATTCATCCTGGAGGGACCATGATGTATCAAGATATGAAAAGGAGCTTCTATTGGGAAGGCATGAAGAGGGATGTTGGCTTGTGGGTTAGGCAGTGTGCAAACTGTCAACAAGTGAAAGCTGAACATCAGAAATCGAGTGGGTTGCTTCAGCCTTTAGAGATTCTAGTTTGGAAATGGGATTCAATATCTATGTATTTTATAGACGAGTTACCAAGGTCGAATAGAGGTAATGAAAGTTTATGGGTTATAGTGGACAGTTTGACCAAAAGTGCCCATTTCATTCCAGTTAAGTCAACCAGAATGACACTTGTTTTAACTAAGTTGTTCCTGAAGAACATAGTTAGATTGCATGGAGTTCCTAGTAGTATAGTCAGTGACAAAGATGCTTTGTTCACTAGTGAATTCTGGAGGAGTCTACAGGAAATGATGGGTACCAAGCTTAATATGAGTACTGCGTATCACCCTCGGACAGATGGGCAGACAGAAAGAGTCAAAAAAGTACTCGAGGATCTACTGAGAGCATGCGTATTAGACTTTGGTGGATCTTGGGAGGATCATCTACATTTGGTTGAGTTTTCCTATAATAAAAGTTATCAGATAAGTATAAGAATGGCGTAGTTTGAAGCTTTGTATAGGAGACCATGCACATCACTAGCATGTTGGTTGGAGGCTGGAGACAGATTAGTCTTAGGTCCAAATTTGGTTAGAGAGCCGTCAGAGAAGATTGAGTTAATCCAAGGAAGGATGAAGGAAGCTCAGTCATGACAATAGAGTTACGCAGATAAGAAGTGTAAGGACTTAGAATTCTCAGTTGGAGATAAGATTTTCATTAAGGTATCACCAATGAAGGGTGTGATACGATATGGAAAGTAGGGGAAGTTAGCCCCAAGATATATTGGTACATTCCAGATTATAGAGAGGATTTGAAAGCTCGCATATAGAATAGAGTTGCCGAGCAATTTGGTAGGTGTCCATAATGTATTTCATGTGTCTCATCTTCGCAAGTATGTGCATGATCCAGAAACTACTATTCCTCCGACAGGGTTGGATGACTTAGTGGTAGAGCCTAATTTGACTTCTGTTAGACAACCAGTTCGGGTTGTAGCTAGAGATGAGAAAAGATTAAGGAATAGGACAGTCGGGTTGGTGAAGGTTTAGTGGAGCGACAACGAGAAGGATTGTACTTGGAAGACAAAGGACAAGATTAGAGAAACTTATCATGATCTGCTTTGAGGGTATGTCTACATTAGATTTATATAGATAGTTGCTAGTCAGTTAGACTAGTATGGTTACTAGGAGTTGTTACAGCTGATTGCTATGTTTAGTATTTAGTCCTTACTGAATTTCGAGGATGAAATTCTTTAACAGGGGGAGCCTGTAACATCCCTAATTTTTGACAATAATATTTAGAAAATTTAATTAGATAAATAACATTAAATAATGATGATATGGGGATTGAGATTTGAATAAATTATAGCATGGGTCGTGCTTAATAATAAAAATTTAGTGGGCTTTAATTGGTTTAAAGGATAATTAGTTCACACATGGGCATATTAGTAATATAGCCAATTTATTTTACACGAATATACATTTCTCACTATTGTCCATTCACGTTCATTTTTCTCAAATCAAAATTAAAATAAAAAAATCCTAAGAGAACCGACCATTAACAAAGAGGAAAAGAGGAAAATTCAATCAAAAGCTAAGGATCAAAGCTAGGAAGGATTAATCAACTACAAATCTTAAATTCCTTATTAAATCTAAGGTGAATAATAATTTTATACCATCTCAATAAAAGGAAAATTTTAAAGTAAAATATTTATAGTGAAGTTGAATCAGTAAAAAGAATGAATTTGGGAAAAATAAATAGTTGATTTTAAAATCCTATTTAATAAGTTCCGGAATATGGAAAAACATAGATTTTTAGAAAAATGTGAATAAAAAGGTTTTTTAAAAATAAAGAACCAAGGCGATATTATTTTAATATAAAAGAATGTATTTTTTTTTAATTTGAAATTTAAATAGTTTAGGAAAAATAAAAGGGGAACTTGAAAAATAAAATACGAATTAATGTTCCAGATTTAAATAAGATTTTAAATCATAAAAAGGAAGTGAATATGGAATTAATGGATTTTGGAATAAGTTTGGGTTGGCGAAGGAATAAATTTTAAAATATAATTTAACTCAGAAAATCGATTTAAAATCAATTTTTTGTATTTTAAAACGGTTATAAAAGGAAAATGAGACTATGGGATTTATAAACTGGGTTTATAAATGAAGTGAATTGTTTATCAGTGGATAATTTGGAATTATAAATTCACGATGCAGATTTATAAGTGGATGGGTAAATCGTTTTAAAAATAAATGGTAATTTATTTTTAGAAAAGTGAAGAAGAAATTTACAGAATTGGAACGTAAATTTAGCCGGAAATGAATCGGGAGGGATTTATGAATTAATTGGACTGGCTATTTTTGGATTGGAGATTTATTTTCTAGAAAGTTAAGTATATTTGTTTTAAGAAAGATTACTTTTATAGTATTAATTAGAAAATGTAAAAGTGTTTAAAAGGATGTTTTAGAAAAATGTAAAAGTGTTAAAGTAAATATTAATTAAGTTAGTTGTAGTAGTTAATTATTATTAAAGGTTTAATCAACATTTTTATTTTAAATAATAATTATTAAATATTTATATTTTATATAATAGTTTTAGAAAGGTAGCTTTTGTCTAAAGTATATCATAGAAATCTCATAAATATTATTTTGAAATTATTAAATAGATATTTCGGAGAGTATTGGTATACCCGCGTGGCGTAATCAGAGGCAGTGAGTGCCTGCAGCTAAGTCTTGAATTTCTCTGGGATAGAGACGTAACCATTGAACTGTGATCCATGGTTTGATACCGCAGTGGTACTTTCCACATTATTTTAAAAAGGCTTTTCCAATATTTTTTTGAAAGGATACTTTGTAAATATACTGATTTCGATAAGATAAGTATATAGTTTTGGATAAAGAGATTTAATTTATTTAAAACTTAATTTAAATAAAGACTTGGTGCTTTTCGGTGAAATTGAAGTATTTGGTTGAATTGATTGTTTATTTGATAGTTAAATAACCGACTATCAAATCTGGACCTAAATATAACTTTGGAAATATCTAGAAGAGGTATGGGAATTATATGTTACAGTTACCGTTCGAGTTGTTATACGTACGTATAAACTCGTTCGTTTTTCTAGGACGTTTATAAGGAAATCCATCCACTAACGGTTAGGAGGTGATCTCCGACCTTATTTTCGTTTGTTTATTTCCTAGAGAACCGGGGTTGAGTTTACCGAGAAATATCGAACGTTGTTTCGAAGAGGCCGGGATTGGATTTGTGATCCGAAAACCACTTTGATCCAACGAGTACGTTTCGTAATGAAAACAAGAGCATGGAGTCCATGATGGAGTAGTGAAGTGCAAGGGCTAATCGCTACTAATCCCGAGGGTGATTCCAATATGGATGTAGTAGGAGTAGTGCCTTCGGTTCCGTTCGAACCGGGAATGGACTTGTATGGATGAATGCTATCAGTACATTGTCATTGGAGGACAATGAGCATTCTAAGTGAATAATTTCTAAAAAGGTAACGCTTAGCCTCGAGCCTCATCAACCGGAAATGACTGAAAATCAGGGGAGATGCAACAAGGCTAAGTGGGTCGCACCCAAGTAGGGTAAGGTTACCCCTCTCTAGAGTCCCTTTTTTATTCGGCTGTGTGGTGCGGTTGCTGATCCCAACCGCGGGGTAATCTTATTCGGGCTATCCAGTTTAAGGGGTAGTCCAGTGTTGTGTTGCAGGGGATCTCGGAGTGGTCCTCGATACAGTGTTTCTAGACAGGTATCGTGACAGGTGATACCCTAGTGCCTAGTCATTCAGTTGGAATCCATTCATTAATAAGCGCCGTACGATTTTGATTGTACCCAACTATGCTGAAAGTGAGATGCAAGCATTTTAGAATAATTATTTGTACTTAGACACTATTATAATATCAGAGGATTTTGATATGAAATGTTTTGGTTCTCGTAAGGTAAAAACCCGGCATGTTTATTTGTGGCGTGGTCTTACGAGATACCTTTGATTTTCAAAGGATTTTGAACTTTAATAATTAAATCAAGTGTATTTTCTCATGTTGGTTTCCAGACTGACTCGGGTGTTATTTTATTATAACGCTCGGATCAGACCGAGTATTACAGATTCAGGATAGGATGCTATGGAGTTCAGGAGACGAGCTGGATGATGAAGACGTATATCACGTATCTGATTTATATTCTGCTGTGTATGGTATGCTGTATATTCAGCACTTGTGGGGACAAGTTGTTATAGCTGTCCACTATTGTGTTATTGATGTACTGTATTCTGATGATGTAATATAAATAAAACAGTTATAGTTCTTTTGTGAAAAGATCAATTGATATTTATTATATATTGTTCCGCTGCGATTGTGAGATTCTGTGTTGTTATTTCTATTTTCTTCTTCTACCCCTTTCTTCTTTCCCTAACGATATGGTACTTCCAGCATTCGATTGCTCGACATGTAATACAGTGGACGTATTGATGTCGATTTTCGGAGGTCGAAAATCCAGACCGTGACATTTCGGTATCAGAGCCGAAGGTTAAGCGAGAACCTTGGCTCTGGTAAGGATTACTCATTAGAGATAGGGTCAGTAGCACCCTAGAATGAGTTTGAGTGTATTAATAGATATGAGCGCGTATTTGTTAGTGAATAATTTTTTTATATTGTGTTGATTGGTTTGGGAGTGGCTTATGGATTCTGGTCAATACGAGTAATTAACGTAATTGATAGGGATCTCTAAACACTTGAACAGAGCAACTCGACATAGTATTATTTTAAAATGGGGTAAATGAAATAATTTTTACCCAAAATTATTTTTATATCTAAAAGGAATAATTTTCGTAAATTATTATAGTATATGGTGTGCTTGGTTGTTAGAAAATGATAATATTAAATTATTATCATTGTTGTTGTGGAAATTGGATAAGGAATTGGAATTATAACCAAAAGTTAAAGAAATTAATTCATGTAATAGGATGGGGTTTGTAAATATGAATTTATAAATGTGATTTATAATTTGAAATGAAATAAAATTCCAAAGGAATATTTAAATATAGATTTAAAGAATTGAAATTTGGAAAAAAATTAAAATCCTGTTGGTTTTGAAATGTTTTCCGAAGTCTTGAAGAAACAATAGTGATATAAATTGGAAATATTTTTGAATCGAAATTCGGAAATGAAATGAAATCTGGTGAGATTTGGAATTAAAAATATTTGAAAATGTTTTAAAGGAATATAAGCACTAAACTCACTTCGGTCGCTGGAAAATAATTTCGGTGATGACTGCAGCATCACCGATGTTCATTTTCGAGTTTCCAAGAGAGGGATTGCTACCTGAATGTTTTGGATTGGAGTTGTATTGCAAAACTGGGTTTGATTTTGAAATGCAAAGGAATAATTTGATATATCAAAAGATTTGGGGTATATATGATTTCAAAAATGATTTTGAAATGCTTAAGAAATTGCTTAAACTCTGGGAGTTTATTCAAAAAAAATGTTTATGGAATATTAATAAGTTTAAAACTTATAAGAATTTGTATTTAGAATGAAATCTAATTAAGAAGATTTAAATAAAGGTAAGTGCTATAATGAAATAAATTAGTAAAATAAACCAATTAAGTGAAATAAAATGGAAGAAATTGGTGAATGGAATATTAGTAAGTTTGAACTTATAAAATTTGAAAATTTAATTGAAAAGGAAATTAACTTGAACTAAGTTAAATAAGAGGGATTTGGAAATCTAGCCTAAGTTGGACTAAATAAAACGAAGGATTGAAAATAAAATTAGTAAGTAAACTAATTAATTTAAATTAGTAAGCAAATAGAATTGAAATTGAAAATTTGAACGATGGTTAATTTGAATCATGTGAACAAGGTGAAATTGGAAGTTAGTTTGAGTTGGACAAAGTAAAACCAAAGTTGGAAATAAATATAAGGAGTTGTATAAAATATTTATATTGAACTTAAGAAATTGATGGTAAAAGTCTTAAGTAAATTAGTATTGGAAAAATATATTGAGTAGGTATTTGAATAAAGATTTAATAAAAGTTGTGGAATAGGACAATTGTGAATAAGTGAATTGAAATTGTAAGTAAATGTGAATAGAAAGAAGTTGATATAAATAATAATCAATTGGAAATTAATACATAAGTTGTACGTATATTATCTTATTCGCATAACGATTTGATCCAGATTCGAGCACAGAATTTCGAGATAGTCATATCGATCTGAGTTGGGATTTTTCACTCGATTTTCAACGGCAAACCCTGGATATGGATTTTTGTTTTGATTCTGGAGCTCTCTATCATAGTATATGACTATGTAAGGAGGATAACGGTTTCTGATCAAGGAACCAGATCTGAGTCCGCACTAGGGGGTCGTGTGAACGATACTAGTTCGGAAGTGAAATTATGTTATCGAGTGAGCGATCAGAGTTGATATTGTGTACGGATGATATATGTATATCGTACGGGTTTGAATGAAATAAATATTAAAAATTTTGAAAAAGAAAGGAATAAAATGATTTTGAATTGTATGATTGGATATTATTGGTAAATAAGGTGCGGGTAATTAAAAGCAAAAGGAAAAAATTGATGTTTTCGATTTCAGAAGATAAATTTGATTGCCCGACAAAAATGTATGTGTTTAAATTGCTATATGAAATTGATGGTTATTTTATCTAGCCACTTGGATTTTGTTTTCTTTTGAAATTTGGGGGCCGTAGAGGCAATTTTGTAGTTTTTCGGATCTAGCCGCGCAAAGGATACGCTGGCGGAATTTTTCGAAAATTTAAGGAGTTAGAAAATTTTTGAGAAAATTTTGATAATTTAAAATTTTGGTTTTAAATTATAATTCGAATGATTGAGGGAAAAATGTTATAAGGGATCTATGGATGAAGTTGGAAATTAGTAAAAGTGATCATGCGGTTTCAACAAAAATTGTTTTCGGAAAGTTGTTTAAATTGTTTGGTTTTTGAGAGAGTTAAAGGGTTTAGACCATTCTTCTTACCTAGCAATTTCAAGGACGAAATTCTTATAAGGAAGGAGGAATGTAACGATCCGGAATTTTGAATATTTGAAATTGGAATATTTAATTGATTTTAAATATTTAAAGGTTAATTTTAACTTGAATTTCAAATATAACCATTTATTTGATGATTTAATTATTGAATTAATAATTGAATATTGGGTAAATTTGTAAATCTGGAGTTTCAAGATTATTTAAAATAATTTAAAAGCTTATAAAATTTACATTGATAATAGTAAAGATAATAAAAGTGGTTTTTTCAGTTTTAAAAATATATTGTTTAAATCGACATTGAAAAATAGCCTTTCGAGGCACAGTCTTTGTAACGACCCAAAATTTGACCACTTAAAAATATAATATTTAAAGTGATTTTAAATATAAAATATAAAAGGTTTTATGATTCAAACAATATTAGATAAGATTTGGAAATAGAAACATACATAAAAATAGTAACATTTGCTTATATCGACAAAAGTGACAAAATCCTGCTTTTAGAAAAGTAAGTTTAAATGGTTTAATTAATTATTTTAATTTGTTTATGAGTGTTTTTATTTTTAAATAACATTATACAAATTTATTTTTAAATTTGGTTTACATAAATAAATAGTTTAACTAAAACGTCAAAATATGACCGTAAAACATTTCGTCAAAAATCAACGTTTTGTCAATTTAAAGTTGTCGCAACATTGTTGCACCTTTATGTACACAATTTAATAAATATGTTAACATATAAAGGTAGTTAACAATTAACTAAACAAGGTTACTTTTAATAATCACACTTAGAAAATTCTAGAAAGTAATTAGCAAAAGTAAACTAAAAAAGACAAAACACATGTCACATCACATGTGACATAAAGTAAAGTAATCATTCTTATTCTTTACTTAACTCTTAAGTATTTGATTTTAAAAGTGTGATGTGATGTGGATGGTAAGTGTTGAATTAAATAAGTTTACTTAATTCTTAAGGAAGGTTATTTAAGTAAAAACACAAATCTATATTTTAATCTCAAATATTTTCTATAAATACCCATCCTCTTCTTCTTCACTTTTACATCATTTCTTCTCTACTTTCTTAAGCTCTCTTACATCCTTTAATGGCTTCTTTCCATAATTAAATAATGCCAAAATATTCCCAAAAATAAGACAAAGAAAAATATCAACAAAACTTCGTCCGAACCACTTCAAAACTCCTCCTTCCCCCTCTTATTGCTCACGCCCCCTTCACCATCAAGCCTAGCCCAAACCTCCTTCGAACTCATGGCCCAAAGCTCCAAAGACCCCCACAAGTCAAGTCAAGCCACCTGGAAGCCTTAAAACAAGCATTCGTGAGCACTCGATTGAAGTTAGGAAAGTTAGAATCACTTTAAAGTTAGTTCATTTGCAACTAAGGTGAGAACTCCTAATTTATATGTATATATTTGGTTGTGATGTTGTGATATGTTTGTTTGGATGTTTGGTTATGATATTATTTCCATACGTTGTTTATTGCATCAAAATATTGAAACAAGTCACAGATTTACACGACATATAATCACATGGAAATCACTTTCCAAAAGAAATGAAATGTGATATGGAATCATTTATACCTTTGAAAAATGTTTGAATATGCTTTAGAAATGATTCCTAAGTGTTTAAACTTGTCTCGGGAAAGTTTGGATACGAATCTCAAAATACGCCTAAAATTGAAGCGTCGCGTAACGGTAGTTCGTGTTTTCGCGTCAAAAGTTCAAATGAACATATGAAGTGGAATATAGTTCAGAATTCTTCGAAGTAAGAATTTTCCGAATCCTTATATCCTTTCATATAAAAAAAGAAAATCAAGATTTTATCTTGTATATTTTGAAATATGGCAAAATCAATTTTCAAGAAAAATCTAGTTTTTGCACCAAATGACCAAAGTTGGAAATTGCTAAAATAATCATTTTAAAAATATGAAATAAATTCTAAAAATCTTTTAAAATGTTTTAAAAGTGATTTAAGTTGAAAAGATGGTTTTCTAAATGATATAAAAGTTGTTTTAGAATATAGCTTTTAAAGCACTTTTTGTAACACTATTTGCAACACTTTTCGCAACGCTTTTCAATAACTTTTGAAAGGTTGAAACTTAACAATTCTTTCCCAAATCCTTAGTAAATGGTTTTAAGTAAATAATAAAGCATTTTAAAAGAAATTTGAACAATTTAACATTATTTTAAAGATGGTTAAACAAATAGTTAAGAAATTTAAAAAGGGAAAATGAGTATGCGGAAACGACTAGTACATTTGTCCCGCCTGTGAGATCTAAAAGTGAAAACAAGGTGTGTAACTAAGGTTAGGGATGGAGCAACCAGTGTCCTGAACTTACCTGGCCTCGGTTTTCTCTTTTAGGCGAGGGGTGGAACATATCGAAAGGAAAGCCCGGATGCTCGACTTGGATTTTATAGAAATAATCTCTTATACTCATTATTAAAATCCAAAGAGGGAACTTGTCATATTCGTGGAATTTAAAAGGTGATCTCACCGTTATTCCGCCTATATCACTGGTTGAATAGGAAGTTGATTTTGAATAAAAGTAGAATGATTTCTATAATCCTATTTTCTCAAAAGATACTCTTTAAAAAATGATTTGAGAAATATTTAAAAGGTGGTTTAAATGATTCCGTATTCACTAAAAGAATATTTTGAAAATATATATCTCTCGAAAATATTTTGGTAAAGGAAAATGAATGAATCGAAAAACAATCACTTAATTATATCATTTTTACCGATGATTGTATTTCGAAGGAACTGGGGTCAGATTTGGGCGATTCCTATCCGAAAACCACTTCAAACCAATTTACGTGTTCGAAGATTGAAGATGTTTGACGACGGAGATATTAAGACTAATAATAACAAGGGACTACTTGTTGATTAATTAGGGATAAATTCCCGATTCACTATATTGTAGCAGCGGTCTCTTTGTTATGAAAAACCTCAAAACCACAAGGGCTTCTCACCTAGTATTGGCCGAGGAAAGTGCCTTCGGTTTTGTTCAGTCCCAGAATGAACTTGTATGGATGAGTGTATGACCTTGCACTAAATCACAATGAGTGGTCTTTATAGATGTATATCAGTCGGTGGCGGAGAAGAAACCATCTTTTAGCTTAACACCCTTTTCCGAGACATACGAGCTCGGGAAGTTATATGTTTATAGAAATCAGTCGTGTGAATGTGGAATGGCAATGTGGCATTCAAAGTGAAAGAAGATGTGTTATGTGAAAAGGTAATCGTAGCCTCGAGCCTCATCCACCGGAAATGACCGAAACAGGGTTAGATGCAGCAAGGCTAAGTGGGTCATTCCTAATTAGGGTATGATCATTCCCTTCCAGATATATTTCTTCCCGCTATGACATTCAGGATGTAAATTAATGTGGATGTATGTGAAGAGAGCTCTCGGATTAAGGTTGGTAACGACCGGGGGATGATATATTCGGTACTATCTAGTTACAGAGATAGGTCGGTCTTATGTTGGTAGAGGATCCTTTATGATGGTCCTCGGGACATCCATCTAGAGGTGTACCCATCGGAAGGTAGTCCTTTCACCTGGTCATTTGTATGGAAATCCATTCTCCAATAAGAACCTGCTGTTTTGTTTATATTGGCGTAATGAATAGCCCCGAAATGCTATATGGGTAACCATTTCGGCTAAGATTAATAAGTTTATTTGCAAATGTTTTCAATGAATGTCATTAAAAATAATATCCGCAAATTTTACGTAATAAAGAGTTTTGGTAATCATAAGGTAAAAACCCTTTCCGTGTTTATGTGTGGTGTGGTCTTATGAGATACATTTTTGTTTACCAAACATCGTACTTTGAGTTCTAACACCAATCCCATGACTGACCCAGAGTTTTTTTTTCCTTTAAACTCTGGGTGCCCTATTTTTCAGGCAGCCGTGTAGTCAGGATACCTTAGGAGCATTTTGGAGCATGTTGGGGAGCATTTTGGAGAAGTCTTTTGGAGCTATGAAGCTGAAGTACCTTATGTAGATATCTACCCATTTTCCGCTGTGTTATGTAGTATGTATTTCTAGCACATGTACGGATAGACAGTTATAACTATCCCGCTGGATTTGTATTTGACTCTGATCATTTATGTATAATTAAAATGTTAAATGCGATGTGAGATTCTATTATTGTGTTATCTTCTATCATTATTTTCTTTTACACCCCTAATAATCTGCCTCCCCGGCACTTGGATTTATGGCACGTGAATACCGTGGATGTATTAGTGTCGATTTATGAGGGTCGAGGAGACGAGTCGTCACATTTGGTATCAAAGCTGAAGGTTAAGCGAGAACCTTCGCTTTGTTGGGGTATGACTCATTAGAGATAGGGTTAGTAAGGCCCAAGAATGAGTTTAGTTTGAGAGAGCACATAATTAAAACTTGTAACTTGAAAAAGTATATTCATACTGTATAGCATTCCCTAAGATTTTTCGTTTATATATCATAAAGATCTTTTCTTACTATATACAGATGGTAGAAAATTAGTGGAAGAAGAGGACAAGGTAGGGGAGGAAGTAATACCACAAATGGTCAAACTCCCGCAGCTACAGTAGTTGTAATGACCCTGAAATCGGCCTTCGAAAATCGGCACCCGTACTTCACTTGTACTCAAAATGCCGAAGATTCAAACGCCGAATTTGGTTCACAGGAGCTTATAACACAGTAAGTATAACAACACAGCGGAAGAAAGAAATAGATGATATCATATACAACTCCAATGAATACAATATCCAGAATGATATACAACAATGATATCAATATGATACAACAATATCAGAGACAAATAATAATGCTACAACGGAAATAGCATAACTGATAACTCCCAATGATCCGACAAAGAGAATGAGACCAATAACTCCAACATCAAGCTCGAACCATCATCACAATGCACAAAGGTAAGCAAGAACAGTCATCAACTCCGATGAAGTGAACTAGCTCCAGATAATCTACTAAACCTGAATATCTGAGAAACCCAACTCTAGACTGCCCGTGTGGAAAATTATGGGCACCCAGAGTTTAGGAAAGGAACAATAAACTCCAGGTCAGTCATGGGACTGGTGTGAGCAACAAGAACAGTTTATCTTTAAACAAACAACAAAAGAATTTTTAAACATTGAAACCCGCAATGCTTTTGGAAAATGAAACTACCATAAGACTTCCCACCACACACACAATGCAATCGCAGAATTGGAGGAGATTTCTTCTTATGATAGTCAAACATGCTTACTACGCAATAAAAACTCTTTTGATATTATTACTAGTGCATAGTGCAGAAGACATTTCGAAAGTATAATATTAATCTTAGCCAGCATACAACCATTATTGTATGCCTACTATAGCTACCATCTAAACAGTGGTGACCACCATAAGTAAACGACAGGTTCTACAACTAAAACCGTACTGGGTTCGTATTGTTTGATTGGATTTCCAATAAATGGTCAGGCAAAGGAACTTCCTTACACCGAAATGGAACGCCTTTGGAAGAACGTCCCCGAGAACGTAACCGGATCTCTGCTAACACAAGGCCGACGCTACCTCACGCTGTACAGCTGTAACTAGGTAGCTAACACACAAGCTATGCCATCCCCCGGTCGTTACCGACCTTTATCCGGGATCCCGATCACAAAGCAACAACCACAAAGTATAATAAATTTGCAGCATCAACATAGGTAGAATATCTGGGCTCCATACCATGATATCGCCTTTTATCCAGAAGGAAATGACATACCCTAGGGGCGCGACCCCTAACAACCTTGCCGCAACATTCCTGTTTCGACCATTACCGGGTTGTGAGGCTCGACGAAGTCTCGTCCACAAAGCTACGCTTTTTCACAAAGCCACGCTTTTTCACAAAGCCACGCTTTTTCACAAAGCCACGCTTTTTCACAAAGCCATGCTTTTCACAAATCCACGCTTTTTCACAAATCCACGCTTTTTCACAAAGCCACGCTTTTTCACAAAGCCACGCTTTGATCAACAATTGATCAACAGCACTTCGTATGCCACATTACCAAATTGGGAATGTATCACTAGTAACCATCAACTACATAACCTCTGAGCTCGTACGTCTCAGAGAAGGGTGTTAAGCTAAGAGAATAAATTCTCTTCCACCAACAGAAATGT
Source organism: Allium fistulosum (assembly GCA_030737815.1). Classification (NCBI taxonomy): domain Eukaryota; kingdom Viridiplantae; phylum Streptophyta; class Magnoliopsida; order Asparagales; family Amaryllidaceae; genus Allium; species Allium fistulosum. The sequence goes on along the minus strand of CM060907.1, from coordinate 636,239,594 downwards.
ATTTGATAGAAACCAGGTTTACCTCTCAAAGTGTAAAGTCAGACATACAACCATACAAGTCTGTTCCGGGTTCGAACAGAACCGAAGGCACTTCCAAAGAAGCCCTTGCAATCCGAGTATTCACAATCTCGATCGAACTTCCCATCACTTAGGAAATCTCTATACCGGGAGCTACCCAGTGCAGAGACAATCGATAGGTCATCCTATCATTTTCACAAATACCCGGTCTTCAACACCGGTTTTCAAATGCCATCCATTTACGTCGTATCACTATTCGGAATGGGTTATATGACACAAAGGTCCTTTCCCGGCTAAACCGAATAACGAGCGCAATTAAAAATCATATGGATACTGGGGTCTTAGTTAAATCACAGCTTAAAGCCCAAAACTTTTCATTTGAATGGTTAAAACAAATTACCATTTCCAATCTTTTAAACAAAAAGATTCAATTCACAAAGTTCACCCCATTCACAAAGATCCATTCATGGATTTCAAAACAATTTCCATTTTAATTGGATAGGTTTACTCATTAAATCTTTAAATCAAGATTTAACTTATAGCTTTCAAAACTCGTTTCCAAAGATTCATTCATAGTCTTTCAAAACAATTCCATTTCAAGTTGGATTAACCGGTCTTTGAATTAAAGACTCATTTCATAGTTTTCAAAACATTTCAATTCCATTTCAAACTTGAAACCTTTCAACACAATTTAGAAATCCTTTCTTAAAATGAAAGCTATTATTATTTGAAAACAAATAGTTTTCATTTCGAAAAAATTCGATCTCATTTATACAAGTTGAATCTTTGGGTTAGTTCAAATTCCAAAAAACAACACTTTAAAAATGGTTTAAAACCCTTATAAACTTGTATAATTCTTTTTAAATCATAAATACCAATATAGGATTCAATTTCAGATATTGAATTCCAATTTAAATCAAATTATTCAAATTTCAAATCTTTATTAAGTTATTCAAAATAACTTACATTTTTAAAACACCCTTTCAAAGGCTTTTTACTTAAAACCCAATCCATTTCCAACCCATTTGAATTTAAAATTCAAATTCAAAAACTATTTTAAAAATCTGTGACTTAACTGATTTCCACGTGAAATCCATATTTGTGTGTGTATAGTGTAGTCTAGGGATTTTACACAATAGTGCACAACATCAATCATCACAGATATATCGATAAGCGGTATAACCCATAACGCTTATCTTCATTCATAGATTCATAGATAAAATAAATTTATCAGTCACAAAAATTCACTATTACGATTCGATGTGGGTTTCGGATAACCAACTGGAATCCGACTCCCTGTCGCATCGAAATTCAAATGCCGTTTTACGGCCCAAAGGGTTTTCACATTCATACAGTAGTATATTCATCACAGATATCACAGGTCAGCACACAAAAAAATTCATAGCATCACAATCACATAACAGAGATATCAATCCAATACACATCATTCAATAACAATCAAACATCTTCAATTAAGATGAATAAATCGTGTGGTTTAAATTAATTAACCACATAATTACTTTCATTAATTATCTTTAATCAATGATTAATTGTGATTAACTACAATTAATTAAGTCTTAATCACCTTCATTAATCTATCATTCTTTAAATTAATTATCTTAATTAATTAACTCTTAATTACTTATTCCTTAATTAATTACTTTAATTAATTCAAAACTGGGTTAACATTCAATCTTTACCAAAACTCAAAACTGTTTTAATAAAATTGTTTCAAAGTGAGCTTGATTACTCCTTTAAAATCTGAGACTGCTTCTGCCCCAAAACCAATGACCCGAGCCAACATAAAAAATACCCGAGCTAAGACTGGAGTCAGCCCATTCTTCTTCTTTTCCCTCTTTTAATTTTAAAACTTAAGTTTAAACTTAATAAACTATTCCAGGCTCGAGGATTCGCGTTCCAACCCGAAGCAACACATTCATTTTCTCGAGTATCAACTCGAGTTGCTCACAGCTGACTTCCTGACACCAATTCGTTGCCATGCACGTGCACGGCGGCACGACTTGACTCCGACGAACACCAACGCCTCAGGCAAATCACAAACCACACTCCTACTCGAAATCCAAGTTCGAATTGCCTTCAAAAATTTCGAATTGAAATTTAGCATACGGTTCGAAATCTGTAGCTCAAACCAAAATGACATAACGACTTCGCCACCCCCGTAGAGACCACCGGAGTCACCCATATTTCGTCCTCACCACGACAACACGACAAGCAACCATCCACCAGAGATTCGTGACACTCGATCACGTATAGGAGTCGTACTCACCACGTTACTGACATGAACAAAAACTTGAAATAAAACCCTAAAATGGATTCGACCCAACGATATATGCAATGGAAAAATTATCTGATAATTTTCTCAAAATCAATGATGTTTATACTTGCTTTAATCCAAATTTCAACATTTATAATTAGATTGATCACCAGAAATTCGAAAAAAATGATTTGTGTTCGAACTCAAACTGCTCTATATATACCCAACTAACATCTTCATTTTTGTTTTAAAAATCATGATTTGCAGTAAGAATTTAAGCTATTAACTTGGATTAGCTTTTTATAATACTTGAGTTCATCACATTTTTTTTCTTGATTGCCTGTAACCAAAGTTTCAGTGATGATATCTTACAACCTTGGTTCAAATCAGCTTTAAAAATCTAAATTTAAGTTTCATTATCTGGTTCGATTTCAAACAGAAAGTTTTACTAAGATACAGTTGAAAACATATTGAGGTTTGAATAAAAATCAACCCTGGTAATTTATACAAAGAGAAACAAATGTACAAAGTAACCTGGGTATACATATATCAAATCATATTCAAAGATAAATATATACAATGCCATAAAATAAATGAATCATCTTTACAGTTAAACTTAAAGCCTTTAAGTTGATGTTTACTCACATATTATTTGTTTTTAAACAGAGAGCCTATAGAGTTTAACAGAGTGATATAAACTCTTATATACACAGACATTTCATATTGCAAACATTGCATTCATATCCAAACATTTCATTATCACACAATTAAGCATTTATCACAGGCAGATCAAGATTTATATATAAATAAAGGGTTAAGAGTTTTCTCACAGTATTTTCTAGAAAATGAACAGAGTTCTTCTTTTCTTTAACACTGATTGAAACTTGCACGTTGAAGCTCCCTTCTTTGATTCTTTGATTTATATTTAGTATATTGTTGTTTGCAGTTGAATTTTTGTTTAAGTTTTAGTTGATATTCACTTCAGTTTTTCTTAGCTTTGAAGGAACGAAGTGATGATGAGAGGCTTGATATATAGAAAAGAGAAGTTTACAGAAGATATATGTTGGTACAGGTGATATTATAATGTTTGTACAACAATACAGGGATATTTTCTTTCTATGGTGGCTAATGAGATAATATTTTGTGCTTGCATTAATTACTTTGTACCATATCTCATTTATAAAATCTTTTTTATTTCGGCTGTTACATGTTTGAGATGATTGTGTTGTCTGGAATCATACTTATGTATATATGCTTGTTCAGCTTGAATATACAATGTTGTTATCTTTTATTTCACGTGCACACACTTGAATATATATATTCTCTTTTGCAAGTTAGCACACATACATTTACTTGTTTCATTACTTTATAATGTAAATAAACTTCTATTTTATTTTATTTTTCTTTTATAATTTTCTGTATCTATTTTATAAAACCCAATTCAATTTTAATTTAAATACATTTTTCCAGTAATTCATAATTTAACTGATATTTTATATCAATTACCAATTACTTTCACAATTTTTTATTCAAAAATGAATTTAATTAACAATTTAAACTCAATTAAAATTCGAGATCGTTACAGTAGTCGAGGAAGTAGTAGTTCCGGTACAGCCCCAAATTAACTTTGCAACTTTATGCAAGAACTATACCAGCCTTGGTGGTAAACTTTTCAAAGGAACGGAAACCATCATTGAAGTACAAGCTTGGATCCGCCCTTGTGAAAGAATTTTTAAAGGACTGAATATTGGAGATGACCAGAAGAGATTCTTGCTTCTTGGCAACTACAAGACGGAGCTCTAGTTTGGTGGGAATCTATTACGCAGAATGAGTCAGAAGATAATTTCTCATGGGAACGATTCAAAGAAGTTCTAGAGGAACAATATATGCCGGAAGCAGGAAAATCCCGTCTTTACCAAAAATTTATGGATTTTACATAGGAGGAGGAGATGTCGTTTGAGGAGTATGCTAACAAGTTTAACGAATTATCTCGCTTTGGGCTTGGATTGATAGATACCCCCTCAAAAAGAATGAAAAGTTTATCTCAGGAATGAAGAAGCAATACCATGTCAGAATGACTGGGCATGTGAAAGAACCATTTGTAGACTTAATAGACATAGGATGCAGATATGAAGCTTTGGATAAGGTGGATCCACCCATAGTACAAGAAAGCAACAACAATAACTGGAAGAAGAGGAAGTTTAATGGCAAGAAGCCATGGCAGGGAAAACCCAAAGGAGGATATCAGGATAAGCGCTTTAAAGATGTCACTTGCTACAATTGCCAACAAAAGGACCACCTATCAACTCATTGTAGAAAACCCAAAACTCAAGGAACTCAAGGATCAACACCAAGAAGCTGCTTTAATTATCATCAATCAAGACACATGATAAAGGATTGTCCCTTAATGAAAAAAGGAGAACAAGCCAAAGTGTACACAATCAAGGATGAGCCTTCAACCTCCCAGAATGTGAAGGGCAAAGGAGTGTTGGAAGTTAATATTTTTATCAAAGATGTTTTAGTTAGAGTATTATTTGATACAGGAGCTTCTCATAGTTTTATTTCTAAAACAACTATAGAAGAATTAGAACTTAAACCTAAAATTGTTGATGACCTTATCTGTGTAACAAATCCTGTAGGAGGTTCCACTAATCTTTGTATGCACTATGAAAAAGTCCCAATTTCCTATCCTCCCCATCACTTTCCTTTTGATCTTTTCATCTTAGATTTTACTGGATTCGAAATTTTACTTGGTATGGATTGGTTAACTAAAAACGAAGCTATTCTAGATTGTTTGAAAAGAACGGTTGCAGTGAAAACAAAGTTAGGGAAACTCATAGAAATACCTTATGAAGATCCTAGTCCAAGAAGGTATAGTTTTCTTTATGCTTTAGATACATCCCAGACAGGGTTAGAAACAATACCCGTTGTTAAAGAATTTGCAGATGTCTTTGAGGAAGTAAAAAGTTTTACCCCATATCGAGAAATCGAATTCCGTATCGATTTAGTTCCTGGTGCGAAGCCAATTAAACAACAAGATAGAAGGATGGCTTCGAAAGAAAGGGATGAGTAGAATAACCAAACCCAAGAGCTATTAACGAAAGGATTGATAAGACCCAGCCGTTCAAGTTGAGGATCGGCCGTAGTTTTTGTTTCTAAGTCAGATGGATCTTTGAGATTGTGTGTTGACTATTGAGATCTAAATAAGCAAACAATTAAGAACAAGTATCTTTTACCCCGAATAGATGACTTGTTTGACCAGCTACACGGAGCTCGAGTTTTCTCTAAAATGGACCTAGCTACAGGATTCCATCAGTTAAGGATCGCAGAAGATTGCAGCCATCTAACTGCATTCAAAGGTCCGAATACTTTTTATGAGTGGTTGGTTATGCCTTTTGGGCTAACTAATGCACCCACTTATTTTGTTGACCTTATGAATAGAGTGTTTAGAGATGTGCTAAACAAATTTGTGTTAGTCTTTATCGATGATATCCTCATCTACTCAAAGATAGAAGAAGAACATGCAAGGCGTCTAGAAGCTGTGTTGGAGATATTGAGGAATAATGTGCTTAAAGTCAAATTCTCAAAGTGCCATTTTGGGAGAAGGAGGTAAGATTCCTTGGAAATATAATATCAAGTGATGGAATTTCAGTAGATCCCGGGAAAGTTGCAGCTATTCAAGATTGGAAGCAGCCACAAACTCCTAAAGAGATTCGTAGCTTCTTAGGTTTGGCAGGATATTACAGAAGATTCGTTCAAGACTTTTCTAAGATTTCCTATCACCTAACGAAGTTGACAATGAAGGATGCTAAATTTATCTGGACTTCTAAGTGTGAAGAAGCATTCCAAGAACTAAAGAAGAGGTTGACAACCGCTCCAGTTTTAGCAATTATAAATGGAAATAGTGGATTGACCGTTTATACAGATGCTTGTCAAGAAGGAGTTGGTGCAGTTTTAGTGGAAGATGGGAAGGTGATTGCTTATGCAAGTAGACAGCTGAAGACGCATGAGAAGAACTATGCAACACACGACTTAGAATTATTAGCCGTTGTGTTTGCTCTAAAGATATGGAGACATTATTTGCTGGGTAAGAATCTTTCATAGTTTATTTCTATACAACTTTGAATTGACCTTAGTAAATAATATTCCATCTTTTAGGTGGAAAATTCGAACTCTTCACGGACCACAAATCTTTGAAGTATCTTTTCACCCAGAAGGATTTGAACATGAGACAGCAATGCTGGCTAGAATTTCTTGCGTCATATGATCTAGATATTCTATATACACCCGGAAAAGCCAACGTAGTAGCGGATGTATTGAGTAGAAAGTTAGCTACTATTTCTTATTTAGTAGTTACTCCAACTCTTCTAGAAAAGATCGCCAGCAAACAAAATGAGGATCTATTTCTCATGGAGATCGTTAGGAATATACATCAAGGGTATAATTCAAGCTTTAAAATAGATAACCATGGAGTATTACGGTTAAATGGAAGAATTTGTGTTCCAGATGTTGAAAATTTTAGGCAAAAAGTACTAGCTAAATGCCACACAGCCAAACTTAGCATTCATCCGGGAATTCATAAGATGTACAAGGACATGAAGCGTACATTTTGGTGGAAAAGTATAAAGAAGGACATATCTATCTATGTCAACCGTTGTGAAAATTGCCAAAGAATCAAAAGTGACCAACATAAGACGGCAGGATTACTTCAACCTTTAGAGATTCCAGCTTGGAAGTGGGATCAAATATCCATGGATTTCATTGATGGCTTACCCCGAACAAGGAAAGGAAATGAAGGCATTTGGGTTATCATAGACCGATTAACCAAAAGTGCACACTTTATTCCAGTTAAGCCAACAAGAACTGCAGAAAGCCTTGCGGATATATATATGAAGGAGATTGTCCGATTGCATGGAGTTCCAAGTGGTATAGTAAGCGATCGTGATCTAATCTTCACTAGTCAGTTTTGGGAAGCACTACAAACAGCTTTGGGAACCAAGCTCAGTATAAGCACTTCATATCACCCCCAAACTGATGGACAGACAGAAAGAGTCAACCGCATTTTAGAAGATCTTTTAAGAGCATGTATTCTAGATTTTGGAGGCTCGTGGGAGAATCATTTACATTTAGTAGAGTTCTCCTATAATAACAGTTATCAAGCTAGTATCGGCATGGCACCGTATGAATCTTTGTATGGTCGTCCATGTAAATCGCCAACATGTTGGATAGAAACCGAAGATCGGTTAGTGCTTGGCCCAGAAATGATATGAGAAGCTTCATAGAAAGTTGATATGATTAGAGAGAAGCTAAAAGAAGCCCAAAGTAGACAGAAGAGTTATGCAGACCGAAGGCGTAGAAATAGGGAATTCTCAGTTGGAGATACGGTCGTTTTGAAAGTCTCTCCAATGAAAGGAGTAGTATGATTTGGAAGAGCTGGGAAGTTAGCACCTCGATATATTGGACCTTTTCCCATTCTTGAACGAATCATCCCACTAGCTTATCGAGTACAATTGCCTGAAAGATTGTCTGGTTTACACAATGTTTTTCACGTATCACATTTGCGGAAGCATGTATATGACCCAGAACAAATCATAGAAATGGCTGCTCAGGATGACTTGGAGATAGAACCAAACATAGCAGTTATTATAAGGCCCATTCGAATCGGGGATCAAGATGAAAAACGATTAAGAAGGAAGGTAGTACGATTGGTCAAAGTTCAATGGAGCGGGGATGCTGATGATTGCACATGGGAAACAGAAGATAGAATGAGAAAAGCATATCCTAAGTTTAGGATCGATGTATAGACTTTATCTATCGTTTGAGTGTACTCACTGCCTATGGTGTAGTCGCTTATTATATATATTCCATCTTATTGAGTATATATTTCCTTTTGAGCTATTTTCTTCTTATCTAATTTCGAGGACGAAATTCTTTTAAGTAGGGGAGAATGTAACGACTCAAAATTTGACCACTTAAAAATATAACATTTAAAGTGATTTTAAATATAAAATATAAAAGGTATTATGATTCAAACAATACTAGATAAGGTTTGGAAATAGAAATATACATAAAAATAGTAACATTTGCTTATGTCGACAAAAGTGATAAAATCCTTATTTTAGAAAAGTAAGTTTAAATGGTTTAATTAATTATTTTAATTTGTTTATGAGTGTTTATATTTTTAAATAACATTATATAATTTTATTTTTAAATTTAGTTTACATAAATAAATAGTTTAACTAAAACGTCAAAATATGACCGTAAAACATTTTATCAAAAATCAACGTTTTGTCGATTTAAAGTTGTCGCAATATTGTTTCACCTTTATGTACACAATTTAATAAATATTTTAACATATAAAGGTAGTTAACAAGTAACTAAACAATGTTACTTTTAATAATCACACTTAGAAAATTCTAGAAAGTAATTAGCAAAAGTAAACTAAAAAAGACAAAACACATGTCACATCACATGTGACATAAAGTAAAGTAATGTGACATAAAGTAAAGTAATCATTCTTATTCTTACTTAACTCTTAAGTATTTGAATTTTAAAAGTGTGATGTGATGTGATGGTAAGTGTTGAATTAAATAAGTTTACTTAATTCTTAAGGAAGGTTATTTAAGTAAAAATACAAATCTATATTTTAATATCAAATATTTTCTATAAATACCCATCTTCTTCTTCTTCTTCACTTTTACACCATTTCTTCTTTACTTTCTTAAGCTCTCCTACTTCCTTTAATGACTTCTTTCCATAATTAAATAATGTCAAAATATTCCCAAAAATAAAACAAAGAAAAATATCAACAAAACTCCGTCCGAACCACTTCAAAACTCCTCCTTCCCCCTCTTATTGCTAACGCCCCCTTCACCATCAAGTCAAGCCCAAACCTCCTTGGAACTCACGGCCCAAAGCTCCAAAGACCCTCACAAGTCAAGTCAAACTACCTGGAAGCCTTAAAACAAGCATTCGTGAGCACCCGATTGAAGTTAGGAAAGTTATAATCACTTTAAAGTTAGTTCATTTACAACTAAAGTGAGAACTTCTAATTTATATGTATATATTTGGTTGTGATGTTGTGATATGTTTGTTTGGATGTTTGGTTATGATATTGATTTCCATATGTTGTTTATTGCATCAAAATATTGAAACAAGTCACGGATTTACACGACTTATAATCACATGGAAATCACTTTCCAAAAGAAATGAAATGTGATATAGAATCATTTATACCTTTGAAAAATGTTTGAATATGCTTTAGAAATGATTCCTAAGTGTTTAAACTTGTCTCAGGAAAGTTTGGATACGAATCTCAAAATACGCCAAAAATTTGACGCGTCGCGTAACGGTAGTTCGTGTTTTCGCGTCGAAAGTTCAAATGAACATAGAAAGTGGAATATAGTTCGGAATTCTTCGAAGTAAGAATTTTCTGAATCCTTATATCCATATCTTTCATATAAAAAAAGAAAATCAAGATTTCATCTTGTATATTTTGAAATATGGCAAAATCAATTCTTAAGAAAAATCCAGTTTTTGCACTAAATGACCAAAGTTGGAAATTGCTAAATAATCGTTTTAAAAATATGAAATAAATTCTAATATTCTTTTAAAATGTTTTAAAAGTGATTTAAGTAGAAAAGATGGTTTTCTAAATGATATAAAAGTTGTTTTAGAATATAGCTTTTAAAGCACTTTTTGTAACACTATTTGCAACACTTTTCGCAACGCTTTTTAATAACTTTTGAAATAAAGGTTGAAACTTAACAATTCTTTCACAAATCCTCAGTAAATGATTTTTAAGTAAATAATAAAGCATTTTAAAAGAAATTTGAACAATTTAACATTTTTGAAAGATGGTTAAACAAATAGTTAAGTGATTTAAAAAGGGAAAATGAGTATGCGGAAACGACTAGTACATTTGTCCCGCCTGTGAGATCTAAAAGTGAAAACAAGATGTGTAACTAAGGCTAGGGATGGAGCAACCAGTGCCCTGAACTTACTTGGCCTCGGTTTTCTCTTTTAGGCGAGGGGTGGAACATATCGAAAGGAAAGCCCGGATGCTCAACTTGGATTTTATAGAAATAATCTTCTTATACTCATTATTAAAATCCGAAGAGGAAACTTGTCATATTCGTGGAATTTAAAAGTTGATCTCACCGTTATTCCACCCATAGCACTCGTTGAATACGGAAGTTGATTTTGAATAAAAGCAGAATGATTTCTGTAATCCTATTTTCTTAAAAGATACAGAATATATATCTTGATTACTTGTTGATTCGTGAAATAATCTTCTTATTTTCACTAAAAGAATATTTTGAAAATATATATCTCTCGAAGATATTTTGGTAAAGGAAAATGAATGAATCGAAAAAAAATCACCTAATTACATCATTTTTACCGATGATTGGATTTCGAAGGAACTAGGATCGGATTTGGGTGATTCCTATTCGAAAACCACTTTGAACCAATTTACGTGTTCGAAGATTGAAGAGGTTTGAAGACAAAGATATTGAGACGAATAATAACGAGGGACTACTTATTGATTAATTGGGGATAAACTCCTGATTCACTATATTGTAGCAATGGTCTCTTTGTTACGAAAAACCTCAAAACCACAAGGGCTTATCGCCTAGTAATGGCCGAGGAAAGTGCCATCGGTTTCGTTCAGTCCTAGAACGAACTTGTATGGATGAGTGTCTGACCTTGCATTCTAAATCACAATGAGTGGTCTTTATAGATGTATATCAGTCGGTGGTGGAGAAGACACCTTCTTTTAGCTTAACACCCTTTCCTGAGACATACGATCTCGGAAGTTATACGTTTATAGAAATCAGTCGTGTGAATGTGGAATGGTAATGTGGCATTCAAAGTGAAAGAAGATGTGTTATGTGAAAAGGTAATCGTAACCTCGAGCCTCATCAACCGGAAATGACCGAAACAGGGTTAGATGCAGCAAGGCTAAATGGGTCATTCCCAATTAGGGTATGATCATTCCCTTCTAGATATATTTCTTCTCGTTATGACGTTCGGGATGTAAATTAATGTGGATGCATGCGAAGAGAGCTCTCGGATAAAGGTCGGTAACGACCGGGGGATGATATATTCGGTACTATCTAGTTACAGAGATAGGCCGGTCTTGTGTTGGTAGAGGATCCTTTGTAATGGTCCTCGGGACATCCATCTAGAGTTGTACCCATCGGAAGGTAGTCCCTTCACCTGGTCATTTTTATGGAAATCCATTCTCCAATAAGAACCTGCGGTTTTGTTTGTATTGGCGTAATGAATAGCCTCGAAATGCTATATGGGTAACCATTTCGGCTAAGATTAATAAGCTTATTTGCAAATGTTTTCAAAGAATGTCATTAAAACTAATATCCCCAAATTTTACGTAATAAAGAGTTTTTGTTATCATAAGGTAAAAACCCGTTCTGTGCTTATGTGCGGCGTGGTCTTATGAGATACCTTTTTGTTTTCAAAACATTGTACTTTGAGTTCTCACACCAGTCTCATGACTGACCCGGAGTTTTTTCCCCTTTAAACTCTGGGTGCCCTATTTTTCGGGCAGCCGTGTAGTCAGGATACCTTAGGAGCATTTTGGAGCATGTTGGGGAGCATTTTGGAGAAGTCTTTTGGAGCTATGAAGCTGAAGTACCTTTGTAGATACCTACCCATATTTCGTTAGTATGTATTTTCAACACATGTACGGATAGACAGTTATAACTATCCCACTGGATTTGTATTTGACTCTGATCATTTATGTATAATTAAAATTTTGAATGCGATGTGAGATTCTATTATTGTGTTATCTTCTATCTTTATTTTCTTTTACACCCATGATAATCTGCCTCCCCGGCACTTGGATTTACGGCACGTGAATACCGTGGATGTATTAGTGTCGATTTCTGAGGGTCGAGGAGACGGGTCGTCACAGTCTCGAAATTGATGAAACCGGTTCCATTGGATCCATAATAGTGTATTATTATCGGATTTCAAATTTCGTAGCTTTTGGAGTTATCATTTGGTCGTACAGTATAGAAACGCGCTGAAATTAATATCGAGATTTAAGATAATAATTGGATCCAAAAAGCTATCTTTTCCATACGATCGAATTAAGATTGGAAACTTTTCCATTGCGTTCGGAATAGGGGTATAACATTATAAACGCCTAGCGGCACGCCTTGATAGGAGGACGATATTTTAAGTTACGGAAATTTGAGATATTTTGGAACTAATTAAATATTTATATTCCATTCAACTCTTCACGTCTGTCTTTCCTTTTCATCAGCCACCTAGGATTTGACTTTGCCCATTCGAACACGCTGGCTTAATATCTCACGTGATCTCCTTTCCTTATTTTTAAAAGCTCGGGTCTTTCGTTCTTTCCTTCCATTTTCAAACGATAATCAGCGGGGAAAAGAAAAAAAATATAATAATGACTCCTCCTCGATTCTTTCCCTTCCCAGTCTATATGAACGAAATCAAAACTATTCTTTTCCCCTTTCCTACTTCAGAAAAAAAAATCAAATACCAGAAGAAGAAACGAATTCATCATTTTTTAAGGGGATCGAACTCGACTTGTAACGCGAGGCTAGTGATGAGTCGCAAGTTCGTTGCCTCGAGGGGGAGTGGCGAGTCGCGATTTGAGGGAACTTGCGATCGAGCGCGGCACAAGGTTGAGGGGTGGTGGCGTAGGGCTCGGCGTCGAAGTGATGGAGCAGGGGACGATCGTAGGTGGAAGTCACGAACGAGTGTGGAGCTCGCATACGATGCTGCCAGCAAGGTAGATGATCCAGTGTTGTTATAATTGATCTGACTGTACCAGCAAGTGAAGCTCCCAGTGCAGCGACAAAGCTCGAGTTTCTTTGATCTGACTTCGAACAATTCGACAGGATTCGGTAAGGTCTAGTGTTGTCTTGAGAAGGCTTAACTGAAATTGGTAAGTGTTTAATTAATTTTGTATTAGAGAGGATTGATAAATTTATTTAATTAAAAATCTTATAAAAGTCATAACGTATTCATACGAGGTACCAAAATTGCATACTACAATCTGAAATGTGTTTGGGGATTTTGGAAGGCAAGTGAAATTTTTAATTTAAATTGAACGATGTTCAATTTAATTTAAAAATTGGAAACATATTGCATTTAAAATCAAGGTGAGATTTTCTCACTCATTTGGATTACCCTATTTAAAATTAAATGTTAAATTTAAATTATTGGATACCTGACTTGATTGATAAATTTATAATTTATCTGTTGGATGTTATATCTATACTATAAAGCAAAACCTTGGTCAAAGCGGTCAAAGTGAAGCCTTTTTGGCAATTCCGAAAATACCCCTATTTTAATTAGACTGTACAGTTATTTTGCTTTGCTTTTCAGCCATTTCATGTTTAACCAACCACGTCTGCAAAGCTTGAAAACAAAACTGCCTCCATTTCTCTCCTCACGTCACAAAAATTATCCAAAGCAATAAAACAAACACAAAGGAGCGCCTCATCTTTCACTTCAAGCCAACGTCAGCCACCAATTGCGATCTCCCTACGTCGACGCTTCATCCACACCCACGACATCCTTCGGGTATTTTGATATGAGGTTTGTCATTTATCTCTTCCATGTTCTGATGCACATGTCCAATAACTTTATATTCGCTTTCCACGATTCAATTTCTCCCAATACCGCACAACTTTACTCCTTTTCTTCTCACATGTCCATTATTTTGTCTAGATCTTGTAGATAAACTTCCTACAATAAAATGGAGAAGAAAATTGGGGCAAGGTGAAAAGATGGAGATTGATTTTTAGTAATTCAGGTAATTTCGAAATCATTTTTCACGTTCTTGCCTTAATCCTCTAATTCAGTTCACATCTTCTTTTTAACTATCTTATTAAATCGTTTAAGAAGGGAAGAATTTGATAGTTGATGGAAAATAATTGACATCCATGGGAATCAATACTTTCTTAAAATCTCTCTCCATTGGTAGGGCTATAGTTAATGCATGTTCATATTTTTTTTCTTTGGGTTATTTTCCAAACTTTTAATGCTTTTTAACCATTCCACCAAAGAGAAATGACCTCTGTTGCTGCTGCTGTAAAAATGATAGCAAGACAAACGTTCTCTTAAAGCCCTTCGTAAAATGTCAAAAGCAAGTTAGGATTAGCATGAATTCAATTTTGAATGATAAATAAACAATGAGATTTTAAATGAGGCAAGTCGGAAAAGCTTACATAGATTAAAATGGGTCACTAAATCATGGTTTTCTCTGATCAATGCTGAATTCAAATTACGCTAATAAATGTACGGAAGTGTTAAATCAATAAACAATTGCTGGAATATTTGATAATTGATGTATAATAGGAAAATTGTTGGCTATTTCATACCATTTTATTTAGTCGCTACTGCATGTAGTTTGATGCAGACTAAAAATATATGAATAAACATTTATATAATTTATGAAATAGCTGCAGTGTTACAAGTCATCGTAGCTACGCCAAAATTTCCAATTGTCTAATTTGATTCCAAGTTTTCCATATTCATAAGTTGTAAGCCCAAGAATTACGCACTTCCTATTATTTCATTCATCCAAAACTGAATATTCTTAAGGATAATTACACCAGTACCGTTGAATCGTTGATTACTCTAATACATGTTATATGATTAGCTCTGGGTTATATGTATTTGCAATGTCATATGTTAGTAAGAGTGTTGATTAATCTTCCATTACGCTGGGGCAAAAAGTTAGAAAATTGATGATTATAATTTTGTTGTGTTACTATGTTAAATTATTATATCTAGCTGCAATAAAGAATATGCAGTAGGCTAATGTAGAAATTAAAAACGGGAATTGATTTGAGTCATTTGACATGCCGACTTAATGTACAAAAAAATGTTTGCTAAAGATCATAGATCAATAAACTAATGCAATTTACAACTTGAGGGGTATATTTTGTAATATGTTGTCTTTTTTCGTTTACAATGACTGATAGGTGCAAAATTTAGCACTTTAGAGTAGTTCAGTTGCTCAACTCCAAATGTCAGACAACCACCAACTGCATCCAAAGCCGAGGTTACGTGTGAATGGAAACATGTACAAAAGTTTTCAAACATGTACAAGTGTAATTTACTAATGGACAGTGGGACATTTTGCATGCATCACGTAGGTGCATAATTCCTTATCAAGTTTCTTTTGCTGAAGTATTTCGTTCAGTGAAGAATTTTTGATAACTACCATAGTGTAGTTTATTGTTCCTCACTTAGTTCCCAAACTTTTATATAGGGCGGATCTCCAATGGGAATACTTTTAATTTGTGAATAAGATTGGTTGTAGATATAAATTATATGTGCAAATATTAAGGCACTAGGTGACCAAATTCTTCTATCCAAAGAACTTGAGATTTGTGCGTGCATTTCCATGTTCATTTCACGCATGTATTCGATTTTTCACCTCTTACACGTGCATTTCCCTAATGAATTGACGGATTTCCTTTTTCACTTCCCTATTTTGGGTCACATCATATTGCTGATATATGATATTTGTTCTTCCAACTACAGATTTTGGGTACAGCAAGTCGATTCATGTGGCAGATTAGGTCCAGCTGTAAAGGAGAATGCAAACAAAATACTTTGATGATATATTTTGGTGATGCAAAGTAAAAAGATATTTTCTGCACATCATCATTGTCGTAGACAAGTATATGGTAAATGTAAAAGTTGAAGTTATGTTTGCTCTATTATTAAACTATACATTTTCTTTATTTTAAACAATTTCCGTAAATAGTGACGTAGTGGGCCAAGCCCTAATACTCATATTTCATGCATCTCTGCAAAAAAAGGGCAGCCTAATTTAGATTTTTTAAATTTTGTTTTGGAAAATTGTTTTTAATGTGATTGGTATGTTATTTGTAACGTAATAGATTGATACTCTGACCACACAACATGCTTATAAACAGATGCAACTTGATTCTCCAAAGGATGCATTAAAATCCAAAACAGATGAGAGGATAGACCGAGGATCCTTCGTTATTGAAATTAACAAAACTTGGATTGTTTAGTAAAACTAAAGCAGCCTTCATTATGTACTTCCATAATATTCTTCATGCACAGGTACTTTGTTTTTTTCGATATATTACATTTTTCAGCTATGGTTGATGGTTCTGCCTTACTGGACAAAAATTGCAATTTGAAAATGCGTAGTGCATGCACATGTACTTTGATTTTGTCAATATGTTGATGGTGCTACCTTACTGGACAGAAACTACAATCTAAAAATGAGTACTACATGCACAGGTGCTTTGATTTTGTCGATATATTACATATTTCAGTTATGCCCCTACATTTCGCATTTCTGTGTACGAACATTTATTTCCATCCATGATTCATTGCTGGAAACTGTTTTCATAGTTACTGTATAAAAAAGGTTGAATCCCCTTTGCAATTTTATGATACCTTTACTTTAAATCATGACAGTGCTATTTTTTTGAACATCAATCTACAAGTACTTTGTCTGAAGCAATATTTGTGGTGGTAATTACATTTCTGCATGTGTTTACTATATTAGTATCACTTTTTGTTTGCTGTTTTGTTGTTTATTACTGTTTATTACTACTATTTCTATGTGTGGATTTTATATTAAAAAAAACTACAACATCTCTTCATTATTTTATTATGGGTGCTTCTTTATTATATAAAAACTTATCACCTATGTTGATATTTTCCACTGTTTGCACTGGCTTTAAGAGTTAAAGGTACTTTATCATTGATTTACATTTAACTTTAATAACAAACGTGCATGTATCTTGCAATATGTGTAGTATATAATAATATGGTAAACGTAAAAGTTATTTAAATCATGTTTTTCTCTATTTTTTAACTATTTCTGCGTATATGCTCTGTAGTGCTCCAAGTCTTAATACATATATTTCATGTATATCCACCGAAAAGATTCAACTTTGAAGCAACAAACTAAACATATGATATTGGTGACGCTATTTACAACATATTACAAACTGGATCACATTTTTCTACGCATTCGTCCATCGGACGTGCATGTGTACTATCATTACACATATGATGCATCCAATGTTGTGTACTGGGGATGAGTCCTAATACAAATAAGTTACGTATTTCTGAAATGATTCACCTTGCAGTAACATATCAACAACAAGACAACTTGCATTCATATTACATGTTAGATGTACAAAAGGAATTTGAAGTGCAATGTCAACATGAAGTGGAGTATTGAGCTTACATGAATGAAATGGAACATGGAGTTGCCCATCAACCAATAGCAGGAAATGAGCTGAAGGAGTGATCAGTGAAGTCGCTTATGAGCTTGGATTTGGGGTGTATGCCTCATATTTGGTACTGGCATAAGATGACGGAACTATGCTATGTTTCTGTCACATTTTTTTTATTAACTGTGTATTTCAGCAATAGGTTATTTTTACTTCAATGCATTTGTATTATTTAAGTGGAAATGTACTGTAATGTTGAAATAAACCATTCATATAATTATTGGAATGCGCTATGAAAAAAATGTCAACGTTCCTGTTGACAGAAGAGGACAAACAGCTATAAAGCTATACGGAATACAAAAGGCTTTAAAGCTACTTGGTTGATGACTGAAACTCAAAAAATTGAAAGTAGATAAGTGTTTTCCATTACTGTATGTAGATGTGTTACATTATGTTGTATGATAGTTTATCACTTTCATTACCCTGTTTTATTATTTTCAAAAATAACTTAGTCTCATTTTCTTTTTGGTTAATAATTGATTTTTGTCAATGTATATACGTAAATACATGCAACATTATGTATACTTCAAATCATGCTGTAAGATCCAAAAAATCTTACAAACGGTGTTTTTAACAAAGACAAACTACGTCACTTCCTTCTTTACACACGTCCAACGGACGTGCCACCATACTTGTATATATAGTAGTATATATATTGGTATTGGAGTGATATTCCCGCATATTATATAGCGGATGAGACCCTATACGCCCCGCATAATAGCGGATGACCCTCTATACTACGATATCCCCTTCGAAGTGGGATTGGTATTTTTATATTGTATTAACATCTGTGGATGCAGGGAAACAGGTTGGAGGGATCCAGATGGATTCCTTAAAAGTGTTGAAATTATTTTCATATTCAGTTATATGATTTAATTGAGAAATTTGTGATATATTATATTGGAAATTGAATTTACTGGGTGTTATGGTATTGCTGGATATATTTTTCGGCATTTTAATATACCATAAATATGAACATTGAATCGTTAAAGGAAAATAATAGGAATTTTTTAAAGTAAAATATTTATAGTGAAGTTGAATCAGTTAAAAGAATGAATTTGGGAAAAATAAATAGTTGATTTTAAATTCCTATTTAATAAATTCCGGAATATGGAAAAATAGAGATTTTTGGAAAAATGTGAATAAAAAGGTTTTTGAAAAACAAAGAACCTAAGTGATATTGTTTTAATATAAAAGAATGTATTTTTTTAACTTTGAAATTTAAATAGTTTGGGAAAAATAAAAGGAGAACTTGAAAAATAAAATACGAATTAATGTTCTTAATTTAAATAAGATTTTAAATCATAAAAAGGAAGTGAATCTGTAATTAGTGGATTTTGGAATAAGTTTGGGTTGACAAAGGAATAAATTTTAAAATGGAATTTAACTCAGAAAATTGATTTAAAATTGATTTTTTTGAATTTTAAAACGGTTATAAAAGGAAAATGAGACTATGGGATTTATAAACTGGGTTTATAAATGAAGTGAAGTGTTTATCAGTGGATAATTTGGAATTATAAATTCACGATGGGGACTTATAAGGGGATGGGTAAATTGTTTTAAAAATAAATGGTAGTTTATTTTTAGAAAAGTGAAGAGGAAATTTATGGAATTGGAACGTAAATTTAGCTGGAAATGAATCGGGAGGGATTTATGAATTAATTGGACTGGCTATTTTTGGATTGGTTTCCGAAAAGTTAAGTATATTTTTTAAGAAAGATTACTTTTAAAGTATTAATTAGAATATGTAAAAGTGTTTAAAAGGATGTTTTAGAAAAATGTATTATTTAGTTGTTTTAAAATTTGTCAAAGTAAATATTAATTAAGTTAGTTATAGTAGTTAATTATTATTAAAGGTTTAATCAACATTTTTATTTTAAAGAATAATTATTAAATATTTATATTTTATATAATAGTTTTTAAAAAGGTAGATTTTGTCTAAAGTTTTATTTGGAGAATTATCATAGAAATCTCATAAATATTATTTTGAAATTATTAAATAGAGATTTTGGAGAGTATTGGTATACTCATGTGGCGTAATTAGAGGCAGTGAGTGCCTGCAGCTAAGTCTTGAATTTCTTTGGGATAGAGATGTAACCATTGAACTGTGATCCATGGTTTGATACCGCAGTGGTACTTTCCACATTATTTTAAAAAGGCTTTTCCAATATTTTTTTGAAAGGATACTTTGTAAATATACTGATTTCGATAAGATAAGTATATAGTTTTGGATAAAGAGATTTAATTTATTTAAAACTTAATTTAAATAAAGACTTAGTGCTTTTCGGTGAAATTGAAGTATTTGGTTGAATTGATTGTTTATTTGATAGTTAAATAACCGACTATCAAATCTGGACCCAAATATAACTTTGGAAATATCTAGAAGAGGTACGGGAATTATATGTTACGGTTACCGTTCGAGGTGCTATACTGCACGTATAAACTCGTTCGTTTTTCTAGGACGTTTATAAGGAAATCAGTCCACTAACGGTTAGGAGGTGATCTCCGACCTTAATTTCGTCTGTTTATTTCCTAGAGAACCGGGGTTGAGTTTACCGAGAAATATCGAACGTTGTTTCGAAGAGACCGGGATTGGATTTGTGATCCGAAAACTACTTCGATCCAATGAGTACGTTTTCGTAATGAAAACAAGAGCATGGAGTCAAAGATGGAGCAGTGAAGTGCAAGGGCTAATTGCTACTAATCCTGAGGGTGATTCCAATATGGATGTAGTAGGAGTAGTGCCTTCGGTTCCGTTCGGACCGGGAACGGACTTGTATAGATGAATGCTATCAGTACTTTGTCATTGGAGAACAATGAACATTCTAAGTGAATAATTTCTAAAAAGGTAACGCTTAGCCTCGAGCCTCATCAACCGGGAATGACTGAAAATCAGGGGAGATGCAGCAAGGCTAAGTGGGTCGCACCCAAGTAGGGTAAGGTTACCCCTATCTAGAGTCCCTTTTTTTATTCGGCTGTGTGGTGTGGTTGCTGATCCCAACCGTGGGGTAATCTTATTCGGGCTATCCAGTTTAAGGGGTAGTCCGGTCTTGTGTTGTAGGGGATCCCAGAGTGGTCCTCGGTACGGTGTTTCTAGACAGGTATCGTGACAGGTGGTACCCAGTGCCTAGTCATTCAGTTGGAATCCATTCTCCAATAAGCGCCATACGGTTTTGATTGTGCCCGACTATGCTGGAACATGAGATGCAAGCATTTCAGCTATTTGAATAAGTATTTGTACTTAGACACTATTATAATATCAAAGGATTTTGATATGAAATGTTTTGGTTATCGTAAGGTAAAAACCCGGCATGTTTATTTGTGGCGTGGTCTTATGAGATACCTTTGATTTTCAAAGGATTTTGAATTTTAATAATTAAATTGAGTGTATTTTCTCACGCTGGTTTCCAGACTGACTCAAGTGTTATTTTATTATAATGCTCGGGTCAGACCGAGTATTACAGATTCAGGATAGGATGCTATGGAGTTCAGGAGACGAGCTGGATGACGAAGACGTATATCACGTATCTGATTTATATTCCGCTGTGTATGATATGCTGTATATTCAGCACTTATGGGGACAAGTTGTTATAGTTGTCCACTATTGTGTTATTGATGTATTATATTCTGATGATGTAATATATATAAAACAGTTATAGTTCTTTTGTGAAAAGATCAATTGATATCTATTATATATTGTTCCGCTGCGATTGTGAGATTATGTGTTGTTATTTCTATTTTCTTCTTCTACCTCTTTCTTCTTTCCCTAACGATCTGGTATTTCCGGCATTCGATTGCTCGGCATGTAATACAGTGGACGTATTGATGTCGATTTTCGGAGGTCGAAAATCCGGACTGTGACATATCTCTTATCCGCATCTCTTCGATGATACGTCTTGAATTTCCTATTTCCATCAATAGCTTTGAATAGGTTCTTTCCTTTAGTATCTTTTGGGAGGGTAGATCTTAGGATTTAACCTATGGATGATAGGACTGAATGTAAACATGGTATGTATGATGGACGCTAGTGGTTGCAAGTGTTTGCTAGTGGATGCTAATGGACGCATATACACACACTAGGCACTATTATCTCTTAGAGATCGGCCTAACTAGGTCACTAAAGCATATGCATATGGATGTGTGTGCACTTGCATTTTTATTTCATGGTTGCTATGAACGGGTGATTATCATATGATTGTTGCACTAGGATGATGATTGTAGCACGCATATAGAATTATCATTTGTCATTAGGGAATTTGCATTCATTTGGATACATGGCACGGACATAAGCGCATAAAAAGCAGGTCGACTGAATCAGTAGACCGCCTAATCTTTTGCATTAGTTTGGGACATTGACACTACACTATTGCATATGTCGTAAATTGCACTAGAAAGCTTAAGGAAAATGGATGTAATGGATGACGGTTGAATATATGGTTATGGAATTTGGATGAAAATATTTATTTCATTCTTTTGTCCTTGGAGATTTCGGGGACGAAACCCTTTAAGGAGGGGAGAATGTAACAACCCAAAATTTGAGCTATAATAATTAATTAACAAATTAATTAAACAAAAAAATAAGTTTGTGAAATTGTTAGAATCGAGCTACAGGAGTTGCACCATTGGGTCCGTGGAGATTTTCTGATCAATTTCCATATATAACTTGTCGAAATCCGAGTTAGTATGGAGAAGTTATGAGAGAAACAAGAAATTAGAATTAAATAAACAAAAACGAAAAAAAAAAGACCAATAAGGGTCGACCCATGTTATGGTAAGGTCGACTCCCAATGAGCTTAGGTCGACCCGCAAAACTTTCTGGACGTAAAAACGTCTAGGTACGAGCCGAACACCTTAAAATTTGATTTAAGGTTAATCATGTGCGTTCGTTGCTGCATCCGACGGTTCTTATCAGCCTATGACGTGGTTGCACCAGATTTAATCTTCAAATCCGACAGCCTGAGATCCCTAAGCCATACTATAAATAGAACCCTAGGCCTAACTATTTTTCTCATTTAGGTTTTCTCCCAATTGGGTGCATTGCCTGAGGTTGAACCCTAAATAGAAAAAATTTCTAGGGAGGAAATCTTTTTGATAAAAATATTCTACGCCCTAGAAGCGGATCCAGGAAGGCTCAGGAATAGAGCTAAGGACCACATGTGAGTGTTTTGTAATTATTTTAGATTTGTAAGCAATTTAAAATAATAGGGTTCTCAATAGTTGTAGTTTTTCTACAATTTTGAGACA
This sequence comes from Allium fistulosum, assembly GCA_030737815.1. Lineage (NCBI taxonomy): Eukaryota > Viridiplantae > Streptophyta > Magnoliopsida > Asparagales > Amaryllidaceae > Allium > Allium fistulosum. The sequence continues at coordinate 636,216,764 of CM060907.1, read as the reverse complement.
GTTTTTATGTAAGTTTATTATCAGTCGATTTTTAAGTAAATTTCTGAAGTTCTTTTTAGTCTATTTTTATTCAGTTATTTATAGTTAATTGTAGTTATTTACAGTTATTTACATCTATTTTAAGTTGGAATTTAGCCTGTAAATGTCAGTTTCTTTTTTTTAGAGATTTAATCCTTTTTTACGCGAATAAAATATTAAAAAGAGAAAAATTAGCAAATATGGATTAAAATTGAATAACACTAAATTTACAGAAATCATATGTAAAATGAGAAAAACTGAAATAAAAATAGAGATGGATTGAAATAGGAAAATTTAAGATATTTGCAAGCATGATTATAACAAGTGGTTATAACTAAAAAGAGAAATTAGAAGAGTAACAGTTGCAAGAACAATTATAACATAGGTTATAATTAGAAAGAAAGAAATAACAGAAGGGGCTTATTTTAAAACTTAGATCTTGGATTAAGTTAATAAGAAAATATAGCAGAAATAACAGAAGAGACTTATTTTAAAATTTAGATCTTGGATTAAGTTAATAAGCAAATATAGAAGTAGGGCCCATACCACCAGCATTCCCTTTCAGGTCTAGGACTGATGGTTTCACACGTAGGTGAGGCTGGGACATGCTTATGCTGATTAGGGTAAATAAGTGGCCAATAGATAGAGGCTCAAATCTGGGGATTTTGGAAAGGGGCGCAAAGTTAAAAGATTTGTTTGTTAGGACCAGTACCGGCAGCATTCCCTTTCAGGTCGAGGACTGATGGTCTCACACGTAGGTGAGGCTGGGCATGCTTATGTTGATTAGGGTAAAAAAGGGTCAAATAGGGGGCGATAGTTAGTGTGTACTGGCAATGACTGAGTGTGCGGCATCGGTTAGGGTAAATAATTCGCTACTGCATCCTAAGCGTTAAAGAGGTGTCTTTTGCTGTGACCAACAGATTGGTTCACAGTGGCACAACAGAGATAGTAAAGGCCGATCAATGGGTAGGATTAGGATTTCAGCCTAATCAAGTTAGCAGTTGAGATAGGATTAGGATTTCAGCCTAATCATAGTAGTTTAAGACAAGTGTAAACAATCAAACGATCAAAGCAAACAGTCAAACAGAATCAGAAATAGTATTTTATCCAAGATTTATCTTTTCTGTATTTTCCTTTCAAGCTAGAACTATTGCTTAGTCTATTATATTTATCTTGCTTAGAAATGCTAGTAATTACTTTCACTCACCGGACTTATTGTCTGACCCACTCCTCTATTTTCATTTTCTCCCCCCCATAGGCCAGTAGAGTTGAGGATAGTTGATTTAGGTTGCTTGGAGATTCATTTCCGGAGTTTTCTCATTTCAAGTGTATTCTTATGCTTTTCATCTTTTTCATTTGGTTTATGATGGATGGGCACTTGTGAGAGGGATTATTATTGTTATCTTTATACTCTGATTTTATGAGACTGAGATGTATTTTCATGAGACATGAGACATTTTGAGTTTTTGAGATAGGTTATGTTTTATAACTTATTTTGAGATGAAATTTAATTTTGAATGATAAGTTATCATTTAAATGTTTTCGCTGTTTTTACTTATTTGTCTTGTGAATCTTAGTCTCTGTGATGCTTTAGCTATACCTATAACGCACTACATCCTTTGGTGTGCCCTTTTTGAGAATACTAAGGAGTGTGGGGTGTTTCATTTGGTATCAGAGCCTAAGGTTACAGGATTCCTAAAAACTTGTTTTAAAAGTAAAGTATTTTTAAAAGGTAACATATCTTCAAACTAAAAGTATTTTTTAGAAAGAAACTCTTATTAGAAAAATAGTTTTCAAGTATAAAAGAGTTTTTATAAAAATCCCAACAGTCCATTTCAACCTTCTTTCGATTCTTTCGAGCCTAAATTTCCTTTTCTTTGCATAGTAGGGCGGACGCCCCAAATCTTCCAGAGGGTGTCCAAGTCCCTGGCTGGTTTCGTAGATACCTCCAAGCTACGGCACCAGGGGTGCAAGGGCAAGCGCCCAACGCAGCACCGGCGGGTGGAGGACCCGTTAATCCACCTGCAGCGGCCAATTTTTCTTAAGCAATGCAAGGACTTCTCTAGTTTAGGAGGCAAGACGTTTTCTGGAACGGAGGATTTCGTAGAGGCACGAGCTTATTTGAGGAATACAGAGTGGATATTTGGGCTGTTAATATTGGAGGACCAGTAGAGAGTTCAGCTTGCATCTTGGCAGCTGAAGGGAGAGGCTTCTTACTGGTGGGAGATTGTAGAAATGGAGGGTAGAGACATTTTTTGGGTTGCATTTCGGGAAAGATTTGAGAGAAAGTTCTTGTCGTAAGCCGAGGAAAGCATGCAGTTGGAGAAGTTCATTAGTCTGAAGCAGGGGAGTCTTTCGGTGAAAGAGTATATAAATCAGTTTAATGAGTTATCGTGGTTCGGGATGGAGCTTGTTAATACACCGCATAAGAAGGCCACCAAGTTTGCTGAAGGTTTGAACCAGCCCTTCCAAGAGTTGGCATTGACATATGTACCTATGAGAGCGACGTATGAGTCACTTATGGAAATGAGCCTTATATCAGATGTTGCTAAGGAAGAAGAGGTTAAGGAGGTTCTAAATCAGAAAACTCTAAGAAGAAGTGGTGGAAGAATAAGAAGGATAAGGACAAGAAGAAAGGAGGAGGACCTCAGAAGGGACAGATCAAGAAGGGCGAGAAATGTCATAATTGTGGATTGGTTGGGCATTTAACAAAGGACTGTAAGAAGGACATGATGAAGGGAAGGTGTTACAACTGTGGGTAGCCTGGACACCTTAGTAGAGCTTGTCCTTAGAAGATAGGGCAGAGAGCAGGCGCACCTACAGTGCAAGTACAGGCTTTGGATGCAGCACCTTCTAGTAGTGGACCGGACCAAGGTAGGAAAGTCTCTGTAGAAGGTTTGATCTCTATTTCAGATTTTCATATTCGGACTCTTTTTGACTCCGGAGCATCGCATTCTTTCATTTCTAGTTCCTTGGTTGATTGTTTGCACTTAGATATCTCTCTAGTTGTAGACCCTATAGTTGTTTCAAACCCTATAGGAGGATCGACACATTTATCCATGATTTGTAGAGGTTTGAAAATTTTTATACTAGTCGTAGAGTTTGATTGTGATGCCTATGTACTGGGATTTTCGGGATATGTGATGATTTTGGGGATGGAGTGGTTATCTACTTATGGTGCGATATTGGACTGCGAGAGGAGAGTCGTTAGACTAGAGACATGTAGCGGACGGACTCTCGATGTTTCTCACGACCCACAGGGGTTAGTCATGTTGAGATTCCTTTATTCCCTTGATTCATCACTTGGAGAGTTAGATTCAGTTCCACTTGTTAGAGATTTCCCAGACGTTTTTGAGAAGGTTAGGGGGCTAGCCCCTAAGAGAGAGATCGACTTTAGGATCTATGACAATGCAAAGCCAGTGGCATTGCCCGTGAGACATATGGCTCCTAGGGAGAGGAAGGAGTTAAGTAAGCAGATCGGTGAGCTACTAGAGAAAGGATTCATCAGATGGAGCATATCTGAGTGGGGGGTGCCGATCGTCTTCGCTACAAAGGCGGATGGTTCCCTTCGACTTTGCGTAGACTATAGAGAGTTGAATAAGCTCACAAAGAAGAACCGTTACCCACTTCCTAAGATAGACGATCTTTTCGATCAGTTGGTTGGCTCTTCAGTATTTTCTCAGCTTGACTTAGCCATTGGATTTCATCAGCTTAGGGTCACCAACGATAGCATCGATAAGACAGCATTTAGGACACCCGATGCATTCTTTATGTGGTTGGTTATGCCGTTTGGACTGATCAATGCCCCAGCCTATTTTGTAGATCTAATGAGCCGTGTTTTTCGAGATGTCCTAAATAAGTTCGTTGTAGTGTTTGTGGATGACATTCTGGTGTTTTCCAAGACTATGGAAGAGCATGCCATTAATCTTGAGGAGGTTCTTCACACACTTCCTGTTCATCAGTTGAAAGCAAAATTCTCGAAGTGTCACTTTTGGCATAAGGAGGTGCGTTTCTTGGGGCATGTAGTCTCAAGAGAGGGTTTAGCTGTGGATCCCGCTAAGATAGTAGCAGTGCAGGATTGGAAGGACCCCAAGAATGCTACCGAAGTTAGAAGCTTCCTAGGTTTGGCTGGTTATTATAGGAAGTTTATCAGAGATTTTGCTAAGATTTCAACATTTGAGGTTAAGCCTACCCTCATAGATCAGATTGGATCAAGGCGGCGAGAGGATTCAGAGCTTGTGAATATTCTGGATAGTATTAGCAGAGGTCGGGTCTCTAGACATCTCCAACGCTATTCCATCGATAGTAAAGGGTGGCTAAGGAGAGATGGAAGACTTTGTGTCCCCCGCACCGGTGATTTGATGAGAGCAGTTCTAGAAGAAGCACACCATTCTCGGATGACTATTCATCCGGGCGGTGATAAGATGTATAGGGACATGAAGAGAGTGTTTTATTGGAGTGGCATGAAGAAGAATGTAGTAGAGTTTGTGGCTAAGTGTCTTGTGTACCAAAGATTTAAGGCGGAGCAGCAGAGGCCTAGCGGATTGCTTCAACCATTGGATGTACCCGAATGGAAGGGGGATAGTGTTTCGATGGACTTCATAGATGGTTTACCCCAATCTAGGAAGGGGAATACCAGTATTTGGGTGGTTATAGATCGTTTGACTAAGAGCGCCCACTTCATTCCGATCAAGAGTAAGAGGACAACACCTTATTTGGCATCCATATACGTTCGTGAGATAGTCCGACTTCATGGAGTTCCCTCTATCATAGTGAGCGACATAGACCCTATCTTCACTAGCGAGTTTTGGAGGAGATTGCAAGAGGCTTTAGGGACACAACTTAGATTGAGTACGGCCTATCACCCTCAAACGGATGGCCAAATGGAGAGACTTAATAGTGTTCTTGAGGATGTGCATTCTTGATTTCGGAGGAACTTGGGAGGAGAACCTTCTTTTAGTGGAATTCGCTTATAACAATAGTTTTCAGGCTACATTAGGATGGCTCCTTTTGAAGCCCTTTATGGAAGTCCTTGCAAGTCGCCTTCGTATTGGTTAGAGTCTATAGAAAGATTGCTGCTTGGTCCTGACATGATTAGAGAGACTTCGAAAAAGTTTGATTTGATTAGAAGAAGAATGAAGACGGCCCAAGATAGACAGAAATCCTATGCAGATAAGCGGAGAAGGGATATTGAGGTTGAGGAAGGATATTTGGTTTTTATTAAGGTGTCTCCACTAAGAAAGGTAGTAAGGTTTGGATCAAGTGGGAAACTTGCTCCCAGATTCGTAGGACCGTTCCCCATTGTGGAAAGGGCGGGGAAGACGGCGTATTGGATAAAGCTACCGGAGAGGCTCATAGGACTTCATGATGTTTTTCATGTTTCGCACTTGAGAAAGTGCTTACGTGATTCGGCAGAGGTAGTGGAACCTAGCCAACTTTAGAAAGTTGAAGTGGAGAGAGAAGCATCGGTTCGTCGCATTCCTACCAAGATCGTTGAGCATGATATCAAGAAGCTTAGGAATAAGGAAGTCCCTTTGGTTAAGGTGCAGTGGGAGATAGTATTGAGGACGCTACTTGGGAGGCTGAGGAGAAAATACGTATCTCTTATCCGCATCTCTTTGATGATATGTCTTGAATTTCCTATTTCCATCAATAACTTCGAATAGGTTCTTTCCTTTAGTATCCTTTGGGAGGGTAGATCTTAGGATTTAACCTATGGATGATAGGACTGAATGTAAACATGTTATGTATGATGGACGCTAGTGGTTGCAAGTGTTTGCTAGTGGATGCTAATGGACGCATACACACACACTAGGCATTATTATCTCTTAGAGATCGGCCTAACTAGGTCACTAAAGCATATGCATATGGATGTGTGTGCACTTGCATTTTTATTTCATGGTTGCTATGAATGGGTGATTGTCATATGATTGTTACATTTGGATGATGATTGTAGCACGCATATAGAACTATCAGTTGTCATTAGGGAATTTGCATTCATTTGGATACATGGCATGGACATGAGTGCATAAAAAGGAGGTCGACTGAATCAGTAGACCGCCTGATCTTTTGCATTAGTTAGGGACATTGACACTACACTATTGCATATGTCATAAATTGCATTAGAAAGCTTAAGGAAAATGGATGTAATGGATGATGGTTGAATATGTGGTTGTGGAATTTGGATGAAAATATTTATTTCATTCTTCTGGCCTTGGAGATTTCGGGGACGAAATCCTTTAAGGAGGGGAGAATGTAGCAACCCAAAATTTGAGCTATAATAATTAACTAACGAATTAATTAAACAATAAAATAAGTTCATGAAATTGTCAGAATTGAGCTACGGGAGTTGCGCCATTAGGTCCGTAGTGATTTTCTGATCAATTTCCATATATAACTTGTCGAAATCCGAGTTAGTATGGAGAAGTTATGAGAGAAACAAGAAATCAAAATTAAATAAACAAAAATGAAAAAAAAGACTCATAAGGGTCGACCCATGTTATGGTCAGGTCGACCCCCAATGAGCTTAGGTCGACCCGTAAAACTTCCTGGACGTAAAAACGTCCAGGTACGAGCTGAACACCTTAAATTTTGATTTTTGGTTAATCTTGTGCATTCGTAGTTGCATCCGACGGTTCCTAGTGAGCCTATGACGTGGTTGCACCAGATTTAATCTTCAAATCCGATGGCCTGAGATCCCTAAGTCACACTATAAATAGAACCATAGGCCTAGCTATTTTTCTCATTCAGATTTTCTCCCAATTGGGTTCAATGCCTGAGGCTGAACCCTAAATAGAAAAAATTTCTAGGGAGGAAATCTTTTTGATAAAAATATTCTACGCCCTAGAAGCGCATCCAGGAAGGCCCAGGAATAGAGCTAAGGACCACAGGTGAGTGCGTTGTAATTATTTTAGATTTGTAAGCAATTTAAAATAGTAGTGTTATCAATAGTCGTAGTTTTTCTACAATTTTGAGACAGTTTTTATGTAAGTTTATTTATAGTCGGTTTTTAAGTAAATTTTAAAAGTTCTTGTCAGTCTATTTTTATTCAGCTATTTACAGTTAATTGTAGTTATTTACAGTTATTTATAGTTATTTACATCTGTTTTAAGTTGGAATTTAGCCTGTAAATGTTAGTTTCTATTTTTTTAGAGATTTAATCCTTTTTGACGCGAATAAAATATTAAAAAGAGAAGAATTCGCAAATATGGATTAAAATAGAATAACGCTAAATTTACATAAATAAGATGTAAAATGAGAAAAACTGAAATAAAAATAGAGATGGACTGAAATAGGCAAATTTAAGATATTTGCAAGCATGATTATAACAAGTGGTTATAACTAAAAAGAGAAATTAAAAGAGTAACAGTTGCAAGAACAATTATAAAATAGGTTATAATTAGAAAGAAAGAAATAACAGAAGGGGCTTATTTTAAAACTTAGATCTTGGATTAAGTTAATAAGCAAATATAGTAGAAATAACAGAAGAGGCATATTTTAAAACAGAGATAGAAAAGGCCGATCAATGGCTAGGATTAGGATTTCAGCCTAATCAAGTTAGCAGTTGAGATATGATTAGGATTTCAGCCTAATCACAGTAGTTTAAGACAAGTGCAAACAATCAAACGATCAAAGCAAACAGTCAAGCAGAATTAGAAACAGTATTCTATCCGAGATTTATCTTTTATGTATTTTCCTTTCAAGTTAGAACTATTGCTTAGTCTGTTATCTTTATCTTGCTTAGAAATGCTAGTAATTACTTTCACTCACCAGACTTATTATCTGACCCACTCCTCTATTTTCCTTTTTCCCTTCATAGACCAGTAGAGTTGAGGATAGTTGATTTAGGTTGCTTGGAGATTCATTTCCGGAGTTTTCTCATTTCAAATGTATTCTTGTGCTTTTCATCTTTTTTATTTGGTTTATGATGGACGGGCACTTGTGAGAGGGATTATTATTGTTATCTTTATACTCTGATTTTATGAGACTGAGATGTATTTTCATCAAACATGAGGCATTTTGAGTTTTTGAGATATGTTATGTTTTTATAACTTATTTTGAGATGAAATTTAATTTTAAATGATAAGTTATTATTTGAATGTTTCCGCTGTTTTTACTTATTTGTCTTGTGAATCTTAGTCTTTGTGATGCTTTAGCTATACCTATAACGCACCACATCCTTTGGTGTGCCCTTTTGGGGAATACTAAGGGGTGTGGGGTGTTTCAAGTTTACAACATTTTCGATAACTTTTAGTAGATGAAAATTCGAAAATTCGGAAAACGAATTCCAGTCACATTTTCAATTTTTCTTCGAACTACTTTGTAAACTAATTTTGAAAACTATTTCATCATTATTATTTAATATTTAAAATAGTTTTATTTTGATTATAAAACATATTATTTGAATATATAAAATTAATTAAATATTCTCAAATCAAAGTGGTGAAATTTTGGGTCGTTGCAAGATATGGCGAGGGAGACATCATAGAAGGAGGACTTGACCCGTAGAAGGATGAAAACCGCACAAGATAGGCATAAGTCTTACGCTGATAGGAGATGCATGGAGTTGAAGTTCGTAGTGGACGACATGGTTTTTGTGAAGGTCTCACCGCTTAGGCATATCATGAGATTTGGTAGTTCGAGGAAGCTAGCACCAAAGTTTGTAGGGTCTTTTTTGATCAGTGGTAGAGTAGGGAAGTTAGCTTATAGGATGAAGCTTCTTGAGAAGTTAGCAGGAGTACACTACGTTTTACATGTGTCACACTTGAGAAAGTGTCTACATGATACATCCGATATAGTCGAGCGAAATCAGTTGGAGGAGGAGGATGTAGAAAGGGAATCATTTGTTCGCAGTGCACCCACCCGTGTTCATGAACATGGTATAAAGCAACTCCATAATAAAGTTATTAAGCTTGTTAAGGTCCAATAGGGAGATGGTCTAGCGGAGAGTACATAGGAGCTTGAGGAGAAGATCCGAGCTACCCATCAAGAACTCTTTCTTGTATGTTTCCATTTTAGTTAAATAAGTATAAACTACTTTTGTATTTAGGTTCTAGCTTAGTATACCCTATATGTAGGGATAGTTGGATGCTAGGAATGGTTCTGAACATCTCAATAGGACATGTTTTAGATGATGGATGCTAATGGATGTATTTATTAAATTGATTCTTGCACGCTTAGGCAAATATATTTTTGAGTTAGCATACACACACACACACAATCATTTGTTTTATTTTACCGAGTTATATGCTATGGTTGCATATGGATTGAATGGTTGCGCATACATGTAGAATTGCCAATATATTTATATAAGATGTTGCATACATTTGGACACATGACATAAGCACTTGCATTTTAAGAGATCGACTAGATCAGGAGACCGCCTAATTTTTGCACTAGTATATGTTCATATGCATTCCATGCTTATATGTACAAATTAAATTAGAATTTGAACTAAGGACAATGATCGTCGGTGGTTGATGGATGAGTGGATGGTTGTAAGCATTAATTTCCATATGTACGAGTTGCATTTTTCTGTCTTTGGATATTTCGGAGACTAAATCCTTTTAAGGGGGAGAATGTAACACTCCAAAAAATTAACTCGAAATTTAATAAAAGAAATTAAATATAATAAGGGTAGAAATGTAATTTTTACAAACGTTTTAGTTTAGCTACGAATCTTGTACCGTTGCATTCATAGTGATTTTCTGGATAATTTTCATATATAATGTTTTGTAATCGCTCGTATGAAAATGTTATTAACATTTAAAATTTAGAATCAAAAAAAAATTAAACATATGAAATTAGGAAAGAAATAATTTAAATAAGTAAAGCTTCATTGTTCAACACCCCAACTTGGACCGGTCGACCTCTAATGGTCGACCGCTCCAAATCAAGCGGTCGTCTGGTCGAGCATTCCATGCTAGGGTTTGAATTGGCCGAACGGCCCATATTTTATATAAATTAATATAACGGCTGATGTTACTTCGTACCCCTATAAATATAACCCTAAGCTGATACTTAGAACCCTAATCTAGTATGGTCGTAATAAAACTCTGTCTCTCCCAAAACTCAACTCAAAATCAAATTTCTTTAAAAATAAAACGAAAATTAAATTCAAAAGATTGAAGAAGGAAGGATCAATCAAATCAAGGAGGGATCGATGAACCAAGCGGAGGCGGTTCCAAGTGAACTAAAAAAGGGAATAGCTTTCTAGTGGTGAGTGGGTACATAATTAATATGATACTTTGTATGTAATTAGGTTTATTTATACCCTATTTGATCAAGAATTGGTTTAGTTTAATCAGAAATATTGTTTATCTAATGATTGTAATAAATTGAAAATTTGATAATAATTTAAACCATTTGAATATGATCCTTGTCTAATCCAAATTTGGTTCAAATAAATCTATTGGATAAAAGTTGATTTAGGTTAAACACACTCTTGTTGTTAAATTGAATATAGACTAATATACCAATAGTCTGTTGATTCTCAACCCGATTTATACTGATTTGATGAGAAACATACTTATGCGATGGTTAAAAACTGAAATTGTGAACATTGGAAATCGTAGATTAACAAAGTAGGAGTTTATTGTAATTAATAGAGAACAATAAATGACAGAGAATGATAATTAACTAAATAAGGACAAAAATAAATCAACTCAGACCGGTCAGTGGCTTATTGGAGCCAGTCGATAGCAAGCGGTCGACTGCTCCAGTAGACGATGGTTGATGGGTTATCGATTTATAAGTGCAATTTAAACCTCGGCCTAAGGCCCAGGCTATAAGTTTATATATATGTATATATATATATGTGTGTGTGTGTGTGTGTATGTCAAAATATTAGTAGGGAAATTAGTTCCCTAAGTTTACGACTCTTGAACGTTACGAGACTAGATAGAAGTATACGCTAACAACTAGGCCTAGACACTATTTATTTGGTGTAGTCGATATTCGACAGGGGCGATTCGATCGTAAATTGCACTTGCATGAGGTTCTACGATGTACACACAGCACTGACGAGGATGCTCTAACATCTAGTATATTAATTGGGACGGGAGCGAGTAGCCTGAAGAAGTGTGTGGCCTATTACTAACGGGAGGTACCTACGTACAAGACGTGGTACTATTGTTGGATGTCCGACGTTGTGCAATAAGTGGCGTTACGTTACTATTGTGAGTGGACACAGATGCAATGGACCCTAAGATGTTTTTGGCATGAGTCGGCATTACGGGCTCCTTAACGTGTAAATATGATACAGGTAGTCATAATCTAGGGAAAGTAGTCCCAAGGTGGATACTATAGGTGATCCTATGTTGAAATAGTTCCAGAGGTTATTAGCCAATCCATAGTTGTTTTGAGGTTCGATTAGTTGTTTAACCCTAAGTATAGACCTTTACAAAATGTTTAATATGGGTGCATTTAAAACTATGCCCCTTAGGTTAACGAAACCTACCTCAGTAAGTAGTTCACAAACACAAGTAGGACATCCTATGTCACATGGAGTATTAATGAAGTTACCTGCATATGATCACCATATATTAATGATGTAACTCATTCATCAGACTTTTATCTGACTCATTCCTTTCCATTTTCCCTCACCATAGAAGGACAGGGCAGTATGTGATTGGCCCGGATCTAGTACATGGAGAGGAATGCTTGGTGTTGGCGTTTTTTATTACTTTCCATTACTCTCCATATAACTATTTATCATACTTAGTATTTATCAGACTATAAACCGTATTTCTATAAACTCCAGATTATGACTACGTATGTTTTGAGACTGTGTTTTCTGAGATATTTTCTAGGATGATTATTTTTTGTATTTATATTTTTCCGCCTTTTATTGTGAGATCTGAAAGTGTGGAATGTCTTAGATTTTATCCTTATATTCTTAGTCTTTGCAATGTTTAAAAACCCGATAGCTCGTACTTCTTGGCACGACGCGAGTCCGAAAGTCACCCTAGACTTTGGATCGGTGTGTTTGGAAGTAGGCTTGTCAGAGGTCCGTAACCTATGCTTTGATACCAAACTATAACATCCCATATCTCGAAACCTGAAAATGAATGCCAGTGATGCTGTAGTCATCACACGAATTATTTTTTGATGACATAATGAGTTCTGTTTATATAAATAACGATATAAGTAAATAGAGCAATTAAAAGTTCACATCATATAGGAATTACTTTAATATCCATTATGTATACTTTTTCAAATTTAATCCCCAAAATCGTGATGACGCATAGGTCAAATTACAATATAAAAATAACATAGTGGAGAGTCATGTCAACATATGATGATGATGCCTGCACTCTTAAAACAACGGAAATAAACAATCTTTAATAGCTAGCAAAGACTCATACTTCATCTTCGATCTACATCCTTCGGCTCCTAAAATGAACATGTCCAACCCTAAAATGAGTACCATGAGTCTATGAGGAAAACAGTAATAAAAACATGAGTTAGGCATAAAGTCTGACGTGAGTAATACTCTACCTAAAAATATAATATGTAGTGAGACCACATCGCCATGTGCAGAAAGATTTTTCCCTTTAGTAGTATATGCATCCATCAAAAAAGCAATCATCCGCAAAGTATAAGTTAAAACTGCACATGAAACACTTATCTACTGTCACATACCGAAATTTTCGACTTTCGAAAATTCGACATCGATACTCACTTTATCGACTGTCGAGCAATCGAGTGCCGGAAACTCCAATAGTGAGGGTTTTAAGAAAAAGAAATAGAAGAAAAGATAGAAGAAAAGAGAAGAAGAAGAAAAGAAACAGATTACAATATCAGAATCTCACATATCGCAGCGGAACAATATATAATAGATAAATGAATAATCTTTAAACGAAGAACTATATCATTTTATACATACATCAATCATCAGAGTCAATATACAACTCAGTACAACAATGGACAGTTTTATACTTGTCCTCATACAGAATACACAGCGGAATAAATACTATCAGATACAAATACTACGTCTCGTCATCCAGCTTATCTCCAAAGCTCCAGAATATCCAGAATATCCTGATAATATAACTCTAGGCTGCCCGTGTGGAAAATTTGTGGGCACCCAGAGTTTAGAAGGGAAACAATAAACTCCGAGTCAGTCATGGTGACTGGTGTGAGATTGTAAAACAGTTATTTTATCTTTAAAATAAACAACAGAAAAACTTTTAAAGTAAATTCGCAATGCTTTTGGAAAATGAAACTACCATAAGACCTCCCGCCACACACACAATGCAAACGCAGACTTGGAGGAGATTTCTTCTTATGATAGTCAAAGATGCTTACTACGCCAAAATCAAATTCTTTTTGATATTATTATTAGTGCATAGTGTAGGAAACATTTCGAAAGTAGAATATAAATCTTAGCCAGCATAGGTACCATTATAGTATGCTTGCTATAGCTGCCATATTAGATGGCAGGTTCTACAACTAAAACCGTACAAGTCACGTATTGTTTCTTTGGATTTCCAACAAATGGTCAGGCTAAGGAACTTCCTATCCACGATGGGTACGTCCCTGGAATAGACGACCCGAGAACCTAACCGGATCTCTGCCAACACAAGGCCGGGTTACCTCTGCAAAAATAGGTAATTACTGACACGCGTATGCCATCCCCCGATCGTCACCGATCTTCCTGAGGATCCCCGATTCGCAACAACCACAAAGAAATAAATTTTGCAGCAACCACAGAGGTTAAGTATCTGGGCTCCATACCATGATACCACCTTTATCCAGAAGGAATGACATACACTAAGGGGCGCTACTCCCTAGAACCTTGCCGCATCCTTCCTGTTTCGACCATTTCCGGGGTGTGAGGCTCGACGAAGTCTCGTCCACAAAGCTACGCTTTCTACAAAAAGCCCTGCTTCGGGTCAAACAAAATGATCAACCTATGATCACAAAGATATATGATCAAACAAATGATCATATCACAAATGATCAAACACTGATCATTTCACAGCAACACTCAGTATGCCACGTTACCAAATTGGGATATATCGCTGATAAATTTCAACTACATAACCTCTGAGCTCGTACGTCTCAGAGAAGGGTGTTAAGCTAAGAGAATAAATTCTCCGCCACCAACAGATATGTATTTGAAAGAAATCAGCTTTATATCTCAAATTGTAACGTCAGACACACAATCCATACAAGTCTGTTCCGGGATCGAACAGAACCGAAGGCACTTCTCACGAAGCCCTTGCACATCCGGATAATTTTCTAATCACGTCCGGACTTCCCGTCACTAAGGGTGATAAAACCTCTAAATCGAAGATCAGTCGATGTAGAGTAACTCGACGGTAACCCTTCCGTTTTCAAAAATATCCGGTCTTCAACACCGGTCTTCAAATGCAATTCATAACGACGTATCACATATTCGGAATGGGTTATACGACCCCATGGTCCTTTCCCGGCTAACCCGAATAGTGAGCGTATATTTAAAAATAAGTGTGGCATTCAAATTCATCCAATTCACAACAAATACATACTCAAGGTAATTATTGATAGTCGGTTATTTAACTATCAATAAAGATGCGCAACATCATCAGATTCCAAATAATTCTCCAAATTATTTAATTTCCAAAAATATCTTTTACTAGATATAAAATTTCCACACTTTAACCATTTGAAAACAAATTTCAAATATTCCCATTTCAATTTATCTTTGAAGATAAAATCTCAAAACAGTTCATTTCATATTGGAAAAACATTTCCATACTTATTTAAAAATAAGTATTTCACAAATCATTTATTTTCAACATTTGAAAATATTCAATATACTTAAATCAATATTAAGTATATATTCATTCTTTAAGGAAATCATTAATTTTAACATCTCTTTGAGTCAAAACGAATGTTGCGTAAAACATCGTTACGACGACTCAAAATCACTAGTATAGGGATTCGGATTTAAGATAGATATATAAATCCCAATACTACATAAAACATTTTCTTTTGAAAATCATTTACTATAACAACAGTGTTATAGTCCACCATTTCCTTAAATTTCTCGAAAACGTCTATTTCAACAAGAACTGCGGAAATCTATGCTTTCGATTCATAATACATTTTAAAACATCTTTAAAATGTTTAACTTCATTTTTAATATCACTTCTTCAAAAATAAATCCATTTTTTTATAATATATTCACTGTCCAAAATCGTGAATATAATTCACTTAACCCAATTTCAATCATTTCTACACATTTTTATCTCAATAAAAATTCGCTATCCAAAATCACGAATATACCTTCTTTAAAAATCTTCTATATTTAATTTCTCAAATTCAACTGATTTTGAATTTATAAACACGTTTATAAATTCTATTCCTATTTTAGTAACAACTCGACTTATAAATCTTCTTTTTATCAACTTCTATATTTTACTTATCAGAATAAGTGATTTCGGATTTATAAACAACTTTTATAAATTCCAATTCTATTTATAAAAACTTCAATCCCAAATCAATTTCGATATTGATTTAAAAATTTATTTATCACTACTAAGTAAATTCCTTATTTTCCTCAAATTATTCAATATTCTGTTTTTAACAATGGATTCTTCAATTTGAAATCATTTTACATTGATTTCCCAATTTGTTTCAATTTACCAATTAAATTTCTAATAGGATTTCCAACTTATCTTCTCTTAAATAAATTCCTTTTTAAGAAAATAAATTTCAATCGTTTCTTTCAATTTAATTTAAAAATCCAAATTTTAAATTAAATTCTTCAATTTAAAATCACTATTTTACGAAATCCATTTATTTAACATTTTCACTTTATTCTGGAATAAATTCGATAATACTATAAAAATCAACTTTTATACCTTTAAATTCTTTTCTTCAAATTTTATTCAATTTCAAAAAAATCAATTCACTTAAAATTTCCTGCTTGAATTACCAAAAATTCAATTTCGTTTATTTTCGGGATCCAATGATATCAAACATCCATTCAGCTAAATTTTAGTTTTCAACAATTTCCAGACATCAATTCAATAACATCAATAATCATTCACAAATTATCACATCATAGTAGAAATAAATTCAATCAATGTGAGGGGTCCAGTTGGATCCCTCCAACCTGTTTCCCTGCATCCAAAGACGTCAGCACAATACCAATTCCGCTCCAGTACGGAATTATCGCGGTATATGGGTTTTATAAAAATCCACTTACTAACGGCGCAATAGGGTCTCATCCGCTATACGAGGCGGGAAATCATCAATCCAATATATACATATGCCAATATGTATATATTGCTATATATATATAGATATATCCTATCATATCTAATAGCACATTCAATAGCAATCAATCAAATCAATAAATAACTGAAAATTCCACTTTTCAATTGAGTGAGAAAATCTCACCTTAGCTTTTAATTTGCCATTCAATCCAATTCTTCTTTCGTTTTCTCGACTTTAACCTTGTATAAATAATTTATACAATTTATCAATATTCGAATAAATCGAACAACAATTTCTTTTCAATGGATTAAATTGGTTAACACTTTAAATTTTAACTAATCTAATAATTAATTTCCTATTAGTTATAAGATAAGCTATATAAACCGAAATTCCTGTTTCAACCCTACATAGTTTCTAGTAAATAAATTTTCTGGTTTTAACGTACACCTTAAATTCAAAATAGAAAAATCCTTTTAACCCGTGATTTTATTTTTAAACAAAGAATTAAATTTTTAAACAAATCTCTATTTTTCTTTTCTCCAAAATCATATCTATTAATATTACGAACTGTTTAAATCAAATTTGTATAACTTTCACATTTTTATCTCTATGTATATATTGTTTATTTCTGTTTTAACGTTTTATATAAATATTTCCATCTGTATATATTTATTTGTAACATTTAAAAATCTGATTAAATTTAAACTGAAACCTATAATTTACTGCTATTATAATCCCTAATGTCTATACACATATTAAATTAAATTAAGATTAGATGGAGTTAGCGATATACCTTGCTATATCGAGCATCACGACCACCCTGCTAAGCTCGAATACAACCCAACGAAACCCTATCCCAAACTCACATGCTCCAGATCGTCGCCGCCAACCTCGGCCTACGCGTGCACGCACTTCACCCAACTCGCGACTCCTGTCTCTGCCTCGCGAACTCCACCTCAAGAGAACGTCTCCCCATCACGGAAGCCCTACCCAAAATCGCGATCTGTCTCGCCTACCAGAACCACTCGACACCGCGGCCACACCTCCCCATCGAATTCGCGAACGCCTGAGACGACTCGTCGCTGCCTCTACATCGCGATTCGAAAATCCCCCCACACTGCCTCGCGATCGAACTTCACTGTGCTCGTCCCTTTCGATCGCCGTCATCGCTTCGCCGCCGTTCCTCAAATCGAACGCCACTGCTAGCTTCAAAAAAATCGAAATCGCGACCAACATCTGGATGCCACCGCCACCCTCACGCGAGTGCTCGCAGCCGCCATAGCGCGACAACCCAAACGTGCACGCCTCGATTGCCAATGCTCACTCAAGAATGAAATCCCCCTTTCTTTTATTTTAAACTGCCATCGGTTTTAATTTGGGGAAGAGGAATAGAAGAGGAGGGAGACGGCATGATTTTCTTTTTAAACGAAAGAATAATTTCGTTCGCCATTTTTTTAACGAGGAGAGGGAAATGATTTCAAAAGAGTGGAGGAAGACAGAAGACATGGATTGCACGATTATCTTTCGTGATTCTCGGCGTGATACCAGGCGTGTTCAATGGGAGATAACGTGTTGCTGATATTGACAAATTTAAATTTAAATTTAAATTTAAATCGATTAAATTTCAATGCGTTTACACGCCGTATGCTCTCATATCAACTCCGAAAAATACGAAATTGGAAATCCGATAATAATTCGATATTACGGACCCAATGGAACTGGTTTCGTCCAATTCCGAGACTGCGCCTCGGACGGCTATTTTCCAATATCAATTCGAACAATTAAATTTCAAAACTGATCAAATCAATTTCAAATTCGATTCTGAAGTTTTTTAATCATCATCAGTATTGTCAATACGAATTTTAAAAGCTTTTGAAATATTTTTCTTCAACTTAAAATTGAAGATTCAAATTTTTATTCAGCATTCAATAGATTAAATTTTATAATTAAATCGTAAAATTCAGAGTTATATTCGGGATTCAAATTAAATCATCGTTTAAATATTTAAAATTAATTAAATATTCTCAATTTAATTTGTTCAAAATTCTGGGTCGTTACAGACTTCCCCCCTTAAAAGAATTTCGTCCTCGAAATTACAAGTTAGGAAAAAATGTCCTTAACTCGTCTACTATCTTTCACAATCTATAGTTTTATCAAATTTTCAAAACAAATCTCTCTACTAGAGATTCGTTATTAATTCAACTAACTTTTTTTTCAACTTCAATTATAGTTCAAAACAACTTGTTTTACTTCTCAACTCAAATTCGAGTTTAAATTCAAATTTTAAACTTTCAAAATTTTCTCAAAAAATTTTCTAACGCCCGAAATTTTCAAAAAATTTCGCCAGCGTCTCCTTTGCGCGGCTAATACGGCACGACTACAAAACGTCCCTACGGACTCTCAAATTTCAAAAAGAAAAAGAAAAAGCCAAGCGGCTAGAGAAATAAGTCATCAAATCTCATATTCAAATTCAAATACGTACCTTTTCGAGCAAATTCAAATTCATCTTCAAAATTAAAATCCCAATTCCTTTACACCTGTATATCCTACTAGCCATTATATCTAGTTACTCATTCAAACATTTTGCAAATTTCACTACAAAAATTTCCAATATAAATCGCTTATACATTTTTACTTCACTATTGAAGTTATATCCATTATCTTCAATTTTACATTTCAACTTTTAATTGAATTCAATTTCACATTTTCAATTCTATTTTCATTTATGAATCATATTTACAATTCATATTCATAATTTTTGTTCATATATGAATTTATTTCCTTATACTTTCTATTCACATTTATAGATTTCATTTGTTAATGAACTTTAATTCCAATCACAATTACATAATTTACATTAACAATTTCTATTTGTATAAGTTATCAATTCAATCATATGCCATAAATATTCTTATACAGTATTCCAGAGTCTTTTCAACCTTTCAAAACCATTTTGAAAACAATTCAAATTTATCTTTTGAATTTTCAAAACAAAACTCAATTTTCCAAACAACTTTTATTTAAAACAATTTAGCAGCAATTTCTCTTTTGGAAACCCGAAAATGAATTCTAATGATGTGGCCACCATCATCAGGATTATTTTCCAGCGACCGAAAAGAGTTTAGAGCTTTCATCTCTCCAAAATACTTTTCAAAACCTTTGAAATTCATTTTCAAACCAAAAAGGAATTTAAACTTTCCAGATTTCCAAAATTTTCAAATTCTTTTCAAAACATTTCCAAATACTTCTCTGGAATTCCATTTTAAATTACAAATCATATTTATAATTTACATTCTCAAATTTCATTCGTATGTGAATTTATTTTTTTTAACTTTAGAGTTATGATTTCAATTTCTTACTTAATTCCAATGGGAATAATTTAATATTATTACATCTAGCAACCATGCAACCATATACTATAATATTTCATAGAAAATCGTTTCTTTTCTATACAAAAATAGCTTTGGGTAAAATTATTTCATTTACCCTATTTAAAACAATACTGTGCCGAACTGTTCTATTCGAGCGTTTAGAAACCCCTTCGATACAGTTTTGCAAGACTGTGCCGACGAAGGTTCATATACCACTCAATAAACCAATCATCACAATACAAAACAATTTTATATTCAATAACAAATACGCGCTCGTATCTATTATTACACTCAACTCATTCTAGAGTACTACTGACTCTATCTCTAATGAGTAACACCCAACAGAGCAGGGTTGTCGCTTAACCATATGCTCTGATACCACACTGTCACATACCGAAATTTTCGACTTTCGAAAATTCGACATCGATACTCACTTTATCGACTGTCGAGCAATCGAGTGCCGGAAACTCCAATAGTGAGGGTTTTAAGAAAAAGAAATAGAAGAAAAGATAGAAGAAAAGAGAAGAAGAAGAAAAGAAACAGATTACAATATCAGAATCTCACATATCGCAGCGGAACAATATATAATAGATAAATGAATAATCTTTAAACGAAGAACTATATCATTTTATACATACATCAATCATCAGAGTCAATATACAACTCAGTACAACAATGGACAGTTTTATACTTGTCCTCATACAGAATACACAGCGGAATAAATACTATCAGATACAGATACTACGTCTCGTCATCCAGCTTATCTCCAAAGCTCCAGAATATCCAGAATATCCTGATAATATAACTCTAGGCTGCCCGTGTGGAAAATTTGTGGGCACCCAGAGTTTAGAAGGGAAACAATAAACTCCGAGTCAGTCATGGTGACTGGTGTGAGATCGTAAAACAGTTATTTTATCTTTAAAATAAACAACAGAAAAACTTTTAAAGTAAATTCGCAATGCTTTTGGAAAATGAAACTACCATAAGACCTCCCGCCACACACACAATGCAAACGCAGACTTGGAGGAGATTTCTTCTTATGATAGTCAAAGATGCTTACTACGCCAAAATCAAATTCTTTTTGATATTATTATTAGTGCATAGTGTAGGAAACATTTCGAAAGTAGAATATAAATCTTAGCCAGCATAGGTACCATTATAGTATGCTTGCTATAGCTGCCATATTAGATGGCAGGTTCTACAACTAAAACCGTACAAGTCACGTATTGTTTCTTTGGATTTCCAACAAATGGTCAAGCTAAGGAACTTCCTATCCACGATGGGTACGTCCCTGGAATAGACGACCCGAGAACCTAACCGGATCTCTGCCAACACAAGGCCGGGTTACCTCTGCAAAAATAGGTAATTACTGACACGCGTATGCCATCCCCCGATCGTCACCGATCTTCCTGAGGATCCCCGATTCGCAACAACCACAAAGAAATAAATTTTGCAGCAACCACAGAGGTTAAGTATCTGGGCTCCATACCATGATACCACCTTTATCCAGAAGGAATGACATACACTAAGGGGCGCTACTCCCTAGAACCTTACCGCATCCTTCCTGTTTCGACCATTTCCGGGGTGTGAGGCTCGACGAAGTCTCGTCCACAAAGCTACGCTTTCTACAAAAAGCCCTGCTTCGGGTCAAACAAAATGATCAACCTATGATCACAAAGATATATGATCAAACAAATGATCATATCACAAATGATCAAACACTGATCATTTCACAGCAACACTCAGTATGCCACGTTACCAAATTGGGATATATCGCTGATAAATTTCAACTACATAACCTCTGAGCTCGTACGTCTCAGAGAAGGGTGTTAAGCTAAGAGAATAAATTCTCCGCCACCAACAGATATGTATTTGAAAGAAATCAGCTTTATATCTCAAATTGTAACGTCAGACACACAATCCATACAAGTCTGTTCCGGGATCGAACAGAACCGAAGGCACTTCTCACGAAGCCCTTGCACATCCGGATAATTTTCTAATCACGTCCGGACTTCCCGTCACTAAGGGTGATAAAACCTCTAAATCGAAGATCAGTCGATGTAGAGTAACTCGACGGTAATCCTTCCGTTTTCAAAAATATCCGGTCTTCAACACCGGTCTTCAAATGCAATTCATAACGACGTATCACATATTCGGAATGGGTTATACGACCCCATGGTCCTTTCCCGGCTAACCCGAATAGTGAGCGTATATTTAAAAATAAGTGTGGCATTCAAATTCATCCAATTCACAACAAATACATACTCAAGGTAATTATTGATAGTCGGTTATTTAACTATCAATAAAGATGCGCAACATCATCAGATTCCAAATAATTCTCCAAATTATTTAATTTCCAAAAATATCTTTTACTAGATATAAAATTTCCACACTTTAACCATTTGAAAACAAATTTCAAATATTCCCATTTCAATTTATCTTTGAAGATAAAATCTCAAAACAGTTCATTTCATATTGGAAAAACATTTCCATACTTATTTAAAAATAAGTATTTCACAAATCATTTATTTTCAACATTTGAAAATATTCAATATACTTAAATCAATATTAAGTATATATTCATTCTTTAAGGAAATCATTAATTTTAACATCTCTTTGAGTCAAAACGAATGTTGCGTAAAACATCGTTACGACGACTCAAAATCACTAGTATAGGGATTCGGATTTAAGATAGATATATAAATCCCAATACTACATAAAACATTTTCTTTTGAAAATCATTTACTATAACAACAGTGTTATAGTCCACCATTTCCTTAAATTTCTCGAAAACGTCTATTTCAACAAGAACTGCGGAAATCTATGCTTTCGATTCATAATACATTTTAAAACATCTTTAAAATGTTTAACTTCATTTTTAATATCACTTCTTCAAAAATAAATCCATTTTTTTTTATAATATATTCACTGTCCAAAATCGTGAATATAATTCACTTAACCCAATTTCAATCATTTCTACACATTTTTATCTCAATAAAAATTCGCTATCCAAAATCACGAATATACCTTCTTTAAAAATCTTCTATATTTAATTTCTCAAATTCAACTGATTTTGAATTTATAAACACGTTTATAAATTCTATTCCTATTTTAGTAACAACTCGACTTATAAATCTTCTTTTTATCAACTTCTATATTTTACTTATCAGAATAAGTGATTTCGGATTTATAAACAACTTTTATAAATTCCAATTCTATTTATAAAAACTTCAATCCCAAATCAATTTCGATATTGATTTAAAAATTTATTTATCACTACTAAGTAAATTCCTTATTTTCCTCAAATTATTCAATATTCTGTTTTTAACAATGGATTCTTCAATTTGAAATCATTTTACATTGATTTCCCAATTTGTTTCAATTTACCAATTAAATTTCTAATAAGATTTCCAACTTATCTTCTCTTAAATAAATTCCTTTTTAAGAAAATAAATTTCAATCGTTTCTTTCAATTTAATTTAAAAATCCAAATTTTAAATTAAATTCTTCAATTTAAAATCACTATTTTACGAAATCCATTTATTTAACATTTTCACTTTATTCTGGAATAAATTCGATAATACTATAAAAATCAACTTTTATACCTTTAAATTCTTTTCTTCAAATTTTATTCAATTTCAAAAAAATCAATTCACTTAAAATTTCCTGCTTGAATTACCAAAAATTCAATTTCGTTTATTTTCAGGATCCAATGATATCAAACATCCATTCAGCTAAATTTTAGTTTTCAACAATTTCCAGACATCAATTCAATAACATCAATAATCATTCACAGATTATCACATCATAGTAGAAATAAATTCAATCAATGTGAGGGGTCCAGTTGGATCCCTCCAACCTGTTTCCCTGCATCCAAAGACGTCAGCACAATACCAATTCCGCTCCAGTACGGAATTATCGCGGTATATGGGTTTTATAAAAATCCGCTTACTAACGGCGCAATAGGGTCTCATCCGCTATACGAGGCGGGAAATCATCAATCCAATATATACATATGCCAATATGTATATATTGCTATATATATATAGATATATCCTATCATATCTAATAGCACATTCAATAGCAATCAATCAAATCAATAAATAACTGAAAATTCCACTTTTCAATTGAGTGAGAAAATCTCACCTTAGCTTTTAATTTGCCATTCAATCCAATTCTTCTTTCGTTTTCTCGACTTTAACCTTGTATAAATAATTTATACAATTTATCAATATTCGAATAAATCGAACAACAATTTCTTTTCAATGGATTAAATTGGTTAACACTTTAAATTTTAACTAATCTAATAATTAATTTCCTATTAGTTATAAGATAAGCTATATAAACCGAAATTCCTATTTCAACCCTACATAGTTTCTAGTAAATAAATTTTCTGGTTTTAACGTACACCTTAAATTCAAAATAGAAAAATCCTTTTAACCCGTGATTTTATTTTTAAACAAAGAATTAAATTTTTAAACAAATCTCTATTTTTCTTTTCTCCAAAATCATATCTATTAATATTACGAACTGTTTAAATCAAATTTGTATAACTTTTACATTTTTATCTCTATGTATATATTGTTTATTTCTGTTTTAACGTTTTATATAAATATTTCCATCTGTATATATTTATTTGTAACATTTAAAAATCTGATTAAATTTAAACTGAAACCTATAATTTACTGCTATTATAATCCCTAATGTCTATACACATATTAAATTAAATTAAGATTAGATGGAGTTAGCGATATACCTTGCTATATCGAGCATCACGACCACCCTGCTAAGCTCGAATACAACCCAACGAAACCCTATCCCAAACTCACATGCTCCAGATCGTCGCCGCCAACCTCGGCCTACGCGTGCACGCACTTCACCCAACTCGCGACTCCTGTCTCTGCCTCGCGAACTCCACCTCAAGAGAACGTCTCCCCATCACGGAAGCCCTACCCAAAATCGCGATCTGTCTCGCCTACCAGAACCACTCGACACCGCGGCCACACCTCCCCATCGAATTCGCGAACGCCTGAGACGACTCGTCGCTGCCTCTACATCGCGATTCGAAAATCCCCCCACACTGCCTCGCGATCGAACTTCACTGTGCTCGTCCCTTTCGATCGCCGTCATCGCTTCGCCGCCGTTCCTCAAATCGAACGCCACTGCTAGCTTCAAAAAAATCGAAATCGCGACCAACATCTGGATGCCACCGCCACCCTCACGCGAGTGCTCGCAGCCGCCATAGCGCGACAACCCAAACGCGCGCGCCTCGATTGCCAATGCTCACTCAAGAATGAAATCCCCCTTTCTTTTATTTTAAACTGCCATCGGTTTTAATTTGGGGAAGAGGAATAGAAGAGGAGGGAGACGGCATGATTTTCTTTTTAAACGAAAGAATAATTTCGTTCGCCATTTTTTTAACGAGGAGAGGGAAATGATTTCAAAAGAGTGGAGGAAGACAGAAGACATGGATTGCACGATTATCTTTCGTGATTCTCGGCGTGATACCAGGCGTGTTCAACGGGAGATAACGTGTTGCTGATATTGACAAATTTTAATTTAAATTTAAATTGAAATCGATTAAATTTCAATGCGTTTACACGCCGTATGCTCTCATATCAACTCCGAAAAATACGAAATTGGAAATCCGATAATAATTCGATATTATGGACCCAATGGAACTGGTTTCGTCCAATTCCGAGACTGCGCCTCGGACGGCTATTTTCCAATATCAATTCGAACGATTAAATTTCAAAACTGATCAAATCAATTTCAAATTCGATTCTGAAGTTTTTTAATCATCATCAGTATTGTCAATACGAATTTTAAAAGCTTTTGAAATATTTTTCTTCAACTTAAAATTGAAGATTCAAATTTTTATTCAGCATTCAATAGATTAAATTTTATAATTAAATCGTAAAATTCAGAGTTATATTCGGGATTCAAATTAAATCATCGTTTAAATATTTAAAATTAATTAAATATTCTCAATTTAATTTGTTCAAAATTCTGGGTCGTTACATCTACCGCAAGTACCCTACCCACGGTCCAGTTTCCAAGCGCTGTATTTACATTACTCGTTTCCAAAATGCGTAACACACATACAACCATGATTTATTCAATATAAACCATGAAGAATCAGCCCCATGCAGTTCTATTCCATTTTATTTGATTTATACCACAAAATATCAACCAAAAGTGGTTCCACTTTATTTTAATTTAAGCTGCAAATAATCGGCCACATGCATCCATATTTTATCTTACTTTATTTATACTACAAAGAATCAACCCTATGCGATTTCATTTCATTTTATTTGATTATACTACAAAGATTCGGCCATATGCGATTCTACTTTATTTTAATTTATACTGCAAAGAAATAGCCACATATAGTTCTCATTACTTTAATTGGCATTCCGAAGAAACAACCACATGCAGTTCCATGTTTAGGCATCCCATGTCTTTTAAAAGTTGAATGTCACTCCTCACTTGCCTAAGGTGTGCATTTGAGTGTCCTTACTCGGCGTCCATAGCCCTCCCTGACTCAAACCCGACGCATGATCTTTTCCTACTTAGTTAATTTAAGCTCCTCGAGCTCTTCTTAATTATCATACATCAGGTTTGAGTTTCAGTTTGTCTTGGCGCAGTACAACCCTCCCCCTACTTATATGGCGGTGCAGTATTTCACTGCGGCGCAGTATAGTTCCTTGCTTAGTCCCCTTAGCTCCCCGAGCCAAACCTAACTATTGTATGTTAGGTTTCCACTTACCCATATTGTGGCGCAGTACTTCCCTGCCTCCCTTTGGCTTTAACACAACAAACGTTACTTATACTCTTAGTTTACATGACTTTACTTCTTTGGCGCAGTTGTCATTTACACCATCCAGCCTTAGGCCTTTGCCCACGTTAAGTCTTTTAACATAGCACTCTTTAGAGCAGTACTGACATTCCCCCGAAGGTCTACGAGTTCCCTTGGCAATTCACTACCCCGACCCTAAACACTTGGTTATTTTGTCAATTCTCACATAGTTTTCACTCACTCTGCATCCGACAATGTCTGACACATCTATCACCGCATTTACATGTGTCACTATCTAATATGTTAAAACTCTACTTTCAGTTATTAACAATGTCATTTCTTTAACTTTTCAGCATTTCCGTAGATCTTGTCTCCTATTTATTTTAATGCTTATTTTCCAACGTATTATTAAATTTCAATTTTATGCGAGTTAATCTTTGGCTAGCGTAGTTTCCCTTCGGTGGTAATATATTTTTAGCTTATAAACCCTTGTAAAATTTCCAGAAAATTATGTGAATAATTCCTTTAACGTATTTTACCCATTTATTTTTATTTTCTGGACATTTCTTTATATTTTTACTATGTATTTTCCTTCAAAAATTCTTAATGAAAGTAGCTTGACGTTGAAAATTCTTCAAATTAGAGACTCATTTCTAAAATCTTGATTAAAACATTGTATTAAATTTTTAGAACACTAGAATATGAAAATACACCTAAACATCCCATGCACATCTATATTTTCCTAAAACATTCATTAAAACATTATTTGCCCAATTTAAACACTCTCTTATGAAGTCCATCATAATAAGTCAAAACCGAAATCAAACATTTAGAAAGCAATAACATGAAAAAGGACTTGGTATCACCTACCTAGATCTTTGAAATATTTTATTTAATCTTCTTAATCCTTCTTTAGCTTGTGTTTTCTTCTTCTTCTTCTTCTTATTTTCTCTTTTTAGGTCGCCACCATTAATGTTCTTCTCAAGTTTTTACTTTTTTTTCCAGTAGAATAGAATGAAGGAATGAAAAAGAGTCATGTTTATTGTTCTACAATAATTCAGGCCTTAGCCCCCGTATCCTTTTTCATTAATTCATTACCTATTTCCTTGTTTAGTTTGTCTTTTATAATATTTCCAAGCTCATCTTAACTCTTTAATTGATTAATTAATTATTAATTGCGGGGCGTTACAAAAAAATCTTTCCTGACTACATTTTCTTCATTCTATTCTATGGATGGTGTTACAAAATGGGCAAGCCATCAACATATGTAACAATTATTGGCTTGATAAGCTAACATATTCTTATGTTTGACCGAATGCATTTGAGCACTAATTAGTTACCCCAAATCATTAATTTTCATTAATCACCATTTGTGCTAATATATTTTTCACCATATGTGAACATTCCCTTAGTAATCTTGTAGCTCCAACCATGGTCCCATCTTTAAAACAATAGTTAATTTTGAAAAAAAATCCTAACAGGTTATGAGCTGCACGAGTGTTGTTTTCTAACCATCTCAAAAAGTTAAAAGTATGTTAAGATGAATAGAGGATGTGATGTTTCTTCATCTGCCATCTTTGAACATCAACATGAAAATCCAAATATACATCTATTTAAACTATTGAGTAACTTAAATAAAAAGCTAAATTGTAGTTTTAAATCCACAGAAGTCCAAGGGGAATCTTACCACTCATATTTATACTCTACAAACATTTTTAATACAACTACCAACATTAAAGATTCATATAACATTGGGACATTTTGTTAAACACCAATCGTAAGTTTCAAAATCCACTTGTGCAACTTTCTAAAAAACAGGTTTCACCAAAAATCCATGTAATTATTTTAACAAAAATGTACAGTCTACACTGTAAATATGTACAGTCTACACTGTAAATATTTACAGTCTATATTGTAAATATTTATTTTATAAAAAAATTTACAGTTAGAACTGTAAATATTTGTAGTATGTACTACAAATATTTGTTGTCTTAACCGGATTGTACATTTTCGCTGAAAGAGGTGTTTTGTGAATAAGGAAATTGGTTAATAGGAAAAACCCAAAATCAATTTTTGTTTAAGAACATGTGTTCTTAAAATTTATTTTGAAGGACAACAAAATGCTATATTAAACCAACATCGGATAAAACATAATGTTATATTAAATTAGCATCAAATAACATAATGCTAAATTAAACTAGCATCAGATGAATTACACTACATGAACTAAAATAGCATTAATTTTTACAGTTCAATAAATGTTAAGTTAAAATAGCATTACACGTATATAATGTTAGTTGCACTAGCATTCATTTTCACAGTTCTTTTCCACCACCACGAGTCGTCGCCATCGCCTCCACCACCACCAGTCACCTGCACTTGCACTTATTGCCACTTGAACGTGCCGATGCGACCGTACCCTGCACTAGCCGCACGCTTGTCTCACTTTCTACGTCGTCACCGCCTACTATCGTCGGCTCCACTTGCCATCGGCGCGCGCTACCACCTACCATCGTCGTTTACTTTGTGGCCTCGTCGAACTTTTTCCTTTGGCCTAAAACTTTTGGCCGCATCAAAAAAGCCCTGAACTTTTTCTTCTTTCCTATTTTTTCGTTGGCAGAATATGTTTTTAAGTGTTATTTTGTCAGACAAATTGTATTTGAACCCCAGATATACTGAGTTGCCCCCTTTTTAAATTTTAATGCTTTTCGTTGAATATATTTTTTTAAAATGGTTTCCACCACCAAGTAAGACGTCCACGTGGATTCACGCAGTGTGGGTACGTGATTCAGGTACATACCACACACTTGCCCTACGAGGTTAAAGCATTATCTCGCAGGTATCATACGAATTTAATAACTTTACCTTGCAGCCGATTTATATGATGGTGGATATTTTGATTCAATTAAATTTTTAATAAACTCGAGGGGAAAACTCAATAATTTGATGGGTTCAAATAGCCCATGAATTATCAGATAAAACATAATAATTCCCACGACATTCATTGATCTTCAAATTTTATTTGTTTTCACATGAATTTTCAACAATGCCGCGGTCGAAGCACGGGTAACAACTAGTATACCCTTCCGCTCGTGCTTCTGTTCCAAGCCTTAAAACCCTCATTTATTTTATTTTTTTAATTTTTTTTAACGTTTCTCTTCCTTCTCAAATTGTCGTTTCCTTCTCACTATTCCTGACCCGAAACTTGTGACCAGAAAGGTATGTTCGTTAGTATGTTGATTTTAGTTACTTTGGTGATGTTTTAGGTTTGTCTTGCGATGAGTGATATAATTTGGTGGTAATAATAATAATTATTTTTACTAAAATTCGAAGCTTATAATGGAAATTTTACAGAAATCTGTAAAGTTTTGATGCTTGTGTACGATAATTCGCAGTTTTGGGTACTTATACCGAGGTTTGAATATTATACCAATGACCTTTAACTTACTAAAGAATTTCGAAATGTATAACAGAATTGTTACTTCAATAACATCTTGAATTTCCCCAATAAGAGACGAAAGTGTTACTACATTAAACAATTTTGTTATCTCAAGGATTTGTACTTAGAATTTAAGGGTTTGGATTTGATTTCAAGAGATTCGAGTAGAACTTGTTGGAAATTAGAGAAACTTAGGAGTAGGTTTAGGATTTGAGTTTGAGGGGGAGAAGAAAAAGATGTTAAGGATATAATGGAAATTACTTCGTAAATGAATACAGATGTTAGTTTTGTTAAATTTCCATTTTGAAAAAATTCCAAAATAAGTACATCTTACAATTTCTTTTATCCACTTTCTAAGTGTCTTTAGTAGTGGCCTAAATCAATAAAACATATTTAGTACTCTGTTTCATGTTTTATAATTTTCTGCATTGTTCTCATTAATTCAAACCTTCTAGTTCTCGTTCGCCCATTGCTTGTGAAATCATAAAATAGTTCATTAGTTACTTCATCACAATTCGGGGTTTTCAATTCTTCTGCCGCCTCCATCCCCGCCTCCATCCTCTGTTCCGATCAGTTTCCACAGCAGGTTTGTTGGTAGTTTGTTGTTGATTTGGGTGTTCAATTCATAAGCTATTTTTCATTTTCATTTGGTTTAACCTGATTATAACTATTGAAGTTCAAAATAAACTACTTCAAGTAATTTTTTTGTGCATGGGTGCATTTTTATCTACCAGAAACACTAATAACAAAAAATGAAGCAAATGTATATACATCATATTATATCTAATTGAAGTTTCCATATTGGGAGCCATATTGTTATATTTGGTTGCTTTTCCATCTCGAATGCATTTCAACTTCTACATACGACTTCCTAGTCTTTTGAAGAGCATATGCATTCAGATATGTCAACAGTGTGAACTTTCAATTGTAAAAATGAAAAGGAAAAAAAATCAGAATCAATATTCAGAAAATGTTAAAAACGATTAATTCACAGAGTTGATGGTAAGATTTCAAAATATGTTTGTGAAGGAGCAACAAACTAAATTTGAGATTGCTGTATTAAAGTAGTAATATTGATGTAGATAGATTTTAAATATGAAGATTATTTAGAGTTGAGTTAGAAATAGTGTTAATCTGTTGCATATGAAAAAAAATATTAAGCATATAAAGAATATAACTTCCTCTATCTGGATGGTTGGATTCTCCAATTCTTTTAGTTGAGTGGCATTAGGAGAATAAATAGCCTGTTGATATCAAAATGAATTCAGAGAATAAATAGCATGGTCAGTTTCAAGAGTTGGTTTATAGATAGGTTTGACCATTTGGAGTTCAGAGAAATTTTACCTTTTTAGAGGCGAATTCAGTTAGAAATACCCTGAAAAATTTACTTTTTTGTCTCTTAGTTAAAATTAATTTTTGGCAGAAGTAAAATTTCTTATTTCTGCTGATCCAGCAAGTAAAATTCTAAATAACTCAATTCATCCACAAAATTTTTGCATTTAATTATTAAAACAGTCTGTATCTTATCTTCATATGCTCTAGCAACTTGCATATCTTAATATTTGGTCATCTCATGGTATTTCGGCTATTTATATCACCACTAATTCTTCATCTGTTTCTGTGTTCTCATATGGATACGTTTGATCTTGCTCATTTATTTTTGTTTTTTGCCCGGATACATTTATCTATTTTAACAAACGATGTTTAATACCGATTTTTCTTTCACTTTTAAAGCACCAACTTGTGTATTTTTTGAGTAGTTTTCGACTGCAACTTGTCTTTTTTTGGTCTAAATAATTTGGTTTTTACTTGTTGCTTTTTACATGTAGTTATTGTTTGTTGCATGGTCATCAATATCTATAAAGTAATTTTTTTTAATATAATAATCACAGCAACAAAATAGAAAGTTAAGTAATGTATTTCTGCCAACAAAAATCATGCTGGGCAACGGTTAATCTTTTGTGCTTACCATCCATGCATTGGCTCAATGTGGTTTTAAATTCTATTAAGTACAACACGCTTGCTTTCTATGGTTGTAGCAACAGTCATGCGTATGCCTATGTGGTTATCATGTGAAAAACTTTGTGTAGTTGTATACATACATGGACTTTTCTTGGCATTGATATTTATGTTTTTGAACCTTACTTAATTTAGAATTTAAATTTAATCAACTTATTCAAAGAATTCTTTGTAAAATATTTGAATATTCGATTCAAGTTTTCGATGTGACAAATGAGAATGAATTTGTTACTTTATTTGTAATATGGAGCTGGAGAAATAAAGACCTGCAAATGTTACATTACAAAATGAGTTCGTAGGAAAATTATGAAATTTGGGCTTACAAAATCTGCGATTTTTAAGCATGTGGACTTGAGAGTTCAAATTATATCGGTCATCTGAAAAATAAACCTTTTTTAATGATTTATTAAATATCCTTCAAACACATTTAACTTCACCTAAATCTTCTTAAATAAACATGATTATATTCATACAAACAGTGCTGCTTAGATATAGAGTAAAACTGCTATAATATGCGTACATGCCTGTGTATTCAAAGATGCTTAAGAGCAATTTAGCAACCCCTTAAAATGATTAACCATTTTTTTCTAATTATAATTAAACAAGAAATCGGTTTTTTTAACTTTTTCTTAAAGTATAGTAGTAGTATCTATATAATGATAGGTTTTTATTTCTCTTTCGATACATTGATGTGTATATGCTAAATATTTGAATTGTATAAAAAGTTAAATTATTTTAATTTTTGTATTTCTAATGTTTATTGAAATATTGGAATTTTTATTTCTAATGTTTATTGAAATATTGGAATATTTGTCTAAGCATAGGCTTGAAACTTTTGAATGTTAGTTTAATGGATTAGTTTCAGAATATTTTGTTGTTTGAAACTGTAATTTGTTTTTTCTTCGTCTGATGGAAAATCTAAAAGAATATGTCGGTGGGAAAAGTTTTTATTCTGAAATGTTGAATCAATAGCAATTATTCTGGTGCAAAATTTATGGAGCTATTATGAAAAGGTTGATTCTTTCGAATAATTTACTGTTCAAATAATCCAAAATGATTGGTCCTTCATTCTGTAATGCACAAATATCGTGCCACTGATCATTTGGAATTAAACCATCAACAAAATATTTTGTAAACTTTTTTTTCATATTCGTTTTATTTTATACCTTGTTTAATCAAAATAATAGATAAACAAAGCTACAATAAAACAGAAAAGAATCATTTCTTTTCTTTTAGTCCTAGGTCATGCCCTGTCATAACATTTTATCCATTTAATATATCTTTTCCCTTCATTCTTTGTTGTTGTATGCATTTGGTCATTATAACTAATTTTGTTATTACTTGTATGATTTTTAGGCATGGCAAAAAGTCAGTATGAATATGTGAAGGATTTTGAGACTGTAGACCGCCTATCCCCTTCTAACTGGATTATCGTTCGGATTGACGGATGTCATTTTCATCAGTAAGTATATTACTTTAATGCTACCATGGTTTATTGCGCAAAATTTTATTATATAACTTGGATCATGCTTGTATTGTATCATCCTGATTTAAATAATTAATCAGTTGAACAACATCAGCAAAACTATTTGAAATAAGGTTTGAAATTCCGGTTTCCGATTCCGTTTCGGTCAATAGAAAATACTGAAATTTTGGTTCCATTTCGGAAATTCCATTTTAGCTCTGGTTCCGGTTTCATTATATTTCAATTATATATATACACACACACACACGTTTAGAAGCATCAGAACAGTCCAAATTTCTCAATTCCTACTCTAAAATTAAGAATTCTCAATCATTCTACTAAAAAACTAGGCCCAATTATTCAAATGTAGCACAATACGTCAAATTGCCCAAATACAATCGTTTTGCTTGGAAAATTCAAGTCCCAACTCTTTGAAAACAGTCCATTCCTTCAAAATCCCATAACAACTACTGCTTCTAACCCTGAAAGTCGTCGATGTCGATGTAGCGAAAAAAGAAAAAACGTCACTTGTTGCTTCTCGCCTTTTCTCTTGCTTGCCAGTTGGAGATTTTCCTTGCTTCAATCGATATTCTTAGGTATCTCAGCATAGCATTTTTTTGAATTTTATATTTTATTTTTCCGCGATGAGATTCCAGAACCGAAATTTTTGATCAATTCCGGCCCGGTCAACATCGGTATTGGACCGGATTGGCCGGAATTTCGGCATATGCCGGTCGGAATCTCGAAACATGATTTGAACACAGTGTGCATTAAATAAGCAGTCAACCAAATCAGAGGGTGGGCAGATCAATGAATAAAGCTATGGACTTTTATTTATTGAATGATTCGTGTGAAGTAAATTTTATAACCTATATAACGTTAATCACATTGTATCATCTATCCTTGACTATGATTATTTCATAGAGTATGGAAGTAGAATACTGTAAAGAGTTGTTGATTTTAGTTATCTATGTATGTTTGATAACCAACTTTGTATGGAAGTGCAATAGTGTAATGAGATGTTGATTTTAGTTGTCTATTTATATTTGATGACTGGCTCTAATAAATCCAACAATACTTTTGTTTCAAACAGAATTATATTTTGTCATACTAATTATATTTTTTTGAAGTAAATTAGTAAAGTATTTAATAGTTCAAATTAAAGGAATAGCATCATACATTTTTGTCTGCACTATTTTGTTTTAAAAATAGCAAGAGGGCCATATTTGCAATGATGAATGTATATAGAACCTAAATTGTTCTGTCGGTCACCCAATCTTTCAGTATTTGTTAAAGATTGTGTAATTTCTTGACCACTCGGTTGATATTGATTTACACACTTCGAATTAGATGTATGAACTGCTTACCAAGTATTTTAGTTTCATCAGATTTTGAATAGCTGAACGTGGTAAAAGATTTTTAAGCTTCATTTGTTACTAGTTGTAAAGTCACCAAGTATTTATTTATTTATTACAAAGTTACAAAAATGCTTTTATAATAAATAATTAGGGGTTTGTTTCTATTAAAGCAATTTTATAATTAATTATGGTTTTATTATATGGTGGTAAAGAATGTTCTTAAAACATCTTTTGTTTAGCAATTCTGTTGATGGAATAGTTTACACGTTCTTATTAAACCAAGTTTGTTGATAAAAATGTTCATTTGGTATTGGTTATTTCATTTGCACTAGCTTTTGACTAATCAAAGTGTTAAAAAATTTGGTATTGCGTTTGTAAAAGCATTTCAGTAGTTATATATCTATTTGATTGATATAGTTTACACAGTGCTAATGTTCGTGGTATTGCGTTACTATATTTGCACTAGCTTTTGACTAATCAGTGTTAAAAAATTTGTTCCTCCTTGTTATTATCTATTTGTAAAAGCATTTCAATAATTGTGTTCCTATTTGTATTTACAGCTATTGTAACCAAAATTGCTTAAAATCTTTTCAAGCAGTAAGTGTTTTGATGAAGAGTTGGTGGATATCTAGTAAATCAGTTTTGGATGTGAAATACTCTTGTGCTACTTAACAACGTCAACAAAAAAGGATGTAGAAAATTTAATAATTATTTGTATAAGAATACAGTTATTTTAGGCTCTAACAATATAGTGATAACTAAGCTTTTATTTATGTTCTTAATTGAGTTGTTGAATTAGTACTCTCTCAGTCTAGCTTAGATGGGGTTTAATCATTTGTAATATTTGTTCTCAATGCAGTTGAGACATGTCTATTTTGTCTCATTATTCTCATCCTTATAAATTACTTTTATCCCCTACTTTTACAATCAGAAAAATCGTTTAGTAGTATTAGTAGAATAAGCCTTGTAGCTTCTAATAAAATTTTCATTCTTCTTAATTGACATCTTAAATTCAGACGATCAACTTCTCTAAACCATGTAGAAAAGGAAGCCAAGGGGGTATTGAAGACAACAAGACATATTTTTGTAAAATATGTTGTTTGCGCAATCTCGTTAGATTATAAGTTGACAAAATCAAACAATATACGTTTTTCTCCTTTAAGCGATAGAAAAAAAATCAAATCAAGGGAGGATTGATAATGTTGGGTGTGACATGTTATATACTCTAGTATCAATGGCATATTATTTACACACGTCTTTTGGGCTAGAAGAAATTAAAACGAATAACATGATGCTTAGTTATTTGATAGCAAAGAAAAAGGAAAAAAATGAAAAACATTTTTCCTCCACTCTCAGTAGTCACAGGACATACATGCACATATTCAATACAGATTGCTAACAATCACTTAGTTAGTTCATTCTATTTTTCACTTTGTTTATTTGAACCAAAAGATTCATTTATTATATTGGAAAATCATAATTAATCCTCGCAACAAGAAATGTTTGCTTTTGGGTTTCCAATATTTTATGCACCTTAAGTCATTTTTTTTAATGACTAAAATTAACATTTTTTCCTCATTTGATATCCATCAAATATAAAATTATTGCAGATTTTCATCAAATAACAAGTTTGAGAAACCTAATGATGAGAGTGCTTTGAAATTGATGAATGCTTGCGCTGTCGCTATGCTACACCAGTTTCCTGATATAGTGTTTGCGTATGGTGTTAGTGATGAATACAGGTACTGTACTTTATAATAGCTATGTATGTACATATAAAATAGATTTTATGTTGCATGGTTGCATAAAAATTAAAATTTTCAAGTGGATATAACTGATCAGTGTACATGTAAATCTAGGTAGGTCTTTACCTAATAGAAAGTTCATTGCTCTCTTTAATTATCACATGTATCAGGATAATGTATTGTGCAAATTTTATGCATTTGTTGTTTTTGTTAATTACATAGTTTTTTAGCCACCATTTACACTAGTAGATAGAAAAAGTAGAACTATACATTATCTCAGTTTTGATACTGTTTGTAATGTTGATATTCATATTAATACAAATTCCACTATTTAGATGGTCATGTTGTATACTTTCGGTGTCAACATATATGGCTTATAACATTACATGTTATGTTATGCGTGTTCAGTGTTGTTGTAGAAATTAAATTTGCATGACATATTATGAATCTATGATTAAACCAACTGTTTTGTCTTGATTGAAGTTTTTGCTTTAAAAAATAATAGGATTTTCAAAACGAGGAATATTCTTTTTAAAGACCTGAGCCTATCTGTTCAATATATTCTATAGGTTTGAGCCAAGGTTTGAGATCTCAGTTTCGGTCTTTTGTAAATTTAGGAATTTCGGTCTAATTCATAAATTTGAAAATTTCGATTTTAGTTTCAGTTTCGCACTTCGTTGTTTATTTTTTTATATAATTACACTTATATTTGTTTAATTATTGAAATATAATGTATAATTTATCTTTAATATAAAAATAAGATATAAATGAACAATACCGATTGACTACAAATATTTTTAATACTAAAAAATACTCGTTCATTACTTTGTTTTCAAATTTTCTTAGTTACACAATTTTATTTATTTTGTGATATTGTATGTTTCCTAAGTTAAAATTTCTAATATTTAATATTTGTATATTTGAAACTTAAATTAATTCTTATTTTGAGTTTTTTTTGTAAAATTTTGAAATTCAGTAGTTTTTTTGAGTCGGGGCTTCAATTTGGTTTCTATTCGGGTCCCTGCTGAAACCGAAACGGAATGACAGAAATCTCGGTATTTCGGTCGACTTCAAACCTTAGTCCGAGTCCATACATTTGATTGCCACATAATTCTTGAAGTTCGTTTCTTCGACTATAACACATGAATGAATATTAATAAATGTGTTATGATTTGCACTTTGGTTCAAATATAAGTAAAATTGCTTAAACTTTGCATTTGCAATTACTTTTTAATTTAGCAATAAATTATTGTACATTTATAGATAAATGACAGTATGTCGATACAGTATTTACTAAAAAATATTTTCTTAATCAGTAATCGATTGTTAATCTAATTTTTTAATGTTCATGCATTTGAATTTGGTTGACATCAATTTTGGTCATATGTGATTATTTCGACAGTAGCATAAGTCGTAATAATGTAATGATTTTTTCTTTCTTTTTGTAGTAAAAAAATTAGCTTCATAATCGTTATTAATTTTCGTCCAAACCATTTTTAGCTTATATGAGTATCAGAAGTGTTTTTTTTTTGAAATTTAATGCATGAATGTGCGTTGCATGCATAACACTAGGTCTGTAAACAGTCGGATACGGATTCAGATAGTGTCATATCCATATCCGTATCCAAAATCATTTTCGGATATCGGAGATCCGTATCTGCAGATGCGAATGGATATTCTTCTATCAAATTACAACTAATAAATATATACAAATAAATAAAAAATTGATTCATTACAAATCCATTTCGATTCTAAAATTATAAAAAATAAGAAATATGTTAAAAAAAATAATTTTAAGCAGCAAAAAATGATTTTTTATACACATGCTAATTTTTTTTATTTAGATATATAAAATAGTAAATGACAATCATTTTATGTACTAAAATACACAAAAAAATAATTATAATCTTGATAAAAACCGGACGGATAATTATCGGATTTGGATGTGCCCGTTTCCGCATCTGTATCCATTTTTCGGATATCGGATAATTTTACATATTTCGGATACGGATACGGAGGGATTTCAGATTTTTGGGGTACTCATTGATAGCCCTACATAACACATGAATGTATGTTGCATAATACATGAATGTGCGGCACATAACACATGAATATGACCAAAGGCATCATGATTCACACTTTGTATTATCTGGTTCAAAAATAAATCTAATAGCACTTAAATTTTATATTTTGGAACACTCTTTTATTCAGCAATGAGTTCAATAGACAAATTACTATCTGTCAATATATTATTGAGCGAAAATCATTGCTTCTAGTGCTCAACTTGAATACCTGGGTTTTTAGTTTTCATCAAATGGCATTTGTAAGACATCAATTTTTGGCACATACGTTCTGATTCCTAACGCTCCTTTTAACGTTGTCTAATGTGTGAATTTGTTTTTCTTGTCACGTTATTAACGTTAATATTCAGAAGCATTAGCAATCTGTTTTCCAACCTTGCACCGTATTACTAGCAATTGATAATCATATTTTGTAATGTTTTATTGTTACGCTGTACATGCAGCTTCCTTTGGAAGGAGAAAACTCGCTTCTATGATAGGCGGGCAAGGTATTTTATTATTTGTTGGTGTCATATCATTCCTTTATATTCCTTTTGCGCACATGCTGTTCAGGCATTTCTTCCACTCGAGCCTATAAATAGTCCTTTAGTCTTAGTGAACAAAGTTATCGAAATTTGTTTGCTGTATAATGGTTTGACTTCATAAACCTGCAGCAAAATTCTTTCACTGAGCGTTTCATATTTCACTTCCATGTATGTAATGAAATGGAAAGAATTCTTTTCGGATAAAGCATTGGAGAAACCACCATATTTTGATGGCAGAGTTGTATGTTATCCAAAAGCAAAAATTGTTGGAGATTATTTCAAATGGAGGCAAGTAGACTGTGAGTTCCCCTTTTAATGTATCAATCATTGTTAGATGAAAATTCTAGTAGTATAAGTCCGTGTTTGTTCTTTCAAGCAGTTATTTATCATGTCTGATGCAGGTCATATCAATAATCAATACAACACTTGTTTTTGGATGTTGGTT
Organism: Allium fistulosum; assembly: GCA_030737815.1. Lineage (NCBI taxonomy): Eukaryota > Viridiplantae > Streptophyta > Magnoliopsida > Asparagales > Amaryllidaceae > Allium > Allium fistulosum. The sequence continues at coordinate 636,177,291 of CM060907.1, read as the reverse complement.
AAGTCAGGGAAATCAGAAAGTGAAGCCCAAATAATTTTGAAGGTAAAACATGCATCTAGTTGATGTTATTTGTGCTTCTTTCTGCTAATTAAATTTCCTTTGATTGAGCTATTCTTATTATTTTGACCAATACGATGTTTCTCCGAAATTTTCTTTCCATGATTTCCTTTCATCATTACTGGACCTCATTACCTGTTTGAGAATTATCGTTAACTCACAGCAAGCTTATAACATTTTGCATGTGTATTAGAATAAAGTTTTGTTGAAATAGCGTTCCTTGTTTTTTATGTTAGGTTAAATATTTTATGTTAATAAATAGCATAAAATTGTAACCTTTGATGCGAGGAAATATGCGTGGTGTGGTCCAGATGAAATCATCAGATGATTATGTGATCATAACAACATAGCCCACACATACAAATATAGTGAGAAATTCAAAAATGTCATATCTTCCGATAAAATTTGATTTCATTGCTTTAGCTGGGAAGGTAAATCTTGCAAAAATATGCAAGTCTCAAATTTAATCTTTAAATTCTGTTGAATAATTTGAAACAAATGCTTTGGCTCTACATGATAAACAAATATCATTGCTATATTTCTTTACTTTGAATTTGCCTGCTCTACATGATAAACAAGATACAACAGTGAAATTACTGAACAGCTGCTATGATAGGAAACCTGTTCTGTCAACATTTAAAGCTTAACTTTAATATATGTCTCTATTTTATCAGACCTTGCAATATAAGTATTATACAGTAAATGACATATTTCTTTTTTTGCGAAAATTTCATTATTCAGGGTACTCAAACGAAGGAGAAGAATGAACTTCTTTTCCAGCAGTTTGGGATCAATTATAATAATTTGCCGGAAGTGTTTCGCAAAGGGTCATCTGTATACAGAGAGAAGGTAACTACTCTGTCGATGTACACACCGAATATCATTTAATATGTTTTCTGAATATGCCTTGTTAAATTTGTCTCAGGTTGAAGAAATTAAAAAAGAGGATTCGAATGGAAATCCGGTCAAAAGGCTGAGCATGAAGGTTGAAGTCGGACACTTTGATATAATAAATGACAAATTTTGGGATGAACATCCACACATTCTCAAAGAATAATTTAAGAATCAGTTGTCGAATTTATATTCGTCCGTGTAGCCATTGATTGTTGAGCCTTAGCCAAATGAGGTTTATGTTTATTTGTTGTGCCTGTGACTTATAATTTTAAGATATTTATACATTTAATCATTCGATATTTTAACTAGGAGCAGGGGTGAGAGGATTGCATATGCTTATTACGTCAATTTTGTAAGCTTAATGATGTACTTGATGTTAGATATAAACATACGAGCTGCCCAATGAGTTATGGTAAATGGTAGACTTAAAACTATAGTCGATGGTTGTAGCCTCAGAATACATGAGGTTGACCATTAAGTTTGTTATAATAATGTTAAATTTACCATTATCATACTATTACCAAGCGATTTGTAACGAATACTGAGTTACATCGGAATACCAATGTTATTAGTATGTTAATGATAAACTTAGCAATGTTAACGGTAGTGATAAATAAGTGTGGTAATGGTATTTTTTACTAATTATATTAACTTTATTTTTCATTATACTAATTAGTCCTATTCGTCGAAACTTGTGAACATATTTATGATGTTTTTTTAGTATTTCTAACTTGTAATAAAATTTTAATATTTTTACGTATTGGTAAATTTATCATTATCGATCAAATGCTTACTAGTTAAACAACGATCATTTTAACAACGTAATGATAAAATACGATTAGTTAATTTTGACTAATGATAAAATACGATTAGTTAATTTTGACTTACCAACCGTAAAGTAACAATTTTTTCATATTGGTAAGGGTTACAACTATTTATCATGACCTAAATAATGTACTTACCAATGTGCTAAAATTATAAAGAGGTAGCCTTTCAAGAAATTGCATGTTTTGAATTTCTTGTCTTGTGCGGTAAATTTAATCAGTTTGCAGGGAGCGTTTTGTCTCCTCTGATTTTAGTTGTAATTTTTGTACAGTGGAAATACGAAATTGAGAAAGTAAAAGAAATCAAACAATATTTGATTATATTTGCCGAAAGGATTTTGATGGATCACATGTACGCAAGTAAACTAGAGTCGGAAAATATGAGCTTTGAACATGTTTTAAAAGTTTAACAACATTCAAACATGAAAAAGGTAATGCTGCGTTTGTGATGCGATGAACGAAAACAGATAGTTAAGCAGTGTATTTAAACGGACAATATTGATGAACGGAAAATGCGTTTGCGGTTACGAACGAGATATTTAATTTATGATTTTAATTTAATTGATTTATAGTTAATTAATTATTTGTTTTGTTATGTAATATTCCATTAAACTAAACCAACACATTTTAACTTCAAATACAAGTAAATAAAAAAACTAGAAAATTTGACCAAACAAGCAAGGAAATTTATCCAAACATACTAACGACGACTACAGTTTGTAAAAAAAATTAAAATTAAACGATTTTATATCATCGTGTAAGGGTTTTTTTTATATACACGTGCATTGCGCATGCCAAAAAATCTCATACATAGAGCTAGAATACACAACCCTTCTTATTTAGCATCATCACCTAGCCTTTGGATATCAACCACATGATTATATCTTTATTAATAGTGGTTTGAAAACGCAAACTTTTGGTCCGACCGTGAACTTCCAAAATTGCCTTTTATGGTATCAACAAGAAATATTAAAAATGCTTCTCTACATATATCGCTTAAAACTAGGATCTGACAATTAAGCTTTTTTTACAAATTCAAAATTTCTCTACAAATATTTACCAAGTTTTAATATCACATAAAAATAAGGTTTAGCAAATAAACTACTTTACAAATTTGTTTTTTATTAATTAATAATATAAATAAAAATTTAAACTAAAAAAAAATTAGATATTGCAACTTAGAAATAAATTTCAAATTAACCACGTATGATTCAACACAAAAATATGACTAAATATATGTGGTTTCTTTTGAACGTATTAAGTAAATACAATTTGTAGAAAATCAATTCAGCATTCTTTATCACATGCGAAACGCGTGTCGTAACGCTCGTTTAAATAATTGGCTCATGTGACAAGAGAGAGAAATACAAATTATTTAAATATAAATATGCGGTTACGAGTGATGGTGCTAAATAAGGAGGGTCGTAGATTTTAACTCTATATATGTGTGTGTTATAATAATATGAGTAAATTGTTTTATTCAATTGTTTAAAATTCAAATTTAATTCTTGTTTTTTTGGTGAAGATAAATACTACATAAATTTTGAAGTTGTTGCTTGATACATATTATAATCGTGTTGAGATTAATGATTGCTAGCCGAAAAGTTTGTATTTTCATCATTGAGTTGTTGATGATTTTAACGAGTGAAATATCGATGATTAAATAAAATATTTTAGAACTTTCAAGATGTTAAAATATTGACGAAGGGACTAAAATAGTTTGAGCAGTTTGTGTATTGATGTAAACAAAATATAATTTGGATAATAATCTATTAAATAATAGTAAAGCAGAAGAAATTCTAGCTCTCACATTAATTCTAGCATTCTTTCAACTCTCCTTAACTTTCTCTAGATATTTATTAATATTTTATTTTAAAGACCTAATACAATTTATTATTTTTTAAATTGCTTATAATATTTTATTAATTTTACACTATCGTTTTACATTCGAAAACCTACGCTTCCTACTTTCCATTATTATTTTCAAAGTCCTTAATTTTCATGCACAATTTACATTTTAGTTTGTATGTTTAAATTAATTAAATAATTTAACTATAAACTGCATTATTTATTAATTTCTTTAATAAATAATATGGATAACAATGTCAACAAGTATATCACGCTCATTGTAACAAAATGATATAAATTAAATTTTCATTCAGATATAAAAAAATATGGATCACATAAAAGACTATAAGAACTTTAACGTATAATTATTTATTTTAATAAACTATCGTTTAAATGATAGAAGTTTAAAAATTACAAATCATCTCGGTAATTATAAAAATTTCATCCTGACTCCTTAATTCTCTTTGATTTTTTTTTGAATCCATATAATTTTTTATTTTATAGTTATCCAAAATATTGCGTTAATTTTTTCCATGATTTTATATTCATATATATATATATATCTATATTTTATAAATTCTACGGTCATTTATAAAGTTTTCATCAATTTTCTCTTATTATTTTACATTCAAATCCATGTATTTAAATTAACCAAACACTATAAATCCATACTATGTAAATAAATTGAAGTAATTAATACTCATTAAGTTCTCTGATAATTTATAAACAAAATGATAATTTCAATTTATATATCACATTCATATTAACAAAATGGTAGATATTTTTCTCAAATATAAAAATATATGAACCACTTAACAAAAATTATATGCATAAACAATAATAAAAGTTTCATTTATGATTGATATATCAAGCATTGCATAACAAAATTTTATTTTAACAATATTTAAAGTATGAGTACCATGTTTTTACAACATTATCGTCTGTAATGCATGTGATATATTCTATTACTTTATTATTATTGTTATCTTCCATAATTTTAGTAAATTAAAAAAAGTTTTTCCTTTAAAAGTCTTATGTTTCATTGAAAATTCTTATCAATACAGGTTTTGCAATTTAACATCTAAATCTCATCATCATATGTGCGGGTGGGCATAAAAACACACACGATCACGAATTTACTCAATATTACTTCAAAAAGGAAAATTTTACATCAATATTTTTCTTTTAAATTCATTATACAAATAAATACTTATAATTGTTTCATATATATAGGTATATCAGTCATATTTAACGTATAATTTCTTAATTTCAAAATATAAATTAAACTTATTTTGAAATTACATAAAATATTTTAAAACATTAAATTTTGAAAATGACAATAATATACATATATCTTTATTTATTTACATTTTTTTAAACGTATAAATTAATAAAATAATATGTTTAACATGTAATTTCCTTAAACTTTAGAAATATTATTATAAAACTAATTTGAAACAAAATATATCATTTTAAATAGTTAGAATGTGAAAATAATGAATATACGATTATTTTTACTAGAAAATAATATTTTAATATATGTTAGGATGAAAACATAACATTTTAACATGCTAATATAATAAAACTAGTGTGAACCCGTGCTTCGCACACGGATTCTTGAAAAAAATACAGAAATTTTTTTATGATAAAAATTGAGGTAATGTTATATAATATCGTCTTTTATTTTCATCAAAATATATGTCTTTCACCTATCAACATTTAACCTTATGTAGGACAAATTAATATGGCGTTAACATAATTTATAACAATCTGTGTGCAAAGTAAAGATATGCAGTAAACGCCTAGAGGTTAATAGATAATGCATTTTTATTATTTATTAATTTGAACCTGAAGCTGGATACTCTTTATTCGTGAATTGTACATTTTCACAATTTGGAATAGTTTTGTTTTCATAAGTTATTGTCATGAAATATTTATCATTATGAAACAATCCATTACATATTTGCTGTTAAATTTACTGTTTAGCTTCTTATAACTTAATGTTGTTTTAGTAACTATTGATCAAATCAAAGTTCATGTGTAAAATCTGAGGAAATATGTGTTTATCAAACTAAATTTGAGCACTAATTACAGCAGTATTATAGGATTGTGGATTTGGGATTTGTAAATCCGGTTACTTTTGTTGAATATAAACTAACTAAAAATATTTGTTGTAGGCAATATCACTGAATAAGACTGTCTGTTCAACCAAAAAAGTAAAAAAATATCACATGACAACTTTACAAAGACATCAACGAATATAAAATCAAGCACAAAGACGTTTTTTTTAACTTGACCATCTCAAGATGTTTTACACGTGAAAGTATATGAAAGTTTTCAAAACAACAATGAAGGAAACCAACAAATTTCAACCAATGGCAGCAATAACCGGTCAGAAAATATTGGTACAAAGGTTTTTTTAAATGATGAATCAGCAAAAGTAAGTAAAATTATATTATAACTCAGTACAATTCAGGTTGGTAAAATGCAGATGAAGGTTACTCGTTGGCTTTATTTGATGTGACGCTTTCCCAAAATAGCAAGAGCTACCTGCAGAAATAACAATATATGTAAGGTATAATATATTGAACTGAAAAATAATAAAAGTAAAATACTTCAGTTAATATAATCGGGAAGAGCATAACTGTATATTAATATAGTGAACTCAAATAAAGTCCAAAAATAAGTGATGGTATAATATATTATATGCCTTTGTCTGAGTAACAGGTGGGTTGAAGTCTTGAACAACAAACAAAGTTAAATACTTTTTGGAACTCTATTGTTGAGCTAACTTAGGCTGCTATATACCACGGCCAAACGTTGAAAGCTAGACACATCATAGAAGCTATTGTTTCATATACCTATAGCAAATTTCAACAGAAACCCGAATAAGCATATCAAAAGTGGGAAAAAACAACTGGATATGTGACAATGCGGTGAAAATGTAAAATTTTAAAATGCATTTTCTTTGTAATACTTCGGTTTTCTTCATCCTAATATCGAACTTCAATTCTGTGCAAACTGAATTTGCAATAACCACATTCTTCCCTATCTTTGCAGTTGTGCCGATTATAGATTGTTAAAAGAAGTTTGTAAAAGTATTCATGAAATATTATAGGGAAAACATGACTTATACAAATTATTTACCTGAAGTTGTTTCCTTGTATGCCAACGCAAGGCAAAATACATTTCTAAGCGAACATAAACATCACGAACTGAAAGGCAAATTATCCCCAAAGTGGACGGTGGATATAAGGCATTATGGATTTTATATATATTTAAGTTAGGTGAAAATAATAATCCAGTTCTCTTCGGTTAATTCTAGAACAAATATAGACTAAAATTTTCACGTAAGTATAAATGACTTCATAGATTTAACATATGCGACTAAAAACTAAAACTAAATTACGGCATCTGTGACTATCGACTTTGCTATTAGCCTTTTACTATAGTAAATAAGTCATTCGAATACGTAATGTACAAATGGAAAATACGTATAATGATCTCCAAAATAAAATTATTTATGTAAAACTATAGTTTAATGAATTTAAAAAAATCAAATCCTATAATCAAAAATCAAACCCTATAATCCAAATCAACTGAGCTGCCCATTTAGGACATCAGCTATGAAATTACTTGCTGTAGTAAATAAGTCATTTGAATACATATTCTACAAATGGAAAATAAGTTTAGTGATCTGCAGAAAATGTTATGTATATATAAAAATGCAGTTTAATGAATTAAAATATTCAAATCCGAACTCAAACCCTAGAATCCAAATCAATTGTGCAGTCAATTGTAGGACAACAGCAGTAACCGCAAATTAATTGCTAATCATTATAAACAGCTAGTTCAAAAGGTTGTACCATCAATAAACTCAACAATTTTCATAAAATAGAAGCGAGACAAAAAGTTGGCAGTATCAATATCAATTAGTGCCTTACATAATCAGCCTACAACACTAAAATTCACCCAATTGCAATCCTGTGCATAATGAAGTAAAAGCACAAGCTAACATAAATAACGTTATACCTGTTTTAAACCGTCGAGTACTCATCTTGTTGGAGAAAAGCATCCCCCCATGATAAATATTACAGAGCAGCAAATTGATCAAACCCTGGAACCACTCTTCCAGTATGAACATCTCTCCATTCATTGGAACTGCAGATCTAAGCTACAATTATTATTAATCAATACGGTTAAAGAGGATAATACAGTTTACTTAACTTGAGCAGATCTAAGTTAGTGGGAATAAGTTTATGATTGGAAAAAGTAAGAAGTACTTACAGGAGAATAAGAATTGGCACGGTCGAAGACAACTTGTCGACGATGTCATATGAACAACTATTCTGATGGTCGGAGAAGGCGAATACCTGCCGACGTTAGGAGGAGGAAAAGGGACAGAGATGGTGCTGCGAAGACATTTGTCAGCCGATTGGCCGAAAATTCGAATTCGAAGGGATTGGCAACGCCGGTAGGAGGAGAGATCAACTCGGTGGGTAAAAGGCTCAAATCGGGGGAACTTGAATACCTAGGGTTTGGAAGTGAATTGATGTGAAGGATAGAGCCGTATACAAAAAGAAGAATTAAACGTGCAACGTTTGAGTGTGAAATAAAAGCAGGGGACTTCTGCGCTACATAGACAAAACCGAGTAATAATAGTATGCATAGATAGTATAGATTTGGAGACTGTTCGGTTGCCAAAATTCAAGGAGGCTTCTGTGAGCTTGAAACTGAACTCACTAATAATATAATAGTATAGATTATCATCATCTAATAAGAAGAGAAACACACACACAACAACATAGAATTTGATGATTTCAATTTAAAACTTGACTCATTGGATTCCTTTATCACTTAAAAGTATACAAACAAAACACAATTACAAACTATCCAACTCTGTATAAGCATTGTACCAAACAGAGCAGTATAAAAATTAATGCACAGTAAACATAAAGGCCACTAAACTTAGGGAGTATAATACTCGAAAATGCCAACTAAAGTTGAATCTGAGCATGAAATATTAAAATTGAAGTGTTGCCAGTTGCCTCTGTATGTGACTCCTCGAGTTCCATATTATTTTAAATTTATCAAAATACCAAAGAACTAATAATTTCATACATTAGAACTCAAGATATAAAAATTGAATTTGGCACACAAACTAATATATAAATATTTGTAAATGATGTGTTCAAGAAAGCAACTCAACAACTAATATTGAAAATAATACAAAATAATAATAAGCGTAGAGTAATGAAACATACTGGCCAAAGTGTTTAATAAATTCAAGAGTTTACCGTTTACACGTGTTTATATGGTTTTTCGATTAAATTAACTGTGAATGAGGATCAGACTCCATGCAGAACAAAACACAATTATCCCCTTTAACTTGAAAATAATAGAATATATCTAAATCTTCAAAGAATTAAGGGAAAATGAATTTTAAATAAGTACTGGACCAAATAATCGTAAGATACAAATTAAATCTCTAAAATTTAGGTTACGGAAAGGAGGAATATTACCTGAATCTGATTTTTAGTATTGATAGGAAGTTCCTAGTTGTTTTTTCAAAGTTAAGTATATAAGTCTGACTCAATCCACTTGTCTATGCCTTTTAGTTCTACTATTCTGATTATACTATTTTATTTATTCTTTATATATTCATTGCATATATTTTCACTTGAAATCAATTGCTCAATATATACAAATGTTTCTATGCAATTATTCAACTGGCTGACTATACTTATCTCAATATTTCCTTACAGTGTATATAAAAATATTGTAATATTGGGATTCTTTCTATTAGATCATGTTCGATTTATAATATTTATCTAACTGGTTGGAACTAACACATACACGAAGTTGTGAATATATCATATTCATGCAGTTTAGCTTTGTAGCTATGATGATCAATAAATAAAATTTAATAAAAGTACTTGTATACTTGCCATTCATAAGGAAGACCACACTTACAATTCATTTACTTGCGTATTAAAACTTGAAAGCCACCTGTCATAACATATACTTTTTAAGTACAAATGGTTCTACAGTACCTTGATTTATAGCATTGAATCCTCAAGTTGCCTGGAAATTGTAATAGCTGATGTAATAGACCCGAATGTCTTGCACTTGGATAGCTGTCACTCAATCTTTTGGTTAATTGATAGGCTATTATTTTGTCTACACAAATTGCAAAATTAATCCTCAAACTATCTTTGGTACATAGATCCATAATCCTCAAACCTACTATATTAGATTCCTTTTAGCACAACTTCTATAAACCATTAAATATCACAACAACCAATTGATTTACTATCAAAATTATGCATTTTGTTTCTTTAAGACATAAAAAGGTATTAGACAAAATAACATGGCGATGAAATTTAAAAACAATATTCTCAGCAGTTTTTTTCTTTAGACACTGATTTATGTTCACTAATTTTCATCCTATAACTAAGATTGGATGTATTATCTACTTGAATATCTTAACCTATATTTTTTGATAACTTCATTATCAAGGTTGTGAAGAGCTTTAAAGGAAAAGGAGGTCATGTAATACCTACCAATGAGTATCACCATTTCCATAAATTTCAATGAAAAAAATCACCATTTCTCATGCGATCTCAGTTACAACTTGGAAATAAACCCTATAAACCATTGTGCTTTGTTGCAAGACACGCCGTTTAAATGAGAACAAAGTAAACTAAAAATGGCATATTTCTAGCTGTAATATCATATACTAAATAGTAATCAAACTTTCTATTTTATTTTACTGTCACTTCATTATGAAGTTTTGGGAAAAAGAACCGAAAGGGGAGGAGAAAGAGGGTCAACTACAAAAGCATATGCGCATTCAAGCCAAATACACAAAACTACAACGGGTGTAGTGGAGATTTTGAGATTTAATTCTGAAAACCATATTGCTAAAAACCAACCAACATTATTCCAATTTTATAAAATATAGGATTTATGTTTGAAATAAACTATAATTCAAAATATGCATACAACTTCTTGATCCTTTGATAATCATATATGTTAATCTTTAGCTGTAGTTTAAAAGTCACATGCTTTATAATAAATTGTTGTATATGTGAGTCAGTAACCAATAATGAAGCTGTATAAAGAAATATATGAATTGGTAAAAAATAATGAAGGATAGCATCAAATGATGAAGCAAACAAATAAACTTACCTTAAAACCAAAAGTATACATCGGGTGCTAAACAAAATTTATCTCCATCTAAAACCTTTCTATGCTTGCATACTAAAACATAATGTAAGCTAGCATTCATCTTTTTAATAAACTTTAATAGAGGTGAGAGATAGTTTAGGGTATAGGAAAATCATATGTATAGCAATTTAGCGTTTGATGTGGAATTTAAATGATGGAAAACACTGGACCGCTACGTGCTAGTCTACTCAATCATTTATTCTGACTCAACATAGCAACACAACATGTACCCAATTTACTTACATTATTTTTATGGAAAAAGGCATGTGGTAGTACGCAGTAGAGTGCAATATTTATAGGGGAAAAGGAAAACAAAAGTCATATTATTATAACTATTAATATAACAGAAAGGACTCACATCGGGTAAGATAACATTATAGCTTGTCGTAAATTCAAACGTGGACACTACATTGCAGAAGCTTTCGGTGTCAATGTAGATGCATGAACTGGAGTTGGTAAAAATAGTAGTAACCTGTCCATTGAAGAAAAGATCGTCAGTGAGATATTACATGATACACTGTGCTAAGTTGTATGAAGATTGACAGTACTTTTGTTTTTCTATAGTGTATTTATAATTTATTTTAGTGGTTATAAATCAGGATGGTTTAATTACCTTATCATTACAATTCCATAGCTGATTATTGTGGTAAGGTACATAGCTCTCATACTCTTTTTTTGCCAATTCGAACCTCACTGCTCTGCATAGTATATCCCATATCTGTTACATGATGCACCAATAGTTAGTAATAGTTGCAGGTGGAATATAAGTGATTCATAGGGATATTGAATTTAAGTGTGGCTTTCACATTTGTGCACATATTTCTCGGGTAGTTGGTGTGTTAGATGTCTTCTTTTTCCCTTATTTGTTCAATACCATTGGTCATCTCATTTTTAGGCTGTTAGGAAATTGCATGTTAGTAGCTGCGAATAGAAATGTAAGTACATAAGTTATGTGCGTAGCAATGTTAGTAAATTGTTGCCTATGTTCTAGAAATGGTGTTACATGGACATATTTTGAACCCACTACCGTAAACAAAATAAAAAAACCCCAAGTTTCGTTCAACTAAATTTCACAGGAGTATATGGCTCTTTTATGCACACCCAATCTTCTCCTCCTACGATCCAACCATTTTTCTATTGGAAAAAGTTTGATGCGTTAAATTGAATCAATGGGCAATTGAAAATACAAAAGTGCATATATAAAGCACCAAAATACCTTCATTTTGATGCAAACATGAACGATCACTATGCCGTACCGTAGGAGAATCGGCTACACTCACGTTATGTAAACATGAGTAAAATATGAAAGTTTAATATTATTAGATATTGATCCCAAATTAGAGCAGACAGCCCGACTCAACTGATGGTGGTTGCCAACTTCAACCCGGAAAGCGGAAACTGTCCATCGATACTTTTTTTACCTATTTGCTTCCACACTTCAGTTAAATGATTTTTTGCTTACATAATGCCTGAGAAAGGAGGCAATAGAATCTTATATTAAACTACCTTCATAGGCCAAAATAACATGTTATGATAGCTCCATAAGCAAATGAATATGTATGTTGACATATAACATCTCTATTACATTAGTAATGATAAGAGAAATGCCGATGTACACTATTTATGCGAACTACTTTTGATCATCAATATCTTTTTGCACTTTAAAAAAAGAATGAAACTATAATTATGGTAAAAATATAGTTGTAATGGCTAAACCAGATTCCCAACAAAAATAGAGAGTTGAGCATGTTGTGATATACTAAATATGTTTTCTCTTATACTTTACTCTATGGAGTTTCATGTAGTGTAGTCAAAAGCCATTACATTGCCACAGGGAGAAGGTTAAATTACTGTGCAATAGGTCAGTACTAAAGAAGCGAGCGCTGATAATGAACTTTCTTGGTTTTTTTCAGTTATAATAATTCAACAGAAAGCATTAGAAAAGGGCATATTTTTACTTTATGTTACAGGCTCGGAACAATAATTTGTATAATGCTAGGCATTTGTTAGTAAATTATATCCCCTAGTTTAATTTCGAAATTCAAACAGCTACTGAGTATCATACATGTCTTACAATAAAAATCCAAAACTGGTAATTAAAACGTCAGTACACAACTATAAATATTGTTAGCATTGATGTGTAAAATGCAACTACAGAAGTGGTAAAAAACCGTCTACTGGACACTTGGCAGTTTGGTTCAATGTTCTGTGTATTATTTTGTTAATTGGTAAACCAAAAACAAATAAAAGAAATTAAAGGTTGGACAATAGGTATATAGTTTTTCATTAGTTGTTACATGAGTAGACTCTAATTGTTTAAATTGTGAAGCATAATATTTGTTGTTGCATGCCCTAGTAGGAAGAGTCACTAAACTAAAAGATCAAAACCCAAAACCAACATAAATTAACATGAGACACCACTCACATAGAAGAGAACAGTTAGCTAATCGGTTAAATCCTTAGTAATATAACAGATCTCACAGGTGCAACCAAATCTTAAATCATTATTCAACAAATGAAACGCCTAGAATCTTAAACCAACCGAAATCATTACCAAATCTTAAATCATCGATAAGATATAATTAAAAATATACCTGGTAAGGATAATGATACCTGAAACGCAAAGGTTGAAAGACGAATAATGCAACACTGATAGGATGAATGATTAAGCAACTAAATCAGTATGAGTTGAAGTAGGCAACGAAGGAATATGCAAACTGAACGAATTAAGCAATTAAATCTGTAATACTTCTGTAAATCCAAAAAAAAATGGAGCTAAAGGAGTGAAGATTACCTAAATCGGTAGGAGATCGGAGGGGGAATATGCAAAAGGATAGATAACAGGGGAAGGCTTCATCGCGTTAGTAGAGATTAACCGCAGTCATGTTTTATCAGGCTCAATCTATATCCGCCCCCATCATTTTGCGAGTTTATCTGAGAGGTATGGCTTCACAGACGCAAGGGAAGAAGCTTAAAGATAGGCAGGGTAAACGTTGTCATTGAATCATAGCACAGTAGTCGTGCGAGGATGCGTTGGGTGCAAATCAAATCGTTTTAGCCTTAGGGTTTGAGAGCAGAGAGGAAAGCGGGAGGAAGAACAGAAGAAAGGGATACGCGGAATAAAAGAAAAGGGTCCATGTTGGAAGAGAAGATAAGCGTAAGAGGAATCGGTCGATTTCGGATGGAGGAAATTGGAAGGAGGAAATTACTGATTGAGGAACGGAAGGTTTAGCAGGAGGAAAGGGAAGGATAAAAATAAGACAGCGTAGAGGAAGAAAATTACAGAGACGGTTCGGTTGCCAAAATTCAAGAAGGCCTGTGTGAGCTTGAAATTCAACTCACTAATAATAATATAGTATAGATAATAATGATAATTTTTTTATAAATTCATTTATATTTATTTTAAATCAGTGAAATATTATACTTAATGTTATAAATTTCAAAATTATTTTATAATCCAAATACATTATTTTAGATATTTATGGTATAAAAAATATAGGTACTTATAATCTATTCCGTTAATATATTAAATTAATCACTATATATACGTTTATCTAAGTACTGATATGTTAAATAATAGTAAAATAGAATATATTTTTCTCCTTAATTCTTTCTTTTTAAGATTTCTTCTTTATTCCCTCTATTGATTTTTCATGTAGAATCTCACGATTTCAGTAAGTCAAAAACAAAATAGTATTATCCTTGGTTATCTTTTGTTATATGTGTGTGTGTGTATTTATGTATGCATGTATGTGTACGTGTTACAATTTTATACTCTCATCTAAATCTAATCTAAATATTTCATATAATCTAAAATGTAACTTAATAAAACTTTAAAATATAAAGTATTTTGAAACTAACTTAGAACTAGACATTTCACTATGAATATTTAGAACCAGAAAATAATAGTATCTATAACTACTTAACGTATAAATTATTTAAGTATAATATTTAAAATGTAAGTGACTTAATTTGAGAAATATTATTTTACAACAACAAAAATATTATGTTAACACAAAGATACGAAAATAGCAATATAAGTTTTCTATTAATTTATTTGTGTACCCATTTACTATACATATAAATTAATTAAATGCTATACTTAAGGTATAATTTATTTAAGTTTCAAAAACATTTTTCTAGAATCGTTTTAAATTCAGACATATATATTTATAATCCAAAATAATAATAGATATAATTTTCGGTGATTTATTCTTATGTAACTTAAATTATTGACATAATGATTTATTAAATATATTCTATTAAATAATAGTAAGGCGAAAGGAATTATATCTCACTTTTGAATTTTGAGAATTAAAGTCTATTATTATTCGATTTTGTATTTTATATGAAGATCACTATTGTTTATAGTTTATTATTTTTACGATTATTGACAAGTCACTCCTTGATTATGACCTATCATTTAGTTTCAGATATAAATTTCATCATTGTTTAGTTAACTTCAACTATTAATTTACATTCAAGTTTGTATTATTATTTTCTTTCTTAAATGATATTTAGTAATAATGAACATGCATAATAATGAAGGCTCTCTTTATTTTTATTTACCACTTTATATTGAAGTATAATTTACAAATTATTTAGAATGTTCTCTTCGATTCCATTCAATTAAGCTACATTTAAGTTTATATTGTTAATTTTCTCCCGAAATTGGTATTTTATTACACACTAACATATAAAAAATAATTGAAACACGTGACTTGCACAAATATATGTTTAACATGTACGTCAACTATTTAACTACGTGTATTCTTGAATTTATCTCTATGCTCTTTAACTCTCTCCAAGTTTAGATATTTTATTTTCAAAATCATAAAATTTACCACTTACAATTAATCATTCTACTAATTTTCTTATACTATTTTATATTCAGATGCTTACTTTTTTAAAACTCTATAATAGTTCATAATTTTTTCTCAATTCTCTCCCAATATTTTACTTTAAAGCCCACACATTTAAATTAACTTCATAATCCAAATTTTAAACTAATTGATAAACTTAGTCAACTAATATTTATTAGTTAATCCTAAAAAAATGAAAGTTTAAATATGTATATTACAGACGCATTAACAACTCGGTAAAAAGAATTCATTTAGATACAAATATATATAAATCACATAACGTAAATTATATCATTAATGATAATAACAAATTTATTGTATAACTTATTCACTAAATGAATTTATCATACATTACAATGCGGAATTCTACTAACTTCAAACGCCTAAAATTTGAATTCTTTACAATTACTTAGAAACCCTTCCCAATTTTCTCCTAACATTTTATAGTCAAGTCCATATGTCTAACTAATTATGTAAATCTTAAATTTAAACTATTTAAATATTTGATTAACTAATGTTTATTAATCCATCTAATAATTGCTAAAAATATGGTAAGTTGAATATATACAATATTCACATATATACGTGTGTATGTGTGAAATAATGAAATTATTTCTTTAATCAAATACATGATATTTTATCACATCAAATAAAACGTATACATAAATATAATAACTTTTTTAATTTCTAATTCGTTTATCTCAAAAAATTATGACATGATTTTATTTCTAACACCCTTTAAAGGATAAATTTATATTTTACACCATTAATATTTGAATGCACAGATTACACTGACAAAAACTAGATTATATAAACATTCTCACTTTCAATATGTTATTAAAACATATCCAACTCATAATTCGCATAAAACATACCAAACTAATATTTTACAGTCAAGTCCATATTATTCCATAATTATCAAAGTTGTAAGCATAGCCCTCCTATAATAACATGAAATCTATGGTTAACTACACAGGTAAAATTGTTTAAAAATGAAAACTAAATAATGGATAAAAGCTCGCATTTAGATAAGCTGGCCACAAGATGCTTTTTTAGCAACAAATACGTCCAGACCTCTTCTCATTTTTTCAACTTTTTACATTAACTTCTTATATTTAATTAATAATATTGACCATTAATTCAAATTATAAATAAATTAAATTATTTTAATATTCATTAATCCATTTATAAATCCTTAATAAAAATAAGAGTTCAATGTATACACAACAATCATGTTATCTAAAATGGTAAAGTTATTTATTCATGTATATATAAATATAATATTAAATAACATAAATTATTTACATTTACAATATTAACAATTTTATTTTATAATTTTTTTAGTTAGGACATTAGTTGCTCCAAAGATATGTAGTTAGCGATAATTGAACCCTCGATGTTACATTTGAGCAGTGCATGTCAGTTTAGGTTGTGATTAATATGTCACGGTAAAATTATCATATATTGTATAATAACATTATATTTTAACAATAATTAAAATGTAAATACTAATTTTTAATAACATTACCGTATGCAACGCACGGGTTACACATTAGTTATTTTTAATGGTGAAAGATTTGAAGGAGTGAGCTATAATTCAACTTCCTCCGTGTCTCTCTCATGTTGCCATCTGAAAACTAGTTAAGAAGTTAGGTTGGGAAAGAGGGGAAGCTTGCAGACTTAGTTACAAACAAAGGTGATTTGGATTAGAGCCTCTTACTTGGTAATCTAGGTGAGTGTTTTGTCATTCACGTCCTTCTTTACTAAGATTGAACGAGTATTTTTATATTTCATTGTATACGATGTACATTGTTAGCGTTTTGGTGACTTCAAATAATTTGGTGATTGGATATAGTTGAATCAGTTGCATTGGGTAGACTATAAATAGCATAAGGTTAAAATTTATCGATTAAAGATATAGATAATTATCCTATATGTTAAGCTCAAAAGCAAGTCAAGCATAACGAAGGTGATTTTTTTTTCTTCATCGGGAGGGGAGCACTCTGATAATATAATAAAGGGTAATGATCAAAATGCTACTAACAAACCCACTAATTGGCAAACTACACTGGTTTGCATATGCAAAAAATATCATCTCTCAAAACAAAACGATCAGCTACATGCCAATGTGTGCAAAATACTATGGATGATAGACTCATAGTTTAAAGGAAAATTTGCTAATTTAGGCTGATTTTTGAAAACAATAACAAAAATAATTCAATTTGGAAAATAATTACAAACATAGATCTTTTTTGACCACGTAGACGTCGACGCATTTTTAAAATGCGCCTTTGGGCTAATTTTCAAAATGCGCAAACAGGTGACTTTTCAAAATGCTCCCAAAGGCGCATTTTCGAAGTTCGCCTATACAAAAATTCTGCATACAAATACCCGAGAGACAGTAGACAGCTACCCCCATCCTCATTTCCTTTCTCTCACAGCCGAACCCAATATCCCCAATTTTCCCAAAACCTTCCACCTCTTCAATTTTTAATAAAATTTCTTTCAAAGATTTGTCAACGGCAAGCACGTCGGGCGTTGAACAAGAACCATGATAATTTGTCATTTCAATTGTAGGGCATTGATATTGTGTTTTGTTTGTTCATATATTTTAAAAAAATCATGCTTATAAACTAAAGCGTTTAATATCAATTTTGATAAAGCATTTACAAAACTATCATTATCAAAATTTGTACACATTTTAGTCTAGCAACTTGAACTAGGGTAGAAGTAGTTTATAAAAGCCATATTAAAAATTTTTTATTAAAAGCAACTTAAGATTATTTTTATAAGCAATTTATATGAACCACAAGAAGTTTAAGTGCATTCATACTATTTTGCGGGTTAGGGGGATTGCCAATTTTTAGATAGTGTACACTTTATTTACCGAAAATGCTCGATGTTGCTTAATTTAGATAATTTATCAATTGAGTTACATGGGCCTATGAATCTTCTTATCCATGAGTTCACATTTGAGTACATGTTATTTTGCGTGAATAAATTTCTTGATTGGTTCTTACATCGTATGCTTCCCAGATTAGTTGATAATTAAGATTTTGTATACCGAGTTTGTAAAAGATGGTACATCACTTCAGCTTAGTTTCTTAATAATTGTTCGATAATCTACCTATTTTTATTAAAATGAATCGATTTTTAATATTTGTATTTTGTAGAGTATGTTGAGATGGAGCCCGGACCGGTTGATGGTAGGGTATTATTTCTTCAGGCCAGTATCGTACTTCTAACGACATATGGATGCAGGTGGTTTTAAAAAAAATTATAATTTTGTGTCACTTGGTATAATTCCTGCTTTTTAATTATGTATTTATCATTTGATCAGCATGACGATCCATATACCACTATAGATCACTCCACGTCGTTGAAGAAAGTGACTTCAAACCATCCAGGAGTATTGGCTGCAATTGAGAGGGCTGGATTTTTATACATAATGAAGTTAGGTTACATTCTGCTTGACCACTATCTTATCACTGCTTTGGTAGACAGATGGCGACCAAAGACCTCCACTTTTCATTTCCCTATTGGTGAGATAACGATTACATTAGGAGATGTAGTAGTGTTGTTAGGTTTGCCTATTGAAAGCAATGCAGTGGCTTATGGAGGAGCATCATCTGACTATATGCAATTGTGTCGTGATTTACTTGGTCTTGACCCACCCCCCGAACAAACAAGGGGCAATGAGTTCGTAGAAGTCATGTGGTATCGACGTCAATTGTCGCATGATATTCCTGCTGATGCTACAGAGGTTCAGATTCAACAGCGAGCACGTGCTATTATTATGCACATTATTATTTCTCGGTTAATGTGCGATCATACAAAGACTCGGGTAGATCTGAAATGGCTACCGTATCTTGCTGATTTAGGGGAGTGGTAAGTTTTCTTGGGGCAGGGTTGTGTTATCTTATACATATATGGAGTTATCTAGGCTTTCTCTTTTGGAGAATAAATCTATTGGTGGATGTCTGACACTTGTACAGGTTCGAAACAAATTTCAATAGTTTACTATTTTACATGATTTGTCTCATTTTTGGTCGTAATATTTTCTTTTAAATGCAGCTTTGGTGGTGGACTTATCTTCCAATCGGCAGATTGTTAATAACAAATGTTGTTATCGATCAGTCGATGCCGCTTGGGTCTCAGTATATTTTTTTATCCTTTTAATTTAATTAAACAATGAAATTTCCATGTGTAATATTCAATTGTTAACATCTTATAACAGGTGGGTAGGACCAAAAAAAAGGGCCAAACTCCAAGATGGAGTGTTAAGTTCTACCACAACGAGTTAGATGTGCTGGAGGATGACAATGTGACATGGACACCGTACACACAGGATGTGCTGGCATAGCTTCCAGCCATGTGTACAGCTGCTAGATACTTGTGGACTGCAAGAGTACCACTCATATCTTACACCCAGACTGCATTTCACTTACCCGACAGAGTTATGAGACAGTTCGGTATGATGCAACATATACCGGATGATGCGCCACCATGCACGTCTACGTACAATGAAGAGGAATATGGAACCTACATTCAGTTGTGGAATGAGCACCACAGCTACGTAGATTGAGAGGGAGCCCACCATTACGCTAGAGCGGTACAAAAGGGGGTACTGGAACATAACACGGTGATATGTTCTTAAGGCGCCAGTAGAGGTAGTGTATAGAACTCTGTACGTTCCTAGAGCACCACTTGAGAAGAATGTGGTAAGTTGATGTTGTAAGCAGTATTTTGATAAGTTATGATAGTTGTGTATGATACTAATTTTCATTCAACTATACAGGCTGTTGGTATAAGCAGGGCTTGGGAAGAAGGAGAAAATCTTCGCAAACGACAAACCGACAAGGAGGGTAAGAAGATGTGCACTAACATCCAAAGGATTCTAGATGCTATGTTGTGCAGGAATAAACTTGATAGGCCGAGACCTCCATCTCCACCTCCAACCTTTGTGTACACACGACGTCGTCCTAGAGGAGGTGCCGGTTCATCATCACAATGCACCTCACCACAAGCTGCACCGGTACACGAAGAATTTGTTCATGGCCCATCTCAACCAATGGCCGCATTACCTTCGGCCTCCACTGCGTGTCGAGAAAGGAGCAGTAGCAGCAGCAGTTTGAGACCACTGGTAACGCGACGACAAAAAAGAAGCATGTTAGAATTTCATGAGCTTCAGGACTAAATCGGCAATGTTAATGTTGTTTGATGCGAATAGACAGGGGTGATGTGGAATGTGATATGTAATGTACCAACTAATATTGTTTGGATTTGTAATATGATGTTGAATTTGTGTAGTTGTGTTTTGTTTGAATGTGGTACAAACTAATGTTGTTTGGATCGTTAATGTTGTATGACTTTGTCTAATATAATGTAGTTGGGGTTTGTAACACCTGCTCTGGTTTTTGCAGCAGCAGGTTTGTATAGGCGAATTTTGAAAATTCATCATTGGGGGAATTTTGAAATTTCGCCTATTGGAGAATTTTCAAAATTCGCCCATACAAACCTGTTGTATTAATACCAGTCAGCCCCTTCTTCCTTATTTCATTCTTGTTTGTTTCAAGGTCGAACCAAAAATCCAAATTTGTGCAAAATCATTTACATAAGTCATTAAGGTTGGTATTTTGTCCAATTTTTTCCTCTGTACTTACATTTGTAGATGTATACTACGCGCTTCTTCAATTTTTTTCAAATCGAAAAGTAGATCTACCCAACCCATAGTTGTAAGTTTGTTAAATTTTGGTATTTTATTCAACTTTTCTTTTAGGTGAAAATGGATGATTGGGAGATCGATGATCAAACAATGATGGAAATATATGATGATTACGAACGGAATGGCAAGTGATTCATTGCTACAGCGATGAATTTAAAGTGATAATTGATGGTACTAACTGCTCATGTACATGCAACATCCCACTGCTGCAAAAATTACCATGTGCTCATGTAATGGCGACTTGTTCGGCACAGGATTATGGTGCTAACAGAGCACATCATGATTTCGTATCAGTGTGGTACTCTGTTCAAAGTTACAAAGCTTCATATCGGCCAGAGTTTCATCCCGTGCGTGATAAGAGATACCGAGGACCATACACCAATCCACATATATTGCCTCCACCTGCAAGAAGACAACCCGGACGATCCAAATCTACGAGGATAAAAAATGTTATGGACGAGCATCAAACGGCTAAGACAAACATGTGCAGCAAATGTGGATCGCAGGGCCATAACAGAAAGCGATGTACTTCAGCGAC
The DNA here is from genome assembly GCA_030737815.1 of Allium fistulosum. NCBI lineage: Eukaryota > Viridiplantae > Streptophyta > Magnoliopsida > Asparagales > Amaryllidaceae > Allium > Allium fistulosum. The sequence goes on along the minus strand of CM060907.1, from coordinate 636,155,313 downwards.
CTAAACTTTCATTATCAAATGTATGACTGCGTACTGAATTAAGATTTATGTGTATTCAACTTTAAGTGAATGTAATTTAATTTCTATGTATCTAACTAACTAGTTATGTATCAGACTTCTTATCTATGTACGGTTTACTCAATGTACATAAATGACCTTCGCAATTGTTAGATTTGAAAGTTGATATCTATGCAAGTTGTTAGATTTGAAAGTATATATCTATGCAGTTGTTATGATATAGACCAACTCACTGTGCACTGTCTCTCGGTATTTGTGTGTAGGCTTTTGTACAGGCAAACTTTGAAAATGTGCCTTTGGGCGCAATTTGAAAAGTTGTCCGTTGGCACATTTTGAAAATTCTCCCAAAGGCAAATTTTCAAAATGCGCCAACGTCTACATGGCCAAAACAGGTCTACGTTTGTAATTATTTTCAAAACTGGGTTATTCTTATTATTGTTTTCAAAAATCAGCCTAAATTAGCAAATTTTCCTAGTTTAAATCAATGATACATAAAGTTAAAGTATGATAAGCTTGCCGAATGATATATCAAAAGTGTTTCACTAAAGGCAGGTTTTCTCTTTCTAATCCCATAAAAAATAACGCAATAAAAATTGCATGCTTCCTAATATCAAAATTATTTTACATGGCAATCTACCACCGTGTAAATTTGACCATAATGTCACACTACTTACTAAGTGAAGTGTGAACGTTAACATTCGAATAGTTCGATATTAATCGCTGACCGAATTTACACCGAAGAGTCATGCAACTGAAATGATGAATTCTCTTTAGACCAAACGATTTAATTAGTTTATAATTGTTATAAATTAATTATTATTATGAAATATTAATTATGAAATTTGAATGTGATTTGAGAAATAAAATTGTTGCATGTATTCATAATAGTTATGCATATATTGTTCGATATGAGACATCGATTTAAAATAGATTAAATATGATTGTACATATTTAATTTGGGTTAAATGGGCTTACAACCCATAATGTTTGGAAATGATAGGCACTGGTTTGTCTAGGGTTAGAGGAGGCTATAACATAGGATAAGGGTTTGGAGATGTGTGGCTAAGATCCAGTGAGAAACTTACATAGTTTGCTCTCTTATCATACACATATAAATACTAATCTTAAAACCCTAATTTAATTCTAATTCATTTTTGAGCCGCTACTTTCTTCTTCGTCTTCCTTCTAATGGTAGCGATTATTCTTCAAAACATCTTAAAATCTCAAATCCAATTCAAATTAAAACACAAAGCTATTTGACAGTGATTGGTTGCTGATTCTATATTAGCAATCCGTAGAATCAAGTAATTTTAGAAGAAGAGGATTTATTGTTTCAAGGTGGAATTTAGGGCATCTGATCCAAGTAATTTTATTTATATGATAATCCTATTCTTGTGTTTTCATGATTTGTTAATTACTTAATCTTATGCACATGATTAGATTGTTGTTATTTCATTAGTTATGTGAGATTTTTGCATGTATTGTTGTTGTCACAACGAAGATTGAGTTTGTGCATGAAATTTGAAATAATTTTTTTTATACATATAAATAGTATTATTAATATTTAATGGCTATATGAATCAATAAATTCATATAAAATAATTCATGTTACTGAAAATTAATTTTATAAATTTTAAAATAAAATTTTCATGTCAGAAATCTTCATAAAATTTATTGGATTTTTCGAGCTTAATTTAATATTTTTAAAATTAATTTATTTTTGGCTGGAAATAAATTTTTTAATGAAAAATAAAATTTCAATTTAGAAAATTGTAAAAAAATTTCTTAAGCCCTAAATTTGTCTCAGGTATCTTTAATTTTTTTTCCAGATCATTTAAACTTAAATTGTTATTTTTAAAATTAATTTATTTTCAACCTGCAATCAATTATTTAATTAAAAATAAAATTTAAATTAAGAAAATTATATAAATTTTTCTAACCCAAAATATATCTCAAGTACCGTTAATTTTTTTTTTTAGAATTTTTCAACATGATTTCATATTTTTAAAAATTAATTTGATTTCGGCCTATTATCAATTATTTATAATAAATATGATTTTAATTAGGAAAATTCCAGAATTTTTTTCAAAACCCAAAATTGTGTTTCCAGATTTTTTGAAATTAAAAAACCTGTAATTTTATCATATAATTATTTTACATTAGTTTATTATGGCAAAAACTATTTAATTCAATAAAATATTTATATATATACATATACGTACACACACTCAAATAATTATTTGAAATTTATAATTATATGTTTATACACATATTTGACAACATACAATACATTCAAAATGAGCTACCGTGTCCGATGCGATGTAAATTCTAGCTTCTATATACAAGCATGTTATTCCATGCATAGATTGCTATGTTACACATGCACACACACAGATACATATATACATATACATACACACACACACACACACATATATATATATATATGATACACACACGCGCGCGCGCACACACATATATACTTATATAAATAAAACAAAAATTAAATAAATCCCGAGCTGCAATTTATAAATTTAATAAAATCTTTGTAGTTAATTTGTAAAGTTCGAATATATATATGGGCATAGTAATAATTCATGCCATGAATAAATTATTAATCAATGACATTTGATGAGTCAATCAATTCAAATTAAAGAGAGAAAACGAAAGGTTTCTCTCTCCATTTAATGCAATTAATAATCTCAATTAATTCTTGTTTTAGGAAAAGAAATAAAAGGTTTCATTCCCTATACATTAACTCTTATAAATAAATGTTACGTGTATTTGATACATTATACATTTAAAATCAAATTTATTTAAACTTCCTCTAACTAATTTAAATAAAATACATGATTTTATTTAAATCAAATTTAGAAAAGTTCTAAATGAAATCTAAACTTCGCAGGCACATTAGAGATCCAAACTGTAATTTTTTTGAAGTTCATCCATTTTTTCCGCTATGGGCCGACCTAGTTCCTACAATGGTATCAGAGCCTAATAGCCTATGCGGTCTAAATTAGTCATATTAGGGCTAACTAGTTAAGCTTGCCCACTTAGTACGGTGTCTAGAAAGGTAATGTCTAGGATTGAAATTGGGTAATCAAGTACTCTATCCAACCTACTTACCGGCCTGGCCTGAAAGGTGATGTGAGCCCAAAGGTTGCCCCTAATAGAAAATGCCCAACTTGTATTCGCCCTTGGGCTAATTTTCAGATCATTTTGAAAATTAAAGTTAAAGATTTTAAATTTAATAGTTAAATTTAAAATAAAATATTTTTATTATAAAAGTTATAATATAACATAATTTTTCAAAATGTGTGAAAAACAATTCACATTGATTTTAAATTTTAAATTTATTAATAAGATTAATAAAAAGTAATCTAATTAATAAGTTAATTAATTAATATAATGTATTATATATAAAGATATATGTTATGTTGTTTTAAATTGTTAAAATAACATAAGTATACATGCATATTTATGAATTGAAGTTTGAAATTAATATAATTTAATTAAAATGGTTTAATTAAATAAATTAATTAAAAAGTTAATTGGTTAAACAATATACACATGTATATGATATATGTGTTACATCATAAAGGTTATAGTATATACAAATATAAATGCTATATCAATATAAAAATTAATTAAAATCTTAATTAATTAAAATTAATTAAATATGATTTAATTAATATAAACTAAAAGTGGAACATTAAAGAAACCCATAATAGACTTAAGAAATAAATACATATGTAATCATACATATACCGTGATTCCCGATATGTCCGACACTTGAATCACACGGGTAATTCACAAGAATTACGTTATTTCATAAGTCAATATCACTTAATATAATATATTGAAGATTATGAATCTTCAATATAGTGTTGTCCTCTACCATATATATATCTATATTAATAAATTACTTGCATACTCCTTAGTTGTTAAGCAGACTCAAGCTAGGGATGTTATGTGTAGTATTATTAATATATTGAATAGACGAGGTAGGATAACTATATGTATTTGTTGAGCAGACTCAAGGTACATATACTATACTTAAGCCGTTGTGATATGCTAAGTACAAGTGAATAATTTTGTTTTGATTTGTTGAGCAGACTCAAGATCGAAAAGGAATTAGGAAAAAATACCAAAGAGTTAGGAGTTATATATGATATAACCGATAAGGATTATCCATCGTCCATGGAGCTATGACTTGTTAAGCAGACTTAAGGTTAGAATTTCAAGTAGGATGAGTCCTAACACCTATTAGTGAAGTTAAATGTGACGACCGCCCATGACCCCTGCACCGAATCTAGAGATAGTGCGCTGTAAAGTGTGCCAGGCGACCATAGACGATTGTCAGGGTAGATTAAAACAATAGGATCTATCGTATTTCTCACAGCGCATGGACAAAATACAATAGAACATATGTATAGTGAAGCTTTGCAGAACAAAATGACATCATATAAAACTCCATAATAGTTGAATACAAGCATCCACATAGTCAATACATCAAGCCTCACTACATATCTCTCAGAGAATACAAAACAGCGGAATATCCAGTACATATAATAAGAAGATAATATGCAACCCTCCAGCTCGTCTTCGATATCAGCATCGTGAGAAGAGAACAGCACCTGTCACCTGCTACCTAGTCTGCCCGTCCCAAAATGGACGAACAGCCCAAGGCAATAAGAATTAAAACATAAAGCCTTGAGTCAGACAACAGTCTTAGTGAGCAGTAAATTAACTAACAACATACCAAAAGAGCATAAAGGAAAAAGAATAGGAATGCAACCCTCCTACTCCAACCTCATTCTACAGTGATAGCCCCCAGACACACACTAAGCAGAAGCAACACAGCAGAGCATACAATTTAAAGTAAAATAATAATCATTCGAGTCAAGGGCGATGTTTTCCAAGTACCAAGGCCTAAATCAGATAAGCACCCAGAAAATACCGCTCTTGAGTCCGAAATGACGTTACAACCAAACATCCATGACTCTGGCTATCACTGTTATCATTGCTTCGATATCACCATTAATTGAATGACCGGCACATTCTTTCAGCCGTCCGTCAAGGGCTAATGGAAACCCCGGTTCTAGACATAACTCCCGCACGTCGTCGCAGCCCGTGCCTAGGACTATCGAATCTGCCCAGAGTACTCCACCATCAACAGTTGGCCGTTGGGACTATCGAATCTGCCCAAACGTACTCTTGCTTAGAGCATGCTAGAACCTTCAACAACGATGCTATCCAAGCCTCCTAGTCATCCTCCTCGACGACTATTCTCATATCCATTCATTATCCTCAACTCGAATCATAACACCGAGTTATCAACATGCTTGGAATGATCCCGTCTGGATTAGACCAAGTCTTCATCATATGATGCCTCGCTTCATTACATCCCCGCAAAGCCTCATCTCAACTTCACATCATCAAATCTATGCATAAGAGCTTCATCATCCCGCTACCTATGCCACGAGCAGCTTTCCCAATTCAAGAGCCTTTCCCTTAGCTTTTGAATCATCTTCGATCTAAATCTAATCATCAATCATCTAGTTCATAACAAGCAATCAAATCAAACATCAATCCAAGCAATCAATCATTCAAATATGATCTAAGTAGACAATTATAACAATAATGGCATTTTCGTAATTAAAGAGTTGAAAGTCCAATAAGCATGAAAACATGGATTACATCTCTACAAACTTGATGAATGAACTTGCATAGGTTAACATATGATAAAATGGATGTAACATCATCATGAACAATGGATCTATATGGATCTACACTTTGGATGAAGAAAATGCATGGAAATCTCTATTTTAACACCAAATCGAGCCAACAATCCGATATACTCCTTTGGATCCGTGTGAGAGATAATCACCACTCACCAAATCACCAAAACAACCTCAAATCAACACGCTTCAGATCTGGACAGCGAAGGATCAAGCTTGATCTATCACGAATCCGCTTCAAACGAAGAAATCTCACTTGAAAAGACGAAGATCTTCAATCTAAGCTCTTGAATCTTCAATCTTGATCTTCGATTTGGATGGATGGAAGCACTAGATTAGAGTGGAGAAAAGAAGTGAAGAAGTATAGAAGTCGAGCTCTCAAAATGGCAGCACTTCGTCGCTTCAAAATCCGGATCCCAAAAATGAAGCCAACCCCCTCTATTTATAGGCAGAAAATCTCTTAAGTCGTAATCTGGTTATCTCCTTAAGTCGTTTCCGACCTACGACCTAGGACCTTGCCGACCTAAAACCCACCGACCTAAACCTATCGACCTACAACAATGCGCATCTGCGACTTAACAACTACAGAAGTCCACGACCTAACTGCCTACGACTTAGTTGGGTTGCGACCTAACAACTTAGGCTTCCATGCGACCTAACACTCAGATTACTCTAGCGACCTAACAACTTACACTACAAAACAACTCACGCGACCTAACACTTATGCGACCTATCTCCTTAGGTCGCTAACACGCCAACCTTCTTAAGTCGCTCAACCCTATAGGTCGCTAACTCCACTAGGTCGCTAACCTGAACTGCCGACCTAACACTTAACTCACCCATACACTTAGGTCGCTCACAACAATTTCCTTAGGTCGTTGCCGACCTAACTATACTAACTACCAGACGACCTAGTACATAACGACCTAACGCTTATCTCGGTCAAAAAAACTTAAGTCGTCTACGACTTAATACACTAACCACTAGGTCGTACGTCTTCTAGCTCGCGCTTCCTTTAGGTCGCTCGAAACCTTAACTCGCCAGAAAATCTTAAGTCTTCCCTCTTAAGTCGTCTACGACCTAAACCCTTAGTCATTAACTCGCCCAGACTTAAATTCCTATACGACTTAAGCTTCCAAACGCTCTCTTAAGTCGTTCAATCTATAAGTCGGTGACGACTTATCTCTTAGGTCGTTCGCGACCTAGGACTTAGAAAAATTCTGAACGACTTATCAACAATGCAACCAAAGGTCAACTATCTTACGATGTTTCGATCCGTGAAAATACGGGTCGTTACATTCTCTCCCCCTTAGGAATTTCGCCCCCGAAATTCCAAACAAACAAAGCAATCAAAGACTATTCTGCACGCCTATCATCCATAGCAATCAACAAACCATGCATCCAATTCTAGCTTAGCGTACAGAATTCTAAAACTAGAACAAGTTACAATATCGTGAGGTGACACGACACCTTAGGGCCATACCTTGAAGAGTTCAGGATGAGCTGCCTTCATCCTCTCTTCCACCTCCCACGTACAGTCGTTATCATCATCACTCCATTGTATCTTGAGCAACTTAACTACCTTCCTCCTAAGCTGTTTCGTGTCGGTTTCAACAACACGAAGCGGCTTACGAGGTCTTCTATCAACTGGATCAACTTCGAAATCGTCACAGCTATCAGCAGAAACTACTGTATTCGAGTCGTGCACATACTTCCGTAGATATGATATGTGAACAACATTGTGCACACCCGACATCTTCTCCGGTAACTCCAATCTGTAGGCAAGCTTTCCAATTCGCTCGATGATCGGGAATGGTCCAACAAATCTCGGAGTCAGTTTTCCTTTCTTCCCGAATCGAATAACATTCTTCAGTGGAGAAATCTTTACAAAAACCATATCTCCTACGTCGAATTCCAAATCCTTTCGACGCTTATCAGCATATCTCTTCTGACGGTCTTGGGCTGCCTTCATTCGTTGCCGAATGATCTCTATGCAATCTGAAGTCTGCCGAATCATCTCTGGCCCAAGCATCAGCTTTTCTCCAGTTTCCAACCAACATGTCGGAGAGTTACACGGTCTTCCATACAATGCCTCATATGGTGCCATACCAATACTTGACTGGTAACTGTTGTTGTATGCAAACTCCACCAAATGAAGGTGATCTTCCCATGATCCTCCGAAGTCCAAAACACATGCTCTGAGGAGATCTTCCAAAACTCGGTTGACTCTCTCGGTCTGACCATCCGTCTGAGGGTGATAAGCTATGCTCAAACACAACTCGGTTCCCAAAACTTCCTGGAAGCTCTTCCAAAATCCACTAGTGAACAATGGATCTCGATCGCTCACTATACTTTTCGGAATACCATAGAATCGTACTATCCACTTAACATACAACTCAGCCAACTTTGATCCAGTCCTAGTCGATCGAACAGGAATGAATCGTGCACTCTTAGTCAGACGATCCACAATGACCCAAATCCCTTCATTTCCCGTCCTGGTTCTAGGCAATCCATCGATAAAATCCATCGACACTTGTTCCCACTTCCATGTAGGAACTTCTAATGGCTGAAGCAATCCACTTGGCTTCTTCTGTTCGGCTTTTACCAACTGGCAGTTCATACATTTGGAAATAAAATTTCCAACATCCTTCTTCATACCTTCCCAGTAGTAGGTTCTCTTCATATCCCGATACATCTTATTTCCACCTAGATGAATTGTCAACTTCGAGTGATGACTTTCCTTCAAAACTTCACTCCTCAATTCATCTATATCGGGAACAACTAGTCGTCCTTGCTTTCGAAGCCAACCCTCTCGATCGACCTCGAATCCTTTATCCTTTTCCGGATCCAATCCAGATTCCAAATCACGGATAATCTTAACAAGCTTATCATCTCGCTTTTGACTCTCGCCAATCCTTTCCACAAGAGTCGGTTTTATTGATAAGTTTGCCAACATCTCAGGTTCCAATTCACATCTAGGCCTGAAGTCAAATCCAGCTAAATACTCGAGACTCTTCCATTCTGAAAACATGGCTCCCAATCCTGCATGTCTTCGACTTAACGCATCTGCCACTGCGTTACCTTTTCCCGGAGTATAAGCTATACCAAAATCATATGATGCTAAAAACTCTAGCCAACGTTGCTGCCGAAGATTCAAATCCTTTTGGGAGAAAAGATACTTCAACGACTTATGATCTGTAAACAACTCGAATCGAACTCCCAACAGATAATGTCTCCACATCTTCAGAGCAAATACAATCGCCGCTAACTCCAAATCATGAGTCGGGTAATTCCTTTCATGCGGCTTCAGTTGTCGACTAGCATACGCAACAACTTTATCCTTCTGCATCAGCACTGCTCCAAGTCCAGTACCACATGCGTCGGTGTAAACCACCATCTCATCATTCCCACTTGGAATAGTCAAAATAGGAGCACTCGTCAACCTCTCTTTCAGGATTCCGAAAGCTTGCTCACACTTAGCATCCCAACTGAACACTTGGTTCTTCTTCGTCAATCCTGTTAACGGTGCAGCTGTCTTGGAGAAGTCTTTGATAAACCGTCGATAATATCCTGCTAATCCAAGAAAACTTCTCACATCCGATGCATTCTTAGGTCTAACCCAATCCTGGATTGCTGCCACCTTAGCGGGATCAACCGCTATCCCGTTTCCAGAAATCACATGACCTAAGAACCTCACTTCACTTTTCCAGAAGTGACACTTCGAAAACTTAGCCTTCAGCTGATGTTTCCGCAAGATCTCCAAAACAATACGCAAGTGCGTCTTGTGCTCTTCTTCAGTTCTGGAATAAATCAGAATATCATCCACGAACACAAGTACGAACTTGTTCAACTGATCTCTGAACACTCTATTCATAAGATCCACAAAATATGCTGGCGCGTTAGTCAATCCAAACGGCATTACCAGCCACTCAAAGAAACCCGATGGTGTTCGAAAGGCAGTCTTCGGCACACTATCCTTAGCCACTCTCAACTGGTGAAATCCCGTTGCCAAATCCATCTGAGAAAACACCTTAGCTTCGTGAAGCTGATCAAACAAGTCATCTATTCTCGGCAATGGATACTTGTTCTTCTTAGTCACCTTATTCAGCTCACGATAATCCACACACAATCTCAACGATCCATCTGCCTTGGTTGCAAACACAACTGGTGCACCCCACTCGGACACACTACGCCGAATGAATCCTTTCTGCAAAAGATCATCAACTTGCACCCTCAACTCCTGCTGTTCCTTAGGCGCCATCCGCCTAAGAGGCATCACAACAGGTCTGGCTCCTTCAACTAGATCTATACGAAACTCGATCTCTCTATGCGGAGGCAACCCTTTGACTTCGTCAAAGACATCCTCGAATCCATTAGCGATCGGCACTGATGACAGTCCATCCCGTGGAATAACCAGCGAATACATGAAGCTCATGAAGACGCCTTCTTCATGCTTACATCGTATCACAACCTTTCGCCCCTCCACATTCTCGACTGTCACTTCCAACCTCTCGCAATCAACCTTTGCCGCATACTTCCTAAGCCAGTCCATACCCAAAATAATTCCGAACCCCGCAAAGTTCAGAACAAAACAATCACAAACAAAAGAGCAACCATGACTCGATACAACTAGACCACGGCATAACATACACAAACAAGACGAACCCCCAACTGGATTAGTCACAACCAATGGCCTATCAACAATATCCGGTTCCAAACCCAACCGGCCTACGAGTTCACTACAAACAAATGAATGCGATGCTCCAGTATCAAACAGAACTCTAACTGGAACACCACATAGGAAAAGAGTACCTTGAACAACCACACTCTTTCCTTTCTCTTCAGCAGTAGGAGCTTTTGAAGACGACGGAACAGCTCCCAAAGCATAAGCTTGCACAATCTGCTTATCTCTCCTCGGTTCTGGACAATTCTTCCTGAAATGCCCCGGCTTATCACAGTTGTGACACTTCATCGGCACCTTAGGATTCTTACAATCCTTCGAGAAATGGCCCTTCTGCTGACAATTGTAGCAAGTCACCTCGCCTTTCGGCTTCTTCTGGCCATCCTTACCCTTCTGCTGCTGCTGCTTCCTCTTCTTGTTTCCACCCTGCTGGGGTTTAGACTCTTCCCTAGTCACAGCAACAACAGATCCTTCCTTAGGAAACAGACTCTCATGCCTAAGAGCTTTCTCTACAAGCTTCTCAAATGAATCGTCCAAATGATCCACCAACTGTCTCCCAAGATAACTGTCCAAACCTGTCACAAACTTCTCATTCTTCTGATATGCAGATTCGATATATGACCGGGCATACTTGGACAAAGCTTCGAACTCAGAAACATACTCAAGAACAGATCTTCCACCTTGCTTGAGCTCCATAAACTTCTTGAACAGAACAGACTTCTGAGCTGTAGAAATGAACTTAGCTTCAAATCTGACTTGGAATTGCTCCCAAGTAATCTCTTCCTCCGGAGTATCGATGGTAATAGAGTTCCACCAATCAGAGGCTCTCCCTTGAAGCTGCCTTGACGCCAACTTCCTCTTAGTTGCATCATCAATTCCCAAATCACCAAAGATCCTTCTACAAGCATCTATCCACCTCTGGACCTCAATAGTTAATTCTGTTCCTAAGAAAACCTTCCCTCCAAGAGCAGTATAGTCCTTGCACAACTTAGCAAAATCCACTGGTTTCGGAGTTTGGACTTGAACTCCAACATCAACTGCCGCCCCCGGAACTGGTATCCTTCTCATGATCGAAGTCATCATAGCTTCGAACATGGCTGCATAATCAGCAGTCTCTTCAGTAGCACGGCCTTCCCTAGCAGCTGGTCTCCCTCTTCGGCTCATTCTCAATATCTATAAAAAGGAATGATTAGAACATCTAGAGAAACAACTGCACAAAGGACTCAAATTCTACTAAGCTACTATATTATATATAGTAATCATCCATCAAAATTACAATTACATCTCTCATACGTAGTTACTTCAGCGAGCATTGGGTAAAATCGATTAACCAATGCTCTGATATTAAATGTGACGACCGCCCATGACCCCTGCACCGAATCTAGAGATAGTGCGCTGTAAAGTGTGCCAGGCGACCATAGACGATTGTCAGGGTAGATTAAAACAACAGGATCTATCGTATTTCTCACAGCGCATGGACAAAATACAATAGAACATATGTATAGTGAAGCTTTGCAGAACAAAATGACATCATATAAAACTCCATAATAGTTGAATACAAGCATCCACATAGTCAATACATCAAGCCTCACTACATATCTCTCAGAGAATACAAAACAGCGGAATATCCAGTACATATAATAAGAAGATAATATGCAACCCTCCAGCTCGTCTTCGATATCAGCATCGTGAGAAGAGAACAGCACCTGTCACCTGCTACCTAGTCTGCCCGTCCCAAAATGGACGAACAGCCCAAGGCAATAAGAATTAAAACATAAAGCCTTGAGTCAGACAACAGTCTTAGTGAGCAGTAAATTAACTAACAACATACCAAAAGAGCATAAAGGAAAAAGAATAGGAATGCAACCCTCCCACTCCAACCTCATTCTACAGTGATAGCCCCCAGACACACACTAAGCAGAAGCAACACAGCAGAGCATACAATTTAAAGTAAAATAATAATCATTCGAGTCAAGGGCGATGTTTTCCAAGTACCAAGGCCTAAATCAGATAAGCACCCAGAAAATACCGCTCTCGAGTCCGAAATGACGTTACAACCAAACATCCATGACTCTGGCTATCACTGTTATCATTGCTTCGATATCACCGTTAATTGAATGACCGGCACATTCTTTCAGCCGTCCGTCAAGGGCTAATGGAAACCCCGGTTCTAGACATAACTCCCGCACGTCGTCACAGCCCGTGCCTAGGACTATCGAATCTGCCCAGAGTACTCGACCATCAACAGTTGGCCGTTGGGACTATCGAATCTGCCCAAACGTACTCTTGCTTAGAGCATGCTAGAGCCTTCAACAACGATGCTATCCAAGCCTCCTAGTCATCCTCCTCGACGACTATTCTCATATCCATTCATTATCCTCAACTCGAATCATATCACCGAGTTATCAACATGCTTGGAATGATCCCGTCTAGATTAGACCAAGTCTTCATCATATGATGCCTCGCTTCATTACATCCTCGCAAAGCCTCATCTCAACTTCACATCATCAAATCTATGCATAAGAGCTTCATCATCCCGCTACCTATGCCACGAGCAGCTTTCCCAATTCAAGAGCCTTTCCCTTAGCTTTTGAATCATCTTCGATCTAAATCTAATCATCAATCATCTAGTTCATAACAAGCAATCAAATCAAACATCAATCCAAGCAATCAATCATTCAAATATGATCTAAGTAGACAATTATAACAATAATGGCATTTTCGTAATTAAAGAGTTGAAAGTCCAATAAGCATGAAAACATGGATTACATCTCTACAAACTTGATGAATGAACTTGCATAGGTTAACATATGATAAAATGGATGTAACATCATCATGAACAATGGATCTATATGGATCTACACTTTGGATGAAGAAAATGCATGGAAATCTCTATTTTAACACCAAATCGAGCCAACAATCCGATATACTCCTTTGGATCCGTGTGAGAGATAATCACCACTCACCAAATCACCAAAACAACCTCAAATCAACACGCTTCAGATCTGGACAGCGAAGGATCAAGCTTGATCTATCACGAATCCACTTCAAATGAAGAAATCTCACTTGAAAAGACGAAGATCTTCAATCTAAGCTCTTGAATCTTCAATCTTGATCTTCGATTTGGATGGATGGAAGCACTAGATTAGAGTGGAGAAAAGAAGTGAAGAAGTGTAGAAGTCGAGCTCTCAAAATGGCAGCACTTCGTCGCTTCAAAATCCGGATCCCAAAAATGAAGCCAACCCCCTCTATTTATAGGCAGAAAATCTCTTAAGTCGTAATCTGGTTATCTCCTTAAGTCGTTTCCGACCTACGACCTAGGACCTTGCCGACCTAAAACCCACCGACCTAAACCTATCGACCTACAACAATGCGCATCTGCGACTTAACAACTACAGAAGTCCACGACCTAACTGCCTACGACTTAGTTGGGTTGCGACCTAACAACTTAGGCTTCCATGCGACCTAACACTCAGATTACTCTAGCGACCTAACAACTTACACTACAAAACAACTCACGCGACCTAACACTTATGCGACCTATCTCCTTAGGTCGCTAACACGCCAACCTCCTTAAGTCGCTCAACCCTATAGGTCGCTAACTCCACTAGGTCGCTAACCTGAACTGCCGACCTAACACTTAACTCACCCATACACTTAGGTCGCTCACAACAATTTCCTTAGGTCGTTGCCGACCTAACTATACTAACTACCAGACGACCTAGTACATAACGACCTAACGCTTATCTCGGTCAAAAAAACTTAAGTCGTCTACGACTTAATACACTAACCACTAGGTCGTACGTCTTCTAGCTCGCGCTTCCTTTAGGTCGCTCGAAACCTTAACTCGCCAGAAAATCTTAAGTCTTCCCTCTTAAGTCGTCTACGACCTAAACCCTTAGTCATTAACTCGCCCAGACTTAAATTCCTATACGACTTAAGCTTCCAAACGCTCTCTTAAGTCGTTCAATCTATAAGTCGGTGACGACTTATCTCTTAGGTCGTTCGCGACCTAGGACTTAGAAAAATTCTGAACGACTTATCAACAATGCAACCAAAGGTCAACTATCTTACGATGTTTCGATCCGTGAAAATACGGGTCGTTACATTAAAAGACTTATATGTTTCGACTTAGGGTTTGGCGAAACATAAAAGACTAGCAGGGGCCTTAGTAGAAAAATGAAATGATAACATTTAACCCTTTTAACATTGTAAGAACTTATGCTATATAACGCTATAATAATCTACATTGATAAATTTGTGCATTTAATAAGATTGATAAAATATTTTTCAATTAATGTGACGTCTCGGGTTTTGTCCGCTCGAAAATCAACATCCGTACTTCACATTGTACTAGAATGCCGCAGAATCGACCGTTCAAATCCGATTCGCCGGAGCTATAACACAATTAAGTAAATAACACAATGGAAGAAAAGAATAATACATTGATATATAATATCTGATACAACAGAGTGATACAATGAATATCAATATACATCAGAGATATGATACAATAAATAGCAGCGGAAAAGAAAACGATAACATCAGCAGCGGAACAATATCAATAGAAATGATAACTCCAAAATGATCTTCAGACAAGAATGAATCCACAACTCCAAGATAAGCAACTCCGATGAATGAACTAGCTCCAGATAATCTACTAAACCTGAATATCTGAAAAGAAACCCAACTCTAGACTGCTCGTGTGGAAAATTATGAGCACCCAGAGTTTAGGAAGGGAACAATAAACTCCGGATCAGTCATGGGACTGGTGTGAGCAACAAAAACAGTTTATCTTTAAACAAACACAAAAGGTTTTAACATTGAAATCCGCAATGCTTTTGGAAAATGAAACTACCATAAGACCTCCCACCACACACACAATGCAAACGCAGAATTGGAGGAGATTTCTTCTTATGATAGTCAAAGATGCTTACTACGCAAATCATTGGATATTATCATTAGTGCATAGTGTAGAAATCATTTCGAAAGTAGAATATAAATCTTAGCCAGCATAGACATTCCGAACTATGCCTACTATAGCTACCATCCAAACAGTGGTGACCACCATAAGTGAATGGCAGGTTCTACAACTAATACCGTACACAGTTCGTATTGTTTCTTTGGATTTCCAACAAATGGTCAGGCCAAGGAACTTCCTATCCACGATGGGTACGTCCCTGGAATAGATGACCCGAGAACCTAACCGGATCTCTGCCAACACAAGGCCGGGTTACCTCTGCAAAAATAGGTAACTACTGACACGCGTATGTCATCCCCCGATCGTCACCGATCTTCCCGAGGATCCCCGATTCGCAACAACCACAAAGTAATAAATTTGCAGCAACCATAGAGGTTAAGTATCTGGGCTCCATACCATGATACCACCTTTATCCAGAAGGAATGACATACACTAAGGGGCGCTACTCCCTAGAACCTTGCTGCATCCTTCCTGTTTCGACCATTTCCGGGGTGTGAGGCTCGACGAAGTCTCGTCCACAAAGCTACGCTTTGTTCACAAAGCCATGCTTCGGGTCAAACAAAAATGATCAACCTATGATCACAAAGATATAAGATCAAACAAATGATCATATCACAAATGATCAAACACTGATCATCACACAGCAACACTCAGCATGCCACATTACCAAATTGGGATATATCGCTGATAAATTTCAACTACATAACCTCTGAGCTCGTACGTCTCAGAGAAGGGTGTTAAGCTAAGAGAATAAATTCTCCGCCACCAACAGAGATGTATTTGAAAGAAATCGGCTTTATATCTCAAAGTGTAATGTCAGACATGTATCCATACAAGTCTGTTCCGGGTTCGAACAGAACCGAAGGCACTTCTCACGAAGCCCTTGCAAATCCGGATAATTTCCAATCACGTCCGGACTTCCCGTCACTAAGGGTGATAAAACCTCTATATCGGGGATCAGCCGATGCAGAGTAACTCGACGGTAATCCTTCCGTTTTCAAAAATATCCGGTCTTCAACACCGGTCTTCAAATGCTATCCATATACGACGTATCACATATTCAGAATGGGTTATACGACCCAAAGGTCCTTTCCCGGCTAACCCGAATAGTGAGCGCAATTTAAAATCATATGGATATGGGATTTCAATTAAGTCACAACTTATTAATTCAACTTCTTTTTTTTCCAAATGGTTTAACAAATTACCATTTTCAAATCTTTAGACAAAAAGATTCATTTTAAACAACCTCCAATGGTTTAAACAATTTCCACATTTAAATCTTTTAAATAAAAGATTCATTCACAGATTTTCCCAATTAATCTCCATTTCGGTTTAACTCGTTAAATCTTTAAATCAAAGATTTAACTTATAGTTTTCAAAACAATTCCATTTCAAATGGTTTAAACAAATCATCATTCTAAATCTGTTAAAATAAACCGATTTAATTCATAGCTTTCCAAAAAGAATTCATTTATAACTTGGAAAAACCATTTTTCAATTCAGTCTTGAAATTCCTTTAATTAAACTGGAATTTCATTGCTTATCTGAAAGCTTTTATTCTTTTAAAACAACAGTTTTTATTTCGGAAAATCGGATTCATCCATACGAGTTGAAATCCTTTGGTTAAGTTCAAATTCTCAAAATTACATTTTTTTAAATGGTTTAAATTCAGATAAACACATTTATAACATTTTCAATCCCTAGTTTCAAATCATAGGATTCAATTCCAAACTTGAATTCAAATTTAAATCAAATTATTTAAATTTTCAAAACTCGATTAAGTTATTCAAAATAACTTTTATCTTTGAAATTCCATTTCAAAAGCTTTTTACTTTAAACCCAAATTTCCAATTTCAGAATCAATTGAAATTAAAATTTCCATTTCAAAAACATCAAATTTAAATTATCTGTGACTTAATCGATTTCCACGTGAAATCCATATTTGTGTGTGTAAAAGTGTAGTCCAGGGGTTTCACACAATAGTGCAACACAATGAATCATCACATATCAGAATACAGAAATATAATTCGATAAGCGGTATAAGAACAACGCTTATCGTTCATTCACAGATCACAGATATATAAATTTCAGATAAATAAACTACAGTAAAGATTACACACAAATCAGAATATATCACAAAGCATCATAGATCAGAATATCAAACAATTCAATCATCCAATCAAATCCAAATATTCATAAGTAAGGTCAGTTAATTATCTGATTTATTCAAATTTGATTAATTACTTATGAATTTCTAATCCGGGTTAATTAATCATTAATTAATTACAAACCAATATAATTAATTATCCTTTAAATCATTTGTTAACTAACCATTAATAATTAATAAATTATTCTTAAATTAATTATCCTTAATAAATCACATTGATTAATTAGCCCTTAATTTATTATCTTTCCTTAATCATCTTCATTAATTTATAATTCCTTAATTAATTAACTTAATTAATTAATCCTTAATGACCCATTAATTATTTAATTTATTCAAGTTTTTAAATGTAACTTAATTAACCTTTAATTATTTATTAATTAACATTCAACCATTAATTCAAAATCCAACCTTATCAAATTAATGATTCTTAACTCCAAATTAAATTATTTCTAATTAATTTACTTAAAACTTAATTTATGAGTTTAAAACTCATAATTACTTAATAAATCCAGTTATCAATTAAATTTATCAATCCATTTTAATTAACTTATTAATTTAATGAATTCAAATCATTAAATTCAAACTTAAGGATTTTTTTAACTAAATTCCTTTTTAGATTTCAAATCATTAAAGTATATTTTACTTTTAAACTTACTTACACTATTTAAAGTTATAAACTTAATCCATTTTCAAAACTTAAGATTCAAATTTAAATTTGAATTTAGACTTAAAATCTTAATTTAAACTGGGTTTAAATTTGTTTCAGATTTTATATTGTATTTTGAAATCAAGAAACCGCGAGGCTATATTTTTACAAAAGCCTGGAACACAACATACTCAAATCGTCTAAACTGCTTCGAGTCCCATGCCCAAAAACTTCGAGTCCTCCATCAACATTCCCGAGCGACGCATATCCAAATCTCTTCGAGTCGATACTCTGTTTTCTCGTGCTCGAACTCGAGTTTCTCTCGTGCGCTCCCCGAGTCTGCTCTCCTTCTCTCTCTCGTATTTCTTCTTCCCCCATTTTTCTCTGCTCAGTCTTAAGTTTTAAAACAATTTCTAAAACAAACTACTCGAGCACAAGAAAACCCGAGTATCCCTATTCATCTGTTCGAACGTTTCTTCGAGTTTTTCCCTCTCAACCCAAACCTCCTGACACGTGAATCATCATCGTGCACGTGCACCGCCACTGCAGCCAACTCCGACCACTCGCGACCACACGCGCAAGTCGACGATCATCCCCCAACGCCATTTCGATATTCAATCCAATTGCAGAGGCTAAAAATCAAAATCGAGCTTGTTGAACGAACTGAAACCCAGCCACGATCAACCAAATTGCCTCGTACCGATCATCTAAGTCACCAGAATCCCCTCCATTATGCCCACGACCTCCTCGAAAACCCAGCTTCGTCTTCCCCTTCAACCGATCGCCTCCAGCTCCTACTCGACGTCGAAATTGACCCGTTTACATCATTGACCAAAATGGGTTTCTAAACCCTATCTTCATCTCGTCCGGCCACCACTGGTAACCAGAATTCCTCCAACCAATTTTCCCAACACCAACTATCACCAAGCTTACTTCAGTCGAAACCCTGACCCCTCTAGTTATGCTGATCACCAGAGATTGACGAGAATGTCAATATCGTTCATCTCATCTTTTCTCACAATTTACTAAATTAAAAATCTTGAAATGATATTCAAAAATCATTATTTTGAAATGCGAATCCGCTTATATAATTGAAATTCGAAATTAGATCATTTGATTTTCCACTTTATTTTGATCATTACTGTAATATTCACATTTCCAAAACAGTTATCCCACAACTATACTTGTGATTATTTTCAAAATTGATATTACCACATTATAATCACTTTCCCTTTTAAGATTAATACTTAGTATTGATTGGTTTAAGAGATATGGATTTTTTTCCCTCTTTTTCTTTTGTAATGGGTTTTAAGCTTGTAAATTTAACAAAGAGTATACATTTTTGAATATATAACATACTCACAAACACGCATTCTCGCAGAACAACATAGATCAAAGCAACTTTCACAACAGCTAGAAGTATCCACCACAACATCACATATATAAATAAATTCAACATTAGAACAGGTCAGTTTGCTCACCTTGGAAAGAAAGAAAGGCAGGAAGGAATTGAGCCTGGAAATTTAGATTTTTATTAGGACTTGATTTTCCTTTTGATTTGCATCCTAAGAATTGAAGAAGTCTGAATCCAGACTGAGTTGAATTAGCTCAAATCTTTACTTTACCTTGCATTCCAGGTTGCTTTGATTTATGATTTAAGTTTTCAAATTGCCTGACTTTTGATCTTGAGTGATACTTGAATTCTTGTAAGATAATGATGCTTCTCTTTTATTTTCTCAGGTTTGTAAAGTTATGATTTTGAACGAACTAAAATGAAGAGGAAATCTGATATAGAGGAAGAGTTGTACAGGTGATATGTAGTTTGTACAATTATCAGAGATAATTTTATTGTTGGTGGCTGAAATCACATTTTATACACTCGAACAGATTTTGCTTGCTGAAAGGAAATGAGAGCATTAAATGTTATTTGTACTTGATGTCCTCATTTTATACTTATCTTATATTTTTCTTTCTATACTTGCCTGAGTCTTCATCTACAAGCCACAAGCCTATTTTATATTTTTCTTTGATTCATATTGCTCTTAAGTTTTGCAGGTATATATATCATATTCGAACATTGTTTTATCCTATGCAGATCTATATTTGAAGCTGGAAATCATTCTTATGAATCATATTTTCTTCTTTATATTTCGGCTGATATGAAAACATTTTGGTGGCTAAAGATACTTGCATTTATTTGTTTGTACCATCATGTTTATCCTTTGTTTATTTATTTGAATTTCTTTTCTTTATTGAATTTAAAACTCTACTTTATACTATAAACAATTTCTATTTTTATTCTACCATGTTAGATTTTAGTTAATATATTTATTATCTTATATTTAATTTACAATTTCAAATTATTATTAACCATCAATTCTAATAGTTAAATATTATTATCAATTATTTATTTACACTTTAAACTCAAGTCAAATATATATCTATATATACTTACAATATTTTAAATTGAAATGATTCATACAGAATATACTTGAATCCGGGGAAACTCGCTCCATTTTATCGATTTATTTTACTATCTTTATCCAAAAATTTATTTAATTATTAACTTAAATTAAATAAAAATCTAGGGTCGTTACAAACTTCCCCCCTTAAAAGAATTTCGTCCTCGAAATTCGCAGGCACGAAAACAAAGACAGATGAAGAATGTTTCATCTAATCAAACTGAATATCTATTCTGCATTTGGCTTACCAAATCAGAATATCAATAACAGATACAAGAACGAATCTGTTTAACAATCAACAAAATACTCGGGTTATCCAGATCTACGAAATATGCAGGGGCATCGGTCAGTCCGAAAGGATAACTAACCATTCGTAGAATAAATCGGAATCCCAAAGAATAGACAGATATATGGATACAATTTCAAATTTTTAGTTTAAACTAAACTATACCTATTAACCATAACAAACAAAGCAACCAATTCATCCATACAAACAATTTTGGTCCATCCGGAGTTTATGTCCCATGTTAATATATCAAATTTATTCCTAGACCTACCAGAAATCATCGAAGAATAGAGAAAAGACATTGAACAAAAGAGATTGATAGAGAAAAGATTATTTCCTTGTTGTTACAGGATATTGACCATTTATAGTCGTATTCCCTTGTCCCCTATCTCATCCTCTTCTTGCACTCATACTCACTATCAGTGGATAGTAAGAGAATTTACTGAGGCATTCGAACGGATATCTGAGAATTACTCATTCTAGAGTTTACTTCACTCTATCTCTAATGAGCTACTTAACGTGTTACACTCCTGAGCTAAAGTTCAACCTTAGCTCTGATACCACATGTGACGTCTCGGGTTTTGCCCGCTCGAAAATCAACATCCGTACTTCACATTGTACTAGAATGCCGCAGAATCGACCGTTCAAATCCGATTCGCCGGAGCTATAACACAATTAAGTAAATAACACAACGGAAGAAAAGAATAATACATTGATATATAATATCTGATACAACAGAGTGATACAATGAATATCAATATACATCAGATATATGATATAATAAATAGCAGCGGAAAAGAAAACGATAACATCAGCAGCGGAACAATATCAATAGAAATGATAACTCCAAAATGATCTTCAGACAAGAATGAATCCACAACTCCAAGATAAGCAACTCCGATGAATGAACTAGCTCCAGATAATCTACTAAACCTGAATATCTGAAAAGAAACCCAACTCTAGACTGCTCGTGTGGAAAATTATGAGCACCCAGAGTTTAGGAAGGGAACAATAAACTCCGGATCAGTCATGGGACTGGTGTGAGCAACAAAAACAGTTTATCTTTAAACAAACACAAAAGGTTTTAACATTGAAATCCGCAATGCTTTTGGAAAATGAAACTACCATAAGACCTCCCACCACACACACAATGCAAACGCAGAATTGGAGGAGATTTCTTCTTATGATAGTCAAAGATGCTTACTACGCAAATCATTGGATATTATCATTAGTGCATAGTGTAGAAATCATTTCGAAAGTAGAATATAAATCTTAGCCAGCATAGACATTCCAAACTATGCCTACTATAGCTACCATCCAAACAGTGGTGACCACCATAAGTGAATGGCAGGTTCTACAACTAATACCGTAGACAGTTCGTATTGTTTCTTTGGATTTCCAACAAATGGTCAGGCCAAGGAACTTCCTATCCACGATGGGTACGTCCCTGGAATAGACGACCCGAGAACCTAACCGGATCTCTGCCAACACAAGGCCGGGTTACCTCTGCAAAAATAGGTAACTACTGACACGCGTATGTCATCCCCCGATCGTCACCGATCTTCCCGAGGATCCCCGATTCGCAACAACCACAAAGTAATAAATTTGCAGCAACCACAGAGGTTAAGTATCTGGGCTCCATACCATGATACCACCTTTATCCAGAAGGAATGACATACACTAAGGGGCGCTACTCCCTAGAACCTTGCTGCATCCTTCCTGTTTCGACCATTTCCGGGGTGTGAGGCTCGACGAAGTCTCGTCCACAAAGCTACGCTTTGTTCACAAAGCCATGCTTCGGGTCAAACAAAAATGATCAACCTATGATCACAAAGATATAAGATCAAACAAATGATCATATCACAAATGATCAAACACTGATCATCACACAGCAACACTCAGCATGCCACATTACCAAATTGGGATATATCGCTGATAAATTTCAACTACATAACCTCTGAGCTCGTACGTCTCAGAGAAGGGTGTTAAGCTAAGAGAATAAATTCTCCGCCACCAACAGAGATGTATTTGAAAGAAATCGGCTTTATATCTCAAAGTGTAATGTCAGACATGTATCCATACAAGTCTGTTCCGGGTTCGAACAGAACCGAAGGCACTTCTCACGAAGCCCTTGCAAATCCGGATAATTTCCAATCACGTCCGGACTTCCCGTCACTAAGGGTGATAAAACCTCTATATCGGGGATCAGCCGATGCAGAGTAACTCGACGGTAATCCTTCCGTTTTCAAAAATATCCGGTCTTCAACACCGGTCTTCAAATGCTATCCATATACGACGTATCACATATTCGGAATGGGTTATACGACCCAAAGGTCCTTTCCCGGCTAACCCGAATAGTGAGCGCAATTTAAAATCATATGGATATGGGATTTCAATTAAGTCACAACTTATTAATTCAACTTCTTTTTTTTCCAAATGGTTTAACAAATTACCATTTTCAAATCTTTAGACAAAAAGATTCATTTTAAACAACCTCCAATGGTTTAAACAATTTCCACATTTAAATCTTTTAAATAAAAGATTCATTCACAGATTTTCCCAATTAATCTCCATTTCGGTTTAACTCGTTAAATCTTTAAATCAAAGATTTAACTTATAGTTTTCAAAACAATTCCATTTCAAATGGTTTAAACAAATCATCATTCTAAATCTGTTAAAATAAACCGATTTAATTCATAGCTTTCCAAAAAGAATTCATTTATAACTTGGAAAAACCATTTTTCAATTCAGTCTTGAAATTCCTTTAATTAAACTGGAATTTCATTGCTTATCTGAAAGCTTTTATTCTTTTAAAACAATAGTTTTTATTTCGGAAAATCGGATTCATCCATACGAGTTGAAATCCTTTGGTTAAGTTCAAATTCTCAAAATTACATTTTTTTTAAATGGTTTAAATTCAGATAAACACATTTATAACATTTTCAATCCCTAGTTTCAAATCATAGGTTCAATTCCAAACTTGAATTCAAATTTAAATCAAATTATTTAAATTTTCAAAACTCGATTAAGTTATTCAAAATAACTTTTATCTTTGAAATTCCATTTCAAAAGCTTTTTACTTTAAACCCAAATTTCCAATTTCAGAATCAATTGAAATTAAAATTTCCATTTCAAAAACATCAAATTTAAATTATCCGTGACTTAATCGATTTCCACGTGAAATCCATATTTGTGTGTGTAAAAGTGTAGTCCAGGGGTTTCACACAATAGTTTAACACAATGAATCATCACATATCAGAATACAGAAATATAATTCGATAAGCGGTATAAGAACAACGCTTATCGTTCATTCACAGATCACAGATATATAAATTTCAGATAAATAAACTACAGTAAAGATTACACACAAATCAGAATATATCACAAAGCATCATAGATCAAAATATCAAACAATTCAATCATCCAATCAAATCCAAATATTCATAAGTAAGGTCAGTTAATTATCTGATTTATTCAAATTTGATTAATTACTTATGAATTTCTAATCCGGGTTAATTAATCATTAATTAATTACAAACCAATATAATTAATTATCCTTTAAATCATTTGTTAACTAACCATTAATAATTAATAAATTATTCTTAAATTAATTATCCTTAATAAATCACATTGATTAATTAGCCCTTAATTTATTATCTTTCCTTAATCATCTTCATTAATTTATAATTCCTTAATTAATTAACTTAATTAATTAATCCTTAATGACCCATTAATTATTTAATTTATTCAAGTTTTTAAATGTAACTTAATTAACCTTTAATTATTTATTAATTAACATTCAACCATTAATTCAAAATCCAACCTTATCAAATTAATGATTCTTAACTCTAAATTAAATTATTTCTAATTAATTTACTTAAAACTTAATTTATGAGTTTAAAACTCATAATTACTTAATAAATCCAGTTATCAATTAAATTTATCAATCCATTTTAATTAACTTATTAATTTAATGAATTCAAATCATTAAATTCAAACTTAAGGATTTTTTTAACTAAATTCCTTTTTAGATTTCAAATCATTAAAGTATATTTTACTTTTAAACTTACTTACACTATTTAAAGTTATAAACTTAATCCATTTTCAAAACTTAAGATTCAAATTTAAATTTGAATTTAGACTTAAAATCTTAATTTAAACTGGGTTTAAATTTGTTTCAGATTTTATATTGTATTTTGAAATCAAGAAACTGCGAGGCTATATTTTTACAAAAGCCTGGAACACAACATACTCAAATCGTCTAAACTGCTTCGAGTCCCATGCCCAAAAACTTCGAGTCCTCCATCAACATTCCCGAGCGACGCATATCCAAATCTCTTCGAGTCGATACTCTGTTTTCTCATGCTCGAACTCGAGTTTCTCTCGTGCGCTCCCCGAGTCTGCTCTCCTTCTCTCTCTCGTATTTCTTCTTCCCCCATTTTTCTCTGCTCAGTCTTAAGTTTTAAAACAATTTCTGAAACAAACTACTCGAGCACAAGAAAACCCGAGTATCCCTATTCATCTGTTCGAACGTTTCTTCGAGTTTTTCCCTCTCAACCCAAACCTCCTGACACGTGAATCATCATCGTGCACGTGCATCGTCACTGCAGCCAACTCCGACCACTCGCGACCACACGCGCAAGTCGACGATCATCCCCCAACGCCATTTCGATATTCAATCCAATTGCAGAGGCTAAAAATCAAAATCGAGCTTGTTGAACGAACTGAAACCCAGCCACGATCAACCAAATTGCCTCGTACCGATCATCTAAGTCACCAGAATCCCCTCCATTATGCCCACAACCTCCTTGAAAACCCAGCTTCGTCTTCCCCTTCAACCGATCGCCTCCAGCTCCTACTCGACGTCGAAATTGACCCGTTTACATCATTGACCAAAATGGGTTTTTAAACCCTATCTTCATCTCGTCCGGCCACCACTGGTAACCAGAATTCCTCCAACCAATTTTCCCAACACCAACTATCACCAAGCTTACTTCAGTCGAAACCCTGACCCCTCTAGTACGCTGATCACCAGAGATTGACGAGAATGTCAATATCGTTCATCTCATCTTTTCTCACAATTTACTAAATTAAAAATCTTGAAATGATATTCAAAAATCATTATTTTGAAATGCGAATCCGCTCATATAATTGAAATTCGAAATTAGATCATTTGATTTTCCACTTTATTTTGATCATTACTGTAATATTCACATTTCCAAAACAGTTATCCCACAACTATACTTGTGATTATTTTCAAAATTGATATTACCCCATTATAATCACTTTCCCTTTTGAGATTAATACTTAGTATTGATTGGTTTAAGAGATATGGATTTTTTCCCTCTTTTTCTTTTGTAATGGGTTTTAAGCTTGTAAATTTAACAGAGAGTATACATTTTTGAATATATAACATACTCACAAACACGCATTCTCGCAGAACAACATAGATCAAAGCAACTTTCACAACAGCTAGAAGTATCCACCACAACATCACATATATAAATAAATTCAACATTAGAACAGGTCAGTTTGCTCACCTTGAAAAGAAAGAAAGGCAGGAAGGAATTGAGCCTGGAAATTTAGATTTTTATCAGGACTTGATTTTCCTTTTGATTTGCATCCTAAGAATTGAAGAAGTCTGAATCCAGACTGAGTTGAATTAGCTCAAATCTTTACTTTACCTTGCATTCCAGGTTGCTTTGATTTATGATTTAAGTTTTCAAATTGCCTGACTTTTGATCTTGAGTGATACTTGAATTCTTGTAAGATAATGATGCTTCTCTTTTATTTTCTCAGGTTTGTAAAGTTATGATTTTGAACGAACTAAAATGAAGAGGAAATCTGATATAGAGGAAGAGTTGTACAGGTGATATGTAGTTTGTACAATTATCAGAGATAATTTTATTGTTGGTGGCTGAAATCACATTTTATACACTCGAACAGATTTTGCTTGCTGAAAGGAAATGAGAGCATTAAATGTTATTTGTACTTGATGTCCTCATTTTATACTTATCTTATATTTTTCTTTCTATACTTGCCTGAGTCTTCATCTACAAGCCACAAGCCTATTTTATATTTTTCTTTGATTCATATTGCTCTTAAGTTTTGCAGGTATATATATCATATTCGAACATTGTTTTATCCTATGCAGATCTATATTTGAAGCTGGAAATCATTCTTATGAATCATATTTTCTTCTTTATATTTCGGCTGATATGAAAACATTTTGGTGGCTAAAGATACTTGCATTTATTTGTTTGTACCATCATGTTTATCCTTTGTTTATTTATTTGAATTTCTTTTCTTTATTGAATTTAAAACTCTACTTTATACTATAAACAATTTCTATTTTTATTCTACCATGTTAGATTTTAGTTAATATATTTATTATCTTATATTTAATTTACAATTTCAAATTATTATTAACCATCAATTCTAATAGTTAAATATTATTATTAATTATTTATTTACACTTTAAACTCAAGTCAAATATATATCTATATATACTTACAATATTTTAAATTGAAATGATTCATACAGAATATACTTGAATCCGGGGAAACTCGCTCCATTTTATCGATTTATTTTACTATCTTTATCCAAAAATTTATTTAATTATTAACTTAAATTAAATAAAAATCTAGGGTCGTTACAATTAAGATACACAAATGAATTAAAGATTGACAAATATAAATATAACATATACCTACTAATAAAAGATTATTGCATATTAACGTTTCAACATCCACACAAGTGCCTGATATTACAACTATTAAATACATTCATATTTTGATCACTTACGAATTTATTTGGTCTAGACCATGTATTGCATTCTAAGAGTTTCAATCTCTAAAAGCAATACAAGACTATGGACATTTGATCCATATACATTCACATATAAATGTTATATGGTGAACGATCAAAGTTTGTAATGTATAATATTTCAATGAAATTAGTTCATCTAAAAAACCAAATAAATCTTAGTGTAAGATAAAGTATTCAATTTGATTGATTACAAAAGGATCATAATGTGTTAACTGTAATAGTAGACCAAAATTACAAGATAGATCTAAGAACTTGATCGTTGAAATGTCAGTTTGATCAGTTTACGCAAAGGGCAACAAATTTGTTGTCCTTAAATGTTAAGGATGACTGAGTGCAATTTTGTAAAGAGTTTGTTATGATATTGTAGTAAGAGAATTCTTTTGCATGGTTCAACTACTTAGAAAGAATAATGAATGTACAAGAGTAAATGTGATTTAAAGTACAGTTGGGATGAAGAGAGTGAATAGTCACTTCTGCTTCATAAAGAAACATCAGAAAAGAGAATTGTAATAATAGTAATTGATACTTAACATTGTAATAAGAAATATGATTTTTATTTCGAAACGTATTTAGTATAGAAAATTATTTCCTATGAGATTTGTTTCTATGAGTTCAAGGTAGTTTATCAAAGAACTTTCCACTGTAAATTAGTTGCAATATGTGAAATATAAATCTGTATTAAGTGAATGATGGACCTACGAATTAAGTACACTATTATAGTAATGACAGAAATAGTAGGAGCATGCCATATAGCACTTATTAATTGCATTATATTATAAAAATTGTTTTTCGTAAAATGTACAAGATAATGACTATTTTTGTATCGATTGAAAAATAGACATAGCTATATTTCAATATGAATACATGGTGACCGTCACTCAAAAAAACTAGTTCCTGTATCTTTCCAGAAGATATGCAAACCTAAAAAGTATGGAGGATTTGGTATACCAAATATACGTCTGTGGAACATGGCAGCTGCCTCAAAACACATTGATGCCCACCTCAACCTAAAAAACACTATCCTAGTTAAATGGATGAAGAGAAACTGCCTTCGACATAAAAATTTCTGGACCATGGACACACCCCAAAACTCTAGCTGGCTATTTAGTAGTCTCCTAAATCAACACAATCTCCCCACACAATAACTGCTCTTTTTAGCTTGATCCATGTGGTGATATGGGACTAATTCTTCAACTGAATATGGGTTATGAACTCAGATGTCTCACTGGTATCCCTGATAGTGCTCTGGTTCGAACATACTATATCAATGATGCTATCATATTACCTACCTCGAGCAACCCTTACATCAACCAATTATGGAAGACAGTCAAATAGCACTATCATTAAGCTGAGATGAAATACCTTCTATGGACTACTCAACTAAGCAACACTCGATTGGCCTTGTGTATAGAGCCTTGAATCAACACACTACTCTAGATCTAGACAACTGGTACAATAGAACCTGATGTATAGATGACAAACAATGAGATAACTTACTTTTTTGGAAAATCCATAAAGCTGCCTTACTGACCAAATCCAGATTATATGATCTTGCTCTTCTACCTGATAATACGTGTGTTTTTTGTAATACAGACCCTGAAACAATCCCACATTTATTCTTTGAATGCCAATTTATCCATGATGCATGGAAGGACTGTCTCGCCTATTTACACTTACCACTACCGCAGAGCGATCATATACATAAATGGAGAAGAATCTATAGGCAAACAAAACTAAAAGATAGGCGGACAAGAACCCTACCATGTGGTGTTAAAATTTTCATACGTATTATCTGGATGGAGAGGAACATGCGCATATTTGATTCAAAGGAGCGCTCGCCGTTGGTTATATTCAGTGAATTGAAATATGAGATTGCTCTTAGCATGCATTAGTGGAGCAGAAAACAGCAAACTGCTATTACTAGATCCTGGACAGTGCATTGACACGTGTTAATGATAGCTCGATCCTTGTTTTGTTTATTTTTTTCCTTTAGGTTTAATCTTCTGATTTGTAATGTTGTCTTGCATTACATTCTTTAATAAGAGCTGGTAGGGGACCAGGATAATACCCCGCTTGCCTATGCAAAAAAATAAAAATAAAACTATAATGTGGTATTTGTTTTCATAACTAAAGTGATGCAATGGAAAATACAAAAGTACTTAATATTATTTACAGTTATTTCAAAATTATAGACTAAGCCGTAGTTTTGAGAAATAAGTTTATTATATGATTATGAATCATATGATATTATTTAATTATATCTCAAACAATTAAGAGCTATGCACCCATTCGGTGGGAGTATCATAAGATTTTATGAACTCTTCGGATTGATACATATAGATGTATGCAATCATAAGTCTATTAATACCAAAATGATTCCACGTACTTCATCATATTCACCGATGAGTTATCATTGAAATGGACATGTGTATTCGATACACATGTAGTATGTTTATGGTAAACTCATAGAGTATAAAACAGAAGTAAATAAAATAACATACGATAGAAATTATTCGATTTGATCGAATGAGTGAGTATATTGGAAAAGGTTCCGAACGTACCTTAAAATGAAAAAAGATTTAATTTCAAAAGTCACTCCTCAATGTGATACATAATGATGCATCGATAAGGAGTAATCGACCTTTGTTGGACAGTGTATGATTAATTATGAGTGAGTTGAGTTAGTTTCTTTCTATAAGATCATGTACTTAAGAGTAGTACACAAGGTTAATATCATCTCATCTAAATAACAGGTTACAAAATCATACAAGATAAGGGTTTATAAGAAACTCCAACATATCCTAGGCCAAGGAGTTAGCAGGTTGTGCGAGTTGAAAGATTGCACGTAATAATTGTTCGTGAGAGATCTTATATGAATCTCCCTAAAAGGATTTTGGGAAAGAATGTCATTGAATGACATATTTATGTTCTGAACATAAGTTTTGTAAACTAAAACCAAATCGGTTTTATAAATAAAGAAATTCATAACATGTTTTTGAATACCTATCCTGTTGCACTCAGAAACAATTGCTGTTTCATGAAATACCAACTTCATTGTGAAGGAATTTCTTTAAGGAATTATTGGTAGTTAAATGGAATTGGATATGATCCATTGATAGAACCGATAAGATGAGATGAAATGAAATTAACTAACCTAAACGAATACATCGCATTAGAGCGTCTAATAAGTATTCTCGCACATTGAAGAGAAACTATGAGTTACTTATCAATATCGAAAACATATAATCCTCGGTTGTTTAATTAAACCATTAAGAGTGTTGACTCTATGATATGATATGATGCACAAATCCAAAAGAATTCCAAGTACGCTATCAAAGTACGATTTTGGTAGTTGTAACCAAAGGGATGTGATTCATCGGCCGTGATTGTGTCTTTATGAGCAAGACTAATGCAGTTGGAATTAAATAAGAATGTTGACAAGAATAATAGCGCAAATTTCAATTATTGAAATTAGCATAATAAATTCATTATTCAACGTGCTCAAGTTAATTCAGATTTACTCAAAAAATTACCACTTAGTATGAATTTATGTTTGGTATATATGTATTGAAATATAAAATTCTAAATAATGATTTAGAGTAAATTGTTTACACATAATAACCAAAAATGCTTCGACGTCAGTGGGAGCGATATTGAGTTTGTGAGTTTTTAGATATGATCCAAGAAATGATTGAAAGTATCATTTTATAAGCATCAAAATTGAACAAATATTTTGATAGAAATATCAAATAGTTTATGAGGAGGAAGCGTGTGTTCATAAGAAAGAACTTAAAAGGTACATTGATAATTTTAAACTATAATTAAACAACACATTTTTGATTTTAACGATGTGTATAACATCCCCCACTTGGAGGCCCAAAACTAACGGCTACTGATGCTGCAGTCATCCATAGTTATTATTCCTCGGTGACCAAATATGGTAATGTTAGATACATTGATATAACAGGAACACATGGATATGGAAAAAAAATTAAAATCAAGAAACAACTTTCTCATTCCATTTCAAAGCATTTCAAATTCATTACATAATCCCATAATCGTTAACCACGTTCAGAGAAAATATAATTATTACAACATACGCCAATAGCGACATATGAAGATGCCCCTCTGGATGATCAGAGTATATATAGGCAATTAAACAACTTTGCCTTTACAACACAAACAACACAGCGGAATCAAAAATAGAAAAGAACTCTAAATTGCCATCATGCCTCCTACACGTCTCCGGAAGCTTATTCGTCTAAAGAGGTACCTTAAAACCTTAACTCTCAGACTACTCAAAATCAATTGAGCACCCGAGAGTTTAAGGGGAAACATAAACTTCGAGTCAGATATAAAGCCTGGTATGAATAATAATCTACCATCTCAAACCATTTAGATATCTAGTGAGACCACGCCGCTTAGCGGAACGGGTTTTCCCCTCACTAGTATCTTATTCAAATTTTTATAAAACCATATACCGTGCTCCTACATCCACAATGGTTAAAACGTAGCAATACAAAATATTATGATGATATGCAAACAAGTAAATCAATTCTGGATTACCCATCCCCATTCATTTTTGACTATCTATCTTAGTTATAATTTCTAGGGTCACTATTAACCTAATAGTTTTCATGGGCTGACTAATAACCTGTTTAGTACTTATGGACTCCCTGTCCGGTTTCATAATTTTCATGGGATCACTAAGAAGCCAATAACTTCATTGTTTCATGGGTTCTCAATGAACCTATTGGTATCTCCAATAACTTCCCTCTTATCCTAGTTTCCATGGGTTGACTAGGAACCTATTGACATCTGTCAATAACTTAATCCAGATATAGTTTTTCATGAGTTCACTACAAACCTATTGGCCCCTGCCAATAACTCTTTCTACTCATAGTTTTCATGGGTTTACTACGAATCTATTGGCACCTGCTAATAACTTTTCCTAAACATAGTTTTCATGGGTTTACCATGAACCTGTCTATCTGACAACTTCACTATTTAGGCATCCTACATTCTGATCTATCTGGCTTCTTGGACATAATTCTATTCATTCAGGAGTTAATTCAATTTATATTCACTACTGGGTCAACCTAGCTGGTTATTCTGCCCTTTCTCCCCAAAATGCAGTTATGGGTCCATTATAATGTGAATATATATATATATATATATATTAGAAGAAGCAAACACATTAACATAATAATACCAAACCCATGGTTTAATATCCATGAAATCAATTTCATATAAAACATGGTTAATCCCTTTAACTTATTATTTTATCAAGGGATGCTTCTTCAAAAACTTCAGACTTAAAATCATTTCAAAACACCTTTATTTTAGCCATGGGTTTTCCTTTAAAATGAGATTGGGTTATTTTTTTTGAAAAATAAGGCTTTCGAAATCTTAAAACTTTACTTTCGAAACCCTTGGATAACCTCATTCGAAAGTATTTAAATCTTCTTTTCAAAACACTAAGCATATGCCTTTCAAAACACTTCAAAACATCTCTTTCGAATCCATCAAACATACCTTTCAAAAATATTAAAGTATTTCTTATTAACTCTTAAAAGCATGGCTTTGAATCCTCTTGAAAGTTCCCCTTTCGAAAGCATTGGGTTTATCTTTAAAAATATCTTTTGGGTCAAAGTGAATATATACGAAAGTACCCCTTTTGAAACCTTTAATCTTCATATAAATTTTTTGGGGAAAATTGATGGCTTCAGAACCATCCTTTCGAAAGCTCAAAACATTTAAGTAAAACATTTGAAGGATAGCTTCGAAACCCCTTTCGAAGCCATTGCCTTCGAAACCCTTGAATTCTTTCGAAGGCTTTGGAAAGTAGCTTAGTACAAGTGTAAAACAAAAGCTACCATTCAAGTTGGTTGATGACTTCAATCCATTCGAAAGGCATAGGGATGGCAGAAGGGTTTCGACTTGGTCGAGACTACCCTTTTCGAAAGCATTGATTTTAAAACTAAATAACTCATGCGGAAGCTACAATTTAAACAAGAGGCGGCAACCCCTTCGATAGCAATTTAAAAAGACCCCTTCGAAAGCATATGTTTCGACTCCTTCGAAAGCATTTAGTAAAACAGGCAAGCGTGTTTCTTTGGAAAATAAAACAAAAGTTTTGATGTCATCGAAAGCTATGTTTCGCCACCATGCCTTCCGCCCTTCTTCAATCCACTACGTACTAACATTGTGATACCTTGTGTATTGGTTTCGGCTTAGTTTTTTATCGACCTGGTAGGTTTCGACTTGGTTGAAGGCGGAAGCATAGGGTCGAAAGGTGGCTTCTAAAATAGGCGGAACATATTTTCTGAATAAAGTCTGATTTAATGCCATTTAAAGTGAATAATTTATAACTAACCTGCCTATTTGTAAACATTTGATTGGTTGCCATAACTTTTCAAATTCTTTACAAAAATAACCGTCGCATAATTTTAGATCTAAACAAGGATTAATTTAACAAACAAGCCCTTCCATCAAGCAATAAAACAATTAAGTCCTTCATCCAAAATAATTTTATTTCCATAGTAAATTACTTAGGGAAAATCCCCAAAAATCATTGAAATTACTTTCAATATATTATTTTACATATAAAAATTTCAGACCCAAATTCTTCATAAAATAACCGAAATTAATTTCTAAACCTAATTTTTCATATTTTCCCTTGAAAATTCACAATAAATTTTCCATAGCTTGGAAATTATAAAAATTAAAACGTATCTCCAAAATCATATTTTACATAACATATAATTTCCTCATGACATTCGAAATTCAATTTAAATTATTTTACCCTTAAAACCGTGTATAAACAATTATCAAACAATCTTGCTTGAATCAAACATACCATAAAAATTCAAGCATATCATCAATCAAAAATCATCATAGCGGTTTAAATATTAAATCTAAAAATCAAATGATCATAAAAGCAAAATAGAGATGGTTTTGATTATTATTCACCTTGATTAGGATAAGGACTTTGAGATTTGATTGAGATTAATTCTCCTTGGTTTGATTCCCTAGCTCTTGATTAATTTTCCCCTTTTCTTCCTATGTAATGGCCGACCATGCTCTTTCTTTCCTTACGTTTTTTTGTGTTTTGTAGAATGAACGTGAAAATGGAAATGAAACGTGGTTTTAAGGTATTAAGGAGTTATGGTGCGCAATTCGTTATATGCCCTTGTGTTAATTAATCTCCTAATTAACATACATAACCAATTATAAGCCCATTCTTTAATTCATTAACTAGTGTGAACCCGTGCTACGCACACGGGTTTCACGATATAGTTTTAACATTGCATTTTTTGAAATTTAAAGTTATATGAAGTTGATGTTTATGAAATGTAATTCTTTTAGTTAGTTTTTTATCTAGCGCTAACAACAGAAGTTTTTTGATAAATTTGTTTAATTAATCTCAGAACATATAAAGTATAATTAATACTTAAAGAACATTGGTTTTATACAACAAAAGATAACATCAAATATCAATTGTTTCTAAACGTGTAAATATTGTCTTATTAAGCATGCTTATTTGTTAATTTTCAAATGCAAGTGATATATAATTTTATCCTACATTTAACACATAAATTTAAATATATACACAATTTAATTTGATAGTAGCATTCTAAACATGGAATAGTGAAACTATGATCAAAGTGAAACAATCTTAAAATTAGGTTTAAAGAAATTGCATTAACTAACATTTGCACTTTATGACTTTGCACAATAATAATCAAATTAGTGAAAATATTATAGTAGATTTGAAACATTATATTTTCTA
The DNA here is from genome assembly GCA_030737815.1 of Allium fistulosum. Classification (NCBI taxonomy): domain Eukaryota; kingdom Viridiplantae; phylum Streptophyta; class Magnoliopsida; order Asparagales; family Amaryllidaceae; genus Allium; species Allium fistulosum. The sequence continues at coordinate 636,119,711 of CM060907.1, read as the reverse complement.
ATATAGATAACATAATACAGAATAATATATATACATATACATATATATATATATACATATACATACATACATATATCTTCAATAATAGTTGTAATATCTTTGGTGTCACACTTTTTTGGTATCAACGTGAACTACCAACAATGCCCCTTTACAAATATCTTTAATAACAATTGTAATATCTTTGGTGTCTCACTTTTTTGGTATCACCGTGAACTACCAAAAATGCCCATTTACAAATATTATTGAATATTAATATCACTTAAAAATAGGATCTAACAAATAAGTTTTCTTTACCAATTCAAAACGTCTATTTATGGATATTATCGAAATCCTAATATCACTTAAAAATAGGATCTAACAAATAATATTTTTTTCAAAATCGTTTTTTATTAATTAATAACAGAAATAAAAATTCAAACTAATAAAAAATTAAATTCATTCTTCATTAATTAATAATAGAAACAAAAATTTAAACTAAAAAAAAAATTAGATGTTACAATTTAGAAAATAAAATTAAAACTAATTACATATCATTTCAACACAAAAATTCGGTTAAATATTTGAGCAAATCATATTTTTTCGATGGAGTCAAACATATACAATTTATAAAAAAACAATTCACGCACGAAGTGCGTGCCATCATCACGCACGAAGCGCTTGCCGTACCACTCGTATATATATATATATATATGCAAATATAATAGCTAAAATAATATGATAATAAGCGTAACTCAACCTATTAAACAAAATTCTGTTGGATATCATTGAAGATAAAATTTCAATGAAATTTTTTATATCGAATGGTGGCAAAAAAACACATTCAATCATTGGTACATACAAAACATGAACCTAAATATGCGCAGAAGCTAAAAATCCCGAAGTGAAAGTAGAAATTATATATAATAAAATAATGACCTCTAAAATTCAAGAAGGACCCAAAGTCGATCTCACTCAATTATTAACCAAAATATGTATGTTATTCAGAGATAAATTGTATTGATTTCCATCAGAAAGAAAAGTTAAAATTTCAATAACAATTGTGCACATTACTAATCTACATTCTGTTCTTACAAATTTGTCCAAATAATTAACTCAATGGAAACATCTATAAACTTCTCCTCCTTCAAAAAACTGGCATTGCGTAATGCCTCACCTACATTCAAACATAACTTTCATTTAAACTCTTATTTAACAATTCATCACCTCCTTAACTTTTTTGAAGAGCTTTCATTCATTTTTATTCATCATATGATATCATGGTCTAAACATTGATAGCAAGTTTTCATCTGGGGCCTATTCAAACACTGGACATTATTAGGAGCATTAACTCGACATCGATATGAATGCTCAGACTATTTTTTCTTTTTTGCAACCAAATATCAACCCAATATGATTTTAGTCCAATTTGTATGTCATGCATGTAAGATGATGATTATAAACATGGTTTGTTATATATCGAATATATGATATCTTATTTCAAGCAACAAAAATACGTAACACATAATGGCACCTTTAAAAGTATAAACAAATATGACCCTAGTAATATTTTGTTTGTTTATTTAAAATGAACATCTATAAATATTTTTTCTCATTTTTTTGCTTATAGTGTGAAAGAAATGAAATATATTTGTAAAGAATGGATAGTGTGTTTCTACTTTATTATTTTTAATAGTAAAAAAATCATTTGTTAAATTTATATAACAATTCACATTACGTGTCTCTCATAACGTGGCAACTTACCATACTTTTGGAATGTGGTTATTAAAAGGAATTAATTAAGAATTAATTAATTAGAAATCAAATTTTTAAATGATTAGCATTAAAAAGAATTAATATATAACTTATTTTATTTATTAGAGGTAAGTTCAGTTAAAGAGATTTAATTGTAGTTAATTCCCCGATTAGTTTAAACTCGTATTAAATATTACTGATCACAATTAGTTGAAATTTATATATATTAGTTTCTTTTGTATGTTGCATGGGCAATATCATTTATAACTAAGTTTTATGAAATAACAAAAATTATATGTAAAATGGCGATATATGTATATTGAACCATAATGAACAGAGTATGAGATGCAAGGTTTGTATGTTCACATGTGAGATTCTATGTTTCCAAATTCTATGTGCCTCATATCCCATAAAAAGCATATCCATTCATTTATATATTTATTAAAAAATTATAGATAAATTAACAATGAATGAAGCAGACTAAGAGAGCACATGGGTATGCAAGGAGTTGTGGATAAAGTATTTGAGCTGGCACATGCATTATCAAAAGACCTACCAAGGAAAAAAATATCAATCGGTTATGCAAGATACAGTTTAAACTTCACGTGAATTACACAAGTACTTAAGTACAAAGCATGAATTGATGCTTAGTTCAAACATAAGTTATAGACTGCTAGAGTTTAAGCATAAACACATGCATAGAACGTAAAATAAAAATAAATACATGGGCTAATGATGGTGGTTGGTTCATCAACAAAGATGGTATGCTCAGGCTTCTTTTCTTTCTCAACATGCTTATCGCTGTTGCATGTGGAAATATTAGCCACTTTTGAATATCCTGCTAAGGTTGTTGACAGTCAAGTAGTATATCTGTAAGTGTTGGTAATCCATGTTGTGTGCAGATTTAATGCTATAGCTTTTGCTGAAACAACAATCAACATAGGTACTTAAACATCTCAACTTTCAACTAATTTTTATGTTAAAAATATTTGTGTCATTAAGTAAAGTATGTATTAAAATAGTTACGCACGTATGTCAATCAGATCCATCTTTTTCTTCCCTTACTGACCATGGATATCATATTCAGGTCGTAAGTTTTCTCACATTCATACAAATTCTCCTCATCCTAAGTAGACAAAAGTCGAGGAAGATCATTATCACAAATTAGCAGACTATTCTATACTCCGTGAACAACAAAAAAAACTTTGTAATGAGATGCTTACAGTTGCAGAACCTGATTAAGAGTTAGTTGTCATTGATGTGTTATTGCCAACAATTGTACTTTAGTCACTTGTAGGTGGACAAAGTTAAAAAGTACATGCAATATTGAAATCGTTCTAGAATCATATAATGCCCTTAAGACCAGACAGTTTACTTAGTGAAAACTCAATAATTTATAATCAACCTTTAGTAACAAAGGATAATCGTGTTAAATAACATGATATACAGTGTGGTAACAATCACTGTATTAAGAATGTGCATCCTCGTATACACAAATATATGGTTTATATAATGTTTACATCCGTGAAGTCAAACGTTATAACTATGCTCAATATATCATGAGCATGTTAAACCAATTTATACACTTTTCTTTAAGACATTATTCCAAATTCAATAATATGGGTGTCGTTTTCAATTCAGTTTGCTGATAGTAGTGGAGAGTTTCAATTATAATATCAATGTGAGGTAACCTTCTTCAAATTCAAACTGGTTAGCACACATTGTTTTTAAACAGAACAACTTATTAATAAGGTGAAGACCCAAATGAATTATGAAGACATGTATTAAGTATACAATATAACAGTCAATATATGTGTGCATACACACACATATATGACGCCGAGCAACCTGGTGTAAATTTTCCATAGAATGGATCATGTTGTGTACTAATAGTTAACAACTAAGTTATACAAAAACCAAAGCCTTAACACCATTTAAAAAGTAACTCATATTTTATATTAAGACAATCTGTCTATTTGTTTGCAGTATAAAAAATCAAGAGTTGAATAAGAAAGTATGTTATAAATCAAAATTAAGGTTTAGTATAGCAAAAAAGAAACACCCAAACAATATATGTAAAAATATTCGGATGTAACAATATATGTAAAAATATTCAAGAAAGAAACACTTAAACAAAAAACAAACACTCAGACAATCGGTATTCGGATGTGTCGATAGTAAAATATTTCAACTACAACATATATTATATTTGAATAATTTTTTAATTTATATCTAAAATCAAAACCGATTTATAAAAATGGTAAAGAAAGTGCAGTAGTATACCAGCTCAGTGGCTATAAAGCATAAGGATGGGCATCAAAATTATGACATTGGTTGCAAATGTAAATGGTTTCAAACTTCTAACCGATGAAGCATTCGAAAATAGTTAAACACCCTTGAATAAATAAGTTACCTTAAAAAAATAAGAAGGTTATCATGCCAAAGCCTTGATAACTAAACGTGAAATAAACAATACCAATTATAGAAGGTTGTGATAATAATTTTACTTCAATTGTTTTGTGAAAATAATATAACTTCAAGATTGGAACACTATTTTCTGCTAAAATATTTAATCCGTTAAGGAAATAATAGTTGTAAGAAAATATACAGATACCGCTTAAACTAAAGATGTAATCAAGATTTAGTTTGGATGCTCAGTGTAAGAAATCGCTTTACTATAAACCAAGGTAAAAATCAACCATGCATATATACCATTTAATGCAATATGCCTGACAAAATTGTATTCTCAAACGTAGGTGGTTGATAAAAGTTCCATATTCATTTTGTATTAACTCTACACTTAAATCTGGAAAATTTAAAACAAAACAGGGTTATAGGAACATTAGCTAGCTATGTTGTGTAAATGTTCAAGATTCTCAGTGCACATTAGTCATTCTCCTAAACAAAGGGCATGCATGTTTTGAGATAAGTTAGAAATTCCCTTTTTTTAGAGTGACAGATTCATATTATTAATAGCTTTTATTGAAACGCTTAAATTGCAAGTAATATGAATTTATGATCCAATTCTTACTGGCTAAAATTATTGACGATGAGATAGTAGTGCAAAGAAAGAGTTCTACAAAAATGAAGGAATAGCTATTCAAAACTCTAGTGATATTAGCTTCATTTCTTTCGTGCCTGCTTTTTATTTTGGCAAACCAGCACAACTACCAGGGTTAAAAATATAAAGTTACTGCATATAACAAATGAATCTTCATAGATATCAATACATCATCTGATGATAAAATCATAATTTAGAATTGAAAATTTTCAAAGAAATCAAACCTTTAGGTCAACAAATTTTCTCTTATCAAACCATAAAACTTCCTCTTCTTTGGCTCAAAGTCCTCAGTAATGGTAGAAAATTTTGAAAAAAGAATTAAGCAAGGAGCAAAAGATTAAGGAAGGAGCAATAAAGTGAGATTACTATTTTAAGTCAGCTAGATGCATCTAAAAAGGTTCAATTTATGAAAAATCAAAATTCAAGTTATTGAACAAAATTCAGCACGGAAAAATGAGAACTGCAGTTAGAGAAGAAGACGTATTATTAGACACAACTTTAAACCTTAAACGCTCAGGGCATGTGTGCATAACATCGGATTTCTATTATCAGAAACCACAAACAGAACCTTTTCCATCATCAAATAGGATTATATTACACATAGTATGCTTATTTATCAAATACGGCTTTCGTTCTAAGCAGCAAGAAAACAAAGACCTTGTCGTCCAAAAAAAGTCAGTTCAATCATCCATGATTCACACATATCTTCTAGAAAACGAAACTACAAAGAAATGGCGGAGGATATTACCTACACGGGACGACATAGTATTAAGCTGTAAATGGAGAAAAGGAAAAGATATATTTGGTCAAGCAGAAACATTGACGCTTCAATTTAATCACACGTGGCAAACCAACATCAAATTTTACCAAGGAATTGAAGGGGACTTCAGAGCTAAGGAAGCTCTACTCGGCTTTTAATAGTATAGACAGTATAGATACCTAGAGATTGAAACTAAACAAAAAGCTAGAATGTCAAATTGAAGTCAACATAATAACTACTATATAATTTTGCAATGGACATATGCGAGCATTTTCATAACTGGTTCCAAAGACGATCAAATGGAAGTTTAAATTTTGGTAATATATATTACATACAAATCAATATTAGTTTTGTTTAAGATAATAACATAGGAAATTACAACTGGTCATTTGAGTACCAAAACATTATGTTTCCTTAAGTAATTTTTTTTCATTATAGTGTATTTATACTATTTTGTTATAGCAGGTTCCAATTATCTGAATCATGGACTTGTAAATACATCATATTCATACATAATATATGAAAGTTGATCTTCCTAGTAAAGAGCAATGATCGTGACAAATATCAACTATTTATTTTGAAGGATGATGATTTACCATAAATTACTTCAATTCCATTAAATTGGAACTATTCAATAGTTTGTACCTATGTACGTATTAATTAAAAATCAAATAGCAGTAAAGCCTTATTTATTCCAGGAGAGCACAAAACCAAGTTACATCTTGTTTTTTTAACATTGTGAGTGTATGTGTTAGTTACACCTCTTCTGATCGATCCGCCTTATTAATTAGCTGTTTTCATTATTAGCATGACTATGTTAGTAATTTTAACTTAGTATTAATGGTTTCTTACTTGCGTACTGTAAAATTGTCTACATAAACCAACAACAACAAATGAATAGAAAAATGAAACAGAAATAAAAAAAAATGTTAGACTGCAATGTTTCATTTAGATTTACCACAACCAACATAAAAATTACCACCGTACATAATAAAATAACATTGAAGTTCATATATTTTATCCCAAATCTTGATATATTCTATAAAGAAAAAAGAAAAAAGAAAAAAGTGTGAAGTGTGTAGAGAAAAGAAGAGGAAACGCCAATGATCCGTACATTGCACATCAAAAAGTACACTCTCTCGCATGAATATATTGAACTAATATATCAACTAATGGGATAAGAAAACTTATGATACATTGGGTACTGTAGTTTTTATATATGATATATTTGAAAACAAAATCAAGTTCGTTAGATTTTATAACTTGCACACACTGAAATTAACTTTACCGAACAATGTCAATGTGTGTATTTATCTAGTCTTTATCCATGAGAGCATAATAAATTTGCAACAGACAGCACAATCAATTTTTTTTCATTATTTCTAGAAATACTGAACTGAAATTTAAATAATTGTAAACAATACCATTATAAGAGGTAGTTGGTGCTCATCTTTGAATACTGGAGAAGCAGGGTTGTAGTTTATCCTCTGCCCATTTTTCAACAGTGTCAGATCCATGTAGTCCCTCCTTACTGCCACGAAAGCTGAAATAGTAGTCAATAAAAATCAACATTACACCTTTTCTAAAACACTGTCCTAACTTATAACATTACATTCTTATGTTTCTCATCCATTTCAATAAACCCCAAGTAAAATCATACAAAAAACCTTTTTCAAAACTCAATCCTAAGCTATGAAGTTATATTCTGTTTTGCTCGTCCAGTTAAAAAAAACTCTTGAGTAGATTGGACTTATTATAATTCAAAATTTTGTAATACAACATGATTTATTTAATACCTTGACATCACATGTATTACTATATTAGACTCTATTACAATTTAATTTTTGGTAACAAAAGATGAACTAAGATGAATAATTGATGGTACTTGATTCTTTAGCCCAACACCTCCACTATGCCCACTTTGACTCATTGATCGTAAGTCAACACAAGTATGCTCTTCCTACAAAACAATGTAGGAAACCGTTACTTCAAGTTTGAAAGTAGATTGGCAAACCTCATATGACAGCTTAATATCTCATTTAAAGTTTATCAGTTTATACAATGCAAGAAAAAATGAATATACAATTCAGAATAAAATTGTTAAAATGTATTGTTCTAACAGAACCATGCAACCTCATTGATAAAGTATACCAATCAGGCTTGATATTTATGAAAGTTTAGTTCTTTTATTACATATTTAAATAATCCTAACAACACTAATAGTATATATTGTTGAGTTATATACTAAATTGTAGCTAAGAAGATGTATTCAAATAGTATAAGCAAATAGATTCTAATAACTATACCACACCAAAATTATATGATAATGAAAAAGATCTATTTTTTAAAGTCCGAGAAGATACTGGAAAACCTGACGGATTAAAGATAACCCACGACTAAAAAATAATCTGTAATACAACTTTATTGATTAATGTCAAGAAACACGAATCAGTAATACAATAGTAAATTGCATATGAATAAATAGAAGAAATCAGACGGCAACAAAAGAAAACGCAGATTGAAGAAAAAGTAAGAAAAAAAAGGAAATTTGTAATTGTAGACCAACCATTGAAGCGAACGCGGTATAAGCTATCCGATCTGGCATGCGCAATCAAACGAAGAGTAGTGGAAGAAAGCGCCTAAACAGAGTATATAAAAATTGGTCAAAAGGAGACAGATGAGAACAATAGGGAACACTCTTTAACTTGGAAGAAATAAATTACCTCAAATTAACAGTATTTCTTCAGAATTTCTGTTCGATGCCCTTTATGCTTTAGATCTGGTTCTAAAGTGACGGTTGATACTTGATTTGGAGGATAACAGTGGTACCAATTTGTAGTCGATGATTAAAATGTAAGATAGAATTATTTTATCTGATGTATAACTGGGGTTAGGGTTTTTCTTGAGGACTTTATTATTTCAGCTGGAAGATAATGGAGGAAGAGGGGAGCAACGATTTTGTGAAAAAAGTAAGAAGGGACGAAAATACGGAAGGGAAGAAAGAGAAAGAGGAGCCGTGATTAGAGTTGAGAAAGAGAAAGAATGATCTAGCAGTAATTCAGAGACTCTTCGGTTGCCAAATTCCAAGGAGGCTTGTATGAGCTTGAAAGTGAACTCACTAATAATAATATAGTATAGATTAAGCTCGGCCTCTATTCAAAATTTTCAAATCTCAATCCCCTTATCCCTTTAATGTTTACATTATTCTATTTAATCCATCTAATTTAATTTCCTGAATAATGTAATTAAAAATTAGGGGTGTTACAGGCTCCCCTCCTTAAAGAATTTCATCCTCAAAATTCAGTAAGGACTAAGTACTAAACATAGCAATCATCTGTAACAACTCCTAACAACCATACTAGCCTACCTGAGTAGCAACTATCTATATAAATCTAATATAAACATACACTCAAAGTAGATCATGATAAGTATCTCTAATTTTGCCTTCTGTCTCCCAAGTACAGTCCTTCTTGTTATTGCTCCACTGAACTTTCACCAACCTGACTGTCTTGTTCCTCAACCTTTTCTCATCTCTCGCTACAACCCGAACCGGTTGTCTAACAAAAGTCAGATTATGCTCTACTATCAAATCTTTCAACCTTGTCGGAGGAATAGTAGTCTCTGGATCATGAACATACTTGCAAAGATGAGACACATGAAATACATTATGGATACCTGCCATATTGCTCGACAACTGTACTCTGTATGCGAGCTTCCCGATCCTCTCTAAAACTAGGAACGGACCAACATATCTCGGTGCCAGTTTCCCTGACTTTCCAAATTGCACCACACCTTTCATCGGTGATACCTTAATGAAAACCTTATCCCCAACTGAGAATTCTAGGTCTTTACGTCTCTTATCTGCGTACCTCTTCTGTCTGGACTGAGCTTTCTTCATCCTTTCTTGGATCAACTCAATCTTCTATGTTGCCTCTCTAACCAGATCTGGACCTAAGACTAATCTGTCTTCAGTCTCCAACCAACATGCTAGTGATTTGCATGTCCTTCCATACAAAGCTTCAAAAGGCGCCATTCCTATACTAGTCTGATAACTATTATTATAGGAAAACTCAACCAAATGTAGGTGATCTTCCCAAGATCCACCAAAGTCCAATACACAAGCTCTCAATAAATTCTCGAATACCTTATTGACTCTCTCTGTCTGCCCATCCTTCTGAGGGTGATATGCAGTACTCATCTTAAGCTTGGTACCTAATACATCCCGTAGACTCTTCCAGAATTCACTAGTGAACAAAGCATCTCTGTCACTGACTATGCTACTAGAAATCCCATGTAGTCTAACTATGTTCTTTACGAACAACTTAGCTAAAACAGGTGCCGTCCTGGTTGACTTAACTGGAATGAAATGGGCACTCTTGGTCAACTTGTCCGCTATGACCCATATACTTTCATTTCCTCTATTTGACATTGGCAACCCGTCTATAAAATCCATGGATATCGAATCCCATTTCCATACTGGAATCTCTAAAGGTTGAAGCAATCCACTCGGCTTTTGATGTTTAGCTTTCACTTGCTGTCAGTTTGCACACTACCTAACCCACAAGCCAACATCCCTCTTCATACCTTCCCAATAGAAGCTCCTCTTCGTATCTTGATACATCTTGGTCCCTCTAGGATGAATTGTAAACTTGGACCGATGACATTCTCCAAGAACTTCTCTCCTTAAGTCCTCAACATTCGGAACACACAACCATCCCTTCTTTCGCAACCATTCTCTTTGGTCAAGACTAAAATCCTTTAGACCATCGATCTCAGTTCTAACCTCAAGCCTTCTAATCTTCTCGATTAATAATGGATCATCTTTCTACTTAGAAGTAATCCTTTCGATCAACGCTGGTCGAACTTCCAAACAGAACAACATGGCGGTGCTCTGATTAAAACTAGCAGTCGATCTTAACTGCACATTACAAGTAGTCAAAGCTTCTAAATCCTTCCATTCTGCCAATATAGCTAACACCACATTCTGATGTCTTCTGCTAAGAGCATCCACTACTTTATTTCCTTTCCCAGGTGTATACTCTATACCAAAATCATAAGCAGCTAAAAACTCCAGCTACCTCTGCTGTCTCATGTTCAACTCCTTCTAGGAGAATAAATATCTTGAAGACTTATGATCCGTTTATAGCTTAAATATCTCCCCTAAGAGATAATGTCTCCAAATCTTAAATGCAAAGATCATTGCAGCCAACTCCAAATCATGAGTAGAATATCTCACTTCACACTGTCTAAGCTGTCGCAAAGCGTTGGCAATCACTTTACCCTTCTACATCAACACAACTCCTAATCCAGTTCCGCATGCATCAGTATACACCAACAACCCTTGGTTTCCATCTGGAAATACTAACGCAGGTGCGTTGGTCAAAAAATGCTTTAACTTAAGGAATGTTTCCTCACATTTGTCAGAACAGAAAAACTTCACCTCCTTCCTGGTTAACTTGGTCAAAGGTGCTGCTATCCGCGGGAAATCCTTGATAAATCTCTGGTAATAGCCAGCCAATCCAAGAAAAATTATAATCTCAGTTATCATCTCTGGTCTCTTTCAATTATTAACGGCTTTGATCTTATCTGGATCGACTGACAAACCCTTCTCTGAAACCATGTGACCAAGAAACTTAATCTCTTTCTTCCAAAAATGGCACTTGGAAAACTTCGCCTTCAACTGATGCTACCTCAGCATTTCAAGCACTACTCTAAGATGATCCTCATGCTCTCTTTCATTCTTGGAGTACACTAAAATTTCATCTATAAACACCAACATAAACCTATCCAAGTACTCTCAGAAAATTCGGTTCATTAAATCCACGAAGAAAGCAGGTGCATTCGTTAACCCGAATGGCATTACTAACCATTCATATGAACCATACCTAGTTCAAAATGCTGTCAAAGGAATACTGTCCTCTGCCACTCTTAACCGATGGAAACCTGTCGCTAAATATAATTGGGAAAACACTCTGGCTCCACACAACTGATCAAAGAGATCGTCTATTCTCGGCAAAGGATACTTATTCTTAATCGTTCTCTCGTTCAACTTATAATAGTCGATGCACATCCTCAACAACTCGTCCCGTTTCTTCACGAACACCGTGGCCGCTCCCCAAGGTGAACTGCTTGGTCTGATAAAATTCCTTCCTTCAAGATCCACTAGCTGAACCTTCAATTCCTTCATCTCGGTTGGTGTCATCTTGCTAGATGGTCTACTTACTGGTTCAGCTCCTGGCACAAGATCTATTCGAAATTCTACAGCTCGTTTTGGTGGTAGTCCTGTAACCGGGTCAAAGACATCTGCAAACTCTCTTGCTACACGAACCTGACTTAACTCTTCTTCCACTTCCATAGCACTTAACAAAGCACAAACACTCTAGTTAGAATTCTCTACTGAGAATATGATTCGATTATGACTATTGGGTGTCTCAACGATATCTCGCTATCCTGGAAAAATATCCTAACCTCATACTTAACCAACCAATCCATACCCAAGATGATCCTGAAATCTACGAAATCAAAAACATACAGACTGCATGCAAACTTATCACCCAACAACTCAAGTTCTAACTGGTCAGATCTCATCCCTAGAGTTTCATGCCCTCCTATTGGATTCACAACCCTTAAGGAAGTAATAAGGTATGTGGGTTCTAAGCATAACCTATCTACCAAACACTGAGATATAAATGAATGTGATGCACCGGTATCAAATAGTACCCTAACTGGTATACTCTGAATCAAAAGCGTACCTTCCATCATAGTCTTCCCTCTTTCAGCTGCAGTTGGCCAAGTAGATGATGGTTCAATAACAAAGACCTTTCCCCTATCCGCCTTGACTGGCTCTGGACACTGGTTCTTATAATGCCCAACTTGGTCATTGTTGAAGCATTTCACACCTTTTTTTCTGCAGCCTTCTTCCCCTTGCCTTGAAAGTCAGATATTTTATACTAGTTCGGAGCACCGTCCTACGTCCAGTCCCAAACTCCCTTCTGGAATTTAACTAACAACAATACCCTCACTTAACCCGGAGGAACAGGTCTATACAACCCTTGAGCAGCCGAACAGGGACCTGAGCAGCAGAACAGGATTTTTGCCTCAGCAGCCGAAGAGGACTTCACATGCCTGAGCAGTAGAACAGGACTTCGCTAATACAAAAGAATATCTGACACTCTGTGTTCTTGAAAACACTGATTTGTCTCTAATAGTACAAACTTCTTATAATCAAATCCTCAAGTGTATGAAGTGTATGTGAAGATATGAAAAGAAAGTGTTGCTAAGAATCGAAGATTATGAAAGTTAATTTGGAGATTCAAAGCAATAAAATTCTTGTATGTTGTTTTGAATGTGAGTATAAGAGCACAAGAAGAATACAAGATAGTTAGAAATATTTTCAATGAATGTGAAGTGTTTGGGGACATGTATTTATAGTAGTCAGAGAGTTACTGCCATTGGTGAAGAGTTCTGACCAAAAGAAGCATCTATTTCCGTTCAGAGAAGGATCACAACTCTTCGCAGAATGAAGATGTCTATTCAAAATATGACAGTTGGGTTCAGGTCAGTCGAATGGTCGAAAATGGTCAATCGACTGAAAAGTAAAATCATGTAAAAAATTCATGTACAGATGTGCATGTATGTTAAAATGCACAGATTCAGTCGACTGACTGACTGTATTCAGTCGACTGAATTCTGTTGTTAAACAAAAACTATAGTAGCTCATTTGGTTAGAGTACTTGCCTTCCAAGCTAGTGACCAGGGTTCGAGCCCCGCTCCATGCATTTTTTGAAAACTTAATTTTGATTAAAATATGCATGCAGTCTTATTTGAATGTGAATGACGATTCTTGAGGAAAGATTTTAACAAAGCACTAAACTAGACTCTATATACATATTTGATGACTCTTGTTAAAATATATAACTATATGAACCATACTTTGATTCGTTAAGTCCAGATGTTGTCGTACTCATAGATTCGTGAATTGTTGTGTCTTGTCAGCAATCAAAACCTATGATCCAACATTCTCCCCCTTTTTGATGATGACAACTCCATTTGCTACGGACGAATCTTCGACAAGCTTTGTTGACTTATCTCCCCCCTGAATATATTCCTGTAATTGTGCTATAAATTTCTCCCCCTGAATCTATGCTTATATTTCTTTGAATAATTAATCATTTCTCCCCCTTAATCTATGCTTGCATCGTTTATTCCTGCAAATAGTGTTAGAGCAATATCTTTCTCCCCCTTTGTCATCGACAAAAAAAGAGAGTTTATATGATGACATAAATTATATTCTACATAAGTGTTAACATAGAACAATATAAAACAAAATAATTACTACTTATAATGTAAGGTATCAAAAAAAATTTAACATTTAAAGCGTGCGATACCTAAGGTTCTTATAGTTTCCTAATTTTTTGGAAACCATACCCATTTGGGTGTGTTAGAACCTTTATAAATATAATTTTCATTATTAACTACCATATCAAAATAATCATCAATGTATTTTTCTCTATTTTTCCAATTAACAGGAACCCACATACTTAGATAATTTTTATTCATATTTCCCGTCAATGATTTTGTACTTCTAAAGAAATTATAAACATTATTGGTCATAACAGTATTTGAATTTCTATAAAAATTGGATTTAGATTTTACTCGAAATTTAGTACTAGCACTAACATTTTTACTATACATGAAAGCGTATCTAGTGTTATTTCTACGATTAGTTTTATCATATCCTAAACCACTTCTATCATGTAAAGGTCTAGAACTAGATAAAATCATGTTTAAATTGTTTTGACCTTTATTAAATTTTGTGACTTCAGTGTTAAGTTTATCAAATTTAGCTTTAAAGTCACAATTATTATTTTCAAAAGAAATATAACTATTTTTAAAAATATCAATTTGCTTGTTTAATTCAGAATTCTCCTTTTTTAACGTACAGTTCTCATTTTCGATAAGAAAAATTCAAGATTTTGAATTATCTAAAGATGATTGTAATAAATCATTTTGTCTTTTCAAATCCATAATTTCTTTTGAAAAAATTTCCTTTTCTTTTTCAAACATAGTATTTTGTTCATCTAGAAAATCTTTAAGAGCCTTAAAATTATTTTTCAAAACACCATGTTGATTTTCTAAATCTAATTTCTCATTTTTCAATTTCTCATTTTCAATTTTGATTGATTTCATCTTTTCTAAAATAAGAAAATTATGTTTTGAGATTTTATCGCATATACTAACTAACTCATTATTACCATTTACTGAAATTTGTAAATCAGAAAGTACCTTTTTATAGTCCTTACTGGTGGCTTTGACGGGGATTTTGCCTGTTATATTTCAACCAGATCGTTTTCTAGCCATTATTCTATGATGTTGTGACGATCGATAGAATTCCAGGCTCTGATACCAAATGAAAGTCAGATATTTTATACTGGTTCAGAGCATCGTCCTACGTCCAGTCCCAGACTCCCTTTTGGAATTTAACTAACAACAATACCCTCACTTAACCCGGAGGAACAGGTCTATACAACCCTTGAGCAGCCGAACAGGGACCTGAGCAGTAGAACATGATTTTTGCCTTAGCAGCCGAAGAGGACTTCACACGCCTGAGCAGCAGAACAGGACTTCGCTAATACAAAAGAATATCTGACACTCTGTGTTCTTGAAAACACTGATTTGTCTCTGATAGTACAAACTTCTTATAATCAAATCCTCAAGTGTATGAAGTGTATGTGAAGATATGAAAAGAAAGTGTTGCTAAGAATCGAAGATTATGAAAGTTAATTTGGAGATTCAAAGCAATAAAATTCTTATATGCTGTTTTGAATGTGAGTATAAGAGCACAAGAAGAATACAAGATAGTTAGAAAGATTTTCGGTGAATGTGAAGTGTTTGGGGACATGTATTTATAGTAGTCAGAGAGTTACTGCCATTGGTGAAGAGTTCTGACCAAAAGAAGCATCTATTTCCGTTCAGAGAAGGATCACAACTCTTCGCAGAATGAAGATGTCTATTCAAAATATGACAGTTGGGTTCAGGTCAGTCGACTGGTCGAAAATGGCCAGTCGACTGAAAAGTAAAATCATGTAAAAAATTTGTGTACAGATGTGCATGTATGTTAAAATGCACAGATTCAGTCGACCGACTGACTGTATTCAGTCGACTGAATTCTGTTGTTAAACAAAAACTACAGTAGCTCATTTGGTTAAAGTACTTGCCTTCCAAGCTAGTGACCCGGGTTCGAGCCTCGCTCCATGCATTTTTTGAAAACTTGATTTTGATTAAAATATGCATGCAGTCTTATTTGATTGTGAATGACGATTCTTGAGGAAAGATTTTAACAAAGCACTAAACTAGACTCTATATACATATTTGATGACTCTTGTTAAAATATAACTATATGAACCATACTTTGATTCGTTGAGTCCGGATGTTGTCGTACTCGTAGATTCGTGAATTGTTGTGTTTTGTCAGCAATCAAAACCTATGATCCAACATGCCTGACCCGCACTCATGAGAATAATGACCTTTATTGTCACACTTGAAATGGACTAAATCAGCTTTTGCCTTCTTGGCAGTCTCCCCCTTCTAGGCTCCCTTCTTCTTAAAGAACTTCCTCTTCTTTCCTTGAGGGCCCTGGGTTTCAGCCGGCTTTTCTCCAGCACAAATAGTAAGCATCTCCTCATGTCGGATTGCCATCTCCATAACTACATTACAAGGATCACAGAGATGTGGCAGGGTTGCCCTAGCAATCTCAGGTCTCAATCCCTGAGTAAACCTCTCATTCCTCCTGATGACGGTGTCTATGGTAGCATACCCATATCGGGACAACTCATCAAACTTATTAGCATACTCAATTATCGACATCTCTCCCTACACCAGATCCATAAACTTTCTCAGCAATGCCAACTTGGCAACTTCAGACAAAAACCTCTGTTCAAATCTACTTCTAAACTCTAGCCAAGTTAACTCCTCCTCTGGAATCTCGACAGTAATATTATTCCACCAATGAAGCGCTGCCCCTTGCAACTGCCTAGAGGGTAGCCTTCTCTTATGCTCATCATCCAAACCCAAATCAGCAAAAATTCTCTCACAATGCAACAACCAATTCTAAACTTCTATAGCATCCTCCATTCCCATAAATGGCTTTCCACCAAGACTGGTGTAATCTTTGCTTAGCTTAGCATAATTATTCCCAACTGGAGCCACAAGATTAGCTCCTCCAACATTCCCAACAACACCAGCAGCAGCTCCTACTTGCATCAGATTGACAAAGAACTGATACATCGTCCCCATATCTACTGGTGGATTTCCAGCATCCATATTGGAATCTACATTTTGGTTAGCATTAGCCTGTCGATCTGGGTCCTCCTGGTGGGTCAAGCATTTTCGTTGGTTGTGGTGCTTCCTCCACCGAGATTTCCACTTCCATTTTCAGCCTCCATATCTTCTTTCTCGTAAATCTACATATGAACCTTAATAAGATATAGAAGAACGGTCTAAGAGAGAGGGGAATACGTACTTATATATACACACACCTATGTATATATCAAATACAAGTATGTTACTATAGCATTATCCCAAACCCTGATCTTATTTTTTGATTCATTGGATTATGTTTTGAAAAATCTTTTAGGTTTAAAATTTCTTTTAAGTTTCATAAACCTCGCTCTGATACCAACTTGTAACATCCCCCACTTGGAGGCCCAAAACTAACGGCTACGGATGCTGCAGTCATCCATAGTTATTAATCCTCGGCGACCAAATACGGTAATGTTAGATACATTGATATAACAGGAACACATGGATATGGAATTTTTTTTAAAATCAACAAAAAACTTTCTCATTCCATTTCAAAGCATTTCAAATTCATTACATAATCCCATAATCGTTAACCACGTTCAGAGAAATATTATTATTACAACATACGCCAAGAGCGACATATGAAGATGCCCCTTTGGATGATTAGAGTATATATAGGCAATTAAACAACTTTGCATTTACAACACAAAAAACACAGCGGAATCAAAAATAGAAAAGAACTCTAAATAGCTATCATGCCTCCTGCACGTCTCCGGAAGCTTATTCGTCTAAAGAGGTACTTGAAAACCTCAACTCTCAAACTACTCAAAATCAATTGAGCACCCGAGAGTTTATGGGAAAAACATAAACTTCGAGTCAGACATAAAGCCTGGTATGAATAATGATCTACCATCTCAAACCATTTAGATATCTAGTGAGACCATGCCGCTTAGCAGAACGGGTTTTCCCCTCACTAGTATCTTATTCAAAACTTTAAAACTATATACCGTGCTCCTACATCCACAATGGTTAAAACATAGCAATTCAAGATATTATGATGATATGCAAACAAGTAAATCAATTCTGGATTACTCATCCCCATTCATTTTTGACTATCTCCCTCAGTTATAGTTTCTAGGGTCACCATTAATCTAATAGTTTTCATGGGCTGACTAATAACCTGTTTAATGCTTATGGACACCCTATCCTATTTCATAGTTTTCATGGGATCACTAAGAACCTATTGGCCCCTGCCAATAACATCATTGTTTTATAGGTTCTCCCTGAACCTATTGGTATCTCCAATAACTTCCCTCTTATCCTAGTTTTTATGGGTTGACTAGGAACCTATTGACATCTGTCAATAACTTAATCCGGATATAGTTTTTCATGGGTTCACTACAAACCTATTGGCCCCTACCAATAACTCTTTCTAATCATATTTTTCAAGGGTTTATTATGAACCTATTGGCACCTGCCAATAACTTTTCCTAAACATAGTTTTCATGAGTTTACTATGAACCTGTGTAACTGACAACTTCACTATTTAAGCATCCTACATTATGGTCTATCTGACCTCCTGGATGCAATTCTAATCATTCAGGAGTTAATTCAATTTATATTCACTACTAGGTCAACCTAGATGGTTATTCTGCCCTTTCTCCCAAAAATGCAGTTATGTGTCCATTATAATATGAATATATATATTAGAAGAAGCAAACATATTAACATAATAATACCAACACCTACGGTTTAATATCCCTGAAATCAATTTAATATAAAACATGGTTAACCCCTTTAACCTATTATTTTATCAAGGGATGCTTCTTCAAAAACTTCATACTTAAAATCATTTCAAAACTCCTTTATTTTAGCCATGGGTTTTCCTTTAAAATGAGATTGGGTTATTTGTTTTGAAAACTAAGGCTTTGGAAACCTTAAAACTTTATTTTCGAAATCCTTGGATAACCTCCTTGAAAGCATTTAAATCTTCTTTTCAAAACACTAAGCATATGCCTTTCAAAACACTTTAAAACATCTCTTTCGAAACCATCAAACATTCCTTTCGAAAGTATTAAAGTATTGCTTATTAACTCTTAGAAGCATGGCTTCAAAACCTCTTGAAAGTACCACTTTCGAAAGCATTGGGTTTATCTTTAAAAATATCTTTTGGGTCAAAGTGAATATATACGAAAGTACCCCTTTCGAAACCTTTAATCTTCATATAAAATTGTTTGGATAAAATTGATGGCTTCAGAACCATCCTTTCGAAAGCTCAAAACATTTAAGTAAAACATTTGAAGGATAGCTTCGAAACCTCTTTCGAGGCCATTGCCTTCGAAACCCTTGAATCCTTTTGAAGGCTTTAGAAAGTAGCTTAGTACAGGTTTAAAACAAACGCCACCTTTCGAATTGGTTGATGACTTCAATCCATTCGAAAGGCATAGGGACGGCAGAAGGGTTTCAGCTTGGTCGAGACTACCCTTTTTGAAAGCATTGATTTTAAACTAAGTAACTCATTTGGAAGCTACAATTTAAACATGAGGGACAACTCCTTAGAAAGCAATTTAAAAGGAACCCTTCGAAAGCATTTGTTTCGAATCCTCTAAAAGAATTTAGTAAATCAGGCAAGTGCATTTATTTGGAAAATAAAAAAAAGTTTTGATCTCATCGAAAGCTATGTTTCGCCACCATGCCTTCCGCCCTTCTCCAATCCACTACGTACTCTTGTGATACCTTGTGTATGGGTTTCATCTTAGTTTCTTTCAACCTGGTAGGTTTTGACTTGGTTGAAGGCGGAAGCATAGGGTCAAAAGGTGGCTTCTAAAAGAGGCAAAACATATTTTATGAATAAAGTCTGATTTAATGCCATTTAAAGTGAATACTTTAAAACTAACCTACCTATTTGTAAACATTTGATTGGTTGCCATAACTTTACAAATTCTTTACAAAAATAACTACCACATAATTTCAGATCGAAACAAGGATTAATTTAACAAATAAGCCCTTCCATTAAGCAAAACCAATAAAATAATTAAGTCCTTCATCCATAATAATTTTATTTCCATAGTAAATTACTTAGGAAAAATCCCCAAAAATCATTGAAATTCACTATCAATATGTATCTAACATATAAAAATTTTAGACCCAAATTCTTCATAAAATAACCAAAATTAATTTCTAAACCCAATTATTCATACTTTCCCTTGAAAGTTCATAATAAATTTTACATAGCTTGGAAAATTATAAAAATTAAAACCCATCTCCAAAATCATATTTTACATAACATATAATTTCCACGTGGCATTCAAAATTCAATTTAATCGATTTTACCCTTAAAGCCGTGTATAAACAATTATCTAACAATCTTGTTTGGAGCAAACATACCATAAAAATCCAAGCATATCATCAATCAAAAATCATCATAGCGGTTTTACTCTTAAACCCGAAAATTAAATGACCACAAAAGAAAAATAGAGATGGTTTGATTATTATTCACCTTGATCAGTATAAGGACTTTGAGATTTGATTGAGATTAATTCTCCTTGCTTTGATTCCCTAGCTCTTGATTAATTTTCCCCTTTTCTTCCTAAGTAATGGCCGACTATGCTCTTTCTTTCCTTACATTTGTTTGTGTTTTGTAGAATGAACGTGAAAATGGAAATGAAACATGGGTTTAAGGTATTAAGGAGTTATGGTGCGCAATTCCTTATATGCCCTTCTATTAATCACCTAATTAACATACATAACCAATTATAAGCCCATTCTTTAATTCTTTAATTAAGCTCGACATTTATTTAAATTTTCAAATCTCAATCCCCTTATCACTTTAATGTTTATATTATTCTATTTAAATTATCTAATTAAATCTCCTGAATAATGTTATTAAAAATTAAGGGTGTTACAATGCGCTTATGTTAAAACCAACGTTAGCTGTTTTAATGGTCAATTTTAATAATGTCTTTTATAGTGAGTACAAAAGATATTGGTAATGTCCTAAAAATTAATATGCAAAGACACCTTATTAAACTGTTTAATATGGAAAATGTGAAATGAGTTCCTTATGCATTGGGAATAAGAATTATCATACATGTTATATTGTCTACGATATCGTGATTTGATTATGTATTTGATGCATGAAGCAAATATCAAATCCAAAATGATATCACTATATGGTTGTTTGAAGTGTTCTCATGTATTTATGAAATACTAGAGAATTGTTTACAGAAACAAAAACATCTTATGAAGGAGTGTTCGGACCCAAACTTCACAAGTGATGTTGAGTATAATATGTCAAAAATAAATTCAAGGTAAGAACCTTTAAGTTGGAAATGTTTCAAATGAAAGACCTTTGCTGATTCAATGAAAAAGGCTAAGTATATTGCCTAGAATAGAGCCACAATAAAAGTAATGTACATAAATATATAAGTGCACAAATTTATAGCTGAGCTAATTCCAAATGTTGAGAATCCCATAACATTGTTATATTATAACACTGTTGTGATATAGTTCGTAACAAAACTTAGAGCTCACTATAAGTCGACAGACATACTCCGAATTGTTCTACATAATAAAATAGTTTATCACCATTGGAGAAAGTTGATTGACAGAGTAGATAATTGAAATATAATAGCTACCCGTTCTCAGAGGGACTAACCCAATTGGTTTTGAGAAAACCGATTTTGGAAGTTTGAATAAGATTCCATAATTGACCCTAAGTCTAAGTGGGAGATTGATAGACTTAGGAGTATGCCATAGGGGCAATTATGTAATTTGTTATATATCTAACTCGTTGACCAGTCTTGTTCGAAATAAATGTGTTTTTTATTATATACTTGATATAATGTAGTTATATTAATTAATTAATTTAATTAAAAGTATATTTAATAAAAAATCCATAAATGGTATGCTTTTGTGTTAGTAGCTACAAAGTGTTGTAACCATGAATAATTTATCACAATAAAATTAAATATACCATTTCAAATGTTCCTAGTCAAGATGCATCGAGACTGGATATCGATGTATCCGTTGAGACTAGAGTACGTAACGCTATCTAAATGTTGGGCAGTGTATTACTCATGACTGCTAAGGGAACCTAAGGGTTACGTACTAATAGTTATTGGATAAATTCGGAACGACTCATTCGATAGTTTTCTGTTGGTTAATATGACTAAAGTCAAGCAGAAAATATCGATGTGAATAATTTACATAGTTCTTTCAACTTGAGAATACCGTGAATCTTTATTATTAAAGCTCCGCTTCAATTATAGTCAAATTATCACACAACATCCATCAAGTGACTATCGTTAGGTCGAGTGGAAGTATTGGAAGCAAAGCACTATTCAAGAGAGGATTTGTCTCCTCGGTTATATGGGGTTAGTATCATGGTCAACTCAAGTCAACCCAAAGTCAAAATCTCCGGCCATAGTAGTTCAGTTAATAATTATTATTATCATTGAACCAAGGACTTTGTTTTTGGACTATAGAGTTGAATATGGATGATGTTGGAATTTTGATCATTACCAAATTCAGTAATTCCAAAGTGATATAGTTTTGATGAAGAGAATTGATGTAAATAATTGTTGCATCTGGGTAAAGCTTAGTAAAGTGAAATTAGATTTTACCAAAGCTGAGTAAGCGATAAATTTGGCCCTAATGTCACACCACCTGCTAAGTGAAGTATGAATGTTAACATTCCAATAGTTCGATGTTAATCGCTGACCGAATTTACACCGAAGAGTCACACAACCGAAATGATGAATTCACTTTAGACCAAACGATTTAATTAATTTATAATTGTTATAAATTAATTAATATTAATGAAATATTAATTATGCAATATGAATAATATTGGTTATGAAATTTGAATGTGATTTGAGAAATAAAATTGTTGCATGTATTCATAATAGTTATGAATATATTGTTCGATATGAGACATCGATAACAAAATAGGTTAAATATGATTGTACATATTTAATTTGGATTAAATAGACTTACAACCCATGCTATTTGGAGATTATAGGCACTGGTTTTGCTAGGGTTAAAGATGGCTACAACATAGGATTAGGGTTCAGAAATGTGTTGGAAAGATCTAGTGAAAAACTTACATAGTTTGCTCTCTTATCCTGTGCATATAAATACTAATCTCAAAACCCTAATCTAATTCTACTTCATTTTTGAGCCGTCACTTTCTTCTTCCTTTTAATGGCAATGACTATTTACTAAAACATTCCAAAATCTCAAATCTAGTTCAAATTAAAACACAAAGCTATTTGATAGTGATTGGTCGCTGATTCTTGATTAGCAATCTGTAGAATCAAGGAATTTTAGAAGAAGAGGATTTATTGTTTCAAGGTGAACTTTAGAGCATCTAATCTAGGTAATTTTATTTGTATGATAATCCTATTCTTGCATTTTCATGATTTATTAATTAGTTAATCTTATGCACATGATTAGATTGTTGTTATTTCATTAGTTAGGTGAGATTTTTGCATGTATTGTTGTCGTCACAATGGAGATTGAATTTGTATATGAAATTTGAAGATCTATCTTATGATTTATGTTTTAGATCTGATGTTTAACGTTAAAATAAATTTGGGTTTGAAATCATATTTGTTTATATTTATATATGTATCAATTTATGATTCTGATATTCACATATAATTTAAATCAGAACATATATTTTTTATATACTATGTATAATATTGATCTGAATGTTTTCAAACACCTTTTTATGTTTATTATGAATTTTAAGTGTTGAGATTAATTTTTATTATATATATGAATAGTATTATTAATATTTAATGGCTATATAAATCAATAAATTCATATAGAATAATCCATGTTACTGACAATCAATTTTATAATTTTAAAAATTAATTTTTCATGTCAGGAATCTTCATAAAAGTTTTTAGATTTTTTGAACATAATTTAATATTTTTAAAATTAATTTATTTTTGGCTTGAAATAAATTATTTAATGAAAAGTATAATTTCACTTAAGAAAATTCTAAAATTTCTTATTAAGCCTAAAATGTTTCTCAAGTACCTTTAGAATTTTTTTTAGATTTTTTAAAACTAAACTTTTTATTTTAAAAATTAATTTGTTTTCGGCTTGCAATTAATTATTTAATTAAAAATAAAATTTCAATTGAAAAAATTTGATAAACTTTTCATAAGCCCAAAAATATATATCTGATACCTTCAAAAAAGTTTGAAATTTTTTCAAATTGATTTCATAATTTTAAGAATTAATTTGATTTTGTGTTGTTATCAATTACTTAATAATAAATATTATTTTAATTGGGAAAATTCTAGAAATTTTCTCCAAACCCAAAAATGTGTTTACCAGATTTTATAAAATTATAAAACTTATAATTTTATCATATAATTATTTTACATTAATTTATTATGGCAAAAGTTGTTTAATTCAATAAAATATTTAGACACACACACACTCAAATAGTCATTTGAAATTTATAATTATATGATCATGCACATATTTGATAATGTACAATACATTCAAAATGAGCTACTATGTCCGTTGCAATGTAAATCCTAACATCTATATATAGACATGTTATTCTCTGCACAAATTGCTATGTTACACAGGCACACACATATATGTATATACGTATATGATACATACATACATACATACATACATATATATATATATATATCTACTCATATAAATAAAACAAAAATTAAATAAATCCCGAGCTATAATTTATAAATTTAATAAAATCTTTATAGTCAATTTGTAAAGTTAGAATACATAAATGGACATAGTAATAATTCATGCCATGAATAAATTATTAATCAATGACATTTAATGAATCAATCAATTCAAATTAAAGATAGAAAATGAAAGGTTTCTCTCTCCATTGAATGCAATTAATGCTCTCAATTAATTCTTGTTTTAGGGAAAGAAGTGAAAGGTTTCTTTCCATATATATTAGCTCTTATAAATAAACGTTAAGTGTACTTGATACACTATACATTTAAAATTAAATTTATTTAAACTTCCCTTCAACTAATTTAAATAGAATACATGATTTTATTAAACCAAATTTAGAAAAGTTCTAAATGAAATTTAGACTTCGTAGGCCCAATAAAGATCCAAAATGGTAAGTTTTTTAAATTCATCAATTTCTTCAGCTGCGAGTCAGCCAAGTTCTTACAGTTCATTCATATTTTTATGTTCTATTCTTGAGATAAGTGTTGGAAATTGTCGAAGCAACGATCCTAATATGCCATTGTTAATAGTAAGATTTCTTTTAAAGTTATTAAGGGGTCTAAATTGATAAATGATAAGGTTACTTTTATTAGAGGAGATTAAGAAAATATCAAGAAGTTCCTATTTTAAGACTCCAGATGCTAGCCAAGTATCGTGATAGAAAAAAGTTTTGTCCCACGAGTGTACTATAAAGTTGAGGCAGTTTAAATATGTGAGATGAATTAGAAACTTCCTTCCACATAAATGAAGTATGATGGTTGTTTGGTTTATAAACGCTATAAGGACCATTGTAGTACAAGTTAGCAATGATTCCTTTCCAAGTCAAATTCATTCCATTTAAGGACTTCCAAATTTACTTATATAATAGAGCATTGTTCAAAATTTTAAATTAATAATTCCTAATCCATCTTGAATTTTAGGTTTACACACTTGCTTTCAACTTAAGTTAAAGCGTTCGTTCCTCCCTTCCATAGAAGTCCTATCAATTTTGTCAGTCACCCAAGCAGGGAACTGATAGTAGGAATGCCAATAAATAGGGATGGACGATAAACAGAGTTAATCAATACGGTTTTTCCCATTCTAGAGAGACAGTTACTTTTCCATTGCATTAATTTATTATTGATCTTATCAATAATAGTGTACCAGTCCTCTTTTTTTTGCGTGATTAGGTAGAAATACGCAGGTAATTTATGGGGAAGTGTGCAATACTGCGATCCAAGTTATTGGCCACATCATTTGCAAGGTTCAAATTACCATTCAAAATAAGAACTGAACTTTTGTGAAAGTTACTACCAAGTTCGAATAAAATTTGAAAATTGTATAAGATCAATTTTAAGACAACATGAGAACAAAAGAGGAAAGTGTCATTAGCGTACTGGAAAGTTGAAACACCATAAAAATGATATCATTCCCAAGTCTAGGAATAACTTTATTATCTATTACTAGTTAATAATTTTTCTAAGACATCTACTATGATGTTAAAAAGTAAAGGTGAGAGGGGAATACCCTATGAAGACCACGTTTAGTGTATATTTGGTTACCTTTGTGTAACAACCCTAGATTTTACATATAATTTAAAATTTGATTTGATTTTATTTTGAAACTATTTTAAACTTGTTTGATTTCAAACATTTCATTTTTAAAAATAAATGTGAACTATAACTTCAAACTTGTATAAATTGGTTATTTTACTGAAAAGTGAAATTCTAGTCAAACTGTTCAATCTTTGACTTTTAAACTTCAAATTTAAATTATATAAAATCTTAAATTTTATTTTTTATTATGAAAATAAATGTAATAACTTGAAAACTGCTTTTTGTTTCGTTGAATACGGAGTTAAACTGTAACAGTTATGTATATTTCAATATTGAGTGCAATTTGTTTTATTCTGCAATTTTGTTATTTTAAATTGTATAAATTATATTTTTTTTGTCATATTTTATTTTAATATGTGTTAATATGTTATTTTATGTATACCTTTATCTTTTATTATTTTTAAAGTGATAATATAATTTGTCCAAAGTTTACTTGAATTTATTTCAATTTATAAAGCCTAGTTTCCATTTTTCTGCTATTTTCTTCATTAAAATTATATTTAATTAAAATTTATTTATTTATTTTGTGAATTCATTTTTATTTTGTGTTCTTATCTTTATTTATAAATACTTTTCAAGTACATAAAATTTTTCCAAAGTTCATTGCATTTATTTTTCATATTTTCAAGACTAGTTGCAATTTTTGCTGTTTTACTTAATTAAATTATATATAATTAATAATTAATTAATTTATTTTTGTTTATTTACTAAATTTTCATATTTTATCTGAGTTTATATATATATTTCAGTTATTTAAAAATTAAAAAGAAAATAGAGGAAATTTGAAGAGTTTTAAACTTTTGGAATTCCTAAGCCTTTTCATTTCCCGACCTTTCCTTTCCTCAACTCCATTCTTTATGATTTTTGGCCGTACCCTTCTCTATTCTTTTCAGCTGCATCCTCTTCTCTTTTTCATGAAAATTTCATCCAATTCTCAAGAAAAAAACTCACGGCCATCATTGAGCAAAGATTTGGGTAAAATTCATCTTCTTCCTCCTTTGTTTTCTAGTTTTTCTATTGATTTTGCATATGTTCTCTACCTTCATAGCTCCACTCCTCCTCAACCAGATCTGGTCCGACCTCCACCACCCCTTTCTCTGATCATTACCCACCCTACTACACCACCAAGGCAGGCCAAGAACATCCATGGCAAGGAGCACCACCAAAATCAACAAAAACCACCACATATTACACTAGCCGAGCCTAGATTGTTAGCACCACCTTCTACCACCATTTGCCGCCACTACCACCACCACCACCACCTCTGACCTGACCTCCACCCTCTGCCACATCATCCACCATCACCAGCACCCACTGGCCGTGACCCATGACCTCTGGCCGAACCTATTTGTGCCAAAGATGTGAGGTTATGTTGCATTGTTTAGCCTTGAACACCTAGTTTTTGCACCTAGACTTCACCACTTTGTTAACGCATGCTAGGCCGACCCTATGGAACCCAAAACCAGATCCAAACCCACCCCTTAGCCATGCATTTCAGATCTGGAGCTGAAGCATAAATGGTAGAAAGCAAGTGCAAACACTTTGGTTTTGTTTTATGCAGTTGTTCCTAACATTGTTTAGTGGCATCCTGTTTTGAAACTTATGTTTTATATATTTGTTTTGTGTAATGTTTTCAAGGGATATAGCTTTGGCTCTCCCAATCTCAAATCATTGTCGTGCTTTCGTACCTCTGGAAATCTTTGTTGTGTGTTTGTGGTTGTCATCTCCAGCTTGAACAAGTGAGTAATTCTCACCAGACGATGTGTACTTATATAACTAGTAAACTGACACCATTTGAATCTGTAATGTATATCATCATGTTATATATGCTTATATTATTATCATATGATGTTCACACATGCTTATACACCTGTTATCTCTTATGTTACTGTTATATCATGCTATTCTGTTATTTATATCAGTTTATCACACTGCAAGTTCCCTGTAGATTAGAATCACTATGGGTTGAAATGATACATACCCGAACGGACTTTAGAATAAGGGAAAATCGTTATGGGCTGAAATGATAGGCCTGAGCGATTTTCAAATTCATTTATTTTACTTGGGATTGCGGGTTTGAAATGATAGAACCCGGTTTTTCTTTGTAAACTGCGGATTGAAATGATACATATCCGTATCACTTGACCTAGGCTAGAAAATTATATACAGACCCGTGGTATATATTTTTTTTTGAAATTTCTAAAATATTTTAAAAATGTAAATATTATGATATTTTGATTTAAACTTTATTAAAATGATTTCTATAAAATATTTGTGATTTTCTACAAATTAAATAAGTGAATTAAGTAAATGGTGAAATAGAATTTGAAATATAAGTAATTTTTGGAATTTATGATTTTGTTTATAAATGGAATTTATGTAAAGTATGAAGATATGACAAATTTGATTTAAAAGATGAATTTAATGATTTTTATTAAGTAATAATAATTTTTAAAAGTGTTAATGATTTTGTATAAATTAAAATATGGAATAAATGAATGTTTAAGTTGAAATTTTTGAAATATAACTTAAATTGGGAAATTGTAAATTTTGTTAAAAGTGAAATTTTAATTAAGTAAAATAAATGGAAATAAGTTATATTTTGGAAATTTAAACTTAGTTGTTAAGTTAAGAATTTAATTAAAGAAATGAAAATTTAATTGTTATTTAATTTGACTTTTGTATGGAAACTTGACTTTATAAAATCATAGAAATAAAGGTATTTAAATGATTGTTTTAAATGTGAAAATATATGATTTTATAAGTTAAAATGATTTATATTAAAGGTTAATTATGTGTGAAATTGTAAATAAAACTCCGAATATGATTTGACAGTATTTTTGAAATGTAATGTAAAGATATTACAACATTGGAAAATGTTGTAGTTGTTTTAAATGAACCAAATAGCAAATTTGAACTAAGGGTTATTATAGCACTTTGTTAGTGCTATAGTTGTTAAATTTAACTAAAATTTTAATTGAAACTAAATTAAGATATTGCAGCATTTAAATGCCGTCTTTTGTTAATGAACTGTTTTTAAACATAACATTTCGTAGCATTTTCTAAGTGCTGCGAAAGTTGAATTTTCTTTGTTTAATAAATTCAAATGAATAAATGATCTTTGAAAAAGATTAAATTTTGGAAATTAAATATTTAATTATTAAATATAATGAATTGACTTTAAATGATTTAAATGGAATAGTTGATTTGGGAAATACAACTATTTTGAAATGTGATTAAATGGTATTTAAATTTAATTTAAATAAATGATGTTTGAAATGATATTAAATCTTGGAATGAATAGATGAAGTTTATATTAGTATGAAAAAATATTTGGTTGACTTGTAATTTGAATCTATTTAAAAGATATTAGAATTATGAAATATAGGATAATAAAGCTTTGGAATTTAATTTATAATTTGAATAGTTATTTTATGGATTAAATCTATATTTGAAATTTATAAGATTTGAAATGGTCTATGGAAATTTAATTGAAATAAATGATTGAATTGAATTGAAATTTTGGAAATTTTCATACTTGATTTGAAAGTATAATAAGTACACTTTTAAATGGTTTAAATGAATTATTTTGATTGAAATATAAACTATTTAAAAGGTGACTTGAAATGATATTAAATGAATGATATCTTTAAATTTAAAAAGTATTTAAAGTTGAATATTTAGATTTGAACTCAAATTATATTTTGATATATTAAAATGATTTGAAATGAAGTTTTGGAGAGATATGATATTTCGATATATTAAAATGATTTGAAATGAAGTTTTGGAAAGATATGATATTTCGATATATTAAGATGATTTGAAATGAAGTTTTGGAAAGATATGATATTTTGATATATTAAAATGATTTGAAATGAAGTTTTGGAAAGATATGATATTTTGATATATTGAAATGATTTGAAATGAAGTTTTGAAATGGTATGATACTTTAAATATATTGAAATGGTTTGGAATTGATTTAATCTTTATTTTGATAAAGATTTGGATTTGAAATGATATTCTATTTTGAAGTATAAACTGTTTTTAAATTATAACCACGGGTTATAATAACGATTGGTTGTTAAAGAGACCGGGATTGGATATGGACTCTCTGTCGATACCGAAAACCACTTTGACAACTGTGTACGCGGTGGAGTTTCTAGAATGAAGTAGGATGGTGGCGACGATCCTAAGGTATATGCGTGGACCCAACTCCCGTGAGTTGGCATAAAGTGGCTAAAACAGGAGCGATCTCGGACCAGTGAGGTAACACCTCTTATCTGACACACTTCTTCGATACCATTCTATTACTTTGTGATTTTTGGTGGCCACCCTTGATTTGGGAGTGTTGTTCGAGGTGGAGCGGTAGTGGCTGCTATGCGTTTCCATTAGTCCGTGTGCGTAATTGGTATATCTACCCTGGCATTGCCTTGTGTGCCGTGTCACCTACCATATCGAACCCACTACGATTTTGGTTTAAAGATCCAACCGCGTTAAGGTTCACCATCCCCTTAACGCTATTTTCTATATGATTATACTTTACTAATTAGACACTACTGTATATAGCGTATATTACTATATAGTAAATAGTTTAACGGATCCTTAGAGGATGGGCGGTCCCAAGCATCTTCTAAGTTACTTGTACCTTTATTACAGTTCACTTGAGTTGGTTTATATTGTATAAGTATGTATGTCCTGACTCGAGTGTTTGTATTTTTATTTACGCTCGGGTCAGCCTGAGTATTCATAGATTTGGATTCCACTTTCTGGAGATTGGAATCCCTGGAGATTATCTGCTTATCTAGTTTTATCTATCTCAGTTCTGTTGTTCTATTCAGCTTGTAGTTGGTTATCATATTGAGACTTCTGTTGTATTTCATTTCTTCTGTTATATCTTATGTAACTCTGATATATTTATATAGTAGCTTCATGAACTACTATTTCTTTTACTTCCACTGCATTATTTTACTCCGTGTCTGTGATCTGTGATTATATTTATTTACTGTATATTCTGAGATTTGCCAAATTTTATTTACAATGCGGTATTTTGAGTAATTCAAGTCCGACATGTGCGGATGCGAATGGTTGAAAATATTGGGTCGTTACACTTTGACTCCATTGACGATAATGGTGGATATGCTTGTTTTAAGAATAAGGTCGATCCAACAGACCCATCTATCATTGAAATCCTAGCTTTTAGGGTATCTAAAAGGTAACACCAACCTATTGAGTCAAAAAAATTGGCAAAATATAATTTTAGGTGTGCGTAAGTGGTTTTATTTTTATGACAGTAACTGATGAATTCTTATGCAGGGGCCACCCCATCCATTATTTTCCTTTGTGGTATAAATACCATTTGCGAGTCATCAATTAGATTGTCCATTTTACTTTTCAACCTATTTGTTAGCACCTTAGTGATTATTATTAAATAAGAAGTTAATTAGTTATTTATGTCTAAAATCAGTAGGTTCCTCAGATTTCTTAATCTTAGGTATTAGGATGGCATCAACAAAGTTAAATTTGCTTAATTGAAGATTTCCATTGTAATTACTTTGAATAAACTCATTATGTCATTTTTAATTATATGCTAGAATTTTAGTAAAAAATCATTAAGAAGCCATCTAAGCTTGGGGCCTTATCACTAGACATACCCTTAATTACCCCCAAACTTCTTTACATTGAAATAGTAATTTAAATCTCTTAGGGAAGTTACAATTTCCAAGTGTAATGTATTCCAATATACAGAGGTTCTATGTTTATATTTGTTGCCGTAATTTTTTTTGAAATATTTAGTAAACATGTTGTTAAGATTTTGTTGTTCCTGAAATTCAAACTTACTCAATTTGATAGTGTTAAGTCTTTGCCTACTATTCGCTGTTCAATAAAATAATTTAGTGTTATCCTCCTCCTTGAGCCATTGGATTCGAGGCCATTATTTCCACATGATTTCTTCTTTATCCATAATCATATATAAATGTTTTTGAAAATCAGCTATATATTTGTTTATTTCTTAGTTGAGAGGTATACATTCTCTTAACTTATTCAATTCTAATATCTCATTTAAAATCTTACCTTTTCTGGTTTTAACATTACAAAAATATTATTATTCCAATTCTTTTAAACGTTTTCTAAGTTCATGAATTTTGAAAACAAATCTTTTCGCCGCATTATCAAAATTGCATACGTACATAAACCTCAATTTAGATATAACTAAATTCTTGAAGTTCTCTTCTCTTAGCTACATTTTTTCAAATTTGAAGGATTTAATATTTTTTAATTGATCTTGATTGTTTAATAAAGTAGGACCCGATCAGAGATGATACTAGAAAGACCTTGCATTTTAATTGAAGGAAAATTGTTCTCCCATTCCTACTAATAAAGATTTTTCTAAGACGGCCATCGAGGGTATCTTTACCATTTGATACAAGTCAAAATCCTACCCAAGAGAGGTAAATCTATCAAGTTGTTAAGGTTTATTAAGTCATTAAATTGTTCTATATCAGAGTAGTCGCACTCCTATGACAATCTTTATCCAATGAATCCTATTACATTAAAGTCCCCTCCTATGATCTAAAGACCAAAGGAGAGATGCATAAAGTCGGTGCATTCTTACCAAAGGGTGCGCCTAATGGTTCAATCAGTTGGTGCATAAGCATTGGTGATATTGATGATTGAGTTATCTTGTAAGTCATATAGTATGGCATGTAGCGAATGTATGTTAGGGATAGATTGTAGTAGTTTATATTTTTCTTCCTTCCAAAAGTCATAATGCCCACTGAGCTACCGTTAGCGCCAAAGAGGACCCAACCTCTGTATAAGTCATATAGAAGGTGAATCTTTATGAAAGGAAAATTCTGAATTTGTTCACATTGTTTATCATGAAAAAAGAGATTGGAAAAATACATTCAAGAAAGGGTTATTTGTGAAATTAGTGAGAAAAATACTAATATTGATTTTCTACTTTCATAAAGAGGGGATTCTTATTATTAGTCACCCCACTAAACTTAGAGGCGGATATGGAATAAAACCTAAGCGTTACCTCCTTTTCAACTTAGATTTATCCAAAATCATAAAGAAAATCTAAACTTTTCTAAGTGCATTGAACAAGCACGCTCTTCTTTACGTCATATTTAAGTTTAGAGGCAAGTCATGGAGTTTTCAAGGTATATAAGCATATGGAATTTTGGCTTATGCTTCAGAAGTGGAGGAGTAAGAGAAGAAATGGATTATGATAAATCAAAGCGACACTTTTGGTGAGATATTTAATAAAAAACCCACATTTTTAGTTGGAGGAGTGCTTTAATAATTTTTCTTTATGTTTGGATTTAAATTCATATGGACAAAGCATATATTGGATTTCATGGCTAAATGTCTACACAATGTTTGAATTGTGTTAGAAAATGCAAAGTGAATGAAATTTGGAGCAAAAATATGAATTTTTGAATGGTGGGTTCTTAGAGGTGATGTGATGATCGAAGGTGGTGCTAGAGAGGATAATTGTTGGAGTTAGGATAGGTGGCAGAGGCTATTGGAAATGGGTCAGTGCACAACAGAAGTTATGGGTGAATTTCAATTTTTTTTACCTTGTTGAGTCTTTATTGGGCCTATAAAGCCTAATTTATTTTGAATATTTTCAAATTCCTTTAAATAAAATCTTTATTTTATTCAAATTTATGATATAGTTTTATTTTATGTAATTATTATTACATTATATATAGTGTATCATAACATGCATACACACACACACACATATATATATATATATGTATGTATGTATGTATATATATGTATGTATGAATTGTGTTAGAAAATGCAAAGTGCAAGATATAACAAGCCCGTGTATAAGTGCTGAGATTTACATTGCAATGGACATGTTAGCTCAGCTAGTCTACAAATATATTGTCCGAATGTATGTTTATATACTTTAATTTATATATTCAAAACATAATATAATATATATATGTAAACATATATAAACTATGTTTTATTTAAATAATTATATATATATATACACACACATACATATATATAGAATTTTAACATTGTAATTTTTAGTTATATGTGTATATTTTAAAATATTTATAATTATATTAAAATTAATTTTTTAAAAGTCGAGAGCAATATGTGAATGTATAATTTTTTTTAATACATATACATATATTAAATATATATTTACATATATGCATATAAATATTTTTTAGCAAAGCTAGCCGACATTTAAAATGGGCCATCTACGTATATAAATGAATGAGAAAATATGTGTTAAGTACATGCATCGGAACAACTAAAGGTAATGAAACGCAAGAGGGTGGCAAATATATCAAACTACTAAACAACCACAACATATGAGTTAGTCCTCCTACAAAGAGGAAGAGCCACTCCCCTCACTCAAAGGAATAAGTCCAATAACATGAAGGAACCTATAAAATGTAATGCTAAAGAAGGAACAGATTCAACAAAATCAGGGCAGTAAAGGAATTTCTGATTCCAAGAGTCATCCCCAAGAAGAGAGCGATTGAAACCACCAAACTGACCAAGCACCATAAGAGTAAGACCCTCCCCTTCAACATGATGAACTAGCCTTCTATCCTCTTTAAGTCCACCAACAAACTTATAAAAGCTACCATCTTTCAGGTCAAGCCGCATTTTAGAAGGCCATGAAGCTATGCTATTTTTTAGGCCAAGCCGCATTTCAAAAGCTACATTTATATATGTATATAAATGATATAAATATATATATATTTATATATATATATATATACACACACACTAAAACTTTCAAAATAATAAGAATATATGTATTAGAATACACACACACATATCAAATGTTGCGCACGGCAAATCTTTTTTTGATTTTAAAATATATTTTAAATAAATATCCTTACGAATAATGTTTAAATTCAATGTAAAATTAATTTCAAAATATATTTTGAGTTATAAATTTTTTATAAGAAATCTAAGTGATATTTTGATGTTTTAATGTTTAAAATGTAATTTTACAATTTAAAAATTAATTTTAAAAATTAATTTAATATTCGGCTATTTCTAAAATATTTAAAATAAATAAATAAAAAGTTTTTATTTTTTCTAAAGTTTATCTAATACTAATTAAATTTTATAAAAATATAAAATATAGATTTTATATTTTACATCTATTTAAATAATTAATTTCATATTAATTAATTTAATATAACATTTAAAAATAATAATATGTATATAAAAATTATTTTATCTCTGCTAATTTTTTTATACATATATAGTACTAATTATATTAAAGTATAAAATCGCATTTTACATATAGTAAAATGTGATATTAAATTTATAAAGTTTATATGTATTATTAACTATTGTATATTAATTAGTAAAATAATAAAAATTCATTTTTTTAATTGAGCTATGCCTCTTAAAGGTATAAAAATGACATAATTTTTTTTAATATAAAATTATAAACATATAACCAATCTAATTATGATAATATATTTGTATATTTGAATCATCACCTAACTAAAAATATACATAATATAATTATTATATATATGCATTGATATTCATAAATAGATTAGAAATATACCTTATATCCAATGCCTATGAATACATCTTTAAAGAATGATAAGGCTCCTTGAATTGGTCTTCGATCCAGTAGAGTACTAGTCCTTGAACCAAGGTCCATCGGCTATCAAATAGCACTTGACTTGATTTGAACTTGAATTAATGAAAGTCAAGAAGATTAATTTTATCCAAATCTAGGAGATTTTTTGAGGCTTTAAAAAGTCAAGCAAAAGATGAGGGTAGAGATCTTTATATAGAGGAAGAGAAGAAGAAAAGTTAGGATCTAATCTTTACCCATTCTCTTTTCATCCTGGCCATCCAAATCACAGCTTCTCTAAGCCATTTTTTTAGCCGCTTATAACCCCCATAATGGCCGAACAATCCAGCCCTCTTAATGGGCTTTAAACCCATTTAGAGTCTAAATAAAATATTATGCAATTAAATCCAATTTAACGCTTATCGATATCGTGTATCGATTAATATATTTATAACTGTTATACATATATTTAATAATATTTATTCATCAATTCAAAAGCAAATTTTATAATTAATATTTCATGAATATTAATTAATTCAATTAATTTATAAAAATTACAAATTAATTAAATTGTTTGGTCAAAGGAGAATTCATCGTTTTGGTTGTGTGACTCGTATAACACTCCGTAATTTTAAAGATAATTAATTAAAAGGAGATTAATTAATAAATAGTAAAGTCAAAAGATAAATTTTTACATGCATCCAAATGTGGCTACGAAACTTGCATCGTTAGGTTCGTGGCATTTTTTAATTAATTTTCATATATAAAGTTTTTTGATCGAAGTTCAAACAAAAAAGTTATCGGCGTTTAAATTTTTGAATTGGAAATGATTATATACATAATTAAGAAAATAAAAATAATTATCTAAAGTTAATTACCATTAGTTATAATTAACTGATGGTTAACATTACTAAACCTATAAGAATAATTAACTTTAGTGGAAATCGATTAAGAATGGAGTGAATATTGATAAAAGGAAATTAATCAACGTAATCAAACGGCGGATGATAATTAATAAAATATAATGACCGATCGACCTCTAACATGGGTTGGTTGACTGATAGGGGGCGATGGTCGACCAGTTGGGATGTCGAATGTGAAATTGTGATGTGGCCGAACAACCCAGCTTTAAAATAATTTAATCTAACGTCTCACATTGATTCGAACCCCTATAAATGCAGGCCTAACCCCTCACTTTTCTTCTTATATTTTCCGGAGCAATGATGGAGCTCTGCCATTTTCTATTCTCCACAAATTCTTAATTCTAAACATAGTTATAGTATACATATGTACAAGTGAAGAATAATAGAGGATTATTAAGAAGAAGAATAAGGTTGAATCAAATCGTCAAAGGCAAACTATAAATCCAAATCGAAATTTGAATTAAATCCCAATCTCTTCTTTGATCTAGATTTCTGATAGACATATGTATGCTTGCGGTATATGTATTCCAATTAGGAGAAAAAGGGAGTCGAATTGAATAACAGGGATTAGATCTAGAGATCTGGAAAGCTAAAGAGGTGAGTGAGAGAAAATATATTTTTATGATTTATATCATTGTAAATCTATTCTTGTATGCCAAAAATGTAAACTTAGAGTTGTAGGCCTAGTTGTATACATGTAATGAATTTATAAATCCTTCCTATATATTCTGTGATTAATAACTTAATTTTAATATTGCATGCATGTGAAGCTTGAAAATATTGGGTAGTAGCTGTCCTTGAATTTGATAAATTATGTGGTAATTCCGGATTTGTAGATTGAATGACTTACACAAGTAAAATGTAAATTTAAAAGTTATCATAATTTATTATGGGGGTTTAAGTAGTATTTTAATTCATTGGAATGCAGGGTATTGCAATGTAAATTTCTATAGATTATCAAATTCAGATTCATAAATAAGAGTGTAACGTTTAAAATAATAAGAAATACGCCTAAATGAAAGAGATGCATAAAATAGGCATATTTACCATATTTTGTACTATTTATTTCAATACGTATGAAAAGATTTCTAATAATTCCAAACGTAACACAAATTCTCTTTATGGATAAAATATAGAAATTTACTATAATGATTCGCCTTTTCAACCCCCGAATGTCGATACTAATACATCCACGGTATTCACGTGCCGAGCACCCAAGTGTTGGAAAGACGAAAAGTTATTGTGAAATAAAAAGTAAAAGAAAACGAACAAGGAAGAAGGAACATAATATTAGAATCTCACAACGGAATGATCATACATAATATCAAAAGATAATATAAATTGTCATCCTAAGATACAAAGATTTTAGAGTTATGGTAATCATCCTGGACAGTTATAATAACCTATCTTCACAAATGCTGATGATACAAACAAAGTAATGCAGCGGAAATAAATACTATGATAGGTAGAACTCCAACTCTTCTCCAGAACCTCCAAAGTGTCCACAGCTAAATCTGGAAACATACACGGGGTTGACCCAAGCATTAAAAGAAAATAACACCTAGATTAGTCGGTAAACCAGCGTGAGAAACATAGATCAAATAGATTTTTAACATTATAAAAAACTTTCAAAATAAAGGCATCTCGTAAGACCATGTTGACATAAACACGGACGGGTTTTTACCTTAAGATAACCAAACCGTTTATAGAGAATCCAGTGATATTATAATAATGTCTAAGGTTTAAAATAAATATTAATCATAGCCGAAACACTGATTACTTTCCAGCACAATAGGGGTACAACCAAAATTGATAAGGAACATTTGCATAATGGATTTTCCCATGAAGATCTCTTTGGGGAAGCCGAATCTGAACTCCATGCACAAGGATCAAAATATACCTTCCAAGCACTGTATATCTCTAGATAAAATACACCATAAGGTAAACACAAAGGCCCATGTCCGAACATAAACATGAACAACATGAACCAAATACCATCAACTCCCACGCGCAGCATCGATAAGCATACTCTAGTTCTGGAATTGACAATATCCAGTCGTGGGACTGCAAAACCCCAGATTGTGCATCCTACTCTATCTTTAGCCATTTCCGATGTTAAGGTTACGTTCGGCATCTTTCACATGAGTCTTTAACACTTGAACAGAACATGGATCCTCAAATGGATTCCTATATCTCGAAAAAATCATGAATTCCCAAATGAATTCCCATATCTCAAACAGATCATGAATCACTACATCGATTCGAGCATCTTGAACAGATCTCGAACCTCCATATAGGTTCCCCTGCATAAGTCTTCTGACAAATGCTAATGATGTCCTCTCTCTTGGGGTACTCCTGAAGATAGACAGTTTCACACGATAGCATCATTTGAAATGTTAATGCTGACCTCTCCCTTGGACTTAACCTTAGGATAAACAGTTCAACTATATAACATTCCACTTCACAACCGCTTCCAGAACATAGATCACATACTAGTTTTGAAGTGGTATTCGATAAGTAGAACATTTACTAATCCCGGTCTCTTCAAAACCAATCGATGAATTTTTCGGTTAACTCAATTTCGATTCTCTCAGTAGTAAGCGAAAGCTAGAGACGTTTCGTACCAATACTCCTCCCCAAAGTTCTTACTGGTATGAAATCGCGAATCCTTTAGATAACTTCTTAAATCATATTAGGTCAATTCCGATAGTCGACTAATCGACTATCTAGTATAAGATAGATGTTTCTAGATGGAAACCAAGTTTTGTTTACTTTCCATAAACGAATAAACATATAAAACACTATCATCGTCCAAAACACAATCAAGCCACATAAAGTATGATTAAATTACTTAAGTAACTCCTAATCCCTTTCATTTAATGAATCCTTCTTATTAATTAAAACTCCTTTATTAGTAAAATTCATTTA
Source organism: Allium fistulosum (assembly GCA_030737815.1). Classification (NCBI taxonomy): domain Eukaryota; kingdom Viridiplantae; phylum Streptophyta; class Magnoliopsida; order Asparagales; family Amaryllidaceae; genus Allium; species Allium fistulosum. The sequence continues at coordinate 636,080,089 of CM060907.1, read as the reverse complement.
CCTAATAAAATTCTACTTTTTCTATCTTTTTCCAAAAGATTCCATTATTTATTATTTCCTTCAAAATATCCATTTTATAGATATAAGTACTTTCACAAATTCATTCAAACGGTTTAAGACGAATGTTATTCAAACATTATCATTATAAACCCAAAACCATTTCACTTTTTCTTATCTTCAAATAATTCTTTTAAATATCTATTTACATCCCTAAGTTTAATCAAAATGGGTTAAAGACGAATGTGATTAACACGTTGTCATAACAAACCCAAACCATTTTCCTACTTGTTATTATCTTTACAAACCTTTGTTTTTAAAAGTCTAAGTACTTTGCAAACTTATTTAACCATATTTTAACACTTTAAAATATTACCCAAGGGTTTGAAAATAAATGTTACTAAAACAATATTTACGACAAACCCAAAATCACTTTGCTATCCTATTATCTTTAAAACTCCATTTTAAAAATCTAATCAATTTCAAAAGTGTAGTTAGATGGGTTAAACAAATATTGTACAAACACCGTTACTATAAACCCAAAATCACTTTTATACTTGTCATTTACTTTAAAACATCCCTTTAAAGCTCTGAGTTCTTGTTCAGTCAAGTTCAGTATGGACCAGTTAACTGTCAAGTTCTAAAGATGATTGCTTATACAAATCATGATTCGTATGCTTAACTTTTTTCTGACATTATCAACTTAACCATTCCTCGTTCAAGAGTGAAGCCAGGTAAGTTTTGGCACCGTGTGAAGACCCAACTTTCTACCACCAGAAAGTTGCATCATCTTTAAGAAAGAAAGGGGTGAGAAATAGAAAGGATAAAGAAGAAAGAAGAAAACAACATCAGAATCTCAACAGCGGAACGAATGAAATATAATATATCACATAAGAGATTACATAGTATCATATACATCAGAGTTACACAGATAATACATCACATACTAGACAGTTATAAACACCTATCTAGTTAATACAACTCGATACAACTCAAAAACAACACAGAGATACCAACACAGCGGAACACTATATATATCTACAACGCTGAAGCCTCCTGCTCCATTGCTCCTCCACAATTCGTCAAAGCTAACCTGAATCCCTTGGCTACTCGTAAAAATTTGAGTACCCGAGAGTTAAAAAAAAAACAGAAATAAACTCCGGGTCAGACATGGGTCAGGTATGAGTAATAGGTTAAAGTTGCTTAACTTTGAAAATCCTTTGAAAACAAAAGGTATCACGTAAGACTTCCCACACATAAACATGGAAAAGTTTTTACCTTACGCTAACCAAAACTTTGATAGGAAATTCTATGATATTATAATAGGTCTAGGGTTTTCAAGTAAATAAGAAATAGCTGAAATTGTTACATCTATTAAATTCCAGCATACTAGGTTTACAATCAAATCCGATGGCGCTTATTGGATTTTGGATTCCATACAATGGCAGGGCTACTGGGATACCGCCCGTCACAGTACCTGGCCTAGATCAGCATACCGAGGAGTACGCCCGCTCCCCTGCAACACAAAGACAGAACCATCCCTTACTGGACAGTCCCAAACAAGACAACCCCGGCAGTTGGAGCTCAAAACTGCCCACACAGCCGAAATAAAAAGGGACATCTAGACAGGGGTATATCTCGCTCTCAAGTGGGTGCGACCCACGAAGCCTTGCTGCACCTCCCCTGTTTTAGCCATTCCCGGTTGATGAGGCTTGAGGTCACGATTACCTTAACAGAACTCATCACTTAGAATGCTCATCGTCCACCTGACGATGTTCTGAAAGCATTCAATCCATACAAGTTCGTTCTGGGTTCGAACGAAACCGAAGGCATTATCTCGTTACACTCATTTTGGAATCACCCTCAGAGTTAACAACAATAACCCTTGCACTCTGAATCTTCATGTTCACTTGAGATTCACGACCTACCGTAAATTTGGATCGATGTGGTTTTCGGATATCCAAATCTGGAAACCCGATCCCGGTCTCATCGAAATCCAAACCGTATCTTTTAAGGCCAAGTTGTTTTAAAGTTAAAACAATTCATTTCATTATCTATATACACACAGACAGATAATTCACAATATCACAAATAGATAATCTACAATATCATAGACAGATAATCTACAATATCATCATAAATAGATAATTCATATCACAGCATTACTTATCTCATATCTGAGATTTCAAACCATTCAAGGCAAACAATATCATCCATCATACATACGCAAGGATAAATGATCACACCATTGATAATTAATTTAAAATGAATTAAATTAATTACCTTATCTCTAATTAATTTAAAGTAAATTAAATTAATTACTTCATCATTATCAAACTTGCTTATATCCCCATTAATTAATTATCAATCAATTAATTAATCATCATCCAATTATTCATTTTAAATTAATCATCCCTGATTAATTAACTTTTATTACATTCAAATAATTATCTTTTAATTAATTCCATAAATTATTTATCTTTAACCAAATACAGTAACTAATCCTTTAATTACTTCATTTATTAATTAACTATAATTAATTACATTAATTCTTAATTAATTACATTAATTAATTACTCAAAATTACTTATTATTGATTAATTTGCCTGTAAAGACCCGCAAATCCGTCTTCCGAAAACCCGACACTGCTACGTCCACTGTAGCAACTGCCGAACAATCGGATGGCGGAAACGCGAACTTTAATGTTTAAAAGAAGAGGAAGAAGAAAAGATAGAAGAAAAAGAGAAGAAAGAAGAAGAACAACAGAATACACATCAGAACAGAAAACAATATCAGAATCTTACACATCGCAGCGGAACAATATATAATAGATAAATGAATATCATTTAAAAACAGAAGAATTATATCTGTTATTACATTACATCACATCATATCATCAGAGTCAATAGACAACAATGGACAGTTATATAACTTGTCCTCATACAGAATACACAGCGGAATAATTAATATCAGATACAAATACTACGTCTCGTCATCCAGAATATCTCCAAGCTCCAGAATATCCAGAATATCCTGATAATATAACTCTAGGCTGCCCGTGTGGAAATAGTGGGCACCCAGAGTTTAGAAGGGAACAATAAACTCCGAGTTAGTCATGGTGACTGGTGTGAGATCGTAAAACAGTTATCTTTAAAATAAACAGGAATATTTTTAAAGTCAATTCACAATGCTTTTGGAAAATGAAACTACCATAAGACCTCCCGTCACACACACAATGCAAACGCAGAATTGGAGGAGATTTCTTCTTATGATAGTCAAAGATGCTTACTACGCAAAAAATCAAATTCTTTTTTATATTATTATTAGTGCATAGTGAGAAAACATTTCGAAAGTATAATATTAATCTTAGCCAGCATAGGCATTCCGCACTTATGCCTACTATAGCTACCATCCAAACAGTGGTGACCACCATAAGTGAATGATAGGTTCGACAACTAAAACCGTACAAGTGTCGTATTGTTTCTTTGGATTTCCAACAAATGGCCAGGCTAAGGAACTTCCTATCCACGATGGGTACGTCCCTGGAATAGACGACCCGAGAACCTAACCGGATCTCTGCCAACACAAGGCCGGGTTACCTCTGCAAAAATAGGTAACTACTGACACGCGTATGCCATCCCCCGATCGTCACCGATCTTCCCGAGGATCCCCGATTTGCAACAAACCACATAGATAATAATAATGCAGTAACCACAGAGGTTAAGTATCTGGGCTCCATACCATGATACCACCTTTATCCAGAAGGAATGACATACACTAAGGGGCGCTACTCCCTAGATCCTTGCCGCATCCTTCCTGTTTCGACCATTTCCGGGGTGTGAGGCTCGATGAAGTCTGTCCACAAAGCTACGCTTTCTCAAAAAGCCCTGCTTCGGGTCAAACAAAAATGATCAACCTATGATCACAAAGATATAAGATCAAACAAATGATCATATCGCAAATGATCAAACACTGACCATTTCACAGCAACACTTAGTATGCCACGTTACCAAATTGGGATATATCGCTGATAAATTTCAACTACATAACCTCTGAGCTCGTACGTCTCAGAAAAGGGTGTTAAGCTAAGAGAATAAATTCTCCGCCACCAACAGAAATGTATTTGAAAGAAATCAGCTTTATATCTCAAATTGTAACGTCAGACACACATCCATACAAGTCTGTTTCGGGATCGAACAGAACCGAAGGCACTTCTCACGAAGCCCTTGCATTTCCGGATAATTTCCAATCACGTCAGGACTTCCCGTCACTAAGGGTGATAAAACCTCTAAATCGAAGATCAGTCGATGTAGAGTAACTCGACGGTAATCCTTCCGTTTTCAAAAATATCCGGTCTTCAACACCGGTCTTCGAATGCAATTCATAACGACGTATCACATATTCGGAATGGGTTATACGACCCCATGGTCCTTTCCCGGCTAACCCGAATAGTGAGCGCTTATTCAAAAATAAGTGTGGCATTCAAATTCATCCAATTCACAACAAATACCTACTCAAGGTAATTATTGATAGTCGGTTATTTAACTATCAATAAAGATGCGCAACATCATCAGATTCCAAATAATTCTCCAAATTATTTTTATCTTCCAAAATATCTTTACTAGATATATAATTTCCACACTTAACCGTTTGAAAACAAATTTTCAAATATTCACTTTTCAATTTATCTTTAAAAGATAAAATCTCTAAACAGTTCACTTCATATTGGAAAAGCATTTCCATACTTATTTAAAAATAAGTAATTCACAAATCATTTATTTTCAACACTTAGAAAATATTCGATATACTTAAATCAAATTAAGTATATATTCATTCTTTAAGGAAATCATAAATTTCAACATCTATTTGAGTCAAAACGAATGTTGCGTAAAACATCGTTACGACGACTCGAAATCACTAGTATAGGGATTCGGATTTAGATAGATATATAAATCCCAATACTACATCAAAACATTTCCTTTCGGAAATCATTTACTATAACAACAGTGTTATAGTCCACCATTTCCTTAAATTTCTCGAAAACGTCTATTTCAACAAGAACTGCGGAAATCTCTGCTTTCGATTTATAATACATTTTAAAACATCTTTAAAATGTTTAACTTCATTTTTCAATATCACTTTCCCAAAACAGTATCCATTTTACTTAACAATATATTCACTGTCCAAAATCGTGAATATACTTCACTAACCACATTTCAATATTTTCTACCCATTTTTTTATTTCAATAATTATCCACTATCCAAAATCGCGGATATATCTCCTTTATTAAACTTCTATGTTTAACCTATCAATTTCAATTGGTTTTGGATTTATAAAACAATGTTTATAAATTTCACCTTTTATATTTTATCACAACTTCGATTTGTAAATCTCCTTTATTAACAAATTCGATCAATATTTCATTTGTAGGCAAAAATCCAATTTATAAGTTAATTCCTTATAAATCTTCTATTCTACAATTTCATTCATTTTAACTTCACAATTTTAAAATTCTATAAGATTCATATCTTCACTTATAAAAAACTCGTTTTAAAATTCCAAAAATTTTAATTGATAAATATATCAATTTTTCTGTACATCTTTTATAATACTTTAAAAATCTCAATTTAACCCATTTTACAATTAAATCAACTTTCATTTCAAAAATCACACTTTGGTTATATTTCACCAAAAATCTTAACTCTTATAACTTTAAAATTCTAGACGTTTATTTTTCTGAAATAAATCAATTCAAAAATTCGATAAACGACTACTTTTCAAAAATCACTTTAAAATCTTTTTAAAATAAAAGTCGTTATTTTTACATTTCAAAACTGAATCCGATGATGCAACAACACCAATCAGTCCATCACAACAGTCAATATCATATATCAATATGATAACAGAATATATCAAAATATCTGTAAATAAATAACTACTGGTGAGGAATCCAGTCGGATCCCTCCAACCTGTTTCCCTGCATCCAAAGATGTTAGCACAATACCAATTCCGCTCCAGTATGGAATTATCGCGGTATATGGGTTTTATAAAAATCCGCTTACTAACGGCGCAATAGGGTCTCATCCGCTATGCGAGGCGGGAAATCAATCAATCTAATATATACATATGCCAATATGTATATATTGATATATATATATATATATAGATATATATCCTACTATATCTAATATCACATCCAAACAGTCAATCATCAATCAATAACTGTAAAAGAAAATCCACTTTCATTTGAGTGAGAAGATCTCACCTTGATTTTTAATTCTGATTTCAGCGTTTATTTCGAATAAAATTAAACGGACGTTTAATTTCACTCAAAATTTTCACTGACCCCGATCGCTTCCAATCTAGTTTCATCGCGAAGAGCTCGACAAAACGAAGACAACGCTTTTCGTTTCGTAATTTTCCGACCTCGCAGCAAAAAGTTATAGCAGTTTAAAGTTTGTACAATTTAAAATATAATTATTTACAAATCAATTTTTTTTTATACCAATTTAAATCTCGGCCGTCCCTTACAGATCCAACGCCCCCGTGCCTTCTCCTTCATCGCGTGATACTCCAGTTTTTTTTCTTGAACGAGGAAATCGAACCCAACATCACGCCTAGGGCTTGAAGACGCGCCTCCCACACTCAGTTCGAGATCGATCGGGGACCACCAAATGAAGCGTATTGGCCACCACTACCCACGGCAGGAGTACGGCCAAACTCAACTGCGCATATACATGGGAAAACGTGCCCGACCGTGCCTCCTTTGCATGCAATTTGCCGTCGATCCACTCAATTAAAATCCATCACAACCGTTGGTCTTCAAGGTCTCGGCGAGATCTACAAACTTGTAGTTGAAGATTTGTTGTAATTCTTTACAGATTAGAAGAAGATTTGAGGAGAAGATCGGAAATCACGGGCCTTACGTTTTGATGGAGGCGGCTGAAGATATTAAAACCCTAAATAATTTTTTTTTATTTTGAGAATTTTGGGGTCTATTTATAGAAAATACCGAACACTATTCATTCCGGTTTTCTGAACTCCGATTTACGCGCAGTAACTGGCGTTTCTGGGGTTTAACCCGCGTTCCAGACACAATGGAACAGGTTTCGAAAGCTAATTCGATCGTATGTGTGAGATATGACAATAAACGATCAATTTAAATTAAACCGATTTAAATTGATTTCGAGGCGTTTTGGTTTGCCCCGGACAAACGATAAATCCAAAAATTACGAAATTTGAAATCTTACAACAATATCACATTACGGATCCGATGAAACTGGTTTCGTCGAAATCCGAGACTGTTTGAAAAAATGACTATTTTTAACTCGACGATTTAAAATTAAAACGATATCGATGCGTTTCGAGTTGCCAGGGTCAATCGACAACTCCGATTGATACAAAAATTGAAATCCGATAATAACTAACTATTACGGATCCAATGGAACTGGTCTCGTTCAATTCTGAGACTGTTCAAAAATTGGCTATTTTTCAGTCGATAATTAAATATTAAAATATTCAATTTTCACAGATTAACTCCAAATTCAATTTTAAAAGTTCTATAACCTTTCTATAACTCCAGTATGATTAAATAAAATTTACAAATCATTTTCAATCATATTTAATCCAGATTTTAATTATTTCTGGAATTTCACTATTTAATTATCGATTTAATTGACCAAATTAAATCCAATATCCTTTAAATAAATTATTCGACTTATTAAATTCATTTATTAATATTTAAAATCAATTAAATATTTGAATTTTAATCATCAAAAATTCTGGTTCGTTACAGACTTCCCCCCTTAAAAGAATTTCGTCCTCGAAATTACAAGTTAGGAAAAAATGTCCTTAACTCGTCTACTCTTTTTCCAACATCTAATAGTTTTGTCAAATTTTCAAAACAAATCTCTCTACTAGAGATTCGTTATTAATTCAACTAAATTTCCAACTTCAATTATAAGTTTCAAACAACATTGTTTAACTACTCTTTTCAAATTCGAGTTTAAATTCAAATTTTAAACTTTCATAATTTCTCAAAAATTTTCTAACGCCCTAAATTTCCGAAAATTTTTGCCAGCGTCTCCTTTGCGCGGCTAATACGGTACGACTACAAAACGTCCCTACGGACTCCCAGATTTCAAAAAGAAAAGAAAAAGCCAAGCGGCTAGACAAGAAATCATCAAATCTCATATTGAAATTCAAATACTTACCTTTTTGTCGAGCAAATTCGAATTATCTTCGAAATCAAAATTTCAATTCCTTTACACCTGTATATCCTACTAGCCATAATATCTAGTTACATATATTCAAACCATTTCGCAAAGTCTATTACAAAATTTCCAATATAAACTGCTTATATCGTTTTTAGTTCACTATTGAAGTTATATCCATTATCATTCAATTTTGCATTTCCAATTTCATTTGAATTCAATTTACAATTTCAACCTTATTTGGATCCTATTTAACTTCTGAATATTGAATTTTATCAATTATCTTTCATTCATAACCGCACTCTTTTTAAATTAGTTTCAATTACTAATTCGTTACAAATTCCAACATTCAGCTTGAATTACATTTGCTAACAAATTCAAAACAAAGTTTAACATTCGTCTTTAATTTCATTTACTTGCAATTGTAAATTCCATTCATTCAGAAATTTATTTCTACTTACTTGAATTTATCTGCAAATTCGAACCATTCTTTTATTTAGTCACAATTCAAGTTTCAATTTAACTAATTCAACTTCCATTTCATGAATCAATTAATTATCAAAGCAGTTTATTCGGATTCAATCCTTATTCATTTTTCTCAGGTTTGGATTTTATTCCACTTGATTCAAGTCTCATTTCATTTTTTCAATTTCAATTCATTGCTTACAACTTCAAAATGAATCTCAACTTCCACTTCCAGTTTTATTCTTTTGTTCATTCCCAAAATTTATTTACAATTTACTATTTTGGCTTACAATCACTTATATTAAACTGGATTTCAATTCGAATTCAATTTACATTCATGTACTTGCAATTGCAAATTGATTCATTCCTTCTCAATTTTATTTTCATAATTCAATACTCAATTCCAGAGTCTTTTCAACCTTTTCAAAATCATTTTTGGAAACAATTCAAATTATCCTTTGAATTTCTAAAACAAAAACCCAAATTTTTCAAACAACTTTTATTTAAAACAATTTGGAAGCAATTCCTCTTTTGGAAACCCGAAAATGAACACCGATGATGCCGCGGTCATTATCGAAGTTATTTTCCAGCGACCGAAAAGAGTTTAGAGCTTTTATCTTTCCAAAATACTTTTCAAAACCTTTGAAATTCATTTTCAAATCAAAAATGATTTAAACTTTCCAAATCTCCAAAATTTTCTTTTCTTTTCAAACATTTCCAAAAACTTCTCTGGAATTCCGTTTTAAATTACAATTCACATTTATAATTTATATTCTTTAAATTTCATTCGTATGTGAATTTATTTCTTAACTTTGGAGTTACGATTTCAATTTCTTATTCAATTTCAGTGATGATAATTCACTATTATTACTTTCTAACATCCATGCAACCATATACTATGATGATTCATAGAAAATTATTCCTTTTATATACAAAAATAGTTTTGGATAAAATTATTTCATTTACCCAATTTAAAAACAATACTGTGCCGAATTGTTCTATATAAGTGTTTAGAGATTCCTATCGATAGAGTTGTACGGACAATCTCGACCAGAATCCATATACCACTCAACAAACCAATCATCACAATATAAAACAATTTTATATTCACTAACAAATACGCGCTCGTATCTATTATTACACTCAACTCATTTTAGAGCACTACTGACTCTATCTCTAATGAGTAACACCCAACAGAGCAGGGTTGTCGCTTAACCATATGCTCTGATACCAAATGTAAAGACCCGCAAATCCGTCTTCCGAAATCCCGACACTGCTACGTCCACTGTAGCAACTGCCGAACAATCGGATGGCGGAAACGCGAACTTTAATGTTTAAAAGAAGAGGAAGAAGAAAAGATAGAAGAAAAAGAGAAGAAAGAAGAAGAACAACATAAAACACATCAGAACAGAAAACAATATCAAAATCTTACACATCGCAGCGGAACAATATATAATAGATAAATGAATATCATTTAAAAACAAAAGAATTATATCTGTTATTACATTACATCACATCATATCATCAGAGTCAATAGACAACAATGGACAGTTATATAACTTGTCCTCATACAGAATACACAGCGGAATAATTAATATCAGATACAAATACTACGTCTCGTCATCCAGAATATCTCCAAGCTCCAGAATATCCAGAATATCCTGATAATATAACTCTAGGCTGCCCGTGTGGAAATAGTGGGCACCCAGAGTTTAGAAGGGAACAATAAACTCCGAGTCAGTCATGGTGACTGGTGCGAGATCGTAAAACAGTTATCTTTAAAATAAACAGGAATATTTTTAAAGTCAATTCGAAATGCTTTTGGAAAATGAAACTACCATAAGACCTCCCGCCACACACACAATGCAAACGCAGAATTGGAGGAGATTTCTTCTTATGATAGTCAAAGATGCTTACTACGCAAAAAATCAAATTCTTTTTGATATTATTATTAGTGCATAGCGTAGAAAACATTTCGAAAGTATAATATTAATCTTAGCCAGCATAGGCATTCCGCACTTATGCCTACTATAGCTACCATCCAAACAGTGGTGACCACCATAAGTGAATGATAGGTTCTACAACAAAAACCGTACAACTGTCGTATTGTTTCTTTGGATTTCCAACAAATGGCCAGGCTAAGGAACTTCCTATCCACGATGGGTACGTCCCTGGAATAGATGACCCGAGAACCTAACCGGATCTCTGCCAACACAAGGCCGGGTTACCTCTGCAAAAATAGGTAACTACTGACACGCGTATGCCATCCCCCGATCGTCACCGATCTTCCCGAGGATCCCCGATTTGCAACAAACCACATAGATAATAATAATGCAGTAACCACAGAGGTTAAGTATCTGGGCTCCATACCATGATACCACCTTTATCCAGAAGGAATGACATACACTAAGGGGCGCTACTCCCTAGAACCTTGCCGCATCCTTCCTGTTTCGACCATTTCCGGGGTGTGAGGCTCGATGAAGTCTCGTCCACAAAGCTACGCTTTCTCAAAAAGCCCTGCTTCGGGTCAAACAAAAATGATCAACCTATGATCACAAAGATATAAGATCAAACAAATGATCATATCGCAAATGATCAAACACTGACCATTTCACAGCAACACTTAGTATGCCACGTTACCAAATTGGGATATATCGCTGATAAATTTCAACTACATAACCTCTGAGCTCGTACGTCTCAGAAAAGGGTGTTAAGCTAAGAGAATAAATTCTCCGCCACCAACAGAAATGTATTTGAAAGAAATCAGCTTTATATCTCAAATTGTAACGTCAGACACACATCCATACAAGTCTGTTCCGGGATCGAACAGAACCGAAGGCACTTCTCACGAAGCCCTTGCATTTCCGGATAATTTCCAATCACGTCAGGACTTCCCGTCACTAAGGGTGATAAAACCTCTAAATCGAAGATCAGTCGATGTAGAGTAACTCGACGGTAATCCTTCCGTTTTCAAAAATATCCGGTCTTCAACACCGGTCTTCGAATGCAATTCATAACGACGTATCACATATTCGGAATGGGTTATACGACCCCATGGTCCTTTCCCGGCTAACCCGAATAGTGAGCGCTTATTCAAAAATAAGTGTGGCATTCAAATTCATCCAATTCACAACAAATACCTACTCAAGGTAATTATTGATAGTCGGTTATTTAACTATCAATAAAGATGCGCAACATCATCAGATTCCAAATAATTATCCAAATTATTTTATCTTCCAAAATATCTTTACTAGATATATAATTTCCACACTTAACCGTTTGAAAACAAATTTTCAAATATTCACTTTTCAATTTATCTTTAAAAGATAAAATCTCTAAACAGTTCACTTCATATTGGAAAAGCATTTCCATACTTATTTAAAAATAAGTAATTCACAAATCATTTATTTTCAACACTTAGAAAATATTCGATATACTTAAATCAAATTAAGTATATATTCATTCTTTAAGGAAATCATAAATTTCAACATCTATTTGAGTCAAAACGAATGTTGCGTAAAACATCGTTACGACGACTCGAAATCACTAGTATAGGGATTCGGATTTAGATAGATATATAAATCCCAATACTACATCAAAACATTTCCTTTCGGAAATCATTTACTATAACAACAGTGTTATAGTCCACCATTTCCTTAAATTTCTCGAAAACGTCTATTTCAACAAGAACTGCGGAAATCTCTGCTTTCGATTTATAATACATTTTAAAACATCTTTAAAATGTTTAACTTCATTTTTCAATATCACTTTCCCAAAACAGTATCCATTTTACTTAACAATATATTCACTGTCCAAAATCGTGAATATACTTCACTAACCACATTTCAATATTTTCTACCCATTTTTTTATTTCAATAATTATCCACTATCCAAAATCGCGGATATATCTCCTTTATTAAACTTCTATGTTTAACCTATCAATTTCAATTGGTTTTAGATTTATAAAACAATGTTTATAAATTTCACCTTTTATATTTTATCACAACTTCGATTTGTAAATCTCCTTTATTAACAAATTCGATCAATATTTCATTTGTAGGCAAAAATCCAATTTATAAGTTAATTCCTTATAAATCTTCTATTCTACAATTTCATTCATTTTAACTTCACAATTTTAAAATTCTATAAGATTCATATCTTCACTTATAAAAAACTCGTTTTAAAATTCCAAAAATTTTAATTGATAAATATATCAATTTTTCTGTACATCTTTTATAATACTTTAAAAATCTCAATTTAACCCATTTTACAATTAAATCAACTTTCATTTCAAAAATCACACTTTGGTTATATTTCACCAAAAATCTTAACTCTTATAACTTTAAAATTCTAAACGTTTATTTTTCTGAAATAAATCAATTCAAAAATTCGATAAACGACTACTTTTCAAAAATCACTTTAAAATCTTTTTAAAATAAAAGTCGTTATTTTTACATTTCAAAACTGAATCCGATGATGCAACAACACCAATCAGTCCATCACAACAGTCAATATCATATATCAATATGATAACAGAATATATCAAAATATCTGTAAATAAATACCTACTGGTGAGGAATCCAGTCGGATCCCTCCAACCTGTTTCCCTGCATCCAAAGATGTTAGCACAATACCAATTCCGCTCCAGTACGGAATTATCGCGGTATATGGGTTTTATAAAAATCCGCTTACTAACGGCGCAATAGGGTCTCATCCGCTATACGAGGCGGGAAATCAATCAATCCAATATATACATATGCCAATATGTATATATTGATATATATATATATATAGATATATATCCTACTATATCTAATATCACATCCAAACAGTCAATCATCAATCAATAACTGTAAAAGAAAATCCACTTTCATTTGAGTGAGAAGATCTCACCTTGATTTTTAATTCTGATTTCAGCGTTTATTTCGAATAAAATTAAACGGACGTTTAATTTCACTCAAAATTTTCACTGACCCCGATCGCTTCCAATCCAGTTTCATCGCGAAGAGCTCGACAAAACGAAGACAACGCTTTTCGTTTCGTAATTTTCCGACCTCGCAGCAAAAAGTTATAGCAGTTTAAAGTTTGTACAATTTAAAATATAATTATTTACAAATCAATTTTTTTTTTATACCAATTTAAATCTCGGCCGTCCCTTACAGATCCAACGCCCCCGTGCCTTCTCCTTCATCGCGTGATACTCCAGTTTTTTTTCTTGAACGAGGAAATCGAACCCAACATCACGCCTAGGGCTTGAAGACGCGCCTCCCACACTCAGTTCGAGATCGATCGGGGACCACCAAATGAAGCGTATTGGCCACCACTACCCACGGCAGGAGTACGGCCAAACTCAACTGCGCATATACATGGGAAAACGTGCCCGACCGTGCCTCCTTTGCATGCAATTTGCCGTCGATTCACTCAATTAAAATCCATCACAACCGTTGGTCTTCAAGGTCTCGGCGAGATCTACAAACTTGTAGTTGAAGATTTGTTGTAATTCTTTACAGATTAGAAGAAGATTTGAGGAGAAGATCGGAAATCACGGGCCTTACGTTTTGATGGAGGCGGCTGAAGATATTAAAACCCTAAATAATTTTTTTTTATTTTGAGAATTTTGAGGTCTATTTATAGAAAATACCGAACACTATTCATTCCGGTTTTCTGAACTCCGATTTACGCGCAGTAACTGGCGTTTCTGGGGTTTAACCCGCGTTCCGGACACAATGGAACAGGTTTCGAAAGCTAATTCGATCGTATGTGTGAGATATGACAATAAACGATCAATTTAAATTAAACCGATTTAAATTGATTTCGAGGCGTTTTGGTTTGCCCCGGACAAACGATAAATCCAAAAATTACGAAATTTGAAATCTTACAACAATATCACATTACGGATCCGATGAAACTGGTTTCGTCGAAATCCGAGACTGTTTGAAAAAATGACTATTTTTAACTCGACGATTTAAAATTAAAACGATATCGATGCGTTTCGAGTTGCCAGGGTCAATCGACAACTCCGATTGATACGAAAATTGAAATCCGATAATAACTAACTATTACGGATCCAATGGAACTGGTCTCGTTCAATTCTGAGACTGTTCGAAAATTGGCTATTTTTCAGTCGATAATTAAATATTAAAATATTCAATTTTCACAGATTAACTCCAAATTCAATTTTAAAAGTTCTATAACCTTTCTATAACTCCAGTATGATTAAATAAAATTTTACAAATCATTTTCAATCATATTTAATCCAGATTTTAATTATTTCTGGAATTTCACTATTTAATTATCGATTTAATTGACCAAATTAAATCCAATATCCTTTAAATAAATTATTCGACTTATTAAATTCATTTATTAATATTTAAAATCAATTAAATATTCGAATTTTAATCATCAAAAATTCTGGGTCGTTACATTGCCTTAATGAATCAATCCTCAATTACATCATTAATTATATAAATTAATGATCCCTAATTACATTCTTGATTTAATTATTCCATTTAAATTAATTACATTAAGTAATAAATCTTTACTTAAACCATATTATTAATCAATCTTGATTAATCCCATTCAGTAATTAACTTCCCTCAATTACTTCATTAATAAATTAATTACTCCCAAATTAATTGTCTTAATTTATCCCTTGATTAATTTCACAAAGTAATTTAATCCAAATTACTTCCATATTAAATCATCTTCAATTAATTACATCCAGTAATTATCATTAATTACTTCATTAAATAATTATACTCCATTAATTACATTAAGTAATTTACACTTATCAAACTATCAAGTGATTAAATTAATTAAACTTAATTAATTAACTTAAATAAATCAAATTAAACTCAATTAATTACATTAAGTAATTAATTTCTTAATTACTTCCATTAAGTAATTTAACTTAAACATTTCACAAATGATTATCTTTAAATTAATTAACCTAATTAATTATTAAAATTAATCACATTAATTGATTGTTAAATAATCTCAAGTTAATGACCTTCATTAACTATTATCAATTCTTTTAATTACTTTTCTTAAGTAATTAACTTAGATTAACCATTATTAATTTCAAATTGATTAATCTTTAATTATCAATTAATTAATCTCTAATTATTTAATTAATTAAGTGTTAACTATAACTTAATTAATCCTTAATTACTTAATTAATTAATCTTTAATCATTAATTAATATCTAATTAATAATCCTTAATTACAAATTAATTATTCCTTAAATTAATTAATCTTAAACCTTAATTAATTAATTTAAACCTTTAATTACTCTATTTATTTATCTAAATCATTAATTAAATAAATAAATTAATTACCCATTTTAATTAACTTAATAATCTAAAGAATCACAAAACATTAAATCCAAATCAAATTTAAGGAAAAAACATTATTCTTATTAATGATTAAATTATCATTATCAAAGCATTTAAAACAATTTGCTTTCAAATTTACTTTTAAATTTCATTTTCAAATTCATTTTAAATTTAAGATTTTAAATGAATACAAATGAACTTTAACAAAGTTTAAAACAATTTAAAACCCTTTTAAATTCTCATGTTAAGGAAATACTCATTTTATAAAAAAAGTTTAAAATAATTTAAAACCAAATTCATTTTCGATTCAAACCATATTTAAAATATACCTGAAACATTCAAAGTTATTTAAAACAATTTAATTTTGAAAACTTTCTTTTATTTCAAAACTGGAATGCAGATTAAACTTTAGATTTTAAAACCTACTTACATTTTAAATCTTCATTTTAAAATTCAAACCTTTTAACCATTTTAAAGTAGTTAAAAACAATTTAAATTTAAAAACTTTAAATTATTTTTAAACTGATATTCAAACTAACTTGAACCAGATTTAAAACTTAGATTTAAAACTTGTTTTAAAACTTTGCTTTTCATTTAAACTTCAGTTTAAATTTTATTTTAAAAAATAAAAAAAAACAGAACAGGTTTTCCCTTTAAAACCTGTAACCAAATTTTAACCCGAGACAACCCTATATTGCTTCGAGTCCAAAACCATTTCACTTCGAGCCAATCATCGATTAACTCGAGACCACAACACCCTTGCTCAGACCAAACACCACAGATCAAAGAAGTGCACCATGCATATGCACGGTGACTTTATTCGCCTCCGACCAACTCCATTGATCTTCCCACATCGGCAAACAACTCCACTTCCTACCCTGATCATCAGATCGCCACCCAAAGCTCGAAATCAAATTCGAGACTTCAAAACCAACCTGGAACACAGACTGAGCCAACACATCAAACTTGGGAACATCGCCATACTCCAAACTCCGACCACCCGAGAGCCATTACCTCCGGCCATAGCTTCGACTACTACCCTGCTATCACCACGCTAAAACACACTACACTCGATCCATCATAGAGGACGGATGAATCAAATCCCTTGGCCTCGACAAAATTAGGTTTACGAACCGGAAACCATCACCGCTGCTTCCACGATCATCTGACCACCGCCTCAATATTTTTCCCTAAATCTACGATCATCACCGCATCACTCCAGAAAATCCTAACCCTCCAGAACATCTACATCACCAGAATTTCCCACAATACGAAATTCTGTTCAACCCAGAACTGTGCTCGAATCCCATTACTAAAAATTGAAATTTTAGTTTTAAAAATCATGGTTTGGTTTAAGTATTCAATTTATAACCCTGAATTTATAAACTAAGATGTTTGAAATTTCACTAACTCAAGCTCTCCTGTTCTTAGAGTTTTCCAGAGCCGAATTAAATTTATTTTAACTTAAATAAAATTTTAAAAACTTACTCTATGATTCAACAACAAATTTTGTTTAGAACTTAAACCCTAACAAAGGTTTGATCAAGAGATAAAGAATTTTATTTAAATTCTTGAGTTTGAAAACAAAGAACAGAGATGTTTTCAGGCATGCACACACAGTTATACATTCATATACATTCACAACACATTGCACTTATATATATACACTTATAAACACCATACATATTTATCATAGAAATAACAGGCAACCATAATCATACTTATATTTTTAAAAATGTGATGTTACTCACCAGGTTCTAGAATGAAGCCAGAGTTTCCATTTTGAAAAGCTTTTGATACTTTGAACTCTTAAGAACTGGAAAATGCTTTGCTTTTAAAACTTCAAAACTTTGAGTTGCTAATGCTTTTGTTAGAAAAGATGCAGACTTGCATTAGAACTCAGGTTTGCATGCAGAAAATGTACAAGGTTTGATAAGATTATGAAAAGGAGGTGCTCAAGCTTTGAAAACTACAGGCTGGAATCACTGATCTTTTATTTTGATCTTCACATATGTTGAGTTGAACTGAAGCTTCATTTGTAATGTATTTACTCACTAGAATGCTAAGTCTCTTTGTAAACGAGAAGAGATAGATTGGATTGATATAGGAAAGAGTTTACAGGTTATTATTTTCCTTTTGGTACAAACATGCTCAGAGATTTTTATTTTCTTTGGGGCTGATATGATCTTACTTTGTGTACTTAGAGATGTTCACATTAAATGCTTGTCTCCATATCTACATACTTATCCTTCATTTTAAATTTCGTATGTACTTCTCTTTGCATATATTTTTCTTTATACCCTTTCAAGTGTACATAATTATTTTCTACACCCTGTACAAGCATGAAGATATGTTTCCCTTTACTTTGTTTATTCTTGCCTACAAATTACTTATAGGTTACATACAAGATACTTTCAGCCTTGTATCTAAATGCACTTTCCAGAATTTCAAGTGTTCATTTATGCTTTGTTTTAGTGTTATGACTTGAAATATAAGTAGGTTTCTATGTTTAACAAGATGAAAGCATTTATCCAATGTATTTTACTTTATATATATCTATTTCTACTACTAACTTATTTTATATTTATTGTTTATTTTTATGAATTACTTTTTAGAGAAAATAAAATAAAGCTATGTATATATATATACAAATAAAAGCTTATACAAATGTCTTTAAAATCCAACATTTTAAATATCTACCCTATTTAATTTTAAGACTTTTTAAATTCAAAATAAATTCAAAAATCCAATTTTAAATCAAGTTATATATACATATATGACAACATGTTAATTTGAAAATAACACTTCTATTTTAAAAATCTATTTATATTTATATATATAAAACAATACATTAATAATGTTATATTGAAAATAATAATTTGTCAAATTTAAATAATTCATAAAAGAGATAATAATACCTATTATTATTAAATGAATCAATATCTCATATTTACTAAACAATATTTTAAAACAAACCTTTTAATTAACCTTAAACTTAAGCTAAGATAAAATCTAAATCAATTAAACATTTATCTTAACTGTTTTAAAACCATATATTCTATATTAAATCCTAATTTCCAAATTACCAAAAATATATTAGAATTTGAAAACAAGATTCATTTATTTCTTAGACTCATACCAAAGATTTCTATTTACAACATATACAAATATATATACATTATAAATAGAAAACAATTTATTAGCTTTTAAAAGATAAATTATCAATTAAATATTTATTTAAAAGAAGATTATAAAATCAATTCAAATTTTATTAACAAATATTATCAAATCAATTTAATTTTTAATACAGATTATTAAATTGATATTGCCTAAAATTCCGGGATGTCACACACTGGTTGCTTCAAGTCTTGCCTAGATACTTTAGTCTTGAATCTCACAAATAGATAAGTCTACCTCGTCGGCTTTTAGTGTTAATTATAGTATTAATGATTTCCATATGCAATAAGAAATCAACTCGATTAACACATTTCCAACATTTTCCACTTACTTATTCCTCGATTAAGAGGGAAGCCCGGTAGGACAAAGCTCTATTGCTCCGTCCCTACTTGACATCAACCTTAACTCTAACAAATAGATTAGATTACTTCGTCGTCTTATTAGTGTTAAACATAGTTAATTACTTTTCAAATAAGTAATTAAATGATTTAACCATTTGGCCATCAAGCAATTACTAACCGCTTTCTAAACCTTTTATTTATAATATAAAACAAGATATTTATATAAGATATGTAATGACCCACTATTTTGGACCATTCAAATCGACAATAAATCCACACATGTCTGACTTGAATAATTCAAAATATCAGATGGTTAATTTAAATTTGGCAAAACTCAGAATATACAGTAAATAAATCAATCACAGAATCACAGACACAGAGTAATACAATAATACGCAGCGGAATAGATAAAATAGTAGTTCATGAAGCTACTATATAAACATCAGAGTTAGAAATAAAATACAACAGAATATCTCAAATGTAGTGAAGTCTCCAGTACAACAGATGACTTCTCTGGACAAATCAACTAGAAGAACTAAAAGCTGAGGCGATAGTTGGATCTCCAAAGGAAGCTCCAAACTCCAAGGATGAGTCTCAAATGCTGTATCACTCGGTCTGACCCGAGCGTAAAGCAAAACACAAAACACTCGAGTCAGGATTTATATTCTTATATAAATAAATCCAACTCAAGTGAAATATCAACTGAAATACAAGTAACTTAAAGGATGTTTGGGATAACCATCCTCTAAGGATCTTCAGAACTATCTACAAGATGGAAATATACATTATAACACCGTGGTCATTTCAATTTAATTTATACTTCAAAACCCACATATCATTTCATTTCAAATATATCTATTTCCCAAAATAGTATATATATATTAAATGATTTAAAAGTAAAGTATTTAAAATTTCCTCAAGTCTCGCAAATCGATTCAAATCAACTTCAAATTCCAGATTCAAATTTATTCAAAACTCAATTCATCAATTTAATTCAGTTCTAAATATACCATTTATTTTTCAATATATTTCAAAGCTTTAATATTCAACATTTTCAAAGTTAGATTTAATAGTTTCATATACCTCTTGATTTAACTTCATTATTATTTAATCAGGGAATATTCACTTAATAGATTCAATATCATTTACTAGCCTTAAATCACATTTTACTAAATATTTTCTTAAACTTTATTTAAACAAGAAATATTCATTCAATTACTTATAAATCATATCTTACATCTCAATTTCAATAAGTTTCTAATCGGTTTAATTAAATAAATTTTTTTATTGAATCAATTTCAACTAACTTCAAATTATCTTCCTAACCTTAACTTATTCAAATTATTACTGAAATCTATTTTGAAACATAAATTTAATACTTAAACATATTATATGTATTAAATCCATCTTAATTAAATTAAATATCATTATTTAATCTATATATATCATTACTATTTATGCAATAATTTAAAAATCAACTTTTATTTAAAACCATATATTTCTTCCCAAATCCGTAGAATTTATTTTCAAAATATTTATATATATGGAACAACGGTGTTTGTATATATATCTATCATATGGTTAAGTGATACGGATATTTATCATTTCAATCCAAAATCTAAATATATACGGGTAGATATCATTTCAACCCGTAATCCCAATTTCAATTCAAATGAAAATCGCTTGGGTTTATCATTTCAACCCATAACGATTTTCTCCTATTCTAAAGTCCGTTCGGGTATGTATCATTTCAACCCATAGTGGTTTCTATACTAACAGGGAACTTGCAGAGTGATAACAGATATGAAAATAATGTAACATGCATATATATCAGCAATAACAATTTAATATAAACAACAGGATATGGTGTCATATCCCACAGGTGAACAGTTACAGATAATAACATATATAACAATTTAAATAACTATAGCAGCATATTTCAATTGTCGTTTCAATTGAAATCAAATTTAATAAATATAAGAATGTTAAATCGTGAGTGATTACTCACCTTTTGAAGTTAGATAAAATAAGCAATGAGATTGAGGTACGAAATGAAAGCCCGACTTCCAAATCAAAGCTAGATGGATACCATTTGACAAACAAAGCCGATAGTTTGAATAGACGAAATCAAATCAGAGTAGATCGATGAAGATAATTGGTAAAATTGAATTTTTATGCATATACTATACGAAGTCATACCCAGACATACCATTATTTATATAAAACTTATATATATACTTTATAATAAGACAAAGTAAACTATATATAAAAATATAAACAAAACGTATACTCGTATTTAATAATATAAACTGTGATATAAACTACTAATATAAAATACATATTTAACCGGGTTATAACTTATTATATATTTATAGCTGAAACTACTAATATAAAAATTGATCTGTAAAATCATCTATAGCCGAAACTACTAATATGATATAACTGTAAACACAAAATTTAATATACTATGCAGCCTACTGGTACATATATATACAACCAATATGTTATCTATATTTATATATATTACCAAAGTCCAAACAATAGAATAAAGTTATAATAAAATATAAACACACATATATTTATAAAAATGTAACGTATACTCTTATATAACATTGTTTACTAAACTTGTACAAAACTACACACTGTAAAACTTATATATATACAAAACTTATATACATAAGTGCAATTCAAAATTATCTAAATCACAGAAATAACATATATTATATACAACGTACCTTACATTAGATTTATACATATATATTAATATATAAACTTTGAAATATGCGATATAAAGTATATAAATACCAATATCAATTTACAACTAACAGACTAGTGTTTTTTTTAAAACTATACATATTTATATAAACATACTTAAAAATCAATATTTGGTAACATATGTATATAAATTGTACTATAACATATATATCTATGATTAACAAAATTTTCATATGCAAGAATATATAAACAGCGAATATAAGAATGCATAATATAAATAAAGACCAACTTACAAATAAGGAATAAAAGGAGAATCGACAGCAATGCTCGAGAACAAAGATAGGCAGCAAGAAGAGCTTCCACGATCGGTAAGGGCGGTGGTGACGGCTGCTCTTCCGTGAGGGTGAAGGTTGGGATACACGCGGTTGAGGAGTAGCCTTTACAGGCGAGGCTGAGGTGGTTGTTCGAACTGCATGGCGAGGCTAGCGATTTGCGGCTATTGCCAGGTGGAAGTTTGGGTCGGTACAATCTGATCTGGAGGGAAGGCTTTGCAAAGATGGGTGAGGCCGAAGCTTTGGCAGGGGTTGGGCGAGGCATGGGTGCTCTCGGTTGGGCAGTAGACTTTGAGGGAGGTACGTGAGCTAGAAGGAGAGGGGTGAGTGGTTGGGGCTTCGGAGGCTTGAAGAGTGGGCAGCAGGGCGTTGGGTGGTCGCTTGGAGGAGATGCGCTCGCTGGTGGCAGAGAGGGACAAGAGACAGAACGTGGTGGGGCTTAAGTTCCAGGTCGCATGAAGGTGGTTGATGGGTGCGAACAAAATGAAGATGGAAGAGGCAAAAGAAGTGGAAGTCTACAGGACAAAGATTAGAAAATGAAGCTACAGTTGCAACTGAGAATATATATTTTCCTTTTGTAAAAGAATAGACCGAAAAAGCAAAGAAACGTACCAATAAAGTAAATTGAATGCGAAATAAACGTATAGAGTTTTGAACGTTTTTAAACTTTTGAAATGGCATGGGATGGCAACCGCTGTACACTGATTGATAAGCTATTAAAATCAATTTATTATTTGCTTGGGATTCACATTCAAGTTTTTTGAAAAGGCAAAAGGAAAGCTTACGGTCATTCTTTATGGTACCAGTACGACGCACCGTTTTATTGTTTCCGTCGCGTACCAGACCTCAAAATATAGAAATAAATATACCGTAGAGGTCAACACGACGTGACGATCAAAACGGTATACAGATACTAGTGGTACGATCATCTTATCGAAAGTCGATAATCGGTACCAGAAATGCTGCTATTTTGCCAGAATTAAGATAAACGGAGCAATAGAAATCCAAATTTGACGAAACGAAGAATGACGTTTCACTCAGAAGATGATTTAGAAATTTATTGTATAAAAATATTCAAATTTGGAAAACATTTTATTTTCATCAAAAATTAACTGACTTAAATTGAAATAGAATTTCAAAAGAAAATAAACTTTAATATTATCAGATGAAAATTTACCTGTTGCTATATTAAAATAGACGTATTCCAAATAATAAATTTTTATTTTCAATTTTTATTGTTTAAAATTTCACAAAATTTCAATTAATTATCTTAATAAAACGATTAAAATTTTGGGTCGTTACACTCTCCCCCACTCAAAACTTTTCGTCCCCGAAAAGGAAAGAGGTAGGAGAATAGAACAACCAGAGATAAAAGTAGATTGAAAGTCAAGATTAAACAATGAATTTGAAACTATATAAATTTTACCAGAAATATTCATTTGAAAACTTCATTTGTAATTCAATTACCTTTAATACTTTAATATTTTTTTTTCCTTCAAACCCATTTGTAAAATTTTCTTGCTTCCTTTATAAATACCATTTATGTTTAAATAACACCTTTATAAATGTATGAAAACCATTTGAAAACAATTATTTACATTATTACTAATATTTACAAAGAAGCTATTAAATCCATAATTCATAAATTTATTAATTCTATCTAAAATACTTTTCAAATATTATTAATAAATCAATAATCATTTACTTTAAATATGTTTTATTTAATTAATAACTTCTAAAATATTTATAACACTAAAATTTTCTATTATACCATATAGTATATAAATAAACAATACTTAAAAAGGATATAGTCAACAAGGAAAGGAAGGTGGATATGGAAAAACAGAAAATAGGTGAATTAATAAAGCTGAATAGATAAGGTAGATTCAAAAGAATAGTATCGGGCATGAATAATTAATTCAAACCATAAGGGTTTCAATTTCAAATATTAATACAAAATTTCTTTGCTGCAAATGCTTTTGTAATAAAATATTTTTATAACGAAACAAATTTTCTTTCGAAAAATACTTTTATAACTCGATGTTTCAACAAGTTTATCCTCGTTCCTATAGACTCTAGCAGTGTGTTGATCAGGCGCAAAGCTAGAATTCTCCAAGTACTTAGTAGACTTGTTTCAACACCTAGTGAAAATACTGGAAAAACTTTTAAAACAGATATGGAAAGTACAATCCAAACAAAACAAACAAAACCTTTGTATAACCATGGTTCGCAGATACACAATGGTTATGCCTGGATCCCCCAGGAAACAATCCATATCCGTAAGCTTTCTCAGCCCTGCGAGTTACGCCATGATGACTAGTAGAATGCAGGATACACAATGGTTACACCTGGATCCCCTAGGAAACAATCCGTACCCCCAGGCAAGACTCAGCCAAGCATTTTCGCTACTATTCGCGACCTACATAGATGCAGGATACACAATGATTACGCCTGGATCCCCCAGGAAACAATCCATACCCTAGGCAAGACTCAGCCAGGCAGTTGCGCTATGCAGTCGCGCTCGTAAGACCATGGGTAACGCCATGGAATTCGAAGGACACTCGAGTATCATATCCGGAAAACCAAAAATCAGAGAGAATAATATCGATAGAATGAATCCAAGATGTGGCCACAAATCGGATATCAAGCAGAAGGCACTTTCCATATCTTTACTTCGAAAATATGTATCATATAGTACCTTTTCAAATCACTTTCAAATATCGTACTTATATAAAATCCATTATATATAAGATTTAATTTTTAAATCAAATACTTTCCAAAATCAATAGTATATCAAATCATACTTATATAGACTTCAATTATATAAGATTTCACTTTCAAATTGAGTACCTTTTCAAATCTATAGTTTTCGAATCAATTTCATACTCATACAAATCAATTTATATAAGTTCGACAACTCCCAAATCAAGTATTTAGTAACATAAGGTTCTCAAATTTTAATTTGTTTCAATATCAGTTCAAATTTCAAAATCATATACAATTTCACCAAATTATTTCTTCTCAAATTAATTATCTTTAGTTTCAAAGTTCCCAAAATAATAGATTTAGAAAATAAATCCAAATTTCCAAATCAATATAATTTAAGTGATCAATCCAATTCATTTCCAAAATCAAATGTTTTCTGAATCATCTTATACTTACGTATGGCCTATCTTATATAAGGAACAAATTTTTCAAAATAAATTTTGCTGTATGAAGAGCCATATGGGATTGAATATCTTTGCTTTTATGGGTTATATATCTTTATAAATTTAAATTGGAAAATTTTCCTTTAGTAAGCAAAGATATTCTAACTCGACAGCTTTCAATTTCAACGTCAAAATATATCAATGATATTAGAATATAAGATGTACATACGTCATCATTTCGCAGAATCACATTTGATCGCTCGCTGGATCACACAAGTTCGCTTTCGAACTAGTATTGTCCATTCGACTTCCCTAATGCAGATTTCGATATGGTTTCTTGACTAGAAGCCATCAGTCTCCTTGCATAGCCATATACTATGATAGAGAATTCTAGAATCGAGCCCAAAATCCATATCAAATATTCGCCATCAAGAATCGAATGAAAAATCCTAACACGAAATGGTGTAATCCACCTCGAACTTGTGTACTCAAACTAGGATCAAATTACTTATGCGAATAAAACATCATACGTACAACTTATATATTTATTCCAACTTGTTAAATATATAGTTTCATAAAGATGTTACTAAGTTAAAACATTTAAACTAAATTTTATTCAAAATATTTTGAAGACCAAATTCTTTTCAAAACATTTCAAATCTAAATTTCATATTAAAAAATTTCAAAATAGCCTTATTCATTTACTTAACAAAACAGTTTCAGCTTATTTAAACCATATTACTACACCTTAACATACATACCAAACTTATATTTTATACTTTTCAAAATTTCTTAGCTTTGAAAAGTTAACCTTGATTTGGAAGTGCTCGAACCTTCAAAATAGTTGAAGAAATCATTTTAAAATTCAAGAGTTGGAAATCAACAACAAATCAGTAAGTCAATTTCAAAAGATAGGTTTATATCAAATTCGGAACACGAGGACTGAACACCGGCTTACTTTAAATCATTTCAAGTATATATATACATATATCTTTCGAATATCAAATCATACTTTGGAATTTGAAATCAAAATCGGTTTCGCAAAAAAAATCACTCGCGTAGCAATGCTACTAAAGTGGCCTTTCCCTCACTCTGAAACTCGAAAATCAATGTCGATGATGCGTGCACTCATCACCGAAATTATTTTCCAGCGACATAAGTGAGTTCTGGACTTCTATTTTCTCAAACTTCTTTTGGAATTTCTTCGAAATCATTCGAAACTCATTAGAATCATTGGAACATTTCTTATTCGAAAAAAAAATTACTTTTAAATCATACTATTATTATATATTTCAAAATCTAAAAACCAATTTCAAAATACCGGAGTTCAATTCTCGAATTTCAAATTTAAAATCCTTTAGTTACAAATATTTTTTTTTATAAATCAATTTCTTATATAACTTCAAAATTTCAAATCCTTTCAAAAATTCAAATTCTTATTTTTAAAAGGTATATATAATCCTTATCGAAAACATTTTCACTTTTATATATAGAATATAATCATACTTATAAAATTTCGATATATAAAACAATTTCCAAAATACGAATAAACTCGATTTTCAAAGGATGATTTAGGAATGGATTTCAACAAAGATAGAGATTCAAATTAGAGGAACTCTTAATCAAATAGAATTGTGATTCGAAGATAAGCTCGAACGAAGATGAGATAATTAAATTTCAAAATAGAAGATGAATATACTTATACAAGTCGCGGGCGACCTTAACCGGGTCAACCATGACTTTAGGAATATGATCGATGCAGAATTCCAAGTCAAATCGTCATTCGATCGCCAGAGATAGAATTCGGCATAACAAGAGATAGCAGCATCCAAACTGAGTGATATATAAATCTTCGGTGAATCAATGCCAATTGTAATGGAGTTTCACCCCTTTACAAAACATTCAAAGATCGGCGGGATCGCCTATTCTTATAGAGATCATTCAAAGTGGAGTTATGGGATACTCCAGAATCAAAAGAATACAAATAGGGAGAGACAAGAATGAATTTTGGAACCGCAAGGAACGTTCCAAAGTTCAAATGAAATTGAGCCAAAAGTAAGAGATGCAAACTCGAACGAAAGTGATTTTGTAAATAAATTTACTATATATGCTAAGTTTGCCTAGAGCCTAAGCTCTGATACCAACTGTAACGACCCACTATTTTGGACCATTCAAATCGACAATAAATCCACACATGTCTGACTTGAATAATTCAAAATATCAGATTGTTAATTTAAATTTGGCAAAACTCAGAATATACAGTAAATAAATCAATCACAGAATCACAGACATAGAGTAATACAATAATACGCAGCGGAATAGATAAAATAGTAGTTCATGAAGCTACTATATAAACATCAGAGTTAGAAATAAAATACAACAGAATATCTCAAATGTAGTGAAGTCTCCAGTACAACAGATGACTTCTCTGGACAAATCAACTAGAAGAGCTGAAAGTTGAGGCGATAGTTGGATCTCCAAAGGAAGCTCCAAACTCCAAGGATGAGTCTCAAATGCTGTATCACTCGGTCTGACCCGAGCGTAAAGAAAAACACAAAACACTCGAGTCAGGATTTACATTCTTATATAAATAAATCCAACTCAAGTGAAATATCAACTGAAATACAAGTAACTTAAAGGATGTTTGGGATAACCATCCTCTAAGGATCTTCAGAACTATCTACAAGATGGAAATATACATTATAACACCGTGGTCATTTCAATTTAATTTATACTTCAAAACCCACATATCATTTCATTTCAAATATATCTATTTCCCAAAATAGTATATATATATATATTAAATGATTTAAAAGTAAAGTATTTAAAATTTCCTCCAGTCTCGCAAATCGATTCAAATCAACTTCAAATTCCAAATTCAAATTTATTCAAAACTCAATTCATCAATTTAATTCAGTTCTAAATATACCATTTATTTTTCAATATATTTCAAAGCTTTAATATTCAACATTTTCAAAGTTAGATTTAACAGTTTCATATACCTCTTGATTTAACTTCATTATTATTTAATCAGGGAATATTCACTTAATAGATTCAATATCATTTACTAGCCTTAAATCACATTTTACTAAATATTTTCTTAAACTTTATTTAAACAAGAAATATTCATTAAATTACTTATAAATCAAACCCAAGTTATAAATCATATCTTACATCTCAATTTCAATAAGTTTCTAATCGGTTTAATTAAATAAAATTCTTTATTGAATCAATTTCAACTAACTTCAAATTATCTTCCTAACCTTAACTTATTCAAATTATTACTGAAATCTATTTTGAAACATAAATTTAATACTTAAACATATTATATGTATTAAATCCATCTTAATTAAATTAAATATCATTATTTAATCTATATATATCATTACTATTTATGCAATAATTTAAAAATCAACTTTTATTTAAAACCATATATTTCTTCCCAAATCCGTAGAATTTATTTTCAAAATATTTATATATATGGACCAACGGTGTATGTATATATATCTATCATATGGTTAAGTGATACGGATATTTATCATTTTAATCCGAAATCTAAATATATACGGGTAGATATCATTTCAACCCGTAATCCCAATTTCAATTCAAATGAAAATCGCTTGGGTTTATCATTTCAACCCATAACGATTTTCTCCTATTCTAAAGTCCGTTCGGGTATGTATCATTTGAACCCATAGTGGTTTCTATACTAACAGGGAACTTGCAGAGTGATAACAGATATGAAAATAATGTAACAGGCATATATATCAGCAATAACAATTTAATATAAACAACAGGATATGGTGTCATATCCCACAGGTGAACAGTTACAGATAATAACATATATAACAATTTAAATAACTACAGCAGCATATTTCAATTGTTGTTTCAATTGAAATCAAATTTAATAAATATAAGAATGTTAAATCGTGAGTGATTACTCACCTTTTGAAGCTAGATAGAATAAGCAATGAGATTGAGGTACGAAATGAAAGCCCGACTTCCAAATCAAAGCTAGATGGATACCATTTGACAAACAAAGCCGATAGTTTGAATAGACGAAATCAAATCAGAGTAGATCGATGAAGATAATTGGTAAAATTGAATTTTTATGCATATACTATACGAACTCATACCCAGACATACCATTATTTATATAAAACTTATATG
The DNA here is from genome assembly GCA_030737815.1 of Allium fistulosum. Taxonomy (NCBI): domain Eukaryota; kingdom Viridiplantae; phylum Streptophyta; class Magnoliopsida; order Asparagales; family Amaryllidaceae; genus Allium; species Allium fistulosum. The sequence continues at coordinate 636,050,195 of CM060907.1, read as the reverse complement.
TATACTTTATAATAAGACAAAGTAAACTATATATAAAAATATAAACAAAACGTATACTCGTATTTAATAATATAAACTGTGATATAAACTACTAATATAAAATACATATTTAACCGGGTTATAACTTATTATATATTAATAGCTGAAACTACTAATATAAAAATAGATCTGTAAAATCATCTATAGCCGAAACTACTAATATGATATAATTGTAAACACAAAATTTAATATACTATGCAGCCTACTGGTACATATATATACAGCCAATATGTTATCTATATTTATATATATTACCAAAGTCCAAACAATAGAGTAAAGTTATAATAAAATATAAACACATATATATTTATAAAAATGTAACGTATACTCTTATATAACATTGTTTACTAAACTTGTACAAAACTACACACTGTAAAACTTATATATATACAAAACTTATTACATAAGTGCAATTCAAAATTATCTAAATCACAGAAATAAATATATTATATACAACGTACCTTACATTAGATTTATACATATATATTAATATATAAACTTTGAAATATGCGATATAAAGTATATCAATACCAATATCAATTTACAGCTAATAGACTAGTGTTTTTTTTAAAACTATACATATTTATATAAACATACTTAAAAATCAATATTTGGTAACATATGTATATAAACTGTACTATAACATATATATCTATGATTAACAAAATTTTCATATGCAAGAATATATAAACAGCGAATATAAGAATGCATAATATAAATAAAGACGAACTTACAAATAAGGAATAAAAGGAGAATCGACAGCAATGCTCGAGAACAAAGATAGGCAGCAAAAAGAGCTTCCACGATCGGTAAGGGCGGTGGTGACGGCTGCTCTTTTGTGAGGGTGAAGGTTGGGATACACGCGGTTGAGGAGTAGCCTTTACAGGCGAGGCCGAGTTGGTTGTTCGAACTGCATGGCGAGGCTAGCGATTTGCGGCTGTTGCCATGTGGAAGTTTGGGTCGGTACGATCTGATCTGGAGGGAAGGCTTTGCAAAGATGGGTGAGGCCGAAGCTTTGGCAGGGGTTGGGCGAGGCATGGGTGCTCTCGGTTGGGCAGCAGACTTTGAGGGAGGTACGTGAGCTAGAAGGAGAGGGTGAGTGGTTGGGGCTTCGGAGGCTTGAAGAGTGGGCAGCAGGGCGTTGGGTGGTCGCTTGGAGGAGATGCGCTCGCTGGTGGCAGAGAGGGACAAGAGACAGAACGTGGTGGGGCTTAGGTTCCAGGTCGCATGAAGGTGGTTGATGGGTGCGAACAAAATGAAGATGGAAGAGGCAAAAGAAGTGGAAGTCTACAGGACAAAGATTAGAAAATGAAGCTACAGTTGCAACTGAGAATATATATTTTCCTTTTGTAAAAGAATAGATCGAAAAAGCAAAGAAACGTACCAATAAAGTAAATTGAATGCGAAATAAACGTATAGAGTTTTGAACGTTTTTAAACTTTTGAAATGGCATGGGATGGCAACCGCTGTACACTGATTGATAAGCTATTAAAATCAATTTATTATTTTCTTGGGATTCACGTTCAAGTTTTTTGAAAAGGCAAAAGGAAAGCTAACGGTCATTCTTTATGGTACCGGTACGACGCACCGTTTTATTGTTTCCGTCGCGTATCGGACCTCAAAATACAGAAATAAATATACCATAGAGGTCAGCATGACGTGACGATCAAAACGGTATACAGATACTAGTGGTACGATCATCCTATCGAAAGTCGATAATCGGTACCAGAAATGCTGCTATTTTGCCAGAATTAAGATAAACGGAGCAATAGAAATCCAAATTTGACGAAACGAAGAATGACATTTCACTCAGAAGATGATTTAGAAATTTATTGTATAAAAATATTCAAATTTGGAAAACATTTTATTTTCATCAAAAATTAACTGACTTAAATTGAAATAGAATTTCAAAAGAAAATAAACTTTAATATTATCAGATGAAAATTTACCAGTTGCTATATTAAAATAGACGTATTCCAAATAATAAATTTATATATTCAAATTTTATTGTTTAAAATTTCACAAAATTTCAATTAATTATCTTAATAAAACGATTAAAATTTTGGGTCGTTACAAGATATTTCCAACATATTTATATAAGATATTTAAACTTAATAATACTTATAATATATTTTAAAAACTCCTCTAAAATATCACTTGAAAATAACAAATTTGAAAAATCATTAGAAATTTGAAAACGACAGGTTTTAACAAAATATCTCTTCCTTGAAAATTCACAACTAATTCTTACATAAAAATCTCAAACCACCTTTAAAATACTCTAATATGAGTCAGGATATACTTTTAAAAAAGAATGAAACAAATCGCTCAAACTTAAAGTCTTTTTTGAAACATTTGAAATCCAATAATCAAGGTTAAATGGGGCAGTTTTGCACTAGTGATGTTTTAGCCATCTTTGAGATGTTACTTAGCTTTTTAACTCTTCAAGCTTTTAATAGCAACAAAAATAACATTGCAAATATGGTGAGAAATCCCTATGGATCTCTATACAAAGTTCCATAATAATTACCGGAAACAATACAACTCCGAACTACATCTATAGCGACTATCGCTATAAGTGCACTTTCAAATCCGAGTCCGATCTAAACCAAAGTCCATCTATAACCTATGTGCTTTGTTCAAGGTCTAGTCACATGTCTTATAAGTCCATCCAAGTCCATTTCAAGTTTGTTCAAGTCTATATACATGAATCATATATGTCGCTTACTTTTAAACAAGAAGTTACAACCCTTGTTTTCAATATAAGTCAACAACAGTTCAAAAAACTTTAACACTATCAAACACAACATATATGTGCTATATTTTTCATCTAAAGTGATGTATTAACTCACCTTTAACCACTCAAACAACCAAGCCCAAGCTAACCAATCCTAACCACACCTTTGCAACCACCTTCCTTCTCCTTTCCTTTGCTTCACCTTGCTCCTTTGCCTCCATTCCTCCTACAATGCTCATGGCCATGTCATGGTTGAGGAGAATGCCTTCACTCATTCCACTTTTGACTTGGTAGAAGGGTTTCTAATATACTAGTAAGCCTTATGGAAAATTTTGAAGTGATTTGGAGTTGATTTGAGAAAGTTAGAGAGGTAGAGAAGGAGATGAAGAAGCCATTAAAGGAGCTTGAATTTGCGTAGGAATTTTGTGATTATTTCCCAAGGATATGCCCTCTCTTATATAAGCATAAGGATGGTGATGGGAAAAGGCCAAAAGCCCCTTAAAACCCTAATGCATAATATCTCCCATCATTTCAAACTTTACACCACATAGCTTCATTTTAAAGTATTACCATTTTTGCTCATTTTTACTTTATGGCACTATCTCCTTTATGGCTAATTACTCTTACACCCCTCTCATAATATCTCTCATCCTATAGGAAGCTTCTAGAACCTTCCAAGCTTGTATGAAGAGGAAAGTATTTAATTAGTGGCTAATGTGTTCATTAGATATTAGCTTAAGAGTTGATTATTTCTCGATGACATCACCCATGACATCATCACAATTAGTTAGCCATAAATATGAAAATATTTTTATTTACTATTGTCTCCTTAACGATTAATTAGACATGCAAAAAAAGTTTGAACTACTTCCGTTGAGAAAAAAACTGTTTATCGATAAAACAAATTTCGGTCACATTATCGATATTTTTCCAAAGAATATATTTCTGTAAACATTTTTCCAAAACAAGTTTACCATCATTACTTATGATTTAAAAGAGAGTTAAAAAGCTTATTAAATCATTTTAATAACATTTAAAACCAAGATTCAAATATTTTAATAGTTCAGGTATTTAAATATGAAGTATCCGAAATTCCGAGTCGTTACATTTACAGCGTTAAAGCTTTTCTTCCAAGGAAGATGTATTCCAACGCATTAAAATGCAAAAATCCTTAAGGACAAATTAAAGAATGGTAAATATGGTAATAATAATGGGTTAAGGGAAAAATTAATATACATGCAATAGAGATAAGATAGAAACCAAATAATAAATGACAAAAAAGTAGGCAAGTCATAGAATGAATAATTGCAAGTAGTGATATAAATAAATGGTAATGGAAAGTCCACTAAATAAGGAAGGGCAATAAAAGTTGAAAAGAATAGAAATTAAAGTTCAATAATGAAAAAGGAAGCAAATAAGAAAAGATATTTTGATCTTTTAAAGAAAGCAGTAGATAAAATTAAATTGATATAAATGGAATAAAGTAAACACATGAAAAAGTAAAGAAATACTATTAATAGTTGAACATTAGAGGCGTAATAACTAAACAAGTATGAATACACACACACACACATATATGCATAGCCTTAAGTATGCATTTATGATGGTTTGAATTATTAAAGTTAGTTAATAACTTAGATCATATAAGAATGACTTAGTCATTAAAATGGGTTAGAATGCGAGGTTAATAGTGTTACACAATAGAAGTTTGCCCATCGCAAGAGACTACAACAATTGTGTATACATTACACTAATGTGGGACATATCAAACTATAGGACCCGTGGAGTTATATAGGTTCACGTATATATGAGGAATACCCAAGTAGGTAGGTTCGTCTCGGTTGAAGTGTCAAAGGACAAGTAGAGTCTGCTTCAACCTTTTAGGGGGTATTATGTAACAAGTGGGTATTACCTTGATTGTGTTCGGTAATCTAAATGGGATGGCGAGCAAGGGTCGGTGCTATGTTTGTGTGTATTTAGTACCATATTTGGGAGTAGGAGGTGTACATAGGTTGAGAACGTCATCAGTTCCGAGTGGTCGGCAGAAAGACAAGGGTTACGCCTAAATGGCTACACCTCCCACTACTGTAGATAATGTTTAGTTCATATACCGCATACGTGTTTGCTAGTTTGTTTGTTAGGGGCAATGCTACATGACCCTTTATGAAGGTCTTTCAAAAACGGATAGAATACGGTAACAATCGTGACATCATTATTGGGCACTATGAGAGTTCCTTAGTATGCACTATGACAAGGATGTGACACTGTGTCGATGATTGATCCTGACGAGGTGTTGGGTTACGGATACTAGTGGTGATAGTATCTTGGTCCAAAAGGGGACCATGATACATATATTTTTTGTGAAAATGGGTTAATTACATTAATTTGCATCTGGGCTTTGCGGCCCAAGGCAAAAACAAAAGCTCGAATCTCTACTATAACATATGGAAAGAACACAAAGCAACATAGTCAACAACTATAACCCGCAAAACCTAAAACATTCCATCTTTAGGGTTCAACTATGGCGGCTCCCAGTTCTCTGATTGAGCTCGTTCGTTCAACGCCTTCAACTTCAACGTCCCCAGTAGTTGTTCTTCTCGTGCCGTTACAGTGGTAAGCAATTTCTTCGAAGTCCGCCCAATAAGTAAGCTAATGTCTCTGTTAATTTGTTTCGTGAGGACTAACTCATCCTGTTGTTTATTGTTGAAAACCCGACTGTTCCTCTCCTTCCAGATGTGCCACAAGGAGGTTGTGAGGCCAATTTTTTCGGTCTCCTGCATCAAATTCATGAGGTTGCTCCCTCCGTTCAGGTATTCTACTTCTTCTACTAGTTCCCGTACATTGTTAGTCAGTAGGCACCTTAACTTTTGTATACTCCACACTCTTTTGCTGCATTCGCACTCAAAAAATAGATGTTCATGAGTTTCTTCAGCAGAATGACAAAGATAACAAATTGTGTTATCCAAAATCTCCCATTTATTTAGTCTGTCTTTTGTTGGTAATCTTTTGAGTATGGCTTTGTATAAAGTATGAGCCATTTTTGGACTGTTAGATCTACTCCAGACCACTTTTGACCAGTTAACCAAAGGGAATTTGGTTCTCGGTTCCTCCCACACTTCTCTAAAACTGAACTGACCATTTGAGTTGCTCTTCCATGTCCAAATGTCCTCCACTCTATCTGTTTTAATGTTTTTGCATTGAATTTCCTCTTTGTAATTTAAACTGAGCAAGTACCTATCATAATGCTATTCACTGGTATCTAGAATATCATCCACCTTGCAATTTGGAGCCCCATATGATGAAAAAGTTTCCCAGCCAAGCCTGTCGATAAAACTTTTTGAATTCAACCAGGGGTCTCTCCATAAATCAGTGTTATTTCCATTAGCAATCTCTCTCTCTCTAAATAAGTCTGTAGTTCATTCCTGATGTTTAATATATTCTTCAACGTGACAGAGGCATTATTGTCAATTTTTATGGTCCAAAAATTATCTTTAAGATACCTCGACCTCATTCAAGTAGCCCATAGATTTTTTGATGTTAGAACATTCCAAGCTAGTTACAGACCATACCTTTCTTAAGCTCATATAGATTCTTCAGCCCAACTCCTCCTTCCTCTTTCTTTTTACAAAGATGTGAGTACTTAACTTTGTGCATTCCCCCTTTCCATATAAAGTCTGCACGGACTGAATTAATTTTTGCAATAGAGTAGTCTGGTATTTGAAAGGATTGCAGCTAGAATCTGACTTTAGATGTGATAACTGTATGAACCAATTCAACTCTAACTTCAAATGACAACAATTTGGATCTCCATCCTTGTAGTTTGTCTCTAATGTCATCAACTAGCTTACCACACTCCACATCTGTAATAGTGTTATTTGAAAGTGGTACCCCAAATATTTAACTGGAAGGTGGCCCTCCGAGAATCCCAGTCTCTCTAGCATAGCTTGCTTATTTGAACAGTATTTATTGAAGTAGCACTTGGTTTTTAATTCGTTCAATTTAAGACCAGCTAACATCTCCAAGTCAGTAAAAATAGCCTTGACTTTGTCAATAGCCTTAATAATACCTTTTAGCACCATTAATAAATCATCAGCATATATTACATGGGTAACATTTGGGAAGGTATTGTATATAGGTTGAATGAGTTTGTGATAGCATGCCAATTCCATTTGAAGAGTAAACCATTCCATAGCTATAACAAATAGATATGGAGAGAGAGGGTCACCTTGTCTTATCCCACGATTACTCTGTATATACCCTTTAGGTACTCCATAAATCATGATAGAGAAAGTAGGAGTGTCTAGAGAATACTTAATCAGTTTTAGTAGCTTCGTTGGAACCCCCATAGAGTCAAGCATATGGATAATGAATCCTCTGTTAACCCTGTCATAGGCTTTTTGAAGATCAACTTTGATGCATATTTTATCAGCCCCCTATTTGTTAAAGTCTCTGATTAATTCATGTGCCCTCAGTGAGTTTTCAGAAATGAGCCTACCTTTAATAAAGGCACTTTGACATTGTGAAATTAAATCAGGAAGGACTCTATTTAGTTTCATACATATAATTTTGCTAAGGATCTTGTAGGTGACATTACAGCAGGAAATTGGTCTGTAATCTTCAATTCTATCTGGTTTCTTAGTTTTTGGGATGAGAGATATAACAGTTTGGTTAATTTCTTGAACAAATTCTCCAGTTTCTAAGGCTTCATTGTAAGCTTTTAGCATATAATCTTTCAGGTATATCCAATTCATTTTGAAGAAGGCTGCCCTCATTCCATCAGGGCCGAGGGAGGAGTCACTATGGATCGAACAGACAGCATTCCTTAATTCCCCTTCCAAAATCCGAGTTGTCAGCATGTTGGCACCAGCAGCGGAGATCTTCTTCCTGCAGTTGATATGAGGTAAGTGATTGTGATTTTCTCCATTATACAGGTTTGTGAAATAGGTGATAGCTTGGTCTTCAATGTCTTTAATATGTCTAGAAGCATTGCCCTGCTCATTTAGATAGCTGTTAAGAATTATTATGATGTTGTCTTAAGACATTTTAGTATAGAAAAATTTATTGCATTCATCTCCTTGTTGTAACCATTTCTCTTTGGCTTTTTGCTTCAAGTCCACTGCCTGTTTGTGTAATTCTTCTTTGAGATGTTTTTGAAGTGCGTAGAAATCAGCATTTAGGCCCTCATGTAGGGGATCATCATCTAGTTTATGCTGTATATTTCCTAAATGTTGTTGGATTTCTGTGATGGTGTCAGTGGTCTTTGGTCTGCACTTGTTCCAGTCTTTAAGTCTATTTTTTCATGATTTTGATGAGCATAACAAGTCAGTACATGCAATTGCCTGGAGGAATTCTCACTGTGTTAAAGTTCACTACTTCATCGAAGCCTTCAATCAGAGGCTAATGATTTGCATATCGGAAAGGTTTTCCTTTATGTATATCTTCATTTTCATTGAATTGTAACAAGAGGGGACAGTGATCACTTGTAGAACAAGGTAGAACAGTTACTCTAAAATTTGGTATTTTGTTAAATAGTTCAGTATTGCCAAGTGCTCTGTCTAGTGTTGATATGATTTTCTTAGCCTCACCGCTTTTCCATGTGAATTTCAGGCCAGACCATGATACATACATACATACATACATGCATGCATACATACATACATACATACATACATACATACATACATACATACATACATATATACATACATATTTAGTTATTGTCTACCTAGGGTAGAAGGGACGTATCGTACGTGTAAGTAGAGTCGAAATGACTAAGTAAAATAAAAGACATAACATGTAATGGTGGACAATCGACATAAACTAGTGTTATGTATAAAGTGTGTAATTTACTGATCACTAGAACATTGTTCCGACCATCTCCTCATTACAACCCACATGATAGCTTTAAAGGGACAGAAACTGGTGCAAGACGGAAACAGTGGAAGGACATATTTCCTTATGCATGCTCGACACTTACAACGACACTTAATCTCAAAAGTGTCAACCTTGGTCAGTGACTATATGTTTTATTGTACTTTACTATTCCACTATGAGTTTATATCGATAGTGCTCTGATATGTATTTGTTTATTTGCAGGATACCAAAAATCGATGATCTGTACTTTGATGGACTTGGTTTTTTGATTTTGTATAAATTCGGGCACATTGGGATGCAGGTTTTCACATTTGATATCATAGCTTAGTTTAGTCGATCTTAAGAATTAGGATATGTCAAGTGTACGTATTTGTATTTTTACTATAATTATATAAATATAATATACGCCAAGTCCTACAAATTCCAACTTTAGAAGTAGTTGTAACCATACTCTAAAAAGATGGATAAGTCGATTATGAGTCAGAACAATGGATGAAGCTGAAGATATAAACCAACCCCGATTACCTCATGGTAAATAGGTCGTATTGGAAGGCCTTGACTTAAGAAGAGCAAGACTGCAGCATATGTTAGGGTCCCCAAAGTTGGATGGTACGTGACTCCTTAGTTGGGCTCGGATAGCTTATGGTTGTAAATCCCCATTGGATTGCCCGATTGATAATGTACATTAGGTCCAGACAATGGGAAAGTAAGAGTTCATATGTTGCAGATATCTAGAAGTAACAATTATATAAGTTCCCGAAAGAAGGTACATAGTACGATAGCCGAATTTCAATATTTTGGGAGAAGATAAGGTAGTAATTAAGTAGAAAAGAAGAAAATTCCAAAAGAAGGGACAAATAAAAATCCGCTCCGAGTCTGACCCTATATGAAAATAATTTAGTGTAAAGGTTGAAACGATTTTAATATAAAAGTTTAAGAAAATATATAAATAATATATTTGAAATGATTTTCAAAGGAACCGTTTGAAACCCTATTTTGAAAGTGAGTAAACATTAAACTTTTAAAGAAATAAAATATTTACATTTTATTTAAAGAAAAAGTTTTAGTAGAAACTAAAATTAGTTAAATTGGAAATTTCAGTAATTTGGTTTTAATAAAAAGTTATTTCTTTTGAAAAAATATATAGAGCATATGTATAGCTCGTCGATTTTTCTGAGATGAATTTTTTTTAAGTTGTAAAATACTTTTAGATGTAGACAATAAAAAGTGGTACAAGTTTAAAATAGGGTAAATAGTATAGGAAAAAAGCCTAAATCCTAAAAATAAAAGCAGTTGGCGAATGCACTACAATGGTTAAATAAGAAGACAGTAAATTGAGAGGAAAAGTTGTATAAAGAGGAGAAACTTAAGAGCAGTTTGGGTAGAAGATAGTTAAATAGTAGTAATATTTTGAAATATAATAGAATCAATATTAGAAATTTATATAAAATAATGTTTGTAAATAGAAATAACGTTAGGAGATTATATAAAAAATAATGCTAGTAATCTAATTAGAAGCAACACAACAAATTAAAGGCCAACAAAGGAAATGGATATTTTCCATTGTTGTGCGCGTTAATTACACTTGTCTTTTAAAAAGTTTCCCTCACATGCTATTAGAGACTCCATCAAGGATTGGAAGTGGAGATCGAATGAGAAATAGGAAAACAATAAGATGGAAGTGTCCATGTCTACTCTAGGTTTTTTTGTTTAAAATTTGTAAATGATGTTTTGGAAACATTGTAATATGTATTTTTAAAGGAATGGTTTGGTATAAGAATTGAGTTTTTAAAAGCAATACTTAATAAGTGGTTTGAGTTAAAAATATGATAAGAAGTAAAAATTCTTGTTGTTGAAAAAGGGCATTAAGACAAAAGATTGATTTGAAGGTAAAGGAAGGGAACTTTTTAAAATTAAATTGCTAACATTTTCTTTTGGACTTGATGAATAAGCTTAACTCAAAAATCTCAAATTGTAGTTCTAAAAGTTAAGACAACAAGTTATTTTTGAATTTAATAAATTTTTTTCAAGTTTGTACTTATAAAGATAAAAGTTTTGAAACTAAGTACTTTATAATTGTGAATTTTAAAATTTAGAAAAAGTGACGAAAACCAAACCAAATTTTAATATGGATTGGATATGGATGATTACCTAAGTATAATGAGGTAAAAGAAAAGACTATGAAGAAAAAAATGATGATTGCTCATAGAGTAACAATAATGAATCCCCATAGAGTGTAATGAATATTGGTGAGAACCTAGAATGTTTTATTAGATTTGTGTGCAAGCTATAAGAAGAACACACAAAGGAATGGTGAATGGTATCAAGGTACAATTCTGGGAATTGTAAAGTATGCTCACATAAAAGATCAAGGATAAAGAAAGTAAATACCAAATATTTGAGAATACTATCAAGAGAAATTGGATTAAAAGAAGATAGTAATAAAGAGTAATGAGATGGCAAACACACGAGGATGTTAGTTGACTCAGGACTAAAGAGGGCAAGATGGAAGGTAGGAAAATTATTTCACCAAGCCAAATTTTTTGGCAAGTTGTTCTAAATGTTCATAGTTTGTATTCCTTAGCCCACTACAATGTGGAAATGCACAGTTTATTCTATAATTGGATGTGATAATGGAAGTAACAGATAAGCCTTATTTAATAGAAGTCATAAAGGAAAGTTAAGAAATGTGATTACGGTAGAATGGCACGTTAGAAAGGTCCATTCAATTGAAGTAAGGAGTGATAGGGCCACAACATCACTATTGTCAGTTGATGTTAAAGGGCAGCTTCCAGCACTTGTTTCTTTTAGGATAATTGGGTTGTAACATTAGTTGTTTCTATTGTATATAACACGTACGATATTACGAGAAAAGTTCCCTTTAAATTGGTTTTCTGGACCGACTACTATACTTATTGGAAAACTGTGTAAGTAAGGAAATCTCATGTAAACATTTAACTAATGCATAATAAGACTAGAAATTTATAAAATAAATAGGAAATTTATTAGCTACTAATGGAAAAGTAAAATTAAGTCCCAAAAAAGGTTAAATTTTTGGGATATAAATTTGGTAAGCGGGGGGCAGGGAGAGGTTGTTGCAAAACCATGGGTCACTATCCCTATGCCTTAAAAGCTAAAATTTATAAATGAATTTTTATGCTGGTTGTTATTTAAAGTTTAAAACAAAAATTTTGTAATTGACATTTACAGTGTAATAGAATAAAGTACATTATGGATGTTAAACTGTTGACCAAAACCCGACTGCGTAAGATGCGGCATAGTTTGTTTTGAAAAAAATATACTTTTGAAATTTTTTTTTCAAAATTTTTTGGTTTTAAAAATAAAACATTTTTATGAGAAACTTTGAAAAAACGAATCTTTGAATTTTAAAGATTTTCCAACTATTTCAAGAATTTAATTTGAAAAGGTTTTGAGCAGAAAAGGAAAAAAAATTATTTTTCAAATGCCACATACTTTGCAAGGGAAAAAGTCGACGGGCTAGGAAGTAGGAATTTTACTATACAGCTGAAGTGACAGTAAGATAAAATATAGTTAGTGACGGAGGAAAAAAGCTTTTTCAGCTTTAGAATTTTATTTTTCCATACCTTGTCGATAAGTGAATTAAAACTAGTTTAAAATAACTCTGTTTTAAAATTTTAAAAGTAAATGTTCTTATGTAGGCTGTACTTGGAAAAGTTCGAAAAAAATTGAGGGCAAAAGAGAAGGTTCCAAGGTAGAGCGAAATGGGTACACAAGAGAAGGATGGAAATATGAAATTCTCCATCTAAACAATTTTTCGACATAAGAGTATAAGTTTAGAAAACCGGATTTTCAAAATTTTGGATGTTAGCAATGGCGTGCTAGGATTTTGGATGATAGAGATTGCATATAAAAATTGGTTGAACTGTACTTCTATTCATGGAAGTGTGGAAAAAATTGGATGCATAAACAAAGTTTTCAATTTTCAAAATTTGCATACATATAGAACCGCCAGTATATATAGATTGCTTGCACCATGTTTTCAAAAGTTATTTTTAAAATTGCATTCATATAGGTAGTGCCGGTTATAATTATTCTAAATACATATCATATGTATTATGATACACCATGCACTTGCATATGATAGGTTGCAAAATTTATTGTACAAAAATTGGTTGAATAGTTTAGAATGGCTATACATTATGTTATATGATTCGGTCCTTAAGAAATTTTGGGAATGAATTTTTTTTAAGGAGGGGAATATAACACCTCATAATTTTAATGATAATTAACTAAAAAGAAATTAATTAATTAATAGTAAAGCTAAAAAATAAATGTTTTACAAATATCAAAATTTGGCTAGGAAAGTTATATTGTTGTATTTATGGCAATTTTTTAATCAATTTTCATATATAAAGTTTTTCGACGGGAGTTCAAACAAAAAAGCTATTAACTTTTAAAGATTTTGAATCAGAAATAATTATATATATAATTAAGGAAATAAAAATAATTGACTAACATTAATTATTGTCAGTTAGAATTAACTGATAGTTAACGTTACTTAACCCACAGGAATAATAAATGTTAGTGAAAACCGATTAAAAATGGAGAGAATATTGTATAAGAGGAAATTAATTAACGTAATCAAACACGAATGATAATTAACAAAAGCATAATGACTGAACGATCCCTAAATTAGGCCGGTCGACTGTTAGCGGTCGACCGTAGGGGGGTGGTCGATCGGTTAGGATGTTGATTGTGAAAATGGGACGTGGTCGAACTGTCCGGATTTAAAATAATTTAATCTAACGGTTGATATTGATTCGAACCCCTATAAATATGGGCCTAACCCCTCACTTTTCTTCTCATATTTTCCGGTAGAGCTCTACCATTTTCTCTTCTCCACACATTCTTAATTCTAAATATTGTTATAGTTTATATACATATGTACAAGTGGAGAATAACAAAGGATAACTGAGAAGAAGAATAGGGTGGAATCAAATCGTCAAAGCCAAAGCAAATTATAAATCTATATTCGAATTTAACTAAATCCAAATCTCTTCTTTGATCTAGATTTTTGATAGATATATGTATGCTTGCGGTATATGTATTCCAATAGGGAGAAAAAGGAGTCAAACATAATAATAGGGATTAGATTTAGAGATTTGAAAAGCTAAAAAGATGAGTGAGAAATTATATATTTTTATATAGTATTGGATTTATATCATTGTAAATCTATTCCTATATGCCTAAAATGTAAACTTAGAGTTGTAGACATAATTGTATACATGTAATGAATTTATAAATCCTACCCACATATTCTGTGATTGATAACTTAAATTTAATATTGCATGCATGTAAAGCTAAAAAATATTGGTTAGTAGCAGTCTATGAGTTTGATATATTATGTGGTATTCTAGATTTGTAGATTAAATGACATATGCAAGTAAATGTAAATCTGAAAGTTATCATAATAAATTATGGGGATTTAAGTAGTATTTTAATTCATTGGAATGTCGGGTGTTGCAACGTAAATTTCTATAGATTATCAAGTTCAGATTCATAAATAAGAGTGTAACATTTGAAATAATAAGGAACACATCTAAAAGAAAGAGATGTATAAAATAGGTATATTTGCCGTATTTTGTACTATCTATTTTAGTAACTACGAAAAGATGATTCCTTGTAATTCCAAGCATAACACAAATTCTCTTTTTGGATAAAATATAGAACTTTACAGTGTTAAACTTTCCTTTTGAGGAAGATGCATTCCAACGTATTAAAATGTAGAAATCTCTAAGGATGAATTAAAGAATTGTAAATGTGATAATAATAACGGTTTAAGGAAAAATTAATATATATGCAATAGAGATAAGATAGAAACCAAATAATAAACGAAAAAAGTAGGCAACTCATAGAATGAATAATGGCAAGTAGTGATATAAATAAAAAGGTACTGGAAAGTCCATTAAATAAGGAAGTGTGAATAACGGCTTGTCCACAACATAATGTAGAATGGATCTTAAGGCTATTTAAACACTAGAAGTGGCGGAGTGTGTGTTTCAAATATTTAAAAATATACTCAAATTGTAAATAGAAACTAATAATCGCAGAACAAATAAGTAATATAGTAAAATTCACTAAAGTAAATAACACCAGAAATTTTTATATTGGTTCGGATTGACCAATCCTACATCCAGGCCTGTACTGCACCATGCAGAATTTCACTATCACCGCTTGCTTTCCATAGGTGGCATTGATACCTTTACAATCTTGATTTCATGTGCTACAAGTTGCACCCTCTTGATTTACGGACTACAAGAACACCCTCTTCTATATACAAACAACAATAGAGTATGACAAGTTGTTGTATCTTCAATATAGATTCTTGCAGATTCGGTACAATGATCCTATAGACCTCTAGTGGTGATATATCTTTGAATCATTTGAGGAATATGATGAAATTAGAGAGAAAATGATATGAATTTAAGTAGAAACTCTCTGATATTGTGTGGTTTGCAAATCAATCAAGAATTGTAGTGAAAGAGTATGGATTTGCAAAGAGAATGGAAGAGTATTCAGCAGATTTCTCTCACAAATGTATGGAGATGAAAGAGTAAGAGAAAATGTGAATTAATGATGTCAAAATTCAGTTTCCAGAGCCTTTAAATAGTGGTTGAAGAGACATGTCTTTTGTTGAAGAGGTAGAGAGAAATGTCTCTTCATTTGAAATTTGAAAATCTGAAAACCGGCATGTATGTCAACATACATGCAGAAGATATGTCGATATATAGTGTTACAAAAAAGAACAACAATACCAATAAGTGTTGCAGATTTTCAAATTCAAAATTTGCTCATATTTTTTGATTTTTTTGATTCAGTTGATGTCAATGATTGATGATTTTCAAGTATAATTACCACGAGGCCTTTAATAAAAGATTCTAAGACTTAAATTACCCATCACTTTAAATACCTCTACCGTTTCGACATTTTTCTTCAATCAGTTCTTCCATTTGCTCTGATAAATCTTCATATGTAATTCATTTGCTTCCACTGAGTTCTTGTTTATCTTCGTAAATGTTCCATAATATATCTAAAAGTACTACACAACTTGGAGATATGTTAGTAGTAATATTTATATGGTTGTTGTCATTAAAATCAATATCTGAGGTATTAACAATCTCCCTCTTTCGATGATGACAACCATATAAATATTTGAGAGATGAAATATAATATTTTTATATTTGACTCCCTCTAACTCCATGCACTCCCCTTATCATTTTTCCTAGTATATTTATACATTTTCTTCCCTTTAGTCATCTACAAAAAGGGCGAAAAGGTATCGCTTAAACACAAATAGACAATATGTATAGAGTTTGTATATAGAGATATATATGAATATAAATAGAACTCATGAGTGTAATCAAAATCAATATAAAGAAAAAAATAAATATTTAAATAAGAGGAGTTTTAGAGTTATCGACATTGTCGATGCCAATAACATATCCTTTTGAACTATATCCAATGTTCACAATCTCACCATCTTTGTAAATAATGTCGCTCAATATCTATATATTTCTATTCATGTGCTTTGAACATCCGCCGTCTGGTGTCCATTGTTCACTACTTGAAATATAAAATATACGCACTGGTACCCTCTTTTATTTTAGGGTCCATGGAGTTAAGTTTTGAGAAGCCAAACCCATGAAGGGTTTGAATGCCCTTTCAAAATATAATCATTATATAAATGAACTTTATTAATAAAATTATCAATATACTTTTCTTCCCCAATATTATCTAACCTTCTAAGAACCCATAAATTAATGAACCTATTAGTGGTTTTAACTTTAGTTATCTAGATTTTGGTTTGAACTTTATAGCCTTAACAAATTTAGTACCATGACTACTATTTTTCTTTGATTCGGGCTTAGGGGTATATCCAAGTCCATGTTTATTGTTAGTGGGTTTAGATGCAGATAATACATTTTCTAGATTATCCTTTCCTTTATTAAATTTATCAACACCAGTTTTCATTTTATCCAAGAAAATGGTGACATAAGTATACTTGATCCCGCATTCTTTTTCTTTAATTTAGCATTATTTCTCTGCTAAATCTCCCAAATCCTTTTCTTTTATCGATTGCGATTCTACATCGTATCGTACCTTTGCTCAAATTATTAAGGAATCCATGTATTTGTCTCCTCAATCTTTCTATCAGAAGCCTAAATCCAAGAAGTGGATCAACTACAGAAAAGGGAGTAAAAATATGCTTTTGCTGTGGGGATTTCAATCACATAGTTAAGGATTCCCGCGACCCCTTCAAATGTTTTGGGTGCGGTTGCTTTGGACATAAAATGGTCGAGTGTTCGATGAAATCCGAGTCTCTTTCTAGCAGGTATAGTAATCTTTCTATCGTTGATCATGGGTTTCTTTTTGTCTTAAAGTGTATGAAACTAAAGAGAATACTGTTAGATCATTTGTGGATTCAGAGGAAAAATGGAATTGAATTCTTGGAGGAAATGTTCAGTCATTTTGATGTGATTAACATAGTAAACATTGGAAAAAATTACAGAAAGAAATTCGGTGATCTTGAAGTTATTTTGGAAATATGCTTCTTCTTTGGATGAAGATGTCTCGACTGTTGATATGATGCCAGCTTCTAAAGGGAATAATGGAAATTCAAACACTTTCGAAGATGTTAAGCTAGTCTCAGATTCTTCTGGTACAGTTCAATGGGAGGAATCTAATGCTCTGGATCCATTGCTATTTGATCCTGATGTTTTACGTTGTGGTTTGGATTATCATTCTCTGGAAACTAATGTTGTAGTATATGATTTTGGGTGTGCTGACTGTTAGCACCAGAATTGGTCACTAACACCCTAGAATAGATTTGTGTAGAGAGATTAATGAAGATAGTAAATTAAAACAAAGGAATATCATAGTAGAATGCAAAAACAACAACAGAAACAAGAACACCTGAGTTATAGTGATTTGGCATAAATGCCTACGTCCACTTTGAATGTAATCTTTATTGCTTTTTCAATCACTTGAATACATATACAATCCGTAAACAAATAGCTTGAATACAAGTTTGAAAAAAAAGAAAGTAAGTACAGAAAATGGCAGAGTCTCTCTGAAGTTCTCCCAAAAAAGGTCCCTCAAACTGGACACCTACCCCTCTATTTATAGACAAAGATAGGCTGGACCCCCTATCCAGGCCCATTACTAAGATGGTCCGACCCATAGCTAAGGAGTTAGGAGACCGAACCAAGCACCCCGATCCACCATGACCGACCCCCTTTTGCTAATTTGGCATCCTTTGAACGTCGACTCGGAGTAGCTCTCGCGTATGCTCGAAGCAAGCTAGACCACGACCCGAAGTAATTCATGCTCATGCTCGCGTTGATCCACTCTTGAAACCAAGTCAAGCTAACCCAACCCATGCGACAAAACCACCAAGGTCGAACCACATCTGACCGAACCATTAGGGTTGACCCCATCACAATCACCCATCATCACCGACCCACCTATGTTAATTCTCCTTGACCGAACCACCAAGGCTGATCCATCTAGGCCGACCCAATATGGCCGACCGCCTCTACTTATCTTCCTCGACCGAACATCACATGCCGATTCACTAAGGCCGATCTACTTTGACTTATTTTCCTTGACTGATCCACCAAGGCCGATCTACTTCGACTTATTTTTCTTGACTGATCCACCAAGGCCGATCTACTTCGACTTATTTTCCTTGACTGATCCACCAAGGCCGACCCATCCATGACTTTCCATAATAGCAATCCTACTTCAACCGACCCACCATCGAATAACGAACCACATATACAGACCGATTTAAACAAGTTACACCGATCTCTTATAATTCCAATCCTCTCTTGGCTTGATTCCCATCTAGGTCCAACCATATCCTCTGCAACTATTGCCTTGTAGCTGAGCCAATTAGCCGAGTAACATTTTCCCCCCAAAGCGTGTCTTGTGAATCTACACGATGCGCTTTGAATCAGCGAGTAATCCCTGTTTCCAAAGGCTAGTTCGTTAATAATAATAAGGGGCATTTCACCAGAAGGACAAACTTTGCAGTCCAATTTTTTTCTAGGACATACATCCATAGAAATTAATTTCAAGGTCAAAGTCAGCAGAATAATTACTTTTAAGGACAAAGTCAGTAGTCCAATTACTTTCAAGGACATAATTTCATAAGTTTTTAGGCCTTAGAAACTAATTATTTTGCATTTTGTCCTTAAAAGTAATTATTTCAGTTGTGTGTCCTAGAAACTAATTGCGCTTGCTAAAGAGGCCCTTATGGCTAATTTCCACTAATTAATAACCTACTGTTGCTTTTTCATTGGCCCTCAAAGAAGCTTCGCGTCGTCAGATCGTATTAGTTTAGTCTCAAAGAGATTCTTGGAATCCTGTTTTAACTTTTCAAAAGCTAAATGTTTGCAACCTTTCGAAGGCTGAATCGTAGTGGTTTTTCTAAACCCAAGCTTCTCCATTTATCTGGTAGTATCTGTCTCTTTTCCACATCATCATCTTCAGTCATCATTATATGTGTATATATTCATATATATACATTTTATTACCATCAATATTCTTATTATTTTATTTATTAGCATTATATTTTTTTATGAATAAGGGGTGGTTCGGTATACGAAGGCCGATCCACTCGACCAGTTCACTAGGACAACGCTCGGCATATCTTGTTGCCGACCTAGTGATGCTTGGTGACCGGGTCTATAGGAAAGTGCCCGTTCATCTCCCTCTTCACCATATAAAAGCCTACACTCCTTCTTCTTCTTCTCACTTCTACTTTAGTTTTACAATCCCCATAACTTACTTCCTTCCAAGCCTCGCTCACCACTCAATCCTTCCTCCTCTCAAACCCAGACCGTCCACCTTGCAACTCTAGCTGCCAACAAACCCAAATAAATCTCGATCCGAAACTCGAAAGTTTCCATAGCCTCAAACCTTTCATATAGGTACGAATCTTTCACTCAATTCATCCCCCTAAGTTTTGAGTCTTGTGTGAAGTTCGAGTTCATGGGTTCTTAAATAGGGATTAGTAGGAGTTGGCGAAGAGAGAGACGAATTGGAGGTAGGAGCGTGTCTTAGGCTAGGAGTTTGGCTCGGTCTTAATGGATCAAAGGACAAGCTACTAGGAGAAGTAGTTATAGCCTTAACTTCGAAGTCGGCGATGTGGAGAAGAAGAGAGTTCGGTGATTTACAAGGGTCAGTGTGTAGGCTGTAGGCTTCTGCTTAGCATACCGACTGAGGGAGAGTGTTCGATAGGTTATTGGAGTAGAGCTGGATCGGTAGGAATTGGGCAATAGAGTGGATCGGTAGAATTCTTGCAATAGAGTGGGTCGGTAGAATTCTTGCAACAGAGTGGTTCGGTATTCTGAGAGGGAGTGTCTCGGTATATGCCGTGGTGAGGCCGTTCGGTGACTTAAGAGTGAATGGGTCGGTCATAAACAAAGGAGTGGGTCGGTCAGAACTCAAAGAGTGGGTCGGTCGTGTTAGATTAGAGGAGCGACCGCCATAGGGTCGGTACTAAGTGTTGAGGTCGGCATTGGCAATTAGGACCATTTTAACTCGAACATCGCATACATCAGGACTACATATTTCCATACCTGAGCATAATATGATGAACAATGACAAGGACCAAAGCATATAAGCCCATGGACTTAATTTGGACTAATAACTCCACAACGTAAGTAATTCCAAACGCGAATCTAACCCAATAAATGCAAGTAACAGCCTTTAGAATCTATGATGCCAATAGTTGATTCTAAGACTTGCGCTACCGATCATATGATAAACTGTCGGAGACGGTCAGTGATGATGGTCTCCAAGGACGACAACTTAAAGTTCTATAATGCCACACTTGTTTTTAAAACTTTAATTTCTCTGCACTCATGTTTGAATCGTCGTACTAGTTCACACACCGAATGGGGGAATACATTGTCGTTATATCTAATATCGATTGTCTTTCAAGTATAGCTTAAACAGGTATTTATTCACACTGCCTTCCTGAAATGTCTAAGAAGTCAAGCTCCGCCACTATATATGACAAGCCTAGACCAAGTTCATGGCAAGAGGTAGTAGGAATGTCGAGCCCATCGTTTTCCCCATCCCTGACATTCCAGTACTTCCTACTGAGGTTATAGATCCGACTCCCGATGTCGTAGACGAAGCTGTTGTTCTAGATAACCCATCGATTCTCAAGCCTCAAAAATCGGCAAAGCCGCTCTTCGTCGATTGTGTTCAATCCACGGAATCCCCTTCGATGATGTTTTGGTACCGTCAGGACAAGATCGGCTCCATCTGCCCCCAACTGGATACACCGCATGCAACAAATTCATGTGTTAGGCCGGATGCATGCCACATTTCAATCCGTTCATCCGTGAAGTCTTGCCGTACATAGGGATCGCTCCTACACAACTGCATCCCAATAGCCATGCGTTCATTCACCATACCTACATCCTTTTTATGAGTTTCCTATTCAGACCTCCAACTCCTATGGATATCCGCTACATTTACCATTTCAAGAGATGTGCTGATAGCCCATCTTATATATTCCTCGAGCCGCACCCCAAATGCCAAGTTCTCATGGGCGCGTGGAACAAACTCTCTCAATTTAAACAGGAGTGGTTCTACGTACACTGTCCTCCTGGCTTTGCAAGAAGATAGCTGGAAGGACGTAAGTCTCATCCTTATCCCATCCTTCACTCTAAGACTTAAGGCATATCTCTCCGAAAGTTTGAATCTCTTTTAATCCTTACAGGTATTCGCCCATGGCCTGAAGGTGCCAGGTACTCTAAGGTAGTTGAGGCTATTCGAGCTACCCCTATGGAAGATCGGGACATTAAATTGGTATTCACCAACGAACTACTTTCGAGGTTCAGATTATTAGAAGAGGGTCGCAGGACTAGCCTTCCAAGTGGCACCACAACTGCAAGACTGACTGCTGAAGCGAGTAAAGAACAAGTTGGTCCTTCAGTGCCCCCTACTGAAGGGGCTCATGATACTAACGAGGAAGGTGAGATTAAAGAAACGGAGACTCCAGTGTCGGTTGATGAAAAAGCAGCTGATGTTCCCGGCATCAACCAACAACTGCCTTCTTCGAAAAAGAAAAAGAGCTTAGCGTATAAGCTGAAAAAGAGTAAAGTCGGCGGAACTTCAAAGGTCACGATAACCCCAATCGAGAAAGGATCATCTTATCAAAAAATGGAAAGCTCGCTGAAGGGACTATCCGACTTAACCATTCCTAATGATATATTGAATTATGATATCAATAATCCCGACGTTATGGGAGTTAACTCGCCTGTGAGAAGTGATGAAGGCGCACAAATTCATAATCAGGGAGGGAAAACTCCAATGAGTAAAGCAAAAAATACTAGTCCGTTGGGGGGATGCACTAGGACACACACGGACACTTACACTCCACCATGCACTTGAATTCGGTTCGTCGTGTGACTTCTACTAATTCATTCTTGTTTAATCTTACGTACAGGTGAAATGGGGCGCAAACATGGCATTGACCGTCTCCGAGGATCCTCCATCTTCTATCACTCTGGTCGAGACTCAGGATTGGGTAAACTAAGAGATAGGGACGAAGGCAGAGATAGAGACTATCGTTCCAGAGAATTGTCCTCATCCTCCAGAAAGAGAACCCACAGCCACTCTTCATATTCAAATGAACCTTCCAATCTTCCGGCGCGTAGTGAAGACAAATCTGCCCAGAAAGGCTCTCAGTCCAAAGTCTCTCGTGATCAACATTCTGGTTCTTCGGGCACCAAGCAATCTCGCAAGTCCCATAAGAAATCAGTGACTCCGGCAAGGCAGACTCCCCCAACTCCCGCTCATGATCCGTCCATGGTAGAAAAATTAGCCGAGCTTAAAGCTATGTTCCTGAAGATTTGTTTGACGGGCTGAATTCCTTCATGCAATTCATCCTATTCCTGGGAATGTTAAACAGAGCGCTATTGCCTGCAACAATGACATATAATTTCAACACGACACGTTCGTACACTTAGTGGAAAAAGTCTCGAAAGTCTCCATCAAGCGCCAACACGAGATTGATCGCCTTAAGCTCGAAGCCATTCATGATAGAGATATTATAAAGAGCCAGGATGAAGAGCTGCTCTTATATAAATCTCAATTCGAGGCTGCCCAAAGGAATGCCAAGGAGACAGGCGATGCGGTCAATCGCTTAGAGGTTAGCCATAAAAAAGAATTAAATAGGGCAGTTCAACGCAGTGGCGCTCTAGCTCTGGAAAAAGACTCTCTGCAAAAAGAGAAAGTCATCCTCACCCACCAAGTCAAGAATTGGAGGAGCTGATTTCCAAAGAAAAAGAAGAGAAAATCGTAGCACAGGAAGAATCACAAAAATACTGCGATGAAATCGTCGAGACGAGGAATTTGAAAACAAAACTCGAAGAAGAGCTACTCAAGATCGAAGTGCTAAATGATGCAGCTCATGAAGAAGGCAAAAAGGCGGCACTTTCAAAGGTAGACTCCCGAATCGAGGAAGCGACCGACGCCGGCAGAGAAGAGATTAAGTGCTCATTTGACCCGCTCATCGCCGAGTACAATGCAAGAGTTCTCATGCACCGCGACCTATCTTTCTTGGGCGATGGCTATCTCGAATCGCTAGCTGAAACATGGGATACTTTGACAAAAATTAAGAAAGTGGAGCTGGGTGTTGAAGAGGTTGATGAAGAGGCCCTTGTGAGGGAAGTGCTCCAAGGAAATGAGCCTTCAGACTTATCTGCGGCAAAAGCCCTCTTTGGAAGAGGCTCCCCGACATCGAAGGGTAAGGAAGATATTGCTGGCCCATCCAGCATAGAGTCTCAAGTTCCACCTCCCATCCAATCGGCCAAGACTTCGTCGCTTGGGCCTCCCGAGCAGCATGCCGGTTATGACCCGGAGAAGCCCGAACTTGGCATTCACATTTTATTCCCAATTCCAAAGGGTGATACTCCGAGGACCACTGAAAGTCAATTGGAAGTTGGTACGTAACTTCACCTTCTAGAGTTCAGGAAGTCATTGCCTTTGGCGAGTAACGAATGTGTTCTAACATTCTCTTATCATGAATTCATATAGGTCACTCTTGTCCCGAGCCGACTCCAAGGAGAGATTTTGCAACGGAGCGGGAAGAAAAAGAGGCCGAGGCACCTTACACCGGAGATACCCCTGGTCCTGATGCTCAAGTGATCGGTGCGCTAGATGAGGATAAACCTTAAGACCCCTCACCTATAGAAGAACACGATGATGTCGAAATCATAGGCGCTTTCGAGCACACTTCCAAGCTTAGCATGAAGGAGCAACTCGAGGAGAAGGAGAAAAAGAGAATCAAAGTTAAGACAGAACCCAAGGTGGTGGAGCTTGACGATCCCCTAAATAGGCCGTTGAAGGTCATTCTCCCCGGTGGGACCACACCCTTGGAAGTTCCTCCTCCTTCCTCGAGTACCACGTTACTTGGAAGCAAAGGGTCCAGGAAAAGACGCTCAGATGAGGAGACTTCAGAAAAGCTGAAAAGGGAAAGAAAACTGAAGAAGTAGCCGTTGTCTCGCAACATTTTGCTTAGCTTAAATAATTTAGAACCATGTAGTTGCTTTCCTTTCCTTCTTTTTCCTATCTTTCATCAGTAGTCGTTGTAGATAGACTTGGCCTCCGAACTTTCAGAGAAGTTGTAAGGAAAGTTTTGAGAAGTAAATAAAATTTTGTTTCTTTACATTCACAGATTCTCATCGCATAACTTATAATTTGATCTGAAACTGAAATTCAAAGTCTTGCGGGTCATTTAAAATCCAGTCCGCCTTCAAAGGACTTAGAGTACTTCTATCCACATTTTGGGACTTAAGAATTTTTTCAAATCATTTACACTCAAGTCCGCACTCTGGGGACTTGGAGTACTCTAGTCCGCACTCTAGGGATTTAGAAATTATTGAGTCGTTTATACCCTAGTTCATGCTCTGGGGACTCAAAGTAATCTAGTCCACTTCAGGGACTTAGAGATTTTTGAATCGTTTATACTCTAGTCCACGCTCTGGGAACTCAGAGTACTCCAGTCCGCACTCTGGGGACTAAGAGATTTTTGAGTCGTTTATACTCTAGTCCACTCTCTGGGGACTCAAAGTACTCTAGTCCGCACTCTGGGGACTTTGAGATTTTTGAGTCATTTATACTCTAGTCCACGCTCTAGGGATTCAGAGTACTCTAGTCCGCTTCAGGGACTTAGAGATTTTTGAATCGTTTATACTCTAGTCCATGCTCTGGGGACTCAGAGTACTCCAGTCCGCACTTTGGGGACTTAGATATTTTTGAGTCGTTTATACTTTAATCCACGCTCTAGGGACTCAGAGTACTCTAGTCCGCTTCACGGACTTAGAGATTTTTGAATCTTTTATACCCTAGTCCGCACTCTACGGATCCAGAGTACTCCAGTCCGCACTCGGGGGACATAGAGATTTTTGAATCATTTATACTCTAGTCCACGCTCTAGGGACTCAGAGTACTCCAGTCAGCATTCTGGGGACTTAGAGATTTTTGAATACATAGCTGGTCGATTTTTAGTTTTTTATGTGCGTTCATACGCCATACAGATTAATGCAAATTAACCTTGTCATAAAATTATAAAACACAGAATACCAACAGTTCACAAAAATAGCTTCAAACTTTTATTGATTGTAGAAAATAGGGACGAACTAAATTGTCTTATTACATGTCGAAAACAGAGAACAACAACATATACTGGAAACAATTACTACTGAAATGCAAAAGAAATAAACTAAGTATAATAACGGCGCAAATGCTCTCTATTCCATGCTCTGGGGAGTGTCACGCCATCAACAGTCGCTAGCTTGAAGGTTCCTTCTCCAAGCCTCTGTTCAATGACGTAGGGACCTTCCCATGTGGGATTCATATGCGACAGGACCGAAAAAACTAGCTTCAAAACAAGGTCGCCCACATCGAAAGCTCCTGGTCGAACTTCTTCATTATAATATTGGGCGAATCGGTGCCGATATGCAGTCGCCCTTAAATCAGCTTCTTCACGCTTCTCGTCGACAAATTCCAATGACTCCAGTAAAAGATATTGGTTCGTTCTAGGATCATAATGAGTCACCCAGTGGGAAGGAACTTCAAGTTCCACGGGTATAACTGCTTCAGTGCCGTATGCCAAGGCGAAAGGAGTATGGCTAGTCGCGGACTTGTGGGTGGTTCTGTATGCCCAGAGTGTCGTTGAAAGCTCATCCACCCACTTTCCTCTAGCGTTCTCCAAACGTTTTTTCAATATGGACTTGATTATCTTATTTATGGATTCAACTTGCCCATTCTCTTTAGGGTGGGCGATTGCTGCAAACCTTTTCTCAATGCAATACTTTCAACAAAACTCTTTGAATTCTCTACTCTCAAATTGAGTTCCATTGTCAGTAATGATAGTCCATGGGAGACCAAAGCAGCATATAATGTTTCGCACAACAAAGTTAATGACCTTTTTGGCGGTGATCATAGCTAATGGCTCCGCTTCTGCCCATTTGTTGAAGTAATCGACTGCGACAATTGCGTATTTCGCACCACCTTTGGAGATTGGTAAGGAACCAATAATATCGATCCCCCATATCGCAAACGGCCATGGACTAACCATTTGCGTGAGTTCTATCGGCGGCGCTCTCGGGATCTTTGCGTACTTCTGACATTTGTCACATCTCCTTACATAGTCCACGGCATCCCGATTCACGGTCGGCCAATAGTATCCATAGCGGAGTATCTTTTTGGCTAGTGTATGCCCCCCATTATGGTTGCTGCATTCTCCTTCATGGACTTCTCTTAAAACTCGCTTTATCTCGTCGTGGGCAATGCACCTAAGCAAGGGAACGAAGAATCCCTTCCGATACATCATTCCATCTTGCATTATATACCATGAGGCCTTGCGAATGACTTGTCGTGTCTCGTTCCTTCTCTCGGGCAAGGTTCCATGTAGCAAGTATTCTTTGAACGGGGTCATCCACGACTACCTTTCAGTTTCCGTCTCCGCCACAAAATCAACCTCCATCTCATTTATACTCGGGGCATGTAAAGTTTCAATAAGAACCACGCCCATCTACTGTGCATCGCCAGTGCTTGCAAATTTTGCCAAGGAATCAACTTCCCCATTTTGTTCGCGTGGAATGTGCAAAATATCATAGTATTCGAGGTCCGCTAACAATTCTTGAACCCGAGCGAGGTATGTGGCAAGCCTTTTTCCCTTTGCCTGATAGTCTCCCCGTACTTGGTATACCACCAACTGTGAGTCACAAAATATTTCAACCGATTTCACTCTAAGTTCTTTGGCAAGCTTCAATCCAGCGATCGACGCTTCATACTCAGCTTCGTTGTTCGTAGCGGGGAAGTTAAGCTTCAAAGCATAACAAATCGATCGATTCTCGAGAGTTACAAGAACAACACCAGCCCCAAAATAATGGTCGTTGGATGCCCCATCGGTATATAGCTTCCATCGAACAGAGGGAATCACATCACTTCCACTTGGCTCGTCTGATATAGTGAACTCTGCAATGAAATCTGCTAGCGCTTGTCCCTGGATAGCCCTCCGTGGCAGGTAGGTGATGTCGAACTGACTTAGCTCAATGTTCCATTTGAGTAACCTTCTAGAAGTCTCTGGTCGTTGGAGCACATGCCGCAAAGGTTGGTCAGTATAAATACTGACCGGATGTGCCTGGAAATACGGGCAGAGTTTGCGTGATGTGATCACCAAACAGTAAGCCAGCTTCTCAATTTTGGGATAATTTCTCTCTGCCCCCGTTAAATGCTTACTAACATAGTACACTAGCTTTTGGATTCGGTCCTCCTCACGAATCAAAGCTGCACTGATGGCATACTGGGATACGGCCAAGTAAATATACAACTCCTTATGGTCTACAGGCTTTGACAGAATAGGGGGTCTCTCCAAGTGACTCCCTAGAGCTTGGAACGCGTCCTCACAATTCGACATCCATTCAAAATTTCTTTTCCCTTTCCTTATCACATCAAAGAATGGAATACACTTGTAATTCCTTTACAGTTCTGGGTGCTTGTACATCTCGAATAGCTTGAATCTTTTATGGGTTCGCTTCGATTCCTCGTGCGTTGACAATGAAACCCAAGAACTTCCCCGACGCAACGCCAAAGGAACATTTCAATGGATTGATTTTCATTCCATAAAATCTAAGTATATCAAACATCTTTGCTAAGTCTCGAATGTGGTCGTTTGACTATCGTGACTTCACAAGCATATCAACCACATAGACTTCCATCGTTCTACCAATCTGGTCTTTAAACATCCGATTCACCAAACACTGATAAGTTGCCCCTGCATTCTTTAACCCGAAAGGCATCACTACAAACAGTACAATCCAACGTCTGTGACAAAATTGGTATGCTCCCGATCCGGGATGTGCATCGGGATTTGATTGTATCCCGAATATGCATCCATAAAAGACAACAACTCGTGTCTTGTTGTCGAGTCGACCAGCTGATCAATTCTGGGCAATAGAATACTATCCTTAAGGCATGCCTTGTTCAGGTCCGAGTAATCAACACATGTCCTCCACTTCCCGTTTGCCTTCCTCACCAGTACGGGATTAGATATCCATTCAGGATAGAGGGCGTTGCGGATGAACCCATTGGCTTTGAGTTTATCCACCTCCTCTTTAAGAGTAGCGGACCTCTTCGGGTCCATGCCTCTCCTCTTTTGTTTCACTGGCACATACTTTGGGTCAATGTTCAACATATGACTTGCGATGGCGGGAGAAATTCCACACGTACCAGAATGGGTCCAAGCCAAAACATCGAGATTCGCTTGGAGGAAATCAGTAAGATCCCTCATCATCGAGGGGTTGATTTGTGATCCAATCTTCAGCACCCATGATGGGTCATCATTGCTGACTGGAATGTCAATCGTCAGTTCAACTGGCACCACCTTGGCCTCCTTGGGTTCTTCATCGTCATCTCTTGGATCTATGTCTCTACAGATCCGACTGTGTTGCCCACGCCAAGGCTCAGGCGCTATTTGTCAACTTTCACCAACATGGATGTAGATAGGCTTATCCACACCCTTTCCCTTCTCTCTTTGCTGGGCCTCTCTCAGCTCAGCCATATAACAAGCACGATCAGTCGCTTGATCGCCATGCACTACACCAACTCCATTGTCCGTCAGAAATTTCAAGGTCAAACACCACGGGGCCAAAGCTGCCCTAAACTCCGCCAGGGTCGATCGGCCCAGAAAAACATTATACGGGGAATCAACATCCAACACAATGAATGGTAGGATCCGTACCCTCCTGCGTTCACCTTCTCCTAGTTCAACTGGCAATTTGAAAAAACCTATTGCATCCGTAGCTGCACCATTAAAGCCGTGAATGCGGGCTTTAGATGGTTTCAGATCCTTCGCTCCATCTTCATTTGGTCATACGCCTTCTTGAAGATAATATTAATAGAATTCCCACAATCAATTAATATTCTTCTCACAAGCGCCGGTCTGATCGTAGCTAAGATAACCATCGGGTCAATGGTAGGTGCCTCCACTTGATCGGTATCCCTACTCCTGAATACTATAACATCTGTCATCATTCGCTGCTGTTTCGCCGGAGTCCCGTCTTTTGTGTTCGAGCAGCACTCAAAGTCTGCATGCTTCAAGGAACTAGCATAGCGCTCATTTTCTTGCCAACTCTTGTCTATAGGATGAGGCCCACCGATTATCGTGTTTATAACCAGCCTTCCTCCTATCCGAGCGGGCCCTCAGGTCGGTGTGAAGCTTGCCCGTGATTAGGGTCGGATGCCCCCTGTCCGCCTTCCTGCAGATTCTTAACAAACTGCTGCAACTTCTTCTGGCAAATCAGCTTTTCTATAGCATCATGGAGGTATCTGCACTCTTTAGTATTGTGCCCATATGTCTCGCGAAATTGACATACTTCCCAGTCTGCTTCTGTTCCTCGGTCGATTCCTTTGGGTGCAACTTTCGGTATTGAAAGATATTACAAGTTGATAGATAAATATTCTCCAAAGATGTGTTCAGGGGCGTATATTTGTTATAGGTCGGGATTCTTGGTTTCTACTTTCCTGTTACCCTCTTTCGTCTGGAATTTCCTCCTCCGGTTCCTTTTGACTGCTCCTACTTATTTTAAACATTGACTTGGACCTTACTAGAGTTCTCGCCAGATTGCTTTACTGCAATGTTGCTTTGCACCGCTTCCTTACTGGATCCTGGCGCACTGCTTCGCCTTGACCACCTGGCCTCTTCCTTTCTCATGAATTGGTTCGCCTTTAAATAAAAGCGTTTTAGGGTAGTCGGTAGTTTGCCTGCCAGCCAGTCACCAAACTTAGACTCCGAATCCACTCCCCGTATGATGGCTATAAGGATGGCATGGTCATTCGGATTACTTACTTTGGTAGCAGCCACATGGAATCTCTATAAATAGTCCTTCAATGACTGATCAGGAGCTTGAATCACACTGGATAGCGACATCACGTCTTTTGGGCGAGTAGCATGGATCCTAAACTGCTCCACCAACTTCATCGTTAACTCATCAAACCTGGAGATCGATCGTGGGGGAAGTTCGGTGAACCACATAGTAGAAATTCCGGATATGGTTATTGGGAAGCATCTGCATTTGGTCGCATCGTTTGCCCTAGCCGAGTCCATCATCCACTCGTACCTCATTATGTGCTGTCGAGGATCGGTCTTCCCTTCATAAGTTGGAATAGTTGGCATGCTGAACTTCCGGGGGTACTCAACTTGTAGAATGTTATCTGTAAATGGATTATGACTCCTTGATACGCCCTAATCGTCATTAGTCAAGCCCTGATTCTCCCTCATAAGCTGCCTGACCATGGCTGATAAATCCAAAGTTTGAATGGGGGTTGCCAAGTCGGTATCTGTCCTGCACGATTGCTTCGGCTTGTGCCTCCTTGGTCGACGATCACCTAAGTGTGCATCCTAAGGACCCGCTTCATTACGATCCTGATGAGGTGGTTGACTAGCTCCCAAGCGTGCTCTAGATCCTAAGTTTCTCACTCCAGGTTGGGTGCGACTCCCCAGGTGTAGTTGAGGAGCCACGGTTCTAGCTAAGGAATCTGGATCATTTCTGTTGGTTTGTCCTTGGCGACTCGTTACCAATTGCTCTATTGCACTAGTTTATGCCGTTTTAATCCTACGACGTCTATTCCTAGGGTGTTCATCTAACGAAGCAGAGCTGTTGAATGATGAGTAGGAAGTAGGGCTTCCTCCAGCGTTTTGACACTACTGCTGAGCTATCCGGGACATCGGGTTGGCGTTTGCTTGAATCTGCTCGTTAAGCTGTCTCCTGCTTTCCATGAGCTCCCTCACCAGCTCATTAAACTCTGCCCTGGTGACAGATTCTGCTTGGTTTGGGATGATTGGCGGGTTCTGCACCGGCATTAGCATGCTGATTGCTGGGTCCTACTTGTTGGACGCTAGCGGTTTCATTAGCATCGACGTTGTGAGAGGCGGATCTGGTACGTGGTCTTGCCATCTTAGAGTTATTCGTAGGAACTTTGACTAGAATCTATGAACTCTTGAGAATGAACTTGGATCTCCTTCGGGGGATTTTCTCAATCCAGTAGCAACAAAGTAGATCCTAACAGCCTGAGAATGAACGTTCTCAGTGAAAGCACCAAAATGTTAGCACCAGAATTGGTCACTAACATCCTAGAATAGATTTGTGTAGAGAGATTAATGAAGATAGTAAATTAAAACAGAGGAATATCATAGTAGAATGCAAAAACAACAACAGAAACAAGAACACCGGAGTTATAATGGTTCGGCGTAAATGCCTACGTCCACTTTGAATGTAATCTTTATTGCTTTCTCAATCACTTGAATACAGATACAATCCATAAACAAACAGCTTGAGTACAAGTTTGAGCAGAAAGAAAGTAAGTACAGAAAATGGTAGAGTCTCTCTGAAGTTCTCCCAAAAAAGGTCCCTCAAACTGGACCCCTACCCCTTTATTTATAGACGAAGATAGACTGGACCCCCTGTCCAGGCCCATGACTAAGATGGTTCGGCCCATAGCTGAGGAGATAGGTAGACCGAACCAAGCACCTCGATCCACCATGACCGACCCCCTTTTGCTAATTTAGGGTCCTCTGAACGTCGACTCGGAGTAGCTCTCACGTATGCTCGAAGCAAGCTAGACCACAACCCGAAGTAATTCATGGTCATGCTTGCGTTGATCCACACTTGAGACTAAGTCAGGCTAACCCAACCGATGCGACCGAACAACCAAGGCCGAACCACATCTGATCGAACCACTAAGGCCGACCCCATCACCGTCACCCATCATCACCGACCCACCTATGCCAATTCTCCTTGGCCAAACCACCTTGACCGAGCCACCAAGGCCGATCCACCTAGGCCGACCCAATATGGCCGAACCACCTCTACTTATCTTCCTCGACCGAACATCACATGCCGATCCACCAAGGCCGAACCACCATAGCCAATCTACTTCAACTTATTTTCTTTGACCAATCCACTAAGGCCGACCCATCCATGACTTTCCATAATAGCTATCCTTCTTCAACCAAGTCACCATCGAATACCGAACCACATATATAGACTGATCCAAACAAGTTACACCGATCTCTTATACTTCCAATCTTCTCTTAGCTTGTGTCCCGTCTATGTCCAACAATATCCTCTGCAACTATTGCCTCGTAGCCGGGCCAAGTAGCCGGGTAACACTGACAATTCAAATTGTGACTCCAGATCTTCATTTCATTTAAGTGAATCGAATAAATATTTCACTTATGTTCATAACAAGAGTTCCAGAATTAAAGCATGTGTTGTAGGGAATTTTGAGTTAGTCACAGTTAATCGATTTGATTGTCTTTCATCGCTGGATGACTCAGGAAAGAAACTGGAATTGACTGACAGTATTGAGATGGTTCTTTCATCTTCTGAACCGCTTGTATATAAAGACAGAATTGAGAGTAGGAGTATTGAGTGTAATGTAATTTCTAGCAGTTTAGTGAGGATTTTATGGTTAGCGACGCTAATAAGGTGGTTGATGAAGGAATTTCAGATAGTAATAATAGATAGGCTTATGTTTGGGATAGTACATGCGTTTACGTGGTAGAAGATAAGGATCGCTGTAAAGCTGTTAAATTTAGTGATGAAGTGCACAAAGATATTATTTCTTTAGACGATGATATGCACAAGGTTAATAATGTGCAAAAGGTGATCAAGTATGCTGTGTGGTTGGAGTCCTGAATGGAACATAGGGGAGTAGATTGATAGAATCTGATACACTGTTGGATAGTGGTGGAGATGTTTGCATGGTGTCAGATGATCGAGTTGCTGAAAGTAATATGAAAGTAGGCATTAATCAGGTCTCGGATGCCTGGAGTATTGACTGTTTGAAGGATGTAATTGGGAATTGTAAATCTGGTGATATTTGTGATGATATGCACAAGGGTATTGATACTGTAGGGATTGATATGCACAAGGTAGATGATACACAAAGTAAATCTTGTTTACCTGAAGTGCTGTTGGTTGGAGATAGATTGCACAAGGAATTACTGTTGAATAGGGATGATATGCGCAAGGGTATACTGTTGGATGGAATTATGAATGGTGATAAAGCAGTTAATATTGATGATGTAAAGGCTTTTACGGTGGATAAGGAGATGCAGTTAACAACACAAGCAATAGACACGTCAAGCTTGGATGTTTTGCTAGACGGGGTTGATAAGTACATGGATAATGATGTAGTTATTAGCGAAGACTGTTTATGTGAGGAGGTTGGAGTTCTTGTTACAGAGGATGGAAGAAGACTGTCAGATGATGATGATATGCACAAGGTAATTGAGGGTATGTTGACAAGCTTGGATGTTAGCATGGGAGTGGTTGCTCATGTCTCAGATAATCGGTGTATTACACATGGATGCTTGGATGCTGTTAATGTGCATTGCGATTCTGTTTTTTATCTTGATGTTACACTCAAAGCTGCTGATACTTTAAACATGCACATGGTAAATAAGGATATGCACAAGATAAATGATAATTACTTGGTTATTCATGGTGATAATTTCTGTGATGTGGCTAGGGATTTAAATGAAGTGTTTGAGAATAGGTTGACAAGCTTAGATGTTCTGCTGGATGGGGTTGGTAAGCACACGGAAAATGATGTTTTTATTAGCGAAGACTGTTTATGTGAGGAGGTTGGTGTTCTTGTTAGAAGAAGACTGTCAGATGATGATGGTAATCAAATAGTGGATAAAGACAATTTACATATAGTAAATGGTAAAGTTATAAACGGGCGTTGAAATGATTGAGGAATTCAATGAAAGAATATATAAATGCAAAATTAGATATTGGTAGAGACATAACTTCTAGCGGTGATGATTTAGTGGGTGGCAATGTTGTAGTTGATGTAATAAAACGCGCATCATGTAATTCAACAGTAGTTTTCAGTGATTGTAGTAATGACAATAAAGTTTCATTTTTATCTTCATCAACAAAGAGAGGTAGGCATAGGAAATCGGTTGCTGTCAATGGTGTTGTTCGTCGTAGTGCCAGGGTCCGTAACAGTCATTCTTCGCTTATGGGTGAGTCACCTGATTTGAGTGCTATGAGTGGCACTACGAATTCAGGTCAGGTATGGTTTCTGTTTTTGGCAGTACTTATTCTTCCTATGCTCTAGGTGACTTATCCACTAGTGAGTTATGTCAGTTAGCTAGAGATACTGCTTTTGTTTTTTCTAATGACGAATTAGATATTGCCTACATTAGGAGTAGGGAATAGAGAGGGTTAGATCATCTGGATTATGAGGATTACTAGTTGGAATATTACGGGTCTACATGATTTAAACAAATGTGATAAAATTAGGGCATTTTTTAAAGATTATTTTATTGATATTGCCCTTTTACAGGAAACAAAAATAGATTGTCCTGATATTCATTTTTATAGAAGATTAGGTGGTTATCATTTTAGACATTGGGCTTGTTTACCTTTAATTGGAGCTTCTGGGATTTATAGGGTGGCATGATAATTCTTTTATACTTCTTCAAACTATTACTAAGCAACACTCTTTACATATTATTCTCATTAACCTTAGAGATAACTCTTCATTAAATATATCTAATGTTTATGGACCAAACTCGAAAATTGGTCGTCGAGTTCTATGGAATGAATGTTTGGAATTTTTATTATTCGCTCGTGGATTTTGGATTATGGGGGGTGATTCAATGTTACACGTTTTTTAGGGGAACGTTCACCCCGGGAAGGGGATTTCTCTTCTATAGAAGAATTTGACCAATTTATTATTAATAATAATTTGATTGAATTACCACTAACTAATAGAAAATTCACTTGGAGTAATACTAGGGAGTCCCCTTCTATGGCTCTTCTAGATAGATTTTTCATCAGTGACGAAATTGAAGATAAATTTCCTATATGTAGAGTCTCTGGTATGCCGTATACATATTCTGATCGTTGCCCTATCATTCTTACGTATGATCATCATAAAATTGTTAACAAAACTTTTAAATTTGAAAATAATGTGGTTATTAGAATCTAATTACCCTAATCTAATTAAAAATAAATGGATGTCAATGAATTTTTATAATATAAAAAATACGGATAACTCCGCAAAAATTTTGTTTTAAAACTTAGGGGCCTTAAGAATTTTCTTAAAAATTGGAGTAAGAATGTATTTGGCAGTATTAAAATTTAAAAAAAAAATTACTTTCTAAAATGCTTAAAATTAACAAGATAGAAGAAACTAGACAACTAAATCTTGGAGAGCGTAATGTACTCACTAATTTAAAAGAAGAGCTTAATTCAATTTCAGAAAAAGAAGAGGTTATGTGGAAACAGAGATCTAGAATTCAATGGATTAATGAAGGTGATAATAATACAATTTTTTTTCATAGTATGGCTAATGGTAGTAAATGTAGCAACACAATAACTTCTATTTTTATGAATAATGTTGAATTGGTTGATCAAAGGGATCTTAATAAGGCCTTACTGATTACTATAGGCATATTTTTGGCAATTAGAATAAGCATAGAATAAACGTTAGATGGAATGAACTATATCCTATTGAATCTTGAATTAACATTTTTGACTTTGATAATCCTTTTTCTAAAAAGGAGATTTTGAAGGCTATTAATGACATGCCTAGTGATAAAGCCCCGGATCCCGATGGTTTTCCTATTTTATTTTAGAAATTATTTTGGGATGTTTTAAAAT
Organism: Allium fistulosum; assembly: GCA_030737815.1. NCBI lineage: Eukaryota > Viridiplantae > Streptophyta > Magnoliopsida > Asparagales > Amaryllidaceae > Allium > Allium fistulosum. The sequence continues at coordinate 636,014,291 of CM060907.1, read as the reverse complement.
TTGATTTAATTAGCATGTTTAATGAATTTTATAATGGGAAACTACAATTAGGAAGATTTGATTCTGCAAACGTCATTTTTTACATAAAAAAATTGGTGCTAATAATTTATAAGATTTTAGACCAATTTAATTAATTAATTGTTCTGTTAAAATTATTTCAGAAGTTTTGGCAAATAGACTTAGCACAAGAATGAATGATCTAATTGATTGTTCACAAACTGCTTTCATTAAGGGTAGAAATATCACAGATGGAGTGGCTGCTGTTCAAGAGTCAATTAATCACTGTTGTAAGAATAACATTACATATATGCTTCTAAAACTGGACTTTGCGAAAGCTTTCGACTCGGTAGATTGGGATTTTCTAATCTATATGTTTCTGGCTAGAAGTTTTAGTTGCAAATGGATTGGTTGAATTATGGCTTTGCTTAAAACTGGTATTCTAGTATAATGGTTAACGGAATTTCAGGAAATAAAATTCAATCAAAATGTGGCTTAATACAGGGTGATCCTTTATCGCCTCTCTTGTTTAACTTAGCTGCAAATGTTTTTGTTATGATAATTTAAAAAGCGGTTGGAAATGGTTCTTTAGGGTGCGTTGGTAGTGAAATCTCGCATAATAGTCTCTCTATTCTTCAATTTGCGGATGATACCTTATTATTTACTTCTCATTTTCCTAGCTACGTCATTACCCTTAAATTTATTTTATACAGCTTTGAACTTCTTTTAGGTCTAAAAACTAATTTTGATAAAAGTTCGGTTTTAACATTAAATGACGTTGATAAGGTTGAAGGTTTAGTTGCTAATACACTTAATTGTAAAACCATGAATTTCCCTATTGATTATCTTCGATTTTGGATTAGGCCAACTAAACTTAAGCATGATGACTAGCTAATTATAATAGATAAAATTAAAAATAAAATTTCTAATTGGAACATGAGGTTTTTATCGAGAGCGGGTAGATTAGTTCTCATCAATTATGTTTTATCTACACTTCCGATTTATTGGATGTCTATGCATCTTTTCCCAGAATGAGTGATCAATAAAATTGATAAAATAAGAAGAGATTTCTTATGGAGTGGCGATAATCCTAATAGTAGTCTAAAATGTTTGGTTAACTGGGATACAGTTTGTAAATCGAAAAAGAAGGGTGGATTAGGTGTTATTAATTTACGTAACATGAATTTTTCTTTATTAGGGAAGTGGTTATGGAAATTTAAGGATATTAATGATAATTCTATTTGGAAACAAATTATATCTAAATATTATTATAATGGTAGTAATAATTTATACCAAATTACCCCTAAGTTAACAATAAATTGTCTAATTTTTGGAAATCAATTTTAAAATGTCACGAGATTTATAACCTTGGTACTAATACGATTGTTCATTTAGGAAATAATACAACTTTTCGGCATGATCGTTGGATATATGTCATTCCTCTTAGGGTGAAATTTAAAGAGCTTTTCAAAATTTTTAACTTTAAAAATGCTTTAATTAAAGATGTTTTTTCTCAGAATGATGATCCCCTTTGGAAGTTTAGTTTTAATAGAATCTTAGAAGTTACAACTTTTAGATAATTTTCTTTATTATGTGCAAGATTGAATTTATATAATATTGATAACGAAAATGATATTATTAACTGGGAATGGGATAAAAGTAAGAAATTCACTTTATATTCTTTATTTAAATTTCTTAATTTCTCGGGCGTTACTAATAACACTTTTAATCTTATTTGGAAAGCAAATGCACCACTAACAGCTAAGATTCATATGTGATTAATCATGCATGGGAAGCTAAATATTATTGAATTTTTAAAAAGAAAGAATTTGCAAATTGATAATAAATGTACTTTTTGTAAATTGTTTTCTGAAGATATTAATCATTTATATTACGATTGTATGGATACTTGCTACATTCTTAATAATACTCTTAAAATCTTTAACTTTATTCTTACAACTAAAGTTACTGATTGTGATTTTTACTGGAATAACTTAAGACTTAAGTTTAAAATGAGAAATAGATTTTTACTAGATACTTTATTCATTATAATATATTGGTATATTCGGTTTGAGAGAAACCAGAGATTATTTAATAATAATAATGTTATAGTAATAGATTGATATTTACAATAGCATCATTTTGTTTCAATTGGATCTCAAATCCAAAATATAGATTGGCTAAAAATAATCATTTTAAAGAATATCTTAATAAGGTTAGAAAAAACATTAAGTTATTTAAAAAAACAATATTTTTAACATTAATAATTACAGAGTTAACATTTATTCGAATTCGAAAGATGATTGTATTGATTATCATAATGTACTTTTAATCAAAGGAACATAATGTTAATATTTTTTAGATTTTGAACGTTTTATAAGTTTTTAACTATATATTTTGTTAATTTTGTATGCCTTTTTGATTTCTTGATCACTATTTCATATCATTATAGTAAGTTAAGATGTTGCATAATGAGTTTTGATCCTTTTATTAGTCTATCTCTTATTTTAGTATCTTTACCGTCTTATAAATTTAGCTTTAGCTTTATTAATTTTATTTCATAAATACATATATATGTAAATAAATTTCATTTATATACATATATGTGTATTATTCTTATATTTTTGTATAGTTCCATCTATAGATACATGTATAGGCCAAAAATGGTGTTAGTATGCTATTTGCAAGGTTTCAGGGTTGTTGCCACCAGGATTGCAGGATTGCTGGTCGTAGGATCGATGTTTTGGAGAGATTTCATATTTTAGATCTGGATCATCCGCGTTTGCAGTGAGGCATTCATTCTGGATCATCAACGTTTGCAATGAAGCGTTCATTCTAGATTATACGCGTTTGCAGTGAGGTGTTCATTCTCTGGTGGAGCTGCTTGTTAATCTCATTTGTGAACTTTGTTGCATCATGGATCATCCGCGGTTGCAGTGAGGAATTCATTCTTGATCATTCGCATTTGCAGTGAGGCTTCATTCTGGTTTATCCGCGTTTGCAGTGAGGCGTTCTTTCTCTGGTGGAGCTGCTTGTTGATCTCTTTTGTGCACTTGGTTTCACCATGGATTATTTTGGGTTCTAACGCTTTGGTATTGGGCAGTGGCCTTGCCGGAGTTCGATATTGAGGTGTAATGGGCGGTGGCCTTACCGGAGCTCATTCAAGAAGTTACCTGTGTTTGTTTTCTTAGATTTTTCAATGTTATGATTTGTCACCTGCCAAGCATGTTGGCAGCTCCTTTGTTATCGGTGATATATATATATAGACACACACACACATGTGTGCTCTCCTCTACTTTAGAGGATCACACATTTCTCTAAAAAAAACTATTAAGAATAACATTGTCTAGATATGTTACTATGTCATTTAGATCAGTGATCTCTAACTTCATTGAAATATTTTCTAATTTTAAGGATTTATTTTCATTTTTTAGTTTTTCAAAACTTTCAAGTTTTACATCCTTTTCATCATTAAGCCTTTCAATTTCATCTTCTAGATCTCGTTTTTCTTTAGTTAACATTTCTTTGAACATTTTTAATTTGTCCATCTCTGCTAAACTAGTCTTGTACTCTTTTCCAAGCATTTTATTTCCTTTATACATATCATTTAAAACATCAATAATTTCTTCGTTAAAATTCCATACCTAGTTATCCTTTTCCATGAAGCACAAGTTGGAATTTTCAGTTTCTGAATCACTATCACTTGATGATGTATCTGAATCTTCTCATGTTGCACTGAAAGCCTGTTTCCATTTCTTATTGAAAGTGAAGAGTACTTTGATTTCTACAGATTTGGATAGTCTCTTTTCAAATTACCGGGTTGATCACATTCGAAACACTTAACAACATCTCCTTTTCTGGAATTAAAGTTGTTAGTTTTCCGAAGTTTGTTCATCTTCGTATATTTCAAGATTTCCTTAAAGGTCACGCAATCAATTTCCTCCTCCTCCTCATCATCATCTAGTTCATGATTGTCGTTTATAGCATTGAGTACCGGTGATTTTTTTCATTTGATTGATTCTCTTTTCTAACCTGCAACGACTTTACTTCATAGGACATTAGATTACCAATTAAATCTTCTATTTTCATAGTACTAATATCATTGGCTTCTTCGATTGCCAAAGTCTTTTGATCCCATTCACTATAAAGTAAACTCAAGATCTTTCTAACTTTGTCCTCTTTGGTGACATTCTTTCCTAATGATATTAATGCATGTAATATATCATGAAATCTAGAATACATATCAGATATAGACTCATTTGGTTCATTTTGAAAAGTTGAAACTTATTTGTTAGCATAAATATCTTAGTTTGCTTTACTTATTAGTACTCTCATGTGTGACTTGCAATGTTCTCCGAATTTCATACGCAGACTTACAAATGGAAACTCAGTTAAATTCATTTTTATTTAAGGCACAAAATAAAATGTTCATGCTCTTTGAGTTAATAAGTGCTCGTGACTTTTAATCTGGTTTCCAAGATGAGTACTCAATGTGGGGTTCAGTGTACTCACTCAATGTGGGGTTCATCCTACAAGCCCAATATGGATAATTACTACCATCAAATAGAGGAGGTCTATTAGTAGATTGTCTTTCTACAAAAGTGTTACTAATGTTATTAGCCATTTATAATTTTCAAAAATCAAGTTATAAATTTTTGAAAACCAGTGCTCCGGTACCAAATGTGGATGGCGAGTTGTCTACAACACAATGCATAATGGATCTTAAGGCTTTCTAAACATTATAAATGGTGAAGTATGTATTTCAAATATTTAAAACTTACTTATCAATTTAATACTCTATCTACTCAAATTACAAATAGAAACCAATAATCACAGACCGAATGAGTAATAAAGTAAAACATACTGAAGTAAATAACACCAGGAATTTTTATACTGGTTTGGATTGACCAATCCTACATCCAGTCCTGTACTGCACCATACAGAATTTCACTATCACCAATTGCTTTCCACGGGTGGTAAGAACACCTTTACAGTCTTGATTTCATGGGCTACAAGATGCACCCTCTTGATTTATGGGCTACAAGAACACCCTCTTCTCTATACAAACAACAATGGAGTATGGAAAGTATCTTCAATACAGATTCTTATAGATTCACTACAATGATCCTATAGACCTCCAGCGGTAATATATCTTTGAATTCTTTGAGAAATAGGATGAAATCAGAGAGAGAATGATATAAATTCAAGTACAAACTTTCTGATATTGTGTGATTTGCAAATCAATGAAGAATTGAAGTGAAAGAGTGTGGATTTTCAAAGAGAATGGAAGAGTATTCAATGGATATTTGTCACAAAAGTTATGGAGATGAAAGAGTAAGAGAAAACGAGAATTAATGATGTCAAAATTCGTTTTCCAGAGTCTTTAAATAGTGTTGAAGAGACATGTCTTTTGGTGTAGAGGTGGAGGGAAATGTCCCTTCATTTGAATTTGAAAATCTGAAAAACGGCTTGTATGTCGATATACATGCAGAGGATATGTCGACATATAGTGTTGCAAAAGCGAACAACAACACCAATAAGTGTTGTAGATTTTTAGATTTCAATGTACCTCATATTTGTGGATTTTTGTGATTCGGTTGTGGTCAATAATTTACAATCTTCAAGTATAATTGCCATGGGGTCTTTAACAGAAGATTCTAAGACTCAAACTATCTGTCACTTCAAATACCTCTGTTGTTTCAGCATTCTTCTTCAATTAGTTTTATTCTTCCATTTGCTATGATTAACCTTCATATATAATTCATTTGCTTCCACTAAGTTCTTATTTACCTTTGTAAATATCCCCATAATATATCTAATAGTACTACACAACTTGGGGATATGTTAGTAGTAATATTTATATGATTGTTGTCATCAAAATCAATATCTGAGGTATTAATAGGTAGGGCAGTAAAAGATGAAAGGAATAGAAATAAAATTTCAATAATAGAAAAGGAAACAAATTAGAAAACATATTAGGATCTTTTAAAAAAAAGCGATAAATGAAATTAAGTTGATATAAATGGAATAAGAAGTAAACACGTGATAAAGTAAAGAATACTATTAACAGTTGAACATTGGAGGCGTAATAATTAAATGAGTATGAATATACACACACACACACATATATACATATACATATATATACATAGCCTCATGTATGCATTTACGACGAGTGTGAATTATTGAAGTTAGCTAATAACTTATATCAGATAAGAATGACATAGTCATTTAAATGGGTTGGAATACGAGGTCAGTAGTGTTACACAACTGAAGTCTGTCCATCGCAAGGGTCTACCAGCAGTTACGTATAAGTTATACTAATATGGGACGTATCCAACTATATTACCCATGGAGTTATATACGTTCACGTATAGGTGAGGGATACCCAAATAGGAAGGTTAGCCTCAGTCGAAGTGCCATAGGACAAGTAGAGTCTGCTTCAACCTTTTAGGGGGTATTAAGTAACAAGTGGGTATTACCTTGATTGCATGAGGCAACCTAAATGGGATGGTAATCAGGGCTCGGTGCTATGTCAGCATGTGTTTGGTACGTATTCGATAGTAGGAGTTGTGCATAGGTCGAGAACAACATTAGTCCCGAGTGGTCAATGGAAAGACAAGGTTTACGCCTAAACGGCTACACCTTCTACTAGTATAGATCACGTTTAGGTCATGCATTGCCACAGTTGTTTGCTAGTTTTTTTGTTAGGGGCAAGGCTTGATAACCCTTTATGAAGGTCTTTCAAAAATGGATAGAATAAGGCTAACAATTATGACATCATTATTAGGCACTACGGGAGTTCCTTGGTATGCACGACGATAAGGACGTGATATTTCGTTGATGATGGATCCTAATAAGGTGCTGGGTTATAGATACTAGCAAGGATAGTACCATGGTCCAAAGGGGGACTGTGTTACTTATATATATACACATGTATGTAGTTATTGTCTACCTAGGGCAGATGGGATGTATCATACATGTACGTCGAGTCGAAACAATTAAGCAAAATAAAAGACATAACATACATGTGATGGAAGGCAATCGACATAAACTAGTGTTATGTATAAATTGTGTAATTTACCAGTCACCAGAACGTTGTTTCGACCCTCTTCTCGTTACAAGCCATAGGATAATTTGAGAGGGACAAAACTGATGTAAGGCGAGAACATTGGAAGGACATATTTTCTTATGCAGGCTCAATGCTGACAAGGGCATTTAATCTCAGAAGTGTCAACCTTGATCAGTAACTATATGTTTTATTATACTTTATTATTCCACTGTGAGTTTATATCGATAGTGCTCTGATATGCATTTGTTTATTTGCAGGATACCAAAAACCAACGATCTGTACTTTGGTGGACTTGGGTTTTTGATTTAGCGTAAATTCGAGCCCATTGGGGTGCGGGTTGTCACAACATGTTAGGTGTAAATTTTGTCGGTAGTTAATATTGAACTATTCGAATATTATCGTTCACATGTCACTTAGCAGGTGGTGTGACATTTTGATCAAATTTATTGCTTACTTGGTTTCGATAAAATCTAATTTTACTTCATTAAGCATTACCTAGTTGTGATTTTTATTTACACAAATTCTCTTCGTCAAAACTATATAACTCTGGACTTATAGAATTTGGTAATGGTCAAAATTCCAATATCGTCCACATTCAAATCCATAGTTGTAACGACCCAGAATTTCAGTCATTTGAACTTGAAATATTTAATTGATTTTAAATAATAAAAATTTAATTTTATAGGTTAGATAACTTGAATTTCACATATAGTGATTTATTAGGTAATTAAATTTTTGAATTTAATATTCGAAATTGTTTAAATAATTTAATCCTGAATTTAATGTGAATAAAAATGAGTTTGAAAGTTAAACTAAAATTCTATTTAAATAAGAATGAAGGTAGTAAACTTTTAATTTAGATTTAAAAGTGATTAATTTGGTTTTTATAATAATAAGTTTTGATTAACGTGTAAAATAGACTTCCGGGGCACTGTCTCTGAATTGGACAAAACCAGTTCCATTAAACCCGTAATAGTGAATTATAGTATGCCGTCAAAATTTCATGGCGATTGGACGTATCGTTTGGTTGTGTGAGCTCGAAACGTGTAGAAATTAATTAAAGAAATTTAAATTAGGGTGAACTAATTTAAAGGACAAAAATTTGTATATTTTTAGGCTCAAGGACACGACCTCAATATTTTAACCACAAGGACAAACATTATCCTAAAAATTATTCATAAGGACAAACATTCTTTCAAAATTATTCATAAGGACAAACATTCTTCCAAAACTACTATCGAACTAAAAACTGCTACCGATAACTACAAACTGATACCGATAACTACAAACTGATACCTAAAAACTGTAAAAACTGATACCTAAAGAAAGTTGTCCTTCAGGCTAAAATACTGAAGGTCTGTCCTTGAGGCTAAAATGCTGAGAAATTTTGTCCTTGACAATAATTTCCTGTTTAAAGTAATATAATTCGATTTTGAAAGCTAACTTCTATATATGATGGAATTGGGTCTCGATGCTAGTTCCATTTTATTCGAAATAGGGGTATAACATATAGAACGTCAGGCGGGACACCTCGTTTGGAGTTCAAAAATTTAGTGAGTAAATAGTGCCTCGAAATTTTCTATTAAAGGACTTGGAGAATTCTCTTTTGCAACAAAATCCTAGCTAGGTCACAGCTGCCATTAAATTCCAATGGCCAAAATCTACCAATCTTTCTCCCTCAATTCCTCATCAACCATTCAACGAAACGTCGCGGCGCATGAAGATAAGTCGTAGAGCTCGACAAGCTCTACGTAACGTACGGTTGGATCATCAAATCATTAATGATTGGAGCCAAATTTTTGCTCCGTTCATGGCCGGCATTTGGGCTTAGCGGCACGGTTTCAGGTGATCGGGGGGCCGCGTTTTGGCCATAGATGGAGGAGGTGAGGGGCGGGATGGTGGCGATGTTGGATCAGGCGATAGTGAATCATGGGTGGCGCGGTGGATGGTCAAAGGAGGTGTGGATGGGTTCACGAATGCGAGCCTGGGAATTGAGCATGAGGATGGAGGGAAGTAAGGTTTAAAAATATAATTAATTTTAAGTTAATTATGACTTAATTATTTCAAAAGTTCATTAATTCATAACTTATTCATATGAGGTCGAAATCGAATGCGACAAGTTGCGTTGCGATCGTATCAACAAATACCATGCTCTGGAATTGGATTGGATTGATTCAAAGCTTGTAAGAATTTGGGTAAAATTTGAATGTCTGTTCAATTTAAATTCAAATCGGAGCGCTTTGGTGACTACTAGAATCAAAAGTGAGTTAAACTCACCTTTTGGTTAACTAGTATGATATATAGTTGATAAAAATTGCTGATTGAATGGTTGGATGATTTATTATTTTATTTTGTTGATTTGGATATATTCTCGCCCCTGGAGCGGATGAAACCCTATTATGTTCCCATGTAAGAGCGGATGACCCTTTGTATACGATCCCACCTCGAAGTGGTTAATTTATTTTATTTGGTTATATACTGTATGTGACGCAGGAAGACAAGTTGGATGGATCCAACTGGATTCCTCACACTGTTGATTTTACTTTTCATATATATTGTGATATATGACTTGTTGGATGCCATATTTGATGACATGGGTATGATTGTGCTTATTTGGTGCTTTAGTAGCACCGGGCCTTATTTTTGGTATTTTAAAGTACTATAAAATAATGATTTTGGTTTAAAAAGGGATTTCAAAGTGATTTTGAAAATTGTATATGTTTTAATAATTATTCTTGAATTATTTAAAGAGGGAATTTGATTTAATATAAAAGTATGATTTTTGGATATTATAAATTAATAACTTTATGAAATATTTTAAATATAGATTTTTGAACTATAAAGTAAAGGTTTTAAAATCTTAACAATAAGTTCGTATTTTATAGTAAAGGAATATGGTTTTAAAAAGAAGGTTGAAATATTTTGACATAAATATTTATTAACCGTTAAATATAAAGTGATATATATATGTACATATATTAAAATTTATTTATAAATGTGGAATTTGTAAATGTGATAATTTATACAAGTGATAATTTACAAATGAAGTGAAGATTTGTAAAATCGTATTTTTGTTAATAAAAGCATGGATTTATAAACGGTGTTTATAAATTATGGGAAACTTTCATCATTGGATAAATTGGGGAATAAATCACAAATTGTGGATTTATAATAAGATGTGGAATGTTGTTTTAGAAAAATAGTTGATTCTATTTGGAAATTGAAAGTGAGGATAGATTTCAAGATTAAACGATATTTTATAAATTGGAAGGAATTTATAAAAGAAACTTATACATAAGGAAGCAACGTTAAAGACAGATTGAAATTGATGTTTAAAATGGATTTTTTTATATATAAGCGATAGTTATAAAGAGATAGAGTTATAAATGGGTTTTTGTAGATAAAGAGATTTTATGAAAAGGAAGTTTTGTAAAATAGAAGGAGATTTATAGAATATAGTTTTATTATGGAAATGATTATGTGAAATTTAAGTATGGATTTTTCCCAAGGAAGTATATTTATGTTTTAAAGTTGTTTATTTATATTAATATTATTTTAGAGTTAGTTATCAATATTTTAATGTTTTGAAAATTAATAATTTAAAATATTAATATGGTTTGAAATTAATTTTAATTATTTATCAATAAGGTTTGGGAAATTTATTATTATTATTTATAATAATGTTAAAGATAAATTATTATTGTTTTATTAAAAATGTTTTGAAATTATTAATTATTATTATTATTTTTCAAATGTTTTGAAATTATTATGACTTATTTATAGTGTTTATTATTATACAATAGTGTTTTAAAGTAAATGATTAGAATTTATTTATAAATGTTTTGAGGTTTATAAATAGGATTTTATAAACAGATGTGAGTTTTATAAGAGGAATCTTATAACATGGTTTGGAAAACTTAAAGGAAGATTAGTAAAGGGTAAAAAGAGTTTTATAAATGGTCTTAGATATTTATAAAAGAATTTAGAAATGGGTTTATAAATTAATAAAAGGAACTTGTAAATGTTCTTATAGATTTATAAAGGGTTTATATATGATTTTAGGAATATATATAAGAAGGAAGTTTATAAATAATTTCAGAGATTAATGAATGGGGTTATAAACGGGTTTTTAGGGGTTTATAAAGAAATTTATAAATCTATTCTAGAATTGTGTAAAAAAGGAAATCTTTCACTTTTTGTCAATATACTTATACCGTTGAGATAACTATATGGATATTTTCCAAATATTGAAAATATAAGGGTTTTCAAATGAATCTTTGTAAAAGTATTTTGGTGTAAATATTTGTAAAGTGAGTTTAGTTAATGAAAAGATTTATTTAAAAGAGGCTAGTGGTTGTTTATGTGCTTAACCAATGTTGGTTTTCCCTATGGAATAAATCCTAGATTTGGATGTGTGTTGTGGATGGTTAAATAACCGACTATCAAATTTGGACCCAAAACGTAACTTTGGAAATATTTAGGAGAAACACGTGAGTTATATGGCACAGTCATCTTCGATGATGTTGTACTCTACGTATAAATCTCATTTCATTCTCCTAGGACAACTATAAGGAAATCCATCCACTAACGGTTAGGAGTTGATCTCCGCACTTATCTTTGACTGTTTATTTCCTAAAGAACCGAGGTTGAGTTTATCGGAAACTATCGAATGTTGTTTCGAAGAGTTTGGGATCAGATATGTTATCCGAAATCAACTTCGATCCAACTCAAGCATTTCGAAGTAAAGACATCTTGGAATGATGGAATTAAAGACGGAGCTCTCAAGCATTTCGTTTAGTCCCAGAAAGAACTTGTATGGATGAATGCTGATATTGCATTGTTGCCCGGAGGGTAGTGCTAGCATTCCAAGTGGGAAGTGTTATATGAAAGGTAAAATGTACCCTCAAGCCTCATAAAATGGGAATGACTAAAACATGGGAGATGCAACAGGGCTAAGTAGGATGCTCCTAAGTAGGGTATGATCATTCCTACCTAGAGTTGATATTATCTCTCATTTATATGCTTGGGGCCCATTAACGGAGGGGTGATCATATTCGGTGCTACTAGTCAACTGGTAGGCCGGTCTTGTGTTGGCAGGGGATCCATGCGAGGTTGTCGGTGTTATTTTATCTAGAGATGCACCGTGACGGGCAGTACACCAGTCATTGTATGGAATCCACTCTCCATACGTGCCTTTACGGTTTTAGTTTTATACCTACTATGCTAGAATTTAATTATTGTAAATTTTTTGTCTATGATTAATAAGTATTTGTATCTTAGACAGTATTATAATATCAAAGAATTTCATATGAAATGTTTTGGTTATCGTACGGTAAAAACCCGTCTGTGTTTATGTGCGGTGTGATCTTACGAGATACTTTTGATTTTCAAAGGATTTCTATAACTTAAAAATCCAATTGGGTGTGTTTTTCTCATGCTGGTTTCCAGACTGACTCAGGGGTTATATTATTATAATGCTCGAGTCAGGCCGAGCATATTTACAGATTGCTTTGGATGCATTGGAGCTCAGGAGACGAGTTGGAGGTCTTCATGACATATTCCCGTATTTGTTTATTTTCCGCTGCACCGTTGTTGAAATTATGAGAAAATATGAGGACAGGTTGTTATAACTATCCAGGCTAATGATTGTGGTTTGTTGTTGTACTCTGATGGATATATGTATATAACAGTTTCTCTTTTGAAAAGATCATTGATTATATTATATATTGTTCCACTGTAATTGTGAGATTCTTTGTTGTTTTTTAGTTTCTTTTCTCTTCTTCTCTTCTCTTCTTCTTTCTTCCCCATAACTAGCCATCTTTCCATTCAATTTGGGTTGGACATGGGTGTTTTAATGTCAACTTGATTGTGTGGATTGGCGGATCATTATAATAGTCCAAACACAAAGTCCTTAGTTCAATAATGACAATTATTATTAACTAAAATGCTCTGGCTAGAGACTTTGACTTTTAGTTGACTTCAGTTGATAGTGATACTAATCTCATATAACTGAAGAGACGAATCCCATCTTGAATAATGCTTCACTTCCAATACTTTCATTTGACCCAACTATAGTCACTTGATGGGTGTCATGCCATGATTTGACTATAATCAGAGAGGAGATTTGTGACGCCCCACCTCTATGCTTATAATAACAAAGAGTATTAAAGGAAATACTGTCTATTATTACGAAGAATAAGGCTGGATAGGAGCGACCATCCGTAATTGGCCTTACACTAATATTGGTTATCTCGATAGGAGTGGTACATACTTTCTTATTTTTCTTCTATTATTTATTTACTCCCATCGACACACCCAATACTAGTATAAAACGAACTACGACGGTTCATAATAGTTTAGGACATTAGATATAACAATAACACAGATAATATAAATGCGGAACACAGATAAAAACAAAAGTCTCATATATATATAACTGATGTCAGTTAATACATAGTTGACACAATACATATGATACAACTACAACTGTCGACTCTAGAAGTTATATATACAAGTACATTATCGACTAATATACATGAATACATATCGTTCTATACCATGACACGACTACTACAAAATGACATTGACAACTTCAGAAGATGTGAAAAGTCTTCATATCCTGAACAGCAACTCAAAGAAGAAAATCTACAACCTACAATAACTCGGGTCTGACCCGAGTATTACATTCAAAAGAAAATAATACACGGGTCAGTCTAATTCAAACTCAGTTATTAGTGCATAGGAGCAATAATAATCAAACGTCAAATAGACGACAGTCACAGAAATCTCGTATATCCAACTCTCGATACGAAAATTGGATAACGTCAGATATAACACTAAATAGTGTTAAACAATAAATCAGCAGATTTAAAACATCAACAGAGATAAATAAACAATTTATCAAATCGACTAAAACAATATAAGACAATTGAAATTGTCACTTTAAAACCATCAAAAATTCGATTGGCTGTGCCGCACACGCACGCGTGTACGGCCTCGCCAATACAGCATAAAAGATCAATGCATCACGACACAAAAGAAATATCAATTCAAAACTGTCGATTTTTGGGTGGCTGCAGTGCACGCACGCGTGCACTGCCTCGCCACTATCGCAGGAGATACACAAAAGCTCAATGAAAGTCACAATGATCGCAAGGTCAAACCCCGAAATCGGGTTCAACTCAAGAGCAATAAAATAATGTCACAATGTCAAATCCAGATCGGATTCACTGAGGAGTAATTCGAAAATCAAATTCGAATTCAATCAAGTGGTCGAAACAGTCTACTCAAATTCAAAGAGGCAGCCCACAAAATGAACTCATATACAACGAACCAGACTAACAACTTCAAGTCAAGCATGCTACGGAACTGACCAACATAGCACAAGAATGAACAACATCAAGTGAGACCAGAACCAAACAAAGCATCAAGAACCCAATATATCAAATTAAGACACAATAGAGTGCAGACATGACATGCACAGGGTTCAAGTGCAACAGATCCTCAAAGTGAAGTTTAAGTGCACAACAAATAGGAAGTGGCAGTAAAGCTATGAAACTGGACTTCAACAAGACCACATGCAACCTTACGATTTCAAGCATGCAAATACAGTATGTAAACAAGTCTCTACCACTGCAACACTAACTGACTCGAAGAAATGCCACCAGAGGAAACACAATGCACTAGAAACTACATGAATGCATCTCAATAATCAGGTTTGGTTAGACCATCGAGAGGAAAAAGAAACAGCCAAGGTCAGAGTTCAACATACATGAACCATCAAGAATATACAAACTCAAGCTTACAAAAATGCAGACTCAACAGTGACCAAATGTACAAGTCCAGATACAACATAGGGTATACATGATGAAGGAATACGTAGTGAAACCAAGTGATGAACCAGCAAATGCAAGTTTAGCTATGAAGCAATGGAACAAGTTAACATAGATTCAAAATACCAGATGTACAGAGGTGACTCAATATTCAAACATATGTACTGCATCACGTATACCAGATAAGGGCATCAGTGGAGCAAAATGAAATGCATATGTCAAACTCAAATAGTGGATTCCAGAATGCAGTGGCCATACACCTATATACATATAAGAATGTATGCATACAAATGATCAGCAACTCGAGCTAGTCCAGCTACCATGTGAAAGCAAGCAGTTAAAGTAACAACAATGCAGACATGTTCAAAGTGAAGCAAAAGTTGCAAATGCACATTAACTTCAAATGACTCAGGTTGAAGTCATATACAGCAAGTACAGATAACAAATACCAGTCAAGTCAATGTGATCAAGTGCAACTACAAGGTGGATACAGAAAGGCCACAGTAATCAGGTTATATAAAGTGAAGTACAACCACTACAATGGAGTATGAGATTAAATCAAGGCAGTCAACAACAAAAATCTCAAGTGAACAGGAATACAACCTTCGATGAAGTAACAGAGAAGTGGTAGAGAAGCAAAACGATCAAACAAGGAAATGCTGCAGTGAACTACATATCAACTAAGGCAAGGATGCAAACAGATATGAAATGGAATGCATCTACAAGTGCGGATGGCTAGAGTCGAAACTCACAGTGAAACAATGAAGTGCACATAAAGGTTCAAACATCCAAGTGACCAAAGTCGACAATGAAAGCCATAATCAAAATCAACTTCGATAAGAAATCAAGTCAAGGTTGAAAATCATCTCGGGCATCAAATCCAAAATCAAAATGACCGAAACTATAAAATAGCTTTTAAAATCGAACAAGACAATGTCGTCAAACTCAATTCAAATTTCATCAAAGTCGGAATTCATCAGATTATACGAACTCAAGAAACTCAGATAAATTATCAACAAACACACAAAATCGAGCTACTAGAGCATTGTTGAATTAGATGTGAGGGGCGAAAACCACTCACCATTTTCGATGAGGCAGCCGCGAGCAACTCGGCGGAGTCGACGTCCTGGCATCACGGAGGCGAACGAAAACGAGCCACCATTTTTCTTTGCGATGCGAGGATAATAGAGGCGGAGGGACGAACGAGAAAAGAGGCTGCCACCATTTTCGTTTCGTTTTCCTAGCCTAGGGTTTTCGAATGAATGAATGGAGGGGTCTGGGTTGCGAACGAATAAGAAAGGGGAAAGAATACAACCCTTATCTCAATCAAAAGGAAGCCGGTTGAATTAATAAAGAAAAGCCCATATAATTCTTTTAACAAATTTTCAAATGAATTTAAACTTGATTCAAATCTGCATTAGCAGTTAAAAATGATTTAATCGTCATTTATAAATTGACGCGAAAAACCGGGTTGTTACAAGATTTCAAAATGAAGATCGATAATTTTCTAAAGTCGAAAGAACCATGTAATTTTATGACATCGATATTTTCTGTTTGACCTTGGTTATATTAACCAATAGAAAGCTATCCAGTGAGTCATTCCATAATTTTCCAATAACTATCAATACATAACCCCTTTATGCCCCCAATAGCATGAGTAATACACTGCCCAACATTTGGAGAGCGTTACGTATTCTAGTCTTAATGGATGTATCGATATCCAGTATCAATACATCTTGACTAGGAATATTTAAATGGTATATTTATTTTCATTGTGATAAATTACTCATAGTTACAACACTTTGTAACTACAATCACAAAAACATACCATTTATTGATTTTCTATTAAATATACTTTTAATTAAATTTATTAATTAATATAACATATTATATCAAGCATATAATAGAAAGAAAACACCTTTTATTTCGAACAAGATTGATTATTGAGTTAGGTATATGTAACAAATTACATAATTGCCCCTAGGCCACTGTAACATCCTGGTATTTTCAACCATTCGCATCCGCACATGTTAGACTTGAATTGCTCAAAATATCAGATTGTTAATTTATGTTTGGCAAAACTTGGCATATACAATAAATAAATAAATCACAGAACCACAGACATAGAGTAATATAACAATAAGCAGCAGAAATAAATAAATAGTAGTTCATGAAGCTACTATATATATATATATCAGAGTTAAAACAAGATACAACAGCAGTCTCGAATACATAGAAGTCTCAATACAGTAGTAAAATAACATAACCGAATCTATCAGTGGAGTACACTGAATAACTGAAAGCTGGATAGATAGATGGATCTCTAATCGAAGCTCCAACTCCAAAGGTGAGTCTCAAATGCTGTGACACTCAGTCTGACCCGAGTGTAAAGCAAAACACAAAACACTCGAGTCAGGATTAACATTCTTATATCGATAAATCCAACTCAAGTGAAATATCAACTGAAATACAAGTAACTTAAAGGATGTTTGGGACAACCATCCTCTAAGAATCCGTGAAACTATCTACTATGCAGTAATATACGCTATTAACCACCAAATATTATTACAACACCGTGGTCATTTCAAAATATCATACTTCAAAACCAAAATATCATATCCATTTCAAAACCATATCAATACGATATCATTTCTTACTAAAAAAATATTCATTTCAAAAATCATAGTGCTTCAAAGTTATAACACTTTCGAAACCAAACACGTGAAATTATAACACTTCGAAAATCATAACACATAGAAATCATAACTCTTTCCTTCAAACAATTTAGATATTAATAATAGTATATATAATAAATAGTTTATAAAATAAAATATTTATATAAAAATAATTATAAGTTAAAATGATTATAATAAAATAGTTAGCATTTGAAAATAGTTTATATTAAAAATAGTTTATATAAAAAAATGATTTATATTAAAATAGTTTATATTAAAATAATTCACAAAGTAAAATATATAAATAGTTTAAATATAAATAAAAAAATACTTTATATAATTAAATAGCTTACTCAATTTCACAAATCGATTCAAATCAACTCGAATTCCACAATTCAAATTTAATTCAATCTAAATCCATCATTTTCAACTCAATTCAGTTTCTCAATAAACCATTTCGAATTAAATCGATTTCAAATACAGAATTGAAATACAAATAAACCATTTCAATTTCAGTATATTTCAAAACTTTAAATATTCCACATTTCAAAACTAAATTTGATAATTTCATATATATATATATTAATTTAACTTTATTATTGTTTAGTTTTGAAATATTCACTTAATAAATCTAATATCATTTAAATAAAACCCCAAATTCAAATCACTATATATTTCCTTCAATTTATTTAGACTTGAAATATCCATTTAATCACCTTAAACCAAAATCTAGTTATAAAATCATATCTTTAAAATCTCAAATTAAATAAGTTTCAAATTTATTTAATTAAATAAAATTCTTAATTAAATACAATTTCAAATAAATTCAAATTTATCTTCCCAACCTTAACTTAAAAAAAATCATTATAAAAATCTATTTTAAAATAAAATTTAAATTAAATACTTAAACATATTATATATTATTTAAATCAACTTTATTAAATTAAAGCTTATTATTAATTCTATTTATACTAAACTAATTTATACATATTTTAAAATAGTAAAATTATAAGTAAATTCTTAAAATTTCAAACTAAATTAAAATTTAAAATTTCAAAACATATAATTTTAAAATCAAGAATTTGACTATATATAAAATAACATTTATATATAATATTTTAAAAATCAATATTTATTAAAACCATATATTTCTTTCCAAAACCATAGAAATCATTTTTTAAATATTTATATATAGACCAACGGTGTATGTATATAATTTTCTACCCTATGGTCAAGTGATACAGATATTTATCATTTCAATCCGTAGTTTAATTATATACAGGTATATATCTTTTCAACCCGCAATCTCAAATTCAATTCAATGAAAATCGCTTGGGTTTATCATTTCAACCCATAATGATTCTCTCTTATTCTACAGATCGTTCGGGTATGTATCATTTTAACCTATAGGGAATCCTATACTAACAGGGAACTTGCAGAGTGAAAACAAATATGATAATAATATAACAGGCATATATCATCAATATAAATAACAAATAATGGTGTCAGATGTCACAGGTGAACAGATACAGATAATAACATATATATAGCAATGTAAATAACTAACAGCAGCATATTTCAATTATCGTTTCAATTGAAATCAAATTTAATAGATATAAGAACGTTAATCGTGAGTGATTGCTCACCTTTCGAGGCTAGAGATGAACGAGAATGAGATGAGTTACGAATCCAAGCACGAATTCCAAACCAAAGCTAAATGGACACGAATTCAACGATCAAAGCAAGGCTGGGATTGATGAGAACAATTTGAATCAGCTTGATATAATGGAATATATATACTATTATTATTATTATGATTATTTTCTTAAAATCCATATATATATATATATATTTTAAAACTTATATAAACTAACATATTATACTTTAAGATCTATATATATCATTCTCCAGTAATTAATATAAAAGTTTCAAACTCATATTTAAAATAGTATATATATAAATACTTGTTTACAAGATATCTACAAATCAACTTGTATATACTTATATTTATATAAATCTTATGTTCCCAGAAGCCAAACATACATGAAAACTCAGCTTCAACATATATTTATATAACATGAAGCTTTGATACAGACTGATATATGTATTAAAATTTAAATTCAAAATATAAAATCCATATAAACTCACTTAAACCAAAATATATAAACTAACATAGACTTTATATATGTATAGCTAACATATATATTAAAATTAAGTATGCTTATCAACTACAAATATATATATATATATATATATATATAAAACAAAAACATAAGTAAGTTTACATAACATAACATAGCTTGAATATAAACTTACACATACACACTTCTTTTAAAATCTAGTATGTAGACAAAATGTACAAGCTTAATATAAAATTTACATATAATATATATATACATATATATATATATACATATAATATATATATACATATATATATATACATATATATATATACATATATATATATATATGTTGCATATAAGGCAACGATTGCTGAAAGAAAGCATGTTCCAGAAAAATGAAAATAACTAACTTAGACAAATATAGCTTTATATGTTGTAAACAACTTTATATATATTCATATATATACACTTATGCAATGTATAACTTACATATATAAGCGGATCATACTATAACTTGTAAAATTGGTATATAAAATCAAACAGAATATATACTGTACCAATAATATATAACTAATATAACTAAGATAACACTTAAACACATAGTGTCAGTATGTATTGGTTATTAAAACACATAAGTAAGTAATATATCTATATATACATACATACATACATATACAAATATATAATTGTCAAATATATTTCACGTTATAAAATATAGCTTATACTAATATAAACCATAGCTATACGAAAATATAGCTTCTACTAAAATACATTTATAAAACTGTTCAATGTATAACTTAGTTAGATATATATGTTTGTTAACAGATTATATACACATAAATCCAACAGTAAAACTAATATAACTTTTATACTTTATATATAATATAACATTATATATAAACTAATGTAGATATATTAATATATACTCACCTATATAAAGCACAGAGGAGGAGGATGGGAAGAACGGTGCTTGGTCGGAGGTGGTAGTCTGAGTTCAACCAGAGTAGGATCGGTGGAAGAGAGACCGAGATTGGTGGTGGTAGGCTCTCAGGTGTCTCGGCGCAATGGGGAGGTTAAGGTCGGGAAAAACTGCAGGGTCAGGGAGCATAAACGTGGAGTTTGAGATGGATGCGGTTGTTGGTTGTCGACATAGTGGAAAAGGAGGAGAGAGTTTGAAAGGTCGGTCTCAGGTTTTGCTCAGAAAAAATAAAAGTAGAGAAGTAAAATAGTTGAAATAAAGAAGTACCAACCAGTTATACAATAAATTGGAACTAAGGGAAATGGAAAAATCATAGTTAAATTCAAGAAGTAATAAATTCTAATGGCTGATAGCTTGCACGATGGTAAATGAATAGACGAAGGAAACAAAAGGACTCAGAAATGAAATGACTCAAAAATAGGTACCGATACGATTAACCGTTTTCACGGATTCCGCTGTGAACCGGACTTCAAAACACAGAATTGAATATACTACAGAGATCAGCATGACGAGACGATCAAAACGGTATATATCAGTGGTACGATCATCCTATCAAAAGTCGATAATCGGTACCGAAAATGCTGCAAATCTGTCGAAAATAAGTTAAACGGAGCAATAACAGTACAAATTTGAAGAAATGAAATATGATGTCTCACTCATAAGATGATTTACAGATTTATTATTGAAAAACATTCAGGTTTAGAAAACATTTTATTATCATCAAATATTAACTGATTTAAATTGAAATAGAATTTACACAAGAAAATAAACTTCCATATTACTAGATGAAAATTTACCAATTGCTATGATTAAGTAGACGTATTTCAAATATCAAATTTTTATTTCAAAATTTTATAATTTAAAATTTCCTAAAATTTCAATAAATTAAATTAATAAAACCATTAAAATTTACGGGTCGTTATACTCTCCCCCACTCAAAACTTTTCGTCCCCGAAAAGGAAGGAGGTAGGAGAATAGAAACAAGAAGAAAGAAATAGATTTGAGAAAGAAAAAATAATTAATTAATTTAAAACCATATAGCTTTAAATTTAAATTAATTTATATTCAATAATTTGGTTTAATCCATTTTATTAAATCAATAAATAGTCATTCAATTCAAATTTGTTAGTTCTACTGTCAATTCAAATCATATAAATTTCATTTAGTTTTAAATTGATTTCCATTCAATTATTTCAAGTTTAAATATTTATTCAAAATTTGGCTTCATTTATAATTGAAATCATCCTTTAACATAAAATTTAAGAATTTAAATTTTCGATTAACTTCAACAATTTAGAGATAAATATATATATATATATATATATATTATATATCAAATCAAATCTATAAATATATACTTATATATATTATAAACCAAGTCATACTTAAGAATTTTAAATCAAATTCATTTTCCAAAACAAAATTGTAGCTAAGCTATTAATGGTCTCTCCACTCTGAAACTCGAAAATGAATGTCGATGATGCTGCGGTCATCACCGAAATTATTTTCCAGCGGCAAAATAGGAGAGTACTGATTTAAACTTAAAAAAATTCTTTTGGAAACAAATTTCTATTCGAAAATACTTTAAATAATATACCCTTTACAAATTTAAAACCAAAGTTTGGAATCATCGGAAATTAAATTCTCAAATTCTTGATTTATATTCATTTAAATTCCAAACCAATTTATAAACCTTGCCGTACATAAATAGACAATATTTAAAACATTTTAAAGTATTAAGAAAAGAGAAAAAAAATGACCAAAATATCCTTTATATAATACTTTATCAAAATACTTTTATAACTTGATGTCTTAACAGGTTTATCCTCGTTCTTGCAGACTCTGGTCGTACGTTGATCAGGCGTAAGACTAGAAATCTCCAAGTACTTAGTAGACCTGTTACAACACCCAGTGAAAGATACTTAAAAACATGTATGAGAAGTACCGCTCAAAATCTAATGTCAAACAATGATGATACAATAGCAGTGGCCCGCTGCTGATCCGGTATTTACGCAATGGACACAAAACTTTCCAAAAGATCCTTCCACCTTTCGGATCCCAGAAAAATATCGTAGCCATTTCGTAAACAAGGGACCATCGACCCCTGTTGCAGTGGTACGTTGCTGATTCAATGATTTACGCAATGGATGCACTTCCTTCCTGGAAGATCCATAAACAACAGATCATAGGATCGAAAGCGCTTCCATTGGGTAAACTAAAGAACCATCTATCCTGAAAAAAAATCGAGGAACTCATGAGTTTAAGTCTGGACAACCATATCAGTTCGAATCCATTTTTGAATTCACCCAAGTCCAGTAGGGTTTATCGGTCGAATACATTCCTGGATTCCCCAAGTCCATCTAGGTCGAAGCATATCATACTATACTTCTTCGCGGAGGGTACTTCCCCATACCTCTTACTTCAAAATATAACATACCATATATAGTACCCTTTCAAAATCATAGCTTCAAATATCGCACTTATATAAATTCCATTATATATAAGATTTCATTTTCAAATAAAGTACTTTCCAAAATCAAAAACCTCGAATATATCAATCATTCTTATATAAATTCCAATATATATATGGTTTATCTCTTCAAATCGAATACCTTCCAAAATCAACAGTTTTTTTTTCACCTCATACTTATAAAAAGTCCGTCTTATACAAGAATCAAAAATTTTCCAAGATCAATTTCGTTGTATGAAACGGCATATGAGATTCAAAATTAGAGGAGTCCTAATCGAAGAGAACTCAAATCACAAAACAGACTTGGGAGGAAGATTAAATTACAAAAGATGAAGATGGATAGGCTTATATTAATCGTGGGTGACCTTAACCGGGTCAACCGTGACTTCAAGAATAAGATCGATGCACAATTTTGAGGCAAATCGACATTCGATCGCAAGAGATAGAATTCAGGCATAGCAAAAGATAACAGCATCTAAACCGAGGATACAGAAATCTCCGGTGAATCAATGCCTATTGTAAAGGAGTTTCACCCCTTTACAAATCATTCTAAGATTGGCGGGACCGCCGATTCATTATAGAGATCAACAGGAGTGGAGTTATGGGATACTCCAAAATCAAAAGAACACGAATAGGAAGACAAAGATGGATTCCAGAACAAAAGGTGTAACGACCCGTAAATTTCAACTGGTTTAATAACGTAATTAGTTGAAATTTTGTGAAATTTTAAACGATAAAATTTTGAAATAAAAATTTAATATTTGGAATACGTCTAGTTAAACATAGCGACTGGTAAATTTTCGTCCGAAAATATGAAAGTTTATTTCGCGTGTAAATTCACTTCAAATTCAATCAGTTAAAAAGCGATGAAAATAAAATGTTTCCGAAATCTAAATATTTTTACATAGAAAAATTCTAAACCATCTTCTGAGCAAGATGTCAGTTTGTCGTTTTTCAAAATTCGGACATCTTTAGCTCCGTCGATCTTATTTTCTTACGTTTTTCTCGCATTTTCCGCTGGTAGAAAATTCGAATTTTTTTTTATTCAATCATACCACTGATATTTGTATACCGTTTTGATCGTCTCGTCGTGCTGATCTCCACGGTATATTCGTTTGTTTGTTTCAGCGTCCGGGGGACGGTGAAATCTGCAGAACAATTTCCGTATCGGTACGTTTCTTGAATCTTTTGGTTTATGGTGCCTTTCTATTTCCCACCGGGTTAATCAACAACCTTTTAAAATTCCCAGAATTTAATTATTGACGTTTGTTCATCTTAATATGTCAATTATTATGCCTATTCATTTTTTCTCTAAATTGTTGCTTTGGGGAACGGGAAAATATATGAACAGCCGTTCATTTTATAGCCACTCTTCTCCTTTCTCTGTTCATTCTTTATGCTCTTCAAAAAAAAAATATATATATTACATGTTTGTTTATATTTCTATAACCTGTTGCTCGCATCCTCACTTGTTACCCAACCACCTTCTTTTCCACTTACTCGACTGGTTGCCAAAGCCTTCCCTTCACCAGCCCACCCTGACCAAGCACACAACCCACCTACACCTCAGCCCCACTTGTGCCATCTTCCCACCTCAACGTTGAGACAGCCCATTCAGCGGAAGCCACATGCACAACACCGAGCATTCCACATCCAACAACATCACCAAACGCCTCGTGCTTTCCACCAAACCCACACAACTCCACCACCGAAGATGCCAGCAGCCCCTCCTTCCTTTACAAACGTCCTGCACTGCCTCCCCTCCTCCGCGCTCCGCCACTAAGTCACCAACCTCCGCCTCCACTTCCTTGCCAACCCGGTCTTCCGCCTGCAACTCCGACCCCAAGCCTTTATCTCCCACGTCGTCATGACCACATGCATATTTTTTTCAACCTCTCCTATTGCTCGCGTGCCCCTTTCTTTCGGCTTCACCATTCTCTTCCCTAGCAGCCTAAGCCAAGCCTATCCATTGCTTGCTGTAAGTCTTTTCTTTTATATGTATTTAAGTATTGATGTTAGGGTGGCTGATATGTAAAGTTTATATACATGTTGGGTTTTATAAGTTATATGCAATAATATACAGAGCGTGTATTATATGTTAGAAGATAGGTGTACTTGTTTATATAAAATTTTAAGACAGTGGTATATATTAGTTCCTACTTGTAAACATTGTAGCATTTCAGTATAGTGTCTGCATAGATTTGCATGTAGCATTCTTCTTGTGATAAGTGTCTTTGTTTACTGATTCATGTATAAATATATTGATTTCAATATAAATATGGGTTTTATTAGATAGTAGTTTTGAATCATATTGTATAGAAGTCTTATTTGAATTTTTTTTTTTATTTTTTTTTTCTGAACAGCAGTTAGACTTCATGTTCACGATATCATATCTCACTCATGTTTTATCGGAATGGGTTGATTTTATTTCTAAAAAAGAGTCGAAGTTACCTAGTTTATGCCTGTCAAATTTCAGCAAAATCCGACATCGTTTGATTAGTGGTCGAGGATCTGGAAGTTAGACCCAGGCAGCTGTTCTTTTGTACTTGAATTTTTTTTTACACTGCTGCAAACACGACCTGAGTTCATGTTTGATGCATCGTATCTCTTCCGTCTTACGTCGGAATATAGTGATTCTTTTTTGTTGGAAAGATTGAGTTTTCTATTTTATGTTCACGAATTTTCAGCTTCATGCGAGGTCATTTGATCATCTGTTTCTCATTTGGAAGTTAAACCCAGACAGCTGTTCTTTTGTACTTAGAAATTATTTTACACCGCTGCAAACATGGCCCGAGTCTATGTTCGTGACATCGTAACTTTTCTCGTCTCTTGTCCAAAACAAATGAATCTTTTGCTGTTTGAAATACAAGTTTTGATCATTATTCATACCAAATTTCAGACCATTTCGATCTCGGTAGCACATAGAATTATATTGTTAAACTTTGACGCAAGACATGTTTTATTTGTTGCTATGTTGAATGTTTTAATTTGATTTCATCGATTTCTGTTATCAGCTTTGATCGTTGAATTCGTGCCGATATGTTTTGCTTGGATTCATAACTCAAATCTCTATGTCCGTATCAGTGTGCGTATCCGTGTCATCTTCTCGTGCATCTCTAGCCTCGAAAGGTGAGCACTCACTCACGATTAACGTTCTTTTATTTATTAAATTTGATTTCAATTGAAACGACAATTGAAATATGCTGCTGATAGATACTTACACTGTTATTACCTGTATCAACTCACCTATGACATCTGACACCATTATCTATTATATATGCAATGATAATCCAGTTTGATTGTTAAATGACTGATTGTTGATATTTACAATTGGACGTTAAAATTGTAATGTATAAAGTGATAAATATTATGCAAGTAAATTTGTCGTAGGATAATTAAAAATTTGAATTGACATATATGTTGAATTTGATCAGTTGAATATGACCCCTTTTATCTGTTAAATTAATTGACACGTAAAATAGTGATAATTACACTTTGAACCATTGAACATATATTGGATTAATTGTTGTAGTGTAAAAATTGAAATTGAATGACAAGTGAAACCGTAATGTAATAATCTTTAATCTACATGAAATGATAGTGTAGATTCTAGATATAATTATATTAATTCGTACAAGTAACAATGCGAATTAATACGGTTATTTCGGGATTATTTGAATTGATTATTGGATTGTTGTTATTGATTGTTGTTATTGCTTGTTTATTTACTTTGACACCATCCCAGTTATCACACTGCAAGTTCCCTTTACTATGCTTTGATTTTGAATTGAATTTGAATCGGGTTGAAATGATAAATACCCAAAAATTGAACTTTGACCTAGGATAGAAAATTAAATAAAACCCGATTGGTCAATAATTTGATTTAGAAATAAAACGAAGATTTTATTTGAATAAATAATATGGTTTTGAAATGAAGTTGAAATTTGAATTTTTAATGAAAGGAAAATGTTAATATTTAAAAATCTGAAACAAAATATTAAAAATGAAATTGATGAAAGAACGATGTTTAATTTGAGAAATGATTGAATTAAGTTTGAAATGATTAAATAATTAAGTTTGAAATTATAAGTAAGTTTGAAATTATTAAACTTTGAAATTATTTAATAATTAAGTTTTGAATTATTTAATAATTAAATAAGATTGAATTATTTAATGATTAAATTAAATTGAATTTGTGAATAAGTGAATTTTACTTCGTAAATAATTGAAATTGAGTTTCTTTATTAATTAAGTTTGGAAAATTATTTAAGTAAATAAATAAGTGAAATTGAATTTCTTTAACAAGAAATAAAATGTGATTTATTGAAATTAATGTAAGACTTGAAATTTAAAGAATTTGATTTGATGAATTTAATTTAATTCAATTTGTAAGTTTTGATATAAGGAAGTTGAATTTAAATAATGGATTTAATGAATTGGAAATTTAATAGAAATTGTTTTGAAGGGAAAATTTACTTAATGAATATTGAAAGAAATTGATAAATGAATTTAAATTGATTTGAATGTTAAATTAAATTAATTTAAATGTTTTCGAAATGAAACTTATATTCGAACGTGAATCAATATTTGAATTGTTTAAATAAAGATGGAAATTGAATTATAAGATTTTGAAAATATGAATCTAGAAGTTTTGAAACGTAAAGTATGGTAATTGATTTAGAAAGACACGTGAAATGTTGATTTACAAATTCTATTTGAAATTGAAATTGATTTGGTTTTGAAATTTATTAAACGACCAATCGGTGTAATAATTTCGAAAGTTATTAAAGAGACCGGAAGCGGTTATGGTATACTCTCTATCTAAACCGAAAACCACTTTAATAACTATACACGGAGTGATGATCCAGAATGAAGTGGTTGGAATGATGTTCGTGATGACTGAAGAAAGAGAACGATAATGGATAGCCTTGACACTTGTGTCAAATTGGAAATGACTAAAACAGGAGCCGTGCCGGGCCAATGGAGGATTAGCTACCTCAAGTGAACACACTTCTTCGAACTACTCATTACTTGTTGTCGATTGGTGCACCCTTGATTTTGGGAGTGTTGTTTCACGGTGTTGCGGGCGCTGCGGCGTTGCGTTCTCACCAGTCTGGATCAGGTAAACGGTAGTATCACTACCTTGGGTATTGCCTCATGTGCCTTGTCATACTTGTATTCCCTATTCGCGACCACTACGAATTTGTTTTGTACCTTTAGTATATGGATTGCCCTCTGGTGACTTCCGGTTTTGGGGAAACTACGGTCTTGTATATGCTTTTGGGAATAAAAATGTGTTAAGGGTGGAATGGGCCATGACTTAACACTATTTTGATATCTTTATATTACTGATAGACATTATCTACTTATCGTACACTACTACCGAGTAGATAGTTTAACGGATCCTTAAAGGATGGTTATTCCAAACATCCTTTGAGTTACTTGTATTTCAATTGCTATTTCACTTGAGTTGGATTTATTAATATAAGAATGTTAATCCTGACTCGAGTGTCTTATGTTTTTGCTTTACGCTCGGGTCAGACTGAGTGTACCAGTATTCGAGACTCACCTTTGGAGTTGGAGCTTTGCTTGAAGATCCAGCCATCTATTCTGCTTTCAGTATTCGATGATTCCAGAGATGTATTTTGATTTGTATCTGATGTATCGTATTACTCTTCCGTTGTATCTGGTTTAACTCTGATGTAATTTATATATTTATATAGTAGCTTCATGAACTACTATCTCTTTTATTTCCGCTGCATTTATTACTCTGTGTCTGTGATCTGTGATTATTTATTTACTGTATATGTTCAGTTTTGCCAAATTTAAATTAACAACGCGGTATTTTGAGCAATTCAATTCCGGCATGAGTGTCTACCTATACACTTATAATGGATGCGAATGGTCCAAAATATCGGGTCGTTACAGTTGGTATCAGAGCTTTGGTAGCTCTAGGCAAACTCAACATATAGGGTAAATGTATTTACAGAATCACTCTCATTCGAGTTTCAATCTCTTCCTTTGACTCAATTCCTTTGAATTTTTGGAACGTTCTCCTCGGTTCCGAAATTCATTCGTGTCCTCCACTATTCGTCTTCTTTCAATTCTGGAGCACCCCATAACTCCATTTTGAATGATATCTATAATAGGTCGGCGGTCTCGCCAATCTTCGAATGATTCGTAAAGGAGCAAAACTCCTTTACAATAGGCATTGATTTACCGGAGATTTCTGTATCCTCGGTTTACGATGTTATCTATCTCCTGCTATACCTGAATTTTATTTCTTGAGATCGAATGCCGACTTACCTCGGAATTCAGCATCGATCTTATTCTTAAAGTAACGGTCGACCCGATTATGGTTGCCCGTAAATTAAATAAGCTTATCCATCTCACGATATTGTAATTGAATCATCTTATCTTTTCTTTCGAACCCGTATTTGAATCAGAATTCTCTTAATTTGAGTCTATCAAATTTAGATCTCTATACTTATATTGAAATCCATTCTTGTATCGGCGAGCGAGGAAATGTATTTGTAAATTAATATTAAATGTTTTATATATTGTGTTGTTTGGGTTGTTGATGTGATTTGGGTTTCCGATCGATTCGTCTGATCAGCGCTATCGATAGGATCTCCAAAACACTTGAGCAGAGCAAACTAACACAATATTGTTTTCAAATTTATTTAAACTTGAAATATTCATTTATTCACCTTAAACCAAAATCAAGTTATAAAATCATATCTTTAAAATCTCAAATTAAATAAGTTTCAAATCAATTTAATTAAATAAAAGTATTAATTAAATACAATTTCAAATAAATTCAAATTTATCTTCCCAACCTTAACTTAAAAAAATCATTATAAAAATCTATTTTAAAATAAAATTTTAAATAAATACTTAAACATATTATAAATTATTTAAATCAACTTTATTGAATTAAAGCTTATTATTAATTCTATTTATACTAAACTAATTTATACATATTTTAAAATAGTAAAATTATAAGTAAATTCTTAAAATTTAAAATTTCAAACTAACTTAAAATTTAAAATTTCCAAAACATATAATTTTAAAATCAAGAATTTGACTATATATAAAATAACATTTATATATAATATTTTAAAAATCAATATTTATTAAAACCATAGAAATCATTTTCAAAATATTTATATATAGACCAACGGTGTTTGTATATAATTTTCTACCCTATGGTCAAGTGATACGGATATTTATCATTTCAATCCGTAGTTTAAATATATACGGGTATATATCTTTTCAACCCGTAATCTCAAATTCAATACAATGAAAATCGCTTCGGTTTATCATTTCAACCCATAATGATTTTCTCTTATTCTACAGATCGTTTGGGTATGTATCATTTCAACCCATAGGGAATCCTATACTAACAGGGAACTTGCAGAGTGAAAACAAATATGATAATAATATAACAGGCATATATCATCAATATAAATAACAGATAATGGTGTCAGATGTCACAGGTGAACAGATACAGATAATAGCATATATATAGCAATGTAAATAACTAACAGCAGCATATTTCAATTGTCGTTTCAATTGAAATCAAATTTAATAGATATAAGAACGTTAATCGTGAGTGATTGCTCACCTTTCGAGGCTAGAGATGAACGAGAATGAGATGAGTTACGAATCCAAGCACGAATTCCAAACCAAAGCTAAATGGACACGAATTCAACGATCAAAGCAAGGCTGGGATTGATGAGAACAATTTGAATCAGCTTGATATAATGGAATATATATACTATTATTATTATTATGATTATTTTCTTAAAATCCATATATATATATATTTTAAAACTTATATAAACTAACATATTATACTTTAAGATCTATATATATCATTCTCCAGTAATTAATATAAAAGTTTCAAACTCATATTTAAAATAGTATATATATAAATACTTGTTTACAAGATATCTACAAATCAACTTGTATATACTTATATTTATATAAATCTTATGTTCCCAGAAGCCAGACATACATGAAAACTCAGCTTCAACATATATTTATATAACATGAAGCTTTGATACAGACTGATATATGTATTAAAATTTAAATTCAAAATATAAAATCCATATAAACTCACTTAAACCAACATATATAAACTAACGTAGACTTTATATATGTATAGCTAACATATATATTAAAATTAAGTATGCTTATCAACTGGAAATATATATATATATATATATAACATAAGTAAGTTTACATAACATAACGTAGCTTGAATATAAACTTACACATACACACTTCTTTTTAAATCTAGTATGTAGACAAAATGTACAAGCTTAATATAAAATTTACGTACAATATATATATATATATATATATATATATATGTTGCATATAAGGCAACGGCTGTTGAAAGAAAGCATGTTCCAGAAAAATGAAAATAACTAACTTAGACAAATATAGCTTTATATCTTGTAAACGACTTTATATATATTTATATATATACACTTATGCAATGTATAACTTACATATATAGAGCAGATCATACTATAACTTGTAAAATTGGTATATAAAATCAAACAGAATATATACTGTACCAATAATATATAACTAATATAACTGAGATAACACTTAAACACATCAAGTCAATATATATTGGTTATTAAAACACATAAGTAATGAATACATACATACATACATACATACATACATATACATATACAATTATATAATTGTCAAATATATTTCACGTTATAAAATATAGCTTATACTAATATAAACCATAGCTATATGAAAATATAGCTTCTACTAAAATACATTTATAAAACTGTTAAATGTATAACTTAGTTAGATATATATATGTTTGTTAACAGATTATATACACATAAATCCAACAGTAAAGCTAATATAACTTTTATACTTTATATACTATATAACATTATATATAAACTAATGTAGATATATTACTATATGCTCGCCTATATAAAGCACATATGAGGAGGATGGGAAGAACGGTGTTTGGTCGGAGGTGGTAGCCTGAGTTCGGCCAGATAAGGATCGGTGGAAGAGAGACCGAGATTGGTGGTGGTAGGCTCTCAAGTGTCTCGGCGCAGTGGGGAGGTTGAGGTCGGGAAAAACTGCAGGGTCGGGGAGCATAAACGTGGAGTTTGAGATGGATGCGGTTGCTAGTTGTCGACATAGTGGAGAAGGAGGAGAGAGTTTGAAAGGCCGGTCTCAGGTTTTGGTCAGAAAAAATAAAAGTAGAGAAGTAAAATAGTGGAAAGAAAGAAGTACGAACTCGTTATACGATAAATTGGAACTAAGGGAAATGGAAAAGTCATAGTTAATTCAAAAAATAATAAATTCTAATGACTGACAGCTTGCACGATGGGAAATAAATAGACAAAGGAAACAAAAGGACTCAGAAATGAAAGGACTCAAAAATGGGTACCGATACGATTAACCGTTTTTGCGGATTCCGCTGCGAACCGGACTTCAAAACACAGAATTGAATATACCGCAAAGATCAACACGACGAGATGATCAAATCGGTGTACATTAGTGGTACGATCATCCTATCAGAAGTCGATAATCGGTACCAAAAATGTTGCAAATCTGTCGAAAATAAGTTAAACGGAGCAATAGCAGTACAAATTTAAAGAAACGAAATATGATGTCTCACTCATAAGATGATTTACAAATTTATTATGGAAAAATATTCAGGTTTGGAAAACATTTTATTGTCATCAAATATTAACTGATTTAAATTGAAATAGAATTTACATAAGAAAATAAACTTCCATATTACTGGATGAAAATTTACCAATTGCTATGTTTAAGTAGACGTATTTCAAATATCAAATTTTTATTTCAAAATTTTATAATTTAAAATTTCCTAAAATTTCAATAAATTAAATTAATAAAACCATTAAAATTTACGGGTCGTTACAGCCATACACCTAACTCTATCAATCTTTCACTTGCACTTGGGATCCATTATGGAATCTTATTCCAACTTCACTAATCAGTATTCTCAAAACTAATTGGGTCAGTCCCTTAGTGAACGGGTATGCTATTATGCTTTAATTATCTACTATGTCAGTCAACTCTCTCCGATGCTGATAAACTACCTTTATCTTATGGAATAACTCAGAGTATGTCTCTCGACTTTCAGTGAGCTCTAAGTTCTGTGATGAACCGTATCGTGACATTGTTATCATATAACAATGTTATGGGATTCTCAACATTTGGAATCACCCTCGACTCAGTTATAAATTTGTGCATTTATTATATATACATTACTTTTATAGTGGCACTATTCGAGTCAATGTACTTAGCATTTTTATTGAATCACCCACAATCTCTTCTAATTGGAACATTTTCAACTTAAAGATTCTTAACTTGAATTTATTGTTGACATATTATACTCAATATCACTTATGAAGTTTGAGTTCGAACACTGCTTTATAAGGAGTTATTGTTTCTGTAAACAGTTCTATAGTATTTCATAAATACACGAGAACACCTCAAACAACCATTTAGTGATATCTATTTGGAATTCATATTTGCTTCATGTATCAAATACATAAACAAATCACAATATCGTAGACAACATAACATGTATTATAATTCCTACTGATAATGCATAAGGAATCCATCTTACATGTTTCATATTAAATATTTTAATAAGGTGTCCTTGCATATCGTTTGGGGCATTCCCTATATCTTTTATACTTACCGTAAATGACATCATTTACAAATCCAATGTCATGTATTAATACAACTAAAAGCTGATTTTAATATGAGTGCATCATTAACTACCAGTGCTGTGTTGTTTACTTATGGTTTAGAAATATCTATGTACCTTTTGCCGCTCTTTCTTATGAATACACGATTCCTCTACATTTTGACTGATAATCAAACTATTTGATACATCTATCAAAACACTTGTTCAATTTTGATGGTTTTAAGAATGGTACTTTCGTATTCGTTTTTAGATCATATTCAGAAACTCACAAATCCAATATTACTCCCATCGACTTTGAGACACTTTAGTTATTATATGTAAACAATTTACTCTAAATCATTATTTAGAATTTTATGTTTCAACACATACGTACCAAAACATGAAGTCATACCATGCGATAATTTTACGAGTAAAATCTAAACCAATTTGAGCATATTGAATGGTGAATCTATTACGGAAATTTCAACAATTGAAATTCACAGTATTAATCTTATCAATATGGCTCACTATATTCCAACTGCATTTGTCTTTTTCTTAAAGATACATTAGTGGACAATGGATCATATCCCTTGGGATACCACTATCAAAATCATATTTTGATAATGTATTTGGAATCTATTTTGGATTAGTGCATCATGCCATATCATAGAGTCAATACTCTTAATGGTTTAATTAATAATTGAGGATTATTTATTCTTGATATTGACAAGTAACTCATAGTTTTTCTTTAATGTACAAGAATACTCATTTCCTAATGTATTTGTGTTCGTTTAGGTTCGATCAATTTCATTTCATCCCTTGTAATTAGTTTTATCATCGGACCATATCCAAATTCATTTCATACCATATTTCTTAAAGAAATTGTTTTGGTACAAATTTGGTATTTCTTGAAACAACAGTTGTTTCTAAGTACAACGGAATGGGCATTCATAAACATTTTATGAATTGCCTTATATAAAGCTGATTTTGCATTAGTTCACAATATATTTACGTTCACAACATAAATTAGTCATTTAATGACCATCATTTTTAAAATTCTCTTAGGACGATTCATACAAGATTCCTTATGTACAATTATTATGTGCATTCTTTTGACTCGCACAACCTGCTAACTTGTTAACCTAGAATATGTAGGGGTTTCTTATAAACCTTTATCTCATATGGTTTTGTAAACTATTCTTTGGATGATATTAATTTTAAACTTGTGTACTACTCATAAGTGCACACCAAGTAGAAAGAGTTTAACTCAACTTCACTCATCATTAATTGTATTTTGTCCAACAAAGTTCGATTATTTCTCATCAATACATGTATTATAAAGAGGAGTGACCTTTGAGACTGAATCTTTAATCATATTAGGTACATACAGAATTCTTTCCAATATATACACCCGTTTGATCAAATCAAATTAGTTATGTTGCATGTTATGTTATTTACATTCGTTTTATACTCTATGAGCTTATTATAGACTTATACATGCATATCAAATACATATGCTCATGTCTATGATAACTCATCAGTGAATATGATGAAGTATGTGGGGTCATTTTGGTATTAATAGACTTACGATTCCATACATTCATTTGTATCAATCCGAAGAGTTCATCTACTCTTATGACGCTCTTACTAAATGAGTTCTTTGCCCTTAATCTTCTGAGATATAACTAACTAGTATCATATGTATCATAACCATATAATAAAAATTATTTCTCAAAACTATGACCTAATCTATAACTCCAAAATAATTGTAAATAATTTTGGATACTTTAGTATTTTCCAATGCATCACTTTTGTTATGAAAACAAATACCACATTATTGTTTTATTTCATCACGGATATTCAAAACATTCACGTTGAAATATAACTATGCCTATTTTTTAATTGATGCCGAAAAATAGTTATTATTTCATAAATAATGTTAGGTGTGTTTTATGACAACAATTTTCGTAAATTGATGTAAGTAATAAGTGTTAAATGGAATGCTCCCACTATTTTCGCCATTACTATAATATCATACTAAATTCATAGTTTCATCGTACACTTAATATAGATTATTTATTTCATATATTACAACTAGTTTAAAGTGGAGAGTTCTTTGATCAAATATCTTAAACTCAAAGAAATAAATCTCATGGAAAAAAATTTCTATTTGAAAATACATTTTAGAATAGAAATCGTATTTCTTCTTCCAATGTTAAGTATTAATTATTATTATTATAATTCTTGTTTTAGATGTTTCTTTGTGAAGTAGAAGTGACTATTCACTCTCTTCATCCTAATTGTACCTTAAATCAAGAGTAGATTTGTTATTCTTTTTAAATGGTCAAATCTTTCAAAAAGAATCCCATACTACAATAGCATAACAAACTCTTTACAAAAATGCATTTGGTTATCTTAACATTGAAGGACATCAAATATGATGCACCTTATGTAAACTGATCAAACTGACATTTTAGCGATCGAGTTCTTAGATCCAGATTGTAGTTTTTGCCTTGTGTTACATTTAACACAATATGATCTTTTATTATAACCAATCTAATTGAATACTCGATCTGGCACTATGGTTTATTTGCTTATTTCGGATGAACTAATTTCATTGAAATATTGTACATTAAAAAGTGTAACCATTCACCATATAACATTTATATGCGATTGTATATAGATCAAATATCCATAGTATTATATTTCTTTTAAGTTCGAAACTCATATAATGCAATACACGGTCTCAACCAAATAAACACATAAGCAACCAAACTACGAATGTATTTATTAGTTGTGTAATTAGACACTTTCTTGGGTGTTGAAACGTTAACATGCAATAAGCATTTATTAGTAAGTATATGCTATATTTCTGTTTGTCAATTTTCAATTCAGTTCACCTGTATATCTTAATTGATAAACGTTTTATCAATTATATTAGATGCACAAATTTATCAATGTAGATTATTATAATAGTATATGGCATTTGTTTTTTTACAATATTCGAAAGGTTAAATGTTATCATTTCATTTATCTAATACGGCTCCCATTAGTGTTTTATGTTTCACTAAACCCTAAGTCAAAACATATAAGTCTTTTGACATTATTGGTGGGTGTTAGGACTCGTCCGTCTTGGAATTCTGACCTTGAGTTTGCTTAATAAGTCATAGCTCCACAGATGATGAATAACTCCTTATCGGTTTTATCATATACAACTTCTAACCCTTGGTGCCTTGTCCTAATTTCACTTCAACCTTGAGTTTTCTCAATAAATCGAAATGAAATTATTCACTCATACCTACATAGTATAGTATATATACCTTGAGTTTGTTCAACAAATACATATTGTAACAACCTAGAATTATAGTCATTTGAATTTGAAATATTTAATTAATTTTAAGTATGAAAATATTGGTTGAATAAGCAAAATAGCCTAAATTTCAAAAATAGAGATTTATTTGAATAGTGAATTTAAATAATTTGAATATTTAAATAATTTAATTTTGGATTTAATACGAATAAAAAAATGATTTGGAAAATCTTATTTAAATTCTGTTTAAATAAGAATAATAATAGTAAACTTTTAAATTCGATTAAAAAGTGATTGAAACCGTTTTAGTAATAACTCATTTTAATTTAACAAGTGAAAATAGCCTTCTGGGTTATTTCGGATTTCGACGAAACCAGTTTTATTGGATCCGTAATAGTGAGTTATTATATGTCGTTGAATTTCATGGCGGTTTGACGTATCATGTGGCCGAGCAAGGTCGAAACGCATAGAAATTAATTAAAGGAATTTAAATTAATATAATTCGATTTAAAAAGCTATTTTCTGTATATGATCGAATTATGTCTCAAGACTAGTTCCATTGTGCTCAGAATAGCGGTATTTAGTGTAAAACGTCAGGCGGCATGCCTCGTTTGAAGTTCGATATTTTTGAGTACATCGAGCTAGATATTTTTGAATACACACACACATACACATTCTCCATACTCTCAGCCACAACCCCCATGTTCATGCCATACCAGATCCTTCCCTTCTCTATAAAAACATTCCTCTCTCTCTCTCTCGTTCAAGATCATTTTCACTTAAAGAAAGAAAAAGTAAACATTTTGGACTTCAAAAATTTATAACTCAAATTTTACACGACGATAAAATCTAAAACAAATATCTTTAAAATCCATAGATTGAAATCTTCGATTTGGTGTGTGTTTTGAGATATGCGGTGAGATTCCAGAGTGCTCGATTTTTAGCAGCGATATTAGGGTTGGGCATTGAGGGGGGTTAGGGTCGTCGATTTGACAATCAGAGAGTTCCATTGTGTTTGTTTCATTAAAGTGCTACTTGAAGGTAGGAGATGGTGGGGTCCGATCGAGGGGTGGGTTGTCCCACCTGCTATAACATATGGGGTGGAAGCTGTATTGCGCATTACAAAGGGGCTTCGATTAGTGGTTTAAGGCGATGGTCGCGAAGCTCGTCAAACGTGGAGTTTGTCGAAATTGGTTAATGTGATTTCATCGAGGATTGATGGAGAAATTGTCAATTGAAGGTGTGCATTTTTTGGGTATCTTTGGTTCATGTACAGGGATGAGGGATTAAGGTTGGAGAAGAAGAGTCATAAGCATGGAGTTATTAAGCGTTAGTGAAATGTAATTAGTGATTTAAATATAAATTTAAATCGTTAACTTATAATTTGCTATCTTGATCATATGAGTTCCAATTGAGATGCGGATTTTTGCGTTGCACTCATTATGATATTAACTACACGATGGAATTGGTTTGGTGAAGATTGTAGCTAGTGAAATTTTAACCTGAATATGAACGTCGTTCGAATTCAGACGAAACCAGAATGCCTTGACAATAACTGGAATTTCGGTGAGTTAAACTCACCTTTTTGGTTAACCGGTATGTTATATAGTTAATAAGAATTGTTGATTGGATGTTTGGATGATTTACTATTTTTATCAGTTGGTTTGGATTTATTCTAGCTCCTAGAGCGGATGAACTTTTATATTTACCCGCCTAGTAGCGGAAGACCCATATTATCTGATTATATACTATTTGTGATGCAAGGGGACAGGTTGGAGGGATCCAATAGGATTCCTCACCACTGTTGATTTTACTTACATATACATGTGCAGATATATATGAGCTGTAATGCAAGGGGATAGGTTGGAGGTATCTAACATGATTCCTCGCCATTATTGATTTATTTTTCAATAATATTCATGTTATGTGGTTATTGGATATCAAACATGATTTGTTAACATTATTGGATACGACATTATTATATGTTCAAAAGCTGAAAACCCTATAGCGATAGAAAATCAATGTCAATATTGGTTAAGTGCTCTGGTGATTGTTGGCCTAAATTTAGTATTTTGAAAAATACTATTAATTATCGTTTAGATATTGTTGTGTTTTGGAGAATGATTTCAAATCCAACCTTTTAAATTATCATTTTTAAATCATTTTAAATTTTTTTGAATTGATTAACTATTACTTAATAATGATTTAAGTGATTTAACTATTGTTTAAAAATGTTTTAAAGTGGTATATTTATATTTAAAAATGTTTTAAAGTGGTATCTTTATATTTAATATTGTTTTAAAAGTTATTTATTATATATTGTTTTTAAAAGTTATTTATTTTTATTTAATATTCTTTTATTTATTATATATTATTTTAAAAGTTATTTATTATATATTGTCTAAATGTTATTTATTTATATTTAATATTGTTTTAAAAGTTATTTATTATATATTGTTTTTAAAAGTTATTTGGTTATATATAATATTGTTTTAAAGTTATTTACCAATATTTTAAAATTTTGAAAATTTAATTATATTTGATAAATTTTTTTAATATGGTTTGAAATTAATGACAATGATTTTATTAATAAAGTTTTAGAAATTAATTATTATTATTTATAATAATGGTGAAGGTTAATTATTATTGTTTTATCAATAATGTCTTGAAACTATTAATTATTATTTTTAAGATGTTTTGAAGTTTATAATAATTATTTATTTATAACGTTTATTGTTAAAATTATTATTATATGATAGTGGTTTGAAGTAAACGATCATTATTTATTTATAAATGTTTTCGAGATCTATAAATAGAGTTTTATAAACAGACTTGGGTTCTAGAAGAGGAGTTTTATAAAATGGTTTTAGATTTTTATAAAAGAATTTTTGAAATGGGTTTATAAATGTATAAAAAGAGTTTTATAAATGGTTTAAGATATTTATAAAGTGGTCTATAAATGGCTTTTAGAAATTTATAAAAGAATTTATAAATGGTTCTAGAATTGTGTAAAATGGAAATCTTCCTCCGTTTTGTGAAAATACTTATACCATTGAGATAAGTATATGGATATTTTCCAAGTATTGAAAATATGGGGATTTGTGGATATATCTTTGTAAATGTATTTTTATTAAAGTAATTTACAAAATAATTTTAATTAATGGTAAGATTAATCAAGGAGGCTAGTGGTCGCTTATGTGCTTAACCAATGTTTGTTTTTCCAGTTTGGAATAAATCCCTGATTTGATTATGTTTCTATTCGATAGTTAAATAACCGACTATCAAATATGGACCCAAAACGTAACTTAAGAGATATCTTGGAGAAACACATGAGTTATATGGCACACTCATCCCCGATGATGCTGTACTATGAGCATAACTCTTGTTTCGTTCTCTTAGGACAAATGATAAGTAAATACGTCCACTAACGGTTAGGCAAGGTGATCTCCACTCTTATCTTTAACTGTTTATTTCCTAAACAACTGGGGTTGAGTTTATCGAAAATTATCGAAAGTTGTTTTGAAGAGACCGGGATCAGATATATTATCCAAAAACCACTTCGATCCAACTCAAGCATTCCGAAGTGAAGACATCTTGAAGATGATTGAATTGAAGATGGAGCTCTTTGAAGTGCAAGGGCAGCTTGCTACTAATCCTAAAGGTGATTCCAAAATGGATATAGTAGAAGTAGTGCCTTTGGTTTGTCCATCTCCTGGACAAATTGTATGGATGAATGCCGGCATTACATTGTTGCCAGTGGGCAGTGTTAGAATTCCAAGTATGAAGTTCTATATAAAAGGTAAAATGTAGCCTCAAGCCTCATCAAACGGGCATGTAGCAGGGCCATATGGGTCGTTCCCATCAGGTTATGGTCATCCCAAATCTTGATCGATTACTATCTACTCATATATGCTTTGGTTCCCATTAAACAAGAGATGATCCTATTCGGTACTACTAGTCAAGTGGTAGGCTAGTCCTGTGTGGCAAGGGTACAAGAAGTTCTTATCATACCCTAGTGTATTTTATCTAGAGATGTACCATCGGAAGGTAGTTCCTTACCTTGTCATAGTATGGAATCCATTCACCAATATAAGCCTTTACGGTTTTAGCTGTATACCTATTACGCTAGAATTTAATAATGTAACAATTTCGGCTATGATTAATATGTATTTGTACTCTAGACATTATTATAATATCAATGGATTTTCTATAGAATTTTTTTTGGTTATCGTAAGGTAAAAACCCATCTGTGTTTATGCACGGAATGGTCTTACGAGATACCTTTATTTTGAAAGGTTTGATGAACTGTACAAATTCATTTAGGTGTGTTTTCTCATGCTGGTTTACCAGACTGATCAGGACGTTCTTCACTTTCAATGCTCGGGTCAGACCAAACATATTTACAGATTTCTTTGGATGCATTGGAGCTCAGGAGACAAGCTGGAGGTCCAAGATGTATCTTTGTATTTCTTTGTGTTCTACTGTGTTGTTTGTTGGTTGTATTTACCAGAAGTTGTAAGAACAGGTTGTTATAACTGTCCGAACTGAAATAGGCTAGTGTACTCTAATTAGTGTATGTATATTGCATTTTTTTTCTTTGTGTAATAATTTGTTGTATATTGTAGATTATTCGTTCCGTTGTGAGATTCTGTGTTGTTTTAGTTTCTTCTTGTCTTCTTCCTTCCTTCTTTGTTTTCCTAAAAATCCGCCTTTCCATTCAATTTGAGTGGGTCATGTATAGTTGATTGTTCGCTTAAACTATACAGAAAAGTGGGTCGTTACACATATAGTTATCATACCTCGTCTATTCAATA
Source organism: Allium fistulosum (assembly GCA_030737815.1). NCBI lineage: Eukaryota > Viridiplantae > Streptophyta > Magnoliopsida > Asparagales > Amaryllidaceae > Allium > Allium fistulosum. Next base: position 635,972,299 of record CM060907.1, on the reverse strand, counting down.
TATTAAAAAAACTACATATAACATCCTCTGTTGGAGTTTGCTCAACAACTAAGGACTATGAAAGTAATTTATTAATGTATATGGTAGAGCACAACATTATGTTAAATATTTATAATCTTCAATATATTATATCGAGTGATACCGACTTATGGAATAATGTACTTTTTATGAAATACCCTTGTGATTCAAGTTTTGGACACATCTGAAATCATGGGATATGTACATTTACGTATGTATTTACTCCTTAAGTCTATTTAAGGTTTCTTAATGTTCCCCCTTTAATTTATACATTCATATTATATGTGTTTTATCATTATATAACTTTTATATTTCATATTATTTATATAATAGTCTTATGTATAATATTATATTAATTAAATCTTATTTAATTAATTTTAATCAATTAACATTTTAATTAATTTTATATTATCTTAATATAACATTTATATTAAATATTTATTATATACTAAAACCTTTATAGTGTAATTGATATATCACATATATGTGTATATTATTTAATTAATTAACCTTTTAATTAATTTATTTAATTAAACAATTTTAATTAAAATATATTAATTTCAAAAAATCATTTTATATATACATGTATATTTGTGATATCTTAAACATTTTCAAATATCATAACATATATTACAATATATAATACATGTATATATATTTCATTAATTAACTTATTTAATTAATTATATATTTTATTAATCCATTGATAAATTTAAAATTTTGAAATTAATTTGTATTATTTTTCAACCATTTTGAAACTTTTTATCATATTACAAATTTTATAATATCTATATATCTTATTTTAAATTTAATTTTCAGATTTAAAACCTTATATTTTTAGTTTCAAATAATTTTTAAACCCAATACCCAATTCAAATTGGTCTTTTCTATTAAAGCAACCTTTGGATCCACATATCTATTCGGACCAGGTCGGTAGCTAGGTATGGTAGAGTACTTGATTACCCAAACCTAGTCCTTTATCACTACCTTTATGAGTCACCCTATTAACTAGGTTGTGAGCTTAATAGTTAACCCTAACATGATTAATTTAGACCACATAGGCTATTGGGCTTCGATACCATTGTTGGAACTAAGCCAGCACACAGTGGAAGTTATGGGTGAATTTCAATTTTCTTTTACCATATTGGATCTTTATTGGGCCTATGACGTCTAATTTATTTAGACCATTTCTAAATTTCTTTGAATAAAATCATTATTTTATTTAAATTTATAATATAGTTTTATTTTATGAAATTATTATTACATTATATATATATATATGTGTGTGTGTGTGTTTGTGTGTGTGTCATACATACATATATATGTGTGTGCATGTGCAACATAGCAATCCATACAAGACATAACATGCCCGTGTATGAGTGTTGGGATTTGCACTGCAATGGACATGTTAGCCATATAATACACAAATATATTATCCAAATGTATGTTTATGTACTTTAATTTATATATTCAAAATATTATATATATATATATATATATTTAAACATATATAAACTATGTTTTATTTAAATAATTATATATATATATATATATATATATATATATATATATAAACATATACATAGAATTTAACATTGTAATTTATAAGTACATATATGTATATTTTAAAATATTTATAAATTATATTAAAATTAATTTTATTAAAGTCGAGAGTAATATACGTATGTATAATTTTTTAATACATACATATATATTAAATATATATTTAAATATATGCATATAAATAATATAATAATATAAATATAAAACTTTCAAAATATATAAGAATATATGTATTAGAATATGTACATATCAGATGTTGCGCACGACAAAAAATTAAATTTTTTAATTTTAAAATATGTTTAAAATTATTATCCTCATGGATAATGTTTTAAACTTTAATATAAAATTAATTTCGAAACATATTTTGAATTTTAACATTTCTAGAAAAATATAAGTGATATTTTAATGTTTTAATATTTAAAATATAGTTTTACAATTTAAAAACTAATTTTAAAAATTATTTTAATATTCAGCAATTTTTAAAATATTAAAATAAATAAAATGAATGTATTTTGCTGAAAGTTTATCTAATACTAATTTAATTTTATAAAATATAAAAAATGTAGTTTATATTATATATCTATTTAAATAATTAATTTACATATTAATTAATTAAAAATAATATTTAAAAATAATGATATGTGTATATATATATATTAAAATTATTTTATCTTTGCTAAAGTTTTATACATATAATACTGTTTGCAACTAAATTAGCCACAAACGCCTAAGAATAGTTTTTGTAGAGAAGTAAGTGAAGAAAAACAAAATCAAACTAAGTAAATGAATTAGCAAGCAACAGAGAATAAGCTATAATTAGAGACATAGAAATTTATAGTGGTTCGGCGTTGTATTCCTATGTCCACTTGAAGATTATCCTTTATTAATCGCTTATAAATCTAATTACAACCATAGAAAATAGCAAGTACTTGATTACAATGGAGACTAGAGTAACAAGCAGCGTAAAAATCCTCAGAATAACCTATCCGGCCAGTATTTATAGATGAAGATGACTAAATATCTCTTTGAAATTTCAGCTGAAGGACCTTGTAAACCATACGGGCCCACTAGAGGGATCGCCAGACCCAATTGCCATAGAGGAGGGACCGGTACTGATCCCTTCTTTGGTCAAATTTTAGTGAGCGATCCCTATGGTGGCTTCATTATGCAATAATATGCTTAGCCTCCAATTTTCATGTCATTTGGATCAGTGAGCTCGAGATATTGCTTGATCTTTGCTTCCACATGGCCTGCATGCTGCTTTCTGCCGACCCCTTCCAAGGGTGTATGTCATTCCCTCCAACTTTGTCCTTTTGATGTGCGATCCCTAGGGTAGGTTTTCTAGGGTCATTGTATCTTGCTCCTCAAACTTCATAGGGATTGGACTTGTAGATCTTGATATATTGATTGTTTTCTGCAAGAATTCTCTTGTGCTTTGAAGCATGCCAATCCCTCTTATTGGATTGAACCTATGTCGATCCCTCATGTGCATTGAACCTATGCCGATCCCTTATGCGCATTGAACCATATTCTATGCTTTGAACATTCTACGTTGCGCATCTATCAATTCAATTCAATCCTAAGTTCATATTACCATCTGTACTTGACTTCTGGGCTCCACAATTACCACTTTGGAGTCATCGACCTTGATGGTAGTCGAATCTAACTTATGCAGTCAATTTAATATAGCCGGGTTAAAATACCGGATAACACTTGCCCCCCAAAGTTTGTTTTGCGATAAATATGACGTGCTTTGAATCGAAGCAAGTTAGAGTCATCGACAAGAAATCCATTCAATTTTCTAAATAGTTGCTATCCATCCGTCGAATTACTTTTCCAAAGTGCTGTATTTCACCTTGATCGTCATGACGCTTGGTCGATTTCCAATGGTATGAATCCAGGGCTATATTCCATTAGTGAATATATGCAAATCTGGTTCCGCAAGTCTAACTAGTTTTGGTTATTCGATCCAGCTTCAAACTTAGAAGCTTCAGGTTTGGTTCCAATTTCCATTGATTTTAAAAATTGAAACTTCAAGGTCATATATGTATGTGTTCATATACACGTTCTTATCGTTAGTTCCCGAACGTATTTATACATTCACGGGTCGTTACTAATTCATTACATTTTGCATGTTCATGTTTTTTTCTCTTTTTTATTTATTTATAGGGATTAGCACATGCATAGCCGATCCGTCCTTTCTATTCCTTGTGCTCACAGGGACCGACATATTGATAGCCAATCCCTCTTCTTTCGCTTACCACTGTGGGCTGAACTCCTCTTCTTTTATTCCATGCCGACCCCTCACTTCATATTTATTCTCTAAGAGTCGGCGCTTTTTATATAGAATCATCTTCTTTCATTTTGCGTGTTAAACCCCCTCTCCTTATATAAGCCATCATTCCACCTTTCTAACTTCACTTGTCTAATTTTCCCAATTTTCCCAATTTCTTACTTTGCACCGAACCCTCTTCTTCCATTCACAAAACCGAACCCTCCTTTCTTAGCTCGAAATCCATTTGCAATCTAGCCTATCCCATAAACTCGTCTCTCCTCCTCTTCCAATTCAAACATCTCCAAACACTCGCCCACACTCTAATTCAAATACTCACATAGGTAAGCTTTTAAGTAATACTCCTCAATTGTATGATGTGATAATGGATTCCATACTACTGGAGATACTTAATGCTGCAATGGTCGAAGTGGTTAGGAAGATGTGATTCGTAGGATGTGAAAGAGTTCGGTAGGATAAATATGGAAGAATAAGATAGAAAAGTAGAGGAGGGATTGGTTGGGACATGGCGTATGGTGTGGATATGCCGATCCCTCGTTTGATGATGTGGGTAAGTGATCAGTAGGGAAGCTTCTTAGGAGGATGACTTAAACAGTGAGGTTGGAGGGATCAGTGAAGTGGATCCACGTGGGAAAGGGATCGGTACACTAGGTTGAGGAGAGGGATCGATCGAAACACTTTGGGATAGGGAATGGTATAAAGGGTTTGGCATATAGGGATGACACACATGCTCTCTGAATTTGAAACCAAATCCAAACTGACTTGTTTGAACAATTACTACCAATTCACCCCAACGAACTTAAACATATGATGACAATGAACAATAGAACTTGCATATTCCCCATCGAACCTAAGATTGAATAATCAAATCCCTGGAACTTTCAACGTGAACTTAAACTTAGCATATGGACTTGAATGACAGATTTCGCACTTTGATATGCCGATAGGCATTTCCAAAGCTTTCACAACCAATCAATCTCCTCGCCAGTTGAGACACCAAGCTGTGACGCCCCACCCCAAGACCCACATTAACAAAGAGATTACTGGGTAATTCTGTCTGCTAATGCGAAGAATAGGGCTAGTTAGGAGCGACCATCTATAATCTTGTCTTAAACATCTACTACATACGTCGATACATGCTCTATTTTTTTTTCTATTTCGAGTGGATCGACATATCCAATAAATGCTTAATACAAAACTATAGGTGGCTAATGGATCTATCAGAAGAAAATACAATAACATAATGCATATCACATCACAGAACAATAATCATCATATATATAAATACATATACACAGATACATCCCAGTATGATACAAACTGATACACAAAAGTGGTACAGTGACCACACTATATACATATAATCCAATACATATCAAAGTCAAGCAGAAAGAAATATAAACTACACAAAAGTGCTAGGCTGATATCCAAGCAGATGCATCAAAGCTAAGTCCCATAATTGTTAGCCAACCTGAAACAACTCGGTCTGACCCAAGTACAAAATACACAGATCATTCTAGCTAAAACAATCAGTTAATGAGGATAGACGATAATATGAAGCATAAGATACAAGGTGATAATTCTTTTCAAATGAGAAGAGGCAATAGAAAGAATACAACCCATGACTTAAGTGAATTAATGTCACTTAAGTATACAAAGACCTCAAAAGAGGTAAATTCAATAATAATACTCAAATAATATAAACATTCGCCTCATATCATCGGCGACATCTCAAAATGTCTACATGGTTTCCATGAACCATATCTCCTCAAAAGGAGAAACATCAATACAAACTCTTGCCTAAATGGCAAACATAAAACATTCTCAAATAGGATGATCCAAAACTCAAATATAGAAGAATCTCCTAATTCAATTATACCTCATCTCATCGGTATAAATGTATATAAATCTCAATCTCAACTCGCCAAAATGGCAAAACCTCGAATATCCTATAAAATCATGAAATCATCCAAACTCATAACTCAAGGAACTCGATAAGAGTTCAAAACATCATAAATGAAATCACCATATATATAACATCTCATATAGCACTAGGCTATCAATGTAATAAAACATCTTAAAATGGTGAAATCACAATAAAACGAAAAACTCAGAAAACCCGGATTGGCCAAATCCCCGATTTCAATGCCGAAGCAATGCTGCACGTGCTAAACTCATATGGCTGAAGCCTCTGACAAGGTCGCTAACACCTCCCAAAGCAGTTCGTCCTCATGGAAAGGTCGTTGACACCTCTCCAAGCCATTTTGTTAGCCCTAACAAGATCGCTAACACCTCCCAAAGCAGTTCGTCCTCATGACAAGGTCGCTAACACCTCTCAAAGCAGTTCTGTTAGGTAAACATCGTGAATGTGTCACAAACTTATGGATAGGAACTCGAAAAGTGTCAACGTGTGTCCCATACCACACGTTCGCACTTAGCGGTTTACAAGCCGCTAGTCGATGCAACACTAGGAACATCATAAAACTCAGAAAATCATATCTCATCTCGTCTCATTGGCGAGTGATAAAGAGACACCATACTCGTCTCATCTCATCGATAATTATTAAATGGCATCGTAACTTGTCTCATCTTATCGACAAGTGAAAACATCGTGATGGTTCCTCATAAACCATAAATCTCAAAATATAAAATCATATACTCAAGACTTGCCTTATATCATTGGCAAGTGAATAAAACATCGTGATGGTTCTCATCGACCATACTCCTACACAGGAGATCTCAAGCCATAATACTTTCCAAATATTGGCCATCTTAAATAATTCCAATAAATAGGAATTATAAATCTTAAAATACGCCATAAAATGGCAAAACATCTCAGAATCAATAATCTCAAATAGCTTCGATCGTATAATCATAAAATTGATCTATTTCCTCTTAATAATTAAATATAGTACTTCTTATTTATGAACACGAACTATTATCATCTATTTTAGTTAAGTACAGGTGAAAGAGAATAGTTGGAATATATTTTGAGCAAAAAGATTAAATATAAGATTGTGCAAACTCACTTTAAAATGCTAAAAAGAAAGGTATGTTTTCTGATTTTTTTAGAGTTAAATGATGGTATACTTTGTGTTTCCGACCTAATGGTCGATGTATATTACAAAAATCATTTTTGTAATGTTGTATACGGCCCTCCGTACAAAAGAGACTCCGTTGATTTTTCTGGAAATTTTTAATGCTTAGAAAATTTGAGATATATATATATATATATATATGTATATATGTTGCAAACTAGAGAATACCTATGGAAAAATTAGAGAATCTAAGTAAGAAGTTTTGAAAAATTTTCAAGTATTGAATATTGTGGTTATAATTATAAAAATATTGAATTTTGAAACTCTAAGAATTTTTGATTGAGAGTTTATTCATATATTTTAGTTCCTTGTGTTTATCTTACTCTCGTGTTATTTCCTAACGACGTGCATTTATGCGGTCATTTGAGTATGGTGGCCTTTGAAGAAACCACCTTTTGGTTGATCTATCTTGCCTCTTTTGTGTCTATCTTATATCGGTGTGGTTCCTTTCATAGTGTCATACGGAAAGTCATATCGATAACCATTTTGTTGGTTAGAGTTCAGGTTGGAGTTGTGCTAAATCCCAACCCTTCTCGAGCAGCTTATGAGAAATCAATCTCATTCGATTGATCCTTTGTACAACATCAAGCTTGTTCTCATTCTAAAGTGAGACACCTTCGAAATCTTGTGTGTTGCTCGAAAAATTCAATGATTCGCTAATTCCAATATTTTCACTTTGGAAATCGTAGAATTAATCGAGCAAGCCTTATCATGGTTTTCTACCATCCAATTTTGAGAGTGAGAGAATTTTTAAACTCGAGCTTGTCTATCTTTCTTTTGATTGATGAAATTAATAAGTTGAATATAAACTCTTCTCTAGAAATTGCGTGGACGCAATTTTGTTAAGAGGGAAGTCTGTAACAACCCTGATTTGGAGATTACCTATCAATATTAAATTATAATGGTAATTATAATTTAATATTGTAAATTAAATTAAAATTGGAGAAATTAAATTGTTTATTTGGAATAAACAATAAAATTGGAATTAAATTGTGAAAATAAAGCTTAGAACTTTATTTTATTTTGTTTGTAGTGATAATAAATGGAATATGGGCTTTAAATAAAGAAAGTGACGTTATTTTAGAGAAAATGCAATAATTATATTAATTATTGCCCAATTTCTTCTTTTAATAGTTTTTTTAAAAGAAGTATTTGATTTTTAAGGTGTTTTATTTAAATAAAAAGGTGGAAATTGGTTTAAAAATATGTTTTGGTTATAAATTAAGTTTGGAAATGGTTTGAAATATTTTTCTAAGTGAGAAAAGTATTTTTGTAGAATTTTAGAAGTTAAAAACGATATTTTATTCATTTATTTGAGTAAATAGTGCATTTTTGTTAAATAAAGGAATTTAATAATAAATTCTAAAAATATAAATTAATCTTTTTATATGATAGAAAATGTATTATTTTATAAGTACACAAATTTACATATTTTTTCTATGTCAAATTATGGAGAAAATGCATTTTTGGTTGTGTATATGTGATATATGCACATATATTGTTTATTGTTGTTTAATTAAACTTTAGGCCAACTTATTTTCTTTTAATTTTTGAACCCAATTAGGCCCATTATCCTTTAACTTGGTGAGAAGTGAGAAAAAAGAGTATACTGTACGTTCATTTTGAAGGCTATCTTCTTCCTCCTTTACCCTAAAACAAAAATACAGTAAACCATTTTCTCAAATTGCAAAATCCAACCATTTTCTTCAATTAAATTCACCAAATCAAAGTCTTTTTGCAATCTATAGTTAAATCTAAGGTAATCTACCTCCAAACCATCCAATTTCATCAAAATTTCTTTTTGTACAGTAATTGGTTTCTAATTTTACTGTATGTTTTGGTTTGCATGTTCTATCTCTTGTACAGGTTCTTAGAAGCCATTTCTCAGGCAAAGCTTCAACTTTGCTGCTATAATCCGAGTTTTAGCCTTCAATCAGCAAGGTGAGTTGCTAACTCATAAATTCTAGCTGAAATAAAAGTTTGAAAGTTGAAATTGCTCAGAAATTGCTTACTATAAACAAATTTCTATTGTTTGGAAGATTACAGCGAAAACAGGCTGTGAGTCCAATTTTGAGAGCTTATATCTCTCACACTTCTAATCCGACTGGTGTTAGATTTTTTTTATTTGATAGTATAGTTGTTGAACTTTATGCAAAAATTTCAGATCATTCCGACCTTTGTAGCTTATAGAAATCGGGTACCGAACATTGATTCGAAGCATGTTTTTACCCAGATTTCTACAGTGAAAACATTGCCTGGGTTCAAATTTGAGACATCATAAGTTTCCCATAGCTTGTTCAAATTTTGTGCCTCTTTTTCCAGTTTCAAGTATGAGTGTTAAAATTTATGCATACCAAATTTTAGGTTATTTCAACCCATGTAGCTTATCTAAATATGTTGCCGAACTTTGATTCGGAGCATGTTTTTGCCCAGATTTTTACAGCGAAAACAATGCCTGAGTTCAAATTTGTGACTTCATAACTTTCTCATATTTTGTCCAAATTGTGTGATTCTTTTTTTGTTTGAAAGATAAAGTTTTCTATTATATGCTTAACAATTTTCAGATCAATCCAAGATAATTTGGTTCACAGTTTCATGCCTGAAAATTGAAATCGAGATGGTTTCAGGCCTGCACATTTTGGTTTTTTTTGAACTGTTGCAAACATGGCCTGAGTCCATGTTTGAGATAGTGTAACTTTTTCATTTCGGGTTGGAATATATTGAATCTTTTTTTGTTTGAAAGAAGAAGCGTTCTACTATGTGCATACCAATTTTCAGCTCAATAGAAGGTCGTTTAGTCCTCTGTTTCATGCCTGTAATTTGGACTCAAGATGGGTTTCAGACCTGGGCATATTTTTGTTTTTTTTTTGAACTGTTGCAAACATGGCCTGAGTCCATGTTTGAGACAGCGTAACCTTTTCATTTCCAGTCGAAATTCATTGATTCTTTTTTTGTTTGAAAGCCAAAGTTTTCTACTTTGTGCACACCAATTTTTCGTTTAATCAAAGGTTGTTTGTCCACCTGTTTCATATCCAGAAGTTTAACCCAGAGAAGATTTTAGACTTGGGTATTATTTTGTCTATGCATTTTTATGTTCTTTTACCCTCCGACTTTTGACTTTTACTTCATGTTTTTGTGATATTTCCGAATTTTTTGAAGGGCTAGGATACCTATCAATAGGCTAGCCTAATTTTGATGAATTTGAATTTCAAATTTGAATTGAATTTGAATGACGGTTTTGAGTAATTTTTTTGATTTCGAGCACGGATTTTTCCAAACGATTTTGAGATAATTTTTAAAATTTATGGGCATTTCAGAATAATTATTATATAATATTCTAAAGTATTTTCAAGTGTAAAATCTATTTATTCTATATAATAAGGGAGATTTTCAAATAGGGTTTTCAAATTGATTTCGAGAATTGGTTTTCAAAGCTTGTTTTCCAAAGTAAATTATTTTATATATAAATTACACGTATTTGCGAATTTCGAGCGAATGAGAAGGAGAATTAAACGGTTTGGTATAATACGTGATATGAGACACGTGCGTCTATCTTATCGGTTAATTCTCGACTTGTCCGTTTGATCGTTTTTACCTTCGAGTCGAGTTTACCAATGAGATGAGGTAAACTTTTACTGCTTTGAGTGTGAAATTTACTAGCGGTTAGTAAACTGTTTAGTGCAAACGTATGGTATGGGACACACGTTAACACTATTTGGGTTCCTATTCGAGAGTTTGTGACACATTTTCCATTGCGGCGTGCCAGTACTGGACCTTCGGGTCATTGCCATTGCGGCGTTTTCCATTGTGGCGTATTTGTCTTCAAGACGTTTGCCATTACGGCGTATTTTCCATTGCGGCGTATTTGTCATTGTGACGTTTTGCCTTTAAGCGAGGTACCTATTTGAGATAACAGTACTTGGCAAGGCTTCGGCCACATGCACGTGCAAACACTTTTGAGATGATTTCGTTGATATTTGTGATTTCCCTAGTGTATCGCCCTTTTTTGGAATTGGTCCTTTGAACCATTGGATATATATTTGTGGCGATTACCTTTCGGGAAGTTGAACTCTTGGAAGTTCTATTTTTGAGATTTGAATTGCCTATACTGACGTCATATGAGATTTCCCTTTTGGTGTTTACTTGAGATTTTATTCTCCTCTTTGGAGATTTATTTACCTTATGGCATTTTTGAGATGAGATCTCTTTATGCATGTTTTGGGTTTGCCAAGTTGGCGGGTTTAGGTTTTCCCTTAAACTATATTTGATGTTTTTATGAATGCCGATGATACGAGGCTCGCTAGTTTTAGCGTTTTATGGGTTATTTTATCTCCTTTGAGATTATACGTTTGTGTAGTGATACCATATTATCACTTGATGTAATCATACACTTTAGATTGTTCCTTCCTGTTTGGGAATATTATCACATTATCCTTATGCTCATATTATCGCTTATTCTTGTAACCTGATTTGTTAGCTAGACTGACCCGTGTATTTTATACTCGGGTCAGACCGAGGTGTTTCAGGTTAGGTACCCTTTGGACTTAGCCTATTCTGCTTCCGCATGGACTTTTCTGCTAGCTCTTTTTGTTGTAGCTTTTGTGTAGTTCATTTTTTTGCTACTCTAATATGTATATTCTTTTGACTCGTGTTTTTATTGTGGTCGTCATACCACATATGTGATGTATCTTTTTGTATACTTTGTGATGTATCTATATATGTGTATATATCTGATTATCTGCTATTCTGTGATGTGTTTTGCATTTGAGTTGTTGTATTTTGTTCTGATAGATCCTATAGCCACCTATGGCTTTGTATTAAGTATTTATTGGATATGTTGATCCACTTGAATTAGAAAAAAATATAGAGCATTTATTGACGTATTCAATAGATATTTATGACAAGGCTATAGATGGTCGCTCCTAACCAGCCCTATTCTCCGCATTAGCGGACGATATTACCTAGTTATACTCTTTGTTAATGTGGGTCTCGGGGTAGGGCATCATAGCTCGGTGATGACGGTCACTTTGGTCGGAATCCAAATTCTCCTCATTTAACTTCATTCTCTAATATAAAGTTATTTATTTCTATTATACGCTACACTACACCGCACTAGCTCACACTTAGCATGGGGGGAATAGGTAATTTTTCTAATCTTGATTATCTACTGAGTATAGTTAACATGGACTTCAGATGCTCAGAGCGTTTATCTGCAATGTCTTCTGGACCAGCCCCGCAGCATAACGATCCTAAAGCGAAATCGAGCTCCGAGACTATATTTGGCAGGCTTTCTCTCAGTCATTAGGCCAAACAAAGGAAAGTTTCTAGCCCGTCAGTCAACCTTTTTTCAGATGTTCCCATCCTCCCGGCGAAGGATGTAAGTCCTGCACCAGACACAGTAGAAGACGCCATTCTTTTAGATAACCCGATAGATTCTCAAGCCTCCCGAATTTGTAAGGCTGCCCTTCGCAGGCTGTGTTCCATACACGAAATTCCATTAGGAGACATCCTAATATCTTCAATAAATGACAGGTCTCACTTACCCCAGGAGGGGTACACAACGTGCAAAAAATTCATGTGCTGGGCTGGATGTGTGCCGCCCTTCAATTCGTTTATTCGGGAACTGTTAAGATATCTTGGAATAGCTCCCGCTCAACTTCACTCGAACAGCCACGCCTTCCTCCATGGAACCTTTTTAGTGTTCATGAGCATTTTGTTCTGCCCACCAACTCCTAAGGACATAAGGTTCATTTATAACTTTAAACGATGGTTAGGAAGTCCTTCGTATGGTTTTCTTGAGCCTTCACCTAATTGTCAAGTCTTAACGGGTGCTTGGAATAAACTTTCTCTTTTCAAGCACGAGTGGTTCTATGTTTAATGTCTGCCTGGCTTCGCAAGGCGATGGTTGGAAAGAATAAGTAATGTCTTCACTTCATTCTTAAGTCTGTTAATTCAAGTCATATTTTTGAATCAACTAACATCCTGAATTTCTACAGGTGTCCGCCCACGTCCTAAGGGCTTTAGTTTTTCAAGAGCGATCTCCGCTATTCGCGCTACCCCATCGAAGATAGGGACATCAAACTTCTCGTAACTGACGAGTTATAATCTCTATTTGGGCTGCTGGAAGAGGGTCGTAGCATTGGGCTCCCCGATAGTGCAGCATTATCAAGAAAAGTCTCTAAGCAAAGTGAACAATCCTGTCGTGCCACCAGTCGTGGGGACTCAGGATGACGTTGAAGAAGGCGAAATTAGGGATGCCCAGACCAATGAACCTAGCGACACTGATGTAGGGCGAGGCAAGGTGCCTATGGGCGAATCGTCACAAGGCGTGCAATCCCAAATGCCAACTAAGAGAAGGAAGATACTGACATATAAACTTCGTAGAAGAAAAACCACTACAGATCTAGAATTTGTTATCACTTCTGTTGACGAAGAGTCATCTTCCCAACACTTAGAAAGTTCAATGAAAGGATTTTCAAATCTCCAGATTCCCATGACATTATGACTTATGACTTCCCAAATATCAATATCGAGGGGCTTAATTCTCCTGGCAGGAGCGGTGAAGGCATTATTCCTACCGATAGAGGAGAGAAAACGCCTATAAGTAAGGCTACAACTACTGGTCTGTTAGGGGGAAACACTAGGACACTGACAATCACATGTATTCCACTACACGCTCTTCATCAAACTTTTGCATAATGGTTACTTATATGTTCTCATTTGGTCTTTACAGGTGCAATGACTCAATCTCGAGCTTTTGATCGCCTAAGGGGCTCTTCGACGCATTATGGATCTAGTCGAGGCTCAGAATCAGGAAGGCGTAGGGAAAGAGATAGCGGTTGGGAAATAAGTAGTCGTTCATGGGAATCTTCTTCTTCCAAGCATATGTCCCATTCTCAGTCAATCCATCAAGAAGATCAACCCAATCTTCCTATTTACAATGGAGATCAGACTTTCTATTTGGGACCTCAAATCGCCGTATCCAGCTCCAGGCAACCTCATGATGGTAGATTGAGCAAGCATCCAATTGCCACTTTCAATTCATCATTACCGACCACTGCTCCCGATACTTCAACAGCGGAAAAATTGGCCGAACTTAGGGCCACTTTCCCAAAAATCTGTGTTGGCGGGCTTAAATTTCTTCCCATAATTCATATGATCCCGGGGCATGCCAAAAGCAAGCTCTCTCGCATGTGTTAATGACTTTTTCATGTAGCATGAGTTGTTCCAGCACTTTACAAAAAAATCTTCAAGGTGTCAATCGAGCGATAATATAAAATAGATCGTCTCAATCTAGAGGCGATCCACGATAAAGATATAATCAAGCACCAAGATAGTGAGATATCGGAGTTGACAACAAAAATTGTTGAGGCAGAAAAAAGTGCCAAGGAAACGTCAAAGGCAGTGAATTGTTTGGAAACTGCCCATAAGAGAGAACTCGATGCTGCCCTCAATCGCAGTGGCGCACTTGCTCTTAAAAAAGATTCCTTGCAAAAGGAGAAAGATATCTTAGCTCACCACGTTGAGGAGCTTAAAGTGCTTCTTAGGAAAGAAAGGTAAGACAAGATTAAGGCTCGGGAAGAATCACAGAGGTATTGCGAGGAGGCTGTTGAAGTCAAGAGTATGAAATCAAACTTGACGAGCAATTTGCCAAAATAAAAGCTTTTAAAGAAGAGGCATAAGAGGAAGGCCACAAGGAGATGAGGGTACAAATTGAAACCTAAATGGAAGATGCTAAAGAGTCCGGTCAGAATGAAATTAAGGACATGTTTGATCCACTAATCATCGAATACAACGCTAAATCCTTAACCACCACGACTTGAGTTTTCTTGGTGAAGGTTACCTTGAGTCACTCGTCGAAGCCTGGGAGTATATCATTGAGATGAAAATGAGGGAGCTGGGCAAAGCTAAGTTAGATATAGAGAAATTGGTGTAGGAGATCCTTCGTGAAAATGAACCCCTAGACCTTGCCACCGCGAGACTCCGATATTTCGACATTTTAGCGCCTTCAAGGCAAGGGAAAAATATTGCTGAATCGTTAGAATCTAATCCTAAGGGCCCCTCTTCTTTCTAAGCAGGTGGAGCATCGGTTTCTTTTGGCCTAGGGCAAGACTTGAGCTACGATCTAGATAAACTCGGTTACCAATCTAAAGTGCTGACCCCTATTCTGGAAGGAGGCACTCCAGCGACAACCGAGAGCTAGTCGGATGTAGGTATTCCACTTTACTCTCCACGCTTCGAGAGGTTTTGTTCTTCATGCCCAATGGTTTTAGGCTTATCTCCTTGTTTTGAAAAATCTATAGGTCTTTCAGCTCCCGGTCAAACTCCTAAAGGTGACGCTGTCGTGGAGCAACAAGAGAAATCAACAGAGATTCCAACAGCCACTAATGTTCCGGGGCTCAATGCTCAAGTCATCGGAGCACTCGACCATGATAAGGCTGAAGATCCGCTGCCAGTAGATGAATATGATTATGTTGTGATTACCAGCACCTCCGAATGCACTGATAAGATCAACCTAAAGGAGTGCATTGAGAAGGAGGAGTTATTGAAGAGAAAGGCTGATGATCCACACCTCATTCCACTACAAGTCATTCCGCCCGGTGGGTCGATTCCCAGAGAACTCCCTCTAAGCTTTGAATGCTCTCCCGCCAAAGGTAGTAAAGGATCAAGGAAGAGAACAAGTGTAAGTCCAGACAGCGCCACTCCTGAAAAATTGAAAAGGAGAGAAGATCGAAGAAATAGCCATCGTTTCGGCTCAGTGTGTGTGCATAGTTTGCATAGTTGTTTATTCGTTGTCTTTTTTAATCATGGTTGTACGACTACGACCCCCAATTTTTTGAATAAACTTGTATAATAATTTTGAAACTTATCATGTGAATAAAAGTTTTTGTTTTCTGTTGAGCTCTCATGTGAACTGTTATTTAAGTAGTTGAACTATTACTTTCCATTCAATGTGCTTATAATTCGTTGTTCGTTAATTCTGATAACAATCCACTGGCTCTATCTCAAGGCCTCCATGTAGCCATGGCCTTGATTCACATCAAATGGTAGGCTCGAGCCATAGTGTTACGCCATCGAATTCAGCAGTTTGAGTAATAAAACTCCTGCTCCAGTCTTGGGTTAGCAGGGTTAGACGTTGGATGGTCAAACTCCATCCTTAGCGGTTTATACTCCTTCTATAGGTTTCGAGTTTATGGAATAATGAATGGTCAAACCACATTCATCTATCTGTTTATACTCATATCCGCACTCTGGGGATAAGAGTTAGTTGATGGGTGGTCGAATCGCACCCAATTTATGTTTATACTCTAGTTCGCACTCTTGGGACTTAGAGTTATTTCACGGGTGGTCGATTCACACGCAATTTATGTTTATGCTCTAGTCCGCACTCTGGGGACTTAGAGTTATTTCGGAGAGCAGTCTGATCATACTTTCCTTAATTGATTGACTTGCCCCCATGGTCCAGGGTTTAACTTAGTGGGCGATCGGTCGTGTCACAATCACTCTTGTTTTATCTTAGTCCCGTCGTTCAACGAGATTTATCTAATCATCAGATGGTCTAATCACATCCATTCCTCATTATGTATCCCGTCCTTTGGGTTATGAACGAGAGTTATCAAATGAATGGTCCGACCATGCTCATATTGTTTAGTTCCATTAGGAACTAGTGTAATTGATTAATTCCAAACTCTGGGAATCTGTTCGGACATATCGACATCAATCAGTTCCGTAATGTAATTAAAACATGATGCTACAGAAAACATAAATATAAAATAAGTTCAAAACTTTATTTGCTAAATGGAAAGTGATGACATAACCTGTCTTATTACATATCTAGAAAGTCAAATGCTAAAGCAAATTCTAAAAGCAAATACAACCAAATGAAAAAGAAGTAAGCTAAGTGAAATAGCATCGTAAATGCTCGCAATTCCACGTCCATGGGAGTGTGATGCCATCAATAGTCACTAGGTTGAAAGTTCCCTCTCCAAGCCTCTATTCAATGACATACAGTCCTTCCCAGATTGGATTCATGTGCGACGGGGCAGAAAAAACTCGTTTCAAGACAAGATTTTCGATTTCAAAGGTTCTAGGTCAGACTTTAATGTTGTAGTATCGGATGACTCGGTGTTAATGTGCAGCTACCCTCAAATCGGCTTCCTCGCGCTTCTCATCTATAAAGTCAAGAGATTCCAAGAGGACATTATTAATCGCTTTGGGATAAAAGTAAGTCACTTAATGAGAAGGAACTTCGAGCTCAACAGGAATGACGGATTCGGGACCGTAAGCTAAGGCGAATGGGTTATGGCCTGTCGCGGACTTATGGATGGTCCTGTAAGCCCACAGTGCTGTCAGGAGTTCATCCACCCACTTACCTCTAGCCTTTTCCAAACACTTCTATAGAATGGACTTTATAATTTTGTTCAAAGCTTCAACCTGTCCATTTGTTTGAGGGTGAGCGACTGCGCAAACCTCTTTTCAATATGATACCTCCGACAAAAGTCTTTAAATTCAGCATTATTGAATTGAGTCCCATTATCTGTTATAATAGTTCGTGGAAGACAGAAACGATAGATGATGTTCCAGACTATGAAGTTGATTACTTTCTTTGTTATGATTGTGGCCGAAGTTCCACTTCGGGCCATTTGGTGAAGTAATTAAATATGACGATAGCATACTTTGCACCACCTTTAGAGATCGGTATTTCTATACCCCACATGGCAAACGGCCACAGGCCGACCATTTGCGTGATTTCCGTCGGCGGAGCTCTTGGAACTTTTGCATATATTTGGCACTTGTTACATCGTCTTACATAGTCAGTGGCACCTCAATTGATAGTTGGCCAATAATACCCGTAATGGAGTATTTTCTTTGCTAGAGTTTTTCCTCCAGTGTAATCGCCACATTCCCCTTCATGAACTTCTTTTAGGACCCGTTTTATCTCATCATGAGCGATACACCGGAGTAGGGGAATAGAAAATCCTTTTCTGTACATAATTCCTGCTTGCATGATATATCACAAAGCTTTGCAAAGGATTTGTCGCTTTTCATACCTTTGTTCAAGTAGGACTCCTTGTAGAAAATGGTTTTTAATCGGAGTCATCCACGATTCCCTCTCAGGCTCTGCCTCTAGTACCCGGTCGAGTTCTATCAGGTTTATACTCGGGGCATTTAATACTTCGACCGAAACCAAGCCCATCTGTTGTGCATCGCCGGTGCTATCAAGCTTTGCTAATGAATCAGCCTCTTTGTTTTGATCCCATGGAATATGTGAAATGTCATAGTACTCAAATTTAGTCAGCACTCTTGGACTTGGGTAAGGTATGGGGAAAGCCATTGCCATTTAGCTTGATAATATCCTCTAACTTGGTATACTGCCAACTGTGAATCGTAAAAGATTTCAAGAGACTTTATTCCCAATTCTCTAGCGAGTTTAAGACCAAAAATTAGAGCCTGGTACTCAGCTTCGTTGTTTGTCGCTGGGAAATCAAGCTTTAAATCATAACAGATTGACCAATCCTCGGGAGTTACAAGAACAATTCCAACTCCAGAACAATGATCATTGGATGCTCCATCAGTAAACAATTTCCACAATAGGGATTTCACTGCTCTTCGTGGAATTATCCTGCATAGTGAATTCTGCTATAAAATCTACCAGTGCCTGATTCTGGATAGCCCCAAGAGGGAGATAAGTGATATCGAATTGACTAAGCTCGATATTCCTTTTGATAATCTTTCAAACATCACAGGTCCCTGTAGGACCTATCGTAACGGTTGGTTGGTGTAAACATTGATCGGATGAGCTTGGTAGTATGGGCGAAGCATTCTGATGCAATCAGCAAGTAGTATGCCAATTTTTCTATTTTCAGATAGTTCCTTTCAGCTCCATCAATCGCTTGCCGACATAAAAAACCGATCTTTGAACTCAATTCTCTTCACGAAGTAATGCCGTACTTATAACATGTACCAACATGACCAAATAGATATATAAATATTCATGATCGACCGGCTTCGACAAGATTGGAGGTCTCTCGAAATGATTCACCAAGGATTGAAATGCATCTTTACAATCCTGTGTCCATTTGAATTTTTTTTTTGCCTTTCCTAACCAAGTCAAAGAAAGGAATGCATTTGTTGGTAGCTCTGGAAATGAATCGGCTTAAGGTAGCAACTTTCCCATTTAGATTCTCTACTTGTTTAATAGTCTTTGGTGCTTGGATATCGCGGATAGCCCGAATCTTCTCGGGATTAGCTTCGATTACACGGGCGTTAACAATAAAACCCAAAAGCTTCCCCGATGCTATACCAAAAGAACACTTCAAAGGATTAATTTTCATCTTGCAATGTCGGAAGGATGTCGAACATTTCTGCCAAGTCCTTGATGTGGTCGCTTGATCGTCGTGACTTCATGAGATATCATCCACATATACTTCCATCATTTTTCCAATTTGACCTTTGAACATCCTATTGACTAAGCATTGGTAAGTCGCTCCTGCATTCTTTAGTCCAAATGGCATCACCACATTGCAATATAATCCAACATCAGTGATCAAACTGGTGTGCTCTTAATCAGGAATTTGGATCGAGATTTGATTATATCTCGAGTATGCAACCATGAAAAATAGCAATTCATTTCCTACGGTTGAGTCCACCAGCTGGTCGATCCTTGGAAGGGGAAAACTATCTTTTGGACACGTCTTGTTCAAGTCTGAGTAATCAATGCATGTTCTCCATTTCCCATTCGCCTTTTTTCGCAAGCACAGGATTAGATACCCACTTAGGGTAGAGGGCATCGCGGATAAATCGGTTGTCTTTGAGCCTATCCACCTCCTCTTTAAGAGCGGCAGATCCCTCAGGATCCATACCGCGTCTCTTTTGCTTCACCGAGACATGCCTCGGGTCGATATTTATGCATGGCTCGCAATAGCAAGCGAGATTCCACACATGTCAGAGTGAGTCCAAGCGAAGATGTCTAGATTCGCTCGGAGAAATCCAGCAAATTCTTTCATCATTGGGGGGCTGAGCCATGATCCGATCTTTGGACCCATGACGGGTCATCGTGGCTGACTGTGATGTCAATCGTCAGCTGGGCCGGTGCAGCCTTGGCCTCTTTGGGCTCCTCCTTATCATCTCTCGGATCTATATCTCTATAAAACTGACTGTGGCTCCCGAGCCAAGGCTGAGGCACTAGTTGTCAATCTTCGGTAGCTTGGATGCAGATAGTCTTGTCCATACACTTACCTTTCTCTTTACGTCGAGCATCCCTCAACTTAGCTACATAACAAGCATATCCAGTCGCCTGATCACCATGAACAACTCCAACGCCTTTATCTATCAGAAACTTCAAAGTCAAACATCATAGGGCAAGGGCTGCCCGGAATTCGGCTAGGGCTAGTCGGCCCAGAAAAACATTGCAAGGAGAGTCAACATCCAGAAAAACAAATGGAAAGATTTGCACTCTCCTACGATCACCTTCTCCAAACTCTACAGGTAATTCAACATAACTAACGGCTTCAGTTGCAACACTGTTAAAACCATGTATGCGGGCTTTAGACGGCTTTAAGTCCTTGGCTTCCATTTTCATCTGATCATAAGCTTTTTTGAAAATTATATTTACTGAACTTCCACAATCAATCAATATTCTTCTCACCAAAGTGGGGCCGCTCATGCCCAAAATGACCATTAGGTCGATCGTCGGAGCCTCTACCTTGTCCGCATCTCTATTTCTAAACACGATATCATCTGTCATTGTACTTTGATGTTTTGTTGGAGCTTCTTCTTTTGTATTCAAATAATATTCAAAATCCACATGCTTAATCACGCTAGCATAGTGCTCCATCAAATGCCAACTCTTATCTACTAGATGTGATCCTCTGACTATCGTATTTATTACCAATCTTCCACCAGTTCCTATTGGCTTCTCAGTCCTGTGTAGTACTTGTCCTCGGTTAGGTCGGATGTCCCATGTCCGCCATCCAGTGGGGTTTTTACAAATTGCTACAACTTTCTCGAATTAGCTTCTGATAATGTCCTTGAGATCACAACACCTGAATTGTCATTTTGTAACGGTTATAACCGTGGTAATTATATTCCCAACGGTTATAACCATTGGTAGCAAGTACATTATAATTTTTTTACATATTTTGTAACGGTTATAATCGTTCAGAAATTTTGGTATTCCCACTGGTTATAACCATTGGGATTTTGGTATTCCCAACGGTTATAACCGTTGGGAATTTTATCTTTTCCAAAAGTTATAACCGTTGGAAATTACGGTTATAACCTACGACTATTTTCATATTCCCAATGGTTATAACGATTAGGAATTTTTTAATTTCCAACGGTTATAACCATTAGGAATGTTTTAATTTCCAACGGTTATAATCGTTGGGAGTTCCTCGCACACATAGGTAAATAGAAAAATTACCAACACTTATAAGTGTTGCAAATTTGATATAGTTGAACCATATCTTATTCAGCATCTAATATTATTTCATTCAACTATATCTATACGAATTTATAACAATAGAAAACATGAAACTAAATTTCAAAACTAACATATCATCAAATTATAAAAAAACATCAAACGTACGAAATAGTACATATCAAATTCTACAAAGTTCATTTTGACAACTTCACATTTCACTACTACAATATATCTAGAAGCTTACAAACAACGAATACGACACTCCGGCCAAACTACAAAACCAAACTATTCATCCTCTAAGTTCTTCATGTATTCCTTGGAGAGTTTTGAATTTAATACGAACTTCTATTCTTTCACAAGAGAAATGCCATCTTCAAGCAAAGCCTCAACGATTTGTTGTAATATGAAATAATCAATCACTAGATCTAAAACATGACGGAGTTCAGATTTAATTTACCATTGTATGAATTTGGCATTTACAATTGACAAGAAATAATAGATTGTTATATGGTCGATGAGATGGCATTTGTAACAACCCGGATATTTTTACGATAATATATTTAAATGATTTATTTAAATATGGCATTGTTAGTCGGATTAAAGTCCAAAATGCTACTTTTTGTAAACAGTCGAATTAGGACTCGAGACCCCTTCCATTGAGTTCAAAACGACGTTTACAACTTTTTTGAGGATAAATATCGATATGTTTGGAGTTGGGTAGAATTTTGCTATTTTTTCTATTTTTGGGCTTTGGGTTTGGGTTTCAGCCCACCAACCCAACATAATACCCTAACTCCTCCTCCAAATCCTCTTCATTCATTTCATTTCCAATTTCCTAATACTCAAACCCTAAAAGAAAAAATGGGGGAAAAGAAAAGAAATCAAAATTCCTAAGCCCTAGATTCTTAGGAAATTCCAATTCAAGCTCTAGAAATCAAGGAGAAGCTTAGATTTGGAGCTTCTTGAGTTGAAGTTGAAGAGTGGTTGATCTTGCCTTGTTTTAAAGCTTCTCATTCATTATTTTTGGGTTTAAAGGTGAGTTTTTGAACTCACATCTATGTCTATACCTTTGATAGTGGTTAGGTATGAATTCTTAACACCTATTTCATGTTCATTTGCTTTTGAATTGAATTGGATTGGTGTATTTTCCAATTTTTGTTATTTTGATGTCAAAATCTATGAAAATCCTTATGAGGATATTTGGACATGTTATTCGGAGTGTATTGGTGAGTCTATAGGGCGGGGTTGTCGCTTGGCATAAATCCCTAGCCATCGTCGCTCACTTGATCACTTCCGATACGAATTGGCCATCATTGGCCAAGGCAAAATATTGCCCTGAGCTTCAGCTCAGACGTCTGGTATTAAGGTCAGACGTCTGATGCTACGGGAATAAAATTTCAGTCTTTCAGCTCAGACGTCTGAGCTTACTTCCTAGACGTTTGGGTGATCTGGAAGAATATTCCAGAGCTTTAGCTCAGACGTTTGGATAACCACCAGACGTCTGGAGCTGCTTATTTCAGCCAATTTGCCTATTTTATGTGGGTTTCCAATTTATATCGATTTTTGGTTAATCCGATTTGTTGCTATCACCTATTATCGACTTTGATTACTTCCTTTCTGGATTTTTGGGAGTATCCATTTGATGGAATTGATATCGATTTTTATGGTTTTGATTCACATCATCGAATGTGAATTTTTGGTGATAGATTGTTTCTACAATCATTTCTGTGATTTATCACTTTAAAGTTATAAAGGTTTCTATACTAGTAGTAAATACTCAAATTCTTTCAAATAAATGATTTCATCACTACTTTTAAATATAAAGCTCGTTTTTAAAACCGTTTTCCAATCTATTAGTATATACAAACCTTTACCTCATTCGTATGAGAAATCCAATTAAACGACTTAGCAAAACAAGTGGTATGAAACACTTGCGTTTACTTCGTCGGTTAATTCTTAGACTTGTTCGATTGAAATCTTATGACAATTTTCAAGTGGAAATCTACAATTTGTTCGTAAATATTTAAGTTAAGCCAGTGGTTATGGGACATGAAGCTAAACTAATTTATTTACTAGCTTAGTGTAATTCACACTTTTTATTGATCTATGACGATCATTTTTTAGGTTTAGACTATCGATATGCGATTTCTCTTTGTCCACGTAGGGGACCGTACCTTGTTTTATCGAGCTTCGTCTCATTTTTATAGGCTAGCGATATATCGTTTTATGGAGCTTCGTCTCATTTTTATAGGCTAGCGATATATCGTTTTATGGAGCTTTGTCTCATTTATTTTTATAGGTTAACAACCTATCGTTTTATGGAGTTTGGTTCATCGGGCATACCGTTATTGTACTACGTTGTTGTTCCAGCTTATCAGGTTCATCGGGCGTACCGTTATTGTACTACGTCGTTGTTCTGAATTACTTGAGTATCAGGTTCCTCGAGTGTACCGTTATTGTTCTACGTCATTGCACCGGGTCTATGGTTAGCGACCATGGGATAGCGACCCGTTTGTGATACACATGTTGGTGAGTTTTCATGCTCCGGTTTTTGATAGGCCTCCCCCCTTTGTGATTTCTGGATTTCTAATTGATGATTTCTAGAATTTATGTTTCATCGATTTTTGCGATTGACATTGATATGCTTTGTCAATATTTGGGGTTTGGTGAATAAGCTAAAGAATGTGATATTCTTTTTAGATATTTCATGAGATTTGAGATATTGTATGATTTTTGTTGTTATCTGATGTATACTTGTCATAGTCTGACATTATTGTTATCATACGTTTTTATCATATCTCTTATCCTATCTCATTTTTTTCTAATATTTATAGCTAGACTGATCTGTTTATTATTTTCTTCTTAAATAATACTCGGGTCAGACCGAGGTATTTCAGGTGCTTCTGTTTGACTTCTTATTAGGGTCCATCACCTGACTTTTAGCTAACTACTTTAGCTTAGTAGTTTTTGTTGTTATACATTTGAGCTAGAGACTCCTTGATGTATACATATTCTTTTGTCTGGCACTTGTACCTATTCTTTTATGATGTTGTGGATCTTTTATGACCACTATTTTGATGTACACTTTTATGTGTTATATTCATATCTGTTTCCGCCTTTGTGATATGAATATCTGTGACTGATTTATGTTGTGTTTATTTCTATATTTGTTTTTGAAGCCTACATAGCCACTGTGTAATAGCTTTGAGTTTGTATTTGATATGTCGGATTTCCTCTTGAAATGAAATGTAAGTCATATTATCTAACATATCGGTACTTGCACAAAGCAATTACACAGATGGTCGCTCCTCAACAGCCTTATTCTTCATGCTAGTCGACGACATTACCTCGTAGTGTCATTGGCTAGTGTGAGTATAGAGGTGGGGCATCACAGCTTGGTATCAGAGCCAAACATTGGAACAATGTGGAATAATCTAGCAAGGATAATTATCCTAAGTCTTTCTTAGGAGTCATGCCTTAGGATTTAATTCGAGTCATAGGACCCGTTTTATCCTATTTTCTTTTATGATGCCTTATTTTATCAATCAAGTTTGTTTGATATTCATTCTGAAAATTACCTTTTTCCTCTTCTTTCTTTCTTTCTTAAAGATGAGAAATGGTTAGACCGGGCCATCCCTGCGTCGGTCAATCCAGTGCTACTCCTCAAGATGGAGTATTTATGTTTGCTCAACAACTTTTAGATCTTGTGAAGAATGCTCAAGCTACCGGACCCATTCCAGAGCCTACTCATCCTAAATCTGGGTTTGCACGCTTGTGCAGTGATTACACCAACTTGGGTGGAAGGCCTTTCAAGGGTTCCGAAAATGTTATAGAAGTCCAAGCTTGGCTTAGATCATGCGACCGCATCTTTTCTCGCATGAATCTTGTTGATCTACACCGAGTCCAAGTGGCTTCTAGCATACTCCCGGAAAGGGCAATCGTGTTGCCAATGCCCTTAGTCGTAAGAAACAAGCGGTTGTTTCAATGATGATATCCGAATGGAATGATCTCGAGACTTTATCCACTTGTGAGATTCGAGATCGTGAATCCAATTTATGTTCATCTCTTGTTTTATGTAGCCTTGAGGCTCATCCTTCTCTTTTGGACCGCATCCTTGAAGCTCAAAAGAAAGATCCCAAATTGGTTCTTCTTAGCCAAAGTTGTAGGGATAAAATTGATATTGAAGGTTTGAAAGACTTTGATATTGATGCTCGTGGCGGCATTCGAAAATTTGGTAGACTTATCGTGCCAAATACTAGTGATCTTCGTAAAGACATTTTAGAAGATTCTCATTGTTCTAAATTTACCATTCATCCCGGTAGTAGTAAAATGTATGCGGACATGAAGCGACTTTATTATTGGGATGGAATGAAATCTGATATTGCTAACTTTATTAAGCGTTGCATGAGTTGCCAACTCGTGAAGGCCGAGCATCAAAGGCCCGGTGGGTTATTGCAACCTTTAGACATTCCCGTTTGGAAGTGGGATCAAGTCTCCATGGACTTTATTGATGGTCTTCCCTGTTCTCGTTTGGGTCATTATAGCCTATGGGTGATAGTAGATAGACTTACAAAATCCACCCATTTTCTTCCCGTTCGGTCCAATCGGACCATACCTCTTTTGGCTAAACTCTATGTCAAAGAAATTGTTAAATTGCATTGAGTTCCTACTTCTATTGTTAGCGATCGTGATCCATTATTTACTAGTGGATTTTGGAAGGGTCTTCAAAAAGCTTTGGGAACGAAGCTTAATTTTAGCATCGCTTATCATCCTCAGTCCGATGGACAAACCGAGCATGTGAATCAAACTCTTGAAGATCTTCTTCGTGCATGTGTTCTTGATTTTGGTGGATGTTGGGAAGATCATATTTCTCTTGTTGAGTTTTCTTATAATAATAGCTTCCAATCTAGTATTGGTATTGCTCCTTTCGAGGCACTATACGGAAGGCCATGCCGATCTCCTTCATGTTAGCTTGAAGCCGGTGAGAAGTTGGTTTTAGGTCCAGATTTTATTCGTGATGCCACAGAAAAGATTGACCTTATTCGTCATAGGATGAAAGAAGCTCAAAGTAGACAAAAATCCTATGCCGATAATCGAAGAAGGAAATTAGAATTTTCTGTGGGAGATTTGGTGTTCATTCGTATTTCACCTATGAAGGGGGTTGTGCATTTCAGTCGATCGGGAAAATTAGCACCTCGATATATTGGTCCATTTCCCATCACCGAACGCATTGGTTCCGTGGCTTATCGCCTTTTATTACCGGCTCAATTTTCTGCTATTCATGACGTATTCCACGTCTCTCAACTACGAAAATGCCTTAGAGATTCCGATTCTATTCTTGAGCCCGGTGTTATTGAAGAAATTAAAGTTTTGCCTAATTTGACTTATGAGAAACATCCTATTCGTATCATTGCTATGGAGGTTAAACGCCTTCGAAACAAAGATGTTCCTCTTGTGAAAGTTCAATGGTCCTCAAATCCTAAGGATTGCTCTTGGGAATCCAGAGAATTCATCGAGCGAACACATACGGACCTGTGCAGTTAATGCCCTGCTATTACCCCGCTATAACCCCGCTATATCTCATAGCGGGTTTCTGCCGCTACGATTTTTCCATATAGCCCCACAATATAGCCTTTCCGCTTTAATCCCCATTATTTCCGCTATATCCCGTTATTTCTGCTATATTCCGCTATTCCCGCTATATCTTCTTTAATAAAATGAATTGAAAAATTCAATTTATACATTATAAAAATTATGAAACTAATTTATTTGATTTAATTTTTAATATATTTTCAGAAATGAAAATACTCTAATATTCTACTAAATTCAATTATGTTATATAACAGTTTTACGTTTATTTAAAGTATATTCGCACATGTTTTTATTTAAAAATTATTTATGTATCAGTTACAATTCAATTGAATGATAATTTTTCATTTAATTACCATTTATATATTCGTAAAAACATTAAGTACGAGTTTTATATGCTATTTTAAAGCCATCTGCTATATCCCGCTATATCCTCGCTGTATCCCCGCTATGACTTTTTGCACCTCCACCGCTTTGAATCCGCCGAGCGCTTTAACTGCACAGATACGGACTTACTTTCTCGTGCTCCTTAAGGTGAACTTCTCATTTCAAAATTTCTTCTTTTATGTTGTTATGCCTTAGTATGGTTGTTACGTTTTATTTTCTTCTTAAGTATTGTGAGGATGCAATTTCTTTAAGGAGGGGAGTCTGTAACAACCCACATATTTTTAAGATAATATATTTAAATGATTTATTTAAATATGGCATCATTAGTCGGATTAAATTCCAAAATGCTACTTTTTGTAAATAGTCAAATTAGGACTCGAGACCCCTTCCATTGAGTTCAAAACGACGTTTACAACTTTTTTGAGTATAAACATCGATATGTTTGGAGTTGGGTAGAATTTTGCTATTTTTCTATTTTTGGGCTTTGGGTTTGGGTTTTAGCCCACCAACCCAACATAATACCTTAACTCCTCCTCTAACTCCTCTTCATTCATTTCATTTCCAATTTCCTATTACTCAAGCCCTAAAAGAAAAAATGGGGGAAAAGAAAAGAAGTCAAAATTCCTAAGCCCTAGATTCTTAGGAAATTCCAATTCAAGCTCTAGAAATCAAGGAGAAGCTTAGATTTGGAGCTTCTTGAGTTGAAGTTGAAGAGTGGTTGACCTTGCCTTGTTTTAAAGCTTCTCATTCATTATTTTTGGGTTTAAAGGTGAGTTTTTGAACTCACATCTATGTCTATACCTTTGATAGTGGTTAGGTATGAATTCTTAACACCTATTTCATGTTCATTTGCTTTTGAATTGAATTAGATTGGTGAATTTTCCAATTTTTGGTATTTTGAAGTCAAAATCTATGAAAATCCTAATGAGGATGTTTGGACATGTTATTCGGAGTGTATTGGTGAGTCTATAGGGGGGGTTGTCGCTAGGCATAAATCCCTAGCCATCGTCGCTCACTTGATCGCTTCCGATATGAATTATCCATCATTGGCCAAGGCAAAATATTTCCCTGAGCTTCAGCTCAGACGTTTGGTATTAAGGTTAGACTTCTGATGCTATAGGAATAAAATTCCAATCTTTCAGCTCAGACCTCTGAGCTTACTTCCCAAATGTCTGGGCGATCTGGAAGAAAATTCCAGAGCTTTAGCTCAGAAGTTTGGGATAACCACCAAACGTCTGGAGCTGCTTATTTCAGCCAATTTGCCTATTTTATGTGGGTTTCCAATTTATATCGATTTTTGGTTGATCCAATTTGTTGCTATCACCTATTATCGAATTTGATGACTTCCTTTCTGGATTTTTGGGAGTATCCATTTGATGGAATTGATATCGATTTTTATGGTTTTGATTCATGTCGTCGAATGTGAATTTTTGGTGATAGATTGTTTCTACAATCATTTCTATGATTTGTCACTTTAAAGTTATAAAGGTTTCTATACTAGTAGTAAATACTAAAACTCTTTCAAATAAATGATTTCATCACTACTTTTAAATATAAAGCTCGTTTTTAAAACCGTTTTCCAATCTATTAGTATATACAAACCTTTACCTCATTCATATGAGAAATCCAATTAAACGACTTAGCCAAACAAGTGGTATGAAACGCTTGCGTTTACTTCGTCAGTTAATTCTTAGACTAGTTCGATTGAAATCTTATGACAATTTTCGAGTGGAAATCTACAATTTGTTCATAAATATTTAAGTTAAGCCAGTGGTTATGGGACATGAAGCTAAACTCATTTATTTACTAGCTTGGTGTAATTCACACTTTTTATTGTTCTATGACGATCATTTTTGAGGTTTAGACTATCGATATGCGATGCCTCTTTGTCCACGTGGGGGACCGTACCTGGTTTTATGGAGCTTCGTCTCATTTTTACAGGCTAGCGATATATCGTTTTATGGAGCTTCGTCTCATTTATTTTTATAGGCTAGAGACCTATCGTTTTATGGAGTTTGGTTCATCGGGCGTACAGTTATTGTACTATATCGTTGTTCCAGCTTATAAGGTTCATCGGGCGTACCGTTATTGTACTACGTCGTTGTTCCGAATTACTTGAGTATCAGGTTCCTTGGGCATACCGTTATTGTACTACGTCATTGCACCAGCCCTATGGTTAGCGACCATGGGATAGCAACCCGTTTGTGATACACGTGATGGTGAGTTTTCATCCTCCCGTTTTTGATAGGCCTCCCCTTTGTGATTTCTGGATTTCTAATTGATGATTTGTAGAATTTGTGTTTCACCGATTTTTGCGATTGACATTGATATGTTTTGTCAATATTTGGGGTTTGGTGAATAAGCTAAAGAATGTGATATTCTTTTTAGATATTTCACGAGATTTGAGATATTGTATGATTTTTGTTGTTATCTGATGTATACTTGTCATAGTCTGACATTATTGTTATCATACGTTTTTGTCATATCTCTTAACCTATCTCATTTTTTTCTAATATTTATAGCTAGACTGATCCGTTTATTATTTTCTTCTTAAATAATACTCGGGTCAGACCGAGGTATTTCAGGTGCTTCTGCTTGACTTCTTATCAGGGTCCATCACCTGACTTTTGGCTAACTACTTTAGCTTAGTACTTTTTGTTATTATACATTTGAGATAGAGACTCCTTGATGTATACATATTCTTTTGTTTGGCACTTGTACCTATTCTTTTGTGATGTAGTGGATCTTGTATGACCACTATTTTGATGTACACTTTTATGTGTTATATTCATATATGTTTCCGCCTTTGTGATATGAATATCTGTGACTGATTTATGTTGTGTTTATTTCTATATTTGTTTTCGAAGCCCACATAGCCACTATGTAGTAGCTTTGAGTTTGTATTTGATATGTCGGATTTCCTCTTGAAATGAAATGTAAGTCATATTATCTGACATATCGGGACTCGCACAAAGCAATTACATAGATGGTCGCTCCTCAACAGCCTTATTCTTCGTGCTAGTCGACGTCATTACCTCGTAGTGTCCTTGGCTAGTGTGAGTATAGAGGTGGGGCGTCACAGCATTAGAGTAAAATTGCACTAAAATAATTATACTTGAACAACATATAGACAAGTCAACCAGTAGTTTCAGCAGTTTTAGAGAATCAAAGTGGAAAATGTTACTAACTGGATCAAACATAAATTTATGCCTTTGGAGGAATATAAATAGGAAGTTTTCCATTTTTCTTTCCTTTGAGGATTTTCGCACCAAGGTTTTCATACCCTCTAATATCCACATTTACCCACTACGCATTGTAAAAGAAAATTTAATTAATTAATTGCTCTTTTGACATATACAGTAATCACACTAATAAGAAAGGTAGAACAACTGCCACCCAGTGAGGGTTTCTAAGCTCAGAACCAAACTTTCAACTTTATTGTTTCACTCAAGTTAATTAATTGATGAAATGAAGGAATTATACTCAATATTTAGAATATTTTGTTATTCAATTGATAATGGAACTTTTTGTTTTTAGAGCTTGTTGTCCTTTGGACTGAGATTTGTTATTTTATATAACTTCTTACGCATGCTTCATATTAAGCATATATAGAATATAATTGATAAAGAATTAAAAACAACATCTAATCATTATGGAACATATAATATTCATGCACGTTGGCATGTGAAGTAATTTACATAACTAGATCTCTCATTGACCACTCCATGTAAAAATTTGTTATCTATAGGCTACAAATTTTAGCCTAATTTGTGTATTCCATCTATTAAATTTATGACACATTCATGACAATGTTCAGGTTGTCATGAATGTAAACTTTAGAATGGTCATGTAACTAATTGTAAAGGACGTCAATTTGTTGCTGTAAGAGGCTTTAATATCATCATCATTCTCGCTTTATTCCCAAATGATTAGCCACATGAATTCTTAATTTCCATATTTTTCTATCTTGAATCATATTATTAGTTAAATTTAAAATAAAATTTACATCATTTTTAATACTCTCTTCCCATGTCAATTTGGATCATCCCTTTTGTTTTGTAAGATCATTTTTCGCTTTTTGATTGCTTTAATCTCTCCGATATGATAACATAAGATAATATGATTGTTGGGATATCATTTCGAAAATAGTAACACCTGATTTTAGAAAAATAAAAAAGTTTCCAACAATAGGTTACGATATATTAACACCCACAGTAGCATAACCCTATCAATAGTTGTGCAAAATTACCCAGTAGTATAACACCATATGGCTGTAGTAACTAGCATAGTCATAAATGAGTAGTAAAAATACATATAGAGAGAGAGTGCTCAGTCTCTGCTCCTATTCGACAGGCGGAACCTACAAAGCAATGGGAATGGAACCTTCTTTATTTCAAAGACTAGTTTAGGTTGTAGAAGTTAGACATGTTTGCAACAATTGTCTGGTCGAACATGCTGTTGGAGATATGTATTGTTTATTCCCAATACTTATGTTTTATTTTATTTTATTCCAGATTATTTTTGAAGTTTTAGATATTCGTTTTTATTCAAGAAAGTAAGTTTGGATGGGTACGGCTTAAGCTACCCGCACTCCCACCCATCATTGCTCTTTTAAATACATGTTCTCTCTGGTGCTTTAATTTTAATTCTTGTTGGTTTTTGTTTTAGGATTTGCTGGCATATGGATTTTAGAAATCATTCTTTATTCCTATTTCATTTTTGATTAACTTTAGTCGATTGTTTTTGATAACAAAATCATTACTATTACTATATTATCTAGTTATATAGTAGAGATAGAGATATTTTAAATACACGTCAAATTGACACAAGATGGAACAAATGGATTATTTATTAGGTATTAAAAGAAAAATAATATACATGGTTGATGAAAAAACTGTACTAGGTGATTTTGCTGTCTAAAAATTAAATTATGTTTAAGAATTTGTTTTGGGAACAAATATACGAGGTAAAAAACAATGTTGCCATCAAAGATTTGATCTTAAATATTCATTCCAAGCCCTATGCTTTTCAAAACTGGTCTAATGGTATTAGGAACAAATGTGTCCTTATAAAGACAAATAAATGTAACAAACAAGCAATTTTATTGGACTAATAAATATACCAAGAAAATTGTTCATTGGGGATAAAATGCTGATCATACACTCATATAAGTATGCAAACCTGATATGGCAAGAGTGTATAAGTTGTTCCTCAAAGCATGTAGTCAGCTTAATTAAGATAACCTGCAAAAATAAAACTGCAAGAGAGTTAAAAAGCAGTGAAATCAAGTTAGTCGATACATACACATTTGAACTATTTTTTGTGCTCCTGGTATAACTATTTCAATGCTTTGCAGAAACAATAATTCATATAACTTGCAGCAGCCATTCAACCTACTGAAATTGAAATAATTCAGACAAAATCTATTTTAAATGACATGGTAACATTTATTTGGATTAGTTATTGGGTGTTATATGAATTTTCTTGATAAAGATAACTACTAAATATCTAATTATTCATTTAAGCTTAGATTAGCATATATCCATTTGGATTAGTTGGGTCATTATCCATTTTGATTTAGATGATTATTGCTTTATAAAATTCCAGTCTTAGTTGCCTAACTTCAAATTTGCAATCATTAATTTAGTCACAGAATTAGCTTGTACAATATTTTTCATAGTCAAGGACTCAAGTAGCCTTATATCATGCTTTATAATAATAAATTTTACATACAAGTTGGTACAATATTTTTGTGAATTAAACATGTTAATAAAATAACTACATGACATAGTGACAAGAAATAGACAAAATGGATCAATTTTGTTTATGTATTGATCCCAAGCCCCATAATTTTCAAAAATGGTAATGTACTGTTAAGAACCCAATGTATTGTTATATTCAAAAGGATGGATAAACTTTATTAGACTAATAACTGTAGGAAGAAAACTGATTTTGGTACAGCCATTCACACTTTACTTAGTTGAAAATAAATATAACATGTTAGCACGTCGACAGCAGGGTTTGAACCTACAGGCGAAGCCCAATAGCTTTCAAGTCTATCATTTTAGCCACTCAGTGATATCGACATAATAATTTGTTGATTCATTTTACTAAAAACAAAATGACAAATAATTCAGTAAGTAGCCCTTGAATTTATGACTGTTATGGTAATGTTTCATTATTCATTAATATACCATCACCAATACCATTTTGGAACTTCAATAAACTAATTGTAAGTTTATACTTTTTAATGGTAACACATCTTTAATATTGTTCAAAACCAACTGCATTGGTTAATTACCGATACATTTATACATTTCATTTTTTATTTTATCAATATATACTTTCAAATTATCATATCAGTTGCATTTCTCTTTTTTTGCTTGTTATATTTATTGAGTGATGCTAGGTTGTCTCGGTCAAATTAAAGATAACACCGATTAGACGTTGGAGCTTGAACTATTTCTTAAAATTTACCAACTCTAGTTTTGATACCTATTTCCTTTACAGCATAATATTATCGATTTAAATTAGATAATAATCAACACTAAAATTTGAGGTAAGAATTCTTGAATGTTAGAGTTAACGAGTACAAATATCTTTAAAAGCAGTATTTATGAAATTAAAATAATGACCTAGATTTTAAGCTAGGAAATGGGATTCAACGAAATAAATTCAAATTTCAAATCCTAATGCAAAGTTTACATATGATTAAAGTTGTCAACGAGTCTCCAAATGGACTCGAACGAACGAATTGGACTAACAAATGATGGAAAAATGAATCTAAATCATTTGAAAAGCAACACAACCTAATAAAATAGATAAATAACAAAAATAGTTAAAAACAGTTGAAAAATTGGAAATTCACATTTTCGGATCGAGGTACCTAGGTCGGTACTGAGTTGACCTGAAGCAAGACTCGAAGCAAAACATGGGTTGAACCGAAGCAGCAAGTGGAAAACACAAGATGTATGAGACTGTGCCATAATGAAATCCTTGATGAAGCACCATTACTTCACGAAATGTATGAGACGTGTTTTTCTTTCTTTCTTTCTTTTTTCTCCTTTCTTTTTTTCGAACAGAACGGTAATTTAGCTTTATTGATGTAGCAGGTAGTTACTTATCGATTTGATATACCAACCTTAGGTGTACCGATATTGTAGTTATGTTATTTTAAGTACAAAATGTATGAAATGGTAACGGAATTTGTTTTTGGCGTATTAGTAAAAATGTTCTGTTAATTATTTTTTCAAATGATAACAGTATGGAGGACTATATAAGATTTGTATTAGACCCTAAAAATAAACCACTTAAACATTAATGCTCTTAATGACATGCACAGGTAAGAAAGAAGAAGCTGGTAGTAGTTAAAAGGTTCATTGACATTTGTTCAATTATATGATAAAATCCATAATCATTAAGGACAACAACATCAAGAGTGATAGACCATCATTGACAATTAGTAGTTAATTATTGATGGATTCATGCATTCACTGATCAAAAAGCAAATACAAGTAGCAGACTCTCGACTTTGTTTAGGATTCCTCCTGTAATATAGATATTGCAGCATTTCCTATGTAACGGTTTCCTCTCTTTGCCTTCAAATAATTAGTGCGTTGATGGAGTGCTCAAGAAAAGATAACCAACACGATATGTAGTTGTTATATTATAAAATACCAAGTCAGTGGAATAATATTATGTTGTAAAATATGTCAGAATTTCATACAATATTTTAGACTAAAACAAATCAAGTAGCATCCCTCATCAATTCCAGTACTAGGATAGAGATCAGGTCTATGTAGCTGGTGAAGCCATTAGAATAAAAGTCAATAAGCAATAAATATAGCATGAGCTTGATTATTTCTCGTCGTTTGTTGGTATCAATATTCCAGTTTAAGATATATGAAGATTAAAATTGAAGTGATTACCCGATTTCAAAAAATAAATTCTAATTGAAGTGATTACCTGATTTGAATTTGAAATTTGTTTGCAGTTGATTGCCGAAATGGAATGCAACCCAATCCTCCTTCGTCTTCATCAAATTGGTAGAACAAAGGGCAAAGGCGGTGGTAGACGGCAGAGGCGGTGGAAGACGGCGGAGGAGGTGGTAGACGGCGGAGGCGGTGGTAGAACAAATTGGTGATAACGCTAAAACGAAAGAAAAAGGGAAAATGTTGAAAGAATGAAATGTTATTTGTTAGAAATAGGTTAAGTAAAAAAAAGGTAAAATTACAATTCTATCCATATTGTATTTAATTATTTATGAAATTACCAGATTGGGTAACGATAATAACCGTGATAAATGTTAGTAACGGAAATAACCATTAGAAATTGGTAATGGTTATAATCGTTACAAATTGAAAGCGGAACAGTGTTACAAAATGGACTGTTTGGTGTAGTGGATGCTTGCATTCATTCGTGCCATGTTTATAGAATTCATGGAACCGATAGTATTTTCTAGTTCATTTCTGCTTCTCGGTTGATTCTTTTGGAGGCTTCCTATATTTCATGGTATTGCAGGTAAACAAATAGATATTCTCTATGGACGTATTCAACAGTGTGTAAGTATCGTACATCGGAATCCTAGGCTTCCCTTTTCTAGAATCCCTCTTTCGTTTTTGGCCCCTATCTCCACTTTTCTCTTATTGATTCGGCTTTTTTTAGACATTCACTTGAACTTTTCCAGAGCTATCATCAGACTGCTTTACTGCGATATTACTTTTTACTCCCTCTTCGTTCGGTCCTATAACATTCTTTTTCCTGAAGGACCTGGCTTCCTCCTTTCTCAAATATTGAGCCGCCTCTGCGTATAAGTGCTCCAACATTGCGGGTAGCTTGCCAGCTAACCAATCACCGAAATCATATTTTGGATCTATCCCTCTCATCATGGCCATCAATATCGAATGGTCATTCAGATTACTGATTTCTGTAACAGCTGTATGAAATCTCTCCAAATAGTCTTTCAATGATTCTCCTGGAGCTTGAATCACGCTGGACATGGACATTACGTCCTTGGGATGAGTTGCATGCATTCGGAACTGCGCCACAAACTTTGTTGCCAAATAATTGAATCTAGAAATTGATAGTGGGGGTAATCTTGTAAACCATATTATTGTTATTCCAAAGAGAGTTATGGGAAAGCATTTACACTTGGTTGCATCATCCACTCATGCAGAATCCATCAACCATTCGTATCTCATGATATGCTGCCTAGGGTCAGTTTTTCCTTCGTAGGCGGGCATTGATGGCATGTTGAACCTTCTTGGATACTCCGCATGTAGAACATTACCAGTGAATGGGTATAACTTCTTGAGATTCCCTAGTCATCGTTAGTCAATCCCTGGCTCTCTCTTACTAATTGTCTGACCATTGCCGATAAGTCTGGCATTTGGATAGTTGGTGCCAGACGGTGGTCATTTTCCACCTCACATGAATGGTCTGGTCGATGTCTGCGGACCATTCCACGCCTTCTTAGTTCACCATCTTGCCGATGTGTATCTTGTAAATTCACTTCATCATCATTCTGGGGAAGTACTTGGTCATCATTTAATTGAACTCTAGCATCCAAACTAACTGAGGCAGCTCCAACTTGATTGCCATGATTCACAGATGGATTCCCTCTTCTAGTGGAGGGATCAGCACCGATCAATCCTGGAAGAACACGATGGTCTACCGGTTGATGCCTCGAGGTTCCTACGCGATATTTGTCTTCTCTGCGACACCTATGCATGTGATACTTGTCTATTGAGCTAGAATTCTCTAATGCCGAGTAAGGAGTGGGGTCCCTCCTAGCTTTCCCTTACTGTTGTTGATTGAGTTGGTTCATCAAGTTGATACTGGTCTAAATCTTTTGATTTAATTGTCGATGACTCTCCATCAGCTCTCTCATTAAATTATGAAATTCAGCTCTTGTAATAGAATAAGTGGGATTCTGAACTTCAATTGGCTTAGCATTCACATCCATTGGTTGATTGCTTGGGTCTCCTTGCTGGATGCTAGTGTTCCCATTTCCTTCCAGGTTCTGAGATGTAGATCTAGTATTCCTCACCATTATCAGTAGCTTTGCTTAGATTTCTGCAAATCTGAGCAGTATAAGCAACTTCTTGAAGATAACAACAGATCTCCTTTGGGGGATTTATCCAATCCAGTAGCAACAAAGGAATCCTAATAAACCGAGAATCAAGTTTCTTAGTGAAAGCACCAAAATGTTTGCAACTAAATTGGTCACAAACACCCAAGAATAGTTTTTATAAAGAAGTAAGTGAAGGAAAACAAAATTAAACTGAGCAAATGAATTAGCAAGCAACAGGAAATAAGCTCTAATAAGAGAAACATAAATTTATAGTGGTTCGGCATTGTATGCCTACGTTCACTTTGAATATTATCCTTTATTAATCACTTATAAATCTGATTATAGTAGTAGAAAATAGCAAGTACTTGTTTACAATGGAGTCTAAAGTAACAAGCAGCATAAAAATCCTCAGAATGACCTATCAGGCCAGTATTTATAGATGAAGATGACTAAAATCTCTCTGAAATTTCGATTAAAGGACCTTCTAAACCATATGGGCCCATTAAAGGGATCACTAGGCCCAATCCCCAAAGAGGAGGGATCGGTACCGATCCCTTCTTTGGTTGAATTTTGGGGAGCGATCCCTATTGTGGCTTCCTTATGCAAA
The DNA here is from genome assembly GCA_030737815.1 of Allium fistulosum. NCBI lineage: Eukaryota > Viridiplantae > Streptophyta > Magnoliopsida > Asparagales > Amaryllidaceae > Allium > Allium fistulosum. The sequence goes on along the minus strand of CM060907.1, from coordinate 635,934,247 downwards.
AATAAGCTTAGCCTCCAATTTTTATGTCATTTGGATCAGTGGAGCTCGAGTTATTGCTTGATCTTTGCTTCGATATGGCTTGCATGCTACTTTCTGCCGAGCCCTTCCATGGGTGTATGACGATCCCTTCAACTATGTCCTTTTGATGTGCGACCCCTAGGGCAGGTTTTCTAGGGTCATAGTATCTTGATCCTCAAATTTCATAGGGGCTGGACTTGTAGATCTTGAGATATTGATTGTTTTCTACAAGAATGCTCTTGTGCTTTGAAGTATGCCGATCCCTCTTATTGGAGCCAATATATGCCAAACCCTCCTATGCATTGAACCATATTCCATGCTTCGAATATTCTACGTTACACATTTATCAATTTCATTCAATCCTGAGTTCATATTACTATATGTACCTGACTTTTGAGCCCCACAATTACCACTCTGGAGTCATCGACCTTGATGGTAGTTGAATCTAACTTGTGCAATCTGTTTAGTATAGACGGATTAAAATACCAGATAACAAATACCAATTATATTAAATTATAAAATCACATTTTGCATATAGTAAAATGTAGTATTAAATTTATAAAGCTTATATGTATAACTAAATTTTTATATTAATTTGTAAAATAAAAAAAAATTAACTGAGCCACGCCTCTTAAGGGTATATAAAACACAGAATAAATATTTTGTAATATAAAATTATAAATATACAACTAATCTAATTGTGATAACATATTTGTATATTCGAATCATCTAACTAACAGTATATATAATATGATATTTATATGAAATGATATTCATAAATAGATTAGAAATATACCTTATATCCAATGCCTATGAATACACCTTGAAATAATGACAAATTCTCCTTGAACTAATTTTGATCCAGTAGAATGCTAGTCTCTAAACCAATGACCATCGCCTATCGAATAACACTTAACTTGATTTGATTTGAACTTGAATTATTGAAAGTCGAGGAAAACTAATTTCAGCCAGATCTAGGAGAGTTTTTGAGGCTTCAAAAAGTCTAGCAAAAATGAGGGTAAAGATCTTTATATAGAGGAAAAGAAGGAGAGAAGTTAGGATCTAATCTTTACTTATTCTCCTTTTCATCCTCGCCATCCAAATTAAAGCCTCCTTTTAGCCGCCTATAATCACTTTAACAGCATAGCAAATCATCCCCTTTAATTGGCCTTAAACCCATTTAGAGCCCAAATAATATATTATGAAATTAAATCCAATTAAACCCTTATCAATATCGTATATTGATTATTATATTTACAACTATTATAAATGTATTTAATAATATTTATTCATCAAATCAAAATCAATTTTTTTAATTAATATTTCATAAATATTAATTGATTTAATTAGTTTATAGTAATTGCAAATTAATTAAAATTGTGTGATCAAAGGAGAATTCATCGTTTTAGTGTTGTGACTCATTAGGTGTAAATTTGGTCAGCGATTAATGTTGAACTATTCATATATTAACGTTCACACGTCACTTAGTAGATGGTGTGACATTTTTTCCAAATTTATCAATTACTTGGTTTCGGTAGAATCTAATTTTACTTTGTTAAGCGCTACCCGGTTGTGACTTTTATTTACACCAATTCTCTTCATCAAAACTATATCACTTTGGACTTATGGAATTTGGAAATGGTCAAAATTCCAATATCATCCACATTCAAATCTATAGTCCAAACATAAAGACCTTGGTCAAATAATAACAATTATTATGAACCAAAATGCTCTGGCCAAAGACTTTGACTTTGAATTGACTTCGGTTGACCATGATATTAATCTCATCTAACCGAGAAGACGAAACCTCTCTTTAATAGTGCTTCACTTAAAATACTTCCACTCGAACAAACTATAGTCACTTGATGGACTCCATACCATGATTTGAAAGTAATTAAAGTGGAGTTTTTATATTAAAGATCAATAGTATTCTCAAGTTGAGAGAACTGTGTAATTTTATCACATTGATATTTTCTATTTGATCTTAGTTACCCAACAAAAAATTATCAAGTGAGTCATTACATAGTTATCCAATAACTGTCAATACGTAACCCCTTGGTGCCCCCTTGTAGCCATAAGAAATATATTGCCGAACTTTTGGAGAGCATTATGTACTCTAGTCTCAATGCATGTAACGATATTCTATCTTGATACATCTTGACTAGGAATATTTAAAATGGTATATTTATCTTCATTTTGATAATCAACTCATGGTTACAACACTTTATAACTACTATCATAAAACATACCATTTATTGATTTTCTATTAAATAGACTTTTAATTAAATTGATTAATTAATATAACACATTATATCAAGTATATAATAGAAAGAAAACACCTTTTATTTCAAACAAGATTGGTTATCAAGTTAGGTATATGTAACAAATTACATAACTGCCCCTAAGGCATACCCCTAACTCTATCAGATGCCACCATGCAATGGAGGTAGTTGCATTTAAAGTTTTCATAGTAATGTAGTTATTTCCTTAGCAACAACTGTAATACTACATCTGACGAAGTCAATTAGATGTTTGAGCTTGAGTGACTTAGTTGGATGGAATTGGGTGCTCATCCAACCATTAGGTTGGGTACGATTCACCCGAGCCATTAGTCCAAGTGAATGTTATATTTCTAGGACTAATGATGTGGTTGAGCATTAGTAGTCACTAGCCAATGTCTAGGAGGATAAAAGAGTCACCCGACCATTGGCTTGGGCGAGGAGGGAGATACCCAGACTAATTGGTTTGATTTTGGCTTTAAAACCCAACTAACTCAGATTTAACCTAAGTGAGTAACTAGTTAGTGCTTCGATGAATTTTTCACTTAGGTGCATTTTGTTAAAACTACCATGTTTCACTCTACTTCGATGCCCAACTTGCCAAAATGTTTTCCCGGTGAGATTTAGTGAAGCTGGAGAAATTTGTTTACCATAGGAAAATTGGGATCACTAGAACTTGAAGAATTTTTTAAGGTGTTCATGTGATCAATTAACTTTGCACAATAAAGTCTGGAGATGAGATACGAGCAAACTCATCAATTATTAACGGACTTAAATTGGTCTAAGAAGCAATTGATTTGTACCTGAGAGGATGTTATATTAGGGCTTGTACCATGATGTTGATTAATGGATATATTTATGTTTAATCTCAATGTGATTCCAACCTCCTTCAAATTTTATTTTCGAGCATGAATAAGATTATTATGTGTTGGAGATATATTTTCACACCATTTTGGTAAAATAGAGATTGATTTCTACAACATGATGTAATACTAGTCCAATGCAGAAATAGTGAAAGGGCTAGAATATTAATACTTTCTTGCAATACAGAATGGAAGATGAACTATTGTGACTCGATATCAATCTGAATCCTTATATACAGGTTTTTAAGAATGTACTTTTCGTTTTTTCTGATACTTTGTAATCAAGAATTCAATTAAATAGAGTTCTTGGTATTTTATCATTGTTGAATGCTATGATGTAGCGTAACTCAAATACTATATTTGTTATTCCTTGCAAGTAAATTCTTGATTTGTTGTACATTGGAGTTATAATCAAGAATATTGAAGACGGGTATCTTGGAGTATAAGATACATTTAATTTCCATAAATCATGTTGGAATGTGTAAAGTGGTTGATGGAGCTTTGATAATTAAATGGAATGGAATTATCAAGTGTTGAGTTCAATTTACACATCACATTGTAACCCATGGATAAAATATGGACATTAGACGATATGTGAAATCTTTGGTGCTAGTAAATAATCCATCTAGTACAAATATTCAACAATTAATTATAGGTAATTATGAGTGTTGTTTGGATTTAAAGCCAAAATAAACCTAGAGATAATTTGGGGACTAAAAGCGAAGGTAAACTTGTAGCCATAGTGGAGACAAAGATGAGTTAAAATTGTAACAAGAAGGTCGCATGAGGTATCCTGCTCTTTGGTGCATATGAAATCTGTTATATTCAAGAATCAGGTTGGCATCATGGTAGCGCCTTGAGTTTCGACTTACTCCCCATAAGTTATAAGTTCAAATGTGGTTTCATGACAGAAACTTGAGAACCAACACTAAAGTGTGCAATGTTAGGACTAAGTGGGGACATACGCTATTTGGAGTCACGTGTTAGAGAAAAACAGCTAAGAATACCCAATTCTTGGTTAGGAGTCGATATATAATTTTAAGATTCTTTGTTACTTTGAAACCTAAATGGAGACATATTATTACATACCTATAGCAAATTGGAATAAAGTTAGTAATTATCCGGAGTAGGTTATAGGTCAATCTTATAAAATTAATTAAAGTACAAGAGTTAGACATTAGAGAACTTAATAGAGTTAGGCTTTTTATTAGCCTTAAAATACTTACGTGGAGTATTATAGGATATAATAACACTTGGAATAAGACATCTAGACTAGAGTCTAAAATAAAATACAATTTACTATATGAATGTGTTATGCTATTGTATGAACATTGCATGTTACGATCAGAATTTATCATATACATTCCTAACCATTGTGGTTGCATAAGAAGAGCAAGGTTATGCATATCTTTATGCACTAGAAGAACTTGTTTTGATCTAGATCAGTTAATACTAAGGGTACATAAGTAATCACAATGGTGGTGATGCAACATATTTATTGATAGATGTAACGACTCAGAATTTCAAACACTTCATATTTAAATATCTGAATTATTTAAATATTTGTGTCTAAGATTTAATGAGATTAAGTGTGATTTTATAACTTTGTTAAACAACTTTTAATTAATAACTAATGATAGAAAACTTATTTTTAAAACGTGTTTACAAAAATACACTTTGAATAAATACTGAAAATGTGATCGAAAAACGTTTTATTAAAAATCAACATTTTGTTTAATACAAGTTGTATAAGTATTTTGCAACTTGTATAGTAACATATGAAAACATCAACAAGCATTAACACATCTCTTTTCCTAAGCAAACTAATTAAGTAAGAGATTTGATTAAGGGGACAAAAGGACCCCTAAATCAAGGAGTGATTTAAGAAAGACATGTTTGTGTAAGGGTATGGTGTGCATATTCTCATGCATGGAAGAAGAAGGGGTTTTGCAAACTTTTCCACGCATTTCCTAACTCTATAAATACACACACATTTACTTCATATCTTCACAAATTCATATCTAAACTATTGTCTTCACTTCTGCCTCTTCATGTCTTCTTTTCTTCCACTCTTCTTTTTAATGGTCGTGTGCCTTAAAAGGGAAATATGGCCTTAGGCCATGAATGTGGTGGAGGGAAAGGTGGCCTTGGGCCATGTACAATGGTGGAAGAGGAAGTTAAGGTGGTGGACATGTGCAAGGGAGAGGAGGAAGGTGATGGCTGTGAAAAATGGGAAAGGATGTGCGATTTTGGTGATGCTTTAGATGGAGAGGAAGTGATAGTGAAAGTGTGTGATTGATTGAATATTGGTAGGAGGTATTTGGGTTAATGAAAAGTGAATTATTCTCACTTTGATTAAACTATAAACTTCTAAAAGTTAAATCAAAAACTTATTGAAATATTGCTTATTATTATTAATAATAATATACACTGACTAGTTAAAGTTATAACCCTTGATTATATGCTTCAAAAAGTATGTAATTTGCTAAAGTATTTACCTTATAAACCTTTGAGATGGTAGTTTAAAGTAAGTACATTCGAATGTGTAATACAGATATGTTGATTAGTAAATATGTTATTACATGTTAGTAGTAATATGGTTTGAATTTGTAATCATATATGTGTATAAAATAGAATGACACTAAATATTAAATTGAATATGTCCGTATAGCGATAGTCAGTATAAACGCACTATGAAATCCCTTAACTTTAATTTGTGAAAAGTGGCGATTTAAGAACATATTTTAATATAACTTGTTTTGGTTGATTTAAACACCTCTATAAATGTTTTTAGAAGAAAAGTATATCTTTTGAAAAGTTATAGAAAATGAAAACTAAAGATAATTAAAAGTTAATACCAAAAAGGTCGTTATATCGACACTTTTAAAATCCTTGATTTTGGGAAATAATATTTATTTTTGTGGAAACTTTCTTATGGATTTCTTTATCATTTAAACAATTAAATAATATATTATTCTTATTGTATATATTTTGAAGCTTAAATCATTTGAGAGCTAGTTGAACAAAGTGGCAAAAGTTACAGCGAAATAGTCGCTATAAGAGCACTATGGAAAAATACTTTGTTTTCGAAAATTTCTATAAAATAATTAAAAGATATTCTTTGGAATTTTCTTCATGGTTTATAAGTAACCAAAGTATAGTAACTATTGTAAAATGAATGGATCTAAAATCAATTGTTAAAGCATTGAAAACTAGGTGCAAAGTTGTAACAAAAATGTGTTAAAACTTGTAACAGAACTTTAGACAGCACTTCTACAAATGTTGTGTTTGCTATTTGAAAACTATAAATTGTTTAAAAATAATATTTAAATTAAGTATTTTTCTCTAATATTTTTAGGGTTGTTTTCTAACTTAGAATAGAGTGTTTTATAATTGGTTTCAAGTTTAAATATATTTCTAACAATTAATTATGAAAATTTTAAATTAAGTGGGTTTTAAAATAAAACATGTTTATTTTAGTTTTTATATTTATTTCAAAAATTTTTATTTATACATCATGTTCTATATAAATAACTATAATATATTTTAAATTTTTTTAACATATTAATAAGTATTTTAAAGGTATTCCTATATATATACACATATATAAGTTTTAAATATTAAACCTAGTTTTTTATAAATATAATAAAGAAAGTTTGGATTTTAACACTTAAGTCAAACTAAATGGTTTTGTCTAATTACTTAAAAATATAGTACCTTAATTAATAAGTATGGATATGCTTTGATCCTTAAATAAATGCTTTAAAGTTAATGATAAGCGTGAAATGGTTTTGGGTTGTAGTAAACAATGTTTTAGTAACATTTGTTTTTAACCCTTATTGTTAATTACACTTAGGAATATAATTAGATATCGAATAATGAATACTTTAAGGCTAAGTATAAATGAATGTTTTGGATTTGCTGTGATAATGTTTTAAATAACACTGTCTTAAACCCTGAAATAAAATTAAATCTTTAAAAGCAAGTCTTAAAGAGAAATGTTTTTAAGTATGAAATGATTTAGGTTTGTTGTGAACAATGTTTGAGTAACACTTGCCTTATGCTCTTATAAATGTAATTAAACATTTAAAAGAGAGTTTTCAAGATAATGATTAAATGTGAAGTGTTTTGGTTTGTAGTAAACAATGTTTCAGTAACATTTGTTTTTAAGCCCTTGAATTATATTTTAAAGTGAAAAAATATTATAAATGTAACGACCCAGAATTTCAGTCATTTGAATTTGGAATAGTTAATTGATTTTAAATATTCAAAAGTTAATTTTATGAGTTAAATAGATTAAATTTTGAATATAATAGTTATTTGAAAAATTGGAATTGTTTAAATAATTAAATCTTAAATTTAATGTGAATGAAAATGGTTTCAAATGTTGATTTAAATTCTATTTGAATAAGAATGAAGATATCAAATTTTTAAATTTGAATTAAAAGTGAATAAACTAGTTTTAATAATAATTCATTTTAATTAACGTGTGAAAATAGCCTTCTGGGGCACTGTCTCGGCATTGGACGAAACCAGTTCTGTTGGATCTGCATAGTGAATTATAGTATTCCGTCAAATTTCATGGTGATCGGACGTATCGATTGGTCATGCGAGCTCGAAACGAGTAGAAACTAATTAAAAGAATTTAAATTAATATAATTTGATTTCAAAAGCTAACTTTTGTATATGATGGAATTGGGTCTTGATACTAGTTCCACTGTGTTCGGAATGGGGTATAACATATAGAACGCCAGGCGGCACGCCTCGTTTGAAATTCAAAAATTTAATGTGTGAATAGTGCTTTCAAAATTTTCTATATAAGGCCCTAAACATTTTCATTTTGCAAACCAAACCCTAAAACTTTCAACTCAGCTGTCGTTAAAAGAACTCCATCCAATGACCAACAACGATCGGAGTCACCACGGTTACTTTCAGCCTTCGACCCCAACTAGTAAATTGTAGAGCTCGACAAGAAGAAGGCAATCAATGGTCACTATCGTCGATGGCGGAGCGGTGTGGTCGGATTTTGGCCGCCTCTAGCAGCAGCGTTGGGTTTAGTTTTTGGGTGATCGACGAAGTCTAGGGAGGTGTTGTGGGATCATGGCGGTGCAGCGATGTGGGGCGGTGTTGCGACGTGGGTCGCGCGACGAACGACGGTGAATGGCGACGAAATTGATGATGTCACAATCGAGTTTTTGTGCCTAGGTACGAGAGCAAGCATGAACGAGAGCTAGGGAGGGAAGTAAGTAAGGTTTAAAACTTAATTAATTTTAAGTTAATTATAATTTAATTATTTCAAAAGTTCATTAATTCATAACTTATTCATATGAGGTCGAAATCGAACACAACAAGTTGCGTTGCAATCGTATCTGCGAAATCTATGATATGGAGTTGGACTGGAAGGATTTGGAGCTTGTAGGAATTTGGGTTAAAATTGAACTGTTCAATTTTAATTCAAAACTGGAGCATTTTTGCGATGATTGGAATCAATGTCAGTTAACTCACCTCTCTGACCTACTTAAATTTTTTACATAAGTGTGGATATTTTTATTTGTAATTGTTTGTCGACTGTTTGGATGATTTACTATTTTATTAGTTGTTTTGGATATAGTCCTCTCCCCTGGAGCGGATGAGACCCTATTACGTTCCCATGTAAGAGCAGATGACCTTTTGTATACGATCCCACCACGAAGCGGTTGATTTATATTTTATGATTATATACTATATGTGATGCAAGAGGATAGGTTGGAGGGATCCAACTGGATTCCTCACACTGTTGATTTTATTTTTCATATAATTTGATATATGATGTGTTGGGTACCATATTTGATGACATGGATGATTTTTCCTTATTTAGTGCTATAGTAGCACTAGGCCATATTTTTAGTATTTGAAATACTATAAAGTAAAGAATTAGTTTTAAAAAGGATTTTAAGCGATTTCAAAAATTTATATGTTTTAATAATTATTCTTGAAATTTATATAAAGAAGGAATTTATTTTAAAATAGAAAGTATGATTTCTAGATATTATAAATTAATAGTTTTATGAAATATTTTAAATAGAGATTTTTAAACTATAAAGTAAAGGTTTTTAAAATCTTAAAATTTAGTCCGTATTTTATAATAAAGTAATACAGTTTTAAAAAGAAGATAGAAATATTTTTTATAAATATTTATTAGTCGTTTTATATAAAGTGGTATATACACACACATATATTAAGATTTATTTTAAAATGTTGAAATTTATAAATGTGATAATGTGTAAAAGTGACATTTTACAAATAAAGTGAAGATTTGTAAAATCATATTTTATGAATAAAGGGATAGATTTATAAACGATGTTTTATAAATTAGGCAAACTCTTATCATTGGATGGATTGGAGAGATAAATCACAACTGTAGGTTTATAATAAGATGCGAAATGTTGTTCTAAAAAATGGTTGATTCTATTTTTGGAAATTATGTGATATTTTAAATAAAATGTGTTTTTAAAACTTTATATTTATTTTCAACTTCTTATTTATTCTTTTAATATATACATAAAAGAAAGTGGAAATTAGCCACAAAGGCCTTTTTAGCAAGTGGATTTAGTTTCTAGGACACACAACTGAAATAATTACTTTCAAGGACAAAACGTAAAATAATTAGTTTCTAGGGCCTAAAAACCTATGAAATTATGTCATTGAAAGTAATTGGACTGCTGACTTTGTCCTTGAAAGTAATTATTCTGCTGACTTTGGCCTTGAAAGTAATTTCTTTGAATGTGTGTCCTAGAAACTAATTGGACTGCAAAGTTTGTCCTTCTAGTGAAATGCCCCTAAAAGAAATGTTTTAAATAATTATTTTAGGAGTATTGGTTTTTAGAAAAAAAATTATAACAATTAAAAACATTTATTTTTAAAAGAAAATTTTAAAAAGGTTATCTTTTATTTTTAAAGGGAATTTTGTGGTTTAAAAAGATATTAGAATATTTGAAGTGATAGTTGTGAATCGTTTTGTATAACGAGCCATAAAAGGAAATATATTTTAAATATTATTTCATAAATGGAAATAGAATTACGAAAAGTGTTTATGGAATAAGAGAAATGGTTTTAAAAGTAATATCTTATAAAAGGAAACCAATGTCATTTTGGGAAAAGGAAGAAATGAATTCCATTTGGGAATATATTGCAATATTTGAAGTGGCCATGTATACAAAACCATATGAATTTCATAGGTGTATTTTGAAAACTGTCTATATGTAGAGTTTGGTGTTCTTTTTGGAGAATGTGTTTAAAAAGGAGTTATGTTGTATAGTTGGAGTTGGAATTTATCAAATAAGTTTGCAAATGGGGCATTTCACCAGAAGGACAAACTTTGCAGTCCAATTAGTTTCTAGGACACACATCTACATAAATTAATTTCAAGGCCAAAGTCAGCAGAATAATTACTTTTAAGGACAAAGTCAGCAGTCCAATTACTTTCAAGGACATAATTTCATTGGTTTTAAGGCCTTAGAAACTAATTATTTTGCATTTTGTCATTAAAAGTAATTATTTCAGTTGTGTGTCCTAGAAACTAATTGCACTTGCTAAAGAGGCCCTTGTAGCTAATTTCCACTTTACAAATGATATTTTATAAAAGAAGTTTTATAAAAGTGGTTTTATAAATAATATAAAAGGATGTTTATAAAGGAGTTATGAAATGGATTTGGAAATTTATAAAGGAGTTATAATTAATATATATTTTTGCAAGAAGATTTATGAAAAGAGTTATAAATGACTACCTATAACATGAGTTTTTGATAAAGATTTTATAAATAGTATAAGGAAGGTTTATAATGGAGTTATCAAATAAATTTGGAATTTCTATAAAGGAATCTATAGTTGTGGTATAAAAATTTATAAGGAAATTTATAAATAAAGTTTTGAAAGGAAATTTTGGAATGGAGTTGAAATTATGAAAGAGACTTGTAAACAAGAAAGTGTTACGGTTTATTGGTATTAATGTTTTTAAAGGACATTGTTTTAAGTAAAATAAGTGCAATTTTTAAAAGGGAATATTTCTTAAGATTCTTGAATATACTTATAAAGTTGAGTTAGGTATATGAATATTTTCAAAGTATTGGAAAGTGTAGAGATGGGTTTTGTGAAATATATAATCTTCGTGAAAGTGTTTTAATATAATGATTTACAAAGTGGTTTTAACTTAAAGGAATGATTAATTTAAGAGGCCCAGAGTTGCTTTGTACTTAACTAGTGTTACTTTCCCTTAGTAAATTAAACCTCTGGTTGCGTCGTTTGTTTATTGGTAATTAAATAACCACTATCAAATGTTGGCCAGTTTTAAATTATCGTTGTCGGATTGAAGAGACCAGGATCGGATATGTTATCCGAAAAGCACTCCGAACCAGCATAAGCGTTTCGAATTGGAATATCTTGAAGATAATCGAAATGGAGCTTTTGAAGTGCATGGGCTACTTGTTACTAATCCTGAGGGGATTCCCAAAATGGATGTAGTAGAAGTGGTGCCGTTGGTTTCGTTCAGTTCCACAATGAACTTGTATGGATGAATGCTAACATTTCATTGTTGCCCGGGGGGTAGTGTTAGAAATCCAAGTGGGAAGAACTATATAAAGGTAAACATAGCCTCAAGCCTCATCAATCGAGGAAGGACAAAAATCGGGCATGCAGTAGGGCCAAGTGGGTCGCTCCCATCAGGGTATGGTCATTCAAAATCTAAATCGACTACAATCTACTCATGTATACTTCAGGGCCCATTAATGAAAAGGGTGATCATATTTGGTACTACTAGTCAAGTGGTAAGCCACTCCTGTATGGTAGGGGTACAAGATGTTCTTGTCAGACCTTGGTGCATTTTATTTAGAGATGTACCATCGGAAGGTAGTTATTACCTTGTCATAGTAAGGAATACAATCTCCAATACGTGCCTTTACGGTTTTGATTATAGAACCTAGTATGCTGGAATTTAATTAATGTAACAATTTTAGCTATGATTAATAAGTATTTGTACTCTAGACAAAATTATAGTATCACTGGAACTTCTATAGAATATGTTTTGGTTATCGTAAGGTAAAAACCCGTCCGTGTTTATGTGCGACGTGGTCTTACGAGATACTTTTATTTTAAAAGAGTTTAATAACTTTAAAATTCCAACTGCTAGTTTTCTAGACTAATACAGGTGTTATTTATTATAATTCTCGGGTTAGACTGAGCATATTTACAGATTGATTTTGGATGTGTTGTAGCTCAAGAGACGAGCTAGAGTTCTTCAAGTCGTATTAACGTATATGTTTATTTTTCCGTGCTCGGGTTATTTAAATAATCGGCATTTAGGAGGACAGGTTGTTATAACTGTCCAGGCTGATGATTGGTTATATTGTGTATTTTGGTTTGATGTATGTATATTACAGTTCTCTTTTTTAAAGATCATTGATATTATATTATATATTGTTCCGCTGCGATTGTGAGATTCTGTGTTGTTTCCATTTCCGTTTTCTCTTCTCTTCTGCTTTTTTCATTCTTTCCCATAACTATCCATCTTTCCATTCAATTTGGATTGGATATGTGGTTTATTGTCAGCTTGAATTGTGCGGATTTGCGTGTCATTACAATAAATATAAGTAGATCTTTAATAATTGAATTTTGAAGATGATAACAAGTATTGAAATCTTTTATAAAATGAAAGAAAAGGTTATATGTTTAATTTATAAAAGACAAGGGGTTTATAGTAACAATGTTTTAGTAACATTTGTTTTAACCTCTTGATTATATTTTGAAAGTAAGTAAAAAAAATTAAGTGATTTGTGAATATACTTATACTGTTGAGATAAGTACATGAATGCTTTTTAAGTATTGAAAAGTGTATAAATGGATATTAACATATTAGAATACAAGTATATATCTTTTATAAAGAGAAATTAAATATATATACAAGTATATAAAGAAAGTTTTATTTAATTAAGGAATGCTAATTAATAAAAGAAGTTTTGAATCATGAAAGAATTTTTATTAGATAAAAAGGAGTTTACTAATAAAAAGGATATTAATTAATAAATGATAAATTAATTAAAATGGGATTAAAAGTTGTTTATGTGACCGGATCTTGCTTTTGGATGAATTAATAATGCTTGTATGTTTACTTGCTTATGGAATGTATATGGGAATTAGTTCCCTTGTGCGATCATTCTCATTATTGTTGATAAGACCAAATTCATCGATTCAATTTTGGAGAGATCGGAATCGGTAAGTGTTCTACTTATGGAAAACCACTTCAAGACTGAGATACGTGCTCTATCTCTTGGAAGTGGATCTATTCGAGATGTTGGAATCCAATTAGGGATTCATGAATTGTTCGAGTATTGAAGACTCGTGTGAGAGATGTCGAACGTGAACTCGAGATTGGAAATAGCTAAAAATAGAGTAGGCACATAGTTAATGGAGTTTAGCTAACCTCAGAGGGTACTTACCAACTCCATTATCTAGAGTATGATTATTGATTATTACTAGCAGGAGTTGATGGTCTTCCTGAATTACTATATTTTACCTAGAGATATATGGCGCTTAGATAGGTACTTTCTGACCCTTGCTAGGAGACTTGCCTCGAGGTACCGAGGACCATCCAATGGAAAATCCATATACGAACGTGCCCTTGCGATTTTGTTTATATACCTAAATATGTTGTTGAATGTAACCAATCTTACCATTCCAGCTATGTTATATATTTAATTTTCAACCCTAGACATTATTATAATATAACTAGAATTTTTAATGAAATGGTTTGGTTAACGTAAGGTAAATACCCATCCATGTTTATTTGTAGTGTGGTCATACGAGATACCTTCGTTTTGAAGGACTTAATAAACATTAAATAATTCGTATGATTTGAGTTACTCATGCTGGTTTACCAGACTGATCCAGTGTTATTTTCTTATAATAATTGGGTCAGCCTCATGTATTTCTAGATTTTCGTTGATGTTTATTGGAGCTCTCAGAGTGGAGCTAGATGATTACCTACCGTAGTTTTTATTTTTGCTACATTACTTTGTATAAATATATCAGCAATTATAAGGACAAGCTGTTATAACTGTCTAGGTTGATGATATGTTAGTTTTCTTTGGTTATTGCATCCATACAATTTTCTTATGTAAAAGATCATTTGAGATATTATATATTTTCTTTTCGCCTGTGAGATTCCGATATTGTGTCCTTCTTCTATTTCTTTTTCTTTTATTTTACCCTAACTTTCCATCTTTTCGGTACTTGGGTGCTCGGCACATGAATACCATGGATGTATTAGTGTCGACATTTGGGGGTAAAACAGGCGATCGTTACATTTTGGTATCAGAGCTGAAGGTTAAGTGAGAACCTTGGCTTTGGTTGGGTATAACTCATTAAGAGATAAGGTAATAGAATGCCTTATTATGAGTTGAGTGTATTATATATACGAGAATACATATTCGTTATTGTTTTGACATTGTTTTGTATAGCGTTGATTGGTCAGTTGAGTGCTTATGGATTCTGGTTGACGTCTGATCAATGTTGTCAATAGGGGTCTCTAAACACTTGGATAAGGCGAATCGACACGGTATTGTTTTTGAAATTCAATAAATGAAATAATTTTACCTAGGATTATATTTTATATATAAAAGAATAGTTTTCAATAAAGTTATATAGTTATTTATGTTTTTTTTGTTAGGAAATGATAATATTCAAATATTATCATTTATTGTTTGATTAGTCATGCTCGACCAGTTTATGAGCATTGACTGTTGTTTATTCAATTGTGAGTAAATTATCTTCTTCAGCATGGGTAGGGTAGATAGTGTTAGTCCATAGGATAGTGGTTTTGATGACAACAACTATATAAGTGTTATAAAATATATATGTGCAGGAAATCTATATGCAGGTATCAACAAAAGAAGACTGTACAGTAAAGAAAACAAAATTGATGAAGACAAAGATCAAGAGTTCAAGATTGAAGACTCATGAGATTCAAGATATTCAAGAGTTCAAGACAAATAATATAGTTAGGTTAGATATTTGTTAAAACTCCTTGAAAGCACTATCATTCTTTTTTATCCAATTTACTCGTGGAATGGAATCCACTTCGTTCTTGTTAAAGGGATGGAACCCTAGTGAGATGGAACTCACGAAATATCTAGTGGAACGGATAGTAGCCCTATTTTGTTATCCACTAATTTTGATTCAAAATGATTTTCAAAATTATCTCTTGTTTTATAAAATGATTTTCAAATATTCCTTTTCAAAAGAAAAACCTTCGTTCACATTTCCAAAAATGTTTTAGCCTCAAAATCATATTTATCATTTTGTTATATTTTGATTTCAAAATTGTCCTTGATATTTTAGCCTCAAAATCTATTTTAATATTATATTTACTTTAGTTTATTTACTTTGATTTTAAATATATTTTAGTATATATACATATATACATTCATAAGTATTTCTACTTCTAAATACCTTCTACAAATACATAGAGTCCATTTGAATAAAGTTGCATATGTTTTAAATCATCATTTTCAAAGTAAAGCAAATCATCATTTTTTACTAGACCATGTCGACATCCTATTTACCTGTCATGTCGACATGCTTCCCGTTACAGTAAAGGTTGTTTTCAAAAGAAGTGTCTATTCGTTTAAACCTCTTCGAATGGACACATCCATTCATTCTCTATAAATAGAGACTGTTATGAACGTTTTCCAGTAACTACTTTCTTTATTTTCTCTCCTCTTTACTCTCTTATCTTATTTTCTAATCATCCTATCCATATTTTGCCGAAATCTTAAGTGAATCAAACCAGAATATCTCTAGTTTGATTCTCTGCCACTCTCTCAAAAGAATCTCAGTGCTTATCATAGTTATAGATACATTTGTACTCAAAGAAACTTGTGTGGGGTTATAAAGGTGTGATCGTGTCCTTGGAAATCGATCGGGTGAACTTGTGTCCTGTGAATCAAGTGGTTCTACCCAGAGACCTGAGAATCTGGAGGGTGCACCTCGTTGCCTTGGAATCGAGGGATTGTAATCTAGATTATTGTTGAATAGAAAGCCGTACGGGTTGTGCGGGACTGGATGTAGGGTAACACCGAACCAGTATAAAATTCCTGGTGTGTTCTTTCCTTTACTTGCTTTTTATTTATATTTGCATTTGTTTGTGATTCTGTGATTTGATCTGTGATTGTGTATTTGCATTAAGTTAGTTAATTCAATTTAAATCAAAGAAGTTTTAAAGAAATTCTTAAAACACTATTCACCCCCCCCTCTAGTGTTAAATAGCCTTAAGATCATCTTCCGCGTCCCTTTCATTTGGTATCGGAGCAAGTTTTTCAAAGTATTCATAATCTGATTTTTGAAAAGTTCATGGCTAAGTTTGAAATGTTTCCTAAAAATATTTCTTTAATGATCAAATCATTGTGGTCTCATAAATTGATGCATGATAGTTATATAGAATCAGGTAGTCTACAAAAGTTGCTCACTGTGCAGGAATCTTGCTTTATGGCGGCAAATGAATCTATTCACAATGGACAAGCTGTGCAAATAAGGAAAAACAAGTGGATACTTGATAGTTGATGTTCAAGACATATGACAGGAAATCCAGAGATACTCAATGACATTATTTACAAGGATGGAGGATTGGTTAATTTTGGGGATAATTCAAAAGGTTATGTGGTTGGCATCGGCAATGTAGGTAATTCTGAAACCCCTATTATTTCAAATGTTTTGTTAGTTAAAAATCTACCACATAATCTACTTAGTATTAGTCAGTTATGTGATAAAGGATATAGGATTAAATTTGAAAAAGACAAGTGTCACATCGAAGATAATAAATCTAATATTATCTTTGAGGGAGTTAGGAAAAAGAATATATATATTCTTAGTATGAAAATTTCAAATGATAATCTATGTCTGTTGGCCAATACAAGTGACCCTTGGACTTGGCATAAGAGATTTGGACATTTGAATTTTAAACTCTTATCTAGACTATCCAAACTTGATCTAGTAAGAGGCCTCCCTAAGATGCAATTTAAAGTAGATAGTATATGTGATGCATGTCAATTAGGAAAACTTAGAAAAAGTTCCTTTAAACTTAAAGATATGATCTCTACTTCAAAACCTCTTGAGTTACTTCACCTAGATTTATTTGGTCCATCTCAGATTCAATCAATCAACCATAGTAAATATGTCTTTGTAATTGTGGATGATTATTCCAGATATACATGGACAATCTTTCTGAAACATAAAAGTGATACTTTTTATTATTTTAAAAGTTTTTCAAAAAGAGTTCAAAACCAACTTTCTTCCAAGATCATCACTATTCGTAGTGATCACGGTGGTGAATTTGAAAATGAGAAGTTTGAGGAATTCTGTAATCAGAAGGGAATTACTCACAATTTTTCGTTTCCAAGAACTCCACAACAAAACGGAGTAGTTGAGCGTAAGAATAGGACGATTCAAGAGTGCGCTAGAACTCTACTTTCTGATAGTAAATTACCAAAACATTTTTGGGCTGAAGCAGTTGCAACAGCCTGCTATATTTTGAATAGGATTTTAATTAGATCTCTAACCAATAAAACACCTTATGAACTTCTTTTCAATAAGAAACCTAAGGTATCTTATTTCAGAATTTTTGGAAGTAAATGTTTTATCTTAAATACAAAAGATAATTTAGATAAGTTTGATCCTAAATCCGACAAAGGAATCTTTATCGGATATTCTAACAGGAGTAAAGCTTATAGAGTTTTTAATCTAAGAACAAACACTATTGAAGAAACTTTACATGTTTCCTTTGATGAAAATTTCAAAGAAGTTGATCAGACTAATGATGAGGATGACTTAGTTATTTCTAATCATGAATCTGTAGATGCTACAAATGAAACTTTTCATCCAAATAAAAAGATTAGGCTTTTAAAAGATCACCCTGTAGAAAATATTCTAGGAGATATGCAATCTGTTGTTAAAACTAGGAATCAATTAAACAGTATGAGTCATGTTGCTTTTATATCCTCAATAGAACCTAAAAATCCAAAGGAAGCATCAACTGATGATTCATGGATTCTTGCTATGCAAGAAGAATTGAATCAATTCACCAGAAATGATGTTTGGGAACTTGTTCCTAGACCTAAGGATAAATCCATTATAGGCACTAAATGGGTATATAAAAATAAATTAAATGAATTAGGTGAGGTCGTTAGAAATAAGGCTCGACTCGTTGCACAAGGTTATTGTCAAGAAGAAGGTATAGATTATGACGAAACCTTTGCACCCGTAGCAAGATTAGAAGCTATTGGAATTCTGCTTGCTTTCGCTAATTTCAATAATTTCAAACTTTTTCAAATGGATGTCAAGAGTGCCTTTCTAAATGGTTTTGTAAAAGAGGAAGTTTATGTTGAACAACCTCCACTCTTTGAAGATACAAAATTTCCAAATCATGTTTTTAAATTAAAGAAAGCCCTGTATGGTCTAAAACAAGCTCCTAGAGCTTGGTATGATAGACTTAGGTCTTATCTTTTGCAATCTAATTTTGAAATAGGTAAAGTAGATAACACACTTTTTATTAAAAGAAACAAAAATGATATTCAACTTGTACAAGTGTACGTAGATGATATTATTTTTGGATCAACCAATTCTGACATGAACAATGAATTTTCTGACATTATGACAAAAGAGTTTGAGATGAGTCATATGGGTGAACTTAACTTTTTCCTAGGATTACAAATCAAACAATTAGATAATGGTATCTTTATCAGTCAAGAGAAGTATGCGAGAGAGTTAGTTAGTAAGTTTGGCTTGACCAATGTGAGTGGAAAACCAACTCCCATGGCAACCAATATAGTGTTAAGTAAGGATGATCTATCCAAAGACGTAGATCAAACCTTGTATAGAGGAATGATTGGATCACTTCTCTATATAACTGCTAGTAGACCAGATATCATGAACAGTGTCTGTCTCTGTGCAAGATATCAATCTCAACCCAAGGAAACTCATCTAAAAGCTGTGAAACGTATCATTCGATATGTTAAACACACCTTTGATTATGGATTGTTCTACCCTAAGAATGATTCATTTGAATTAGTTTCCTACTGTGATGCTGACTATGCTGGGTGTAAGTCAGACCGAAAGAGTACAAGTGGAACTTGTCACTTTCTAGGTCATTCCTTAATTTCCTGGTTCAGTAAAAAGCAGAATACTGTTTCCCTATCAACAACTGAAGCAGAGTATGTTTCTGCTGCTTTAGCTTGTTCTTAAGTTTTGTATATGCAACAAACCTTGAATGATTTTGGTATATCTATCACGAAATCTCCAATTTTCTGTGATAACACTAGTGCCATTAGTTTGTCCAAAAACCCAACTCTCCATGCCCGAACTAAACATATTGACATTAGACACCATTTTCTAAGAGATAACGTAAATAAAGAGAAAATTTCTCTTGATTTCGTTAATTCTGAAAATCAAATAGCTGATATTTTAACCAAACCTTTAGGAGAACCTGTCTTCACCAAGTTAAGAAGAGAATTAGGTATATGTTCTCTTTCTGAAATATAGTATATAGTATAGTAGTATACATAGGGTATATATGAATGTTTTCTTAACCATAGCATTTTGCAACACCATGTCGACATGGTATTCATGCGTCATGTCGACATGCAACGGTAAAAATGACAGTTCGTTTTTTCCCTCTAATTTTTGAATGGGTGGTTATTTAACTCACCCATTTAGAGTTTCTCTTCCCTCCAATCATTATTTCTTCATTCTACTTTCTAGAAACATCAAATCCATGGCTTCCACATCCAATCCTAATCAAATATCACCGGCTTCTTTCCCTTCTCCTTCACATGGCCCTTTCCAAAACTCCATACTCGCTCGTGTCATCAAAATAGAGGAGAAAGTTAATGATTCGCTGCAGATGTTAACTGAAATGCAAGTTCAACAATTGAGAATGGCAAGAGAGCAAAAGAAACAAGGGAAAATTTTGAGGAATCTTCAAAAATTCCTCATGGATAATCATGCCAATCCAATTGTAATTGAAGATTCTTCTAACATAGAAGCAAATGAAGAAGGAGAAGAAGACGAAGACGAAGAAGAAGAGGAAGAACCAATGGAGGAAGAAACTGATGATGAAGCAGTATGTGTAGGGGAAGTTTGTTTTGATGCTTATGGGAACATTGTGGAACAACATGGAAATTTCTGTTTCCATTACCCAAATTTTCCTGTCCACAAGTCTCCCATCATCAAAAACAACCGTTGAATTGTTTATTTTCTTGTTTTAGTTAGTTATGTGTTTATAAGTTTAAATAGTCATGTATATAGTAATATTGAAATGAATAAAATAATCTATGGTTACACTTATTATTCTTATATTGCTCATATATAACATTCTAAGTATACGATGTTTAGTGCATTGTTATATCTAGTTTCAGTATTATTAATGATAACACTATCATTAATACCATAGATTTAGGGGGAGTTAGTGTCATTTTTTTTGTTGATGACAAAGGGGAGAAGTATAAAATAGGTTAGTTAGGCATAGATTAAGGGGGAGTTATTAGATTGAGGGGGAGTTATAAGGAGAATATAAATATTTTATAAACAAAGGTTGTCATCATCAAAAAGGGGGAGAATGTTAGTCCATAGGATAGTGGTTTTGATGACAACAACTATAGAAGTGTTATAAAATATATATGTGCAGGAAATCTATATGCAGGTATCAACAAAAGAAGACTGTACAGTAAAGAAAACAAAATTGATGAAGACAAAGATCAAGAGTTCAAGATTGAAGACTCATGAGATTCAAGATATTCAAGAGTTCAAGACAAATAATATAGTTAGGTTAGATATTTGTTAAAACTCCTTGAAAGCACTATCATTCTTTTTTATCCAATTTACTCGTGGAATGGAATCCACTTCGTTCTTGTTAAAGGGATGGAACCCTAGTGAGATGGAACTCACGAAATATCTAGTGGAACGGATAGTAGCCCTATTTTGTTATCCACTAATTTTGATTCAAAATGATTTTCAAAATTATCTCTTGTTTTATAAAATGATTTTCAAATATTCCTTTTCAAAAGAAAAACCTTCGTTCACATTTCCAAAAATGTTTTAGCCTCAAAATCATATTTATCATTTTGTTATATTTTGATTTCAAAATTGTCCTTGATATTTTAGCCTCAAAATCTATTTTAATATTATATTTACTTTAGTTTATTTACTTTGATTTTAAATATATTTTAGTATATATACATATATACATTCATAAGTATTTCTACTTCTAAATACCTTCTACAAATACATAGAGTCCATTTGAATAAAGTTGCATATGTTTTAAATCATCATTTTCAAAGTAAAGCAAATCATCATTTTTTACTAGACCATGTCGACATCCTATTTACCTGTCATGTCGACATGCTTCCCGTTACAGTAAAGGTTGTTTTCAAAAGAAGTGTCTATTCGTTTAAACCTCTTCGAATGGACACATCCATTCATTCTCTATAAATAGAGACTGTTATGAACGTTTTCCAGTAACTACTTTCTTTATTTTCTCTCCTCTTTACTCTCTTATCTTATTTTCTAATCATCCTATCCATATTTTGCCGAAATCTTAAGTGAATCAAACCAGAATATCTCTAGTTTGATTCTCTGCCACTCTCTCAAAAGAATCTCAGTGCTTATCAGAGTTATAGATACATTTGTACTCAAAGAAACTTGTGTGGGGTTATAAAGGTGTGATCGTGTCCTTGGAAATCGATCGGGTGAACTTGTGTCCTGTGAATCAAGTGGTTTTACCCAGAGACCTGAGAATCTGGAGGGTGTACCTCGTTGCCTTGGAATCGAGGGATTGTAATCTAGATTATTGTTGAATAGAAAGCCGTACGGGTTGTGCGGGACTGGATGTAGGGTAACACCGAACCAGTATAAAATTCCTGGTGTGTTCTTTCCTTTACTTGCTTTTTATTTATATTTGCATTTGTTTGTGATTCTGTGATTTGATCTGTGATTGTGTATTTGCATTAAGTTAGTTAATTCAATTTAAATCAAAGAAGTTTTAAAGAAATTCTTAAAACACTATTCACCCCCCCCTCTAGTGTTAAATAGCCTTAAGATCATCTTCCGCGTCCCTTTCAGATAGTAATTTATAGGAACATTGAAATGAATAACTTGTGAATTAAGTTTCACAATTTGACTATAAGGTGTATGATGATAATGTTGGGTTAAAAAGGTTAACTTTAATAAAATTTGTTTAGCATAATCTAAAATTAAGATAAGATATTTTGAGAATAAATATTGTAGAACGATTTTATATGAGAAAGTAAGTTTATATAAATATGATGGTCTATATAAATATGATTTATATAAATATTGTTTGTGTAACGACCCGCTATTTTGGACTATTCGCATCCGCACATGTCGGACTTGAATAATTCAAAATACCAAATTGTTAATTTAAATTGACAAAACTCAGCATATATAGTAAATAAATAATCACAGACACAGAGTAATAAATGCAGCGGAAACAAAAGATAGTAGTTCATGAAGCTACTATATACATATCAGAGTTAAATAAGGTACAACAGATGTCTCGGATACAATAATCAAATACAATATCACAATACATCACTATAATCAATTGTATATCTGAAATTGGATAGATAACTGGATCTCTAAGCGAAGCTCCAACTCCAAAGGTGAGTCTCGAATACTGGTACACTCAGTCTGACCCGAGCGTAAAGCAAAACACAAAACACTCGAGTCAGGATTAACATTCTTATATCAATAAATCCAACTCAAGTGAAATAGCAATTAAAATACAAGTAACTCAAAGGATGTTTGGAATAACCATCCTTTAAGGATCCGTTAAACTATCTACTATGTAGTAGTGTACGATAAGTAGATAATGCCTATCAGTAATATAAAATATCAAAATAGTGTTAAGGCGTTACCATTATTCCCCTTAACACATTTTTATATAAGCGTCATAGACTATACAGCACTATAAACTCCACCGTAAACTAGTGGGATATCAGGGAGTACTCCATAGGTATAACACAACAAATCATAGTGGTCACATATATAAGGATACAAGTATGACAAGGCACATGAGGCAATACCCAAGGTAGTGAAACTACCGTTTGCCTGATCCAGACTGGTGAGAACGCATCGCCGCAGCGATCGCGACACCGCGAAACAACACTCCCAAATCAAGGGTGCACCAATCGATAACAAGTAATGAGTAGTTTCGAAGAATTGTGTTCGCTCGAGGTGGCTAACCCCATTTGGCCCGGCACGGCTCCTGTTTTAGTCATTTCCAATTTGACACAAGTGCCAAGGCTATCCATTATCGTTCTCTTTCTTCAGTCATCACGTACATCATTCCAACCACTTCATTCTGGATCACACTCCGCGTATAGTTATTAAAGTGGTTTTCGGTTTAGACAGTGAGTATGTCCCTAACCGATTCCGGTCTCTTTAATAACTTTCGTAATTATTACACCGATTGGTCATTTAATATATTTCAAAACCAAATCAATTTCAATTCCAATTAGAATTTGTAAATCGATATTTCATTTGTCTTTCTAAATCAATTTCCATAATTTACGTTTCAAAACTTCCAAATTATCATTTCAAACTCTATAATCCAACTTCAAAATTTGATTTAAAACAATTCAAATATTGATTCAAGTTCGTATGTAAGTTTCATTCCAAAATCATTTAAATTAATTTAATTTAACATTCAATCAATTTAAATTCATTAATCGATTTCATTCAATATTTGTTAAGTTAATTTATCATTCAAAACAATTTCTATTAATTTCCACTTCATTAAATCAATTACTTAAATTCAACTCCATTATATCAACTTACAAATTTAATTAAATTAGATTCGTCAAATCAAATTCTTTAAATTATAAGTCTTACACTAATTTCAATAAATCCCATTTTATTTCTTGTTAAAGAAATTAAATTTCACTTATTAAAGAATTCAATTTTATTTAATTATTAAATAATTTCAAAACTTAATTATTAAATAATTTCAAACTCAATTATTAATTAAATTTAAAACAACGTTCTTTCATCAACTACTATGTTAATCTTTGATTCAGATTATTAAATATTAACATTTTCCTTCATAAAAATTAAATTTCCAACTTCATTTCAAAACCTTATTATTTATTCAAATAAAATCTTTATTTTATTTTTAAATCAAATTATTGACCAATCGGGTTTTATTTAATTTTCTATCCTAGGTCAAAGTTTAATTTGGGTATTTATCATTTTAACCCGATTCCATTTCAATTCAAAAATCAAAGCATAACAAAGGGAACTTGCAGTGTGATAACTGGGATGGTGTCAAAGTAAATAAACAAGCAATAACAAACATCAATAACAATCCAATAATTAATTCAAATAATCCCAAAATAATCGTATTAATTTACATTGTTGTTTGTGCAAATTAATATAATTATTTCTAGAATCTACACTATCATTTCATATAGATTAAAGATTATTACACTAATATTAATACGGTTTTTCATTTGATATCCATTATCCAATTTCATACTACATCGATTTAAACAACATACATTTAAATGGTTTAAGGTGTAATTTACCATATTTCTACATGTCAATTTATTTAAACATTTAAAGAGGTCATATTATGAAAATGTCATCAAATCAAATTTATCACATATATCAAATCTAACAATCCTACGTCAATTTCAATTTCAAATTATTTATCACTTACAACATTAACAATTTAACATCCAAAACAATCAATCATTTAGCAACCAAAGTGGATTATCATTGTATATATATAACAGATAATGGTGTCAGATGTCATAGGTGAACTGATACGGGTAAAACATATATATAACAGTGTAGATAACTAACATCAACATATTTCAATTGTCGTTTCAATTGAAATCAAATTTAATAAATAAAAGAACATTAATCGTGAGTGATTACTCACCTTTCGAGGCTAGAGAGAATAGACACTGAAATTGAGTTACGAATCCAAACACGAATTCCAAAGCAAAGTGAGATGGGCACGAATCGACGAACAAGCTGATAAAAAAATGGTGGGAACGAATCAGAATCATCCTGATATAACCGAAACAATATATATATATATATATATTATAACTACTCTTTAAACCAAATTTTATATAAGATATATATATTATATTTATTTCCAAATCAATGTTAATTTAAACACATATTAAATTAAATATATATTTTAAATCATTGTTTTTAAATAAAACACATATAAAATAATCATATCTACATAATAAAATTTGAAATAATACTTATATATATATATGTACTCAGCCATATCATAGCTTATATACAAAACTATTAATATATATATATATAATTACAATTAAATGTACAAATTGCATGTTATATATGTGCAACAATTTTGTGCGGCAACTAAATCATGCAGACTACTCAAACTGAATGCAAAACTTACTAATATATATCTGAACTACTATATAACAAATCTTTTATAAAACTTAAAGTAACCATTTATAACATAACATACTGAAACATACATTTCATTTACAACTTATATATGCGAACAGCGAAATCAATATATAGAGGACAAATATATGTTAAATCAAACTATATATACATACTATATACAATAGCCGAACACTTTATACGTATAAAACTGACATATAAATTGTTGGGTGCGCTTCCACCACCACCGAACCAGAAGAAGGGAAGACACCACCGAGCCAAAAGCAAGCAAGGCACTGTCGAATCAACACCAACCAACCTCTACCGAACCAACCTACTCCCCCCATCGCCGAACTAAAGCACCACCGGATCACTCACTACCAATCCACTCAACCACCGAACCAACGTCCCCACCGAACCAGCCAGCCAACCACCGAACCATCTCCTCTCCAAGCACTACCGGTCCAAACCCCACTTCCATGCATACCCGAACCAGAAGGCTACCGAACCAGCTACCTCCATCCACTGCCGAAACAAAAGCAAAGGAGGACACGACCGGATCACCCATCACCGGACCAAGTGCTACCGGACCAAGACGTACCAGGCCAGATCATATCAGCCCAGGCCCACCAGCAGCTATACACATCCAAGACCCTTACCCCCAGCATCACTCTATAAATAGAGGGGCAGGGGTACAACAATGGGGGACAAGTTGGAGAGCTCAAGCACGGATAGAACTTTCAAACAACTTTCATATACTTGTATTAAAGCTTTGTACTTGTAATTTAAATTGAAAAGGAGAATAACATATAAAGTGGACGTAGGCACATTCTGGCCGAACCACTATAAATCTGTGTGTCTTTTACAGTTTAATCCCTGCTTTTCGTATATTTGCATAAATCACCCAAATCACTAAGAACAACCTAAAATCAACTAAATCATACGACTTGGAGGTGTTTGTCCATTTTTTGTGCAAACATTTTTGGTGCTTTCACTAAGAATTGAAGCTCGAAACTTCAGCTTCTTCCACTTAACATTCTTCCTAACAACATCGTTCCTCGCTTGGAAAACATGCCTCCCAAATAGAAGAAAATGTTAACAAAGGAAAAAACGTCGCAACCAGCCGTCTTCTAGATCCAGTGGTCATAGATCAAGAAGATCGTCCCCCTCCAGCAGCAGTACCAAATGAAGGTCAGGCAAATCCAACCACCCCTGCCGCGGAACAGCCGGCAGCAATTACTAGGGCAGATCTAGACAGGGTTGTGGCTAAAGTGACTAACCGCTTCACGTCCCAGTAGGAAGCCTTGGTGGACCATCTCATGTCACGCTTAAGGGATGCTGAAGATTCCAACCGCAACACTGAATCATGGGGTGAGTCCCAGTCTGGAGGATCTTAGAGACAACAAAGATCTTCCTTCTTCGAAGGAGCTAACAGCAGAAGCAGCCATGGTAGGAGCCGAGATCGAGCATAGCCCGAAGTTAGGCCTGAGGAAACGCTTGGAACCGAACCCAACGGGAGAGGTGCCGGGCGGAGGTCAACTGTAGCTGAGCCGGTCGTACTACCTAACCACGGAAACACTAATGAACGGGGCCGAGCTAGAGTCCAGCCCGAAGTTGGACCCGAGGAAGTGCTCAGATCAGAACCCAACAGGGGAAGATCAAGGCAAGGGCCAACTGTAGCTGACCCTAGCATGCACCCAGAAGACCAAAGACAGCCACTGGAAAATATGAGGAATGATAGACGATACCATCCCTACAGGTCATCCGGACGGGATCAGTCCCGCAGAGAAGAACCGAACTCATTCCTATCTGCTCCAAATTCTGATGAAAGGATGGAACGCTTGTTCAGAGAGTGCGTCCAACGGGATTAAAGAGATCGGGGGATAGGCGCTAGGGTAACCAGCCCCTTCACCCGCAATATCGAAATTGCCATCACCCCCCGAGAATGGAAAATGCCAACAATGGAACCTTACAAAGGAACCTCCGACCCCGTTGTACACTTACAGAGATACACACAGCATATGCTCATGAGTGGAGCAACAGAAGGAGTGCTGTGCAAATGCTTTCCACTATTCTTAGAAAATCTAGCTACCTCCTGGTTCTGTCATTTACCCCAAGGATCCATCAGCTCGTGGGAAATGTTGAAAGAAAAGTTTATCAGCCAGTTCCGCATTCATGTGGAACAACCCAAGGATGCTTATTCCTTGTCCAATGTCAAACAGAAACCTGGAGAGAAGCTGCAGCAATATTTAACACGATTCAATGCCACAGCGGCCGCAGTCCAAGATGCCGATGAGAAGCTTGTCTTAATGGCCCTCTGTAGTGGTGTGCATCCGGATACTAAATTTGCTAGAAGATTGACAAAAGAAAAACTAGCTAATTTACCTGATTTCTTCCATGAAGCCGGAAAATATATGAGGCTCGAAGACGCTGCCACTGAGGAACGGTCAGGGTAACAAAATAAGGTAGCTCATGGCTACACGCCCGCTGCATCGAAGGATGTTCAAAGAAATGATTCTAGAGACAATGCTGGGGGCAAAAAGGGAGAAAAGCACCTATATCGGCCAGGACCGAGATTCGACACTTACACTCCTTTGAATGAAACCATTGAAAACATATTCCTTGCCACCCAAGACGAGGTTAAATACAAACGCCCCCCGCACAAGAAGGAATCAGATAACGCGACTAAGTCTGGAAAATTCTACCGCTTCCACGAATCCCATGGACATGATACTAATGAATGCCATCATCTCCGGGACTTGATTGAAGAACACATCAGAAGGAAGAGACTGGAATGCTATGTAAAAGGTCAGAATAGGACTCCAGCTCCTACCAATGAGAACCCAAGGCTATCCTCCCCAGTGGTAGGCAGAGGAAATCGCAATACTAGCAGGTCTAGTCAGGAGAAGATAGTGGTCCATACCATCTCGGGGGGACCACACATCGCAGACAGAAGCTGGACAGAGATGGAAAGGTATGGAAAGTGACTTAGAAATAATGAAGACTGCATTAATTCTGTTATAGAAGAACGCCACCCGAAGCGGAAAGAGAGTGATGACATCACATTCTGTAGACGTGACCTAGAGGGGAGGCAATACCCTCACATGGATCCCATGGTTATCTCCGCCGGCTCGGTCTAGCCGAAGTTTTCCGAATTCTGGTAGACACTGGAAGCTCAGTAAATATCCTGTTCAAGCATGCATTCGACAAAATGAAACTGTCAATGAAGGACGTTTTCCCCTGCAATAAGCCACTACATGGTTTCACTGGAGTTGCAAAGATGCCCCTCGGGCAACTGGACCTCTTTGTCGAAATTGGAAGTCATCCCCGCTCCGTTGTACGGAAGCAGACATTTGTGCTGATAGAAAACCACTCGGCCTACAACACCTTCTTAGGAAGGCCAGCCTTATCTGACTTCCAAATTGTCCTTGCCCCATGTGCCTAAAGATGAAATTTCCAACGGACAATGGAGTAAGGGAAGTAGAAGGAGACCAGGACGTTGCTCGAGACTGCTATGTAACTGAACTTCGCAACAACCACAGGAAGGATAAAGGAAAGAGTGTAGAGATTGCCCTCTGCACCAAAAGTTTGGAAGCATAGCAACTAAAGAAAGCCCCTCCTCTTCGATATACCAGCGACCCTTTCAATGAATTAGACCCTAGGGACAAAGAGGAGGAGGCCATCGCCGAGCCTGCAGAGGCTATAGAATTTGTATCTGTAGACAAACATGACTCGAGTAGACTATTGAAAATCGGGTCCCAACTAAAAGCAGAGTTGAAGGAACAACTCATTGACTTTCTCCGCCACAACTTGGATGTATTTGCATGGTCACATGCCGACATGACCGGAATCTCCCCTGACATAGCATGCCACGTACTAACATTGATCCTACCAAGGCGCCCGTAAAACAAAGAAAGAGAAGCATGGGGGCAGAACGATCAGCAGCCCTCGATGAAGAAGTAAGGAATCTACTTACCAATGAGTTCATACGAGAATCCATCTACCCAGAGTGGATCGCCAACCCGGTACTGGTAAAGAAGGCTAATGGGAAGTGGCGAACATGCATTGACTTCTCCAACTTAAATGACGCCTGCCCGAAGGATTGCTTCCCACTTCCCCGAATCGATCAACTTGTAGACAGCACAGCCAGGCACGAGCTCTTGTCTTTTATGGACGCATACTCAGGATACAACCAAATTCCCATGCATGCTCCCGATCAGGACCACACTAGTTTCATCACTGATCGGGGTTTGTACTGCTATAAGGTAATGCCTTTCGGACTTAAAAACGCAGGAGCCACCTACCAGCGCCTCGTCAACAAGATGTTTGCAGGGCTAATAGGACAAACTATGGAAGTGTATGTGGATGACATGCTGGTAAAGTCAAGGAAAGTCGACAATCACGTAAGCCACCTGAGCGAGATGTTTCAAGTACTTCGCCAGTATGGAATGAAACTTAATCCTCTAAAATGCTCCTTCGGAGTATCATCAGGAAAGTTCTTGGGATTCATCGTCCATGCCAGAGGGATTGAAGCAAACCCTAAACAAGTCCGAGCTCTAAAAGATATCAAAATACCTTCCACTCGAAAGGAAATGCAAAGCCTGAATGGGAAAGTGGCCGCCCTAAGCCGGTTCATCTCCAAAGCAACGGACAAGTGTGTCCCCTTCTTGGAAGCTCTGAAGAAAGACAAAGGAAAGTTCGAATGGACTGACGAATGCTTAACCGCTTTCCTTAACTTAATCGAACACCTCCAGAAACCGCCGGTACTCTTGACCCCAAGCGAAGGCGAAGAGTTATACCTATACCTTGTTGTGTCATCTCACGCCCTAAGCGCTGCTTTGGTAAGAGAAGACAACCGCACGCAGCGGCCAGTATACTTTGTAAGTAAGAGGTTTACGGGGGAAGAAGTCAGATATCCTAAACTTGAGAAGCTAGCATACTATTTACTAATCACATCACGAAAACTGCGACACTATTTTCAATCCCATTCCATCAGAGTTCTGACCGATCAACCACTGAGGCAGGTACTCCATCGTCCCGACACTTCTGGGCGACTACTTAAATGGTGCATTGAACTAAGTCAGTATGATATCACCTATCACCCTCGCACCGCCATCAAGGGACAAGCCATGGCCGATTTCATTGCAGAATTCACTACCAACGAAGGTAAGGAGCAATCGAAAATAGCAGAAGACATCAAGAGGAATCTCTTTGTGGATGGTGCGTCAAACGAACAAGGCTCGGGGGTAGGTGTGGTAATAATCACTCCCAGGGGAAATAAGCTGCACTATGCTATATGGTTGGAGTTCGCTGCCACCAATAACGATGCAGAGTATGAAGCAGTGATAGCTGGATTAGAACTTGCCTTAGAAATCGGAGCCAATTCTTTGTGTCTTCATAGCGATTCTCAACTTATTGTTAATCAAATACTAGGAGAATTCTAGGCTTGAGAAGAACGACTCATAGCATATCTAAAGAAGACCAAGTTACTTCTCAATCGATTGGACCACTACTTAGTCAAACACATCCCTCGGGAAGAGAACCAAGAGGCCGACGAACTGGCGAAGCAAGCTAGCGTGAGAGATGGTGCTATTTCCGGAGCAGTAGCCATCTCAAAGCAACTGACCCCAAGTTTTGAGCAAGTGAATCTGATAGCTACAACCGAAGAAGCAACTTGGATGACTCCCATCCGAGACTACTTACAAAGTGGCACACTACCCACCGGGCGTAGCGAAGTCAGGAAAATCTTGAGGAAAGCTTCCCGCTACACAATACAAGAGGACACCCTCTACCGGCGCGGATTCTCTAACCCCTTATTAAGGTGTGTCGCTGGAAGGGAAGCCAATGAAATCTTATCCAACATTCATCAAGGAAGCTACGGAGATCACACCGGAGGGCAAACTTTAGCAAAAAAGATACTCCGATATGGATATTTCTGGCCCACCTTAAGCAGGGACGCCTTAGATTTCATCAGAAAATGTGACAGATGCCAGAAGTTTGCTAAGATTCCACGGCTACGAACAACTGAGATTACTCATATGACCAGCCCTTGGCCCTTTTCAGTATGGGGAATTGACTTAATTGGCGAACTGCCAATGGGCCGAGGCGGGTCCAAATATGCTATAGTGGCAGTCGACTACTTCACCAAATGGGTGGAGGCAGAACACCTAAATAAAGTATCTTCAGCAAAAGTTATTAATTTCTTGATCAAAAATGTTCTATGCAGGTACGGAGTCCCATTCAAAATTATATCGGACAATGGACTTCAGTTTGACAGCGAGGAGTTCGCCAACTGGTGCCAAGAGCACGTAATTCACAAGAGCTTCTCATCCGTAGCTTATCCCCAGGCAAACGGACAAGTCGAAGCCGTCAACAAAATTCTGAAAACTCTAATCAAAAAGAAGATCGAAAAGTCAAAGGGCGCTAGGGTGGATGAACTCCCTACGGCACTGTAGGCCTATCGCACATCTTTCAGAACATCAACAGGGCATACCCCTTTCTCTTTGGCATACGGATCGGAGGCTATGCTCCTAGTTGAAACCGTTGTGCCTTCCCATCGTAGGATCCACTATAACCCAGAAGAGAACGAAGAACTCCTTCACATGTCTTTGGATCTAATTGAGGAGAGAAGAAATGATGCAGCCCTCAAAGCAGCATCCCACAAGCAAAAAGTGGTAGCACACTACAACTCCAAAGTCAAGCATCGTACCTTATAAGAAGGAGATCTTGTACTCAAGCGAATCTTCCCTCGACCCGGAGCACTAGATCCAATCTGGGATGGACCATATGTAATTCATAAAGATCTCCACAATGGAGCTTATATTTTGTCAACAGTGCACGGAGAGGTGTTCCAGAGGGCATGGAACATCCAACACCTCCGTTGATACTTTTCTTAACTTGTACTGCCCATATGAAGTGAATTAACAAAGAGAGTCAGTGGACGTAGGCATTTTCGTGCCGAACCACTTTAAAAAACCTTGTCTCTTTTTTAACTTGTTCCTTTATATCTTGGCTGCTTGTTAACTTTATCCTTTTCTGTTGAACAAAATCCTGTGCATATAGCATTTCTATTCAAGGCGCTCCACAGCGCGACTTCTCCTGGACAAGACCTAACAGGTACTATACGAATCTATGCCCTCGCCAATGAGACACTTTTGCTCCGGCATCCCTCTGCTGCGGGTTAACTCATTGCTCGCGACGGCCCTCAAAGCCAACTGTAATGAGCCGATTATAAGCCACCAAGAAGGCCGACTATAGCCAAGGCAGCTCATTACGGCGTTCGGCTCGTCGGCAACTGTGAACCTACTTTAAGCCCCAACATAAGGTGTGGCCAGCCAGGGGCAGTTCACGGTTGACGATCGGCACCCACGCTAGCCGGCCACAGTAAATCGAATAATACCCACGATTACGGGCCATAATGGCCCGGGTAGTTACTGTGCGCGATCTCGGCTCCGATGTGTCTTAAGTATGGCTGTGGTAAAAAAGATTAACTCCCCGCGGAGGCGTAAGATGGGTGACAAATGTCTCCAAGACCCACGGCTAGGGAAAGTGACTACAAAGCCCGTTTGCCACGAACTTAAGCACATCGAAGGCCTTCCGTGATTGGAAGTTTTACTTTTTCTCATATTTCAATTTTATTTAAAAAACTTTTCTCCTATCCTCTGTAACAATCCCTAAAGTACAGGACACAGAATAGAAGACATTCGCTAATAGAAGCGGATACTCACAGCAGGACACTGACCGCATTCCATGCTCAGTCGCGCGAGACATTCAAAGCTGCCGTCTACAAGTAAAATATGAAGGGCGGTACTTTCTTCTTTCATGTATAAACATATGGCTATAATTTATTCACACGTCACACTAACATTGCAAGGCATGAAATTATGCTTTAAGAAAGAACTTGGCATTAAACACAACTGAATTACAAGCATGTGCATAAGCTATATTTCTCATACAACATGTCAAAATAACAAAAGCATTCAAAAAAAACGACAGAATCAGCTTAAGTTTAAAAATTACACATCAAGAATAGTGTTGTTTATTACCAGTAGCATAATTACAACCTAAGAGCTACATTACTATTTTGAGACTAACATATACAACAATGTCAAGTCCACAAAAAGATATCCAGGTCCAATCAAGGAGCCGGCTGTGTCAGAGCTTCATCCTTGTCATGTTGCCCACCTGTCCGAGCAAAGAAAGAATTCATTAGTGATAAGCAACCAAGTTGGATGGCACCACACATACAGTGATACCTGTTGTAAGCAAAGTAGCCTTTAGGGGGGTCATACGGCATCGCTCCTTCCCCCGGCAATAGCATGCGTGCTCTGTCAATCCCAAAGGAGCGAGAAATAACATCAAGCTGCTCGCCTTTGAGTGAGCTAGGGAAACAATCAGGAGGCGAGTTCAGGAGCTCCTAAGGACCATATCCATCTACCAATGATCTCGGGGTGGGCCCATAATGTCCCGGTCCTGACTGGACTGGGGGCACGGCAGAAGGCTCTTCTCTGTCCTGGGATTTCTTCTTATCGGAATGAGTTTCGACCCTGTGAGACATTTATCTGCAAACAAAAAGAAATTCGTAGTTAGAATGAAGGAAGTAAACAAGCAATCATACGAAGACTCGAATTGCGTTCGGCAGAAGAGAACACACCTGATTCGGCACTTAGGTGATTCGGCACTTGAGTGATTCGGCACTAGGTAATTCGGCACTTGGGTGATTCGACACTTCAGGTGATTCGGCACTTGAATGATTCGGCACTTTAGGTGATTCGACACTTAGGGGGTTCGGCTATCTCAAACGATGGAGGATAAACGAAGGCTCGAAGCCCATACTTATTGATGGGTATGGGCGACCGAACCAACCGGATTCGACACTTAAAAACGAAGGAACTAAAACAAAGCGGGGATACAATGGCATATGCCCCACTTTGGGGGGCAAATGTTGGGTGCGCTTCCACCACCACCGAACCAGAAGAAGGGAAGACACCACCGAGCCAAAAGCAAGCAAAGCACTGCCGAATCAACACCAACCAACCTCTACCGAACCAACCTACTCCCCCCATCGCCGAACTAAAGCACCACCGGATCACTCACTACCAATCCACTCAACCACCGAACCAACGTCCCCACCGAACCAGCCAGCCAACCACCGAACCATCTCCTCTCCAAGCACTACCGGTCCAAACCCCACTTCCATGCACAGCCGAACCAAAAGGCTACCGAACCAGCTACCTCCATCCACTGCCGAAACAAAAGCAAAGGAGGACACGACCGGATCACCCATCACCGGACCAAGTGCTACCGGACCAAGACGTACCAGGCCAGATCACATCAGCCCAGGCCCACAGCAGCTATACACATCCAAGACCCCTACCCCCAGCCTCACTCTATAAATAGAGGGGCAGGGGTACAATAATGGGGGACAAGTTGGAGAGCTCAAGCATGGATAGAACTTTCAAACAACTTTCATATACTTGTATCAAAGCTTTGTACTTGTAATTTAAATAAAAAAGGATAATAACATATAAAGTGGACGTAGGCACATTCTGGCCGAACCACTATAAATCTGTGTGTCTTTTACAGTTTAATCCCTGCTTTTCGTATATTTGCATAAATCACCCAAATCACTAAGAACAACCTAAAATCAACTAAATCATACGACTTGGAGGTGTTTGTCCATTTTTTGTGCAAACATAAATAACTCACACAACATATAGGTCTAAGTGACATATAAAAACACTTATATATATATCATATTTCTGCAAACAGACTAGTAACTTATACAAACCAATTACATAATAAAATATAATATTATAAAATATATACAACAAATCATATATATTTTAATAGGTAAAGCAAAAGAGATATCAAGCCTGGAAATTGTACCAATAACTGGTTTATATCAAATAATAAATATATATATATAGGTCTTTGTAAACAAATATATAAACAGATACATATTATATTTTTAATAATCGGTCATTATATATACCATAACATACGAATTTTATAAATCTCACGTAACTTATACCTACATACAGAATAAAATTTTAAACCCATCATATATATAACATATGACACATACAAATATATAACTGACATTTTTATATTAAGAAAACGGGCATATATAAACACCAATATTATATTATATAGGCTATGAAATGTAATATACAATACTGTAACACTGTACATATATAAAATATATAAACTTGCTCTGTACTTAAACCATCTGGAAAGCAAATTCGCATATATATACTTATTATACATAAAATAATATACTAGCATGCAAACTTACATAACAAAATATACAAACATTCATATATATATATAGGCTGTCAAAAAGATATGCTTACAGAAATCTCGACCGAAGACTACGGGAAGGTGATGCTCGGTATCGGTTGTTGCTGGGGTGGGTGACTACGCGGAGGTTGGATCGAACACGGAGGAGTCTACGTGTGGATCGCTAATCGGTGTCACATGGTGGAAGCTCAGATCTTGGAAAGGCTGGAGGAAGAAGGTGGTTCGCTCGGCCTTGGGTGGTGGAGACAGGCTGGAGGGTGATCGAGAAAGTAAGGGAGAGGAAGGGGTGGTCGTGGAGCTTGATGTGGAGGAGCTGTTAGGCGGCGCTGGTGGTGATGAGCCGAGCTAGGCTGCGTGGCAGGGAACAGTGAGAGGAGGGGCTCGAGTTGAAGGCGGAGGCCAAGAGTGGACACGAGCACGGTAAAGCGATGGATGAGGCTTTGATGATAGCTGAGACGTAGGGTACTAGTGGTCGGAGAGGCAAGGTTGCAAGCGCTCGGGTTTTGCAGTGCTTCAGGGGATGAGGCGGAGGGAGGAGAGGCACAGGCAGTGGAGGTTAATTGGTCAGGGTGGTGGGTGGTAGCTGTTGTAAATGATGGAGGGGTTTTCTCGGGTGATGGAGTTCGGCTTGCTTGGGTCGGAGGGTCGATGGTCTGAGCGGAGATGGATGGGCAGTGAGGCGGATGTGTTTGGATTCAGAGTGGGGCCGATGGGTGATGGAGGCGCTACATAGGTGGAGACGTGGATGGGTGAGGAGGGAAGAATAAACTTTGCTTGCAGCCATGGAAAATGAGAAGCCTGGCCTTTGAAAAGAAACGAATTGGAAATTGGAGCTAGTAATGCAAATGAGGATGAATGGTTATTAAGCAAATTTGAACCGTTATGTTAAATTCAAAACAATGAACATGTCAAAATTGCTAGGGCTGAAAAACATTTGCATTGGAAATTGGAAATGGTGGAATATTAGTGGTCTCAGAATATCAGGGGTTTAATAAGCTTTATAGCCATTTGACAATTGGAGGGGCACAGAACCGGTATCGATACGGAATTGTTTTACTGACTCCACGGTATTTCGGGGTTCGAAAAACAGAAATGAAGATACCGTTGAGATTGGCATGACGAGACGATCAAAATGGTATACAGATATCAGTGGTATGATTGAATAAAAAGAAATCAAATTTTCTACCAGTGGAAAATGCAGCAAAAACGCAGAAAAATAAGATCGACGGAGCTAAAGAAGTCCGAATTTGGAAAAACGAAAAATGGCGTTTTCCTCGGAAGATGATTTAGAATTTTTCTATATACAAATATTTAGGTTTCGAAAACATTTTATTTTCATCAATTACTAACCGATTAAATTGAAATAAATTACACACGAAAATAACTTTCAAATTTTTGGATGAAAATTTACCAGTTGCTATGTTTAACTAGACGCATTCCAAATATCAAATTTTTATTCCAAAATTTTATCGTTTAAAATTTCACAAAATTTCAACTAATTACGTTATTAAAACAGTTAAAATTTACGGGTCATTACACTCTCCCCCACTCAAAACTTTTCGTCCCCGAAAAGGAAGGAGGTAGGAGAATAGAAACAACCAGAAAGAAAATAGATTGGAATACAAGTAAAATAATTAATTTACCATATAAATTTCAATTTAAATTAATTAATATTTAACAATTTGGTTAAATCCCTTTGAGTTCACTTAAGTTAAATCAATCTATCTATTTCTAAATTCATTATCTTATTATCTAGTCATCCTCAATTAACAATTTCTAAATCATCAATTTGTATAATCATTTACTATACTCATATTTTATTCAACAAATTTAATTCTTTTATTCCAAATTATTATTAAGTTTATTCCACTCAATATATCTTATTACATATATTTAAACCATATAAATTTCAATTTAAATTAATTTATGTTCAATAATTGGTTTAAATTTAAGGTATTTCCATAAGTTGATCTAATTTCAATTTGTTATTTCTTTCAGAACAAAATTTATTGTATTCGTCTCATTCAATTAACTTATTATTCTATCATCTTTATTAGCATTTTTTTATATAATTAAAATCTAAGTGTATAACATTTATTATAAACACTCAAATTTTATTTATAAAATCATTTTATATTGTATATAATCCAATTACATTTTAACTTCTGAATAATTTAGGTAAGTTATATTGAAATGCAATTTAGTACTATATAGATAAAATTTTCAAATTCAATTATTTCAAGTTTAAATATTTATCCAAAATTTTGACTTCATTTTATAATTGAAATCATCTTTAAATCATAAACTTAAGAATTTAAATCTCTGATTTACTTTAAACAATTTTGAGATAAATATATATAGTATATATCAGATCAAAATTAAATCTTTATATATATAATAAATCAGGTCATACCACATAAATTCAAATCAAATTAAATTTCCTAACAAAGTGTAGCAAAGCTACTGAATGGTCTTTTCACTTCGAAACTCGAAAATGAACGTTGATGATGCGGCCGCCATCACCGAAATCATTTTCCAGCGACAAAAGAGAAGAGTACTGATTTAAACATTAAAATTCTTTGAAAATCATTTATTACTTTATATAATATACATTTAAAATTTTAAAATCAGAGTTTGGAATCATCGGAAATTAAATTCTCAAATTCCTGATTTATTCCAAATCAATTTATACCATGTTTATAAATTCATTTAGAACAATAAATGATAATCAAATATTATCATTTCAAACAACCAATTAATTAACCTTTTTTCAGAAAATTTTACTTATATATTTATAATATAATCATACAAAATTATTTCATTTACCAAATTTGAAATCAATATTGTGTCAGTTTGCCTTGTTCAAGTGTTTTGGAAATTCTATCGATAGCGTTGATCAGACGAATCGATCGAAAATCCAAACCAACATCAACAACTCAAACAACACACTATGAACATAAAATATTTTATATTAATTACAAATATACTCCCTCACTCGGATATCCTCGAATGGATTTCAAAACAAAGATAGAGATTCAGATTAGAGAAACTCTAACTAAAAGAATTCAACTAAAAGGTAGACTCGATAGGGAGATAAGATAATTGACTTTTCAAACAGAAGATGGACAGACTTATATAAATCGCGGGTAACCTTACAAGGTCAACCGTGATTCCAAGAATAAATTCGATGTATAATTCTGCGACAAATCGACATTTGATCGCAAGAGATAGAATTTAGGCATAGCAGGAGATATATAGCATCGTAAACCGAGGATACGGAAATCTTCGGTAAATCAATGCCTATTGTAAAGGAGTTTCACTCCTTTACAAATCAATTTGAGATTGGCAAGATCGCCGCATCATTATAAAGATCATTCGAAGTGGAGTTATGGGATACTTCGGAATTAGAAGACGAATAATGAGGGACACAAATGAATTTCGGAACCGCAGGGAATGTTCCAAAATTCAAAGGAATCGAGTTAAAAGGGAGAGATTCAACTCGAATGAAAGTGATTCTGTAAATACATTTACCATATATGCTAAGTTTTGCCTAGATCTACCAAAGCTCTGATACCAACTGTAACGACCCGCTATTTTGGACCATTCGCATCCGCACATGTCGGACTTGAATAATTCAAAATACCGAATTGTTAATTTAAATTGGCAAAACTCAGCATATACAGTAAATAAATAATCACAGATCACAGACACAGAGTAATAAATGCAGCAGAAACAAAAGATAGTAGTTGATGAAGCTACTATATACATATCAGAGTTAAATAAGGTACAACAGATGTCTCGGATACAATAATCAAACACAATATCAGAATACATCACTATAATCAACTGGATATCTGAAACTGGATAGATAACTGGATCTCCAAGCGAAGCTCCAACTCCAAAGGTGAGTCTCGAATACTGGTACACTCAGTCTGACCCGAGCGTAAAGCAAAACACAAAACACTCGAGTCAGGATTAACATTCTTATATCAATGAATCCAACTCAAGTGAAATAGCAATTGAAATACAAGTAACTCAAAGGATGTTTGGAATAACCATCCTTTAAGGATCCGTTAAACTATCTACTATGTAGTAGTGTACGATAAGTAGATAATGCCTATCAGTAATATAAAATATCAAAATAGTGTTAAGGCGTTACCATTATTCCCCTTAACACATTTTTATATAAGCGTCATAGACTATACAGCACTGTAAACTCCACCGTAAACTAGTAGGATATCAGGGAGTACTCCATAGGTATAACACAAAACAAATCGTAGTGGTCACATATATAGGGATACAAGTATGACAAGGCACATGAGGCAATACCCAAGGTAGTGAAACTACCGTTTGCCTGATCCGGACTGGTGAGAACGCATCGCCGCAGCGATCGCAACACCGCGAAACAACACTCCTAAATCAAGGGTGCACCAATGATAACAAGTAATGAGTAGTTTCGAAGAAGTGTGTTCGCTCGAGGTGGCTAACCCCATTTGGCCCGGCACGGCTCCTGTTTTAGTCATTTCCAATTTGACACAAGTGTCAAGGCTATCCATTATCGTTCTCTTTCTTCAATCATCACGTACATCATTCCAACCACTTCATTCTGGATCACACTCCGTGTATAGTTATTAAAGTGGTTTTCGGTTTAGACAGTGAGTATGTCCCTAACCGATTCCGGTCTCTTTAATAACTTTCGTAATTATTACACCGATTGGTCGTTTAATATATTTCAAAACCAAGTCAATTTCAATTCCAATTAGAATTTGTAAATCAATATTTCATTTGTCTTTCTAAATCAATTTCCATAATTTACGTTTCAAAACTTCCAAATTATCATTTCAAACTCTATAATCCAACTTCAAAATTTGATTTAAAACAATTCAAATATTGATTCAAGTTCGTATGTAAGTTTCATTCCAAAATCATTTAAATTAATTTAATTTAACATTCAATCAATTTAAATTCATTAATCGATTTCATTCAATATTTGTTAAGTTAATTTATCATTCAAAACAATTTCTATTAAATTTCCACTTCATTAAATCAATTACTTAAATTCAACTCCATTATATCAACTTACAAATTTAATTAAATTAGATTCGTCAAATCAAATTCTTTAAATTATAAGTCTTACACTAATTTCAATAAATCCCATTTTATTTCTTGTTAAAGAAATTAAATTTCACTTATTAAAGAATTCAATTTTATTTAATTATTAAATAATTTCAAAACTTAATTATTAAATAATTTCAAACTCAATTATTAATTAAATTTAAAACAACGTTCTTTCATCAACTACTATGTTAATCTTTGATTCAGATTATTAAATATTAACATTTTCCTTCATAAAAATTAAATTTCCAACTTCATTTCAAAACCTTATTATTTATTCAAATAAAATCTTTATTTTATTTTTAAATCAAATTATTGACCAATCGGGTTTTATTTAATTTTCTATCCTAGGTCAAAGTTTAATTTGGGTATTTATCATTTCAACCCGATTCCATTTCAATTCAAAAATCAAAGCATAACAAAGGGAACTTGCAGTGTGATAACTGGGATGGTGTCAAAGTAAATAAACAAGCAATAACAAACATCAATAACAATCCAATAATTAATTCAAATAATCCCAAAATAATCGTATTAATTTACATTGTTGTTTGTGCAAATTAATATAATTATTTCTAGAATCTACACTATCATTTCATGTAGATTAAAGATTGATACACTAATATTAATACGGTTTTTCATTTGATATCCATTATCCAATTTCATACTACATCGATTTAAACAACATACATTTAAATGGTTCAAGGTGTAATTTACCATATTTCTATATGTCAATTTATTTAAACATTTAAAGAAGTCATATTATGCAAATGTCATCAAATCAAATTTATCACATATATCAAATCTAACAATCCTACGTGTGACACCCCACCTCTATACCCACGCTAGGCAAGGACACTACGGGGTAATGCCATCAACTAGCGTGGAGAATAAGGCTGTTGAGGAGCGACCATCCGTGTAATTGCTTTGTGCGAGCACCGATATGTTAGATAAATAATAACTTTTCATTTCATCTCAAGAGGAAATCCGACATACCGATACAAACTCAAAACAACTACACAGTGGCTATATATATAATCTTCGAAAACAAATATAGAAATAAGCATAACATAAATCAGTCATAGACAGTTCATATCACAAAGGTGGAAATAGATATGAATATAACACATGAAAGTGTACATCAGAGTTGTGGTCAAATAAGATCCACAATAACACAAAAGAATAGATACAAGTGCAAGGCAAAATAATATGTATACATCAAGGAGTCAAAATCTCAAATGTTTACAACAAAAACTACTAAACTAGAGTAGTTAGCCAAAAGTCAGATGATGGTTCCAGATAGGAAGTCATGAGGAAGCACTTGTAATATCTCAGTCTGACCCGAGTATTGTTTAAGAAGAAAATAATAAAAGGATCAATCTAGCTATAATTATCAGATAAAATGAGATATAAGAAGAGATATAATAATAAAA
Source organism: Allium fistulosum (assembly GCA_030737815.1). Classification (NCBI taxonomy): domain Eukaryota; kingdom Viridiplantae; phylum Streptophyta; class Magnoliopsida; order Asparagales; family Amaryllidaceae; genus Allium; species Allium fistulosum. The sequence goes on along the minus strand of CM060907.1, from coordinate 635,891,767 downwards.
CGTATGATAACCAAAAATGTCATACTACGTCAAGTATACATTAGAAAACCAACAAAAGTCATACAATATCTCAAGAATCTCATAGCTCCAAAAAGAACGTCATATTCTTTATTTAATTCACCAAGCCACAAAAATGACATAAGTATCAATGCCAATGGTAAAAGCTGGTGAAACATAAATTCCAGAAATTAATAATTAGAAATCCAGAAATCACAAGAAAAGGATGGCCAATCCCATAAAAGTACCAAGGCCAATTACAAGGGTTAATGACACACAAATTCACCAATGCACAAATATTGATAGAGCTTATTAATGTAAATCACGAAAATTGGTGAAACACAAATTCTAGAAATCATCAATTAGAAATCTAGAAAGATCACAAAAAGGGAAAGAGGCATGTCACTAAAACGGGAGCATTATAGCTCACCAACACGTGTATCACAAGATGAGACGCTATTCATGGTCGCTAACCATCAATTTTGAGCTGAAGCTCCACAAAAACGGCATGAAGACCATGAGCCGAAGCTCCACAAGAACGGCCCGAAGACCATGAGCCGAAGCTCCACAAGAACGGCCCGAAGACCATGAGCCGAAGCTCCACAAGAACGGCCCGAAGACCATGAGTCGCTACCCCACAAAAATTGAGCCGAGGCTCCACAAAAAGGATCTTCGCAGACCAATAAGTGTAAATTACACTAAGCTAGTAAATAAATGAGTTAGGCTTCATGTCCCTTTACCACTGGCTTAACTTAATTATTTACGAACAAATTGTAGACTTTCACTCGAATAGAAGTGTAAATTACACTAAGCTAGTAAATATATGAGTTTAGCTTCATGTCCCATAACCACTAGCTTAACTTAAATATTTACGAACGAATTGTAGATTTCCACTCGAATATTGTCACAAGGGTTTCAATCGAACAAGTCCAAGAATTAACCGACGAAGTAAACACAAGCGTTTCATACCACTTGTTTTACTAAGCCGCTTAATTAGATTTCTCGTACGAGTGAGGTAAAGGTTTGTATATACTAGTAGATTAGAAAAATAGTTTAAGAAACGAGCTTTGTAATAAAATAGTGTTGAAATCGTTTTGATGGAAGAGTTTTGATATTTACTACTAGTGTTGAAACCTTCATATTTTTAAAGTGACAAATCACAAATGTGATTGTAGAAACAATCAATCATCGAAATTCACATACGAAGACGTGAATCAAATCCAAAGAAATCGATACTAAATCCATCAAAATGGATATTCACATAAACCTCGAAAAAGAAGTCATCAAAGTCGATAATAATTGATAACAATAATTCAGATCAACAAAAATCGATAAACCTTGGAAATTTACTCGAAAATAGGCAAATTAGGCAAAATCAGCAGTTCCAGACGTCTGGTAGGTGTTCCCAGACGTCTGGCCCAAGGTTCTGGAAGTTTAAGTGTTTTCTCCCTTCTATTTTTAATTCCTGGGCCATTTCAGACGTTTGAAAATTTCAACCAGACGTCTGAATTTGATTTCAGACGTCTGGATTTTGATTCAGACGTCTGGATTTTGTTACTGCCTTTTCCAAACCCCTTTCCAAATGTTTGGATTTTTCAACCAGACGTCTGGATTTGGTTTCAGACGTCTGAAATTTATTTCAGACGTCTAAAATTTTCTACTAGGCAAAAAAAAACAACCTAGCTCAAAAACGACAAATCCAAACCGAAATGCGATCGAACGAGCGACGAGCACTAAGGGTTTACACCAATCGGCAACCCGGCCCTATAAGCACTTCGATGCATCACCAAAAACATGTTCAAACATCCATAAAAGGATTTTCATAAAATTGAACCAAAACACCAAAAATTGGAGAATTCACAAAACCAATTCAAATCACAGCAAATGAACACAAAATAGATGTTAGGAATTTATACCTAACAACAAAGATAGATATAGACATAGATGTGAGATAAAAATCTCACCTTTATACACGAAAACACAGGAGAGAAGCTTTGAAACAAAGGATAGACCAATTCCTCTTCAATCTCAACTCAAGAAGCTTGAATCTAAGCTTAAAAGAGAAATATTTCCTAAAGTTAGGTTTAGGAATTTCTAAAATTGAAAGGAGAATGAGTTGGAGAAGAAGAAGGAGATGCTTACCAATAGCTTCTCTTCGAATTTGGAGCTAGAACTTGAGTTTGCAAGAGAAACTAGGATTTGGAATTTCTATTTCCCATTCTCTTCCCCCATTTTCAGTTGAGCTTGAGTGATTGCAAAATGAAATGAGTGAATGGAGAGGAGAGGGGCTGAGTTAGGATATAGGGTCGAAACCCAAACCCAAACCCAAAGTGAAAAAGTAGCAAAATTCTACTAACTCCAAACATATCGAAGTTTATACTCAAAAAGGTCGCAAACGTCATTTTGAACTCAATGGGGGTGGTCTCGAATCTTAATTCGACTGTTTGCAAAAAGTAGCTTTTCGGACTATAATCCGACCAACGATGAAATATTTAAATAAAATATTTAAATATTCAATCAATAAATATGCGGGTTGTTACAGACTCCCCTCCTTAAAGAAATTGCGTCCTCGCAATACTTAAGAAGAAAAATAAAAAGTAACAACCATAAAAGCATATCAACACAAAAGAAAATTTGAAATAAGAAGTTCACCATAAAGAGCACGAAAGAGTAAGTTCGGATGTGTTTTCTCGATGAATTCTCAAGATTCCCAGGAGAAATTCTTAAGATTTGAGGACCATTGAACTTTCACAAGAAGAATATCTTTATTTCGAAGGCGTTCAACCTCCGAAGTAATGATACGAATAGAATGCTGCTCATAGGTCAAATTTGGTGAAACTTCAATTTCTTCGATTAAACCGGGCTCAAGAATAAAGATCGGAATCCCTAAGGTATTTCCCTAGTAGAGAGACGTGAAAGACGTCATAAATAGCAAAAGATTGAGCCGGTAATAAAAAGGCGATAAGCTACGGAACAAATACGTTCGGTGATGGGAAATGGACCATTGTATTGAGGTGCTAACTTTCCCGATCGACTGAAATGCACAACACCCATCATAGGTGAAACATGAATGAACACCAAAAAGATCTGGACCTAAAACCAGTTCTCACCGGCTTTAAGCCAACACGAAGAAAATCGGCATAGCCTTCCCTAGAGTGCCTCGAAAGGTGCCATACCAATACAAGGTTGGAAGTTATTATTGGAAGAAAACTCAACAAGAGAAATATAATTTTCCCAACTTCCACCAAAGTCTAGAACACAAGCACGGAGAAGATCTTCAAGAGTTTGATTCACACGCTCTATTTGTCCATCAGATTAAGGACGATAAGCGGTGCTAAGAATTAAGCTTTGTTCCCAAAGCTTTTGAAGACCTTACCAAGAATCCACTAGTAAGATAATGGATCACGATTGCTAATCAACAGAAGTAGGAACTCCATGCAATTTAACTAGACATAAAGTTTAGTAAAAAGAGGTACGGTCCGATTGGACTGAACGGGAAGAAAATGGGCGGATTTTGTAAGTCTATCTACAATCTCCCATAAATTGTCATGACCCGAACGAGAACGGGAAAGACCATCAATAAAGTTCATGGAAATATGATCCCACTTCTAAATTGGAATGCCCCAAGGTTGCAATAATCCACCGGGTCTTTGATGCTTGGCCTTTATGAGTAGGTAAGTCATGCAACGCTTAATGAAGTTAGCAATATTAGATTTCATTCCATCCCAATAATAAAGTCGCTACTATTACCGGGATGAATGGTGAATTTAGAACGATGAGAACCATCTAAACTGTCTTTACGAAGATCATAAATGTTTGGCATAATGAGTCTACCAAACACTCTAACGCCACCACGAGCATCGATTTCAAAATCTTTCAAACCATCAACCTTATTTTGATCCCTACATCTTTGACTAAGAAAAGCCAATTCGGGAATTTTACTTTAGAGCTTCAAGGATGCGGTTCAAAAGAGAAGGATGAACCTCAAGGCTACATAAAACAAGAGATGAACATGAATTGGAATTCACGATCTCGAATCTCACAAGAGGAGGAAATCTTGAGATCATTCCATTTGGATATCATCAAAGAAATATCCGCTTGTTGCTTAAGACTAAGGGCATCGGCAACATGATTTCCCCCTTTCGGGAGTATAAAGAATATCAAGATCATAAGATGCCAGGAACTCGAGTCAACATGAAGTTCCTTATGGGAAAATAAATATTCCAAAGATTTATGATCGAGGTGGAGAACAAATTTCTCCCCCAAAAATGATGATGCCAAACTCTAAAAGAGAAAACAATAGCCGCGAGCACTAGATCATGAGTGGCATACCTAGTCTCGATCGACTTTAATGATTAAGAAGCACAAGTGATAACACGTTCTCTTTTGCAAGAGAGCGGCATCCAAACCAATACGATTAGCATTGGTACAAAAGATAAAGTCTTGGTTCCCTTCGGGAATCACAAGAATGAGAGTATCGGAAAAGAGTTCTTTTAAATAATCTTCTTTTCCGAAAAGCTAAAACTTTTTAAAATTACAATTATCTTTATGTAATAATCTTTTCAGAAAAACTTCTATTTTACAACTCAATTTACTGTGTCTGATTGTCTCATCAAAGCGTTTAGGAGATTCTTATCGACAACGTTGATCAGGCGCATCGACCAGAATTCTTAAAGCACTCAATGGGCAATACAATCACAAAATCATCTTCCATATGATAAAAATATCTCTTAGAAGTTTTAAGAATATTCTTTGTCCATTGAAGAACAAAATCCAATTATACTTATAAATAAATCTTATGAAAAAGATTTGCAAAATTTTAAGTTCCTATTTCCATCCAAAATCAATAAATACAAAAATGAAGTCATCGAGATACTCATAGAAGACTCGATTTATAAAATGGATGAAATAAGCTGGACCAACTGAATGACATAATAAGTCATTCATAAGAATCATAACGAGTACGGAATGCGGTAAGTTGAAGGCTAACTTCCGCAACTCGTAGCAAATGAAAACCGGTGGCAAGGTCGAGCTGAAAAGACCTTAACACCACTCAAAAGATTTCTTAGGCGATAATCCTAAGACAAGCTTAAAAATACCGGAAATTCTCAAACTACATGAATGAGAGAAATAATACTTTCCTCATCATGAGGGCTTAAAGAATTTAATGATGCCATCTAATTGGAATCAAAATCACAAATAAAAATAGAAATCTGCTTAAAAGATTGAAAATGTCGAAGATGAATAGTCCACTCGGGACATAGGATATGGCTTCACAATGATTAAGCCAATCCTTTCACAAAAAATCAATTCCGAGGCCCAAGTAAAAATCGGCTCGGAAAGAAAAATCACATAAAATAATTTCGACATCAATAAAAGCAAATTGAGTGTTGTGGATCCACCAACCGGATTCGCAATCATCAAAGAAGTCAACAAGCCCAAAAATGTTTAAAGAAAAGGAATCAACAAGTTCTTTTGACATAAAAAAATGAGATGAAACCCATATCAAAAGAACTCGAATAAGATAATCACAAAACAAATGTCATCAAGGATTGAATGAAAAATACCTTGACCAAGAGAAGTGTCACTAGGGGCTTGCACAAATTTCGACTATCCCTCTCTTTCTTACATTGAAGTTTGGGACAAGAAGATAAAAGATGATCCAAACCTTTGCAATAGTGACAAGTAAGGGGCTTTGGACACTCATTTGCATAGAGGTCCGTAGAATTACAATTGTAGCATCCTCCACGATTAGGAATTGGAGTCTTTGATACTGAAGTTGCCAACCTCCCTTTCTTGCTGGGATTTGGGCTTTTGAATTTAATATGCCTCTTCTTGGAAATCCCAATATCACTATCACTTCCTTTACCAACCTCTTCATGTCGAAGAGTGATATCCACAAGCTGATTGAAAGGAACTTCAAGTTTCAAAGGTAAAATCATTTCGGGCTTCTTACACAAAGCACAGATAAACCTTTGATTCTTTACAAGATCCAAAAGCTGTTGGGCACACATGAATACGCCATCCAGAGAAGGACTACTGGATTGACCAGCGCTAGGACTGCCAGATCCAACCATTTCTTCTACTTTAAGAAAGAAAGAAAGAAGAAGAAAAAGTTATTCATAGAATGAATTTCAATCAAACTTGATTGATAAAACAAGGAATCATAAAATAAAATAGGATAGAACGGGTCAAATTGACTCGAATAAAATCCTAAGGCACGACTCCTAAGAAAGACTTAGGACAATGATCCTTGTTAGATTATTCTACATTGTTCTGAAGTTTGCCTCTAATACCATGCTGTGATGCCCCACCTCTATACCCACGCTAGGCAAGGACACTACGGGGTAATGCCGTCAACTAGCGCGGAGAATAAGGCTGTTGAGGAGCGACCATCCGTGTAATTGCTTTGTGCGAGCACCGATATGTCAGATAAAATAATAACTTTTCATTTCATCTCAAGAGGAAATCCGACATACCGATACAAACTCAAAACAACTACACAATGGCTATATATATAATCTCCGGAAACAAATATAGAAATAAGCATAACATAAATCAATCATAGATAGTTCATATCACAAAGGCGAAAATAGATATGAATATAACACATGAAAGTGTACATCAGAGTAGTGGTCAAATAAGATCCACAATAACACAAAAGAATAGATACAAGTGCAAGGCAAAAGAATATGTATACATCAAGGAGTCTAAATCTCAAATGTATACAACAAAAAATACTAAACTAGAGTAGTTAGCCAAAAGTCAGATGATAGTTCCAGATAGGAAGTCATGAGGAAGCACCTGTAATATCTCAGTCTGACCCGAGTATTATTTAAGAAGAAAATAATAAACGGATCAGTCTAGCTATAATTATCAGATAAAATGATATATAAAAAGAGATATAATAATAAAATGTATGATAACCAAAAATGTCATACTACGTCAAGTATACATTAGAAAACCCACAAAAGTCATACAATATCTCAAGAATCTCATAGCTCCAAAAAGAACATCATATTCTTTATTTAATTCACCAAGCCACAAAAATGACATAAGTATCAATGGCAATGGTAAAAGCTGGTGAAACATAAATTCCAGAAATTAATAATTAGAAATCCAGAAATCACAAGAAAAGGATGGCCAATCCCATAAAAGTACCAAGGCCAATCACAAGGGTTAATGACACACAAATTCACCAATGCACAAATATTGATAGAGCTTATTAATGTAAATCACAAAAATTGGTGAAACACAAATTCTAGAAATCGTCAATTAGAAATCCAGAAAGATCACAAAAAGGGAAAGAGGCCTGTCACTAAAACGGGAGCATTATAGCTCACCAACACGTGTATCACAAGATGAGACGCTATTCATGGTCGCTAACCATCAATTTTGAGCTGAAGCTCCACAAAAATGGCATGAAGACCATGAGCCGAAGCTCCACAAGAACGGCCCGAAGACCATGAGCCGAAGCTCCACAAGAACGGCCCGAAGACCATGAGTCGCTACCCCACAAAAATTGAGCCGAGGCTCCACAAAAAGGATCTTCGCAGACCAATAAGTGTAAATTACACTAAGCTAGTAAATAAATGAGTTAGGCTTCATGTCCCTTTACCACTGGCTTAACTTAATTATTTACGAACAAATTGTAGACTTTCACTCGAATAGAAGTGTAAATTACACTAAGCTAGTAAATATATGAGTTTAGCTTCATGTCCCATAACCACTAGCTTAACTTAAATATTTACGAACGAATTGTAGATTTCCACTCGAATATTGTCACAAGGGTTTCAATCGAACAAGTCCAAGAATTAACCGACGAAGTAAACGCAAGCGTTTCATACCACTTGTTTTACTAAGCCACTTAATTAGATTTCTCGTACGAGTGAGGTAAAGGTTTGTATATACTAGTAGATTAGAAAAATAGTTTAAGAAACGAGCTTTGTAATAAAATAGTGTTGAAATCGTTTTGATGGAAGAGTTTTGATATTTACTACTAGTATTGAAACCTTCATACTTTTAAAGTGACAAATCACAAATGTGATTGTAGAAACAATAAATCATCAAAATTCACATATGAAGACGTGAATCAAATCCAAAGAAATCGATACTAAATCCATCAAAATGGATATTCACCTAAACCCGGAAAAAGAAGTCATCAAAGTCGATAATAATTGATAACAATAAGTCGAATCAACAAAAATCGATAAACCTTGGAAATTTACTCGAAAATAGGCAAATTAGGCAAAATCAGCAGTTCCAGACGTCTGGTAGGTGTTCCCAGACGTCTGACCCAAGGTTCTGGAAGTTTAAGTGTTTTCTCCCTTCTATTTTTAATTCCTGGGCCATTTCAGACGTTTGAAAATTTCAACCAGACGTCTGAATTTGATTTCAGACGTTTGGATTTTGTTTCAGACGTTTAGATTTTGTTACTGCCTTTTCCAGACCCCTTTCCAAATGTCTGGATTTTTCAACCAGACGTCTGGATTTGGTTTCAGATGTCTGAAATTTTCTGCTAGGCAAAAAAAATAGCCTAGCTCAAAAACGACAAATCCAAACCGAAATGCGATCGAACGAGCGACGAGCACTAAGGGTTTACACCAATCGGTAACCCGGCCCTATAAGCACTTTGATGCATCACCAAAAACATGTTAAAACATCCATAAACGGATTTTCATAAAATTGAACCAAAACACCAAAAATTGGAGAATTCACAAAACCAATTCAAATCACAGCAAATGAACACAAAATAGATGTTAGGAATTCATACCTAACAACAAAGATAGATATAGACATAGATGTGAGATAAAAATCTCACCTTTATACACGAAAACACAAGAGAGAAGCTTTGAAACAAAGGATAGACCAATTCCTCTTCAATCTCAACTCAAGAAGCTTGAATCTAAGCTTAAAAGAGAAATATTTCCTAAAGTTAGGTTTAGGAATTTCTGAAATTGAAAGGAGAATGAGTTGGAGAAGAAGAAGGAGATGCTTACCAATAGCTTCTCTTCGAATTTGGAGCTAGAACTTGAGTTTGCAAGAGGAACTAGGGTTTGGAATTTCTATTTCCCATTCTCTTCCCCCATTTTCAGTTGAGCTTGAGTGATTGCAAAATGAAATGAGTGAATGGAGAGGAGAGGGGCTGAGTTAGGATATAGGGCCGAAACCCAAACCCAAACCCAAAGTGAAAAAGTAGCAAAATTCTACTAACTCCAAACATATCGAAATTTATACTCAAAAAGGTCGCAAACGTCATTTTGAACTCAATGGGGGTGGTCTCGAGTCCTAATTCGACTGTTTGCAAAAAGTAGCTTTTGGGACTATAATCCGACCAACAATGAAATATTTAAATATTCAATCAATAAATATGCGGGTTGTTACACTACGTCAATTTCAATTTCAAATTATTTATCACTTACAACATTAACAATTTAACGTCCAAAACAATCAATCATTTAGCAATCAAACTGGATTATCATTGTATATATATAACAGATAATGGTGTCAGATGTCACATGTGAACTGATATAGGTAAAACATATATATAACAGTGTAGATAACTAACAGCAACATATTTCAATTTTCGTTTCAATTGAAATCAAATTTAATAAATAAAAGAACATTAATCGTGATTGATTACTCACCTTTCGAGGCTAGAGAGAATAGACACTGAAATTGAGTTACGAATCCAAACACGAATTCCAAAGCAAAGTGAGATGGGCACGAATCGACGAACAAGCTGATAAAAAAATGGTGGGAACGAATCAGAATCATCCTGATATAACCGAAACAATATATATATATATATATATATATATTATAACTGCTCTTTAAACCAAATTTTATATAAGATATATATATATTATATTTATTTCCAAATCAGTGTTAATTTAAACACATATTAAATTAAATATATATTTTAAATCATTGTTTTTAAATAAAACACATATAAAATAATCATATCTACATAATAAAATTTGAAATAATACTTATATATATATACTCAGCCATATCATAGCTTATATACAAAACTATTAATATATATATATATATATATAATTACAATTAAATGTACAAATTGCATGTTATATATATGCAACAATTTTTTGCGGCAACTAAATCATGCAGACTACTCAAACTGAATGCAAAACTTACCAATATATATCTGAACTACTATATAACAAATCTTTTATAAAACTTAAAGTAACCATTTATAACATAACATACTGAAACATACATTTCATTTACAACTTATATATGCGAACAGCGAAATCAATATATATAGGACAAATATATGTTAAATCAAACTATATATACATACTATATACAACAGCCGAACACTTTATACGTATAAAACTGACATATAAATAACTCACACAACATATAAGTCTAAGTGACATATACTCACACAACACAACACTTATATATATATATATCATATTTCTGCAAACAGACTAGTAACTTATACAAACCAATTACATAATAAAATATAATATTATAAAATATATACAACAAATCATATATATTTTAATGGGTAAAGCAAAAGAGATATCAAGCCTGGAAAGTGTACCTATAACCGGTTTATATCCAATAATATATATATGTATATAGGTCTTTGTAAACAAATATATAAACAGATACATATTATATTTTATATAATCGGTCACTATATATACCATAACATACGAATTTTATAAATCTCACGTAACTTATACCTACATACAGAATAAAATTTTAAACCCATCATATATATAACATATGACACATACAAATATATAACTGACATTTTTATATTAAGAAAACGGACATATATAAACACCTATATTATATTATATAGGCTATGAAATGTAATATACAATACTGTAACACTGTATATATATAAAATATATAAACTTGCTCTGTACTTAAACCATCTGGAAAGCAAATTCGCATATATATATACTTATTATACATAATATAATATACTAGCATGCAAACTTACATAACAAAATATACAAACATTCATATATATATATATATATAGGCTGTCAAAAAGATATGCTTACAGAAATCTCGACCAAAGACTACGGGAAGGTGATGCTCGGTCTCGACTGTTGCTGGGGTGGGTGACTACATGGAGGTTTGGTCGAACATGGAGGAGTCTACGTGTGGATCGCTAATCGGTGTCACGTGGTGGAAGCTCATTTCTTGGAGAGGCTGGAGGAAGAAGGTGGTTCGCTCGGCCTTGGGTGGTGGAGACAGGCTGGAGGGTGATCGAGAAAGTAAGGGAGAGGAAGGGGTGGTTGTGGAGCTTGATGTGGAGGAGCTGTTAGGCGGCGCTGGTGGTGATGACCCGAGCTAGGCTGCATGGCAGGGAACAGTGAGAGGAGGGGCTCGAGTTGAAGGCGGAGGCCAAGAGTGGACACGAGCACGGTAAAGCGATGGATGAGGCTTTGATGATAGCTGAGATGCAGGGTACTAGTGGTCGGAGAGGCGGTAGGTGCTCGGGTTTTGCAGTGCTTCAGGGGATGAGGCGGATGGAGGAAAGGCACAGGCGGTGGAGGTTGATTGGTCAGGGTGGTGGGTGGTGGCTGTTGTAAATGATAGAGGGGTTTTCTCGGGTGATGGAGTTCGGCTTGCTCGGGTCGGAGGGTCGATGGTCTAAGCGGAGATGGATGGGCAGTGAGGCGGATGTGTTTGGGTTCAGAGTGGGGCCGGTGGGTGATGGAGGCACTGCATGGGTGGAGACGTGGACGGGTGAGGAGGAAAGAATAAACTTAGCTTGCAGCCATGGAAAATGAGAAGCCTGGCCTTTGAAAAGAAACGAATTGGAAATTGAAGCTATTAATGCAAATGAGGATGAATGGTTATTAAGCAAATTTGAACCGTTATGTTAAATTCAAAACAATGAACAGGTCAAAATTGCTAAGGCTGAAAAACATTTGCATTGGAAATTGAAAATGGTGGAATATTAGTGGTCTCAGAATATCAGGGGTTTAATAAGCTTTATAGCCATTTGACAATTGGAGGGGCACAGAACCGGTACCGATACAGAATTATTTTACTGACTCCATGGTATTTCGGGGTTCGAAAAACAGAAATGAAGATACCATTGAGATCGGCATGACGAGATGATCAAAACGGATCGGATACAGATATCAGTGGTATGATTGAATAAAAAAAATCAAATTTTCTACCAGTGGAAAATGCAGCAAAAACGCAGAAAAATAAGATCGACGGAGCTAAAGAAGTCCGAATTTGGAAAAACGAAAAATGGCGTTTTCCTCAGAAGATGGTTTAGAATTTTTCTATATAAAAATATTTAGGTTTCGAAAACATTTTATTTTCATCAATTACTAACCGATTAAATTGAAATAAAATTACACACGAAAATAACTTTCAAATTTTTGGATGAAAATTTACCAGTTGCTATGTTTAACTAGACGCATTCCAAATATCAAATTTTTATTTCAAATTTTTATCGTTTAAAATTTCACAAAATTTCAACTAATTACGTTATTAAAACAGTTAAAATTTACGGGTTGTTACAGTTTGTATAGATATGATTTATAATCAAAACGATTTAAATTAAGAATTTGTGAACTTAAATACTGGTGTATTTTAAAATGGTTTCTAAGAGTTTAGATTAAATAATAATGATATTATTTGAAACTATTTTAAAAGGCTATTGTTTTAAAAGAGTTTTAAGACTTGTTCAAGTTCAAGGTTACTTTTGGAATCAACATATTGATTCGGGAATAAAGTATTTTTATGTTAGCTAGTTCGAATGGCTCGAGAGTGACTGAAAATGGGCGGAGTGTGTTCGGTTGGTAAGCACTTCTCTTAAGTATAACCCATCTTGGTAAATGTAACAAACCGGATTTTAGGCCCTCGAAAATCAACACTAATATGTCCACTATATTACATGTCGAGAAATCAAATGCCGGGAAACCCGAATGTTAGGAGAAAAGAAAGAAGGAAGAAGATAAACATGGACATTCGATTTCTCGGCCCGAGCATTATAATAAAATAACACCCGAGTTAGTCTGGAAAACCAGCGTGAGAAAAACACATCCAACTGGATTTAAAGTTGTGTAAAACCTTTGAAATCAAAGTATATCGTAAGACCACGCCGCACATAAACATGGACGGGTTTTTATCTTACGATAACCAAAACATTTTTTTATTAAAAATCCATTTATATTATAGTAATGTCTAGGGGTCAAAGTAAAATATGAATATAGTTGAAATGCTTGCATCTCACGTTTCAGCATAGTTGGGCATAACTAAGCCCATACGGCGCTTATTGGAAAATGGATTCCATACAATGACTGGGCTACTGGAGTACCGCCTGTCATGGTGTATCTCTAGATGAAATAACACCAAGGACCTCGCCCGGATCCCCTGCCAACACAGGACCGGCCTACCCCTTGCTTGATAGTACCGAATATGATCACCCCTCCGTTAATGGGCCCCAAAGCATACAATTGAGAGATAATAGCAACTCTAGATAGGGATGATCATGCCCTACTTGGGAGCTACCCACTTAGCCCTGTGCATCTCCCCTAGTTTAGTCATTCTCGGTTGATGAGGCTTGAGGCTACGATTACCTTTTAAGAACATTTACATGTAGAATGCTCATTGCCCTCCAATGATAATGTGCTGATAGCATTCACCCATACAAGTCCGTTTTGGGTCTGAACGAAACCGAAGGCACTATTCCTACTACATCTATTTTAGAATCACCCTTAGGATTAGTAGTGATTAGCCCTTGCACTTCACATCTCTATCTTCGATCCCATGCTCTTCATGACGTCTTCACCTGGAAACACATTCGTTGGATCGAAGTGGTTTTCAAATAACATATTCGATCCCGGTCTCTTAGAAACAACGATCGATAATTTTTGATAAACTCAACCCCGGTTCTTTAGGAAATAAATAGCCAAAGATAAGACCGGAGATCACCTCCTAACGGTTAGTAGAAGGATTTCCTTCTCATTGTCCTAGGAGAATGAAATAATATTTATACGCACAGTATAGCATCATCGGAGATGACTGTGCTATATAACTCCCGTGTTTCTCCTAGATATTTCCAAAGTTACATTTAGGTCCAATTTCGATAGTCAGTTATTTAACCATCGAAGAACAAACATTCAATCAGGGATTTATTTCATAGGGAAAACCAACATTGGTTCAGCATATGAGCAATCACTGGCCTTGTTTTATAAATTTTTCATAAATAAAACCATTTATAAATTACTTGTATAAGAATACTTTTACAAAGATATATCCACCAATTCCTATATTTTCAATACTTAGAAAGTATCCCTATACTTAATCAACGGTATAAGTATATATACAAGATTGAAAAAGATGTTCTTTCCTTTAATTCTCAAATCATTTATAAATTCACTTACAATCCTCCAAACCATTTATAAACCATTTTATAAATCTTCATAAACCATTTATAATCCCTTTTATGAAAACGCAGTCACTTATAAGCTTCTTGTACATTTCAAATGTAACGACCCACCTTTTTGGACGGTTTAAAATCGACAATAAACCACACATGTCAACTCAAACCATTCAAAAAGGAGGATTGTTAATGGGGTAAATAATAAAATAAGAGAAAAGAAAGGAAAAACAAAACACAGAATCTCATAGTGGAATGACAAAATATAATAATCAAATAAACAGTTCATAAATCTGTTTTACAAATAATATTTGATTACACTTTTACAATACAGATCAGAGTTATACATATAGCAGGAATAAATAAATAATGCAGCGGAACAACATGATGCAGTGTAATAAATATAATAAAAAGTAATAATATAATAAATCTTCGTCTTCGTCCGCCAGAAAGGTAGTCTTCAATGTGCTGAAATACTCAAGCTGACCCGAGCATAATGAAAAGACAAAAAACTCGAGTCAGAACTAAAAGATCTTATGTAAGTTAAATCAAAATAAGTAAATATGAGTGTAACGGCTTCAGATATGTTTATGGGATTTTACATCTCCTATCCACTATCTAACGTGCGTGCAATAACTTAAGAGATGTTCGGGATTCCATCTCCTAAGGATCCGTTAAACTTTCTACATATATAATACAATACGCTATTATAATATGTCTACAGTAAAGTATTAAAATATCTTTAAGGCATTACCCATATCCCCCTTAACACATTTTTATATAAGCATCATAGTCTATACAGTACCGTAATTCCTCCGTAAACTAGAGGGCTATCAGAGGGCACTCCATAGTGTATGACACAAACCAAACTCGTAGTGGGCTCGATCAGGATAAATATGACAAGGCACACGAGGCAATGTCCGGGGTAGGATTCTACCGTTTTGCGGATCCGGACTGGTGGTAACACATGACAGCTACTACCACCCACCTCGGAATGCACTCCCATAATCAAATCGAGGGGTGGCCATCAAATCAATCACAAAGTAATAAATATGATATCGATGAAATGTGCCTGATAGGGGAAGCGACCCCACTTGGCCCAGCATGGCTCCTGTTTTAGTCATTTTAATTATGACCCAAAGGTCAAGGCTATCCATCATCGTTCTCTTACTTCATTCCAGTAGCGTTCGCCAAACCATCCTACTTCATTCTGGATTCTCCACCACATGCACAGTTGTTAAAGTGGTTTCGGAATTGGCAGAGAGTATGACAATATCAGACCCCGATCTCTTTCACAACCAAACACTTATTTCACAGCGGTTGGTTCTTTTACATTTCCAAAACCGATTCATATTTGGTATCAAAATATCATATTCAACCCAAAATATCCCTCTTTTCAAAACCATCATATTTACTCAAAATATGTCATTTTACTAGGAAATATCATTTCAAGTTCCAACGTAGGTTATAACATCATTTAACCACATTCGCCTTTAAATCAAGGATTTAAATATAAACAATTCAACCTTGCACAGTTTGAATTTTATAAAATAATTTGCATAGTGGTAAATAGTTTAAAATAGTTTTAATAGTTTAAATAGTTTAAGGATTTAAAAAAAATTAAAGATAGTTTAGTATAAAATGGTTTGAGTATTAGAAATGGTTTATATAGTAAAATAGTTTTGAAACTCTAAATAATCCGAATTTTAAAATAATAGATTTTAAAAAGTTTATATTAAAATAATATATTTTAAAAATAGTATCAAGTCAAACCGTTTCTTCCATTTCAACAAATCTGGACCATCTCCAGACTTCAAATCAACAAAACTAAATTTTAGTCTTTCAATTCAAATGACTCAATTTCAATTTAGTTCCAAATCAATGTGATTTCAATTTCAATTCGAAATAACTTCAATTTTCAAAACATTCATTTTTTTTAACTTTAATTTCAATTCAACAATTCAAATCAATGATTTAAATTCAATTCCATTCTTATTTAAAACCATTTCAATTCATATCAATTTCAAACCCAATTTCAATTCACTTATTTAAACCACTTAAATCAAATTTAACTTCATTGTTAAAATTTTAAAATCCAAATCTTCAACATAATTCAAATTTCCAAATTAAAGTCATATATCGATTTTAACTTTACATTTTCCAATTTAATTATTAAATAATTTCTTTTTATCCATTTCAGTTTAAACTTTCAAAGCTTGAATTAGAAAAAAAAATTCATATAAATCTATAATTTATTTCCTTTAAAACAATAACATTTAATCAAAAATCCAAATTCAAGATTTTAAACCATTTAATATAACCAATCAGGTGTCCATATATAATTTTCTATCCTATGATCAAGTGATACGGGTATATATCATTTCAACCCGCAATAAATTTAAATTTCCGGATATATATCATTTCAACCCGTATCTCGAATCACAATTTTCCAAATCCATAAAATCGCTCGGGTTTATCATTTCAACCCATAATGATTTTTCCCTAATCTATAAGATCATTCGGGTATGTATCATTTCAACCCATAGTGATTTTCCTAACAATAACTGAGGGAAATTGCAGTGTGATAACAACATATAATACAAACATAACATCAAATCATCCAAAATGTCAACAATTAAGCATCCATCACAATCATCATTGAAATCAACCAATAAATCACAACAATTAACTGGTTATCATTATCAAGTATTTAACTAACAATTTAAATTCAATATTAATTTAAGTGGCAATTTAATTCAATATAAATTCAAATTAAATTTAAATGACAATTTAAAATACCGAACAACAATCAATAAATTTCTATTCACATCATAAATTTAATTTAACTAACATAAGATGATTTAGTATTCGTGAGTGGGTTCAATCACTCACCTTTAATTTCAAGTCGAATTAAAATTGAAATAAAGCCCAAAAATCCAACAGTCTCGGAATCCACCTAAACTAGTTCCATGTCATTCGAAATTTCAATACGATCACAATGAAAGAAACCGTGTCCAAATCCGAGCTCGTATGAAAAAGTTACCGATATTATAACGTTAAAATTTAAAAATTAAATTAAAAATAAACAAAGCATAACAGAATTACCATGTCATCACCTCTGTTGTTGATGCAGCTCAGGCCAGAGATGAAGGTCTAAGTCGCACACGACTTAAGGAAGAAGCTATAGGTCGTCCACGACCTAAGGAGTCACGTGAGGGGGGAGTTGCGACTTAATTCCAGCAGGGTGCGACTTAACAAAGCTCGGGGAAGAAAACTACGACCTAACAGATCAGATGAAAAGAAGTTACGGCATAACGAAAGCTTAAGTTGTTCGGGTTTGATGAGTCGCACACGATCTAACGGCACGGCTTTAAGTCGTCCACGACTTAACAAGAAGCAGGAAATAGAAGCGGGTTACAACTTAGTTGAGTCGTTGAATGCTAAGTCGTAAGTCGGGAAGTTGCATTCGCTTAAGTCGTTAGTCTTTTGTTTCTTGAGTCGTGAGTCGTTAGGTCGTATACGACCTAAGTGTTGTATAAATACGTTGAGTCGTTTGTACTTAAGTCGTATGTCGTGTTACTATGTGTTGTAATATGTCGCATTTGTTAAGTCGATTGAGGAGGTTGTGTTGTAATCTGATAAGTCGTTTGTTTTGAGTCGTCTATTTTAGGTCGTGTGGGTTGTATAAGTCGTGTAACTGTGTTGTAATGTTGAACCGTGTGAGTCTGTTAAGTCGCGTACGACCTATGGTAAGTCGTAAGTCGTGGCCGACTTAAGTGTTGTTCAGTTTTTCTTTGTGTGAGTTGTAAAGCTATAAATAGGCCGGTGGTGCCATTTGTAAGAGGTTGTTGATTTTTGAATAAAATTCTTGTTTGTTAGCTTTGTGCTTTCAATTAAAATCGGTAGTTGAGTGTAATCTCCTATCTCCACCTTCGACATTCGAGTGCGCTCGAATCTTCGATCGTTGAAGCCAATTCACGGAATCAAGTGCGCTTGATCAACGCTCGAAGAATTGTAGATCTCTCTTCACGGTATCGTGCGCGATCAACGTGTCAGAGATAGCTAGAATTCGGTATCTTCGGATCAACGAATTTGGGCCATTCAGTATTTCTCAATCCACCGATTTCTATTTTCATCGATCTACCTTGTTTTTGTTTAATCCGCTGCGTCAGTTTGGTATCAGAGCTTGTTTTAGCCAATCATAGCTAAATCAAGTCTTGGAGCCGAGAATTTGAAGTTTGAAGAGTTAGAGAGGCCGAGCTACATCAAGCAAAGCCGAATTGAAATCGAAGAGTTTTGTGTTCGTAGTGTTCACCATATTTTTGCAACAAAGTGGGAGTTTTCGATCCATTTCTTTTTGGATCAAAAGTTGAAAGGTGTTTGGATTTGCGCAGAGTGTTGTTTGCGCGCCAAGAGAAGTTGAATTGAGCCGAGCCAAGTTGAGTCGTGAGGCCGGGTTAAGTCGTGTACATCATTTGGTATCATTTTGAAAGTCAAAGCCGAGAATCAAAGTGTTTGTGAAGTTTCGAATCATGCCGCCGAGAAGAGCTAATCGACATCAAAATATTGAAACATTGTATCGAAGGGAAGAGGCCGATCAAATGGAGCAACGTATGCATGAAAAATTTGATGAAGGTATTGGTAGACTGGAAAGAATGATGCTTGAATTGAATCAAAGTAGAAGAAGAAATTCACCTGAATCAATACATGGAGGAAGTAGAGTTTCACCGCAGTCATACCGGGAGAGGAGAGAAAATCATGAACGTAGAAGTGCTGATAACCATAGTAGGAATGATGATGATCGTGATAGAAGGAATGTAGATAGAAGGGATGTTGGTGGAAGACGTGATGGTAGTAGAGATGTTGGTGGTCAGGATCGACATCGATATACATCTGATTTTGAAGAGGAGTATGACAGTGGTAGTGTTCGAGGACAAGGACGAGGTCAAGGAAGAAATTACTTTGAGTATGATCATAAGTGGGAGTCTAGGATGAAAACTGAAATTCCAGAATTCAAAGGTGGTATGCAGACAGAGGATTTTTTGGATTGGATGGCTAATGTTGAAGAGATTTTTGATTTCAAGGAAGTTCCAGAGCATCGTAGAGTGAAGTTGGTTGCTACAAGGTTGAGGGGTAGAGCTTTAGCATGGTGGCAGCAAACCAAACTTACACGTGAACGGATGGGAAAGTCAAAGGTTGAATCATGGGAGAAGATGAAGAAGTTGATGAAAGCTGCATTCTTGCCATATAATTATCAATCGCTTATGTATCAACGTTTACAGAACTTGAGGCAGGGCACGAGAACTGTTAATGATTATGTAGATGAGTTCTATCAGCTGATTGCATGAAACGATATCATGGAGACGGAGGAGCAGCTAACAGCTAGATTTGTTGGAGGGTTGAGAATGCAGATACAGGATATGGTGAATATGTTTGATCCCAGATCTGTCGCTGAAGCACATCAGAAAGCTCTAGCTTGGGAGAAACAAGGAAGGAGAGGAGGTGGTGTGTTTACAAATTCCAACAATCCAGTGAAAGGAGCTAGTAGTAGTGCAAATGTTTCTAAGGCTGTTGCAAAACCAGTCGTTAATGAAGTTGCTAAGACCAGAGTCAATAGTGGTATCAAATGTTTCAATTGTCAAGAGTTTGGTCACAAAAGCAATGAATGTCCTAAGCCAAAGAAGCGAGCAATGATTGCAGAGGTTGAGGATGAGGATGAGGAGGCTGAAAGTTCTAATCAATTACCGGTTGAGGAGGAAGAGTTATTGTCTGGAGATGACGGATATACATTAATGATGAGGAGGAATTGCTTAACACCAAAGCAGGAGGAAGAGACTAGCTGGTTGAGGAGTAACATCTTTCAATCAACGTGCACTATCTTGGGAAGGGTTTGCAAGTTTGTCATTGATGCGGGAAGCTGTGATAATATTATCTCTACCGAAGCTGTGAAGAAGTTATAATTGAAGACAGAGAAGCATCTGAAGCCTTACAAGTTAGCTTGGTTGAGGAAAGGTGGGGAGGTGAAAGTTAGTCGAAGGGCTTGTGTTAATTTTTCAATTGGAAAGAAATACAAAGACGAAATTTGGTGTGATGTTGTGGACATGGACGTATGCCATTTGTTGTTGGGGAGACCGTGGCAGTATGATAGGGCGGTGCAACATGATGGACGTACTAACAGTTACAGTTTTATGTTTGAAGGAACAAAAATCACTTTGATTCCTAAGAAGCGACAACAAGAGGAAAGCAAGTTGGAGGAGATTGAAGAACTGAAAACTTTGTTATCTTTGAAGGAGTTTGTTAAGGAGGTAGAAGAGGAGCCTGAAGTATTCTTGTTAATTGGACGTGAGAGTCATGAAGTGGTGGAAATACCAGAAGAAGTAAAACCAGTACTGGAAGAGTTTGACGATGTATTTCCCGAGGAGTTGCCAACGGAGTTACCGCCGTTGAGGGACATTCAACATCAAATTGATCTTGTTCCAGGAGCTGTGTTACCTCACAGACCATACTACAGAATGAGTCCAAAAGAGCATGAGGAGTTGCGAAGGCAGGTGGAAGAATTGCTTGAACAGGGGCGTGTGCAGGAGAGTTTAAGTCCTTGTGCTGTACCAGCTTTATTGGTACCCAAAAAGGATGGAACGTGGAGGATGTGCACTTATAGTCGGGCATTGAATAAAATAACTGTCAGATACAGATTTCCAATGCCGAGGCTTGATGATTTGTTGGATCAGTTGAGCGGGGCTACTATCTTTTCGAAGATTGATTTGAAGAGTGGTTATTTTCAGATTCGAATCAGACCAAGGGATGAGTGGAAGACAGCATTCAAGACGAGAGAAGGATTATATGAATGGCTGGTCATGCCGTTTGGTCTTTCGAATGCACCTAGTACATTCATGCGGGTGATGAATCAAATCTTTAGACCTTTTATTGGGAAGTTCGTGGTAGTATATTTTGATGATATACTGATATATAGTAGAAGCTCAGAAGAACATTTGCAACATCTGAGGGAAGTGTTGGTGGTATTGCGACAAGAACAATTTTATGCTGCAACAAAGAAATGCGTGTTCATGACGCATAGTGTTTTATTCTTGGGATATGTTATTTCGGGAGAAGGTATACAGGTGGATCAGAATAAAGTTGAAGCAGTCAGGAATCGGCCACAACCCAGAACGATAACCGATGTTAGAAGTTTTCATGGTTTGGCATCATTCTACCGAAGATTCATTCCACACTTCAGTAGCGTGATGGCACCAGTTACTGATTGTATGAAAGGGAAGCAATTTTTATGGTCGGAGGAAGCAGGATTTGCTTTTGAGAGAATCAAGGAACTTTTGACGACAGCACCAATTCTAGTATTACCAGATTTTCAGTTGGTATTTGAACTACATACTGATGCATCCAAGGTTGGGATTGGAGGAGTGTTGAGTCAGAAGGGACGTCCTATTGCATATTTCAGTGAGAAGCTATCAGGAGCAAAGATGAGATATAGTACTTATGATATGGAATTTTATGCTATCGCGCAAGCTATCAAACATTGGAGACATTATTTGTTTCATAAAGAATTTGTTTTATATACTGATCATGAGGCATTGAAGCATATGCAGGGACAGGACAAGATTGCTGCTAGGCATGCTTCGTGGATTGCATACTTACAACAATTTACATTTGTGGTGAAGCATAAATTGGGAATTACGAATAGAGTGGTAGATGCGTTAAGCAGAAGAAACCATTTGTTAACTACGATGAAAGTTGAAGTGACAGGGTTTGATGTGTTACCAGAGTTATTTGTCGATGATCCTTACTTTGCAAAGTTTGTTGATGAAGTCAAGGAGGGAAAGACGAATGAGTTTGTAATGGTGGATGGTTTTCTGTTTAAAGGAAATCGATTGTGCATACCTGATTGTAGTTTGAGAATGAAGATTGTAAAGGAGCTACATGAAGAAGGTCATGTGGGAAGAGATCGTACTTTACAGTTGATTTCCCAATCTTACGTTTGGCCATCGATGAGAAAAGAGGTTGAGAGATTTGTGGAACGATGTCATATCTGTCAAGTGTCGAACGGAACCGCTACAAACGCAGGATTATATATGCCGTTACCTGTGCCTACTAAACCGTGGGTGGATGTGAGCATGGATTTTGTTTGGGGTTACCGCGAACTCAAAGGGTAAACGATTCCATTTATGTGGTGGTTGACCGATTTTCGAAAATGGCACATTTTATTGCTTGTAAGAAGACGGCAGATACTGTTCATGTTGCTCAGTTATTTTTCAAAGAAATCTATCGACTTCATGGATTGCCAGAATCTATTATGTCGGATAGGGATACTCGGTTTCTGAGTCATTTTTGGCTAAGTTTGTGGAAGATGGTCGGAACGAAGCTGAATTTTAGTAGCGCTTACCATCCACAAACAGAGGTGGTTAACAGATCGCTAGGGAATTTATTGCGATGTCTGGTGAAAGATAATCTGAAGAGTTGGGACATGAAGTTATGTCAGGCAGAGTTTGCTCATAATCATGTAGTGAATCGTAGTACGGGATTCAGTCCATTTCAGATTGTATATTCTAGTATGCCAAAGGGACCGTTGGACTTAACGGTAGTACCACAACCAAAGGGGATGGTTAAACGAGCTGTTGATTTTGTTGGTGGGTTGACTGAATGTCATAAAATCGTCCAGGAACGATTGGAAATGGCGAATGAGAAGTATAAACACTCTGCAGATCTGAAGCGAAGAAGTGTTGAGTTTAATGAAGGAGATTTGGTATATGCTGTGTTAACAAAGGACCGTTTTCCAATGGGCACTTATAACAAGTTGAAAGCCAGAAAAATTGGTCCTGTAGAAGTCGTGAAATGGATTAATGAAAATGCTTATAAGTTGAAGCTACCGGAGGATGTGTACACTTCTGACGTGTTCAATGTTAAGCATCTCGTACCATATTATGGGGATGAACGAGCTGATGTGGAAGAATTTACAAATTCGAGGACGAATTTTTATTAACCTGGGGAGGATGATGCAGCTCAGGCCAGAGATGAAGGTCTAAGTCGCACACGACTTAAGGAAGAAGCTATAGGTCGTCCACGACCTAAGGAGTCACGTGAGGGGGAGCTGCGACTTAATTCCAGCAGGGTGCGACTTAACAAAGCTCGGGGAAGAAAACTACGACCTAACAGATCAGTTGAAAAGAAGTTACGGCGTAACGAAAGCTTAAGTCGTTCGGGTTTGATGAGTCGCACACGATCTAACGGCACGGCTTTAAGTCATCCACGACTTAACAAGAAGCATGAAATAGAAGTGGGTTACAACTTAGTTGAGTCGTTGAATGCTAAGTCGTAAGTCGGGAAGTTGCATTCGCTTAAGTCGTTAGTCTTTCGTTTCTTGAGTCGTGAGCCGTTAGGTCGTATACGACCTAAGTGTTGTATAAATACGTTGAGTCGTTTGTACTTAAGTCGTATGTCGTGTTACTATGTGTTGTAATATGTCGCATTTGTTAAGTAGACTGAGGCGGTTGTGTTGTAATCTGATAAGTCGTTTGTTTTGAGTCGTCTACTTTTGAGTCATCTATTTTAGGTCATGTGGGTTGTATAAGTCGTGTAACTGTGTTGTAATGTTGAACCGTGTGAGTCTGTTAAGTCGCGTACGACCTATGGTAAGTCGTAAGTCGTGGTCGACTTAAGTGTTGTTCAATTTTTCTTTGTGTGAGTTGTAAAGCTATAAATAGGCCGGTGGTGCCATTTGTAAGAGGTTGTTGATTTTTGAATAAAATTCTTGTTTGTTAGCTTTGTGCTTTCAATTAAAATCGGTAGTTGAGTGTAATCTCCTATCTCCACCTTCGACATTCGAGTGCGCTCGAATCTTCGATCGTTGAAGCCAATTCGCGGAATCAAGTGCGCTTGATCAACGCTCGAAGAATTGTAGATCTCTCTTCATGGTATCGTGTGTGATCAACGTGTCAGAGATATCTAGAATTCGGGATATCTTCGGATCAACGAATTTGGGCCATTCAGTATTTCTCAATCCACCGATTGCTATTTTAATTGATCTACCTTGTTTTTGTTTAATTCGCTGCGTCAATTGTGAACGAAACCCTCGAACCCAACCATACGTGAACAGCCACCACTTATTAAGCTCGAAATGCCACTGCTACACCTGGCTTCACAAATAGCAGACCACGCCAGTGGATTCTCCGCCTTCGGCCGCTAATCCATAGCCCCACGCGGTCGCCTCTGCATTGTCAGAGGCCCACCGCTGCCACCCCTTTCTTTCTCAATTTCTGGCAAATCCAGTGACTCTTGACATGTATGACTTACGTGGATCGACTCCCCTGATCATGCTCTACGCAGTAGTGCCTCCTGATCGTCGTAAGGATGAAGATCCATCGTTGAACATGATGCCCTAATATGGATGGCCGAAACTAGATCATCAATTTCTGGCCAAAACGTGATTCGATTGCAAAAACAAATTGTAGCAGTAGATTGTGCTCATTGAAAGCTTTCCAACGGTATATAATTTGCTATGGTTTAAGGAGTTTGAAATTTCAATTTGATTTTGAATTTGAAATTAGGGTTTTGGAATTGGGAATTAGGTTTCTGCCATTGGAAAGAGGAGATAAGAATAAGTAGTAAGAACAGAAATAAGAAAATGGCTGCTAGGGTTTCAGAAAAGAATCTATTTATATGGACAAAGACAGATAAGAATGAATGGACATATCGATTTGGGTCAAAACGATAACAACGACCCGAAAAGCCCGTTTCGTTTCCAAAACGAAAATAGATCATCCAATATATCAAAATATAGGTTTTCGATATTTTTAAACTCAATGGAACTAGTTTCAAACCCAAATTCCTTTGTATATAGAAGTTAGCTTTTAAATTCGAATTATATTTATTCAAAATTCTTTTAATCAATTTCTACGCGTTACGAGCTCGCACGATCAAACTATAAGTCCGATCGCTACGAAACTTGAAATCCGACAATAATTCACTGTTACGGATCCGATGAAACTGGTTTCATCGAAATCCGAGACAGTAGCCAAAATTGCTATTTTTACACGTTAATTATATAAATTATTATCAAATTGATTTAATCACTTTTAAATTAAATTTAATAATTAACAATTTTCATCGTTCTTGATTACACATAAATTATAATCCTTTAAATAAATTTCTATGTAAAATTTAATATTTAGATATTGCACTAATTTCAGCGTTCAATTACAACTAAAATAAAATTCCAATTAATTATATTCTAATTTCAATAAATTCTTTTATTTTGATTCTCACTCTTATTATTGAATCAACCATTACCTTATGAATATAATTAATATTAGTTTACATTCTATTACATTCATTATTTTACCGTTAACATCTTTTACCATATTAACTGCAATAATTAATTACATTAATTTTCGCTGATTTCCAAATTAGTTCCAAACATATTAAATAATGAGACGATAAATAAACAATTGTTAATTTTAAGTAATTTAATCACATTTATAAATTTATTGCTCATAAACAAAGATTATGACTACTTACCACAACACTGATTTCATATTCTATATTAATCAATTTCAATCAATTACATACAATCTCACCATTAAATACATCATTTAACTTATTTCATTATTTACAATTATAACCAAATTAACCTAAAAATTATTTCAATTAATTGAAATTACATTAAAATAGTTATCAATAACATTCAAACAACATTATTAAATCATATTCTATTTATTTTCTCGTTAATAAATCATAAATTTTAATTTCTCACAATATTTAATTTCAAAATCTTATTAAATTTAATATTTTTAATTATCAAAAATTACAGGTCGTTACATCAAGGATCATAGATAAACTCTTTATGAATCTATTAGCCATTTATAAAACTTCTTTTATACATCATTAAACCGTTTCTAAAATTCGTTTATAAATATCTAACCATTTATAAACTCTTTCACCTTGCAAATAACCTTTCCTTAACTCTTCAAACCATTTTATAACTCCTTTATAAAATCTAAGTCTTCCAACTTCATTCATGGGTCTCAGAAACATTTATAAATAATTATAAATCTTTTACTTCAAAACACCATTATATAATAATGGTTATCAATAATAAACATTATAAATAAATGGGAATTATTAACTTTCAAACATCTTAAAATAATAATCAATAATTTAAAAAATATTTGTTAATTAAGTAATAGTAATTAATCCTTACCATTGTTTTATTGATAATAATTAAATTTTAGAACCTTATTAATAATTCTTATTATAAATTTACAAACCATAATTATTCTTAAATAATTAACCTTCAATTTATTAACCTTTTCATAAATTCTTAAAACATATTATC
Source organism: Allium fistulosum (assembly GCA_030737815.1). NCBI lineage: Eukaryota > Viridiplantae > Streptophyta > Magnoliopsida > Asparagales > Amaryllidaceae > Allium > Allium fistulosum. The sequence goes on along the minus strand of CM060907.1, from coordinate 635,865,032 downwards.
TATAAATAAATATTATTCAGCAATATTACAATAATTAAATAACTTTAAAATGATATTAATATAATTATATAACTTTAAATTTTTTTTAATATAATTAAATAACTTTAAAATAATATTAATATAATTATATAAATTAAAAACAATATTAATATATTTAATTAACCTAAAAACAATATTAATATATTTAATTAAATAATCCTTAAACAAAATATTTCTGAAACCCAATTCCCGATTTAAAAATTGTTTCTTATCTCAAAAACCAATTCCAACTTAAATGACAATTTATAGTATTTTTAAAATACTAATTTGTGGTCAATAGCCACCCAACACTTAACCGATATCGATTTCGATTTTCTTATTGCTACTGGGTTTTAATTTCAAATATATAACGATGTTATGACCATGGTGTCCATAATTATGTTCATTATTCAATAATCCATATAAAAGGAATATTAATGAAACAATTCAATAATAGCGAGGAATCCCGTTGGATCCCTCCAACCTGTTTCCCCGCATCACAATCGTTATATAACCATAAATATAAATCAACCGCTTCGAGGCGGGATTCGTATACAAAGGGTCATCCGCTCTTACACGAGAACGTAATAGGGTCTCATCCGCTCCAATAGGCGGGAATATATCCAAACCAACAAATAAATATAGTAATTCAGCCAAATAATAATTCAACTGTTTTTATCAACTATATATCATATTAGTTAACTAAAAAGGTGAGTTTAACTCACCGAAATTCTCTATCGTCAGCGAGGCGTTCCGGTTTGGAACTAAAACTGGACGACGTCCGATTTTGCCCAAATTTCAATAGTCTCCAAATTCATCCAAACTAGTTTCGTCGCGAAGCTTTTGTCATTATGAGCGCAATGTAAAAGGTTTCGTTTCGATCGGACCTCGTATGGGAGAGTTATACAATTTATAAGTTAACGATAATTTAAAATAAAAACAAAACAAAACAACTATAAACTAATTACAATCCTACCCCTCTCTATATCTTCTTCCCCAAACGATACTATCTCTTATGCACGACATTAAGGTGCACGGCCGTGCACTAAGCACACTCCTTCACTCAACAATGCTCTGAATCAACCCTGCCATCGTGTTTCTCTTCGTAAGAGCTTCACCATCATCACAACCTCATGCCGCCCGAACCACCAGAGCAAAATGCGACAGTAGCCCCCTACCTTCTGCACTATAGCGACACAACCCACTCCGATGAACCGCACGCCTCAAAAATTGATGCTGAGATGCCAAACTCAATCATAGATCCAAATGCATCATCCACTCCTCCTATCAATGTCTAAAACTTACTCAATCCTAAACCCTAGTTTACTGCTCCTAAACGTCGATCACCCAAACTATGATCGAGCACCACCTAATCCATATCAGCATGAAGCTCTCATCAAATGATGAATTTTAAAGCTTGTTTCATATATTTTTATTGAGTAGATTTTGAGATAAAATTTTTGAATTCAAAACTTTTTTTTCCTTTCCTTTGTTTAGCTGCAGTGTTTATATAAGGGAGGAAGGATGTGAAGTATCATAGAGAGGGTGTCGGCTTGTCTACGACCTGCATTGATGGAGATAGAATATGGCAGAAGAGGCGGGTTGATGGAGATGGGTCTTTGATGTATGGTCAAAGTCATATAAATATATATATAATTTAAATTCAAAATATCTAGCTATATAATTTCGAACCTCGACCGAGATGCGCTGCCTGGCGTTCTATATGTTATACCCCTATTCTGAATGCAATGGAACTAGTTTCGAGGCCTAATTCGATCGTATGCAGAAGATAACTTTTTTGAACCCAATTATTATATTAAATTTTTATTATTAATTTCAACACGTTTCGATCTCGCACGGCAAAACGGTATATCTGATCGCCATGAAATTTGATGGCGGATTGTAATTCATTATTACAGACCAATGACACTGGTTTCGTCGAAATCCAAGACAGTGCCCCTGGAGGCTATTTTCACCCGTTAATTAAAACGAGTTATTTTCAAAATCGAGTAAATCGCTTTTAAATCCAATTTAAAAGTTTTATTATCTTCATTCTTATTAATAGAAATTAATAAGCTTTGAAATTATTTTTATCTAAATAGAAGTCCAAGATTCAATTATTTAAATGATTTTCAATTATTAAATTCAACAATTAAATTATCCAAAAAATCGCTATATTCGAAATTCGAGTTATTTAATCTATAAAATTTACTTTTCAATATTTGGAATCAATTAAATATCCCAAATTCAAATGACTAAAATTCTGGATCGTTACATTCTTCCCCCCTTAAAAGAATTTCATCCTCGAAATTGCCAAGGTAGGAAAAATGCCCAAACCCTTTTCTTTTTTTAAAAAAACAAATTTGTTGAAAAATTTCGCCAAATTATTTTAAGCTTTTTAACCTTTTCCAAAATAAATTTGTTGAAACCTTTCTATTACTTTTACTAAGTTCCCAAATTCATTCATAGATTTCCAATTAATATCATTTATTTAATCATTTCAGGTTATAACCCAAAATCATATTTTAGTCATCAAAAATTTCTTCAAAATTTCTCCAACGTCCTTTGCGCGGCTAGATCAAAACAACTACGAGTCGCCACTACAGGCCAAACCAACAAAAGAAAACAAAAGCCAAGTGGCTCAATCATAAAACCATCAAATCAATCAATAATATAAACATTAACCTTTTAGTCGGCAACCAAATTTTTATTATGAAATCAAACGCATCAAATTAGCTCCTGCTTTTACATACCTGCATTTTATTTACCAATGGTATCCAATCATATAATTCATAATCCTATTATTCTACAATTTCGATTTTCAACATTTGCTTTACTAAAACCGTATGATGTACATATATCATCCGTACACACAACCAATCTGATCGCTTGCTCGATCACACGATCTCACTTCCAAACTAGTATTGTTCACACGACCACTCTAGTGCGAATTCAGGTCTGGTTCCTTGATCCGAAATTGTCATTCTCCTTTCATAGCCATATATATAAGAGAGAACTCCAGAATCAATCAAAAATCCATATCCAATGTTCGCCGTCGAGAATCAAGCGAAAAATTCCAACTCGAAGCCATATAAATCATCTCAAAATCATGTACTCGAATCCGGATCAAACCGTTAGGTGAATAAAATAATATACGTACAACCCACGTAATTATTTGAATTGATTCTTAGCCACACCAAATTCCTTTATTCACATTCATTTCATTTACATTCAATTATTCACAATAATTATTCACATTCATTATTTACTTAGTATATTCCTTTCAATACTAATTATCCCTTAAGAACAATTCCATCAAAATTTTATGTTTAACACATTTCACTCTATACTATACCCATATATGAATTATTTCATAAAATTCTACTCGACTTTATAAACATTTTATACAACTCTCATTATGTTTATTACCATTTCACAACTTAAGTCCTTATCCATTTCTTACCAGATTCAATTTCATTTTCCAATTTACTAATTAATTTAATTAGTTCCTTTATTAACTCATTCCAATCAAAACCATTTTATTTCAAAAATTATTTTATTTAACTTAAGTTAAATTTCATTTCAAATTTGCTTTTCTCAACATTCATACTTAGCATATTAGGACATTATTTAAACTTACCAATTCTCAAAGTTTATAAGTTATCAAACTCTTTTTCTCATGTTTCCATAAAACACCTGAATGAAAATTTCCAAGTTTAAACCCCCGTTCTTATTTATTTCAATCATTTTCAAATATTATATATATATACACACACAAAATCCCATTGGTATATCAAATCATTCTTTGGAATTTCAAAATCTAGCTAGTTTTATCAAAACAAAACTCCAATGGTAGCAATTCCTCTCTTTGAAACTCGAAAATGCACGTCGATGATGCTGCAATCATCAACGAAATTATTTTCTAGTGACCAAAGTGAGTTCAGTGCTTTCTATTCCTTTTAAATTTTCTATTCAAAATATTTTCCAAATAATAATATTATTATTTTCCAAAACTTTGAAAAACAATTCCAAACCAATGGGATTTAAATCCTCAAATTTCCAGCCTTTAAACTCTTTTTATTTATAAACCGCTTTTATACACCATATTTACATAATTCCATTTTGGTTATATAAAATCATTCACTAATTGTTAATCTTAGTTCGCATTATAATATTGACAACTTTTATTAGAGCACAACAATAATAACAAATGATAATAATCAACATTATCATTTTCTAACAACCAAGCACACCATATATACTATAATAATTTCTGAAAATTATTATTTTTATATAAAATATAGTCAAGGTAAAATTATTTCATTTTCCCAATTTCAAAACAATACCATGTCGAACTACTCTGTTCAAGTGTTTAGAGATCTCTATTAATGACGTTAATTACTTGTATTGACCAGAATCCATAAGCCACTCAACAAACCAACCAACACAATATAAAACAATTTTTTATATCATAAACAAACACGCACTCATATATATACACTCAAACTCATTATAAGGCATTCCGTTACCTTATCTCTTAATGAGTTACCTCAGTAGAGCCAAGGTTCTCGCTTAACCTTCAGCTCTGACACCATTATGTAACGAACCAGATTTTTGGCCCTCGAAAATCAACACTAATACGTCCACTGTATTACATGCCGAGAAATCGAATGCTGGAAAACCCGATTGTTAGGGGAAAAGAAAGAATGAAGAAGATAGGAAGAAAATTAAACAACACAGAATCTCATAGCATAACGAATAATCTATAATATACCACAAATCCTTACACAAAAGAAAAACTGTAATATGTGTATATACAAACATCAATCATAGTACACTAACATATTTCAGCCTGGACAGTTATAACAACCTGTCCTTACAATTGATGATAAATACAACAATGGATACAGCGAAAAATAAACATCTACATGAATACATCTCTAGGCCTCCAACTCATCTCCTGAAGCTCCAAGCATCCAAACTAATCTGTAATACGCTCGGTCTGACTCGAGAGTTATAATAAAATTAACACCCGAGTCAGTCTGGAAAACCAGCGTGAGAAAACACGCCCAACTGGATTTAAAGTTATATAAAACATTTGAAACCAAAGTATCTCGTAAGACCATGCCGACATAAACATGGACGGGTATTCCTTTACGATAACCAAAACATTTTTATAGAAAATCCATTTATATTATAATAATGTCTAGGGGTCAAAATAAAATATGAATATAGCTGAAATGCTTGCATCTCACATTTCAGCATAGTTGGTCACAACTAAGTTCGTATGGCGCTTATTGGAGAATGGATTCCATAAAATGACTGGGCTACTCGAGTACCGCCCGTCACGGTGTATCTCTAGATAAACTAACACTGAGGACCTCACCTGGATCACTTGCCAACACAGGACCGGCCTACCCCTTGCTGGATAGCACCGAATATGATCACGCCTCCATTAATGGGCCCCGAAGCAAGAGATAATAGTGACTCTAGATAGGGATGATCACACCCTACTTGAGAGCCACCTACTTAGCCCTGTTGCATCTCCCATGTTTTAGTCATTCCTGGTTGATGAGGCTTGAGGCTACGATTACCTTTCAAGAACATTTACACTTAGAATTCTCATTTCCCTCCAATGACAATGTGCTGATAGCATTCATCCATACAAGTCCATTCTGGAATTAGTAGTGATTAGCCCTTGCACTATTCCTACTACATCCATTTTGGAATCACCCTTAGAATTAGTAGTGATTAGCTCTTGCACTTTACATCTCTATCTTCGATCCCATGCACTTTACGATGTCTTTACCTTGAAAAGCATTCGTTAGATCGAAGTGGTTTTCAGATAACATATCCAATCCCGGTCTCTTCAAAACAGCGTTCGATAATTTTTGGTAAACTCAATCCCGGTTCTTTAGAAAATAAACAGTTAAAGATAAGATCGGAGATCACCTCCTAACCGTTAGTAGACGGAATTCCTTATCATTGTCCTGGGAGAATGAAACGAGATTTATACGTACAGTACAACATCATCGAAGATGACTGTGCCATATAACTCCCGTGTTTCTCCTAGATATTTCCAAAGTTACGTTTGGACCCAATTTCGATATCGGTTATTTAACTATCGAATAACAAACATTCAATCAGGGATTTATTTCCTAGGGAAAACCAACATTGGTTCAACATATAAGCAATCACTAGCCACGTTTTATAAATTTTTCATAAGTAAAACCATTTATAAATTACTTGTATAAGAATACTTTTACAATACCCACCAATTCCTATATTTTCAGTACTTAGAAAGTATCCCTATACTTAATCAACGGTACAAGTATGTACACAAGATTGAAAAAGATGTTCTTTTATTCAATTCTCAAATCATTTATAAATTCCCTTACAATCCTCCAAACCATTTATAAACCATTTTATAAATCTCCGTAAACCATTTATAATCCCTTTTATAAAAATTCAATCACTTATAAGCTTCTTGTACATTTCAAAGATCACTAATAAACCCTATATGAATCTATAAACCATTTATAAAACTTCTTTTATACATCTATAACCCGTTTCTAAAATTTGTTTATAAATATCTAACCATTTATAAACTCTTTCACCTTGCAAATAACCTTTCCTTAACTCTTCAAACCATTTTATAACTCCTTTATAAAATCAAAGTCTTCCGACTCCATTCATGGGTCTTAGAGACATTTATAAATAATTAAAAATCCTTTACTTCAAAACACCATTATATAATAATGGTTATCAATAATAAACATTATAAATAAATAGGAATTATTAACTTTAAAACATCTTAAAATAATAATTAATAATTTAAAAAATATTTGTTAATTAAATAATAGTAATTAATCCTTACCATTGTTATAATGATAATAATTAAATTATAAAACCTTATTAATAATTCTTATTATAAATTTCAAAACCATAATTATTCTTAAATAATTAACCTTAAATTTATTAACCTTTTTATAAATTCTTCGAACATATTATTTGTAAACAAATACTTTTCAGCAATATTAAAATAATTAAATAACTTAAAAATAATATTAATATATTTATCTAACTTTAAAACAATTTTAATATAATTAAATAACTTTAAAATAATATTAAAATAATTATATAAATTAAAATCAATATTAATATATTTAATTAACTTAGAAACAATATTAATATATTTAATTAACTTAAAAAAAATATTAATATATTTAATTAACTTAAAAACAATATTAATATATTTAATTAAATAGTCCTTAAATAAAATATTTCTGAAACCCAATTTTGGATTTAGAAATCGTTTCTTGTCTCAAAACCTAATTTCGAATTAAACGGCAATTTATAATATGTTTAAAATACTAATTTGAGGCCAATAGCCATCCAACACTTAATAAATGTCGATATTGATTTTCTTATCACTACTGGGTTTTAATTTCAAACATATAACGATGTTATGACCATAATGTCCACAATCATGTTCATTATTCAATAATCCATATAAAAGGAATATTAACGAAATAATTCAATAATAACGAGGAATCTCGTTGGATCCCTCCAACTTGTTTCCCTGCATCACAATCGTTAGATAACCATAAAATATAAATCAACCGCTTCGAGGTGGTATTCGTATACAAATGGTCATCCGCTCTTACATGGGAACGTAATAGGGTCTCACCCGCTCCAATAGGCGGAAATATATCCAAAGCAACAAATAAATATAGTAATTCATCCAAACAATCATTCAATAATTTTTATCAACTATATATCATACTAGTTAATCAAAAAGGTGAGTTTAACTCACCGAAATTCTCTATCGTCGCCGAGGCGTTTCGGTTTGGAACTAAAACTGGACGACATTCGATTTTAGCCCAAGTTTCAACAGTCTCCAAATTTGTCCAGACTAGTTCCATCGTGAAGCTTTCGTCATTACAAGCGCAATGCAAAAAGTTTCATCTCGATCGGACCTCGTATGAGAGAGTTATGCAATTTATAAGTTAACGATAATTTTAAATAAATTAAAAACAAAACAACTCTAAACTAATTACAATCCTACCCCTCTTTATATCTTCTTCCCCAAATAATACTATCTCTTGTGCACGACATTAAGGTGCACGACCATGCACCAAGCACACTCCTCCACTCAACAATGTTCTGAATCAACCCCGCCATCGTGTTTCTCTTCGGGAGAGCTTCACTATCATCCCAACCTCGCGCCGCCCGAACCACCAGAGCAAAATGCGACAGCAGCCCCCTTCCTTCGCCACTGTAGTGATATGACCCACTCCAATGAACCGCATGCCTCAAAAATTAATGCTGAGATGCCAAACTCCACCATAGATCCAAATCCATCATCCAATCCTCCCATCAATGCCTAAAACTTACTCGATCCTAAACCCTAGTTTACTGCTCCTAAACGTCGATCACCCAAACTATGATCGAGCACCACCTAATCCATATCGGCACGAAGCTCCCATCGAGTCATGAATTTTAAAGCTTGTTTCATATTTTTTATTGAGTAGATTTTGAGATATAAATTTTTGAATTCTAAACCTTTTTTTCCTTTCTTCTGTTTAGCTATAGTGTTTATATAAGGGAGGAAGGAAGTAAAGTATCGTAGAGAGGGTGTGGGCTTGTATACGGCCTGCGTTGATGGAGATAGAACATGGCAGAGGGGGTGGGCTGATGGAGATGGATGACCATTCGACGGTACATCTGATCACCCTGAAATTCGACGGCGCATTGTAATTCATTATTACGGACCCAAAGATACTAGTTTCGTCGAAATCCGAGACAGTGCCCCGGGAGGCTATTTTCACTCGTTAATTAAAACGAGTTATTTTCAAAATCAAGTAAATCGCTTTTAAATCCAATTTAAAAGTTTTACTATCTTCATTCTTATTAATAGAAATTAATAAGCTTTGAAATTATTTTTATCCAAATAAAAATCTAAGATTCAATTAGTTAAACAATTTTCAATTATTAAATTCAACAATTAAATTATCTAATAAATCGCTATATTCGAAATTCGAGTTATTTAATCTATAAAGTTTATTTTCAATATTTGAAATCAATTAAATATCCCAAATTTAAATGACCAAAGCTCTGGGTCGTTACAGTAGAGTGATATATGGTACTACTTAGTAGAACCCAGTTCATTGTATCATTTTATTGTTATTCACTCTATATGAATAGTTTCCATGGATTTTAAAGAAAATATTTTGGAAATTGGTTTTAAAAAATATTTTGGTTTAATCCAAAAAAGTATCTTTTGATATCCAAAAAGATATATGTATACATTATTATTTCAAATGATTTGAAATAAAACCCGATGTTTAACTCTTAAGTTTTCTGTTAAGTTATATTATGGTTTCATGTATTCTATGCATTAGCATAATTTGGTTGTGCATTTTATTATGATTTGTTGTTTGTTAGTTTTCAAGTACCGAAATAAAACAGAATTTTCAATGACTTTGGATGGTTGGATATTTCTGAATTGATAAAGAAATTGAAGCTAAGTACTTCTGTAAATTTATAAAAATATGAATTTTTATAATTCTTAATTTGAAAAGATAGTAAGTTAAAACTGGTTTAAAATTTGTTAGGCATCTATGTTAAATAGAACGTTCGATGGTATTGGGCCAACTAATAAATGTCTATACCTTAGGGTTATCTAAGGATGATAGACTCTAGTCTTGAGTTTGTATACCAGAGTCTGACTCTACCTAGCTACTTGCCTAACCCGATGGATAAGGAAGTCTAGAAGGTTGACATGATTATAAGATCCAAATTTATTTTGGGCCTTCGTTGAAATTTTAGTAAATAAAAAAAGGATGTTTCGTATATACTCTTATGATATAATGGAGTATTATATGGGTAATGAACTTAAGTCTTGAATGTTTTCAAATAAAATTTTGTTTTAATAATTTTTTTTATAAGTAAAGATATTATAGAATGTTTATAAACTTATGTAATGTTTTAAGAAATGTTGCATAAATGATTTTTGAGAAATAATTTATGTGAAAATAAAATGTGAAATAAAATAAATCGGGTAGTTAAGAAACCAATAGAACTAAATACGTATGTGATACGTAGATCATTTTATTCAAATGACAGTTCTTGCTCTAGGACTCGAGTACATGGTTTTGAGGTGATTTACACCGATCCGAACAAGGATTTTTCACTAGATTCTTGATGGCGAACAATCGATACAGATTTTTGATATGTTTCTGAAGTTTTCTATCATAGTATATGGCTATGTAAGGAGAATGAAAGTGCTAATCAAGGAATTAGATCGGGCTTCGATTTAGAGAAGTTAAGTGAGATATATTAGTACGGAAGTGGAATTTGTATGATAGAGAAGTGACCGGAATTGATATTGCGTATGGATAACATATGTATAATGTATGGGGTTTAGTATATTTATATGCTATGTTTGTTGGCTAATGGAGAGTTCGGGAAAGGACTCTTTAAATTGTTTGAAGTAGTATGAATAATCGACTAAGTTATAACCTAAGGCGATTGAACTAAAGGTATGCTTAGTTGTTTATTTATCATTCTTAAATGATGAGAAGGTTTTGTACCTAGACAAAACTGTGAGCTATGTTTGCTAGTTATTGTAATATTGTTAAGTATTATTGTATGGTTGTTTCTTTGGTTGCTTATGTTGGAATTTCGAGGATGAAATATTCTAAGGGGGGAGAATGTAATGACCCGAAATTTCGAATATTTCGTATTTAAATATCTGAATTATTTAAATATTTATGTCTAAGATTGAATGAGATTAAATATGATTTTTATAACCTTGTTAAACACTTTTTTATTAATAACTAATAATAGAAAACTTATTTTTGAAATGTATTTACAAAAATACACTTTGGATAAATACTAAAAATGTGACTGGAAAACATTTTGTTAAATATCAACATTTTGTTTAATATAGGTTGTATAAGTATTTTGCAACTTGTATAGTAGCATTGTACACATTAACAAGTATTAACACATCTCTTTTCCTAAGCAAATTAATTAAGTAAGAGGATTTGATTAAGGGGACAAACGGACCCCTAAATCAAGGTTTAAATCAAGGAGTGATTTAAAGAAAGGATGTTTGTGTAAGGGTGTGGTGTGCATGTTCTCATGCATGGAAGAATAGGGGATTTTGTAAACTTTTCCACACATTTCCCAACTCTATAATACACACACACACACATTCATTTCATATCATCACAAATTCATATCTAAACTAATTTCTTCACTTCTTCCCCTCTTCTTTTAAATGGACATGTGCCTTATGAGGGAAATACGGCCTTAGGCTGTTAGTGTGGTGGAGGGAAATGTGGCCTTGAGCCATGTACTATGATGGAGGAGGAAGTTGTAGTGGTGGATGTGTGAAAGGGAGAGGAGGAAGGTGATGGCCATGGGAAATGGGAAGGGATGTGTGGTTTTGGTGATGCTTTGGATGGAGAGGAAGTGATAGTGGAAGTGTGTGATTGATTGAATATTGGTATGAAGTATTTGGGTTAATGAAAAGTGAGTTATTCTCACTTTGATTAAACTATAAACTTGTCAAAAGTTAAATCAAAAACTTGTTGAAATATTGCTTGCAATTATTAATAATAATAGACACTAACTACTTAAAGATATGACCCTTGATTATATGCTTCAAAAAGTATATAATTTGCTAAAGCAGTTGCCTTATAAACCTTTGAGATTGTAGTTTAAAGTAAGTACATTCGAATGTTTAATATGGACATGTTGATTAGTAAATATGATGATACATGTTAGTAGTAATATGGTTTGAATTTGGAATCATGTATGTGTATAAAATAGAATGACACTAAATATTGAATTGAATATAGAATTGTCCATACAGCAATAGTCGCTATAATCGCACTTAGAAATCCTTTAATTTTAATTTGTGAAAAGTGATGATTTAAGAACATATTTTGAAATAACTTGTTTTGGTTGATTTATACACTTCTATAAATGTTTTAAAAAGCAAATTATATGTCTTGAAAAGTTATAGAAAATGCGAACCTGTAACGACCCGCCATCTCGAACCATTCAAATCGACAATAATCCACACATGTCTAACTTGAATTGCTCCAGATAACAGATTGTTAATATATTTATTTGGCATAACTTAGCATATACAGTAAATAAATCAATCACAGAATCACAGACACAGAGTTTACAACAAACAGCGGAAAGATAAACAGTAGTTCATAAATCTACTACAGAAATAACATAGTCTGAAATAGAACACTTCAGAAATCCCAATACACAGAAGTCTCTAGTACAATGCAAATGACAAGTCTTATACATTCAACTAAAAATAACAAAAAGATGAAATAGGTAAGATAGGTCTTCCAAGCGAACTCCAAGCTTCAAAAGATGAGTTTCAGAGCTGTGACACTCCGGCTGACACGAGCGTAAAGAAAACACTCGAATCAGGATTAACATTCTTTTGCAGATAAATCAAGTTCAAGTTAAATGTCATGTAAATGCAATATAACTCAAAGGAATATTGGGATTCCATCCTTTAAGGATCAGATAAACTATCTACATACATAGTACAATATGCTACATATATAATGTCTACAGTAAAGTAAAGTATCAAAATAGCATTAAGGCATTACCTATATCCCCCTTAACACATTTTATATATTCCCATAGTCTATACAGTACCGTAACTCCTCTGTAAACTGGAGGCTATCAGAGGCACTCCATAGGTATGGTACAAACCAAACTCGTAGAAGGCGCGATAAGGCATGTGACAAGGCACGCGAGGCAATGCCGGGGTAGAAATACCAATTGCACTCCCGGACTGGTGGTAACACATAGCAGTTACTACCGTCCACCTCGAGACACACTCCCAATCAAAGGTGTGCACACCAAATCGAATCACAAAAGCAATCGATAAGGTTTCGAAGAAATGCGCCTAATAGGGGGAATGACCCCACTTGGCCCGGTATAGCTCCTGTTTTAGCCACATCAAGCTGACTCATGGGAGCCAGGGCTACGTAAATACCATGCAGAATCGTTCGCCAAACCAGCCTACTTCGTTCTGGAATCTCCACCACGTACACGGTTGTTAAAGTGGTTTTCGGTATTGGTAGAGAGTATGACAATATATGATCCCGATCTCTTTAACAACCAAACGCTTATTTCACACCCTGGTCATTTATAAAATCACTTTATAAATATTTAAATAAAATTTCAAATAAATTAAAATCAAAACGAATATTCAATTGTTATACTATTTAACCTTTAAAGTATTCTTTTAATCACCTTTGTTAAGACAAAATTCTAAATCATTTCCAAATCATTAAGTTCTGAATGGATCTCTATTTAAACTAAATTAACAACCAGTTTAAATAATATATTATATTAAATAAATTAAATGAACATTTTAAAATAATATATATATACATATTAAATAAAATTTAATTTTATACAATTAAAATAAATTAAACTTTTTATTTATCTATTTTAAAATCTTATTTTATATATTTTTGAAAATAAAACTATAAGTATAAATTTACAAATTACTTTTAAATTAAACTCTAAATATTTTCCAAAATCAACCTTTAAGGTTATAAATTTTACAATAATAAACTAGAATACTTAATACTTTTCAAAATCAAACTCATACATTTCCTTTCAATATTTGGAAATCATTTTCAAAAATAGACCAACGATGTCCGTATATAATTTTCTATCCTATGGTCAAGTGATATGGATATTTATCATTTCAATCCGTAATAATTTAATATTTACGGGTGTATATCATTTCAACCCGCAATCCCAAAATTTCAATAATAACTGAAAATCGCTTGGGTTTATCATTTCAACCTATAACGAAGTTCTCCTATTCTAAAGTCCATTCGGGTATGTATCATTTCAACCCATAGTGATTTTGAAATGACCCTCCTATTTCCACCCTAATTTCATAAGGATTTTTTTTTCCTTATTGAGATGATATATAGATATATCATTCATTACAAATATATTTCCCAGGGTCATTTTCTTTCTCCAATAAACAAAATATATCCAGGATCTTTCACAATATAAAAATATTGTTTTAAATCTAAATCATTCCTAACATACATATATGAAGATATCTATGTTATATTCTACTAGAATCAGAGCATGATAATATGTAAGTAGAAATCCTTTTAAATCTATTAAAATGTGAATGATTATGTTAAAGTCTGTATAGTATCAAACTCAGGCTAAAAGAAAGTGGATCCTAAGTGAACTCAAGCAACATCTAGGCGTAATGGAAACGCGCCTAACTTACACATAAGAGGTCACGAGTTCGAGTGCTATGCTGGTCGGTTCAAACCCAATTTTTGTTTTTTTTTCTTTTTATTTTTTCTCCTGTTAACAAAATTGACTGAACCTATTATATACTTTGGCTATGAAACAGATCTGAAAGTTTAATTTAAATCCTTGGTTGCTGGCTTGACCCAGGCTCAAGAAAAATGGCTATGTTAGCCCGGTTCTGGTTTGCATTACTTTGTTACAAAATACCTGCTATATTATTTTCTTTTCAAAGCAACTCAAACCCTTTCTATCAGATTTTATTTTTGACTTGAACATGGATTTTCTTATGCCAGTTCTTTAGATATACATACAAACCACAAATTCTTTCAATCTCAGATTTTCTACCATTATAGCCTAACTGTTCTTGAAGCTTAAAATTCATTTTTCCTTAGTAAAGCATTTAACAAAACAAAGCACATAGTTCAGCTGGGACATATAAGTTCAACAACTACAAAACAACAATTAACCATACATTGGTTTCTCAAAGTAATTTTAAACAATAGGTCTTAATCTAGTTCATCATGAAGGTGTAGTTTACTTCAGCAAAGTCTTTAAAAAATCATAGCATCCAAATCTTAAGCAGTTTAACATCCAAAGCCTGATCAAAGCAATTCCTATTTCCCTGCAAAATCACCATGAACTGCCCCATATGAATATGAGACACCCAATGGTGCATAAACACAAAAGGGTCAGACTATTTGTCTGGTATGAATAATCCAACTGAAAACATGATCTCATTCAATTCTCTTTATAAACAAACTTTACATGAATAAGAAACTCAGTATCTTCCTTATGCTTGTTTTTTTTTCTTTTTGTGAAGCATGTTCCTTCATCTCAGTGTTAACAGATTATTTACACATATAATCACCATGACTTGATTCATAGAAAACAATCATAAGATTCATCCATAAAAAGCACCAAAACAACCAAATACAAACATCAATTCAGTTATTATCCCCTTTTCAACTTTACTGGCCATCAGGGATTTTGCCCAGGCCTCTCCTGAATCTATTCCTAGAATTCATTATCAAATATAACAGGGTCTTTAGCTACTTTCTCCTTTTTAAACACACACTGCCTGGGACATCTCTCTGTTAACCCAGCACACTCAGGCCCCTGGGTACAAACATACCATGTGTGAACTTGCAATATTCCCCTTGCCAAGCTATACTTTGGTAGCCCTAAGATCCCAAGTCCTTAGTTAAATTACTAAGTGTTATTATTATTTTTCATAGCAGTGCTAATCCCTTCTGCATTTCACTTCTTAATCAGAGAAATATAAATAATGCAAGCAACATGTATTCATCCAGAGTTTGGTAAGTTATATTCTCAGAAGCAAACATTTTATCATGAAAGAGGGAGGTGACTTCTTAGCACATTATTTTGCCTATGGGTTTCACTGGATCAAGATGTAAGCATATGGTCCTGAGTAATTTGCTAGATATATATTTTCCCTTACCTCTGGTTCAATCAGATTCATGATCCGGCTAAACCACAAGTATATTTGATTTGGGTATTTCATAAAACCTAGAAGCTCAGCACATGTACCACATTGCACTTCTACATTTTCTTTTGTTTTAATTAATATGAGACATAAGCAACAACACAATGTTACAGCCCATATTTCTTTCTACCTTCAGACCATATACCCACTACTTGAATTCGGGGATTTTTTTATAAACAACTTATAAAGAAAACTTATAAAAGAAATCACTCAGTCTCAAAGCTAACCCATATCTCAGACAAACATTGTAGTTCATGAATCCATGACTCTTATTTTTCTGGGTAAATCAGATAGAGGTTTTACCCTTAAACAAATCATTAACAAACCAAAGTCATCCAATCATAAAGCATAACTTGTAAAAGAAAATTAGTTCAAACTGGCTGCCTCAATATTCAGGTCTTAATGCCAAAGTTTTCAGTGAGGTTACTCACCTTAATCCTTCTTCTTCCTATGCCTTATGAACCCCCTTTTAGTCTTCTGCCTTCTCCTATTTTCTCTGGTTTATGCCTTGTATATTTTTCTTTAGGTTAATGAAGAACAAAAATATATGGTCTTACTATACTAGGCCTTTTATATAAATCTTGGCTGTTACTAGGGTTTATGGACTTACCCAATGTCAGTTCTACCCCATCCCAAACATAGCCTGCCTCTGGTTTGATTCAAGAAAATAAAAGGGTATGTGGTCCTTGTCTTCCTTTCCAGAAATTAGTTCCTCTCTTTTAATTTTCCCTGGTCATGTCATATGCATGACTTCTTATTATTATTATTATTATTATTTTCTTAATAAAAGAGATTACTGAGAATAGATAAAGTGCTTGTTTAGGGACTCATGCCATTTTCATGCAACTTCTGTTTTCTTCCAGAGATTGATTGACTGTATACATGTATAACCTATGTATACCTAAGCCTTTTATTTTTCTTTCTTTCTTTAAATAATTTTAAGTTTATTTCAGCCTAGCTCTTATTTTCTTTGTACTATATTTTATTTAAAGACAAAATTCTATCTTTATGCATATGTATTTCTAAATCAGTTATTTTATTTTATCTATTAATTTCTGCCAAATTTTGTTACACAAAAATCTGTGTGCATGTGTACACTGTCTTGTGCACATGTACATGTTTTATACTTTGTATCTGCAAATCAATTTCCTATTCCAATTTTTCCCAATGCAATTTCAAACAAATACAAACTAAATTAAATCATGAAATTACTCACAAAAATCAGGGTTATCACATATACCCCTCCTTTTAGGAATTGTGTCCCACAATTCTTTCATACTTAACTTAAGTATCACCTCTTCAGAAAAATGAATTTTTCTGATTTCAAAACCATTTTCAAACCAATCACCTATTAAGCACTATGCATATCAACACAAGATAAAAAAAATCACAATGCATATTCAACCAACACATTCATTAGTATGTATATATATATATAGATTTACCTTTTCTTCAATCAAACAGCTGGGGATAATCATTTCTGATTTTATCCTCCACTTCCCATGTGCAATCATTTGGGTCTAGACTCCATTGTACTTTTACTAATTTAATTTCTTTGTTTCTCAATTTCTTGGTTTCTCTAGAAACTATGCCCACTGGTTCCTTTTCATAGATCATTCTAGGATCAATCTGCACATCCTTAGAGGATTCTAGTATTGCTTCCTTATCATGAACCCATCTTCTTAGTTGAGACACATGAAAGACATCATGCATTGCTCTCATTTCTTCTGGCAATTCTAATTTATAGGCTACTGTCCCTATTCTTTCTAGAATTTTATATGGTCCTATATATCTAGGAATCAACTTTCCTTGTTTCCCAAACCTTAGAACCTTTTTCATGGGTGATATCTTGATGAACACATAATCCCCAACATCATATTGTACTGCCTTCCTTCTTTGATCTGCATATTTCTTTTGCCTATCTTGGGCAGAGGCAATTCTTTTTCTGATCAAGGCTACCTTTTCAGAAGTCTCCTTCACATTTTCTGGTCCTAAGACCACTTTTTCTCCAGACTCATGCCAACTTGAAGGTGATAAACATGGCCTTCCATAGAGAGCTTCAAAGGGGGCCATGCCTATGCTACTGTGATGGGTGTTATTGTATGCAAATTCAGCTAGATATATGTAATCTTCCCAGCTTCCTCCCCAATCCAATACACATGCTCTCAACATGTCTTCAAGCAATTTGTTCACAATCTCTGTTTGACCATCAGATTGAGGATGGTATGCTGTACTCAAACATAAATCAGTCCCCATTGCCTTGTGAAAACTCTGCCAAAATTTTGAAGTGAAGATGGTATCTCTATCACTCACTATAGTCTTTGGTATACCATGCAGTCTGACTACTTCTTTAATAAACAACTGGGCTAGGGTATTAGCATTTCTTTCTGATTTCACTGGTATAAAGTGGGCTGACTTGGTTAACCTATCAACCATTACCCAAATACTATCATTTCCCCTCCTAGTTCTAGGCAAACCATCAATAAAATCCATTGATATGTCTTCCCATTTCCACTGTGGTATTTGTAAAGGTTGAAGCATTCCTGAGGGTTTTTGATACTCAGCCTTCACCTGCTGGCAAACCATACATTTTGATACATAGGTTGCCACTGCACTCTTCATACCACTCCACCAATAATCTCTCTTGAGGTTGTGATACATTCTTGTGCTTCCTGGGTGTATAGTATATTTGCTTTTGTGGTAAGCATCCAAAATTTCTTGCTTCAACTCATCCATTGCTGGAACACATATTCTTTCTCCTTTCTTCAGATGGCCCTGATCATCCAACTGAAAACCTTCTACTGTCTCACCATTTAATATTTGTGTCTTCTTTCCAAATAAAAATGGATCTTGGTTTTGTAGCATTGCAACTTTATTTTTCAATTCTGATCCCAGAGTAATAAAACTTAATTTTCCCATTTCTACCTTCCCACTGCATAAGCTCATGTTTTCTATGTTATCACTTTTTATCTCTGAATCAATTAATAATGATAAAGTGTTAAACTCTTCTATCATTAATCTAGCCACTTTAGCATGTTGTCTACTTAGGGCATCTGCTACTTTATTAGCCTTACCTGGTGTGTAAAATATTTCAAAATCATATGAGGCTAAGAGTTCAATCCATCTTTGCTGCCTCATATTTAATTCTTTTTGTGAAAACAAATATTTGAGTGATTTATGGTCTGTATATACTTCAAATTTTGCCCCTAACAAGTAGTGTCTCCATAGCTTAAGGGCATACACTACAGCAGCCAATTCAAGGTCATGAGTAGCATACCTTACTTCACTTGATTTCAACTGCCTAGAAGCATAAGCTATTACCTGATGTTGTTGCATCAACACTGCTCCAAGCCCTTGTCCACTTGCATCAGTATACACCACCAAGTTTTCATTTCCCTCAGGTACTTTAAGAATTGGAGCTTGTACCAGTGCTTCTTTTAATTTCCCAAAGGCATTTTCACATTCCTCAGTCCAAGTGAACACTTGATTTTTCCTAGTCAATCTGGTTAATGGAATTGAGATTTTTGCAAAATCTTTTATAAATCTTCTATAGTAACCAGCCATTCCCATGAATGATCTGACTTCAGTGACATTAGTAGGCCTTTTCCAAGCTTGCACTGCAATGACTTTATTGGAGTCCACAGCTATTCCTTTTTCTGATATAATATGGCCTAGAAAGTTCACTTCATTCTGCCAAAAAGTGCATTTTGAAAACTTTGCTTTCAAGTCTTCCTGTCTCAATTTCTCAAATACTATATGCAAATGGTTCTCATGCTCTCTAACTGACTTAGAATAAATTAGTATATCATCAATAAATATTAATACAAACTTATCCAAGTATTCTCTGAAAATCCTATTCATCAAATCAACAAAATAGGAAGGAGCATTTGTTAAGCCAAATGGCATCACCAAAAATTCATAAAGTCCATATCTGGTGTTAAAGGCTGTATACTTAATGCTTTCCTCTTCTACTTTCATCTGATGAAAGCCTGAAGCTAAATCAAGCCTGGAGAATATCTTTGCAGCACTCAATTGATCAAAGAGATCATCAATTCTTGGTAAGGGGTATTTATTTTTAACTGTGACTTTATTTAATTCCCTATAGTCAATACATAATCTCAGGGATCCATCATGTTTCTTAACAAAGACTACTGGTGCTCCCCATGATGAGCTACTGGGTCTAATAAAACCTTTTTCTTCTAGTTCAACTAATTGCTTTTTCAACTCCATCAATTCCTTAGGCCCCATTCTGGTTGGTCTTTTAACCACTGGGCTAGCTCCTGGAATTATTCTAATTGAAAATTCAACTGGCCTGTGATTAGGAACTCCTCTTACTTCCCCAAACACATCATCATATTGATTAACTATGGGGATCTCTTCTAATGCAGGCATGGGTTTTTCATTTGACAATGCAGAAAGGTTGGCTATACTTCTATTTTTGTTTGCCTCACAAAGAACGATTATTCTTTGTCCATCAGAAACCTTCAATGATATGGTGGATGTCTCCATATTTATGATAGCCTTATATCTACTGAACCAATCAACTCCTAAAATAATTCCTATGTCTGGATATTGCAACACATATAGGTTTGACTCAAACACATGTCCTCCTATATTTAATCCCAGTTGCATGCACATCATACCCATGACACATGAACTACCTATAGGGCTTCTAATTAGCAGTGGTTTATCAACAATCATACAGTTCAATTTTAATTGTTGTGCAATATCATGAGAGATCAATGAGTGTGTAGCCCCTGTATCATATACTACTGTTAAAGGTATTGAATGGATAAGCAAAGTACCTTCAACTTGACCATGCTTTTCAACATTTGATCCCTCAGCTGCCTTGCCTTTCCCTTCCAAAGCCCCTAATTTTCCTTGCTTAAAATCTGGGCAGTTCCTCTTTATGTGACCTTCCTTCCCACAATGGTGACAATTGAAGGATGCTGGTCTAGGATTGGTGCACCTATTTTTCATGTGCCCTTCTTGTCCACAGTTGTAACAAGTGATCCTCTTCTTAACTTCAGCAGTTCTAGCTTCTTCTGGTTTCTTGGTGGAAGTTATGTCTGTTTTCTTTTTATCATAAGGGTGAAATTTACCCTTTCCCTTCTTGTTTTGATTATTTTTGAATGCCCTGAAATTCTCTCTTGCTTTATCATGTTGTTCAATGCTCAGAGTCAAATCCAAAACTTGATCAAAAGTTTTATCCTTATATGGTAGCATGGCTCTACTAAGGCTAGAGTTCAACCCTTGGATATATCTGCCATTCTTAGCTTCCTCAGTAGTGATGAGCACTGCACCATACTTTGCCAATGATTCAAACTTCTGAGTGTACTCAGTGACACTCATAGTCCCTTGCCTCAATTTGATGAATTCCTCCAGTAAAGACTCCTTAGCTGATGTAGGGATAAATCTGCCTTCCAACATTGCTTTAAATTGATCCCATGTTACTTCTCCTTCAGGTCTTCCAGCTATGATAACCTCCCACCAATCCAAAGCTGCTCCTCTCAATTGCCTGGATGCAATTTGCCTCTTCCTTTGGTCTTCAACTTGCATGTCTGCAAAGATTCTTTCCAAAATTCTAAGCCAATTTTGAACCCCCATAACTCCTTCTGTGCCATCAAAGGTTTTGCCTCCAAGATTGGTAAAAGTCTTGAGTAGTTTGGAAAGTTCCTCATGTGGATTTTCCTGCCTGTTGCCTACTCCATCTCTTATGGCCCTCATGAATTCTTGCACATTCACCATAGGTGGTTCACTTGTTCCTACATTTTGATGTCTGGGTCCTACCATAGCTCTATGGATATAACACTTAGGTTAGTCTGTTTTGCCTAATACTCTATAGATTAATTCATTTTAATTTATCACTTAATCTGTCATAATAGATATCAATAGTGTAAATAAGAAAAAAAACAAAACATCCAAAGCAGTAAACACTTTTATACATCCAATGCAAACAAATTCATACAAAAATTTTTGCTATGTTATTTAACAACATAGCTCTGATACCAACTGAAATGACCCTCCTATTTCCACCCTAATTTCATAAGGATTTTTTTCCTTATTGAGATGATATATAGATATATCATTCATTACAAATATATTTCCCAGGGTCATTTTCTTTCTCCAATAAACAAAATATATCCAGGATCTTTCACAATATAAAAATATTGTTTTAAATCTAAATCATTCCTAACATACATATATGAAGATATCTATGTTATATTCTACTAGAATCAGAGCATGCTAATATGTAAGTAGAAATCCTTTTAAATCTATTAAAATGTGAATGATTATGTTAAAGTCTGTATAGTATCAAACTCAGGCTAAAAGAAAGTGGATCCTAAGTGAACTCAAGCAACATCTAGGCGTAATGGAAACGCGCCTAACTTACACATGAGAGGTCACGAGTTCGAGTGCTATGCTGGTCGGTTCAAACCTAATTTTTGTTTTTTTTTCTTTTTATTTTTTCTCCTGTTAACAAAATTGACTGAACCTATTATATACTTTGGCTATGAAATAGATCTGAAAGTTTAATTTAAATCCTTGGTTGCTGGCTTGACCCAGGCTCAAGAAAAATGGCTATGTTAGCCCTGTTCTGGTTTGCATTACTTTGTTACAAAATACCTGCTATATTATTTTCTTTTCAAAGCAACTCAAACCCTTTCTATCAGATTTTATTTTTGACTTGAACATGGATTTTCTTATGCCAGTTCTTTAGATATACATACAAACCACAAATTCTTTCAATCTCAGATTTTCTACCATTATAGCCTAACTGTTCTTGAAGCTTAAAATTCATTTTTCCTTAGTAAAGCATTTAACAAAACAAAGCACATAGTTCAGCTGGGACATATAAGTTCAACAACTACAAAACAACAATTAACCATACATTGGTTTCTCAAAGTAATTTTAAACAATAGGTCTTAATCTAGTTCATCATGAAGGTGTAGTTTACTTCAGCAAAGTCTTTAAAAAATCATAGCATCCAAATCTTAAGCAGTTTAACATCCAAAGCCTGATCAAAGCAATTCCTATTTCCCTGCAAAATCACCATGAACTGCCCCATATGAATATGAGACACCCAATGGTGCATAAACACAAAAGGGTCAGACTATTTGTCTGGTATGAATAATCCAACTGAAAACATGATCTCATTCAATTCTCTTTATAAACAAACTTTACATGAATAAGAAACTCAGTATCTTCCTTATGCTTGTTTTTTTTTCTTTTTGTGAAGCATGTTCCTTCATCTCAGTGTTAACAGATTATTTACACATATAATCACCATGACTTGATTCATAGAAAACAATCATAAGATTCATCCATAAAAAGCACCAAAACAACCAAATACAAACATCAATTCAGTTATTATCCCCTTTTCAACTTTACTGGCCATCAGGGATTTTGCCCAGGCCTCTCCTGAATCTATTCCTAGAATTCATTATCAAATATAACAGGGTCTTTAGCTACTTTCTCCTTTTTAAACACACACTGCCTAGGACATCTCTCTGTTAACCCAGCACACTCAGGCCCCTGGGTACAAACATACCATGTGTGAACTTGCAATATTCCCCTTGCCAAGCTATACTTTGGTAGCCCTAAGATCCCAAGTCCTTAGTTAAATTACTAAGTGTTATTATTATTTTTCATAGCAGTGCTAATCCCTTCTGCATTTCACTTCTTAATCAGAGAAATATAAATAATGCAAGCAACATGTATTCATCTAGAGTTTGGTAAGTTATATTCTCAGAAGCAAACATTTTATCATGAAAGAGGGAGGTGACTTCTTAGCACATTATTTTGCCTATGGGTTTCACTGGATCAAGATGTAAGCATATGGTCCTGAGTAATTTGCTAGATATATATTTTCCCTTACCTCTGGTTCAATCAGATTCATGATCTGGCTAAAACACAAGTATATTTGATTTGGGTATTTCATAAAACCTAGAAGCTCAGCACATGTACCACATTGCACTTCTACATTTTCTTTTGTTTTAATTAATATGAGACATAAGCAACAACACAATGTTATAGCCCATATTTCTTTCTACCTTCAGACCATATACCCACTACTTGAATCCGGGGATTTTTTTATAAACAACTTATAAAGAAAACTTATAAAAGAAATCACTCAGTCTCAAAGCTAACCCATATCTCAGACAAACATTGTAGTTCATGAATCCATGACTCTTATTTTTCTGGGTAAATCAGATAGAGGTTTTACCCTTAAACAAATCATTAACAAACCAAAGTCATCCAATCATAAAGCATAACTTGTAAAAGAAAATTAGTTCAAACTGGCTGCCTCAATATTCAGGTCTTAATGCCAAAGTTTTCAGTGAGGTTACTCACCTTAATCCTTCTTCTTCCTATGCCTTATGAACCCCCTTTTAGTCTTCTGCCTTCTCCTATTTTCTCTGGTTTATGCCTTGTATATTTTTCTTTAGGTTAATGAAGAACAAAAATATATGGTCTTACTATACTAGGCCTTTTATATAAATCTTGGCTATTACTATGGTTTATGGACTTACCCAATGTCAGTTCTACCCCATCCCAAACATAGCCTGCCTCTGGTTTGATTCAAGAAAATAAAAGGGTATGTGGTCCTTGTCTTCCTTTCCAGAAATTAGTTCCTCTCTTTTAATTTTCCCTGGTCATGTCATATGCATGACTTATTATTATTATTATTATTATTATTTTCTTAATAAAAGAGATTACTGAGAATAGATAAAGTGCTTGTTTAGGGACTCATGCCATTTTCATGCAACTTCTGTTTTCTTCCATAGATTGATTGACTGTATACATGTATAACCTATGTATACCTAAGCCTTTTATTTTTCTTTCTTTCTTTAAATAATTTTAAGTTTATTTCAGCCTAGCTCTTATTTTCTTTGTACTATATTTTATTTAAAGACAAAATTCTATCTTTATGCATATGTATTTCTAAATCAGTTATTTTGTTTTATCTATTAATTTCTGCCAAATTTTGTTACACAGAAATCTGTGTGCATGTGTACACTGTCTTGTGCACATGTACATGTTTTATACTTTGTATCTGCAAATCAATTTCCTATTCCAATTTTTCCCAATGCAATTTCAAACAAATACAAACTAAATTAAATCATGAAATTACTCACAAAAATCAGGGTTATCACAGATTTCTAAACTAAGAGAACTTGCAGAGTGAGAATAATAACATAACATATCAATTACTAGCAAAATACTTAACATATAACAGTGTCATAAGTGATCAAATCTAAATAACAACTTATCATATTTAATAGTTAATAGCTAGCAATTCAGTTTTAACAGTACATTTAAATTGCCATTTCCTATGAAGTCAATTTAATGAGCATAAGAACATTAATCGTGAGTGATTGCTCGCCTTTCATGGCTAGAGACCGATGGAAAATAACTACGAACAAAGAACAATGCAACGGACACTGGCACAAATCAGGCACGACAAATCAATTAGCTGCGACAAGCACGAAACAGATTTTAGCATAATAAAATCGATGGAAACAAAATAAATATATATATATTTCGATGCGAAATATATGTATATACACTTTTGTATAAAGATAATTATATTTACATCATATAAAATTCCCTACCAAATTTCAAAAGTGGCATATACCACAATTTCAAAAGTGCTATTGATATATATGTGAAGTATATATATCATCCATAGGCTCGGTTACAAACACATGTCTTTGTTCCCTGATATATATGCTCTACATATATATACATCACCAAAGTTTCTAAATGACAAAGCCTAGACTTACTGCTTATGTGAACACGTATAGGCATTTAAACAATAAATATTTTCTATACTTGTCGAATATATAAATATATATATATATATGATATATATCATATATAGACCCAGATACACGCACGTACACCTCCACCCATATATTTATATTCGGCCTATATATGTACCGCATATATATGGCATAACACATAGTTTCAAATCAAAATTGAGGAAATGTGTAAATATATATATATGGTACGAAAGGTTTAATTAAAACAATATATATAACATGTAAGGAGGCAAGCCTTGTCAGAGCAATATATAATTCTGACAACAAGCAGATATATGGGCATATATAATTAACATATATAAACTTGTATTCAAAAGATTGATAACTACCGCTGCCCTATATATATGTAATATATGTATACGACACAAACAATTTATCTATATACTCGCGCATATCAAATAATAACAGAGGAGAGGTGGAGCAAAATCAACGCACAAAGTAATCACTAAAATCATAAAATTTCACAGAGCAGTAAATCCAAAGCTTGGAATAAAAGAGAAAAAAATATAGGGCCCTTGACTGATGTATATACATTGCGCGTATGTATATACAAAGTCGAGAAGAAAACTATCAGGCAATGGGTTACTTGCGGCAAGCTTTGGGTTCTCAGGGAAAAGGCACGGTCAGGGGAAAGCGGGTCAAGTGTAGCGGCTGCACGGGTCAGGGAGATGGCACATGGTTCTAGGTTTGAATGGTAGGCGCGGGGTTTGGGTTGACATGGTGGCTTCAGGTGGGCAAATGGTGGTAGGCGTACGGCCTCGGGTTGGGCGGATGGTGATAAAGGAGGTTAGGCGAAGTGGAGAGGGTGAGCTTGGGGCGGACTCGGGTCAGGGGAGGAATTGCATGGGTGCAGCTTTGGGGCAAAGGAGGAAGGCTTCGGTTTTTGAAGAGGAAAACGTGGAAGGAGCTTCGGCAGAGAAAAAAAGAAATAGAAGAGGAATTTGCTAGAGGAGAAGCAGGATTACAGGAAGAGGAACCGAAAAAGGATAAAAATGGACGGACCTCGAGTGATAGTATAACAAAGGTAAAAGGTAGAAATGCATATATATACTAGAAAAATAGCAAATGTAATATCAACGGTCGGGCTTTGATTCAAATGGAGAATTTAAAGCAATTTATTATTATGGTCCGGGCTGCACGTTTCAAATTTGAAAAGCAAGGAAATCCAAAAGTCACAATTTATGGTACCGATACGACGCACCGTTTTATCGTTTCCGTCGCGTACCGAACCTCAAAATACAAAAATAAATATACTATTGAGATCAGCACAATGAGGTGAATAAAATGGTTTACAGATATCAATGATATGATCAAATTTTAAAAACTCGAATTTTCGTTGCCAAAAATGCTGTTAAAACGCAGAAAATAAGAAAAACGGAGCTGTAGAAGTCCGAATTTTGCCAAAACGAATTACGACGTCTTTCTCAAAAAATGAATTACATTTTTATTATATAAAAATATTCAATTTTCGAAAATATTTAAATTTCACCAATTAAACTAATTAAATTCATAATTTAAATTTCACAAATAAATTAACTTTAATATTTTCCAATAAAAATTTACCAATTACTATAATTAAATAGACGCGTTTCAAATATCAATAAATTTTATTTCATAATTTTATTATTTAAATTTCAAGAAAATTTTAGTTAATTACGTTATAAAACGGTTAAAATTCCCGGGTCATTACACTCTCCCACACTCGAAACTTTTCGTCCCCGATAAGAAACGAGCTAGGAGAATAGGAACAACAGAAGGATAGGATAAATTCAAACGAGTAGTACCTGAGTCAAATAATTCAGGATTTGAAGCACGCATGGATTCCTCGGTTTCCCAGGTGCAATCCCGATCATCCGTACTCCACTGTACTTTAACTAGACCGACAAATTTCCTTCGAAGCTGCTTCGTACCTCTATCGACAATATGAAGTGGCTTCCTCTCGATGGTGAGATTTGGCTCAACGTCCAAATTCTCTAATAAATCTGGCTGAACAATCAAAGATGGATCATGGAGATATCTGCGAAGGTGAGATATGTGAAACACGTTGTGTACACCTGCCAGTTTCTCTGGAAAATCAACTTTATAAGCCAAAGGACCAACTCTTTCCAAAATGTAAAAAGGACCAATGAACCTGGGAGCAAGCTTCCCTCTTCGGCCAAAACGAACCACATTCTTCAACGGTGAGATCTTGAGAAAGATCTGGTCACCCACTGAAAATTCCAAATCCCTCCTACGCCTATCTGCATACTTCTTCTGTCTATCCTAAGTAATCTTCATCTTCCTTCTAATCTCTTCAACCTTCTCAGATGCTTCTAGAATCATATCAGGCCCAAGAACCAAGCGATCACTGGACTCAATCCAACAAGATGGAGATTTGCAGGATCATCTGTAAAGGGCAGCAAATGGAGACATATCGATACTTGCCTGAATTCAAAGGATTGGGATTAATAGATAGATTAAGCTTAAGAAGATTCGGATTCAAAGATATAGTTTTACATGATAACTGTTATTATAGGTGAATTCATCGAGATGGAGATGATCTCCTAAGATCCTTCATAGTCAAGAACACAAGCACGAAGAAGATCTTCTAAAATCTGATTCAACCTTTCCGTCTGACTATCAGTCTGAGGATGATAAGACGTACTAAGGTTCAAACGAGTACCCAAAGCTTCCTGAAAAGCTTTCCAGAACTTGTTGGTAAAGATAGGGTCACGATCACAAACAATGCTAGAAGGAACACCATGGAGACGGACAATCTCCCTCATATAGATCTCAGCTAAGCTCGAAGCAGTTCGATTTGACTTGACCAGAATAAAATGGACTGACTTGGTCAATCGATCTACAACAACCCAAATACTATCATTACCCCTTCTAGTCCTCGGTAAACCATCAATAAAATCCATAGAGACCTGATCCCACTTCCAAATGGGAATCTCAAGGGGTTGCAGCAATCCGACAGTCTGTTGGTGATCAGCCTTAACCCACTGACAAGTGGCACATCTACTAACAAAGATAGAAATGTCCCGCTTCATACCATTCCACCAATACAACTTCTTCATACCCTGAAACATCTTCCTAACACCTGGATGAATGAAGAGCCTGGATTGATGATTCTCTCAAAGAACTTCTTGTCTCAAACCATCAACATTTGGAACACAAATCCACCCATTTATCCTCAAAACTCCATTCTGATCAATATGTGCTCCCAACTCATTCTGATCATCACCTTCCCTACCCTGAATATTCTCCTTCATATGCCTAAGCATCGCATCCTTATCCTGCTTAGCTGCAATACGATCCAAAAGAGATGGAGAAACCACAATCTGACACAACAAGGCTTTCTTCCGACTCAAACCATCAGCCACAACATTGCCTTTCCCAGGGGTATAGTTGATGTCAAGGTCATAAGATGCTAAGAACTCAAGCCATCGAACTTGCCTCTGGTTTAATTCCTTCTGGTTGAAGATATGCTTAAGAGATTGGTGATCGGTGAAAAGCTCAAACTTGGTTCCCAACAGGTGGTGCCTCCACAACTTCAAAGCAAACACAATATCAAGCAACTCTAAATCATGGGTAGCATAGTTAGCTTTGTGGGATTTCAACTGACGGCTAGCATAAGCTATGACCTTCCCATCTTGCATCAACACAGCACCCAATCCTTCCTTATTAGCATCGGTATAAACCGAAAATTCCCCATCCCCATTTGGAACGGTGAGAACAGGAGCAGAGGTAAGCTTTTTCTTCAACTCTTTAAATGCAATTTCACACTTCTCATTCCAATTAAATTTTGCTTTCTTATGAGTCAAAGCAGTGAGACGTGCAGCTATACGGACAAAATTATCTAGAAATCTCCAATAATACCCAGCAAGACCCTGAAAACAACGGATATCAGTCGGAGTCTTAGGTGTCTCCCAATCCTGGAAAAGGATAAGGGAATAAGTTCAAAGATAGATAAGATGAATTGAATTCAAAAGAGAAAAAATGATAAACTTACATTAATCGCGGCGACCTTAACCGGGTCAACCGAGACTCCTTTCTTAGAAACAATGTGCCCAAGGAATCGGACTTCGTCTCTCCAAAAATGGCACTTAGAAAATTTGGCTTTCAACTGATGTTCCCCAAGAGTGCAAAGAACATAGCCCAAGTGAGATTCATGTTCCTTCTTTGACTTAGAGAAGACAAGAATATCATCAACGAAGACCAAAACAAACTTGTTGAGAACATCATGGAAAACGCGATTCATAAGGTCGACAAAGAAGGCAGGAGCATTAGTTAATCCAAAAGGCATAACTAACCATTCATAAAAACCATTTTCCGTTCGGAAAGCAGTCTTGGGAATGCTTTCCTCAACAACACAAAGCTAGTGGAAACCGGTGGCAAGATCAAGTTGAGAGAATACTTTAGCTCCATAGAACAGATCGAACATATCATTGATGCGAGGCATCAGATATGAGTTCTTGAGGGTAAGTTTATTCAGCTCTCTATAATCCACACACATCCTCAGAGAACCATCAGATTTGGTGACAAAGACCACAACAGCACCCCATTCAGAAAAGTTTTGCCTAATCAAACCCTTAGAGAACAAGTCCTCAATTTGCTTCTTTAACTCAACCTTCTCTTTGGGTGCCATCCGTCTGGGAGGGGGAACAACTGGTCGGGCACCAGGAATAAAATCAATGTGGAATTCAATTTCCCGCTTAGGAGGCAGAGAAGTGACTTCGCCAAATACATCGGGAAAGCCCTTGACAACATGGGTGGAGTCAAGATCACTAGGCTGAGCATCAAGAGAAGAGATAAAGCTGCCTGCAAAATCTTGAGGCATTCGACATTCAATCATGAAAGGATTGCCCTGGTCGTCCATAAGGGAAACAGTCCGGGCTTTACAGGAAATGATAGCATCATAGCGCTTTAACCAATCACCTCCAGGTAAAATATCAAATGCATCGAAACCCAAAACATAGAAATCTCCGATGAATCGATGTAAGTTGTAAAGGAATTTCGCTCCTTTACAAATCATATAGAGATTGGCGGGGCCGCCGATGGGATTAGTTACACGAAATGATGAAGTCGCCAATTAAGGTTGCAGAATACGCTCAAATTTGTTACAGAGATCAACAGATATGAAACTATGAGATGCACTAGTGTCGAATAAAACATGAACAGGAAAACCATGCAAAGTAAAAGAACTCTGAAGGGTACCTTGGTTATCACTGGCAGGTGGTGGAGTAAGAGGAGTGGAAGAAGTCATGGAAAAGACTCCAGATGTATTGCCTCTCTGACGCAAGGGACAATCGTTCTTGAAATGGCCAGGCTGCAAACAGACATGGCAGAGGTTATTCCTGGTGACCTGAGGTGGAGGAATAGCGGCACCGGCAAAAGACGGGCAACTGTTGACATAGCGACCCTATTGGTCGCACTTGAAACAAGTGATGGAAGATAGGTCAAGAGATCGCTTTTGAGGAGCATATCCAATACCATGAGTATCCTGCCACTTCTTCTTCTGCTGCTGGAAGTTGGGCTTCCTTTTCTTAGAACCACTGGATGTGCCCTGAGATGCAAAAACTGCCTGCTTACCCTTTGAAGTAGGATTCTCGAATCTGGTGGCCATATCCATCAGAGAAGTGAAGGTTCCGTGAACATGACTAATCAAGCAGTCATAATACTCTGGGAGAGCACCATGAATGAACTTCTCGTTCTTCTTGAGCTGAGTGTCAATCAAACTGGGACCAAACTTGGAAAGCTCATTGAACTTCCTCTCATACTCAGCAAAAGTCATGTCTCCTTGCTCAAGATCCATGAATGCCCTATACAACTGAGATTTCCCAGCTTCAGGCATCCATTTTGCCACAAAAGCATCCCTGAAAAGAAGGGGTTCAAGATAAGACAAAGATAAAGGAGATAAATGTCAAGGAAATAGATTCGACGGAAATAATCTAGGAAAGACAACTAAGAACTCACCTTAACTGCTACCAAGTGATATTAGCCTCAACAGTCTGAGCGGTAACAGATTCCCACCAATCCTCGGTGAACTCCTGTAACTGCCAAGTAGCTAAATGATGCATCTGGGCATCGGTGATCTCATGTCCAGCGAAAATCCTCTCAAGAATCTTCAGCCATTGCTAAGCCTCAATAATACTCTCTGCTCCAGTGAACTTAGTACCTCCCAACTGAGAATACTCCTTACAAAGCTGAGTGAATCTAACAGGCTGAACATGTGCGACAACAGGAGCAACAAAAGGTGGTGGGGCAAGGGCAACTAGTGGTGCAGGAGAATTTCCACGACCCCTACCATGGACATTCCTACGGTTACTCATCTGGAAAAGCCAAGAATTAACTTTAGAACAACGACAGAGTTCCTAAATGTCGAAAGAAATCCTAATCGAAGGGAATCTTTAACTAAGAATCTCAAGTACGAACGAATATGTAACTGAGATTAATTCAACTCATTCTAGGGTATTACTACCCTATCACTAATGAGTTTCACTCCATATGTTAAGTTTGCCAAAACCAGAGCTCTGATACCAACTGTAACGACCCGCCATCTCGAACCATTCAAATCGACAATAATCCACACATGTCTGACTTGAATTGCTCTAGATAACAGATTGTTAATATATTTATTTGGCATAACTTAGCATATACAGTAAATAAATCAATCACAGAATCACAGATACAGAGTTTACAACAAACAGCGGAAAGATAAACAGTAGTTCATAAATCTACTACAGAAATAACATAGTTTGAAACAGAACACATCAGAAATCCCAATACATAGAAGTATCTAGTACAAAGCAAATGACAAGTCTGATACATTCAATTGAAAATAATAGAAATAAACAGAAAGATGAAATAGACAAGATAGGTCTTCCAAGCGAACTCCAAGCTTCAAAAGATGAGTTTCAGAGCTGTGACACTCAGACTGACCCGAGCGTAAAGCAAAACAA
Source organism: Allium fistulosum (assembly GCA_030737815.1). Taxonomy (NCBI): domain Eukaryota; kingdom Viridiplantae; phylum Streptophyta; class Magnoliopsida; order Asparagales; family Amaryllidaceae; genus Allium; species Allium fistulosum. The sequence continues at coordinate 635,832,399 of CM060907.1, read as the reverse complement.
AACACTAGAATCAGGATTAACATTCTTATGCAGATAAATCAAGTTCAAGTGAAATGTCAAGTAAATGCAATATAACTCAAAGGAATGTTGGGATTCCATCCTTTAAGGATCAGATAAACTACCTACATACATAGTACAATACGCTACATATATAATGTCTATAGTAAAGTAAAGTATCAAAATAGCGTTAATGCATTACCCATATCCCCCTTAACACATTTTATATATTCCCATAGTCTATATAGTACCGTAACTCCTCCGTAAACTAGAGGCTATCAGAGGGCACTCCATAGGTATGGTACAAACCAAACTCGTAGAAGGCGCGATAAGGCATGTGACAAGGCACGCAAGGCAAAGCCGGGGTAGATATACCAATTGCACTCCAGGAATGGTGGTAACACATAGCAGTTACTACCGCCCACCTCGAGGCACACTTCCAATCAATGGTGTGCACACCAAATCGAATCACAAAAGCAATCGATAAGGTTTCGAAGAAATGTGCCTGATAGGGGGAATGACCCCACTTGGCCCGGTATAGCTCCTATTTTAGCCACATCAAGCCAACTCACGGGAGCCAGGGCTACGTAAATACCCTACAGAATCATTCGCCAAACCATCCAACTTCGTTCTGGAATCTCCACCACGTACACGGTTGTTAAAGTGGTTTTCGGTATTGGCAGAGAGTATGACAATATTTGATCCCGGTCTCTTTAACAACCAAACGCTTATTTCACACCATGGTCATTTATAAAATCACTTTATAAATATTTAAATAAAATTTCAAATAAATTAAAATCAAAATGAATATTCAATTGTTATACTATTTAACCTTTAAAGTATTCCTTTAATCACTTTTGTTAAGACAAAATTCTAAATCATTTCCAAATCATTAAGCTCTGAATGGATCTCTATTTAAATTAAATTAACAACCAGTTCAAATAATATATTATATTAAATGAATTAAATGAACCTTTTAAAATAATATATATATTAAATAAAATTTAATTTTATACAATTAAAATAAATTAAACTTTTTATTTATCTATTTTAAAATCTTATTTTATATATTTTTGAAAATAAAACTATAAGTAAAATTTTACAAATTACTTTTAAATTAAACTCAAAATATTTTCCAAAATCAACCTTTAAGGTTATAAATTTTACAATAATAAACTAGAATACTTAATACTTTTCAAAATCAAGCTCATACATTTCCTTTCAATATTTGGAAATCATTTTCAAAAATAGACCAACGATGTCTGTATATAATTTTCTATCCTATGGTCAAGTGATACAGATATTTATCATTTTAATCTGTAATAATTTAATATTTACGGGTGCATATCATTTCAACCCACAATCCTAAAATTTCAATAATAACTGAAAATCGCTTAGGTTTATCATTTCAACCCATAACGGAGTTCTCCTATTCTAAAGTCTGTTCGGGTATGTATCATTTCAACACATAGTGATTTCTAAACTAAGGAAACTTGCAGAGTGAGAACAATAACATAACAATTACTGGCAAAATACTTAACATATAACAGTGTCATAAGTGATCAGATTTAAATAACAACTTATCATATTTAATAGTTAACAGCTTGCAATTCAGTTTTAACAGTACATTTTAATTGCCATTTCTTATGGAGTCAATTTAATGAGCATAAGAACATTAATCGTGAGTGATTGCTCACCTATCGTGGCTAGAGAATGATGGAAAATAACTACGGACAAAGAACAATGCAATGGACACTGGCACAAATCAAGCACGACAAATCAATTAGCTGCGACAAGCACGAAATAGATTTTAGCACAATAAAATCGATGGAAACAAATATATATATATATATATATTCTGATGTGAAATAAATGTATATACACATTTTTTTAGAAAGACAATTATATTTACAACATATAAAATTCCATACCAAATTTCAAAAGTGGCATATACCACAATTTCAAAAGTGCCGTTGATATATATATATGAAGTATATATCATCCATAGGCTCGGTTACAAACACATGTCTTTGTTCCGTGATATATATGCTCGGTATATATATACATCACCAAAGTTTCTAATAGACAAAGCCTAGACTTACTGCTTATGTGAACACGAATAGGCATTTAAAGAATAAATATATTCTATACTTGCCAAAAATATATATATGATATATATCATATATAGACCCAGATACAAGCACATACACCTCCACCCATATATACATAATCGGCCTATATATGTACCGCATATATATGGCACAACATATAGTTTCAAATCAAAACAAAGGAAATGTGTAAATATATATGGTAAAAAAGGTTTAATTAAAACAATATATATAACATGTAAGGAGGCAAGCCTTGTCAGAGCAATATATAATTCTGACAACAAGCAGATATATGGGCACATATAATTAACATATATAAACTTGTATTCAAAAGATTGATAACTGCTGCCACCCCATATATATGTATACGACACAAACAATTTATCTATATACTCGTGCATATCAAATAATAACAGAGGAGAGGTTGACCAAAATCAACGCACATAGTAATCACTAAAATCATAAAATTTCACAGAGCGGTAAATCCAAAGCTTGGAAGAAAAGAGAAAAAAAATATAAGGCCCCTGACCGATGTATATATATTACGCGTATGTATATACAAAGTCAAGAAGAAAACTGTGAGGCAATGGGTTACTTGCGGCAAGCTTTGGGTTCTCAGGGCAAAGGCGCGGTCAGGGGAAAGCGGGTCAAGTGTAGCGGTTGCATGGGTCAAGGAGATGGCACGTGGTTCTGGGTTTGAATAGTAGGCGCAGGGTTTGGGTTGACATGGTGGCTTCAGGTGGGCGAATGGTAGTCGGCGTGCGGCCTCAGGTGGGGCGGATGGTGGTAGAGGAGGTTAGGCAAAGTGGAGAGGGTGAGCTTGGGGGAGGAATTGCACGGGTGCGGCTTTGGGGCAAAGGAGGAAGGCTTCGGTTTTTGAAGAGGAAAACGTGGAAGGAGCTTCGGTAGAGAAAAAGAAGAAAAAGAAGAAGAATTTGCTAGAGGAGAAGAAGGATTACAGGAAGAGGAACCAAAAAAGGAAAAAAAAGGATGTACCTCGAGTGACAGTATAGCAAAGGTAAAAGGTAGAAATGAATATATATACTAGAAAAATAGAAAATGTAATATCAACGGTCAAGCTTTGATTCAGCTGGAGAATTTAAAGCAATTTATTATTATGGTCCGGGCCGCACGTTTCAAATTTGAAAAGCAAGGAAATCCAAAAGTCACAATTTATGGTACTGATACGACGCATCGTTTTATCGTTTCCATCGCGTACTAGACCTCAAAATACAAAAATAAACATACTGTTGAGATCAGCACAACGAGGCAAATAGAATGGTACACAGATATCAGTGATACGATCAAATTTTAAAAACTCGAATTTTCGCTGCCAAAAATGCTGTTAAAACGCAGAAAATAAGAAAAACGGAGCTGTAGAAGTCCGAATTTTGCCAAAACGAATTACGAAGCCTTTCTTAGAAAATGAATTACATTTTTATTATATAAAAATATTCAGTTTTCGAATATTTAAATTTCACCAATTAAACTGATTAGGTTGATAATTTAAATTTCACAAATAAATTAACTTTAATGTTTTCCAATAAAAATTTACCAATTACTATAATTAAATAGACGCATTTCAAATATCAATAAATTTTATTTCAAAATATTATTATTTAAATTTCAAGAAAATTTTAGCTAATTTCGTTATAAAACGGTTAAAATTCTCGAGTCATTACAAAACCAAATATATAAAAGTTAATACCAAAAAGGTCGTTATATCGACACTTTTAAATCCCTTGATTTTAGGAAATAACATTTATTTTTGGGTAAACTTTATCAGGGATTTCTTTATTAAATAATTAAAAATTATACTATTGTTATTGTAAAATTTTTGAAGCTCAAATCATTTGATAGCTAATTGAATGAAGTAGCAAAATTTATAGCAAAATAGTCGTTATAAGAGCACTTCAGAAAAATACCTTGTTTTGGATATTTCTATAAAATAATTAAAAGATATTCTTTAGGATTTTTATTCATAGTTTATAAGTACCCAAAGTATACTGACTATTGTAAAAATAATGGATTTAAATCAATTGTTAAGGCATTAAAAACTAGGCGCAAAGTTGCAGCAAAAATGTGTTAAAACTTGTAATAGAACGTTAGACAGCACTTCTACAATGCTATCTTTGCTATTTGAAAACTATAAATTGCTTAAAAATGATATTTAAATTATGTATTTTTCTCTAACCTTTTTAAGGTTGTTTTCTAACTTAGAATAGAGTGTTCTAAAATTGGTTTTAAGTTTAAATATATTTTTAACAATTAATTATGAAAATTTTAAACTAAGTGGCTTTTAAAATAAAACATGTTTATTTTAGTTTTTATATTTATTTCAAAATTCCTTATTCTTACATCATATTCTATATAAATAACTATAATATAGTTGTTTTATTATTTTTTTAAAATATCAATAAGCACTTTAAAGGTATTCCTATATATATGTTTTAAATATTAAATTTACCATTTTATAAATATAATAAAGGAAGTTTGGATTTTAACACTTAAGTCAAAATAAATGGTTTAGTTGAATTACTTAAAAATATACCTTAATTAATAAGTATGGATATGCTTTGATACTTGAATAAATATTTTAAAGTTAATGATAAGTGTGAAATGGTTTTGGGTTGTAGAAAACAGTATTTTAGTAACATTTGTTTTTAACCCTTATTGTTAATTACACTTAGGAATATAATTAGATATTTAATAATGATTACTTTAAGGCTAAGTATAAATGAATGTTTTGGGGTTGTTGTCACAATGTTTTAAATGACACTTGTCTTAAACCCTGAAATATGATTAAATCTTTAAAAGTAAGTCTTAAAGAGAAATGCTTTTAAGTATGAAATGATTTGGGTTTGTTGTGAAAATGTTTAAGTAACAATTGTATTAAGCCCTTATAAATGTAATTAAACCTTTAAAAGAGAGTTTTGAAGATAATGATTAAATGTGAAGTGTTTTGGGTTTGTAGTAAACAATGTTTTAGTAATATATTTTTAAGCCCTTGAATTATATTTTAAAGTGAAAAAATATTATAAATAATTAGATCTTTAATAATAGAATTTTAAAGATAATAACAAGATTGAAATATTTTATAAAATGATAGAAAAGGCTATATGTTTAATTTATAAAGGAGAAGGGGTTTGCAGTAACAATGTTTTAGTAACATTTGTTTTTAACCTCTTTGATTATATTTTGAAAGTAAGTGAAACTTGTTAAGTGATTTGTGAATATACTTATACTGTTGAGATAAGTATTTGAATATTCTTAAGTATTGAAAAGAGTATAAATGGATATTCACGTAGTATAATACAAGTATATATCTTTTATAAAGAGAAATTAAATATATATATAAGTATATAAAGAAAGTTTCATTTAATTAAGGAATGCTAATTAATAAAGGAAAATTTGATTAATGAAAGAAGTTTTATTAGATAAAAAGGAGTTTTACTAATAAAAAAGGTTTTTAATTAATGAAGGATAAATTAATTGAAATGGGATTAAAGTTCATTTATGTGACTTAATCGTGCTTTGGATGAATTAATAGTGCTTGTATGTTTACTTGCTTATAGATAGTATATGGGAATTAGTTCCCTTATTCGATCATTCCCTTTATTGTTGATAAGACCAAATTCATCGATTCAATCTTGGGGAGACGGGGATCGATAAGTGATCTACTTATCGAAAACCACTTCAAGACTGAGATACGTGCTCTATCTCTTGGAAATGGATTTGTTTGAGATGCTGGAATCCAATTTGGGATTCATGAATTGTTCGAGTATTGAAGACTCGTGTGAGAGATGCCGAACATGACCTCGACATCAGAAATAACTAAAAATAGAGTAGGCACATAGGCAACGGGGTTTAGCTAACCTCAAAGTGTATTATAAACTCCATTATTTAGAGTATGCTTATTGATTGTTGCTAGCAGGAGTTGATGGTATTCGGGACACGTTTTCTACGTGAACCAGCTATGTCTTCCTTATTTGGTATATTTTATCTAGAGATATATGGCGCTTGGATAGGTACTTTCTGACCCTTCCCAGGAGACTTGCCTCGAGGTACCAAGGACCCTCCAATGGAAAATCCATATACAAACGTGCCCTTGCGGGTTTGTTTGTATACCTAAATATGTTGTTGAATATAACCAATGTAACCATTCTAACTATGTTATGTTTATTTTTCAACCCTAGACATTATTATAATATAACTAGAATTTCTTATAAAATGGTCCAGTTATTGTAAGGTAAAACCCATCCGTTTTTGTTTACGGCATGGTCTTATGAGATACCTTTGTTTTAAAGGACTTTATAAACACTAAATAATTCATATGATTTGAGTTTCTCATGTTGGTTTACCAGACTGATCCAGGTGTTATTTTCTTATAATGCTTGGGTCAGCCCCGTGTATATTTCCAGATTTTAGTTGATGTTCATTGGAGCTCTTGGAGAGGAGTTGGATGATTACATACCATAGTTTTTATTTCCACTGTATTATTTTATATAAATATATCAGCAATTATAAGGACAAGCAGTTTTAACTGTCCAGGCTGATGATAGGTTAGTTTTCTCTGGTTATTGTATCCAAACATTTTTCTTTTGTAAAAGATCATTTGAAATATTACATATTTTCTTTCGGCATGTGAGATTCTGATATTGTGTCCTTTTTCTATTTCTTTTATTTTACCCTAACTTTCTGCTTTCCAGCAGTTGGGTGCTTGGCACGTGAATACCATGAATGTATTATTGTCCACATTTGGGGGTTGAAAATGTGATCGTTACAATAGAGTTATGGGTATTCCCTAGGCGTAATTCTGTAATTTATTATAAATTATTGATTCTCTAATAAAATCTCATTTTAAATAAAAAGTGTTTGTTTTTCTATTTTATACTTGTCATGTTATGAAATGTTAATTAGTTATATAATTTAAATATATTAAACAGAAAGTCCATAAATGCTTTGTTAAGTCATATTTATTACAATATATTTTAATCATGAGAAATTTATCAAATATATTAATTTAAATATTTCTAATCAAGATGTTTCGAGAAAAGATATCAATCCATCCATTAAGATTAAAGTACATAATGCTCTCCAAATGTTGGATAATGTATTACTCATAGCTACTAAAGGTGTCAAAGAGTTATGTAACAATAGTTGTTGGATAATTATGGAATGACTCACTCGAGAGTTTTTTGTTGGTTAATATAACTAAGGTCAAACAGAGATTGAAGTGATGATATTACATAGTTCTCTCGACTTGAGATTACCATTGAACTTTAATGTGGAAACTCCACTTTCATTATAATTAAATCATGGCATGGCGTCCATTGATTGACCATAGTTGGGTTTGAGTTGAAGCATTGGAAGTGAAACACTATTCAATAGAGAATTCGTCTCCTTAATTATATGGGAGTAGTATCATAGTCAACTATAGTCAACTCAAAGTCAAAGTCTCTGGCCAAAGTAGTATAATTAATACTATTGCTGTTACTGAACTAAGAACTTTGTATTTGGACAAATAAAGTTGAACGTTGACAATGTTTGAACTTTGACCAAAACCAATTGCATAAGTCTTAATGTGATGCAGTGTCCATGAAGAGAATTGGTGTAAATAATCGTTATTACGGGTACCGTTTATAGTAAGTAAATTTGGTTTTTACCGAAATGATGTGTAAGTGATATATTTAACCAAAATGCAATCTCGTGTGAAATTTTTGGGGCATATTATTTCTGAATCCGGAATTTCCGTGGATCCTTCAAAGATTGAAGCGATTCAAAATTGGAAGAGACCGGAGAGTGTGACGGAAATTCGTAGCTTCCTTGGATTGGCGAGCTATTACCGTCGGTTCATCAAAGACTTTTCTAAAATTTTTGTACCTCTTACTAATTTGACAAAGAAGGGAGTTAAATACATTTGGTCAGACAAATGTGAGCTGCTTTTCAGAAATTAAAAGAACTCCTTTTTGATGCTCCTATTCATGTGATTCCCGATGGGAACCAAGATTTTATTGTTTATACCGATGCTAGTCGTGTTGGTTTGGGAGTCGTTTTCATGCAAAGGGAACGTGTTATTGCTTATGCTTCTAGGCAATTAAAGCCTGCCGAGACTTGATATGCCACTCATGATTTAGAGCTCGCGGCTATTGTTTTCGTCCTTAGAATTTGGCGTCATTATCTTTTGGGAGAGAAATTTGTTCTCTACACCGATCATAAATCTTTGAAGTATTTATTTTCTCAAAAGGAACTTAATTTGCATCATCAATGTTGGCTCGAGTTCCTTGCATCTTATGATCTTGATATTCTTTACACCCTCGAAAAGGGAAATCGTGTTACCGATGCCCTTAGTCGTAAGCAACAAGCGATTGTTTCTATGATGATATCCGAATGGAATGATCTCGCGACTTTATCCACTTGTGAGATTCGAGATTGTGAATCCAATTCATGTTTATCTCTTGTTTTATGCAGCCTTGAGGCTCATCCTTCTCTTTTAGACCACATTCTTGAAGCTCAAAAGCATGATCCTAAATTGGTTCTTCTTAGCCAAAGTTGTCGGGATAAAATTGATATTGAAGGTTTGAAAGACTTTGATATTGATGTCGTGGCGGTATTCGAAAATTTGATAGACTTATGGTGCCAAATATTATTGACCTTCGTAAAGACATTTTAGAAGATTCTCATCGTTCTAAATTTACCATTCATCCTGGAAGTAGTAAAATGTACGTGGATATGAAGCGACTTTATTATTGGGATGGAATGAAATCCGATATTGCTAACTTTGTTAAGCGTTGCATGACTTGCCAACTTGTAAAGGCCGAGCATCAAAGGCCCGGTGGGTTATTGCAACCTTTGGAAATTCTATTATGGAAGTGGGATCAAATTTCCATGGACTTTATTGACGGTCTTCTCCGTTCTCGTTCGGGCCATGATAGTCTATGGGTGATAGTTGATAGACTTACAAAGTCCGCCCATTTTATTCCCGTTCGGTCCAATCGGACCGTACCTATTTTGGCTAAACTTTTTGTCAAGGAAATTGTTAAATTGCATGGAGTTCCTACTTCTATTGTTAGCGATCGTGATCCATTGTTTACTAGTGGATTTTGGAAAGGTCTTCAAAAAGCTTTGGGAACAAAGCTTAATTTTAGCACCGCTTATCATCTTCAGTCCGATGGACAAACCGAGCGTGTGAATCAAACTCTTGAAGATCTTCTTCGTGCATGTGTTCTTGATTTTGGTGGAAGTTGGGAAGACCATATTTCTCTTGTTGAGTTTTCCTATAACAATAGCTTCCAATCTAGTATTGGTATGGCACCTTTCGAGGCACTTTACGGAAGGCCATGCCGATCTCCTTCGTGTTGGCTTGAAGCCGGTGAGAAGCTGGTTTTAGGTCCAAATTTTATTCGGGATGCCACAGAAAAGATTGACCTTATTCGTCATAGAATGAAAGAAGCTCAAAGTAGACAAAAATTCTATGCCGATAACCGAAGAAGGAAATTAGAATTTTCTGTGGGAGATTTGGTGTTTATTCGTGTTTCACCTATGAAGGGTGTGGTGCGTTTCAGTCGATCGGGAAAATTAGCACCTCGATATATTGGGCCATTTCCCATCACCGAACGCATTGGATCCGTGGCTTATCGCCTTTTGTTACCGGCTCAATTTTCTACTATTCATGACGTATTCCACGTCTCTCAACTACGGAAATGCCTTCGAGATTCTGATTCTATTCTTGAGCCCGGTGTTATTGAAGAAATTAAAGTTTCACCTAATTTGACTTATGAACAACATCCTATTTGTATCATTGTTTCGGAGGTTAAACGCCTTCGAAATAAAGATGTTCCTCTTGTGAAAGTTCAATGGTCCTCAAATCCTAAGGATTGCTCTTGGGAATCTAGAGAATTAATCGAGCGAACACATCCGGACTTGCTCTCTCGTGCTTCTTAAGGTGAACTTTTTGTTTCAAACTTCTTCTTTTTGGGTTGATATGCTTTTATTGTTGTTACTTCTTATTTATTTCTTAAAGATTGCGAGGATGCAATTTCTTTAAGGAGGGGAGTCTGTAACAACCCGCATATTTTACGATTTGTATATTTAAATGTTTATTTAAATATAGAATCGTTAATCGGATTGAAGTCCGAAAAGCTACTTTTTGTAAACAGTCGAATTGGGACTCGAGACTACCTCCATTAAGTCCAAAATGGCATTTACAACTTTTTTGAGTATAAACATCGATATGTTTGGAGTTAAGTGAATTTTGCTATTTTTCACTTAGGGCTTTGGGTTTGGGTTTCAGCCCACTAACCCATCTTAATACCCTAACTCAGCCCCTCCCCTCTTCATTCATCCTCATTTACTAATACATTCAAGCTTAAGTAAAAATGGGGAGAGGAATGGGAAATTAGAAATTCCTAAGCCCTAGTTTCTTTTACAAATCCAAATGTTAGCTCCAAAATCAAAGAGAAGCTTAGGTAAGCATCCTCTTCATCTTCTCCAACTCATTCTCTCTTTAATTTCAGAAATTTCCTAAACCTAACTTAGGAAATGTTCTTCTTTTGAGCTTAGATTCAAGCTTCTAGAGTTGAAGTTGAAGAGTAGTTGATCATCCTTTGTTTTCAAGCTTCTCCTTCATCGTTTTTGGGTTTAAAGGTGAGTTCTTTAACTCACATCTATGTCTATAGCTATCTTTGTTGTTAGGTATGAATTCCTAACACTTGTGCATATTCATTTGCTTTTGATTTAAATTGATTTGGTGAACATTTCAATTTTTGGTGTTTTGAAGTCAAAACTTTGAAAATCCTAGCTTTGGTTTATGAACATGCTTTTGGTGGTGTATCGAAGAGCCTATAGGGCTGGGTTGTCGATTGGCAAAAACCCCTAAAGCCCACGGCTCGTCCGATTGCAAAATGGTGAGAGTTTGCTCTTCATTTGATAGGCTGGAAAATAGTTCCAGTGCCAGCCAGTCGACTGGCCTCTGTAGTCAGTCGACTGACTGTAGGGTCTGAAACTTTCGGGTTTTTGGATCAGTCGACTGACTGCAGAGGCCAGTCGACTGACCTGCTTGTTTTTGCCTATTTTGCCTATTTTGCTTGAGGTTCCAATTTTTATCGATTCGTGATTATCCGATTTATTGTTATCATTTATTATTGACTTTGATGACTTCTTTTTTGGGACTTTTGAGAATATCCATTTTGATGGATTCGATATCGATTTCTTTGGATTTGATTCACGTCTTCGAATGTGGATTTTGGTGAATGGTTGTTTCTACAATTATTTCTGTGATTTGTCACTTCAAAATATAAAGGTTTTCTATACTAGTAGTAAATATTCAAACTCTTTTTCAAAGATGACTTCAACTCTATTTTTAAATATAAAGCTTGTTTTCAAAACCGTTTTCCAATCTATTAGTATATACAAACCTTTACCTCATTCGTATGAGAAAATCTAATTTAATGGCTTAGCAAAACAAGTGGTATGAAACGCTTGCATTTACTTCATCGGTTAATTTTTGGACTTGTTCGATTGAAATTCTTGTGACAATTTTCGAGTGGGAATCTACAATTTGTTCGTAAATATTTAAGTTAAGCTAGTGGTTATAGGACATGAAGCTAAACTCATATATTTACTAGCTTAGTGTAATCGACACTTTTTATTGATCGATTATGATCATTTTGTGATTTAGACTAGCGATGTGCGATGTTTATTTGTTTGCGAGGGAGACTAAACCCCATTTCTGTGGAGCTTCGGCTCAAATTTAGCGGGGTAGCGACCCGTGATCTTCGGGCCGTTTGTGGAGCTTCGGCTCAAAATTTATGGTTAGCGACAATGGAATAGCGTTCCGTTTGTGATACACGTGTTGGTGAGTTTTCATGCTCCAGTTTGTGATAGGCCTCCCCCTTTGTGATTTCTGGATTTCTTGTTGTGATTTCTGGAATTTGTGTTTCACCTCTTTTTGTGATTGGCAATTACATGTTTGTCAATATTTGGTGTTTGGTGAATAAAATAAAGAATCTGATATTCTTTTTGGTGCTTTGAGATTCTTGAGATATTGTATGATTTTGTTATTGTTTAAATTATACTTGTCCTGGTATGACATTATTGTTATCATACGTTCTTATTATATCTCCGTTTATATCTCATTTCTTTAATGATAATTATAGCTAGACTGATCCGTTTATTATTTTCTTATTAAATAATACTCGGGTCAGACCGAGATGTTACAGGTGCTTCTGCTTGACTCCTTATCTGGGATCATCTTCTGACTTTTGTCTAACTACATTACATTTGTAGTTTTTGTTGTTATACATTTGAGATATAGGCTCCATGATGTATACTTATTCTTTTGTCTAGCACTTGTATCTATTCTTTTGTGATATTGTGGATCTTGTTTGACCACTACTCTGATGTACACTTTTATGTATTATATTCATATCTGTTTCCGCCTTTGAGATATGAACATCTGTGACTGATTTATGTTATGTTATTTCTATATTTGTTTCCGAAGGTCCACTTAGCCACTGTGTGGTAGCTTTGAGTTTGTATTGGTATGTCGGATTCCCTTTTGAAATGAAATGCATGTTATACTATCTGACATATCGGTACTCGCACAAGGCAATTACACTGATGGTCGCTCCTGAACAGCCTTATTCCTCGCGCTAGTTGATGGCATTACTCCGTAGTGTCCTTGACTAGCGTGAGCATAGAGGTGGGGCGTCACAGCCATGCTCAAGAATACAAGTGGGTGCATGATTGATAAGTGACTCCCTCTCTACTTCCACCTCCTCTAGCTGACTCGGCTTGACTATAGCTGTTGTATCGTGTAGACACTTTCATAAGAGTGACACATGGAAAACATCGTGTACTCCCACTAACTTCATCGGAAGCTTCACTTTATAGGCTAACTTCCCTACTCTATTAGTGATCGGAAAATGCCCAACAAACCTTGGTGCTAACTTTCCCAAACTACCAAATCTCATGACATGTCTAAGCGGTGAGACCTTCACAAAAACCATATTGCCCTCTGCGAACTCCAAGTCTGTGCATCCCTTGTCAGTGTATGACTTCTACCTATCCTACGCAGTTTTCATCCTTCTACAAATCAAGTCTACCTTCTCTTATGTCTCCCTCATCATATCTGGCCAAGAGTAGTCCTATCCATAGTGTCCTACCAATAAGACGGTTATCTACATGGCCTCCCAGACAATGCCTTAAACGGTGCCATCCCAATACCCGCCTGATAGTTGTTATTATAAGTAAACTCCACTAGCGGCAAGTGGTCCTCTCAAAAGCCTCCGAAATTTATTATACACATCCGAAGTAAGTCCTCTAATGCTTAGTTCACCCTCTCCATTTGTCCATCCATCTGTGGGTGATAAGCAGTACTCAAACTCAACTCAGTCCCCAATAGCTCCTTAAGACTCCTCCAAAACTCGCTGGAAAAAAGTGTATCTCGGTCACCAACAGTACATAACCTAACTATCACCCTCACGTATAGTGTTGCCAAAGACGCAGCAATCCTCATACTCCTAATCGAAAAAATAATGAGCGTATTTAGTCAGTCGGTCGACTACAACCCGAACACTCTCATTCAACTCCTACTCCTATGTAATCCATTGATGAAATCCATAGAAACAATCTCCCACTTTTATTGCAGAATATCTAATGGTTTCAACAATCCTCCCGGCTTCTTCTGCTCCTCCTTTACCCTTTAGCAATTCATATATCTGGCCAAATACTCTACCACATGCTTCATCATACCAGGCCAATAAAAGTCTCTTTTCATGTCATGGTACATTTTGTCTCTGTTGGATGAATTATCATCCTAGAACGATGAGACTCGGCTAGTACCATGTCAATCTAAACCATAATGAGAGGAACACATAATCAACCATCTCTCTATAACCGTCCCTTTGAGTCAATAGCATAGCTCCTCAAAAGACTCGACTGCTCTCCTCTATTATATCTCTCGAAAGTATCCAATAACTCCTTATCATGCTTTTGGCTCGACCTAATACGGTCTATAAGTTTAGGCTTCACATCGAAAGCTGCTAACAATCCTGGAGTGAGTCTGATGATGGTCGAACATTGAACATAGAAATAAACTCCAAGTGCTTCGACTCCAAGAACATAGGACTCAACATCACATGTTTCTTACTCAAGCCATCGGCTACAACATTACCTTTCCTTGGAGTAAAGGAGATATCGAAATCATACGATGCCAAAAACTCCATCCACCTCTGCTGCCTTAAATTCAAATCCTTCTGGGAGAAGAAATAATTCATAGACTTATGATTCATATATAGCTCAAACCGCTCCCCTAATAGATAATTCCTCCACAACTTGAGTGTAAAGACAATGGCTGCAAACTCAAGATCATGGGGAGGATAGTTTCTCTCACGGACTTTCAATTGTGGACTAGCATAGCTCACCATTCTTCTCTCCTGCATCAAAACTGCTTCCAACCCTGTATCGCAAGCGTAGGTATACATTATGAATGCATTAGTACTGTTGGGTAGTACTAAAACAGGTGCACTAGTCAATGACTCCTTCAGCTTGATAAAAGCATCCTCACACTTTGAGTCCCATGAGAAAACCAAATTCTTCTTAGTGAGGCGGGTCAATGAGGCAGAGGTATTAGTAAAGACTTTAATGAACTTCATATAGTAGCCCACCAAACCAAGGAAACTCCTTACTTCCATGGCATTCTTTAGCACATGCCAATCCTACACAGCAACTACTTTCCTAGGATCGACCGCCAGTCCATGCTCAGAGACAACTGTCCTAGAAAGTGTACCTCCTTGCGCCAAAAGCGGCATATGAAAAACTTTGCCTTTAACTTATGTCCATGGAGTGTATTGTTCACTTCTTATAAATGTATCATGTGCTCCTCCTTGCTCCTTAAATAGACAAAAATGTCGTCCACAAATACCACCATGAACTTATTAAGCAACCCTCTAAAATCTCGGCTCATCAGATCAAGAAAGTAGATGGGTGCATTGGTCAATCCAAGGGTAGGACTAACCACTCATAAAGTCTATCGGGTGTACGAAAAGCAATCTCAGTTGATGGAATTTGATAGCCAAGTCAATCTAAGAGAACACCTTTGCTCCAACCAACTGATCAAAGAGATCATCTATGTGGGGCAATGGGTAATGATTATTCTTTGTCAGCTTATTCAGCTCGTGATAATTGACGCAAAGCCTCAGAGATCCATCCACCTTAGTGGCAAAGACAACTGGTGCTCTCCACTCTAAAATACTCCTCCTAATGAAGCCTTTCTCCAATAGTTCACTCACTAGCTTATTCGGCGTGCATCTTTCTTTAGGAGCCATATGCCTCAAGGGTAACGCAACTAGTCTAGCTTTCTCCTCTAGATAAATTCGCAACTTGCATCTTCTTTAGAACCCACTCACCTTTTATTAGCTTTTCCCTCTTTGATTTCTGTTGAATCGCCCTGCCTTCTAGTGGTTAATCTCCCCCTCTGCTTGATTTTGTCTTCACCTTGTTTTTAATTTTTATTTGAGAAATTTTTGTTAGAGGAGATAGAGGTTTGGACAGAAGTTGGAAGTACTACTTACTGATGAATTAATTAGGGTTTAGGGTTACTATCATATCTATAGTTGAACCAACAAATGTCGACCGTTGATTTAATATAATTAAATCTAGGTCGTTCGACCTACTCAAACCTTCGCCTGAAAGCGACAACCGGTCGATCGCTTGGTTTGGAAAAGTCGACCGCTAGGGGTCGACCGGTCCAACCAATGGTGTCGACCGATGGAGATTTCCTAATTTAAATATTTCTTTCCTAAATTAATTATTTAATTATTTTTTATTTTGAATTTTCAAACGTTAATAACTTTTTCATACTAGCTCCGATTTCAAAATATTATTTATAAAAATTATCCATAAAATTGCTACGAATGCAATGATGCAAGTTTCGTAGTCGGATTCAAAAGTTTGAAAAATTCCATTTTTACCCTTGTTATGTTTAAATTTAATTCTTTCATTAAATTTCAGATTAAATTTTGCTGGTTTTACATTCTCCTCTTTAAAAGAATTTCGTCCCCGAAATCTCTAAGGATGGAAAAATGCAACTCGCACGTAAATTAATAATTACAACCATCTACTCATCCATCAAGCATTGACAATCATTGTGTTTAGTTCAAATTCTAATACAATATGTACATATAGGTATGGAATGCATATGAACCTATACTAAGCAAAAATTAGGTGGTCTCCTGATCTAGTCGACCTCCTTAAATGCTTGTGCTTATGCAATGTATGCAAAATGTATGCAACATCCTACGTATATATACTAGCAATTCTACATGTATACGCAACCATTCAATCCATATGTAACAACCATATGCATACAACTCGGTAAAATAAAACAAGGGATGGTGTGGGTGTATGCTAACTCAAAAATATATTTGCCTAAGTGTGAAAAGATCAATTAATATATACATCCATTAGCAAACATCATCCAAAACATGTCCTGATGACATGTTCGCAACCATTCCTAGCATCCAATTGTCCCTACTTACATGGTATACTAAGCTATAACCTAAACACATAAGTAGTTTATACTTATTTAACTAAAATTGAAATGTCCCAGGAAAGAGTTCTGGATGGGTAGCTTGGATCATCACCTCAGGCTCCCATGTACCCTCCGTTGGATTGTCTCCCCACCAGACCATAACAAGTTTGATAACTTTATTGCAAAGTCGCTTTGTACCATGCTCAAGAATACAAGTGGATGCATGATGAACAAGTAACTTCCTATCTACTTCCACTCCTCTGGCTGAATTGGCTTGACTACCGTTGTTGTATCGTGTAGACACTTTCGTAAGTATGACACATGGAAAACGTCGTGTACTCCCACTAACTTCTCAGGAAGCTTTAATCTATAAGCTAACTTCCCCACTATACTAGTGATCGGAAAAGGCCCTACAAACCTTGGTGCTAACTTCTCGAACTACCAAATCTCATGACATGTCTAAGCTGTGAGACCTTCACAAAAACCATGTCATCCACTGTGAACTCCAACTTTATGCGTCTCCTGTCAGCGTAAGATTTCTACCTATCCTACATGGTTTTCATCCTTCTAGGGATCAATTCTACCTTATTTGATGTCTACCTTACTATATCTGGTCCAAGAGTAATCTTATCCGTAGTGTCCCACTAATAAGACAGTGATCTATAAGGCCTCCCATACAATGCCTTAAATGGTGTCATTGCAATACTCACCTGATGGCTGTTATTATAAGTAAACTCCACTTATGGCAAGTGATCCAAGAGTCTCTAAAATCAAAGATACACATCCAAAGTAAGCCCTCCAACACTCGATTCACCCTCTCCATCTACGGGTGGTAAGCGGTACTCAAACTCAACTCAGTGCGTAACGCCTCCCGAAGACTCCTCCAAAACTCACTCATGAAAAGTGGATCTCGACCACTAATAATGTAAGAAGGTACTCCATATTACCTAACTATCTCCCTCACATATAGTGACATTAAAGAAGTTGCAGTCCTCCTACTCCTAACCGAAATGAAATGAGCGCATTTGGTCAATCGGTCGACTATAATACAAACACTCTCATTCCTATCCTATTATTAGGTAGTCCATCAATGAAATCTACTTGCGCCAAAATTGGTCACAAACACCCAATAGAGTTTGTGTAGAGAAATAAATGAAGAATATTAAATGTAAACAGAGAGAATATAGCAATAAAGCAATAAAAAAATAAGCAAATAATAAAGACACAACAGTTATAGTAGTTCGCCGTTGTTTGCCTACGTCCACTTTGAAGAGATAGCTTTATTAATCACTTTGTAAACTGAGTACAATAGGGATTGGATGAAAATCCTTAGTTATAAAAAGAGTACAAAGCAACAAGTAGCATAAAGATCTCGATAATAACAATCAAGTCTATATTTATAGAGGAAGATGGCAAAATATCTCGTTGAAAATTCGACAGAAGGATCTCCAGATCCATAAGGACCCACAGGAAGAATCGCATGGCCCAAATCCTAAGAAATAGGGAGCGGGGCCAGTCCTTATTTTGGAGGAGTTAGGGGCTGCGATCCCTATGAGGGGTTCTTCATGTTGTGATGCACTTGTCCTCCAAGTTTTATGTGGATTGGAGTAGTATAACTTGAGTTATTGATCAATCTTTGTTGCAACATGTTGTGTAGTCTAATTCTGGCCGATCCCTCTAGAGTGAAGATCGTTGATCCCTCTTGCTTGTTACTTTTGGGATGTGATCCCTAGGGTGGACACCCTTGGGTCCCCTCCTCTTATTCCTAAAGTTTCATGTGTATCTGACTTTTGGATTTTGAGATATCGGTCGTTTTCCATTCAATGGACGTTCGTATCACTATAGCTCTGGCTCTAGTGGCATGATAAATTCGGTTACCCGTAACTTCGGATGTCGTTTCGATTGGTTCTGTATTAAGGCCTCCCTGCAATCATTACCTTAAGTTGTAGAGAACACCAAGATGGAGCTATATTGAGCTTTTGTATTCAGCTTTCCGTAATTTATACTCCTGCTCCTAGTCTTGGGTTAGAGGAGTTAGATTGTGGATGTTTGAATTTCATCCATAGTGAGTTTATACTCCTCCTGTCGAGTTTAGGTCAGAGTTTATGGAATAATGAGTGGTCAAACCACACACATCTATTTGTTTATACTCGTATCTGCAATCTGGGGATAAGAGTTTGTTGGTGGGTGGTCAAATCGCATCCAATTTGTGTTTATACTCCAGTCCACACTCTGGGACTTAGAGTTATTCCAAAAAATGGTCGAACCACATTTTCCTTAGTCATTTCTTCTACCTCCAATTCAGGGGCGGAAGTCAAAGAGTGGTCTTCATATCACATTCACTCTTAATTGGAGTTCTTCATATCGAATCGTGGGAAGGAGCTGATTAGCGGATGGTCAAGTTACATCTGTTTTATGTTTTATACTCAGCCTATCGGTTTATATAGGAGAGTTAATGGATAAACGATCAAACCACGTCCATTTTTACCTATACCCTTATCCGCGTTCTGAGGACCAGAGTTTGTTGATGGGCGGTCAGCCTCACCCATTTGGTGTTTATAATCCAATCTGCACTGGGGAACTAGAGTTATTTACTGGACGGTCGAACCGCGTCCATGTCTTGGTTTGGATTTTGTGTTTTTGGATATCCAAGAAAGGCTTGAATAGTTTGCCGTACTTTAGGCACAAGTAAGATCATGGATGGATGTATCACATCCTCCTTAGATTAGAAGTGGAATCACGTCCAATTTTAGCTTGGGCTCTCAAACTGCCCTCGCATCAGGGACAGAAGTGGAAGAATGGACGGTCCTACCGTGACTTTCAATCAGATCCTATTCTACCAAGCCTTGGGAGTAAGACAAGTGTTCCGCCAAACTTCAAGCTTGAGTAGGGGAGCGAATGGTAGGATCGCATCCACTTTGAGTCATATGTTTGCCCCTAAGTCAGGGACAAGAGTTGGAGAGCGAATGGTCGAACTATGTCCACTTTTTATGGTATCTATACTCCAATTCGCACCAGGGGACCAGAGTTAGTCAATGGGTAGTTAGTCACACCCATTTTTGGTTTATACTCCACCTATTAGGTCAAGATTAGGAGTTATTGAATGAACGGTCAAGTCACGTTCATTTGCGGTAAGGAATTATGCCCCTAGTGTCGAGGACAAAGGTTGACGAATGGACGATCGATTCATGCCCACTTGGTGATTAAGCGATGGATGGTCGGATCACATCCATGCTTGAGTTGCATAGTCTAGTCTCGTCCAATTTTCCTTATACTCTTCCCGGCAAGTCGAGGTAGAGAGTTGATAGGTGGACGGTCAAGTTGCATCCACCTCAAGCTACAGTCGTGTCCTCGTGTCGAAGGCGGTGGTTAATGGTTAGACAATCAGTCATTTCTACTTTTAGTCGAGCTCCTAAACTGCCCCCATATTCAGGGTAGGAGTCCATGTATGGACGACCACATCATGTCCACTTTTAGTTGAACCCCATTCTCACTGAGTTTCGGGAGAGGCCTAAGTATTTCGACAAACTTCAAGTAGGAGCTGAGGAGTGGATGGTCGGGTCACATCCACTCCAAACCTTTCTTTGGTCGCCAAGTCAAGTGCAGAGGTTGATGAGTGGATGGTTAGTCGTGTCCATGTTGTATTGAAGATTAACCTTTTTGGGCTTTGAGCAAGGCATAGATGTTCTGTCATTATGGAAGCATAGAATAGGAAGTGGGTGGCCGAGTCACACCCACGTTCTATTTTAGGTTCTTGCCCCTAAGTCAGGGGCATATGGTAGTTGATGAGCGGTTGAATCATGCTCATCTTGATGATACTCCAAAGGTTCGATCATGGTCCATGGAGGTTGGTTGACGCATAACTCTGGGTACTTGGTCACCCGCATCATTTGCAAGTAGTTCAATTCAAGCTGGTCGTAGTTCAAAACATAACTGAAATTGAAATACATTTTATTGACTGGTGAAGCAGCTTCGTGTGCTTGCTACTCCACTTTGCCTCACCCCTTTTCAGTTGGAAGTCGACTGTAGGTGGTCTAGTTGATAATTAAGGGTCTTTATTGGTAAGGGTCGAACGTCTCTTGCCCGCCATTCTACGGGGCTTGCACATATGGTTGAAACTTTCCTTTTTGGATCAGCTTTTCGATCACATTTCGGAGGTGTATGCAATTGCTGGTGTTTTGACCATGTGTATCTTGAAATATATAACATTTCTAGATTTCTTCTAGGTTTTGATGGACTCTTTCGAGTCTTGTTTCCAGTACTGCTCCGAGTCATGAGTCTCCAAGTAGATGTTTTTGACTGAATTGTTCAAAGGAGTATATGAGTCAAATTTTGGAATTCTGGGTCGTCTTCTAGAATCTGAGTCCTCATCTAAGGCCTCAATGCTGCCTTTGCTTTGAATTCCTTCAGCCAACGAGATTACATCATTCTTTCTCCTAGTCTGCTCTACCCCCTCCTTTCTTCTATTCTGGTTCACTTTATAACAGAAACGATCTAAGGTCGTAGGAGGCTCTCCAGCTTACCAGTCGCCAAAGTCTGTCTTGGGGTCGATTCCCCATATCAATGCCATCGGTATGACATTATCGCTAGGATTGCTCACTTTAGTGACAACGACGTTGAATCTCAATAAGAAGTCTTTGAGCGGCTCGCCTGGCACTGGAATAAACTGGATAATGACATCACATCATTGTTGTAAGTTGCATGCATCCTGAATTGCTCGACAAACTTCTGATCTGGTTGATCGGATGAAGAGATGGACCTAGGTGGTAACTGCGTAAACCGTATGATTGTTATTCCTTCGAGGAATATGCGAAAACATCTGCATTTGATGGCATCCATCGCTCTGTCCAGATCCATGTGCCACTGGTACTTCACGAAATGTTGTCGGGGGTCTATATTCATAAAATACGTTGGCATGGTCGGCACGTTGAATCTTCTCGGATATTCTACATGCTAACCGTCTTTGATGAATAGGTTTCGACTAGGGAAGATGCTCCAATCACCGTCAGTCTGGTTCGTTTTTATGTTACGGCCGCTTGTAATGCTTGTGAATGTTGTATGCATGATTGTCCAACGCTCGATGGTTGAGAATGTCGATCGAATGGCAAATCGATTAGGATGGGGTCGCGGATCGGTGATGATCCTCAAACTTTCACCTAAATAGGGTGCGATTCATAAAAGGTGATAAGTAAGGCCTCTTGAGGTTGCACATCAAGTTTCAAGTCATTTGGAATCTGTATGCCCGAGTTATGACCAAAACAAGATGGACCGGTATTGACGAATTGGTGATAATTAACTTGGATTCAAACCTAAGAAAACTTGGTATTTGCTTGGAGTCGGCCCTTGGTTCACTTAGAGTCACTGAATTTGAAGTGTTGGGTTGGTGACGAACAATGCTTGGAATCATATTGGTGTTTGCTTGGAGAAAATCTTTGTTTTACCCGAGTTTGATCTTGGGCCAGAATTTCCTGGGTTTGCTTCGGGTCGAATGGGTGATTACTTGAGTTCGACTTCAGGTTGGATCATATAGAGTCTTCTTCGAGTCATATAGGTGATCAATTCGGGTCCGACTTCTGTTAGCCTAGAAGGGAGTTTTTTGACAAACGTTTCGATGATTTTTGATGGTTTTTGATGACTACCACTCGTGACTCGATGATGGAGGTTCCAAATGGTAGTGATGACTTTGATGAAGAATAACTATACTTCGAGATGGCATAATAAGCGACGTAGGGCATTCGTCACACAAGCCGTCGTACCATAGCTTCCTAATCAGGCATTTGAAAGTTGGTCAGCTGAGAGCAGTCGTAATATACCCTGGAAGCCTGATCCGGTAGCCGATCCTAGTTCAGGTCATATCACCATGGTTCTCCAGCCTTTGGGAGTACCGTTTGAGTAGTAGTTCCTTGTCCGTTCCTTGGTTGCAATACAATAGCTGCCGCTTGATCTCCTATGTCCCGGTCTTTCATAGGATGTAAGGGAAGTGGGTAGAATACATCGTCTTTTAAGGCCCCATTTTTTGTGTGCGGCAAGAAAAAGGGATCGGATACGATCCCTTTTTGTCCCCAAGAAGGAGGGATCAGATACGATTCGTTTTTGAATGCAAACATAACCGATCGGTTAGATAACGATCGGTTTTGATATTTTAGGTTGAGGGATCGGTTAGTAGTACATTGAGTGGATGGATCGGTTAGAGTGTGAAGCAATCGATAATGAATGCAGGGATCGGCTACAAGCGATCGGTGGAAGGGATTGATTCTAGATCCCAAGAATGAAGGATCATATGCGATCCCTTTTTGAATGCGAAATGGATTAGCTGGAGGGATCAGTCCTTGCATTTGGAGTTTGCTATATAAGGGAGGGATCGGGTGCGATCCCTTTCCTTATGGGGGACTTAACTATTTTTTGGCTCTCCTAATTTGAGTGCGAACTTCAGCATCCAATACCAAGAACTTGCATATATAAGTGAATCTGATCCCTTCCAAATGGATATGAACACATGAACAACTCCAAACAAGAACACTAGAATCATCATTTCCTTTAACTCCATGGGAAATTGATTTAATTCCTCTAACCATAGCTATCAGTTTTCTTTAGATTTTCTTCAAATCTGAGTAGAATAGGAAGATTTTTGGAGATGAATCTGGATCTCTTCCTCGGACTTATGCAATCCAGTAATAGAATAGGGATTCAAATAAGCTGAGAATCAAGTTTCTCAGTGAAAGCACCAAAATGTTTGTGCTAAAATTAGTCACAAACACCCAATAGAGTTTGTGTAGAGAAATAAATGAAGAATATTAAATGTAAACAGAGAGAATATAGCAATAAAGCAATAAGAAATAAGCAAATAACAGAGAGACAGCAGTTTATAGTGGTTCGACATTATTTGCCTATGTCCACTTTGAAAAGATAGCTTTATTAATCACTTTGTAAACTGAGTACAATAGGGATCGGATGAAAATCCTTAGTTACAAAAAGGGTACAAAGCAACAAGCAGCATAAAGATCCCTAAAATGAACAATTAAGTCTGTATTTATAGAAGAAGACGGCGAAATATCTCCTTGAAAATTCGATAGAAGGCTCTCCAGATCCATAGGGGCCCATAGGTGGGATCCTATGGCCCAAATCCCAAGAAATAGGAATTAGGGTCGATCCTTATTTTGGAGGAGTTAGGGGTTGCAATGCCTATGAGGGGTTCTTCAAGTTGTGATGCACTTGTCCTCTAAGTTTCATGTCGATTGTATTAGTTGAACTTGAGTTATTGGTCAATCTTTGTTGCAACATATTGTGTAGTCTGATTCTGGCCGATCCTTATTGAGGGAAGAGGTCTGATCCCTCTTCCTTGCTCTTTTGGGGTGTGATCCCTAAGGTGGACTCCCTAGGGTCCCCTCATCTTGTTCTCAAAGTTTCATGTATATCTGACTTCTGGATTTTGAGATATTAATCGTTTTCCATTGAGTTTCACTATTTAGCTGAAGTAATCAAATCCCTTTGGTAGAGAGGGATTATACCCATCCCTTTTCTAGATTAGACTATATTCCATGCTTAGAACCTTCTATATAGCATATCTCTTGATTCCGTTCGATCATGACTTCATATTATCATCTGCACCTGATTTCTGGACCTCACAATCATCGCTTTGGGCTACTGGCCTTGATGACAGTCGAGTCTAACTTATCCAGTCAGTTCGGATATAGTTGGGTAAGAATACCGGATAACAAAATCCATAGAAACACTCTCCCACTTCCACTGCAAAGTATCTAATGGCTTCCACAATCCTTTGGCTTCTTCTGCTCCACTTTTACTCTTTGGCAAATCATACATCTAGCCACATACTCTGCCACATGCCTCTTCATACAAGGCCAATAAAAGACTCTCTCCATGTCACGGTGTATTTTGTCTCCATCGGGATAAATGGTCATCCTAGAACGATGAGACTTGGCTAGTACTATGTTAATCAAATTCATAATGAGAGGAACGCATAATCCCCCGTCTCTCCGTAACCACCTCTTCGGGTCAATAGCATTGCTCCTCAAATGGCTCGACTGCTATCCTCTACGAAGTCTCTCAAAAATATCCAATAACTCCTTATTGTGCTTCTGGCTTGACCAAATATAGTTCATAACTATGGATTACACATCCAAAGCTGCTAGCAATCCCGTAGTGATGTCTGACGATGGTCAAAAATTGTACGTATAAATAAACTCCAAGTGCTTCCACTCTAAGAACATAGGACTTAACATCGCATGCATCCTATTCAAGGCATCAGCTACAACATTGCCCTTGCCTAGAGTATAGGAGATATCGAAATCATATAATGCCAAAAACTCCATCCACCTTTGCTGCCTTAAATTCAAATCCTTTTAGAAGAATAAATACTTCAGAGACTTGTAATAGATAATTTCTCCATGACTTGAGTGCAAAGATAATGACCGCCAACTCAAGATCATGGGTATGATAGTTTCTTTTGTGGACTTTCAACAATCGACTAGCATAGGTCACCATTCTCCTCTCCTGCATCAAAATAGCATCTAACCCTGTATCGCAAGCGTTGTATACAATATGTATGCATTAGTACCATCAGGTAGCACTAGAATAGGTGCATTAGTCAACGACTCCTTCGACTTGATAAAAGTATCCTCACACTTCAAGTCCCATGAGAAAACCAAATGCTTCTTGGTGAGGAGTTAGTGAGGCAGAGATTTTAGCAAAGTCCTTAATGAACATCCTATAGTAGCCTACAAAACCAAAACTCCTCACTTCCATGACATTATTCTGCACATGCCAATCCTGTACTGTAGCAACTTTACTAGGATCGACTGCCAGCCCACACTCAGGGACAATGTGTCCCAAAAAGTGTACCTCCTTGCGCCAAAAGTGCCATTTGCAAAACTTCGCCTTCAACTTATGTCCACGAAGTGTATTGAGCACTTCTTTTAGATGAATCATGTGTTCCTCCTTGCTCCTTGAATAAACTAAAATGTCATATACAAATACCACTATACTTATTAAGCAACCCTCTATAAACTCGTCTCATCGAACCAAGAAAGTAGGCGGGTGCATTGGTTAGTCCAAAGGGCATGAGCGACCACACATAAAGTCCATCAGATATACAAAAAGCAGTCTTTTGAATACTGTCCTTGACTACATGCGGCTGATGGAATCCGGTAGTTATGTCAAGCTGAGAGAACAACTTCGCTCCAACCAACCGATCAAAGAGATCATCTATACAGGGAAATAAGTAACGATTCTTTTTTGTTAGCTTATTTAGTTCACAATAATCGACGCAAAGTCTAAGAGATCCATCTGCTTTAGTGGAAAAGAAAACCGGTGTTCCCTACTCTAAAATACTCCTCCTAATCAAGTCCTTCTCCAACAGTTCACTCACTTGCTTATTCAGCTCGCGTCTTTCTTTAGGAGCCATATGCCTCAAGGGTAAGGCAACTGGTCCGGCGTTCTCCTCTAGATAAATTCAAAACTTGATCTCCCTTTGGGGTGGAAGACTGATAACCTCAGAAAAGACATCTGGGTAGCCTTTAACTACAGGCACTGAATCTAACTCATCATGTGATAGATCTAATGATTATAGGTAACTCAACATAATTGAACCTTTGGGATCGCAATAAACCTCTAGACTGTGTCCACTAATAGTACCCAACCTAACTACCTTCTCATCACAATCTAAGATCATTCCATACATAGTCATCTAGTCCATGCCCAAAATCAAACCAAACCCAGAAAATCCTAAGACAAAAACATCACAATCGAACTCAACCCCCAAAATAAACAATTTCAAACCCCTACATATCATAGATAAATAAGTTGATCCTCCAATAGAGTTTGATAGTACTATTGGATTTGTCGCTATGCTAGTGTCTAAGTGTAACTCATCTACAAGTCTACTCGAAATAAAAGAGTGTGATGTCCCAATGTCAAATAAGGTATGAACGGATAAATCGGATAGAGTTAACACACCTTCAATTACGACCCCTTATCCACTACTGGAGGCGCACTCAAGTTGGAAACCGTATCAAATGCGTAAGGGACAACATCCAGTGTGTAAGCTGCAACTACTTGGGTAGAGGTCTTTTGTGATGCTGGACACTCGCGCCTTATGTATCCAAATTGATGCAGTTGTACCATTTGATCTTCATGATGTCCGTCTTGAACTCCTTCGCTAAATGCCCCTTCTTAGCACATCTCATACACATTGCAGCTCCTACTTCTTAATCTTCCCTTTTGCCCTCATTCGGCTCTTGAACTGATTCTACTGAGGTGCCTTTCCTCTAGACTTCTTAGGTTCACTCTTCATATCCTCCTTAAAGACAATATTCAACAAGGCCATCTCCACCAAACCCTCGTAAGTCCCACCCATGGGAATATGACTAAGGGCCAAATGTTGAAGAGGTTGATTCTGCCCCTTTTCTAACTTTAAAGCCTTCTTATGAGGGGTATTTATCAGATCCATCCCAAACCTAGCCAACTCATTGAACTAATTCGTATATTCCTTCACTAAAATCTCACCTTGCTGCAAATGTATGAACTTCTCCAATTGTACCCCTAGCTCTGACATGGAAAGAAACTTCATCTCAAAATGTCTCCTAAACTCTCCCTAAGTCATCTCTCCCTTATAGGTCCCCACCACTACTACAACCCACCAATTCAGGGCCTTTCCCTGTAAATTTCATGTAGCAAGCCATCTCCTAATGTCACCTCCACGACCCATCAACCCAAGAATCCTCTCACAAGTACAAATCCATGCCTTCGAGCCCATATATGACTTGGTCCCTACATATATGGCTTCTCTCCTAGGCTTGCAAAGTCCTTACATGGCTTGGTGAAATCAACGGCAGGTGGAAGGGAAGGAACTAGGCCTGGTGCCCCATCCACTTGCCGCCTACTTTGTGTGTCCTTATTAGGGTTAAGCTTGGCTTGTCCGGTGAATGATTTACATCATTAATATATGGTGATCACATGCGATTAACTTCATTAATGCTCTCTGTGACCTAGGATGTTCTTCAGTGTTTGTGAATCACTAGTTTTATTTATCTAAGGGGTATAGTTTTAAATACACCAACACTAACATTTTATGAAGACTTATACTTAGGGTCTAACAACTAATAAAGCCTCAAAATAACTATGGATCAGCTATACTTACTGGAACTACTCCAACATAGGGTCACCTAAAATATCAACCTTGGGACTACGTTCCCAAATTATGATTATGTGTATCATATTTATGCATTGAAGGGGAGATCACAATGCTGACTTGCACCAAAGACATCTAAAGGTCATTGCATCCATGTCTACCTCTAAGTGGTAATGTAACAACACTTATCGCACCACGTCAGGATCCATCAGCACTACAGTATCACGTCCGTGCCGCCTAGCATACCAAGAATCTACATTAGTACCAGGCCACACACTTCTCCAAGCATCATCGTCAGTGTGCACGTACACCACAGAACCTCCTATGAGTGCTATTTGCTATAAAGTCGCCCCAATCGAATGTCGATCACGCTGAATAAGTAGTGTTTAGGCCTCATTGCCAGCATACACATCTACCCAGTCCTGTAACATCCAAGAGTCGAAACCTTGGGAGGTTATTTCCCTACTTATACTATTGTCCATATATATATATATATATATATATATCATATACAAATAAACTTATAACTTGGGCCTTAAGCCGAGGTTCAGACCGTTCCCAGAATACGGTAATTGATCACCGCTTGCTATCGACTGGCTCTAGTGAGCCTGTCGACCTGTCAGAGATTGATTGCTATATATTTTTAATTATCATCTCTGTTAAACGATCTTTCTCAATTATTATTATAGATAACTGTTAATTACAAATTTTCCATTATAGTAAACCCTAATTTTGTAAATTTACAATCTATGATCGCTATAGTTTCATATTCTGTTTCATATATAATTTCAGTAAACCAATATAACTTAGGTTTAGAATCAATATGGTTATATCAATTTATATATAGTTTAACCAAAAGTGTGTAATCGACCTAAATCAAATTCTTATCTAATAGATTTGCTTTCACCAAAATTAGATTAGGAAGAAAGGGATCAAATTCGTACGTGTTAAATTATATCAAATTCCCAACACACTACAGTTATTATATAAATATTAAAGTAAACAACTCTAGATCAAATAGGGTATAACAAAACCAATTATATGTAAATCCTCATATTAATTATGAACCCACCCGCCTTTTATTAGATTTTCCCTCTTAGATTTGTGTTGAATCGCCCTTCCTTCTAGTTGTTAATCTCTCCCCTATGCTTGATTTTGTTTTCAGCTTCATTTTAATTTTTATTTGAGAAATTTTTGTTAGAGGAAATAAAGGTTTAACAGAACTTGGACGTACTACTTGCTGATGAGTGAATTAGAGTTTAGATTTACTGTCCTACTTATAGCAGCATGAACAAATATCGACCGTTGATTTAATATAATTAAATCTAGATCGTTCGGCTTACTTAAACCCTCACCTGAAAGTAATGACCGATCGATCACTTAGTTTGGAGCAGTCGACCGCTAAGGGCTGATCGGTCCAACTAACAGTGTCGACTAGTAGATCTTTCATAATTTAAATATTTCTTTCCTAAAATAATTATTTAATTATTTTCGATTTCGGATTTTCGAATGTTAATAACTTCTTTCATACTAGCTCCAATTTCAAAACATTATCTACCATTATAAAAATCCTAATTTAAATATTTCTTTCCTAAAATAACTTCTTTCATACGAATGCAATGGTGCAATTTCGTAGCCAGATTCAGACATTTCTAAAAATTCCATTTTTACCCTTGTTGTATTTAAATTTAATTCTTTCATTAAATTTCCGAATAAATTTTGTGGGATGTTACAATATATACCATTATATGTACATATACTTTAAATATAAACCGTGGCTAACAAAGGCATATATAAAGGGGCAAATAGGTCCATTTCAGTGTAAATTCCAATACCTACGTACGGTCATATTAGTCATGTACACTTCATATTTGTGACATGTGCTCTTACATTAATAGTGTATTTGATTCATTTATAAAAAAATCTTTTTAAAATAAATAAAATAATATTTTATTTAAAATATTTTAGATTGGATCAAAAATCCACTTTAGACTTCATAGGCCTAATAGATTCACAATTAGAAATTTTCTATAACCTATATATTTCACCTACTTTCAACTTGCCTTATTCCTTCAGTGGTATCAAAGCCTAATAGTCCATGTGGTCTAAATTTAGCGATGTTAGGGCCTACTGGTTAAAGCTTACCCATTTAGCAGGGTGTCTAGAAAGGTAGTGTTGAATGTTGGGTTTAGGTTCAAGTTACCTTGCTCTACCCTGCCATTAGCCTAACTCGAAAGACGAAATTGTGATATCCCAGAAATTTTAAGTAATATCAATTTAATAATCTGTGTAAAAATTAAATTGATATGATAATAATTGTTAATAAAATTTGAATTGATTTAATAATCTTCTTTTGAATAAATATTTAACTAATAATTTATCTTTTAAAAGCTAATAAATTGTTTTCTATTTATAATATATATATGTATTTGTATATATTGTGAATAGATGAGCTTTGTTTTTAAGTTAATAAATAAAGGCATGTTTTCTTATTCTAATATTTTTGGTAATTGGGAAATTTGATTTAATTAATATTTAATAAATAACCATATGGCTTTAAAATATTCAGGATAAAAGTTTAATATTGTTTCAAATGATTTTAGTTTAAGTTTAAATTTAATAAAAAGTTTGTTTTGTTCTTTTTAATTATAGCTTGATGAAAATAAGTAATGAAGTAATAATTTCTTTTATAAATTATTTTAATTCAATAATGAGTTATTTTTAAAACAATATTAATAATATTATGTCTTTACAAATGGATTTTTAATATAAATAGAAAGTGTTATTCTAAATTTATTTATATATCTATGTGTTTTGAAAGAAGCTATGATTTGAAAATTTAAAATAAATTCTTTCAATAATATTTAAATAAAAACAAATCTCATAAATATTAACATAAGTATATAAAGTAAATTTAGTATTGGTAATTTAAGTTTTAAATTAAAATAAATATCTATGTATCTAAAGAATGGAAGCAAACCAGGCTTGCATGTGTATGTAAAGCTTAGTGTGCAGGCAAGAAAAAAAGAAGAAATGCAAAGGTAAGTGTAAACAAAGCAAAATATATGTGAAGTATGCCAGGCAAATAAATATGCCTGTAAAAGAAATACAAAGGTGAGTATAAGAAACAAAGCAAAGTAAATGTAAAAATATCTATACATAAATAAGAAGTAGGAGACACAAAGTACTCCAACATTTAATGCAAGCAACATTTTAGGTCATTCGAAAGTTTTGAAAAATCATTTCAGCCTCCAACACTTAAAAATCTCTGACCTATGTAATAAAATAAAAGATAGTGTACCAGGCAAATGGCATAACCCTGTAAACACTTTTATATATTATCCTTCTCATTTCAATTAGTTTAACACTGCAAACCAGAAAAATAGTAAGCTTTTCTTTTTACAAACTTAAATAACTTCATCAAACAAAGGCAAGCTGATTAGGAAGATCAAAGCTTTCCAGATTAAAGGAATCAAAGCAAGACAAAGTTTTCAAGTTTTCTATTTGATCCAATAAAACTTTATGGTCATCCATCGACCATTATGGAGATAGTAGCTTGGTCATGTACGAAGTGGTGGCCGGTGGTGCTGGTGCTCCGGTGGTCGGAGGAGTGGATGCGAAGCGATGACAGGTTTTGTGGTTGGTCACGAGTTTGTGTTCCAGGTTTGGGATGGTAAGCTCGATTTTGATTCGAGCAAGAGGGGAGGCTTCGGAGGGTCGTGATGGTGTCTTGAGATGGCCGGCAATGTGTTGAAGCCTGAGTGGATGGCCGGAGATGGCCAGAGCCATGGTGCACGTGCACCGTGCAGTTGAAGTTCAGATGAACTTATTCGTGTAGAGGTATTTCAACTCGGGGAGTACTCGAGTTATTCGAGTGAATGACTCGAAGCAGGAGGACGAAGGACTCGAAGCAAAATCTGGTTGTCTCGAGCTGTGCAGTTAAAGCGCTCGGTGGATTCAATGCGGTAGAGGTGCAAAAAGTCATAGCGGGAATGTAGCGAAGATATAGCGGGATATATCGGATTACTCTAAAATAGCATATAAATCCCATACTTGTTGTTTTTACAAATATATAGATAGTAATTATGTGAAAAATTAACATTCAAATGAATTATAATTAATAAAAAAATAATTTTAAATAAAAATATGTGCAAATGTATTGTAAATGAACGTAAAACTGTTATATAACTTAATTTAATTTAATAAAATATTAGAGTATTATCATTTCTAAACATATATAAAAAATTCAATGAAATTAATTAATTTCATAATTTTTATAGCGTATAAATATCATTTTTCAATCCAATTTTTTATAGAAGATATAGCGGAAATAGCAGAATATAGCGGAAATAACGGGATATAGCGGAAATAGCGGGGATTAAAGCGGAAAGGCTATATGTTGGGGATATATGGAAAAATCATAGCGGTAGGAATCCGCTATAAGATATATCGGAGTTATAGCGGGGATATAGCGGGGCATTAACTGCACAGGTCTCGAGTCAGTAGTTGTTCTGGCATTAGTACTTGTCTGTTTCCAGGTTTTTAAATCTTAATTCAAAATTTAAAACAGAATTTAAACTGTGTTTTAAAATTTAAAGGTTAAAGTATAGATTCAAATGGGACTTTTGAATCTTAAGATGTTAAAATGAATTTGGATTTTAAATCAAGAATTTAAAATCAAGATTTAAGGCAAGTTTAAACAAAGAAATTTAATCAAAGTTAAACATGGATTCAAGTTTCTTGAATTCAAAACTGTAATTTAAAATCAGTTTTTATTTTAAAATCTAAATGTTTAAACAAGTTTAAATCAAATAGTTTTTTTTAAGTAATTTGTTTCCAAATTAATACTTCAATTGGATTTTGATAAAGTTCTTTTATAAAAAGGATTTTGAATATAAAATCATTTGGAATCTTAAATTCAAAATGAAATTTGAATCTAAATTTAGAAGTGTAATGTTTAAAATACACTTTAATATTTATTAAATCATTTTAAAAGAATAATTTATCTTCGAGATAAATAAAAATATTGAAGTGAATTAATGAATAAGCTAATTAAGGAATGACTTATGTATTTAAGGATTACTATAATATAATAAATTAATGTGATTAATTTTGATAATTAATTAGATTAATTGAATTAACCTATTGTAAATTGTTAAGTGTAATTACTTGATAAAAGTAATTAAGAGATTAATTACTTATTGTAATTAATTTTGATGATATGATTAATTTATGTTAATTAATTTAGTTTAATTAATTTAAAGATAGTCATTTGATAAATTGGGAATGAAATTACTTGGTGTAATTAATAGAGCATAATTACTTAGGAAAGTAATTAGATGGTAATTACTTAATGTAATTAATATAAGATGATTTGTAAGTAAGTAATTTGGGTAATTACTTTTGTAATTAATCAAGGGATTAATTATTGGAGATAATTAATTATGGGATAATTAATTTATTTAATAAGTAATTAAGGATAGTTAATTACTGGTTTGTTATTAATTAAGGGGATTAATAATTGTGTTTGATTAAGGATTAAATTACTTAATGTAATTAATTTAAAGGAAGTAATTTAGTTTAAATATAAATTAGAGATCATTAATTAATATAGTTAATGATGTAATTATGAATTGTTTAATTAAGGAATAATTAATAATGAGGTGATTAATTAATGTAATTAAGGATAAATGTAATTAATTATATTTAATTAATAAATGAAGTAACTAAATGTTAATTACTATGAATGATTTAGGATAATTAATTTGTGGAATTAATTAAAAGACTAATTACTTATTGTAATTAGAGAACGATTAATCAAAGGTGTTTAATCAAGATGAATATTTAGAGAATGGTCAATTAAATTGATCTTTATTTAATTAATGGTTGTATAAGCAAGATTTATAGATGTAGTAATTAATTTGATTTACTTTAAATTAATTAAAGATAGAAGTAATTAATTTAATTCATTTTAAATTAATTATAGATTGTGGTTAATAAATCATTGCTTATGGATGAATGATATGGATATCCCATTGATTGATTGTGATCTCAGATATGAGATGAGTAATATTTATGTGACATAGATGCTTGTTTTAAGTATGATAATATTGATTATCTGTTTGAGTTGATGATATGGATTATCTATTTATGATGATATTGTGATTATCCATTGTTATATTGTGATTTATCTATCTGTGTGTATATAGATAATTGAATTAAATTGTTTTAACTTTAAAACAACTTGGCCTTAAAAGATACGATTTGGATTTCGATGAGACCGGGATCGGGTTTCTAGATTTGGATATCCGAAAACCACATCGATCCAAATTAACGATAGGTCGTGAATCTCAAGTGAAGATGAAGATTTAGAGTGCAAGGGTTATTGTCGTTAACTCTGAGGGTGATTCCAAAATGAGTGTAACGAGATAATGCCTTCGGTTACGTTCGAACCCGGAACGAACTTGTATGGATTGAATGCTTTCAGAACATCGTCAGGTGGACGATGATCATTCTAAGAGATGTGTTCTCTAAAGGTAATCGTGACCTCAAGCCTCATCAACTGGGAATGGCTAAAACAGGGGAGGTGCAGCAAGGCTTCGTAGGTAGCTCCCACTGGAGAGCGAGATATACCCCTGTCTAGATGTCCCTTTTTATTTCGGTTGTGTGGGCAGTTGATTGGAACAACTGCTGGGGTTGTCTTGTTTGGGACTGTCCAGTAAGGGATGGTTACGGCTTTGTGTTGTAGGGGACTTAAGGTGGGTCCTCGGTACGCTGATCTAGGCCAGGTACTATGACGGGCGGTACCCCGGTAGCCCTGCCATTATATGGAATACAATCCCCAATAAGTGCCAACGGATTTGATTGTAAACCTAGTATGCTGGAATTTAATGAATGTAACAATTTCGGCTATTTTCTATTTACTTGAAAACCCTAGACCTATTATAATATCACTGAATTTCCTACCAAATGTTTGGTTAGCGTAAGGTAAAAACTTTTCCATGTTTATGGGTGGGAAGTCTTACGTGATACCTTTTGTTTTCAAAGGTTTTTCAAAGTTAAGCAACTTTAACCTGTTACTCATACCAGACCCATGTCTGACCCGGAGTTTATTTTCTGTTTTTCTTAAACTCTCGGGTACTCAAATTTTTACGAGTAGCCAAGGGATTCAGGTTAGCTTTGACGATTGTGGAGGAGCAATGGAGCAGGAGGCTTCAACGCTATAGATATATGGTGTTTCCGATGTGTTGGTATCTCTGTGTTATATCTGTGTTGTATTTGAGTTGTGTCGAGTTGTATTAACTAGATAGGTGTTTATAACTGTCTAGTATGTGATGTATTATCTATGTAACTCTGACGTATATGATACTATGTATTATCTGATGTGATATATTATATTTTGTTCATTCCGCTGTTGAGATTCTGATGTTGTTTCTTCTTCCTTCTCTATCTTTTCTATTTTCTATCCCTTTCTTTCTTCATAGTGATACGACTTTCTGGAGGTAGAAAGTTAGGTCGCTACAGAAATAAGCCTAAAGGTTATTCCCAATATGAAGGCCCAAGTTGATTTAAGGCCTTCGGCAAAAGTTTCAAAATATGGTTTGAAAATTTAGAAATTTATTTTAAATTTAAAAGCTAATTTTATAATATGACACGTTATAAATGTTATAAAATTTTCAAATTTTGTTTGGAAAGTTAATATATTAATTTCAAAATCCATATTTAATTAATTAGATTAAATAAATAATTAATTAATTGGTTACAAAATATATATAATGATATGAGTATTTTTATCTTAACATGTTTAAGGTAAATAGTAATAAAATTTTGAATTTAATTAATATTGTTTGAATTAAAAATTATTTTTAGTTAGTTAAAATAACTAGAAGCTAAGCAATAAATAATATACATGTATAATGATATTTGTACATTACTACTATAAATGTTACAGTCTATATTCATCTTAAATTGTTAAGGATGAATAAAGTAAAATTCAGTTATTGAAATTTAAATCAAAGAAAAAAAACTAAAGTGTTAACAAAAAATAATAATTGAATATGATTTAATTTATAAAATTAAAATTAAATTAGATATGAATTAATTAAATAAAGTGGAACTATAAGAAATCAAAATTAGGTTTAAGGAATGCATACATATGTATAGTACATATACCGTGATTTTAGATTTGTCTAATATTTGAATCATGAGGGTATTTCAAAAGAAATACATTATTTTCTAAATCGATATTAGCCAATATATATATATATATATATATATATTAAAGATTACGAATCTTTAAAATAAGTTGTCCTTTACCATTTATATATTAATAGGTTACTTGCATGCTCTTTAGTCACTGATCTTCCTCAAGCTAGAGATGTTATGTGTAGTACTATTAATATATTGACTAGATGAGGTAAGATAAATGCACCTATTTGCTGATTTTCCTCAAGGTACGTGCGTTATAGTTTGGGTAATTACAGAATAGTTGGTACACTGAATAATCTCTTTTTATTTGTCGATTTTCCTCAAGGCCGAAATGAGATTAAGACAAAGATCAAGGGTTTGGTGTTGTATATGATACAACCAATAAGGTGTTATCCATCGCGTGAGCCTATGATTTGTTGATCTTCCTCAAGGTTAGAATCCAAAAGCATGTGAGTCTTGAAACTCACTGGAGAAATCAAAGGATTTCTGTGTTTACTCTTAGGGTTTTGAGAAACATAAAAGTCTAGTGGAAGCTTATTTTATAAATGAAATGTAACCATTTATCTTATGTAATATATTATAAGAACATCTCCTATATTTAAATTATCCTAATCTACATAAATTAAATCTATAGCAAAATGACTAATCTAAGGCTATTTCCTGAAAATGATAAGCTTATTGGACCAAACTATGTTGACTAGCCGAGAGTAATCAAGATAGCACTAACCTATGAAAAGTTATGGTAGTCGGCAAATGAATCTTTAAGATAAAAACCCACCAAGGTGTTAACCCGAGATAGTTAATTCTTATAATACTTTGGTAGCCGATTGCAAAATCACTCTAGTGTTCGTGTTGTCTACCTTAGACAAACCATTGCAAATGCAACATGAACATATGTCTGTCCACATACAACCTTCGAAAACCTAAAAGCTTTGTTTGGGGAGTAATCTCATTCCATAATGTACAAGATTATTAGCAACATGAAGACGAATAGAGGCTGCTGCGTTGAGATTTCATCTTGGAAATGTAAGGCTATATCGATAGACTTTCAGAGCTACAAATGGCTATAAGCGACGAACAATAAGTGGATTTGATCCTAAGCTCATTAACTCCATAGTTTGATCCATTCTTATTTGATTAGAATTTGAACCAGTTGAGCATAAACCTCATCAAGATACTCAATATGTTGAGATCAACTAGACTTCATTCAAGGGTCAAAACACAATGTTGTATGTAAAGGGAAAAGCATCATCTTCGAGAAGTTCAAAGAAATGTAAATGGGGTTCTAAGAAGGGTAAGAAGGATACTCCTATCAATAAGGGTGAATGTCACCATTATCACAAAAACGGCCATTGCAAATGGAACTGTTTGAACTACTTAAAACTTGTCAAAGAGAAGAAAATGAAACGTTCTATCGCTCTTACTAGTATGTTTATGATTCAAAATTATTTTGTAATCAATAAATTACATTGGGTTTTAGATAATGGATATGGAACTCATACCTATAACTCATTAGGGGACTTTGGAGCATATAACATGCAATAAAAGGTGAAATGAGGCTTTTAGTAGCTGATGGATCTATTGTAGATGCAACTATAGTTGGAAACTATAACTTATTTTTCCCTCATGATTATAACTTAGTATTGAATAATTGCTATTATGTAAGGAACTTTATTTGCGATATTATATCTATTTCAAGACTATTGGAAACTGGTTATAATTTCAATTGTAACAATAGTAATGAATATTCTGTTTGGTAGAAATAATATCTGTGACGGTGTTCTAGACAATGTAATTTATGACTTAATCTTAATTGAATTTGTGCTATTAATAGTGTCACGAACGGGGTTTCGACCCTCGAAAATAAACATTAATATGTTCACTGTATTGCGTGCCGAGCATTCAAGTGCCAGAAAAGCCGATTGTTAAGGGTAAAAGAAATTAAAGATAGAACAGAATCTCACACACATGGAATAATTTATAATATCAATAATCTTTATAGTGGAAAATTTGAAAATGCGTATATCAGAGTCTAACTTAAGCTCAGCCTAGACAGTTATAAATACCCATCCTTACAATTGCTGAAAAACAACAAACACAGCAGAAAAGTAAACTATGTCCATACGTTGATGAAGATCTCCAACTCTCCTTTGGAAACTCCAAGCGTCTTCAGCTAATCCTGAAATTACTCGAATCTGACCCGAGTATTAAAAATACATGGATTAGTATGGCGATCCAATGTGAGAAAAGCAAATCATATATATATATATATGACAATGTCATAAATCAACTTTGATGTCAAACAAAACCTTGGAAAATAAGAGTATCTCATAAGACCATGCTGTATATAAACATGGATGGATTTTTTTCTTATGATAACTAAATAAATTTATCAAATCATTTGATATTATTTCTAATGACGTTCTTTGAAAACCCTATCAAATAACATATTAATCACAGTCAAAATTGTTACATTAACTAAATTCCAACATACTAGGTTTTACAATCAAAACCGTAAAGGCACGTATTGGAGAATGGATTTCCAACAATGACAAGGTAAGGGACTACCTTTCGACAGTACATCTCTAGAGGAATGTACAAAGGCACAGCCTCGCTGCCCTCTACCAACATAGAACCGACCTACCTCCACCATAGATATTACTGAATATCCCATCACCCCGGTCGTTCCCAACCTATCTGTAGCCACAGCATACAGAACAAACCTGAAATATAGAGGGTAATCTACACAGGTGATGAACATATTCTAATGGGTGCGACCCCCTTAGTCCTTCTGCATCTACCATGTTTTTGCCATTACCAATGTGTGAGGCCTGAGGTAATGTTTTACCTTTCTCAAAATAGCAAATCCCACTTTGAATGCCACATTACCGTTTTTGACGACACACTAATTGGTTTTCACAAAAGTACAACCCTCGTGTTCATACACACCGGGGAAGGATGTTAAATGTAAGAGGGGTTACCTCCTACACCACCAAATAAATGTACGTTTGTAAAAACCAATGTACGTGGTCTTAGAAATGCAATGTCATACATTCGTCCATACAAGTTGTCCTGGAACAGAAAAAACTGAGGGTACTCTTATTACATCCTATTTGGGAATCACCTCTAGGATTAGTAATAAGCAGTCCTTGCGTTGAAGATTTCAAAATGAAGGTACTACTGCCACCATATGTATATAATATGGGAATCACGAGGTTAGTGGAAAGCACCCCCTACATTATGAAGATTTTTGTCATCAGAATCATTGTCTTCAACATGTCTTCACTTTCAAACACGTATATTAGTTCGAAGTGGTTTCGGATAGGAATCAACTTAATCTGATCACGATCTCTCCGAAACAATTATCGATAAAAAGAGGTGTATATAGAAATGTTAAGCCTCTTTCATTCAGTCACTTTTTCTTCTTTTACTCAAAATATTATTTAACTTTGAAGATATCATTTTATCCAATAAAATATCTTTTAGAGATATATATCTTTAAACCATTTCTGTTTTGGGATATACAGAACTATTAAACCTCTTTCTAATTTTGGAAACACAAAATCATTTCCTTTTAATTACTTAGGAAAATATTTCCATATTCTATTATTAGCATAATTAATAAATATTTCATTTTTCCAAAACATGTTTTAAATGGGTCAAAACAATGTTATTTAAGACATCGTTTGCTATAAACCCAAATAACTTAGTATTGAGTAAAAAAGGATTCTTAGATTTCAGATTAATAATACTCAATACTAATTTCCATATTCAATCTGTACTATTCGACGAATAACAGTGAAATCACCTTTTAAACTCACGTGGATAGTACAAGTTCCCTCCTCAGAATTTAATGTAGAGTTTAACTAGAATGTTCTCTTTACCATCAAATTCCTATTTTAAATCTGGTTTAACCTTGTTGGAAAACTTCAAATCTCTTTTCTTTTATCTTAAGGAAATGATATCCGAGTAAATTAAATAACTATCCCCTCTGTCAAGCTAGTCCGGATAGCTAGGGGGAGCAGTTAACTAGTTTTCCAAACTCCAGCCTAGAGACTACCTCTCTGTCACCCATAAGGTGGTCAAGTTATTTGATCGACTCTAAATTTTAAAGGTATTTTATTTATCATTCGAAAAACATTTCAAAAAGACTCGGGAAGAAAATCTAAGTTCAAATCATTTATTCAACGGTTGCCAAATTTCATTGCTAAATTGTCGATGAATAGTGACTTTAAAGTTTTATAGATTAAAACACCAATTTCATTACATATATGCCCGTTTTTATAATTAAATATTTTAACATATTTATGGAATTTATTACATATTTTTAAAGATTTAAAAACATTCATTTAAAGAGTTGAAAACAATATTTCAAACTTAATTAAATGAAATCTTTATTTTTCATTTTCATTTGAAAACCATACTCACCAGGGTTTGGAAAATTCTTATTTCAAAGAATTCTGATTTATATTTTATCCTACACATCTGTTTAACTTTTCAGGTCGTGAAATCGCGAACTGCCGAAACACAACGGTTTATTTTTCACCTTTTAGTAAAAATTGTCCTTAATCCTTTTAAATCCTTTTAATAACATAATAAACTATATTAAACCAATTTTTCACTACTTTACTTTATTAAAACCTCATTTCACTTTATTCAATATCTTTGATATTATACTATTATAATATTCAATTTCCATCTTTTTAATTCCATATTAAACCATACGATATTTCTATTTTATTTTCCACCTTTAAAACTATTATCTTCATAAATGAAACCATAGATATTATTTTCCAAAAATTTCAAAATTCCACATTTCCAATTTCTTTTAAAAAAATCCAAATCTTTCCAAAAACATTTCCTTTTGGTTTTGAGATTTAAAGAGTGGCTTAACCTATCTTATACACATATTATTTTAGTCATAACATGGATAATTTTTCATAAGATATTATGGCTAATTCAAATAGCCATCACTTTTCAACATATATGATTTTTAGTTCATAAATCATTATAATCCTGCTTTATCATAACCAAGCTATTATATACTTGATATAAGCAACTGGTATTCAACCAATCATCATCTAAACATATTAAACAACCATATAAGCAATCATATCATCAATCCTATATATAATTTAGAATTAAAATAAACTAAGTTAAAATTGTGTTTTCACTTTCATGCTATCCCGATCTAACTTTTAGTGCTACGTATCGACTATAGCTCCGCTATTTCTGTACCGAAGCTTATGAATCCTGCCCTGGGACCTTTGGGTGTGCTCAGCCTTGTACTTGAGAGGGTGGAGAGGTGGTGGTGGCTCTTGGTGAGCTCAGCGAAGCAAGGAGAAAGAAGAGGTGATCACTAACTTGATCTTGAATTTAAGTGGTATATCCCTCTATATCTTATGATTATTTTGGCATAACTTTGACTTGATTTTGGAATATTTTTAAGAGGAGATGGAGGCCATTGTTGTTTCTTAGAAGAAGAAGAGAAGTTTAGGAATTTTGAGAGTGAATTTTTGAAGAAAGGAAGAGGATATGCATGTGTATTACCAAAATATCCCCCTCTCCCCCCTTAACTCATGGCCGAACCTACCCCCTACATGTGCCTTCCATCACTTCATGTTGTAGTGTGTAAGGCGATGTGTAGTTGATTGTAAGTTTGCTTTTTTGACTCTTAAGGATGAAGCTTTCATTTGTATACATATAAGGAAGCTTATGTATATACATATTTAGGTATTTACAAAACCTTGATTTGACTAATTGTGTATACATATATGTATGCATATGTATGTACGTGCATGTGTGTATGTGTATCGAATAATGCTGCAACAATGTGAAACCACTTCCGTTCAACGAAAGGTCGAAAATCCGAATGATGAATCCCAGTCACATTTTCAGTTTTTAATCAAACTATTTATTTATGTAAACAAAACTTGAAAATAAATTTCTTATCATCTTATTATAATTATATAATAATTAAAGTGAATTATTCATCATTTAAAACAATTACCTGAATATTTAAAATTAATTAAATATTTCAATTCAAAGTGATAAAATTATAGATCTTTACATTCTCCCCCTTAAAAGAATTTCGTTCCTAATATTTAACCAACACCCTAAACCCAAAAGAGTTTACCCAAAATATTATCTTTAAACTCAATTCGTATGATATACCCAGATTATCCATATGTAATATCTGATTTGATCTCTTATTTAAATCCATAACTTCACTTTTGAAGTAATATTGATCCCTCGATCCTCTAGTGCGGATTTTGATTAGGCTTCTTGATCAGAAACCCTCGCTTCCCTTGCTCTCCAATATGGTAGAAAATGCAAGTATCCAACCACACATCCTTATTAATATTCGTCATCGAGAATCAAGTGATAAATCCTTATTCGGACTGGTGTAAACACCTCAAAGTTCCATAATCGAACATTGGATCAGAATCGTGCGATGAAATAATCTACGTATCTCATACGTACTTATTAACCTTCCCAAAAATTTTATGAAAACTTTTACCTTTTATTCAAACATTTTTATAAAGATGCTTCTTTATCAAAAATTTCTACCTTCTTTCCAAAGAAACCATTTCAATTTAAAAGATAAATTATCTTTTAAAATAAACTCCT
This sequence comes from Allium fistulosum, assembly GCA_030737815.1. Classification (NCBI taxonomy): domain Eukaryota; kingdom Viridiplantae; phylum Streptophyta; class Magnoliopsida; order Asparagales; family Amaryllidaceae; genus Allium; species Allium fistulosum. Next base: position 635,789,777 of record CM060907.1, on the reverse strand, counting down.
TATATTATAATATACTCCCTTTAACCAATATTAAATGCAAACACCTTGATAAAAATTAACAACCACTAATTAATCTATTAATTAATGATTCATATTATATTTTTAATTTTTATTTATTTATATAGATCGAGTAACTCAAAAATGATACCAAGGAATTGGGTACTACGAATAGTATCATATATTCGCTTAACAAGAAGGGGAATACTTAAGAGAAGTTTTTAACATCTGAGCACATCTCCTGCCCATTTTTAGTTACTTTCGAACCACTCGAACTTAGTTAATTGTCGGATTCTTTTCAAAAATATCAGGATTTAAATTCGCAAAAATCTCTTTATAAAACATGTTTTATAAATCCAATTTATAAAATCATTTATTTTTATAAAACATTCATAAAATCCCATCCAAATGTTTTAAACCTTTTCGTATATCCCAAATATTTTAACCCTCATTTAGAAGATGTCTTTAAAAGTTATTCTTCTTATTTAAAAAATCTTTTTAAAAGTTTCAAAAAAACACAGCTTTTAATGAAAATAGGCTTTACTAAAGTCTTCTTCCAAGTTTAACTTATCAAAATCTCATTTATCAAAACACTTATTTGTTAAAACACTCAGTTTTCAAAATAACTTTTATTTTGATTCAACTTTCTTAAAAATTCAAATATCAATTTTATTATTTCAAAATATGAATATATATATTTTATTCAAACATTTTTATAAAGATATAACTTTACTTCATAAAGAAAAATATCAAAGAAGTAAAATTTGTATAAAAATTTTCCTAAGTCATTTAAACATAAGAGAAGCCATAATAAAGATCATGCATAGATATATATCATAATTCGAACTATTACATTTGCTAATTAACCGTACCTAAACCATAATTAATTATTTTACATACCCATGATAATTACGTTGAAATATTCCTAATATACTTAGGATATCGAAAATACTATTACTTCCTAGCAACTTCCAACCTTACCAAAACGCTTATCAAATCAATCGGACTCGGAGGTCGACGGACCGTCCGAATATGAGAACACTGCCGCTTCAAACTGTTCTTCCTCCCATTCAACATCTAGTTCATTTCTGTTATCTTCTTTATTCTCAAGATTCCATCCTATAGAATGGCAGGGTTGTCCTTGGGGACCCCAAGGTTGAGCAATAGGGTTTCCCAGAAGGATGTCCGGACCTCTTCTTCCTCTTCCTCTGTCATTCCCTCCTAATCAATACCTGAAATGTGCGACTCTCCCTCAGATATGAGAATGCCCATCTATTTAATAATGTGATTTTTGTTGTTGTCTTCTGATTCATTGGGGATGTCATCCATCCATGCATCATATACTGCTGAATCTAGGCTATTCCTTTCTACCATCATATTAGGGTTCTCTTCTGGAACTTCTTCAGGTTTAGATTCTTCTGGATCTGTTACCCACATCATCTTTTCCCGTGATCCCTAACTTACTTTTACATCATTTGTTATTGGGATCACTTCTTTTCACTAGAAAATAATATTAGTTCCGGAGTCTTTGGTTCAACTAGCACCATAGCCATGGGATACCCATCCTCATCACAATGGGTATATTTATCAAACACTTCCTTTACCTGTGGCATATGGTTTTCAGGTGACCCTTTTTCTAGTCCTCTTTCGTCACTAGAAAGGATTATTAAGTCATTCTTTTCTCCTCAATTTGCTCTTGAGGATTCTCCTTTGGAATAATTCCTACCGTAATTGGAAGGCTTTTACAATAGACAACGAAATACTTAGAAACATATACTGAGCTTTTTAACTTTTCTAACCTGAATCTAATATCATATTTTAACTAGTTTCTAACTAACTTAACTTCTTAAACTATCATTTTATGGAACATCTTATAGTCAAACTATGAAATTCTAATCATAAGATGTTTCTATACCAATTTATGTCTTGGAACCAACCCATCATAATAGCTGAATATTATTATTCCCTTAACAACCAAACACTACATAAATAACTATATCATTTGAAAGATATTGCTTTATATTGAAAATATAATCCTAGGTAAAATTATTTCATTTACCACTTTTTCAAAATAAAAATCAATTTTATATAGCATTAACAAATACACGCTGATATGTAATACGCTTAAACTTATTCTAGGGTGTTACTTACCCTATTTCTAATGAGTTACTCATCATAGGGTGCGACTAACCTAATCTCTGATGAGACTTTACCCCTACCAGGCTTAGGTATTCGCTCAACCTAAGCTTCGATACTAAATGTGACGATCGAGATTTTTGACCCTAAAAAATCGACACTAATACGTCTACTATATTGCGTGCTGAGCATTTGAGTGCCGAAAAAACTGATTGTTAAGGGTAAAAGAAAATAAAGACAAAACAGAATCTTATACGGATGGAATAATTTGTAGTATCAATAATCTTTATAGAAGAAAATTTGAAAATACATATATCAGAGTCTAACCTAAGCTCAGCTTGAACAGTTATAAATACCCGTCCTTACAAATACTGAAAAACAACAAACACAGTAGAAAAGTAAACTACGTCCATACATTGATGAAGATCTCTAACTCTCCTCTTGAAACTCCAAGCGTCTTCTGCTAATCTTAGAACTACTCGAATCTGACCCGAGTATTAAAAATACCCGGATCAGTCTAGCAAACCAGCCTGAGATACATAGATCATAAATATATATATGACAATGTCATAGATCAACTTTGATGTTAAACAAAACCTTTGAAAGGAGAGTATCTCATATGACCATGCCACAAATAAATATGGACAGGATTTTACCTTATGATAATTAAAACATTTTTATCGAATTATTTGATATTATATCTAATTGTTTGATGTGATTTTTTGTTTGATGATAACAAACATATATCAATTTATATATGTGTTTGCAGATTGTACTATACACAAATAGGAATAAATATTCATATTGAATAATAATACTATTGCACATAATTTATATAATCAGTATTTTTATTCAAAATAATATTTTATTTCAACACTTATACAGTACAAAGTTTTCAGCTCTCTCTATATACATACACCGGTTTCATACATTTCACATTCACATTTTTTCTCACTACAACACTCAACACTTAGTTTTTCACTCTGTCTGCACATCTGCATCATCTGCATTGTCCAGCTCCAGTTCTTGTCCTGTCTCCTGTGTACCTGTATAATTAGCAACTACAGCAGTAATCTGAAAAATAAACAAATTTGAATTTGCAAAAAATATAAATTTGTTTTTATTGGTGCCTCAGTTATTTGGGTTGTTCGTCATCATTCATATTTGAATTCATCACACACGAACAATGTGACATGCACAGTGTATCATTGTACATGCCACAAGGCCGTGCACACCGATATACACTTGATAATGCTACAAGGACAGATGAGCACAAGGTCAAACCCAAATAAAAAGACGGGTTCAAACTCAGGTGCAAGTTCATGAAAATGGTTAAGACAACTAAAACAAGCCTCAACCAAAATCCAAATGTACAAATGCAATAACAGTCGGGAGCAACTTAGACTCAATATGTACAGCATGAATCAAAGGCTAACCAGACTTGCACAAGACCACGAAGGAACAAACACACAAAGTGGTGCAGCATATACATGTATAGTGAAGTACAACATCAGTAGCTACACAAATGCAATGCTCAAAGACACTGTACACAAGTCAAATGGAATCTTCCAAATTCCAAGAAAAGGAACTACAACATCAAGTTTACATGGAGCAATGATCAAAACAGACTCAAATGCTTCATAGTGCAATAGGCCACAAAATACTAGTTCAGGAAGTGCAACAGTAAAGCAGTAAACAATATGATCAAGGGTCAAGCATGTGGAATATATAAACAGGAACCAAATATATCAAATGTAGACACAAGGGGTGAAGCAACTCTATTCAATAGTGAAACTGTACAAATGCCGAAGTCACAAACCAAATCAAGTTCAACATGGGGTTGCAAGTGCAACAGAGCTACAAAGTGAAACAGTGCATATACACAGATCAGTGAACAACCAGACAACATCCAAATTCATGAATGCAATGAGAAGTTCAGGTTAAACCAACCAGAGAAGATGGCCAGAGACGAAGCTCATAGGGGCCAGAAAATCGAAGTCAACCAGAAAATATTCTCGAAATCAAAAATAACTAAAAGACGAAAATCAGCACTGTCAAACAAAGTCAAAGCCGGAAATTCAGTTGACCATCGTGGAATTTAAGCAATAGAAAAATGATCAGTGTCGATGCCGTGGAAATCAAGTTAAGAAATTGAAAAAGTCAAAAATCAAAGTCAAAGTAAAATAGGAAAGTCACTACCGTAACGATCAAGGAATGATCGAACGATTTAAAATCAAAACCGTGAGAAGCAAGTATCAATTTATACGAATTTGATAAAGTCAGAATCAATCTCAAGCATCCAAGCATCATCGATCGGCCAAGCAAAATAAAGTAACGAATTCAACTAAAATACATGCGAACGAAAATACAGGGGAGCGAACCCTATATAAGGAATCATCATCATCGGCAAAACGATCGATCGAGTTCAAGCAATCAAATCAAAGAAAGCACAGAGCAGAAATTACATACCGAAGCCATCTCAAACTCGATCGAATTCGAAGCAGTCGAAGTAATAAAAAAAGGAGACCATCGATTGACAGAAAAGGAAACGCTGAATCATCCTTTCAATCAAGCATTTGTAGTCGGCATCTTCGAATATCCACGAAAGCAATAATTTTGGAAGCAGAGAGCCAAAGCCCTAATTTAAGAAAGAAGAACGTAGCCGCCATTTTCAGAACCCTAAATTGCATCAGATAACAAAAGAGGGAAGTGGCCGTATTTTTTTTTCTTTTGGGTCGGGTTGTTTAGTTTAAGGGCAAAAATTTGTACTCAAGTTTTTTATTTATTTTCTACTCTTGTTTTTTATTTTTGAAGTCTGTACTTTTCGAATCAAATCTTGGTAAATCACTACCTAGGATTTAGGTTGTGTCAGATTGTCTAGTTAGGATTAGTTCAATAAGCAGGGTTTGCGTGTTTGCAAAACTCTATAGGCGGTAGCAGGGTTTGCGAGTCTGTTAGAGTGTTTGTAAGCGGGAGACTGTTTAATTCTAATAGAAATCTGGGAATGCAGCAGTAGGCAGGGGTTGCCGAAGCTGGGTAAATTTTGTGTGTGATTTACTTTTCAGCATATTTACTTCTCTGCAGTTTGTTTTTGTGTTTAATTTTATAAATTCGAAAAATTTGCTATAACCCTATTCACCCCCCCTCTAGGGTTAATCTAGATCCTACACTAATGACATTCTTTGAAAACCCTTTCAAATAACATAATAATCATAGCTGAAATGTTACATTAATTAAATTCCAGCATACTAGTGATACAATCAAAATCGTAGAGGCACGTATGGGAGATTGGATTTCTAATAATGACAAGGTAAGGGACTACCTTCCGACAGTACATCTCTAGAGAAATGTACCATGGCACAGCCTCGCTGCCCTCTACCAACATAGAACCATCCTACCTCTACCATAGATAGTTCCGAATATCCCATCACCCTAGTTGTTCCCGACCTATCCGTGGCCACAACATACACAACAAACCCAAAATATAGAGGGCAATTTAGAACGGTGATGAACATATCCTAATGGGTGCGACCCACTTAGCCCTACCGCATCTACCATGTTTTTTCCATTACTGATGTGTGAGGCTTGAGGTAACGTTGTGCCTTTCTCAAAACAGAAATTCTCACTTTGAATGCCACATTGTCATTTCCACTAAGACATTAATTTGTTTCCATAAAAGTACAACCCCCGAGTTCATACGCCTTAGGGAAGGGTGTTAAGTGTAAGAGGGTTTATCTTCTACACTACCAAACAGATGTATGTTTGTAAAAACCAATGTACATGGTCTTAGAATTGCAATGTCAAACATTCATCCATAAAAGTTGTCCCAGAATAGGACAAACCGAGGGTACTCCTACTACACCCTATTTGGGAATCACCCTTAGTATTAGTAGCGACCAGTCCTTGCATTTCAGATTAAAACCATTATGTATATAATATAGGAATCATGAGGTTAGTGGCAAGCATCCCTACATTATGAAGATTTCTGTCTTCAAAATCATTGTCTTCAGCATGTCTTCACTTTCGAACGCGTATATTGGTTCCAAGTGGTTTTCGAATAGGAATCACCCAAATCCGATCCCGGTCTCTCCAAACCAATTATTAATAAAAAGATGTGTATATGGGTATACAAAAATGTTAAGCCTCTTTCATTATATCCTCTTTTCTTCTTTTACTCAAAATATTATTTAACTTTGAAGATATCTTTTTATCCAATAAAATATCTTTTAGAGATATATATCTTTACATCATTTCTATTTTGGGATATACAGAATTATTAAAACTCCTTTTAACTTTGGAAATACAAAATCATTTCCTTTTAATTTCTTAGGAAAATATTTCCATATTCTATTATTAGCATAATTAATAAAGATTTCATTTTTCCAAAACATGTTTTAAATGGGTCAAAAACAATGTTATTTAAGACATTATTTGCTGTAAACCCAAATTACTTAGTATTGAGTAAAAAGGATTCATAGATTTTAGATTAATTATACTAAATACTAATTTTCATATTCAACATGTACTATTCGTCGAATAATGGTGAAATCACCTTTTAAATTCACGCGGATAGTACAAGTTCCCTCCACGGAATTTAATATAAAGTTTAACTAGAATGTTCTCTTTATCATCAAAATCCTATTTTAAATCTTGTTTTACCTTTTTGGAAAACTCCAAATATCTTTTCTTTTATCTTAAGAAAATGCTATTCGAGTAACTCAAATTAACTATCCCCTTTGTCAGGCCAGTCCGGATAGCTAGAGGGAGTAGACAACTGGTTTTCCAAACTCCAACCTAGAGACCACCTCTCCGTCACCCATAAGACGGTCAAGTTATTTCACCGACTCTAAACTTTTAAATGTAGTTGATTTATCATTTGAAAAAAGTTTCAAAAAGATTCGGGAAGAAAACCCAAGTTCAAATCATTTAGTTAACAGTTACCAAATTCCATTGTTAAATTGTCGCGGAATAGTGATTTTAAAGTTTTTTAGATTAAAACACCAATTTTATTACTTATATGCTCGTTTTAATAATTCAAATTCCTTTTAAAATATTTTACATATTTATGGAATTTATTTCATATTTTTAAAGATTTAAAAATATCCATTTTAAAGAGTTGAAAACAATATTTTACGAACTGTCAAAACGCGATGATTTTGAAAACTTGATTTGGACATATCTCAAACTTTACTAAATGAAATCTTGATTTTTACCTTTCATTTGAAAACCATAACCACCAGGGTCCGGAAAATTCTTATTTCAAAGAATTCCGACTTATATTTTATCCTACACATCAGTTTAACTTTTCAGGTCGTGAAATCACGAACTACCAAAACACGACGGCTTATTTTTCATCTTTTAGTCAAATTTTATAAAACTTGCTCGAAACACTTTTAAATTGTTTTACTAACATAATAAAATATATTAAACCAATTTTTCACTATTTTACTTTAGTAAAACCTCATTTTTACTTTATTCGATATCTTAAGTATTATATTATTATAAAATTCAATTTCCATCTTTTTAATTCCTAATTCTTTTATATTAAAGCATATAATATTTCTATATTATTTTGCACCTTTAAACTGTTATTTTTCATAAATGAAACCATTGATTTTATTTTACAAAATTTCAAAACTCCACGTTTCCAATTTCTTTTTTTTAAGAATTCCAAATCTTTCCAAAAACATTTCATTTTTAATATTTAAAGATAGGCTTAACCTATCTTATACACATATTATTTTGATCATAACATGGATAATTATTCATAAGATATTTATGGCTAAGTCAAATAGCCATCACTTTTCAACATATATGATTTTCAGTTCATAAATCATTATAATCTTGCTTTATCATAACCAAGCTATTATATACTTGATATAAGCAACCAGTATTCAACCAATCATCATCCAAACATATTAAAAAACCATAAAAGAAATCATATCATCAATCTTATATATATATGTTAGAATTAAAATAAACCAAGTTAAAAGTGTGTTCTCACTTTCATGTTATCCTGATCTAACTTTTAGTGCTACGAAATCGACCATAGCTCCGGTATTTCCATATCGAAGCTTATGAATCCTGCCTTAGGACCCCTGGGTGTGCTCGACCTTGTATTTGAGGGGTTAGAGAGATGGTGGTGGCTCTTGATGAGCTCGACGAAGCAAGGAGAAATAAGAGGTGATCACTAACTTGATCTTGAATTTAAAGTGGTATATCTCTCTCTATATTTTATGATTATTTGGACAGAACTTCGACTCGATTTTGGAATATTTCAAAGAGGATATAGAGGCCATTATTGTGCCTTAGAAGAAGAAGGTAAGCTTAGGAATTTTGATAGTGAATTTTTGAAGAAAGGAAGAGGATGGAATGTGTATTTATAGGGTAGAAATCCTTGTGCATGAAATTACCAAAATACACCCCTTTCCCCCCTTAACTCATGGACGAACCCACCCCCTCTATGTGCCTTCCATCACTTTATGTTGTAGGCGTGTAAGGTGATGTGTTATTGATTGTAAGTTTGCTTTTTTGACTCTTAAGGATGAAGCTTTCATTTGTATACATATAAGGAAGCTTGTGTATATGCATTTTTTAGATATTTATAAACCTTTTGATGTGACTAATTATGTATACTCTAACGACCCGATTTTTCAACGCCCGAAAATCGACATCAATACGTCTACTGTATCAAATGTCGAACAGTCGAATGCCGGAAAACCAAACCGTTAGGGTTAAAGAGAAGGAGGTAGGAGAAGAAAATAGAAGACAACATCAGAATCTAACCATCGCAGCGGAATAAAATATAATAGATAAATCACTAATCTTTTAAACAAGAATTTTTATCTGTTTATACATTACATCATCAGAGTACAATACCATCATAATCAAATACTGGACAGTTATATTAACTTGTCCCACAAACAGAGTACATAGAATATACAACACAGCGGAATATACATCAAGTACGAGTGATACGTCTCGCCATCCAGCTTGTCTCCTGAGCTCCACAGCATCTTATCCTGTATCTGTAATACTCGATCTGACCCGAGCATTATAATAAAATAACACACGAGTCAGTCTAGAAAACCAGCGTGAGAAAACACACTCAATTTGATTATTAAAGTTTTCCAAAACCCTTTGAAATCAAAAGCATCTCCTTAGACCACGCCACAAATAAACCTGTCGGGTTTTTACCTTATGATAGCCAAAACACTTTTTATCAAAATCCTCTGATATTATAATAGTGTCTATATACAAATACTTATTCAAATAGCCGAAATTGTTACATCTATTAAATTCCAGCTAATAGGTATACAAACAAAACTGTAAAGGCACGTAGGGAGAATGGATTTCCAACTAATGACTAGGCACCGGGGTACCACCTATCACAATACCTGGTCTAGATCAGTGTACCGAGGACCACGCCCGATCCCCTACAACACAAGGCCGGAACTACCCCTTACTGGATAATTCCGAGTAAGATCACCCCGTGGTTGGGATCAGCAACCACCCACTAAGCCGAAATAAAAAGGGACATCTAGACAGGGATGACCTCACCCTAATGGGCGCTACCCACATAACCTTGCTGCATAACCCCTGATTTTCAGTCATTCCTGGTTGATGAGCCTCGAGGCTAAGCGTTACCTTTTTAGAACACATCCCTTAGAATGCCCACCGTCCACCTGACGATGTTCCGAAAGCATTCATCCATACAAGTCCGTTCCAGGTTCGAACGGAACCGAAGACACTACTCCTACTACATCCATTTTGGAATCACCCTCAGGATTAGTAGCGACTAGCTCTTGCACTTCACTGCTCCATCTTCGATTCCAAACTCGTTTTCCCCACGAAAACGTACAAACCGGATCGAAGTGGTTTTCGAGAAATTTATTCCGATCCCAATCTCTTTGAAACGATCAGCGCATTAGCCAATATTGATAGTCGGTTGTTTAACTATCAAATAACATTCACAAACATCCATCAAACGGCTAATATTGATAGTCGGTTGTTTAACTATCAAATAACATTCACAAACATCCATCAAACGGCTAATATTGATAGTCGGTTGTTTAACTATCAAATAACATTCACAAACATCCATCAAACAAATAAATAATTTTCCAAATTATTTATTTACCTCACAAATATCTTTGCAAGATATATTTCCACTTTCAAACCTTTTTGAAAACAGTTTTCAAACCACACTCTTCTCATGGAATAAATTCCTAAATATTTATTTCCACTGAAAACACCAAGTACAATTATTTTAGATTTTCAAAATAATTTAAAAACACTTTATTATAAAATACACTTTAAAACATTTAAATTAAAACTACTTTAATACTTTATTCAAAAATATATACTTTAAGAATATTTAAAATAAAACTACTTTATAAAATATAAAACTAACTTTTTATCCTTTAAAACATAATACCCAGTCACTTTTAATAATTACTACTAAATAAATTTTGAAAATACTTACTTTAACAACTTAAACGTTTAAAAATAATAAATTTTCTAAAACATGCTTTTTTAAACAATCCTTAAAACTTTTAACTTATACTTAAAAGTTTGCTTTGAAAACGTACTTGGCTATCCTGGGAAATACACTTCTCTTTCACATCTTTTAAAAATAAATCACTATTTATTTTTAACCAAATTTACCCATTCCTTTAATAAATTCCCACCCTGAATTTATACTTCCAAATATCCACTGATATATTACTTCACTTTATAAACCCCGTTTATAAATTTCATAGTCTCAACTTCCTTTTAAAAATCCCAGTTCCAAGTACTTAATCAATTCTCAAAATTGATTTCCAAAATTTACTCCATTTAAAAAAAAATTCTTTACTTATCCAATTTTATTTCAAAACTTATAAATTCCAGGTTTAACTTCCTTGTGATGATTTAAAATCTTACTTTAACTGATAATACAAATTTCCACATTTATTCCAAGATTTTCTTTATTTCTTTCTAAACCATTTTAACACTGAATTCAAAAATAAATCTTTCAACCCTTTAAATAATATCACTTAAGTTTAAAATTCATTATTTCCCTTTTATTCAAAATCCCCTTTCCATACTCGGAATTTATTTACTAGAATTTAAAAATCACTTTATCCTTCCCTAATTCATTCTTTAATTTATTTAAATTCTCTATAATTATTTTACTTAAACATTCTCTCATATATTTTCTTTTTCAAAAATCCAATTTTTATATATTTTGATAATCAGCATACCGAAAGGTATATTCAATCAAACCATAGCATCCAATATTCCAATTATCAATATAATTCATCACAGAATATCAAAAAAAAATCATATCACAGAATTATCAGAACAATCTGAATAATTTTGAGGAATCCAGTTGGATCCCTCCAACCTGTTCCCTGCATCCACAGATGTTTGCATAATACCAATTCCACTTCGAGGTGGAATATCGCGGTATATGGGTTTATAAAATATCATCCGCTATTAGGCGGCGCATAAGGTCTCATCCACTATATAATGCGGGAAATCAATCACTTCAATATATATATATATATATATACACTACTATATAATATATATCACATCCAATCAATTCAACCATTCAACCAAGTATTTAAATTTAACCATCTAAATTTAAATAGCAATCCAAAAGAGTGAGATTAACTCACCTTTGATTTTGTTTGCAATCCAATCCAAACCGACTTACCTCTTTAAAAATTTTGACCTTGTATAAACATTGTATGGTTTATTAATATTTTTGAAAACACTTACACTTATAAAGGTGATTTATATTGATTAAAATCAAGTTTTATACAAATCCCTATATATATTTTTTTTCTTCAAAAACTATATACAAAGATTTCTGTCTACTATATACATATTAAAATGTCTGTAATATATATATATACACACACACACATGTTTTATTCTTTGGTATATATATTTAAATTAAAACATAATCATCATTTTTATTTTTACCATACTATTATACAATCCTATCTCTGATTGTATATAGTTAAATGAAACAATCAATAAAGAAATACCTTACTATATAATTATATTTTTAGTTCTATTCCAGTAATATATTCCTATACATGTGTTATTAAATTTAAATCGAAAAATAACAGTGAATCATATACCTCACCGCCTAGAAGAGAACCCAGACCCCACCTCGCACGACGCCGATGCTTCCATCCTCCCCAATCACCTCGGTCCCAATACAAACCCACACTACACACTTTTACCACCGCCACAACTTCCGCTCGCGCCTCGTTCCCACTCTACCGTCGAACTCCTCGCCTTCGACACACAGGCTTCTTCCTTGACGCGAGATGTTGAATTGATGATTGGAAAGAGAGAGGGACTCGAGCGAATACGATCTCGAACTGAAGAGAAGGAAGGGTAACGGTTTTAAGCAAGGCAAAGAGATTTCACTTATATTTTTTCCCTCTTGTTCGATTTGCGAATACTGAAGATAGGGAGGAAAAGTAAATCTCGATTTTATTTTATTTTCTTTTCTCGGCAGAATTAAAAGAAGGAAAAGGGAACATTTGTACGCGATATAAGGGTGGATGGTGGCGTATTTCAGAAGGATAGCTACAGTGTTTTTGAATGGAAAGGAAAAAGTGTTGGTGTGAGATAATTTCAACTGATGAGAATAATTTGATCAGAATATAAATATATATATTTTTAATTAAATTTAAATTGTCTCGATAAAGGCAACTCAAAATATCGACTTCCTATCGAGACGTGTCACCGGGCGTTCATAATGTTATATCCCTATTCCAAACGCAATGGAAAAGGTTTCGAGTCCTAATTCGATCGTATGGAGAAGATAGCTTTTTGGACCTAGTTGGTATATTAAATTTTCGATATAAATCTCAGCACGTTCATCTATCGTACGATCACACGACAACTCCAATCACTACGAAACTTGAAATCTGATAATAATACACTACTACGGATCTAATGGAACTGGCTTCGTCGAAATCTGAGACTGTGCCTCGAAAGGCTATTTTTAAATATCGATATAAACGATGTAAATTCAAAACTGAACAAAACACTTCCAAATTCAATTTAAAATTTCTATCACCTTCAGTATTATCAATGTAAATTTTCCAAGCCTTCAAATTATTTTTAACAGGCTTAAAATTCCAGATTCAACATTTTACCCAACTTCAAATTATTTAATTTAAAATTTAACTATCCAATAAACGGTGATATTTGAAATTCAAGTAAAAAAATAACTTTTAAATATTTCAAACCAATTAAATATTTCGATTTCAAATATCCAAAAATTACGGGTCATCACATTTCTCCCCCCTTAAAAGAATTTGGTCCTCGAAATTGCTAGTAAAGAAGAATGGTCCATAACCCGTTCATCATTTTTCCAACCAAACAATTTCAAATAATTCTCAAAACAATCTTTTGTTAAGAACACACTAACACTCTTACTAACTTCCTAAACTTATCCATAGGTTCCAAACGATATTACTTCCTCAATCATTCAAATTTAAATTTGAAACCAAATTTTGAATTATCAAATTTTCTCAAAAATTTTCTAACTCCTTAAATTTCCGAAAAATTTCGTCAGCGTCTCCTTTGCACGGCTAGCTCGGAACAACTACAAAATGCCTCTATGGGCCCCCAAATTTCAAAAGAAAACAGAACGCCAAGTGGCTAGATCAAAAACCCAATCAAATTTCATACGGAAATTTAAATACACACCTTTTTAGTCGGGCAATTCAATATTTATCTTCTGAAATCAAAAACATCAATTTATCTTTTTCTTCTATATACCTGTATATCTTACTAAGCAATAATATCCAATCACAGTTCAAAAATCATTTTATACATTTCTTTTCAACATTTTCAATATTGGCTTTACTTAAGCCCGTACGATGCACATATATCATCTGTACGCAATACCCAATCTAATCGCTCACTCGATCACACAATTTCACTTCCGAACTAGTATCGTCCACCAGACTTCCTAGTGCGGACTCAGATCTGGTTTCTTGGTCAGAAACCGTCATCCTCCTTGCATAGCCACAAACTCTGATAGAGAATTTCCAGAACCAATCAAAATCCATGTCCAGGGTTCGCCGTTGAAAATCGAGTGAAAAATCCTAACTCGGATCGGTATAATTACCTTGAAATTCTGTGCTCGAATCTGGATCAAATCGTTATGCGAATAAAATAATATACATACATCCTACGTATTTATTCCAATTGATCATTACTTATATCAATTCTCTCTTTATTCACATTCATTTGATTTTTATTTACTTATTCACAATTTTTAAATTAGATTTCAATATTTAGTTTCAATTCTATTTGCTTACAAATTTTAAATCATTTGTCGCTAGTGAAAATTTTAAAATTTTTCCAACTCCCAAAATTTTCAAAATTTTTTGGCAGAGTCTCCTTTGTACGGAGGAGCTTTTGCAATTTGACAAGAGATATAAATATATATACATCGACCCACATGGTCGAAAAACAAAAAAAACAAACAACAGTTCATATTTCCTATCTTTAATTGCGTAGGCGTACCTTATTTAGCATTTTTAAGCAAGCGGCTATTTATTTAGCATTTTGCGCGATCAAATCCAGCCAAACGGCTTCCAAAAACCTGTACTTACTCAATTTTTACATGTAAGTGACAAATATACAAAGTTTATTAACATCTCACTTAATTTCAATAGCTAAACACATGCATAACATAAGCAATATACACTTAACACTTTCCATAAGCAAATTATATGATTTCAAAACTAATTCAATTGCTTTCAACCAATTCAAATTTTAATTTAAATCCAAACAAGCTCATATTCAATTCAATTGATTTCAAAAATCAATTTTATTTCACTTCTATCAATTCATAGAATTTTATTCAATTCCATTTTATTTTACTAATTTAATTCAATTAGTATACTCATTCAATCCATTATAAATTCTAATTTTCATTCATAATTTATTTTATTCCCAACTTAACTTTTATTTAAGTAACCCTTCTACCAAGTCCACCTAGACATTTCTTTACATTCATCTTTACTTATCTAGATTTAATTACACTTTGATTAAATTCAAATTTTAAACTTCTATAGGTTTCCCAAATTTAATTACATTTATTAACTAATCTTTCTAATTTATTTCATCTAACTGGTTTTCTTCACCAGCTTGATTCATTTTTCAATCAAATTTAACTTACCAATTTTATTTATCACTTCATTTTCAAATTTAATTCCAAATCTCACTAAAAAGTTTATTTCAAAACTTTTACTCCTTTAGTTCCCTAGAACAAGATTCTACAATTTCCATTTAAATTTTTAAACTCCTTTAAGTTTCCAACTTATTTAAATTCCATAAACCTTTTAAATTAACTTCTAGAGTTTAATAATCACTTAAGTATTTCAAACTCATTTTTGAAATCACTTACATCCAAACACTTCAATTAAATGGAACCAAACCCAACTTTGCAAACACTTCAATTTAAAATACCCAGGTAGCAATTTCTCCTTTGGAAACTCGAAAATGAATATCGATGATGCTGCAGTCATCACCGAAGTTATTTTCCAGTGACCGAGAAGTGTTTAGTGCTTTTATCCCAATCAAAAGCATTTCAAATATTTTTAAATTCCAACTTCACCAGATTTCCAATCCAATTCAAAAATATTTCCAAAATAATATCACTATTATTTCTGCAAAACCTTTGAAAACCATTTCCAAACCCAAAAGAATTTAAATCTTTCCCAAATTTTCAAATTTTAAATTCTTTCATTCTATATTCAACATTACTCTGGATTTTACCTCATTTCAATTATAAATCACATTTATAATGCACATTCATAAATCCCATTTTAAATATGAATTTATTTCTTAGCTTTTAGTTATAATTTCAATTTCTTATTAAATTTTCTCACAATAGTGATAATAACTTAATATTATCACTCCTTAACAACCAAGCATCCATAAATAACTATACTAATTTTCGAAAAATTATTTCTTTTATACACAAAAATAATTTGGGTAAAATTATTTCATTTACCGTATTTTAAAACAATACTGTGTCGAATTGTTTTATTCAAGTGTTTAGAAACCCCTATCGATACAGTTGTACGGACTGTTCCGACCAGAGTTCATAAGCCACTCAATAAATCAATCAACACAATATAAAACCATTTATACTCACTAACAAATACGCGCTCATATCTATTATTACTCTCAAACTCATTCTAGAGTACTATGGACTCTATTTTAATGAGTAATCCCCACCGGAGCCAAGGTTATCACCAGCCTATGCTCTGATACCAAAATGTAACGACCCGATTTTTCGACGCTCGAAAATCGACATCAAAACGTCCACTATATCAAATGCCGAACAGTCGAATGCCGGAAAACCGAACCGTTAGGGTTAAAGAGAAGGAGGTAGGAGAAGAAAATAGAAGACAACATCAGAATCTAACCATCGCAGCGGAATAAAATATAATAGATAAATCACTAATCTTTTAAACAAGAATTTTTATCTGTTTATACATTACATCATCAGAGTACAATACCATCATAATCAAATACTGGACATTTATATTAACTTGTCCCACAAACAGAGTACACAGAATATACAACACAGTGGAATATACATCAAGTACGAGTGATACGTCTCGCCATCCAGCTCGTCTCCTGAGTTCCACAGCATCCTATCCTGTATCTATAATGCTCGGTCTGACCCGAGCATTATAATAAAATAACACACGAGTCAGTCTAGAAAACCAGCGTGAGAAAACACACTCAATTGGATTATTAAAGTTTTCCAATACCCTTTGAAATCAAAAGCATCTCGTAAGACCACGCCACAAATAAACATGTCGGGTTTTTACCTTACGATAGCCAAAACACTTTTTATCAAAATCCTCTGATATTATAATAGTGTCTATATACAAATACTTATTCAAATAGCCGAAATTGTTACATCTATTAAATTCCAGCTAATAGGTATACAAACAAAACCGTAAAGGCATGTAGGGAGAATGGATTTCCAACTAATGACTAGGCATTGGGGTACCACCTGTCATAGTACCTGGTCTAGATCAGTGTACCGAGGACCATGCCCGATCCCCTGCAATACAAGGCCGGAACTACCCCTTACTGGATAATTCCGAGTAAGATCACCCCGTGGTTGGGATCAGCAACCTCCCACTAAGCCAAAATAAAAAGGGACATCTAGACAGGGATGACCTCACCCTAATGGGCGCTACCCACATAGCCTTGCTTCATAACCCCTGATTTTCAGTCATTCCTGGTTGATGAGGCTCGAGGCTAAGCATTACATTTTTAGAACACATCCCTTAGAATGCCCACCGTCCACCTGACGATGTTCCGAAAGCATTCATCCATACAAGTCCATTCCGGGTTCGAACAGAACTGAAGGCACTACTCCTACTACATCCATTTTGGAATCACCCTCAGGATTAGGAGCAACTAGCCCTTGCACTTCACTGCTCCATCTTCGATTCCAAACTTGTTTTCCCCACGAGAACGTACAAACCGGATCGAAGTGGTTTTCAAGAAATTTATCCCGATCCCGGTCTCTTTGAAACGATCAGCGCATTGGCCAATATTGATAGTCGGTTGTTTAACTATCAAATAACATTCACAAACATCCATCAAACAAATAAATAATTTTCCAAATTATTTATTTACCTCACAAATATCTTCGCAAGATATATTTCCACTTTCAAACCTTTTTGAAAATAGTTTTCAAACCACACTCTTCTCATGGAATAAATTCCCAAATATTTATTTCCACTGAAAACACCAAGTACAATTATTTAAGATTTTTAAAATAATTTAAAAACACTTTATTATAAAATACACTTTAAAACATTTAAATTAAAACTACTTTAATACTTTTTTCAAAAATATATACTTTAAGAATATTTAAAATAAAACTACTTTATAAAATATAAAACTAACTTTTTATCCTTTAAAGCATAATA
This sequence comes from Allium fistulosum, assembly GCA_030737815.1. Classification (NCBI taxonomy): domain Eukaryota; kingdom Viridiplantae; phylum Streptophyta; class Magnoliopsida; order Asparagales; family Amaryllidaceae; genus Allium; species Allium fistulosum. Next base: position 635,771,652 of record CM060907.1, on the reverse strand, counting down.
CCCAGTCACTTTTAAATAATTACTACTAAATAAATTTGAAAAATACTTACTTTAAAAACTTAAACGTTTAAAAATAATAAATTTTCTAAAACATGCTTTTTTAAACAATCCTTAAAACTTTTAACTTATACTTAAAAATTTGCTTTGAAAACGTACTTGGCTATCTTGGGAAATACACTTCTCTTTCACATCTTTTAAAAATAAATCACTATTTATTTTTAACCAAATTTATCCATTCCTTTAATAAATTCCCACACTGAATTTATACTTCCAAATATCTACTAATATATTACTTCACTTTATAAACCCCATTTATAAATTTCATAGTCTCAACTTCCTTTTAAAAATCCCAGTTCCAAGTACTTAATCAATTCTCAAAATTGATTTCCAAAATTTACTCCATTTAAAAAAATAAATTATTTACTTGTCCAAATTTATTTCAAAACTTATAAATTCCAGGTTTAACTTCCTTGTGATGATTTAAAATCTTACTTTAACTGATAATACAAATTTTCACATTTATTCCAAGATTTTCTTTATTTCTTTCTAAACCATTTTAACTCTGAATTCAAAAATAAATCTTTCATCCCTTTAAATAATATCACTTAAGTTTAAAATTCATTATTTCCCTTTTATTCAAAATCCTCTTTCCATACTCGGAATTTATTTACTAGAATTTAAAAATCACTTTATCCTTCCCCAATTCATTCTTTAATTTATTTAAATTCTCTATAATTATTTTACTTAAACATTCTCTCATATATTTTCTTTTTCAAAAATCCAATTTTTATATATTTTGATAATTAGCATACCGAAAGGTATATTCAATCAAACCATAGCATCCAATATTCCAATTATAAATATAATTCAACATAGAATATCAAAAAAAAATCATATCACAGAATTATCAGAACAATCTGAATAATTTTGAGGAATCCAGTTGGATCCCTCCAACCTGTTCCCTACATCCACAAATGTTAGCACAAATACCAATTCCACTTCGAGGTGGAATATCGTGGTATATGGGTTTATAAAATATCATCCACTATTATGTGACGCATAGGGTCTCATCCGCTATATAATGCAGGAAATCAATCACTCCAATATATATATATACTACTATATAATATATATCACATCCTATCAATTCAACCATTCAACCAAATATTTAAATTTAACCATCTAAATTTAAATAGAAATCCAGAAGAGTGAGATTAACTCACCTTTGATTTTGTTTGCAATCCAATCCAAACTGGCTTGCCTCTTTACAATTTTTGACCTTGTATAAACATTGTACGGTTTATTAATATTTTTGAAAACACTTACACTTATAAAAGTGTTTTATATTGATTAAAACCAAGTTTTATACAAATACCTATATATATTTTTTTTTCCAAAAACTATATACAAAGATTTCTGTCTACTATATACATATTAAAATGTCTGTAAATATATATATATATATACACACATGTTTTATTCTTTGGTATATATATTTAAATTAAAACATAATCATCATTTTTATTTTTACCATACTATTATACAATCCTATCTCTGATTGTATATAGTTAAATGAAACAATCAATAAAGAAATACCTTACTGTATAATTATATTTTTAGTTCTATTCCAGTAATATATTCCTATACATGTGTTATTAAATTTAAATCGAAAAATAATAGTGAATCGTATACCTCACCGCCTAGAAGAGAACCCAGACCCCACCTCGCACGACGCCGATGCTTCCATCCTCCCCAATCACCTCGGTCCCAATCCAAACCCGCACTACACACTTTTACCACTGCTACAACTTCTGCTCGTGCCTCGTTTCCACTCTACCGTCGAACTCCTCGCCTTCGACACACAGGCTTCTTTCTTGACGCGAGATGTTGAATCGATGATTGGAAAGAGAGAGGGACTCGAGCGAATATGATCTCGAACTGAAGTGCAGGAAGGGTAACGGTTTTAACCAAGGCAAAGAGATTTCGCTTATATATTTTTTTCCCTCTTGTTCGATTTGCGAATACTGAAGAGAGGGAAGAAAAGTAAATCTCGATTTTATTTTATTTTCTTTTCTCGGCAGAATAAAAAGAAGGAGAAGGGAACATTTGTACGCGATATAAGGATGGATGGTGGCGTATTTCAGAAGGATAACTATAGTGTTTTTGAATGGAAAGGAAAAAGTGTTGGTGTGAGATAATTTCAGCTGATGAGAATAATTTGATCAGAATATAAATATATATATTTTTAATTAAATTTAAATTGTCTCGATAAAGGCAACTCAAAATATCGACTTCCTATCGAGACGTGCCGCCAGGCGTTCATAATGTTATATCCCTATTCCGAACGCAATGGAAAAGGTTTCGAGTCCTAATTCGATCGTATGGAGAAGATAGCTTTTTGGACCTAGTTGTTATATTAAATTTTCGATATAAATCTCAGCACGTTCATCTACCGTACGATCACACGACAACTCCAATCACTACGAAACTTGAAATCCGATAATACACTAATATAGATCCAATGGAACTGGTTTCTTCGAAATCCGAGACTGTGCCTCGGAAGGCTATTTTTAAATATCGATTTAAATGATATAAATTCAAAACTGAACAAAACACTTCCAAATTCAATTTAAAAGTTCTATCATCTTCAGTATTATCAATGTAAATTTTCCAAGCCTTCAAATTATTTTTTAACATGCTTAAAATTCTAGATTCAAAATTTTATCCAACTTCAAATTATTTAATTTAAAATTTAACTATCCAATAAACGGTGATATTTGAAATTCAAGTAAAAAAATAACTTTAAATATTTTAAACCAATTAAATATTTTGATTTCAAATATCCAAAAATTATGGATCATCACATATACATATGTGTGTGTGTGTACATGCGTGTTTGTGTGTATTAAATAACATTGCAATGACTTAAAACAATTTCATTCAACGAAAGGTCGAAAATCCGAAAGTTGAGTTCTAATCACATTTTTAGTTTTTAATCAAACTATTATTTATGTAAACAAAACTTGAAAATATAATTCTTATCATCTTTAAATAATTAAAACAAGATTATTTAAGCTATATAACCATATTAAATAATATTAAAATCCCATTATAAAAATGCGACGTCGAACTACTAGAATACGATGGAGTTTACATTCTTTAAATAAGTTTATATATTTATAAAACCATTATAAATCACTTATTATCATTATATAATAATTAAAGTGAATTATTCATCATTTAAAACAATTATCTAAATATTTAAAGTTAATTAAATATTTCAATTCAAAGTGGTAAAATTACGGGTCGTTACAAATAGTTCTTATAATGTTGACATAAATAATAATTATATATGGCATTGTAAGCTAGGTCATATCTATTACAAACGACTGCACAAATTAAAAATTGTAGATTTTCTTCCATCACTTGATTTTGAATCATTTAATATTTGCGAATCATGTCTAAAAGGAAAATTGACCAAGCACCCCTTTAGTGGGAGCAACGACAGAGTTGGTGAACTCTTGGGTCTCGTGCATACTAATGTATATGGCTAAAAGCCAATAACTACCGAAGATAATTCTTCTTACTTTGTAACTTTTATTGATGGTTTCTCAAGACTAGGATATGTATATCTTATAAAGAACAAATCTGACGTTTGTGGGAAATTCAAAAAGTATAAGAATGATGATGAAAATTAAATGAATCATAAGATTAAAATACTTCGATTTTATAGAGGAGGTGAGTATGTCAGAAAGAGCTCCGATAGTACTTAAAATATAATGGGGTTATCTTCTAGGTTACTCTACCCGATATTGCGCAATACAATGGTGTTTCAAAAAGAAGGAATCAAACCCTATTAAATATGGTTCATTCCATAACGAGTAAGGCTGAGTTACCTCTTTCCTATTAGGGATATGCACTAAACTATTAAAACATATGTTGAATTTGATACCTATTAAATCTGTGCATAAGATTCCATATGAGATATGGCATGGTAAAAAACCTCACCATAATCATTTGAAGGTATGGGGTTGTCCATCCTACATTAAGAACGTTGGCACTAACAAAGTTAAGGCAATATTAGCTATGTGTAAGCTTATAGGGTATCCAAAGAATTCTTTGGCGTATATTTTATATAACATCAAGGAACAAATGATTATTATTCCTTGACATGCCGTCTTTTTAGAAAAAAAATTCTATAAAAAAATTAACAGTGAAGTTTAGACTTGAATATGATTCGAAAAATTAACACAGAAGACGAGCCAGTAGAAGAATCAAGTTCACTAGTATACGAAAACACACAACCTATTAGAAGGTCTAGTAGGGAATCTCGCGCGCTAGAGAGATATTATGGTTTTCTCAAGGATGGCAAAAATGAGGACCGCATCTTACAAGACGACACTCTTCTCTCATTCAAATAAGCACCATGGAGTAAAGACACTATACTTTGGCTTGAAGCTATGAAATCCGAGATGGGTTCCATGCATGACAACAAAATATGAACTTTGCCTGACATACCCTTAGGGATAAAACTCATAGACTGCAAATTGAATTATAAGAAAAGGTTAAACGTGGATTGAAAGGTGGAGACCTATATAGCATGACTACTTGCTAATGGGTTTCATCAAATTCAAGGAGTTGATTAAGACAAAATGTTCTCACCCGTATCCATGCATAAGTCCATTTTAATAATGCTTGATATCATCGCATTCCACGACTAAGAAATATGGCAAATGGACGTGAAAACGACATTTTTAAATGGTGATTTAGAAGAAATCCATTTATATGTCGTAGTCCAAGGGTTTCAAGGTTAGTGTGAGAGAGGATAAGGCTTGTAAATACTAAGGAGAACATAGTAGATCCATTCACGAAGGGATTAACTCGATCAGTTCTAAGCAAACTGATTGAAGGAATGAGATTGAGATTGCATAATTTTCCTCAACTGTAAGTGAAAGATTGATAAAGTTAGGGTATGCCTTAGGGGCAATTCTATCATTTATAGTAAATTATTAACTCTGTAATTAAATCTCATTCGAATTAAAAGGTGTTTGTCTTTTTATTATATGCTTGTCATGTTGTAATTTATTAACCAACTATATAATTTAAGTATATTAAATAGAAAATCTTTAAATGATATGTTTGGTGATAGTAATCACAATGTGTTGTAATCATGAGAAATTTATCACATTAAATAATATATTATTTTAAATATTCCTAATCAAGGTGTTTCAAGAGAGAAGTTCGATTCATCTATTAAGACTAGAGCAAGTAACACTCTCTAAATGTTGGGCAGTGTATTACTCATGGATTTTGAGAGGCACTAAGGGGTTATGTATTCATAAAAATTAGATAACTATGAAATGACTCACTCGAGGGTTTTCTGTTGGTCAATACAACTAAGTTCAAACAAAGAATCACAAATTGACGATATTACATAGTTCTCTCGACTTGAGAATGCAGTTGAACTTCAATATGAACACTGCATGTTGATTATAGTTAAATCGTGGCATGACATCCATTGAATGACTATAGTAGGGTCTGAGTTGAAGTATTGGAAATGAAACACGATATAGTAGATTCGTTCCTCAACTTTTAGCCGTATCTATTAAGCCAATTAGATATGGCCTTAGGCCGTATCTAATTGACACATTAGATACGGCCAGAAGCCGTATCTAATTGACAAATAGGCAGCGTCTAATGAACCAATTAGATACGGCTAAAAGCCGTATCTAATTAGTCAATTAGATATAGATATATAATCAATATCCAATATATAATATTATAGACCTATTCATATCCAATATATAATATTATAGACCTATTCATATCCAATATATAATATTATAGACCTATTCATATCCAATATATAATCAATAATCATTCCGAGACATCAAAACAAATAATATTATAGACAGTGCACATTCAAATGATTCAATAATCCGCATTGCAGTGCGTAATAACTTAACAATATCATTACATAATATCATTACATAATACTAGCATTTAGCACATTAATATATCGCAGTAGCGGATACTAGAAAACACCATCGCTCTAGTACCAAGATCCAAATACACAACAATAATACAAATGTATCACATTACTACATAATACAAATACACAACAAGCATCTGTTATACTGTGTTGTTACGGCAGCCACTGCACAATGCAAAGGCAAAGAACTAACTCCTCCAGCCCAAAACATCTACACAAGCATTACAAAATATTAGTACATCTTTAGTTTTAGGAGTTAACTCTATATTACGGTTCATTGCAACTACATACGATAAAGAAGTAAGTGGAGCAATTAAACGTCAAGATAAATAAAAAGACTCAAGACATACGATTAAAAAACCTTGATCAAGATTAAGACATAAGCATGAATAATGAACCGCATGGAAAAATATAGGCTAGCAAGTGCAAGTCTATCATATTCAGTAAGGTCCATACCCAAATCTGTTATAACATAAAACATCAGATGGTATATGAAAGCAAATAATTAAACCTCTGTGTTGCATCTCAGACTCTCTGTAATGGAACAACGGTGGTATTTGAACATAAAATATTACAAATCATTTGAACACAACTTTTCTTGAAGTCGTAGAAATACTCTTAACAATGTAAAGTCAGGTCTAGCATTGTCCCATCAGAAGAACTCCGAGTTGTTAAGCATACAGTGAAGTTCAGTTATTATTATTTTTCCTTAAAAATTCATATGGATATGTCACCTCAAGTCAAAGCTAAATGAAGACTAGAAAATTCTGGAATAACTCGAAAGATGTTATGTATGAAATACTGCAAGGGAACATGAGAAATTCACTCAGAATTGTGATCTAGAAAGTGTGAAGTTCAGGGTACTAAAGAGATTAATAGTGAGCAGTAACCTTCTCGCCATTCGTGGGGTTTATGATAGGAACCAAAAACATCAAAGAATATAGTAATTACAAAAATCAAGTGAATATATTGAGAACAAAATAACATGCTACATTTACCGTATCATGGTTATGAACAAAAATAAAAACACATTTAACATAGTATACATCAGGCTAGCTAACCTATCAAATTTTGCTACCAAAAAATTGGGACATCAACTGCTTCAATAGAAGGATGTTAGATCATCAGTATGCATTGAAGAATTAGAAGAGCTTTCATTAGCTTGCATTGAAGCCATTCTAGAATCAAGAATTGCCAGCTGAGATTTCACCCAAGGTGGATTGAACCTTCCCTCAATCCATAACCCATTAATTGATATTGTTGGAATTTATCTGATTTGAGACCATGACTGAAGAAAAAGAAAATCCAAGTGTTTTCTGTTCTTGTGCTTAGAATGCTTTTATATAGATTGATGATAAAAGCTTATATGACAACTTTATCTATATGTTCCCAATGCATGTCAAAACTGAAGGGAAGTGTGAGTTAGTGGAATAACGTGAGGTCATTACATTGTTATATATGTATGAAAAGTATTTGATGTTTTAGACATCTCCTCGAAATAAGAAAATAATTTGCTTTTGTATCCTATGTGAAAATATATTGTGCTGCTTATTTTCTTTCTACTTTAACCGTACTTTAGATTTCTACATGTCTATCATCACATTGCAATTAGAAGCATGTTTGAATTGTCATGTGTGTATTTTCTTTTTAATCACTGGTATTCTACTGTCAAAATATTCCAATTTTGTACACAAAACTATCGTGTTATTCAATACACCGAACATGATATAAATTCGGTTGCTTTTAGTAATATAAATTCTGAATGCTGAATGAAAACAAACAAGAAATGGTTATTCAGAATTCAGCATTCAGCGATCAGCTTTCAGACTTCAGAGTTTAGCAATCAGAATTCAGAATTCAGCACTTTAAACAACGGAGCCTTAGTCTACATACACTTCTAGTTTAATTGCTTATATTGGTCATATATTATGACCCTACCCAACAGAGAATTAGCATATACACTTCTAGAGAAGAACAAAATGGTGCTTGATAAGTGGATTAAAAGTTCATGTATTTTTATTTCAAATTAATCAAAATGACAAAGCTTTTGGTAGATAGAAATTTTTGTTGCACGGGATGACTAATATGAAGTATAAAATTAATTTGCATTCATATTTGTATCGACTGGATATCAAGACAGTTTCTGGATGCAAAAGCACCGTTCTTATAATTTTAATATTATGTAACACGGAGCATAATATTATGGTCATTTAACCATTCCAAATAATTTGCAATGGCCCATCACCAGCAAACTCATCGTCCTCATCTAAAAGCGCTTCGCGGGTATGTTTATGATTGCCATCACCTCCGTTTGGCATATATTCCATGCAGTAAAGACTAGCTTCTTGTACGATATATCCTTCTGCAATACACCCTTCAATGTATCTTTTGTTGCACACATATCCTTTATATGTTTTCATCAACCTATAAATGTGATCAATTATATACTGTAGACGGTAGCTATTTATATGAAATAATGATGTGCATAACTGAAATTAGAAATTTACCGTTCAAATGGATACATCCATCTATATCTGACAGGGCCACAAATCAATGCTTCATCGGCTAAATGAACCATAAGGTGGACACTGATATCAAAATATGCAGGTGGAAAATGTTTTTCAAAAACACACATTGCTTCTACTAAGCTAGCCTTTGCTTTTAAAAGATGTTCCCTATTGATCACCTTTGAACACAAAATGTTAAAGAATAAACTAATACGATGAACAACATTTCGTAGATCCTTATGTTGTGGATAAGAATGTTGAAGCAATACCGGAAGCAAATGCTGCATTATGACATGGTAATCATGTGACTTCATATTTCTTAGTTCAGGAGGATTGATGCTCACATTGTTGTGAAAGTTAGAAGAAAATTTGTTAGGCACTTTCAGATTTTTCAAAACGGTGCAAAACAGTATCTTTTCTTCTTTGCTCAAAGCGAAAGTTGTCTTTGTTATGATTGTTTTATTTGTTTCAGGATCTTCCATCGCCCACAACTTTTGTTTTATACCCATGATTTTCAAATCCTTGCGTGCATTGATGCCATCTTTTGACTTATCTTTATGGTCCATAATGGTGCTGATGAGATGCTCCATGACATTCTTCTCCGTATGCATAACATCAATATTATGTTGGACCAAATTTGCTTTCCAATATGGTAAATCTAAAAAGATAGACCTCCTATACCATCCAGAAATATTGTCAACATTTTCATTGGTTGACTTTTTCCATTTTCGACCAATTTCATCTTTTTGTTTACCAACTTTCATTTTGATATTCTCTACTTTCTTTTCAACTTGAAAACCAGTCAATGGCCATTTAGGACGACAAAGTTCTTGTTCATTGTTGAAATTTGTCTTATCGTATCGAAACTTGTGTTCGTTAGGAAGAAACATTCGATGTCCCATGTAACACATCTTCTTACTTTCAGGAAGATAATAAGAACAAGTGTTTTCCCCACAAATAGGACATGCAAAGTAACCGTGAGTTGTACATCCCGATAAAGTCCCAAAAGCAGGGTGATCATGGATTGCCCACAGCAGCCTAGCTCTCATTGTGAACTCGGATTTATTTAACGAGTCAAATGTAACTACTCCTTCCCATAACTGCTTTAACTCGTCTATAAACGGCTGTAAATAAACATCAATATCCTTTCCTGGTTGTTTTGGCCCAGAAATCAACAATGTTAACATTGAGAACTCCCTTTTCATGCACATAGACGGAGGAAGATTATATGGTACTACAATTACTGGCCAACAACTATAAGGGTTAGAGAGAGAAGCATGTGGACAGAAACCAACTGTTGCTATTCCAAGTGTGACATTTTGTGGCTTGGCAGCAAAAGTTTGCTCAAATGAATCTGCGACTTTCAAGTGTCACATGGATGACGCATTACGGTTGGATCAGACTTGGCACGACCATGCCAGGTCATCGCATCTGCCATCCATGGTACGGTATACAGTCTCTTCAATCTAGAAATTAAAGGAAAATGTCTTAATGTCTTTCTCTCTTCGTTTAATGATGTCATATATCTTGGTTCATTACAATTTGTACAAGAAACTTTGTTCGCATCATCTTTCCAGTACAATATGCAATCATTGATGCATGCATCATAAGTTTTGTAATTCATCCCAACTTGCTTAATGATCTTCTTCACGTCGGAGTACTTTGTCGGCAGCGTGTTACCTTCGGGGAGTAACTCCTTTATTAGTTCGAGAAGAGTCATACCATTATCTGAAAAGCTGTATTGGGTCTTCAAGCTATTCAGTTTCACAATGGCATACGGCTTGGTAATCCCTTTTGAACATGAAGGATACAGTGGCTCTTTTATGCTACCAAAAAGCGATTTATACTTCTTACTTTCATTGGCCCGCCAATCTGGATAATCAGTAGACTGCTCTCCAACATTAGCATGATCAGGCAACGAATTTGTAGGTTGAAAATGATGAAATCTATCTGCATCATTGACCAGATCTTTCATCCTAATATGTTCAGACTCGGCAGTAGTTCTGCCATGACTAACTGGTTGTTGTTTTTCCATCTCCGCCCTTTTTCCCCATGAAAATACCACGCTGTATACGATTGGATAATACCCCATCTAAGCAAATGAAAATGAATGTCATCTAATTTGATCGTCTTCATATTTTTGCACCGGGTGCAAGGGCATAAATACAATCCTTTCTTACCACCGTTTTCTTCAACAAAACTAATGAACGTCTGCACCCCGTCTATATAGTATGTAGATCTTAGATCTGATTCATTTATCCATTGTTTGTCTATGCTGAAAGACATACTGCCCTCCTATATCATATTTAACAGAACATGAGACTTGCCCTTCAATGGGTCCTCGTTCCAACTGCTCGAAAAGAATATTTTTGAAATTATATTGAGAAATTTGTTGTAAGATTAATTCTACATATTTAACTTTACTAAATTATATTGTTCTTGTTAAATATAATAGTTTTTTTTTATTACCAAATAGCATTGAATAATCTAGTAGTAAGGGTTGGTCTATTATTATCTATATAAAAAGGGATGAGAGACTATAGTTTAGGTATAGATATTCGTAAATAGTTACCACGAGAAATTTATTTACTACATGCTACAAAGAACAAAAAGCTTACTGTTTGGATGAAATATTCGGGAGACAAAGCAAACAGTTGGTGGTTTGTTTGGATAGTCCTCTACAGACTGAAGAGTAAGCTTAAACGTGCCACAAAATAAATAAGGTAACTATTCTTAAGAATTGTACTAAAATTAGTAAAAAAACCAAATGCATAAATTACTCTATGTTTTTGAAAGCATTATTGACAGTATTGTGTCAAATAGAAGATTGCATGTGAAGCCTAATTAATTCTTATGTCAACTCAAACCTTATCCCTATACATAATCCTGATCTAGTTGTTACCCTCCCAATCTCTGACATCCTGACATTAATTCCAACAAAGAAAGCCTTAATACATCAATATTATTTTTCAGTTATATATACATATACATATATATATATATATATATATAAATGCATATAGGCATGGGTAAGCACACACTCACAGGTTCCAAACATTATATAAACGCAGTCATATACTCCTGCACACACTGCTATAATAGCCAGACACACTCAGAAACCATATCACACCAGCAAATAGATGCAAACATATAGGCAAACTAGAACAACATGCTACGATAGTAAATACATCGGATTTCGGGTGATTATCACTGGGTGTTTACTTCCAAAGAAAGTATTACTTATTTGCTCCATTCTACTAGACTCCTTAGATTTTCAAATGAATATCTAATGTGACTAAAATACTCAGTTGCATTTCTCAGTAAACAAGAGTAATCAGATTTAATTTGATGTCAATCCTGTGCTACAGGGTTATCAAAATTACGAATAAACTTTGTGATCAATTCCTTATTTCAGGGTTATTAACACTACAAGTTTATGTTTGAGGCTTTTATATAAAGGAATACATACTAATACTTGTTTCAGCTAGCCCAACATTTCTATAATGTTTATGTACCTTTTCTAATCTTTATACATAATTAAAGTATGAAAAAAAACACACACAGTCAAATACATAAAATAACAATCACATGCTACTGGTGTCATTAAAGCTTCCATTTCCGAAGCAAATACTAACCTGCCGTATTATAATATTTCAGCAATTTTAGCCCAACTTCCAACTATATTTCCTTACTTCACAAAATCAGTTGCAAAGTGAGTAATCATATTATTAAATCACTTTATAACAAGGAAAATAACTCTACAGCAAGCAATCAAGTTCAGAAATAAGAACATCAATGTTGTTGTTAATTTTCCCTAGCAAACTACAAAAATACACCGTAACTATATTATATCTTAGTAACTAAACTTTCAAGAAAATGTTAATCTCATCAACTAAATCAAGTGTACAGACTACCTGAGTACAAAATAAAGACAACAACTAAATTTATTTGTTTTGGGTAATCAATTTTTGTTTCATGCCTATCTAAAGCATGAGATAACATTCCCATTTTATTTGATAATTATTGGCACAAAATAACAAACTTACCTTAAATAACAGGTTAGGTGTAGGATAGTTCAGATATTTTAATATTAGTCAAGAAGATATCTCCATTGAAATGTAGAAGAAGAAAAATAATAATAAATGCAGGTGTAGTCACAATGAATGTGAGCCATTAAAGTAGTAAAGGAGGTGGGCATTATCTCGCAGGATAACTAGGACTATAACTGGAGGGAAAAAAATTGAAACACCAATTCTGATTGTCAAGGTACCCTGATCCTGAGATACACATCGCAGAGCTATTGGGCATCCTATGTTAGAAGCCTCGTAAATATTGTTTACCATGTTGGAAAGCTCAGTAAGGAGCCCTAGCCATGGGGGTATGACACTCGCCATAGAGTAGGACTTCTCAATTTTTCATCACAGTACAACCGCAAGACAAAACGATAAGCTCTTGAAAATCGCCAACATATATCTCAAGTTAACATGTTATAAAATTATATTAGCTAACTAAAAATAGTTGAAATTTTTGTGATGTCCTGCTTAACCACTATCAATCAACAGTATAGGCAAGTTTTCAGTTGGTGATTCCTGAATCTGTTTATAGATTTCCAGCTGTAGCATGTCAATTTATCCATATCAGTGTGTATTTCCTCGTGCAACGCTTCACATCTCGCCTATGCTTTATATAACAAATTTGATTCTCGACAATGCAGAATTCTTCAAGGGTTCATTCTTGATGCTTCTAAATGCTTCTATAATCCCCACATTCCAGCTGAGCATGATAATTTGTTATATTGGTTTAGATTCATTTGGTTTGTAGTGCAGCAGTTTTTATATCAGAAATTGAGTCATTACTAGCTGCAACCAGACTTGTTCCTATTTGTGTCATATGTGCATGTTGTGCAGCATGCACACACATGCACACTGTTTCCTTAACAGTTTCTTCCTAGTCCCTATTCAACAGTTCCTGGTGATGAATGTTAAGCCTCATCTTTCCTTTCCAAGCTCCTTGATCAACTTCTTCTTATAAGAAATCAAAATTTGTTAAGTTTGGTTGTTTGGAAACACTTCATAAAGAGGTAGCATAACTAGCTAAGTTAAATTTGAAGAAGCATCTATTTGCATGTTTTGATTTATAATAGAAATTCACATGATTTTTATCAAATAAACGGTTAAAATAAAACGGATTTGTTTCAAATAATTACAAGCAAAATGCCACTATTTTGGTATGCATTCATCTTATAGGCCATAATATCGAAATACCGGAATTAATTTATTTTTGTTTATTACTATTCAATTAGAACTGCTTATAAGTTTTTATTCAAAAATCTTTAAAACGAGAATCAAAATAAGTAATTGCAATTGAGCTCTAAAAGCCTGTTTGACAACAATTTATAAGAACATGTTACCTACTGAAATTCCTACACTTTTAGCTAATCACTGTTGTAATCATCAAAAATTTGAATAAGGAAATTTAAAATAACTAATCGTATAAGTTATAACACACTAGGGGTCTACCTACCAACTACTTATGAATAATCAAAGCAGCTTATAAGTTAATCATTTGTATTTGAGTGCTTAGCAACAACTTATAAAAAGAAGATATAAGTTGATATATGGTTAAGTAATAAAATAGAAAATAGTTGCTTACGGTGTATTTCATCATTTACAAGAAAATATCATTAAAAAGAAAATTACCCTATCAACCCAATTATATTCATCTTTCATCATTGTTTTAAAAAAAGCTTTATGGGGAAACAGATGTAACTTCATTTTCTAAGTTAGTAATTTTACATGATTCAAGCTACTTGATCGTTCATAATATAAATTGTTTAGTAAAGAACAATATAATTTAGTAAACAATTAACTTCCTTGTAAGATTTATACGCATGCCTTTTTCATGATCGTTTTTTGTTTTCCTGTACGACCTAGAATTTTGTAGTATGATTTTAAACATTTAATTAATTTTAAATAGTTAAAATATATGGACTATTTAAATTTCAATAAATGGAACTCAAAATATAGGATTTATTTTAAACATTAGCACCAAACTGTTTCCAAAAAATTTGCATTACAACGACGCTATTTTGTAGCACCGGAGTAATGTCTATGCATTACCCCTCTCCTGATACTTGGCTTGCGCCATTAACAACAATTTTATCCACTTATACAACAATGTCAGAACAATATACAACATTAGCACCAAACTATTTCCAAAAAATTTGCCATTACAACGGCGCTATTTTGTAGCACCGGAATAATGTCTATGCATTACCCCTCTCTTGATACTTGGCTTGCGCCATTAACAATAATTTTATCCACTTATACAACAATGTCAAAACCATATACAATTTCAGAACCATATACAACATTAGCACCAAGCTGTAAATTATGCACTAAGATCATTGGACGATTTCTGACTAATAAGATAGAATAAGCTCAGATAGTACAAAAATTATCCAATTAACATAGACAAACAAAATAAAATACAATGAATGAGCTAAGTCATGGATTAAATATATTGTTTAGATCACTCTAGCTACTTATCTAGTAGTAGCTGCTTTTCATAGGAACGAAGTGTACTTTGTCAGACACATTTGGTAGACTATATATTTTGGTTATAGTTAAGTTAACATATCAAGCAACATGAATTAGAAAAACAAACACAATCATAACAATTACTTGTCACACCTAAGAGTTTTAGATTATACCCACTTCAAGTGAATAGGTTCTAGAAAAATAGATAAATATCAGAAAAAACTGATAGATTTTCTCAAAAATTTAACAACTGCTTTAACAAGGCTAGATAAATAAAACAAAATTTAATAAATTAAGAATCAAAATAGACGTGCTTAGAATTGAAATTCTAAAAGGAGAAATCGTACCTAAGAAATCGAATACCTGTGCGTCGATGTGGTCGTGCAATGCTGGACTCGAGATGGATGCGGTGCGGTAGGGCAGAGTAGAAGCGACGGCAGAGCGGAATGATGTGGAGCGGAGATCGACTGGGAAAGTTAGGGTTTGGAGGAGCGCTATTTCCAGCTTTCTTTTTTTTAATTAGACAAAAGGAGGGAGGGTGTGCGTTTTGGGGAAAATTTTCCCACGAAAAGAGGCACAGATTTTGATACGGATATAAGCCGTATCAAATGTCAATACGGCTTACAGCCATATTAAATAATATAGATACGGCTATAAGCCGTATTAAAATTTGATACGGCTTATAGACGTATCAAATGTCCTGCCTAAGGTTGCGCCAAAATCCTATCTGTGGTGTAGTGTGTTATTATTGAACTAAGTGTTGGATCATAAGTTTTGATTGCTGACAAGACACAACAATTCATGAATCTACGACTATGACAACATCCGGACTCAACGACTCAAAGTATGGTTCATATAGTTATATATTTTAACAAGAATCATCAAATATATATATATATATAGTCTAGTTTAGTGCTTTGTTAAAATCTTTCCTCGAGAATCATCATTCACATTCAAATAAATTTTCATATTTTAATCAAAATCAAGTTTTTAAAAAAATGCATGGAGCGGGGCTTGAACCCGGGTCACTAGTTTAAAAGGCAAGTGCACTAACCAACCGAGCTATAGTGATTTTTGTTTATCAACAGAATTCAGTGGACCAAACAAGATCATTCAGTCGACTGAATCTGTGCATTTTAACATATATGTGCATGTTTTTAAATTCAGTCGACTGAATGATCAAAGTCAGTCGACTGAATCCTGCAACTGCCTTTTTTTAATGAAAAGACACCTCTAAACTGAATAGTTGTCTTCCTCCTCAAGGGTTGCAACTATTGCTATTCGTAGAGATCTCTTCACCAGTAGTTGCAACTTCTTAACTACTATATATATGCATGAATTTCAAGATCAAATTACTTCACTTACTTGCTTATACTTTAATCATATTTTCTGAATTAACTACTCTCTTGAATTCATACATTCATTGCTTACGTATTCATTTCCATATTCTTCAAGCAATTTGAAACTTCCTAATCTTCATATACACACAACTACACAAATCATACTTATGGAAATGATTATAGGAAGGGTGTACTACAAGTGACAAATCTATGTTATTAGAACACACAAGGTCAAAACAATCTTTTGTATTTGTTAAAGTCATGTTCTGCTGCTCAGGCGTGTGAAGTCCTCTTCGGTTGTTGAGGCGAAATCTTGTTCCGCTGCTCAGGTCCCTGTTCTGCTGCTCAAGGGTTGTATAGACATGTTCCTCCGGGTTAAGTGAGGGTTTCTCTTTTAGTGAAATTCCAGAAGGAGTCTGGGACTGGACGTAGGATGGTGCTCTGAACCAGTATAAAATTCTCTGGTGTTATTTTTATTATACTGCTCTTATATTCCGCACTATTTACTGTATAACTATCATCACTATATTCTATATTATCGTATATCCATATTACACGATCCATAGCTCACTTTCATTTGGTATCAGAGCCTGGAATTTTATCGATCATCACAACATCATAGAATAATGGCTAGAAAACGATCCAGTCGAAATACAACAGGCAAAATCCCTGTCAAAGCCACCAGTGAGGACTACAAAAAGGTACTTTCTGATTTATAAATTTCAGTAAAAGATAATAAAGAATTAGTTATTATAAGCAATAAGATTTCAAAGCTTAATTTTATTATTTTAGAAAAGATGAAAGCTGTTGAACTTGAAAATGAGAAATTGAAAAACGAGAAGTTAAATTTAGAAAATCAACTTTGTGATTTAAAGAATAATTTTATAACTTTTAAAGATTTTCTAGATGAACAAAACACCATATTTGACAAGACACAACAATTCACGAATCTACGACTATGACAACATCCGTACTCAACGACTCAAAGTATGGTTCATATAGTTATATATTTTAACAAGAATCATCAAATATATATATAGAGTCTAGTTTAGTGCTTTGTTAAAATCTTTCCTCAAGAATCATCATTCACATTCAAATAAATTTTCATATTTTAATCAAAATCAAGTTTTTAAAAAAATGCATGGAGCGGGGCTTGAACCCGGGTCACTAGTTTAAAAGGCAAGTGCACTAACCAACCGAGCTATAGTGATTTTTGTTTATCAACAGAATTCAGTGGACCAAACAAGATCATTCAGTCGACTGAATCTGTGCATTTTAACATATATGTGCATGTTTTTAAATTCAGTCGACTGAATGATCAAAGTCAGTCGACTGAATCCTGCAACTGCCTTTTTTTAATGAAAAGACACCTCTAAACTGAATAGTTGTCTTCCTCCTCAAGGGTTGCAACTATTGCTATTCGTAGAGATCTCTTCACCAGTAGTTGCAACTTCTTAACTACTATATATATGCATGAATTTCAAGATCAAATTACTTCACTTACTTGCTTATACTTTAATCATATTTTCTGAATTAACTACTCTCTTGAATTCATACATTCATTGCTTACGTATTCATTTCCATATTCTTCAAGCAATTTGAAACTTCCTAATCTTCATATACACACAACTACACAAATCATACTTATGGAAATGATTATAGGAAGGGTGTACTACAAGTGACAAATCTATGTTATTAGAACACACAAGGTCAAAACAATCTTTTGTATTTGTTAAAGTCATGTTCTGCTGCTCAGGCGTGTGAAGTCCTCTTCGGTTGTTGAGGCGAAATCTTGTTCCGCTGCTCAGGTCCCTGTTCTGCTGCTCAAGGGTTGTATAGACATGTTCCTCCGGGTTAAGTGAGGGTTTCTCTTTTAGTGAAATTCCAGAAGGAGTCTGGGACTGGACGTAGGATGGTGCTCTGAACCAGTATAAAATTCTCTGGTGTTATTTTTATTATACTGCTCTTATATTCCGCACTATTTACTGTATAACTATCATCACTATATTCTATATTATCGTATATCCATATTACACGATCCATAGCTCACTTTCATTTGGTATCAGAGCCTGGAATTTTATCGATCATCACAACATCATAGAATAATGGCTAGAAAACGATCCAGTCGAAATACAACAGGCAAAATCCCTGTCAAAGCCACCAGTGAGGACTACAAAAAGGTACTTTCTGATTTATAAATTTCAGTAAAAGATAATAAAGAATTAGTTATTATAAGCAATAAGATTTCAAAGCTTAATTTTATTATTTTAGAAAAGATGAAAGCTGTTGAACTTGAAAATGAGAAATTGAAAAACGAGAAGTTAAATTTAGAAAATCAACTTTGTGATTTAAAGAATAATTTTATAACTTTTAAAGATTTTCTAGATGAACAAAACACCATATTTGACAAGACACAACAATTCACGAATCTACGACTATGACAACATCCGTACTCAACGACTCAAAGTATGGTTCATACTTGAGGAAAAGATTATAGGATGGGCGTACTACAAGTGATAAACCTGTGTTATTAGAACACACAAGGTAAAACAATCTTTTGTATTTGTTAAAGTCCTGTTCTGCTGCTTGGGCGTGTGAAGTCATCTTCGGTTGCTGAGGCGAAATCCTGTTCTGCTGCTCAGGTCCCTGTTTTGCTGCTCAAGGGTTGTATAGACATGTTCCTCCGGGTTAAGTGAGGGTTGTTGTTTTAGTGAAATTCCAAAAGGAGTCTAGGACTGGACGTAGGATGGTGCTCCGAACCAGTATAAAATTCTCTGGTGTTATTTTTATTATACTGCTCTTATATTCCACACTATTTACTGTATAGCTATCATCACTATATTATGTATTATCGTATATCCATATTACATGATCCATAGCACACTTTCAGTAAGAACTTTGTGTTTGGGCTATAAAGTTGAATATTGACAATATTGGAATTTTGACCATTACCAAATTGCACAAGTCCTAATGTGATATAGTTTAGAGAATTGGTGTAGATATTTTTCAAAACCGAGTAAAGCTTAAATAAGTGAAATTGGACTTTATCGAATCTATGTAAGCGATAAATTTGGTTATAATATCACACCACCTGCTAAGTGACGTGTAAATGTTAATATTTGAATTAATCGATATTAATCGTTGATGGAATTTACACCTAAGAGTCAAACAATTAAAACATTGAATACTCCTAATTATCACCTGATTTAGTTAATTATAATTGTTATAAATTAATTAAATTAGTTAATATTATGAAATATTAGTTATAAAATTTTACTTAATTTATGTTGGATGATATTAAACAGTGTGTATATAATAGTTATAAACAAATGTATCGATATATGATATCGATGTGCATTTAAATTAGATTTAAATGTGTATTTAAATTAGATTTAAATGTGTATTTAAATTAGATTTAAATGTGTATTTAAATTAGATTTAAATGTGTATTTAAATTAGATTTAAATGTGTATTTAAATTAGATTTAAATGTGTTTTTTATTGATTGGGCTTGAAGTGATTTTGAGGCCTATAGGGGAGTGGGGAGCCTACATCGACCAGCCATATGAAGGAGATGAGATTTTGAATTTTGATTCAAAAAGGCGATGAATTGGTAAGAGAGAAAGAGGGATCTAGATCCTCCTTTTTCTCCTTATATCTATTCTATATATTCATTTCTAACCCTACTTTTTAGGATACTTTTTTCCTTTGCTCGTTCCTTTCATATTTCTGGCCGAAAAGTTCGACCTCCATCCTTAAAATGTTTAAGCAATTTAAACACAAAATTAAATAAAATACAAACGTAACACCCATCTCTATATCCATACTACGAAAAAGTATTACATGATAATACTGTTTAATTGTATAGAGAATAAGGTAGTATTTGGCTATTATACATGAATATTCCTTTGGACTAACACCGGTATGTATTTCCAAATCATATACCACTCATTTATATGTACTCGGTATCAGCATAAAGAAATAAACACGTGTTTTCATGACAGAACAAAACATAATATAAAACAAATAATAGAGAACAAAGAATCATCAAAGCGGCGATAATATATAATGAGAAATACTCATAATATGATATTCCAAAACCAATGTGTTTAACCAGCATTTACATTTCAAATCATTTTAAAGAAATTATTATTGAAAAATAAGGCATCAAACGATAATTCTATCTTATATAATACCTTTCCAAAATAATTCAATTCCTTTTATATAAAAATAACCAAACACAAAAATATATTACTTTCAAAAATTCACTTAACAATATATATAGTAAATCCCATAAATGATAATTCTCATATAGTAAATAAATTGCATTAGCTTAGTATTACTTCAAAATATTATTTTTATAAACTTCAGTTAATTAAATTCAAATAAAATGAAGTTATCGTTTATAAATTTTAAATTAACTATTTATAAAAATCCTTCAAATACTTTATAATAATAGATAAATAAAAATACATTTTAAAAAATTCACTAATTTAATCAAATCTCGAAAATCATCACTTTCCAAATAATTTTTATTCCCACAATTCCCAAATTATTCCGCTTTTGTGTTTTCCAAAATTATTCTACTTTTGTTGTGACAACCCACACCTTCCGACACGCTCCAAAATCATCGCATCGAGAAATGTGGATTGTCGGTATTTTTAAAATTTTAACATCTCAGAATCTAAGATAAACTAACTATCAAATCTGCATCACATTGGAAAGATAAACGAACTATCCAATACGTGTCACAGCAGAAGAAATAAGACATGTAAATATCACAAATATATAAGTCTTAAAAAAATATTAAATCATATTCTCAGAAATACATCAGTAAGTGATTCAAATCAGAGTACATAGTAAAATATCTCTCATAGTTTGGTATAAAAAATAACAATACTGATATGATAAAATGATACATAAAGAGAAGATGTGATAAAAGTAGACTCTAAGAAAAGCATAACTCTCTCTAAGTATCCAAAATGGGCAAGTCACCTACTGCCATGTCCACTTGTGGTGGGGAAAAATATGGAATAGGAATGGAATAGACAAAAGTCTGGTGAATGAGAACAAGATTAATAAATGATGATTAAGTGCAATTAACTTTAAATCTACTCTAAGTGATATAGAATGTGTATCAAGTGTCCATGGACCCCTAAGGTCAACAGCAAGGGATTCTTGTCTAACACAATAGGTCGAACATATTAATCGAACCACACACTAATAATCAACCAAAATGGGAACTACTTTCCCATCGTAACTATACCAACATGCCACTTATTGTACTACACCAGGGTTCCATAGGAACTCTTATTAGTACCAAGCTCCAATTTAATCAATAGCTATAGCCACTTATTGTACTACAAGTTGCAACGGTGTCTATCCGTACCACATTGCACCAGAAACGTGCATTCCTAGATCTCCTGTTAGTACTAGACTCTCTTAGAAAGCATCTCTGATAATGTTGTGCTCACCCATACGGAACACCCCCTGAGTCTATTGCGAAATAAATTGCCCTAATCAACTCCGTTTGTGTGACATACATCGCCCATATCAATACCAAGAATTGCGAAATACATAGCCCAAATTAGCTAAATATCCAGTTCACTTACATAATTCATAAATTAATTATGTAATTTTTATCCATTTAATTTGGACCTTAGGCCAAAGTCAAAATTCTGCATTTTTCATATAAACGGTCGACCCAAACAAACCCTAGGTCGACCGCTACTGATCGACCTAGAAAATCACAGGTCGACCGTCCACATTGAATTTTCAGCCTTTGAATAGTTTTTAGATTTTCAATTACTTAGAAGTTATTGTCATTAATTACAGCCAGCTAATGATTCCAATTAACCCAACTTTTCAGTTAATTAATTTTCCAATTTCTATCAATTTAGGGTTTGGATTTTAGGGTTTTCACTTTGGCATTAAATAAGTGTTTAATTAACAAATTTCATAATCTACTTATAAATTCAATTCTATGGTTTTTGGGATCAAATATTTAGGGTTTAAACATTATCAATTTAAGTTTAGCAAATTCAATCCCAGGGTTTGTAGCATTCTAATCAATTGGAACAATTTATAATTAACTACATTAGTCAAAGTATTAATCTGTGCCCACTCACCGTTAGCCTAAGCTCTAGATCCTGAGAAATCTAGCCTCCAATCGGTAGCTCTCTCTTTTGATTGCTTGCCCTTGCTTATAGTTTTATTTAGATTTAATTTTGATTTTAGGGTTTGGAATAGGGTTTACAGTAGAAAATTTGGCATAGTTTCCCCTACTATTCATTTAACAAAAGAATTAAGTTTTGGCTTACCAACTTATTTATAGGGTTAGATTAACACTAAGGACCATTAGATTAACCTCAGCTATCATCTCAACCACCCATCAACTACTTCATACCCAAGAAACCAATCTCGGCCATTGATTTACATCATTATAGATTGATTAATGCTCGATAAAACCCGTCGACCACTCCTAGGTCCGGGTCAATCGCTACCAGTCGACCTAGGACCTACTTGGGTCAACCCGACCTATGTTGATTTTTATATATTCATTTTTAAATTTTAAACTCGTTCTAACACCCGTAACTCTCTCATAACAACTTGGATTATGAAGTGTTATATATAAAAAGTGTTATATATGAAAAGTTTCGTAGCCAAATTCGGACGTCTATGAAAATTTACTTTTAAGTCCTTATTTTACTTTTAGTTAAATTCTCTTATTTAATTCAGCTAAATTTTCAGGTGTTACACTCTATCTACTTAAAAGGATTTCTTCCTTGAAATATCTAACGGTGGAATAATGTAACTTGCATACAGCAACCAATAACTACCATCCATCCACTCATCCGTCATCCACGTGCAACCATAGTCCTTAAAAATTTCTAATTCAACGTGTATAAGTATATGTGACATGAGATGCACGTGAATCTATGCTAATGCAAAAGTAGTCGATCTACTGATTCAGTTGACCTTCTGTTATGCAAAATGTTTATGCTATACATCCAAATGTATGCAACATCCTAAATAATATACTTGTAATTCTATATGAATGCACAACCATCCAAACATATGTGACATCCATATGCACAACATCCACTAGCACTTCACAACAAGAGATATCATGCAATAATATGTGTGTGTGTGTATACCTAAAGTATATACTGTCCTAAAGTGTAGAAGTATACAAATGTGAACAATACATCCATAAGCATTCATATTCATCCATCAACACCCATTACCCGTAACATGTTCTATCAACACGTTTACAATCATTCCTATCATCCAAAAGTCTCTACCTATAAGGATAGACAACCTAATTCCTATCACAAGAGCTCTAAACTAACGAAAGATTCAAATCGAAGACGTACCAGAAAAGAGTTGTGGGTGGAAACCTCGAATCTTCTCCTCGGGCTCCCATGTACTCTCTATTGGATTGTCTCCCCATTGAACTTTGGTAAGTCCAATCTCCTTATTGCAGAATCGTTTTGTACCATGCTCAAGAATACAAGTGGGTGCACGATGAACCAGTGACTCATGCTCAACCTCCACTTCCTCCAACTTACTCGGCTCGACTACGGTAGCCCTATCGTGTAAGCAGTTTTGCAAATACAACACATGGAAAATGTAAAGTATCCTTGCTAACTTCTCTGGAAGCTCTACTCTATATGCCAACTTACCTACTCTAGCCACTATCGGGAAGGGTCCTACAAATCTCGGTGCCAGCTTCATCGACGTACAAATCTCATCACATGCCTAAGAGGTAAAACTTTTACGAATATCATGTCTCCCACTGCAAATTCTAGCTCCGTACACCTCCTGTCGGCATACAACTTCTGCCTATCTTGTCCAGTCTTTATTCTCCTATGGATCAGATCCACCTTCTTTGATGTTTCTCTAACCACATTTGGCCCAAGAATAATCCTATCTGTTGTATCCCACCAACACGACGGTGATCTACGTGGTCTACCATCCAATGCCTTGAAAGGTGTTATCCTAATGCTAGCCTGATAACTATTATTGTAGGTAAACTCCACCAATGGTAAATGATCCTCCTAAGAACCTCCAAAATCGATGATGCAAATCCTCCAAAACCCAATTTACTCTTTCTGTATGTCCATCGGTCTGCGGATGATATGCAACACTCAAGCTGAACTCAGTTTCCAAAGCCTCCTATAGAATGCTCCAGAACTCACTAGTGAAAAGCGAATCTTGGTCACTAACTATGCTAATAGGAACTCCATGTATCCTAACAACCTCTCTCACGTATAGAGCCGCCAATGATGATGCCGTTCTAGTACTCCTCACTGGTATGAAATGAGTGTACTTGGTCAACCAATATACTTGACCCAAATGCTCTCATTCCCTCTCCTACTCCTAAGTAGATCATCTATAAAATTCATGGAGATACTCTCCCACTTCCACTGATGATTATCCAATGGATGCAATGATCCTCCTGGTTTCTTCTGCTCTGCCTTCACCCTCTAGAAAGTCATACATCTTGCTACATACTCTGCCACTTGATTCTTTATACCAGGCCAGTAGAAAACTCTCCTCATATCCCTATACATCTTGTCGTCACCGATGTGAATGGTCATCTTAGAATGGTGAGACTCGGCTAATACTACATCAATCAAATCTGTTCTACGAGGAACATAAAACCTATCATCTCTTTGTTACCATCCTCTCGAGTCCATGGCATAACGCCTCAAATGACTCGATTACTCCCCTCTACCAATCATCTTTATAATAGCTACTAGCTCCTCATCCCCCTCTGCCTAGATCTGATGCACTCCATCAAAGTATGGTGCATATCTACTGCTGCCAGTAATCCAGGGGTAATATCCGTTGATGGTCGGAAATCAGAGGTAGATATATACTCCAAATGTCTCCACTCTAAGAATAAGGGAATCAACACTGCTCACTATCTGCTCAAAGCATTTGCTACTACATTACACTTGCCTGGGGCATAAGAGATATCAAAATCATAGGACGCTAAGAACTCCATCCACCTCTATGGCCTCAAGTTTAGGTCCTTCTAGGAGAACAAATATTTTAATGACTTGTGATCCGTATACAGCCCAAATCGCTCTTAAAAGATAATGCCTCCATGACTTGAGCGCAAAGACAATGGTTGCTAACTTAAGGTCATGTATAGGATAATTCCTCTCATGGGTCTACAACTATAAACTCACATAACACACCATCCTTATTTATTACATCAATACTGCATCCAACCCTATTCCACAGGCATCGGTATAAACTTTAAATATATTCAACTCACCCAGAAACACCAACATGGGCGCACTCGTCAATGCCTCCTTCAATCCAATGAAAGCATCCTTACACCTTGCATACCATGAACATACTAGATTCTTCTTGGTAAGACGGGTCAATGGAGTAGAAATCTTCGCGAAGTCCTTAATGAACTTGTGAAAGTAGCCGACCAAACTAAGGAAACTTCTAACCTTCGTGGCATTCTTTGGAACACGCCAATCCTGAATTGCTGCCACTTTACTAGGGCCAACTACTAAACCACTTTCTGAGACAATGTGTCCCAAAAAGTGTACCTCCTCTCTCCAAAAGTGGCACTTAGAAAACTTCGCCTTCAGCTTTTGTGCATGGAGTGTACTAAGTACTTATCCTAAATGCAATGCATGCTCCTTTTCACTCCTCGAGTATACAAGGGTATCGTCCACAAATACCATAACGAATTTGTTAAGAGACTCCTTAAATACTCGGCTTATCATATCAACAAAATAGGCAAGTGCATTGGTTAGTCCGAAGGGAACGACTAACCACTCATACAATCCGTCGGGTGTACAAAACATAGTCTTTTGTATATTGTCCCCAGTTGTATGCAACTGATGGAATCCAATAGCTAAATCCAACTGAGAAAATATTCTAGCTCTAACTAACTTATCGAAGAGATCATCTATGATGGGAAAAGGATAACCATTCTTCTTTGTCAGTTTGTTAAGCTCCTTATAATCAACGTAGAGTCTGAGAGTACCATCTGCCTTGGTGGCAAAAATGATTGGTGCTCCTCATTCTGAAATGCTCCTCAGAATGAAGCCCTTCTCCAACAACTCATTAACCTGCTTATCAACTCATGCCTTTCCTTTGGAGCCATATGCCTCAATTCTAGGACGATAGGTCTAGCATTCTTAACTAGATAGATTCTATACTCAGTCTCTCTGTAAGGTGGGAGACCGATGACCTCAGCTAATATATCAGGAAAATCTCTAACTGTAGGCACTGTACTAAGCCTATCATGTGATAGGTCCAACAAATATAAGTAGCTCAACATAACAGATCCTCGAGGGTCGCAATAAACCTCTAAGCTATGTCCCCTACTTGTGCTCAACCTAACAACCTTCCAATAAAAATATAAAATAGTGCCATACATAGTGAACCAGTCCATGCCTAATATCAACCCAAATCCAGAGAATCCTAATACAAAGGCATCACAATCAAACTCGACCTCGTAGATAAACAACTTCAAACCCCTACACAACATAGATAACTGGTCCTCCTACGGGGTTTGACACAACTATAGGGTCTACGACAATACTAGTGCCTAAGTTCAAGTCGTCAACTAGCCTACTAGAGATAAAATAATGTGAAAGTCCAATGTCAAATAATGCACGAATAGATAAACCGAAGAGAATTAACACACCTTCGATCACCACTTTCTTACCCGTACCCACCACTGGCTATGCACTTGAGCTAGGGACTATCTCTAGTGCATAAGCCGGAACCACCTGAGTAGAAGTCTGAGTAGGAGATTTTAGTAGTGCTTTGCAAGTCCGCTTCACATACCCAAACTGATCGCAATTATAACACTTCATCTTGGAGAGATTCACCATACAATCCTTAGCAAAATGTCCTTGCCTGCTACATCCATTGCATCTCCAGTCCTTCTTCTGAATCTTCCCCTTTAGTCCAAATCCTCCATTCTTCTTACACTTCTGTTACCTCTTCTCCACAACCTTCGAAGCCTCTTCCTTCACTTCTTTCATGAAGATGGTGTTCAGCAAGGCCATCTCCACTAGCCCCTCACAAATAGCACCCATCGAAATATGACTCATAGCTTAATCCTGAAGTGGCTGATTTAATCCCTTAGCGAATTTAAGAGCTTTCTTGTGTGGAATTCAAATCAACTCCATACCAAACCTGGCCAGCTCATTAAATTGGTTCATGTACTCCTTGACTATCATATCTCCTTACTTGAGATAGATACACTTCTCTAGTTGCTCGCCTTGCTTTGCTCTAGAAAGGAACTTCATCTCAAATCTCCTATGAAACTCATCCTAAGAAATATTAACCTCATCAGCTTCAGCCTCGATAACCTCCCACCAGCTCAGCGCCTCACCCTATAGCTGCCAGGTAGCTAGCTACCTCCTCATAACATCAGTCAGACGCATCTAATCGAATCCTCTCATAAGTGTGGATCCATGCTCTCGAATCCACATAAGACACTGTCCTAAAATATGGCTTGCCTCCAAGACTAGAAAAATCTTTGCCTAGCTTAAAAAAATATGGAGCGGTAGGTGGGCGGGTAGGAACCTCACCCATCACTCTCTCCACGGGCTCTCTAGTGGGATTGAGCTCAGCCTGTCCCCCAGCCTGAAGGTATCAACAAAACCATATAGGGATGTTTACGCCGGGATTTCGGCTGGATCGCTAGAGCCAGAACCTACGAGATTGGACATCTTCTATTTGTGAATTTTAAAATTTCAATTAGCAACTTTTCACAAATTTTATAGGCATGAATAAGAAAGATAACATAGGCATGAATCAAAGATAACATAGTCATGAAAAAGAAGGATTTTCAATATGAAATATTTAGGAAGCCTTTTATAATACTTTATATATATTTATAAACTTAAAAAAAAACTATTTTTGAAATATTCTTAGAGATCCGCTTTGGAAACCATTTATTTTTTTTCAAATTTTTTTCAAAATACATCTCTTTGTACGGTCCTAATCCTAAGGAACATTGAACCTGTGCTCTGATACCAACTGTGACAACCCGCACCTCTCGACACGCTCCAAAACCGTCGCATTGAGAAATGTAGATCGCTGGGGTTTTTAAAATTTTAACATCTTAGAGACTAAGATAAACAGATATAACCTAAGATAAACTAACTACCAAATTCGTATCATATCAGAAAGATAAACTATGTAATACGTGTCACAGCGGAAGAAATAAGACATGTAAATATTATAGAAAATATCAAATCATAGTCTTGGAAAAATACCATACGTAATCCAAATCAGAGTACATAGCAAAATATCCCTCATAGTCTGATACAAGAAAATAACTGTTGTGATATGAATAAATGATGCATGAAGAGAAGTTGTGATAAAAGCAGATTTCAAACAAAGACTCTCTCTAAGTATCCGAAACGGGCAAATCACCTACTGCCCTATCCACTTGTGGTGGGGAAAAATATGGAAAAGGAATGGATCAGACAAAAATCTGGAGAATGAGAATAAGATTAGTAAGTGATAATTAAGTGCAATTAACTTTAAATCTACTACAAGTGACATAGAATGTGTAGAAAGTGTCTGTGACTCCTAAGGTCAGCACCTAGGGATTCTTAACTAACATAATGGGTCGAACCTATTGATCGAACCTCACACCAATGATTAGCCAAAATAGGAACTACTTTCCCATCATAACTATAACAACATGCCACTTATTGTACTGCACCAGGGTTCTATAGGAACTCTCGTTAGTACCAAGCTCCAATTTAATCGATACCTATACCCACTTATTGTACTGCACCGGCATCCACCCGTACTACGTTGCGCTTGAAATGTGTGTACCTAGATCTCCCGTTAGTACTAGCCTCTCTCAAGAAGCGTCTCTGATAGTGCTGCACTCACCCGTGTGGAACACCCCTAAGTCAATTGTGTAATCAACTCCATTTATGCAACATACCAACATCAAGCATTGTGAAATACTTAGCCCAAATTAGCTCAACATCTAGTTCACTAATTACATAATTCATAACTTAATTATATAATTTTTATCCATTTAATTGGGGCCTTGGGCCAAAGTAAATTTTTTGCATTTTTCATATAAATGGTCGACCTGGACAAACCTCAGGTCGACCGCTACCGATCGACCCAGAAAATCCTAGGTCGACCGTTCACGTTGAATTTTCAGCATTCAAACGGTTTTTAGAATTTTAGTTACTTACAAGTGATTGTTGTTAATTATAGTCAACTAATGATTCTAGTTAACCTAAATTTCCAAATAATTAATTTAATAATTTTAATCAATTTAAGGTTTGGGTTTTAGGGTTTTCAATTTGACATTAAACAAGTGTTTAATTAACTAATTTCATAATCCACTTACAATTCAATTCTAGGGCTTTAGGAATCAAAGATTTAGTGTTTAAACTTTATCAATTTAATTTTAGCAAATTCAATTCTAAGGTTTTTAGCACTCTGATCAATTAGAATAATTTAAAATTAATAACATTAATCAAATTATTAATATGTGCCAACTCATCGTTAGCATAAGATCTAGATCTTGAAAAATCTGGCCTCCAATCGGTAGCTCTCTCCTTTGATTGCTTGTCCTTCCTTCTAGTTTGATTTGAGTTTAATTTTGATTTTAGGGTTTCAGAAAATTTGGGTTTACGGCAGAAAAATTGGTAGAGTTTCCCCTACTATTTTTTAACAAAAGAATTAGGGTTTGGTTTACCAACTTATTTAGGGTTAGATTAACACTAAGGACCATTAGATTAACCTTAGCTATCATCTCAACCATCCATCAACTAATTCATACCTAAGCAACTAATCTCGACCATTTGTTTACATCATTATAAATCGATTAACCTTTGATAAAACATCTGTCATCAAATGTTCCTAGGACTGGGTCGACCGCTATTGGTCGACCTAGGACCAACTTGGGTCGACCTAACATATGTTGATTTTTATTTATTCATTTTTAAATTTTAAACTTGTTATAACACCTGTAACTCTCTCATACTAACTCTAATTACGAAGTGTTATATATGAAAAATGTCAGAAAAATCGCTACAAACACAATGGTGCAAGTGTCATAGCCAAATTCGAACATCGGTAAAGATTTACTTTTAAGTCCTTATTTAACTTTTGGTTAATTTCTCCTATATAATTCGCCTAAATTTTCGAGGTGTTACATTTGTATTTTCCGTTGATAACAATATATGTTTTCAAAATCAAAAAGGAAATCATTCCAAAATTCAATTTTTATATTCAAAATATTTTATTTTATTCAAAGCTTCTAACTTTAATTCACTTATCCCATTCTGATCATTTTTAAATGTCTTTCTGGTTATTTAAAAGTATTTATTTATTATTCGAACAATATATAATGTATGTGCATTCAACATCAACAAATTATTCATCATAAGTAACCCTTGACATGCATCACAATATCCAACCAATTAAATTCATGTCAAAATTCATCACCACAACAATTATAGTTAGGCATGCATAGGGAATTTTATACTAGATATAGTTGTCAGTGAATAAAATTTACCCACCAAAATGATGAACATAAGATCCAATTACAACAACAACTGTAGCCTTCATCAAGCCATCAACTAGACCTCTCTTTTGCGCACCCAACAACTCGTCATTGCCTTAGCTAGTCGTGCACAAAGCACCTCATCACTAGTCTCATCTTGAAGCCACCATCCAAGGTCGTGCCTTGTTCTTCGTCTTCGCATTTCAGTCCTCCCATCGCGAGCTCCAGTCACCTCCCAAAAATGTCGCACTAGCACCCCATTGGCTAGAAGCAATCCTCAACTATGTTTTTCCCTCCATCACGTAGGTGCCAACCTCGACAGGCAAGGTCGCATCTCCCCTCCTCCTATATGAACGAGCAATGGTTGCGACTCCCCTGCTTGTTTGCCTCCTCCTATTATGCTTCTTCCGTACAATTCTCTTTTTTTACACAGTGTGTTTTTTATATAGACTTGAATGAATTTGGATTATTTCGTGAATTAGGTTAAACCGCTGAAGGGAAAAAATGAGGAAATAAGTTTGGTTAAGTGGATAATGAGCTGAAAAGAGATATCTGGAAGAGACGAGATGATAAGGAATTACTAGAGTACTATTATTTACAATGAGCCCCTTTATATTTGTTTAATTCAAAAACTATACTTCCTTTTACCTTTTAATAAATTCTATCTTTTATCTACAAATTTACTTCCAATTTGAATTGAACTATTAAATGTTTCACAAAGTATATTTAATAATTTCTATAAAATATATAAATTCATAAATTATTTATCTCCATTGATTTGTTTATTTTATTAATGTTAAAAAAATTGATTTTCATTTATTTCAACCATATAATAATTATTTACCATACAAAATTACTTCATATTCATTGTAAATATCTTATTCGAGTTCAATATATTTTCTAAAAAGGAATTTATTAATCAATTCAATTTATTAAACTAAAAATCCTTTTACCTCAATAAATTATATTATAAAAATTGAAATTATACATAAATTAGATTCAAACGTTTTATTTTAATTAAATTATTTACTACGATAGCGGGGAAATTAGGGTTGTTACAAACTTTCCCTCTTACGAAAATTGCATCCTCACATTTCCTTATAAAGAATTGAACGTCATTCTCGACTCATACCTTTACTTTCACCATACTTCCATTGTCTACTATAACCTTAAGCTTCTTCCTTCCACTTACCAAGAGTGAACTCAATACTCTATATGGCTTTCCCTCAGACAAAAGCAAAACTTCATCTTCATCATCTCATCATATGCTATGAACTTAAATTGACTCATTTAATGACTTTCTATCTTTGCATATGATACAACTATGTGGAAAATTTCCTAAGTGTTGAAACTTTTGGAAAATTTTGGCGGAGTCTCCTTTGTACGAAGAGCATTCCGAAAATCACAACATATATAATTACATGATATACATCTCCAAAGTGTCATCTCAATAATGTGACATCTCAAAACACGGGGAAATAATACAGTATCACACACACATGGATATATACACACTGATATAAGCATAAAATGTACCTTTTATTTGCATTTTTAAGCAAGCTTACTTAACTTTTTATGCGAGCATAAGCGAGACTGTATCAAACTCAACCCATATAGCCTTCTTCATGTACATAAACTCGGCTCAAATAATTCATATGAGATCGTATAAAAAACATAAAGTAGTATGCCATTCAAATAACAAAAGAACAAAGCTGCATTTTCATTTTAGGAGACTTTATAAGTAAGTTTTAACTGTCAAAAACTTAAAATTGCTTAATGCTTCTAAAATGATAATTATAGCATAATTAAATAGATTTTCAAAACATCTTTCTAACCTTGAAAATAAGGTTTTCATCAGATGTTGTAGGTGTTTTACTAAACAATACAAATTCTAAAACGAGAAATGATATGCAAGCCTACTCTTTTAAAATGCAGTTTTCACCTAGAAAAAAACATTTTTTTGCAAAACTTCCAAAATGAAACTTATTCCTTATCATCTTAGACTTAAAACAAGTATAAGATCATCAAAAACAGATGTGTGGGTCAAAGTTATGGTCAAATCACTATGGTGCTTCAGCTTATAAATTTTAAAGACAGGTTTGAATTTTTTGTTAGGTTTAAACACATTTTTGCATCAACAAACTTCAAATATTTAAAAAGTGGTAAATATAAAAGTGGTTACTCATAAAAATACCTTACTAATGAAAGAAAAATCGACAAAACATGGTCAGAACTTCACAAGTCATGGATATATTAGTAAAGCACTATAAATTTTCAAAACTCTAATCTTAAATTTTTAACCTCATTTCAATTTAAATTTCCACTTGACAATAAACTTTCTAGAACGAAGTTTAATATTTCCATCTACATTCTGGAAAATCAAAAATCTCCAAAAACCAAATCTTTTAGTAACAAAGTGGGATTATAAAAATTGAAGTGGTTTCATTCAAAATTTGAAAATTCTCCGCATACTTAACTTTATACAAATAAATTTTCAAAACCACCGCACCAAACATTATTTTAATTAAAAATTGAACATTTTTAACACACATATCATATTTACAAATTAAGGAGAAGCTTTCATCAATTTTATAAAATAAGTATAAACTTATTTTCTTTGAAAAAATGTCTTTTAGTTCCAAAATTACTCTACTATATTATTATTTTTCCAAAATATTTACAATTCAAGATTTTTATAAATGATACCTCATTTATTATCATTTTTCTTAGACCACACTTCACAATCATTAGTTTTAAGTTCATTTTAATTTATGGTCTATCAAACACACATTTTTCCTCGTCATATTTCAAATATAATCATACTTTAGAATTTTTTTTCTAACGAATAATTCTTATTCAAATTATTTAAATAACAAACTTATTTTAAAATTAATTTTAACGGGAACTCATATAGTTCCATTCAACACCTTAATACATATTCTTTACATTATAAATATATACTTACATCATTTATTCAGATTACCAAATAATCTCAACTCGTTTATCCCTATATCTATCACCACATGCTATTATTGTTTTTCTTCTGCTTCTCAAA
The DNA here is from genome assembly GCA_030737815.1 of Allium fistulosum. Classification (NCBI taxonomy): domain Eukaryota; kingdom Viridiplantae; phylum Streptophyta; class Magnoliopsida; order Asparagales; family Amaryllidaceae; genus Allium; species Allium fistulosum. The sequence continues at coordinate 635,737,684 of CM060907.1, read as the reverse complement.
ATAATTTACACTTTTCCCATCAAAAACCACTATCACATTTCCAAAATATTATACTATTTTCAAAATATTGTTTAACCCATCTCAAACATTTTTTCCAAAATATTGTTTATAATATTTCTCAAATGTTGTTCTCTTTCCAAAACACTATTTCATTTTACTTTATTTTCAAAATATTGCATTTTTTCAAAAGAATTTTATTCCTTTTAAAATATTGTATTTTTTCCAAAACATTGTGTTGAAATGTGTTGAAATGCCTAGTCCTAGTGTTTAAGAATCTCTATCGATACGTTGGCCAGACGCGTCGATTAGAATTCTTAAAGCACTCAATGGAGAAATAAACATGAATTTAACAACTAAAACCTTTTCAAATATTCTAATATATAATTACTTTTCGTACTTTATCAAAATCATATGCTTGCTTGTCATAAATTTATGTACTAACGGTGATATGTTAATAGTCAGGTAATCTATCACTGACAATAAACAACCAAGCAATCAAATATCCAGAAATCAACTGTACACATTAATAAGCAAGAAAATTTGATTTATACCTCTTTATATTTAAATGACTTCTTTATAAATATTGTTTTATTCTATATAAAAAACAATTTTTTTATCCCTTGCGGTATAGGAGATACCACTAGCTTTAATAATTTTTGTCATCGTCGAGATTTTTCTAGGTTCATAACTTTTGAGAGATAATTCCAACTCAATCCCAAATTCTAGATTAAGCCCAAATATAATGTTTATTTATTTAACTATAGCATAACATAGCACACATCAATCAAAACTGTAACAACCGGGATTTTTGTAATTTCAATTATCGTCAAAATGACGATTTAATTCAGTTGATAATTGTTATTGGAATTCGAACCGGATTTGAAATGTGAAAATTGTTTGATTACAATTGAGATTTATTCGGGTTAAAATTCTTTAATAAGAATTGTAAAACGTTGTTTGGGAATTTGAATCAAATTGATATTCTTTAAACAATTTTCAAATGATTGAGTTGGGCTTTTGAATCTAGCCCATGTTTATATTTCATTGTTGTCGTTCTATTTTGTCAAGGAGAAACCCGTTCCCCATTTCAATTGGCATAACCCTAAAATCATACGAGCGAAAGAAAGAACCATGGCGGCCACAATTTTCCTTGTTCGTTCGTTCGAAAAGCTAGGGCTTCGGTCGACTCGTGCAACTCGATCGAACGATGCTTCGATCCCGACTCCTTCGATTGTTCCTTACTTCTTGTTGCTTGCAGTCGCTTCCAGTTGGTCGAGTCGAGTATTGGCTAGGTCGTCGAAAACGGTGAGTTTACTCACATCTAATTCCATACTTCTGTGAAGACCCAAATTATTGAGATAAAAATAATTTTAAAATGAGAATATTTAAGAAAAGAAAATATAGTCTGACAATAATAATATTAGGAGTAAGTGAAATGAATAAATAAGAGGATAGAGATTTTTTCAATAAAATATAATGGGAAGAAAATGATCAAATATGAGTGAGATTTTATATATAGATATCTCCTGTATATATATATACACATATAAAAATATATATGTATTAGATGTGAGTAGCCAAAGAAGTATAAAATGATAAAGTCCTTTTGATAACTAAATTGCATGAAAACCAGTTTAGTACTATTGTGCATAAATACCTTCTTAAAAATAAATCAGGAAATAAATGGTTTGAAATAATATAAGAGGACCATTCAGGCCTAACAAGGTATACAATGTATCTGAGTCATACAAAGATGATGTGTAGATGGATCATGCAAATAGCATGTGCACAGAAAAGCAGAGAAGCAACTGCTTTTACTAGAAATAGAAATCAAGAGAAAATGGCACATTTAGCCATAACAACACACACATAATTCTCTGAGTAATGTGAGGATAAAATGGGTTTTTCCTTTAGTAAAACCCTAGCAAAATGATTTAAATCAAGGGGGAAGCAGAGGTTTTCTCTGAGGGAAAACAGAAACACATTGGAAAAAAATAGAAAGGAGAGCTCACCCTGTTTTCAAGCTTAGGCATTCTCGGGGAAGAGAGGAGGAAGGTGAGTGATTAATCACTTATGATCTGTAAGGCATTAAGACCCATGTTAAGGGCAGCCAAGTTATTTTATATAAACATTACATTATGTTTTTCCTATTTGATTTTATTTTCTGGATGAAAATATGTTGATCATGGATGGTATTCTGGTTGAGTTTTTGGATGAGGTTTTAATCTGTTTTGACTTGTTATGATGGTTTCAGTTTTTGTTTTAAAATATAGATAATCAAACAAATACACTAATCACAGTAATAGATTTTATATATGCTAGTTTTGATATGAAAAATGAATCAAATGTTTTACTGTGGAATAGGGTATCAATGAAAGAAAAGAAGTAGGCAGTGTGAATATTGAGATTCATGCTTATGTCTAGTCTATATTAAAAATGAGATGAACAATGCAATATTACAAATATGTGCTGATTTGTTCAGATCATAAACCAATAAGTTTTTATGGGTTTTTCTCAAAAACCATTCCCTATGTTCACAGTAAAAGAATAAATATAGTTTTGCATATGACTTCTTCATATTTGTATAAGCAATGGAAAATTTCTAGAAATAAAAATATAAGCAGGTTTTAGAAAAATGTGATTAAAGCAAAAATGACTTTGAAATAAGGTGTGCAATTTTACATGAATGCTTTGTATGTCTGGATATGATCTTTGGGTGATTTTAATAATTCTTGACCTATATAAGGAAGGAAAGAATACGAGCATCTCTGGAATCAAAAGAAAAATTCCCCAGAAAGAAATAATAAGCATGGTCTCTAAATTATAAAATAATTTAGGAGTAGTGCCTTGATCTACTCATCAGCAGGTGGTTGATGGGTATGTGCATGACTTGTTTAAGTCCTGTAGGCCTCTGTGTAAAGGGTTAACAGAACTGAGCCCCTTTGCAATGCACACATGGTGTTCAATGGCAAGAGTTCAGACCAAACAAAATGAAAAGATGAGAAAGAGAAATGATGCTATGGAATTTAAGGAGTTAATCCATAGGAGTTTTGTACTTGTACAACTGAATGAAGTGAATGGATGAATGCTTGGGTGTATGTTTATAGATAAACCTAAATATACACATTCTCAGATTTTAATTGGGATTTGAATTGCATTTTATAGAAAAGTTCTCTGTACAGCCTTAAGAATTTACAAGATATTTTGCATACTTGATTTCACTCACACCAGAATTTATTTCTGACCCTATTTGTTGCCTTTGCAATACTTGGGGTGTCTCATTTTATTGGGGCAGTTCAAAGTTTTGCTGCAGGGAATGATGCATGAATTGCTTGCTTGCTTGCATGGATATTTGGAGATCTTGAGGAGTTTAAAGTGTTTAAGAGAAGTAGCAGTGTCTTTGTAATAATTAAGTTAGGCAAACTCTAATATGTTCTAAGTATTTTCATGTGTGTCTTTTGCTTTGATATCTGGAAAACAGTATGTAAGAAGAAAAAGAAACTTAAATGTTATATGTGTTTGTGAGCTGTGGACTTAAGTAACAAGTTCTGAAATAGTTTTAGTAGATAATGCTGAAGGAGAAGATGCCATTTAATATGATATGTGAACATAAATTTCTAGACAGTCTTGAGGCACTTCAGTTATGAAATTAAAACTGATACTAAGTAGGAGAGATCTGATACTATAAAACTGATACTAAGTAGGAGAGATCTGATACTATAAAACTGATACTAAGTAGGAGAGATCTGATACTATAAAACTGATACTAGGTAGGAAATTTCTGATACTATAACTACTGATCTAACACTAGGTTGGGAAAATCTGATACTATAGCTTCAAAACTGATACTAAGTGGTAAGACACCAGATTCAACACTTTTCTAGCTCCAGATATAAGAAGTTGTGTGATTTATAAAGTAGATCACAACACCATCACTCATGTGATGACTATTTGCTCAATTAACCAGGAAATATGCATTTTGTCTGTCATGATTGGTTTGTGCTTGTTGTGTCTAAACCTTGATCACATGTGTTGTTTTTCTCTGCTTAGATTTCAACCTAGTTTATCACCTCAGCATTCATATGATAAGTACCAAACCACAAAAGAATTCCGGAATTTATAAAGTATGGCTTGTAAACCAAGAAACCAATTAATTTGAGAAGTAAGCAAGAAAATTATAAGTGACAATATTCGAATTTAATATTAATCAAGCTTGAGATCAAAAAGGGGAATGTAAAAATAGAAATGGCTATGTGACACCAATTCTCTGAAAAATGAGAAATATTGTGTGATTGAATTTTCCTTGTTAATTTTTAATACTCTGATAAGCAAGGAAACATTTATATATCTTCATATATATAAATGACTTGAATTGACTTATATACTAATATTTTTATATTGGTAAGAATTTGGATCTTGGGGGAAATGAAATTAAAGAAGTGATCACTTGGTAAAAAAAATCTCAACAGTAAATCACTGAAAAATAACAATCCAAAAGAAGTGGGTCACTTCAGTTGGTATCAGAGCTATGTTATTAAAACATAGCATAAATATATTATCCAATTTTCTTGTAAGGATAAAATTCTAAAAAAAAAATATAGTAATGATAGAAATAAACATCCACAGTAGAAATAAATTTCAGCAAAATAATTAAATTAGAAATATGACTGACTAGCTATGCAATTGAATAGTGAATCATGGTAGGAAGACCACCAAGTCATGGAGCAGGACCCTCCAATACAACACCAATGGTTAACTTGCAAGATTTGGTGAGGGCATTTAGAGAAGGAGCAGTGCAGAGGGAAGAAAATCCTCATGAGGAATTAGCTAAGTTATTGAAGACATTTTCAAATTTGGGAGGCAAGGATTTTGAAGGCACTGAGGGAGTTATGGGAGTGCAGACATGGTTGAGAACTTTGGAAAGGATATTTGCAGATATGCAAATTAATGACCAAAGAAAGAGGCAGATAGCTTCAAGGAGACTCAAAGGAGCAGCCTTAGATTGGTGGGAGGTGATCATCACAGGAAGGCCAGAAAATGAGATAACATGGGATCAATTCAAGGAAATGCTTGAAGCAAGGTTTGTTCCAGCAACAGCTAAGGCAACATTGCTTGAAGAATTCATAAGGCTGAGGCAAGGACCAATGAGTGTGACTGAATACACTCAAAAATTTGAGAGTTTGTCCAAGTATGGAACTATACTCATAGGAGATGAAGAATCAAAGAATTCAAGATTTATCCAAGGATTAAATGCAGGTCTGAGTAGAGCAATGTTACCATACAAGGATAAAACATTTGATCAAGTCATAGACCTTGCTCTTTCCTTTGAACAACATGACAATGCAAGGGAAAAATTTAGGAGCATGAGGGCTACCAATCAAAAGAAGGGGAAAAATAGAGCACATCCCTATGACAAAAAGAATATGGATAAGAAAATGGAGGGAGCAGCCACTGGGGAAGCTAAGAAGAAGGTTACTTGTTTTAATTGTGGCAAAGAAGGACACATGAGTAATAGGTGTCAAGCAGCCAAGAAGGCATTGTTTAGCTGCTATAACTGTGGGAAGGAAGGCCATATTAAAAGAAACTGCCCAGAGTTCAAAAAGGGAGCAAAGGTAGGAGCACTTGAGGGCAAAGCAAAAGCAACTGCAGTGGGAAGTTCTGGATAATTGGAAGGTATACTTCTAATTAAAGATCACCCCATCTTAGTTATATATGACACTGGAGCAACACATTCACTAATATCCCAAGACATAGTGAATAAATTAACTCTCACATGCTATTTAGTTGATAATCCCTTGTTTATTCAGAGCCCACTAGGTAATTCTTGCATGCTAGGGATTAAATGTTTGGGAGTAGAATTAAACATAGGTGGAAATATGTTTAGTTCTGATTTGTTTGTGCTAAAATATCCTGGAATAGGAATTATTCTAGGAGTAGATTGGCTAAGAAAATACAAAGCAATTTTAAACTTAGAAAATCTTACTATTTCTCTGAAAACAGAAAATGGTAAAAATATTATAGTTATGAGTGAAATTGCTAAAATCAATTACTGTAACCACATATGTAGCATGACTGAGAAAGAATTAACACTGGAGGACATAAAAATTATAAATGAATACCCAGATGTCTTTGGTGAAGTCATAGGTGTTCCAGAAAATAGGCAAGTAGAATTTCAAATAAGGCTAATCCCAGGAGCCAGCCCAATCATCAAGAAGCCAACTAGAATGGGTCCTAAAGAACTTGTGGAATTGAAACATCAGTTGGAAGAACTGGAGCAGAAAGGCTTCATAAGGCCTAGTAGTTCAAACTGGGGTTCCCCAATTGTATTTGTGAAGAAGCAGGATGGTACTTTGAGAATGTGCATTGATTATAGGGAATTAAACAAAGTCACCATTAAAAACAAATATCCACTTCCTAGAATTGATGATCTATTCGATCAATTAAATGGAGCAAGGGTCTTTTCAAGGCTAGATTTAGCCTCTGGGTTTCATCAGATGAAGGTGGAGGAAGAGAGTATTAAGTATACTGCCTTCAACACAAGGTATGGATTATATGAATTTTTGGTGATGCCTTTTGGATTGACAAATGCACCATCATATTTTGTAGATTTAATGAATAGAACATTTAGAGATTTTCTAGACAAATTTGTGGTTGTCTTTATTGATGACATATTAGTATATTCAAAATCAGAAGAAGATCATGCAAAGCACTTGCATCTGGTTTTGTCTAGACTGAGGGCACATGATTTAAAAGCCAAATTCTCTAAATGTACATTTTGGCAGAAGGAAGTAAAATTTTTGGGGCACATTGTATCACAACAAGGGGTTAGTGTAGACCCAAATAAGGTGATGGCAGTGCAATCTTGGAGTAGACCCAAATCAGTAACTGAGGTGAGGTCATTTTTGGGAATGGCAGGCTATTATAGGAGATTTATAAAAGATTTTGCAAGGATAGCTATCCCATTGACCAAGTTAACTAAAAAGGAGCAACCATATGTGTGGACAGAGAAGTGTGAACAAGCTTTCATATCACTAAAGAAGGCACTGGTAGAAGCTCCAGTTTTACAAGTGCCAGAGGGTAATGAAGAATTAGTAGTTTACATAGATGCTAGTGGATCTGGATTGGGGGCAGTGCTTATGCAACATGGTAGAGTCATAGCTTATGCATCAAGGCAACTCAAGCCAAATGAAACTAGGTATGCTACACATGACTTAGAACTAGCTGCTGTGGTGTATGCATTGAAACTATGGAGACATTATTTATTGGGTGCTAAGTTTGAATTGTTTACTGATCATAAGTCACTTAAATATTTGTTCTCCCAAAAAGACTTGAACATGAGGCAACATAGGTGGGTAGAATTTCTAGCTGCCTATGATCTTGATATATTGTATACCCCTGGAAAAGCTAATAAAGTAGCAGATGCATTAAGTAGACATCAAGCTAAATTGGCAAGCTTAATGATGGCAGAATTCAAGGATTTGATAATTCTTAGTGAGGTGGAAGTGAAAGAAGAAGCTAGTGTATCAGATAAGACACACAGTAAGATGATTGAATATGGTAAATTAAGCCTCTTATCCTTAAAATCAACACTGGTTGATAAAATAGGACAAATGCAAAATCAAGATATAAATTTGAAGGAGAAAAAGAACATGATATCCCAAGGCATGACAGTGGAAAACTATGAGGTAGATGGTAAAGGATACTTAAGGAAAAAGGGGAAACTCTGCATACCAAATGTAGGGGAACTAAAGCAAGAAGTTATGGATGAGCATCACAAAACAAAGTATACTATCCATCCAGGTGGTACAAAAATGTACCATGATCTCAAGAGAAATTATTGGTGGCCAGGAATGAAAGGAGCAGTAGCAAAATATGTGGCAAATTGCTTGACATGCCAACAAGTAAAGGCAGACTATCAAAGGCCCTCAGGCCTATTGCAACCTTTGGAAGTGCTTACTTGGAAATGGGAGAGTATATCAATGGATTTTGTGGATGGTTTGCCAAGAACAAGGAAGGGAAATGATAGTATTTGGGTAGTGGTTGATAGACTCACAAAAGCAGCACACTTTATCCCAATAAGTTCAAACAGAAATGCTCACAAGCTAGCTCAATTATTTGTGAAGGAAATAGTGAGGTTGCATGGAATCCCCAAGACTATCATTAGTGATAGAGATACTTTGTTTACTTCAAGGTTTTGGAGTAGCTTTCAAGAAGCTATGGGGACAGAACTAAGCCTAAGCACAGCCTACCACCCACAAACAGATGGGCAAACTGAGATTGTTAATAAAGTTTTAGAGGATTTGCTGAGAGCATGCATACTTGATTTTGGAGGAAACTGGGAGGATCATATTTATTTAGCTGAGTTTGCTTATAATAATAGCTACCAATCCACTATAGGAATGGCTCCATTTGAGGCTTTGTATGGGAAGCCTTGTCTATCTCCTGCATGTTGGATGGAGGCTGGTGAAAGGGTGTTGCTTGGACCAGACCATGTAAAAGAAACTTCTGCAAGAATTGAATTAGTGAGGCAAAGAATGAGAGTAGCTCAAGAGAGACAGAAAGCTTATGCAGATAAAAAGAGAAGGCCAGTAGAATTTGAGGTGGGAGACTATGTATTTCTCAAAGTTTCACCAATGAGGAAAATATTGAGATTTGGAAAAGCAGGGAAACTGTCACCAAGGTATGTAGGACCATATGAAATTGTTCAAAGAATAGGGACTTTAGCTTATAGGTTGAAGTTACCAGAGGAATTGAGCAAAATACATGATGTATTTCATGTATCCCAATTGAGAAAATGGGTGCATGATAAAGAGTCCATTCTTGAATCTCCTACACATGTTGAAATTCAAGAAAATCTGGTTTATAAAAAGGAACCAGTGGGCATTGTGGCTAGAGAAGAAAAGAAACTGAGAAATAAAATAATTAAACTAGTTAAAATCCAATGGAGTTTGGATGGGAATGATTGCACTTGGGAGACTGAAGAGAGGATAAAGGATAAATATCCTAATCTGTTTTCTACTTAAAGGTATGTTTAAAATTATGATGAGACCTTAAAATTATTTATTTATGTTTGATTGATTGATTTGGAATGAATGAGTTTCTGAAATTTCATTCAATTGAAACTATGCTTTGTATACATTTGGATGGAAATGTATGAGAGAATAATTGTGGGACACAATTCCTTTTAGGAGGAGAGTATGTGAAGACCCAAATTATTGAGATAAAAATAATTTTAAAATGAGAATATTTAAGAAAAGAAAATATAGTCTGACAATAATAATATTAGGAGTAAGTGAAATGAATAAATAAGAGGATAGAGATTTTTTCAATAAAATATAATGGGAAGAAAATGATCAAATATGAGTGAGATTTTATATACAGATATCTCCTGTATATATATATACACATATAAAAATATATATGTATTAGATGTGAGTAGCCAAAGAAGTATAAAATGATAAAGTCCTTTTGATAACTAAATTGCATGAAAACCAGTTTAGTACTATTGTGCATAAATACCTTCTTAAAAATAAATCAGGAAATAAATGGTTTGAAATAATATAAGAGGACCATTCAGGCCTAACAAGGTATACAATGTATCTGAGTCATACAAAGATGATGTGTAGATGGATCATGCAAATAGCATGTGCACAGAAAAGCAGAGAAGCAACTGCTTTTACTAGAAATAGAAATCAAGAGAAAATGGCACATTTAGCCATAACAACACACACATAATTCTCTGAGTAATGTGAGGATAAAATGGGTTTTTCCTTTAGTAAAACCCTAGCAAAATGATTTAAATCAAGGGGGAAGCAGAGGTTTTCTCTGAGGGAAAACAGAAACACATTGAAAAAAAATAGAAAGGAGAGCTCACCCTGTTTTCAAGCTTAGGCATTCTCGGGGAAGAGAGGAGGAAGGTGAGTGATTAATCACTTATGATCTGTAAGGCATTAAGACCCATGTTAAGGGCAGCCAAGTTATTTTATATAAACATTACATTATGTTTTTCCTATTTGATTTTATTTTCTGGATGAAAATATGTTGATCATGGATGGTATTCTGGTTGAGTTTTTGGATGAGGTTTTAATCTGTTTTGACTTGTTATGATGGTTTCAGTTTTTGTTTTAAAATATAGATAATCAAACAAATACACTAATCACAGAAATAGATTTTATATATGCTAGTTTTGATATGAAAAATGAATCAAATGTTTTACTGTGGAATAGGGTATCAATGAAAGAAAAGAAGTAGGCAGTGTGAATATTGAGATTCATGCTTATGTCTAGTCTATATTAAAAATGAGATGAACAATGCAATATTACAAATATGTGCTGATTTGTTCAGATCATAAACCAATAAGTTTTTATGGGTTTTTCTCAAAAACCATTCCCTATGTTCACAGTAAAAGAATAAATATAGTTTTGCATATGACTTCTTCATATTTGTATAAGCAATGGAAAATTTCTAGAAATAAAAATATAAGCAGGTTTTAGAAAAATGTGATTAAAGCAAAAATGACTTTGAAATAAGGTGTGCAATTTTACATGAATGCTTTGTATGTCTGGATATGATCTTTGGGTGATTTTAATAATTCTTGACCTATATAAGGAAGGAAAGAATACGAGCATCTCTGGAATCAAAAGAAAAATTCCCCAGAAAGAAATAATAAGCATGGTCTCTAAATTATAAAATAATTTAGGAGTAGTGCCTTGATCTACTCATCAGCAGGTGGTTGATGGGTATGTGCATGACTTGTTTAAGTCCTGTAGGCCTCTGTGTAAAGGGTTAACAGAACTGAGCCCCTTTGCAATGCACACATGGTGTTCAATGGCAAGAGTTCAGACCAAACAAAATGAAAAGATGAGAAAGAGAAATGATGCTATGGAATTTAAGGAGTTAATCCATAGGAGTTTTGTACTTGTACAACTGAATGAAGTGAATGGATGAATGCTTGGGTGTATGTTTATAGATAAACCTAAATATACACATTCTCAGATTTTAATTGGGATTTGAATTGCATTTTATAGAAAAGTTCTCTGTATAGCCTTAAGAATTTACAAGATATTTTGCATACTTGATTTCACTCACACCAGAATTTATTTCTGACCCCATTTGTTGCCTTTGCAATACTTGGGGTGTCTCATTTTATTGGGGCAGTTCAAAGTTTTGCTGCAGGGAATGATGCATGAATTGCTTGCTTGCTTGCATGGATATTTGGAGATCTTGAGGAGTTTAAAGTGTTTAAGAGAAGTAGCAGTGTCTTTGTAATAATTAAGTTAGGCAAACTCTAATATGTTCTAAGTATTTTCATGTGTGTCTTTTGCTTTGATATCTGGAAAACAGTATGTAAGAAGAAAAAGAAACTTAAATGTTATATGTGTTTGTGAGCTGTGGACTTAAGTAACAAGTTCTGAAATAGTTTTAGTAGATAATGCTAAAGGAGAAGATGCCATTTAATCTGATATGTGAACATAAATTTCTAGACAGTCTTGAGGCACTTCAGTTATGAAATTAAAACTGATACTAAGTAGGAGAGATCTGATACTATAAAACTGATACTAAGTAGGAGAGATCTGATACTATAAAACTGATACTAAGTAGGAGAGATCTGATACTATAAAACTGATACTAGGTAGGAAATTTCTGATACTATAACTACTGATCTAACACTAGGTTGGGAAAATCTGATACTATAGCTTCAAAACTGATACTAAGTGGTAAGACACCAGATTCAACACTTTTCTAGCTCCAGATATAAGAAGTTGTGTGATTTATAAAGTAGATCACAACACCATCACTCATGTGATGACTATTTGCTCAGTTAACCAGGAAATATGCATTTTGTCTGTCATGATTGGTTTGTGCTTGTTGTGTCTAAACCTTGATCATATGTGTTGTTTTTCTCTGCTTAGATTTCAACCTAGTTTATCACCTCATCATTCATATGATAAGTACCAAACCACAAAAGAATTCCGGAATTTATAAAGTATGGCTTGTAAACCAAGAAACCAATTAATTTGAGAAGTAAGCAAGAAAATTATAAGTGACAATATTCGAATTTAATATTAATCAAGCTTGAGATCAAAAAGGGGAATGTAAAAATAGAAATGGCTATGTGACACCAATTCTCTGAAAAATGAGAAATATTGTGTGATTGAATTTTCCTTGTTAATTTTTAATACTCTGATAAGCAAGGAAACATTTATATATATTCATATATATAAATGACTTGAATTGACTTATATACTAATATTTTTATATTGGTAAGAATTTGGATCTTGGGGGAAATGAAATTAAAGAAGTGATCACTTGGTAAAAAAAAAATCTCAACAGTAAATCACTGAAAAATAACAATCCAAAAGAAGTGGGTCACTTCAACTTCGTTAGGGCAGTTCGATTTTGTTTTGTTGTTGGTAATTTCTGAATTGGTTCGATTCGTTGATACTTCGGCTTTGAATTCTCTAGCACTGTGACTTTGGTTACGTTGATTTTGTGAATGTATTTTGGCTTCGGCCTCCGTTGTTATGCGAACTTAATTTGGGTTTGCTGTGTTGATTTTTGATCGTATTTGGCCAATTGAAGTTAATTTGAATTCTGGACTTCGTTCGTTTTTGATGTACTTCGACTTTGCTTCGTCATGCCTGACGTATTGCATTTCTGTTGCATTTCATTCCGGTTGCATGGCATACTGTCACTTCCCATTTGTGTTGATCTCGGCTTGTACCTTAATTTGCTTAGGGCCATTAACTGTTGGTTTCGGCCTTGATTTTAAAATGTGAAACTGCTTCTGACTTTCGTAGTTTCATATTTCATGACTTTGTGTCTGCATATATTTTATATTACTCTGGTGGCTTCATTTGTATCACTTAGTATCCACACTTCTAGTTGTTGTTGGCATTGATTAGTTGTTACTGGCCTGTGTTCGGTTGTTTGCTGGGCCTTGCTATGCCGCCTTGTCTTTGGTATACTGCCCAGTTCATAATGTTGGCATCGATTTGTGTTATCCCTATCGTGTTTACACTTCCTGTCGCACACCCGTGCATTCCAAAGTATATACAGTGTTGTTCTTTGTATAGGTGCGTTTGATATATCTCGCAGTTGTATTCACTTAAGTTCGTTATAACTTGGTCATCATTTTATGTTGTCTGCACTTGAATAGAGCCTTGTGTGTGTTCACTTTAGCTGCACTTGGGTCACTTGTGTCCTGGTCCTTGACTTGAATAAGTTGCATTCATTATAGCATGGCCATCCAGCCTTTTCATATGTTCTCTGTCTAGTCTCTGACCATCTCTGTTGTTACCTGATTTCGACTTTTGGATATTACTGCGGTATGATTATGATGTTAATACTGTCCAGTACAGTACTATATTTATGTTTGCAATTTGTTCATTCGTGTTTTGAGGCTGTTTGCACGCAGTGCAATGTAGTCATTTGTGTTGTTATCACACTTGAGTTGAACCCGATTCGGGGTTTGACCTTGTGATCAGTTGTGACTTTCACTGAGCTTTTGTGTATCTCCTACGATAGTGGCGAGGCAGTACACGCGTGCGTGTACTGCAGCCCTATTAGATTTGACATTTTTAAATTGATGTTTCAATTTGTTGAATTGTTTCGTTGGTTAATTTCAATGGTTTGGATTTGTATTCCGATTGGGATTGTTGATTTGTCATTTAACACTGTTTAGTGTTATATCTGCCGTTATCCAATTCTCGTATCGAGAGTTGGATATACGAGATTTCTGTGATTGTCATCTATTTGACGATCTGATTATTATTGCTGCTATACCCTAATAACTGAGTTTGAATTAGACTGACCCGTGTATTATTTTCTTTTGAATTTAATACTCGGGTCAGACCCGAGTTATTTCAGGTTGTAGATTTTCTTCTTTGAGTTGTTGTTCAGGATATGAAGACTTTTCACATCTTCTGAAGTTGTCAGTGTCATTTTGTAGTAGTCGTGTCATTGTATAGAACGATATGTATTCATGTATATTATTCGTTAATGTACTTGTATATATAACTTCTTGAGTCGACAGTTGTAGTTGTATCATATGTATTGTGTCAACTATGTATTAACTGACATCAGTTATATATATATGAGACTTTTGTTTTTATCTGTGTTCCGCATTTATATTATCAGTGTTATTGTTATATCTAATGTCCTAAACTATTATGAACCGTCGTAGTTTGTTTTATACTAGTATTGGGTGTGTCAATGGGAGTAAATAAATAATAGAGAAAAAAAATAAAAGTATGTACCACTCCTATCGAGATAACCAATATTAGTGTAAGGCCAATTACGGATGGTCGCTCCTATCCAGCCTTATTCTTCGTAATAATAGACAGTATTTCCTTTAATACTCTTTGTTATTATGAGCATAGAGGTGGGGCGTCACAGTTGGTATCAGAGCTTGGGGTTTATGGACATAATATAAAACTTAACTCGGAAGGAACATATGTTACAACTATTGGTCGATGTTTTATTTGTGCTTGAGTCAAAACTAAAGTTTTGAAATTTGGATGAAATTTTTAAATAACTTTATTTAAAAATAATAGTGAAATTGTGTTCTGATGATTTGATTGATTTGTGTTCTGTTTATCAGAGTGCGCAGCGGAAACAATGAAACTGTCTTCGCTGAGTACAACTGATAATCTTTTTGATTTAAAAATCAAAATACGAAATTGATATGAATTTCATTTGTTGTTTACATAGCTGTAATTATTTTATTTCTTTGAGAACTTCGAATCCGAATTGAGGATTCGAAGAAATTGCAGATATGTGATTTTTGTTGAAATTTCCGTTGGCTTTCTTTTGTACTAATCATCTATTGATTAGATTTTTGCTGTTTTAAATTATCTTCATTGAAGATACATTTGAATGATTCTTTGTTCATTTTGTAGTACGTGCAAAAATTTAAATTGCACGTTATTGCATTTATTTTACGTTGAACCGATGCTTGGTTATGAAACGTATTTTGTTGCCGTTATTTTTACAACGGAATTTTACACCAATGCTATATTTTGAAGTACGATGTTTTGTGGCATTTTGATGAATGAGAATTCACTGACATTGCATTTTGATGTAGATTGTTTTGATGTGATTTTGACGTTTTAAAACTATTGTCGCTTTGGCTTCCGTAACCGTCAAATTTTAAAAGTGGATTTTCAAGCGGTTATTTCGCAATGCTGATTTGTAACCGTTTTTACGGTATTTTGAGAAGTACAATTTCCTTATCGAAATTGTTACTGATTTGCTGTTTTAATCACGTGATTGGAAAATTGTTTTAAAATGAAAATTGTTTTATAAAATTTTAGCAGTTTGCGTTTTCAAAAGAATGAGAAAGCGACTTAAACGATTCAACAAAATCGAGGATTATGACCCCTTTCTTTTACTGTTTCGCTTAACTCCGGACTTGTTCAGTTGAGAATGCGAATTGTTATTTTTACAAAATAAACAAAATTGTTTTCAAAAATTTTACAGTTTGCGATTTCAAAAGAATGAGGAAGCGATTTAAACGTTTCAGCAAAATCGAGGACTATGACCCCTTTCTTTTACTGATTCGCTTAATTCCGGACTTGTCCGTTTGAGAATGTGAAATGTATTTTTACAAAATACACAATTTTGCACTTTCAAGGAAACGATGAAGAGAATCAAACGATTTAGTAAAACACGTGGTATGGGACATGTGCGTTTGCTATTTCGGTTAATTCCGGACTCGTTAATTGAAATATTTGATGATTTTGTGTGCTTTCGAGCCACTATGAGGACCTTCGGGTCATTTGTTGGACCTTCGGGTCATTTGTTGGGCTTTCGGACCACTCTGCGGACCTTCGGGTCAAATACCAGTACTAGACCTTCGAGTCACTCTGCGGACCTTCGGGTCAATCTGATGGGCGCCAAAATTATGTTGAGTACTTGGTAGGCTTCGGCCACTCTGAGATGCACGTGCGGCGAATTAAAAACTCGCCATCTGATGGGATCGATCCAAGCTTTTATGTTGATTTTCTAGTCTTCTTAACTGATTTCTAGATATTTGTTGTTTCTAATTATCTGCAGGTAATTAGATATCTGATGTTATGAGGTTTAATTATCGTATCGATAATTAAATATTTGAGATTCTGATTATCGTTTTTGATAATCGGATATTTGTTGTTTCTAATTATCGCTTGTGATAATTAGATATTTGTTGATATGAGTTCTGATTATCGTTTTTGATAATCGGATATTTGTTGTTTCTAATTAACGCTTGTGATAATTAGATATTTGTTGATATGAGTTCTGATTATCGTTTTTGATAATCAGATATTTGTTATTTCTAATTATCGCTTGTGATAATTAGATATTTGAGATTTAATTATCGCTTTTGATAATTAAATAATTGTTGATTTAAAATTTAATTATCGCTTTTGATAATTAAATAATTATTGATTTGAGATTTGATTATCATTTTTGGATAATCGAATATTTGTTGACTTGAGAAATTTGATTATCATTTTTGATAATCGAATATTTGCTGATTTGAGATTTGATTATCATTTTTGGATAATCGAATATTTGTTGATTTGAGAAATTTGATTATCGTTTTTGATAATCGAAAATTTGCTGATTTGAGATTTGATTATCGTTTTTGATAATCGAATATTTGTCGATCTGAAATTTTGATTATCGTTTGAGATAATTAGATATTTGATGTTTTCTGATTATCGTTTTTGATAATCGGATAATTGTTGTTTCTAATTATCGCTTGTGATAATTAGATATTTGTTGATATGAGTTCCAATTATCGTTTTTGATAATTGGATATTTGTTGCTTTTAATTATCGCTTTTGATAATTAAATAATTGCTGATTTGAGATTTAATTATCGCTTTAGATAATTAAATATTTGTTGATATGAGATTTAATTATCGCTTTTGATAATTAAATATTTGCTGATTTGAGATTTAATTATCGCTTTTGATAATTAAATATTTGCTGATTTGAGATTTAATTATCGCTTTTGATAATTAAATATTTGCTGATTTGAGATTTAAGTATCGCTTTTGATAATTAAATATTTGTTTTCTGACTATCGTTTGAGATAATCAGATATTTGATTTGTCTTCTGACTATCGTTTGAGATAATCAGATATTTGCTTTGTCTTCTGATTATCGTTTGAGATAAGTAAATATTTGCGATTTGAAAATTCAATTATCGTTTTTGATGATTGAATATTTGCGACTTTTGAGATTTGAGCTTCGTCTTTTTCTCTGGCGATTCAGGTGAGTAATTTGATTTACTCACATTCAATTCGTGCTCTGTATGGGATTTCTGCTCTGTTTTTCCTTCTCTTTTAGTTGCTGGAACTCGATTGTTCTTGCTTTTGTTAGTCGTCTGATTTTGATCCCTGATTCCCACGATGTTGATTCTTTTGATTTGAAGCAGTCGAACCTTTTGATTTCTTATCTAATACTTCCCCATTGACACTTGCTTTGCTTGCACATTCGACATTGCCATGCTCTTTTGGTTGTTACCTTGTATCCATTTATTCCTTATGATTGCGTGGACGCAATTTCTTTGATAATTGTGTTCTCAATTCTTATTTTTCTAGCATAACTAGTTTAGGTTAGAAGAAAATTGTTATAGACAATCTTGATTAGGAAAATTGCGGGGACGCAATTTTTATAAGGAGGGGAGTCTGTAACAACCGGGATTTTTGTAATTTCAATTATCGTCAAAATGACGATTTAATTCAGTTGATAATTGTTATTGGAATTCGAATCGGATTTGAAATGTGAAAATTGTTTGATTACAATTGAGATTTATTCGGGTTAAAATTCTTTAATAAGAATTGTAAAACGTTGTTTGGGAATTTGAATCAAATTGATATTCTTTAAACAATTTTCAAATGATTGAGTTGGGCTTTTGAATCTAGCCCATGTTTATATTTCATTGTTGCCGTTCTATTTTGTCAAGGAGAAACTCGTTCCCCATTTCAATTGGCATAACCCTAAAATCATACGAGCGAAAGAAAGAACCATGGCGGCCACAATTTTCCTTGTTCGTTCGTTCGAAAAGCTAGGGCTTCGGTCGACTCGTGCAACTCGATCGAACGATGCTTCGATCCCGACTCCTTCGATTGTTCCTTACTTCTTGTTGCTTGCAGTCGCTTCCAGTTGGTCGAGTCGAGTGTTGGCTAGGTCGTCGAAAACGGTGAGTTTACTCACATCTAATTCCATACTTCGTTAGGGCAGTTTGATTTTGTTTTGTTGTTGGTAATTTCTGAATTGGTTCGATTCGTTGATACTTCGGCTTTGAATTCTCTAGCACTGTGACTTTGGTTACGTTGATTTTGTGAATGTATTTTGGCTTCGGCCTCCGTTGTTATGCGAACTTAATTTGGGTTTGCTGTGTTGATTTTTGATCGTATTTGGCCAATTGAAGTTAATTTGAATTCTGGACTTCGTTCGTTTTTGATGTACTTCGACTTTGCTTCGTCATGCCTGACGTATTGCATTTCTGTTGCATTTCATTCCGGTTGCATGGCATACTGTCACTTCCCATTTGTGTTGATCTCGGCTTGTACCTTAATTTGCTTAGGGCCATTAACTGTTGGTCTCGGCCTTGATTTTAAAATGTGAAACTGCTTCTGACTTTCGTAGTTTCATATTTCATGACTTTGTGTCTGCATATATTTTATATTACTCTGGTGGCTTCATTTGTATCACTTAGTATCCACACTTCTAGTTGTTGTTGGCATTGATTAGTTGTTACTGGCCTGTGTTCGGTTGTTTGCTGGGCCTTGCTATGCCGCCTTGTCTTTGGTATACTGCCCAGTTCATAATGTTGGCATCGATTTGTGTTATCCCTATCGTGTTTACACTTCCTGTCGCACACCCGTGCATTCCAAAGTATATACAGTGTTGTTCTTTGTATAGGTGCGTTTGATATATCTCGCAGTTGTATTCACTTAAGTTCGTTATAACTTGGTCATCATTTTATGTTGTCTGCACTTGAACAGAGCCTTGTACGTGTTCACTTTAGCTGCACTTGGGTCACTTGTGTCCTGGTCCTTGACTTGAATAAGTTGCATTCACTATAGCATGGCCATCCAGCCTTTTCATATGTTCTCTGTCTAGTCTCTGACCATCTCTGTTGTTACCTGATTTTGACTTTTGGTTATTACTGCGGTATGATTATGATGTTAATATTGTCCAGTACAGTACTATATTTATGTTTGCAATTTGTTCATTCGGGTTTTGAGGCTGTTTGCATGCAGTGCAATGTAGTCATTTGTGTTGTTATCACACTTGAGTTGAACCCGATTCGGGGTTTGACCTTGTGATCAGTTGTGACTTTCACTGAGCTTTTGTGTATCTCCTACGATAGTGGCGAGGCAGTACACGCGTGCGTGTACTGCAGCCCTATCAGATTTGACTGTTTTAAATTGATGTTTCAATTTGTTGAATTGTTTCGTTGGTTAATTTCAATGGTTTGGATTTGTATTCCGATTGGGATTGTTGATTTGTCATTTAACACTGTTTAGTGTTATATCTGCCATTATCCAATTCTCGTATCGAGAGTTGGATATACGAGATTTCTGTGATTGTCGTCTATTTGACGATCTGATTATTATTGCTGCTATACCCTAATAACTGAGTTTGAATTAGACTGACCCATGTATTATTTTCTTTTGAATTTAATACTCGGGTCAGACCCGAGTTATTTCAGGTTGTAGATTTTCTTCTTTGAGTTGCTGTTCAGGATATGAAGACTTTTCACATCTTCTGAAGTTGTCAGTGTCATTTTGTAGTAGTCGTGTCACTGTATAGAACGATATGTATTCATGTATATTATTCGTTAATGTACTTGTATATATAACTTCTTGAGTCGACAGTTGTAGTTGTATCATATGTATTGTGTCAACTATGTATTAACTGACATCAGTTATATATATATGAGACTTTTGTTTTTATCTATGTTCCGCATTTATAGTATCCGTGTTATTGTTATATCTAATGTCCTAAACTATTATGAACCGTCGTAGTTTGTTTTATACTAGTATTGGGTGTGTCAATGGGAGTAAATAAATAATAGAGAAAAAAAATAAAAGTATGTACCACTCCTATCGAGATAACCAATATTAGTGTAAGGCCAATTACGGATGGTCGCTCCTATCCAGCCTTATTCTTCGTAATAATAGACAGTATTTCCTTTAATACTCTTTGTTATTATGAGCATAGAGGTGGGGCGTCACAAAAACAAACACATGTGCTCAATGGGAAGCAATCCACAAGCTTCCGTTGATCCACTCTGATCACTTTTGGACCCTTAATCTCAACTCGCTTCGTCATAACTAATTTATGTTATGTATCTAATGTGTGAGATCTAGATTAAGGTCTTCTAAAGCCTCCCTAACTAAACAACTTCATTCAAAGCCACACAGAGGTATAATATTCATCGTCAGTACCGACACCATTGGTCTAACCAACTACTTCCACCTCCACAATTTCCATTGAACAAACATCTTGTCTCACATGGAGATAAATATACATAAGGAGGTGGAAGTAAATATATCATATATAGTAGAAAAATAACAAATACATCTCCAGACGATTACCACAGTAATCATCATATACTCCTACTATCACTTAAGTATATACAATAATCTACCACACACCCACGAGGACAGGGACTCTATAACGATCTGCCTTTCTAACTCCTAAAGAAGACACTTAATACACTCATGGTATTCATATGCCAATCATATAAGAGTTTAAAAGACAAGCCAATGAGGTAAAAAAGAAAAGAAAAGACAAGAAGAAAGAATCACAGAATCTAACAATGTAAGGTAATCATATATAATAGTCAATATAAGATAATGCATTACATCATTTCCTAAAATGAATATTAGAGCCTCAACCTGTACTAACATCAGCCAGGGATAGTTATAACTTCCTGTCTCCCATTGCTAATACAGAATATACACAAACAGTAGAAATAAATAGATCAGGACACATATTAGTGTTGTGATCATTTTCTTTGGCTATTAGACACATATTAGTGTTATGATTAGACACATATTAGTGTTGTGATTTATATTCATAACCAAGGATCATTTTCTTTGGCTATTAGACACATATTAGTGCTGTGATTTATATTCATATTTAATACATATATATTTTTATCTCTAAAACCTTCAAAATAAGATTTTTATTTTGATCAAAAATGCTACACTTATTTTCTGAAAAAGATATATTGAATCCTTTGTCACACAGTTGGCTGATGATAAGTAAATTGTGTTTTAAATTTTTAACTAGCAAGACATTTGTAATAAGAGGTAAATTAGATATACCATTATTGCTCACATTGCCTTTGCCGATGATGTATCCTTTGGAATTGTCTCCAAAAGTGATAGAACCTCCATCGGCATAGAATGTTTGTTATCATCTCTTTGTTTCATGTCATGTGTTTTGAGAAACCACTATCCAATATCTATTTTCCTCTCTTTTTAAGTGGTACTTGCAAAATATAGAATTAATGTTGGTACCCACCTTTTTGTTAGGGTCCTAAAAATTATGTCTTTGGAAACCAAACCCAAGAGGGTTCAGAATTCCTTTTAAAAATAAAATTTTTATTTATGTGAATAGTTTCTATAAAAGATTTTATGTATTTGTCTCTAATTAAAGAATTATTTGTTTTAGGGACCCATATCTTAATTGTTTTAGAATAGTTTACTGAAACTGATTTTGCAATATTATCATTTTTCCTTTTAAAATTATTATATAAAGAATTCTTATTCTTAGGAATACTTTTTGATCCTTGCTTATATCCTAGTCCCCTTTTATTTGATACTGTCTAAGAATTTTCTATAATTTTAAAAAGATTCTCTCTTCCTTTGTTAAAATTAGAGACATTTTTAGTAATATCATCTAGTTTTTTTTTAAGACTAGAAATAATTCTAATATTTTAACATTAGCTTTCAAATCATGATTTTCAACTAAAAGAGCATCATTCTTTTCCTTTTGAGTTTCTATTTCTTGACTTAACATAGAGAGTTGAGATGTCATATTAGAACAAGATTCTTGAGAAGTTTCAAGTTCTTCTTCTAAAATTTCTTTCTCATTTCTTAACATATCTACCTCAATTTCAGTTCATTTAATTTTTCACGAGTGTCTTTATATTTTATTTTGATGTTTCTTAGTTTATCAAGTAAATCAAAATTTATTTCCACTAAATCATCAAAAGTTAAATCACCCACCTCGTCACTTTGTAGCCATAAAACAGATGTTTGCTTGTCCAGAATCGTTGTCTATGTTTCTGCCTAATGACGAAGATGATTCTGAATCATCCCATGTAACAGAGAAGGCTTTCTTTTTGAATCCGTCTTTCTTGTTCTTAAATTTGTCTCTCTTTTGATCAGGACGGTCTTTCTTGATGTGCCCTTTCTTGTGACATTTATAACATTCTAGAGTAGAAGACGATGGCTTGTTGTTGTTGTTATTACTACTGAAGCTGTTCTTGTTGTTTCTAAATTTGTTGCTTTTTTCTGAATTTCAATTTTTTTTTTGAAATTCTTAGCAATAAACGCCATATCTTCTTCATCTAAATCTGATTCATCCTTTTCTGCTTGGAATGCTATATTCTTCTTATCTTTCGCCTGTACTCGTTTTTCCTGGAGATTGACTTCATAAGACATTAGATTTTCTATCAACTCTTCTGGTTTAATGGTTGAAATGTCGTTAGCTTCTTCGATTGACAAGAGGGAATGATATATGTCTTGAAACCTAGAGTACATTTCATTTATGGTTTCATTTTGCTTCATTTTGAAATTCTGGAACTGATTCTTGGGCATAGAAATCTTACTCTGCTTTACTTTGTTTGTACCTTCATGTGTAATTTTAAGTGTACGCCAAATTTCAGAAGCAGTATTACACAGGCTGACTCTATTAAACTCATTTTTGTCTAATGCACAAAATAACAGATTCATAGCTTTGGCATTTGCAGTAGCATCTAGTTTTTGTGTGTTAGACCATTGTGAATATTCAGTAGGTATGTTATATTCTGCTTGAGTAATATTCCAGGTTTCATAACCATTGGCTTGCATATAAATTCTCATTCCTGTAGACGAATAGTTATATTTCAACCCGTTAAATAGTGGTGGTCGTGCAGTAGATTGACCTTTAGTAAAACTTGTGCCAGTGTTGTTTTCCATATTACTAATATATTAGATAATTGTGTTATGGTTATAAGATGATCTTGCTCTGATACCAAATGAAAGTGACTATGCTATAGGATCATGTAATATGGAATATATACTAAACTTATTAACTAGTGCGGAAAGTAACTATAAAATAAAATAGCAGTAAAGTAAAATGACACCAGAGATTTTTATACTGGTTCGAACTTCCCGTTCTACGTCCAATCCCAGACTCCTTCTGGAATTCTAACTAGCAGCCCTCACTTAACCCGGAGGAATAGGTTTACACTGCCTGAGCAACCAAATAGGACTTCTACTGCCTAGACAACTGAATAGGACTTCTTCCGCCTCAACAACCGAACAGGACTTTCAATACAAGTAAATTGATTGTCTTGACTTTTTTGTGGTTTTTTAACAACACGGATTTGTCAATTGAAGTACACCCTTCCTATAATCTTTTTCTCAAGTATAATATGTGTAATTGTGTGTATATGAAGAATAGAAAGATTTAGATTGCTTACGAAATAGAATTATAATCACTTTAAGCAATAGATAGTTGAATATTCAAGAAAGCAGAAAATCGGAAATTAAGATCTTGTGAATTCAGATAAGTTAATTGAAGTACATTGATCTTGAAAATAATGTTTATTTATAGTAGACAAAGAGTTACAACCTCTGGTGAAAGGTTCTATCGAATAGAAATGGATGTAACTCTCTGCGTACAAGAAATCTATTCGTGAAGAGAAGTGTCTCTTCATAAATATGACAGTTATAATCAGGTCAGTCGATTGGTCGAGGAACTTCAGTCGACTGAATTTTAAAACATATACATGCACATGTATATGCACAGGGTCAGTCGACTGCCTATGTGCATTCAGCCAACCGATCTTTGAATTTTTATAAAAACAGTATACACAGGGTCAGTCGACTACCTATGTGCATTCGGTCGACTGATCTTTGAATTTTTATAAAAATAGTTTGAAAAGAAATTTAAATAATTGTCGTTGATATGTGAGTGAGTATGAACTACTAGAGGATAGATTTTAACATATATGAACACTAACTTAGACTCTAAAACAAAATTCATACTTGATATACGATCTTCGAGTCTAGTCGCCTTCGTAATTTATAGTCGTAGATTTGTCGAATATTCTATCATTCTTATGTCGTCTTGATCGTCTTGGCATGAATCAAAACCTGAGATCCAACAGTTTCCATATAGTTTGATCTAAGATTCGAGCACATGGCTTTGAGGTGTTTCACGCCATTCCGAATAAGGATCTATTACTTGATTTTTGACGGCAAGCACTTGATGAAGATTTTTGGTATGGGACCAGTGTTTTCTATCATAATTACAGCTATGTAAGGAGAACAAAGGTTCCAAATCAAGGATTCTGAGCGGAGTCCGCACTAGAAAATCGGGTGAGCGATACTAGTTCGTATGAAAAGTTATGTATTCAAATAGAGAATGAATCAAACTTCGTATATGAATGATCTATGTACATTATACGAACTGATGTATAGTGCTAAGTGTTTTCTGGGTTAGGTTGAGGTGTAATATCGAGGATGAAATTCTTTTAAGGGGGAGAATGTAACGACCCAGAATTTCACTACTTTGATTTACCAATACTTAATTAATTTTAAATATTCAGATAATAGGTTTTATAATGAAAATAAAACTCTTTTAAACAATAAGTAATGATGGTGAAATCATTTTCGAATTTTGTTTACAAAAATATTTAGTTCGATGAAAAACAGAAAATGTGACCGATAACCGTTTTTCAAATTTTCGACGTTTCATCGTATAAAAGTTGTTTGAAATATTGTGAGCCTTATTTATATTTGAAATAACATTTAAATGATTAAGAATATAAATTAGTTAGTATATATTGGTATATACATAGGTATATATGCTTAAGTATATACATGTATATATATACTAAAAGATGCCTTAAGAGACATGATTTGACACTTTGGTGACTCGAGTACAAACATGTTTAAACAAGTTTTCTTTGATATGACGAGTGGGGGATAAGATAGAGTCTAAAATGGCATGTGTATGGAGGGTGTTGAGGTGGCAAAATAATGTGGAGGGTAGAAGTACAAAGGTAGTTCAGTAATTTACCTTTTCTATTGCTTATAAATAGCCTTCCATTTCTTCAAATTTTCCTCATCTTCCTCCTATCATATTTTCCTCATCTCCGAACCAAATGGAGAATTTTTTATTTAAACCATGTAAATTTCAGTGTCTACAACTTTTATATGTATGATTTCTTCAAATTTTGAGCTTAGCTATGTCCTAATCTCATTTCTTTCAGCCATATTTACTATTCTTTTGACAATTTTTCCAAATTTCGAGAATAACAAGGCCAAAAATCAAATAAAAATGATCCATTTTTGACTTGATTTTGTGGTTTTCCAAGCTTTGCAAGTTCTAAAGTATTACAAGTTTCCAAAAGAGTTTTGCAAAATTTTGGTGAGTAAACTTCTAAATTTTTGTGGAAAGATTCGACCTTTGTTATATTTCCTATTTGTTTATAGAATATATTATTTGGATGGTTGAATTATCATATGGTTTGATGTACATATGTTGCTAGTTTATGGTTTAGAGTAGATTTGTGAATCGAATGTTAAAGTGATGTTTTTATTTATAAAGTTATTATCTTTGTCTTATGATTGGAAGTGATATAGAAAATTAGTAAGTAAAGTTAGTAAATGGAAAAGTTATTGAGCAAGGTTAGCACTTAAAAGGTGTTTGTGTTCGACATAGCGATCCTTTAAGTTTTTTAAATTTGATTACTTACTTTGTTTTAAATAAAAAGTTTTCTAAAGTTTCTAACTTTTTGTTTTGCTTACAAAACTTTATATTAAGTTCATAAAGTAAGTTAAAGTTAAAGTTAAAAAGCATGAGTGTAAACATATATTGTTCATTCTGCAGTGATCAACCAGAGACAGTAGAGCATTTGTTCTTCGAATGTCCTGTAATAATGCTTGTGTGGACTGCGGTGATGTCAAAGCTTCGAAGATATGATGTATCGCATTACAATCAGGTTGAGTGGAATCATATCCATGCAAACACTGGGTACAAGCAGAAAGGTAAGAGATTATTTAGCGCTGTGTTGAAGAGTTTCATCTCAGCAGTCTGGAGAGAGCGTAACACTAGAGTGTTTGACGCCGCCAAAGCCAAATCTGATGCTCTGTTCAAGCTGTGGATTATGCATGAAATTAAACATGCGCTGGGGATGCTTAATTTCTCCTTTGAACCAGGGATATATTTGTCCTTCTAGTTGTTTTAGATTTTGTTTGGTTTTCTTTCTTTGTTTTTGTTTCCCTCAGTGCTTGTGGCACCTTGTTTTCCTCTGTTTTCATTGAGATTTTGCTCCCTGTTGTATGTGTTTCTTTGGTGCCGCAATTTAATGGTCGGGGACCATCCAACCCCGTCGGCCTTGCCAAAAAAAGCAATGTTTTAAAAGACTATTTGAGATGTTAATCAAGTTTGGAAGTTATGGTATTCATAGCGATAGTCACGATGAATGCAGTTTCGATAAAAGTCTGTTTTTTTGAAAATTCAGTTTCATAATTTAAAAATTATTTTGGAAAGGTTTTATAAATTTAATAAAAATGTGTTAGAAAGTAAACTAAGTTTTAACAATTAAGTATTAATTAATTAAGCTTGGTAATTAATAATTAATGAAGTATTAAACAAGGTTCATTAATCTCAATTAAATAAAGATTAGTACTAGTTAATTATCCTTTAAAAGTAAGATTAATTTTTAAATAATTATGAGTTAAGTATAGGATTTATTTTTGGTTAATTATTAATCAAATATAAGGTCAATTATTTATTTATTTAATAAAGTATTTAATTATTTTTAATTATAAATTAATTAAGGTTTTAATTTAAATAATTATTTATTAAAGGTTTAATTTATTATTTAAGTTTTAATTAAAATATTATTTAATTAATTAAGATTAACTAATAGTTAATTATTAATAAAGGTTTTTAATTATTATTTAATAAATTAATAAAGGATTAATTTATAAATAAATTATTTATTAAAGGTTTAATTATTTATTAATTTATAATTAAATTAAGTTCAATTTAGTACAGATTAATTATGATTTAATAAGAGTTTAACTTGTAATTAATCAATTTATGGAGTTTAAAGTTTTTAATCCTTATTTTCCAAGAATCAAATTGATTTAAAGGTACCTTTTTCAATGATAGTTTTAAGCACAAGGGATTCAAATGTCGATATCATTAAGTAGACAAACAATTGTGAAAGAGTTATGTAAATGGTTTGATTGTGTGGACATGTGTTAGCAGAATAAATCCCCATTCTACTATAATATAATTGTTTATTGTGTGGACGTATATTAGCAGAATAAATCCATGTTCTACTATAATGTAATTGTTTATTGTGTAGACATGAGTTTGCAGAATACATCCCCGTTCCGCTATAATGTAATTATTTAATGTGTGGACATGTATTAGAAGAATACATCCCCGTTCCGCTATAATGTAATTATTTATTGTGTGGACATGTATTAGCAGAATAAATCCCGGTTCTGCTATAATGTAATTGTTTATTGTGTGGACATGTGTTAGCAGATTAAATCCCATTCTGCTATAAGTTGATTGTTCCCGTTCTGCTATAATGTAATTATTGTTTGTGTGGACATGTGCTCTAGCTAAATAAACTCATGTTCTGCTATAAACTGATTGAATTGATTGGACATCTATTTAGTAGGACAAATCACTATCCTACTATTATGTTATTTGGACATGTATATGCTGGTGTTTATATTGACATGTTATTCCCTGTTTTGGATATGAATAGAATTTACATACCTGTTGACCTATGTAAATAACTATTAATGAATTGAAATTCAAATTGAAATTAAATGGCAACTTAAGTTAGAACCATTGGGATTGCTAAGCCTCTTTTGAATTATAAAGTGGGTTTTTGTGTTAACTTAAGTTCTTTAACCAAATTAGGTTTTAAAGTTTATAAATGATTTTCAAGTTATACTATTGTTTAATAAAGGTGTTTATAAGTAATAACTTGTTTATAAAAGGAGTTATATTTTTAGAAGAGGTTCGAACTTGGAAAATAAGTTGGGTTTTGAATGATTTTAGAAAAGAGGTTTATAAATGGTTTAGTGATTTGAAAAGGGAAGTTTTATAAAAAGTTTGAGATTTATAAAAGAGTATTTTTGTAAATTAAAATTGGGAATTTATGAAGAAGCTTTATAAATAGATTTGGAGATATTTATAAAATATAGAGACTTTGGAAAGAAATGGTTGATTTTCATAGCGTAATTCGAGGGGCGGAGATTGCCTACAGTTTACTATGTTTTCTCGGGGATAGAGACGTAACTATTGCATAAACTACAATTCATGATTGATATTGAATGGTACTTTCCATATCTACTTTTTAAAAGTTTTTGAGTATTTTTGAAAGGAATGGTTTGTGAATATACTTGTTTCGGTGAGATAAGTAAATGAATAATTTGATAAATATTCCGGAAAGCGATTCTAATTAATGGGAATTTAATTAAATGAGGCTTAGTGGTTTCCATGGGAAATGTGGTCTCGGTTTGATTATTTGATAGTTAAATAACCGACTATCAGATTTTGGCCTAAATATGTAATCCTTCTTAATTTTGGTAATAGGGAAAAAATTCCCTACTTAACACCGAAGGATTTTAACTTTGGAAATATCTAGAAGAAACAAGGGAATTGTATGGTACAGTTACTGTCGATGGTGCTATACTGTATGTATAAACTTGTTTGTTCTTCTAGGACAAATGATAAAGAGATCCATCTAATAAAACAATTTGGGGTTGATCCCTCTCTTATGTATTTTCTGATTATTTCCTAAAGAACCGGTATTGAGCATTCTGAAAATCGACGATTGGTTTTTGGGGCACCCGGTAAGCGGGGGAGTGTACTTGTAAGAGATGACTCGTACCGTAACCACTCCAGCAACCATATACGGTTCTATGAAGGATTTTTGTGATATATTGATATGTTTAAATCCATATGTGGTTCCAAAACCCATTGGGGTACAGGAATCCTTGTGTGATTCCAAGATCTATTCGAGATATGGGAATCCATGTGTGATTCCAAGACCCATTGGAGTATTGGAATCCATGTGGGATTCCACGATATGTTTTGATGGCGGTGCGTGAGCTGGAATGCTGGACGTAGCCTCATCAGCGGTAATGACTAAAACCAGAGATATGAGGCATGTCCGGTAGGGTTGGCAAACCCATAGGGTGCAGTCGGCTCCACCTAGATGTTATCTACATTTGTTATTCATGCATGGGGCGATGCACTCGGTCTCAATGAGACCGCTATGTGTTCCCTATGGTACATCACTAGGGATGTATGCTGCTTCGAAAGGATATCATTGATCCTTGTGCAGAA
The DNA here is from genome assembly GCA_030737815.1 of Allium fistulosum. Taxonomy (NCBI): domain Eukaryota; kingdom Viridiplantae; phylum Streptophyta; class Magnoliopsida; order Asparagales; family Amaryllidaceae; genus Allium; species Allium fistulosum. The sequence goes on along the minus strand of CM060907.1, from coordinate 635,708,072 downwards.
GGACCATTTATCAAAGCACCGAGAGTACCTCTATGGAATCCTAAACCATTAGCGAACGCACTTTATCGGTTTTTGATTATACACCTATTATTGTTGTGATGTACACTCACGAGCATCACAGCTACTTAATTATTATTATTTTCACCTTTAGACATTATTATAAGATCACTGGATTTTCTGATATAAATGTTTTTGTTATCGTAAGATAAAAAAACCTTTCGTGTTTATGTGCGGCGTGGTCTTACGAGAAACCTTTGATTTTAAAAGAGTTTTAAGCACAATAATTCAGTTGTTTGAGTTTACTCACACCAGACCCATGTCTAACCCAGAGTTTTATTTCCTTTCCCTAAAACTCTTGGGTGCTCAAATTTTTATGGGCAGCCAAGTAGTTTAGGTTTTCCTCGGATGCATCTTATAGGAGCTTGGAGCAGGAGGCTTCATCGATTGCTAGTTATTATCTTGTTTCTGTGGTATTATATGTATCCTGTATCAGTTAGGTAGGGATAGGCTATTATAACTATCCAAGGGTAGAATTGTATTAGTATGACTCCAATGTATCATTTTTGAAATGACTTTGTAAAGTATTATGTTGATTAATATAAGTTATTCCATTGCATTGTGAGATTCTATGATTGTTGTTGTTTCTTCTATCTTCTTCTTTCACCCCTAACGATTGGTTTTTCCGGCACTTGAATGCTCGGCACACAATACAGTAGATGTATTAGCATCGATTTTTGAGGGTTGAAAACCCGGTTGTTACACTAAGGCTACTCCAGATCCCATTTCTCCGCCCAAACCCCCTTTTAGATCGTCAGAATTTAATAGTTGACCCAAATCCGATCAACTAGCCACCTTATCACCATCCAACACCCTAAAATCCCACGGCTTGTTCTAGAAATGTTGGTTTGCCAAGACAAACGCAATCGTATATTACGTTCGATAAATCGTGCTTGACGAAAAATTAACACATCTCCACCACTTACCGTTCCCGACCAATAACTCACACAACACTCAACGAAACAACCTCCGATTATTTTTAAAAAAATGATAGACTTATGCGAGCGAATTCGAAGTTGGTCGCCTAGGCTAGCTTTAACTGATTTGAGTGCTATTTATTTTTGAATGAGAGGGAAGGGATTAGTTTTCAAATAAAGAAATAGCAGTAAGAAGAAGGAAAGAAGAGGATTTATAGTAAGCCTATTTCTCATTTTTAAATTAAATATCAAATAAAAATGTGATTTTTAACAAATTATATAAACATGAGTGTTATATCAAAACCACAAGCAATACGATTAACAATTTATACAAAATTCAAAATATTCAAACAAGGAGTAGAGATCTCACTTTCACCATGATTGAAGATGCAAATTCAAGCTTCTTATCCTAGTATCCAAACCTCTTACTACTAACAACACACTACACTGCTTTTCTTCAATTTTATGTTTTAAAAAGATGATCTTTACTAGCTTGAGAATGGTAGAGGAAAAATGAAACTAAGAAGTATAAAAAATGAAAAGAAAATGAGACAAGATCTTCACTTTTATAAATACATAAAAATAAAAAATAAAAAATAAAACAAAAGACATTAATACCCTTAATTATTATTTTCATCTTTTCCACATTTTCCCTAAACCACCTAAGCACCAAGCATTAGAAAGTATGGTGGTTTATAGAAGGGTTCATGTACCTTTGTTTACTTCTACACCTAAGGAATCTTAGGATTTAAATTCAAATTTCACATCCATCTTATTAAATTTATTTAAAAATTTCATATATATACATTTATATATATAAATTAACTTAACCATCTAAATATACGATGGATTTTAGAGTAACACTTGTACCTTTGTTAATTCACATGCAAAAGGAATCTTTTCATTTCAAATCCATCATTTCATTTGAAATTTAAATATAATTTATATTTATAAATCCTTATTATTCTTATTTTATTTAACATTACAAAATAAAAAGGTTTTAAACATTTAAGTTTTGTCTTTTTTAAGTTTATACAAGGGTGTTTTAACTTCTATAACTTGTCGTTCGATAAAAAGCTGAAAATCCAAAAAGCGTATTTCGGTCGCATTTTCAGTTTTTCGTCAAACTACTTACTTATGCAAACAAAATTCAAAAATGAATTTTCTACCATTAATTATTAACTAAAGAGGGTTACTTAATTATCAATTGAATACTTAAATTTAAATATTCCCAAATCAAGTTAGTAAAATTCCAGGTCGTTACATTCTCCCTCTTTAAAGCATTTTGACCTTGAAATTTCATCTCAAACAAACAAAGAAGGGAACCGGTTAACACAAAAACTTAACCAAGTTACTTTCCAAAATTATTTATGAAAACATTTTCAATAATCACCACTTAGGTTTAAGACTTGTATAATGCCTTACTATATTCTAAGGGTATATACCACTATTTGATTTCAAATCCTTTTTGTTATTTTGAATTTATTTCCCTTAAGTAAACTCAAGATCCAAATACCCGTTTTATTTCGAACCCTTTTGAAATGATACTATATATCTTAATCCATAGAATATATATATATACGAGTATGGTGGCACGTCCGTTGGACGTGTACCAAGAAGGAAGTGAGAAAATTTTGTGTGCGTTATAGTTATGGTAGTGATATATATACACACAGAGACACATACGTACATATGTACACAGATATGTGTGTGTGTGTGTTTGTGTATGTGTGTGTCTATGCTGTACATTTTCCCTTCTTTTCTGTACAATTGCAGTAGTGTACAGTTATATATTAATTTTGGTCTAATTATATAGGCTGGCCAGCACTGTCGGGATGGAAAATGGGAAAAGGCGAAGTGGAAATGTTTTCAACGGTGAAGAAAAGTGAGGAGGAAAAAGGAATGCGGAGAGGAAAAAAGAAAGAGAAGGGACAGGAGTACTTTGGCACGTGCGATGGATGTGTACAAAAGGAATTGATATTAAAAATACTGTTTGTAAGATTTGTTTGAATTTACAAAATGACTTTGACATGTACGTAATGTTGCAATTTTTTATGTGTGTACATGCATGAATTAAACTGAAAGATGAAGGTATCATATATGCATTTATCTATCTTGTACAGGCTGAGCCATTGGTGAGATAGGATTACATATTTGAATAGCACAACTGTAAACGATAATTAATCAAAAGACAGTCGAAGCTTGAGTAGAGCTAGTGAGAAAATCATTTTTATAATTGTAAAAATGTTTTTGAGTACAAAAATCATATTAAAGACGGTGACAAATAAACTTATGATCCACATATTGTATATAAAGATTCACACATCTTTTGTCCATAGATGCACACGTACAGTAATAATTTTCTTTTCACAAATTAAACTCAATACGAAGTATCACTTTATACGGTAATATTTACAATACTTACAGTAATAATTCGAATAGTAATTTATAATTCATATATTGTATAATAATACTCATCAATCTTTTCAATATGAAGCAGTAGTTTGCATTGTAGTAATAATTTTATTACTAATAACTTTGGATAATAAACTTATAGTTCACAATATCTGAATAAGCAGCAGTAGCATGTACGATATGAGCAACGGTTTGTAAGTCACAATTTGAATACTTACTAAGAAAGTCATGAGCTAATCTTCACCTTGCATCTCATGGTCAATAATGTAGAAATAAACAATACGTCAACATAGTTGCCATTGCATCAGGTTGTGTGTTCATTACTATGAGCTATGCAAATGAAAGTACATTTGTTTTCATTGTGATGAAAATATAGAAAACTGAAGAAAAGAGCCAATTGAGTAACATATTAGGAGAAGACATGTTAGTTTTCTAATTTACATTCAATTGGATTTGACCAAATGAAACTTCCAAGTAGATATTTTACAGCATGCACACATACGTTCAACATTTGTTTTCAGTGTGATGAAAAAGAATTCATTTTGATGGAATTATCAAAGGTTTTGCTTCATAGTAAGTACACGTATATAAGTATACACACTCAAACATGTATATACATATCATAGTCGCCCCTTCCTTCAACGATCCATCAACAACATCCATCAATCTATCTGCCTCCACTCTCCTCCCCACATATACTGCCAAATTCACATCATCCATCCCCTCCCAAAATCAATCACCATCTTCAAAATCAGCAGCTCCAAAAGCACCACTCCATAATTGTACACATCGCTCTTATCAGTCAGTCAGTAATTCCTATAAGACTCAGAATTGAGGTCAAGCGTCCCCTGTGCATAGGTTGACGCTTGATTGAGTCCTGGCTCGGCCAGTCTAGAAAGCCCAAAATCTGACACTTTTGCATTGAATTTATCGTCCAGTAAAATGTTGCTTGATTTTACGTCCCTGTAGTAAATCGGAGGCACTGTAAATGAGCGCAAGTAAGCTAACCCTTTTGCTGTTTCATATGCTAATGCGAGTCTCTTTTTCCATGTTAAAATGGGTGATTGAAGGTTCCCATGAAGATGGTTATGTAGTATACCTATTTAAAATGATTCCAATCAAAAATCTCAACAGAAGGTGTTTTATAGAGATTATTCGCTGAATAAATTATTCGGACACTTAAAACTCTCTACTGCATATGTACTAAATTAATGGCTGTAATAAGTAAATCTCAACAAAAGGTGTTTTATAGTGATCAGACTATACTTATAGCGCGGATCAATGTAATACATACCATTGGAAATGAATCAATTACTACAAAATAATGGTTGTAATATCATTAAAAAGAACTGTAGCTGCTCTTCTATGATATTGGTATACATAGAAGTGGAACGATGGCTTAAACCCAGAAACATATATATATTATACGATCAAAATTGAAAGTATTGGGCTACTAACGTTTCAACAAATTTGTAAACTTAATCCAAATTAAATACTTACATACACACGCAAAAAATATAACAGTAAATCAACAATTAAAAATTTGGTATTTATTCATTGGCATCTAGTTGTTTAAAAGTAAAATACTCTTGTAATATGTAAAATGAAAGAGAGAATGATAAGTACTTACATTAAACAACTCAAAAATCTCAAGCATAATGGACTTGTTCTTTCTTCTACAAAGCTACAGGAAAGAAGAAGAATAACAAAAATCATAGTGGTAATAGAGGATAAGTTATTGAGTTCTCCATCTTGCCTAAACTTCAAACATATTTTAACATTCTAAATATATGAATATTTATGCAACATTTCATTTCTCAAATCGTTCACTAAACAGAAATAAATAATGAATAGCCCTTGAGATGTATGAAACAAACATATATCCTAATAAACAGAAGAGAATATAAGGGGAAAATCTTACATTTCAAATCGGGAGTACTTATACCATTTCAAAAAACGAAAAAAATTAAAAAAAGAAAGTAAACTAAAAGATTACCTTCAGATCACCTGTTCTTTATGAGGAGACAGACTATGCCATAAGAAACAGCTTTCAAACTCTGAAAAAGGAGAGAAGAACCAAAATTAATCTATTAATTAATTACCAACTTCAATATAGATATGAAATTCTCAGTTTTAATGTATTTCCTCCTCTTTTTGTAGGTTCAAAAAGTGACGTGAGGAAAAAAAGAAAGAGAAGGGGAGGGAATTATATATATAAATTATATATAAAAATATAATGATAGGTATACCTAACAGTGCTAAGGTCTGGTCTCTCATTCATGATGGAAAAATCCTTCTTCCTAACTCTAGCAACACTCAGGTTCAACAGATTTGGAACCATATTATGCAACAACAATACAGAACCACTGAAAACACAATACTTTGGACTGCTACGAACAAATTACATTCTATCAGAGATATATACAAAGCCCTGAAACAAAACCCCTTCATCCGAAGTATCCATGGGCTAAACGCATCTGGTGTCATGCCGACATGCAATGCGATAATTAGTTGCTCTGAAAAGTCCTCAATAAGGGCTTATTCACCAAAGACAGACTACTACTTCTTGGTCTCACTCAAAATGCTTCATGTACTTTCTACCAAAACAACACTGAAACTATCGAACATTTGTTCTTTGAGTGCATAATTATACATGATGCATGGAGAATTATTTTTCAAAAACTCAGGCTCCACTCCCCAACTAATAACCATGATGACCAATAGCGCATAATATATGACAGTTCTAAAAGGAAGGATGGAAACTGGAAACTATTTGAAAACTATATGTAGATATCAAAATCAGTTAGAGCATGGTTCATAAAGCTAAAATAAAATAAATAAAGTACAATGATTTCTTAACCTTTGGTTATGTTTAAATAAAGAATAGTCAATCGAGTTATAAGACAGTTAATGTACGATTTAAATAATAGAAGACTTTAAATCAAAAAATGTAAATGATGGAAGGTGTATTATCTATTCTTTTATATTCACTATTTAAGAAAGGACATTTATATAACATTTTATGTCCATAGTAGCTTTATATCCGATGTCTCTTTTGGCCAGACTTATGTATAAAACCAATAGGTAGACATGTAAGCGAGCAAAACTATAGTTTGACGTCGTTCTAGCTACAAAAAGTAAAGCTCTAGTTACTTTTATCTAATACATTTGCTAAGTTACTTGATCATATATTTTGCTAGAATCTTCCTAGTTGGTAATTCTATTAATTAACCAAAAAGATTAACTTATTACTAACTCTAAAGTTCAGAGCATTGATTTTCCCTTCTCAAAAGTTCTGTATGAGATATAATCTGTGACACTAAATTTAGATTTAGTCCAACATATTAAAATATATTAATAATTATGCAATCAATATAAAGAAATGATCAGATGTAAAAATAGAAAGTCTATACAAAAGACACTTGATTATATAATGTGAACACTATTATATGGGAGTTAAGTAACATCAGCATGTAAAGAAACTACTATGAAAATTTTCTTTTTGCCTCTCACAAATTATTGAAACTTTTTTTAATCCAAAACTAATTCTTGTAAAAAATGTTGCTGGTAGCTAGTTAATTTAATGAAACAGCCAATGGGTCATCATTAGTTTGATTTCTATTAGAATTCAATTTATCATTCATGAATGCTAAACAAATTAATGTTTAATTATTTTACATAATCAACCGCACAGTTAGTATAGAAACAGAATCTGTAATGCAAACACACATCCATTCCTCTCAGTTAATTTTTTCTGTTAAGGTATTAAGGTTGAGTTACTCCAATATTACTTTGCATGTGAGAAGAGAGCAAGTATAAATAACAAAATATTCAAGAAGCAAGCAGTATCTCTAACATAAAATGATTAATAAAACTACTACTATTTGCATGGTATAAACTTAGGTAACATGATAATCACAACCGTTATCTCAAACTCTGAAATTTGTATAGCATAAGGTTAAGAAATTTTATTATGTACAGCCTGTCAAATTTTTTCAAACTGTTTTTCTTTACTGGGATTCTTTATCAAATTTTAACACTACAGACGTTTACAAAATCGACATAATTCCACGAAAGATGTACCTACTCCGACTAATAAACTCTGACCTCAATACATAACTCTTCTTCTCAATGCAGTCTACAACTGAAGAACTTCAATTCAGCATTATCATATCATCCATATTGCAAAGCACAACATCTATAAGTACTTACAAAATCTCAGTCGAATTCATTAGTAGTGAGTTCAAGGCGAGTTCACAATCCTCACTATATCATTATTAGTATAAATCAGCAACAGGCTTGAAGCTCGAAAATAGAGGATGCAAACAGAACAAACACACTAATGCAAACATACAAATTAGGGCATATAAATGCTTGAAGGAAAAAGGGGTTACCTGAAACTCGGCGATAAGAAGAACACTCAGATCCAAAGCACGGAAGAAGAAAACTATCGACGAAAGCATAACCGCATTAAAATATATTCCTGTATACAACTTTCTAATATGTATTGCAAAAAAGATATCAATTAGTAGAGAAAACCCAAACAGAAAAGATGAAAATTCAAAATTGAAAGCAAAAGGATGAAAATTTATACAAATCCAAAGTCGGGATCTTTGATTTTAGCAAAGCTACGTAGTTTGCGCCCATCACGATAGACTGAGGAAGAAAGATCGCATGTGTTTGTCGGTTGGAAGAGGAAAAAGTGGCGATTGTGTTTATGAGAAATCGATGAGAACGTGCAGATCTGTTGCTTCCACGACCTTTAATTTAACGGACAGAAATAGCCTTACAGTAATGCTTGAATTTTTGTAGCAAAAAGGTTATTTTGGAGAACTCAAAAAAGGCTTCACTTTGACCGGTTTGACCAGGTATTTGCATTATAGTATAGATATGTGTGTGTGTGTGTGTGTGTCCCGAGTAACCCCAAAATGATTCTAAGGACTACCTAATAGTATCATACATTCTCTTACGAAGAAGGGTAATAATTAAGAGAAGTGCTTACCACCCGAACACATCTCTTTCCCATTTTTAGTTATTTCGAGCAACTCGAACTAGTTAACCTAGAAATACTCCTTAATTTCTCAAAATTCCGTTTTTGAAACAATATTATATATATTTCCACATGAATAGCTTCAACAAAATATCAATTTCTAACTTGCTTTGGGTTTATTCAGATTCGTATTTGTTTCGATCGTACAATGATAAATAGAATAATTTACAAAGTGCACTACAATATTCGCCTAGGCAAACATTCGATCGTCACTTAGAAGATTATTCAGATCATCACAAAACAAATCGGGACTCATTTCCGAACCAGTCCAAAGAAAATACTCCTTACTTAAAATTCTTTTTCCAAAATATTCATATTTGTAAAAACATTTAAGTAACACTATTATTACTTCCTCAAAAATCATTTAAAATAATAATATACATATTTTCTTTTATAAGTTAAATCATGCTTCTGGGATCAAATCAAAATCTGTTTTATCAAAACAATTCTATACCAAATTGATATGGTAGCATTTCCCCACTTAGAAACATGAAAATAAACACTGATGATGCTACAGTTATCATCGGAATTATTTTCCAGTGATAGAAGTGAGTTCAATGCTTTCTATCTCCTTTAAAATCCCTTAGAAACATATTTATTCATATATACTTTCAAATAATACTATCATTATTTTTCGAGAACTTTGAAAACCATTTTTCAATAACATCGGGATTTAGGTCCTCAAATTCTTTATTTTAAATTCTTTTTATTTAGTAGACAATTTTTTAAATCATTTTTATAAAATCATCTTCTTCTAAAAAAATCATTTCCAAAAAATTATTTCAAATTTTTTAGCCTTCATTTAATAAACATCTTTTATTAAAACCCAGTTTTTTGCCCAATATTATCATCAACCGCCTTGTAGTTAAATTGTAAAACTTAATTCACAAGGTGTTCGTTTCAGTGTTTCCTCATATTTCCATTTCCCAACCCATGGTGTAAAAAGGAAATTACTGGTAAATCAACAATCTATAGTCAATGCTCAAAACTAGACGGGCATGACTAATCAAACCCTAAACGATAATAACTGAATATTATCATATCCTAAGAAACAAACACATCAAAAATAACTATTTTTGAAAATTATTCTTTATATACAAAGTAAATTACTAGGTAAAATTATTTCATTTACCAAATTTAAAAACAATACCATGTCGGATGGCCTTGTTCAAGTGCTTAGAGATCCCTACCAATAAGGTTAGCTACTCGTATTGATTAGAATCAATAAGCCACTCAACAAACCAATAAACACAACATAAATTTTTTTTATAGCACTACCAAATACTCTCTCTCATATATATATATATATATATATATATGCTCAAACTCATTTTAGGGTGTCACTTAACCTATCTCCAATGAGTTTACCTCACCAGGGCCAAGGTTCTCGCTTAACCTTCAGCACTGACACCAACTGTAACAAGCCGCCTTTTCGATCCTCATAAGTCGACACTAATACATCTACGATATTCACGTGCCTAACATCCAAGTGTAGGAAAGATAGATTATTGGGGTGAAAGAAAGAAAAGACATAACAAAATCTCAAACTGTGATGAGTAATATGTAACATACCAATGATGTTTACAAAAGAAAACTGAACTTTAATAAACATATAAGAAATCATAATAACTAACCAATCATCAGCTTGACGGTTATATCACCATGTACTTACAATTGCTGATAAATACAGATAAGAAAAAATAGCAGAAGATAAAATATGGGAATATGTCATAAAGGATCCAGCTCGTCTCCTAAAGCTCCAAAGTGTACGGCTAAATCTGAAAAATATGCTCGGGTTGACCCGATCATTGTAATTAAAATAATGCCTGGATCAATCTGTAAAACCAGCATGAGAAACACAATCAAATGGATTTTAATGTTATAAAAACCTTTCAAAAATAAAGGTATCTCGTAAGACTATACCATACATAAACACGGATAGGGTTTTACCTTATGATTACCAAATCATATTTATTATAAATCCAGTGATAATATATGTGATGACCCACCTTTTCAACCATTGAAGATCGACACTAATACATCCACGGTATTCACGTCCCGCAAATTCAGGTGCCGAAAAGGCCGATAATCGAGGGTTTATAAGAAATAAAGGTGGAAAATAGAATAACAACAGAATGCACATCGTATTAAACAACATAATTATACATGCGGAAAGTACATATAATCACCCCAAATGATCCACCAGAGTTACGATATGTACTAACCCAGCCTAGGATATTTATAACTGCATATCCTTATATGGGCTGGTAGATAAAAAATACATGATACATCGAAAAGTTGAGAATAGATAATTATAGACAAAGGACCCTCTAGTCTTCATACTCCGGGCTCCTTCCAAAATGCTCCAAGCTACTTGACTACTTGGCTGCTTGAAAAATAGGGCACCCGGAGTTTAAGGGAAAGGAAAAATAAACTCTAGGTCAGTCATGGGACTGGTGTGAGAAACTCAAAATATGGATGTTTGAAAACAAAATGGTATCTTATAAGACAACGTCACACATAAACACAGAACAGGTTTTAACCTTATGATAAGCAAAATCTTTGATATGCAAATTTTTGACATATTATTTTTATTGACATTCTTTTGAAAACATTTTCAAATAAACTTACAAATCTTAGCTCAAAGGCTTGCGTCTTACATTTTAGTACTTTGCACAACTAACTTCGTACAACATTATTGGATATTGGATTTCTAACTGAACAGCGTGGTAAGGGACTACCTCTCGTATAGTGCATTTCTAGACGAATGCACCCGAGGCCCTTATGTTGGTCCTCATGCGAATTAATACCGGACTATCCGAAAATTACACGAATAACACCAAGTATTACACCACCCGGCCATTATCGACTTATCTGGGATCCCAAACATACACCACATAATTTGAACCCAACGTTATAGCGGGTAGAATTTTTATAGATCTAGAAGGTGATTTCATAACCTAGCTAATTGGTTGCGACCCGCTTTAGCCTTAAAGCATCCTTGTTTCACTATTCTCGGGTGTGAGGCTTTGAGGTAACGATTACCTTTTTTAGAACATCTTCCACTTTAAATGCCACTTTTTCATTTCACAATCACACAACTGATTTCCACAAATGCATAATAAATGAGCTCGTACGTCTCAAGAAAGGGTATTAAGCTAAGAGAAGTTACCTTCTCCGCCACTAAACAGATGATATGTTCATAGAGATCAATCAATACGATCTAGAAATGCAACGTCAGACATTCGTCCATACAAGTTGTCCAGAAATAGGATAAACCGAAGGCACTTTCCTACCACATCCTGTGAATTATTCCTAGGACTAGTAGCAAATAGTCCTTGTGTTTCGGAGATTTTCAGAATGAAGGGACCACTATTATTTATTTACCTTGGGGATACCAAGAGATTATCAACAAGCGGTCCTTCCGAAATGAAGACCCCTTATCTTTTAAAATCATGGTCTTCGATATATCTTCTTCACTTTCGAGCATGTAAATTGGTTCGGAGTGGTTTTCGTATAGGGGTTACCCAAATCCGACTCTGGTTTCGATGAACCAATCATCGATAAAAAGATGTTAAGTGAGTGGATAATAATATTCTATTTATTTGTTTTCTTTTTATCTAAAGATATCTTTTAGAGATTTTTATCCTTTTGAATTGGTATATACGGAATTCATTAAACCTCCTTATGAAAATTTACTAAATCATTTTCATAAATTATTTTAGAATACATTATTAAGTAAAACAGGGTCAAATAGAAATTTTACTACTTTTACTCAATTTTATTTTCCATATTCAACAGGTACTATGGGCAGAATAATGGTGAAATCTCCTTTTAAATTCCATAGATAGTACGAGTTCCCTCATCAGAATTTAACACCAAGTATAAGAAGATTATTTCTATATGATCCAAGTTGTTTAAATTTGAAAAGTGTAATCTTTTATACTTAACTTGTGTCCGACATTTCGACCTAATCTATCCCTCATCTGAGGGAGGCCAGGTGAGCCAATGCACTGGTTGCTCCTGAACATCTCCTTAGTTTAATCACCTCAACCAAATTTCTTGAACAGAAAAATCAGGTGTACTCGTCGGCTTATTAGAACCAAGATTAAATCATTTCATATAATAGCTTTTCATCAAATTAATTTATTTAAACTCTTTTAAATAAATTATAAGACCCTTAAATCATTTTTAAAAAACTTGTTTATTTATTAGAAATCATTTGTAAAAGTTTGGAAAAGAATTGTGAACTTTGAAATCGTATTTTAAAAGTTATTGGAAAACTGCTGCAAAAAGTGTTGCGAAAGGTGTTTTAAAGCTATATTAATTAAAACGACTTTTATATCATTTGGAAATTTATTTGTACAACTTAAATTGCTTTTAAAACATTTTAAAAGATTTATAAAGATTTTTTCATATTTTAAAAATTTTAAATTTTAAGAAATTCTTTTTGGATTTCGAAATGCAAAACTGCGATTATTTTGAAAACTTGTTTTACTTATATTTCAAAATATACAAGATGAAATCTTGATTTTCTTTCATTGATTGAAAATTATGGATATAATAGTTCAGAAAATTCTTACTACGAAGAATTCTGAGCTATATTCCACTTTATATACTCATTTGAATTATACGGCGTGAAATTGCGAACTACCGTTACGCGACGTGCCTAGTTTTGGCTTGATTTTCAATTTTCATTTAAAACTTATCGACACAAGTTTAAATGATTATAAAACATTTCTAATCATTTTCAAGGGGTCTAATGATTCAATATTTACTTTTATAACTTGATATAATATCGATGTGTATTTAACGTGACTTGTTAAACAACCATATTCAACAATCCATACTTGATGAACAACATATAAAATAAGCATCCATGGCAATCATTTCACATTATCATATATATATATATATTAAATAGAATTTTCTCACCTTGGGATAAAACGATTAACTAGAAAATGGATTTTCCTTTCTAACTTGAATAGGACCTCACGAACACTCATCCCGAAGCTCCTATAGGGCTCGACCTTACTTGTGAAGGGGGTACGAGCTCATGGCCTTGGTTTGTGGAGGCAGTAGGCTCGGCTAAAGTAGTTGGTCGTGGGTTTGAAGAAAAAAAGGAAGGGTTTGGGTGAGTTTTGAAGTGTTATATGTATATATAACACACTATGTAAATTTAGATAAAATTTGCTATAATTTTCTTTATATTTTTTCTTAGATGGAAGCCATAAAAATATGAAGGAAGCTTTAGAAAAAAGAAAAAGAAGATGAATGAATGAAGTGAAGAAGTGAAGAAGTGAAGTGGTATTTATAGGCAAATGGAAGAGTGTAAACATTACCTTCTTACATCACTACACATCATCACGCTACCTCCCCCTTCTATCACCATGCGCCGGCCACCTCCTCCCCTAGGTACGGCCATGGTCACATTATATAGGGATAAGGCCATGTGCATCTTTGATTTGACATTTGATGGTGATAATATGTGATAATTAGCTTAGATTCTTACTCCACCACCACATGCTCCACCTCCTTCCATCTTTAACCTATGCATGGCTACCTCCTTCTACCATCGCCTTAGTTTGGCCATGTCACCTCCATCACCTCCTAGCTCCATGTCACATCAAGGCATGTGTTTGCATAGATGTGATGTTTGACGGTAAGGGTTGGTTACTTAAGTGAGAAGGAGTTTTTTATAATATCTTATATGTTTATATATTTAGTATATATGTATATATGTGTATATATAAGTTGTCATGTACATAAGCACATGTTTCTTGGATGGGTATATATATGTGTTCATTTGGATGTCACATAGGATTCACAACATTTTACAACTTCTACACACTGAATCGTTACGAATTTGGATTTTGATTTCCGGTCATATTTTCACTCCTTATTTAATATACATATATTTGTAAACAAATTTTGAAAATAATATTTCTATTATTATTTATAAATAAAAATAGCTTAATTTGATTTAAAAGCAATTATTTTAATCATTTAAACTTAATTTTTAAATGCAATCATATTTTTACAAGTGATGAATTTATGGGTCGTTACAAACTCTTCTCCTTAAAAGAATTTCGTCCTCGAAATTAAAGATGAGAAGAAGATAATTCAAAAGAAATATCATATATGATGAAATATATACAAGATATGATAAGTGACTACACTATAGGCGGTGTGTACACTATATCAATACAATATATATAATTATTCATCCATCCTAAACTCAGGATAGGCTTTCTTCATTCTATCATTTGTTTCCCATGTACAATCATTAGCATCGCCACTCCATTGTAATTTAACTAACCGCACAACCTTTCTCCTTAATTGTTTCTTATAGCGATCCATGATTCGATTGGGTTGTTTGATGACGGTTAAATTGGGCCCTACTTCCAAGTCTTCTTAGGCAGCTGTTTTTATGACTTAGTCTGGATCATACACATACTTCTGTAAATGAGATACGTGGAAGAAATTGTGTACGCTTGAGAACCTTTCCGGTAATTCTACTCGATAGGCTAATGGGTTAATTCGCTCGAGAATTGGAAAAGGTCCAATATATTGAGGGCCATCTTACCAGTCCTTCCAAATCTTACCACTCTGCTCATCGGAGAGATTTTTAGAAATACTAAGTCTCCAACTGAGAATTCCATATTTCTACGCCTTCGATCGGCGTAACTCTTTTGTCTACTCAATGCCTCCTTTAGCTTCTTTCTGATCATGTCTACTTTCTCCGCGGCTTCTAAAATCATGTCGGGGCCAAGTACTAACCGATCTCCGATTTCGATCCAACATGCTAGGGATCTATACGGATGATCATAAAAAGCTTCATAAGGTGCCATATTTATGATAGCCTGATAGTTGTTATTGTAAGAGAACTCTACTAAGTGAAGGTAGCTTTTCAAAAAACATCTAAAGTCTAATACACATGCTCTCAATAGATTTTCCAACATCCTACTAACTCTCTCTGTTTGCCCATCAGTTTAGGGATGATATGTGGTGCTTACATCCAGCTTTGTTCCCAAAGTTGTTTGTAAGGCATCCCAGAACTGAATGGTAAAGGTTGGGACTTGATTGCTTATGATGCTAGTAGGAACTCCATATAGTCTGACAACCTCTCTCATAAATATCTCAGCTAAGCTTGCAGCTGTTCTTGTTGGTTTTACTGGGATGAAGTGTGCTCTTTTAGTTAATCTATTTATAATAATCTAGATGCCTTCATTCCATTTCCTTGATTGAGGCAAGCCATCGATAAAGTCCATAGATATCTGGTCCCATTTCCACTTTGGAATCTCAAGTGGTTAGAGTAGTCCAACAATATTTTATTGGTCACTCTTTATCCGCTGATAATTTGCGCATCTACTCACATGGATGGAAATGTCTCTCTTTATACCCTCCCACTAGAAAGTCTTCTTCATGTCTCTATACATCTTAGTAACTCGGATGTATTGGGAGTAAGAAATTGTGACATTTTGTTCAAGTTTCTTGTCTAATCCCGTCAACACTGGGAACACATAACCTTCCATTCATCATTAGAATTTCTTGCTCATGCACTCTGAATCCTAACCATCTTCTTGGTATTTCATTCTCCTCCACTTCCTTGTCAATTCTTATAAGAATAGAATCCTTGAGCTGATTCTCCTTGATGTGATAAATCAACGCTATATGCACTATTAAATAAACTATAATAGCATGCTTTCTCTTTAGTGCGTCTACCATAACATTGACTTTTCCTTATGTACATATAATATCCAAATCGTACGATGTGAGGAATTCTAACTAATGTTGTTGCCATATATTTAAATCCTTCTAAGTGAAAAGTAATTTCAAAGATTTGTGATTCGTGAAGAGATCAAACTTTTCACCTATTTAAAGAAGGACTATTATTTACTAGGGCCAAATTAAAGTTTATTAAAAATAAACCATAGGTACTTCTTACCCAGCAAATTATGTCTCCGCATTTTTAATGCAAACACCACGGATAATAACTCCAAGTCTTGTGTCGCATAATTTTTTTCATGGATCTTTAGTTGTCTACTCGCATAAGCAATGACCTTCCCATGTTGTGTTAACACTGCCCAACTCCTCCTTTATAGGCATGTATAAACGGTTAAACCGCCACTTTCATCAGCAATAGCTAATACGGAAGTAGTGGTTAACCTCTTCTTGAGTTCCTGAAATGCTTCTTCACATTTCTACGTCCACTCAAACTTAGCATCCTTCATAGTGAGTTTTTTCAAGAGAGAAGAAATTTTAGAGAAATCTTGAATAAAACTTCGATAATATCCAACTAATCCTAAGAAGCTACGGATGTCCTTTGGAGTCTGTGGTTGTCTCCAATCCTATATGCCTAAAATTTTCCCTGGGTCTACTGAAACTCCATCTCCTAACACGATATGTCCTAGGAATCTCACCTCTTTTTCCCATAAATGACATTTTGAGAACTTTGCTTTCAGTACATTCCTCCTCAATATCTCCAACACAATCACCAAATGTCTTTCGTGTTCTTCTTTAGTCTTTGAGTATATGAGAATGTCATCAAAAAAACTAACACGGATTTATTGAGTACATCTCTAAATACTCTGTTCATAATGTGTACGAAATAGGCAGGTGCATTGGTTAGTCTGAATAGCATAAATAACCATTCATAGAAACTCTCTGGCACTCGGAACACAGTAAAGGGAATGCAGTCTTCTGCTATTCTTAACTGATGGAATCCTGTAGCTAGGTCCATCTTTGAGAATACCTAAGCACCATGTAATTGATCAAACAAGTCATCTATGCAGGGTAGATGATACTTGTTTTTAATTATTTGCTTATTTAGGTCTATGTAGTCTACACAAAGTCTAAGGGAACCGTCCGACTTTGCTAAAAAAACTACAGCAACGCTCCAACTTGAGTGACTTGATCTAATTGGTCCCCTCTTTAACAATTCATCGGTTTGGTTTGCCAACTCTACCTTTTCCTTTGGAGCCATCCTAAGAATAGGGTGTATAACTGATCTGGCACTAGGGATTAAGTCAATTCGGAATTCTATTTCTCAATGCTGGGGTAAACTCTTTACTTCCTTGAAAACATCTTGAAAGTCTTCAACAACAGATATCCTTTCTAAGTCCATTTGACATGAATCCAATGCATACATGAAGCTGTCACTTACTGGACTAGGTCCTTCACATATTATTTTGTCCAACATTCTTTCGATTATGGTTTTTAATATGACTACTCGATTGTTGTAGTCTAGAACAGCTCTATACTTCAATAGCCAGTCCATTCTGAGTAAAATATCAAACCCAATGAAATCAAGGATGAATAGGTTGCCAAAGAATAGATGGTTTTTGTAGGTAACTCTTATGTTTTCACAGGACATACAAAGATTGGTCGTACCGCCTATGGGATTAGATACGCGAAGAGGGGTTTCCACTTTTTCTGTGGTAAGGTTTAATTTGTCAACTAATTTCTTAGAAATAAAACTGTGAGAAGCTCTAGTATCAAATAAAATTCTAACTGAAATATCATTAATGCATATATTACCTTTTAGGACTCTCTTCCCCTTTACGTCTTCAACAGCCGAAGGCTCGCCTTTTATAGCATAGACCTTAATCTGTTCTCCCTTCTTCATCAACGGGCACTTGTTCTTCCAGTAACCCGGCTGATGACAATGGTAATAAAGACTTTTGTAAACCATAGGAAAAACATTTTCTTTCTTCTGTATCTTGGGACTCCTACACTATGTTGAGAAATGACCTTTCTTGTGGCAATTGAAACAAACAATATCCTTATAACGATTCTCTTGGGACCTTCCACAATTCTTTCCCTGCCACAACTTCCTCCTCTTGTTCTGATTATTGTTATTTCCTCGGGTTATCACTAGATTTCTTTTGTCTAATGCTCCGTATCGAAAACCCATATCTAGTAGGTCCATAAAGGCCCCCTTCACGTGGTCGGTCATTCATTCCTGATATTGACCTTTCATTCCCGTAATAAACATTTCATTCTTCTTCAAGGGTGTGTCTATTAGTCCCGGCCCAAAACAAGATAACTCAGTGAACTTATTTGAGTACTCCTCTACAGACATATCGTTTTGTCTTAAGTCCATGAAATTTCTATAAAGACAGGATTTTCCAGCTATGGGTATATACTGCTCCTAGAATACTTCCTTAAATCTAGCCCATGAGAAGTTGTCTTTAGATTCATTCAAAATGATGGTATCCCACCATACGAGAGCTCCTTCCTGCAACTGCCTGGAGGCAAAGAATCTCTTTTTCTTATCCTTTACATTCAATCCTTTGAATATCCTCTCACAAGAGTGGAGTCATGATTGTAACGACCCTAGATTTTAATTTAATTTAAATTGATAATTAAATGAATTTTTGAATAAAAATTGTGAAATTAATTTATAAAGTGATTCGAGTTTCCCCGAATCCAAATAAATTTGGTATAAATCATTTTGTAACTTTAAAATATTGTATATATGTGGATATATATGTGTATGGATATATGTATGAGTAAATCTAGAATTATAAAATATAAGATAAATCAATACAAAATAATATAATAGTATAGACTACAAAATAATAAAAGAAAAAGATAAGTAGGAAACAAAAGAAATATGAAACAAGTAAATAGGTAATATATTCAACTATATAAAGATAAGTAGGTACAAAAATGAATAAAGGATAAATAATAAAAATATAAAGTAAGATAAAAATAGAAGTTTACTTATTTTATAAACTAATAAGTAATACTTAAGCTATGAATAAAAACATATGCATAGTCAACAAGCAACAAAGAAAAGAAAGATAAATATACATAAGTATGAACAAATAAAAGAAATTCATTTTTTTTATAAAGGGATAAGGCTATAGCTTATAATACTAGGAAACAAATGAAAATATAAATATAAAACAAGACAAAAGATAAAATAAAATATGTTCAAAGACACATACAAAACATGCTTGCATTAAATGCAAACCTCCACAAAGCATGAACACGGGATGCTGTAGATTTACAAAGCAACATACTTTCATTAAATGCCATTCACTTTTCATTATGTACAAGATCCCTTCAGTAAATTTTAAAGCATGGGTTGAGAAAAAAGAAAAGAAAAAGAAATACTGTATAAAGCAACTATACAAAACTTCTTCTTATATACATCACACTCTTCATCATTTCGTCCATTTAGACTGTATAAATCTGAAATAAGCTTCATCTCTAATTTAAATAAAACTTCAAGTTAAACACGAACAACTACAAACCAGAGATCTAGAAGGTTTCAACTGGAAATGCAAATCTATGTCAAAAAGAAAGAAGCTCTGTCACTTTGCTAAAAACTGTGAGTAACTTCACCTTTAAAATTTAAAGCAAAAGTATGGTTGCATGTTGTGCTATGATAATTATTGCATATCTTCAAGTGTGTCTGTGTATTTATATTGTTAAGTTCTGATATATGATGTATGCATACCAGGAATTCCTCTGCTTCCAGTTTTTAAGTTCTAGTTTTGATGTTTATTTAAAAACCTCTTGATTTAATCTCTATTTCAATTCAAGTTTCAAATGAAATTTGTGTGTTACATCACCAATACTAATTTAAAAATTACTTAAGATAAATAACTTAGTATTGCTTCTGGAAATGTAAAACACAGTGTAAACTTAAATTTAGTCAAAAATAAATTGTCATGATTTATAAATTCAGCTTTATGAATCAAATACAAATACCAAAATATGATTGTTGATGGAGAACACACGATTTTTAATTTAGTAATTGTTGAGATATGCTCGGTTGAACAGTTTTGGGTATTTTGTTGATCATCGGCAATCAAGGACGATTCGAAGCTCGGGATCGAAGTCATAGCTTGCCGAGGAGACAGAGATCACCAGAAAAATATTCACTGGATTTATAAACCACCGTGGAGGCGGTGCGAGTTGATTTTAGGGTTTAAGTCGCGGTTTGACTCATTGGAGTTTGGGGTAGAAATTTGTGCTCGTGGGTGGTCTATCGGCGATCGGTCCAAGGGGAGAAGAAGCGTAGGGCAGTGGGGAAGTCTTGGTTGAAGTCGCGGGATGATCGCTGGGCAATGGGGATCAGGCGAAGCCATTGAAGACGATTCGTTCATTTTTGGTGTGGTTCGTAAGCTCGAAATTTGATCTGGATTGGATTCGAAAATTCTGGGTGATTGGAACGTTTGAGGAGGAGGTTCTTGATCTGGTGGTGGTCGGAGCATCGACCGGAGTTGGTCGGATGACTCGTGCACGGCGACGAATTAGTATCAAAGTGTTGGTTTTGTGGGTGACTCGGGGTAGCTCTCGAGTAGGAGAGGCTGTTGACTCGAAGTGGAGTTCAAGTGCGTGGGAATGAACGGCAGTTTTAAACTTTAACTAAAATAAGAAAAAAAAAAGGGAAAATCTGAGGAAGAAGAAGTGGCTCGAGGGAAGACTCGGGGAATTCAGCAGTTTTCTCGAGTATACCTTCGAGGATGTGAATGTTAACTTTCCAGTTTTAACTTAAACATAAATATAAGTTTTTAAATTTAAATAAAGAAGTCTTATAAAATGAATGTTTTAAGAACAGATTTAAGAGTTGTATGATTGTGTTACTTAAACTTATTATAATGGATTCTTAAGTTAATTTAAACTTAATTTAGAAATGTAAATAAGTGTCGAGTAAAAGAATAAAGTGTTTTAAAGATATATGTTAATGATAATTAATTGAGAATTAATTAATTAATTAATGTAATTAACCAGGATGAGTGACTAATCTGATTTAAATTAATCAGACAATTAATTAATTTTACTTATGGATGTTTGGATTTCTTTGAATGGTTGAATTGTTTGATATCCCTGATATATGATGCTTTGTGATACATCCTGATTTATGTTGTGATTTGTAATTTATTTATCTGTGATATATATCTGTGATCTGTGAATGAATGATAAGCGTGATAGTTAATACCGCTTATCAACTATATTTCTGTATTCTGACCTATGATGATTGTATGATGTTGCACTACTGTGTAAAACCCCTGGACTATACTTTTACACACACAAACATGGATTTCACGTGGAAATCGGTTAAGTCACAAATGATTTAAATTCTATGTTTTTGAAATTGAAATTTTAATTTCAATTGATTTTGAAATTAGAAATTTAGGTTTAAAGTGACAAGTTTTCGAAATGGAATTTCAAAGATAAAAGTTATATTGAATAACTTAATCGAGTTTTGAAAATTTAAATAATTTTATTTAAATTTGAATTCAAGTTTGAAATTGAATCCTATGATTTGAAACTAGGGACTAAAGATACTGTACAAGTTATATATGGGTTAAACCATTTTAAAGGTTTTGATTGGGAATTTGAATTTAATTCAAGGGTTTTAACTCGTGTTAATATAACTGGATTTTTTTTTCGAAATGAAACTACTTGTTTTCAAATAATAATAGCTTTCATTTTAAGAAAGGATTTCTAAATTGTGTTGAAAGGTTTCAAGGTTGAAATAAAATTGAAATGTTTTGAAAGGCTATGAATGAATCTTTAGAAACGAGTTTTGAAAGCTATAAGTTAAATCTTGACTTAAAGATTTAACGAGTTAATTCAATTGAAATAGAAATTGTTTTGAAATCCATGAATGGATCTTTGTGAATGGGGTTAACTTTGTGAATTGAATCTTTTTGTTTAAAAGATTGGAAATGGTAATTTGTTTTAACCATTTGAATGAAAAGTTTTGGGTTTTAAGTTGTGACTTAATTGAAATCCCATATCCATATGTTTTAAATATTTCGCTCACTATTCGGGTTAGCCGGGAAAGGACCTTTGGGTCGTATAACCCATTCCGAATAATGATACGATGTATATGGATAGCATTTGAAGACCGGTGGTGAAGACCGGATATTTTCGAAAACGAAAGGGTTTCTTGTCGATTGTCTCTGCACTGGCTGATCCCCGGTATAGAGATCTCCATATTATGATGGGAAATCCGGACGTGATTAGGGATTATCCGGATTTACAAGGGCTTCATAAGAAGTGCCTTCGGTTCTGTTCGAACCCGGAACAGACTTGTATGGTTACATGTCTGACATTACAGTTTGAGATATAAAGCTGATTTCTTTCAAATACATTTCTGTTTGGTGGCGGAGAATTTATTCTCTTAGCTTAACACCCTTCTCTGAGACGTACGAGCTCAGAGGTTATGTAGTTGAAGGTTATTAGCGATATACTCCCAATTTGGTAATGTGACATGCTGAGTGTTGCTGTGTGATGATCATTGTTTGATCATTTGTGATATGATCATTTATTTGATCATTTATCTTTGTGATCATTACTTTGATCATCTGTTGACCCAAAGCATGGCTTTGTGACAAAGCGTAGCTTTGTGGACGAGACTTCGTCAGAGCCTCACAACCCGAAAATGGTCGAAACAGGAATGATGCGGCAAGGTTTCAGGGGTAGCTTCCCTAGGGTATGACCATTCCTTCTTGAAAAGGGTAGTATCATGGTATGGAGCCCAGATACTTACTCATGTGGACACACTTTATTTATTATGTGTGATGTTGGTTACCGAGCGCTCGGATAAAGGTCCCAAAGGACCGGGGGTGGCATATCTGAGGTTTTGTATATTCCCCGGGAAGGAGGGTAGCCGGCCTTGTTTGGCAGAGAGCAGTTTGTCTCTCGGAGCGTCCAGCCAGAGGCGTTCTTTTGTGGCATAGGAAGTTCCTTGGCCTGACCATTTGTTGGAAATCCAAACAAAACAATACGAGCCCTATACGGTATTAGTTGTATTACCTGCCATGGAATGTGGCAGTAACCTGCTATTGAACATGGTAGCTATAGTAGGCATAAGTGCGAAATGTCTATGCTGGCTAAGATTTATGTTCTACTTTCAAAATGTTTTCTACACTATGCACTAATAATAATATCCAAAATGATTTGTTTTGCGTAGTAAGCATCTTTGACTATCATAAGGAGAAATCTCCTCCGATTCTGCGTTTTCATTGTGTGTGTGTGTGCGGGAGGCCTTATGGTAGTTTCATTTTCCAAAAGCATTGCGAATTGACTTAAAAAAATTCTCCTGTTGTTCGTTTTTAAAGATAAACTGTTTTTGTTGCTCACACCAGTCCCATGACTGATCCGGAGTTTATTGTTTCTTTCCTAAACTCTGGGTGCTCAAAATTTTTCTACACGAGCAGTCTAGAGTTGGGTTTTTCAGATAGTCAGGTTCGGTAGATTATCTGGAGCTAGTTCGGTCTTTGGATATGGACTGCACTTGCTTATCTTTGTGCCTCATTATTGAGAGTTCAAGCTATTTCTGGATTGGTGCTTTGAAGATGGAGATTATCCGCTGCTGATGTTATCGTTTTCTTTTCCGCTGCTATTTCTTGTATCTTATCTCTGATGTATATTGATATTCATTGTATCACCCTGTTGTATCAGATATTGTATCCGATATTGTATATCAATGTATTATTCTTTTTCTTCCGCTGTGTTATTTACTTAACTGTGTTATAAGCTCCGACGACTCGGATTTGAACGGTCGAATCCGCGGCATTCGAGTACGATGTAAAGTATGGATGTCGATTTTCGAGCGCGAAAAACCCGCATCGTTACAATGATT
Source organism: Allium fistulosum (assembly GCA_030737815.1). Taxonomy (NCBI): domain Eukaryota; kingdom Viridiplantae; phylum Streptophyta; class Magnoliopsida; order Asparagales; family Amaryllidaceae; genus Allium; species Allium fistulosum. The sequence continues at coordinate 635,684,020 of CM060907.1, read as the reverse complement.
GTACTTCAACAATAGACTCGGTTCCTTGGAATGGTTTTCTTCCTAAGTTACTATAGTTCTTGCAATGAGTAGCGAAAATTGTTTGAGGTTGTATTGGAATTACTACTTCTTCCACATCCGCAGCATTATGGCCATTAGTGTTTGTCATGTTGCTGCTTCCCCTTCCTCGTCCTTTATGGTTGCTCATTTCTTACTATCTGAATATAGTAAAGAGACAATTTAGAACATACAGATGAGATTGTCATAGGGAATGGTTATTAAGCTTTCAAATGATTTTGGATGGATTTATTTTGATAGATGCCCTCTCTCATTGACTAAACTCGTTCTAGGGTATTACTAATCCTATCTCTAACGAGTCGACCCCATCAAGGCTTAGGTACTCGCTAACCTAAGCTCTGATACCAGCTATGATGACCCATATTTTCACCTTTGAAGATTGACGCTAATACATCAACGGTATTCACGTCCTACAAATTCAAGTGCCGAAAAGGCAGATAATTGGGGGTTTATAAGAAATAAAGGTGGAAAATAGAATAACAACAAAATGAAAAGGTGGAAAATAGAATAACAACAGAATGTCACATCGTATTAAACAACATAATTATACATGTGGAAAGTACATATAATCACTCCAAATGATCCAACATAGTACGATAAGTACTAACCCAACCTAGGATATTTATAACTGCATATCCTTGTATGGGCTAGTAGATAAAAAATACATGACACCTGATATAGCGAAAAGTTGAGAATAGATAATTATTGACAAAGGACCCTCTAGTCTTCATACTCTGGGCTCCTTCAAAATGCTCCAAGCTACTTGACTACTTGGCTGCTTGAAAACTAGGCCACCCAGAGTTTAAGGGAAAGGAAAAATAAACTTTTGAAATAAACTTATGATAACCAAAATCTTTGATACGCAAATTTTTGAAATATTATTTTAATTGGCATTCTTTTGAAACATTTTCAAATAAACATATAAATCTTAGCTGAAATTCTTGCATCTCACATTTTAGTACTTTGCACAACTAAGTCAGTACGACACTTATTGGATATTGGATTTCCAACTGAATAGCGGGGTAAGGGACTACCTCTCGTATTGTGCATGTATAAACGAATGCATCTGAGGCCCTTATGTTGGTCCTCGTGCGAATTAAAACTGGCCTATTTGAAATTTTTTGATTAGAATCAAGTATTACATCACCCGACCGTTACTAACCTATCTGGGATCCTAAGCATACACTACATAATTTAAACCCAACGTTATAGTGGGGAGAAATTTCATAGATTTGGAAGGTGATTTCATACCCTGATTGGTTGCGACCCGCTTTAGCCTTAAAGCACCCCCTGTTTCACTATTCTCGGGTATGAGGCATTGAGGCAACGATTACTTTTTTTAGAACATCTTCCACTTTGAATGCCACTTTGCCATTTCACAATCACACAACTGATTTCTACAAATGCAAAACTCTTGAGCTCGTACGTCTCAGGAAAGGGTGTTAAGCTAAGAGAAGTTTCCTTCTCTGCCACCAAACAGATGATACGTTCATAGAGATCAATCAATATGATCTAGAAATGCAACTATGCAACTCAAACATTCGTCCATACAAGTTATCCAGGAACAGGACAAAACGAAGGCACTTTCCTACCACATTCTACGAGAATTATTCCTAGGATTAGTAGCAAATAGTACTTATTTTTTGGAGATTTTCATAATAAAGGTACCGCTACTATTTATTTACCTTGGGAGCTACCCAAAGATTATCAACAAGCAGTCCTTCCAAAATGAAGATCCCTTATCTTTTAAAATCATTGTCTTCAAAATTTCTTCTCTACTTTTGAACGTGTAAATTGGTTCGAAGTGGTTTTCGTATGGGGATTACCCAAATCCGACTCTGGTTTCGACGAACCAATCATCGATAAAAAGATGTTAAGTGGGTGGATAATAAATATTCTATTTATTTGTTTTCTTTTTATCCAAAGATATCTTTTAGAGTTTTGTACCATTTTGAAAACCATTTCTTTTCAGTATATACGGAATTCATTAAACCTCCTTATCCAAATTTACTAAATCATTTTCATAAATTATTTTAGAATACATTATTGAGTAAAATAGGGTCAAATATAAATTGTACTACTTTTACTCAATTTTAATTTCCGTATTTAGTAAGTGCTATGGGCAAAATAACGGTGAAATCACCTTTGAAATTCCACGAATAGTTTGAGTTCCCTCCTCGAAATTTAACACCAAGTATAAGAAGATTATTTCTATACGATCCAAGTTGTTTAAATTTGAAAAGTGTAATCTTTTATACTTAACTCATTTCTGACATTTCGACCTTATTTATCCCTTGTCTAGGGGAGGCCAAGTGAGCCAGGGCACTGCTTACTCCTGAACATCTCCTTAGTTTAAAAATCTCAACTAGATCTCACGAATAGAAAAATTAGGTGTACTCGTTGGCTTATCAGAGCAAAGATTAAATCATTTGCTTATAACAGCTTTTCTTCAAATTAATTTATTTGAACTCTTTTGAATAAATTATAAAATCTTTAAATCATTCTAAAACACTTATTTATTTATTAGAAATCATTTATAAAAGTGCAGAAAAGAATTGTGAAGTTTGAAATCGTATTTTAAAAGTTATTGGAAAAGTGCTGCAAAAAGTGTTGCGAAAGGTGTTTTAAAAGCTATATTGATTAAAAACGACTTTTATATCATTTGGAAATTTATTTGTACAACTCAAATCTCTTTTAAAACATTTTAAAAATTTATAAAGATTTTTCTATATTTTTAAAACATTTAAAATATTAAATTTTAAGAAATCCTTTTTTGGATTCCAAACTACAAAACCGCGATTATTTTGAAAACTTGTTTTACTTATATTTCAAAATCTACAATATGAAATCTTGATTTTCTTTCTTTGATTGAAAATTATGGATATAATAGTCTGAAAAATTCTTACCGGAAAATTCTTACTACGAAGAATTCCGAGCTATATTCCACTTTGTATACTTATTTGAATTCCACGGCGCGAAATCGCAAACTACCGTTACACGACGCGCCTAGTTTTGACTTGATTATAAATTTTCATTTAAAACTTGTTGAGACAATTTTAAATGATTTAAAACATTTCTAATCATCTTCAAGGGGTTTAATGATTCAATATTTACTTTTATAACTTGATTTGAAAAGTGGTTTCCTTATGTAATATCGACGTGTATTTGATGTGACTTGTTAAACAACCATATTCAACAATCAATACTTGATCAACAACATATAAATAAGAATCCATGGCAATCATTTCACACAATCATTACATATACACACACACACACATATTTATATATATAATGAGTTTTCTCACCTTGGGATAAAACGATTAACTAGAAAATGGATTATCCTTTCTAACTCGAATCGGAGCTCACGAACACTAGTCTAAAGCTCCTATAGGGCTCGACCTTGCTTATGAAGGGGGTAGAGGCTCACGACCTTAGTTTGTGGAGGTGGTAGGCTTGGCTAGGGTGGTTGGTCGTGGGTTTGAAGAGAAAGAGGAAAGGTTTTGGTGAGTTTTGAAGTGCTATATGTATGTGTGTATACATATATAAATTTGGATAAAATTTGCTATAATTTTCTTTATATTTTTTCTTAGATGAAAGCCATTAAAATGTGGAGGAAACTTTAGAAAAATAAAGAAGAAGAAGAATGAATGAAGTGAAGAAGTGAAGTGGTATTTATAGGCAAATGGAAGAGTGTAAACATCACCTTCTTACATCACCACACATTATCACACCACCTCCTCCTTCTATCACCTTGCATCGGCCACCTCCTCCCCTAGGTACGGTTGTAGTCACATCATGGAGAGGTAAGGCCACATGCTCCACCTCCTTCCATCATTACCTTATGCATGACTACCTCCTTCAACTACCACCTTAGCTCGGCCATGTCACCTCCTAGCTCGGCCATGTCACATCAAGACATGTGCTTGCATAGATGTGATGTTTGATGGTAAGAGTTGGTTGCTTAAGTAAGGAGTTGTTTATAATATCTTATATGTTTATATATTTACTATATATGTATATATGTGTATATATAAGTGTTCATGTTCATATGCACATGTTTCTTGGATGGGTATATATATGTGTTCATTTGGATGTCACATGACTCACATAGGATTCACAACATCCTACAACTTCTATACGTTGAATCGTTATGAATTTCGATTTCGATTTGCAGTCATATTTTCACTTCTTATTTAATATCCATATATTTGTAAACAAAGTTTGAAAATAATATTTCTATTATTATTTATAAAAAAGAGCTTAATTTGATTTAAAAACAATTATTTTAATCATTTAAACTAAATTTTTAAATTCAAACATATTTTTATAATCAATGAATTTACGGGTCATTAGAATGTAAAAGTGTCTAGTGGTTGATAATAAATATGGAATCATAGCCGAAATTGTTAAATCAATTAAATTATAGCACAATAGGTTTACAAATAATACGTAAAGGCACGTATTGGAGAATGGATTGCAACATGACAAAGTAAGGGACTACCTTCCGTATAATACACCTCTAAATAAAATATACTCGAGGTTATACCTATCGACCATTACAAACACTGAGTCGGCTGGCCTTTTAATATGACATACGGGTTACATCATCCCTCGGGTAAGCTATAGAAACCTATTCCAGACCCTGGCCCTACCCATGCGCGCATACCAAAACTATAAATTCCAATCTAGGTCGAGGAATGATGCTCCTAATGGTAGCGAACCACATAGCTTTGTGAGCATCATGTTTTAGCCATTACTGGGTTGTGAGGCTTGTGAGGTTTCACTTTTACCTTTTTCCACCTAGCAATTCCCATTTGGAATGCTAATACTGCCCTCCAGGCAAAGATACAATACTAGCATTCATCTATACAAGTTGTTTAGGATATGAACAACCCAAAGGCACTACTACCACATCCATTTTGGAATCACCCTTAGGATTAGTAGTAAGTAATCCTTGCACATCAAAGAGCTCCGTCTTCGATCCCATCATCTCAAATCAAGTTCAAACCTCGTCCAAAACATAGAACGCGCATATGGTTTTGGAGTGGTTACGGTTTCGAGTCATCTCATATAGGTACACTCTTCACTTACCAGTCGCTCCAAAACTAAATCGATAGTTCCAGTAAACTCAAACTCGGTTCTTTTGGAAATAATTCGACAATACATAAGAGCGGAGATCACTCCTAACCGTTTAAATGGACGGATTTTCTTATCATTTGTCCTAGGAGAACAAAACAAGATTTATACACACAATACAACATATCGAACATGACTGGGCCATATAACCCCCGTGTTTCTCCTAGATATTTCTAGAGTTATATATTGCCCAAGATTTTGATAGTTGGTTATTTAACTATCAAATAAAAAAACTATCCAATGATATATTTAATTCCATATGGGATCCACTACGACTCTTTAATTAATCTTTATTAATTAAATACTTCACCAAAATATTTATATACTTATCTCACCGGTATAAGTATATCCTTAAACCATTTTACTTTCTATACATGGAAGCCTTTACCATATAATTATACAATGGTATAAAAATATTCACAAAACATTTAAGAAAGATTTCTTATTCTCAAAATCATACTAAATGGATCAAAAATAATGTCATTCAAAAACAGTGTTTACTATAAATCCTAAACCATGGATTCTTCTGTATTAAGTATGGAAAATGCTTCCATACCACCAAAATTAAGAAGGATTTTTTATTTTATTTTTCATAAACTTGATTTCTATGATTGATCCAATTTACATGAAATCAAAGTTTTATAAACCTAAAACTTCTTTCCCAAATTCCAAGATCTCTTTCCAATTTATAACTTTAACAAACGCTTCATAAAAATAATTCTCTTTATAAAACAATCTATTATTTTAACCACTTTTTATTTAATAAATTAATTACCTTTAAAATATCATTAGAAAATAATTAATTAACTTTAAAACATGATTAATAAATAAATAATTAACTTAAACACTATTTAGATAATAATTTATAATTATTAAATGATTGACTAGCTTAAAATATCATTAAAAAATAATTAATTAAGTTTAAAATATTATTAATAAAATAATTAATAACTTTAAAATAACTTTATCTATAAAAATTTAATTATCTCTAAACACTTTATTTATAAATAACTAATTAACTTAAAACCATTATTAAATAATTAGTTAACTCAAAAATATTATTAGCATTTCAAATAACAATAACTTACCCATTTAAATATAAGAAACGCTTTACTTTAAAATATTGTGAAGTTAAAGTAAATTTTAAATCCATTTCCCTTCAAAACTTGAAAAGAGGCTCAGCGACCCCAATGGCACTTAAACAACTACCACTTATCCCAGTCCAACATTCCCAGACATATCGCCGATAATTACATAAGCAACATATACATAATTAACAATCGCAGATAACACATCATTTATCCTAGTCAACTGGCATATAAATAAATGGCCAAATTAATACAATAGCAAAGCAGGGATTTGTTCTGCTGAATAGACGTCTAAAATAATCTACTTAATTTGTTCATAGTAGAACAGTGTTTATTCTGCTAAACAGATGTCATTAATGAAGTAATATTAATTAACTTCGTTATTATCCAAAATAACAATAATTATATCCAGTTAGGAATAATTTCTCATTAAACTATACTTCAACAAAACTTTCAACTAATTTTAACAAAGTGTCATACTCGCCAATACGGGTTTAACGCAAAGTTTCGCGGGTAAAACGAATTTCATATGGATTCGTTATGGTTTTTCAGAGTTCCAATTTTCTTTATTTACCAAACAAATTTACTTACATATTTAAATCTACCCATAACTCTCCCCGCAAGCCTAAGGCCCAATAACCTAAAACAATACAAACTCCTTCTTCCTAAAGTTATTTCCACAAATTCGAATCCCAAATAAAAAAACTATAGCCAAAAGAACTTACACATGCGCATGCATGAGTGCACGTGCTCCACCACCACCGGCCTTTGACCGCCACCTCGCCCCACCCGCAAACTCCACTTGCCTCCCGGCATCTCCCCCGACCCATCTCCACCGATCAACCGCCCCAAAATCTGACCTTAAAACCCAAAATTGAACACGTCTAGGTCACTGATTACCACCAATAGCCAGGGCTCTGACCATCGCCAGACCTCGCCATCAATGGATCACTACTCTTAAGCTCCACCTCCAGGCTAAGCATCATCGAACTCGACATCACCTCATGGCACGCCTAGGCCATTTACGAACCCCAAAGAAAACAGACCCTAAAACCCTAAAGCGAGTTCGGTTGAGTGCCACCGACCATCGACACCCCACAACTACCATCACAACTTCGCCTCAACCCAAGGCTGCTCCAAATCCCATCGCTCCGCCCAAACCCCCTTAGATCATCGAAATTTCATAATTGACCCAAATCTAATCAACTAGCCACCCTATCGCCATCTAACACCCTAAAATCCCATGACTTGTTCTAAAAATCTCGATTTGCTAAGGCAAACGTGACTGTATATTCCATTCGACAAATCGCGCTTAATGAAAAACTGACACGTCTCGACTACTTACTGTTCCCAACTAATGACTCACACAACACTCAATGAAACAACCCCCGATTATTTAAAAAAACTAAAGACTAATATAGACGAATTCCTACTTGGTCGCGTAGGCTAATTTTAACCGGTTTGAGTGCTATTGATATTTAAATGAGAGGGAAGGAGTTTGTTATCAAATAAATAAAGAGCAATAAGAAGAAGGAAAGAAGAGGTGGTGCATTTACATTAAGGTTATTTCTCAATTTTTAAATTAAATATCAAATAAAAATGTGATTTTTAACCAATTATAAACATGAGTGATATATCAAAACCACAACCAATACTATTAACAATTTATACAATATTCAAAATATTCAAACAAGGAGTAAAGATCTCACTTTCACCGTGATTGAAGATGTAAATTCAAGCTTCTTATCCTAATATCCAAACCCCTTAGCTACTACTACACTATTTATCTTCAATTTTATGTTTTAAAAAGATGATCTTTACTAGCTTAAGAATAGTAGAGGAGAAAAATGAAACTAAGAAATGGAAAAAATGAAAAAGAAAATGAGACAAGAGAGTCACTTTTATAAATGCATAAAAATAAAAATAAAACAAAAGACCTTAATACCCTTAATTATTATTTTCATATTTTCTATCTTTTCCCTAAGCCACCCAAGTACAAAGCATTAGAAAATATGGTGGTTTATAGAAGGGTTCATGTACCACTGTTTACTTCTACACCTAAGGAATCTTAGGATTTAAAATCAAATTTCACATCCATCTTTCCAAATTTATTTAAACATTTCATTTACATATATAAATTTACCTAACCATTTAAATATATTATGGATTTTAGGGTAACCCTTGTACCTTTGTTAATTCACATACTTAAGGAATCTTTTCGTTTCAAATTCATCATTTCATTTAAAATTTAAATATAATTTATATTTATAAATCTTATAATCCTTATTTTATTTACACATTACAAAATAAAAATGTTTTGAACATTTAATTGTTTTTTTTTAATTTTATACAAGGTTGTTACAACTTCCATAACTTGTCATTCGATAAAAAGCTGAAAATCTAAAAAGCGTGTTTCGGTCACATTTTTAGTTTTTCGCCAAACTACTTATGTAAGAAAAATTCAAAAATGAATTTTCTTCCATTAGTTATTAATTAAAAGAGGGTTACTTAATTATTAAAACCATAAATTGAATATTTAAAATTAAATATTCCCAAATTAAATCGATAAAATTCCGGGTCATTACACTAAGTCTCATCTAAGGCCAGTACTCGTGTCTCTTATATTTTGTATTATTCTAAACCTGCTTTGATACCAACTGTAATACCCCACCTCTATACCCATATTAAAGAGTAATATAGGGTAATACTGTCTGATAATACATAGAATGAGGCAATATTGGGCTATCACACATGAATGTCCCTTGGGCTAACACTGATACGTATTTCATAATCATATACTACTCAACTATTCGTACTTGGTATTCGCACAAAGCAATAAACATGTGTGTTTCGAAGATACAACAATACATAATATAAAACAAATAATAAAGAACATATAGTCATCAATGCAATGATGATATATAATGGGAAATATACGTAGTATATGTTCAACATATATCTCATATCTCAAAAACAAATACCAACATGAATGTGTAATCACAAATACAAATCTATACACTACTGGACTAATTAATATCCTAGCTTCCAAGCTATACCCAACAACTACAAGCCGGTTACTTCGTCCCTAAACCTGAAATGTCTTGGATTTACCTGGACATTATATAAATAACAAGGCTCAGACTATGTCTATAATGTAGATATCAATATATCATAATAACTGGCGTGATATAAAAATATATCTCAAAAATGAGATATAAACATCTCTAACACAACGGCATACCTCAAATGATGCATAAGAGTCATCACCCATAAAAGTAAAGCCAAGCTTTCTATCAAGTGGTATAATATCAAAAGGGGTGAAATATCCACACATTCAACCATCATCAATACATAAAAATCATCAAACACCATTTGGCATGCACATAGAAATGCTCAAGATTATCTCTCGGATAATCAAATAGTAGACATACACGGGATCTGTCATACTCGACATACAAAGCAACTAACAATCAAGCATCCAGGTCAAGCACAAGAAAGACATGCCCTCAGCAGCCTAATTATCTCCTAGATAACCGTTTAACAGGTAAGTGTGGGGTCATATAAATTCATGAACTCTCGGTCCGATGAATCCACACACTGGCTCTCAGCCGCACACAATAATGATAGTACTATAGAGGTGTAATCTCGGTATCATATGTGACTGTAACCATATAGGAGACCGAAAGCTCTCAGCATACTCCAGGAGCCTTCCTCGCATGCTCTCAGCGTTACTCCTATAGTCTTTAGTTACCGTGATGGCTATTGTGACCAAATATCCATCAGGTGCAAGTATACACTATGCAATAGTCATGACCCTGCAGGTACTCCATTGGCAACAGAACGCCTGCCTATTTGGCATGGGGGAAGTGGATCTTAGCCATACACATTAAAATGGTATGTCACTAACTCAGGAAGCGAACCCGCAATCAAGCCGCTAGGATGGATACTAACCTAATTTGGTTTTACTCCTCGTCATATAATAGGAGTATACTACTCAGTCGATAAATAAATATATATATATATATATATATATATATATAGCTCTTAGCCTATTAACTCTCAATTGGCTACCTTTATGTAACAATCTCATATAATACCCCGTATTTCCTTATATAAGTGATTACTTACAAAAAGTAATCGAACATATATCAGCTCAGGCGTCCCTTACCACCTGGTGTTACTCACCCATTCACTTAATGCCCATAAATTGCATTCATCGTCACATAATTATTCTATATGATGAGTCAAACGAGTAACCGGAAAAATATTACCAAACGTCCCACACCGCTTGGTGTTACTAGTGCATTTACTCAAAATTCTCACGATATAGAATTCCATAAAAATCACATACTTCAACTATTTATTGATTCAAAATGGTTTTATTATAATATTTCTATTTTCAAAATCTTCAATTTAATTTCGAAAAGAATAATATTAATTTTAATGTGGCTATAAATAAATTCATATTCTTTACTAAAACCTATATTTGGAACCTCTTATGTAATTTTAGGAAGTTCATATTCTAAACATTCATTCCATTTCTAATCCCTTATACCAAAGAAATTTTATATTCCTAATAAGGATTTTCAACTAAAATAATTCCCAAAACTGTAATATGATATTCCAAAACCAATATGTATAACCCTCATTTACATTTCAAATCATTTTAAAACTTTTTTTATTGAAAAGTAAGTCATCAAACTATAATTCTATTTTATATAATACCTTTCCAAAATAATTCAATTCCTTTTATATAAAATTATTAAACTCAAAAATATATTACTTTCAAAAATTCACTTAACAATATATATAGTAAATCATATAGATAATAATTCACATACAATGAATAAATTGCATTCAACTTAGTATTACTTCAAAATATTAGTTTATAAACTTCTAATTTTTTATTTATTTATTTTATTGCAAGGATAGCCGGTTTTATAGTGGTCTGTCCACTTCCATTTCACTTCTAATTAAAAGCTTCGGAGATGTAGAAATAATGGGGACTAGAGTTAGCTGCCACATCCATTTCATTTCTTTATCTCTTTTCCTAATTCGCACCTCTCCATTTCTTTCCCTTTCAACCGATTTCATCTAAGCTCTTCGCTTCCTCCTTTTTTCTCTTTGTATTCCCCAGTTTCCCTTTGGCATCACGTTCCATCCTACATCTTCTGACATCACATGCTTCCTCTCTGTATGGCTTTTTAGATCTATGCATCCACTCGACATTTTCCTCATTAGCCTTGCATTTTGTCATCTCTGTGCTAGAAGTCCAGTGTGTGCTAGAATGACCCTGAAGCTGATGCCTATTCTACCTAGCTACCTTCGCACTAGCTTCCATTGTTTGGACTTTTTGAGGTTGTAAGGCTATCACTGTAAATGGGTAGGTACTATTTTGGGTTCTTGTCTGCTAATGCGTTTATCTTGGGATGATCTAGTTATATATAGTTAGACTTTGTGCTTGGTGTTATTGTTTGGTGCTGAATGCCTATGACAGTTGCTTAGCCTTTCTGTTTGCTTGTGCTAGCTCCCCTATCGAACACTGCTTTATCTCTTACATCCACTTTATCTTAATCACCATAGGGACTGCTTTTGCAGTGAGTTGTGTTTGTAATTTGTTGTTGTTATCATTTTTTATGGACAACGTAGTGTTGTGGCGCTTTGGGTTCTTTTGGACTAAATGGTTCGAGCATGTGATTAGTTATCTTGGTCTGGTTTGATCTTGGTATACTTTCGGTATATTGCTTTTGGTTTGCATTGTTATCCCGCCTTTTGGCAAGGCCGTGACACCAAAAAGTTGATTGGAAAACTAAAGACAGTTCGTCGTAAAAGTTCTTTATACACTGTTTAACCATGGATATCGATGAATTTTGTCCAAGCCTGGATCAGGCTACATTTGATAGGACATGACAAACAAAGCCATGAAAGCCAGCGTTTCAAATTTCAGGTTAATCGGAGTTCGTATGAATGAGATATGATCGATACAAGTTAGAGAAAATACACTGTTCGTATCCATGGAGGAAGGTTGGATTTCGAATCGATCTAGCTCGACTCGATCAGCAGCATGACGACGATCTGTTCGAATCGATCTGGTTCAAGTCGAACCTTGGCCATGCTGTTCGAATCCATCAGGTTCGTATCCATCGGAATAGCATCGCCTTAATCCATTCGAACCCAGTTTTGTATAGTTCAAATCCATCAAGTTCATATCCCCCTTCATATCCTCGTTCGTACCGATCAGTTCCCCAAGTACTGCTTCGCATCGATCAGTTTCGTATCCATCTTCAACCACTATTTCGAATCGATCAACCCCACGCCCATGCATACTGCAAATCAATACGAGGCGTATGTAGTTGATTGATTCAAACCCGGGAAAGAGTGGTGAAACTCATGGATACGACGCGGCCAACTCGGAGAGAAAAGAGGATCGGCACGAGAAGGGCGTGCCACATCACCACATTGTCACATGCGCAATCGATTCGACATGGACTGATTCGAACTAATGGATTCGAACCAGCCAGCCATCGAGCAATTTCAACTCGTATCGATCATATCTCCCAAACCATAAATCCAAATGCCATGAAATTTTCACAGCAGCTTCCATACAAGGTAAAGAATGTTCCCACCAAGTTTCAGCTCGATTGGACTAATTCTTGATCGATACGAAATGAATTTGTATCGATCATAGATCGAGTCAAAACTCGGTGGAATTGGTCGCGTGGGCCCCCTCACGTGCCTGAAAAAGTCTCCCAAAGTTTGAGCGTGATCTCAGCCTCCTACGCCTATAAATAGCCCCATGAAGCCTACAAAAAGGAGATCTTTTTGGCGATTCAACGTCCAGACTCTGTCGGATCCAATTCTACATCTTATCATTGCTGTTGTATTTTAATTTCAGAGCTATCATCAATTGTAATCTGCTAAAACAGATTGAAGTTATCAAGTGAATCAATAAAATCATAAGCTTTAGAGTGGACGTAGGCAAGATCGCCGAACCACTATAAAATCTGTATTGTTTGCTGCTGTTCTTTTCAGTTTTCTGAGTGTTCTTCACTTTTGTTTCTCTGCATATTTGTTATCTGTGAATTGTGATTGCGTACTGGTGCTTTCAACGACTATCGGGTGTTTGTGACTGTAACGACCCGTATTTTTAACGGATCGACAAGTTCGACAGAATTTGGAATTTTAGAGTTTTTGAGCCATTTCAGATTTTAGGCGAAAATGGCTAAGTACTGAGTCGTGACTGAGTTATCTGATGAGTCGTATCTGAGTCATCTGATGAGTCGTACCCAGGTTTTCTGATGAGTCGTGGACGAGTTAAGGGATGAGTCGTAGCCTTTGTGATGAGTCGTATACGAGTTAGTAGTTGAGTCGTCTAACCAAGTGAGGCGTGCGCATTTGAGTCGTAGACAGGGGGTCTGGTGAGTCGTAGGCGCATGCTATAAGTCGGAGACGACTTAGGAGATAGCTGGTTTATCGTGAGTTATAGGCTGAAGTGTGTTAAGTCGATGAGTCGTAGGGCTTTGAGTCGTGAGTCATAAACGACTCATGGAGACAGACGAGATAGGGATTTCAGCTATAAATAGGAGAGTTTCTCTTCATTTTTGGGATCCGAATTTTGAAGCGACGAAGTGCTGCCATTTTGAGAGCTCGACTTCTACACTTCTTCACTTCTTTTCTCCACTCTAATCTAGTGCTTCCTTCCATCCAAATCAAAGATCAAGATTGAAGATTCAAGAGCTAAAGTTGAAGATCTTCATCTTTTCAAGAGAGATTTCTTCGTTTGAAGCGGATTCGTGATAGATCAAGCTTGATCCCTTGCTGTCCAGATCTGAAGCGTGTTGATTAGAGGTTGTTTAGGTGATTTGGTGAGTGGTGATTATCTCTCACACGGATCCAAAGGAGTATATCGGATCGTTGGCTCGATTTGGTGTTAAATAGAGATTTCCATGCATTTTCTTCATCCTAAGTGTAGATCCATATAGATCCATTGTTCATGATGATGTTACATCCATTTTATCATATGTTAACCTATGCAAGTTCATTCATCAAGTTTGTAGAGATATAATCCATGTTTTCATGCTTATTGGACTTTCAACTCTTTAATTACGAAAATGCCATTATTGTTATAATTGTCTACTTAGATCATTCTTGAATGATTGATTTCTTGGATTGATGTTTGATTTGATTGATTGTTATGAATTAGATGATTGATGGTTTGATTTAGACTAAAGACGATTCAAAAGCTAAGGGGAAGGCTCTTGAATTGGGAAAGCTGCTCGTGGCATATATAGCGGGATGATGAAGCTCTTATGCATAGATTTGATGATGTGATGTTGAGATGAGACTTCGCGAGGATGTGATGAAGCGAGGCAATCATGTGATGAAGACTTGGTCTAATCCAGACGGGATCATTCCAAGCATGTTGATAACTCGGTGATATGATTCGAGTTGAAGATAATGAATGGATATGAGAATAGTTCGAGGAGGATGACTAGGAGGCTTGGATAGCATCGTTGTTGAAGGTTCTAGCATGCTCTAAGCAAGAGTACGTTTGGGCAGATTCGATAGTCCCAACGGCCAACTGTTGATGGTCGAGTACTCTGGGCAGATTCGATAGTCCTAGGCACAGGCTGCGACGACATGCGGGAGTTATGTCTAGAACCGGGGTTTCCATTAGCCCTTGACGGACGGCTGAAAGAATGTGCCGGTCATTCAATTAACGGTGATATCGAAGCAATGATAACAGTGATAGCCAGAGTCATGGATGTTTGGTTGTATCGTCATTCGGACTCAAGAGCGGTATTTTCTGGGTGCTTATCTGATTTAGGCCTTGGTACTTGGAAAACATCGCTCTTGACTCGAGTGATAGTAGCTTTATTTTAAATTGTATGCTCTGCTATGTTTGCTTCTGCTTAGTGTGTGTCTGGGGGCTATCACTGTAGAATGAGGTTGGAGTGGGAGGGTTGTATTCCTATTCCTTTTCCTTTATGCTCTTTTGGTATGTTGTTAGTTAATTTACTGCTCACTAAGACTGTTGTCTGACTCAAGGCTTTATGTTTAATTCTTATTGCCTTGGGCTGTTCGTCCATTTTGGGACGGGCAGACTAGGTAGCAGGTGACAGGTGCTGTTCTCTTCTCACGATGCTGATATCGAAGACGAGCTAGAGGGTTGCATATTATCTTCTTATTATATGTACTGGATATTCCGCTGTTTTGTATTCTCTGAGAGATATGTAGTGAGGCTGGATGTATTGACTATGTGGATGTTTGTATTCAACTATTAAGGAGTTTTATATGATGTCATTTTGTTCTGTAAAGCTTCACTATACATATGTTCTATTGTATTTTGTCCATGCGCTGTGAGTAATACGATATATTCTGTTGTTTTAAATCTTACCTTGACAATCATCCATGGTCGCCTGGCACACTTTACAGCGCACTGTCTCTAGATTCGGTGCAGGGGTCATGGGCGGTCGTCACATTTGGTATCAAAGCATTGGTTAATCGATTTTACCCAACGCTCGCTGAAGTAACCACGTATGAGAGACGTAATTGTATTTTGATGGATGAATACTATATATAATATAGTAGCTTAGTAGAGTTTGAGTCCTTTATGCAGTTGTTTCTCTAGATGTTCTAATCATTCCTTTTTATAGATATTGAGAATGAGTCGAAGAGGGAGACCAGCTGCTAGGGAAGGCCGTGCTACTGAAGAGACTGCTGATTATGCAGCCATGTTCGAAGCTATGATGACTTCGATCATGAGGAGGATTCCAGTCCCAGGGGCGGCAGTTGATGTTGGAGTTCAAGTCCAAACTCCGAAACCAGTGGATTTTGCTAAGTTGTGCAAGGATTATACTGCTCTTGGAGGGAAGGTTTTCTTGGGAACAGAATCAACTATTGAGGTCCAGAGGTGGATAGATGCTTGTAGAAGGATCTTTGGTGATTTGGGAATTGATGATGCAACTAAGAGGAAGTTGGCATCAAGGCAGCTTCAAGGGAGAGCTTCTGATTGGTGGAACTCTATTACCATCGATACTCCGGAGGAAGAGATTACTTGGGAGCAATTCCAAGTCAGATTTGAAGCTAAGTTCATTTCTACAGCTCAGAAGTCTGTTCTGTTCAAGAGGTTTGTGGAGCTCAAGCAAGGTGGAAGATCAGTTCTTGAGTATGTTTCTAAGTTTGAAGCTTTGTCCAAGTATGCTCGGTCATATATTGAATCTGCTTATCAGAAGAATGAGAAGTTTGTGACCGGCTTGGATAGTTATCTTGGAAGGCAGTTGGTGGATCATTTGGACGATTCATTTGAGAAGCTTGTGGAGAAAGCTCTCAGGCATGAGAGTCTGTTTCCTAAAGATGGATCTGGTGTTGCTGTGACCAGGGAAGAGTCTAAACCCCAGCAGGGTGGAAATAAGAAGAGGAAGCAGCAGCAGCAGAAGGGTAAGGATGGCCAGAAGAAGCCGAAAGGCGAGGTGACTTGCTACAACTGTCAGCAGAAGGGCCATTTCTCGAAGGATTGTAAGAATCCTAAGGTGCCGATGAAGTGTCACAACTGTGACAAGCCGGGACATTTCAGGAAGAATTGTCCAAAGCCGAGGAGGGACAGGCAGATTGTGCAAGCTTATGCTTTGGGAGCTGTTCCGTCGTCTTCAAAAGCTCCTACTGCTGAAGAGAAGGGGAAGAGTGTGGTGGTTCAAGGTACTCTTTTCCTATGTGGTATTCCTGTTAGAGTTTTGTTTGATACTGGAGCGTCGCATTCATTTGTTTGTAGTGAACTCGTAGGCCGGTTAGGTTTGGAACCGGATATTGTTGATAGGCCATTGGTTGTGACTAATCCAGTTGGGGGTTCGTCTTGATTGTGTATGTTATGCCGTGGTCTAGTTGTGTCGAGTTATGGTTGCTCTTTTGTTTGTGATTGCTTTGTTCTGAACTTTGCGGGGTTCGGAATTATTTTGGGTATGGACTGGCTTAGGAAGTATGCGGCTAAGGTTGATTGCGAGAGGTTGGAAGTGACAGTCGAGAATGTGGAGGGGCGAAAGGTTGTAATACGATGTAAGCATGAGGAAGGCGTCTTCATGAGCTTCATGTATTTGCTGGTTGTTCCACGGGATGGACTGTCATCGGTGCCAATCGCTAATGGATTCGAGGATGTCTTTGACGAAGTCAAAGGGTTGCCGCCGCATAGAGAGATCGAGTTTCGAATAGATCTAGTAGAAGGAGCCAGACCTGTTGTGATGCCTCTTAGGCGGATGGCACCTAGGGAACAGCAGGAGTTGAGGGTGCAAGTTGATGACCTTTTACAGAAAGGATTCATTCGGCGTAGTGTGTCCGAGTGGGGTGCACCAGTTGTGTTCGCAACCAAGGCAGATGGGTCGTTGAGATTGTGTGTGGATTATCGTGAGCTGAATAAGGTGACTAAGAAGAACAAGTATCCATTGCCGAGGATAGATGACTTGTTTGATCAGCTTCACGAAGCTAAGGTGTTTTCTCAGATGGATTTGGCAACGGGATTTCACCAGTTGAGAGTAGCTAAGGATAGTGTGCCGAAGACTGCTTTTAGGACACCATCCGGTTTCTTTGAGTGGCTGGTAATGCCGTTTGGATTGACTAACGCGCCAGCATATTTTATGGATCTTATGAATAGAGTGTTCAGAGATCTGTTGAACAAGTTCGTACTTGTGTTCGTGGATGACATTCTGATTTATTCCAGAACGGAAGAGGAGCACAAGACGCACTTGCGTATTGTTTTGGAGATCTTACGGAAACATCAGCTGAAGGCTAAGTTTTCGAAGTGTCACTTCTGGAAGAGTGAAGTGAGGTTCTTAGGCCATGTGATTTCTGGAAGTGGAATAGCGGTTGATCCCGCTAAGGTGGCAGCAATCCAGGATTGGGTTAGACCTAAGAATGCATCTGATGTGAGAAGTTTTCTTGGATTAGCAGGATATTATCGACGGTTTATCAAAGACTTCTCCAAGGTAGCTGCACCGTTAACAGGATTGACGAAAAAGAACCAAGTGTTCAGTTGGGATGCTAAGTGTGAGCAAGCTTTCGGAATCCTGAAAGAGCGATTGACGAGTGCTCCTGTTTTGACTATTCCAAGTGGGAATGATGAGATGGTGGTTTACACTGACGCATGTGGTACTGGACTTGGAGCAGTACTGATGCAGAAGGATAAAGTTGTTGCGTATGCCAGTCGACAACTGAAGCCGCATGAAAGGAATTACCCAACTCATGATTTGGAATTGGCGGCGATTGTATTTGCTCTGAAGATGTGGAGACATTATCTGTTGGGAGTTCGATTCGAGTTGTTTACGGGTCACAAGTCGCTGAAGTATCTTTTCTCCCAAAAGGATTTGAATCTTCGGCAGCAACGTTGGCTAGAGTTTTTGGCATCATATGATTTTGGTATAGCTTATACTCCGGGAAAAGGTAACGCAGTGACAGATGCGTTAAGTCGAAGACATGCAGGATTGGGAGCCATGTTTTCTGAATGGAAGAATCTCGAGTATTTAGCTGGATTTGACTTCAGGCCTAGATGTGAATTGGAACCTGAGATGTTGGCAAACTTATCGATAAGACCTTCTCTTGTGGAAAGGATTGGCGAGAGCCAAAAGCGAGATGATAAGCTTGTCAAGATTATCCGTGAATTGGAATCTGGATTGGATCCAGAAAAGGATAAAGGATTCGAGGTCGATCGAGAGGGTTGGCTTCAGAAGCAAGGACGACTAGTTGTTCCCGATATAGATGAATTGAGGAGTGAAGTTCTGAAGGAAAGTCATCACTCGAAGCTGACAATTCATCCAGGTGGAAATAAGATGTATCGGGATATGAAGAGAACCTACTACTGGGATGGTATGAAGAAGGATGTTGGAAATTTTATTTCCAAGTGTATGAACTGCCAATTGGTGAAGGCCGAACAGAAGAAGCCAAGTGGATTGCTTCAGCCATTAGAAGTTCCTACATGGAAGTGGGAACAAGTGTCGATGGATTTTATCGATGGATTGCCTAGAACCAGGACGGGAAACGAAGGAATTTGGGTCATTGTGGATCGTCTGACTAAGAGTGCACGATTCATTCCTGTTCGATCGACTAGGACTGCATCGAAGTTGGCTGAGTTGTATGTTAAGTGGATAGTTCGTTTTCATGGTATTCCGAAGAGTATAGTGAGCGATCGAGACCCATTGTTCACTAGTGGATTTTGGAAGAGCTTTCAGGAAGTCTTGGGAACCGAGTTGTGTTTGAGTACAGCTTATCATCCCCAAACAGATGGTCAGACCGAGAGAGTCAACCGAGTTTTGGAAGATCTTCTCAGAGCATGTGTTTTGGACTTCGGAGGATCATGGGAAGATCACCTTTATTTGGTGGAGTTTGCGTACAACAACAGTTACCAGTCAAGCATTGGTATGGCACCGTATGAGGCATTGTATGGAAGGTCGTGTAACTCTCCGACATGTTGGTTGGAAACTGGAGAAAAGCTGATGCTTGGGCCAGAGATGATTCGTCAGACTTCAGATTGTATAGAAATCATTCGGCAACGAATGAAGGCAGCCCAAGACCGTCAAAAGAGTTATGCTGATAAGCGTCGAAAGGATTTGGAATTCAACGCAGGAGATATGGTTTTTGTGAAGATTTCTCCACTAAAGAATGTTATTCGATTCGGGAAGAAAGGAAAATTGATTCCGAGATTTGTTGGACCATTCCCGATCATCGAGCGTATTGGAAAGCTCGCCTATAGGTTGGAGTTACCTGAGAAGATGTCTGGTGTGCACAATGTTTTTCATGTATCATATCTACGGAAGTATGTGCACGACTCGAATACAGTGGTTTTTGCTGATAGCTGTGAAGACTTCGAAGTTGATCTAGTCGATAGAAGACCTCGTAAGCCGCTTCGTGTTGTTGAAACCGACACGAAACAGCTTAGGAGGAAGGTAGTTAAGTTGCTCAAGATACAATGGAGTGACGATGATAACGACTGTACGTGGGAGGTGGAAGAGAGGATGAAAGCAGCTCATCCCGAACTCTTCAAGGTATGGCCCTAAGGTATCGTATCATCTAACAACATTGTAACTTGTTCTAAGTCTTAGAATTCTGTACGCTAAGCTAGAATTGGATGCATGGTTTGCTGGTTGTTATGGTTGGTAGGCGTACAGAATAGTCTTCGATTGCTTTGTTTGTTTGGAATTTCGGGGGCGAAATTCCTAAGGGGGAGAGAATGTAACGACCCGTATTTTTAACGGATCGACAAGTTCGACAGAATTTGGAATTTTAGAGTTTTTGAGCCATTTCAGATTTTAGGCGAAAATGGCTAAGTACTGAGTCGTGACTGAGTTATCTGATGAGTCGTATCTGAGTCATCTGATGAGTCGTACCCAGGTTTTCTGATGAGTCGTGGACGAGTTAAGGGATGAGTCGTAGCCTTTGTGATGAGTCGTATACGAGTTAGTAGTTGAGTCGTCTAACCAAGTGAGGCGTGCGCATTTGAGTCGTAGACAGGGGGTCTGGTGAGTCGTAGGCGCATGCTATAAGTCGAAGACAACTTAGGAGATAGCTGGTTTATCGTGAGTTATAGGCTGAAGTGTGTTAAGTCGATGAGTCGTAGGGCTTTGAGTCGTGAGTCGTAAACGACTCATGGAGACAGACGAGATAGGGATTTCAGCTATAAATAGGAGAGTTTCTCTTCATTTTTGGGATCCGAATTTTGAAGCGACGAAGTGCTGCCATTTTGAGAGCTCGACTTCTACACTTCTTCACTTCTTTTCTCCACTCTAATCTAGTGCTTCCTTCCATCCAAATCAAAGATCAAGATTGAAGATTCAAGAGCTAAAGTTGAAGATCTTCATCTTTTCAAGAGAGATTTCTTCGTTTGAAGCAGATTCGTGATAGATCAAGCTTGATCCCTTGCTGTCCAGATCTGAAGCGTGTTGATTAGATGTTGTTTAGGTGATTTGGTGAGTGGTGATTATCTCTCACACGGATCCAAAGGAGTATATCGGATCGTTGGCTCGATTTGGTGTTAAATAGAGATTTCCATGCATTTTCTTCATCCTAAGTGTAGATCCATATAGATCCATTGTTCATGATGATGTTACATCCATTTTATCATATGTTAACCTATGCAAGTTCATTCATCAAGTTTGTAGAGATATAATCCATGTTTTCATGCTTATTGGACTTTCAACTCTTTAATTACGAAAATGCCATTATTGTTATAATTGTCTACTTAGATCATTCTTGAATGCTTGATTGCTTGGATTGATGTTTGATTTGATTGATTATTATGAATTAGATGATTGATGGTTTGATTTAGACCAAAGACGATTCAAAAGCTAAGGGGAAGGCTCTTGAATTGGGAAAGCTGCTCGTGGCATATGTAGCGGGATGATGAAGCTCTTATGCATAGATTTGATGATGTGATGTTGAGATGAGACTTCGCGAGGATGTGATGAAGCGAGGCAATCATGTGATGAAGACTTGGTCTAATCCAGACGGGATCATTCCAAGCATGTTGATAACTCGGTGATATGATTCGAGTTGAAGATAATGAATGGATATGAGAATAGTTCGAGGAGGATGACTAGGAGGCTTGGATAGCATCGTTGTTGAAGGTTCTAGCATGCTCTAAGCAAGAGTACGTTTGGGCAGATTCGATAGTCCCAACGGCCAACTGTTGATGGTCGAGTACTCTGGGCAGATTCGATAATCCTAGGCACGGGCTGCGACGACGTGCGGGAGTTATGTCTAGAACTGGGGTTTCCATTAGCCCTTGACGGACGGCTGAAAGAATGTGCCGGTCATTCAATTAACGGTGATATCGAAGCAATGATAACAGTGATAGCCAGAGTCATGGATGTTTGGTTGTATCGTCATTCGGACTCAAGAGCGGTATTTTCTGGGTGCTTATCTGATTTAGGCCTTGGTACTTGGAAAACATCGCTCTTGACTCGAGTGATAGTAGCTTTATTTTAAATTGTATGCTCTGCTATGTTTGCTTCTGCTTAGTGTGTGTCTGGGGGCTATCACTGTAGAATGAGGTTGGAGTGGGAGGGTTGTATTCCTATTCCTTTTCCTTTATGCTCTTTTGGTATGTTGTTAGTTAATTTACTGCTCACTAAGACTGTTGTCTGACTCAAGGCTTTATGTTTAATTCTTATTGCCTTGGGCTGTTCGTCCATTTTGGGACGGGCAGACTAGGTAGCAGGTGACAGGTGCTGTTCTCTTCTCACGATGCTGATATCGAAGACGAGCTAGAGGGTTGCATATTATCTTCTTATTATATGTACTGGATATTCCGCTGTTTTGTATTCTCTGAGAGATATGTAGTGAGGCTGGATGTATTGACTATGTGGATGTTTGTATTCAACTATTAATGAGTTTTATATGATGTCATTTTGTTCTGTAAAGCTTCACTATACATATGTTCTATTGTATTTTGTCCATGCGCTGTGAGTAATACGATAGATTCTGTTGTTTTAAATCTTACCTTGACAATCGTCCATGGTCGCCTGGCACACTTTACAGCGCACTGTCTCTAGATTCGGTGCAGGGGTCATGGGCGGTCGTCACAGTGACCAATTTTGGTGAAAACATTTTGGTGCTTTCACTGAGAAGGCTAATTCAGGAGTTCTATCATCAATTGAGTTGAATTTGAAGACTTAAGAGCCCAGGTCTGAAAAGCTATGACGAGACAAACAAGTAGAAGGCAGAGACCAGAGCAAAGTCAGCATGAAGGAAGTTAAGAGGCTTCCTCGGGGGCAAACCAAGCATCGATCTTCATCACCAGGGATGAGATGGAGACAATGATGAATAGAGAGGAGGAAATGATCAAGAATTTGCTTCAACAAATTGGACAACTTAGAGTGCAAAACCAAGGAACAACCAGAATCCAGAACGGAGCAGGACCATCTGGCGCAGCGCCGGAGCTGGGGGGCATACACTTAGAGCATGTTGATCCAATCTCGGGAAGAGATTCAGGGACATCCGAGCAACCTGGTGGCAATAGAGGGATGAACGCTTAGCTAGGGGGGCAGAATGCAGATGACACTCAAAGATCACAGCTTGACGATAACGACAGGTTGGCAGAGATGGTCAGACGGGCTATGAGAGGCGGACTAGTAAACAGAGATCTTGAAGACGTGAATAGGAGTCCTTTTTCTCCTGCGATTAGGTTGGCTAGGAACCCACCAGAATTCAAACTGCCAACAGTGGAAAGGTATGATGGGAGGACGGACCCTGTGGTCCATCTAACGAGGTATATAAGGCACATGGAAGTGTTGGGGGCATCACAGAAGTCATGGCCCGGTGCTTCCCATTGTATTTGACAGACATAGCAGCTTTATGGTTCAGACAGCTAGAGAGCGGCTCCATTGGGACATGGACCGATTTGATTGAGAAATTTATGAGGCAATTCAGGGTTCACATTTCAAGGCCCAAGAATGTGATGAGTTTGGCAATGCTAAAGTAGAAAGCTGGAGAGTCTTTGAGGAATTTCTTGACACGGTTCAATGCGGCAGCAGCATCGGTGGATCGGCCAGATCCATCCATGGTTATGATGGCAGCTGTGTCCGGAATAGCTGATGGCACAGAATTCAAAAATTCATTAACTAAGGATCCGCCTATGGATCTAGGAGATTCTATCACGAGGCAGAAAATTTTTTGCGATTGGAAGACGCTAATGCTGAAAGAGAAGAAGGAGAGGGAATAGAAGTTTATGCACTTAAAGACAAAAAGCCTTTTGAAAAGGATTCAGACCAGGATAAAAGAAAATGAAAGGCTGAGGACAATGGTGACAGGCCAAAGCGACTGCGGAGAGAGCCACGATTCACCACTTATTTAGAGTTGAATGAGAGTTTAGAGCGAATCTACCAAGATACCCGAGAGCAAGTCCCCTACCGTAGGCCAATATGAAGGGACCCCACTGTTGACGAAAGGCAATCAGACAGATATTGCTTATTCCACGAACTGAATGGTCATAACACCAACAACTGTAGACATCTGAAGGATGAGGTGGAAGGGCACATCAGGAACGGTATGCTACTTCAGTATGTGAGGAGGCGAGCTCCAGCGGTGGAGCCAGAGTGACCACCATCTACATCAGCTAGGGGTGCCCCCGAGCCGGGACACCGTATGATTATCAATTAATTGAAATAACGATGAACAAGTCGTAAACCTCTCACCAACACGGGTAAGTCATTTGCACATGTGCGAGATCACGAACGGTCCATAGGCATGCTCTGAATGACTACTAACCCTATCGTTGTGGGAGTTTACACTTTGACATCCTTTCTTTGCTTTTGTTTCATCTTGATTTGAGCATTTGAACTTGATTCTGTTTAACATTTCTGCTAAAGACTTATTTTCAATAAGAAAAAATGCTACTTGTGATTTCATAACGGCTAAGCCACTTACACATGTACGGAATCGTGAATGGTCCCTAGGCATGCTCTGAGATGGCGATAGACCGTTGCAACAAACAATCCGGGAATTCACCCGAACGTGAAACCTGGTATTGATGATACTAATTCCCTCCCCGGGCACACTCAGTTCGCCTCGAGCGGCACCCGACCGCGAACGGTCATAAATCGCCTCGAACGGCACCCGACCGCGAACGGTCACACTTCATCTATTATAATATTCGATCCCAAACGATCACATTCTGCCTCATGCGACATTCGATCGCGAACGATCACATTCTGCCTCGAGCGACACTCGATCGCGAATGGTCGCAATTCATTTAGTATGATATCCGATCGTGAACGATCACACTTTGCCTCGTGCGGCACCCGATCGCGAACGATCAAATTCTCCCTCGTACGACATATGACCACGAATGGTCACAATCCATCATAATTCGTCTAGAACGACACCCGATCGCGAACGATCACATTTCTGCCTCGTATGGCACATGATCGCGAACGATCATCATTCTTCTGTCCACGTCACCCGACCGCGAACGGTCCCATTTCTTTATTTGCCGCGAACGGCATCCGACCACGAACGGTCCCATTTCTTTATTTGCCACGGACGGTATCCAACCTCAAACGGTCCCATATTACCTCGAATGACATACGGTCGCGAACGATCATCATTCGTGGTCAGGAAAGACTATCAAGTTCTTTACAGGTCAATGATAGGATATGAACATCCAGCTTATGGAACTACAAAACACACTTTCCTATCGCAAGGCATGTTTTGGGGGGCAAATGTTATCCCGCCTTTTGGCAAGGCCGTGACACCAAAATGTTGACTGGAAAACTAAAGACAGTTCGTCGTAAAAGTTCGTTATACACTGTTTAACCATGGATATTGATGAATTTTGTCCGAGCCCGGATCAGGCTACATTTGATAGGACATGACAAGCAAAGCCATGAAAGCCAGCATTTCAAATTCCAGGTTAATCAGAGTTCGTATGAATGAGATATGATCGATACAAGTTAGAGAAAATACACTGTTCGTATCCATGAAGGAAGGTTGGATTTCGAATCGATCTAGCTCAACTCGATCAGCAGCATGATGACGATCTGTTCGAATCGATCTGGTTTAAGTCGAACCTTGGTCGTGCTATTCGAATCCATCAGGTTCGTATCCATCGGAATAGCATCGCCTTAATCCATTCGAACCCAGTTTTGTATAGTTCGAATCCATCAAGTTCATATCCCCCTTCATATCCTCGTTCGTACCGATCAGTTCCCCAAGTACTGCTTCGCATCGATCAGTTTCGTATCCATCTTCAACCACTGTTTCGGATCGATCAACCCCGCGCCCATGCATACTGCAAATCAATACGAGGCGTATGTAGTTGATTGATTCAAACCCAGGAAAGAGTGGCGAAACTCATGGATATGACGCGGCCAACTCGGAGAGAAAAGAGGATTGGCACGAGAAGGGCGCGCCACATCACCGCATTGTCACATGCGCAATCGATTCGACATGGACCGATTCGAACTAATGGATTCGAACAAGACAGCCATCGAGCAATTTCAACTCGTATCGATCATATCTCCCAATCCATAAATCCAAATGCCATGAAATTTTCACAGCAGCTTCCATACAAGGTAAAGAATGTTCCCACCAAGTTTCAGCTCGATTGGACTAATTCTTGATCGATACGAAATGAATTCGTATCGATCACAGATCGAGTCGAAACTCGGTGGAACTGGTCGCGTGGGCCCCCTCACGTGCCTGTAAAAGTCTCCCAAAGTTTGAGCGCGATCTCAGCCTCCTACGCCTATAAATAGCCCCCTGAAGCCTACAGAAAGGAGATCTTTTTGGCGATTCAACGTCCAAACTCTACCGGATCCAATTCTACATCTTATCATTGCTGTTGTATTCGAATTTCAGAGCTATCATCAATTGTAATCTGCTGTAACAGATTGAAGTTATTAAGTGAATCAATAAAATCATAAGCTTCAGAGTGGACGTAGGCAAGATCGCCGAACCACTATAAAATCTGTATTGTTTGCTGTTGTTCTTTTCAGTTTTCTGAGTGTTCTTCACTTTTGTTTCTCTGCATATTTGTTATCTGTGAATTGTTGCGTACTGGTGCTTTCAACGACTATCGGGTGTTTGTGACCAATTTTGGTGCAAACATGCATTTCTTCTAACGAATGCTCCAGCAGCCTACTACTGTTTGTAGTATTTTATTAGTTAAGGTATAACCTGATTTTGATATGAAGCCTTCTTGATGTGTGCAATAATCTTTGGAAGAGCAAAGTAGATAGTGTATCTGTTTTGCATCCAAGCTAGTGTGTTTGGCTAATTAATGTTTTGAGTGTTTATGCTATTGTGAGATGCTTGTTGCAACGCGTTTGAGTGAGTGTTAGTGTGATTGCTATATGCAACTTTGTACTAAGTTTTTGTCTCGTGGGCGTATGTGCCAAAGTTGTCGAGGTTTTCTACCTCACACCTATATTAACTTCCAGTTTATTAAGTTCAATTGAAATTAATTTATCATTTCAAAATATAAATTTTAAATTATCTTTTTATAAAAATCCTTCAAATATTTTATAGCAATAAATAAATAAAAATACATATTCCAAAATTTGCTTATTTAATCAAATCTAGAAAATTGGCACATTCCAAACAATTTCTATTTCCATAATTCCCAAAATTATTCCACTTTTATATTTTCAAAAATTACTCCACTTTTGTACTTTCCATTAATAATGATGTCTTAAAATTAAATAAGAAAAACATTTCAAAATTACCTTTTTATATTTAATACTTTATTTTTTAATCAAAGCTTCAAACTTTATTTCACTTAACCCCTTCTAGTCAATTCAAGTGTCTTTTAGATTATCCAAAAGTGTCTATTTATTATTCAAACAATATATAACGTATGTGCATTCAACATCAACAAATTGTTCATCACAGGTAACCCTTCACATGCATCACAACATCCAACCAATTCAATACAACAATTATAGTGAGGCATGCATAGGGAATTCTATACTAAATATAGTTGCGAGTAAATAAAATTTACTCATCGAAATGATGAACACAAGATCTAATTACAATAATAACTTTTTCCTTCATCAGGCCATCAACTAGACCATTCTCGTAAATACACAACAACTCTTCATCGCCTCAGCCAGTCATGCGCAAAGCACATCGTCATCGGTCTCTTCCTGAAGCCACCAGCCAAGATTGTGCCTTATTCTCCACCTACGCGCGTCAGTCGTCCCATCGCAAGCTCGTGTCACCTCCCAAAATTATCACATCATCACCCTATCGACTAGAAGGAATCCTCAATCGTGCCTCTCTCTCCATCACGTAGGCGCCAACCTCAACGAGCAAGGTCGCGCCTCTCTTCCTTCACCTACATGCGCAAGCAATGGTTACAGCTCCACTACATGTTCACCTCCTCCTACCATGCTTCTTCTGTGCGATTCTTTTTTTTTCACATTGTGTTTTTATGGATCTGAATGATTTTGGATTATTTCATGAATTAGGCTAAAGGGAGAACAAAATGAGGAAACGAGTTCAGTTAAGTGGATGATAGGTTGAAAAGAGAGATCTAGAAGAGATAAGATGGTTAAGGAATGTCCTAGAATACTATTACTTACAATGAGCCCCTTTTTATTTATCTAATTCGGACACTATACTTTCTTTTACCTTTTAATAAATTCCATCATTTATCTATAAATTTACTTCCAATTTAAATTGAACTATTAAATGTTTCACAAAGTATATCTCATAAGTATAAAATATATAAATTTATAAATTATCTATCTCCATTGATTTGTTCATTTTATTAATGTCAAATAAAATTTATTTTCATATATTTCAATCATATAAAAATTATTTACCACACAAAATTACTTTATATTCATTGTAAATATTCATTGTAATTTTAAAATATAAAATTTAAATATTATGTCTGGTTTTGAAATTACAAATCATTTATATTAAGTTTTGCAACATAATTATTTATATGTATGTATGTAATTAGTTTATAAACTTTTACATTTTACAAGTAATGTTTTATAATATACAAATTTGATATTTATTTATATATACATGTATGTTAACAGCACACATGTATATAGTAGGACTAACATGCCCATTGCGGTGTAAATCCCAACATTTATACACGGGCATGTCAAACCATGTATATTGTTTATGTTGCACATGCAATTGCACACTTATGGGCATATGATACATATATTATATTATATTATATATACTTAACAACAAATAATTACTTATTTTATAAATTAGATAAAATATTGATTTTATCTAAAACAAATTTAAATAAGATCTAAATAAAGTTAGACTTCATAGGCCCAATAAGATCAAAATGGAAGAATTTTTTTTCAAATTTACCCATTTACCCCGCTACGTGCTGGACCAGTTTCAACTTATAAATGTTAGGATTTAATTCTATATATATATTCGTCATTTCTATGTGCATTGATTATCTTAAAACATTATTTAATATGTGTATAAATCATATATATATATATATATATATTCAAATAATTTTTGAAACCACATATATATTAAATAAATAATATCAAAACTAGTTTAACTTTGAATATATCAATAAGTTTTAGAATTCAAGTTTTAAATTTTAAATATGTACAAAGACTTATTAGATATTTTTGAAAATTGTCAAAGACTACTAACTCAAATGGCTAATGGTATGACACTCTACACATAGGTTCGAGAGGTCATGGGTTTGAGCCTACGAGACATACAAATGGGTGCTCTGCTTAAATAAAGTACCACTTTGTAATAACCCTACTTCTACGCAATAATAATAAATCAATTTTTTTTGGCAAGGCCAGCCGGTTTTATAGTGGACCGTCCACTTTTATTACGAACGTAATAAAATTGAAGTACAGGAGAAAGGTAAAAGCACCTTAACTACTATGAAAAGTAGAAAATACAGCACAGGTATGTGACAGACAGGCCACATTAACTAAATAAATCACGAAGACTAAGTTTCCTCCAAAGAGGAAGAATCATCATCTTCCACAGGCACCTGGGAAGAATCAAAAGGAACTGTTCCACAAAGACCAGCAAAGGGGCGGAAACGGCTAGCAAGACTAGGATCGTAACCCACAGCAACAGAAGAGTAAATGAAGGAACAATCCCAAGTAGTATCAGCAAGCAAGACAGAATTCTTACTCGCATACAGACCATCCAAATCAAGAACTAAAGAATCACCAGACGGTTTGTAGTAAAGGCATCTAAGATCCAAATGATCATCGGAAACAAATATGAAGTAGGAGTCAGCTACAGGGTTAAACCGCACATCTGAAATGTGATCCACCCAACACCTCTCGGACTCATCCCAAACAACAGGCAAAAGCGGGAGTGCAGAAACTGGAGCAGCTAAGGGAACTGCAGAGGCAGCACAAGGGGTATCAGGAATAGAAGGAGAGGCAGGTCTAGGAACAGGTATAGAATCAGGAGGAGGACCCAGAACTGATAGAGGAACATCAGGAGAGGGGGCAATCTGAGAGGAAGTAACCTTAGGTAACCATTTCCTAGTCGGAGGACGAGGCAGAGGGATCTTCGGAGCAGCCGCGGACGCTACAGAATGTTGGCAGGAAATAGCAAGATGACCAAAGGAGTGACAGGTGGAGCAAATGTCCGGAACCCAACCATAACGAACACGGACGACTGCTACATGCCCGACAGCAAGCTGAACAGGAATAGAAGCAGGGAGAGGCTTAGTAGGAGAAATTTCAATAAGAGCCTTAGCAAACATCAATTTTTCACGTGCTACCGTATTAGCATCAAAACATTTCAATTTACCAACATTACAGGCTAACCAATTCAACCCAATCAGAGGCTGAAGAGCAGACGGAATTTGCGAGAAATAAACCCAAACAGGGATAGAGAGAACCTGTTCACGAGCACTTGCTACAGTAGGTGACCATGGCGTAATAATAAAGGGCCTACCATCAAAAAAGGAAGGCTCGGCCTCAAGAACAAGCCGACGTTCTTCGGAAGAGGAAAACTTTAATTAAAATAAAACATTTGAATTCGATTTTAATAATTATTATTTATGAAAATAAAATTTTACTGAAATAAATTCTATTCAATAAGAGATTTTGTTCTAATGAATTGAATAAATTAATAGATCCTTTTCAATTAATTTATTGAAATGGAATAAAATGTTTTAATTGAATATAAATTATTTTAAAGTGTAAATAATTTTTTTTATATGATCAAAATAGTTGAGAAATAAATCTATTTGTGATAATGCAATGTATGATTAAATAAAAATAAACAAGTATTAAATTAAGAGAACTTGTGTGGTTATCGAAATATATTGCATAAAAAAGTATAAAATAATTTAAATTAAATTGAAAATATTTACAAATTAATAGAAAAGGTTATTGAAAAAGAAAGAAAAAGGAAAAATATACATTAATTAACCAAGCCCAATATGAAAGCCCATTTAAAAATACTTATTCCTTTTTCTTCACCCAATCTCCAACCCTAACCCATACACTTCTATATTTGTTCCCATTATGCCCTAAAACCCTCCTAAAGAATTCTCGAATCAAAATCAGGATTGGAAAAAAGGAACGCGATCGATTGGAAGGCGCGATAGTGGGATAGAAACACGAACGGGGCTGGCGTCGACTTCGACTAGGGGAGGATATGGCATGTGAATTGGGATTGACGAGCAGCTAGTTGCAACCTTGGTGATTAGCATGTGACATGATGCTGGCAGCGTGAAGCATTCACGTGAATTTTAATAGTGGGGAGTCACGACTTGGGTCTCAGATGCTTAAGAAGGGGTTGACGTTGAGGGTGTTGGCTGCGGCAAAGTAGTATAGTGCTGAGCAAATTCATTTTCCTGCATTATTAAGGAAAGTAAATTTATTTACTCATAACTATTATCTAGATTAAAGTTACCTTGCTTGCTTTCAATTGATTGTTGCCTATACGAAGTAAATAGACATAGATTGGTTTGTTAATAGGAATGTATGACATTGTTTAATAGTTGTTTGATGAATTTTTGGTTGGATATTGATGCTAATGTGTTGGAATACAAATGCCTATGGATATATGATATGAATTCAAAAGTGAACATTTTTAAGAAATGTTATATAGAAATTAAATTTTGAAAATTTAAAGTTATAATATTTGGGTTATAATTAAATTATGGATATATACTTATTTTCTTTATAATTATAAAGATTATTTAAATGATTTTTCTTTATAAGAGTATTAAAAAATTATTTTTATGTAATGAGATTATTTCATTGCATTTAAATAAATGTGAAGCTTTGTAAAATAATAACGTTATTTTAAGTGATTTTATTGTAAAGGTTATTTATGTTTATTTTGGAAGTTTGTAGATTTATTTTAAAATAGAATTTCATCATGGTAATCCCTATAAATTATATTTGATTAGTTTATTTGATTATATTTTTTATTTCTCTTTTATTTTATATTGAATTGGATTGTAAATGATTCATCATTGATATGGGTCTGTTGAGTGATTTGGTATGATACGGTGATGACATCCTTCATTATGATTTTGTGATGATTTCCAATCTGTGTGACGAGAAATTTGAATAAACGGAGTTATAATACCGTTTGGGATAGGGCATTCGGGAATATTTCTCATGTTATTCTTTGGACTAGTTATATAGAATATTATGGAGTTTGAGTGTAGTTTATGAGTAGTGAATAAACGTTTGAGTATCACGCGGTGGTATGAGATGCTGTTGTGATATTGATCTATTATTCATTGTAAGTAGATGACATTCGCATGATGGAAACAGTATTATGACATTGTACTTATGTTAGGTGATGCTTGTAGGTGCGAGTAGGGTAGGTGCCCTTATGTTTATTGATAATTTGTGCAATTATCATGATGTACTCCTTTTATTAGCATTGGAGAGAACCAGATAGCCAGAATCCACCCTAACGGTCTGATCTTGGGGTCTCACCCCAGATCTGTGACACCGTTGTTAAATATTTTATTTTATGTGCATCACATGATTTGGGTTAGGTGACCCGATGGGTAGGTGCCCAATACTATGAGATTTGGCTTAGGTGACCCATAGGGTAGGTGCCTTATAGCCCCTTTTATGTCGCATAGGCCAGCAATCTGCTATATATTGGGGGCAAAGCAGGGTCGTGACCAAGAGGCTACACGTTGACGAGCCATTGGTGGATATGTGTCACGATGTCCATTGAGGTAACTAAGACTATATAAGCAGATTCGGTTTGGTGACCCTGGGCTCTTGGAGCAGGCATACGGCCATCAATCTCCCTTTTGGTTCTAACGAAGTGGTAGTTTGGCTATACTATTAATATACCTATATTAAGTATAGATATGGGTTAGACAGCTCAAGGTTAGGTGACCCACATACTAATGTATATATGACTCTACTTGGGACTCTGTGCCTATCATACAGCCATTTCCTATGACGATTTATTTATATATACGAGGAAATGAGATGATATCTGGATAGGTATCCATAGTATAGTGGATTCTCATATCTTTTATTATATTTGACTGATGGGTAGGTGCCTTATATTTTACAATCAGGCAGTCTATTTTACATTGTTTTGATGATAGTATTTCATTATTTGAGATTGAGAGATATACTTGATGACATCTCATATTTGATGACTTATAGGCTTTGATGATGATTTTGGATATGGTTGATTCACCCATTGTTATTGTTTTGACTGGATAATATTTGATGTGATTTTATATTGGTGATGACATCTTTATACTGGAGTTCATGATCGTTGCTATTTTGTTTAACTATTGTTCGTTTGTCATCGCTATTATACCAAGCATATTCTACATACATACATATATCCGTGTGTGTTAAACCCTTGATTCAGGTATAGTATGACCCATCTGTTATTTTTATAATACTCGGTTCAGTCCAAGACATTACAAGTTCAGGGATGATGAGACCAGCTCTTGTATTTTCTAGGATTAGAGGAGACTAGTTATATATAGTATTGTGTATTATCATCCTATATTGTATAGTCACTTCTGTGTATATTATTATGATGTGTATTGGACACATTTTGTATATTATGTGTGTGTATTATCATTGTGATTGACTCTGTGATCTCTGATGTTTACTATATATTGCATATTATTCTATCCTGGAGGCATGCGTGTTTATTGCTTTGTATTGATACTGTGTATTTTTTATGGTATGTTATATTCGATGTTGAAATACGTACTAGTGTAAGCCCAAGGGAATATTCACGTATGTAATCTATTTTGCCTCATTCTCTATATTACTCGACAGTATTACTTTGTAATACTCTTAAGTAGATAGGTATAAAGGTAGGGGCATTTACACACTTACTGTGAAATAATATTTATCAAAATTCATAATCAGATCTTGATAATTATTATTTAAAAATAACTTTAACAAAAATAAATATATAAATTCGTATATATAATTAATTATTCGGTTGAAGAAAAAAATTATTTAAAATATTTATACATATATTTTATTATAAAATGAATTTATAAAACCATATATAAATATATATGATAACAAAAAACATTTAGCCATAGATTTTTTTTTTGAAATTTATTTTAGCCATAAATTTTATTTTGAAAACAACTTATATTAATTTATACATTTGTTATGAAAATAATAACATTATTTTATAATAATTATATTATATATACGACTAAAATATGTTTTAGCCAAAAAAATAGTTTTTTTAAACAATTTTAAATTAGTTTATACATACGTACATACAATAATACACACACATATTATTTAGATAATAACACAGTATTTGAATAATTATATATATATATATATATATTACTACAATATGTTTTGCCAAAAAAAGTTAGTTTTTTTTGCCGAAATGATTTAATATATATTAGAATTTATGATATAAATTCTAAGTATATATATTAATGAAAACATGATTTAAAAAGATAAACAATTGTTTGAAAAACATTAAACTAATTATAATATTTAAAAATGATATATTTATATAAATATAAGCATATGTCGAAATAATTTTTTATATGGACTCTAAATAAGGTATTAGTAAATGATACCATATATTAAAATAATTCAATGTAATCTTTTAGTAGTGATTATTTACACAACTCTTCATCAACACTATAGCATATTAGGACCTACGAAATTTTGTTTTGGTCAAAATTCGAATATCATCCATATTCAACTCTGTTAGTCCATAACAAAGTCCTTGGGTTCAATAATAACATTCATTACTAACTGTACTACTCTAGTTAGAGATTTTGAATTTGAGTTGACTACAACTGATCATGATACTAACCTCATACAACCGATGAGACAAATTCTGAGCGCGTTTCACTTCCACTCTTTAACTCAGACCCAACTATAGTCGATCGATAGCCATCATGCCATGATTTAACTATAATCAAAGTAGAGTATCCACATTGAAACTCAAAAGTATCCTTAAGTCGAGAGAACTGTATAACTTTGCCACTTCAAGATTTCCTGTTTGATAAAGTTGTTATTAACCAACATGAAATTTTCGTATGAGTCATTCCATTCCATAGTTATCAATAACTATCAGTACGTAACCCCTTGATATCCCCAACAACCAATGTAATACATTGTTCAATATTTGGAGAGCGTTATGCACTCTGGTCTTAAAGGATATATCGACATCCTTTCTCGAAACATCGTGACTAGGAATATTTAGATTAATATGTTATTTTATATCAACTCCTTGTAATTATTATCACTTAAAATGTCATTTAAGGATTTTCTATTTCATATACTTTAAATAATTATTTAATTAGTTATATTACTATATAACAAAGTATATAATATAAAATAAACACCTTTATTACAAACAAGATTGGCTATAGAATTAGATATATGTAACAAATTATATAATTGTCCCTAAAGCATACCTCTAACTCTCTCAAATATCGCTTAAAAGCTATTGTACTGAAAATGTAACCACCGTTCCAAAGCAGGTAGAGCATTACTAATAAACTTGGTCCTATCCTCCATTCCTATTTACTAGCTTTATTTCTAACATTTGCTTGATCGGGTGTTAGATATAATAGATAGAATTAGAATAAACTTCTTATGGAAGGGAAAAGAGCAAACTTGAATTTGAGCTACCTAATTAGATGGGAATAACTATGTAAAAAAAGAGTCAAGGAGGACTTGGAATCATAAGCTTAAATAAAAACTTGAATAAAGCTTTATTATTAAATGGAATTTTTAGATGGTAAGAAAACAATCTGGTAGGAAATTATAACAAACTAATACTATAATGACACTTATAACATCTATAAACCTCAAACCCATCGTATCTTCTTCTTTTAGAAAGATGTAACTAATTTATTTAATATATTCATACAAGATACCAAATATGAATTACACTTAGGAGTTAAAATTATTTTTTGGCCGATCCTCGGACGTCAACAGTTGCCCCTAAAACATGAACTACCAGATCTATTCCTAATCTTTGACAATAAAATTGATCTTATTATTAACTTATTTAGACCGTTAGAAGAATTTAAATGAAATTTTACCTTTAACAATGATCTCATAGGAGGAACATTTGGACAATTTTAGATTTTAATTTCAAAAATAGAACATACAAATGGGGACAAACATCGTAATACTCTGGAATGGTTTCATCAAAATCAATGTATAATCTTTTGAATTTTACTCGAGTAAAATTAACCTTCTTTAACAACCTATGGAAAACATATGCACCCCAAAAAGCAAAAATTCACATATTAATTATGATACATGACAAGCTGAACATGATAGAATTCATAAAAGGTAAAATTCAAAACACTTCAATAACTTTTTCCCAAAAACAACAAAACATGTACTATGAATGTCACTACATGCAAAACATTATTAATATAATAATTAGTCTTAGCTAATCTATACCACTCCCTCACCAAAGGGCTATTGGACTAATTTTAGATTTAATTAACCCTAAGGTCAAAGAAGCTTTATGGTTATAATATGGTGGATGTTTGTGTTAAACCGAAATTTGGTTCAACGTTCAAGATGTATGTACAAGGAGGCATGTTCGAAGAAATTCCAGCCCCTTGGTTTGATGATTCATTCATGAGTTCAAAAATAAAATAGGCAAGTCAAAAAACAATAGGCAATATGCTCAAGCGATGTTCCTTTATTCAATTGTGAACATGTTACAAATTATGCCAATGTGCAATGTTCAAATTATTCAAACCTTTATTTGCAAATATTGTATATCCTTCTCCCTCATTAGTCTTTATGCCGTTAGTTTTTCCTCAAGCTCTCAATGAAGAGAACTTGAAGAAGATCCTAATTGGAAAAGGTAACAAGAGTGAGAAAGAGGTTAAAAGCCCCTTTTCACGAGGGGGTACATCTCTATTTATAATAGTTGAAAGGAGGTAGGCATGCTTCCATTGGTGATGTAGGACTTTGATAATTATCTTGGTGATGGCTTCAACATGAATGCCTTTGAAGCTTTATGAAGGGAAATACACTAAATCCTCTTGAATTTGCTCTTGTGAATAATTTTAATCCTCTTTCTTTGCATGGCCTTTGATATTCCCATGTCATTGATGTTGTACAACATCCATAATGTGCAGTGTTCATGAGATGCGGCATCGATGAAGGGTAGCACTGATGAAGTGCGGCATTGATATAATGCGTTATAGATAACATGCAACATTGATAACATGTGACTTTGATGACTTGCGGCATAAAATCTATGTGGCATTGATTAAGTGCGGCATGGAATCTATGCGGCATTGATTAAGTGCGACATAGATGTTATGCGACATGGAAGTAGTGCA
This sequence comes from Allium fistulosum, assembly GCA_030737815.1. Classification (NCBI taxonomy): domain Eukaryota; kingdom Viridiplantae; phylum Streptophyta; class Magnoliopsida; order Asparagales; family Amaryllidaceae; genus Allium; species Allium fistulosum. Next base: position 635,646,457 of record CM060907.1, on the reverse strand, counting down.
GTGTCATTATCAGTTGTAGGCCTTCTTTATCAATTATTCCTTTGCCTTAGCATCTGTAGCCTTGAACTTGGATATAAATCTTTAGTTTCGACATGGATTCCTTTGCTTGCCTTCCTTAGAAAATTTGTGGATAACATTTGCCCCCCTCCTTGTATAAAAGAAGCTTTTTAAACTTAGCATAAAACCAAGAATTTCGTAATCTTTTCTTATTCTTTTGCAAGGTTTTCTTTCTGTTCCTGTTTTCCTGCAAAATACAAAGCAAGCCATGATGTTCATTATTAACTTTTTTAAGTTTGATTGTGGGAAATATTTCAGGATTTTGACAAGATCATAAAGGATCTTTCATTTGTAATCCAGTGCTACTTTTGGAATTTATAGATTTACTTGCAGAGGCCAAAAATCTATTTGGCAGCAATTTACTTGAATAAAATCCCATAGAATCAGCATAAGAAAACTATCTAGAAATAATGATTTTATAAATAAAAAACTAGAAAATTGTTTATTAATTATAATTTCTTGAATAGAAGACCAGAAAACTGTTTGAAAATATCATAGAAGGGAGGACCAAAGACTCTTTTAGTAATATCATGAATACAAGACCAGAAATATGCCTAAAAAATCATCTAGTGGTAATAATTTCTGAATAGAAGACCAGAAAATCATCTGAATAGAAGATCAAAAACTCTATCTGACAATGATAATTTCTGAATAGAAGACCAAAAAATCATCTGGCAATAATAGAAGACCGAAAACGTGTCTGGCAATAATGATTGAAGACTAGAAAACCAATTGGTAATAATAGAAGACCAGAAAACCATCTGGTAATAATAGAAGTCTAGAAACCCATCTAACAATAATTGCAGACCAAAAAACAAATTTAGTAATAATAGAATAGAAGACCAGAAAATCATATGACAATAATAGTTGAGGACCAGAAAATCCTTCTGGAAAGAATAATAGAAGATCAGAAAATCCATCTGGTGATAATAATAATAGGGGACCAGAAATTCATTTGGCGATAATAATAGAAGACCAAAAAATCCATCTGGCAATAATAGAGGACCAGAAATCCATCTTGCGATAATAATAGAAGACCAGAAATCCATCTAAAAATAATACTTTCTTTTATGAAGAAATTTCTGCTTTCTTTACTTTGAAGCACAACAGCTCATATTTGATAGATCTTCCTCTAGAAGATTGCTAGATTTTTGCCATGGAGCACAAATGGCTCATTTTTTGATCGAGTTCTTTTGCCTCTTTGAGCTTTGGACGTCTTAGTCCTTTTTCTTTTTGCCTCCCTTTGGGCTTTGGACGTCTTAGTCCCTTCTCTTTTCATCTCTCTTTGGGCTTTGGATGGCTTTGGACATCTTAGTCCCTTTTCTTTGCCACCATCTTAGGTGGTGATCTCAACTTGGATCGAACCCTTTATCACCGTCTTAGGTGATGATTTAGGTCTATTGTCTGATGCGTTTGATTAGCTATCTTAAGCAGAACCAAGGACTTACTTGATCTGCCTCTAGGAAGCGCTTTAGTAAGGCCTTAGAGATGGTACTAAAGGTTTGTTTCGTGTTTCGGTTAGGCTATCTTAAACGGGACCAAAGGCTTACTCCATCCTCCTTCTAGGAGGCGCTCCGGCTAGGCCACATAGGTAGGGGCAGAAGACTTGTAGGTGCTTTGGTCAGGCCTTTCCAGACAGGACCAAAGGCTTACTCTAACCTCCCTCTAGGAGGTGCTTTGACCAGGCCATCTTGGTAGGGACAAAGGCTTTTTTGCCCCTTACTACCATCTTAGGTTACGGTTTAGGCTTTTCCTTTTACTTTAGAAGAGTCTTACTCCTCGGCCATGTAGATATACTTATTTTAACTTCTTTATTCATTTATTATTGAGAAATATAGCCACAAATGTTCGATATTACATGTTCTTGCTATTACGTTATCATCAGGTCGGCATAACCGGTAAGTTCCAGGTACTTTGTGAATGATGAGGGGTCCTTCCTAGTTAGGCCCGAGCAGTCCATCCATTGGACTCTTATATTTTCCATAACCTTTTGGGTACTAAATCTCCTTTTTGAAATGATCCTTCTTTCGCTTTAGAGTTACAGTATTTCAATATCCTTTGTCGATATTCGGGCATTTGTTTAGCTGCCTCATTCCTTAGTTCATTGATTAAATTCGAGAATTTTTCTTTTATTTCTCAACCTTTCGATATAATTCAACCTCAACTTCAATTGGAAGCATTATTTCTTATGCATATGAAATTCATCCAATTATGCCTTGATACGCCTAAAGTGTGAGTGATAGTTATTCCATTCAACTTACTTTTCATAAAGTACATAGTAAGAGCTAGGGAGCACTCCTTTGTATATGTAACTCTTTAGCGAATCTATGCTTTTAGGGGTAATTTTTATTTTTGATGCATTTCATGTTCAAATACACTTTATGATTTCATTGGTAATCAAAGACCAGCTTCCTATAATTAATATTCTCGATCGTGAAGATGAAAATTCCATAATTATTTAGGATACTTTGCATTGATCTCATGTTATATCCATACTAATTTGGAATCATAAATGCTTTTATAATTCAATATAAGGAAGAAGGAACTTGGATAAAGGAGGAAGTGAACCTTGTTAATCTCAAGAATGTAAGCCAAAGTGACATTTGGTTGAGTAAAGGCTTAATTGATTTGGCTAAGTAGGTTCAAGTCTATAAAAATGTTATTAGCATAGTCATGTTGAAGCTATGCGATCCTGGAGTTAATCTATGTAGAACAATTTTTTTCAAGAAGAAATCGAGATTACGAGTGTTTTGAAATTCAAAGTAAGTTATGATTAAAAATCACAAGTGATTTAGAACTTGAAACAAGCCATAATTCAAGATATCTTTTACTTCTTTGTAATCTTATTATCCTATTTAAGGATGATCTTTGTAGATCTAGTCTAAATCTTGTAGTTTGAGAATTACAACATTGGATAATGATTTTACTCCTAAGTTGTAGATTTGAATTTCTTACTTATTTTGTCTCGATGTAACGATCATCTTGCTAATGCTTCCTTATCTTTTTCTTTGCTCTATTTTGATAAGATAGTCCATATAAAAATTCTTTCTTGAATCTTTCCTTATTTGAAATAAGGGTAACTTCTTTAAACATTTTCTCCTTTTTCCCTAATGAAGTGATTATGAAGTGTTTCATTAATGGACCTGAATCTTTCCTTTCTCAATAAATATTAGTTTGATAGATTTGTCCCTTTTAACTACTCATGATCATGATTCTTGATGAATACATTTCCATCTTTCCAAAAGCTACATGGGGTACTCTGATAGCCTGAATTTAGATATTCTATTTCAGTTGCTTGAAGTTCCAAACTTGGGTCTTGCACCCCATTAGGTTACCTTGATAAGTAGTCATTCCCTTTTTGGTTAATATAAGTAATTTGCAAGATCTTAAAAATGACTTTATCAAAATATCCTTTGGGTTAAAACTAATATATATTATTTGATGAGATATTTTTGTCATGCAATTTTTCTTGGGATAGTGAGTTGTCGGTATGAAAATAAGATTGAATATTTTATTCTGTATAATTGGGTTGGATAGTAGGTTTCAAAAATTATGAAATCTTTATAAAGTGTCATTTCAACATATTGGATAACCATAAAAATAAACATTTTGGAAACTGATCTAGTAGGAGGGGCTAGCGACATCTTCAATCCAAGGATTTAAATCAGTTGTTATATTATAATGAACATGGTTGTAGGAGTTAACCTTTTGACTTAAATATTCCATAGACAAATCATTGTCCCATATGAGAAAACTTAAATTCCCATTTTGGCATTTAAATCCTGACCATAAAGAAAAAATCTCTCCAAACTCCATTTTCTTGATATAGAAAATCTGAAATTTATTTGATAATGGAAATGCCTGGAAATTCAGAGCTTCTCGGATATCTATTCATAGTAGATCAGTCTTCATTTCATTCAAATATGACATAAGCCCCAAAATTTGATGATGCATAAATTTTTGAAATCATTGACTTCGTCATCCTTTATCTTCAAAATATGTAAGTCTTTGAAATCATTCTGAAATAATTGTTCTTTTTGAAAGCCCCTCATGTTTGAAATCTATTCATATAAGAATCTTTATATATAAATAAATCTTTATGTATCCAAATTATATATCCACGGAACTGACTGCATTCGAGATCGATATACACAAAACTATGCATTTACGGAAATAATGCTTCGTGAAGCTAATACTTCTTGAAATCAATATGTACAAAGTTAAGGCTTTTAGAAATCGATGTGCAAAACAATATATTTATGAAACTGATGACATTTATTTCCATAATCTTGAGGGTATCATATATGTGTGTGTGTGTGTATGTATGTATATGTATATGTATATATAAAGCTTACATATTTGTTTGGAACTTGATGCCTTTGGAGACCAACATATTTACATTTGGAAGCTAAACATATACAATCATACAAGCTTGAATTTTAATGATACTTGCATTCGAAAATGTACACATTCAAAATTTTGATACATATAAAACCGTGCTTACTTGAAAATTCGAACATGAATATTTTATGAATCTGCCCATACTTAAAACTTGTATTTTAAAGAGCTTAGTATACTCTAAATTATATTTCATGAAAACCATACATACATACATACTGTATACGAATTTATGTAAGAATAACATACTTATACGGTCACTATCAAAGGCCCACATATATGTATATATAAAGCTATATTCCATTGAAGACCGCATATACTGCAAAGTTTAATATACAAAAGTAGTATACATTTAAAAACGTATACATATGACACTGTGCTTATTTGAAAATTCACATACATACATCTGAAGTCTTCACATATCCAAGATTTTATTCATACTTGTCTTTTAGGAACCTGCTATAAACATATTTGAAACTGCTAGACTTTACATCTAATATATATCCAAAAGCTCTACATATTTGAACATGTACACATATGCAAAATCATGTACATTTCCAGAAGCCTGACATTCCCAAAACTCCATGTACAAAATTGGTACGCCCAACACTTTGAAAACTGATGTTCATTTAAAGTTTGTTTATTTGGAACACTTTATACGAAAAAGCTGATATTCGAAATCATATACATTCTAAATCTTCTAAATGAAACCTTCTGAGATGAAGCATTTAACTTTGAAGCTCTTTGAACTTCAGATGCTCTAACCCTTTCAAAATATTTATAGTAAAAACCTCATTTTTGTCAAATTAATATATTTTAAAGCCTATATGCAGATGTAAAACATGCTTCGAAACCAAATATAAGTGGAATTCTTTTGATAAACAAGAGTCCATATACTTGAAACCATATCTGGTCATATCCAAAACTTGCTGATATATTTGTAATTTGCTGACATGAACCTAATATGCATATTTGAAATTTGTGCACCTAATACTCATATACTTAAAGCTTGAAGACATATATTTAGCTGAAACTCATATATACGTGAAAACCTATATATATTTGGAAAATGACATGTATTGAAAGTTAAATATATCATTCATACAAATCTGAACACATATGCACATAGAACTATATATATATATATATATATATATATATATATATATATATTTGAAATCATATATCCATTCAGGACCATACATATATGAAGGTTACATATATTTTAAACTCGGTGCATTCAAAGCTTTGATACACATAATACTGCACCTACTTAAAACTAATACATCTTTGTAAACCAATATTTGTTCAGAACTTTTATTTATGAAATTAAGATATTGGAAACTGACATTAATTCAAAAACACATGTAGTTTAAACCAAGGTTCGAGAACTCGGTTTCGGTCTCGGTTTCGGTCATTTGAAATTTTGTTGGTTTCGGTCAATTTCGAAAATTTCGCTTGTTTCGGTTTTTGTTTCGGTTTCGGTCCTGATATTGGATTTTTGCATTTTTAATGAAAACGTAACGATAAACGATTCAAATTCATATAGAAATATAACATACATTAAAATAATAATGTTACATACAACACTACTACATCCAGAAACTATTTCTCGAAGCTACATATGGATTGTATTCATAATTTTCTTCATCGTCTTATGTTGTATAATATGATGGATAACCATATTGCATTTGTCCTAGGCCCATAAATGTCATCATCATATTATCAAAAAATGATGGTTCATCATTTTGTGTTGTATATGTAGCTTGACTATTTTGATCATTCGAGATATCACTATATGAGTTACCACTTGTATAGCCAGAAGTAGAATACATATAGGTTGGTGGATCAGTTGAAGTATATGGATTGTGGTGCTCATAATCAAGTTGATGTCCGGATTCAACATTTAAATTACTATCTCTTCGGTTAGGATTGCCGCTCGCACCTCTTCTTCTTGAATATGTTTGAGTTGGTCTATATAATTCACCACCATCACTAGAACCAATACCATAATTACTTGTTAAACCAACGCCACTTCCACCTGCATTACCATGATCATCATTTGACGAGCTGCTACTATTTTCATTGCTTTGACTCTTTGTTGCTCGTGCAGGTATACCATCAACAGCAACGACTGCATCATTCAGTGTATTGATCATCCAAGGGTCGTTATCCAATAAGGGTGGTTCAATTTCAGTAGTCCATTCTGCTAATGGATCCTCTTCATGAAATATATAGTCTAGATCGATCAACTGACTTTCAGTGTCATGGCGTCTTGAATTTTTTGCTCTTAGTCTCATGTTGTAATGCACATATACTAATTTTTCAAGATTTTTCATTTTTATTCTATTTCGCAATTTTTTATGAATCATTGAAAATGTAGTCCAGATTCTTTCGCAGTTTGAAGATGAAACTGTTTGGCTTAAAATATGCATTGCTAAACGTGTTAAATTTAGAGCATCATCTCTTCCAATTATTGACCACCATTGAGCGGGAAAACATATCTTTACGGCTGCGTATGCTTTTGCAGAACCAAATGCACCAATTTTCATTCTATATCTTTCTACCTGTGATGTGAAGTTAAATATTTAATATGTCTTAAACGTTAAATGTTTAACGTAACTATTATATATATGTTAGTTCTACCTCTTTTCCAATTTCAATCTGTTTTACAATGTCTGGCACCATTCTTTCAACGACGTTGTTAAATCCGTTTAATACTTCTCAATCGTTTGTTGCATCCCCATATTTAATAATGGGATTAAGAAAATAACCTATATAGAAAAGATTTAAAATATTATTGAAATGTTATATATTTCATTATTTGTATGACGATAAGATAAAACAAATTACCTACGGCGTGAAGAGGTCGATGTAATTGTCTTTCCCATATTTTGTCTATTATATCCCACCATTTTTGGCATTCCCTTCCACCAACATTTTTTCTAATCGATTCTTTTGCTCGATCCATTGCTTCATAAAGATATCCCATATCTGCTTTGTCATTACTATCTACCATTCATAAAACTTTCACCAATGGCTCAAAAACAAGGATGACGGAAGCAGCACCGGTCCAAAAAGCATTGTTGTAAATCAGTGTAGAGACAATATTTGTTATTCTTTTGTCTTTAGTATTGACTCTAGGAACTCTTGATGTCCACTCTCTTGAAGCAATCATCCGTCTCAGGTCATCTTTATGTTTATGAATAGAGTCTAGTGCGATGAAATGGGTTGCAAATCGTGTCACTGCCGGTCTAATCAATTCTTTATTGTTGGTCTTTTTTCTCATAATGGAAAGTAACCAACCATGATGGTATATAAATGTTGTTATTAACTTACAATTTGTGATAACGGTTGTTACCTCTGGTTCTTTGGAAATGTCTTCTAAAATTAAGTCAATGCAGTGTGTCGCACATGGTGTCCAATATAAATGCCTTCTTTTCTGCATCAATAATTGACCGGCAGCTTTGTAGTTTGCTCCATTATCTGTAACAACTTGCACTATTCTATTTTCACCGATTGTTTCAACGACATCATCCATTAATCCACAAATATATTCTCCACTTTGGAATTCATTTGTGGCATCCACGGATTTAATAAATATCGTTCCATGGGTAGAGTACACGATAAAATTTATTATTTTTCGACGATTCTGTGTACTCCAACCATCACACATTAATGTGCAACCATATTCATCCCAGAAATTGTGCAATGTTTTAATATATTGTCTAATTTCTTCTATTTCCATTTCAATGTACGAGTGTGATATTTCATATGTAGTTGGTGGATCAATTCCACGACCGCATTCTGCAATCGCGTCAACCATTGTTGTATAATATGGACTATTAGCAACCTTATGTGGAATATGGTTGAAGAAAAAAAAACTTAGAAATTGCTCGACCTATATGTTTTTTGGCATCTTTAATACCTTTTATTGCAGATTTAATAAAAGGTTGAGTTTTGCCTCCTCGTTTTTACATATATGAGTCGACTCGTCCAGCAGCATAAATGTCACAATCGCCATCTACCCTCGTAGATATTCCAACAGTATAAGGTCTGTGCAATGTTTGACTTGAACCTCCACCCGATCGTCCAACAGTATGAGATCTACGCAGCTCTTCGTCTCTAAATTCATCTCTACTTTGCCGCATGACACGTTGAAGTTCATCTTCTTCTTCATTTTCATTGTCCGATAGTTGTTGCGGTATGCTCATTAATTCCCCCTGTAAGCATTGCTTGTCTAGTTTTTCTTTGTTTCGTTCATTTCTCTTTTGAATGATATGTGATCGTATAAGTTGTTTAACTTCTGTAGGGACAATTAAACATGCTGATAAGTCACCACCCACTCCTGCAAGATGTTCTTTCAAATGTGTCAACCACCGCCATTAATTATTTTATTGCAGAAGTTACATTTTATTTTTCGAAGATTGCCATCGATCGCGGTGCCGTAATTCCAACCAATTTCAGTTGGATTTGCCATAATCTACCTGAAATTATAATTAAACAAAAGTTAGTAAACAAATTAATAGTTCATATCAAACCAAAAAATAAATAAAAATGAATAAAAAATATTCATCGAAGTCGTCAAAATTTAATGTTCAAGTCAAATATTTCCATATTCAAGTCCAACACGTTCACGTTCAATGTTCATGTTCGATATGCAAGTCCAACATATGTTTGATATGCAAGTCCAACATATTCGCGTTCATGTTCACGTTCAATATTCTAAGTCCGACATATTCACGTTCATGTTCAATATGCTAAGTCCAACATATGCGAGTCAATATTCAGGTCAATCCAAATGTTCAATATATTCAAGTCAAACCATATATGCAATGTTCCCGTTAAGAATTCTAAGAAATGAACGTGAGCTTATGACCATTTTATCCAAACAGCTTATGCTAAGAACATATGCAAGCTTCACGTTTAAAAAATAAATGCAAGCTTCACGTTTATATACAAGCTTCACGTAAAAAGTCCATTACCGCATTAAAAAATAAAAATAACCCTTCCCAACCCAAGCCCAATTTCATTTCCCTTGTTCAATTTGTGAACAGAGTCAACAGACATACGAAAGAAAAAAAAAAGATAATGGTCGACGATGAAAATGAAGGCGGCAAAGCGAAAAAAAAATCACATGCGTGGATCGAAACTCTCGCAGTAGAAGTCGAAGGCGAATTCGAAGCTCGTCTCTGCTAATTTGAAGCTCGTCTCTGCTAATTCGAAGCTCGTCTCTGTGATTGGGATGCTAAAGATTAATTCTGGTAATTTAGTGATTTCGATTGCTGTATTTATACACGAATTTCGATTCTCTTTTTCACTGTTTGATCACGTTCAGTAAACTAGGGTTTGTTTTTTAGCGATTAATTGATTCCTTGCTTTTTTTGGTCGCTATTCTTATCTCCGTGAATTATTCTTTGCGAAGTTGCATTTTTTTTGGCACGCTGCTTTGAACGGGATGGGATTTTGCCCTAATCCTGTCCCGCCACCTGCCGGAACCGGTACGAGATCATCGAGATCTCGTGGTTCCGGCCGGAACCTCATACATTGGTTTAAACTTGTACACCCAAAAATCTGCTAAACTGGAAGCATTATACATTGAAAGCTCATGCACATATTTGAAACTAACATATTGTATATAACTTATATGTTTGAAGCTTTTACGCCTTCAAAACCATATTTATACAAAACATATATATTTGAAATTAGATTCATATATAAAGCTAATGTATATTCAAAGCTCATGTACAACTGAAACTGGTATACACATACCTGAAATTAAATATGTATGTACCTGAGATTTCATATATCAAAAAATTTCGAAAATTGGTGTTCATCCGAGAACTCAATTATGTACACAACCTTGTATTTACAAACCGTACATATGAAATTTCGTTATTACAAACTTGGTATGTATTAAAACTTATATACTCAAAATCATTATATATGCAAAAAATGGTATATATTCTAAAACTTAGTACAAAACTGATATACGTGCAAAACTTATATATATGAGACTACTTTTATCAAAAACTCACACATATCTTGGAACTTAGTATATTTTGACATTATGCACATGTACCTGGAGACTAAAATCACATATATACAGGACTTCATCCTTTCAAAGCCTAAAATATATATATTGGACATATATGATAAATTCATACATTTTTTAAGCCTTTATGTATATATCTGAAACCAAATATATTTTATGCTTTAAAACCACATATATACATATACCCAAAACTTATATATTTCGAAAACCTAACACTGACATGTACTTGAAATTTAATACTTTTAAAACTTGCCATATATATTTAAAGCTCTATGCTTTTGAAATTCAAGTAAATGCATATTCAACCAAAAAAGAATTCTGAAATTTAGGGTTTCCAATTAGCCATGGGGAAATCAATTTTTCCTCATAATTCTACATCTAAGATCTCTGTAACAGCCCTAATGGGTAGACCACCTGATGAATCACAATCATCTCATATTAGAAAGCCATTAGGAGTCCACATTGATGAAGAGGGTTTTCAAACCGTTCAATCTAAATCTCAACGAAGAAGAGAGATCAAGAATAAACAGGAGTTGCCACCGGCTTTGAATTCTAATAATCCAAGAGGCAAAGCCATATCAAGAATACCACAACAGCCTAAAAATGTACAAGAATCACAGAAGCCAGTGGCCATCTCACTGAATAAAGATCAAGGTTTGAAATCATGGGCAGACATAGTGGCGGCGGAGTCAGATGAACCACCAGAGGAAGAATGTAATCTTGAACCGAGAGCTCTAATATTGATTAATAACAAGAAGTATCGAGTGATAAATGGGCAGTTTGTAAAAGAACCAGAGAATGTTGAAGCAACTCGGTTCTTGTTTATGTGGTAAGTTCCAAACCATACTACATGTTTTTTAAATCTTACATTCAACGTGTCTGGAAGCCAACTGGGCAATTTGAAGTGTACACAAGAGAGAACGATTTCTTCCTCATCAGATTTGAAAACCAAAAGGATTGTGATTCTATTTTGAAAAACGGGCCGTATTTCTACAATGGCAAACTCATCATCATGAAAAGATGGTCTGAATCATTAAAACTAGATAGAGATCTATTAACAACAATGCCAATTTGGGTAAGATTACCCAATTTGAATCTGAGGTTATGGGACAAGGAGGCGTTCAGTGTCATGGCTAGTATTATCGGCAAACCCATTAAAATGGATGCGGCAACTACATTGAAAACGAGATTGAATTATGCTCGTCTTCTAGTTGAGGTTGCTGTAGAAGATGAACTCCCAAAGGAAATCAATGTAACAATGTATAATCGAGAAAATGTAACTCAAAAGGTGGAATACAAGTGGATCCCACCGAAATGTATTTCATGTAAATGTTTTGGACATGTCAGAGAACAATGCAATTTGAAAAAAGCATGGGTTCCAAAAGCAAATAATCAAGATAATCAAGAGAATAATCTTTAAGAAATGGGTGAAACAACCATGTTGAGCAGTAATGAAAATGTAGGGATATGTGCATCCAAAAGTAAGGAAAAGCATATCATCCAAAGAGGAGTCATTTTCGATCAAGAAAAGGTGCTCACTGATCAATATAATCAGATCACAGCAGTGGGAGTTCATCAAATTTTGAAAACAACAAAAAACAATATGAAAAACAGTCAAGAAAAAGAGATGGAGGGAGACGTAAATACAATGGTCTTAGACTCTGGAACCCCTCCTATTCCAGAATCTTGTTTAATTATAGACAATTCTGTTGAAATTAACAATAGAAAAAATCCACAAAATGGTAATATTTCTGATGCTATATCAATAGAGGTCGATCCTCCTCCAGAGAAGGCTGCAGAGACTGAGGAGATTCTTAATCTGAATTTTGACTCAGCCTTGCCTCGCACATCTTCTGAATTCGATATCTCCTTGATACAATTCCCAGAATCAATGGTCAAGGATAGCAGTAACTCAGTTCTGCCCCAAATATCTGAACAGTTTGATATTGCCCAACTGCATATTCCAAAGAAAGGTAACCGAGGTAAGAACAAAGAAAAGACTGATTTTAAGCAAAAATATGTGTCTAGCAACCCAGAATGGATAGAAATGTCAACTAGATTAAAAGCTAAGAGCTCTGAGTGCAAGAGGAGAGGCAAGAGTACCAGTGTATCAGATACAATTTAAACCCCCCCTATTTTTAATATTATTATGAGTTTATTTGCATGGAATGTAAAGGGGATGAATTCCCCAGCAAAGCAGACTGATATTCTGCATATGATTAGGACTCATAAGCCTACTATTATTGCTCTTATTGAAAATAAGATGAATGATGATAGTATGGATAGATTTAGTTTGAAACTTGATAAAAAATGGAACTTTATTAATAATAATGATTGTGGGTGTAAGGGCAGAATCATGTTAATTTGGGATTCTACAATATGGTCTATAGATAATATTAATAAAGACACTCAGTATATTGACAGTAGTTTCAATAATGTTGGAGGATTCTCAATTCAAGTCACTAGTGTGTATGGTAGTAATATTGAAAACGAAAGAAATGGCTTATGGTGCAGACTTAAAGCAAGGAATCAAGTTATAGATTTTCCTTGGATTATAATGGGGATTTTAATACAATTATTCATTCCTATGAAAAATCTGGTGGTAGTCATATTCCCCAAAGTAAACTAGAAAGGATTAACAAATTTATGATAGAAACCGGTTTGATTGAAACTAGTGTTTCTGGTAATAAATTTAATTGATAATCTGGTGTGGAGAAAAATATCCATTGTAAACTTGATAGGGTTTTAGTAAATAATGATGTATATAAAAAATTCCCAAATCTTGAATGTAGCACCCTAGAACAGAATACAAGTGATCTACTCCAATTTTTATTAAGCTTTTTAAGGAAGTGGATATTCCTGATAGAAAGAAGGTTCCTTTTAGATTTAAAAATGGTTGGATATGTGATGAAAATTATGATGGTGTACTTAATGAATGTTTTAATTTTTCATGTGTTGGGAACAAACAGTTTCAATTTAATATGCTTCTGAAACATATCAAAAGTAACTTAAAAGAATGGAACAAAAATAATTTTCAAGATAAAAACATTTTGAACAATCTTAAGAAAAAGGGGAAAGTATTACAAGACCTTGCAGATCAACATCCTGAGGATTTGAATACTGTTAAAATGTTTTTCGAGAATCAACAAAATTTATCTAGAGAAATGCACATTAATTCTGTTAATGCCAAACAAAAAGCTAAAGTGGATTGGCTTACTATAGGGGATGACTGCACCAAATATTTTCATGCTAAAATGTCTACTAGGAAGCATATGAATAATATAGGGAATATTATAGATAGTTCTGGTAAATCTATTAATTCCTATAACTCTATAGTTGAAGAAGCTTTGAAATTTTATAATGAACTTTATTTTTCTGATAATCAAATTCATAATTTCCCGAAAATCATTTGCAAACAAAAATTAAACAGGGCAACAGATGAAATTCTTCTTGCTCCAGTATTAGAAAATGAGATTAAAGCTATTATTTTTAATGCATGGGATAATAAAAGTCCTGGCCTTGATGGTTTTAATGCTAAATTTTATAAAAATCATTGGGATAGATTAAGGGGTCAGGTGACTGAAGTAGTTAATGAATTTTTTGCTAAGGGAAAGCTTTTGAAAAGTCTGAACCATACATTTATTACTTTAAACCCTAAAAGAAAAAATCCTTCTAGCATTGGTGAATATAGACCTATATCTTGTTGCAATGTTATTTATAAGATTATTGCTAGTGTGCTTAGCAATAGAATTAAGGTGTTTCTGCCCTTTCTTATCTCAGAAAACCAAAGTGCTTTTGTTCCTGGTAGACTGATATATGAAAACTCAATGTTAGCCCATGAGATGGTTAGGAATTTCAATACTAAAAGTGGGGATAAGATGTGCCTTAAAATTGATTTACAAAAAGCATATGATAAAGTCAATAGACAGTTTATATGTCATATGATGGCTAGTCTAGGTTTCCCTTCTAAATTTTGTGATCTGATATATGAATGTATTAGTACCCCTACCTTTTCTATTCTTATTCAAGGTAAACCGGTAGGTTTTATAAAAAGTAATAGGGGTATTCGACAAGGGGACCCTCTATCTCCATATATTTTCACTATAGTTATGGAGTATTTCTCCATTCTGATTGAAATAGAGTTGTTAAGGGGTCAAATTTCTCCTATAAATAGAGTTCAACCCACTATTTCTCATCTTATATATGCAGATGATCTGATGCTTTTTACAAAAGCAAATGAACAGAATGGTTATGCTATTTCTTAAATTCTTTTGAATTTACATAAGTATGCAGGTTTGTAGGTGAATGAGCTTAAAAGTAAAGCTTATTTTAGTAAATGCAGTAAATATAAAAATGAAATGTTAAAAATTTTGAATGTTACTGAGGGGAAATTGCCTATTAAGTATTTAGGATTACCTCTATCTGTTAACCAAATCAAAGATAGTGATTGTTCTATGCTTATTGAAAAAATTCAAGAAAGAATGGAGACATGGTCTTGTAAACTCCTTTCCATAGCTGGGAGAATGGAATTGATTAAAACTGTTATTTATGCCATTATTTTATACTGGCTTCAAACATTTCATATCCTAGCTGCATCTATTAAGAAATTAGAAAGTAGATGTGCCGATTTCCTGTGGAAAGGAGGTTACCACAAAATCAGTTGGGATAAAATCTGTAAACCCAAAAAAGAAGGGGGGATGGGTATTAGAAATTTGAATGATTTAAGTATTACTTGCCATTTAAAAATGTTTTGGAGATTCCTGAGCACTGAATCTTTATGGTCAAATTGGATGAAGAATAAGTATCTCAAAAAAGGTAATTTTTGGAATATTTTACCTAAAGATAACCATTCAAATGCTTGGAAACATATTTTAAAATGTAAAAATATTGGTAAACCTATTCTAGAGAGGATTTTTAAAGTAGGGAATGAAACTCATCTTTGGTTTGACCCTTGGTTTTAGCATGATTCTTTTGTAAATAGAATTGGGTGGAATAATTTAGTAATTTTTGGCAATGCTAATACAAATGTTTCTATGATTATCAAAGATAATCAATGGCAGCCTCAACTGCATCCCATTACTAACCCACATAAGAATGAAATTAGTAGTATTCGCATTGACTCTAATGAAGAAACTGATTACTGGGAGTGGACTGCTAGTTGCAAAGGGAAGTTCTCTTTTTAAAAAACATGGGAGTGGATTAGGAACAAACAGTCTACTGTTGACTGGTATCATTGCATCTGGAACAAAGTTAACAATCCCAAGATGGCAATCTGTGCATACTTTGCTATGAATAACAGATTACCAACCTGGGATAGAATAAAAAGTGGGATAAAAATGCTAAAACACTTTGTTCCTTATGCAACAGTGCAGATGAGAGTATTAATCATTTATTTTTTGAATGTAGTTATGCCTATTATATCTACGGTCAAATTCAAACAACACTGGGAATCCAGAACAATGGGCTTATGGAGCTTAATCATGCAGTACAACATATCAACATCAAATTCAAGGGAAAATCTCTAGAAAAAGACTTTGCAAACATCCTTATTACTACTGCTATCTATCATATATGGAAAGAAAGGAACAACCGAAATCATAACAAAACAAATCTTACTAAAGAGCAAAGGTGGTTACTGGTAGAGTCGGACAGCAGAATTATGCTTCGTAAATCAAAGAAAAAAGTTAAAAATCAAACCAATTATGCCCTTTTAGCCGAGCAGTGGAGTAAAGAAGCGGGCAGCAAGCATATGGAGAGGTACTTGCACAACCCGAATGTCATAGCAAAGGAGCTGGAACTTCACCAGAGCAATTCTGATAAAGTCGACAGCTTTAGCCTTCGCAAAACTCAAGCTTCAAATAAATGGAAGGAATCATCTATCGCTGGTCATAATGAGTTCAGATCTACTGAACAATTCATCGGAAAAGAGCTTGACCTTCACTAGAGCAATTTTGATAAAGGGGACAACTTTCGCCTTCGCAAAGCTCAAGCATCTAATAATGGACGGAATCTTCTATTAATGGGCGTAATGAGTTCAGATCTACTGAACAATTCAGTAATCTGAACAACAGTGGAGATAAGAATGGTTTTGCTGAGAAAAGAAGCTTATCTTCGTGGGAGAGAGGGGAGAAAAGTGGTACGAAGGAGTGTGGTTGAAGCTCTTTAGCCTCCGCCATTTTTTTTTCTTTTTGCAAAACTTGAGATTAGGGTTTCGTAGTGTCGGCTGTAACCTTTGATAGAAGGTTATGTAAGTATCGGGTATTAAACCGATTGTATTTTTTTTGGGCCTTGGGCCTTTGTACCCATTCATTTCAAAAAAAAAAGAAATTCAAGTAAATGCAACACACACGCGCACACACACATATGACTCTATATACTTGAAACTATGTGTTTAAGATGCCCATGTATACATCTAAAATTTGTTACTTTCCAAAATCAGCATCTATTTGAAAATTCATATATGCTTTGAAAGTTAATCATGCAACTTTGAACCTTAATGTGCACTTGAAACTCATATACTTTGGAAACCTGTATGCGAACTACATGTATACGAAATTCAAAAGCTTGTATATGAGATATACCTTTATATCCAGTGATATATGAAACCATATACTTTATGAATTTCAAAATCCATATATGCTCAAAAATAATGTATATGAAATTACGTTTTCAGAAACTGTGCATACAAAATCAGTTATATGATATATTTTTAAAAGTACGGGCATGTGAAATCTTTGCATTTTTGCAATCATTTGTCTTCAAAATCAATTACTATATATTTATAACTCAGTATATATATTCAAACATTAATGAAATCTCATATACTTAAAAATCATACACATCCAAAATCCTTACTCAATAAAAACCTGAAGTATATTAAATTGTTATACATGAAACCATATATATTCAAAGGTTATGTATCATTGAAAACTTAAAATACATACCAAACTTTATACATTCGAAAATCCATATATATGAAAATTTTGACATACCCGAGAATGATGTGCTTACAAAGCCCACACATATGTACCCGAAGCCCTCATATATTCACAATCTCGCATACACACAAAACCTTATTGTTTTCAAAAACCTAATATACTCCAAATTGTATATACATTAAAGCTATATATCCATTGAAGCTTATATATACAAAGCTATGTGTAAATGAAACTGTCATAACTTCAGAAGCTTGCATAAGATACATTTCACACACACACATATGTATGTATGTACACGCATTTACACATATATAAAGCCTATATATTTACA
This sequence comes from Allium fistulosum, assembly GCA_030737815.1. Taxonomy (NCBI): domain Eukaryota; kingdom Viridiplantae; phylum Streptophyta; class Magnoliopsida; order Asparagales; family Amaryllidaceae; genus Allium; species Allium fistulosum. The sequence goes on along the minus strand of CM060907.1, from coordinate 635,628,678 downwards.
AACCTGACATATTCAAAACCTCATATAAAAACTAGTATACTTAATAACTCATATGGATACTCAAAAATTAATGTATGTAGAAAACTTGTATATTTGGGAATCAAGGTGTATGTGAAACTATAGATATTATAAATCATCTGCATATGGAATTTTATACCTTTCGAAACCAAATATGTGTACATATATAGGGGACTCCATATATTTGAAATCTGTTTTATTATTATTGAAAATTGATATTCCCCTAAAAACTTGATCATATATGTATTTGAAGTTCTTATATATTATACTTTTAAGAACTTGGTACATATTCAAAACTTGGTATATACTCGATATCATATACACTTCTCAAAAACCCACCTATTTGGTTATTCAAAAACTTATATCTATGAAATCTAATAACTCTGACATAAAGCCTTCAATTTTGTCATGGAGCTTCGATTTTAACATTCTTTGTTTTCGAAATCTTTAAAATCTAAAAATTAAAAGCTTTCAAATTAACTTTCAAATCCTTTTTTCCAAAATCAATAGACTTGAAGTTTTTTGTATTTTCAAAATTCATAAATGAACTGTAGATTTTTAAAATCTAAGGTGGTATTTGGTTTTAAAATGAATTTTGTGTTTTCGGTTTTCAATATGTATGTCAAATATGAGAAGAATGGATCGTAGATGGAGGGGATGAAAGAAAGATGGATGAGAGAATGAAGGGGATAGGAGGAACGATGGAAGAATGAATTATTTCACGTGCTTGTGTTATTTTTCAAAATGCGAAAAATAAAAAAAGTTGTTTTTTATTTTGTATGTTAACTTCATTTTCTAAATTGATCGTTTTCGGCAATATACATACGTCGTTTGCATTTCTGTATGGGTGAAAACCCAAAACTAAAAATAACAAACCGAACACTGCCTAATACTTTCGAAATCAATTGAAATCTGATATTTTTATTTCCAAAATCTGAAATATTTTCTTTAAAATCAAGTGTTAGCCATAAAATTCATTCAAAAGCAGAAGTATAAAAGAAAGTTAATGAGAGTATTGGGTTTCGATGAAGTTACAGACATGGTTCGACAAAGGCCATAAGAAGGCGTTTCGAAGGCATTAAGAGGGTTTCGAATGAGTCGAAGGCACTAGCTGCCCTTACAGTGTGAAAGCTTTCTATTCAGAAGGAAACAGGACTACCCTTCCGTCACTTTCAACCTTTCGACACAGATAAATAAGCAAAGACAGCATCGGAACCCCTTTCGAAGGCAATGGATAATAGTCTCCCACTTATGTGCCAAACCTTTTGAAACCAAAGGTTTTCCCTACATAACAACCCTTTCGAAAGCATATCTAAGCTTTTTGAACTGGTCGAGACCAATGACATCAGGAGAAGGATTCGTGTTGATCAATAGATGAGCATTTGGAAGCTTCCAACAGTGACGGAACCATTAGAGCTTCAATGAAAAGCCTTCGACGGTGTCGAAAGGCTCTCATCATTATTTTCGATGACAACAAGGCAACCTGGAGAGAAAAGCATATTTAAAGACCTTCCGACAACGTCGAAAGCAATTTTGGAGAAAGCAGAGCAAAGGAACATTAAAGGCTTAACAAAGGCGAAAGATTGATTGAAGACTCTTTCGACTCAGTCGAAAGGTCTGGGAAAAATAAAGAAAGCGCTGAAAGAGTGTATGGATCGTGCATTTATTCTAATATGCAACTGTAGTCAAATACTAGTTATAAATAACAATGTAAAATAAATAACAGTAAAGAAACAATCACACCATATTTTTTATACTGGTTTGGACTTTCCATCCTACATCCAGTCCCGAAGCTCCTCTTCGGCTTTCACTAATAAACAACCCTCGTTTTGCCCAGAGGAATAGGCTCAATACAATAAATCTTTTCAAGACAAGTATGTGTTCAGAATAACACTGATTTTGACTGCACAGTACAATTCTTCCTATAATCTCCTTTTAGTAGAATGTGTAAGTTAGGCTTTGATTTAAGGAAGTAATAAAGGCTAATATCGCTTGCTTATGGAAAATATAGTATGCAAAGAGAATAGGCAAAAGATTCAGAAAAGTTAGGTAAGTTTCAATCTTAAAAATCTTTGCATATTTATAGAGAATGAAGAGTTATTATGAATTTTGACTTTGCTTATTCATTCTAATGGTTGTAGCTATTAGTATATAAGAGCTACATTAAAAAGTTGTGATATCCCTTTGTTTGAAGAAGATGTCCATTCAACAATGAAGCCCGTTACCCAGCATAGACGTCTGAGTATATGTTCAGACGTCTGAGTTGTTCAGTAATTTTCAAACAGAACAAATAATCAGACATCTAGAAATAGCATACAGACATCTGAGTTTAGTTTTGATTTAAAAATAGAAACTCTTATCAGATGTTTGATATGTAAAGTCAGACGTCTGATGTTTGCCGTTTTTATTTTTTCTAGACTTGTTACGTGCAAATGCTTGAGTTTAAACGATGCTACTAAAAGAAGATTTTACAATCATATCTAGGCAAATAATAGTACTATATTAGCTTTGATGATTCTTCTCCTTTGTCGAACTATCTTCAAACTAATCTCTGAAATCCTTTTCCTGCAAGTAGATAGACTATATATATATGTGTATAGTTGTTGTCATCGAAACCATGGAATAGTGGTTCTAACATTCTCCCCCTTTTTGATGATGACAACTATACAATTTTTTATAAACATATGTCTCCCCCTGAATCCATTGCTCCTCCTATAAACATGTAATATACACTTTTTATTAGGGTCCTAACTGTTAGAAGGTTTCCATACCCAAGAGAGTTTGGGACCTTTAAAAAAATAAATTTTATTATGAACAACCTTTTTCAGATAGTTATCGATGTGTTTTTGTCTAATCAGTTTGTTATTGGATTTCAGAATCCATATTTTAATTAATTTGGTGTTAGACTTCTTTTCTTCAGTATCTGACTTCTTAAATTTGTTATATAGTGAACTAATGTTTTTCTGTATTGAAGATTTCTTAAATCCTAGTCCATTTCAATTTCTATAAGGTTTTGAAATTTTGATCAAGTTATCCAAGTCCTGCTTACCTTTATTAAATTTTGAAACACTGTTAGTAATCTTGTCTGATTTATTAGAAAGATGGGAAATATTGGATTTTAATGCTTCTACATCGTTCTTTAATATAACATTTTCTTTTCTAATCTCATCATTTTCTAGTTTAACTTTTCCTATGTCAGATAATAACAACTCATTTTGAATAGATAAATTCTTATACTTCTCTTGTGAAGTTTCTAATTCTTCTTTTAAAATTGTTTTCTCATCTTTTAATAATCCCATCTCAAGTTATAAACGATTAATTTTGGAAATATATTCTTTATTTTGCTTTTTAGTTTCTCTATATTTGTCATCAATTCCATGCTAAGTTCTAAAATTTCGTCATAGGTAAGATCAGGACATACCTCTTTAGTGTTTGCCATAAAACAAACATTAGCCTCCTCAGAATCACTATTGTTGTCACTATCTGATGATGAGGATGAATCTGAGTCATCCCTAGTCACTTGAAAAGCCCGTTTTCTTTCCTTGAATTTCTTAAACTTTCCTTTCTATTTGTCATTGTTAAGCTTTGGGCTTTGTTTCTTCATGTGTTCGAACTTGTCACACCCATAGCATTTGATTGAAGTTTGGTTGGATGAATTTGAATTTCCTCCATTTTGGGATCTTGTCATCTTCTTGAATTTCTTGAATTTGTTGTAATTTTTGGCAATAAAAACAATTTATTCTTCATCTAAATCCAAGTTACTATCATTGGCTTGAAAGGCTATATTTTTCTTTTCATTGATTTGTTCTTTCCTTGCTTGCAGATTTGCTTCGTCTGACATTAAATTCCCTATCAATTCTTCAACTTTTAGTTGAGATAAGTCATTTGCTTCTTCAATGGACAGTACTTTTCGTTTCCATTCATTTGTTTAGGAATTTAAGATACGTGTAACTAAATCAATATCTGTAAATTTAACTCCAAGTGTCATGAGATCATGTTGAATAGTTTGAAATCTAGCACACATGTCACTAATAGTTTCATTTGCTTTCATTTTAAATGAGGAAAATTGATTTTGTAAAATAGAAATCTTTGTTTGCTTAACCATTTTTGTGCCTTCATGAGTGATTTGTAGTGTACGCCATATATCATATGTTGTAGTGCATAACATCACACGTGAAAATTCATTTTTATCAAGTGAGCAGAATAAAACATTCATAGCCTTGGCATTGTTTGTTGTTGTGTTCTTTTGGGCATCTGTCCAAGTGCTTATATTTGTTTTTGGTTCTACATATTGTGTGGCTTGCCAAATTTCTAAACCATTTTCTTCCATAGTAATACACATATGTGTAGATCAGTAAGCATAATTTGATTATGTGAATAGTGGTGGACGTGCAGTTGATTGTCCTTCTTGAAATGTACTTGCCATATTAAATATGTTTTTAATTACGAGTTACTATGAATTGAAATAACCGTGCTCTGATACCAAATGAAAGAGTGTATGGATCGTGTATTTATTCTAATATGCAAGTGTAGTCAAATACTAGTTATAAATAACAATGTAAAATAAATAACAGTAAAGAAACAATCACACCAGAGTTTTTATACTAGTTCGGACCTCCCGTCCTACTTCCAGTCCCGAAGCTCCTCTTCGGCTTTCACTAATAAACAACCCTCGCTTTGCCCGGAGGAATAGGCTCGATACAATAAATCTTTTCAAGACAAGTATGTGTTCAGAATAACACTGATTTTGACTGCACGGTACAAATCTTCCTATAATCTCCTTTTAGTAGAATGTGTATGTTAGGCTTTGATTTAAGGACGTAATAAAGGCTAATATCCCTTGCTTATGGAAAATATAGTATGCAAAGAGAATAGACAAAAGATTCAAAAAAGTTAGGTAAGTTTCAATCTTAAAAATCTTTGCATATTTATAGAGAATGAAGAGTGATGATGACAAGTAGTATCTTTTGACTTTTCTTATTCATTCTAATGGTTGCAGCTGTTAATATAGAAGGGATGCATTGAAAAGTTGTGAAGATATCCCTTTGTTTAAAGAAGATGTCCATTCAACAATGAAGCCCGTTACCCACCACAGACGTCTGAGCATATGTTCAGACATCTGAGCTATTGAATAATTTTCAAATAGAACAAATAATCAGATGTTTGGAAATAGCAGACAGACGTCTGAGTTTAGTTTTTCTTTAAAAACAGAAACTCTTATCACACGTCCGATATGTAAAGTCAAACGTCTGACATTTGTAGTTTTGAGTTTTTATAGACTTGTTACGTGCAAATGCTTAAGTTCAAATGATACTACTAAAAGGAGATTTTACAATCATATCTAGGCAAATAATAGTACTATATTTTCTTTGATGATTCTTCTCCTTTGTCGAACTATCTTCAAACTAATCTTTGAAATCCTTTTCCTGCAAGTAGATAGACTATATATATGTGTGTAGTTGTTGTCATCGAAACTATAGAATAGTGGTTCTAACAAGCGCATGGTGGAGTCAAAGGATACGAAGGAGATACCTTACGACAGTGTCGAAGGGGGATAAAGCCTTTCGACTAAGTCGAAAGGCATGAAGCAGCATATAAATAGAGGCCTTTTGACTGAGTCGAAGGCATGAGCGCGAAAGGGGGGCCGACCTGCATCTATAAATAAGACCCAAGGGGTCTAGTTTTGGGAACCGAATTTTGGAGTTCCAAATTCATTTCTTCTACTTCAATTTCTTATCTGCAATTAATTCTCTAGAATCCCTAAACCAAATTGGGGATAAAGCTTTACTACTTGTTTGACTTATTAATAAAGGAAGATGGTTGGATCATTAAGGATTTCGATGATGAGGAAGATTATTTTGATCATTAGCTAGTCTAATGATCCATTGCACATGATTCTACCCTATTCTCTTAACTTCTTTTTGTCTATGCAATGCATAGGATCGACTTGAGTATATATAGTCGAAACACATCATCATCGAAACCGATATTAAACAATGAAAAATAAGGATGATTATGGGGTTTCGACATACATGAATTTATGGAACTGAGAATAACCGAGTCGATCTTATACAAGGAAAATAAAGTATGGTTTAGGCAGTTACAAGATGGACCTGTTTCAAGAGAATGGAGCCCCTCTCAACCCAGTCGAAAGGGGGATTTCGAAAGAGACCCAGTTTATAATTGACTAATAATGGTTTAGAGAGGGACTCAATCGAAGGGGGTTTATCTTCGGCTATAACCTTTTCGAAGGGGTTCCCCAGTAAAAGTAGCGAAACCATGGGGTTGAGAGCAGTTGTGTCATATTAGTGAAATATGCATCTCCTTTCGACATGATCGAAAGGAACGCCAAACTAAAATGATCGGTTACTTCCGATCTACTTAATGGAAAGGTTTCGATTAGAATGTTACTTCTTTAGCCTGCATTCTTGAGTTAACCCTTTGAAGCCTTTCGACTAGATTAACCTAGTCGAAAAAGGTAGTTCCAACTCCATGATGCCTTTCGACTGAGTTAGTGTGGTCGAAAGGAAGAATTAACACTTTAGACCCTTTCGATTAAGCCAACTTGGTCGAAGGGTAGAACTATCACCTTGAACAATTCCGACTAAGTCAACCTAGTCGAAAGGAATGTTTCAAAGGAAGGGATCTTTTCAACAATTTGGTCTCGCTTGAACTCAATTACCTTTTACATAGCATTGGGGATGTTGACAAGTTTTCTTGTTAACATTTTTGGCACTAGAAGGAGGGCTTGAACCTCCGACCTTGTCACTGTATTATAGATTAATTTTGGTTCATTTAATTTGCATAGGGAAATGAGATCTAAACGATTAAGTGGAATTGAGGAAGGAGTTGTCCACACCACCACTCTAGAGGAGAACATAACTCCATCCTTCAATCTGGATAGGGTTGTTCAAGGACAGCCTTCATCACCGGCTAGGCAAGATGATAAGCTGCAAGGATTAAACACTTGAAACAACAGCTTCAGGAGATGTAGGAGCTACTTAAAATGGCACTATCACAAAAATCTTCAAAGACGCCAAAACCAACTCAGGGAGAAGAGGTGGTTTCCCCCAGGAGAAATATAAAAGCCAACTCCACTGAATACAAAAGTAAAGTAGACTTAACATCCTCTAAGAAGAAGGAACATCTTCAGTCAAAAGCTAACCATCAAGGAAGAGTTCTCGACAAGTCGCTTGAACAATCAGGAAGCTCAACATCAAAGCAGTATTGCTCGAACCAGAAAAATTACTGTAATGTTGAGGCTTATCTAAAAGATGCAGCTGAGAAGGCAATAAAGGATGCTATGAATTCAAAGGGGAAGAGACAATGGATGAAAATGTTAATGACAATGAACGAGTGCCACCCTTCACTGATGAGATCATGGCTACAGTCATCCCGCCACATGTAAAGATCCCATCAATGAAATATCATAGGATTACAGACCCGGACGATCATCTAATGGCTTTTGATAGCCAAATGGATCTATATAATACATCTGGGGCTGTCAGAAGCCGATTGTTCCCGGTCACTCTCCAGGGAGCTGTAGCAAAATGGTATAGAAAGTACCGGGAGAAAACTATATACTCATGGAAACAATTCTCTTATGAATTTTCTGCCCCAATTCTACATCTGCAAAGATCCCACGATCGACTATACCGTCTTGGCCAATATAAAACAATGATAGGGAGAATCCTTAGGAGATTATCTAAGAAGATTCAATGCTGAAGCTCTAAAAGCCAAAGACATGAACGATCGAGATAAGCTAATTATAGTTCATTCCAGCTTGATAAAAAACACTTTCTTCTATAAGCAGCTCTTTGTCAATGGCTGTAAGGATTTACAAAACTTCCATTTCCAAGCTAACAAGTTCATCTAGATGGATGAGCTTTATTATGCTGAGAAGAAGACTATCCTCAAGAAAGAAGAGGGGAGGTTTGGCCAAGACCATGGACACAAAAGGACAAGATGGGAAGAGCCAATCGCTAATGTAGTCGCTTTAAACAAGCCACTGTCTTACGTCTATGCCGTAGCTAAGGAAAGAGTCAACTTTCCGACCTCCTTTAAAGCTATGAACAACCCTGAACAAAGAAAGGGAAGGGATTACTACGCTTACTACAAGGCCAACGGTCATAAGACCGATGAATGCAGGGTTCTAGTTGGCATTTTTTAGAAACTGATCCGCGAGGGTCATTTGAAGGAGTTCATTCAGGATCATCAAAAGGCTCAACGGGCAGGGGATGGTCCGCAAAAACACGCTAACAATGCTGTAAATATATTGGAAGATGAGGACCCCCTAAGCCTGAGCCCGCCAGTAAACAGAATTGATGTGATTCACAGTGGGCCGCATCCGGTGGGAAACAGCAAGGGGGCCCGAAACAGGTACATAAAGGAAGCTAAAGAAGGCATTTACTCTATCTAAGAGGAACCCCCAATGTAGAATCCACGTCTCAACATTCAAATGACTAACCTTGTGGTCTCTCCTCAGGAGCTAAGGAAGGGGGTTCACCATCCTCATAATGATCCGTTAATGATTACTGCGCAAATTGGGTTATCTATCATCTCTAAAATTCTGGTTGACACAGGCAGTGCAGTCAACGTAATCTTCAAGCACATCTTCGATCAGATGAACATTCCTGAAGACAAACTGGAGCCAAGCACGAAACCCATATTTGGATTCAACAACAAAGGATTGACTCCAGTGGGATAGATAAAGCTACTTGTACAGATGAGGGTGCCACCAACCTGCAGAACCTTTGAGGCAATTTTTGTGATAATCAACCAACCCTCATACTACAGTGCCTTCTTTGGCAGACCAGCTCTTGATGAAATAGACGCGTTCGTCTCCCCGAAATATCTCATGGTAAAATTCTTGACAAAACCAGGGTGGGGAACTATCCGAGGAGAGTAGTTTAGCTCTCGAGAGATGTATTTTGCTACTCTTGATCAGTATAAAAGGGAGTATTCTGCTTACTTTGATTCTTCTAATATTTTACAGCCTTCAGATGATGGATTTTCATATCCAACATTCGAAGCAAAGATTAAAATTAACAAATCTAACAAACATTGTATGAAAGGTGCATTCCTTTTGGAGGCAAGAGAAAGAGAATTGATGCAAACTCAACGGAAGAAAGCCCAATAGTTATAGAATTTGATTGCCGAGGGGAAACGAAAAGGATAAAACCCATAGAGGATCTTGAGGAAGCGTACATAGATTCAAATGATGCTACCAAAGTGGTTAAAGTGGGAAAAGATCTTAATGGTGACTTGAAGAAGGATTTGATACAATTTCTCAAAGTCAATAAAGATGTATTTGCCTGGTCACATTCCGATATGGAGGGAATTGATCCAATGGTCATGTGTCATGCTCTTAACATTAATCGAGGAGCAACTCCCATAAGGCAGAGAAAAAGACTGGTGGATAAGGTACGGTCAGATGCTTTGAAAGAAGAGGTTAATAGACTCCTTGAGAATGGATTTATTCGGGAAATTTACTACCCAAAATGGTTAGCCAATCCAGTTTTGGTAAAGAAATAAAATGAGAAATGGAGGACTTGCATTGACTACACAGATTTGAACAAAGCATGTCTGAAAGATTGTTTCCCATTACCGCGAATAGACCAACTAGTAGATGCTACAAGCGGACACAAGTTATTGTCTCTCATGGATGCCTATTCAGGATACAATCAAATACCAATGTTCAAACCATATGAGGAGCACACTAGCTTCATAACTGAGTATGGGATTTATTATTACAAGGCAATGCCATTGGGTTGAAAAATGCAGGGGAAACATATCAAAGGTTGGTCAACCGAATGTTTAAGGAGCAAATCGGTAGGAACATGGAAGTTTATGTGGACTATATGCTGGTAAAGTCTAGTGAACCCGAAAATCATCTTAAAGATTTGGAAGAGATGTTCAAGGTATTGCGGAAATATCAAATGAAACTAAACCCACAAAAGTGTTCTTTTGGAGTCCATTCTAGAAAGTTTTTAGGCTACCTTGTAAGTGCCCAAGGGATCGAAGCTAGTCCAGATCAAATTCAAGCCATTAAGGACATGGCTGAACCTAAAACCAGCAAGGAAGTGATGATTTTGAATGGAAGGGTGGCTGCCCTAAGCAAATTTATCTCTAAAGCTACCGATAAGTGTATACCCTTCTTTGATGTAATCAAGAAAAAGAAGAACTTTGAATGGGAGGAAGATTGTAGAACAGCCTTTCAGGAATTAAAAAGCCACCGATACTTTCAAGTCCCAAGAATGGGGAAACCTTATACCTATATATGGCAGTCTCAGAGCATGCAGTTAGTTCAGTGTTGGTTAGAGAAGGGAATGGGCCACAACTTCCAGTATATTATGTGAGCAGACTATTGAAGGATGCAGAAGTCTGATATCCAGTGATAGAAAAGTTGGCCTATTTCTTGATTCTCACAGCTCAAAAACTTAAAGCATATTTTCAGGCACATCCGATCAGGGTTTTGACCAATTTACCCCTTAAGCAAATCTTTAGTAAACCAGAAACTTCAGGAAGATTGGTAAAATGGGGGATAGAGCTTGGTCAATATGACATAGAGTTTCAACCACGAGCCGCAATTAAGGGACATGCATTAGCCGACTTTGTAAATGAGTGCACTAGCTTTATTAAGGAGATATCGGAAAAGGAGAAGACCAGAAGCCTATATAGAAATTATTTGTTGACAGAGCATCAAACGAACAAGGGGCCGGTGTAGGATATGTAATCATCACACTAGATGGACATCGTTTGCATTATGCCATGAAATTGGGATTCCCCACAACTAACAATGTGGCAGAATATGAATTTATGGTAGCGGGATTAACCTTGGCATTAGAACTCAAAATTCCACGAATACAGATCTTTAGTGATTCTCAGTTAATGGCGAATCAAGTGAAACAGATATATCAAACAAAGGACCCTAAGCTATCTTTATATGTGAAGAAGGTACTAAAACTGATTGCTTTGTTTGAAGACGTTTCCATATACCAAGTCCCAAGAGCGGAAAATTCAAGTAGATTCCCTAGCAAAACTAGAAAGCTCAAGGAGAGCCCCAGAGACACGTATTGTTCCAGTGGGATATCAAGATATTCCAAGTATTGGAGAGGAGGCATCCGAACAGGGAAAGTAATTGTTAGTTCTGACAAGGTCTCAAGCAAAATCACAAAGGGAAGAGAGAATAGAAAGTAATAAAGAAATATCAGATGAAAGGGTTGACCAACTGAGACCAAGTAACATATATGATGACACCTGGATGTCACCCATTGTTGAATACCTTGTTAAAGGAACGCTCCCATCTGACAAAGGTGAAGCAAGGAAAATCAGGAGACAAGCTCCAACCTTTGTAATAATGGATGGAATCCTCTACAAAAAGGGATATGCTCTTCCCTATTTAAGATGTGTGAGCATGAATGATGGAGTAAAATTAATGGTTGAAGCACACGAGGGGTTTTGCGGAGATTATTCAAATGGAACAAAATTGGCAAAAAAAATAATGAGGCAAGGATTTTATTGGCCACGTACGGTGAGCCAGGCCATTGAATATGTAAGAGGATGTGAAAAATGTAAAAAATACTCAAAGATTCCCAGATTGCCCCAAAGTCAGTTGACTCCAATTACAAGTCCATGGAAATTACAAGTCCATGGCAATTACAAGTCCATGGCTCTTTGACGTATGGAGAATAGACTTAATCGGCCCATTGCTAATTTCAAAAGGAGAAGCAAAGTACATCATAGTCGTCATAGACTATTTCACTAAATGGGTTGAAGCAGAACCGCTTCCAAAGATTACTTCTGGGAAGGTACTCAGATTCGTTATCAAGAATATCATAACTAGGTTTGGAATTTCCCAGAAGATAATTTCTGACAATGGGACACAATTCGAGGGTAAAAAATTCTCTTGCTTTTGCCACAAAAATGGAACCATTAAAAGTTTTTCATATGTCGCACATCCTGATACCCGGCACCTTGGCCTGACTACAAGATGATAGTTGCAGATGTGACAGTTCGCACCATATAAGATTCTGACCGAGGAAAGGCTGGAGGTATAAAGGGTTCGGTGCATTCGATGTATTGCGGCATTTCTGTATGGCTCGGTCAAAAGGAGGGAATGCCTCGTTCGGTCATTATGGTTTGGCATGCCCCGTTCGGTCTCGGAAAGTTCTATTCAAATATCATTCAGCCAGATTGGGGAGAGCAAGTTGTCCGGTCAGGATGGTCTGGCAAGTATCGTTCGGCCAAGTTTGGGAAGTCATTGTCATTCGGTCGGGGTTGGTTTGGCACAGATGTTCGGTATAACTGTTTCAGTGTGGGATAATGGAGTTAGCTTATTCTTGGAAGTTAACATCGAGGTGAGGGGTTCGGCATTGCTTCGCTTCGAGATCCATTACGAGTCGCTCCAAGTCCTTTGAGACCTTACTTCGAGTCACTTGCTAAATGACCACTGGTCAGTCATACGTCGTTCGGCTAATGGAGGTAGCAGATTTTCAACAAGATAATGTGGTCAGTTTTTCTCTACTTCGGGGTGCATCGCTAACCGCTCCGAGTTATGGAGGACTTCGCTTCGAGTCGTACACGGGGAACCCGTGGTTCGGCCAGAGAGGCTCGGGAGTTACCGGCTCGGTGGAGGTGGCTCGGCCTGACATGTTTGGTTAACTTGACTTACAACTATGGGCCGAGCTACCTTGTTCTTGGGCTTACGTAGAGGATCCCACCTATCTTCGTCTATAAATAGAGGCAGGGGCACGGTTTAAGAGGACCTTTTTTGGAGAACTCCGGGGATGCTCTGCCATTTTTCATACTCATTTCTTTTAAGTTCAAACTTGTATACGAGTTGTTTGTTCATGAATTGAATCTGTGTTCAAGTCTTCGAGAAAAGCAATAAAGATTACATTAACAATGGGCGTAGGCGGTTACACCGAACCACTATAATTTCGGTGTTCTTGTTTCTGTAGTTACTGTTGCATATATTTCTCTATTTAAATTTACTATCTTCATTAATCTCTTTACATAAACCTACTCTTGGGTGTTAGTGACCAATTTTGGTGCTAACATTTTGGTGCTTCCACTGAGAACGCATTCTCAGGTTGTGAGGATCTACTTTGTTACTACTGGATTGAGGAAATCCCCCGAAGAAGATCCAAGTTCATTCACAAGAAGTTCATAGATTATACTCAAAGTTCCAATCGATAACTCTACAATGGGAAGACCACGTACTAGATCAGCCTCCCACAATGTAGACCGCCAGCGTCCAGTAAGTGGGACCTAGAAATCAACAAGCTAATCTAGGTGCAGGGACTGCCGCTGTCCTAAACCAAGCAGAAGTTGTCACCAAGACAGAGTTCAACGAGCTATTGAGGGAACTCATGGAAAGCAGGAGACGGCTTAATGACCAAATTCAAGCTAACGCCAATCTCATGACCCAGATTGCTTGGCCACAGCATCAGAATGCTAGAGGGAACCCCGTATGAGCATCACAGGCTCATACGCCGTAGGATTGAAGCGGCACAAACAGCCACAACAGAACAATCCAACAGAAATGGTCCAGGCACTCTACCTGGAACCGCGGCCCCTCACCTGCACATAGGAAATCATGCTCAAGTTGGAATGGGAAACTTAGGATCTGGAGGACAAGTGGAGGCCGACCGACTGGCTCACCAGGGTCATAACGAAGCAGGTCCCCAGAACACGCATTTGGGAGATCACTTACCAAAGAGGCACCGGCCAGAACGGTCGCGAAGGACGGAGTCCAACTTGCCGCCTCCTACCCAGACCCTGGATGTATCAGCTATGGTCAGACAGCTGATGAGAGAAAATTAGGGCTTATCTAATGACGATTGGGGTACAGCTAGGAGTCATACTCCATTCACAGATTCTATCCTACAAGCTGAGTACCCTCGGAAGTTTAGCATGCCGACTATTCCAGCCTACGAGGGGAAGACTGATCCTCGACAGCATGTAATGAGATACGAGTGGATGATGGACTCGGCTAGGGCAAACGATGCGACTAAATGTAGGTGTTTCCCAATAACCCTATCCGGAATCGCCACCATGTGGTTCACCAGACTTCCTCCGCGATCGATCTCCAGGTTCGATGAGTTAGCGGCGAAAGTTGTGGAACAGTTCAGAATTCATACCACTCGTCCAAAGGACGTGATGTCTTTATCCAGTGTGATCCAGGCTCTAGGGGAGTCGTTAAAGGAGTATATGCAGAGATTCCATGTTGCTGCTACCGAAGTTAGAAACCCCAATGACCATGCTATTCTCATGGTTGTGATGTGAGGAGTAGATCCAGACTCAGAATTTGGTGATTGGCTGGCAGGAAAACCTCCGGCTACCTTGGAACGGTTTTATTTAAAGGCGCACCAATTCATGAGAAGGGAGGAAGCCAGGTGGACAAGGCGAGGCAGTGTGCTAGGGCCTGGTAAGGATACGATGCAGAGCAATATTGCAGTAAAGAAATCTGGCGACAATTCTGGGAAGGTCCAAGTTAATGTTTAAAACAAGCTCGAGCAGTCTAAAGGATCTAGAGGAGGAAGTTCCGGTAAGAAGAGGGAGGCAGGAAAGTGGAAACCAAGGATCCCGACATATAGTGAATACACTCCTCTGAACGCATCTCTCGAAAATATCTACTTATCAACTTGTAATACATTTCAATATCGAAAGCCGCACCCAATGGAATCCACTGAGGAGCAAAAACAGACTGGAAAATACTGCCGGTTCCACGAGACTTACAGGCACAACACTGAGGAATGTAGACACCTTCATGATGCTATAGAAAAAATGATTCGGTAGAAGAAGTTACAGCAATTTGTTAAGAATCCGCAGGAAGGAGGATAGGGGGCATCCGACCCCAATCGCGGGAAGGCTCTGCATCGACCTAAGGAACATGCTCGGAACGTAGGCATGCTAATCATAAACACGATAGTTGGTGGATCCCACCCGGTAGACAAGAGTTGGCAAGAAATGGAGCGTTATGTTGGTTCCCTAAAGCATGCGGATTTTGAATGTTGTTCAAACATAGAAGATGGGACCCCAACGAAATAGCAGCGAATGATGACGGATGATATTGTATTCAGGAGTAGAGATGCCGATAAGGTGGAAGCACCTACCATTGACCTGATGGTCATTTCGGCAACGATTGGGTCGGTGTTTGTGAGAAGGATACTGATAGATTGCAGGAGTTCTATGAATATTATCTTTAAAAAGGCGTACGACCAAATGAAAATGGAGGCGAAGGATCTAAAACCATCTAAAGCTCACATTCATGGTTTTAATGGTGCATCTACTAACGCGATAAGTTTTGTTGAATTACCGGTTGAGTTAGGAGAAGATGAACGTAGGAAGGTACGGATCCTACCGTTCATTGTGTTGGATGTTGATTCCTCGTATAATGTTTTTCTAGGCCGACCGGCCCTGGTGGAGTTTCGGGCAGCTTTGGCCCCGTGGTGTTTGACTTTGAAGTTTCTGACCGATAGAGGAGTTGGGGTAGTGCATGGCGATCAAGCGACTGGTCGTGCATGTTATATGGCTGAGCTGAGAGAGGCCCAACAAAGAGAGAAGGGGAAGGTTGTGGACAACTCTGTCGGCATCCAGACAGCGCAAAATTGACAAGTAGTGCCCGAGTCTTGGCTCGGGCAGCAGGGTCGAATCTACAGAGACATAGATCCGAGAGACGATGATGAAGAACATAAGGAGTCTAAAGCTGCACCGGCTGAATTGACGATTGACATTTCAATCAACCATGATGACCTGTCACGGGTGCTTAAGATTGGATCACAACTCACTCCCTCGATGATTGAGGATCTAACTGATTTCCTCCGAGCGAACCTGGATGTGTTCGCTTGGACCCACTCTGATATGTGCGGGATTTCTTCTACCATCGCAAGTCATATTTTGAACATTGACTCAAAATACGTACTAGTAAAACAAAAAATGAGAGGTATGGACCCGGAGAGGTCTGCTGCTCTCAAAGAGGAGGTGGACAAACTCAAAGCCAATGGGTTCGTCCGCGATGCCCTCTACCCTGAATGGGTTTCTAACCCCGTGCTAGTGAGAAAAGCGAATGGGAAATGAAGGACTTGTGTTGATCACTCAGACCTGAACAAGGCATGCCCTAAGGATAGTTTCCCTTTACCCAGAATTGACCAGCTGGTCGACTCAACAGTAGGACATGAATTATTGTCATTCATGGATGCGTATTCAGGATACAATCAAATCCCGATGCATATCCCAGATCAAGAACACACTAGTTTTGTCACGGACTTCGGACTGTATTGTTATGTGGTGATGTCTTTTGGGTTAAAGAACACAGGAGCGACTTATCAATGTTTGGTAAATCGAATGTTTAAAGACCAAATTGGTAGAACAATGGAAGTCTATGTGGATGACATGCTCGTAAAGTCACGGCAGTCAAACGACCACATTCGAGACTTAGCGGAGATGTTTGATATACTTAGATACTACGGAATGAAAATTAATCCACTGAAGTGTTCTTTTGGGGTTGCATCAGGAAAATTTCTAGGTTTTATTGTCAATGCGCGGGGAATCAAGCCTAACCCAGAAAAGAGTCAGGATATCTGAGACATACAAGCACCCAGAACTATAAAGCAAGTGCAAAGCCTGAATGGAAAAGTCGTCGCGCCGAGTCAATTCATATCCAAAGCAACCGACAAATGCATTCCTTTATTCGATGTGATAAGGAAAGGGAAGAGAAATTTTGAATGGACGCCGGACTGTGAAGATGCGTTCCGAGCTCTGGTGAGGCACTTAGAAAGTCCCCTGGTTTTGTCAAAGCCTGTAGATCATGAGGTGTTGTATGTATACTTGGTCGTGTCTTAACATACCATCAGTACGGCCTTAGTTCGCGAGGAGGACCTAATTCAAAAGCCCGTGTACTATGTCAGTAAACGTCTAACGAGGGCAGAAAGAAATTATCCTAAAATTGAGAAGCTAGCCTACTGCTTGGTGATTGCATCACGCAAGCTTCGTCCATATTTTCAGGCGCATCCGATCAGTGTTTATACCGATCAACCTTTGCGACAGGTACTCCAATGACCAGAGACCTCTGGAAGGTTACTGAAATGGAATATTGAGTTGGGTCAATTCGACGTCACCTACCTGCCACGAAGGGCTATCCAAGGGTAGGCGCTAGCAAACTTCATTGCAGAATTCACCATATCAGATGAGCCGAATAGTGATGATGTGATTCCCCCCATTCGATGGAAACTATACACCGATGGGGCATCCAACAACCGTTGTTCTGGGGCTGGTGTTATTCTAGTAACTCCCGAAAACCGATCCATTTGTTATGCTTTGAAGCTTAATTTCACAGCTACAAATAACAAAGCTGAATATGAAGCATTGATTGCTGGCTTAAAACTTACCAGGGAACTCGAAGTAAAATCGGTTGAAATTTTTTGCGACTCGCAATTGGTGGTGTACTAAGTGCGGGGAGATTATCAAGCAAAGGGGCAGAGACTTGCCCCCTACCTTGATCGGGTTCAAGAACTGTTGGCAGACCTTGAATATTACGATATCTCGCATATCCCACGTGAACAAAATGGGGAAGCCGATTCATTGGCAAAATTCGTAAGCACTGGTGATGCACAGCAAATGGGTTTGGTTCCCGTTGAAACCTTATATTCCCCGAGTATAAACGTGATGGAAGTAGACTCTGTGTTAGAAATAGAGACTAAGAGGGAGTCATGGATAACCCCGTTCAAGCAATACCTGCTACACGGGACTTTGCTCGAAAGAAAGAACGAAAGACGACAAGTCATTCGCAAAGCCTCACGATATATAATGCAGGAGGGAGTAATGTATCGAAAAGGGTTCTCGGTTCCTTTACTTCGGTGCATCACCCACGATAAGATAAAGCGGGTTTTGAGAGAAGTTCATGAAGGAGACTGTAGCGACCATACTGGAGGGCAGACACTAGCAAAAAAGATCCTCCGCCATGGATACTATTGGCCAACCGTTAATCGAGACGCCGCAGACTATGTGAGAAGGTGCGACAAATGTCAAAAGTATGCGAAGATTCTGAGAGCTCTGCCGACGGAACTCACACAAATGGTTAGTCCCTGGCCATTTGCAATATGAGGGATCGATATAATCGGCTTACCAATCTCCAAAGGTGGTGCAAAATACGCAATTGTTGCGGTCGATTACTTTACCAAGTGGGCAGAAGCATAACCCTTAGCTACGATCACCACCAAAAAGGTCATTAATTTCATTATACGAAACATCATATGCCGTTTTGGCCTCCCACGAACTATCATTACGGACAATGGTACTCAATTCGAAAGTAGGGAGTTCAAAGAATTTTGCCGAAAGTATGGCATCGAGAAAAGGTTTGCAACAGTTGCTCATCCTAAAGCCAATGGACAAGTTGAAGCCGTGAACAAAATAATCAAATCCATATTGAAAAAATGTTTGGAGAAGGCTAGAGGCAAGTGGGTGGATAAGCTTCCGACAGCACTCTGGGCTTACAGAACCACCCACAAGTCCGCGACTGGCCACACTCCATTCACATTAGCATATGGCACTGAAGCCGTTATACCCGTGGAACTTGAAGTCCCTTCTCATCGGGTGACTCACTATGATCCTAAGACGAATTAGGATCTTTTACTGGAATCTCTGAACTGTGTGGACGAAAAATGTGATGAAGCTGATTTAAGGGCGGCTGCATATAGGCACCGAGTCGCTCGATATTACAATGAAAAAGTTCGGCCGAGAATCTTTGATGTGGGTGATCTCATTTTGAAGTGAGTTTTTCCGATCCCATCGCATATGAATCCCACATGGGAAGGTCCATACGTCATCGAACGGAAGCTTGGAGAAGGAACCATCAAGCCAGCGATTGTCGATGGCTTGACACTCCCCAGAGCATGGAATAGCGAGCATTTGCGCCGTTATTACACTTAGCCTATTTCTTTCACATTTTAGTAGTAATTGTTTCCAGTATGTTTTTCTTTTGTTGTTCTTTGTTTTTGGCATGTAATAAGACAATTCAGTTTGTTCCTATTTGTTATTATCAATAAAGGCTTGAAGCCGCTTTCCTATGAACTATTGATGTTCCATGTGTTATAATTCCATGGCAAAAAATTAAATCACTTTATTCTGTTCGGCGTATGAACGCGCACACAAAATTAAAAGTTAATCGAATAATGATTCAAAAAATCTCTAAGTCTCTGGAGCACGGACTAGAGTACTCTGAGTCCCTGGAGTGCGGACTAGAGTATAAACGACCTAAAAAATCTCTAAGTCCCCGAAGCTCGGAGTAGAGTACTCTGAGTCCCCGGAGTGCGGACTAGAGTATAAATGATTCAAAAAATATCTATGTCCCCAGAGTGCGGACTAGAGTACTCTGAGTCCCCAGAGTGCGGACTAGAGTATAAACGATTCAAAAAATCTCTAAGTCCCCAAAGTGCGGACTAGAGTACTCTGAGTCCCCGGAGTGCAGACTAGAGTATAAACGATTTAAAAATTCTCTAAGTCCCCAGAGCGTGGACTAGAGGGTTTACGATTCAAAAAATTTCCACGTCATGTGGAAACGTACCGGAGCTTGTATAACCCACAAGATTTCAAATTTCAACTACAAGTTAGACAATGAGCTAAAACAGCGAAAATCATCAAAAATAAAGAAACAACATTTTATTTACTAAATGGAGATTCGGTGTCACTACAACTTCTCCTGAACTCGGAGCAAAAATTCTATCTACAACGACTATGAAAATAAATATAAATAACTCCATAATTCATACTTATTCAGGTTAAATGAGGCATGACTGGATAGCTAGTTTTTTGATTTATTCTCCTTCCTCGGCTTCTCCAAAGGCTCCTCACCCAAGTGTTTTCTCTTGGACGCCTTGCTTCCTAGTGAGAAGGTGCTCGAGGAAGGAGGAGGAACCTCCAGTGGCATAGTCCCACCGAGGAGAATGACCTTCAAGGGCCTGTTCAAGGGATCATCCAGTTCCACCACTTGAGGCTCAGTCTTAATTTCAGCTTTCTTCTTCCCCTCTTCCATGATTTGTTCCTCCATACTCAGTTTCAAAGTGTGTTCGGAGGTGCCCATGATTTCAACTTCATCGTGTTCTTCCATATATGAGGGGTTCTTAAGTTTGTCCTCATCGAGCACCCCGATCATTTGAGCATCAGGTCCGGGAGCATTCCTAGTGTGAGATGCCTCTTCCAATTTCTCTTCCTTCTCCGTGGCGGCATCGCTCCTTGGAGTTGGTTCAGGATCAGCATGGCCTATACAAAGTCATAAAAGACGAATGTTAGAATACATCTACTGCTCGCCAAGAAGCAATGATTATTTAAACTCTAGAAAGAAAAGTTAAGTACTAGTCTCTTGCTGATTCTCGGTTATTTTAGGAGTCCCACCCTTTGGAATGGGAGATAGAACGTGAATGTCAAGCTCAGGCTTCTCTGGGTCATAGCCGACATGCTGCTCGAAAGGATCAAGTAATGAGCAACCGGCCGACTGAACAGAAGGAGGAATTGGAGATTCAGTTCCAGATGGGCCAGCGATGTCGTCCTTTTCCTTCGATGAAGAGGAATCTCTTCCGAAGAGGATTTTTGCTGCATATAAATCGGAAGGCTCGTTACCTCGGAGCACTTCCTTTACGAGAGTTTCCTCATCAATTTCTTCGGTACCCAGCTCCACTCGCTTAATTTTTATTAGGGTATCCTATTCTTCAGCTAATGATTCAAGGTAACCCTCGCCCAGAAATGATAGATCTCGATGCATGAGAACTCGAGCGTTGTATTCAGCAATAAGCGGATCGAATAAGCATTTAATTTCTTCTCTCCCAGCTTCGACAGCTGCCTCTAGGCGAGAATCAATTTCTGTCAATGCCATTCTTTTGCCCTCTTTACGGGCTGCATCCTTTAGCGCTTCGGCTTTAGAAAGCTCCTCGTCGAGTTTCTTTTTTAAGAGCCGTGTTGTGATGATTTCCTCGCAATACCATTGCGACTCCTCCTGCACAGCGGTTTTCTCTTCTTTTTCTTTAAGCAGCAGTTCCTCTAGTTCTTTAACTCGTTGAGCGAGGGCATCCTTTTCTTTCTGGATGGAGTCTTTTTCTAAGGCTAGAGCGCCGCTACGTTGAACTACCTCATCGATTTCCTTTTTATGACTGGCTTCCAGACGGTTGACTGTCTCGGCTGTATCTTTGGCGTTTTGTTGAGCGGCCTCAAGTTGAGATTTATATAAGGAGAGCACTTCATCCTGGACTCTGATAATCTCTTTATCATGAATGGCTTCAAGTTTCAGCCGATCGATTTCATGCTGGCATTCCATAGAAACTTCTGAAACTTTTTCTACCAAATGAAAGAATGCATCGTGTTGGACATAGACATCATTGTTACAGGCGATGGTGCTTTGTTTAACGTTCCCTGGAATAGGGTGAATCGCTGGAAGAAATTTCAATCCGTCAAAGCATATTTTTGGAAATGGGGCCTTAAGCTCTGATAATCTTTCAGTTATCGATGGGTCGTGTGCAGGGATTGGAGGAGTGTGTCTAGCCGGAGTCACAGACGTTTTATAAGGCTCACGAGATTGCTTTGTGCTAGACGAACCGAAGTGTTGATCATGGGGAGCTTCAAACTACGACCCCTTCTAGGCAGATTTTTCCCTACTGTGCTCTGAGTGAGGGGGAGGATCATTGGGATATAAAGAGTGGCTGTAAGTTTTCCTTCAAGAAGACGAAGAATCTCTAGGACCATAGTCTCTATCGCCGCTGTCATCTCTGCCTCGACGCCTACCAGAGTCTGAATCTCGACTGGAGTGGTAGAAGATAAAAGACCCGTGAAGGCGGTTAAAGCCATGTGAGCGTCCCATATCACCTGCACGGAAACCAAGTGAAGACAAGTTAGCGAGGATTGCATGATGGTTAAAACTTAAGTGTAGGGTGAAGTGTGAGTGTGAGTGCGTGTCCTAGTGATTCCCCCTGACGGACCAATTTCTTTTGCTTTACTTATTGGAGTTTTCTCTCCCTGATGATGAATTTGATCGCCTCCATCATTTCTCGCGGGCGAGTTAAGCACTATATCCCCTGGGTCGTTGAAACCGTAATTCAGTAGGTCATTAGGGATGGGTAGGTCTGAAAGTCCTTTCAATGAACCCTCTAGATGTTGTGGAGACGACTCTTTCTCAACCAGAGTGATAGTAACTTTAGAAGTTCCTCCTACTATTTTCTTTTTCAATTTATAGGCTAAGCTTTTTTGCCTCTTCGAAGGGGGAAGCGATTTGGCGATGCCAGGCATGTCCGTTATGGGTACAATGTCGGGGGCAAGGTTCTCATCGGCCTCCTTTATTCACCTTCCTCGGATATCTTGGGGGTTCCTCCTATAAAGGGCATCGAAGGCCCAGCTTGCCCTTGCCTTTTTCCGTGGTGGGTCTGGTTGTAGCAACGCCTGTTGGGAGACTAGTTTGACGACCTTCCATTAACAATCCAAACTTTGAAAGCGATTCATTGGAAAGGACGGACTTGATCTCCCAGTCTTCCATAGGAATTGCTCGGATGGCCTCGATGGCCTCAAAATACCCAGTACCATCGGGACGTGGGATGATACCTGTAAAAGTCGAAAGAAGTTTAAAAAGAGTGCCCGCCGTACTATAGACAAATATTGTTCAGGGAATGGGACTTACTCCCTTCTAGCCATCTTCTCGCAAAGCCAGGGGGCAACGTACATAAAACCATTCCTGCTTATATTGGGAGAATTTACTCCATGCCTCCGTCAGAATCTGACACTTGGAGTGTGCCTCAAGAAATATGAAGGATGGACTGTTAGACCATCTTTTAAAGCGATAGATGTAGCGGATATCACCAGGAGTGGGAAGCCTGAACAAGATACTCATGAAAAGAATACAAGTGTCGTAGATGAATGCATGACTATTGGGATGTAGTTGTGCCGGGGCGATCTCGTTATACTATAACACTTCGCGGAGAAAGGAGTTGAAAGGTGGCATGCTACCAACCCAGCATATGAATTTATTGCACGCTGTATATCCAGCTGGGGGCTGGTGAGGCCAATCTTGCCTCAACGGAACTAGGACATCATCGAAAGGGATCCCGTGAATTGTACACAACCGACGAAGAGCGGTTTCACCAATTTTTGAAGCTTGTGAATCTATCGGATTGTCCAGAATGACTGCCCCATCTACAATGTCAGGGGCTGGGCCAATAGCTACAGCTGATGGATTTAGGATACCCTATGTATGCGTTGTCGATGGATTTGAAGTTCCTACTACTTCTTGCTGAGAGCTTGGCTCAGGCTTGTCGGAAACTATAGCAGAACTCGATCTTTTGGACATCTTCAGTAAACGAGGAATGTGAATAGATACATATTTGAACTATACTTAAAAGACAATTGATATCAGATATAATGATGGTAATACATCCCCCCTATGTTGTGTGTGAACTAGTGCTACGACCTAAACGTGAGTGCCGGAAAAATTAAAGTTTAAACACAAGCGTGTTTTGATAGAATTTTAAGTTATTGTCTTTAGAAACTGTCATCGTTGGCTGTCTCCTACAGTTTGTTCTGTGATTAACGATAGTGGTTTTGGAGTCGGACATTGGCATCACAGAGTGTGAAGGTTGTTGTTCTCGTTTGTTAAGTTAAGTTTGCATATAAGATCGTTTACGTTGCGAGGGAGTTAGTTTAAGTCAAGTGCTTGGGCTCGTATGCTTTCTGGTTTGTCATGCTTTATCTAATTTGCTTAAGGTTGGTTATGGAGACAAGTCACTCAAATGTGCCCTATGTTCGGGTTAAGACACTTCGGATTACCAACGCCGACCCACACACTCACTCCCTCTCTCTAGACCGAACGACACTCACACCCTTTCTCTAGACCGAACGACACTCACTCCCTCTCTCTAGACTGAACGACATTCACTCCCTCTACCTCCCTAGCACTACTCCCAAAATACCGACCCGTTCACACTTCCTTCTTTTTCGGTCCCTGATCACCGAACGACTTCAGTCACCAATTCAGCCCTATTTCAATAACCTAACAACCACCCCCCCTCACTCGGTGGCCTAACAAAAAAAACCTATATCCAAGTGACTACCGATATCCTTTTCTTTTTTCTCTCCCCACCTCAAATCTGTTAAAGCCTTACCAAGCTTCTAGCCTAATGCATGTTCTTATCTCCAACTCGACCTCGCTCATCTACAACAACTTCTACTGACCATAATCTGAAGAATGCTCGTGAACTTGAGCTTCGTGAAAAACCCCTAATTTGGGAAGATGGGTCGAATGAGAGATTCATACCTATAGGAATGAATTGAAGATTGTAGGAGTCGTGGATTTGAGGTCGAAACTCGTTTAGGTTTATTAACAGAAGGAATTCTTAAGCAATCATCCTGAAGTCAAGAGGAGGAAGGAAAGTTGGAGTAATAACTGAGTTTCGGGGGAAGGTATGTTAGTAGATCTTGAAGGAGTAAAGTAAAAGTGGAGAGAAGAAGAAAGAAAATGCTCTTATAAATGGTGGGGGGGAGGTGAATACGCTATTTCCCGAAGAACCGGTCATTGTACTTTGGAAAGTTGGTTGCTAAACATACTTGCTCCTATTCAAGTAAACCGATCGTGTGGCTCGGCCTCTGTATGCCAACCTGCCTAATGTCATATAAAAAAGAGAAGAAAGGAGATAAAATCAAAGATGTACAAGATGTTTGGAAGGTCCGTCATGTTTCGGCTTTCGTGAAGTTATATACGTTCGGCTTTTGAAAGCAGGAACTGATTATCGATTCAAAGTGTGTCGTGTTGTTTCGCACGACACACTTTGGGGGGCAAATGTTACCCGACACCTTGGCATGGCTACAAGATGATAGTTGCAGATGTGACAGTTCACACCATATAAGATTCTGACCGAGGAAAGGCTGGAGGTATAAAGGGTTCGGTGCATTCGATGTATTGCGGCATTTCTGTATGGCTCGGTCAAAAGGAGGGAATGCCTCGTTCGGTCATTATGGTTCGGCATGCCCCGTTCGGTCTCGGAAAGTTCTGTTCAAATATCATTCGGCCAGATTAGGGAGAGAAAGTCGCCCGGTCTGGATGGTCCGGCAAGTATTGTTCGACCAAGTTTGGGAAGCCCTTGTCGTTCGGTTGGGACTGGTTTGGTACAGATGTTCGGTAAATATTTACAATGAATATAAAGTAATTTTGAGAGGAAGCTTTTGAGACTTTTAATTTGCAAAATAATTAATTTTCAAGATCTATAAATCTTTAAAGTGAAATAATTAGCTTTTGAGAGGAAGCTTTAAACCTGGGGTCCTCTGTTTTGACATGAGCCTAGTGATTTACGACATAAAGATGGGCTTCGACATTGAACTAGTATTCGGTATTGATTTCATTGCTTCCGCATTGATGTAGATCTGAGCGATATCTTAAAACCTTCGATATTGTTTATTTTTGCATAACCATTTTACAACATCGTTTACTTATAATTCTGCTCATTTGTGGCATCGGGTAACTCAATAGCATCACTAATTTACAACATCATTAACCAAACGCCATTGATTACCCCTATGGTATCGACAATCCAACACCATCAATTATCCTATGACATTGATTTCTTGCGGCATAAATTGCTTATGACATTGCCTACTTACGACATAAATTGTTTATGGCGTTGCCTACTTACGACAATGATTACTTACGACATTGCCTTCTTGCAGCATGAATTGCTTACGACATTGCCTACTTACGGCATTGCCTCCTTGCGACATAAATTATTTACAGCATCACTTGACCCAACAGTATCAATTTCTATGATTCCGAAATTTTGATACCAATTTCTCTATGGCGGTATGAAGCCAATCTTCGACATAAGCACATCTCTAACATTATTAACCTTGGCATCAACCTTTTTAAACTTCAATAATTTTGGTTATCAAATAACTCTACGGCATGAGTTCCTTATAAAACTAGATCTGTTGGCACCCATAATTCTCGGCATCCTTAATCTCGTCATTCCCTCGATGTTCACGAGATTTAGATCAACATCAAAATTACCCAAATCAATTTTGGAATCATCCAGATCTACCTTGGATTGGTCCAATCCACTTCGGATTCACTCAACTTCACTTATGAGACAACTGATGGTGAATAGGTAAGAGTTGGTGTTGAACAGTCTATGGGTTGGGCACAGTTTTGATAAACAAGATGGATTGACCGATATTGAATGAACAAAGCAGAAATACTATCGTTTGTCTATACCCTGCAATTTTTTTTATAACAATTAGTTTCCAGATTTTAAATCTAAAAAAGAATGAATTTGGAATTTTTTTCAAAATATGAAATTCAAGTCTCTTTAGAGTATTTTGGTCATTTTTGAACACCCAAAGGTTCAAGCCCTCCTTCGAACGTCAAAATGTTAAACCGAAATTTAGTTCAACGTTCGAGATGTATATACAAGGAGACATATTTGAAGAAAATTCCTATAATACCCCTTGATTTTATGATAATTCACAAGGTTGTTTAAAAACTATTCATGAGTTCAAAAATAAAATAAGCAAGTCAAAATCTTTATTAATAGTTGGAATATAAACACAATTTTTTGGTCCGACCTCAAAGTTCCAAAAATACTCTTATATGTATTTCTTTATTAATAGTTGTAATACATTTGTCGTCACACTCTTTTGATGTCAACGTGATATATCAAAAATGCCTCTCTACAGATATTATTATTAAGATTTAACATCACTTAAAAATAGGATCTAATAATTAAGCTTCCTTTACATATTCAAAATTTCTTCTACAAATATTTACCAAGTCTTAATATTACTTAAAAATAGAATTTAAAAAATAAACT
This sequence comes from Allium fistulosum, assembly GCA_030737815.1. Classification (NCBI taxonomy): domain Eukaryota; kingdom Viridiplantae; phylum Streptophyta; class Magnoliopsida; order Asparagales; family Amaryllidaceae; genus Allium; species Allium fistulosum. The sequence continues at coordinate 635,601,829 of CM060907.1, read as the reverse complement.
ACTTTACAAATTCGTTTTTTTATTAATTAATAATATAAATAAAAAATTAAACTAACAAAAAATTAGGTATTGCAATTTAGAAATAAAAATTCAAATTAAATACGTATGATTCAATACAAAAATATGGCTCAATATTCATGGAAATCATTTTCTTTTGAACGTATTAAACAAATACAATTCGTAGAAAAAAATTCAGGTGTCTTCATTACGCGCGAAGTGCATGCCGTAACGCTCGTAACAATAGGAAATATGCTCAAGCTACCTTCCTTTATTCAATTGTGAACATATTACAAAATGTACCAATGTGCAATTTTCAAATTATTCAAGCCTTTGTTTGCAAATATTGTACATTCTCTTCTCCCTCATTAGCGTTTATACCATTAGCTTGTCTTCGGGCTCTCAATGAAGAGAACTTGAAGAAGATCCTAATTGGAAAAAGTGATAATAGTGAGAGAGAAGTTAATGGCCCCTTTTCATGAGGAGATACATCTCTATGTATAGTAGTTGGAAGGAGGCGGGCTTGCTTCTATTGGCGATGTGAGACTTTGATTGCTATCTTGGTGATGACTTCAACATGAATGCCTTTGAAGTTTTATGAAGGAAAATACACTAAATCCTTTTGAATTTGCTCTTGTAAATAATTTTAATCCCCTTTCTTTGCATGGCCTTTGATATTCCCACGACATTGATGTAGTACAACATCCACAGTATGCAGTATTAATGAGATGCAACGTCAATAAAGGGCGGTATTGACGAAGTGCGGCATTGATATGATGCATTATAGATTACATGTGTTAGCGCTAAAATTGGTCACTAACACCCAAATCCAGTTGAAAGCACCAAATACCAGTCACATCTCACAAACAGAGTGTATGTAGAGAGTAATAATGTGAAGAACAGTAAAAATTAAAAAGAAAGCAGTAAAGAACGACAGATTTTATAGTGGTTCGGCTAACTCCGGCCTACGTCCACTCCAGAAGTTTCCTTTTTATTGCTGTAATAATCGATTGCAGTTACAAAATGGCAGAGTAGCCTTAGCCTTAGAAAAGAGAAAGTAAGAGAGCTGAAAGAAAGATCCCTTTTCTGAAGTCCTACATGCTGTATTTATAGGCAAAGCTGGAGTTGCTGGACTTCCTGAGTAATCTGGGCCCAACAAGCCCAAAGCCAAACCATATCTGGCCGAACCAGAAGTGCTGACCCAGATCTCCACCGAGCCACCCGGCCGAGCGACCCTGACTGAACCATCTCGCCGAGCAAGGCATTCCTTCCTTTGACCGAGCGACACTTGCCGATCCACCTAGGCCAAACCTTGTCCATCAGCACCGAGCCACTCGATGCCGGTCCACCTCCCTGCCGAACCACTTCCTAAGCCGAACAACCCCTCCTTTCACACCATGACCGAGCGACACAATCTAGACCGAGCCATGCCTCCCAGACCGAACGACCCCTCCTGGCCAAACCACAGTTGGCCGAGCCGCACTAACATAGCCGAACCACCTTCCTACGCCGAACCACCTTCAAGTGCCAAACCATCATCAATGCCGAACCACTCAAGCCGAACCACGATGCCGGGCGACCCATGACTTCCAGGCCGAACGACCTATGCCGATCGGCCCATGACTTCCAGACCGAGCCACATCACCTAGGCCGAACCATACTATTAAGTCGATCCATGCATGACCTCTTCTCCCTAACCGACCTATGCTTCCCAGGCTGAGCGACATCACCAAGGCCAAATGAGTCCATCAAGCCGAACCATCCGTGCCCTTCGCTCTTGACCGAGCGGCATCTGCTGACCCACCTAGGCCAAATGACATCGCCAAGGCCAAACCACTCCATCAAGCCAAGCCATGTATATCAAACCATCCCTGACTGAACGTCTATCTATCCAGTTGGCTCTAACTCGTCGTACTCCAGTCTCGACAAACGAGTAGTCGGTCTAGTTAAATCCGCCTATCTACGGCCTTTCCAAAAGGCGGGTTAACACTTGCCCTCCAAAACATGCCTTGCTTTGAAAGGTTTGTTTTGAATAGCCTTAAGTCCGGTATTCGAAGTCCATGTTCCATTCATAGCCATACCATCCGATCCGTATTCCAATCCAATACCAAGCCATCTTATCCAAGTGCCATAGCCATATCCTTATCCAAATCTACGACTATTTCGAGTCGTCATCCAATTCCTATCCGGTAACCAAATCCTTACCCAATTCCACAAACATCTGAACTCGACAACCGAGTTCTAGTCCATCCATATCCAACAACCAATAACCGAATCCATGACCTCTCCGGGTCGATATCCGAACTCGGGACCGCTCCGGGCCCTTTGCCAGATCCAGGACCTCACCGGGTCAATCTATCCTAAGTCAAAATCCGAATCCATGACCTCTCCGAGTTGCGTTATCCTATTCAAGCCGCGACTCTCCGGTCGAGGGCTTGTATGTTTTCAGGCCTCGGTTCTTCGACCGAGGACTTCCTTATTTTCTGGCCTCGACTCGCCGGCCGAGGACTTCTTATATTCTCCGGCCTCGACTCTCCGGTCGAGGACTTCTTATATTCTCCGGCCTCGACTCTCCGGTCGAGGACTTCTATACATTCTCCGGCCTCGACTCTTCGGTCGAGGACTTCTTATATTCTCCGGCCTCGACTCTCCGGTCGAGGACTTCTTATATTCTCCGGCCTCGACTCTCCGGTCGAGGACTTCTTATATTCTCCGGCCTCGACTCTCCGGTCGAGGACTTCTTATATTCTCCGGCCTCGACTCTCCGGTCGAGGACTTCTTATATTCTCCGGCCTCGACTCTCCGGTCGAGGACTTCTTATATTCTCCGGCCTCGACTCTCCGGTCGAGGACTTTTATATTCTCCGGCCTCGACTCTCCGATCGAGGACTTTTATATTCTCCGGCCTCGACTCTCCAGTCGAGGACTTTTATATTCTGTTCAGGTCCATTCCATTACTTTCCGACAAAGGGACTCGTAATTTGCGATTACTGCCCCGTCTCTCTGGCCGGGACGGTAATCGTGGCCTGTATTATTTATTGAATTAGTCCAATCCTAATCATTACAGAATTCAGTTATCAAAGCGAAAGTTCGTACAACAAAGGGAATTAAATGTCCAAAGTACCAAAGAAGAAACCAGAGTTTGCAGAAAAACAGAAAGAAAACAGGATTTCATAAATCCAAGCATTACCGTTTTATCGTCATCTCAGAGCACGCCTAGGGACCGTCCTCGATCTCGTACATGTGTAAGTGACATAGCCATATTACTTTGAGTTCTATTACTTATTCAGAACCATAAATCCATTCAGTTGATAACAAGCCGGCGGTGACTAGATCTAGAGCCACCTTCGTTCGAGGTAGGTGGTAGCCGCTCCCGTTCCACTGCTACAGCTCGATTCCTTATGTACTATTGCAGGTGACCATTCCTTACATGCTCCTCAACGATATCTTTCAAATGCCTACAATCGTTTGTGTTGTGCCCATCCAGCTCATGGAATAGGCAACGCTTTCCTGACGCCCGCTCGTATTCCGATGGTTCCCTCCTAACCGGTCTTCGATACTGGAGGTGCTCCCGAGTATCCAAGTAAATCCTTTCCAGAGTTTTTGTCAAATCCGTATAAGAAGAAAATTTTGATTCTCTCCGTTTCCTTTTTGAGGGGTTACCGTTGTCACTCATTTTCCTTTTTCCCTTATCGTCCTTGTTTGTTTCCTCCCTTGGTGGACCTCCATCTCTAACAACATAAGCTTTAGCCTCTCTCCCTTCCCTTTCGGTCTGTGCATCTTCATGCCTTAGGAATCTCTTCGCTTCATGATAGAACTCCCCAAGATCCATCGGGGGGTCCCGCTCCAGTGATATCTTAAAATCCGAATTATCCGCAATTCCTGAAACCGCTGCCATCAAAACCATCGATGGATCGGGTCGATCCACTGAAGCTACCGCTGCATTGAATCTGGTTAAGAAATCCCCGAGCGACTCTCCCTTCCATTGCTTCATCGATGTCAAGGTCATTATGTTCTTGGGTCTGACTATATGGACCCAAAACTGCCTCATAAACCTTTCAATTAGCTCCGTCCAAGTGTCAATAGAACCACTCTCCAATTGCCTGAACCACATAGCTGCGATATCCGTCAAATACAAAGGGAAGCATCGAGCCATGACCTCATCTGATGCCCCCAGTACCTCCATATGCCTCATGTACCTTGTCAGGTGAACGGCAGGATCCATTCTCCCATCATACATCTCCAACGTTGATAGCTTAAAATCCAGTGGGTTCCTAGCTTGCTTGACAGCAGGAGTAAAGGGACTCCTATTCACATTCTCCAAGTCTCTATTCACCGATCCACCTCTCATAGCTCGTCTGACCATCTCTGCTAATCTATCATTGTCTCCAAGTTGTAATCCTTGTCTGCTGCCTCCGATCTGTCCCCCGAGTTCATGAGGGAATCCTGGCACATACTCCTCATCACGTACTCTTGTGTTCCTGTTGATGCCGGGTTGCACAACATCGTCAGGTATCCCTCCATGGATTGGTCCAGTATTACCCGTTGGTATGCCCCCAAGTCTTGGTCCATCTGGGTTAATAGTTGTTTGCTGATTAGGGGCTGCTCCCTACTGAACCACTCCATCTGCTTGCTGGTTGAGTGCTTCTGATCCAGCTCCACGGACCTGAGATCCCGCATTTCCTGCTTGTCCAAATTTCCTGAGAAGAGTTTGCATCATCTCCTCTTGTCTTTTCAGCATCGCATCCATCTCGCTTCTGGTGATGTAGATGGATGCTTGACCTGCTCCAGCTCCAGAGGAGGCCTCTTGACTTCCCTCTTGATTGCTTCTTTCTGTCACTTGCTTCCTTGTTGGCGGCCTAACCATTGCTTCCTAGAATCCAAGTTCCTAACTCCAAAATTCCCGGGTGTTGCATTCTCAGTGAAAGCACCAAAATATTAGCGCCAAAATTGGTCACTAACACCCAAATCCAGTTGAAAGCACCAAATACCAGTCACAGCTCACAGACAGAGTGTATGTAGAGAGTAATAATGTGAAGAACAATAAAAATTAAAAAGAAAGCAGTAAAGAACAACAGTTTTATAGTGGTTCAGCTAACTCTGGCCTACGTCCACTCCAGAAGTTTCATTTTTATTGCTGTAATAATCGATTACAGTTACAAAATGGCAGAGTAGCCTTAGCCTTAGAAAAGAGAAAGTAAGAGAGCCGAAAGAAAGATCCCTTTACTAAAGTCCTACATGTTGTATTTATAGGCAAAGATGGAGTTGCTGGACTTCCTGAATAATCCGGGCCCAACAAGCCCAAAGCCGAACCATATCTGGCCGAACCAGAAGTGCCGACCCAGATCTCCACCGAGCCACCTTGCCGAGTGACCCTGACCGAACCATCTCGCCGAGCGAGGCATTCCTTCCTTTGACCGAGCGACACTTGCCGATCCACCTAGGAAAAACCTTGTCCATCAGCACCGAGCCACTCGATGCCGGTCCACCTCCCTGTCGAACCACTTCCTAGGCCGAACGACCCCTCCTTTCACACCATGACCGAGCGACACCATCTAGACCGAGCCATGCCTCCCAGACCGAACGACCCCTCCTAGCCGAACCACAGTTGGCCAAGCCCCACTAACATAGCCGAACCACCTTCAAGTGTCGAACCATCATCAATGCCGAACCACTCAAGCCGAACCACGATGCCGAGCGACCCATGACTTCCAGGCCGAACGACCTATGCCGATCGGCCCATGACTTCCAAACCGAGCCACATCACCTAGGCCGAACCACACTATTAAGCCGACCCATGCATGACCTCTTCTCCCTGACCGACCTACGCTTCCCAGGCCGAGCGACATCACCAAGGCCGAGCGACTCCATCAAGCCGAACCATTTGTGTCCTTCACTCTTGACTGAACGGCATCTGCCGACCCACTTAGGCCAAACGACATCGCCAAGACCAAACCACTCCATCAAGCCGAGCCAAGTATATCGAACCATCCCTGACTGAATGTCTATCTATCCAGCTGGCTCCAACCCATCGTACTCCAGTCTCGACAAACGAGTAGTCGGTCTAGTTAAATCCGCCTATCTACGGCCTTGCCAAAAGGTGGGTTAACAACATGCGGCATTGATAACATGTGGCTTTGATGATGTGCAGTGTAAAATCTATGCGACATTGATTAAGTGCGGCATGAAATCTATGCGGCATTAATTTAGTACGACATAGATAATATACAGCATGAAAGTAGCACAGTGTCATTATTAGTTGTAGGCCTTCTTTATCAATTATTCCCTTCCTTAGCATCCGGAGCCTGGAACTTCGACATAAATCTTTAGTTTCGCTATTGATTGGATAACAATTTGTTTCAAAGACCGAATTGCTTTCTTTTTTATTTCAAAGCACAACTAACTTCTGTTATTCACACCAAGGACAACTTTTAAGTTAATTAGATAAGATTCAAATATTTTAAATCAAGGACACACATCGATATTTTACAAATAATATAGATTAATTATGAAAACATTTTTTTAAATAAGAATGTAACAAATAATAAAAATTAATTATGAAAATGTTGTGAATGTGAGAAAAAATAATATAGGAAAAACAGCATGAAAAGCTAAATGTATATAGCTTTATTAATAACAACTAATATTTTTCAAAAGCTAAGCGAGGATAGCTTTCCAAACTGCTTAGTTCTATATTTTAAGTGATATAATATAATGCTATTTTTTAAGTTATAAAGCTATATTCGTTTAGCTTTCCGAGCTGTTTACTTCTTTATTTTCATGCTAACATTAATCGATTTTAAAAAAAATCAAATCATTATTTTCTTGCAATTTCGACTATCATTCTTTATTTTTGTTGATTTAGTGAGATAAGCAAATAAAATGAACTTGAGATTAACACAATTAAACGGGGTCTTCATTCTTTATCTAATTATTAAACTTCGTTGTACCCCAAAAATAAAATGAATAAATAACGGTTGAATCCTTACTTTTTTTTCTTAGCATCATAATTCAAAATCATGTTATTCTTCAAATTTAACGGTTAGATTGTTTTTCTATCTTTTTAGTTTAGCCTTGATTTTAGAAGATTACATATAAAATATAAAATACGATCAAATTATTAGTTTTAAAATGAATTGTGCATGTAAAAGAAGTTTTTGATTGATAAATAATCTTTTTATCTTTTTAACATTAATTATAGTTTGAAAGTCAGGCTTCGCTTGGAAGTTGTTTTTCTACTAGTTTTGACTGGTTTTGGATGACTCTGTATTTCAAGTATTTGGATAATACTTTTTTGAAAGTTTTTTTCACATCGGTTATTATTGGTTATAAAACCAATGAAAACCGGTGTAGTGTAATTTTAATGGTGCTTATCAATCCAGCAAATTGGGGTGTTGTGAGAGTTCTAACTTTTTTTTTTCAATTATACCCTCACTAATTATATTGGAAAATTAATCTTTTCAAAACTAAAGAATAAATATAAGGGTATACGTGTAATATTACTTTAGTGTAAAACTCTTATAACCGATGTATGCTAAACTCTCAAGCATATATTGATCGGTTATAGCAACACTTTATGTAAACACCGCTGCGATCATTTACGATCAAAACCGGCACTTTCAAAATCTCTCATAATCGGTGCAACAAAACACCCCAGCCGGGAGTTTATTTTCTATCGGCTTTGATTGGTTTTGTACGACTCTGTATTTCAGGTGTTATCAAAATCCTTACTTACAAGTTTTTTTTCACACCGGTTGTTGCTGGTTATAAAACTGATGAAAACCGATGTAGTGTAATTTTGATAGCAATTCTCAACTTATCAAGTTGATGTATTTTGAAAGGGTATAACTTTTTATTCCAATTATACTTCCACTAATTATATCGTAGAATTAATATTCACAAAACTATATAATAAATATAAAGACTAATGTTACTTTAGTGAAAAACACTCAAAACCAATGTATGTTAAACTCTCAAACATGTATTGATGGGTAACAATATTTCATGTAAACCAATCAAAACTGCTGCGATCATTTACGGTCAAAATCGGTATGATATTTTCAAAACTTTGAAGCGGAGCCATAATGTTTTTTAATTTCTGTAAATAAAAATAATTGCATAAGCTGAATGAACACGTCATTCCTAAATACGCGAAAGCTTAAGTAATAAGGTTACAGAATTAATTTCCGCTATACCATAAGTAGGACGGCGAACTACTCTTTACCGACTTCCAAATTATACCAGCCCTTGACTTCATACTTTATTCTTTATTCTCTCTCAAAACTTTCATGGCTTTTCCCGTTTTCGCTCTCTTCTTCTTCTTCCTCAACTTTTTTACCGCCAGTTCGGCAAAATTGAGTTTAAACTTCCACCACAGATTCTCTGACGAGGTTCGAAGATGGTCGGAGTCGAGATCCTATCACCTTCCTGGCGGATGGCCGGAAAAGCACTCTGGCGATTATTATGCTGCTCTTGCTGATCATGACCGTCGGAGGTTGATGGATTCCGGTCATCTCACTTTCTTCGACGGGAACGTCACTTTCAGATTCAATTCCTTGGGATTGTAAGTATATTCTTTTACCTTTTCTTCTGTATTTGCAATGATCAAGTTCAGCTGATACAATAGTTGTTTGGAAAGTTTGGTTTTTGTTTTGTCATCAGTTGGCTTGATACAAAATATCGATTGGGGCACTTGCTAAAAAAAAAGGCCATTTAAACCTTACAGTTAAATGCCCTATACTGTAATTAAGGTTTTCTTTCTTTTAGGTTGATTTATTATACTACATGTATATTCAGCTGTAAAAATGGGTACCTTTTTATGCTCTTTATTGGACAATGAATTGGTTTGGCTTATAATTTTAACATTTAAATTTTGAAGAAAGCGGTGCAATTAGTGGATTTTTTAAAACCATTTCTCACTGTTAATCCTTTCTTTGAAACAGTTTGCATTATGCATTGGTAACATTGGGGAGTCCGAATATGACTTTCTTGGTGGCTTTGGACACTGGGAGCGATTTGTTTTGGGTGCCTTGCGATTGTACCAGTTGTGCTCCAACTCAGTCTGGGAACAATGGATTTGTATGCTTCTCATCTTTTTTCCTTTTGTTAAAACACCAGTTGTTTGTTGGTAAATTTGTGATTTGTTACAGTTCAAATGATTTGATGCTCTTTTCTGATTCTAAATCGACAGTTGTTTAATGGGATGACAGCCTATGATTCAAAATAACTACATTTTTCTACTGTGTGCTCCCTTGAGAAATTCCTACTGCGTAGGCTAGATAGTTTCCCATGGTCATTTTTGTTTACAGTGTGTTCACCTGCACATGTACCTACTGGAGTTCTATTAAGATGTTTATACACCACCTATGATATGGAAAAGACTATATACAACTCCATCCACCTAACCTACCTAACAATACTGATACATTTACAAAACATGACTTATTTAAGTAGTTCGTACGCCACCTATGATATCAACGTCAAATATCATGGTTCAATTGAAGACTCAAACGACTCTTTTGTCGGTATTCTGCATATAGGAGATGCTATATTTTCTTTCTCTACACTCAATGCTCCTCAATACTTTCTCCATATACTGCAGTATAGTTTCTATTGTAGCATCTTGTTTTTGTTATCGTAGTTCTCATTTATAGCAGATAGAAATGATGGCTTTCTCATCATGATTACTCAAACCAAATAAGACTAGTTAAATGTAGAAAGAACGGGTAAGGGGAATGCTTGTTATAAGAGTAAATATGTATATTAAAAAGCTCTTTGTCTGAGAAGATATTTACATATAGGATATATACACAACTGAAATCATCTTACCATCACATACTTCTCCTTTCAGATTTCCTCTCATATGTTGAAGTGATTTATAAAAACATCAAACAGTCTTGTATTTTATCTCACCAAATCCTCACATTTGTTTTTGGCAATTTTAAAATCAGCAACATAGAGAACTTTGTTTTTGATAAATTACACGGCAACATAGAGAACTTTGTTTAAACATTAATATCAGGTTTACATTTACTTACTTTTTTTTATTGGTCATCTCTAATTCTACACTATATAAGTTGTCTTTATGTTCGATGTTGAAAAAATTTCCTCAAATCTTTAAGATTCCAAATATTATTTCTGCTGGCATGTATTCACTGATTTTTGTAGTTTGACATATGAGAGCTTTCTAATATGTTCATTCTTATAATCTAATAGTCTGAAGTTGAGCAGGATTTTGATTTCAGTATATATAGTCCTACAAAATCTTCGACAAGCAAAAGTGTTCCATGCAGCAGCAGCATTTGCGAACATCAAGAAAGATGCTCAAGTTCAGGGAACAATGAATGCCTTTACAATGTTAATTATGTGTCTGCTGATACATCGTCTTCTGGTTTTTTGGTTGAGGACCTTCTATATTTGACAACGGAGGATACCATCAATCCTAAAACTGTTCAAACACGGATTGTTTTTGGGTAGGATGCCAAGCCATCTAATTACCTTTCCAACTTAATTAGATTTAATATGTATATACGAAAAATACACCTTCACGTTACTTAATTTGCAGTTCGACAAATTCTTATGTTTACCTTTTTTCATAGTCTTGACTGGTGCTTTGTTTAATTTGCAGCTGTGGGCAGACACAAACTGGTTCATTTCTTGATGCTGCAGCTCCAAATGGCCTTTTAGGGCTTGGTATGGAGAAGGTATCAGTACCTAGCATTTTATCAAGTTCAGGCATCACAGCAAATTCATTTTCTATGTGTTTTGGGCGTGACGGTATTGGAAGAATTAGCTTTGGAGATATTGGAAGCTCAGACCAACAAGAAACTCCATTTCATGTCAAGCAACCACAGTCAGTATCATTTTTATCATAACCTTTCCTGATAAATAACTCTATTGTCGTCTAATTATTTCTGATCTTCTATTTGTTTAGCCCTATATACAACATTAGCATCACTGGAATAAGAGTAGGGAACAGTTCTGCAAAAGAAGACTTCAGTGCATTAGTCGACTCAGGCACATCTTTCACATACTTATCCGATCCAGCTTACACAAGCATCTCTAATGGTGTAAGTTATTCAAACAGTTCAACACATAAAGTGCTGCATAATAAGATATTTCTGATATATATGTTGCTTATCCATTTCAGTTCAATTCCCAAGTCCGTGATAAGAGAATTACAGCTGATCCCAATTCTGGTATCCCTTTCGAGAATTGCTTTCTTATAAGGTCAGAAATTCCCAGTCTTGCAATTTAAAATTTCCATATGAATCACCTTTCCATGTAAAATTAATAATATTGAATTTAATATGTATTTTGTCGACACTTGCAGTTCAAACGAGTCGTTGAATCAGTTACCTGAACTTGGTCTCATAACAGAAAGCAGAGGGCAGTTTCCTATTGTCGACCCGATAATTATCTTTAAATTAGCGGTATGGCTCATTCTTTTTTGTCCTTATAAACATTGCATTATATGTAGTGATTATTCAACTTAATTTTATTTTATTATTTATTTGCAGCCACAAGTATCTGCATACTGCTTAGGTATTATAAAAAGTGATCAACTAAATATCATTGGCCGTAAGTATTGGGTACTTTATATCTTCTCTATTTTTTCCGGCATTTACCCAATTTGTTGAAACACTCATGATTAAAGTGTTATCTTTTATTACAGAAAACTTTTTGACCGGTCTTCGAGTGGTGTTTGACCGTGAAAGAATGGTTTTGGGATGGAAGAAGTTTGACTGTGAGTGTAGACTTCAATCTAGAAATATGTTCATAAACACCTCTTCAACAAAATGTGACTTACATTATTACATGTATGTATGTATCAGGTTATGATGTTGATGACTCGAGCCCACTTCCAGTCAATCCTATAAACCCGAGAAAAGGTGCAGCTCCTACAAGCAGTTACACTCCTGAAGCTACAAAAGAAAAAAGAAATAACGGTACTAGCGGAGTCACAGTGCTGACGCCTGGCTCAGCAAATTCTGCATTCTCGCCTATGAACCCCTTTCTGGTTACCATTTTAATGTTAATTTTGCTTTCATTAGCGCTATTTTAGTCGATTAATTTCCTTATTTTTGGCCAGTGGTATTTCAACAATTAACATTTTTTGGCGTTCCATTTTAGTCTAGATAGGAAAGTTTAGCGCTACGTATAGATAATGGTGTCTCGAAAAAGTAATCCTCTTCTACTGCTTCATCGATGAGGTTTATTATATCATTGAAGAAGCTCTATGTATATATGGATTACCTGAATGTATTTTTGTACTATGTATATATATGGATTATCTGGATGTATTTCTATATACAAATCTAAAAGGATATTGATTTTAGCAAGTTATTTTTACGGCATTTAAATTTTTGAAGAATTTGTTACACGCCCTTCATAAAATTGATACAAGCCAGAACTGAGATTCTGTACATCTGAGATGAGGTTCGGTTGGCTCCATAAATATTTGAATATATTTTGTATATAATAGTAGAAAACAATAGCAGGAGTGTGTTAAAACATACATACATAATGTAGTAGTGTTTGCCATGCTCTGGGCTCCAGCTCTGTACCCTGCATTGGTCATAAGTAATGCCATGTGATAAGTGTGTTAGCTGCAAAATATCTTCTATAACAAAGCAGTTAAGGTGTACGATGTGGGTAATGCTTCTGCCCAAACCTACTTCTATAACAAGAGCTGAATAACTCTGAAAGGTGGTTAAGATCGTAGGAGGTCTTTAATGGCTATGTGGTATCAGATTGTTTTGAGCATGCCACTTTCATTCATTTGTGCATGTGCTTTTGACTGTCCAGCTAACTTTGAAACTGAGATGAGATGAGATGAAGTGCCTTTGGGAGATGTTATAGTGGGAATCTAAGACCTTTTAGCATTTCGTGTATAAGGTGTGGGTTAGAAAAGTCGTATCTTAAAGCAAAGTTAGAGAGCTAAATGATTGTTTGATCCACGTCTAGACAGTCGGTGGGTTAATCAATTCTCCACAACACTTTATTTTATTGTACTAACCTCTCTTCATCACTCATATTGAATCTTATGTCAAAGCAAGAAGGTTCTCATGGCTTTAGACCTTTCAGATTCTCCAACTTTTGTTTTGTACAACACGCAAGGTCTCTTTTGACACTGGGGAATCAGTCTCAAGACGTTTTATGACGCACAAAGGGTGCCTCTACATGTCAAAATGCAGTTTTTCCCTTCAGATTTGAGGCAAAAATATACATGCAGTTGTCACACATAGGCAGGCAGATGATGATACTGGATTTTTTTCCATTTTTCCATGGGAAGATGTCTTCATGGAAACTTATTATTAACTCCCACTTAATTACTGACTAGATAGGTAACGATATCACATCTTAAGAGTTGTTACCAACTTCCTTAAGAAGCAGTAGACCTTCTTTGATATCACTTGCGCGTTCATCATTTCAATTTAGGAGACATTTTTGAATGACACCATCTCCTTTGAAGAGGTCAAGAGTGCAATTTTCAGCATGCATTATCTCAAACTAATTTACCTGAACTTTACAGCAATACAAAGTTGTTTCAGACGAAATGATAAAGTTAAGAGTATTTCATAGGATTATAGGATTAATTAATTATGTAATTTGATTATATAACTTAACTCTAAAGCGAATGTTTTTTGGAATAAAGGAAACTTTTAATTTCATTTAAGATTATATATATTGCTCTAATGAGATATAAGTAATATTTTAAGTGCATTTAATATATACAAGTAAAAAATACTTAGGAAGAGTGTTTACAGTTACGATGTGTTCGTAACAACGAGTTTTGAATCACTCCACTAGCATATTTATCTCTAAATGTTTTTAGTCAAGAGGTATCGAGGACATGGTATTTATACATTTGTTGATTTTAGTGTACATAACGTCCTCATTACGATTTGAGGAGTAAAAGGGTCACGTATGTGTGATTATTTGAAACAAGAACGACTTGTCAAAAACCTTCTATAGGTTAATTATATAGTCAAATAGAAGATTTCATGTAACGATGCGCAGTAGTCTTTTGATTTGAGAATATTGTTAACCTTAAGTGTTTAAATTGAACTTCCATTGTTAATTACATGACAATGATGATCATGTTACGAACATAATTGAGTATAAGTTGTGTTAACCAGGTTTTTAACCGAGCAGAAGTCAATGAAAGTTAGAACATCAAGACGAAGATGAAACAACCTGAAAACTTCGAAGCATGCTTGGAAGAAGCAGAGAAACATCTCAAAGAAATAACTCGGCACCGAAAGCAGGCTTCTGACCCAACACACTTGTTTCCTTATAAATACAAACCATAGGGAAACCAAAACAAGATCTTCTCCCTGCTCTTTCTTCTTCATTCTGGATCTGGGATTTCATTGCTCTTCACCATCTTCCATCCTCACAATAGTCACCAAGGTAGCTATTCTTGGCAGCCTTAGAACTTGTCAACTTCTCGTACTTGTGACTTTAATCCTATGTAATCTCATACAAACTCTCCTAGATCCATAATCAATAAAACTATAAAGTGGGCGTAGGCCAGAGATTGCTGAACTACTATAAAAATCTTATGTCTCCATGTTATTTTTCTTCTATTTCTACTGCTATCTGCTAGATCTAGGTCTTACAGGTTTTCTACAACTCGATCTTGGATGTTGATCCATTTTTGGCATCAACATTTTGATGCTTTCATTGAGAAAACTGAATTCAGGTTTAGATCTAGTTTGCTATTGTGGATTTGGAAAGATCCAGTGGTTAGATCAAGAAAACTAGCTCTAAGAAGTTTGAGAACTTGCCGTTGAAGATCAATGGCGCCTAAAAAATGGAAGATTTGCTTTCGAAAGATCCATAAGAACGGTGGCTAATGGAGATGAAGGAAACACTCACCAAACGAAAGTTGATAAGGGAAATACAATACCAGAATCCTCTATTCACAAGAAGTTGTTACTAGAGGAGAACTTAATAAGATAATTCATTAACTTAACAAGAAGATGACAGATAGCCAGAAAGCTCTCATGGATAAGATGGACGTGTTGCTAAATGCTAACCTTGTAGCCACCAATGACAAGTTGAGTTAGAGGAGAAACTTCTTCTGCAATAGAACAAGAGAACTCTTCGGTTTCTAGCCTAAACAAGAGAGATGGAAAGCAAAAGCAAAAGGAAGTAACTGCTGCAGTTGTAGGAGGAAGTATGAGTACTCCCCCACAAGAAAACAGCTCGATACCGTGACAAGACAACTCGGTACCGACCTAAATATTCCACTTGATGATGCTCGGGAGGGAGATGCATTGTTGGTTTCTGACTCTAATGACGACATGCAGCTGGATGATGGTGATGTTGAGTTGAATATTGGTGTTAACGGACAAAACGCTGGAACTGGAGTTCAGACTACCATGGTAAGACCAACTGGGTGCCAACGGGACTCTATAGGAGTGGTTCTCCCAGAGAATGGAGGACCTGGACTTCAGTCAGCAAGCCGAGATCGTTTGTGGAGCCAAACACTCGGTGCAGCCTCTGACAGTCGACTTACAAATTACCATGCCAGTGAGGAGTACATCGCTGACCTGGTCAAACGGTTGGTGGAGGAGAGCAGAGGCAAGAAAGATTTAGATTAGGTTCCACACCAAGTCGAACTCCATTTACTTAAAATGTTCGGAGAGAAGAATATCCCTGAAAGTTCACTATGCCAACAATGCCATCCTACAACGGAACTATTGATCCTAAACAACACTTACTCAAATACGAATAGCATATGAATGGAGCTAGAGCTACGAATGATGTTCATTGTAAATATTTCCCTATCTTCTTAGAAGGAGTTGCTTCTATGTTGTTCACTAGGATGGCGCCTAAATCCGTATCGACGTTTGATGAATTGGGTAAGAAGTTTCTAGAGCAGTTCATGCTTCACACGACACAACCAAAGGACATCATGTCATTATCTGGCTTGTCACAAAGGCCCAACGAATCGCTAAAGGGTTTCTTGAACCAATTCAATATCGTTGTTACGGAAGTTAGCAATTCGAAGGAAGATCTTGTGTTCATGGCATTGGTCCGGTGCATTCACCCGAACATGGATTTTGGTAGGTGGCCGAAGATGAAACAACCGACTACCATGAGTAATTCCATCAGAAAGCGAATCAGTGTCTACGCTTGGAGGAAGCGAGCTTGGCCTCGGGGAGTGCCGACGACGGACAGTCGAAGGAAGAAATCCAAAGCAACATCGCAATAAACATTGGAAGCCTCGGTAATCGAAAGAAGAGAAGTCAAAACTCTGGTAACAGGCGTAACGTGAATGCGAAACGTCCAAAGAACTTTGGATCGGAAGATTACACGCCTTTGTACGATACCTGGAAAATATATATCTTGTCACCTAGGAATCGAGAGCATAAGAAGCCGCCTAGGAGGGAAGCGACATACCAGGAAAATCAATCCAAAAACTAGTGCCGATTCCACGAAATTCATAGGCATGATACCAACGAATGCCAAGACATGAAGAATTTGATTGAGAAGCTGATAAGGAAAAACTAGCTCCAGTAGTACATTAAGGAACCACAGAGCATTGGACAAGCCGTGGGACCCTAGGGTCCACCCGCTCAAGGAAAACTCCCTAAACCTGACAAACAGGGGCCCAAGCAAGTTGGCGAAAGACTAGTCATCAAGTAATACTCAAGCTAGCGGTCATGCAGGAATGAAGCCGCAACCTAAAACGATGCTATTTCATTCGGCCTTGTCTAGTTTCCTTTCACAAATAAGCCATCTGGGACACTACGAGCATTGTAAATAAACAGGACTTGCCATTTCTTCTACTCATTAATAAAATCTGCTTCATGGACCAATGGAACCATGTTTTTCAAGAAAAACGCCTATGCCATGCAAACGGAAGCATAGTCGAGAAAACAATCCTCTGCCCTAGAATGACAAACAGGGAGTGTAGACTCACTAACCGCTAGATCGATGGGTCGTATCGATCCCCAACCTTCTGAGAACCAGCGTTGTCCCAAGATTGGCAAGTCGATAAGATCATAACCGCCGAGTCGACGGGGAAAATCGACTCAAACCACCGGATTGACAGGTCGTATCGAACCCTAACCTCTTGATAACCGACGTTGTCCCAAGACTGTTTTAACAACCCACCCCAAAACAGACCTAAATTCTGACCTAGAAAAATCCCATCGAAAAGCCCATCGAAACTTATGTCCATTCCAAAGCTAACTGTTGGTTAGTAAAATGAAAAACAATACAGAGCTATCCGTCTTCTCTTTTAGAACTCATAGAAGAAGGAATAAAATATAATAACACTAATAGTACCCATTTATTTCAAATCATTTCAAATGCCATAATGCATAATAAACCGTTACAACATTTTGTTCAAAAATACATTTTATGGGTACAATAGAAAATAATTTGATAAGGTAAATTACAACCGCTTCACTCTCTCCATCTTGAAGCATCATCAACTCCTTCTCTAACCTGTGTTGTAATGAGGAGGGAGTCGGAACAATAAGTGTGGTGAATAGAAATCTTGAGCCTTACTACTTTAGTACTTGGGCAATATAATTTAAATAAGAATATGTCTTACGTAATTAAAACCATTTAATACTTCATATAAGAAAAGGAGGCGGACCCTCAATCAACCACTTAATACCTTCCCTTTTCAAAGCAGAATTCATAATCCTATAGCCCATAACCAACGTCATAAATGTCTAACAATGCGAGAGATAGAACCCAAGCCAATTAACACATTTTAATGGAAAATAGGCAAACTTTGATTTAAGACCTTAATTGAGGTAGGCCCCATCATTTAATACTTATTCCCAAGACGGACCCTACATAGGTATCTGTCTAACTAATATTACATGGAAATCTCTTCGGACACTTAATACTTTCTATGAAGTGGACATTCCTGAGATATCCTTAACCATGCTTAAAATCAATCCCGACCATTTAATACTTCATTGGGGAAAAGTGCGGGCTCTCAAACAACCACTTTATACTTCAAGATCCCAAAACAGGCCCTTCGTATTATGACTCATACTCATAATGACGTCTCACATTAGTTCGACTATTCATAGGAACTGGTAGGCAGATTAGCTGAGCAAATTTATTCTACAGAATTTGGGACTAACTTTGTGTCATCATAAATACTTATCATAGTAGATGTCTCACATCAGTCCCAAAGTCACACTAGTGGCAGCCAGATTAGTTGGACAGACTTCTATATACCTTTTGACTGACCTCGCATCCCTATGACTTAGCTATAATTTAAATATTCTTTATATATATACTCGTCTCACCATTTCCTAATTAAGGCTTTATAAGGAATCTTCCTTATTATGCCTTAAAATATTAATAGCTTTCCTAAGGGGGATTTGATGACAATCATTACTTAATTAACTACGCAATTATACATTATTATTATTATACGTTTATTACGCTAATTAATATATAAATATATATGCATTTATTATTCTATGCATGCGGAGATTACGCCGTAACTAACGTTAAATGTCAATTCCTTTTTAACCATAATAATACAAGTATTTCCTTTTTTCCATTTTACCAATAATGTCCAAATTCCGATATCCATAACAAGGGATGATAATATCCATAATAAGATTCAATACTCATATCCAAAATTGCAATAAATAGACTTGTATATAAAATCTAAACCCAACTTATCTCATATTAAAACAATGGAATAAACCGAAAATGGAAACTTACAATTTAATCAATTCTGCGCTCTATTCAACTTCTTTTATATGAATTTAAACAAGAGACATTCTATTAAATTTTATAGGAATAGGCGGTGTAAACTACGAATAAAGATTCATCATTTAGACGCCATTTCTCAATTAAATACCTTAATCGGTTCCGGGGAAGGAGTATAAGAAGTGGAATAGTAGGTAGAATGCATAAACAGCAAAATCCACAAAACTCCATTATTTTAACACAAAACAATTAAGATTCAAATCCTAAGAATTGACATTTGCTTAAGGGAATTTGGGGATTTTTAATATGATGCTTTCATAATCCAAAACTCCTCGAGGCATATATCAAATCTAAACTATACTATTCAACTAAAATAGAAAAACTAAGATTTCCACTTATAATTGGTCCTTAGCTTTGCTTCTCTTTGGATTTGCAATGCCCATTATAATCTCCTTCAGATCTCTTCTTTTTGATATATAAACCAAAAGATTTGTATATACATTAGATCCAGAAAGGTTGGAGGAGAAGAGGTTTAGAAATCAAAAAACAAAACAAAGATAAGTAAATAGAACTTCTTACTTGAAACCCTAATAGTGTTTTCTGAATCTAAGAAGAGATGAACTGATAGAGCTTCGCTGATGTTCCCAAAATATTTGTGAATGAAAGTGGAAAGGGTAGTGTTTTATTTATAGAGGTTGAAACACACCAGAATTGTAGGATGAGACTAGGTCAAAATTGGATAAATCTGGGGCATTTAGCATCATAAAACCCTAGCTGCCAAAGTGTAGTAGCGATCGACCGCCTATACTCGATCGGTCGACTGCTAGGTGTCTACTAGTTGGGTCTTACTGGTCGACCGCTCCTCTTATTTCGGGAGCGTTTGATTTTTTTCGTTGTTTGATTATTTATTCCCTAATTAACCCTTAACGTTAACTGTTTAACTTAAATTTTACTTAACCCCCAAGTAATCCTATTGTTAGATTTTGAAATTCAAACTCTAAATTTAAATACTCGTTTGAATTTGAATTCAAACTAAATTAATTTAAAACTGAAAACTTCAAACGCTCATGTTACTACTATTATTATTCTTGAAGGTATGCGGCATATAGCTGTGACGCCATAGAAATAACCAATGCCGAAGGAATGGGAGTGAACTAACATCGACAGTGAGAATGACTGCTATGCCACATCCCGTCAATAAAAGTTATATGCAACGTCGTATGTCATTAGTAAAGTTAAGGACACTGGATCCAATGATGTTGCATCTCATCTATAAGGTGGGATGGTTAATATCAAGTATTTTATGTCGTTGAGCTATGCCAAACGGAATCAATAGCGAAATTCATCAAGAAAGCAGTGATGTCGAATGTGATCGATATTGTAAGCCATCAATGTCGCCTCTCATTGATGTTGTATCCTATCGATGCCGCTTTTACCTATAAAGATGGAACAGATGTTGTAACACCCCGTAAAATGAACCATATATAAATGAAATAAATTAAATTAAATGTGATAAGATAGGAAATGGAGATTTTATAAAAGTTGGAATTTGACCACGAAAGCTATACCATTGCATTTGTGGTAAAATTTTGATTAATTTTCATATGTAATATGCTGGAAACGAAGCTCGAACGATGAAGTTATGCCCATTTGAAGTTTTCAAATTTAAAGTAATTTATATAGGATTCAAATAAATAATTAATTTCCTAATTTGAAATTTGAAATTAATTGTGATTAGACTTGGGGGTTAAGTAACGTTAAAAATTAGCAATTAATGATAAAAGTTAATTAGGGTATGAAATCAATAAATAATCAAGCAATAGTAAAATAAAATAAATACCTTCCCAAAATAAGGGAAGAAGTTGATCTAACACCTCAAGGAGTCGACCATAGGGGTCGACCGCTTGGAGCATGGGGGTCGACCACTTCCTTGTTGTGGAGCCTATTTTGATGAGTTGTACGTTGCAGATTTATCCGTTTTTCATCTATTCTCATTCAACGGTTCTGGTGTATTTCCAACCACTATATATTAGACCCTAGACCTT
Organism: Allium fistulosum; assembly: GCA_030737815.1. Lineage (NCBI taxonomy): Eukaryota > Viridiplantae > Streptophyta > Magnoliopsida > Asparagales > Amaryllidaceae > Allium > Allium fistulosum. Next base: position 635,581,083 of record CM060907.1, on the reverse strand, counting down.
TCACTTTTATCCACAAATATTTTGGGAAAAATAGTGAAGCTCTGCTATTGTTATCTCTTCAAATTAGATTCAGAAATTCCGTAGAGAATTCAACTAAGAATCCAACTATTTTCTATTTATTTCTTCTTCCTCCAACCTATTCTTATTCTATTCTCATCCAACTATTCCGAATCTAATAAATATATATACCTCTTCCCTATTGTGTGTATATATATGAAAAGAAAGAGATTCTAGAAGAGATTGTGAGACATGCAAATCCAAGAAAGGAGAAGCAAAGGTTATTCTATGAGTGGAAACCTTGGTATTTCTTTTCAACAATTGTTTAGTGTGTTCCTTTTCGGATTTGAATATGCCCTTAGGAATTTTGGGACTTCAAAAATATGATTGCCAAAATCCTCCAAAAATCCTTTTTATTTCGATGTCAATCCTATGTTGAGATTCCCAATTATTTACAGTAATTTGATGAAATTTGTTTCTTTTATGCAATTTTTGATAATTTTATAGTCTATTCCACTTTTCGTTCTTCTTTGGGTCAAATTATGATTCTTCAATAAAATAAGGATTTAGATTACGAATTCTATTTGTGGTATAAACCATTTATTCTTATATATTTCTTTGTAAAAGAGAAGTCCAATAGAATATGAGGTTTAGGTTGCAATTTTTATTATTTAAGATATTTCATTGAATTGGTGTAATAAGTTGAGTTTCTATTTTATTTACAAGTCTGTTATTGCAGTTTTGATTATGAATATTTATGCCCTGTTTTTGGATATTAGAATCACATGAAATCTTGGGAATTTGAAGAAAAAGGACTTGTAATAATTTTGGTTAAGGAATTGACATTTAACGCTAGTTTAGAGTGTAAAATCCATACGTTTAGAACTTATTAGGCGCGAATATTTGCTTATCTCTACTTGCGTAATTAATGTATAATTATTGCGTATATCACATCGTTAATTAGACATTTATTTACATTTATTTCCCCCAGTAGGAAGGTCATTGATTGTGAGGCAAAAATAAGAGGAAACACTTATTTAGCCTAATCATTATTTTAAGGCGTAATAAGGAAGATTTCTTATATGGCCTTATTTTTGAAACGGTAAGATGAGTGTGTGTAGAGCGTAATTGATTTATGGCTAAGTTATAGGGATGCGAGGTCAATAGAGTTACATGACAGAAGTCTGCCCTTCGCTTTGAGCCTATCAGCAGTTGTGTACACTTTAATTAGTGTGAGATATCCTTATGATAAATATTGTAATGATGCGAGTTTGGTCCCGAATTCGGTAGGGGAAATCTGCCTAGCGAGTCTGGCTACCAGCCCCTATGAATAGTCGGACTAATGCGAGATGTCATTATGAGTATAGACCATAAAACGAAGGGCCTGCTTCGGGGTCTTGAGGTATTAAGTGGTCGGACCCGCCTCTTTTCCCCAAATGATGTATTAAATGACCAATGGACATGTTAGGTGGTTTCTCTACAAGGGTCCGCTTCTGTAAATAGATCTTAAATGATAAGGTCTGCCTTAATTAAGGCATTAAATGACCAGAGTCTTCTTGTTTTTCACATGGAAGTATTAAGTGACCTAAGAGATTCCATATGATGTCTGCTAGATAGTACCATTGAGGAGCACGTCCTGGAAATAGGTATTAAATGACAGGGTCTGCCTTAATTAAGGTATTAAATGACCAGATTCTGCCTGTATTCCAATAAAAGGTATTAAGTGGCTTGGGTACATTCTTTCACATTATTAGCTATTTATGACGTATGATTGGGATATGTTATTTTAGAAACCTGCTTTTGCAATGGAAGGTATTAAGTGGTTGGACCCACGAAGTATTAAATGATTTTAATGGTTTTATGTTCGTAGACATATTCTTATCTTAAAATATACTGCCCAAGTACTGAAAAGGTAAGACTCGAGGTTTTTATTCATCGGTCTTTGTTGGCATGTTTATGCTTATGTGATAGGGGGTTCTCGCATTGTGAATGGTGGCGAAGCTTTGTCTCTTGCTCTTACACGTCCTGACAATGTGGGTTGGTTGACAGTCGAGAGGTTGGCCGTAAAGCGAGGAAGTCTAGTGTTGCCATTTGTAGCCACTCTTTTTAAGGGGTGATCAGTTAGGTTGTTATATTTGGTATTAGAGCTTAGGTTACCCAATCAACGGGGAAAGTATACTATGCGTATGAGTGGCGTACCTGTTATTTTTGAAAAAGAATTTCCAAAAGATTTTTCGAAAACTCATAATATATATATATATATATATACTTATTTTGAGTTTACGCTTAACTCTATAAATTCCGACTATATAAGTAGCCGCTACCATATTTTGAAATGGTGGACGAAACAACTATGAGTTGTAAAATATATAGAGTTAAATTTATACTTCTTTGTAGCACTTAGACTTCCTTACCATTGTAGGCACTATATGTATTAAGGTAAGATGAATATGAATCATAGGTGGAAAGGTTGATAGGAAATAAACGACCTTAAGGAAACGTCCGTTAGGCTGACAATTAATACGGACAAATTAACATTTATGGAGGCAACAAATGAAGGTGTTATGTATTAGTAATATACGAAAGTAAGGAAATGAGCAAACTTTCATAAGAAGGAATACATTTATCACCATAAGGAGGAAATTAGTTTTTTAAAGGTTAGAGTACAAAGGTTTAAAAGAAAGAACAAATTTTAATCCTACCTTTTAGGACATAATTGGATAAAAAAGTTTCTTTGTAAACCCCTTGAAAATTTTGAAAGTGCCTTTCAAAAGATTTTGAAATGAAAATCTTATAAGTTAGACATTTTTGATAAAAAGTGATTTTAGATGACTTTTAAATTATACCACCGTTTGTTTTGTAAAAAGTTTGAAAAGATGTTGTAAATTTGAAAAGGGTGGTGACACATTTTTGGTAGGTGATTCTAATTTAAAATTTTGGTGAATTGAGAGGTTGAAAAAAATATTCATTTATTAACTTCTCAATTTAGAATTTGATTGGATTTGAAAAGCTTTCAAATTCCTTGTTTTTGTATTCTTCTATTTTTCTATGTTATATTTACCATGAACTAAATTTGAAAGTTTCCCCCTCTACAACTTCTTATAGGCTGTATAAGTTGGAAATTTTTGGAAATATAAATATGGTTTTAGACAGCTTTGGAAATATACCACCATTAGTTTTATAAAAGTTTGGAAAAGTAATGTAATTTTTAAAGTGTACGACTATATACACCCCAGTTGTTCATCCCAACACCATGATGTGGTGGCCAGAAGCACAAAACGGGGTGTATTTAGCACTACACCCCCGGTGGAGCTAAATGCACCTCGTTTTGTGCTTTTGGCTACCATATCATGGTGTTGGAAAGAACAAACAGGGGTGCATATAGCAGCACACTTTTTAAAAGCGGTGAATTTCTTTAAAACAAAATGGTGGATGGTTTTTATTGTAAATTAATGACTTGAAAAGTTTTCATTTGTTAGCCTTTTTAATTCTATTAAAAAGGCTTCAATTTTTGGTTCTTTGATCCTTCTATCTTTCCTTGTTTATAAACCTAAAAGTTCTTTCTTAAAAACTCATTTTAGGGATTTATAGATAGAAATAAAACCTATTTTGGGATAAAAAAATAGAAAATAGAAAGAAAGGAATGTCTGATAGTATAGGAAGGAGAGTATTCCCATATAAGGCGATGAAAAGAATAATGGCTGGAATTCAGGTAATGGTAGAATTGTGAATTCTGTAAGATGAGATATTGAAAGGAGTGATAGAGTAAGATAGAAATTACCTTCGTCTACTCCATCTATTTTTATTATAAAGTTATAAAAAGTATCTTTGACTATTGATTGGATTTAAATGATGATTGATAAATATGTTAGATGCTTTTGTATAAGGAGAACCATTTATGTAAAGATGAGAATTTTATATGTTTTTCCTAATTTGAATATAAAAGTTATCTGAATAATAATAATATTGATTTGATAAAGAAAAGCGTTGCAAGAGATTTTAAGAGTTTTTGAGCAAAATTACGAGATATATTTCATCAAATAAAAGTATATTTTGAGTAATAAGGTAATAAATATTAGTGGAAATTGGTACGAAGGGCCTAATTATATGGCCCATTTTTTCTCCAGGACACGGGTTTGAAATTATTATTTTCGAGGACAATTATGTGCGGCGTGCGTCTTCATCTTCTCAAACATCTAAATATCTTCTGAAATCGATCGTGGAAATTAGGCGCGTTCGTCTTCATCTTCTCAAACAACTACGTATATTCTGAAATCTGCCGAGCTTGGAAATTAGGCGCGTGCGTCTTCATCTTCTCAAACAAGTATGTATCTTCTGAAATCTACCGATCGTGAAAATTAGGCGCGTGCGTCTTCATCTTCTCAAAGAACTACGTACCTTCTGAAATCTACCGATCTTGCAAATTAGGCGGTCGTGAAAATTAGACGTATCTTGTTCAATCAAAGCGGTCGTTTCTTGTGCAATTGAAGCGGTCGTGAGGCGTTAGTTTCTTCTCAAATCAAAATCGACTTTAATTGTGGGAAATCGTGAGGCGATTTTCTTCATTTGGTGAGTCTCTTTTTTATTTGCTGTTTTTCATTCTCAATTCTATTTTTTATGATGTTACTGTATGTTTCTTTTCACAGGAGGCTGTTTTCATCTATTGGAGGAAGGTTTTGTTTGATGTAGTTGGAATAATGGCTTCTGAATGGTATTGTTTTATTCTTATAACACAATCACTGTGTATTTAGCTTCGTTTGTTCTTTAGTTTGCAATTAAACTCTGATTGTTTAGATGTTTAAGAATGGTGTATCAAAATTCCATTCTGGCTCTAGTAATAATTTGGCAGCCATTGAATGTGATTATGTGTTTTAAAGACCATATTGATCTTAGTGTGTGTTTGTTATGATAATTTTTTAGCTCTTCTTTTTCACCATTAAGTATATTTTTGCAGATCATCTTTTTCACCTATGATTTTTCAACAATGTAAACTTGAATAGGTACAATCACAACGAATGTTTTTCTTCCACGTGTTCCACTGTTGTAATCAGGTTATCCCAAAGAGTGATAGTGATCTGTAAAAGATAAATTGTTTTATCTTTTTTCAAAAAGTGGTATATAAAATGATTTAAATGGTTTTATGCTATTAGTTTTTATTTAAGATCAGTTTTACATAGTTATATTTTCCACTGTTGTAATCAGGTTATCCCAAAGAGTGATAGTGATCTCTAAAAGATAAATTGTTTTATCTTTTTCAAAAAGTGGTATAAAAAATGATTTAAATAGTCTTATGCTATTAGTTTTTATTTAAGATCAGTTTCACATAGTTATATATTTTTTTATTTTTTTTACATTTTTTTTTGCAGGTGTGATTCATCTGTTATAGTTGTGTTTGATTTCAATAACAATTGTTTTAGTGCTCGTTTTGGATTGGATGCTTCTATTTCTTATGTTAGGAATAGGATTTGGGAGCAGTGGAATAATTTTACTCCATTATGCTTTGATATTTTTTATATTCGAGAATCAAAGACTACCTTTATTGAAACGGATAGTGATCTTCAAGCTATATTGTGTTTGGTCTTGGTTTAAAAAGGAAGAATTTTTGGTTTTTTTTCTACGGCTGAAGAATGATTCAATGGATAATTTTGTTGGTGAAAGTAGCAAGTCTGGTTCAGTTGTTGGTGTTGAGTCAAGTAATAATATGTTAGGTTATGATGATGATTTAGATTCTGGTTTTACTCAACAAAAGGATTTACATGAGTTGTTGAAGAAGAATTCAAATATGGAATTTTTTACTGGCGTTGGTCAATAGTTTGATTCTGCTATTGGATTCCGTAGAACAGTTAGTGCTTATTGTTTGAAGAATGGATTTAAAGTACAGTATATTAAGAATTGTAAAGAACGATTGACAGTTCGATGTGCTGTAGCTAGCTGTCCTTTTAGGATTCATGCTTCTTGCAAACTGAAGCAATTGGACCAACTATTTGTTAAAAACATTAACTTGATTCATACTTGTGGTGGTGGATTTCGTTCCCTTAGTAGTCCAACCATTAATAGTGATCTTGTGAAAAGTTTAATCGTCAATCAAATTCGTGATGAGCCAAAAAGAAAAACCAAGGATATCATTAAAAGTTTTAGAAGAGATTATGATGTGGAGCTAAGCTATTACTTTTCTTATAAGGGTAATAAATTGGCTATGAATGATATTTTTGGTGATGAAAAGAAATCTTACAATGAATTAGTTTGGTATTTGAAGGCATTGGAAAGAAATAACCCAAATAGTTATTCAAGTATGGATGTGGATTCTGAAACAAATCAATTTGAGAGAGTTTTTGTATGTTATGAGGCATGTATATTTGGATTTAACTATTGTCGTCCTATGGTGTTTTTGGATGCTACCTTTTTGAAAGGGCGAAGTGGTATTTTGATGGCTGCCACTGCAAAAAATGGGAATCAAGGTACTGAATTTTTTTTTTGCTGTTGTATTTATGTTACATAGTACTGTTTCTTTAAGTTATTGTTCTACTGAATTTTATTGTGTACATACTGCATTTTGTTCAAGTGATTAGTCTACTGTTATATAGTACTGTTTCAAATATAGTGCATTTGGTTGTTTCAAAAATGAATTCAAACTGACAATTTAATTCAACTGAAAATTAATGATGATTAATGTTGGTTGTTTTTTTATTTTTATTTTGATAGATACATAATCTAGATGTTTTATTTTTTTCAGTTTATCATGATACCTACTGCTTATGCTGGATTTACCAGAATCTGTCATATTTCAAACAATAAATGCATATATGTTTTTATCTCTAACATCTTCAATCTAGTTGCACTAGTTACAAAGTAGGTACAATTGTTCAATGGACAGTCATGCTCTTCTTATTGTGAATTTGATCCAAAACAAATACTGTAAAAGATATAATGTTCTTTAATTTGATATACAAAATGTTACTGTATACAGGAATTAAAAAGGATAAATGCATTTATCTTTTAATATAAAGAATTAAATAACATATTAAGCCGTCATTATATATCATAGATACTACTACATGTTGAACATATTTATCATTTTTCTCTTTATTTGAAGTTCTTACATAAGGTATACAAATGATTTAAACAGCATATAGAAAAGATAAAAGCATATATGTTTTAGATGTTTGAATATTATTCTTTGTATTGTATGCATGAATTATGTATCATATCTTTGCAATTTCTACCCTTTCTGCATAGACTACACATGTGATTGTCTACTATTAGATAATACTGTTTCAAATATAATTTTTTTTACACAAAAAGTGAATTAATTTTTTGTTGTTTCAAATGTAATACATAAACAGTGAATTATTATTTTTTTGTTTTTTTTCCAGGTTTTTTCCCATTAGCAATGGCTCTTGTTCCCAAAGAAAATGAAGAGTGTTGGAGTTGGTTTTTAAAACACCTAAAGAATGCTCTCAGTTGTGATAGAATATTAACTTTTTTAAGTGATAGACACTGGGGTTTATTGTTAAGTATTCCAAAAAAATTTCCAAATAGTCATCATTCTTATTGTTTGCATCATATGCAAAATAATATTGCTAGCATTGTGAAAAGTGGAAGGGGTGTTTGGGTAGCTCATTTACTTGAGCGTTGTGCTATAGCTTCTAATCATCATGAGTTTGAAAAAGCCATGTCCAAGTACAAAGAAATTGGAGGTGCCAAAGCTATACAGTACTTGAATGATAAACCATATGATCATTGGGCTGATTTGTTTTTTCCGGGGAAGCGATATGGCGAAAATAAGTCCAATGTAGCTGAGAGTTTTAATTCTTGGATTTTGGATGAAAGAAGTTTGCCTGTTACTGCTTGTCTTGATGGAATTAGGGTAAAACTGATGATGCAAATGTCTAATCGTAGAGAAGAGACATCAAAGTGGACTAGTGTGCTATGTCCAAAAATGGAAGCTCGTTTGTTGAAATTGAAGGAAGAAGGATTTGGGTGGAGTGTTTCTAAATCATCTAGGTATTTATTTCTATATTTTTACATGATGTTCATAGTTTCTGAAAAAAATGATAAATGCATTTATCTTTTTTCAACTTGCTATGTAGCCTGTGTTATGATTTCATTTTGTTGGTATTTATAAATTTTAAACCCCTCTGGATCTTTTGAATCTTGACAGTCGCGGCATTGTAATTAACACTGTATGTAATTCTTAGCTCTTTCATTATTTTCATCTGGATGAGTCTGTACATTTTACTTATGGTATATTAGTTCTTGACTTGGACAATCCTGTTGATATTTTTGGAAAAGTCAAATCTGGTGCATCAAGGGAATGTTTTTAGTCAATTCCACTTAATCAGTGGATGCCTTACCCATTGAAATCACTGTCAAGGTTTACTGGTTTTAATTCTTACTATAACCTTTATGCTTTCTTTTTTCTAGATTGGTTATCATTTTTTTTAAAAGAAAGTCAAAATCAAAATTTACATAAGATATACTTTCTCTAAAGAATATGAACAGTATGCCTGTTGTTATTTGTTTTGGTTTATGAGTCTTATTTTTCACTATTAGTTCTATGCACATGAATTGGGTCTTATTTATTAGATAGATTAGAGAGAATATATATAGTGCTAATAATCATTTTTTGGAAATGCAATCTGTGTACATATTTTAACTGTTTTTAATTTTACATTTTGTAGGTATATTTTTGAAGTTCATTCTCCAACATCTCAAAAGGTTGATCTTAAAAATCGCATTTGCAGTTGCAATCAATGGAAAGTGACAGGTTTTCCTTGTGCGCATGCTTTAAAGTGTATTTCTTTAACCAGAAATTCTGTTTATGAATATATTGAGAATTACTTTACTGCTGAGTATTATCGAGCTTCATATTCACATTTGATCAATCCTATTCCAACTTTTGATAAGGAAGCAATTGAAGCTGAAGAATCATCTATTGTTCTTCCTCCTAAGCCTGTTCGTGGAGCTGGTAGGCCTAAGATGAATAGGATTGAAGGGGCTGACTTTCATGCTAAGCAAAACAGATGTGGAAAGTGTAAAAAACAAGGACATAATAGAAGAGGATGTTCTTTGAATATTTGAGTTGATTGTTTTAGTCCAATGTATTTGATTGGTTGTTCTATAAATACTCTGACTTGAATAATTGAGTTGATTGTATTAGTCCAGTGTATTTGATTGATTGGTTGTTCTATGAATACTTTGACTTGAATAATTGAGTTGATTGTATTAGTGCAGTGTATTTGGTTGATTAGTTGTTCTATGAATACTTTGACTTGAATATTTGGATTATTGCATATGTTGAATTGGATATAATCTGATTTTGATTACTTTTGGTTGTATGCAATTGTTTATGAGTTTCTGCTTTTCTGGTAGGCACTGTGATGGTTGTCGGTAGGTAGTCAGTGTGGAATTGGTAAGATGATGGTTAGTGAAGAAGAATTGTGGGTTGTGGCTTCTCTGACAGTGTTGAGTGTGGAATGTTGCTGCAGTTTGTATTGAATGAAATAGTGGTGTAGTAGTATTTGCTTGTATGGTCAGAGAACTGTGAAGTTTATAGGTTGTGAATGGTTTGGGATGGAAGTATGGTTAGTAAGTGAAGTATGACAGAGTGGTATTTGGACTTTTGTAAAGGAGGAGGTGTTGTAGTTAAGAAGTGAGGCAGTGGAGGTTGGCAGTGAAGTAAGTAGTAGTCAGAGGCACTTGAAGTTATGAATGATGAAGGTGGTAGTTACTCTTCTAACAGGAAATGGAAAGTATGGAAGAACTATTGTTTGCAATTGCTCTGTTTAAAAAGATAAATTGATATATCATTGGCCTCAAACAAGCTTAGGACCAAGTATATTTGCGGTCATTGATTTAAATTTTCTTTGTGCAGAAATATTTGTTCAATTTTGTTTGTGCAGAAATATTTGTTCAATTTTGTTTGTGCAGAAATATTTGTTGATTTTTCATAACGGTGGAATACCTATCCATCTCCAACAGTTATTTATCTTTTTGTAATAACTTCTTTTTTCAAGAGAGCAGTATTCAACCAGCATTCCTTCTTCCCATTCTCACGCATCATCACTTTCATCATTCATTTCCACTAACATCTACCCTTCTGCCTACAACTGACCAACCTTGCACTTGCCACAACCTAAAATAGCTCACAGGACTTCCATCACCTCTCACTGCACTGCAACTCCAATCACTATCTTCAAACTTCTGTCATTTGACATAAAACATCCTCAACACCAACAGAAACGACCTTTATAACCTGAAATTCACAGCAACCATCAACACTAACTACATAGCACTTCCATCCACACTATCTTCCTCATCCTAGCAAATTACTTAACATCACAGTAACCTTCACATTACACAACACACTATGTATTATACGGCCCAATTTTTTTCTAGGACACAACATGAATGTATAGTCAGATTAAAAGGTGACAGTGCAAACAAGTGCACAGCATACACATAAACAAACTCAAGTCTACAACATCTGTAAGTAGGTTTTACAATTCAAATAATATGGCCTAAGTCAACCATTACAAATTCATCAGTCAAATAAAATTTTAACAAATGTATGATAAAAGGACTGTTAGACATCAAAGAATTTGTTGCTATCATTGTCAGTTCACATCTTTTGTTGCTGAAGCTGAACTGCAGAATTTTTCAATTGTCCAGCAGTATGGTTCATCAGAGAGAATTTGTGCAGTTATCTGTGCTCTAAATGCGTTTACTTGTTCTAGACTGATTTTTGATGTTGTGTCCATTCCTTGTGCTAACTTTTGGATAAACATCATTACGAAAATTCCACGGTCGAACCTGCATTTTTTAAAATTTTAGTTATTGTGTAACATTCATCGTTGTATAAAAATCTCCAGTATCAGTGATTATGAAAATATAACTAAACATGTACTTATATCCATTACATCAAAAGATAAATGCTTCTATCTTTTTTAATAGTTGAATAAAGTAAGATCTGACACTTAATATTTTATGAAGAACTCTTTAATTAATTTCATTTAACAATAAACCAGCTCCAAAACAACAAACAACTTATATCATTTACATAAAAACATAAATGCTTTTATATTTTCTATGTAATAACTAATATCATGAGAAAAACATCAAATACCTTGAATGCATTAGATAATGTACCATTTGTATCAGTGATTATGAAAATATAACTGAAAATGTACTTAAATCCTAGGTAAACATTTTTAATCAGTGATTATGAAAATTACCCGTTGCTTTGTTGAGCACAGTTAATATTTTTAATCAATGAAGACTTTCCCAGAATTGTTTTCTCGCCTACGTCCTGTAAGTCTTTATTGATTTTGTTTACCGCTGCTTTTTGCCAAATATATATATATATATATATATAATTTTTTTTAATAATAATGATAAATCTATTTATCTTTTTTACTTTCAGTGTATTTTACTTACCACATTAATAACAAACCTTGAATGTCCACTTCTTAATGTCTTAGATCTTGTGGTCAAGTGTAGAGAATCATAATGGTTCCATGAACATGATTCCACTACTAGCTCTAGCAAGCTCCAATGTCCGTTGCCATGTATAGGAAATAATATATTGCAACATAATGGATTTAGAAGTGCTTGTTTAATAAAAGGATTAAACATATTTTTTTTGATCTTTTCCAGGTTTCCATCTGTTGCACTTTTCTGTTAAAAAATAATTTCAAAAAATTTATCTTAGAAACAAATTAAATTTTACATTATAGTACACTTACTGTCATTGTTGTGTTCACATATATAATGCTAGAACTTTGTTCTAAAAATTTTGTTTTTCTGAACCAAAACCAATCAATAACCTACATTTCCAAAAAAAATATGGATTAAGAATAGATTTTATAATGAAGCAAAGAAAAGAATTTATAATGACGCAAAGTATAGTTTTTTGTACTTACTTGACCAGAAATATATTCTCCATAGAGAAGTTCTTCTATCATACTTTTTGTGATGGTGATGAAGTTTTCATCGTCACAAGTAAATGCTTCATCACTAAAAAATTAAGATTAGTATGTTCTGTGTTGTATGGCACTTACAGTATAAAAGAAAATTAATTAAGATTGGTATACTGAAAAAGTAAGATTAGTATGTAATGAAATATTTTTTAACAAAAGAAAATAACAATAGTACATACTGTACAGGAATTTTATGAATTGTCATACTGTCATACTGTACAGAAATTTTATGAATTGTACATAAAACAGCTGACAGTACATTAAAAAGATATTTTGTTTTATCTTTTTTTAGTTGTCACTTGGATTATTAACTAAAATACAGTGCATTAAAAAAAGTAAGGTTGCAAATAAAAATACTTGGTGCTGACAATAATAGGTGCTTAAATAACTTTTTTTATCTTCATGAACATCAACCAGCAAACTATTCATCACCAAAAATTTCTTTTTTTTCTTCAGATTTTAATAAATTTCAACAGCCTTGGATTGTCGATGATACAACCCAACTACTTGATAGAATGACTCAATTTGGCAATTTTTAAGTTAAACTGAGTCAATCCATCAAGTCGTTGTGTAGTACACCAACAATACAAGGTTGTTTATTGAATGGCACAAGTGACAAATTGTTTATTAACTCTGATTAAACCATAACTTAAAAAGTTTACACATTATCGGATGTTTATTGAATGGCACTACCAAACATGACAATGTTAAAATGTTTGCATATTATGACATGGTTAAAATGGTTGACAAATTTGTGACCTGTACATTAAACATATGACAGTACATACAAAAGATAATCAGTTTTATCTTTTTTTAATTGTCACCTTCAATATTAACTAAAGGATGGTACAGATCTACCATAAGTTAACCAAATATTAATAACAGGTTTAAGAAAAATATATTGTCATACTTTACAGGAATTTTATGAATTGTACATAAAACAGCTGACAGTGCATTAAAAAGATATTTTGTTTTATCTATTTTTAGTTATCACTTGGATTATTAACTAAAGTACAGTGCATTAGAAAAAGTAAGGTTGCAAATAAAAATACTTGGTGCTTACAATAATAGGTGCTTAAATAACTTTTTTTATCTTCATGAACATCAACCAGCAAACTATTCATCACCAAAAATTTCTTTTTTTTCTTCAGATTTTAATAAATTTCAACAGCCTTGGATTGTCGATGATACAACCTAACTACTTGATAGAATGACTCAATTTGGCAATTTTTAAGTTAAACTGAGTCAATCCATCAAGTCGCTGTGTAGTACACCAACAATACAAGGTTGTTTATTGAATGGCACAAGTGACAAATTGTTTATTAACTCTGATTAAACCATAACTTAAAAAGTTTACACATTATCGGATGTTTATTGAATGGCACTACCAAACATGACAATGTTAAAATGTTTGCATATTATGACATGGTTAAAATGGTTGACAAATTTGTGACTTGTACATTAAACATATGACAGTACATACAAAAGATAATCAGTTTTATCTTTTTTTAATTGTCACCTTCAATATTAACTAAAGGATGGTACAGATCTACCATAAGTTAACCAAATATTAATAACAGGTTTAAGAAAAATATATTGTCATACTCTACAGGAATTTTATGAATTGTACATAAAACAGCTGACAGTGCATTAAAAAGAAAAGAGAAATGCTAATGGCCCAGTTTTGTCCTTAAAAATAATTAGTTTCAACTTGAGTCCCAGGTTCCCCAATTGATTGCGCCCCGCAATAATACCTACATCTTTCCCCAATTCAACCAGATCGCCGTGAGTGGAACTTCTACCATAACATAATTCAATTGAGTCAAAAGTAGTTTAGTTACTTACTTGTTTCGTCCAAGAATTTTGAAATTTTTTTTGACAATTTCTTTTTTTTCTTCGGTAAGATATTCGAGTAGTGGACATTTGTCAACATTCTTTGGCTTCTTCTTCTTTTTTGGTTCTTTTAGGACAATATCTTCAACAACAATTGGATTTTCAGAAACATTTTCTTGAGCAGGCTCTTTCAGATTGTCAGATTTTAAACTATCTTGTGTCTGCTTTTCTACTATGAAATCTTGAGTTTGCATAATATCAAAAGTTGGAAAATTAGCAGAACTGTTTATGTGAATCATACCAACAATTTTTTTTTACCTTTTTGAGCTTCAGTTTTTTTGTTGAAATTATCTTTTTCCTTCACTTCATGCTTTTTTAAATTTTCCAATTTATGAAGCTTCATTTCAAGAATTTGAATTCTATTTTCAGCTGCTTCTCTTAAACATCTTTCCTCCTTTAATTGTTCTTCAACATTTTTCATCTCAGAGCACAAAAAATTGACTTTTGATTGTAGCTCCATTATGTTATCAGCAGATTCCTTTTCAGATTTTCTCAAACTTGTGTCTTCCTGGTACTCATCTAATTTCCTTTTGTTGTTTCGGTCTACTTCCACTTCAATAGCTTTTATTTTTTTGGAAAGAATTTTTTTTTCTTCTTTTGTTACATCTGCAATTTTTTTTAAAATCTGCAATGAATAAATTTAAAGTTAAGCTTTCATATATATTGTCATTGAAGTACTAGACAAGTTAAGCTTGCACATTAAACATATGACTACTAACATTCTACAAAATTGCTTTCGAAAAAATAAAAAAAAATGTACAGTTAAAAATAGCATACTTTGTCATTGTCAACCTCAGTGAGGTCCAAATCTTTCAATTTCGATAAATCCCATTTTCCCATTCTTGGGATTTTTGTTTGCAGATTTTCCTTCTCAGCAACTATTTGTGTTCGTTCACAAATCCAATACTGCAAGAAAAAGATAAAAGCATTTATATTTTTGTATTAAATATAAATTTGAATATATTTACATTTAGTTAAAATTATGAAAGCATACCAGTAACACCATAGTGCAGCCTGGTGTACTTCTAGGGTCAGCTTGATACTTTTTAACATTTTTCAATTCATTTTCACATATCGCTCGCGGCCAAGAAATTGAATTTAATTTTTTTAAGTTCAGCAACTTCGGCAAGAATCCCCATTGCATGTAGCTTTGGTTGTTTGGAAATAGGAAAGTTATAACTAGCAGCAACAACAACAATTTCACTATATCTTTATTTCCTTTTTCTTCTTCTAACAGTGTATTCAGTCTTTTAGTTACTGTTTTTTGGCTAATTATGTCTTCTTCTTCAAAATTGGAAGTTAAAAAATTAGAGAAACTTTCCATGGCTAAGGCTTTGTTAGAAGCTGATATAGGAAACAAGTCCTCTCCAGCTATTGGCATTCCAAAAATTAGACTGACTTCTTCAGGAGTAATTTTGAGTAATTTGTTTCCAATTGTGAAAGCATTTTCTTTTTCATTAAAAGAAGTAATGATATCATCTAAATTTGAAGCACTTTTCCTCAAATCTTGTCTTGTTATTGAATCACTAAGAAAA
Organism: Allium fistulosum; assembly: GCA_030737815.1. Lineage (NCBI taxonomy): Eukaryota > Viridiplantae > Streptophyta > Magnoliopsida > Asparagales > Amaryllidaceae > Allium > Allium fistulosum. The sequence goes on along the minus strand of CM060907.1, from coordinate 635,565,680 downwards.
ACGTTGAAGAAGTTTTTGAAAGGCGTTTTTTCTAAAAAAGCTTTTACTTCCGGTGAAAGAATGTGTTTCTCCTTTATAATTGATATCACCTTATACACTGCATCCAAATTACATCTATAAGTACCTGTGTACTGCCTTTTTTGCTTCTTATCTATTTTCTTAATTTCATACTGATCTATATCATCCAAATCAGTACTGTCTTCTGCTAGTTGCTGTGAAAACGTTTTTTCATCATCAGATATGAAGTCTTCTTTTTCATTCACATCAGGTAATTCTTGTGTTTGTGCACTTTGATTCTATATTTAGGAAAATCAAAAAATAAATTAGAAGGTAAAAATAACAAGATTATCAAAAAAATATCTTACTACACAAAAATTTGAATATAATGATAATATGTTTTATCATTTACATTATTTTGTATTTTTTTGAGGTTAAGATAATTTTTAGTACATAAAGTACCTCTATTTAAAAAAATAAAAGATAAAGCACCTTTTTAGTATATAAAGTTTTTTTTAAAAAAAAACAAAAGTATAAATTGAATCCAATAGGTTTTGTTGTAAAGAACAAATGTTTGAATTTTTTTTAGACCTATTTCAATCATCACAGTTTGAAAATTTCGCATTCTCTAATTTATAATTTAGACCAATGAAAGATAAATGAACATTCACAACTGAAAACCAACAAGATTTATTTGATGAAATGAAAATTTACAATTAGAAAGTTTCAAAGTATATAAAGATAATGTGTTTTATCTTCATCATCACAATAGCCTTGAAGTAATTACATGTACAACATGTATGAATGCAACATGAAAGCTACAACATCAATGAATATTCAGATTCAAAAGTGACAGTGCAAACAAGTGCACAACATACACAAACAAATGCACCATAAAAACAACTCAACATCAATGAAAATGAAGTAACCAAACCCGACTGAAGTGTTCGAACATTACATATATACATGTATGAAACATCAAGTGAATTTGCAACATCATACACATTGAAACCAGAGTCCAATGCAGACATGTCGACAAGATGAGAATGCAAGTGCAGACAAGCTAGATGATAACTGACTGCAAATAAAGCAACAAGTCAAGTCAATGCACATCAACCCAATACAAAATATATGAAGTGAATGCAGAAACACACACACACACACACACACACACCCGCATGTATACGTAAATGTAGTGACAGAATAGCAGACTAACCAAGGTAAACAATGTAAGCTCAAAAAATTTAGGTATTTTTTTATTTAAAATATGGAATCTAGATTCCAATTTATTACGTATATACAAAATGAAGATTAGAATTAAATATTATGGGAAACATAAGTATGAAAATAATTACCAATGGAGTTGTAAATGGTGATGGTCTTTGGTTGTGTTCATCACAAAATGGACTGGAAATAGGTCTTATATTTATGCATTGGGTTCCACCTTCGTTTATGAATATGCAAGTTGTTTTTCGAATGAATATCTTCGACTTAGAAGGCCTTGTATACATTTTTACGCTGCATAAAAAATGTCATATATAATGAAATGTTAGACAGAGTGAAGAACTATTAATTAATATCATTTAACAATAAACCAGCTCCAAAACAACAAACAACTTAAACCATTTACATAAAAACATAAATGCTTTTATCTTTTTTACCTAGGGTTTAACATATCTGTATATTATATGTAGTAACTAATATCATGAGAAAAACATCAAATACCTTGAATGCATTAGATAATGTACCATTTGTATCAGTGATTATGAAAATATAACTCAATAATGTACGTAAATCCTTTACATCAGAAGATAAATGCTTCTATCTTTTTAAATAGTTGAATAAAGTAAGATCTGACGCTTACTATTTTACGAAGAACTCGTTAATTAATATCATTTAACAATAAACCAGCTCCAAAACAACAAACAACTTAAACCATTTACATAAAAACATAAATGCTTTTATCTTTTTTACCTAGGGTTTAACATATCTGTATATTATATGTAGTAACTAATATCATGAGAAAAACATCAAATACATTGCATGCATTAGATAATGTACCATTTGTATCAATGATTATGAAAATATAACTCAAAAATGTACGTAAATCCTTTACATCAGAAGATAAATGCTTCTATCTTTTTAAATAGTTGAATAAAGTAAGATCTGACGCTTACTATTTTACGAAGAACTCGTTAATTAATATCATTTAACAATAAACCAGCTCCAAAACATGTACCTAAATCGTTTACATAAAAAAAATAGTACGTACTTGTAGAGGAATCGATGAAGAAAAATTGATGTTTAACTGAATAATGGCAGAAATCTTCGATCACAAATTGTCTAGTCATTTAGAAAACTCTACTTTTCGATTTTAGATTTTGATTTCGTTTTACTGGGTTCTGAAAAAGGAAAAGGAACGAGAGAAAAAGTAACGGAATGGAGGGATAAAGTAACAGACGTAACGTGTATTAACTTTGGTCCTAGAAATAATTACTTTAAACTTGTGTCCTAGAAACTTATTGTTTGATGGAAAGAGGCCCTTATGGTAAAATTTCCCTAAATATTATTGTATACTTTAGAAGGAAATAACTGTTATATTAAAATGATGATTGTGAAAATTTTAATATTTTGTAAACGATAACTTTTGTAGCTAGAAAACTCTTTGAAACAAAAATGGTCTAACATATTACTTTGGAAAGATAATTAAGTCTCGAATATTTTGTGTTAATTTTTTTTCTTCAAAAAGGAGTGAATCCATATTTTAGTAAGCTATTGAAAAGGAAAGTTTTTCATAAGTTCCTTTTTGAAAAACCAAGAAAATTCTAAATGCCATAAATTAGAAAGTGTAACTTTTAAGAAAAAGTTTTGATAAGGAAAGTTAAAAAATAGATTATTTTATTCTTATTTGGAAACAGAGGAATTTTGAATCGTTGATAAAGGTTTCTATTAAAGTTTACATTTTCAAAGATGGAGATATTGAATTTGATACTTCATGTTCTAAGTATTGCAAGAAATGAAGTAATAAATGCTCATTTTTAAATAAGTTTATTTGTATAAAGATATTTTATTTTCTGTGCAAAAGTTATGATTTTATAAAAATTTATGGAGTAGATACGGATCATGACCTAGGCAGGATAGATTAAGATTCTTTTAGGATATGAGTAAAATAAAAATAGAATGTACAATCTGATCTGGAAATTTGAAGTAGTCTCAAACCTCTATTTGAAGAAGTTGGTAAAGTGTAAAGATATTACAGATCTGTGATTGGGTTGTGAATTAGGTTGCCCATGTAATATGAATTTCTATATTTTAATTTTGGAGCAATTTTCGTTTAATTTCCATAAATTATCCAATTCCCAAAAATTTGTATAAAAATGTGTTGTTTGAAGTAACAAGGACTAGAAAGAAAAGAGATGTATAAGAGATGGATATTCTTTTATATAGTTACACTGCCTATTTCAACAAAAAGAAATAATTTCTTATAATTTCAAACAAAGCAAAAAATCTCAATTGTGGTTAATTTATGACGATAATCTTTTTGGAAGGATTGTTTCGATAAATGAAAATATATAAATGAGTATTCTAGCTGTAGAATTAGTAGTTAGATATAGATATCAAACAACTATGCTAAACGATTAGAATATATATATAGGTAGCATAGAATACAACTATATGCGTATTTGTTAATAATTGACGGATTGGGATTTATGGACGTTAATTACAAATTTAACGGGCAATAAGTTTGTAATTAATGAGAGGAAAAGTAATCTAATGGGGGCTGATTAAGGAAACTTGATATTGCATTTGAGGAAGAAAGAAATTTGAGTAATGAATGATTTTGGAAACATGAAGAAGGTTAAAAGATTGAAGAAGAATTAATTGGAAACGATCCTATTTTGGCAGTAATGATCAGCTGCTATGAATATTAATTGAAGCAATAAATGGTCCACATTTATTAAAGACTAAAAAAAGGAAAATTAAGAAAAAGGGCAGCAATGGAATGAAATATTAAAGATAGCCCATCTTAATTTAGAAATGAGTGGTAGGACCTCAACACCATTTATATTAACTGATAAATGACAACTTCCAGTAAAATTTTCTTTTGGAGTTCTTGGATTATAGTTGCTAGTTGTCTTCCTTAGTTATTGGAAAAGTGGATGATGTGGTATAAGATATATTTAGGTTTTATTCCTTTGTATACTTTATGAATAGGATTTAAACCTCTTGATATATGTTGGGAAGCAAAGTAATAAAGAAATTTTATGGGAACACTTAACTAGTGATATACCATAGGTAAAACTGAAAGTTAATGAAGAAATTAGATTAGCAGCCTAAAATAAGTAAATGTTTCAATCTCAAAACTTTAGATTTTGGAAAACATAAGGGATTTGGCTCATAAAATGCCACCATGCAAGGAAAAGAGAAAATGTATAGTAATGAGAATGGAATTTCATATTGATCAAGGATTAAGAAGAAGGTGGCAGAAATTTTGCATAAGAAGCAGTGGAACCGCAACACTCCAACATAACTTTATGGATTTGCACTGTGCATCATTAGTGATAGGGACCCTTAGTTTACAAGTAAATTTGAAGGGGTTTGCTAGTAGCTTTAGGAACTTCGTTGAATCGAAGCATCACACTTATTGACTAAAGACCGACGGACAAACTGAAGAATTGGATAGGAACTTGGAGGATTTGTTGAGAGCTTGCATCTTGGACTTTGGAGGACCTTAGAAGTAGCACTTACCTTTAGTAGGTTTCACATAGGATTGTAGTTATCAATGGACGATCAGTATGGCACCCTTGAAGCAATTTTTTTGGGGAGGCCACGTAAATCGTCAAATTGTGGGTGGGAACCACTGAAAAATTCTACTCGGACCAGATTTGTATTGCGAGACTTTGGAAAGTCAGAATTGATTAAGAAGCGTGTGAAGGTCATATGATCTGGGTAGTTGGAAAGTAGGCACCAGATTTATTAGGCCTTTTTGCCAATATGGGGAAAAAACAAGAATTTTTTTATGTTGACTGGAGTCCATGACGTTTTTGCATTTGATGAAATACCTTCGTAGCAAAGCAATTATTGTAGAGCCTAAGCGATTGGGGGATTTTAAGATGGAGCCAATAGCATCCCGTGCCACTGCGTGCACCATAGAGCACGGAACTTGGAGGCTCTGCAATAAAGAATTAGATTGGTTTGAGTACAATGGTGAGAAAATCCGATGGGAGGAACGAGGACCCTTCGTCCTAAACCTTTCTTTGGAAAATTTTCTCTCTAAAATTAGAATTTTGGTTGCATCGTGATTGCTAGAGTGGATGGTAGGAGATGGTTATTACATTTCTTCACAACCGCTTTGTACTCATGTAGAAATTTTTATGCATGTTTAGGGTATTTGCATACATACTTTCATGACACGATTACACACTCACGCTAGGATTGACTAGGATTGAGCTCATTTTATTATGTCTGCAGTACATAATCACATTGCACTATTGGTTGAATAGATGGTAGTGTAGATAACTTTGTTGTATAATATGGATGTTATTGCACGTTACACTGTTCGCCCCTTGAAAGATTTCAGGATGAAACTCTTTTTAAGAGGGAAGAATGTAATACCTCGTAAAATGAACTATAAATAAATGAAGTAAATTAAATTAAATGTGATAAGATAGAAGATAGAAATTTTATAAAAGTTGGAATTTGACCATGAAAGCTATGCCGTTGCAATCGTGGTGAAATTCTGATTGATTTCCATATATAATATGCTGACAAGGGAGCTCGAACGAAGAAGTTATCAGCGTTTGAAGTTTTGAGATTTAAATTAATTTGAACATGATTCAAATAATTAATTAATTCCCTAATTTGAAATTTGAAATTAATTATGATTAGACTTGGGAGTTAAGTAACATTAAAAATTTACAATTAATGTTAAAAGTTAATTAGAGTATGAAATCAATAAATAATCAGGCAACGATGAAATAAAATAAATACCTTCCCAAAATAAGGAAAGAAGTCGACCCAACACCTCAAGGGGTCGACTGTAGGGGTCAACGGCTTGGAGCATGGGGGTCGACCTCTTCCTATTGTAGAGTCTATTTTGATGAGTTGTACATTCCAGATTTATCCGTTCTTAATCTATCTCATTCAACGATTCTGATGCGTTTCTAACTACTATAAATTAGACCCTAGACCCACTATTGTCCACTAATATTTTGGGAATAATAGAGAAACTCTACCATTGTTATCTCTCCAATTAGGTTTAGAAACTTCGTAAAGAATTCAGATAAGAATCCAATCTACTTTCTATTTATTTCTTCTTCCTCCAACCTATTCTTATTTTATTCTCCTCCAACTATTCTGAATCTAGTAAATATATATACCTCTTCCCTATTGTGTGTGTATATATGAAAAGAAAGAGATTCTAGAAGAGATTGTGAGGCATGCAAATCCAAGGAATGTGAAGCTATAGCTATTTTGTGAGTGTAAACCTTAGTATTTCTTTTCAGCAATTGTTTAGTGCATTTCTTTTTGGATTTGAATATGCCATAGGGATTTTAGAATTTAAAAAATATAACAGATAAAGTCCCCAAAATTCCTTTTTGTTTCGATATTTCAATTCTATGTTGAGATTCCCAATTATGAACATTAAATTGATGGAATTTTTTTCGTTTTATGCAATTTTTGATAATTTCATAGTCTATTCCACTTCTCCTTCTTCTGTGGGTCAAATTGTGATTCTTTAATAAAATAAGGAGGGAATTAGGCATAAGGACAAACTTTGAAAAAAATTTAGGTTGAAGGACACAAAGTTTCATTTTTGGGCTGAAGGACAAACTTTGAAAGATAATTAGGCTGAAGGAAAATGCTAAATATAGTTAGCATTTTGTACTGTGCAAACATTGTACAAAATGCTAATTATAACTAGCATTATATCCAGTTTTACATTGTACAAAATGCTAGTTGTATTAGCATTGTCCTTCAGCCTAATTATCTTTCAAAGTTTGTCCTTCAACCTAAAAATAAAACTTTTTGTCCTTCAGCCAAAAATTTTATGAAAATTTATCCTTGTGCCTATTTTCCACTAAAATAAGGATTTAGATTACGAATTCTGTTCATGGTCTGCACCACTTATTCTTATCTATTTCTTTGTAAAAGAGGTGTTGAATTGAATATGGGGTTTAGATTGCAATTCTTATTGTTTAAGGTATTCCATTGAATTGATGTAATAAATTAAGTTTCTATTTTATTTACAAGTTTGTTATTGCAGTTTTTGTTATGAATATTTATTCCCTGTTTTTGGGTATTAGAATCCCATGGAATCTTGGGAATTTGAAGAAAAAGGACTTGTAATAATATTTGGTTAGGGAATTGATATTTAATGTTAGTTTAGAGCGTAAATTTCACGCATTTAGAATTTATTAGGGGCGAATACTTACTTATCTCTATTTATGTAATTAACATATAGTTATTGCGTATATGGCATAGTTAATTAGGCATTTATGTACATTTATTTCCCCCATTAGGAAGGTAATTGATTGTGAGGTGAAAATAAGTGGAAACTCTTATTTAGCCTAATTATTATTTTAAGGCGTAATAAGGAAGAATCCTTATAAGTCCTTATTTACGAAACAGTGAGATGAGTATGTGTGTGTGTGTGTATGTGTGTGTGTGTGTGTGTGTGTGTATAGAGAAAGAGAGTAATTGATTTATGGCCAAGTAACAGGGATGCGAGGTCAATAGAGTTATATTATAGAAGTCTACCCTTCACTTGGAGGCTACCATCAATTGTGTATCCTTTAATTGATGTGAGATATCCTTATAATAAAAATTTGTATGGTTAGTAGTTCCTACGAATAGTCGGACTAATGTGAGACGTCATTATAAGTATGAGCCATAAGACGAAGGGCTTGCTTTGGGGTCTTGAGGTATTAAGTGGTTGGACCCAACTCTTTTTCCCAGATGAAGTATTAAATGGCCAAGAGGATATGTTAGGTGGTATCTTTACAGAGGTCTGCTTCTGGAAATAGGTCTTAAATTATGGGATTTTCCTTAATTAAGGTATTAAATGTCCAGAGTCTGCCTATTTTTCACATGGAAGTATTAAGTGGCCTAAGAGATTCCATATGATGTCTGTTAGATAATACCATTGAGGAGCACATCTTGGAAATAGGTATTATGATGGGGTCTGCCTTAATTAAGGTATTAAATGACCAGAGTCTGCCTATTTTCCAATAAAAGGTATTAAATGGCTTGGGTACTGTCTCTCACATTATTAGCTATTTATGATGTATGATTGGGATGTGAGATTTTAGAAATCTGCTTCCGGAATGGAAGGTATTAAGTGGCTGGACCCCCTCCTTTCCTTATAAAGAAGTATTAAATATTTTTTATGGTTTTATGTTATAGACATATTCTTATTTTTAAATATACCGCCCAAGTACTAAAAAGGTAAGACTCAAGGTTTTTATTCACCAGACACTTGTTGTTCTAACTCCCTCCATATTACAACACAGGTTAAGGGCGGAGTGATGGCACTGATGATGCTTAGAGACATAGAAGCTTGGCTTGTGGTAGTACTTGCTATTATTGCTTGCCTTTATGTTTACCCATGTATTTAGACAATTGTTGTAATAGATATTATGTTACGATTTTTATGGAATTTTGCGTTATGAAATTTTTATAATTTTGGAATAAATGGGTACACTTTGCTATTATATTTTGTTCCATTCGCCGTAAGTTCTGAAAGTTTAGTTATTGCTCTGCAATATTATTTCTTTTTACTATCAACAACTTACCTTAGAATGGATCTAAGTTTTGATGGGCCTTTTCTGGGTCGAAATATAGGCATGTTCCATGGTGGGTTGTTACAGATGTTGCACTCACTTTGTCAATGTCACTCATTATTAATATCACCTGTTACTAATGTCGCTATATGTTGATGTCGTATACTATTGTTACCGAAACCAGCTCTAGTGATACAGCCCAGAATCAATAACACCATTATTGATATCGCCACTATTTCATGCCGCCACTCTTCAGTGTTATCTTTTAGTGATACTACGTTCATCGATACCGCCCATTACTGATGATTGTTGATAGCCAATATTGTACCTCGTTGAAGGCGTATTTCACCAATACTTATAGGACACTGCACATCTATATATACAATGTTGATGCCTAAAGCCATCAACATTCATAGGAGTTATCAAGGCCGATATCATACAAGATGATGCCACTTCATGTCAATGTCGCTTCATCCTGATGCAGCTGCATGCTAATGTCGCTTATTATCAATAAAGAATGCTAAAAGTCATCTAAAGTAAGGAATGAAGCCTGGCGCCATTGAGGTTGTCGAAAGTTAAGTGTGTCGAAGGTTGAGCAAGCCGAATGTGGCATCGAGCAGTTGTGCCTACCCCATACCTCTATAAATATGGACCTAGGAGCATAGAAAGGGGAGAATATTTCTTTTTTCATTCTCTTACATTTTAAACTTTGTAATCCTAAATTGATTTGAGGATTTTAGTACCGAGAGGGTTATTGCACATAGGACTTTGTACATTCAAATTATATGGAATAAGAATAAGATTTCTTGAATTATGGCTTATTTTCGAATTCCAAAGCACTTGTGATTTCATAATCATAATTTTCTTCGAATTCCGAAAGTACTCATATTTTTTATTTCTATATTTTCATACAATTGCCTACATGGATCAACTTCAAGTATATATGACTTCAAATGACTATGCATATGACTCCTTCATGGACATAAGCCTGCTTGTTCGCTCCTCTTAAGCCTTAACTCAATCAAGTGTCACTTTTTGCCAACATTCGTTGAAGTTAAATCTCGACTCTTCAAATTCCATCATTAGCTAAGGTTCCCTTCCTTGCACTTTTTTGGGTTAACGAAGAAATTCGTTAACATTTTGGTGCTAGAAGAGCTCGAACCTCCGTCTCCATTAAAACCCTAAGTGGGACTACCCTAACTTGCATATATAGGGCAAAAGGACTTCTCTATACCAAGCATATCCCATTCAAAACAATCTATCCTTGATTTTTAACACCATTTAATCACATCAACTAAGCTTGCTTAGTCATGCCAATGAAACGTGTTAAAGTATCCAAACAAAGATCCTCCGAGCCTTAAATAATTGCTCCAACCTACCAAATAACTAATGACCCTCGACTTTCTATAGAGCAAATGCTTAGAATCATGGCCCTATGAATTATGAAAGATAACAGAAAACAAGTAGCTCCTTATAATCCAGATAAATGGAGTTTAAACCCATTTCACATAGGTCCTACCCCAATCTTTGATTCGGAAAAGGAAGATAAGAGGGATAATATCTTCATTAAAATGAGAAAAATAATCTAGCTCCAAGAAGGGGAACAATTTTTGATAGAGTGATAACAAAAGACTTTGATCAATTCACTAAGAGATGGGAGAATGTGCTTAGTTTTTCCTATCGATTGGACGAAGCTCAAAGCTCTTTGAAGAGAAATTTTGCAATAGAAGTTAAGAAGCCCATCACATATAACAATAGAGCCAAGAAGGAATCGTCTTCCAAAAGATTAAGGCTTTCCAATAATTACTCCCTTACTGCTTCCTATAAGAATATCTACCTATTGGCCTTTCCAAAAGGACGAACTTAATTATTGGCCTTCCCAAAAAAGAATCCAAAGAATGAATGGAACCTCAAAGGACTATACTGCCATTATCATCGCTCTAATGGGCATGACACAAACCAATGTCGAAGTTTGAAGGGCTTAATCAACAACTTCCTAGGGCAATGAAAGCTCAATGTGTTTGTAAAAAGACGTTAAACAAGTCATCGAATAAAGAAGATTTTATGCATAAAATTAAGTGTATCTACATGGTTAAGGAGAAAAACAAACTCCTAAAATAAATAAATAAAGCCTTTGATCCTACCAAGATGGCTTGGTAAAAGCACATCCTAGAAAGTAAGCCTTTGGTCCTACCTAAGACGGCCTGGCCAAAGCACCGGCTAAGCCTTCGGTCCCGCCTATGTGTCCTGGCTGGAGCATATGCCCTTATTCCTACCTCCATGGCATAATTTAGGTGCCTTTTAAAGGGAGATCAGAGTAATCCTTTTGTCCCACCTGAAAATGACATGTCCAATGATTCTGCAATCCCTTAATCCCGCCTACGTGGCCCGGCCAAGGCACCTCCTAAAGGGAGGACGGAGTAAGCCATTGGAACTGCCTAAGGCGGCCTGACCAAAGTACCGAACCAGCCTTCAGTACCATCATCAAAGGCCTTACTGAAGCGCCTCCTAGAGGGAGGTCGGGTAAGTCTTTGGTTCCGCTTAAGATAGCAAACCAAACGCACCAGACAAGCCTTCAGTACCATCTCCAAGGCCTTACTAAAGCGCCTCCTAAAGTGAGGTCGGGTAAGTCTTTGGTTCTGCTTAAGATTGGTTCTGCTTAAGATAGCCAAACAAGCGCACTGAACAACAGACCTAAATAATCACCTAAGACGGCAATAAGAGGTTCGATCCAAGTTGAGACCATTGCCTAAAATGGTGCCAATCAAATGCAAAAGTCAATCTAACTCTATCCTAAAAAACGGATCAAAAATAATCTTCTAGAGGAAGATCTACCAAAAACAAACTAACAATGCTTTGAAGTAAAACCAATCAATCTTTTAGAGGAAGATCTGTCAAATATGAGATGTTTATGCTCTAAAGCAAAAAACAACTATCAATTGCCAGATGAGTTTTCTGATCTTCTGTCCATTGCCAGTGGAGTTTTCTGGTCTTCTATTATCATTGCCAGATAGATTTTCTAGTCTTCTACTACTACCGCAAGATTATTTTCTGATCCTCTATTCGCACTAAAGCTAGAATGGTTATCTGGACTTCTATTCAAATTATTATTGAGAGGGTTGTTATTCCGACCGCGGGACTTCATTAAATTGGCTTTTAATCTTCTAAATTCAGATTGGGATTCTACTTTCTTATTAAACAAGAATCTTCGTTGCCAAAAAAGTTGTGGAATATCTATTAATGAAACGGTAAACTCTTGCATCAGGATAGAAATTCAGGGTCTATTGGAATGCTGAACGCTTAATCAGCCGGACTTTCGGTTCTTTTATCAAGCAAATTATTGGTTTGAATGGTAAGGACTCAAAAACACTGGAAAGCAGATGATACATCTCATTCAGCAAACTCAAAGGAAAATTACATACGATACATTCTAGGTACCATACGTTCAAATATAGATTTATTTACAATCTAATACATTATGTACAAAGCTGCAGGTACAAGAATTAGACAAAAGATGAATATGTTTAAAGCAATTCTTTGCTATAGCTCAAGGCTCTATGCTATCTTGTCCAAATCCTTAGCAATTAAAGGATCGGTAATGTGGCGAATGGCCACATCTAGAAGTTCTTTGGATTTTTTTTCCTTTCTTCAAATAGTACCAGAATCAACAACTGAATTGTTTACTCGCTTTTTGACCAAAGCAGCTAACTTAAAACGGACCTAGAGAACTCATACCGAATCGGATTGACTTGAAATTTTGGAAGAATACTTAGAAGACATAAAAGAAGGCTCATAGAAAATGGGATCATTTGGAATTTTTTTGATGGATTGCTAGTGACCTAACTAGATGGATTGCTAACGATCCATGTAGTTAGGCCCCACAACTGAAATTTATAGGGTAGGTCCCACACACCCTAGAGAGAGTACATGCAAAGTTTCGTTTGGTTTCATTAAGGTTTGAGCGAGTTATGCATGATTCTTCTCCGAATTGGGCCAGTTTGTTCCATTAGTTACGACGCATGAGGAGTGGGCCACATGACCTAAGATCCATAGAGGAGGCTCTCCTACTCATCTACATTGCATATGTGACGTTTCGTGTGATTTGGTAAAGTATTGAGTGAGTTATGGACGATTCTTTTAGACCATATGACCCATGAAGACGGATGATCAAACGAACTCCAAATGACTTGATATTTAGACAAGGCACTTAGATAGAAGATGGGAAGACAGACAAACTAAGGTCACTTAAAAATATGCTAAGTGGATGGATGGATATGTAGCGATTCATTCCCTATGAATAGCTAGCGATCCATCCCCTATGGATAGCTAGCGATCCATCAAGATAGGTCGGATCACCCTCAAACTTTCCATGCTCCTTCATAGCACAAAGTAAAGGCTTCTGATAGAAAAATATGCTAAGTTGATGGATAGCTAGCGATCCATCCCCTATGGATAGCTAGCGATCAAGAGAAATGACTCAAAATGATTTGAGATTTTCGGTGATGACTTGGCATAACAACTGGACTCTTCTGCACTTGGACTTCTGGCCTAATACTCACTGAATTCCCCTATAAATACTCACCTACCTGCAACTAGAGATGGATCTTTTTCAAGGAGAGAGCCACCATTACTCTACTGGAATTTCTTCACTTCTTCAACTTTCTTCTCCCTCGCAACAACCATCAAGGGATTTACTGTGATCCTCCAGTTAACCCTTGTACTTGTGACTTACTCTAACTTATTGTAACTTAGATGTAAGGACTGACTAGTTGATATCTTGAGAGATTCAACTAGTATAATCATAATAAAGATTAATTAAAGTGGATAGAGGCCAAAGTCAGCCGAACCACAATAAAAATTCTGTCTATTTTCTTACTAGTGCTTTTTATTTATTGTCTATCTAAGATTTGTGCTGCTGATTATCTACACTGGTGCTTTCACACTCGATCCAGAGTGTTGATCCATTTTTTGGTTTAACATTTTGGTGCTTTCACTTGAAGAACTGAACTCAGGTTTAGATCTGAAGACTTGAACTTTGAATCTAAGACTTGGAGAAGATGAGCATGCCTAATACCAGATCTAGAACCTAGGAAAATCAACTAGAGATAGGAGGCAGCCAAGATGTGTCCTCAAATTCTCATCAACCCAACTATGTGATTAGAGAGGAGGTGGAAATAATGATGAAAGAGACGGAGGATGGAATCTTAGCTAGACAATAGGAGTTGATGGACGGTTTCTTCTAGAAGATGGAACAACAAGAGATGGCTAGATTTGCAGGGAATAGGAATCAAACTCCAGGGAACAACGCAGGAGCTACCAGAGTTGGATTGGAACAAGATGGAGTCTTGCCTCCACGCCCAGATCAACCGATACTTGGGGCAACACTGGAATCAACGAAATCAATCCCAATGCAAGAGTGACTGTTGAAACACTAGGAACTGGTGGTACAGGAGCTAATCCAAATGCTAGGATGCAACTAATAGAAGAATATGTACCAAAACTTCCTCGACGGAATGCAGGTCTGAATGAAGCTAGAGTTATAAATCAGAATACAGGTGCGTGGCCGGAAGAGTACATCCGGGGATACCCCCACTGGAATAGGGGGAAAAATATTGCTTTAGGATGGAGACCTTCATTGGACGGTGAGAACCAAATTGCTGAATTAGTACGAAGGTTCATTAGAGGAGGACCCCCAGATAAAGGTCTGGAAGATGCGAACAGGAATCCGTTTACTGCTAATATCCAAAATGTGAGAAATCCTCCAGATTTCAAGCTTCCGACGCTTGAAATGTACAACGGGAAGACAGATCCGATGATTCATATGATGAGATACATCCAACATATGGAGGTGTTGGGTGCTTCTAAGGAGGTAATGGAGCGGTGCTTCCCATTATACTTAATGGATTTGGCAGCAATGTGGTTTGGACAGTTGGAGAATGTATCCATAAGCACATGGATCGACTTGGTGAGTATGTTCTTGAGACAGTTCAGAGTTCACGTCTCACAGTGCTCTTAAATGTAAAACAAAGGCTTGGAGAGTCCTTAAGAAGTTATTTAACAAGATTCAATGCAATGGCAACTAGGGTCGATAAGCCGGATCCGTTGTTTATCCTAATAGCAGCAGTATCTGGAGTCCCGAATAAAACTGTTTTCAAAGCTGCATTGAAAAGGGATTCACCGATGGATCTTGCGGAATTCTACTACGAAGATGAGAGATATTTGCGTCAGGAAGACGCTGAAGCCAAGAATGAAGATGTGGATGTTAAAATAAATGCTGTAGAGGATAGGGGACCGTCTGGAGCTAGAATTGGAAAAGACAAAGGGAAAACCGATGACGACTTCGGGGAGCCAAAACAACAAAGGAAGGGGTCGAGATTCTCTTCATACACTGACCTGACTGAAACCCCGGAGATGATATACTTGGATACTATGGGACAGAACCTCTACCAAAGGCCACCTAGGAGGGAGCCCACTAATCGAGAGAGAAGATTTGGAAATTTTTGCATCTTCCATGAGCTGAATGGGCATGAAACGAATGAGTGCCGACAACTTTGTGATCTGATAGAAGAACTGGTTCGGAACAACCAGCTGCCATAGTACATGAGTAACATAACTGTGGTAGAATTGCAAGGACAACCACCATCCACGGCAAATGCATCAAGAAACGCATAGGGGTCTAAGCCAAGACAAATTATCCCATGATTAAGGTAGATGGGAGTCAGATCCGGCTACCATGCTTTGCTTTTTCGTTTCTTTTTCCGCACTTTCTTTTGGTATTTAGACAATAATGACCTTAGGCCGCTTACACGTGTACGGGATCCCGAACCGTCTCTAGGCACGCTCTGAGTCGGATGCTTGATATGACTATTTAGGACAATAATAACCTCAGACCATACATATGTACGAGACCCAAATTGCTCTCTGGGCATACTCTGAATCGGATCTCTCAGGTGAACATTTAGGATTTCTGCTTGTTTTGATTCCTGCTTGTTTGATTTCTGCTTGTTTGTTTTGATTTCAATATTTGAGTTTTTAAAAATCCACTTTGATTGTGATGATTAATATTGATCGCCTTAAAGTTCTAACACAGGATCAGAGTGTAAGGTGCAAGTCCCCTTGCCAGAAAAGCAAGTGGATGGACTTGTATGATATTTATCGCCTTAGAGTCCCAACATGAGACCGGAGTGCAAGGTGTAAGTTCCCTTGGATGGACTTGTATGATATTGATCGCCTTAGAGTCCCGACCAGAGAGACGGGACCGGAGTGCAAGAAGTAAGTCCCCTGACTGGAGAGTTAGTGGATGGGCCTATTTAATCCCTTTTAACTTAACAAACAAACGATCCAGAGAGATCATCCCCCCTTAACTTAAACATAAAACTAAATATTAAATGATCCGGAGAGATTAAATCGATTTGAATTAATAAAAGGATTTGAATGCCTTATAAATAGAATAAAACTGATAAATCCTGGATGAACGTAGGATGATTTCAATATTTGATGTGATTTTGATATATGATGTGATGTGATTTTGATATATAATATTATTTTGATATATGATGTTATAACTCTGAATGAGAGTCAAAATGATAATAATGTAAATCTCGGATGGACATGGAATAGTTAGAGATGTGTGATGTAATAACTCCGAATGAAATCGGAATGATTGTGATGCATAAATTACACTTAGGCAGAGTCTAGAGTCTTAGGCTGTAACAAGCTTGGAACAACTTGTGATTGGCAAGAGAATCCGAAGGAACTGGATGATTCACCAAGGCTGAAGCAGTTGGAAAGCTAAACTATCAAAGACTGGAGATATGAACTTGTTCTTAAGCAAAGCACACCTTTCATTCAAAAGGCGTACTTTGAGGGGGCATATGTTTACCCGCTTTTTGACCAAAGTAGCTAACTTAAAACCGATCTAGAGAACTTATACAATTGACTTGAAATTTAGGGAGAACACTTGGAAGACATAAAAGAAGGCTCAAAGAAAATATAGGATCATTTGGAGGTTGTTTGATGGATCGCAAGTGACCTAACTAGATAGATCGCTAATGATCCATGTAGGTTGGTCCCCATAACTAAAAGTTATAAGGTAGATCCCACACACCCTAGAGAGAGTACCTACAAGGTTTTGTCTAGTTTCGTTAAGTTTTGAGCGAGTTATGGATGATTCTTCTCTGAATTGGGCCAGTTTGATCCATCAGGTCCGACCCATGAGGAGTGGGCTCCATGACCTATGATCCATATGGGAGGATCTCTTACTCATCTACATTGCTACATGAAGTTTCGTGTGATTTGGTTAAGTATTGAGTGAGTTATGGACGATTCTTCTGGACTAGATGACCCATGAAGACGGATGATCAAACGAACTCCAAATGACTTGATATTTGGATAAGGCACTTATATAGAAGATAGGAAGACAACCAAACTAAGATCACTCAATAATATGCTAAGTGGATGGATAGTTAGCGATCCATTCCCTATAGATAGCCAGCGATCCATCCCCTATTGATAGCTAGCAATCCATCAAGATAAGTCGGATCGCCCTTAAACTTTCCAAGCTCCTTCGTAGCACTAAGTAAAGGCTTATGGTAGAAAAATATGCTAAGTTGATGGATAGCTAGCGATCCATCCCCTATGGATAGCTAGCGATCCAGAGAAATGTCTCAGATTTATTTGAGATTTTTGCTAATGACTTGGCATAACAAATGGACTCTTATACACTTGGACTTCTGGCCCAATATTCACTGAATTGCCCTATAAATACTCACCTACCTACACGTTGAGTTGGATTCTGGGGAAAGAGCCGCCATTACTCTACTAGAATTCCTTTACTTCTTCAACTTTCTTCTCCCTCACAACAGTCATCAAGGGGTTACGGTGATTCTCCAGTCAACCCTTGTATTTGTGACTTATTCTAACTCATTGTAACTTAGATCTAAGGACTAACTAGTTGATATCCAGAGAGATTCAACTAGTATAATCATAATAAAAGATTGATTAAAGTGGACGTAGGCCAGAGTCAGCCGAACCACTATAAAAATTCTATGTCTCTTTTCTTACTTCTGCTTTTTATTTATTGTTTATCTAAGATTTGTGCTACTGATTATCTATATTGGTGCTTTCACACTCGATCCAGGGTGTTGATCCATTTTTTGGGTTAACATGAATCAATTTGAATTTTTAAAGCACGATGGAGAGCCTTATTGACTCCTCTTAGAGTTTGAACCCATGCTCTTTAGTTCATCAATCTCCTGCTTAAGAATATACTTCTCGTGCCCAAGCTTTTCAACTTGGCTTTCGTAGTCATTGAGACATTGAGATACTTCCTCATTCCATTTCTTACTAAAAAATTACATGCACTCAAATTTAACTTGTCTACTCCATTTGGAGATTTCTTCATTGCTTTGACCCAGAGGAGGGTTTAAGAAAGTAGGAAATTCTTGGCTAGCTAAAGATTGAGATCTAGTCATTCTACTGGGAGTAGGAGTAGGAAGGCCGAACTCACCTCTGCTTGCGATAAGCTCTAAGGACTGGTAGGAAACTTAACACTTCATTAACTCCACTTCAAGGTCATTTATTTGTTGATGCATTCTAGCTATTTTAGCATCAATCTCAACTGAAGGTCCAGATTCTAAGATCGAGTCGATCTTTTCTTTCAACTGTTGAGTTCCTTTGTCCTTCTCTTTAATCTCCCCTTCTAGAAGTTCGTTCCTTTTGACCTTCAAAATCAATCTCAGTTGGAAATATTTCATGTTCTATTCTCGTGCTTTCAGATTGTCCGAAAACCATAAAACCGAAACGTGTTGAGGAGAATGCCTCTTTTCAATATCAGTATTAATCTATCATTAATCTCATTTACCCGTGAAAGAACATCTAAAGGATCAGGTGCAAGTGTTAGTTGGTTTCCCTAATCAAAGTAAATAAAAGAAATTAATGCATGGAAAACAAGCTCTTTCATTAATAATAACAGAGTTTACAAACCATAGGGGGAATCAAATTACATCACAGTTCCATTCTCTGAATATTTCATTAACTCTTAAAGTTTTGAAGTAGCAGTTTTGGCCTTTTTACATGACCGAATAGATATGGTAAGAGTAGAATCAAAAGAAGCTTTAATCCCTTCTAGAGCGTTAACTGGATTTAATCGATGATAGTCCCATTCCCCTACTAGAGAGCTAGCATGATCGCATATCAGTTTAGTGTGATAGGTTCATATTTCACTAAGTAGTTTCTCTTTTCATCGCCCAAGAAGTCAAAGTGGAAGTGAGGAAATCACATATTGACCTCTTATAGATCTCTAAGAAAGCAATGTTTCGCTAACTGAGACGGCTTGAAATTTAGGGATTTCTCCTGAAAATCTCTTTTAACTTAACAAACTTACTCAGCAAATAGGAGCATGACTATTTAGAGGCTCCTTAATCTGTATAATATGTTAAAATTAGACTAAACACAAGACAAAATAAAAGCGATAAAGTTTATAAGCTACTTGAGCAACATAGTACAATTATACAATCACTCGGGTTCATACAAAATCAATTTTTTTATACAGTTCAAAAATAAATCTCTTCCTATTGTAGTTGAATTTTTCGAGGGGAAGATAGCGAGAAGAAAGAGGAATAGAAGCAACCCTTAGGAGATACCAACATGCCTCGAGATGAGGATCAGACCCATGTTTATCTAAGTATCTGCGATCGAAGCGCCTAAGCAAACCCTTGCGTTGTTGCCTATTATCCAGCCTTTAACCAAGCAATGTTTGGACAGACTGGATGAATCGAACTTGGAGGAATCAAGGCAGGAAGCCTAGAGAGATAGCCCAGGGTTCCAAAAACCAAGCACGGATAGAATCGCAAGGCAAAAGCCAAAACAACCCACACTAAGGCAACATCGAATTCACCCGAGTTAGGGGTCGGTACTGACCCCACTCTATAGGTCGGTACCGAGTCCTATCTCCACCTCAAGTGGGCCCCATCTTTTGCCTACATGCCTTGCTCGATGACAAAAGCCTATTTCCAATGTTTATTTGTTGATTAATGCAATTCTCCATTGTTCTCCATGAACACTTGAAGCTGCAACTCTGTTCTTGCATAACTCCATCATTTGGACTCGAAAACAACCTAATATTGGTGCAAACCACTATGGAATCATAAAGCTAATAATAAAACAAGCCAAGATGAAGCAATGAGGGTAGCCATTTTGGCCATCTTAGGGATTAGTACTGACCCCTACCTATGGATTGGTACCGACCCCTACTTCTTGATGATGTGGCACCTACTTTTGTGGGACAATTGGTCTAAATCATGTGAAACGGCTTGGATATATTTTATGCGAGATATTAGGTCCCCACCACTATAAATAGGAGGGTATGGCTTATTTTTCAGGATCTTTTGGCTCTAGTTCTTCCCTACTCTATATTCTTATAATCTGAGAATCTAAGTATCGTTGTTGTACCAACCTCTAAAAACTTCTGCATCCAAGTTAGATATAAGCAATAAAATCTTAAAGTGGGCGTAGGCCTTGCTTTGTCGAACCACTATAAATGATTGTGTCTTGTTTATTTCTCATTTCATTTACATTTCTTCATATTTTATTCTCTACATAAACTTCTGGGTGTTTTTGCCATTTTTGGTTCAAACATTTTGGTGCTTTCACTGAGAGTTGAACTCAAGCTACTTGTATCCATCATCTACTATTGGATTTCCTATATCTAAGGGATAAATCAAATTTCTCTACCTTTTAATTCTATAAATCATATTTGCAAAGATCTACTTGAAGCTTTCTGTCATGGCCCAATCAAGAAAAGACCATTTTACCAATTCCAGAGCTACTACTGAAGCTAAGAATCAAAATCCTCAACAAGAAGATGGAGTTGTCTAACTTACTCAAATGGAAATACAGACTCCAATTGATGTCGTAACTAGAATGGAGATGGATATAATGATGAAGAAAATGGAAGATAGATTCCAAGCTAGTCAGAATGAAATGAATTAGATGATGCAACAAAGCTTGAGACTTTTGAATGAGCCAGCTCAAAATAGTTGTAGGAGGAGTAGAAAGAATTTTGGTTCTTCATCAGAAAGTTCCTTATCATTCGAGCAGAGATGGAGGAACATAAAGCAGAATAGGACTCAGAATGCCATTGAAACATCTCAATAAGGAAGAGGACGAGCCTTAGGCTCAAGTTTGGGGATCTGTATTGCCCTAAGGTTAGGGGTTGGTACTGATCCCTCCAATGGTGGACCTAGAGCCCATCCTTTGCAAAGCGGCTTGGACTTGGATTTAGGATGCGCCGTTGGTGGACAAAATTTGGAGAATTGTGATGCTGTTGATGATATTTCTCACGCGAATCAAACATGGGGACTGCTAGATGAATGGATCTCTCGGAGGATAGAGAACCTAGGTATCGAGAGCCAAGCCGAGAGCGTTCATCAGGTCGAACACTAGAGTGTAGCTCGATTACCGCTGTTCAGTTGAACCTATTGACCCGGACTACTTGGAGGATATGGTCAGGAGACTTGTTAGTGAAAATCGTTTTAGGAGCAACGATGAATATGGTACCTCTCCCAGTCGGAATCTCTTTGCAGAGAACATTATACATGGCAGATACCCTTGGAGATTTGTAATGCCAACCATGCCATTGCACGGAGGAATGACGGATCCTAGGTAGCACTTGATGAGATTTGAATAGCATATGGATTCAGCCAGAGCTTTCGACGTCGTGAAGTGCCGTTATTTCTTGATTTTCCTAGACGGAGTAGCTACGATGTGGTTCACTCGACTTCCACCGAGCCCCATATCATTTTTTATTAAGCTGTCGAAGAAGTTTGTAGAACAATTTCGTTTACATACTGCACGCATGAAGCATCTGATGTCTTTGTCAAACCTCTTCCAAGCCAAAGCGGAGTCATTGAAGGATTTCTCGAATTTATTTCAAACAGCCATGACAGAAGTTACAGATCCCAAGGATGACATAGTGCTGATGGTGTTGATCAGGGGGATTCATCCCAATACGGAGTTCGCGGAATGGTTGGAAAGGAAGCCCTCATCAACGATGGATGCTTTCTATAGAATGGCTAATGAATACTTACGCTTGGAGGAAGCAAAGAAACATTCATGGAAGAATGGTGCTGCAAATTCGAATGAAGTGATACAAAGCAGTGTTGCCGTAAAGCAATCTGGAGGAAGCTCTGGGAGTGTGGATGTGAATGTTGGTAATCAAAACAATAATCAAAAATGAAATGATGATGGGGCTAAGAAGAAGAGGTCAGATAATAGAAATCGCATTAGGACTACTAAGTACAATAACCATACCGAACTGAGCAACTTGAAAGAGAATATCTATCTGGAAACTCATAATACTGAACCGTACAGAAAACCGGCTTCTATGGAGTCAATGGAGAAGGGAAGGAAGTTAGACAAGTTTTGCAGATTTCATGAAACTCACAGTCACAATACCAATGAAATTATAACGCCCGTAGTATATGAAAGCCTCGCAGGATGGCGGGCAAGGAAACTCTGATGTCCCTAGGCCATCTTCCCAATGGGGGCAAACTGAGCCTAGTGCTATTGAATTCAGGTGACCAGAAAAACCATTGGCGATTAATACTATCATCGGTGGGCTACACCCGGCTGATAAAAGTCTAACGGAGATGGATAGATATATTGGTGCTATTAAACATGCGGAGAGTGAAAGTTGTTATGCCGTTGAGGACGGGACTCTAGCAAAACAATGCAGAACGATGAATGATGGTATTATTTTTTGGAATAGAGATGCCGATGGAATGGAAGCTCCAACGATTGACCCACTCGTGATCACAATCACGATTGGTCCTGCTATTGTTAGGAAGGTACTGGTTGACTGTGGGATTTCAGTCAACATCTTGTTCAAGAGGGCTTATGATCAAATGAGAGAAGGATTTGAAACCATGTAAATCTCGAATACAAGGGTTCAACGGTACGGCTACTGAGCCGATTGGATATGTAGAATTACCGGTGGTACTTGACCAAAGCGACTGCAAGCGAGTGCGAGTCGTGCCTCTTTTGGTGTTGGATATTTACTCAGGTTACAATGCATTTCTTGGCCGACCGACTGTGGCTGATTTCAAAGCAACTATAGCACCTTGGTATTTGACTATGAAGTTTCCTGCAGAGAATGGCATAGGGATTATCCAAGGATATTACGTGATTGGTCGCAAATGCTACATCGCTGAGCTAAAAGAGGCAAGGCGAAGGGAAAAATGAAAAAACATAGAGTGGACCCTTTGTATTAAAGCTTTGGACATATAGCAACTACAACCTGAGCCCCGGCTCAAGTAGCCCAGTCGGCTCCACAATGACATGGACCAACGTAAAGAGCTAGAAGGTGGAAGAGCAGCTCCCACTGTGTGGACAATCGCTATTCCGGTCAGCCATGGTGATCTGAATCCGGTCCTTAAGGTCGAATCGCAGCTCGGTGCAAGAGTGATGAAGGAGTTGGTCGGTTTTCTCCGGGAAAACGTAGACGTGTTTGCCTGGACACACTTGGATATGTATGGGATCTCGCTGGAGATAGAGAGCCATGCATTAAATATAAATTTTGTTCCTATGAAGCAGAAACGTCGCAGTCTGGGTCTAGAGAGATATGCTACACTCAAAAGAGGTGAATAAGCTAAAGGACAATGACTTTATCTGCAACGCCTTATATGCGGAGTGAGTATCTAACCTTGGCTTGGTGAGGTAATGAACGGGAAGTGGATGACATGTGTCGACTATTCTGATTTACATAAGGCGTTCCCAAAAGGCAGCTTCTCGCTCTCGAGGATCGATCAGTTATTGGAGTCGAAAGTTGGACATTAGCTACTTTCGATGCGTACTCTGGATACAGTCAAATCCCGATGCACGTCCTGGATTAGGAACACACCAGCTTCATAACTGACCTTGGATTATATTGCTACTTGGTTATTCTCTTTGGATTAAAGAATGCAGGAGCAACTTACCAGAGGCTTGTAAATCGTATGTTCAAAGATCAGATCATGCATTAGATGGTAGTCTACATCGATGACATGCTCGTGAAGTCGCAGCATTCAGCGACCATGTTGATGACCTGGTAGAGTTGTTTGCTGTCCTCTGAAAATACAGGATGAAGCTCAATCCCTTGAAATGCTCTTTTGGTGTTATGTCAGGGAAATTCTTGGGCTTCATTGTAAACTCCCATGGGAATGAAGCCACCCTAGAGAAGATCGAGGCACTGAGAAAAATTGAAGCCCCGAACTCGATCAAGGAGGTCCAACGCTTAAGTGGGAAGGTCACCACCCTGAGTCATTTCATTTCCGGAGTCATGGATAAATGCATCTCTTTCTTTGAGGTAATTAAAAAGGGAAAAAGGAACTTCAAATAGAATCACAAGTGTAAAGATGCATCCCAAGCTCTGGTGAATCACTTGGAGAGACCCCCCATCCTTTCAAAGCCAGTAGACGACGAGGACTTGTTTATATACTTGGTGGTGTTAGTGCATGCTTTGAGCGTCGCACTTCTATGTGAGGAATCTCACATCCATCGATCGGTCTATTACGTAAATAATCGGTTGACAGGAATAGAACGAAACTGCCCAAAGCTCGAAAAACTTGCATACTGCCTTTTGATCGCCTCAAGAAAGCTCCACCCTTATTTCTAGGCTCATCCGATCAAAGATCTTATCGACCGGCCTTTGCGAAAAGTCATGCAGTAACCTGAGACTTCTAGTAGGCCGTTGAAATGGAACATTGAATTGAGCCAATATAATATTTCTTATCACCCTCGAAGAGATATCCAAGGTCAATCTTTGACGGAGTTCATAATTGAATTCACTACACGAGATGATCCTTCGAAGAGTGGTCAGAAAGATACTGGATGGAAGATGTAAACGAATGGTGCATCTAATGAATGATGTTACGGT
The DNA here is from genome assembly GCA_030737815.1 of Allium fistulosum. NCBI lineage: Eukaryota > Viridiplantae > Streptophyta > Magnoliopsida > Asparagales > Amaryllidaceae > Allium > Allium fistulosum. Next base: position 635,540,987 of record CM060907.1, on the reverse strand, counting down.
GTTGGAGTCGTACTTGTCACTCTTAAAGAACACCCGACCTGCTACGCCTTTAAACTCGACTTCCTACCAATGAATAATGATGCTGAATATGAGGCCTTGATTGCTGGACTCAAAATCACCAAAGAACTAGAAATAAAGACTTTGCACATTTTCTGCGACTCCTAGCTAGTGGTTTGCCAAGTTGAAAAAGAGTTTCAAGCAAAAGAGGCGAGACTGGCTCCTTATCTGAATCGAGTCCTTGAGCTGCTCGCTGACATTGAATATTACACAATCACTCATCTTCCCAGAGAGGAGAATGAGAAGGTCGATTCACTGGCTAAACTAGTCAGTTCTGGAGATGCGCAGCTTATGGGCTTGGTTCTAGTGGAAGTACTTTCGGCTCTGAGCATCGACTAGGTCGATGTCGATTGGATTTTAGAGACCGATCTTAAAAGGGAGTCATGGATAACTCCAATTAGGGATTATTTGCAGAGAGGAATCCTTCTGGAGAGAAGGAATGAACGATGAAAGCTCCTTCGACAAGCTTCGAGGTATATCATGCATGAAGGAGTACTATATAGGCAGGATTTTTTTGTTCCCATGCTTCGATGTGTCGCTCACGACGAGGCCAAGCAAGTCCTAAGAGTGGTTCATGAAGAGGCCTATGGCAACCACACCGGAGGGCAAACCTCGGTGAAGAAGATCCTCCGCTAAGGATACCTCTGGCCAACTGTCAACCGAGATGCAGCTGATTTAATCCGCAAGTGTGACAAATGCCAAAGATTTGCTAAAATACTAAGAACCTTGACAATGAAGAATACTCAAATGGTCAGTCCTTTGCCGTTTGTAGTTTGGGGGATTGATATCATCAATGTGTTGTCGATATCTAAAGGTGGCGTGAAGTACGCCATCATCGTAGTTGACTACTTCACCAAATGGGCTGAGATAGAGCCGTTGGCCAAGATCACTACAAAGAAAGTAATCAAGTTTCTTGCTCGAAATATCATCTATCCTTTTAGAGTTCCACAAACAATCGTTTCTGATAATGGGACCCAATTCGACGGTACCGAGTTCAAAGATTTCTGCCACCGACATCGCATAGAGAATTTTTTTGCTGTGGTGGCACATCCCCAGGCGAATGGACAGATTGAAGATGTAAATAAGATTATCAGGTTCATTATTAATAAGCAATTGGAAAAGGCCAAGGGCAAGTGGTCGATGAACTTCCATTAGTTCTATGGGTTTATCGAACAACTCACAAGTCAGTAAATGGCCACTCTCCTTTCACCCAAGCGTATGGGTTAGAGCATGATTTCGGTTGAACTGGAAGTACCTTCTCATCGAATGATTCACTATAATCCACAGACTAATGAGCAACTCCTATTAGAGTCTCTTGATATGATCAATGAGAAGCACAATGCAGTTGAGTTGAGGGCAGCTGCACATCGACACCAAGTTGCATGATATTACCACACTAAGGCTAGGTATCGGACATTCAAAGTTGGCGACCTGGTTCTTAAATGAATCTTCCCTAGCCCTCATAACTTGGGCCCGACCTGGGAAGGTTCGTACACAATAGAGCATTTTAATGGAACTTTCAAGCTTGTGACGACAAATGGGATTTCGCTCCTTAGGGCGTGGAATAGCAAGCACCTACAACGTTATTTCACTTAAAAATAAATTCATAAATAATTGGCAGGAGCCATGTAATAAGGTAGATTCTGTCATTTCCCATCTATTATAGAATAAAATGGCTTTTGAGACCAAGGCTCTGTCTTTCCATTACTTAAGAGTTGTGACTTGACCGACTCAAATGAATCTGCATGTAAATAATGCAGGTGTACATGTACCTAGAGTTAGGTGCCAGCCAAAACTTCTCTGGTTCATGATCAGACCCCGGAAGTTCTTCTTGGTATCCGTAGATAGATACCAACTAATTCTTGTCCTCAGATTGTGGGCAGGAGTATAAACTCAACGGACGTGATTGGACCGTTCATCAGCTAACTCTTGCTCCCGGTATAGGGGCAGGAGTATAAACTAAAATGGATGTGACTCGACCATCCGTCAACCAACTCTTGTCCTCAGACTGGGGGCAGGAGTATAAACCAAATGGATGTGACCCGACTATCCATTGGCTAACTCTTGTCCTCGGATTGGGGGCAGGAGTATAAACTAAAGTTGATGTGACAAGACCATCCAACTCTTAATACTTTGCCCAAAATAGGCGAAACCAAAGATCCATGCCTGACTTAAGGTGGGGTCTTGCCTGTAAGCATTGAATTGATGCTTAAAGTTAGGCGCGATTGGAAGTGTACATTCTGGACGAGGATGTACGAACTACGATAAGTTAATTCAGATTAGTGCCTGGAGTTCAACGCGATCAGATATTGTGATCCTAGAAAAGGATACCCGAACCACTATTCTAAATGGTTGACTCCAACTAATGCCCAGAGTTTGCACTTCAACAATTGCTTTATGCTCGCAAGAGCGACGAGAGGACAGAGAATTATAAACTGGATAAAGGATTTCTTCCAACAATAATAACAAAAGAAATAAATGATAACTACATTGAAATCCATACAAAGAGTTAACAAAACAGAAACCTTTGTTATTTACATGAAATTTGGAGAACTAAGCACAAGTATTATCGACACTAAAAACAAAAGAAAAAGCAGGGGCCGAACTCACATAAAGTCGGCCAGAAACCAAAAAGAGTCCATGTACACAAAACAAACTGGCACTCGTTTTTCGCCTTCGTTCTCCTTTGCTTCTTCTTAGCACTTGAAGTTGCACCACTATAGCCCTTATCTTTTCTCTTTCCTCCTTTTCCTTAACTTCCTTTGCCTTTGGATGGAGTGCCCTATGAGGATCTAGTTGGTACACCTTGAGCACTCCCAAGCAGAGGAAGGGAGGCCAAAGTGATTTGCGAGGATCCTATGGGTGTGCTTTAAGTGCTTCCGGGAAGAGGAATGTGGACTGGAGCAATGATAGTCTGCTCGGGCAAGATGATTGATAAAGGAGGAGGGATGACTTCCATTTTCTCCAGCTTGATCTTTGTGGCAAGGAGGATATCTTTCCCAAGTTCTTGCTCAAGCTCGTGCATGGTGGGACTTGACAGGGGCTTGGAGACCCCAATAATAACATCTTCATCAATCTGAGTTTCTTGAGTCCCACCAGCTCCTTCATCCAACAAAGCATCAATCATCTGCTCGTCAAGGCTAGGAGTATCTTAAACCGGGATGGTTGGAATTGTTGTTGAAGTGGTAACATTAACTGATTATGTTACAAGCACTTGTAGTCCCAACTGAGGGTCCTTGTTGGAAAGCGGAGCAACATGGGGCTGACATGAAGCTTAAGAAACAAAACGAGAGAGATTAGCTATGTTAATCGACGACACATCAACTCTTTGGAATATAGGAGATGTCAATGAGATACCTTCTTCGCTTTGGAGTTCTGTACAGGCCGAAATGCCACCGAAGTGCCATCGAAGTTCCTCTGAAGAATCAGAGAGAGAATGGTGGGCCTGTGGATCTCAAGCCTTTCGGGATCATACCCAAGTGTCGGAGCAGCTTGGGGACCAAGCATTTGGAAAGCAGTAGCATCATATGGTGTTGATCCATAGCCTTCTCCCAAGTCTTTATGCACTATAGAGGCAAGATCCGAATGAAGAAAAAGATGGCCGTCTTTTAGAATCTTAGGCTCATCTCCTACCAAGACTTCTTTCTCCAGCTGCTCTAAATCCATGTCGCCACCTTCAAGAAAAGTTTTTTCTTCTTCGACAATTTGCTTCCAAGCAAGGGCGAGGATTTTGGGATAATCATCTTTGAACCACTCCAGATTTAAGAATTTGTGCATGATTGTGTTGTACTGGTTCAGTAGTGGTTCAAACTTCTCTATCAAATGCTCTTATGCTCGTTGTTTTATGGCCTCAACTTATCTTTTGACGAGTGCATCAACATCTTTAGCACGCTCGAGCGCTTTGTCACTTTCCTCCCTAGCATCGAGCAACTCATCACAATAAGTTTGAGCTTGCTGGAATGCGTCATCTTATTTTGTTTCATGCTCTAGCTTGGTTTTTAGCTCAGCCACGTTTCTATTTGCGGTATCCTTCTCCATTACCAAAGCATGGTTTCGATGGAAAAACTTCTCCATTTCATCTTGATGCTTAACCCACTCCTCTTCGAGTGCCTTGATGGCCTCTTCGGCTTTTCTCTCAGCTTCAGCTTGCGATGTTCTCAGTTTCTTGACCTCAAGATCGAATTAGGGATGATTCTCTTATTGTCAACTTTGATGAGTTTATAATTGTCGATCTCTAACTACTTACCCTTGAAGAATTTGGAAATTTTCTCAACTACCTTCGTCCATTCAATATACTGGTTGTGAACATCGACCATGCAATCGGTAGTCATCTTTTGGACGTCGGTAGGGATTCTTTTCAAGTTAGGCAGAAACATTAGACTGATGAAGCAAATGTTTGGAAATTCTTCCTTTAGTTTGACCATTCGGGTATTGGCCACAAGCTGTTTCTCCGTAGATATAGGTGGGACTATAGTAGTTTCTTTGCCAGGCATGTGCTGGGAAGTTTCAGAGCCACTCTTGTGATGATTGCGGTTGGAGGATCAACTAGAGTGAGATGGCACTGAGGGTTACACAGGGATGGAAGCTAGAGGTGGAATGCGAGAAGCATCACTAGGAAAGATGTCATCACAATGATCAGGTTGCCTGTCTGAACCTTTAGGAGGAGGTGACCTAGATCTAGGGTGATGCTTGGAAGTAGAGTAATGTGATAACCGATCTTTGTCGTAACTGCTTCTATCTCGGTCATCTCTATCTCGACTAAAATGATAGCCTGACTTATAATCACGACCACTTCCAAAATGGTACAAACTCGACCGAGGCCTATATGCTTTGGATGCTTTCTGCTCTAAAGATCGATATATGTACTTCCTTTTCTCTATGGATCCTATAAGGAAAACATGAATAGGTTAGATCCAACAAGCAAGGACACAAGTCAAGCGCGTGCGTTGTGAAGTGCACAAGTGTGCATGTGTCCTAGTGTCCCTTCGACGTACTATGAGCTAGAGCTTTACTCATGAGAGTAACCTCTCCTACACTGGTAGGGATGAAGTCCATATTGATGCAGATAGGGGAATCAGTGCCCTCAATACTAATATTGTCGACATCAAAAGAACCAAACTTGGTAGGTATTGGCCCTAAGCTAGCAAATGTGCTTATTGAAGGGAAAGATGGAGTTTTCTCTACATATATGATTAGTGGCGGCTGGGTAGAAGTTTGTGCCTTAGAGATTTCCATGATTAGCCTCTTCTTAAGAGTAGGCGGTTGGTCGTCCATAGATTGTTCAGGCTAAGACTCATGACCTGCATAGATATTACCTTGGCCAGCCCTACCACTTTCACCAATAATTTCGCCTTCATTGGCATCTTCTGGTACTTGTTTAATGTTTTTTCCAACCTAGGACTTGGGATTGGGGGCAAATTTGGATCAACCTCGCCTCTTCTAAGTGAGTCATTATCATCGTCGTCGTCATCAAAAGCTATTTAGACGATGCCAGTGCTACGGTCCTTTTCTAACAAGCCATAGGTAAGAAGATTTTCATCTGACAGGAGAGTTTTGATGTCTCTATCTCCTGCTGAAACTACCATAAGAGTGTTAACAGCATCTAAAAGCACCAAGATACTGGGTCTCGTTGGAACATCTAGATAGTAAAGCAAGGATATTAGTTAAGTCTGCATACTATAAGGCAAATTCATACAATATAAACGAGATGGAACTTACGTCCAGATATCCATCTCCGAGCAAACCCGGGTGGGCAGCGAATGTAGAATCACTCACTCTTAAAGTAGCTCAACTTGTTCCATGCCTCAGTAAATACTCTACAACCTCTGGTCGGTTCTAAGTAAATCAGAAACAAACTCTCTTTTCAACTCTTGAAGCTATAAATGTACGAGAACTCCTCATTGTTGGGTACTTGGTTCAAGTGCTCGAAGAAAACAATGTATGTACTGAGGAGGAAAGCATAGTTGTTCGGTGTAGCTGTGTCGGTGCCAAGTGCATGAAATTTAGAACTTGATGGATAAACCGGTTGAATAGTGGGATGTAACCCACCAAACACATATATCTATTACAGGCAGTGTACCCTTCCGGATGGTTATATGATCTTTGATGAAGGGAAGGAGTTAGAACTCTTCAAATGGAATCCCGTGCTTGTTGCATATTCTGAAAAGTGATCCTTCGTTGATATTGGAACAACAGAATCAACAGGATCATCTAATATCACGGCATCCTTAAGGGTGTCGGGTGTTGGATCTATCTCTGGTCTGCCTATCGGCTACCGGATTTTTAGGAACTTGTTGCTCGACTTCAAGATTTTTTAGATTTTGCTATTCAACTTGTGGAATCTCTTGTTATTATTCTTGCAGAACTGGAGTTTGTTGGGCATGTGGAGTTGTAGTCGAACTCGATTCGGCATCAGATTCAATATATTTAAAGGTTAATGTACATGTGGCTTGAGTAGCAAGACATTTGGAATGTCTCTGCTCCATTTGTATAAAAAACTTGACAAATAATCAACATTAGAGTAATTACAAGCTATACCCCCATGCTAAAGTGGATTCTAGTGATGTGTCGTGTAGTGTCTGCAGTTTAAGTCTCTGATATTATTCAACGGTTCATTTTTAAATTATGGATATTACTTAGCGTGCCATCATCACTGACCGTCCCAACAAGTTTGAAATGACCCTCCTATTTACATACTAATTTCATTTTTGATTTTTTTTTTAGAGATGATATACAGATATATCATCCATTACCAATATATTTCCCAGGGTCATTTTCTTTCTCTAATAAACAAAATATATCCAGGATCTTTCACAATATAAAAATATTGTTTTAATTCTAAATCATTTTTAACATACATATATGAAGATATCTATGTTATATTCTACTTGAATCAGAGCATGATAATAAGTAGAAATCCTTTTAAATCTTATTAAAATGTGATAAATTCCCTTTTTAAAAGATTACTTATTGTATCCTGATTTTTGACTATAGTGTCCACTGGAAATATGTACTTTAGGCTGTTATTATAATTAAGAAAAGATCAAGCAATAATCAGTGGAAAGCAAGCTTATAATATAGATGATTGTCTTAAAGTCTGGATAGTATCAAACTCAGGTTAAAAGAAAGTGGATCATAAGTGAACACAAGCAACATCTAGGCGTAATGGAAACGCGCCTAACTTATACATGCAAGGTCACGAGTTCGAGTGCTATACTGGTCGGTTCAAACACAATTTTTGGTTTTCTTTTTATTTTTCTCCTGTATGGTTAGAAATCTGATACCTACCTATATTTGTACATATATATTTAATTTTTGCCTATAACCTAACATACACAACAATTCTTCTTACATAACTATTTTTAAAACCCATTCTTACAACTGTTTTAAGAATTTACCTTTATATTTTTGCCCAATATCAACATGTACACAGATATACATGTACATGTCAGTGTCTTTGTTCATTTTCCAGAAAACTAAGCTCAAATGTTCCCTTACTTCACTGATTTGAAGTGAATCATTTGGCCTGACCTATGGTCTAACCATGTGGTTAATCTGACCATTCTTTTGTTTGCATTTTACAACCCAGAATATACACAAACCACTAATACCTCTCCTTTTCAAAAGCATGTTTATATATATTTGTATGAATCAGACACCTTGTGATTAGATATATATCATTCTTCCTAACCATAATTTTCTTTTAAAAATATATCTTCAGAGTATATACACTTTTTCTTGCATTTGGACATATATCAATATCATGAATTGAAAACATAGCAGTTTAATCCTTTTCTGGGTTTTCCCCATATAATTTTCCACATATCTATTTTTTTTTGAAAGGACTCAGGATTAACTGAAATCATCATAAAATGATTATGCTTATAAAATCCAGGTTTTTCCTTTAAATCAAAACAACTTTAGCAAATAGGTTTTCAAACCAGTTTAACATCAATATCCTTAGTTCATACCAAATCAGAAATAAACAGAAACAACATAGCACATGTCTCTTACAAGTTCTTCCTACTTAATACATTTTAGATAGCCATATCAATCAGGGAATACATGCATGAATTAACACATTCTAGCTTTTATTTCTAATTATCTTAGCATCCTCTATTCCATATCTTTTTAATCTTGCTTACTTAGCTCCATCACAACCTGCAAAAGCATTAGTGGCTGCCCCATTATAAATGAGACACCCCCATGTGCCATGAGCAATAAGGGTCAGATCTATGATCTGGTGTGAGCATTTCTAACATATCCATGATATTAAGCTAAGGATACAGCATAAATATACTTTACCTACTTGACGGGTATTATCATGTACAATACATAAGAGCAAACATATGCATTAAAACAACTTTTATCTGGAACTACTAAGGTTGCCTTTTCTTTTTCTTATAAATTCCTAGCCTCAACTGCTATAAGGAATCAAAGGGATACATTGCCATGAACTAATTAACATCATGGCACAAAGATCTCAGGACTTAAACAAGCCATGTGCCTACTTGTCTACTTCAAATAGGACAAGCATTCCAGCAGCCTTCTTGGCACAAAATCCTTAGTTATATCACTAAGTGTATTTATGTTCATTCTATCAATGATAGCTAGGTGTACAAACCACCTGTACACATGAAGCATACTAGTTACCTTGCAGACATAATATTGCAAGCAAGTTAAAGGTTACTTTCTAGAGGTATAACACCCCAGTCATTCCATCTCACATTATTTAGCATATAAACACCCTATTCAAGCATATACCAGAATGTTTGCAACTGAGAATAAATGCATGGCTCTATTTTGATTTTGCAAGCAACTATATTTAGCCAGATTTTTAATCTTGTTTAAACATAGTTTTTAGGCTTGTAAATTTCTGTTTGGTTTAGGGCTCAGCACTTATAGAGAAAGACTCCATTGCACCCTTAACCAATTATTTCAAGCCTCAGCACCATACCAATGTATATGCAGCTCATAGTTTTCTTTTTCATTCTTTGTCTTAAGCCATGATTCAGACTAGTTACAAATACTCTATTATATGTTCCTTAAGGTTTTGGTATAACATACAGAGATGAAAATAGAACCACAAAGTTATACATCCATCATAGCAGATCATATCTCATCAAGCATTCATGTAACCATCAGTAACCAACATAGTTTGTAAATCAAAGCATACAAAGTATAGCATATAAAAGTTTGGCTGCCTAATCCCAGGTCTTAATGCCATGTATATGAGTGAGGATACTCACCTAAATGCTTACACAAGCTTAAACCAGAAAACCCCTCAAATCTTTAGCCTTATCTTCCTCTTCTTCCTTAGGTTAATTAATTAGTGAGAGAGAGCAGTTTTTCTGGTTAGGCTCTTGGTTTAAATAAGGGTTCTATCTAGGGTTTTGGGTGATGCAAAATCCCTATTTTAGCCCAGACCAGAATCATGCATTTGGCATTGCATATTCCCTCCCTTAATGTCCCGGCCAATATTTTAAAACAAGGCTAAATTGTGCCCATTTTCTTTTCTTTTCAGAAAGTGATTACTTTAAGTATTTTTATTATATTTACCTCAAACATGATAATGGTGTGACTTTCTATTTTCTGCCTATGTACATTTGCTTCCTTGCACTTTGGTTCTTACTGTTTTAGTGACTCCTTTATTAATTCTTCTGCTCAAATAATATCTGGATATATATATATATATACATTTATACAACTATGGGTGTTAATTTAACTTTAACCTTTTATTTGCAGAAAACATGTGCATACTTATGTGCATTTCTACACCTATTATTCAAATAAAATTTCACTTATTCATTATAAATCAATGTTCTCTTCTGTCTTAATTTTCAGACAAGTCATACATATGTATATATATATATATATACACACACACATCCTCAGGAATTTTTAATATTCATGTCTAGGCCTATATTTCCTTTATTACATTTTATCTAAATGTTTTCCTTCCTTGTATTATTATTCAGGAATTCTGGATTTTCTCTTAGTGCCATAACTAGTGTGCACGTGCACACATGCACACAACCTTGCACCACTGAAAATCCCACCTATATAATAATTCTGATTTTCCCCCAGAATTTTAATCATTTGTTTAAAAGAATTTTCCTCAAAATCTTGGGGTATTACAATCACCCCTTCTTTTAGGAATTGTGCCCTCACAATTTGCAACATATTCTTTGAGTACTCCTACTTTCTTAGGAAAAAAAAATTATTTAAATATGCATGAGCAAATCAATTAGTCACTGTCTATCATACATAACAAACTTTCTTAGTAATCTAAGAATTTACCTTTTAAATTTGCAAAGAGCCTAGGGTAATCCATCCTGATTTTATCCTCTAGCTCCCAAGTACAATCACTAGGATCTATACTCCATTGAATCTTTACAAGCTTCAATGTCTTGTTCCTTAATTTCTTTTCTTCCCTTGCCACAATTCCCACTGGCTCTTTCTCATAGATTAGATCTGGATTAATCTGAACTTCAGTAGGCTTTTCTAAGATTTCCTCCCTGTCATGCACCCATCTCCTTAGTTGTGACACATGAAACACATTGTGCATTGCACTCATCTTCTCTGGAAGCTCCAGCTTATAGGCTAGTGAGCCTACCCTCTCCAAAATCTTGTATGGTCCAACATATCTGGGTCTGAGTTTCCCCTGCTTGCCAAATCTCAAGACTTTCTTCATTGGTGAAACCTTAATGAAGACATAATCACCTACTTTGAATTCCACTGACTTCCTCTTTGCATCAGCATACTTCTTTTGCCTATCTTGAGCTACTGCCATCCTTTTTCTCACCAGTCCTATTTTCTCTGTGATGTCCCTGACATATTCTGGCCCTAGGATAGCTTTCTCTCCTGCCTCAGCCCAACACATAGGTGATAGACATGGCTTTCCATATAGGGCTTCAAAGGGTGCCATTCCAATTGTACTTTGGTGGCTATTATTGTATGTGAACTCAGCCAAATGGAGGTGGTCCTCCCAATTTCCTCCAAAGTCTAACACACATGCTCTAAGCAAATCCTCTAAAATCTTGTTTACCACTTCTGTTTGCCCATCTGATTGGGGGTGATAAGCAGTGCTTAGGCACAATTCACTCCCCATAGCTTCTTGGAAGCTCTTCCAGAATCTTGAAGTGAAGATTGTATCCCTATCACTCACTATAGTTTTAGGAACACCATGCAATTTTACCACTTCTCTCATAAAAGTTTGGGCTAACCTAGGTGCATTTCTGTCTGCTTTTACTAGTATGAAGTGGGCTACTTTAGTCAGCCTATCTACAATCACCCAAATACTTGTATTTCCCCTCTTGGATCTAGGAAGGCCATCTGAAATCCATAGATATGTCTTCCCACTTCCACTGTGGTATGCTAAGTGGCTGCAATAACCCTGAAGGTCTTTGGGTCTCAGCTTTTATTTGTTGACAAACCATGCACTTAGCAACATATCTGGCTACATTAGACTTCATTCCCTTCCACCAATAGTCCCTTTTTAAGTTTTGGTACATCTTGGTGCTGCCTGGATGTATGGAATATTTGCTCCTATGGTACTCATTAAGGATTTCTTCTTTCAATTCCATGATGTTTGGGACACATATCCTACCCTTGTACCTTAAGTATCCTTTTACATCAATGTGATAATCCTTCACTTCCTCCTTCTTTAATAGGAGAGACCTCTTTTCTGCTAAGTCTTGATCTTCTTCTTGCATCTTTGCCACCTTCAAGGCCAAATTTGATTGTAAAGTAATTAAACTTAACCTTCCTTTACTCCTTTCTTCCTCAATCATCTCCATACTTATCCCACTGCTCTCATCTATTTCCAAATCAGTGAGCATGGTCAAGTCTCTAAACTCCTCCATCATCAACATGGCCACTTTTGCATGCTGCCTACTCAATGCATCTGCCACTTTATTAGCCTTGCCTGGTGTATAAAGTATATCTAAGTCATAAGCAGCAAGAAATTCAACCCATCTGTGTTGTCTCATATTTAAATCTTTCTGTGAAAAGAGATACTTTAAGGCCTTGTGATCAGTGTATAAAATGAACTTTGCACCTAATAAGTAATGCCTCTAAAGCTTCAAGGCATAAACTACAGCTACCAACTCAAGATCATGAGTTGCATATCTAGTTTCATGGGGTTTTAGTTGTCTAGATGCATAGGCTATGACCTGATCTTGCTGCATCAACACAGCCCCTAGCCCTGACCCACATGCATCTGTATATACAACTAATCCCTCATTGCCTTCTGGTACTCTCAACACTGGTGATTTTACCAAAGCCTCCTTGATCTGGGTGAAAGCTTGTTCACACTTATCAGTCCATATAAACTTTTGGTTCTTCCTAGTCAGGTTAGTGAGTGGCATTGCTATTTTAGAAAATCCTTGTATGAACCTCCTATAGTATCCTGCCATCCCCATGAATGACCTAACTTCACTAACATTGTTAGGCTTCTTCCATGCTTGGATTGCTACTATCTTATTGGGGTTTACTGAAATTCCTCTAGCAGAGACAACATGTCCAAGAAAGTGTACTTCCTCTTGCCAGAACACACACTTAGAGAACTTTGCTTTCAAATCTTTTTCTCTTAATCTAGATAAGACCAAATGTAAGTGGTTCTCATGTTCCTCTATTGTTTTAGAGTAGATTAGAATATCATCTATAAAAATCAGAACAAACTTGTCTAAGTAATCTCTGAATATCCTATTCATTAGGTCTACAAAGTAAGAAGGGGCATTTGTTAGCCCAAATGGCATAACCAGAAACTCATACAAACCATATCTTGTGTTGAATGCTGTATATTTAATACTTGATTCCTCAACCTTCATCTGATGAAATCCAGATGCCAAGTCTAGCCTAGAAAACACTTTAGCTCCACTGAGTTGATCAAAGAGATCATCTATCCTGGGTAATGGGTATTTGTTTTTGATGGTTACTTTGTTTAATTCTCTATAATCTATACACATTCTTAAAGTACCATCATGCTTTTTAACAAATACTACAGGAGCACCCCAGCATGAATTACTTGGCCTTATAAACCCCTTGGCTTCTAATTCTTCCAGCTGGTTCTTAAGCTCCTTTAACTCACTTGGCCCCATCCTTGTAGGCTTTTTGATAACTGGGCTAGCCCCAGGCATAAGGTTAATCTGGAATTCAACAGGTCTATGGTGTGAGACACCTTTTACTTCCCCAAATACATCCAAGTATTCTTTAACTATGGGGATTTCATTAATAGCTATTTCCTTGGGATTATTTTCTAATTCAATTAAATGATTTAGACTATTTTCTTTGATAGGTTCACATAGAATTGTAACCCTTTGGCCTTTAAAATTTTGTAGTGAAATGGTGGATGCATCTAGGTCAATTATGGCTTTGAATTGTCTTAGCCAATCTGCCCCTAATATAACTCCTATATTTGGGAAATTTAGAACATATAAATTGGAAACAAATGTGTTTCCCCCTATGTTCAAATTCACATCCACACAAATCATATCTAATACACTAGAACTTCCTAAAGGGCTTTGTATTAACAGAGGTATTTCAGCCAAATTGCAGTTCATTTTCAACCTTTTAACTATTTCATGGGAAATGAGTGAGTGGGTTGCCCCGGTATCATATATTACAGCTAAAGGTATGGTACAAATAAATAGTGTACCTTCCACTTGACCATGGTTTTCAGCATTAGCCTCAATTATGGCCTTGCCCCTACCTTCCAGGTTTGCCACTTTCCCTTGTTGCTTGTATTCTGGGCAATTTCTTTTCATATGCCCTTCCTTCCCACATAGATAGCATTTGAAAGCTCCCCCTTTAAGCTCTGGGCATCTTGGCTTAATATGGCCTTCTTTCCCACAATGGTTGCAAACTATTTTTCTCTTGGCTTCATTGGGTTTTGCATCTACTGCCTTCTTACCATCTGCCTCTCCTTTCTTCTTATCATAAGGATGGTACTTCCCTTTGTTCTTCTTGTTGCTATTGTTTTTGAAGCTCCTAAACTTATCTCTTTCCTTGTCATGCTGCTCAATCTTCAGAGCCAAATCTATCACTTGATCAAAAGTTCTGTCAGCATAAGGTAGTATAGCCCTGCTAAGCCCTGGGTTCAATCCCTTGATGTATCTATCATTTTTGGATGCTTCATCAGCCACTAACATTGCCCCATAGGTTGACAATCCCTCAAACTTCTGGGTGTATTCTGTGACATTCATAGTCCCCTGTCTAAGTTTGATGAACTCCTCAAGTAAAGTGGTTTTTGCTGAGGCTGGAACAAACCTTGCCTCTAACATCTCCTTAAATTGATTCCAATTAATTTCATTTTCATTCCGGCCAGCTATGATCACCTCCCACCAACTCAAAGCTGCACCTTTTAATTGCCTTGAGGCCACTTGCCTCTTCCTTTGGTCATCTAGTTGCATATCAGTGAAGATCCTCTCTAATGTCCTCAGCCATGCTTGAATCTCCATTACACTTTCAGTTCCTTCAAAGCTCTTGCCTCCCAAGTTGGTATAAGTCTTCACTAACTTGGAGAGCTCCTCATGTGGGTTCTCAGGTCTGTGCCCAATTCCATCTCTCAAAACTCTCACAAATTCCTGCATGTCAAGCATTTGTGGTGTGCTAGATCCTCCTTGATGATGAGACCCTCTTCCTACCATATTTCTAAAAGTATATGTATTTCATCTTATTAGTTTATAACACTTAGCTTTAATTTTAAATTGGTTGTATCTTTCCTATTTAATCAGTGTGTATGTCACATGCACACACATACATACATTCAGGGAATACTTATAAACAGTCAAATATACAAACAAACCTAGTATAAACATAAGCATACAAACATTTTGCTATGTTAATTAAAACATAGCTCTGATACCAAATGAAATGACCCTCCTATTTACATACTAATTTCATTTTTTTTTTTTTTTAGAGATGATATACAGATATATCATCCATTACCAATATATTTCCAAGGGTCATTTTCTTTCTCTAATAAACAAAATATATCCAGGATCTTTCATAATATAAAAATATTGTTTTAATTCTAAATCATTTTTAACATACATATATGAAGATATCTATGTTATATTCTACTTGAATCAGAGCATGATAATAAGTAGAAATCCTTTTAAATCTTATTAAAATGTGATAAATTCCCTTTTTAAAAGATTACTTATTGTATCCTGATTTTTGACTATAGTGTCCACTGGAAATATGTACTTTAGGCTGTTATTATAATTAAGAAAAGATCAAGCAATAATCAGTGGAAAGCAAGCTTATAATATAGATGATTGTCTTAAAGTCTGGATAGTATCAAACTCAGGTTAAAAGAAAGTGGATCATAAGTGAACACAAGCAACATCTAGGCGTAATGGAAACGCGCCTAACTTATACATGCAAGGTCACGAGTTCGAGTGCTATGCTGGTCGGTTCAAACACAATTTTTGGTTTTTCTTTTTATTTTTCTCCTGTATGGTTAGAAATCTGATACCTACCTATATTTGTACATATATATTTAATTTTTGCCTATAACCTAACATACACAACAATTCTTCTTACATAACTATTTTTAAAACCCATTCTTACAACTGTTTTAAGAATTTACCTTTATATTTTTGCCCAATATCAACATGTACACAGATATACATGTACATGTCAGTGTCTTTGTTCATTTTCCAGAAAACTGAGCTCAAATGTTCCATTACTTCACTGATTTGAAGTGAATCATTTGGCCTGACCTATGGTCTAACCATGTGGTTAATCTGACCATTCTTTTGTTTGCATTTTACAACCCAGAATATACACAAACCACTAATACCTCTCCTTTTCAAAAGCATGTTTATATATATTTGTATGAATCAGACACCTTGTGATTAGATATATATCATTCTTCCTAACCATAATTTTCTTTTAAAAATATATCTTCAGAGTATATACACTTTTTCTTGCATTTGGACATATATCAATATCATGAATTGAAAACATAGCAGTTTAATCCTTTTCTGGGTTTTCCCCATATAATTTTCCACATATCTATTTTTTTTTGAAAGGACTCAGGATTAACTGAAATCATCATAAAATGATTATGCTTATAAAATCCAGGTTTTTCCTTTAAATCAAAACAACTTTAGCAAATAGGTTTTCAAACCAGTTTAACATCAATATCCTTAGTTCATACCAAATCAGAAATAAACAGAAACAACATAGCACATGTCTCTTACAAGTTCTTCCTACTTAATACATTTTAGATAGCCATATCAATCAGGGAATACATGCATGAATTAACACATTCTAGCTTTTATTTCTAATTATCTTAGCATCCTCTATTCCATATCTTTTTAATCTTGCTTACTTAGCTCCATCACAACCTGCAAAAGCATTAGTGGCTGCCCCATTATAAATGAGACACCCCCATGTGCCATGAGCAATAAGGGTCAGATCTATGATCTGGTGTGAGCATTTCTAACATATCCATGATATTAAGCTAAGGATACAGCATAAATATACTTTACCTACTTGACGGGTATTATCATGTACAATACATAAGAGCAAACATATGCATTAAAACAACTTTTATCTGGAACTACTAAGGTTGCCTTTTCTTTTTCTTATAAATTCCTGGCCTCAACTACTATAAGGAATCAAAGGGACACATTGCCATGAACTAATTAACATCATGGCACAAAGATCTCAGGACTTAAACAAGCCATGTGCCTACTTGTCTACTTCAAATAGGACAAGCATTCCAGCAGCCTTCTTGGCACAAAATCCTTAGTTATATCACTAAGTGTATTTATGTTCATTCTATCAATGATAGCTAGGTGTACAAACCACCTGTACACATGAAGCATACTAGTTACCTTGCAGACATAATATTGCAAGCAAGTTAAAGGTTACTTTCTAGAGGTATAACACCCCAGTCATTCCATCTCACATTATTTAGCATATAAACACCCTATTCAAGCATATACCAGAATGTTTGCAACTGAGAATAAATGCATGGCTCTATTTTGATTTTGCAAGCAACTATATTTAGCCAGATTTTTAATCTTGTTTAAACATAGTTTTTAGGCTTGTAAATTTCTGTTTGGTTTAGGGCTCAGCACTTATAGAGAAAGACTCCATTGCACCCTTAACCAATTATTTCAAGCCTCAGCACCATACCAATGTATATGCAGCTCATAGTTTTCTTTTTCATTCTTTGTCTTAAGCCATGATTCAGACTAGTTACAAATACTCTATTATATGTTCCTTAAGGTTTTGGTATAACATACAGAGATGAAAATAGAACCACAAAGTTATACATCCATCATAGCAGATCATATCTCATCAAGCATTCATGTAACCATCAGTAACCAACATAGTTTGTAAATCAAAGCATACAAAGTATAGCATATAAAAGTTTGGCTGCCTAATCCCAGGTCTTAATGCCATGTATATGAGTGAGGATACTCACCTAAATGCTTACACAAGCTTAAACCAGAAAACCCCTCAAATCTTTAGCCTTATCTTCCTCTTCTTCCTTAGGTTAATTAATTAGTGAGAGAGAGCAGTTTTTCTGGTTAGGCTCTTGGTTTAAATAAGGGTTCTATCTAGGGTTTTGGGTGATGCAAAATCCCTATTTTAGCCCAGACCAGAATCATGCATTTGGCATTGCATATTCCCTCCCTTAATGTCCCGGCCAATATTTTAAAACAAGGCTAAATTGTGCCCATTTTCTTTTCTTTTCAGAAAGTGATTACTTTAAGTATTTTTATTATATTTACCTCAAACATGATAATGGTGTGACTTTCTATTTTCTGCCTATGTACATTTGCTTCCTTGCACTTTGGTTCTTACTGTTTTAGTGACTCCTTTATTAATTTTTCTGCTCAAATAATATCTGGATATATATATATATATACATTTATACAACTATGGGTGTTAATTTAACTTTAACCTTTTATTTGCAGAAAACATGTGCATACTTATGTGCATTTCTACACCTATTATTCAAATAAAATTTCACTTATTCATTATAAATCAATGTTCTCTTCTGTCTTAATTTTCAGACAAGTCATACATATGTATATATATATATATATAGATAGATATATATATATATACACACATCCTCAGGAATTTTTAATATTCATGTCTAGGCCTATATTTCCTTTATTACATTTTATCTAAATGTTTTCCTTCCTTGTATTATTATTCAGGAATTCTGGATTTTCTCTTAGTGCCATAACTAGTGTGCACGTGCACACATGCACACAACCTTGCACCACTGAAAATCCCACCTATATAATAATTCTGATTTTCCCCCAGAATTTTAATCATTTGTTTAAAAGAATTTTCCTCAAAATCTTGGGGTATTACAAAGTTTCACATCATTGGCCATGCTTTGGAAAGGGTTCAAGACCACGAAGAAGTCATTAGTCCACAAAGAAGGATTATCATGAGAACTAAAAAATTCAAAGTTAGTCTAGGTGTTGGAGTTGTACAACTCCATCACTTGAAGAAATTTCCATCCCTCCTTCTCCCATCTTCGCCGACTC
This sequence comes from Allium fistulosum, assembly GCA_030737815.1. NCBI lineage: Eukaryota > Viridiplantae > Streptophyta > Magnoliopsida > Asparagales > Amaryllidaceae > Allium > Allium fistulosum. The sequence goes on along the minus strand of CM060907.1, from coordinate 635,522,400 downwards.
CAGAGTCATGGTCGTTCACGCCCACATTCACCCACATCCATTCATCCATGGCCACATCCATGGTAGGTCCATGCCTACCTAGTCAAAGGCAATACATGCTGGGTTGAGTTCAAGTTTGAGAGCATGGATTAGTGGACTTTGGATGGCAATACATGCTGGGTCAAGTTCAAGTTTGAGAGCACAGATTGGTGGACTTTGGGAAGGCAAAAATCACGACGTCAAGGCTTTTGGATGTTGGAGTCGGTATCGGAGGCAGACAAAGTAGGCGGCGGTCCTAGGTGTGATTGGAAGCACGGTTTGGATTCAAAATTCAGAAGCTTGTTAATGGAGGCTCTAAAGAGTTTATGATCGGCAAGGACAAGTGAGAAGCATATGAAAGAGATTGAGGTTTATAACATATTGGACCCGAAGTCTTGGCAATGAGACTTGGAAAATTCTCCAAGTTTAGAGTCGGTACCGACCCTTAAGCTATGGGTCGGTACCTAGTCCAAAAAAGAGAGAAGCATATGTATGCATATTTATATATACTTGTGTGAATGTATGCCTAAGCAAGGGCATGTGACCGACTATGTACAGGCACTCTTACCCTCTCAAGAACATGCATGTGAATGTGTGTATGTATGTATATATCCAATACCCGATGATAAGAATCAAAGGGAAATCAAATTCAAACCTGAGCAATCCATGGATGGAACTCATTTATGGTCGTCAAACTTGGAATAAAAAATTAGAAGAATATGTTCCAGTTTTATAATCCCGAATACTGACAAAGCATCGCGACGAATGACTTTGGACATAAATTTTCACAGTAACAATTCTTAGGAAGGATAACGACCATTTGGAACATGGAGTGGAGTCCTTCATAGCAACTCTAACTTTTCTTGATTCAAAGCACATCACATTTGAAACGAGATGTACTTTGGAAGGCAAGTGTTATCTAGCCTTTTGACCAGGTAATGTTTAGACAGACCAGATGAATCGAACTTGGGGGTATCAAGGTAGAAAGTCCAAAGAGAGAGAGCCTAAGATTCCAAAAACCAAGCACATATAGCATCGCAAGGCAAAAGCCTAAACAACCTAAACCAAGGCAACAACGAAATCAACCAAGTTAGGTATTGGTACCGACCCCACACTATGGGTCAATACCGAGTCCTATCTCCACCTCAGGTGAGTCCCATCTTCTGCCTACATGCCTTGTTCGATGCTAAAAGCTTATTTCCAATGTTGACTTGTTGATTCAATGCAATTCTCCATCGATCTCCACGAATAGCTGAAGCTGCAACTTTATTCTTTCACAACTCCTTCATTTGGACTCGAAAACAAGCTAATATTGGTGCAAACAACTATGGAATCACGAAGTTAACAATAAGACGAGCCAAGATGAAGAGATGAAGGTAGCCATTTTGGCCATCATGAGGATCGGTACTGACCCCTACTTCCTGATGATGTGGCGCCTACTTTTGTGAGAGAATTTGTCTAAATCGTGTGCAACGGCTTGAAGATATTTTACGCGAGATATTAAGCTACCTACCTCTATAAATAGAAAGGTAGGGCTCATTTTTAAGGATCTTTTAGCTCTAGTTCTTCCTTATTCTATATTTTTGTAATTATGAGACTAAGTGTCGGAGTTGTACCGACCCTTAAGAACTTCTACCTCCAAGTCAGATATAAGCAATAAAATCTTAAAGTCGACGTAGGCCTTACTTTGCCGAACCACTATAAACAATTGTGTCTTGTTTGTTTCTCATTTTCGTTTACATTTCTTCATATTTTATTCTCTACATAATCTTCTGGGTGTTTGTGCCATTTTTGGTTCAAACATTTCCCAAATAGGAGAAGTTGATTAATTTACTCCTAGAGTAGACTTTATAAAGAAACTTCTTCAAGGCATTCCTGTCATCAATCAACATCCAAAAGAGGGTTATAAGCTCTGCATTCTCTAAAAAGAGTCTCTCCCGATGAAAGCGTGCTTTTTTCATCCATGGAGCAACTTGCCTTTCTTTGAAAAATCCTAATTTCAATGCACTAGAAGCAAGACTCTTGCATTTCTCAGACAGTTTGTTATACTTCTTTAAATGTCTATCCAATTCACTAGTCAATCGATTTATTTCCATTTGCTTCTTTTCGAGCATGAATTCATAATGATATTTCGATTTATTCCTTGATTAAAATAATTAACGTATTAACTAAGAATTATTTTATAACTTAGGACACTTAAGCAAAGAAATCGATACCCGAGAAAGTGGAATTTGAGATGAAGAAATCTGCTCCTTCCTTTTGGATTTGTGACTTTAGGGAGCACTATCCTTCCGAGGAGAATCCTTCCTTAAAGGATCTAGGATATCAGCGACCTTTGTATCTTGGATTGCCGAGCCCAAGTTAGCATCTCCCAATCCATTCTTCTCCTTCGACGGTCTAGAAGGACCATTTCCATCACTAACATCATTGTCATCATTATCATCGCCATCATCATCATAATCGTTATCACCTTTGTGCTCATCATCATACTCCCCCTCGTCATCAGATTTTATTTCTTCCTCCGCTGGAGGGTCGTCAAGACAGCAGTTTCTTGGCATCAATCTCCTCCTCCTCAAAAAATTCTTCTCCGGATGCCTGGGCTTTCTCCAGTATAACTTTGAATTTCTTCTCAAAACTTTCATTCCAAGCCAGAGGGAGAGATGGGAAGTTCGGATTTGGGCATTGTTGGATGTTGTTGGCATATGCTATATAGAGTGCCTTCTCGTAAGATTTCTCGATAAAAGTATCGAGAGTTACATCAAGGAAATGAGACATCTTTTACTTTGCATCTCTGATTATGCCAGTGGATTTGTCTAGAAGAGTCCTTTTCTTTCTCATTTTCTCCTTTAGAAACTCATTCTCCTCCACAAGCAGGGCCTCCCTCATACTGGCCTTCTGAAGGCTTGTTTCTAAAGTTTTCACTTTATCTTCTAAAGCCTACCTGGCACTTTTTTCCTCCTTAAGAGAGGTTCTTTCCGAATTAAGGGAGGTGACAAGTTTTTCTTTCTTTTTTACAGCCTCGTCCTTCGCTATTGAGATATCGATTATACGATCATTGAGTAAAGAAACTTGCTTCTTAAGTTTAGACATTTCACTAAAGGATCCTATAGCATCCTCTTGAAGGAAAAACATATGTTTAGCAGCCGAAAATGAGCAATAGGTATGAAATAGAATATAATGTAAAAGATTAAGAGCTTGAAAAAGATAAATAGGAAAAAGTACATACTTACAAGAACTGCTTAAGGATAGTAAATCGATGGTCTTGAGAATAAGACGAGGACCGTGGTGGCTTAAGAGCAGCAAAAGATGGAGACTGGATGACCAATTGGAGAAGGTCATCAAAATTTCTAAGAGGGGTTGGAGATTGAGAATTGGAGGGGAGTGGATCCTCTAAAGTAAGACATAAACCAAGCTCCTCGCATAAACGAATCAAAGCCCCAGGAGAGTCTGGAAGAGAAATATGAAGTAGTGAATCTTAAGAATGCCCTACCTCAGTTGGTTGCTAAACTTTTTCCCCAAAGGAGTTAAGATGTAAGACCTCAGGGCTCGGATCAATATTCACAAATGGTTCTTCATCCACAACAACAGGGGTATGCATCCCTTCGACCTTTAGCTTCCTGCTAGGAGTTGTAATAGTAATGGAACCATCGCCTAGTTTCCTTTTTAAAGACTTGAACGAGCTAGCAATGATGTCCTTGAAAGATTGAGATTCAAGGGCCTGAGTCGAGGCAGAAGTACCATCTTTACTCTTATTTTTATTGAGAGCATCACTTATGGTTTCCTTCTTTGTAGAGACTTCTACTAAGGCAGATGAACCTGAATTGAAAAGAAAAGGCTTATAAGATAACACTACAAAGGATCTGACATAGGATGCAATGATAACTCACCAAAAGGTTCGAGTTGAACGAGAGAATTAGGAGAAAAAGATCATGGCTTACCCATTACCAACGGTCGTTTTCCTTGAGCATTGGCTTTTACCATTGGAGGCTCCCCTAAGATCTTGTGGTAATCTAAAATAGTAGAATACTAAAGGAGCTTTGTTGGAGTTAATAGTTTAAGCTTGTTCCCCATCTTCTCTGCTTTTCAAGTTAGGGACTGAATAGTTTCTTAGTCAGTAGGACTTAGCTTTTTGAGAGCTGGATCTGAAAGAAAACACTTATCAGTAAAGAATAACGAATGAATATGGATAACCAGAGATAGAAACTTACTGGCAGTAGAAAATGTCCCTCCAATGCTAGAGTGGTATTTGACGTAAAAGAACTATGTCTCCCATCCTCTTGTCTTGCTAACACCTTTAGAAATTAAGTGTTTTGGGAGAGAAAGGATCTGATACAAGGGGTGATCTTGTTGCTCACCAATCTTAACAGAACCAGCTATTGAATGGAGAATCTCAACATTTAGAGAAGGAAGTCCCATCTCCCAAGGCAAAACTTCTAGATAAGTCGGATATGTATATGAATTTGAGGAGAACTGGATTGGGGCAATGTCCAAGCGCTTCAAGTATCTGAAAAAGAAATCGAGAAAGTGAAGATAACCGTGTGCTAGATGTGTGGGGCAAAGGAAAAATATCCTTCTGGTGGATTGTAAATGTTGTCTGAAGGACCAACTGGAATAGCTACAACGCCAATAATTCCAAATTGTTCCAAGATGGAGTCAACTTCAGCCTGAGTGGTGATGTATGATAAGTTCAGGAAGTGGTTCCCCTTCTTACTAGCAGAAGATAAAGCCTTAGGGCCCGTTCTAGTCTTTTTGATGGATTTCAGGATTTCCTTCTGACCTTCCATTTGCCTGCCAGGTGATATTATTCCAATTTTAAGAAATGCTAATGCTTGTTAAATGGATTATTATCAAAAAGCATCCAAGTGATTTACCTCCTATCTAGGTTATGATATCGGAATATTAAAATTTAAAAATATAGGAAATCGCATGAAATTAAATAAAAATTAACATAAAGGCATTCTAGATACAATGAGGCATCAATAAACCCATATTGAATGGATATATTGATTACGAATGTCGCATATATTATAAAACAATAATGAATGTCGCAGTTATAACCAATGTCGAAGTGATAAGGTTGTCGACATTAATGAATAATGGTGACATGGTTCGATAATGTACTAACCATTTAAGAAACTTATAAGATGTTAAAATAGTAGTATTGTAAGTAATGATATCATGTTAAACTCAATTTATAATATTAAAAGTGGCTACAGAAGGATAATAGTGAACAATAAAACTGGCGGTAACAAACTATAACATTATAAATCAACATTGAAAGTAAGATACACCATTTGTATTTAATACTGGATTAGGTGATGCTGCATCTAACAGTTATACATTTTCTTATAACAATAAGGGATTGTCGCATCTCATCTTAGTCATTAATGATATAAGAGTCTTGCGCCCTAAATATTAACTATTGAGGTAATAGGTTAATAAAGAACTTTATTCATGCCGAATATCATATTGTATCACGAAAGATCAATTTCTATATAAGAAAAGGAAAACTAGTCAATATCAAATATTATAATAATGTCGGGGGACATCGATGTCGTTATAAGGCAGGGTTTTTGGTCTAATGGGTTAACTTCTTCATCGTTAAACTAAGAACACTCAGGTTTTCATCAATGTCGATTAAACTAAAAATTCTTCTGTACAACATAAAATTTGACGCTAATTCAATCTAAAATCATAATCGATTATTAACCTAATCAATGATATAAGCATCAAGGTCCCATGATCGAGCCTAAATATCAATTAGTAATCGGAGAACCCAACCAAACCCTAGCAGCGATTTCTACACCAAATCATCTAATTCAATTCACTAATTAATCCATATAAAGCGAAAATCGTACCTAAATATTGATTCAAATGCTTGCCAATTAAAAGTTTTGAATTTCTTTAGGAATTTTGGTTTCTCGCTTGAGCTCTCAATTGTAGGTAAAGGAGGAACGAAAGAAAATTTCGGCTATTTATAAAAGAGAAAGAGAATGAACCAGCACCATCGATTCATTTTGAATAGACGGTTGAATTTGCTTGGAATACCAATAGGCGGCAAAGTTTATTGCCAAGATTATTGACTTGAAAAGTCAATGCTTCCTCTATAAAGAAGGGCAAATGTTACTACTACTATTATTCTTAAAGATATGCGGCATGTAGCAGTGACGCTGCACTAATAACCAATGCCAAAGGAATGGGAGTGAACCAACACTGACAGTATGAAGGACGGCGATGCCGCATCCCGTCAATGAAAGGTCATATGCAACATCGCATGTCATTAGTAAAGCTAAGGATACTGGACGCCAACAATACCACATATCATCTATAAGGTGGAATGGTTAATAGCAAGTCTTTTATGTCACTGAGCAATGCCGCATGGAATCAATAGTGAAATTCAACAAGGAAGCAGTGATGTCGAATGTGATCGATATCATAAGCCATCAATGTCGCCTTACATTGATGTCGTACTCTACTAAGGGTAAGTGCTACTCCTAATGTCCTACAAAGTCCAAGATGAAAGCTCTCAACCAACCCTCCAAGTTCCTATTCATTCCTTTAGTTTTTCCGTCGGTCTTCAGTTGATAAGCGATGCTCAAATTTAACGACATTCCTAAAGCAAGTTCCTCACGCTACCAGCAAAATCCTCCAAAATTTGCAACTAAACTAAGGGTCCCTATTACTACCGATGCAAACTGCAACTCCATAAAGCTTGGTTAGGAATGATGCGGTTTTATTGCTTCTAATGGAAAATTCTTGCCACCTTCATCCTCATTCTTGATTAGTAGGAAATTCTCGTCACATTCCTATATATTTTATCTTTTCGTTGAATGGTGACCATCTGTTGGCTAAAATTTATTTTTCCTAAAATTCTAAAGTTTTGTGATTGAAACATTCATTTACTTTAGGTTGCTAACTTAATTTTCTCATTAATTACCAATTTTATCTATGGTTTATCGCTAGTTAAGTGTCCCCATAAAATTTCCTTATTTACTTTGCTTCTCAATATGTATATATATTTATCAAGTGGTTTAATCCCATTCATAAAGTCAACACAAGAATAAAACAAGGATATATCTTATACCTTGTAACATCCCTCATTTTAAGGCTAGAAAATAAGCGTTATTGATGCTGCAGTCATCAATAGTACTATTCTCCAGTGACAAAATGAGATTAGTTAATAGTATCATTAACTTCAAAGCATATGAATATGAAATTTTTTCAAAACACAGATTTCATTAATTAATTTCCATATTCATTACATAATCCCAAACATTGCCCAAGTTTAGATAAAATATAATTATTAAAAAAATACTCCAAGAGCGACATATGAAGATGCCCCCTTGGTTGATAAGAGTTAACTACTAGGATAAACTATTTTTGCCATTTCATACATACAGGCAAAAGTCATAACAACACAACGGATAAATAAATAAATAGACTCCTACATAGCTAGCTCTGCCTCCTGCACATCTTCAGAAGCTTTATTTGCCAAACCTAAATAACCTAGAAGCCTTACTCTCGAACTACTCAAAAAAGTACCTGAGAGTCTATGGGAAAAAACAAAAACTTCGGGTCAAAGAAAAAGTCTGGTGTGAATAATAATATGCCATCTCAATTAATAGATATTTAGGGAGACCACGTCGCGGAGCGAAATGGGTTTTTCCCTACTAGTATCCTCTAAAATGTCTATTATAAATCAAGCACCTGCAACCACAATGGTTAAACTAGACAATATAAACAATCATATGCATGCATGCAACCTAGGAAATCATGACCAATCTGTCTAAATAAATGGACCATCTGCCCCACATATAGTTTTCTCAGGGTAACTACAAACCTATATGCTAACTCGGGCCTACCAAATATATCAAATTCTCCAACTTACTGTTAGAAGGAAACTGGATAGTTTGTCTAAAACTTGTTATTCCTAGGGTCACTCCGATCCTAACAGTTTTGAAGGCCAACATATAACCTACCTCATCTTTGTGTTTTCCTTTTTGTGCGTAAACCCACTATTAGTCTTAACCTTGACAAAGCCCTACACATTGGAATTTTGGACTAATATCAGTTAGGAGCTAATAGCTGAAGTATAGGGCGCGACCGTACACCAGCCCCTTCTGGTTTTCTTATCTCTTAGTCAATTTATCTTATCACAATTTATCTATAGGTGATAAGAATAATATTTCTAGTAAAATTCTGGGCTAAGTACCCTTTTTATTTCCTTGAAAACATAAACCTTTATAATTGATTTAACTCTTGAAATCATACTTTAAAACAAGGAAAACTATAACCCTATACTTTACAAAATATGATGCCAAGATATATATGCTTTTGTAAAATAACATTGATGAATTTCAAAATCACTTAGAGGTTGTCGCACCACAAAACCTTAGGCTATGAAGCCATATACAATAAAGCCAATAAATTGATAAAACACAGCGTTGATATTGCCTATATGGGTTATCGCACCTCTCCGTATCGAAATCATGTTAAAGCATTTGATTTATAAAACACAAGGCCATAAGGCCAAAACTATTTATGGCATATATTATAAATATATATAGATCGCCGAATACAAGCGACATAGCATAAAACTTAAAAACTTAAAAATATGGGAATGTCGATATTAAGGTTAGGCGGCATCATTGCCATATAAAACCAATGTCGAAAATAGCCTATAAAGGCATCATGATTAAAACAAGGCGGCATAAGAAGGCAACGACATCATTTCCTCTTTATAATCAATGTCGAAATTCATATAGGCGGCATCAATGCCGTAACGTAGCTTATATCGAAAATATACTTATAGCGGCATTATTGCCTTATGGAGTTAATATAAGTATAGAAAATATGCGGCATCATGAACATCACTGTAAACTTGCAGCATTATCAACTTCACAATAAAACATGCGGTACAAAACATGTGATATAGAGCATATGCGGCATAGAAGACTAGTGGCATAGAACACCAACAACATTTCCAACATCGCAAGCATCAATGTCGACATTGATACGTCCCAACCTTAGTTGAATCATTGCATACCAGCCAAGTTGCTATCGTACGCTTCCCTACAGATTAGAGAGGACATGCGGCATAGATGGGCTACGACATTGATTAATGGCGCATGGCAATGTCGTAAATAACATGAAAACTATTTTATTTCTTTAAAACACAATATCTTTTTACCAACTCCAATCCTTTGTCAAATTCTTATTGGATAATAATTTTCTTTACCAAATCCTTTTAAGAAAACTACTATAGATCAGGTTTCTAATTCTCAAAATAATTAGCAACCCATATAATTTATATTAATATTTTAATATAAATTATTAAGCTTTTCCAACCAAATAAATTCATATAAAATCATAAACGCTTGGGAAAAATCCCCAAAATCAAAATTATCATATTCTTTAACATATAAAAATTTCGGACCAAAGACATAATTAAATTATTATAATTATTAAAACAAGAAATAAATCAATTTCTCACTTAGAAAATTTATGAAATATTCGTACTTACTTGAACATTATGAAATTAAAAACCCACTTCTAAGATATTGTTTCTAACATCATATCAAAATTTCAAGTCATTTGGGTGTCATATGATAGGTTTTCATATTGAAACCTATTAACCAATTTCATAAATAAATCCAATAAATCATCAAAAAGCATATAATCATCAAACAATCACATCATGGCATAGTAACACATATAAGTTTCAAATTTAGTCATAAAACCGAAATTAAATAGGCAAACTTGAGATGGTTTATCATTATTCACCTAGACTTGATAAAGAAGGAAGAGATTTGAGTTTAGATTTGATTTCCCCAAGCTAAATCTTGATTTTCTAGCTTTTCTTCATCTTTTATTCTCTTAACAATGGTCGGCCTTGAGTATGTTTAGGTTTGTATGAATGTAAATGAAATGAGGAAGAGGACCGTAAATGGGTTTATGTCAGGAAATTTAGCCTTCTTCCTGTTTTGCCCCTCACTAATTTCCTCCTTCTTATTAATGTTCTAATCAATCTTATTAGTTCATTAATTAAGGCTCGATCTATTAGATTATCATATCTTATTCTTCTTATCCTCTTACATTAATTTATTTAATTTATCTAATTAAATGTCCTAAATAATGTTAGCCAAATTAGAGGTGTTACATACCTCATTATACACTTTTCCAATAACTAAAAGACACAACTAGTGACTACAACCCAAGAGCTCTAAAAAAATTTGCTGGAAGATGCCATTTATAATCAACTGATATAAATGGTGTTAAGGTCCTAATACTTTTTACTAAATCAAGATGGGTATTTTTAGTATGTTATTTCACTATTACCCATTTCCTTTAATTTTCATTTTTCGGTTTTAATAAATGCGGTCCATCAATTGCTTCAATTAATATCCATAGCAGTCGATCATTACTATCAAAATTGGACCATTTTCAGTTAATCCTTCTGTAATTGCATTAATCTTCTTCATGTTTCCAAAATCAATTCTTTCCTCAAATTTCTTTCTTCCATAAATGTCGCATCAAGTTTCCTTAATCAGTCCTCATTCGACTCCTTTTTCCTCTCATTAATTACAAATTTAATGCCTATTAAATTTTTAATTAATGTCCATAAATCCTAATCCATTAATTACTAACTAATACACATACAGTCATTATCTAACTATCCATATATATATATATATATATATATATATATTCTAGTCGTTAAGCGTGGCTATACGTGTATATATTTCTAAATACTAGTTTCGACAACTAGAATACTCATTTTCATATTTTAATTTATCAAAACTATCCTTCTAAAAAGATTACCATCATAATTCTCATAAATTAACCAAATGTGAGACTTTTGCTTTGTTTGAAATTACAAAGAATTACTTTTTCTTTTTATTGAAATGGACAGTGTAAACTACGAAAAAGAATATCCATCTCTTACACATCTCTTTCCTTTTTAATTTACTCCTTGTTACTTCAAACAATGCACTTTTATACGTATTTTGGAATTGGATAATCTATGGAAATTACACGGAAATTGCTCTAAATAAATTAAAAAATAGAAGGTTAATTTCTAAGCCATTTAGGGAATCTAATTTATAACCCAACTATAGACCTAGAACATCTGTACACTTTACCAACTTCTTCAAATAGAGGTTTGAGACTGATTTCAAATTTCCAGATCAGGTTGTACACTCCATTCCTATTTTATTCACATCCTAAAAACCTTAGTCTGCCCTACCTAGGTTGTGATCCCTATCTACTCCATAAAGCCTATTCTTTATAAAACCAGAATTTTAGTAATCATACAAAATAGTTTTAAATAAACTATTTTTATACTAATAAACTTATTTCACAATCAAAATTTATTATCTCATTTCATGTAAAACTTAAAATTTCACAAACATGAAGTACCAAACTCAAAATTCCCTTCTTTGAAAATATGAACTTAAAAACCTTTACTAAGAATTCAAAATTTCTTAGTTCCAAATAGGAGCAAAATAATTTCTCTTTTTAAAACTTTCTTTATCAAAGATTTATCTCTTCAAAATTTATACTTTCAATTCATATCATTAAAAAACTACTTAGTTTTCAAAAAGGAACTATGGAAAACTTCCATTTTCAATGACTTACTAAAATAAAGACTTGCTCCTTTTTAAAATAGGATCTTTAATACAAAACATTCAAAGTTCAATTATCATCCTAAAATAATAAATTAGACCTTTGATATTCCAAAGAGTTTTCTAATTATACGAATTATCATTTCCAAAATAATAGTTTTTCCTCAATTATCATTTCAAATTAACAGTATATCGTTCTAAAATATGAATTAATATATATTACCTTATTACCCTAAATATACCCATTTTGGGTAAAATACTTTTTGTAACTTTGTTCAAAACTCTTAAAAATCTCTTGCAATCCTTTTCTTATCAATTCCAATAATATTCTTATTTAAACAAGTTCTGAATTTGAATTGGAAAAAAATGCATATATAAAACTCTCATCTTTACACAATCGCCTTTCCAAAAATACTTAACTCATTTATTAATCATCATTCAAATCCTTTCAATTGTCAAAGATACCTTTAATAACTTTAAACGATGGAAAAATGGAGTAGACAAAGGTAATTCCTATCTTACTTATTACTCCTCTTCTAAATCATTTATTACTGGATAAAAATTCCCAATTCTATCACTACCTAAATTCAGCTATCATTCTCCTTATTTCCTTATACAGGAATGTTCCTCCTATCTGCCTTGTTAGACATTATTATGCTCCTATTCTTTCTATCGCATTTTGATCAAGTGCCTTTTCTATTTGTACACCCTTTCAAAAGAAATTAAAGGGGAAAAAACCTCTAATTTTATAAGGTAGGAAAAATCATCCACTTCACAAAAGAAAAATATTTGAACCAAAACTTTTGGCTCAATAAATTTAAACTAAGAACTTTAAGAATGCAAAATCCTTTTAAGTTAGATTCTAACTCAACTATTTATAAATTATAAATCTTCAAATTCCTTTGGTCTTTTCAAAATAATAGCTCTTAAATTTATAAAGTAGAAGAAATCATAAAAATAGAAGAATCCAAAATTTGAAAACTTTTAATTCAACAAATTTTAAACTGAAAAGTTAACAACTGAGAACCTTCTCTCTTTGTTTTTTCGAATTTTCAAGTAATTAAAAATCATCAATCATTTTGTTTTTAAAATGTCTCACCACTTCTTTCTAAACTTTTTACAAATGGTAGTATATTTCCAAAGCTGTCAAAAATCACTTTCTATCAAAAAACATTTAACTTACAACACATAAGATTTCACTTAATAATCTTTTGAAAAAGCTCATTCAAAAAAAAATCAAGGAGTTTTCAAAAATCTCTTTACCACTTTCTTTCTCAAGGGGTAGGATTATAAAAATTGGTTTTGATTGTTCTTCCCTTTAAAATCCCTGTTCAATCATCTAAGCCAATTATCTTCTTGTGGTGATTAATGTTCACCTTCTTACGAAAGCTTGTTTCACTATTATATCCCTTACTTTCGCATATTTATGAATACTATGCCTTATAATATATAACTATTATCCAAAATTTATATTTACTACTCTCATAAATGTCACTTTGTCTGTATTAAATGGTTGTTATCTTTACGAACGTTTCCTAAAGACTTTCTAAACTTCTTCCTTATCTTCCCATAATTACCTTAATGGTCTCTTTAACCTTTTTAATTTTATAACTCCTCGCTTATTGCTCATTTACCTATTAAATTTGTGGAGTTACCATCTTCCCTTCTACGATTCCTATCCTAATTATTTATTATGCCTATATTTTCCATAATGATAAGGAAGTCTTGGTCCAACAAAGAAGTATAAATTTAACTCTTTTTATTTTTCCAACTCATAGTTGCTTCGCCCACCCTTTCAGAATATGGTGATTAATTATGAGGCAAAAATAAGAGGAAACTCTTATATAGCCTAATTATTATTTTAGACGTAATAAGGAAGATTCCTTATAAGGCCTTATTTTTGAAATAGTGAGACGAGTGTGTGTGTGTGTGTGTATGGAGAGTAATTGATTTGTGGCTAAGTCATGGGGATGCGAGAGCAATAAAGTAACATGATGGAAGTTCGCCCCTTCATTTTGAGGCTACCAGCAGTTTTGTATACTTTAATTGATGTGAGATATCCTATGATAAATATTTGTGATGAAGCAAGGTTGGTCCCAAATTCTATAGGAGAAATCTATCCAGTTAACTTGGTTACCAGTTCCTATGAATAGTCGGACTAATGTGAGACGTCATTATGAGTATGGGCTATAAGATGAAGGGTCTACTTCGGGGTCTTGAGGTATTAAGTGGTTGGACCCACCTTTATACCCCAGATGAAGTATTAAATGGACAAGGGGACATGTTAGGTGGTATCTCTACAGGGGTTCGATTCTTAAAAGAGGTCTTAAATAACGGGGTCTGCCTTAATTAAGGTATCAAATGACCAGACTCTACCTATTTTCCACATGGATGTATTAAGTGGCCTAAGAGATTCCATATGGTGTCAACTAGATAGTACCATTGAGGAGCACACCTTGGAAATAGGTATTCAATGATGGGGTCTGCCTTAATTAAGGTATTAAATGACCAGAGTCTGCCTATTTTCCAATAAAAGGTATTAAGTGGGTTGGGTACCATCTCTCACATTATTAGCTATTTATGACATATGACTGAGATATGAGGGTTTAGAAACCTTCTTCTAGAATGGAAGGTATTAAGTAGTTGGACCCATCTCGTTTCCTTATAAAGAAGTATTAAATGATTTCAATGGTTTTATGTTTGTAGATATATTCTTATTTGAAATATACTACCCAAGTACTGAAAAGGTAAGACTCCAGGTTATTCACCGGGCACTTGTTGTTCGAACTCCTTCCTTATTACAACACAGGTTAAGGGCAGAGTGATGGCGGTGCTTACAGACTGAGAAGCTTGGTTTGTGGCAGTACTTGCTATTATTACTTGCTTTTATGTGTACCTATGTATTTAGGCAATTGTTGTAACGGATAATATATTACAATTTTTATGGCATTTTGTGTTATGACATTTTTATGGTTTTGGAATAAATGGGTACACTTTAGCTATTAAGTTCCATCCACTGTAAGTTATGAAATTTTAGTTATGGTTATGTAATATTATTATTTTTTTACTACCAACAGCTTACCTTAGAATGGATCTAAGTTTCAATGGGCCTTTTCTGGGTCGAAATTTAGGCCTGTTCTAAGGAAAACAACCTACAAGTATAGTTAGTGCCTCATACTTCACTAATGAGTTTTGGAGGAGTCTGCAGGAGGCTTTAGGGACCGAGTTGAGCTTGATAATAGCATATCATCCATATGATGACGGTCGGTCAAAGAGAGTGAATTGGATTTTGGAGGATTTACTTAGGATGCGTATCATTGATTTTGGAGGCTTTTGGGAGGATCATTTGCAACTAGTAGAGTTTGCTTATAATAATAACTACTAGTCTAACATAGGGATGACACCATTCGAGGCTTTGTATGGCAGACCTTCTAGATCGTCGTCATGTTGGTGGGACACTAGATATAGGGTTATCTTTGGGGCTGATATAGTTAGGGAAACTTCGGAGAGGGTGGACTTGTTTTGGAAGAGGATGAAGACCGCTCAGGACTGGCAAAAGTCTTATGCAGATAGGAGGTGCTCTGAGTTGGAGTTTAAGGTTAGAGATATGGTATTTGTGAAGGTCTCACCTCCGAGACATGTGATGAGATTTGGAAGTTCGGGGAAGCTAGCTCCGAGGTCTGTTGAACCCTTTTCCATTATGGATAGGATTGGGAGATTGGCTTATAGAGTTAGACTTCCGGAGAAGTTGGCTGGAATTCATGATGTTTTTCATGTTTCACACTTACAAAAGTTCTTGCATGATTCAACCATTGTAGTAGAACCTAGCAGTTTGGAGGAGGTTGAGGTGGAGTGTGAGTCACTTGTTCGCCGTGTACCTACTTGCATTTTAGAACATGATAATAAATGGCTCAGCAATAAGGAGATCTGATTAGTTAAGGTTAAGTGGGAAGACAACCCAGCTGAGAGTACTTGGGAGTCCGAGGAAAGGATTTGAGATTCTCACCCATAGCACTTTTCTGGTATGTCCCACATTGTGATCTTTCTTTAGTTATAACCCTTAGGTAGAACTATGAGGGATGGTAGACTATATTAGGTAGATACCTTTGGATGATAGGTATGTTTTTAAA
The DNA here is from genome assembly GCA_030737815.1 of Allium fistulosum. Classification (NCBI taxonomy): domain Eukaryota; kingdom Viridiplantae; phylum Streptophyta; class Magnoliopsida; order Asparagales; family Amaryllidaceae; genus Allium; species Allium fistulosum. Next base: position 635,506,628 of record CM060907.1, on the reverse strand, counting down.
CATCTCAATGAGACATGTTGTGGTTGATGGATGTTATTGGACGTACATGGGTGTTTATGGATGTAAGTGGTCGCATTGCATGAACTAGAACATTGAGTCCCTTAGGCACACATATTCATACCTTATGCATATTGTTTGCTGATTTTGGTTGTTATCCATGGATGATTTTTGCATATGGATGTTGCATTTGGATGTATAGCTAAGCATACATGTAGAAGTATCAGTTATTTTAGGATCTTGCATACATTTGAATGCATGGCATGTGCATATTTGCAGAAATAGGAGGTCGACTGAATCAGTAGACCAACTACTCTTTTGCATTACTTCGGGTTTATATGCATTCCACGTTGCATAATTATATAATAGCATTAGAATTATTAAGGACTATGGTTGTTGTGGATGATGGATGAATAGATGGATGTAGATTTTGATTGTTAGTTGTTACTTGCATCCATCTGTCCTTAGAGATTTCGGGGACGAAATTTTTTAGGGGGGAGAATGTAACACCCTAGGATTTTACGAAAATAAAGAAGACAATATAATTAAAAGATAAGAATTAACCTAAAAGGAGAATTTTCACAAACGTCCAAATTTGACTACCGGACTTGTACCATTGTGTCCGCAATAATTTTTAGGACAACTTTCAGGAATAACTTGTTGAAATTCGAGCTAAAATAAAAAAGTTATAAATGATTGAATAAATAAGAAATTGAAAGAAAAATAGAAAATAGAAAAAAAATCAACTAAGGCCAGGTCGACCCAAATGGACCTAGATCGACCGTGGGCTGTCGACCTAGCCCAAGAGCGGTCGACCCGACCCATGGTCGATCGTAGGGTCACGACGACCTGGTGATAATTCATTTCGTCGTGCGAGATCATTGCATGCTGGTCACAGTTTCAGGGGTAAACGAGATGATTTTGGGTTAGATCTGACGGTAGTGAGTTGAGGTATTTCTTTATAAGTTGATAACTATGGTTAACTTAAAACCTAATTCTCTCCATCATAGGAAGCTCTGCCAAAATAAAACCCTAAACCCTAATTTCTCAAATCAATTTCTAAATCTCAATTCTATTCTAAATCTCAATCTAAATAAAAATAAAAATGAGATCTAGCAATTGGAGAAGAGATCTAGCAATTGGAGAAGAGATCTAAGCGGATTCAGGGAAGAAAGCTTGCGGCGTCTAAGGCAAACCTAAAAGCTTAAGACAGAGGTGAGTGGGCATATATTAACAAGTTAATTGAATTAATTTATTTTAATTTCTACCCTATGCTGATTTGACTGTTAATTCTAGTATTAATCTGTTAATTTATTAAATTAGGAATCCGTAATAATGGGTCTTTTTATCAAACTTCAATTGACATATTTAAGTTGTAAAACCATAAATCATATCCTAAAATTAGATTTGACACCTATAAATTGCTAATTGAAATAATGTAAATGTTGCAATGATTGTAATAAAAATAGGACAAATAGATTAGCCCAATTAAAATCAGAATTAAATGGATTACGTCTGATAATTGAAATGGATAATGTTTGATAATTGAAAAGGATTACGATTGATAATGAATGAAATGGATTAATTTACTTAAAACAAGTAAACTGAAAGACGTTTGAATTAAGTTTGAAAATAAAGTAAAATGATTAACTTACTTAAACAAGTAAATCGAAAGATGCCTAGATTGTAGGCAATCAACCTAAGACAAGCGTAGGTCGACTATCGTAAGTCACTTTAAACTTTGTAGACTAATTGGGTCCTTGAGCTCATAGGGGCATGAACCCTATTGCTATCTAAATTTCTTGACTGGCGTAAATTTAGGTGTTCTTATTTGAGATAGCGGACTTAGTTCGTGTTTTTGTACCATAGAGTGGGACGCGGAGTGTCGTTAAGACGTGCAACTTATGTTGCGAAAGTTGCGCACAAGTGTTGGGACTGAATTACAGGTCATTAGTTGAGACTATTTGGATCGGATTTCCGATCGTTAGTCGGGGTGTTGGGATCAAAGACTGGAGTATGGACATTCCCGTAAGCTCGTATGGGCATGTTGAAAGCTAGGTGGTGCCCAGTAGTAGGCGGAGTAAAGTGCAATAACTCCTTGGGGTGCGTACGAGGTATTTTGTTGCTAGGATCGAGGGGTTGGGCATGGGTGCATACAATGAGTCACTATGCGACTTTACATGCATGTTCTTTCTCTCTAGGGTTAGTGTGAGTTAAAGTAGGGCAGTCGTTTCCCTAAAACTAAACGTTCATTTGATTGGATGCGGCCTTTTGTTATCCCCCTAATGTTAGACTGATGACTATTAGGATAGTGACCTTAGGCTTGCGACCATAGGTGCATGAACACTGTATAGACACCCCATATCACCTAGAGTAGACTTAAAGTCAGTTGTATTTAATTTCCTTGTTAGTCTTATTCTCATTCACTAAACTTTATGTCTAACCCTTTTCATTTTTCCCCTACCACAGGTGGACAGAGTAGCCATTGACAGGTCCATTACTTCGGTTTATCATGTCTGGAGTCTAGTATTATTTTATCATTTATCATGTATTTTCTAGCAGTACATTTGCTCTTTTAGTATTTTGCTTAAGAGTGATTATTTTTATGATACTCTAATATTTGGTATGTACTGATGGTTTTCCGAGACTATGGTATTATGATATTTTGAGACTTGGATATTCCGATGCTTATGAGATTTTATTTACTATAATTATGAGATTATCCATATATTTGATATTATGTTTCCACTATGATGACGTTTAGATTAGATAGATTATTTATTCGTTGATATCTTAGTCTCTGTGATACTACTTTTTCCTTAAACCGATGATCCATGTTTCTTAATATAGCAGTATTTGGCATGTCAAGGGATATAGGTTGTCACACCAAATGTAACAACACATATCGAAACATACCTAAACTCTAACATAGAAAAGGCCCATCAAAACTTAGGCTCATTTCAAAGTTGGTTGTTGGTTGGTTAAAAGAAAAACAATACAGAGCTATCTATCTATTCTTTCAGAACTCACAGCGAAATGAATAAAATATAGTAACAGTAATATTACCCATTTATTTCAAATCATTTCAAATCTCATAATACATAACAACAACCATTACAACAATTTGTTCAAATATACATTTTATAGGTACAATAGAAAATAACTTGAAAAGATATATAACAACTACCATAAGCTTCACTCTTGCCACCTTCAAGCGTCATCAACTCCTTCTCTAACGTGTGTTGTAATAAAGAGGGAGTCAAAACAAGTGTCTGATGAATATAAATCTCGTGCCTTAATACTTCAATACTTGGGCTGTGTAATTTAAATAAGCATATGTCTTATGCAATTAAACCATATAATCACTACGCCATAAATGGCCTACTGCAACACAAAAAAAATGTTGGCTCAGGCCCGAAAAATGTTGCCATAGGTCTATGGCAACACTTTTAGGGTGATGCAATTTTTGCCGTTGCCTTAGACCTCAAAGGCAACATTTTGACTATCTAAGGCAACATAAGTAATATTGTTGCAATAGAACCCTATTTGGGTCTATGGCAACACCCATAGGTATCTGTAGCAACATTCCAAAATGTTGCTATAGATATGAACTTTTTGAATTTGTGGGGCCCACAATGTAGAGCATATTTGATTTTTTAATAAAAATAAATATTTATTTAATAAAACGCTATTGCACAGAATTTGATATTCAAACAGTAATTTATTTAAATAAATATTTTATTTCAACATTTGAAATAGTACAAATTCCTGACTCCACTATTTTACAATTCAATGATATATAACACCGATATTCACATATACAGATATTCCTCACTACATCACTCAGTTCACTCATTACATATGCAGTTTCAATTTATACATACACCGACACTGACAAATATATGCCGAGCCGAAGGCGAGCCGAGTGCCGAGCCGAAGGCGAGCCGAGAAGCGGGTCCGGGCGCAGCGCCGGCGGGGGTCCGGGGCACCGCAGTCCCGGCGGGGGTCCGGGGCACCGATTCATCCGATTTTGGAAGATCGAGCCTTCTTTGAAACCTGTCTTCAGCTCATGCATTCATACACTCATGCACATTTGATTTGACTCTGTCTTCAAGCTTGTATCCAGCTGTCCAGTCTTCAATACCTGTCACATATAATTCAAAAGCAGTAATCTGGAAAATAATATTTAACTCAAACAGAAAATGAAAATATTTTTGTTATAATATTTGCCTCAGGTATTTGGGTTGTTTCTTTTCATAAGTGCATAAGCCAAACATGAATGCAACACATGGATACAAGGACACGGCACAAGGTCAAACCCGAGTCATCGACTGGATTCAACTCAGGGCCAAGCAACCAACAAAACAAACAAGAACCAGGTTCAGCAAAATATAGACAAGCCAGTGCAAGAACACAGCAGTACACATAGGCAGCCCATCAAGCAAAAACAGTGAATGCATCAGGCATGTACAAGAGAAACATAGGCAGTAATATGATATACAGAGGACTTGGAGCACCAGTTCATGTTCTGGTTTAACAAATGCAGCAGAAAGGAGCTAACAAGCTCAGACCATACATCATCGCAATCCAACATACCAATACATCATCGCAATCCAACATACCAGATTTATCAAAGTCCAACAGAAAGATTAAACCCGAGATTATAGGAAATAAAGCCTATAAATAAATCCCGATTCATCATCGGCAAAAGCATGCGAGTGTAACCAAAATCGAGAATAATCAAGTAAACTAGAAGGCATAAAACATACCAAATAATATCACATCGCACCCGACGACGAAGTCAAAGCAATTCGAGCAATCAATCAAGGAATTGAAACTGGTTTTATGATTGCTGGCCAATTTGAAAATTTAAGCGGCATTCTCTCAAACAAGAAATCTGCGTTTGACATCTTCCTTGAATCCGAAAATGGTACTTTTTGAAGCAATCGAGCAAAGCTTCATCAGAATCGAACTTCTTCTGAACATTGGCGAGAAAGATTCAAGCATCAGATCTGGTCGAAGTATCATAAATTGCCAACCCTGCCGTCACGAAACCACCAGATTCAAGGAACAGCGGCTGAGCCACAACTATCGCCGACGTATCCTCCTCGATGGGTCCATTAAGGCAGATGACGCGCTCTTTGAGAAGCCGGGAAAAGATATCGCAGGCACGCTGGCCACGGGATGTGTGCTCGATGACCATCGAAATCAGGCTGTAGAAACGGCGGTGGGGTAGTGGAGTTTTGTTGGGGGCTGCGGTTGGTAGGATTTGGGAGAGGTTGCGTATCGACATGTAGGCAACAGCAGCGAAATTGGGGGTGAGAACGAAATGGGAACGAAAATATGATTTGGAAATTAGGGATTTGGAAATTGGGGATTTGGATTTGGAAATTGGGGGTGAGAACGAAATGGTATGAACAGTAAAGCGGGAAAACGAAAATTTAGGGCAAAATGTAGCGGTGATCCATGTTAACAATCAGATTAAATGTAGACCGTTGGATCGTATTCACGCGGATTGCTAATTTTATTAATTTTTTAATTTGAAAACATCTATAGCAACACTATATAAAAATGTTGCATCGTGTTACACTTGTTTAGCTAGAGCAACACATTTTTATGGCTAAGGTAACACTAAAAATACAACGTTGCAGTAGGACCAAAATTTTATAGCTATCGCAACATTTTAGCTGGCAACACCTTGCAAAAATGTTGCAGAAGGTCATTTATGGCGTAGTGAATACTTCATATAAGGAAAGGAGGCGGGCCCTCAATCAACCACTTAATACCTTCCATCCCAAAGCAGGTTTCCTAATCCCATAACCCATAATCAACGCCATAAATGTCTAACAATGCGAGAGACAGAACCCAAGCCACTTAATACCTTTTAATGGAAAATAGGCAGACTCTAAGCTTTAAGACCTCAATTGAGGCAGGCTGCCATCATTTAATAGCTATTCCCAAGGTGTTCCCACATAGGTATCTATCTAGTTGACATTGAATGGAAATCTCTTCGGGCACTTAACACTTCCTATTGAAGTGGTCCTTTCTGAGATATCCTTAACCGTGCCTAAACCCAATCCTGACCATTTAATACTTCGTTTGGGGAAAAGAGGTAGGCCCTCAAACAACCACTTAATACCTCAAAGACCCCGAAACAGGACCTTCATATTATGACCCATACTCATAATGACGTCTCACATTAGTTTGATTATTTGTAGGAACTAGTAGTCAGATTGGTGGGACAGATTTACCCTATAGAATTTAGGACTAACCTCACGTCATTATAATACTTATCATAGGAGATGTCTCACATCAGCCCCAAAGTCACACTGCTAGTAGCCAGATTACCTGGGCAGACTTCTGTGTGCCTTTTTACTAACCTCGCATCCCTATGACTTAGCCATAATTTAAATACTCTCTATATATAATACTCAATTCACCGTTCCATAATTAAGGCCTTGTACGAAATCTTCCTTATTACCTCTTAAAATATTAATTGTTTTCCAAAGGAGGATCTCATGACAATTATTACTTAATTAATTACGCAATTATACGTTATAATTATACATTTATTAGGCTAATTAATATATAAATAAATAGTCAATCGATCGACTGCTAAGGGTCGACCGGTTGGGTCTTACTGGTCGACCGCTCCTCTTATTTCGGGAGCGTTTGATTTTTTTTCCCATTATTTGATTATTTTATTCCCTAATTAACTCCTAACGTTGACTGTTTAACTTAGCATTTACTTAACCCCTAAGTAATTCTACTGTTAATTTTTGAAATTCAAACCCTAAATTTAAATACTCATTTGATTTTGAATTCGAAGTGAATTAATTTAAATCTGAAAATTTTAAACGCTCATAACTTCTTCGTTTGAGCTTTGTTTCCAGCATATTATATATGGAAACATATTAGAATTCTTCCACGAACACAACGAAATAAATTTCATGGTCAAATTCCAATTTTTATAAAATTTTCATTTTTATCCCTACCTTAATTAATTGAATTTCTCTTAATTTACTTATTTAATTAGGGTTAATTTTTAAGGGGTGTCATAACTGGCAACGTCAGGAAGGTGACAAATCCCGAATCGACTGTGAAAATCGACGCAAATGATCGGATCGATGGGTCATAGCGATCCCCGACCTTTTGAGAACTGGCGTTTTCCCAAGACTGGCTATGTCGGGAATGTCATCACTGCTGAATCGACGGGGAAACTCGACTAAAACTATCGGATTGATGGGTCGTATCGATCCCCAACCTTCTAAGAACCAGCGTTGTGTTATTCGTGTATAAGTTTCTGGAGATAGAAACTGGTGCACGACCGGGATCTCAACACTGAATTTGGAAGAATTTGTTATGATGAAAGATGACGATGATGCATCTTTATGATATATATGTCCAGAATGACATTGGCTAATGATGTCAACTTAGAAGAATTCAAAATGCAACCGAGGAATTGGTGGTATTAAAAATATGATGCTTATAATCAAGCAGCAAAAATCATTAGTTCCCGAAGATATGAACTACAGTGTAAACTAGATTAGGGGCAATCGAACGAGGTCCTTAGGGCATCTAGTCTCTCGTTGATTCCTAAAAGCTAACATATAGCCCTATGGACAGGGTCACATCCATTGACACTTGCTTGAAAAGAACTCGACCGAGCCTGAATAAGAATAGCCGTAGAGTTGGCTAAAATTCTAGGACCTGTTACGCTAAAAAGAGTATTCTAATAGTAAAAAACACAGCTAAATAATAGATTATACTAAAGCAATTGCAGGAATATTATTTACATGCACAAAGTTGCGGTAAATAAGCATATTGCACAAAGACAGAAGTATATAATACAGGAAGTTATAATAGAAGAAATCAAATTATACACATATAAACATGCATAGTACATAAAATGCAGAAAAGTATATAGGAGAGAGATTACAAAAGAAAAGTTAATCTCTCATTACTAATAACCAAGGTTTTAAATCTCCCCGAGATCAGCCGAGATGAAAATCCGAGATATTAGCCAAAATCCGAGATTTGGCAGCTTGGTTAGTTATAAGTCTTTTAAATATCGCCCGAGACAGCCGAGATATTTTCCCGAGATATTGGCCAAAATCCGAGATTTGAAACCTTCCTAATAACCATTTTATGTATAGACAAATAGCGTGGGTCGTACCCACACAATCTCGGTCTATTTAAAGCGAAAAGACAAAAGTACAGACTCGACCATCATAACCACAAAAAACAAAATGCTCAGGTAGCACACACTACCGAGTCTTCTCCTTCTTGCCACTCTGGTTTCCTTTATCCGTGTTACCTGGATGGGTCTTGAGCTTCTCTCTCATTTTCTTCTCCTTGTTAGAAGGAGTCTCACCTTTCGAGTGAGTTGATTCCTCATCGATAGCATTATGTAGCTCTATGGATTGGCCTTTTGGAGTCTCAATGGGCTTAGTATTTGGCGGCCGGATTTTCAATGTTGGAACTTTATGATATGAACTTTTTAGTCTTGAAGATGGAGGCTTGGCGGTGGCGAGCTGCTTCATCACATTCTTGAGCTTTATAGCTTCAACCTTGAGTCTCTCTACCATGGTAACTAGATCAATAGGGTCCGAAGCATCGGTAATTTGAACATCTTCTTCTTGGGACGCAGACATTTCCTCTAGCTCTTCCCTAGCACCAATCTTATGAGCTTTAGAGCCATGCTTGGAACCAGAAGGCAAGACCGGAGCATCAAGTCCAATGGAGACGGAAGTGGATGTGGTGAAGATAGCAGCAATCCCTAAACTTTATAAAGCAAAGGAGGAGGAGACAATGAGGTTGACTTACAAGTTGGCAAACAGAGTGATAATGTTTAATGATGGATTCTCGTAAGAACTGAAGCTTCTCGAAGACTGGAGAAATAAGAGATATACCTGTAGCAGGATCCCGTAAGGATACAATTAACTCGCCTACTTCGGTCCCAAGCTCCCCATGCTGGATCACGACGGGGGGAATGTATGGTTCATAGAGGGAACCTGTTAATGAAGCTAGAAAAATGCCAGTAGCTATGGGGCTAACTCCTAAAGATGCAGGAATAACTGCTACTGGCTCTTGAGATTTTGAAGCAGACGTTTCACCCTGACCCCAAGAGCTCAGGGCAATAAGAGCTTTAGTAGTATCAAAAGTAGCATTGACAGCATCTTTAGAAAAGATAGCTTTTCCAATAGAAAGAGATTCGATATCTTCGGCATCAAGATAAGCATCCATCGGTTCTATTTCGGAGCGACTATCCTCGGCTTGTGTGGTCTGACGTAGCTCTTCCTCCTAATCGCCAACGAGCGCCTCAGGATAGTCATTTCACAACCACCTTAGATTCTTAAACATGACTACGTTGGTGTAAAATATAGCATGTTGGTACTAAGCTCGGTCAGGATCTTGGACTTCTCCTCTTGAAGTTCTTTGAGCCCAGGCTAAAAAATTGCACGTTCAAGACCGACGACATCTTTATCGGTGGACAACTGCTCTTTCTCTTTGGCGAGTTGTTGAACCTCCTCGTAGAGTCTAGTGAGTTCGACTACTTGATCTGAAGTGGTATGGTCCCGAGCCTGGATAATCTCATCTTTCTGGTCGAGCGCCTATGCCTTCTCCTCAACTTATTTTTGGAACTATAAACTCTCAGCATGAGCAACTTTCAGATTCCTCATCATGATTTCAGCGCGGCTGTGAACAATCTTTAACTCATCCATCAACTTATTTATGCTCTCCTTCTACTTTAGAGTGAGGTTCCTCTCTCTGGTAACTTTAACCAAATCATCCTCCCTCTCCTTTATCATCTTCTTGAAGGAAGCTCTCTCATATTCGAAGGATTAAATATTTGTGTGGTTGATCTTGTTTACTTCGGAAAGAGCGGTACAAAGTTTCTTCCACTTATACCCTTCATCGATGGCTTGCTCAACATTCTTTAGACATTGCATCACCACCTCTTTTGGCGTATCCAAGATATCTTGGTCGAACTTGATGCCGTGTAAAAGAGGTGTGGGAATGCAGCTTGCAAGCATGGAGGACCGGATGGAAGAGTGAATGAATGAGCAAAGACTCCTTTAGAAGTAGGCGGGACTGTTGTAGTCATAGCTTGGGAGATTGGAATTTATTAAGTTGAAGAGGTCTGAGCCTGTGTATGAGGAGGCCATCAGCGAAGATAAGCCCATGGCGCTCCGAGGAATCTCTTGGGTGTTTAGCAGGGTCGCAAGAAGCTCAATATCGGATTCCCTTTTTCTTCTGTCCTTCTCTCTCTCCATATCCGTCTCCTTATAGGCCTTGCAAGCTTCTTCGTACTCGCAGTCTTTCCTCCTCCGCCTCTCTACCTTGGACTCGTAGCGATGCGGTGGATAGGGAACAGGAGTTTGGCTTTTGTGCATTAGCATGGCAAGAGAACTTCTCATAATAACCATGGCCCATGAAACCTGAAACAAGGAAGAGAATAGTGTTAATATTGTGATTTCGAAGTAAAATTCAATGCAAGAATGAGTTTCAGTAATCCTAGTGAAGTGTGTGGTGCCGATGACACCTTATGTGCTCTACCAACCGTAATGGCAAGGAATTAAAGTGGGGGTCTCTCCACCTTTGCTTATAAAGCCCCATGGCGAAATAGCGAAGTCTGAATTGACATCCCTTAGAATATCGCTAATGGCTAAGTTGGTCTCACCAAAGTCACTCAAACCGATGAAGATGTCGCCCAAGGGGCGGGATCAGGGCGGAATCTCTACCAAGGAAATGCAGATTGATCTTCGATCATTTTGAAAGTTTCTAGGCAATGTGTTCCTGATGATCTGAGCTAAGGAGATCATAACTCTTCCCAATGATGCAGCAATGTGTTCCCTTCTTCGCAAAAGCGATGTCACTATCGTATCACCGGCAGCCTCTTCTTCTTCAAGCACTTAATTTCCTTCTCTCCTTGTGAAGCCCTCATCTTCTTCTAGGATCAGATACATCCTCATGCCTTCATCTCTACTGCTTGGAATGGCGGCTTTAACAGGCCCTATAGGCTCTCTCATCATGGACTCTTTAGCATGTACTACTGCGAAAGGACCTGCAACTTCCCCTTGAACATTCCCATCGTAGCTAGGAGTGGGGGCAGAAGAAGAGTTATGAGCCCTGGTGCCACTTTGCACTAGAGACTCAGCAACAACGACAAATCTGTCATGGCAAGGCAAACCACACGACCGTAGATTGTCATTCGTTAGAAGGAATGCAATGGTGCATTGATTGAATCTAAGTGCCTTCGGAGCATTGAGTGTTCTCTCATGTTCATCACTATTGTCATGAGCCGGGATGCCTACAATGAAACACACATCAAGTAGAAACTTATAAATTCTACGATGGGAGGGGCAAAGGAAAAGAAACGTACATCCAGAAATCTAGAGCTGATTAAAACTGTGCGGGAATTGCATAAAGAATATCCGTTCTTGAAGGAAAAATGCTTGTTGTTGAGTTTTTCAATCACTTTGCATCCCTTCCAGGCCTCTATTATCAATTAGGATGGAGAATCCCACCTTTTCTTGAACTGTAAAAGATTAGTCAGCTCATTGAATCTTGGAGGATGATTGAATCTTTTCATGAAAATGATATACAGCGAACTAAGAAGAGAATAGCCATTAGGGTGGACTTGGAACAGAGCTAGTCCAAGTTCTTGCAGCACCATCATTAGAAAAGGATTGAATAGCTGAATGACACCACCTAGGCACATATACTGATTGCATGTTGTGAAGTCTTATGGGGGACTATGAGCGAATTCAGCGCTTGTCGGCAGACGGACATCATACTTAGGGATGCCGTGTTGGAGATATATGTTTTGGAGTGACTTGGAAGATAGGATTGTAGGCACTTGGTCCAGCGGCTTGTTCAAATTTATGAATCCCGAAGGCAGTTGATCCAATATCAACACGACTGGGACTATTTGACTTTACGATTCAGAAGTTTCGGTATGGCTTGGCCCTGCAAGGATGGATGGCGAAGCCTAAGCTGTGGAAGACCTTGCTTCAGGAGGAGTGGAAGTTCCTTCGCCAAATTTAAGATGAGGCGACGATAAGTCACTCTAAACAATAAAACTTGGCATTTAACATGGTAACGTCTGAAATCCAAAGATGTCAACATATGTTGATCAATCGGATTCTAGGAATTGACCCGGGCAAATGCAGTGTGTTAATCTATACAGTGTGGGTTTAGTATCTCGTACACCATGAATGGACCATCCTTTGTAGATAGCTTGCTTGTGCTAGAAAAACGATCTGCATCGTACTTTGAAGTTATATTTTAGAACTTACCCATTATCGACAAGTAATCGATAATAAAGCCGTTGTCCCGAACAACGTGGAAAGCTTTTCTTCTCAGATCACTGAAAGTTTATAAATAGGAAAAGCGATGCAATGGCATCTTCCAGTACAACCGATCTCGAGATAAATTGTCGCACTAGAATTCAAGCGGCGATAGAGACTTAGCCAAATTCTTAAAGTGAGAGTTGAATCCGGAGAATATGACTTGTTTCTGGAACCGTGTGCGTTCGACAGTGGAAAAACTTAGCCTCACCACCAATCAAACACAACCTAAAACTCAATCATCTCCCTTCAATTGCAATCAACCAAATCCCAATTGTCGTTGCCATTGTCGTCATCACACGATCAACCATCGCCAACCTCAGAATTCAAATCAATTTGGTGCTAGGGTTTCAATTGATTGGGCTCGAGTCAGGTAGCATTTCAAGTGGCGATGACTTATTTAGGGCAGTGACAAGGGGCAGCGATGTCGATAGAAGGAAGGCGGCGACACTAGATTGGCTTGACGATAGGCGAAGTTTGGGTCGGCTCTTGAAAACTCGGGTGAAGGCAGAAAGCTCAAGTGCAAAGCAAAATAAGCGAAGGTGGATGAAAAGTAAACTCAAAAAAATTCTAAGTGTTGGAATATATAGGCATGAGGGGACCTAACGACTCGGGACCGAGTTGTTTTCTTTCCCTTGTGTCGTTGAGAAAACATTGTAGAGAATGGCCAAAGCCTCAAATAGTCTCCGGGGTGTAGATTACATCACCAATGCAAAGGAATGAATTTTAACTATAAATAAGCAAAATAGTTAATGGAAAGTCTACCAAGTGAAAGCAATGTCTCGAGACAACGTTTGAACGATTAACTAGAATTTACAGGATAGCAGTCCAGGACTCGTCTCAGTCCAGAGCACGCTTTATTTTCAACAAAAGCATATTCTGGGGGCAAGTATAAACCGGATTTTTAATAGAGTAAAAGTCAATGGAAGTTAGAACGTCGAGATGAAGATGAAATAACCTGACAACTTGGAAGCACACTTAGAAGAGTAAGAGAAGCAACTCGAGAAAGTTTCACCTAAAATGGAGCTAAGTAAATAACTCGGCACCGAGTCATTTAGCTCTGTATCAAGTCATTTTCCTTCCTCTAATCACCTTATAATCTTTATACATCTCTTGTCTTACTCCATCTAATCGTGATCAAGTGGTTTTCCCTGAGTTTGGATGACTAATTCCAAGGGTTGAGGCAAGAAAGGCCAAGAAATTAGGATAACTCAAGTGATGATAGAAAAATCGCTTGAATAAACCAATAATCGATGAAGAGAGCATGAAACACATCAACTAGATTATAGGAGAGTAGAGCAAAGGAGTTGGCCAAATTTCCACTCAAATTAATAACTTGGCACTGAGTCAAATGACTCTATACTAAGTTATTATTTTAACTTGGTCGCCTTCAAGTATTCTTGTGTGACCTTAGGCTGACGTCTAGACTCTACTGGAAGCTTACTTCTGACCTAACACATCTGTTTCCCTATAAATACTAACCATAGAGCAATCAAACAGGATCTTCTTCCTGCTCTTTCTTCTTCACTCTGGATCTAAGATTCCATTGCTCTTCAACATCTTCCCTCCTCACAATAGTCACCAAGGTAGCTACTCTTGGCAATTCTTGGCCTTAGAACTTGTCAACCTCTTGTACTTGTGACTTTAATCCTCTGTAATCTCATATAAACTCTATCAGATCCATAATCGATAAAACTATAAAGTGAACGTAGGCCAGAGATTGCCGAACCGCTATAAAATATTATGTCTCCATGCTATTTTTCTTTTATTTCTACTGTTATCTACTAGATCCAAATCCTATAGGTTTTCTATAACTCAATCTTAGGCGTCGATCCATTTTTAGCGTCAACAAGTTGAATCACTTAAAGTGAAACACTATTGAAAAGATGATATGTCTTCTTCGAATAGAAGATTAATATCACTGTAATTTATAGTCAATGTAAAGTCAAAATTAATTGGCAAAAATAAATCGATTAATCTACAAATATTATTAGATTGAACCATGAACTTAAATGTTTACTTTGCAATTTATTATGAATATTATTAGAGTTTTGACAATTGACCGAGCTCTAGATATTTAGGTGATATAATAATGACAAAATGACATGTTCAATATATTTTTGCTTAAGGTATAAACTAAATGATTAAAAATATGATTTTACCTAAATAATTAGCAAGCAATTGAACTCGTATCCACTATTGTGCGTTAGTAAAGTCTAGTAAAGTCGAAATAGACGTTAATATTTAAAATATTTAAATATTATGGGAGGCCCAGTTCCTACTAGTAAGAAGTGATACAACTATCAATATTAGCATTTGTCAGACTTCATTGAAACAAAATAATTTTTAGATGCTATAAATAAATTGAATAGAGAAAATTAATATAAATATTATGTTAATTTATTATGATATTTAATTATTCTTTTAAGGCTTAATATTAATTGAACATCATGTAAATGGTACATATTGATTTAATTAAATAAATGAGTTGAATATAACTTCAAATAATTAAACGATTATTAATTAGACCTAAAATTTACATAAATGGTCTATAAAGGGGCTAGCCATATAAAAATAAAGAGGAATTTTGTTCATTGGAAAAAGGATATTGATGAATAATTTAACAATGGAGAAAAGCAAGAGAAAATTGTGGAGATATATTAGGTATTTCTAACAATTTAAGGGCTACAAAATTCACCACATTCCCTCATTCCTTTGATATACATATTCCAAACAAAAGCTCTAGTTTCCATTAAAGAAAGTTGAAGCCAATACCTAAGCCATGTAAGCAAAGCTAGGAGGAGGAAGAAAGATATCATTAAGGAGGAAATTACTTGCAGTACAATGTGTAATCGATTGGCAATTTCATTTATGGTAAATTATTCTCAAAATTTTCAGTTTATACTATAATTAATTATTAATATATTTATTTGGCCAAAAAGATTATTTTTAGAAAAAACTTTATATAATTTATATATATATATATATTAGTGCACTAAAAACATTTGTTAATTTTAACTTAAACCTATTTTATAGGAAAAATAATTTTTCTAATTTATTTATTATAATTCACATTTTAATAATTATATTTAAATTTAATTAAACATTGTAATATATATATGCATAAATATGTATATAAACTATTTTATGATCTAGAATATTATTATATGGTTTTGTGAAAACTATAATATTTTTATTTGAATTTTATTATAATTATTTCAATTATTGTGAATTTTGGAAATAGTGATATATATATATAAGATTAAAATAATTAAATAAGGTAATAAAATAATCCAAAAAATTTGGATCTTGAAAAGAAATAATATATTTTGCATATTCAAATATTTATAATTGATTTGTATCATGGATATATTAATTATTATACAATTTATACTAATGATATATACATAAATTAATTTTTAAAATTAATTGATAAAAAAATCACTATTCGAATTTGAAAAATAAACTTATAGTGTTCGCACAGTACTATATTTTTAATGAATTTTTCATGGTTATATTAATTATTATAAAATTAAGAATTAGTCAAATTTTTCAATAAATTATGTACATGTCATATACGTGTATATATACATATATATACATATATTTAAGTATGTATTTATAAGCAGACCGCCTATACTTAAATAGTAGATGATTTGTAGCATATATACATACATACATACATACATACATATATATATATATGTGTGTGTGTATATATATATATATATATATATCTATGTGTGTAATGTGATTATAGTGTATATGTACTTATATATAATAATATTTATAGACACTAATATTATATATATATATATATTCCACAAACATTATTATAATATATAATAATGGATATATGATGGTCATTATATAAATCATATATAATGTAATAGAAACCATTACAATAAAATTAATTTTAATTCAAAATAAATCACACTATATCAAATCGAACAATAAAAATGATCTAATGTAATTTATATTATTCATGATAACACATTAAAAGATGCAGCGTATAATTAATAAAGGGAATTAGGAAATTACCCCTTTCACCCCACTGTTTGATGCACCTAATCCAATATTTAGTGGCAACAGAGTATGAACTATGTTAACATGAATAATTGACCAATACGTCGGGCAATCTCTTGAAAAGTCCAATTAGATGGGTGTTTAGAAAATGGTGTTTAAGGAGAAGGTTCCTCGAATTAAGGAACGTTCTTACGAACGGAAAACCTTCTTTAACTTGGCTCATCGAAGTGGTATAATTCTAGGGTATGCCCTTAGTGTAAGGCCAAATGTTTTATGCCTTAGATTGATTCAAATAAGCGTATTTGAATTAAAAATATTGAAGTAAAAATTCGTTTAAATATATTTAAATTTGTTTTGAATTTGAATTCATAAAGTTATAAAGTTAGAATTTACAAATGTTATGAATTTTTTAGAATTATTGTAAGCTTAAATTCATAAAAGTTCAAAATAAATAAATGTAAAATTATTTTAAATCAAATTTAAAAAGGTATAAATAAATGAATTTGAAATTTTTTTGACTTCAAAATCATAAAGGTCATAAAAATATAAAATTCAAAATGAATTTGAATTATAATATGAATTTTAGTGTTATAGTCCTTGAAAGATTACAATTAAGTTGTAATATTAATTAAAGAGTTAATACACACACGTACATAAACATAAGATTTAATATTACATTAATATTATAAGTAAATAAATGAATCATATAGATTATGTGTATAAAATAGAAGGAAACACACGATTTTAATTGCTAAAATTAAAATAAAACCCATTATAATTATAAGGTATGAATATATATGTATACTTGTATATGCATATCAAGTAGAAAATGATGTTACTGAGTATTGAGATACTTAACATTCCTTATGGAATATAATATTCATTATAATTATTCTAAGATTATGACTTTAAAATAAAGTTATTTTCTATCATTTACAATATAAATAAAGTATTGTGCATACTTGAGCGCCCTCAAGCCATAAACTATGCATAGTGATGTTTATATGTTCCCTAGATTGGTAAAGACATTTTGTAACTTTGTTATCAAGGTTTGCAAAATTTATAAGCAACCATGAAATTTTGGATATTGAATAACTAATGTACTTTATGATTCGTTAAGTGCCCTCTACGTTATAAAGATGGTTTTGAGAAAAGTATGTTCGATTATGAGTTATATATGAGATATAACTAATAATGTGTTATTTACCATTTTTGGGGATTACAATTTGTTGAGCATCCTCGGGATTGTGGTAACATGGTAAATGGATCCAAATGTGCAGCAGGGAAATTCACAAAATTCTTTTGTTTCTTTTATAGTTTTTAAGAGATGTAAATCTACTGGAACCTTACTATAAGAATACAATAAAACATTCTAATATGTATACATATGTAATATTATAATAATTTACTTTAATAAACTTTGCACAATTAATTTAATTGATAAACTTTTTATCGTTTGAAACATGCTAAGCAACCGAATTAAAGCTGAGTAAGAATTATAACATATACTTCGCTCCAATAAACTTTTGCCATTTTGCTTCAATGCTTATGTAAGGATAGAATGATACATCCATTTAAAACTTTCGAGTATTGGTCACTTTATTATAAACTTATCTATTATTTATTATTGTGTACTATGAGTATGAGATCTAAAGACAATACAAGATAATGGATATTTGATCTTTATTCGATTAAATACAAAATTTATATGGTGAATAGTCACGTTCTATAAAGTACAAAATTTCGATAAAATTGTTTCATTTGAAATGAGCAAGTAAAGCATAGTGCAAATCGTGTGGTGAATTCGAAACCAAAAGACTTGTCTTCATTTGAATTTTTTCCTTCTAAAGCATGGTTAGGCAAGGACCATTCTTTTTACAATATGATCAAGCTTTCAAAACTATAGCTGATGTAAGGTCCATGGGGCTTAAGACTTTACTTAATAGTAAAGAAAGTTTGGTCTTTAGGAAACTTTAATGCTTTGTATTTTATTTCATAATTTCAACACTTGTAAATTTCATGCTTTTATGGAATGGAAAGTAACTTTATTTTTTGGCTTTCACTTTTAACTTTATATGATAGGACTCTGAATGTCCTAATTGTCTAATTAATAAGTGCATATTTCTATCCAGAAGGCTTACGATGTTGAAGTTGAACACACAAACTTTTCAAGTAAAAATTCAAGCATTGAAGACCAAAGTTGATTTCCTTCAGTCCAAGCTCCTTTCATACGATTTTAATTTAAAGCTTCTAAAAGAGAATGAAAATCTTAAACAAATGGTCCAAGACCATGAATAGCGTGCAAAATCTCTTCCAAAGGCTATTTTTCTTATGGTTTAAGCTTTGAAGCAATCGGCTACTGAATTACCCAACAGAATAAACGACTATCGTTAGCATCTGGAGAATGCTAATGAAGAACTTATGAAAATAAAACTTAAAGAAATTGAGGTCAAAAAAGATCCTTAAGGTGTCACAATGGTTTCTCTCCTAAATCTACAAAGAGGATGAGGTAGTGGTTTGATTAAACTTCCTTCCTTGCAAAAAGCAAAAGTTATTTACAAGGAGGTGGTTCCGCTTGAAGGTTAATAGAAAATATGAACAGAGAATGATATTCTAGATTGAAAAGAAAAAGAATAACTTGTATTCTATTTGATTTTATTGAAACGGAGAATTTTTTATATACAGAATAATGATATATGGTTACAATATCATTCTTTATATAATAATACAAGGTAGGCTAGATTGCTTAGGCCCAAATACTTGGAAACAGGTGAGTGGCTCAGATTGAGTGAAGCAAGATCAATGGATGAGATTGCAGATCGTTGTAATATAACAGAACTGAGAATAACGCATCCTTATCTCATTCATTTTTCCCCCCTTCGAACCCTATCTCGATATCTTTAGGGTTAGGGTTTGTGAGACTACTTGAGCGATATTCAGTTTTCTTTCCTCTCTTCATCTGATTTGAGTTATGTTGCTTTATTTCTAGAAAGCTTGAGTTGTCTCGAGTAACTGATTCGATTGCAAGGTGGAAGCTTTGAGGCTGATTTTCCCTCAGTTCGTTGCTTTGTGAAGAGTCGGATACTCTGAGTTGAGAAGTGGCTTTATTTTCCTTGATTCCTAGTTCAGATCTGAATTTTACGAAGTTTTTCTTTGACAGAGATTTGGTGAGTGTATCTGCCTTCTGATAGGCAGCAGGTATGTGATTAATTTGCAACTTCCCTTTTAGCACTTGATCTCTAACAAAATGTAAGTCGATTTTGATGTGCTTGGTCCTTGAGTGTAGTATAAGATTCGCTGCCATGTAAACTGTGCTTTGATTGTCACACCAAAGTGTTGTCTTGATATTTGAGTCTAGATGTAGTTCCTTTAATAGTGATTGTAACCACATTACTTCGGCCACGGCACTTGCTACGCTCCTATACTCTGCTTCTGTACTAGATCTTGAAATGGTTGGTTGTTTTTTTGAACTCCAAGATATTAAGTTTTCTCCAATGAATATACAGTATCCAGTGACAGATTTCCTGTCATCTGGATCTGTAGCCTAGTCAGCATCTGCATATCCTGTTAGGTTGAGATTGTTGCTGGCTTTAATTGATAATCCATGATTTATGGTCCCTTTTAAATATCTGAGAATCCTCTTGGCTGCCTTCCAGTGCTCATCCAGTGGATTCTGCATAAATTGAGAGAGTTTGTTAACACTGAATGCAATATCAGGTCGTGTTATAGTAGCATACTGTAATGCTCCTATAACACTTCTATATTGTTTAATATTGTCTATGGCTTCTCCCCTATTTTTTGATAAATTCTGATTGCTTATCATTGGAGTAGACATAGCATTAGCTCCATCCATATTTTTTTTTGCAAGCAGTTCAGATATGTACTTTCTTTGACTCAGTATTATTTCTGACTTTGATGTTTTGTTCACTTCAATTCCCAGAAAATAACTGAGATGTCCAAGGTCTTTAATTGAGAATTGCTTGTTTAGATAGCAAATGATTTTGTCTATTTCATCCTGATTATCACCTGTAATAATCAGATCATCAACGTAGATTAGTATATAAATGGTTGATGATTGTGTAAGTTTTATAAACAAGGAAGTATCTGATTTGGTGGACTGATATCCTATTGCCATTAAGGTTGATTTCAGTCTATCAAACCACACTCTTGGTGCTTGTTTAAAGCCATAAATTGCCTTATTCAACTTGCACACAAGGTTTTTATCCTGCTCATAACCAGGTGGTTGTTTCATGTAAATTTCTTCTTCCAATACTCCATTTAGGAATGCATTGTTGACATCTAACTGCCTTATATTCCAACCTTTATATAAAGCAATAGAGAGAATGAGCCTTATAGTTGTAGGCTTGACAACTGGAGAAAAGGTTTCTGTGAAATCAAATCCGTACTGTTGGGTATACCCTTTGGCCACAAGTCTGGCTTTATATTTGTTTATGGTGCCATCTGGATTTCTCTTTATCATGTATGTCCATCTGCAACCTACAATGTTTTTGTTTGCTAGTGGACATACAAGATCCCATGTTCTGTTTTTTATAAGAGCATTATACTCTTCATTCATTGCTGTCTTCCAGTTGTTGTTTCTTGCAGCTTGTTCATAAGAGGTTGGCTCATCTGTATTTGAGTTGGCCATATAAGCTTTTGGTTTGAAGATGCCACTTTTGGCTCTTGTTATCATAGGATGACTTGGTCTGACAGAGACTTCAGTGTGAGGTAAGTTTTCTGTTGTGTCTTGATTTGAGTTGACTCTTAAGTTGTCTTGTTGTTGCTCATTTTCGCTTGTTGTGTTGGATGATTGTGCAGGTGAGTGACTGGCATGACTGAGATCATCTGTCCACTCATGATCTTGTTGGGCTGACACTGAGGGATTTTGATGATTATCAGTAGTCCTCCTTGTCTCTGCTGAAGTCTCATTCTCATGATATATGGGTAACTCAGGTATAGAAATATAAGGATTGTAAACTTTGCTTGTGGTTTTCACTTTAGAATCTTTAAAGGGAAAAATACTTTCATTGAAAACAACATGTCTACTAATAAACAATCTTCCACTGTCATCAAGGCATTTATATCCTTTCTGATTAGTGGTGTATCCCCGAAAAGTACATGGTTTAGATCTAAAGTTTAATTTGTTACTATTGTATGGTCTCAAGTATGGAAAACACGGACATCCAAAAGTTTTTAAACTGTAATAGTCTGGCTTGACACCTTGTAATCTTTCAATGGGACTTATGTTTTCTAAAATTTTGGTTGGCAGTCTATTTATAAGATAGACTGCAGTGTTAAATGCTTCAGGCCAGAATTTTAGAGGTAAGTTAGCATGAGCTAATAGACTAAGCCCTGAATCAACTATGTGTCTGTGCTTTCTTTCACTTAGACCATTTTGCTCAGATGTGTAGGGACAGGTTGTCCTATGAATTATTCCCCTTTTTTCAAAATAGTCTTTAAGGGTTTTGTATTCAGTTCCACCATCAGATTGAATGACTTTAACATGAGAATTTAATTGCTTTTCAACCATAGTAATAAATCTGATCACAACACTGTGTGTTTCAGATTTATTCTTTAAGAAATATATCCAAGTGTATCTTGTGTGTGCATCAACAAATGATATATAGTATTTATATCCATAATCTGTACATATTGGTGCTGGTCCCCAAAGATCAGTAGCAATAAGTTCAAGGGGTTTAGAGTATTTGGTTAAGGAGTCATTAAATGGTAATTTATGACTCTTACCCATTTGACAGTGTGTGCATACATAAGAAATAGAAACATCATCATAAGATATACAGTTTTCAGTAAGAATTTGTTTAACAATTTTTACTCTTGGATGACCAAGTTTGCAGTGCCAAAGATCAAATACTCTATTGCAGTTTGTCTTTTCACATTGATTACAACAAATTTCCCTTTTTGTGGGACTTGTGTAGCTGATAGATTTAAACCTATAAAGTCCATTTGCAGCATCACCCTGCAATAAAATGTCCTTAGTTAGTATGTCTCTAACAAGGCAGTATTTAGGGTAAAATTCGAAGTAAACTTTGTTATCATTAGCAAATTGAGACACACTTATGAGATTTTTCTTGATCTTTGGTACTCTTAATAAATTATGCAAAAATAATTGTTTCTTTCCTTTAATAAAAGCATTACCAACATGAGAGATTTTGATGCACTTACCATTCCCCATGCAAATTGATTGTTTACCTCTATACTCCCTGTTGCCAAGATTCAGATTGCCTAGATTATTAGTTATGTGGTTTGTAGCTCCTGAGTCTGGATACCAGCAGTCATCTTGAACATGTTCTTGTTGAGTGTTTTCACTTGAATTGTTGTCCTTGTTGTCTGTATGATTACTTGACTGAGCTACATTTGCACTATAGTTGTTGTTTCTTTGATTGCTGTTGCTTTGATTGCTGTTGCCTTGATTAGCATATCTGAAATAACACTTTATAGCTGTATGTCCAATTTTTTCGCAGATTTGACATTTTGGTCTGTTACTGTTATTATTCCATCTGCCTCTTCCCCTTGATCTATTAGAATGGTTTCCTCTTTGTGATGATGTTTCACCTTTGTTGTTATTTTGATTCTTGCTTTTGGCATTGACTGTATAATTGATTGCGAAATCTGATTCTTGAGGTTTCTTGTTATCTAGTCTAGCCTCATGGGCCTATAGGATAGAATGAACATCATCAATAGATGGTAAAACTTTGTTAGAGGAAATAACAGCAACTACTGCTTCATAATCATCACTTAAACCATTTAGAATGGTTAAGATTTGCTCTGAGTCAGACACTTTGTGTCCTCCAGCTTCAAGAAGATCACAGATGGTCTTGATCTTGTATAGATATTCTCTCATTGAGCAGTTGTCTTTCCTTATGCTTTGTAGCTGTCTCTTGTGATACATGACTTTGGCTGCAGATTGGGTGTTGAACACTTTTTCTATTGTAGACCATATTTCACTTGCAGATTTGCATCCTATAACATGTGACAAGAGATTTGTGTTTATTGATGATAGAAGCCATGAACATATCAATCTGTCCTGCCTGTGATGTTTGATATAATCTTCATTGCTAACAATTCTATTTTCTCCCCCAGTAATGCATTTTGGTGGAGTTGGTATTGTCCCAAGAAGAAAGCCTTCGAAGCCATATCCCTGAATTGCAGTTTCAACTTGCAGTTTCCACAGCAAGTAGTTGTTTTCGTCTAAATGCACTGTGATCAGTTGACTTTGAGGGCTTGTAACAGTCTTGATTAATTTTCCTGTTGCGTCTACTTGCTGATCATTATTGGCATTGCCGGAAACTGCTGACTGATCATCTGCCATGTTGATGATTCTTGATTCAGAAGATAAAAGAAAGATTTTAGAATAGATTCAGGAATGAGGAAATCTTTCAAGAAACTGAGTATAACAGGTATGATGCAGCCAAGTCTAGATGAGGAAGTTTTTCTTCTGATAGATCTTGGCGTGGCACTGGCCTTTATTTGCTATTTGATGAGATTTCTTCTTTCTGGTTTCTTGAATCTGTTTTCTGACTTCTTGAGTTTGTTTTCTGAATTTTTCTTGAGTTGCAAAAGAACAGTATGCAGCCAGTGTAATAACTTGGCAGGGCAACTGTTAATATCCAAATGATGATATCTTAACTGATGGGTAAGGAATTCTTCAAATGATGAAAAATTCTCTGATGATGAATTATCTGATCTCTCCTTCTTGAATTGGTGAGAAGCTGTTAAGCTAATGGTAGCTCTGATACCATAATAGAAAATACGAACAGAGAATGATATTCTAGATTGAAAAGAAAAAGAATAACTTGTATTCTATTTGATTTTATTGAAACGGAGAATTTTTGTATACAGAATAATGATATATGGTTACAATATCATTCTTTATATAATAATACAAGGTGGGCTAGATTGCTTAGGCCCAAATACTTGGAAACAGGTGAGTGGCTCAGATTGAGTGAAGCAGGATCAATGGATGAGATTGCAGATCGTTGTAATATAACAGAACTGAGAATAACGCATCCTTATCTCATTCATTTTTAAGGTCAGGGCCTAAAACAGAGAGTCAACTTTCAACATCAATCTAATGGAGGGAATTAGGCATAAGGACAAACTTTGAAAAAAATTTAGGCTGAATGACACAGAGTTTCATTTTTGGGCTGAAGGACAAACTTTGAAATAAAATTAGGCTGAAGGAAAATGCTAAATATAGTTAGCATTTTGTACAGTGCAAACATTGTACAAAATGCTAATTATAACTAGCATTATATCCAGTTTTACATTGTACAAAATGCTAGTTGTATTAGCATTGTCCTTCAGCCTAATTATCTTCCAAAGTTTGTCCTTCAGCCTAAAAATAAAACTTGTTGTCCTTCAGTCAAAAAAATTATGAAAATTTGTCCTTGTGCCTATTTTCCACAATCTAATGCTTGTCTGAGGTTTCGGTTGAACTCAAAGATAGATCGGTCCTTACTTTCAATCGATATAAGAAGAAGTGGACTAAAAGGATGTTTACTTATATTGAAAAACACTGGAGAATCAAATTCTTGACGAAGTCAATGCTAAGACCAGAAGATAACTAGACCAAATGCTAGACCATCTCTTTCGAATCGAAGGTTACTATAAATATGTTCTTGAAGTCCTAGTTACTTGGGAATTCCACTACACTTATCTTTTGTTTCTGAAGAGGGTGAGCTTGAACATATTGTGCGAGTAGTAAATAATGCACGCTTTCGTTTACAACATTTCCAACTTCAAAATCTATCATTCTGGGTCCTTGGAGTGTTAGCCAGACTACTATTTAATAAGACCTCAATAAGGAACAAGTTCCAGAAAGTTCTCTTCTGAAAGTTGAAAACGAAGTTGAATTTTAATGAAATGTCTTTGCCGAAGGATAAACTAAGCTTAGTTATTTTGCTTATGATTGTTAATATGTATTTATATAGTAATTCTATTTATAATATAGCAAAATTTGTTTAAGTACGTTTACTTTTGTTGGAACATAATCCTTTCGATATGCCTCTTAACCGATCATTTTGGTAATTATGTTAATGTATTGAATACTTATATTTTGCATCATCTATTATAGAGGAACTCTTGTCCATTTGGTATCTAAAACTTGCACATCAATTCATCCGATCCTTTCTTGTTCGTTTTGGTTTTACCTCAATATGAGTAGTTTCAGAATCTAATTGCTTGGTATCATCTGTTCGTTAGATACTTTGCTACTTTTTTGAAATTTTGCTTGATTAATTTTTTTTAATATCATGTCTCAGATTACCAAATCTTTGTCGATTTAACTTTGACTTATAGAGCCTTCTTGGCTATTAATAATGCTACTTCGGGAGCTTAGATGTCTCGAATCTATTTTTTGATTTTATTCATGTATTATTTTCAAAGGTCTTTTCTCCTTTCATTAGCTTTTAATTCCTTTACATGGAGCTTAGGTGTCTAGGGTCCGTATACTAATACTCTTTCGATTTATAACTGCCAATATGGGCTTGAGTTCGGCCGAGGTTCTCATCTGAGTTTCGGGGCATCTAACCAAATCTGAATTGTGGTTAAATAACCAAATAAATGACTTTGTAAAGATGTAAGGTATATAACTGAATTGTGCATAAGTTTAGGTGTTATGGAATCCGTAATCCGATAAGGTCTCAGGATCTACTGAGCCTGGTACCTAAATTTACAGGCATCTAATCTGCCATTTGAATTGAGTGATTTCTTATCCAATTGTGCTCAGGTTTCACCTGATCGAATTTATCATGGTTTAAAAGAGTTGGGCATTAAAATACTTAGGAAAATATTATTACTAAAGAAGTACATTCAATTATGGCAGGAATTATCCTTTAAAATAGTATTTATTTGCTATGTAGTAAGGCAACGATGGAGTAACATACTTTTGGATACCACATTGCACCGAGCTGAAGGTAAAAAAGCTTTTAATTTTAAAAAACATGCACCCTCAATAAATAATTTATACGACAGTTTTTATTTTTTTTCAAAAAGTTATACAAGGTAAGCCTCCAAGAGGAGCAAAAACAAGCCATCGTCTTATTGTCTCGTAAACATTTTTCTTTTTGAAAATCTTTCGAGCGGGTCATTTTGGTGTACAACTTGTAACCAAGACTCAAGCTCTCATTTTACAAAAAGCTTATTCGCAAACAGAAAGGTAGCATGGGACAAGGCTTATGGCTAACAATAAATGAAAGATAAAAGTGGCATGAAACTAGGTCCATGGCCAACAATAAATGGCACGTGTATAAACCTAGCAGAAAGGACATACTTTCGAAAGCTAATAGGAAATCTAAGAATATCAAAGGCCAATGAGAAAGTCAACAGGTGAGATTGAAAGAATAAGAATGTTAAAACCTGATAGCAAAGGGCAAGTCCATGCGGATATTATGATCTCGA
Organism: Allium fistulosum; assembly: GCA_030737815.1. Lineage (NCBI taxonomy): Eukaryota > Viridiplantae > Streptophyta > Magnoliopsida > Asparagales > Amaryllidaceae > Allium > Allium fistulosum. Next base: position 635,479,833 of record CM060907.1, on the reverse strand, counting down.
GAGTATTTGTTTAGGGTACGTCTATTCTCACCCCGTCATTTTCTCTTCCCATCCCGTAGTTTTTGTAAATAAAAATTCACCCCGTTAATTACTCTTCCCACCCCGTTCAATTCCATTAATACCCTCTTCACTTCTTAAACCACGTTTCTCCAACCTAATTTGCTGTTACTTTCAACCCTAATTTGCCGAGCAAAAAAAAGTGCGAAGCGAGTCGCCGTCGCATTTCAGTCGCCGCCGCGCCATGGAGAAGGAACGCAGGAGCAAGCATCGGCACGGTAAGATTTCTGTACTCGAATTAACGATTCGACGTTGCATTCCATCTTGGTTTCGATTTCTTTACTCGAATTCACCATTCGACCTACGAAATGCAAAACGAACGAGGTTGCTTAATCAACCTCGTGTGCGTATAACGTGGTGTTGTCAACACCCACGTTATGACCGGACGAGGTGGATGACGCAACCTCGTTCTCGTTGCATTTCGTAGGTGGAATGGTGAATTCGAAAACAGCGTAGGTCGTGTGCGTATAACGTGGTGTTTCTATTTTTCTTCTTTTAGTTTCCAGTAAAAACTACAGCTTGCTTTGATTTGTTTCTAAACATGGTGCAAGCTTAAACACAAAACTCCAACTTGCTTTGATTCAGTTTGAAAATTTCGCAGCCATGGTTTTTAACTCCTTTTTTTTGAAGTTTATCAGTCGTATATAAAACAGTTTGCATCATGGTGTACATATGGATTTTAAATTTGTTTTGTTGTTACAGAAAGTTCAAAAAAACCAACACGTAATCCCCTAACGGCTTCCGAAAGAAATCGACGCGTGAAAGCGAGAAATCCAGACAGTACAACTCAAACAGAGGTACAAAATCGAGACGAGCATGATATTCAAGAGCGAATTGTTGAGCATGTTGTTCAAGAGCAAAATTTAGAAGAGCAACCTTCACAGCCTGTTCAACAGCAACCTTCACAACATGTTGAAGAGCATCTTACGCATGAAGATATCGGTGGTTCTAGTGGCACACAACATAGATCTTCCGGTGGACCGAGAATAACCGATGTGATTAGCAGCTACGATACCCACGTTGCTTCATTGATACGAAGTAGCAAGGTATGTCTTTTAAATAAATTACAATATTCTATTGAATAAATTATATATCACAATAGCGTAATATACTGTTAAGTTGTCTTTTAGGAACGAGACACACTGTTATGTGTAAACCATGGTACAAAGATTTTAAATTGGAAAATACCAAACGATGCAACAATTTTTAAAGGATATGTGGAATCTTCCGGATTATTTTCTCTAGTAGAGACGTGTTATAGCTCGGTGAATAAAGTACTTATATCTTGTTTTGTTGAGCGTTGGCATCCGGAATCAAATACATTTCACCTACCATTCGGTGAGATGACTATAACATTAGACGATGTTGCCTCCCTACTACATATTCCAGTTGAAGGATTACCAATACAAACATATAATTATTCCCGAAGTGATATTACTAATTTGGTTGTCAATAATTTGGGGATTAGTGATATTGAAGCAAAAAATACCATGAAGGACAGTGTTGGATACAAATTGCCTTATACTAAATTGTACGAAATTTTTGATGGAGTCTGCGATGATTGGGAAGAAGAAAAAATTAAACAAGCTGCTCGTGCATATCTACTGTATTTAGTGGGCAATACGTTATTCGTTGATAAAAGTAAGTCTCATGTGTCTGTACATTATTTAAACCAAATTGGTAATTTGGATGAAGTTCGTAATTATTCTTGGGGTTCGGCAACTCTATGTTGGCTATATAGGCAGCTAGGTCTTGCGAGTAGAATAGAAGTGAAACAAGTTGCTGGTTTTCTCGGATTGTTGGAATCATGGATATATGAACATTTCCTACATCTGCATCCATCAACCAAAATGTATAATGAAAGTTCACCAAGAGCGGCCCGTTGGGATCCAGCAAACGATTATCGTGCATCTCATATGGAACTTAGGCTGTATCTTGATAACATTCAAGAACATGAGGTTTGAATCATTTGAAGTTTTGAATTTTTTGAATTTTTTTACAAATTATGATAACTGCATTTTTGTTAACAAATTATTGTAGGTAGTCTTTGACCCTTACATGCATGCAAGACAATTCCATCCTTTTTCGCAAATTGCTTGGTATTCTAGTTGTTTATTATGCTTAAATGTGGTAGAACCATATCACCCCACTCGGGTATTGCGGCAATTCGGTAGGGTTCAAAACATTCCGCGGCCTATCATTCAATCAACTAGTAAAAACACTCATCGCGGTGCTACGGCTTCAACGTATAAAGTGCTTTACGAGTTTGTGGAAAATATTTGGAATGAGTGGCCAAATCATGTTGTTAGTGCACAATATCGTTCCATTCTTCTGCGTGAATCCACTGAAACGGTGACAAGTGATTATTTTGATTGGTACTACCCGCGCACCGTATTAAAAGTTCATCCGGTTAATGAGCAAATTATTCACCGTAGCAATCGGCCTATCATTCAATCAACTAGTAAAAAGATTTGTGCTCGTTTTGTTAAAAAAGATGATTAGTTTTAGTTAGTGATTTTCAGTTAATGTACTTCTTGTTGTGGAACAATTTCAACTCTTTTTGTTGTTTAAGTGGATGGTTCGCTTGTAAGACGACCTATACAAATAAAAAACATTTCATTGTAAGTGCACATCATTCATCTAATCATTACAAATAGAAGAATACCGCATAATACCTGAACAAAATGGTCATTGTTCACATGAAGAATCCCTAATTCATGACTTTGCAATTGAGATGGAACGTCTCCTCTTAAAGGTGGTATAGTCAAACTCAAACTCTCACTAATGCTATAAACGACAATATTATATTTCGTAGCTACTATGTATCCAATCTCGGGCATAATCATCCATTTACTTGGTTCGGCACCGCCAAATTCGTGATTAAGCACATTTAGCAAATAGGAGGTTCTACCTTTTTCAATGAACACTTGTTCATATATCTCTTGATGTTCTTCAAGTTCTTCCATTAAGTCCTTACGGACTTGCCACTATCGATCTTCTCCTATTCCTAAAAAAGAAGCAACACATCTAAATCCACAATTACCATCCATGTCCACGTCAACAATTCCTTCAATGTATGGCTTCCACTCTTTTGGTATGCAATTTTCATACACACCTAAATTTATATTTTTAGGTCTACGAACAATTAATTTTTCTTTTTTTACCGAAATACATGGATCAACTTTTTGTTTTTTAGCTATGCTACATTGGGTTGAAGCACATTCACCAAGCTCAAATGCGGAAGGTAACCTTTTTGTTGAAGTATCAATTTTCTTATGAGACCTTCCACGGGTTTTGACTTTGCTAATCGGAGATGCAAGAGTTGATGTTTGCGGATAAATAATCTCTTTTATTTTCTTATAGACTTGCATTTGATGCGGTAATTCCAATTTCATAACTTCATTTAGCATTTCTTCAAGCTTTTTCTTCATATTGAAATCTCTTTTCTCTCCCATTTTTATAATATGCAATCTAGTCCAATGAACATGAATCAAATCCAAAGGTATTTCAACATTTCCACCTATTTTTGCTAATGCATGAAAGCATGGAAGTCCGTGTGTCTTACGAACGACACATCCGCATAAGTCATCATCTACAATTTCATAAGAATTTAGCTGTAGAAGCTCGGAATGAATTAGCTCCAAAGCCGCAAGCGAAACTACACCACGTAGATTTTTAAATTCTTTTTTATGATAAACATGAGCTACTTTTAACAGGCTTGTTTCAAATGAAGCTTTTAGTTCGGTAAAAGATAGTTCAAGCAGTGAATGCATACTCTCCCATGCTCTTTCGAAGTTGCATTGACTTGTGGCCAAATGTTTTTTCAATTTAGCATGTGCGGCCTCGGCTCTAAAAAAAAGGTATTAAGTTATTATTATAAAAAATTGTAATATAATTAAATAAATATAAAAGCAAGTATCTTACCTATTTGATGTGTAGTTGCCAAAGTGCATAAACTTGTCGATCCAAGCACGTACAAATCGATCTTTCCATGTCTCAAGCCAATTTTCACTAATATATTTTATTAAATTTGGGTACTCACCATACTTGAAATGCAAATCTTGTAGATTATTATTATATTGCTCAATATTTCCAGACTCGCATAAATTGGTCCAATCTTGAAAAAATTGTTTTTTTCCTTCTTTTTTCATACCCGTAACTCTTCTTTGAATAAAAGCAAGAATATTTTTTTCGATATGCCACTTGCATAGGATATGAGCTGCTTGGGGAAAAACAATGTTAATGGCATTAATCAATGCTATCTCTCTATCCGTGACAATGACACTTGGCATTTCTATATCACAATCAATCATTACCAATTGAAGACGATTTAAAGCCCAAAGATAGTAATTTTCACGTTCAGATACGAGATATGCAATAGCAACGCAAAAGGTTTGATTAGTTGACGTGACACCGACAATCTCCAACAACGGCATTCTATATTTGTTTGTTTTGTAAGTACAATCCATAACAAGAAGATGCGGAAATGTTCTTAGCAAATCTATACTCGTAGGATGAGCCCAAAATATATCAGTAATTACATCACTTCCATCTAAAGTATTACGATGCCATTCGAAGTAATTTTTATCCTTAAGCTTGCTTAAGAGATATTGTATTTGAGAACGACCCGCTCTATCCATTTTCTTGTGCCTAGAAAGAACGTTATATACTGTTTTAATTGTTGTACTATTGGATGAATCGTTTTGTTTTATAGTGTGCAAAATGGCTTTTGGCTTCACCATATTTTTATACATTTCAACGGCTAATTTTTTTTCATCCTCCGTTAGTCGACCAAGAAAAGAGTGGCCTTCCGAACTGTAAAGTGCAGAATGATTATGAACACCGCATATTACTTCTAATCTCCAATTATCTGAACTACGAAGTTTAACACCTTTCAAACGAAATGGACAATTGCACTTTTTTGTACTTGTTAATCTATTATTGTTAGATTTCTTGCCTTTATACTCTTTATATGCTCCACTTCTCTCACATCCAAATATAATTCTTGGATTTCTATCGCTACTGTTAATATCCGATTTTAAGATTACCACTACCATCGCATTCCTTCTAGCAGTGAAATCAATCCATTCTTTCATTTTATATCTATTTGGAAATACCTTCATACAATAACAAAATGAAGAAATAAATTAGAATATAAGTAAATTTACATAATAGTAAAATAAATTACATACATCATATGTTGTGAACTCATTACTATAATCCATAACAATTTCTTCATCTTCTTCGGCCACCCATCCAATCTAAAAAATAAAAAACGGGCATAGTATGTAACGAACAATGTTTTCATCACTTCCTAGTATATAATAAACTAGGTTTTGAGCAATTCCTAGTGTATATGGCACTATGATTATATAAGTTTCTAGTATAGTAGCAGCCATGAAGGAAGCATACCTGATTTTGTTGTACGTAGTCATCTGTTGTGCTCGTATCCTCCATATCAATTTCACCAGACGCAAGAGAGATGAAGATGAAGATGAATAGACACAGTAAATTGAATAAGATATCTATTCAACTGTTAAAGGGTAAATTTGGAAATAAAATTTTAAGATTTTTACCGGGGGGTGAAGAGAAAATACCGGGGGGTTAATAGACGGACCCATTTGTTTAATGATACATCTAAGAGATTCACTGATTAATTTTTCGATCATGATTTGTCTCCTTGCATTTTGTTTATATTGTGTTCCCGAAAGTAAGAACTGCATTAGTCGAATAAAGAAGCTTGTATATTATGCATTTGCCGAAAATCCAACTATACTAATTTCCCTGAAATAAGAACAAAGCAAAATATTAGAACTATTCCTTAAGAAATTATAAAAGCATCCATTTCGGAGATCTTCTCATCTATTGTGGAGGCAAGTTTTCTATACTTATCTGTTTCATGTCCATGTTTCCAAGTAGAGGTAATAATTTTCGCTTTTCTGGCTTTTGCCTTTTGAAGGAGGGTAATTCGGGTAGGATAACTTGTCTTTGGTGCTTTAGAAAATTTTGGCTAGAGTTTCATTAAGAGGAGTGAGAGTTTTTTCCTTTTAAAGTTTCTTCAAGGGTTCTTCGTTTGAGCGTTTGGGATTGGATCTTTTGACACTTTTTGTCTTACGGTCTTGGTCTTCGTCTGCCATCAACTTAATATTTGAATCTTTTACCTTTTCATTCGTTGCTTTGACCATTTTTCTTAGCTGAAGACTTACTTATATTGGTTCTTTTAAGTACCCCGAAAGTTGTCTTATTTTGGAAAGCTTAAAGCTCATAAACAGCATTTTAGGCTTCATCCTTTGCTCCTTTCGAGATGATGGTAGCAAACCATTCATTATTGTCTTCATCCATGAGTCGAATCTCTAGGTTGAAAGGCAATTCTAAATAAGAAACTTTGTTATTGGTTTCTTCGTTAAAGTTATTCATAATGTATGGTTGAGGCTAGTTTTCTGGACAAGGATTGGAGAGATTGCCCACCTTTTAGTGCCAAATGTTGGTTTAATTTTTTGTAACAACTAAAAAGTCTAGGGTCGAAGGCTTAGTTTAAATCTTTCGGACAAGTTCCAGGGCTTCAGTTGGTTGTTTTCTGAAAGCTATGAATAGTCACCGAGGTTGAGTCAAATCTAATTAGTTAATACTCGAAGTAAGTGTTGTTAATTAAGTCAAAGTCGAAGTAGTAAAGTAGTAAGTAAAGACACGAAGTTATAGTGGTTCGAGTCTAAGCTCTATGTCCACTTTATACTTTTCTTGTTTAGAGTCTATACCGAAGCCGAAAGGCTTATAAAATGATAAGCTGCCATAATCATTTGAATTATTCTATCTTTTGCATTGGGATCGACTACTTATAGCAGTTTGGAGAAGGTGCATATTAATGACATGGCCGAAGGAACCCTGTCCATTTCGTAGCGGGCGAAACTGGTAGATCTTAAAGTAAAATCTTTACTTGAATTTTAATAGGTCTATATATTATAAAATCATATTATATTTTAAAATATTATATTCTTAATCAATCATTCAAATTAATCAATTAATTATTTATTTATTTGAACATATCATATATATATTCATAACATGACATGGTAGCAAATGATATACAAACATATGTGTGTGTAGTATATACATATAGATATTGAGATTTATTCTATTGTGTGTGTGTGTGTATTGTACCTACGTATACATATGACAAGTTCATATGCATATCGAGAATATAAATGCCTAAGTATATACGTATGTTTGAATATACAGTAGTATATGTATAAGTTTTGTATACACATATTAATAATACCATATATATAGTTCATGCATATATATGTAATATATATATATATAGCCAAAAAATTAAATTTATGCAAATAATAATCCAGGAACAATTAATGAAATAAATTTCAAATTTAAATCTGTGATTAAAGAAATATCTAATTGGCATCTAAGAAAATAGAAAGTCATTCCATCCCTTTCTTGTAAAATCATAACTAAATTTAGATCCAATTCATATATAGTAACAGTAAATTCCATAATTATTCATAGCTTAAAATGTGATATAATATATGTTATTATATAAATTTCAACTTGCATAATATGATCAATAAATACATATATAAAGAGATAAATAGATCGACATACTATTGTATAAATATATGTTTAATTTTGATGTTTATGTATAAAACAACATTTATATATGTATGTATGTATGTTTGTATGCATGTGATATAAACAAACTTCCATATAATTATAAACTAAGTTTATATATACACATGCACACACACAATAATCAAAATAATTACCAAAACAAAATGTTAATTTATTTAATGCAATCAAAAAAAGAATAGCCTATTCTTCTGTATTGAACATGGGTTTCACAATTATATGAATTGGTTTTATAACCGACATAGGACTCAACGGAGCCATTTTACAAATACTTTCTCATGGATTTATTGGTGCTGCACTTTTTTTCCTGGTGTATCTATACGTCTTCATCGACATTGTTTTTTGACTAGAAGACCTAGACCAAATTATCGAGACTTTGGACTATCTGGAAACGTACTTTGAGAAAAAAATTCATGCGTGTTTGTTACTCGGCACAACAAGATCCAGTTGGCGAGGACAAAAATCTTCTTTAACTGAGTGGAAAATAGTATATCATGATTCAAAAACAAAATTCAAGACATCAATTTAAGGTTCACATCAATACACATGTTGGGTATGTGTGCGTGTGTATAAATCATATATATGTATGTATGTATGTATGTATGTATATATATGTATGTATATTTAAATCATTTAGTAGTGTAAAAAATACATTTAATAAAGATGATTCACAAATACATAAGATCTAAATAAATAGAGCAAGTTTCATTGTTGTTTTCCTTTTTCTTTTTGAATTTTATTTACAAACAACACATGTAACAAATCAAACTTAATAAAATAAACAATGGTAATTTAAATATGTGTTACATACATTGATTTAGGTCAAGTGTGAACTTGTATTAGAATATAATACAAATATAGATTTACCTTTGTAGTCCAACCCTTCATGACACCTTTATTTGTAAATTGATTCCTAGATTCCTTAAATCACCATCCGATCTTGCTAAAATCGAGTAAACCACTTTTATTTTCTTTTGTTTGATGTTATTAGGGGTTAAAAAAAGTCGACCATGCAAGAAAAGAAGGAAAATTAGCAGCCATAAAACAAGAAGAAGAGGAAAGATTGAACGAATGAATTTATGATAAAGATTTGTTTCATGGAGAGAATGAAAACATTTCCCATTCTCTCTTTTAAAACTTTCATCTTTAATTCTCCAGTTAAACCAAAATCAATATTTAGACCATTCCTTTCTTTCTTATGGTCATCCATGATTTTGTCTCATGTTGACTAAAAAAAATCTCAAGACTTATTTAAGTAACTAAATATATTTAAATCTTGTTTAAATATATACCATATCTATACGTGTATATATAACTTTTATATACAAATCCAAATAATTACTAATAGCTTGCAGAACATTTCTACGAGCTAAGCCACTAACTACTAATGCCACAAACATCAAATACAAAAAAATTAATATTTCTCAAATATTAATTAATTTAATTACTTTGTTACACTTTATAAACCAATTAAATCATGTGGTTTTTCTAAGAATTTACACATACGATCGTAAGACTCAGAGGAGTGATTTTGGTTAGCTATTAATATTGAATAATTAGTATATTAAATTTCACATGTCACCTTAGTAGCCAGTGGTGTGACAATTTAGCCAAATTCATGGCTTATATTAATTTTGGGTTAAATCATATTTTATATTATCTAAGCAGTACCAAAAGTGACAATAATTTACATACGTACTCTTCACCGACATTATATCACATTTGAATGTATGAAATTTGGTGTTGGTCAAAACTCCAATATTATCTAGATTCAACTTGATTAGTCCACAAATAAAGTCCATCGTTCAATATTAGCATTTATTATTATTAGTCATATTCTAGACAGAGATTTTGACTTTAAGTTGACTACATCTGACAGTGATACTAACCTCAAACAACTGTGGAGACATATTCTCTATTGAATAGTGCTTCACTTCCAATGCTTAATCCAAACCCAACCGTGGTTGCTCGATAGATCGCCATGCCATGATTTAGCTATAATCAAAGTGGAGTATCCACATTGAAGTTCTATAGTATTCTCAAGTTGAGGGCACTACATAACATCGTCGTAATGAGATTTCTTTTTGACCTAGTTGTTATCAACCAACTTGAAACTCTTATATGATTCATTTCATGGTTATTCAATAACTACAAGTTTGTAATCCCTTGTACCCCAACAACCATGAGTAGTACACTTCCTAACATTTGGGAGCGTTAATCACTCTCTCTAAACAAATGTATTGGTATTCTTTCTCGAAACACCTTGACTAGGAATATTTAGAACAAAATATTATTTCATTTTATGATTAATTAATCACACAATATTTTATTTAAGGATTTTCTTATTAATACACTTTAAATTAATCACATAATTAATTATATCACAATATAATAAATATGCAAATCAAAACAAGCACCTTTATTATAAACGAGATTGACTACAGAGTTAGATATATGTAACCAATTATATAATTTCTCTAGGTTATACCTCTAACTCTTTTAATCTCCCACTTGCACTTGGGATCAATTATGGAATCTTAATTCCATTTCTCCGATCGGTTCAGAATTGATTGAGCTAGTCCTTTACTGAAAGGATCTGCTACATTGTTTTACTATCTACTCTGTCAGCCAACGTCTCTCTATCGTTGATTAATTTTCTTTACCATGTGGAACTTTCAGAGCATATGTCTAGAAATTTTATGATCCCTAGGTTCTTTTGCAATTTGTATCGCATCATTGTTTTCACAAAAAATGTCATAAGATTCTCAACGTTTGGAATCACCCCTAGCTCAATTATAAATCAGTGCATTTATGTATATTGCTTTTATTGCGATGCTATTCAAGGTGATGTACTTGGCTGAATCAGTAACCACTGCTTATTTAGAACATTTCCAGCTCAAAGCTCCTTAATTGAGGTTAAATGTGAATTTATGATTGAGATACTATATTCTATTTCACCTACAAAGTTCGAGTCGGAATACGCCTTCATAACGAATTCATTGTTTCACCAAATAATTCTCTAGTATTTTGTAAACATTTGAGAGTACTCTTAACTACCATTTAGCAATCTTATTTCAGATTTGATATTCACTCACTGTACCAAGTACATAAGTGAAATATGACATAGTACACAACATAACATATATGATAATTCATATTGCGAATGCATAAGGAATCTATTTCATAAGCTCCACATTAAACATTTTAATATGGCGTCTATGTATATTGTTTGGGACAATCCAAATATATGTTGGAACAGGGCTAGTCAGAAGCGGGTGAAATGGGTAGATTTCAAGAAAAATTCTATTTTGGATCTATTAGGCATATGAAGTTTAAAAGATTATTATATCCAATCTAATGAAGTTTTAACTAAAATCATATTTTATTTTATTTAGTTAAGAAATAAGTTTAAATTTAAATGTTAATTTGTATGTATCATAATGAATGTATCAAATACATTCATATATTGGAAGTATAAGTGCAGCATATAAGCAATATATATGTCTACATAAACATGTAAATTTGGACCTTTTGTTTCCTTCTCTTATTATGTATAATTAATTGAGAGAATGTGAGGCTATAAAAGTAGGGAGAGAAATCTTTCACTTCTCTATCTCTCTCTCTTTTCTTAGATTAATTGGCATATTAAATGGTATTTATACCTAAAATTACACTTAACATATATTGTAAGTATATCCAATTATACTCCAGTGAAAAATATGTAAGTGCAACATATATAAGGCAACAAAGTTTCTGATTACTAATATGAAATTTAAAGTTTAGATTCTAATTTAATTTTAAATTTCAAACTCCAAAATTAAGGTATTCATGTAATAAATTGCAACTGGTAAATAAATAAATACATACACACATATATATATATAAGCTATTATAAAATGATTTTTAATTGAAAATATTATATATATATATATATGCATAATTTTTGTCCATGAATTACGTAAACATATAAATATGAATTTTAATTTAAGATACATATTAAACAATTAATTGTATTTGTTAATACATGCATATAAATATGTTTTTAAGATTTGACATCTACATATAAACATGAAACTACAATATGAATAAATTTACTTAATTGATAGATCTATACACATATATTATTACATACATAGATCTTGTATAAATCAATTTATTAAAATTCATCTTCAAACATTATCAAATTTAAGATTGAAAGAAATATTCAATTTTTGATTTCATGCCCAAGGTTACATGTTAAACAATTAATTGTATTTTCTAATACATATAAATATTTGTTTGAACCATGAAATCACATTTCCTATGTTGTATAATAATTACATATATGAATGAATTTACTTAATTGATAGATCTATACAAATATACCATTATATACATAGATCTGGTATAATAAATTTATTAAAATTCATCTTCAAACATTATCAACTATAAAATTGAAAGAGAAATTCAATTTTGATTTCATAACCAAGATAAGAGGAGGGAGAAGAGAGATCCAAAGGAATTCAAATTAAAATCATGTACAAATATCCATATTCAACATCATATGTCGACAACACAACACACACAAACACATACAAACACACACTATAACAACCCGTATTTTACATATCAAATGATCTTGAAATATTATTTTTAAATTTATATGAGGTCGTATGATTCTATAACTATGGAAAATGCCTATCGGTGACATTTTCTATCTTTAGAATTTCTCAGGATGATTTTACCCATGAAAACTTATAATGGCTATAACTTTTGATAGAAGCCGATTTAGCATCTGAGACACTTCCATTGAAAAGATACGATAGTTTCCCTTTCCACAGAGTGGTCATAATAGCGAGTTGGACTTCCTGGCTAGGACATACGGCTGTTTGAAGATTAGCATCTTTTGGAGCCACTTAGTGGGTAATTAGTGAGTTTGGGGGCTAGCCCACTAACCAATTTTAGGTTTGGAGGCTATATTAGACTGAACCATCATCCTCAAATCACTTTTGCCACTTCCCAAATAGATCTAAGGTCTCATTAACCCATTCTCCACCCAAAACCTTCTCATTCCTCCTCCAAATCAAGTCTAAACCATAAATTAAGGGTAGGTTAGCAAGTGAATTCACTAGAGATCTTCAAACCTACATTTTAGGGAAGAAAACTTAGGGCTTGGCATTTGATTTTCGGATTTGCTTCGATTTGCGTGCAAAAATTGGATCTTGGAAAATTTGCTGAGTGATTTATCATCTCTTACCTTACTGTATATGTATCTATACATTTTGATATGTTTTAAACCTATTTTAAAGTCAAAATCATATTTTGGGACTGTTTTAAAGTGAAACTTGATGTAAAAACGGATTTAAAATGTTTTAAAGTGTTCTCATGTTAATTTGATGTATGATTGCCTTGATGTGTGTTAGTCTATGTTAGAGACATAATATTGGATGTTTTTCCATGAACTATTCTATGTTTGCATATTTGAATGTTATTTGGCACATGTGTGGTGTTTGTTTGTTGCCTGTATGGTTGAAGACACTTATCGGAGTGACTTAGAGTTAGGAACTGTGAAACTGAGCTTCAACGAATTGACTTGAAGTTGTCGAGAGTTGTATCATTACATACGAAATGCACCAGGCTTGATGAACGGGGCATAGCGGTGAAATCGATGTGAAATTGAAAATTGGAGACACTACAGTGTTTTGGTTTGGTGGTGATTGGTTCGACATTGGTTGGTTCGTTTTAGATTTTACGCTTATGAGGAGTTGGCTCGAAAGTGAGGTTGGTGTGGCAATGGAGAAGACTAGATAACATTTGCTATCCGGTGATGACATGGAAGAGTAGATAGCATTTGTTATTCGGTAGTAACATGGAAGACCAGACAGCATTTGCTATCCGGTGGTGTTATTAGGTATCGGACAACATTTGTTGTTTGGTGATGTTACAAGGGACCGGACAACATTTGTTGTCCAGTTGAGTTATGCCCGGGTACCGAACATGGAAGGGTACTTGGGTTGCATCATGGCATGTCAGAGCGGCTTCGAGTTTGGGAGTTGATCGCTTTGGGCTGGGAGATGTGTTGCTTCAAACATGGTCGGGTATCACCAAATAGAGGATGAGGCTAAGGAATTTTCATCGTGGCGCGGTGATACTTTGGGAATTTCTTCGTAGCATGTTCCAGGGTTCTTGGGGGTGATGTAGAGTAAAGTAGGGAACTCTAAACGACTCAGGATGACCTTAGATCTCATGTGCTGATTAGTGAAGCGATGGCGTAGCGCTTCGACATGATGATGTCGGCGACGACGTTGATGACTTCAAGATCTTAGTATGATGTCTCTATGATTTACGATGGATGTCTAGAGGTGTTTTGAAGATGGAAACTTAATGATGGGAGTTTTGACAGTGATCCATAAGGAAAAGTTCAACGATGGGGGCTTGCGAGTAGGATTTGAGAATGTGTCCTACTGTGGAAATATCCACGATGGAATAACGATTGAGTTCGATTATGAAAATGCATGCAAAGGGTTAATTGATAACTCGGAGGCTTCTAGTGTGCTCAAAAGAAGGGGCATGTTGGGATGCCCACTTGGATCTCGATTGTGTCAGAATCTGGCGATAGGGTACTGGGATTTTGCGATTATGAGCCTACTTCCTTGCCTTTCGGAGTGGCATGGATTCTAGCAACAATGAAACTAGGATTTCAATGGAGCCCTTGGTTTGCGATTGTGCCATACGAGTTATCATATATCCAACGCACACGAGTGATGATAAGGATTGTTTAATGGATGCTATGTTTGCCATGGTTGTTTGTCACTTTAGAGTGTCATATGATGTAGGTATTTTCGATCGCATACCTAGACAATGGACATTTTACTTCGACTGTATAGTACACTTATATGGTTATGATAGTATATTAGCATATACCAACTGTTATGTGCTAACCCTTTGGATGCAGGGACAGGTCATGTATGGTTCTTCTTACCTTATGCCCCTATTTACTATATACGATTTTTATAGTATTTTTGAGATGATGTATCACTCATAGTCTCATACCAGACTATTATATGACCTGAGGTTTTATGCTTTACTTCGTATTATCTCGGGTACTCTTAAATGAGTAGATTAAAGATAACAGATCTGGATAGCGCATGGAGCTGTACGGAGTACGAGCAGGAGTCGTGCTTTCATATATCTATATCTTGAGCTTACTATTCCTTATATTCCGCTATGCAGTACTAGAGACAGTTAGGAGTTTATTTTCTAGATTTGGAATGTATAAACTCTATTATTTCAGTTTTTGTATAACCTTTGAACATGATGCACTCTGATGTTCTTACATATGGTTCATTTGATTATACCACCATTTCGTCTATTTTACATCTACGTTATTATATTATATTTTATCCATGCGCTGTGAGATGTTCTACAGGTTCTATGCTTGGATTTTTATTTCTTTACACTCTTGGCTACCGTCCTGCATCGGCCGAGTACCTATACACGCATTATACACGTATATTAGATATTAGAGATATAGGACGGTCGTCACATTTGGTATCAGAGCTTAGGTTGTGCATATGAAATAAGTTGATAGTTGGATCCATTAGAGATAAGGAAGGAGCTATCGCCTTAGAATGGATCGAACGATATACGAGAGAGCGTACTTGTTATATTTTGGTTTTTAAAACTATATAGTAGTACATATATAATATGTAAGTCGCATTGCATTCATGAACACCACTTATTACTTTTGGAGAAACTGATCATTCTTATTACAAATTGTAAGAATGAACCAACTAACGAGGAATGCTACTACAAAATCCATTTTTGGAGTTAAGGAGGGGGCGAGATCAGGGGCTGCTAACCCCAACCTGTAGAACATGTTCGTTGAGATGGTGCAGAACATGGTTCAGAATGTCCAAGTTGCTCCTACTAGGACTGTTGGTGGTGGTGTTCCAATGAAAGTGCCGAAAGCTTACTTTTCCAAACTGAACAATGATTATTCTACTCTGGCAGGCAAACCGTTCGTCGGAACAGAATCAACCATCGAAGTACAGGATTGGTTAGACATCTGTGAATGCATCTTTGAGGATATAGAGTTAGAGGATGCGATGAAGTGGAAGCTGGCCTCTAGATAGTTTCAGGGGAGAGCTACCGGATGGTGGAATGCCATTAAGGTTACTACGTAACACCACGTAAAATCAACCATAAATAAATAAAATGGACAAATCAATTTAGATAAGATAGCGGTAAAAAAGGAAATTTTGCAAAGTTGGAATTTGACCATGGAAGTTATGTTGTTGCATTCGTCGAGAAATTCTGATCAATTTCCATATATAATATGCTGAAAATGAAGGTCAAACGAAGAAGTTATGGACGTTTGAAGTTTTCGGGTTTAAAATAATTTAAATATAATTCAAATTCAAATAAATAATTAACTCCCAAATTTGAAATTCAAAAGTTAATGGTAATTATACCTGGGAGTTAAGTAAATGTTAAAATCAATGTTAATGTTAAATATTAATTAAGGAAGAAAATAAATCAACAACAACAACTGCTTTATCGTTCCCAAAATAAGGGGAGCGGTTGACTCCTTCACCACGATCAGTCGACCGCTATAGGTCGACCGGTGGAAGGTGATGGTCGACCACTGCTTGTAAGTGGGGGCTACAGTTTATATTATTTTTAATATATCAGATTTTATAATTTTAAACCGACTTAAATCCGACAGTTCTGGTGTGTTCCAACCACTATAAATAAGAGCCTATCCCTCTCAGTTTTATTCACATAATATTTTAGGAACATTAGCGAAGCTCTGTCAGTTCGTCTCTTCGAAGATTCAGAAAACTCTATTAGGGTTTCAAGTAAGAAATCCTATATATCTATCTTTGTTTACTGTTTATTTTCTCAACCTCTTCTCCTCTAAACCTCTAATTTTCTAAATCTAACGTATATTGTGTATATATCAAAATGAATAGATTTGAAAGGGTTCATTGAAGGCGTGTCAAATCCAAGGGAAGGCAAAGCTAAGGACCTATGTGAGTAGAAATCTTAGTTTTTCTATTTTAGTAATTGAATAGTGTAGTTTGAATTTGGTATATGCCTTTGGGAGTTTTGGATTATGAAAACATCACAATAAAAATAACCAAAATTCCCCTAAAGTGAAATGTTAATTGTTAGGTTAGAATTTTAATTGTTTTGTATTAAAATAGCGAAGTTTTGTGGATTTCGCAATATATAGGTTTTACCTTCTGTTCCACTTCTTAACCTTTTTCTTTCGATTTGATTAAGGGATTTGATTTAGAAATGATGTGTAAGATGCGAATTCTTACTCGTAGTTTACACTGCTTATTTCTACAAATTGATTAAAAATTCCTTTGTCTTATTTTATATAAAAGGAGTTGGATAGAGCGTAAAACTTATTTAATAATAAGTTTCCATTATTATTGTTTTATTTCATTGTTATAATATAAAATAAGCTGGAATTGGATTCTAAGTACAATTCTGTTGATTTGATTTTGGAATATTGGAATTATGGTAAAAATGCTATAAATGCTATTGAGGAAATGAGACTTGTATAACATTGGAAGATTTGACATTTAAAACGTTAGTTTAGGGCGTGATCTCTATACGCCTAGAAATTAATAAATGTACTTATATATATAACCTAGCATAAATAATGTACAATTGTAACGTATTAATTACTTTGTTAATTAAGTTAATAACTGTTATTTAAATCCCCCTTAGGAAAGTAATTAATTAGGCAAAATAAGAAGGATTTCTTATAAGTCCTAGTTAATGAATACGGTGAGATGTGTGATAATACACTTGGAGAGTGTTATGAAATATGACTAAGTTCTATGGATGCGAGGTCAGTCAAAAGCACATAGAAGTCTGCCCAGTTAATCCGACTGCCAGCAGTGTGACTTTGGGACTGATGTGAGACATTGCCTATAATAAGTAACTACGAATAACGCGAGGTTAGTCCCAATGTTGTATGGTATATCTGCCCAATTAATTCGGCCACCAGTTCCTACGAATAGTTGGATTAATGTGAGACGTCCCCATGGGTATGGGTCATAATACGAAAGATCTATTTCAGGGAATTGAAGGTATTAAGTGGTTGTTACTCATTAGAGATAGGGTCAGTTGCACCCTAGAATAAGTTTGAGTGTCTTATAGATATGAGCGCTTATTTGTTAGTGATACAAAAATATTTATATTGTGTTGATTTATCCGTTAAGTGGTTTATGGATTCTGGTCAATACGAGTAGCTAACGTTATTGATTGAGATTCCTAAACACTTAAATATGGGAAACCTACACGGTATTGTTTTGAAAGTAGGTAAATAAAATAATTTTACCTAAATTATATTTTTATATAAAGGAATATATTTTTTTAGAAATTATATATTGTATGTGTGGTTGTTAGGAAGATGATAACATTTAGTTATTATCATTTATTGTTGATTAAGTCATGCTCACCCAATTAATAGCTTTGACTATTATTTGTTGATTAGATAGTCGTGCCTGACTAGTTTATGGGCATTGACTATTATGCTAGGTTAAGAGTAGTTTTATTCTTCTCTCCACATGGGTTGGGTAGATTAGTGATTTGGAAACATTAAGAATGAACACCTTGTGAATTCAATTTCATAATTTGACTATAAGGCATTCGAAGGTAATGTTGGGTTAAAATTTAATTTAAATAAAAGTTGTTTATTTTAATTTAAACAAGTAACACTTATGAAATAATATAATAAACGTGATTTCTAGATAAAAAGTGATTTAAGTTGAGGATTTGAGAACTAAAACCCCCTGTAATTCGTGGAAATGGATTTTCAAGGTCTTGGAAATTGTTTTCCAAATGTTTTGGAAATAATAATAATAGTATTATTTTGAAGTATTTTTTAGTAAGGATATTATTTTAAAGGATTTTGAAAGAAATAGATATATTTCAAATGAATATTAAAAAGGAGATAGAAAGCACTGAACTCACTTCGGTCACTGGAAAATACTTTCGATGATGGCTGCAGCATCATCGGTGTTCATTTTCGGGTTTCCAAGTAAGAAATTGCTACCGTAGTTGTTTTCTTTATAATTGCATGGTAAACAAGTTGGTTTAAATCCCAAATATGATTTGTTATACAAGTAGAGATATGTATTATATATTATTTCAAAATAGAATTGAAAAAAATATAATTCGAGTGTTTAGTATCAAAATTTTCATCTAAGTATTATCTAGATGCATATAGCCTATGCATTAGAGTAGATTGGTTTTATATCTCATTTAGATATGTTTGCTACTTTTCATTTATTGAAATGAAATGGAATTTCCAACGATTTTGGACAAACGGGACTTCTAAATTGGATATAGAAATTGGGCTAAGTGTTTTGAGAAAACATAAGAAAATAAATTTTGCTAACTTATAAATTTGAGAAAAATAGCGAGTAAATGGAAAATTTTAAATTTATTAGACATTTGAGTTAAATAAAACAAATTTGAATAGTGCGTATATTCTCTCAAGATATAGAAGAGTGTTATACGAATATAAACTTAAGTTGTAATTATATGATGTGTATGAACTTAAGTAAGGTTGTAGGAGATAATTCAAAATGGATTTTGTATGAAGTAAAGTTTTAAAGTGTGGACTAAACCAAAGTTGTTTTTATAGGTGTTTATAAACTTAAGTAAAAAAATTTATGAAATAGTTCATAAATGATTTTAGTATTGAGTTAAATACTATTTAGATAGATTAATGGTGATTTAAAAATTAAGGTGAATAAAAGAATTTGGTATAGTTAAGAAACCAATAAGAATTAATAGTAGGATGTACGTAGATTATTTTATTTACATGAGAAGTTTGATCTAGATTCAGGCATATGATTTCGAGGTAATTTATACCGATCCGAACAAGGATTTTTCACTCGATTCTTAACGGCGAATATTTGATACGGATTTTTGATTGATTCTGAAGTTCTCTATCATAGTATATGGCTATGCAAGGAGAATGGAGGTTTCTAATCAAGGAACCAGATCGGGGTCCGCACTAGAGAAGTCGATTGGACGATACTAGTTCAAAAGTGAAATTGTATGATCGAATGAGCAACCGGATTTTAAAGTGCGTATGGATGGTATATGTACATCTTATGGGCTTTATCATAAGTAAATGTTTGTCATTTGAGAATGCAAAATTATATGTTTAGAAACTATACGTAGTTGGATATTGTTTGTAAATAAGATGCAAGTTCATAGGAGCAAAGGCTAGTTGACGTTTTTGATTTCATAAGTAAAATTTGGTTGCCCTACAAAAAGGTTCATGTTTCTATTTTTTATTGATGGATGATTTTATGACTAGCCACTTGGCTTTTGTTTCTTTTGGTCGGTTTGGATCCATGGTGATGATTTGTAGTTTTCCGATCTAGCCGCATAAAGAAGACGCTGCCAATTTTTTCTGTAAATTTAAGAGTTAGAAAATTTTGTAATAGGTTTTAACAAATTTAATTTTTGAAAAGTAAATGGGATTGTGGCATTTTTCTTACCTTGGAAATTTTGAGGACAAAATTCTTTTAAGTGGGGAAGAATGTAACGACCCAGATTTTAGTAATTTGATTTTTTAAATATTTAATCAATTTAAAATATTGAAATGTTAGTTTATAAATTAAATAGCTTAAATTTCAAATACAAGGATTTATTTAAATATGTGAATTGTGAAATTAAATCTTGGATTTAATATAGATAAATATGATTTCGAAGCTTATTTAAATTTTGTTTAAATAAGAATGGTAATAGCAAACTTTTAATTTAAGATTTAAAGTGATTAAAATTGTTTTGGAAATAATTAGTTTTAATTAACATGTGAAGTTAGCATTCCGAGGCACTGTCTCGGATTTTGACGAAACCGGTACCATTGGATACGAAATAATTAATTGTTATACACCATCGAGTTTCATGATGATCAAACGTACCGTTTGGTCATGCGAGCTCGAAACACGTAGAAATTAATTTAGAGAATTAAAGTAATATAACTGAATTTGAAAAGCTAACTTTTGCATACGATCGAATTAGGTCTCGATAATAGTTCCATTGAGTTTGGAATAGGGTAATTTAGTATAGAACGTCAGGCGGCATGCCTCGTTTGGAGTTGGAGATTTTTGAGTGCACCGAGCTATATATTTTTGAATATAATATTGTGTACCCTTCACCTTACCCGTCTTGTTCAGCCATACCCCAATACGTAGCCCATACCATCCACTATTCAAGCCCATACCCACTGCCCCTATATAATCGTGCGTAACTAGACATTGTGTGACATTGTCAAAATTTCTCCACCTCCAAATCGAACGACCATGGAGTATCGGTGCCTATCCAAGCATTCTGGGCTAAGTGACCAACTAATGAAATATCCGCGATGAGGTGGTGAGTGAGTTCAATGGAAAGATCATTGCCTAGCGATGCAAGATGGCCAAAAATCATCGATGATCGATGCTGTCGTTTTTGTCAATTGCTTGGTGATGGTTACGAATGAGGGGGCAGCATTAGTAGCGTAGGGGTGTTGGAGGTAGGGGCGTTTGAAAGTGGTAGTACGACGGGCTCCGGTGGCTAGTGGCGGCGGCTGTAGGCGTTTGTAGATAGTCGACGTTTTGGAGTTTTGCGAAGTGGAGGCGACGACCTAGGAGGGCAGACCAGTGGAAAAAGGCAAAGCGGAGGTGGGGCTATCAGCGACGAGGTTGCGGTAGCGGCGGAGCACTTGTAGAGGTAGTGGTTGGCGATTGAAGAGGTGTGTCGGGTTCGTGAGTTTTGTGACCTAGAGATAGCGAGGGGATTAGGGATTGATAATGGTAATTGGTGTATTATAATGATGTAATTAGTAATATAGTATTATCAATTAAATTGTGAATCTTAAAATTGCAATAACTAATACATACGAGGTCAGAATCAAGCGCGACGTGTTGCAATACTACATCATGGAATTAGATTGGTAGCAATTGGAGCTAGTGGAATTTTACACTAAATTTGAACGTCGTTCGAATTTAGACGAAATCCAGAATGCCTCGGTGATAATTGAAAATTTTGGTGAGTAAACTCACCTCCGAATACTACTATAATATTGTATGGTAGTTATAAAAATTATTAGTTGCCTTTTTGGACGGTTTACTGTTTTATTAGTGGGTTTGGATTTATTTCTGCTCTTGGAGCGGATGACTTTTATATGTACCCATCTAGTTGCGGATGACCCATATTTTCCAAGTATAATACTGTATATGATGCAAGGGGATAGGTTAGAGGGATCTAACAGGATTCCTCACTTATATTGATATGTGTGTGTGCACGTGCGCGCACGCTGACATATATGAGTTGTGATGTAGGGGGAACAAGTTGGAGGGATCCAACAGGATTCCTCGCCACCGTTGATTTAGGTTCAATAATATTGCTGAATATCAAAGCTGATTGTTTGGGCTTATTGGTTATGACATTTGTATATGTTCAACTAAAAACCCTGTAGTGATAGAAAAT
Organism: Allium fistulosum; assembly: GCA_030737815.1. Taxonomy (NCBI): domain Eukaryota; kingdom Viridiplantae; phylum Streptophyta; class Magnoliopsida; order Asparagales; family Amaryllidaceae; genus Allium; species Allium fistulosum. The sequence goes on along the minus strand of CM060907.1, from coordinate 635,457,645 downwards.
CATTAACAATGTTTGTTAAGTGATGTGTTAATCCATGGTCGATGTTAATGGTAGTAATAAACTTAGATAGTTAATTAAATTGAAATGGTAGCTTATTTAAGTGTCATCATAGTGATTGGTAAGTCTACTTCTAAATCCGAAAAGTTTTAGATTCAAATCAATTTCAGTTTACATCAGTTTAAAAGTAAATGTTTTAAATATATTATTATATTTTATTTAAAGGTATATTAATATTATTTAAAAGTTAACCATTATTAGTTATGTTAATCGTTTTATTTAAGGTTAAATATTATGTTTAAAAGTTAATTACTTTATTTAAAGTTAATTTATAATATTTTAAAGTTAATAATTATTATTTGAAGTTAATTGTTATTAAAGGTAATCACTGGAAGTATATTATTGTTTAAAGTTAATTGGTTTGAAAGTAATTTATTATTATCATAATATTGTTAAGGTTAATTTATTATTATAGTAATATGGTTTAAAGTTATTATTATTATAACAATATTATTTCTAAAGTTTATTATTATTAAAATAATATTGTTTTAAAGTTAGATTATTTTTATAATGATTTTTTTAAAAGTAAATTTATTATTTATTAAAATTATTTAACAATAATTTATTATTTTATAATAATGGTTTGAAGTCTATTATTTTTAAAGGTTATATAACTGTATTACCTTAATTTGATCTAGAGGTATATTTCTATATTAACATAAATTGTTTTAAAGTTTATTATTATTATACTAATGAAGTTAACCATTTTATTTAAATGGTTTGAAATTAATCTAATACCTTTAAAATGATTATTTGAAATCACTATTCTGTTAAAAAGGTTTAAAGATAAATTTAAATGGAGAAATGTTTAAATAATAATTTATCATTTAAAAGGGTATTTTGAATAATTGTTTTGATTTCAAAGGAACCTTAATTGATTTAGATTAATTATAGAAGTTAGTTTTAAATATAAGGAATCTTTATGAAGATGGGTTTTTGAAAGGGAGTTTTATAAATGATTTTGAATATTTATAAAAGGGTTTTCTATAAATAAACATGGAGGTTTACAAAGTGTTTGCAAATGGATTGGGTTTAAGCAAAGAAGATTTCAAAATGAAAGGAGATTTATAAAAAGGATTTCTTGAAGTTAATTATAAAAAGAATTTAAGGTTTGGGTTTCTCTAAACTGACCTTTTAAACTAGTGGTATGGAACACTCATTCCACACTTAACACTGAAGGAATAGTGTTTAGAGTTATTCTTATCTCCAATTTAAGTAACGTGTTTTAAAATCCTTTAAAAGATAATATACTTATGCCACTGAGATAAGTATATGAATGTTTTGATAAACGTTTTAGAAAGAGATTTAATAAACGAAAGTTGTGTTTTGAGGCTTAGGGATTGTTTTGGAAAAATAAATTTCTAAATTGTATTGTTTGTTTATTTGATAGTTAAATAACCGACTATCAAATCTGGCCAATTTGATTTAGGAGGTATGATTGTAAATTCGAGTTCCCCAGTGAGGACTCGAATACCTACTTTTAAAAGAACCAGGAATGAGTTATCCAGGCATTATCGATTGTTGGTTCGGAGAGACCGGGATCAGATATATTTTTTGAAAACCACTTCGAACCAACATATGCATACGAGTGGAAGGCATCTTGATGATATATTAAAGACAAAGTTCTTTGAAGTGCAAGGGCTACTTACTACTAATCTTGAGGGTGATTCCAAAATGATTGTAGTGGAAGTAGTGCCTTCGGTTTCGTTCAGACCTAGAACGAACTTGTATGGATGAATGCCGGCATTGCATTTCTGCTTAGAGGGCAGTGTTAGCATTCCAAGAGGGAAGTGCTAGGGGAAATGGTAAGAGTGTAGCCTCTTCGAGCCTCACGCTTGGGAAATGAATAAAGTAGGTACGTACTGCATGGCTATGTGGGTCGCTCCCATAAGGGTATGATCATGCCTAATCTAGTGTATATATTCATGTATGCTTCGGGGCCCATTATGGTTGTTTGATCTCAACCAATGGGATCATATTCAGTGCTACTCTAGAAGGGGGTAGTGTCAGTCCTGAGTAGCAGAGGTGCAATGTATTATAGCCTCCCGTACATTTTATCTAAAGGTGTACGGATTCGGTGGGTAGACCCTTACCCTTTCATAGTTGGAATCCATTCTTCAATATAAGCCTTCGGACTTGATTGTATATCTACTATGTTGGAATGTGAGGTGCAAACATTTCAGCTATATTCATTATTTACTTTAAACCCTAGACATTATTATACTATCAAGGGATTTTGATATAAAAGTGTTTTGGTTATTGTAAGGTAAAAACCTGTTGGTATTTATGTGCGGTGTGGTCTTACAAGATACCCTTTCATTTCAGTGGAGTTTTTAAAGTAATAATTCAGTTTTATGGAGTTTACTCACACCAGTCCCATGACTGACCCGAAGTTTATTTTCTTCCCCTAAACTCTTGGGTGCTCAAATTCGAATGGGCAGCCAAGTAGTTCAGGTTTCCCACGGATGCATTTTGGAGGAGTTTGGAGCATGAGGCTTCATCGATAGTTAGTTATTATCTTATTTCGTTGTGTTGTAGGTATGTTGTATTTGATATGTAGGGACAGGTTGTTATAACCGTCCTAGGTAGAATTTGTATTCTTATGACTCTGATGTATCATATTTGAAATGACATTGTAAATCATTTATGTTGATTAGTATATACTATCCCATAGCATTGTGAGATTCTGCGTTTGTGTAGTTTCTTCTGTTCTTTCTTCTTTCTTCACCCCTAACAATCTGTCTTTCCGGCACTTGGTTGTTTGGCACATGAATACCAAGGACGTGTTAGTGTCGACTTCTAATGGTCGAAAGGAAGGTCGTTACAATCATGGCCAGCCATATTTTCCTGCCTCTTGGTCCTCAAATCACTTCAAGCTAGATCAGATATTTAACATTTAATCAAATTTAAACGTACATCGATATTGTATATCGACAAGTGTATATTTGAATTTTATATACTCATTATTTTTAATGCTGATCAATAAGATACAAATAAAAATTTATAAATTTATAAAAATTATAGTAAATCATATTTTTAACATCTTGGTACAAAAAATGGAAGTCATATTGAGCAATAATTTCGCACGTGGAATTCGAATTAATTCAAACACGTCGATATCAAATCTGTTACATCAATTTCGATAGTTGAAATTTACGAGTTTATTCTCCCCAATGTTGCTTACTACATTCCAACTACACTGGCATTCCTTTTGAAAACACAACTACGACCGATGACCATATCTCTTTAGGTATGATTGTCAAAATCGTATTTCGATAACATACTTGGAATTTATTCCAAATTTAAGCATTGTGCCATACAGTAGAGTCTACACTCTTTATGGTGTATTGACAATTAAGGAAATTATTATTGTTAACAATTATTTTCTTAGCATTAATAAAAAAACCAAAAGCTTCTATTCTCTTTAATATGCGAGAATTCTTGTTAGGCATTCTAATGATTTTTGTCCATTTTAGACTAGGATAATTTCTTTTCATCTTGTATAATCGATATCCATGTTATAGCCTTTGGATCGTATATCATACTTATCTAACATTGATTAAATTTTGAGTTTAGGAAAATCATGCTCATAACATAAATTAGTCAATAATTGTTGGTCGCTCCCAAACTTCTTTGGAGTGATCCACAGAAGATCACTCATGATCAAATTTTAAGTGAAGCCTCTCGACTCACATAACCTGTCAAGACTTTGACCTAGGACATGCGAGGGTTTTTGTCAATTCATATCTTATATGATTTTGTAAGTAGTGCTTTAAATGAAATTAAATTTAATACATGTGCTTACTCTTAGATACGTATTACTTATAGAAAGAAGTTAACTCAACATCACTCATCATTAATCGTACTTTTTCTAACAAATTATGATTACTCCTTATCAGTATATTGTTATGTATCATAGGGATGAGTGACTTCGAGATTGAATATTATTCATTTTTGGTACTTTTGGAACTCTTTCTAATATACACACCATTCGATAAAATCGAATTATTGCATTCCTTTTGCATGTTATGTGATCTACTTCTGTTTTAAGATCTATGAAATTATTAAAGATATACTAATATATCAAATACACATGGTCATGTCTATGACAATTCATCGGTGAAGTTAATGAAGTAAGTGGATCCATTTTCGTATCAATAGGCCTTGAACATCATACATCTATATGTGTCAATCCAATGAGTTCGCTAACTCTTTTTCACTCCGACTTCATGGATGATTTGCCCTTAACCTTTTGAGATACATTTCATGAGTACTATATGATTCATGATTATATGATTAAAGGTTCATTTCTCAAAGATATGGCTTAGTCCATGATTCCAACTTAACTGTAGAATAAATACTTATGTATTTTCTATAGCTAATGCATAACTACTGTTACAAACACAAATATTATTATTATAATATATTTATTTTATAATGAATATTCATAATATTCCTATTAATTTTTAGACAATACTGAAAATAGTAATTATTTCACAAATAATACTTGGTATATATGCGAAGGCAATCTTTATCATTCACTAATTAGTGTCATATGATACGCTTCCACTATTTTTTCCATTACTATAACAGTGAATGAAATGCGAAGCTCCATTCAACCTATTTATTTCATCTACTATAACTAGTTTACAGTCGAGAGTTTCAGATCAAATATCTTGAACTTAAAGAAATAATACTTATAGAAAACAATTTTCTATAAAAAATACACTTAGAATATAAATTAGATTTCTCATTCCATATTAAGTATCACTAGTATTTTATATGATTCCCATTTTCGATGTTTCTTCATGAAGCAAAAGTGACCATTAACTCTCTTCATCTCAACTGTTTGCATTTTACATCCACTATCAAACATTTGCTTTCTTTTTCAAATGGTCGGACCATTCAAAAGAAACCCTTACTACAAGACTGCACCTTACTCTTTACAAAAGCACGTTCAAACATCCTTAACGTTTTATAGGTATCGAATAGGTTGCGTTTAAGTAAACTGATCAAAACTGACATTTTAATGATCGAATTCCTAAGTTGACCTATTAGTCCTAGGTCTTGTGTTGTTTTCAACACAAGAAGATTCTCGTTGAATTCAGTTGTATTGAACATATTATCTTGCATTATGGTTTACTTTCTCATTTTGAATGAACCAACTTCGTCGAGATTTTGTATATTTCGAATGTGATTGTTTACCATACAACTTTTGTATGTGGTCCAGTATGGATCAAATATCCATAGTCCTGTATTGCTTCAGACTTCAAAACTCACGGAAGTCAAAAATAGTCTTAGGAAAATAAATATTTAGGCGAACAAGCTATGAATGTATTAAATGGTTGTATAATTTTGCTTTTCATGGGCCTTAAAGCAACAATATGCAAAATGATTTATTGGTAAGTATTTATTCTTATATTTCTTTGTCAACCTTAATTCAATCCATTAGTATGTTTCAATTGATAAATAATTTTATCAATTAAAAAAGTTCTACTAATTTATTAAAGTATATAACTTTAATTTTGTATAGCATGTGTTCTTACAATATTAGAAATGTTAAATGTCATTTCATTCTTCTGGTAAGACTTCCACTATATTTTTATACTCTTCAAAACCCTAATAGCAATATAGAAATCATTTGACTTTTCTAGTAACCGTTAAAACTCGCTTACCATAGGATCCTGACCTTGAGTTTTCTCAACATATCATAGGCTTACAAGCGATGGATAATCTTTATCGGTTGTATCATATACAACTCCTATCCATGGTCTTTTCCCTAATCTCAATCTCGACCCAAATTTTTCTCAACAAATCAAGAGAGATTATTCATTTGTACTTATCATTTCGCAACGGCCTAAATATAATGCACATACCTTGAGTTTGCTTAACAAATACATACATGTATCTTACCTTGTCTCGGCAATATTTTTGTCATACTACACGTAATAGCCCTAGCTTTGGTTTTCTCAATAACAAGTGTTATGAGCGTAATTTATCAACATACAAATGATAGAGGGCAACTTATATTAAAAATTCGTAATCTTTTAATATATTTCGAGTGATATTGATTTAAGAAATAATGTATTTCTTATGAAATACCCTCGTGATTCAAGTGTTTGACGCATCTATAATCACGATATACATACCATACGTATTTATTTATCTAAAATTCTATTTGGGTTTATTTCAGTTCCACTTAAATTTAAGTTATACATGTAATCATATAAGTTCAACTTATTTATAACTATTATAGTTTAATTAACTTATATATCATTTATATGTATACTATTACTTAAATCATATTTATTTAATTTTAATTTTTAATTGAATTAATCAATTTAATTACATTAACTTTAAATTTTCAAAAATATTTCTTTATTCTTCTTAAACTATTTAAGAAGAGTATTTAACTATAACCTTTATAGTTTTACACACACACGCACTCGCGCGCACGTGCACACACATATATATTAATAAACTATATGTTTAATGATTATTCAATTAAACATTTTAATTAAATATTTAATAAATTAAAAAAAATTAGTTTATTTCTCAATTTTTTTTGAGAAAATCAAAACATTTTAATTATAACCTATAACCTTTATAGTTTTTATTTACATACATATCAGTATATATTTTTTAATTAAACAACATTTATTATTAATTATCAATCATATCATTTATTCAATCAAACATTTCAATTAAATATTTAATAAATTTTGAAAATTTCTTCTAATTTGCCTTAAACAGTTTGAATACAAATCTTTCAATTATAACCTTTATAGCTACGTATACTTATATAACTGTATGTATATATACATAATTAACTTCTAATTATTTATTTATTTAATTGATCAAATTAATTAAATATTCATAAAAGTTTCAGAAAATATTAAAATAGTTTCTCAAAACAGTTCTCAAAAGTTATAAATTAATTTTATAATATTTATAAAATTTCCTTTTATATTTTAAACTTAATATTTAATTATATTCTATATTTTACATTTTCAAATTTTAATTTTAAATTAGCTCAAGTCCCAAATAACTCTTGGTTTTATATCTGGGCTAACCATTTTGATTTACTTCATCCATTAGGCCTAGCCAATAATCAAGGAGGGATGATACTTTTTATTCAACCCCAAGTTTAGACACTACTATTCTAAACACCCATCAAGTAGAAAAGATTATTAATTGGCCCCTGATGTTGTCTAATTAGACAACATAGGCTATAGGCTCTACTCTAATACCATTGAAGGAATCCAATCTTTTACGCAGTAAGTGAAATGGGAATTTTTTTCCCTATTTGGATCTTAATGGGCATATGTAATCAATTAACTAACATTAAATGTAATCTATTTATTAAAATAAAATTATATTTTATTTTAAAATATTTTATTTTTAATTAATTAATCATATTAATTAATTTAATTTAATGTTTATTTAAATATATCATATAAATATTCATTACATTACATGGCAACAAATGATAAACATGTGTATAACTATACAGACACATATAGAAATTGGGATTTATATTTATTGTATATGCATATATATTATACTTACATATACATAAATTGTTAGCACCAAAATTGGTCACCAACCTCGTTGAGAAAGATTGTGTAGAGATATAAGTGATGAAAATAAATTAAACAAGGAAGAATATGCTAATTCAAATGCAGAAAGTAAGAACACCGGATTTATAGTGGTTCAGCGTAATTGCCTACGTCCACTTTGAGATTAAACTTTATTGATCTTCTTAATGATTTATTACAAATACAATTCGTAGATCAAATGCTTGAATGAAGTTGCTAAGTAAAGAAGATGAGTCTGAAAAATGGCAGAGTCTCCCGGTGTTCCCGAAAAAAGGTCCTTTTCACTGTGCCCCTGCCCCTCTATTTATAGACAAAGATGGGTTGGACTTCCCAGGTGGGCTCGGCAGCCGAACACTCTGGCCCAAATACAGTGGTCGCCGTATGACGAACCAGATAGGCCGAACACAATGATGCCGAACCACCTTCTCTATGCCGAACGATATGCTTGCTGCGTGGGAAGAGTGGAACGAATGTCAGTCGAAGCCGAATGTGCCTTTGGCCGAACGAAGCGCTTGATCGAATGTTGTCTCTGGCCGAACGATGGTTCTGGCCGAACGATAGCTTTTGACGAACAATACAGCCACGCCGAGCAGTCGTATACGCCGAACGCCCTCTGATGCCGAGTACTCCTGGATGCCGAGTGCTCCAAGATGCCGAGTACTCCCTGATGCCGAGTGCTCCCTGATGCCGAGTGCTCCTGGATGCCGAGTGCTCCTGGATGCCGAGTGCTCCTGGATGTCGAGTACTCCTGGATGCCGAGTACTCCCTGATGCCGAGTGCTCCTGGATGCCGAGTACTCCTGGATGCCGAGTACTACTAGATGCCGAGCACTCGCCAATGCCGAGTACTACTAGATGCCGATGCCGAGTACTCAGTTGCCTAGTCAAATCTCCAGGAAACACTTGCCCCCCAAAGTGTATTACGTGACTGAATCGTGATACGCTTTGATTCGTGTAACCTTCATGTCCCGTTTCAAATCCTTGACTAACTTCGAATGGAGATGCATTTTTGAGAATGTCAGCAGTTGAGGCGTGTGCCGAGCGTGGTGTAAATGCCGAACGATGCACTGGAAGCCGAGCGCTCTTCAATTACCGAACGTCATTGTATGCCGATGCCGAACGATGTGACTTTGACCGGTTCCACCGGAAGTAGCCTTTTCGACTTCTTCTTTTTCCCTATAAAAGCCGGCACCTCCTTCTCTCTTCCCTTTTATACTTCCAACACCTCTGCCTTGCACCTGCCAAAGTTCCCAGTTAACATTCTCCAACTATTCGTCGACTTCTCCCAAACCTTCATCCTATCAACTAGGTACCTTCTCTTCCACCTAAACATGGTCTTTACACTCGAACTCCCTAATTGATGGGGTAGGTCGAGCCTTGATTAAAAGTTGCCAGTGTCACGTGATGAGGGTGGACGGAGACGAGCTTTCTAGGAAGCTTGTTGGTAGATGTATTGTGGTTCGGCATAAATCTTTTATGCCGAACGAGATTGGTGGAGGAAAGAGCATAGGAGAAGTAGGAGATGATTAGGGACATCAAGCGGTATGGTCTGGTATGACTTGCCAAACGATTTGCCCTCGTGGTTCGGTGTGGATGGAGGAAGAGATGAGGCCACCGTTAAGGACAGCGTGCCGATGATCGTCTCAGCCGAACAGTCACAAACGCCGTATCATACTTAGGCTAAAACATGCCGAACAAAACGAGGCCGAACACGACTTACATGCCAAACAACAACTTAGCTGAACCAAAATTTAGCCGAACAAAGACTTAGCCGAACAATGACTTATCCGAACAAAGACTTAGCCGAACAATGAATTAGCCGATCAAAGACTTAGCCGAACAATGACTTAGCCGAACAAAGACTTAGCCGAACAATGACTTAGCCGATCAAAGACTTAGCCGAACAATGACTTAGCCGAACAATGACTTAGCCAAACAAAGACTTAGCCGAACAAAGACTTAGCCGAACAATGACTTAGCCGAACAAAGACTTAGCCGAACAATGACTTAGCCGAACAGAGACTTAGCCGAACAATGACTTAGCCGAACAAAGACTTAGCCGAACAATGACTTAGCCAAACAAAGACTTTAGCCGACTAATCGCAAATGCTGAACACTTATTAACTATATCTACTCGTATAGCAAAACAAGAAACAGGACCCAAGCATACTAGCATATGTGAAGCCGACCCGGATCACTAACTTCCTAGCTTCAGTAAACATAAATCTGAACTTAGATTATCATACGTTTTCTGGATCTAGAATTGCAATCACCAAAAGGCAGGCTTTTGAGGACGGTCAACGATGACGGTCTTCGAAGGCGATGACTTGACGCTCAGTTTTATATCAATAACTTTGCGACCTTCAAACTTTCAACGCTTTTACACGATTGCTTGCACTAGTTCACACACCACATGGGGGGAATATTCGTGTTGTCAATTCTAACGTTGAACATTTTTCAAGTATAGTTTTCACAGGTACTTAGACAGATTCATTATTTATTGGGGATGTCTAAGAAGTCTAGCTCCGCCACTATATCTAATAGGCCTGGGCCGTCATCAAGGCAAGAAGCCGCTGATACTTCAAATCCATCGACTTCCCCTACTCATAACTTAGCACCCGATGCCCTGGAGGCAACAATTCTCTTAGACAATCTGATTGACTCACAAGCTTCGAAGATCAATGAAGCCGAACTTCGACGAATATGTTCCATCCATAGGATTCCTTTCGCCGATGTGTTAGTCCCGTCGCGTTACGATTGTCCTCACCTGCCCCCAGTTGGATATACCACCTACAACAAGTTTATGTGTTGGATGGGCAGCGTGCCTCCATTCAATTTATTTCTTCGGGACGTGTTGCAGTACATAGACATCGCCCTGTCGCAGCTGCATCCAAATGGTCATGCGTTTATATACGGGACCTACCTACTCTTCATGGCCGTCTTCTCTAGGCCTCCAACTTCTGACGACGTCAGATACATTTATATGATCAAGAAATGGAAAGACAACCCTTCCTTCATGTTCCTCGAGCCGTGCCACAAATGCCAAATCTTGACAGGAGCATGCAGTAAATTCGCCCTGTACAAGCAGGAATGGTTCTACGTGCGTTGCCCTCCTGGTTTTGCGAGGAGATGGGTTGAAGGCAGTAAGTCTCTTCGCTGAGTCATCACTCGTGTTTAATTGGAGTTATGCTTTTCCTAACTCCTCGTTTCATCTTTTCAGGTATCAACCCGCGTCCGGAGGGCCGAGGATATTCTGAGGCCGTTGAAGCCATTAGAGCCCTTCCTGCCGAGGAGCGAGACATCCGAACCATCATTTCAAATGAATCATTGTCGAGGTTCGGCTTGCTAGCCCCTGGTCGTCGGATTAGCCTCCCGGAGGGTGTCTCCATTCCCAAGCCAGCATCCGGTAAAGGGAAAAAACAAGCTGGATCGTCATCGCGCCACACTCCCGATGCGCACGAAGAGGGTGAGCACAAAGAGGATGAAGCTCCTGAGACTCAAGGCGAGAATGTGGGTCTCGCTTGGAATCCGGCGGTCGAAGTTCACGATATTGAAACGTCATCCTTCCCTTCGAAGGGAAAGAAAAAGTTAAAATACAAGATACGGAAGGAGAAAGTTGGCGGAACTTCAAAAGTTACGCTTATCCCGCAAGAGAAAGAGGCTTCCTCACAGCACATGGAAAGTTCTCTAAGGGGTTTGTCGAATCTTTCCATCCCCGACGATATACTTAATTACGGGTTTGACGATCCTGAAGCTCTCAAGTTTTCGTCGCCCGCTAGAGGCAATGTGGGAGTTCAACTCCCAGTCCAGGGAGATAATACTCCGATTAGTAAAGACAAAAGAACTGGTCTGTCGGGGGGAACACTAGGACACACATGCACATACGCATTCCATCATACACTTCAAATCTTTTCTTATTTCCCAGATTTTTCTTAACTCGTTGTTATCTTTATTCTTTGTAGGTGACATGGGGCGCTCCCACGGACTTGATCGTCTTCACATTTCTTCCATATTTCATCATTCCGGACGAGATTTAGGTTCGGGCAGACGCAAGGACAGAGATGATTATGAAGATCGAGACAACCGTCCCCGTGATTCGTCTTATCGTAAGAAGGCATATTCCCAATCTTCACAGTCCCGTGATCTCCTCCTCAAACTGAGACAGATAAAGAGACAGAGAAAGGGTCCCAACCCGATGTCTCCCGGGAACAACATTCCGGCTCGTCGAGTACAAGGCAAATTCGGGAGCATCGGAAAAGATCAGAATTTTCAAAGCCTCCTCCCCCTATTCCTACGGCTGACCCAACCATAGCGGAGAAGATGGTCGAACTCAAGGCCAAATTCCCAAAAATCTGCTTCGACGGTCTGAAATTTCTCCCAGCTATTCACCACATCCCTGGGCATGTTAAACAAAGCGCTCTTGCCTGCAATAACGACGTCTATGTTCAACATGACGCGTTTTCCCATCTAGTCGAGAAGGTCTCTGAGGTATCTATTGAGCGACAGCATGAAATTGATCGTTTGAAGTTAGAAGCTAGCTTTGACAAAGACATTATCAAGGGTCAAGATGAAGAGCTTGCTTCATATAAGTCGAAACTTGAAGCCGCTGAGCAAAGTGCAAAAGATACCGCTGAGGCACTCACTCGTTTGGAGACAACCCACAAGAAGGAACTCGATGAAGCAGTCCAGCGCAGCGGTGCCCTTGCCTTAGAAAAAGATTCCATCCAAAAAGAAAGGGACGCGCTTGCCATACAAGTCAAAGAGTTGAAAGAATTACTCTCCAAAGAGAAAGAGGATAAAGTAGTCGCTCAAAAAGAGTCACAACGATATTGTGATGAAATCGTTACTACACGGCTCTTGAAAACGAAGCTCGATGATGAACTTGCTTGGGTTGAAAAAATGAAAGATGAAGCCCGTGAGGAGGGCAAAAGAAAAGCTGCGGAGGAGATTGACTCTCGTCTCGAGGGGGCCGCAGAGGCCGGCAGGGAAGAGGTCAAGTGCATGTTTGACCCGTTGATTGCTGAGTATGGAGCCCGTGTCCTTATGCACCGCGACTTGACATTCTTGGGCGAGGGCTACCTCGAATCCCTAGCTGAGGCCTGGGAAACTTTAGTGAAGATAAGGAAAATCGAGTCGGGCTTTGAGGAAGTCGATGAGGATGCCCTGGTGAAGGAGTTTCTTAGAGGGAACGAGCCAGCGGATTTATCAGCAGCTTTTGCGCTTTATAGCAAAGGCTCTCCCCTTCCAAAAGAGAAAAGTGACGAAGCTGGCCCATCTAGGGCTAAGACTATGGCTCCTCATACTGCTGCTCCTCCTCCTGCTCAACCGGCCGATCGGCCGACACTTGACCCATTCGAGCAGCATGCCGGCTACGATCCTAAAGATCCCGGGCTCGGCGTTCATGTGCTATCTCATATTCTGGAGGGTTAAACTCCACGCGCAACTGATAGTCAGCCAGAACCCGGTAGGAAACTCTTCCTTTTTAGAAGTTAAAAGATCTGTTACTTTCCAGCAGTGGTTATTTGTTCTAACATTCATTCTTTATGTTTTCATGCAGGCTGCTCTGACCCCGAGCCAACTCCGAGGAGCGATGACGCCAAGGAGGAGGCAGTGAAAACAAGCGATGTTGCTCATGCGGGAGTCACTCCCGGCCCTGACGCTCAAGTGATCGGGGCGCTAGATGATGATAAGCTTGACATCTCATCTCCCGCCGAAGGGAGTGATGAAATCGAAATCACCGGCGCCTCTGAACATACCTCGAAGATGATCATGAAAGAGCGTCTTACCGAAGAGGAGAAGAAAAAGGTCGAGGTCAAAGTTGAGCCTGAAATACTGGAACTCACCGACCCGCGGAACAGACCTTTGAAGATCATTCTCCCGGGCAAGTTCAAACCTCTGGATGTCCCCTCTCCTACTCCTGACTCTGCTTCTTTAGCAAGCAAGAAATCCAAGAAGAAGCGTGAGGGAGAGGAGTCATCGGAAAAAACAAAAGAAGACAAGAAGAAGAAACCGAAGAAATAGTTGCTATACTCGTTCAACGAGTTTTTCTTTGCTTAAGTCTTGTAACTACTTCTATCTTTTGTTTCCGTAGTTTGTGTAGATGGGTTCTTGACTCCAAGTTTTGGAGGGATGCCTGTGTAACCTCATTTTGGACTATTAAATAAAGTTTAGTTCCTTAGTCGTTTGAATGACTCTCTTACTTTTTTGGCTTTCTGAATAATTGTGGTCAAAACTCAAGCGCTTATGAGTTGTATATTTCCCCGTCCATTCTCGTGTTGCTCGAACATTCTTCAGAGCGGCATACTCCTTGTTCTATACCTCTTGAATACTTAGAATTTTTTCTAAATTCGCGTTCCAGGGACTTATAATAAGTTGACCCGTATTCAGGGGATTCAGAGGTTGAGATCGTTTATACTCTAGTCCGCACTTCGGGGACTTAGAGTACTCCGTTCCGCGCTCAGGGGACTCGGAGATTGAAGTCGTTTATACTCTAGTCCGCGCTCCGGGGACTTAGAGTACTCTGGTCCGCGCTCAGGGGACTTAGAGATTGAAGTCGTTTACACTCTAGTCCGCGCTCCGGGGGCTTAGAGTACTCCGGTCCGTGCTCTGGGGACTTGGAGATTGCAGTCGTTTATACTCTAGTCCGCGCTCCGGGGACTTAGAGTACTCCGGTCCGCACACTGGGGACTCGGAGATTGAAATCGTTTATACTCTAGTCCGCGCTCCGGGGACTTAGAGTACTTCGGTCTGCACTTTGGGGACTCGGAGATTGAAATCGTTTATACTCTAGTCTGCGCTCCGGGGACTTAGAGTACTCCGGTCCGCACTCTGAGGACTCGGAGATTGAAATCGTTTATACTCTAGTCCGCGCTCTGGGGACTTTAGAGTACTTCGGTCCTCACTTTGGGGACTCGGAGATCGAGATCGTCTATACTCCAGTCCGCGCTCCGGGGACTTAGAGTACTCCGGTCCGCACTTTGGGGACTCGGAGATTGAAATCGTTTATACTCTAGTCCGCGCTCTGGGGACTTAGAGTACTCCAGTCCGCACTCTGGGGACTCAGAGATTGAGATCGTCTATACTCCAGTCCGCGCTCCGGGGACTTAGAGTATTCCGGTCCGCACTCTGGGGACTCGGAGATTGAAATTGTTTATATGGGTTTGCACATCATACAAAACAACGTGCTCTAGTAGTTCATCACCCGATTATGAGATATAGAAGCGTTAATAATTCATGAAAAATACGGCTTCAAGCCTTTATTAATGAAAAACAACTAAACCGCCTGATTACATGGCTGAAAGGAAAATAAGTTATGACTGAATGGAAACATACAGGAAATAACCGTGCCTAAAACAAGAAAGAAACATACTAAATGTAATAATGTCGCAAATGTTCACTGTTCCATGCTCGGGGGAGTGTCATGCCATCAACGGTCGCTAGCTTGAATGTTCCCTCTCTAAGCTTCCGTTCAATGGCGTACGGACCTTCCCAACTGGGATTCATACGCGACGGTACTGGGAAAACTCGTTTCAAAACGAGATCACCCACATCAAAAATCCTTGGGCGGACTCTGTCGTCGTAGTAACGCTTGACTCGGTGCCTATGTGCTGCCGCCCTTAATTCAGCCTCTTCACTTTTTCATCGATGCAGTCCAGTGATTCCAACAAGAGGTCCTGATTCATCTTGGGATCATAATATGTCACTCGGTGCGATGGAACTTCAAGTTCCATGGGTATAACGGCTTCAGAGCCGTATGCCAAGGCAAATGGAGTGTGGCCGGTCGTGGACTTGTGGGTAGTTCTATAAGCCCATAATGCCGTCGGGAGCTCATCTACCCACTTGCCTCCGACCTTCTCCAGGCGCTTCTTCAGTATCGACTTGATTATTTTGTTAACGGCCTCGACTTGTCCGTTAGCTTTTGGGAGTGCAACGGCGGCGAGTTTCTTCTCTATGCCATACTTTAAACAGAACTCTTTGAATTCTCTGCTTTCAAATTGCGTCCCGTTGTCCGTAATGATGGTGCGAGGGAGGCCAAAGCGGCATATAATGTTTTGTACAACGAAGTTAATGACCTTCTTAGAGGTGATTGTGGCTAAAGCTCTGCCTTAGCCCATTTTGTGAAGTAGTCGACCGCAACTATCGCGTATTTTGCACCACCTTTGGATATAGGCAAAGAGCCGATTATGTCGATTCCCCAGATTGCGAATGGCCAGGGACTAACCATTTGTGTGAGTTCAGTTGACGGAGTCCTCGGGACTTTTGCATATCTTTGACACTTGTCACATTTCCTTGCGTAGTCTGCAGCGTCCCGATTTACGGTCGGCCAGTAATATCCATAGCGGAGGATCTTTTTTGCTAGCGTTTGCCCCCCAGTATGGTCACCGCATTCTCCCTCATGTACCTCCTTCAAGACCCGTTTGGTCTCATCATGAGCGATGCACCGTAATAAGGGGACTGAGAACCCCTTTCTATACTTTAATCCATCATGCATCACGTATCGCGCGGCCTTTCGAAGGACCTGTTGTCTTTCGCTCCTTTTTTCTGGTAAAGCCCCGGTTGTTAGGTATAATTTGAACGGGGTTATCCACGATTCCCTCTCGATTCCTGTTTCCAACACAAAATCAACTTTCATTGCGTCTATACTTGGGGCATGCAATGCCTCAACGGGAAACAGTCCCATTTGCTGAGCGTCGCCAGTGCTAGCAAATTTAGCCAATGAGTCGGCTTCTTTATTCTGTTCGTGCGGGACATGCGAAATATCATAACGCTCAAGGTTTGATATCAGTTCTTGAACCAGAACGAGATACGGAGCCAGCCTCTGTCCCTTTGCTTGGTAATCTCCCCACACTTGGTAGACCACCAACTGCGAGTCACAAAAGATTTCAACTGATTTGACTTCGAGTTCTCCAATGAGTTTTAAACCAGCAATTAGTGCTTCATATTCTGCTTCGTTATTTGTAGCCGGGACATCGAGCTTCAGAGCATAACAAACCGATCAATTTTCCGGAGTTACAAGAACTATGCCCGCGCCGGAGCAACGGTCATTTGATGCTCCATCTGTGTATAATTTCCACCGAACGGGGGGAACGACATTGCGATTGTCTGGTTCGTCAAATAAAGTGAACTCAGCGATGAAATCTGCTAACGCTTGCCCTTGTATGGCCCTTCATGGCAAGTAGGCGATATCGAACTGGCTCAACTCGATGTTCCATTTTAACAATCTTCCAGAAGTTTCCGGTCGTTGGAGTACCTATCGTAGGGGTTGATCGGTATAAACACTGATTGAGTGTGCTTGAAAGTATGGGTGCAGCTTACGTGATGCAATCACCAAGCAATAGGCCAATTTCTCGATTTTAGGGTAATTTCTTTCTTCCCCCGTTAAACGCTTGCTAACGTAATACACCGGCTTTTGGATTCAGTCCTCCTCGCGGACCAAAGTCGTACTTATAGCATGTTGGGATACGACCAAGTACACGTACATCATCTCATGGTCTATCGGTTTTGACAGCATTGGAGGACTCTCCAGATGCCTCACCAGATCCCGGAATGCTTCCTTACAATTGGATGTCCATTCGAAATTCCTCTTCCCTTTCTTTATTATATCAAAGAAAGGGATGCACTTGTCCGTGGCCCTAGATATGAATCGGCTCAGCGCAGCTACTTTTCCATTCAAGCTCTGTACCTGTTTTATAGTTCTGGGCACTTGCACATCACGAATAGCTTGAATCTTTTCTGGGTTAGCTTCAATTCCCCTAGCATTGACGATTAATCCCAAAAACTTTCCCGACGCAACGCCGAAGGAACACTTCAGAGGGTTGATCTTCATCCCATAATATCTGAGTATGTCGAACATTTCAGCCAAGTCTCGAATGTGGTCGCTTGACTGTCGTGACTTCACGAGCATGTCATCCACATAGACTTCCATCATTCTACCAAGATGGTCCTTAAACATTCGATTCACCAAACGCTAATAAGTCGCTCCTGCATTTTTCAGCCCGAAGGGCATTACTACATAGCAATATAGCCCGACATCTGTGACGAAGCTGGTGTGTTCTTGGTCCGGAATATGCATCGGGGTCTGGTTGTAACCCGAGTATGCATCCATGAATGATAGCAGTTCGTGTCCTACAATAGGCAACGGGAAACTGTCCTTGGGGCACGCTTTGTTCAGGTCGGAATAATCTACGCAAGTTCTCCATTTTCCATTCGCCTTTTTTACCAACACGGGATTCGATACCCATTCAGGGTAGAGGGCGTCGCGGACGAACCCATTGGCTTTGAGTTTGTCCACTTCCTCTCTGAGAGCGGTGGACCTCTCTGGGTCCATTCCTCTCATTTTTTGTTTAACTGGGACGTGTTTCGGGTCTATGTTCAACATATGACTCGTAATGGCGGGAGAAATCCCACACATATCAGCATGCACCCAGGCGAAAACATCAAGATTTTCCCGGAGGAAATCACTAAGGTCTTCAGTCATTGCGGGGCCGAGTTGTGATCCGATCTTCAGTACTCGCGATGGATCGTCTCGGCTGACCGAAATGTCAATCGTTAATTCAGCTGGTGCTGCCTTTTCTTCCCTGGGTTTCTCATCGTCATCTCTCAGATCTATGTCTCTGAAGATTTGAGAATTATTCCCGAGCCAGGGCTCGGGCACTACTTGTTAATCATCATTATTAAGGATGCGGACAGGAACGTCCACAACCTTTCCTTTCTCCCTCCGATGGGCCTCTCTGAGCTCTGCCACATAACATGCTCGACCGGTCGCCTGGTCGCCATGAACAACTCCTACTCCTTTGTCAGTCGGGAATTTCAAAGTCAAGCACCACGGGGCTAATGCCGCCCTAAACTCAGCCAGGGCCGGTCGACCCAAGAAAACATTATACGGAGAATCCACATCCAAAACTACGAAGGGTATGATTCGCACCCTCTGACGTTTGCCTTGTCCCAGTTCAACTGGTAACTCGACATACCCCATAGCATCGGTCGCTGCGCCATTAAAGCCGTGTATACGGGCTTTGGACGGTTTCAAGTCCTTTGTTTCCATTTTCATCTGGTCATAAGCCTTCTTGAAGATGATGTTGACAAAACTTCCACAATCAATCAGAATCCTTTTCACATAAGCCAGTCCGATCGTCGCAGATATGACCATCGGGTCGATGGTTGGGGCCTCCACTTGGTCAGCATCTCTGTTTCTGAACACTATATCGTCTGTCATCATGCGCAGCTGCTTAGCAGGGGCCCCATCCTCCGTGTTCGAACAACATTCGAAATCTGCATGCTTTAGGGCACTAGCGTACCGCTCCATCTCCTGCCAGTTCTTATCTGCTGGGTGTGGTCCGCCGATGATCGTGTTTATAACCAGTCTGCCCACAGTCCGGGCAGGCTCATCGGGATGACGCGGAACTGGAGCACAACCTGGGTTGGATGTTCCCTGTCCTCCTTCCTGAGGGCCCTTCACAATTTACTGTAATTTCTTCTGCCTGATCAACTTCTCTATGGCATCGTGTAGGTGTCTGCACTCTTCCGTATTGTGCCCGTAGGTCTCATGGAAGCGGCAGTATTTTCCAGTCCGTTTCTGTTCCTCGGTTGACTCTTTTGGACGTGGCTTTCTGTACTGAAAGGTATTGCAAGTTGAGAGGTAAATATTCTCAAGAGATGCATTCAGCGGGGTATACTCGTTGTAGCTCGGGATTCTCGACTTCCACTTCCCCGCTTCTCTCTTCTTCCCTTGATTTCTTCCTCCGGACTCCTTAGGCTGTCCAGGCTTGTTCTGGACATTGACTTGTACCTTTCCTGTGTTGTCTCCGTACTGCTTCACATCAATGTTGCTTTTCACGAATTCTTGGACAGGTCCTGGTGCCTTATCTCGCCTTACCAACCTAGCTTCCTCTCTTCTTATGAACTGATGTGCCTTTGAGTAAAAACGTTCTAGTGTGGTCGGAGGTTTTCCTGCCAACCAGTCTCCAAATTCAGAATCCGGATCCACACCTCTCATTACAGCCATTAGAATTGCATGATCATTGGGATTACTGACTTCAGTTATCGCAACATGGAATCTTTGTAAATATTCCTTCAATGACTCCCCAGGATTTTGGATTACACTTGACAGAGACATTACGTCCTTTGGACGAGTAGTGTGTATTCTGAACTGCTCAATAAACTTCTTTGCCAACTCCTCGAAATTGGATACGGACCGCGGAGGAAGTCGGGTAAACCACATAGTAGCGATCCCAGATAGAGTGATCGGAAAGCATTTACACTTGGATGCATCATTTGCTCTAGCTGAATCCATCATCCATTCGTACCTCATGACATGTTGTCTAGGGTTAGTCTTTCCCTTATACGCAGGAATAGTTGGCATACTAAACTTTCTGGGGTACGCCGCCTGCAGCACAACATCTGTGAACGGAGTATGACTCCTTGATACTCCCCAATCGTCATTCGATAAGCCCTGATTTTCTTTCATCAATTGCCTGACCATGGCTATCAGATCTGGTGTCTGTATGGAAGGTGGGAGGTTAGAGTCTGTTCTATGCGACTGTCCATGCTGATGCCTCCTCTCCTGGCGATCTGCCAAACGTGCATCTTGAGGTTCGACATCGTTAGCGTTTTGATGGTCTGGGCCTCCAGCCTCCACCTGCACTCCAGTTCCTAAGTTTCCAGCTCCGGTTTGGTCACGGTCTCCAGCTGTCTGAACGGCAGCACCTGTCCGCGCAGCTTCAGTCTTACGGCGTCTACACCTGGGAGGTTCATCAGAGGAAGTTGAGCTTTCGGATGAGGAGTAAGGAGCGGGATTGCCCCCAGCATTCTGTTGTTGCTGTTGAGTAAGTTGTGCCATCAGGTTGGCGTTATCTTGCATCTGCTCTCCTAGTTGTCTCCTGCTTTCCCTGAGTTCTCTCATTAAGTCGTTGAACTCTATTCTGGTGACAACTGGAGTCTGGTCCTGGGCGGCAATTCCTACACCCGGAATCGCTGGCTGATTGCTAGGTCCTGCTTGTTGTACGCTAGCAGTCTCATGGGCATCCGCATTATGAGAAGCTGACCTGGTACGTGGTCTTGCCATCGTAGAGTTATTGGTAGGAACTCTGAGTAGAATCAACGGATGTCCTATCAATGGGTCGGATCTTCTTCGGGGGATTTGTTCAATCCAGTAGCTTCAAAGCAGATCCTTGAGGTTTGAGAATTCAATTCTCAGTGAAAGCACCAAAGTGTTAGCACCAAAATTGGTCACTAACCTTGTTGAGAAAGATTGTGTAGAGATATAAGTGATGAAAATAAATTAAACAAGGAAGAATATGCTAATTCAAATGCAGAAAGTAAGAACACTGGATTTATAGTGGTTCAACGTAATTGCCTACGTCCACTTTGAGATTAAACTTTATTGATCTTCTTAATGATTGATTACAAATACAATTCGTAGATCAAATGCTTGAATGAAGTTGCTAAGTAAAGAAGATGAGTTTGAAAAATGGAAGAGTCTCCCCGGTGTTCTAAAAAAAAGGTCCTTTTCACTGTGCTCATGCCCCTCTATTTATAAACAAAGATGGGTTGGACTTCCCAGGTGGGCTCGGCAGCCGAACACTCTGGCCCAAATACAGTGGTCGCCGTATGCCGAACCAGATAGGCCGAACACAATGATGTCGAACCACCTTCTCTATGCCGAACGATATGCTTGCTGCGTGGGAAGAGTGGAACGAATGTCAGTCGAAGCCGAATGTGCCTCTGGCCGAACGAAGCGCTTGATCGAACGTTGTCTCTGGCCGAATGATGGTTCTGGCCGAACGATAGCTTTTGACGAACAATACAGCCACGCCGAGCAGTCGTATACGCCGAATGCCCTCTGATGCCGAGTACTCCTAGATGCCGAGTGCTCCTGGATGCCGAGTTGTAACGACCCAGAATTTATATTAATTAAAACTTGAATATTTAATTGATTTTACATATTAATAGGTAGAATTAATAAGTCGAATAATTTAAAATTTGAATATCTGAATTTAATTGAATAATTAAATCAATAATTTAATAGTGAAATTCCAGAAATAATTGAAATCTGGATTAAATGTGAATGAAAATGATTTATAAAGTTATATTAAATCATATTGAAGTTATAATGATGTTATAGAACTTTTAAAATTGAATTTAAAGTTAAATTGTGAAAATTGAATATTTTAATATTTAATCGACTAGTGAAATTAGCCATTTTTCGAACAGTCTCAGAATTGGACGAAACTAGTTCCATTGGATCTGTAATAGTTTGTTATTATCGGATTTCAATTTTCATAGCAATCGGAGTTGTCGTTTGACCGTGGCAGCTTGAAACGCATCGAAATTGTTTTAATTTTAATTCGGCGAGTTAAAATAGTCATTTTTCAAAAAGTCTCGGATTTTGACGAAACCAGTTTCATCGGATCCGTAATGTTAAATTATTGTATGATTTCAAATTTCGTGTCAATTGAATTTACCGTTGGTCCGGGGCAAGCGGAAACGCATCGAAATCGGTTTAAATCGGTTTAATTTAAAATCGATCGTTTTTCTCTGTATCTCGCACAGATGACTGAATTAGCTCCCGAAACACGTTCCATTGCGTTCGGAACGCGGGGTAAACCTTAGAAACGTCAGCCGGCACGCTCGATTTGGAGTTTGAAAATTTTCAAGATGAATAGTGTTTCGATATTTTCTATAAAAGCCCCTTATTTTCTCATTTTTGCAAAATAATCAAAACCCTAGGGTTTCAATTTAGAGCCGCCACCCTATATTCGAACGGCCAGAAAACATTCGTCTTCTCCCCTCAAAATCTCCAAATCCGATCATCAATTCGAGAAGTTGTCAACTAGGAAAACGTAGAGGGCAGTGTGTTCTATCAGATCAACGGTCAAGATCGTCTAAAGTGCATTAGATCGATGGCAAAATGAGCTCGAACCTAGCACGTTCGCATGCAATTCTAGGGGGCTAGAGTGAGCCGAGCTTCAAGCCTATGTGGCCGATGATGGAGTTTGCGAAGGCGTTTCGAGTGGGGGTACTTGATCGGAGCGAAGTCAAACGGAAGTGGCTCGAAAATTTAAACCCTAGTGGCGGCTTGGGTTCGTGATTTGCGCGTTGCCTGTAGGAGGAAGGAAGATGGAGGACGGCACTGATTTGATGAAGAGGATCAAGGACCCGGAGGTGTTGAGTATAATAAAATAAAATAAAAGTTGAAATTGATTTGTATATTAATTCGTTCAATATTTAAAACGCTGTAACTTCTTACTACGGGGTCGAAAAATTATGAAACTTTTTGCGTTGGAATCGTTTCGACGAGCTCTTCGCAATGGAACTAGATTGGAAGTGATTGGAGTCAGTGAAAATTTTGGGTAAAATTAAACGTCTGTTTAATTTTATTCGAAATAAAACGCTACAAATTTCTATCAGAAAATCAAGGTGAGAACTTCTCACTCAATCGAATAGTTTCGATTTAAATTTTAAATAGTTATATTTAAAATTGTTGATTGTATGTCTGAATGATGATTGTTATCTATTGATTGTTAAAATAGACATTATACACCGTTAGTAAGCGGAGGTTATTTATTAAAAACATATACCGCGAATATTTCACCGTAAAGCGAAATTGGTATTATATATGTATATAGCAATATATATATATTGGAATATATATATATATATATATATATTGATGTTGTTGATTTTCCCGCATTGTATAGCGGATGAGACCCTATTGCGCCGCATAATAGCGGATAATATTTATTAATCCCATATACCGCGATAATCCCGTACTGGAACGGAATTGGTATTGTGCTAACATCTATGGATGCAGGGAACAGGTTGGAGGGATCCGACTGGATTCCTCATCGTATTGATTTCTTTACAGATATTGTGATATATTCTGTTATCATATGATGATATATGATGTTTGTTTGTCGTGATTGATGGTTGGTGCTGTTGCATCATCGGATCCATTTTTGAAGTTTAAAAATAACGATTTTGATTTTAAATTGGGATTTTTGAATTATTATGAACGATTTATATAAAAGATGTACAAAATTGATATTTTATAAATTAAAAATACTGGATTTATAAAACGAGTTTTTATAAGTGTTAAAATGGAAAAAAAATGGATTTCATAAGTGAACAGAATTTATGGATTTATAAATGGTGAAGTTATTAAATGAATAGATTTTGTAGAATAGAAGATTTATAAGTAATTATCTTATAAATCAGATTTTGGCATTTAAATGAGATATGAATGGAATTTGTTAATAAAGAGATTTATAAGTTGAAGTTTTATAAATAGAAATGGGATTTATAAACATTGTTTGTAAACCCGAAACCAATTGAATTTGATAAATTAAACATAGAAGTTTAATAAAGGTGATATATTCGTGATTTTGGACAGTGAATTATCCTTTAAGTTAAATGTTGTAAATAATAAGAGTTTGGTTGGGGATTTTATTCACGATTTTGGACAGTGGATAATTCTTTAAATAAAATGTGTAGAAATATTGAAATTGGTCAATGAAGTATATCCATGATTTTGGACGTTGAATAATATATTGAAAAGAAATATTTGAAAGTGATATTTGAAATAGAATCAAAACAATTTAAAGATGTTTTGTTTTAAAATGTATTAAGTATCGAATACGTAGATTTCAACATTCATTGTTGAAATAGACATTTTCGAGAAATAAGGAAATAGTGGACTATAACACTGTTGTTATAGTAAATGATTTTCGAAAAGAAATGTTTTATATAGTATTGGGGTTTATATATCTATCTAAATTTCGAATCCCTATACTAGTGATTTTGAGTTGTCGTAAAGATGTTTTATGTAACATTCGTTTTGACTCAAATAAAATTTGTGAAAAAGAGAATGATTTCCTTAAAGAATGAAATATATACTTAATTTTGATTTAAGTATATCGAATATTTTCCAAGTGTTGAAAATAAATGATTTGTGAATTACTTATTTTTAAATAAGTATGGAAATGCTTTTCCAATATGAAATGAAAGGTTTGAAATTTTATCTTTTAAAGATAAATTGAAAGTGAATAATTGAAATTCGTTTCAAATGGTTAAGTGTGGAAAATTTTATATCTTGTAAAGATATTTTTGGAAATTACATAATTTGAAAAATTATTTGGAATCTGATGATGTTGCGCATCTTTATTGATAGTTAAATAACCGACTATCAATATTTACCCTTGAATGGGTATTTGTTGTGATTTGCTTGAATTTGAATGCCACACTTATTTTTGAATAAGCGCTCACTATTCGGGTTAGCCGGGAAAGGACCATGGGGTCGTATAACCCATTCTGAATATGTGATACGTCGTAATGAATTGCATTTGATGACCGGTGTTGAAGACCGGATATTTTTGAAAACGGAAGGATTACCGTCGAGTTACTCTGCATCGGCTGATCTCCGATATAGAGGTTTTATCACCCTTAGTGACGGGAAGTCCGGACGTGATTTGAAAATTATCTGGATTTGCAAGGGCTTCGTGAGAAGTGCCTTCGGTTCTGTTCGATCCCGGAACAGACTTGTATGGATTGTATGTCTGACATTACAAATTGAGATATAAAGCTGATTTCTTTCAAATACATATCTGTTGGTGGCGGAGAATTTATTCTCTTAGCTTAACACCCTTCTTTGAGATGTATGAGCTCAGAGGTTATGTAGTTGAAGGTTATCAGCAATATATTCCCAATTTGGTAATGTGACATGCTGAGTGTTGCTGTGAAATGATCATTGTTTGATCATTTATGATATGATTATTTGTTTGATCATTTATCTTTGTGATCATTACTTTGATCATTTGTTGACCCAAGGCATGGCTTTGTACCAAAGCATAGCTTTGTGGATGAGACTTCGTCGGACCTCACACCCCGGAAATGGTCAAAACAGGAAGGATGCGGCAAGGTTCTAGGAAGTAGCGCCCCTTAGTGTATTTCATTCCTTCTGGATAGAGGTGATATCATGGTATGAAGCCCAGATATTTAACCTATGTTGATGCTGCGAGTTTATTACTTTGTGGTTGTTGGAAATCGAGGATCCTCAGGAAGATCGGTTACGATCGGGGGTTGGCATACGCGTGTCAGTAGTTACCTATTTTTGCAGAGGTAACCCGGCCTTGTGTTGGTAGAGATCTAACCGTAATGTTAGGTTATTTCTCGGGACGTCTTTCCAGAGGCGTTTTCATGTGGCGATGGGAAGTTCCTTGGCCTGACCATTTGTTGGAAATCCAAAGAAACAATACGAGACTTTTAGGGTTTTAGTTGTATTACCTGCCATGGAATGTGGCGGTAACCTGCTATTGAACATGGTAGCTATAGTAGGCATAAGTGCGGAATGCCTATGCTGGCTAAGATTTATATTGTACTTTCGAAATGTTTTCTACACTATGCACTAGTAATAATATCAAATCAAATTATTTGTTCTTGCGTATCAAGCATCTTTGACTATCATAAGGAGAAATCTCCTCCGATTCTGCGTTTGCATTGTGTGTGTGTGTGCAGGAGGCCTTATGGTAGTTTCATTTTCCAAAAGCATTGCGAAATTGACTTTAAAATCTTCCTGTTGTTTGTTTTAAAGATAAACTGTTTTAAGTTCTCACACCAGTCACCATGACTGACCTGGAGTTTATTGTTTCCTTCCTAAACTCTGGGTGCCCACCAATTTCCACATGGGCAGTCTAGAGTCAGGTTATCAGGTCATTCTGGATTCGGGATGCTGTGGAGCTTAGTGGCGAGCTGGATGGCGAGTCGTACCACTTGTATATGATATTATATTATTCCGCTGTGTATTCTGTATGAGGACAAGTTTATATAACTGTCTAGTGTTGTATTGTTGTTGTAAACTCTGATGATGATGTAATGTATAAAATAATATAGTTCTTTGTTTTAAATATTATTCATTTACCTATTATATGTTGTTCCGCTGTGAATGTGAGATTCTGATATTGTTTCTGTTTCTGTGTTATCTGTTGTTTCTTCTTTCTTTTTCTTCTATCTTTTCTTCTACCTCTTCTTTCTTAAAACCCTAAGTATTCGGTTTTCCGACATTCGATGGCTCGGCAGTCGATACAGTGGACGTATTGATGTCGATATTCGGAAGTCGAAGAATCGGGTCCTTACAACGTGGTATCAAAGCATATGGTTAAGCGACAACCCTGCTCTGTTGGGTGTTACTCATTAGAGATGGAGTCAGTAGTTCTCTAGAATGAGTTTGAGTGTAATAATAGATACGAGCGTGTATTTGTTAGTTAATATAAAATTGTTTTATATTGTGATGATTGATTTGTTGAGTGGTATATGGATTCTGATCGGTATTGTCCGTACAACTCTATCGATAGGGACCCTAAACACTTGTATAGAACAATTCGGCATGATATTGTTTAAAATTGGGTAAATGAAATAATTTTACCTCTATTATATTTTGTATATAAAGGAAAATAATTTTCCAGAAATTATTAAGGTATATATGAATTGATTGGTTGGTTGTTTGAATAAGTTAAATAAAACAACAGTTGTAAAAGAATGAATTGTATAAGCAAATGAATTATAATGTATGAAGTTATAATTAAAATGATTTACAATGGTAAAATAATCTTATATATAAATAGTGAAATTTTATAAGTAAAAGATTTGTAAATGTGATTTATAATCTGAAATAAAATTCCAAAGAAATGTTTTTGAAAGGATTTGATATTTTGGAAAATTGTTTTGGAGAGATGAAAGCTCTAAACTCTTTTTGGTCGCTGGAAAATCATTCTGATGATGACCGCGACATCATTGGTGTTCATTTTCGGGTTTCCAAAAGAGGAATTGCTGCAAGATTATTTTAAATAAAAGTTGTTTGGAAAATTTGGATTTGGTTTTGGAAATTCAAAGGATAATTTGAATTGATTTCAAAAATGATTTTGAAAGGTTGAATATAAGTTGTATAACTTATAAAATGAGAAAATGTAAGTTAAGTTAAACAAATGATGTTTAATTGGAGTATAACTTAAGTAATGGTGAATGAATTTGATTTTGGGTATCAAAATTAATTAATGAAATGAGGTGATGAATGTGAACTTGAGTTATATAAATGAAATTCAATTTTATTTGTAAAATGAAGTAGCAATTGAATTGAATAAATGGATTGGATGTTAATCAATCTAATGAAAGTAAATTGATATGGAAAAATGAATGTAAGTCAATTTAATATCAATCAATTGAATTAAAGGTGTTGAACCAAATTGGAAGTAAATTTAATAATTTGGTTGTGTTGAATAACATTGGTTGTTATTTGATTGTTAGTTGATTGTATATAAATTCATTAAGTGTTAATGAAATTGAATTAGCGAATTTGGAAGCTAAAGTGATTGAATTCAAATTGATAGTATGTAAATTTGAATAAAATTGAATTGGAAGTGAACTAATGTGAATTTAATTAGTGAATGTAAACTAATTGGAAACGAATAAATGAATGGTGGTAAAATCCAATGATAAATGAATCAAATGTGATTAAATTGAAAACCAATTCATTGAATATTAATGAGAAATGAAAGTAAACTGATTTGGTTATGAATTTGTTGGATGATAGTTGGATGATAATTGTTTGGTGGTTGCATTTGTTGTTTTGTTGCAATTGCTATGTTAGCACATGTAGTTATTATGTTGCTATATGATGTATATTGATATTATTTTCTATATACATGTTCTCATTTGTTTGATTGAGTGTTTAGTACGTGCGGATGGCGTTTGCTTCGCATTTGGAGCTCGCTTTCGCGCTATAATAGCCGTATATGCTCGCTAATAATATATAAGGTACATATCTCGGATTAAATATCGTACTTTTACACTTTTTTTTCCTACGGGATGCCTCATCACTTGATGAGATGTATATTTATGATATATATACACTGTCATTTTTTTTTCGGATCGAGCCGCGCAAAGGAGGCTATGGCGAATTTTTTCGAAAATTTAAGGCGTTAGAATATTTTTGAGAAATTTGAAAATTTTGAAAACTAAGTATGGTTTGAAAACTTAGTAAAAGTTTTTGTAAGCAGTTTAACTATTGGATTTTTGGAAAAGTTAAAAACTTAAGAGATTTGTAAATCTAATTTTGAACGGTTTGTTTTGGAAAGTTAATAGATTTTGTATCTTCTTCTTACTTGGTAATTTCGAGGACGAAATTCTTTTAAGGTGGGAAGTTTGTAACAACCCATAATTTATATTAATTAAAATTTGAATATTTAATTGATTTTACATATTAATAGGTAGAATTAATAAGTCGAATAATTTAAAATTCGAATATCTGGATTTAATTGAATAATTAAATCAATAATTTAATAGTGAAATTCCAGAAATAATTGAAATCTGGATTAAATGTGAATGAAAATGATTTATAAAATTATATTAAATCATATTGAAGTTATAATGATGTTATAGAACTTTTAAAATTGAATTTAAAGTTAAATTGTGAAAATTGAATATTTTAATATTTAATCGACTAGTGAAATTAGCCATTTTTCGAACAGTCTCAGAATTGGACGAAACTAGTTCCATTGGATCCGTAATAGTTTGTTATTATCGGATTTCAATTTTCATAGCAATCGGAGTTGTCGTTTGACCGTGGCAGCTTGAAACGCATCGAAATTGTTTTAATTTTAATTCGGCGAGTTAAAATAGTCATTTTTCAAAAAGTCTCGGATTTTGACGAAACCAGTTTCATCGGATCCGTAATGTTGAATTATTGTATAATTTCAAATTTCGTGTCAATTGAATTTACCGTTGGTACGGGGCAAGCGGAAACGCATCGAAATCGGTTTGAATCGGTTTAATTTAAAATCGATCGTTTTTCTCCGTATCTCGCACAGATGACCGAATTAGCTCCCGAAACATGTTCCATTGCGTTCGGAACGTGGGGTAAACCTTAGAAACGTCAGCCGGCACGCTCGATTTGGAGTTTGAAAATTTTCAAGATGAATAGTGTTTCGATATTTTCTATAAAAGCCCCTTATTTTCTCATTTTTGCAAAATAATCAAAACCCTAGGGTTTCAATTTAGTGCCGCCACCCTATATTCGAACGGCCAGAAAACGTTCGTCTTCTCCCCTCAAAATCTCCAAATCCGCTCATCAATTCGAGAAGTTGTCAACTAGGAAAACGTAGAGGGCAGTGTGTTCTATCAGATCAACGGTCAAGATCGTGTAAAGTGCATTAGATCGACGGCAAAATGAGCTCGAACCTAGCACGTTCGCACGCAATTCTAGGGGGGTAGAGTGAGCCGAGCTTCAAGCCTATGTGGCCGATGATGGAGTTTGCGAAGGCGTTTCGAGTGGGGGTACTTGATCGAAGCGAAGTCAAACGGAAGTGGCTCGAATATTTAAACCCTAGTGGCGGCTTGGGTTCGTGATTTGCGCTTTGCCTGTAGGAGGAAGGAAGATGGAGGACGGCACTGATTTGATGAAGAGGATCAAGGTCCCGGAGGTGTTGAGTATAATAAAATAAAATAAAAGTTAAAATTGATTTGTATATTAATTCGTTCAATATTTAAAACGCTGTAACTTCTTACTACGGGGTCGAAAAATTATAAATCTTTTTGCGTTGGAATCGTTTCAACGAGGTCTTCGCAATGGAACTAGATTGGAAGCGATTGGAGTCAGTGAAAATTTTGGGTAAAATTAAACGTCTGTTTAATTTTATTCGAAATAAAACGCTACAAATTTCTATCAGAAAATCAAGGTGAGAACTTCTCACTCAATCGAATAGTTTCGATTTAAATTTTAAATAGTTATATTTAAAATTGTTGATTATATGCCTGAATGATGATTGTTATCTATTGATTGTTAAAATAGACATTATACGTCGTTAGTAAGCGGAGGTTATTTATTAAAAACATATACCGCGAATATTTCACCGTAAAGTGAAATTGGTATTATATATGTATATAGCAATATATATATATTGGAATATATATATATTGAAGTTGTTGATTTTCCCGCATTGTATAGCGGATGAGACCCTATTGCACCGCATAATAGCGGATAATATTTATTAATCCCATATACCACGATAATCCCATACTGGAACAGAATTGGTATTGTGCTAACATCTATGGATGCAGGGAACAGGTTGGAGGGATCCGACTGGATTCCTCATCGTATTGATTTCTTTACAGATATTGTGATATATTCTGTTATCATATGATGATATATGATGTTTGTTTGTCGTGATTGATGGTTGGTGCTGTTGCATCATCGGATCCATTTTTGAAGTTTAAAAATAACGATTTTGATTTTAAATTGGGATTTTTGAATTATTATGAACGATTTATATAAAAGATGTACAAAATTGATATTTTATAAATTAAAAATACTGGATTTATAAAACGAGTTTTTATAAGTGTTAAAATGGAAAAAAAATGGATTTCATAAGTGAACAGAATTTATGGATTTATAAATGGTGAAGTTATTAAATGAATAGATTTTGTAGAATAGAAGATTTATAAGTAATTATCTTATAAATCGGATTTTGGCATTTAAATGAGATATGAATGGAATTTGTTAATAAAGAGATTTATAAGTTGAAGTTTTATAAATAGAAATGGAATTTATAAACATTGTTTGTAAACCCGAAACCAATTGAATTTGATAAATTAAACATAGAAGTTTAATAAAGGAGATATATTCGTGATTTTGGATAGCGAATTATCCTTTAAGTTAAATGTTGTAAATAATAAGAGTTTGGTTGGGGATTTTATTCACGATTTTGGACAGTGGATAATTCTTTAAATAAAATGTGTAGAAATATTGAAATTGGTCAATGAAGTATATCCATGATTTTGGACGTTGAATAATATATCGAAAAGAAATATTTGAAAGTGATATTTGAAATAGAATCAAAACAATTTAAAGATGTTTTGTTTTAAAATGTATTAAGTATCGAATACGTAGATTTCAACATTCATTGTTGAAATAGACGTTTTCGAGAAATAAGGAAATAGTGGACTATAACACTGTTGTTATAGTAAATGATTTCCGAAAGGAAATGTTTTATATAGTATTGGGGTTTATATATCTATCTAAATTTCGAATCCCTATACTAGTGATTTTGAGTTGTCGTAACGATGTTTTACGTAACATTCGTTTTGACTCAAATAAAATTTGTGAAAAAGAGAATGATTTCCTTAAAGAATGAAATATATACTTAATTTTGATTTAAGTATATCGAATATTTTCCAAGTGTTGAAAATAAATGATTTGTGAATTACTTATTTTTAAATAAGTATGGAAATGCTTTTCCAATATGAAATGAAAGGTTTGAAATTTTATCTTTTAACGATAAATTGAAAGTGAATAATTGAAATTCGTTTCAAATGGTTAAGTGTGGAGAATTTTATATCTTGTAAAGATATTTTTGGAAATTAAATAATTTGGAAAATTATTTGGAATCTAATGATGTTGCGCATCTTTATTGATAGTTAAATAACCGGCTATCAATATTTACCCTTGAATGGGTATTTGTTGTGATTTGCTTGAATTTGAATGCCACACTTATTTTTGAATAAGCGCTCACTATTCGGGTTAGCCGGGAAAGGACCATGGGGTCGTATAACCCATTCCGAATATGTGATACGTCGTAATGAATTGAATTTGATGACCGGTGTTGAAGACCGGATATTTTTGAAAACGGAAGGATTACCGTCGAGTTACTCTTCATCGGCTGATCTCCGATATAGAGGTTTTATCACCCTTAGTGACGGGAAGTCCGGACGTGATTTGAAAATTATCCGAATTTGCAAGGGCTTCGTGAGAAGTGCCTTCGGTTCTGTTCGATCCCGGAACAGACTTGTATGGATTGTATGTCTGACGTTACAAATTGAGATATAAAGCTGATTTCCTTCAAATACATATCTGTTGGTGGCGGAGAATTTATTCTCTTAGCTTAACACCCTTCTTTGAGATGTACGAGCGCAGAGGTTATGTAGTTGAAGGTTATCAGCAATATATTCCCAATTTGGTAATGTGACATGCCGAGTGTTGCTGTGAAATGATTATTGTTTGATCATTT
The DNA here is from genome assembly GCA_030737815.1 of Allium fistulosum. Lineage (NCBI taxonomy): Eukaryota > Viridiplantae > Streptophyta > Magnoliopsida > Asparagales > Amaryllidaceae > Allium > Allium fistulosum. Next base: position 635,424,939 of record CM060907.1, on the reverse strand, counting down.
ATGATATGATCATTTGTTTGATCATTTATCTTTGTGATCATTACTTTGATCATTTGTTGACCCAAGGCATGGCTTTGTACCAAAGCGTAGCTTTGTGGACGAGACTTCGTCGGACCTCACACCCTGGAAATGGTCAAAACAGGAAGGATGCGGCAAGGTTCTAGGGAGTAGCGCCCCTTAGTGTATGTCATTCCTTCTGGATAGAGGTGGTATCATGGTATGGAGCCCAGATATTTAACCTATGTTGATGCTGCAAGTTTATTACTTTGTGGTTGTTGGAAATCGAGGAACCTCGGGAAGATCGGTTACGATCGGAGGATGGCATACGCGTGTTAGTAGTTACCTATTTTTGCAGAGGTAACCCGGCCTTGTGTTGGCAGAGATCTAACCGTAATGTTAGGTTATTTCTCGGGACGTCTTTCCAGAGGCGTTTCCATGTGGCGATGGGAAGTTCCTTGGCCTGACCATTTGCTGGAAATCCAAAGAAACAATACGAGACTTGTACGGTTTTAGTTGTATTACCTGCCATGGAATGTGGCGGTAACCTACTATTGAACATGGTAGCTATAGTAGGCATAAGTGCGGAATGCCTATGCTGGCTAAGATTTATATTGTACTTTCCAAATGTTTTCTACACTATGCACTAGTAATAATATCAAATCAAATTATTTGTTCTTGCGTATCAAGCATCTTTGACTATCATAAGGAGAAATCTCCTCCGATTCTGCGTTTGCGTTGTGTGTGCGTGCGGGAGGCCTTATGGTAGTTTCATTTTCCAAAAGCATTGCGAAATTGACTTTAAAATCTTCCTGTTGTTTGTTTTAAAGATAAATTGTTTTAAGTTCTCACACCAGTCACCATGACTGACCTGGAGTTTATTGTTTCCTTCCTAAACTCTGGGTGCCCACCAATTTCCACATGGGCAGTCTAGAGTCAGGTTATCAGGTCATTCTGGATTCGGGATGCTGTGGAGCTTAGTGGCGAGCTGGATGGCGAGTCGTACCACTTGTATATGATATTATATTATTCCACTGTGTATTCTGTATGAGGACAAGTTTATATAACTGTCCAGTGTTGTATTATTGTTGTAAACTCTGATGATGATGTAATGTATAAAATAATATAGTTCTTTGTTTTAAATATTATTCATTTACCTATTATATGTTGTTCCGCTGCGAATGTGAGATTCTGATATTGTTTATGTTTCTGTGTTATCTGTTGTTTCTTCTTTCTTTTTCTTCTATCTTTTCTTCTACCTCTTCTTTCTTAAAACCCTAAGTATTCGGTTTTCCGGCATTCGATGGCTCGGCAGTCGATACAGTGGACGTATTGATATCGATATTCGGAAGTCGAAGAATCGGGTCCTTACACGAGTACTCCTGGATGCCGAGTACTCCCTGATGCCGAGTGCTCCTGGATGCCGAGTACTCCTGGATGCCGATTACTCCTGGATGCCGAGTGCTCCTGGATGTCGAGTACTCCTGGATGCCGAGTACTCCCTGATGCCGAGTGCTCCTAGATGCCGAGTGCTCCTGGATGCCGAGTACTACTAGATGCCAAGCACTCGCCAATGCCGAGTACTACTAGATGCCGAGCACTCGCCAATGCCGAGTACTACTAGATGCCGATACCGAGTACTCAGTTGCCTGGTCAAATCTCCAGGAAACATAAATGCATATCGAAATTGTAATGCCTATGTATACACATATGTTTGAGTAAGTAAATGGTTTGTATACACATATTAATAGTACCAAACTCACACAATATATATATATATATATATATATATCTGTGTGTGTGTGTTAAAAATATACATACATACATATGTATCCTGGATAATGTAAATTGCCATAAAATTAACTTTATGTAAATAATAATCCAACAAACGTTAATGAAAGAACTTTCAAGTTTAAATCTTTGATCAAAGAATTATCAATTGGCATTTAAGAAAAATAGAAAGTCCTTCCACCTTCCTCTCTTATAAAATCCTAATTAAATTTAGATCCACATCATATATAGTAACTTATAAATTCCATAATTATTCATAGCCTAAAAAAGTGATAGAATATACGATATTACATAAATCGCAACTTACATAGAATAATCAACAAAAACATATATGAAAAGGTAAATAGATCAACATACCATTATATACATATATGTTTAATTTTATTTTATGTATAAAACAACACCTATATATGTGTATGCGATATAAACAAACTTCCATATAATTATAAATTGTGTTTATATAAATAAATGAATACACACACACACACACAATAATCCAAATAGTTACCAAAATAAATTTCAAAATTATTTCTTTAACTGAGTGTACGGCAAAATATCATGATTTAAAAACAAAATTCAAGACATCAATTTTAAGTTCACATCAATACACATGTTTAATTATATCTAATGTACATAACCATTGTGCATATATATATATATATATATATATCATTCTATATCGCATAAAATACATTTAAAAGAGACGATTGACAAATAAATAAGATCAAAATTGTGAGGACATGTTTCTTCGACTCTCGAAAATCGACACTAATACATCCTCGGTATTCACGTTAGGTAAATACGAGGGCTGGAGAAGCGGATACTTAAGGGTAAGAAAGAAAATAAAGACAGAACAGAATCTCATAAATATTATTTCAACAAATAATCTTTACAGCGGAAATTTAAATACATTTATCAGAGTTTAAAAATGGATAGTTATAGATATTTGTCCTTACAAAGGTGGAATATGATACTACTCAACTGTGGTGGAAACGATCTTAAGAAAAATCTTCTAACTCCATTCTCCGAGCTCTTCCAGATTTCTTCGAACTAAACCTAAATACCAGGCTGCCCAAGGAAAATTAGGGCACCCAGAGTTTAAGGGAAATGGAAAATAAACTCCGGGTCGGTCATGGAACTGGTGTGAGAAACTCAAAATATGTGTTTGAAAAAGAAAAGATATCTCATAAGACCGTGCCCACACATAAATACAGATGGATTTTTACCTTATGATAACCAAAACATTTGATACGCAAAAGTCATTTGATATTATTTTTAATGACATCCCTTTGAAAACATTTGCAAGTAAACTTATTAATCTTAGCCGAAATTATTACCATATTAAATTCTGGTATGTTAGGCTCTACAAACGAAACTCTTACAAGGCGCGTTCGGAGAATGGATTTCCATGCAATGGCAGGTAAGGGACTACCTTCCATACAATACATCTCTAGAGGAATGTACCAAGGATACACAAACAATCCTCTGCATCTGGCAAGACCGACCTATCCCTATTTGGCACTCATACATGGCTTGGATAGAACCGAATATGACATCACCCTGGTTGTAACCAACCTATCCAGGGCCCCATAACATACACCACATACTCGACATATAGAGAGTAATCTAGAAAGGTGATGACCATACCATAATGGTTGCAAACCTCATAACCTTGCGGCGTACCCTGTTTAAGCCATTATCGGATGATGAGGCCTGAGGTAGCAATTACCTTTCACATAGCACATTCCACTTTGAATGCCACATTGTCATCCCATAGTCACACAACTGATTTCTACAAACGTATAACTCTTGAGCTTATGCGCCTCGGGAAAGAGTGTTAAGCTAAGAGAAGTTGCCTTCACCGCCACTACACAGATGATATGTTCATAGAGATCAATTTATGTAACTAGAAATGCAACGTCAAACATTCGTCCATACAAGTTATCTAGGAACATGACAAACAGAATGCACTCTCCTACCACATCCTGTTGGGAGTTACCCCTAGGATTAGTAGCGAGGAGTCCTTGCATCGAAGATCTTAAATGAAGAACTACCACCACATAATATGATATGGGAAATTTCCCCCGAGGGTCAGTGACAGGCAGCCCTACATTCCATCTTCCAAATCAAATCCATGTCTTCACTTTGAATACATAATTGGTTCAAAGTGGTTTTCAGATAGGAATTACTCAAATCCTACCCCGGTTCCTTCAAACCAATCATAGATAAAAAGATGTTCTATGAATAGGGAATCATTCTTTAATTGATTAATTTCTTTTAATCAAAATATTTTCTGGAGATATGTATATTTCTAAAACATTCTTTCCAGTATATACAGAATCATTAAACCTCTCTTATCAAATCCTTTGATTACTTTAAACCTTTTTAAACTGGGAATAATTTGATATTATTTCATTTTTGGGAAAATATTTCCAAATCATTTCTTTAAATCTTAACATAAATTTCTTAATTCAAAACTCATATTTTTGATTAAGTTAAAACCATGTTATCTAGGATGTTAATCCAAAACTAGTAAATATTAAGTGAGCAGAATCTATAGAAATCATCTAATTCTACTCAATATTAATTCTCGTATTCAACAAGTACTATGGGTGGAATAACGGCGATATCACCTTTTAAATTCCATGAATAGTACGAATTCCCTCTATGGGCTTTAACACCGAGTATAAGAAGATTATCTCCATAAAATCCAAGTTATTTATATTTGGGAAAAATCATCTTTTCTTCTTTGGAAAATTTTGATCCGAGTAAACCATATTTACTATCCCATCTATCGGGCCAGTCTGAATAGCCAGGGAGAGCAAGAAATTGGTTTTCCAAACTCAAGCTTGGGCACTATCTCTCTGCCACCCATAAGGTAGTCAAGTAATTTGATCGACTCTAAATCATTTAACATTTAACCATTCCAAAAATCCCTCAAATCAGCTTTAAAATACTTTATTAATCATTTGAAAACATTTACAAAAGATTTGAAAAAGAACAATTGCATATAAAGCTATATTTTGAAAGTTATAGGAAAGTGCTACGGAAAGTGCTTTTTAAGCTATACTGATCGAAACGACTTTTTATCATTTGGAAATCCGTTTTTATAACTCAAATTACTTTTAAAACATTTTAATTTTTTTTTAGAATTTATTTCATATTTTTAAACAATTTTAAAATATCATTTTCAAAAAAATCCTTTTATGGATTCCGAACTACAAAACCGCGATTTTTCCAATACTCATATTTCAAATCTACTTATCGAAATCTCGATTTTATTTCTTTTTTTGAAAACCATGGATATAATAGTTTGAAAAATTCTTATCTCGAAGAATTCCGAGATATATTCCATTCTATATACTCGATTGACTTTTATGGCGTGAAATTGCGAACTGTCGTTACGTGACGCGCCTATTTTTGACTCAATTTTCAATTATCATTCGAACTTCACTATGTCTATAAAACATTTCAAACTCAATTTTAAACCTTGTTAAAGAGGTTTAACATTTCATATATGCCAATTCATTTAATAAAGGAAAATGATTTCATTTGTGCTTATCGACGTGTATTTCTGTGACTTGCATATATTCAACATTCATATTAAACAATCATCATCAACAATCATAATCAAACATATATAACATCCAATATCATATAACACTATAGTTTAGGAGTTTCAAACCTTCATTTTTCCAACAAGCTAGTCTAAAATCGGTTATAGCTCCGCTACGATCGAATCAAAGTAAATGAAATCGAGCTTGAGTCCCTTAGGAGAGCTCGGCCTAGCCTTTTAGATGGTGGAGCTCACGGCCTTGATGAATGGAGGAGATGGTCGTGGATTTAAGAAGAGAAACAAAGGAGTTTTGAGCTTGTTTTGAAGTGGATCGATAACTTATATGTATTATACGATTTTAATTTTCTTTTGCTAAATATTTTGCCATAATTTTGTTAAGCGTAGAAGCCATGAAAAGAAGCTTGAAGTGGAGAAGAAGATGATAAGACTATGGTGAAAAAATATAAGAAAGTGGATGGGTATTTATAGGAGAAAATTTGGAAAAAAATATCTAATGGAAAAATTACCATTTTATCCTTGACCCACACCCCTCATCCTACCCTTCTACACATGCATGGCAACTCCCCTAGGCTAGAGATGGTGATAATGAGGTGATGGTGTTGAAAAGGTGAGTTGATGTTTGCTTTTTGGTTGCTTAAGTGTTAAGTCTTAGGAAATTATTTTAATATTTTGTAATATGTATATATTTAAGTGTTCGTGTACATATATATATATATGTGTGTGTGTTATTATGTGCATGTGACATGTATCTGCATGTACATGTATGTGCATAAGAGGATAACAACATTTCAAATGACTTTGAACAACGTTTGTTCGTTAAATCGTTGAAAACCGGAAAACCGTTTATCGGTCACATTTTTGCTTATTAATTTACAAACATATATTTGTAAACAAAATTTGAAAATAAATTTATTATTATTAATAATAAATTAAAATGATCACATTTCATTTATAAAACCATATAAATTAATATTAATAATTATTTACAGTAATTGTTATTATACCGATAAAGTGATATTGATTTTTTCTTATAATTTCAAATTACTTTTATAACTTTATAAAATCATTATAAATCATTCATTATTAATTAATAAATAATTAAAAGTAATTATAATCATTTAAAACCATTATTAAAATAATTATTAAATAATTAAATCTCAATTAAATTTAATAAATCAATTATTAAATATAAGGGCATTAAAAATGATGTCAAAACACATTTTATTTTCAAACACAATTCGATTTCATATTCTTGTTTAATTACAAGATAAGCATATGTATCTAGCCCTGTGCATGACGTTTTATGATTATAGAGCTGTTTATTGATAAAATATCATTTTGGCCATTTTATCTATTTAAATCCTGAGGAAAATATTTTTTGTAAATATTTATTCAAAATAAGATTATTATTATTCAAAATAATATTATTTCTATTATCAACCCTTTATTTTAATAATTTTAAAAATAAATATATTTTATCAAAGTGATAAATTTGTGGGTCGTTACAAAAATAAATAAATCAAGTTTCATTGTTATTTTTCCTTTTTCTTTTTAGATTTTTATTTAAAAATATATATAATAAATCACACTTTAATAATATGCAATGACAATTTAAATATATGTTACATATATTAACTTGAGTTAAATATGAACATGTATAAGCATATAAAATAAATATAAATTTGTCTTTTTCGATCCAACACTTAATGACACGTGATTTGTAAATCGATTCCTCGATTTCTTAAATCACCACCAGATCTTATTAAAATCGAACGAACACTTTTATTTTTTTTGTTCGACCTTTTTAGGGTGAAAAAAATTTCGGCCATGGGAGAAAGGAAGAAAAAGTGGTAGCCATAAAAGAGGAAAGAAGAAGGATAAAAAATTGAATGAATGAATTAGCAAGGTAGATTTGTTTTATGGAGAGAATGAACACCTTTCTCATTCTCTCTTCTAAAACGTTCCTCTTTAATTTCCTAATTAAATCCAAACAATATTTAATTCATTTCTTTCTTTCCCATGGTCAGTCATGATTTTGTCCCATATGAACCAAAAAATTCCTAAGGCCTATTTAAGTAATTAAATTATTTAAAGCTTGTTAAAAAATATATATCGTATATTTATATACGTATATATAACTTTTATATACACATTCAAATAACTATTCATAGCTCTCAGAATATTGCTTGAACCTACTCGACTTACTGCTAACACAAAACATCAAATATAATAATAATTAATATTTCTCAAATATTAATTAATTTAATTTATAACATTTTATAAACTTATTAAATCGTGTGGCTTTTCTAAGAATTCACAAATACGGTTGTGAGATTCAGAGATTTGAATTCAGTCGGTGACTAATATCGAACAATTCATATATGAACGTTCACACATCACCTTAGTAATAATAATTTACACACGTTTTCTTTACTAACATTATATCACATTAGGATGTATGGAATTAGGTATTGGTCAAAACTCCATTATTATCTAGATTCAACTTGGTTAGTCCATAAACATTGTCATTGGTTCAATAATAACATTTACTACTTAGAGTTCTATTCCGCCTAGAGATTTTGACTTTGAGTTGACTCTAGTTGATTGTGCTACTAACCTTATACAGTTAAGGAGATAATTCTTTATTGAATGGTGATTCACTTCTAATGCTTCAATTCAGACCCAACTATAGTCGTTCGATGGATCGTCATGCCCTGATTCAATTATAATTAAAGTGGAGTATCGAATTCCACAGTATTCTCAAGTCGAGGGAAGTATGTAACATCATCACAATGAGATATCCTGTTTGCCCTAGTTGTTATCAACCAACGGAAAACTCTCAAACAAATCATTCCATAGTTATCCAATATCTACGAGTATATAATCCCTTGGTGCTCATAATAGCCATGAGTAATACACTGTCCAACATTTGGAGAGCATCACTTACTCTGGTCGCAATGAATTTATCGATATTCTTTCTCGAAATAACTTAATCAGGAATATTTAAAACAGAATGTTATTTTATTTTGTGATTAATCACTTCGATTATAACTATTTGCAACTACAATCACATAACATATTATTTAAGGATTTTCTTACTGATATATTAAATAAATTGCTTAATCAACTATATCATAATATAGGAAACTATATAAAAAAAACATACACCTTTATTACAAACATGATTGACTACGGAGTTAGATATATGTAACAAATTACATTATTTCCCCTATGGAAGACTATTAACTCTTTCGGTGGCTTGTTGTTATGGAATTCAAATTCGAGATCACTCTAATCCAAACTCCAAATGCTGCGGAAAAGATAGATCATTTGTATGATGAGCAAAAACAACTAATCAATATCTTGACACCAAATCTCAATCCAATCCAAATAAAAACAAATCATAACCCAAATAAGCAATAAAAGAAAGCAATAACGAAAGTAAATCACATACGATATTTATAGTGCTTCCACTAACGTTGTGCTAGTGTACATCTACTTTAAGAAGAGCTTTTTTATTAATAATAATGAAAGAGTACAAGAGATAGATTATAATGATCCCCAAAATTTTATAGAATTTGATTTTATAGAGATTGGGATTGAAGAAAGTTGCTAGAGAAACCCTATTTTAATTTAAATAAACTCTCATCTTCTTTGAATTTTGAAATATCTTTTATAGGAAGAACTCTGGTTTTGGCAAATACCCAATTTTCCCTTTGAAGCCTTCACAAACAATACACAGCAGCCCAGGCAATTCTGTCTACAAAAAATAGGTCAGACGTCTGATCTCTTAACTCAGACGTATAACGTCAACCAATCATGCCTTTTTTTCTACAAGCAACTAGGCATATAATCCCCGAATTTAGATATCTAAAGTGTCCAAAAATAACTGTGTATGCTTTGGTCCATAAAACACCCAATTCAGACATCTGAGTAGCCCCTCGGAAATCTGACATCCTATTTAGACGTCTGAGAACCCCAGCTCAGACATCTAAATTGACAGGATGTTGAAAACGTAGACCCCTTAGCTTCAAAATGCAATATCTCAAGCTTTCGAACTTTGATTCACAAACTATCTTACAGTTATCAAGCTATTTCCGACCTCTTCAATTCTACATATAGTGTCACCAAAATTCAACACTCCACCTTGATACTATATCCGTCTCCATACACCAAAAACCAATGGAACCAAACCATCACCAATTCTACCATCAACCAAAACACTTGAATACTTTTTCAATGAGCTCGTGCAAAACCACCACCCTTTACACTCTACTAGTGAGCTCCGACAAAGCTGCTGCATGCTAATGAAATCTTAAAAGTATCCAAATCCAAAACCATCTTACTAAAAGAAAAAAGTACTTAGGAGTGTAAACAAGTACTTACCAAGAAGATAGAACTACAATCTCCCACTGATACTCTTCATCATCAATAAACTAACTACTTCCTCAACCGTGGCACCTAGTACATTAACAAGTGAATCAAGTTCGAATAATGCTAACTTCCTAACCAGCAATGCTTTTGTAAATATATCCACCGCATTATCCTTTTGTGAACTTTCTGAAGATCAACAAGTTTATCTTCATCTATGGCTACCAAGAAAGACTGTCTCACCTCAATGTGCTTAAATGGAGAGCTAAACGCCAAAATCTCCACCAAACGTATGGAACTTTGGCTATCACATTAAACATCGATACTATCGTGTTCAAAACCCAAGTCACGCAACAATCACCTTAAGTATAGTGCTTTCTTTGCCGCCTCCACTTTGGCTATCAACTCCACTTCCATAGTAGATAAAACAACTATGGTTTGCAACCTCGATCTTCAACTTATGGTTGTGCCACCAAGAGTAAAGACATACCCAGAAGTTGATTTCCTACGATCTCTATCACGGTGTAGTCCGAATTACAATAGCCAACCAACTTGCAATTCATCCCAACATTACCACCAAAAAAAGACCATGAGATAAAGTGCCTCTAAGGTATTTCAAAATAACTTTCACAGCTTCCTAATGCGATTTTCATGGGTTAGCCATATATTGACTAACCATCCCGATGGCATTTGCAATATCGGGCCTTGTACACACATGGTATACATTAATCTTCCAACCATACTTGCATATGGCACCCTTGCCATATAAGCCTTATCTTTCTCCAAGATAGGCGATCCATTGATCGAAAGCTTCATATGAAAACGTAAATGTGTATTTGATGCCTTTGCATTCTCCATGCTAAACCGGCAAAGCACTTTCTCTATATACTCCTTTTGGGTCAACTTTAACTCAAAACACTTTGGATTCCTTTCTATTTCAATGCCTAAAATTTTCTTTGCCTCTCCAAGATCTTTCATATCAAATTCCAATTTTAAACACATTTTTAACTTATTGATTTCATTTTCGTCTTTAGAAGCAATGAGCATGTCATCTACATATAAAAGTAAATATACCCAACAATCATTTTTTAACCACTTGAAATACACACAAGCATCTTTGATGCTTCTATCAAAACCACTTTCAAGTATAGAATAATTAAATCTATTGTACCATTGTCTAGATGATTGCTTTAAATCATATAGTGATTTTGTCAAATTACAAATTAAATTTAACTTACCATCTACAACAAAACCTTCCGGTTGCTCCATGTAGATGTCTTCATCCAAATCACCATGTAAGAAGGTCGTTTTCACATCAACTCGCTCCATTTCTAAATCATGAATAACAACTATAGTAAGTAATACCCGGATTGAAGTATGGCGACCGATGCAATAATCTCATCATACTCCTTTTTCTTTCTTTGTGTAAATCCCTTAGCCACTAATCTAGCTTTATATCCCCCATCGTCCTTCACCTTGTATATCCTTTTACACCTAATAGCATGGTTTCCTTTAGAAAGTGGAACCAAATCCCAAGTTAGATTCTTCAACAAAGATTGCATCTCTTCCTCCATGGCACAAATCCATTTCGAGCTATCACTCGAATCCATGACATCATCAAGGTCCATCGGCTCATCTTGGACTACATAAAGAGCATAGTACAAATTATAACAAAAGCTAAGATAGTTCCAATCACCATATCTTTCGGATGGTCTTATAACACGAAGACCAACCCGAGTTGCAATACTATCACCCAAACTCCTTTAGGCTCCACCTTGAACTGAATCACCTCTAGAATCATTTGCATCACCAACACTATTGGAGGATACATGTGGACTATATGATGTAGCATCAACTGCTTCCTCCTCATAAGCATCTCCAACAACTTTACTCATTGGACGAAAGATGGGAACAACTCCCTTCTCCTTTGATTCATCACAAACCAAATCCGAAACATCCAATGAGCTCTCATTCTCCTTGAACAAAGCCAACTCGTAAAATGTAACATGATGAGAATTCACAACCTTCTTCATTTTTGGATTCCAAATCCGGTAGCCTTTGACATCGTCCATATAACCAAGCAAGATTCCTTTGAAAGCTCTAGGCTCAAGCTTATCATTTCCCGAATCATGCACATAAATTGGACTACCAAACACATGAAGATAGCTCAAGTAAATGCTCTTCCCCTTCCACACTTCCTCTTGAATTTTGTGTGATAAATGCGGATTAAGAATCTTAAGGCTAGAATTAACACTAGAGGGGGTGAATAGTGTTTTAAGAAATTTGTTAATCTTTTTGAGTTTTTCTAACTTTATTAACAATGTATACACTAATTAGACACAGATATGAACACAGAATCAAACACAGATGCAAATATAAAGTAAAAGCAGTAAAGGAAAGAATACACCGGATTTTATACTGGTTCGGAGTTACCCTACATCCAGTCCCGTACAACTAAGTACGGATTTACTTTCAAAAGCAATTCAACAATTACAACCCTCGATTTCAAGGCTATGAGGTACACCCTCCAGAATAACAATCCTCTAGGTAGAGATACTTGATTTTCGGGGCAACAAGTTCACCCAATTGATTTCCAAGGCTACAATCACACCTTTTCTCGCTTGATTGATTTCAAAGGCTACAATCACACCTTTTCTCACTAATATATTACAAAGAAGTCTATAACTCTGAATAGCACTGAGAACCTTGTAGAGATAGTGATGTAGAATCAAACTAGAAGTAATCGAGTATGATTTGATGTTGATTTCGGCAGAGTAATGGTATGATTTTGTATTAAGAAATGTGGAAGATGAAGAGGAGTGAAAACCCAAAAAATATGATTGAAAATTCGTTGAAACTGACCCCTATTTATAGAAAACCAACAGCCATGACCATTCATGAAGAGTTATGGCGAATAGTCACTTCTTTTGAAATTTGAATTTGAACTTCAACTGTCACTATGTCGACATACTACCTAGGGGCATGTCGACATCCCTCAGCCAAAAATGATAATTTGAATTTCTATAAAAACAATATTTATCTTATATAAAAACTATTTAAAACTTTATAAATATACTTGAATATAGTTGAAATTCATAAGTAAATATAAAGAACAATATAGACATAATTTAACTATAATTTTATATTTAAATCTAAGTATAAATATTAAAAGTTAAATATATTATTTGAAAAGACATTTAAAATCAAGAGTAATTTGACTTTGAAATTAAAGATGTTTTGAGGCTAAAATTATTTAAAATCAGGATAGAGAGTTTTGAATCTTTTAAAAGGAAAGTTTTGAAATCATTTTGAAAACAAGATAATTTTGTAAAATCATTTGAATTAAAATTAGTGGATACAAAACAATGTCCCACTAGATTTTTGTAGGTTCCATCCTACTTAGGGTTCCATCCCTTTAACGGGCTCGAAGTGGATTCCATTCCACGAATAAATTGGATATTAAGATGCCAGTGCTTTTCTACGAGTTTTAACAAATATTCCTAATAAAATAGACTTAACCTTGAACTCTTGATAATCTTGATACTCATGAGTCTTCTATCTCTGTATCTTGAATCTCTATACTGTACAGTCTTCATTCTTGATACCTGCATGGTTAGATCCTACAAATACATATATATCTAAACTTGTAATGTTAGTATTTATATTTTATAATCTATTCTAAGGTTGTTGTCATCAAAACCATCATCTCAAGAACTAACAATCTCCCCCTTTTTTATGATGACAACCTTTGTTTATAAAATATCACTTCTATCCTAATTATTCCCCCTAAAACTAACAACTCCCCCTTAATCTTTGCCTAACTACCCTATTTTATACTTCTCCCCTTTGTCATCAACAAAAATTTACTTCCCCTTACTCTTAGACTTTAGTACATGCATTGATAAACTATACAACGGAATATATAATATATAGATTAAGAAATAATGATACTTATGAGCATAATAACTTAACTAAAGACTATATTCATTTTAATGTATATATACATGTTTCACACAGCAAACTTCAAACCAAATGAAATCAATCCACACAAAGTATCAATCCAAACCAAATCAAATCAAATAAATTAATTCAAACAAATCAATCAAAGAAAGAAAATTAAACGTTACGAGGAACATCAACCCATCCTTCTTCTCCAAAGATAGGGTCTTGTTTGATAGCATCCCAATTTTCATTATCAATAGATAGAGAAACGGGAGGATGTGCTTCGTTACCATCCTTGTGCAGGGAGGAGATTATCCATCGAATTGCATCGAAGTGTCTCTCTTGTTCCTTGATCATCTGCATTTGACTTAATTCTAAGTGACGTTGATTACGGAGGATGATAGAGAGAATATTATTGAATGAATTGAGTGTTTCTTCAAGATTTTCAGATAGATTATGTATAGGATTGGCCATAATTGAATTAGAGAAAGAAATGAAGGTTATAGATAATGAGAAATAAATTTCAGTGAAGATTTCTGGAAGACAAAGGTATATATAGGTGTAGAAATTCGTTTGAAATGAATAGACATTTGGTAGTTATTCAAATTTCAAATTCAAATTCAATAGTCACTTCTGACCAGTTGATGTCGACATGGTCAAGGGGGGTATGTCGACATACTTCAGTGAAAATTGATGATAATTTTATTTTGTGAATAATGATGTATATATATTTTTATAATATACTAACATTTATTCTAGATATAAAATAAGCTAGATGACAGGAAGGAAATTCAATTTCATTGCATAATTGGATAATACAATGATTAAACATAAAGAACTACTCGAACATTCGAAATAAAACAAACTAAGACAAATACAATAAGATACTAAAAGATAAAACTAGTTAGAAGATGAAGATGATGAAGATAGTCCAAGTTTCTTGCTGACTTTTGAAAAGAACTTGTTCATCTTCGAAGACATGTTATCCAACTTCTTACTAACGGATCGTTTTAAAATCCGTTGATTCTCCACAATTATCTTTTGGTTTTTGAGAAGGGTTTTGTTGGATGGATTGGAAGGATATTCAATACTTTCTAAGGATGTTTCACCTTCTTCTTCTTCTTCTATTTCCATTTCATCCCTTTCTCCTTCTTCTTCCTCTTCCATTTCTTCATGAGCCAAACGCTCTTCCTTTTCGGTAAGAGTCTCATAAGGTTGAAAAACATATGGGATTTTCATGAGAGAAATGTTTGAGATATTAAAAACTTTTCTAGAGACAAATTCTTCACCTTTGAAATCCACTCCAAAATAGCTAAAAATTCGAGTAAGGTAAATTCCATGATATAAAGTGTTTTCTCCCATTTCAAAATTTTTAGGACGAAGTTCATCCAAAATAACTTGCGCCCAATTGATGTCATAATTTCCAAAAATACCAAAAAGTGCTTTGCACACTTTTGAAGTAGGATTGTTAAAATTACCCGATCTTGGGGTTAAAGTATGTTGTAAAAGAAGATTGACAATCCTTGCTTTAGGACGAAATTTCGGTTTTTAAATTCAAAATTTTCATCTCCTTCAAAAATATGATGAAATGTCTCACGATCATGTTCATCGATTTTAAAACTAGAAAGATCCATTCCCGTGCTTTTGCAATTAAGAATAGTACCCAAAAGATCACAATTCAAAACAATTTGAGTGCCTTTGACACTACTCCAAATCTCATTCTCATTTCCATTATAAAAAGCACAGTTTAGATTAGCATAAAAGATTTTGACAAGATTAGGATAGCAAACAAAATCGTTTTGAGAAGAGTCAATAAGACTTAAAACACCATTGTTTGCAAAAAGAGAATCAATTTCATAAGAAGAAAAATCTTGAAAAATAGTAAATTTTCCGGGATGGACTTTGGCATAATTAGCATAATTGATGTATGCTTTAATTGCCTCCGGATCATTGAATAATTGCTCTTTGATTTTTCTGGAAATTCTCATGGTTGAGGGGTTGCTTGAAGAAGCCATTAGAGTAGAGAGTAGAGTGCTTGAATATATGAAGAGAGAGTTTGAATTTGAAAATGAAAGTGAAAAGATATGATAAAAGATAGTGGATAAATAGACTTTCAAAGGGCATATTATCTGGTCAAAAGGTATCTTTTCAGAGAAATAAATGAAGTGAAAAGGTGGAGGGAAATTCAAACATTTGAATTCAAAATTTGAAATTCAAATTCAGGTAGGCATGTCGACATCGTGGTAGGGGCCATGTCGACATGTGCCTGTGGATTTTCATGATATGATTTTCCTAAGTTATCTAATATACATATATATAAATATTATTATTAATGTCTATATTTCTGAAATATTATTTTACTTATAATATATTTCAGAATGTTTCAAAAATAATAAAAATAATAATAAAATAATAGTAAAAATAGAAAATAAATTTTAAAATTCAAACAGCATATCAATTCAAAATCAATCAATCAAACAATCAAGCAACTAATTCTATGCAAGCAATTTCAACCAATTGTATTGTAAACGTGTACCTTTTTTTGAGTCCGTTTCTTTGAACTCGTCGGAGTCATGAACTGCAGTGAAACACAAATTCGAGTTATCCGTCTTCTGATCATCATCGCTTGAGGACGAGTCTGAGTCATCTAGAGTAGCAGTAAATGCATGCTTCTGTTTCTTTGCTGGTTCATTGTTCATAGGAGGATTCTGCCTTTCTGGATACGGACAGTTCTTTTTGATATGACATGGTTCGTCACAATTGAAGCATTTGATAAAGTTTGGTACTGTAGTCTGATTATGTAACAACCCTGTATTTTGTGATTATTTTAATTATTTATTTTGGTTATTTTAATTGATTTCCTGATTTAAAAACTTTATTTTATTTATTAAAATGAATAAATTTTGTTATTTTAAATATAAATTTTGATTTTGATGTGAATTAGAATTCCAAACATGACTAAAAAGGATATTTTCCAGAAAAGTGAATTTTGGTCAATATGGTCAAACTTTGACTTTTAATTTAGAAATTTTAAAAGTTTGAAAATTTGAATTTTATCTTTTATTATGAAAGTAAATAAAATTTTAAGAATAATGCTTTTCGTTTCGTTAAAATTTGATTTATAATGTGAAAGTTATACCCTTTTAAATATTGTGTGTAATTTGTTGTATTTAACAAAATTATTTATTTTAAATTATAAAAAAATAATATTTTATTTGGTCATGTAATATTATAATTTATATTTATATGGGTAAAATAACATGTTATGTATATACTTTGGTTTTAAAACATTTTAAAGATATAATTGGCATTTTCCAGTGTTAGCTGTATTTTGTTTAAAATTCTAATTTCCAGTTTCAATTAATTAAAGTAATTCTTTATTTGTTTTTCTATTTTTTTCTTAAAATCTTATTTTATTCTCATTCCCACTTTATTTTGTTCCTCATTTATTTTATTTATTTGTTTAAAGTGAAATAGAAATTTTATAAGGCTAGTGATATTTATTTGTAATTTTCATGTCTTATTTCCAATTTTTAAACATTTTTCTTTAGTTTTTTTCTATTTTTTCTAAATTAAATTATTTATTTCACTTTGAAAATACTTTAGAAATTATTTTATTTCAAAATTTTTCTTTAGAATATTTTTAAAATGAAGTAGATAATTTTCCAAAGACAATCGTGATTTATTTGTAATTTCTGGACCCTGTTTTCAATTTTTAAGCAATTTCTTATATTCTTTTTCCATTTTCTTTAAAATTAATTAATTATTTTTATTTTATATTACTTTGTTTCGGTTTTAAAGTCAATTTACTGATTTTATTTTTGTTTTATTTGAATTTAAAGAAAAAGAAATATGAAGAGTTTTAAAAGCTTATTTACCTTAAGTCCTTTCATCTCCTTTGTCCTTTCATTTGCCATAACTCCTCAATTACTATCTTGGCTGTGCATTTTTGGTTTGTAGCCGTGATTTTTCAGCCTCCATTCACCCAAAAACATTTTACCTTCTCATTCATTCATGGCTTCAAGAAAATCTATGGGTAATGGCTACTTTTTTTACACTTTTCTTCTCATTTTTCATGTATTTTGCCTTGTTTTCTTTGCTTCTTTGAATGGCCTCCACTCCATATCCATGGCCACCACCCCCTACATCTCTTCCCTGCCATCATCACCAGCTACTCCTCAAGTCTTGACCAAGGCCGAGCCACCATGATGCCAAAACTCCACAAAAATTGCAACACAAGCCATAAAAACATGTTGTTTGACCACTATTTGTTCACCACTTCATTTTCCACCACCACCACCACCTTAGGCCGCCTCCGCCACCTCTGGCCAGACCACCACACACCTTTCCTTCCACTGACCTGATCCATACCTCTCTGACCTGACCACACAAGCCCATGGCCAAGCCATTTTTGTGAACAAAACCCACCAATTTTGCCTTAAACTCTTCATATTCCTTTGTATAAACTTTCTCCTCATATTCTACTACCTAGGCCATGCATACACATGACCAAACCTGAGCCAAACTTGTTCAAACCAGAGCCAAAAACATCCCTAGGCCATGACAAAAGAATAGAGAAAGCAAGGCAAAAGATTTGGCATTCGTATCTCTTTTTATTTAAAAGTTATGTCATTTCTAGTGTATTGAAATTTATGGTTTGCTTTGATTTTTGTTTGGGTTGTAACACAAGATCTATATCATTGGATTTGCTCTCCACACTCAAATTGTATTAGAGTTGTCGTGCCTTCATAATCTTTGTGTTGTGAGCTTTGTTGGCAAATCTCCAGCTTAACAGGTGAGTTATTCTCACCAGACAATATGTACATATATAACTAGTGAATTGACCCCTTTTGAATCTGTAAAATGCATTATCATGTTACACTTGCTATGTTATGATTTATGATGTTCACCAATGCTTAAACACCTATTATATTATATGTTACTGTTATATTATGCTGTTCTATTATTTTTATCAGTTTATCACACTGCAAGTTCCCTTTAGATTAGAATCACTATGGGTTGAAATGATACATACCCGAACGGACTTTAGAATAGGAGAAAATCATTATGGGCTGAAATGATAGGCCTGAATGATTTTCAATTATTTTTCATTTCCTTGGGATTGCGGGTTTGAAATGATCAAACCCGGGTTTTCTTTGTAAATTACGGGTTGTAATGATATATTACCCGTATCATTTTACTTAGACTAGAAATGAAATACAGACCAGTTGTTAAAATATGTTTTATAAAAATCTTAAAAATATTTTTGAAATGTAAATATTATAATATTTGATTTAAACTAAATAAAAAAATGATTTATGTAAGCATTATTGATTTTTTGAAAATTTATAAGTGAAATAAATTATTGGTAAAACTAGAAAACTTGAAATGTAAGTTATTTTGGGAAATTTTAATTGGGTGATAATTGGAATTTAAATTAAATATGAAATGTGATAACTTCATGATAATTTGGATTAAAGTGAATTTAAATGATTTTTATATTATATTAATGATTTTGAATAAAGTTAAAATGTGAAATGAATGAATATTTATGTTGAAATTTTGAAATATAACTAAAATTGGAAATTTGTGAATTTGGCTTAAGAGTGAACTTTAAGTTAAGTAAATAAAAATGGAATTAAGTTATTTTGAAATTTTAAAATTAAGTGTTAAGTTAATTTAATTTAATGAATTTATAATTTAAAATTGGAATTTAATAAGTGAATTATTATTAAATTTTGATTTTTGAATGGAGTTTTAACTTTATAAAATCATGAATATAAGGGTATTTGAATAATTGTTTTAAAAGTGAAATTATATGATTTTATAAGTAAAAAAATGATTTATATAAAAATATAATTGTTTGTGAAATTATACTGAATATTTGAAGTTAGTTAACTGCATTTCTGAAATGCTATTAAATTCTAATGTAAATGATAATACAACATTTGTAAATGCTGTAGTTGATAATAATGAACCAAATGGCTAAATTTAATTAAAGGCTATTATAGCATTTTTGTAAATGTTATAATGGTTGAATTTAACTAAGTTTATTTGAAACTAATGTAACCATATTACAGAATTTTAAATGCTGTCTTTTGTTAAATTGAACTATTTTAAATGGGACTTTCCGTAGCATTTTCTAAATGCTGCGAAAGTTGAAATTTCATTGTTTTAATTAATTTAAGTGAACGAATGAACTTTGAAAAGTTAAATTTTTGGAAATTTAAAATTTTAATTATTAAATATACTAACTTCATTTTTATGATTTAAAATGAAGTAATTTGTTTCGAAATATAAATTATTTTGAAATATGATATTTTGATATTTTGAAATGGATTTTATAAGGATATTGAATTTTGAAATGATATTTGATTTCGAAGTATAAAATACCATTTTGAAATTTTAACCACGGGATGTATTTAATTTATAGTTTAACTGATCCTTAAAGGATGGACGATCCCAAGCATCCTTTGAGTTATTGTGCATTTCTACTACAGTTCACTTGAGTTGGTTTACATTATATAAGTATATATTGTCCTGACTCGAGTGTTTTGTGTTTTACTTTACGCTCGGGTCAGCCTGAGTATTTACAGCTTAGCTTTGGATTTCTTTCTGGAGCTAGGAATCGCTGGAGATTCTGCTTGTCTAGTTATCTGTTCCTTTCAGTTCAGTTGTTCTATTTCAGTTCTGGTATTCATAAACTTCTATTTATTTGAGATGTCTATTGTATATGTTTTCAAGCAGATATTATGTATTATGTTTTGAGAGTTGTTATAGTAGCTTCATGAACTACTATGGTTTTTTTATATTCCGCTGCGAGTTATTCTGATATGTTCTGTGTCTGTGATTCTGTGTATTTGATTTCATTTGCTCCAAATTTATTTACAATCTGTTATTTTGAATTATTCAAGCCAGACATTTGTGTATTATTGTCGATTTGAATGGTCCAAAATACCGGGTCGTTACAGTTGGTATCAGAGCTTTGGTTTTAGGCAAACCTTAGCCTGCGGAGCAAAAACTCATTAGAGATAGGGTAGAAATACCCTAGAATAAGTGAAATCAATCTCAGAATCATTTCTTTGTGAGAGAACGTATTTTCGAAGTATAAAATGATTTTCAAATGATTTTTATAGAATTTTCAAAGATTATTTTGATATAAATTTCCTTGCTTTAAAAGTAAAATATTTCTTAAACTTCATTCCTTTCGTATCCACCTTGTTAGTAATTTCTTTGATTAGGATCCTCTAAAATTTTGAACTTCTCTCTTGATTGATCTAGATCCTTTGTTGATAGGAATCTATTTTGGGTATGGCAAAATCAGTAGTTTGTTATGATGCTTTGAGTAAACTCTGTTGTATCTTTTGCTTAGCTAAAGTTGTCCAACTAAAGATATTTAAGCTTCTGTTTTCGTATGTTATGAATTCGAGTCTTTCCAAATTTTGAATGGGAACTTTTCTGTATCGATATAGGTTATATTTCTCTAATCTTCGTTTGGATTCTTATCGAATAAGATTCCTTTGAATTTTGGAATGCTCACTTGTTCTGAAATCCATTCCTATCTCCCCTAAATTGTATTCTTTTGATTTTGGAGCATTGCATCACTCCACTTTGTATGACCTTTATAGGGTGGCGATTCCGCCAATCTTTGAATGATTATAATTGGCATTGATTCACCGGAGATTTCTGTATCCTCGGTTTACGATGTTTTCTATCTTCTGCTATATTTAGATTCTATCTCTGGCAATCGAAGGTCGATTTTCCTTAGATTTTCGCATCGATTATATTCCTGAAATCACGGTTGACCGGTTAAGGTCGCCCGCGATTCATATAGGCTTATCCATCTTGTATTTGGTAATTTAATTATCTTATCTTCGTTTGAGCCTATCTTTGAATTAGAATTCTATTTGATTAGAGTCCTTCTAAATTTGAATCTCTGTTTTGCTTTGAAATCCATCCTTGAATCGTCCCTTGGAAAGTTTGTGGTTGATTGTCTTTTAAAATTTTTGTATTCATCGTAGTTTTATTTTGATAAGGATGACCATATTTTTATATAAAGATGAAATGTTTTTGATAAGGATTATATACCTTTTAAAAAAAAATGAGAATTTGAAGTTTTGAAAGGATGAAATTGTGAAAATTTTATAAGAAATGGTTTCATATAAAATGATTTATAACTGAAGGTTTTGAATCTGAATTTAAGTGATTGAACTCCGGCATTTTGGAACTGGTTTTAAGATTTTGAAATAATAAATAATATGATTGAAATTATTTTTCCGAATAAGTAATGTTTCAATGATTTTAATGGGTTTTAATGATTTTGAAGGAATTTCAAAGAAGTTTTCAAAGTAAATGGAAGTCCAGAACTCACTTGTGTCGCTGGAAAATAATTTCGGTGATGAGTGCACGCATCATCGACATTGATTTTTGAGTTTCTGAGTGAGGGAGAGGCCACTTCGGTAGCATTGCTATGCGATTGATTTGTGAAACCAATTTAGATTTCAAATTCCGAAGTGTGAGGTGATATTCGAAAGATATATGTATATATATTTGTAAAATTTCAAATGAGCCGGTGTTCAGTCCTTGAGTTTTGGATTTGATTTGATATAACCCTATTTTTGGAATGGATTTACTGATTTAATTGTGATTTCCAACTCTTGGATTGAAATATGATTTCTTCAACTCTTTTAAAGGTTCGAGCACTTCCAAATCAAGGTTAACTTTTCAAAGCTAAGAAATTTTGAAAAGAAATTTGATAAAGTATATAAGTTTGTTTTGAATGTTTAAGTATGAAGTAATATGATTTAAATAAGTTGAAACTGTTTGGTTAAGTAAATGAATAAAGCAATTTTAAAATTTTCTAATATGAAATTTAGATTTGAAATGTTTTGAAAAGAATTTGGTCTTCAAAATATTTTGAATAAAATTTAGTTTAAATGTTTTAACTTAGTAACATCTTTATGAAACTATATATTTAACAAGTTGAAATAAATATATAAGTTGTACGTATGCTGTTTTATTCGCATAATTAATTTGATCCAAGTTTGAGTACACAAGTTCGAGGTGGATTACACCATTTCGTGTTAGGATTTTTCATTCGATTCTTGATGGCGAATATTTGATATGGATTTTGGGCTTGATTCCAGAATTCTCTATCATAGTATATGGCTATGCAAGGAGACTGATGGCTTCTAGTCGAGAAACCATATCGAAGTCCGCATTAGGGAAATCGAATGGACAATACTAGTTCGAAAGCGAACTTGTGTGATCGAGCGAGCGATCAAATGTGATTTTGCGAAATGATGACGTGTGTACATCTTATATTCTAATATCAGTGATATATTTTGACGTTGAAATTGAAAGCTGTCGGGTTAGGATATCTTTGCTTACTTTTCCAATTTAAATTACAAAGATATATAACCTATAAAAGCAAAGATATTCAAATCCCATATGGCTCTTCATACAGCGAAATTTATTTTGGAAAATTTGATGCTTATATAAGACGGACCTTACGTAAGTATAAGATGATTTTGAAAACATTTGATTTTGGAAATGAATTGGTTGACTTAAATTATATTGATTTGGAAATTTGGATTTATTTTCAAAAATCTATTATTTTGGAAACTTTGAAACTAAAGATATTTAATTTGAGAAGAAAATAATTTGGTGAAATTGTATATGATTTTGAAATTGAACTGATATTGAAACAAATTTAAATTTGAGAACCTTATGTTACTAAACACTTGATTTGGGAGTTGTCGAACTTATATAAAATTGATTTGTATGAGTATGAAATTGATTCGAAAACTATAGATTTGAAAAAGTACTCAATTTGAAAGTGAAATCTTATATAATTGAAGTCTATATAAGTATGATTTGATATACTATTGATTTTGGAAAGTATTTGATTTGAAAATTAAATCTTATATATAATGGATTTTATATAAGTACGATATTTGAAAGTGATTTGAAAAGGTACTATATGATACATATTTTCGAAGTAAAGATATGGAAAGTGCCTTCTGCTTGATATCCGATTTGTGGCCACATCTTGGATTCATTCTATCGATATTATTCTCTCTGATTTTTGGTTTTCCGGATATGATACTCGAGTGTCCTTCGAATTCCATGGCGTTACCCATGGTCTTACGATCGTGACTGCATAGCGCAACTGCCTGGCTGAGTCTTGCCTAGGGGTACGGATTGTTTCCTGGGGGATCAAGGCGTAACCATTGTGTATCCTGCAATCTGTGTAGGTCGCGAATAGTAGCGCAAATGCTTGGCTGAGTCTTGCCTGGGGGTACGGATTGTTTCCTGGGGGATCCAGGCGTAACCATTGTGTATCCTGCATTCTACTAGTCATCATGGCGTAACTCGCAGGGCTGAGAAAGCTTACAGATATGGATTGTTTCCTGGGGGATCCAGGCGTAACCATTGTGTATCTGCGAACCATGGTTAGACAAAGGTTTTGTTTGTTTTTTTTGGATTGTACTTTCCATATCTGTTTTTAAAAGTTTTTCCAGTATTTTCACTGGGTGTTGAAACAAGTCTACTAAGTACCTGGAGAATTCTAGTTTTGCGCCTGATCAACGCACTACCAGAGTCTACAGGAACAAGGATAAACTTGTTAAGACATCGAGTTATAAAAGTATTTTGATAAAATATTATATAAATGATACTTTGATTAGTTATTTCCTTTTTAAACAATTTTAAAGTGTTTTAAATATTTTACCTCTTCAACCAACAATTTTAAATTAATGGCTCATCCTTGTCTTTCATCCTATTTTCCCTTCTAGCTATTCCTATTCTCCACCTTATTAAACTTACCCATAACAATAGTTATCAGGTATAATTTTAATCTTCTTGTCATCTTGTCTTAATCCTATTCCATTTTATCTTTTCTGTGTTTTCCGTACCTCATTCCTTTTCGAGGACGAAAAGATTTGAGTGGGGGAGAGTGTAACAACCCTGTATTTTGTGATTATTTTAATTATTTATTTTGGTTAATTTAATTGATTTCCTGATTTAAAAACTTTATTTTATTTATTAAAATGAATAAATTTTGTTATTTTAAATATAAATTTTGATTTTGATGTGAATTAGAATTCCAAACATGACTAAAAAGGATATTTTCCAGAAAAGTGAATTTTGGTCAATATGGTCAAACTTTGACTTTTAATTTAGAAATTTTAAAAGTTTGAAAATTTGAATTTTATCTTTTATTATGAAAGTAAATAAAATTTTAAGAATAATGCTTTTCGTTTCGTTAAAATTTGATTTATAATGTGAAAGTTATACCCTTTTAAATATTGTGTGTAATTTATTGTATTTAACAAAATTATTTATTTTAAATTATAAAAAAAAATATTTT
Organism: Allium fistulosum; assembly: GCA_030737815.1. NCBI lineage: Eukaryota > Viridiplantae > Streptophyta > Magnoliopsida > Asparagales > Amaryllidaceae > Allium > Allium fistulosum. The sequence continues at coordinate 635,399,890 of CM060907.1, read as the reverse complement.
ATTTGGTCATGTAATATTATAATTTATATTTATATGGGTAAAATAACATGTTATGTATATACTTTGGTTTTAAAACATTTTAAAGATATAATTGGCATTTTCCAGTGTTAGCTGTATTTTGTTTAAAATTCTAATTTCCAGTTTCAATTAATTAAAGTAATTCTTTATTTGTTTTTCTATTTTTTTCTTAAAATCTTATTTTATTCTCATTCCCACTTTATTTTGTTCCTCATTTATTTTATTTATTTGTTTAAAGTGAAATAGAAATTTTATAAGGCTAGTGATATTTATTTGTAATTTTCATGTCTTATTTCCAATTTTTAAACATTTTTCTTTAGTTTTTTTCTATTTTTTCTAAATTAAATTATTTATTTCACTTTGAAAATACTTTAGAAATTATTTTATTTCAAAATTTTTCTTTAGAATATTTTTAAAATGAAGTAGATAATTTTCCAAAGACAATCGTGATTTATTTGTAATTTCTGGACCCTGTTTTCAATTTTTAAGCAATTTCTTATATTCTTTTTCCATTTTCTTTAAAATTAATTAATTATTTTTATTTTATATTACTTTGTTTCGGTTTTAAAGTCAATTTACTGATTTTATTTTTGTTTTATTTGAATTTAAAGAAAAAGAAATATGAAGAGTTTTAAAAGCTTATTTACCTTAAGTCCTTTCATCTCCTTTGTCCTTTCATTTGCCATAACTCCTCAATTACTATCTTGGCTGTGCATTTTTGGTTTGTAGCCGTGATTTTTCAGCCTCCATTCACCCAAAAACATTTTACCTTCTCATTCATTCATGGCTTCAAGAAAATCTATGGGTAATGGCTACTTTTTTTACACTTTTCTTCTCATTTTTCATGTATTTTGCCTTGTTTTCTTTGCTTCTTTGAATGGCCTCCACTCCATATCCACGACCACCACCCCCTACATCTCTTCCCTGCCATCATCACCAGCTACTCCTCAAGTCTTGACCAAGGCCGAGCCACCATGATGCCAAAACTCCACAAAAATTGCAACACAAGCCATAAAAACATGTTGTTTGACCACTATTTGTTCACCACTTCATTTTCCACCACCACCACCACCTTAGGCCGCCTCCGCCACCTCTGGCCAGACCACCACACACCTTTCCTTCCACTGACCTGATCCATACCTCTCTGACCTGACCACACAAGCCCATGGCCAAGCCATTTTTGTGAACAAAACCCACCAATTTTGCCTTAAACTCTTCATATTCCTTTGTATAAACTTTCTCCTCATATTCTACTACCTAGGCCATGCATACACATGACCAAACCTGAGCCAAACTTTTTCAAACCAGAGCCAAAAACATCCCTAGGCCATGACAAAAGAATAGAGAAAGCAAGGCAAAAGATTTGGCATTCGTATCTCTTTTTATTTAAAAGTTATGTCATTTCTAGTGTATTGAAATTTATGGTTTGCTTTGATTTTTGTTTGGGTTGTAACACAAGATCTATATCATTGGATTTGCTCTCCACACTCAAATTGTATTAGAGTTGTCGTGCCTTCATAATCTTTGTGTTGTGAGCTTTGTTGGCAAATCTCCAGCTTAACAGGTGAGTTATTCTCACCAGACAATATGTACATATATAACTAGTGAATTGACCCCTTTTGAATCTGTAAAATGCATTATCATGTTACACTTGCTATGTTATGATTTATGATGTTCACCAATGCTTAAACACCTATTATATTATATGTTACTGTTATATTATGCTGTTCTATTATTTTTATCAGTTTATCACACTGCAAGTTCCCTTTAGATTAGAATCACTATGGGTTGAAATGATACATACCCGAACGGACTTTAGAATAGGAGAAAATCATTATGGGCTGAAATGATAGGCCTGAATGATTTTCAATTATTTTTCATTTCCTTGGGATTGCGGGTTTGAAATGATCAAACCCGGGTTTTCTTTGTAAATTACGGGTTGTAATGATATATTACCCGTATCATTTTACTTAGACTAGAAATGAAATACAGACCAGTTGTTAAAATATGTTTTATAAAAATCTTAAAAATATTTTTGAAATGTAAATATTATAATATTTGATTTAAACTAAATAAAAAATGATTTATGTAAGCATTATTGATTTTTTGAAAATTTATAAGTGAAATAAATTATTGGTAAAACTAGAAAACTTGAAATGTAAGTTATTTTGGGAAATTTTAATTGGGTGATAATTGGAATTTAAATTAAATATGAAATGTGATAACTTCATGATAATTTGGATTAAAGTGAATTTAAATGATTTTTATATTATATTAATGATTTTGAATAAAGTTAAAATGTGAAATGAATGAATATTTATGTTGAAATTTTGAAATATAACTAAAATTGGAAATTTGTGAATTTGGCTTAAGAGTGAACTTTAAGTTAAGTAAATAAAAATGGAATTAAGTTATTTTGAAATTTTAAAATTAAGTGTTAAGTTAATTTAATTTAATGAATTTATAATTTAAAATTGGAATTTAATAAGTGAATTATTATTAAATTTTGATTTTTGAATGGAGTTTTAACTTTATAAAATTATGAATATAAGGGTATTTGAATAATTGTTTTAAAAGTGAAATTATATGATTTTATAAGTAAAAAAATGATTTATATAAAAATATAATTGTTTGTGAAATTATACTGAATATTTGAAGTTAGTTAACTGCATTTCTGAAATGCTATTAAATTCTAATGTAAATGATAATACAACATTTGTAAATGCTGTAGTTGATAATAATGAACCAAATGGCTAAATTTAATTAAAGGCTATTATAGCATTTTTGTAAATGTTATAATGGTTGAATTTAACTAAGTTTATTTGAAACTAATGTAACCATATTACAGAATTTTAAATGTTGTCTTTTGTTAAATTGAACTATTTTAAATGTGACTTTCCGTAGCATTTTCTAAATGCTGCGAAAGTTGAAATTTCATTGTTTTAATTAATTTAAGTGAACGAATGAACTTTGAAAAGTTAAATTTTTGGAAATTTAAAATTTTAATTATTAAATATACTAACTTCATTTTTATGATTTAAAATGAAGTAATTTGTTTCGAAATATAAATTATTTTGAAATATGATATTTTGATATTTTGAAATGGATTTTATAAGGATATTGAATTTTGAAATGATATTTGATTTCGAAGTATAAAATACCATTTTGAAATTTTAACCACGGGATGTATTTAATTTATAGTTTAACTGATCCTTAAAGGATGGGCGATCCCAAGCATCCTTTGAGTTATTGTGCATTTCTACTACAGTTCACTTGAGTTGGTTTACATTATATAAGTATATATTGTCCTGACTCGAGTGTTTTGTGTTTTACTTTACGCTCGGGTCAGCCTGAGTATTTACAGCTTAGCTTTGGATTTCTTTCTGGAGCTAGGAATCGCTGGAGATTCTGCTTGTCTAGTTATCTGTTCCTTTCAGTTCAGTTGTTCTATTTCAGTTCTGGTATTCATAAACTTCTATTTATTTGAGATGTCTATTGTATATGTTTTCAAGCAGATATTATGTATTATGTTTTGAGAGTTGTTATAGTAGCTTCATGAACTACTATGGTTTTTTTATATTCCGCTGCGAGTTATTCTGATATGTTCTGTGTCTGTGATTCTGTGTATTTGATTTCATTTGCTCCAAATTTATTTACAATCTGTTATTTTGAATTATTCAAGCCAGACATTTGTGTATTATTGTCGATTTGAATGGTCCAAAATACCGGGTCGTTACAGATTACCGGAATTCTTAAAGTTGTTTCTCTTGGAACTATTCAATTTTCTGTACTTCAGAAATTTCCTAAAATTTCTGGTCATAAATGCTATCTCTTCATCATTGTCATTGTTTGAGTCTGATCCATTGGTCAATGCATTGAATGCCATTGATTTCTTTTCAGATGCTTTGCTTTCTCTTCTCCCGATCATTTGAACTTCAAACGACATTAGATTTCCAATCAATTCTTCTATCTTTAAAGTACTGATGTCATTTGCCTCTTCAATTGCAAGTGTCTTTTGATCCCATTCTGGAGTGAGAGAATTTAAAAAATTTCTGACTTGATCTTCTTCCGAAAATTCCTTTCCCAAAGATATTAAAGAATGCACAATATCTTGAAATCGACTATACATATCAGAAATAGACTCATTAGTATTCATTTTAAATAATTGAAACTGATTTGTGAGCATGGAAATTTTGGTCTGTTTAACTTTGCTTGTTCCTTCGTGAGTTACTTGCAAAGTTTTCTAGATTTCATATGCAGACTTACAAACTGACACTCTATTAAATTCATTTCTTTCAAGTGAACAAAACAGAATATTCATTGCCTTAGAGTTATTTTATGCAACAGTCTTTTACTCAGTGGTCCACTGTGCAAAATTAGTTGTGGGTTCATAATATTCAGTTTGTGTGATATTCCAAGTATCTAATCCTACAGATTGTAAATATATTCTCATCCTACATGCCCAATATGCATAGTTACTGCCATTAAAAAGAGGTGGTCTGGCAGTAGACTGACCTTCTACAAATGAACTAGTGTTGGTGGTAATAGCAGTAATAGTGTTAGTAGCCATTTTGAAATTTTTCAAAATTCATATAATGAAACTTTTGAAAACCTCGCTCTGATACCAAATGTGAGAAATGCGGATTAAGAATCTTAAGGCTAGAATTAACACTAGAGGTGGGGTGAATAGTGTTTTAAGAAATTTGTTAATCTTTTTGAGTTTATCTAACTTTATTAACAATGTATACACTAATTAGACACAGATATGAACACAGATGCAAATATAAAGTAAAAGTAGTAAAGGAAAGAACACACCGGATTTTATACTGGTTCGGAGTTACCCTACATCCAGTCCCGTACAACTAAGTACGGATTTCCTTTCAAAAGCAATTCAACAATTACAACCCTCGATTTCAAGGCTACGAGGTACACCCTCCAGAATAACAATCCTCTGGGTAGAGATACTTGATTTCCGGGGCAACAAGTTCACCTAATTGATTTCCAAGGCTACAATCACACCTTTTCTCGCTTGATTGATTTCAAAGGCTACAATCACACCTTTTCTCGCTAATATATTACAAAGAAGTCTATAACTCTGAATAGCACTGAGAACCTTGTAGAGATAGTGATGTAGAATCAAACTAGAAGTAATCGAGTATGATTCGATGTTGATTTCGGTAGAGTAATGGTATGATTTTGTATTAAGAAATGTGGAAGATGAAGAGGAGTGAAAACCAGAAAAATATGATTGAAAATTCGTTGAAACTGACCCCTATTTATAGAAAACCAACAGCCATGACCATTCATGAAGAGTTATGGCGAATAGACACTTCTTTTGAAATTTGAATTTGAACTTCAACTGTCACTATGTCGACATACTACCTAGGGGCATGTCGACATCCCTCTGCCAAAAATGATAATTTGAATTTCTATAAAAACAATATTTATCTTATATAAAAACTATTTAAAACTTTATAAATATACTTGAATATAGTTGAAATTCATAAGTAAATATAAAGAACAATATATACATAATTTAACTATAATTTTATATTTAAATCTAAGTATAAATATTAAAAGTTAAATATATAATTTGAAAATACATTTAAAATCAGGAGTAATTTGACTTTGAAATTAAAGATGTTTTGAGGCTAAAATTATTTAAAATCAGGATAGAGAGTTTTGAATCTTTTAAAAGGAAAGTTTTGAAATCATTTTGAAAACAAGATAATTTTGTAAAATCATTTGAATTAAAATTAGTGGATACAAAACAATGTCCCACTAGATTTTCGTAGATTCCATCCTACTTAGGGTTTCATCCCTTTAACGGGCTCGAAGTGGATTCCATTCCACGAATAAATTGGATATTAAGATGCCAGTGCTTTTCTACGAGTTTTAACAAATATTCCTAATAAAACAGACTTAACCTTGAACTCTTGATAATCTTGATACTCATGAGTCTTCTATCTCTGTATCTTGAATCTCTATACTGTACAGTCTTCATTCTTGATACCTGAATGGTTAGATCATGCAAATACATATATATCTAAACTTGTAATGTTAGTATTTATATTTTATAATCTATTCTAAGGTTGTTGTCATCAAAACCATCATCTCAAGGACTAACATTTTGTTATTAACAGCTAAGCACGGAATTCGATTTACAATATGCATTGACAAAGCTTCAACCCAAAATCCATTTGACAAACCCGATGTCAATCTCAAGCATCGAGCTTTATCAAGTAGAATACGGTTCATTCTCTCCACTACGCCATTCGATTGTGGATCCCCCAGTGTAGTAAAATGCCTTCAAAAACCATAATGTTTCCAAAAATCCAAGAACTCTTTGGAAACATACTCCCCCCCATTATCGGACCTCAACACCTTCAAAGACTTACAACCTCATTCTCAACAAGAGCCTTCCAAACTTTGAACTTTGCAAATGCCTCCGACTTGACCTTCACTACATACACCCATACTTTCCAAGAAAAGTCATCAATAAAAGAAATATAATAATGAGATCCACCCAAAGAAGCTACCGGTGCCGGCCTCCAAACATCCAAATAAAAATACTCAAGAACATCTCTCGAATCATGCTTTCCTTCACTGAATGATACTTTAGTTTGCTTCCCCACGACAGATTCCTAGCAAAACTCAAGTTTGTTGAAACTCTCTCCATCCATTATCTTCCTCTTCCAAAGTATATCTAAACTCCCCTCTGAGACATGACCTTGTTAGTCCATGAGTTGATGGTTTTGATGACAACAACCTTAGAATATGATTATAAAATATAAATACTAACATTATAGTTTAGATATATATGTATATGTAGGATTTAACCATGCAGGTACCAAGAATGAAGACTGTACAGTATAGAGATTCAAGATATCAAGATTGAAGATTCATGAGTATCAAGAATATTAAGATTATCAAGAGTTCAAGATTTCAAGATAAGTATTAAGTCTAGAATTTTGTTAAAACTTCACAATAGCACTGAAATCTTCATTCCGTATTTTCATTTGGGATGTAACCCATTTCTACCTTTTTAGTGGCTTACAAACCCACGACAAGTAGCTTACAAACCTAAGACAAGTGGCTTACAAACCCACGAACATCCTGGTTTTGTACAAGTTCTCGAGTCCTGATGTGATGAGATATTCTGCAGGAAGAAGCTTGCAAAACTACTTCAAAATGATTTTCAAAACTGCTTTTCAAAATGTTTTAGCCTTAAAAAATATTCTTTGATTTTGTTCTTAAATAAATTCTTGTTTTAAACTATTTTTTAATATATTTAACTTTTAATATTTACTTAGTTTTAAATATAAAATTATAGTAAAATTTTATATATATTATTCTCTATATTTATCTATGTATTTTATCTATAGTCAAGTATATTAATAAAGTTTAAAATAGTTTTAATATAAGATAAAGGTTATTTTCAAATAAAAACAAAACATCAAAATTTCCTTTGGGATGTCGACATGCCCTAGTACCCCATGTCGACATAGTGTCAGTTAGGACCAAAAATTTGAATTTCAAAAGAAGTGTCCATTCGCCATAACCTTTCATGAATAGACATGGCTGTTGTTCTTCTATAAATAGGGGTTGGTTTCAACGAATTTTAGATTAGATTTTCTAGTTTTTCACTTCTCTTCTTCTTCCACATTTTCTTATTCAAAATCCTATCATCACTCTGCCGAAATCAACATTGAATCTAACTAGATCATCTCTGGTTTGATTCTCTATCACTATCTCAACAAGATCCCAGTGCTATTTAGAGTTATAGGCTTCTTTGTAATCTATCTAGCGAGAAAAGGTGTGATTGTAGCCTTGGAAATCAATCAAGCGAGAAAAGGTGTAATTGTAGCCTTGGAAATCAATTGGGTGAACTTGTTGCCCCGGAAATCAAGTATCTCTACCCAGAGGATTGTGATTCTGGAGGGTGTACCTCGTAGCCTTGAAACCAAGGGTGTAATTGTACAATTTCTTTTGAAAGGAAATCCGTACTTAGTTGTGCGGGACTGGATGTAGGGTAACTCCGAACCAGTATAAAATCTGGTGTGTTCTTTCCTTTACTGCATTTACTTTATTTCTGCATCTGTGTTTGATTCTGTGATTATATCTATGTCTGAATATTGCATACATTTGTGTACAGATCAACAATAACTCAAAAAGATTTAGTAATTTCTTATAAACACTATTCACCCCCCTCCCCCTCTAGTGTTCATTCTAGCCTTAAGATCCATATTCCGCATTCCTCACGGACCTAACCTCAAATGCCACAACCATGTCACATCCAAACCACGAGAACTATCAACACCCACACAAGTTTCACCTTCAATAGTCACACCTTCAAGCAAATAAACTCCCTGATCTCTAACACCGTTCATCATCATAAGTGCACCATTCGAAACCTACAAGCTATTACTCTCAATAGTAATTTTACATCACAAAGAATCCAATACCCCAAGGAAATAAGAGATTTACAAAGACCCGGAGCATAGCGTACATTAGTAAGCATGCGAATTACTCCATCAAACATCTGAATTCGCATAGAGACAATGCCTATTGATGTACAAATAACACTATAATACCCCACCTCTATACCTATACTACCAAAGTGAATTACTAGGTAATCCTATTTGTTAATACGAAGAATGAGGCTTGTTATGAGCAACCAAACGTGAATATTCCTTGGGCTAACGCCAGTATGTATCTCACCTTGGAAAATATCAACAATATACGTACTCAGTATCGGTACAAAGCAATAAACACGTAGGCTTAGCCGGATAGAAAAATATACAACATATAAATGAACATAGAGTCTCAGGTCACAACAGAAAAATATAATATATTCAAACTGGTACCAACTGACGTCTGTCTTAATATGACATTAAATACCAAGTCAATTTCACTATACATAACTCTGGACCATCTCATCAAAATAAATACAAGGAGACACCCAATAAATCATACAGATAGTCATCATCTCAAAATACAATATAAACTATATATATTATCTCCTCTAAGGCGCAATCATCCAAATGGTTAATGTCCTATACTTGAAAAGTCTCGGACTGATCCGAATATTATATAATAAATGGATTAGTTATATCTAAATCCCAATTTGAGAACATAACAATAACCATGGTATTAAAATGCAAAATATGAACATAACTCAAAGTAACATCCATCAAAAAATCATAAGAATATACCATGCTAAGCATTCTCAAATATCACCTAAGGAATACATACAAGCAAGTGGGAATCACAACTATAAATTGGGTGATAATAATCAAACACATCAAATTCTCAAAATACTATGGATAAGCATGCGTCGTATCCATAAATCCATAATAAAAGAATAAAACCTGAATTAAACCAAATTCAAGGGTCAACGACCAAAATATCTAACTTGACTTGCATTCTTAATGAAAGTGAAGACTTACACTGTCAAGCCCTAAAAATATAAATCAAAAAGCATAATCCTTAGTAATCAATTGAAAAATTAAATCTCAACTTACAACCCTAATGGAAGTAATAACTTTCGAATGCTCAGCCATAAAAGATAAACAAGGAAACATGGAACCCGAATAGAACAAACTCCAAACCAAATACAGAAATCAATATCCTAGAGTATTATCTCGACTTATAGTCCTGATGAAAGTAGATACTCCTGACCATTAGTCCCAGGAGATAGCATGAAATCTAAATCGCAAATAAAACATAATCAAGATAAAATATTAAAAACAATCTAAATAATTATCTTGACCTACAATCCGGATGGAAGTGATAACTTCCAACTGTTAGGCCCTCAGAGATATCAAGAAACTCAAACTCAATAAATAAAAAAATCAATCAAATGGTCAATTTATAAAATCATATATCTCGACCCCAGTCCTTAGAGAGGCAAAACTCTCGACTGAATAGTCCTAGGAGATAAAACAACAAATCATACGAAAAGGAGAACTCTCAGCCACAAGCTCTTATGAGAAAATGATGGACAAGCATACAACAAGTCTCTAATGTCATAAATAGACAACACGCAGTTGCCTCGGGTTAGGGTATCTAAAATGAAAAACTAACCCACGGCTAGTCTCTAATGTCATATGATCATTGTCTCAAATGAGGTGGTAATATCAAATATCTCAAATATAATGGATCTACTTAAATCATCCAAATGGGAGACTGACGTAACGCAACACTGCTCTAGGAAATGCTAATTACCGCAGCATGTTCCCTATAGTCCCTAAGTTACTCCTTGAATCATGACACTTGTATCCATCACATGTCATAAACATGCTGTCGGACTATGCCGAGCATTGGCCATGACTACTACTTGCCCTTGGTAACGGACTATTGGTCCTTAAGTGACATCGAGGCAATGGCTCTAATAAGAGAAATAACTCTTAGCCTACAACTCAACAAGGTGACATTACGGATCCGGGGTGTGACCCTACAATCAAGACCGCTAGGATGGATAGCTAGCCTATCTAGTAGGTCCAATTCACACGCTCTCATAGTGGCGTGAACCCTATGACGTAGATTTCCAACAAATACTCCCGACTATATAAGTCCTAATAAGAGTAATAACTAGTACTCTCGACTCTAGGAGTCCTACTGAGAGTGATAACTAACGCTCTCGACTATATGTGTGATAACCTGGATTTTCAGTATCTGTTACTTGGAAATTAACAAGATTGAATCTAATAAAAACACTGATTTTTTTTATTTTTTTTGAATATGATAATATCTTTATATATATATATTTTAAACTTGAGTTTAAATAAGTTTTAAATTAAAAAGTTCATTTGTTTAAAATATTCCTTTATTTTAAAATTCTAACATAAGTATAAAAGATTGTATAGTTAAAATAAAATAAATCTTATCAATATTTAAACATAAGTACCAAACAATTATATGGTTAGAGTATAAGTATAAATATATAAACACAAGAAAAACTATGTAATTAACATAAGTATCAAAATAAATAATAATAGATAAGTAGATTAATTTTTGTAGTTAAGTTTACAAATTAAATAGATATCTTAAAAATTTATAGTTGTGGAAAAAGGAATATAAAATAAACATAAGATAATTCAAAAAAAACTATATATATAGATACTTACTGGTATTATTTGCAGTATATAGTGAAATGGGGCAACAAGACAAAGCTATATTTGTATATGAGTGTACTCACAAAAATCAGGTTGTACATGAATAATAAAATAGGAAAAAAAATGTGATAAGTTTGAGCTTGTGAAACAAAGTACTTCTAATTAATGCTAGCACAACATATCATTTCAGCCTCCTCCATAAGATAAAAATCTCTGACCGAAACAAATAAAAATCTTGTACCAGTACATCAGCCTGTAAACTATGTTTCTACATATATCATCTTCTCATTTCATTTCGTTCATCAAAAAGAAACCGAGGTCAGTTAAAAAAAAGCAAGTTTTAACCTGGGAAACTAAGAAGCAAGATCAATTACAGTTTCCAGTTTCAAAGATTAATCCAACTTCCAGATTTCAAAAGTATTCCAGTCTTCTCTGTTCTTAAATCTGGTGAGTAAATATTAGTTTTGAATCAAAATCTTATCTAAGTCTGTGAGCAAGTAAAATTTATTAAACAGTAAGAGATTATGTAGTATGTATTCCTGTTCAAGTGATTTATTCTGTTCTCTGCCAAAACATTTTTACAGTGAGTAAGCATCTTCTTAACAACTTAAGTAAACTATGATCTGTTGCTTGAGGAATTTCTGTGATTATTGATGATTGCCTATGAATAGGTAAGTAGTAGATCTGTATGAAAATTTGAAATATATGGTTGTGTTATAGGTGTGTATGTCTATTTATGTCTGTTCTTTCCTTCTCTTGATACAGGGTATAAAATTTTAGAGTAAATATCAATTTCTTTTTGTATGATCATTGTTACACTTTGGACTTCAAGCAAATTAGTTAAGTTTTAACTTAATCTAGGATTTAAAAATATATAGAAATGTTTTAAACTTAAAATTATGCTAAAATCTGGAAATAAAAGTAGAAACCTTATTAGCATGATAAAATCAAGTACTAAATTTAGTTGATTCAAGTTTATATCTTGAATTGTCTGTGTAAACCATGATTTTTAAAAAGAAAATCAAAATTTTTAATTCTGTATTGGGTGAGAAATTCTATGTTGACTGGAATTTGAACTTGAGGCAATCTCTGGTGATCGATAGACGCTGGAGAGTCGAGGGTTGGTTTAGAGATAGGGGAAGGTACAGGGAGTCTAGGAAAAATGGATGGAGGCTGACATGATTGCTGTAGCGTCGATGGAGAAGGAATAAATTTTTAAACCCTAGTTTTAAGAGTGGTCGGAGATTTATTTTCCCCGGCAACTAGAGTGGATCGAGCTTTACAAAACGATGGGGGTTAGAAGCCTGGAGAATTGACGAAGCTGTGGCCAAAATTTCTGGCGCTCCAGTGAACTACGTCGACAGTACGAGGCGAATTTCTGGTGATGGTTGGTTCTAGTGTTTGATCGGAAGACTCGATTTCGATTCGTGATGGGATCATGATATCTGGGTGGTCAGGGGAGTGGGGCTGGTCGTCGATGATGTGCTGGAGGGAGTGACGTTGGTCGGAGGGTCGGCGATTAGTGGTGCACGTGCACGTAGTGTATGTAGCGTGTCAGTAGGATGGGTAGGGAGAAGAAGGTAGTGGGCTCGGGTGGGATCTCGGGGAAGTGTTGTTGTGACTCGAGTGTTGTATCGGGTGAATACGCGAGAGTTAGCATGTTACTGGGGTTTTGAGAAAAATTTTATCAAAAACAAAGTTATAAAAAGAAAGGGGAGTTTTCTCGGGTTGGGCTCGGGTTTGGTACTGGGTTTGTTCGGGGTATTGGTGATGACAGTTTTATGATGGTCTCGGGTCTGAATGCCAGAGTGTAATAACAAGTTTTAAATTTTTAAAACAAATTAAGTTTTACTTAAACAATTTTGTTAAAACACTTTTCTTTTCTAAATAATCAATGTCTGTTTAAGTTGAGATTGCCTAAAGGTTTAAAATAAATTATTACAACTTTATTAAGTTTAAAGTGTTTTAATTATATAACCTTTGTTTTGAAGTTCATTTTAAATAAGCTTAATTATTGTAATTAAGTAAACAATTAAGAAAATGAAATGTTTTCTAAATTCAACTCAAAGGTCTTAAGTTGATTAATGTGTTAATGATGATTATTTCCAAAGGTTTAGTGATAAGATTTAAATGATAATTACTTAAAGGAAGTAATTAAAGATTAATTATGGTTAGTTAATTTAATGATTAAAGGTTAATTAATTAATATTTAAGGATTAATTAATTAATAGTTAAAGAATAATTAATATGCAATTAAGGTTTGTTAAATTGGTTTTAGGGTAATTAAGGGATGGATTACCTGATTGAAATTAATTTGTTAATTAATTAAAGGTAATCTCTTGGTGATAAATTAAATATAAATACTTAATGAGATTGATAGGTATAATTACTTAGTGAAGTAATTCATAGTTACAGCGTGTAATAAATTAAAACGGAATTACTTAATGGGAAGTAATTAAAGGGTAATTACCTAGTAGAAGTAATTAAGGATAAATTACTTAGTGTAATTAATCAAAAGGGATTAATAATTAGGTAAGGAGTTAATTAATTAAATAATTACAGAGGGGTAATTACTGTTATGATTAATTGGGGTTGATTAATGGATGTAGTTAATTAATTATTTCCATTATCTGATATGAATTGCTTTATGATATGATATGTTGGATGAGCAACCTATCAATTATGAATTGTTGTTTAAAGGTGTAATCCAATAATTAAAGTCGAATTTTATTTAATTGGATAACTTGTGTTAAGATGAACTGAATTCGAAGAGACCGGCGTCGGGTAGTAGTTAATACCCGAAACCAGTTCGATTCTTATAATTTGATATGTGAAACTAATAGGCTGAATTGTAATGACTTAAGTAAATTGAACTATTTTAAATCAAAGTTTTGGCACTTAGAAATTGTCGTGTGAAATGGTTGATGTCTATAACAACTTGTGAAGTTGTAAGATTGATATAAGTTACCCCGGGTTGATATGAGTGTTTACTTTTGCATTTCATGTTTGATGGGTTTAGTCACGCTGGTTTCCAGCCTGACCCGGGTGTTACTTTGATGTAATGCTCGGGTCAGACCGAGTATTACAGATTTTCAGGTAAGGACGTTCTGGAGCTCAGGAGACGAGCTGGATGGCAGGAACGTATGGAGTGTTTCCGCTGTGATATATTTTGTTTATCTGGGATATGTTGATTTGTATATATCCAGTGATTGTGTATATGTATAACTCTGATGTATTAAAATGAAAATTGACTGATATGGTATTCTTTTGTAAACTATTTATATTTGATATTATATTTTATCCGCTGCGAATGTGAGAATCTGTTTTATGTTTCTGTTTCTTCTTCTTCTATCTCTTTCTTCTTTCCTAACTATCTGGAATTTTCGGGATCGAAAATTCCGGGTTGTTACAGTTGGTATCAGAGCGAAGGTTAAGCGAGAACCATGGCTCTGGTGGGTATACTCATAAGGATAGGGTCAATAGTACCCTAGAATGAGTTGAGTGTTTATATATATATATATATATATATGAGAGCGTAATTGTTATTTTCATATATAAAGATTTTAAATGATTTTGTGTAAGGATATATATTTTGATATATATAAAGCAATATTTCTTACTAATAAATGTTAAAGTAATTGGTTGTTGAATCATTGGAATAAAATAAAATAATGAGAATTAAGTGTTAATAGTAATACAACCAAATTGAAATTGAATGAAGATAAATTTGAAATGGATCCAAACTGAAATTAAATTCTTGAATTTGTAGAAGTGTTATCAGAATAAAGAAAATAATAAATCGGTTTCCAGATATGATAATCTTGGTTATTATCATAAATGGTTGTTGTGTTTAATAATGAAATGTTGTTAATGATTAAGCAAAATGATATGTTTTAGGGAAGTAAACTTTTAGGTGATTATGACTTATAAAACGGAATTGAAGATAATTTAAAATTGTGAAATTTTAAATCTAAATCCAGAAAACTTGAAATTGTTTTAAAGAAATTTGTTTTGAATTAAAACCAAGGGTGGTTTAAAAATTTAAGGTATAACTTGGTGTGTAAAGGAAATAAGAGATGTATATATGAGGAATATACATAATGTCAAAAATGGGGTGAAATAAACTCTTAATGTTGAGTTTTAAATTTGGAATGTAATGTGAAAACCCAAGGTGATAAGTTTTTGAACTTATAAGATTGATTAATGTGAAGTTTAAAATTTGAAGTGGGAATTCAAATTTGAATAAGTTTGACGAGATTAAATTGAATTTAACTTAAAGGAAGTTAAATAAGTTTGGAACAAACAACCTGAATTGGAAATTTCAAGATGAAATTGAGATTTAACTTAGGAAAGTTAAATGGGTTGATTTGGTAGGGAACTATATGTGATCTCAGATAGGTTTGAGATCTGGAATAGGTAGTGGATGATGAATGTTTTAAATAAATTGGATGATAGATTGAGGTAATATCTATTCCAATATTGGAATTAAATGGAATTAAATTTTAATTCGAAATTACTTAAGTAATTTTGATTTTAAAGATAAAATTAAATTAAACTTGAGAAAATGAGATCACTTTGAACATTAAGATTTGAATGTTTAAAATGAACATGTAAACTGAAATGATTAAGGATTGGTTCCAAGATTGAATTTGGGTAATAAATTGAATTTCAAAGATTAAATTGTTTAAAAAGGGGTTTGAATTATTATTTGAACCTAGGAATAAGTTTATGTAGAAGTAAAGGTAAATTAAAATGGAATTTTGAAATTTGAACTCAGAATAAAATGGTTAGGCTGCTAAATTAAAAGTAAAGGTAAATTTGATTTATGGGATTAAATCAACATTTGAAATAATAACTCGAATTTGTATAATTCAAGATGGTTTTAAAGTGAAATGAAATTAGAAGTTAATTGGAAATTGGCAATTGATTGGAAATGGAGATTGGGAAGTTGAACAGTTGACTCTGGACTATTTTCAAAATAAATTATTTTAATATAAATCTATTTTTCCAAACTATTTACCATACAACTTTTCTTTTTAAAACCTAAAACTATCTTAAGCTTGTTTTACAAGTACTTTCGGAACTATTTAACCATTTTACAACTGATTTATAAACTGATTACCGTTTTTCAACTATTTTATAAATAATTACTATTTTTCAACTATCTTACAATTACTTAACTGTTTACAGCTATTTTACAAACTAATAATTATTTTTCAACTACTCATCTATAGTTAAAAATTTTCAAGGTATTTTCTAAGTATAAAATGGTCGAAGTTTGAACTGTTATTGAGTAAATACCCAACTGAGATAAGAATTGAAGTGATAATCCAAATAGGGATTAAGGCAAATGTGAATAAGTGAATAAAATCAAAGTGAATGTGAATAGAGAAAAAATTGATTTAACTGATAACCAATAAAAACGTAGGATGTACGTATATTATTCTATTCGCATAGTGATTTGATCCAGATTCGAGCACAGAATTTCGAGATAGTATTATCGATCCGAGTTGGGATTTTTCGCTCGATTTTCGACGGCGAACCTGGATATGGGTTTTTGATTGGTTCTGGATATTCTCTATCATAGTTGTGACTATGCAAGGAGAATGACGGTTTCTGATTAAGAAACCAGATCTGAGTCCGCACTAGGAAGTCGGGAGGACGATACTAGTTCGGAAGTGAAATTGTGTGATCGAGTGAGCGATCAAATTGATATTGCGTACGAGTGATATGTGGACATCGTACGGGTTGAATGAAATCGATATTGAAAATTTATGAATAAGAATTGTAAAATGGTTTTTGGAATTGAAAGTATATTTTGTGAAATATATGATGAAGTAAAGTGGAAATTGGATATTTCTATGGTAAAAATTTACTTTATGGAAATATAAGTAATATGGTTAATAACTTTATAAAGAATAATCAAATTTGAATATTTGATAAACAAAGTTATATATCTAGTTATATATGGTTATATATGGTAGACTCCCCTTATTGAATCCATTGCCAGAAGAAAAAAGTTTTTGAAAGTTTTTGAAGTATACAAAGGAAACTTATATAAGTATAAAGTGATTTAAAGATTTCCCAAGAAAATTATATATATGTATATATATATATAAAAGATTTTATGGAAATGGTTTTGAGAAAACGTTTTGGGAACCTTTGGATTTGAAAAGGCTTTTGATTTTTGAGGAAAATCAAATTTGAAAGTTGGAAAGCCTACTTTGAGAATTATCGATTTGGGAATTGATTTTGTGTAAAGGCACTTATATGAAATTCATACTAGGTGTATGATTTGAAAAATACTATATGTGTATAGTATAAAGTGTTTTGAAGTGGCTCTGGGGAAAAAGGCGCTCCCTTGAAATGAACTTCTCAGGAGTGCCACAGGGTGGTACTGCCTTGAGCCTCAAAGGGGGAGGTTCTAAAGTTGATCCTGTGAGGAGTCCGAACAAAACTAGTTCCTGAGGATTATTTGTGTAGCGAAAGTCGAGGGGCTGGTGCCCACAGAGGCATTTGGGTTATGCTGTGACGACAGTGTAACTCGATGTCACTGCGATCTACTGCAGACCATAGCGAAAGTCGCGTGAGCCGTTGAGAGTCAACAGTCTACGTTTGATTTTATATCGGTAGACTGCGACACTATGGTAACATAGCGAAAGTCGCGTGAGCCGTTGAGAGCCAACAGTCTACGTTTGATTTTATATCGGTAGACTGCGACACTATGGTAACATAGCGAAAGTCGCGTGAGCCACTGAGAGCCAACAGTCTGCGTTTGATTTTACATCGGTAAACTACGACCTATGTTAGAGTGGAGAAGTTTCATTTTGACAGCGAAAATCGTGTGTGCCGCTGAGAGCCAACAGTTACATGGACTTTTGCTGCGATGGCAACGTAACCCTGGAATGTAACTGCGATCTGTTGTGGGTTCCATGGCGTAATTGAGGGGCGCGGAGACCTACAATTACATGGACTTTTGCTGCGATGGCAACGTAACCCAGGATGTAACTGCGACCATGGATGGGGGTGATGATTTCCAAAGCATTTTCACCAAAGATATTTCCTCTATTTTCGAAACCGTTTTCTATATTTCCAATAAAATTATTTTCCAAGGTATTTTCACTGGGTGTTACAAACGGGTTTGCCAAGTACTTATAGATTTTCAGTCCTACGCCTGATCAACGTATGACCGAATTTCTATGAGAACAAGGATGGACTTGTCGAAACATCGAGTTATAAAAATATTTTTTTATAAAAACTATTTTAGTAATGTTATATAGATATTTAAAAGTGTTTTAAAAATGGGAAAATTATTTATCTGATGTTAAGCATTTTGATAATTCTGGCTTCGTTTCTTTTCGAGGACGAAAAGATTCAAAGGGGGAAGGAATGTGATAACCTGGATTTTCAGATATCTGTTAATTGGAAATTAACAGGATTGAATCTAATAAAAACACTGATTTTTTTTTGAATATGATAATATCTTTATATATATATTTTAAACTTGAGTTTAAATAAGTTTTAAATTAAAAAGTTCATTTGTTTAAAATATTCCTTTATTTTAAAATTCTAACATAAGTATAAAAGATTGTATAGTTAAAATAAAATAAATCTTATCAATATTTAAACATAAGTACCAAACAATTATATGGTTAGAGTATAAGTATAAATATATAAACACAAGAAAAACTATGTAATTAACATAAGTATCAAAATAAATAATAATAGATAAGTAGATTAATTTTTGTAGTTAAGTTTACAAATTAAATAGATATCTTAAAAATTTATAGTTGTGGAAAAAGGAATATAAAATAAATATAAGATAATTCAAAAAAAACTATATATATATAGATACTTACTGGTATTATTTGCAGTATATAGTGAAATGGGGCAACAAGACAAAGCTATATTTGTATATGAGTGTACTCACAAAAATCAGGTTGTACATGAATAATAAAATAGAAAAAAAAATGTGATAAGTTTGAGCTTGTGAAACAAAGTACTTCTAATTAATGCTAGCACAACATATCATTTCAGCCTCCTCCATAAGATAAAAATCTCTGACCGAAACAAATAAAAATCTTGTACCAGTACATCAGCCTGTAAACTTTGTTTCTACATATATCATCTTCTCATTTCATTTCGTTCATCAAAAAGAAACCAAGGTCAGTTAAAAAAAAAGAAGAAGCAAGTTTTAACCTGGGAAACTAAGAAGCAAGA
Source organism: Allium fistulosum (assembly GCA_030737815.1). Classification (NCBI taxonomy): domain Eukaryota; kingdom Viridiplantae; phylum Streptophyta; class Magnoliopsida; order Asparagales; family Amaryllidaceae; genus Allium; species Allium fistulosum. The sequence goes on along the minus strand of CM060907.1, from coordinate 635,380,535 downwards.
TCAATTACAGTTTCTAGTTTCAAAGATTAATCCAGCTTCCATATTTCAAAAGTATTCCAGTCTTCTCTGTTCTTAAATCTGGTGAGTAAATCTTAGTTTTGAATCAAAATCTTATCTAAATCTGTGAGCAAGTAAAATTTATTAAACAGTAAGAGATTATGTAGTATGTATTCCTGTTCAAGTGATTTATTCTGTTCTCTACCAAAACATTTTTACAGTGAGTAAGCATCTTCTTAACAACTTAAGTAAACTATGATCTGTTGCTTGAGGAATTTCTGTGATTATTGATGATTGCCTGTGAGTAGGTAAGTGGTAGATCTGTATGAAAACTTGAAATATATGGTTGTGTTATAGGTGTGTATGTCTATTTATGTATGTTCTTTCCTGCTCTTGATACAGGGTATAAAATTTTAGAGTAAATATCAATTTCTTTTTGTATGATCATTGTTAAACTTTGGACTTCAAGCAAATTAGTTAAGTTTTAACTTAATCTAGAATTTAAAAATATGTAGAAATGTTTTAAACTTAAAATTATGCTAAAATCTGGAAATAAAAGTAGAAACCTTATTAGCATGATAAAATCAAGTACTAAATTTAGTTGATTCAAGTTTATATCTTGAATTGTCTGTGTAAACCATGATTTTTAAAAAGAAAATCAAAATTTTTAATTCTGTATTGGGTGAGAAATTCTATGTTGACTGGAATTTGAACTTGAGGCAATCTCTGGTGATCGGTAGTCGCTGGAGAGTCGAGGGTTGGTTTAGAGATAGGGGAAGGTACGGGGAGTCTAGGAAAAATGGATGGAGGCTGACATGATTGCCGTGGCGTCGACAGCGAAGGAATAAATTTTTAAACCCTAGTTTTAAGAGTGGTCGGAGATTTATTTTCCTCGGCAACTAGAGTGGATCGAGCTTTACAAAACGATGGGGGTTAGAAGCCTGGAGAATTTACGAAGCTGTGGCCAAAATTTCTGGCACTCCGGTGAACTACGTCGACAGTACGAGGCAAATTTCTGGTGATGGTTGGTTCCAGTGTTCGATCGGAAGACTCGATTTCGATTTGTGATGGGATCATGATATCTGGGTGGTCAGGCGAGTGGGGCTGGTCGTCGATGATGTGCTGGAGGGAGCGACGTTGGTCGGAGGGTCGGCGATTAGTGGTGCACGTGCACGTAATGTATGTAGCGTGTCGGTAGGATGGGTAGGGAGAAGAAGGTAGTGGCCTCGGGTGGGATCTCGGGGAAGTGTTGTTGTGGCTCGAGTGTTGTATCGGATGAATACGCGAGAGTTAGCATGTTACTGGGGTTTTGAGAAAAATTTTATCAAAAACAAAGTTATAAAAAGAAAGGGGAGTTTTCTCGGGTTGGGCTCGGGTTTGGTACTGGGTTTGATCGGGGTATTGGTGATGACAGTTTTATGATGGTCTCGGATCTGAATGCCAGAGTGTAATAACAAGTTTTAAATTTTTAAAACAAATTAAGTTTTACTTAAACAATTTTGTTAAAACACTTTTCTTTTCTAAATAATCAATGTCTGTTTAAGTTGAGATTGCCTAAAGGTTTAAAATAAATTATTACAACTTTATTAAGTTTAAAGTGTTTTAATTATATAACATTTGTTTTGAAGTTCATTTTAAATAAGCTTAATTATTGTAATTAAGTAAACAATTAAGAAAATGAAATGTTTTCTAAATTCAACTCAAAGGTCTTAAGTTGATTAATGTGTTAATGATGATTATTTCCAAAGGTTTAGTGATAAGATTTAAATGATAATTACTTAAAGGAAGTAATTAAAGATTAATTATGGTTAGTTAATTTAATGATTAAAGGTTAATTAATTAATATTTAAGGATTAATTAATTAATAGTTAAAGAATAATTTATCTGCAATTAAGGTTTGTTAAATTGGTTTTAAGTGTAATTAAGGGATGGATTACCCGATTGAAATTAATTTGTTAATTAATTAAAGGTAATCTCTTGGTGATAAATTAAATATAAATACTTAATGAGATTGATAGGTATAATTACTTAGTGAAGTAATTCATAGTTACAGCGTGTAATAAATTAAAACGGAATTACTTAATGGGAAGTAATTAAAGGGTAATTACCTAGTAGAAGTAATTAAGGACAAATTACTTAGTGTAATTAATCAAAAGGGATTAATAATTAAGTAAGGAGTTAATTAATTAAATAATTACAGAGGGGTAATTACTGTTATGATTAATTGGGGTTGATTAATGGATGTAGTTAATTAATTATTTCCATTATCTGATATGAATTGCTTTATGATATGATATGTTGGATGAGCAACCTATCAATTATGAATTGTTGTGTAAAGGTGTAATCCAATAATTAAAGTCGAATTTTATTTAATTGGATAACTTGTGTTAAGATGAACTGAATTCGAAGAGACCGGCGTCGGGTAGTAGTTAATACCCGAAACCACTTCGATTCTTATAATTTGATATGTGAAACTAATAGGCTGAAGTGTAATGACTTAAGTAAATTGAACTATTTTAAATCAAAGTTTTGGCACTTAGAAATTGTTGTGTGAAATGGTTGATGTCTATAACTACTTGTGAAGTTGTAAGATTGATATAAGTTACCCCGGGTTGATACGAGTGTTTACTTTTGCATTTCATGTTTGATGGGTTTACTCACGCTGGTTTCCAGCCTGACCCGGGTGTTACTTTGATGTAATGCTCGGGTCAGACCGAGTATTACAGATTTTCAGGTAAGGACATTCTGGAGCTCAGGAGACGAGCTGGATGGCAGGAACGTATGGAGTGTTTCCGCTGTGATATATTTTGTTTATCTGGGATATGTTGATTTGTATATATCCAGTGATTGTGTATATGTATAACTCTGATGTATTAAAATGAAAATTGACTAATATGGTATTCTTTTGTAAACTGTTTCTATTTGATATTATATTTTATCCGCTGCGAATGTGAGAATCTGTTTTATGTTTCTGTTTCTTCTTCTTCTATCTCTTTCTTCTTTCCTAACTATCTGGAATTTTCGGGATCGAAAATTCCGGGTTGTTACAATATGAGTCCTAATGAGTGCGTATCAACATAACATATCCTCATCTACTAGCCCTAAGAGTAGACAATGATACTCGACTAGTTATTCCTTAGAGTATATAACAAAATATACTCTTGACGAGATGAGTCTTAACGAGATAATAATAAGTATTCCCGACTCCACACTTCCTAGTGAGAGTGTCATAACATACTAGTTCCTTGACCACTAGTCCGAAGAGTAAATAATAATATACTCGACTAATTAGTCTTAAGAGGATAAAATAATAAATCCCAATATATCTCCAGCTTGTAGCTCTTGGAGAGTAGTAAAATCTTGACTATTAAGCTCTAAGGAGTCACCCCTAGACGATGTCACAAATTCCTAACCATTCCCAAAATACAAGTGACATCTACTTACTAATAATGATCGAACAAGTACTACTTGAGCATCCCATACCACTCAGCATTACTCGAACGTTTACTAGAAGCTAGTAAACTACACTCATCAAACGATAGTTATTCTATAATATGAGTCAACAGAATAACCAAAAAAATAATACCGAATGCCCCATCCCAAATGGTATTACTAATACGTTTATTCAACATCCTTTTTATGTATAATTAAATCACAACAAAAATCAATATAAATCATATCAAATCATATACGAAAGGAGATCATAATTCAAAACTCTCAACTCCATTCAAATATTTCTCTTTTAGTTTAACTTCAAAATAGCTTTTATATTTTAAAAATCCCCTTTCGAAATATTTCTTTAATTCTTTTTTTTTAATATCCACTTTACATAATAAATTCCTTCTCGAAAATATTATTAAAACCTTTCAATTACACAAATCATCAAATAAACTAATCCCGAACCGAAATATATATATATATATAAAGGGAATATATTTTAAAACTCTTAAAAATAGATTTTTATAGTCAAAAATCCCCTTTTTAGATTTTCTTTTAATCATTTTTTATTAAAGATACACTTTTCAAGAGAATTACCATTTTGAAAATATTATTAACATACCCTTTATTTATACTTAAAAAATTCCATACATTAAATATTTCTTGAAAATCTCTATTTTTATTTTAGAAACAACTTTTATTTCCAACATAATTTCCAACAAATTATTTTATTTCTCCACCACTTTTATTTATCTATTAATATACTTCAAGTAAATTTTAAAACACCAAAAATCTTTTCACGAAACTTTCAAAAATATTTTTAAAATGGAAAAATCAATAAATCGTCTAAAATATAAATTAAGGAGCAAATTACTCCAAAATAAACAACAAATCATTAGTATAAATTTTATCTCTTGACCTAAATCGAATTATAGCGAATTTTGGTCATCCACAAATGCATGCACAACAAATAAAATTGTAGGATCCATCTTAACCAACAGTTCTAATGAGGGGAAGTACTCTCGATTGAATGGTCCTAAGAGATATAAAATATACAAATCAAAATACAATCAGACATCATCCCTTTTGTATTTTGGACCATCCAACATAAAAAAACCCACAATCAAATCCAACATCCAATATCATACCCAATATCCAAAAAAACCAATTCAGCCAATATTCCAAACAACATTTAATCCAAACAATTCAATCAATATTACCAATCAATGCACTATAACCGGGGTAAATAAATATATAAGATGCAAGGGGATATAAAAATAGATGTGTGAGTGTAAAAATCACCTTAAGTGACTGCTATCCAAACATCTTTTATTTGTGCTTCAACCAAAAAATACCCAAACTATTCTGTCGTGCGGCTTGTTTGCTTTATCGCCAACAGTAGCCAGTAACTGTATTGTCACATCGTCGCCTTCAGCTCAACTAGCAAAACACCTACATCACCTTCACTGCTATAACCTGAAGCCAGTCACTAACTAAGCCTCACGCTTAGCCTCACGCCACTAAACATCTTTGACCTTCCTCCACAGTCGCCAGCACAACTCCAGGCCGTCCGCAACTCAATCACCCATCGCGACTTCACCCTCCGTGTGGCTAAGTCGCTCGTCGCCGACTACTAATTTGCAACTCCATGGTGCTCGCCAGCCTCCAATCATCGATGAAAATACATAGGCGACACTATTTATTTTTTCCCTTTGATTTTACGTCACGATATGGGATTCGAATTTTCTAGAGGGGTTAGGGCTACAGGGTCGGGTTTTGAAAGAATACGTGTTTGGGTTTGGGATTTGGGTTAAAGAAAAAGGAATAAGCATTTTAAATGGATTAGGCTTTTAAATTGAGCTCTAATTTGAATCAATATATTCCTCTCTTCTTATGTTTTAAATAATTCTTGTATTTATAAATAAATTTCAATCCAATATAATTTGATTTATACTTCATTATCCAGAATTTATGTCAACAATTGCATGAATTTCTTCAATTCAAATTTGTTTATTTTATTTTTCAACTATTTTAATCATATTTAATTATTTACACTTTAAAAAAATTTATATTCATTTCGAAACATTTTATTCAATTTTAAATAAATTATCCAAAAAGTACTTATTAATTTAATTCAATTTATTAAATCAAAATCTTTTATTAAACGAAATTCAATTAACTAAAAAATTATTCTTAAATTATTAATTATCAAATTTTGAGTTAAAACAATTTTATTTATTTATACAATGTAGAAATCAAGGTTATTACAAGCACCATTACCTATAACAATTGAAATTCCCTCCTTATCGACATAAGAGGAATAACAATTCTTATTAGACATCATATGATAAGACACTCCTGAATCGAGAACCCAATCGCCACTTGAAATATCAGATACTACTTGTTAACCCGGAAAATGGATCACACCCTGGATTGAGTGTGAAAGCACCAGCCCTGTTCTTACAAAGCAAAAATATAGAAAATAAATGTAAAAAAGAGCAGAAATAGTAAAAAGACAAGAAGAATTTTATAGTGGTTCGACTGTTAATGAAGCCTACTTCCACTTTATAACTTCCTATTAACTGACTGCTATTGCAAGTTGAATCGGATTACAATATGACTGAATGTTCTAAGTTAGATCAAGTCACAAGTACAAGAGTTCACTGGAGAATCACAGTGAACCCCTAAATGACTATTGTGTGGGACGAGAAGATTGAAGAATAATCTCTATAGAGCTCTAGTGCCAGTCCAAAAGATCCTCTTTATGTTGCAGATAGGTGAATATTTATAGGGGACTTCAGTGAGTACTGGGCCAGAAGTCCAAGTGTAGAAGAGTCCAGTTGTTATGCCAAGTCATTATCGAAAATCTCAAATCAATCCGAGTCATTTCTATGGATCGCTAGCTATCTATAGAGGATGGATCACTAGCTATCCATAGGGGATGGATCATTAGCTATCCATCAACTTAGCATATTTTTCTACCGGAAGCCTTTGCTTAGTGCTACAATGGAGCTTGGAAAGTTTAGGGTGATCCGACATATCTTGATGGATCGCTTGCTATCCATAAGGGATGGATCGCTAGCTATACATAAGGGATGGATTGCTAGCTATCCATCCACTTAGCGTATTTTTGAGTGAACTTAGTTTGATTGTCTTCTTATCTTCTATTTAAGTGCCTTGTCCAAATATCAAGTCGTTTTGAGTTAGTTTAGTCATCCATCTTCATGGGTCATCTGGTCCAGAAGAATCGTCCATAACTCACTCAATACTAAACCAAATCACACGAAACTTCACACATGCAATGTAGATGAGTAGGAGAGCCTCCTCTATGGATCATAAGTCATTGGGCCCAATCCTCATGGGTCGGACCTGATGGATCAAACTGACCCAATTCGGATAAGAATCATCCATAACATGCTCAAAACTTAACGAAACCTGACAAAACTTTGCAAGTACTCTCTCTAGGGTATGTGGACCTACCTTATAAATTTCAGGTTGTAGGGCCCATCCTACATGGATCATTAGCGATCCATCAAACAACCTCCAAATGGTCCCATTTTTTGCAAGCCTTCTATTATGTCTTATAAGTGTTCTTCCAAAATTTTAAGTTAATTTGATTCAGTATGAGTTCTCTAGTTCCATTTTAAGTTAGCTTCTTTTGATCAAACAGCTTGAATCAAATGAGTCTTCACTTCTCGAGCTAGATTGTTTGGCATGCTATGAAACTTGGTAGGTATTCTTAAAAGAGGTAGTAGATCATGATGTAAGAGGCTTTGATAACTTATGATGCTTCCTTTTGGATCGCTAGCGATCCATCTACTTAGTGGATTTTTGGCTTGTTTCTCTTATGTTCCATTGGCTTGTTTTTTTAGATGCTTTGTTAAAGTTTCAAGTCATTCTGGCTTAGTTTGGATGTTCTAACTCTTGTTGAATTTTGCTGAGTTAAAAACCCAGTTAGCATTTGCCTCAGAGTATGCTTTCGTTGGAAACAAACTATGCTCTGGAACAAGACAAGTTTTATGTAACAACCCGACTTTTTCTCCACAGAAAGTCGCATCGTTATAAAGAAAGAAAGGGATAGAAGAAGAAAAGAAAGAAAAGAAGAAAGAACAACAACATCAGATACTCACAATGGAACGAATGAAATATAATATATCACATAAAATATTACATAGTATCATATACATCAGAGTTATACAACTTATACATCTCATATTAGACAGTTATAAACACCTGTCTATCATACATCTCAAACATCACAGAGATACAGACTCAATACAAACACAGCGGAAACACCATAATATATCTACACGCTGAAGCCACCTGCTCCAAATCTCCTCCAGAATTCGTCAAAGCTAACCTGAATCCCTCGACTACTCAATACAATATTGAGTACCCAAGAGTTTAATAAAACAGAAAATAAACACTTGGGTCAGACATGGGTCTGGTGTGAGTAAACGGTTAGATTGCTTAATTTTGAAAACTTTTGAAAACAAAAGTATCACGTAAGACTCCCTACAAATAAACATGGGTAAGTTTTTACCTTACGCTAACTAAAACGTTTGATAGGAAATCTGATTGTATTATAATAGGGTCTAGGGTTTTCAAGTAAAATACAGAAATAGCTGAAATGCTTACATCTCACATTCCAACATAGTTGGGCACAACTAATTCGTACGGCACTTATTGGAGTTTGGATTCCATACAATGGCAGGGCTACTGGGGTACCGCCCGTCACAGTACGTGGCCTAGATCACCGTACCGAGGAGTACGCCCGCTCCCCTGCAACACAAAGCCGGAACCATCCCTTACTGGGTAATCCCGAACAAGACAATCCCGTAGTTGGCGCGACCAACCACACACTAAGCCGAATAAAAAGAAAAGGGACCTCTAGACAGGGATCTATCTTGCTCTCAGTGGGTGCTACCCACGAAGCCTTGCTGCACCTCCCCTGTTTTAGCCATTCCCGGTTGATGAGGCTTGAGGTTTACGATTACCTTTAATCAGAACATATATCACTTAGAATACTCATCGTCCGCCTGACGATGTTCTGAAAGTATTCGATCCATACAAGTTCGTTCCGGGTTCGAACGAAACCGAAGGCATTATCTCGTTACACTCGTTTTGGAATCACCCTCAGAGTTAACGACAATAACCCTTGCACTCTAAATCTTCATCTTCACTTGAGATTCACGACCTATCGTTAATTTGGATCGATGTGGTATTCGGGTCTCCAGACCTGGAATACCGGTATACGGAAACCCGATCCCGGTCTCATCGAAATCCAAAACGTATCTTTTAAGGCCAAGTTGTTTAAAGGTTTAAACATTTAAACTTATTCAGGATGATATAAACAGATAGATAAATCATATTATCACAATTGATAATTCATATCAACATTCATCTCACAAAGCAGCATACATCATATATATATCAGAGATATCCAAATCATCCAATATCAACCAATCACCCAATATCAAACATCCAGTATTAATCAATTATCTAAACAGAATTGATTTACTTTAATCAATTTAATTAACCTTTAATTAAATTAATTACTATCCTTAAATTACTTGGATTATCCTAATCCTGCTCACTATCATTAATTAATTACAAATTAATTAATTAAACATCTAAATGATCTTCCTTAATTAATCTCCTTTGATTAATTATTTTTTTAATTACATTCAAGTAATTATCCTTAACCATATTCAGTAATTAACTTTTAATTACTATCATTAATTACAATAATTAATGATCCTTCATTAATTAATTAACTATAATTAATTATATTAATCCTTAATTAATTACAATTAATTAATCATACTTAAATTAATTACTTTTATTAATCAACCTTGATTAATTCCATTAATTATATTAATAATCCTCTAATAACTTTATTAATTAATTAACCTTTAATTAATTAATCTTTAATTAACTACATTCATTAATTAACCTTAATAAATCTTAAACAGTAATTAACCATCTTGTAATTACTTACCTTAATTAATTAACTTCTTAATTATATTAATTAACTACTCTTTATCAGTTATTATTGATTAATTAATCTTAATTAATCAATCCTTAATTACATTATTTATTATATAAATTAATGATCCTTAATTACTTCCTTAATTAATTAACCTTAATCCTTTAATCAATTAATTACTCTTTAATTAATTAACTTCAATTCAATTATATTAATTTATCCTTAAATTAATAACATCAAGTGATTAACCCTTAATCACTTCCATTTAATTATTTTCATAATTAATTTCTCTTTTCTTAATTACATTCAGTAATTATTCATTAATTACTTTACTAAGTAATTATATTCAACTAATCAATAAGTAATTTATCTTTAATTAATTAGACTAATTAATTAACCTAAAATTAATTACTTTAATTGATAAATCAATTAATCATTACTTAATTCCTAATTAATCCATTTACCATCCACTAATTACTTCATTAAGTATTTATTCTTAGTTACAAATAGAAATTAAGCTTAGATTTATTTTATTAATTAATTGTTCTTAATTAATCTCTACTTAACTAATTAAGAATAAACCTTACATCTATATTAAATATTTACTCAAATCATTTACTTTATTAAAATAAATTTAAAAAATCCATATGATTTTTACCTTTAAAATAAACAATTCAAACACTTAATTTTAATATACTCAAAACCTTTGAAAACCCTTTTCAATCATATTTAATTGAATTAAACCAATATTAATCTTTGGAAACTCAATTATCATATTCTTAAATCTTATCTATTTTTAAATATAAACTTGAAATATAGTTTAAACATTACTTTGAATGTATCCTTTCAACATACAACATCCTTATTTAAACTTGATTGAGTTTCTTAAAATTGATCTGATATTTAAATTTGAACATACCTTTAAAAATCAATTATTTAAAAATCAATTATTTTAGACTTTTGAAAATATATTAGATTAAAATACCCTCAAAATCTTTGACCTTCATTTGCTTTGAATAACTTATTGAAGAGTCTAACTTGATTACTTAAAAACAAACCGAGCCTACTCTCTCAAAACTCGAGCAATCACCCGAGACAAACTCTCTTTCCCCCGAGCCCTAACTCGTGTCACTCGCGTACCAAGCTGCTTCGAGTCGAACTTCATTTCTCACGAGCTCGTCATCGAACTACACCTCCAACCAGATACGACGTGCATGTGTGCACGTTGCACATCACTCCGACCACCTCTGGCGATCTCCTCGAACATCGACCGATCCATGCTGACCTCGACTACCCATACGACCACCTAGAATGACGATATCACTTCGTCATCAAAATCGAACCCAACAACCAAAATCTGGAATCCATCTGATCGGAAAATCACCAACCACCAACGTCTCCGACCACTAGATCATCTGCCCTCCTACCCGAAACTACGCCTCACTCTGACGAGCCACTTCACCACCTCGCGATCGAGTCCGGCACCTTCACGGCGGCGCAATTGCCTGGAGAAGCTATCGACCAAAACTGGGAAGAAAACCCTACTTCACCTATTTCCGGCCTCCACGACCATCAGAAAAATCCTCCACTATTTTTCCTGCAATCTCTATGCTTCAGACCACCTTCATCCCAAATATCATCCCACTCGATTTCGCCGATCACCAGAATTTAACCAAATAAGTTCGAACGTTCAACTCGAGAAAACCCCTTGATTTCCAAACTAAAAATCAGGAAATGTATCTTAAAATTCATGATTTTCAATCACGAATACATTCCTGTAATTCAAACCAGAAATTTAGATTGTTGATTTTTATCATAAATTCGAGTTCCACTGTTCTTTCTATTTTTAAATTTATTTGTTGAATTTAAAACTCTGAAACTATTTTTAAAATTATCTTCATATCCTAACAAACAACTTTCATTTATATATCACAGTCTAATATTGATTTGATTTAGATATTTGAAATTTTAAAGGCAAAGCAGGGACTGAAATAATAGAGAACAGGGTATACATATATATACAGACATACTTACACACATATACATACATACCAATTCAATTATACAAAACTGAAAGATTTTATGCAACATCAATATCAATTAACAGATCAACACATTTATTAAAACCATTCATAACTTAAACTGTTTTTAAAACAAATTGTTTACTCACCAGACATTAGTAGAGAACAAGGCAGAGCATGTTCCAGGTTTGATTTCATTTTGAATTCTTTGCATTTGAATTTGTTGTGATACTTTGCATGCTTGCAATATGATGTTTTAAAAGTTGAAACTGCTGTTGTACTTCCCTTTGAATTGCAGCAGAGTTGAATCTCAATTGATCTTCATTTTAGTTGCAGGTTGAAGTGGCAATTGAAACTGCTATTTTGTATTGCAAGCTTGTTGAAGATTTGAAAATAGTTGTTTGATCTTCTATTTGTTTGCAGATTTGAATTCCAGGTTTGAAATCCTTTTTGATTTTGGTTTCAAGTTTTGATTTTGTTTGTAGGTTTTAGTTAAGAAAAGAGAAGAAAGAGTTTAGGATAGAAAATATTTTGAACTGAGAATGGAATACAGGTTTCTCCATCCTTTTTGATTACATAATTTTTATTAAAAATAAAAGAAAAAGAAAATGCCACTTGTTAAATTGCATGCATATACAAATGTTAATGCATGTTTCATTTTCTTACAAATGTTGTTAAGATGGCTAATATGGTTACACATGTTACTTAAGTATTTTTTTTAATAAATTTTTATTTAATTTAAATGTAAAGATAAACTTACATACTTTAATTCTCTTAATAAATAAAATTTACCTATGTATAAATAAATTACTTTTAAAAGAAATTATTCTAAAACTAATTATAATTCAAATATATCTTATACATGTATTTTTATAACCTTTTAAATTTAAACACTTTAAAGAATACAAAATAAAACTTTATTTAAAACTATCATATTTAAAACAAACAATTATCTTATATTTTGAAAACAATGAATTAATCTTTAACTTTTGAAAGATATTAAATTTAAAACAAAGCTTTTAAAATTACAATTCATACATATATTCCTACTATATATATTATCAATACATTAAATTAAATTTCAAAACAATTTCAAATTATAACATATACTTACATATAAATTACAATTTGAAAAATTCATCTTTTAGTTAAAACAAAAGATATCCTATATATCAAATATATATATTATATACAGAATAAAATTTTATTAGCTTTCAGAGATAAATTTTATCCATTTTTAAATTATTAAAAAGATATTGATCAATATTGCCAGATTAAATATTGATTATCCTTTAAAGATTAAATTACCAATTTAAATTAAAATTATAAAGGAAAATTATCAATACATTAAATTATTTAATACAGATTATTAAATTTATTTTGCTCAAAAACCCGGGATATCACATTCCTCCCCCCTTAAAATAATTTCGTCCCCGAAATTAAAAGCAAAGTTAATTAAATAATCCAGCAAAGATTTTAATTTCAAATACAAACCTATCATCCAATTTCTAACAACCAAAGCAACCAATCAAACAATCTGATCTAACTAACTATTCTGATAAAAATCAGAATAGACTTCATAATACTATCTCGAGTTTTCCCAAGTATAAATCACCGGGAGACTCGCTCTACAGAAACTCAACAAACTACACCACCACAATCCAGAGCTCCTCTCTTCTCTAGATTCACCAATTCTGAACAAAATATCATACTATACTCAAGTCCAGTTCAACTTCCAAATTCATCTGAACTGCTGATTTCATCACCCGATGAATCATACACATATTCCTCAGAGATACGTGAAATAGAATGGATTCCAGATATCCAAACTGGCCATTCAACCCTGTAGACAAAGAATTACTCCTCTCAAGAACACAAGAAAATCCAAAATATTTCGGAGCTAGCTTCCAGACTTACCAAATTTTATAGCTCTTATAATCGAGGAAAATTTAAACAGTTTCCAATTTCCAACTCCGAATTCCAAACTCTGACTCATATCTGCATAGCTCACCAGACGATCCCGAGCTACCTCATCTCTTCCTGATCAACTTAACCTTTGCTGATTCTTCTTGAAACAAATCTGAACTAAGAACAAAATGATCTCTAGATCCTATCAACAATATGATCCTTCCAAAATCCGTTGAAACCCAACTTGAAAACTAGAACTGACCAATCCATTTCCAAAAATTTCTGAGCTGCTACACCAACTCTTCTTTTTCTAAGAACCATCCTACTACCAGATTAACCACCGGTATCACTTCTGGATCCAAGTCGATACGGAACTCAAACTCCAAATGCAGACAAACTTCTACTTCCTTGAATACATACGGAAAAATCTCTGACTACTTTAGTAGCTCCTACTTCCATATGAGAAATCTCAGTCTCAAACAAAAGATTACCCAAGATGAATTCCCAATTTAATCGCAAGTCACTTTTGCGATCCTACCTAGTTCGAATTCCAAAGAAACTGTTCTCTCTTTACTAATTAAAACAGCCTTAAACTTTTCCGAACAAGGTTAACCCTTCAAGAAAACATTCACCATCTTCCCGGACTGCTGATAGAAGAACCACAAAGATTCCGGAACCATCGAAGAAACGAACCACACTGCTGCTTCCAAACTCTATCTCGACAGCACACCAAACACTCCGAGCTGCACTGCTATCACAGCTAACCAAGAACTTCTAATCCAAAGGCTTCTCAAAACTAAAACCATCAACAAACCTCTCAACGAACCTCCGAGATGGCAGACATCCAAAAGAAACTCGGGCTCCAAACCAATCGCCAATAACTTACTCTTCTTAAGGGAACAATGAGACCATGTCCGAAGAACAACTAATCGACCTTAGTCCCATACTTCAAAATAGACAAAACTCTCTCTTACTTGATATCAGAGAATTCCTATACAGTCGAGTCTTTCCTACGGTAGACATCAACTGTTCCTCCAATACCTTCTTAATTTTGTTCCAAAAAGAAAATCTCCTTCGGGAACATCCATAGATACTGCGTCTTATCACACAGCTGCTCCTTCCTGAAGTTGCCAAGCTACCATCACTTACTTCTGCACAACCGACAGATCCAACTCTAGAAAATCTGCTCACCCAAACTCAACCAATCTTACACTCCAATAATGGACTCCGAATCTTGAAAAAGATTTCCTTCAGAGATCCAAGACATCCTTACTCCATACTGCCAAACTTCCTCGAGACGATATTGGGTTTACAGTCTCGATATATACTTCCAACCTCAAACATTCAAACTCCAACTATTGGTAATTGTGTTACACACACTACCACCTTATCTACCTTTATAACTTATATTGGAAAACCCGAACAGGTAACCCAATAAATAGGTAGAAATACATAAATATATATATTTAAAATGATATATATTTTTTTTTTATAGAAATTATTTCTGGGTAAAATTATTTCATCTACCTCTTTAAAACATATTGTGTCCGTTGGCCTGGTTCAAGTGTTTAGAGATCCCTATCAATAACGTTAGCTACTCGTATTGACCAGAATCCATATACCACTCAACCGATCAATTAACACAATATAAAACCATTTTTATATAACTAACAATTACGCGCTCTCAAGATAGAAACCACTTCAGAGCCTAGGTATTCACTCAACCTACTACTCTGATACCAACTGTAACAACCCAACTTTTTCTCCACAGAAAGTCGCATCGTTATAAAGAAAGAAAGGGATAGAAGAAGAAAAGAAAGAAAAGAAGAAAGAACAACAACATCAGATACTCACAATGGAACGAATGAAATATAATATATCACATAAAATATTACATAGTATCATATACATCAGAGTTATACAACTTATACATCTCATATTAGACAGTTATAAACACCTGTCTATCATACATCTCAAACATCACAGAGATACAGACTCAATACAAACACAGCGGAAACACCATAATATATCTACACGCTGAAGCCACCTGCTCCAAATCTCCTCCAGAATTCGTCAAAGCTAACCTGAATCCCTCGACTACTCAATACAATATTGAGTACCCAAGAGTTTAATAAAACAGAAAATAAACACTTGGGTCAGACATGGGTCTGGTGTGAGTAAACGGTTAGATTGCTTAATTTTGAAAACTTTTGAAAACAAAAGTATCACGTAAGACTCCCCACAAATAAACATGGGTAAGTTTTTACCTTACGCTAACTAAAACGTTTGATAGGAAATCTGATTGTATTATAATAGGGTCTAGGGTTTTCAAGTAAAATACAGAAATAGCTGAAATGCTTACATCTCACATTCCAACATAGTTGGGCACAACTAATTCGTACGGCACTTATTGGAGTTTGGATTCCATACAATGGCAGGGCTACTGGGGTACCGCCCGTCACAGTACGTGGCCTAGATCACCATACCGAGGAGTACGCCCGCTCCCCTGCAACACAAAGCCGGAACCATCCCTTACTGGATAATCCCGAACAAGACAATCCCGTAGTTGGCGCGACCAACCACACACTAAGCCAAATAAAAAGAAAAGGGACCTCTAGACAGGGATCTATCTTGCTCTCAGTGGGTGCTACCCACGAAGCCTTGCTGCACCTCCCCTGTTTTAGCCATTCCCGGTTGATGAGGCTTGAGGTTTACGATTACCTTTAATCAGAACATATATCACTTAGAATACTCATCGTCCGCCTGACGATGTTCTGAAAGTATTCGATCCATACAAGTTCGTTCCGGGTTCGAACGAAACCGAAGGCATTATCTCGTTACACTCGTTTTGGAATCACCCTCAGAGTTAACGACAATAACCCTTGCACTCTAAATCTTCATCTTCACTTGAGATTCACGACCTATCGTTAATTTGGATCGATGTGGTATTCGGGTCTCCAGACCTGGAATACCGGTATACGGAAACCCGATCCCGGTCTCATCGAAATCCAAAACGTATCTTTTAAGGCCAAGTTGTTTAAAGGTTTAAACATTTAAACTTATTCAGGATGATATAAACAGATAGATAAATCATATTATCACAATTGATAATTCATATCAACATTCATCTCACAAAGCAGCATACATCATATATATATCAGAGATATCCAAATCATCCAATATCAACCAATCACCCAATATCAAACATCCAGTATTAATCAATTATCTAAACAGAATTGATTTACTTTAATCAATTTAATTAACCTTTAATTAAATTAATTACTATCCTTAAATTACTTGGATTATCCTAATCCTGCTCACTATCATTAATTAATTACAAATTAATTAATTAAACATCTAAATGATCTTCCTTAATTAATCTCCTTTGATTAATTATTTTTTTAATTACATTCAAGTAATTATCCTTAACCATATTCAGTAATTAACTTTTAATTACTATCATTAATTACAATAATTAATGATCCTTCATTAATTAATTAACTATAATTAATTATATTAATCCTTAATTACTTACAATTAATTAATCATACTTAAATTAATTACTTTTATTAATCAACCTTGATTAATTCCATTAATTATATTAATAATCCTCTAATAACTTTATTAATTAATTAACCTTTAATTAATTAATCTTTAATTAACTACATTCATTAATTAACCTTAATAAATCTTAAACAGTAATTAACCATCTTGTAATTACTTACCTTAATTAATTAACTTCTTAATTATATTAATTAACTACTCTTTATCAGTTATTATTGATTAATTAATCTTAATTAATCAATCCTTAATTACATTATTTATTATATAAATTAATGATCCTTAATTACTTCCTTAATTAATTAACCTTAATCCTTTAATCAATTAATTACTCTTTAATTAATTAACTTCAATTCAATTATATTAATTTATCCTTAAATTAATAACATCAAGTGATTAACCCTTAATCACTTCCATTTAATTATTTTCATAATTAATTTCTCTTTTCTTAATTATATTCAGTAATTATTCATTAATTACTTTACTAAGTAATTATATTCAACTAATCAATAAGTAATTTATCTTTAATTAATTAGACTAATTAATTAACCTAAAATTAATTACTTTAATTGATAAATCAATTAATCATTACTTAATTCCTAATTAATCCATTTACCATCCACTAATTACTTCATTAAGTATTTATTCTTAGTTACAAATAGAAATTAAGCTTAGATTTATTTTATTAATTAATTGTTCTTAATTAATCTCTACTTAACTAATTAAGAATAAACCTTACATCTATATTAAATATTTACTCAAATCATTTACTTTATTAAAATAAATTTAAAAAATCCATATGATTTTTACCTTTAAAATAAACAATTCAAACACTTAATTTTAATATACTCAAAACCTTTGAAAACCCTTTTCAATCATATTTAATTGAATTAAACCAATATTAATCTTTGGAAACTCAATTATCATATTCTTAAATCTTATCTATTTTTAAATATAAACTTGAAATATAGTTTAAACATTACTTTGAATGTATCCTTTCAACATACAACATCCTTATTTAAACTTGATTGAGTTTCTTAAAATTGATCTGATATTTAAATTTGAACATACCTTTAAAAATCAATTATTTAAAAATCAATTATTTTAGACTTTTGAAAATATATTAGATTAAAATACCCTCAAAATCTTTGACCTTCATTTGCTTTGAATAACTTATTGAAGAGTCTAACTTGATTACTTAAAAACAAACCGAGCCTACTCTCTCAAAACTCGAGCAATCACCCGAGACAAACTCTCTTTCCCCCGAGCCCTAACTCGTGTCACTCGCGTACCAAGCTGCTTCGAGTCGAACTTCATTTCTCACGAGCTCGTCATCGAACTACACCTCCAACCAGATACGACGTGCACGTGTGCACGTTGCACATCACTCCGACCACCTCTGGCGATCTCCTCGAACATCGACCGATCCATGCTGACCTCGACTACCCATACGACCACCTAGAATGACGATATCACTTCGTCATCAAAATCGAACCCAACAACCAAAATCTGGAATCCATCTGATCGGAAAATCACCAACCACCAACGTCTCCGACCACTAGATCATCTGCCCTCCTACCCAAAACTACGCCTCACTCTGACGAGCCACTTCACCACCTCGCGATCGAGTCCGGCACCTTCACGGCGGCGCAATTGCCTGGAGAAGCTATCGACCAAAACTGGGAAGAAAACCCTACTTCACCTATTTCCGGCCTCCACGACCATCAGAAAAATCCTCCACTATTTTTCCTGCAATCTCTATGCTTCAGACCACCTTCATCCCAAATATCATCCCACTCGATTTCGCCGATCACCAGAATTTAACCAAATAAGTTCGAACGTTCAACTCGAGAAAACCCCTTGATTTCCAAACTAAAAATCAGGAAATGTATCTTAAAATTCGTGATTTTCAATCACGAATACATTCCTGTAATTCAAACCAGAAATTTAGATTGTTGATTTTTATCATAAATTCGATTTCCACTGTTCTTTCTATTTTTAAATTTATTTGTTGAATTTAAAACTCTGAAACTATTTTTAAAATTATCTTCATATCCTAACAAACAACTTTCATTTATATATCACAGTCTAATATTGATTTGATTTAGATATTTGAAATTTTAAAGGCAAAACAAGGACTGAAATAATAGAGAACAGGGTATACATATATATACAGACATACTTACACACATATACATACATACCAATTCAATTATACAAAACTGAAAGATTTTATGCAACATCAATATCAATTAACAGATCAACACATTTATTAAAACCATTCATAACTTAAACTGTTTTTAAAACAAATTGTTTACTCACCAGACATTAGTAGAGAACAAGGCAGAGCATGTTCCAGGTTTGATTTCATTTTGAATTCTTTGCATTTGAATTTGTTGTGATACTTTGCATGCTTGCAATATGATGTTTTAAAAGTTGAAACTGCTGTTGTACTTCCCTTTGAATTGCAGCAGAGTTGAATCTCAATTGATCTTCATTTTAGTTGCAGGTTGAAGTGGCAATTGAAACTGCTATTTTGTATTGCAAGCTTGTTGAAGATTTGAAAATAGTTGTTTGATCTTCTATTTGTTTGCAGATTTGAATTCCAGGTTTGAAATCCTTTTTGATTTTGGTTTCAAGTTTTGATTTTGTTTGTAGGTTTTAGTTAAGAAAAGAGAAGAAAGAGTTTAGGATAGAAAATATTTTGAACTGAGAATGGAATACAGGTTTCTCCATCCTTTTTGATTACATAATTTTTATTAAAAATAAAAGAAAAAGAAAATGCCACTTGTTAAATTGCATGCATATACAAATGTTAATGCATGTTTCATTTTCTTACAAATGTTGTTAAGATGGCTAATATGGTTACACATGTTACTTAAGTATTTTTTTTAATAAATTTTTATTTAATTTAAATGTAAAGATAAACTTACATACTTTAATTCTCTTAATAAATAAAATTTACCTATGTATAAATAAATTACTTTTAAAAGAAATTATTCTAAAACTAATTATAATTCAAATATATCTTATACATGTATTTTTATAACCTTTTAAATTTAAACACTTTAAAGAATACAAAATAAAACTTTATTTAAAACTATCATATTTAAAACAAACAATTATCTTATATTTTGAAAACAATGAATTAATCTTTAACTTTTGAAAGATATTAAATTTAAAACAAAGCTTTTAAAATTACAATTCATACATATATTCCTACTATATATATTATCAATACATTAAATTAAATTTCAAAACAATTTCAAATTATAACATATACTTACATATAAATTACAATTTGAAAAATTCATCTTTTAGTTAAAACAAAAGATATCCTATATATCAAATATATATATTATATACAGAATAAAATTTTATTAGCTTTCAGAGATAAATTTTATCCATTTTTAAATTATTAAAAATATATTGATCAATATTGCCAGATTAAATATTGATTATCCTTTAAAGATTAAATTACCAATTTAAATTAAAATTATAAAGGAAAATTATCAATACATTAAATTATTTAATACAGATTATTAAATTTATTTTGCTCAAAAACCCGGGATATCACATTTTAGAGTTCTATTTTGTGAATTTCAGTGAATCGTCGGAGTCCATCTCAAGATGTTATTTTCAATTGACTGACTTCTTATAGCCATTTGTTTTTTGATTTTGGTCTGAATTTCTATTTCTGGTATTTATAATGCAATCTTTGCTCCGTAGTTTACACAAGGGTTTAGATTGGTAAGTGGGTGCATGACACGGTTTTGGAGTCGACCTATATAGTTATAACTCAACCGGCAATGAAGCTAAATTTTGTCTTGAACGATTGTATGCCATTCTGGAGTGAAGTCTTGCTCTTTGTCTTTAACTATTTCTTTTTGAGGACTTGGTTAAGTTCATGTCGCCATTTTGAATTCTAATGCGATGATTTATTCCAAAATTGGATATAGTGGATGATTCAATCGTATCACTCTTCATGTTTCTATACTCTAGTAATCCTGAAAAGAAAAGATTCCCACGTCGTTTTAGACAATGGTTCCGTTATTGATCGTTGATCGATGATGGCACTACTACAAAACAGGTCATTTGCATCGGTTGTTTACCCCCCTTTTGCATTAGTTCAACAACCGATGCATATGCAACCGATGCAACAGGCTTAACACTTTTGCATCAGTTCTGAAATGGATGCAAAAAGTTCCTTTTTGCATCGGTTATTACTAACAACTGATGCAAAATATCATGGTTGATTGCTTGGACACAGCCCCATATTGCATCAATTGTAATGAAAACCGATGCAACAAAGGAACTTGTTGCATAGGTTGTTATTAAAAACTGATGCAAACTAATCTCTATATTGCATCGGTTTTTTATAACAACTGATGCAAACTAATCCCTCTATTGCATCGGTTTTTTATAACAACCGATGCAAACTAATCCCTCTATTGCATCAGCTATTTATGCCTGATGCCAAAAAGCCATTCTCAGAAATCATTATTACAGTACTCAAATAGACTATATATATATATATATATATTATTGATTATAACAAACAATTATTGCATGCAATATTACAATCATTCAAAATTAAATTTGATGGCAATTACATAATCAGATTTAATAAATAGCATAAGTGCAAGGGTTAATACATAATCAGATTTAATAAATACAGTACTCTTAGATTTAATAAGTAGTATATTTAGAACTCTTCTCAAAATGTCTGAAGATGAATACGGGTTAGAAGGAAATAGGCCTATTATCGTTCCATGCGATGCAGTTTTTATGAACTACATCTTGGCTTTGCTTCAGTGTCGAGTTTCGGAAGACCTTAAGTTAACTTTCTTCAGTTCTTTATTCCCTGATCAGTGTTCCATGGCTTCTTCATCATTTCATGAAGTTGCTAATAATTCTTGCGCGGTTTCAAGTTCTTGATACTTTTTGACATGGCTTCAGTGTAAATTTTGTATTCCAAGTTTCCAGCATGGAAGCTACATGTAAATTAGTTATTAGTGAATACCACAGCTTCAAAGCCAAGAAATAGACTTATTCCAAATGATTATGAACAAATGTATATTCCTTTATGGCAGTGAAATGCTCATTTATTATTTTCAGATATATACATCTAATCATTGTACACATCTGTAATGTCTAGCTAGCAACAATTATTCTGTAAGTAAAAGACTTACCAGTGAGAATGCATGCCTAGTTTGGAGAATTTTCTTCGACTGTGTCATCAGGTTCAGGTCCTTGAACTCGAGTAACTTGGCGCGATAAAGAGGAACGCCTTCTAGAAATCTGACTCTTCCTTTTAGGATTAAGCTTAAATTTCCATATGTTGACACATACGTTTCTTACAGGCAGACTGACATTTCTCATACTGCGAATGCTGTAATTTGGAAGGAACCAAGCCTTGAATAGTACAAGTATAGCTGTAGAAACCGACCCAGTTATAAGAAACAGCGCCCATAAACTGTCAAGTCCGAGACTATCTTGAGATCCATCCATGGTTGTGGTTGGACATGACCCGATAGAGAGAGATAACCACTTCTCTTCTAAGAAATTTAAGGTTCCATCTTCTGCTAACTGTAGTATGGCTTTTGAGAAATCATCACTCAATGGAGAGCCTTTTGGAAACACGAAACCAAAACCACCTAAGCGTTTAGTACCTCCATGCACACCGTAACCCTTGTACTTTGCGAGGAAAACCCGTAAATATGGAGTCTCTAGGTATGCTTCTGTACCTTTCCAGACTCGAAGGCCGAGTGGTATTCATGTATACCGTTGAGTCTCTCAATCTGTTCATATTTGTAGTGCAGCACATCTTGTAAGTAGTTGATGACGAATGACTCATTACATCACACAGAGATAGCAGCACACCAATTGACTATAGGCTAAGAAATTGTGTCCTGGTGGAGCACCAATCAATTTTGAATTTACTTTCGATAAGAATGAAATATAAGAATCAATGTAAACTGCAAACTGCTCTTCAGATTTACAGTAGTTGTTTGTTCTCAAACTGATCGATGGACAATTTCCGGCTACTAATTGTTAAAACTTCAGCAGGTAATTGATGGTTGATGGAACGAAAGATTGTTGAATATATTTTGATCTATGCTAAAATTACATGAGAAATACCAAACGTTATCAAAACCGAATACACCTGGGCAAAAGCAAGCTGTGCATAACCATAGTGAAGTACAGTCCACTCGTTTTTCATGGTGATGTCATAGTCATCAAATTATTGGATATAAGACAAATGCAATTAGTGAAACCTATGTGCACATAATTAACACTCTAGGGAAAATCAATAATGTGTGTGGTAATCAAAAGATTTGAGAGATGTTATTTACGAGCCAAACAAAATATAGGCGAACAACAGATTTGTAGAAATATATATATATATATATATATACACACACACACAACGAGAACAAAGTACATGATTGATGCGCACGCAACGGGTGTGTAAATACAAAAGCAACTCTTCCTACTTAATGCATGATGCAGTTAAACGCCATTTCAGTAGTTTTTTTCTGGAGTTGCATGGCAATTACCGCTAGTCTTTGAGACGAGGAATCTCTGTCTCTTTCATACTGATCTTTATACACCAAGCATACAAGTACTTGTTGAGGTGTCTAAATGTGATACGACTTACAAAGAAAAATTTATTTTCTATGGTTGTTTAACTTTTGTTTATCATATTATCTTTATATACAAGTGTTAGCAAATTGTTCATCATTGATCATTATAATGACATTTTGAACAGTATCCCATTGATTGTTTTTTCCTATTAATTCACAAAGTGAAATGGTTTACAATTCAGTTATTTAAATTGTTACACGCTATGATGCTTTGGTCCATATCGGTTCTCATAATAGTATGTTACCTGGATACAGTGGTACATTAGCTGTGTGTTCTTTCCAGAATATCTAATATTTTTCTCTTTTAATTTTCTATCGTCATCTGAAAAACCTAGTGCGTTTTAAGGATTTTGGGATCGAGTGCAATATGGAAATCATGGGCCAGCTGCCTCGGGGAGTATTACATGGCACTAGTACTGACAAAAGATATGGAAATACAAATACTATAATGGAGTACGTGGGTTTAGATCTGTCAGATGTAATTCTTGCTGAAATCAATCTTCATAAAAAACATAGTATGCATTTTGGTTAACTCATTTGTATGCTAGACTAGATGGACATCACAGAATATATGCATTGGTCATTTATACATTGCACTGTTACTGGAACTTCAAAAAATGTTAAGAGACGTAATTTTCTAAAAGAATTCCGCACAAAATAAAATTATTACCAGGAGAACATGCTTATCTTATAAAATCTTACCATGCACTGTTATGCTCTTAAAACATTCTCCACTACAATTTGAAATCACATACCCTAAGTCCCTCCTTCGTTCTCCTCTCGTTTCAGAAGTAAAATGAAAAAATCACAGTCGCCATTCAACCTGAAGATCTTCGTCACTGCCACCAAATTTCTAAAATAACGCCAAAGACGAAAAAAAATCTAATCAAAGAAGTGCTTTTGGGTTTCAATATAGGCTAGGCTAATTTTGCAACAGATGGAAAAATTAAACAGAACGATTGTAAACAAGCAGTACACTCGATATCGGCTAACAGTACCATATTTAACAATGTCAAAATTGCATTTTTAACAGCGTAGAAAGATTCAAGGTAACTTAAAAGAATTCGAAGCCAATCCATCAACCTTTACTACTTAAAGTGAAAGAGCAATCATCAAGAAACTCTTCACCCGATCAAAGCACAATGAAATTACCTGAACGACGTCGCGAACCCAACCCTTTCACCTTTAATCCAGACTCTTGAGCATTACCACAACACCATTGCACTTCCTCCAAAATCGAACACCTGAACTCACGAATCTCATAGCAAGCGAGCATCGAACACGACCCAAATTCGCCACTTGATTTTCATTGATTTTGATTTAAAAAAATTGAAAGAAAAGGTAGTTACCGTGTTTTTACAATTCTCAGTGAAATATAATAATCGAAATGTCTAGGGTTTGAGATGAGAGAGAGGAGAAGAAGGTGAAGGATAAAATGGGAGAGGAATTCGGTTGGATTTGGTTAAGGTCTAGGGTTTTTTTGGGAAGCAGGCGAAATACTGGAAATAAATGGGAAAATAAGCGGCGGGAGAAAAAATTGGGATGGCGGGAATCGACGAAAGTGCGTAACCAAAGGGATGCAAATTAATTTAGTAGCATCGGTTGACTTTAAAACCGATGCAACTACAACTATTTGCATCGACGTATTTGCATTGGTTGTTGGTGACAACTGATGCAAATTTGATTTTTTATTACCTATTGCTTTCTACGTACCAATTGCATCGGTTATTAAGACAGAACTGATGCAAATAGTTTTATTTGCATCAGTTTTTACTTCAACCGATTCAAATGAGGCGATGCAAATGACCTGTTTTGTAGTAGTGTGGGTAAGTTTGGAAAAGATAATTTCAAAGGACAATATGGATTGTTTTTCAAATATAAGCAAGCTATCTAAACTAGATTGTTCAGTATTCAAGATACTGGACTCTTCTCATGTAGACAACACACTACATCTGCCCCGGTCAATGCTCTGAACCCGACTAGTCAACATACGCCGACTTCCCTTATATTCCAGGCATTGGTTATACAAGGATATTATTTAAGGTAAAACATACCAGACAGGGTTGAATGCCAAGTTTTATTGTTGAAAATGACTTTTCGGTCGTCCAATCTTTAGTTTAGCTGAGGGACTTCCACTCCTCTAGAAGTTGGGTCCTTCGCAACTTAGGCTTTGCTTATTATTCCTGTCATATTGGGATGATTGATTACAGTTAAATTACAAGGCATGGCTGCTCTTGTAGAGTTGTAGTTGAAGTTCGATCGGGCACAATTTCAGTCTTCGGAGACTAGCACATGACTCTTTCGATTGAGATTATCCTTCCTTTGTGTTTTTCGAAATTTAACCTACACATCAACCTCTGTCTCCGGGGACTATTGATTTAGTTGATCAATTCCGAGCATTGTTTTTTCTTGCTGTTGCAATTCTTATTTTCACGTGCAGCATACTCATTTACTGTAATTCTATACATGTAAGTAATATTTCTACGGTCATTTCGGCATATTCTATTTCATAGCTTTGTTCAAAACTATAAAGTAGCTTGGTCTTGCTAGTTTTGTGGCTATTCCTGTTTATGCTCCATTGAGTTCGTTCGATAAAGTGTTGGTGTATATGCCCCAGTCCATAGGGCCGATTACTCTGAATACCATGTCTATATGTTTTTGGGAGACTAGGTATCCTAGGCCATATGTCTAATTGCCCCAGTTTGATTGACACGATAGCTTCTATCTCTGGAAACTAGGGACTTTGCTGCTTGATTCCAAGCTCTGATTTTTTTTAATGATGTTTGTTTCCTAACTGCAATTGAATTCCTCCAACTTGATATTGTCATCCAATGTTATTCTGGGAACATGAGCTGGAAACATGCGTCGCCGTCATTTTTTGCTAGAGTGAATTCTTCCAAGTCCAGTGTTGAGACCCTAACCATACATCGATTTTTGTCTCCGGAAACTCGTGCGTTGATGACTCAAATTTGTGGATTTTTCCTTGATGTTTGTGAATCTTCAGAGAACATAAGATGCCAGAAGATAGGGCTGAAGATTCAATCAAACTCTTGCTTTTGTTTCTGAAAGCTGATGTATTGATAGGTTCATTCTAGGGGTTTCTTCTGAGCATCACCAAACTTTGGGTAATGGCATATTCCTATAAGTTGGAACCAAATGATATAGTTAGATCATAAGTTGGTCATCGATCCTTCTCATCATTGTCGGACTGTGAGCGAATATTGATTTTTAAACGTTAAATCCTTCATTTCCTTTGTTGGCGATTTTGTTGCCAGAATGCTCTATTTTGCGATACAGAACCATTATCTAATCAACCTTGCAGTTATTCGTGTTTGGACTTTGCAACATTTCTTTCAATCAAGTACCTGTGCGTCTATTCCTGCTCGAGGGACTAGCTATTTCGAACGCCTGTATTTGAGCGATTGTGAGAGATGGAGAGGTTTGGGACAAATGACTCGATTGCCCCTGGTTTGGCTCTCAACCCTATTCCAAGATTGAGGAAGTTTGATGGTTTTAGTTCTGACCTTCCATGATTGGCCCTACATGTCCTTAGTTGTGCATGCTTTGCTTTATTGTTGTTATCACGGAAGTTCTGTTCATATGCCAATTCCTATCTTTAGGAATTGATAACCAAGCTGCTTGGTTCTAAGTAACATCTCCTCGAGGCTGCCTATCTTTTGGCTATATCTAAATTCTTTCTAAGTTGAATTCATTAAATTCGGTTGTGCACCAGCTTTCATCCCTAGAAATTAGCACACGAGCAATTCAATCTTGGGATTTCCTTTCGGCTCTGCTTTATTCCTATGCAGCGGCCAGTTCTTCTGATGAAAGGTCAAACCATCCGGTTGACCTATAAAATGTTATGTCTTCCTGTTGTTGCCCATTTTTGGGCAACCATAGTTTTCTGAAGACAACGGTAGAATCTTAGTTGAGGACCAACTTCTATCTTCGAAAGCTAGTGCATTGATGGTTTACTACGATGAGTGTTTCTCATCGAACCTGTAGATTAAAGTTTTCCAGGCATTGCTGAGGCAACACCGGTACATAGTGAATAGCAAATTTCCCGGCATTGTCGGGGCTATGTTGGTACTTAGGAAATAGAGGGTTTTCCGGCATTGCCGAGGGAACACCGATACTTATGGAATAGAAAGTTTCTCAATGTTGTTGGGGCAACCCCGGTACTTAGGAAACGAGAAAAAGCCTTAGCGTTGCCGGGGCAACACCGACACTCAGGAGGTTGGGATCGATTTTCCTTGTTAATCTGGCAATGCTTTTAATCTAGGTGGGCACAAGTTTCAATCTTTGAAAACTTGCACTTCGATGATTGGATTGTAGAAGTCTTTTCTTAGTGCTACCTATCTTCGGGCATTGTTAAGTCATGTTGGTGAGGATTGAATCATTCATCCAATCCTGTAGAGTTGAGTAGATTCATTTTAACCTAATATGGATGTTTTCTCGACGTTGCTTAACTCTGGGATACGCCATCTTTTGAAAGGATGAGAGTCCAAGGCATTTCTGTTGCCTAGCTTGTTTATAACCGTTAAGTATTACCCTTAGAGATGCAAGGCCGTTGCTTAACCAATTCAATAGTTATTCTTATTCATGAAAAAATGAATTTCCTCCAACCAATTTTTGTTATGATCTGACTTCTATCTGCGGAACCCTTCATTTCTAGGTGTCAAATTCCAGGTTCTTATAGAAAATTAGAAGTTCTGGAGCGAGTCATCACATTACCCCTGGTACGAGCGTGCTCATTCCTATCCTGATCACAGACCGATAGAGTTCGGTAGTGTTTGTCTTAAATCTATGACACTTAACCTTGCTGGTTTCAGGCCATATGCGTTATGCTGGGCTGACCACATTGTTGCGGATATCAATCTTATTCGTTGGTTTTAATCTTTGGGAATCAATGGTTAAGTTGCTCAATTTCGAACGTTCTCTCCTTGCCGTTGTCTTTCTTCGGATAATAGCTGGTTTTCTACAAGTTGAGGTTTGAGACCTCAATCGAGCACCTGCTTCTATCCTTGGAAATTGGTGCATTGATGATTTGATTCTAGAAATGCATTTCGTCGTCGTCTATATCCCGACGACGGTAAGTTCCTCCTTTTATCGCCTATATCTAGGCGATGCTGAATTTCAAGGAGATTGATTTTCTTATCGATATGGTCTAGAGTTCTAATGTTGCTGGGACAATATCGATACCTTGAAGTTTGGACCAGTTTTCTTTCAATTCTACAGTCGTTCATCATATTATACTGCTTAGCTCTGTTGCGATTGTTGAAATTCTCTGTTCGGCGTAACAGAACCATGAATTGATTTTTTTATCATGACCAAGTGTTAGTGTGTTATGTGTCCTCCAGTCCACGGGGTTAATTACTCAAAACAATCGATGCAACACTTGATGTTTTGGGCGGCTCTTCGATGCCCCTAGTCAAAGATGCATCGCAGCTCCTACCTCTGGGAACTCGTGACTTGGATGTATTAAATTTACATATTTTGTACATTAACTTTGGTCAAAGATCGGAATTCTTTGCCAACTTCTTGGTTTGTGAGCTTTGTGGCACTACCGGAACAATGTCGGTTCTTTTGGTTAGCTAGAGTTTATCCCTATTAATCGAAATGATGACTTTTGAGAGTGCGCGGTTTATGGGATCAATAAAACTCGTCGATCCAAAATGGTATGAAACTTCTTGACGTTGCCAATCATCCGGTAATGTGAGGAGTTCGTGCTTCGAGAGCGTGGTTCCATGCTTAAGAAGTGATGCGTAGCTTATGGGAGTGCGTGGCTTATGAGATCGATACGACCCGTCTATCTAGAATGGTTTGGAACTTCTCGATGTTTGCCAATCTTTGGGTAAATTAAGGAGTTCGTGCTTTGAGAGTGTGGTTCCATAGCTTAAGAAGTGATGCGTGACTTATGGGAGTGCATGTCCTTATGAGATTATGACCCATCGATCCAAAACGGTTTGGAACTTCTCGATGTTGCCAATCTTCGAGTAACATGAGGAGTTCGTGCTTCGAGAGTGTGGTTCCACGGCTTAAGTAGTGATGTGCGACTTATGGGAGTGCGCAATTTATGGGATCGATACGACCCATCGATCTAGAATGGTTTGGAACTTCTTGACGTTGCCAATCTTTAGGTAATGTGAGGATTTCGTGCTCTAAGAGTGTGGTTCCACGGCTTAAGAAGTGATGCATGGCTTATGGGACTGCGTGCCTTATGAGATCGATATGACCCATCGATCCGGAACGGTTTGGAACTTCTCGACGTTGTCATTCTTCGAATAATGTGAGGAGTTCATGCTTCGAGAGTGTGGTTCCACGGCTTAAGTAGTGATGTGCGGCTTATGGGAGTGCACAACTTATGGGATCGATACGACACATCGATCCAGAACGATTTTGAACTTCTTGACCTTGCCAATCTTTAGGTAACGTGAGGAGTTCGTGCTTCGAGATCATGGTTCCACGGCTCATGAAGTGATGTGCAGCTTATGGGAGTGCGCGAGTTGTGGGATCAATACGACCCGTCAATTTGGAACAATTTTGGAACTTCTCAACGTTGCCAATCTTTGCATAACATGAGGAGTTCGTGCTTTGAGAGCATGGTTCCATAGCTCAAGAATTAATGCACGACTTATGGCAATGCGTGACTTATGGGATCGATACGACCCGTCGATCTGGAACGGTTTGGAACTTCTCGACGTTGCCAATCTTTGGGTAATGTGAGGAGTTCATGCTTTGAGAGCGTGGTTCCACGGCTCAAGAAGTGATGCATGGCTTATGGGAGCGCATGACTTATGAGATCAATATGACCCGTTGATCCAGAACAGTTTGGAACTTCACGACATTGCCAATCTTCCGGTAATATGAGGAGTTCATGCTTCGAGAGCATGGTTCCATGACTCAAGAATTGATGCATGGCTTATGGAAGTGCACGTAATAGTTGGGGCCTTCCCGGTGCTGGAGGAGCGATACTAGTTCTTAGAAGGTAAGGATCGAGTTTTTCCATCAATCCAGCGATTTGACTTTGCTGGAATGCGGTTTCGTCAGTTCTAAGAGATAAGTGGTTTTTGGATCGGGTAACCGTGGCTTGTACGATCCTCCCATATTTCAAGAAGATGTGCATGGCCAAATAGATAAGGTTACCATGGTGGAGAGATCTACAGCCGACCACATGGAGATAGTTATGATGAAAGAGCTTGTAGGAGTTTAGAGCAAGACTCTCAGTTTTTGGTCCAAACTACCTTTAGAGAATTGGTCTTCAACTGGCATACAGTCAGAGGAAAAGGAACCGGTCACCAAGGGTGGTAAAGGAGGAGTTGGGAAGAAGTAAGCAAGTATTATGATTCTATATCATTTGTTGCTCTAGCTAGGTCGTTTAGTCCGTAGTTGTCAGAATGCCAGAATTTTCGGTCGGGTGTAACAGAATTATGGTATGATTAGCTTTGGCTTTCCTTGTAGCTATTCAAGTATGTAAGGTGCCCCCATGCCATAGGGTTATTCATGTGCTTAAACTGTATCCAGCTTTCTCCATAACCCGTTTGGTTGCACGTGGTCCAGTGGATGTAACTGTGTCTTCTAGATGATTAAAGCATGGGAAAGCCTATCTCTTCAGAGACTTATATATTATGGATTTAAGATACTCGGTTCTCCCTGTGGAATATGCATGTATATGCTTTTTGTTTGATGATAATAAACATATATACATTCATTTAAATGTATTTGATATTGTACTATTTTATTTTTCACAGATTAAATAGATATTTGCTGAATAAAATAAATTACACATAATTTGAATTCAAACGAATTTTTTATTCAAACAAATATTTATTACATTTTTGATAGTACAATTTCAAGCTCTCACTATATACATCATTTTTGATCACAATACAATTACATCACGATTTCATAGTTACATCATTTCCTCACTACATATCACTCACACTCGTATTTATCTTCAACTTCATTCCAGTTTGAATCCAGCATCTGAGCAATCTGCAGAAATATACATTCACGCAGTAAAATTGCAAAGGAAATGTTTTTGCAGTATAAAACAAAATGTGGATTTTGAAAATATTATTTGCCTCAGTTATTTGGGTTGTTCGTCATCATTTGATTCTGAATTTATCACACACACGAACAACTTGTGACATGCACAGTGTATCACTGTACATGCCACAAGGCCGTGCACACCAAAATGTACACTTGATATATTTACAGGGACAGGGAGCACAGGTCAAACCCAAATGCAGGATTCAACTCAAGTACAATAAAATGATGTCACATCGTTCAGCACAAGGTCAAATACAAATCGGATTCAACTCAGGTGAAATTCGAAAAACAAATAAAATGCAAAGGTCAAGTCAAAGTCACTGCAGTCATGACTCAACTCAATGCAACAACCAAAGTCAAGGCAACATGAAGCTTGCAAGCTCGAGCACAAGATATGGAAACTTCAACAATGAAATTTACAAATGCACAATGTCAACACTACAGGTACAAGAGTCATGTGCAAATGGTTTCAACACAGGAGCATATATATGGACTTGAAGCAAAAACCAGACTGCATGTAAAAGTCAGAGAGATGTACACATAAAAATGAAATGCAACAAGTTCAAGATGATCAGCTACAACTCAAACAATGCCAACATGATCAAGTGAAAAGCAATCTGGTAGCTCATACTACACATCAGGTCAGAGACCGATAATCAAAGAAAAACATCAAAGCAGGTCAGAGATAAAAGATGGTCAGAGACAGGAACCACATAATCGAGCAACAATATGTACAGGTCAGTAAACAATATCAAGTTAAGGTCAAAGTCAACCAGTGCCAAGTTCGAACAGTGTCAGGTGTATCAATCTCAAATATCAAGCCACAAGAAAGCAAAAGATTCAAATTCGAACGTACTGGTGAAAGTCAGAAACTCACAAAATTAAAAATGATCGAAGCCAAAGTCGAACAAGTCAAATTTGCGAAATTCATGGAGTAGCAAATTCAAAGTCGTAATCATCACATTTTAAAAATCAAAACCGTGAGAAGCAAGTTCTATCGAATATACGTATATGACAAAGTCAGACTATATCTCAAGCATCGAAACTAAAATCAGCGGCCAGAGAAAAGAATTTGACAAATTCAAATACATATAGACGAACGAATATTCAGGGATTCGAACCCTATAAAAGGATGAACATCATCGGCAAAATATTTATTCGAGTTCAAGCTAATAGAAAAACAATAAACCAATAACTCGAATCACATCGAATTCAAGTATTAAATCCAGTAAGCCAAAGGTATAAATTACATACCAAATTCAGTGTCGAATTCGATCATCAAGAAGAAGCCAAAGCCAAAGAGACGTCGATCGACAGTAAAAACAAACTGAAATCATCATTCGATCAGGCGCTAGTACGAAGCTCAAATTCGCCAGCAAAACTAACAAAGTCGTAGCCCTAATTTAGTCGAGCAAGTGTTGAAGAAGCCGAAATTCCATAATTCATCAGAGAATCGAAAACAAAGCCGAAGCTCCAATTTCTCCAGCAAAACTAACAAGGGAAAAGCCCTAATTCAGTCGAGCAAGTTGTGAAGAAGATCGAGCTCGTATACAACAGAGAATCAACACATTGCCGAAGCCCTAGTTTTGAAATCGCCATTTTCTTCTCAAAGGATCGGACTAGTAAAATAACAAAAGGGATTGAAGACAAATTGAATTGGGCCGAAGTTTTTAGTAAATAAAAGAACGGGCTGAAGTATTATAGAAGAAAAGCGGGCCAGGCTTCTCTATTGAAAAAGAGAGTTTTAATTGGTCTAGGGTTTTAAATTTGTTTTTGGGTCGGGTTTTATTTATTTAATCTTTAGGCCTAGTTTAGGGCAAAAGCATTTTTAAATTGTCGATTTAATTTTTGCCCTAGGTTTAATCTGTATTTTGTCTTTCAGTTTGTATTTCACAAAGACCAGTTAGAGTCAATCACCACCTAGGGTTTAGGTGTTGTCAGATTGTCTAGTTAGGGTTAGTTCAGTGAGCAGGGAGGCTGCGAGTTTGCAAAGCTCTATAGGCGGGAGCAGAGTTTGCGAGTAAACGAAACTCTATAGGCGGAGCAGGGTGTGCGAGTCTGTAGGAGTGTTTGTGAGCGGGAGCGAGTGTCTGCGAGTCTGTCAGAGTGTTTGTAAGCGGGATACTGTTTAACTCTAATAGAAATCTGGGAATGCAGCAGTAGGCAGGGGTTGCCGAAGCTGGGTAAATTCTGTGTGTGATTTACTTTACTGCATATTTATTTATCTGCTGTTTACTTCCGCGTTTAATTTGAGAAAATTTGCGATAACCCTATTCACCCCCCCCCTCTAGGGTTAATCTAGATCCTACAAGTGGTATCAGAGCCTGGTATTTTTACTTTAACTCTAGAGTCATGAATTCATCGAATAATGCTTTTTCTGAGGGGCAATCTATTGCTAGGCCACCGATGTTTAATGGTAATGATTATGCTTACTGGAAAGTTAGGATGAGTATCTATCTTAGTTCTGTTGATTACGATGTTTGGGATATTATTGAAACTGGCTATAGAGCTCCCACTATAACTGTTGGTGATACTGAGATTCTTAAACCTAAGGATAGGTGGGACGCTAATGATAAGAAGTTAAAAACTACTAATGCTAAAGCTATGAATGCTTTGATCTGTGCTCTTGATAAGAATGAATTTAATAGAATTTCTCATTGTACAACTGCGCAGGAAATCTGGCATACTATGGAGGTGACACACGAAGGAACTTCTCAAGTCAAGGAGTCTCGTCTAGCCCTGTTCAGCAATGAATACGAGAACTTTGTAATGGACAAAGGCGAGAGCATAAAGGACATGTTTGGACGCTTCTCAACCTTGGTATACAATGCTAGAGCGCTTGGAAAGGTATTCTCCGAGGTAGAATTAGTGAGGAAGATACTACGAGTCTTACCGATGAACTTTGAGGCAAAAGTCACAGCAATACAAGAATCGAAAGATCTGAGTAAACTAAGCATGGAGGAGTTGATTGGCAACTTGATGACATATGAGCTTGAGCTAAAATCAAAGGAGGAACGCAACAACTCCGAATCAAAGAAGAAGACGATTGCCTTGAAGAGCAGAGAAGAGAGCGATGATGAAGCAGAAGATCCAATTGAAGAACTTGCAATGGCTGTCAATAATTTTAGAAAATGGTCAAGATTCGGGTCACGCAAGAAGAAAACAAATGGTAATAAGTCAAAAGATTCTGACAGTTCCGATAATGAATTGACCTGTTATAACTGCAATAAGCCTGGCCACATCAAACCAAACTGCCCACTTCTCAAAAACAACAAAGGAAAGAAAAAGAAGAAGAAGGTCTTTGCAGCAACTTGGGATGATGAAGAAGGAGAGGAAGTTTCGAATGATAACTCAGAGGAGGCTAACTTGTGTCTTACGGCAAGATCAGATTCAGAAGAAAGCTCAGTGGAATCAAGATCAGATTCAGAAGCAAGCTCAAAGTATAATGAGGTAAGAAACTATTCTTATAAAGATCTTGTTTATTTGTGCCTCGATCTTACTAAAACTGTTGAAGCTCTTGATTCTAAAAATGAAAAACTAAAATCTGATAGGAAAGAACTTGCCCGTGAAAATTTTAGGTTAGAATCTGAACTTGAAAAAATTCAAAACTTAGAATGTAAAAACTGTAAAGCTTTAGATTCAGAATTATCTAAACTGAAAAATAGCTTCGAGGATCTTGAAAAAGAAAACCTGAATCTAAAGGAAACTATTGAAACTAGGAAAAAGGATTTTGTGAATAGATGCACCTCACTTGTGACTGAAAACACGACACTAAAAACCAAAGTCCAAAATCTTGAGAAAACACTGAATAACTTTTCAAGAGGAGAAAAATCATTCAATATGTTATTGGGAAATCAATTTTTTGCTAACAACAGAAAAGGACTAGGTTTTGGGAAAACACAAGTTGATGATAATGCAAAAAGTAAGAGTGTCTTTGCTAGATGTGAAATAATTGACCATCGTGTTGAAAATTGTAGTCATAGGAACAAGAACACAAAATTTATTCAAATTTGGGTTCCTAAGAATTCTACAAACCAATTTCATATCTATTGGAACAAGAATGAAAAGACAAAACAAGTCTGGGTTCCAAAGGGATTGTTTATTCATAATTATTTTGCCACTAACAACCATGGACCTATAAAAAGGTCACAAAAATCTTTTACCGTGTAGGTGTGGTGGCAGGCTAAGGAACAACATTAGTGTTGTCTGGATTCTGGCTGTTCCAGACATACCACGGGCGAAAAATCAACGTTCCTTAGCCTAGTGTAAAGGTGACAGATTCACAATGGGTAAACAACGAAAGATTATCGTTCAGGTAAAACAGGTAATTGAATTTATTTTCAAACGATAGATAAAATGTGAAAATCTGCACCATAATCTGAATTAAATCAGCCAGTTATGTGAAATGATTGATGATGTTAATTCTGATTTTTTTTAATCAATCATCTTTAAAAGAGAATTACTTGAAGTAATTATGATGGTTGACAGATTCTGACTAACTTGATATGATCTTACATGACTTGTTCTTATCTATGACTTTGATTTATGCTTAAAAGTTGACCAACCATTTTTCATTGAACTTAATCTGTTTTTTGGTCAAATTATGATGTTGATCCTATGGTTTCTTAATCTGACACTGAGATTTTTTTTTTGATGGTTAATACGACTTCAATTTAAAGTCAAGTTTGTTGAAAATGACTCTGAGATAATTTGTTGAAATTTCACAATCTAGTCTATAACATCCAAACGAGTGATATTGAGTTAGATGCAGATTACACTGGTAATATAGTTGATAGAAAAATTACTAGTGGAACGTGATTACATTTTGAGACATTCATTTGCTGCATCATTTTTCAAAGAAAATATCTGCATATCTTTCACTTGAAATATTTTTCATTTTAGCAGAATTTTTCTTAAAAACCCCTTCTAGAAAATAATTTCTTTTGACCTTGTATCAGATTTGTTATTTAAGAAAACTTGATTTTATTGAAATTGATTAACTGATCTGACCCCCTAATAATTATCTAAAAAGATAAATAGTGATTGAAAATAAGATGAGTGTTGATATTAATCATATATTATGACTTGAGAAAGTATAATTAGAAAATTTCTTTAGAAATTTAAACAAGAGTTATAAAAACTTTTTGTTGATAAATATTCCATGATCATTTCTATTTCTATCATTTTTCTATCGACCATCACTCATCAAAAATCAATATAGTATGTCAATATGTGGTAGTTTAAACGGGAAATCATTTGTGCTTCAATTTTATTATATTTCTAACAATAAATAATAATATCCAAAATATTCACTCTCATTTAAAAGTCCTCACGGTTATGCATGGGTGAATTACTTGGATTTTTGATTATGTGCTTTCATGCTCATTTAAAAGTCCTCACGGTTATGCATGTATGGAACGCATATCAAAATTGATTGATTAAATAGACAAGTTGATTCTAATCTCATTTAAAAGTCCTCACGGTTATGCGTGGTTAGAAGATACTTGAATTCATTTTTAAAATAAAAATTTAGAATACTACTAATCTCATTTAAAAGTCCTAACGGTTATGCATGGTTAGTAGATATTCAAATTTCCTGAAATAAATATACCACAAATAGACACAACTATATGGTTTTATTCGATGAAATCATTCATATCATTCTAAAGTGGAATATGCATCAATTAAAGTATTTATGATTTTTGTTTGATTTTCTTATTGAAATTAATATTTATACTCGATTGAGCTTTAATATTGTATTAATGTCTACCACTATATCTTTACTTTTCTATTACTATTATTCTTTTGCTGATAACAAAAGGGGGAGAGAAAAGTTAAGATTTTGAAGATAAAGGTCAAAGATTTTCTAAATTGCATTAAGGCTCATTTGAATTCTTTATTCTCATGCATATATGTAGGGGGAGTATTGTGTAGAAAGAGAGCATTCATATAGGGGGAGCAAACTGAATAATCAAATACATTTAATGTAGTCAAAATCTTAAATATATGTTTGTTATCACCAAAAGGGGGAGATTGTGGAATATGCATGTATATGCTTTTTGTTTGATGATAATAAACATATATACATTCATTTAAATGTATTTGATATTGTACTATTTTATTTTTCACAGATTAAATAGATATTTGCTGAATAAAATAAATTACACATAATTTGAATTCAAACGAATTTTTTATTCAAACAAATATTTATTACATTTTTGATAGTACAATTTCAAGCTCTCACTATATACATCATTTTTGATCACAATACAATTACATCACGATTTCATAGTTACATCATTTCCTCACTACATATCACTCACACTCGTATTTATCTTCAACTTCATTCCAGTTTGAATCCAGCATCTGAGCAATCTGCAGAAATATACATTCACGCAGTAAAATTGCAAAGGAAATGTTTTTGCAGTATAAAACAAAATGTGGATTTTGAAAATATTATTTGCCTCAGTTATTTGGGTTGTTCGTCATCATTTGATTCTGAATTTATCACACACACGAACAACTTGTGACATGCACAGTGTATCACTGTACATGCCACAAGGCCGTGCACACCAAAATGTACACTTGATATATTTACAGGGACAGGGAGCACAGGTCAAACCCAAATGCAGGATTCAACTCAAGTACAATAAAATGATGTCACATCGTTCAGCACAAGGTCAAATACAAATCGGATTCAACTCAGGTGAAATTCGAAAAACAAATAAAATGCAAAGGTCAAGTCAAAGTCACTGCAGTCATGACTCAACTCAATGCAACAACCAAAGTCAAGGCAACATGAAGCTTGCAAGCTCGAGCACAAGATATGGAAACTTCAACAATGAAATTTACAAATGCACAATGTCAACACTACAGGTACAAGAGTCATGTGCAAATGGTTTCAACACAGGAGCATATATATGGACTTGA
Source organism: Allium fistulosum (assembly GCA_030737815.1). Classification (NCBI taxonomy): domain Eukaryota; kingdom Viridiplantae; phylum Streptophyta; class Magnoliopsida; order Asparagales; family Amaryllidaceae; genus Allium; species Allium fistulosum. Next base: position 635,341,992 of record CM060907.1, on the reverse strand, counting down.
AGCAAAAACCAGACTGCATGTAAAAGTCAGAGAGATGTACACATAAAAATGGAATGCAACAAGTTCAAGATGATCAGCTACAACTCAAACAATGCCAACATGATCAAGTGAAAAGCAATCTGGTAGCTCATACTACACATCAGGTCAGAGACCGATAATCAAAGAAAAACATCAAAGCAGGTCAGAGATAAAAGATGGTCAGAGACAGGAACCACATAATCGAGCAACAATATGTACAGGTCAGTAAACAATATCAAGTTAAGGTCAAAGTCAACCAGTGCCAAGTTCGAACAGTGTCAGGTGTATCAATCTCAAATATCAAGCCACAAGAAAGCAAAAGATTCAAATTCGAACGTACAGGTGAAAGTCAGAAACTCACAAAATTAAAAATGATCGAAGCCAAAGTCGAACAAGTCAAATTTGCGAAATTCATGGAGTAGCAAATTCAAAGTCGTAATCATCACATTTTAAAAATCAAAACCGTGAGAAGCAAGTTCTATCGAATATACGTATATGACAAAGTCAGACTATATCTCAAGCATCGAAACTAAAATCAGCGGCCAGAGAAAAGAATTTGACAAATTCAAATACATATAGACGAACGAATATTCAGGGATTCGAACCCTATAAAAGGATGAACATCATCGGCAAAATATTTATTCGAGTTCAAGCTAACAGAAAAACAATAAACCAATAACTCGAATCACATCGAATTCAAGTATTAAATCCAGTAAGCCAAAGGTATAAATTACATACCAAATTCAGTGTCGAATTCGATCATCAAGAAGAAGCCAAAGCCAAAGAGACGTCGATCGACAGTAAAAACAAACTGAAATCATCATTCGATCAGGCGCTAGTACGAAGCTCAAATTCGCCAGCAAAACTAACAAAGTCGTAGCCCTAATTTAGTCGAGCAAGTGTTGAAGAAGCCGAAATTCCATAATTCATCAGAGAATCGAAAACAAAGCCGAAGCTCCAATTTCTCCAACAAAACTAACAAGGGAAAAGCCCTAATTCAGTCGAGCAAGTTGTGAAGAAGATCGAGCTCGTATACAACAGAGAATCAACACATTGCCGAAGCCCTAGTTTTGAAATCGCCATTTTCTTCTCAAAGGATCGGACTAGTAAAATAACAAAAGGGATTGAAGACAAATTGAATTGGGCCGAAGTTTTTAGTAAATAAAAGAACGGGCTGAAGTATTATAGAAGAAAAGCGGGCCAGGCTTCTCTATTGAAAAAGAGAGTTTTAATTGGTCTAGGGTTTTAAATTTGTTTTTGGGTCGGGTTTTATTTATTTAATCTTTAGGCCTAGTTTAGGGCAAAAGCATTTTTAAATTGTCGATTTAATTTTTGCCCTAGGTTTAATCTGTATTTTGTCTTTCAGTTTGTATTTCACAAAGACCAGTTAGAGTCAATCACCACCTAGGGTTTAGGTGTTGTCAGATTGTCTAGTTAGGGTTAGTTCAGTGAGCAGGGAGGCTGCGAGTTTGCAAAGCTCTATAGGCGGGAGCAGAGTTTGCGAGTAAACGAAACTCTATAGGCGGAGCAGGGTGTGCGAGTCTGTAGGAGTGTTTGTGAGCGGGAGCGAGTGTCTGCGAGTCTGTCAGAGTGTTTGTAAGCGGGATACTGTTTAACTCTAATAGAAATCTGGGAATGCAGCAGTAGGCAGGGGTTGCCGAAGCTGGGTAAATTCTGTGTGTGATTTACTTTACTGCATATTTATTTATCTGCTGTTTACTTCCGCGTTTAATTTGAGAAAATTTGCGATAACCCTATTCACCCCCCCCCCCTCTAGGGTTAATCTAGATCCTACACTCCCAAGTTCAGAATCTTGGCTGCTTGATTCGAGTCAGTCTCTAGTTGATCGTAAGGTCGGTTCAGTTTTGGCTTAGTTTCTTTGAGCAACTTTGAAGCTCTAGAATTCAACACCATTTGTCTTATTGGTCGTTGGAGGTAATTCTGTTAATTTTCTAGAGTGACTGATGTGATTGTTGATTCGTGGCCCCGGAGCATGACTTCACTGACTTCGGGAAGTTCTAGATGAGATGACCGTTGATCTTCCCGTTGGCCTTCCCAATGCTTTAGTTCGTGAAGGATTTTTGGATCAAATGACTGCTGATCTACCGATTCACCTTCATGACACTTTAGTTCGTGAAGGACCTTCACGACGCTTTAGTTCGTGAAGGAGTTTTTGTGGTTGGATGTCCGACGACTAGATGGCCTTGGAACGATAATTTATCGATTTTGAGAGGAATTTTGGTCAGATGTCCATCGACCAGACGACCCTAGAGCGATTATTCATCGACTCCAAGAAGAGTTTTGGATCATGTATCTAACGACCCGGTGGTCTTAAAGCGATGATTCATCGACTTCAGGAGGAATTTTGGTCGGATGTCCAGTGACTAGACGACCTTGGAGTTATAATTCATCGACTCCAAGAAGATTTTTGGGTCGTGTGTCTGATGGCCCGGCAGTTTTAAAGCGATGATTCATCGACTTCAAGAGGATTTTTAGGATCCAGCTTGTGGGAACACAGCTTTATCGGTTCCTGGAGACTAGGGGTTTGAATTTGTTTGTTTGATGATCCTTTGGACAAGCCTTCTTGACGCTACCAAAGCAACGTCGGTTTTCAGGAGGGGGATCGACATGACTCGTTGAGGGCATAGAAGCATTTCTTTCATCATGTCGTCTGCAATGCCCCAGTGTCCTGATATGGCTCATTTGGAAAAGGAAAGTAGACAAGGATGGATGAGAGGGCATCGCATTAGGTTGCTGCCTCATTCCTTAGTAGCTCGCTAGCCAGAGTGTTATTTGATAATCATCCTTTCATCATATTTCGTCAGTTAGCCGGGGTGCTTTTCTACTGGGTCTTAGTGGCCTTGCTTGGGCAGAAGGTCCTTGTGGTCCTTTAGCTCCTTCACTGTTTGGTATGTTCTTTGGCAAATTGTTGGGTATGCCTTCTGCCAATTGCACTACCTCTAGTCTCTAGAACTGGTTTGATTTCTCGTAAAATTCTTCCAGGGTAGTAGATTGCTTCATTCTTTAATGATTCCTGAGGGCCTTGCAGTAGGCTACATCCATTGCCCTTGCTTCGTCCATATGCTAATCATACTCGTAAAAAGCAATTTCGAATCAGTTGTACAGTTGTAGGAAGGTATAGTTGGCATGATAAACTTCTTTGGATATTCTACATGCTAAACGACTTCGGTGAATAGGTTTTGATTGGGGAAAATGCTCTAATCATTGTTAGTCCGATCCATTTTCAAGTTACGGGTGTTTAAAATGCTTGATAATAATATATGCACGATCGTCCTATGCTTGATGATTGGAAATGCCAATTGAATGACAAATCATTTAGGATGGGGTCATGGATCATTGACGATCCCTAAAAATTTTAAAACTAGGCGAGATCGGCTTAAGGCGACAAGGAAGGCCCCATAAGGCTACATTTCGAATTTCAAGGCATTTGGAGTTCGCATGTTTGAGTTATGGACAAAATAAGATGGATCGGCGTTGATGGATCGGTGGTATTTTACTTGGAGCCTTGAAGTGTTGGGTTGGTGATGAACGGTGCTTGAAGTCATTTGCTTGCTTGGGTTTTACCCAAGTCTGATTTCGGGCTGAAATTTCTTAGGTTTTCTTCGAGTCAAATGGGTGATTACCCGAGTTTGAATTCGAGTCAGGACTTCCAGAATCTGCTTCGATTCAAATAGATGACTACCCGAGTTCGACTTCAAGTCAACCCTGAAGTGACTTTTTCAACGACCATTTTGACGACTTTTGATGATTTTCAACGACGACCATTCATGGTTCGACAATGGAAGCTCCCTGATGGGATTGGAAGCTGGTCAATTGGGAGTGGTCACAATATACCATGAGAGCTTTGCCTTGTAATCGATCGTGGTTTGTGTCATATCTTCTTGGTTCTCCTGCCTTTGGGAGTACCATTTGAGTAGCAGTTCCTCATCCATTGCTTGGCACTATGTTGTGGTACGGGTTTCAGAGCTTCTTCTAGCATTTTCATCCAATTTGTTTCCCTCAAATTTTTTATCATCTTTAGAGCCGGAGAGATTCATCGTTATATCTCCCCGTGAGGTTTTCACCCCTAAGTTCGGATTTGTAGCAGGTGCTTTTATAGTAGGTAGAGTGTTAACGTTTTCTTCCATCATGATTCTTGGAGCTTCGCCCACTACTTTCTTTTGGTTTTGCCTCTTATTTCTTCTGTTCAAGCCAGAAACAGAAGAATGCTCTTGCTCCGTAGTAGCCATGGCTTCAAGGACCATTCTAGGTAGTGATTGGAGCACTAAGAGAGCATCTATCTTTTCAATAAGAACCTTTTGACTGTTTGCCATTTTCAGGTTAATTTCATCAACCATTTGTTTAATTCTCCCTTAGTCAAAACTTCATGCTATGTGGAGGATCCATGAACCTGATCATCCGAGTTAGCTCCTAACAGCATGTTGTTGGGGTTTGTTGACTTCAATTTGCTAAGGGTTTGTTTCTTCTCCAGCAATGGTAGCTTCTATGGATCTCCCTGAGGTAGTTCTCCTTCTTCTTGGTGCCATTAATTCTCAATAGAAAATTTTCTAAGCAAAGATTAAAGATCTTACTTCTGAACCTATCTGAACCAAAGTAGATAGCTAGATCTAAGCTTGAGTTGGGCTCTCAGTGAAAGCACCAAAATGTTAACCATAAAAATGGATCAACACCCTGGATTAAGTGTGAAAGCACCAGCCCTGTTCTTATAGAGCAATAATATAGAAAATAAATGTAAAAGGAGTGGAAATAGTAAAAAGACAAGAAGATTTTTATAGTGGTTCGGCTGTTAATGAAGCCTACTTCTACTTTATTACTTCCTATCAACTAACTGTTGTTACAAGTTGAATCAGATTACAATATGACTGAATCTTCTAAGTTAGATCAAGTTAGAAGTACAAGAGTTCACTGGAGAATCACAGTGAACCCCTAGATGACTATTGTATGGGATGAGAAGAGTGAAGAATAATCTCTGCAGAGCTCCAGTGGATAGTCCAGAAGATCCTCTTTATGTTGCAGATAGGTGAGTATTTATAGGGGACTTCAGTGAGTATTGGGCCAGAAGTCCAAGTGTAGAAGAGTCCAGTTGTTATGCCAAGTCATCATCAAAAATCTCAAATCTATCTAAGGCATTTCTATGGACTGCTAGCTATCCATAGGGGATGGGTCGCTAGCTATCTATAGGGGATGGATCATTAGATATCCATCAACTTAACATATTTTTCTACCAGAAGCCTTTACTTAGTGCTACAAAGGAGCTTGGAAAGTTTTAGGGCGATTCGACCTATCTTAATGGATCACTAGCGATCCATCCCCGAGCTATCCATAGGGGATGGATCGCTAGCTATCCATAGAGGATGGATCGCAAGCTATCCATCCACATAGCATATTTTTAAGTGATATTTGTTTGATTGTCTTCCTATCTTCTATTTAAGTGCCTTGTCCAAATATCAAGTCATTTGGAGTTCGTTTGATCATCCGTCTTCATGGGTCATCTGCTCCTGAAGAATCGTCCATAACTCACTCAATACTTAACCAAATCACACGAAACTTCACACATGCAATGTATATGAGTAGGAGAGCCTCCCCTATGGATCATAGGTCATGGGCCTCACTCCTCATGGGTCGAAAATGATGGATCAAACCGGCCCAATTCGGATAAGAATCATCCACAACTCACTCAAAACTAAACGAAACCAGACAAAACTTTGCAGGTACTCTCTTTAGGGTGTGTGGGACATAACTTATAATTTTTAGCTTGTGGGGCCCATCCTACAAGGATCATTAGCGATCCCTCTAGTTAGGTCGCTAGCGATCCATCAAACAACCTCGAAATTATTCCATTTTTGTGAGCCTTCTTTTATGTCTTATAAGTGTTCTTCCAAAATTTCAAGTCAATCTGACTCAGTATGAGTCCTCTAGTTCCATTTTAAGTTGGCTTCTTTTGGTCAAATAGGTTGAATCAGATGAGTCTTCAGTTATCGAGCTAGATTGTTTGGTATGCTATGAAACTTGGCAAGTATTCTTAGAAGAGGTAGTAGATCATGATGCAAGAGGCTTTGACAACTTATGATGCTTTCTTTTAGATCACTAGCGATCCATGGATGATGGATCGCTAGCGATCCATCTACTTAATGGATTTTTTGGCTTGTTTCTGTTATGTTCCATTGGCTTGTTCTTTTAGATTCCTTGTTCAAGTTTCAAGTCATTCTGGCTTAGTCTGGATGTTCTAACTCCTGTTGAATTCTGCTGGGTTAAAAACCCAATTAACAGTACCACCTTCAATACATTCACATCTACCTCACCAACATCACTCTCCACCACCCCTAATAAAGATGCTACATCCTTCTTCTTCTTATCCTTGTCCAGACACTCATTCTTCCAATGGTCGGCTTCTTGCAAATAAAGCACTTGTTATTTCCCTCCTTCGACTTTCCTCTCCAACCAGGCTTCCTTGTCTAGAATGCCCACGACTTCTCATTTCTCTCCTTTTCCAAAAACAAATCATGACCACAACTAGCACCACTACCACTATCTCTCAAATCCTTCGTTTGATCCCGTAACTCCTTACTAAGAAGACCGGCTTTAACATCACTAAGAGTCAAAGTATCCCGGCTATAGATCAAGCTATTTGAGAAACTCGTATAACGATCCGGCAATGAACATAACAATATCATCACCTTTTGCTCTTCCTAAATCTTCAAATCTAGTGTCGTCATCATCATTAGCAAACCATCAAAGGTATTCAAAGTGTGCCTTTAGCGGAGTTCCCTCCTTCATCTTATAGGTGAAGAATGTTCGGAACAAGATCAAATTATTAGCTAGTGATTTCTTCATATACAATTCCTCCAACTTATTCCAAATATCTTTAGCGGCAGTCTCACCACTAATTTCAGAGATTACGTTCTCACCCATAGCAAGTTGAAGTGTAGTAAATGCTCACTTTTCCATTTCCTCTCTCTCAACATCTGAGATGTCCAGCGGAAACAAACGTATCAAGCATAACCTGATGCGTACGATTCAATCTAAGAACCGCTTTCATCTTCCATTGCCATTTTTCAAAATCATTATCACCATTCCATCTGTCTATAACCAATTGTGAACTCGAAACCACATATAATCCACGTACATATGGTGCCACACTACCTGGACTAACCATTGAGGGGCTATCCGAGGTACTATCTGATTTCGGCATTTCTACAAACACTTAATAAACTCCAAAGCTCACTCTGATACTAAATGTTATGGACTTTAAATTCGAGATCACTCTAATCCAAACTCCAAACGCTGTAAAAACGAGATGTCATTGTAAGATGTGCAAAAACAACCAATCAATATCTCGACATCAAATCTCTATCCAATCCAAATAAAAACAAATCACAATCCAAACAAGCAATAAAAACAAGTAATAACGAAAGTAAATCACACGCGATATTTATGGTTCCACTAATGTTGTGTTAGTGTACATCTACTCTGAGGAGAGTCTTTTTATTATTAATAATCAAAGAGTATAAGAGACTGATTACAACGATCATCAAAATTCTATAGAATTTGATTTTGTGGAGATTAGGATTGAAGAAATTTGACAGAGCAACCCTATTGCAATTTAATAAACCCTCATCTTCATTGAATTCTGAAAAAGCTTATATAGGGAGAATTCTCGTTTTGGCAAATACTCAATTTTCCCCTTGAAGCCTTCACAAACAATACACATCAGCCTAGGCAATTATTTGTACCTCGATCTGAATCTGTAGTGTCTTTATGGCTGAGTCACAGACTAGGTTGATCTCTTTAAGACATTTCACCGCTGTGCCGAAATCGTGCAATGCAGTCTCTGATGCAACATCACCTCCAGGATAAAACATCCCTAAATCAGTATTAACAGCCTCTTGCGTGAAGACTGGTGAGTCAATAGCACCCAAAAAATATTGCTCAGATCTAAGAAAGTTTAAGGCAGAAAGAAGAAGAGAACTCGGTTTACAAACTGATAAAAAATTCTTTCAAATAACTTAGTTTATATAGGGAAAATTTTGAGTAGAAAACGGGGCTGAGTCATGAGAAAATGCCGAAATCTGAGTTTACTGGGTCTTATTACCAAATCAAAGTAGGTTTAAAAATATACTGCCAAAAAATAAGGAGTTCTACCTCACATTAGTCAAGCAAGGCCAAGCCCGGCCCGGGTCGGTTGGTCGGTGTGCGTGCGTGTGTGATAGCCAACATGATGTCCCTTCTCAACACAAGAGAAAATAATGGGTGCCCAAAGAGCTCGTCCTTTCTCTTGTGAATCCTATATTTAAATATGATCACTCTATAGTTTCCCACAATGTAGGACTATTCAATAAGGGAGGTATATTATACTCCTTTCAATATTTTAACAATTCATTTTAAAATAAAATTTTCCAACAATCCTCCACTTGAATTTTTAAAATATTTTTCTTGAGCAATTTCTGATCTATAAGATTGCGCATAAACAAAGGTATCTTTCGATTTGAACCTTTGCATAGTGAGTAAGATCCAGATTGTACTAGAGTGACTCGTAGTTTTAAACTCTATCTCTGACATCAAATAACACACAACCTTTTTAGGATGCAATTTATAGCCGTGCTTTAAAGGTCATGCACGTCTACCCCAGAGTTTAGTGAACGCTCTAGGAATTTTGGCCAAAATTCCATAAGAAACAACCACATTTCTACATTCACATAGGTGATTCTATCAAGAGTACTCCTATAGCTAGGTACTCCACTCCACGTAGAGTATAGATTTCATTAAGGGTTAAAATCATCCTCTTATCGCTTCAGGACTACATGCTTCTATCTAATGAAACTAGCATGTTCAATCAATGTAACTTCATAACTTGTTATTACCCCTTGAACCTAGTTCTTGGGATCTGCAGTCACTAGGTTGGGTTACTATTATGAGTGACTACTCATTGTCTGAGTTCTCATTCTATATGCAATTGTCACATTCTTTTAGATGTAGAAAGGACTTTCTCTCTGGCCAATCCTTTCGTCAAAGGATCCGCCAGATTCTCATACATGATCCACTTACATATCCTGAAGAGATATACTCTCTTACGGCACTGTGCTTATGACGAATTTTTCGTCTCTTACCATTGGAATAATGGTTCTCAAATTTTTCAATAGTTGTAGTACTATCGCAATGGATCAACACAGCCGGTATCAGTTTTTCCCATAAGGGGATCCCAGCTAGCAGATTTCTTAAGTAATCTGCTTCTTCACTAGCAATAGCTAGTGCTATCATCTGACTCCATAGTGAATTGAGCCAAAATAGTCTGTTTCTTAGATTTTCAAGAAACAGCTCCTCCTGCAATATTGAAAATATATCCACTAGTGGGTTTGGAATCGTCTGATAACGTATTCCAATCTGCATTGCTATATCCTTCAAGGACAGCAAGAAACTTTTGATGGTGTAATCCAAGGTTCATAGTTCTCATGACCCTTTCAATAGCGCGCCAATGCTCTATACTAGGTCTGCTAGTAAACCTATACAATAATCCCACGACATAGGAAATATCGTGTCTAGTACAATTACTGGCATATCGAAGGCTGTCAATGATGCTCACATATTCAGACAGTCTTACATCTCCACCGCTGTTTTTAAATAGTTTTACACTTAGATCATATGGTGTACTAGTAGGTTTACGTTCAAAGTAATTATATTTCTTTAACATCTTCTCAGTATAATGAGATTGATCCAAAGAAATTCCATTTTCATGCATAGTAATTTTAATACCAAGAATTACACTCGCTTCACCAAGATCTTTCATATCAAAATTGGCACATAGTATGTACTTAACATTATTCACAACATGAATATTTGAACCAAATATAAGTAAATCATCAACATATAAACATATGATAGTGCAAATGTTATTCTTGGATTTATAATAAATACACGTATCACTCTCATTTACTTTAAAACCATATGAAATAACTAAATTGTTAAATATTTCATTTCATTTATTTAGGTGCCTGTTTAAGACCATATAGAGATTTATCTAATTTCAAACTTTATGCTTTTGACCAAGTAAAAAATGTTGAATATGCGTGTATATGATTTTTGTTTGATGATAATAAACATATATACAGTCATTTAAATATATTTGTTTCTATACTATTTTAAATATCACAGATTAAATAAATATTTGCTGGATAGAATAAATAACACAGAATTTGAATTCAAATGAATATTTTATTCAAACAAATATTTATTACAATTTTGAATAGTACAAATTCAAGCTCTCACTACATCTATACAATTACATCACAATTTCATAGTTACATCATTTCCTCACTACATGTCACTCACACTCGTAGTTTTATCTTCAACTTCACTTCAGTATGAATCCCGTATCTGAGCAATCTGCAAAAATATTCACTAACGCAGTAAAATTGAAAAAGAAATATTTTTGCAATATAAAATAAAATGTGGATTTTGAAAATATTATTTGCCTCAGTTATTTGGGTTGTTCGTCATCATTTATATTTAAATTCATCACACACGAACGATGTGACATGCACAGTGTATCACTATACATGTCACAAGGCCGTGCACACCGATATATATACACTTGATAAATTTACAGGGATAAGTGAGCACAGGTCAAACCCAGATTATCGGATTCAACTCAGGTGCAATAAAACAATGTCACAACAATCAGTACAAGGTCAAACCCGAGCGCTTTAAGCTGGATTCAACACAGGGCTATAGAGTTCAAGTCGGTGCACCAAACAGTGAACCAAGTACTGTACATATGAAGTGAAGGCCACCGTGATCTCGACACACCAGAACTCAAGACCAAAGAGTGCAAGCAAAACTCAAAGGCAACAGAACTCAAACCAACAGCAAGCCAAGACCAGAAAACAAGACCAAAATAGTGAAACTTGACAAATGCCACCAGACCAGACTACACAGATACAATGCATCAAGATCAACTCAATGCAAACAAACAGACAAACAAACCAGGAACAAAGTGACACAGGGAACTCAGACAATATCAACAAGTATGGAAGTGAATACATGAATATGCTACAGAGAATCAAGACATGTACAAACCAATTACTCGAATCATCATCGAGCTAAGTAAACAACAAAGTCAATGTTAGTTTCAAAATCTCGATTGCAATTCAAGCCAATACCAGACAGTACAAATCCACCAATATATGCACATATATGCAGAAACAGTGATCAAATATCAAGTTTGAGCAGTGCCCATCAATGAGTTCAAGTATATACGCAAATACATGTCTGTCTAAAATGAAACAGTGGCAATAAAATTAATCAAGTATGATTTTTTTAAAAAAGCAGCAGTTTTCAAATAATCAATGTCAACAGCAGTGTCAAAATTGAAGAAGTCAGAGACGTCATGAACAACATATCAGGGTCAAGCCGTGGTCATCACGAAATGAAGCCGTGATCATCAAGTAAACGAATATACGTTTATGAACAAGTCAATACAATCTCAAGCATCCAAGTAAAATCAAGCGGCCAGAGAAATCGTGTGACAAATTCAAACGTATATTATACGAACGAATATACAGGGATTCAAACCCTATAAAAGCCCAATCATCACTGGCATTTAATGGATCGAATTCAAGCAATCAAACCAGAGAGAACAAAAGGCACAAATTACATACCGTAGTTAGAAGTCGAATTCGATCACCATCGAGGAACAGCCGTGAGCAAGATAAAGAAATCACTCGATCGACAACGAAACGAAGCTCGAAATCAAATTCAATCGATCAGTATAAACTCGGCGTCTTCGAATACAAGCCCTAAATCCAGAGCGAAAAGAGAAGTTGCAGAAATCAGGCTACTTAAATCAAAGCCCTAATTTTCAGATCAGAGGAACGAACGAGATAAACAGAGCCGCCATTTTCTTCTTCCAGAACAAAGAGGATCGCGTAAATAAAAAGAAAGAAAAGGGGGCCGGCTAATTGTATTTGAATTAGGGTTTTATTATAAAAAGGGGTTTAGTTTTTATTTATATTTAGGGCTTTGGTTTTAAATTGTTTTTAAATTTGTATTTCAATTTTAAACTGCTAACTTTTCTAGTCGTGTGACTAGGGGACAATCCACGTGGCGTAGATTGAGAATTCGCAACTCAGTGGCTGAGTTGTGGCAGGGTTTTGAGCGTAGAGTTAGGATTAGTCGGTAGCGGGTGTCGCGAGTTTACGTGTGTAAGCGTCTGACTATCTAATTTCTAGTAGAAACCTTGGGGGCAGCACGTAGGCAGGGTTTTGCCGAAGCTGGGTAAAATTTGTGTTGTTCTGTTTCTGTTATTTATATTCTGCAATATCTGTGCTGTTTTTATTCTGCTGTGTTCTGTGATATAACTTCCGCAATAATTTTAATATTTGTTAGTATCACCCTATTCACCCCCCCTCTAGGGTGAAATCGATCCTACAAAAAAAACCTTCAGGTTGGTTCATATAATCTCTTCTTCTAATTCACCATTCAAAAAAGCAGTTTTTACATCCATTTGATGAATTAGCTGATCATAAAGTGAAGCAAGAGAAATTAATACTCGAATTGATGTTATTCTTGTAATAGGTGAAAAGGTATCAAAATAGTCCATGTTTTCTCTTTGTCTAAATCCTTTAACCACAAGACAAGCCTTATATTGATCAATTGTACCATTAGGTTTCAACTTCTTCTTAAGTACCCACTTACAACCTATAGTTTTACCTGGAGGTAAATAAACAAGATGCCAAGTTTTACTAGATTCAGGAGATTCTATTTCATCATTTTTAGCTTCTTGCCAGAGGTCTAAATCTAAAGAAGACATAGCTTCTTTTAGATTAGCAGGGTCCTCTTCTAGTGCATAAGCAAAATATTCTAGACCAAAATCTTTAGCTATCCTAGCTCTTTTACTTCTTCTAGGTTCAGATTCAATTTCTATATTATGTTCATTATTTCTTATATTGGATTATTAGTGGTAGATGTGCCCCCACTATTCCTAAGTTTAAACAGAAATTTATTTTCAAAGAAATCAGCATCATTTGACTCAATAATAACTCGACATTCAAATTAAAAAATCTATATGCTTACTGTTAATTGAAGAACCAACAAAAACACATTCATATGCTCGACTTGTTAATTTAATTCTTTTAGAGTCAAGAATACAAACATATGCTAAGCAACCCCAAGTTTTAAAATAAGACAAGTTGGGTTTAGGATTTTTAAAAATCTCAAAAGGTGAAATTTTGCTCTTAGATTTAGGAATTCTGTTTAAAACATAACAAACGTTAACAAAATTTCCCCCCACCAGTGTAATGCTGCACTCGAATTTAATAAAATGGGTACAATTAATTCGGTAAGAGTCCTATTTTTTCTTTTAGCTTTACCGTTCATTTCAAATGAATAAGGTGCAGTTCTCTCATGAAATATGCCATGTTGATTATAAGATTCAATGAATATGCTAGACTCGTATTCTGTTCATTTATCACTTCGGAATGTCTTAATTTGCTTATTAAATTGGTTTTCAATTTCAGTGACAAATAACTTAAACATATTTAGCACATCACTTTTATTTTTCATGAGATAAACATAAGTGAAATCAAAGTAATCATCAATTAAAGTAATAAAATAGCATTTTCCATCCCTAGTTAGAGTGCCATCAAGTTCACATATATAGAATGTATTAAATCTAAAGGTTTTGATTCTCTAAATACAGATATATGTGGGGTCTTTGTAATTTTAGTTTGGCTACAATATTCATAATTTTTTGAATCACTTATGGATGCTTTAAGGATTAAGCCTAAGTTACTCATGTTATGAATTAAACGCTTATTAACATGACAAAGTCTAGCATGCTAGATATTAAAATTACATAGCATATAAGCAGAACTATTAACTTCATTCGAATCAATAGTTAACCTGAACATCCCATCTACAACATATCCTTTACCAACAAAAACACCACTTTTAGTGATGGTGTACAAGTCAGATCGAATAGTTTGAATAAAACCAGCTTTATTTAACAATAAACCAAATACGAAATTTTTCTTCATCTCTGGAGTATGCATCACATCTTTTAGCAACAAGTTCTTTTTAGAGGTAGACTTTAACTCCACGGTTCCAATTCCAGCAACAGTAGTGGTGTGAGAATCTCCCAACATCACTTTCATGTCATGAGCAGCATTGTATGTTTTAAACATTTCACGATCATAGCAGACATGGCGAGAAACAATCATATCTACCACCACCCTTATGATCCACCGACTAGGTAGATCTCGGTAAGCATAGCCACAAGGGCTTCTACAATTAGGTTAGTCTGCGGTGTAGGATTCGGCATGTTCCAACACTTTAGTTGTAACATAAGAACAGTTGTCCAGTACCATTCTTTAAGGGGCATTTTGCTGTTTGTTCTGAGGCTAATTGTTGCGATTCTGATTTGATTTGTGATTCCGATTTTTGAAATTTTTCGCATTTGGTTTTAGACCCGCGTTTGTGGATTTCTTAGCGTTGTTGCAAGATACAACAAGCACCTCTTCTTTCTTGTCCTGTTTATTGGCCTCGTTTTCAATACGAAGATAAGTAATCAAACTCTCTAAGGAAAACTCCTTAGTCTTACGCCTAAGAATATTTTTAAAGTCTTTCCAACTAGTGGGTAATTTATCAATTAACGCAGCAACCTGAAACTGTTCATCTAAAGCCATACCTTCGGAGATGATCTCATGCGCAATTTTCTGAAGCTCGTGCGACTACGCCTCCACAGATTTGTCGTCCGTCATTTGAAACTTCAGATAGCGACTGGTTGCATCCCTTTTCGCTCTAGCTTCCTCGGTACCATTTTTTTTGCAGCGCATCCCAAATCTCCTTTGCTAACTTGTTTAAGTTGTAGTAAACGTACAGATCGCCGTTGAGTCCATTGAGGATGAAATTCTTGCACAGATAATCTTGCTACATCCAGATCTACAACTCTTTTCATTTTTCTGTCCAGGCTTGCATCTATTCTGTCTCAGCTTTGTTGGGTTTGGCTGGCAACTGTGGTTTGTCTGTTGTCAGTACATCGACCACCTTCCGCGTAGTAAAAAATAACTCCATCTTTTGGCGCCATCGTTTAAAATGCAAGCCCTTAAATCTGAACGGTCCGGTAGACACAATCGGAACCTGAAATATTGACACCGGGGCAGCAGAGACGTCAGCGATCGAAGCCACATCGTCTTAAAATTATTGTACCTCGATCTGAAATAGTAGTGTCTTTGTGACTGAGCCGCGGACTAGGTCGCTCTTTTTAAGACATTTTGTCATTGTGCCGAAATCGTGTAAGGCAGTCTCTGATGCAGCGCCGCCTCTAGGATAAAACAGCCCTAAATCAGTATCAACAGCCTCATGCACGAAGACTGGTGAGTCAATAGCATCCAAAAAATATTGCTCGTATCCAAGAAATTTTAAGTCAGAAAAGAAGAGAACTCGATTTACTGATAAAAATTCTGTTAAATAGCTTGGTTTATATAGGGAAAACACCGGATCTAAGTTTACTGGGTCTTATTACCAATTCAAAGTCGGTTGAAAAATATATTGCGAAAAATTAAGGAGCTCTACATAACATTAGCCCAGCCTGGGTCGGATCGGGTCGGTCGGTCGCCGCACGCGCATGTGTGATGGCCAGCATGTTTTTCCTTCTTAACACAAGAGAAAACATTGGGTGCTCAAAGGGCCATCCTTTCTCTCGTGAATCCTATATTTGAATAAGACTGCTTTATAGTTTCCCACGACGTGAGACTATTCAATAAGAGGGGTATATTATACTCGTTTCAATATTTTTAACAATTCATTTTAAAATCAAATTTCCAATAATTCTGTCTTCAAAAAACAAGTTAGACGTCTGATCTCATAGCTCGCATGTCTGACTTCAACTAATGAAGTTGTTTTGCTACAGACAACCAGGCGTTTGATCCTCGAATTCAAACGTCTGAAAGTGTCCAAAAATACACTGTGTATGCTCTGGTCCAGAAAACATCCAATTTAGACATCTGAGTGGTCTCTCAGACGTCTGACATCCTATTGAGATGTCTAAGAACCCCAGCTCAAACATTTGAATTGATGGGATGTAGAAAAAACAGACCCTCTAGCTTCAAATTGTGATATCTTGAGCTTGCGAACTCCGATTCACGAACCATCTTCATCGTTATAAAACTATTTTTGACATCTTCAATTCTACATATAGTGTCGTCAAAGTTCAACACTTGCATATTTAAGCTGAGACGTTGGATTATTGACATTTGGCGTTGATCTGACTTGCTTTAAGTACCGCCTACGGATTGCTGACGTATACTTTATGGATGCATTTTCTTTAGATACATTTGGAGCCTATAGGTAGATGGTGGGGATTTCATGGTATCATCCTATTATTGTACATTGTTTTAGGTTGATCTTGTCTCCTGGAACTTTAGTCTTTTGGAATATTGTTCCCCTTGGTCTTTGGTTCCTACCTGACAATCCATACTCATAGATAACTAAACGCGATGTTATGTTATATTGGTCTTTTCTTTGAGAGATAAGTTATGTTTTTCTTTTATTAATCTCTTCGGCACATAACTTATCATCGGGTCTAGATTTCATATGTTTCTTATTCGGGGCTATTAGGCAGACCACTCATTTCGGTTGTATTTCATTCCTTTTTTTAGAACGAGCTACCCACAGAGCTACCCATAGACTCTTCGGTCTTATGCGTACTGATATTCCTTTGGCAAAATGACTTTATTAACCAAGGTATGCAAAAACAAACTCAAATATAAAATTATCAGTTGCTATAAACAACCATCAATACACTATATTGATTTATTAGGTTGATAAAATAAACATTTCAAATAAAAAGCGCAGATGTTCAAAATAATTATGACGCCAAGACAATGATATTTTAGGAGAACCTTCTACCAAGGACGTTAACCTGTGTTAAGGATAATTTTTTACCTACTCAAACTTATTCACCGAATTCCTTGCTTTTTTCTTTGTTCAAGGCTGTTTTTTGTTTATGGAGGAGTAGTGCTATTATGATAACGGTAAATTTATCATTACCATACCATTACTAGTCAATCGGTTACCATTTTAAAGTAAAATCGGCATACGGGTATAATCGGTATTTTAACGGTATGTTAATGGTAAATTTACCATTTTCTACGGTAAAACATCGGTAATATTTTTTTTAAACCAACGGTAACGATAATTTACCAGTCCGTTCATAATACATTGATATTCATGTAAGATGTTGTATTAAACGCATTTAGAAGCAAGAAAATAGTTCAATTTATTTCAGTAATTCAACTCAACTGATGATAAATACACTTCTTTTCTATATTCTTTATTAAGTGGCCCAATAAGATATATAATGAAGTATCGTTCAGTGTAAAAGTATATCAACTTATTATTTTTCTAGGCAAACGATAATTTACCATTATCAGTGTAACAATTACCAGTTTATCGGTATACCAGTCATCGGTGTACCAGTCAATCGATAACGTTAACGGTAAACAAATTTAGTTTACCGGTAAAAATAGTACGGTACGGTATTTACGGTACGGTATTTACGAAATGACATCAGTAACCATTATCATAAATGCCCTATGAAGAAGAAACTTTGAAGGAAAATTAATGTGATTTTCAATAAGTTGTCAGGGTAATGCTGGAAACAAGTGATTAGAGATTGAAAAAGCAACATTATTTGCTGATTCTATGAATGCCGAACTGAAGAGAGAACTGAACTGCTTACTGACTGCAAACAAACTCCGAACTTATTGAGTCATTCTTCCTCCAATATCAAAATTGTAATGTAACCTCTAAAACAAAACATATTTATTTTAATTTTATTCGGTAAAAAATTTGGTTTGTCCATGGCTTATTTCAAGAGTGGAGCTAAATACACCATCGTGATAGCTCCATTTTACTCGGAACGCTTCGGTCGGTAAAATATCGCCGATTACTTTGAATAACGGTCGGCGGAGTACTACCAATTATGTGTAATTCTTTTTACCTTAACGATCGACAGTTTAATACCGACCGAAATATCGATACTACAGAGAAGATGCTGCGGTGTACGTAGTTCATCTACGTAGTTCATCTCTAATTGAAGGGTTGCATCAACATTTATTGTTGCTATGCCTGTTTGTTTTCCTTCTAAATACAAACTTTACGGATCCAAAATCTTAAACTGAATTCATGGTCCTCGGAACAAAATTTGAAGCTCATCATTATCAACAAGCACGTAACCATTTTTTCAACTTTAATTCGAAGTTTTAAATATCATTTCAATTTTAACCATCGTCAATGGCTGCGAACCATTTTCAAACCATCTCCAACCTCCTCACTTATCCCTCCTCCTACGCTCTCCCTTTATTCATCCGCACTCTCCCTTCCGCCATTAAAACCTCCACTATTCTCCGCTCCCTTCCCATCGGAAAACAACTTCATTCACTCTCAGTCATAACCGGTATCTCCTCCGACCCATTCGTCGAATCCTCCCTCATCCACATGTACCTCAAATGCGGCTGCTTTAACCACGCACACCACTTATTCGATAAAATGCCCCAAAAAGACGTCGTAAGCTACAGCGCCATTATCTCCAACCTCGCTTCACATGGGCATGTCAGTGAAGCATTGAACATGCTCGACAATATGCAGACTCAAGGCGTGGATCCTAATTTAATCACTTGGAACGGTCTGGTTTCTGGCTTCAATCGCAATGGACGTTTTAGGGATTCCATCTTAATTGTGAAAAGAATGCATTTTGAAGGGTTTGGATTCGATGTAACAAGCGTTTCCAGTGGTTTGTCTGCTTGTGGTGATTTAGAAGAACTTCCTTTTGGCACCCAAATTCATGGCTATGTAGTTAAACATGGGATAAAACTAGATGGTTGTGTAAGCAGTGCACTTATCGATATGTATGGAAAATGCAGCTGCGTAGAACAAATGCTTCAAGTGTTTCAAGAAGTTGAAAGCTCCATGGAAGTAGGATCATGCAATGCTATCCTTACGGGCTTGTCACGTAATGGGCAAGCAGAGAAGGCCATGAATTTGTTCAAGAAATTTCAAAAGAAAGGAGTAGAAATGAACGTAGTTTCATGGACATCCATGGTTGCTTGTTGTGCTCAAAACGGAATGGATGTGGAAGCCCTCGAACTATTTAGAGAGATGCAAGCATTTGGTGTTAAGCCAAATCTGGTAACAATTCCCAGCATGTTACCCGCTTGTGCAAATATAGCAGCACTAATGCATGGTAGATCAACTCATTGCTATTCCCTTAAAAGCAACATGTTAGCTAATGTATACGTTGGTAGTGCTTTGATCGATATGTACGCCAAATGTGGAAAGATCAAGGCAGCTAGAACTGTCTTCGACATAATGCCATCGAGAAACACTGTTTCTTGGAGCACGATAATTGGTGGGTATGCAATGCATGGCAAGGCAAAAGAAGCCATTGAACTGTTTGAAATGATGAAGAAGAGCGAGCAAAAGCCTGATTTTATAACTTTTACATGCGTATTATCAGCATGTAGTCAAGCAGGATTGGGTGAAGAAGGAAAGCACTATTTCGATGTAATGCAAAGAGAGTATAAAGTGAAGGCCAGAAGGGAGCATTATGCATGCATGGTGAGCCTCATGGGTAGATGTGGGAAGTTAGAAGAAGCTTTTAAGCTGATTGAGGACATGCCTTTTGAACCTGATGGTTGTGTATGGGGAGCATTGCTAAACTCATGCAGAGTGCATGGTAATGTTGAGTTAGGTGAGGTTGCAGCTAATAAGTTGTTTGCGTTAGAGCCTGAAAATGCAGGGAACTATGTTCTTCTTTCGAACATATATGCAGCTAATGGGATGTGGAGTGGGGTAGATAGGATGAGGGATACGATGAAGATGCTGGGTATATATAAAGAAGTAGGTTCGAGTTGGATAGAGGTGAAGAACAAGCTTCACATGCTTCTAGCTGGGGATAAATGTCATCCTCAGATAGGAGAAATAATGGAGAAACTGGAGAAGTTGAGCAGGGAGATGAGTAGGAACGGGTATAACCCGGACATGAACTATGTGTTGCAGGATGTGGAGGAGCAGGAGAAGGAGCACATACTGTTTGTACATAGCGAGAGACTAGCAGTGGCTTTGGGACTGGTGAACACGAGCCCGGGGACTGCTCTTCGAGTCATAAAAAACCTTAGAATATGTGGGGATTGTCATATGTTTATGAAGTTCGTATCGAGTTTCGAGAAGAGGGAGATTTTTGTGAGGGATACTAATAGGTTTCATCACTTCAGAGATGGTTCATGTTCTTGTGGCGACCATTGGTGAGGTAATGTGGTTAAGTATGCATTGTTTGATGCATAGTTTGAAGACTGAACCGTGAATCAAACCGTGTTGATGCAAAGTGAAATGTTCTAGTGGTTCAATCGGTTAGACCGTGAGAACCGCGCTGATCGTTAATTTTTATTTTATTGATTTAAATGTAAATTATTTTAAATAATGTTAAAATTTAACCAATTATAATTAATATATTGAAATTTAAAACAATTACTTTTAAACATCTGATAACAAATATTAATTAGAATAATTCTATAATATTCTTTTTAGTGTAAAATTGTAAATTAATTTATATTTTAAGATGAAAAAAGTTCAGTTCAATGATAACTCGTAAAATGTACACTGATAATATATTATATTGTCCAAAATTGATAAGATAATTCAATAATTTAGTGGCTAAGGTTTTGAAATTATTTGTCAAATTAATTATGTGAAGAAATGAAAGGATAGATAATTTTTTCTTAAATTTGAAGAACCGTGGGGTTAAAAAAAGTCTGTTTAGAGATTTTTTCAAGTTTTTGAGGTTAAACCGTGGGTTCATGCACACGCAAGGTTATTTTATTTTCAGAAGCGTAGCGTTACAGGGTTGAAGGTTAACCGTGATCGAACCGAGATTGGGTTGGGTCTTTAAAACAATGGTTTATGTTCTGTGTGTAAGTTGCAAACAATGAGGATGACTGAAGGCATGAATACTCGTCCAGTTTTGGCTTTTTACTCACAGATAAATGCGTTTTTGGATCTCAAATGTTCATGGAAGTGCACATTGGGTATTCGGTCAGCTGAAATACCTAATGATGATGTGAAACTGATGTTTCAACTTTTTGTACGTACACTCTTGTGGAAAAATTGAGGAGACGAAGATATAGCATCTAAGATATATCTTGCACAATTCAATTGTAATAATGTTACATCTTGAATAAAAAAATTGAAACAATCAATAATTATGGATTTTTTTTTTTAGATGTGGATGATACACATCGTAAGCTTTCCAAATAGATTTGGTTTAAAAGGCACCATAGTAACCAGTAAAGATCGACAAATTAGCCCATACAATACAATAGTTAGTTCCAATTCAGCAAATAACCACCAACTTTTTAAACAATCAATATTCTAAATTAAAAACCACTGTTTATGCATGGATAATTTTTGAATATTAAAAATAAATCAGATAGTTGTTACAAACACATTATGGCAATTCGGATTTTCATTCCTTATTTTTATGCTTGATACATGAAAAATCATACTTAAAAACATGTTTCAAATTGTCAAAGACTTTTAGCTCAAGTAGTTAGAGGAATAACGCTTAAAACAAAAGTTTTAAAAGTCATGAATTTGAGTTCTGAGAAATTACAATGAATGATCTACTTTAATAAAGTATTATTTTTGTTATTAAAAAAACTATGTTTTAGATTACACTCCTAAAATTTTTCAATGAATTTTATTTTTTTCCATCCTTCTTTGAAAATTAAATCTACATTTAATCACATGTATCTATTAACAAAAATAATTTCCTTGAAAACTTTGAATTTTTTTGCAAAACTACAAATATTTGCGGTTTAATAAACAATAAAAAAAATTAGTCTAGTTGAAACTAAAAAAGAGATTTTATTATTTTTTTTTGTAGTAGGCTTTTAGGAAGGATGGTTGTGTATTTTGAAACTTGAAGTGGGTGTTTTATAAATATTTCATTTTTAAAAACGATAGACATTTGTAATAGGCCTCCCTACGGTCTACTCAAACCACTATCTTATTATTCTTCCTAGGAAGGATGGTTGTGTATTTTGAAACTTGAAGTGGGTGTTTTATAAATATTTCAATTTTAAAAACGATAGACATTTGTAATAGGCCTCCCTACGGTCTACTCAGACCACTATCTTATTATTCTCCCTTGTGTTAGGCAGTCCATTATTCACAACATCTTTAGATTTGAAAGACGTGGAATCTAGAACGAGCTTTTCAGGCTTATCACTAACAAATTGTAACATCTCTAATTTGAGGTCCGAAAATAAGCGCTATTGATGCTGCAGTCATCTATAATGTTATTTTCCGATGGAAAATCGAAATCAGTTAAATGTATATATAACACCAAGAACACGTGATATGAAAATTTTCAAAACATATTTCATTAGTGAAATTTTACATTAATTACGTAATCTCATCGATTCCACGTTCAGAGAAAATATAACAAATGCAATTATATTCCAAGAGCGACATACGAAGATGCCCCCTTGTATGATCAGAGTCTAACTACTTGACAGTTATAAATTCTGTTGTTATATCCATTCAAACGAAGTAAAAACTTCAAACAACACAATGGAAATAAACTCCTAATATTAGCTTGTATCCTGCACGTCTTCAGAAGCTTATTCGCCTAACCAAAAAACCCTACTCCCGATATACTCAAATGAGTACCCGAGAGTTTAAGGGGAAAAACAAAAACTTCGGATCAGACAAAAAGTCTAGTGTGAATAATAATATACCATCTCCTACCAACAACAGATATCTAGTAAGACCAAACCGTAGAATGGAACTGGTTTTCCCCTCACTGGTATCTTATCAAAATATGTCAATCTTAACATAATTCATTCACCTGCAACCACAATGGTTAAAGTAAAACATGATATGATCATATGCATGCAATATGAGTAAGTATAACTAATTTGTCATTGAAGGGTCATGCACTCCCAAAGTTTACCCGCCCCATGAAATTGACTGTCTTTCTCAAATCATAGTTTTCTTAGGGTCACCATGAAGCTATTAGTTTTCACAGGCCAACTAATAACCTATCAAGCTGATTTGGGCCAAAACATAACCAGATATCCCAAAATCTCCTAATACGGTTAGGAGGAAAACAACTTAAACAATACAGTGAGCATATAGAGCTATGAGTCTCTTTCTGTGCGTATACATCTTTTAGTCTCACTACTGACGAAGCCTTATGCATTGGAATCGCAGACATTTACTAACCGGCCGGGGGCTACCGGCTGAAGCATAGGGCGCGACCCTACACCAATCCCACCTAAATCTTATCTGGTTTAAATCCATGAGTCATATCTTATCTAGTTTTGATCAGTTCAAGGCATCCTAACACAGTTGATTTTTTGGATGCAATTCTACTCACTCAAAAGTTTAGTCTAACCATACTCACTACTGGAACAACATAAGTGGTAATTCTATTCTTAAATCCCAAGGTGCAATGTTGGGTAATGAAAATATGAGTATAACAATGATAAAATATGTAAATTTAACTGATCAAATGATAACAAGAACATATAACATCATTCATCAAAATATGATCAATCAATAGTCATATACATAACAAAATTATTTAAATTTAAGTAATATTTTCCTTTGGCAAAATCCATGTAAAATTGGGCAAAAACACTATTTCATTTCCTTGAAAACATTTATCTTTAGAAATGATAAACCACTTAAAATCATTCTCAAAACAAGGAAATATAACCCCAAATACTTAGCCAAAATCTTGTGCCAAAGCACTATCATCTTTACATAGCATTTAAAACACTTATTATCAAAACTGGGATATCGAGCATCTAGAATATATGGACTATCGAGCCTCTAAAACATAGCTTCAAGTTTATAACACATACGACTATATAGCCGCTAAAATATAGATATCGAGTATCTACATTGAAGATATCGAGTCATTATAATACATGAGATGTCGAGTTCTCAAAAACATGAGCTGCCGAACTTATAAAACACATGGGATGGGCGTGCCTCTAAAACACATAGGGTTGTCGAGCCTCTATGCTTGAGGGTGTCGAGTTATAAAAAACTTGTGGATGTCGAATCTTTTAAAAAGAAATTTTTTCAAGCCTCTAAATCATGGGGTTGTTGAGTCTCTACAAAACATGAGATGTCGAAGCCTTAAAAACACAAGGTGTTAAGTCCCTATAAAAGATGATACATCTCATAGATATCAAGTATCTATCACATGAATCGGCTCTTATAATTATCGAGCTTCTACAAAATAGAGGTTTCGAGCCTCTAAATTATTGTGCCAATGACATTTCTGTAAATAAGTTAAAAACTGATTTGTTTCCTTTTAAAGTTAAAACTTTTAGCTAACTCTTGTCTCATGTCAAATTATCATTGGATAACAAAAATACTTTTCATTTTTTTTTCAGAAATTTTGATAGCTCACGTTCTACCTTCTCAATTAACTTTGCAGAACCCTATAATTAATATTGATAACTCATATTAATTAAAAACTTTTTTAGAACAACAAATTCATATAAAATCATAACAATTAGGGAAAAATCCCCAAAAATCAATAAAAATTAGAATTTCCTTCTTCTTCTATATACAAAAATTTTGGGACTAAAATATTAATTTAGTTTTATCTTAATAATTAAAAACCCGAAATATACATTTTTCCTCTTAGGAAATTCATAAAATATTCGTATGAACTTGGAAAATTATGAAATTAAAAACTCATCTCCAAAACAATGTTTTTTACAACATATTCAAATTTCATATCAATAAGAGATCGAAAAATTTGGTTTTTCCTTTAAAACGCATTAGAATAATTTCATAAAATTCCAACATACCACCATCTAATCTAATAATGATACTATCAACCTATGCGTGAAATTTTATCACAACCAATTCGAAAATCAATCCTAAATTTTAAAAAAAAATATATAAACAAATGAGATGGTTAACTATTATTCACCTTGGATTGGATAAGGGAGATTGAGATTTGATGTAGATTAATTTCCTTAAGCTTTCCCCTTTGAATTCCTTAGATTTCCTCTTATTTCCTCTAGGTAATGGTCGGCCTCCTTTTAGGTTTTGTTTTGATTTTAGAAAATGAAATGAGAATGAATGAGAGAGGAAGGGTTTAAGGAATGAATTAAGGAATTATTCTCTATTTACCCCTCATTAATCTCTTTTTATTCTATGTTTAAAGCAATCTTATTAATTGATTAATTAAGGCCAGACCCGAGTTATTTAATTTATCATTCTTCTTATCACCTCATATTATTTTATTTTATTTATCTAATTAAATTCACTGAATAATATTAAACAAAAATTTTGGGTATTACACAAATTGGTCTCTATGAGCGCCAATACCTCTAAATATTCAAGTAACATAACTAAAGTTTTTTCAGCAAACTAAGAGACTTAAGCTTACTCTTAAAAAAGAAAAATTAAGTCTTTGGAAATGTTAGAACCAAAAAAGAAAAACCGCTCTTAGAAATTCTAAAATTAAATTAATTGAAGAGTCGAAAAACCCTTACCTCTTTCGAGCAAAATCTGTCGAAACTCAAGAACTTGATAAAATCGTCACGCAATAGGAAATAATGTGGAAATAATGGTCCAATGGATGGATGAAGTGAATCAGAACACTAAGTTTTTCATAAAACTGCCAACGGTCGTAAACGCAGTAACTCCATACATCCCTTATCATTAACAATGTAAAATTTTTTGAAAAAAATGAGATCAATAATGCACTCACAAACTACTATAAAGAAATATTTGAAACTCATATGGGAGATAGGATTAACACTGGGTAGGATGACCTCAACCCACCAAATTCTAGGATTGCCCTTGATGATTTGGATTTCCAATTCACCGAAGAAGAGATCTTTTGAGCAATCAACGAAATGCCTAGTGATAAGTCTCCTGATCCAGACGTTTTTGCGGCACTGTATTACGAAAGAATTTGGTATGTTCTGAAAATTGACATCCCTAAAATGTTTAGTGAATTGTATAATGGCCACCCGTAACTCGAAAGATTTAACTTCACGAACGTTATCCTCCTCCTTGAGAAAGTAGGTGTGAATGAACTTAAAATTTTTAGACCTATCTCTCTAATAAACTGTTTGTTGAAAAATTATTTCTAAGGTACTAACTAACAGGTTTAGCACTAAAATGAAAAACCTAATCAATATAACTCAATCCGCTTTTATAAAAGGTAAATATATTACAGACGAAATAGCAGTATTTCAGGAATTCATAAAGTATTGTTGTAAAAATAATATTACTTAAGCCCGATTAAAATTTGATTTTGCTAAAGCTTTCGATTTAGTTGATTGGTTGTTTCTTCAAGATTTACTTTTGGCTACGGGTTTCAGTCGTAGATGGGTAGTTGGATTATGACCTTGCTAAAAACTGGAAACTCTAGCATAATGATAAACGGTATTTTAGGTAACAAAATACAATTTAAACGCGGGTTAAGGGAAGGGGATCCATTGTCACCCTTCCTATTTGTAGTGTCAAAAGCACTACTAATCCAATAACCAAGTCCAAAAAGAATGAAGTAGGAATAAAATATGAAGAAAAGAAAAGTAAAATAGAAAGAAATGAACACCGAATGTTTTATAGTGGTTCGACATACTCCGGCCTACGTCCACTCCAAAGATTTTTCTTTTATTTATAATGTTGATTACAGTTGTAGTGATTTGAATCCGAGTAATAAAAATGGCAGAGTGAAGCTAAGAGAGAAAAAGATCCAAAATCAATGCCATGCCCGTTGTATTTTTAGGAGAAAACGATGAAATATCCAATTAAAAACTCACCAACAAAACCTCCAGACCAAGCCGACCCCACTCCCCAAAATTAGGTCTCATTGGGCCCACTTTGGGGGATTGGTGACGATACTTGTATGAGGGATCAGTGCCGATACCCTAAGATAGGGGAGTGGGGTCCAGCGATCACTCCAGAGGGTCCCCTTGATGTCTTCTTCTGATTTCCATAGTTGTTTGTATGGTTGCCTTGGTTAAATTTGGTGATAATGGTTGATTTTCATTGAGTTGAGTTGTTGAGTTAAGTGTCCATATCCACAGTGATCCGATCCGATCCTCTGCCTAGAGGAAGTAATCTGATCTGATCCCCTACCTAGGAGCAGTGCCAATCCATACTTAGCCAATTCCAGGATGTCATTCGTTTGAATTCGGTCGACTATCATCCATATCCTTGTTTACAACTGATTTCCGAACCTGATAATCATCCCTCCGGGCTTCCTACCTTTATAATCATGAAATATGTTTAGTCAACCGTGGTACACTACCTTGTCAAAAGGCAAGATAACATTTGCCCTAAAAAAAATCTTGCGACAGGAAGGTGTATTTTGAATTACTGTAAGTCCAAAGTCTAAAATCCATCGACAACCGAATATTCCAATCCAGAACCCATTCCTTTGCCAAACCGAATTGCCATGAGCCATCCCGTGTTCGCCCAGGAATTAGTTTTTGCATGCCAAATCCTCAATCTCTCTGAATTTTTAGTGAAATCTGTGACTGTTAGAGTCGATAGCCAATTCCAAAACCATTTCAAATCCTTAGTCAAATCCATTATCTCACCGAATCGTTTGTCGTACCAAGGTCACGCTGGACCAACTGTCTGGTTCTTAGTCTCTCCGGACCCATTTTTGGCCTCTTTGGACCCTTCCTAAGTTTAAATCAAACTTAACGACGAGTAGGTCGATCATGTCGCTCTCCAATGAAGCGACCTACTTCTTGCAGTTCGGCCTGACACTCCGACGGGACATATAGCGATGTAAATATGAATCATGGCCTCTTTGGGCCGACCATGGTCTCTCCGGACCCTTGCTAGACCCCACTCACTCTCCGACGAGGAGGGCACAATGATAAGTAGGCTGCTCATGTCGCTCTCCAATGAAGCGACCTACTTCTTTCACTCCAGTTCCGTCTCTCTGGTCAGAACATAACGCAATCTGTGGGGTTTTATTCTTCGGCCTCGATTCCTCAGTTAAGGACTTAATCCATGACGTACGAGTTCATCCCGTTGTTCTTCGGTGAAGGGACTCGCACCATGTGGTTATTGCCTCGTCTATTTGTTCAGGACAATCACGAAACGTTTTGTTCATCGTATTAATGCGCATTTAAGTGTTCTAAAATCCATTTGTTAAATTATATATTATTAAATTTAAGTTCTTTCAACTAGAAAACCAAAAACAATAAAAGCCAAATGTTGCCTATCCGGGCATGATGGTTCATCATCATCTCATAGCATGCCTAGGGACCGACCTCGATCCCAAATATGTGTAAGTGACTTAGCCGTTATACCGTGGAGTTTATTATTTATTTAGTTCATGCTATCCCGATTAAGATATGACGATTTGTGACCTCGATCGAAGGCCATTTCCATTGGACGTGGACGCTGGTCACTCCTATTCCACTACTATCGTCCGAGTCCTCACGTACTATGGCAATTGATTATTCCTTATGCATTCCTCAACCATATCCTTTAAGTACCCGCAGTTATTTGTATCATGCCCATCCAACTCATGGAATAAGCAGTATTTCCTTGATGTCCACATAATTTATGTAGGTTCTCTCCTTGCCGATCTCTGGTACGGAAGGCATCCTCGAGTATCCAAATAAATCGTCTTCAAAGTCTCATTTAAATTTATATAAGAAGAGAATTTTGGTTCTCTGCTTTGCCGCTTCGAACCGTCAAAGCCATCATCCACTTTCTGCTTTCCTTTGTCCTTGCTTGAACCTTCTCCAAACGGTCCTCCGTCCCTTACTGCGTTAACCTCTTCTTCTCTATTAACCTTAGCATCTTCCTACCGTAGGAACCTCTCGCCTCATGATAAAATTCCCCAAGATCCATTGGATGATCCCATTCCACTACCACCTTAAAATCCGTGTTATCAACTATCCTTGATGCCGCCGCCATCAAAACCATCGATGAATCAGGCCGATCCACCGAAGCAACCACCGCGTTAAACCTTTTCAAGAAATTCCTAAGGGATTCCCCAGCCCTCTTGTAACAACCCGTATTTTCGATAATTAAAGACTACTAAATTAAATAAGATTTTGAAATTTAATATTTTGAGAAATTAAAATTTATGATTTATTTATGAGAAAAATAATTAGAATATGATTAATAATGATGTTTGAATGTTATTAACGGTTATTTTAATGTAATTTCAATCAATTGAAATTATTGTAAAGTTAATTTGATTATAATTGTAAATAAGGAATTAAATTGGTAATTAATGGAATTTATGAGATTGAAATATTATAATTAATATGGTAAAGGGTGATAACTATAAAATATGAATGTAATAAAATATAAACTAATGTTAATTATATTCATAAGGTAATAGTTGATTCAATAATAAGAGTGTAAATCGAAATAAAAGAATTTGATTAAAATTAAGATATAATTAACTAGGGTTTTATTACAGTTGTAATTGAACGCTGAAATTTGTACAATATTTAAATATTGGATTTAACATGGAAAATTTATTTTTAAAGATTATAAATTTCTATGTAATCAAGAATGATAAAATTGTTTACTTTTAATTTAGAATTTTCAAGGTGATTAAATCAATTTAATAATAATTTATTTAATTAACATGAAAATTAGCCATTTTGGCCACTGTCTCATATTTCGACAAAACCAGTTTCATCGGGTCCGTAACAGTGAATTATTGTAAGATTTCAAGTTTCGTAGCAATCAGACTTATCGTTTGATCGTGCGAACTTGAAACGCGTAGAAATCGATTAATGGAATTTAAATGAATATAATTCGATTTTTAAAGCTAATTTCTATATACAATGGAAATAAGGTTTGAAACTAGTTCCATTGAGTTTAAAAATATCGAAAACCTATATTTTGACATATGGGATGACTTACTTTCGTTTCGGAAATGAAATGGGCTTTTCGGGTCGTTGTTATCTTTTTGACCCAATTCGATCTGTCCATTCGTTCTTATCCATCTGTCTATGTAAATAGATTTCTTTTTCCTAAAACCCTAGCTATCTATTCCATATTTCTGTACGTACTTCTCATCTGCTCCTTCGTCCTTCCCAATGGCAGAAAACTCTAATTTCAATTTCAATCAAAACCCCAATTCCCAAATTCAAAATCAAATCGAAAATTTAAACTCCTCAAACCATATCAAATTATATATCGTTGGAAAGCTCTCGACAAACATAATCTAGATCTAAGATTTGTTTTTTGATTTGGGGTGTGATGTGACCATAAATCGTTGATGAAGTCTCGACCGTTGAAACTAGGGTTGTTGATTCAACGGTGGATCTTCATCCGTTTGACGATCGGGAAGTTGCTGCTGGTAGAGGAGATGAAGACGAGTGCATCCATGATCTACATTTTTCGTAGTTTGGTCAGAGATTGCCAGAAATCAAGGCTAAAGGCGGCGACGGTGCAAGACGTTCGTGGAGGCGGAGTGGTCGTGATTGATGCGCTGGGTACGGCCGGTGGTGGCAGGAGCTATGGCGATGTCAGATCTTGGTCGCGACGTACGCAGGTGGCGGCAGTTGATCGATTGGAGCGGTGGATGTGTATGGTTCGATCGCGAGTATTGTTCGTACGTGCCTGTTGATGTAAGGTTTCATGGTAATTACGTTAATGCCCTTGTTTTAATTCAATTTTAAATTTATATTTTAAATCTTCTAACACACATAACTTCTGCATACGAACTCAGATTCGGACGCGGTTTCTTCCATTGCGATCGTATCGAAATTTCGAACAACATGGAATTAGTTTGGCTGAATTTTGAGACTATTCAAATTTTGGGCTTTATTTGGATTTTAAATCGATGACAAATCAAAGGTGAGTGATTTAACCCACTCACAAATACTAAACCATCTTATGTCAGTTAAATTAAATTTATGGTGTGATAAGAATATTATTGGTTGTCGTTTGGTAGTTTAGTTTGACAGTTTATTGAAAATTAATTTTTGAATTAAATTGCCATTTAAATTAATATTGAATTTAAATTGTTAGTCAAATACCTGGAAAATGATAACCAGTTAATTGTTGTGATTTATTGGCTGATTTAGATGTTGATTGTGATGGATGTTTATTTGTTGACATTTTTGGATGATTAGATGTTTATATTCATGTTAATCGCTATGGGTTGAAATGATACATACCCGAACGATCTTATAGATTAGGGAAAATTGTTATAGGTTGCAATGATAAACTCGAGCGATTTTATTGATTTGGAAGTTATTGATTCAGGATACGGGTTGAAATGATATATACCTAGAAAATTTAACTATTTTGGGGTTGAAATGATACATACCCCATCACTTGACCATAGGGTAGAAAACTATATTTTATTGATTTGGAAGTTATTTTCTAAGTTGTAAAGTATGTTTGATTTATAAATTTGATTTTTAAATTTAATTTTAAAGATTTTATTTAAAAAAATTATATTTTGAAAATAATTTATTTATATGTTTTAAAGCTTCAAATTATAAGTTAATATATGGTTTTAAATGTAAATTTAAGATTTTAACTTATAAATTTGTTTAGTTTTTAAACATATAATTTAAATAGTTTAAAATTTAATTTAATAAAATATTTAATACAATTTTAGGAGATTTATTTAAATTTAATTTAATATAATAAATATAGTTTTAATTTAATATAATAAATATAGATTTTTATATAATGACTTTAATAAATAAATTTAAGAAGCTAAGTACAGAATAATTCGAAATTAAATCTGATTTAAAGGATTTATAAAAGATTTTTATAAAGGATTTTATAATGGTTTTACAAAGGATTTTATAAAAGATTTTTTTAAATGATTTTATAAAGGGTTTTATAAAAGAACTTGTGTAAAGGGATTTGGAAGCGTTTTAAAGGAATTTGCGTAGAAGTTTATGAAAAGGAAAAGAGTTGTAAACTATTTTGGAAATTATAAATAACTTTATAAATGGTTTTAAAGCATATAAATAGTGTATATGGTTTAAGAGAGATTTACAAATTGTTTTCGAAATTGATTTAAATCTTCCTCGGTATTTATGAATATATTTATACTTTTGGAATAAGTATATGGATATCTTGATATGAAAGTATAAACAGTTTTCTGGATTTATTATTATAAATGTTTATAAAAATGATCACGGTGTGAAAGATGTAAGCTATTGGTTGTTAAAGAGACCGGGGTCGGATATTGTCATACTCTCTGCCAATTCCAAAACCACTTTAAGAACTGTACACGTGGTGGAGAATCCAGAATGAAGTAGAATGGTTTGGCGAACGCTTCTGGTATGAGGTAAGAACGAAGCCCTGACCTCCTCGGGTTAGTTTGATATAACTATAACAGGAGCTATACTGGGCCAAGTGAGGTCGCTCCTCCGATCGGGCACATTTCTTCAATACCATATCTGTTACTTTGTGATTGATTTAGTGGCCACCTTCGATTTGATTATGAGAGTGTGTTCCGAGGTGGGCGGTAGTAGCTGCTACGCGTTACCACCAGTCTGGAAGTCCAAAACGGTAGAATCCTACCCTGGGCATTGCCTCGCGTGCCTTGTCATATGCCTTATCGAGACTACTACGATTTTGGTTTGTGTCATACCTATGGAGTGTTCCCTGATAGCCCACCGGTTTGGTGGAGTTTACAGTACTGTATAGACTATGATATTTATAAAATGTGTTAAGGGGGATATGGGTAACACCTTAACGCTATTTTAATACTTTACTTTACTGATAGACATTATATATATAGCGTATATTACTACATATTAATAGTTTAACGGATCCTTAGGAGATGGAAATCCCGAACATCTTTTAAGTTATTGCACACACATTGTACACTGGATAGGAGATGTAAAATCCCGTAAACATCTCTGAAGCCGTTGCACTCATATTTATTTATGTTGATTTAACTTACATAAGATCTTTTGGTTCTGACTCGAGTGTTTTGTCTTTTCATTACGCTCGGGTCAGCCTGAGCTTTTCAGCATTGAAGACTTTATTTCTGGAGGACGAAGACGGAGTTTAGTATTATATTATTATCATTATTCGACTGTATCATGCTATTCCACTGCATTATCCTATTATACCTGATGTATATATAACTTTGATTGTATTGTAAAAGTGTAATCAAATGTATTTGTAAAACAGCTTCATGAACTGTTTATTTGATTATTATATTTTATCATTCCGCAATGAGATTCTGTGTTTTGTTTTTCTTTCCTTTCTCTTATTTTCTTATTTACCCCATTAACAATCCTCCCTTTTGAACGGTTTGAGTCTGACATGTGTGGTTTATTGTCGATTTAAACCATCCAAAAAGGTGGTTCGTTACACCTCTATTTCATCATCGTCAATGTCATCGCATTCTTGGGTCTTGTGATTTGGACCCAAAATTGCCTCATAAACTTATCCACCCACTCTGTCCAAGTACTAATGGAACCGTTCTCCAATTGCCTAAACCATAATGCAACTACAACTGCCAAGTACAAGGGGAAACATCACGCCATCACTTCCTCCGATGCCCCCAGCACTTCCATATGCCTCATATACCTCATCATATAAACAGTAGGATCCGTTTTTCCGTCATATGCTTCCAGTATTGGTAACTTAAACTCCGGTGGATTCCTAGCACGCCTGGTATTAGGAGTGAATGGACTCCTATTCACATCTTCCAAGTCCCTGTTCACCAATCCTCTTCTCATAGCTCGTCTGATCATCTCTGCAAACCTGTCACTGCCATCCATAGATAGCCTCCAATCCATATTACCAGCCTACCCCCAGACTCCATGAGGGTATTCCGGAACATACTCCTCCAAACATGCATCCATATTCTGATCCGCATCAAACTGCATGGGACTGACTACTGGCCTATTGACATCCGAATCATCCTGACCCGGGGTATGCTCTCCAAGCTTAGGGGATTGGTGCCGATCCTTTCTGCTTGCCCGAGGTTCGCCCCGGCTGCCCCGTTCAGTTCTTCTGCATGTTAGCTCTGTTTCCATGCTCCTAATTCTGACTTTCTACAATTTTTGCTATTTTAACTCCTTGATCTAGATTTCCAGTGGCTCCTACTCCAACCTGCCCAATTTGCCTGAGGAAATTCTACATCATCTCCTCTTGTATCTTCATCATTCACTCCTACATTGCCTCCATCATAGTCTCAATCTCATTCCTAGTGATGTAGAAGGAGAGTTGATTTGCTCCAGCTTCTGAGGATGCCTCCTGACTCCCTCCATGGTGACTTCTATCTGCCAATGTTCTCCTTGTCGATTTCCTAGCCATTGATTCCTAGATCCAAGTATCCAAGCTTCCAAATCCAAGATCCTAGCTTCTAAATCCATGGGTGCAAGTATTCTCAGTGAAAGCACCAAAATTTTAGCGTCAAAAATGACCACCAATACCCAAATATTATGAAAGTACCACTAATACAATAACCAAGTCCAAACAGAATGAAGTAGAGAATAAAATAGGAAGAAAAACAAATTAAAATGGAAAGAAATGAACACCGAATGTTTTATAGTGGTTTGGCATACTCCGGCCTATGTCCACTCCAAAGATTTTCCTTTTATTTATACTGTTGATTTAGTTACAGTGATATGAATTCGAGTAATAAAAATGGCAGAGTGTAGCCAAGAGAGAAGAAGATCCAGAATGAGTGTCATGCATGTTATATTTATAGGAGAAGACGATGAAATATCAAGCTAAAAACTCACCAATAGAACATCCAAAGCAGGTCCACCTTGCTCCCCAAAATTAGGCCTCATTGGGCCCACTTTGGGGGATCAGTGTTGATCCCTAAGATGTGGGAGTGGGGTCCAACGATCCCTCTAGGGGGCCCCCATGATGTCTTTTTCTAGTTTCCATAGTTTTTTGAAAGTTGCCTTGGTGAAATTTGGTGATATTGGTCGATTCCATTAAGTTGAGCTGTTAAGTTGAGTGTCCATATCCATAGTGATCAAATCAATCTCCTGCCTAGGAAAGTAATCTGATCTGATCCCCTACCTAGGGAAAGTGCCAATCCATACATAGCCAATTCTACAATGCTACTCGTCTGAATCCGGCTGACTATCATCCATAGCATTATTTGTAACTGATTTTCAAACCTGATAATCATCCCTCCAGGCTTCCTGCCTTTATGATCATGAAATCCGTTTAGCCAAATCCATGCTATATTACCTCGTCAAAAGGTGGGATAACACTATTCAACTTAGTGGAAGATGTTTTCACTAGGATTATCAAACTTTCTGTGGATAATAAGGTCATAGGCAATGTTGTAAACGAGATCACTAGCGATGGCCTTTCGATCCTGTAGTTTGCAAACGACACCATACTTTTTTCCTCCTATCTTCCTAGACACATTACTACTCTTAAATTAATTTTATATAGTTTTGAAATGCTTTCGGGGCTTAAGCTCAATTTTAGTTCTTATCGATGTAAACAACATGGAGAATCTAGTTGCTGGCACTCTAAATTGTAAAAATTTTAAATTTCCTATAAAATATTTAGGATTCTTGATTAAACCTTCTATACTTAAAAAATAAGACTGGCGAATAATAATTGACAAAATCGGTAGGAATGTCTAGTTGGAACTTGATTCCCGGTAAGAGCCGGTAAAATCATTCCACTCAACTCTGTCTTATCAGCTTTACCTATCTATTAGATTTCATTTTACCTCTTTCCAAAATGGGTCATAGATAAATTGATAGAATTAGAAGGAACTTCCTCTACAGTGGAGAGAATGCTAGTAGTAGTATTAAATGACTAGTTAACTGGGATGCGGTCTGCAAGTTTAAAGAGGATGGGGGTTTGAGAGTTATAAAGCTTCATAATTTAAATACGTCTTTACTAGGTAAATGGCTTTTGAAATTTAGCAGTAATAGTAGTGAAAAACTAATTTGGAAGGAAATGATTTCTTATCAGTTCTATGATAGAACCTTTTACCTTCACCATTGTATTTCTAATCCAAACAACTTGTCCTAATTTTGGAAATCCATTCTGAAAAATATTAATTTTTTCAACCTTGGGATCAATAACATTGTCCACTTAGGCAATAATACTTCATTTTGGTATGATATTTAACCATCACCAATCCCACTTAGAGAGAGGAGTTCAAATTACTTTTTGACATTTGTAAATTCAAAAATGCATTAACCTTGAGATCTTTAAACCACATCTCGATTTCCACTAGAACTTCACTTTCAACCGAGCCCTTAAGGTATCTCCTTAATCCAATTTGGCTTGCTCCGTGCCGAACTTGAGCTCTACAACTTAAATAGTGAAAGTGATTCTAAAATCTGATGTCGGGACAAGAGCACAACTTACTCCCCAAACTCGATATATAAGTTTTTAAAATTTCTCAAGGACTAAGCAACATGTTTTTAAAAATATTTGGAAAGTTGATGCCCCTCCAAAAACTAAACCGAACACGTGGTTAATCAATTATTAAAAAATTAAACACGGTTGAATGTCTGAAGATAAAGATCCTTCACATAGTTTAAAAATGTGTGCTTTGCTCTACCAATATAAAAAACATATCTCATCTGTTACATGAATGTCTCCTAACCTACGCCATCCTCCTTGGCACTCTCAAAATTTTTGGCCTTAACATGACCATTACATATTTTAATACATATAATTATTGGAATGTTCTAAAATTCCATTGGGATAAAGATCATAGGACTTTATTAGATACAGTATACACCATTTCATGGTGGTACATTTGGTTTGAAAGGAATCAAAAAATATTTAACAATGTCAATGCCCCTTCTGGTACTCTGATTATTCAATTTTGTTTTTGGCAAACAACTGGATTGCTAACCAAAGTTATATATTGGCTAAAAATACTTTGTTCAAAGAATTCCTTGAAAAGGTTAAAAGTAACATCAATACTTAAAAAACCAAAATTGAGCATAGAAATGGGAGACGCGGTACAACCTTGAGTACTGAACTAGTACATACTTCTAATTTAAGCAACAACCAGACCTTATTACTTCTCCTTGATAGCTAGACCTATTAACTCATAATGACGTCATTTTATGTATTTCCACACATATATGTGTTAGACTAACTTTTGGTGGAGTTATTTTCTGCATTAGTTGTTACAGTGGAAAGATGAACTTTGGATTCTAGACAGGTTCTCTCCTTGTGATTTCTAGATTAATGGATCCACTTTCACCATTGGTCATTTCATACTACTTGGAGGCTCCAGATTGGGTTCTTGGTTGTTGCGCTAGGGGATCTTATTGCATTTTTGGGTTTTTCTTTGGCCTTGTGTCACTTTGACCCACCTTGATTAGTTTGGTACTAGATCTGGTCTTAGGTCATATTAGCTGCATGCATGATCCTTTAGTTTGTTTCAAAATTCCACTTGAGTCTATTTATAGGTCTTGGGGATGAGTTTTTAATTTATTTTTTCATTGTACGGGGGTAACCGCTACTTACCAAGCTTGTTGGCAGCATCTTTGTTAGAGTTGGAACAATATTACATGGGTGCTCTCCTCTCAGAGAGGATCGCTCATTTTAATCAAAAAATGATATATATCGAATTTAGAAACTGAACAACATAATCTGCTTGAATTTTCGCTTAATAGTATGTCAATTAGAGATGCATATGTTACTAACCTAAAATACAAGATAATCCATAGCAAATTTCATTGTTTACATAGGGTGACGGTTCTCACTTCTAAACAGGTTGGATTTTGTTGGATCCACACTATCCATTTTAAAACTTAGACCTCATCCGATCTGAGATTCAGTTTGGATCGTGTCAGTTGGTTTGAGTCGAGTTGGACAATAACACTTATTGGATGTTTCAATTTGGTTGGGTTTGTGTTTGATCAGGTCTTTATGGTATTTCCATCATCCAAATCCGACCAAGACTCATAGGTTTGGTTCAGGTTTGGGTCTTCTCAAATATTCGGTTCAAACCTTCAGTTCTAGGTTCTAGTCACCTTTGCAGGTTTGTCTTAAAGTAGACTTTCAAATTTCATTATCTTACTTCTGGGAAACCAATTTCAACAACAGAATAGTAACATTACATTAAAGAAAGGATTATACAGATTGGGAAAATTTACTCGAAGATATTTTCATAGGTAATAGCAAATGTAAATAAAAGGTGGATGGTTACATCGAACATATTAATTTACATTATAATAGAAGGATTATATGTGCCTTTGAACAAAAAAGATATATATAAATTCAGCTCACTCCAAATATATATATGTATAGATGCTATACTATCAAAATGTAAGTTCTACTTCTTTATTACCATTACTTATTGCATGTACAAATACGAATCAAGGCTCACATTCAGCACCTCAAGAGAGATTGTTCTCTAACAAAGTAGAGTAATATCCAAGACTAATTTTGAATTGGTCCCAAACATCTATTTAATACACACTTGAAGTTTGATGACTATTAATAGATACCTAGACTCTAGGCACCTATTAAATAGATGTACAAACTTCAACGATTGTAAAATGGATAACTTCCCCTTCCAACGGCTCTTTTCATTCAAACATACATAAATAACCCACTTCCAATCTTCAAAATACATCACATTTAGCACTACTTCTTTCACTGATACTATTAAATCCAAATTCAATACCTAAAATGTCTACACCATTCTGAGATTCACACAAACATCAAATTTAGATAATTTTGCATTTGAAAATGAATAAGGGAAAAATGAAATATATCTTAGCTTACATTCATCCAATCCAAGGAAAAATGAATAATATTACAATTTGTATTACGTAAATTGCCACTATTCTAAATATTCGATTATGGAAAATGATCAAAGCAATGAAAAGTTGTAGAGAAAAGAAATGGATTGCTACAATAACAAAAATTCAAACAACACATGATCACTGTCAATGATCCAAGGTAGATTTGGAAAATCAATTTGTAGGCTCAATTTTTCTGCCCATAGATTTATAAAATCAACAAAATGAACTCTAGTGGAATGGGAAGAAAAGATACAATGATATTTTTCTTAATTTTTGTTTTTTCATTAACTCAAACTTTGGATATTTATTTTGTTTTATTTTGATTTAGAAAAAAAATGGTGAATGCAAAATTCTTAAAGTTATGTGCAAGGGAAAATGGTAACAAAAAACATCACTATTACTAATTCAAAAATTGTTACGAACTATTGATCAGTCAACCAAAGTGGATTTTTGACAATGCGAACATGAGAGATGTTAAAACAAAAAAAAAAGAAGAAGAAAGCATCTAAATTGTTTTTTTTACTCCATTCAGTGATACTCATCCGGCAGGGATACAGCTTATGAGGATGAAAATGAAAATGATGTGCTTACTAAGAGACTCGATGAAGATTCTAGACCAATGAGATCGAAAACTATAAAGAGGAAAATTAAAATTGAAGTAGCCTTGGATTCTCGAATACGCGAAACTAAAGATAGACACACAGGAAATAATGATGAAAGGAACATTACTACAGAGAAAAAGTTAGAGGTAATGAAAAGGCTTAAGGACATTAGCAGGAAAAGTTGGATATTGAACATCACAGATACAAGACCTTGGTTATGGAAATGGATTTAATGGAGATGGATGAACTAACATTACATTATATGATGGAATGTAAAAGAAGAATTATTTTTGGTAACTTGGGTAAATTGTAGTGTATTTTGAACCAAGAAATTTGTATTCTTAAATGTTTAATTTGTTTTACTTAAAATGATGCATTTGTAATTTCCTAGAAATGTAATGTATCTCTGGTTATGTGTAACAATTTATTGGGTTCCAGTTAATTATCAAAGCTCTTTTGTTTTTGAATCTAATAAAAACAAAGTACAACATAAAATGATTTATTAATATAGCAAGAATCAAACTAGCCTTCCATAAAAACAAAGTACAAACATAAAGTACATAAGAATAAACATATAAGTAAACTAATAATTTCTATAATTATTCCAAATATGATCCATTAGATCCTTTTGTAGCTTGTATGTACTGCATCATTTAAGTATGCTAGTTGTTCATCCATGTCAATGTTATAATGTTCCTCGGTTTGTAGAATGTCTTCTCATAATAATTCTAGCATCTGGTTAGCACCATCGTATTTGTAATGATAGCTTCTTTCATACCTTTTTCATCTACGATGATCATATTATTTAGAATTATACAGGGAAACATAATTCTAGTCATCTTAGATCGACTCCATAATCTACAAGGATTATTAATCATTGCAAATCTAGATCGAAGGACTCAAAATGTTCTTTTTATATCATTTCATTGTCCCTCTTGCATTTTAGCAAACTTTATTTGTTTTAATGTGATTGGATTTGAAAAGGTCTTCACATCGGTGGATTAATTTTGTCTTATATGTATGTTGACCAAGTGTAAATGTTATGGATGTTGATGAACTAAGTGTAAGATCATTAAAAAAATAACTTCTAAGTCACATTTATGTCATTATTAGAACTAGGCATACGAAAGAAAACATGCCAAATCTGTTTGAATTGGGTTGGTCTACAGCGGATGAAATAGGTGGATTTTAGATGTTTTCCTATTCTGGATCATGGTGGGTCTATGAAGTCTAATGGGTTGCACTAGATTCGTTCTAGTTAATTTAAATAAAATCCAACTTTATTTAATTTTCTGATTTAATTAATTAATGAATTTATTTAATTAATAATTATATAGTTTATGAGTATATCATAATATATGCATGTGTGCATGTCATGCACATGTAACATATACCATAATATACATATTTAATGTCTACACATACATATATTGATATTTGCATCTACATAATATACACTCGTCACTTCTATGTGCATTGACTGTCTCAAAGCATTATCTAATACTTATATAAAATATCTATATTTATATGTATAATTTGTATTTTTTGAAAATTAATTACATTAAAAAAATATTTGAAATTATTTATGATTGAGTCGATAAAAATTAAAATTAAAATTTTAAATTTTAAATTTTAAATACGTGATAAAGACTTAGTAACTATTTCAAAATTCAAAACAAGAGCTTAATAAATATTATTTGAAATATTATAATAAATATATATATATATAGTTTATTTTCAATAGAATATATTTATTTAATTAAAGTACATATATGTATAAATAAATTAGTGTATGTATATACATATATTTTATAAGACAATATTTTTGTACATATATAAAATATAAGGTTATAAATCTTTGTGTGGTGGAATAACTTTTCTTTAAACAATATAATTTTTAAATAAATAATACGTATGTATATTGCTATTATTATATATAAATCTTATTTTAAAAACAATTAAACTATATATATATATATGAACATACAATAAAATATGTTTGGCCAAAAATAAAAAATAATTTTTTTTCCAATAGTAGCTAAAATTAATTTATTATATATGTGACTTTTAAACATGTATGGATGGAATTTTGTAACAATCCAGGATTTTATATAAATTTAAATTGATGATTAATTTAATTTTAGAATAAAAATTTGTGAAATTCATTGATAAATTGATTCGAGTTTCCCCGAATCCAAATAAAAATATATTAAATCATTTTAAATTTAGAAATTGTATATATATGTGAATCTATATAGTTGTGCCTATATGAGTAGATCTGAAATTATAAAAAATATATTGAATTTGAATTTAAATCTTAAAAATAAATATAACAATATAGACTTTGGACACAAGAATAAAAAAAGAAATAATTTAAATTTTAGAATTTGTGGTTAAGTTAGAAATAGAAATAAATGAAAAAAAAATAAGGTTAAAGAAATATATATAAGATAAATTATATGAATTATAAAATACAAAGTAAACAAATTAGCTAAATTTAAACAACAAATTTAAAATAGAAATTTATTTATATTATAAAGTAATATTGCAAAGTATAATTCAAGATAGAAAAATAGAATATATTCAAGTATGTAAACAAATCAAATTGATGTGAATAATGAAATGAAACAAGTAAGAAACAAGTAAACAAATGCATATGTGTAGCTTGCAAAATAAAATAAAATATATATATATGCAAAAGCTTACAAAGGAAGACATGAAAAAAATATTCATTTATACAAAGGCAATTAATGCCATATCTATCAGCCAGCAAGCAAAGAAAATATCCCTGCTAAACATTGTACAAACCCATATTATCCTCTAGTACAAATATCATCTCCACCCTGTAACTTCATTTTTCATATACATCAACTTCATCTTCGTTTCGTTCATTTAAACTAGAAATCTGAAGTGAACTACAACTTCACTTTAAACAACAAATACCTCAACTCAAACCAAAGATCAAGTGAAGAACTTCAACTTGCAAATTTTCACAAGCCTGGTTCAAAAGAAAAGCTCCGTCTTCTTTTGGAAAATATGTGAGTAACATCATTTTTTTTAAATTTAAAGGCATGAATCTGTTGCAAGTTATATCTGTGATGAGTATGTTAGTGTGTATATATATATTTGAATTCTTTGAGTATACATGAATGATGAATGAAGTGTGCAGGCTTTTATTCATATATGTTCTCTGTTAAAAATTCTAGCTCAAAATTCAGGTTTGAAAAAAATCAACCCCTCTTAATCTACTTGATGTTTGGACATAGGATTAAATCAAAACTTGTTTGTTATGGTGTGTATTAAAGTTTAAAAATCAATTCAAGTTAAAACAACTTGTTAATGCCTTTGGAAACCAAGAAATCTGAGCACAACCTCAACTCAGTCAAAATTCAAACTACTTAATTCACGAATTTAGGTATGGAGATTGAACTCGCATACCAAAACATGATTTTTACAGCACAAATCATAATTTTTAGAGCTAGGATTTAAGAGCAGTTAGAGTTTGTTCGAAATCCATTGATTTGGCAATTTCCGGCGATCGGCTAGTTCGTGAAGCTCGGGGTTTCGTGTGGAGGTGGAGGAGTCTACGGTGGTTGTAGGAAAAATAGTGTGATGGAGGTTAGATGGTCGTGGTGGCGGCGGCGAGCCTTTCAAGTTTGTAAACCTAATTTTGTCGTGGCTTAGCAATTCGATTCGTTCGTCGCCATCGTTCGATCGAGTGCTGCGTGTTCTTAGGAGGAAGTAGAGGAGGTATTGACGAAGCTTCGACCGGAGTTTTAGGTCCTCTGGTGGTCGAGGTTGCGGAGGCGACGGGTTTTCCAGGTTTGGGTGGGGGTTGTTCCTGTTGTTCCCAGGCTTGGCATTGAGCTCGAATTCAAATTCGAGTTGATAAAGGACGATCTGATGATCGTGGTTTAGGAGTGAAGTTGATTTCTGGTGTGGGATAACCATCGAAGATGGTCGGAGGCGGCCAGGAGTCACCGTGCACGTGCACGGTGCACTTCTTGGTTCTGGCCATTGTGTTGTTAGAGCAGGGGAGAGCCTCGGGAAACTCTCAAGTAGATTAGTGTTTCACTCGAGTTTTTGACGTGTTGAACTCGATGTAAACTAGGTGTGGCTCGGGTAAACCTGTTTTCCAGGTTTAAACAGAAACTTGTTTCTGTTTTGAAAATTTAAACAAAATTTAAATTTTATAAATCCAGGTTTAAAATTGAGTTGAAATTTAACGTTTAAATATAAATTCAAGTTAGTTTTGAAACTTACTTTGGAAATAAATCAAGTTTTAAATTTAAATTGTCTAATAACTAAAAATGGTTAAGCAATTCGAAAGTATATGTTAAACAATTTGAATTTAAAATGGAATTTGAAATCATGAAGGAATGATTTAAACAGAGATTAAATCAAAGTTTTAAAATCTGAATTCAAGATTTTGAATAAAATAAAGTTTATAAATTCAAATGTTTAAAAAGTTTAAATGAAAGAAATTATACTTTTAAATATGTGAAGTTAAAAGAAATTTGATTGAATGGTTGAATTGTTGATATTCCCTGATCTATGATGCTTTATGATATATTCTGATTTGTGTGTGATCTGTAATGTAGTTCTTTATATGGTATGAATGTAATTTATTATCTGTAATTTCTATATATATATGTGATCTGTGATCTGTGAATGAAAGATGAGCGTTATAGTTTATACCGCTTATGAACTATATTTCTGTATTTTGATCTGTGATGATTTATTGATGTTGCACTACTGTGTGAAACCCCTGGACTACACCATACACACACAAATATGGATTGCACGAGGAAATCGGTTAAGTCACAGATGATTTTAAATTTAATATTTTTGAGATTGAAATTTTAATTTCAATTGATTTTGAAATTGGAAATTGGGGTTTAATATGAAAAGCTTTTGAAAGGAGTTTTAAAGATATTTTGAATATC
This sequence comes from Allium fistulosum, assembly GCA_030737815.1. Classification (NCBI taxonomy): domain Eukaryota; kingdom Viridiplantae; phylum Streptophyta; class Magnoliopsida; order Asparagales; family Amaryllidaceae; genus Allium; species Allium fistulosum. Next base: position 635,297,628 of record CM060907.1, on the reverse strand, counting down.
TTGAAATTTAAATAATTCAATTTGAATTTGAATTCAAATAAGGAATTGAATTCTATGTTGAAAATTATGGTTTAAGAGTGTTATACAAGTTATAAATGTGTTTATATGGGCTTGAACCATTTTAAAATATTGTTTGAGAAATTTGAATTTAACCCAAGGGTTTAACTTGTATAAATGAAATCGGATTTTTCCGAAACGAAAACTAATTGTTTTCAAATAATAGAAGCTTTCGTATAAGGAATGAAATTCCAATTTGTGTCAAAAGAATTTCAAGTTTGAAATGAAAATGGTTTTCCGAGTTATAAGTAAATCTTTGTGAAAGATTGTTGAACTTTGTTTTGAAATTGGAAAGGTGTACCTTTTGTATAAAAGGTCGAAATGAATTGTTTTGAAAGCTATCAGTTAAATCTTTGATTTAAAGATTTGATGAGTTAATCCAATTGAAATGGAAATCGATTTGGAAATCTATGAATAGATCTTTGTGAAACTGGGTGAACTTTGTGAATTGAATCTTTTTGTGTAAAAGATTGAAAATGGTAATTTTTTTAAACCATTTGAAAGAGAAGTTTTGGGTAATAAGTTGTGACTTAACTGAAATCCCAATATCCATATGTTTTAAAATATTGCGCTCACCATTCGGTTTAGCCGGGAGAGGACTTTGTGTCATATAACTCATTCCGAATAGTGATACGACGTAAATGGATAGCATTTGAAGACCGATGTTGAAGACCGGGTGTTTGTGAGAACGATAGGATAACCTATCGATTGTCTCTACATTGAGTAGCTACGGTATAGAGATTCCTTAAGTGATGAGAAGTCCGATCGGGATTGTGAATACCCGGATTGCAAGGGCTTCTTTGGAAGTGCCTTCGGTTCTGTTCGAACCCGGAACAGACTTGTATGGATGTATGTCTGACATTACACTTTGAGATATAAAGCCGATTTCTTTCAAATACATTTCTGTTTGGTGGCGGAGAATTTATTCTCTTAGCTTAACACCCTTCTTTGAGACATACAAGCTCAGAGGTTATGTAGTTGAAGGTTATCAGTGATATACTCCCAATTTGGTAGTGTGGCATGCTAAGTGTTGCTGTGTGTTGCTGGTCATTTTCTGATCATTTGTTGATCAAAGCATGGCTTTGTGAAAAAGCGTAGCTTTATGGACGAGACCTCATCGGACCTCACAACCCGGAAATGGTCGAAACAGGAAAGATGCGGCAAGGTTATGAGGGTCGCTCCCTTTAGGGTATGTCATTTCCTTCTGGAAAAAGGTGATATTATGGTATGGAGCCCAGATATTTACCTGTGTGGTTGCTCCAATCTCATTTACTGTATGATTGCTGCTTTGTGATCGAGGCGCCTCGGATAAAGGTCGCAAACGACCGGGGGGTGGCATACTCGTGTAGTAGTTACCTAGTAAGAGGTAACCCGACCTTGTGTTAGCAGAGAGCTGGTTAACTTCCCGGGGCGTCCCTCCAGAGGCGTACCCATGTATCATAGGAAGTTCCTTAGCCCGACCATTTGTTGGAAAATCCAAAGAAACAATATGAACCTTGTACGGTTTTAGTTGTATAACCTGCTATTGAACATAGTAGCTATAGTAGGCATACAATAATGGTTGTACGCTGGCTAAGATTAATATTATAATTTCGAAATGGTTTCGACACTATGCACTAATGATAATATTAAAAAGATTTTGCGTATCAAGCATGTTTGACTATCATAAGGAGAAATCTCCTCCAATTCTGCGTTTGCATTGTGTATGTGGCGAGAGGCCTTATGGTAGTTTCATTTTCCAAAAAGCATTACGGATTTCAATGTTTAAAAATTCTTTTGTTGTTTGTTTAAAGATAAACTCTTTTTGTTACTCATAGCTAAGGTTGAACTTTAGCTCAGGAGTATAACACATTAAGTACCTCATTAGAGATAGGGTGAATTATACCCTAGAATGAGTAATCCCTAAGATATCTGTCCGTATACCTCAGTAAATTCTCTTACTATCTACTGATAGTAAGTATGAGTGCAAGAAGAGGATGAGAGAGGGGACAGGTAAATACGACTATAAATGGTCAATACCCTGTAACAACAAGGAAACAATCTTTTCTCTATCAATATCTTTTGTTCAACATCTCTTTTCAATTCTTTGATAGTTCCTGGTAGATCCAGGAAGAAGATTTGATATATTTGCATGGGACATAAACTCCAAATAGGTCAGAATTATTTGTTTGGATGAATTGATTGCTTTGGTTACTATGGTTGATAGGTATAATTTGGTTTCTAAATCAAAAAGTTTTGAAATTGTATCCATATATCTGTCTATTTTTGGGTCCTAATATATTCTACGAATGGTTAGTTATCCTTTCGAACTGACCAATGCCACTGCATACTTCGTAGATCTGGATAACCCGAGTATCGTGTGAAAAAATAAACAGATTCGTTCTTGTATCTATTATTGATATTCTGATTTGGTAAGCCAAATGCAGAATAGATGCTTAGTTTGATTTGATGAAATATTCTTCATCTATCTTTGTGTCTCCCTAGCAAATTTCGGGGACGAAATTTCTTAAGGGGGGGAAACTGTAACGATCACGGATTTTATATAAATTTAAATTGATGATTAATTTAATTTTTGAATAAAAATTTGTGAAATTCATTGATAAATTGATTCGAGTTTCCCGGAATCTAAATAAAAATATATTAAATCATTTTAAATTTAGAAATTGTATATATATGTGAATCTATATAGTTGTGCCTATATGAGTAGATCTGAAATTATAAAAAAAAATTGAATTTGAATTTAAATCTTAAAAATAAATATAACAATATAGACTTTGGACACAATAAAAAAAAAAAGAAATAATCTAAATTTTAGAATTTGTGGTTAAGTTAGAAACAGAAATAAATGAAAAAAAATGATAAGGTTAAAGAAATATATATAAGATAAATTATATAAATTATAAAATATAAAGTAAACAAATTAGCTAAATTTAAACAACAAATTTAAAATAGAAATTTATTTATATTATAAAGTAATATTCCAAAGTATAATTCAAGAAAGAAAAATAGAATATATTCAAGTATGTAAACAAATCAAATTGATGTGAATAATGAAATGAAACAAGTAAACAAATGCATATGTGTAGCTTGCAAAAGAAAATAATATATATATATATATATATATGCAAAAGCTTACAAAGGAAGACATGAAAAAAATATTCATTTGTACAAAGGCAATTAATGCCATATCTATCAGCCAGCAAGCAAAGAAAATATCCCTGCTAAACATTGTACAAACCCATATTATCTTCTAGTACAAATATCATCTCCACCCTGTAACTTCATTTTTCATATACATCAACTTCATCTTCGTTTCGTTCATTTCAACTGGAAATCTGAAGTGAACTACAACTTCACTTTAAACAACAAATACCTCAACTCAAACCAAAAATCAAGTGAAGAACTTCAGCTTGCAAATTTTCACAAGCCTGGTTCAAAAGAAAAGCTCTATCTTCTTCTGGAAAATATGTGAGTAACATCATTTTTTTTAAATTTAAAGGCATGAATTTGTTGCAAGTTATATCTGTGATGAGTATGTTAGTGTGTATATATATATTTGAATTCTTTGAGTATACATGAATGATGAATGAAGTGTGCAGGCTTTTATTCATATATGTTCTCTGTTAAAAATTCTAACTCAAGATTCTGGTTTCAAAAAAATCAATCCCTCTTAATCTACTTGATGTTTGGATATAGGATTAAATCAAAACTTGTTTGTTATGGTGTGTATTAAAGTTTAAAAATCAATTCAAGTTAAAACAACTTGTTAATGCCTCTGGAAACCAAGTAATCTGAGCACAACCTCAACTCAGTCAAAATTCAAACTACTTAATTCACGAATTCAGGTATGGGGATTGAACTCGCATACCAAATCATGATTTTTAAAGCACAAATCATAATTTTTAGAGCTAGGATTTTAGAGCAGTTAGTGTTTGTTCGAAATCCATTGATTTGGCAATTTCCGGTGATCGACTAGTTCGTGAAGCTCGGGGTTTTGTGTGGAGGTGGAGGAGTCTACGGCGGTTGTAGGAAAAATAGTGTGATGGAGGTCAGATGGTCGTGGTGGCGGCGGCGAGCCTTTGAAGTTTGTAAACCTAATTTTGTCGTGGCTGAGCAATTCGATTCGTTCGTCGCCATCGTTCGATCGAGTGCTGCGTGTTCTTGGGAGGAAGTAGAGGAGGTATTGATAAAGCTTCGACCGGAGTTTCAGGTCCTCTGGTGGTCGAGGTTGTGGTGGCGACGGGTTTTCCAGGTTTGGGTGGGGGTTGTTCCTATTGTTCCCAGGCTTGGCATTGAGCTCGAATTCAAATTCAAGTTGATGGAGGACGATCTGATGATCGTGGTTTAGGAGTGAAGTTGATTTCTGGTGTGGGACGACCATCGGAGATGGTCGGAGGCGGCCAGGAGCCACCGTGCACGTGCACGGTGGACTTCTTGGTTTTGGCCATTGTGTTCTTAGAGCAGGGGAGAGCCTCGAGAAATTCTCGAGTAGATTAGTGTTTCACTCGAGTTTTTGACGTGTTGAACTCGAAGTAAACTAGGTGTGACTCGGGTAAACCTGTTTTCCAAGTTTAAACAGAAACTTGTTTCTGTTTTGAAAATTTAAACAAAATTTAAATTTTATAAATCCAGGTTTAAACTTGAGTTGAAATTTAAAGTTTAAATATAAATTCAAGTTAGTTTTGAAACTTACTTTGGAAATAAATCAAGTTTTAAATTTAAATTGTCTAATAACTAAAAATGGTTAAGCAATTCGAAAGTATATTTTAAACAATTTGAATTTAAAATGGAATTTGAAATCATGAAGGAATGATTTAAACAGAGATTAAATCAAAGTTTTAAAATCTGAATTTAAATCTAAATTTGAATTCAAGATTTTGAATAAAATAAAGTTTATAAATTCAAATGTTTAAAAAGTTTAAATGAAAGAAATTATACTTTTAAATATGTGAAGTTAAAAGAAATTTGATTGAATGGTTGAATTGTTGATATTCCCTTATCTGTGATGCTTTGTGATATATTCTGATTTGTGTGTGATCTGTAATGTAGTTCTTTATATGGGATGAATGTAATTTATTATCTATAATTTCTATATATATCTATGATCTGTGATCTGTGAATGAAAGATGAGCGTTATAGTTTATACCGCTTATCAACTATATTTCTGTATTTTGATCTGTGATGATTTATTGATGTTGCACTACTGTGTGAAACCCTTGGACTACACCATACACACACAAATATGGATTGCATGAGGAAATCGGTTAAGTCACAGATGATTTTAAATTTAATATTTTTGAGATTGAAATTTTAATTTCAATTGATTTTGAAATTGGAAATTGGGGTTTAATATAAAAAGCTTTTTAAAGTAGTTTTAAAGATATTTTGAATATCTTGAAATTTAAATAATTCAATTTGAATTTGAATTCAAATAAGGAATTAAATTCTATGTTGAAAATTATGGTTTAAGAGTGTTATACAAGTTATAAATGTGTTTATATGGGCTTGAACCATTTTAAAATATTGTTTGGGAAATTTGAATTTAACCCAAGGGTTTAACTTGTATAAATGAAATCGGATTTTTCCGAAACGAAAACTAATTGTTTTCAAATAATAGAAGCTTTCATATAAGGAATGAAATTCCAATTTGTGTCAAAAGAATTTCAAGTTTGAAATGAAAATGGTTTTCTGAGTTATGAGTAAATCTTTGTGAAAGATTGTTGAACTTTGTTTTGAAATTGGAAAGGTGTACCTTTTGTATAAAAGGTCGAAATGGAATTGTTTTGAAAGTTATCAGTTAAATCTTTGATTTAAAGATTTGATGAGTTAATTCAATTGAAATGGAAATCGATTTGGAAATCTATGAATAGATCTTTGTGAAACTGGGTGAACTTTGTGAATTGAATCTTTTTGTGTAAAAGATTGAAAATGGTAATTTGTTTAAACCATTTGAAAGAGAAGTTTTGGGTAATAAGTTGTGACTTAACTGAAATCCCAATATCCATATGTTTTAAAATATTGCGCTCACCATTCGGTTTAGCCGGGAGAGGACTTTGTATCATATAACCCATTCTGAATAATGATACGACGTAAATCGATAGCGGTGTTGAAGACCGGGTGTTTGTGAGAACGATAGAATAACCTATCGATTGTCTCTGCACTGAGTAGCTACGGTATAGAGATTCCTTAAGTGATGGGAAGTTCGATCGGGATTGTGAATACCCGGATTGCAAGGGCTTCTTTGGAAGTGCCTTCGGTTCTGTTCGAACCCAGAACAGACTTGTATGGATGTATGTCTGACATTGCACTTTGAGATATAAAGCCGATTTCTTTCAAATACATTTCTGTTTGGTGGCGGAGAATTTATTCTCTTAGCTTAACACCCTTCTCTGAGACGTACGAGCTCAAAGGTTATGTAGTTGAAGGTTATCAGTGATATACTCCCAATTTGGTAGTGTGGCATGCTAAGTGTTGCTGTGTGTTGCTGGTCATTTGCTGATCATTTGTTGATCAAAGCATGGCTTTGTGAAAAATCGTAGCTTTGTGGACGAGACCTCATCGGACCTCACAACCCGGAAATGGTCGAAACAGAAAAGATGCGGCAAGGCTATGAGGGTCGCTCCCTTTAGGGTATGTCATTTCCTTCTGGAAAAAGGTGATATTATGGTATGGAGCCCAGATATTTACCTGTGTGGTTGCTCCAATCTCATTTACTGTGTGATTGTTGCTTTGTGATCGAGGCACCTTGGATAAAGGTCGCAAACGACTGGGGGGTGGCATACTCGTGTAGTGGTTACCTAGTAAGAGGTAACCCGGCCTTGTGTTGGCAGAGAGCTGGTTAAGTTCTCGGGGCGTCCCTCTAGAGGCGTACCCATGTATCATAGGAAGTTCCTTAGCCTGACCATTTGTTGGAAAATCAAAAGAAACAATACGAACCTTGTACGGTTTTAGTTGTATAACCTGCTATGGAATGTGGCGGTAACCTGCTATTGAATATAGTAGCTATAGTAGGCATACAATAATGGTTGTATGCTGGCTAAGATTAATATTATAGTTTCAAAATGGTTTCGACACTATGCACTAATGATAATATTAAAAATATTTTGCGTATCAAGCATGTTTGACTATCATAAGGAGAAATCTCCTCCAATTCTGTGTTTGAATTGTGTGTGTGGCGGGAGGCCTTATGGTAGTTTCATTTTCCAAAAAGCATTGCGGATTTCAATGTTTAAAAATTCTTTTGTTATTTGTTTAAAGATAAACTGTTTTTGTTACTCATACCAGTCCCATGACTGACCTGAAGTTTATTGTTCCCTTCCTAAACTCTGGGTGCCCATAATTTTCCACACGGGCAGTCTAGAGTTGGGTTTTTCAGATAGTCAGGTTTAGTAGATTATCTGGAGCTAGTTCACTTTTTGGAGATCACGACTGACCTTGCTTATCTTTGTGCATCGTGATGGTGGTTCGAGCTTGATGTTGGAGTTGTTGGACTCATTCACTTTTAAAGATCGTCGTTTGGAGTATCACTTCTGTTTTCCGCTGTAGCATTATTATTTGTCTTTGATATTCTTGTATCATATAGATATCATTGTTGTATATCATATTCTGGATATTGTATCATTTGTGATGTATATGATATTATTCATTTATTTCTTCCGTTGTGTCGTTATACTTACTGTGTTATAAGCTCCGGCGAGCCAGATTCGGCGTTTGAATCTGCGGCATTCGAGTATAGTTGAAGTACGGGTGCCGATTTTCGAAGGCCGAGTCAGGATCATTTCAAATTTAGTTTTTAAAATTATTAAATAATTATTAAAATTATTAAATAATATATATATATATAATATTTAAAAGTTATATATATTGAATAAACTATATGGCTTGAAGAAAACCTTTTTGTGACAAAAATGTATTACTTTATTACAACATATATTTAGCAACTATTCAAGATGAACAAAATAATGACATAGTTGGTGAGACAATATGTGCACATGTAAAATTGTTATATAAACACATATCTAACTACCATATGGATATAAAATTAAAATAGATTAATACCTTTTGAAGACAAAGCAAGTTGTTGAATGCACGCTGGTTGAATATAACTCCTATATTCGTCTTCAATCGATCTCTTAACCTTGCAACGACTAATAGCACCACAATATGTATTTAATTTGATGTGTATTTGAGCAAAAATTAATGAACATCTATAGGGTAAGGGAGACGTAGCATGGTGGCCAAGGAGGTGATGGATTTATAAATCGAATAGTGAGAAGATATGTTGAGTTATATAGAGGAGGGGGATGAGACAAATTCTCTTCCTTTTTAAAATTCTCCTCTTACTAATTCTAAGATCAGATCAAGAATTCAAATAAAAAATATCTCCATCCCTCCCCTTATTATAGAGGAAAATGACTAAAGCTATATGGGCCTTTAAGCAACCAAAACTCATCATTTAAATTATTGGCATTTAAATCATGTTTAAAAGCGTATTGATATCGTATATCGATACACACAAATTTAACTTTTATATACACACCCAATTAGTTACTAGTAGCAACCATAAAATACTAGTAACACTTAATACATCAAATAAACAAATAATCGATATTTTATAAATATTAATTAGTTTATAATGATTATAAATCAATTAAATTGTATGGTATTTCGAAGAAATCAACAATGCGATTGTGCGACTCGTAGATTTTTTAATTCATTTAGCGATTAATATCAAATAATTCGAATATTGGCCTTCACACGTCACCTTAGTTAGTGGTGTGACAGTTTGGTTAAATTTATTGCATATAGATCTTCATCACTAAAATCTAATTTCATAATTTATGAGGTACCATTTAGCAATGATTATTTGCACTAATTCTTTTCATCAACACTATATCACTTTTAGACTTATGGAATTTGGTTCTGGTCAAAATTTCATTATCATCGATATTCAACTCGATTAGTCTGTAAAAAAGTCCTTGGTTCAATAATAACTTTTATTATTTAATATGCTACTCCGATTAGTGATTTTGACTTTGAATTGACTACAATTAACCGAGATACTGATGTCATACAACCGAGGAGATGTATTCTCTATTGAATAGTGTTTCACTTTAATGCCTCAATTCATACCCACTATACTCGCTCAATAGATGTTATGCCATGATTTAAAGAAAATATATGTGGAGTGTCCATATAGAAATTTAACGATATTCTCAAGTATGGATAACTGTGTAATATCGTCATTCCGAGGTTTCCTATTTGAGCTACTTGTCATAACCAATTAGAAACTCTTAGGTTAGTCATTCCATAGTCGATAACTATTAGTATGTAATCCCTTGATGTCCCCAACAGCCACAAGTAATATATTATCCAACATTTGGAGAGCATTACATACTTTGGTCTCAACTGATGTATGGATATCTTTTCTCGAAAACTCTTGACCACAAATACTTAAAATAATATGTTATTTAATATTATGTTAAGTTTCTCATGATTACAACTCCTTATAACTATTACCGCAAAACATATCATTTGAACGAGATTCTATTACAGGGTTAATAATTTACAATAAATTACATAACTGCCCCAGTGCATACCCTTAACTTTCTCAATCTCCCACCTGCTATTGGATCCAATCATGGAATCTCAATCTCAATCCTTCGATCAGTTTGCTCAGAGCTGATCGCATCGGTCCCTTCGTGAATGGATCGACTATGTTGTTCTTAATGTCTACTCTTTCAGACACATCTTTACTACTGATAAACTCCTATTTCAGGTGGAACTTTTGAAGAATGAGCCTTAACTTCTTATGAGCTCTTAGTTCTTACATGATCTGCATCATGGGACGTTATCGCAAAACAATGACATAGGATCCTCAACGATTGGAATCATCCCTAGCGCATACATAAACTTGCACACCTACACCGCTTCTTCAGCTGCATTGTTGAGGGCAATGTACTAGACCTCCATCATTGAATCAGTTATTATTTCTTGTTTGGAACCTTTCTAACTGACCGCTCCACTGTGTAGTTAAAGCACTAAGTGGTTCTACTACGGTTGAGGAGCAAAAAGTTATAGCGAGGATAAATCGAGGATATTGCGGAAAATAGTAGAGGTGCAAAAAGCTTCATTAGAAATAAAACAAAATATTTAAAGTCAAGTTATTATCATTCTCACATCATTTGTGTAGGAAAAACAAATATTTTTTAATCTTCTATAACAAAACCAAAGAATATCTTGATTTGTGTGGTCTAGATTTGGTGACTACCATAGGTTTCTAACTTATATTGAGCACTTATACCTTAAAATTAGATCTTACCCTAACTTTGTTGATTTGGTTTAAATGAGAACTAGTCAAATCAACCTATTTATATTAATGTTACTAAAGCGGATGCTAAAAAGCCTTGATTTAGCGGGTATAGCGGAAAATAATGGGGCTTAAAGTGGATCTACTGGTTAATAGCGCTAAATTAAAAAAGCATAGCGGTCGAAGAGCAATATAGCGGGGCTTTAGCGGGACTTTAACTACATAGTCACTCCATCTTTCAATGTGAATACATAATCAGACACCGATTTATTGTCTTCGATATCACTTTGAAAGCTGGAATCTATATACCCCTTCATAAGAAGGTCTTCATATTGATATATAAGGAATAAGTCTATAGTATTTGTAACGACCCCGGATCTTATATAAATTTAAAATGATAATTTATGAATTTTTGAATTAAATTGGGTAATTAAATAAATTTTTGGATAAAATTAGTAAAATAAATCGATAAAATGGAAGCGAGTTTCCCCGATTCAAATATAGGTGAATTTGAAAATAATAAATATATAGATATATATTTTGACTTGAGTTTAAACTGTAAATAAATGGGCCAAAGATAAATTATAATAATAATTATTTGAATTGATGATTTGTGTTAGAAATAGAATTAAATACTTAAATTTAAAATTTATAACAATAACCATAATAACTTTATATATGTGTACACTTAAACAATAGTAAGGTAAATAAATATTTCATGTAGACTATAGAGTTTAGGGGGAAAGTGAAACAAAACCAAAGTATATATGCATGTATATCAAGGGATAAGGCTGTAGCATATAGAACAAAGTTAACAAAAGGGAAACAACTTACATTCAAATAAGTAAATACAATTGTTAGAAATATAACAACATTTAATTCATTTATATTGCAAAGTGATAGGATTTAAGAAACAAGACAACATAATAAGTGCAACCACCATTTTAAAAAGAAAAGAAATAGCAAAGAAATGTTATGCAGGCAAGAATAGAAAAGAAGACAAGTATGAAAACATCTAAGTACAAAGCAATAAATGCAAACCTCCTTAGCCACCGAAAACAGCCTACCAGCCATGCCTATTTTACTAAACAAAACATAGAAAAGTGATAAAGGACTCATGCATTTAATACAAACATTTAAGCCTTACCTGTTGTACAAGCAATATTTTATCACCCTATACAGATAACATCACTTGGTAAGTTTTCTTTTATATCTATCAACATCTTCATCTCAGTTTTTATTCATTCGAAACTAAAAAGAAATCTGAAGTAAACAAACCATTCAACTTAAACAATACAATCAAACTTCAGCCTGGAAAATAAATCAAAGTAAAATGAAAACTAGGGAGTTTAAAGCCAAGCCGAGATCTGGAACAACTTCAACTTGAAAAGCAAATCAGATCAATGCAATTAAATTCAGTGTTTCCAGTTCAACATCATTTCAAGTTCTCCTCTGTTCCTGTTTTCCATTTTTCTTCATCAAACCCATCAAGGTGAGCAATCCCACTTTCCTTTGCCTATACTCTTTAATATTGTATTGATGATGATCTGGAATGATTGTTAATATGCCTGGATGTTGTTTAAGTGCGAGTGGTATGAGTATAGTTATGTTCATATAGATATGTCTGTAAATACATATATGTTTGTTACAGGGATATCTTCTTTTTCTTCTTCCTCTGTTTAAAATTTTAACAGACTAAATCCATAGAACAAAACAAATACTTCTTCCTCAATTTGTTTTAAGGTTATAACCTTTGAATAAAAGTTGATGCCAACAGTTTAATACTAATTTTAAAATATATTGTTATGTGTATCTGACAAGAAAATTTCTAGAAATAGAAATAACAGTAAAAATTTATCAATAAGTTAAAAAAAACCAATTGATACAATTCTTTAATTTAAATACACAACTTGAATTAGCTTGGGAAATTATGATTTTTGAAATCAAAATCACGATTTTAAGTGAGGTATTGAATGTGAATTTTGGGTTCGACTGAAATTTGTTGTCTGGTCGATTTCTGATAATCGGCTAGTTTTTGGAAATCGAAATTTGGCATGGAGATGCTAGTGTGATCATAGATTGTTAGAAAAATATAAGAAGATTTTTTAATTCACCATAATTTAAGATTTGAATGAAACTAGGGTTTTTCGAGTTATTTTGACAAAGAGGTATCGAGGCTTTTTGCGAAGCCGTGGGAAGTCTGGTGACGATCGCATGTGGGGGAAACAAGGCGTGGTGTCGCGGCGAGGTTCTGAACGAGTTCGCGTGGCCTCCAGTGACCCTTGGTGGCGAAACGAGATGATTTTAGGTGGTTCGACTTTGTTCCAGATTTAGTCAGGCTACTCGATTTTGATCGGCGACGAATTTGAGTGATCTGGGTGTCTAGGTTGGTCAAGGGGGATACCATCGACTTGGTGGTGGGTGGCGATTCGATCGAAGATGGCCGGGGTAGAGGTGCACGTGCACAGTTGATCGTGTGCACGTCTGAGTGTTTTGGGTTCGGGTTCTCGAGAGCGTGCCTGGGAGAAGAAGTGACTAGTTCGAGTTAGTTTCTGGGATGGCTCGTGTTCTTGCTGGTTTGAAAAAGGAAATAGGAAGAAGAAGGAAATCTCGGGGAGAATGGTGAAGGAACTCGAGTTTCAACTCGAGTGAACATAAGGTTTTCTCGGGTATTGTTTCAGGGTTTTAAGCCTAATCAAATTTAGTTGTGAATCATTTTGCAACTAGTTTAAGTATTTGAAAATTTTAGTTAATCACCTTAAACAGTTAAGTATTAGTCTTAATTAATATTTTGATTTTTAACTTTAAGTTAACAATTTAGTTGTAAGTTAGAAACAAATTTATTTAAAATTATGGAAGAAAGATTTTTCAAATAAAAGATAAATGATTTAATTTATATTGCAAGGTGAATAAGAATGTTTATAAATTGATAATTGGAATTTACTAAGTAAATTGAGATTTATAAATTTGTTATTAAAGATGAATTAATTAATAATGAAGAGTTTAATTAGTTTGTAACTAAGAGTTTTTAAAGTAACTAATTTAAGTTAACTAATATATGATCAATAGTTAACTTAGGTAATAAGAATAAAAAATCAATAAACTAAGTAATAAAGGGGTTAATTAATTATGTAATTGGTTTAAAGGTTAATTTAATTAATATGACTAATTAAGAATAAATTAATTAAGATAATTAATTTAGGAATTGATAATTAACCTAGATTAGAAATTAATCTGTTTAAATTAATCAGATAATTAAATTGATCTTACTTATGAATATTTGGATTCTATTGGATGATTGAATTGTTGATATCCCTGATATATGATGCTTTGTGATACATCCTGATTTATGTTATGATCTGTAATTTACTTATCTGTAATATATCTCTGTGATCTATATGATAGGCGTTATAGTTTATATCGCTTATCAACTATATTCTCTATTCTGATATGTGATGATTGTATGATGTGCACTATTGTGTAAAACCCCAGACTACACTTTTACACACACAAATATGGATTTCACGTGGAAATCGGTTAAGTCACAGATAATTCAAATCAATGTTTTTGAAATTGAAATTTTAATTTCAATTGATTTTGAAATTAGAAATTCGGGTTTAAAGTGAAAAGCTTTTGAAATAGAATTTCAAAGATAAAAGTTATTTTGAATAACTTAATCGAGTTTTGAAAATTTAAATAATTTGATTTAAATTTGAATTCAAGTTTGAAATTGAATCCTATGATTTGAAACTAGGGATTGAAAATGTTATAAATGTGTTTATATAAAATTGAACCATTTAAAAGTATAATTTTGAGAATTTGGATTTAACCCAAGGATTTCCACTCGTATGAATAAATCAGATTTTCTGAAATGAAACTGTTTGTTTTCGAAAGATAAAAGCTTTCAGATAAGAAATGAAATTCCAGTTTAATTAAAGGAATTTCAATATTGAAGTGAAAATGGTTTTCCAAGTTATGAATGAATTCTTTTTGAAAGCTATGAATTAAATCTGTTTATTTTTAACAGATTTAAAATAATGATTTGTTTAAACCATTTGAAATGGAATTGTTTTGAAAGCTATAAGTTAAATCTTGATTTAAAGATTTAACGAGTTAAACTGAAATGGAAACTGATTTGGAAAATCTATGAATGAATCTTTTGTTTAAAAGATTAAAGTGTGGAATTGTTTAAACCATTTAAGGTTGTTAAAATGAATCTTCTTGTTTAAAGATTTGAAAATGGTAATTTGTTAAACCATTTGAAAAGAAGTTGAATTAATAAGTTGTGACTTAATTGAAATCCCATATCCATATGTTTTTAAATATTACGCTCACTATTCGGTTTAGCCGGGAGAGGACCTTTGGGTCGTATAACCCATTCTGAATATGTGATACGTCGTATATGGATAGCATTTGAAGACCGGTGTTGAAGACCGGATATTTTTGAAAACGGAAGGATTACCGTCGAGTTACTCTGCATCGGCTGATCCCCGATATAGAGGTTTTATCATCCTTAGTGACGGGAAGTCCGGACGTGATTGGAAATTATCCGGATTTGCAAGGGCTTCGTGAGAAGTGCCTTCGGTTCTGTTCGATCCCGGAACAGACTTATATGGATTGTATGTCTGACATTACACTTTGAGATATAAAGCCGATTTCTTTCAAATACATTTCTGTTGGTGGCGGAGAATTTATTCTCTTAGCTTAACACCCTTCTCTGAGACGTACGAGCTCAGAGGTTATGTAGTTGAAATTTATCAGCGATATATCCCAATTTGGTAATGTGACATGCTGAGTGTTGCTGTGTGATGATCAGTGTTTGATCATTTGTGATATGATCATTTGTTTGATCATTTATCTTTGTGATCATAGGTTGATCATCGGTTGACCCAAAGCATGGCTTTGTGACAAAGCGTAGCTTTGTGGACGAGACTTCGTCAGGGCCTCACAACCCGGAAATGGTCGAAACAGGAATGTTGCAGCAAGGTTATGAGGGTCGTGCCCTTTAGGGTATGTCATTTCCTTCTGGAAAAGGGTGGTGTCATGGTATGGAGCCCAGATACTTACTCATGTGGATACACTTTATTATGTGTGATGTTGGTTATCGAGGCCTCGGATAAAGGTCCCAAAGGACCGGGGGGTGGCATATTCGTGAGTTACCTGTTACAGGGGTAACCCGGCCTTGTTTTGCAGAGAGCAGTTTGTCTCTCGGGGCGTCCCGCCAGAGGCGTTCCCATGCGGCGGAAGGAAGTTCCTTAGCCTGACCATTTGTTGGAAATCCATTTCTCCAATACGGAACTTGTACGGTTTTAGTTGTAGAACCTGCCATCTACTTATGGTGGCGCCCCACTGTTTAGATGGTAGCTATAGTAGGCATAGTTCGAAATGTCTATGCTGGCTAAGATTAATATTATACTTTCGAAATGTTTTCTACACACTATGCACTAATAATAATATCAAAAATGATTTGATTTGCGTAGTAAGCATTTTTGACTATCATAAGAAGAAATCTCCTCCAATTCTGCGTTTGCATTGTGTGTGTGGTGGGAGGTCTTATGGTAGTTTCATTTTCCAAAAGCATTGCGGATTTCAATGTTTAAAACCTTTTGTGTTTGTTTAAAGATAAACTGTTTTTGTTGCTCACACCAGTCCCATGACTGATCCGGAGTTTATTGTTCCCTTCCTAAACTCTGGGTGCCCACTATTTTCCACACGGGCAGTCTAGAGTTGGGTTTCTTTTCAGATATTCAGGTTTAGTAGATTATCTGGAGCTAGTTCATTCATCGGAGTTGCTTATCTTGGAGTTGTGGATTCATTCTCTTTTGTAGATCATTTGGAGATCTCTTCCATTTGCTGTTATTTTCCGCTGCTATTTCTTGTATCTCTGATATTTGTTGTATCATCTCTGATGTATATTGATATTCATTGTATCACTCTGTTGTATCAGATATTCATTTTGGAGTTATCATTTCGATTGATATTGTTCCGCTGCTGTTGTTATCTCTTCTTTTCCGCTGCTATTTCTTGTATCATATCTCTGATGTATATTGATATTCATTGTATCATTCTGTTGTATCAGATATTGTATATCAATGTATTATTCTTTTCTGCCGCTGTGTTATTTACTTAATTGTGTTATAGCTCCGGCGAATCGGATTTGAACGGTCGAATCTGCGGCATTCTAGTACAATGTGAAGTACGGATGTTGATTTTCGAGTGGGCAAAACCCGAGTCGTTACAGTATTTCTTAAATACTTAAATACACTCTTCACTGTTATCCAATGCTTTTCTCTAGGATTAGACTAATATCGGTTTACACATCTAAATAAGCCATTTTGGTCTAGTACATAGCATGGTGAACAAGATGGAACCGATTGCGGATATGTATAGTATCCTCTTCATACGCTCCTTCTCCTTATTAGAATGAGGAGCATTCTTCTTTGAAAAGACAATTCCATATTACGTCACTACATTTCCGCCTTTGGAATTCTCCATACCAAATCTTTTTGGTATGGTATCTATGTACAGGGATTGGCACAATCACAACAACTTTTCGATCTATCTCTACAGTTCCTAATACCAAGTATATATGTTACGTCTCCCAAATCCTTCATGGAGAAATTATTAGACAAGCGTTTTTTTTTCCGATTGCAACAACCAAACGTTATCTCTAATCAGGAGAAAATAGTCAACATACAATGCTGGGAAAATGATCTAACTTCTTAGTGTATTTCGATATACACATGCTTGCACTATATAATGATATAAACCAAACTGTCTGATTACTTTATCAAAATACTTATTCAAACTTTTTAAAGCTTGATTAAGACCGTAAATTGATCTTAACAATTTTCTTGCCTTTCCCTTGCTCCCACAGACATTGAAACCCTCAGACTGCGACATATAAACGGCTTGTTAACCGGCATCTTGGCCCGGTTACAAAACGACAGTTGAAGAAATTATCATTAGCACTAGACAAGATTCTGATCAAGGAGAGACTGGAGGTGGTAGCAAGTTGTCAGGCCCACAACAAAGCAAGAGCATTCAGCCTGCCTGGCCTGGTGCGCAGATTCACCTAGTATGGGCAGAGGCACCTTGTTCCTAAGCCCATGAGGGAAGTCCAACCCATCTCGTCTATAAAATAGGAGGGCAGTAGCACAATGAAATGGACCTTTTTCGGGAGAACAATGGGGAGACTCTACGACTTTCAAGACTGATTATTTTCAGTTCAAACTTGTATTCAAGTCATTAATATATGGATTGTATCTGTATTCAACTACTTGTGAAAGAAATAAAGATCAAAACTCAAAGTGGATGTAGGCAGTTACGCCGAACCACTATAAATCTGGTGTTCTCGTTTTTGTTGTTCTTTTGGCATTGAATTACACTATATTTCAGTTCTAATTCATCTTCTTCATTAATCTCTCTACACAATCTTTCTCAACGAGGTTAGTGACCAATTTTGGTGCTAACACTTTGGTGCTTTCACTGAGAATTGAATTCTCAGCTTGATTGGATCTCATCGTCTACTAGTGGATTTCCATATTCACGAGATAGATCCAGTTGTTTACTAGAAAACTTCCTATTCTACTCAGATTTGAAAGAAATCTAAAGGAAGATGATAACCGTAGATTGGATTCACTGATGTACGGAAGATTTGGTGATTGGATGTTGAAGTTTGCACTCAAGTTGAATGAAGGCCGACCCTTCTCTGAAGGCAATTCAACCGATCGCCCCAGAAAGGACATATGCCGACCGCTTCAGAAAAAGTCTATGCTGACTGCTTCAGAAAAAGTCTATGCCGACCATACCTCTAGGCCGAACGCCCTTCCAGGCCAAACATACCTCTAGGCCGAACGCCCTTCCAGGTCGAACATACCTCTAGGCCGAACATACCTCTAGGCCGAACGCCCTTCCAGGCCGACCATACCTCTAGGCCAACCGTACCTCTAGGCCGAACGCTCTTCCAGGCCGAACGGTATTGTATGCCGAATGACTCGGTTCTGCCGAACAAGAATGAATGCCGAACAGTGTGGAATGCCGAACAGTGTGGATGCCGAACAGTGTGGAATGCCGAACAGTGTGGATGCCGAACACGTGTGGAATGCCGAACAGTGTGGATGCCGAACAGTGTGAATGCCGAACACGTGTGGAATGCCGAACAGTGTGGAATGCCGAACAGTGTGGATGCCGAACAGTGTGGATGCCGAACAATCTTGTATGCCGAGCAACTTCGTCATGCCGAACGGCCCTCAATGCCGATCGAAACTTAAGTTACATCGGTCTCTTATACGATCCATATTTACAAAAAAAATCTTTTTCGGGTACGACCCAAATTTTTGAAAATGAATTCAAAACTTTAGCCGCAGCGCAGTGCCTCCGGATAGTGAATTTAAAACTCAACTTAATAAAGGAACATTCTATCCACTTCCCCGACATCCCATGATCAACCAGGGCATAGAGGATCTAGCGGCAGCTTATGAACGGCATCAAGGGAACGGACAAGCAACCGCTATTCAAACGGTACTCCCAAAGGTTGGAGAACATAGATGATATGACTCTAGCAAACGCCAAGATGACTCAAGCATCCAAATACTAACAAGGGTATCATACTGATCGCGTTTGAGGAAAGTCGACCTCCAGATATATTTTGGCAGCTAGTTAGCTAAAGAGCCTCCTACGACTATTGATCGTTTCTTTTACAAAATGAATCAGAACTAAAGTGAGGAGGAGTGGAGCAGACTAAGAAAAATAACAATGAAGGCCCATTGGCTAAGGATGTAGATCCCAGTAGCCGAAACAAGACTTCAGAATTCAGCTCATATGCTCTTTGAAAGATTCAATTGACAACCTCTACTTGAAGACTCACGACTCGGAGTGGTACTGGAAACCAACCTCGAGAGAGTACACCAAAGTCTAAAGAAAATCAGGGGAATGTTGTATATTCCCAGATGCTTACTGATCCTAACACGGGCGATTACAAACACCTCCGAGGTATGACCGAAAAGATGACCTGGAAAGGAAAACTTCAATAGTATGTACAAGTCCTGCAGAATGGCGGGCAGCGAGTATCCGATGCCTATTAATAAAGGGCTATGATTATCAATTGGATGGTGACGGCCGACATCCCTTTGAAAGGAGCCAGGGGCGGAGTCGAATAGCGAGCACACGATGCTGCTTCACATATCAATGAGATTTACCATAATCTTCTTTGAATTATTTCCATTTCCATCTCTATTTCAATTGTTCTATGAACTACGACTAGCTTGAACTAAACTACTTTCAAAACGATGCAGGTGACCAGATACTCAGATTTGGTTGCCAACCAATCTACGCAGACCATGATCGGACGTGTGGAGTTACATCTGGACGAGCATAATTCTATCGCTCATCATC
This sequence comes from Allium fistulosum, assembly GCA_030737815.1. Taxonomy (NCBI): domain Eukaryota; kingdom Viridiplantae; phylum Streptophyta; class Magnoliopsida; order Asparagales; family Amaryllidaceae; genus Allium; species Allium fistulosum. The sequence continues at coordinate 635,277,866 of CM060907.1, read as the reverse complement.
AACCATATGCCTTTGATTTGGGGCTATGGACTAAATATTAAAAAGCTCATCACGATCAGAGCCCAATACAAAGTCAACATGACCAACCATCCATTCATCGACCTCCACATTTGACTTGGAGACGTAAACTGCTTGGAATGAATATGGCCCGATCATCCACTCCAATCGAGTCATAAAACAAATTTCGACAAAATACAGATACCTCTCATGAAGCTCAGTGACGCCGGGATCCGTCTAAAGTGGACGTGATTTGATCATCTACACATCAAATCCTACCCTGAACACGAAAGGTTGTTCGAAAGCCCAACTTGAAGTAGCTATGGTAGACTGCGTACTCGCTAACCATCGCTGTCAATACATGGACGCGACTGCACCGTGAAACATATGTAACTTACTTTGTCTACCCAGTAATCCATCATCCTCGTTTTCTGGAAAGAGATATGAAGCAAATTGTGCGAGACTTGATTATCCAACCCCAGCATGGATGTGATCCAACCATCTGTCATACACCTCCTTCCTTGACTTGATTGGAAGAGCTATAATCACCAAGCGGACGAGAATCGGCCGTCCATTTTCAAAGTTTCATCCTTGATGCTGGGGGCAGAATCCCATTCCATGAGCGAACATGGTTCGATTGTTCTTCTGACAACATTAGCCTCGATATGGTAGATGAAATATAAATTAAAGGGTGGAAATACGACTACTCTCAATAACAACCTCCAAGTACCCAGAGCGCGGACTCGAGTATAAATGACTCAAACCTCCAAGTCCCCAGAGTGCGGACTGGAGTACTCTAAGTCCCCAGAGCGCGGACTCGAGTATAAATGACTCAAATCTCCAAGTCCCCAGAGTGCGGACTGGAGTACTCTAAGTCCCCAGAGCGCGGACTCGAGTATAAATGACTCAAATCTTCAAGTCCCCAGAGTGCGGACTGGAGTACTCTAAGTCCCCAGAGCGTGGACTAGAGTATAAATGACTTAAACCTCCAAGTCCCCAGAGTGTGGACTAGAGTACTCTAAGTCCCCAGAGCGCAGACTAGAGTATAAATGACTAAAACCTCCAAGTCCCCAGAGTGCGGACTGGAGTACTCTAAGTCCCCAGAGCGCGGACTAGAGTATAAATGACTAAAACCTCCAAGTCCCTAGAGTGCGGACTGGAGTACTCTAAGTCCCCAGAGCGCAGACTAGAGTATAAATGACTAAAACCTCCAAGTCCCCAGAATGTGGACTAAAGTACTCTAAGTCCCCAGAGCGCGGACTAGAGTATAAATGACTTAAACCTCCAAGTCCCCAGAGTGTGGACTGGAGTACTCTAAGTCCCCAGAGCGCGGACTAGAGTATAAATGACTAAAACCTCCAAGTCCCCAGAGTGTGGACTGGAGTACTCTAAGTCCCCAGAGTGCGGACTAGAGTATAAACGACTTAAACCTCCAAGACCCCAGATTGCGGACTGGAGTACTCTAAGTCCCCAGAGTGCGGACTAGAGTATAAATGACTTAAACCTCCAAGTCCCCAGAGTGTGGACTGGAGTACTCTAAGTCCCCAGAGCGCGGACTAGAGTATAAATGACTAAAACCTCCAAGTCCCCAGAGTGCGGACTGGAGTACTCTAAGTCCCCAGAGCGCGGACTAGAGTATAAACGACTTAAACCTCCAAGTCTCCAGAGCACGGACTGGAGTACTCTGAGTCCCCAGAGCGCGGACTAGAGTATAAATGACTTAAACCTCCAAGTCTCCAGAGCACGGATTGGAGTACTCTGAGTCCCCAGAGCGTGGACTAGAGTATAAATGACTTAAACCTCCAAGTCCCTAGAGCGCGGACTAGAGTACTCTAAGTCCCTAGAGCGCGGACTAGAGTATAAATGACTTAAACCTCCAAGTCCCCAGAGTGCGGACTCGAATATAAGCGAATCGGATCTCCAAGTTCCCTGAATATGAACTATGACACAAATGACTTGAATTTGTCAAATCCCTGACATACGGGCTAGAAAGTATTCTAAGTGCTCGAAGCATAGAATGGAAGTTCAACGACTCCCGAAGAGTTTCTGAGTTATATGAAGATGGACTGAGAAGTCTATGTTACTCACAACTGCTTGGATTAAAATCACAATCACAAAGAAAACTGAACAATAAGAGTCTTTTGTAAGACAAAAAAAGGAACTAAACCTTATTCAGAAATGAGTTTCTATTACAACCCCTCCAACGTTCGGAGTCGACATTCTATTTACAAGGACTAAGGAAATAGATGAAAATAATTACATGACTTAAACTAACTCTCGTTGAACGAGGATAGTAATCACTTCTTGTGCTTCTTCAACTTCTCCTCTCTAGAGCATTTACCCTTGGTACTCTTCTTTGATAGAGGGGTAGCAACTGAAGGAGTACGGGGGCCTTCCATGGGCTTGGACCCGCCAGGAAGGATGATCTTCAACGGCTTGTTCAAAGGATCGTCCAAGTCCACAACTCGGGGCTCTACTATGACCTTGACCGTCTCCTCCTTTTCTTTCTCGAGCCGCTCCTCCATGCTCAATTCAGATGTCTGCTCAGAGGCGCCTGTAATTTCTACTTCATAACCCCCGTCGGTAGGAGAGGAGGTTTCAGACTTGTCTTCATCAAAAGCTCTGATCACCTGAGCGTCTGGACCAGGAGCCTCCCCTGCGTGAGTGGCTTCACTTGTTTTCTCCCCCACTTCCTTGGTGACATCGCTCCTCGGAGTGGGCTCGGGGTCAGAACGGCCTGCACAAAATCGTGGAAAACAAGCATTAGAATGCAATATTCCTGCATAAAGAATAACGACTTTCGAAATCTTAAAGAGAATCTTAAAGAGAAGGATTATCTACCAGGTTTAGGCAAACTCTCAGCCATCCGGGGGGTCTCACCCTCTGAACGGGAGACAGAATGCGGACTAAAGTACTCTAAGTCCCCAAAGCGCGGACTAGAGTATAAATGTCTAAAACCTCCAAGTCCCCAGAGTGCGGACTGGAGTACTCTTAGTCCCCAGAGCATGGACTAGATTATAGACAACTTCAGAAAAATCCCTAAATCCCAAAAGCGGACCAGATTACTCTAAGTTCCCAGAGTGCGAACTAGAGTATAAACGAGTTGACGAAAATCTCTGTGTCTTGAACTGTGGACTAAAGCATAAACCGTTCGACAAATCTCTAAGTCCGTGGAGCGTGGACCGAAGCATGAACACAAATTGGGCGCGAGTCAACCGGAGGGAGAATAACACTAAGTCACCAGAATGCAGAGTGGTGCATAAACATCGATAAATAGACGAGTGGATTCCGACCATTTTCTATTCTGTAAACTTCGGCCTGGAATCGACAGGAGGATTATTAACCCGCTGAGGATGGAGTTCGACCATCCAACTAGTGACCTGGCCAAATCAATGCTGGGGGCAGGGGTACAAAACACTAAAAAGCCGAATACGACAGCTTACTATAGCCCTAGCGTGGCGTTCTTTATAACTTGAGGCAGCGACTGCAGGGAGGCCTCAATACAGAACCAATCGAAACGGCATCCAAAGCTACGAGCAACCTACTATATCATACCTCAGACCAAGGGTCAATGTCGATCTGCACCAAGCACATACAAATGTGACTCGGATGTTTTTTGAAAAACTATGACCCCCAGAGTATGGAAAATAGGGTAAACCACGAATACTTGGTCAAAGATTCTCCAGCACCCTCGTTTGATTCGTCAGGAGGAGTATGAAACTGGATGAGCATAACCCGACTGCATTTGTAGCCAACTTTACCCCGAGATCTGATTACAGAGCATGAACCAAAGTGGACGTGGATGACCATCCACTGTCCAAATTACGCCCTGAAACTTACGTGGCATCGAAGTATTCCTCTTGGAATGAAAAACCACGATAAAATCCAAGATAGGAGAGACCTAGTCTCCCATCGACTGACATGATCCCACGATCCAACGGGAAAAAGAGTAAAGCTAAAGTGGGCGTGGCTGGCCTTCCTACTTATCGGTATATGCCCCAGACCTGGGGGCACGAGCGAGAAGCAAGATGAATGTGAACCGACTATTCACCAATCACCTCTATGTCTTCGGAGTTTAGGTGAAAACATAAACATAGCTAGGACGAGACTCAACCGTCCATGCAGTACATTTATCAACCCGAGACTAGGAGAAGACGCATGGTCATCCAAAAACTGGCTACGATAGCTCAGTATTAAAACTTATATATAGTTCTTACAGCTACTCATGGCAACGACCGTAAGGATGCCTAGAGATAGAATCGTTAAATCGATACCTTAGCTCATGGGCAATTGACTTTCACTCCAACCCGAAGGACGGGTAAAGAATCATGAATGCATTGAATAGAAAGTGCGTTACTCGAATGCACAAGCAAATTCAAACTCATAGCAAGATCCAGCTATACAGTTGCATGCCACTCGAGGCTGACCCCCACTCGATATTTCCTCTAATGCGCTTTTAAGCCTGATTTTTGGCCATTTGCTGATAATCTATTAGAGCATTCAGAGCCCTTCGCTATTAGGCTCAATAATTCATGACAAGACTCTAGGATTCGACTAGAGTAACCATCAACATTGGTCGTCCCAACCATATTTCACATTGAATGTTATGCAAAATAGTTACATCTTTACTCAAAGAATCCGGGATGGCACCTGCTAATCTGACGGTCAACATTACAGCCAGCCATGGCGACCCTTTCCGGATGCTGAATATCGGATCACAGCTCAGTGCAGTGATGATAAAAGAATTAGTTGGATTTTTTTGAATAAATGATGATATGTTCCCTTGGACCCATTCTGACATGCATATGTGATTTCATTAACTATCGCGAACCATGCATTGGATATCAACCCGAAGCTACAAAAGCTAGCACAATCTCTATTGATTTCATCATGAAAGATCCACTCTTACTTTTAGGCTCACCCCATCAACGTCTATGCCTACCAGCCGTTGCGACAGGGCACACAATGACCTGAGACGTTTGAAAGACTACTTAAATAGAATATCGAACTAAGCTAATTCAATATCACTTATTTCCCACGAAGGGCTATCCAAGGACGGAAATTAGCAGACCTCACACCCAAATTCACTACCTCAGATGACTACTCGAAGAGTAGCATAGAACCAACCATAAGATGGAAAATGTACGTGGATGGAGCATCATCCAATGATCAGTGTTATGGCTTGTTAATGACTCCTGAGGAACGATCAATCTGCTACGTCCTAAAACTCGATTTACCTGTAACAAACAACGATGCTTAATATGAAGCCTTGACTGCCAGCCTTAAACTTGCTAGAGGATTTGAAGTGAAAACTTTACATATCTTTTGTGATTCTTGATTGGTAGTATACAAATTTAAGGAAGTTGATCTTGCTAGGGGGCATTGTCTTGCTCCTTATCTCGGCCAAGTCCAAGAGCTACTAACCGACTTCACATATTACATCATTACACACGTACTCAGCGAACAAAATGAAAAGGTGTCATGGTTGACTCCTATCAAAGACTATCTACAATGAGGAATTCTTACTGAATGGAGGAATGGAAAACGACAGATCCTCCTCAAAGCTTCACGCCAAATCATCTAAGAATAATTCGTGTGTCAAAAGGAGTTTATCCATCCCCATGCTTCGGCATATCGCCCATGATGATATCTTGAGCAAAATCTATGAAGAAGAATGCGGTAATAACATCAGGGGGAAAACCATGATAAAGAAGATACTCTGCTACAGGTATTACTGGCCAACTATCAACCCAGATGCGGTTGATCATGCTAGACAATGTGACGAGTGCAATATGTTTGCAAAAAATCCAGGAACCCCGCCGATGGAAATTAGTCAAATGGCTAGTTCATAGCCGTTTTCCACTTGGGGGCACTGAAATCATCTTCTTGTCGATCCTAAAGGTGGTGCGAAATACACCATCATAGCAGTTGATTACGTCACCAAATGGGCAGATGAAGAACCCATAACCATGACCAAGATGAAGAAAATAATAAACTTCTTTATCCGTAACGTCACCTGTCCTTATGACCTTCCATGATCCATTATAACTGCAAATGGATAGGTTGAAGTTGTGAACAAAATCATAGAGTCTGTACTAAAGAGAGGTTTGGAAAACTCCTCAAGTGGCTGATTGCAACCCTTATTTCACAGAAAATACAAACAAGGAATCGCGATTGAATTGCAATTAAACTAGACGGAGTTGGTGACGACTTATGAGCATATAAAACGCATCCGAGAGCCAATGGCAAGAACATGTACCCGAACGTGCATGTGTACATCCGAAAAAGTTCAACTTCTTGAAATCAACAGAAATTGAATTCTCACTAAGGGTTATTAAGAAAAGACTAGATCAGATAGCCGAAGCTTATTAGCTCTGCAGAATCAGTCACGGATGGCCACTAATGAACCACAACCCTGGATTTATAATATTGGGAATCGACCAAGCATCACGATGACCAAAGAAGGATACAACACCTTGGGAGGATAAATTGGAGGATAATGACTATTCAAGAAACATGGTGGATTTCTTTCTGAAGACAAGGAATACTCGTTGATTCAAAGCGTGTTGTGTTGCTTCACACGACACACTTTGGGGGGCAAGTGTTAACCAGCATCTTGGCCCGGTTACAAAACGACAGTTGAAGAAATTATCATTAGCACTAGACAAGATTCTGATCAAGGAGAGACTGGAGGTGGTAGCAAGTTGTCAGGCCCACAACAAAGCAAGAGCATTCAGCCTGCCTGGCCTGGTGCGCAGATTCACCTAGTATGGGCAGAGGCACCTTGTTCCTAAGCCCATGAGGGAAGTCCAACCCATCTCGTCTATAAATAGGAGGGCAGTAGCACAATGAAATGGACCTTTTTTGGGAGAACAATGGGGAGACTCTGCGACTTTCAAGACTGATTATTTTCACTTCAAACTTGTATTCAAGTCATTAATATATGGATTGTATCTGTATTCAACTACTTGTGAAAGAAATAAAGATCAAAACTCAAAGTGGATGTAGGCAGTTACGCCGAACCATTATAAATCTGGTGTTCTCGTTTTTGTTGTTCTTTTGGCATTGAATTACACTATATTTCAGTTCTAATTCATCTTCTTCATTAATCTCTCTACACAATCTTTCTCAACGAGGTTAGTGACCAATTTTGGTGCTAACACGGCTTATTCTAAATCGTCATTTAGAAATGCCATTTTTACATTCATCTGCCATATTTCATGGTTATTAAACATGACGATAATAAGAATTACCCGAATGGACTTAAGCACGGCTATGGGAGAAAACATTTCGTTATAGTCAACGCCTTGAATCCGACGAATTCATTTCATGCTAGCCTTGGCTTATAGGTCTCTACCTTTCGATCTGCATTTAGCTTTTTCTTAAAAATCTATTTATAGCCAATTGGTTTTATCCCTTGAGGTATGTCATCCAAAGTACAAACTCTTTTATCATATATGGAATCCATCTCGAATTTCATAGTTTCAAGCCAAAGTACAGAGTCTTTACTCTGCAGTGCTTATTGGAATGGGAAGGGAGTTTCATCTTCTAAGATATCGTCCTCTTTTCTCACCATCCACAATAAATTTGTAGTAACTCTCTGGTGTGTGAGATTCCCTATTAGAACTACTAGTAGATTACATGTTTTCGTATGATGGTGAATTTGATTCTTCTACCGATTCAACCTCTGTGTTAACTTCCTGGACCTTTTGACAACCCGCACCCTTAGACACACCGATTCAACGCTTAAAATGGCTTTCAAACTCGCATCGTTACAAGAAGTATGAGTCATCGGGTTTTAGAACATCACATAATACAACGATAATTAAAGATTTAATGCGAGAGGTTAAGTGATTCAGCTTTGGTGCGAGAGGTCGCAAGTTCGAAACTTGCGTTCGAACGTTTATTGACATGTGATATGTTGTCCTAGTGACATGTTGTATATAAAGTACCATTTAAAAAAAATAATTAAAGATTTAATGCATTCTACACTTTCAGATCTCATAGTGGAAGGAAATAAAACATAACTAACAAAAATAAACCAACCAGATAATAGTGTCAACATAATGTAGTCTATATAATAATATCTCCAAATCACAACATAAAGTCCAACTGACAGAATAATAAAGTACATGTATAATAATCATAAATAATATAGCTCTAGGTGCTAAGTCTCCTCCTCTTCACACCATGTCATAGCTAAATTACTTATCGGTTTGTCCTTCTGTAATGGGTATAAAAAGGAAAGAAAAGGAATGGATCAAACAAAGTTCGGCAGATGAATTGTATTACTAGTGTATGGTGTTCACAAGAAATGAACTTCATCTATAATCTACATAACCTAGGGTGTTCTTTTGTGTTTATTTATTACATACAAAGGATTGATTACTTTGCAAATCATAGGGTATAATTTTTGTCATGCCTACATCAACAACAGCCTACAAAGGTTTCCATCTGAAGGTTAAACACCATCAACTAAAGTAGCCCTAGGTTTATCCCTAGCACATGGTCTTAATAACTGCCTAACAACATTGAGTTAACATTCTCAATGGCGAACCACTTAAGTCGCACATACACGCTGAGTGGACACCGCGGTGCTTGAGCACGTGCTAAGCATATGATCTCGGTGATTTATGGCTTACTAAAGCATTCGTGTCGTCTTTTCAATATAAACCTGTCATATGCTCTCTACTAACCTGAAGCTAAGGAAATTGGTTATAACAATTCCCTTGTAGGCTCATCCACTACCTAACCATATAGTCCTACTATTACGGACATCTCTGTCTCCCTTCCTTGTTGTCCAACATGTTAAACATGTGACTAGGCATGCTTAGGTAACAATAATAGCTTCTAGTTGCACCGCAAACGCGCGCCTTGTCAAGTTCCACGTCATGTGCCATGAAGTGTGGACCTAGATACGTTATCCAGTGTAGAACTGAAACCGTCTATTACACTACTCCATGCAGCTATGTGAACTCCTGAATGTCAAGATAGTGGGAACAAGTCCCTCTGATTCGCCCTACTTGCACCACACCGGGTCCAGGTTCAACATGGGCTTGCTAAAATAATTCGGGCGTTTGAAAAATAATTCAAACGTCCGACTCTTATATATATATATATATAAATTTATTCTAGGTATTCGGATGTCTAGTTCCTTTTTCAAACATCTGTTTTTGATTCCAGACATCTAAATAAGAATTTAGACGTCAGAATCAGGTTATTTTTGAACTGTTTTCTTTCAGTTTTGGGATATCCGAAATTCAACCATATGAAATTGAATTCAGACATCTGATTAACCTTTTAGATGCCTGGTTATGTATTTTCTAGACTTGATAATTTTGTTTATTTTATTCATTTCATTCGTCTTCTTCGCAGATTCGAGCATGGACTTTAGGTTCATCTTCAACTATATTTTTGTATATGATCACAATTTTTGTTTATATGAATTCAGCTAGTTAATTGCAATGCTTATATATATATATAACTTTTCAATAAACTACCTATGTGCTTTCAAACAAATATATATATATATATATATATATTCCAAGTTATATAATCAATTCATGGTAAGATAAAGGGTATTCAATTACTTTCATTTCCAAAATCAAACCAAACTTTATCAAATCAAACCAAACCAAGCTTTACCAAATAAAGATTTATCTCTATAGATTTGTAATGAATTACACTAGTATATCTTTTCCCTCTTTTCTATAATTATTTATGTTAAATTACCACCTAGGGTTTTTCCATCATTTCTACCTTTTGAATTCTCAGTTGAAATCATTAATCAAATAATTTTTAGGTTGAAATTACTATTCCAAATTCAAAAATTATATTTTTATTCAGATAGAGTATAAAGAAATTTAATTACTTATGAATCATCATAACATCATAGTCAATTAACACACCTTCCAAAGCTTTCCTTCTAATTTGATTTGAATCTTCTTTCCTAGACTTCTATGCTTGATTGGATCACCCTTCCTTCTCTGTTTCTCTTCTAATTTTTATTTTCTCTCTCTCCCCTTTGAATTTGATTTTTAACTTTGATATTTATTTATGAGATTTGGAGAAGAGAATAAGAAGTGTTTAAATTTGAGAAGTTTTGAAGAGGAGGAGGAGGATGAAGAAGAAATGTACGTACAAATTTAGGGAGGTGGAAAGTAGCTAGGTTTAAATTAAAACGGAGTGAGGGTTAGAGGCTTATTTATAGTTGAAAACTAGGATTATATGGCCAAATCCAAAATTAATAATTACGGATACGCCATTGGTTATAATTTTCTCTAATTTTGACCCATTTTGTCAATTTTAATAAGTTATACATGCTTTCTAACTATAAATGACATTTCAGATGCAATGGAATAGGTCTCGTGGCCTCATTCCAATGTATATGAAAATTTATTAAATTTCCCTTTTACGTAAAATTATATTTTTATCCTCATTTATACTTTAGTTTATTATAAAAAAAATCAAGGTGTTACAAATCTTATCTATGTCTATAACTTCATTGTTAATTTCTTCCAATAGCAACTTTTATAAAAAGATAGCAGGCCGAAAAAGAATAACCTTTTGTTCCTTAGTGTTATAGAAAATACATTTCATTGAGTTACTTGGGATATCGTATAAATTTACATAAATCTAATCATGCCTCAAACTTATTAGGGACAACATTCTTAACAAAGGCTGGACCACCCTATCCCTTCAAATACTTGAGGTGGGGTTTCCTCCCATACCACATATCATATGGTGTCTTAGGCATAGATTTAGTAGGCATTAAATTCAACATATGCGCTGTGTTTTCCAATGCATATCCATAACAGGAAAGATGTAACTTAGCTTTACTCATCATGGAATGAACCATATTTAATAGGTTCGGTTCATTCTTTCTGAAACACCATTTTTGTTATGGAGACCAGAAGGAGTAATCTAAGAGATAATCTCATTATCATTTAAGTATTGTTGGAGTTCTTATCTAACATATCCAGCTCCTCGATCAAATTGAAGTATTTTAATTTTATGGCCAATCCAATTTTCAACCTCATTCTTAAACTCCTTAAATTTCTCACTGACATCGGATTTATTCTTCAAAAGATATACATCCTAGACTAGAGAAATTGCCACTAAAAGTTACAAAGTAAGTAATATTGTCCTTAATCCCTATAGGCATTGGAGTACATACTAACAGAGCTAGGGGTATTTCCTAAGGGTAATTATGTAATTTGTTATATATCTATATATATATATATAACTCTATAACCAATCTTATTTTTTATAAAATTACTTGATTCATATTTTTTTTATAGCGATATAATTAATTAAGTAATTAATTTAAAGTATATTAAATAGAATATCCTTCCTTGTAATCATGAGAAAATTATCACAAAATAAAATAATATATTACTTTAAATGTTTCTGATCAAGATGTATTAAAAAAGGATGTCGATACATCAATCGAAACTAGAGTACGTAATGCTCTTCAAATGTTAAGCAATTTATTACCCATGGCTGTTGAGGCCGCTAAGAGGTTATGTACTAATAGTTATTGGATAACTATAAAATGACTCATTTGAGAGTTTTCCATTGGTTAATAATAGCTAGGTCAAACAGGAAATCTCGAAGTAACGATATTACACAATTCTCTCGACTTAAGGATACAGTTGAACTTCGGTGTGGATACTCCATTTTGATTATAGTTAAATCATGGCATTATGACCATCGACCGACTATAGTTGGGTCTGAGTTGAAGAATTGGAATTGAAATGTTATTCAATAAAAAATCATCTCCTTGGTTGTATGAGGTTAGTATCATAGTAAATTATAGTCAACTCAAAATCAAAATCTTCGACCAAAGTGGTGTAGTTGATAATAAATGTTATTATTGAACCAAGGACTTTGTTTAAGGACTAACCAAGTTGAATAAGGATAATACTGGAATATTGACCAAAATTAAATTTCATAAATCCTATAGTGATATAGTGTTGATGAGGAGAATGTGTAAATGAGTGTTTCTAAAAGGTACCACTTAAGAAATTATGAAATTAGATTTTACCGAAAGGTCTATAAGAGATGAATTCGGTCAGGCAATCATGCCACTAGCTAAGGTGACGTGTGAACTTCAATATTTGAACTAGTCAAAATTAATTGCTAACTGAATTCACACATCTGAATCTCACAACCGCATTTGTGAATTCTCTGAAAAAACTACATGATTTAATTAGTTTATAAAAAGCTATAAATCAATTTAATTAATTAATATTTAACAAATATTAATTATTATTAATTTATTTGTTTTCTTAGGGTTGTTTGCAATTATTTGAATGCACATATGAAAGTTGTATTTGCATGTATCAAACTACGATATCGACATAATTTTAAATGGGGGCTTAAATGAGAAATAATTGTTTGAAAGAATTTTGGAAATTTCGCGTCATGAAATTGCAAGCTAGGGCCACCGTACTTGGACAATGAAAGGTGGAGTAATCGAAATTTTTTAGGGGAATTTACTAGGGAAGCTTGAATTAGAGAAAATGGAAAGGTTGTTTACTTTTATGTAATTATTATTTATATATTTATTATTTCTTAGCATAGTGTTTACTTTTAACATTATTATATATATATAATCATTTAAATAAAATTTAGTTTTCGGATTTTTAAATTAAAAAAATTATTTTTCTTTAATGGTTGAATGAGAGAAAGATATATATATATATATATATAATATATTTAAAATTTATTTTATAATACATTTATATGTGTATAAATTTATAATACATATTAAATTGTTTTATGTATTTTAAATTTTAAATAATTACCAAAAAATTATAATATTTTTGGTAGTAACATTATTTTATGCCTATATAATTTAATTAAAGATACTTTAACTAATAATTTTGAGATCCAATTTTGAATTTTAATTATTTTACTAAATCTTAACTAGATATTTTGAATATAACATTTAAGTTTATAATTAATTTATTTAGTCAAAATTATTTAATAACATTTTATTACATATGAATAATTTTGAAATTTTTATTCAAAATTATATATTTTATAAAAATATTAAACAATATTTTAAGACAATTAACACATAAATGACCAATGTATACACAGTGAATATAAATCCCAGTGTTCACACATGTACATTAACCATCCTACTATGTTGCACATGCACGAGATATACACATGAGTATATAATGATATACTCATTTTCTATATAAATATTTATTAATTAAATTAATCAATTTTTTTAAATAAAATTGGATTTTATTTAAACAATCTAGATTGGATCTAATACAACTTATTAGACTCCATAGCCACTATGAACCAAAATAGGAAAACAATTTAAAATTTACCTATTTCACCCGTTGCCGACTGGCCCAATCTCATCAATGATATCGGAGCCAAATGGTCTACATGGCTTAAATTAGCAACTTTAGGGCCTACTTATCTGATAGGCGTCTAAAATAGTAGTATCTAGGCTTAGGGTTGGATAATCAAGTATTTTGCCCTCTCTGGCCATTGTCCTGGCCCAATGGGTGAAGTAAGTCCAAAAGGTTGGCCCATTTGTAAAGGTTTAAATTGATTTGGGCCTTGGGCTGATTTTCAAAATTCAGTTTGGAAATCAAACACACACAGACACACATATATATACATTGAATTTAAAAGTTAAATTCAAAATATAAAATAAATTTTGTAAAAGTTATAAAATATAATTTAAAAATAATTTTTGAAAATGAATTAATATTTTCAAAAATTATGTAATATTTAATTAATTAGATTAATTAAATATTTAATTAATTAAAAGTTAATTAATATATATATATTGATATGTGTGTGTGTGTCTATAAGTGTTATAGTTCAATATATATATTTATCTCAAATTGTTTAAGGTAAATTATAAAATAAAAAATTTGAATTTTTTTATAGTATATAAATAAAAATGTTTTAATTAGATAAAATATTTATCAAATAAATTAATTAAATGTTAACTAATAAAACACACACACAGATATATATATATATATATATTGATATATGTGTGTGTGTATTGATATATGTATGTAACTATACTCTTTGTAGTTATATATTCGTCTTAATTTTGTTTATGATAAATTATATTAAATTTCTGAATTAATTAAGTATTTATTTAAATTATTTAATTAAATAAATGAATTTATTAAATGAAATTAATTAAAAGTTAATTAATTAAAATGTATACATATCCTGATATGTATATATGAGAAAACTATAAATGTTATGGTTAATTATTTATCTTAAATAGTTTAAGATAAATAATATAAAATTTCATAAATTTTAGATAAATTAAAGTAATTAAATATGATTTAATAATAAATTTAAAATTAATTAAACATAATTTAATTAATAAGAATTAAACTAATTAGATATTATTGAATCAATAAGATACATAAACATTATATAAGTTGATTAAATTATAAAAGTTATAATTAAATTATACTTATATGACTATATATGTATAAAATAATGTAAGTGGAACTAAAGTAAACTCAAAACAATTTTAGAACGCATTATCCTTAAATCGAGACCACTCAATGTATATATATTAAAGATTATGAATCTAAAATATATAAGGTTTTTCTGTACCATTTATATATTAACAGATTGCTTACATACTCTTTAGTTGTTGAGCAAACACAAGTTAGGGATGTTATGTATAGTACTATCAGTATATTGACAAGACGAGATAAGGTACATGCATGTATTTATTGAGAACACTCATGGTGTATGCATTATGCTTAGGTCGTTACAAAATGGTAGGTATGAGTGAATAATCTCGTTCGATTTATTAAGCAAACTTTTTGCTCAATTTTCTTGCAAATAAAAGGTAAGCCAGCCAGCACATCTAGGGTCGGCCCATTCCAAATCAATTTGAATCAATCTGTCAAAGACAAGCCAGCCTGTAATTCTAGGCCCAGTCCAATCTAAGCTGGCCAGCTCTTCTTAGCCCGACCATGTCCAAGCCCTTCAACTCAGCAATGCTCGAGCCAATCCAATAAGCAAGCAAGCGTCATAGATAGACTGACCTAGACTACTAAGCCTAGCCCGGCCTAGCCCGACACAAGATGACACAACCAACTTATTTGACTTGACCTAACACAAAAGCAACCAGTCTTTGGCCCAATTCCATCTCCGCCCACCTAACAACTGGTCTTATATATCACATCTCTTCACCATATGATCGACTCGTCCCCTTCAACTTTGTCATTAGTAATACTCATCTTTGTTCTCAACAAGCTTTAGCAACAAGCAACCAACCATCCCTGTGCACAAGAAGCTTCTCTCCAGCCTTGCTATCTAGAAAAATATGCTAAAGGATGACAAGTACAACCTAGAACACCTATTACTATGACATGTCAACCAAAAACGCACTTACTTTTGTACCGTGTTGTCATTCTCGGCACAAAATACGAGCCTAGTATGCCTTCACAACTGGCATGCATTTCAACTACGTCTTCCAACCACCTTTCTAATTGTTATACACATAAATATACATTTACAGTTGCACATATACATACATCAATATATATATATATATATATTATTTATTTTAATTGATTAACTTTTAATTATTTATTTAATTAAACCAAGTAATTAAATAAATTTTGAAAATATTAATTTTATTCTGAAACTATTTTGAAACTATTTTACAACTTTTATAAAATTTTATTCTTTATTTTAAACTTAATTGTTAAACTTAAAATATATATTAAATTTTCAAACTGAATTTTGAAAATTAGCCCAAGGCCCAAATCAATTTGGACTATAATCGGACTAACCTTTTGGACTTATTCAACCCATTGGGCCACACCAGCAGCCAAGTAGGGAAGAATACTTGATTATTCAATCCTCAGCCCAGACACTACTATTCTAATGGAGAGATTTCAAAAAAATTCATATTTTGGATCATAGTGACCTATGAAGTCTAATAGGTTGTGCAAGATCAAATCTAGTTAATTTAAATAAAATCCAATTTTATTTAATTTTCTAATTTAATTAATTAATGAGTTTAATTAATTAATAATTATATAGTTTACGAGTATATCATAATATAATCATGTATGTATTTCGTGAACGTGCAATATATATATATATATATCAAAGTGTACATAATTGATGTTTATGCATATAGAAGTTGGGATTTGCGTCTATAACGTATACATTTGCCATTATATATGCATTGATTGTCTTAAAACATTGTTTAATACTTGTATAAAAATATACACATTTCATAAATTTTGAAAATTATTTACATTAAATAATTAAAATAACATATCTGAAATTGATTTTGACTGAGTCAAGGAGACTTAAAATTCAAAAACTTAAATTTTAAATATGTGATAAAGACTTAGTGAATATTTCAAAATTTAAAATAATGTCTTAATAAATATTATTTAAAACATTATAATATATATATATGTATGTATGTATGTATGTATGTATGTATGTATGTGTGTGTGTATTTGTTTTAATATGAAAATATTTATTTATCTTATTTAATTAAATGTTCATATGTGTGTAAATAAGTTGGTGTGCGTGTGTGCGTATATTATAAACTGGTATTTAAAATTGTACATATATAAAATAGAATTTAATAAAACTTCGGCTAGTAAAATAATGTAATTTTTAAACAAATAAAATATATATATACTTACTAATAATGAGAATTCGATGAACTAAATTCCATCGTATCCTTTTGAAGTTCCAAAAACACCCTTCAACATCTCCTCAATTTCATACTTCTGTTTCATCTCTTCCGTCTCATTTTACTCCATTGTAAAAATATTCTAAACAAATCTTAATCACTGAATATCTCTTATCCTCATCATTTCCATCATCGAAATAATACATTATCAATGTTAATCCCTCACCAAAGCCAACCTTCCACATCGTTAATCCATCACCTTCACCAAAAATTAAAAGCCCTAACCTTAATCATTGAAAATAGCTATCAACGCCTCCACTGCCGATGATATTCCACCACCCCTATCCTCGCTGAACATCTTTCCTACACTGTAGGACCGATGACTCTACCTTGAATTGTCGACGAACTAACATTCTCATTTTAAGGTATAATCATTCACAAAACTATCTCAGTAGTTGAAATTTGGTAAATGTTTTTTTACATTTTTTTTAAAAGTGATTTATGTAGATTACGAAGTACAAAATGGAATGTAGCAAGTTATTAATTTTGCCTTTTTTGCCAACCGACTGTTATTTGCATTTCTGAATTGGTAAAATATATTCTTACATTGTTATCACTAGTTATTATTTGTTCTATTTTTAACATATTATTTGATTTTTAGCATTTTATTTGATTTATTTTTCTATTTGGAACTTAGATTTTTATTGTTATGTGATATGCATTTTCTATAAAAATATATTTTGACTTTAAAATGCACTGGAGTGATAACATATGACTTTTGACATGTGTTTTTTATATTCTTTTTTGAATAATACACGGATATTTTGCCAACCATATTCCGTATTAGATATTTGCCTAACAAAATTATATAAATTATTGAATTATGAAAGTATAAACTTTATTAGTTACTCTTTTTTAAAGCATATATAAAAATATTGTTTGATTTCATTTTCTTTATTAACATGAATTAGACGTACTTTATTTTTTGAAATTAACCTTTCTCGAGTAAAAGATCTGCATCTATCATTGGAAATAATAATAGTTGGTGGTAGGGGAAATGATATTAAGGCACTATAATGGCTTAAACATGTAGTTGAAATGAAACATTAATTTATCAGGGTGTCGAGTACTGTTTAGAGCGGACAAACTTCACCAATGAAAATAATTTTTTATTCTTCTCTATATATGATAAATTCGACATAAATACACTTTCTACAAGATAACACTAAGCTTTCAGTGCGTTTATTCTAAGTAGTTGCATGGACTAAAATATCCATATTTTGTATTGGTTATGTAGTTTGTATTTAATTTCATTCCTCGAAGTTATAAAACGTGTATTTAGTATTTTAAATATATTGCTTGAAGAAATAATTGCAAAAAATCCTTACAAGGAATGAATACTTGTACTCAAAAGTGATTTGTAAATTAAAGTTTACTTCAGTATTTTTTGTTTTAATTTTACACATAATAAATTTAATAAAATTAGAAACATGAAGCGACATACGATACCTCTTATTGAACAATGAGGTGCATATCAATATTATATATAATGTAAGCATGTGAAGATAAGGAAAGACAACGAATCCATGATAAAAAAACAAGATGAAAGTTCTTCTCTTCACTACAAATGTAAGTACGCTATGTCATTTTCTTTGAGAAACAAGACATTTTTTATCTATTTTTTTTTGTAATTTAATCCATAACAATTTTTGTATTGAATCCATAAATTTTTGTATGAGTTTGTTATGTTATTTACTTTTATTATGTCCATTTATAGATATTTACTAGTGCAAATCCGTGCTTCTCACATGTAGTTCACCACATAATTTATTTAACAGTATATTTCTGGATTTATTACTACATAGAGGTGAATGCATATGTACATGAATTGTAATTTTTCCAGATTAGATTTTTCTAGCTACCAACAAACATTTGATGATAAATCTACTAAAGTAATCTCGAATGCAAAACGTATAACTAACATTTTTGGACCACAATGACTATATATAACAAATGCTAATATCAACTTTCTATTATTCTTAACTTCGTAGCCATTGCATTACTGTGCATATTTATTAATTTTCATGTCTAAGCTACATAAGTTCAATATGGCTTTGTAATATGTTTAACATATAATTTTTAATATGTACATAGTTTGCCATGGTAATAGCATTTTAAATCTAGAATGGAGAAATTATGCTTTAAGTAAATAATGTTGCAAATTTGTTTAAAAGCAACATTTGCACTATTACTCATTTTGACATACACGATAATAACTAAATTAGAAAGATATCACAATAGCTTAGAAAACACTATATTTTCTTATTTATATAATATGACATGAGGATAATGGTAAAATTTAATTAAAGATAACAATTAGATTCAATGGTGTAAGGAAACACAATCAATTAAATTGTAACGACCCACCTTTTTGACCATCGAAAGTTGACACCGAATACTACTACTGTGTTCAAATGTCGAACATCCAATCGACAAAAGGGCAGATTGTTAGGGTAAATAAAAAGAAAAGAAAAGAACAAAGAACAGAGAAAATCAGAATCTCGCAGCCGAATTAATATCATATAATATAACAAGGACGGTAAATATTGTCACTCCAAAAATACAGAGTATATCAGAGTTTAAAACAAACCTTATCAACTGGACAGTTATAAAATCATAACCTTACAATTGGTGATATGGATACTATATAACACAGTTGAAAATAAAACACTACGATAGGTGAACCTCTAGCTCCTCTCTAAAATCTCCATAACACCAAAGCCAACCTGGGAAAATACTCGGTCTGACCCAAGCATTATAATAAAATAATACCCGAATCATTCTGAAAATACCAGCGTGAGAAAACTCAAATAATGAGAAACATATAAAAATTCTGTGAGACCACACCGCTAACGCGGAACGGGTTTTACCTCACAAGAATAACATCTATACAGGAAAGAGTAAAGATAAACAACATATAACAAATCTAAATAAGAATGGACATAAATAGTATTAAAAACTAGACTTGAAAGAATGAACATAATCCGAGCAAAATCCAAACTAGACAGAATGGATAAAACAAGATAATAGTCCAAACTTGATAGAATGGACAAAATCAATAATTAAACATCGTGAAGAGTAGTTAACTCTTCCTGTTACAATTAAAGAAAAACTGATTCAAAGGTTTGAATCAAATAAGGAAAGAAAAATTTCCAACAAATGACTAGGAAGGTGCACCCCCCTTGAAGTATACCTCTGGTAATATACTTCTGAGAAGCTCATTTACACTGTATCACTTATCGGAAACCTCCAAGACGGACCCCGCCAAACCTTACCAAGTATCTGAATACTTCATATCTAAGTGAACAACCGAATCCAATCTAGATGAGATGTGAAAGTATCCTAATGGGAGAAACCCCATATAGCTTGGCCCTCGCTCGCGCTTTGGATTTAGTCATTTTCCGGCATAAGCTCAAAGAGCAGCAAATGGTTTTAAGGCGATGATACACCATGAAGAAAGCTGAATCCGATAATTAATAAATCAACTATCGGGGATAATTAAAATGATCGTATATTGAAATTAAATATCATATATTTAATACTACTCGTCGATTCCAAACAAGTGCTATCTCTTAGTTGAAAATGAAGCCAGGCAAGTTGAAATAGTGTCATCTCTAGGCATCGCCTTGATGACATTTTTAACCTTCAAGATAGAAATGAGTCCATGCCTCAACCTTTAGCATTAAAAGTATGACTAAATCCTTTCCACATAAGTGATATCGAATACAGAACTACTTTTCCATAACCGAAATCGAACTTTACTTTTAAAAATAAACTTATGCTTGATTTCCATATTTCAATAATGGTAAAAACACTTTGAAAATGCTCTTTAAAAATATTCTTTTAAAAGACAAACTTATAATGCTAAGTGTATTAAAACAAGGGTCAAAAATAAATGTCATCAAAACACTGTTTACTATAAACTCAAACAATTTACACTTAGCTTTATTTATAAATAATTTCTTTTAAAGGATTTCCTCATTTACAAACCATTATTTATAAATTTAAAACAATATAAATTATCCTGAAAGATAATTAATGACATTTATAATCTCTTTTAAATAAGAAAATCAATTATTTTACTTTAAAACACTTTTACCAAATCAGTAAATTAACTTAAAAATCTTTATTAAATCATTTTATTAACTTTAAAACACTAAATTAGTTAATTAACTTTAAAACACTTTCATTATATTAGTTACTTTACTTTAATCACTTTTATTAAATCAATTAATTAACTTTAAATATCACTAATTAAAAAGATTTATTAAATTTAGTTAATCATTAATTAAAATGAATAAATAATCTCAAACAGCATAAATTTTAAATGATTAAATAATTTTAAATGCCATTAATTAAAACAATTAATTAAGTTCAAATAATCGTTAATTAATTGGGTTAATTAAATTCAAACATTGGTTAAAACAATAAATTAAATACAAAACATCATTTGTTAAAATGGTTAATTAACTATAAAACATCATTAATTAAAATGATTAACTAAATTTCAAATATCATTAGTTAAAACAATTAATTAAATTTTAAAACAATCATTAATTAAAATGATTAATTAAAGTTTAAAATCATTAATCAAAATGATTTAATTAAATTCAAATCTCATTAATCAAATAGATTAAAAAAATTCAAGCATCATTAATTAAAATGATAAATTAGACTCAAATATCAGAAATTAGGACGATTGATTAAAATCAAATATCATTAATTTAAAATGATTAATTACCTTTAAATATCATTAATTAAAAAGATTATTAATTTTCAAATATCGTTAATTAAAATAATTAATAAATTCAAATGTCATTACTTAAAATGATTAATTAAATCCAAATCTCATTAATTAAAAAGATTAATTAATTTTAAACATCATTAGTTAAAATGATTAATTAATTTAAATTATCGTTAATAAAAATGATTAATGAATTTCAAACATCTATTTTGTGAAAATACAAGCTCAAGTTCAAAAACACACATGACAGGGTTTTGGGGATGTTAATTAATAAATGACAGTATAGCGAAATCGCTATAACTACACTTAACAAATTAAATGAAATATCAAGATTTATTTCTATTAAACATCAATATAACAGCATAAGGTTGTAAATAAATAATTATTGGCGAGAAACCCCTCAGGATCTCTCTACAAATTCTCCCTACAAAACAATGGTTAAGGACGTTATATATAATCATATGGGTTCATAACAATCAAGTTAATACGTCATCCATTTTCCAAAGGAAAATTCAACCAAACAATCAATCAAACAATTTAACTAACATCCAAGCAATCAATAATAGTTATAGCATCATCGATATGATAGAGTAAAACTGAATGTGAGTTAAACTCACTTTGATTCCCGCAGAAGCTATATTGCTCCGGTTTGAACTAAAACCAAATAGGCGTTTGATTTTAGTCCAAATTTTCACTTGCTCCAAATCCAACCAAACTAACTCCAATGTGAAGATAATGTCTATACGAGTGCAACGCAACAGACGGCGTCCAAATCTGACCTTGTACGCAAAAATTATTTAATTTATAAGTTATCGAATTAAATTAAATAATTAAATCCACTTAACTACTCAATTAAAATATTAATTACCCTTAATCACTCACTCAATTTCTTCCCCCTTTACTAATCCTCACCTGTACATGTCCAAAATGACATTGCCCTACACAACGTTGCTATGACCTAAACTCAAATCCATCGGTTCCGTTGATCTTCTCTCCGCGCGCTTGATGCTCCTTCCCGAAGATGGCACACCCGTACCCCTACCTCCGACCAACCTGGCAGTATCCCCAAATGACACGAACCCTAAATTACGATCGTAATTGATGAAACTTGGCGAGGTGATGCTCCTCGACAAAAGAAATACGATAGCGATCTCCGAATCACCCAAAACCGACCCAAACTCCGATAAAATCCAACCCTAGGTCAACTGCCTTATTGGACCACACCCCATTCTAGTAATTCACCCTCCTTTAAGACCATAGACGAGAATCCAATCACTATACGAGTTCAACAAATCAAGAATCGTGATTTTTCATTGCTTACATTCTAAGATTTTTATTTTAGAAGTTTTCAATCACCATGAAGAAGCTCCATTTATGTTTACAGTGAAGAATATAAAGGAAGCGGGGGGTACGGGTCATAAGTGGGTGGTAAGGGTATGAAATGATGGGGTATGGGCCGAGTATGGTGGTATAATAGAGTATATATTATTTTATTTGATAATATCGGGCACTGTTCACGCCCGAAAATTTCAAACTCCTATTGACGTGTGCTGACTGACGTTTTATATTAAATACCCCTATTCCAAACTCATTACAATTGGTTTTGAGACCTAATTTCGAAGTATACGGAAGTTAGCTTTTTAAATCAAATTATATTTAAAATTTATTGTTAAGCATTTCGACCTCGCATGACCACACAGTATGTCTGATCGTTACGAAACCTGACGACATACAATAGTTTATTATTTCGGATCTAATGGCACTAGTTTCATCAAAATTCGAGACAGTGCCTCAGAATGTTAATTCCACAAATTTAAATATCGTTTTATATTTTTGATCCAATTATCGATATTTATCCGATCTATTTATATTTGTAAATAAATTTACAAATTGAATTCATCAATATTATTTATTAATTAAAAGGAGTTAAATAAAATTATTAAATTCATTTAATTAATATTTAATTCACAATTCAAATATTTAAATGATCAACATATCTGAATTCAAATTACTACATTTCAAAAATCTGATAATTTAAATATTTAAAATTAATTAAACATTTAAAATTAAATGATCAAAATTTTGGGTTGTCACATAAATAAACTATCAAAAAAGATTATTATTATTGAAATAAGTTATTGTAGTTGGCTATATTACAATACAGAACAAAATATTTTATAAAATAAGCAGCAAATATTGAAATAAAGGAAGTAGGAGTGATGTATAGTAAAATAATAATTTATTTAAAATGCAAGAAATAGAAAATTTTAACTTGTTTTATTATGAACTAAAATCTATGGAAACTATGGTTTACGCAAAGATTAATTATACATTCTTCCACAAAAATCATAGGAAAAATTTGCATTTGAATTATGTGCATTAAATATTCCATTTTTTCCCTTAAAATTCTTTGCAATAATTTTCTTAATAAAAACATATATCATATCTCTCCTCCTTCATCAAACCGATATCACTTAATACCTAACAAAAAGTTCAAACATATTTTTCATTTAGTTTTGACTTTTTATTTAATAATTTCTCATTTTCACCTTCTCTTTTTTTGTTCATGGATGTAAATATTGGCTATAAGTTTTCATTGGAGATCCAATCATCAATTGACAGAATATCTTTTTGGAGTATTAATTCAATTTCGACATTAATGCTTTTAATATTATTCTTTAGTACATCACAATATCAACATGACAAGTATTTATAACCAAACCAAATTGTTATTCATGTAAGGTAAAATATATAGTCATGCTCCATTGTGTATAGAGTATATAATGTTACCTTACAATACTTAGATTAGTTTGCCACTAAAATAATGAAAAATAGCAAAGAAACATTTGTTAAAGTTATGGAAGATAAACATTACATTTTTCCCATATGGTGCTAAAAATTAAAATGCTTATGAACTATTTCTAAAAATGGAATTACATAGAAGGAAACGATTGATTAAAAATTAACTCTCTGATCTATTAGCATTGAAGAGGTGTATTATGTATTTGATTCTATTTAATTTCAATTAAAGATGATCAATTTCAACAAATTCTATTATTTGTTTAAGTTCAAATCAAGTGGAGCTGATAGTAATCGATTCCTTTTATTAGTTACATGGTAGTATTATTTATTATGATCTCTCCTACTTGAAGTTGGTTAACTTATAAACATTATCAATACTATATAGGCACATTTGTTGTACATGTGTGAATAAACATGCGTAAAAGTTTATATTATTCTATACTGTAAAACATATATGTGCACATACAATACTTGAATAAAATATTAAAAGAAAAATGAATGAGCATTTCATTGACACATTATATATAACCAAACATGTTTAGTATTCAACCCATAAATAAAATAGTTCTACCGAGATTCATGTTTATTCTCAATTTTGTAATATAAAATTTGAAGTGGTCTCCATGCTATAATAGAAACTACCAACTAAACTAAAAAAATAAACATGATGAGTAAATTGTGTATATTCTCTAAAATATGTAAATTTTAAACTTTTGAACTAAGGATATTTTCTAATAGTTTAAAAGGATTTTAAAATAGGAAGTATCGTTAATTCTATATTGGTGCATTTTGAGAAAGAAGCTTCTATGGCACAAAAAAAATTTTAGGTTGCGAATAGCCAATGAAAATGATAATGTCTAAAGTGTTAAAAAATATCACACCACATATATGCTCCTAATAAATTAGTATGTGAACAAATATCATGTGAAAATGAATTTGTAGTTAGTTCCATATGGAACAGAGAGTAGAAGTGAAATATTATAAAGATATTCACTAACTCAAAATAATGTAGAATAACTTACATTATAAATATATGATATATTTGATTCTAAATTAAGGTAGAGAATTGATTTTACATTGGTTTTAGAATAAGTTCTCCTAAATGCTAGTTAAATGAATTAATTGCCACTAATTTGAGAATTCTGTTAATATGTTTAACTTAATTTTAAAAATGGAAAAAATATGAAAATATAAAAATCACTAATAATATCAATAAACAATTGAACCCAAATAACAAACATATAAAAAAAATTAAATCAACTGAATTACATATAGTTTCTAATATAAATATATTTTTTATCAAAGCCCTACTTTTTAATAGTTTTAAAATTGACTGAAGTTGAAAGTAAGAGTTCTAAAATCTTAACGAATTAAAAAAACCATTGCGAACATCATTCTTAAAATAGAAAGCACAGATAATTAATGCTTTCATCCGTCGACATTTTCACTTTTGAATCAAGGACATTTAAGTTTATAAATGTTGTATTAAATTCAATCTACACTAGGATAATAAATGAAAGTAAATACCTATATAAAACTCATCCCAGTTTGTCGATGATTAAATCGAAAACAATGATTAAATCGTATACAATGATTAAATCGTATACAATGATTTCACATAGATGAAATTATACTAATGAATATATTTATTTTCACAAATAAATATAAAATTGTAACTGAAAATATATAGATTCATATTTATTGATATATGTAATTAAAAAATTGATGCAATTATGATAAATACTTTTATTACTTTATGTTTTAATACAATCTAAACAGAGAATTATTTTTTGTTATTCAAATATATATACTTTTGTTTTGATTTCAATTTTTATTTAGATAATTAATGTAACAACTTGCTTCCCAATGGGCCTAAATTTTCACTAAATTGAAAACCCAAGTCCACTAAAGTACGGATCGTTGGTGTTGGTATCTTATAAATAAACAAAAGTATATCAGAGCACTATCGGTAATAAACTTATAGTGGTATAGTAAAGTACAATAACATATAATTACTGACCAAGGCTAATATCTTTGATATATGGTACCCATGCCGGTGTCAGTATGCATAAGGAAATCTGTCTTTACACTATTCCCGCCTTGTACTAGTACCTGTCCCTCTATGTGTATCTTGTGGGTTGTAATGATGAGGGAGTGGTAGATTACATATTTTTACACATAACACTAGTTTATGCCGATTGTCTTCCGTTACGTGTTATGTCTACTATTTTAACTTAATCTTCTTGAATTCATGTACACATATGATGCCTCAAATACTTAACGTATACAATAACTACATATATATAAATATATTTGTATGTATGTATGTTAGTACCACAATCCCCCATGGACCAGGATACATTCCCTGCTACATCGAGGATCTTCCAATTAGTGCCTAATAACGAAATTACACTATTTAGTCATATTCCACTATGTATTGAAGACTTATCTAGCTGCTTCGTATTGAGGACTCTGTTCCTCGATGTTATCGAGCAAATTTTCCATAGTCTTCGAATGGACTTAAACAAGCGAATTTGAATACAAATTGATGAAGGAATAGATTCATAAGCTTGAAAACTCTCAAGAATGACAAAACGGAGGAATTCAACAATTTTTGGCTAAGTGTTAATATGCAAAACCTCTTGTTGGAATTCTCAAACTTAAATACCGAGCAAGTATGAAGAAAGATCGAGAATGCAAGTAGAAAAAACCTCTCAGCATCAACCACAACCAGTTAGTATGGAGAGCTTTTTATCAATGTTTGGGCCTTGATGCTCACTTTTACATACTTAGACTTGGACCTGGACTTGATATTTCATGGGCCCACGACTCTACTAGGCAATTTCCCTATAAATAGAAGACCTAGAGCAACTAGAGATGGACTTTTTTGGCACTTGATTCCTCTTCTATCTTCTTCTTCCTCAAATACTCCAAACACTCTCAGATCTGAGATATACTAGATTATGGTCGGATCTAAGTTGAAATCATTATATTCTAGAGAGAATCAATCAAATAATAAGATTAAAGTGAATGTAGACCAGAGAATTTTCCGAACCACTATAAATAGTGCTTGTGTGTTCCTATTTTCTTCTGGTTTTTGCTTGATTGATTTAAATTTATCTACTTTTTAGGGTGTTTGTGCCCTTTGTAACGCAAACATGTCTAGTACTTTCACTGAGAAAGAGCTGGATTTGACAACCTAAAGCTTGAATCTGAAGTTTGGAGAAGATGAAGTGGCCTAACACAAGATCTATGATTGGAGAAAGTCAACCAGAGCATGGGGATAGCCGGGAGGTGTCCTTAAGTTCTAATCAATCCATCTACGTGACTAAAGAGGTGATGGAGAAAATGATGAAAGATATGAAAGATGGAATGAAGGCTCGACAATAGGAAATGCTAGATGGATTTTTCAGAAGGATGGATCAACGAAGAATAGCCGAAGCAGCTGAAATTTAGAATCCAATGCCAGAAACCAATGCGGGAGCATTTGGAGTTAAAATGGAACAAACTACAACTGAGCCCCACGACCAGGACAGATTGGTACCAACCTGAATCAGGTCAGTGCCGAGATGAATTTACTCGAAGGAACAGTTGATTCGGACCAAGGATGAGCTAATGCTTGGAACGAGTGATGCTGGAGTCAAAGAGGTAGACCGGAATGCAAATGCACAACAGTAGCAGTTGGAACCAGAAGCTCATCATAGGAACAGGGGAGCATAATGAAGTTATGGATCAGAGACTTCCATTGGATGATAACCCCATTATCAGGATGGATTGGAATTAGGTTCGATTCCCTTACCTTGCCTTTTGTTTTAAATAAATGATGCAATATTACTATCAGACCACTTACACGTATATAGGATCCCGATCGGTCCCTAGGCACACTCTGAGTTGGAAGTCTGAAGGTGATCGTTGATTGGGTTAGATGTTTTGATGTTTGCTAGATGCTCCAACTTAGGCTTTATGAGTGATGACTGACACCAATTAGGAAACACCAACAAAGATTAATGACCCTTTGGAATTGATTAGGATTTTATAAACTATTTGATTATGATGGTTGGTACTGATTGATTGTGGTCATCCTGACCGAAGAGACGGAGCAATGATCATAAGGTACAAGTCCCTTTGTCGGAGAGCGAGTGGATTGGGCATGTACGAAAGTAAGTCCCCTCACCGGAGAGTGAGCGGATGGACTTGCTTGAACATTGAGTCTCCTTGTCGAAGAGTGATGTGACGACCGCCCATGACCCCTGCACTTAAACCTAGAGATAGTGCGCTGCAAAGTGTGGCAGGCAGCCATGGACGATTGTCAGGGTAAATTAAAACAGTAGAATCTATCGTATTACTCACAGCGCATGGACAAAATACAATAGAATATATATATAGTGAAGCTTCACAGAATAAAATCCCATCAATAAAACTTCATAATAGATGAATACAAGCATCTGAATAGTCAATACAACAAGCCTCACTACATAACGCTCAGAGAAAACAAACAGCGGAACATCCAGTACATATAATAAGAAGATAATATGCAACCCTCCAGCTCGTCTTCGATATCAGCAACGCGGGAAGCAAGAACAGCACCTGTCACCTGCTACCTAGTCTGCCCATCCCAAAATGGACGAACAGCCCAAGGCGATAAGAATTAAAACATAAAGCCTTGAGTCAGACAACAGTCTTAGTGAGCAGTAAATTAACTAACAACATACCAAAAGAGCATAAAGGAAAAGGAATAGGAATACAACCCTCCCACTCCACCTCTTTCTACAGTGATAGCACCCAGACACACACTAAGCAGAATCAACATAGCAGAGCATACAATTTAAAGTAAAGTAATAATCATTCGAGTCAAGGGCGATGTTTTCCAAGTACCAAGGCCTAAATCAGATAAGCACCCAGAAAATACCGCTCTTGAGTCCGAATGACGATACAACCAAACATCCATGACTCTGGCTATCACTGTTATCACTGCTTCGGTATCACCGTTAATTGAATGACCGGCACATTCTTTCAGCCGTCCGTCAAGGGTTAATGGAAACCCCGGTTCTAGACATAACTCCCGCACGTCATCGTGACCCGTGCCTAGGACTATCGAATCTGCCCAGAGTACTCGACCATCAACAGTTAGCCGTTGGGACTATCGAATCTGCCCAAACGTACTCTTGCTTGGAGCATGCTAGAACCTTCAACAACGATGAGACCCAAGCCTCCTAGTCATCCTCCTCGACGACTATTCCCATAACCATCCATTATCCCCAACTCGAACCATTCACCGAGTTATCATCATGCTTGGGATGATCCCGTCTGGATTAAACCAAGTCTTCATCACATGATGCTTCGCTTCATCACATCCTCGCAAAGCCTCATCTCAACATTACATCATCAAATCTATGCAAAAGAGCTTCATCATCCCGCTACATATGCCACGAGCAGCTTTCCCAATTCAAGAGCCTTTCCCTTTGCTTTTGAATCATCTTCGACCATCTTGTCTAAAACCAATCAACAATCATCTAATTCACAGCAATCAACCATGTCAAACATCAATCCAAGTAATCAAGCATTCAAATATAAGCAAAATGGACAATTATAACAATAATGGCAATTTCGTAATTAAAGAGTTGAAAGTCTAACAAGCATGAAAACATGAGAATTATCTCTACAACTTGATGAATGAACTTGCATAGGTTAATCATATACAAAAATGGTTGTCAAATCATCATGAACAATGGATCTACATGGATCTACACTTAGGTTTACAAAAATGCATAGAAATCACTATTTTAACACCAAATCAAGCCAACAATCCGATCTACTCCTTTGGATCCGTGTGAGAGATAATCACCACTCACCAAATCACCAAAACAACCTCAAAACAACACGCTTCAGATCTGGACAGTGAAGGATCAAGCTTGATCTATCACGAATCCGCTTCAAATGAAGAAATCTCACTTCAAAGGATGAAGATCTTCAATCCAAGCTCTTGAATCTTCAATCTTGATTTTCGAATTGGATGAAAGGAAGCACTAGATTAGAGTGGAGAAAAGAAGTGAAGAAGTGTAGAAGTCGAGCTCTCAAAATGGCAGCACTTCGTCGCTTCGAAAATCCGGATCCCAAAAAGTGAGAAAAACCCTTCCTATTTATAGCTGAAAATCTCTCTAAGTCGTAACTCGGCTATCTCCATAAGTCGTCTCCGACTTACGACCTAAGACCCCTCCGACCTAAGGACTACGACTCAACAAAACCCTACGACCTAACCAGATGCATCTGCGACCTAACAACCTAGGCGCTTCAACGACTTAGCAGCGCTCGCGTCTAACAAAGATACGACTTACGACTTAACGGTTAAGTCCCTAAGTCGCTCACGACTTAAGCCTCCCTCTGCCTTACGACCTACAACTTAACCACTAACTCCTAAGTCGTCTACGACTTAACGTTCCCAGCAACCTACGACTTAACAACTTAGCAAGTGCGCGACTTACGACTTAACAATCACGCGACCTAACACTTAAGCAAAAACCCAGCGACCTAACACCTTAACACTACAAAACTACTCACGCGACCTAACTGGGTTATGACTTAACTCCTTAAGTCGCTAACACGCTAACCCTCTAACTCGCTAACCCGCTAACTCGCTAGCTCGCTAACTCGCTAGCTCACTAACTCGCTAACTCGCTAGCTCGCTAGCTCGCTAACTCGCTAGGTCGCAGACTTTCCTTAAGTCGCTCACGACTTACCACTTAACTCGGTCATGATCCTATAAGTCGCCAACTATTCTTAAGTCGGCTACGACCTAAGCCTCATCCTGCGACTTACTTCCCACACGACATATGCTACCTAATGACATATCTCAAGGCCGTTAACTCTTAGGTCGTCTACGACCTAAACCCTTACCATCCACCATACGACCTAACTCCAAATCTTTAGGTCACCAACCCTAACATCCTATAGGTCGGTCACGACTTAGCTCTTAGGTCGTTCACGACCTAGGACTTAGACAAATCATGCCTAAAATCTGAAACGACTTAAAAAATGCTGAAAATCCCAGATTTTACGAACTTTTCGATCCGTAAAAATACGGGTCGTTACATTCTCTCCCCCTTAGGAATTTCGCCCCCGAAATTTCAAATAAACAAAGCAATCAAAGACTATTCTGCATGCCTACCATCCATAACAATCAGCCAACCATGCATCCAATTCTAGCTTAGCATGCAGAATTCTAGAACTTAGAACAAGTTACAATGTTGTTAGATGATACGACACCTTAGGGCCATACCTTGAAGAGTTCGGGATGAGCTGCTTTCATCCTCTCTTCCACCTCCCACGTACAGTCGTTATCATCGTCACTCCATTGTATCTTGAGCAACTTAACTACCTTCCTCCTAAGCTGTTTCGTGTCGGTTTCCACAACACGAAGCGGCTTACGAGGTCTTCTATCAACTGGATCAACTTCGAAGTCTTCACAGCTATCAGCAGAAACCACTGTATTCGAGTCGTGCACATACTTCCGTAGATACGATACATGAAAAACATTGTGCACACTCGACATCTTCTCCGGTAATTCCAATCTATAAGCGAGCTTTCCAATTCGCTCGGTAATCGGGAATGGTCCAACAAATCTCAGAGTCAATTTTCCTTTCTTCCCGAATCGAATAACATTCTTCAGTGGAGAAATCTTCACGAAAACCATATCTCCTACGTCGAATTCCAAATCCTTTCGACTCTTATCGGCATAACTCTTCTGACGGTCTTGGGCTGCCTTCATTCGTTGCCGAATGATCTCTATAAAATCCGAAGTCTGTCGAATCATCTCTGGCCCAAGTATCAGCTTTTCTCCTGTTTATATCCAACACGTCGGAGAGTTACACGGTCTTCCATACAATGCCTCATACGGTGTCATTCCGATGCTTGACTGGTAACTATTGTTGTACGCAAACTCCACCAAATGAAGGTGATCTTCCCATGATCCTTCGAAGTCCAAAACACAAGCTCTAAGAAGATCTTCCAAAACTCGGTTGACTCTCTCGGTCTGACCATCTGTTTGAGAGTGATAAGCTGTACTCAAACACAACTCGGTTCCCAAAACTTCCTGGAAGCTCTTCCAAAATCCACTAGTGAACAATGGGTCTCGATCGCTCACTATACTCTTCGGAATACCATGGAATCGAACTATCCACTTAACATACAACTCAGCCAACTTTGATGCAGTCCTAGTCGATCGAACAGGAATAAATCTCGCACTCTTGGTCAGACGATCCACAATGACCCAAATCCCTTCATTTCCCGTTCTGGTTCTAGGTAGCCCATCAATAAAATCCATCGATACTTGCTCCCACTTCCATGCAGGAACTTCTAATGGCTGAAGCAATCCACTAGGCTTCTTCTGTTCGGCTTTTACCAACTG
This sequence comes from Allium fistulosum, assembly GCA_030737815.1. Classification (NCBI taxonomy): domain Eukaryota; kingdom Viridiplantae; phylum Streptophyta; class Magnoliopsida; order Asparagales; family Amaryllidaceae; genus Allium; species Allium fistulosum. The sequence continues at coordinate 635,245,181 of CM060907.1, read as the reverse complement.
GCAGTTCATACACTTGGAAATAAAATTTCCAACATCCTTCTCCATGCCTTCCCAGTAGTAGGTTCTCTTCATATCCCGATACATCTTATTTCCACCTGGATGAATTGTCAACTTCGAGTGATGACTTTCCTTCAGAACTTCACTCCTCAATTCATCTATATCGGGAACAACTAGTCGTCCTTGCTTCCGAAGCCAACCCTCTCGATCGACCTCGAATCCTTTATCCTTTTCTGGATCCAATCTAGATTCCAAATCACGGATAATCTTGACAAGCTTATCATCTCGCTTTTGGCTCTCGCCAATCCTTTCCACAAGAGTGGGTCTTATCGATAAGTTTGCCAACATCTCAGGTTCCAATTCACATCTAGGCCTGAAGTCAAATCCAGCTAAATACTCGAGACTCTTCCATTCTGAAAACATGGCTCCCAATCCTGCATGTCTTCGACTTAACGCATCTGCCACCGCGTTACCTTTTCCCGGAGTATAAGCTATACCAAAATCATATGATGCCAAAAACTCTAGCCAACGCTGCTGCCGAAGATTCAAATCTTTTTGGGAGAAAAGATACTTTAACGACTTATGATCCGTAAAAAACTCAAATCGAACTCCCAATAGATAATGTCTCCACATCTTCAGAGCAGAAACAATTGCCGCCAACTCCAAATCATGAGTCGGGTAATTCCTTTCATGCGGCTTCAGTTGTCGACTGGCATACGCAACAACTTTATCTCTCTGCATCAGCACTGCTCCAAGTCCAGTACCACAAGCGTCGGTGTAAACCACCATCTCATCATTCCCACTAGGAATAGTCAGAACAGGAGCACTCGTCAATCTCTCTTTCAGGATTCCGAAAGCTTGCTCACACTTAGCATCCCAACTGAACACTTGGTTCTTCTTCGTCAATCCTGTTAACGGTGCAGCTATCTTGGAGAAGTCTTTGATAAACCGTCGATAATATCCTGCTAATCCAAGAAAACTTCTCACCTCAGATGCATTCTTAGGTCTAACCCAATCCTAGATTGCTGCCACCTTAGCGGGATCAACCGCTATTCCACTTCCAGAAATCACATGGCCTAAGAACCTCACTTCACTCTTCCAGAAGTGACACTTCGAAAACTTAGCCTTCAGCTGATGTTTCCGCAAGATTTCCAAAACAATACGCAAGTGCATCTTGTGCTCTTCTTCCGTTCTGGAATAAATCAGAATATCATCCACGAACACAAGTACAAACTTGTTCAACTGATCTCTGAACACTCTATTCATAAGATCCACAAAATAGGCTGGCGCATTAGTCAATCCAAACGGCATTACCAGCCACTCAAAGAAACCGGATGGTGTCCTAAAAGCAGTCTTCGGCACACTATCCTTAGCCACTCTCAACTGGTGAAATCCTGTTGCCAAATCCATCTGAGAAAACACCTTAGCCTCGTGAAGCTGATCAAACAAGTCATCTATTCTCGACAATGGATACTTGTTCTTCTTAGTCACCTTATTCAGCTCACGATAATCCACACACAACCTCAGCGATCCATCTGCCTTGGTTGCAAACACAACTGGTGCACCCCACTCGGACACACTACGCCGAATGAATCCTTTCTGTAAAAGATCATCAACTTGCACCCTCAACTCCTGCTGTTCCCTAGGCGCCATCCGCCTAAGAGGCATCACAACAGGTCTGGCTCCTTCAACTAGATCTATACGAAACTCGATCTCTCTATGCGGCGGCAACCCTTTGACTTCGTCAAAGACATCCTCGAATCCATTCGCGATTGGCACTAATGACAGTCCATCCCATGGAACAACTAGCGAATACATGAAGCTCATGAAGACGCCTTCTTCATGCTTACATCGTATCACAATCTTTCGCCCCTCCACATTCTCGACTATCACCTCCAACCTTTCGCAATCAACCTTAGCCGCATACTTCCTAAGCCAGTCCATTCCCAAAATAATTCCGAACCCCGCAAAGTTCAGAACAAAGCAATCACAAACAAAAGAGCAACCATGACTCGATACAATCAGACCACGACATAACATACATAAACAAGACGAACCCCCAACTGGATTAGTCACAACCAATGGCCTATCAACAATATCCGGTTCCAAACCAAACCGGCCTACGAGTTCACTACAAACAAACGAATGCGACGCCCCAGTATCAAACAGAACTCTAACTGGAACACCACATAGGAAAAGAGTACCTTGAACCACCACACTCTTTCCCTTCTCTTCAGCGGTAGGAGCTTTCAAAGACAACGGAACAGCTCCCAAAGCATAAGCTTGCCCAATCTGCTTGTCCCTTCTCGGTTCTGGACAATTCTTCCTGAAATGCCCCAGCTTGACACAGTTGTGACATTTCATCGGTGCCTTCGGATTCTTACAATCCTTCGAGAAATGGCCCTTCTGCTGACAATTGTAGCAAGTCACCTCGCCTTTCTGCTTCTTCTGGCCATCCTTACCCTTCTGCTGCTGCTGCTTCCTCTTCTTGTTTCCACCCTGCTGGGGTTTAGACTCTTCCCTGGTCACAGCTACAATAGGTCCTTCCTTAGGAAACAGACTCTCATGCCTGAGAGCCTTCTCCACAAGCTTCTCAAATGAATCGTCCAAATGATCCACCAACTGTCTCCCAAGATAACTGTCCAAGCCTGTCATAAACTTCTCATTCTTCTGATAAGCAGATTCAATATATGACTGGGCATACTTGGACAAAGCCTCAAACTCAGAAACATACTCAAGAACTGGTCTCCCACCTTGCTTGGGCTCCACAAACCTCTTGAACAGAACTGACTTCTGAGCTGTAGAAATGAACTTGGCCTCAAATCTAACTTGGAATTGCTCCCAAGTAATCTCTTCCTCCGCAGTATTGATGGTAATAGAGTTCCACCAATCAGAGGCTCTCCCTTGAAGCTGCCTTGATGCCAACTTCCTCTTAGTTGCATCATCAATTCCCAAATCACCAAAGATCCTTCTACAAGCATCTATCCATCTCTGGACTTCAATAGTTGATTATGTTCCCAAGAAAACCTTCCCTCCAAGAGCAGTATAATCCTTGCACAACTTAGCAAAATCCACTGGTTTTGGAGTTTGGACTTGAACTCCAACATCTACTGTTGCCCCTGGAACTGGTATCCTTCTCATGATCGGAGTCATCATAGCTTCGAACATAGCTGCATAATCAGCAGTTCCCTCAGTAGCACGGCCTTCCCTAGCAGCTGGTCTCCCTCTTCGACTCATTCTCAATATCTATAAAAAGGAATGATCAGAACATCTAGAGAAACAACTGAATAAAGGACTCAAACTCTACTAAGCTACTATATTATATATAGTAATCATCCATCAAAATACAATTACGTCTCTCATACGTAGTTACGTCAGCGAGCGTTGGGTAATATCGATTAACCAATGCTCTGATACCAAATGTGACGACCGCCCATGACCCCTGCACTTAAACCTAGAGATAGTGCGCTGCAAAGTGTGCCAGGCAGCCATGGACGATTGTCAGGGTAAATTAAAACAGCAGAATCTATCGTATTACTCACAGCGCATGGACAAAATACAATAGAATATATATATAGTGAAGCTTCACAGAATAAAATCCCATCAATAAAACTTCATAATAGATGAATACAAGCATCTGAATAGTCAATACAACAAGCCTCACTACATAACGCTCAGAGAATACAAACAGCGGAACATCCAGTACATATAATAAGAAGATAATATGCAACCCTCCAGCTCGTCTTCGATATCAGCAACGCGGGAAGCAAGAACAGCACCTGTCACCTGCTACCTAGTCTGCCCGTCCCAAAATGGACGAACAGCCCAAGGCGATAAGAATTAAAACATAAAGCCTTGAGTCAGACAACAGTCTTAGTGAGCAGTAAATTAACTAACAACATACCAAAAGAGCATAAAGGAAAAGGAATAGGAATACAACCCTCCCACTCCACCTCTTTCTACAGTGATAGCCTCCAGACACACACTAAGCAGAAGCAACATAGCAGAGCATACAATTTAAAGTAAAGTAATAATCATTCGAGTCAAGGGCGATGTTTTCCAAGTACCAAGGCCTAAATCAGATAAGCACCCAGAAAATACCGCTCTTGAGTCCGAATGACGATACAACCAAACATCCATGACTCTGGCTATCACTGTTATCACTGCTTCGGTATCACCGTTAATTGAATGACCGGCACATTCTTTCAGCCGTCCGTCAAGGGTTAATGGAAACCCCGGTTCTAGACATAACTCCCGCACGTCATCGTGACCCGTGCCTAGGACTATCGAATCTGCCCAGAGTACTCGACCATCAACAGTTAGCCGTTGGGACTATCGAATCTGCCCAAACGTACTCTTGCTTGGAGCATGCTAGAACCTTCAACAACGATGAGACCCAAGCCTCCTAGTCATCCTCCTCGACGACTATTCCCATAACCATCCATTATCCCCAACTCGAACCATTCACCGAGTTATCATCATGCTTGGGATGATCCCGTCTGGATTAAACCAAGTCTTCATCACATGATGCTTCGCTTCATCACATCCTCGCAAAGCCTCATCTCAACATTACATCATCAAATCTATGCATAAGAGCTTCATCATCCCGCTACATATGCCACGAGCAGCTTTCCCAATTCAAGAGCCTTTCCCTTAGCTTTTGAATCATCTTCGACCATCTTGTCTAAAACCAATCAACAATCATCTAATTCACAGCAATCAACCATGTCAAACATCAATCCAAGTAATCAAGCATTCAAATATAAGCAAAATGGACAATTATAACAATAATGGCAATTTCGTAATTAAAGAGTTGAAAGTCTAACAAGCATGAAAACATGAGAATTATCTCTACAACTTGATGAATGAACTTGCATAGGTTAATCATATACAAAAATGGTTGTCAAATCATCATGAACAATGGATCTACATGGATCTACACTTAGGTTTACAAAAATGCATAGAAATCACTATTTTAACACCAAATCAAGCCAACAATCCGATCTACTCCTTTGGATCCGTGTGAGAGATAATCACCACTCACCAAATCACCAAAACAACCTCAAAACAACACGCTTCAGATCTGGACAGCGAAGGATCAAGCTTGATCTATCACAAATCCGCTTCAAACGAAGAAATCTCACTTCAAAGGATGAAGATCTTCAATCCAAGCTCTTGAATCTTCAATCTTGATCTTCGAATTGGATGAAAGGAAGCACTAGATTAGAGTGGAGAAAAGAAATGAAGAAGTGTAGAAGTCGAGCACTCAAAATGGCAGCACTTCGTCGCTTCGAAATCCGGATCCCAAAAAGTGAGAAAAACCCTTCCTATTTATAGCTGAAAATCTCTCTAAGTCGTAACTCGGCTATCTCCATAAGTCGTCTCCGACTTACGACCTAAGACCCCTCCGACCTAAGGACTACGACTCAACAAAACCCTACGACCTAACCAGATGCATCTGCGACCTAACAACCCAGGCGCTTCAACGACTTAGCAGCGCTCGCGTCTAACAAAGATACGACTTACGACTTAACGGTTAAGTCCCTAAGTCGCTCACGACTTAAGCCTCCCTCTGCCTTACGACCTACAACTTAACCACTAACTCCTAAGTCGTCTACGACTTAACGTTCCCAGCAACCTACGACTTAACAACTTAGCAAGTGCGCGACTTACGACTTAACAATCACGCGACCTAACACTTAAGCAAAAACCCAGCGACCTAACACCTTAACACTACAAAACTACTCACGCGACCTAACTGGGTTATGACTTAACTCCTTAAGTCGCTAACACGCTAACCCTCTAACTCGCTAACTCGCTAGCTTGCTAGCTCACTAACTCGCTAACTCGCTAGCTCGCTAACTCGCTAGGTCGCAGACTTTCCTTAAGTCGCTCACGACTTACCACTTAACTCGGTCATGATCCTATAAGTCGCCAACTGTTCTTAAGTCGGCTACGACCTAAGCCCCATCCTGCGACTTACTTCCCACACGACATATGCTACCTAACGACATATCTCAAGGCCGTTAACTCTTAGGTCGTCTACGACCTAAACCCTTACCATCCACCATACGACCTAACTCCAAATCTTTAGGTCACCAACCATAACATCCTATAGGTCGGTCACGACTTAGCTCTTAGGTCGTTCACGACCTAGGACTTAGACAAATCATGCCTAAAATCTGAAACGACTTAAAAATGCTGAAAATCCCAGATTTTACGAACTTTTCGATCCGTAAAAATACGGGTCGTTACAAGTGAGTGGATTAGATTTAGCAAGGATCCGAAGAGATTAAACCCTAGATTGGATGATAAACGATCCGGAGAGATCGAACCCTAGTTTGGATGATGAACGATCTGGAGAGATCTAACCCTAGTTTAGATGATAAACAATTCGGCGAGATCAGACCCTTGGGTGGACGTAGACTTGACCTTAGGTTTTGAACACCTTGTAATCGGACTACACTAGATAAACCCGAACAAACACGGGACGATTTTGATATAAAATATGATAACTCTGGATGAAAATGATCTGATTATGATTTATGACAAACACTTGAGCAAGGACTAGTGTCCTTAGCTATGACGGTCTAAAATGAGCATGGATTTGCAGGAAAATCCAAAGAAACTGGATAATTCACCACAACTTGAATCGATGGATAGCTGGAAAGTTTGACTGCCAAAAGTCGACTATTGTAGAAACTTGTTCTTGAGTAAAGCATACAATACATTCATATATCGTACTTTGTAGGGCAAGTGTTATAACCAAATTTTCCACGGTCTTCGAACGGACTTAAATGAGCGAATTGGACTACAAACTATTAAAGGAATGTATTTACAAGCTTAAAACTAACAAGAATGACAAAATGAAGGAAATTAAATTTTTTTGAATAAGTATTAAATATGCAAAATCTCTCGTCAGAAACATCTCGTCGAAGACCACTCGTCGAAAACCTCTCGTCGAACACCTCTCATCGGAAACCTTTCGTCAAAAACCTCTCATCAGAAACTTCTCGTTGAAAGTCAAGAACTTTAAGATGAGCAAGCATGAAGAAAGATCGAAAAAATAAGTAGACAAAACCTCCCAACATCAACCAAAAATAGTCGATACGAGAGCATTTTATCGATGTTTGGGCCTCGATGCTCATTTCTACATACTTGGACTTAGACTTGGACTTGATACTTCGTGGGCCTTCGGTTCTACTAAGCAGTTTCTCTATAAATAGAAGACTAAGAGCAACTTAAGATGGACTTTTTTGGCACTTGATTTCTCTTATATCTTCCTCTTCCCTAAATACTCCAAACCCTCCTAGATCTGAGATTTAATATATTATGACCAGATTTAAGTTGTAATCATTGTATTCCAAAGAGAATCAATCAAATAATAAGATTAAAGTGCATGCAGGCCAGAGAATTTGTCGAACCACTATAAAAAGTGCTTGTATGTTCTTATTTTCCTCTGGTTTTTGCTTGTTTGATTTGATTTATCTACTTTCAGGTGTTTGCCATTTTTGGTGCTAAAACTCGGACTAGTTATGGACTTGACTCCACGGACTATTAAGGACTCAACTCCCCAGACTGTCCTATTTGCTTGAAAGACCTTAACTGAGGGTTATCTCGCCTTTCCTCCTAACGACAAACAAACTAACAAACAGTTATGACGTGGTGCGTGTCCCAAACGTGATCTACACTAGTTGAAGGTGTAGTGCGTTTAGGCATAACCCTAGTCATTTTATTGACCGCTCCAGGACCAATGACGCTTTCGACCTATGTATACAGCCCTACTCCTCACATATATGGTAACAACCTTATTGATATAGCATCGATCATACGCTCACTATCTCATTTAGATTGCCTAATGTAATCAAGGAATTGCCCACTTGTTACTTAGTACCTCCTATAAGGGTTGAAGCAGAACTTACTTGGCCCTTTAACACTTCAAACTGAGGCGAACTCACTTTGGTATATTCCCTTTACCTATATGCGAACATATAATCCCATCAGTCTTACAGTTAGAGATGTCTTGCATCAGCACAATGTATACACAACCGCTGGTAGCCCATTTCGAAGTGCAGACTCCTATTGTGCAACATTATTGACCTTGCATCCCAACCCATACTAATGACTATGTCATTTTTCATTAATCTATTTATTGACTCGGTCCAATAAGTCACACACATTATAAATGCATGCTTGAGGCTGTATAAACTTATTCAATTACTATGCCTCCTATGTCCAACAGTTGGTATTCAGTTATTTTTACACAACTTGCATCTTGTTTCATTAATGTCATTTATCGCTTACTTTTAATTAAATAAATTAAATATCTTTTACTTCTTGACTTTCACTTAATACAATTAAATGTATTATACCGCTCCTTTTAACTATTACTATCTTTCTTTGATTACTATAACTTTCTTAATTACTCATTTCGTTGCTTTACATACACTTCATCGATTATTGTTTATTTTCTAACTTATCGCATATATCATATTTACAATTGAATTATTGTTATTATCTCTACCTACAATACTTTGGCTTATACTTTAGGATTTCTACATTTTAATGCGTTAGAATTACATCTTCCCCAAAAGGAAACGTTAACACTGTAATTTTCCATAACTTATCTAAAAGAGGACTTGTGTTATATTTGGAATTACAAAGAATCATCTTTTCTGTTATTATTGAAATAGATTGTACAAAATACGATAAACATTCATATTGTGTGTATCTCTTTCTTTTGGGTATATTCCTTGTTATTTTAAAAGATACACTTTATTCATAATTATAAAACTGGATAATTTATAGAAATTTACATCGCAACACTCCACATTCCAATGAATTAAAATAGTACTTAAATCCCAATCCAAATTATAATAACCTCCAATCCATGTTTATTAACATATATCATTCAACCAATAAACCTGAAATTATTATACAATACTATAAATTTAGGGACTACTTTCACCCTTACATTCCAGATTCAAGTATATGCAATATTTAATCAAAGTTTACAATTCGCAGAAAATGCGGGCTTGGTTCTCAAAATCATTAATGTGTATAGTTAACCCTACAAAGCCAAAATTACATTCAGGCATACAAGGAACATATTTACAACAATATCAATCCAATATTTTATAAAAATATATAATTTTCCACTCACCTCTAAGCTTCTAAATCTCCAAATCTAAATCATGTTATTCCAATTTGACTCCCTTTTCTTCCTATCAAAATATATACTGAAAGTGTATATATATTTATTAGAAATTTAGATCTGAAAAAAGATTTGAATTTAATTTAGACTTAGATTTACAATTTACCTTGGCTTTGGCGATTTGATTTGATTCCTATTCTTCTTCTCTATCATTCCATGTTATTCTCCACTTATATGTATATATTAGAATTTGTGGAGAAAAGCAAATGGCGGAGCTTCCCCGTTGCTTCAGGAAATATGAGAAGAAAGGTGAGGAGCTTTTCAGCGTTAGCTTATATTATATTAATCTGGGACTTTCGGCCTAGGTTCAATACACAATCACTAGCCTTTGAGCGATCGACCATTATGCTACCACCAGTCGACCGCTAGCAGCTGATCGGGTCCAATAAGTGGCTGATTGGTTGCCGATTTATGTTAAATGGTAAGTTTTTCCTCTTACCCATTATTTACACTATTTGCAACAATCTAATTTAATGTTAATTTTGTTTAGATGTTAAGTAACTGTTAACGTTAGTTAATTATATTTATTTCCTTAATTACATATATAATTGTTTCTGATTCGAAATCTTTAAATGTGAATAACTTTTTTGTTTAAACTCTGATCGTAAAACTTTATATATGAAAATTGATCGGAAAATAACCACGAACACGACGGTGCAAGTTTTATAGCTAAATTCTGGCGATTGGGAAATTTCCATTTTCTTCTTTACTAATTATTTATTAATTTTTTAAAATTAGTTATTGTTCAATTTATGGGGCGTTACATTCTCCTCTCCTTAAATGAATTTCATCCCCGAAATTCCTTAAGGATAGAATCATGTAACAGAACACGTAACCAATCTAAGTTATTATCCAATTAGTATACAACTAGTTATGTCCAATCATATACAAGTGTATGGTGTATCACAACACATACGATATGTATGCAGAATAATAATAAATCGGTGTCTTCTATATGTATGCATTCTTTAAAACAATTTTGAAAATATAGTGAAAACAACCTATATATACTAGCAGTTCTATACGTATGCAAGTTTTGAAAATTAAAGTCTTTGTTTTTGCATCTAAATTTCCCACAACTTGACAAATAGAAGTATCGTTCAACCAATTTTACATCTAATACCTAGCACATATTTTCTAACATCTACAATTTTAAAATTCCTATTTTCTAAACCTTCTTATGTCGAAAAATGGGTTTAGATGGAGAATTTTGTATTTCCATCCTTCTATTGTGTACCCCTTATGTTGTACTTTAGAACCTTCTTTTATGCCTCCATATCTTTTCCAACTTTTTCAAGTACAATCCACATAAGGAAATTTATTTTTATATTTTTGAATTTTGAAAAAAGAATTATTTTAAAAACCAAAGTTTTCTTCTTCTATTATCAACATGGTATGGAAAATGAAGTTTCAAGTTGAAATAGCTTTTTCCTTCTTACCCTCTATGTTTTACATACTGTCACTTCTGCTACACAATACAATTCATATTCGATAACCCATCAACTTTTCTTATGCTAAGCATGTAGCATTTCAAAAATAAAAAAAATTCTCCTTTCTGTTTAAAATCTTTTCAATTAGATTTTTGAAATAGTTGGAAAATAAAACTTACTTTTTTAAACTTTTACTAAAACATTTTATATTTAAAAATCATAGATTTTTGAACAAATTTTCGAAAGTACATGTTTTTAATTTTTCGAGACAAATCAAGCCACATCCAACGGAATCAGAATTTAGTTAATTGGCTGATGCTTATGATTAAACCTAACCTATTATGCAATTAATATTAAATTTCAAAACCTCTTTCGTTTTATTTTAGCACAACTACAACATACAAGTATATTTATAAATCCAGCATTTAAGGTATAGGGATAGTGACCCGTGGCTTTGCAATAACCCGTGGTTTCGCAATAACGCGATAACCACAACCTCCCTGTCCTTCGCTTGCTAAAATTTATCTTTCAAAGTTTTAACACTTTTTGGGCATTACTTTAATTTTTTCTTAATTTTTTATAAACATGTAGTCTTTTTATACCGTTTCCCAATAAATATAGCGGTCAATTTAGAAACAAATAAAAAGGAACATTTCTCATTAATATCGTATGCATTTTATACAAACAGAAACAATTAATTCTTAAAACTCAAACCTAAAGAAAAAAAATGTTAGAAGAAAACAACAACTGATACTACTAACTATGGGTTGCGAGATGGCCCTGCTCCTCCGTGAAAGCTCAAACCACTACCACGACCCATAAATGATCGAAGCATGGAGGTTATGCATTCAAGCTCGTGACCCCTCGCGCTGCTGCTTAGCCCATATCTTTTGCAGCTCGGCCTTAATCCAGATCTAGGAATCTCAGATCACCGCATACTCAAGGACATATGGTTGCGTCTCTGCAGCCTCTTGATCTGACTATGAAACCCACTCCATCTACCTCTGCCCTACTCCCTCCTACCCTCCAAACTCCATAGAAGCCTCCCTAATCTCCAAACTCCTAAGGGAGGACCTATCCAATGGTAGAAGTGCCTTTGTTTGAACCTGCTCTTCTCGGAAGCTAACTCAGTACTATCGAAACACGGGAGTAAAAAGTTGACAGTATGGAAGATAGGTCCTCCACGTCTCAATTCCTGGACATACGTAATGGCACATGATGGCCTTGTCCCAGTTCATCTGAATACCACCTATAATGGCGTAGGTGGCTTTCTGCACCGAGGGTAGATCTTGTTGAAACTCCCCTCCTTGGGGACGATGTTATGCTGAATAATGCGGATGACCAGATGGGATTGGTCCCACTATTGTCTATCTGTGAGATGCCTACTCCCCTATGGAAGATCTGCTGAAGAATAGCTGGATTGAAGCACTCGAAGTCCTCCAGATCCTCTCATGTTATGGAGATGTGCATAATACCTCCAAACTGCTCATTGGTCATTAGAATCTCTACTCCCTTTACTTCAAATGTGAAGCTATTGTCATCCTCATCGAATGAATACTCCAAATTAGCATCAAATAGACGCATGCATCGCGCGTAGCAATCTTGCTCAAACATATCATGGATTAGGATAGGCAGTAATCTTATAGCCACAAATAAACCCTCCAAATAATAAGCGACAAAATCCCAAACTTCATCGATCGCCCTTGAAGAAATGCAAAATTTGCCGCTGCTTCATAGCCTTTTATGTTTTCTTCATTATTCTAGAGCCACGGGATTTCTTGCAGGGTCAGATTTGGGTGGAGAAAGGAGATGCTGCTTCATGGAGGGGCCATGATTTGGTTTGGAGGGTTTTGAGATTTAGATCTGAGGGAAAAATTAAATGGAGCGCCGCTCGTTTTTGGGGTCGGGAGGACTGCAGCAATCGTAGCTTGCATTGCCTAAGGTGGAGTCCTCGTCGGTGGCTGTTTTGAGAAGGAGAAAGGAAGAGTCGGGTGAGATAAAAATGGAAGAGGCGAAAGAATTAAGGGGGCGGCTTGACCTGGACGCAACTTTATATCGCGTTCGAGATTTGGGTCATGCCCAAAACCCATAACGGATCGACCGCTTATCTTAGGGTAGTCAACCGCTTATCTTAGGGCGGTCGACCGCTACTGATCGACCGGTTGATCCCAAAGGGTCGACCGCTCCTGGCCTATTTGGGCCAGGTTGAACCTAGACCATTTTTGTGTTTGGGTCGAATAATAATTACTAATTATAACTAATGTTGTCTCGTTCCACTTCCATCTTCTTCATCTTCATACTAACCATTTTGAAAAGTACCATCTGCCCATAGCGGTGCAATCGCCTACCACTTTGTTTCGGGTCCTTATCTTCTTTCCCGTTCTTTTAACCCCACTTAAAACTTGTACCATTTCCTACTGTCCGCCCCCAACAAGAATTTTAAAACTAAATTTTTTTCAAAAAAATCAACGAGCAACGAGGTATATATACGCTTTACTTTTTTTCAAAAGAAATATCACTTTATAAAGACCCATTTTTAACTGAATTTTTTATTTTCAGTCTAATTTTTTTTTGTTTAAATATAAATGGATATTTTATTTTACTATTTACTTACTTTCTAAAAATAAGGTTTTTCTACTTTTAAAGAAATCCTTTGAAAAGTCATTTCAAGTTTGTGTGTGCGCGCGTGCGTGTATATATTCTCAAACCTATTGTTAAATTTCTTCATATGGGGCCGGACTTGGAATGGGTTTTACTTGTCCCTTCTTTTGAACTTTCCTTCTTTTCCACTTACTTCTTGACTTACCTTCTTCTAGAATATTTAAAATCTGGTTATCATCTTGGAATGATTTCTACACACCATCCTTTGGGAACTTTTTTAATTCTTTCTTTCAGATATCCGCAACATATAGATTCTTACTTTTCCCTTGTCCGAATCTAATATAAATCACCAATCGAAAATCCTACTGGGATCTACAACCATAGAGAAATTTTTGCTCTACAAGGGAGTCAAGTACTATCCAGCAGCTTCAGGGACTTTTCATATGTCGCATTCATGCGCTTCTTAAGTCAAAGTCTTTTGATACAACCTATCTCTTATAGGGTAATCGGGATAAGTGTATATTTTTAACTCTATTTACTTTTTCAACTCGTAGTTGATTTATCCATCTTTACAGGATATGGTTGAAACTACTTCTATATTCAGAATTAGCAAAGTTTGGCATATAATATATATGTAAATACAAATATATTCACTCAGCATATTTTAGTTTCTATGATCGATTAACCTAAGCTCCGATACCCAGTGTAATAACCCACATCCCAGTGGGCTCGAATTTTCGAAAAATCAAAAATCTAAGTCCAGTAAAGTACGGATCGTTTGTGTTGGTATCCTATAAATAAAAAAAAGCTTATCAAAGCACTATCGATAATAAACTCACAGCGGAATATTAAAGTATAATAATATATAATTACCGATCAAGGCTAATATCTCTGATATTTAGTGCCCCTGTTAGTGGCGAGTATGCATAAGAGAACCTATCCTTCCACCGTTCCTGCATTATACCAATACCCACCCATCTAAGTCTATCATATAGGTTTTAATGAGGAGGGGGTCAGAACAACGTTCTGGTGACTGGTAAATTACATACTTACACATAACACTAGTTTACGCCGACTGTCTTTCATTACATGTTATGTCTACTATTTTAACTTAGACCTCTTGACTTCATGCATGCATACAATATGCCCTACCTACTTGAGGTATAGAATAACTACATACATATATTTATGTGTGTGTGTGTATAAGTACCACAGTCCCTTATGGAGCAGGATACATTCCCCGCTAGTATTTGTAACTCTGCACCACGTTAGGTATCCACGTCTATGTTTAGATCGAATTGTCCGCGTACACCTAGGATCTTCCCGTTAGTGCCTAATAACAACATTACACTATTTAGTTGTATTCTACCTTGTCTTGAAGACTTCTCTAGTCACTTCGTATTGATGACTCCATTCCTTGGACTAACTATAGATTCAGCTCCACGGACTATTGAGGACTTAGTTCCCCAAACTATCCTATTCGCTTGATAGATCGTAACTAAGGGTTATCTAGTCATGCGTCCTAACAACAAAAAAATAACAAACAACTATAAGGAGGTGCATGTCTCCAACGTGATCTACAATAATATGAGTTGTAGTTCATTTAAGCATAATTCTAGTCTTTCTACTGACCGCTTCGGGACCAATGACACTCACGACCTATGTATACAACCCTAAACCTCACATATATGGTACCTACCTTACTAATATAGCACCGATCCTACACTTACTATCCCATTTAGATTGCCTAATGCAATCAAGGAAATGCCTACTTGTTACTTAATAACTCCTAAATAGGATTGAAGCAGACCCTACTTGGCCCTTTGACACTTCAAACAAAGGCAAACTCACTTTGGTATATTCCCTTTACCTATATGCGAACGTATAATCACACAGGTCCTATAGTTAGAGATGTCTCACGTTAGTACAATGTATACACAACTGCTGATATCCCCTTTCGAAGGGCAGATTTATGTTGTGCAACTTCTGACCTCGCATCCCAACCCATTTTAATTAATCTATGTTATTGGCTAGGTCCAATAATTCACACCCATCATAAACGCACACTTAAGGCTATATAAACTTATTTAATTACTACTTCTCCTATGTCCAATTGTTGGTATTTAGTTTTTTTACATAACTTGCTTCTTATTTCATTAACGTCATTTTAATATCATTTACTGGTTACTTCTACTTTAATAGATTAAATATCTTTTACTTCTTGACTTTCACTTGATGCTATTAAAAGTATTATACTGCTCCTTTTTAACTATTACTATCTTTCTTTGATTACTATAACTTTCTTAATTACTCATTTCGTTGCTTTATGTACACTTCATCGGTTATTGTTTATTTTCTAACTTATTGCATATATTAGATTTATATTTAAATTACTATTATTATCTCTACTTACAATACTTTGGCTTATACTTCAGGATTTCTGCATTTTAATGCGTTAGAATTACTTCTTCCCCAAAAAAACGTTAACATAATAATTTTTCATAACTTATCTAAAAGAAGACTTGTGTCATGCTTGGAATTACAAGGAATTAAATTTTCTGTTATTATTGAAATAGATGGTACAAAATATGGTAAATATCACTATTTTGTACATCTCTTTCTTTGGTGCATATTCCTTGTTATTTCAAATGATACATTTTTATTCATAATTATAAAACTGGATAATTTATAGAAATTTACATTGCAACACACTTCATTTCAATGAATTAAAATACTACTTAAATCTCAATCCAAATTATAATAACCTCCAATTCATGCTTATTAACATATATCATTCAACAAAAAAATCAGGAATTATTATACAATATTATAAATTTAGGGACTACTATCACCCTTCCATTCTAGGTTCATGTATATGCAATATTTAATCCAAGTTAACAATTCACAGGATATGTAAGCAAGATTCTCAAATTCATTACATGTGTATTTAAGCCTACAACTCCAAAATTACTTTCAAGCATACAAGGAATAGATTTACAACGATATAAATCCAATATTGTATAAAAAATATACAATTTCCCACTCACCTCTAAGCTTCTAAATCTTCAGATCTAAATACTGTTATTCCTATATGACTCTCATTTCTTCCTATCGAAATATGTACCGAATGCATATACATATTTATTTGAAATTTAGCTCCGAGAAGAGATTTGAATTTAACTTGGATTTGGATTTACAATTTACCTTTGCTTTAGCGATTCGATTGGATCCTGTTTTTCTTCTCTATTATTCTTCGCTATTCTCCACTTATATGTGTGTGTGTGTGTGTGTGTGTGTATTATTAATTTATATAGATTTTTGAATTTGTGGAGAGAAAAAATGGTGGGGCTTCACTATTGCTTCGAAAAATACGAGAAGAAAAGTGAGGGACTAGGCCTTTATTTATAAGAGTTCGAAATATGCCAACCGTTAGATTAGATTATATTAAATCTAGGTTGTTCGGTCTAGGTTCAAAACACAGCCGCTAGCCTATCAGCGGTCGACCGGTTGCCTATTTATGTTAAAGGGTAATTTGTTTCCTATTATATTTTACACCGTTTGTAGCAATCTAATTTGATGTTGCTTAGATATTAAGTAACTGCCAGCATTAATTAACATTAGTTAACTATATTGATTTCCTTAATTACATATATAATTATTTTCAAGCCGAAATCTTTAAACGTTAATAACGTTTTCATTTGAACTTCAATTGTCAAACTTTATATATGAAAATTGATTAGAATTTTGCCACAAACACAGCGGTGCAAGTTTTGTAGCCAAATTCCGACATTTGTGAAAATTCCACTTTCAGCTTTACTAATTATTTATTAATTCCTTTTAAATTAATTATTGTTCCATTTATGGGGTGTTACAAGTAATTGCACATTAATTGTCAAATTAATTCTCTCTAATACTAATTGAATTAATTAATTATCTTTAATCGACATATTTATTCAGTTCTAATTAAATTACTAAATACTAAAGAATGAATAATATAAACATTTAAAATATTAACAAATAAATAATAAATATGTTATCAGGTTTTCAAATCAATTAATTCACATGTACTTCAGTGGATTTATAAAAATAATCTATTTTTTTAAGCTAAGCCTTTAGGTTAAAAACTAAAAGCATAAAAAAACTAAATCTAACATTATTTTATGAAATTGAATGCATAAATGAGAATTAATAGTTTCACAACTTGACCTGCTAAGTTTTATCATTCAAGTTAATAAAATATTTTAGTATATTAGCTTTTGAAAGAAAAGTGACTTGTCAACTATGTATCTTCCAACTATGATGATTCCAACCATTGAACATAATTCTGGTTTGTTAGAAAATGTGCAAATAATATGAGTAGGAACAACAACATGATTTATTAAAGATAAATTTTGAGAATGTGCAATTAAGTAGAACTAAAAAGCTAATATGATAGAAAAAGTATGTTATGTATGGGTGTTGTATATGAAAATAAGAATGTTGCAAGGAGAAACATATGAAATAAAGAGCTAATCATAATTTTGACACTACTAAATGATAACTGAATTAGAAAATATTATTGTAACTTAAAATGTTATATATTCTAATATATAGCATAACATAGCATGATAAATGTACGAAGAACATAAACCTTGTGTTAGCTAATTTTTGGAACAGCCTAATAATTTTTTCCTCTAATTCAAACATACATATAGACGTAATAAATAAAACAATACAAAAATTAGCATAATTCAGAGTGAAATAATGTATCACCATAAAATTCACTTCTCGAAACACATAAAAATACTAATTTTAAGGAATTACTTATGGAAATAATTATGAGGAATTAATTGATGATAGTTTAATTCTATAACGGCAAATTCTATTCATACACCATAAATTATTTTACTTACACCATAAACTTTTAAATAAAACTTTAAACTAAAATGCCCTTATTAAAAAAATAATCAATATTAAAGAATAGAAATGGTATACAATCCTCTTTATCTGCATTGTGTATAGTTAATATAACTTTTTCATAAAGTAACTAAAATTACAGTACATCATTGATTGAGTTACATTTAAAAAAAATTGGGGTATTAAAGTATATTCATATCATTTTAATATGTATCTATGCATAGTTAATTTCAACATTTTTCACTTTAATTACATTTTAAAATTAACTACTAAAATTGGTATGATTAAGAGTACTGAATTCTAAAATCTTTCATTTAAATCAAATCAAGTTTAACAAATTAATATTTTAATGTTTTAATATTCAAAAATTAAATTCAATTTACTATATATAAATAACTAAATATTTAGAATTCCATTTAAAGTATATGAATCTACAATATGCAAAAGTTAATTTGAGGAATTTTGAAATTAGGGCTCTTTAGTTTGATTAAC
Organism: Allium fistulosum; assembly: GCA_030737815.1. NCBI lineage: Eukaryota > Viridiplantae > Streptophyta > Magnoliopsida > Asparagales > Amaryllidaceae > Allium > Allium fistulosum. The sequence goes on along the minus strand of CM060907.1, from coordinate 635,226,551 downwards.
GCATGAGAAAGAGTTAGAAAATGAGATAAATTCTTCATTTTATTCCAAAAGAGGATGGTTCTGTAATATTTATGGTGCATACTAAGTAAAAAGTGGTGCATATTACTTCAGAAATATTTTTGGTATATGTATAGTAATTTTCAATGTATAAATAGAATCTGCCATCTAATAATATATTGGTATTAAAGAGAATTAATATGTAACTAATTTTCTCATTAAATTGAATTACAGTAATTAATCGGTTCTTTTATTACTTTCAATTCATACCAGTCAATATCAAAAGCAATTAATTTGTTTTAGCAATTGCATGGTAATAATATTTGATATTATCCTACTTATTTTAAAATATAGCTTGACTGTAATAATTATAAATAATTACATATTCAATGTATAATTATGAAAACAAACTTCATAAAATATCACAGATGATTTCCTTATTGTTCCATAATATTAATAAGAATTTAGTGGAAACCATGATTATGAGGTTTTTGTGAACATTTCATAGTATATTAAACATCACAGTATAAAAATATATAAAATGTAGATTGGTTAAGAAGGATAATACCAAAATTTACAAAAAATAAGTTCAAGTGATTATGACTACAAAAGGAATTTCAAAAAATTAAGTTTGTAATACACATAGTTAAAACTAAACTTTGAACAAAATTTTAAAGTTGCCTACTAAAGATGGTACAAAAATGTTGCGTGTGCATTTATATTTTTTCCCTAGACTATTCTACGGTAGCTATTTTTTATATATTCGTTTAATTTAAGTATTTTTTTGAGTATACTAAGGAGAGCCCGGGGGACCGGTAAACTCCTGAGGGGAATTAAGTTGTGCCCGTCCGCTTCAACTCATAGCACCTATAACCATTAGGTACTATTTTTTGCGAGAATGTGTGTAAAGAAGGACTCGGACCTGGGTCTATTACCAGACCTAAGCACCCCTTTTTCATTGTGCCACACCTACGAGAATGTGTGCAAGGCAGGACTTAAACTTGATTTTTCTTATATAGAACAAATTAAGTTGTATTGTTACCTATATGTTAAGAATCACAATAGTTCTCCACAAAATAAATAAAAGAAACCAAAGTCATAATTTTCAACAAAAAAAAAATCAAATGAAAATGGATTTTGATACATGAGTGTTAAAAACTAATTCAACTTTATATATAATAATTTTTCAGAACAATTAAATATTCTAAGTTGTTTATGCAATTAATAAATCCAATAAACTCTTGAAAAATAATAAAGAAACCCATATTCATAAGGATAATAATCAAAACAAAAGTTAGAGAAAACCAGAATTTGGTCAGAAAATTCGAATCAGAGACCGAAGTCATTAATTTAGGACAACAACAACAAATTCAAACTCAAAATTAAAGAAAAATAGGTAATAAAATAAAATTGTAATTGTTAATTCGAGCTCGTTGCCCCAATAAGCCAAGGTTATTGGTAGGTTTTAAATATAATTTTTATAAAAATCCAAAACTTAAATGAACTAAGCAAAAAAACAACCACTACAGAATATCAATAGAATCAAAAATAATGATGGAGTAAACAAAGGTAAAGAATTACTAATGACTTCAATCAAATTATAGTCATGCTAATATAGTTATGATATCAATACATAAATTGTTTGGAAAGGAACTTGTTATCCTGCCTTTTGGCAAGGTCGTGATACCAAGGACTCGACTAGAGAATGAAGACAATCTGCTCCGGAGATCGGTTATCTGCAAGTTCACGATGGATATAGGCAAACTTGGTCCGAGTTCGGATTGGGCCACAATTAACATGACATGACAACCAGAGCTATGCAAAGTAACATTCCAAATTTCAGGTCAATCGAAGTTTGTATGCTCAAGCTATGGAACGATCAAGATCCATGAGAAACATGCCAATCTCATATCCGTCATTCGTATCCATCATCTCGCATCAATCAGCATTGATACGAAATGAACGTAACTCAAGCACTCGGCATCCATCGTATCCATATGGTTCAAACTCATAACGTTGGACTTCGGAACTTCACTTATCCTGCAACTGCACTTTTCGTATCGATCACCTACTTGATCGATACGAAGAGCAAAGCCTACGATCGATACGAAGGTGGAAGCAAAGCATCGATACGGAAAGGAAGAAGTGGATGGTGTAACGACCCGGAATTTTCGATCCCAAAAATACCAGATAGTTAGGAAAAGAAGAAAGAGATAGAAGAAGAAACAGAAAATAAAACATAGAATCTCACATTCGCAGCGGATCAAAATATAATATCAAATAATAGCAGTTTACAAAAGAATACTATATCTGTCAATTTGCATTTATAATACATCAGAGTTACTCTCATACACAACACTGAGTATATACAAATCAAATATATCTCAGATAAACAGAAATAATAGTCACAGCGGAAACACTCCATACGTCCTGCCATCCAGCTCATCTCCTAAGCTCCAGAACGTCCTTACCTGAAAATCTGTAATACTCGGTCTGACCCAAGCATTACCATAAAGTAACACCCGAGTCAGGTTGGAAACCAGCGTGAGTAAACCCATATAGCTTGAAATACTAAGTTATAAAACTTCTTTGAAACTAAGGTAACTCGTACCTCACTACGAGTTCTTATCTTATTATAGTCAAACACTTATTTCACAAAATAATATATAAGTACCGTTACTTAGTTTCAATAGTCCAGATTTCCCAATTTATTCCATTCCAGCCTATTTGATTTACCAATCAAATCCATAAAGAACTATTGTTGATTTCAAATCGAAGTGGGTTCGGGTATTTACTAATACCCGGCTCCGGTCTCTTCGAATACAAAATCATCTAAACCTAAAATTTCAAGTGAAATACAATTCATATTTCAAATACAAGATGTCATTTATTTTTATTTTTACATAGTAATTCATCAACAATAGATAACTATACTATCATTGTTTCCAAACATATCATATCAGAATACATTTCATACTAAAGGTATCAACCAATTCATAATTCAAGGTAATTACAACATTCAATCATTCATAAGCAAGATTTACCACTTCAAAAATTAATTTAATTACTGATCTCAATCACTTAAATTACCTTTGCTTAACATTAATAAATTTCAAATCAATTAATAAATCATGTCTCAATTATCCATCTTAATTAATCACCTTGGATTAATTATCCTTTCATTATATTAAATAATAGCCTTTAGCTAATAGTACAAATTAATTAACCTTTACCCGTTTAATATTAATTACATTAGTTAGTAACCCTTAATTACCCTTTATCTAGTAGTCTACCTTTAACTACCCTCATTACGTAATTAACCCATTGGTTAATTAATTATGCCTTTGAAATCTTGGAAAACTTTAATTAGCTTATTAATAAAATTAAACAAATTCCCTATTCGAAACTTAGTTATTTCCAACATCTCATTACAATTTGGTATTTCAAAATGTTTTTATATGTGAAACATGATATAATTCATTCTTTAAACTTAATTAAAGTTATTTACCTTTTAAATAATTAATTAAATCTTGATTCAAATTTTAACTGAACTGTTTCAAGGAAGTTCTTCCTTTATATAGTAAAAATCATGTTTACCATTTTGTTATTAAAACTTAACAACGTTACATTCCGGCAAAGCAATGAAAACCCTGAGCAAAACGCTGAAAGACTCGAGCCACATCAGCCAGATACTCGAGTCTCCTTAACTTCGAGTCGAACCCGATAAAAACTCAAGAAAACTTCGACCAACCTCTTCTTTCCCAAACCCAAAACTCCAGTTGCACACGTCGTCCACCGTGGACAGGCACGCCGCTCCGGCCAGCTCCGACCTATTGCTGAGCCTACCTACCTATCGTCGATCACCACGACAACCTCTCCAGCCTCCAGGTCCGATGGAAACAAAGTGAACATGAAAACGAGCTATTCAAGCAAACTAAGAAAAACATCGATCGACCAACTCCTTGCCTCCGACGAACCATGCCATGAGCAACCCCGTCGATCACCCTTAACCATGCCACGAACTCCAGCTCCTCTTTCCCCCTCATGTGCACCATTCCGATCCACTGTCCTCATCGTTCCAGCCTCACAAACGTCGATGACCCCATTCCTCTCCAAAACCCTACTTCCTCCCCTACCGGTCGCCATAGCTAACGGAAAAATCCAATCCCATTTTTCCCAAAATACATAACCCCTAAACTTGCTTCGACCAAAATCTGATCATCCAAAAGTTCGTCGATCGCCGGGAAATGGTCGAAATCCGTTTCCCAATCAACTTCAAACTGCTCTTAAAATTCCAAACTAAAAATCTTCATTTTAGTTTTAAAAATCATTAATTACGGTAAGCGTTCAAGATATAAACTTGAATTAGCTTTTTGTAACACTCAAATTTATCCAATTAGTACTTGATGCCTATAAACAAATTTCCAGAAGTATGTTCTGCAACATGGTTTAATCAACTTCTAAAAATCTTGATTTAGGTTTAACATCTTGTTTTGTTGAGAAATCAATGCTTAACAGTGATTTAATAAAAATAAAATTTGAGTTTGAATGAAAATCAACTCTGTAACAAATAGCAGAGAAGAACAGCATATTCAATATTCACAGAACAACTGTATATAAACACAAATCCATATCAAAACACATACACACCACATAGTCAATGAATCATCTTCTCTATTTTAATTAAGCTTAAACTTGTAAATTCTATGTTTACTCACATTCATTTAAAGCATAAAACACATTCAACTTAAAAGGAGTAGTTTACTCATTTTTGAAATAGGGTTGGAACAGAGAGCAATTTGTTGTATAAAGGCTGGGGTTTGAATTCCTGTAAGTCCTCTCTGCCTTGTTGAACTTGTTTGAGTTTGTAAATGATGATGTTTATTTCCAGATACAAGCATATTTCAGATCTTACATACTTGTTTATATTTTCAGTACTTAGATTATGATAAAACTAGGTTATTTTGTTTTAATCCAAGTGTTAACAATGAATAAGTAAAAGCTATGAATTTTGGTACATTAGTAAACACTAAAACCTGGAAAACAGAGGTATGTTGACATGCACAGTTCAAAACAGAAGCATACACACAACTTTTATACTTGTATTTATAAACATATGCAAAGCACTTCAACACAGCAATCCACATGAAACTACTATAATTTACTTAAGCTTTTATATAGATGTTTACTCATAGCCCTTTCAACTAAAAAAACAAAGGAGGCTGGGTTAGGTTACTCACCGAGAAGATGAAACAAAGATGCTTTAAAAATCAAGCTTTTATAAACAGAGGGCCATTGAACAAATGCTTGAACTACTTTAAAGCTTGCTGTTTGATTTCAAATGAGTTGAAGTTATTGATGAGTTGATTCTTGTTGTTGTTGATCAGCAGCTTTGATCTGATAATCCTTTAATTTCAGGTTCGCTATATTATAATTTTTTATTTTTTTATTTTATAATACTCAGACTCTTTATTGAAGAACGAAATGAATTAAGGGAATTATATATAAAAGAAGATTGTGTGAAGGCTTGAATTGTTTGTACAAGATAGAATTGTACTGATAGATTTCTTTTTTTCCACCTTGTTCAGAGATTTTCTTTGTTAGGGAGGCTGATATGGTACAAATCTGTGTGCTACATTAATGATATTGCCACTTCCTTCTTTTTGTTTTTCATGTGTACATACTTAAATATATGGCTTCTTATGCAAGTCTACATAGATAATATATTTATATTACTTGTTTATTTTCAAGTTTACATACTTGCAGGTGAATATATGTTAATCTTTCCTCTTGTTTTGTCTTATACTTGTAATATAAATGAAGTTCTACATTCTGATGTTAGAATTTGTCTAATATGTTTTACTTAAATATTTATTTCTTGTATATTGTTTCTTTTGTCTTATTTTATTTCATAATTACATGTATTCCAATTATGTATATTTTTTTCTAGAATTATCTTATGTATGTTTATTTCATTCCTATGTTTACATTAATAGTTATTTCTATGATAATAAATTGCATTTTATTTATTTAAATTAAATATTCATTAAAATAATACTGCCAAAAATTCCGGGATGTCACATCCCTCCCCCCTTAAAACTTTTCGTCCTCGAAAAGGAACGAAGCCATAATTTATGAAGATGCTTAAAATCAGATAAATATTCTTTGATCGTTTTAAAACACTTTTTAATATCTATATACTATTATTCCAAAGTCGTTTTTATAAAAATACCGTTATAACTCGATGTTTCAACAAGTCCATCCTCATTCTCATAGAGATTCGGTCATACGTTGATCAGGCGTAGAACTGAAAATCTATAAGTACTTAGCAGACCTATTTTCAACACCCAGCGAAAATATTCTGAAAAATAATTTTATTGAAAATATAGAAAACAGTTTTGAAAATAGATAAAATATCTTTGGTGAGAATGCTCTGGGAATCATCACACCCATCCATGGTCGCAGTTACATCCTGGTTACGTTGCCATCGTAGCAAAAGTTCATGTAACTGATTACACCATGGAACCCACAACAGATCGCAGTTACATTCCAGGGTTACGTTGCCGTCACAGCAAAAGTCCATGTAACTGCAGGCTCTCTGCGGCCTCTCGATTACGCTGTCAAAATGAAACTTCTCCACTTCCACATAGGTCGCAGTCTACCGATGTAAAATCAAACATAGACTGTTGGCTCTCAGCGGCACACACGACTTTCGCTATGTTACCATACTGTCGCAGTCTACCGATATAAAATCAAACGTAGACTGTTGGCTCTCATCGCCACACGCGACTTTCGCTATGGTCTGCAGTAGATCGTAGTGACATCGAATTACACTGTCGTCACAGCATAACCCAAATGCCCCTGTAGGCACCAGCCCCTCGACTTTTGCTACAAAATAATCCTCAGGAACTAGTTTTGTCCGGACTCCTCACAGGATCAACTTTAGAACCTCCCCCTTAGAGGCTCAAGGCAGTACCACCCTGTGGCACTCCTGAGAAGTTCATTTCAAGGGAGCGCCTTTTTCCCTAGAGCCAATCTCAAAGCACTTTATACTATACACATATAGTATTTTCTAAATCATACACCAGTACGAATTTCATATAAGTGCCTTTACACAAAAATCAATTCCCAAAATCGATAATTCACAAATCAGGCTTTTCCAAATCCCAATATTGATTTTATCCAAAAATCAAAAGCCCTTTTTCCAAATCCAAAGGTTCCCAAAACCTTTTCTCAAAACATTTCCATAAAATCCTTTATATATATATATATATAATAATAATCTTGGAAAATCTTTAAATCAATTTATACTTGTATAAATGTACTTTTATACTTCAAAAATCTTTTTCTTCTGGCAATCGATTTAACAAGGGAAGTTTTCCATATATAAGAAAGATATATAACTTTGTTTAGTCCAAAACAATATTCAAATTTTGATTACTCTTTTGTAATGTCATTCACCATATTGCTTACTTTCATAAAGTAAATTTCAATCATAGAAATATTCAATTCCCACTTTACTTCATCATATATTTCATAAAATATATTTTCAATTTCAAAAATCATTTTACAGTTCTTATCCATAAATTTCCAATACCAATTTCATCCCAACCCGTACGATGTATACATATCATCCGTACGCTATATCAATCTGATCGCTCACTCGATCACACAATTTCACTTCCGAACTAGTATTGTCCACCCGACTTCCTAGTGCGGACTCAGATCTGGTTTCTTGATCTAAAACCGTCATTCTCCTTGCATAGTCACAACTATGATAGAGAATATCCAGAACCAATCAGAAATCCATATCCAGGTTCGTCGTCGAAAATCGAGCGAAAAATCCCAACTCGGATTGATAATACTATCTCGAAATTCTGTGCTCGAATCTGGATCAAATCACTATGCGGATAGAATAGTATACGTACATCTTACGTATTTATTCTCATTGATTATTAGCCGAATCAATTCTCTTTCTATTCACCTTCACTTTAGTTTTATTCGCTTATTCACATTTACCTTAATCCTCATTTGGATTATCACTTCAATCCTTATCTCAGTTGGGTATTTAATCAATAATAGTTTGAACTCCAACCAGATTATATTTAGAAAATAGCTTGAAAATTTAAAATTAGATAAGTAGTTGAAAAATAATTTTTAGTTCGTAAAATAGCTGTAAAATAGTTAACTAATTGTAAAATAATTAGAGAATAGTTAAAAAATTATAGAAATTTTAGATAATTGCAAAATAGTTGTAAAATAGTAACTAATTTGTGAAATAGTTGAAAAATAGTAATTAGTTTTAGGAAACAGTTGAAAAACAGTAATTAGCTTATAAACAGCTACAAAATAGTCAAATAACTACAAAAGTGGTTATAAAATAAGTATAAAATAATTTTGGGTTTAATAAGAAAGGTTGTATACATTAAATAGCTTGGAAAAATAAGTTTATATTAAAATAGTCCAGAGTCAAAACTGTTCGCTTCCCCAACAATCCAATTTAAATTTCCACTTCCATTTAAGTTGACCCAATTCCAATTTAAATAATCCTCAATTTCCATTGAAATTGATTTAACCCCACTTCAAGTTGGATCAATCCTGATTTCTTTCTCAATCTAAATCAAATTCCATTTGATTTTAAACCTATTCAACTTTAATCATAATTTCAAATTATTCCAATCAATTTTAGACTATTATCGATTGAACCCTCTTCAATTTCAAATCATTTCAATTTAATCCAATCCAAAATTCCCATTTAAATTTTTAAACTTGTACACCTTCAATCTCAAATCCAATTAGTTCAAATCAGATTCAATTTGAACTAATTCAATCTCAATCTCAATTTTAAAACATCTCGAATTATATAAATTCGAGTTAAATTCTCAAAGGTTGGTTTAACTTTTTAAACCAAATTAACTTTTATTTTTACATCAATAACCCAAATTTTTAAACAATTTAATTTTGAGTCAAATTCTCAAAATTCCATTTTTAAATTTTCTCTACTTAACTTTTTCAGAGTCCAAATAAGAGTTCAAAACAATTTTATTTTAAAATTTTAATTTATTACCCAATTTTATCTTCTAGTTTGAAACCAGTTCTTAAACAAGTTTAATTTCCTCTTTATTCCAACAATGGATGTATTACCACACTTCATTTCTTATTCATTTAAACAAATCCAATTCTTAATTTAAAGATTTTTAACAACAATAGGATGATATCATCCAATTTATTTAAAAACATCCATTCAGTTTCAATTTCCATTTCCAGATCTCAAACCATTTTAAGATCACACAAACTTTCCATTCAAATCAACTATTTAACTTTCCAAGTTAAATCCCAATTTCATTTTGGAATTTCCAATCCAAGTTGTTTGTTAACTTATTTAACTTTTCCAAAGTTAAATTTAATTCATTCCTCCAGTCAACCTTACTCCCATTTGAATTTAACATTTAAAATTTTAAACTTCACAATCTAGATCATCTTCAGTTCCAATTTATATGTCATACTTGCCTAAATGTTTTACTTCCCTAAAATATTTCATTTTGCTACTCATTAATACACATTTTATTATTAAACACAAAAATCATTTATATTAATATTCAAGATTATCATATCTGGAAACCAATTCATTGTTATCTTATTTTGAAACCTTTCCCCAAATTCAAGATCAAATTTCAGTTTGAAACCATTTCAACTTCCTTTATTTAATTTCAGTTTGGCTGTATTTCTATTACCACTTAATTCTCATTATTTTATTTTTTTAATTAATACTTCAACCAATTACCTTAATATATTAGAAAACTATTGCTCAATAAACTTATATAAGATTCATTTACTTTCGAAACCATTATGAAATCTTTATATAAGCAAATAACAAGTACGTTCTCTCATATATATTATATTCAACTCATTCTAGGGTACTATTGACCCTATTTTTAGATGAGTACACCCGCCAGAGCCAAGGTTCTCGCTTAACCTTCCAGCTTTGATACCAACTGTAACGACCCGGAATTTTCGATCCCGAAAATTCTAGATAGTTAGGAAAAGAAGAAAGAGATAGAAGAAGAAACAGAAAATAAAACACAGAATCTCACATTCGCAGCGGAGCAAAATATAATAACAAAATAATAGCAGTTTACAAAAGAATACTATATCTGTCAATTTGCATTTATAATACATCAGAGTTACTCTCATACACAACACTGAGTATATACAAATCAAATATATCTCAGATAAACAGAAATAATAGTCACAGCGGAAACACTCCATACGTCCTGCCATCCAGCTCATCTCCTAAGCTCCAGAACGTCCTTACCTGAAAATCTGTAATACTCGGTCTGACCCGAGCATTACCATAAAGTAACACCCGAGTCAGGCTAGAAACCAGCGTGAGTAAACCCATATAGCTTGAAATACTAAGTTATAAAACTTCTTTGAAACTAGGGTAACTCGTACCTCACTACGAGTTATTATCTTATTATAGTCAAACACTTATTTCACAAAATAATATATAAGTACCGTTACTTAGTTTCAATAGTCCAGATTTCCCAATTTATTCCATTCCAGCCTATTTGATTTACCAATCAAATCCATAAAGAACTATTGTTGATTTCAAATCGAAGTGGGTTCGAGTATTTACTAATACCCGACTCCGGTCTCTTCGAATACAAAATCATCTAAACCTAAAATTTCAAGTGAAATACAATTCATATTTCAAATACAAGATGTCATTTATTTTTATTTTTACATAGTAATTCATCAACAATAGATAACTATACTATCATTGTCTATCCAAACATATCATATCAGAATACATTTCATACTAAAGGTATCAACCAATTCATAATTCAAGGTAATTACAACATTCAATCATTCATAAGCAAGATTTATCACTTCAAAAATTAATTTAATTACTGACCTCAATCACTTAAATTACCTTTGCTTAACATTAATAAATTTCAAATCAATTAATAAATCATGTCTCAATTATCCATCTTAATTAATCACCTTGGATTAATTATCCTTTTATTATATTAAATAATAGCTTTTAGCTAATAGTACAAATTAATTAACCTTTACCCGTTTAATATTAATTACATTAGTTAGTAACCCTTAATTACCCTTTATCTAGTAGTCTACCTTTAACTACCCTCATTACGTAATTAACCCATTGGTTAATTAATTATGCCTTTGAAATCTTGGAAAACTTTAATTAGCTTATTAATAAAATTAAACAAATTCCCTATTCGAAACTTAGTTATTTCCAACATCTCATTACAATTTGGTATTTCAAAATGTTTTTATATGTGAAACATGATATAATTCATTCTTTAAACTTAATTAAAGTTATTTACCTTTTAAATAATTAATTAAATCTTGATTCAAATTTTCACTGAACTGTTTCAAGGAAGTTCTTCCTTTATATAGTAAAAATCATGTTTACCATTTTGTTATTAAAACTTAACAACGTTACATTCCGGCAAAGCAATGAAAACCCTGAGCAAAACGCTGAAAGACCCAAGCCACATCAGCCAGATACTCGAGTCTCCTTAACTTCGAGTCGAACCCGATAAAAACTCAAGAAAACTTCGACCAACCTCTTCTTTCCCAAACCCAAAACTCCAGTTGCACACGTCGTCCACCGTGCACATGCACGCCACTCCGGCCAGCTCCGACCTATTGCTGAGCCTACCCACCTATCGTCGATCACCACGACAACCTCTCCAGCCTCCAGGTCCGATGGAAACAAAGTGAACATGAAAACGAGCTATTCAAGCAAACTAAGAAAAACATCGATCGACCAACTCCTTGCCTCCGACGAACCATGCCATGAGCAACCCCGCCGATCACCCTTAACCATGCCACGAACTCCAGCTCCTCTTTCCCCCTCATGTGCACCATTCTGATCCACTGTCCTCATCGTTCCAGCCTCACAAACGTCGATGACCCCATTCCTCTCCAAAACCCTACTTCCTCCCCTACCGGTCACCATAGCTAACGGAAAAATTTAATCCCATTTTTCCCAAAATACATAACCCCTAAACTTGCTTAGACCAAAATCTGATCATCCAAAAGTTCGTCGATCGCCGGGAAATGGTCGAAATCCGTTTCCCAATCAACTTCAAACTGCTCTTAAAATTCCAAACTAAAAATCTTCATTTTAGTTTTAAAAATCATTAATTACGGTAAGCATTCAAGATATAAACTTGAATTAGATTTTTGTAACACTCAAATTTATCCAATTAGTACTTGATTGCCTATAAACAAATTTCCAGAAGTATGTTCTGCAACATGGTTTAATCAACTTCTAAAAATCTTGATTTAGGTTTAACATATTGTTTTGTTGAGAAATCAATGCTTAACAGTGATTTAATAAAAATAAAATTTGAGTTTGAATGAAAATCAACTCTGTAACAAATAGCAGAGAAGAACAGCATATTCAATATTCATAGAACAACTGTATATAAACACAAATCCATATCAAAACACATACACACCACATAGTCAATGAATCATCTTCTCTGTTTTAATTAAGCTTAAACTTTTAAATTCTATGTTTACTCACATTCATTTAAAGCATAAAAGACATTCAACTTAAAAGGAGTAGTTTACTCATTTTTGAAATAGGGTTGGAACAGAGAGCAATTTGTTGTATAAAGGCTGGGGTTTGAATTCCTGTAAGTCCTCTCTGCCTTGTTGAACTTGTTTGAGTTTGTAAATGATGATGTTTATTTCCAGATACAAGCATATTTCAGATCTTACATACTTGTTTATATTTTCAGTACTTAGATTATGATAAAACTAGGTTATTTTGTTTTAATCCAAGTGTTAACAATGAATAAGTAAAAGCTATGAATTTTGGTACATTAATAAACACTAAAACCTGGAAATCAGAGGTATGTTGACATGCATAGTTCAAAACAGAAGCATACACACAACTTTTATACTTGTATTTATAAACATATGCAAAGCACTTCAACACAGAAATCCACATGAAACTACTATAATTTACTTAAGCTTTTATATAGATGTTTACTCATAGCCCTTTCAACTAAAAAAACAGAGGAGGCTGGGTTAGGTTACTCACCGAGAAGATTAAACAAAGATGCTTTAAAAATCAAGCTTTTATAAACAGAGGGCCATTGAACAAATGCTTGAACTACTTTAAAGCTTGCTGTTTGATTTCAAATGAGTTGAAGTTATTGATGAGTTGATTCTTGTTGTTGTTGATCAGCAGCTTTGATCTGATAATCCTTTAATTTCAGGTTTGCTATATTATAATTTTTTTATTTTTTTATTTTATAATACTCAGACTCTTTATTGAAGAATGAAATGAATTAAGGGAATTATATATAAAAGAAGATTGTGTGCAGGCTTGAATTGTTTGTACAAGATAGAATTGTACTGATAGATTTCTTTTTTTCCACCTTGTTCAGAGATTTTCTTTGTTAGGGAGGCTGATATGGTACAAATCTGTGTGCTACATTAATGATATTGTCACTTCCTTCTTTTTGTTTTTCATGTGTACATACTTAAATATATGGCTTCTTATGCATGTCTACATAGATAATATATTTATGTTACTTGTTTATTTTCAAGTTTACGTACTTGCAGGTGAATATATGTTAATCTTTCCTCTTGTTTTGTCTTATACTTGTAATATAAATGAAGTTCTACATTTTGATGTTAGAATTTGTCTAATATGTTTTACTTAAATATTTATTTCTTGTATATTGTTTCTTTTGTCTTATTTTATTTCATAATTACATGTATTCCAATTATGTATATTTTTTTCTAGAATTATCTTATGTATGTTTATTTCATTCCTATGTTTACATTAATATTTATTTCTAAGATAATAAATTGCATTTTATTTATTTAAATTAAATATTCATTAAAATAATACTGCCAAAAATTCTGGGATGTCACAGATGGATACGAACGAAGCAAGCCGCATATCTGAAGCTCCGAAAGAAGCGATTAACTCGAAAGAAGTGGTCTCACCACTATCCACAAATCATGGATCTCCACAAAACGCGCATACCACGTCATCGATACGAAGGTATCGATACGAGGGCTTCAGCCACTTCATATTTGCAACCTTGATCGATCAATAACTCCACAACCACAACTCCACATGCAATGAGATTTTCATAGCAAGTTGCACAATATATAGAGGACATCCATAATCGATCGCAACTCAATTGGATCCATTTGTGATCGATACAAACTCACTATGGATCGATCCAGGGTCGATCCCAAATGACTCCAGATAGATCATGTGGGCCCACCTCAGCCTGAGAAAGAGTATTCCGAGACCTAAGGCAGATTTTTCGAGCTCCACACCTATAAATAGCACCTCCATTACAACTAAAAAGGGACTTTTATGTTTCTACTTTAGTTGAACTCCATTGTAATTCAAGTGTTAGCTATTGTACTGTTGTAACTCAGTTTCTAATCAGCAATAAACATCAAAACCTTCAATGTGGACCTAGGCAATAACGCCGAACCACTATAAATTCTTGTTTTCTTTCTATTGTTACTTATTTTCTTAGTGTGATTGTTAGATTAGCCTCATTTTTTATTTTACTTCTTCATTATAATCTCTTCAATTACATCCGACGAGTGTTGTGCCCATTTTTGGTACAAACACTTTGGTGCTTTCACTGAGAAGGGAAGATTCTCAACTCTATTCGGATCCCTTTTCTGCTACTAGATTGCATAAATCCCGAAAGAGATCTAGATCTATCTTCCAGTGGTTCCTTCTATGCTATTCAGATTGTTCCAGATCTAAGAAGGACTACATTCAACATGGTGTGTACTACCAGAACCGCTTCCAACGCTGCTGATCTAGAAGGAAGGGATAGGCAAAATCCCACATAGCTAACTACTACAAGCCAAACACAACCTGGAGCTCCAGATCCATCCGGTCCAGTAACTAGAGAGGAATACCAAACTCTCATGCATGAGCTCACTCAAAGTCGTCAAGAGCTCACTCAATAGATCCGTGCCAACACGGAACTTATGAACTGGCCGAATGAAGAAAGGCGAGGGAGATCTAGAAGGGAGCATACCTCTTATTCTTTATATGAAAGCTCGGCGTCTTTTGACTTCTATCACAGATCTATATGCCGCTGATTAGATGAGAACTATGTAGAAGCCTCTGGGCACCCACATGATGTGAACCCTGGATAGACGGGGATAGGTCCTTATACAGGGCATGAAGCTGCACCCTCCTCCCAAGGAGGGACACTTCCTCACAACATTGCTTATGACAATGCAACTGCTGCTATAGATCTGGTTGCTGGGATCCAGAACCAACCAGATCCAGCCCCTCGTCACCACACTCATGCCCAGGATCCTCACTTCCATGGAGCCCGGGAGCCAAAGAGGCATGGAACAGACTGTAGACAGCGACCGGACCATTCCCGTAACAAGGAACCCGACCATGCCTTGGCCTCGAATCTCCATATGCCTGATATTCCAACTACGATATGTTAGATGATTAGAGAAAGTCAAGGACTCACAAATGATGATTAGGGAATTTTTGGAAGTCACGCCCCGTTCACCAATGACATTTTACATGCGGAGCCACCCCGTCGATTCAGGATGCCTAACTTGCCATTGTATAAAGGAAATTAGGATCCCAACCAACATATTCTGAAATATGAATGGCTCATGAACGACGCTTGAGCTAACGATGCGGTTAAGTGTAGAAGCTTCTCTATCTCCTTAGGGGGCATTATGACTACGTGGTTCACCCGTTTACCACCAAGATCTATTTCATGTTTTGACCAGTTAACTACTAAGTTTGTTGAGCAGTTCTATATGCATGTTGCAAGACCGAAGGATGTTAATACCTTGTCCAGTGTTACTCAAGCTCCAAGAGAGACCCTTACGCATTATCTGGAAAGGTTCCACGCTACTTGTGTCGATGTCAGCAATCCCAACGACAACTTTATTCTGATGCATTGACTAAAGGGATTGATCTTGATTCCGAGTTCGGTGATTGGTTGGCTGGGAAACCCCCCGCTTCATTGGACTGCTTCTATGCAAAGGTGGCCCAGTTTTTGAGGAGAGAAGATGCTAGACGGTCTAGGAAGCAGGACGTCACGTGGCCCAGCGGTGAAGGCATCTAGAGTAATGTTGCAGTGAAGCAGACCGGGAAGAGTTCTGACAAAGTACAGTCAAATATTGATAATAAACAAAGTCAGCAAAAGGGTGATAGAGGTCAAGGAAAGAATAGAGACCCTCATTATGGGAGACCCAGAGCTCCTATGTTCGATCGATATACTCCCTTGAACACGTCGCTAGAAAATGTTTATCTTCAAACCTGTAATACAGGGTAGTACAAGAAGCCAGCTCCAAAACCATCATCGGAGAAGCAGATTCAGACCGGGAAGTTTTGTAGATTCCATGGGTTTTATGACCATAACACCAATGAATGCCATCATTTGCAAGATATCATTGAAAGGTTGATCAGAGAAAGAAAGTTAGAGTAGTTTGTCCGAGCGCCACGGGATGGTGGTGCAGGCCCATCTAATCCCAATCGGGATCAAGGCCAGGCTAGGCCTGAGGAACCCGCGCGAACTAGCGGGAGGTTGGTAATTAATACTTTGAGTGGCGGTCCTCATCCAACTGATCGGAGTTGGAAGGAAATGGAGTCCTATGCTAGTTCGATTAGGCATGTGGACTTCGAGTGTTATAGTAGTACTGATGAAGGGGCCCCAGCAAAGCAACAGAGGATGATGATAGACGACATCGTTTTCAGAAAACGTGATGCCAATAGAGTCAAGGCCCCCACGATTGATCCATTGGTCATTTCTACCCAGATAGGTCCTGCTTGGATAAAAAGAATCTTGGTTGACAGTGGAAGTTCTGTAAATATACTCTTCAAGCATGCTTACGATCAAATGCCGATGGAAGTGAAAGATCTTAAACCATGTCAGTCGCGTATACATGGTTTCAATGGAAGTGCAACTATACCAGTCGGAATGGTGGATTTACCTGTTGAGTTAGGCGTTGGTGATCGCTGAAGAGTTCGGGTGATACAGTTTGTGGTGTTGGATATACATTCCCTATATAATGCTTTTTTAGGCCAACCGGCCCTTATGGAGTTTAGGGCAGCTATTGCCTCATGGTGTTTGACCTTGAAGTTCCCTATTGACAATGGGGTTTGGGTTATACATGGTGATTAGTCAGCTAGACGCGCATGTTATGTTGCAGAGCTGTGGGATGCGCAATGAAAAGAGAAAGGTAAGGGCGTGGAGGAATCTCTCTGCGTCTGTTTTTCGGAGGATTGACAGTTAACGCCTAGGCATAGGCTCGGGTGCCACGACCAGTTTCCTAAGGATCTTGATCCTAGAGACAACGATGATGAAGGGGAAGTCAGAGAATACCAGGCTTTCCCGATGGAGTTGACGATTGATGTTCCGATCAATGATAACGATGACTCCAGAGTGGTAAAGGTCGGATCTCAGCTCGGCCCCCAGATGAGACAGGAACTGGTCGAATTTCTCTGGGCAAACCTTGATGTATTTGCCTGGACTCATTCAGACATGTGTGGGATCTCTCCGAACATCGCGAGCCATACATTAAATATCGACCCACGGCACGTCCCGGTGAAATAGAAAAGGCGCGGTATGGATCCAGAGAGATCTGCCGCCCTGAAGGAAGAAGTGGATAAACTCAAGGCTAATGGATTTATTCGTGATGCTTTATACCCGAAATGGGTATCGAATCTAGTGCTTGTCAAAAAATCAAATGGAAAATGGTGGACATGTGTGGACAACTCAGATCTCAACAAAGCCTGCCCCAAAGACAGTTTCCCCCTTCCCAGAATTGATCAACTGGTGGATTCAACAGCCGGACATGAACTCTTATCTTTCATGGATGCATACTCCGGTTATAATCAAATCTCGATGCACCTTCCTGACCAGGAGCATACTAGCTTTATCACTAATTTAGGACTTTATTGCTAGAAGGTGATGCCGTTTGGTTTTTTTTACTTTCCCTTCAACTGACCTATTTTTGAATTTGAACTTGGATTAATTGGATCTTAAATGTTCAATGTCCCTTGAACAAATAAAAGAGTTATCTTAGTCAAATACGCTGGAGAAACTTATCAGAGGCTCGTGAACCGAATGTTTGCAAACCAGATCGAGAAGATTATGGAGGTGCACGTGGATGATATGCTCATGAAATCGTAGTTATCCAACAACCACATCGGTGATTTAGAGACGATGTTCTACTTACTCTGACAGTACAGAATGAAGCTCAATCCATTGAAGTGTCATTTCGGAGTTGCATCTGGAAAGTTCCTTGGGTATATTGTCAACGCCGGAGGAATTGAAGCTAATCCCGAAAAGATCTAGGCGATTCAGAATCTTGAAACTCCCAGAACCATCAAGCAGGTGCAAAGTCTTAATGGGAAGGTGGCAGCCTTGAGCAGATTCATTTCCAAAGCCATGGACAAGTGCATTCCCTTCTTCGATCTGACCAGAAAAGGGAATAAAATTTTGAGTGGACAGAGGAATGCGAGGGCGCATTCCATGCACTAGTGCAACATCAGGCAACACCTTCCATCTTGTCAAAGCCAGTTGATCACGAGAAGCTGTATGTCTATTTGGCGGTATCAGCAAATGCAATCAGTGCTGCATTAGTTCGTGAAGAGGATCAGATCCAACGACCGGTCTATTATATCAGCAAAAGATTGACAGGGGCCGAAAGAAACTACCCAAAGATAGAGAAGATGGCTTATTGTCTTGTTGTAGCCTCGAGAAAGCTCCGCCCATACTTCCAGGCTCATCCGATCACTGTTTACACTGACCAGTCGTTACGATGGATCTTATACCCCAAGGCGAGCTATTCAAGGACAAGTTCTGGCAGACTTCATAGCTGAATTCACCATACCGGAGGACTTTCCTAAAACTAGTGAACCTCCCAACTATATATGGAAGTTATACACCGATGGTGTATCGAATAACCGGTGCTTAGGCGCTGGAGTGGTACTCGAAACCCTAGAAGGGTGATCCGTATGCTATGCTTTGAAGTTTGACTTCCGTGCAACTAACGACGAAGCTGAATATGAAGCCTTGCTTGTTGGAATGAGGCTTGCCAAAGATTTAGGAGTCATTGTTGTGGATATTTACTGTGATTCACAACTGGTGGTATGCCAAGTTCGAGGAGAATATCAAGCCAGAGACCGAAGATTGGCCTCCAACCTTATGCGGGTCCAGGAAGTGTTAAATTAGTTTGACTATAAAGCTATCCACTGTATTCCCCAAGAGAAAAATAAGAAGGCCGATTCTTTAGCAAAATTGGACAGCACTGGCGAAGCACAGCATATGGGACTCGTCCCCGTTGAGACACTTACTACTTCAAGTATTGATCAGATGGAGACAGATTGGGTTCATGAGGCAACACCCGAAAGGGAGTCATGGATGACTCCAATCAGAAACTACCTTGAGAACGAAACATTACCCGAGCGTAGGAGTGAGAAAAGACATGTTCTCTGAAAGGCTTCACGGTTTGTCATCCAAGATGGAGACCTGTGTAGAAGGGGATTTTCTGTTCCTTTACTCTGATGTATCGCCCACGATGAAATCAAGTGAGTGTTACATGAAATGCATGAAGGAGAATGTGGCGATCACAGTATGGGGCAAGCCCTTGCAAAGAAGATGCTCAGATACGGGTATTACTGGCCAATCATAAATCAAGACGCATCAGATTATGCTAAGAGATGTGATAGATGCCAAAAACATACCAGAATTATGAGGGCCCTGCCAACCGAGATTACTCAAATGGTCAGTCCATGGCCGTTTGCTACATGGGGTATTGATATAATAGGGTCCTTGCCTCTAGCCATAGGTGGTGCGAAGTACGTCATCGTTGCGGTTGACTACTTTACCAAATGGGCAAAAGCGGAGCCCCTTGCTACTATCACGATGAAGAGAGTAATCAACTTTGTTGTGCGCAACATCATCTGTCGCTTTGGCCTCCTACAGACGATCATAACTGACAATGAGGCCCAATTCGATAGTGTCGAGTTTAAGAATTTCTGCCGACGATATCGCATCGAGAAAAAGTTCTCGGTAGTAGCTCACCCTCAAGTGAATAGACAAGTTGAAGCTATCAACAAAGTCATTAAGTCCATTTTGAAGAAATGGTTGGAGAAGGCTGGAGATAAGTGGGTCGATGAGCGTCCCATGGCCTTATAGGCATATCGAACTACCCACAAGTCTGGGATGGACCATACTCCATTCGCACTTTCTTACGACTTTGAGGTCGTTATTCCAGTTGAGCTAGAGGTACATTTTCGCCGTGTGACATATTATGATCCGAAGACGAATGCCATCCTACTCGCAGAATCTCTAGATTTGTTGCATGAGAAGCGTGAAGAGGCTGATTTGAGGGCAGCCGCACATTGCAACCGAGTCGCCCGACTATACAATGCTAAGGT
This sequence comes from Allium fistulosum, assembly GCA_030737815.1. Lineage (NCBI taxonomy): Eukaryota > Viridiplantae > Streptophyta > Magnoliopsida > Asparagales > Amaryllidaceae > Allium > Allium fistulosum. The sequence continues at coordinate 635,206,093 of CM060907.1, read as the reverse complement.
CCGACCTAATACCTTTGAAATTGGCGATCTTGTACTTAACCGAATCTATCCGGTCCCTTCGCATATGAAACCGACATAGAAAGGACCGTATGTCATTGAACGGAGGCTTGGAGACGGCACATTCAAGCTATCGACCATTGATGGTCTCACTCTACCGAGGGCATGGAACAACGAGAGTCTCCGTCGCTATTACATATAACTGGCTTTAATTCATTTAGTATGATTTCCTTTTGAAGTTTATTTATGCAATTCGAAAATTTGTACTTGTAATAAGGCAACTGAATTTGCCATGATTTCCTATTTCAGCAATAAAGCACAAACTCGTCAAGCCAGATTAGTGATTCCTAAATGCATCATGCAACCGCCATGATGTACGAAGAGCTAAGTTCCATCTTACGGTGGGACTCATTCAAATAGAGAGTGATCGTGATCCGACCGATCACTCACTAAATGAAACCCCAAGCTCGAGGGTAAAAAATAATCAATTAAAAGAGAGTTGAAACACGACAATTCTCCAACAAACTTCAACTCCCAGAGTGCGAGCTGAAGTGCAAACTCCAAAATCAGGACGTGAGTCGACCGTCCAGCTCGAGGAGAATGGATCCATCCATCCACGACCTCGCTTCTTTCCAAGCTCGAGGAGGATGGATTCGTCCATCCACGACCTCGCTTCTTTCCAAGCTCGAGGAGGATGGATTCGTCCATCCACGACCTCGCTTCTTTCCAAGCTCGAGGAGGATGGATCCATCCATCTACGACTTCGCTTACTAGATTAAGGAGGATGTGATCTGACCATCCATGACCTTAACCAACTCCTTATTCCCAGAGCATGAATAAAATCCTAATCCTTACACAGATGTGATCGACCGTCTGTCAACTGACACTATATTCTCGAAGTGTGAACTAGAGTATAAACATTAAACGGGTGTGATCGACCACCCACAAAATAACTTATGTCCTTGGAGTGTGGACATAATTCTAAATAATAAGTAGGTGTCATCGACCGCCGGCTTACAAAGCTAATCCTCGGAGTGTGGATGCAAATGCTAGCAAATGAGAGAGTGTGGTCCGACCGCTCCAACTCATGTTATTTAACTTGGTTCCGACTAAGTTAAATCAAAGTTGGTGAAGGTGGAGGACGACTGCCAACTAACTACTTCAACTATCCCCAGAACTGGGGGCATAACTCAAGTACCAGCCGCTGCCAAGACAACGCAACGTTGGGACTCAACTCAACGTTCAATTATGACCCGAGGCCATAACCTTAGGACTCAAAGACCGAACATAAGTTCGACTCGGAGACTAAAGCTTCATAAGTACATTGAATGGAAATGTGCACGCTCAAGTACTTAAACAAATAAACGCAGAATTATGCCAAAAAAGGGAATTTTATTCATACTATTTTTTAGAAGAGAAGTACAAAATCTGTCTAAAGAATTCCTATAAGCAGGGGTCCAAGCCCGCATCTATACATGCCAACAAAAAGCAAAAGAAAAGAAGCTTATTCTAACTCATAACAAAAGAGGAAGTTAAAATGCAAGTCTACGCCTTCGATTTCCTGTCCTTTTTAACTTTCTTTGGCGTAGACCCGCTCGAGCTACCGCCCGAACCTCTTTTGGAACCCTTGCCTCCCCGGCTCACTTCAGTTGGCTCATCTCCAACCGGAGGAATCCATGCGGTCTCCTCTTGGGAGCCCGCGAGGATTGAAGTATCCCCTGGGTGTGAAGCTGGTGGAATAGTGGAACTTTCGATACCAGAAGAATAAGGCGCGCTAGTCTCAATCATGGTGCCACCTGGAGAAATCACGAGAATCGGGACCGGGACAGGACTAGCCATACTTCCGTCGGCTCTAAGTTCCTGCTCCATCTCAGCCTTAATTTCCATCATTATTTTTTACTCCCGGTCCACGCGCTCACTCATTGGGATATTGCCAGTCGAACCTGAGGAGCCCGTAATAATAACATCTTCATCCACGTTAAAGGGCATCTCAATGCTTGGATCGCTTTGGTGGCTGAAAAGCGCTTCCATCAGTTGGTCATCAAACATACAATCGCTACCATGCATCTCCCCAGCCGAAGTAGTGATCGTCACAGTTGTGGCCTCTGTTGTTAACGCCTCCTTCTCGTGATGAACTTCTTGAGTTGCAGGAGGGTTGGCCGATACAGAATCTAAGGCTGAATAAAGATAAAAGAATATATTAGTAACATCCTCTGATAATGTTCCTGCATTTTGAAGAATAGGAGAAGTGTCTGGAGTACCTTCCTTAGGCTGGCTCCTGGGTTGGGCCGACATGCCTTCCGAGCTACGCTCGATGACTGGAGAAAGATGTGGCATGTCGGGATCATACCCCGGGATGACTGGGGGGTCGGCAGAAGATGTGGGCATAGGTTGAAATGCTGGGGGCACCTCAGAAGCAGCTTAATGGTGTTCGCCGCCAGATCCCTCTCCGGCCTCTGGGTATTTAGCAGCCATGGCTTCTCTTTGGAGCGAGATACTTATGTCATGAAGAACTTTGGGCTCATCTCCGATCAGTACTTGAGCTTCCAATTCAAACTCATCAATAGTTGCAACTTTGTGGATCGCCTTTTCATCTTTAACCAGGTGGTTCCAAGCCTTATACAATTGGAAGGGATAGTCCTCGCCAAGCCAGTTCAAGTTGCGATTCCTTAAGACGTTTGCATTGTAGGTGACCAGGAGGTCCTCGAATTTACCTTCCATCTTAGCCTCGATGGCTTTTACCTCCCTTTTGACCCTAGTATCGGCTTCTACGGCCTTTTGATTTGCGGTGTCCCTCTCTTCTCTAAGCTTTACCACCTCCTCGCATGCTTCCTGGGCAACCTTATTAGCTTCATCTTTTTCTTTGGTGGCATCAGCTAACTTTGCCTTTAATTCGGCAACTTCTTTTAGCGTGACATCCCTTTCTTGAATGATTATGGTGTTGCGATGCCCCATCTGTTGCACCAAGTCCATATGGATTTTTCTCATTTCTTCCATGGACTTCTTAGCTTCCTCGGCTCTCTAGTCAACCTCCATCTCAGCTTTTCTTGAGGACTCGATTTCATTAGAGAGCACCTCTATTATCTTGTACTTGTGAGAAAGATCACCCTCCAATTTCTCAATCACCTTGGCTCGTTTAAAGGACATGGCCGAGACCCGCTCTGCCTTCTTGACCCACTCACGGTATTGGCTGTATGCATCGTGCACGTAGTCTTGCACCAGGTTCTCTATATCGTTAGGGATTTTCTTCAAGTTGGGGGGAAAGTGGAAACCATCAAAGCATGTGTTTGGGAAATCCTTCTTCAGTTTATCAATACGGATGGCTCCTTCCCCCGTTGGCTCTATAGCGGTTTGTTCTACGACAATGGGAGTGGCTGTTTCACTTCTGCAGCGCTGTTTGTCGGTTTTTAGAGCGTGAGGTGGTGCTATTTGGTGCGAAGATTCGAAAGAGGGCCTGCTGGGGCCAGAAGGTTTAGAAGGCGCTTTCGGTGGCAGAGATCGCGACCTGGAGCGGCGCTTTCTTCGATATGATTTTTCTTTCTCCCTGTCATAGCGCTCATGTTCCCGGCTAGAATGGTAGCCACGGCCATAATCTCTCTCACTCTCGCGACGATGTGATTCAAATTGCGATCCAAATGACTGGTGCGAGGAGCAGAGTTTATCAAGCATAGAACCTTGTTTCACCATTGTATCTGCAAAAAAGAAGAAGAAAATCAGTCACCACTGAATATTGAGAAGCACATGATGGAATGTCGTGTAATGTCGTGAAGTGTGTGTATGCATGAGTAAACCTCCCAACCGACCGGTTGTAGTAGCTTTGCTTATTGGAGTTGACTCCCCAATATCTATTGAAGTTAGGCCTGCACCGATTCTTGATGGGGAGTGGAGCCCCTCTAACCCAAGATCAAGGAATGACAATATGTCCACAGGAATGGGAATATCTGATAGCCCCTTTAGCGATCTTTCTATCTGCTGGGATAAGGTCTCCAGACCTATGGAGGTAGTCACAAATTGAGTTGCTTCGGTAGTCTTTTGCCTCTTGATTTTACAAACAGAAGCTTTGCCTTTTCTCTTTAATTCGGACGGCCGAGGGCCCTACGGAGGCACGACCGCAGGCTCATGACCAGCTTCTGTACCCTCATCATCGCGAGGTTCGATGATTGTTATGTCGGGCATGGCCTGAGCTCCCTCGACTGGGGGCATGAAAGGAGCCCTTCTTCTGCCTTGTCTTGCTGAAGCTACTCTTGGAATTCCCGTAAGCCCTACGCTCTGTCCTTTCTCTAAAAGCCCGGTGGCAATCAAATTATCGTCGGTGAGAACTTCATCTATTTCTCTTAGCTGAGTAGGCATCGCCTGGAGTGTTCTCGCTATCTCTTTATATTTCGCTCCTTCGGGCCATGGAATAGAAGCTGTAAAAGAAACATAGCAATGTATTCAACATTGATCTATGTTATCCAGTTATGGTTAAATAACGAAACAAGTAACAGCACTTACGTCTGGCCAGACATCGCCTGGACAATCCTGGAGGGCATCTCACATAGAACCACTCCATTTTGAAGTAGTTCAACTTGCTGCATGTGGTCGCCACCACTTGGTAGTTCCTAACAGCCTCCTGGAAGGTGAATGATGGATTATCCGCCCGATTCTTCACATTGAATAAATATCTGACCTTGTCGACAATCGAGGGATGAAGGAGATGTTCCGTAAATATTATGTACAAGCTGTTGAGTAACATGTATCCATTCGGATGGAGTTAAGAAGGTGCGATCCTCAGATAAAACAGCACGTCCCTGATGAATTGGTTGAATGGGGGCATTGTTCCAGCCCAGCACATAAATTTGTTGCATGCAGTGAATCCCTCCGGAGGATAGTGTGCTCTATCTTCCGGACCTGGTAGTCGGACTTCTTCAAAAGATAACCCATGCCTAAGGCAAATTCAACCTAGAACTTCTTCTGTAATCTTGGATTGAACAGAATCTATTGGATTCATTATCACCACTGCATCCGGCAGTTCATCGAGAGTGGGATTCACTATATCAGCCGGGATGTCCGGCCTATCTATTCTGGAGAATGGAGGACTTTGAGCTTCTTACTGTTCTGAGCTTCCAGGATCCATAGCTATTGAATTCAGTAAAAACCACTATTATATGGTAGAAAAACCTATAACCCCCCAGTGAAAAGTGAGTAATCATGTTGTGTAGTGAAGTGCTGCACAATACTCTAAATTTCTACAAGGTTAAGAGATGGTAAAGAAACAAGACTTCGAGATCCGACCAGAGCCACCGTCATTGCTGACCATCTCAACCGTGACATTCTAACTTCGGAGAACGATCCATATTAAAAGTTTGTTATGTTTAGCAAGTTACAATTCCATCGACGATCTTTGAAGGACAGTCATATATGCAGTTCTATGGTCAAGTCCAAATATGCAAGACTAAAGCTCGTCGGGGTCAAGTGTTCGAGTATGAAAAAACCATGAAATTTGTATACATCATAATTCATTCTAGATCGTTCCCCTAAAGCTAACATTCATATCGATCAAAACAGTCAAACCGATCACCAGTTCGTATCGATCGAGCACTTCGTATCGATCTTCCCGTATTGATCACTCCATATTGATCGCTTCGTATCGATCTGTTCCCTATGACAACACCTGACCAGTCCAGAAAATGGTACATTCGTATCGATCCATGAGCTTTGGCTTTGGATCAATCAGAAGGCGCCTCACCCCATATCGATACGAGTTGCTTCACCTCGAATCGATCATCTAACTACTCCTTCCTCATCGTTTCTAGATGTCTACTTTTCTCCTCGATCATGGAAACTGCTTTCCACCACATCCATCGACATACTTTTTCGCATCGATCGCATGTATGATCCATTGAATCGATCCATGATAATTCCTTCACATCCACTATCTTTAAAACTTCATACATCCAGATCGATTCCACGTCCATCCCCTCGCATCAATGCGAGATCGCCACCTGAGTTAGTCAGATCCGGAGTCAGTGACTCTGCATTCCTTTTTTCCGCTCCAGCTATCATCCTTCTTCTCCAAATCTCCAAATCGCCATTAGCAACGCTCTCCACTCCACCTCAACTACCCTCTGGCGACAATGATGCCAGAGATGGCGATTATGGTGAACGTGGGGGCATGAAAATCAAATCTCACCGTTATAAGTATGATTCAATCAGTGATTTGCCTCAGGTTTAAGGGGATTTGTGTTGGGTAATCGAGTTGTGGTTGGAGATGAAGAACGGTTCTTCTCTTTTTCTTTTTTCCTTTTCTCTGATCGGTACAAAATAGCAAGAAAAAAAGAATATGCTAAGTACAAAAAGTATTTATACTCTCTTCATATCCAACATAAAAAATGATTCGTATCCCGGTTTTTCTCACCGATTGAATCAGTCAAAAGCCCATCGATACGAAATGCACCATGTACTTTTGTTTGGATCATTCATATCTATCGATACGAAATGCATCTGAATCCCTACATCTCGTATCCATCGATACGAAGTGTTCTAATACGTTTGCACTTGTAACTCTCGTATCCATCGATACGAAGAACACATTTGCACAACAATTCAAACTAATTCGTATCCATCACTATGGAACACGCCTTTGCAACTTCATCTCGTATCGATCACCATTGATACGAAATCCACTCGGATGCACCCCAGATCGATCCAGCAGAGGATCGATTCGAAGAGAGGCATCAAAACAAACTCGAATTTCACATCGATCCAGGAGAGGATCGATACGAAACTCGATCCAAAAGGAAACATCAATCGATGGCAAGAACTTTTTCACCAAAATCCTTTTTCATAAAAAAAAAACTTGACAACGACCCGTGAATGTGCAAGCGTGAATGGGAGTCAGGTTCAAATACATACATGTACCTACATGCTATACTAACATTTGAATTTTGAAGTTAACAGGAATTGAAGGCTCACCTAGTGACAACCAAAACAATAACAATGAATTGCTAACACTTAACCTTCAGCTGCAACAGAAACTGCATAATCATTAGCAGTCCACAACTCAACATTTATACAACTAGAAATCGACCAGGATTCATGTCTATTGAAAATTACACCTCTAGACGAAGAGACAACGATTATTCAGCGAATCAGATAGAGCCTTTTCAGAATAAAGATGGCAACTCTTCAAAGCACGTCGTGTTCACACATGACGTACTTTGGGAGGCAAATGTTATCCCACTTTTTGGCAAGGCCGTGATACCAAGGACTCGACTAGAGACTGAAGACAATCCAGTTTGGAGATCAGTTATCTGCAAGTTCATGATGGATATAGGCAAACTTGGTCCGAGTCTGGATTAGGCCACAATCAACATGACATGACAAATAGAGCTATGCAAAGCAACATTCCAAATTTCAGGTCAATCGGAGTTCGTATGCTCAAGCTATGGAATGATCAAGATCCATGAGAAATATGCCAATCTCGTATCCATCATTTGTATCCATCATCTCGCATCGATCATCATCGATAAGAAATGAACGTAACTCAAGCACTCGGCATCCATCATTCGTATCCATATGGTTCAAACTCATAACGATGGACTTCGGCACTTCCTAGATCGATCGCACTTCACATAGTCTGCAACTGCACTTTTCGTATCGATCACCTACTTGATCGATACGAAGAGCAGAGCCTACGATCAATACGAAGGTGGAAGAAAAGCATCGATACGAAAATGAAGCAGTGGATGGATACGAACGAAGCAAGCCGCATATCTGAAGCTCCGAAAGAAGTGATCAACCCAAAAGAAGGGGTCTCACCACTATCCACAAATTATGGATCTCCACAGAACGCGCATGCCACATCATCGATACGAAGGTATCGATACGAGAGCTTCAGCTACTTCATATTTGCAACCTTGATCAATCAATTACTCCACAGCCATAACTCCAAATGCAATGAGATTTTCACAGCAAGTTGCACAACACTTAGGGGACATCCATGATCGATCACAGCTCAATTGGAGCAGTTTGTGATTGATACGAACTCACTATGGATCGATCAAGGGTCGATCCCAAATGACTCCAGATCGATCATGTGGGCTCACCTCGGTCTGAGAAAGAGTATTCTGAGATCTAAGGCAGATATTTCCAGCTCCACACCTATAAATAGCACCTCCATTGCAACTAAAAAGGGACTTTTATGCTGCTGCTTTAGTTGAACTCCATTGTAATTCAAGTGTTAGCTCTTGTACTATTGTAATTCAGTTTCTAATCAGCAATAAACATCAAAACCTTCAAAGTGGACGTAGGCAATAACGCCGAACCATTATAAATTCTTTTTTTCTTTCTGTTACTTCTTATTTTCTTGGTGTGATTGTTAGATTAGCCTCATTTTTCATTTGACTTTTTCATTCTAATCTCTTCAATTACATCTGATGAGTGTTGTGCCCATTTTTGGTACAAACAGAATTTTAATTTGTTTTATATTGAGAATTGAATTTTTTAATATGAAATTGAAGAAGGGGAAGAAACAAAATTGTGAGAATTGAAAATTTTATATAAATAATTTAGGAAAGGGGAAGGAACAAAATTGTGAGAGGAGGAAGAAGAAAGTGAAGATGTGAAATAACCAAGGAGAAACAAAAAAGTGAAGATGTGAAATAACCAAGGATTTTTTTTTCCATTAAAAGTGCAGAGAAGAGGAAGAGAATGTTGTTTGGATTATTTCAAAATATTAAATGTAGGGAGTGAGGTAGATAAGAAACTGAGTTATGTATTGAAGAAATTATATCTTACAATGAAAATAAATTTCATTCTAAATGAGAATAACTAATTTTATGGGGGTAAATGAATGTAGATAAGAAACTGAGTTATATATTAAAGAAATTATTATCTTACAATAGAAATAAATTTTATTCTAAATGAGAATAATTAATTTTATGGGGGTAAAGGAATGTTTACCCTTCAAATGATGAGAGAAGAGTATTTTGAGTGAGAGTGAATGAGAGATGGGAATACCAAAAATCCAATATTCTCTTTTATATATAATAGAATAGATATGATGTAGAATAAATCAAATGCCTAAAGTTACTAATTTATCATGTTAATTAATTCAAAATATTATGCATTGTTTTTTTTGTGCCCAACTAACAGTCTTCAGTAGTCTATATTTTGTTCATGTTATATAAACACATTAGTCATCGCTATTTAATCTGTATGCAATTTGATGGTCATATATAGCATTTTGATTTAGCTTGTAGTCATATTGCAATGTTTTTATTATTAGTGGGACACATTTGTAATTATCTACTTCTCACCTATACTAAAATATTTATAATCCTACTAGCATTGAACTTATAAACTTCAATCATATTGTTCATAGTAAATTATTTATACAAATTTCAAACTCTAAATAGATTCGTTGAATGCTCAATGATGAAATTCAAGTACTTGATTTTACATTTTTTGTGTTTTATATTTGCAATGTAACAGTGCAGCCACAAAGTAAAATCTAAATTTGGGTGCCTACATTGCACTTAAATATTCAATGGGACATATGATGAAAGTTAGAGTTTTCGGTCTCATGCATCTTAATTTTTTTCCTTTGTCATTTGACAATAGAAAATTTGAAAAACTTTAGATCATATGAAAAGGTATTTCTTCTTATCTTTGGTATCATGTGTTGTGTATTGTAAATTATTTTTTGATTTATTTCTTGAATTCATTTCATGTCCCAAACATACTTTGTTTATATGCACAAAATATAATTACCACTGAAAATCTTAAAAGTGTAATTTTATGAAAGATAATTTATTAACCCTAAGGGTTTTACCTAATAGCATTTAGATCCCTTGTATTTTCTAGGGGTACTGCATATTTGGTAACCCTCTATGTTGGAATTGGATCAGCCCGCAGTGGTGTAAATGGGTAAATTTCAAAAAAATCCATTATTAGATCTTTAATGGGCCAATGTAATCTAATTCATTTAGAACTTTTCTAAATTTTCTGTTAAATAAAATCAATTTTTTTTAAATTTATAAATAAAGTTTTGTTTTATATAATTTGTATTATATTATATATATATGTGTGTGTGTGTGTGTATCATATACACATACGTGTTTGCATGCACAGGATAATGTGTATATAGTTTAACATGCCTATGTGTAGATGTTGAGATTTACATCGCAACGGATATGTTAGGCCCTCGTGTATATAAATGGATTGTCTAAATGTGTGTGTGTGTATATCTGTGTGCATAAAATTATATATATATATATATGAATATATATATATGAAAATATAATTATATAATTATTATAAAATATTAATTGTAAATTATTTACATAAAACATTATCTAAAATACATATACACATACATACATACATACATACATACATATATGTAAGTATATGAATCAATATAGTAAAATTATAAAATTATTTTAAACATTAGTTTGTAAAATTATTTAGAATATTTATGATATAAAATCTGAACTGAAGTTTTTTTAATATATATATATATATATATATTTATTTATTTTATTTTATTAATATAAAGGATGTATGATCCGAGGATCATACGGCCGTACTAGGTATATGTGTATGTGTAATAAAAGGTATATGAGTCTCGGGTACGAAGCCCACAACACAAAATAACTGCCAACATGTCTGTCCAGGTAACAAATATTATCAAATAAGCACAAAAGAACTGACCAGACCCAAGTATGTCATAAAAGAAGCGATGATAAGTAACTAATAATATTATAGCAACTATTCAAAATATAACCAGGGAGGCAACAAAACTAAATTCTTGCGCATTGACGGAACCAGCCAATAAGCTGGGGACAATAACGAGGATTGCATAGCGAGAAGATATATTTTATGTCCTAGTTTGGTGCAGCCAATATCCCAACGTTGTTGACGTCGAATTTTCCATCATTACAGAGGAAAAACTCATCATCCATAAGCCTATAGATGAGTTCCCGCTCATCCTTCTCACTATCTGAAATCCAATTTGAGAAAATGCTCCATTTCGAGTGGAAGCACAAACAGGTTTCCTTATTGGATCAAGTCCCAACCTTTTTGCTCCAGACCAACTGCATATCTTCAGTTAATTTTTCAGATAGCTCCTTGGCAATGCCTTCTAAACTCAAAGGGTCAGAAAGGATAGCAATGACAAATTTCTTCAAATAGGGGAATCACATAGTGGGACAAGGCTGGCTAGAGGGACGTAGATAGAAGGATCAGGCAAGCGAGAAGTAGGACGGTCAGGTGGAGTGACAGTGGAATCGGGAGGATCTGGAGAGATAGGTTGAGGGGGATGTGGAACTCTGACCTACCAGTGCCTATATGGAGGCTTTGGGAGGGAATACATAAGGGGTAGGTAGTCCTGGTCGAATGTGGGAAAGCCGAGTTAACATGACTAAAGGAGTGACAGAGGTCGTAAATAGGTGGTTTCCACTGGTAGGTAACATCAATGTATGTTTTCCTATCCTCGATGAGGGAGACATGAATGCGAGATAGCAACTGCCTAGAGGGGGAAATCTTAATAAATAACGTAATGGAGGATTTGCCTACGTTCAGTAGATATGTCAAAACAAACCAACTAACCAATATGATTGGCTATCCAATTCTCCTCCTCAAGAGATTGGAAGATTGAAGGAATATTCAGATATGCGCCTAGACGGGAAAGGAAAGGATTTGCACACGGGCAAGGTTATTAGAAGGGCTCCACTTGGTAATAATAAATATTTTACCTTCAATAGTAATAGGATCTGATTCCAAAATATAGGATCTCTCTTGAGGGCATGAGAATTTAAAAAAATACAACGAGTTATCACAGCTGACATTGACCAATCCCTTTAGACACCATAAACCAAGAACGTGATTTTTCATAACTGAAAAGCATGGAGCTTCATCTAAAAAGAAGCCAACTAGGTAGTCTTTCCAAAATGCAATTCATGCATCAATAATTTACTTCGACGGAGGGACAGTGTTGTCCAAAAAAACCAATAACGCTTTGCTTGAGGGAAAAAGAGATAGCATTTCCAAGCCTTCTCTTGAATAAGAACAACCAACTACTTACATGCTCTGATTTATCAACACCAATCCCGGAATAGGGATTGAAAACAGGTAAAGATTTAGGGATCACCTGGGAGTGTGGAGGAGAGGATGGGGCTTGTAGACCAAATTTTAGGCCACAATCCAGAACACCACTAGCACTTGCATCGGAGCGACCATTGAGTGCAGCGAATTAGCACTCGCCTAAGAGCCCACATCATCAGAATTTAATGCACAAACAATAGTCCCTCACAACCTAGAATCCATCTTAGAATAGTCGATGTCCACACCACGTCAAGCACCAGCGCTTGAACTCTGAGGCAACGAAAGAAACTCATCAACAGCGTCCAGCCTAGGAAGCAGCCCAAACATTCGACGACCGTGGAAAATCACGAAGGGAGGCATGAATTTGAGAACAATATCACGTAAAGAAGGATCTACAGATAAGAAGTCATGAGAAGTGAAGGAGGAGGGGAGAGAGATGCACAAATGCTCTTATATATTAATTTAATTATTTTATATTTAATTAAATACATATTACATATAAACACGTAACTAGTTATAATTATATACGCACGTGCACACACACACACATATAATTTAAAATTAAAATTATATCTGGTACTACTTTCGTCCTAGTAAAAAGATTAATTAAATTTTTGGTTTTTACACAATTTATTAGATAAAAATGATAATTAATTAATAAACCATACAGAACTAGTAAAAAATTCTAAAAAATTATTTTTGAAACCATAAAGTATATTTTATATCATATAAAGTTTCTAAAATTTTATATTATTTATAAAATATATACACACGTACATTTCACTTATATAATCAATTTTGAGTTAAATAAAAGCATTTATATAAATATAGAAAATATTTAGAAAAAATTAATTAATTTTTATATTCTCGAAAGTCATACTAACAAAATTAAATTTTATACTAGTTTAAAAGCTATAATATATAGTGTTAAACTTTTAAATTAGATTTAATATTTAATTTATACAATATTTTATTATTTTAAATTTCAAAAATAAAATTTTATTTATATTCAGGCGAGAGCATGTATAAAAAAATATGCAATTTTTTAAATATACATACACATTATATATATACAACCATCAATATGTGATAATTCATCGATGTATCGATTTGTGATATTTCTAACAAAAACAATATATAGAACAATGATTATAAAAACATTAATATATAGTAGTAAACTAGAAGAATATTTTTCACCAAAACCCAAAACTCGCATCTTGAAATGAAGAAGTGAACTCCTTAAATCAAATTCCAATCTCGAAGTTGCTAGCTCTTGAATTATTTACTACCGATTATTATTTGGTTTTAATTTGTATTTAAATTTCTTGAATATTTGAGAATAGGAGGTATATTTTGACTAGAAAAGGGATGATGGAGATAACAAAAAGATCAAAATAAAATGAGTGTTACGATGTCTATATAGAGGAGAGTAGAGTGCAAAAGTAGGATCAAGATCCTCAATATTCTCTTGCCCATTCTCTTCTTTCTAAACATTCAAAACAACCCCTATAAGCCATCAAATGGTCGGCCTATCTTGCTTCCATTGTGGCTAAAAATGTCAAGCCCCATATGGACCTCAAATCCACTTATAGCCGAACAATATTTATTTGCATTTAAATTCAATTTAAATGGGTATCACTATCGTATATCGATTAGTGTTTGTATAACTAATATATGCACACTATTTAATATTGTTTAATACACATCAAATAAAATTTATAATTAATATTTCATAAATATGAATTAGTTTAATTAATTTATAATAATTATAAATTAATTAAGTCAGGTGGTAAAAGAAGTATTTAACATTTCGATTGTCTGGTTCTTAGGTGTAAATTTGATTAGCGTTTAATGTCAAACAATTCAAATATTAACGTTCACACTTCACTTAGCAGGAGGTGTGACATCATGACCAAATTCATCGCTTATTTTTGATAATATCTTAGATATTGTTTTTGATGACAACAATCATATAAATATAGATACTAATGTTTTGCCAAGTTGTATAGTATATATTGCAAAATATTACACAGGTACAGAATGATCAAGCTTGAAGATTGATCAATATAAAGACTAAAGTTTAGGATCAAAGATGATCAAGACTCATGAGTTTAAAGACAAATATTTGAAGAGCTCAAGACTTTAGTGTGAGTTGGCGGAATAGGGATTTTAAGGCTAAATTAACACTAGAGGGGGTGAATACTGTTTAATTGATTATATGAATATTTTTCAAATTCTTTAAGATTTTACTTGGAATGATGTAATTAACAATCACAGAATCAAAGTACAGATAAAAGTAAATGCGGTAAAAGTAAAAAAGGAAAGAACACACAAGGATTTTATATTGGTTCGGAGTTACCCTGCATTCAGTCTCTCACAATTCCTTGTATGGATTTATTCAACTAGTAGATGCAAATACAATCTCGATTTCAAGGCTAGGAGACATACCCTCTAGAGTTCCGAACTCTGGGTAGAGTCACTTGATTTCTGGGCTACAAGCACACCCACTAGATTTACGGACTACTAAGCGTACCCAATTGATTTTACAGGCTACAATCATACTTACTTGGATTTCAGGGATACCAAGCACACCACAGAGTATAAGAGTATGATTTGATAGAGTTTACAGATTTGGATCTTCGATCTTGATTACAATTGATCTTATAACTCTTGAATAGCACTTTGATCTTAAGAGAGATGAGAGAAATCGAAGAGTATATGAAAGAGAATCAAACTAGTAATGATTGAATTTGATTCTGGTTGAATTTCGGTAGAGTTTCAATAGAAATTGATTTAGGAACCAAAGAAAAGAGGAGAGAAGAATAAGAAGATAGTTAATGAAAATTCATTTGGAAGTCTGGTATATATAGGGAAACAATGGTCATGTCTATTCGCGAAGAGATACGACGAAAAGACACTTCGATTTAAATTTAAATATTGAATTTTACGGCCACTATGTTGGCATACATGGATAGGATATGTCGACATATCCCTTTGTATTTTGAAAAACACTTTAAAAATATTATTTTGAAAATATATTGCTTTGTAAAATAATTTGATGCTTTGTAGAATCATTTAAATATAGTTTATACACATTTTAATCAAAATATAACTTAATAAAACATTATAAAATAATTTTAAAAGATTTAATAAGAATAGTCAATAATATATATAAAAATCAATATAATTATAACTTATTAAAATATAAACAAAAATTCAATATAGATATATATATATATATAAACTTAAAAACACTAAAATGATATCTTCATAAGTAAGAGATTGAAAATCATTTTGGGAAATATTTTGAAAATATTATTTTAAAAACAGAATATTTGAAAAAAAACAATTTAAAACAAAATTAGAGAAGGTGAGAGAGATCATGAAAGTGCTATCAAGGTTTTAACATAAATTCTATGACTCTATAACTTATCTGGAATATCTTGAAATCTTGAACTCTTCAATACTCATGAGTCTTCATTCTTGAACTCTTGAAACTTAACTTTATATCAGCATCTTGAATCTTCTCTTCATACTGTATAGACTTCCTAATCAACACATGTCTAATATCTTGCACTACATACTATATATATATCTTGATAAAACATTAATATCTGTATTTTATATAATGTCCTATAGTTGTTACTATCAAAACCAATACCTAAGGTACTAACATTTAGTGTATAGTTATGAGTCATTAGAATAAATTGTTAAACTTCCTGATAGTAGATTCTGATCTTTATCGCAAATTTTTAATCTATGGTATTTTATCAAAATAAATTATTTAAAATTCAAAATATATTTTTACAAATACTCTATAAAAAAAATTATGTGTTCAAAGTATTTAAAAACTATGTTTAAATTATTTTACAAAAATATAGAAGTTTGGAAACAATTTAAAAAGAAAATCATTTTCAAATTTTACAAAGGTACATCGACATACCCCTCGTAGATATGTCGACAAAGTGACCGCTAATTTGTTGTTATCCGGGTTTTAACCAAGGAACCAGCCTTCTTACAGCCCAATTAGCAGTTGAGTGCAAACGGCTAGTGAACTACTATCAAAACGAAATGACTATGATGAAAGACTATAGAAACATCTCCAATTTCAAACACCAGAAAAATCCTAAGTGCTTGGATCATCAGCGACCCATGCCTCTCCTCAAACCTTCAAACGAGCTAGCTAAGGAATACTACAAAAAGAGGCCAAGACATTGGCTCACAAACGAGCCAAGTCTATTGGTTGCCGGCGACCCATAGACCATAGGTCGCCAGTGACCCATGTTCTTATCTCGTTTTGCAAGCCAAACCCTCCCTAGGTAGTTTCCACCTAGCTGCGAGCTGATGATGAAGTGGCCTGGCCAAGAAGCTCTACGATGCATATAAATACCAACCTACTTGCAACATAAAAAGGATCTTCTCCAGACTTGTTGCTGAAGCTCTGTTGGAATAATTCTTCATTCTCCACCTCCCTCACAACAATCTCCAAAGGAATACACTGTGATTCTCCAGTGGATTCCAACTCTGGAGGTTCAATCTAGCTAGAAAACACTCAAAGCCTTGTAATCAAACATCTTTTGTAACATCAATCAATCTATAATAAAACTATAAAGTTGACGTAGGCTTCATTAACAGCCGAACCACTATAAAAAAATTCTATCTACTTTCTTTTACTGTTCTTTCTTTATATCTATGATCTGTGATGTTTCTCTATCAGGACAGGGCTGGTGCTTTCAAACTCAAACTAGGGTGTTGGCCCATTTTTTGGGTCAACATTTTGGTGCTTTCACTGAGAACCCAACTCAGGCTTAGATCTAGCTATCTACTTTGGATCAGATAGGTTCAGAAGTTAGGTCCGCAATCTCTTCTTAGAAGGTTTGCTATTGAGAACAGAAGAACCAACCAAGAAGGATCGGAAAAAAAGCAAGCAAACACATGCTAAGGTGATGGAGAACATCAACATGAGATAGTAGACGTGATCATAAAGGCAAAGCTTAGAAATCACTTAAGCACATGGGTCGCTAGCGATCCATGCACTATGGGTCGCTAGCGATCCATACCTTTTCACCAGACCACCATAAACTCCAGAAGACAAAGTACTGAAATCAGTTAAGTACATGGATCACTAGTGATCCATGTACTATGGATCGCCAACGATCCACACTATTTTTCGAGGTCGCCACAAAGTCTGAAATCGGTTAAGTACATGGATCGCTAGCGATCCATGTACTATGGATCGCCAATGATCCATGCTATTTTGCCAGGTCACTATCGAGCCAGAAGCTATGGATCGCTAGCAACCCATAGCCTGTGGATCGCTAGCGAGACAGCCGTCTAGGTCGTTCGAAGGGGATATAATCGAAAGGAAGCAATGGGCGGAGCTCCAAGAATCATGGCAGAAGAAAACGTCAACACTCCACCTACTGCAAAAGGATCGGCTACAAACCCGAACTTAGGGGTGAAAACCCCACGTAAGCATATAAGGATGGCTCTCTCGGGCTCTGAAGATGACAAAAACAATTTGAAGAAGACAAATTGGATGAAAATGCCAAAGTGCAAAACACTAAAAGAGGCTCTAAAACCTGTGTCGTAGCACAGTGCCAAGCAATGGATGAGGAACTGCAACCCAACTGGTACTCCTAGAGGTAGGAGGACCAAGAAGATATGATAAAAACTGAGATCAATTACAATGCCAAGGTCCTGTGGTATACTGTGACCACCCCCGACAAACTAGCTTTCGATCCTATCATGGAGCTTCCATCGTCGAATCACGAGTGGTCGTCGTCGAAACCATCAAAAATGTCAAAATGGTCGTTGAAAAACTCACTTCAGGGTTGACTCCAAGTCAAACTCAGGTAATCGACAATTTGACATGAAGAAGATTCTGGAAGTCCTGACTCGAAGTCAAACTCGTGTAATCACCCATTTTACCCGAAGTAAACCTAGGAAATTCTAGTCTGAAATCAAACTCGAGTAAAACCAAGATTTTCTCCAAGCAAACAAGCAAATGGCTCCAAGCAACGTTTGTCACCAAACCAGCACTACAAATTCTTTGACTCCAAGCGAATCATGGGCTGACTCCAAGCAAATGGCAAATTTTCTTGGGTCGGACTCCAAGTAAAATACCATCGATCCATCAATGCTGATCATCTTCTTTTGTCGATAACTCGAGCGTGCGAACTCCGAATACCTTGAAACTTGGGATGCAACCTTATAGGGCCTTCTTTGTCACTCCAGACCGATCTCACCTAGTTTCAAAAATTTTGGGATCGTCACTGATCCACGACCCGATCATAAGTGATTTGTCATTCGTTGGCATTTCGAATCATTCAAGCGTAGACAATCATGCATGTATCATTCTCAAGCATTATAAACAACCGTAAGTTTAAAACGGACCGGTCTGACAACGATTAGAGTATCTTCCCCAATCAAAACCCATTCACCAAAGCCGTTCAACATACAGAATATCCAAAGGAGTTTATCATGCCAACTATAACTTTTATACCACTGTACAACTGATTCAAATTGCTTCTTTACAGATATGACTAGCATATGGACGAAGCGAGGGTGACGGATGCAGTCTGCTACAAGGCCTTCAGGTATCATTAAAGGTTGAAACAACCTGCTACCCTAGAAGAATTCTATGGGAAGGCAAACCTGTTCTAAAGACTGGAAGTAGTGCAATTAGAAGAAAGCAAACCCGACAGTGTGCCAAAGAACATACCAAACGGTGAAGGAGCTATAGGACCTCATGGGCCTTTTACCCAAGCAAGGCTACTAAGACCCAGCAGAAAAGCGCCCTAACTAATTGATGAAATCGAACGAAAGGACGATTATCAAATAACACTCTAGCTAGATAACAACCAAGGAATGAGACAGGAACCTAAAGAGATGCCTTCTCATCCATCCTAGTCTACTCTCCTTTTCCAAATGAGCCGTAAGGGGACACTAGGGGCATTGCAGACAACACGGTGAAAGAAATGCTTCTATACCCTCGACGAGTCATGTAAATCCCCCTTCTGAGAACCGACGTTGCTGGTGGCATCGAGAGGTCTTGTCCAAAGGATCGTTTAACAAATCCAACACCGTAGCCTACAGGAACTGATAAAACTGTGTTCACTCGAGCTGAATCTTAAAAATTCCCCTTGAAGTCAATGAATCATTGCTTTAAGACCACCGGGTCGTCGGACACACAACCCAAAACTCCTCTCGGAATCGATAAATTATCATTCCAAGGCCGTCTGGTCGTCGGACATCCGACCACAAAAAACCCTTCGCCAACGTGAAGATCTTTCACGAACTAAAGCATCGTAAAGGCAAACCGGTAGATCAGCAGTCATCTGATCCTAAAAACTCTTCGCAAACGTGAAGGTCTTTCACGAATTAAAGCGTCGTGAGGGCGAATCGGTAGATCAACGAAATTTATGTATGACTGATATCTGTGAAGGTGAACTGGAAGATCAATAGTCATCTAATCCAGAGACCTTTAGAGTCAATGAAGCCATGCTCCAAGGCCACAAATCGACAATCATATCAGTCACTCGGCATAATTAAACGACCAATGAAACAAACAATGTTGAACCCCAGAGCTTCAAAGTCGCTTAAATGAACTAAGCCAAAACTGAACCGACCTTATGGTTAATCAAAGGCTGACTCGAATCAAGCCAAGACTTAGAACTCGAAAGAACTGCTCCCACTGGACTGGGGGCAACCAAACGAGTTGTGGAGAGACCATGGATACAGTTTAAGCATTCTGACAACCCTGTGGCATGGGGGCACCGCACACACTTGAATAGCCATAAGAAAGGCCGAGACTAATCATACCATAGTTCTATTATGCCCGATCAAAAATTCTGGTTTTCTGACAACCACGGACTTCATGACCTAGCTAGTGCAACAAATGAAATACAAGCATAATACTTGCCCACTTCTTTCCAACTACTATTTTACCACTCTTGGTAACCAATTCCTCTTCCTCTTAGACCATATGCCTGTTAAAGACCAATTCTCTAGAGGTAGTTTGGACCGAAAACTGAGAGTTTGCCCCAAACTCCCATAAGCTCTTTCTTCATAACCATCTCCATGTGGTCGGTTGCAGATCTCTCTACCATGGCAATCTTATTTGTTTAGCCGAGCACATCCTCCCGAAATTAGGAGGAATGTCCAAGCCACGACTACTCGATCTAAAAACTAATTATCTCTTAGAACTGACGAAACCGCATTCCAGCAAAATCTAGGGTTGTCAATGGATACCTGAAAAATCCAAAATCCATCTGCATTCGCATCCGAAAAGCGGATAAATATCTTATGTCCAAAAAACGGATGCGGATGCGGATACGAAGACATCCGCATCCGAAAATTATCTGTCCGTTTAATGTCAAGATTATAGTTCAAATTATGTGTATTTAATATAGTAAATGATATTCGTTTATTATTTTACTAAGTTAGTAAATTATATTATATGCATTTATTGCTTATTAAATGCTCGAAACTATTTATTATCATCATATTTGTTAATTTTTAACACTTCTATAATTAATGAGATTGAAAAATATTTATGTTAAACTAAAATTTCCTTTTTATAAATCTTGATTTATCGATCATTAGCAAATAGGATAATTATCTGATATACGTCCGTATCCGCGGATGCGGATATCCGATATCCGAAAATGATTTCGAATGCGGATGCAGATATGGCACTATCCGCATCCGAATGCATTCGTTGACAGGCCTAGCTAAATTAAATCGCCAAGTTAATGGGAAAACTCGATCCTTGCCTTCTATGAACTGGTATCACTCCTCCAGCACCAGGAAGGCCCAAACCACTATGCGTATCCCATAATTCATGCTTCGCTTCTTGAACCGATAAAGCCGTGTTCATAGTAAATACCCGCCCAGTCGATGGAAGAAAATGGACTCAAACCGTTGGATCAGCGGAACACGATCCTTGCCTTCCGAAAACCAATTTTGCCCCAGCAACATCGGGAACACCCAAAACTTAAAGTCCTCGCGTTTCTCAAAGATAGGCGAGGCCGAGGAGCATTAAAAACTAACTCCTCGCGTTGCCTGGAGATAGGCGACGCTCAGGAGCATCAAAAACTAACTCCTTGCGTATACCGGAGATAGGCGACGCCGAGAAGCATCAAAAACTAACTCCTCGCATTGCCCGTAGATAGGCGACGTCGAGAAGCATAAAAAACTAACTCCTCGCGTTGCCCACAGATAGGTGATGCCGAGGAGCATCAAAAACTAGCCCCTCGCGTTGCCCGGAGATAGGTGACGCCGAGGAGCATCAAAAGCTAACTCCTTGCGTTGCCTGGAGATAGGAGATGCCGAGGAGCATTAAAAGCTAACTCCTTGCATTGCCCGGAGATAGGAGACGCCGAGGAGTATCAAAAACTAACTCCTTGTGTTGCTTGGAGATAGAGGACGCCGAGGAGCATCAAAAACTAACTCCTCGCGTTGCCCGGATATAGGCGACGCCGAGGAGCATCAAAAACTAACTCCTCGCATTACCCGGAGATAGACGATGCCGAGCAGCATCAAAACTAACTCCTCGTGTTGCCCGGAGATAGGCGACACGGAGGAGCATCAAAAACTAACTCCTTGCATTGCCCGAAGATAGGCGACGCCAAGGAGCATTAATAACTAACTCCTCGCGTTGCCCAGAGATAGGCAACACCAAGGAGCGCCAAAAGTTGCGCATTTCATAAGTCGCGCATTAACTCCTAAAACGTACGCTCCTTACATTGCACGAAGATAGAAAACACCAAGGAGCACGGAAAGCCACGCATTTCGTAAGCCGCGCACTAACTCTTAAAGAGCTTAAACTCCTCACTTTGCCCGAAGATAGGCAACACCGAGGAAAACTAAAAGTCATGCACTAACTTTCAAAACACAAACCCCTCACGTTGCCCGAAGATAGGCAACAGAGAGGAATGTCATAAGCCGTGCACTCTCAATAGCCGGGCACTTCGATTAACAGGGATTAACTCTCGATACCCGAAAGAACTGACATTGCTTCGGTCGTACTGCAAAGCTTACAAACCAAGAAGTCGGCAAAGAATTCTGATTTTTGACCAAAGTTAATGTACAAAATGTCAAAATTCAAGGCATCCAAGCCACTAGTTCCCAGTGATAGGAGCTGCGACGTACCTTTGAGTGGGGGCATCCAGGGAGCCGTCTAGAACGTCAAGTCTCACATCAATTGTCCAGAATAATCAGCTCTGTGGACTGAGGGGCACATAACATATTAACACTTGGTCAGGATAAAAGATCGCTCCAACTTGCAATAAAAGGAGGAACTTACCGTCATCCAGAGATATATGACAATGGAAGGTTGTACCAGAATCAAATCATCAACGCACTAGTTTCCAAAGAACAAAAGCAGGTGCTCGACTGAGGTCTCAAACCCTAACTTGTAGAAAACCAGCTGTTATCCAAAGACAGACCACAGCAAGGAGAGAATGCTCGAAATCGAGCAGCTAAACCATTGATTCCCGAACATTGGAACCAATGAATAAGGTTGATATCCACAATAATGCTATTAGCCTAGCATAATGCATATGACCTGAAACAAGCAAGGTTAAGTGCCACGGATTCAAGACAAACACTACCAAACTCTACCAGTCCATGATCAATATAGGAATGAACATGGTCATACCGGGGGTAATGTGATAACTTGCTCCTAAATTTAGATTTTCTATAAGAACCTGAAATTTGGCACTTGGAAATGAAAGGTTCTGCAAGTAGTCATCAGAACATAACAAAAACCGATTGGAGGAAAATTGATTTTTCGTGAATAAGAATAACTTTGGAATTGGTTAAGCAACAGCCTTGCATCTCCAAGGGAAACACTTGACGGCTATAAACAAAGCTAGGTAACGCTTGGGACTCTTATCGTTAGAGAACATGGTGCATCCCGAAGTTAAACAACGTTTAGAAAACCACCACATTGGGTTAAAGGGAATTTACTTAACTCTACAGGATTAGACGAATGATTCAACCATCACCAAACCGACTCTAAGTCCCCGGAGCGTGGACTAGAGTATAAACGATTGACAAAAATCTTTAAGTCCCTGGAGCGCGGACTAGAGTACTCTAAGTCCCCGAAGTGCGGACTAGAGTATAAACGATTAACAAAAATCTCTAAGTCCCTAGAGCACGGACTAGAGTACTCTAAGTCCTCGGAGCGTGGACTGGAGTATAAACGATTCACAAAAATCTATAAGTCCCTGGAGCATAAACTAAAGTACTCTAAGTCCTCGTAGCACGGACTAGAGTATAAACAATTTAGAAAAATCTCTAACTCCCCGAAGCGCGGACTAGAGTACTCTAAGTTCCTGAAGTGCGGACTAGAGTATAAACGATTGACAAAAATCTCTAAGTTCCCGAAGCACGGACTAGAGTACTCTAAGTCCCCAGAGCGCAGACTAGAGTATAAACGATTCACAAAAATCTCTAAGTCCCCGGAGCGCGGACTAGAGTACTCTAAGTCCTCGGGGCGCGGACTAGAGTATAAACGATTTAGAAAAATCTCTAAGTCCCCGGAGCGCGTACTAGAGTACTCTAAGTCCCCGGAGCACGGACTAGAGTATAAACGATTGACAAGAATCTCTAAGTCTCCTGAGCGCGGACTAGAGTACTCTAAGTCCCCGGAGTGCGGACTAGAGTATAAACGATTAGAAAAAATCTTTGAGCCCCTAGAGCGCGGACTAGAGTACTCTAAGTCCCTTGAGCGCGGACTAGAGTATAAACGATTCACAGAAATCTCCCAATCCTCGACTACGAACTGAAGTACAAATAATTTGGTGAAAGTGCGACCGCCCACTAAAGAACTCTAAGTCCCTGAAACGTGGACCGAAGTATGAACACAAATCGAGCGTGAGTCGACCGCTCATAGAGTGACTCTAAGTTCCCAGAATACGTACTACAATGCAAACACCATGAACCGATGAGTGGGTTTCAACCTTCCCCTATTCCAGTAATTCCAACCTAAAATCGGCAAGAGAAGTGCAAATCGTTAAAGGTCATCACCAACATGACTTTAACATTGCACATAAGACAGGCAGCACTAAGAAAATACTTCTACAATCCAA
Source organism: Allium fistulosum (assembly GCA_030737815.1). NCBI lineage: Eukaryota > Viridiplantae > Streptophyta > Magnoliopsida > Asparagales > Amaryllidaceae > Allium > Allium fistulosum. The sequence continues at coordinate 635,181,911 of CM060907.1, read as the reverse complement.
CCATCGAAGTGCTAGTTTTCGAAGGCCGAAACTAGTACCCAACTGGATTAAGAGCACCACCGAATCGACAGGGAAAATAAAACCCAAACTCCTGAGTGTCGGTGTTGCCTCGCTAATGCCAAGGCCTTCTTTTATCTTTTAAGTACTGGTGTTGCCCTGGCAACGTCGGGAAAAATTACTTTCCTAAGTACCAGTGTTGCCTCTACAATGCTAGGAAACTTTCTATTTCATAAGTACCGGTGTTGCCCCGGCAACTCCGAAAAACATTCTACTCACTAAGTACCGATATTGCCCCGGCAATGCTAGGAAAACTTTAATCTACAGGGCTGATGAGAAACACTCATCGTAGTGAACCATCGATGCACTAGCTTCCGGAGATAGAAGTTGGTCCTCAACTGAGTCGCTACCTTCTCTTCATAAAACTACTTTTGCCCAATGACAGGCAGCGACTGAAAGACATATCCTTTCAAAGGTCAGTTGGATGGGTCAACCTTTCATCACTGGAATTAGCCTCTGCACAGGAATAAAGTAGCATTGAAAAGAAATCCTAGGATTGAATTACCTATGTACTAGTTTCTAGGGATGAAAACCGATGCACAACCGAATTTCATAAACTCAACTTAAAAAGAATTTAGACACTGCCGAAAGATAGGTAGCCTCGAGGAAATGTTGCTTGGAACCAAACAACTAGGTTATGAATTCTCAAAGACAGGAGTTGACATATGAACAAAACTTCTGTGACAATTTCAGCAACTAAAAAGAGCATGCATAGCCAAGAACAAGCGGGAGCAATCATGGAAGGTCGAAAATAAAATCCCGAAACGTCCTCAATTCCAAAATGGGATTGAGAGCCAAACCGGGGGCAATTGAGCAATTTGCCCCACAGATTTCCATCTCTCACAATCGCCCAAATACAGGCATTCGAAATAGCTAGTCCCTTAAGAAGGGATAGAAGCACAAATACTTGATCGAAAGAAATGTTTCAAAATTCCAAATGCGAATAACCGTGAGGTTGGTTAGATAATGGTTTTGTATTACAAAACAGAGCATTCTGGCAAAAAAATCACCAACAAAGGAAATGAAGGATTTAACGTTCAGAAATCCACCGTCGCTCATAGTCTGGCGATGACGAGAAGGATCAATGACCTACTTACGGTCTAACTAGATCATTTGGTTCCAACTTGTAGGATAATGCCATTACCCGAAGTTTGGTCATTCTATTTGAAGATTCATAACATCAAGGAAAAATCCACAGAGTTGAGTCATCCTTGTATGAGTTTCCAAAGATAGAAACGAACACATGATTAGGATCTCAACGTAGGACTCGGAAGAATTTACTTTAGCAAAAGGTGCCAGAAACGCATCTTTCTAATACATGCCGACATCATTACAAAACTCAGATCTTGGGATTAAGCAACAAAGTCCCTAATTCCAAAGATAGGAGCTACCGTGTCAATCAAACTGGGGCAATCGAACTTATTGCTTAGGAGACCCAATCTCCCAAAACATGTTGGTTCGATAGTCAAAGTAATCAGTGAAAAAAGTGTACGTGCTAATGTAGTACACACGGATCGTGTAATATGATGTATAACACACAAATATATGACTAATCACAGATAATAGAAAATTCAGTAAAAATAGAAAAATCACACCAGAGATTTTTATACTGGTTCGGAGCACCGTCCTACGTCCAGTCCCAGACTTCTATCTGGATTTTCACTACCAACTACCTCGCTTCACCCGGAGGAACAGGTTTACAACACCCGAGCAGACAAACGGGATTTCACGCCTCTAATACACTGAGGACTTCAACACTTGCCTCTTACAACACCGAGGACTTCAACAAAGATGAATATAAATGTTTGTTGACTGTATGTGTTCTTGCTAACACAGATTTGTCACTTGTAGTACAAACTTACTATAATCTTATCCTCAAATAGAATATTTGTATATATGAAGATTTGGAAGTGGATATCGTATTGAATCAAAAGAATGTTAAATAAATTCTAGGATTCAAAACGATATACGATAGAATATGAGCAATTTGAGCGCTTGAGAGTTCAAGATAGTGATCAATAGAATAGAGAATAGAGTAATAGAATTGGTGAATTGAAATAATGATTTCATGATGTTTATATAAGAAATAAACAGTTGTAACCTTTTGTGAAAAGGTACAAACAAAGGTCATGATCATTGGTGAAGAGAAAGAGAAGCAACCGTTGAAGAAAAGGAAGTGTCTGTACGGAAGGTTGCTTTCTGTTTGAAAACGGTCGACAGGTCAAAATGGACCAGTAGACAGGAATTTGAATATATATACGTTATGTACACTTGTGCACGTTATCTGTGCATTCTGGGCAGAAACGGTCGACCGCCTGGTTTAAACCGGTCGACCGGTTTAGCCCAGATTGCACAGTTAATGTGCACTCATACATATATACATTTATATTCAAAGATTTGAAGGTATGAGATTATTTGAGGATAGATTTTAACATAAATAACACTACTAACATACCAAATAATCAACCTCTAATGTATGGAGCTCTTTGTGTCTCTTTAAAACAATGAATAACTTCTTTTTGTCGATCACGGCTTATCCCTTTGTCAGAAATCAAAACTCTATAAAAATCTTGACTCAACAATCAGCCCTACGGACTAAGGCATTTACACCAACACTTTGTTGAAACGAACTTAATTGAGCATATGTAGGGATTAGCTAGACCAAGCTACTTCATAGTTTTGAACAAAGCTATGAAATAGAATATGCCGAAATGACCGTAGAAATATTGCTTACATGTATAGAATTACAGTAAATGAGTATGCTGCACATGAGCACAAGGAGTGCAACAGCGAGAAAAATAAATGCTCGGAATCGAGCAATTAACTCAATAGTCCTCGGAGACAGAGAGGCTGGTGTGCATTGAATTCGAAAAAATGCAAAGGAAGGACAATCGCACTCGGATAACTTACACGCTATTTCCGAAGGCTGAAACTGTGCCTGATCGAACTCCAACTACAACTTTACAAGAGCAAATGTGCCTTGTAATTTAACTGTAATCAATCATCGCAATATGATAGGGATAATAAGCGAAGCATAAGTTGCGAAGGACCCAACTTCTGGAGGAGTGGAAGTACCTTCGCGAGACTAAAGATTGGATGACCGAAAAATCATTTCAACAACAAAACTTGGCATTCAACCCTGTCAGGTATGTTTTACTTTAAATAATATCCTCGTATAACCAACGCCCGGAATCCAAGGGAAGTCAACGTATGTTGATCAATCGTGTCCTGAGCGTTGATGGGGGCAGATGTAGTGTGTTATCTACATGAGAAGAGTCCAGTATCCTGAATACTATGAACAAACAATCCAGTGTAGCTAGCTTACTTGCATTTGAAAAACAATCCATATCTTCCTTTAAACTTATCCCTTCCACACTTACCCGTTATCGGTCAATGATTGATAACGAAATAGCTGTCTGAAGCGACGCGGGAAGCTTTTCTTTTCAGGATCACTAAAATACAGAAATAAAAAGAGCGATATGATTGAATCATCCATTATATCCGATTTTGGAATAAATTGTCGCATTGGAACTCAAGAACATCAATGGGAACTTGACCAAATTCTCAAGAAGAAAAAGCCGAAGACAAAGAGAAGGACTTCGCTCCAGAACGGCGTACAATCGTTCGAGACAAACTTAGCTTCACCGCCAATTGAATTAAAACTATATGGGGCAACTCCAAACCTACATCATGCACCCACTTACCGACCTAAACCCTTGCATAAACTATGAAGCAAAGATTGCATCGTCAGTACCAGGAAATGAAATTCGGATCGAAATCAAAAAAACGAACAGCTAATAGAAGTCAGTCAGTTGAAAACAACATCTTAAGGTGGACTCCGATGATTCACACTGAAAATTCAAAAGATGGCTGAAAAGCCGAAGCCAAATTTGCATGGTAGCCTCGACACTTACCCATTACTTCAAAGTACCCCAAGAAGCTATGGAGAGAAATTTGATTTGTTACGACAAGCAGTAGCAGTCGAGACCAAAACTAGGTGATCAACAGCGTAACTTACTACATGTCCGCGAGACTCTAATGCGATTATTTGGAACCCAGTAAACAGATACTATAATTGATAACTTCCAGAGCATGCCTTGTTTTCAACGAAGACGTACTCTGGGAGGCAAATGTTATCCGGGTTTTTAACCCAGCAGGACCCACTAGAAAGCAGAACAATCTCATAACATCAGGATGGCTTAGAACCTAACCAGAAAGGCTAAGGCAAGGAGTGAATGATAGCCAAGCTATATTACTGAGACAACAACCGAGATCAATTAAACCAAGGGACCAGCCTTCTTATAGCCCAATCAGCAGTTGAGTGCAAACAACTAGTGAACTACTATCAAAACGAAACGACTATGATGAAAGACTATGGAAACATATCCAATTCCAAACTCTAGAAAAAACCTAAGTTCTTAGATCATCAACGACCCATGCCTCTCCTCAAACCTTCAAATGAGCTAGCTAAGGAATACTACAAAAAGAGGCCAAGACATTGGCTCGCAAACGAGCCAGGTCTATAGGTCGCTAGCGACCCATAGACCATGGGTAGCGACCCATGTTCTTGTCTCGTTTTGCGAGCCAAACCCTCCCTGGGTCGTTTCCTACCTACCTGCGAGCTAATGATGAAGTGGTCTGGCCCAGAAGCTCTCTGATCCATATAAATACCAACCTACTTGCAACATAAAGAGAATCTTCTCAAGACTAGTTGCTGAAGCTCTGCTGGAATAATTCTTCATTCTTCACCTCCATTACAACAATCTCTAAAGGAATACACTGTGATTCTCCAGTGGATTCCAACTCTGGAGGTTCATTCTAGCTAGAAAACACTCAAAGTCTTGTAATCAAACATCTTTTGTAACAGCAATCAGTCTATAATAAAACTATAAAGTGGACGTAGGCTTTATTAACAGCCGAACCACTATAAAAATTCTCTGTCTACTTTCTTTTATTGTTCTTTCTTTATATTTTTGATCTTTGATATTGCTTTGTCAAGACAGGGCTGGTGCTTTCAAACTCAAACTAGGGTGTTGATCCATTTTTTGGGTCAACATTTGTTTTTTTTTTAATTTGAAAAGAGGTGTCTTTTGGACACACGTCTTCATGAATGGATACATCTATTCATTCGCTATATAAAGGGGAGTGTAATGAATTTTCTAATTAGTATCTATTACTTCTTACTCCTTTGAAATATTTTTTGAAAACTACTTACTACATTCTTCAAAACTACATAGAATCAATCTGTACACTACCAGATTGATTCTCTATAAATTATTTACTGTTTTGGAAGTATTCTCTCTACAAACTCAAAGATCAAACTGCTATCAAAAGAGCTATAGGATATCTTGTATCCTAAGTACAACTGTTTATATTTGAAAATCAACAATTCTACTCTTATATGTTTAGGTGTGCTTATTGTCCATTTAAATCAAGTGAGCGTGCTTAGTAGCCCATCTAAATCTAGTGGGTGATTTTATTGCCCGGTAAATCAAGAGAGTTTACCCTAGACTTGTGAGACAAGCGGTTGTATCTCGTAGCCTTGAAATCAAGGCTTCGTTCTGGTTTGCTTGCTACTTGACTAAAGTAGGCGATTGAAAAGAAATTTATACGTTATAGTTCAGGACTAGATGTAGGATTAGTTAATACGAACCAATATAAATATCCTGGTGTCATCCCTCTTACTTAAATTTTTGTTATTGCTTTTATATTTATTTGTGATTGCACTGTGACTGCTTGATTAGTATAGATCTGTGTTGATAATCTGTAATTTGATTTAAATCTTGAAACAAGGTTAAAAAGATTCATAAAAGTTATAAAACACTATTCATTCCCCCTCTAGTGTTAAAGTAGCCTTAAGACCTATTACACCATAACCCACATTTGGTATCAGAGCATTAGGTTTTCAAAAATTCGTAATTTGATTTTTGAAAAGTATAAATGGCTAGTAACATTGGTAGTTCTCTTTTTAACACTTTTGTAGAAGGACAATCAACTGCTAGACCCCTACTATTTGATGGTAGTAATTACACTTATTGGTCATGTAGGATGAACATTTATTTATAGTTTAATGGTTTAGATATTTAGAATATTACATAGAGTGAATACACTGAACCCCAAACTGAATTTTCAAAATGAATTATTGACTAAAAGACATATGAACTAAATAATTCTAAAGTCATCAATATTTTATTTTTCTCCTTAGATAAAAATGAATTTAATAGAGTCTCTGTTTGTAAGTCTTATATGAAATCTGAAGAACATTGCTGTTGACCCGCCTTTTGGCAAGGCCGTAGACAGGCGGATTTAACTAAATCGACTGCTTGTTTATCGAGACTGGAATACGATGGTTTTAGTCAACTGGATAGATAGACGGTCAATCATGGATGATAATCATAATTTTGAAGCGGGGGTTTGGCATAGTCGATGGAAAAAATTCATAGGATACTCGAAATATGGGTTTCGACAAAAGTCGAGTTATCACGAGTCACCCGGGGTTTACTTCGAGTCGTTCCCAGGTTTGCTTCGAGTTTTCATGTAGTTTGCTTCAGGTCACATTGGGTCATGCTTCGAGTTGCTCTGGGTCGGTAGGAGTTCATGAGTGGGTCGGTGTTGTGAAGGTTTTGGATCAATAAAAAGGAAATTTCTGGAGTGGACGTAGGCCGGAGTCAGCCGAACCGCTATAAATCCTGTGTGATTACTGCTTTCTTTTTAATTTTCACTGTTCTTCACATTCATACTCTCTACATACATTCTATCTGTGATCTGTAATTGTGATTTGGTGCTTTCAACGGCGTTTGGGTGTTAGTGACCAATTTTGGCGCTAACAATTGCAAGTTACACATGAGAGCGCTAGTAAAGGGAATAAACAAAAAATTCCACACTAACTAAAAGGTTTCAATTATGTAAAATGAAATAAAATGAATCAATTTCTGATATGTATTCAAGATTTCAAGTTATAGTTCATTCTTTAGTATCACCGAGTAATAATTTCTATGAAGAAGACCAAGTTAGAAAAGTCCTTAGTTCGCTCTCTTTAGAGTGAGATCAAAAGACTTTGTCAATAGAAGAGGCTAATGAAATTAGTACTTTAAAAATTGAAGAACTCATAGGTAATATAATGTCCTATGAAGCATAGTTGTTGAGTAGAAGAGAAAATAAAGCAACAGAAAAGAAATCAGTTGCCTTCAATACAACAACTGATGATTAGGACTCAGACGATGTCAATGATGAGGAAAGTGCTCTTATTACTAGGAATTTTAGAAAGTTTATAAAGTATAGAAAGATGAATAACTTCCGTAGATCTAGAAACACAAATTCTAGAAATGGAATTGTGATTAAGTGTTACAAATGTGATGAGTCTGGTCATCTGCAAAGGGATTGTCCATATCATAAGAAATCAAAGATCATGTATGTCATTAATTCATCCAAAAGAGAAAGAGAGCTTACGCTGCAACTTTAGATGATTCTGATGCAAATTCGAGTGAAAGTGAACCAAACGTCGAGAATGCTAACATGTGTTCCACAGCAATAGAAGATTAATCGGATCAGAATAAAGAAAAATAACTAAAAGTGGTACTTTTTACATTTAATTTTTATTTCATTTATTTGGAATTATTGAATTTAGGAACAAATATAGATGAATAATAATAATGTGTGCATATAAGTATATTTATATCTAGGAATTTTTGCCTTAGTTTAACTTTGAAATTTCGACCCACATGTCGACATGTCACATGGGTATGTCAACATACCTGACATAATTTTGAGAATCTTTTCAAAATTAAAACTTTTGAAATTCTCTCTCTTGCATTAATTTCAAAATTTGAATTGCCACCTTTTCATTTGTTACATGTCTATTCAACCTCTATTTATTCACTCTATCATATCTCATCTTCTACACACAAATAATTTCAAAATTCTAAATTATTCTTCATCCTCTATTTCCAAAACAATTCAGCAATGTCTTCTTCAAACCAACCCTCCTCATCCAAATACATTAGGCTTGCCACAAAAATCAAAAGTCAACTTCATAATGATCAAGGGTCCATTGAAACTTATATTGAGTATGCTACTTATGGAAAAGTATTCAGGAAGGTTTGCAAATTTTAATGAATTTTCTTTGTATGGTTTACAAGATCTTCCTTTAGAAAATGGTATTTTTGATTAACTGATTTATCTCAAAATGATTTTGATTTCCATCTCAATTTCTTTAAAATGTTTTATGCTAATTTGAATGGAAAAAAAATTCATGGAGAAGAAGGTCAAATTTAGAGTAGTGTGAAACACACTACTATTGTTTTAGATTGTGAAATTCTTGGTCAAATTTTTGTTATAAAAGTAGTGGAAATGATATCTCCACTTTTAAAATTGATTATGGTAATAGAGAAGTTATGTAAGATTTTTTTTCTAATGATGAAGAGTATGGTTTTAAAGGCAAGGATCTTAGGCCTAAATCAAGATTAATGAGTCTTATTTTACAACAAAATATTACACCGAGAATGGGAAATACAACAACCCCACTCAAAACGTTTTCAAAGCTCTTTTTCTATTTTTAAAAATATGATATGAATTAGGCTCAAGTAATTTTGGATGACTTTGTTCAAATGAAAATCTCTAGCATGATAACACATTTTATCATGATGTGTATCTTACTAGAATATTCAATTATTTTAGTATCGATCTAAGCAATAAAAACATTTTGTCTCGCAAAGTTTTCAACAAAACCAACCTCTCACTATGCACATCCCTCTTAAATTAGAACCCTATGAATCTCTTATTGAGAAGGAAGAAAGATTGGCATGGAAGAAGAGTAAGAGATTCAAGAAGAAGAAGAAGAAGAAGAAGGTGGTGGTATAGAAATTGAAGAGGAGGAAGAACGAGAAGAAGAGGAGGAGGAAATGCACACTTCTTTATAAATCTTTGATAAACCATCCCATTATTCCGATAAAGAAATCCTCAAAAACCAAGAAAACCTTCTCAACAACCAAAAGAAGCTTAAATGTTCCTTTATTAAGAAATTCACTTCTCTCTCGAGCAAAGTGGACAATTAATTTGAGAAGATCATTAGGAAGCTTGGTCGAACTCTTCTTCATCAACATTATCCTTTTAGATCTTTTATCTACCTTTGTATTGCTTAGTTGTCTGTTTTTCTAGTTTTATTTCATGTATTTTTCTATTATATCTATGTAGTTCTCTTTTATATTAATGAAAATCACTTAGAAATTTACTTCTTGTTGTTCAATAATGTTATCTTAGCCTTTGCAAATCATTAAAATAGAATAGTATTAAGTAGAAACAAAAATTAGAACAAAAACATAAATTGTGCAAATTAAGGTACATATGTCGACATATACTAGCCATTTTTGAAAAATTTTAATTTTAAAAATTGGTAACTACTTTTAATCAGTTATTTAATATGTTTTTTTATTTTTTATTTAACCCCTTTTCTTCCAAAGAAACTCATACATTGATTCATCTTTTCATCACTTCCCATTCTAAATATTTCCTTTCATAAAAATGAATTCTCCACATCAAAAACTTTCTGAAAACTTAGAAGAAACGCATCAATCTTTCAAAGACGCTCTTTGTTTCATTCTTCGAATTCAAAGGCATTTGGAATTAAGTCAAATGTAAATGATAAAGGAATAAGAGAGACATTTTGATGATATTCATTGGATAATTTCCTCCCTTATCAAAGATAATCAAAACAACAATCCGGGATGCTTAAACTCTAAAGAAAACATGGAACAAGAAGATTGAGACGTCATCAAAACAAATCCAATCTTTGGATCCGAAGGATGGGTTGAAGTTCTAAGGAAAATCTGGTATTCCAATTTGTTTAGAATTTGTAAATATGTATTTATAAACTTGTATATCTGAATTTGATTAGTTTGTAAATAATCAATATAGTTAGGTTTAGATTGTTATAAGTTTGTATATATGGTTTGACTTTGTTGGTTTAGGATTGTTTAGATTGTATAATAGTTTGATTTTTATTTTGGAATGACTAATAAGGTGTCTTGTCTTATTTATTTAGTACCTTCAATATTTAGTATATGATTTAGAATTTAATCATTTCTCAATATGTCCTGAATATATATTCTGTATATACCACATTTAAAATGACTAGTATTTCCATAAATATATGCCTTACATATAATCTAATCACAATTGTGTATATAGTTTAAATATCTAAAAAAATGCTTAGAATTTAAATATTGGTTTTGACTCCATAATTCATAAGTATATCACATTTAGAGGGAGTTTTTTTTCATACATTTTTGTTGATGATAAAGAGGGAGGAAAATATAAAATATAACACATGCATATACTAAGGGGGAGTTATATTATATTTTATATACATATATATTTACATGGTTGTCATCATCAAAATAGTAGAGATTGTTAATACCTCAAGATTCAAAGATGATCAAGACTTATGATTTTAAAGACAAAGATTTGAAGAGCTCAAGACTTTAGTGTATAGTTATGAGTCATTAGAATAAATTGTTAAAGTCCATGATAGCAGATTCTGATCTTTATCGCAAATTTCTAATCTTTGATATTTTATCAAAATAAATTATTTAAAATTCAAAATATATTTTTACAAATATTTTATAAAAGTTTTTATGTGTTTAAAGTATTTTAAACCTATGTTTAAATTATTTTACAAAAAATATATAAGTTTTAAAACAATTTAAAAAGAAAATCATTTTTAAATTTAACATAGGTATGTCAACATACCCCTCCTATATATCTTGACATGGTGACCATTAATTTGTTTTTCTAAATTTGAAAAGTGGTGTCTTTTGGACACACCTATTCATAATGGATACATTTGTTCATTCACTATATAAATAGGAGTGTAAACGAACTTTCTAATTAATTTTTCTGACTTTCTTATTACTCCTTACTTCCTTGAAATATTTCTTGAAAACTACTTGCTACATTCTTCAAAACTAAATAGAATCAATCCATACACTACTAGGTTGATTCTCAATAAATTATTTAATGTTTTGGAAGAATTCTCTCTATAAACTCAAATATCAAACCGCTATCAGAAGGGCTATAGGATATCTTGTATCCCAAGTACAACTGTTTATATTTGGAAATCAACAATTCTACTCTTATTTGTTTGGGTATGCTTATTGCCTGTTCAAATCAAGTGGCTGTACTTAGTAGCCCATCTAAATCTAGTGGGTGATTTTGTTGCCTGGTAAATCAAGAGAATACCTCGGACTCGTGAGACAATAGGGTGTATCTCGTAGTCTTGAAATGTTGTATTCTAATTTTCTTGCTATCTAGGTAAAGTAGAAGATTGAAAAGAAGTCTGTATAGTAATATACGGGAATGGATGTAGGATTGGTTAATCTGAACGAGTATAAAATTCTTGGTGTCGTCTCTCTTACTTTGCCTTTTGTTATTGCTTTTACATTTATCTGTGTTTGCTTCTGTGGCAACTTGATTAGTATAGATCTGTGTTGATAATCTGTGATTTGGTTTAAATCTTGAAACAATGTTAAAAGGATTCATAAAAGTTATAAAACACTATTAACCTCCCTTTAGTGTTAAAATAACCTTAAGAACCGTTACACTCTAACCCATAATTTTGTTTCAGTAAAATCCAATTTTATTTTATTAAGCATTACCCACTAGTAATAATTATTTACCCAAATTCTCTTTGTTGGAACTATATCACATTAGGACGTATGGAATTTGATAATGGTGAAAATTCCAATATCATCCATATTCAACTTTATAGTCTAAAAACAAAGTCATTGGTTCAATAATAACAATTATTATTAACCGAACTGCTCTGGTTAGAGACTTGATATTATTCCACATATTATTATAAATTAATATTATAGAAGTTTAATTATTATATTATCTTTGTAATTTAGTTAACGTATATAATAGTCTTATGTATATTATGTTAATTAAATCTTATTTAACTAATTCAGTTAATCAACATTTTGATTAATTTGATGTTATTGAATCAAATAATTTAATTGAATATGTATACCATAACAATTATGGTTATAAACATATATCTATATGTGTGTATGTGCACGCACGTGTGTGTATGTATGTATATATGTATGTATTTTATCACTTGTTAATTAACTTATTTAAGTAAAAAAGTTTAAATAAATATTGATTTCGAAAATTTCATATGTGTATACATATATAATTACATCGTGTTGAACAATTCAAGATAGAGTAACATATATCATTACATATTATACATGTATCACTTTAATTGATTAACTATTTGATTAACTTATTTGATTTATCAATCTTCTTAATAATCATAAAATTTGAAAATAATTTATTGAATATTTATACCATAATAGTTATGATTATACACATATATCCATACATACATACATACATATATGTGTATACATATATATATGTGTGTGTATATAAGTGTGTGTATGTATATATGTATGTATTTTTTCATTTGTTAATTAACTTTTAATTAAACAATTTTAATTAAATATTGATTTCGAAAATTTCTTATATGTATATGTTTATACCTCGGTTATTGATTTTGAAGACAACAACCATATAAAATATAGATATTAATGTTTTGCCAAGCAATGTAGTATAGTGAAGAATATTACATAGATGTTGAATCAAAGACTGTATAGTATAAAGACTCAAGATAAAAATTTGAAGACTCATGAGTTCAAAGACAAAGACATGAAGAGCTCAAGATTATAATTTAGTGTCTAGAGTCATTAGAATATATTATTAAAGTCTTTGATAGTAATTTCTGATCTCTATCTCCAATTTTTTATCTTTGATATTTTAAACAAAAATAAATTATTTTAATTTCAAGGTATAATTTTAAAATATTTTATAAAAGTTATTTACGAGTTCAAAATATTTAGAAACTATGTTCAAATTATTTTACAAAGTGTAGAATTTTCAAAATAATTTAAAAGAAAACATTTTTGAAAATTCACAAAATATATCGACATACATATTTCCATATATCGACATATAGGCCGTTAATTTGTTTTTTAAATTTTAAATGGAAGTGTCTTTTGGACACAACTCTTCTTGAATGGATATATTTGTTCGTTCACTATATAAAGGGGAGTGCAAACGAATTTTAATGAATTAATAACTTATTTTCTACTCACTCCTTACTCTCTTGAAAATTCTCTTGAAAAATATATTCTATACCCTTTAAAATTGTCACGACCGAGATTTTCGACCTCCAAAAATCGACATCAATACGTTCACTGTATTACATGTCGAACGATCGAATGCCAGAAATACCAGATCGTTTAGGAAAAGAAGAAAGAGGCAGAAGAAGAAAAACAGAACAACAGCATAGAATCTCACAATCGCAGCAGATCAATGTATAATAGATAACAACTGGTCTTTATACAAAAAGAACTATAATTGTTTTTATACATTACATCATCAGAGTACAACACATCAATACACAATACTGGACAGCTATAACAACTTGTCCTTACAAATGCTGAATATGCAACCTACAATACACAGCGGAATATACATCAGATACGTGAAATACGTCTTCGCCATCCAGCTCGTCTCCTGAGCTCCATAGCATCCTATCCTGTATCTGTAATACTCGGTCTGACTCAAGCATTATAATAAAATAATACCCGAGTCAGTTTGGAAAACCAGCGTGAGAAAATATACTCAATTTGAATTATTAAAATTTTCAAAATCCTTTGAAAATCAAAGGTATCTTGTAAGACCACGCCACAAATAAAAAGGACGGATTTTTACCTTACGATAACCAAAACATTTCATATCAAATCCTCTGATATTATAATAGTGTCTAAGTACAAATAATTATTCAAATAGCTGAAATTGTTACATTAGTTAAATTCTAGCATACTAGGCTCTACAACTAAAACCGTAAAGGCACATATTAGAGAATGGATTCCATACGAATGACTAGGCACTAGGGTACCACCTGTCACAGTACACGTCTAGAAATAGCGTACCGAGGACCACGCCGGGATCCCCTGCAACACAAGGTCGGATTATCCCTAACTTGGATAGACCGAATATGCTATCACTTTGGGTGTTCCCACCCTCTTTCGAGCTCCTTCCACACATCACAATAATAAAATAATATCCGCAAGTATCTAGAAAGTTGATAAACATACCCTAATTGGGTGCGACCCACTTAGTCTTGCTGCATCTCCCCTGATTTTCAGTCATTCCTGGTTGATGAGGCTAGAGGCTACGATTACCTTTTTAACGAATTTTCACTTAGAATGCTCATTGTCCTCCCATGAAAATGTACTAATAGCATTCATCCATACAAGTCCGTTTTGGGTCTGAATGGAACCGTAGGCGCTATTCCTACTACATCCATTTTGGAATAATCCTCAAGATTAGTAGCGATTAGCCCATACACTTCACTGCTCCATCTTCAACTCCATGCTCTTGTTTTCCCTTCGAAAAAGTACTCGTTGGATCGAAGTGGTTTTCGGATAACTTATCTGATCTCGGTCTCTTCGAAACAATGTTCGATATTTTCGGTAAACTCAACCCCGGTTCTCTAGGAAATAAACAGACGAAAATAAGATCGGAGATCACCTCCTAACCGTTCATGGACGGATTTCCTTATCAACGTCCTAGAAGAACAAAATGAGTTTATACGTAAAGTATAGCACCTCGAACGGTAACTGTACCATTTCCCCGTATTTCTCCTAGATATTCCCAAAGTTATATTTTTTTGTCCAGATTTGATAGTCGGTTATTTAACTATCAACTAAACAATCATTCAACCAAATATTTCATTTTCCACTGAAAAACTCCAAATCTCTTTTTAATTTAGATTTAATAAATTAAATCTTTTTATCCAAAATATATGTACTTATCTTATCGAATTTAGTAAATTCACAAACTATCCCTTTTTCAAAAAGAATATTTGAAAACCCCTTTTTAAAATAATATGGAAAGTACCACTGCGGTATCAAACCATGGCTTCACAGCTCAATGGTTACGTCTCTATCCCAGCGAAATCCAAGACTTAACTACAGGCACTCACTACCTCCGATTTCACCATGCGAGTATACCATTACTTCCCGAAAATTTTATTTTAAAATTTTCAAAATAATACTTATGAAATTTCTATAATAATTTCCAAGTTAAATTTAGGAGAATACTCTTTAAATAAAAGTTGTTATATAATATTGAATAATTTATCCCTTTAAAATAATAATACTAATAATTTTTTAAAGAATAATTATCTTACTATAAACTAACCTAATTAATATATATTTTAAAAAAATTTAAAACAACTAAATAATTAATTTTCTGACATATTCTCTAACACTTTTAAAAATTACCCAACTTATAATTAAAATCCTTCCTTTTAAAACAAAACCAATTCCTCGATAAAATAATTTTCCAATTCCAATATAACTAGACTAACATTTTTAAATCTCCCTCGATTTACTCCCAATTTAATTTACGCCCCAATTCCGTAAATTCTCTTTTCACATTTCTAAAATAAATCTACCATTTATTTTTAAACCGATTTACCCATCTCCTTATAAATCCTCACCGTGAATTTATAACTTCAATTTATCCACTAATAATTACTTCACTTTATTTATAAACTTCGTTTATAAATTCCATAGCCTCATTTCTTGTTTAAAACGTTTTTACCACACTTAATCGATTTTAAATCAATTTCTAATTTAAATTCATTTTTAAATCAATTTCTCCAAAATAACCCAACTGTATTCCAAAACCAACTACATTCCAATTCCACTTCCTTTTTATAATTTAAAATCTTATTTAAAATCTAGTAAGACAATCCTATATTTTATTTTCAAAATTCCCTTTTTATTCTTCCAACTATTTAAATCTCGAATTTAAAAGTAATCCTTTTATACGTAAACAATATCGCTTAAGTTCTATTATTTAAAAATCCTTTTATTTACATTATTCATATCTCTATTATTTTTCATATTCCGAAATTACCAAGTACGAATTTTAAACTCAAGCTATTTATTTTTCCCAAATTCATTTCCTTTAATATATCCAAATTTCACTATAAATATTTTTACTTCAAATTTCCTTTTTAATTTCTTTCCAAATTCAATACATTTATTATTAGTATTAAAAAAATACCAAAATCTAACCAATAATACCACAGCACCAAATAAATTCAAATCATGCTATAATCTATCATAGATTATTCAATGTATCATATCACTGAATATGCAAATAAATTCAACATTTTTGAGGAATCCAGTTGGATCCCTCCAACCTGTTTCGCTGCATCCACAGATGTTAGCACAATATAAAAATACCAATACCACTTCGAGGGGGATATCGCGGTATATAGGGTCATCCGCTATTATGCGGGGCGCATAGGGTTTCATTCGCTATATATATGCGGGAATATCAATCACTCCAATATATATACTACTATATATAATATCACATCCAACTGATAATAATTTATCAATTCTATCAATCAATCAACAATTAATTTTAACTATTTAAAATTAATTACGGTAATCCAAAATTGAGTGAGATTAACTCACTTTGATTTTCTATCGCTTTCGCGTTCCGTTTTCGATTGAATCCGAACGCGTTTGAAATTATCTAAAGATTTCAGAAGCTCCAAATTCGTCTAAATCATTTTCTATGCGTAGATGATAACACTAGGATCCCAACGCAACTTGAATCGTCCGAATCGGACCTCGTATGCATAAGATACGCATTTTATAAGTTTGAATGTAATTTATATGACAAATTCTTTTTTTCACAAAAACAAAACAAAAAGAAGGCAACCCATACCCAAACGTTTAAAACCCGGCCCGCTAAGCCCCTTCTTCCCCAAAAACATTGGCCTGTTGCATCAACCCATGTACGCCATGCACGGTGCACGATCATCCACCCCACCATCCATCGCCCCGAAACCACCAACCGTCCCTCTGCTCCTCCTCTCTCCACCGTCACCGCCTCGCCTCCTCCGGTCGTACGAAGCAAAAAGCGATCGTACCACACCATGACGACCACCATCAGGTCGCAACCCCTAAACCAATGCCGCACCTCCCCAAAATCGCCACCTAGATTCTGTTCGATCCTCTCATACCAAAAACGAACTCCATTTCTCGAATCGAGCACTACCCCCCCCCCCCCATATTTCCAAACCCTAGCTCGAAAACCCATCCCCCTCTTACAGTCGAACACCCAAAAAGGTTGCCGCACCCACCATAACCTATACTAGTAAGAAGCTCTAGGCGAAATAGGATTTTTAAAATTCGTTTGGGAATTTTTAGATGAACAGAATTAGAGAAATTAATTTTTGAAGCCACCATTCCCATATATATTTTTTTTGTTCTCTGGCTTCTATTGTTGCATGTGATTTTTAAAAGGGGGAAATGTGTTTTTGGAGGCAAGGTGCAATGATTGAGTTGATGGAGAGGATGGCTGATGTGAATAGATTTTGACTGGTCAACATAAAATATATTATTTTAAAATTTCAAATCGTCTCGATTACATAGCTCAAAATCTCGAACCCCTATCGAGGCGTGCCGCTATGCGTTTATAATGTTATACCCCTATTCTGAACGCAATGGAAAAGGTTTCGAGTCCTAATTCGATCGTATGGAGAAGATAGCTTTTTGGACTCAATTATTATATAGAAATTTTCGATATATATTTCAGCGCGTTTATATTCCATACGACCAAACGATAACCCCAAACGCTATGAAATTTGAAATCCAATAATAATACACTATTATGGATCCAATGGAACTAGTTTCGTCGAATTCCGAGACTGTGCCCCGGAAGGCTATTTTTAAATGTCGATTTAAACGATATATTTTTAAAACTGAACAAATGACTTTCAAATTAAATTTAAAACTTTAATCATCTTTATTATTATCAATATAAATTTTATAAGCCTTTAAATTGTTTTTAACAAGCTTAAGACTCAAGATTCACTATTTTAACCAATTTTTCAATTATTAAATCTAATAATTAAATTATCCCATAAATGGTTATATTTGAAATTCAAGTTAAAAATTAACTTTTAAACATTTAAAATCAATTAAATATTCCAATTTCAAATATCCAAAATTCTGGGTCGTTACATTCCTTCCCCCTTATAAGAATTTCGTCCTCAAAATTTCCAAGTAAGAAGAATGGTCCAAAACCCCATCAACTGTTTCAAAACCAATCAGTTTAAACAACTTTCCAATTTTAATTCATTGAAACCCATTATCACCTTTACTAATTTCTAATCTCTTCTATAGATTTCAAAGAATATATTTTACTCAACCATTTCGAGTTATAATCTAAAATCACATTTAGATATCAAAATTTCTTCAAAAATTTTCTAACTCCTTAAATTTCCGAAAAATTTCGCCAACGTCTCCTTTGCGCGGCTAGATCCGAAAAAACTACAAAACGCCTCTACGGGCCCAAATCATCAAAAGAAAACAAAATCCAAGTGGCTTAATCGGAAAACCATCAATTTCATACAACAATTTAACAATATACCTTTTTGTCAGGCAATTACATTTTACTTCTGAAATCGAAGACATCAATTTAGCTTTTGCTTTTAATTACCTGCACTCTACTTACCAATAGTATCCAATCATACAATTCAAAATCTTTTTGTTTATTTCTTTTCAAAATTTTCAATATTCGCTTTACTTTAATCCCGTACGATGTACATATATCATCCGTACGCAATATCAACTCTGATCGCTCACTCGATCACACAACTTCACTTCCGAACTAGTATCATTCACACCACTCTCCGGTGCGGACTCAAATCTGGTTTCTTGATTAGAAACCATCATTCTCCTTGCATAATCGTATATTATGATAGAGAATTTCAGGATCAATCAAAAATCCACATTCCGGGTTCGCCGTCGAAAATCGAGTGAAAAATTATAACCCGGATCGATATAATCGTCTCGAAATTCTGTGCTCGAATCCGGATCAAATCGTTATGCGAATAAATAATATACGTACAACCTACGTGTTTACTCCCAATTGATTTTTAGCTATATCAATCTCTTTTTTCTCATTTATTTCATTTCAATCAGTAATCCACAATTATCATTTTACACACCTTCTATTTAATCTTCATTCAAATATTAACTTAGTATATTCCTCAATACCAGCTTCACTTTAGAATTCACCATTAACTTTCTTAAGTCTATTATAAATATTTTATACAACTTCTAATATTTACTTTCACTTCAGCACTTAAGTTTATATCCATTTTTATTCAAATTAAGTTTTCAATTCCATTTGAACCCAATTTATTTTCCAAATCTTCAATATTGAATTTTATCGACCATACGCCAACCCATATTTGATTCACTAATTTATTTCATATCTCAGTCAAAATTTTATTTCCAAACTCTTATTTTACTTAGTCCACCCAAACTAATTCTTCAATTTCACCTTATTTAACATAATTCAATTTAAATATCATTCCAATATTCAATTTCAATTCCATTTACTTACAAATTAAATTAATTTGTTCATCCACTAATTTATTTCCAACTTAATAAATTTTATTTCAATAACTATTTCATTTAGCCTACTTAGGCTTAATCTCTCAAAATTCACTTTATTTTTAAACTTAAGTTAAGTTTAATTCCATCCGAATAATCAAATTTCAAACTTTATAAGTTTTCAAACTTATTTATATTCCATAAACATTTTAGATCAAGCCCCAAAGCTTTGAACAATTACTTAATATTTCAAAAATCATTTTTGAAATCCAATACATATACACAATCCATTTGTATATCAAATTATTCCTTTGCATTTCAAACCACAACCAATTTTTCCAAAACAAAACTCCAATTGCAAGTCATTAAGGTAGCAATTCCTCTCTTGGAAACTCGAAATGAAAGTCGATGATGCTACGGTCATCACCGAAATTATTTTCCAGCGACCGAAGTGAGTTCAGTGCTTTTATTCCTTATTAAAATCATTTTTAAATATTTTTATTCCTTTAAAAACCCTTTAAATATTTCCAATTCAAAATATTCTCCAAATAATATCACTTTATTTTTCCGAGACTTTGAAAAATATTTCAAAACCAACGGGACTTAAATTCCCAAATTTCTAACTTTTAAATACCTTTTAAATCTATATTTAAATATACTTCGGAATTTCATTTCATTTCAAATTATAAATCACATTTATAAACTCATTTTTTAAAATTCCATTTTGTTATATCGATTATTCCTTAACTATTGACTAAAATATCAGCTTTTATTTCAATTACCACAACAACAAATGATAATAGTTTAATATTATCATGTCCTAACAACCAAGCAAACCATATATAACCATAATAATTTCTGTAAAATTATTTCTTTCTTATATAAAAATAATTTGGAGAAAATTATTTCATTTACTCCATTTTAAAACAATACCGTGTCGAATTGTTCTATTAAAGTGTTTAGAGATCCCTATCAATAAGTTAATTACTCGTATTAACCAGAATCCATAAGCCACTCAACAAACCAATCAACACAATATAAAACAATTTTATATTCACTAACAAATATGCGCTCATATCTATTAATACTCTCAAACTCATTCTAGGGTGCTACTGACCATATCTCTAATGAGTAATCCCCACCAGAGCCAAGGTTCTCGCTTAACCTTCAGCTCTAATACCAAATGTCATGACCGAGATTTTCGACCTTCGAAAATCGACATCAATGCGTTCACTGTATTACATGCCGAACAATCGAATGTTGGAAATACCAGATCGTTAGGGAAAAGAAGAAAGAGGTAGAAGAAGAAAAACAGAACAACAACACAGAATCTCACAATCGCAGCGGAATAATGTATAATAGATAACAACTGGTCTTTATACAAAAAGAACTATAACTGTTTTTATGCATTACATCATCAGAGTACAACACATCTATAACACAATACTAGACAGTTATAACAACTTGTCCTCATAAGTGCTGAATATACAACCTACAATACACAGTAGAATATACATCGGCTACATGAAATACGACTTCACCATCCAGCTTGTCTCCTGAGCTCCATAGCATCAAATCCTGTATCTGTAATACTCGGTCTAACCTGAGCATTATAATAAAATAATACCCGTGCCAGTCTGGAAAACCAGCGCGAGAAAATACACTCAATTTGAATTATTAAAATTTTCAAAATCCTTTGAAAATCAAAGGTGTCTCGTAAGACCACGCCACAAATAAACACGACGGATATTTACCTTACGATAACCAAAACATTTCATATCAAATCCTCTGATATTATAATAGTGTCTAAGTACAAATACTTATTCAAATAGCTGAAATTGTTACATTAATTAAATTCCAGCATACTAGGCTCTACAACTAAAACCATAAAGGCGTGTATTGGAGAATGGATTCCATACGAATGACTAGGCACTGGGGTACCACTTGTCACAGTACACGTCTAGAAACAACGGAATTCCCTACAACACAAGACCAGACTATCCCTAACCTGGATAGACCGAATATTCTATCACCCCGGGTGTTCCCACCCTCTTTCGAGCTCCTTCCATACATCGCAATGATAAAATAATATTCGCGGGTATCTAGAAAGGTGATAAAGATACCCTAATTGGGTGCGACCCACTTAGCCTTGCTACATCTCCCCTAATTTTCATTCATTTCCGGTTGATGAGGCTAGAGGCTACGATTACCTTCTTAAGGAATTTTCACTTAGAATGCTCATTGTCCTCCCATGACAATGTACTAATAGCATTCATCCATACAAGTCCGTTCTGGGTCCAAACGGAACCGAAGGCGCTATTCCTACTACACCCATTTTGGATTAATCCTCAAGATTAGTAGCGATTAGCCCTTGCACTTCACTGCTCCATCTTCGACTCCATGCTCTTGTTTTCCCTTCGAAAAAGTACTCGTTGGATCAAAGTGGTTTTCGGATAACTTATCTGATCCCGGTCTCTTTGAAACAACGTTTGATATTTCCGGTAAACTCAACCCCGATTCTCTAGGAAATAAACAGACGAAAATAAGGTCGGAGATCGCCTCCTAACCGTTCGTGGATGGATTTCCTTATCAACGTCCTAGAAGAACGAAACGAGTTTATACGTACAGTATAGCACCTCGAACGGTAACTGTACCATATTTTCCCTGTATTTCTCCTAGATATTCCCAAAGTTATATTTTTTTGTCCAGATTTGATAGTCGGTTATTTAACTATCAAATAAGCATCATTCAATCAAATATTTCATTTTCCACTGAAAAACTCCAAATCTCTTTTTAATTTAGTTTTAATAAATTAAATCTCTTTATCCAAAATATATGTACTTATCTTATCGAATTTAGTAAATTCACAAACTATCCCTTTTTCAAAAAGAATATTTGAAAACCATATTTTAAGATAATATGGAAAGTACCACTGCGGTATCAAACCATGGATTCACAGCTCAATGGTTACGTCTCTATCCCAGAGAAATCCAAGACTTAACTGCAGGCACTCACTACCTTCGATTTCAACATGCGATTATAATATTACTTCCCGAAAATTTTATTTAAAAATTTTCAAAATAATACTTATGAAATTTCTATAATAATTTCCAAGTTAAATTTAGGCGAATACTCTTTAAAATAAAAGTTGTTATATAATATTGAATATCGAATAATTTATCCCATTAAAATAATAATACTGATAAATCTTTAAATAATGATTATCTTACTATAAACTAACCTAATTATTATATACATTAAACAATTGTAAAACAACTAAATAATTAATTTTCTGAAATATTCTCTAACACTTTTAAAAATTACCCAGCTTATAATTAAAAATCCTTCCTTTTAAAACAAAACCAATTCCTCGATAAAATATATTTTCCATTTCCAATATAACTAGACTAACATTTTTAAATCTCTCTCGATTTACTCCCAATTTAATTTACGCCCCAATTCCGTAAATTCGCTTTTCACATTTCTAAAATAAATCTACCGTTTATTTTTAAACCGATTTACCCATCTCCTTATAAATCCTCACCGTGAATTTATAACTTCAATTTATCCATTGATAATTACTTCACTTTATTTATAAACTTCGTTAATAAATTCCATAGTCCCATTTCCCGTTTAAAACGTTTTCACAATACTTAATCGATTTTAAATCAATTTCTCCAAAATAACCCAACTGTATTCCAAAACCAACTACATTCCATTTCCACTTCCTTTTTATAATTTAAAATCTAGTACGACAATCCCATATTTTATTTTCAAAATTCCCTTTTTATTCTTCCAACTATTTAAATCTCGAATTTAAAAGTAAATCCTTTTATACTTAAATAATATCGCTTAAGTTCTATTATATAAAAATCCTTTTATTTACATTATTCAAATCTCTATTTTTTTTCATCTTCCGAAATTACCAAGTACAAATTTTAAACTCAAGCTATTTATTTTTCCCGAATTCATTTCCTTTAATAAATCCAAATTTCAATATAAATATTTTTACTTTAAATTTCCTTTTTAATTTCTTTCCAAATTCAAAACATTTATTATTGGTATTAAAAAAATACCAAAATCAAATCAGTAATACCATAGCACCAAATAAATTCAAATCATGCTATAATCTATCATAGATTATTCAATATATCATATCACTGAATATGAAAATAAATTCAACATTTTTTAGGAATCCAGTTGGATCCCTTCAACCTCTTTCCCTGCATCCACAGATGTTAGGACAATATAAAAATACCAATCCCACTTCGAGGGAGATATCACGGTATATAGGTTCATCCGCTATTATGCGGGGCGCATAGGGTTTCATCCGCTATATATATGCGGGAATATCAATCACTCCAATATATATACTACTATATATAATATCACATCCAACTGATAATAATTTATCAATTCTATCAATCAATCAACAATTAATTTTAACTATTTAAAATTAATTACGGTAATCCAAAATTGAGTGAGATTAACTCACTTTGATTTTCTATCGCTTTCGCATTTCGTTTTCGATTGAATCCGAACGCGTTTGAAATTATCTGAAGATTTCAGAAGCTCCAAATTCATCCAAACCATTTTCTCTGCGTAGATGACGACACTAGGATCTCAACGCAACTTGAATCGTCCGAATCGGACCTCGTATGCATGAGATACGCATTTTATAAGTTTGAATGTAATTTATATAACAAATTCTTTTTTTCTTTTTCTTTTTAAAAACAAAATGAAGGCAGCCCATACCCAAACATTTAAAACCAGGCCCACCAATCCCCTTCTTCCCCAAAAACATTCGCCTGTTTCCTGAACCCATGTACATCGTGCACGGTGCCCGATCATCCACCCCACCATCCATCGCCCCAAAACCACCAACCGATCCCTCTTCTCCTCCTCTCTTCACTACCACCGCCTTGCCTCCTCCGGTCGTACGAAGCAAAAAGTGATCGTACCACACCATGACGACCACCATCTGGTCGCAACCCACAAACCAATGTCGCACCTCCCTAAAATCGCCATCTAGATGACGTTCGATCCTCCCATACCAAAAACGAACTCCATTTCTTGAATCAAGCACTCCTCCTCCCATATTTCCAAACCCTAGCTCGAAAACCCATCCACCTCTTACAGTCAAACGCCCAAAAAGGTTGCCGCACCTACCATAACTTATACCATCAAGAAGCTCTAGGCGAAATAGGATATTTAAAATTCGTTTGGGAATTTATAGATGAACAGAATTAGAGAAATTAATTTTTGAAGCCACTATTCCCAAAATCTCAAACATAAATTAATTTTTGAAGAAGAGGATGGCTAATGTGAATAGATTTTGACTGGTCAACATAAAATATATTATTTTAAAATTTCAAATCGTCTCGATTACATAGCTCAAAATCTCGAACCCCTATCGAGGCATGCCGCTAGACGTTTATAATGTTATACCCCTATTCCGAACACAATGGAAAAGGTTTCGAGTCCTAATTCGATCGTATGGAGAAGATAGATTTTTGGACCCAATTATTATATTGAATTTTTGATATAAATTTCAGCGCATTTATATTCTGTACGGCCAAACGATAACCCCAAATGCTACGAAATTTAAAATCCATAATAATACAAGTGCTGAATATGCAACCTACAATACACAGCAGAATATACATCAGATACATGAAATACGTCTTCGCCATCCAGCTCGTCTCCTGAGCTCCATAGCATCCTATCCTATATCTGTAATACTCGGTCTGACTCGAGCATTATAATAAAATAACACCCGAGTCAGTTTGGAAAACCAGCGTGAGAAAATACGCTCAATTTGAATAATTAAAGTTTTCAAAATCCTTTGAAAATCAAAGGTATTTTGTAAGACCATGCCACAAATAAACAGGACGGGTTTTACATTACGATAACCAAAACATTTCATATCAAATCCTCTGATATTATAATAGTGTCTAAGTACAAATAATTATTCAAATAGCTGAAATTGTTACATTAGTTAAATTCCAACATATTAGGCTCTACAACTAAAACCGTAAAGGCACGTATTGGAGAATGGATTCCATACGAATGACTAGGCACTAGGGTACCACCTGTCACAGTACACGTCTGGAAACAGCGTACCGAGGACCACGCCGGGATCCCCTGCAATACAAGGTCGTACTATCCCTAACTTGGATAGACCGAATATGCTATCACCCTGGGTGTTCTGACCCTCTTTCGAGCTCCTTCCATACGTCGCAATAATAAAATAATATCTGCGGGTATCTAGGAAGGTGATAAACATACCTTAATTGGGTGCGACCCACTTAGCCTTGCTGCATCTCCCCTGATTTTCAGTCATTCCTGGTTGATGAGGCTAGAGGCTACGATTACCTTTTTAAAGAATTTTCACTTAGAATGCTCATTGTCCTCCCAAGAAAATGTACTGATAGCATTCATCCATACAAGTCCGTTCTGGGTCTGAACGGAACTGAAGGCGCTATTCCTACTACATCCATTTTGGAATAATCCTCAAGATTAGTAGCGATTAGCCCTTGCACTTCACTGCTCCATCTTCGACTCCATGCTCTTGTTTTCCCTTCGAAAAAGTACTCATTGGATCGAAGTGGTTTTCGGATAACTTATCCGATCCTGGTCTCTTCGAAACAATGTTCGATATTTTCGGTAAACTTAACCCCGGTTCTCTAGGAAATAAACAGACAAAAATAAGATCGGAGATCACCTCCTAACCGCTCGTGGACGGATTTCCTTATCAACGTCCTAGAAGAACAAAACGAGTTTATACTTACAGTATAGCACCTCGAACGGTAACTATACCATATTTTCCCCGTATTTCTCCTAGATATTCCCAAAGTTATTTTTTTGTCCAGATTTGATAGTCGGTTATTTAACTATCAACTAAACAATCATTCAACCAAATATTTCATTTTCCACTGAAAAACTCCAAATCTCCTTTTAATTTAGTTTTAATAAATTAAATCTTTTTATCCAAAATATATGTACTTATCTTATCGAATTTAGTAAATTCATAAACTATCCCTTTTCAAAAAGAACATTTGAAAACCCCTTTTCAAAATAATATGGAAAGTACCACTACGGTATCAAACCATGGATTCACAGTTCAATGGTTACGTCTCTATCCCAGAGAAATCCAAGACTTAACTACAGGCACTCACTACCTCCGATTTCACCATGCGAGTATACCATTACTTCCCGAAAATTTTATTTTAAAATTTTAAAAATAATACTTATGAAATTTCTATAATAATTTCCAAGTTAAATTTAGGAGAATACTCTTTAAAATAAAAGTTGTTATATAATATTGAATATTGAATAATTTATCCCTTTAAAATAATAAAACAAAACCAATTCCTCAATAAAATATATTTTCCAATTCCAATATAACCAGACTATCATTTTTAAATCTATCTCGATTTACTCCCAATTTAATTTACGCCCCAATTCCGTAAATTCCCTTTTCACATTTCTAAAATAAATCTACCATTTATTTTTAAACTGATTTACCCATCTCCTTATAAATCCTCACCGTGAATTTATTACTTCAATTTATCCACTAATGATTACTTCACTTTATTTATAAACTTCGTTTATAAATTCCATAGCCTCATTTCTCGTTTAAAACGTTTTTACCACACTTAATTGATTTTAAATCAATTTCTAATTTAAATTCATTTTTAAATCAATTTCTCCAAAATAACCCAACTGTATTCCAAAACCAACTACATTCTAATTCCACTTCCTTTTATAATTTAAAATCTTATTTAAAATCTAGTAAGACAGTCCCATATTTTATTTTCAAAATTCCCTTTTTATTCTTCCAACTATTTAAATCTCGAATTTAAAAGTAAATCATTTTATACGTAAAAAATATCGCTTAAGTTCTATTATTTAAAAATCCTTTTATTTACATTATTCAAATCTCTATTATTTTTTCATATTCTGAAATTACCAAGTACAAATTTTAAACTCAAGCTATTTATTTTTCCCAAATTCATTTCCTTTAATAAATCCAAATTTCACTATAAATATTTTTACTTCAAATTTCCTTTTTAATTTCTTTCCAAATTCAATACATTTATTATTGGTATTAAAAAAATACCAAAGTCTAACCAATAATACCACAACACCAAATAAATTCAAATCACGCTATAATCTATCATAGATTATTCAATATATCATATCACTGAATATGAAAATAAATTCAACATTTTTGAGGAATCCAGTTGGATCCCTCCAACCTGTTTCCCTGCATCCACAGATGTTAGCAAAATATGAAAATACCAATCCCACTTCGAGGAGGATATCGCGGTATATAGGGTCATCCGCTATTATGCGGGGCGCATAGGGTTTCATCCGCTATATATATGCGAGAATATCAATCACTCCAATATATATACTACTATATATAATATCACCTCCAACTGATAATAATTTATCAATTCTATCAATCAATCAACAATTAATTTTAACTATTTAAAATTAATTACGGTAATCCAAAATTGAGTGAGATTAACTCACTTTGATTTTCTATCGCTTTCGCGTTCCGTTTCCGATTGAATCCGAACGCGTTTGAAATTATCTGAAGATTTCAGAAGCTCCAAATTCGTCCAAACCATTTTCTATGCGTAGATGATAACACTAGGATCCCAACTCAACTTGAATCGTCCGAATCGGACCTCGTATGCATGAGATACGCATTTTATAAGTTTGAATGTAATTTATATAACAAATTCTTTTTTTTCTTTTTTTTTAAAAACAAAAAGAAGGCAGCCCATACCCAAACGTTTAAAACCATGCTCGCCAATCCCCTTCTTCCCCAAAAACATTCGCATGTTGCCTGAACCCATGTACGTCGTGCACGGTGCCCGATCATCCACCCCACCATCCATCTCCCCGAAACCGCCAACCGATCCCTCTGCTCCTCCTCTCTCCACTGTCACTGCCTCGCCTCCTTCGGTCGTACGGAGCAAAAAGCGATCGTACCACACCATGACGACCACCATCAGGTCGCACCCCCAAACCAATGTCGCACCTCCCCAAAATCGCCACCTAGATTCTGTTCGATCCTCTCATACCAAAAACGAACTCCATTTCTCGAATCAAGCACTCCCCCCCCCATATTTCCAAACCCTAGCTCGAAAACCCATCCCCCTCTTACAGTCGAACACCTAAAAAGGTTGTTTCACCCACCATAACCTATACTAGCAAGAAGCTCTAGGCGAAATAGGATTTTTAAAATTCGTTTGGGAATTTTTAGATGAACAGAATTAGAGAAATTAATTTTTGAAGCCACCATTCCCATATATATATATTTTTATTTTTGTTCTCTGGGATCTACTATTGCATGTGATTTTTAAAAGGGGGAAATGTGTTTTTGGAGGCAAGGTGCAGTGATTGAGTTGAAGGAGAGGATGGCTGATGTGAATAGATTTTGACTGGTCAACATAAAATATATTATTTTAAAATTTCAAATCGTCTCGCTTACATAGTTCAAAATCTCGAACCCTATCGAGGCGTGCCGCTAGGCATTTATAATGTTATACCCCTATTTCAAACGCAATGGAAAATGTTTCGAGTCATAATTCGATCGTATGGAGAAGATAGCTTTTTGGACTCAATTATTATATAGAATTTTTCGATATAAATTTCAGCTCGTTTATATTCCGTACGGCCAAACGATAAGCCCAAACGCTACAAAATTTGAAATCCGATAATAATACGCTATTACGGATCCAATGGAACTAGTTTCGTCGAATTCCGAGACTGTGCCCCGGAAGGCTATTTTTAAATGTCAATTTAAACGATATATTTTTAAAACTGAACAAATCACTTTCAAATTAAATTTTAAAACTTTTATTATCTTCATTATTATCAATATAAATTTTATAAGCCTTTAAATTATTTTTAACAAGCTTAAGACTCAAGATCACTATTTTAACCAATTTTTCAATTATTAAATCTAATAATTAAATTATCCCATAAATGGTTATATTTGAAATTCAAGTTAAAAATTAACTTTTAAACATTTAAAATCAATTAAATATTCCAATTTCAAATATCCAAAATTCTAGGTCGTTACAAAAATCATATAGAATCAATTCATACTCCATTATATTCATTTGCAAGCATCTCTCTCATTTCATATATCAAAGTGCTATCGAAGAGGCTATAGGATCCATTGTATCCAAAGTACAACTATTTGTCTTTGTAAAAACATCAACTCTACTCTTGTTTGTGTGGGTGTGCTTGTAGCCCATTCAAATCAAGTGGGTATGCTTGTAGCCTGTTCAAATTAAGTTGGTGTGCTTAGTAGCCTGGTATATCTAGTGTGTGATCTTGCTGCCTGGTAAATCAGGAGAGTTTGCATCGGACTCGTGATATATGAAGGAGTGTCTCGTAGCCTTGAAATCGAGATTTTATTCTGGTTTGCCTTATACCTAGTATAAAGTTGGCAATTGAAAAGAAATATGTACAAGCAATTGTACGGGACTGGACGTAGGAGAAACTTGAACCACTATAAAAATCCCATGTGTCATCTCTCTAACCCTTTACTTTACTTTATTGCTTTTATATTTATCTTTGATTGCATCTGTGACTGATTGCTTGTACAAATCTATGATGTTAATCTGTGATTTGATATTAATCTTGAAAGAATTTTAAAAAATTTGCATAAATTAGAAAACACTATTCATCCCCCTACAGTGATAAATTAGCCTTAAGATCTATTATTCCACAACACACATTTGGTATCAGAGCACTAGTTTTCAAAAAATCATATTCTGGTTTTTGAAAAGTATAAATGGCTAGCAATACCGTTAGTACACTTGTTAACACTTATGTATAAGGACAATCTACTGCTAGACCCCACTTTTTAATGGCAGTAATTACACTTATTGGTCATCTAGAATGAAGATTTATTTACAGTCTAATGGTTTAGATATCTGGAATATTACACAGAATAAGTACACTGAACCCCAAACTGACTTTTCACAATGTACAGTTAACCAAAAGACACGAGCACTTAGTAATTCTAAGGTCCTGAATATCTTGTTTTGCTCATTAGATAAAAATGAATTTAATAGAGTTTCTATTTGTAAGTCTGCATATGAAATTTGAAGAACACTGCAAGTTACACAGAGGGCACTAGTTAAACAGACTAAAATTTCCACGTTAACTAATCAGTTTTTTTTAAAATGAATCGGAATGAATCTATTTCTGACATGTATTGTAGATTTCAAGATATAGTACATTCTTTAGTATTATTAGGTAAAAACTTTTCTAAAAAGGACCAAGTTAG
Organism: Allium fistulosum; assembly: GCA_030737815.1. Lineage (NCBI taxonomy): Eukaryota > Viridiplantae > Streptophyta > Magnoliopsida > Asparagales > Amaryllidaceae > Allium > Allium fistulosum. The sequence goes on along the minus strand of CM060907.1, from coordinate 635,151,035 downwards.
GAAAATCCTCAGTTCACTCTCCTCGGAGTGGGATCAATAGAAGAAGCTAATGACATTAGTACTTTAAAAGTTGATGAGTTAATAGGTAATTTAATGTCTTATGAAGCACAATTGCAGAGTGGAAAAGAAAGTAAGGCAATAGAAAAGAAATCCACTACTTTCAACGCAGTAACTGACAATCGGGATAAAGATGATGACAATAATGAGGAGATTGCCTTCATGGCTAGGAATTTCAAAAAATTCTTGAAGCATAGAAAGATAAACAACTTCAATAGACCAAAATACAAAACTACTGAAAATGAAACTGCAATTAAATGTTTCAACTGTGATGAACCTGATTATCTGCAAAGAGACTGTCCTCATCAAAAGAAATCAAGGATCCCGCCAATCATTGATTCATCCAGAAAAAGAAAGATGGCTTTCACAGCAACATTAGATGATTCAGATACTACTTCAAGTGACAATGAACTGGACATTGAGGATGTAAACATGTGTTCCACGGGAATAGTAGATTATTAGAGCAGATTAAAGGAAAGAAGCACAAAGCGGTACTTTTTATTTTTGTTAATATCATTTCTTTTTGGATTATTATATTTAGGAATAAAATATAGATTCATATTAATATTGGATGCATACAAGTGTGTATATGTATGTGTCTATACAGAAATCTTTTGGCTTAATTTTATTTTTGGATTTTTTGGCCCATATGTCGATATACCCGAATCCATATGTCGACATATCAGCCTGTATTTTCAATTTCAAATTTCAAATTTCCCTCTCTTTTGCATTTATTCCAAAAACTTAAAAAGGCATCTTTTGACCTAAAAACATGTCAGTCCATACTCTATTAATCAATGAAATTGTATCCATTCATTCACTCACTTTATCTCAAAGATTCAAAATGTCTCTTTATTCTCTTATCCCTAAACTCCTCAAAAACGACCTCCTTAAGCCCACCACCAAAAACCATTAGGCTCTCAAAAAAAATCAAAGGCTTTCTTTTCAATGACAAGAAAGTCATCGACACTTATATTGAATATTGCGGAAGAGTATTTCCCGGAAGATTTGCAAAATTTGATGATTTTTCTTCTTATGGTCTTCAAGATCTTTGTTTTCAAAATGATATTCTTGGTTTAGTTGACTCTTCTCAAAATGATTTCATTTGTTATCTAGATTTATTAATAATGGCTTTTGCAAATTTAAATAGAAAATTTTTGAAGGAAAAGAAGGACAAAATTGGAGTAGAGTGAAAGGTACCGCAATTGTTTTAGATTGTGAAATTTTGGGTCAAATACTTGGTCGCAAATACAATGAAATTGGCTTCTCCATTTTTAAACTTGATGTACAAGATCAAGAATTTTCAATGACATTTTTAAAATCGACTAAGACTTTGAATTCAAATACAAAAATCTTAGACCTAAATCAAGACTTATGAGTTTCATTACAACAAAGCATCACTTCGAGGATGGGTAATTACAATAACCAACTTAAAAGGTTTTTAAAGCTCTTTTTTCCATTTATGGAAATTACAACATCAATTATGAACAAGTCATCTTAGATGATTTTGTCCAAAAGAATATTCTAGACATAAGAACACACTTTACCATGGTGTGTATCTCACTAAAGTTTTCGAATATTTGGTGTTGATTTAAAAGGAGAACCTACTTTGCCTTGAAAAGTGTTCAACAAATCCAACATTTCTCTCATGCATATTCCTCCTTTCTTTGAACTTATGACACTCTTTCTCAAAAAGAAGAAAGACCAGTGAGGGAAGAACAGCAAGGAATTGAAGAAGAAGAAAGATATGGAATCCAAGGAGAAGATTAATAAGAAGAAGAAGAGGAAGTAGAGACTTCACTTGAAAGTTTTGAGAAACCGTCTCAAAGCTCAAACAAAGGAATCCTGAAAAGTCAAGAGAAGATCATCAAAAATCAAAAGAAGCTAAATAGGAAATTTACTAATCTTCCCAGCAAAGTGGATAAGTATTTTGGGAAGATTATGAAGAAGCTTGATAGGATCTCATCTCCTTAGATTATCTTTTAATTCTATCTAGTTAACTATTATATCTTTTCTAGCTTTTATTTCCTTGCGTTTCCTTAGTTTATTTCATGTTATCTTCTTATATTTTCCTTTTTGCTATGAATCGTCTTGTTTTAATTAATGAAAATTAGTCCTTGCCATTATATATTGTCCTATTAGTCTTTGGAAATCATTGAAATATAATGGTATTAAGTAGAAATAAGAATGTATAAAAAACTTAAAAATGCAAATTCAGATACATATATGTATATTTTGACATAATATAGCCGTTTGGAAAAAAATTTAATTTTTAAAATATTGTAACTACTTTTAATCCAGTTATTTCAAATGACTTTTCACTCCTATTTAAGCCTATTTCTTCTCGAAAAATTCACTCATCAATTCATCTTTCCATCTCCTTCCATTCTCAACATTTTCCTTAATAAAAATGACTTCTCCACACTGAAAACTTTATAAAGACCTTGAAGAGACACTCCAATCATTCAAAGATGTTCTCTTCTCCATATTAAGGAGTCAAGGGTATTTGTAACTAAGCCAAATGCAAATGATTAAAGAGCAAGAGAATCATTTTGATGCTCTTCGATGGTTAGTTTCCTCCCTTATTGAAGATGATCAAACCAACAACCCAAGAATACTCAAACACCAAGGATAATGAAGATTGAGATGCTATCAAAGCAAATCAAATATTTGGATCTGAAAGTTGGGTTGAAGTCCTTAGGAATATCTAGATTTTTGTTTTAATTTTTAAATGAGTATATTAAAAACTTATTTATTTCAATATGTAAATTACCATAGGTTTGATTTGGTGTGATTATATAGTATGGATTGTATAGATAAATTAGGTTTGGATTAGCTAAGTATCTAATTAGGTTTTGATGACTTTGACTATTTTACAGTGTGTATTATATAAATCAAATAAATATATAAAGTTTGCATTATCCTATATATTTATTGTCCTTAATATTTAGTATATAACTTAAAAATTGATCATTGTATATCTTAATATATGCCATGATTATATCATATTAAATATCTAGTATTTTCTTCATTTATGTCCTATATGTTGCATTTCAATTTGTCACATTTAATGTCCTTATTTTATGCTTTAATTATTTGTATTCCAATCATAATTATATATTTAAATCCATATTGAATACCATATCACTTAAATTCTAAAATGTTGTTTTTGACCCCATAGTTTATAAGTATATCATTTAGGGGGAGTTTTATTTTTTGAATCATTTTTTTATGACAAAGAGGGAGAAAAATATAAAATATACACATGCATGTATTTAGGTACAATTATGTAACTTAGGGGAAGTTATATCATATTTTATATACAGGAATATTTAATGGTTGTCATTATCAAAAGAAGGGAGATTGTTAATACCTCAATTATTGATTTTGATGACAACAACCATATAAAATATAGATACTAATGTTTTGCCAAGTTTTATAGTATATAGAGCAGAATATTACATAGGTGCTAAATCGAAGAGTATACAGTACAAATGTTAGAATCTCGATTTTAATTGTTTTGATTGTGACAACTATATAAATCAATTTTTGTGTGTACTAATCACTTATGCAGGAGATTCATTGCAGATTCGTATTCAGAATTTTTTAGTCTTTTGTTTAGAGTCTGTATACTATTTAGAAATATGTTAAAATCTCTCCTGAATGGTATATATATTAACATACACACACATGCTCAAACATGCACAAAAGGCTGAAAACAGTCGGCTGAATGGATTCATTCAGCCGTCTGTTTGCTGAAACAATTTTATTATTTCACAATATTCAACCGGCTGAATGAGTTAATCCATCCGGCTATTTTAGGCTAAATTTGCCTATTTCTTTGTTGTTTTCGATTTTACCAAATTCAGAAGGCTGAATTATTATTTCAGCCGGCTGAATATTTTCAACAGTTATTTTATGAAAAGACACTTCTCTTCATTGAAGAGAAACTTCTTCAAATCAACAGTTGCACCTGTTCCTTTTCAATATTATCCTTCAAAAGTAATTGCAACTGTTTAATCTCTATAAATAGATTTCAGAATTCAAAAAACAAATTACTTAACTGATTTTAATACTCTTGAATTCTTATTCTCAATTTTCAAATTGCACTCAAACTGCATACATTCTCTGATCGTTGATCATTCTATCTTCCACAATTCTCAAGCACATTACACTAAATATCATAAAGGAGAAGATTATAGGAAGATTGTACTTAATTGACTTATCAGTGCTATTTAAAGAGCATACTACAGTCATATACTTTTGTTATTTGTAAAGAAGTCATGTTCGGTTGCTCAGGCAGTAGAAGTCTTATTCGGTTGCTTAGGCGATAGAAGTCATGTTCGGTTGCTCAGGCGGTGTAAACCTATTCCTCCGAGTTAAGTGAGGGTTGCTAGTTTAATTCCAGAAGGAGTCTGGGACTGGACGTAGAACGGGAATTCGAACCACCTCTATTTAATGGAATAAACTATAACTATTGGGCTACTAGAATGAGAATCTATATACAAGCAAGTAGTTATGAAATCTGGAACATTATGCAATATGAATATACTATTCCTACTACTGAATATTCGGCATGGTCTAACACACAAAAAATTAGACGCTACTGCAAATGCTAAAGTTATGAATATGTTATATTGTGCATTAGACAAAAATGAGTTTAATAGAATAAGCATGTGTAAAACTGCTCATGAAATTTGGCGTACACTTAAAATTACACATGTGGGTATTAACAAAGTCAAGCAAAGTAAAATTTCTATGCTCAAAAATCAGTTCCAGAATTTTAAAATGAAGCAAGACGAGACTATAAATGAAATGTACTCTAGATTTCAAGATATATATCATTCTTTGATAGCATTAGGAGAACTTATACAAATTTTGATATTGTGTCAAAAATCCTCAACTCACTAACGGATGAGTGGGAACGAAAAGTCTAAGCAATCGAAGAAGCTAACGACATTTCGACCATAAAATCGGAGGAGTTGATTGGAAATCTAACGTCTTATGAAGTTAATCTCCAGGAAAAACGAGCATAGGTTCAAGATAAGAAGAATATAGCATTCCAGGCAGAAAAGGATGAATTAGATTTAGATGAAGAAGATATGGCGTTCATTTCTAAAAATTTCAAAAAGTTTTGAAAATTTAGAAAGAGCAACAAATTCAGAAATAACAAGAACAACTACAGCAGCAATAATAACACCAACAAACCATCATCATCTGCTCTAGAATGTTATGAATGTCACAAGAAAGGCCACATCAAGAAAGATTGTCCTGAGAAACAGAAAGCAAAAATAAGCATAAGAAAAACAAATTCAAGAAGAAAGCTTTCTCTGTCACTTGGGACGATTCAGAATCATCTTCACCAACAGATAGTGACTCGGACAGTGATACAGAACAAGCCAACGTATGTTTATGGCCACAAAAGAGGAGGAAAGTGATCTAACTTTTGATGATCTATTAGAAATAAACTCAGAAATACTTGATAAGCTAAAAGACATCAAAAGAAAATATAAAGAATCTCTTGAAAAATGAATAGAACTAAAATTGAAGTAGATATGCTAAGAGATGAGAAACGAATCTTAGAAGAAGAACTGGAAGTTACTCAAGAATCTTGTTCAAATATGACATCTCAACTCTCTATGCTAAGTCAAGAAATAGAAACACAAAAAGAAAAGAATGATGCTCTATTAATTGAAAATCATGATCTTAAAGCAAATGTCAATATTTTAGAATTAGATAAATCTAGCTGTTATCCCATTTTTGGTCAAAATTGGAATATCAGTGTTGGGTGCGTTTTCTCCACGACTGAACCAAGAAGAAGCAGCCAGCAAGCGTATATAAGTCTGGGACTTCACTCATGATTCAAGTATAAAAGTCCATTCGGTATCAAAGGTTTAAAGTTTCATTCGGTAATCAGCATCACCAAGGTCATTCGGCATTCACCTTCCCAATATCATTCGGCATTCAAGATACCTTGGTTCATCCGGCATTCCCAGTACAATAGCTCATTCGGCACTCTCAAATATAGAAGTTCATTCGGCATCTCACTGCCGAACCAGCTCCACCGAACCAACTCATCTGCCATCTACCACCGGTCCAAGGCCTCGCCGAACCACAACTCCAACAACCCAATGCCGAACCAACCCAACACCGGACCACCCTACACCGAACCAGGAGACCACCGAACCCAGGCTTCTCCATCCTTCACTCCAAGCACGGCCGAACCAAAGCTTCGCCGAACCGGAACGCTGCCAGGCCAGATTGCTTCAGCCCAAGCCCACCAGCAGCTATAAACATCCAAGACCTCTGCCCCCTACCTCACTCTATAAATAGAGGGGTAGGGGTACAACAATGGAGGAGAAGTTTGAGAGCTCAAGCACGGAAGGAACTTTCAAACACTTTTAGATACTTGTACCAAAGCTTTGTACTTGTAATCTGAGATCTAAAGGAGAAGTTTGAGAGCTCAAGCACGGAAGGAACTTTCAAACACTTTTAGATACTTGTACCAAAGCTTTGTACTTGTAATCTGAGATCTAAAGGAGAAATAACATATAAAGTGGACGTAGGCACGTTCTGGCCGAACCACTATAAACCTGTGTGTCTTTTTACAGTTTAGCCCCTACTTTTCATATATTTGCATAAGTCACCCAAATCATTAAGAACAACATAAGATCTACTAAATCATACAACTTTGAGGTGTTTGTCCATTTTTTGTGCAAACATTTTTGGTGCTTTCACTGAGAAGGACAAGGGAATCTCAGATCTGAAAGAAGAAATTTAGATCCAGAAAACGGGTTCCTAGATCTAGCTTTTAGAAGACGAAGAAGCCTCATACAAGGAAAAGCGCTATGGAAGGAACTCAGCAAGGGGGCAGCCAAGAGGCGTCCTCTCATTCAAACTTTCCTTCTACCATGAAGCAAATAGCTGGGGGCAACCACCAAGGACCAGAAACAAGGAGCATGCGAAGCCCCTCACTCAGTTAACATCTGTCAGACATCCAAAGAAATGAGAATTTGATGCCGACAAATTTGCTTTCACCAACACAAGTTCTTGAGCGAAGCATACCTCGTTGCCAACAAGGCATACTTCGGAGGGCCACAACGGTGGAATAAGAACGACCACCGCCCGCACCAACTGAAGAAGGCTCGGGATCAAGACGTCGGCTTGTTATTCATTGATTGAGATAATAACGACGAACGAGCAGCAAACTCCACACGGATACGGTTAAGTTGTTTACACATGCACAAGACCACGAACGATCCTCAGGCATGCTCTGATACAACTATAAACCACATCGATATAGGCGTTTGCACTCCGACGTCACAGCTTTGCTTTTGTTCTTTACTTCTTAAATCTGGATTTGACTTTGCTGAACATTTTTATTTTAAATTTCATCAGTTGAATGGATATTTGGTTTTGATAATTCTAAAATGGCTAAGCTACTTACACATGTACGGGATCGCGAACGATCCCTAGGCATGCTCTGAGATAGTGATAAACCGCCACAACAGACAATCCAGAAACTCACCCGAACGTGAATCTGGTTTGGATGGTATTAAGTCCCCCCCGGGCACACATCAACTCGCCTCGAACGGCACCCCGACCGCGAACGGTCACAACTCGCCGCGAACGGCACCCGACTTCGAACAGTCACAACTCGCCGCGAACGGCACCCGACTTCGAACAGTCACAACTCGCCTCGAACGGCACCCCGACCGCGAACGGTCACAATTCGCCGCGAACGGCACCCGACTTCGAACAGTCACAAACTCGCCTCGAACGGCACAACTCATCTCGCCACAAGTGGCTCGATCGCGAACGGTCGCCATTTGAGGTCCACCCCCTGACCGCCAACAGTCGCACCTTACCACGAATGGCTCGATCTCGAACGATCGTCATTCGAAGTAAGGCGCTTGACCGCGAACGGTCACATTTCACCTCAAGTGGCTTGATCATGAACGATCTCCATTCGAGGTCCGCCTTCTGACCGGGCTCGGTCGCACTGTACCTCGAATGACTCGACCCCGAACGGTCGTCATTTGAAGTAAAGCGCTTGACCGTGAACGATCACATTCCACCACAAATGACTCGATCTCGAACGATCGTCGCATGGATTTAGACGCTTGACCGCGAACGGTCGCACTTCACCTCAAATGACTCGATCGCGAACGGTCGTCATTTGAAGTTAGGCGCTTGACCACGAACGGCCGCACTTCATCCCAAGTAGCTCGATCCCGAACGGTCGTCATTTGGGGCCATATAAAACTATCAAGCTCTTTACAGGTTGTTGACAGGATACGAACATCCAACTCATGGCATTACAAAACACGTCTTCCTACCGCAAGTCATGTTTTGGGGGGCAAAGTGTTATCCCATTTTTGGTCAAAATTGGAATATCAGTGTTGGGTGCGTTTTCTCCACGACTGAACCAAGAAGAAGCAGCCAGCAAGCGTATATAAGTCTGGGACTTCACTCATGATTCAAGTATAAAAGTCCATTCGGTATCAAAGGTTTAAAGTTTCATTCGGTAATCAGCATCACCAAGGTCATTCGGCATTCACCTTCCCAATATCATTCGGCATTCAAGATACCTTGGTTCATCCGGCATTCCCAGTACAATAGCTCATTCGGCACTCTCAAATATAGAAGTTCATTCGGCATCTCACTGCCGAACCAGCTCCACCGAACCAACTCATCTGCCATCTACCACCGGTCCAAGGCCTCGCCGAACCACAACTCCAACAACCCAATGCCGAACCAACCCAACACCGGACCACCCTACACCGAACCAGGAGACCACCGAACCCAGGCTTCTCCATCCTTCACTCCAAGCACGGCCGAACCAAAGCTTCGCCGAACCGGAACGCTGCCAGGCCAGATTGCTTCAGCCCAAGCCCACCAGCAGCTATAAACATCCAAGACCTCTGCCCCCTACCTCACTCTATAAATAGAGGGGTAGGGGTACAACAATGGAGGAGAAGTTTGAGAGCTCAAGCACGGAAGGAACTTTCAAACACTTTTAGATACTTGTACCAAAGCTTTGTACTTGTAATCTGAGATCTAAAGGAGAAGTTTGAGAGCTCAAGCACGGAAGGAACTTTCAAACACTTTTAGATACTTGTACCAAAGCTTTGTACTTGTAATCTGAGATCTAAAGGAGAAATAACATATAAAGTGGACGTAGGCACGTTCTGGCCGAACCACTATAAACCTGTGTGTCTTTTTACAGTTTAGCCCCTGCTTTTCATATATTTGCATAAGTCACCCAAATCATTAAGAACAACATAAGATCTACTAAATCATACAACTTTGAGGTGTTTGTCCATTTTTTGTGCAAACACTAGCCTTAAAACAAAGTTAGATGATATTACTAAAAATGTCTCTAATTTTAATAAAGGCAGAGAAAATCTTTCCAAAATTATAGAAAATTCTCAAACTGCTTCAAATAAAAGAGGACTAGGATATAAACAATCCTCTAAAATTATTCCAAAGAAAAAGAATTCTTCATATAAAAGGAATAATAAAGTTGAAAAAACTAGTTCTAAAGTTTCAAATTTTACTAAATCAATTAAAATTTGGGTTCCTAAAACAAATAATCCTTCGATTAGAAATAAGTATATAAAAACTTTTATAAAAACTGTTCATAAAAACAAAGATTTTGTTTTCAAAAGGAATTCTAAACCCTCTTGGGTTTGGCTTCCTAAGACCTAACTCTTAGGACCCAAAGTAAAATGGTGGGTACCAATGTTAATTCTATATTTTGCAAGTACCGTCTAAAAAGAGAGGAAAATGGATACTGGACAGTGGTTGCTCAAAACACATGACAGGAAACAAAGGGATGCTAACAAACATTAATTACTCAGATGGAGGTTCTGTCACATTTGGAGATAATTCCAAAGGATATGTCATCGACAAAGGCGATGTGAGCAATAACGGTATATCTATTTTATCTCTTATTACAGATGTTTTATTAGTTAAAAATTTGAAGCATAATTTACTTAGTATCAGCCAATTGTGTGACAGAGGATTCAATATTTCTTTTTCTAAAAACAAGTGTAGCATTTTTGATCAAAATAAAATTCTTATTTTTGAAGGTTTTAGAGATAAAAATAATTATGTTTTAAATATGAATGTAAATTATAATACAAATATGTGTTTAATAGCCAAATAAAATGATCCTTGGTTATGGCACAAAAGATTTTGTCATATTAATTTCAAAACTATAAATAAATTATCTAAAAATGATTTAGTAAAAGGTTTGCCAAAAATGAACTTTAAAGTAAACAATATTTGTGATGCTTGTCAATTAGGAAAATTATCAAAATCATCCTTTAAATCAAATAAAAATATTTCTATTGTACAACCACTAGAACTATTGCATTTGGATCTCTTTGGTCCAACTCAAATTCAATCTATAAACCATAGTAAATATGTGTTTGTTATAGTAGATGATTTCTCAAGATATACTTGGACTATTTTCCTAAAAAATAAAAGTGATACTTTTGAAAATTTCAAGATTTTTGCAAAGAGAATTCAAAATCTTAAAAATTAAAATATTAAAAATATTAGAAGTGACCATGGAGGTGAATTTGAAAATGAAGCTTTTGAACATTTTTGTAATAAAAAAGGAATTTATCATAATTTTTCTTCTCCTAGAACACCACAACAAAATGGAGTTGTAGAAAGGAAAAATAGAATGTTACAAGAATGTGCAAGAACTTTATTAAATGGAAGCACATTACCAAAACATTTCTGGGCAGAAGCTGTAGCAACTACTTGCTATGTTCTGAATCGTGTTTCCATCCGACCTTTAACAAAACACACTCCATATGAACTTTTTCATCAAAAAAAACCGAACATTTCTTATTTTAAAACTTTTGGTTCAAAATGTTTTATCTTAAACACAAAAGATCAGCTTGGAAAATTCGATCCAAAATCCGATGAAGGAATCTTCGTAGGATATTCGGAATGAAGCAAAGCTTATCGAATTATCAATAAAAGAACAAAAACAATCGAAGAAACACTTCATGTTTCATTCGACGAAAATTCAAAATTAATAAAAATTTTGAGTATGATGAAAATATACCTAAGACGGTCACAAATACGGTTACTCAAAATAATTTTGAAGAAGATGAAAACATTGTTCATAATTTTGAAGAAGATGAAAACATTATTCATAATGAAAATGAATTAAGATCTTCTCCTAGGATTTTACGACATTACCCAGTAGAAAATGTCATAGGAGAAATTGATTCACATGTTAGAACTAGAAATCAACTTACTCAAATGGGCCATGTAGCTTTTCTTTCTAAAATTGAACCTAAAAATGCAAAAGAAGCTTCTACTGATGACTATTGGATTATAGCTATGCAAGAAGAGCTAAACCAATTCGAACGAAATGAAGTTTGGGAACTAGTTCCTAGACCAAGTGATCAAACAGTCATTGGTACTAAATGGGTTTTCAAAAATAAAGCAGATGAACAAGGTAATATAACTAGGAATAAAGCTAGATTAGTTGCACAAGGATATAATCAAGAAGAGGGAATTGACTATGAAGAAACATTTGCTCCGGTTGCACGACTTGAAGCAATACGTATCTTACTGGCTTTTGCATGTTTTCATAATTTCAAACTTTATCAAATGGATGTTAAAAGTGATTTTTTAAATGGTTATATAAAAGAAAATGTTTTTGTTGAACAACCTCATTTATTCGCACATGAAAATTTTCCAGACCACGTCTATAAACTTAAGAAAGCCTTATACGGTCTAAAACAAGCACCCCGTGCTTAGTATGAACGTCTTAAAAGCTATCTAATAGATTCTGGTTTTGAAATTGGGAAGGTTGATCAAACTCTTTTTATTAAAAAAACTAAAAAGGATATTTTAATTATTCAAATTTATGTAGATGATATTATTTTTGGTTCTACAAATGAAAAATTATGTCAGGAATTCTCAAAAATAATGACCAAAGAATTTGAAATGTCATATATGGGAGAATTATCTTATTTTCTAGGATTACAGATTAAACAATTAGAAAATGGAATTTTTATTAATCAAGAAAAATATTGTAATAATCTAAATTAACGCTTTAGTATGGAAAATACTTCTGGTAAACCAACTCCAATGAGTACAACGATTCATCTCGATAGAGATGAAGATGGAAAAAGTGTTAACCAAAAATTATATCGAAGTATAATTGGATCATTACTTTATCTAACTGCTAGTAGACCTGACATAATGATGAGTGTCTGTTTATGTGCTCGATTTCAAGCAAATCCTAAAGAATCACATATGCGAGCAGTAAAACGCATATTGCGTTATCTAAACAAAACCAAAGATTTTGGAACTTTCTATCTGAAAGAATGTCCTGTCGAGTTAGTTTCATATAGTGACGCTGACTTTGGAGGATGTCGGACGGATCGAAAAAGTACTAGTGGGACTTATTATTTCATTGGACAATCCTTAGTCTCTTATTTTAGCAAGAAACAAAATTGTGTTTCACTTTCAACTTGTGAGGCAGAATATATTTCTGCTGCCTTAGCTTGTGCTCAAGTCATTTATATGCAACAAACACTTCAAGATTTTGATATAAATTTATCTAAATCAACTATTTTCTATGATAATACTAGTGCTATAAACTTATCCAAAAATCTTGTCAATCACTCACGAAATAAACATATTGACATACGTCATCATTTTCTTCGTGATAATATTGAAAAGGATTTAGTCAGATAGGAAGTTGTATCCTCTGAAAATCAACTGGCTGATATATTTACAAAACCTTTAGATGAAAGTATCTTCATAAAATTAAGAAGAGAATTAGGAATTGTATCAATAAAAGATTTATAATTTTTAATAATAAATTTTAAAAAAAATGAAATTTTCCTAGACTTGAACTCGAAATCTCTTACTTGAAAATCTGGTGCTCTACCACTACACTGCACTTTACTTTTCAACTAAACTTGATTTACATTCTATTTTCATTGTTTATTTTTCCACCTTACCTTTTTAACTTCTTTACAACCTATCTTTTTTTTTCTCTGGTTCTTAACAACCTAACCACTAATCTTGTTTATATTTATATGATCTTCTTGGATATAAATACCTCTTCTCCCTTTATTTCTTTTGCAAATCAAATAAGAAAAAAGAGAAAATCTAGTTTCAACTCTCTTAATCAAAAATATCTTCCCAACACAACTCTGAATCCTCTGCACTTTCATATACTTCTCCTAGTTCGAGATCATTAAATTTACCTACTCCTACGCCGATTTATGAACCGGTCCCGATTGTTCCTCCTTCTACTCACATGGGTTACACTCCACCTGGTAAAAGAACAAGACGCTCTCTATTTTTCGGTTCATCATCAACCAAAGAAAAGATAGATGACATTCACCACTACCAAAGGGAAACGTTGGAATTACAGCGCGAACTTTATTATGAACAAAAAGTTAACGCCAAGCATTTAAGCTTTTTGGAGCAAGGTGCCTTGAAATTCTGCGGTTCCTCATCCAAGAGCACATTTCATCAACCGTCTCATGTTTGTTCTCCATCCCGACATAATCCTTGGGAACTATCACCGCAAGGTCCACTAGTATCTCCGAACTCGTGGGAACGCGGCAATAGATGGTCGCCACGCAGGCCACTACAAGAGAACACAAAAATAGACCCAGATGAATATCACACTCCAAGCTCCTCATCAAAATCTGTTTAAAAGTATTTCATATGTAATCTACTTTGTTTATACAAATATGTATATGATGTTCTTTTACTAATAATATTTGTTATAAAAGAAGGAGGCAGCCATACTTTTACAAACAATTCAGCCGGCTGTTTTCACTGAAATAGACGGCTGAATATTATCCAAAAATAAAAGTTTTTCTAGATTCAGACGGCTGAATCACTAAAAACAGCCATCTGAATCAGTTCAAAAATGAACTATTTTCTTGCAGGAAGGAATTCGGACAGCTGTTTACAGTAAAACAGCCGGTTGAATCCTTCATGAAGCTTTTTTTTACTTGGCCCTACATCTCCATTACCAATTTTACCCTTACTTTTCACCTGCCTATAAATTCATCTTTTAAACTTTTACCCTTTCACTTCAAAACCCTAGTTGAAATTTTTCAAATTCTCAACTTCTACTCTTAAATTTTTAACTCTAATGGCTCCTTGATCAAAACGCACAAGGGAGTCTGCCTCCGGTCCTTCCGAAGACCAGATTCGTCGATGGCTTTGGAATGATGTTGCGGTCTCCCGCTACAATTCTATGAAAAATTCCAACATTTTTGAAGGGGCTTTCATGAAGTTCCCGGATTTCGCAGCTTATCGAATTAGAGAAATGGCCGAGCAATTCCACTTTGATAATCTCATAGGGTATGCTCCCAATAATGTTAGAATTAACCATCTTTTGATTAAACTTTTTCTTGCAAATCTGAATCTAGACCACCATAATCCTCAAAATCGACAAGATTGTGTTTGGTCAATAGTTTGTGGTACTAAAATCTTTTGGCCTTTGCAAAGATTAAGCAATATTTTAAACTGTCCATTTCAAGGGGTTGATATAGATGATATTGAAGTTGATATGGATCATAGAGATGAAGTTTCACATCGTTTCTTGTCTGATCACCTTACCAATTTAAGTGCATTAAAATCTAGCGCCTTAAGGCCACATGCACGCCTTATTCACCGTGCTTTCATTCGCTCCTTACAACCTCGAATGGGAAGTTATGAAAAAGTTTATAAAAGAGATTTTCAAGCCCTCTATTCAATCTACTCCAACCAACAAGTAAATTGGGGCAAATTCATTTTAGATGAATTTCAAGACATCACAATCCAAAGGAAATATAAGACCATCCATTATGGCGCTTATATTATGCGTATCCTTCTCAACTTCGGCATTCCAATACCTGACTCTGAGTTTTCAAGCATTAGTGAGTTAGGCGCAAAAACCTTAGGATTGGTGGGTCTTCCTCCCCGGCCTCCTCCAAAGCAAATCATTTCTTTTCAAGAATGGTCTCACAATGTTCAACAAGGTGTTCCACAACCTTGTGACACTAGTATTGCCTCCTCTTCGTATACCCAACATGAAGAAGAAGAAGAGGACGATGACTCCATTCAAGTTGTTGGCCCGGAAACTTCCTCCAGACAAGCTATCATCACCCTCTCCCGAAATCAATCAAAACTTCATCGAGAAATTAAATCTCTTGAAAGGAAGACGGAGAAGAAATTCAACTCCATCAAAGGATTTCTTAATAGGATATGGGATAAGATTTCTTGTTCGGGTTCTACATCCACCGAAGCTTACAATCCGTCTCCTTTCCAATGGTCGTCTTCAAGTTTGGATAATGATGATGATGAACTCTCTACCTCTGTCTAGTTTTTACTCTAATCTCTGAACTTTATTTTCCTGTTTGTAATGTTATTTCAAGCTTCTATGGTTCCTTTTTTAGTTGTCTATATAATGTTGTATGGATATTGTGATCTTATTTTAGTAATGACATCTCAAGTATGTATTTTAATCTTTGCTCTACAATATTTACGTACGTTTATTTTATATCCTTCTTTTTGTCGATGACAAAGGGGGTGACAAATTACTGTGCATATTAACAGGGGGAGTAGTAGTGTTCATGTATTTATGAAAATATATTATTTATACTTATATAATTGTCATCATCAAAAAAGGGGAGAATGTTATAATCTCGAATTTAATCGTTTTGATTGTGACAACTATATAAATCAATTTTTTGTGTGTACTAATCACTTATGCAGGAGATTCGTTGCAGATTCGTATTCAGAATTTTTTAGTCTTTTGTTTAGAGTCTGTATACTATTTAGAAATATGTTAAAATCTCTCTTGAATGGTATATATATATTAACATACACACACATGCTCAAACATGCACAAAAGGCTGAAAACAGCCGGCTGCATGGATTCATTCAGCCGTCTGTTTGCTGAAACAATTTTATTGTTTCACAATATTCAGTCGGCTGGATGAGTTAATTCAGTTGGCTGTTTTAGGCCAAAATTTGCCTATTTCTTTGCTTTTTTTTATTTTACCAAATTCAGAAGGCTGAATTATTATTTCAACCGGCTGAATATTTTCAATAGTTATTTTATGAAAAGACACTTCTCTTCATCGAAGAGAAACTTCTTCAAATCAACAGTTGCACCTGTTCCTTTTCAATATTATCCTTCATGAATAATTGCAACTGTTCAATCTCTATAAATAGATTTCAAAATTCAACCAAAAAATTACTTAACTGATTTTAATACTCTTGAATTCTTATTCTCTATTTTCAAACTGCACTCAAACTGCATACATTCTCTGATCATTGATCATTCTATCTTCCACAATTCTCAAGCACATTACACTAAATATCATAAAGGAGAACATTATAGGAAGATTGTACTTAATTGACTTATCAGTGCTATTTAAAGAGCATACTACAGTCAGATACTTTTGTTATTTGTAAAGAAGTCCTGTTCGGTTGCTCGGGCGGTAGAAGTCCTATTCGGTTGTTTAGGCGGTAGAAGTCCTGTTCGGTTGCTCAGGCGGTGTAACCTATTCCTCCGGGTTAAGCGAGGGTTGCTAGTTTAATTCCAGAAGGAGTCTGGGACTGGACGTAGAACGGGAGTTCGAACCAGTATAAAAATCTTTGGTGTCATTTACTTTACTGCTTTTACTATTTACTTACTTATTCTGCACAAGTAGTTTATCCATATTACATGATCCTATAGCACATTCACTTTCAATAAAGACTCATGATAAAGATTTGAAGATTTGTGGGTTTGAAGACAAAGATATGAAAAGCTCAAGATTACAATTTAGTGTTTAGAGTTATTAGAATATATTATTAAAGTCCTTGATAGAAATTTCTGATCTCTATCTCTAATTTCCGATCTTTGATATTTTAAACAAAAATAAATTATATTAACTTCGAAATATATTTTTAAAATATTTTATAAAAGTATATTATAAGTTAAAAACTATTTTTAAACTATGTTCAAATTATTTTACAAAGTGTAAATTTTTTAGAACAGTTTAAAAGAAAACATTTTTCAAAATTCACCAATATATGTCGGCATACATATTTCCATATGTCGACATATAAGCCGTTAATTTATTTTTAAATTTTGAATGGAAGTGTCTTTTGGACAGAACCCTTCATGAATGGACACATCTGTTCATTCACTGTATAAAGGGGAGAGTAAATGAATTTTTAATGAATTAATAACTTACTTTCTTCTCACTTCTTACTCTCTTGAAAATTGCCTTGAAAAATATACTCTATACTCTTCAAAATCATGTAGAATCAATTCATACTCCATTATACTGATTCACTACTACTTACTATTTTGTAAGCATCTCTCTCATTTCAAAGATCAAAGTGCTATCGAAGAGGCTATAGGATTCATTGTATCCAAAGTACAACTATTTGTCTTGGGAAAAATATCAACTCTACTCTTGTTTGTGTGGGTGTGCTTGTAGCTCGTTCAAATCAAGTGGGTGTGATTGTAGCCCATTCAAATCAATTAGGTGTGCTTAGTTTCCCGATAAATCTAGTGGATGATCTTATTGCCCGGTAAATCAAGAGAGTTTACCTCGAACTCGTGATATGGGAGGGTGTGTCTCGAAGCCTTGAAATTAAGATTGTATCCTAGTTTGCCTTCTACCTAGTTTAAAGTTGGTGATTGAAAAGAAATATGTACAAGCAATTATACAGGGCTGGATGTAGGAGAATCCAAACCAGTATAAAATCTTCGGTACCATCTCTTTAACTCTTTATCTTACTTTATTGCTTTTATATTTATCTATGATTGCATCTATGACTAATTATTAGTACAAATCTGTGTTGTTAATCTACGATTTGATATTAATATTGAAAGAATTTTAAAATGGTTCGCATAAGTTAGAAAACACTATTCACCCCTTCCTTTAGTATTAAATTAGCCTAAAAATTCATTATTCTACAACCCATGGTATACATAACACTTACATCATCTTGAACAATTCAAGATAGCATAACATTTATCATTATATATTATACATGTATACACTTTAATTAATTAACTACTTAATTAATTTATTTGATTTATCAACCTTATTAATAATCATAACTTTTTGAAAATAACTTATTAAATTTTCAAAAACAATTTTGAAAATCATATCATAACATTTATAATGAAATTCTTATTTTATTTTTCACTTTTAAATTTAAATCTTATTTTAATTCCCAAAAAAATTTGAAAATTAGCCTAAAGCCCAATTCAAATTAGGTCTTTTCTATAAGGGGCAACTTTTTGGATCACTTCACCTTTCGAGTCAGGGTGGTAGCCATGGAGGGTAGGGTACTTGATTACCCAAACCCAAGCCTAGACGCTACTTTTATAAACACCTTATTAAATTGGCAAGCTTGGTTGGTTAGCCCTACCATGACTAATTTAGATCGCACAGATTATTTGGCTCTGATACCATTAGAGGAACTGGTCGAGCGCACATCAGATAAAATAAATGAATTTCAAAAAATATTCATTTTTAGATCCTATTAAGCATTTGAAGCCTAAATTAATTTAGATCTTATCTACATTTATTTTAAATAAAATCATTATTTAATTTAATTTGTAGTTAAAGTTTTGTTTTGGTTTTGTATCTGAATTATATAATATAAACATGTGTATCATATGCACATGTATGTGTGCATGGACATGCAATAGTTGCAGTGTACATGGTTCAACTTGACCATGTATAAGTGCTGCGATTTACACCGCAACAGATAAATTAGCCCCCTCTATATACGCATGTGTTGTCTAATATGTATATATGTGTATATATTTGAATATAAAGTAGAATAATATTTATAATAGTATAAATTTACGTATACATATATATACATATACATACTTATATATTTATAATACAAGAAATTATTGTCAAGGAAAAAAAATTTCAGCGTTTTTGCTTCAAGGACAGGCCTTCAATATTTTATCCTGAAGGACAACTTTCTTTAGGTATCAGTTTTTAGTCATTGATAGTATCAGTTTGTAGTTATCGGTAGCAGTTTTTAGGTATCAGTTTTTAGCTTGGTAGCAGTTTTGTTGTTCTTTATGAATAATTTTGGAAAATATTTGTCCTTATGAATAATTTTTAGAAGAATGTTTGTCCTTATGGTAAAAATATTGAGGTTGTGTCCTTGAGGCAAAAAATATACAAATCTTTGTCCTTTAAATTAATTCCCCCTTTATAATATTATAAAACGTTAAATTTTGTAATTACTAATGTAAAACTTCAAATTTAAATTCAAGTTTTGATTTCAAATTATAAATTTTAAAAAATCATGTAACGAATTGTTATTAGTAAATATACATATATACACATACACATTACTTACAAAAAAAATTATATAATATGCGAAAACATAAATATACATATATTTGTATGTAATTATATATATACATCCATTAATCTTGTTATTTAAAAAAATACAAAAAGGCAACTTGTATGTTTAAAATAAATAAATAAATAAATGTATATACATATATATTTGACCATAAGTATTTTTAATAATTTTAATTTTAATTAAAATCTCATAGATTTAAAATAAATAAATAAAATTTAATAATTTCCATATGGAAATTATAAAATAATTTTTTAATCAATTTAATAATGTATGTATATATATATAATTTTATGTTTATGAAATATATATATATATATATATGAAACACCCCACCTCTATATCCATACTATCCAAAAGCATTACAGAATAACACTGTCAGATAATATGAGGAATGAGGCTATACAGGATACACACGTGAATATTCCCTTAGACTAACACTGATATGTATTAAAGCATCTAGTAAATTAATCTCTCATATACATACACAGTATCGGTACAAAACAATAAACACGTGTGCCTTCAGGACAGAACAATACACAATATACAATAGATAATAGAGAACACAGAGTCAATCGCATTGATAATATATAATATAATATATGATACATTTCAAATACAAATATATCAAATGTCAACTCTCTCTATATAATATGATAAACAATTACTACACAACAATATATCAAATATATATGCAATGAATCGAGTCACATAAATATCATGCAATAATCCTAAAATGAGTCTCCTTTAAGCCCAATAAAAGAAAAGTTGCTCATGTCGTCCATGTACCTAAAATGTCTCAGACTGACTCGAGTACTATAAAATAAATATGGGTCAGACTATATATAATCAAGGGTATACGATAATAGTCACACAATATAATTACGGAATAATAATACAATAACTTGAACATAGATAATCAAATCATCAAACGACAATGCATACGAAAATAGAAACATATGTTTGAAACATCTATATAATACCATAAATATACATTAAGGCATCATGCCTCACAAATAACTCAAATTCATATGAAACAATCAGCACTGATATCAAAAGATGTCATCACCCATGTCGAAACACTTCAAATTAGAAATCGCAGAATAAACATTAATGGGTGAATCATACATATCTGGAAATCATCATTAAATCCAGAAATATCAATAAATGAGACATCATAAAATATAATCGGGCTAGCACAAAGCATTGCCTAAATATAACTCTCAATCTCAATAAAACATCATCAAAATCAAATAAGATAGGCTGCTTATCAAAATACTGAGAATCCACTTATACAGTGGGCATATAGTACAGGTACAGGTATAATCTCATCTCCCACTAACACACCTACACACCGCGCATGCGTGTGCGCACACATGCACACACACATGCACACAGATGTGTGTGTGTGTATAAACTGTTGTATATAAACTGTTGTACCCAAGAAAACGCACGTTGTACACAAATATACACTCACCAAAAAACAGAAACACACTCACACATAAACTAAAACCATTTACTCTTCCCCACACTAATAGTAATATGCACCCGTACCTACACGCACTACAATAACATAAAATACACACATATAAAACAACGATGGTACCTTCTCTAGCCTAACACAACACTCCATATAAGAAATGCACACATTTATATACACACGCACGCTACACACATACTAAAATATACAGAGTAAGACACGCCCACACATGAGTAAAGGTATGAATAAACACATGCACAAAAAAGAGAAAGGGAAGCCTGATAAATATACACAGGAAGGATGGAAAGCCCGATTTTAAAATTTTGCACATAATAAATTATACGGCGGAATGCACAAGGACCAGTCGATGCTGCCCAATTATAAAATACAAATAATATATTCAAGGAAATAACAATTCAATACAAGATTTATAGTAGGATGAAGTGATATAGACATAGGTTTGTGAGATATATATACTCATCCGACAATCGCATTATTATCCTTTCCTGCTTCCAAGCCCTAACATACGCACGCAACATGATTTACTTCAACCATGGATATATATATATATATATGTGAAGATGCATATATTCAAGTTTCACTTTTTCTTACAATTTGTTTGTAAATTTGGAAGTGAAGAAAATTCATTTCGATGGCTTCAGGAGAAAGCTGAGCTACGGTTAGGAGGCTTGCATGAGTACTTATGAAGTAGTAATAAATTTCTAGGTGATGGGCTTGGATATTTGATCACAGGCTTTTATGTTTTGGGCTTGGCTAAATAATTCAATTCTCCAATTTCCTTTATTTATAAAACCAAACTCTATTTGATCTTCAATAAATACAATCTCCATTTAAAATTACTACTGCAGCAAAAAAATTCTATATTTCAATTATAACGCCTCTATAAAAAAAATTCCATATTTTTAACTTGTTTAGATTTAAATTCCCAATATTCTCACTTCAAGCTCAAAATTTTAAATAATTTCCAAACAATTTATTACTTAAATCTCCAAATGTCAATCTAATTAAATAATTTACTATTATTGACGTTAATTAATTATTACTTAAAAATTGGGTTATTACAACACACACACACACAGATATATATATATATATATATATTAAAACAATTTATTATATTATAAAATATATACATATAAATATAGATTTAAAATTTGATATATACACATACACATAAAATTTTAATTCTCTTTTATTCCAAAATAATAACATAAATAAATGTACATGCATGATTTAATAAATTATACATACATTTGGATACTTTGTACTTGTATCAATTGAAATTAATTTGTTCAAAGCCTCTTTCAAACATTGTCACTTTGGAAATTAAAAAGGGAAATTCTATTTTTGATTCCATAGCCGAAAATCATATGTCCAAACATACACACATACACACACACACAAAAGAAATTTTAATCACACACACACGTGTGTGTACATATATTAACATCACATGTTAACAACACATACATATGGGAATTCGTGATAAAAACTAATCTAATTGAACATAAAATATATAATAATCAAAATTATAATTATATAAATTTTTAAATATGGATAGTACCTTGCAATTCCCCAAGATTACACCTTGAATATTGAATCTTAATAACTCTACTTAAATCTCTATTTAACGCTTTCAAAAGACGCAACCTGATGGAGAATGCTACATCCCGTTATTTTGATTTTAATTGAATTTGTGTTATGTTCGTTGCTTGAATTAATGAAAAGAGGGGGTGATTTCGGCCCAATATGATAGGGGAAAGACGGAAGCAAAAACCATAGAATCTCCTTAAAGAAAGGAGTGAGTAAAAGTGTTTAAATAGCATAGGAAAGAAAATGGTTTAAAGATGGAAGTGTATCTCTTCTTTCCTTTGCCATTTTACAACCTTTTAGAATCAAATTCCAAGCCTTTCTCTCCAAGTAATGGTTGGTCACA
Organism: Allium fistulosum; assembly: GCA_030737815.1. Lineage (NCBI taxonomy): Eukaryota > Viridiplantae > Streptophyta > Magnoliopsida > Asparagales > Amaryllidaceae > Allium > Allium fistulosum. The sequence continues at coordinate 635,128,149 of CM060907.1, read as the reverse complement.
CATCAACTCCTACATGGGCCTCACTCTATATCAAGCCAGATCAGATATTTTATATTTAAATCAAATTTAAACGTACATCGATATCATTATTAATAAACGTGTATACAACTTTTATACATGTACTACTTTTAATACCAATCAACAAAAATCAAATAAAAATTTATTTTTCAATAATATTAATTAATTATAATATTTATAATTTAATTAAATAGGGTAATACAAGGAGGATTCAACATTGCGGTTGTGTTGATTCTTTAAGTGTAAATTAGATCAGCAGATAATATCGAATAATTCAAATGTCAAAGTTCACACTTCACCTTAGCTAGTGGTGTGAAATTATAGTAAAATTTATCACTTACAAAGCTCTGGTAAAATCCAATTTTACAAACTTAAACGTTACACGGTAAGGACAAGTATTTTACATCAATTATCTTCGTCAAAACTACATCATATAAGAGGTTATGGAATTTGGTAATGGTCAAAATTCCAATATCGTCCACATTTAACTTTGTAGTCCAAACACAACGTCCTTAATTTAATAGTAACAACTATTACTGAACTGCTCTAGCCATAGACTTTGACTTTGAACTAAGGAGATGAATTCTCTCTTGAATAGTGTTTCAGTCTCAAGGGTTCCACTCGACCCAATTATAATTGTTCGATGGACGTCGTGCCATGATCTAATTATAATCAAAGTGAAGTTTCCACACTGAAACTGGACGGTATTCTCAAGTTGAGAAAACTATGTAAGATTATCACATTGATATTTTCTGTTAGACCTTAGTTATATTAACCAACAGAAAAACTATTGAATGAGTTGTTCCATAGTTATCCAATAACTATCAGCACATAACCTCTTAGTTCCCTCAACAGCCATGAGTAATATACTACCCAACATTTGTAAAGTGTTGCATACTCTAGTCTCAGTGAAGGCATCGATATCCAGTCTTGATACATCTTGACTAGGAACATTTAAAACAATGTGTTTATTACATTTTGATAAACTGTTCATGATTACAACACCTTGTAATTACTATCACAAAAACACACCACTTATGTATTTTCTGTTAAATATACTTAAATTGAATGATTGATTATTTATAACAGATTGTAACAAGTATATAACATAAGAAAAACATCTTTTATTTCATACGAGAGTTTACCACAGGGTTAATAATTTACTATAAATTACAGATTTACCCCTAAAGCATAACCTTAACTATATTAAAAACAACTCGACCAGGAATATTTAGAATGTAATGCTATTTAATATTGTGATAATTTTCTCATGATTACAACTCTTTATAATTATTATCACGCAACATATTATTTAAGAATTTTTTTTATTAAATATACCTAAATTAATTATTTTATCAATTTATCATAGTATAATAAATATATAATAGAAAACAAACACCTTTTATTTTCAATGATATTTTATTACAAAGTTGATAATTTACGATAAATTACAAAATTGTCCCTAATGCATACCCTCTAACACTCTTAAAATTCACAAATCGCACAAAGCAAATGCTTCCAAATGATAGTTGGTTTTTTTCTTATCGTTAACAAAGCTTTGTGATATGATTTAGGGTAATTTTTCCATTTCCAATGCATACAATCACGACTTCATAACATTCCTAGCCATTCTCTACTCTTATGCATTTATCTTATTCTCGCAACATCTTCTTTGTTTGGAGATCTTAGGTACCTAGCATCGTAACGTCCATTATAGCTTGAAGAATTTGTCTAGAGTTTCCAAAAGTACTCTCTGCAATCCAATATGCATCGTCTAATACATCCGTAGATGTCCCGTAATAACATTCTAAAAAAAGCGATAATTTTTTGATGCCAGCTTAAACCCTTGGTTTTTGAAGCATTGGGATTATGAATAAAGTACTCATTATTGTTTGAAAACATGTCAAAATTCTCAAAAATAAATCTTGTTGCATTCTGAAACGCATCTAGTTCATAAGTTGGATTTGGGGTGAAGCAGTCATGTATGAAAGTTTTATGCAATGCAAAATTATTATGATTGATGTTCACGATCAATGACTGAACCACCATGCTTACCAGATGTCAACTCATAAGCTTCATGGTATAGTTCTATTATTTCTTGTACTTTTTCAAATTGTTCATGTTGAATCGCTTCTTCATTGAAATCACATCAAACACTATCACATTTAAGAAAAGATGAAGATATTGTATTAGCATTTAATTGTTTGATGCATGAGGAAGTTGATAAGTTTATGATGTGTCATTTAAAATGAATGTTAGAATCCTTATATAAGAGAAGTAAACATATGGTGTCATATACTATATCGATATGACAAGTCTTAATGCAATTTGCTTTAGTTAACCGTGACAATGTTAGTACAAATATTTTCAAAGAGTTGTCTATTCAACTTTTACAAATGGTGCCATATATTGTATTTATATGACAAGTCTTGGTGGAATATGCTTTAGTTAACAGTTGGTTGATGACATGGATTTAGGTGATATAACTTGGTTTAGGTAGAATAAATTTGGCTTTGGCGGGATATTTTGGTTTTTGAAATGTTGAATCGGGCACGATGTCGCTAGATGTTTGTCATAGATCTTGGGGATATATTGTTTGTTGAAGTGCCTTGATTCGTGTTGATAGCCGATGTTAAACTACGCCACTTTTTGTTGGTGTTGTAGTTCTATTGATGCTCTGAGTGTTCCATGGATGTGCATTGTTTCTTAACAACATTTGTGGGGCATATTCGTACTGCACTTGGGCAGTGCAACTTAAAAAAATACTATATTGATTGGTGGCTTGTAATCCTTAGGTATGGGATAGCATGGTATGGAGTTCATAGTGCTATGGATGTTGTATCTGGAACATGTGCATTCCTATCGATGTAGGTCCAGACTTGATTCGCTTTTGTACCGCGTGATTCCCATACTGAAGATTTCATGTCGTATGACTAATGCTAACTATATGATGTTGCTGTGTTACCCCTCTACTTTCCTTCTTAACAGATTATTTTTCTAAGTGAAAAATGAGTGTAATACTACCGTATTGACATGCTATCTATTGTATAGTCATCAAATGTATGATATCGTATGGATCAAATGTATGTTATTGTATGGACAAGCTATTTTCTCTACAGCTATCGAATGAGTTGGCTATCGTATCTATGTTATCGAGTTTATAGCTATCATGTCTACCATTTTAGCTATCACGTATGTGCTACCAGATTTATACCTATCACATGTATGTTATTGTCTCTATAATGACAATTTCATCATTAAGTAGAAAACTGCTATATTACCAAAGTAATCACTTTTGACTTGGTCTTTACACATGTCATATTTCATTGGTAGAAATTTTAGAATCAAGCTGTTATTCTCTCTTTTAATTACTTCTTAAATCATCTCTTTTTTTAATTAATTCATTAATTAAGGATATTTCTGCATTGTCATTTAATTCATATTTATTCGAAAATCATGGAAAATTCCTAAAAATACACAAAATCACTTTAGTGAAAATTTCAAATCAAACTATTAAATTTTAATATTTTTAAAAACTATTTTATAGACAAAACTGTCCATTTTTATCTTAAAAAAATTATAGTAAAAAATTTTATGGCACGTGCAACGCACGTGCATATAAAAGCCTATTATAAATTTATTAAATTATTAAATTAAAAAATTGTAAGTAGTTTGATAAAAATAAACTGAAAAATATAAAGAAAACAATGTGATTTTTTTTGTTGGAATAGTGTTTGAACTTGTAAACTTGTTTATGTTTCAAAATTTTCATTTAAAGATAAATATTAATTTTTGTTTACGGTGGAATCCACTCCTCTATATTCTAACATATTGTTTGTATGTAAGAGTATTTTTGGAACTTTACGGTCGAATCAAAAGATTGTATTTCTATTCTAACTATTAATAAAGATTATTTTCATCCAAACATTATAAAATTTAAAACTCATCTCAATCTCAAATCAATATCATAAATAACATATCGAAATTTTAATTCATTTGAAAGTGATTAACTCATGTTTACTCATAAACATAAACATGTCATTAACTATCAATTAACAACAAAACTTACATGAACTTGTTAGAAGATGTTTGTCAACATTATAAACAGTATATAAACACTAGATCCAAATCTAAACAGATTTGAATGGTAAACATGCTTAATATTACTCACCTAGAAAAAAAGCTTATAAAAGTACTCTTCTATCTTTGGAAATGAAAGTGGAGTTGCTCTTGATCGGTTTTATTCTCTTCTTCTTGTTAATGGCGGCCAAGGTTTGTTCTGTTATATTTTTGTTAAATGTAAGAATGAATAGAATGGCATAAGTTTCTGGATGTGGCAAGGGTTAAGCAGTTTCGCTGAATTTTTTTTTCTGATATGGCTAATTCTAGTCAGCTGTTGGGAGCCGATGACATTTAAAGCACTTGTCAAACAGCTAAGAATATGAATTCAAACCATGTAGTGTTCTATGAAAATAGATTATAATGACAAAAAAACACAGGCAACTTTTCAGTCAAGAAAGCTTGCACTCCTGATGGTACAAGCTGAATCTTAGTAAAATAAAATAGATGAGTAATCGGTACTATAATATACAGTCGATAAAGCAAATATGTAGGCAATAACAGCAAATAAAGTAAAAGAATATAGCATATAAACACAAGACATTTTCTTAGAAAGAATAAAAGAATGTACTGCTCTACAAATGAAGAAGAAATGATACAATTTAGTTTTATCTGATGGGAAAGGAACATAGGATTTTAAAGCATAGGTAAACCAAACATATGGATAAAGCAAGACAGACTTGCTTGTAAAACCGGGTGCAAAGACCGCCAACTTAAAAAACAAGGACAACATAATAATAATAAGAGAAAGCGCGAGCAGTCATCCGATGATAAAAGATAGTGCAAGGGCTATAGCTGGGATAGCTTTAGGCCTCACCATTAGCTGCTGGTGTTGCTGCAGCATGAACTGGTCCATTTGATCTGAACTCTCCACGACCTCTTCCACGTCCCCTACCACGGCCTCGACCACGCCCTACACATATTTCCAACAACATCAACTGTTAAAAAAATGATGATAATTGGTTCAAGTTTTGATTAGTAACATCCAAACTCAATGCCCATTGGATTGCTTTCAAAAACCAATATTGTCGCATTTTAGAAACAAAATTCAAAAAGTCGATTTGATGTTAATAAAAACCTATACGAATTTTAGTTCATTCTTTAACTTTGTATTATAATTTAAAATAAGGACGGCACTTTACTCAAACAGAGCATTCTTGTTGTGATGTTTCGAAAGTTCAAACTCTATCACCTCTAGAACCTCAAAAGAGCTCAAATTCGAGGGAGATGGCACAAGTATATGATATTGATGCTTACCAAACTTAAAAGTGAGATTTTATAAAAGCACATTTGACATCATGATAATTTTGGAGCTGCGTTGAAATTAAACAATCAAAAGAGCTCATGATACGAGACAGATGGCACAAGCAAATGATATTGATGCACATTTTCATATATTGTAACAAGTGATAAATACCGTACCTCTGCCTTGACCCTGATTAGGAGGTTCATAATCATTGTATCCACCACTGTAACCACCATTGTAGTTGTCTTGAGGGTAATCGGTATAGCCACCACCACCATATCCTCCCCTCCCACGTCCGCCTCTATAACCACGCCCTCTGCCACGTGCCCTACCACCGCCGCCATACCCTCCTCTTCCTCTGTTTTCATATCCTCCATTGCCATATTCTCCTCCCATGTTTTCATTTCCACGTCTTCTATTATCGTACCCTCCATCTCCATAGTCCATGTTCGCATTTCCTACAGTGTAGAATCAATGTTTTTAAAATTACTCAAGGAGGAAAATGTATGTGTAGATATTAGACTTTGAGAAACCATATTATATTGATAAAATATTATAAATAGCTAGAGAAGTAGCAGCACCTCTACCCCTTCCTCTTCCACGGGATCCTCGACCACCGCGACCTCTGCCTCTGCCTCTAGGTGAGCCCTCTGGAAATCAATCATAAGTAAATAAGAAGTGAGTACTAGAGGAAATTAAGAGCGAGGATGTTGAAATTTATGAAAATTTACCTCCTTCATAATCGAACTCGACCAATGGCTTGACCTGGTCCTTAGGCAAAGGAGGCTGATATCTAAGAGCAAAAAACAATGAACCAGTCATTATACAAGCAGAGGACAAACATAGAAAACTAAATTACCAAGTGACAAACTACTTTGGGAGTTGAATTATCAGTTCAGATCATGCATGTCAAAACATTATGATAAAGTACTCAACTGCGCTTAATTTTACTGAATCTTTTTCTGATTGACAAACCTAATAAGAAATATCAGAAATCCTAATAGCACAGTGTTACGTCCTCTACTCTATTCACCACATTATTTGATACTTCATCATTTGATCTCTGATTTTCGAATAAAAATGCAAAATCAACTTTAACACATTGTAAACAATCAATATATCAAGTAAAAGCAATCCAAGAGCATTGCTTGATAGCATTGCCATTGAGAGATGTTGCATGTGATAATCAGATTTGCTTATAGTATTAAACCCATTATCCATGTTACGGAAAACACATGCAAACTGACTGTGTTGATGCTTAATTTTTACAAAATATGGTAACATTGAACAAAAAACATGCTTAGGCAGAGGCTCAATTGGGCTACTCGATTTTAAAGCAAAAATTAGGCAATCCTATTTAATATTTAATAATAAAGTAATAGGAAAATAATGTTGACTCGATAGTATGCGCAGAAAGCGCAAAGGTAGGAGCTTTTTAATAGGTATTATTAAAAGTATATTATTATATAGAAGTAATATTTATCTTAAAACTAATAAACCTTATTAAATCATAGTTTTAAGAATTTCTGTATAATGGCAAAAAACACAAATTCAAGATCTATAAATTATAAGGCAATGCTTAAACAATGCTTATGCATCATTAAGCAAGGTGAGAATTTCAAGGCCATAGAAGTAACAGTTATAACATTTTACTTAATAGCACGGTGAACCTGCTAAGAGTCCATCAAAAATGTTGCTTTTAAAAAAGTGTTTTATGTTATTAACAAGGTTTTAAATCTCGGGTATCGGTCACGTTTCGTCTCGGAGATTTTAGTGACTCGGTATCGTATCGGGTGAGATCTCGGACGAGACTAGTGCATCTCGGTGCCAATATCGGATTTACATCTCGGAGCTTAAAGTTCATCTCGGGACCATCTCGGAGTATATTTTATGTTTAAAATTAATTTAATTACACAATAATATTTACATATACTAAAATAAATAAAAAATTAAGCTTACTGGATTTATAAAATCACACCATATACCAGTGTCATTGATAGCTCGAAAGAACATCTATGCCATTTCTATCTTGGATAAAAAGTAAATTAATAGAGTGAGTAATGTGAATATAAATATTGATTATTGTATTGTGTATAAAATAGTACAAAATAGTACATGCGAGTGAATAACTACTTATTATTTGCACGTTGTAATGTGAATGAACAAGCAATGTATATAAAAAGAAAGCAACGTGTATAAAAGGGTACATGCGATGTGTATAAAATGGACATGCAATGTGAATGTGTAAGCATTGTAATGTGTATAAAAATGTTCTATTTTATCTGCAAGTTGTAATGTGAATGTACAGGACAAAATATTCATGTGAATAAAAAATGGTACAAGTGGACATGCATTCACTCACAAAGACAGCATATAATGCTCAAGCATTCTAATATTAGTGTGTAAAAGTATGTGCATGCATTCTAATTTACTAACAAAAAGTGCAAGGATAAAAAAATGTGTGCAGGCATTCTAAAAAAATGTGAATGTACATGCGTTCACTCACAAATAATGCTCACGCCATTCACTTGCAAAATGTGTAGGTCATCATTCACTTGCAAAATGTACTTGCAAGATGGGTTCAATTTTTTTGTTTGAAAAAAACAATAAATCGGCTGATATCTCGAAATATCGTCTCGGTCTAAATATCGGCCGATATATGTAAATATCGGCCGATATATTGAAAACGAGAAATCAACCGATATCTTATGTTTCGTTTCGTGGAAGCCTTCAGCTGAGATCTCGGCCGAGATATCCGAGATTTAAAACACTGGTTATTAAAAATGAATGCAGATGACCCAAATTCATAATATCATGGAGCAGAAACAAAAATTATACAACTTGAACATTAAAAAAACAATAGTAAAAAAGTATTGCTCACCCAATTGCGGAAGCATCTGCCTCATTCTTGGATAGCGTAATGGTAATCATTGACACATGTCTAGTAGTCTCAAGCCTGTTCGGTCAAAAGCATATCCATAAATGATGGAACAATGTGAAATGTTTCATCTATAACTTAGTCCTTCAAGTTACAAATAGAAGGAAAGTAGGTATCCGTTATTTCCAATGGGAAAAAAGAAAAAGGGAAATTCCTTACGGAAGTAGGCCTTCTTCTAAAGGTTCCCAAGTATCCGTAATATCTGTCGATCCAATTGAAGTATTCTGATGAAGACCAACAATCCTTCTCTGCGATTATATGGAAAATACAAACTAGGTATATAAGTGTATGAGGTCAACTTCAATTTTCCTAAGGACAAAACATAGAGTATAACAGCACCTGAAGCACGGAATGTATATACAAGTCTAAGGTTAATACAATAATGCAAGATTACAATTGAAACAATACCTTTATAAGCTCAACAATCATAACAGTTTTGTTGATGGCTCTTCCCATAGCTTTAAATACAATTTCATTTGAACCTTTCTCCTGTTAAGAAGAAGCACAAACCATTTTCTTAAAAGTTAATCCCAGTATGTTGCAAAACAAATGTAATTATTAAAAAAAAAACATAAGGCTTATTTTATACATGAGAGAATAAGCTTAAACCATTCCTTCCGCTACTTGGTAATTTACAGTTGCAATGCATGTATAATTATTTCAGAACATCAAAAAAGAAAATTTTATTCATTTTTTATTATAGCACAATTATTTGAAACTAATCAAAAACAAGTAGGTGAACAAATACACATTCATCCAAATTGAGTCCAGACTACATAGAGATACATCTATATAGGTACTAACTGTGATACATGCAAACCCAAACTCCCATACTTTTACTACTTACTACGATGAATGCGAAAATCAATATGGACATCAGTGTTTTTTTTCATGTGGAAGAAAAAAAGATATTTAAAATTTGTTAGCAAATCAACATAGTTGGTACATAAAGCAAAGTATACAGATTTTCCTGAAAGTACGTCTGATTTTAAACATGCTACTACAATTTTCTATCAGAAACAACTACTCTCTACATAAAATAGACATCTTTTTTACTTGAAAGTCCTCTCACATTACGACTAGTAATATAACTGCATTTATTTTTTACATCACTTAAATACTTAATAAGATCAATAACAAAACTCCAATATACGCATACACTGATTGTTAAATCATACAAAACTAATTTTAAAAAATATGGATAATAGATACCTGAAGAAGAGTTGTAGCATAAGTAATATAATTGCGCATCCTTCCCTGAGTAGTAATGCGGATCTCATTCTCATTGATTTGAGTGTCTTCTTTTGGTTTCTCTACCCTTTGGTACCGATCCATCTTTTCTTCCTATTTCCTAATGAAATCCCAAATCGATAAGGATAATAAATAAATTTAGGCATTTGATAACAAATTATATCGGAGAAATAGTCTTTACAGCGTTTTGATAGTGTTCGCCCTGATTGTATGGCTCAATTCTTCTATTTTGCCCTAGAAAACTCTGATTAAGAAACCGCTTCCAAATTTATACGAAACCCAGGAGGGAATTGGTCGTCCGTTTCCCCTTTGCTAGGGTTATAGTCAAGTGCAATTACGTATGTAACCTCACGTATTTTATGTTTACGCCCATGATTGGCCCATCAATTGCAACATCAATATTTTAATTATATATGAGTCGTCGTGCGTGATAATGGCATGTGCCTCGTGCATGAATTATTTTTCTATAGATTATATATGATTAACACGTTCAAGAAAAAATAATTTGCATAAATATTTAGTCATGTTTTTACGTTGAAATAATGTGTAATTAATTTAAACTTTATTTCTAAGTTGCAACATCTAATTTTTATTGTTAGTTTGAATTTTATTTATATTAGTAATTAATAAACAATGAATTTGTAGTTAATTAAAAATAAAATGTTTATTTATTAGATCTTATTTTTAAGTGTAGACGGACATTTTGAATTTGTAAAAAAGTTTAACTGTTAGATCCTATTTTTAGGGGCGAGCAAGGTTAACTGGTAGATCATATTTTTAAGGACTATTAAGATTTGTTAATACTATAGAGGGGCATTTTTGGTAATTTACACTGACACCAAAAAAGTGTGCCATCAAAGGTATTACAACTACTATTAAAGATAAGTACCGCGGCACGCGCTTCGTGCATGATGAAGACACTTGAATTGTTTTTGTATAAATTGTATTTGTTTAATACGTTTAAAAGAAAATGTTTTCCACGGATATTTAGCCATATGTTTGTGTTGAATCATACGTAGTTAATTTGAATTTTTATTTCTATGTCGCAATGTCTAATTTGTTGTTAGTTTAAATTTTATTTATATTACTAATTAAAAATAACAAATTTGTAAAGTAGTTTATTTGTTAGATCTTATTTTTAAGTAATACGAATACTTGGTAATATTGAATTAGGAAAATTTGAATCTGTAAAGAAAGCTTAATTGTCAGATCATATTTTTGAGTTATATTAAATATTGATAATATCTGTAGAGAGAAATTTTTGGTATTTCACGTTGGCATTAAAAGAAAATGGTACCAAATGTATTACAACCTTTAATAAAAAAATACATATGGGGGCAATTTTGGAAGTTCGCGGTCGGACCAAAAGTTTGTGCTTCCAAACCAGCTATTAATAAAGATATATATACGAGTTGTTACGGCACGCGCTTTGCGCGTGAATTATTTTCCTTGTAAATTGTATATGTTTAAATCGGTCAAAACATGATTTATTATTTTTAAGTGATATTAAGATTTGTATATTTGTAAAGGAGTATTTTGAATTTGTAAATAAAGTTTAATTTTAAATATTATTTTTAGAAGCGTTTTGAATTTGCAAAGCATGTTTAATTGTTAGATCCTACTTTTAGGGGCGTTTGAATTTGTAAAATAAGTTTAATGTTAGATCTTATTCTTAAGTAATAAAATTTAATAACATATAGAGGGGCGTTTTTGGTAGTTCAAGTTGATACAAAAAAATGTGACGCCAAAGCTATTACAGCTATTATTAGAAGAAGATAGATAGAAGTATTACGACACGCGCTTCGCGCATGAATTGTTTTTCTTATAAATTGTAAATGTTTAAATCAGTCAAAAAAATGATTTTTTTTTATTTTCAGATGATATTAAGATTTGTATATTTTAGATCCTATTTTTAGAAGCGTTTTGAATTTGTAAAACATGTTTAATTGTTAGATCTTACATTTAGGGGCCTTTGAATTTGTAAAAAAGTTTAATATTAAATCCTATTTTTAAGTGATTAAGATATATTAATATATAGAGGGGCTTTTTGGTAGTTCACGTTGATACCAAAAAAGTGTGACACCAAAGCTATTACAACTATTATTAAAGATACACACACACTATTATATTATTACTGAGTTGCATTTCAAGAGCGCACAAGCCTTCTGGGTATTTTGTGAAATGAACAATCGCAACTCTTTTTTTCTGCCTCTATGTCGCTTCTCTTTCCCATTTTTGGACTAAAAAATCATTTTGTGATCGTTCTCTTCTTCATCTTCTCATCTAACCCTAAATATTCATTTCCCCTAATTTGAGATATACACATTGAATCGCATCGCCCCATATTTAGACTCTTTCTTCCCCGTCATCATTGAATCGCATCGCTCCTTAATTTAGCTTCGAATTACCGCCATATTGACTGAGCTGCCACTATGAAGCGCCATGTCATTGTTACTAGGCTAGCTCCAAACTTTTAGCCCTCTTCTGATCGTCATCTACATGTACCGAAATTTGGGGTTTATACGAGTATTCTATAATCAATTTTTATAGCGGGTTCGTGCTAATTGCAACGTCGTGTTTCCCCTAAAATTCGATTATATTTTTAGATTCATAATATATTATTGTTCTTTTCAGTTTTAGTAAGAGGATCTATGGCTAAACAGTAATTCTGGAATCGGTTTGATGATTTGAATTTTCGAAATACCAAGTATAGGAAGTTGACAACTAATAGAATTCTTCCAACCAAACCGTTAAATGATGATGACGTATCTCTTCCTTCTTTGTTTTGCACCAGGTATACTACTCAACCCATTAACTTATACTTATATATGGTGACTCTTTTCTTTCTTTCTTTTTTGTCTTTTTGGAGGTTCTCTTATACTATGTTCAGTTAAAATGAAACGATAGTAAATATTTTTTCTGCCTTTTTTAGATTTTTTCATGATTATGTTCATTCGAAATGAATGACAGTAAATATTAACTTGAATACCCTTTCAAAATACTACATATGTATGACATAATGCTACATTAGTGCATAAATGATAGTAAGCATTGTTCTGTGTAACAAAATGAAATGCCCGTTGGTAACACATTGATTTCAATAACGCCTATTGGAAAATTACGTTTCATAATATTTTTTCCATATATCATATTATCTCTCCATTAACATCTCTTTTTCTTGACAATTAATTTGCACATAGAAACCTATAAGTAGCACCTCGCCTATATCCATTTTATATGTTTTGGTGGTATGGTTTTACTTCCATTAGAACATATAGTTGAGAAAGTACTTCATTCTCTCATCTAAGAATTAATTAACAATATTATATAACTGAATTATTAAGAAAGTACTTATACTTTCATCTAAAAATTAATGAATAGGTACTTCATTCTCTCATCTAAGAATTAATTAAGAACATATAGATGAGAATCATATAAATGATCTTTTAAATTACCATGAATTATCCAAGATAACATACTTGGTTATTTTTTTATTGTTAACATTGATTTGGTTCATCACATATCTATTTTTCCATTAGTAATATTTTTGACCATTAATAGTGCTTATTTTCATAGTTACTTTATAAACAAGGCTCGCTATACCTTGCTTACAATTATAAGTATTGGTGGCATGTTTTACATGCCTCAAGGAGTTATAGTTAAGAATAGTATATTAATGGATTCTATAGATGAATTCTTAGTCCTTCATATCTAATTAGTTATAGTTCTTTTATTTAATTGTCCATTTAATTTATTAGTCTTATTACATAAAATTGGCATGTTACTATATTTTATTTTATATTATATATACGTGTTCAAACTGCAATGATCATATACCTGATGAGATTCTTATAAGGGAAATTTCAAACCTCTAAGATATGGTTTATACAAATAATGGACGTGTTTTTGAAAAAACACCCATCTTATATATTCGGGTTTAATTTTCTGATGCTGTGAAATGGACATAGTCGAATTATTATTATTATGGTCATTTTTGTAGTTTTGTTTGCTCGGTTATTTTTAGATATAAAAACCCAGTGAGATTTGTTTATGTTGTGGTTAAAAGCCTAACTGACCTGCTTTAGTCGCCTATTAGTATACACATCTAACCATTTGTCGATTTTACTAATGATGTATTTTATTGAAATTCAGGTAGGGATTTGGCTACCTTCATTGAGTTCCAATACGTAGATATCATACTTGATTTTGCTACCTTCATTGCGTTGACAATTTAATCTTCCACTTGCCCGCGTTTCAGGTATGAATTGTTAGTATTGGATTCGTTTTGTTAAATTTAATGCTTATTAGAGACACATTGTTTGGTTTGGTGGAGTGTATTTGATCTACCCCCAGTATTTTCCTACACAACTAACTGTTCAGTTTACTTAGATTATTTTTTCTTTCGCAGCTATATATAATAGACACAGATGTCATTTAACCCAAAATTAGTATTGAATTAACCATATGCTTCGGTACATGCCCTATACGTACATATTATGTACTAAACTTATGGTCATTTTAAATTATCATTGCAAATATGAAATTTAATCAGTGGTAATATTTTTTTTTTGCTGGTATTGAATTGGAGATATGCTTCAGTATTTTCCCTACATGTATATATATTATATACTGTTATGGTTAGTTTTAATTATCATCCCAAATATGAAATTTAATCGATGGTAGTATAAAATTTCAGCAAGAATACGAGTTCTATTCAAAATAAGTCATAAATTATCCCTTTTACATACTTCATTTCGGGATTTGTAATTTCCTAATTTAATATGATATTCTAACTTTTTAGTTCTTTATTTGACTATATAGTTAATTACATCTTGTAATGTTGTATCCAGCCGTATATAGTAAATCATATTTTTAAATAGTCGGAATTTTTTCTTTGTCGCATTCATGCTACATTCATGAATCAATATGATTTAAACCTTTCATTTCTCACCTTTTAAATTACCATAAATATTGGAAATGTTATATGATAATCGTTCCTTTTTAGTGGTAGAAAAATTACATTATGAACAAATGTTGCAATGTTCAAACTACTTATTATTCATTCTCGGTATAATATAAATAAGAGGCATGTATTCCATAGAAATAATTGTACTTATTATAGTTAAAAGTACCTTTCAATTATCAAACATATTGAAAATGTTTTTTAGTAATAGTTCTTTCTTTTTCAGTGGTAGAAATTTTTTATACGGAACAAATGTTGTAATGTTCAAATTGGCTATTACTCATTCTCGGTAAATTAAAACATAAATAAAAGGCTTTTATTTCACAGAATAACAAGTCTTGATATAGTTAATAGTATCTTTCAATCATCAAAATATTAGAAGTGTTTTTTTATAACCGTTCTTTCTTTTTCAGTGGTAGAAAAATTATATAAAGAACAAATGTTGCAGTGTTCAAATTGACTATCATTCATAGTATTTATTTTAGTTGTGAGAATAATTAAAACATGATTTAATTAGTTTGATTTTCTACACATAGAATTTCTTATGAGTACATAATGCTTGAAATTATGAGTACATATTGTATTAATTAAACTCTTATTATATATTTCTGGGTCCACTGTCCTGTAAATATGTTTGTATTTGTAACGTTAGTAAAGAATATTTTGGCTAAGGTAACTACATATGACATGATGCATAATATTTGTCAATAGCTTATGGTTGATGTCAACATATATAAATATAAATATGGGTCTACTGTCCGCAGGTGTGGCTATATAATTGACAACTTCCACGGTTTCAAGATTTATTTTACATTATATGCTTGCTCAGCATATATAACAAATATTGTTTCTATGTTTGCACAAAATGCAAAGATTGTCAAATTTGGTAGGTTTGTAGCCTTAATTCTGCTCTTGGTTAAAGAATTAATGTTCACTGTGATTTTGGTAACTATTAAATTAATTTAGCATGATATTTATTTGGCACTCTTTCCACTGATTGAAGTTCCGAACTCATATAATTGAGTGATTGATGAAATTGTTCTACAATTTTTATTAATTACCAATTTACATGAGCACTAACCACCTGTTACGTCCAATGGAAGGTTTTAGAAAAATTTCTTATAAAGTTAAAAAATCAGTGCAGCTCAAAACCGTCCAGCTTGAAATTTAAACATTGCATGCTAGGTGCAAGAAATAGAAGTTTGTTAATGTTGGCATTGACCGCTTCATGAACGTAAGTATTACAACAGCGATGGTTTATTGACAAGAAACCCAACCATGGCCTAAACTTACAATAACAAACTGTTGGTATAAGGTGTTGTCTTTTGACCACTATGCTAAAACAATAATTACGATGAACAGTCTTAGATTCCTAGATTACGACCCTATCGTAATCATTCTATAACCTTTGAATGCTTTTTATTCATGTTGATAATTGGACAAACTGCTGCTAACTTAGTATGACGTAAAATTTCCTCATGCTTGCTGTCGTTTTACAGGAAGGTTAAAGTAAAAGGATGGGCAATGAGGAAGGCACGGATAGGTCAAACTGCATGATAATTTTTTTCCATAATGTATATTAATGTGTGTTCTCAGACTAGATGGTGTGATGATGTTAGGCATTCTGTCTTTTCAAATGAGTGGGACCGTGTCTTATATTGAGTCCTTTAAACATTTGGTTACCATTTATTTTTCATTTACTCATGTTCTTTCCTTTACTGTAAATACTTACAACTCTATCTAATAGAATTGGCTGTGCTTTTCTTTCTTTATAACAAACCTAAAAATTATCAAGTAACCTTAATTTATATTAGGTGATACAATTTTTCCTAATTATTGTCGAGAAAATGAGTTCTTTCTACTTATGTAACTACTGTTGAGAAAATGAGTTCTTTCTATTTATGTACTGTCGATATAATTTATTTTATTAAAATTTATGTTTCAATTGATAATAAGATAAATTTTGTTATATCAACAATACATACTGAAATAGCAATTGGTTTATTGACACAAAAGTACAATATCAGTTTGTATTAAATAATTCTTATAATATAAAAGTTAATCTGAATTATCCATGAACCAATGTTTATACTAACATATATCACTATTTACTATGTTTAATTTGTCATATACGGAAACAAATTGGTGAATAGGTGTTCGGTTAAAAGGATGATTCAAAAGATGACATTCTTTATTAGGGGAAAATACTAAGTCGGTTATGTTGTTCCTATATTATTTATTGATAAAAATAACCTTATGATATTTCTCAGTGTATAGTTTGAACAAAAAAGGAAAACTTTGAATTTACAGAGTAATAAATTAAAAACCATAAGATTGAAGTTATAGGAAACCAATAGTTAAAATTTTAAATCTAAAATTTGGAAAAACAGTTTTCGTTTAAGTTAAGAGTTTTGAAATATCAATAACAAAATTTAACTTTCAAACAGTTAACAAGTTATACAGATTCATCTTTAGTATCTCGAAATTCTCTATAACTTTTCAAAAGTACAAATTTGAATATTTATTTATTGAAATGCTTTTCTTTCCTAGTTCTAGAAAGTGTCAAATATAATATTCACTGCTTTTAACAAAAGAAAAACACATTTTGTTCATTCTCCTTAATTTTTTTAGCTTAACAAATTACTGGCATCTTTTACCTAAAATGGTACTTAATTTAACAATTCACAATATTTATAGTAGTACCCGTGTGCGTAGCACGGGTTCACACTAGTGTGTGTGTATTTATTTATTTATGAGCGTTATGGCACGCGCTTCGCGCGTGATGATGGCAAGTGCTTCGCGCATGAATTGTTTTTCTGCAAATTATATATGTTTAGTATATTCAAGAGAAAATGATTTATAAAAATATTCAACCATATTTTTGTGCTGAAATCATTTTTGTAAGTTTAAATTTTATTTCCAAGGTGCAACATCTTTTTTTTAGTTTGAATTTTTATTTATATTGTTAATTAATAATTTATTTGTTAGATCATATTTTTAAATGATATTAAAATTTAATAGTATTTATAGATGGATGTTTTAAATTTGTAAACGAATTTTATTTGTTTGATCCTATTTTTAGATGATATTAAGATTAAATAACATTTGTAGACGGACGTTTTGAATTTGTAAAAGAAATTTAATTGTTAGATCTTATTTTCAAGTGATATTAAGATTTGGTATTAAGGGCATGTTTGGTAGTTCATGCTGACGCCAAATATGATACCAAATGTATTACAACTATTATTAAAGATTAAAGATTAATGATATAATACATATACAACGCACCAAACACAAAACATAACCAAACATATGAATTTAACCTCACATGCTACAAATTCTCACAGTTGAGAAAGTATAATTTTTCTCAACTATTATCCCGTAAGCAGTTTAACTAACGCTTGTTCAAAGAATCTTTATTCGCTAATTTGAATTACAAAATAAATAAATTAGATGTGAAGTCTTTGAAGTATGGACTGATCGGATGCTGGTTTGTAGAACCAGATAAAATGAGTACATCGAGTTTTGTGCACGTTTATACGTACTGTTTTAAACTAAATGAATTAAACTCACGTTTTTTTACACGGGTCCAACGGACGTGTCTTACATACTGGTTCAAATAATTTATCTCTATTTCAAACTATTTATAATCACTAATCTACTAAAAAGAAGGAATTTTGACATGGACGAGCTCGGGTGGAGGTATTTTAATATGGATGAGCTCAAAAGATGTTGATAAATCGGAGAAACTCTTAGTCTATGCTATCGATTAGACTAAATGAATTAGTAGAAAGTAGATAGCAAAATTTCACATTCTTATAGGCTTCTTTTCTGTTTATTCAACTTCAATATTGAAATAAGGATGTTGATAAGCAAATTTATTTTGGATGGAAGATCAAATAAAGTAAAAGAGGAGTTGTGTCATCTAACCTAAATCAATACCAAAACCTTGCAGGATCACAACTTTGATTGATGATGAACCTTTTTTCATTGTAGATTTATTTGGTGGAATTTGTAATTTTTTAGCATTAACTCATTTCAATCAACTTTGATGATTTGTCATGAGCTCTAATATGTATCATTAGTGTAGACCAAGATGCATGGTCGAATCAAATTTGAAATGAGTGATGGATGAGATATCTACCGAATCAACATATATATATAGTATAGCGGCCTTTGGTGCATGTTTGATAAAACCATTTATTGTCATTTACTTCTGCATTATCTTATTGTAGCACTTTTAGTTATGAGACATTTATGCAATAAATAAAGTATATGAGATATTATAGTATTTCTTTCATGTGTGACTTGAGGTATACTTCTTATGGATTCATGTTAAGGGTTTGACCACTTTATTAATGGTCATAGTGTTGGTTATTGAAAATTCAAGAATTATCCAAGCTACCAAGTATGTGTACTTATATTTATTACCTCGTACATGTTTATATTTGATGTATGATGTGTGGGGTTGCCAATTAGAACAAGACTTATAAATCTGAACCAAATCAATCCAAGAAGACCCAAATTTGATCTAAACCCAATGGGTTTCATGTCGTGTTCTGGTGAAGAAAAATACTATTTAAACCTAACCAAATCGACTTGTTCCAAAAGAACCCAAAAAATAAAAAATGCATGTATTTAAGCGTTGTTAACCGGATCCAAACGAATAAGATTTGAACCGAATCTCGAGTAGAGTTGAGTCTGAAATTTAAGATGTATAGTTTGGATCTGACAAAGCTCGACATGCTTAAAATCATGATCCGTCGGGTTGGGCTTGAATTCGATCCGAAGGGTCAATTGCCACACTTTGGTCAACATGGCGGTACTATTATACACACATAACATGCAACATCGGGCATGATTGACCAGTATATTAGATCATGTGCATTAGCAGTGGGGTAAAAAATGGGAATTAAAAAAATCATCTTGCTAACTTTGCATTGGATCTTATTTTGTGTTTAAATGGATAATTCACTAACACTAAATCATATTTAGTGATGGTTGTTAGAACTACGTGCGGGGTATGGGTAAATTTCAAAAAAATTATTCTATTTGGATCTTTATTGGACCTATGATGTCTAAATTTATTTAAATCTTATATAATTTTGTTTTAAATCAAATAAATATTTTATTTATTTTATAAATAAGGTTTTATTTATTGTTCAATTTGTATTATATAGTATATGTATGTGTATCAGATACACAGAAGTGTGTACATGCACGTGCTACGTAGTAAAATATACATGCTTTGATATGCACATATATAGAAGTTAGGATTTACACTACAACAGATATATTAGTCCCTTTGCATACATGTGTGTTGTGTGTGTGTATTCATTTAGAAAATATTATATACAGATATATGTATAATTTTTTATATTATAAAGTACTGCTTATAAATAAAATTATATAATACACTTATATATATAACATAATTAGATTGCAAAATGTTTTGAATATAAATATACAAAGTATTTATGAATATATATATATAAATAATATTATACATATAATTCAAATTTTTTATATATAAAATGAAATTTAAATATTATATATATGTAATGTGTGTCTATATATTTTTAAATATATTCTTGTATATATATATATATTATAGTAATAAAAATAAATATATGTATGTATGTATATATAATAAATGGTTTCTACCTAATTTTTTTTAAATTTCAGATTAAACCTATTTAACAATTAAAAATGTTTTTTTAATTAATTCCATACAAAATAAGTAAAAAATAATATATTTTTATTTTCGAAAACAAAATGATAACATATTTTATATTAAAATTATTTACTTATGTGTTACATTATTTATAACTCAACAGGTCATACCCCGCAAACGAAGGGTAACTTCTTATCGGTTGTATCATATACTACTCCAAACCCATGGTTGTCATAATCTCATTTCGACCTTGAATTTGCTCAATAAATTGAAAGAAAATATTCACTCGTACCTACCATTTCGCGATGGCCTAAGTATGATATATGTACCTTGAGTTTGATCAACAAATACATATAGTTATCTTACCTCGTCTAGTCAATATGTTATAACACTACATCACATCTATAACTTGAGTTTTCTCAACAACCGGAGAGTATGCAAGTAATTATTAATATATAAATGGTAGAGGACGACATTATATTAAAGATTCATAATCTTTAATATATTACATTGAGTGATATCAATCTATGTGAAATATCGTATTTGTTATGAAATGCCATCGTGATTCAAGTGTCGGACACATCAAAAATCATGGTATACATACTATACGTATGTGTTTATTCTTTAAATCTAATTAGGTTTCTTAACGTTCCACCCTTTATTATACATTCATATTATATAAGATTATTTATTATATAATAGTTATTGATTTAATTAACTTATATAATAATCTTATGTATAACCTTATATTAATTTTATTAATTAAATCTCATTTCATTAATTTAATAAATCAATTAATTAACATTTTAATTTTTAATTTTATTCATTTTAAACATTTTAAATTGAATAAGTACACTATAACAATTATAGTTATACACATATACCATATATGTGTGTGTGTTATTCTATAGATTAATTAATGTTTAATTAATTTATTTAATTAAAACAATTTTAATTAATTATAATTAATTTTGAAAATTATTTATATATATATAGATATTACCTTAACATCTTAAGGTAATGTTGCATATATGAATATATATGTTATTTAATTTAATTAATTATTTGATTTAGTAACCAAATTAATAATTAATAATTTTCGACAAGCACCATTGTCCTAATGGTTAAGTGTTTCGACTTTGGTGCAAGAGATCACAAGTTCGAAACTTGCGTAGCGTGATTCGAATATATATTGATATGTAATTTGTGTTATGTTGTCCCAGTGAGATGTTGTATCTGAGTACCATTTCAAAAAAAAATTAATAATTTTTGAAAATATTTATTTTATCTTCAGAAACAAATTTGAAAATTATTATATAAAATTTATAAAATCATTACTTATTTTAAATTTAACCTTTTAAATTTAAAATATTATTTTTATTTATTTTAATTTTAACCTTTTAAATTTAAATTTTTATTTTAATTTCAAAATAGATTTTGAAAACTAGTTCAATGCCTAAATTAGTTTACACCTTTGTATTGGGGATAACCTTTAGGCTTATCTTATCCTTTCGAGCTAAACTAGTAGTCAGGTAGAGCAAAGTAGTTGATTACCCAAACTCAACCTTCGACACTACTTTTTTAGACACCCTACCATATGGATAGGCTTTAATAAGTTCGTCATAATACTATTGATTTAGACCGCAAAGACTATCTGGCTCTGATATCATTACTGGAAATGTGTTAGCGCACAATGGGTAAATTTCAAAAAAATTATTCCATTTGGATCTTTATTAGGCTTACGAAGTCTAAATTTATTTAGATCTTATCCAAATTTTGTTTTAAATAAAACCAATGCTTTATTTATTGTATAATTTGTATTATATAATATGTATATATATTATACACGTAGCATTACGTGCACGTGCAGTATAGTAAAATGTACATGGTTTGATATTCTCGTATATAGATACTTGGATTTACACCGCAACGGACATATTAGCCTCTCTATATACACATGTGTCGTCTATATATAAACACACACATACACACACACGCACATATATTCATTTAAATAACATAATATATATAACTGTTATATATAGAGTACTACTTATAAATAAAATTATATAATATACTAACACACACACACACACACACATAACTGTTTATATATAAAGTACTACTTATGAATAAAATTATATAATACACTAACATATACATACATACATATATATATATATATATATAATTGTTTATACATAAAGTAGTACTTATAAATAAAATTATATAATATACTGATATATATAGCATAATTGGTTGTAAAATGTCTTGAATATAAATTTATAAAGTAGTTTTGAATATATATATATATATCTTTATCTTTACTACGACTAAAGAGAACTCATTGAATAGATTTATTCGGTGTCCTTTTGAAATTCCAAATATACCCTTTTACATCTCATAGAGAAATAGTATTCAAATATAGGGATATAACCTGTTAGTTTCTAAGTACAAATATCAGTCACCATGGAGAACTACAGTATGCGTTCACAAGATGAAGTATCCGAGTATACCATATTATATGTAATTTAGGTGGGAGTTCATCGGTCGAAGTTTTGCCTAATTCTGAGTTAGTATGAAGAAGTTATTGCAGTTTGAACAAAAAAATAGCGGCTTCTGCACTAGGTGGAGCTCAAATATGGGGATGGGGAAGCCTGTTATTTTCTAAGTATATCAGTCCCCATGGAGAACTACAATGTGCGTTCACAAGATGAAGTATTCGAGTGTTCCACATTGTCCGTAATTTAAGTGGGAGTTAATCAGTTGAAGTCTGGCCGGACTCCGAATTAGTATGAAGAAGTTATTGCAGTCTAAACAAAAAAATAGTGGCTTCTGAACTAGGTGAAGTTTAAATATGCGGATGTGGTAGCATGTCCTTTTCTAAGTAAACTGTCTATCCCCATGGAGAACTATAGTTTGCACTCACAAGATGAAGTATCCGAGTGTACCATATTGTTCGTAATTCAGTTGGGAGTTCATCGGTCGAAGTTTTGCCTGATTCCGAGTTAGTATGAAGAAGTTATTGCAATCTGAAGAAAAAAATAGCGGCTTCTGCCTAAGCGGAGTTCAAATATGAGGATGCAGCCTGTTATTTTTTATGTACAACTATTAGTCACCATGGAGAACGACAGTGAGTGTTGAAGTGGGGATATAACTAGTTATTTTCTAAGTACAACTGTTAGTCACCGTGGAGAACTACAATGTGCATTCACAAGACGAAGTATCCGAGTGTACCATATTGTCCGTAATTTAGTTGGGAGTTAATCGATCGAAGTCTCGTTGGATTTCGAATTAGTATGAAGAAGTTATTGTAGTCTGAACAAAAAAAAGTGGCTTCTACACTAGGAGGAGTTCAAATATGGGGATGTGGTAGCATGTTATTTTCTAAGTAAACTATCAGTCCTCATGGAAAACTATAATGTGCATTCACAAGATGAAGTATCCGAGTGTTCCATATTGTCCGTAATTTAGGTTGGAGTTAATTGGTCAAAGTTTTGCCGGATTCCGAATTAGTATGAAGAAGTTATTGCAGTCTGAACAAAAAAAATAGCGGCTTCTGCACTAGGCGGAGTTCAAATATGGGGATGCGGTCGTCTGTTATTTTCTAAGTACAACTGTCAGTCCCCATGGAGAACTACAGTATGCGTTCACAAGATGAAGTATCTGAGTGTTCCATATTGTTCGTAATTTAGGTGGGAGTTAATCAGTCGAAGTCTCGCCGGATTCCAAATTAGTATAAAGAAGTTATTGCAGTCTGAACAAAAAAAAGCGGCTTTTGCACTAGGCGAAGTTCAAATATGGAGATGTGTCAGCCTGTTATTTTCTAAGTAAACTGTCAGTCCTATTGGAGAACTACAGTGTGCGTTCACAAAATGAAGTATCTGAGTGTTCCATATTGTCCGTAATTTAGGTGGGAGTTAATCGGTCGAAGTCTCGTCGGATTCCGAGTTAGTATGAAGTAGTTATTGCGGTCTGAACAAAAAAAATAGCGGCTTTTGCACTAGGTGAAGTTCAAATATGGGGATGCGGTAGCATATTATTTTCTAAGCAGACTGTCAGTCCTCATAAAGAACTATAGTGTGCGTTCGTAAGATGAAGTGTCCGAGTGTACCATATTGTCCGTAATTTAGGTGGGAGTTCATCGGTCGAAATTTTGCCTGATTCCGAGTTAGTATGAAGAAGTTATTACAGTCTGAAGAAAAAAATAGCGGCTTTTGCCTAGGCAGAGTTCAATTATGAGGATGTAGCCTGTTATTTATTAAATATAACTATTAGTCACCATGGAGAACTACATTGAGCGTTGAAGTGGGGATATAGCATGTTATTTTTTAAATACAACCGTTAGTCACCATGGAAAACTACAATGTGTGTTTACAAGATGAAGTATATGAGTGTACCATATTGTCTACAATTTAGGTGGGAGTTCATCGGTCGAAGTTTCGTCCGATTCCATGTTAGTATGAAGAAGTTATTGCAGTATGAACATAAAAACAGCGACTTTTGCTTAGGCGGAGTTCAAATACGGAGATGGAGCCTGTTATTTTCAAAGTACAAATGTTAGTCACCATAGAGAACTATAGTACGCGTTCACAAGATGAAGTATCTGAGTGTACCATATTGTCCGTAATTTAGATGGGAGTTCATCGGTCGAAGTTTTGCCTGATTTCGAGTTAGTATGAAGAAGTTATTGCAGTCTGAAGAAAAAAATAGTGGCTTCTACCTAGGTGGAGTTAAAATATGAGGATGCAGCCTGTTATTTTCTAAGCACAACCATTAGTCATCATGAAGAACTATAGTGAGCGTTGAAGTGGAGATATTGTCTGCTATTTTCTAAGTACAACTGTTAGTCACCATAGAGAACTACAGTATGCATTCACAAGATGAAGTATCCGAGTGCACCATATTGTCCGTAATTTAGGTGGGAGTTCATCGGTCGAAGTTTCGTTCGATTCTAAGTTAGTATGAAGAAGTTATTGCAGTATGAAAAAAAAATAGCGGCTTCTGCCTAGGCGGAGTTCAAATACGGGGATATAGCCTGTTTTTTTTAAGTACAACTGTTAGTCACCATGGAGAACTACAATGTGCATTCACAAGATGAAGTATCCGAGTGTACCATATTGTCTGTAATTTAGGTTGGAGTTCAGCGGTCGAAGTTTCGCCTGATTCCGAGTCAGTATGAAGAAGTTATTGCAGTCTAAAAAAATAGCAGCTTCTACCTACTCGCGGTTCAAATACGAGGATGTAGCCTGTTATTTCTAAGTACAACTATTAGTCACCATGGAGAACTACAGTGAGCGTTGAAGTAGGGATATAGCCTGTTATTATCTAAGTATAACTATTAATCACCATGGAGAACTACAGTATACGTTCATAAGCTGAAGTATCCGAGTGTTCTATATTGTCCATAATTTAGGTGGGAGTTCATCGGTCGTAGTTTCGCTCGATTCTGAGTTAGTATGAAGAAGTTATTGCAGTATGAACAAAAAAATAACGGCTTCTACCTAGGCGGAGTTCAAATACGGGGATGTTACTTATTATTTTCTAAGTACAACTGTTAGTCACCCTGAAGAACTACGGTATACGTTCAGTAGATGAAGTATCCAAGTATTTCTTATTGTCTGTAATTTAGATCGGAGTTCATTGGTCGAAGTCTCGCCTCATTCCGAGTTAGTATGAAAAAGTTATTGCAGTTTGAACAAAAAAATAGCGGCTTCTGTCTAGGCGGAGTTCAAATATGGGGATGCTACTATCAAATCTACTTCCATATGTACAACTAAAAATGCATGCACGTTATGATTAAATGCAAGCCCATCTAGTCGTGCATATGTACTCGTATATATAATATTATATATAATTCAAATATTTCATATATAAAATGAAATTTAAAATAATATATATATAATGCATATGTGTGTGTGTCTATACACACACGCATAAAAAATAATAATAATAAAACATATGTATATATACGATAAATGCTTTTGGCCTTAAAATATTTGTTTTTTAAATTTTGGTTTAAACTTATTTAACAATTAAAATGCTTTTTTAATTAATTCCATACAAAATAAGTAAAAATATTAACTTTTTTTATATTTCAAAAACATAATAAAAGCATGTTTTATATTAAAATTATGTACTTGCATGTTATATTGTTTATAAATAAATGTATGTATTTATTATATATATAAATTAATTTTAAAATAGATAAATTATATAAATATTTTATAATTGCAAACTAAATAAAAATGTTTAAAAAAATCTTATATAAATAAATAAATTTTGTGAGTAAATTATACTTGATACAATATTATTTCTTATAAATTCGGTTTTAAGTAAAAATATTTAATAATGTGTATAATTTATTTTCAAATAAATAATTTTTTTAATCAAGGTCGTGAGAATCTATGCATGATTACAAATACACATACACATACATCCAATAAGCGACGACATAAAAATATAGGGATTCATGGTAAAGTATTCTATCTAAACTATTACAGGATGCGATAAATTTGTTAAGCATTTATATAATTGTAATCAAGTAAAATTATCTTTGCCTTATGTCTAGAATTCGCACCTTAAAACAAAAAACCAAACTCCTTGAATCCAATTCCAAATCCAGAAGTTGCAAGCTCCTGAATACAGCTACCAGCAACAATCGAATTGTATTTAATTTGACATGTTTAAGCTTGAAAATTTAAGGAGAAGTGTTGTTTGATTTTGACCAGAAATAGGAAAAGATGGAGGCTCCGAAAAGTCACTTCAAAAGTGAGGGTTAAGAGGATTAAATAAAAGAGAGAATGGAGAGTAAAAAGCGGATCACGATCTTTATTTCTCTCTTACCATTTCTCTTTCTTTTTGAATTCAAAATCCCCTTCACCATGCCATCACATTGCCAACCCTCCTTATCCCTGTCATTGCCAAAAATAAAAGCCCTATATGGGCCTTAAAATTACTTCAAGCTCGAGCAATATTTAACACGCTTAAATATAATCTAAATGTGTATCGATATCGTATATCGGTAAGTGTATTTATAACTAGCACATTTTTTAATATCATTCAATATACTTCGAATAAAAATTTATAATTAATATTTCAAAAATATTAATTAATTTATGATAATTATAATTTAATTAAATCGGGTGGTAACATGAGTATTCAACGTTCCGGTTGTGTGACTCCAACATGTAAATTTAGTCAGCGATTAATATCGAACAATTCAAATATTAACGTTCACGCGTTACTTAGCAGATGGTGTGACATTATGAATAAATTTATTGCGTATTTGGCAGCGGTAACATCCAATTTTACTTTATTAAGCGTTACCCAGTAGTGATAGTTATTTACATCAATTCTCTTCGCTAAGACTATATCACATTTAGGACTTATGGAATTTGATAATGGTCAAAATTCCAATATCGTCCCATTTCAACTCTATAGTCCAAAAAAGTCCATGGTTCAATAATAACGATTATTATTAACTGTACAGCTCTAGCCAGAGACTTTGACTTTGAGTTGGCTTCAGTTGATTATGATACTAACCTCATATAACTGAGGAGACGAATCCTCTCTTAAATAGTGTTTTACTTTCAATGCTTCCACTCGACCCAACTATAGTTGTTCGATGGACATCGTGCCACGATTTAACTATAATCAAGGTGGACCTTCCACATTGAAGATCAACGGTATTCTTAAGTCAAGAGAAATGCATGATTTTGTTACATTAGTATTTTTCCGTTTGACCTTAGTTATACTAACCAACAGAAAACTGTCGAGTGGGTCATTCCATAGTTATCTAATAATTATCAGTACGTAACCCCTTTATGTCCCCAATAACCATAAGCAATACACTGCCCGACATTTGGAGAGCGTTACGTACTTCAGTCTCAACGGATGTATCGATATCCAATATCGATACATCTTGACTAGGATTATTTAAAATGGTTTGTTTATTTTATTTTAATAAATAACTCATGGTTATAATACATTGTAACGGCTATCACAAAATATACCATTTATGGATTTTTCTATTAAATATACTTTTGATTGAATTAATTAATTAATATAACACATTATATAAAGTATATAACAGAAAGAAAACGTCTTTTAATTCGAAAAAGATTGATTATCGAGTTAAATATATGTAACAATTATATAATTGTCCTTAGGGCATACCCCTAACTCTATCAATGGTTAATAGAAGAGTTTGTTGTTTTAAATTTAATTTAATTTATCTTGGAAGTTTAATATATATGTATATGTGCGTGTGTGTGTATGTATATGTATGTATATATGTATGCATGTATGCATGTGTAATATGACTTTAAATTTGTATTATATGCACACAGACACAGACACATTATAATAGCTCATATTTAATTAATTTATCATATTTAATTAGTTGAGAATTCACATTCATAATGTGAACTTTATAAATATTATAAACCAACATAAGGCATCAACATGAATGTCATATATGTGTAAATAACCATTGTGATTTATGATTATAAGTAAAGAAACAACGTCAAAGAGTTTTTGTATGATAATGATTTCATCATGATAGGTGATATTACATACATACAAACACCCCCTAATATAAATAATATATATATATTATGATTTAAAAATTTATATTATATATGTATATATAAAAGTTGAATTACATACACACACATATGCATTTAATATAGATATATGTGTGCTTATTTGAAATTTAAATTGACTTTGACTAATTCAAACATATAGCAAAACATATTTTTTCTTATAAAAATGAAAATATATACATATTTATTTTATTTAGAATCAAATAAAAGATTTTTTAATTTATTAACCCGAGAATCAAAGCAAAAAAATTAAAAACCCTAAAACATTGGAAACGTTTTCTATTAAATCTGAAAAAGATTGTTTTATATTAAAGTTGAAAGCATATTGTTTCATTATACACACACACATACATATTAGCCGCAAGTATATATGAAAAGAAATATTGTGGTACATGGATATAATTGTATGTTCAATTATATATACATATATAATTTAATTTTCATGTATATATTTATTATCATCATTTTATTTTCAGAAAATATTTTTTTTTATTTAACCTAAAATAAAATAGCATATAAATATTTATTTATAGATCGACATCATTTAATAATAAACTCATAACTTTTAGTGCTATTGGTTGCCGTCATATCAGTTGCTAGTTGTTTCCCTTTTGATCAGTGTTCATTTTCCTTGAAATCAAAGTGCAAATTCCAGCTTCAAGGCTTCCACCAATCCTCTAATGGAGGCTAGGGTTATAAAAAATTTGTGTAATTTGGATTGGAGAGGGTTGGGCTATTTATAGCCATCCTCATATATAAGATATCCCATATTTCTCCGTCTTTTGAATCCTTGTCTCATCTAAACCAGTCGATTAAGTCAAATTGCTCCCTTACGCTCATAGTATGGGTGTCCATGCCTTGTACCGAGCTTCCATCATGTCGACTTGATTAATACACCATATATTAATTATTTAATTAAATATTTAAGCCGACATACTTAATTAAATCAATATATAAAATTATATATTATCGTGATTAATTTTAAGGCCTCAAATAAATAACTAAAATGCTATAAAAATTCAATACAACACTTGTATTGATTTTATTATAATTTATAACATTTATAAATTAATTTTAAATTGGTTGAACTTGGAAATTAGCTAATAACTCGATTGTGTTGACTCCTAGTTCAAACTCGGCCCTCGGTTAATATTTAAACAATTAAATACTAAAGCCTGTATGGACTTTGTTGAAGTACAATATCGAGCCCAAGTTCAATTGTTATAGATCATTTACATGAAATCCATTTTCTAACATTTATTAAGCTATAATTTGTCAATTACTAAAATATCTTGGTATGATCGATGGTTAAAAACTCCAATAATATCTCCAGTGAATTGCATAGACCACTTTAAAGTCCTTGGCTCAATCTGATAAACTTATCCATTAAACATTTTACTTTGACCAGAGATTTTGATTTTAAGTTAACTACCAATTACAGTGATGTTAACCTTATCAAAAATCCTCGCTTGAGTAGTGTTTTACTTTAAATAGTTCAATGTGTACCTAACTATGGTCATAACATGATCGTGATGTTATGCAGTAGACCATAATAAAAGTACAATCAAGTTATTTCATATCAACGGTACTCTTAAGTCTAAAGACCATTGCACTTCGTTACATAAGATCTTCTATTTTGACTTAGTTGTATCAGCCTATAGAAGACTCTCATTAAGTCATTCTATAATTGATCAAAACAACAGCAAGTACGTAATCCCTTAGTGTCCTTTCAATGGTCATGAGTAATTCATGGTCCGCTGCATGAAGAGCATTATGTATAGTAGTCTCAATGGATATATCTTATTCTTTTTCTCGATACATCATGACTAGGAACATTTAAGGATAAGTATTTTGATTATTCAATTTAAAACTCATGGATGAACGCATGCGCAATTGCAATCGATAAAATACTTTTCCTAAGGGTTTTCTACTTATATATATTTAATATATTCATTTCATTTTTTATATCATAATATAACAATAGAAATATAAGTAAACAAAACCAAAAGAATAGTCTATTTTAAACAATATTCTTATACAAGTGTTAAGTTATATTATATAAACAAATTACATAATTGCCCTAGGTACATCATTAACTCTATCAATCTCCCAATTGCACTTGGGACCAATTATGGAGCCTCATGCCCGTACCTTCGATCAATGTAACTAAATTAGATTAAGAAAGGGTCTTAATGAATGGATTTGCGATGATATCTTCAATGTCTACTCTCTCGATTACTATCTCTCATTTAGTGATAAACTGTCTTATCATGCAAAACTTGTAGGGAATGTTTCTCGACTTCTTATGAGATCACGGTTTATTGGTAATCTACATTACTGCAATATTGTTGTAATACATCAATATTGGATGTTCAATGCTTGGGATAACTTCTGTCGCTTCAATGAACTTGTGCATCCACACTCCTTCCGCGGCATTGTTTATGACAATGTGCCCGGCTCCAATGGTCGAATCAGCCACGACTTCTTATTTGGAACTTTCCAACTAACACCCCATATGTTGAGGGTAAATACGAATCCCGAGACTGATTCGTTATCATTGACATCACTTTGAAAACTCAAGTTCGAGTATGCTTCATAAGGAGTTCATTGCTTCTATACATTAGAAACAAATCCTTAAATTTCTTAGATACTTTAGGATGACCTTAACCATTGTCCAATAATTTTCGCCCGGATTTGATTACTACCGACCAACTTCACCTAGTGCAAAATTGACATTTGGCTAGTACATAACATAACGTACATGATGGTGTAGGAACTCGGTTCATTTCACAATGGATGAAATGAGTAAATTTCAAAAATAAAATCCTTATTTGGATTTTAATGGACCTATGAAGTCCATTAACTAGTATTAGATCCAATCTAATTATTTAATAAAACATATTTTATTTGAATTACTTATTTATTTATTTTAATTGAGCTAATTAATTAAATATAACCGTTGTAAATATATGGTCAAGAGAAGTAGATATGGGAGTGGTTAACCATAGATGAAAGAATAAATTGAATCAAATTCAAGCAAATGAAAAATGAAGGTTTTGTTCCATTTAAAAAAAAAACATTTTCAATTCTCCTTTTCAAAGCGACAACTATGTGTATACACATAATTACTAATAACACACATGGGGTATAACATGATGATATGACAAACAATGAAAAAGTTAATATGTACATGTGTTGATATTAGGATTTGTATTTAACATGTATATATTCACCATATTATATATATATATAGATTGCCTAATTAATTATTTAGTCAAGATACACACACATACATACATATATATGAATATACGGTAATATAAAATATATATCTTAATAACATAAAGGTTGAACTGACAATATCTAACATAGATTGATTGAATATAGGTTACATATCAATATTGTAGATTACAAGATGTTGGTTTGACTTGTAAAATATATTAAAATTCAGATCTAGATTAAGCAACTAATGTAAAATATCTCTAATTGATTTGTATTAATACACACACATATGTAATGATGACATTAATCAATTTTCAATTAATTCAAAATACACATACATGTTATGTTAAACTATTATAATTCAATTACAAGCACATGCATATGAACACACACAGAGACATATATACATACATACATATTTTGACGACCCATTTTTTTGACCCCCAAAAGTCGACACTAATACATCCATGGTGTTCACGTGCCGAGCATCCAAGTTTTGGAAAGACAGATTGTTAGGGTGAAAGAAAAGAAAAGACAGAACAAAATCTCACATCATGACGAGTAATATATAATATCCAAATGATCTTTACAAAAGAAAACTTTAAAATACATACAACAAATTAGAGTAAACTAACCTATGATTAGCCTTGACAGTTATAATCGCATGTCCTCACAAATGCTGATAAATACAACATAAGGAATACATCGAAAATAAAAATACATGAATATGTCTTGGAGGCATCCAGCTCTTCTCATAAAGCTCCAAAGCATTCATAACTAAATCTGGAAAGGGTCTGACCCAAGCATTATAAGAAAATAATACCAGGATTAGTCTAATAAACCAGCGTGAGAAACTCAAATCATTTGGATTTCTTTTATGTTATTAAACCTTTCAAAAATAAAGGTATCTCGTAAGAGCATGTCGTACATAAACATAGATGATTTTTTACCTTATGATAACCAAACCATTTTATTAGAAAATCCAGTGATATTATAATAATATCTAGGGCTGAAAATAAATATACAACATATCTGGAATAGTTACACAATTGTGTTCAACAGTACAAGGTTCTACAACTAAAACCGTAAGGCATGTATTAGAGAATGAATTCCATCAATAACAAGGCTATTAGGGTACCACTTGCCACGGTACACCTGTAAAGACCCGCAAATTCGTCTTCCGAAAACCCGACACTGATACGTCCACTGTAGCAACTGTCGAACAATCGGATGGCGGAAATGCGAACTTTAATGTTTAAAAGAAGAGCTAGAAGAAGACAGAAGAAGAAAAAGAACAGAAAAACAGAAACAACAACAGAATCTTACATTCGCAGCGGAACAATATATAATAGATAATCACTAGTCTTTTAAAACAAAGAACTATCTCAGTTTATACATATATCAATCAGAGTCAATATACAACTCAATACAACAATGGACAGTTATATAAACCTGTCCTCATACAGAATACACAGCGGAAATAATAAACAGGTACGAGAGTACATTTCGCCATCCAGCTCATCTCCAAAGCTCCAGAATATCCAGAATATCCTGATAAAAATAACTCTAGGCTGCCCGTGTGGAAAATTATGGGCACCCAGAGTTTAGAAGGGAACAATAAACTCCGAGTCAGTCATGGTGACTGGTGTGAGATCGTAAAACAGTTATTTTCACAAAGAAAATAAAATAGATTCGCAATGCTTTTGGAAAATGAAACTACCATAAGACCTCCCGCCACACACACAATGCAAACGCAGAATTAGAGGAGATTTCTTCTTATGATAGTCAAAGATGCTTACTACGCCAATCATTGGATTATTATTATTAATGTCTAGTGTGGAAAACATTTCGAAAGTATAATATTAATCTTAGCCAACATACGACCAGTATCGTATGCCTACTATAGCTACCATCTAAACAGTGGTGACCACCGTACATAAATGGCAGGTTCTACAACTAAAACCGTACAATTTCGTATTGGGAAATGGATTTCCAACAAATGGTCAGGCTAAGGAACTTCCTTTCCTCCTGCCGAATGGGATCGCCTCTAGCTGGACGTCCCGAGAGACAAACTGCTCTCTGCCAAACAAGGCCGGGTTACCCCTGTAACAGGTAACTCACGAATATGTCATCACCCGGTCCTTTGGGACCTTTATCCGAGCGCTCGGTAGCATCATCACACATAATAAATAAGTGTATCCACATGAGTAAGTATCTAGGCTCCATACCATGATACCACCCCTTTCCAGAAGGAAATGACATACCCTAAAGGGCGCGACCCTCATAACCTTGCCGCAACATTCCTGTTTCGACCATTTCCGGGTTGTGAGGCCTGACGAAGTCTCGTCCACAAAGCTACGCTTTTTCACAAAGCCGTGTTTTGATCACAAATGATCATCGTCACAGCAACACTCAGCATGCCACATTACCGAATTGGGAATATATCGTTGATAAATTTCAACTACATAACCTCTGAGCTCGTACGTCTCAGAGAAGGGTGTTAAGCTAAGAGAATAAATTCTCTGCCACCAACAGAAATGTATTTGAAAGAAATCAGCTTTATATCTCAAAACGTAATGTCAGACACGTAACCATACAAGTCTATTCCGGGTTCGAACAGAACCGAAGGCACTTCCAAAGAAGCCCTTGCAAATCCGGATATTTATAATCCCGATAAAACTTCCCATCACAAAGGAAATCTCAATACCGTAGCTAACGGTGCAGAGACAATCGATAAGTCATCCTATCGTTTTCATAAACACCCGGTCTTCATCACCGGTCTTCAATACGATCCATATCGTCGTATTATTATTCGGAATGGGTTATCTGACACAAAGGTCCTTTTCCGGCTAAACCGAATAATAAGCGTTTGTTTTTAAAAATAAATTCAAGTGCCATTTCAAAGGCAATATTGATAGTCGGTGATTTAACTATCAACAATATTCACAACAATCATCAATTCAAATAATTTTCCCAAATTATTTAATTTCAAAATATCTTCACGAGATATATATATTTTTCTTTCCCACACTTCATATTTGAAAATCAATTTCAAATTATTTTTCACCTTTCAACTTTTGAAAATAAATTTCAAATCAATTTCCTTATACGGAATATATTTCCAAATGTATCTTTTAAAAATCCACTTAGAACTTTTAATTTATATTTTAAAAGCCACTTTGGAAAATATACTCGGCTTTATAGTGAAAATACTCTTTCACTTCAAAACGGTCCATTTAAACCAATTTAATAAATCCTTATCGATAAATCTCAAATTTACGTTCCAAATCTGTAAATTTACTTTCACACTTTAAAATAAATCAACGTTTATTTTTAAACAAATTTCATTTCCATTTCATAAATTCCAATTTGAATTTACATTTCCAAAAATTCATTTTTTTAACACAAAATCAACTTTCAAATTGATTTCAAATTTTATCTCAATATCAAATCAATTACAAATGCAAACGTAAGTTTTATTTCAGTAGAACAAAACATTGCCAATTTATTTCTAAGTTTAATTCCAAATAACAAATCATTTGCAAATCGACTTTCAGATTTATTTCTCAAACATTAAATCAATTTCAAATAAATTTTTCCAATGATTTACTTTCCATTACCAAATTTATTTCAAACTTGATTTCTAAATTTATTTCAACTCTAAATAAATTTCCAAATCGATTTCCCAAAGATTCATTTTCAAATACCAAATCATTTACAAATTTATTTCTAAAAGTTTATCACTTTTAAATAAATTCCTTTGTTCTTTTCAAATTATTCAAAATTCCATTTTTTTTATGAATTCTTCAACTTTTAAACTATATTATTCAGAACTTATTTTTTCCATAGTTTGGAATTTATTCAGTAAAATTTCGAAAATCAAATTTTAATACTTTAAAATCCCTTCTTTCAAGAAATTCAATTCTTAACAATAAATTCACTTAAAATTTTCCACTTAAATTTCAAAATCCAATTTATTTTCATTTCTGGTATCCAACGATACCAAAAATACATTAGGCTAGATTTTAACCTTCAACAATTTCAATTATCAATAAATCATCCATAGAATATCAATAAATCACATCATTCACATATGAAATAATATTCAAACAATTTGAGGAATCCAGTTGGATCCCTCCAACCTGTTTCCTTGCATCCACAGATGTTAGCACAATACCAATTCCACTTCGAGGTGGAATATCGTGGTATATAGGATTTTATAAAATATCATCCGCTTACTAACGGCGCAATAGGGTCTCATCCGCTATACAAGGCGGGAAATCAATCAATCCAATATATACATATGCCAATATGTATATATTGCTATATATAGATATATCCTACTATATCTAATAGCACATCCAAATAGCAATCAATAACTGCAATTCAAATTTAAATCTGAGTGAGAAGATCTCACCTTTGCTTTTATTTTGCAATCCCATTTCCTTTCCAGTTTATTTCTTTTAGATATTGACCTTGTATAAATAATTTATACAATTTATTAATATTTGAGACAATCGAATAGTTAATTACCATTTATTAATTAAATTAACGAATGATTAAATTTTAAACTAATAGTTCCCTTCTGGAAACTACATATATGTATACTTATAAAAATAATTAATAATACCATTTAAAGTTTATATATTCCTAAATCTTATTTTCATATATACATTTTCTTTCCATCTGTACAACAAAATAGCATTTTCTTCCTTTATAAAATATATATACATTACTCATTCAATTTAATTTAATGAGAAAAGGATCGTTACCTTACTTCAAAACGACGAACTCCATCTTCAACATCGAAGACCCCATCGAATTCGAAGCCCTAATCGTCTGTGCACCAACCCACCATCACGAACTCGAGCACAAGGTGGTTCTGAGCCTGACATCGCGACGCTGTCACGACCTAAACGAAGCCTCGCCTTCGTCGACACCCAGTTCCGACCATATGAAATCGATGCCTCCTCGATTCGCCAGCCCCACTCGAACGCGCGCTGCCTTGTCGCCGCAAATGTTCGTGAGGCCCTAGCCTTCGCTCTATCGTCGATAACCATCGCGCGCGCCATCTTGATCGATGCTCTGAGATAGGAAATCGAGATCGCACTCATCCTCTTGGTTGCCACGATTTGAATTCGATTGATTTTAATTTGAGAGGGGTGGAATGATAAAATTTATGTGAGGATCGATTCCAGGCTTCGGCCATTATTTTTATTTTGATGTTTTTAGAACGAGATATTTTTCTTTTGTTATCTGACTTCAGAACGAAGATAGTTGCGTGATATCAGATGGGGAGAGGACACGTATTGAATTGGAAAGACGCGTGTCTTCATTTTTTCCACGTGTTTGAAGATAGAAGCAACGTATTCAAGTTACGTAAAAAAAATTCAAATTGCCTTGGTTTCACAATTAAAAATTTCAATCTGAATTCCAACGCGTTTATATATCGTACGCTCACACAACAACTCCAAATACTACGAAAATTGAAATTCGATAATAATACAATATTACGGATCCAATGGAACTGGTTTCGTCAATTTCCGAGACTGTTCCCCAGACCGCTATTTTTAAATTCAATTTAAACGATATAAATTCAAAACTGAACAGAACAGTTTCAAATTCAATTCTGAAAGCTCCAGTACCTTCAGATTTATCAATATAGATTTTCTAAGCCTTGAAAATATTTTTAATAAGCTTAAAAATCGATATTCAACATTTTTACCCAATTGCTATAATTAAATTCAAAAACTTAATTGACAAATACCATTCTGATATTTGAATTTCAAATTAAATTATCATTCGAATATTTAAACTCAATTAAATATTCACATTTCAAATATCCAAAATTCAGGGTCGTTACAATTTTCCCTCCTTAAAAGAATTTCGTCCCGAAATTACAAGTAAAGAAGAATGCTCCAATTCCCATTAACTATTTTCTTAAATTCAAATAGTTTTAACAAATTTTCAAACCCAAATCTTTTTACTAAAGATTTGTTATCACTTCAACTAACTTTCCAAACACTTTCATAGTTTTCAAACTACTTTATTCACTTCACAATTCAAATTCAAATTTAACTTCAAATTTTTAAATTGTCCAAAATTTCTCAAAAATTTGCTAACACTTTAAATTTTCGAAAAATTTCGCCAGCGTCTCCTTTGCGCGTCTAACATGGTACAACTACAAAACGTCCCTACGGACTCTCAAATTTCAAAAAGAAAAGAAAAAGCCAAGCGGCTAGACGAGAAATCATCAAATCTCATATCGAAATTCAAATACTTACCTTTTGTCGAGCCATTCAAAATTATCTTTGAAATCAAATCCAATTTCCTTTATACACCTGTATATTCTATTTAACTATATCCAACTACAGATCTCAAAAATTATTTCACACATTTTCTTACAGAAGTTTTCATGTCTGCTTCTATTCAAATAGTTTTCATGTTACCATATGAATTCAATTCATTTACAACTTTAAATATTGAATTTTTATCTGCCAATCCTTTCTTAAGTTCAAGATTTAAAAATTCAAATTCATTTTAGAACTTTATGATTCAAAAATTCAGATTTTCAAACCTGAAAGCCAAACCTTTAAATTATTTAACTTTGCATTTTCAGTTCTATTTGAATTCATCTTACTTTCAAATTTTCATTCAGATTTTCATTTCGAATTTTACTTGAATTCGATTCATCTTTTAATTTCGAATATTGAGTTCTATTCACCTTTATTCCAAATTCCATTTAAAATCACTTGTCGTTAAGTGAAAAATTTTCAAAAATTCTAATTTTTTCTAACTCCCAAAATTTTCGGAAAATTTTGGCGGAGTCTCCTTTGTACGGAGGAGCTTTTGCAATTTGACAAAAAGTATAAATATTTATACATCGACCCACTCGGTCGGAAAAGCAGAAAAACAGTTCATATTTCCTATTTTTATTGCGTAGGCGTACCTTTTTAGCATTTTAAGCAAAGCGGTTTATTTATTAGCTTATTGCGCAACCAAAAATGTAGCCAAACGGCTTCCAAAACCCTACACTTACTCAGTTTAAACACGTAAGTGACAAATATAGGAAATCTATTTAACATTTCACTTATTTCAATAACAAATACATAGATTTCATAAGCAATAGATTCAAAATAAATTCCATTAACAATTTATAAGGTTTCAATACAAATTAAATTGCTTCCATCTAATTCACATTCAATTTCTATTCAATTCAAGTGATTAACAACTCACTTTCTTATATTCAATTCATTTCTAAGTGAATATAACTCATATCTATTTCAATTTATACAAAAATCAATTTCTATTTGCTTCTATTAACTCATAGAATTTATACAATCTCGTTTTTATCAAACGATAATTCTTTCTATTCAGATTTGTTAATATTCATGCAACTAAATGATTACTTAAGCTAACAATCATTTAAATTGATTCCATTCAATTTAACTTACATTTCATATTCACAAAACCATTCGATTTTTTCAAAACCATCGTACAAAACTCGACAACAACAATGTAAATATTTATATACATTACTGAAGTTATACATTTATCACTATTCAATTTCGCATTTCAACTTATTAATCAACTAAGTTTCCATTTAACCATTTCAAAGCTTCACTTAAATTTGAGTTACTGTCCAATATTTACTTGAAGCTATTTCAATTCAAAACTCAAGTTTATCATTTATGTTTATTTTTATTTTCCATAAACAATTCTCAATTTATTTTCTTTGATTGGTTTTCATTTATCGAATATATTCCATTTACTAATTCAATTCAATTAGTACATTCACTTATTCATTTTAAATTTAGTTTACAACTCAACTTTAATTTAACTAACTTCCAATTCATTACTTCATGAATCAATAAATTATCAAGTTTATTTACTTGAATTCAATCCATTTCATTATTCAATTCCGATTCATTCATTTACAATTGTAGCTTTATTTATTTACTCACAAATTCATTTCTTTTCAATTTGAATTTCATTCCAAATCAATTTTCACTTTATTTAATTTAACTTCATCCTTTAAGTTAAATTTATTCTATCAAAATTCAAATTGTATAAGTTATCAACTTATTTATTATTCCATTAATGAATTTATTTTCAAATATTCTCTCTGGAATTCTATTTCAATTATAAATCTCATTACAATTTATATTTACAAATTCCATTGGTATATGAATTTATTTCCTCATCTTTTCAATTCATATTTATAAATTTCATTTGTTAAATGAATTTATCTCTAAATCTTCAGTTATACCATTATATCTTATTCAATTTTCATATAACAGTGATAATAATTAAATATTATCATTTCCTAACAACCAAACATCCATATACTATAATAATTCATAGAAAATCATTTCTTTTCTATACAAAAATAGTTTTGGGCAAAATTATTTCATTTACCCTATTTTTAAAACAATGCTTTGTCCGTTTATCTTGTTTAAGAGTTTAGAAACCCCTATCGATTACAGTTAGCTAGACTGCACCGACCAGAATCTATAAACAATCAACCGATAAGTCAACACAATACAAAACAAATTTTTATATTCACTAACAAATACGCACTCATATCTATTATTACACTCAACTCATTCTAGAGTACTACTGACTCTATCTCTAATGAGTAACACCCAACAGAGCAGGGTTGTCGCTTAACCGGATGCTCTGATACCACTTGTAAAGACCCGCAAATTCGTCTTCTGAAAACCCGACACTGATACGTCCACTGTAGCAACTGTCGAACAATCGGATGGCGGAAATGCGAACTTTAATGTTTAAAAGAAGAGGTAGAAGAAGACAGAAGAAGAAAAAGAACAGAAAAACAGAAACAACAACAGAATCTCACATTCGCAGCGGAACAATATATAATAGATAATCACTAGTCTTTTAAAACAAAGAACTATCTCAGTTTATACATACATCAATCAGAGTCAATATACAACTCAATACAACAATGGACAGTTATATAAACCTGTCCTCATACAGAATACACAGCGGAAATAATAAACAGGTACGAGAGTACATTTCGCTATCAAGCTCATCTCCAAAGCTCCAGAATATCCTGATAAAAATAACTCTAGGCTGCCCGTGTGGAAAATTATGGGCACCCAGAGTTTAGAAGGGAACAATAAACTCCGAGTCAATCATGGTGACTGGTGTGAGATCGTAAAACAGTTATTTTCACAAAGAAAATAAAACAGATTCGCAATGCTTTTGGAAAATGAAACTACCATAAGACCTCCCGCCACACACACAATGCAAACGCAGAATTGGAGGAGATTTCTTCTTATGATAGTCAAAGATGCTTACTACGCCAATCATTGGATTATTATTATTAATGTCTAGTGTGGAAAACATTTCGAAAGTATAATATTAATCTTAGCCAACATACGACCAGTATCGTATGCCTACTATAGCTACCATCTAAACAGTGGTGACCACCGTACGTAAATGGCAGGTTCTACAACTAAAACCGTACAATTTCGTATTGGGAAATGGATTTTCAACAAATGGTCAGGCTAAGGAACTTCCTTTCCTCCTGCCGAATGGGATCGCCTCTGGCTGGACGTCCCGAGAGACAAACTGCTCTCTACCAAACAAGGCCGGGTTACCCCTGTAACAGGTAACTCACGAATATGTCATCACCCGGTCCTTTGGGACCTTTATCCGAGCGCTCGGTAGCATCATCACACATAATAAATAAGTGTATCCACATGAGTAAGTATCTGGGCTCCATACCATGATACCACCCCATTCCAGAAGGAAATGACATACCCTAAAGGGCGCGACCCTCATAACCTTGCCGCAACATTCCTGTTTCGACCATTTCCGGGTTGTGAGGCCTGACGAAGTCTCGTCCACAAAGCTACGCTTTTTCACAAAGCCGTGCTTTGATCACAAATGATCATCGTCACAGCAACACTCAGCATGCCACATTACCGAATTAGGAATATATCGCTGATAAATTTCAACTACATAACCTCTGAGCTCGTACGTCTCAGAGAAGGGTTGTGACGCCCCACCTCTATGCTCATAATAACAAAGAGTATTAAAAGAAATACTGTCTATTATTACGAAGAATAAGGCTGGATAGGAGCGACCATCCGTAATTGGCCTTACACCAATATTGGTTATCTCGATAGGAGTGGTGTATACTTTTTATTTTTCATCTATTATTTATTTACTCCCATCGACACACCCAATTATCAGTATAAAACAAACTACGATAGTTCATAATAGTTTAGGACATTAGATATAACAATAACA
This sequence comes from Allium fistulosum, assembly GCA_030737815.1. Classification (NCBI taxonomy): domain Eukaryota; kingdom Viridiplantae; phylum Streptophyta; class Magnoliopsida; order Asparagales; family Amaryllidaceae; genus Allium; species Allium fistulosum. The sequence goes on along the minus strand of CM060907.1, from coordinate 635,085,831 downwards.
CAGATAATATAAATGCGGGACACAGATTAACAAAAATCTCATATATATATAACCGATGTCAGTTACAATATAGTTGACACGATACATATGATACAACTACAACTGTCGACTCTAGAAGTTATATATACAAGTACATTATCGACTAATATACATGAATACATATCGTTCTATACAATGACACGACTACAACAAAATGACACTGACAACTTTAGAAAATGTGAAAAGTCTTCAAATCCTGAACAACAACTCAAAGAAGAAAATCTACAACCTGAAATAACTCGGGTCTGACCCGAGTATTACATTCAAAAGAAAATAATACCCAGGTCAGTCTAATTCAAACCAGTTTATTAGTGCATATAGGCAGTAATAATTTAAATAGACGACAGTCACAGTAATTCCCGTCTATCCGATTCTTTAAACAAAGAAACCGGATAACGGTCAATATAACACTTAACAGTGTTTAGCAAAAATCGGCAGATTTAAATCATCAACAGAGATAAATAAACAATTTATCAAATCGACTAAATCAATTTAAAACTGTCAAATTCGATAGGGCTGTAGTACACACACGCGTGTACTGCCTCGCCACTATCGCAAGAGGTATATCAAAGCTCAGTAAAAATCGACAACTGAGTACAAGGTCAAATCCAATTTCTGGGTTCAACACAAGAAAGTTTGAAAATAGATCCAAATATCTCAAGTGGTCAAGACAGCTATTTCATATGCAAGCCATCTCAACACAACTGTAATTCAACTCAACTCGAAAGACCAAGTGCATATAGGCAGTGGCACAAATACATGAAAACAGCAGAAAGATGGGGAAAGCACCAAAGATATGACAACAGGTACACAGATACACACACACCCCTATGATACATGCACACACGTTTATGATGACCTGTCCCATGAAATATACACAAATATGCTAACTAAAATGCAACAGTCTCAAGGCAAATATACTATCTCAAAGCAAATAGCTAGACCACAGAAATCATAGGAACAGAGCATTTAAAGAAGACCACGCATGTAGCAAAACTTCAACATGCAATGATAAACAACATGTATATATATACTGCATATTCAAGTGCATCAATCCTACCTCAGTGCACACTGTACCCTGTAACAAATGCTATACTAAACTAAAGGCCTCAAGTTAAATTGACAGTGACAGTGGATACAAGTTCATACATTCCTATAAGACATAAACATGTATCTCGAGCTTAAGTTAGGATAACACAGTTCAAACGAACTAAGCCAGTAAGCAGTGCCAAAGGGACAGGTACATTATGTAGAGCAGATTCAAGTGAACAAGACTAGAAGAGAATGAAACAGAAGTGTGGTGGATGTATCTACGTAGAACGACAAGTAAAGATCAAACAGGTCGAGATTGTTGCCAGGTAATAGCAATAAATGACCTGGCCAATCATTTTAGCACACAGAATGAATGATGTATAAATTAACATAATACGAGGCGGTGACAACACTAAAGGATTCCCAGGCAATAAGCCAAAATGCAAACTTCAAAAGGTACCGGACTCGGGTACACCAAACTAAAGACTATAATGAATGAACATCGCGTGAAACTAGGCACAGAGTTATCTGAATCAAAGGCATGATGAAGTCAGTGATAACAGATCACATAGGAACTCAACAATGACCAACCTATATGCAAACACAAATTTACACAAAGGGTTTATGAATCAACATCAAGGTCAGGTTTACCGCACTGTGACAATATGACGGACCAGCAAAGGTCCAAAGCTCATGACACTTCAAAGGTCAACTCAGGTGGACAGTAGCTATAACTCCAATGCAAGCCAACTTAGGGTAACACTAATACATAGACAATGATGACACATGATGCAAGAACCAGGATGAACTAAAAATCAAGACCAATGTCAATGCAAGATAGACTACTAGACCGGACACACTTAAATATGAAGATCAAAAGTGTACAACAACTCAGTCCATCTCAGTAAACAAATGAAATCTCAATTGTGCCCAACCCATAAGCAAACTGAACTGGGTCAGTAAGCTAAACCAAAGCAAAACAGTGACAACATACATGAAACTGGATATTTGCAAACTCAATTAGAAAATGCATATGAACATGAAGTAGGCAGTTTATCAACCAGCAGGAGGTACACGACAGTGGACAAAAATGCGGCAGTTCAAGGCCGAGAAGAAAACCAGCTAAATGGCAGTTTTAAAGCAAATCAAAATATCATCACCATCTGTCACTGGCCAAAGTTAGGTAACAGTAAATACAAAAATCAATTCCGAAGTCACAGAATTTCACAAGAAAACCAAGAATGCCAGCAATTCAGAACCGAAGTCACAAGGTAAAGCCACAGACAATTTTCAATGTCGATTTAAATCCATAGCAGTTTCGAACAAGAAAAAGGAACAAATTCAGTTAAACACATGGAACCAGGTGCACTAGCAGTTTAAAGCAATTCAGAGAATCATCTCAGGCCTCAAAACAAAACCCTATGGCCGAAGCCCAATATAAACAAAATCATCACTTAAAGCCAACCATGTACAAGAATGGTCGAATCCAACGAGAACGAATAAACGAACGAGCTACAGCTGTTTGAATTAGATGTGAGCGAAATACATCACTCACCTTTGCCACAGACGAAGTAGACGAGTGCCAAGCGAGGAGACGAAGTCATAAATCGCTCGAGCCATTCAAGTCGAAGCCGTGGCGACATAAAGACAATCGAAATCCTCATTTGAAATGTGAACGAAGAAGAGATCGTGACCGCCATTTAATCTCGTTCGTGTTTTGATTTTTAGGTTTAGGGTTCGAATGAGGAATGGGAGAAAGGGGGTCGGGTTTCCTCTGATACTATCTCGGTGTCAACAGTTATGGGCCACGCTATTTCAAATTTGTAAAGCCCAATAGCAATTAACAATTTATATAAAAGAGTTTAAACCGGGTGTTAAAAACTTCAAACATCAATTAGCTGGCATTTTAATCGTTTAATGACGATATTAAATTAACAACAAAATCCCGGGTTGTTACAAGGGTGTTAAGCTAAGATAATAAATTCTCCGCCACCAACAGAAATGTATCTGAAAGAAATCAGCTTTATATCTCAAAACGAAATGTCAGACACGTAACCATACTAGTCTGTTCCGGGTTCGAACAGAACCGAAGGCACTTCCAAAGAAGCCCTTGCAAATCCGGATATTTATAATCCCGATAAAACTTCCCATCACAAAGGAAATCTCAATACCGTAGCTAACGGTGCAGAGACAATCGATATACTATCGTTTTCATAAACACCCGGTCTTCATCACCGGTCTTCAATACGATCCATATCGTCGTATTATTATTCGGAATGGGTTATCTGACACAAAGGTCCTTTCCCGGCTAAACCAAATAATAAGCGTTTGTTTTTAAAAATAAATTCAAGTGCCATTTCAAAGGCAATATTGATAGTCGGTGATTTAACTATCAACAATATTCACAACAATCATCAATTCAAATAATTTTCCCAAATTATTTAATTTCAAAATATCTTCACGAGATATATATATTTTTCTTTCCCACACTTCATATTTGAAAATCAATTTCAAATTATTTTTCACCTTTCAACTTTTGAAAATAAATTTCAAATCAATTTCCTTATACGGAATATATTTCCAAATGTATCTTTTAAAAATCCACTTAGAACTTTTAATTTATATTTTAAAAGCCACTTTGGAAAATATACTCGGCTTTATAGTGAAAATACTCTTTCACTTCAAAACGGTCCATTTAAACCAATTTAATAAATCCTTATCGATAAATCTCAAATTTACGTTCCAAATCTGTAAATTTACTTTCACACTTTAAAATAAATCAACGTTTATTTTTAAACAAATTTAACTTCCATTTCATAAATTCCAATTTGAATTTACATTTCCAAAAATTCATTTTTTTAACACAAAATCAACTTTCAAATTGATTTCAAATTTTATCTCAATATCAAATCAATTACAAATGCAAACGTAAGTTTTATTTCAATAGAACAAAACATTGCCAATTTATTTCTAAGTTTAATTCCAAATAACAAATCATTTGCAAATCGACTTTCAGATTTATTTCTCAAACATTAAATCAATTTCAAATAAATTTTTCCAATGATTTACTTTCCATTACCAAATTTATTTCAAACTTGATTTCTAAATTTATTTCAACTCTAAATAAATTTCCAAATCGATTTCCCAAAGATTCATTTTCAAATACCAAATCATTTACAAATTTATTTCTAAAAGTTTATCACTTTTAAATAAATTCCTTTGTTCTTTTATAATTATTCAAAATTCCATTTTTTTTATGAATTCTTCAACTTTTAAACTATATTATTCAGAACTCATTTTTTCCATAGTTTGGAATTTATTCAGTAAAATTTCGAAAATCAAATTTTAATACTTTAAAATCCCTTATTTCAAGAAATTCAATTCTTAACAATAAATTCACTTAAAATTTTCCACTTAAATTTCAAAATCCAATTTATTTTCATTTCTGGTATCCAACGATACCAAAAATACATTAGGCTAGATTTTAAACTTCAACAATTTCAATTATCAATAAATCATCCACAGATTATCAATAAATTACATCATTCACATATGAAATAATATTCAAACAATTTGAGGAATCCAATTGGATCCCTCCAACCTGTTTCCCTGCGTCCACAGATGTTAGCACAATACCAATTCCACTTCGAGGTGGAATATCGCGGTATATAGGATTTTATAAAATATCATCCGCTTACTAACGGCGCAATAGGGTCTCATCCGCTATACAAGGCGGGAAATCAATCAATCCAATATATACATATGCCAATATGTATATATTGCTATATATAGATATATCCTACTATATCTAATAACACATCCAAATAGCAATCAATAACTGCAATTCAAATTTAAATCTGAGTGAGAAGATCTCACCTTTGCTTTTATTTTGCAATCCCATTTCCTTTCCAGTTTATTTCTTTCAGATATTGACCTTGTATAAATAATTTATACAATTTATTAATATTTGAGACAATCGAATAGTTAATTACCATTTATTAATTAAATTAACGAATGATTAATTTTTAAACTAATAGTTCCCTTCTGGAAACTACATATATGTATACTTATAAAAATAATTCATAATACCATTTAAAGTTTCTATATTCCTAAATCTTATTTTCATATATACATTTTTTTCCATCTGTACAACAAAATAGCATTTTCTTCCTTTATAAAATATATATACATTACTCATTCAATTTAATTTAATGAGAAAAGGATCGTTACCTTACTTCAAAACGACGAACTCCATCTTCAACATCGAAGACCCCATCGAATTCGAAGCCCTAATCGTCTGCGCACCAACCCACCATCACGAACTCGAGCACAAGGTGGTTCTGAGCCTGACATCGCGACGCTGTCACGACCTAAACGAAGCCTCGCCTTCATCGACACCCAGTTCTGACCATACGAAATCGATGCCTCCTCGATTCGCCAGCCCCACTCGAACGCGCGCTGCCTTGTCGCCGCAAATGTTCGTGAGGCCCTAGCCTTCGCTCTATCGTCGATAACCATCGCGCGCGCCATCTTAATTGATGCTCTGAGATAGGAAATCGAGATCGCACTCATCTTCTTGGTTGCCACGATTTGAATTCGATTGATTTTAATTTGAGAGGGGTAGAACGATAAAATTTATGTGAGGATCGATTCCAGGCTTCGGCCATTATTTTTATTTTGATGTTTTTAGAACGAGATATTTTTCTTTTGTTATCTGACTTCAGAACGAATATAGTTGCGTGATATCAGATGGGGAGAGGACACGTATTGAATTGGAAAGACGCGTGTCTTCATTTTTGCCACGTGTTTGAAGATAGAAGCAACGTATTCAAGTTACGTAACAAAAATTTAATTTGCCTTGGTTTCACAATTAAAAATTTCAATCTAAATTCCAACGCGTTTATATATCGTACGCTCACATAACAACTCCAAATATTACGAAAATTGAAATTCGATAATAATACAATATTACGGATCCAATGGAACTGGTTTCGTCAATTTCCGAGACTGTGCCCTAGACCGCTATTTTTAAATTCAATTTAAACGATATAAATTCAAAACTGAACAGAATAGTTTCAAATTCAATTCTGAAAGTTCCAGTACCTTCAGATTTATCAATATAGATTTTCTAAGCCTTGAAAATATTTTTAATAAGCTTAAAAATCGATATTCAACATTTTTACCCAATTGCTATAATTAAATTCAAAAACTTAATTGACAAATACCATTCTGATATTTGAATTTCAAATTAAATTATCATTCGAATATTTAAACTCAATTAAATATTCACATTTCAAATATCCAAAATTCAAGGTCGTTACAACACCTCTAAAAAATGTACGAGAGCCTTAGCTGATACCTTGTAAATCAAGACTGGCCCACCCCTTCCTGGATAGTACCAAACATGTCATCACCTCGACTGCTAACTTGACAAACCATTTCCAAGGCCTCAGCATACATAATCCATCAGTAAATATCGATCTAGATACAAGTGATGACCATACCCTAATGGTAGCTAACCACATTGCCTTGAAGCATATCCTCTGTTTTAGTCATTACCGTGTGTGAGGCTTGAGGCTATGTTTTTACATTTTTAGCAAATCCCACTTGGAATGCTAGAACTGTTGTCCAAGCAACAATGCAATGCCAGTATTCATCCATACAAGTTGTTCATAATATGAACAAACCGAAGGGAATACTTCTACTATATCCTTTTTGGAATCACCCTCAGGATTAGTAGCAAGCAACCCTTACACTTCAAAGAACTCCATCTTTGATTTCCATCATCTTCAAGATGTCCCAATTCGAACGCTTATGCCTATTCGAAGTGATTTTCGGATAACTAATGCTTATCCGATCCCGATCTCTCTGAAACAACAATCAATAGCTTTCTGGTAGACTCAATCTCGGTTCTTTTAGAAGTAAGTGGACGATATAAGAGCCCTAAAGAGATCTCGAATATACGCCCTTAAAGCGAGAGACGTTCCACATAAATGAGTTCTCCTAAGGGAATCTCAAACCATATGAAATCGCAAAGCTTTCATATACTTCCTAAGTTAAAATAGTCAAGTTATCGATGATGGACAAACCACTATCTTGTGTAAGTATATGGTTTGCATATGGAAAATCGAACATCATATACTTATCACCACTTTTCGATTTCAATCATGTACTATCTCTCGACTAACAATGAAGTCGAACAGGTTAGAGTACTATCCTTGGCTTGACATACATTCTTGAACTCTCATAGATAAAAACGGGCTTCCATACTTTGAAATTTAGTGTCAAGTATAAGATGAAGTACCATCCATATACTTAATTTATCATGACCTATTTATAGAAATTAATCCCTTATACTTACCACGTTTTCGACATTTCGACTTCTCTATCCCTTGCCCAGAATTAAAGTCAGGTAAGTCAGGTCACTAGTTGCAACTGGCTTTGCCTTAGTTAAAACACACCGATTCTAGATCTCATAGTTAGAGGAAAGTCCACTCATCGGGTTTTAGTTTTAAATATAAGATAACTTACTTTCCATAAAAGTGTCAACATTTTAGCACTACTTATTATATTTGTTTTATGTTATTTAATGACACCAATAAAGAAATTCCTTGCATAAAATAAAGTATTTTTAAAACAATAGGAAAACCAACTTCATAAACTTATTTCTAGTCTTTTCAAATTCTGTATACCCATTTAATAATACAAATGTGTTATAAACCAAATTTCTTTTCTAATTTTACGAAACCATTTGCTATAATAAGAATGTTATAGTCCATAATCTCTTCCTTTTTCTCAAAAACATTTATTACACCAATAGTGTCATAAACCATGCTTTCTTCTTACTTACAATCATATTTAAAACATATTAACCACCGTTTGAAACCTTATTCAAACATCACTTAAAAGTCACCACTTTTGGAAAAGAATTTTACTTTGGAAAATAAAAGAGTTTCTTTTATGAAAAGTAAACCCTTATTTAAATATTTCAAACAAATCCTTTTAGAAATATATTTAAATTCCAAACCACCTTTAAAAATACTTGTACTACTTTTGTAAACAACATTCAAAAAGAATTTATAATATATCTAAAGTAAATAACTCTTTTACTTTACTTAAATCATAGATTTACGAAGTGCATCCATAACGACTATCACTATATAGACAATAACCTTTAAAACTTTGTTTAGTAAATCAAATAGCTTTAAACCACATTTCTTTCTAAAATTTAAACCACTTTAATACCTTTGCAAATAGAGTTGAAAAGAAACAAAAGAGAAGTTCGAAAATCACTCCAAAATACTTTTTGAAAACAAAGTGGTAAACCGCTTAAAAGAGAGCACATGATTTCAGCATCGCAATAAAACCAATAAAAGAAGGTTGACTATAACTAAGCAATAGTCACTTTCCACATCCATAAACAATAATGTATGTATATAAAAATCACAAGGCGAGGAATCTTTTGGATCCCTCTATAAATCTTTATTCTTCGAAGTGCTTCCGTATCGACCTATTCGTTATGAAACACTTCGAATTCTATTGCTTTTATCCCCTACAACACCATGGTTACTTATGTCATCCACTTTCAAGTGGGAATCAAATCCATAAAATAAATATGCATAAGTATAAATTGAAAGAGTTAGGGGTATTCACTATGGGCAATTATGTAATTTGTTACATATATCTAACTCGTCGACCAATCTTGTTCGAAATAAAAGGTATTTTCTTCCTATTATATACTTGATATAATGTGATTATATTAATTAATTAACTTAATTAAAAACATATTTAATAGAAAAATCCATAAATGGTATATTTTGTGATAGTAGTTACAAAACGTTGTAACCGTGAGTAATTTATCACAACGAAACAAATATACCATTTTAAATGTTCCTAGTCAAGATGCATTGAGACTGGATATCGATGTATCCGTTAAGACTGGAGTACGTAATGCTCTCTAAATGTTGGGCGGTGTATTACCCATGACTGCTGGGGGCACCTAAGGGTTATGTACTAATAGTTATTGGATAACTATGGAACAACTCACTCGATAGTTTTCTGTTGGTTAATATAACTAAGGTCAAACATAAAATATCGATGTGACTGATTTACACAGTTCTCTCGACTTGAGAATACTGTGGATCTTCAATATGAAAGCCCCGCTTTGATTATAGCCAAATCATGGTATGGCGTCCATCGAATGACTATAGTTGGGTCGAGTGGAAGTATTGGAAGTGAAGCACTATTCAAGAGAGGATTCGTCTCCTAAGTTATATGCGGTTTGTATCACAATCAACTCAAGTCAACTCAAAGTCAAAGTCTCTGGCCAGAACATTTTGGTTAATAATAATTGTTATTATTGAACCAAGGACTTTGTATTTAGACTATAAAGTTGAATGTGGATGAGGTTGGAATTTTATCCATTACCAAATTCCATAAGTCCAAAGTGATATAGTTTTGACGAAGAGAATCGGTGTAAACAAATGTCACAACCGGGTAACTCTTATTAAACTAAAATTGGATTTTAGCGAAAATGAGTAAGCGATAAATTTGGCCCTAATGTCACACCACCTGCTAAGCGACTTGTGAACATTAACATTAGAGTAGTTCGATGTTAATCGCTGACCAAATTTACAGCCAAGAGTTACACAGCCGAAATGATGAATTCCTTTAAGACCGAACGATTTAATTAGTTTATAATTGATATAAATTAATTAAATTAATTAATATTTATGAAATATTAATTATAAAATTTGAATATGATTTGAGAAATAAATAATTCTATATATATTTATAACAATTATAAATATATCGATCGATATACAATATCGACAAGCGATTAAATTAGATTTAATTGCATAGTATTTTGGCTTGGGCTTAGATGGGTTTAAGGCCCATCATAGGGCTGTAAAATTTCGGTTTTGGGAAGGTCTGGGGGTGGCTAAAACATAGGAAATTGGCTTGGAGGTAATGGGTTGAGATAAAGTGAGAATGGATAAAAATGTTTTCCTCGTTTCTCTCTAATACACCCTATATATGTATGTATGTATGTATGTCTGTGCAGTTAATGCCCCGCTATATCCCCGCTATAACTCCGATATATCTTATAGCGGATTCCTACCGCTACGATTTTTCCATATATCCCCAACATATAGCCTTTCCGCTTTAATCCCCGCTATTTCCGCTATATCCCGTTATTTCCGCTATTTTCCACTATTTCCGCTATATCTTCTATAAAAAATTGGATTGAAAAATGATATTTATACGCTATAAAAATTATGAAATTAATTAATTTCATTGAATTTTTTATATATGTTTAGAAATGATAATACTCTAATATTCTACTAAATTAAATTAAGTTATATAACAGTTTTACGTTCATTTACAATACATTTGCACATATTTTTATTTAAAATTATTTTTGTATTAATTATAATTCAATTGAATGTTAATTTTTCACATAATTACTATCTATATATTTGTAAAAACAACAAGTATGGGATTTATATGCTATTTTAGAGTAATCCGATATATCCCGCTATATCTTCGCTACATCCCCGCTATGACTTTTTGGACCTCTACTGCATTGAATCCATCGAGCGCTTTAACTGCACAGATGTATGTATCTCTAAAAACAATTACTAACCTTTTTGGCCGCCATTACCTTCTACATTTCTGGCAAAAACATAGCTCTCGATCCACTCCAAAATTCTCAAATATATTTCAAATTAAAATAATACTATTCAATAGTTAGAGGTCGGTGATTTCAGACTTGCAATCTGACGAATCAAGAACAGTAAAAGGAAGGGAAGTCATTGCTTCAACATGGATTCAAAGACATCATTAAATTGGTAATTTTAATTCATATTACAGTAAATAAATTATATTCTATTATCCTATAATGAGCAATTTCATATCTGTTTAAATATATTGCTACTATATGTTTAGTTAAGTGAGATTTTGTAAGTAGATGTGGTTGTCACAAATTAGTTTGGTTATGTGCATAATTTTTTTATTATACTATTTGATTTATGTATAGAAAAATGTTATTTACTATACAAAATCAATTTTTTTCATTAATAATTGTTATGTATATATTTATTAATAAATTCATATATATATATATATATTAGTGTATATTTCTCTCTCATAATAGCATATATGCATATATATATATAAAAGATATATATGATTTAAACATTTTAGTACACTTATTTTTATATATAATATGAATTTAAAAATTCATAAATTAATTATCATACATATATTCATATTTTTAAATTAACATTTATCGAATTTTTTAATTGTTTATTATATATAAAATAATTATTACATTAAAAATTCAATTTTATATTTTTTGAAAATATTATATCATTTTAGAAACATGTAGAAAAAATTTATGAATTTTTCAATAAATTTATTATTTTGAATAATTAACATTATTTGGAAAAACTGTTTATGATTTATTAAAAATAATAATTTAATTGAAAAATTCTTAAAAAAATTTCGTAACCTTTCATTCATGATCCTAGAATTTCTGAAATTTTAAATTTTAAATTTTTAATAATATATTATTTTATATTAAATAATTATTTCCAAAATCAATGTATAGTTTTTTAAAAATAATAATTCAACTTTGAAAAATCTCCAGATTTTTCCTAAGCTCTATTTTATGATCCTAGATTTTTGAAAATTGTAAAATTTGATTTTTCATTAATAGATTATTTTATGTTAATTATTTATGAATGAAACATTATTTTATTCTCAATATATATACAAATTAAAATACTAAAATTATTATGTTTGCAAAACTAAGTTAATTTTGAATTATAAATAATCATTCTCTCTCTTTCTATATATATATATATATTTATCTATATATAAACATTTTATGTCCATATATTATATAAAATATATTTATACATACATGTGTGTGTATTGTAACACATATACATGCACATATTTGGACAACATACATGACATACAAAATGAGCTAATATGTCTGTTGCGATGTAAATCCCAACATCTTAATTTGGGCATATTATACCTTTCACGGATTATTATGTTACACATGCACTCACACATATATGTATATGATACATTTATGTATAAACTAAATCAAATAAAATTAATTTCATATCTTAATATATTTGAATTTAAATAAAATAAATAATTTTATTCAAATGAAATTTAGAAATGTTCTAATTCACTTGGACTTCATAGGCCCAATAAAAGATCCAATAGGGAAAATATTTTGATATTCACCCATAACTTCTGCTGCGGGCTAGTCCAGTTCCAACAATGGTATCAGAGCCCAATAGCCTATGCGGTCTAAATTAGTCATATTAGGGCTAACTAATTAAGCTTGCCCACCTAGTACGGTATCTAGAAAGGTAATGTCTAGGATTTGAATTGGGTAATCAAGTACCCTGTCCTACTTGGTTACTGGCCTGGTCCATAACTTCTGCTGCGGGCTAGTCCAATTCCAACAATGGTATCAGAGCCCAATAGCCTATGCGGTCTAAATTAGTCATATTAGGGCTAACTAATTAAGCTTGCCCACTTAGTACGGTATCTAGAAAGGTAATGTCTAGAATTTGAATTGGATAATCAAGTACCCTGTCCTACTTGGTTACTGGCCTGGCTTGAAAGGTGAAGTGAGCCCAAAGGTTGCTCCTAATAGAAAAGGCCCAACTTAATTTGGGCCTTGGGCTAATTTTCAAAATCATTTTTAAAATTAATGTTAAAGATTTTAAATTTAATAGTTAAATTTAAAATAAAACATATTTATTATAAAAATTATAATAATACATAAGTTTTCAAAATGTTTGAAAGGATAATGATATTTTCAAAATGTTTGAAAATATTTATATAATAATTTCAAATTTATTAATAATATTAATAATATTAATTAATTAAATATGTTAAGTAATTAATGCATATATGCATGTATTACATATGTTGATATATGTTATGTTATTTTAAAATGTTTAAGATAACATAACTATACGTGTATGTATACAAGATAAATTTTGAAATTAATAAATTTTAATAAAAATTATTTAATTGAATAAATTAATTAAAGGTTAATTAATAAAATAAAATACACATATATATGATATATGTGTGTTACACTATAAAGGTTATAGTATACACTATAAATGTTATAGTAGATATGTCCAATATAAAAGTTATATTGGAACACTAATTTAAAATTAATTAAAGAGTTAATTGATTAAAATTAATTAGATAAGATTTAATTAATGATATATTATAAGTAAGACTATCATATAAGTAATATGAAATATAAATGTTATATAACAATAAAACTTATATGATATGTGTATAAACTAAATGTGGAACATTAAAGAAACCAAAATAGACTTGAGAAATAAACACATATGTAAATGTACGTATACCGTGATTTATGATGTGTCTGACACTTGAATCGCTGGGGTATTTCATAAGAAATATATTATTCTATAAGTCGATATCACTTAATATATATATATATTAAAGATTATGAATCTTCAATATAATGTTGTCCTCTACCATATATATATCAATAAATTACTTACATACTCCTTAGTTGTTGAGCAAACTCAAGCTAGGGATGTTATGTGTAGTATTATTAATATATTGAATAGATGAGGTAAGATAACTACATGTATTTGTTGAGCAAACTCAAGGTACATATACTATACTTAGGCCATCATGATATGGTAGGTATGAGTGAAAAATCTCTTTCGATTTGTTGACCAAACTCAAGGTTGAAATGAGATTAGAACAAGGAAAAATGTGTTAGGAGTTGTATATGATACAATTGATAAGGAGTTATCCATCGTTTGTGGGGCTATGATTTGTTGAGCAAACTCAAGGTCAGAATACCAAAACAAACGAGTCCTAACGCCCACTAGTGAAGTTGTAAGACTTCTATGTTTCATCTTAGGGTTTGGAGAAATATAAAAGACTAGAGGGAGCCTTATTAGAAAAATGAAATGGTAACATTTAACCTTTCTAATATTGTAATAACATATGTTATATAATGTTATAATTATCTACAATGATAAATTTGTGCATTTAATATGATTGATAAAATGTTTGTCAATTAACATATATAAACAAACTGAATTGAAAGTTGACAAATAGAAATATAATATATACTCACAAATAATTCTAATTGCATCTTATATAATGTTTCTATACCCATGCAAGTTCCCAATTTCAACTACTTAATACATTCGTAAGTTGGTCACTTATATGTTTATTTGGTTTAGACCGTGTATTGCATTTTATGAGTTTTTGAACTCTAAATGCAATTGAAGACTATGGATATTTGATCCATGTACTTTCACATATAAATGTTATATGGTGAACAGTCATAGTTTGTGGGGTACAATACAATAAACAGTATTTTAAGATCATGTATTCAACTTGGATGATTTCAAAAGAATCATATTGTGTTAATGTGACACAAGACCATAAATTACGAGATACATCTAAGAACTCGATCGTTGAAATGTCATCTTGATCGGTTTACATAAAGTGCAACATATTTGATGTCTTAAATGTTAAGAATAATCGAATGCGCTTTTGTAAAAGGTTTTTTATGATATTGTAGTAAGGTTTTCTTTTGAATAGTTTGACCATTTGAAAGAAAAACGAATATATAAGAATAGATGTAATTTAAGGTAAAGTTGGAATGAAGAGAATGAATAGTCACTTCTGCTTCATAGAAAAACATTGGAAACAAGAATTATAATAATAATTGATACTTAACATTGGAATATGAAATATGATTTTTATTCTGAAATGTATTTTCATATAGAAAATTGTTTTCTATAACATTTATTTCTTTGAGTTCAAGATATTGGATCAAAGAACTCTCCTCTGTAAACTAGTTGCAACATATGAAATAAGTAAACAATATTAACAATATTAAGAGAATGGTGGACCTGTAAATTTAGTACGCTATTATATTAATGGTGGAAATAGTGGGAGCATGCCATATAGCACCTAATAATTGCATTAAATTACGAAAATTGTTTTCGTAATATGTACCGAACATTATTTGTGAAATAATGTTTATTTTTGGTATTGACTGAAAAATAGATATAACTATTTCAATATGAGTAATATTAATATTCATTATGAAATAGAACTATATTATGGAATTTGTTTTCATGGTAAAAGTGATGCAAAAAAATACATATGTATCTAATATTATTTACAGTGGTTTTGGAATTATAGACTAAGCCGTAGTTTTGAGAAATAATTTTACTATATGATTATGAATCATATGATACAGGTTAATTATATCTCAAACAATTAATGACTATGCACCCATTCAGTGGGAGCATCATAAGAGTCGATGAACTCTTTGAATTAATACATATCGATGTATGCAATCACAAGTCTATTAATACCAAAAAGGTTCCACATACTTTGTTATATTCATCGATGATTTATTACCAACATGAACATGTGTATTATATACACATGTAGTAAATTTATGATAAAATCGTATAATATAAAAGAAAAGTAAATAAAATAACATGCAATAGAATAAAATGATTTGATTTGGTCGAATAAGTGAGTATATTGGAAAGAGTTCCAAATGTACCTAAAAATGAATATAGATTCAATCTCAAAATCACTCCTCCATGTGATACATAATGATGCATCGATAAGTAGTAATCAGACATTGTTGGTCAATTTATGATTAACTGTGAGTGCAGTTGAGTTAGTTTCTTTCTATAAGGTCATGTACTTAAGGTTAGTACACAATGTTGATATTATTTCATTTAAACAACAGTTTACAAAATCATACAAGACAAGGGATTGTAAGAAATCCCAACATATCCTAGGCCAAGGAGTTGGCAGGTTGTGCGAGTTGAAAGATAATTGTTTATGAGGGATCTTGTATGAATCTCCAAAAAGTTTTTTGGAAAGGTCTGTCATCAAATGACGTATTTATGTTTTGAGCATAATTTTTGTAAACTAAAATCAGTTTCATAAATAAAAAGGTTCATAAAGCGTTTATGAATCCTTATTCTATTTTCACTAAGAAACAATTGTTGTTTCAAGATATATCAACTTCATTATGAAGGAATTTCTTTGAGAAATTTTTGATAGTTAAATGGAATTGGATTAGATCCATAGATAGAACTGATTATATGAGATGAAGTGAAATTAACTAACCTAAATGAACACATAGCATTAGAATGTCTAATAAGTATTCTCGTACATTGAAGAGAAACTATGAGTTTCTTATTAATGTCGAAAATATACATTACTCTTGGTTGTTCAATTAAACCATTAAGATTGTTGACTCTATATGGTATGATGCACAGATCTGAAAGAATTCCAAGTACGCTATCAAAATATGATTTTGGTGGTCGTAACCAAAGAGATGTGATCCATCGGTCGAGATTGTGTATTTATTGGAAAGACTAATGTAGTTGGAATTAAATAAGCAATGTTGATAAGAATAATATCGCAAATTTCAATTGTTGAAATTAGCATAACAGATTCTGTATTCAACATGCTCAAGTTAATTCAGATTTACTCACAAAATTTTCGCTCGATAAGATTTAGTGTTTGGTACTTATGTATTGAAACAGAAAATTCTAAATAATGATTTAGAGTAAGCCTTTTACACATATTAACCAAAAATGCTTCGAAGTCAGTGGGAGCGATATTGGGTTTGTGAGTCTTTGGATATGATCCAAGAAATGATACGAATGTATCATTTTATAAGCATCAAGATTGAATAAGTATTTTGATAGAAATATCAAATAGTTTGATTTTCAATCAAAGTGTAGAGGAAGCGTGTGTTCATAAGAAAGAACGTTAAAAGGTACGTTGATATTTCTAAACTACAAGTAAACAACACGTTGTTGATTTTAACAACATGCTTGATTTTAATACTCAATTTTGGATTGTAAATGATGTATTTTATGGTGAGTATAAAAGATATAGGGATTGTCCCAAAACGATATACAAGAGCACCCTATTAAAAGGAGAACATGTAAATTGGATTCCTTATGCATTAGCAATAGGAATGATCATACAGGTTATGTTGTGTATTATATTGTGTTTTGTTTATGTATTCGATACATGGAGCAAATATAAAATCCAAATTGATATCATTAAATGGTTGTTTGAGGTGTTCTCGCGTATTTATGAAATACTAGAGAATTGTCTACAGAAACAACGAACTCGTTATGATGGAACGTTTGGACACAAAGTTTTATAAGTGATATTGAGTATAACATGTCAATGATAAAGTTCAAGTTTAAATCTTTAATTTGAAAATGTTTCAAAATAAAAGTGATTGTTGTCGATTCAACGAAATGTTGAGAACATTAACTTGAATAACGCTACAATAAACCAATGTATATATATATAAATGCACAAATTTATAATTGAGCCAAAGGTGATTCCAAATGTTGAGAATCCCATAATATTGTTATAAGATAACAATGTCATGAAATTGGTTATGATAGAACTTAAAGCTCACTAAAAGTTGAAAGACATACTTCGAATCGTTCCACATGATAAAGGCAGTTTATCAGTGTTAGAGAGAGTTAATCGACAAAGTGGATAATTAAAACATAATAGCATACCCATTCACTAAGGGACTGACCTAATTGGTTTTGAGAAAACTGATTGGAGAAGTTGGAATTAGATTCCATAATTGACCCCAAGTCCAAGTGGGAGATTGATAGAGTTAGGGGTATGCCCTAGAGGCAATTACGTAATTTGTTACATATATCTAACTCATTGACCAATCTTGTTCAAAATAAAAGGTATTTTCTTCCTATTATATACTTGAGATAATGTGATCATATTAATTAATTAACTTACCTACAAGTATATTTAATAGAAAAAATCCATAAATGGTATATTTTGTGATAGTAGTTACAAAGCGTTGTAACCGTGAGTAATTCATCACAACGAAACAAATATACCATTTTAAATGTTCCTAGTCAAGATGCATCGAGACTTGATATCGATGTATCCGTTGAGACTGAAGTACGTAATGCTCTCCAAATGTTAGGAAGTGTATTACCCATGAATGCTGGGGGCACCTAGGGGTTATGTACTAATAGTTATTGGATAACTATGGAACGATTCACTCGATAGTTTTCTATTGGTTAATATAACTAAAGTCAAACAGAAAATATCAATGTGACTGATTTACACAGTTCTCTCGACATGAGAATACTGTGGATCTTCAATATGAAAGCTCCGCTTTGATTATAGCCAAATCATGGCATGGCGTCCATCGAGTGACTATAGTTGGGTCGAGTGGAAGTATTGGAAGTGAAGCACTATTCAAGAGAGGATTCGTCTCCTCAGTTATATGCGGTTAATATCACAATCAACTCAAGTCAACTCAAAGTCAAATTCTCTGGCCAGAACATTTTGGTTAATAATAATTGTTATTATTGAACCAAGGACTTTGTATTTAGACTATAAAGTTGAATGTGGATGAGGTTGGAATTTTATCCATTACCAAATTCCATAAGTCCAAAGTGATATAGTTTTGACGAAGAGAATCGGTGTAAACAAATGTCACAACCGGGTAACTCTTATTAAACTAAAATTGGATTTTAGCGAAAATGAGTAAGCGATAAATTTGGCCCTAATGTCACACCACCTGCTAAGCGACTTGTGAACATTAACATTAGAGTAGTTCGATGTTAATCGCTGACCAAATTTACAGCCAAGAGTTACACAGCCGAAATGATGAATTCCTTTAAGACCGAACGATTTAATTAGTTTATAATTGATATAAATTAATTAAATTAATTAATATTTATGAAATATTAATTATAAAATTTGAATATGATTTGAGAAATAAATAATTCTATATATATTTATAACAATTATAAATATATCGATCGATATACAATATCGACAAGCGATTAAATTAGATTTAATTGCATAGTATTTTGGCTTGGGCTTAGATGGGTTTAAGGCCCATCAGGGCTGCAAAATTTCGGT
Organism: Allium fistulosum; assembly: GCA_030737815.1. Taxonomy (NCBI): domain Eukaryota; kingdom Viridiplantae; phylum Streptophyta; class Magnoliopsida; order Asparagales; family Amaryllidaceae; genus Allium; species Allium fistulosum. The sequence goes on along the minus strand of CM060907.1, from coordinate 635,066,748 downwards.
TTTGGGATGGTCAAGGGGTGGCTAAAACATAGGGAATTGGCTTGGAGATAATGGGTTGAGATAAAGTGAGAATGGATAAAAAGGTTCTCCTCGTTTCTCTCTAATACAACCCTATATAGATATATATGTATGTATGTATGTACGTATCTCTAAAAACAATTACTAACCTTTTTGGCCGCCATTACCTTCTACATTGCTGGTTAAAACATAGCTCTCAATCCAGTCCAAAATTCTCAAATATATTTCAAATTAAAATAATACTATTCGATAGTTAGAGGTCGGTGATTTCGGACTTGCAATCTGATGAATCAAGAACAGTAAAAGGAAGGGAAGTCATTACTTAAACATAGATTCAAAGGCATCATTAAATTGGTAATTTTAATTCATATTATAGTAATTAAATTATATTCTATTATTTATAATGAACAATTTCATATCTATTTAAATATATTGCTATTATATGTTTAGTTAGGTGAGATTTTATAAGTAGATGTGGTTGTCACAAATCAGTTTGGTTATGTGCATAATTTGTTTATTATACTATTTGATTTATGTATAGACAAATGTTATTTACTGTACAAAAATCAATTTTTGTCATTAATAATTGTTTTATATATATTTATTAATAAATTCACATATATATATATATATTAGTGTATATTTCTCTCTTATAATAGCATATATGCATATATATATAATATATATATGATTTAAAAAATATAGTACACTTATTTATATATAATATGAATTTACAAATTCGAAAATTAATTATCATACATATATTCATATTTTTAAATTAACATTTATTGAAATTTTAAATTATTTATTATATATAAAATAATTATTACATTAAAAATTCAATTTTGTAATTCTTAAAAATATTATATCATTTTATAAACATATAGAAAATATTTAGGAATTTTTCAATAAAGTTTATTATTTTTAATAAGGGGAATTTCACTATAAGGGCCTATTACCATCAACTAATTATTTTCTAGGACACGTGTTCAAAAAAATTAGTTTCCAGGACACGGGTCGAAAATAAACCCTCTACTTCTCGCTAATCCATATCTGCCGCCAAACCTCCAAATGAAAAACAAAAGTAGGGCTTAGAAACAAAATCGCCTCAGTTGGATTATCGATTGGCTGAAGAAATCGTACCGCCTAACTTTTCTCAGCTGAACAAGTAAGTAATTGTTTATTTCTACTGTTTGCTATATATCGATTGATTCACTTTTCTTCAGCTGAAGAAACTAAGACGCGATTTCTATTCACTAGTTGCAAGACGTGATTTCTATTCACTTGTTGCTGAACAAGTAAATACTTGTTTATCTTTGCTGTTTGTTGTTCATCGATTGTTTTTTTTTTGCTATATATCGATTGTTTTTGTTAGCTGAAGTAAGTAGTCATTCACTGATTAATTTTCTTTGCTATTTATGGGTTGTTTTTGCTTGTGTTTGACAAGTAACAAATAAGTTCTATTGATTGTGTTTATATATAACAGTTTTTGTAATGCATGTAAGGTGTTTGTTGTTTTTGTAATGATTTAACGTGATGTAAAACTGATCATATTCAACAGCTTAAAAATATAAATCTGTTTATCTTTTAATCTAAATGATTTAATACAAGAATGTAATGGATTTAACATGTTTGTTTATCTTTGAGTTGCTTTAACATAATTTTAACTTCAGTACTTCAAAAATTGTATGTATTGTGTAAACACAGTTATGTTGTAATGTTCCTATGTTCAACAGCTACGAAAGATAAACATATTTATCTTTTACTATAATTGGTTCAAATCAACTTAAGCCTTAGTTATCTTAAATAGTGACTAGTATATGTTATACATGTTTGCCATTTTTTCATGATTTAAAAGTTATTACAAAAGATATACAGCAAATTTACACCCTACTTAAAAAAGATAAAAGCATTTATGTTTTTATACAAAACGATTTAATTAGATAATGAACTATATATGATTCCCCTTTACAATAGGGAAATTTTACCGCAAGGTCCTTCTTTCATCAAACAATAAGTTTGTAGCACACAACTTTAAAATAATTAGTTTGCAGGACAAAATTTAAACACGTTACTTTATGCCCTTCTTCCACCAATATCTCTTCCCAATATTTCTACTTCAGCATCATCGATTTCTGCTTCATCGATTTTCAACTTAAACTAAAATACTTTCATTGAGCAATTTCTACAATCACCTTAAACTTAAATGCGGAACAAGTAAGCTATATTTTATTTTGATGTAAATGTTTTAGTTAGATGATAAATCATAGTTAAATATTCATTCTTAACGATGCTGATGATAGCTTTTATAACAGATTTAAGGTATTTTAGTTCTTGTTATAATTTAAAATAATCGACATTTGTTTAATTAAGCATACCTTAATATTCAATGGCAGATGATACTAAACCCTAGGTGTTAAACTGAACAAGTTATTGTTTAGCTGTTAAAAAAGATAAACGTATCTATCTATTAATGTAAAATATTTAGACTACATGCTAAACCCTAGTTGTGTTTGATAATTACAATTACTTATTAGAATTACAACCCTAGTTGTGTTTGATAATTACAATTACAAGTACAAAAAAATTATTCTTCACTCTTTCTAACATTTCATTATGTATGACAATTTTTATGCAGCGTAAAAATGCACACCAGGTCATCAAAAACAAAGTTATTCATACGGAAAAAAACGTGCATATTTATAAATGAAGCTGGAACCCAATGCATAAATATTAGACCTTTATCTAGCCCATTCTGCGATCAACACAGCCAGAGATCACCTTTATCTTCAACTCCATTGGTAACTGTTTTCCTACTTATGTTATGTATAATATTTAGTTGTACTCTTCAATTTGTATATACATATTAAATTGGAATCTAGATTCCATATACTTCATGTAGTTTGTATTGGGTTGATGTGCACTGAGTTGAGTTGTTGCTTTAAATGCAGTCTGTCATATTGTAGCTTGTCTGCACTTGCATTCTTATCTTGTCGACATGTCTGCGTTGGACTCTGGTTTCAATGGGTATGATGTTGCATATTCACTTGATGTTACACACATGTATATATGTAATATTTGAACACTTCAGTCAGGTTTGGTTGCTTCATTTGCATTGATCTAGATTTGTTTTCATGTTGCATTTGCTTATGTGTATGCTGTGCACTTCTTTGTACTCTCACTTTTGGATCTGACTATTTGTTAATGTTGTAGCTTGATTCTCTGACCATATAAGTCTGCACTGTGCACTGCATTCATACATGTTGTACATGTTATTACTTCAAGGCTATTGTGATGATGAAATTCTAATAACTGATCACTAATTTGTAATGGATAATTTGTTGCTAATGCTTTGTTAAAAAAGATAAAAGAATTTATCTTTTTTATAAATAATATTCTGATGGCTATTTTGTGTTTCATTCTCTTTAAGTTTTCAGATTTCTAAATGACCATTACTTAAACACCTAAAAAAGATAAAACAGATTATCTTTCTATACTTTGGAAAAAAAATAGCCATCAGTACTACATAGTTACTCAACAAAAGTGTTTATTATACTTTATGTGCATTATGATTCTTGAGCAAAATGATATTATCTTCATGAATATGCAGAAATAAATTTAGGATCCCAATTAATGATATTATTTTCATGAATGTAGGATGAAGCTAAACCAACACAGCAAATCTCACAAATGACTGAAAAAGAACATCTAACAAACTCAGATGACGAAGGAACAATTTCAGAAAAACTAAATGAAGCAAGTTATGATTCTGAAGAAATAAATATTGAAACAGATGAGTCAGATGATGTTGACAAATATGAAATTCAAAACAGGCTGAAAAGACAGAAAAAACATCTGTACAGTGGAACATACAGATGTAATTTAGATCCTGTGTACAAAGTTATGATGACGGTAAAGGAAAAAAACATTCTATCTTCAAAAGCAAAAAGTTATATCAACAAAACGCCATTCAAAAACTTTTTTAATATGTTTCTCACCAATGGCATAGAACGGCAAAACATACGGAAAAGTGCTTCAAATTTAGACCAACTAATTACTTCTTTCAGTATTAAAGAAAAAGATTTCAAAATTGGAAACAAACTGCTGAAAATCACACCTGAAGAAGTTAGCCTTATATTTGGAATGAATTTATCTGGAGAGGATTTGTTTCCAATACCAACTTCAAATAAGGCCACAGCAATGGAGAGTTTTTCAGAGTTTCTGACTACAAATTTCGAAGAAAATGACATAATTAGCCAGAAGACAGTCACAAGAAGGTTGAAAAAAATGATAGAGGAAGAAAACGGGAATGAAGATTTAGTCAAATTGTTGTTGCTCTTGTTGATTATTACTTTTTTCTTTCCTAACAATCAGAACTACATGCAGTGGGGCTTCTTATCAAAGCTGTTAAACTTAAAAAAAATTAACTCAATCTCTTGGCCGAGAGCAATATGTGAAAATGTCATGAAAAATGTACAAAAATACTATGCTAATCCAAGAAGCACACCTGGATGTACTATGGTCTTACTGGTATGATTTAAAAACTTTAAGCAAATATAAATAAATTTATACCAATGCTTTTTACAAAAATGTTAAATGTTAATGCTTATTTGCATGGTCTTATTGGCAGTATTGGTTTTGTGAAAGGACGCAAAACATCGATGAAAAAGAAAATTTGGAAAGCAAAATCCCAAGGATGAGAAAATGGGACTTGTCAAAATTAAAAGATTTGGACCTTGATGAAATAGACAATGATAAGGTATGCTACTTTTAAATACATAAATACATAATGATTTAAGTACAATTCAGTTTCTGTCCAACTCCAAATTTCTTCATTAATTTTACCATGCTTAAAAGCTATAAAAGATAAAAACATTTATCTGTTAATGTAAATGATTTTATAACAACTTAGGCATTACTTATATTTGTTATATAGTTATACATATTAAACATTTTTCTTGATTTACTCATATTTAAATTTATTACAGATAATATACAACTAAATTAAACCCTAGTTAAAAAAGATAAATGCATATATGTTTTTATAGAAAATGATTTAAGTACATAATGAACTATATATATTTGTTGATAAACAAAATTATATGAGTACATATGTTTATATGTGTCTTATTTAATAGGGATAGTGTTCTAAATTTATGTAGTTTGTAGGTTATTTAATTACATATCTATATTTATACGTAACAACTATTGTGTGTGCATTATAGATTTTCCTAGTCTTCTCTCCTTCCCATATGAATGTGCCTGCATGTTGTTTCCATTTATCAAGTGTCTGAATTTTTTTTACCTGTATATTTTTAATAATTTCCGATTTCTAACTTCATAGAATTTCAAAGATATTACATGTCCAAATTTAATTTCAAATACCTTCCATGCAGATTTTAAAGAAATTTGCAAATGTAACTAAAGAGGAAAAAGACTTTTTTTCAAAAAAAATATATACTGGGTTGGAATATGACAAATATGCTACAGACTGCTCTAATAGCATAAAGGAGTTAGAGAGGAAAGTGAACTTTTTATCTGCTGAGATGAAAAGTATGGCAGAACAACTGAATGAGGAACAACATTCAAGACAGCTGGCTGAACAAAGACTCCACAATCTTGAAATGAAACTTCAAAAGCTGGAAAATTTTGAAGAGCATAATGTGGAGAAAAAAAATGATTTCAAAGAAAAAAGTGAAGCTGATAAAGGTACGAATAAAAGAAAGATAGTTGGTATGATGCATATAAATAGTTCTGCTAACTTTCCATGTTTTGATTTGATGGAAACTCAAGATTGCATTCTAGAAACCGAAGATTGTTTAAAATTTGAAAATATCAAACAACATAGTCAAGAAATTGCTGCAGAAAATCCAATTGTTGTTGAAGATGTCATTTCTAAAGAACAAAAAAAGAAGCAAAAGAATGTTGAAAAGTGTCCACTCATGAAGCATCTAACTGCTGAACAGCAACAAAATGTGAAACTTTTTTTCAAAGTTTTGGGAGGAAACAAGTAAGTAATTAAACTACTTTTCACTCACACAAACTATATATCAACAATCTGTTAGATTAATTATTAGTACTGTGTTGGTTCTGTTTTAGTTTGGTCACCTATCAGTACATCTATCAACTACTATACACTCACACACTTGCTCAAAAATAAACAAAAACTAAACAAAACTAAAAAAGCTAAATTAATTTATCTTTAACTTTTAATAAATAATTCCATAAAGGCTTCTATTTTGTTTTACTATCAAATGCAAACAACATAGTACGTACTAAACTTAATTTCTTTTATTAACAACCGTCCAATTTTCCAGCGATGAAGCATTTAGTTGTGATGATGAAAACTTCATCACCATAACAAAAATGATGATAGAAGACCTCCTCTATCAACAAAGTATTTGTGATCAAGTAAGTACAACAAACTAAACTTTCCTTCATTATAATTTATATACTTTATCCATATTATTTTTCAAATGTAGATCATTGATTGGTTTTGGTTCCGAAAAACAAAGCAACTAGAAAAAAGCAATAGCATTATCTATGTTAACACAACTATGACAGTAAGTGAACTATATTCTCAAATTAACATTTTTTTATAAAACATAAATTTTCTAAAACAATTTTTTTTACAGAAAAGCGCAACGGATGGAAGCTTGGAAAATATCAAGAAAAAAATGTTCAATCCTTTTATGAAAAGAACACTTTTAGATCCATTATGTTGCAACATATTATTCCCAATACATGGCAATGATCATTGGAGTCTGCTAGAACTAGTTGTTGGAGAATGCACTTGGAACCACTACGACTCTCTGCACTTGACCACGAGATCAAAAACCTGTAGAAGTGGACATACAAAATTTGTCATTAATGTGGTAAGTAAAAATACACAAAAAGTAAAAAAGATAAATGTGTTTATATTTATTCTAATTTTCCTTCACTGTTTGCAGAAATCAGCAGTGAACTACCTAAACAAAGAGTTACAAGAAGAAGGGCACAAAACAATTCTCAGGAAAAATTCAGTGCTTAAAAATGTTGACTGTGCTCAACAAAGCACTGGGTAATTTTGAAGATAGTTCAGAATTTTATATAAAAAATCACAATACACAATAACTACCTACACACATATTACCAATTAGATAATATTATTTTCTCACATACTACTTTTAGATAAACATAATACTAATTACAATTCATTATCAAAATAAAGAAAAGATAATCTGTTTTATCATTATATTCAAAGTACTAAACTTCAGAAATACAGGTACGACTGTGGAATTTTTGTGATGATGTTCATGGAAAAAATAGCACAAGGAATGCAGACTACAGAAAAAATTAGTCTTGAACAAGTTAATGCATTGAGAGCACAGATAGCTGCACAAATACTATCCGACGAACCATACTGCTGGCTTGACAAGTTTTGCAGCTCTTCTTCAGCCCATAAAAATGTAATGACTGATGAATGAGATGATGAATTTGTAATGGGTGATATTAAAAATTAGATAATGAATTTGGTGATGAATTTGTAAAAGCTGATACTACATTGATCATAGATTTTAGGGAGTATATTTTAAATTACTAATGAATTACATGATGAATTTGTAGTAACTGATATTGAAAATTTGATGTGAATTTGTAGTAATTGATACTGAATTTGTAGTAACTGATATTGAAAATTTGATGTGAATTTGTAGTAATTGATAGTGAATTTGTAGTAACTGATCTTAAAAATAAGTTTCTACTGCTCTTTTAAGAAATATAAATCCTTTTATCTGTTATTGATAATTTATAGTTTTATATTTATTATTATGTTTTCTAATTCCGTTGTTCTACACAGCAAAAAGATGTAGTATGGGCTACTTTTCCTAGACAAGAAGAAGCTTTAAGATTTGTCCAAACACATGCAAACACTTACGTTTTTTGCTACCAAGATCATTTGACTGCACAAAGAAGGTTCCTTGTTTCTACATATGATGAGTTCTGGAGAAGGTACAAAACCATGAATCCTAAGTTACGCCACCATTATGAGGTTATTCAAGTCGGACTGCCTTGCCACTTGTATTATGATCTGGAGTTCAATAAAAAGATTAACACTGGAAAAAATGCCGATGAAATGGTAGATATTCTGATATCTATCACCTTCAAACTGCTAAATGACAAATACAAAATCCAGGGAAATCAAGATTGGGTTTTAGATCTTGATTCATCTACTGAAGAAAAGTTCTCTCGACATGTGATCATTCATATCCCAAATATTGCCTTCAAAGACAACTCGCATGTTGGAACATTCATCTCTGAGGTATGCTCACGCATAATAAATTTAAGAGTAAGTGATCCACAGTTTGAAAAACTGTACATCAAAAAAGATTCAAGCTCATCAGACAATACGGAGCTTCTTTTTGTTGATACTGGAGTTTATACCCGTAATCGTTGTTTTCGTCTTCCTTTCTCATCAAAAGCAGGGAAGAATGCTTTACTCCTGCCAAGCGGACGCTTTGGATGTAAGAATCTGAATGAGGAACAAGTGTTTATCAAATCACTTATTTGCAGAATAGATGCTGATTTTGATAAGCTATTAGAGTGCAAAATGGATCTGGACTGTTGCAAAATTCTTCATTTTGAATCTGAGGTCAATGATAATAGCACCCACACCGAGGGAGATAAGTCATTACATGATTATGGAAGCAATATACCCAAGTCCTATTGTTCAGGAAAATCTCCCTTTCCAGCTTTGGATGATAAAATTTCATCTTTTGCCTCTCATGGAAATATTTCCGGTAAAATAAGAAGGTGGTACTGGTTTTCTGCACATGGCTACATAATTTATAGCATGTCCAAAAGTCGATATTGTGAACGAATTGGAAGAGAACATAAAAGTAATCATGTTACGTACATTGTTGATTTCCAGAGAGGTGGCTACTATCAGAAATGCCACGACCCCGATTGTAGAGGCTATCGATCTCCAGTCCGCCAAGTACCATGGGATGTATTGTCAAACTGTTATGATATTGTGAACCAAGAAGGCAAGACTGTCTAGAACCAATGCATCTGTCAAAATGAAATATTAACTACATAATCACTTTAGTCTATGTTGCTTTTGTATATTGTTAACTAGCAAGTACTTACACAATTGATTTTAAATTTGATAATGAAATTATGGTAATTGATAGTGAATTTGTAATGGCTAATGTTTTTAATGCTCTGTTAAAAAGATAAACGAATTTATGTTTTATTGACAGTATGTTTTGGGTAGCAATATACTAGTCATACTGATCTCCAGTTGTTCTGTTTGATTTGTATTCCTACCGTTGTGCGTAAAAATCGTGGATTTACAGATGATTTGGTTCGAAATGGGCTTGTTCCCATTGTCGAATCTGAGATTCTTGTTGATGGATCCCATAACATTGACTGGGTAGTTGTCTGTTAATTTTACTTGTTAAACAAAATCAATGGGTCAAAAGCAAGAATGCTACTGTTAATTAGCAATAAATCAACTCATGAGAGAACATGATTTACCTTTTTTTGCTGTACTCAACACTCATTAATGAGAAAAACTTCATGCGTGAAATGCTAGCAAAGAGTAACCTGTTCCTGTTTTTGGATTGTTCATTTGGAACCTTAATATTGTTTGTTCCACAAAGTTAATTAACATATTGAATGGCCTTGAAATTGGCAGGTGTGCAGATGTGACTGAAAGAGTGCTTGCTGCATGCTACAAGGCCCTAAACGAGCACAAAGTCCTAATGGAAGGTACTTTGTTGAAGCCTAACATGGTTACACCTGGATCAGACTCTACTAATGTGAAACCTGAGGTCATAGCTGAGTACACCGTGCGAGCTCTTCTCAGGACTGTGTTTTAAAAACAGACTATACACAACAATTAAAAAGAAATATCAATTTATCTTTTTTAACAGAACTAACAACATTGTATTCCAAATAACGGTTAAACATAAATAATTGCATACAACCAAAAATAATCAAAATCAGATCATAACCAATTCAACATATGCAATTATTCAAATATTCAACTCAAAGTATTCATACAACAACCAAATATTCATACAAGAACAAATCAAATACTTTGGACTAAAAAAATCAACTCAATTATTCAACTCAAAGTATTCATAGAACAACCAATCAAATACATTGAACTAAAACAATCAACTCAATTATTCAAAAGAACACCCCCTTCTGTTATGTCCTATTTTTTTACACTTTCCACATCTATTTTGCTTAGCATGAAAATCAGCCCCTTCAATCCTATTCATCCTAGGCCTTCCAGCTCCACGAACAGGCTTAGGAGGAAGAACAGTAGATGATTCTTCAGCTTCAATTGCTTCCTTATCAAAAGTTGGAATAGGATTGATCAAATGTGAATATGAAGCTAGATAATACTCAACAGTAAAGTAATTCTCAATATATTCATAAACAGAATTTCTGGTTAAAGAAATACACTTCAAAGCATGCACACAAGGAAAACCTGTCACTTTTCATTGATTGCAACTGCAAATGCGATTTTTAAGATCAACCTTTTGAGATGTCGGAGAATGAACTTCAAAAATATACCTACAAAATGTAAGACCCAATTCATGTGCAGTGAACTAATAGTGAAAAATAAGACTAATAAACCAAAAAAATTAACAATCATACTGTGAACATAAGCTTTAATGCAGACAAAGAGAAAATACGTAACAAGCAACACCAACAAAATGAAATCATAACACAGGCTACATAGCAGGTTGAAAAAAGATAAATGCATTTATCATTTTTTAGAAACTGTGAACATCATGTAAATAAATATAAATACATACCTAGATGATTTAGAAACACTCCACCCAAATCCTTCTTCCTTCAATTTTAACAAACGAGCTTCCATTTTCGGACATAGCACACTAGTCCACTTTAATGCCTCTTCTCTACGATTAGACATTTGCATCATAAGTTTTACCCTAATTCCATCAAGACAAGCAGTAACAGGCAAACTTCTTTCATCCAAAATCCAAGAATTAAAACTCTCGGCTACATTGGACTTATTTTCACCATATCGCTTCCCCGGAAAAAACAAATCGGCCCAATGATCATATGGTTTGTCATTCAAATACTCTATAGCTTTGGCACCTCCAATTTCTTTGTACTTGGACATGGCTTTTTCAAACTCATGATGATTAGAAGCTATAACACAACGCTCAAGTAAATGAGCTACCCAAACACCCCTTCCACTTTTCACAATGCTAGCAATATTATTTTGCATATGATGCAAACAATAAGAATGATGACTATTCGGAAATTTTTTTGGAACACTTAACAATAAACCCCAGTGTCTATCACTTAAAAAAGTTAATATTCTATCACAACTAAGAGCATTCTTTAGGTGATTCAAAAACCAACTCCAACACTCTTCATTTTCTTTGGGAACAAGAGCCATTGCTAATGGGAAAAAACCTGGAAAAAAAACAAAATAATAATAATTCACTGTTTATTAATGTACATTTGAAAATAATGCACTATGTTTGAAACGGTATTATCTAATAGTAAAAAATCACATGAACACTATGCCCTTTGCCCAAATAAAAAAGGAAAAATAAATTTGCTAGAGACAATTCATCCTTTTTTTCTTTTGTTTTTTAAATTTTGCTACTTGAATGTGAAGTCTATGCAGGAAGAGTAGAAATTGCAAAGATATAATACTTAATTCATGCATACAATACAAAGACTTATATTTGAACTTCTAAAAGATATATGCTATTATCTTTTCTATATGCTGTTTAAATCATTTTTATACGTTATGTAAGAATTTCAAATAATGAGAAAAATGATAAATATATTCAACATATACTAGTAACTATGATATATAAGTACGGCTTAATATGTTATTTAATTCTTTATCTTAAAAGATAAATGCATTTATCTTATTCAACATGTAGTAGTAACATAAATTCATTTTCTGCAATAATTTTACATGCTAAGCCCTAACGCAAAAGAAACTTTAATGAACTGAATCAGTACTATATAACAGTAGACTAATCACTTAACCAAAATGCAGTATGAACATAACAAAATTCACTAGAACAATCACTTAAAGAAACAGTACTATGTTACAAAAATTTATAACAAGAACCTAATGCACACAGTACAAAGTAAATACAACAGCAAAAAGAAAGATCAAAATTAGTACCTTGATTCCCATTTTTTGCAGTTGCAGCCATCAAAATACCACTTCGCCCTTTCAAAAAGGTAGCATCTAAAAACACCATAGGACGACAATAGCTGAATCCAAATATACATGCCTCATAACATACAAAAACTCTCTCAAATTGATTAGTGTCAGAATCCACATCCATACTTGAATAACTATTTGGGTTATTTCTTTCCAATGCCTTCAAATACCAAACTAAATCATTGTAAGATTTCTTTTCATCACCGTAAATATCATTCATAGCCAATTTCTTACCCTTATAAGCAAAATAATAGCTCAGCTCCACATCATAATCTCTTCTAAAACTTTTAATGATATCCTTCGTTTTTCTTTTTGGCTCATCACGAATTTGAGTGAAGATTAGACTTTTCACAAGATCACTATTAATAGTTGGACTACCAAGTGAACGAATTCCACCACCACAAGTATGATTCAGCTGAATGTTTTTAACAAACAATTGGTCCAATTGCTTCAGTTTGCAAGAAGCATGAATCCTAAACGGACAACTATCTATAGCACATCGAACTGTCAATCGTTCTTTACAATTCTTAATATATTGTACTTTAAACCCATTCTTCAAACAATAAGCACTAACCGTTCTACGGAATCCAATAGCAGAATCAAACTGTTGACCAACCCCAGTAAAAAATTCCATATTTGAATTCTTCTTCAACAACTCATGTAAATCCTTTTGTTGAGTAAAACCAGAATCTAAATCATCATCATAACCTAACATATTATTACTTGACTCAACACCAACAACTGAACCAGACTTGCTACTTTCACCAACAAAATTATCCATTGAATCATTCTTCAGCCGTAGAAAAAAAACCAAAAATTCTTCCTTTTTAAACCAAGACAAAATCAATATAGCTTGAAGATCACTATCCGTTTCAATAAAGGTAGTATTTGATTCTCGAATATAAAAAATATCAAAGCATAATGGAGTAAAATTATTCCACTGCTCCCAAATCCTATTCCTAACATAAGAAATAGAAGCATCCAATCCAAAACGAGCACTAAAACAATTGTTATTGAAATCAAACACAACTATAACAGATGAATCACACCTGCAAAAAAAAATGTAAAAAAAATATAACTATGTGAAACTGATCTTAAATAAAAACTAATAGCATAAGACTATTTAAATCATTTTTTATACCACTTTTTGAAAAAGATAAAACAATTTATCTTTTAGAGATCACTATCACTCTTTGGGATAACCTGATTACAACAGTGGAACATGTGGAAGAAAAACATTCGTTGTGATTGTACATATTCAAGTTTACATTGTTGAAAAATCATAGGTGAAAAAGATGATCTGCAAAAATATACTTAATGGTGAAAAAGAAGAGCTAAAAAATTATCATAACAAACACACACTAAGATCAATATGGTCTTTAAAACACATAATCACATTCAATGGCTGCCAAATTATTACTAGAGCCAGAATGGAATTTTGATACACCATTCTTAAACATCTAAACAATCAGAGTTTAATTGCAAACTAAAGAACAAACGAAGCTAAATACACAGTGATTGTGTTATAAGAATAAAACAATACCATTCAGAAGCCATTATTCCAACTACATCAAACAAAACCTTCCTCCAATAGATGAAAACAGCCTCTTGTGAAAAGAAACATACAGTAACATCATAAAAAAAAGAATTGAGAATGAAAAACAGCAAATAAAAAAGAAACTCACCAAATGAAGAAAATCGCCTCACGATTTCCCACAATTAAAGTCGATTTTGATTTGAGAAGAAACTAACACCTCACGACCGCTTCAATTGCACAAGAAACGACCGCTTTGATTGAACAAGATACATCTAATTTTCACGACCGCCTAATTTGCAAGATCGGTAGATTTCAGAAGGTACGTAGTTCTTTGAGAAGATGAAGACGCACGCGCCTAATTTTCACGATCGGTAGATTTCAGAAAATACGTACTTGTTTGAGAAGATGAAGACGCACGCGCCTAATTTCCAAGATCGGCAGATTTCAAGTTGTCTGAGAAGATGAAGACGAACGCGCCTAATTTCCACGATCGATTTCAGAAGATATTTAAATGTTTGAGAAGATGAAGACGCACGCCGCACATAATTGTCCTCGAAAATAATAATTTCAAACCCGTGTCCTGGAAAAAAAATGGGCCATATAATTAGGCCCTTCGTACCAATTTCCACTTTTAATAATTAATATTATTTCAGAAAAACTGTTAATGATTTATTAAAAATAATAATTTAATTGAAAATTTCTTTAACATTTTTCGTAACCTTTCATTCATGATCCTAGAATTTCTGAAAATTTAAAATTTTAATTTATAATAATATATTATTATATATTAAATAATTATTGCCAAAATTAATGTATTTGTTTTTAAAAATAATAATTCAACTTTGAAAAATCTCCAGATTTTTCCTAAGCTCTATTTTATGATCCTAGAATTTCGAAAAATTTTATATTTGAATTTGCATCAATATATTATTTTAAGTTCATTATTTATGGATGAAAACATTATTTTATTCATAATAAATACAAATTAAAATACTAAAATTATTATGTTTGCAAAACTAAGTTAATTTTGAATTATAGATAATTTTTAATAATTGTTCTCTCTCTTTCTATATATATATATATATTTATCTATACATAAATGTTTTATGTTCATATATTATATATAATATATTTATACATACATGTGTGTGTGTGTTTTGTAACACATATACATGCACATATTTGGGCAACATTCATGACATACAAAATGAGCTAATATGTTTGTTGTTATGTAAATCCCAATATCTACATATGGGCATATTATACCTTTCACGGATTATTGTGTTACACATGTACTCACATATATATGTATATGATACATTTATGTATAAACTAAATCAAATAAAATTAATTTCATATCTTAATATATTTGAATTTAAATAAAATAAATGATTTTATTTAAATGAAATTTAGAAATTTTCTAATTCAGTTAGACTTCATAGGCCCAATAAAAGATCCAATATGGTAAAATTTTTGAAATTCACCCATAACTTCCGCTGCGGGCTAGTCCAGTTCCAACATAAATAACATAAACAACAACTTATACTTTATAATATTTTGTAAATTTATAAAACTATTTTAAAATTGCATCCAAAGTGAGAAATTTCACTTTAAAACAAGCACCAACTCAAACCAAAGGCTACTATAACCACCCTTGACTTAGAAACAACACAAGATCCTTCCATTCACCTTGCTTGGCTCAACCTAGGCCTCGAGACCTCCCCCAAAGCTAATGCACATGGCAATGATGGGGTGCTTGGCTTCAAAGCTTCAAGCTTTAGGATGTTGGTGGTGTGTGCAAGTTGTTCTAGGGTTATGAAGGAGTTTTGGTTAAAAAGGAGGAGTTTTTGATGTGGTTTTGTTTAAAGAAAGGAATGGAGAAAATGGAAAAGGAGTAAAGAAAGTGAAGATGAAAAATGAATTTGTGAAGTGGAGGTGTACTTTTATAAACATGAAAAGTTTCAAATTGCATCACTTACCCTTTGCCAAAATGACATCTTTGCCTCTCCTTGATTCATGCTACACCCTTCCTTTTCTTCAAATTACTTTCCTTCCTTTTTCGATACACCTTTTCTCTTTTCCAATGCAAGCACATGCCTCCATGATGACACTTCTTTTCCTTTGTACCAATGCACACGAATCCATACACACAAAAAATCCACTTTTCTTAATTAAAAAGCAAAAGTCACATCACTTAATTTAATTATTACTTTGAAATTTCTAATGATAATTAGAGTTAATCGATTCCTTTATTAGCAAATAGGTAATGTTATTTTGTTATTTGTATGTCCATTTATAAAATAGTGTGTTCAAAATGTTACAACGGCTTTCGTTCGATGAAAAGTCGAAAATTCGAGAAACGATTTCGGTCATATTTTCAATTTTTCTTCGAACTATTTCTTTATGTAAACAAACTTTCAAAATGAGTTCACCATCATTACTTGTCAATTAAAAGAGGCTTAGTTAATTAATAAAAACCATTAATTAAATATTTAAATCAATTAAATATTCGTACGTACACACACACACAGATATATATATACATATATATATATATATATATATAAACACAGACGTAGACACACACACATATATGTATGTATATATGTATGTATGTATGAAATTATATAAATAAAACTTCTGCAAAATACCCCTTTTATTTTAAAAAACCAAAAGTTTAAAGTCAAAATACGTACGTTAAGTTGAATAAGAGATCAACGAATTTTACGTTTCTATATGATCCAAATTCAAAACTAAATAATTGAATTACAGAAATTGTACACTATGTTTAAAAAGCTATTACATGTTTATTGATAACATATTCATGGCTAAAATGATAATTTTAAACATATATGTATTTTGACTTTAATCTATTAAGTTAACCCAACCGAATCAATCAATTAGCTGTTTAGAATGTAACATTAATTCCAAATCAAGATGAAGCAACAATACATATATAAAATTGTGATAAGAATAATATAATTAATACATGTAATCTAAATTTAGGATGTACCTTATAGATCTAGCCTATTAGTGATACCTTGGTCTAAAATTTCTCATTTGGATTCCAAGTATCAACATCCATGATTTGGAAGAATCTGATGAACCACCTTATTTTATTTTATGTTTTTTCTTTTTATTTGCTAGTAGATTTTGGTCATGATGGAGATAGAGAAGGTAGCCATGGACGAAGGAATAAAAAATAAAAGAATATTAAGGAATAACATGAATGTGGATATTTTAAAGAAGGGGCTTTGCACGAAAGGTCCTTATTTATGATGGTGTTACAAGAAAAGTCCTTGTAGAAATAAGTATGTAAATTAAGGCCCTATTTGTTCTAAATCAGAAAACGCAAGTTAGCTTGCGCTTTTAAATTTTCAAAATTTTCAAAATCAGAAAGCGCAAACTAGCTTGCGCTTTCTTGATATTTCAAAAAAATTTAAAAGTTTTAAAAATTTCAAAAAAAAATTCAAAATTAGAAAGCGCAAACTAGCTTGCGCTTTTCAAAATTTTCGAAATTTTCGAAAAATATTTCAAAATTAGAAAAGTACAAGTTATCTTGCATTTTCTGTCAGAAAAGTTTAACACACTTTGCGTTTTTTTATTTTTGAAAAATAGGGACCGAATTTACATATTCATTTCTGTAGGGACTTTTTGTATAACAACATCAAAAACAGGGATCAGTGACTCTTTTCTTGTTTAAAGAAAGGATATGAACCTTCCCTATCCATTCTTTAAAACTTCATAATTTAATTTACAATCAATTTTCAATTAAGTGAAACCCTATCTTTTCCCTTTATACGATCGACCTTTGATTTCCCCATATACTAAACAACTTTTCAAAAGCCTTTTTAACTAATTATCCGTATTTAAAGTTATTTAAAATCATACCAATATCGTACCAATACACGTATATATACATTTTATATGTACATCCAAATAATTACTGTAACACCCAAAGTATCAAAACAAATTAATAATTAATATTTCTTATACATTAATTAATTTAACTAAATTATAACACTTTATAAACTAATTAAATTGCGCGGTATTTTCGAAGAATTCACTAATGCAGTTGTGAGATCTATATGTGTGAATTCAATCAGTGATTAATATTGAACAGTCTAAATATAAACGTTCACACGTCATCTTAGCTAGTGGTGTCACAGTTTGGCCAAATTCACTACTTACAGATCTTTTTGACAAAATCCAGTTTCACATTTTCTTAGGTCGTACCTTGTAGCAATGATAATTTACACATGTTCTCTTTGTTAAAACTATATCACTTTAGGATACATGGAATTTGGTATTGGTCAAAATTCTAATATTATCCATATTCAACTCGATTTGTCCAAAAAAGTATTTGTTCAATAATAATATTTATTATTAACCGTACTACTATGGTAAGACAATTTGACTTTGAATTGACTATAGTTGACCATGAAACTAACTTCGTACAACTGAGAAAACAAATTCTCCATTGAATAGTGCCTCACTCTCAATGCCTCAACCCAGATCCAACTATAGCCACTTAATGGATTGTCATACCATGAGTGAACTATAATTAAAGTGGAGTATTCATATTGAAGTTCCACGGTATCCTCAAACCGAGAGAACTGTGTAACATCGTCACTTTGAGATTTCCGATTTGACCTAATTATTATAAACCAACAAGAATCTCTCATAAGAGATGTTCCATGGTTATCCAATAACTACGAGTACATAACCTCTTGGTGCCCTTAGCAGCAGTAAGTAATACACTGTAATAATTGAAGAATGTTACACACTTTTTTCCCAATGGATGTATCGATATCCTTTCTCGAAACATCTCAAACAAAAATATTTTAATCAAAAACTTGTTTTATTTTATGATCAATTACTCATGATTCCATTTACTTGAAATTACAACTAAATAACATTTTATCTAAGGATTTCCTATTAATATACTTTAAATTAATTAATTAATTATTATATCATAATGTAACAAAGTATATAACAAAAATCAAACATCTTTATTACTAACAAGATTGATTATAGAATTAGATATGTGTAACAAACTTCATAATTACCTCTTGGGCATATAATTAACTCTTTCAATCTTCCACTTGCACCGGGGTTAATTATGGAATCTTAGTCCCATTCCTATGGTCAGTTCATAACCAATCAAGCTAGTCTTTTAGTGAATGGATCTGCTATATTGTATTAATATCTACTCGTTCAGCCAACATCGCTCCATCATAAATAAACTACCTTTATGACGTGAGAATTTTAAAGCATGTGTTTGAGCATCTTGTGAGCCCTAGGTTCTTTTGTGATCTTTATCACGACGCTGTTCTCATAAAGTAAAGTCGTGGGCTTCTCAACATTTGGAATTGCCCCTAGCTCAACTATAAATTTGTGCAAACATATTTATACTATTTTATGATAGAGTTAGAGGTATGCCCTAGGAGAAATTATGTCATTGTTACTTGTATCTAACTCGATAACCAATCTTGTTAGAAAAAAGGTGTTTTCTTTATGATATTTTTTTTATAATGTGTTATAATTAGTTATTTGTTATATTTGAATATATTTAACATAAAATCCACAAACGATGTGTCTTTTTTATATTAATTACAAGACGTTGTAATCATGAGTATTTTATCGCAGTTTGAATGAACACATCATTTTAAGTATTCCTAGTTAAGATGCATAGAGATCGGATATCGATGCATTCGTTGAGACTAGAGTGCATGACGCTCTTTAAACATTAGGCAGTGCATTACTCATGACCGCTGTAACGACCCGGGATTTTATCACTTAAATCTAGAATATTTAATTAATTTTAAGTATTTAAGTAATTGATTTTAAATGTTGAATAATTCATTTTTGTGGTAATAATTCATTTATAAAGGTTTTATAAAAATATGAACTTATTTTAGAAAAATCAGCTTCGTCGAGCTTTTGCAGTTCGACGTCACATTTTTACAATTTGAAAGTATAAGTTTCGAAAAATTTAATAAATGTTATGTACATAATTTTATAGCCTTATTAAACTTCGTTTCATTATTAAATAATGATATAAAATCTATTTTTAAGTTTTATTTACACAAATAATTAGTTTGACGAAAAAGCGAAAATATAGCCGAAATATAATTTTCGGATTTTCGACTGTTATTCGAATGAAAGTTGTTTTAATATGATTGCATCATGGTTTTAAAAACACACACATACATGTTAACACATTTTGTAAACTTAAATATTTAACATGTGAAGACAAAAGAGTTTATTTTAATTTTAAAACAAAAGACACTTTTGCAAACATAATTATTACAAAAGGATATATAAGTACATTACAACATCACTTCCTCATTTAATGCTAAGTACTTAGCAGCCAAATCTAACATGGAAAAGGATCCTTTTGTTTTCCTTTTTAATTTAAAAGATTTGTTTATATAGCAAAATCATGTCAGAAGTACTTAATATATGTTTGATTTTTACATAAGGATATAGAAGTACACATACAACATCTCTTCTACATTAAATGCTATGTACTTAAGGGTCTAATCTTGTCTTGGAAAGGAGGAGAAAATTTGTGGTTAAAAATGAATTTTGAGGGAAGTATATTAAGGTCATTTGGTAGGAAGTTGCATGTATAAATACACCACACTTTCTCTCCATTTCCCCATTATCATTCTACACTCATTCTCTATCTTCTCCTCAATTTTCATGGCCTCCAACACCTATACAAAAACAACCCCTACCTCTTAAAAAAACTATATCAAATATATATATATATATATATATATATAAATAGATTCCACTTCCTTAAATAACAAAACAAGTGCCAAAACACCCCCACACCCCCTTGTCGTACGCCTCCACCCTCCTTTTCCACCATAGCCATACCCCATCCCCTCCATCTCAAAGTCGTACATCCCTTTCCCCTTGCTAGGCTAAGTCCTTGTAGTGTTTAGGTGAAAAGTTGAAGTGTTTCTGTGTTTTGTGGAAGTGCTTAAGGAGTTGCAAAATGAAAGTGAGCTCCTTGATTTTTAAATCATATTCTTGTTTATTGTTATGATGTTCATAATCCATATGTTATGTTATTATGCTTACTTTGACATGATTTGGTTATTGATATGGTTACATTGGTGGTTGTGTTGTGGAATATGTGAATGGTTGAATTTATGATGCGAAAATCACTCTTTGTTGTGATATGGTATCAACTAGTGGTAATAGTCATGTATATATGGTTTACGGACTTGTGCTTGATTTTAATCATTTCCATTTGGTTCCAAAAGGTTGTATATGGCATTAACAAGCCTCATTTTAATTTAAGCTGTAGAAAGGCGCCACCTTTATGACACATTTGTGATTTGGGAAAACGAGAAAGTAAGAGGGAAAGTTTTTGAAATATATTTCTAAAAGTTTGTCTTTAAAATGTTTAAATATGTCGCTCTCAAATTTAAATAAAGTGATTTAGGTTAAAAAGAGTTTTAAAATGGAATGGATTGAATTTTAAAATGGTAAGAACCATCATAATCCAAATTTAAAAGTGCCTACTTTGTGATTTTCTATAAAAAAAATATATTGAAGTGATTTTGGTGATTTTTCTTCATGAATGTCTTGTACTATATCCCCACTATCTTGCATAAAAATTTGGTTTAAAAAATAAGTTTATTTGATGGTCCGAAAAGAGTCGCAAACTTGCTATATCAACTCAGAAATTCAATAGGACCTGTAATTAGTAACACTTATATCCGTTGCAATTTCCATTTGTAACACAGAAGAGTTGCAAAATCCGTTTGAATATAGAAGTGTAAGAAAAAGTTATCTGAAACGTTCTATAGCACCCAGAGTCTGCTATTATAAACTGTTTTGATATTTGAGTATGTTTTTGACCTGTTATAACACCCAGATGCTACAATTGGCTGTCATCATCCTAAGTAGTGGTAAAGTCTTATTTTTGACTTTTTACAACACTTTAAATGCTGCCTTTTTTATATAGAAATTTTAAGTGAATTTCAAAATGTTTAACTTAACTTTTTCCCACCAACTTTTGGCAAAACTTTTTCCTCATATATTGAAATGACTTTTAAGATGTTTTGGAATTTAATTTTGACTTTAAGAGATTTATTTTAAATTAATAAAGGGAATAATTTTGAAGAGAGAAAGATGTATTATAAAGACCATTTGACTTTTATAAAAAAATGTGGAATTTATAATCCATATACCTAGCATTAAACTTTCGAGGAGGGAACTCGTACTATTCGTATGAATTTAAAGGTGTGCTTTCACCGGTATTTGGTTGAATACGGAAATTTGATGTTAAGTATATGAAATTATATTTCCATATAAGAACTCAATTGTTTATAAAAATAAGTTAAATAATAAAATGGGTATGCGAAAACGACTAGTACGCTTGTTTCGTCTGTGAGATCCAAGGAGACTTGGACGAGGGATGGAACATGTCGAAGGGAAAGCCTGGATAATCCCAAAATAAATAGAAATATTATTTGATCAAATCAAATAACTTGACCTCCTTATGGGTGACAAAATGGTAGACTTTAGGCTTGAGTTTGAAAAAACTAGTTTCATGCTCTTCCTAGCTATTCGACTTGGCCCCAAGGAGGGGATGGTTAAATTGATTTACCCAGACCGTGTTAACCCAAGTTTTAAATGCGATTTTGGTGATATAGAAAAACATTCTCCTTATACTTGGTATTAAATTCCAAAGAGGGAACTCATACTATCCATGTGAATTTAAAAGGTGTAACTTCACTGTTATTCAAAGGATATTACAAGTTGGATACAAAAATTGGTACTGAGTATAATTAGTCTAGTTTCTATGGATTCCTTTACTTAACACTAAAACATTTTGGGTTTTATAGTAAACAATGTCTTTAATAACATTGTTTTTGACCTATTTAAGCTATGGTCTGGAAATAATGAATCTTCATTAAATATTTTAGATTAAAAACTTATACAAGAATTTGGAAAAGCAGTTTAATTAATAAAAAAGGCTTGATAATTCCTTATCCACTTAAAGACCTCTTTTATCGATAATTGATTCGTAGAGATTGGGATTAAATTTGGGTGGTTCCTATTCGAAAACCTCTTCGAACCAATATACGCATTCGAAAGTGAAAACATGTTAAAGACAATGATTTTGAAGACGAAGATCTTCATAATGAAGGGTTGCTTGCCAATAACCTCTGGGGGTGATTCCCATATTACATACATGGTGGCAGTAGTGCATTCATTCTGAAATCTTCGATGTAAGGACTGCTTGCTACTAATCCTAGGGGTGATTCCCAAACATGATGTAGGAGGAGCACTTCTAGTTTGTCCTTCACTTAGATAACTTATATGGACGAGTGTTTGACATTGCATTTCTAAGACCACGTATAATTGGTTTTTACAAATGTACATCTATATGGTGGTGTTGGAGGTAACCCCTTTTATACTTAACACCCTTCTATGAGGCGTATGAACTCGGGGGTTGTACTTTTATGGAAATAAATTAGTGTGTTGTTGGAAATAGCAATGTGACATTCAAAGTGGGATTTGATGTTTTGTGAAAGGTAAAACATTACCTCGGGCCTCATAGATCGATAATAGCAAAAACAAGGTAGATGGGGCAGGGCTATGTGAGTCGCACCCATTAGGATACGATCATCACCTTTCTAGATTGCCCTCTATATATCAGGTGTGTATGTTGTGGCCACGGATAGGTCGAGAACTACTGGGATGATGTCATATTCGGTGCTATCTATGGTAGACGTAGGCCGGTTCTGTGTTGGTAGAGGTGCAGATGTTTTGTAGCCTCGGCACATTTTTCTAGAGATATACTGTAAGGAAGGTAATCCCTTACCTTGTCATTGTTGGAATCCGTTCTCCAATACGAGCCTTTACAATTTTAGTGGTATACCTATTATGCTCGAATCTAACAACTGTAACAATTTCGGCTATGATTAATAAATATTTGGCTATGATTAATAAATATTTGTATTTTAGACACTATAATAATATCAAATGATTTGATAAAATAATTTTGATTATCATAAGGTAAACACTCATCCATGTTTATGTGCGGCTTGGTCATGCGGGATACCTTTTTTTAAAAGGTTGTATAAGTTAAAATAAATTCCTTATGATTTGAGTTTTCTCACGCTGGTTTACCAGATTGATCCGGCATTCTTCCCTTTTACTGCTCGAGTCAAACCAAGCATATTAGCTAGATTAGATTCAGATGCATTTTGGAGGAGCTTGGAGTAGGAGGCTTCATCGATAGCTAGTTATTATCTTATTTCCGCTGCATTGGTTGTTTAAAATTATCAGCATTTGTGTGGACAAGTTGTTATAACTATCTAGGCTGATGATTAGTGGTTTGTAGTTGTACTCTGATGGATGTATGTATATAAAAGTTTTTCTTTGTAAAGATCATTGTTATATTGTAGATTATCCGTTGCGTTGTAAGATTCTATGTTGTTTAGTTTCTTCTTCTCTTCTTCTTGTCTTCTTTCTTTCCCTTAATTATTCGACTTTTCATTCAACTTGAGTTGGACATGTGTGTTTTATTGTCAGTTAAACTATACGGAAATGCAGGTCGTTATATTTGGTATTCGTATTAGGTTTAGAAAATACCTAGGCCGTGATGGGGATTACTCATTAGAAATAGGGTCAGAAGCACCCTAGAATGAGTTGATAGTATTATATATGAGCGCGTATTTGTTAGTATGATATAACAATGATTTTTTTTTAGAAAATTGGTAAATGAAATAATTTACCTAGGATTATATTTTGAATATAAAAGATAATCTTTCAAAAGATATAGATATTTGATAATATTCAGTTATTACCCTAGGATGAATGATTGTTTGATTTTTGATAAAGGACAATTTAGTATCATTCATAGTTTAAATAAAATTTATGTACGAACATCTTATGAATTCAGCTTCACAATTTGACTATAAGGTGTTCATTACTAACAATAAATTGGGTTAGGGTTAATATATAAGAAGGAACCTAGTTTGGCTAGATAATGTTAGAAAAATACTAAATGTAATTTAGTTTGAAAGAATTTAAGTCCTAGTATTTTCAAAAAAAGTTTTCAAAATGATATTTGAAAAATAAATAAAGACAACTTATATATAGGAATTTAAAAAAACAATTCAGTTGGATAGATAAGTTTCGATTTGATTTTAAGACATTCTAAATAAACTTCTAAGTATTAAATATTAACTTAGGAAAGTGATATCATGCACTCAGTAAATTGTACGGTCAAACCAGACTCTGGATTAAGTAGACTTAAGTTATATGATTTATAAATGACTTGTTAAAATATTAGTTAAGGCATTAAAATCTGCATAGAGTTGTTTAAAATGGAATTTGAGTAAGGTAAACAATCTTGCAAATTTGCTAAGTTATAAGGCTTAGTATCCAGTTCTAAGATTTCTATTTTGTTTTGTTTTAGAAACCAACTAAGGAAGAGAGTCTTAAGGCGAGAGAGATTTAAGAAAGCCCTAGCAATGTATGATGATTTAGAGGTTCTAGAAATTCCCATCACCAGCAATGAGGAAGAAGAGGATGTTCATATATGAGAGCCCTCTGGGGTTAGGCATAGAGCATTGGATGATCTGATAGTCATATCAAATGTTGAGGACGAGGAGATGATTATGATTTCTGATGATGAGACAGAGGCAAAGGACCTAGACTTGTGGATACTGGATCCTTTGAGTGAGGAGAATCCTAAGGAGGATTTTGATTAGGAGGAGCCCATGCAGGAGGAGCCTGTTATGGAGGAGCCATATAGTCAGCATTCAGGCATATATGATGCCTGGATGGTGACATTCCATTGGAGGATGATGAGGATGTCATTTGGGAGATGGGCTCTCCCATTCCAGAGTTAGGATCATCGATCTCGAAGTAGACTGATGATCTAGGATTAGAGGAGATTGGGTAGGTTATTGGCAAGGAGGTCCCAGTAGGGCTTAATCATCTTCCATGGATCCCGATAGGACAACCATGGTACCCACTAGGATGGGAGTTGTTTCATCATGATAAGGACATTGAAGATGAGCCAGAAGGGGAAGAGGAGGAGGAAGAAGAGGAGATATCAGATTTCATAGAACTAGATGGTCCGTCGGACATAGAGTCCGACGATTAGTGATGTATTGTTCTGTCAAATTTTTTGGGGAGCTCCTTCTTTAGTATCTTTATGATGACCTTTTTAGTATTATAGTCTATTAGGTAGTTTATGTATTATATGACCATGTATGACGTGGCCTCAATTACGTAGTACGCATTAAGACCAGGATTTGGCATATGTATATATATATATATATTATGTATTTGGTGGTATGATTATATAGTCTTTTAGTACTTAGTTAATCTCTCTCGTTTTACCTTTTCATACCCTTTCAGTAAATAAGTTAAGAAGGATTTAAGACTCTGTTTCAGGAAAGATTTCCTTATGGGTTTTGGGCTATGGCAAAATTTCGAGGACGAAATTCTTTTAAGGGGAAAAATGTAACGACCAGGGATTTTATCACTTAAATCTAAAATATTTAGTTAAGTTTAAATATTCAAATAATTGATTTTAAATGTTAAATAATTTGTTTTAATTAACCATCTAGTGGTAACAATTCATTTATGAAGGTTTTATATAATATGAACTCATTTTAGAAAAATCAGCTTCGTCGTGCTATTGCAATTCGCTGTCGCGTTTTTGCAACTTGAAAATATAAGTTTTTGGAAATTTAGTAAATGTTGTAAACATAATTTTGTAGCCTTAATAAACTTCATTTCATTACTAAATAATGATAGATAATCTATTTTTAAGTATTTGTTTACACAAAAAATTAGTTTGACGAAAAAGCGAAAATATGATCGAAATATAATTTTTGGAGTTTCGACCGTTTGTCGAATGAAATTTGTTTCAATATGGTTGCATCATTGTTTCAAAAACATACACATACATGTTAACACATTTTGAAAACTCATACATTTAGCATGTGAAGACAAAAGAGTTTATCTTAATTTTTAAAACAAAAGATACTTTTGTAAACATTGTTATTACAAAAGGATATTTAAGCACATTACAACATCCCTTCCGAATTTAATGCTAAGTACTTAGTAGTCAAATCTTGCATTGAAAAGGAGCCTTTTGTTTCCCTTTTTAATTTAAAAGATTTGTTTAAATAGCAAAATCATGTCAGAAGTATTTAACATATGTTTGATTTTTACATAAGGATATTCAAGTACATATACGACATCTCTTCTACATTAAATGCTATGTACTTAAGTGTCTAACCTTGTCTTGGAAAGGAGGAGAAAATTTGTGGTTAAAAATGAGTTTTGAGGGAAGGGTATTAAGGTAATTTGGTAGGAAGCTTCATGTATAAATATACCACACTTTCTCTCCATTTTCCCATTATCATTCTACACTCTTTCTCCATCTTCTCCTTAGTTTTCATGGCCTCCAACACTTATAAAAAACAGCCCCTACCTCGTAAAAAACTATATCAAATATATATAAATAGATCCCACTTCCTTAAATAACAAAACAAGTGCCAAAACACCCCCTCACCCCCCTGCCGTAGTCCGTACGCCCCACCCTCCTTTTCCACCTTAATCGTACCCCCTCCCCTCCATCTCCAAGCTATACACCCCTTCCCCTTGCTAGGCCAAGTCCTTGTAGTGTTTAGGTGAAAAGTTGAAGTGTTTGTGTGTTTTTGTAGAAGTGCTTAAGAGTTGCAAAATGAATGCAAGCTCCTGGATTTTTAAATCATAATCTTGTTTATTGTTATGATGTTCATAATCCATATGTTATGTTATTATGCTTGCTTAGACATGATTTGGTTATTGATATGGTTTCATTTATTGTTGTGTTGTGGAATATGTGAATGGTTGGATTTATGATGCAAAAATCATGCTTTGTTGTTTGTATCAACTAGTGGTAATAGTCAAGTATATATGGTTTACGGACTTGTGTTTAATTTTAATCACTTCCATTTGGTTCCAAAAGGTTGTATATGGCATTAGTAAGCCTCATTTTAGTTTAAAGTGTAAAAGACCCACCTTTACGACACATTTGTGATTTTGGAAAACGAGAAAGAAAGAGGGAATGGTTTTGAAAAATGTTTTTGAAAAAAAGTTTATGTTTTTAAAAGTTTATCTTTTAAAATGTTTAAAGATGTCGCTTTTAAATTTAAATAAAGTGTTTTGGGTTAAAAAGAGTTTTAAAATTGAAAAGATTGAATTTTATAATGGTAAGAACCATAAAAATCCGAATTTAAAAGTGTCTACTTTGTGATTTCCTATAAAAATATCTAGAAGCGATTTTGGAGATTTTTCTTCATGAATGTTATGTACTATATCCCTACTATCTTGCATAAAATTTGGTTCAAAAAATAAGTTCACTTAATGGTCCGAAAAGGGTCGCAAACTTGCTATTTCAACTCGGAAAATCAATAGGACCTGTAATTAGTAATACTCATAACCATTGCAATTTCCATTTGTAACATTGAGGTGTGTTGCAAAATCTGTTTGAACTTGGAAGTGGAAGAAAAATGTTATCTGAAACTTTCAACAGCACCCAGAATCTGCTATTATAAACTGTTTTGACATTTGAGTACGTTTTTGACCTATTATAGCACCCAGAAGTGCTGCAATTGGCTGTCTTCATCCTAAGTAGTGGTAAAGTCTTATTTTTGACTTCTTACATCACTTTTTAAATGTTTTCTTTTCTATATAGAATTTTTAAGTGAATTTTAAAATGTTTAACTTAACATTTTCCCACCAACTTTTGTTAAATCTTTTTCCTCGTCTTTACTACTAATAATAAGAATTCGTTTTACATGATTCGACCGCGTCTTCTTGGAGTATCGAAAATGCCCTTTTCGATTACAATTTTGTCCGCTTCTTCATTCTCATCCTGTCCGCTTCTTCTCACGCACATTTTATTCCACTTTCTTGCTAAACCTAATCGCCATGGCGATTCAACACTCGCCCTGTTCACAAATACACCACCACCATCTCTAAAAAACCTATTAATCACCAAATCGATCGACACATGACTACAATCACCAGATTGAACGAAGTCTCCCATCAAAAATCAATCGAAGCGTCGTTGCAATCCCTGAATTGATCGACGTCTCTTATTATTGAATCAGTCGACGTCGTTATTATCACCAAACGGAATGATGCTGCCTAGTGATTATTGAGAGGAAGAAGGCTAGGTGGTCGTCGATAAGGTGATCAACGAGGAGAATTAGCTTTTAGTTATTGATGTAAAAGTTTAGACCGATTTGAATTAGTTATGTTTTATTTCATAATAGCAAGGGAAAGAAGGATTATGGTATGGTGATTATTAGGAGGAAGTAGGGTGCGATAGATGGTCATCGACGAGGCAGTCAACGACAATAATTTGGTTGTTGCGATGAATCCTATGACTATGGAAAAGCTTCAACTTTTTCATGGTTATACGATTTTGCTAAAGGTATCTTTCTCTTTTTAATTTTTTAATGCAATTGGATACTAGGTTTTTTTATTGCTTTTCTTCTTTATTGATGACTGTATAAGAGGGTCCCGTGGTACAAGAAATAATAAAAGGATTAGTATTTAGATTTGCAGATCCAGTTGTTTTTGTTACCTAAAACTGCTACTTTTATCTTGCAAAAAAAGACAGCTTAGTAGTGGATGCCCTATCATAAAACACAATGGTTTCAATCTAGAGAACGAATGAATACGAACGTTTTAAAACTAAAATAAACCTTTCATCTTGCAACTTCCCTTTGTATTTGGCCAGTTGAATCATGATGTAATTGTTTTAGGTTTTCACATCGATTTTCGGGGTTGTTATTAGTGTTAATCTGAAGGTAGTGACAGTATATTTAGTCAATTTAGTTGTTTTTAGTGTATGGGCAATAGGAGTAAAACATATCAAGAATTCAGATGTTATTAGGTTATTATGTTTTTGAAACAAAGGATTAAGTCATTGATGTTTGTTTGGATCTTTGAATATGGTAGTTTGGAAATTTGAATTTTGAAGTTTCTTTTTGGCTATATTATATCTAACAAATGGTAATTTTAATGGATGTTTGCATTCGTTATTAGCAATTTCTAATTTTTGAGACATCAACCTAAATCCTTACAATATGTTATGATGGGGATCCTACAATGGTTGTTTGGGAATAAGTCCTCCAAGACTGAATTATTTGTTTATGATGGGAGGATACATATGACCATTGTTGAATCTTATTATTTTGCAATGAATGAAACAACATAGATGACAATGTTTTTAGGTAGCGTATTATGAATATAGGTTTGTATCATAAAAGCAAGTAGTACAAGATCAAGTAATGAACCTAATAGTATTTAGAGACAATGCTTGATAAACTACATGTGAATTTAAATGCACAAATTATGCAATCACCACTGATTATCCAGTAGACAGTAAGAAACATGTATATTTAGTTATGACAATGCACACATTTTGCTATTTTGAGACTGCTTATAAGTTGTAATAACAAAAGTCTATTATAAGCGGTGAATATACTTGCCATAATCAGAGTAAGAAACATGTATATTTAGTCAAGGAGAATAAAAAGTAAGAAACAAGCATTTATAAATAGCAAAATGCGAGTAATAAATATTCAACGATATAGTTATGTCCTTTAGCCGAAAGAATAATACACCATGCACTAAATCACCGTAGTTGTTTCATACCATGGGGCAAAAATGTTGCTTGTCTTTATTAAGGAAATATAAAACATCAAATTGGTTATAGTTATAAATTTGTGTAGTGTGTTGGAAGTTGTACCTTATTTTTTTCTTTCCTTTTTTCAAGTAGGGAATCTACCGACCTTTTGTATGATAAGACATGTGAAATACCAAGCAACTTACACGATATGGTGGTCCCAAAGAATGCATATTTACTGCTTATAAATTTTTAGGATTATGCATGGCTATAAACTACATTTCTCATTATTATTTTAGCTAGTTGTATTAAAATACTCTTTGTTCATGTACATGACATGTTGAAACAATAGCTATTGGTAAAAGGACTTGAAAAAGTTTAGAAGATAGTGCATTATCAAACGTTTTTGCCAAGTATCTTCGTACCATCATGTAACTATTTGATCTAATGCTACATAAAAAAATCTCTACTATTTATAATAAAAATTCATTCCACACCAGTTTCACCGTTTCCTTTTGAATTTCCAATATCACCCTTTGGGAAACTAAAGCCGAAAATAGAGCCCAACCCTATATCGAGTGATGTTGTAACACTGCTTCGCTACCGCCACCTTCACAAATCATCTAAGTCGGAAGCCATGAATCATCGATATATTCTTTCGATAATTTTCTCTTGTGTATTTTGATGGATATTGCTCCTAGCAACTTATTTGCTCTTCAACGTGCCAATTATCTGGTAATACAAAGTTTATCTTGAGTTTTATGACATTGATATCATTGATAAATAAGGTGTTCTAAGCAACAAAGATAAATCTTTTAAACACGATCATTTTTTTACTCTTGATTCGGGTTTCTGGTATTAATGAAATTTGATCAATTTTTTCTGCACCCACTATCTTTCTCTCCTTTTTTGACTTTCCTTTTCTGGACTATCAAAAGGAGACAATGTTTAATGGAACGGAGGAGGTAATGAATGACATGTATCGGTTGTGATACCTTGGTCAGAATTATTTTCAATTTTTCTTCCGCTCTTTATCATTTTATCTACAAGCACCAAAATACCATATCTTTTCCATTCACTACTCTTTTTGCCTAATCTTTTTCTTGAACATGCTTTACACACACATATTCTATTTATTTTGTGATACAATGGATAGAATTATTTATTTATTGAAATGAGGATTGCATTTTTCACCACAACTTTGCAGATAGATGTACAGTGCGACTTACTTTATATACACAAACACACAGGCATGTAAAATAACTAATTGCTCTCATCTTCATATTGTTTTATTGAGTATATTTAGCCAATTTGATTGCCTATATTTAGTTTGATGTGGGAGAAGTTAGATATATAAAGCAAAATAGTATTTGAGATACATATTGCCTTCTTATTTGTTTGCATTGATATAACCATCATCTATTTTGATATATGGGATGACCTGTTTGCGTTCTAGAAGTAGAACGGGCTTTTCGGGTCGTATTTGTCATTTCAAAATCTATTCGAATGTTTATTCATTTCTTATCGGGCCTCGGTTATAAATAGTTTTTCTCCCAAACCCTAGCAGTCATTTTTCTTATTCTGTACATACAATTCCATCTGTCTGCTTCTTCTTCTCAATGGCAGAAACAAAATCAAATTTGCAAACCCTCAATTCAATCTCCAAACCAATTTCAAAAATCAAACTTCTCAGAACAATATCGAATTATATATCGATTTGAAGCTCTCGACGAGCGTAATCCACTGGTGCGATTCGTCCCTCGAATCAAATCACCGTTTGTCCAGAAATTACCGAATTGATTTCAGTCGGCCTTACGAAGTTTTGACGATCCAATGTTGGACCGTCGACCGTTTGACGATCGAAAGGAGGCGTTGAGAAGAGGAGGTCGAGTAGGCCTCGGATCTGGTGTTCGTTTGTTGAGATGATCGTCGACTTCGCCAGAAATGGCCAAAATAGGCGGCGGTGGCGCTGCAGCCGTGGAGGCGTCGTACGGTCTCGTGCCTAGGTGGTTGGGGCAGTTGGAGCTCCAGAGGTCGGTGGCGGCCTCTGATCGAGGCGATGGTGATCGTGTTAGGCGGCGTTGAGCGATTTGGAGCGGCGGCATGGACGATGTTGTCTGCGAGGTTTGAATGTGAGTGGGCTAGGGTTTCGTGGTTATCATGTGACGTGTAAACATCTGATTCGCCTTCTATTTTATTTATTTAAATTTCAATTTCAATTTCTTTAATGTTCTAACTTATATATTTTTTACGTACGAGCTCCGATTCACGCGTGGTTTGTTCCACTAGGATCATATTGGAATTCTGGTCATTTTGATGCTAGTTTGGGCGAATTCTGAGACTATTCAAATTTGAGGCTTATTTTGGATTTCAAATCGATTTGAATCTAAAGGTGAGTGTTTTGACCCACTCACAACTACTAGATTATCTTATGTTAGTTAAATTAAATTTATGATGTGATTAGAAATTGATTGATTGATGTTCGGTATGTTTAAATTGTCATTCTAGTTAAATTTGACTTTTATTGCATTTAATCATCGTTTAATTTAATATTAAATTTAATTGTCAATTTAATACCTGTTATTGATAATCAGATATCTATTGATGTTTATTTGTTAACGTGGATGACGATTGTGATGGATGTTTGATTTTTGATATTGGATGACTGGATGCTATATCTTATATTGTATAACACTGCAAGTTCCCTATGGGTTGAAATGATACATACGCGAACGATATATAGATTAGGGAAAATGGGTTGAAATGATAGACTCGAGCGATTTTATGTATTTTAATTAAATTCGGGATTGCGGGTTGAAATGATATATACCCGTAAATTTAAATATTGGTGGATTAAAATGATAAATATCCGTATCACTTGACCATAGGGTAGAAAATTATATACGGACACAGGATTGGTTAAATTAAATGATTTTAAATCTTTAACCTTGAACCCAGTTAAATGATGTTTGAAATAGAATTTGATTTATATGAATTGAATTGTTTTAAGTAATTATTTAAAGGATTTACATTGAAATTCTAAAGTTGATTTTGAAGTATAAATGAAATTATCGAAATTGATTTATCGAAACATTGAAATTTTGTAACTTTGAAATATATTGGAATTGAAATAGCCGAAATTGATATTTCAAGGCGTAAAATTAGGTTTGATTGAAATTTGGATATGGTCCAGATTGGTTGAAATGGAAGGAATGGTTAAATTGATGTAAATTTCAAATTTATTTCTTAATATAAACTGTAAATGTTCTATAAAATTCTAAATTATTAAGATTTTCAACTTTTAAACTAAATTTATCTATTCTATTCATTGTAAACCATTTTAAATATATTTAAAGTATTTTAATTTATTTTAATCTATTTTAAATCTATTTAAAGTATTTTAACCTATTTTAAATCTATTTTAAATCTATTTAATCTATTTTAAATCTATTTAAAGTATTTTAACCTATTTTTAATCCATTTAATCTATTTTAAAACTATTTAATCTATTTTAAATCTATTTAATCTACTTTTATCTATTTAAACGATATTAATCCAACTTAACTTATTTTAAACTATATTAATCTATTTTAATCTATTTTAAACTATCTTAAACTATTTTTAAACTAATTTAAACTATCTAAACTATTTTCTAAATTTCAGGTTTGTAAAGTGGAAGTTATATTTAAACCCTTGATTTTTAAGTAGAATACGACTAAATGATGTAATAACCTAAGTTGGGATTTAATAACATATTTTGAGTAAATATGATGATTTGAAACGAGGGTTTAACCTAATTTGAAATATGATTTCCAAAGTAAATATGATTTTGAAAGTAATTATGATTTCGAAAGTGATATGGTTTGAATTGAATATGATATTTTGATATCAATATGAAATGTTTTAGAAATGTAAAAGAACCATCCGGTGTGTAATAAGCGGTTGGTTGTTAAAGAGACCGCGATCGGATATTGTCATACTCTCTACCGATACCGAAAACCACTTTAACAACCATGTACGTGGTGGAGATTCCAGAAATGAAGTAGGATGGTTTGTCGAACGATTCTGTATGAGGTATTTACGTGACCCTAGCTCCCGTGTGTCAGCTTAGATGTGACTAAAACAGGAGCTATACCGGGCAAGTGAGGTCGCACCTCCGATCGGGCATATTTCTTCGATACCATACTATTACTTTGTGATTGATTTGGTGGCCACCCTCGATTTTGATTATGGGAGTGTTTTTCCTTGCCATATTATGAACTGATTTTTCATGTAGTTCGCGCTTCTTGAACCTCATTTTTAGCCCTTATGCTTTGCCGCATGTTTGATATGACTTGCCCCTTTGTTTGGGGTGCAGTGTCATATGTATGCTTGGCCGCATGTTTGGTATGACCTGCCCCTTGTTTGGGGTGCATCACCATATTCGTGCGCTTAGCATGGTCTTCCCCGCTATTTAAGGGAAGATGAAGGTTTGACTATGAAGTCAGGTCTCATATTTATAATCTTTTAAATCATGCGCATGGTTTTTTTGTACTAGTTCTAGTTGTCTAGTATCCATACATCCAGTATGCTATGTTAATAAAATTAACATAGAGGGATTTTTATACTAGTTCAGGCCGTCCTATATTTCTCCGTCCATCTGGTTATTTGGCTAAGAAAGCCAGGCTTCATTTTATGTAGTTTTGTTTTGATGACTGGTTCAGACCGTCCAATATCCCTACATCCAGTTTAATATATTAGTACACATTTTATTTATTATAAAGTTTATTAAATGAGTAATACAAACTGCTCTAGACGAGGTCTGGGATTCCCGACACAGTATCGAACGCTTGTCTTTTGTAGTTGTAGTTGATGCTTCAACTTTAGTTCCTCCACCAGATTTTGAATCCATCATGCCTCCGATCTCGACTATCTGTCCGATATATGTATCTCCTCTAGTCAGGGAGAAAAGCATCAAAAGTCCTGATGCTAAAAGCCGGGTTTGGTTCCGATGGGGGATGGTAGCCGATCTTTCAAATCGGCGTACATCTCAATCACTTCAGTTTGTTGCTTAGCCCAGATAAGGATCGGCATTGAAGGGTACCACAGTTGAATCTCCTGGTTTTCGAGCAGTAGGCACAAATGCCCTTATCAACATGACTGTAGTATGGTTTTTTCCCAAAATCTTTAGTACGGTACAATGGATTCTTAGATCCCAGCTCTTGGTTTCATGTCATCATTGGAATCACTGTCTAAATCAACAAACATCTATGTGCTTTCATCCAACTTGTAGTCATTGGTTGATAATGAAAGATGAGGATCAACTGATAGTAGTAGTTCAACTTGATTCCATGCTACATCGATTATTAAGTCTTTCTATCAAGTAGTTAGTGGGTTGATGTTAGATGGGGTGGGGATTTAATTTATGGGTAGGCTTCACCGTTCTGATTTCTAAGAGTGCCGTTATCACTTACCTGCTGCATAGTCGGTGCAATTGGTAATTGAAGGCGGTGAACTATGGATGGTTGAGGATAAGTTAGCTTGAGTGTGGTATTTCAGGCCATTATCTCCTTTAGCCCTTTCTTCTATTTGCTTCCCTGATTTGATAAAGGGTTAGATCATGGTTAAGATGAGATCTATAGGGACTTCGTTCGAGGCCCTTGCCTCAGCTTGAGTTGTTAAGGCAAGGAATGACATCTTTTATATTTTTGAGGTCTGAAGTAATCACTTCTAAGCAGGTAGGATTTCGGGATTAGTAAGGTATATGAAGAAAGTACTAGTAAGGTTGTTGGAGATAAGAAACTAGGAACAAAGGTTTATGCCCTCCTTCTAGCACAAAAAATGTTGGTGAGGTTTCTCATCCCACAGCACCTTATTTGATTAGGAAAGTAACTGTTAACATTCTTTCACAAATTTGAATCAACAAACTTAAGTTGTATTAAGCTTGCCTTTGGATGGTAATTATATTGCTGGATGCTTACATATTTATGTAGTCGCACCCCAACTATTTGTTAGAATGTCAAATCCAATTCACGTTTGCTTAATGAGTTACAATCTAATGCAATATAAACATATACTAGTGCATGAAAGTAAGAAGACATAGAAAATTTTAACGTGGTTCAGATTCCTTTGAATCCTACGTCCATTGGTTAATTCCTTTTTTATATCTTTTCTCATGATACAAGCATTTGAAAAAGTTAGAAAGATACAATTTTCTTAATTCTCAAAAAAGAAAAGAAAAAAAAAGCCTCCTTTCAATATTCCGGATCATCTCCTATTTTTGTATAGAGGGTGTACGCGGATTGCCACCATCCTTCCTCCGCCATTATGTTTCCACCTTTGGTTCATGCCACGTGTTTTCCATCCGCATTGTTTATTTGATGCACTTGGATTGCTGACATGTCTTTGGCGAAAAGTCATGATTTGAGCGGTCGAATAATGATCTTTGGTGGAAAGTTTGAGATGAATGTGGGAACTCTTGAAATTAAAGCGGGAATATATGAATTGAAGTGGGAAACTAGAACCTTAACGGGTTGTATATTTCTGATCTAAAGAAGTGAATGGTTTCATCCTGCCCTAGGAGGACATTAAGAGTTACTTGTTGGTTTTGGGGCACTACCGACATATTTGGAGTGAGGCTATACTGGTTGATGTACGATATTTGCATGATGCTACGGTGCTTGCCTAATACCTAGGTGCGATCATCCTGAGATGCTTTGAGTTTCAGGGTGCGTGATTTACTTAACCTAGGAGTTAGTTCAATACATGTACGAATGTGATCTGAGCTGATTACGATTTGAGCTGATTGTGATCCGAGTTGCCCTTATTGCTAATATGCATGAGTTATTGAAAATGGTGATTACATTATGTTATCTACTTGTAAGTATGGATCTGCATTAGAGCGTTGTTTGAGTGGCCTTGTGTGCAGCCCTTTAGGATGCTTCTGCTTCTGTGCTGTACTGCTTAGGCAGCCCTCTGTATATGCGATGCAGATTCGCTCTTGAAGATGTTAACAAATTATAAGTTCTGGGGATGTTGATAGCGTAGTTCAATCATCCATTTATTGTGGCTCGTGAACGTAGTATATCGTTGTCTAAATCTAAGGGATGGGCGCATATCCGGTACCTTTGTGGCCTTCTTTACGAGCCCAGTATTGTATTGCAACTTCTTTGGCTGCAATTCTTTTAGTACAGTCAGGTGTCCTGACTGTAGGCTGGTGCCATACTTTGTAGTAAGTCTTGATGGCAACAATACGGTTTCGATTAAATAGCTGAACACAATCTTACGTGGCTCTCTTCACTTCCTGATTTCTCGTGCAATATCGATCGAATCGCTTTAATTTTTTTCTCCTTTTGTCTTAACCTTTGTCGCGAGAGCAGTTCTCCTAGCCTTGTATATTGCTTAGCCCATTTTAAACATAGTTTGAGAAAACGGATGCAACAGTTGTAATATTGATAGAATAATTTATAATAACAAATATATTGGAACAAATGCAATAATGTAGAATTGAAAATACACTTTTAGCCAATGTAGAATAAATAATATAAAGTGGAAATTAGCCACAAGGGCCTCTTTAGCAAGTGAAATTAGTTTCTAGGACACACAACTGAAATAATTACTTTCAAGGACAAAACGTAAAATAATTAGTTTTTAGGGTCTAAAAATCTATGAAATTATGTCCTTGAAAGTAATTGGACTGCTGACTTTGTCCTTGAAAGTAATTATTCTGCTGATTTTGGCCTTGAAAGTAATTTCTTTGAATGTGTGTCCTAGAAACTAATTCGATCGCAAAGTTTGTCATTCTGGTGAAATTCCCGTAATATAAATATGATAAAGACAATAATTTAGTGAATCATGTATCAACTTGTTCATTCCTTATGTTACCTTGAACCAACGCTACATTATTCCCTACAATCCTTTGAATTGGTTCGTTCTCTTTCTCACCAGTGTCTTTAACATTGTAGTATGCTTGAATGTATTCATCCAGAAAAAGATCAGAATCATTATCAAATGACATAAAGTTGGAATCTCCACCGTTGTGTTTTCGTATGAAGTTGTGAGTAGGCATTGTAATAACAACCACTTTTACTTGAATCAGAAATTGAAAAATCGACGTATTATTAAGATCGTAAATTTTCTCTTCCATACTCCAAAAGTTCATTCGATAACCATACGTAAACTTGAATGGTCGAAACTAAAAATCTCATTTATCAATTTTGGTTGATTTTGAGTTTTACAAAATTAAGAATATGATACCTTACATTTCATAAGGGGATATATAACCTTTTACCGGGGATACCTCGAGTCAACAAAATATTGCTGACTTGGTGGGGGGTGTGGAAAATTTGAGTCCCCATCGTTTATTATCGAATTAAAAACTTTACTTTCATTCCTTCCTAACCAACCATGACATATGTAAATCGTCCATTGACAACGCTCTTGATGCACAGAAAGAATATGAGAAACCAATGCGTACTAGTGTAAGTTGAAGTGTGCATTAACATATTTGCGCCCTTCACTGTTAGAATCAGTGTCATACATTGTTTTGCATGAAAAGGATATCAATTTCGACGTGAAGGAGGAGTATGAAGAAGAAGAGGATGTTGTGTGAAGAAGAAGATGATGATTAATGTGTTTTTATAAGAGGTAGTTAGCCGTTGACGTCAGCCGCGTCAGTTTTTAACGCTTTCCCCAAACAATGCAATCATGACGATTATCTCGTTTACGTCAAAGGTAAATGGCAGCTGCGAACGCAGAATTTGTCATGTTCTTAGAACTATAAATTTTGTACGGTCGTCCAATAGCTGTATGAGTTCGGAACCGAAAAATGTCAATCTGTGTTTGTTTGATTTTCGATTAGAACACAAATAAGGATGATAAGAAAATGTGCGAAATCATGTTTGTTCAAGTCTGTAAGTGAATTTCTATTGTTCATCCATTATGTGGGTCGTTTAAAAGATGTTCAAACTAAATCTTCTTCCGGTCCATAATCCATTTCCATCCAATTTTTTACAGGACAGAAATTGCCGTCAGCTAATCGGAACCAATTTACCCCCCGCGGCTGGTCGGAACCAATTTACACTCCGTTGGCTATTCTGTTCTTAAATTCCATCAAACACTCCACTTCATTCACTTACAAATTCATATAACGCTTTCTCAATAACATTCACCACCCATGGCGGCGCCACCAGCAACCTTACAAGAATCAAAATCCCAAATCGAAATCTTAACAGCTACCCTTCAAACTCTTCCATCCTCCAAAATCTCCCAATCCTCCAAACAAACCCTCATCCGCCTCCTCTCTGCCGAACTCCGCTACCTCTCCTCCCTCTCCTCTGTTCCTCCGCCGTCCCTCAACTCCGGATACTTCTCCGCTATCATCAACACCATTCTCCACCCCTCAGTCCGCAGCGTCACCCGCGTCTGCAAGCCCGTCAGCTTCATCCACGTCGACATTGTTTGCACTTTCAATTTAACTCCTTCCTGGTTCTTTGTCTCCGATCGCAATCCAAATTACGTTTCCTGGTCTACTGTTAAATCGAGGGTCCAGAAGGTTTTGTCCGTTGCGGAGTCCGTGGTTGTCACTAAACCAGAGTTTGTTGTGTTTTTGTATTCCAAAGGTTTGAATTATGAAGTTGGTACTAGGATTAAGGAAGAGTTTGGAGCAGTGAAGATTGATGTATTCAAATTTGGGAGGGCATTTGAGATAAAGGTCGCAGGAGGGAGGAGTAAGGTTGAAATGTCGAGGAGTTTGGGGGGTGTACTGGAGAATGTGTATTTGGATGGTGATGATTTTGGTAGATATGTTGGTTTGATGAGGAAGGATGGGGATGGGGAGGTGGTGAATTTTGATACGACTGCTATGGTGGCTATGGTTTCAGGGATTAGTAATGGTGGGTGTGATAGGATTTTGAATGGCAACCAGATGGAGTTGCGTGCGAAGTTTAAGTGTAACTATGAGTTCGTCATTACTCAGGTATGATTACGAAGGCAACAAGCTAATTCTTTGTTCATGTATGTGTTGTTTTGCGATAGGATTGATATTGTAACGGTCATTTTTTTTAATGTGGTGGATTCTTATGCTTCATAGAGCACTATTGGAGAAGAAAGACCGACACAGATGTTTGAGAGTAATCACGTACAGAATGCAACCTTGAAATTAATGTATAAAAAATTGTTGTTTTGATGAAAAAACCGGTATGCTTGATAATAGTGATACCAAAACCTAAATGCGATGGAGGTTCTAGGTGTATGATAGAGTGTTTTTAAGATAAAGTGATATTGGGTTAAGTGTCACTCAATTCTATGTTGCAACTTCTGTTCTGTCCGACGTAGATTGTGCGTTCTTTGTGAAGCAAAATGATTGTGCGAAAGATGTTCTTGAAAGGATGCGAAGGATGTACTTGAAAGGAGCTGGAAAAGAAGAAAAGAAGTAACAAGTACTGTGTTTGTGTGCACTTGAAACGGGTTGAAAAACTGAGTGGTTAATTTAATCGTTATTAGCAATTAGTTTAATGTTACAAGTAATCAGTAACACATTAATTCATTTATTAATTAAAATATGAAAATATACTACGAATATAATGTGTTGCTCAGATTTCTCACAATAGACTTTGGGTCCGTTAGCTAAGGGCCCAACAGCACAAGCCCGGCCTGCATTTTCCCACCAAGGACCGGTTCGCTTAAAACTTGCATACATACTTCAAGTGGCCCGACTCTCGAAAGATAGGGATGCCCTTCCGTTTTCGTGTCGACAGAGGCTTGTCAAAGCATCATTATCAACAGGAAGGCAAGAGCCTAACGAACAACTCCGCCCGGCCCCATCAAATGCTGCCCGGGCCACAACTGAAGAGCCTCGACTCTTGTCTTTTCCTACCCGTCTCTCCCTTGGTCGTCCAAACCGTCCTATTCATCTTATTTTGTCGTGACTCGGCAGACCCTGACAAAAGCGTTTGGTCGTTCATACATAATGAAACGATGATCCGATAACATTCCTCTGGCAATATTGGCGTATAACGACACTATTATCCAACAAAAGTGTCATTGTGCAACAACCGTATGTGCTTCACAGTTCACATGATAACAACGTCACTGTTAACCTACAACCCTTTGTCCCCATGCCGCCTTTCTGACACAAGCATGTCATGGTACGACCGCCTTCATCCAAGCCGGTCTCTTCGTCTGGTGTCCTAGCTGGCCAACATCTAAACCATTTATTGTCATGAACAACTATGAGAAAACCCAAGGTCTAGAGCTTCAATTTGAGCCATTCAGGGACTGATCTCGACAGCTATAAATATAGATTCACATGCACTTATACGAGAATTGAATTTTTCATTCCTGCATACAGTATAACATAGCTCAAAACTTTTGTAACAAATCTCTTGTAATCAAATACATAGTAATAAATTAGTTGCTATAGTGGACGTAGATCTTCATCAAGATCGAACCATTCTAAATCTCATGTTAGTTATTTTTCTTGCATTATAGCTCATAACTTGCCATTTTAATTTCTTAAACACGGTATTAACGATTTACTTTTGCTAATACCTATTTCTAATTATATTTTCGAGGTTGGTTAGGAATTTAGTCGGTGTAATGACATATTAAATAAAATACAAACATACATAATTGTACCACATATACAAATATCTAAAACTAGTCCTGTCTATGATTTTTTGGAACTTTTCTTGTATTGTTTATTTTTAATCTCTATTACATTCAGTTTTTTACTGGTTGCAAATAAGGATTTTCATTGAATCGGCTTTGTCATGTTGCATGCTATTGCTTAATGACATTGTTAAAGGGACTTCACTTTTGGATATGAGGGATAGAGGGGTCACTGAATTTGGATGTGTTTTCAGTATGAGGTCTTGAAATTTTTTGTCCCATCATATCTAAAGTGGAAAGTCCCTTTAACAATGACATTGCTTAAAGCTTTCTCCATTTCAAATCCATAAATCAGTTGAGCAATAAATTTCACATAAGTTGAACACATTCTAATACAATATGTATTGTAATTTTTTTATTTATGCACAAGATTTTGTTCTTTCATGGATCATGTTAATAATCTAGACCATCTTATCATCGGTCCCGCCACAAGGACATCTTTACCACGACCTTTGGCACCATAATTAGAACATACATGAAGTGTTATGAGGACTTCGCTCGATGGTGATTCAAAACTATTGACATGAGAGGTATTTAATGAACATCTGTTTGTTCGAGAGGACTATAAAATCCTCGGAAACCCCAAGTCCTACAATTATGAGATCGTGTAGTCGGAGAGGCTTGTTGTAATGTCTCTCATTAGGTAGCAACAAATGTGTGTTAATGTTTTTCAATTGCATTTGTAACGTGAAATATAACTTGTATCAAAGTGAAAATTTCAACTGATCCTCTTCGATGCTTCATTATAGGATGTTCAAATAAAAAAATTGTAGAATTAGCAACTAAAACAATGATATAAGGTTTCGATCGGAAACACGAGATTCCTACCATTTTGGTTCGATTTCGACTGGAGGCGAGACATGGTTAGGTTAAAATTTCGTCCCGGTACTGACAGTAATAAGAAAAGGATATGGTGTAGTGAGCGGGAATGTTAAAGACGGGAAAAAGCAAATGGAATTGAATCTAGCAAATAAGAAAACAAAACCTACTCTTAATTGAATAATATATCAATTCAATTTACTTTTGATGAAGCAAAACATGAATATACGGTAAAATCGAATCAAAATTGTCTATGAAACTGCAAAATTGAAATCATAAATTACCAGAGGAATCCGAGCATAAGAGTAGAGGAATTCGAGCATCATGCGACTGTCGTCTTCGTTTTACGTCGTCGAGCAGGTGTGGTTTTTTTCATTTCGTTTGTTTTTTTCGTACGCAGCGATAAACTGATGAGTTTATGAATTAGAGTTTGGAATTATGATATAAAATATGAATGGGCTGAACGTTAATGGGTTGGGCTGATTTAAAATACATGGTTATGTTAATTAAAATAGATGGCTAAAGTCAACATCAATCTATGTTTAAATGGACTGATTTTAATTTACATTTAGAATTTGTTTAGTATATTGTTTACATTTAATCTTATTATGTGTTTTTATTATATCATTAATAATTTCAAATATATTTTGACAAATCAAATTTAAATTGGTTGGAATTATGATAGTGCAATGGATGACAATCTTCGGGAACTAAATATAACTTTTGGAATAAACTAACTAATGCTGGTGGCGTGACACGTTTAAAAGAATATTTAGGAGTAAGGGACGATGTATCGACATGTCTAATTGTTCCTATAGAAGTTAAACAACTCATACGATCAGATATTGTTCAAAAGAGAAATGAACAAAATAAATGAAAATTAGATAAGCAACGTTTACAAGATGAATTAATGCACGGACCGCAACAAGAGTCATACAATGAAGACAACGAAAATGAACACGATGAAGAAGTTCAACGTGTTATGCGGAGCAGTGAAACATTTGGAGACAAAGAGATGCACAAATCTCTTAGACAATCAATTGGTGATCTAAGTCAATCAGAGCGCAACGTACATGGAAGATCTACAAGAGTAGATATTGATTTTGATACTCATATTGTTGGAAGAAATGACATATATGCAAAAACGAGTAGGTAAAACTCAACCTTTTATTAAATCTACAATGAAAGTTATTAAAGATGTCAAAAAACATACAAGTCAAGCAATTTCTAAAAATTTTCAACCATATTTCACAACACTATCAGTAATAGTCATTACTATGCAACAGTGGTTGATGCGATTGCAGAATGCGATTGTGAAATTGATTCACCCACTGCATATGAAATACCACATTTATACCTAAAAATGGAAATCGAAGAAGTTGGACAACATATTAAAATTTTATACTACTTTTGAGATGAATATGGTTGTACGCTAACATGCGATGGATTGAATACACTGAATTGACGAACTCCATCCATGAAACAATATTTATTAAATCTTTGGATATCACAGATGAGTTCCAAAGTGGAGAATATATTTGTGAATTAATGGATGAAGTCATAGAAACAATCGGTGAAAATATGGTAGTGCAACGGATAATGGAGTAAACTGTAAATCTGTCGATTAATTGTTGATGCATAAAAGAAACATTTATACCGGATACCATATGCAGCATTGCATTGATTTAATTTTGAAAGATATCTCAATAGAACCAAATATAACAA
This sequence comes from Allium fistulosum, assembly GCA_030737815.1. Classification (NCBI taxonomy): domain Eukaryota; kingdom Viridiplantae; phylum Streptophyta; class Magnoliopsida; order Asparagales; family Amaryllidaceae; genus Allium; species Allium fistulosum. The sequence continues at coordinate 635,022,102 of CM060907.1, read as the reverse complement.
TTATTTTCTCGAATTATCAGTTACTAGCGACATTTATATACAATCATGGTGGTTACTTTCCATCATGAAAAAAGAGACCAACAGTAAAGAATTGATTAGACCGACAATAACAATGTGACGCAGCGGATATTACAAAAACAATGTAGATCGTTGAATGTAGCAATCGGTGGAATGGAAGATACTGAAATGCCCGAATTCGTTGATCCGAAGATGCCGAATTCTAGCTATCCCGAACTCGTTGATCGCGCACGATACCGGGTTCAAAGATCTTCAATTCTTCGAGCGTTGATCTAGCGCACTAGATTCCGCGAATCGGCTTCTACAATCGTTGAATCGAGCGCACTCGATTATCCGAAAGAGGAGATAGGAGATTACACTCAACTACTAATTTGAATGAAAGCACAAAGCAATCAAAAGAGAATTTTATTCAATATTCAACAACACGAGTTACAAAACGAATTACAAATGACTTAACAGTAGTTACACGATCTAAATAATTAACGACTTACATAGCTCGTTCACGCGACTTAAAGAAATGTACGCGACTTAAAGAACGCATGCGACTTAACAAATCAAACTCGCGAGTTAAAATGAAGCATGGCAAAGAAATTTCGTGCCTCAGAAATCATCAGCGACCTAACTATGTCGCTCGCGACTTAAGAAAGGTCGTACGACAATGCTTTCACGCGACTTAAAGATAGCTCGGTATCAACATAGCTCTTCTCGCGACTTATCAAATCAACGAATTACTGGACTTGTTTGCGATCCATCATTAGGTCAGAAAGCTACTGGAATTAGGTCGCGTGAATATTGTCTCCGGAAATTTAGGTCGTGGGTTAGGTCGCGGTGGAATTATATCGCGGGGAAGGATAGGTCGCGGCATGGAATCGGTGTGAAGTTTAGGTCGCGGTGAAGTTAGGTTTAGGTCGTGGATGATGGAACTTTGCGACTTAGGTTTAGTTGTCTCGCGACTTAGGCTTTTAACTCGATCGGTGGTAGGTCGCAGTTGGATCTGGATTGTAGGTCGGGAAAGATTTTGAGTCGTAGGTCGCGGAGGTTTTAGGTCGCGATTTCTGGTTAGGTCGGGGAATTGTTGAGATAGGTCAGAGAACGACTTAGTGTAAGTCATGGAGTTTGGTAGGTTGTTGAGTAGTGGAGATAGGTCGCATTGATGGTTCAGCTTGCTGTAGTTAAGTCGCTCATCTTCGTCTTCGCCATTGCAGATTGAGATACGTGCTGCATCACGGAGCAACGGTGATGATCGATCGCGACTCAAGGTACGCCTCTTTGACTCCTTCCCCCCTCAAACTCTGCCGCGCTGCATCATCCTCCCCTGGTTGAAAAGAATTCGTCCCGAATTCACATTTTCTTCTTCTTCGAGACTCTGTCTTCCATTCATTATCTGGTCTGGTGCGGTTCTGGTGATAACCACTCTCGAGATTGATCTTGACTTGACCCTTTGAAGATGTGGCTCGACATAAGGAACGCATTGCGTAAAACAGACGTGGCATTAGGCAGGCGGCATAAGGAAGTGATCTGAGGGAGATGACATATGAAAAAGTATGGCCTGAACTAAGCACTAGGTGCCATATCCAATTCATGTAGCACAGAACTTCATAAGAATAGTGTCGTATACCATACTGCTTGTGCCAATAGGAAGACGTGATACAGAACCAAAACGTGTCGAAAATGTGAGACGATATAAGGAAGTTTAAAATCATGGAACGACTTGGGAAATCACGACTGAAAAAGTGTGAGGACTCATGCTCAGATTCTCGTCTTTCCTGTTCTTTCAGATTCTGAAGATCATACGATCCCTGTAGTAGAATGGCAACTGGTACTAGTTCAGTGTGAGGTTGAATGTCCTGTAGTGGTGGTAACTCTTCGGGTAGTTCTTCAGGATATTCGCCTTCAGATTCATCGAATTCTGATCCAACTTCCTCAAAAACATCAAGATCTTCACTCGTTCCTTGCCCGGTCAACACAAACAATTCATTCCTCATTTCCACATACTCTTCCAACAAAAAAAATTTAATTTCTTCAGGCAGTTTCCCAGAAATCTCATCTTCACAATCTTCAAATACTTCAATCTCTTCAGAATTCTCAAAATCAAAACTTTCTCCAAGTTCAATCAACATTGATAGTTCATCACCATCTTTTATTTCACTGTCGAACTCTTTCAAAGATAATAAATCATCTGATTCTGCCTTCTCTTCTATTTCATGTTTACTTTGTTCGGACTCCTCGAAAACTAAAAAAGTTTCACTTGGCTGGTCTTCCTCCATAAACTCATGTGTCAAGCAAGAATCCTTCATCGTTAAATTATTTTCTTCAACTTCGAACACAATTTCTTCTTCCACACTATCTACATCAATCTTTGGTGGTGACGAATAATCAACTTCTACATCCACATACTTTGACTCAATTTCTTCATTATCATCAAATTTCGATGGTTGATAAAAGTCAATTTCAACAGTCCTCCTCAACAAGTTACCTCCTTTCTCTATTGACAAAACTTCTACTTCCCCTGACAAAGATTCCTCAAATCCTGGCAGAAATTCTTCATCGTCGTCAAATTGTGGTGGTTGATAAAAGTTAACTTCATCAATCCTCCTCAACAAATTACATTCTTCGTTCTCCAACTCGACCTCTTCATCTTCGTTGTCAAACTTTAGTGGTAAGGCTGCGAATGATTCTGTAGGACCGACCTCTTCAAATTCTTTTAACATTGGCTTAACCTCCTCGAGAGTTTTAAGCTCTTCACTTGCCTCATACCTAACCAAGGTTTCAGCACTACCTTCCGATTCTTAGCACTTTCGCCGAAAGGTAATGGATTAGTTGGTTCCTCTTCCTCTTCTGTCTCGTTTTCAGTAGAATCATCCACATCCTCGCTTTCACATTCTTCTACAACAAAGGGTTTCTTTTGGGACTTTGTACATTCAAAACTTCGATGGTCAAACTCCTGATAATGATATCGCTTAACTCGTTCATCAACACTTGCCTTCGTGATTCCATATACAACTGGTTCGTTGACTCTCTTAAAAACATTTTTACTGTAATGAACATCATGATTCTGATTGCTGGAGTTTGTAACCACACCCTTTTCTCGATTCCCTTGACTCAACTTCTGCAATTGTTGATCAATACGAGCTTGATAATTGTAGGGTAAGAAATTTGCTTTCATCATCCTTTTCATCTTATCCCACTTGACAACTTTAGACTTCTTCATTCTCTCTTTGGTTAATTTAGTTTGTTGCCACCAGTCCATGGCTTTTCCTTTCAAACTTGCAGCAACTAACTTCACTTGACGATCCTCAGGAACGTAGTTGAGCTCAAAAACATTTTCAATCGTGGATAACCAGTCCAAGAATTCCTCTGCTTGTAGTCCACCTCGGAATTCTGGAATCTCCGAATCCTTTCTTGATTTCCATGTATAACCAACCTCTTCGATATTCTTGTATCGATTTTGCCCTTGATCGGAATATCGAAAATGAACACGATTACCATAACTTTCCTCTTCAAAATTAGTTGAACTTCGTCGTCGATTCTGAACATCGACTCTTCTATGCCCATGCACGTCCTCTCTACTTCTTTTCTCATGATCATAAGATGGCTCATGCTCGTAACCACGATACGCTCTTCTTTCTTCCTTCTGATAATCACGATTGTCTCGAGCTCCACGATCTCGATTTATTGACAAAGATGATTCTCTTCTTTCTCTATCATAACGTGGCGACACTCTCCGTTGATTTCGATTCATGTCAAACTTCATTCTCTCTACTTTCTCCTTGGCTCGGCTGAAGTTGAACAAGCACTTCTTCTCGGTCCAACAGGCTCGTCTTAGCTATGATTGGCTAAGTCTTGCTCTGATACCAAATGACGCAGCGGATATTACAAAAACAATGTAGATCGTTGAATGTAGCAATCGGTGGAATGGAAGATACTGAAATGCCCGAATTCGTTGATCCGAAGATGCCGAATTCTAGCTATCCCGAACTCGTTGATCGCGCACGATACCGGGTTCAAAGATCTTCAATTCTTCGAGCGTTGATCTAGCACACTAGATTCCGCGAATCGGCTTCTACAATCGTTGAATCGAGCGCACTCGATTATCCGAAAGAGGAGATAGGAGATTACACTCAACTACCAATTTGAATGAAAGCACAAAGCAATCAAAAGAGAATTTTATTCAATATTCAACAACACGAGTTACAAAACGAATTACAAATGACTTAACAGTAGTTACACGATCTAAGTAATTAACGACTTACATAGCTCGTTCACGCGACTTAAAGAAATGTACGCGACTTAAAGAACGCACGCGACTTAACAAATCAAACTCGCGAGTTAAAATGAAGCATGGCAAAGAAATTTCGTGCCTCAGAAATCATTGACAGGGACGCGGAAGATGATCTTAAGGCTATTTAACACTAGAGGGGGGGGGGTGAATAGTGTTTTAAGAATTTCTTTAAAACTTCTTTAATTTAAATTGATTTAACTAACTTAATGCAAATACACAATCACAGATCAAATCACAGAATCACAAACAGATGCAAATATAAATAAAAAGCAAGTAAAGGAAAGAACACACCAGGAATTTTATACTGGTTCGGTGTTACCCTACATCCAGTCCCGCACAACTCGTACGGCTTTCTATTCAATAATAATCTAGATTACAATCCCTCGATTCCAAGGCGACGAGGTACACCCTCCAGATTCTCAGGTCTCTGGGTAGAACCACTTGATTCACAGGACACAAGTTCACCCGATCGATTTTCAAGGACACGATCACACCTTTATAACCCTAAACAAGTTTCTTTGAGTACAAATGTATCTATAACTCTGATAAGCACTGAGATTCTTTGAAGAGAGTGGCAGAGAATCAAACTAGAGATATTCTGGTTTGATTCACTTAAGATTTCGGCAGAATATGGATAGGATGATTAGAAAATAAGATAAGAGAATAAAGAGGAGAGAAAATAAAGAAAGTAGTTACTGGAAAACGTTCATAACAGTCTCTATTTATAGAGAATGAATGGATGTGTCCATTCGAAGAGATTTAAACGAATAGACACTTCTTTTGAAAACAACCTTTGCTATAACGGGAAGCATGTCGACATGACAAGTAAAGAGGATGTCGACATGGTCTAGTAAAAATGATGATTTGCTTTTCTTTGAAAATGATGATTTAAAACATATGCAACTTTATTCAAATGGACTCTTTGTATTTGTATAAGGTATTTAGAAGTAGAAATACTTATGAATATATATATGTATATATACTAAAATATATTTTAAAATCAAGGTAAATAAACTAAAGTAAATATAATATTAAAATAGATTTTGAGGCTAAAATATCAAGGACAATTTTGAAATCAAAATATAACAAAATGATAAATATGATTTTGAGGCTAAAACATTTTTGGAAATACGAACGAAGGTTTTTCTTTTGAAAAGGAATATTTGAAAATCATTTTATGAAACAAGAGATAATTTTGAAAATCATTTTGAATCAAAATTAGTGGATAACAAAATAGGGCTACTATCCGTTCCACTAGATATTTCGTGAGTTCCATCTCACTAGGGTTCCATCCCTTTAACAAGAACGAAGTGGATTCCATTCCACGAGTAAATTGGATAAAAAAGAATGATAGTGCTTTCAAGGAGTTTTAACAAATATCTAACCTAACTATATTATTTGTCTTGAACTCTTGAATATCTTGAATCTCATGAGTCTTCAATCTTGAACTCTTGATCTTTGTCTTCTTTACTGTACAGTCTTCTTTTGTTGATACCTGCATATAGATTTCCTGCACATATATATTTTATAACACTTCTATAGTTGTTGTCATCAAAACCTACTATCCTATGGACTAACAATCATCAGCGACCTAACTATGTCGCTCGCGACTTAAGAAAGGTCGTACGACAATGCTTTCACGCGACTTAAAGATAGCTCGGTATCAACATAGCTCTTCTCGCGACTTATCAAATCAACGAATTACTGGACTTGTTTGCGATCCATCATTAGGTCGGAAAGCTACTGGAATTAGGTCGCGTGAATATTGTCTCTGGAAATTTAGGTCGTGGGTTAGGTCGCGGTGGAATTATATCGCGGGGAAGGATAGGTCGCGGCATGGAATCGGTGTGAAGTTTAGGTCGCGGTGAAGTTAGGTTTAGGTCGTGGATGATGGAACTTTGCGACTTAGGTTTAGTTGTCTCGCGACTTAGGCTTTTAACTCGGTCGGTGGTAGGTCGCAGTTGGATCTGGATTGTAGGTCGGGAAAGATTTTGAGTCGTAGGTCGCGGAGGTTTTAGGTCGCGATTTCTAGTTAGGTCGGGGAATTGTTGAGATAGGTCGAAGAACGACTTAGTGTAAGTCATGGAGTTTGGTAGGTTGTTGAGTAGTGGAGATAGGTCGCATTGATGGTTCAGCTTGCTGTAGTTAAGTCGCTCATCTTCGTCTTCGCCATTGCAGATTGAGATACGTGCTGCATCACGGAGCAACGGTGATGATCGATCGCGACTCAAGGTACGCCTCTTTGACTCCTTCCCCCCTCAAACTCTGCCGCGCTGCATCACAATGTTTGCAATCCATTTCATCACTAGATTTTATTCATAAATACATAGACGACTTGAGAAGAATGATTGCTTCGAGAGAGTGGACATCGAGAGTTCCTAGATTCAACAATAGAAACAAAAGAACAACAAACATTGTCTCCATACTAATTTACAATAATGTTTTTTTGGACTGTTGCCGCTTCCATCATCCTTGTTTTTGAGTCACCAGTAAAAGTTTTAAGAATCGTGGATGGTGGCTACAAATTAGAAATGAGATATCTTTACTGGGCGATGTGTCGAGCGAAGGAATCTATTAAGAAAACGTTGGTGGAAGACAATGTCAAAAATGGTAGGATTTAATAGACAAAAAACGAAAAAGACAATTATATCGACCTCTTCACACGGCAGGTAATTTATTTTATTTTATCGTCATACAAATAGTCAAATACGTTACATTTCAATAATATATTACACTTTTCCATACATGTCATTTTCTTAATTCTATCGTTCAATATGGAAAAGATGCAACAAATGATAGAGTAGTATTAAATGAATTTAACAACGTCGTTGAAAGGATAATGTCAAATATTGTAACACAAATTGAAATTTGAAAAGAGGTTAAACTAACGTATATAATATTTATAAAAATTATCAAACGTTTAAGACATTAGATATTTGACTTATACATCCACAAATGAAAAATATAGAATGAAGGTTGATGTATTTGGTTCTGAAAAAGCGAAAATGGCTGTAAAGACATGTTTTTTCTGCTCAATGGTGGTTAATAATTGGAAGAGATGATGCTTCAAATTTAACACGTTAAGTAATGTATACTTTAAGCCAAACAGTTTCCTCTTCAAACTATGAAAGAATCCAGACTACATTTTCGATGATCTATAACAAATTAAGAAATAGAATAAAAATAGAGAATATAGAAAAATTGGTATATGTGTGTTGCAACATGATAGTAAGAGCAAAAAATTCAAGATACCGCGATACTGAAAACCAGCTGATCGATCTAGACTATATATTCCATGAAAATGATCCACTAGTAGAGTGGACTACTGAAGTTGAACCATCTTTGCTGGACAATGATCCTTGGATAACTATTAAATTGAATGATGCGGTTGCTGCCGTTGATGGTATACGTGCACGAACAACAAGAAGTTAAAGCAATGGAAATAGTAGCGGCTTATCAATGATGTTCACGGTAATGCTGGTGGAAGTGGTTTGAGTTTAACAAGTAACTGTGGTATTGGTACTAATGATGGTAGTGAATCACATAGACCAACTCAAATATAAATATATAATCAAGAAGTAGAGGTGCGAGCAGTAATGCTAACCGAAAGGATAGTAATTTAAACGTTGAACATGGACACCAACATAATTATGAGCACCTAATCCATATATTTCAAATGATTCACCGACCTACAAACGTTATACTTCTAACTATACCGATGGTTATTCCTATCATGAAGTAAACAAAACGTACAGTGATATCTTGAGTGATAAAAAAGTCAAGCTACGTATATAACATAAATGATGAATCTTCATTGTTTGATAATATGATGGTGACATGTATATATTCAGGGCAAATGCAATATGCTTATCCATCATATCATACAACATAAGATGAAGAAAACTATGAAAATAATAATGTTGTATGATATATTATCATCTCTTTATAGACTATATTTTATATTTTATTTACAACGTTTATTACATTTTCATTAAAAATACAAATCTGATTTTGAAACTGAAACCAAAACTTTCGAAATTGACTGAAACCAACTTTTTTTCTCAAATGACCGACACCGAGTTCTCAAAACTTGATTAAAACATGTTTACATTGCAAATATAAACCTATCCTCACTCGGCCACACCATAATTCTTTGCTATCACAAATAATTTCTTTTACATTATTCGAACCGATCCCAATTTACTATGAAGACTTTCCATTTTATCCATTCTTTGTGAAGATTATCATACTTGTATCAGTTTAGGAGGTGAACATACCTTGATTTGAACCGGATTAACCAATATGCCTGTATCAAAGTCTATGAAACGATTTGGCTTCAAGAAACTTCGGTTTAGATTAGGCTGAGATAATAAAGACTTTGTATTATCCTTTTTATTTTTCATCTAGAAAACTGAAAACCAAAATAGTTAAATAAACCAATTGTGTACAGTATATCAAGCTTTCAAATCTCGAACTGACATCTCGGTCTATATATCGGATTGAAATCTATAGATCTCGGACGAGATGAGTGTCAAACAATTAAAAATTATGTTTGAAATCTCGTCTCATACAGGTGCAAAAAAACAATCTCATGTGAGATCTCAGACGAGATGAAGGAGATTTAAAACTCTGCAGTAGATATTGAGCTTATCTTTTGGCTATTGATACAAACTTGAGAAATGAGTTTCATATTAATATAGATACCCTTCTAATGAATAGTTCAAGCAAGTAGAAATACATGTTTACGAACATCCTCTCATTTGTAGGATATAAGAAATTCACCCTACGTACCTCTACTCTCTATTTTGTAGTGCTTTCTTTTTTGTACAATTTGACCGTATAGTCTTGAACAGTCCGCAAGTACTATGTTTCATTGATAACAATATTATTAATCAGTTTCATAAATGTGATGATATCATAGAATTTGTATTTAAAATGTTTTCAACAAGCATCAGCGCATAGATAGCTATCGTTATAATTATGTCACCATAATATGAGTCTATATTATCTGTCATAGACTGCACTGTCTTACCATATATCATAGGCCTAAAGAGGCTTTTCACTAACTTAAGATTCAACCTTGGTTCTATCACAGGGTAATGATCATGCATTATTTGATTGATTCGAAAATAAACACAGCTTAGAAAGAAGAACGAGATAAATATCTTGGATTTTGGCATCATTGGGTAGAAGATTCATTAGCATACTTGTTTCCTCATCCAAAAGAAAGTAACTCATTAGTTCATAGGCAAATGCAGACACATCTTGATTAACTGGTACGGTCACATATCGGGTTAGCAAAACCATTTCCTATCCATATGGGAAAGAACCTTAGATAAGAACTGAAAAGGATCATTTACTTTATTTGAAAATTCAATAAGAGAGGATAAACTGTCACCATCATAAAACAATTGATATATATATATATATATATATATATAATACCATGAATAAGCATTATCATTATCAAAATGGTTTTTAAAATTTAATGTTGTAGCTGTCGAGTAAAAGCAATTAATTCTACCTGGGGAAACAGTGTCCAAAAGGGATTGATTATCAATTTGATTTGAAAATACAATCAAAGATTTAGGTAGATCATGCTCATGAAAACGTAAAAGATTAGAACGGTAGATTCGATCACGGAAGTCTAAAAAAGCTAGCAGATAAAACCATAGTTATGACAGACGCGTCACGGCACACGCCATGGCGCAAGACGTAGTGCGGCACGATGTTTGCATCTTTCTTCCATATGGCGCGGTGCACATTGAAAGACGCAGCGAATGGCGCGCGATGCAAATACAGTGCGCCTTTTCATAATTTTATCGTTTTTACTTCTTTATTTATTTATTTTTCATTTTTCACAATACAAAATAATCTTCAAACGATAGTTGAATGCATTATATATTTTTTATACAATGATATGATTACACTTCAAAATAATCTTCAACAAACTTTGAACTACTTGTTCATGTTATTGTCGCACCAGACTACGTTGGGCATTTGAACCGAGATCTCCAAATCCGAACCGGACTTGAACCCAATGGGTTCTGGGTCAGGTCTAGTTGATGAAAAATAACATGAAAACCGATCTGACTTGGAAGATTAAACAAAAAACGAGAAAATATATGTATTTTTAGTATTATTATCTAATCGGACCCGAAAACAAATCGAATCTAGGGTCGGGTCAAGGTTTTAAATATACAAATTAAACTCGATTAAACCCAGCCCAACTAGAATTGAGATCCGCTGGGTCAGGTCCAGATCCGACCCGATGTGTTTAATTACTACTTTTGCACCGAACAAACAACCTCGAATGGTCGCATTCTCCAAATGAATCTTGAACAAACTTCAAACTATATGTTCTAATTATTGTTCTATCGAACAAATAACTCAAATAGATGCTTTTTTCAAATCAATCTCCAACGAAATTCGAACGACATGTTTCTCTTATGATCACGCTGAATAAATTATTAGTCAATATAAGACAAATGAGAAATATGTCGAAGCTTATAAATTTGATGATGCAGATATTGACTTAGAAAATATGATTACTTAATCAAATTCAGATTTCTAGTTTATCGGAAATATGTACAATTATCTTGGATTTTGATTTTTGAATACTATTATGCTTGAAATTCTATGCTTATGATATTACATTTGATGTTGTTTTTTGTAAAATGTTTAAAAAATCTTTATTACATATATGTTTTAGTAAAAAAATAATATAAATTATATTAAACTTATTAAATTAATTATTATATATGTTAAATTTATAAAAAAATTCTAAGCATGCGCAGTAAATTAAAAAGGCATGCGCCATTTGCCGCGTCGTGTACCAAGACTCCACTGAGGCTTTGCACCTTTTTGCGCCGTGCGCCATTAATAACCATGGATAAATTCATAACTTCGGTATGCTTCAGGGAGACTGAGAATAAAATCTTCAAACCTAGCTTGCCACACATGCTTAGAGAATTCCAATTGCATTCTGAAATCATTGGATATTTTGCTCTTGCTGTTGCATTATTATAGTATAACTTCCGTAACATGGGATAGGCTTCGCTCATTCTCGTATGTGCTATTCGTCTATCGATAAGTAAACTGGTTGATTCTAGCAACTTACGATTAGAAAGAAGAAAATCCAACATGACTGAAGTAATGTTTAAAGCTTTAGACTATAGACCATTCAAAATAGTACACAAACCACAAATTTCCTTAATTGTTACGAGCGTTACGGCACGCGCTTCGTGCGTGATAAAGGCACCTGAATTATTTTTGTACAAATTGTATTTGTTTAATATGTTTAAAATGAAATGTTTTTCACAAGTATTTAGTCGTATGTTTGTATTGAATCATACGTAGTTAATTTGAATTTTTATTTCTAAGTTGCAATATCTAATTTTTTGTTCGTTTAAAATTTTATCTATATTATTAATTTATTAAAAACAAATTTGTAGAGTAGTTAATTTGTTAGATCCTATATCTAAGTAATATGAAGACTTGGTAAATATTTATAGAGGAAAATTTGAATATGTAAAGGAAGCTTAATTGTCAGATCCTATTTTTGAGTTATACCAAATCTTGATAATATCTGTAGAAAGATATTTTTGGTATTTCATGCTGACATCAAAAAGAGTGACATCAAATGTGTTATAAACTTTAATAAAGAAATACATATAAGGACAATTTCGGAAGTTCGCGGTCGGATCAAAAAATTGCGCTTCCAAGCCAACTATTAATAAAGATATTGAAGTGATCAGTCTCAATAAGCTAATAAACTAAAACGATGGAAATCCAGAGATGGTGTCAAATAGCACCTTCTAACTCATGAAGTTTGACATTAACCGAATGGCAGCTAGCAGCATTTATGCACCACTTATGAGGAGGACCAATCATTGAAAGATTCAATCTCAATGGTAGTAAGGCCAGACTAAATTTACATTCAACGTAAGCATGAGTCACTTTGTAATGACTATTATTCTTTTTTTCCTTTGAATAATTGGGCTTTCTTTACCTGCTAGAGAAATAAAATCTTCCTCAATTAGAAAACGAATCAAAGTCTACCTTCTGACTTCTTATTAGATGCCCCAAGCTTTGCATGCTCTCGTACTGCATCATCAGATGTTGAATCGACGTAGATATACTCTTCACTTCATGATCATCATCAAAAATGTTTTTCGAAAACAAGTGAGCAAACACATATGACCGTTTCGATAGTACGAATCTGCTGACAATGTACATCTAAACCTATTACTTCATCTGCATCTAAACCACAATGCTTCTCCTTCAAATAAACCTTGGGCTGGTTGGAGTAGATTACCATAACTATCGGTTGTTGGCTTTTTTACAAAAGTGGATAACATTGAGAAAACCAATTTTCACTAGAAAAATTCATTATGTAATCTTCGATCTGACGTTGAATATGGTATAGATAAGATCTGACTTTCGCACGATTAAAGGGAGTAGAACAAGAATGAGAAAGAATATGTTTATTACGTATATAATATTGGTTATTCCTTCAAGAATGCCTTGATATTTTTGTTATATCCATAAACAGACGATTTTGGTACTTGACCAACCGTGCTCTACGAATAATTCCTACAACTTCAGGAGAGAAAAAAACACTTGCATATTATAGAGATGGTGTGATTTGATTTTTTTTTGTTCTTATTTTTTATCCTTCAACGGAGTCTTACGAGAAAAATACGCAATTTAGAATATAAAAAAAACCAAATTATTGAAATAAGGTTACGCTAAGTGAATGTAAAGTTTGAAGATAGAACAATTTCTTCTGTCGTGTATCCTCTATTGATCCAGCCTCCAGCACTATAAGCATTTTTTGCTAGACCAATTGGAATAGGTATGACCATAGGTTTAACCATCACCCAAGATTATAACAACATAAACAACCTGAACCTAAAAAAGATAACCTCTTTCGATCGGCTCCCTAAGCAGCTAAACCAAAATAGTCAAGTAAACCAATAAAATGCTGGACATCGAAGAACAAAACAAATTATTAAAAAGTTTATGTTTTATCTTTTATTTTTATTGTCAGTGTTGTCAAAATGCACGTAATAGTGCGCTAAAGCGCAAAAAATACTGAAGCGCAAGCTATGCCTTTTTTAACCTGCAAATGCGCACTTGTCATAAAAAAAAACATCAGAAAAGCGTGCTTTTTCCATAAAGCGTAGGGGGAAAAAAAAACCTCACAACGCAAAAAAAAAAGTGCGTTTTTTTTATCTACAAAATAATGTGCCCAAACTCAACCCAATTTGTGTACAAAAAAAGTGCGTTTAGGTTTGCACAAAAATAATGCATGCTATAGTGCATATCACAAAATAAGGCAAAGGGCAAGCCTAGCGCTTTTTTATGTTTTTTTTCCAGTTGACCACTTTGTTCATGGTACATGCTGCATTTATTGTGACATAAATTCATAAAACTTCATGCACATGAGAACATATCTGAATAGTGATACTTGATTGTTAATATATATTTTTTCTAAGTTAATGAACTATTTTTTAATTATTAATCCGGTTTAATACATAAACAACCTAATCAAACTGGTTTATCTCGATTTGGTTCTTGATTGGTTCTAAAATTATTTGGTCCAGGCTTGGCTTTTATTTCACTTTTGATTTTGAAAATTTTTGTATCAATTCAGATCGAACCAACCTATTGCTTACCTCTAGTTGAACTTGTATGTCGTCCACCGCGTCTTCATCGGGATTGATCGCTGATTTTGATGTATTTTTCTGTTATCAATTATGTATAACATTTGTTTTATTTTACACATGCATTGTACGCCTCCATAGCTCATTATAGTACATGACACTCTAGTTTGTGACATTTTTGAAAATTAAAATCAGAAGTTTTTTCTTCTAGAAACGGAGAAGAGTAGAAGTGGTGAATAAGAGATTAGATGAATGATTTATATGACAGTTAAGATTCATATTTTTTGACGAAATTTCTAGTTAGTGTTTGAAACATCCTCGTCGTTTGTATCATCGGACGCCAACAATTCAAATTTCTACTTTTGAGAGAGGCATTTATTTTTGTTTCCAAGTCAAACACGTGTACTACATACACTTTATAATTTTGATAACTTGATTAAACCAGCAAGTGTATTGTATCAGATAACATAAATCTTTATAGTTTTGATAGTGAAACGAAATATTTTTGTATGTTAGTTGGGTTTTCTATTAAATTATGGAAATTTCATCAAAATACAATTTTTTTGGGTAACTTTGATATCAAATGTATCATCCATTTTTGATTGGCTTAAGACACACGGCTCTTTAAAAGATTTTGGTGTAACTTTGATACAATTTTTTTGGGTAACTTTGATATCAAATGTCAGAACACAACAAACTGTCCTTTAAATTGATCTTGTTATAGTTATTGTGCAAGGGTATAATATTCAAAATTGGCAACATTGTTTAATCTTTGAACGGAATTATACAGATCACTTTTGCTTCAAATAATAATTCAAAGCTATTTAGTAATTGTATTTTTCTTGAGTCAGCAAAATTATATGCCAAAAAACTAACACTGCACCAGGTTTGTTCAGTGTGTTTTGGCATCACTATTTAAGTCTTTGGGGATGTATATAGTTAATTTCTCCCTGCATCATCAAGTAATGTTTTAATATTCTAAGTTCCTGTTTTTTTTTCATCTCATTTTCAGTATGTATTTTTTTACCCTGTGATGATCATCAGTTTGAAACTCATACTGAATAGTTTGTACTTATCCATCTTCACAACTGTACTCATACCTTTTCACATGGTTGCAAACTTTAAAAACACATTGTTAACACCTTCAAGAATGAAGTTGTAGCCTTTGATTAGCAGGGTTGAAAATCATTGTCTATCAGATATGTGTAAAGAAATATATTGGTCAAACAGTTATATTAGGTTTATGGCAAAAAAATAAGGTTAGTTTGTGTCTCATATATGCTCCGAAATTTACTACCAGGTGATGTCTGAGCTTGAGCAGCCTATTCTCAAAGAACTTGGAGGTACCATAGCTGGGCGGAAAGGTATCATTTGTGAGAGTGTCTGCACAGAATTCAAAGAGCTTGTTTTAATGTGTGGAGGGCCTAATGAGAAATCACGTGCAGATCTTTTGATAAAGCACCTTTCGTGAGTTTCTTCTACGGCTGTTAGTTTTTTAGATTTAAAGATTTGTATCATTTGTAAAAAAAAGAAAAAAAGAAAAAAAGAAAAAAAAACCTGCACAGTTTGCTTGTTTTCTGTTTTTACTGTCTGTTCCATTGTTAAGTAGTAAAGGTACCCTTGACTTAGCCTAGGGGATCCCAAGCTCTTCCCAGAATATCATACTGAACATAACATCCACTGTGTAATTGCATGTTCATTTCGTCTATGATAGTGATGCATCTGCCATGGAAGTTGCTGTAACCACAATATTTTAAATGCCAAATTTTAATGTTGTATGAAGGGCAATCATCTAGGAAGGCAGTTGCTTAAATTTGGAATGCAGGAGGTTTAGTTGTATGAGTATCTTAAAGCTCTTTTCTTTCTATTCAGCGAACACAAATTTCAAAATCATCTTCTGTTTCTAACTATCTATTGCTTTGCAGAGTTGTACAAGACAGTCCATCAGAACGTATAGCAGCTCTTCCGACAACCAGGAAGATTGCTTCGAAGAATAAGATTGTATTTGGAACTGGCGATTATTGGCGTGCTCCTACATTAACTGCAAATATGGGATTTGTAAGAGCTGTTGCACAAACTGGTATGTCTTTGTTCACAATTGAACATAGACCCCGTGCGCTAATAGGTGACTAGATCTATGTATTATTTGCTTTTGCAGTATTTGAGTAAGTGTATTGCAAAAATTTTCAAAGACCAAACCCCAAATTAATGATATGATGGAGAAATTAAGTATGACAAAAAATAATGCCTTAGCACAAACTGACTTAATTTTTTTTCCAAATAATAAAAACATGAGTTATGAACTCATAAAAATAGCAACAAGTTATACCCTCCTTCCACAATTTGGTGCACTAAGACATCTTTGCAAAATTTTCACAAAGAACAACCCTGAATTAATGATATTATGAAAAAATAAAGCAAGATAAACTATGATGCCTTGCACAAACTGGCTTAAGTGTTCTTTCCAATTAATAAAATAAAGTTATGAACTCATAAAGGAACAAATGAACTACTCATTTGGATTGACATTTTATACTTTCAAGCATAATATAGCAACAAGTTATCCCCCCCAACTTTCACAATTTGGTACACTAATGATGGAACTATGTATTATTAACAAAATATTTAACATAGCATGGGAAGTAATTAAGCCTGTTGTTTGTCATGAAGAGCTTTTTTCAAACCACAAATGTTATCTCATCATTTCCAGAAACAATCATGTTCCTTGGCAAGTTAACAAGAATATGATTGGAGGAATCAAATGTTTGAGGATTTAAGTTGGAGAATAGGGTTAACAGTAAAATCGATAGTAATTTTATTTTTTGAAAGTGATTAATTGATGACAATGAGATTTGATCTCAAAATCTCTAGACAAGCAATCTAGAACCATACCATTGTCCAATAGGAGACATTAAATGTTATTATTTATTTAATCGTGTCATTGTGTTGATTTATTTTGTTTATGACTATTGGAAATTTTATTCATTAAAAGTCGGTCGCCTATTAAACAAGCGTCTGACCATTCTGTATTTTCAAGCCATTCAGCCCATAACATCGAAGGCTGAACACACGGAGATGCTCTAGCTAATTGACTTTTTGAGTACCTCTAGCCTCAGTGGCCTGCAGCAAGTATGAAGGATGCTTTCATTAATCAATCATTTTACTTTAAATTAATAATATATGGTGGGACCTCACTTGTTTAATATTCATAGAAAAATAAAATTGCCCAATCGTGGTGGGGGCTGCACATATGAGTCACTCAAGTATTTTTCAATTTTTTCAATAATAGTTGTAATACGTTTGGTGTCAGTGTGGACTACCAAAAATGTTTCTAGGTAGATATTATCAAATCCCTTAAAAATAGAATCTAGGACAAATTTTCAAAATGGGCTAATTTTCGAATCAATTTCGCGAACGGCGTTGGTTTTGAAACTTATTACCAAACATGGTTAGTTTCTGTCCAGTCAGCATCCCAGTCAGCTTTTTTCCAACTGCCATGAAAAAGCGCAACTCTTAGTGGCGCAAATGAGGTTTTGAGTTTTTTTAGAAAGCGCAACTCTTAGTTGCACCGAGGGGATTTTCAATTTTTTTACGGTGCGCAACTAAGAGTTGCAGCGATGAGATTTTGATTTTTTTTACGTTGCGCAACTGTTAGATGCGCATAACCGATACAATAAGCAGGCGCAACTCATAGTTGCGCCTGCTATAGTGTCGAGCAGGCGCAACTATGAGTTGCGCCTGCACAGGTTGCTGCTGTTAAAATAGAGGCATCATCAACCCTACACTGCATTCCACAAAAACATTTCCCAACCTTCAACCCTTCTTCCATGTCCGAACCCACCAGCTTCAAACCCAAATTTTAGTCAATTACCATCAATTTATCACAAAATTTTCAAATTTCTTCTTCATTCTTCGATTAAACCAAAGCAACAACAATGGAAGCGGGATCCTCTTCAACACAAATAGATTTTGGTAATTTCTAAACCCTAGTTTTTTGATTAATTTATAATTTGCTTATTATTTGGTTGTATTTGCTAGAAATATTGTCAAATAGCTTGTTGTACATCTTAGTAATCCAATTTGAAGCGTTGAATCACTAATTGGTTGTAAACGATTTGTAAAAATCAGTTTTTTGCATGAACTTTGAAGAACCAGAAAGCGGACCAGTAGACGGTAGCGTGCTTTATATGCAGGATAATCACCACTCTAATTTTGAAGAGTTAATGAGGGTAAAATTATTTGTTTTGTAATTATAGTAAAATTTTGCAAGCTATGTCGCATTTTGAATTAAATATATGTCGGATTCTCAAATTGAGCTTCAGGAACTGTTTCAAACTGAGTTTCAGGAACAAATTCATTTTCAGCTTCCATCCGTTCAACATATTGCACCAATACTTCATCTGGAATCTCCCAATTATTCCATATAAATTAGTGGTAATGTAAGTGTGTGTGTGAAGAGATTGTCGTAGCTTTGGTTTAATCGAAGAATGAAAAAGAAATTTACAAACTTTATGATAATATTATGCAAATTGACTAAAAATTAGATGTGGGGATGTTGGGTTCGACCATGAAGAAGATGAGGGAGGTTGGGAAATGTTTTCGGATAATGAAGGGAAGGGTTGCTGCTGTTTCTGTTTTAACAGCAGCAACCTAGGCGCAACTCACAGTCGCGTCTAGACGAGGCGCAACTGTGAGTTGCGCCTGCTTATTGCAAAGCTTGCATGAAACGTTTAGATGCGCACAGTTATAAAAAATTTGTGCGCATCTAAAAGTAGCGCACCGTAGAAAAGTTGAAAATCCCCACGGCGCAACTAAGAGTTGCGCTTTCTAAAAAAAACTCAAAACCCCATTTGCGCCACTAAGAGTTGCGCTTTTTCATGGCAGTTGGAAAAAAGCTGACTGGGCAGAAACTAGCTCTGTTTGGTAATAAGTTTCAAAACCAACGCCGATCGCGAAATTGATTCGAAAATTAGTCCATTTTGAAAATTTGTCCTAGAATCTAATATATAAACTCACTATACAAATTCAAAATCTTCCTCTATAACTATTAACATACCTTAACATTAAATAATTTCTTTTTATAAATTCAAAACGTACCTATACGGATTATCAAATTTTAACCACTTTAAAAATACGATCTAACAGATAAACTTCATTTACAAATTCATTTTTTTTATTGATTAATAATAAAAATAAAATTTCAAACCGCAAAAAAATTAAATATTCGAACTTAGAAATAAAAATTCAAACAAACTACACATGATTTCAATGCAAAATATGATTAAATATTTGTACTTTTTTGACTGTATTGAAACATATATAATTTATAATAAAAAACGACTTATGCGCGAAGCGCGTGCCGTAAGACTCGTAATAATAGTTGTAATACCTTTGATGTCACACTTTTGGTGTCAGTGTAAACTACCAAAAGCGCCCTCTAAAGATATCATTAAATCCTAATATAACTTAAAAATATGATCTAACAAATAAACTTCCTTTACAATTTCAAAACGCTCATCTACAAATATTATCAAATCTTAACATCGTTTAAAATTAGAATCTAACAAATAAACTTCCTTTACAGATTCGTTCTTTATTAACTAATAATATATAATTCAAACTAACAAAAATTAATAATAATAATAAATATTGCAACTTAGAAATAAAAAATTCAAACGGATTACACATGATTTCAATGTAGAAATATAGCAAAATATTTGCGAAATTCATTTTCTCTTAAATATATTAAACATATATAATTTGTTAAAAAACAATTCACGTGTAAAGCGCATGCCGAAACGTTCGTTTTCATAACCTTTTTGTATAAACCACATGTTGGTGCATGCTCTCTAGGATTGATATTAAGGTTTGTATCTGTTTATTGATGGTTTGTTAACATATTTTCTTAGGATATGTTGGAGAAATATTTGGTTGGATAAATGAGTGATTATTTATTTAGCGCATTAACTCTGTTGGACGCTCCAATAACCGGTTGATTCTTTACAATATTCTGTATTAAAAAAATAATAATAATCAAATGTTGCGAAAACAAAGTTAAGTTCTATTTTTCCCTGCAATATCTGAGTAGAGTACTTGGGTTCAATATACAAACCATTTTTTACCCGACCATTTTTTACAACAATTTTGTTTACAAAACCAAAAAACAAAGTATTATGGGGTAAAAAAGAAGCAGTTTTATCTTCTGCGTGGCAAATAATTTAACAAGGCAATCTATTGGGAGTAAACCATCAGAAAAAAGACGGATGCTTCACTGCAACCGGGAATAAAGGACCTGAAGTATACCAATTTGTGCGTGGAAGGTGGATATTAGGGTGGTGATGGATGGTATAAGTGATGAGATTATGATAATGTGATTTCACCTGTTTAGTACCGGTCAGGGAGCAAAATTAAGAACCTTGTTTGCCCTATCCTTCAAAAATCATTTTGCTTTATTCCTGAAAGATCATGGACATCGTTGCTATTGATAAGTAGTTTTTTTAAATATTTTTTGAATCATGTTTGTTTGCTGATTTTACCTGTTAGAGCATCTACAGTAGTAACGGTCCGATAGAATATGGGGGAAATCGCCGCAATGTTATCGATTTGAGCGTGGAAATGAAATAAGTGGGGATTTCCCCATTTTGTTTTAAAAAACGTGAACCAAAGAGGTTTCTTAAAATCCAATTAATTACATAATGGGTTATATAAACGGTTTTAGAAAAACCGTTTATAAATGTTAAAAACATAAAAAATAAAAAGAGCCTTTTTCTTTCATTTACTGTTAGAGAAGTGGGAGGAATCAATGTTTTTATTTCATCTCCTCCCCAAAAAACGCCTCTCCTCCTAATAGATGATCTTAGAGGGATAAAGTAAAATAGTTTAATATATAACGGGTCTAGTTTTATATTAGTAAACCCTGAATTTATTTGTTTTATTTTTATGACATCCTGTGAAATTCATACGATATATGGTTTTCGTTAGACAATGCAACTTAATACAAAGTGCATGCAAATTTAACGCAATTGCAGTTCGGTTATAATACAACGCAATACATAATTAAATAGGTACTACCATAGAACCGTACGTTGTATAATTTTTAAATGGGTTTATGGTAAATTTTCATCGGTTTCAACTGAACATACCAATCCACACGCATGTGCTAAAAACAGCAACCTTTAAGTCAGTAATTTTTCTTCTTCTGAATTTGAAATTATCAACCACCAATTTACACTTGTTATAACACACAGGTTAAATAATATACGCAAATTGCAAATATTCCTTTAGATTTACAGACTGAACAAAAGGTGTACAAACGTTTTCATTGTCTAAAAGGTGTACCAAATCACATATTACCGTTTACTGTAACTATGTGTTTTGGCAAAGGAATCTTGAAACTGACCTTCTAAATAATTAATGGTTCATAGGCCTAAAGCGATACTAACGTTTGTGGACTTTTCAAGGCAATAATGATAAACAAATACGTTGAAGTTGAGCAAGTATTTTGATGGAGAAATTAAATATGAGTTTAGTTGAAATACAGAGGAAACGTGTATCTACAATGAATAGATAAATATACTTTAAATAGTTTTAATGCTAGAAGTAAAGACGCTACTGATCGGTAATGATATACTTAAAGTTGAAATTAGTTAAAGTTTGGTTGTTCAATTCTAGATGAAGGATTTGAAAGAGGTGTTCTTTATGCTCCGTATAAGAAGATGTTGGGGGTGTCCCACCCAAACTAAATGATAACCAATGAATGATAGTTAACAACAATCTCAAGTATATGCGAAATACCGGAGAATTGTTTATGGAAATAACAAACTCCTTATGAAGGACTGTTTGAACTCAAAAAATCAAAATTGAACAAGTGTTTTGATAGAAATATTTAATGGTTTGATTATCAATCAAAATAGAGGAAGCATGTGCTTATAAGAAAGAAAGTTAAAAAAGTACTTAGATATTTCTAAACCATAAGTAAACAACACACCGTTAATTGTTAACGATGTACTTGCGTTAAAATCAGCTTTAGTTGTTGTTAACCCGCCTTTTGGCAAGGCCGTAGACAGACGGATTTAACTAAATCGACTACTCGTTTGTTGAGATTGGAATACGATGGGTTTGAGTCAACTGGATGGATAGACGATCAATCATGGATGATAAATATGATTACGAAGTCGGGATTCGGCATAACATGGGTCGGTCATGAGCGTTCAGTCATTGGAGTTCGGCCATGTGGGTCCGTCGTTCGGGGTCGGTGCAATTTGATTGCATCGACAATAGGTGGTTCAGTCTGGTTGGGAGGTGGTTTGGTTGAAGTGGCTCGGGTTCGGCATGGAATTATACTCGAGTGAGCATCTTGGATCGGATCGGCATGGAAGGGACTGGGCTGGGTCGGCTATGATGAAAGAACATCTTTGGGTCGGCATTCTATTCTGGGGTCAGTATACATATGTGGTTCGGCATAATGTAGTGGTTCGATATGTCTGTGTGGGTCGGTATTAGATGGTAGTGTGGTTGGAGTAGGATAGCTTCTATGGAAGGTCATGGATGGGTCGGCCTTGGTGGGTCGTCACGAGTTGTTCGGTCAAGGGAGACATGCCAAAGTGGATCGGTATATGTGGATCGGTACATATGGGCCGGCATATATGAATCGATATGTATGGATCAGCCATGTGTGGATCGGCCAAGATAGTTAGGTTGAGGTGGTTCGGCAATGTTGGGTCAGACTCAGTGGATCGGTCACATAAGGTTGGTCAGGGAAGATGAGACGAAGTGGCTCGATATGGATGGGTTCGGCCTCAAGGAAATTGAAACTGAAACGTGTGGGTTGGCCCTAAGTGGTTCGGCCGCAGTGGGTCGGTCGGCATAGCAGGAAGTTGATCAAGTTGCTTCGAGCACGATTGAGGTCTACTTCGAGTCAGCATCCAAGGGATTCAGGGTCGGCATATGTGGGTCGGTGGTTGTGGATCTGCTTGCCTGGGTCGGTCAACTTGATTTAACACTTGTGGGCCGAGCTACTTTGGTCATGAGCCTCCACAGGGGAACCAGCCTATCTTCGTCAATAAATACAACATGTGCGGCTTCAGAAAATGAGATCTTCATTCTGTTTCCCTTCTTCTTCATCAAGGCTACTCTGCCATTATTGTTGTAAAAACTCCGGATTGTAACTGTAATTGATTTTCATATCAATAAAAAGGAAATTTCTGGAGTGGACGTAGGCCAGAGTCAGCCGAACCACTATAAATCTTTTGTTATTACTGCTTTTTTCTTCAATTTTAACTGTTCATATTTATACTCTCTACATACACTCTATCTTCGACTTGTGACTGTGATTTGGTGCTTTCATCTGGATTTGAGTGTTAGTGACCAATTTTGGCACGAACATTTTGGTGCTTTCACCGAGAAAGCTAGCACTCAGGGATTCTGAAGCTTGGTTTTTGGATGTAAAGGCTTAGGAACCCGGATTTTGGAAAGCAATGGTTAAGCCATCGACAAGGAGACAAGTGACAGAAAGGAGCAATCAAGAGGGAAGTCAAGAGGCCTCTTCTGGAGCCGGAGCAGATCAGGCATCCATCTACATCACTAGGGACGAGATGCGGATCATGATGGATTCCATGCAGGAGCAACTGATGAAAAGGCAAGAGGAAATGATGCAGACCCTTCTTAGACAATTTGGACAGGCAGGAACAACAGGAGCTGTAGGAGCCCAGGTCCATGGAAATGGATCAGGACTCAACAGGCAAGCATATGGAGTGGTTCAACATGTGGCAGCCCCCAACCAGCGAACAACTGTCAATCCGGATGGACCTAGATTCGGGGGCACACCACCAGGTAATGCTGGACCAATCCATGGAGGGATACCAGATGACGCTGCGCAGCCCGGCGCCAACATGAATACAAGAGTACATGACGAGGAGTATGTGTCAGAATTTCCTCGTGGACTTGGAGGGCGGTTAGGAAATGTGGATGGGGGGCAACCCTTGGTAGGTAACACTGGATTAGCTGACATTATCGGGCGAACTATTCGCTCTGACAAATAGAGATTTGGAGGGAGTAAACAAAAGTCCGTTTAGCCGTAACATCAGGATGGCTAGGAATCCACTCGATTTTAAGCTGCCCACTCTGGAAGTATACAACGGTAAGACGGATCCCACTGACCACTTGATGAGGTACACAAGGCATCTAGAAGTGCTCGGGGGCATCAGAGGAGGTTATGGCCCGGTGTTTTTACCTGTACTTGATCGATATAGCTGCTATATGGTTTAGACAGCTGGAGGATGGATCAATTGGAACATGGACATAATTGGTGGACAAGTTTTTGAAACAGTTTCGAGTTCACATCAAAAGGCCAAAGAATGTGATGACACTGACGTCGGTGAAGCAGAAGACGGGAGGATCGCTTAGGACATTTTTAACTCGGTTGAATGCAGCAATGGATTGACCGGATCCATCAATGGTTCTGATGGCGGCAGTATCAAGAGTCGGAGATAATTCGGATTTCAAAGTATCGTTGATACGTGATCCACCAATGGATCTTGGGAAATTCTTTCACGAAGCTAAGAAATTTCTTCGACAAGAGGATGCATGTTTGGATATGAGGTCAAAGGAAGTAAACGTGGTTAAGGATGGAGAACCATCCGGTGAAAGCTCGGGTAAAGATAAGGATAAAGGGAAGAGGAAGCGTTGGGGAGAATCAAAATTCTCCACTTACACAGGACTGAATGAGACATTGGAACATATATACTTGGATACTCGGGATCGCCTTTCTTATCGAAGGCCGATAAGGAGGGAACCCTCAGAACGCGAAAGGACATCGGGAAGGCACTGTCTCTTTCATGACCTAGACGGGCATGATACTAACAGCTGCAGGCATCTAAAGGATATAATCGAGGAGCATGTAAGGAATGGTCAGTCAGCAATATGTCGAAACTCGGAATGCGACGGTGGAACAGGAGCAGCCACCGCCTACCTTGAACGACGATAGCGCGAGGCCCAAGAATGGTGATCGGTTGGTCATCAACTAATCGTGATGGTTTGGAATAAGTAAGAAACTCTAGGTAGGCGGCTAAGTCACTTACTCATGTACGGGGACGGAGACAACCCCTATGCATGCTCTGAGATGATGATAACCGTGACGCTTTGGTTTGTGAAATCTGTTTTTTCCTTTCGGCCTGGACACTTGCTTTTTCTGATTTGGTTTTGGAGTTTGGTTTGAACTCCTGGTTTTGTTTGTTTTCTGATTTGGGTTCTGGTTTGGACGTTTGTTTTTTGGTTTGGATTTTTGATATGGATTTTTGATTTTCTGGTTTGATTTGGATTTCGATTGGATTTTCCTCTGGTTTTTGGCCAAAAGGTCGTCGAGTATGGACTATGCTCGGCAAGGGTCCGGAGAGACCAGGATTCAGCCTAGGACTCAGGCCCCATATTATCTATCACTTGTTATTTCAGGTCGTCAAGCATGGACTATGGTCGGCAAGGGTCCAGAGAGATCAGGATTCGGCCTAGGACTTAGGCCCCATATAGTCTATCACTTGCTATTTTAGGTCGTCGGGTATGGACTATGCCCGGCAAGGGTCCGTAGCGACCAGGATTCGACTTAGGACTTAAGCCATGGCATTACTCAACGTTTAGGGACACTGAACCAAGAACACTAAGGCATTGCTTAATACATGTCACCGAGTATGGATTATGCTTGGCAAGAACCCGGAGAGGTTACAGATTTGGATAATGGCTATGAACAACTAAGGATTTGGGCATGGACTCAGAGCAGTCCCGGATTTGAATATCGACCCGGAGAGGTCTTGGATTCAGTTATTGGCTATTGGATATGGATGGATTAGAACCCGGCTATCGGATTCAGATTTCGGATTTGGAATTGGACCCGGCAAGGTCCTCGGTCTGGATTACAGGACCCGGAGAGGTCCCAGACTCGGGTAAAATGATCCGGAGAGATCATGGATTCGGTTAACGGAATTGGAATGAATTCGGAATTGGATATCGACTCGGAGAAGTCGCGGATTTGGACAAGGATATGGCTACAACACTTGGATAAAGTGGCTTGGCAATGAATTGGGTCACGATTCGGATGATACGGCTATGGATGGAATTGCTTGACAATGAATAGAACATGGATTTCAAATATCGGATTTGAGGCTATTCAAAACACACCTTCCAATAGCAAGACATGTTTTGGGAGGCAAATGTTAACCCGCCTTTTGGCAAGGCCGCAGACAGACGGATTTAACTAAATCGGCTACTCGTTTGTCGAGACTGGAATACGATGGGTTTGAGTCAACTGGATGGATAGACGATCAATCACGGATGATAAGTATGATTACGAAGCCGAGGTTCGGCATAACATGGGTCGGTCATGAGCGTTCGGTCATGTGGGTCAGTCGTTTCGGGTCGGTGCAATTTGATTGGATCGACAATAGGTGGTTCGGTCTGGTTGGGAGGTGGTTTGGTTGAAGTGGCTCGGGTTCGGCATGGAATTATACTCGAGTCAGCATCTTGGATCGGATCGGCATGGAAGGGACTGGGCTGGGTCGGCTATGATGAAAGAACATCTTTGAGTCGACATTCTATTCTGGGGTCGGTATACATATGTGGTTCAACATAATGTAGTGGTTCGACATGTATATGTGGGTCGGTATTAGATGGTAGTGTGGTTGGAGTAGGATAGCTCCTATGGAAGGTCATGGATGGGTCGGCCTTGGTGGGTCGTCACGAGTTGTTCGGTCAAGGGAGACAGGCCAAAGTGGATCGGTATATGTGGATCGGTACATATGGGTCGGTATACATGGACCGGTATGTATGGATCGGCTATGTGTGGATCGACCAAGATAGTTAGGTTGAGGTGGTTCGGCAATGTTGGGTCAGACTCAGTGGGCCGGTCACATAAGGTTGGTCAGGGAAGATGAGACGAAGTGGCTCGGTATGGATGGGTTCGGCCTCAAGGGAATTGGAACGTGTGGGTCGGCCCTAAGCGGTTCGGCCACAGTGGGTCGGTCGGCATAGCAGGAAGTTGATCAAGTTGCTTCGAGCAAGATTGAGGTCTACTCCGAGTCAGCATCCAGAGGATTCAGGGTCGGCATATGTGGGTCGGTGGTTGTGGATCGGCTTGCCTGGGTCGGTCAGTTTGAATTAACACTTGTAGGCCGAGCTACTTTGGTCATGGGCCTGCACAGGGGAACCAACCTATGTTCGTCTATAAATATAACATGTGGGGCTTCAGAAAATGGGATCTTCATTCTGTTTCCCTTCTTCTTCTTCATCAAGGCTACTCTGCCATTATTGTTTTAAAAACTCTGGATTGTAACTATAATCGATTCTCATATCAATAAAAAGGAAATTTATGGAGTGGACGTAGGCCAGAGTTAGCCGAACCACTATAAATCCTCTGTTATTACTACTTTCTTTTTAATTTTAACTGTTCTTCATATTTATACTCTCTACATACACTCTATCTTCGACTTGTGACTGTGATTTGGTGCTTTCATCTGAATTTGGGTGTTAGTACCAATTTTGGCGCGAACAGTTGTAATGCTGGACATTGGATTTATAAATGATGTCTTTTATAGGAGGTATAAAAGTTGTTGGAAATGTCTCAAACGATATACAAGGATACCTTATTAAAATGTTTAATACAAAACACGTGAATTGATTCCTTATGCATTAGCAATAAAAATTATCATACATGTCATGTTATCCATGATATCATGATTTGTTTATTTATTTGATACGTGAAGCAAATATCAAATCCAAATTAATATTATTAAATGGTTGTTTGAAGTGTTATGGTGTATTTATGAAATTCAAGAGAATTGTTTATAGACACAACAAACTTCTTATAAGGAAGTGTTTAGACTCAAATTTTCATAAGCGATATTGAGTATAATATGTCAATAATAAATTCAAGTTAAGAATATTTACTTTGGAAATGCTCCAAATGAAAGACTGTGGGTGATTCAATGAAAAATGCCATGTACATTGCCTTGAATAGCGTCGCAATAAAATCAATGTATGTAAATATAAAAGCACAAATTTATAACTGAGCTGAGGGTAATTCCAAATGTTAAGAATCTCGTAACATTGTTATATGGTTCATAAAAGAACCTAGAGCTCACTTAAAATCGAGAGACATACCCCGAATTGTTCCACATGATAAAACAGTTTATCACCGTCAGAGAGAATTGATTGATAGAATAGATAATTGAAAAATAATAGCATATCCGTTCACTAAAGGACTAACCCAAATTAGTTTTGAGGAAACCGATTGGAGAGGTTGGAATAATATTTCATAATTGACCCCAAGTGCAAGCGGAAGATTGATAGAGTCAGGGGTATGTCGTAGGGGCATTTATGTAATTCGTTACATTTATCTAACTTGATAACCAATCTTGTTCAAAGTAAAAGGTGTTTTCTTTTTATTATATATATGATATAATGTGTTATATTAATTAATTAGTTTAATTAAAAATATATTTAATATAAAATTCATAAATAATATGTTTTGTGATAGTAGGTACAAAGTGTTGTAACCATAAGTAATTTATCACAATGAAAATAAATATACCATTTTAATTATTCCAAGCCAAGATGTATCGAGATTGGATATTGATACATCTATTGAGATTAGAATATGTAACCTCTTCAAATGTTGGAAATGTATTACTTATGATTGTTGGGGGGTATCAAATGGTTATGTATTGATAGTTATTGGATAAATATGGAATGACCTACTCGATAGTTTTCTGTTTGCTAATATAACTAAGGTTGACTAAAGAATATCGATGTGACTAATTTACACAGTTCTCTCGACTTGAGAATATTGTTGATCTTCAATGTGGAAGCTCCGCTTTGATTATAGTTAAATCATGGCAACGTTCGTCGAACGACTATAGTTAGGTCGAGTGGAAGCATTAGAAGTGAAACACTATTCAAGAGAGAATTCGTCTCCTCAGTTATATGAGGTTAGCATCACGGTCAACTGAAGTCAACTTAAAGTCAAAGTCTCTAGTCAAAGCATTTCGGTTAATAATATTGTTAATTATTGAACGAAAGACAGTGTTTGGACTATAAAGTTGAATGTGCCAGCTATGATATTTCAATATTTCACATTTCAAGATTATATTTCTCGCTACTGATTTTTAATTTATCTGCATCTGGTCATTTAATCCGCTTATGTCCTCTTGCGATTGACGGAAAATTTCATTAACTAGCTTCCTATTCAAGATTTGCAACATGTTTCTTAATGTCATTATTTTGTGCATGCCACCTTTTATAAAATATTTAAGTTGTTAAAAAATATATAGAAATATGTAGTTTGCACCTCCACCTCTACTTGCTGATTTGAGGAACATCTTTTGCATAATGGAGGGCTACAAATTAAAATTGAAATTATAAAAATAATACATCTTATTGTAATAAATGAGATTTAGGTTGGAAAGGTTTAGATAAGAGGTTGTGATAGATTCAACTATAAAGGATAAGTACATCATCTTGAATAGTGACGCAATAAAGTAGTTGTAGGTGCAAATTTATAAGAAAACTAGGGATGGTTCCATTATTGAGAGTACAGTGATATATTGTGGTAACGATGTGCAATATAGATTGCAATAGGAACCGACAACTCAATAAGAAATTGCGACTTGTTCTTCGTAATTAACACATGATAAAATAGTTCATTAGTGATAGAGATGTTTAATCGAAAGTAAGTACAAAATAATATTATTACAGATCTGTTCACCGTGCCCTTTCTCAGTTTAGTCAAGGAAAATTGATCGACGGTACGGTTACGTGATGCTATAATTGGTGCCGAATATAAGTGAGAGATTGATAGAGTTTAGAATGTGCTATAGGAAAATTATGTATTTTGATTATTTAGTTTAATTTTTATAGTGAATTTTGTTTGAAATAAAGTAAGCTTTTGGTGTTATTTTTTATTGTACATATTTTTATATCGGGGTATAAGTGGTGTTTTAAATATATTTATATATACAAGCAGAAAATCATTAGCAAAAATATTTAATCAAATATAATTATGAATGTGTTCTTAACTATGAGTATCGAGTCGTGTCAATAAATACATCGTTAAATGTTTCCAATCAAAATATGTTGAAAACTGAATATCGATACATCTGTTGATACTAGTGAGTGTAACGCTCTTCATATGATGGACAGTGAGTTCACTACAAGTAAACACTGCAGTTTCCTACGTAAATTTCCTACGCCAAAAGATGGGGCGTATGAAAGACGTAGAAAATAGATAGGAAGAGGTAAAGGCGTAGGGAATTTCTTACGTCTTTCCTACGTCTACTTAAATATGTAGAAAAATAACCGAGGGCGCAGGAAAGACGTAGGAAATATCTTACGCTAAAAATTTTGTCATAAAAAAGACGTAGACAATCTCCTACGATATTTCTACTCCTGCGTTTTTTGATAAACCTAGACTGACATAGGAAAGACGTAAAAAAGTTCTTGCGCCATCTCTACGACTTAGGCTTGGGGTAAGAATTCTCCACCGTTTTGGATCAATAATTAAATTAGCAATCTGTGTTTTTTCCGGCGTTCCTTTTTTACATTTTGTCTAAACTTTTGGATCTGAACATCTTCACACGTTCTTAACAAAAAACCCTAGAAACAAAATTGGCCACCTCTAAATCCCAGTTCTATAAATCCCAATTCCAATAGTTGTAGACTACAATTCCATTCCCTCAATTTAGATCTTATTTTCTACCATCTTTCCATTTCGAAATCCCAAACAAGATTGAACGTCTTACGTTTGATGGAAAGAATACTGGTGCTTATTTGATGTTGATAGAGTGTTATGGATTAATATTGTATTTGATGGAAAAAAACAAAATAATAATTTGTTAAAATTGCTTCAAAAAATGCGTAGGTAAATCCAATTTTACTACAGTGAAAAAAATTTGTCTAGATGTCATAGGAAAAACGTAGACAAACAATGGCGTATGGAAGGCGCATGAAAACCTGGTGTAAGTAAGACATAGGAAACAACCACACGTTTGACGTAGGTATTTTTTTCCCACATAGGTTTTACCTACGCCATAAATGGCGTGGGCGCAGCGTAGGCATTGCATTTAGCTATATCCCAGCTATGCCATTTTGGCATAGATAAATCCGCAGTTTCTTGTAGTGATTACTCGTGATCGTTGGGGTTACATACATGCGATTGTTTGGAATATTTACAGAACGACTCACCAAGAGCCTTTTACATGGTAATTATAAAGTCATATAAAAGATAGACGTTATGCAGTCTTTTGACTTGGAAATAATATGGATCTTAAGCGTCTAAACTATACTTTAACTATGGTAAATCACATGATAGTTGCGATCGTGTTAAGACCATAATTAGATATAAGTTGAATCACTTAAAGTAACATTATTTAAAAGAGGATCCGTAATAGAAAATTAGTATCATCATAATTGGTAGTCAACTTAAACTTAGAATATTTGATCAAAGCAAATTAGTTGATAGATAAATGTTATTGGGTTGAACCATATACTTTAATGTTGGATTTTGCAATTAACTACAGATATTACTATAGTTTTGATTAGTAACCAAGTTTTATATCTTTAATAATAGTTGTAATAGCTTGGTGTCACACTTTTTGGTATCAACGTGAACTACCAAAAACACCCCTCTATATATTACCATACCTTAATCACTTAAAAATAGGATTTAATGTAAATTTTTTTACAAATTCAAAAGCCCCTAAAAGTTGGATCTAACAATTAAACATGTTTTACAAATTCAAAACGCTTCTAAAAATAGGATCTAAAATATACAAATCTTAATACCACCTGAAAATAAAAAAAATAACTTTTTTGACTTATTTAAACATATACAATTTATAAGGAAAACAATTCATGCGCGAAGCGCGTGTCGTAACACTTCTATCTATTTTCTAATAATAGTTGTAATAGCTTTGGCGCCACACTTTTTTTTGTATCAACTTGAACTACGAAAAACACCCCTCTATATGTTATTAAATTTTATTACTTAAAAATAAGATCTAACATTAAACTTATTTTACAAATTCAAATGCCCCTAAAAGTAGGATCTAATAATTAAACATGCTTTATAAATTCAAAACGCTTCTAAAAATAGGATTTAAAATTAAACTTATTTACAAATTCAAAATACTCCTTTACAAATATACAAATCTTAATATCACTTAAAAATAAAAATTCATTTGTTTGACTGATTTAAACATATACAAATTACAAGGAAAACAATTCACGCACATAGCACGTGCCGTAACAACTCGTGTTTAATTGATGTAGTGATAACAAAGAGAAAACATGCACAATATATCATTACTTAATAATGTTTCTTAGTGATTAAGGGTAAGACTTTACCTTTATAATCTACAAGTAATTGAACTTGCGTCCACTTTTGTGCTTCAACAAAGTATGTATAAGCTTTGAGTCTACATATTACCGAGGGCTGAGTTCATACCTAAGAGTTTCACAATCGTACGCCTGACATTAATTTAGATAAAATAATTTATAAATATTATAAATTATTAGGGGAGAGACTAATATAATTGTTATATTGATTTAATTATTATTTTATTAATATTATTAGACGACGGAAAAATTAATTGATAAATATATAATTGTTATTTATTTGTTTATTAATATAAGTCGGAATTATATGATAAATAATAAATATTATATGATGGTCGAAATTGTCAATATTGATTAATAATTATAAGAGTGGCCATACTGATAATACTTAAACAGATTACTGTTTAATTGGGTTGATGGATGTGATTAATAAATAGAATCCGGCTTGTGGAGAAATATTGTAAAGATTTTTTGTAACATGTGATGTTATGAATAAACCCATATAACCTTCATTTAGCTGATAAGAGACTACTCCATCATTAGGTTGATTTGTGATTAATGACTTTGCACACCATTAACTGAATTGAAGAAAGAGTCCATCATTAGGTTGATTTGTGATTAATGACTTTGCACACCATTAATTGAATTGAAGAAAGAGTTCTCCATGAGACAACGTTGTTCGTTCAACGTGACAATGACCTACATGATCTAATCTTCTACCAATTAATATGATAGTTTTTTGAAAAAAATGAGTGATCTTTCAACAGAAGAGAGCAGCCATGTAATTTATTGTACACTTAAAAAAGGAGTTTTAAATAAGCCTAGCAGGTAGCAAAAACCCCATGTTTGCGCCAAAATTGGTCACAAACACCCGATAGCCGTTGAAAGCACCAGTTCGCAATCACAGATCACAAATATCAAATATGTAGAGAAATAAGTATGCAAATCACTCGGGAAACTCAATAAAAACAGTAAACGACACATGATTTATAGTGGTTCGGCGATCTTGCCTACGTCCACTCTGAAGTTTTGATGATTTTATTGCTCGGTCGTAGAAGATTACAATTCCTTATAATGTAGTACAACTGATTTTATGATCTAAGTCTGAATCTAAGGTAGCAGTGGTGATTTGGAGTAAATCTGGCAGAATCTGGGCGCTCTTTAGCTCTTAAAATTGTACGACCCTTTTTCTGAATGACCAGGGGCTCTATTTATAGGTGTAGGAGGCTGATATTTCGCCTAAATTTCGGGAGACCAGTTCTGGCACGTGAGGGGGCCCACATGCACGCTTTCAGGAAATCCGGGCCCACTTTGGGATCGATTCGAAGTCCATTCGAATCGATCAAGAAATCATCCAATCGAGCTGAAATTTGATGTGGACATTCTTCATTATGTGCTTAAGCTTCTGTGAAAATTTTATGGCATTTGGACTTGTAGATCTCGAGTTATGATCGATGCAAGAATGCATTTCCGGTTGACACGCTTGGTTCGAATCGATCCCTTCGAATCGATGCTTGGCGCGTGTGCATGGCGACGTGGCGCGCGCGCTTCTCGGGTTGACCCATCTTTTTCTCCGGGTTTACTGGGTCGAATCCATAGTTCTAGCCGCCTTGACTTAGTGGATTCGAGGTAGTGGATTCGAAGATATGTTCGTTCGAATCGATCAAGGTATATCACGGTTGATCGATTCGAAGCTGCCTCAACCGGGTGGATTTGAAGTAACTTATGGGATGGAGTCGAAGTGTATCGATTGCATGAATTCGAAGTAGAGGGAAACCTGATGGGTTCGAACTGTTGGATTCGAACGTAGTCTGTTTGGATGGATTCGAACTAAGGCGTGCTCGATGGATTCGAAGCAAGGTTATGTCTCATGGATTCGAACCAATGCATGGCTTATGGATTCGATCGTGGGACTAATCTTATGGATTCGAACCTAAGGCTACTTCTTCCACTTTTCATTGGTGATAACTTGAGCATACGAACTCCGATCGTCTTGAAATTTGGAACCTTGGCTTTCATGACTCTGCTCGTCGTGTCCTATCAATTGTAGCCTGATCCGGGCTCGGACAAAATTCATTGGTATCCATGGTGAAACAGTGTATAACGAACTTTTACGACGAACTGTCTTTAGTTTTCCAATCAACTTTTTGGTGTCACGGCCTTGCCAAAAGGCGGGATAACATTTGCCCCCCAAAACATGCCTTGCGATAGGAAGGTGTGTTTTGTAATGCCATAAGCTGGATGTTCATATCCTGTTGATGACCTGCAAAGAAATTGATAGTTTTATCTGACCACAAATGTCGATCGTTCGGGATCGTATGTCACTTGAGGTGATATGTAACCGTTCGCGGTCGAATGCCGTTCGCGGTCAGGGTGCCGTTCGAGGCGAATTGTGATCGTTCGTGGTCGGGTGCCGTTCGAGGCGAATTGTGACCGTTCGTGGTCGGGTGCCGTTCGAGGTGAATTGTGACCGTTCGAGGCGAATTGTGACCGTTCGTGGTCGGGTGTCGTTCGAGGCGAATTATGTGTGCCCGGGGAGGGACTTAGTATCATCAATACCAGGTTTCACGTTCGGGTGAATTCCCGGATTGTTTGTTGCAACGGTTTATCGCCATCTTAGAGCATGCCTAGGGACCGTTCACGATTCCGTACATGTGTAAGTGGCTTAGCCGTTATGAAATCACAAGTAGCATTTTTTCATTGAAAATAAGTCTTTAGCAGAAATGTTAAACAGAATCAAGTTCAAATGCTCAAATCAAGACGAAACAAAAGCAAAGCAAGGATGTCAAAGTGTAAACTCCCACAACGATAGGGTTAATAGTCATTCAGAGCATGCCTATGGACCGTTCGTGATCTCGCACATGTGCAAATGACTTACCCATGTTGGTGAGAGGTTTACGACTTGTTCATCGTTATTTCAATTAATTGATAATCATACGGTGTCCTAGCTCGGGCGCACCCCTAGCTGATGTAGACGGTGGTCGCTCTGGCTCCACCGCTGAAGCTCGCCTCCTCACATACTGAGGTAGCATACCGTTCCTGATGTATCCTTCCACCTCATCCTTCAGATGTCTACAATCGTTGGTGTTATGACCATTCAGTTCGTGGAATAAGCAATATCTATCTGATTTTCTTTCGTCAACAGTGGGGTCCCTTCGTATTGGCCTACGGTAGGGGACTTGCTCTCGGGTATCTTGGAAGATTCGCTCTAAACTCTTATTCAGCTCTGAATAAGTGGTGAATCGTGGCTCTCTCCGCAGTCGCTTTGGCCTGTCATCATTGTCCTCAGCCTTTCGTTTTCTTTTATCCTTGTCTGAATCCTTTTCAAAAGGCCTTTTTGTCTTTGAGTGCATAAACTTCTATTCCCTCTCCTTCTTCTCTTTCGGCATTAGCGTCTTCCAATCGCAAAAACTTTTCTGCCTCGTGATAGAATTCTCCTAGATCCATAGGCGGATCCTTAGTTAATGAATTTTTGAATTCTGTGCCGTCAGCTATTCCGGACACAGCTGCCATCATAACCATGGATGGATCTGGTCGATCACCGATGCTGCTGCCGCATTGAACCGCATCAGGAAATTCCTCAAAGACTCCCCAGCTTTCTACTTTAGCGTTGCCAAACTCATCACATTCTTGGGTCTTGAAATGTGAACCCTGAATTGCCTCATAAATTTCTCAATCAAATCGGTCCATGTCCCAATGGAGCCGCTCTCTAGCTGTCTGAACCATAAAGCTGCTATGTCTGTCAAATACAACGGGAAGCACCGGGCCATGACTTCCTATGATGCCCCCAGCACTTCCATGTGCCTTATATACCTCGTTAGATGGACCGCAGGGTCCGTCCTCCCATCATACCTTTCTACTGTTGGCAGTTTGAATTCTGCTGGGTTCCCAGCCAACCTAATCGCAGGAGAAAAGGGACTCCTATTCACGTCTTCAAGATCTCTGTTTACTAATCCGCCTCTCATGGCTCGCCTGACCATCTCTGCCAATCTATCATTGTCTCCAAGCTGTAGTCCTCGTTCACTACCTTCGATCTGCCTCCCGAGTCCGTGTGAGCTTTCGGGTGTCTGCCCTCCTGGCTGAGCGTTCATCCCTCTATTGCCGCCAGGTTGCTCGGATGTCCTTGTCTCTCTTCCCGGGTTCGGATCAACATGTCCTAAGTGTGTGCCCCCCAGCTCCGGCGCTGCGCTAGATGGTCCTGCTCCGTTCTGGACTCTGGTTGCTTCTTGATTTTGCGCTCCAAGTTGTCCAATCTGTTGAAGCAAATTCTGGATAATTTCCTTCTGTCTCTTCATCATTGTCTCCATCTCATCCCTGGTGATGAAGACTGAAGCTTGGTTTGCCCCCGAGGAAGCCTCTTGACTCCCTTTATGCTGACTTTGCTCTGGTCTCTGCCTTCTACTTGTTTGTCTTGTCATGATTTTTCGGATCTAAATCTCTTAGCCTTCTGATTTAACTTTCAAATGATAGAACTCCTTGAGTTCAGCTCTCAGTGAAAGCACCAAAATGTTTGCGCCAAAATTGGTCACAAACACCCGATAGCCGTTGAAAGCACCAGTTCGCAATCACAGATCACAAAAGTAGTGTAACATCCTCTATTTGGAGGCTCAAAACTAACGGCCACGGATGCTGCAGTCATCCATACTTATTAATCATCGTCGACTAAATATGTAATAACCCGCATATTTGTCGATTTTATATTTAAATATTATATTTAAATATTTTATCGTTAATCGGATCTTAGTCCGAAAAGCTACTTTTTGCATACGGTCAAATTAGGACTCGAGACCACCCCCATTGAGTTCAAAATGACGTTTGCGATCTTTTTGAGTGTAAACTTCGATATGTTTGAAGATAGTGGAATTTTGTCACTTTTTCGCGTAGGGCTTTGGTTTGGGCTGAACCACTTACTAACTCAGTCCCAACCTATCTCCTCTTCATCACTTCCTTCTTTTTCCTAACAACAAAGCTTCATAAAAAATGGTGGAGGGAATGGGAAAATAAAACTCCAAGCTCAAGTTCTCTTTGCAAATCCATCATCCAACTCCCAATCTTGAGAGAAGACATTGGATTCAAGCTTCTTCCATTGCTTTTAAGCTTCTCCATCATCAATTTCGTGAACAGGTGAGATTTTTATCTCACATTCTTGTCTATAACTATCTTGGACTGTTGGGAATGAATTCCTATCGTTATTGTATGTGCATTTGCTTTTGGTGTGGATTGAATTGGAGAAAATCCCAATTTCTAGTGTGTTTTGGCAATTTTCTGGGCTTAGGTCGTTTTGCCTTGCTAGCTCGTTCGCGTGGAAAAGTCTCTGTCTGCAAATAACTCGTTCTGGGCTTAGGTCGTTCGCCCCTTAGCTCGTTTACCTCTTAGGTCGCTCGGCTTTATATAGTTAGGTCGCTCGACATTGAGTAGTTGGGTCGCTTCGGTCACTAAGTCGCTCAGCCACTAGGTTGCTCGGTCCTCCTTCACTTTAGGTCGCTCGGCGTCGGGTCGTAACCCTTAGGTCGTTCGACAGACAACTCGTTCCACTCTGTGCCGTTCACCACTTTAGGTCGCGACCGAGTTAGGTCGTTAACCATGTTAGGTCGCGACCGAGTTAGGTCGTTAACCACGTTAGGTCGCAGCACCCTTAGGTCGCGCCATGTTGGGTCTCGGCTAGCTCGTTCCTCTTTAGGTCGTTTGACCAATTTAACTCGCAACTCGTTAGGTCGCGCCTTTCCTTAGCTCGACCATGAGTTAGGTCGCTCGACCCATTTTCCCCTTAGGTCGCTCGCCTAGTTAGGTCGTTCGGACATTATAGGTCGCGCCACATGATTAGGTCGCTCACCTAGGTCGCTCGGCATACTATCCTTAGGTCGTTCGACCTGTTTTACTTTAAGACGCTTCCTCTTTAGGTTGTTAGGCTGCTAATGCCTTAATTAGTTCGACCTATTTTTCCTTAGGTCGTTCCATTGCACTTTAGCTCGGTCTTGTTAGGTCGCATGGGTATTTCTACTTTGATGGATTTGGAAGTGATTTTCTTGGATTTTACTCACGTCTTCGAATGTGAATTTTTGTGATTTGATTTGTTTCAACAATCGTTTGGTGGTTTGTCACTTTAAAAATATGAAGGTTTCAATACTAGTAGTAAATATCAAAACCGTTTCTTCCAAATGATTTCAACACTATTTTAAATATAAAGCTCGTTTTCTCAAACCGTTTTCCAATCTACTAGTATATACAAGCCTTTACTTCACTCGGATGAGAAATCGAATTAAACGACTTAGTAAAACGAGTGGTATGAAACGCTCGCGTTTACTTCGTCGGTTAGCTCTTGGACTTGTTCGATTGAACCCTTTTGTGACAATTTTCTAGTGAAGATCTACAGTTTGTTCATAAATATTTAAGTTAAGCAAGTGGTTATGAGACATGAAGCTAAACTCATATATTTACTAGCTTGGTGTGATTGACACTTCTTGATGATCATGACGATCATTTTTGTGATTTAGACTAGCAATTGTGCGATGTCTCTTTGTCTACGAGGGAGACTAAACCCCGTTTGTGTGATGTTTCTACATCACATATGTGGGGTAGCGCCCCACGGTCTTCGGGCCATTCTTGTGGAGTTTCGGCTCAAAATTAATGGTTAGCTACCATGAGATAGCGTCTCGTCTTGTGTTACACGTGTTGGTGAGTTTTCATACTCCCGTTTTGTGATAGGCCTCCCCCCTTCTTGTGATTTCTGGATTTCTTGAGATGATTTCTGGAATTTTGTGCTTCACCAATTTTAGTGATTTCCATTGATATGTTTATCAATTTTTGTGCATTGGTGAATTTGTGTGTCATTGACTTGTTATGAATACAAGTTTAGGGTATGATACCCTATTTTATCTTTGAGAAGATTCTTGTGATATTGATTAATCTCATGTTGATTTTCAATTACATACTTATAGTAGTATGCCATTATGGTTATTACATGTTTATGCCATACCTTTTATTCTATATCATATCATTTGATATTTATAGCTAGACTGATCCGTTTATTATTTTCTTATGAAATAATACTCGGGTCAGACCGAGATGTTACAGGTGCTTCTGCTTGACTTTCCTTCTGGGATTACTCTGACTTTTGGCTAACTACTTAGATTAGTAGTTTTTGTGTTGTATACATTTGAGATATAGACTCCGTGATGTATACTTATTCTTTTGTGTAGCTTGTAGCTATTCTTTTGTATTATCGTGGATCTTTCAGACCACTACTCTGATGTACACTTTCATGTGTTATATATATATTCATATCTTTTTCCGCCTTTGTGATATGGATGTCTGTGACTGATTTGTGTTATGTTTATTTCTATATTTGTTTCCGAAGATATTATAGCCACTGTGTGATAGCTTTGAGTTTGTATCGGCATGTCGGATTTCCTCCGTAAATGAAATGCATGCTTTACTATCTAACATGTCGATGCTCGCTCAAAGAAGTTACATGGATGGTCGCTCCTCAA
Source organism: Allium fistulosum (assembly GCA_030737815.1). Lineage (NCBI taxonomy): Eukaryota > Viridiplantae > Streptophyta > Magnoliopsida > Asparagales > Amaryllidaceae > Allium > Allium fistulosum. Next base: position 634,982,269 of record CM060907.1, on the reverse strand, counting down.
CAGCCTTATTCTCCGTGCTAGTTGACAGTACTACACCGTAGTGTTCTTGGCTAGCGTGGGTATAGAGGTGGGGCGTCACAAAATACGACAATGTTAGATACATCGATACATAGAAACACAAGAATATGGAATAGAAAAAATTTAAACAGCAACAAATTCCACGTTCCATTTCAAAATATTCCAAATTGATTACATAATCCCAGCATGCAGATCATGTTCAGATAACATATAATTAATACAAAATACGCCAAGAGCAACATATGAAGATGCCGACAATAAAGTAAATCTGCCTTTACAATCAAAACACACAACGGAAATAAAAGAACTCAAGTATTAAGCTTGCTTCCTGCACGTCTTCGGAAGCTTTATTTGTTTAAAAGAACACCTGAAAACCTTAACTCTCAACTTACTCAAAATCAATTGAGTACCCGAGAGTTTAAGGGGTAAACAAAAATTTCGAGTCAGACATAAAGCCTGGTATGAGCAATAATCTACCATCTGAAACCATTTGGATAACTAGTGAGACCATGCCGCTTAGCGAAACGGGTTTTCCCCTCATTAGTATCCTAAAACATTTATAAAACCATATACTATGCTCCTTCATTCACAATGGTTAAAAATATAGTATTTCAAAATATTTTGATGATATGCGAAACAGATAAATCAAATTTGGATTATCCATCCCCATTCATTCTGACTATCTGTCTCAATCATAGTTTCTAGGGTTACTATTAACCTATTAGTTTTCATGGGCTAACCAATAACCTGTTAAATGTTTATGGACTATCTGTCCGATTTCATAATTTTCATGGGATCACTAAGAACCTATTGGTAACTCCAATATCTTTCTGTTTATTCTAGTTTTCATGGGCTGACTAGGAACATATTGACTATTTGTCAATATCTTAATCCGAATGTAGTTTTCATAGGATAACTATAAACCTATTTGCCCCTGCCAATATCTTTTGTTATAAACAGTTTTCATGGGCTTACTGTGAACCTATTGACCCCTGCCAATATCTTTAATTAAGATTTTAACCATTCTTAAGTATATTTACTAATGGGTCAACCTAGCTGGTTATTCTTCCCTTCCCAAAAGTACCGTTATGAATTAATTATAATGTGAATAAATATATGAAGAAGTAATCATAACAACAAAATAATACCAACACCCGTGGTTTAATATCTTGAAACATTTTTATATAAATCCTGGTTAAACCCTTTAACCTGTTAATTAAGGAGAACCTCTTCAAAAACTCCATTTCAAAACTCTTTATTTATTTATGCCATGGTTTTTCTTTTAAATTGAGATTGAGTTATATGTTTTGAAAATCTTAAAACATCTCTTTCGAAACCACTGGATAATCTCCTTCGAAAGCAAAGGGAACTTCTTTTCAAAACACAATGAATATACCTTTCGACGATATCAGAACATTCTTTAAAACATAGCTTCGAAACCAATGGAAGTATCCCTTCCGAAAATATTGGGTTCTACCTTTAAAACATCATTGGGGTCAAAGTGGTTATATACTAAAGTATCTCTTTCGAAACCCTTAATAAAATTGTTTGGGGAAATGTTTGATGGTGTCAGAACCATCTATTCTAAAGCTCAAAACTTTTAAGTTAAAACTTCGAAGGGTAGCGTTGAAATCCCCTTTCGACCCCATTGCCTTCGAAACCCTCAATCCCTTTTCGAAAGCATTTAGGAAGTGGCTTAGCTTAGGTTAAAACAAAGACGACCTTTCGAAAGTATTGATGACTTCAATACACTCGGAAGGTAAAAATAGCGGCTGGGTTTCGACTAGGTCGGACCCACTAATTTCGAATGCACTTATTCAAAACAAAAGGAACCCATTCGAAAGCTAACACTTAACATAATATGACAACCTTTTTCAAAAGCTATTTATAAAACCCCTTTCGAAAATATAGGTTTCGACTATGTCGAAAGCTTTAAGCAAAATAAAGCAAGCACTTAACTTTTAAAAACAAAACAAGGTTTCGACTCCATCGAAAGAATTTCTTTCGACACCATGGCTTCCGCCTTTCCTCCAATCCACTACGTACCATCTAAGTGATACCTTGTGTATTGGTTTCGATTAGGTTGGTTTTGGCTGGGTTGGTTTCGACTGAGATGGAGCGGAGACAATGGAGTCGAAAGGTTCTGCTATATGGAGCGGAACCATCTTTTCCGAATAAAGGCTGAAATTTAGCTACTTTTAGTAATTGTTTTATAACTAATTGCCTATTTGTAATCCTTTGATTGGTTGCCTCAAAACTTTTCAAATACTTTACAAATAATACTGGCGCGTTTATTAGATCTAATTTAAAGAAAAATCAACATTTAAGCCTTTCCATTAAACAAAACTCATATTACACATAAGTCGTTCTTTTAAAATAATTTATTTTCTATAGCAAATTAATTAGGAAAAACCCCCTAAAATCATAGAAAATCTCTTCCATCATGTTATCAAACATATTAAAATTTCAGACACAATTTCTTCCTGAAATACTCGAAATAAATTTCAAACCTAATTATATCATATTTTCCTTTAGAAATTCATAATAAATTTTCCATAGCTTGGAAAATTATGAAAATTAAAACCCATCTCTAAATCATGTTTTACTTAACATATAATTTTTCGATGGCATTCTAAAATCAATAACCCTCTGTTTTGTCCTAAAACCGTGCAAATTTACATGTAAATGAATTGTTTAAATCAAACAAATAATAGTTCAAGCATATCATCATCCAAAACATCATAAAAATGAATTTAATCTTAAACCTGAAATTATATGATTATAAAAACAAAATAGAGATGGAATGAATTATTATTCACCTTAGATATGATAAGGAATTTGAGATTTGTTGTTGATTAATCCCTCCTAGCTTTGGTCCTTAGCTTTAGATTAATTTTCCTTTTTTCTTCCTTGTTAATGGCTGGCTCTTCTTAGGTTAAAATTGTGTTTGTAAAAAATAAGGAGTGAAACGTGAATGGGCAATTACAAAGGTGTATAGCCGTGGGTATGAGGAGATGCGACTATTTACTAATATGCCCATGTCCAAATTAATTAGCTTATAAACCAATTTAAGCCCATTTATTTTATTATTAAGCACGACCCTATATGATTTATTCAAATCTCAATCTCCTTATCATCATTATTCTATTTAATTTATCTAATTAAATTTCTTGAATAATGTTATAAAAAATTAGGGATGTTACAAATAGCCTATAGCAGATTTCCTTCGAAAGAAACCTAGGGCCATAATCACGGCCAAAAGCATGATAATCCCAACAATAATCAATCACAACAATCCAAAGTCCATAATCCGTCAGTGAATGCCGTCCAACCTTCAACAACACTATAACCGACAAACTCAATGGAAACATGGGACAATCAATCTAACAAGGTGAGGGAATGCTTTCAACACCAACGATAACGACATTAACAACGTATGGCATCAGCGGTCGGCAAACAACTAAGTGAACTTTTGATTTAGGGTTTCTAATATAGGGCTTAAATGGAAAAGCTATGGGTAATGGTGAGTCGGTCATGGCAAGGGAAGCAAGATGGTAGTGGTTGTTTCGTCTTCGCTGGTCGGTGGCAGCTTAGATAATTCGAGGAAGAAAATGGTTATGGTAGGTAGGGATTTCAGTAATTTTACTAATAAGCTCGGGTTATAAAAAATTGTGTTTAGCTATTATAATTATGTTATTTGCACAAAAAGCTCTAAATTATAGCCTTCATAGCTCCCACATACAAGAGTCGTTTTACATGCAACTTGCGCCTTTAGATACGTGTTAAAATTCATGATATACAAATATTATTTATTCGTATATCATATGAAAGAGTTAGATGTATGTCATGGAGGTAATTATGTAATTTGTTATATGTATTTAACTCTATAACCAATCTTATCCGTAATAAAAGTATTTGATTTCTATTATATATTTTGTTATATAGTGATATAATCAATTAAGTAAATAAATTTAAAGTGTATAAAAATAAAAGATCAAATGATATATTATGTGATAATAATTACAAGTTGTAATCATGAGAGTAATTATCACAATATAAAATAACATATTATTTAAATATTCTGAGTCAAGATGTTTTGAGAAATGATGTCGATACGTCTATTGAGACCAAAGTGCATAACGCTATCCAAATATGGGTCGTGTATTACACATAACTGTTGGGGTGAACCAAGAGATTACGTACTTATAGTTATTGGATAACTATGGAATTACTCAACCGAGAGTTTCATGTTGGTCAATAAAATTTAGGTCAAACATGAAATCTTGGAGTGACGACGATATTACACAGTTTTATCGATTTAAGAATATTATCGAGTTTCGATGTGGATACTCCACTTTGATTATAGTTAAATCATGACATGTTGACCATCAAGCGATTACAATTGAGTTTGAGTTGAAGCATTGGATGTGAAACACTATTGAATAGAGAATTAATCTCCTCAGTTGTATGAGGTTAGCATCATAGTCAATTATATTCAAATCAAAGTCAAAATCCTCGACCAGATTAGTAGGTTAATAATAAATGTTATTATTGAACCAAACATTTTGTTTATGGACTAATCAAGTTGAATGCGGATGATATTGAAATTTTGACCAACACCAAATCCATAAATGCTAAAGTGATATGGTGTTGACGAAGAGAACTGGTGTAAACAATCGTTACTAAATTACCACTTAAATTGTAAAATTGGATTTTATCGATAAAGATGTATAAGCAATAATTTCGATCAAAATATCACTGCACTAGCTAAGGCGACGAGTGAACATTAATATTCATATAGTTTGATATTAGTCATTAATCGAATTTACGCCTATGAGTTTCACAACTGTTTTCGTGATTTCTCTGAAATACAACATGATTTTGTTGATTTAAAAATTAATTAATATTTATGAAATATTATTTATTTATTTGATAGATTGAGTGCTATTAGTATTTTTTGAGTGCCATTAGTAATTCATGTGGTGCATATGTGACAGTTATATATGTATGTATCGATATACGATATTGATACATTTAAAAACGATTTAAATGTATTAATAACTTAATGGGTTTAAAGTGTTTTGATGGACCATTTGGCACATTTGACGACTGGCCATGATTTGGTGGTGAAGAGGAGGGGATATTTTTTTTTAAATTTCGGACTCAGAGAATTTGTAAAAGGGGAACTAGTAAAAGGAGGAGAATTTTCTCCTCCTTTCCCCTTTTTAAACAACCATACCCCTTTCATTTTCCTCTCTTACTTGTTCTCTCGTTCTCTATGGCAGTGAGCTTCCTTCTCCTTCATTGGTTGAAAATACTTTTTTCCTAAACACGTCAAATCAAATAAACTCATGGTATTTTAGACCATTGCAACGCCTAGAGATCGATTCAAGGTGAATCTAGGAGATCCTTGTAACATCCCTCATTCTAATGTCCAAAACTAACTGCTACGGATGCTATAGTCATCCATAGTTATTAATTAGTGAAAACAAAATGCGGCTATGTTAGTCATATCAATAAGCAGAAGCACATGAATATGAAAAATTTTCAAACACAGTTTAATAACAAATTTTTACATCTCATTTCGCAAATGATATTTCATATTCGTTACATAATCTCATTTGTAATCCCACGTTCAGAAAAAATATAATTATTATAAAATACTCAAAGAGTGACATATGAAGATGCCCCCTTGGTTGATTAGAGTCAGATACTTGGTAGTTATACAACTTTGTCATTACATCCAAATAGATAAAACCAAGCTACACAGCGGAAATAGATAATGTCCCTAATAGCTAGATTGCCTTCTGCACGTCTCCGAAAGCTCATTTGTCTAACTGGAACCTAAAAGCCTTTATTCCCGACCTACTCAAATGAGTATCCTAGAGTTTAAGGGGAAAAAAAAATTTCGTGTCAGACAACAGTCTGGTGTGAATAATAACCTACCATCTCAGACCAAATAGATATCTAGTGAGACCACGCCACTGAGCGGAACATGTTTTCCCCTCACTAGTATCTTAACTAAACATAACAACTATATACTGTGCTTCTATAATCACAGTGGTTAGAACACAGAAAATAACATTTATAATCATGCAAAACATATTGGATTGCTCATCCCAATAAATTAGATTATCCATCTTAATTTGAAATGACTGCCGGTCATAATTTAAACTGACTACCCATCTTATAATTATGTAGACTATCCATCTCACATATAAGCATATTCAAAATTGTATGGACTATCCATCTCGTATGTAATTATTACCTGAATTACTCGTGCCCTACCAAATTGACTACCCATTAAATATGGTTTAATTATTTAAAACTTTGTGGACTATCCATCACACATATTCCATTTAACCTTAAAATGATATGGACTATCCATCACACATCCCATAGTTTTCCTAAGATGACTATGAACCCTTCATTGTTCTCATAGAGACCATCCATCTCCAACATGATATGAACTATCCATCTCACATCCCATAGGTTTCCTAAAATGACTATGAACCCATCATTTAACAATATTCATGTTAACCACATGTTTATCCTATTTCTATTGATGTCCCTAATTAGGTTATCTTCCCGTAAAGTTATAACATTTCAAAATGACATACAATGGTATTCCCAATTGACCAATGTCGAATTCATTTAAGAAAATGCATTGGTATCCCCAATGATTACGTCTCATTTATAAAACATTTATTTTTTCGAAACTAATATACCTTGGTATCCCTAATGATAGCATATTTAAAATCAAAATAGCACTGCTATCCCCAATATTTAGCACCGAACTCTTAAAACGATAGGCTCGCCGCCCATATTAGGTTAATAAGATCAATATTGAAGTTCATATATATTGGTGTCTCCATTGATATTGTCGAAGTTTACAAATTTTAAAACGACACTGGTATCCCTAATGTCGACGACATTAATAATGTCGAAGTCATAAAACATAAGGCTCACCGCCTTTAAACAAGTTAAATAAAGCATTGTCGAAGATAATACTTCCAACCTTCATAAACTATAAGCTATCTACCCATTAAAACAAAACTTTAACCTTTATAAGTCATATGGCTATCCGTCGAAGTTATAGGGTCATCGACCCTCTTAAGTACCTAGGCATCTTCGCCACTTTAAAATATTTTAGTTTATATAAAACAAGTCTCTTCAGTATTAAAGAAAGAGATGCGGCATCGTTACCATGCGACATCGACATTAAAACAAAGCATATAAGGTCATCGACCATGATGCACAATGACAACAAGAGCATCGACGTCATAAAAAACCTTGGCATAACTTACTTCGGCTACTATGTCGTCAAAGAATATACACATGGTCAAAGTTAATATAGGCGGCATCACTACCTTAGTAATAAAACAATCAAAGAGATGAAATGCGGCATCGTTTATAACACTTCGATAATCACGACAAGGCTATACCATTTAGGATAGGTTGTCGACGACATAGGTGTCGACATTGATGAAACCGATTCTAAGCTACCTAAGTAGCTATCATAAGCTTCCATCCTTATCAACGTCGACCTTCATAGAAACAACATTCCTTTAGATTCGAAGAAGGTATATGCGGCATAACATCATTGTAATTAACATGAAAACCGGTTTATTTTTATTAAAAGTAAATACTTTTCACCAAATCTTATACTTTGGCAAATTCCTATTGGATAATAAAAGTTCTTTACCTAAAACTTTACAAATAACTGCCGCACTCAAAATTTCATGTCCAAACATACTTTAAAACAATTAATCAATACCGTTAATTAATCAAGTATTTAAATGCTTATCTAGCACAATAATTTCATAATAAATCGAAATCACTTGGGAAAAATCCAAAAAATTCATAGAAATTAGAGAATATCATTCTCTTTACCATATAAAAATTTCAGAACCAAAAACCATATTAATTATTTTAAATAATTAAAACCCGAAGTTAAGGTATTTCCTCCTTAGGAAATTCATAAAATATTCTCTTTAACTTGGAAAATTCCAAAATTAAAAAATCATCTTCGAAATAGTGTTTTATACGACATATCAGAAAATTAAAGCATTTGTAGAATAAAACCTTAGATTTTGCCCTTAAACCAATTTAAATAATTCCATAAAAATCCCTTTGTGCATCATTCTATCCAAACAATGAATATTCAACCATATCTTGGCAAAATCTATCAAAATGATTCGGATATTACCCATAGCGGATTTTAAAAAGAAAATATAGAGAAGGAACACTTATTATTCATCTTAATATTACATGTTGGAGTTGAGATTTGGTCTAGCTCTTGAATCCCTAAGCTTGGATTTGTGAATCTCCTTTGATTTCATGATCTTCCTTTTAGGTTGATTAATGGACGACCTTCTTATCTATCTTTTTGATTGTTTATGTTTGAATAAAACAAGAACGAGATGAGAGGAGAGGGTTTAAAGCAAAGGATAGGTCTAATTTCTAAACTTCCCCTCTCGTATCTTCTCTAACGTGTTTTAAGTTTTAAAACAACCTTATTACTTGGCCCAATTAAGATACGACCTTAATATTTTCAAATCTCATCCTCCTTAATCATTTGCATTATTCTATTTAATATATCCAATTAAATTCCTGAATAATGTTAAACTAAAAATAGGGGTGTTACATGCTCCTCTCCTTAAATAATTTCGTTCTCGATATTCAGTAAGGACTACAAAACAAACACATCAAACATGCAAACAATGCTAGTATATCCTACCGGCTATCTAGTCTATATACAATAAATATAGAACATACCATCATAATAGCTCAGGATAAGCATCCCTAATGTTGTCTTCTATCTCCCATGTACAGTCTTTCTCATTGTCGCTCCACTAAACTTTCACCAACTTGATTGTCTTGTTCCTTAATCTCTTTTCATCTCTCGCTACAACTCGAGCTGGTTGTCTCAAGTCAGATACAGTTCTACTGCTAAATCTTCCAATGCCGTTGGAGCAATAGTAGTCTCTGAATCGTGCACATACTTCCAAAGATGAGAAACATGAAATACATTATGCATACCTGCCAAACTACTTGGTAGCTCCACTCGGTACGCGAGTTTTCCGATCTTTTTTGTAATAGGGAACGGTTCAATATATCTCGGTGCCAGTTTCCCTAACTTTCCAAAACGTACAATACCCTTCATCATTGATACATTAATAAAAACTTGGTCTCCAACTAAGAACTCAAGATCCTTACGTCTTTTATCCGCGTAACTTTTCTTCTTAGACTGAGCTTCTCTCATCCTACCTCGGATTAACTCAATCTTCTTTATGGCTTCTGTTACCATATCTGGACCAAGGACCAATCTGTCTTCGGTCTCTAACCGAGATGCTGGTGGTTTGCATGGCCTTCTATTGAAAGCTTCGAAAGGCGCCATTCATATATTAGCCTGATAGTTATTATTATAGGAAAACTCAACCAAGTGCAAATGATCTTCCCACGGCCCACTAAAATCTAGTACATAAGCTCTTAATAAATCTTCGAGCACCTTACTGACTCTCTTTGTCTACCCATCCGTTTGTGCATGATAAGCAGTACTCATCTTAAGCTTGGTACCTAATACCTTTTGTAGACTCTTCCAGAATTCACTAGTGAACAATGCATCTCTATCGCTAACTATACAACTAGGAGTTGTTAGGAACTGGAGATAGTGGTTTTGATGACAACAACCTTTGTAACTTATTTTATTATAACTTACATACTAACACTATTGTCTAGATATATATGAATGTTATTATGCAGGATATATATAAGGCAGGTACTGATTATTGAAGACTGTACAGTATACAGATCAAGGATGAAGAAATCAAGTTTGAAGACTCATGAGTATCAAGATCAAGATTTCAAGATAAGCGTCTAGTTTATTGTTAAACTTCATAATAGCATGGAAATCTTCATTCCATATTTCATTTGGGATGGAACCCATTTCTATCTTCTTAGTGGCTTACAAACCCACGACAAGTAGCTTACAAACCTATGACAAGTGGCTTACAAACCCACGAACATCCTGGTTTTGTACAAGTTCTCGAGTCCTGATGTGATGAGATATTCTGCAGGAAGAAGCTTGCAAAACTACTTCAAAATGATTTTCAAAACTGCTTTTCAAAATGTTTTAGCCTTAAAAATTATCTTTTCAAATGATTTTCAAAAAGATGTTTTAGCATTAAAATATTCTTTGTTTTTGTTTTTTAAATAAACTCTTGTTTTAAACTTCACATTGTTTTTTAACTTAAGGATGTCGACATCATGGGATACCCCATGTCGACATGGTGGCCGTTAAAGTTCAAAAGTTTCAATTTTCAAAAGAAGTGTATTTGTTTAAATCTCTTCACGAATGGTTATGACCGTTACTGGTCTATAAATAGCCTTCACAAATGAATTTTTTAACTAACTATTTTCTTATTTTCTTCACTCCTTCTCCACAAATCCATATTCTAAAATTTTCATATTTTTAAGATCGTGTCGAAATTCTGCCGAATTCTCAAGTGAATCAAATTAGAATCTCATTCTTGTTTGGTTCTCTACCCTCTCTCGGAGATCAAAGTGCTATTCAGAGTTATATGATCAATTTATAATCAAAAGTTTATCAAGTTTCTCTATAAGGTGTGGTTGTGCCTGGAAATCGATTAGGTAATCTTGTGGCCCGTAAATCAAGAGAGTTTGCCCCAGACTCGTGAGACGTGAGGGTACCTCAAGGCCTTTAGAAACTGAGGATTGTAATCTCGACTTTGGTATAATAAAAATCTGTATGAGGTGTTCTGCCTTGGTACAGGACTGGATGTAGAGTAACTTCGAACCAGTATAAAATCTGGTGTGTTCTTTTTTTTTACTGCTTTTTATTTACTTTCTGCATCTGTGTTTGATTCTGTGATTGTTCTGTGATTAAGTTCTGCATTTGTTTGTGTCATAATTTTAATTTAGTCCATATAAGTCTTAGAATCCATTAAACACTATTCACCCCCTCTAGTGTTAAATTAGCCTTAAGATCCTTAATCCGCACTCCCTTTTAGGAATCCTATGCGGTCTAACTATATTCTTCATAAATAATAGCCAATACAGGCGCCCTTCTAGTAGACCTAACAGGAATGAAATGGACACTCTTGGTTAATATATCTATCACAACCCATGTGCATTCATTTTCTCTATTCAACCTTGGCAACCCATCAATAAAATCCATGGATATCAAATCCCATTTCCAAATTGGTAGATCCAAAGGTTGAAGCAATCCACTTGGTTTCTGATGTTCGGCTTTCACTTGTTGGCAATTTGCACATTGCTTCACCCATAAGCCCACATACCTCTTCATACCTTCCTAAAAGAAACTTCTCTTTATATCCTGATACATCCTAGTTCCCTTAGGATGAATAGTAAACTTCAATTGGCGACACTCCCTAAGAACTTCCCACCTTAGGTTTTTCAAGATCCAGAGCACATAACCGTCCCTTTTTCCTTAACCAACCCTCTGATCAAGACTAAAATCCTTTTGATTATCGATCTCGGTTCCACCATCCAATCTTCTAATCTTTTCGGCTAATGGATCATCTCTCTACTTAGATGCAATCCTTTCGATCAACATTGGTCGAACTTCCAAACAAGATAACATGGTTGTGCTTTGACTAGAACTAGGAGTTGATCTTAACTGCACACTACATATAGTCAATGCCTCTAGATCCTTCCATTCTGCCAACATAGCTAACACCACATTCTGATATTTTCTGCTAAGTGCATCTGCAACTTTATTTCCTTTCCTTGGTGCATACTCAATTCCAAAATCATAAGCTGCAGAAAAATTCAGCGACCTCTGCTGTCTCATATTCAACTCTTTTTGAGAGAATAAATACCTTAAAGACTCATGAGCCATATACAACTCTAATCTTCTCCTAAGATGTAGTGTTTCCACACTTTTAATGTGAAAATCACCGCTGCTAACTCCAAATCATGAGTCGGGTATTTAACTTCATGTGGTCAGAGTTGCCGAGAAGCGTAGGCAGTCACTATACCCCGCTGCATCAATACAGCTCCTAATCTCATTCCACACACATCTGTATACACCCTTAAATCTTAATTTGCATCCGGAACCACTAGCACGAGCACATTGGTCAATAAATGCTTCAACTCAAGCAATGCTTCCTTATGTTTATCAGACCAAATGAACTTTACGTCCTTTTTGTTAGTTTACATAAAGGCACTGCTATCTACGAGAAATCCTTGATAAATCTTTGGTAATAGCTAGCTAATCCAAGAAAACTTCTTATCTCGATCACTGCCTTGGGTCTTTACCAACTATTTAATAGCTTCGATCTTGGCTGAATCGACTGACAACCCTTTCTCTGAAACTACCTGACCAAGAAACTTAACTTCTTTCTTCCAGAAATGCACTTCGAAAACTTTACTTTCAGTTGATGCAGCCTCAACGTCTCAAGCACTATTCTAAGATGAATCTCATGATCTCTTTAATCCTTATAATATGTTAAAATGCTGTCAATGAACACCAACATGAACCTATCCAAGTGCTCTCAGAAAATCTGGTTCATCAAATCCATAAAGAAAGCTGACACATTAGTTAACCTGAATGGCATCACTAACCACTCATACGAACCATACCTTATTCTAAATGCCGTCAAAGGAATACTGTCCTCCGCCACTCTCAATTGATGGAACCCTGTCGTCAAATTCAACTGGGAAAATACTTTGGTTCCACTTAACTGATCAAATAAATCATCAATTCTCGGCAAAGGATATCGATTCTTTATTGTCTTTTCATTCAACTTATGATAATCAATGCATAATCTTAATGATCCATCCGGTTTCTTCATGAACACCGCAGTCGCTCTGTAAGGCGAACTGCGGTCTAATATTTTTTTTCTTTCTAAGTCCACCAGCTGCACCTTTAACTCCTTCATCTTGGTAGGTGTCATCCTACTGGGTAGTCTACTTATGGGTTCAGCTCTAGGTACAAGATCTATTCGAAACTCAATAGCTCGTTCCGGTGGTATTCCTATAACCGACTCAAAAACATTGGCAAGTTCTCTTACAATTAAAACCCGATTCAATTCATCTTCCATTTCTGTGGCACCCAATAAAGCATAAATTTCTGGACTCATATTTTCAACTGAGTATAATATTCAGTCACTACTATCAGGGTGTCTCAATGATATTTTTCTATCATGGAAAAATATTCTAGCATATTATATGCTCAATCAATCCATACCCAAAATAATCCCAAAACCCGCGAAATCAAATACATACAAACTGTAAGCAAAAATATAATCTAGAAACTCAAACTGTCATTTGTCACATCTTATTCCTAGTGTTGCGTACCCTCTTATTGGATTAGCTATCCTTTAGAAAGTAACAAGATATGATGGTTCTAAAGCTAACCTATCTACCAAACACTGAGAGATAAAAGAATGTGAAATCCTTGTATCAAATAATACTCTAACCGGTATGCTATGAATCAAAAGCGTACCTTCCATCACAGACTTTTCCTTCTCAACTGCTATTGGTCTTGATGTAGATGGCTCCAAAGCAAACACCTTTCCTTTGTTAGCCTTGACCGCTTCTGGACATTTGTTCTTATAATGCCCCTCCTGGTCGCAATTAAAGCACTTCTCATTCTTCTTCCCTACAACCACCTTCCCATCGCCAGATCGACACTTGTTAGCATAGTACCCCTTCTTGTTACATTTGTAACAAACTATATCAATTTTCCCCTTTTGGCAGCCACACCTTTCTGAGCTCCCTTCTTCTTAAAGAATTTCCTCTTCTTATTTTGAGAATTCTAGTTTTCCACTGACTTCTCTTTCACAAAGGTCGAAAGCATTTCTTCATTCCGGACAGCTATTTCCACCACTACATTTAATGGATCTCTGAGATGTGGCATAGTTGCTCAAGTAATCTTCGACCTCAACCTCTGGATAAACTTCTCATTCCTCTTGATGACAGTGTCAATAGTGCATATCCATACCTGGATAGCTCATCAAATTTAGCAGAGTACTCCAACACTGACATTTCTCCTTACTCCAACTCCATAAATTTCCTGAGCAAAAGCGAACCTAGCTACTTCAAACAAAAACCTTTTCTCGAATCTCCTTCGAAAATCTGCCCAAGTTAATTCCTCCTCAGGAACTCATACGATAACTTCGTTCTATCAGAACAAAGCAGCTCCTTGCAATTGTTTCGAAGCGAACCTCCTTTTTTGCTCGTCATTCAAGCCCAAATCAGTGAGTATCCTTTTGCAATGCAACAACTAGTTCTCCACTTTGATAACATCCTCAGTTCTCAGAAAAGGCTTTCCACCCAAACTGGTGTAATCACGGCTCAGCTTGGCATAGTTGTTGTAACGACCCGCAAATTTATCAATTTGATAAATTATATTTATTTTTAAATATTCAAATATAAGTTTTTTAAAACATAGATTATGATGTTTTGAACAATAAATAATACTGGTAATCTTATTTTGAATAAATATTTACAAAAATATATACTTTGGCAGGAATATTGATAAAATGGTCAAAAATCATTTTATCAATAAACAGCTCTATAATTATCGATAGTCATGCATGGAACTGGATACATACACTTATTTATCCATTTAAATAAGAATATGAAATAAAATTATTTATTTTTTGGGGAGTGTTGGTAGCAAAATCTCGCAAAATGGTCTTTCTGTCCTTCAATTTGCGGATGATACCTTGCTGTTTACCTCTCATTTGCCTAATCATGTTATTACCCTTAAATTTATTTTATATAGTTTTGAACTTCTTTCGAGGTTAAAAATAAATTTTGATAAAAGTTCGGTGTTAGTTTTAAATGATTTTGATAAGGTTGAAAATTTAGTTGCTAATACGCTTAATTGTAAAACTATGAATTTTCATTTGATTATCTTGGTTTTTTGATTAGACCAACTAAACTTAAACATGATGATTGGTTTGTTATCATTGATAAAATTAAAAATAGGATTTCTAATTTAACGGGAATTTTTATAGAGAGCGGGTAGATTAGTTCTTATAACCTCTGTTTTATTAGCTCTTCCAATCTATTGGATGTCTATGCATCTTTTTCCTGATTGGGTATTTAACAAAATTGATAAAATAAGAAGGGATTTCTTATGGAGTGGGGAAAATTCTAATAGTAGTATTAAAGGTTTAGGTAATTGGGAAACGGTCTGTAAATCCAAAAAGGAAGGTGGTTTAGGAGTCATTAATTTGTGCAACATGAATTTGTCTTTGTTAGGTAAATGGTTATGGAAATTTAGGGATAGTAATGATAATCCTATTTGGAAAGAAATCATTACTAAATATTACTATAATGATAGTAATAATTTATATCAAATTACTCCTACAGTTATTTGTAAATTGTCTAATTTTTGGAAATCAATTTTAAAATGTAATGAAATTTTTAACCTATGTACTAATACAATAGTTCATTCAAGAAATAATACTTCTTTTTGGCATTGGATTTATGTTATTCCTCTTAGGATAGAATTTAAAGAGCTTTACGGAATTTGTAACTTTAAGAATGCTTTAATCATAGATGTTTTTTCTCCCGAAAATAACCCCCTTAGAATTTTAGTTTTAATAGAATTTTAGTAGGTACTTCTCTTAGGCAACTTTCTTTGCTTCATGCTAGATTGAATCTATATAATATTGATAATGAAACGGATAATTTTAGTTGGGAATGGGATAAGAGTAAGAAATATACTTCTAATTCTTTTTATAGATTTCTTAACTTCTCGGGTGTAACTAATAACTCTTTTAAATTTATTTGGAAAACAAATGCTCCTCCTAAATAAAAAATTCATGTATGGTTAATTATGCATGGAAAAATAAATACTATAGAATTTTTAAAAAGAAAAAATATGCAAATTGATAATAAATGTTATTTTTGTAATCTGCATTTTGAACATATTAAACATGTATACTTTGATTACATGGATAGTTACTACATTCTGAATTATACTCTCAAAATCTTTAACTTTAGTCTTACAACCAAAATTTCTGATTGTGATTACTATTAGAATAATTTTAGATTTAAGTTTAAAATGGAAAATAAATTTTTAATTGACACTTTATTCATTATAATTTGTTGGTATATTTGGTTTAAGAGAAATCAAAGAATTTTTAATAATAATAGTCATTTTAATAAATTGATTTTTACAAGTTTTTTTATTTTGTTGTAATTAGATCTCAAATCCTAAATATAAACTAGCTAAAAATAATCATTTTAAAGAATATCTTAATATGGTTAGTAATAATATTAAGTTATTTAAACATAAAAACAATATTTTTGACATTAATAATTGTAGTATTAACATTTCTTCAAACTTATATAATGATTTCACTATTTATCATAATATCCTTTTGATCAAAGGACCATAAGGATTATTTTTAATTTGTTTTATTTTTTGTTTTAATTTGTTTTTGTTTTAGTTAATAGATCTTTAATTTCTTTTGATCATGGATTCGTTTTAGTTTTTTATTTTATTTTGTCCTATTAGCTTAGCTTTGGTATCTTTACTTTTATTTCGTTAATACATATATATGTATATAAATTTCACTTATATACATATATGTGTATTATTCTTATTATATTCTTTAGTTTCTTTTTAGATACAGGTTTGGACGAGAAATGGTGTTAGATTCTTTTTGCAGGTTCACAGGATTGCTGATGGCAGGATTGCTGTTTGCAGTGAGGAGTTCTTCTCATTCTTCTACATCTTCACTGTGGAGTTCTACTTTCTCGAGGATTCACTTTTCAGTGAGGCGCTCCCTCCAGCTCTACTGAGTCTACAGAGTGGTGATTTTCATTCCAGACCATTCATACTTCCTTTTCTTCCGAGTCTACAACGTGGTGTTTCCTTCTCAGTTGGAGTTGGCTGCTAGTATCATTGGCTCTGAGATGTTCCATAGTATTTTAGGTACTTCTAACACCTCAATACCGGACGGTGGCCTTGCCGGAGCTCGATATTGGGGTGTAATGGGCGGTGGCTTTGTCGGAGCTCATTCTAGGAGGACCCGAGTCATTTTCTTTGTTATTTGTACTTCGATTAGCTACCTGCTAGGCATGTTGGTAGCACCTTATCTTCTGTGATATATACATATTTACATGTGTGCTTCTCTATTCTAGAGGATCACACATTTTTTTCAATTTTATTTATTTATTTCATTTTTGGGAAATAAATTATATTTATGACTTCATCAATAATGACATCATATTTAATAATTGATTTATAAATTTAAATTGAGATTTAGTGATTTAATAATTATCATAATTCTTCAAATAATTGTTTTAAGAAGATAATAATTCATTATAATTAGTTATATAGTGGTAGTAAATCATTTATAATAATTTTATAAAGATATATACTTGATTTGAAAATATAAGAAAATTCGTATCGCTTTATCGATATAACCGCACTTTTTGTAAACAGTTGTTTAATATTAATTTATATGGCTTTATAATTCAAATGTGATCATTTTAATTCATTTATATTGATAAGAAATTAGTTTTCATATTTTTTATATGTACTTTAATTTATAAGTAAAAATATGACCGGGAATCGACTTCTCGATTTTCAACGGCTTAACGAATGGAAGTTGTTGCAACGTTGTTTGTTCTCTTGTGCACTTACATATACATGCACATACATGTCACATTCACACATATACATATAAATAAGCATACATATATACATGTATACATGCGATAAAAATATCATGATATTATGAAACACATATCATGATATTTTAATTTATCTTCACCCTTAAGTCATTTAAAGTCAATGCACCATGGCATGGAAGAGAAGTGAGGTGATGGAGGCACATGGAGGGGGGGATTAACGTGTAGAATGATGGGAAAGAAGGGGTGCGGGTTGAGAGTAGAAAAGGAAATGCAGATTTAGATATTTTTCACACATTTTTCCTATAAATATAAGGCCTTAACTCTCTTATTTCATTCATCCATTCACTTCTTCCTCCTCCTTCTTCTTAAAGCTCTAAGAGTTCTTCTTTAATGGCTTCTATGCCTTGAAAAAATATTTGCAAATTTATGGAAAAATGAAGTAAAACATACACACATATATACCATGTCATTCCACCTCAAAACCAAGGCAAATCACTCCACATCTCCACTCAAAACTCATTGCCACCACCTCCATCACCATTGGCCGAGAGCTCCACATCTTCCTTGCTTAGGCCGTGGCTTTCCAAAGCTCCCGAGCTCGATTCCATAAGTTTTGATTCAATTGTAGCGAAGTTATAGTCCATTTTCATAAGCCTAGTATCCAATGAAGGCGAGAAATTCTATTTATATTATAATATATTAGATGATATATATGTTTGACTATGCTTGGTTATGATGATTGTGAACCATGTTTGGATATGATAATATGTTTGTTTGGATGTGTAAATGATTCATTTTAATACACGTCGAATATCACAACGGAAATCACTTTCCTTTAATAAATTAAATGATGTATATGAGATTGTTAAACCTCTTTAAAATGGTTTAATATGGTTTATAAATGTTTTATATACAGTAAAACCCAATTTGGTGAAGTTTTGACAAGTTATGAAAATTGAGTTAAAAATAGGCGCGTTGCGTAATGACAGTTTGCGATTTTGCGCCGTAAAAGTTTAAATTCATTTATACGATGTAATCAGAGTCAGAATTCTTTGGAATAAGAAATTTCCAAACTCTTATAATAATAGTTTTCAAACAAAAGAAAAAGATCGAGATTTCGTTTAATATATTTTGAAATATGAGCAAGTCAAGTTTTCAAAATAATTTCGCTTTAGTAGTTCGGAAACCAAAATGATAAATTCTTTAAAATTGATATTTTTAATTCTTTAAAATATGGAATAAATTCCACAAATATTTTAAAATGTTTTGTAAAGGATTTGAATTATAAAAATAAATTTCTAAATGATCAAAAAGTAATTTTGATCAAATTAGCTTTTAAAACACTATTCGCATCACTTTTGAAATGTGGCTTTAAACTTAAGTATTCTTTCCCAAATCTTATAAATCTTCTCAAATAAATAATTAAGCATTTTAATGATAATGTGGAGGTTTTATAATTTATTTTAAAGAGTTTAAATGAACGATTTAAAGAAAAGCTGTTATAATTAAGTAATTTAATCTTGACTCTAAAAGCCGTTGAGTAGACTGGATTTTTCTATTCGTGAGACCCGGATACGAGGTGCTTAAATTTAGGAGATGTTCAGGAGCAACCAGTGCCCTAGCTCACCTAGCTTCTTTCATGAATGAGGAATAGCTAAGGTCGAAATGTCGAAAATGAGGCAAGTATAAAAGAGTTAATTTTTCCAAATTTAATACAAGTTGGATTGTATTGAAATAATCTTCTTATACTTGGTAGCAAGTTCCGAGGAGGGAACCCATACTATCTATCTGAATTTAAAAGGTGATTTCACCGTTATTCGACGGATAGCAAAGGTAGAATACAGAAATTGATGTTGAGTAGAATTAATACAATTTCTATCGACCCATTTACTCAATAAGGTTGTGCAATGTGATTTATGAGAAATGATTTTTATTTGGTATTTCCAAACATAAAGAGAGATTTAATGATTCCATATATACGGGAAAAGAAAATGATTTAAATATTTATATCTCTAAAAAGAGATATTTTATTTGATAAAAGATATTAATAAATGAAATGATAATCACCCTCAAGCTTAACATCTTTTATCGATGGTTGGTTCGAAGGAACCGGGATCATAATTGAGTGATTCCTATCCGAAAACCACTTCGAACCAATTGACGCATTTGAAGGTGAATACATGGAATGATAATCAATGAAGGGCTGCTTGTCACTGACCCTCGGGGGAAATTTCTCATATCGCATATATATGTGGCAGTAGTATCTTTATTTGATCTTCGAAGCATGAGCTGCTTGCTACTAATCCTACGGACGATTCCCGACAGGATGTAGTAGGAGAGTTCCTTCGGTTTTCCTTGTTCTTAGACAACTTATATGGACGAATATCTAACATTGCATTTCTAACATACACGTACATTAATTTTTATATAGTACATCTTTTTGGTGGTGTAAGAGGTAAACTCTCCTATACTTAACACCATTCTCTAAGACATACGAGCTCAAATGTTGTACATTTTTGGAAATCAATGGTGTGTGATGGAAATGGCAATGTAGCACTAAAGTGGAATGTGCTATGTGAAAGGTAATCGTTACCTCGGGTCTTATCACCTGGAAATGCCTTAAACAGGGCATGCCGTAAGGCTATATGGTTCGCAACCATTAGAGTATGGTCATTATCTTTGTAGATTACTCTGTATACGTCGAGTATTTTGTATATGCTATAGGCTCCAGGATAGATCGGTTACGACCATGGTGATGCCATATTTGGTTCTATCCACCACCATGGGTCCGTGGGAAGGCCGGTCTTGCCAGGTGCAGAAGTTTCAAAGCTGTTGTTCCTCGGTACATCCCTCTAGAGATGCACTATATGTGTAATGACCCACTTTTCAGTACAGTCTAAATCGACAATAAACCGCACATGTCAACTCAAATTGAACAAAAAGGCGGATTGTTAGGGGTGAAGAAGAAAGAGATGGAAGGAAACAGAAACAACAACACAGAATCTCACAATCGCAGCGGAACAAAATATAATATATAATAACAGATTTTTATATAAAAGAATCTATAACTGTTAATATACACACAATCATCAGAGTACAACAATCAAAAATCAATCTGGACAGTTATAATAACTTGTTCTCTCAAATACTGAATATACATCATAACACACACAATGAAATATAATCAAGTACGGGAAATACGCCTGAGAATTCTCCAGCTCGTCTCCTAAGCTCCATAGCATCCTAACCTGAATCTATAATACTCGAACTGACCCGAGCATTATAATAAAATAACACCCGAGTCAGTCTGGAAAACCAAAGTGAGAAATCACACTAAATTTGAATTTAATTATTTTCAAAAATCCTTTGGAAAAAAGGGTATCTCGTAAGACCACGCCACACATAAATACGACGGGTTTTTATCTTAGGATAACCAAAACATTTTATATCGAAATCATCTGATATTATAATAGTGTCTATAGAAAATAAACTATAAAATAGTTGAAATGCTTGCATCTCATGTTTCAACATAGTTGGGCACAATCAAAACCGTACATGCACATATTAGAGAATGAATTTCATACAATGACTAGGCTACTGGGGTACCGCCCATCACAATACACCTCTAGAAAAATATACCGAGACCATACCTAACGATCCCTGCCAAAACATGACCGTCCTACCCCTTGCTGGATACTACCGAATATGTTATCACCCCGAGTGTTCCCAACCTAATCGAGCGCTCTCTTTTCCATGCACAACCATATCCATGATTATAATATAATTTGCCCGAGGGTGTCTAGAAAGGTGATAACATACCCTACTTGGGTGCGACCCACTTAGCCCTGCTGCATCTCTCCTGTTTTAGGCATTCCCGGTTTGATGAGGCTTGAGGCTACGTTTTACTTTTAGAATAGCATTCATACTTTGAATGCTAACACTGCCCTCCAGGCAACAATGCAATGATAGCATTCATCCATACAAGTTGTTCTAAGTTTGAACAAACCAGATCTCCAAAATCACCATCTTCATTAGCTTCACGATATCACAATTCGTAACGCACAAATTGGACCAAAGTGATTTTCGGATAATTAAATCTGTTCTCGGTCTCTTCAAAACGATTAACAAATTTGGCCAGATTTGATAGCCGGTTATTTAACTACCAAATAACACACATAAGCAGTCACTAGACCCATATTATAAATTTTCCAAAATATTTATTTCAAAATATCTTTACAAAGATATTTATCCAAATCTCTTTCAATATTTCAATATTCGAAAACAAATTCAAATACTTATATCCATAACGGGATATTTTCAAACCATCTCAACACTTAGAAATATTTTCTTCCAATTCCATTTATAATTCAATACTTTGAAAATACTTCTATAATAATAATCTCGTAATTAATATATTTCAAATCCTCCCAGTCCAATACTTAGGAAATATTTATAAGTATATTTTCCTAAAACCATTTTTATTTCCAATACTTAGGAAATGATTCCATTTATTTCCTATTTCTCAAAATCTTTTACAATTTACTTGTAAATTCCTTCTCTCATTTATAACGGGTTCTATAAGTTTTCGGAATTCATTAATTAACTTCCTTTAAATTTCCAAAATCGATTATACTTGTCTATAATTCCAACTACTCATTTCTAACTTCTTTTATGAATTCTAATTCATTCCCGAAGTTTCTGTATTTAAATATTTTGGAAATTTCCTCAAGTTCCCAGAATTCCCGTTATAAAATTTCTCTTACAACCACCTCCATTAAATAACTTGGTTTACAAATCTCGAGGGTATTTATAAACACATCCCAATCACTTGCCTTTAAATTCCATATATAAAATAATAATTATTTTTAAAGAATAATAATTATTTTTAAAACACGTTTAAGTAATTATTTAAAATACCAAAACATTTTTAAATAAACGGCGATAACTAATTTCTAAATCATTTATAAGTAATAACAATCGATTCTCAAAGCTTATTATATAAAAAAAATTAAAATTCATTTCAACTAACATTGAATATTTAAATAACCAACTTTTCCGAAATATTTCAATACAGAAACAGTTTTTAAACTCCATAGTTTAAGATCCCCTTTTTAAAAACAAAACTAACTTCTGGATAATTTTTTTTATAAATTCAACATAACCATTTTTATATTTATAAATCTCTCTCGATTTATCACAAATCGATTTTCATTTCCAATTTCACAACTATCTCCAAATTCCAAAATAGAATCCACTATTCAACATAGTGAATTTTATATTTCTAACTTATCAAATGTTAATCCTTTCACTTTATTTATAATCATCGTTTACGACATTATAAACTCATTTCCGGTTTTTCTCTGTTAACAACAGATTTATATTAAACAAACTCCATTTATAAATCGATTTCTGTTTAAAATTCCATTTGGAAATCTAGTCCTTAACGAGTTCCCATGATAATCCAAATTCGTTCAAAATCTCGATTACGACTTCCTTTTCCTATTTTAAGAAATCTCATTTAAAATCCATTGTTTAAAAATTCTCAATTTAAAATTCTCTATTTGAAACCATTTTACGAAATTGCAAAATAAATATCCAAAATCAAATTATTTATTTTATCCAACCTAATTCCTTTTTTTAAATAATTGCAAATCCCTCTAAAAACTCGATTTCAACTTCTAATTATAATTTAAGAAATATTATTAAAATCCCTTTTTTTCAATTTCCTTGTATATAAATAAATTTCAAAATATATTTATTTTTGAAAACTCCTTACGAAATAGTTAAGTGTATTTCCAAAATCAAATCTTTTATTTAATCCAAATAATTCCTTATTCAATATTCCAATTTCCATATAAATAATTTTATTTCCAAAATCACCTTTGATGTAAAGACCTGGAATTTTGAACCGTTCAAATCGACAATCATCCACACTTGTCTGATTTGAATTGCTCAAAATAGCATACTGTAAATTTATATTTGGCAAAACTTAGCATATACAATAAATAAATCAATCACATAATCACAGACACAAACAGTATAACAATAAGCAGCGGAATAGATAAATAGTAGTTCATGAAGCTACTATATAAACATCGGAGTTTAAAACAAAATACAACAAAAATCTCAAATACAGAGTAGTCTCAAATACAAAAGTAACTGACAAGACTGAACAGAAATAACTGGAAACAACTGAAAGCTGACTAGATATAAGACAGATCTTCAAGCATAGCTCCAAACTTCAAAGGTGAGTCTCAAATGTTGTGTCACTCAGTCTGACCCGAGCATAAAGAAAAACACAAAACACTCGAGTCAGGATTAACATTCTTATACCAGTAAATTCAACTCAAGTGAAATGTCAACTGAAATACAAATAACTTAAAGGATGTTTAGGATACCCATCCTCTAAGGATTCGCTAAACTATCTACATACATAGTACAATACGCTACATATATAATGTCTATAGTAAAGTAAACTATTAAAATAGCGTTAAGACGTTACCCATATCCCCCTTAACACATTTTATATATTCTCGTAGTCTATACCGTACCGTAAGCTCCACCAAACCGGTGGTTTACTCAGAGGGCACTCCATAGGTACGGTACAAACCAAACTCGTAGAAGGTGCGATAGGGTATGTGAACACAGCACGCGAGGCAATGCCAGAGTAGGATTCTACCACTTTACGGATCCGGACTGGCGGTAACACATAGCAGCTACTATCGCCTACCTCGAGACATACACCCAAATCAAAGGTGCACCCAATCAAATCACAAAGTAATAGAAAGGTATCGAAGAAATGTGTCCGATAGGAGGAATGACCTCACTTGGCCCAGCATGAGTCCTGTTTTAGTCACATCTAAGTTGACTCACGGGAGTCAGGGCTACGTAAATACCTCATACAGAATCATACACCAAACCATCCTACTTTGTTCTGGAGTATCCACCACGTACATAGTTGTTAAAGTGGTTTTCGGTATTGGCAGAGAGTATGACAATATCCGATCTCGGTCTCTTTAACAACCAAACGCTTATTTCACACCGTGGTCATTTATATTTCAAAAAGTTTGTACTACATATCAAATTATCATATCCATTTCAAAACCATATCACTTTCGAAATTATATTCATTTTCGAAATCATATCACTTCCGAAATCATATTTACTTTCGAAATCATAACCACAAAATAGTTTAAACCATCATACAAAATATTCGCATTTATATCCATTAAATTTTAAATCATAACAACTCCAGCTTAAACAGTTTAAATATCGAAAATAGTATATATATATATTGAAATAGTTATAAATTAAAATAGTTTATATATTGAAATAGTTTATAGATTAAAATAATTTATATATATTAAAAATAGTATATATATTGAAATGGTTTCAAATAAGAATTATTTCTTCCAATTTCACAAATCAATTCAAATCAGCTTTTAGTTCCAAATTCAATTCAAATCCATCTCAATTTCAAATTCTCATTAAAACCATTTTAATTTATCGATTTCAAATCCAGATTTGAACTACACATTTAAACCACTTTCAATTCAATAGGTTCCGAAGTTAAATATTCAAACAATTTACAATTGCTCAAGTTGATAAATCTCATTTATATTTCAAAATTCAACTTTAATTGTATTTAAATTTGAAAATATTCATTTAATCATTTTTATAAACATTTAAATAAAATCTCAAATTCAAATTTAGATCAAACTTAAATATTCAATTTCAATCTCATTTAAATCTGAAATATTCATTTATTCACCTTTAATCAAAATCAAGTTATCAAGTTATAAAATCATATCTTTGAAATTCTCAAGTTAATAAGTTTTCAAATCGATTCCTATTTAAATACAATTCTTAAACAACTTAAATTTCAAATCAATTTCAATTTATCTTTCCAACCTTAATTTATTAAAGTTATTACAAAATCTATTTTCAAAATATTAATATAATTTTAAAGTGGTTTAAAACATATTATATATATTAGGCAAATTAAATTTTATTAAATTAAATCTTATTATTAAATTAAATCTATTTTAAATCTTATTTCATATATTTTAAAAATAATAAAATTATAAGTAATTTTTTTATAATTTACACTTTAAAACATAACTTATAATTTCAAAATTGCCAAAACATATAAAAATAAAAATCTAAATTTTTACACATATATTAAAATTAAAATCTTTATATTATATTTAAAATCAATATTTATTTAAAACCCATATATTTTCTTTCAACTTTGGAAATCATTTTCAAAAATAAACCAACGGTGTCCGTATATAATCTTCTATCCTATGGTTAAGTGATACAGATATTTATAATTTCAATCCGCAATATAAATTTAATATTTACGAGTATATATCATTTCAACCCGAAATCCCAAAATTTCAACATCAATGAAAATCGCTTGGGTTTATCATTTCAATCCATAATGATTTCCCCTAATCTATAATATCGTTCGGGTATGTATCATTTCAACCCATAGGGAATTCTAAACTAACAGGGAACTTGCAGAGTGAGAACAAATATGATAATAACATAACACATCGACAACGGGCATATATCATCTGTAAAAAATTTAAATATAATATATACAACAGGTTATGGTCTCATATGTCATAGGTAAATAGTTACAAATAATGGCATATCATATTTAACAATTAAATAACTAACAATTCAAATTTAACGACATATTTCAATTGTCATTTCAAGTGAAATCAAATTTACTAAATATAAGAATGTTAATTGTGAGTGATTACTCACCTTTCGTGGCTATGGAAACAACGATAACAAGATGTAGACGGACATGGAAAAGCACGGATCGACAACGGGACAACGAGACAAGAGATAAACTGCTGCAACACAGACATCGACAAGCACGATCTAGAATTCAATGGAATTTTTTTTTATATTTCAAAAAAAAATCAATATTCAATTAAACACATAATATATATATATTATAAAATAAGATAAACCTTATTACATTTATAAAACATATAAAATAGAAATCAAAATCTTTATATATCATATTTAAATCAATACTTAAATAAATGCATATATACTACATGAAATATATATTACATGTACACTACATGAAATCATTTCTTAAAACCAATATATTATATGTATAATAATATATATACTGTTATATGTATGCTAACGCTACATGAAATCAATACATACTTAAACTCACCTTCACAATATATCTGCAACCTTACAAATATATATATATATATAATATTCTTTCATATATAATTTATGTTATAACAAAATCTATTAAAAATATAAATTGTAAATAAGCTTTAAACATATGTATACATATATCTTTGCTTCTCTCTGTATATATAAATAGAACAAAAGGATAGGACTACATAATATATATAATAACCACTTTAACCGTGTTATATAAATACTTTAAACATGTCATAACTTTAATATATATGTATACGTACCATATTTGTATACACGAAGAGATTACAGCTGCTAGGTGCAGACTTGAAGTTAGAAACAAAGACCAAGAGAAGAAAGCAATCCATCCAAACAGTTGAGACAGTACCTCTAATGGAATTGAATTCCATGAACTCATCATTTTTTTAAAATAAAGGACGAAGTTGTTAGGCAGAACAAAGTTAGGGCAGAGAGGCTATTGCACACGACTGTCAAGGAAGGTCAGAGATGTAGGCACGGGTGTTGTCGGGTGCGGAGGTTGTCACGGCGGGTCTGGTGATACGAGCTGAGGGAAACATGGAAAGGAGGGGTTTGGGTGCACGGTAAGGGGAGATCTCGGCGCAATAGTGGGGTCGCGGTCAGTGCTTTGGAGGGCGTATTGATGTGGAGCGGCTGATAGCTTCAAGGAGGTCGGAGCAGTGGGTTAGGAGGTGAGCGTGGTGGCCGAGTGGGAAGGCGAACCGGAGCACGATCAGGTTGGAGGTCATGGCAATGGTGCGGTGCATGAGGACTGGGTAGGGAATAGGCCTTGCGTGGAAGGAGGGTTTTGTTGCGTGAAGCTTTGAGGTGGAAAGGCGTTTATGGTGGTTGGAGCCAGGTGGGCACGGATGGTGGGTGAGCGGTTGTAAGAAGGGAGGAGGTGTGAAGCAAGATGAGCACAGTAGTAGGCATGCAAATATGAATGCATGCTATATTTCTCTTTTTTTTGTTTTTTAGTGAAGCAAGCACAACAGAGAAAAGAAGAGGAGAGGAGAGAAATGCAGACGGCTTCAGAAAATATAAAGGAGCAAGCAATAAAAGGGAAAGATGTAGGCATGCAAATATGAACCTTCCGTATACATAATTTTTTTCCTTTTATTGGACCGAATGAAGAGAATGTGAAGAGCAAGAAGAGAAACTAACCAAAAGTAATTGAATACATAGGAATAATAAAAGTTACAGCTTGGGTTTCTAGGAATCTTAAAAGTCAAGGCTGTTGGTTTTCAACCGGTGAACAGTTAAAAGGCAAAAGGGAAACAAAAGGTTAGAAGTGGGTACCAATACGGCTATCCGTACGCAGATTTTGCCGCGTACCGGACACCGGATTGCATAAACGAATATACCGTGGAGATCAGCATGATGAGACGAACATAATGGTACACATATATTAGCGATACGATCATTCTATCAAAAGTTGATATTCGCTGCCAACTGCTACAAATTTGCCGAAAATAAGATAAACGGAGCTAGTGAAATCCAAATTTGACGAAACGAGATATGATGTCTCACTCAGAAAAAGATAAACATTTTTATTATATAAAACTATTCAGATTCCAAAAATATTTACTTTCCATCAATTTCAACTTATTTGAATTGAAATTGAACATTACACAATAGAACTAACTTTCATATTTACCAATGAAAATTTACCATTTGTTATGTTTAAATAGACGCATACCAAATATTAAATTTTCACTCAAAAATTTTATTGTTAAATTTTCATGAAAATTTCAGTTAATTACGTTATAAAAACCGTTAAAATTTACGGGTCGTTACATTTGAATTTTCTTGTTAAGGTTCAAAATATACCAAAAATTAGGGACAGTGCTACGTCCAATATATCAAATCACACAACAATCCACAAATTATTCAATCACAACATATATCACTATATATGAAACAATCAATATATTTTTGAGGAATCCAATTGGATCCCTCCAACCTGTTTCCCTGCATCCACATATGTTATATAACATAAAATAACAATCCCGCTTCGAGGCGGGATATCACGGTAATATAGAGTCATCCGCTATTATGCGGGGCGCGTAGTATCTCATCCGCTCCAATCGGCGGAAAATATAACCAACTACTAATATATATATACTACTATATATAATATAACATCCAACTGATAAATTATTATTAATTCATCCAATCAACCAATAAATAACATATAACACTTTAAAATAAAACTAGTTATCCAAATAAGTGAGATTTACTCACCTGGACTGCAGTAGTCGCTTCCGCGTTTCGGTTTTGACTAAATTCGAACAGCGTTCGAATTTTGCTTAAAATTCTACGAGCTTTAAAATGCTCCAATCCAATTCCATCATGAAGAGTTTGCAATAACGAGCGTAACACAACTCGTTTCGTTCGATTCCGATCCTACTAATTAACTTCCACATTCAAAAGCCCGCTCCCCATCTAGTATGCATCCTCCCATGGCCGAATATTCCATCTACCTCTCACTCCTCATCTCTCCACCGAAACCACTGTCATTCTTCCTTTCTTCCAACAAGCTTCCATCTCCAACCATCGAATTAGGCCCCGCCTCCCTCTAGAAAAACTCGTCCTCCAGCCTCTACAGGTTGTACACAGCAGGTCACAACCCCTCATCCCAAGCCGAGGTCCACCAGAAACTCACCGGAGATGCTAATCGACCTCACAACCGCCAATATATCCTCTGATTAGCTTATCGACAACTTTACTTCATGAAAACCAAAACCCTAGTTTGATTTTGAGCTTTCGACTTCACCTTGACATAGATGAAGATGAGCATCGAACCCACCAGAAAGACCAAGATTGAAGAGCTCGCTATGGGGGTTACAACACAATTTATTTCATGAATTTAAGTGGTGTATACAATTTGATTTATGATTTTAAATGGAAATTTGCATTCTTTGTTTTAAGGAGGCTGCTGCATTTTAAATGAAAGGTGAGGGAAATGATGTAAAAGAACAATGTAGGTGGTGGCTTGATCAGGGTAGGTCGGTTGAGATGGGGCTATGATAAAAAATATATTCTTTAAAATTTTAAAATATCTAGATATATAATTACGGACTCCAATTAAGGCGTGCCGCCAGGTATTTCAAATGTTATACCTCTATTCCGAACGTAATGGAATAAGTTTTGAGACCTAATTCGATCGTATGCAGAAGATAGCTTTTTGAACCCAATTATTTTATTAAATTTTCGATATTAATTTCAACGCGTTTCTATCCCGTACGACCAAACGGTAACTCCAACCGCTATGAAATTTGAAATCCTACAATAATACACTATTATGAATCCAATGGCACTAGTTTCGTCGAAATCCGAGACTGTGCCCCGAAAGGCTATTTTTACATGTTTATTTAAACGAGTTATTTTTAAAATCGAGTAAATCACCTATAAATTCAATTTAAATTTTTTATTATCTTCCTTCTTATTAATATAAATTAAATAAGCCTTTAAATCATTTTTATCCAAATAAAAATCCAAGATTCAATTATTTAATCGATTTTTAATTATTAAACCTAACAATTAAATTATCCAATAAATCGTTATATTTGAAATTCAAGTTATTAAATCTATAAAATTAACTTTCAAATATTTAAAATCAATTAAATATTCCAATTTTAAATAACTAAAATTCTGGATCGCTACATTCTTCCCCCCTTAAAAGAATTTCGTCCTCGAAATTGCCAAGGTAGGAAAAATGCCCAAACCCCTTACTTTTATTTATAACCAATTAGTTGAAATTACTTCCCCAAATCCATTTAAGCCTTTGACTTTCAAGAATCAATTTCTTGAAACCTTGTTATTACTTTTACTAAATTTCCAAATTCATCCATAGATTCCGAATAATATTATCCATATTCTCATTTCAGGTTAAAACTCAAAAATTAATTTTTAGTTATTAAAAATTTTCTTCAAAATTTCTAACTCTTTAAATGTTCGAAAAATTTCGCCAACGTCTCCTTTGCGCGGTTAGATCAGAACAACTACAAATTACCACTATGGGCCCCAAACCAGCAAAAGAACAAAAGCCAAGTGGCTCAATAATAAAATCATCAAATCAATCAACAATATAAACATGTACCTTTTTTTGGGCAACCCAATTTTCTTATGATATCAAAGACATCAATTAGCTCTTGCTTTTAAATACCTACATCTTATTTACCAACGATATCCAGTCATAAAGTTTACAACCATAATATTTTGCATTTTCAATTTCTAATATTTATTTTACTTAAGCCCGTAAGATGTACATATCTTATTCGTACGCAATATCAAATCTGATCGCTCACTTGATCACACAATTTCACTTCCGAACTAGTATCGTTCACATGACTACTCTAGTGCGGATTTAGATCTAGTTTTTTGATCAGAAACCATTATTATCCTTGCATAGCCATATACTATGATAGAGAATCCCAGAATTAACCAAAAATCCATATCCAGTGTTCGCCGTCGAGAATCGAGTAGAAAATCCTAACTCAGGTCGATATAAATTATCTCGAAATTCTGTGCCCAAATCTGGATCAAACCGTCATGCAAATAAAATAATATACGTACAACTTACGTATTTATTTCCATTGATTTCTTCGCTATACCAATTTCATTTAATTCACATTCATTCTATTTACTTTCAATTTTCACTTTCAGTTATTCACATTTTTTTGATCTGCGTTCAATTATCCACATTCATTATTCACATTCCCTTATTTACTTAGTATATTCCTTTCAATACTAATATCATTTAAGAACTATTCCACCAAATTTCATGTTCAACACATTTCACTTCATACTTACTTTATTTATGAAGTACTCCATAAAATTTTCTTAAGTCTATTATAAATTTTTTATACATAAGTTCTTATGTTTATCATCACTTCACCACTTAAGTCTATATCCATTTTAACTCAAATCCAATTTCAATTTTAATTTTCAACATTAAGTTTTAACAATCAACATTCCAAACCATATCCAATTCACTAATTAATTTAATTAGCTCATTTCATTAATTTATTTCAAATCTCAATCAATTCCATTTCCAAAAATTATTTCATTTAGCCCAACTCAGGCTAAAATTTTAAATTCCACTTTATTTAACTTAATTAAAGTCAACTTCCATTCCACAGTTAAATTTCAAATTTTTACATTTTTGCATTCACATTCAACAATTTAAAACATTGCTTTAACTTGCTAATTTCCAAAATTTATAAGTTATCAAACTTATTTTCTCATATTTCAATAAAACATTTAAATGAAAATCCCAGAGTTTAAACACCTTGTTCTAAAGTATTTCAAATCATTTATGAAATCATATATATATATATATATATATAGACACACACACAAAATACCTTGGTATATCAATTTTTTTTCTTGAATTTCAAAACCAAATATAATTTTACCAAAACAAAACTCCAATGGTAGCAATTCCTCTCTTGGAGACTCGAAAATGAACGTCGAAGATGCTGCAGTCATCACCGAAATTATTTTCTAGCGATCGAAGTGAGTTCAGTGCTTTTATTTCCTTTAAAACTCCTTAAAAATATTTCTATTCAAAAATAATTTCCAAATAATATCACTATTATTTTCCCAAAACTTGGAAAATCATTTTCAAAACCAACGGAAATTTAATTCCCAAATTCCTAGTTTTTAAATCCTTTTTATAAATCATATTTAAAATATGCTTCTGAAATTTCCTCTTTTTTTTTATTTTTTACAAAACACATTTATAATTATAACTCCATTTGGTTATATAAAATCGTTTTTCTATTGTTAGTCTTGCTTACATTAAAATATCAACCACTTTATTAGATCACAAACAACAATCAACAAATGATAATAATAAAATATTATCATTCTCAAACAACCAAGTACACCATATATACCATAATAATTTCTGAAAAATTATTCCTTTATATATAAAATATAATCCAGGTAAAATTATTTTATTTATCCAATTTCAAAACAATACCATGTCAAACTGCTCTGTTTAAGTGTTTAGAGATCCCTATCAATAATGTTAATTACTCATATTGACAAGAATCCATAAGCCACTCAACAAATCAACCAACACAATATAAAACTTTTTTATATCACTAACAAATACGTGCTCATATATTTATACACTCAAACGCATTCTAGGGTGCTACTGATCCTATCTCTAATGAGTTGCCCCACCAAAGCCAATGTTCTCGCTTAACCTTCAGCTCTAATACCACGTTGTAATGACCCACGTTTCTATACAGTCTAAGTCGACAATAAACCGCACATGTCAACTCAAATTGAAAAAAATGCAGATTGTTAGGGGTGAAGAAGAAAAAGATAGAAGGAAATAGAAACAACACAGAATGTCACAATCGCAACGGAACAAAATATAATATATAATAACAGATTTTATACAAAAGAATCTGTAGCTGTTAATATACACACAATCATTAGAGTACAACAATCAAAAATCAATCTGGACAATTATAATAACTTGTCCTCTCAAATACTGAATATACAACATAACACACACAACAGAATATAATCAAGTACGGGAAATACGCTTGAGAATTCTCCAGCTCGTCTCCTGAGTTCCATAGCATCCTGACCTGAATCTGTAATACTCGGACTGACCCAAGCATTATAATAAAATAACACTCGAGTCAGTCTGGAAAACCAACGTGTGAAATCACACTAAATTTGAATTTAATTATTTTCAAAAATCCTTTGAAAACAAGGGTATCTCATAAGACCACGCCACACATAAATACAACGGGGTTTTACCTTACGATAACCAAGACATTTTATATTGAAATCATCTGATATTATAATAGTGTCTATAGAAAATAAACTATAAAATAGCTGAAATGCTTGCATCTCACGTTTCAGCATAGTTGGGCACAATCAAAACCGTACAGGCATGTATTGGAGAATGAATTCCATACAATGACTGGGCTACTGGGGTACCGCCCATCACAGTTCATCTCTAGAAAAATGTACCGAGACCGTATCTAACGATCCCTGCCAACACAGGATCGGCCTACCCCTTGCTGGATAGTACCGAATATGTTATCACCACTAGTACAAAACAGATGTTGCTTCGCCTCATTTGTGTCGGTTGTCCATAAAACCGACACAAATAGTGTAATTTGTGTCGGTTGTTTATTAACAACCGAAACTATTGACTTATGGGGTAAGAGGAAAATGTTAAAAATGTAATTTGCATCTGTTGTTCTTAAGAAACCGACACAATTGAAGGGAAGCAATAGATTTACTCGTGTCGGTTGTTTGAACAACCGACACAATTAAATACAATAACATCGGTTGTCCAAAAACCGACACCATAAGCACACAACTTTTCCCCCAAATCCATTTCAGCCGCCATATCTTTTCCCGTGAACCCCAATAATTCCTGACTAATTTGTAAATCATGTCCGAAATCCTAATTCTCATTCTTCCCCTCTTCCAAACCCTAAATCTAATCTCCGCCTCGCCACCTCCAGGCCTGGACACCTTCCTCTCCTCCCTCCCCCTCTCCGATCCCCTCAACGCCAACGACTCCTTCCTCACTCTCCCCTCCTCCCTTAAAAAGTCCCTCTCCCGAA
The DNA here is from genome assembly GCA_030737815.1 of Allium fistulosum. Lineage (NCBI taxonomy): Eukaryota > Viridiplantae > Streptophyta > Magnoliopsida > Asparagales > Amaryllidaceae > Allium > Allium fistulosum. The sequence goes on along the minus strand of CM060907.1, from coordinate 634,947,800 downwards.
CACTAGACCCAGCTTTCAAGCTCCACGTCTCCGTCCCAGTTTACGTCAAGCTCGCCGGCTCCTTCTCCGCCGCCGCCCCAGACACCCTCGCCTCGTTCAGAATCGAATTTAGGGATTCCTCCAATTCCTCCTGCACAAAATCAGTTTTCTGCCCGGGGAAGGATGGGAGTTCGTTCAAGGTATGGATCTTTCACGTGAACTTTACTTTTGAAATTATCTCTTTGGAATTTTAGTTACATATACTGTAAAATTAGTCTGCACATGCTCATGTAATTTTGTAATAGTACCAATTATGTTTTGATCCTTTTCTTTTTCATTTCTCCTCGAAATGTTTAATAATATAGTATGACTTTGTTTCAACTTAAGATATCATGAATTAAAACTTCAATTCCATGGAGTCATTCAACTCCGTATATTTCCCATTCTGCGCGAACCGAAAATGCCTCTGGGATCTTCCTTCTTGCCTCCCACATTAGTTATTCTTCCTTTTTTTTTTTGAAGCTCACGTAATTTTTTCTTTCTTCTCACTATAGTGACTGTTTAAAGAGCGAGGAAAATTTGCCATGTTGATTCTTGAGCTTCTTATATATTAATTTTCATCGTTTTTTTTATTAAAAAAAACTAAATATTGTATTCATTCTATTGAATATGGATGAACTATTGTAATTGCTAATTTGAGGGTTTTTGACTTGAAAATATATGTGCATAATACACAAAAATTGTTTGCTAAAATGCATGAAAGATATGTTTTAAATTTAAAAAAGAAAAGCGCTTTTATGTTTTTTATTTGAAATATGATTGATGCAACTGTTTTTTTATCTTTGACTGTAAAATATAAGTCATGTACACAGTTCCGTAACTTGGATTATTTATATTGCAAACTACAAACCTTTTGCATCATCTACAAGTTAGGTTATTTAAATATTGTGAATTTATTTATTTTTTAATGTTATAAATTATTAAGCATTCAAGGTCATGTCATAGTTTACAATTTTGATGATTTCATTGTACACTTCTAAAATGCAAGTTATTTGAAAAGTTTAAGTTTATTTTCACTAAAATGTCTAGAGTGCTTTCCTCTAATTGACGGTCAGTTTTATTGTCCAAAAAATGAAATGCTAAAATTCTTTGCATTACGTAATTAAAACGACATATTGTATGAATGTTAAATGATCTAAATAATTAATGTTTAAAGACATGTCTTTTTTTTTGGGTTGCTTCTATAGTACTTTGCGTTTCTGCAATGGAAGCCGTCATTGTTTTCAGTTTATTTACCGAGTTGCATGTTTTATGCAGATAAATGATATAAGCTATCAAATGTTCCAATTCTTGTCCGATAGTGCAATTTTTGTGGTTTCTTATGCTTTGCATTATTGATAATGTAAGCCGCATGAAGATTTTTGCTATATTATAATTATAATAATGATTCGATTTATTCGGATAAATGATGCAAAATATTATTTGTGAAATTTGGGTAGTTCCTGGTGTATTGCTTTTCAGAAAGTGGAAACTACATGCTATGTTATGATCTCCGTCTTTGCGTTGGATTTGAAAATTTTGGTTAAGATTTATGATTTGGTTTAGTAATTTTTGACGGTAATGAATTTGTATTATGATTTTATTATTTGATATTTTAGGGACAAGATTTACAACATAAAATAATTTAGGGAAATTTACAGTATAAAAGCAAGATGTCTTTTTCTTAGTACTAATAAATTACATGGGCCTAAAACAAAAGGTTCCTTTGTTTAACAGAAATGGGTTTTTGGATCAGGTTCATGAAAACAAACTCAATACATAAAAATTCTGTTAAATTCTGTTTCTATATTTTAAAACTCATCCAAGTCATTAAAAAACATTGAAAATCAACATTAAAAAACCGGTAGGAAAGAAAGTACATAATACAAATATTTGCAGTAAAAACTGCAATTATTTGGAGGAAAAAATAGAAATTCTCACTGATTTTTGTGCGTAGATACTCGTGGATCTTAGGAGATTTGTTAGATTAAAAAAATTGCCTAACCCAAAAGTATATAGATAGATAATGGTTATGTATCAAGTTCGATTTTAAGGAGTAGAGCCAAATTGTCACTAACAGAAATCTGTCAAATTTGACAAGATAATTAGAAAATGTTTTTGTTAGGCCACAATGCACTGTCTCAAAACTAATATTATATTCATCAGATCAGTAGATATTAGCTAATACAATAAATTTGGTATAATTATTGATTACGAATATAGAAAGCTTTGCATATTTTTTTCTTCTCCATAACTCATTTAGAAACAGTAACTTAAAAAAATGCAGATTATTTGGTTCATAATCTATTTTGGATTTGGAGTTCAGATCCTATTTTAAGATTTACATATAACAGCCACTCGATACACTGTCCAACCTTGATTAATTTTTTGAAGGGTTTTTAGGAACCATAAGCATAATGTTTATGTTCATATATTTTGTTCAATCAGATACGTGGACACATTCAACAAGGGAAATTCAAGCCAAAGCAGTGTAAGGTCAACAAATTCATTCCACTCTCCCATAACTCTCCCATAACTCCCTCAATAAAACCATCATCCAGTTCTAAGAGGAAGCAGTTCTAACCATCATCTATGTATTTGGACTCCTGGGAGCTGTAAGTTTTTCGTATCAAATACTATATAACTTTGATTATGGATGAATTGTTTAGCCGGATTTTATGAACTTTCATTACAACTATTAGTAAATATATGATGATACAACCAGCAATCATTGCATTGATTTTTTTGTCATTGTTTTTAATAGTTACGTAACAAAAATACGGCTCGACGATAAAATGTAGGTCCATTTGGACAAACGTATATACTTGTATGTATTATGGATCCCCACAAGTTATTTTATCCTGGGAACAAAAATTTACGTAGAAAGTTTTTAAGAGCAGCATTTTGAAACTCATTAAAGGGTAATGCTTCGAATTTTCTACAAAAAATGTTACTGGTATGGGATAAAAATAGTGGTACCCACTGTTCTCTCTTGTACCAGTACGAATTTTCATATAGAATGCAGCTTAAACAAGCATTCATGCTCATAAAGATTTGTCTTATCAAACAAACAAGGAGGTACATGCCCATATACCCTGCTGACAGAAGAAACGATATGAAAACCAGAATCAAATGATTTACAAAAATCAACTTTTTTACAAAGTCTATATCATCATGATTCTGGGAAGAATGGAAGTGTTGGAGGTGGTAAGGGTGTTGAACTGCTTTTATATCTGGTGAAATTTAAATAAGTCACAAATGTAAAAAATTATGTTTTATTCAAAACAAATATTTTGCCTATGATATTTAGAATTTTATTTGTGGAATTATAATTATTAATAATCAAATTGTAGAATAAAAGTGAGCATGAAATTGTTCAAGATATTGAAAAGCCCTCAACTTTATACGACTAGGATAATTCTTAGGAAGGGCTTGCTTAAGCATTGGTTGGTATGTACAAACTTTTGCTGCTGTCACCGTCATATTGCACCTATGACCAACTTTGTTTCTATTTTTCCCTATGACAATTTTGTTTATATTTTTTCCTATAATTGCTTGTAGTTTTATTTGAATTGAATCATGATATACTTTGACTGACGTCCTTCTATTGGTTTATCTTATAAGACTCTACTGACCCAATCTTTTAACTGGACTCAGCTAAAAATTTCCACAATCTGTTTATAAATAGCTCAATATATGTACAGAAAATATGCATGCTATCATTTAGAGTTTCCTTTTCTATAATTATAATTTTGATGAAAGCTAACATGTTATTTAATTTTCACTGACTTGTAATGAGCATGCTAAATTTAGTTTATATCTTCCACCTGTGTTTTTTATCAATTATAATATGCACACAACAACAAAAAACGGTGAAGGGTAGTGAAATTATTTATAACAAATTTTTTACGTTGTATGTTATAATTGGTGAAACATGAATTCGAGTTGCACAATGAATATGAAAATTATAGTACAAATTTGAAATATATATGTCTATAAATAATAAAACAGTGTTTATAGTAAAAGATAATAAAATAGAAAGACTTCCATCTATTACATCAGAAACTGTCACTACTCAGTTTGAAGTTTTGTATTCATCCTTTTGTGTAGTGTGTGAAGAGTTATGCATATGATCAAATTTTCATATGGATAATTCATCGCATTCTATGTTTTAATCTTTACTTCACAGTGCAAAAGATTAAAGGCGTTACAGTTAACATAGCTATTGAATTCAATTTTAGCATACAATGTTATAAATGTTACCAAAGAATTATCCTAGTCGAACTTATTTATCAGATTTGCAAGTGCAAGTTCAATAGTCTGCACTGCAAAATGCATGCCAGGGCAGATTCTACAGCCTGCTCCAAATGGAGTGAACTGAAAATCAAGTCCTTTAAAGTCGATAGAACTACCAATAAACCTTTCTGGTTTGAATTTTTCAGGCTCTTCCCATACACTCTGGTCTCTTCCAATCGCCCACACATTGATAAGAACCCTTGTCTTCTTAGGAATATCATAACCTGCAAGCTTGCAACTATCCATAGATTCTCTTGGTAGCAAAAAAGGAGCTGGAGGATGCATTCTCATTGCCTCTTTTATAACAGCTTTTAAGTAAGTCATTTCGCTTAAATTTTTTTCACTAATGGTTTCTTTGCCATTAGCTACATATCTAACTTCATCTTTCAGTTTTATCATCACTTCTGGGTTTTGAATAAGCTCTGCCATAGTGTATTCAAGTACTGTAGATGTTGTTTCATTCCCCGCCCCAAGTGTCTTATATAAGAGACTTCATCATTATTAAACACAGTGTATTATAGTAAAATAAAATTAAAGAATATCAACTGGATGAAATGTGCAAGTGTTCATGAATCATGAAACAAGATATACATATTGCTTAAATACTATGATTATGTCTAGTGTTATAGAAATTAAGAAAGTTTTTAATTAGATTGGTACTAAAAAGGTTGAACTAATAATGCAGGTGAGGACGGTGTCAAAGGAGCAGTTGCACATGTTGAGAGAGGCAGTGCATGATGTGAGTTTCATTTGCACGTGACTTTTTAGTTCTTTGTGATTTAGTTGATTAAAATGTAAATACATTGGGAATTGACTGTTAATATTTAAAAAATTATGGGTTGCAGGAATCAGAGATGAATGCCAGGCCGGAACAGCTGCTAAATGATAGAGTAATTGAGATGTATAGACCACCCAAAATTAAATCTTAGACTTGAGAGTGTGGTTTATGTACTTGTTTATTTAAACGGTTACTATTTGTAGCATGTTTTGCAGTAAGGGGTTGTTGTTTATTTAAACGGTTGCTATTTTTAGCTTGTTTTGCAGTATATAATAAATGTTGTTTATTTAAACGGTTACTATTTGTAGCGTGTTTTGCAGTATATAATAAATCCGGGAACGTGTGTTTGTTGTGTGGATCCACTTAGTTTAGAGGATATCTTAACTATTTCGTTATTTCGTAGAAACAGTTGTGTCGGTTTTTCTAAAAGGACCGACACAATAAACGGCGGTGTGCTTCACTATACAAGCTGATTTGTGTCGGTCCTTTTAGAAAGACCGACACAACTGTTCATTGTTTTGTGTCGGTTCTTTAATAACAACCGACACAAATGATTGATATTTGTGTCGGTCGTACAACCGACACAACAGAAAAATGTCTTTTGTGTCGTCTTCATATGAGTCGGTTGTAAAACCGACACAACAGGGGTTACACAACCGACACAAATGACCAGTTTTGTACTAGTGCACCCCGATTGTTCCCACCCTAATAGAGAGCTCTCTTTTCCATGCACAACCATATCCATAATTATAATATAATATATCTGATAGTATCTAGAAAGGTGATAACATACCTAACTTGGGTGCGACCCACTTAGCCCTACTGCATCTCCCCTGTTTTAGTCATTCCTGGTTTGATGAGGCTTGAGGCTACGTTTTACTTTTAGAATAGCATTCATACTTGGAATGCTAACACTACCTTTCAAGAAACAATGCAATGATAGCATTCATCCATACAAGTTGTTCTAGGTCTGAACAAACCAGATCTCCAAAATCACCGTCTTCATTAGCTTCACGATATCATAATTCGTAACGCACAAATCAAATCGAAGTGGTTTTCGGATAATTAAATCTGATCACGGTCTCTTCGAAATGATTAACGAATTTGGCCACATGATAGTCGGTTATTTAACTACCAAATAACATACATAAGAAGCCACTAGGCCCATATTATAAATTTTCCAAAATATTTATTTCAAAATATCTTTACAATGATATATATCCAAATCTCTTCCAATATTTTAATATTCGTAAACAAATTCAAATACTTATATCCATAACGGGATATTTTCGAACCATCTCAACACTTAGTAATATTTTCTTCAAATTCCATTTATAATTCAACACTTTGAAAATACTTCTATAATAATAATCTCGTAGTTAAAATATTTCAAAACCTGCCAGTACAATACTTAGGAAATATTTATAAGTATATTTTCCTAAAACCATTTTTATTTCCATTACTTAGGAAATGATTCCACTTATTTCCTATTTCTCAAAATCTTTTACAATTTACTTGTAAATTCCTTCTCTCATTTATAACGTGTTCTATAAGTTTTCGGAATTCATTAATTAACTTCCTTTAAATTTCCAAAATCGATTATACTTGTCTATAATTCCAACTACTCATTTCTAACTTCTTTTATGAATTCTAATTCATTCCCGAAGTTTCTGTATTTAAACACTTTGGAAATTTCCACAAGTTCCCAGAATTCCCATTATAAAATTTCTCTTACAACCACCTCCATTAAATAACTTGGTTTACAAATCTCAAGAGTATTTATAAACACATCCCAATCACTTGCCTTTAAATTCCATATATAAAATAATAAGTATTTTTTAAGAATAATAATTATTTTTAAAACACGTTTAAGTAATTATTTAAAATATCAAAACACTTTTTAAATAAACGGTGATAACTAATTTCTAAATCATTTATAAGTAATAATAATCGATTCTCAAAGCTTATTATATAAAAAAAATTAAAATTCATTTCAACTAATATTGAATATTTAAATAACCAACTTTTCCGAAATATTTCAATATGGAAACAGTTTTTAAACTCCATAGTTTAAGATCCTCTTTTTAAAAACAAAACTAACTTCTGGATAAAAATTATTTTTAAAATTCAACATAACCATTTTTATATTTATAAATCACTCTTGATTTATCACAAATCGATTTTCATTTCCAATTTCACAACTATCTCCAAATTCCAAAATAGAATCCACTATTTTTTTCCAAACCGATTTCCATATCTCATTTTAAATTCACACGATGAATTTTATATTTCTAACTTATCAAATGATAACCCTTTCACTTTATTTATAAACATCGTTTACGAATTTATAAACTCATTTCCGATTTTTCTCTGTTAACAACAGATCTATATTAAACCAACTCCATTTATAAATCGATTTATATTTAAAATTCCATTTGGGATTTTATTCCTTAACAAGTTCCAATTATAATCCAAATTCATTCAAAATCTCGATTACGACTTCCTTTTCCTATTTTAAGAAATCTCATTTAAAATCCATTATTTAAAAAGTCTCAATTTAAAATTCTCTATTTGAAATCATTTTACGACATAGCTAAATAAATATCCAAAATCATATTATTTATTTTATCCAACCTAATTCATTTTTTAAATAATTCCAAATCCCTTCAAAAACTCGATTTCAACTTCTAGTTATAATTTAAGAAATATTATTAAAATCCCTTGTTTTCAATTTCCTTGTATATATATAAATTTCAAAATATATTTAGTTTTGAAAACTTCTTATGAAATAGTTAAGTATATTTCCAAAATCAAATCTTTTATTTAATCCAAACAATTCCTTATTCAGTATTCCAATTTCCATATAAATAATTTTATTTCCAAAATCACCTTTGAATTTTCTTTTTAAGATTCAAAATATCATTTATGGTATCTAGAATACCAAAAATTAGGGTCAGTGCTACGTCCAATATATCAAATCACACAACAATCCATAACAAATTATTCAATCACAACATATATCACTATATATGAAACAATCTATATATTTTTGAGGAATCCAGTTGGATCCCTCTAACCTGTTTCCCTGCATCCACAGATGTTATATAACATAAAATACCAATCCCACTTCGAGGCAGGATATCGCGGTAATATAGGGTCATCCGATATTATGTAGGGCGCATAGTGTATCATTCGCTGCAATCGGCGGGAAATATAACCAACTACTAATATATATACTACTATATATAATATAACATCCAACTGATAAATTATTATAAATTCATCCAATCAACCAATAAATAATATATAACACTTTAAAATAAAACTAGTTATCCAAATAAGTGAGGTTTACTCACCTGGACTGTAGTAGTCGCTTCCACGTTTCGGGTTCCGACAAAATTCGAAGAGCGTTCGAATTTTGCTTAAAATTCAACAAGCTTTAAAATGCTCCAATCCAATTCCATCATGAAGAGTTTGCAATAACGAGCGTAACGCAACTCGTTTCGTTCGATTCCAATCCTACTAATTATCTTCCATATTCAAAAGCCCGCTCCCCTTCCAGTACGCATCCTCCCATGGCCGAATATTCCATCCATCTCTCACTCCTCATCTCTCCACCGAAACCACCGTCATTCTTCCTCTCTTCGAACAAGCTTCAATTCTCTTGCTACTCCTGCAGCTGCTCCAGCTTACATCATTGTAACATACCCCACTTAGAGGCCCAAATTTAATAGCCATGGATGTTGCAGTCATCCATAGTTATTAATCCTCGGCGACCATATGCGGTAATGATAGATACATTGATATAACAGAAACACATGGATATGGAAAATTTTAAAAATCAACTAACAACTTTCTCATTCCATTTCAAAGAATTTCAAATTCATTACATAATCCCAATACGAGAACCACAATCAGAGATTATATAATTATTACAACATACGCCAAGTGCGACATATGAAGATGCCCCTTTGGATGCCCCTTTTGCCTTTACAACAGAACACAGCGGAATCAAAATAGAATCGAACTCTAAATAGCTATCATGCCTCTTGCACGTCTCCGGAAGCTTATTAGTCTATAGAGGTACCTGGAAACCTTAACTTTCAAACTACTCAAAATCAATTGAGTACCCGAGAGTTTAAGGGGAAAACATAAATTTCGGTCAGACATAAAGCCTGGTATGAATAATAATCTATAATCTCAATCCATTTAGATATCTAGTGAGACCAAGCCACTTAGCGGAACGAGTTTCCCCCCACTATTATACTAAAACTTTATAAAACCATATACTGTGCTCTTGCATCCACAATGTTTTAAAATATAACATTTCAAAATAATATGATGATATGTAACAAGTAAATAAACTCAGGATTTCCCATCCCCCTTTCATTTTGACTAACTCTCTCATTTTTAGTTTCTAGGATCACTATTAACCTATTAGTTTTCATGGGCTTACAACAATCTATTTAACACTTAAGGACTCCCTATCCATTTTCATAGTTTTCATAGGATTACTAAGAACCTATTGGCCCCTGCCAATAACTTCATTGTTTCATGGGTTCTCCCTGAACCTATTGGTATCTCCAATAACTTCCCTCTTATCCTAGTTTTCATGGGTTGACTAGAAACTTATTGACTTTTGTCAATAAATTAATCCGGATATAGTTTTCATGGGTTCACTACAAATCTATTGACCCCTACCAATAACTCAATCTAATCATAGTTTTCATGGGCTTACTATGAACCTATTGGTCCCTACCAATAACTTTTCCTAAACATAGTTTTCATGGGTTTACTATGAACCTGTCTACCTGAAAACTTCTTTAGTTAATATTCTGGCATCCTACATTCTGGTCTATTTGACCTCCTAGATGCAATTCTACTTATTCAGGAGTTAATTCAATTTATATTCACTACTGGGACAACCTAGTTGGTTATTCTGCCATTTCTCCCCAAAATGCAGTTATGGGTCCATTATTATATGAATATGTATGTTAGAAGAAGCAACATAATAACATAATAATACCAATACTCGTGATCTAATATCCTTGAAATTATTTGCATATAAAACAAGGTTAATCCCTTTTTAACCTATTATTTTATTAAGGAAAACTTCTTCAAAACTTCATACTTTAAATCATTTCGATACTTCTTTATTTTAGCCATAGGTTTTCGTTTTAAATGAGATAGGGTTATTTGTTTTGAAAACTAAAGCATTCGAAACCTTTAAACCTTTACTTTCGAAACCATTGGAAACTTCCTTTCGAAAGCATTAAAATCTTTTTTTCAAAACACTAGACCCCTTCCTGTCGAAACACTTTAAAGCCTTTCTTTCGAAACATTTTGAAGGTATTAAAGTAATACTTGTTAACTCTTAGAAGCATAGCTTCGAAACTATTGAAAGTACCACTTTTGAAACCATTCGGTTTATCTTTAAAATATTTTTTGAGTCAGAGTGAACATAAATGTATCCCTTTCGAAACCATTATTTATCATATAAAAGTGTTTGGGAGAAAAACTTGATGGCGTCAGAACCATCCTTTCGAAAGCTTAAACTCAATAAGTAAAATGTTTGAAGGTTGGCTTCGAAACCCCTTTCGAAACCATTGCCTTCGAAACCATTAATCTCTTTCAAAAGCTTTAGGAAGTGGCTCATATTTACAAAACGAAGGCTACCTTTCGAAAGCATTAATATCTTCAATTCCTTCGAAAGGCATAAGGTCGGCAAAAGGGTTTCAGCTATGTCGAAACTATCCCTTTTTGTAGTCATTAATTTGGAAACTAAGTAACTCATTTGAAAGCTATACTTTAAACAATAAGGCAGCAACTGCCTTCGAAAGCATATTTCGACTCCTTCAAAAGCATTTAGTGAAATAGGCAAGCACATTTCTTTAAAATACAAACCAAAGGTTTCTCTCCATCGGAAGCTATGTTTCGACACCATGCCTTCCGCCTTTCTCCAACCAACTACGTACCAATGTTGATACCTTGTGTATTGGTTTCGGCTTCGTGGGTTTCGACCAGGAAGGTTTTGACTTAATTGAAGGCCGAAGTTATGAGTCGAAAGGTGCTTCTAAAAGAGGCAGAACCCACTTTTCTAGGTAAAAGCTGATTAATGCCAATAAAAGCAATAACTTTATAACTAACTTGCCTATTTGTAAACATTTAATTGGTTGCCTTAAACTTTTCAAATTATTTTCCAAATAAAACTGCCGCATAATTTCAGATCTAAATCAAGATTAATTTAACAAATAAACCCTTCCATTAAGCAAAACAATTAAATCATTTATGTCCTCCTCTCAAAATAATTTAATTCTCATAGTAAATCTCTTAGGAAAAATCCCCAAAAATCATAGAAATTTACTTTTAGTATGTTATCTAACATATCTAAATTTCAGACCCAAATTCTTAATATAATTTCCAAAATAAATGTCTAAATCCAATTAACCATATTTTCCTTTTAAAAATTCATAATAAATTCTCCATAATTTGGAAAATTATGAAAATTAAAACCCAATGCCAAAATCATGTTTTACATAACATATAAATTCCTCATGATATTCTAAATTCAATTTAAATTGTTTTTACCCATGAAACCGTGTATAAACCATTTTCAAACAAACTTGTTGCATATATCATATCATAAAATCCAAGCATGTCATCAAAATCATCATAATGGATTTAATCTTAAAACCGAAAATCAAATGATCATAAAAACAAAAATAGAGATGGTTTCGATTATTATTCACCTTAATTAGGATAAGGACTTTGAGATTTGATTGAGATTAATTCTTCTAGCTTGATTCCTTAAACTTCACTTGAATTTTTCTTATCCTAGCAATGGACGGCTCTAATCACTTCTTTTTCTACGTTTTTGAGTTTTGTAAAAGTGTACATGAGAAATGAAATGGGACATAGGTATAGAGTATTAAGGAGTTTTAGTGCGCAATTCCTTATATGCCCTTGTGTTAAATTCTCTAATTAACATACAAAACCATTTATAAGCTCCTTTAAATAATTAAGCTCAACCTCTAAGTATTTATTCAAATCTCAATCCCCTTATCACTTTAATATTTACATTATTCTATTTAATTTATCTAATTAAACCTCCTGAATAATGTTATTAAATATTATGGGTGTTACAAGCTCCCCTCCTTAAAGAATTTCGTCCTTGAAATTCAGTAAGGACTAAATACTAAACATAACAATCATCGGTAACCACTTCTAACAACCATACTAGCATATTTGACTAGCAACTATCTATATAAAGCTAATATAGACACACCCTCAAAGAAGATCGGGATAAGTATCTCTAATCTTGTCTTCTGTCTCCCAAATACAGTCCTTCTCGTTGTCACTCTCCTAAGATTTCACCAACTTGACTGTCTTGTTCCTCGATATTTTCTCATCTCTTGCTACAACCCGAACTGCTTGTCTAACAAAAGTTAAATTAGGCTCTACAATCAAATCTTCCAAGCCTGTCGGAAGAATAGTAGTCTCTGTATCATGCACATACTTGCGAAGATGAGACACATGGAACACATTATGCACACCTACCATACTGCTCGGTAACTCTACTCTGTATGTGAGCTTTCCTATCCTTTCTATAATCTAGAATGGACCAACATATCTTGGTGCCAGCTTCCCTGACTTTCCGAATCATACCACACCCTTCATCGGTGATACTTTAATGAAAACCTTATTTCCAACTGAGAACTCTAGGGCTTTACACCTCTTATCTGCATAGCTCTTCTGTCTGGACTGAACTTCCTTCATCCTTTCTCGGATCAGCTCAATCTTTTCTGTCGCCTCTCTAACTAGATTTGGACCCAAGACCAATTTGTCACCGGTCTCCAACTAACATGCTAGTGATTTGCATGGCCTTCCATACAAAGCTTCAAAAGGCACCATTCCTATACTAGTCTGATAACTATTATTACAGGAAAACTCCACTAAATGTAGGCGATCTTCCCAAGATACACCAAAGTCCAATACACAAGATCTCAATAAGTCCTCGAGTACTTTATTGACTCTCTTTGTCTTTTCATCCATTTGAGGGTGATATGCAGTACTCATCTTAAGCTGGGTACCTAATACATCATGTAGACTCTTTTAGAATTCACTAGTGAACAAAGCATCTCTATCACTGACTATACTACTAGGAATCTCATGTAGTCTAACTATGTTCTTCATGAACAACTTAGCTAAAATATGTGCCGTCCTGGTTGCTTTAACTGGAATGAAATGAGCACTCTTGGTCAACCTGTCCACTATTACCCATATACTTTCATTTCCACTATTTGACCTTGGCAACCCGTCTATAAAATCCATGGATATCGAATCCCATTTTCAAACTGGAACCCCCAAAGGTTGAAGCAAGCGCATTTCTTTAGAATATAAAACAAAGGTTTCGTCCCCATCGAAAGCTATGTTTCGACAACACGCCATCCGCCTTTCTATAATCCGCTACATACCAATGTTGATACCTTGTGTATTGGTTTCGACTTTGTGGGTTTCGACTAGGAAGGTTTCGACTTAATTGAAGGCGTAAGTTATGGGTCGAAAGGTGTTTCTCAAAGAGGCGGATCACACTTTTATGTGTAAAAGCTGATTAATGCCAATAAAAGCAATAACTTTATAACTAACTTGCCTATTTGTAAACATTTAATTGGTTGCCTTAAACTTTTCAAATTATTTTCCAAACAAAACTGCCGCAAAATTTCATATCTAAATCAAGATTAATTTAACAAATAAGCCCTTCCATTAAGCAAAACAATTAAATCATTTAGGTCCTCCTTTCAAAATAATTTAATTCTCATAGTAAATCACTTAGGAAAAATCTCCAAAAGTCATAGAAATTCACTTTTAATATGTTGTCTAACATATCTAAATTTTAGACCCAAATTCTCAATATAATTTTTGAAATAAATTTCTAAATCCAATTAACCATATTTTTCTTTGAAAATTCATAATAAATTCTCCATTACTTGGAAAACTATGAAAATTAAAACCTAACTCCAAAATCATATTTTACATAACATATAAATTAATCATGGCATTCTAAATTCAATTTAAACGATTTTACCCTTAAAACCTTGTATAAACCATTTTCAAACAAACTTGTTGGCATTTATCATATCATAAAATCTAAGCGTATCATCAAAATCATCATAATGGATTTATTCTTAAACCCGAAAATCAAATGATCATAAAAACAAAAATAGAGATGGTTTTGATTATTATTCACCTTGGTTAGGATAAGGACTTTGAGATTTGATTGAGATTAATTCTTCTAGCTTGATTCCTTAAACTTCACTTGAATTTTTCTTCTCTTAGCAATGGCCGGCTCTAAGCTCATCTTTTCTTACGTTTTTAAGTTTTGTAAAAGTGTACGTGAGAAATGAAATGGGACGTGGGTATAGGGTATTAAGGAGTTATGGTGCACAATTCCTTATATGCACTTGTGGTAAAATTCTCTAATTAGCATACAAAACCATTTATAAGCCCATTTAGATAATTAAGCTCAACTTCTAAGTATTTACTCAAATCTCAATCCCCTTATCACTTTAATATTTAAATCATTCTATTTAATTTATCTAATTAAATCTCCTGAATAATTTTACTAAAAATTAGGGGTCGTTACAATTATGTTAACAAAGAACTGATATGTAGTCCTCATATTTATTGGTGGGGTGTCAACACCTATATTGGCATTTGCATTTGGTTAGCATTTGCCTATCGACCTGGAATCCCTCCTATAGTGGGTCGAGCATTTCCATTTGTTGTGGTGCTTCCTCCATTTAGATTCACTCTTCTGTTTTCTACTTCTATACATTCTTTCTCGTAATCTGTGTATGAGCCTTAGTAAAACACAAAAGAACAGTCTACGAGAGAGGGGAGAATAAATACTTATATAGCAAATACAAGTACGTTACTATTGTGTTATCCCATAACCCCGATCTTATTTTCTGATTCATTAGGATTATGTTTTAATTTTTTTTAATCTTTTAAATTTTATCATAAACCTATTGTAACGAACTAGATTTTCGATCCTTGAAAATCGACACTAATAAGTCCAATGTATCACGTGCCGAACATTCAAGTGCCGAAAACACCGTTCATTGGGGGAAAAGAAAGAAGATAGAAGAAACTAAACAATCATAGAATCTCACAAAGCAATGAAATAACATATATTAATCACATAATATTTTACAAAGTCATCTAAAAAAAATACATCAGAGTTACACTAATACAATTCTAACCTAGTACACTTATAACATCTGTCCTTATACATCAGATATAGAGTACATAGTATACGGCGGAAACAAGATAATAACTAGCTATCGATGAAGCCTCCTGCTTTGAGCTCCTCCAAAATGCATCCGTGGGAAAAAAATAAACTACTTGGCTGCTCATAAAATTTGAGCACCCAAGAGTTTTAGGGAGAGAAAATAAAACTACGGGTCAGACATAGGTCTGGTGTGAGTAAACTCAAAAAACTTGATTACTACATTTCAGAACCTTTTAAAAATCAAAGGTATCTCATAAGACCATGCCGCACATAAACACAGATGAGTTTTTACCTTACAACAAGCAAAACACTTTTATAGAAAATCTAGTGATATTATAATAATGTCTAAAGTATAAATACTTATTAATCTTAGCCGAAATTGTTACATTAATTAAATTCTAGCATACTAAGCTTCACAATCAAAACCGTAAAGGCACGTATTGGAGAATGGATTCCATACTATGAGCAGGTAAGAAACTACCTCCGATGGGTACATCTCTAGAACAATGCACCCGGGTCATACAAGAACATCTTGTACCCTACCACACATAACCGGTCTACCACTTGACTAGTAGTACCGAAGATGTCATCATCCTAGTCTTCCAACCTTAATCGAGATCTTTCATGCACAACCAAATCCATCAAAATAGGGTAATCTAGAAAGATAATGACATACCCTAACGAGAGCGACCCACTTGGCCCTACTGCATGCCCTGTTTTAGTCATTTCTCGGTTGATGAGGCTTGAGGCTACATTTACCTTTTATATAGCAAACCAACTTGGAATGCTAACACTGCCCTCCCGGCATCAATGCAATGCTAGCATTCATCCATACAAGTTCGTTCTGGTATGGAACGAAATCGAAGGCACTACTTTCTATTACATCAGTTATGGGGAATCCCTCCCAAGGAAAATAGAAATAGCCCTTGCACTTCAAAACTCCATCTTTGATTCCATGCTCTTCAAGATGCTTCAACACAAAACGATTGAGTTGGATCGAAGTGGTTTTTGGATAACATATCCGATCCCGGTCTCTTCGAAACAACTTTCGATAATTTTTGGTAAACTCAACCCCGGTTCTTTAGGAAATAAGCAGATAAAAGGTAAGAGCGGAGTTCACCTCTTAACCGTTGGTGGACAGATTTCCTTATCATTTAACCTAATCAATCATCATAAATATGGGGTAATAACAATAATAGAACACTTAGCCATTAAACATTATAAACATTTGGCAACACAATGTTAACCCCAACATTTCATAAACTAATCACAATATATATACTCACATGTACTAATTATCAACTAGTAGTAATACTATTCTATACAAATATAAATTAGTCAAATGTATACTAATCCACTATATTAGTAACATAACCATCAACACAATAAAACCATAATAATTACACAAAATATTGTACTAATGGCAAAAGGTTGCACATTCATCCGAATACGATTTCATTATCCTAAAACATCATATATGTGATAAATAAAATCAACCATTAATCACAATTACATCCATCCAAAACATCATATTTACAACCATCGTTTTTTCTTAAGTATAAAATTGTTTTATTATTGTTTACTATTAAAGCACCTTTTTATTTATCTCAAAATAATAATAATTCTTCCAAAATGATAATATATTATAAAATACTTTAATGAAATCCCATTACTTTAAATCTCTTAAAACATTGTATTTTACATCAAAAATAGTAATTTACACCAAATTACTTTTCAGACCAATAATACTATTATTTCATATCAAAATAATAATATACATATTAAATTCCTTCAATATTCACCAAAACCAGTTCATTACTATTTATCTCAAAACAGTGTAATTTTCACAAAAACCATATTATTATTTATGAAATCTCATTTATTTAAATAATAATGATAATCTTTCCAATTTTAGTTTAAAATATATTTATCGTTATTATTTAATTAATATCCCTAGAAATTTATAAATAATAATCTTACTAAATTCCTTCCATTGATTTCATTTTAATTCATTAAACTTCTATTATTTATAACATCATCCAAAATTTGTAAATAACCCTATTTACCATTTGTTTATCCAATCTTCAAATTATTAATCAATTTCATTCATTTTATCTCAATCAACTACATCCATATTTTAAATCCACAATTTCTCAATATTAAACACCCAATAATATAATAATCAATAATGAACAATCAATTAGGCACAACATATCCAAGATATTCATAATATCTGAACAGTCTTTAATATAACACAACATATCTCAATAATTATTAATTTTCATTAATGGATATGTATTTAATATTTTAAAAGTAAATTAATTAAACTAAACAAACCATATTAACGTGTTTTTACTAGTAGCCTCCAAATTCAGTAAACCGAACGTCGAATCATCTGAAATTCTACCGCGAGTTTAATAGAAGAAATCGCACGTGAATCAGAGTTCATATGAAAAGGTTATTCAAATTAGAAGTTTTAGGGTTTATTTTGCAATAAAATATTAAATATGGAGTAACTACAAAATGATAGAGTTAGGGGTATGCCCTAAGGGCAATTATGTAATTATTAATCTTGTACGAAATAAAAGATTTGTTTGTATTACATACTTGATATAATGTGTTATATTAGTTAATTAATTTATATAAAAGTATATTTAATAAAAAATTCATAAATGATGTGTTTTGTGATAGTAGTTACAATGTGTTGTGACTATGAGTGATTTATCATAATAAAATAAACATACCATTTTAAATATTCCTAGTCAAGATATATCGAGATTAAATATCGACACATCTGTTGAGACTAGAGTACACTCTTCAAATATTAGGCAGTGTATTACTCATGGCTGTTGGGCATCTAGAGGTTACGTACTGATAGTTATCCGATAACTATGGAACTGCTCACTCGATGTTTTCTGTTGGTTAAGATAACTAAGGTCAGACAGAGAATATCAATGTGATAATTTTACACAATTCGCTCGACTTGAGAATACTATCGAGCTTCAATCTGGAAACTCTGCTTTGATATAGTTATATTGTGGCACAGTGTCCATCGAATAGATGTAGTTAGGTCGAGTGGATGTATTGGAAGTGAAAGACTATTCAAGAGAGAATTTGTCTCCTCGGTTATATGGGGTTAGTATCACGGGGTCAACTTAAGTCAACTCAAAGTCAAACTCTCTAGCCAAAGCGTACGGTTGATAATAATTATTATTATTGAACCAAGATTTTGTGTTTGCACTTACAAAGTTGAATATGGACAATGTTGGAATTTTTACCAAAACTAAATTCAAAAAATCCTAATGCAATATAGTTTTGACGAAGAGAATTAGTCTAAATAATTGTCACTACCAGGTAACGCTTAAATAAGTAAAATTAGATTTTATCGAAAAGATGTGTAAGCAATAAATTCAGCCAAAATGTCACTCCACTAGCTACGGTTACGAGGGAACGTTAATATTCAAATAGTTCGATATTAATTGCTAACTAAATTTACACCTGCGAGTTGCACAACCGCATTGATAGATTCTCTTAAATACCATATGATTTAATTGATTTATAAATTATTATAAATTAATTGATATTTTTTATAAATATTAATTAATTATTTATTTGATGCAATGGGTGCCATTATTATGTTTTTTTATCATCGGTATTTACTCGTGTGTGTGTATAAAAGTGTTAATGTACAAATCGATATACGATATCGATGGGCGTTTAAATTTGATGTAAATATAACTATTTACTAAGTGTAATTAAAAAAAATGAAGGCCTATAAGACTATATTCCTTACAATCCATATGAAGAAAAAAGAGAGACTTGCAATCCAATGGTTGGATGTAGAAAATGAAGGGAGGAGGTTAAAGAAGGTTACCTTTGTAAATACCTTGACTTTCATTAACCTACCGCTCTTAATCATTCTCTTTCATAACACTAGCCATCATATTTTTTTCTTCCACCTTCACGGTCAAAATTTTCAGAGAAATAAATGAAATTTTTTTTATTTTAATGGCATCTAATTAAATAAGTCAAATAAAGGTGGTACTCCAAGCCGTTGCAAAGCTAGGAGCTAGGAGATAAGATCAAGGATTGAATCTATCAATTAAGGTGCATTCGAAAGGGCAACATCAACAAGGTATTTTCCATTTAATTTTATCTATATACATTATTATATTGTAGATCTAGTAGTTTATTTACTTTTACAAATTTATATACACATTTGTCCTCTTTATATGTATGTATAGACCTAAAATTTTTATAATCCGTTAACATTTGATTTGGGTTTAAAATTGATGTTGATGGTTTCTATTGATAATAGTACTGTCAATTTCCATTGATGTTATTGTTTTAAATCTGGATCTAAAAGTTAATTTATTATTTTATGTATATTTATTTATTTTAATAAATGTTAATTTCCATTGATTCATAATTGGTTTTCTGTTTCAAAACAAACATATATGTATACATACATACAGATATATATGTGTGTGTGTGTGTTAAAGTTAATTTGTAAATTATTTTACAATAAGTTGGTTTTATTATTAAAAAAAGATTATACATACATACATACATACATACATACATACATACATATATATATATTAAAGGAGATTGACCTTAATGTATAAACATACATAAATTAACATCCTAACCTTGGTTGATAAAACTTTATTTTGGATTAAAATTGAAAGGTTATGGTTTTGGCAAATTAATATTATTTACAGATCTTTTTA
This sequence comes from Allium fistulosum, assembly GCA_030737815.1. NCBI lineage: Eukaryota > Viridiplantae > Streptophyta > Magnoliopsida > Asparagales > Amaryllidaceae > Allium > Allium fistulosum. The sequence continues at coordinate 634,927,684 of CM060907.1, read as the reverse complement.
TTTCCATTTTTATTTTATTTGAAGTCATTGATTTATAATTTATTTTGAATTTGTAGATTATGATTTGTTTTCATATTGTATTACCAAATTAGACCCCATGATATTTTGGATACAAAATTTTATGTTTGGATTTGTTGGTTTGGTCAAAATCAATTTAGATATATTTATAGATTTAACTAAACAGAAAACTTTAGAAATATTTGTACATATGTTTGTATGTTTGTATGTGTGTGTGTGTGTATTCATTTCTTTGCACTCAATGTTTCGGACAACTAATATGTATACAAAGGGCGAAAATGTCCGTTGCGGTGTAAATCACGGCACCTAAACACATACACATTAACTATGTACACAATTTTAACAGTTACACTTGCACTATATACACTTGAGTATATTTAGATGTGCTCACAAAATATGCAAAGCATAGACTTGGTATAGCTATTATTTAAGTAAATCAATCAATTAATTTAATTAAGAGAGAGGAACGAAAAGTTTCTCTCTCTAAATAAAATAAAACTTTCCTCTAATTAATGGGAGAGCTTTAATAGAGAGAAACAAAAAGTTTATTTCTCTAAATAAATAAATCCTCCCTCATTCATTTGATTCAATTTAATTCATATTAAATGCATTTGATTAATGAGAATAATTAAATAAGGCAATGTATATTCAAAATAAATTTTGATTTTATTAAAACATCAAGATTGGATCTAGCATTAGACATTAGACTTCATAGGCCCACCATGATCCAAATAGGGAATTTTTTGAAATTCACTTATTTAACCCTCTTTCGACTGGCCCGATTCTAACACAAAACTTCCTCTCCCTTGTTTGGTAAACGCCGAAATATGTCGTCCACCCGCTTGGTCAGTTTTGACCACGAATTCATGTTGCTATAGGCACTTTCTATGCCCCCGTTGACTATGGTTGTGTTTCCCTCTGTCACCTCTACCTAACACGACCAACGCTAACCCCTCCTTGCTTAGCCAATTTCTAGAAATCGGTGGTCAAGCTTTCTACCGCTAAGAACTTCAATCGCCAGATTTCAACGCTTCATTGATCGATTCTCTAAATTGAGACCAGATCTGGGTTATACACTTCTACCTAGACCTATTACCACAAGGCTTGCCTCCCAATTTGCCGTATTGTGATAACGCCTAATTTTAGGAACCCTAATCCATTGCCCACGCCTTTTGACCATCATTTCCAGTTACCTCAAGCTGCTTTTCCTAAAAAACGCTTTTTGTTGATTTCCCTCATTGAGAGCTTGAAATGACATATAATTCGATATGGTTCAGACACTCTAAAATTATCCACTATTAGTAGACAATTTAGCAATTTCGGTATCTGAAAAGAAAACTAAAGATATAGATGATGACTTGGGTTTCGTAGCCTCACTTATATAGGTTTTACGCCGGGTTATGGCTTATGTGTCCGATTTGGTGCAAAAAACTATGTGCGCTATTTAAATACTATAACACCTCATTTCGCAAACCGTAACCCTAAATACATCTAAATTATATAACAAACTGATCGGCTATGAAAGACCATCGCAACAGTTATAAACATAATACCCAATTCACCCTTTTATTAAAAATTTATTTTTAATTAAAGTAGTATTTGCAGTGTCAAATTTGTGGGTCGTTATATTCTTTCCCTTAAAAGAATTGCTCCCTCAAAACTTTCTAGATACAACCCTCAACCAAATCAATAAAGCACCATCATGGTTTAATCATAAAATACGAGAAAGAATACTAATCATAATCAACTGTCTTATTATAATACTCGACATTCGCACAAGACAACCAATCATTACATACAATAATTCATTCATAATAATGAATTCAACATACATATTATAGTAACACTTGTAATTCTTCAATCATGCAATGTAAAAACAACACTCCATTGATAAAGGGTGAAACAACCTCAGCTATAGATCAATTCCATACGTAAGTCACAACATGCATCTTAGCAGTCCAAACACAGCCGTCCAGAGAAGAAATACGCAACAAAATTTAGGTTAGTCCAAACATGCATGCATAATAAGAATGCACATTAATCAATTTTTAACATAGCTCAATAAAGTAAAGCATGCACATACACAAAATTGTAATCATCACACTATCATACCAACAAATAACACATGTGTGCTGATCCCTATGATGACTACACTTCCAGTATAATATGTGTATCTTCCAAACAATCGATGAGCTTCCTTATAGTCTCATCCTCATAACAATCGGTATACTATCTCATACCTACACCTTCCAAAATAATATATGTGCCCACTCTTGGCTACATCCTTAAAATAATGCTGCACTTGAATCAATCCTTGATTTCCTGGTCCCTCACATACAGTCGGGAAATATACACCATCAGTAAGGTCTCTTACCGAGCACACTTGGATATTATTATAACTCATGTGACCATCACTAAGGCCGGTAGCTACTTAATATTGCAACTTCACAAATGCTTGAAGTAGTTACTTGTCATCACTAAGGCAAACTAGACCACCACCAAGGTCTTATACCAATACTTCTTGCCACCACCAAGGCGAATTAAACCATCATCAAGTCTTCACATCATATTAGCCTTTACCAAGACCCCATGCAACGACCCTGAATTTTGAACAAATTAAATTGAAAATATTTAATTAATTTTAAATATTTGAACGATGATTTAATTTGAATCCCCGATATAACTTTGAAATTTGCGGTTAGACTTTAAAATTTAATCTATTGAACTGAATAAAAATTTAAATCTTCAATTTTAAGCTGAAGAAAAATATTTCGAAAGCTTTTAAAATTCGTAATGATAATACTGAAGATAATAGAAGCTTCAGAATCGAATTTGAAATTGAATTGTTCAGTTTGAATTTATATCGTTTAAATCGATATTTAAAAATATCCGTCCGGGGCGCAGTCGCGGGATTCGACGAAACCGGTTCCATTGGATCCGGGATATTGAACTGATATCGGATTTCGAATTTCATATTTTTCGGAGTTGCTTTGTGACCGTACGGTTAGAAAACACGTTGAGATTTAATTGAATTCAAATTGAATTTTAAAATTTAAAGTTGGTCAACATTTTTTTCCTTTAATCACGCCTACTATCACGATGCGAGATCGTGCAACCCATACCCGAGCAATTTTAAATATCCCTCCGTTCAGATTAAAAACACTCGAACTTCTGCAAAGTAATGGCGTTTGTCCTCTTCAAAACTAAACAAAATATAAAGAAGACTTCCTTCACTCTCGTTCAAAAAAAATCAACAATGGCCGCACCTCTTTTTCCCATTTTAAAATCAAACCGAAACCCTATTCGATCGATTCGAGCTTCAAATGGTTGCTGGTCTTTGGGGCAACGCGAGAGTGGCTTCGCGTTTCACGTCTTGCCCAGATTCGCGTGCGAGGTGATGGAGGACATCGACATGGATGATGTCGTGAGGCGCCATACTTGAGTGCGTACGCATGTAAGGAGGTGGTCAGTGGCGCTCGCGAGTTCAATCTCGCGTACGAGACGAGTGGGTCGATGATTCGCTAGGATGGATGGGCGGCGGCACGCGTGGAGCAGGGCTGATTTCGCGAGATGCGGAGGCCAAGGCAGTCTCGAGCGGTCAAGCAGGAAGGTTCGATTTTGGGTCAGGCATCGTCTGCGCGACAGGAGGCTAGGCAGGGCTCTCACGTGGTTCGTCGTTGGTACGGTGATGGGTCCAGTTCTTGCGGTTGTTCCAGGTGCGTGGGTAGGTGCTGGAATTGACGTGGTTGCAGTTGTAAGTCGTGGCCGAGTCACAGTCTATGGGTTCGAAGTCGATTTGGGGTAATTTGTTTAATCTGAATTCAGTTTAAGTTTTACAATTGATTTCTAATTAGAATCTGAAATGGTGATAACTAAGTAAATAGAAAAAAATAAATATACATAGGAATTTATATGCAGATTTTAATTTATACAAGTTAATTTGATATATGCAGTTCAAATAGAAATATATGTATCAGTAATTTGAAGAAAATGTAAAGGATGTTATCTACTATTTCTGTTGATTTGAAACAAAATAAATTTTATCTAAAATTTTAAGTAAATGAATTTTTGAAATTGTTAAAGGGAATTAGAAAAAAAATTTATCATTGGTTCATTAAAATTTCCAAATAAAAATTTAATTGTTCAGTTGATTCGAATATTAATGAATTTGTATAATTATTTATATAAGGTTAAAATCAAGAAATCGAGTCAAAAATGGAAATGGATAGCAAAATAAAAGCTAAGGTGAGATTATTTTCTCACTCAAATTGAAAAGTGGAATTTTCAGTTATTGTTTGATTGTCTATTTGGATTGTTGATATTAGATATTTTAGGATATATCTATATATAGCAATATATCATATTGGCATATGTATATATTGGATTGATGATTTCCCGCCTCGTATAGCGGATGAGACCCTATTGCGCCGTTAGTAAGCGGATTTTTATAAAACCCATATACCGCGATAATTCCGTACTGGAGCGGAATTGGTATTGTGCTAACGTCTTTGGATGCAGGGAAACAGGTTGGAGGGATCCAACTGGACCCCTCACATTGATTGATTTTATTTATACTGTGGTATGAATCTGTGAATGATTATATTGATGTTATTGATCATATCGATGTCTGGAAATTGATTGAAAGCTAAAAATTTAGCTGAATGGATGTTTGATATCATTGGATTCCAAAAATAAACGAAATTGAATTTTTGAATCAAAGTAGAAATTTCTAAGTGAATCAATTTTAGAAATTGAATAAATTTTGAAGAAAGAAAATTTTAAAGTATAAAAAGTTAATTTTTATAATCTTATCGAATTAATTCCAGAATCAAGTGAAAATGTTAAATAAATGGATTTCGTAAAATAGTGATTATAAATTGAAGAATTTAATTTAAGAATTTGGATTTTTAAATAGACTGAAAGAAACAATTGAAATATATTTTCTTTAAAAGGAATTTATTTAAAAGGAGATAAGTTGGAAATCCAATTAGAAATTTAATTGGTAAGTTGAAACGATTTGGGAAATCAATGTAAAATGATTTCAATTTAAAGAATCCATTTAAAAACAGGATGTTGAGAAATTTGAGAAAAATAAGGAATTTATTTAGTAGTGATAAATAAAATTAGAAATCAATCTGTAATTGATTTAGTATTTGGAGAAGAACTTTGAGAAATCAGTATGGAATCTTTTATTTAAAGTTGAAAATAAATTTAGAAATCAATATTGAAATTGATTTGGTATTGAAGTTTTAATAAATGGAATTGGAATTTATAAAAGTTGGTTATAAATCCGAAATCACTTATTTTGATAAGTAGAATATAGAAGTTGATAAAAAGAAGATTTATAAGTCGAAGTTGTTATTAAAATAGAAATAGAATTTATAACCGTGTTTATAAATTCGAAAGCGATGGAATTTGATGAATTAAATATAGAAGATTATCAAAGTAGATATATTCGCGATTTTGGATAGCGAATTTCTATTGAAATGAAAATGTGTAGAAATGATTGGAATTGGGTTAAATGAAGTATATTCACGATTTTGGATAGTGAATATATTTTTAAGTAAAAATGGTTATGTTTGGGAAAGCGATATTATAAATGAAGTTAATTGTTTTAAAAGATGTTTTAAAACGTGTTAAATATTGAAATCATAGATTTCAACATTTATTGTTGAAATAGACGTTTTCGAGAAATATAAGGAAATGATGGACTATAACACTGTTGTTATAGTAAATGATTTTCGAAAAGAAAATGTTTTATGTAGTATTGGGATTTTTATATATCTACCTTAAAATTTTGAATCCCTATACTAGTGATTTCGAGTCGTCGTAACGATGTTTTACGTAACATTCGTTTTGACTCAAATAGATGTTAGAATAAATGATTTCCTTAAAGAATGAATGTATACTTAATTTGATTTAAGTATATCGAATATTTTCCAAGTGTTGAAAATAAATGATTGTGAAATACTTATTATTTAATAAGTATGGAAATGCTTTTCCAATATGAAATGAACTGTTTTGAGATTTTATCTTTTAAAGATAAATTGAAATGTGGAAGTTGATTTGAAATTGTTTTCAAATGATTGAAGTGTGGAAATAATATATCTAGTAAAGATATTTTTGAAGATGAAATAATTTGGAAAATTATTTGGAATCTGATGATGTTGCGCATCTTTATTGATAGTTAAATAACCGACTATCAATAATTACCTTTAGATAGGTATTTGTTGTGAATTGGATGAATTTGAATGCCACACTTATTTTTGAATAAGCGCTCACTATTCGGGTTAGCCGGGAAAGGACCATGGGGTCGTATAACCCATTCCGAATATGTGATACGTCGTTATGAATTGCATTCGAAGACCGGTGTTGAAGACCGGATATTTTTGAAAACGGAAGGATTACCGTCGAGTTACTCTACATCGGCTGATCTCCGGTTTAGAGGTTTTATCACCCTTAGTGACGGGAAGTCCCGACGTGATTGAAAATTATCCAGATGTGCAAGGGCTTCGTGAGAAGTGCCTTCGGTTCTGTTCGATGCCGGAACAGACTTGTATGGATTGTGTGTCTGACGTTACAATTTGAGATATAAAGCTGATTTCTTTCAAATACATTTCTGTTGGTGGCGGAGAATTTATTCTCTTAGCTTAACACCCTTCTCTGAGACGTACGAGCTCAGAGGTTATGTAGTTGAAATTTATCAACGATATATCCCAATTTGGTAACGTGACATACTGAGTGTTGCTGTGAAATGATCAGTGTTTGATCATTTGTGATATGATCATTTGTTTGATCTTATATCTTTGTGATCATAGGTTGATCATTTTGTTTGACCCGAAGCAGGGCTTTTTGAGAAAGCGTAGCTTTGTGGACGAGACTTCGTCGAGCCTCACACCCCGGAAATGGTCGAAACAGGAAGAATGCTGCAAGGTTCTAGGGAGTAGCGCCCCTTAGTGTATGTCATTCCTTCTGGATAGAGGTGGTATCATGGTATGGAGCCCAGATACTTAACCTATGTGGTTGCTGCATTATTATCTATGTGGTTTGTTGGAAATCGGGGATCCTTGGGAAGATCGGTTACGATCGGGGGATGGCATACGCGTGTCAGTAGTTACCTATTTTTGCAGAGGTAACCTGGCCTTGTGTTGGCAGAGATCCGGTTAGGTTCTCGGGTCGTCTATTCCAGGGACGTACCCATCGTGGATAGGAAGTTCCTTAGCCTGACCATTTGTTAGAAATCCAAAGAAACAATACGAGCCTTGTACGGTATTAGTTGTAGAACCTGCCATTCACTTATGGTGGCGCCCCACTGTTTGGATGGTAGCTATAGTAGGCATACGATACTGGTCGTATGTTGGCTAAGATTAATATTATACTTTCGAAATGTTTCCTACACTATGCACTAATAATAATATCAAAAAGAATTTGATTTTTGCGTAGTAAGCATCTTTGGCTATCATAAGAAGAAATCTCCTCCAATTCTGCGTTTGCATTGTGTGTGTGGTGGGAGGTCTTATGGTAGTCTCATTTTTCAAAAAGCATTTCGAATTGACTTTAAAATTATCCTGTTGTTTATTTTAAAGAATAACTGTTTTACGATCTCACACCAGTCACCATGACTGACTCGGAGTTTATTGTTCCCTTCTAAACTCTGGGTGCCCACCAATTTCCACACGGGCAACCTAGAGTTATGTTATCAGGATATTCTGGATATTCTGGAGCTTTGGAGATAAGCTGGATGACGAGACGTAGTATTTGTATCTGATAGTATTTATTCCGCTGTGTATTCTGTATAAGGACAAGTTATATAACTGTCCATTGTTGTATATTGACTCTGATGATTGATGTATGTATAAACTGATATAGTTCTTTGTTTTAAAAGACTAGTAATTATTTATTATATATTGTTCCGTTGCGATATGTGAGATTCTGATATTGTTTTCTGTTCTGATGTTGTTCTGTTGTTCTTCTTCTTTCTTTCTTCTCTTTTTCTTCTACTTCTTCTTTCTAAAACCCTCACTATTGGAGTTTCCGGCACTCGATTGCTCGGCAGTCGATAAAGTGAGTATCGATGTCGAATTTTCGAAAGTCGATAATTCTGATATGTGACAGCGTGGTATCAGAGCATATGGTTAAGCGACAACCCTGCTCTGTTGGGTGTTACTCATTAGAGATAGAGTCAGCAGTACTCTAGAATGAGTTGAGTGTAATAATAGATATGAGCGCGTATTTGTTATTGAATATAAAATTGTTTTGTATTGTGTTGACTTATCGGTTGATTGTTTATGGATTCTGGTCGGTACAGTCTGGCTAACTGTAATCGATAGGGGTTTCTAAACTCTTAAACAAGATAAACCAACACAGTATTGTTTTAAATGGGGTAAATGAAATAATTTTGCCCAAAACTATTTTTGTATACAAAAGAAATGGTTTTCTATGAATTATCATAGTATATGGATGCTTGTTTGTTAGGAAAGTGATAATATTGAAATGTTATCATTATTATATGAAATTGAATACGAACTGGAAATCGTAACTCCAAAATTAAGAAATGAATTCATATACAAATGAAATTTAAGAATATAAATTTTAAAAGTGATTTGTAATTTAAAATAGAATTCCAGAGAAGTTTTTGGAAAGGTTTTGAAAAAAATTTGAAAATTTTGGAGATTTGGGAATTTAAATTTCTTTTTGATTTGAAAATGAATTTCAAAGGTTTTGAAAAGCGTTTTGAAGGGATAAAAGCTCTAAACTCTTTTCGGTCGCTGGAAAATAATTCCGATGATGATCGCGACATCACCGGTGTTCATTTTCGGGTTTCCAAAAGAGGAATTGCTGCCAAATTGTTTTAAATGGAAGTTGTTTGAAAAATTGGGTTTTGTTTGGAAGTTCAAAAGGATAATTTGAATTGTTTTCAAAATGGTTTTGAAAAGGTTGAAAAGACTCTGGAATTGAGTATTGAATTATGAAAATAAAATTGTGAATGAATGAATCAATTTGCAATTGCAAGTACATGAATGTAAATTGAATTCGAATTAAAATCCAGTTTAATATAAGTGATTGTAAACCAAAATAGTGAATTGTAAATAAATTTTGGGAACGCACAAAAGTGAGTAAAACTGGAATTGAAATTGAATGTTGAAGACAAATTTGAATAAATGAATTGGAATCTGTGATGAATTAGTAACTGGAACTAATTTAAAATAGTATAGTTGTAAAGGAAAGTAAATTGATAAATTCAATATTCAGAAGTTAAATTGAATTGAAATGGTGAATTGAATTTAAATGGAATTTGAAATGTAAAATTGAATCGTAATGGATGTATAACTTCAACAGTGAAGTAAAAATGATATAAGTAGTTTATATTGAAAATTTTGAAATAGAATTTGCAAAATGATTTGAATGTTGTAACTAGATATTATGGCTAGTACGATATACAGGTATAAAGGAATTGGAATTTTGATTTCAAAGATAAATTTGAATTGCTCGAAAAAGGTACGTATTTTAATTTCTATATGAGTTTTTGCTGATTTCTTCTCTAGCCGCTTGGCTTTTTCTTTTTCTTTTTGAAATCTGAGAGTCCGTAGGGACGTTTTGTAGTCGTACCGTATTAGCCGCGCAAAGGAGACGCTGGCGAAATTTTTCGAAAATATCGGGCGTTAGAAAATTTTTGAGAAATTTTGAAAGTTTAAAATTTGAATTTAAACTCGAATTTGAATTGAGAAGTTAAACAATGTTGTTTGAAACTTATAATTGAAGTTGGAAAACGAGTTGAATGATAACGAATCTTTAGTAGAAGATTTGTTTTGAAAAATTTGATAAAACTATTTGGATATTGAAAAATAGTAGACGAGTTAAGGATCTTTATTTTTCCTAACTTGTAATTTCGGGACGAAATTCTTTTAAGGAGGGAAGTTTGTAACGACCCTGAATTTTGAACAAATTAAATTGAAAATATTTAATTAATTTTAAATATTTGAACGATGATTTAATTTGAATCCCCGATATAACTTTGAAATTTGCGGTTAGACTTTAAAATTTAATCTATTGAATTGAATAAAAATTTAAATCTTCAATTTTAAGCTGAAGAAAAATATTTCGAAAGCTTTTAAAATTCGTAATGATAATACTGAAGATAATAGAAGCTTCAGAATCGAATTTGAAATTGAATTGTTCAGTTTGAATTTATATCGTTTAAATCGATATTTAAAAATATCCGTCCGGGGCGCAGTCGCGGGATTCGACGAAACCGGTTCCATTGGATCCGGGATATTGAACTGATATCGGATTTCGAATTTCATATTTTTCGGAGTTGCTTTGTGACCGTACGGTTAGAAAACACGTTGAGATTTAATTGAATTCAAATTGAATTTTAAAATTTAAAGTTGGTCAACATTTTTTTCCTTTAATCATGCCTACTATCACGATGCGAGATCGTGCAACCCATACCCGAGCAATTTTAAATATCCCTCCGTTCAGATTAAAAACACTCGAACTTCTGCAAAGTAATGGCGTTTGTCCTCTTCAAAACAAAACAAAATATAAAGAAGACTTCCTTCACTCTCGTTCAAAAAAAATCAACAATGGCCGCACCTCTTTTTCCCATTTTAAAATCAAACCGAAACCCTATTCGATCGATTCGAGCTTCAAATGGTTGCTAGTCTTTGGGGCAACGCGAGAGTGGCTTCACGTTTCACGTCTTGCCTAGATTCGCGCGCGAGGTGATGGAGGACATCGACATGGATGATGTCGTGAGGCGCCATACTTGAGTGCGTACGCATGTAAGGAGGTGGTTAGTGGCGCTCGCGAGTTCAATCTCGCGTACGAGACGAGTGGGTCGATGATTCGCTAGGATGGATGGGCGGCGGCATGCGTGGAGCAGGGCTGATTTCGCGAGATGCGGAGGCCAAGGCAGTCTCGAGCGGTCAAGCAGGAAGGTTCGATTTTGGGTCAGGCATCGTCTGCGCGACAGGAGGCTAGGCAGGAGGTCGAGTGAGGGCTCTCGCGTGGTTCGTCGTTGGTACGGCGATGGGTCCAGTTCTTGCGGTTGTTCCAGGTGCGTGGGTAGGTGCTGGAATCGACGTGGTTGCAGTTGTAAGTCATGGCCGAGTCACAGTCTATGGGTTCGAAGTCGATTTGGGGTAATTTGTTTAATCTGAATTCAGTTTAAGTTTTACAATTGATTTCTAATTAGAATCTGAAATGGTGATAACTAAGTAAATAGAAAAAAATAAATATACATAGGAATTTATATGCAGATTTTAATTTATACAAGTTAATTTGATATATGCAGTTCAAATAGAAATATATGTATCAGTAATTTGAAGAAAATGTAAAGGATGTTATCTACTATTTCTGTTGATTTGAAACAAAATAAATTTTATCTAAAATTTTAAGTAAATGAATTTTTGAAATTGTTAAAGGGAATTAGAAAAAAAATTTATCATTGGTTCATTAAAATTTCCAAATAAAAATTTAATTGTTCAGTTGATTCGAATATTAATGAATTTGTATAATTATTTATATAAGGTTAAAATCAAGAAATCGAGTCAAAAATGGAAATGGATAGCAAAATAAAAGCTAAGGTGAGATTATTTTCTCACTCAAATTGAAAAGTGGAATTTTCAGTTATTGTTTGATTGTCTATTTGGATTGTTGATATTAGATATTTTAGGATATATCTATATATAGCAATATATACATATTGGCATATGTATATATTGGATTGATGATTTCCCGCCTCGTATAGCGGATGAGACCCTATTGCGCCGTTAGTAAGCGGATTTTTATAAAACCCATATACCGCGATAATTCCGTACTAGAGCGGAATTGGTATTGTGCTAACGTCTTTGGATGCAGGGAAACAGGTTGGAGGGATCCAACTGGACCCCTCACATTGATTGATTTTATTTATACTGTGGTATGAATCTGTGAATGATTATATTGATGTTATTGATCATATCGATGTCTGGAAATTGATTGAAAGCTAAAAATTTAGCTGAATGGATGTTTGATATCATTGGATTCCAAAAATAAACGAAATTGAATTTTTGAATCAAAGTAGAAATTTCTAAGTGAATCAATTTTAGAAATTGAATAAATTTTGAAGAAAGAAAATTTTAAAGTATAAAAAGTTAATTTTTATAATCTTATCGAATTAATTCCAGAATCAAGTGAAAATGTTAAATAAATGGATTTCGTAAAATAGTGATTATAAATTGAAGAATTTAATTTAAGAATTTGGATTTTTAAATAGACTGAAAGAAACAATTGAAATATATTTTCTTTAAAAGGAATTTATTTAAAAGGAGATAAGTTGGAAATCCAATTAGAAATTTAATTGGTAAGTTGAAACGATTTGGGAAATCAATGTAAAATGATTTCAATTTAAAGAATCCATTTAAAAACAGGATGTTGAGAAATTTGAGAAAAATAAGGAATTTATTTAGTAGTGATAAATAAAATTAGAAATCAACCTGTAATTGATTTAGTATTTGGAGAAGAACTTTGAGAAATCAGTATGGAATCTTTTATTTAAAGTTGAAAATAAATTTAGAAATCAATATTGAAATTGATTTGGTATTGAAGTTTTAATAAATGGAATTGGAATTTATAAAAGTTGGTTATAAATCCGAAATCACTTATTTTGATAAGTAGAATATAGAAGTTGATAAAAAGAAGATTTATAAGTCGAAGTTGTTATTAAAATAGAAATAGAATTTATAATCGTGTTTATAAATTCGAAAGCGATGGAATTTGATGAATTAAATATAGAAGATTATCAGAGTAGATATATTCGCGATTTTGGATAGCGAATTTCTATTGAAATGAAAATGTGTAGAAATGATTAGAATTGGGTTAAATGAAGTATATTCACGATTTTGGACAGTGAATATATTTTTATGTAAAAATGGTTATGTTTGGGAAAGCGATATTATAAATGAAGTTAATTGTTTTAAAAGATGTTTTAAAACGTGTTAAATATTGAAATCATAGATTTCAACATTTATTGTTGAAATAGACGTTTTCGAGAAATATAAGGAAATGATGGACTATAACACTGTTGTTATAGTAAATGATTTTCGAAAAGAAAATGTTTTATGTAGTATTGGGATTTTTATATATCTACCTTAAAATTTTGAATCCCTATACTAGTGATTTCGAGTCGTCGTAACGATGTTTTACGTAACATTCGTTTTGACTCAAATAGATGTTAGAATAAATGATTTCCTTAAAGAATGAATGTATACTTAATTTGATTTAAGTATATCGAATATTTTCCAAGTGTTGAAAATAAATGATTGTGAAATACTTATTATTTAATAAGTATGGAAATGCTTTTCCAATATGAAATGAACTGTTTTGAGATTTTATCTTTTAAAGATAAATTGAAATGTGGAAGTTGATTTGAAATTGTTTTCAAATGATTGAAGTGTGGAAATAATATATCTAGTAAAGATATTTTTGAAGATGAAATAATTTGGAAAATTATTTGGAATCTGATGATGTTGCGCATCTTTATTGATAGTTAAATAACCGACTATCAATAATTACCTTTAGATAGGTATTTGTTGTGAATTGGATGAATTTGAATGCCACACTTATTTTTGAATAAGCGCTCACTATTCGGGTTAGCCGGGAAAGGACCATGGGGTCGTATAACCCATTCCGAATATGTGATACGTCGTTATGAATTGCATTCGAAGACCGGTGTTGAAGACCGGATATTTTTGAAAACGGAAGGATTACCGTCGAGTTACTCTACATCGGCTGATCTCCGGTTTAGAGGTTTTATCACCCTTAGTGACGGGAAGTCCCGACGTGATTGAAAATTATCCGGATGTGCAAGGGCTTCGTGAGAAGTGCCTTCGGTTCTGTTCGATCCCGGAACAGACTTGTATGGATTGTGTGTCTGACGTTACAATTTGAGATATAAAGCTGATTTCTTTCAAATACATTTCTGTTGGTGGCGGAGAATTTATTCTCTTAGCTTAACACCCTTCTCTGAGACGTACGAGCTCAGAGGTTATGTAGTTGAAATTTATCAGCGATATATCCCAATTTGGTAACGTGACATACTGAGTGTTGCTGTGAAATGATCAGTGTTTGATCATTTGTGATATGATCATTTGTTTGATCTTATATCTTTGTGATCATAGGTTGATCATTTTGTTTGACCCGAAGCAGGGCTTTTTGAGAAAGCGTAGCTTTGTGGACGAGACTTCGTCGAGCCTCACACCCCGGAAATGGTCGAAACAGGAAGAATGCGGCAAGGTTCTAGGGAGTAGCGCCCCTTAGTGTATGTCATTCCTTCTGGATAGAGGTGGTATCATGGTATGGAGCCCAGATACTTAACCTATGTGGTTGCTGCATTATTATCTATGTGGTTTGTTGGAAATCGGGGATCCTCGGGAAGATCGGTTACGATCGGGGGATGGCATACGCGTGTCAGTAGTTACCTATTTTTGCAGAGGTAACCCGGCCTTGTGTTGGCAGAGATCCGGTTAGGTTCTCGGGTCGTCTATTCCAGGGACGTACCCATCGTGGATAGGAAGTTCCTTAGCCTGACCATTTGTTGGAAATCCAAAGAAACAATACGAGCCTTGTACGGTATTAGTTGTAGAACCTGCCATTCACTTATGGTGGCGCCCCACTGTTTGGATGGTAGCTATAGTAGGCATACGATACTGGTCGTATGTTGGCTAAGATTAATATTATACTTTCGAAATGTTTCCTACACTATGCACTAATAATAATATCAAAAAGAATTTGATTTTTGCATAGTAAGCATCTTTGGCTATCATAAGAAGAAATCTCCTCCAATTCTGCGTTTGCATTGTGTGTGTGGTGGGAGGTCTTATGGTAGTCTCATTTTTCAAAAAGCATTTTGAATTGACTTTAAAATTATCCTGTTGTTTATTTTAAAGAATAACTGTTTTACGATCTCACACCAGTCACCATGACTGACTCGGAGTTTATTGTTCCCTTCTAAACTCTGGGTGCCCACCAATTTCCACACGGGCAGCCTAGAGTTATGTTATCAGGATATTCTGGATATTCTGGAGCTTTGGAGATAAGCTGGATGACGAGACGTAGTATTTGTATCTGATATTATTTATTCCGCTGTGTATTCTGTATAAGGACAAGTTATATAACTGTCCATTGTTGTATATTGACTCTGATGATTGATGTATGTATAAACTGATATAGTTCTTTGTTTTAAAAGACTAGTAATTATTTATTATATATTGTTCCGCTGCGATATGTGAGATTCTGATATTGTTTTCTGTTCTGATGTTGTTCTGTTGTTCTTCTTCTTTCTTTCTTCTCTTTTTCTTCTACTTCTTCTTTCTAAAACCCTCACTATTGGAGTTTCCGGCACTCGATTGCTCGGCAGTCGATAAAGTGAGTATCGATGTCGAATTTTCGAAAGTCGAAAATTCCGGTATGTGACACCCCACCTTGCCCTAGCCATCACCAAGATCTCACATCACAATGAATTTCCCAAAGTCTCATGGGACCACCATCATTACAACAGCCCCACTTTACTACAACTTTCCCAAAGCCTCGCTTCATTATGACTTTCCCAAAGTCTTGCATTACCATAATCCTTATGGAAACCCCGCTTCATTATGAATGTTGTAACACTCCGCCTCTGTGCCTATACTATCCGAGAGTATTACTGGTAATATTGTCAGATAATACAAAGAATGAGGCTGTATGAGATACACATGTGAATATTCCATTGGTCTAAAATTGGTACGTATCTCAAAAATCATAACAACTCACATATACAAAGCAATAAACACATGTGCCTTTAGGATAGAATAATACATAATATAAAATAAATCATAGAAATCATAGATTCATTAACGTAGTGATAACATATAAAATAAAATATACATGAGTCCAAGTGGGTCTACAAAATAGTCAAATGCCAACTATCATCAAATATATACATAACGTGTCCAAACTATACATCTCATCAATAGATAAACATGTATAGACACAAATATACAAACTACATACAAATACTCTATCCTCCATCTATGCTCAACATCCACAAACTAGTCAACTTGTCTAAGAACCTGTAATTTCTCAGATTGAACTGAGTATTATATAAATAACACACGGGTCATACTAGGTCTAGAATGTAAATGTCAATGTATCTCAATAATAGTAAAACATATTAAAGTAACATGAAGTGATGTAATGGTACTTAATATAGAAACACATCATAAAACATGTGTTACAACCCACCTCGGAACGGGCCTAAATTTCGATCCAGAAAAGCCCCATCGAAACTTAGATCCATTCTAAGGCAAGCTGTTGGTAGTAAAAAGAAATAACATTGTAGAGCCATAATTAAACTTTCAGAACTCACAGTGGATGAAACAAAATATAATAGTAAAGTGTACCCATTTATTTCAATACCATAAAAATGTCATAATAAAAAATCCCATAAAAACTGTAATATAATATCTATTACAATAATTGTTTAAATCCATGGGTACACATGAAAGTAATTAATAATAAATATTGCCACTAGCGAAGCTTCTCCATCTTTAAGCATCATTACCACCATCACTCCGTCCTTAATATGTGCTGTAATGTGGAGAGAGTCAGATAAACAAGTGTCCAGTGAATAGAAACCTAGAGTCTTACCTTTTTAGTACTTGGGTAGTATATTTCAAAATAAAAATATGTCTACGAACATAAAACCATTAAAATCATTTAATACTTCTTTATAAGGAAAGGAGGTGGGTCCAACCACTTAATACCTTCCATTCCAGAAGTAGATCCCATATCCCAATCATACGTCATAAATAGCAAATAACGTGAGAGATGGTACCCAAGCCACTTAATATTTTCTAGTGGAAAATAGGTAGACTCCGTCATTTAAGACCTATTTCCAAAAGCGGACCCATGTAGAGGTACCACCTAACGTAACCCCTTGGTCATTTAATACTTCATCTGGGGAAAAAGGCGGATCCGACCACTTAATACCTTAAACCCTGAAGCAAGCCCTTCAACTTATGGCCATACCCATAATGACGTCTCACAGTAGTCCTCCATTCGTAGGAACTGGTAGCCAGATTAACTGGGCAGATTTCCCCTACAGAATTTGGAACAAAGCTCGTGTCATTATAAATATTTATCACAAGGATATCTCACAGCATTAAAAGTGTACATAACTGCTAGTAGACTTAAAGTGAAGGGCACTCTTCCGTCCTGTAACTCTATTGACCTCACATCCCTATGACTTTGCCACAAATCAATTACTCTCCATATATATATATATAGACACACACACACATACTCATCTCACTGTTTCATAAATAAAGCCTTATAAGGAATCTTCCTTTTTACGCGTTAAAATAATAATTAGGCTATATAAGAGTTTCCTCTTATTTTTGCCTCAAAATCAATTAACTTCCTAATGGGAGAAAATAAATGTGAATAAATGCCTAATTAACTACGCCATAGGCGCAATAATTATACGTTAATTACGTAAATAGAGATAAATGAATATTCATGCCTAATAAATTCTAAACGCATGGATTTTACGCTCTAAACTAGAGTTAAATATTAATTCCCTAACTAATTATCATTACAAGTCCTTTTTCCTCAATTTCCTAAGATTTCATGGAATTCTAATTTCCAAAAAGGGGAATAAATACTCATAAACAAAACTACAATAACAGACCTATAAATAAAATAGAAACTTAATTTATTACACCAATTTAATGGAATATCTTAAACAATATGAATTGCAATCTAAACCCTATATTCTATTCATCTCCTCTTTTAGAAAGAAATATATAAGAATAAGTGGTGTAAACTACGAATAGAATTCGTAATTTAAACTCCTTATTTTATTGAAGGATAATAATTTGACCCAAAGAAGAAGAAGAAGTGGCATAGACTATAAAATTATCAGAAATTGCATAATGAAACAAATTCCATCAAATTAATGTAAATAATTTTGAATCTCGACATAGAATTGACATATTGAATTAAAAAGGAATTTTGGGGGATTTTATCTATCATATTTTCGGAATCCCAAAAATCCCTCAGGCATATTCAAATCCAAAAAGAAATACACTAAACAATTTCTAAAAAGAAATACTAATGTTTCTACTCACTGAATAGCCTTAGCTTTGCCTTCCTTGGATTTGCATGCCTCACAATCTCTTCTAGAATATCTCTCTTTTGATATACACACACACACAATAGGGAAGATGTATATATATTAATTAGATTCAGAATAATTGGAGAAGAATAGGATAAGAATAGACTGGAGGAAGAAGAAGCAAATAGGAAATAAGTTAAATTCTTACCTGAATTCTCTACGGAGTTTTTGAATCTTATTAATGAGAGATAGCAACGACAAAGTTTCATCATATTCCCCAAAATAATATGAATAAAAGCAGAGAGGATAGGATTCTATTTATAGGAGTTGAAATGCACCAAAATCGTAGGATGGAAGTAGGTAGGAAACGGGAAAATTTTGAGCGTACAATCGAAGAAAACATTGCTTTATACCCTATCTCGCCCTTTTGATCCTCAGAAGTCGACACTAATACATCCGTGTTATTCATGTGGTGAACAATCAAGTGCCAGAAAGACAGATTGTTAGGGGAAAAAAGAAGGTAGGAAGAAACTAAACAACACAGAATCTCACAGCGGAACGAATAATATATAATATAAACAGATCTTTACAAAAGGAAACAATTGTAATATATATACACACACATCAATCATAGTATACTAACCTATTTCAGCCTGGACAGTTATAACAGCCTGTCCTTACAAATGCTTATAATTCTGAACGTCTACTGCAGCGGAGAATAAAAAATATGTGAATACGAATTGAAGGCCTCTAGCTCGTCTCTTGAGTTCCAATGCAACCAAACTGAAATCTGTAAATATGATCGGGCTGACCCGAGCATTATAAGAGAAGCCCGGATCAATCTGGTAAACCAGCATGTTCTTATCAAATCGATTGATTTCTATATTTATGATAAACCCTTTTAAAATAAAAGGTATCTCGTAAGACCACGCTGCACATAAACATGGATGTGTTTTTAACTTATGATAACCAAAACATTTCTATAGAAACTCTTCTGATATTATAATAATGTCTACGGTTTAAAATAAATATTGAATATAGCTTAAATGCTTGCATCTCACATTTCAACATGGGCACAACTAAGTCCATGAAGCTCGTATTGGTAATGGATTCCAACTATAAAAGGTCAGGGTTTACCCACCGAATCCGTACACCTCTAGGTAAAATGTGCGGGAGGCTCCAACACGTTGCACCTCTACTACTCAAGACCGGCACTACCTCCTTCTTGAGTAGCACCGAATATGATCACCCCTTGGTTGTGATCAAACAACCTTAATGGGCCCTGAAGCATACATAAATATTGACACTAGATCTGGGATGATCATACCCTTATGGGAGCGACCTACATAGCCCTGCGGCATGTCCCTGTTTTATTCATTTCCCAGGTGTGAGTCTCAAAGAGGCTACGTTCTTACCATTTCCTCCTTGCAATTCCCACTTGGAATGCTAACATTGCCCTCCAAATAGCAATGCAGTACCGGCATTCATTCATACAAGTTCGTTCTAGGTCTGAACGAAACCGATGGCACTATCTCTACTACATCCATTTTGGAATCACCCTTAGGATTAGTAGCAGTAGCTCTTGCACTTCAAAGAGCTCCATCTTCAATACATCATCAAGATGATTTCCACTCGAACGCATATGTTGGTTCGAAGTGGTTTTCGGATAGTATTTCTGATCCCAGTCTCTTGGAACCAACAATCGATAATTTTCGGTTAACTCAATCTCGATTCTCTTGGAAGTAAGTATTCGAGTCCTCAATAGGGAACTTGAATTTACAATCAACTTCTAAAGTCAAAACTGGCCAAGATCCGATAGTCGGTTATGTAACTATCAAATATTCAACAAACATAATTCTAGAGATTTAATTTTCCAATGCAAATCACTAAGCCTCAAAACAACTTTCATTTATTAAATCTGTTTCCAAAACGTTTCTCAAAAACATCCATATACTTATCTCATTGACATAAGTCTATTTACAAAAACATTTGTGTAGATTTCTTATTCCCAAATCATATTAAAAGGATTAAACAACGTAATTTAAATTGGAGATGTGGATAACCCTAAACACTATTCCTTTGGTGTTAAGTATGGAACGGATGTCCCATACCACCATTTTAAAAAGGCCAGCTTAGAGAAACCTAAATCTCAAATTCTTTTATAATTAACTTCAACAATCCTTTTAAAATCTCCTACATTTATGAAATCATTCTTTACTTAAAACCTGAATCCATTTATAACACTTTATAAACCCCCAAGTTCATTTATAAAACTCTTTTATAAATATTCAAAACCTTTTATAAAACGTCTTTCCAAAAACCCACTTTCATAAAATTCCTTATATTTAAAACCAACTTCTAAAATCAATCTAAATCAATTAAGCTTCCTTTGAAATCAAAACAATTATTTAAAATACCTTTTTAAATAACAAATTATTATTTAAAACATTTCTCCATTTAAATTTATCTTCAGCCTCTTTAATAAAATATCAGTTCAAAACAATCATTTTAAAAGTATTAGATTTACTTCAAATCATCTAAATAAAATGATTAATTTGAAATACTATTAATAAAATAATAATAGTTTAAACCAAGTTATACTAATATAAAAATATACTTTTAAATCAAATTAAGATAATATAATTATATATCTTTAGAAGTAATAGACTTCAAACTATTATTATAAAACAATAAATTATCTTTTAAAAAAATATTAATATAATAATAAATTTACTTTAAACCAAACTCATTATAAAAATAACTTTAACTTTAAAACAACATTATTATTATATTAATAATTAAACTTTAGAAATAATATTGCTATAATTATAATTTATCTTTAAAACCATATTGTAATAATCAATTACTTTTAGAACCAATTAACTTTAAACAATAATTAATTATTAACTTTAAATATTATAAATTACTTTAAACAAAGTAATTAACCTTTAAATAAGATATTTAACTTTAATTAAAATGACTAGCTTAACCAATAATAGTTAACTTTAAAATAATATTAATGTATCTTTAAATATTTTAAATATAATAATATATCAAACATGTACTTTTAAACCGATGTAAACTAAAGTTGATTTGAATCTAAATTTTTTTGGATTTAGAAGGAGAGATAGTAATCACCATGGCACTTAAATAAGCTACCATTTCAATTTAATTAACTATCTTTGTTAATTAGTGCCATTAACATCGACCATGGGTCAACACATCACTTAACGAACATTGTTAATGATTTCTATCACTATGGGGTTTAAGTTGAACATATACAATGTCATATTCAATCAGGCCAAACAATCAGGTTTGATATTCAATAATTCATATAACAGGAATATTATTAAAAATAAATCAATGATGGTGAGGAATCCCGTTGGATCCCTCCAACCTGCCACCCTGCATCATAACTCATGTATATATCAGCATACACACACACAGATATATATATATATAAATACTATTGAGGAATCCTGTTGGATCCCTCCAACCTGTTCCCTTGCATCACATACTGTATATTATCATACAATATGGGTCATCCGCTCCAAGGGCGGGAATAAATCCAAACCAACTGATAAAGCAGTAAATCATCCAAACAAGCAACAACTAGTTTTAAAACTACTATATAGTATTATAGTATCATTCGGAGCTGAGTTTACTCATCGAAATTCCAGTTATCGCCAAGGCGCTTGTAACGAATGCGAATTTTGCCCGCTCGAAAATCAACATCCATACTTTATATCGTACTCGAATGCCATAGATTCGACCGTTCAAATCCGAGTCGCCGGAGCTTATAACACAGTTAAGTAAATAACACAGCGGAAGAAAAAGAATAATACATTGATATATAATATCTGATACAATATCTGATACAACAGAGTGATACAATGAATATCAATATACATCAGAGATATGATATAAGAAATAGCAGCGGAAAAGAAAACGATAACACCAGCAGCGGATAATCTCCATCTCCAAAGAACCAATCTAGAAATAGCTTGAACTCTCAATAACGAGGCACAAAGATAAGCAAGTGCAGTCCACATCCAAAGACCAAACTAGCTCCAGATAATCTACTAAATCTGAATATCTGAAAAACCCAACTCTAGACTGCCTGTGTAGAAAATTTTGAGCACCCAGAGTTTAGGAAAGAAATAATAAACTCCGGATCAGTCATGGGACTGGTGTGAGCAACAAAAACAGTTTATCTTTAAAAACAAATAGCAAGAGAATTTTAAAGTCAATTCGCAATGCTTTTGGAAAATGAAACTACCATAAGACCTCCCGCCACACACACAATGCAAACGCAGAATTGGAGAAGATTTCTTCTTATGATAATCAAACATGCTTACTATGCAAGGAAAACTCTTTTTGATATTATTACTAGTGCATAGTGCAGAAAATTCTTTCAAAATACAATATTAATCTTAGCCAGCATAGGTACCATTATATTATGCCTATTATAAGTGCTATGTTAAATAGCAGGTTCTACAACTAATACCGTACAAGGCTCGTATTGTTTCTTTGGATTTCCAACAAATGGTCAGGCCAAGGAACTTCCCATTGCCACATAGGTACGCCTCTGGAAAGACGCCCCGAGAAATAACCTAACATTACGGTTAGATCTCTGCCAACACAAGGCTGGGTTACCCCTAACTGGGTAACTACTAACACTAGTATGTCATCCCCCGGTTGTAACAACCTTTATACGAGGATCCTCGATTTCCAACAACCACAAAGTAATAAATTTGCAGCAACAATAGGTTAAATATCTGGGCTCCATACCATGATACAACCTCTATCCAGAAGGAAATGACATACACTAAGGGGGCGCTATCCCCTAATAACCTTGCCGCATCCTTCCTGTTTTGACCATTTCCGAGGTGTGAGGTCCGACAAAGTCTCGTCCACAAAGCTACGCTTTGTCACAAAGCCATGCTTTGGGTCAACAGATGATCAAAGTAATGATCACAAAGATAAATGATCAAACAAATGATCATATCACAAATGATCAAACAATGATCATCACACAGCAACACTCAGCATGTCGCATTACCAAATTGGGAATATATCGCTGATAACCTTCAACTACATAACCTCTGAGCTCGTACGTCTCAGAGAAGGGTGTTAAGCTAAGAGAATAAATTCTCCGCCACCAAACAGAAATGTATTTGAAAGAAATCGACTTTATATCTCAAAGTGTAATGTCAGACATGTAACCATACAAGTCTGTTCCGGGTTCGAACAGAACCGAAGGCACTTCTTACGAAGCCCTTGCAATTCCGGGTATTCACAATCCCGATCGGATTTCCCATCACTTAGGGGATCTTTATACCAGGAGCGACCCAGTGCAGAGACAATCGATAGGTTATCCTATCGTTCTCGCAAATATTCGGTCTTCACCACCGGTCTTCAAATGCTATCCATATACGACGTATCACTTATTCGGAATGGGTTATGTGACACAAAGGCCTTTTCCCGGCTAACCCAAATAGTGAGCGCAATATTCAAAAACAAATGGATAATGGGATTTCAATTAAGTCACGACTTATTACCCAAACTTCTCTTTTCAAATGGTTTAACAAATTACCATTTTCAAATCTTTAAACAAAAAGATTTATTTTAACAACCTACAACGGTTTAAACAATTTCCATATTTTTATCTTTTAAACAAAAGATTCATGCACAGATTTTCCAAATCAATTTCCATTTCAATTTAACTCGTTAAATCTTTAAATAAGAGATTTAATTTATAGCTTTCAAAACAATTTCATTTCGAATGGTTTAAATAAATCATCATTTTAAATCTGTTAAAAATAAACAGATTCAATTCATAGCTTTCAAAAAGAATTCATTCATAACTTGGAAAGCCATTTTTCAATTCAATCTTGAAATTCCTTGAATTAAACTGGAATTTCATTTCTTATCTGAAAGCTTTTATCATTTGAAAACAACCAGTTTCATTTTAGAAAATCTGATTCATTCATACGAGTTGAAATCCTTGGGTTAAATTCAAATTCCCAAAATTTTACTTTTAAAATGGTTTAAATTCATATAACTTGTACAGCATCTTAAATCCCTAGTTTTCGAATCATAGAATTCAATTTCAACTTGAATTCAAATCAAATTATTTAAATTTCAAAACTTAATCAAGTTATTCGAAAATAAGTTTTATCTTTGAAATTCCATTTCAAAAGCTTTTCACTTTAAACCCAATTTCAAATTTCAAAATCAATTGAAATTAAAATTTCAATTTCAAAAACATCACATTTAAATTATCTGTGACTTAACCGATTTCCTCGTA
Organism: Allium fistulosum; assembly: GCA_030737815.1. NCBI lineage: Eukaryota > Viridiplantae > Streptophyta > Magnoliopsida > Asparagales > Amaryllidaceae > Allium > Allium fistulosum. Next base: position 634,903,220 of record CM060907.1, on the reverse strand, counting down.
AAATCCATATTTGTGTGTGTAAAGGTGTAGTCCAGGGGTTTAACACAATAGTGTAACATCATAGAATCATCACAGATCAGAATACAGAAATATAGTTGATAAGCGGTATTAACTATCACGCTTATCGTTCATTCACAGATCACAGATATATATATCACAGATAAGTAAACTACAGAACACAACATAAATCAGGATGTATCAAGAAGCATCATATATCAGGGATATCAAACAATTCACATTCAATAGAATCCAAACATTTATAAGTAAATCAGTTAATTGTCTGATTAATTCAAATCAGATTAATTACGTATGAATCCTGGTTAATTAACATTAATTAATTACAAATCATTCTGATTAATTATCCTTTAATCATTTATTAATTAACCATTAATTATAATTCATCAACCTTTAATTATTAAATAATTAACCTTTAATTATTTCATTCATCATTTAATTAATTATCTTTAATTAATAATTGACCCTTAATTAATTAATTACCACTTAATTAATAAAATTTCAATAAGTGATCATCCCTAACCATTTACATTAATTAATCTTTGATTAATTATCTTCAAATTAATTGCTTTAATTTATTAACCATATTAATTATCCTTTCACTAATCATTTGATAAATTAATCAACTTTAATCATTTAGTAATTATCTTTAATTAAGTTATTATCCTTAAATTAATTACCCTAATTAATAAATCATATTAATTAATTAACCTTTAAATTAATTTCACAAATTAATTGTCCTTAACCAAAAGCAGTAATTAACCTTAATTACTTCATCAATTAAATAACTATAATTAATTACGTTAATCCTTAATTAATTACATAAAGTAACTATCTTTTAAATCAATTACATTAATAAATTAACCATCAATTAACCACATTGATAAATTATCCTTTAAGTAATTAAGTAAGTAACCTTAAATTAATTACCTTAATTAATTACTCTTTCATTACCTCATTAATTATCAAAACCTTAATTAGATTAAGATAAAATCATTTCCTTTATTAGATACCAAATCACATATTTAGTTTAAAACATTTAATTAGGACAGTGTTTTAAAAACTTGGTTAAGTTTTAATTCAAAAACTGTTTTCACACTTAACTTCAAATCCCGAGCCAAATTACAAAATTCCCTAGTAAAACTTTGAGTAACTCGCGTCCCCACTTTACTTCGAGTCAAACCCAGTAAAACTCGAACAAAACCCCGAGAAAAACCTTTCTTCCCTAAAACGTCATTATTCCCAGATACCACATTCTCGCGTGCACGTGCACAAATGGCCAGAGCCTCTCCGACCATCACCGCTAGTCCCCACAGGTCGACAATGGCCACGTCATTCAACTTGACAACCCATTTCGATCAATCCTTCACAAAATCAAAATTTAACTGTTCGATCGACATTCTGGAAACAACCCTGTTAACCTAATCGCCTTGCCTCCGCCATCAAAGACCACCAGAGGTCACAAATTCTCGTCAGAAGCTTCGCCTTGACCACACGCTGATATCCCCACCATCTTATGCAACTCGGTTCATCAGAGATGCCATGGCGATGAGATAACTGACCCTGATTAAACTAAGGAATAAAACCCTAAATCGTTCTCGTCCCCAAAATTCTTGCAATAGATAATTTTTTTTTACATTTTTCCTGGGATCCATGAGGATCAAGCAAGCTTCAAACAAAATTTTAACATCTAAAAATTCTTTGGTTACCAGAAATCGATAAAAATGTATTTCCAGTTCATTTATAAATTGCTGATGATATACTTAATGAAAAATCGTGAATTTTGTTTTAAAAATCATGTTTTCGAATAAAAATTCCCAATATATACCTGAATCAATGATTCATCATATTCGAAATTAACATATGTTTGAGTATTCCCTGTAAAACAAAATTTATAAATTCTGTGTGTCATCATATAGCTTGAAACTATTTTTAAATTTTCATTTAGGTGAAAACAAACTAACTTAGTTTTAAATTTGAAACCTAAAAATGATCAGATGAAGTGAAGCTGGAGTTTTCTTATTAGTTTACAACCTGTAACCAAAAACAGAGAAGAAGGAGTATACAACTAAGGTATGTCTCTCTCTCTCTCTCTCTCTATATATATATATATATATAGAGTCAAACTGTAATAAAATTCAAACAAAGCACCATATTAATCATAGATCATACACACATATTTGATTTAACTTAGATCCTGGAAAATTTTGTTTACTCACCTCAATTTGAAAGCGAAAAGCAGCTCTGTATTTTTGAAAGCCTGTAGTATTGATTTCTTCTTGAATCTGTTTGCTTTTGTTGAATGATGTTTAGAGTTTATAAAAATGATGATACTTATTTTCTTTTTTTCTTTTTTTTTCTTCCTTTCAGCTTGCTCGGTTTTGTTCAAATGAAATAAAGGTTTGTGGATGTGTAGATATATATGAAGGGTTTGCGTACAGGTTCAAGTACTGAAACATTATATTGTATAGTTACTTTATACATGCTTTGTACAACTAAAGACCTTCTTCCTTCTTTCAAGGGGCTGATGTGATCTGGTACATGATGAAGAGTAAGTAGCATTTAATGCAAGCGTGTTTCCTTGTTTTACTTACAGCATATGCTGCTTGATCTTTTCTTTTGTTTAAATACTTGAACATATCTTTGCTTGTTCTAACCTTACATAATTATATTACTCATCAAATTTTGTTTGTTTACTTTGTCTTTATGCTTTGTAATATAACAAATTTCTATTTTAATTTGTTGTTAGATTCATTTTAATGTGCTCACTTAATAATTTATTTGCCTAGCTTGTTCATACTTTATATATTTTTGTTTTATCTTTTTTTCTTTTATTATTTTGTAGTCTATACTATTTATATTATTTTGTATTGATTTATCTTTATTTTATATCGATTAAAACTATATAATTTATTTCTAAATTTAATACTAATTATTTTTATTATTTATAATCTCAAATTTACTCATATATGCTCAAATACATATATATTCACATATATACAAATTTTTACAATATTTTAAAATTTAGATGATTTATACAAAATTTATTTGGATTCGGGGAAACTCGCTTCCATTTATAATTAATTTTACAAATTTTTTATTCAAAAATTCATTTAATTATCAATTTAAATTAAATTAAAATCTAGGGTCGTTACAACGCTTTGGTTCCGTTTGAATTCGAACGGTGTTCGAATTTAACGTTAAATTCCATTAGCTCCAATTTCCACCAATCCAATTCCATGATGTAGTATTCGCTGATACAAGTACAACGCAACTCGTTGTGCTTCATTCTGACCTCGTATGTATTAGTTATTGCAATTATAAGATTCACAAATTAACTGATAACATAATATTACTAATTACATCGTTATAATACACTAATTACAATCATTCTCACTTCCTATCTACTTCTTCTCTCGTTCATGAGAACACAAAAGTCGCCCCTCTTCAATCGATCGTCGCGCCGCCTCCAGCCACCTTGACACTACCGCGCCGCCACCAACGGCAAGCCCAAGCTCCACCTTACCTTCTGACCTCGTCCTCGCCCCTTTCCACCTATAGGTGGCCACTAAACGAGCCCACAAAAGAAGTGTTGCTCCAACTTTCTTCAAGAGGGCCTAGGAGAATGGACGACTTCGCTTATGCCTTGAATGAAAGGGGCTCAGAAGACAACTCCCAATTTCGATGTCTCTCCCCAGGGGGCCCGGTGTTTCATCCCATTCTGTTGGTCGAGCATTGATCTCCTCCTTTTCCGTTCATCTTCTAACTGCAGCGACCACCATTTGCCAATCGATGCCAAACTTTGCCATCATATAGCCCTCGATGTCCTCTTCCACTTCCCTTCAAACCTCATCGCCAATCGTCGACTCTAATCACCGGAATTCGCCATAAACTCTAACACCGTCGAACTCCTCTAGCCACCGCCACAGGCAACTCTGCACCACCAAACTCCGGCCGGGGATAGGCTCCACTATGCTCTACAACTTTCCTTTAGACCTCGTCGCCAAACGAGCAACCCATTCGCCGAAAAATTCAAAAGTAGATTCGACGTTCATCGATGAACTACGGCCACCACGCTTCACCATCGACGATCTTCACTATCCACTTCACTCACCTTGGCATTGGCTACAACTTCTCAGTTGAAGACTTTCCCTAATACGCACGGATTGGTCCCAAACGGTGTGGATCGTCGGATGAGGCTAATGTTGTTTAAGTTTAAATTTGAAAATTTTGCCAACCTAATTCTTTTTGCTGGTGTGTATAAATAGAGGGAAGACTAATGGGTTGTGACATGGGGTTATGGGCAGAAGCATGGTTTGAATAGTGGATGGGATGTAGTGGGTATGGGTACATGATAGGGTACAGTTAAATTAATAAAATATCCGGCACCGTGTACCCAAAAGTCTAGAACTCAAATCGAGGCATGCCGCCTGACGTCCTATACTAAGTACCCCTATTCTGAACTCAATGGAACTAGTTTTAAGACCTAATTCTATCATATGCGGAAGTTAACTTATCAAACACAATCATATTATATTAATTTATGTAATTAATCCCTATGCTTTTTTAGCCCGCACGACCACACAGTACGTCTGATTGTTACGAAACTCGATGGCATACAATAATTTATTATTATGGATCCAATGGCATTGGTTTCGTTAAAATCTATGACAATGTCCCGAAATGATATTTTTACACGTTAATTAAAACGAGTTATTATAAAAACAATTTATTCACTTTTAAATTCAAATTTAAAATTTTACGATTATCAGTCTTATTTAAACAGAATTTAAATAACGTTTCGATATCACTTTTATTCATATTAAATTCACAATTCACAATTCACATATTCAAATAAATCCTTATATTTGAAATTTAAGATGTTTGGCTTATAAACTAACATTTCAATATTTAAAATAAATTAAATATTCTGAAATCAGATGTCTAAAATTCTAGGTCATTATACCTTAGCCGCCACTGGAAACTTCTGTTGCCAAGCGGTCGACCGCCCTTGGGCGACCGCTACGGTCGACCACTCCTTTTATTCAGGGGACGTTTATTTATTTCCGTTGCCATATTATTTTATTCCATAATTAACTTTTTAATGTTAAACGTTTACTTAGCCCCAAGCTAATTTTTGAAATTTAAACCCTAAATTTGAGTTCTCATTTGAATTTGAATTCAAACTAAATTAATTTTATTCTGAAAACTTCGAACACTCATAACTTCTTCATTTGAGGTCCATTTTTAGCATATTATATATGGAAACATGTCAGAATTTCACCACGAACGCAATGGAATAACTTTCTTGGTAAAATTCCAACCTTTATAAAATTCCCATATTCAACCATATCATATTTAATTCAATTTAATCCATTTAATTATGGTTCTTTTTACGGGGTGTTACATTCTTCCTCCTTTAAAAATGATTTTGTCCTGAAATCTTCCAAGGAGCGAACAGTGTAATGCACAATAACATCAATGTTGTACAACCAAGTTATCTATACAACCATCTACTGAACCAATAGTGCAATATGATTTTGTACTGCAAACATACTAAAATAATCTCAATCCTAACGTGAGTGTGTAATCGTGTCATGAAAGTATGTATGCAAATACCTAAATATGCATAAAAATTTCTACATGAGTGTAAAGTGGTCGTGAAAAAGTGTAGCAACCATCTTATACCACCCAATCTAGCAACCACGATGCAACAAAAATTCTAATTTTCGAGAGAAAGTTTTCATAGAAAGGTTTTGATCGAAGAGTCCTCATGCTTCCCATCAGATTTTTCTCACCATTGTACTCGAACCAATCTAATTCTTTATTGCGAAGCCTTCGAGTTCTGTGCTCTACGACGCACGCAGTGGCACGGGATGCCATTGGCTCCATCTTAAAATCCCCCAATTAATTAGCTCTACAACAATTGTTATGCTCCGAAGGTATTTCCTTAAATGCAAAAATGTCATGGACTCCAGCCAATATAAAAGTGTTCTTGTTTGTCCTATATTAGGAAAAGGCCCAATATATCTAGTGCCTACTTTCCAACTATCCAAATCGTACATTGCCTAAATAGTTCTGACTTTTCAAAGTCTCGCAATACAAATCTGGTCCGAGTAGAATTTGTCGGTGGTTTTCCACCCACAATTTGACGATTTGCATGCCCAAAAAAATGCTTCAAGGGTGCCATGCTAATCATCCATTGATGACTACAATCCTACTTAATTCTACTAAGGGTAAGTGCTACTCCTAAGGTCCTCCAAAATTCAAGATGCAAGCTCTCAACAAATCCTCCAAGTTCCCATCCATTCCTTTAGCTGGTTCATCGATCTTTAGTTAGTAAGTGATGCTCCAAGTTAATGAAGTTCCTAAAGCTAGTTCCTAAAGCTACTAGCAAACCCCTCCAAATTTGCTAGTAAACTAAGGGTTCTTATTACTAACAATGCAAAGCGCAATTCCATAAAGCTGTGTTAGTTGCTGCGGTTCCACTGCTTCTAATGGAAAATATCTGCCACCTTCTTCTTAATCCTTGATCAATAGGAAATTCCATTCTCATTCCTATACATTTTCTATTTTTCTTTCATGGTGGCATTTTATAAGCAAAATTCCTTATTGTTTCCCAAAATCTAAAGTTTTGAGATTGAGACATTTACTCACTTTAGGCTGCTAACATAATTTCCTCATTAACTTCCAGTTTTATTATCGTCTATCGCTAGTTAAGTGTTCCCATAAAATTTCCTTATTTACTTTGCTTTCCAACGTATATCAAGTGGTTTAAATCTCATTCATAAAGTCTACACAGGAATAAAACGAGAATATATCTTATACCGCATCATCTACTTTTCCAATAACCAAGGAAGACAACTAGCGACTATAATCCAAGAACTCCAAAAGAAAATTTTTACTGGAAGTTAATATAAATGGTACTGAGGTCCTAACACTTCTTTCTAAATTAAAATGGGCAATCTTTAATATTTCATTCCATTTCTACCAATTTTCCTTATTTACCCTTTTTCGGTCTTTCATAAATGTGGTCCATTTTTTACTTCAATTAATACCCATATCAGTTGACCATTACTGTCAGAATTGGACCCTTTTTGGCTAATCATTCTTCAATCGTTTTTACCTTCTTCAGGTTTCCAAAATCCATTCATTACTCAAATTTGTTTCTTCTACAAATGAAATATCAAGTTTTCTTAATCAGCCCCCCTTTAGATTACTTTTCCTCTCATTAATTATAAATTTATTGCCCGTTAAATTTGTAGTTAACATCCATAAATCCTAATTCGTCAATGACTAACTAATACACATATAGTAGTAATTTATGCTATCTATATATATTCTAGTCGTTAAGCGTAGCTGTACAATATCTATATCTAACTATAATTCTACAACTAGAATACCCATTTCCATATTTTAATTCATCGAAGCTATCTTTTGAAAAAGATTACTGTCATAAATTAACCACAATTAAAAAATTTCTTTGTTTGAAAGTGCAAGGAATCATTTCTTTTCTTATTATTGAAATAGGCGGTGTAAACTATGGAATGGAATATCCATCTCTTACACATCTCTTTCCTTTTAGTGTATTCCTTGTTAGTTTGCACCTTTACATGTATTTTGGAATTGGATAATTTATGGAAATTACGTGAAAATTGCTCGAAAATTAAAGTATAGAAATTCATATTCCATGGACAACCTAATTCACAACCCAATTACAGATCTGGATTATCTTTGCACTTTACCAACTTCTTCAAATAGAGGTTTAGGACTGACTTCAACCCAGATCAGGTTGTAAATTCTATTTCTATTTTACTCATATCCTAAAAAAGATCTGTCTGCCCTACCTAGGTCATGATCTGTATCTACTAAATAATTTTTTTATAAAATCATAACTTTTGCACACAAAATAAAATATCTTCACACAAAAAAACTTATTTAAAAATAAATATTTCTTATTTCATTTCTTACAATACTCAAAACATGAAGTTTCAAATTCAATATCTCCATCTTTGAAAATGTAAACTTTAATAAAAACCTTTATCAAAGATTCAAAAGTCCTTTGTTCCCAAATAGGAATAAATAATCTCCCATTTTAAAACTTTCTTTATTAAAACTTTTTCTTTAAAGTTAGACTTTCTAATTTATGGCATTCAAAATTGTTAACCCAAAAAATGGATCAACACCCTGGATTGAGTGTGAAAGCGCCAGCTTTGTTCTTATAAAGTAATAATATAGAGAATAAATGTAAAAAAAAGCAGAAATAGTAAAAAGATAAGAAGATTTTTGTAGTGGTTCGACTGTTAATGAAGGCTACGTCCACTTTATAAATTTCTATACTAGTTGCTGGTACAAGTTGAATCAGATTACAATATGATTGAATCTTCTAAGAAAGATCAAGTCACAAGTACAAGTGTTCACTAGAGAATCACAATGAACCCCTATATGACTATTGTGTGGGAGGAGAAATGTGAAGAGTAATCTCTGCGGAGTTCAACAGCCAGTCCAGAAGATCGTGTTTATGCTACAGGTAGGATCGTATTTATAGGAGTTGGAGAGTTATTGGGCTAGGCCTTCTTGCGAGATGCTCGCAAATGACCATATGAAGGTTCACTGTAAGTTCCATCGCGAACCAAACTGATTTGATGGATCGCTAGCGATCCATAGCTTTTGGCTTGCTGGCGATCCAATGGCTTGAGATGCTTCCCCTCTCTTTCTCCCTTGAAGTTTATGGCGATCTGGCGCAATTGTATGGATCCCTAGCGATCCACAGTGCATGGATCGCTAGCGATCCATGTACTTAGTGGGTTTCTAAACTTTGTCTTTTGGATCACGTCTATTATCTCGTGTTGGTGTTCCTCATGTAATATCATAGCATGTTGCCTTGTTTTGATGTTGACCCACACACTGGTTGCATTAGGATGCTGATTGAACTAGACGAATGCTTTCTTCTCGATATAACTAGCTCCGAATTCCATCAAACTTAGCCATTGTCCTTAGAATACCTATTGGACCATGATGCAAGTGGATTCATGGATCTACAGGCCAACATTATGGATCGTTAGCGATCCATAGATGATGGATCGCCAACGATCCATCACATTTGCATATTCTCGCTTTTCTTTCCTTTGATCTTTCTTGGTTAGTTCCTCTAGTCTTTTTGGTTGGCTCTTAAGCTATTCTAACTCGACGGAGCTGTTTCGACTTCCTTTAGATTCTACTGGGTTAAAAACCTAGATAACATTTGCCCCCAAGAGTATGCCTACGCTGAAAGCAAGGCATGCTATGGAAGTAATTTATTTTTCAGTTTCTGCTTGGCGAGGTTCAAGTAATCTGCTAGGGCCATGCGAATTTGACTTTGGCTATTCAGTTGCTTGTTAAGTTTTAACTTGAATTCTCGATGCTTGTTATAGAAGGCCAAGTTTAACCCCATAACTTTTAGAATGCCTTTAAGTACGATCCTACATGCAACATAAACAGGATCTTCCGGACCGGCTTCTAGAACTCTGCAGAAATTATTCTTCACTCTTCTCCTCCCACACAATAGTCATATAAGAGTGCATTGTGATTCTCCAATAAACTCTTGTATTTGTGACTTGATCTAACTAAAGATTCAATCATATTGTAATCCAATTCAACTTGTAACAGCAGTCAGTTAATGGAAAGTTATAAAGTGGACGTAGGCTTTGTTAACAGCTGAACCACTATAAAAATCTTCTTTTCTTTTTACTATTCCTGCTTTTTTTTACATTTATTCTCTATATTATTGCTCTGTAAGAACAAGGCTGGTGCCTTCACACTCAATCCAGGATTTTGATCTATTTTTTGGGTTAACATTTTAGTGCTTTCACTGAGAACCCAACTAAGGATTAGTTCTAGCTTTCTACATTGGATCAGTTAGATTCAGAAGTTAGATCCTTAGTCTCTGTTCAAAAGATCTGCTGCTAAGGATCAATGGCTCCAGGACGAAAAAGAACTGCTTCTGGAAGATCCATAGGGCAAGTAAAGCCGGAGAAGAGATGAATCATCAACAAATTGAAGCAAATGGCGCCAACACAGCAGACCAGGGGCCATGATCCTCTAATCAATGCGAAGTCGTGATATGAATTAAATAAAATGGTTTATGAAATCAATCAAAAAATGGAAAGTGGTCGGAGAGCTCTTATGGATAAGCTTAATGCCTCTTGACCTTACAATCACATCCTGCTCCAAGAACTATGGCAGAACCCGCGGCTGCCGTAGAATAAGAAAATTCTTCTGTTTCTGGTCTAAACAGAAGAAACAGGAAGCAACCGTAGAGAGGAGTGATAGCTGGAACCGTGGAAATCAACGTAGAAGGAAACACAAGTACTCCACCGACCGTAAGACAACCAGCTACGAACTTGAACCAAGGAGCGAAGACCCTACAAGAAAATATAGTCATGGACCTCTTCGACTCAGAAGATGGAGGGCAATTTAAAGGCGGCAAGTTAGAAGAAATGCCAATGCATTTGTTAATGCCAGGAATGTCCAAACTACCCAAATTAGGCCAACCACAAGCCAACGAGATCTTGAGGGAGTGGCTCTTATAAAGACAGGAGAGCCTAAGCTTCAACTCACTCGCCAAAACCGCTTGCAAAGCCAAACACTCAGTGTAGTGACTGACAGCCGACCCCCGGACTACCGGACATCCGAGGCATATATCGCGGATATAATCAAGTGACTGATGGGTGAGAATAACAATAGAAGAGATGACGAGTGGGGATCCGCTCCAAGTCGGACTCCTTTCACTGATGAGATCTTGAATGAGCGGTACCTAGAAAAGTTCACTATGCCAACTATTCCATCCTATGATGGAACAAAAGACCCAAAACCCCATCTATACAAGTACAGTTGGTACATGGACGGAGTGAATGCTTCGGACGTAGTTCGATGTAGATGTTTCCCAATTTTCTGGAGGAATTGCTTCCATGTGGTTCATTAGGCTTCCACCAAGATCCATCTCCACTTCTGATCAACTAGCAACAAGATTCCTTGATCAATTCAGACTTCACACAGCGCAACCTAAAGATGTGATGTCCTTGTCCGGCCTATTCCATAGATGAAATGAATCTCCGAAGTCTTTCATAAATCGATTTGATACTGTAGTGATAGAGGAAAGCAATCCGAACGAGGATATAGTTTTTATGGCTTTGGTCTGCGCCATCCACCCCGAAACTGAGTTTGGAAAATGGATCAAAATGAAACAACCTACCACTAGAAAGGACTTTAATCGTAAGACGAGACAATACTTGAGATTAGAAGAGGCACAAGAGTTAGAAAGGAAGTCTACTAGCTTACAACCGATGAACGTTAGGCAGAATGACATGGCAATGGACCATGACATAAATGCCTCCAGGATCGCTGAAGGAAGTGCAAGAAAAGATGAGAACCAAAAAAACGAAAAATTAGAATTCCAACAAATTAAATGGCAGCAATAAGCGACTTAAAGGCTTCATGCTCGAAGATTACACCCCATTCAATGACACTTCGGAAAACATCTATCTCACAACATAGGGGACAGAGGAGTACAAGAAACCCCCTAAGAAGGAAGCGACTGAACAACAAAAGCACTCGGGGAAGTTCTGCCGCTTCCATGAGATGCACGGTCACAACGCGAACAAGTGCCGTCACTTAAGGAACTTGATTGAAGAGCTGATCCAGGAAAACAAGCTTCAACAATATGTGAGAAAGTCGCAAAATCCCGACCAACCCACGGCTCCCAAGCTCTTAGAGATCGAAGAAACCTAGTTGGAACTAGCAAAGAGAGAGATCTAAGCGAACTGACCAAAGACTCATCATTGGAACGATATTTGGAGGACCTCATCCCATGCAGAGGAGTTGGGGAGAAATGGAGCGGTATGCGAGCTCGTTGAAGCACGCTTCGAAGGATTTATGCCTCACGATCGAAGATGGAGCTCCAACCAAGCAGCAAAATAAATTGAATGATGATATAGTATTTCGAAATTGGTTTACCGAAGGGATTGAAGCTCCGACTCTCGATCCCATGGTAGTGACAGTAGGGATCGGGCCCGCTATGGTCCGAGCGGTATTAGTTGACAGTGGCAGTTTTGTGAATATTCTCTTCAAATGCACCTTTGATCGGATGAAGATTAGCATGAAAGATATATCAGCATGCCAAACAAAAAAATCCAAGGATTCACTGGCGAACCCAAACAACCCATCGGGACGATTGACTTGCCTGTAGAACTTGGGGAAGGTGAACGAAGAGTCTAAGCCCCAAAGAACAAGAAGGAATTACAAAGCTTGAATGGGAAAGTCGTAGAGCTAAGCCGATTCATCTCGAAAGCCTCCGACAAATGCATACCATTCTTCGATGCATTAAAGAAAGGAAAGAAGAACTTTGAATGGAACGAGGTTTGTCAAACCGCATTTGAAGAATTGATGTGATGCAAGGAAACCCCACTAATCCTATCAAAGCCAGTGGACGGAGAGGACTTTTTCATCTACTTACAAGTCTCCCCTCACGCATTGAGCACTGCCCTTATGCATGAAGAAACTACGATTCAGCTACCCGTATACTACATTAGCAAGTTGTTCGCTGGAGCCGAGAAAAAATAGCCAAAATTGGAAAAGCTAGTGTATTGCCTCTTGATCGCGTCTAGGAAGTTACGACCGTATTTCCAAGCGCACCCGATTAAAGTACTGACTGATCAAACTTTGAAGCAAGTATTGTACCGACCCGAGACTCCTCAAATGGAATATCGAATTGAGCCAGTATGATATCACTTACCATCCGAGAAGGGAAATCAATGGGCAAGCGTTGGCAGATTTCATCACCGAATTTACCATGCGGGATGATGAAGAAGAAGAATCATTGGAAGCGGAAACACGATGGAAACTCTTCGTCGATGGCGCGTCAAATAACCTCTGCTCAAGGTAGGGGTAGTGATTGAAACCCCCAAAGGATGAGCCATTTACTACGCCCTACGCTTGCAATTCCCTACGACGAACAATAAAGCGGAATATGAAGCGTTGGTAGCTGGACTGAAAGTTGTGAAGGAACTCAGAATAATGTCCGTTCACATTCACAGTGACTCTCAACTGCTCATCTACCAAGTGAAATGTGAATACCAAGCTCGAGGGGATAACCTTTCCCCATATTTATCTAAAGTAAAAGAGTTGTTGAACGACGTCAAACATTACACCATAACTCACATCCCGAGGGAGCAAAACACGAAGGCGGACATCTTAGCTAAATTGTCCAGCTCCGAAGAAGCTCAAGCGTTGGGACTAGTCCCGGTTGAGACCCTGACCACTCCAAGTATAAGCGAAATGGATGTCAGATGGATTTTTGATACCACTGCCAAACCAGAAACGTGGATGACGCCAATCAAAGACTATTTACTTACTGAAGCTCTTCCCGTAGATAGGAACTAGCAGAAAAAGCATCTCCGGAAGGCATTGCGATTTATAATACATGATGGAATACTCTACCGAAAGGGGTTCTCTACCCCCTTTCTCAGATGTGTGACCGACGACGAAGCTCGGTGGATCTTGAAGGATGTTCACGAAGGTGACTGCGGAGATCATACTGGGGGGCAAACCCTTGCGAAGAAAATCCTTCGATACAGATACTTCTGGCTAACAGTAAATCGCGACATAGTAGATTACGCCAGATAGTGTGACCGATGCCAAAGATTCAGCAAGATTAAAAGAACTCCATCTAACGCAGATGGTTAACCCATGGCCATTCTCAATATGAAGAATTGACCTTATTGGCGTATTGCAAATAGCTAAAGGAGGGGCTAGATATGCTATAGTCGTCGTTGACTATTTCACAAAGTTGGCCGAAGTGGAACCGCTGGCCACCATTACTACAAAGAAAGTCATTAATTTTGTTACTTCAAACATTATTTGCAGGTTTGGTGTGCCATAAAAAATCATTACTAATGATGAGAACCAATTCAAAAGCGCCAAGTTCAAAGGCTTTAGCAAACGTTTCCGAACGAGAAAAGCTTCTCTGCAGTCGCTCATCTATAAGAAAACAGGCGGGTGGAAGCAATAAACAAGATCATCAAGTTCACCATCAAAAAGCGGTTAACTAAAGCTAAAGGAAATTGGGTTGATGAACTTCCACTCGCATTATGGACTTACAGAACAACACACAAAGCAGCAACCGGGCACACCCCGTTCGCCTTGGCATAGGGTTCAGAAGCAATGATCCCTGTAGAACTAGAAGTCCCCTCCCATCGAAAGCAGAATTTCAATCAATGGCAAAACGAGCAACTCCTACTCGAGTCGCTTAATGTGATTGACGAGAAGAGGGAAGAAGCCAAACCGAGGACCGCTGCTCACCAAAAAAGGGTCGCACGGTACTTCAACTCCAAAGTTCACAACTAAACCTTTAAACTGGGAGACCTCGTCCTTAAGTGAGTCTATCCCATACTAGGAGCCTTCGACCAAACTGGGAAGGGCCATATGTGATCACTCAAAAGCTAGGGGACGGAACTTTCAAAATGACAACCGTGGACGGAATCCAAATTCCCCGAGCATGGAACAGCGAATCGCTACGTCCTTACTTTATCTGAAACTATCTTATGTACTTGCTATTTTTCAGCAAATAAGCCATCCCGGAATGCCGGGGGCATTCTGAATAGGCAGAATTTGCTCAACCTCTCTAAATAAAATTGCTTTGCTTTCTAAACCAATAAAACTGCGTTCATAAAAGTGACCAGTTGAGTCAACGGGGTCAAATCGGCTTAAAACCATTTAATTGCTGCTTGAGATAGTGGAATCATGCTCAAGTATGCCTCACTTACCCGTCGGGTCGATGAAAGTGTTAGGAAATCAATTCTATGGTTTCGATGATAACAACTATACAATGGAAATCGAATATGCATATATATCTATATTTACAGGTAATTGATAAAGTAACATCACCAAAGAGACAAGAACAAGACTCAAAAGAAGTATCAAGAGGCTACAAGTTGATAGAATCAGAAGAGGAATGACATAGACACAAGAAATGCAACATGCACAAGTTCAGACGTCTGAGTGCACTAGCCAGACGTTTGATAGAATTATCTGGTTCGCAAATCAGATAGAATCAGACGTCTGGTTTTGATACTCAGAAGTCTGAAAAGTAACCATATGCAAAAATATATAAAAGACAAACGTCTGAAACTTTTTCCAAACGTCTGGTTTTGAACTCGGCTGCTACCATTCAAAGTACAACTGTCACAATTGAAAAGACACCTTCGCTCCTATTCGCTACAACTCTTCATCATCATCAGGAGCGACCATAGAACACTTGCTAATGGATGCAACTACTCAAGGAATCTCTCTACCACTATAAATAGCATAAAGAATCCAAGAGAAGAACCTACCTGACTTACTTGCACTTTCTACTCATATACTCTGATATATTCTTGATCTCTAGCAATCTATACTTGTACTCTACTCTTCCAAATATACAGTTCCTCATAGACAACAATCTCTAGACATATATATTGGAAGCATTTGCACTATATAGTCAAAATCCATGTAATAGAGAACACACAGTTGACAAAGAAACTCTGCTATTGTAAACCTGTTCCTCCGGGTGAAGTGAGGGTTATTCGGTGAAAGGAAATTCCAAAAAGGAGCTTCGGGACTGGACGTAGGATGGGAGGTCCAAACTAGTATAAAATCTTTGGTGTGATTATTCTTGTTTACATACTTTAATATTGTTATAATATAGTTTAAATTAGTCACATACTTGTCATTTGCATAATCGATCCACCATACTATAGACTTTCATTTGGTATCAGAGCAAGGTTTGATCAAAGTACAGTAACACGTTTTTGAATCATTTTAGTATGGCAAGTATTTTTTAAGAAGGACAATCCACAGTACGACCCCCACTTTTTAATGGCTCTAACTATGCATACTGGTCAACACGTATGAGAATTTTTATGGAAGCTAATGGTCTAGAAATTTGGTCAGCGACTCAAGATAAATATGAAGCACCTACTACTGCTAGGAACACATGGACCGATGCACAAAAGACCTTAGCATCAAATAATGCTAAAGCTATGAACGTTTTATTTTGCTCTCTAGATAAAAATGAATTTTCACGTGTCATGTTATTTACAACTGCATTTTACATTTGGCGTACCTTACAAATCACACACGAAGGTACAACAAAGGTCAAACAAACTAAGATTTCAATTTTGCAAAACCAATTTTCATCATTTAAAATGAAGCAAAATGAAACTATTGTTGATATGTATTCTAGATTTCAAACTATCCAACATGGTCTTATGGCATTAGGAGTTAAATTTACCGATTTTGATTTAGTTTCTCGAATACTCAACTCTTTAACATCAGATTGGGAAAGGAAAGTTTTAGCTATTGAAGAAGCTAATGATCTCTCTACTCTTAAAATTGAAGAGTTGATAGGAAATTTAATGTCATATGAAGCTAATTTGCAGGCACGAAAAGAACTAAATTCGGAAAAGAAGAACATAGCATTTCCAGCAACAAAAAATGATGACTCTGATTTAGATGAAGAAGAGATAGTCTTCATTGCCAAGAATTATAACAGATTCAAGAAATTTAGAAAGATGACAAAATTCCAAAAAGAAGGGAAGTCCAACACGGTAAACTTATCTCAAATTAAGTGCTATGAATGTGATCAATACTAACATATGAAGAAGGATTGCCCTAAACTCAATAATGATAAGAAGAAGAAGAACAAATTTGAAAAATTCAAGAAGAAAAAGGCTTTCAAAGTTACATGGGAAGACTCGGATTCTTCATCATCTAAAAGTGATAGTGATAGTGATGAAGAACACGCTAACGTGTTTTATGGCACAAACTGATGAGGTATGTCCGGAACTTAGCTATGACGAATTATTAGAACTTAGCATGGCATTAGATGATAAATTTAGACAAATTAAAAAATTGAACAAAGAATATATAGCTAAAATAAATAGATTAGAACTTGAAGTAGGAATGTTAAAAGATGAAAAAATTATCTTAGAAGAAGAACTAGAATTATCTCAAGAAATAATTAAAAATAATTTGATAGAAAGTAAGGCTATTACTATTGATTTTGAAAACACTAAAATAGTAAAGGATGATTTACTAAAAGAAAAAGTCAACCTAAAAAGCAATATTGAAAATTGAAAATTTAGAATTAAAAGAAAAATTAGATAAAATTACGAATAATGTGTCAAAATTCAATAAAGGGAAACAAGATTTGGAAAATCTTATCAAAACTTCAAAACCATCAAGCAATAGAAATGGAATAGGATTTAAAAATATTTCTAAGCAAAAAGGAAATGATGCAAAAAATTTGGATTCCTAAGACAAATAATAATTTGATTAAACAAAAACATATTAATAATTTCTTAGAGAATGTAGTCTATAATAAAAATTATATTTATAAAGGTACCAAACCATCATGGGTATGGCTACCCTCTCCTAACAATTAGGACCCTAACAAAAGTATATGGGTACCAATTAAAACATCTTTTATTTTGTAGGTACCCAAAATAAAACATAAGGAGAAATGGATACTGGATAGCGGATGCTCCAAGCATATGACCGGAAATTCAAAAATGTTATCAAATATAACATACATCGATGGTGGAACGGTAACCTTTGGAGATAATTCAAAAGGATATCTCGTTGGCACTGGAGAAGTCATCAATTATGGTATTTCTAACTCTCCTATTATTACAAATGTTTTACTAGTAGAAAATTTAAAACACAATTTACTAAGCATTAGTCAATTATGTGACAAAGGCTTTCAAATAAATTTCGAAAAAGAGAGATGTAATATTTTAGATAATAACAAACAACTTATATTTGAAGGTTTTAGAAACAAAAATATCTATGTATTAAACATGAATATAAATAAAAATTCAAATTTATGTTTAACCGCCAAACATAATGATCCATGGTTACGGCATAAACGTTTTTGCCACATCAATTTGAAAAGTATTAATAAATTGGCAAAATATGAGTTAGTTAGAGGTTTACCTAAAATAAATTACAAAGTAGAAAATTTATGTGACGATTGTCAAATTGGAAAACTAAAGAAAACCTCTTTTAAATCTAAATATAATATATCTACAAAACAACCATTAGAATTATTACATTTAGATTTATTTGGTCCAACACAAATACGATCTATAAATCACAACAAATATGTTTTCGTCATTGTTGATGATTTTTCGAGGTATACATGGACCTTGTTTTTAAAACATAAAAGTGATACTTTTGAAATGTTTAAAATATTTGCTAAAAGAATTAGAACACAAATGGACTTGAAAATTAAAAATATTCGAAGTGATCACGGAGGAGAATTTGAAAACGATCTTTTACTACTTTTTGCAATAAGAAAGGAATAAGTCATAATTTTTCTTTTCCTCGCACACCTCAACAAAATGGTGTAGTAGAAAGAAAAATCGTACGTTACAAGAATGTGCACGAATACTACTAAATAGTAGTGGTTTACCAAAACATTTTTGGGCGGAAGCTATTGCCACAACTTGTTACGTATTAAATCGAGTAACCATACGTCCTATGACTAAACAAACTTGTTTTGAAATATTTTTTGGAAGAAAACCTAAAGTATCATACTTTAAAACTTTCGGTTCAAAATGTTTTATATTAAATACAAAAGATAACTTAGGAAAATTTGACCCGAAGGCCGATGAAGGTATCTTTGTTGGATATTCTGATCGTAGCAAAGCATATAGAATTTTTAATAAACGAAATAATATTATTGAAGAAAGTTTACATGTTTCGTTTGACGAAAATCTATTTAGCAATCATACTAATGATGAAGAAGAGACTATTCCAATAACAAATTCAACAAATTCTATTAGTAATGAAACAAATGTGCAAAATAACACTTTAATATTATCCCCTAGAATTCTTAAGAATCATCCAAAAGATAATATCATTGGAGATCTCAATTCTAGAGTAACTAGAAATCAACTTAATCAAATAAGCCATGTAGCATTTGTGTCAAATCTTGAACCAAAAAATTATAACGAAGCTTCAAATGATAACTTTTGGATAATGGCTATGCAAGAAGAATTGAATCAATTTGAACGTAATAATGTTTGGGAACTAGTTCCAAGACCTGAAGACCGATCGGTTATAGGAACAAAATGGGTATTTAAAAACAAAGCAGACGAGAATGGAAATATTGTAAGAAATAAAGCACGCTTAGTTGCTCAAGGTTATAATCAAGAAGAAGGTATCAACTATGATGAAACTTTTGCACCGGTAGCAAGACTCGAGGCCATACAAACATTACTCGCTTTTGCAAATCATCACAATTTTAAACTGTTTCAAATGGACGTCAAAAGTGCTTTCTTAAATGGTTTTATCAAAGAAAACGTATATGTTGAACAACCTCCACTATTTACTCACGAAAAATATCCCGATCATGTTTTTAAATTATAGAAAGCTTTATATGGTTTAAAACAAGCTCCCCGAGCTTGGTACGAACGACTTAAAAATCACTTAATTACATCGGGTTTTCAAATAGGTAAAATCGATACAACTTTATTTATTAAACGAGAAGATAACGATATTTTAGTTGTGCAAATTTACGTAGATGATATTATTTTTGGTTCAACTAATGAAAATCTTTGTAATCATTTCTCAAATATTATGACCAATGAATTTGAAATGTCTCACATGGGAGAATTAAATTTCTTTTTAGGTTTACAAATAAAACAACTTGAAAATGGTATTTTTATTCACCAAGAAAAATATTGTAACGACCTACTACGACGCTTTGGAATGGATAAAATTTCAAGCAAACCAACACCGATGAGTACTACTGTTCACTTAGAAAAAGATGATAACGGAAAAGATTTTGATGAAAAATTATATCGTAGCATGATTGGTTCCTTACTCTATTTGATGGCTAGTCGACCCGATATTATGATGAGTGTATGTCTTTGTGCTCGATTTCAAGCAAAACCAAAAGAATCTCATCTAATAGCTGTTAAGCGGATTTTACGTTATCTATCTAGTACTAGAGATTATGGTTTGTTTTACCCTAAAGGATCATCGTTTGAACTAGTTTCATATAGTGATGCGGATTTCGGAGGGTGTAGAACAGATCGTAAGAGTACTAGTGGAACATGTCACTTTATCGGACAATCATTAGTTTCATGGTTTAGCAAAAAACAAAATTATGTTTCTTTATCTACTTGCGAAGCCGAATATATCTCAGCAGCTCTAGCATGTGCGCAAGTAATATACATGCAACAAACACTTATGGACTTTGGTAAAAATATCAATAAATCTCCAATATATTGTGATAACATGAGTGCAATAAATTTATCAAAAAAACCCTGTCAATCACTCATGAACTAAGCATATAGATATACGACATCATTTTCTACGAGACAATGTTGAAAAAGGAAATATCTCATTAGAATACGTAAATACCGAAAATCAAATAGCAGACATCTTTACAAAACCACTAAATGAATAAACTTTTATTAAACTCCTACGTGATTTAGGGATTTGTTCTCTTCATGATCTTCTTACTGAATAATTCCTGCTTCATCTAGCCTATATTTAGTCAAGTGTTTCTCTATCCACAAATTATAATCTGTAATTATACACCCTTTGTTTTTTTAGATAGTTAGTTTTTCTATAAATAATTTTTTAACGTATATATAAACAGTTATACTTCAAGAAAAATTATATACACACAATTCATATTTTCTTCAACAAACAAAATATAGCCATGTCTTCTGATAGCTCTTATATTTCCATCTCGATGCCTATGCCAGATAGCTCGGTTGATACACCCCAACGACTTCCTACACCCACACCAATTCATGAACCGACGCATAGGTGGTCCTCATATCATATGGGATTTACTCCCGATAGCAAGAAGAACAAAAGATCTCTGTTTGTATCTCCTAACACAAAAGAGAAAATTGATGAAATTCATCATTATCAGAAACAACAGATAGATCTTCAACGAGAACTATATTTTGAGCAAAAAGTCATAGTACGTTGCCTAAGCTTTTTGGAACAAGTAGTGATGAAGTTTTGTTCGTCATGAAAGAAAGATGTCCATGAACCACTCCCAAAACCTTGTAGTTCTTTGGATCCCTCATCTTTATATCGTACTCCTTCGAATCCTCCACCAAGACGATATTCTGGCTCTCCGAGAACCCATGAACGTGGAAAAATATGGTCTCCACTTAAACCATGGACGGATGACAACCCAGGATATCGCAAAACTCCATCGCCTTCTAAATAAATTATATTTGTATGTATATATGCTTATTTGTAATTTTATTTCATAACAATAAAATTACTTGTTATAAAAATTCGAGAAATAAGCAAAACCATCAAATTTTAGGCTATTTTTAGCCACACTGCTTATTCTAGACGTCTGACTATGGCCTTCAGACGTCTGACACAATGATATACGTCTAAAATTTAAGAACTATGCATATGTCAGATGTCTGATATACCCCCCAGACGTCTAAAATTTTGCTCTGTCTTCTTCGAATAAAAAAATAAGCATTTTAGACGTCTGAAATAAGATCCAGACATCTGCCTTAGTTCTCTGCCTCTCCAATTTTACAAATTCGATCAAACCAGACGTCTACATTAAAAACCAGACGTCTAATTTTATCTGCTGCACTTAATTTAGGGCAAACCAGACGTCTGATTTCCAATCAAGACGTCTGATTCCTAATCGACCATTTAAATTCGCACAAATAACGTCATTCTTTTCTTTTATCTCAAAAATTATTATAACCTACGATTTTCTCAGAGATGATTTTCTTTCCAAAGCATCATCTTTATGCAAATCTAATTATAATGCCTCCTCGAACTAAGAATTCCAAGATGTCAAAAAGAAAACAAGACCAACCAGCCTCATCTTCAAATCCTCAGGTGTGCTCCGATGAACAGATTGAAAGGTGGATGAATAAAGCATCGCATTCCATCAAAAGGTATGAAGACATCCAAAAGAAAAAACTCCACATAGGTCCATTCTACAATCTCCTTAAATTTCCTATGTATGATTTAGATGAACTATGTGAAAATGCCAGGTTGGAAACCCTAATCTCTTTTACTCATAATGATGTCCAAATAGACCAATAAGCCATATTTTTATTCTATGCGAATTGAGACAGTACTTCAGTGTGGAACACTGAAAATGAGGATAACTGGCTCTGGTCTAGCATGTATGGGAACACGATTAGATTAACTCCAGGCATAATAGGTCGAACCCTAGGATGCTCTGACACAGGGGAAGATTTATACAACATTCCGGATATGCGCTTCAAGCCACGGAACAATATAACCCATCAAATTTGGGAGGACGAAATGCCAAAATTTGCCTCCAAATTTCTACGTCCAAAAGCTCGACTCCTAACTCGAATGATAATTAACACAATTGTTCCACGAATGGGAAGTCACGAGCAAATCACTGAATTAGAGCACAAAGCCCTATAGGCTCTATTTAGTGGAACAAGAGTAAATTGGGCTAAATTCATCTTCGACGAGCTAAAGCATTTTTGGACTCGATCAAGGCCGTCAATTATTTACCCAACTTATATTATGAGACTTCTTCGTGCACATAACATTCCATCCTACCTATCGACATTTGAAGAAATCTCGCCTAAATGTGCTTCCACCAAATTCTTCTCTCTGATGCACCTACCCGAAATACCTCCAGAATTCATGTCCTTCGAAGATTGGACACACAATCGTCAATCTAGAAGAGTTGAGCCTCCTCCTCAACCACACATTGATCAATCCCGAGAAGAGGAACAACATCGAGAAGCCACTCCTCCTCCTCCCGCACCATTTGATTATCCGGGACAAGATGAAATTATGGAGACTCAAACGGATACAAATCCAAATGAAAGTGTTCGAGATCTCACTCTTCGAAACCAACAAATTCTATCTAAAAATCAAAAGATTTTGGCTAAGCGAATTGACAACTTCGAAATATCATTTGCTACACGCCTAGCCACATTTGAAGAATCCCTTTCCACTGTCTTGTCGGTTCTTAAAGAAGTACTACAACGGGTTCGCGGTCCATCCCCACCTTCTGAAGATTGGCCAACCCCAGTACCTTATCCTCCCGCAAAACACTCCAAATTCTCTGAGGATGAACCTCTCAAAGAAGCTTTGACATCTCCTACAAAGGCTAGCACTTCTGAAAAAGAAGAACCAAAGGAAGATGATCAAAATAAAACTTCTCCAAAGGAATCATAGATTTTGGGAATCATAGACTTTAGGTTTTTTGGAATATCAATTTTTGTACAAATCTATGTTTGTAATCACACTTCAAGTTCAATGAAACTTTCTTTTTTGACGATTGGCTTCAATTTTATAATTCTTTTTGATAATGCCAAAGGGGGAGAAATATAAGTATAATCATAAAACATTAAAAATAAGCACATATTCAGGGGGAGATATATAATCTATATATAAGTACATTAAATAGTTGTCATCATTAAAAAGGGGGGGATTGTTAGGAAATAAATTCTATGGTTTCGATGATAACAACTATACAATGAAAATCGAATATGCATATATATCTATATTTAAAGGTAATTGATAAAGTAACATCACCAAAGAAATAAGAACAAGACTCAAAAGAAGTATCAAGAGGCTACAAGTTGATAGAATCAGAAGAGGAATGACACAGACACAAGAAATGCAACATGCACAAGTTCAGACATCTGAGTGCACTAGCCAGACGTCTGATAGAATTCCCTTCCTCCCTTGAACCAAAACTGCTCCAGCCTCGTCCAAACCTGTCTTCCACTCGACCTCTTGTGCCTCCACCATGCATCTTCCTCCTCTACTCGAGCCACCAAGCCCAATGACCGAACAGCAGACCAAACCAATAGCCCAACCACTTGTCCTCCGCCCTACCCACAGCCGTGTCCCTCCAGAGTAGCCACACCATCGACAATCTCCTCTGCCTTCTTCGTTCTCATCACGTGCGTCTGTTTTGGGTATATAGGTATATTTTTGTGTTGGTTAAAATATATGTCGCGTTTTGTTATGTATTTTATTTGCATCTATTGTTATACATTGTTTTAAAATATGGATGGATGTTCTTATTTTTGAAAGTATGTGAGTTTTTAAATTGTAAGTTTATATAAGTCATAATCTATCAGTTTACACATATATTGATTATTTAAACCATATTATTTATATATACAAGCTGGTTATAGTGTATAGGTAGGTAAGTTTATAATACAATAGTCTCCATAGCTCTTGTACTTTCAACTATTTTTCATGTATGAGGGTCTGCATATATATGTGTAAGTACAGTTTATAATGTATGGGGGACAGTGGTGTATCTTACAGTAGTAAGTATGTTTAGTACGTGTATATATATGTTTTGTAAAGTATGGCAAACCTGTTTTTTTTGCCGCATATGTTATTATAATATCAACAATAATATATTTAAACTGTTTGTATAATGTGTTTGTAGAGTATTTTATAAACTGTATATGATACTAATATGTATGTTTTACTATTTACATATATTTACAGTAATATATGAATTTACAGTAGTATATATATAGCTTTGAAATCGCATATATTCCACCTCAAAAGCTGCTTGTCCTATGTTGTTTGTGATATACTTGTACTTTGAAGAATGAATATTTTGTTTACATATATTTTTATTTTAAAATTCGGGTCTGTTATGCTCATATATACATTTGCTATTATATATTTGTAAGTTCTGTAAAACGTATAATGTAAATATGATCTAAGTGATTGTTTTGGTGTATATATATAAGCATGATTATATTGACAGTAGTTGGCTTGTTTTTGAGAATTATGTGATATAAGTATTGTTTATATAATGTAAGATATATATATGATCTGTCCATTTTGGTACATATATAAGTTATATTATATTACATTAGTTCGCATACATATACTAAAACTATACCTTTCGAGTCATTTTGTTGGTATATGCATGTGTTTTGATTGTTGGCTTCTTTTTGAATGCAGGGATAAGTTATACGTTGAATGGTATATAACTTATATATTAGTAATACATATATTGATGATTTCAAAGTGTGTATGTGTGTGTATATAACTTATTTATTTCAAAGTTTGTTATGTAGATATGTTTGTTTATATGCGGTTTATATAAAAACAATGATTTTGAAAAATATTATATTTAATATAATTTGTGTTTAAATTTATTTTGATTTGAAATAAAATATAATATATATATCCTAGTTTAAATGTACGTCTAAAAATTTGTTTAGAGAGAAGTTATAACATATATTTTGTTTCGATTTTTTTTCAAGACGATTCTAATTCGTTTCCATCAATTTCTATCTATCAGCTTGTTCGTCGAGTCCGTATCCATCTAGCTTTGATTTGGAATTCGTGCTTGGATTCGTAACTCACTTCTTCGTCAAATTCTCTAACCTCGGAAGGTGAGAAATCACTCACGATTAATGTTCTTTTATTTATTAAATTTGATTTCAATTGAAACGACAATTGAAATATGCTGCTGATAGTTAATTATACTGTTATTTATGTTATTACCTGTATCAGTTCACCTGTGACATCTGACACCAC
Source organism: Allium fistulosum (assembly GCA_030737815.1). Classification (NCBI taxonomy): domain Eukaryota; kingdom Viridiplantae; phylum Streptophyta; class Magnoliopsida; order Asparagales; family Amaryllidaceae; genus Allium; species Allium fistulosum. The sequence goes on along the minus strand of CM060907.1, from coordinate 634,877,609 downwards.
TATCTGTTAATTATTTATGCGATGATAATACAGTTTGGCTGTTAATTGATTGATTGTTGATGTTTGCATTGGATGTTAAATTGTAAATGTATAAGTGATAAATAACATGCAACTGAATTTGACGTAGGATAGTTAAAGTTTGAATTGATATATGTGTTGGATTTGATTAGTTAAATTTGTAAAATATGACCCCTTAAATGTTTAATTATTTGACACGTAGAAATGGTTAATTACCCTTGAACCCTTTGAATTTATGGTATGAAATCGAATAAGAAATGTCAAGTGTAGAACTGCATCAAATAATAGTGTAATAATCTTTAATCTACATGAAATGATAGTGTAGATTCTAGAAATAATTATATTAATTTGCACAAACAACAATGTGAATTAATACGATTATTTCGGGATTATTTGAATTGATTATTGGATTGTTGTTATTGCTTGTTTATTTACTTTGACACCATCCCAGTTATCACACTGCAAGTTCCCTTTGCTATGCTTTGATTTTTGAATTAAATTGGAATCGGGTTGAAATGATAAATACCCAAATTGAACTTTGTCCTAGGATAGAGAATTAAATAAAACCCGATTGGTCAATAATTTGATCTAAAAATGAAATAAAGATTTTATTCGAATAAATGATAAGGTTTTAAAATGAAGTTGGAATTTGAATTTTTATGAAAGGAAAATGTTAATATTTAATAATATGAAACAAAATATTAACAATGTAATTGATGAAAGAACGTTGTTTAATTTGAGAAACGATTGAATTAAGTTTTGAAATTATTTAATAATTAAGTTTGAAAATATTTAGTAATTAAGTTTGAAATTATTTAATAATTAAGTTTTGAAATTATTTAATAATTAAATAAAATTGAATTATTTAATAGTTAAATAAAATTGAACCTCTTGAATTAGTGAAATTAAGTTCTTTATTAATGGAGTTTTGAAACTTGTAACTAAGTAAATTAAATCAGTGAAATTGAATTTCTCTAATAAGAAATAAAATGTGTTTTATTGAAATAAAATGTAAGACTTGAAATGTAAAGAATATGATTTGATGAATTTAATTTAATGCAATTTGGAATTTTTGATACAATAAGTTGAACTTAATAATTGATTTAATGAATTGGAAGTTAAAAAGAATTGTTTTGAATGATAAAGTAACTTAACGAATAGCGAATGAAGTCGATCAATGATTTTAAATTGTTTGAATGTTAAATTAAATTAATTTAATGTTTTCGAAATGAGACTTATATACGAACTTGAATCAATATTTGAATTGTTTAAATAAAATTTGAAATTGAATTATAAGATTTTGAAATGGTGATTTGGAAGTTTTGAAACGTAAATTATGGAAATTGATTTAGATAGAGAAATGAAATGTTGGTTTACAAATTCTAATTGAAATTGTAATTGATTTGGTTTTTTAAATATATAAACGACCAATCGGTGTAATAATTACGAAGGTTATTAAAGAGACCGGAATCGGTTAGGGACATACTCACTGTCTAAACCAAAAACCACTTTAATAACTATACGCGGAGTGTGATCCAGAATGAAGTGGTTGGAATGATGTACGTGATGACTGAAGAAAGAGAACGATAATGGATTGCCTTGACACTTGTGTCAAATTGGAAATGACTAAAACAGGAGCCGTGCCGGGCCAAATGGGGGCTAGCTACCTCGAGCGAACACACTTCTTCGAAAACTACTCATTACTTGTTGTCGATTGGTGCACCCTTGATTTGGGAGTGTTGTTTCGCGGTGTTGCGATCGCTGCGGCGATGCGTTCTCACCAGTCCGGATCAGGCAAACGGTAGTTTCACTACCTTGGGTATTGCCTCATGTGCCTTGTCATACTTGTATCCCTATATACGCAACCACTACGATTTGTTTTGTGTTATACCTATGGAGTACTCCCTGATATCCCACTAGTTTACGGTGGAGTTTACAGTGCTGCATAGACTATAACGTTTATATAAAATGTGTTAAGGAGGATAATGGTAACGCCTTAACACTATTTTGATACTTTATATTACCGATAGGAATTATCTACTTATCGTACACTACTACATAGTAGATAGTTTAACGGATCCTTAAAGGATGGTTATTCCAAACATCCTTTGAGTTACTTGTATGTCAATTGCTATTTCATTTGAGTTGGATTTATTGATATAAGAATGTTAATCCTAACTCGAGTGTTTTGTGTTTTGATTTACGCTCGGGTCAGACTGAGTGTACTAGTATTCGAGACTCACCTTTGGAGTTGGAGCTTCGCTTGGAGATCCAGCTATCTATCCAGTTTCAGATATCCAGTTGATTCTAGTGATGTATTCTGATATTGTATTTGATTATTGTATTCAAGACTTCTATTGTATCTTATTTGACTCTGATATGTATATAGTAGCTTCATGAACTACTATCTTTTGTTTCCGCTGCATTTATTACTCTGTGTCTATGATTTGTGATTATTTATTTGCTGTATATGTTCAGTTTTGCCAAATTTAAATTAACAACGTGGTATTTTGAATTATTCAAGTCCGACATGTGCGGATGCGAATGGTCCAAAATAGCGGGTCGTTACAGTTGGTATCAGAGCTTTGGTAGCTCTAGGCAAAACTTAGCATATAGGGTAATTGTATTTACAGAATCACTCTCATTCGAGTTTCAATCTCTTCCTTTTTGACTCAATTCCTTTGAATTTTAGAACGTTCCCTACGGTTCCAAATTTTGTTCGTATCCCTCACTATTCGTCTTCTTTCAATTCTGGAGCATCCCATAACTCCACTTTGGATGATCTTTATAATGGATCGGCGGTCTCGCCAAACTTCGAATGATTTGAAAGGGTTGAAACTCCTTTACAATAGGCATTGATTTACCGAAGATTTCTGTATCCTCGGTTTACGATGCTATCTATCTCCTGCTATACCTGAATTCTATTTCTTGAGATCGAATGTAGATTTACCTCGGAATTCCACATCGATCTTATTCTTTAAGTCACGGTCAACCCGGTTATGGTTGCCCGCGATTTATATAAACTTATCAATCTTCCCACTTTGTTATTTAATCATCATATCCTTGTTTCAGACTTATCTTCGAATCAAATTTCTCTTTGATTTGAGTCCATCAAGTTTGAAACCCTATCCTTATTTTGAAAATTCATTCCTATATCGTCAAGCAAAGAAATGTATTTGTAAACTAATATATAAATGTTTTAATATATGCTGTGTTGTTTGAGTTGTTGATGTTGATTTGGGTTTCCGATCGATTCGTCTGATCAACGCTATCGATAGGATTTCCAAAACACTTGAACAGAGCAAACTGACACAATATTGTTTTCAAAGTTGGTAAATGAAATAAAATTGTATGATTATACCATAAATATATAAGTAAAATTTTCTGGAATTTAATAAGTTAATTAAATTGGTTGTTTGAAATGATAATATTTGATTATCAGTTATTGTTCTAAATGAATTTATAAATATGGTTTATAAATTGATTTGGAATTTGAAATGAATTTAATTTAGAAATTTGAGAATTTAGTTTCCGGTGATTTCGAACTTTGGTTTTAAAATTTTAAAGTATATATGATTGAAAATATTTTTGAATAGAAATGATTTTCAAAGAATTTTAAAATGTTGAAATCAGTGCTCTTCTCTTTGTCGCTGGAAAATAATCTCGGTGATGGCGGTGGCATCATCGACATTCATTTTCGAGTTTCGAAGTGGAGAAACCATTCTGTTGCTTTGCTACGGTTTTGTTTTGGAAAAAAATATTTTTGATTTGAATTTCTTAAGTATAACTTGATTTATATATATATGGGGTATATTATTTTAAATTTAATTTGATTTAATATATATAGTATATACATAATTATCTCTAAAGGGTTTGAAATTAAACGGAAATTTAATTCTTAAAATTATTTTAAAGGATGTTTCCAATTATATATAAAAAAAAGCTAAATTTTGGATAAATATGTAAACTTGAAATAATTGAATTTGAAATCTTTATTTGTATAGTACTAAATTGCATTTCAATATAACTTACCTAAATTATTCAGAAGTTAAATTGTAATTGGATAATATACAATATAAATGATTTTATAAATAAAATTTGAGTGTTTATAATAAATGTTATACACTTTGATTTTAATTATATATATAAAAAAATGCTAATAAAGATGATAGAATAATAAGTTAATTGAATGGGATGAATATAATAAATTTTGTTCTGAAGGAATTAACAAATTGAAATTAGATAAACTTATGAGAATACCTTAAATTTAAACCAATTATTGAATATAAATTAATTTAAATTGAAATTTATATGGTTTAAATTAATTTATATGGTTTAAAAATATGTAATAAGATATATTAAGTGAAATAAACTTAATAATAATTTGGATTAAAAGAATTAAATCTGTTGAATAAAATATGGGTACAATAATAGATTATACAAATTGATGATTTAGAAAGTGTTAATTGAGGATGACTAGATAGTAAGATAATGAATTTAGAAATAGATAGATTGATTTAACTTAAGTGAAACCAAGTGGATTAAACCAAATTGTTAAATATTAGTTTAATTTGAAATTATATGGTTTAATCGTTTTATCTTGTCTTTTAATCTATTTTCTTTTTGGTTGTTTCTATTCTCCTACCTCATTCCTTTTCGGGGACGAAAAGTTTTGAGTGGGGGAGAGTGTAACGACCCGTAAATTTTAATTGTTTTAATATCGTAATTAGTCGAAATTTTGTGAAATTTTAAACGATAAAATTTTGAAATATAAATTTGATATTTGGAATGCATCTAGTTAAACATAGCAACTGGTAAATTTTCGTCCGAAAATATGAAAGTTTATTTCGCGCGTAAATTTACTTCAATTTAATCAGTTAAAAAGCGATGAAAATAAAATGTTTTCGAAACTTAAATATTTTTCCATAGAAAAATTCTAAACCATCTTCTGAGCAAGACGTCATTTTTCGTTTTTCAAAATTCGTTCTTCTTTAGCTCCGTCAATCTTATTTTTCTATGTTTTTCTTGCATTTTTCGTAGTAGAAAAATTCGAATTTTTCTAATTCAAATCATACCACTGATATCTTTATACCGTATGACTGTCTCGTCGTACTGATCTCTACGATATATTTATTTCTATGTTTGGATGTCCGGTTCGTAGTTGAATACGCGGAAAAGATGATTTCATATCGGTTCTGGTTCCGTGCTTTCTGGATTACTTGTGACCGTTAGTTATCTATTGGAAACTGTGTAGCCTTTTTGCATTTATAATTCTCTCAACGTGGCTATGGGTTTTCACTAGTTTCAAAATGACCCTTGATTTTGGTTCTCGGTAATATGAACTATATGCATGAATTGTCACCTAACTTCTCCACTTCTCCCTCACGCATGGCCACCTTCCTATTTACTATAATAAAAAAAAAGAGAAAGTGTCAACAGCCATCCCTTCTCTTGCAAACCCATTCTTCGCCCTGTTCCTTACCTATGACCCTGCCTACTCATCACCCTTGGCACCTCCGCCACCCAGCAATGCCCAGCGACCATCTCAGATAGGCTTCGCCAATGCCCAAAACTCCAAAACCCATCGCCTTCCGATCAGCCCACACCTTCGCACCGCCCATGCGTCAGACCCCTACTGCCCTCCGCCTCCATTTGCCATGTCACCGCCTACCCTGCCAATCTTCCCACAGCCGAGACATCACCTTCTCCGGCCTTCACTCACCACCGAAGCAGCCAAGTTTGCCTCCAAGTGACACCCCACTCCCCTCACCATGACCGCCTCAGCCTTCCCTTCCTCCCTTGAACCGAAACTACTCCAGCCTCGTCCAGACCTGTCTTCCACTCGACCTATTGTGCCTCCACCTTGCATCTTCCACCTCTACTCGAGCCACCAAGCCCATTGACCGAATAGCAGACCCAACCAACAGCCCAACCACTTGTCCTCCGCCCTACCCACAGCCGTGTCCCTCCAGAGCAGCCACACCATCGACAATCTCCTCTGCCTTCTTTGTTCTCATCACGTGCGTCTGTTTTGGGTATATAGGTATATATTTTGTGTTGGTTAAAATATATGTCGCGTTTTGTTATGTATTTTATTTGCATCTATTGTTATACATTGTTTTAAAATATGGATGGATGTTCTTATTTTTGAAAGTATGTGAGTTTTTAAATTGTAAGTTTATATAAGTCATAATCTATCAGTTTACACATATATTGATTATTTAAACCATATTATTTATATATACAAGCTGGTTATAGTGTATAGGTAGGTAAGTTTATAATACAATAGTCTCCATAGCTCTTGTACTTTCAACTATTTTTCATGTATGAGGGTCTGCATATATATGTGTAAGTACAGTTTATAATGTATGGGGGACAGTGGTGTATCTTACAGTAGTAAGTATGTTTAGTACGTGTATATATATGTTTTGTAAAGTATGGCAAACCTGTTTTTTTTGCCGCATATGTTATTATAATATCAACAATAATATATTTAAACTGTTTGTATAATGTGTTTGTAGAGTATTTTATAAACTGTATATGATACTAATATGTATGTTTTACAATTTACATATATTTACAGTAATATATGAATTTACAGTAGTATATATATAGCTTTGAAATCACATATATTCCACCTCAAAAGCTGCTTGTCCTATGTTGTTTGTGATATACTTGTACTTTGAAGAATGAATATTTTGTTTACATATATTTTTATTTTAAAATTCGGGTCTGTTATGCTCATATATACATTTGCTATTATATATTTGTAAGTTCTGTAAAACGTATAATGTAAATATGATCTAAGTGACTGTTTTGGTGTATATATAAGCATGATTATATTGACAGTAGTTGGCTTGTTTTTGAGAATTATGTGATATAAGTATTGTTTATATAATGTAAGATATATATATGATCTGTCCATTTTGGTACATATATAAGTTATATTATATTACATTAGTTCGCATACATATACTAAAACGGATCCTTAAAGGATGGTTATTCCAAACATCCTTTGAGTTACTTGTATTTCAATTGCTATTTCACTTGAGTTTGATTTATTGATATAAGAATGTTAATCCTGGCTCGAGTGTTTTGTGTTTTGATTTACGCTCGGGTCAGACTGAGTGTACCAGTATTCGAGACTCACCTTTGGAGTTGGAACTTCGCTTGGAGATCCAGCTATCTATCCAGTTTCAGATATCCAGTTGATTCTAGTGATGTATTCTGATATTGTATTTGATTATTGTATTCGAGACTTCTATTGTACGTTATTTGACTCTGATATGTATATAGTAGCTTCATAAACTACTATCTTTTGTTTCCCCTGCATTTATTACTCTATGTCTGTGATCTGTGATTATTTATTTGCTGTATATGTTCAGTTTTGCCAAATTTAAATTAACAACGCGGTATTTTGAATTATTCAAGTCCGACATGTGCGGATGCGAATGGTCCAAAATAGCGGGTCGTTACATATACTTCAAGAAAAATTATATACACACAATTCATATTTTCTTCAACAAACAAAATATAGCCATGTCTTCTAATAACTCTTATATTTCCATCTCGATGCCTACGCCAGATAGCTCGGCTGATACACCCCAGCGACTTCCTACACCCACACCAATTCATGAACCGACGCATAGGTGGTCCTCATATCATATGGGATTTACTCCCGATAGCAAGAAGACCAAAAGATCTCTGTTTTTATCTCCTAACACAAAAGAGAAAATTGATGAAATTCATCATTATTAGAAACAACAGATAGATCTTCAACGAGAACTATATTTTGAGCAAAAAGTCACAGCACGTTGCCTAAGCTTTTTGGAACAAGTAGTGATGAAGTTTTGTTCGTCACGAAAGAAAGATGTCCATGAACCACTCCCAAAACCATGTAGTTCTTTGGATCCCTCATATTCATATCGTACTCCTTCGGATCCTTCACCAAGACGATATTCTGGCTCTCCGAGAACCCATGAACGTGGAAATATATGGTCTCCACTTAAACCATGGACGGATGACAACTCAGGAGATCGCAAAACTCCATCGCCTTCTAAATAAATTATATTTGTATGTATATATGCTTATTTGTTATTTTATTTCATAACAATAAAATTACTTGTTATAAAAATTCGAGAAATAAGCAAACCATCAAATTTTAGGCTATTTTTAGCCACACTGCTTATTCTAGACGTCTGACTATGGCTTTCAGACGTCTGACACAATGATATACGTCTAAAATTTAAGAACTATGCATATGTCAGATGTCTGATATACCCCCCAGACGTCTAAAATTTTTCTCTGTCTTCTCCAAATAAAAAAATAAGCATTTCAAACGTCTGAAATAAGATCCAGACGCCTGCCTTAGTTCTCTGCCTCTCCAATTTTACAAATTCGATCAAACCAGATGTCTACATCAAAAACCAGACGTCTAATTTTATCTACTGCACTTAATTTAGGGCAAACCAGACGTCTGATTTCCAATCAAGACGTCTGATTCCTAATCGACCATTTAAATTCGCACAAATAACGTCATTCTTTTCTTTTATCTCAAAAATTATTATAACCTGCGATTTTCTCAAAGACGATTTTCTTTCCAAAGCAACATCTTTAAGCAAATCTAATTATAATGCCTCCTTGAACTAAGAATTCCAAGATGTCAAAAAGAAAACAAGACCAACCAGCCTCATCTTCAAATCCTCAGGTGTGCTCCGATGAACAGATCGAAAGGTGGATGAATAAAGCGCCGCATTCCATCAAAAGGTATGAAGACATCCAAAAGAAAAAACTCCACATAGGTCCATTCTACAATCTCCTTAAATTTCCTATATATGATTTAGATGAACTATGTGAAAATGCCGGGTTGGAAACCCTAATCTCTTTTACTCATAATGATGTCCAAATAGACCAATAAGCCATATTTTTATTCTATGCGAATTGAGACAGTACTTCAGTGTGGAACACTAAAAATGAGGATAACTGGCTCTAGTCTAGCATGTATGGGAACACGATTAGATTAACTCCAGGCATAATAGGTCGAACCCTAAGATGCTTTGACACAGGGGAAGATTTATACAACATTCCGGATATGCGCTTCAAGCCATGGAACAATATAACTCATCAAATTTGGGAGGACGAAATGCCAAAATTTGCCTCCAAATTTCTACGTCCAAAAGCTCGACTCCTAACTCGAATGATAATTAACACAATTGTTCCACGAATGGGAAGTCACGAGCAAATCACCGAATTAGAGCACAAAGCCCTATATGCTCTGTTTAGTGGAATAAGAGTAAATTGGGCTAAATTCATCTTCGACGAGCTAAAGCATTTTTGGACTCGATTAAGGCCGTCAATTATTTACCCAACTTATATTATGAGACTTCTTCGTGCACATAACATTCCACCCTACCTATCGACATTTGAAGAAATCTCGCCTAAATATGCTTCCACCAAATTCTTCTCTCTGATGCACCTACCCGAAATACCTCCAGAATTCATGTCCTTCGATGATTGGACACACGATCGTCAATCTAGAAGAGTTGAGCCTCCTCCTCAACCACACATTAATCAATCCCGAGAAGAGGAACAACATCGAGAAGCCACTCCTCCTCCTCCCGCACCATTTGATTATCCGGGACAAGATGAAATTATGGAGACTCGAACGGATACAAATCCAAATGAAAGTGTTCGAGATCTCACTCTTCGAAACCAACAAATTCTATCTCAAAATCAAAAGATTTTGGCTAAGCAAATTGACAGCTTCGAAATATCATTTGCTACAAGCCTAGCCACAGTTGAAGAATCCCTTTCCACTGTCTTGTCGGTTCTTAAAGAAGTACTACAACGGGTTCGCGGTCCATCCCCACCTTCTGAAGATTGGCCAACCCCAGTACCTTATCCTCCCGCAAAACACTCCAGATTCTCTGAGGATGAACCTCTCAAAGAAGCTTTGACATCTCCTACAAAGGCTAGCACTTCTGAAAAAGAAGAACCAAAGGAAGATGATCAAAATAAAGCTTCTCCAAAGGAATCATAGATTTTGGGAATCATAGACTTTAGGTTTTTTGGAATATCAATTTTTGTACAAATCTATGTTTGTAATCACACTTCAAGTTCAATGAAACTTTCTTTTTTGGCGATTGGCTTCAATTTTATAATTCTTTTTGATAATGCCAAAGGGGGAGAAATATAAGTATAATCATAAAACATTAAAAATAAGCACATATTCAAGGGGAGATTTATAATCTATATATATGTACATTGAATAATTGTCGTCATTAAAAAGGGGGAGATTGTTAGGAAATAAATTCTATGGTTTCGATGATAACAACTATACAATGAAAATCGAATATGCATATATATCTATATTTACAGGTAATTGATAAAGTAACATCACCAAAGAGATAAGAACAAGACTCAAAAGAAGTATCAAGAGGCTACAAGTTGATAGAATCAGAAGAGGAATGACACAGACACAAGAAATGCAACATGCACAAGTTCAGACATCTGAGTGCACTAGCCAGACGTCTGATAGAATTCTCTAGTTCGCAAATCAGACAGAATCAGACGTCTAGTTTTGATACTCAGACGTCTCAAAAGTAACCATATGAAAAAATATATAAAAGGCAGACGTCTGAAACTTTTTCCAAACGTTTGGTTTTGAACTCGGCTGCTACCATTCAAAGTACAACTGTCACAATTGAAAAGACACCTTCGCTCCTTTTCGCTGCAACTCTTCATCATCATCAGGAGGGACCATAGAACACTTGCTAATGGATGCAACTACTCAAGGAATCTCTCTACCACTATAAATAGCATCAAGTATCCAAGAGAAGAACCTACCTGACTTACTTGCGCTTTCTACTCATATACTATGATATATTCTTGATCTCTAGCAATCTATACTTGTACTCTACTCTTCCAAATATACAGTTCCTCATAGACAACAATCTCTAGATATATATATTGGAAGAATTTGCATTATATAGTCAAAATCCGTGTAATAGAGAACACACAGTTGACAAAGAAACTCTGCTATTGTAAACCTGTTCTTCCGGGTGAAGTGAGGGTTATTCGGTGAAAGGAAATTCCGAAGAGGAGCTTCGGGACTGGACGTAGGAAGGGAGGTCCGAACCAATATAAAATCTCTGGTGTGATTATTCTTGTTTACATACTTTAATATTGTTATAATATAGTTTAAATTAGTCACATACTTGTCATTTGCATAATCGATCCACCATACTATAGACTTTCAGAAAGCAAATCAACTCGAACCGCTGGATTGGCGGAACCCAATCTCCGCCTTCTAAGAACCGGTATCGCTCCAGAAACACCAAGAAGGCTCAAATTAAAGCCGCGCATCTCATAAGCCGTGCACCACCTTTTCAAGTCGTGGAATCATGCTCTTAAAGGCATAAACTCCTCATGTTGCCCGAAGATTGATAACGAGAAGTTCCAAAACCGCTCTAGATCGACGGGTCATATCGGTCCCGAAAGCCGCGTATCCCATAAGCCGCACAAACTTCTAAAAGCTATGCATTTTATAAGTCGTGCATACTTTTAAATACCAGTATTGCCTCGGCAATATCGGGAAAACTCGTCCATGGCAGGAATAATGAGAATCAACCCACTCCCATTATCGAGGGCAACAGACATGAATCCAACAAAATCAAAATGCTACAAGTCGGCAGAAAATTCCAATTGTTGACCAACAATAAATCTGAAATTAAGTCGTTCAAATAATAAGTTCCCATGGATAGGAACTATAAAATAAGTCCGGTGATAAAAAATAATAATAATAATAAACGAACACTCGGATAACCCGATCGTTTGTCAGGTGTTCGAAGTAAACAGCCTCATGAACTGGGAGGCACACGCCAATACTAAAACAAAAATACTCAAAAACAAAAACACTTCACAGTTCCGTTACTCCAAACATAGAATTTTGGCAGTAATCATAGGACTGGATAAAATAAAATAGCAGTAAATGAAATTGACATAAGTGCATGAAACAAAGAAAAGTAGAAGTGTAAAGTTACAATCAGAGTGTCAACATTGTATTACTTATAACGTTTTTTTGTACAAGTCAAAATGTAGGGGCCGTACCCACAAAATATCAGCCAACGGAAATAAAAAATACAGATGCTAAAACAAAAGAAGTAAATGCAGACTCCGCACTTGAACAAAATAAAACAAAATGTCTTGAAAATCACCTCCACTACCATACGGACCTCTCAACGCCATCCAGACCTCTCAACGCCTCTTTCTACCGCTCCCCTTCCCGCCTTTAGTTGGAATTTTTTGCTTTACCTCAGAGTCCCGACCAAGGGTAGTGAGTGATATCTACTATCTCTTCGGTGCCGGCATCTCCACCCTGCTCTCTAACCTTCTCGGAAGACTCCCCTTTCTTCTTGCGCATCCGAGATTTGCGGCGGCTCTTTGAGGATTTAATCGCTTCAACCATTTCTTTCTTAACGCATACTAGTTGCTGTTTGGATTTGTGCAACTGCTCAGTCTGGACCTCCTGCTCTCAAACTTCGACTGCCGTAAAGTCGCTCTCCAAAGATACGCAAGGGTCATCCAAACCATGCAATGCAGTGATCTTCTCAGACTTCGGCCCCGGTTGTGAACCAGACACAGACACAGCGATCGGAGCAGCTACGGAGACAAGCATCGAGGCGGTTGAAATAGCAATAGGTCCGAGCATCGAAGAAACCGGCAGATCAATAGGTAAGGAAGATGGACCTATCAGATCAAAAATGAAAGCATTAAGTTCGTCTTGTTCTTGCGGCGTGAGCTGAAAATTCACAAACTCGGGGGGGGACAATAGGATTACTTGCATCAGAGGAATAGCCAAGAATGTCGATTTCATATTCCTCGCCTTCTCCTTCTTTTGACGGTTGCACAGTTTTTGGAGAAGCTTCGGGCCTAGAACTCGTCGATTGATCGCGAGGCTGTCTTAACGATTCACCAGGTCCAGAAATAAGTGGCTCCAGCAACTCTTTGGCAGTTGCAGTCATAGCGACATCGGCGGCTTCTTGTTCCTTCTCAATTTGCAGGATCTCTCGGCCCTCTATCAATGCTTTCTTTGATTCCTCGTTAAGGTAGGCATCTTCCAACTCTCGCTCGGTATAAACATCCCTGCTATCTCGGAAGTGGGCCAGAATTTCCACCCAAACCACGACGAGAGTGCATCGGAAATTGTTGCCCAAATGGTTGAGACTCCCCTGATGCAATAAGGAGTTAACATAGAAGTTTAAGATGGTATCGTCCATCTTCTCCATCTTCTTTTCAAAATCATCCTATAGTTCCAGATAATCCATCGTTACGATGGCCTTTTCAACTTCAACACGAGTTTTGTTGACGCTAAGCTGTGCAACTCTTTCTTGGAGTAGGGCAATCGTTTGGGCTTGATCAGAAATGGTCTCATTACGAGACTTAATGATCTCCTTATATTTCGCGATTGTTCTGTTATGCCCTTCGACAATCTTGTCGTGATCAGTAATAGTCTTCTTTTGGGCTTCAATAATCAAGTTGTGAGCTTCGAGCTCCTCTTTCAACTTAACTTCGTCTACATGGGCCTTCTTAATTTCATCTCAGAAGATGGTCTCTATTCTTGCATGGGCCTCTTTCATCTCTTTCAGCAAGCCAGTGTTACTCTTACTCTCCCGGAGCATCGTGTCCCTCTCCTGTACCAGTCATTCAATTCTGGCGTCGTGCTCCGCTAACGCCTTCTCGATGTCGTCCTTCTCCGATTCAAAGGAGAGGATCTCTTGGTAATTATTGCGGTTCGCATCAGCCAGCTGCTTGCATAGTTTTTCACATCCCTCGGCTTGCTCTAGGTGTCTTCGGATCGCCTGGAGGTGGGGCATATAGGAATCTTTGCGGACTGGGCGAAGGTCGCGGTCAAATATAACTCCCTTTAAAAACCACCCGCGGAGCACCACTTCAAGTCTAGGGGGACCAAACGGAAGAATGTAAGCCAACCTCCGATAAGGGCGCAAGGAACCAGGGGCGAGCGCCATATGGGACGACGGGACTTGAGATGAAGATGGAGCCTGAACGGAAGAAACCGGAATTTTGGGACGGATAGAAACTGGAGCCGAGGCAAAGGCCTGTTGCTATGAAGGATGAGGACCAAGATCAACCTTTGACTTCTTGGACGGTTCATGTCGGTCATTAGAGGTTTTTCTCTTCTCATAGCCACTCTTATACATTCGACCCTATCCCTGTCATCCCGGCGACGAGCTTCGGCCTCCAAGTCTTTTTGCCTTCTCCATTCCTCCTCGGTCTCGCGGGGCTGATGATGGCTTGTGGACCGTTTTGACCAACACAGCGAATCGGTCAATTGCTCGAGATCAAAATAAAGACCGCGGCCTCTCATGGTACCTGACATGAGGGATAAATAAAAAGCTTTAGTAACAAGAAATAGGCTTAAATAATGCATGTGTAAGTGAATATAACCCTAGTGAAACGTGTAATGTGTCTGGGGGCCTAAAATGATGTGATAAACCAGATCGAGAAGCCATTGCGGTAGAAATCAGGCAGATTTCGGGCGCAACATGGCCCGGGCGAGGAGACGTCTCTTCGAATCTGAAATATTCCCTCATAAGTTCATCAATATCCATGTAGACGTTGCTCAAATCCCCAAAGTCTATGCCGGTATCTTTAATCAGGGAGTCCTGACGTCGCTCGGCTACTGGCGGAGCATCTTTATTGCGGATCTCTCGGTGAGGCGAATCCGAAAGAACGGGACTCATTCCTGGAGTCTCGTCACACAATTCAGAGTCTCCGTCACCAAAACCTGCGTCAAAATCATCATCACTATAGAAGGAATCATAACTACTGCTACTCTCAACTTCACCCTCCTCTTTTTATATTACAGATGCAGCCTTTCCTTCTTGTTTCTTTAACTCCTCTTCCCCTTCATCTGGAATCAGGGGCATTCTGGCCGGACAGCCGGCTTCAGTCGCGATGTCTCTTCTCTCATGAGTTTCTTTAGCGACTCGGTAAACAAGCCCTCCTTTTCCTAAAAAACACTCTCTTCAGAACCATGTGATGAAGAAGTGGAGCGCGTTTGTATTTTGGAACGGGAAGGAGATGGGTCTTCAACCGCTACAACAGATCTCCCCAGATGCAACAGCCCATACTGAAGCAAATTTTTGTCTGCTAGCAGAAATTTAACCGATCTCTCCCCGGCGTCTATGGCCTTCAGTGTCTGGAAAATTTGGTCAAGCGATAAGTCTTTATTCGGCTTCGGAATAATTGCAAGAAACATTTTACTTGTTAAAAACCCCACAGCGACATAGCAAAACTCAATGAGTAAAGAAGAGAACTTACCCTCCTTGTCCAAAGGCGGTTAAACCCTTTGGGACACCTAACGAAGAAGCACTGAGTCTTGAATTAAGACAAATTTCTTTGAAGCTGCAACATGATCTTGCGATTCCACTGGGCCTCGATGACGACAAGAGATGGGCACTCGTATCTCCTCTTAAATGAGAGAAAATATCTCAACTCTTCGAAACTCGGAGCACGGTCAAATGTCCGCATAAATAGAATGTGCAGGCAAGTCAAGATTGCATATCCATTAGGATGAATTTGAAACGGGGCAATTCCCAAGTTTGAAAGAGTTTCCCTCAAAAAGTCATTGAAGGGGGGCACTGCTCCGTTTAGGCACATATATCGATGGCAAACAGTGTATCCCGAAGGCGGCATATGGGAAAATTCATTCTTTTCCGGAAGGCGCTCGTCATCCTCTGGAATGCCGTGTTGCAAGAAAATGTTATGCAAATCCTTGGTGGAGATTACAGAGGAAGTTCTCTTTGGTGGATTGAGAAGAACTCTGAAATTCGGAGGAGTTCGGTCCATAACCAGACCGATTGGAACTAGTTGATCATATTCAGCCCGCGAAGCAAGAGAGGAAGGGATGGCAGACGACATTTCAGCTTCTAAAAGTGCTGGACTCCCTTCACAGGACTTACGGTGGGAAGACGAATACTTCATTCTATACAACAGAACTTGCGTCCAACGCGATCAGGTAATCCTACCTTTAACTGAAAATTCCCTTACAACACTTGAATTTCGAAGGAACATCGATTTACACCGATACGTCAGATTTCAAGTATATACCGGGACAAGTGCAGTGTGCTGTCTATGGGGAGTGAGCCTGGTGTCCTGAACACTATGAACGCTCTATCCTATGTTTATAGCTCGCTCACAGCACTCGGTTAATAGAAAGTTATAAAGTGTGAGGCTTCATTAACAGCCGAACCACTATAAAAATATTCTTGTCTTTTTACTATTTCTGCTTTTTTTACATTTATTCTCTATATTATTGCTCTGTCAAAACAGGGCTGGTGCTTTCACACTCAATCTAGCGTGTTGATCCATTTTTTGGGTTAACAAAAAATATCTTGATTTCTCAAAAAGGAACTTATGAAAAACTTTCCTTTTCAATAGCTTACTGAAGTAAGGTTTTACTCTTTTTTGAAAATAGAAATTTTGATACAAAAGATTCAAGACTTAATTATCTTTCCAAAATATATGTTAAACCATTTTTATTTCAAAGAGTTTTCTAGCTACAAGAATTATCGTTTACAAAATAGTAATTTTTCACAATCATCATTTATAATAACATTTATTTCCTTCTAACGTATACAATAATATTTATTACCTTATTACTCAAAATATACTATTATTTGATGAAATATATCTCGTAATTTTGTTCAAACACTCTTAAAATCTCTTACAACACTTTTCTTTATCAAATCGAATATTATTATAATTTAAATAACTTTTGTATTCAAATTAGGAAAAACATATAAAATTCTCATCATTACATAAATGCTCCTCCTTATACAAAAACATCTAACTTATTTATCAATCATCATTTAAATCCAATCAATGGTCAAAGATTCCTTTTATAACATTATACGATAGAAAAATAGACGGAGTAGACAATGATAACTTCTATCTTACTATATTACTCTTTCAATACCTCATCTACCAGAATTCACAATTCTATTATTACCTAAATTCCAGCCTTCATTCTCTTCATCACCTTATATGGAAATGCTCTCCTTCCTATACAATTGGATATTCCTTTCTTTCTATTTTCTATTTCCCTATCCCAAAATATGTGTTATTTCTATCTATAAACCCCTAAAAAGAGTTCTAAAGAAAGAAATTTTTGGTTTATAAACAAGAAAAAATAGAAGGATCAAAGAACCAAAAATTGAAATCTTTTTAATCAAATTAAAAATGTTAGTAAATGAAAACTTTTCAAGGCATTAATTTACAATTAAAACCATCCAGCATTTTGTCTTAAAGAAATTCACCCCTTTTAAAAATTGCATTATCTTTCCAAACTTTTCCAAAACTAATTGTGGTATATTTCCAAAGTTGTCTAAAACCATAATTATATTTCTAAAAATTTCCAACTTATACAGCCTTTAAGAGGTTATAGAGGAAAGAACTTTCAAATTTATTGCATAGGAAATATAACATAGAAAAAATGGAAGAATACAAGAACAAGGATATTGAAAGCTTTTCTAATTCAATCAAATTTTAAATTGAGAACTTAATAAACAGAAACTTTTTTTTCAACTTATCAAGTCACCAAATATATTTTTAAAATTAAAATCACCTCCCAAAAATGTTTCACCACCCTTTTTAAATTTACAACATCTTTTCAAACTTTTTACAAAATAAATGGTGGTATAATTTAAAAGTCATCTAAAATCACTTTTTATCAAAACTTTCTGGCGTATAAGTTTTTCATTTCAAAATATTTTGAAAGGCACTTTCAAAATTTTCAAGGGGTATTCAAAGAAACCTTTTTATCAAATTATGTCACAAAACATATGATTAAAATTTGTTCTTTCTTTTAAACCTTTGTACTCTACCCTTTAAAAATCTAATTTCCTCCTTGTGGTGATAAATGTATTCCTTCTTACGGAAGTTTGCTCCTTTCCTTACTTCCATACTTTATTAATACATAACACCTTCATTAGTTAGCTCCATAAATGTTAATTTTTCTGTATTAACTGTCAGCCTAATGGACATTTCCTTAAGGTCTTTTATTTCCTATCAACATTTCCATCTAGGTCACCCCTATTATTAAAATCCAGCTTCTAGGGTGCTTCCATATGTTGAGGTTATGTTCTCCTTAGTTTGCACCTAAAGATATGAACTCTGCTCCACGGGTAATCGGAGTAGGAGTACAAATTACCTCTACTTATTCTTCCAACTCATAGTCGCCTCGCCCATCCTTTTGGAATATGGTCACACCTACTTCTATAGTTGGAATTTATAGAGTCAAGAATAAATTCAAAACAAGTATATATATATAGTATGAGTTTTCGAAAAATCTTTTGAAAAACCTTTTTCAAAAATAACAAGTACGCTACTCATACGTGTCGTATACTTTCCCTATTGATCGGGTAACCTAGGCTCTAATACCAAATGTAAAAACCTACCCTGGTACGGGCCTAAACTTCAACCCAAAAAAGGCCAATCGAAACTTGGATCCATTCTAAGGGAAGCTATTGGTAGTAAAAAGAAATAACATTGTAGAGCCATGACTAAACTTTCAGAACTCACAGCGAATGGAATAAAATATAATAGTAAAGTATACCCATTTATTTCAAAACCATAAAAATATCATAAAACAAAATCCTATAAAAACCTTAATATAATATCAGTTAAAACAATTTTTTAAATCCATGGATACACATGAAAGCAATTAATAATAGATACTGCCACTAGCCAAGCATCTCCATCTTTAAGCATCGTCGTCACCATCACTCCATCCTTAACCTGTGTTGTAATAAGGAGGGAGTCAGAACAACAAGTGTCCGGTGAATAAAAACCTCGAGTCTTACCATTTTAGTACCTGGGCAGTATATTTCAAAATAGGAATATGTTTACGAACATAAAACCATTAAATACTTCTTTATAAGGACAGAGGGTGGGTCCACGCACTTAATACCTTCCATTTCAGAAGTAGATCCCATATCCCAATCATACGTCATAAATAACTAATA
Organism: Allium fistulosum; assembly: GCA_030737815.1. Taxonomy (NCBI): domain Eukaryota; kingdom Viridiplantae; phylum Streptophyta; class Magnoliopsida; order Asparagales; family Amaryllidaceae; genus Allium; species Allium fistulosum. The sequence continues at coordinate 634,858,545 of CM060907.1, read as the reverse complement.
ATGTGAAAGATGGTACCCAAGCCACTTAATACTTCCCCATAGAAAATAGGCAGACCTCATCATTTAAGACCTATTTCCATAAGAATGCCTTAATGGTACTATCTAACTGACATCATATGGAATCTCATGGGCCACTTAATACTTCCAAGCGGAAAATAGGCAGACCCCATCATTTAAGACCTATTTCCAGAAGTGGACCCATGTAGATATACCACCTAACGTAACCCCTTGGTTATTTAATGCTTCATCTAGGGAAAAAGGCGGGTCCAACTACTTAATACCTCAAACCCCAAAGCATGCTCATCGTCTTATGGCCCATACCCATAATGACGTCTCACATTAGTCCTCTATTCGTAAGAACTGGTAGCCAGATTAGCTGAGCATATTTTCCCTAAAGAATTTGGAACTAACCTCACATCATTACAAATATTTATCATAAGGATATCTCATATCAATAAAAGCGTACATAACTGCTGGTAGCCTTAAAGTGATGGGCAGACTCCCATCATGTAACTCTATTGACCTCGCATCCCTATGACTTAGCTACAAATCAATTACTCTCCATATACACACATACACACGCTCATCTCACCGTTTCATAAATAAGGCCTTATAAGGAATCTTCCTTATTACGCGTTAAAATAATAATTAGGCTATATAAGAGTTTCCTCTTATTTTTGCCTCAAAATGAATTACCTTCCTAATGGGGAAAAATAAATATAAATAAATGCCTAATTAACTATGCCATATATGCAATAATTATATGTTAATTACGTAAATAGAGATAAATAAATATTCGTGCCTAATAAGTTCTAAATGCATGGATTTTACGCTCTAAACTAGTGTTAAATGTTAATTCCCTAACTAATTATCATTACAATTCCTTTTCCCTTAATTTCCCAAGATTTCATGGAATTCTAATGTCCAAAACAGGGAATAAATATTCATAACCAAAACTGCAATAACAGACTTGTAAATAAAATAGAAACTCAATTTATTACACCAATTTAATGGAACATCTTAAACAATAAAAATTTCAATCAAAACCTCATATTCTAGTCAACTCATCTTTTACAAAGAAATAGATAATAATAAGTGGTATAAACTACAAATAGAATTCGTAATCTAAACCCCTTATTTTATTGAAGGATTACAATTTGACCCAAAGAAGAAGAAGAAGTGAAATAGACTACGAAATTATCAAAAATTGCATAATGAACCAAATTACATCAAATTAATGTAAATAATTGGGAATCTCGGCATAGAATTGACATACGGAATTAAAAAGGAATTTTGGTAGCTTTTATCCATCATATTTTCAAAATCCCAAAATCCCTAAGGCATATTCAAATCCAAAAAGAAATACACTAAACAATTGCTGAAAAGAAATACTAAGGTTTCCACTCACTGACTAGCCTTAGGTTCGGCTTTCTTGGACTTGCACGCCTCACAATCTCTTCTAGAATCTCTCTCTCTCTGTGACGCCCCACCTCTCCACCCACGCTAGCCAAGAACACTACAGAGTAATGCTGTCAACTAGCACGGAGAATAAGGCTGTGAAGGAGCGACCATCCGTGTAATATCTTTGTGCGAGCACCATATATCAAATAGTAAAACATGCATTTCATTTAAGGAGGAAATCCGACATACCGATACAAACTCAAAGCTATCACACAGTGGCTATATATAATCTTCGGAAACAAACATAGAAATAAACATAATACAAATCAGTCACAGACATCCATATCACAAAGGCGGAAAAAGTTATGAATATATATATATATATATAACACATGAAAGTGTACATCAGAGTAGTGGTCTGAAAGATCCACAATAACACAAAAGAGTGGAAACATGTACTACACAAAAGAATAAGTATACATCATGGAGTCTATGTCTCAAATGTATACAACAAAAACTGCTAATCTAAGTGGTTAGCCAAAAGTCAGAGTAGTAAATCCCTGAGGAGAAGTCAAGCGGAAGCACCTGTAACATCTCGGTCTGACCCGAGTATTATTTATAAGAAAATAATAAATGGATCAGTCTAGCTATAAATATCAGATGACATAATATAGAATAAAAGATATGGCATAAACATGTAATAACCATAATGGCATACTACTATAAGTATGTAATTGAAAATCAACATGAGATTAATCAATATCGCAAGAATCTTCTCAAAGATAAAATAGGGTATCATACCCTAAGCTTGTATTCATAACAAGTCAATGACACACGAATTCACCAATGCACAAAAATTGATAAAACTTATCAATGAAAATCATGAAAATTGGTGAAGCACAAATTCCAGAAATCAACACACGAAATCCAGAAATCACAAAAAAAGGGGGAGGCCTATCATAAGAACGGGAGCATGAAAGCTCACCAACACGTGTATCACACAAACGAGACACTATCTCATGGTAGCTAACCATAAATTTTGAGCCGAGGCTCCACACGAACGGCCCGAAGACCATGGGGCGCTACCCCACATATGTGAGTCAAAACATCACACAAATGGGGTTTAGTCTCCCTCGTAGACAAAGAGACATCACACAATTGCTAGTCTAAAACACAAAAATGATCGTCAATGATCATCAAGAAGTGTCAATTATACTAAGTCAGTAAATATATGAGTTTAGCTTCATGTCCCATAACCACTTGCTTAACTTAAATATTTACAAACAAACTATAGATCTTCGCTAGAAAATTGTCACAAGAGGTTCAATCGAACAAGTCCAAGAATTAACCGACGAAGTAAATGCAAGCGTTTCATACCACTTGTTTTACTAAACCATTTAATTAGATTTCTCATCCGAGTGAGGTAAAGGCTTGTATATACTAATAGATTGGAAAACGGTTTAGGAAAAGAGCTTTGTAATAAAATAGTGTTGAAATCGTTTTGATGAAAGAGTTTTGATATTTACTACCAGTATTGAAACCTTTATATTTTTAAAGTGACAATTCACAGAAATGATTGTAGAAACAAGTCAATTCACTAAAATTCACATTCGAAGACGCGAGTAAAATCCAAGGAATTCAATTCCAAATCCATCAAAGTAGAAATGTCCATGCGACCTAACATGGCCGAGCTAAGGAATACAAGCAGACCGAGCGACTTAAGAAAGTGAGGCCGAGCGACCTAATTGCTTGCGAGCTAGGCCTGACGACCTAACGTGATAGCGGTTTAAGGGGTGAGGCCGAGCGACCTAATTGCTTGCGAGCTAGGCCTGGCGACCTAACATGGCCGACCCATCGATGCGCGACCTAAGGATGGCGCGACCAAGTATGCCGAACGACTTAATGTGGTGCGACCTAAGGATGGCGAACGACCTAGGCATGGAACGACCTAACAGGCGAGCGACCTAAGGGTAAACAGGCCGAGCGACTTAAAGGCTAACAAGCTAGGCATACGACCTAGTGTGGAACGCTCCTTGCCGAGCGACCTAGCGTGGAACGCTCTTTGCCGAGCGACCTAAGAGGGTTACGAGCTAACGAGGCGCGACATATAGCAGGCGAGTGTTTTTTCAATGCCGAGCGACCTAAGGGCGAACGGGCCATTGCCGAGCGACCTAAGGCGGAGCGAGCTATATGAAGGTGCGACTTTTCCACGCCGAATGACCTAACAAATGTCGAACGACCTAAGGGGTTAACAAAAATATGCAGGCCGAGACTCATCGAGGCAGAGCGACCTAAGCCCAGGAATTCACCAAAAACACTAAAAATCGGAGTTTTTCGCCAATCCAATCCAAACCAAATGCAAATGTACATGCTAAAGTGATAGGGAATCATTCCCAACAATCCAAGATAGTTATAGACAAGAATGTGAGATAAAAAATCTCACCTTTTCACGGAAATTGATGGAGATGAAGTTTGAAAGCAAAGCAAGAACAATCACAAGCTTGAATCAATGTCTTCTCTTGAATTTGGAGTAGATGTTGGATTAGCAACGAAGACTAAGGCTTTGGAGTTTTAATTTCCCATTCCCTCCTCCATTTTTGATGAAGCTTGAATGTTTAAGCAAATAGAAAATGAAGTTATGAAGAGAAGAGGGGGTTGGGCTGAGTTAGTAAGTGACAAAAAGGGTTCAGCCCAAACTAAAGCCATAAGCGAAAAAGTGGCGAAAATTCCACTAACTCCAAACATATCAAAGTTTATACTCAAAAAGATCGCAAACGTCATTTTGAACTCAATGGAGGTGGTTTCGAGTCCTAATTTGACCGTATGCAAAAAGTAGCTTTTCGGACTAAGATCCGATTAACGATAAAATATTTAAATAAAATACTTAAATATAAAATCAATAAATATGTGGGTTGTTACACACTCTCTCTCTCTTTTGATATATATATATATATACACACACACACACACAATAGGGAAGATGTATATATATTCATTAGATTCAGAATAATTGGAGAAGAATAAGATAAGAATAAATTGGAGGAAGAAGAAACAAATAGGAAATAAGTTAAATTCTTATCTGAATTCTCTATGGAGTTTCTGAATCTTATTAGAGAGCGATAGCAATGGAAGAGTTTCGTCGTGTTCTCCAAAGTAATATGAATAAAAGTGAAGAGGATAAGGTTCTCTTTATAAGAGTTGAAACACACTAAAATCGTACGATGGAAGTAGGTAGGAAACAGGTAAATCTGGAGTGTAAAACCAAATAAAACATTTCTTCAAACCCTAGCCGCCACTGGAAAGTTCTGTTGCCAAGCAGTCGACCGCCCTTGGGCGACCCGTCGACAGCTACGGTCGATCGGTTGACCTATTCAAGTCGACCCTCCTTTTATTCAGGGGACGTTTATTTATTTTCGTTGCCATATTATTTTATTCCCTAATTAACTTTTTAATATTAAACATTAATTAAGCGTTTATTTAGCCCTCAAGCTAATTTTTGAAATTTAAACCCTAAAATTGATTTCTCATTTGAATTTGAATTCAAATTAAATTAATTTTCATTCTGAAAACTTCAAACGCTCATGACTTCTTCGTTTGAGCTCTGATTTTAGAATATTATATATGGAAATAGGTTAGAATTTCACCATGAACGCAATAGAATAACTTTCATGGTAAAATTCAAACCTTTATAAAATTCCCATATTCAACCTTATCATATTTAATTCAATTTAATCCATTTAAATATGGTTTATTTTATGGGGTGTTACAACTGTATAAGTTGTATCACTCATATAGAAAGTTAAGCCAAACCATGTACTAGTGAATAATGTCAAACGGGTGAAATAATCCATGCATCCAAATATCATTAATCTAATAATCACAATAACAAAAGACATGCTCTCAATAAAGCCTCGGATTATCTCTCGGATAATCGTAAAGCAGACATACCGGGCTTTGTCATAATCATAATATAAAAAACATACATGCAAGAAATACAAATATGGCATGCCCTCGGTAGCCAAGGTCATCTCTTAGATAACTATAAAAGATAGGAAAGGGTTTTAGTTGATGCTCTTAGCATCTCTAGCTATCCTCAATAGCAATATAAACAATATGTACGGGGTGACTCAACTATAAGGACTCTCAGTCCAAAGAATAATCAAGGAGATCGATGATCACATAATAATCATCTAGACATTAGCCTTAAAGTAATCATCTTGGCTCTCAGCCAAAGAAATAATCACATGGTCTCTCAGACCTCTAATGATCTACTTAACTCTTAGTATCATAGATAATCGCCTTAGACTCTTAGTCCAAATGGGATCTCAGCACCATATATAACTATATCGGCATCAGTCTCGATAAATGATCTTGATGGCTCTCAGCGACATCTATAATGATATCATAAAGGTGAATAAGTACTGTCTATATCAACAATAACCAGATGGGAGACTAACAGCTCTCAACCTGTTCCAGGAGCCTTGCGCACACGCACTCAGTGCTACTCTTACAGTCATCGATTACCGCGATGACCATCGTGATCCAATATTCATTTAGTGCAAGAGAACGCTATGCAATGGTCACGACCCTACAAGTGCGTTAATGGTAACTAAGTACTGGCTTATGTGACACAGTGACGGTGGCTCTTAGCCATGACTCTTAGCCATATACATCAAAAAGGTGTCATGGATTCAAGGAGTGACCCAGCAATTAGGCCGCTAGGATGGATACTAGCTAATCTGGTTTATTCCCCACCATATAATGGGAGCATACACCCATGATAGACGCGCTTATGGCTCTTAGCCTACACACTCTCAACATGCATCACCATAAATATAACACCCCATAGACATGACCCTATCGAGTGACATCTACTTACAAAGAGTAACCAAATAAGTACCAGCTCGGGCGTCCCATACCAACCAGTGTTACTCGAACATTTACTCAATGTTCGTAAACTAAACTTGCCTATTATTCTATATGACAAGTCCAAAGAATAACTAGAGAAATATTACCGAAAGTCCCATACTAGAAGGTACTATAACTCTGTTATTCTAATTCCTCGTTACGCAAAAATACATAACTATCAAAACATACAACTTTATTATTTATTGATTAGGAAGGTGTTTTAAAGTACATTTTCTTAAAACCATCAAACCAATTCAAATATAAATTTTAAATTGATAGAAAAATCAATTTATAAAATTTATATTCCATTTTCATTTTCAAAATAAATAGTTGCAAATCTATTATTTAATTATAAGGAATTTTACAATTCAATTCCAAATCACTTAAAACTGCTTCTAAAAATAATTCATACATTTTTAGAGTTCTTCTCTAATGAATAATAATAATATTACTAAATATGTTCTATAATTCAAAATTTCCTTTAAACAATGAATTTAATTAATTCTATTTTTCCAATAAGGATTTTAAATAAAAAGTAATCTCCCAAAGCCATAAAATAAAATTTTATAAATGAAAATTTTCATTTCAATAAATAATCTGCATTCAACTTAGTATTACTTCAAAATATTACTTTCTAGATTTTAAATTTATTAAATCCAAATAAAATTAACTTATCACTTTAAAAGGTTATATTTCAAACGTCGTTTCACAAATATCCTTTAAATATTTTATAATTAATAAGAAATAAATAAAAATATAAACATACAAAATTCACTTACATAATAAATTTCATTATTTCCAAATAATTTTTATTCAACTCTTCAAAATAATTCACTTAAATATTTTATATTACCAATAATATTTCCAATCTTTAAGTAAAAATCTTTCCAAAATCCACTATTTATTTCCAAAAATATTTTATTTCATTCAAAACCTTCTATTTCAATATATTTCCCTTCTAATCAATTTTTAATGTAATCTCATCACAATAACAGTCGATCGAAAATATGTGATCTCATCATAACAATCGATCAAAATATACAATTCAATTTCATATCAACTAAAAATCCATCATCTAAACAATCAAAGAATTCAAGAGAATAGAATATAAATCTCAGTAGTGAGTTATACAAATAACTCACACAAACAAAGTATACATCCATTGCCAATGTACAATTCAACAATACCAATCATCAACAATTTGCATAAATTAGACGATATTTGTGAGCAAAAAAAATTTACTCACCGAAATGATGTCTGAAATCGTCAAACCGAATCTTCACTGCTTTTGCCCATCCAACAAAACCACTAGACTCGTCACTATCTATGTCACATATAAACCTAAGTCACATCCTCCTCAACCAAGCTCCTGCCACCTAACCACTCGTGCATCGCTCACGCCACCAACGATGTCATCGAGCACCACGTTGTACCCCAAATCACGACCTAGAAATTCATGACCACCTCCTCTTATTCTCTGTCTACCCAAGCACATTCGCACATCACAACATCGTACCCCAATCTACCTAGTCACGATAGTCTCCGTCCATGCCAACCTACTAGCCCACGTTGGTTGCGCTCTCTCGCTCTAGGCCGGTCGTGGCTACTGTACAATGTTGCAACACCTTATCGCGATTCCTAACCAAGTTTCGCCCCTCCCTGCGTTTGTGTCTCGTTGATCGATGCGGCTCTTCATTTCATTCATTTTTTTGGGATGTGCGTATTGACTTTTAGGGAAAAAATATGGTAGAGGTTTGGTTTAATTTGGAAAATGGAAAGATAGAGGAGTCCAGAATGAATAAGAACAAGGGAAGTGAGTTTTGGGCTTGGGCATAATTTGCTTTGGGCCTCATTTTAATTCAATTTAGATTTAATTAATTTTATTTTCATTAAACTCAAATTTGATGCTTAACCATTGTTTACAAATATATTTCAATCCAACTCAAATTAATTTACACTTTTAAAAATATTTTATATTCAGTTTAAAACATTTTATTTAATTTAAAATAAATTATCCAAAAAGTATTTATTAATTTAATTCAATTTATTAAATCAAAATCTTTTATTAAATAGAATTAAATAAACTAAAATTCATTTCCCAAAAGATTAATTATCAAATATCAAATCCCTATAATTTTATTTTAATTAAATTTGTTTATTTATAAAGAGTAGAAAACGGGGTTATTACAGACTTCCCCCTTAAGAAAATTGCATTATTGCAATTTCCTATAGGGAAACGTCAAATACAACTCAAACCTTTACTTTCTTCGCATACTACAAACTTCTAACAACTAACACTATCCTCTATGTGGCGCTCTCTCTAACATCGTATGCTACGATTTTAAATAAATTCAATTAACAACTTTCTATTTTTGCATACGATAGAAAATTTTCTAAATGTCGGAATTTTTGAAAAATTTCGACAGATCTCCTTTGTACAGAGAGTATTCCAAAAAAATCAAAACACAATATAATTATATGATATACCTCTCTAAAGAGGCATCCAACCATGGGGCATCCCAAAACACGAGGAAACAATAAAATATCACAATATATATCGATATACCGTAAAACGTACCTTTTAATTAGCATTTTAAGCAAGTTTGCTTATTATTAAGCGAGCAAACATTGCCAATTTATCCAACTATGCTCCATAAGAAACTATCTCAACTCAAATTAAACATTAGTTGCATATATAATGAAGTATGATTAGTATGCATTTATACAATGTTGAAACAACTTCTCATTCTTATTTAACCCACTTTCTGACAAATTTTCAATGGTCGAAACTACCAAATCAATGTTGATACCTCAGTTATTGATTTTGACGATAATAACCTTAGTAATGATAATATATTCATATAAATATGGTTACTAATACTTTTGTATAGATATATAGTATATAGTGTATAGTGTAGGATATTATACATGTATTAAATTGAAGACTGTACAGTATAGAGAGTCAAGAAATGGACATTAAGACTCATGAGTATAAAATCAAGATATGAAGATTTCAAGACTATAGTAAAGTATATAGAGTCATAGACTGTTGTTAATGTCCCTGGTAGCAATCTTTGACCACAATCTCCCTTTATTTTATTCTTTTATTCTTTAAATAAAAGTATATTTTTCATATATTTAATAATATTTTATAAAAGCTTTTTAAAGTTTAAAATGGTTATAAACTATTTTTAAACTATATTACAAAGTATCAAAATATTTTACAAAGCATAAGATTTTCAAAACATTTTAAAACAAAAGAGTTTTTAAAATTCAAAGGGATATGTCGACATATCCATATAAAGTATGTCGACATACATGCCGATATTTTGAAGTTCAAATTTTGAAATGAAGTGTCTATTCATCGTAACTCTTTACGAATGGGCATGTCTGTTTATTCTCTATATATAAAGGGTTTTAAAATGAATTTTTAACAACTACTTTCTTATTATCTTCTCTCCTCTTACTTTGCCAAAATTTCTATTGAAAATATATTCAAATTTTCTCAAATTCAAACCAGAATCAATTTAATTTTCATTGTATTGATTCTCTACTATTTACTATTTGATTTCAATCATCTCTCTAAATCTAAGATTAAAGTGTTGTCCAAGAGGCTATAGGATCAATTGTATCCCAAGATCAAACATTGTCTTTGGAAAACCCATCAAACTCTAGTTATAGTTGATTGGGTGTGATTGTGTCCCGATTTAAATCAATTGGGTGTGCTTGATATCCCGGAAATCCAAGTGGGTATGCTTGTGTCCTGTCTGAATCAAGTGAGTGTACTCAAAGCTCGGAAAATCTAGAGGGTGTGTCTCATAGCGTCGAAATCGAGATTGTATTAGGTTTGCCTTCTGCCCGTTGAAAGTTTGGCATTTGGAAAGAAATTTGTAAAAGCAATTGTACGGGACTAGATGCAGGGTAACTCCGAACTAATATAAAATCTCTAGTGTGATCTCTCTGATTCTCTACCTTTTACTTTACTGCATTTATATTTATCTGTGTTTGCATCTGTGATTGTTGATTCTGCATTGCGTAATAATATTCTTGAAAGAATTTTAAAAAGATTCATATAAATCATAAAACACCATTCACCCCCCCCCCTCTAGTGTTTAATCAACCTTAAGATCCATAATTCTGCAACCCACAATCAAGTTATGGTTTCTAAAAGTAAATTGTACATGGTATGTTAGCTTTCCAAAATGACTTTCAGATCATAAAAATGTAGATTACAACTCAAGTTAAAGGGGATTTACAAAAGGTATGAAGCTCAGATTTTTGATAAAAATACACAGGCCCACCATATTAATCGCAGCTTTTCGCCTAGAAATCATCAAAATTTCACAAAAATCTCTGAACAAAAGTTGTTTCATATGTTATAAGATTTCCAGAATGGGTAAGATCTTCGAAATCAAATTAACCGTTTGAAAGATATGATTATTTGAATACAACACTGTTTTATGAAGCTTGCATTTCCGGGACAACGATTACTTCTTTTACTAACTCGTGTTTAAATCATAGCTATCTTAGAAATTTTATGAAATGACTAACATGAAAGTTATTCTATATTAAAATATTTTTCAAATGGAAAAAAAGTCATCAAATTGGATAACCAATTTTAAAGTTATGGCTAAAATAATTCAGTACTATTATTGTAACGACCCGGAATTTTGAACGAATTAAATTGAGAATATTTAATTAATTTTAAATATTTGAACAATGATTTAATTTGAATCCCCGATATAACTTTGAAATTGACGATTAAATTATGAAATTTAATCTATAGAATGTTGAATGTAAAATTCAATCTATTGAAACTGGATAAAAAAAATTTGAATCTTCAATTTTAAGTTGAAGAAAAATATTTCAAAAGCTTTTAAAATTTATATTGATAATACTGAAGATAATAGAAGCTTCAGAATGTAATTTCAAACTTTTTTGTTCAGCTTTGAAAATTTATCGTTCGAACCGATATTTAAAAATAGCCGTCCGAGGCACAATCTCGGAATTTGACAAAACCAGTTCCATTGGGTCCGTAATATTGAATTATTATCGGGTTTCAAATTTCGTAGCGTTTGGAGTTGTTTTGAGAGCACACGATAGTTAAACGCATAGAAATTTAATTGAATTCAATTTTAAAATTTAAATTTAATATTGTCAAAATATCAGCCACGTACCTCTCCCTTACCTCACGCCTAAAAACACGCCGAGCATCACGAGATAGAAATCGCGCAGAGCATACCGAGTGTTTTAAAAACAGTTTCTTCCTCTTCAAAAATTAATTCCATTCCCTCCTCTATACAGAAAAATAAAGGAACGAAAACTTAAATCCAAATCTACTTCATTCTTAATTTCACGCGAGCCTCCCTTTCTCCTTCGTCTTCACTTCAGAATTTCCATGCCGATGTCTAGGAGAATGGGAAGTTCCTCGATCTAATTCGAACTCAGTTCAATTGAGGATGGGATTACGCGTTCGCGCTTCGTTGATTCGAGGCCAACAGTTCGACGCTTCTAGGGTTTGCGAGCGCGTGGGAAGACTGGGGTCACGTGGTCCAACGCGAGGCTCCTCGCGAGTGCGAGGGGAAGTCGACGTTGCAGGCGGGGTTTGGCGGCGGAGTACGTTTGCACGTTGGGGGAAATCGAGCAGCGTTCGCGACGAGATCGCGGTAATGTTCGCGAGTCGCCTGGTGACTACGGCATGCAGTGTGGTTCGTGGCGCGTGGCACGAGCAGCTCGGGATTGGGTCTCGAGGGGATTCGCGGCGTGTTGGGTCGTGGGGCGCATCTTGGTTTAGGTATCAGTTATCTCATTCTAGATTTTACTGAAGTACAATTTAATTAGGATTTATACCAATAATATTCCAATAAAATTGATTATAGCTTAATTTACACATATATATAGGTTGGGAATTGTTTACAGTGAAGGAAATGGTGATTTAAATTTATATAAAAAGGGATTTGTTTGCAAATTACAATAAAGTTTTATATAGGTTAGAAATAGGATTTTAAATGTTTGAAGATTTAAAGATGTTTTAAAATGTGTTAAAAAGAATTGCTATTTTAAGAAATGGAAATTATAAGGGAATTTAGTTTGAAAAAAATTAAATTTTTAGTTAAACAAATTTATTTAAAGATATTAATTTAAAGTAAAATTGTTAGTTAAATAAATTTGTTAAAAGAAGATATTTGTTAGTTACAACTATCATAACGAAGATTTGATTCGAATATTAATCAACTGTGTATAAATATTTATACTAGGTAAAAATCTGTAAAGAAATCAAGCCGAGAATGGAAATGGATGGCAAATTAAATGCTAAGGTGAGATTTTTTTCTCACTCAAAATATATTTGTATGCCAGTATATGGATTGATTGACTGTTTGCATTGGTGATATTAGATATAGTAGGATATATCTATTATATATAGCAATATATACATATTGGCATATGTATATATTGGATTGATTGATTTCCCGCCTCGTATAGCGGATGAGACCCTATTGCGCAGTTAGTAAGCGGATTATTTTTATAAAACCCATATACCGCGATATTCCACCTCGAAGTGGAATTGGTATTGTGCTAACGTCTTTGGATGCAGGGAAACAGGTTGGAGGGATCCAATTGGACCCCTCACATTGATTGAATTTATTTCTACTGTGATGTGATAATCTGTGAATGATTATTGATGTTTTTGAATTGATGTCTGGAAATTGTTTGAAAGCTAAAATTTAGCTGAATGGATGTTTGATATCATTGGATTCCAAAAATAAACGAAATTGAATTTTTGAAATCAAAATAGAAATTTCTAAGTGAATTAATTTTAGAAATTGAATAAATTTTGAAGAAAGGAATTTTAAAGTATAAAAAGTTAATTTTTATAATCTTATCGAATTAATTCCAGAATCAAGTGAAAATGTTAAATAAATGGATTTCGTACAATAGTGATTTTTAATTGAAGAATTTAGTTAAAAAATTGGATTTTTAAATAGACTGAAAGAAACAATTGAAATTTATTTTCTTTAAAAGGAATTTATTTAAAAGGAGATAAGTTGGAAATCCAACTAGAAATTTAATTGGTAAATTGAAATAAATTGGGAAATCAATGTAAAATGATTTCAATTTGAAGAATCCATTTTAAATACAGAATATTGAATAATTTGAGAAAAAATGAGGAATTTACTTAGTAGTAATAAATAAATTTTTAAATCAATATCGAAATTGATTTGGGATTGAAGTTTTTATAAATAGAATTGGAATTTATAAAAGTTGTTTATAAATCCGAAATCACTTATTTTTATAAGTGAATTATAGAAGTTAATAAAATGAGATTTATAAACCGGAGTTGTTATAGAAAATAGAAAATGGAATTTATAAACGTTGTTTTATAAATTCGAAATCAATCAAATTTGATGAATTTAATATAGCGAATTATTATTGAAATAAAATGTGTAGAAAATAGTGAAATGTAATTAGTGAAGTATATTCACGATTTTGGATAGTGAATATATCGTTAAGTAAAATGGATAGTTTTGGAAAAGTGACATTGAAAATGAAGTTAAACATTTTAAAGATGTTTTTAAAATGTATTATGATATCGAATACATAGATTTCAACATTTTTATTGTTGAAATAGACGTTTTCGAAAAATAAGGAAATGGTGGACTATAACACTGTTGTTATAGTAAATGATTTCCGAAAAGAAATGTTTTTATATAGTATTGGGATTTACATATCTATCTTAAAAATTCGAGTTCCTATACTAGTGATTTTGAGTCGTCGTAACGATGTTTTACGTAACATTCGTTTCGACTCAAATAAATGTTGTTATAGTAAATGGTTTCCTTAAAGAAATGAATTTATACTTAAAATTGATTTAAGTATATTGAATATTTTCAAATGTTGAAAATAAATGATTTGTGAATTACTTATTATTAAATAAGTATGGAAATGCTTTTCCAATATGAAATGAATGTTTTGAGAATTTATCCTTGTAAAGATAAATTGAAATTGAATATTGAAAACGATTTGAAAATCGTATATCAGTAGATATTTTTGAAATATAAATTCACTATGGAATTTATAAAAGAAAGGAAAGTTGTTTAAAAATAAATATTGATTTATTTTGAAGTGTGGGAATTTTATATCTAGTAAAGATATTTTTGGAAGATAAAATAATTTGGAAAATTATTTGGAATCTGATGATGTTGCGCATCTTTATTGATAGTTAAATAACCGACTATCAATAATTACCTTGAGTAGGTATTTGTTGTGAATTGGATGAATTTGAATGCCACACTTATTTTTGAATAATCGCTCACTATTCGGGTTAGCCGGGAAAGGACCATGGGGTCGTATAACCCATTCCGAATATGTGATACGTCGTTATGAATTGCATTCGAAGACCGGTGTTGAAGACCGGATATTTTTGAAAACGGAAGGATTACCGTCGAGTTACTCTACATCGGCTGATCTCCGATTTAGAGGTTTTATCACCCTTAGTGACGGGAAGTCCGGACGTGATTAGAAAATTATCCGGATATGCAAGGGCTTCGTGAGAAGTGCCTTCGGTTCTGTTCGATCCCGGAACAGACTTGTATGGATTGTGTGTCTGACGTTACAATTTGAGATATAAAGCTGATTTCTTTCAAATACATTTCTGTTGGTGGCGGAGAATTTATTCTCTTAGCTTAACACCCTTCTCTGAGACGTACGAGCTCAGAGGTTATGTAGTTGAAATTTATCAGCGATATATCCCAATTTGGTAACGTGGCATACTGAGTGTTGCTGTGAAATGATCAGTGTTTGATCATTTGCGATATGATCATTTGTTTGATCTTATATCTTTGTGATCATAGGTTGATCATTTTGTTTGACCCGAAGCAGGGCTTTGTGGAAAGCGTAGCTTTGTGGACGAGACTTCGTCGAGCCTCACACCCCGGAAATGGTCAAAACAGGAAGGATGCAGCAAGGTTCTAGGGAGTAGCGCCCCTTAGTGTATGTCATTCCTTCTGGATAGAGGTGGTATCATGGTATGGAGCCCAGATACTTAACCTATGTGGTTGCTGCATTTTTACTATGTGGTTTGTTGGAAATCGGGGATCCTCGGGAAGATCGGTTACGATCGGGGGATGACATACGCGTGTCAGTAGTTACCTATTTTTGCAGAGGTAACCCGGCCTTGTGTTGGCAGAGATCCGGTTAGGTTCTCGGGTCGTCTATTCAAGGGACGTACCCATCGTGGATAGGAAGTTCCTTAGCCTGACCATTTGTTGGAAATCCAAAGAAACAATACGAGCCTTGTACGGTTTTAGTTGTAGAACCTGCCATTCACTTATGGTGGTCGCCACTGTTTGGATGGTAGCTATAGTAGGCATAGTTCGGAATGTCTATGCTGGCTAAGATTTATATTATACTTTCGAACTGTTTTCTACACTATGCACTAATAATAATATCAAAAAGAATTTGATTTTGCATAGTAAGCATCTTTGACTATCATAAGAAGAAATCTCCTCCAATTCTGCGTTTGCATTGTGTGTGTGGCGGGAGGTCTTATGGTAGTTTCATTTTCCAAAAGCATTGCGAATTTGTTTTATTTTCTTTGTGAAAAATAACTGTTTTACGATCTCACACCAGTCACCATGACTGACTCGGAGTTTATTGTTTCCCTTCTAAACTCTGGGTGCCCACCAATTTCCACACGGGCAGTCTAGAGTTAGGTTATCAGGATATTCTGGATATTCTGGAGCTTGGAGATAGGCTGGAGGTCGAGACGTAGTATTTGTATCTGATAGTATTTATTCCGCTGTGTATTCTGTATGAGGACAAGTTTATATAACTGTCCATTGTTGTATATTGACTCTGATGATTGATGTATGTATAAAATGATATAGTTCTTTGTTTTAAAGATTATTCATTTATCTATTATATATTGTTCCGCTGCGATGTGTAAGATTCTGATATTGTTTTCTATTCTGATGTTGTTCTGTGTTCTTTCTTCTCTTCTTTCTTTCTTCTGCTTTTCTCTTCTTCTACCTTTTTCTTCTTTTAAAACCCTAAGTATTCGGTTTTCCGGCACTCGATTGCTCGGCACTCGATACAGTGGACGTATCGATGTCGGTTTTCGGAAGTCGAAGAATCGGGTCCTTACAATTATGGAAAGTTACATTTTCAAAAGTGATTGGATTCAATTCAAAAATAGATTTTAGCATTAGAAAACTTCAAAATTATACATTGCATTACGAACAAAAATGTTTCTCTAATGACATAGCTTCCCAAAAAAAATCGTTGCAAATAGATCTATAGTTTGAAATTTATGGCTAAATTAATTATAGTATTCAAAAATACTATAAATCGACTTCACTTTCACAATATTTTCAAAACCCTTTATCAACATGCATTAATATATACAAATCATTCGATAAAAAGCTATATCACTTATAAATATATCATTTGAAAATTTTCCAATAATTGGAAACCATTTTTTTCCTTTCCTCGTCACAAAACCATTTTGTAGATTTCATTAGCACCAAATCCAAAATATATACTTTTCTAAAAAAAAAAATTTGCAAGGCAAGCGGGGTTGGCTGGTCCCCTACCATTTTATTGCTAAAAAAGAAAAGACAGGTACAAAAAAACAGAGGTGACTAGAACAAGTCACCAGACAAACACAAACATCACAGGAGAAGGAAAAAAAATACACACAGAAATAAAAGCAAGAAATAAAAAAAACAGACAGATTTGCTAAGGCCGGTCAGTGGGAAAGTAATCACTGAAATCAAATTTGCTCTCCCTCATACCAATCTTGATGCTGGCCTTCAAAGCATTCCATAGCAGGTTGATGTTCCTTGATTTGTTCTCAAAAATTCTCAGGTTTCTTTCATCCCAAATTAGTGCCACGTACCTTTTGATCATAAAGAATTGCACAAATCTAACCTTCCTTCTCCATTTAGTAGCTTTGCCAATCAGATCCCAATCAAAACTGGTTAGACCAAGAAACTGATTCTGGTTCATACTACACAACAGAGTGTTCCACAATCCCCTGAGCTCACTGCATTCAAAAAACAGGTGGTCCACAATTTCAGTGTGCATATTGCAGATGACACACTTGTGATCAACCGCCATCCCATAAGTCAGTAATTTGTCTTTGGTCAGGAGGGCTTTATTTATGACCTTCCACAGGATTAAGTTGTCCCTGGCACTAGAATTCACAGTCCAAATAACCTTGTGCCAATTGTTTGCAGCAATGACAGGAGCATTATCAAGAAGTTTGTAAACTGAGGAGATGGAGTGATGCTTTCCATTCCAAATTACCAAACATTTCTTTCTTTTAATCAAAAGCTTCCTATATATACACACACACACATATACATATACATATATATATATATGTGTGTGTGTGTGTTTATTCACTTCTAAAACACTTATTTACTTTCTCAAAGCCGCAAATTTCATATTCATAATATATTTTACCTTTGCTCGAATATCATACTTTCAAAATATTACTCGAAACATCCTCCTTTCCAAAATCTTATTTATAATATTCCTTGAAATATTAGTTTCAAACATTGATATACTACTTAATATATAGATATATATATATATATTATAATTTAAAATATATTACTTCTTCCCAAAATTTATGTATTTATATGTCTCATCTTAGTATTTAGGAATTCCCATCGATAATGGCTAAACGCATCGACCAGAATTCTTAAATCACTCAATGGACAAATTAACATGAAATCAGCTTCAAAAATCTCTTTGAATAACCATATTTAAATGTTTCCATATGGAAAACATTTGTTTGCTGAAACCAAACTTTTCTAATATTTTACAAAAATAGGTACCATTAATCGAAAATGTTTAAATCAAAAAATATGCTTACGTTAAAATATTATTCTATCTTCAAACCATTTTCCCAAAATCAACACTAATATTTATCATCCATAATTCCAGTTACTTTCAAATTAATATTCATCTTATCTCAAATTCTTCTTATTCTTCCTTTTTCCAAAATTTCAACCACACTCGAAATATGATTTTAATCACTTTATAAAATAATATCACTATTTTAATAAATTATATGCTTGATTGAATAAAAATATTTATTTTCAAAACATGTATATACATCCAATTCATCATCCATCAACAACAATGTAATTCATCACAACATCCATTCCATAATATCAAACAAGCATTTACAACAATGCATGCATTTTTAGCAAACAAATTAAGGCCTCCAACAAAAAACTATCAATTAGTTTCTACTATGCAACTCTGATCACTACTGGATCTTTTACTCATCTCACCTCATCACAATTTAGAATTGTGAAGTATTCGATACGAGATTTGAATTAGGGTCTTTTTCAGCTTCCCTAATCGAATAACTCCATTCTTACTTCTAAGCCACACGAAGGTTTAATATTCACCATCAGTACCGAAACTATTGGGCGAACAAACAACTTCTACCTACACAACCTTTATCAATTTATCTACATCTCATACAAAGACTTGATTCAGAGAAAGGTAGAAGAAATATATTATTATATAATAGATAAATACAAATACGTTACCAGATGATTACCTAGGTAATCATCGCATACTCTAACTATCACTTAAGTATCAAAAATAATCTACCACACACTCATGGGGATAGGAACTCTAAGTCTCATCTAAGGCCAAGACTCCTGTCTCATATACTCTATATTGTTCTAAACCTTGCTTTAATACCAACTGTAGCACCTCACCTCTATACCACTATTTGAGAGTATTACTAGGTTATACTACAGATAATATGGAGAATGAGGCTGGATGTGGTACACATGTGAATGTTCCATTCGTCTAACACTTGTACGCATCTTAAAAATCATAAACAACTCACATATACGTACACAACATCAGCACAACACAACAAATATGTATGCCTCTAGGATAGAACAATGCATAATATAAAATAAATCTTAGAGATCATAGAGTCATCAATGCAGCAATAACATATAGTATAAAATATCCACGAGTCCTAGTGGGTCTACCAAATAGTCAAATACCCACTATCATCAAATATATAAATAACATGTCCAAACTATACATCTCGTCAACAGACAAACACATATAGATATAGATATACAAGTTATATACAAATACTCTATCCTTCATATATGCTCAACATCCACAAACTAGTCAACTTGTCCTTGAACTTATAATGTCTCATACATACTCGAATATTATATAAATAACACAGGGGTCAGACTATGTCTAGAATGCAGGTGTCAATATATCTCAATAATAGTAAGATATATTAAAGGTGGCATGAAGTGATGTAAGGGTACTTAGTAAAGAAACACATCACAAAACATGTATAAGTAGTATCACCCATATAGAAAGTCAAGTCAAACCATGCACTAGTGAAAAATGTCAAATGGGTGAAATAATCCACATCCAAATATCATTAATATAAATAATCACAACAATACAGGACATGCTTTCAGCAATGCCCCCGATTATCTCTTAGATAATCGTAAAGTAGACATACCTGGGATACGTCATAATCATCACATATAAAACATACATGCAAGAAATAAAAATATAGCATACCCTCGGTAGCCAAGGTTATCTATCAGATAACCATAAAAATAGGAAAGGGTCTAACTTGATGCTCTCAACATCTCTAGCTATCCTCGATAGCAATATAAACAACATGTATGAAGTTACTCAACTACAAGGACTCTCAGTCCAAAGAATAATCAAGGAGATTGATGATCACATAATAATCATCTAGACATTAGCCTCAAAGTAACTTTCTTGGCTCTCAGCCAAAGAAATAATCATGTGGTCTCTCGGAAATCTAATGATCTACTTAACTCTCAATAGCGTAGATAATCACATTGACTCTCAATATAAATGGGATCTCAGCACCATATATAACTATATCTACATCAGTCTCATAAATGAACTAGATGGCTCTCAACGACATCTATAACGATATCATAAAGATGAATAAGTAGTGTCTATATCAAAGATAACCAAACGGAAGACTAACAGCTCTCAACCAGCTCTAGGAGCCTTCCTCACATGCTCTCCAGTCATTGGTTACTTTGACGACTATCGTGACCTAATATCCATCTAGCGCAAGGCAACGCTATGCAATGGTCATGATCCTGCAAGTGCCGTAATGGTAACTTAATGCCGGCCTATGTGACACAGGGGCAGTGTCTCTCAGCCATGGCTCTTAGACATATACAACAAAAAGGTGTCATAGATTCGGGGAGCGATCCCGTAATTAGGCTATTAGGGTGGATACTAACTAACCTGGTTTACTCCCTACCATATAATGGGAGCATACACACAAGTTAGACACACTTATGGCTCTTAGCTTGTAACGTGCATCACCATAAATATAATACCCCATAGACATTATCGAGTGGCATCTACTTACAGAGAGTAAGCGAACAAGTATCAGATCGGACGTCCCATACTACCCAGGGTTATTCGAACATTTACTCAAAGTTCGTAAACTACACTCGCCTATTATTTTATATAACAAATCTAAAGTATAACCAAAGAAATATTACCGAAAGTCTCATACCATACGATACTATAACTCTGTTCATTCTAATTCTTCATTACATGGAAATACATAACAATCAAAACATACAATTCTATTATTTATTGATTCGGAAGGGGATTTAAAATACATTTTGTCTAAACCTTCAAACAATTTCAAATATAATTTTTCAACCGATAGAAAAATAATTTATAAAACTTACATTTCATTTTATAAATTACATTTAATTCCAAATCACTCAATACTCTTTCTAAAAATAATTTATACATTTTTAGAGTTCTTCTCTAATAACTAAAAATAATAATATTATTAAATAAGTTTTATAATTCAAAATTTTCTTTAAACAACAAATTTAATTAAATCTACTTTTCCAATAAGGGTTTTCAATTAAAATTAATCTCCCAAAGCCATAAAATAAAATTTGAAAATGAAAATTTTCATTTCAATAAATAATCTGCATTTAACTTATTATTACTTCAAAATATTATTTCTAGATTTCCAATTTATTAAATCCAAATAAAATTAACTTATCACTTTAAAATTTTAGATTTCGAACATTATTTCATAAATATCCTTTAAATATTTTATAACTAATAGGAAATGAATAAAAATATAAACATCCAAAATTCACTTACATAATAAAATTCCAAAATTCATCATTTCCAAATAATTTTTATTCATCGGCTCCTCAAAATAATTCACTTAAATATTTTCTATCACCGATAATATTTCCAATTTTTAAGTAAAAATCATTCCAAAATCCACTATTTATTTCCAAAAATATTTTATTTCATTCAAAACTTCTATTTCAATTTATTCCTCTTTTAATCAATTTTTAATGTGATCTCATCACAACAACAGTCGATCGAAATATGTGATCTCATCACAACAATCGATCAAAATATACAATTCAATTTCATATCAACAAAAAATCCATCTTCCAAACAATCAACGAATTCTAAGAGAATAGAATTTAAATCTTAGTAGTGAGTTATACAAAATAACTCACACAAACAAAGCAAACATCTAATGTCAATGCACAATTCAAACATACCAATCAACAATGATTTTCATAAATTAGACAATAGTTGTGAGTAAAAAGAACTTACTCACCAAAACGATGTCTGAAATCCTCAAACTGAATCTTCACTTCTTCAGCCTATCCAATAAAACCACCCGACCCATCACTATCTGTGTCTCTTACAAAACCAAGTCATGTCCTCTCTAGCTACCTAACAACTCGTGCGTCGCTGCGCCACTAGCGCTGTCATCGAGTAGCTCGCTATACCCTAAATCACGACCAAGAAATTCGCAACCACTTCCTCTTGTTCGTTGTCTAACCTAGCACATTCGCATATCACAATGTCATACCCCAATCTGCCCAGTCGCAATAGTCTCCATAAATGTCAACTTGCTCTCCCACGTTGGTCGCACTCACACGCTCTAGGCCGGTTGCAGCTATTATATAACGTTTGTGACACCTTGTCATGATTCCCATCCAAGCATCGCCCCTCCCTACGTTCGTGCCTCCCTGATCAATGTGGCTCTGTGTTTCATTCATTTTTTTTATATTTGGGAAGCACATATTGATTTTTAGGGAAAAAATCTGGTAGGGGTTGGGATTGATTTGGTAAAGGGAAAAGATAGAGGAGTTTAGAATGTATCAGGATAAGAGAAGTGAGTTTTGGGATTGGGCTTAATTTGCTTCGGCCTCATTTTAATTCAACTTAAATTTTAGTTAATTTTATTTTCATTAAATTCAAATTTGATCCTAAACCTTAATTTACAAATATATTTTAATCCAATTCAAATTAGTTTACACTTTTAAAAATATTTTATATTCAGTTTAAAACATTTTATTTAATTTTAAATCAATTATCCAAAAATAATTTATTAATTTAATTTAATTTATTAAATCAAATTCTTTTATTTAATAAATTTTAAATAATTAAAAATTCATTTCCCAAAAGATTAATTATCAAATATCAAATTCGAACAATTTTATTTTAATTAAATTTATTTACTTATACGACGAAGAAAGTAGGGTTGTTACAACTGTCCAAAAGTCTTGCATCACCATGATCATTACTGAAGCCCCACTTTGCCACGGCCATCACCAAGGTCCCTTAGATACATGATAAATCATTCAATGCCCTCCTAGGCTGGTAACACCCCCATCACAATGGGATTCGGTGTGCGTTCGCATACCCATCCCATAGGTACCACCCTCCCGAGGCAGACCAGACCAGACCATCGCACACTCCAGGGTACACAAGTGAGCATCCTCATATACCCTTGCCCCATGAAACACCCATCACATCTAGAGTTCTCAATGATTTCTTTAGCACATGACTCGATTTGAGACATCTCATGCCCCATCACAATGTTCCACCTTGTCGAATGTGCCTCCTCGGACTATCTTAGTTCCATACTTACACTTTCCAGAAGAAGTACTCGATCAAACGCCTCGCATTGCCGATTCATCAAATATCAAAGTATTTTACCTAGCTCCTAGGATTTCCTTATACTTGATCTAAAGCAAACCATTTCATTATGCATGGCCTAAAGTCAACTAGAGAAAATTCCACGTCATCCACTTATGACTGATCCAAATATGTCCCTTACCACCCTTTAGTTTTTTCAATACATATCCCCTAGAAAGTTAACATTGGATAACTACCTCCTCATATGATTATTAACAGTAACAGGTAAAGTATCCTAAACACAATATACACAATCATAACAAGGCAAATAACAAACAACCAATGATTAAACAGATAGAAGCAAACCAAGCAATCAACAAAAATATAATGCAAGCAAAAAGAATTAGCTCAAAAATACATAACATAAACTAATGAAAAATGATTATCAAATAAGTAAACAATAGTAATATAATATAAATGGAATAATTTAATTAAAACAATCATGCCATAGACCATAAAACAATCATAGTCAAATGAAACAATCAAATTAACATAACTAATGTAACCAAGCAATTGAACAACACAACCAATTCAACCAAAGCGAACAAGTACTACTAAAGCAAAATACCTCTATCCCATACGTCAAAATTGGTAATTATAACCTCATATCCCTACTCTTTCTTTGGAAGGGAATATCTAGACATCCTTACAACATATTAGGGTAAAACATACAAAATAGGCTTATAATTTTACGTCATCATAATGGGTTTTGGACAAACCTAAAATTAACATCATTAGCCGTCCCACATCCCATGCCACCCAGTCTAGTTTTACAATCTTCAAATAGAGTTTTACAAATAAAATTTCTTTTTAGTAAAGTATACTTCCAAAATTAGTTATTTAGACCAAATATTTACTTTATTTAATCAAAATTAACTTTTGAATCAAATTATTTCCATTCTTGTAAGATATTTTCCTAAAATATTTAACTAAATATTTTATAATATATCCTATTTAAAAAAAATATTTCCACGCATATTCTCAGTATAATATTCTTTTTTTAATCTGGGTATTTTCCCAATCAAAATCCTTTATCCAAAAAAATTCTTTTCTCATCAAACGCCATTTATCAAAAACTATTCTTTACATAAAAATAATTACAACCAAAATTTGCTTCCTCACAAAAGCTTTTCACATTTCAAGGATGTTCTTTTAAACAAAACACTTTTCCTTATATTAAAAATGTTCCTCTCACTCTTTATTCAAAATGATATTTTTCAAAACATCTAAGAAAAATAGTTTTAAATATTTTCCCCACTAAAATAACTTCTCAAAAGTATTTTCTATATCCAAGTATCATTTTACTAAATTAGCCTCTTTTTCCTTTAAAACATCGTCAAATTTTTTTTTCCTTAAGTTTAATATTTTATTTTTACCTTTTTAAAATTTCAATAAATCATCTTAAGTCCAAAAACATATATTTTCCCTTCTTAAGTAAAATACCAATTAAAATCCAAAAAATATATTTTTAGTATAACTTTTCATGTAGAAATTCCATAAAAATAGGCACACTTATTAAGGTTAGGTCTCAATGACATATGTGCGTCATTTGGGTTATAACCAACACTCAACCCTTCTTAAAAGTGCTCATCCTACCCAATCCTATAGTATTTATTTTCCACTCAAAGGTCACTATAAATAACTATCATCTGAGGATGAGGCAATAATGGTTACATATACAACCCATGCACATAAAATGTACAACCATGAATAAGAATGCTCTCTCATTCTATATTATTTACTAAACGAAAAATGTGAATTAACCCACCCTAAATGGTTAAGTCCACCCAAGGCTGGGAATCGCTAAACCTAAGCTTGGATATGTTCGAAATCAATTACAAATGCCACCAACTAATTCTGATATTAAAAGCAGTGGATCGTTTGTTTTATAATTTAATTTTTTGCTGACTAAGAAAGGAAAGAGAAACCTCACAATGAAATCAAACATCAGAACATTAACTCCATAATACACTTAGTTTACAGCATTTTCACATCAGTTTCCGTTTTAATACATCAATTATCACTAATTCATGAACATCATAAAAACGGTATAATAGAATATATCGAATCAACCATCCACAATACAGCCTAAATCCACCTTTCCATTCCCGTTTTTGCTTCTACTTGCAACTTCACAAATGTACAGACACACATAGATATATATATATATAATAAAAAGGAAAATGTTTTAACTATTTTTGGGCTGCGTTAATTTCTATACACCTTAACCTCAAGGGAATGGGGGTTGTTGCATAGAAAAAACTACCTATGTACCCGGTGATCAAGCCCACGTAGTTCTATTTTCTACAACATCCTAATGGTCATTAGCACATAACAAACATAGCATCCATGTAACCATTACAATCAACACAACCAATGCAAGTAGGAAACATGAAACACTACTCCTTCTAAACCATTCCAATCAATCATCATAAACACGGGGTAACAACAATAAAGCACACTTAAGCATTAAACGTTACAAATATTTTGATAACACAATGTCAACCCTAACATCTCATAAACTAATCACAACATATATACTCACATATACTAAACATCAACTTTTAGTAATACTCCACCATGCAGGTATAAATCAGTCAAATGTGCACAAATCCACTATATTAGTGACACAACCATCAGCACAATAAAACCATAATAATTACACACAACGAAATAGTATAAAAAAATATCGCACACCTATCCAAATGCGATTTCACCATCCTAAAACAACATATGTGAAATAAAATCCACCATTAATCATATATTATATCCATCTGAAACATTATATTTATGGCCATCATTTTCTCTTAAGTATAAAATTATTTTATTATTGTTTACTATAAAAGCACCGTTTTTTTTATCTTAAAACAATAATAATTCTTCCAATATGATAATATACTTCAAAATACTTTATTCTAATCTCATTACTTCAAATCGCTTGAAACATCATATTTTATATCAAAAAATAGTAATTTACATCAAATTACTTTTCAAACCAATAATATTATTATTTACATCAAAATAATAATGTACATACTAAATCCCTTAAATATTCTCCAAAGCCAATTCATTGCTATTTATCTTAAAATAGTATAATTTTCATAGAAACCATATTATTATTTATGAAATCTCATTTTATTTACATAATAATATTAAACTTTCCAACTTTAGTTTAAAATATATTTTCCATTAATATTTATGAATTTCCCTAGAAATTCGTAAATAATAACCTTATTAAATTTCTTGCATTAATCTCATTTTAATTCATTAAATCACTATTATTTATAACATCGTCCAAAATCCGTAAATAACCTTATTTACCATTTTTTTAATCCAATCTTCGCATTATTAATCAATTTCATCCATTTTATCTCAATCAATTACATCCAAATTTTAAATCCACAATTGCTTACAATTAAACATCCAATAATACAGTAATCAATAATAAACAATCAATAGTGTACAACATATCCAAAATATTAACAATATCCAAATAATCTTTAATATAACACAAAACATCTCAATAGTTATTAATTTTCATCAATGGATTTGCATTTAATATTTTAAAATTCAATCGATTAAACTAAATAAAATATACCAACATTTTTTTGCCAATAGCCTCCAAACTTTATAATTCTGCTCCAAATCATCCAGAGTTTTGCCATGAATCCAATAGAAGAAATAACATGTGTATCGAAGTTTGTATGCAAAAGTTATTCTAGTTAGAAATTTTAGGATTTATTTTGCAATAAAATATTAAAAGGGACTAAACTACAAAATTACCTACCTCGGTCTGGTCAACTTCGAAATACCCCCCACCCCACTTGATCTATTTTGACCACGAATTCATGCTGCCTCAGGATGTTTGCGCATCATTGTCGACCATGGTTATGTTCCCTCCGTCACCTCTACCCAACAAAACTAATGCCACCTTTCCTAGCTCAACCAATCACCATAAATCGATGGTCAAGCCTTCTACCGTTGAAAACTTCAATCGCCAAATTCTGACGCTTCATTGATTGATTCTCCAAATTGAGACAAGATCTCAACCTCGAACTATTGCTACCAACCTCGCCCCTCATTTCGCCATATTTTGAAAATGCCCAATTTCAAGAACCCTAATCCACCGCCCATGCTTTTAACCATCATTTTTCAATTGCCTCGAGCTTTTTTTTAGAAAACAAATACTTGCCAATTATTCACTTCATCGAGATCTTTAAAATGACATATAATATGATATGGTTTGGACACTTTGAAATTTAAATCACTTTTTATATTAGATATAATTATCCACCATTAGTAGATAATTAAGCAGTTTCGAGATTAGAAAAGAAAACTAAAGATAGAGATCATGGTTGGGGTTTTGTGGCCTCACTTATATAGTTATTAGGTTGTGTTATGGGTTATGTATCCGGTTATGAGGACAAGTTCGAGGGGGGAGCTCATGGGTAGGACGATGAGGTTTTCTACTATTAGATGTGCGCTATGGGATCGAGGTAGATCAAAGACTTTGAGGAATGCTCATAAAGAAGGGGTATGTAGGGACACCCACCTGGATCATGCAAATTCTTAATTCTTATGTGTATGGATTACCCTAGACCTTACGTATGCGAGGACCCGTTTTTTCGACTCTTGGAAATCGATACTAATACATCATCGGTATTCACGTGCCGTAAATCCAAGTGCCGGAGAAGCGGATTCGCAAGGGTAAGAAAGAAAATAAAGATAGAACAAAATCTCATATATATTATTTCAACAAATAATCTTTACAGCAGAAATTTAAATACATTTATCAAAGTTTAAAACATAGGAAGTTAGAAATTTCTGTCCTTACAAATGTGGAATACTATAGCATAAGGGTGTGGTGGAAATAGATAAAAATCTTCTGATTCCATGCTTCGAGCTCCATCCAGATTTCTTCTAAACTAAACCTGACTACTAGGCTGCTCGGGAAAATTAGGGCACCCAGAGTTTAAGGAAAAGGAAAATAAATTCCGGGTCAGTCATGGGACTGGTGTGAGAACTCAAAAATACGCGTTTTGAAAACAAAAAGGTATCTCATAAGACCACACCGCACATAAACACCGAACGAGTTTTTACCTTATGATAACCAAAACATTTGCTACATAAAATCATTTGATATTATTTTTAATGATATTCTTTTTGAAAACGCTTTTCAAGTAAACTTATTAATCTTAGCCGAAATTGTTACCATTATTAAATTCCAACATACTAGGCTCTACAAACAAAATGGCAAGCACTTATTGGAGAATGGATTTCCATACAAATGACTAGGTGAAGGGACTATCTTTTGGCAGTACATCTCTAGAGGAATGTACAAAGGCCCAACTGGTGGTCCTCTATCAACACAAGACTGGCCTACCTCTTCCTAGATAGTACCGAATATGTCATCTCCCCGGTCGTTACCGACCTACGCGAGCACTCATTTACCATACACCACATTAATTTAAACCCGAATGTCATAGCGGGTAGAAATGTATCTAGAAGGAGATGGTCATACCCTAATGGTTGCGAACAACATAACCTTGCCGCATCTACCATGTTTCGGTCATTTCCGGGTGTAACGCCTGAGGTAACGATTAACTTTCACAGTGCACATTTCACTTTGAATGCCACATTGCCATTCCATGGTCACACAACTGATTTCTACAAACGTATAACTTTTGAGCTCGTACGTCTCAGGAAAGGGTGTTAAGCTAACAGAAGTTGCCTTCTTGGCCACCAAACAGATGATACGTTCATAGAGATCACTTATTTAACTAGAAATGCAACGTCATACATTCATCCATACAAGTTGTCCAGGAACAGGACAAACTGAAGGCACTCTCCTACCATATCATGTTGGGAGTTACCCCTAGGATTAGTAGCGAGAAGTCCTTGCAACCCGAAGAGTTTCAGAAATGAAGGGACCACTGCTACTTTAGTATTTGGGAGCTAACCAGAATTATCAACAAGCAGTCCTTTCACCCCGAAGATCTTCGGTCTTCATTCCTCATTTTCTTTATCAGGTCTACATTTTTCGAACGCGTACATTGGTTCGAAGTGGTTTTCCGATAAGAATCACACAATCCGATCTTGGTTCCTTCGAACCAATCATTGATAAAAGAGGTCAAGTGAATAGGTGAATGGTATTTGATTAATTCATTTCTTTTATCAAAATATCTTTCTAGAGATACATACCTTTAAAAACATTTCTTTCCAGCATATACAGAATCATTAAACCTCTCTTATCAAATCCTTTGATTACTTAAAACCTTTTTAAAACTTTGGAATAATTATAAATCGCTTCTTTTTTTCCACTTAGAAAAATATTTCCAAATCATATCATTTAAATCTTAACAAAGATTTCTTAATTCAAAACTAATAATTCTGATTGAGTTAAAACCAAGTTATCTAGGATGTTAATCCAAAACCAGTGAATATTAAGTGAGCAGAATCTATAGAAATCATCTAATTCTACTCAATATCAATTCCCATATTCAACAAATACCATGGGTGGAATAAAGGCAAAATCACCTTTTAAATTCCACGAATAGTACGAGTTCCCTCTTCGGCCTTTTACACCAAGTATAAGAAGATCATCTCTATAAAATCAAAGTTGTTTAAATTTGGAAAATATTATCCTTTATACTTTAGAAAATTTTGATCCGAGTAAATCAAATTTACTATCCCCTCCATCAGGCCAGTCTGGATAGTTAGGGAGAGCAGAAAACTGGTTTTCCAAACCAAGCTTAAATACTATCTCTCTGACATCCATAAGGTGGTCAAGTTATTTGATCGACTCTAAATCATTCAAAATTTAACCATTCTATAAATCCTTTAAATCACCTTTAAAATACTTTATTAAGCATGAAAACATTTACAAAAGATTTGGAAAAGAACGGTTGCGTTTAAAACTATATTTTAAAAGTTATAAAAAAGTGCTGCGAAAAAGTGCTGCAAAAAGTGCTTTTTTAAGCTATATTGATCAAAACGACTTTTTATCATTTGGAAATTCATTTTTATAAATCAAATCACTTTTAGAACATTTTTAGAATTTATTTTATATTTTTAAACAATTTTAAAATATCATTTTAAAGAAATCCTGTTATGGATTCCGAAATGTAAAACCGTAATTTTTCAAAAACTTGTTCTACTCATATTTCAAAATCTACTTACTGAAATCTCGATTTTCTTTCTTTTTTAAAAACTATGGATATAATAGTTTAGAAAATTCTTATCTTGAAGAATTCCGAGCTAAATTCTATTCTATATACTCGTTTGACTTTTATGAGCGAAATCGCGAACTACCGTTACGCAACACGCCTATTTTTGACTATATTTTCAATTACCATTTAAACTTCACCAAAACACTTTCATATGTTTATAAAACATTTCAAACTCATTTTTAAACCTTTTTAAAGAGGTTTAACATTCCATATATACTAATTCATTAAAATAAAGGAAAGTGATTTCCTTTAGACTTATCAACGTGTATTTTCGTGACTTGCATATATATTCAACATTCATATTAAACAATCATTATCAACAATCAAAATCAAACAGACATAACATCCAATAGAATATAATACTATAGTTTAGGAGTTCTCACCTTCATTTTCCCACGGGCTAGTATAAAATCGGCTATAGCTTCGCTACAATGGCTTTAAATTCTACGGAACCAAACTCTTTGACCTTGAATGGGCTTGACCCACCTTATAATGCTTATGCCCATGACTTGGGAGGTGGGAGGGCTCAGCCATGGTGGGATGGGGGATGACCGTGAGTTTAGGAAGAGGAATGGAGAAGTTTTGAGCTTGTTTTGAAGTGGATTGATAACATATACATGTGTGTGTATTTTGCCAATATTTTTTCGTAACTTTGCAAATATTTTTCAAAGGCATGGAAGCCATTAAAGAAGCTTGGAGGAAGAAGAAAGAAGCTTAGGAAATGAGAGGAAGTAGTAGATGGAAAGTTATGCGAAAATATGAATGAATGTATGGATGTATTTATAACCAAAATTTACAAAATATCCCACATCATTCACATTCCTTCCATCACCCATGTGCACCACTTCACCTCAATCATTTCACACATTGGTAACCTCCCTCCATATGTTGTGATGATGGTTTGTCCTTCTGTTGACTTATACTTGCTTAAAGATGAAGTTTGCTTAGATATTATTCGCATATATGCATGTAAGTATGTTGTATGTATATATATGTTATATATATCATCATTCTCATCATGTATCCACCACCCTTCCTCTCTCCTACACCTCCTAGGACGGCCCAAGGTCACTTCATGCATAGACAAGGCCATGTGCCATGTACTTGGTTGACATGTATGCTTAAATGAGAAGAAAATGGAATATCCTATATATATGTGTTATATATGTACTTATATGTATATGTGTACATATATGAGCGTTCATGTGTGCATGTGACATGCATATGCATGTACATGTATGTGCACGAGAAAATAAACGATGTTTCGATGACTTCGAACAACTTCCATTCATAAAACCATTAAAAACAGGGAAACCAATTATTGATCACATTTTCACTTATATTTTAACGTACATGTATTTGTAAACAAAATTTAAAAATTAATTTCTTATCATTTAAAATTAATTAAAATGATCATATTTAAATTATAAAATCATATAAATTAATATTAAAAATTATTTACAGTAAGTATTATTATACCGATAAAGCGATATTGATTTTCCCTTATATTTTCAAATCAAATATATGTCTTTATAAAACTATTATAAATGATTTATTATAACTTTTATAACTATTCAAAATGAATTATAATCATTTAAAATAATTATTTGAATAACTAAAATAATTTTTGAATCATTAAATCTCAATTTAAATTCGTAAATCTATATTTCAATACCATGCCATTATTGGTAATGACATAAATACATTTATTTTACAAAAATAAGATAATAAATTTTATTTAATATTATTGTTTAATTATAAAATAAGTGTATGTATCCAGCTCCGTGCGTACTATTTTACGATTATAGAACTGGTTTCGATAAAACAGTTTTCGGCCATATTATCCATTTAAATCTCAAGGAAAATATTTTTGTAAATAATTATTCAAAATATGATTATTATTATTCATTATCACTCAAAACAATATTATTTATCAACCTTTTATTTGAATAATTTAAAAATAAATACAATTTACCAAAGTGATAAATTTGCGGTCGTTACAGACTTCCCTCCTTAAAGAATTTCTTCTCCGAAATTACCCAAAACAAAAACCCAAAGGTTTTTCCCAAAATATTTATTTTTAAACTTACACCCATACGATGTATATAGGTCTTCCGTACACAATATCAGATTCGATCTTCTATTCGAATTCACAACTTTACTTCCGAACTAGTATTGATTCCCCGATCCTTTAGTGCGAACTCTGACCAGGCTTTCCGATCCGAATTTTAGTTTTCCTTGCATAGCTCTCAGCTATGATAGAAAACTTAAGTATCTAACCACAAATCCTCATTAATGTTCATCCTCAATAATCAAGTGATAAATCCTCTTTCGGATAAGTGTCAAACACGTCAAAGTTTTGCACTCGAATCTTAGATTAAATCGTGCGACGAAATAATCCACATACTTCATATGAATTTAATAATCTAAAAAAAATTATGAAAACATTTCATAAAACTTTCATTCTTTATTCAAACTTTTTTAAAGATACTTCTTTATACATAACCATTTTACATTTTTATTTCCAAATATTTCTACTTAAAATCACATTTCTTTTCTAAAGATAGATACCTTTTTACTATAATACATTTTTAAACATATCTTAATGGTTTATGGAAAACTCATTTTCAAAATAATTCATTAAATTGATAAATCACCATAAACTTCATTTAACTAATATCAAATGTGAAAACATTCTTTTCTAGTTGAAACTTTCTTTATCAATTAACACTCCTTTATTAATTAAAACTTCCTTTATATATATATATATATATATATATATATTCTCCTTACTTATACCAGTTTTAATACTTAAAAAGTATTTATATACTTATTCAAATGTTATAAGTATATTCATAATTTACTAAAAAAGTTTTTTTTCTTACCTTTAAAGTATAATCAAAGATATTAAAAACAAAACATTGTCATAGTGAACTCCTCTTCTTTTATTAGATGAACATTTAACATTTACTATCTTTTTCTTAAAATATTCTGATACCTGATATTATCTAAAAATCTTTATAAGATTTCTTTTTCAAAATGCAATTCAAGGATTTAAAAACAAATTTTGCTAAAACATCATTTACTACGAACCCAAAACATTCATTAATAACTTTAAATATTTATTTTAAAGATTAAAGCATACCCATGCTCATCAATTAAAATAATACGCTTTGATAAAAATTGACAATCATCAATTAATTTATCAACTAATGATTCACATTATGCTTTTTTACTTTATAAAATTATATTGATCGAGTAACTCAAAATGATACCAAGGAATTGGGTATCACTAATAGTATCGCATATTTCCTTAATAAGAAGGGGAATAACTAAGAGAAGCATTTTTCATCCAAACACATCTCTTACCCATTTTTAGTTACTTTTAAGCCACTCGAACCAGTTAATCATAAGATTGTTTTTTGTTTTCAAAATCCCATTTTAGAAATAATACCATTATTATTACTTTTCAAAAACCATTTGAAATTCCTTTCAAAAATACCGAAATTTAAATTCTCATAAATTCCTTTATAAAGCATGTTTTATAAATCCAGTTCATAAAATCACTTATATAAAACATATACATAAGATTTATTTATCTTAAATAAATTCCTTTCATCTTAAACCACCAATATTATTTATCGAATACCCCATAGTCAAATTGTGAAACTAAATTCACGAGGTGTTCGTACTTAAATTTTTAAATTAAACAACCCATCAATTAATGATAATGACTGAGTATTATCCTTTCCTTAATCAAATAGCTATATTACTTGAAAAATATTATTTATATTCAAAATATAATCCTAGGTAAAATTATTTCGTTTACAAATTTTCAAAACCAAAATCATTTGTATATTAAATTAACAAATACGCGCTCATATATAATACTCTCAAATTCATTCTAAGGTGTTACTAACCCTATCTCTAATGGTTACTCATTCTAGGGTATTACTAGCCCTATCTCTGATGAGACTTTACCCCACCAAAGCCAAGGTTCTTTCTTAACCTTGCGCTTTGATACCAAATGTGAGGGTCTAGGCTTTTCAATCATCGACAATGGATACACCCACCAACCTAGGCTTTTCAACAATCAGCAGTGGACACAACTATCGTGGCACACACTGGTACCTCGAATCTGATTTTAAGGCTAGCCTCACGACTAATAATTAAACCTTTTCCTAGGGACATGTAGGGGTAATATTCTCTTGCTCGCCACCAAACAGAAAGCGAGAACCCCTATCATGCTGCACACTCCAACTGATGGAGCATACCCCAACACGAGGGGTAAGTGCCAGATCAGATCCGATCTCGGTTCCTTTGAACAAATCATCGATAAAAGAGGTCAAGTGAATAGGTGAATGATAATTGATTAATTCATTTCTTTTATCAAAATATCTTTTAGAGTATATAACTTTAAAAACATTTCTTTCTGGCATATACAGAATCATTAAACCTCTCTTATCAAATCCTTTGATTACTTAAAACCTTTTTTAAACTTTGAAATAATTCTAAATCGCTTCTTTTTTTCCACTTAGAAAAATATTTCCAAATCATTTCATTTAAATCTTAACAAAGAATTCTTAATTCAAAACTCATAATTTTGATTGAGTTAAAACCATGTTATCTACAATGTTAATCCAAAACCAGTAAATATTAAGTGAGCAGAATCTATAGAATCATCTAATTCTACTCAATATCAATTCCCGTATTCAACAAATACTATGGGCGGAATAATGACGAAATCCCTTTTAAATTTCACGAATAGTACGAGTTCCCTCTTCGAGCTTTAACACTGAGTATAAGAAGATCATCTCTATAAAATCAAAGTTGTTTAAATTTGGAAAATATTATCCTTTATACTTTGGAAAATTTTGATCCGAGTAAATAAAATTTACTATCCCCTCCGTCGGGCCAGTCCGGATAGCCAGAAAGAGCAGGAAATTGGTTTTCCAAACTCAAGCCTAGACACTATCTCTTTGACACCCATAAGGCGGATAAGTTATTTGATCGACTTTAAATCATTTAAATTTAACCATTCCGTAAATCCTTCAAATCATCTTTAAAATACTTTATTAATCATTTGAAAACATTTACAAAAGATTTGAAAAGAACGGCTGCGTTTAGAACTGTATTTTAAAAGTTATAGAAAAGTGCTTTTTTAAGCTATATTGATCAAAACGACTTTTTATCATTTGGAAATTCATTTTTATAACTCAAATCACTTTTAAAAAATTTAAAAGATTTTTAGAATTTATTTTATATTTTTAAACAATTTTAAAGCATCATTTTCAAAGAAATCCTTTTATGGATTTCGAACTGCAAAACCGCGATTTTTCAAAAACTTGTTTTACTCATATTTCAAAATCTACTTACCGAAATCTCGATTTTATTTCTTTGTTTGAAAACTATGGATATAATAGTTTGAAAAATTCTTATCTCGAAGAATTCTGAGCTAAATTCCATTCTATAAACTTGTTTAACTTTTATGGCGCGAAATCGCGAACAGTCGTTACGCGACGCGCCTATTTTTGACTATATTTTCAATTACCATTTAAACTTCACCAAAACACTTTCATATGTTTATAAAACATTTCAAAATCATTTTTAAACCTTTTTAAAGAGGTTTAACATTCCATATACACCAATTCATTAAAATAAATGAAAGTGATTTCCTTTGTGCTTATCGACGTGTATTTCCATGACTTGCATATGTATTCAACATTCATATTAAACAATCATCATCAATAATCAAAATGAAACATACATAACATCCAATGGCATATAATACTATAGTTTAGGGGTTCTCATATTCATTTTCCAAAGGGCTAGTCTAAAATCGGCTATAGCTTCGCTATAATGGCCTTAACTCTACAGAACCAAACTCTTTGACCTTGAATGGGCTTGACCCACCTTATAATGCTCATGGCCAGGACTTGGGAGGTGGGAGGGCTCGGCCATGGTAGGATGGGGAATGGCCGTGAGTTTAGGAAGAGGAATGGAGAAGTTTTGAGCTTGTTTTGAAGTGGATTGATGACATATACATGTGTATGTATTTTGCCAATATTTTTTCATAACTTTGCAAATATTTTTCCAAGGCATGGAAGCCATTAAAGAAGCTTGGAGGAAGAAGAAGCTTAGGAAATGAGTGGAAGAAGTAGATGGAAAGTTGTGTGAAAATATGAATGAATGTATGCATGTATTTATGGCCAAAATTTACAAAATATCCCACATCACTTCACCCACCTTCCATCATCCATGTGCACCACCTCACCTCCATCATTTCACACGTTAGTAACCCCCCTCCATGTGTTGTGATGATGGGTTTTCCTTGTGTTGACTTATACTTGCTTAAAGATGAAGTTTGCTTAGATATTTGTCGCATATATGTATGTAAGTATGTTGTATGTATATATATGTTATATATATATATATATATATATATATATATATATCATCATTCTCATCATGTAGCCACCACCCTACCTCCCTCCTACACCTCCTAGGATGGTCCAAGGTCACTTAATGCATAGACAAGCCCATGTACTTGGTTGACTTATGTATGCTTAAATAAGAAGAAAATGGAATATCTTATATGTGTGTGTGTGTGTTATATGTGTACTTATATGTATATGTGTACATATATGAGTGTTCATGTGTGCATGTAACATGTATATGCATGTACATGTATGCGCACAAGAGAATAAACGACGTTTCGATGACTTCGAACAACTTCCATTCGTTAAACCGTTAAAAACCAGAAAACCGATTACCGGTTACATTTTCACTTATATTTTAACGTACATATATTTGTAAACAAAATTTAAAATTTAATTTCTTATCATTTTAAATTAATTAAAATGATTATATTTAAATTATAAAACCATATAAATTAATATTAAAAATTATTTACAGTAATTACTATTATACCGATAAAGCAATATCAATTTTTCCTTATATTTTCGAATCAAATATATGCCTTTATAAAACTATTATAAATGATTTATTATCACTTTATAACTATTCAAAATGAATTATCATCATTTAAAATAATTATTTGAATAATTGAAATAATTATTAAATCATTAAATCTCAATTTAAATTCATAAATCTATATTTAAATACGATGCCATTATTGGTGATGACATAAATACATTTAATTTTCAGAAATAAAGTAATAAATTTTATTTAATATTATTGTTTAATTATAAAAATAAGTGTATGTATCTAGCTTTGTGCGCGACGTTTTACAATTATAGAGCTGGTTATCGATAAAACAATTTCGACCATTTTATCGATTTAAATCTCAAGGAAAATATTTTTGTAAATAATTATTCAAAATAAGATTATTATTATTCATTATCATTCAAAACAATATTATTTGTATTATCAACCTTTTATTTGAGTAATTTTAAAAATAAATATAATTTATCAAAGTGATAAATTTGTGGGTCGTTACAACGTAGGTGGTTCAGTTCCTAGCCGTCTAAGTGTCAAGGAATCAAACATTCATGCAACTGCAATGATCTTATGAGAATGAACATTCACTGACCTTGTAAGGATGATCATTTGTATCATCATCCTAAAGCAAAATATGCTTAGGATAGTGGGTATTCATTGACCTTATAAGGACGGTCATTTGAAAGAGACCTTAGGACGTAGGTCTAAAGATTAAGGAATGATTTAGTTGCAGCATGAGTAGATGACCATATTCTTTTGAGGATGTAGTCATGACTAGGCACATATTATTCTGAAGAGGTAGCCATGAGTATGCACTTGAATTATTTTGAGGATGAGACCATGAGAAAGTTCATCGACGACATTGAAGAACGTATATTTGGACGGATGTGTAGTTAGCATGGAGATTAATACACACGTGTTATCTATTGATATGGTGATGCGGTGATTACCCTTTTAGTGTGTGCGCGCTTTATTTTTATGAGCAATGTTGAATGTTGATTTATGCATATTCTTATTATGCATGCATGTTTGAGCCATCCTAAATTTTATTGTGTATTTCCGTTATGGGTGGTTGCATTTGCATTGCTGAGATGCATGTTTTGACTTGTGTATGAATTTCAACTATGGTCGGGATTGTTTCACCCATTATTGGAGTGTAATTTTTACATGCTATAGTTTGGATGCATGATTGAGGAATTATAGGCGTTGCTATATTATGCGGGTTGAATTCGTTATTGGAATGAATTGTTGCATGTCATGACTGATTGTGTTGTGCGAAGGTCGTGTACTACAACTAAAGATGGTTGATAATGATTAAAATACTTTTCTGTATATTGTGATTATGACTATGATGAAACCATATTGATTTGGCCGATGATTGTATTTGGAAAATTGCGATGGCACAATTCTTTTAAGGGGGAGAATGCAACGACCCAAAAATTTGACACTACAAAATTGTAAATCGATTAAAAATAAATTTTTAATCAAAGGGAGAATAGGGAATCGTGTTTATAATCGTTTTGAAGGTTATTCTAAGACGATCAGTTTGATATATAGTTTTGATGCGTTTGGAGTTACGGTTTGTGAAATAAAGGGGTTGTAATGTTTAAACAGCGTACGTAGCTGTTTCAGACCAAACTGGATACACAGTCCATAATCAAGCCAAACAACTATATAAGTGAGGCTACGAAACCCTAGTTGTCACCTCTACCCTTAGTTTTCTTTATTAATCCCAAAATAAACCTAATTGCTCTCTAATTGTGTCCAACAAATTAATTAAAAGTGATTAAAATTCAAAGTGTCTAAACTATATCTAATTATATACCGTTCGAAAGCTCTTAGCGAATGGAACAGATGGAAAGCATTTGTTTTTGTGTACGACATTCGAGGTGGCTGGAAGTTGGAAATTAAATCTCGGTCGTCCATTTTAGGGCATGATGATCGACGGTGAAGCAACGATAATCAAGCGATTGGAGGGTGCAGGCTTGTAGAGGATGACGAGGGAAGTTCATCGTTACATTTAGATCGGGTGGGAAGTGGCCGAGATGGCCAGAATTGGTGAGGGAAGTGGTGAAATTGGGTTACGGCAGTTGGCCACTAGCGACGGTGGAGGTATCAAAGTGGGGTCGGTCAGGTCGGCGATGGATGAAGGAAGTGATTGGTGGTCTCGGATCTTGCCCAAGTGGTTGTTTTAGGGGTGGGGCGGTAGAGAGTAGGCACGAGTTGGGTTCAGGGTACGTGTGTACTTGTGATGGAAAAGGGAAGAGATATAGTATGTATTACATATTCGATTTATTTTAGTTATTAAATTATAATTAAAATCTTATATCTTCTAATCACGATATCTTGTGCATACGAACTCCGATTTACGCTCGTTTTCTTCAAATGGATTCGTGGCAAAATTCTGGACGATATGGCACAGGGTTTGCTAAGTTTAGGGACTGTTGGAAAAAACACGTTGGTATGAATTATTTAATTAATTGAATTTCAAATTATTAAATGCATAACCATTGATGAAAATAATATTTATCCGTATATGTTGTATTCTATGGATGATTATTTGGTTATTATAATATTTTGGTGGTTGTATGCATTGATTTGCATAGTTAGTATCGATTGTCGTATTTCTAGATGTTTAATTAAAATAAATTCTTTTGATTTTGATTAGGAATAATTAATTGGGGTAAACTAGATAATAACGAGAAAATTAAATAAATAAATTATAGATAAGGTTGTTTGTAGATTTTGGATAGTTTCTGTAAATAACGAATATTTAACGAATTTTATTGAAAATAAAGAATGGAATTAAATAAGGTTATTATTTATGAATTTCTAGGGAAATTCATAAACAATAACTAAAATTATATTTTAAATTAATATTTGGGGAGTTAATTATTTATAAATTAGAATGAGACTTTGAATACTTATAACATGGTTTATGAGAGAATTACTATTTTTAAATAAATAGAAATAAAAAGGAGTTTTGATGATTTAAAATAAAATGTTGTATTCTTGAAATAAATAATAATAAACTGGTTTTGGAAGGTATTAAAGGGATTTTAACGTATATCATTATGTTGATGTAAAATAATATTATAGTTTTAAAAAGTGGTTAGGTGAAGATTATTAATTTTAATTAAAAATACAATGTTTTGGTGTATTTGAAAATTGGAGTACTATAATGGACTATATAAGTATATTATCGTTTTAAAAAAGAGTATTATTGTTTTAAGATGTAATAAATAAGTGAAACCTTTAAAATAAACAATAATATACGACTTTATATTCAAAAGGTAGTGGATGCAAATATATTATTTGGATGATTGTTAAATGTGTAGTTAATTGTCGACACATTTGTTTAATGTTTGATGACAGTACCGCATTTGGATGAGTATGCGATATTTAACCATTATTACTACTAGATGGTGGGTAGTTAATTATGGTTATTTGATGATGGATGTTTTATTACTAATGTCGGTTGGAATAGTAGACATTTAATGATATTGATGTTATGTTACTATTGTGGAGTGATTAGAATACACTGGATGATTTATACTTACATTGATTGTGTATTATAGTTGGTAATTAATAATGTATGTAAGTATATTTACATTATGATTTTATTATTTGATGGATTGGGATTGTCATTAGATATTGTTGGTGTTTGATGAATGTGTGTTATTATTATTGTTACCCAATTTGATGATTTGCTAAGATGGATGAGCAGGGATACTATTTTTCGCTTCTACTATTTGCATTGGCTGCATTG
Source organism: Allium fistulosum (assembly GCA_030737815.1). Classification (NCBI taxonomy): domain Eukaryota; kingdom Viridiplantae; phylum Streptophyta; class Magnoliopsida; order Asparagales; family Amaryllidaceae; genus Allium; species Allium fistulosum. The sequence continues at coordinate 634,817,235 of CM060907.1, read as the reverse complement.
GTTGCAATGGTTGCATTGGTTGTATTGATTGCATTAGTTGTGATGGTTGTAGTGGTTGTATGTATGTTATTGTTGCAATGTATAACACGTATTTGGATGTACGAGAAGAGCAGAAAATAGAACTGCGTGGGATTGATATTTTAAAAGAGGTACATAGGCAGTCTTTTCATATGCAATAGCTACCGAGTTTTGACCATAGTATATAGGGTTAGGCGCAGTCCAAACATAGTTGAAATATTTTTTCTTTTATTTTATATATATATATATATATATATATATATATATATATCTTACGGTTGTGAAGTTGTAGGTAGAAGCAGATGAGGAAATGGAAGTATGGATTGTTAGGCTATGTTTAGGATTGCTAATTTGGTATATTCATTTATATCATGATTATATCATTTATGAGTTAATGACAATTGATGTACTAAATGTAAATTAATGCGATAATGTTGTAAAATAATTGTATTACTAAGAAAATGTTCATTATTATTGGTGTTTGATTTCGCTACGAGTTTTCCCTTTTTTTTCATTGTTTAGATTTTATTTTATTTTTCCCATGGTCCACTACTTTTAATATTTAAAATTAATTGTAGGCATAATTTGACGTCATTTATAATTGATTTTAGATTTTAAAAATAGCGGGTCTTTATAATTTTCATATAAAGATTGGACATTGTACTAATTGGGTGTTTATAAAAGAGGAAGGTAGAATCAATTAAGTGTATCACATTTTTCTCTTTCCTCTTTAGAGCCTGATTTGGTTAGATTTAGATCTAATATATGTATTTATTCTCATCTTCTCTTAAACACCTAGCATTCACCTTTTTGAAGATATCTGATTTTATTATATAGATTTGTGTGTGTATATATATATATATATATATATATATATATATATACACACACACACATATATATGTATGTATGTGTGTATGTATACATGTATGTAGTATATATGTGTGTGTTTGTATATAAACACACAAAAAATAATACACACATTATATTATATTTAAACACACACACATATATAAAAACACACACACACTTAGACATGTATGTTCCTGATATTCATATGAAATTGTCATATGCATATGTAAGAATAATATTTAAGTATATACAATAGATATAAATCACAACACACACACATGTTTATACTTCATTATGTTATCTTATCATGTTATTGAATATCTACATCGTATATTCGAATAAAAATTTAATTAAAATAATTAATGTGATTAATTAATAAATGTAATAATTTCGAATAGAATATTATTTTATTTAACAAAAAGATTGGCTCCAATGCTAGTTAATAGACTTTATATGCCCATTAAGATACAAATATGGAATTTTTTAAAAGTTACCCATTTAACTCGATGTAAAACGAACTGGGTCTGTTAAGATGTATTGAAGAAATAAGGTTTGACTTATGGTATTTTCATCCAGAGATGAGCTTTCTGTGAGGGTTGTAATCTTGGGAAGTGTAGATAGGTGCCGATTGATGAGAGGCACGCATAAACAAAGTTTCTATAGTGGGTCAATTCAGATGTTTGGGAGCTCACAGATGTGCCATCATTTAGTGAAGCTATATACTTTATTTTGTTTATGGATGATTTATCATGAAAGGTATGGTCAGTTTCGTAAAGGCCATAAAGGAGACATTTTTCGGGTTTCATGGCTGGAAGAACCTGATAAAGAGGTAGTCAGGGAAGTAGTTAAAGGTCATTGGATTAGGGGATACTAGTGAATTTGTATCATAAGAATTCAATTGCTATCGTGGATCCAAAGGATTTTTTAGATAGTTTACTTCTTATGGTGATTTGTTGTTAGTAGGGCGATGGTTTAGACATATTTCAAGAGGGCTGGTAGCTTATGGTTGTTGCAGGTTTAGAGTTAGACTTTTCCATAGATATGAAGATCTCAAAGATGACATGGGAAGGAAAGCCGATGAGGTTTTCGTTTCTTATAGTGTTTGGTTGTTCAACTTATGCTGAGGATGGACAAGATAAGTTGAAACTTAAGGGAAGCAAACATAGTTTGTTAGGCTATAGTGAAGGTATTAAAGAGTATAGGTTATGGTGTATAACAACCAAGGAGATTTTTGATCAGCAGGAATTTGAATTTTGATGAGAAGTCTTTGTATAAAGGGGAGCTTCAATCAAGTGATAATAGAATAAGGACAAAAGCATACCACACACAAAAGGACAAGCAATCAGTTTCATTCGATATGTATAGTGATAGTGGTGTTGCCGATGACACCATGGTTTTTGAGAGTTACAATAAAGAGGTCCAAAATGAAGGTGGAGCTCAAGCTCTATCAAGACCGACTGAAAAACAGAAAGCTTCTTGATAGTTTGATGAATCCATGGGCTTTGTTAGTGAGGATGATCGTACCAATGATTTGGCAACATATACCTTAACGTCATAGAGCTCGAGGTGAGCCTGATGGTGTAGACCGATGGAAATCTTGCAAAATTATTAGGCCGGGGATTGAAATAGATAATATCAAGTATGTCCTCACTCATAATCTATATTAATGAAGTAGGTGAATCACAAGGTGATTTTTCCATTGGCCTCTCCAAGTATGGTATCAATAGGTTCATCTCCTACATCAAGTATATTGAAGAATGTTAGTACTTTTTTACTTGCACTATGCATGTGCATGGTTTCTGTTTTAAGCTTGAAGTGAAGGTAGAGAGAAGTTTGAGCTTTTCCGAAACTTGATTAGTTCGGTTTTGAGATAATAGCGCCTTAACGCACAGACCAAATATGTTTTTTTTACTTATGTTTAAGTTTATGAGCCGAGATTGGTGATTTGTATGTTGCATTGAGATTAGTCTTAAAATTATTCGATGTAGTATATGTCAAATCGAAGAGGAGTGCTTTAGTAGTGCAATAGTGAACACAGTTTGCTATTAAAAGTAAGGGGAAAGAGATACGAAGTTTTGAAGTTTGAAGATCGTGGTAGGCAAAAATGGAGCAGTTGAAGCTTCTCGCATGAGTGTGGTGGTGGTGACATCCGATTAGGATAGTTGTTGAAGCTCTTGCACCTCAAGCATTTGACCTTAAACCAAAACAGTGTGTTTTGGGGCCATTTCAATTGACTGACAAAATGAAGTTAATTAACCGATTGACAATCTAGTTGAACCGAAATGCAGTCCAGTTGACTAAAGGGGATGATCGAATATCATGGTTTTGGACCAGTTTTTGAAGCAAAACTTGGTCAAATCTGATCAATTTCCCGATATTTCAAGATTTTCTTTTCCTAAATAGTGTTATGCTATAAATTGCAGTCGAAGGGTTTCAAAAAGGTTTACAAAATTAGACTTATTTGCGTGAAATTAAATTTTCTTGTTAATTAGTGATTAGAGGATAATTTATTAAAAAAAATTTAGTTGTAATTTCTTCTGTCTAATTAAAACAATAAAGAAAAGTTGAGTTTAGTTGTGTCAAAATTCTCTAATCCTTTTGAATAGAAAATCACTAATTACAGAGAATCAATAGGTAGCAGTAGCACACATGAACAGTTATCCATAGAATCAATATCTCCAACTAGGGTAGACTAAATTTGGATGGATGTGGATTCGACCTAAAATATCTCCATTCCAATGCGAATAACGTGTGAGGTACCATTTCTGAAATTGATTATAATGAAACCGACTGTAAGTGGGAACAGTTATCACCATCAAGACGTGTCCGTCTCATTCCTTCATACCACCACGCACAACACGTTTTTTCATGATTCTCATTTGCTCCACTTGCGGCTAAACCCACTGCTCAATCACTTCCACGTGGTGTTACAAACTATAAAAATCTCGAAACGGCTGAGCTACTTTCAGCCACTTCGCTCCTAAAATAGTACACAGATAAAGAGTTCTATATGTCGTCGCTGATGGTGCAGGAGGCCGAACGTGGTCGAGTTACCGGACCCGTAGATTTCTGTCTTACGAACAGCGTTTCAACTACGGATTTTCTCCAAGCTGCAGCTTCCCTCAAAAATCAGGTATTCAAATACCAGATACTAAAAAACCTTTATAACTCGGTTATCGTTCGTATGAATTAATTTCCCTTTTCACTTTGTAGATAGTGAAGGCCACGTGGATGGTTGATAGCAAGGGTTGCAATGATCCAACGGCTTATGCAGGGTTGCTTGGAACAGCTATGATGTGCTTCAAGTCATACCAAGTAACCGGCGACTCCGACGATCTCAGTTTATGCAGTGACATCGTGGACGCATGTACCATAATGACTTCCAATTGCACTAGGTACGTAACTTCTATTTTCTTTGCTAACCTTTTCAAAGAAGTTACACTAAAAATGCATGTACTACAGGCCTGTGACCTTTTTACGTGGAAACGCTGGAGTTTACGCGTTAGGAGCAGTAGTTGCCAGTTACAGAGATGACGTACCACGTCGTGATTTCTTCTTACATCTCTTCATGCAGGTACGTACGTACCTAACATTCTTAATTTATGCAAATCCAGTTTCATATATACTAAATCGTCTCTTTGTACTTTAGATTACAGAAGATCCGGCACTTCCAGTGGGACCTGAAGACGGTGGATTTGAAATGCCATACGAGCTTCTTCATGGCCGAGCTGGTTTTCTTTATGCTGCACTTTTCATTAACAAATATCTTGGGTCAGGCACTGTGCCTGCTAGTGTGCTGGATCCCATTGTAGATGCAGTTTTCACTGGAGGTCGGGCCGGGTCTTCTGACAACATGGACCGTCCATTAATGTACAGGTGGCATGGAACAAGGTATTTGGGAGCTGCTCAGGGTGTAGCTGGAATACTGCATGTCTTGCTTCATTTTAAGCTTAAGATGGAAGATCAAAATGATGTGAAGGAAACAATTAGGTACTTGATAAGAAGTAGATATGGACATAGCGGGAACTACCCTTCAAGTGAAGGCAGTAAGAAGGATCTTTTAGTGCAATGGTCTCATGGAGCAGGTGGCATTGCCCTCATGCTTTGCAAGGCCGCTCAGGTAATGTTAGTATAAAAATAGTGTCGTGTATTTTAGAAGTGATTCAAACAACAATATGCGTTTCAGGTTTTTCCTAGCGAGCTTGAGTTCAGAACTGCTGCTATAGAAGCTGGTGAAGTTGTATGGAACCGAGGGTTAAACCATAAGATTGGGCTCTCAGATGGAGTGTCAGGCAATGCTTATGTGTTTCTTTCACTGTATCGGTTGACGAAGGAGCAAATTTATGTAGAAAGAGCCAAAGCTTTCAGCGAGTTTCTGTACCGTAATGCTGATGGACTGGTTGCCTGCAATCAGATTACGAATGATGCAGAATGCGCGCATTCACTGCATTCGTATTCTCTGTTTGAGGGTTTAGCCGGGGTTGCTTGCTTATGGTTTGATTTGGCTTGTCCTTCAAATGCCTGCTTTCCTGGGTTTGAAATTTGAATTTTATATAAGAATGTGAAGTGAATACACTCTTTATCTTTTACTTATTCTCTCTCTTTTTCTTTGGAGAATACAAGTAATTTTGTATGCGTTAGGATTGTGTGCGTAAAAATCTGGTGTTTAAGGTTTTATTGCAGTAAATTTGTAAGATATATCAGATTCTAAAACAAGTAAACCAGAAAAACTGATTTTTCCCATTAGTTGGTAAACAACAAGAAGCGATTCAAATTCACAAGTAATAAGCGATCAGATTCACAGTAAGAAATATCCGTCACACAGTCCATATCTACATTATCGACGCACAATAATTATTTCAAACCAATAATCCGGAACATACAAAAAGGTAACCTCTCTTTGGTTGCAGCAATTCTGAAAGGCCCGGAAATTATGCCAGGGATTAAGCCCATCTTGACCGCTGAATAATACAGCTCCCTTTGAATTCAGCCTTTGGATTCCAATTCGCACATTACGCATTTCTTACATTTCGGACCTTGTTGCAGCTTTTCTTGGGTTGAGGCGGAGCACACGGTACAACATTAGTTGCATTAAATACCGTTAATGAACTGTTGTCTATTGTTCTCGAATCTATTATCTATAATAGAAAACAGAAAACTCGTCTTGGGTTGGGTTGAGGTGGCCAATATGAAACTGGTCTGTTTTACCGTCTTTTCCATTTAAATACCCTCTCCTTTTTTTTCTTTTTTCCTTTTAACCGCTCCCCACCCCCACGTTTTTTGCTATTTCTCCCCTCCTGCAATTTCTCCACTCCTCTCTTACTTTTAATTCCACCCTACAATTATATTCCTGCTTTGACGATCCTCTCATAAATTTCAATTCTCCCTAGCTTTTTCTACGCCAACATTGCCCATCTTATTATAAACTTTTACTTCTTCCTAGCCTCTCCTACGCCAACATCCCTCTCCTGTTTACTGCATCTTGTTCTGATGCTCCTCCAACTAGAACCTGATTCTTGGTAATTATATTTATCCCGATCAATTGATATAAGCTTAACTTATTATTTTAAGATATGTATCCAATTTATAATCGATAAAAAAAATTCTAGGTGGTGCAATGATATGGGAATGAGAAAGTTTCAGGTATTAATAAAAAGGACAACTATGAACTGAAGCTTTTTTAGGAATTCCCGAACAACCCCTGTATTTAAAATTGGATAGTGACTTTTAGTGGCTATGTTTGATATTTTATTTGCCCACTTACCCACGTTGGTCTATTCTTTACTACTCTCATCTTCTACCTTTCGTCGTCGTCGGGGCTGACCCAAGGTTATATTGGACCATGGGCAAAGTTTGAATTTGAACCCTTCATTTATAAGCAACCCTCAAAGCTTCATTGAAAAGTAATAAAATTACAAAACTCATCTCAATGTTCGTGTTCATTTTTGCAGCACAGTCACCCTGCTGAATATTTCTCTACATATGTTCTTCTATTCATATGCTACCCAATTCGTGCACTAAATTCTGACGTATAGATGACTATGGTAAGGGAATGTCGCAAGCATGATATGTTACAAATAAGAAGATAAAAAAAACTATTTCCTTAATTCCTACTATCTGTTTATATATTCATATAAAGTTAAAAATACTAGGAGGAGATGCTACCAAAATTTATCGCACAGTTGTTCCAGAAAACATGAAGTTGTTTAATGAAATTCAAGAGTTAAAAAGGATTTATATACATCTTCCTTAGTAGTGTTTCTCCTTAAGTTCAGCTTTGTTTATGTAAAAATATAGTAACCCCGGATTGTTTTACATTTAGATTATCAGGCAATATTAGAATATACTGTTGTAGAAGGGCATTTCTTTGCTGGAGAAAACAAAAGGATAACCGCCCACCATTTATTACATTATGGAGGCTACAAACTTTTGCCATATCCATCAAGAGAGGAAAAATATGGAAACCGTCTATTCAAATTTAACAAGGTATTTACATAATGTCATGACCCACTTTTCCGTACAATTCGAACTAACACTTTACCACACTTGTCTAGTCCAAATTGAACAGAAAGGCGGATAGTAAGAAAAAGAAAGTGAAAAGAAGATAGAAAGAAAACTAAACAACACAGAATCTCACAGCGGAAATAAATGATCTATAATATAGAACAAATCTTTACATAAACAAAACTGTAATTAATATATATACAGAGATCAATCAGAGTATACTAACCTATTCAGCACGGACAATTATAACACCTGTCCTTACAATTGCTGATAAACACAACTAAAATACAACGAAAATATAAATCATCTACGTGAATACGTCACTGACCTCCAGCTCCTCTCCTGAAGTTCCAATCCTTCTGTTAAACCTGAAAATATGCTCGGTCTGACCCGAGCATATAGGAAAAACCACGCCTGGGTCAGTCTGGTAAAACCAGCATGAGAATTTAAAACACAGGGAATTTTATTCATTTTAACATTTCAAAATCCTTTTAAAATCAAAGGTATCCCGTAAGACCACGACACACATAAACACGACGAGTTTTTCCCTTACGGTAACCAAAACCCTTTTTACAGAAAATCCAGTGATATTATAATAGTGTCTAGAGGTCAAAGTAAAATATAGAAATAGCTGAAATGCTTGCATCTCACATTTCAACATAGTTGGACACAATCAAAACCATACGGCGCTTATTGGAGAATGGATTCCATACAATGACTAGGCACTGGGGTACCACCTATCACAGTATACGTCAAGAAAAATGTACCGAGGACCTCGCCGGGATCCCCTACAACACAAGACCGGTTCTACCCCTAACCTGGATAATACTGAATATGCTATCACCCCGGGTGTTCCCATCCTTACCTAGTTCTTCTGTGCGCCGTAGTAATAATATCCGAGGGTATCTAGAAAGGTGATAACATACCCTAATTGGGTGAGACCCACTTAGCCTTGCTACATCTTCCCTGATTTTCAGTCATTCCGATTGATGAGGCTTGAAACTACGATTAACTTTTTAAGGAATTTACACTTAGAATGCTCATTGTCCTCCAATGACAATGTACTGATAGCATTCATCCATACAAGTCCGTTCTGGGTCTAAACGAAACCGAAGGCATAATTCCTACTACATCCGTTTTGGAATCATCATCGATTAGCCCTTGCACTTCAATGCTCCATCTTCGATTTCATGCTCTTGTCTTCATTTCGAAAACGTATTTGTTGGATCGAAGTGGTTTTTGAATAACTTATCCGATCCCGGTCTATTCGAAACAACATTCGATATTTCCGGTAAACTTAACCCCGGTTCTTTAGGAAATAAACAGATGAAAATAAGATCGGAGATCATCTCCTAACCATTAGTGGACGAATTTCCTTAAAATCGTCCTAGAAGAACGAAACGAGTTTATACGTACAGTATAGCACATCGAACGGTAACTGTACCCTATAATTCCCGTGTTTCTCCTAGATATTTCCAAAGTTACGTTTTGGTCCAGATTTGATAGTCGGTTATTTAACTATCAAATAAACAATCATCCAATCAAAGATTCCATTTTTCCACTGAAATCACTGATCCTTATTTAATTCAAGTTTCAATAAATTAAATCTCATTATCAAAAAGTATATACTTATCTTACAAGAATAAGTATATTCACAAACCATTTCCTTCAATAATATTTGAAAACCCTTTTAAATAAATACGGAAAGTACTCTACAATATCAACCATGGATTCACAACTCGATGATTACGTCTCTATCTCAGATAAATCCAAACTTAACTGCAGGCAGTCTCTGCCTCCGATTACGCCATGAAAGTATACCATTACTTTTCGAATACTAAATTTAATAAATATCTCAATATAATACTTATGAAGTTTCTATATAATTTTTCCAAGTTTAATTTAGGAAAAATACTCTTTTATAACATTTTACTATATAATATAATACTTTTAAAAATAATTAATATTAAAAAAATTATCTTTGAATTAATAATAATATCTTAATACTGATTTATTCTTAAGTAATAATTAACCTTAGTCAAATCATTATAAATAACTTTAATTAATAATTTATATGCTTTTAAACAATTAGAATAATTAAATAACTTTTGAAACAATAATTAAATAGTTTTTAAGAATAATAAAATAATTAGCTTTAAATCATTTTCCAATAATCATTAATTATCTTTAAAATATCAGTAATAAATAAAAATATTCTTTTACTTTGATTCCAAAATCAACTTCCAAATTGGAAAGGAGGCTTATTAATTTCAATGGTACTTAATCAAATTACCATTCGTTCCATAACAATCCAGAATAACAGATACATATATACACATCAATCTATTTTTAACAATTAATTCAACATCATATTGCCCAATATAATCAGGATAGTAAATAGATGTCCATACAAATAAAATAGCAGAACAGAGTTTATTTTCTGCTAGTCAATGTCCAAAAGCACATATATTCAGTAATAATGGCAGAACGGTGATTTATTCTGCCAATAGGGGTCCAATTTAATACAATTAGCGGAACGGTGTTTTTATTCCGCTAAACAGATATCAAAACATCGTAATTAATTTAATTAAATTCATCACTATTTTTATCTGGGCAAATAACTTCAATAGACTGGTCATATAAATTTAAATGACGATATTTGTTTTAAATTGGGTGATTAAATTTCTATTCGTTTAAATATACCATAATTTTTCACTTATTCAAACACGGCAACAATTCGTATGACGACGTAGTGTTCGTCGATACGACCCCATCGCAACGAATTTTGCTTCAATCGAAATTCTTGTGCATTGGTTATGACATTTTAAAATTTACAATATATATATAATTTAACATTTTATATTTAAAACTTGACCGTTCTAAAATGCCATAAATTATTACATGGTCAAATCCATCAACAGGCTTCATGACAACGAAGCTCTCGGCGATACGAACCCATTGCAAAAAGTCGCGCATTAATTGGGATTCGTATGCACGAGTTATAGGCTTTCGAAATTTACTAAATATAATTATAAATTAACATTTAATTATAATTATTATCTCCCCTCATATGCTTTGGGCCGAAGCCCAAAATCCTCCTACCAAAAAACCCGTCCCCCTCTTTCTCTCTTCTTCTCCCATGTCTTTTCTTTTCCAATGCCAGTTCAAAATTTCTTTCTTCCTTTATTTTATTTGTCTTTTTTTCTTAAATAAACATTTATTTACTCTTTTTTTCATTTGTTTTGGGCCAAAGCCCAACCCATTTCCCAAAAGAAAGAACCTATTCCCTTCTTTCTTTCTCCCTTCTTACTCTCCCATTTTCACACTCTAGGTTCCAAACAATCGTGCACGCCAAAGTGCACGCGTGCACGTGCACAACTGCCAGGGCCACCATTCCACCCACCAGACCCACTCGCATGCATGCCCTCCCACACTCGACCATCTCCAAACCAAAGTTCCACCGCCGATCATCGCTAGCCAAAATCGACATAAGAGCCAAGCACAGTTTTCGAATCAACGCCAACTTCAACCACGCCCCACCGCAATACCAACTTTTAGAACATACCGCCACCACCACCGATGGGACCGTCTACCTCCATGCCACCTTCCAGTAGCCATCGGTCGACTCCGATGACCCCAAGTCCACGCGGCGTCGTGACGACTGAAACCCAATCCAACTTTCCGTTAAACCCTAAAATTGATACGCCACATCAATCCAAAGCCAATTTCAAAAATGCACCACGGTGGATCTCTTCCCCATGCCTACATGCTCCTCCTAGGCCGGGCCGTACCGCCTATCGACCACCACGTCGTCGGAATTTATTTTTTTAACAAAAATTGATCATCTCTAAATTACTCACAACATAGACCATTAAAATTCATAAAACTTTCATCAAAAATCCTATCTTCACATAACGATCATAATTATATACATGAATCACTGTTTTAAAAATGTTGAAATTTGCCAAAACTTGGTTTACTTACTATAAATTTGATAATTCACACTATATATATGATGAACAAGCTTCGAACTATTTTTAAAGTAATCTATGCTAAAAACAGACGACTTACTAGTTTACATCATCTTCAAATTTGAATTAGATTTGGAGATAGGGATTTTTAAAAAATTGAACATGTATATATTTTTCACTGTTAAATATAACAGAGCAATGTCAAACGCTTCCATGTTTTAAAATCCTGACCTTCCACATTGATAAGAGCCTTTGAAATCTTTGAAAACTTTCCAGTTGCACTTAATTTATGATCTGAAACTTGAATCCTTGCCTTGTTTTTGGATTTGGAAGAGAATGCTTCCTTTTTCTTTTTACTGTGTTAGTTTACAAAGCTTTGTTTTTACAGTGTATTTTTGTTTTACAGGCTTTTGAAAAATGAAGCATACATCCTCAACCATACCTATATATATATATATATATATATATATATATATATATACTTGCTCATATAAACGCAATGATGTATTTGGGTACAAGGTTTTTGCGTGATGGATTGAAATGATTTGGTGGCCTTTGAGGTGAAATCTTTGATGGCTGAAATGAAGTATAAAGTTTGAGATGATATGAAGTTTTTAGTTTTCACATTTATTGTTTGATTGACCAGAAAAGCTTATACATATATATAATTTCACTTTTACTTGTTTACTTGACTAGGCAAATGTTTTTTTTTACTTGGTTAACTTTTGATTGTTTTCTCTTTCTATTTACTTAGTTAAATTTTCTTTTGATTTTAAAACTCAAGGCATTACAAGTCTTCATATTTATATGTATATATTTCTATTAATATATATAACTCAAGGCATTTCAAGTCTTGCCAATCCATTTTTAATAAAATAACCTTTATGTTTTACATTCTTTTTTTTATTTTAAAAAAAAACATAATTCAAAGTAAATGACAATTTTGCTACACTATCTTTATAAAAATAACATTTTTACTAAAACATGATTTTGTAAAAGATTTCTTATTAAAATGATTTTATTTAAGAGGTTTTTAGACTCAAGGAAAAAGTTAGAGAAAAATTTAGTTTCAAAGACAAGAAGTTTGTTTTTTAGGCCGAAAGACACTTTTTATTGTAAATCACAGAATGATACTTGTAACTATCATTTTCAGTTTATACTAATAAAGTGTCCTTCAGACAAAAGAACAAACTTGTTGTCCCTGAGGCTAAATTTTTTTGCAACTTCTTCCTTGTGCCTATTTACCTGTTTATTTAATTTCCCTTTCATTCCCATCATATTATACTTCGAATATATTTCCTTTTAAAATGGTTTTATAATTCTTCTCATATCTATCATCGTATATTTTCATATGTATATTTTCTTATATATTTACTTCTTTCATTTTTCAATATATTTTTTTTGAAAATGGGTAATGAATTTATTAAGGCATTTCAGCCCAAAATGTTAGCCCAATCAGGCTCAGTACAAAGAACAGACAAAATTAAAACAACTGAACCCTTTCCATATTTAGACAACTATTTCTACTTCCTGAAGCAACCAGCTCGAAGTCATGGCGGCCGATAGCTCGTACTTGGGATTCTTGTCAATGGAAGGTTCAGATCCACTCCTACAGTTCGAGTTGCATCTTGTTTCATTCTGGTAAGAGGATAATTCTTGATTCTCTTTAGATTTAGCTGTATGTCTCCAATCGCTAGTTTATTGACATCAAGATGGGATCTTTGTTTGCTTTGAAAAATTCTATGATTCCTTTCTTTCCAAATGTTCCACACAACTACAATGATGGCAATTTTGCTCAATTTGGATTCCAGGTTTTTGCACTGACCTCGCTGAATCAGATAATTGATTTGTTCTTCTAGGTTATTTGAGTGAGGTTGAGAGTTTAAGATATTATTACATGTGTTCCACACCAGTTTCGAGTAATAGCATTCAAAAAAAAGATGTTCATGAGTTTCTGTGTTCTGATTGCATAAGATGCATATAGTTTCATTTGTTATTCCCCATTTCGATAGCCTATCTCTGGTAGGTAATCTTCTCAATATCGCTTTGTAAGCAGTGAAGGCCATTTTCAGATTATTAGCATGATCCTAAATAATTTTACTCCATGCAACTTTACTGTCTTTTTGTTTGATTTCATTCCAAGTAGATTTAGTGGTAAACTCGTTTCCAGTAGGCTTCCATACCCATATATCAGTCTCTATGCCATTATAGATAGGCATAAATTGAATTGCTTCTTTTTTATCTTGATTTATTGGCAAGGAAGAGCAATTCCACCTATTATTATTAATCACATCTTGGACTCTTTTATCCGGGCAGCCGAAGTCAGAGAATGTGTTGAGTCCCAAAATATCAATCAAAGATTCTCCTTGGATCCAAGGGTCTCTCCATAGATCGGTTTCCTTTCCTGTAGCTATTTCACGAGTACAAAAAGTAGCTAAGGTCTTTCTAGCCTTCATAATTGCCTTCTAATTGGCTGATGAATTATTGTCTATAGACATTTGCCAAAAGTTACCTTTAATGTACCTTTGCCTCATCCACTTACCCCATAGACCTTTGCCATTAATAATTCTCTATGCTTGTTTCAGAGTGTAAACTGTTCTCATATCTTTGAGTCTTTTAAGTCCCACACCTCCTTCTTCTTTGGGTCTGCATAGTTTATCATATTTGATCTTATGCAAACCACCCTTCAATATGAAGTCTGCATAAACTTTTTCAATTTTTTTGGATTGAGGCATCAGGCAATTGAAAGGTTTGCAGCCAGAAGTTAATGTTAGAGTATATGACAGTGTGCACCAATTCAATACGACCTGCAAGATACAACAATTTGGAACTCCAACCCTACAGTCTATCTCTAATAGAGGATATGAGGACTGCACATTCTCTATCGGTAATTTGGTTTGAAGATAATGGAATACCTAAGTATTTTACTGGCAGATTTCCTTCCTTCACATTTAAGCTATCCAACACCTCTGTTTTCCTGATACATGTTTTATTAAAGTAGCATTTGGTTTTCTGTTCATTCAGTTTTAGACCAGTGTATTTTTCTAAGATACTGAATATGTCTTTAATTGCTTTTGCTGATTCAAGGCTGGATTTTATACAGATGAGCAAGTCATATGCATAAAGTAAATGACTCACTATAGGCTGGAAGTTATAAATAGACTGTATAATCTTGTGATGTGTAGCTAACTCCATTTGTAGTGAAAAGTATTCCATGGCAATTACGAACAAGTAAGGGGATAGTGGATCACCGTGCCGGATGCCTCTATTGGATCCTATGAAACCTTTTGGTATGCCATTGATTAGGATAAAGAAGGTAGGTGTAGCTATGCATTCTTTTATAAGGCTCACAAATTTTGTTAGAAATCCCATAGCAATGAGCATATGAATAATAAAGTGTCTATTGATTTTATCATATGCTTTGTGAAGGTCAACCTTTAGACATAATTTATCTGTTCCTAGTTTATTAAAATTCCTAACTAGCTCATGTGCCATAAGCGAATTTTCGGAGATGTTTCTACCCTTAATGAAAGCACTTTGACACTCATAAATGAGATCGGGTAAGATAATCTTCATTTTATTACACAAGATCTTGCTTAGAATTTTGTATATCACGTTGCAACAAGCAATAGGACGATAATCCTCAATTCTTGATGGATTATCTGTTTTAGGGATTAAACAGATGAATGTGTGATTAATTTCTTTAACAAACTTTCCACTTTGAAAAATATCTTGCATAGCTGATATAATATGCTCTTTCAGGTCAGTCCAGTGGAGAATGTAGAATTTGGAGCTGAGTCCGTCGGGTCCTGGACTGGAGTCGACATGGATGGAGTTGAGAGCTTCCAGGACTTCAGCCTCAGTGATTTTCCTGGTCAGCATCCTTCTGCTCTTGGAATTCACCTGTCTCCTACATTGAATACTTGGTAAGTTGGAACAAACTTCCCCATTAAACATGTCATTATAATATTTAATTACCTGCTCCTCAATAACTACTGCATTGTTTGTTAAGTTTCCTTCTTGGTTAATTAGATGAAAATTGTTATTTTTATTGCTGCGAATTGCCATTTTAGCATAAAAGAATTTAGTACATTCATCCCCTTCAGTTATCCATTTCTCCTTAGCTTTGTGTTTGAGTTCGGCAGCTTTAATTCTGAGAGCTTCTTTTAATTTATTCTGACTATGATAGTAATTACACCATGTGTCATCTATGTCTATTCCATTGTCTATCATATCCAGGAGTTCTTCACATTGTTTCTGCAGGTTGGAAATTTGGTCTCCTTCCTTGGGTCTGCATTAGGGGTGGGCATAAACCGCACTGCTATATGGAAACCGCCTGCACCAAACCGTAAAAATGGTGCGGAAACCCGCACCGAATCTTCTAACCAAAGCAAATACCCTAAACCGGACCGACCCACATCAATATGGTTCGGTTGTGGTTTGGACGATTGAATCAACCATATTAAACCGGACCGAACCGAATATTTACACTAGTAATCTTATGATAAAAATATAAGCAACTCCTATCTTATTTTAGATTCTAACAATGTATATTCAATTTTTAACGTATGTTATTATATTAATAATATTCGTTGTCATAAAGGAAGAAGTTATAGTTTTGGTATAATATTTTTCATATCATTTTTTTGGATAAATGCTAATTATAATCTTATTCTAGCCATTTTCTTTGATGATTATGCATTGGTTAATGTTGATGTTTGGTTAATCTACGAAAAAATTCTCCCTCGTAGCTAAATGTCAAATTGAAATATTCATACAGTTAAGAACTAATCTTTCATTTCAGTATAACATTGTGTGTTTTAACCTTTAGGTGTAAAAGCTTCACACAGTTGCCTTCGTAAATTGATTGTTGATTGAAGTAATTCTCTTATTTCATATCTAATATGGGTTCAAACCAGACCGAAACCGAACCGTATTATATTCAAACCGAACCGTTTAAAAGATTAGTATAATGGTTTGTATTTTTGATTAACCGTTTGATGCGGTGCGGAAGCGGTTTGGACTTCAAACCGCACCAAACCGACCCGCGCCCACCCCTAGTCTGCATCTGTTCCAATTCTTAATGTCACTTTTTGCTTTTTTGATAATTTGGAGTAGTTTGTAGCACTGAGATCCCTCAACCCTAGGGAAATTATTGAAGTTAATAGCCTCTTTGTAACCCTCTATTTCATGCCAATGATTGCCATATCTAAAAGGTTTGCCTTTGTTGTCTACTAATTCTACAAGGATGGGGCAATGATCACTAGTGGATGGGGGAAGAATGTTGGCCCTGATGTTAGAAAATAGAGTAATACATTTCACATTAACCAGTACTCTATCTAGTCTACATGACATTTTCTTATTTTCTCCACTTCTCCATGTATATTTCAGGCCACTGTGGATGGGTTCAAGCAATCCTGCTTCTATGGTGCAATTATTGAATTCCTCTAATTAGGAGACTCTCATGGTAAGACCACCTTTCTTCTCCTCTGTTTTGAGCACAGAGTTGAAATCCCCAAGCACAATCCAGGGATTGATAATAGTTTTACTTATATCTTTAATGGATTGCCATAAGTAAGTTCTTTGAGAGGCCAAATTACTAGCATAGACAAAGCTCAGAGTCAAGTTAAGGCCACCCACATTTGAAGCATCAACAGTTATGTGTTGATCATTCTTGTTCTGTAGACTGATTCTACAATTTTGCTTATTCCAAAATAATAGAATACGACCTTTGCCTCCTACATCATTATTATGAATGAAGTTCCATTCATCTTCCAAAGAGTCAGTAAATAAGGTTAAGTTTTCAGTATTGAATTTATTCTCTAAAATGCTTATGATAGAAGGAGAATATGCTCTCCTAAGATTTAAGAGATCTAAACGCCTAATATCGTTGTTTAGACCTCTTACATTCCAACTAATTATAGACATTTGAAGATTGAAGGTCTGCTCCTCAGTTTCATAGGAGAGACCTCACGATTAATTTTCGTCTTACCTTTAGCCTCTAGATTATTAAATTGTTTAGTATACTCCAGATCAGTTTAGTATACTCCAGTTCATTTTTCAATATATATATATATATATATATTCTTTTCAATAACTTTATTTATTTAGTTCATATATATATATATATTACTTACCATTACATATATTGTTTTTAACATACTATTTTTATTTAGTTTATACATATTTTACATTTCTTCTTAACTAATATGTGTGTGTGTGTAAGAAAAATCCAATTTTAAGCTCTCTCTATTTATAATACATTATATTTTCCATAAGTCATATCATTTATATTTACAATATATTCTTTTCCTTTTATTTTCACTACATATATTATTTTTAATATACCATTTATATTTGTCTAAAAATATTACAGATATACTTTTACATTCTTCTCTCTTAAACTAACATGTATATACATAAAAAAAATACAATTTTAAACTCTTCTATTTATAATACACTATATTGTTCATAAGCCAAAATCATTTCTATTTATAATATATTCTTTCTTATTCATCTATATTTATTTGCTATGAATTTGTTTCCAAATTATATATATAAATTCTGTTGTTCGGAATATATATATATATATATATATATAAGAAATTCCAATTAAATCAATTTCCTATTTTATAAATAAAAATCTGGAAATTCAAAATATTATCTTAGTTTTAAAACTATTTATTATTACTAATTATCATTTATCGGCGATTTATTTTGATTAAAAATATTGTATTATTGAATATTAAAAATTAATATTCAAACCTAAGATGATAAAAATTCTGGGTCGTTACACATAAGCTGCTACTAAGATATCTTTACACTTATGCGCAATTCAAGGTGACCAATGTCTTTTACTTTGATTGTATGAGGTTCTAAAAATACCTTTGGCCATATATTATGACGTGCTACAGTAATGTTAAAAACATTGCCCTTCCACTTTTTCTTTTCTATTTATATACCTCATATTATTATATTTTGACTTCGTTATGAACCAGACGGGGCAAAGTTCCTCATCCCAAAGGGATTGGGTAGTTAACTACTGTGTATAAATGACCTTTTTAACCATATCAAGTATATGATGTTAGTTTTTAGATGATTTCAATTCATAAAAGTACCTGATCTCCTTCCAAGTGATACATCAAAAAAGCAATATCCTTTTAGTATACATAATTCTATTGTTTGGAGCTCTCATATGGATTTGATAGCACTAAATCTGAAATTATTTTGTTTGTATTAACACTCAGACTCTTGAAATTTGGAATGCTTCTCAACCTAATGAACTTGCAATTCCTAATGTAGGCACGAGAACTGTTAATTCAACGGTGGAGATGAGAGTTTGGAGTCGCAGCTCAATGTCAGTGGTAGTACTAACTTATTAATCACTACACCATAACAGCCATTTTGTAACACTTATTTTTTTAGTTGCCAACACTTATTTGCGTTGTAAATTAATCACAACAATAAGCGTTGCTAAGCAGAAAATGTGTGACCGAAAATACACATTTACAAATTTTTTATTGCTAACATATATTTGTGTTGCAAAATGTGGTCAAACTGAAATTATCTGCAATGTATTGGGTAAAATAGTAAATAAGCACCCTTCGTTATCCGTAGCCCTAATCCCCCAACTTCTCAATGCTTTTTCATTTTAGCTGCCACTAAAAAAAAGAAATTTTCGACCTGTAGGCGATTCGATTTCGAACTCTCGATTTCTGACAAATCGGCCTCGAATCAGGCGATTCGATTTCAGCCACGACTTCGCAATCCGATCCTTCCAATAATAAGAGGAAGCTTGATGATGTAGAAGTTGAAGAACTGGGTGCGAAGAATGGCGAGACTAAAGTGAAGGTCGATGAGAAGGATGGCGCTAAGAGACAACGTCTTGATGAATCCGGTAACTTTTTTGTTGTTCTTTTATAAATGCGTGGCTGTATTGATAATATTATGGATTGATTTGAAAGCATAATTTATGAATCTTTTATTTGTATCGCTTTGCTCAGGTGGGGATAGAGTCGAAATAGTTAAGAAAGATGACGCTCTATTAGAAGTAAATGATCAAAACAAATCTGCAGAATATATCGAACCTGGGCATATGGAAACTAACCAAAACTCAGCCGAAATTTATGAGCAAAGTCTTAATACATCTAGAGAGACAATGAGAAAAATTCAAGTTCCTAACAACAAGGTTCTTCATTCTATTTTTTTCGATATTTCTTGTATGCATATTTGATTGAAATTTTAATATGTAATATATTTAATTATAAATTTATATAGTCTGAAACTTGCCATATAAAAACGAGGGCGATTTTTTTCTCCATGCCAGATACAGATTTTATCAAGCCTAAGTAATACTAGTTTACAACCAAAAAATTTGCACTTTCTCACACTTTCAACGTATGTTTCTTGCAGACATTCTGTTGATATCTTTTTAACCTGATAATTTGATATATTTTTCTCATGTAAAATCCATATGGCTAATTTTACTCACATTTCTCCAGTTTCCAAATCCGACTCATAGTTTGTATAGTTTACAATCTAAACGAAATTTCATCGTCTTGAACCAAGATAACCTCCATGCTAACGTTGAACAAAAATGAGTAGATTCTTCGAGCAATTGAATTGAACATTCAAATTTGAATTGAACGTTCAAATTCGATTTGAACATTAAAATTGAATCAAATCCGCAATTCAATTCGATGAGGAAAGAATAGCAGCTACCGATCTAGATTTCCAGGAGCACATACAAGCATGAAAAGGGATGCTATGAAAACTAATTTTGTTGCATGGGAACATTAAAATTAAATAAAAGAAATTGATGAAGCCACCACAACGTTATGATTTTAATATACTTGTTTGATAAAAATAAAGAAGAACAGTAATTTATTATGATGTGGTGCCTTTGGTGTTTTAGCATGCCATAAATTCTACACATTCATGTAAATGTCTTTATACTTCACCACATATGATAGAGAAGTGTATAGATATGCTGAGTTGAACTGTAAGAAACAGAGGGTACTAACGAAAGTGTGAAAAGTTCATATTTTTAGCTTCGCTTCTTAAATACAACACGTTATAACTTATAAGCATGATATCTTTGGTAGATATTTACTTATTTATTTTATATACTTATTAAATTTACTCCACGTTATAAGCATGAATAGAATATGAGCAAAGATGTAATATTCCTATATTTTAGTATATTGTCCGTGTTTACTTATTTTATACCATGATCAGAGAATTAAGCAGTTCCCAACTAGTAATCTTATATTTCTTAGTCACCTGTGAATTCAACTCTATAATTTGAATGTAAATGAACAACCAGTGAAGTTTTGACCAAAGATTTTCACATGTTATTATCCTCTACTCCATGACCTACAGTTGCCCCAAATATTATCCTTTTTAAGGAATATGAAATTTGACCATATCATCTTCAATTTTCTTCATGTTGGCCATAGTCACTTCCTTGGTGAAACAAGTACAATATTGATCAGGTACCTTAAAAAAATATTCTTAATTAGATTCTCATAAGCTATTCAGTTTTCACATGCTACATTGCTGCTAATTTTTCAGGAGACACAAGGAACTGATGAAGGCTTTATTTGCAAGTGCCAAGTGTATTGTTTCTGAAAAGGGTGAAGTCCATGAGGAAAGGTGAAGACATTAGTGTGATTTAATGGAATATACAGTGGCATAATTATGGCAAGGATTATTATATTAATTTCCTTTTGTTTTTCTTTTCATATAGATCGACTGTGCAGGTTTTAAGCTTCACCTTTATGCAAATCAGTATCGTTATATTTTATATCTACTTATCAGAGCATAAATTAAAACTAGTCCCAGTTTAGTGCTTTTGGGTGACCTTAATTACAGATGTCAAAGGAAATAAGGGAACTACGTTTAATTACACATAATGAAATGTGCAATACACTACACCATAACATCCATTTTGTAACATCCAGTTTAGTGCTTCTACGATTCTATTGAAGTTATGAACCTCTAGTAAATTGATCGTAGTTTGTCTTTTTTTCAAGCAGTAATGCTTCTACGATTCTATTTTTTTTGGTTACTTGAATTGAAAATTGCGGTGTCCTGCTTTTATTTTTAGAGTAAAGGTTTACACACACACGTCAAAATGTTATATTAATTATGTGTTGTCAACTTTGATCTTTCTTGTAGGTAGTAGCAAATCCAGAAGCAGATATTTCACGAACAACGGTTTGAAAGGCTGGACATAAAAGAAAATCATGAGAAATACTACCATGTGCCGTGGAAAAATATGTAAGTGTCAGTTTAAAACAAATTTCAACTTATTCCATTGTGTGTTTAGTTTAAATTTGAACTAAACAAATGAAAATTAGGAACAATTTAAAAAGGAACATTGTTCCTAACTTTCTAAGTAGTCTGTCAATAAAAGAACTAGCCTTTCAAACCTTTTATGTTGTTAGAATTGAAACAGCAAGATGTGGTGAATAAAAGGTTTCTCCATAAAAAAGTCAGAGGTATTGAACTGAATAGAAACCATATAAATACCATGTACTTTATGCATATGTACATACAATAGGAATATGATTCCCTGTTACATTGTCCCCATACTTGGATTCATAGGCGTTATGCTGTAACATAGATAATTCATAATGCTATAACAAGGACGTCTTTTTTTCTCTATGTACAAATAATATTTGAAGTACAGGTATTGTGCTAAAAGATACAAGACTAGAATATCAAACAGAACTAGATTAATACCTTCCTGAAGCCTCGCATTACAGTCAAAAAACAGTTATCCGAAGAAAAAATGAAGTAAAAAATGAACAAAATGCTACTAGCTAATTAGTCCTCAGAAATTGAGCCCAGTTACATTATTAATTATCAACTTAATTTAATGTTCAATTTAATTTTTATAAAGGAACTGCAAATTCAATTTAACGTGATATTAAATGCAGACACTTCTAGAGGAAGCGGAAAAAAAGAGGAAGTTGGATGATAGTTCTAAGGATGGAGTCGAAGATCTTGAAGATGACCCAATTGCGGAAGTTTTTGGTTCCGACACGAAGAAAAATGTATTGAATTAACCAACTTAATTATGTATTGTACTTGTTATGAAGTAGTTGATTATGTATTGAATTAACCAACTTAATTATGTATTGTACTTGTTATGAAGTAGTTGACATTGTTATGAAGTAGTTGACTATGAAATTTATGTTGTTATTTGATCATGAATATTGTAAATTTTGGGTTCCTATTGAATGTAGTATAATAATGCATATCATGTTAGTTATTAATTGTTTATTAATGTTAAAATAATTGACTATATTGAGAATGAAAATATTTCAACGTTATAAGCGTTGGCAATTAAAATTTACCAATGCTTATAAGCGTCAGCATAGAAAATTAAACAATGTTGGATGGTTAATTTGTCAACGTTTATAAACGTTGCTAAATAATATACACCAACGTTTATAAGCGTTGGCGAATACAACCTTCCAACGCTTATAAGCGTTGGGAAACTGAACTCCCCAACGTTTATAAGCGTTGGCAATAAATTGCGACGCCCCTACAGCGACGCTAATAAGCGTTGCTGAAACTGTTTGCGATAGTTATACTCGTTGGGAATCACCTGTTTTGGTGTAGTGAATGGTGAGTTAATGCATCATCCATCGACAGCAACTATCGCCGATCCTGCCAGCACTTGTCACCAGTATCCAAATTTAGCTAAGGCAGCAATAGTCAAGCCAAAGAAAAGGGAGTGAATATGGAAGCAGAACGGAAATTAGTAGAGCACAGATGATTATTAAGGGATTCAAAGTAGCAGTTTTCTACTTTTCATCAGCGTCATAGTACAAGGTTGGAATATAAACTTAAGTGTATAGAGTGGAACATGTAAACTGATTTGTCTCTAATTAATCCAACATTGATTATGTGATAAAAATTGTAACTATTCGGTTTTGTGTATATTTTCCATTATACATATTAATGTTTACTTGCAAAAATATGTACCAATACACAATTAGAAGTGTAGACTGATACATGCAAATTGATAAATTATATACTATGGAAGGTCAAATAGTAATTTCTGTTTATACCGGGACATCATATGAATTCGACAGTGATTTTGAACCGTGACTACAAGTCAATGTGAAAATGATGTGAGTATAATGTTTGGTTTCATTCTTTCTCCCTTTTATTGATTATGTGCATATACCCTTTACTTTTGTACTTTTACATTGTTACTTGAACATTGCTTTCAATGGAGTTGTGCTACAAGGGACAAAAGGATGGTAGTTCTTATTTTTATTCTCATTTATCAAACTACTTAAAAAAAATACATTGCTTATTGCTTTCATCTTTAATTATTTAGCAAAATAACTTAGTCTCATTCAATTTTGATAAACGGTTGATTTATGCATGTACATGCATAAAAAATACAACATTATGTACAGATCAAAATTATTTGGTAAGATTTAAAAAACCTCACAAACCATGTTTTTTTAATACAAATTCCCCCTACGCACGTGCGATCCACGTGCTAAAGTACTCGTTATCTATAATAGAAAACAGGAAACTCGTCTTGGTTGGGTTGAGGTGGCCAATATGAAACTGGTCCGTTTTACTGTCTTTTCCATTTAAATACTCTTTTTTTTTTTCTTTTTTTCCTTTTAACCGCTCCCCACCCCTACTTTTTTTGCTGTTTCTCCCCTCCTGCAATTTCTCTACTTCTCTCTTGCTTTTAATTCCACCCTACGATTATATTCCTACTTTGACGATCCTCTCATAAATTTCCATTCTCCCTTGCTTCTTCTATGCCAACATTTCCCACTTTATTATAAACTTTTACTTCTTCCTAGCCTCTTCTATGCCAACATCCCTCTCCTGTTAGCTGCATCTTGTTCTGATGCTCCTCCAAACGATCCACGTGTGAATCATGACCTTGAAACTGCCGCTTTCTTCGTTGTAGGTGAGTTCGTTAACGTCCATTTCCATAGTTGTAAAGTTACTTTTCTCTCATTTTTTCCACTTATGTGCACTGCTTGTAATCTCATAACTGACTATACGGCAAGGTTGGCCCATTTACATATTTTCCCTTCTCCTGCCAACCATATTCATTTTTTGCACATGAACTGTTTGACTGTTTACTTTTTTTCCATTTTCTACCGATAGATGCTTTTTCATATTATGATAATACCTATACAAATGAATTGCCTTCACTTCCATAATTCGATGTTAAAAAATGCATATGCAGTAGTTAATATGGACGGCAGCACGTAAATATGCTTTTCCAGCAGTTTAAAAAATGAACCCATACAATGCTATGCCTACATTAATGTACTGTGCTTGATTTGATACGGTGGTTAATTAGGAATAGATGACCTGTTCAGCATGATAGAGCCTGTCAACTTGCGGTGTTGATCTTCAAGGCTTGCTTTAATTTGAAATATGATAGCTGTTGGCTTTCTATGATAAAATGTTACGCTTATGCTATGACGTCGCAATAGTTTGTGTTCAACAACACTCACTCTGTTGATTTAAGAGCCATTTTATTTTTTCACAGTTAACATGTTTATATTCCCTTTCTCATTGGTTTATCCGACTTAATGAGACTCTAGCTGCTACATCTCCATTGGTACTATTGCGAAGACTGTCGACAAATGTCAAAACAAGATGCTTTATAGTTCGGCGTTACGCTAATCAGTTATCATCTGCCATTGCTTTGATAATTGATTGAATAAACGTATCACCTGCTTTCAAAATACGTTCCCTGGCATAAAATACATCACTTCCTTTCAAAACTGTAATGTTATTCCCAACTTATTACTACCACCACCTGCCCGTGTGCGAAGTACGGATCTCGATGAATTTAGATGACAGTCGTTGTATCTACTAAAATGCAGAGACATAACATCTTATATGACTTTCTTTGCTGATAGTAGAATAGTTAAGGGTCCTACTTCCTGAAGATATTAGAACAGTTGATGGTGTTCTGTATGATAACTTCAAAAATGCCTGCATAGCTCGTGGATTACTAAAAGACGACAATGAGTGGGATGAAGCACGAAACCAGGCAGCTGTATGGGCGTCACCGTCGTCGTTACGTGATATGTTTGCAATGATGCTTATGTTCTACGAGGTATCTAAACCTGAACGGTTATGGGAAAAAGATTGGGAAATGTTATCAGAAGACATAACACGGAGAGAGCAAGAAAAGTTACGTAACGGTACTTCTATGTGCGTTAACCCTGATTTCAAATCTTCTTCAGTTATTGAGATAGACAAAATATTAAGGAGGAGTGGTAAAGTATTACAGAGTTTTGGGCTGTTAGCCTGGAATATATTTTATAAAGTGAGCGGGGTAAAGATAATGCTTTGATAGTTGAGGAAGAAGGGTACGATCCTATGTTATTTCAGGAGGAAATTAGAAACCTATTGCCATGATTAAACATTGATCAAAAAAATGTATTTGATGTTGTTTATACTGCAGTTCGTATGTCGTTGGATGAGTTTTTCTTTGTTTATGGAAGTAGAGCTACCGGAAAAACCTTGTTGTGGAAGACTATAATAGCATGCTTACAAGCTGAGGGGAGGATTGTACTAGCAGTTGCATCATTTGGCATTGCATCCTTACTTCTTCTAGGTGGCATGACTATGCACTTTAAATTCAAAATTCCTATTAATTTAGATGACTCCTCCACACGTGATATTTCAAAGCAGTCTTCTCTTGCTGATCTTTTGCATAAAGCCGATTTAATTATATGGGACGAAGCACCCATGATACATGATAATGCGTTAGACTGTTAGAGGCTTTTGAGAAAAGCATTAGAGATATTGTAGGCACTGACTCAACTGCTTCTAACATAAATATTTTTGGAGGTAAGACTATCTTGCTTGGAGGGGGATTTTAGACAGACATTACCAGTTGTTCCAGAAGGATCTAGACAAATGATTGTGCATTCTGCTATCAATCAATCTTCTTTGTGGAGCCAATGTAAAGTGTTCACATTAACAATCAACATGCGATCGCATTGTGGTAATTTAAGTGAAACCAAATTTGATGGCCTTAACAACTTTTCACAATGGATTCTGGATATAGGCAACGGTAAAATACCCACTTTTCTTTAGCTGATGTTGAAAAGCCTAATTGGATTGCAATCCTTACTAAATATCTTGTATCTTCCAGCGGAAATGTAGTACATGATATAGTTGGTAGCACTTCTTTATCTTTATCTTTACTACTAATAATGATAATTGGATCAACTAAAAATCAACCGTGTCTTTTTGAAATTCCCGAAATGCCCTTTCTCAACCGATTTGCCTTTCCACCGTAAAAAGCCAACTCTTATATCTTACTCACTGCAAAAAAGACGCGACTCTAGATCCAATGCCGTTCCAAATCCCCCGTCTTCCCCATCGGCTCAATTCAATCTGGATTGCTAATTTCATCAACTAATTTCACCAACTGTTATTTGATCTGTAAAATTTAAGTACTTCAATGTTACCGATTTTTTGTTTAGGTTTTCCTTCTAATTTGTAATGTTATTTCATAATAGCAAGGGGAAGAAGGATTTTAGTACGGGAAGGAAGACGGCAGTGATTTCGTTGGTCGTCGATGTGCGGTCAATGATGATAATTCAGTTGTTGTGATGAACCCTGAGACAATGGAAATGCTTCAATCATGGCTATTTGATTTTGTTGAAGGTATCTTTCTCTTCATATTTTTTTTAATAAATATTGATTGGATACTAGGGCCTTTTATTTTGCTTTGATTTACAATTGGGTTGTTGTATTGCGATGCTGATTTTAGATTAGAGTTAGAAATTCAAATCAGGTTATCGCATTGCATATTTTTCCTACTTTTTTTTTCTTTGATTGACATAATAAATACATACTAAATTTCAACTCCTAATTACTTACTAGGAATATGTGATTAATGTAAGCATACACTCTTCATTACATTATCCTAACTGATCAAATTGGTTGAAATGGTAGCACTTTCGCAATTGGTAGTAGCATTTGGTTGAAATCAATGTTTCAGGGATTTCTAAATCCATTATTTGACCTAACACTATTTGTTTAAGAACTTTCTCATTGATTTTTGTTTATTTCTTACCGTATCACATATGTGCCTTCTTTTTCTAACTTCTCTAAAAGTGGCTTACTTTGGTTTTGTTATTAAATGTAACATGCAAGGTACTTTGAGTAAGAGTTTGTTTGGACTTGAAAAGCATATGTCTAAAAGATTTGAAAAATAGTTAATGATGTGTTCTCCCATAAGATGTTAACTTCAAATCCAAACTTTCATGGAGTAATGGATTAAGTCTACAAAATTTTGTTATGTCTAAAAGGTTTGAAAAATGTCTCCAATTATTGATGTGTTCTCCGATGGTTATTTAAAAAAAAATTTGAATTAGATTAGTTTACTAAACCGCCATGTTAGTTTTATAGTGAAAGGATAATAATGGTACAATTAGATACTTTTTGTTCAATTATAAAAAATATATTTGTTCAGATACTATATATATTGGTTTGAAAATCTACAAGGAGACCATAAAATCTAGATGTTCAAGCAGAAAGTGTTATAGGTGTTTCTTTCTATCAAATCATATGTTTCTACATGATTATTCAATGTAGCGATGTATATGTGAACATTGTATTTTTTTCTAATTGAAGCCTGTCTGTTCTTTTAAGAATAAAATAATTATAGCAATGGCATCTAGCTCATTAGAACTTCAAAGCTATCTGTTTTTAACTTCATTTGACACTTCTAATAATGATTTATGTTGCATCTTCCAAGTTGTGATACAATGATGTAATAATGAAAATGACCACTTTAAAAGAATATAAAGCGTCTATTTTAACAAACAGTGTCTGCAACTAAATGTAGTATTGAATATCATAAAAATATTATAAACTAGCTGCTTTGTTTCACATAGTAATACTGTAACTAACAGGAATCAAGTTTGGCGATTTTTTCTTGCTTCCTCTTAGCATGCAACTATCAATTTTTAATGTGAGTTTTTTCTTTCATGTTACTGAAGACCGGCTAATAATTTATATCTTTGTTGTCCAAAAATTAAAAGAAATGATAGTAAACATAGTGTTGTTAATAATAAGACTTTTGTCTTCACAAAGCAATAATTGATATCACAAGATTTTTTATTGAATACCCACCAAAATAGCCCATTGTCCCTTATGTATCATGCACAATTCTAGCACATATTTCAAGTTAAGTTTCAAATACGTATAAAATTTATAAGAATAATTTTGATTTAAATTTAAATCTAAATCTAAAAGTCATCAATCAGAATTTCAGATAATTGCTGATGTTCTTAATTATCAATTACATAATTTACATTGGCTTTCAGCTATATTGTTATCTTAGACTTAACAAGAGTATTAACAAACACAGAGGATTTTTTTTCTATGTTTTGGATTTTGTTTTGTAGTATCACTATCTTAAACCATTTACAGTTACATGTTTCTTGATATGTAGGAATTTTAAAATAAAATTGATGTAAGATAATTAATGGTGAATGAGCAATTAAAATTTCAATTAGCATTATGCAAGTACTGGCTATGCTTCTGTTTTAAGGTGTTCAAGAAGTATTCAATCCTTATGCCTCAATCTTCTCAAATAAATGACAATGTATATGGCTAAATTTTTTAAAATTTTTGTAAGAGGAGGAAGAGCAAAATTTCAATAAGAAACATGATACTCTGTTGGGAAAGAGGCTACCAAGAGTTAAGACCGATGACTATTCAATTAGTATGATGTTATTTTATTGCCATATAGTGCTATTATATTTTTATAATCTGTATATAAATTTTGAACAATTAAGTTCAGCTTTCTTGATCAGCTACAATCCAAATCCCACTCATATTCACTTGATGCAACTATCTATATTTGTTGTATTCATGACCCACTGTATCAAATAATTGGTATGTTCGAGTGCATTTGGCATTTGGATATGGATTTGAGTGCTAAAGCCTCAAAAGATGCGATGATTAAAGATGTATAGTATGCACAGCTTGATTTTTAGAGGAGGATGGTTTTTAATGGTTAGTCTTTATATAATTCTCTTTGTTTTGCTTTCTGTAAATCTAGAAATAACCATTATGCTTCTCCTACTTTTTATCGTATTTATGTATGAGTATTGTAATTATATATATAACTGTAGGTGAAGAGAACAAAATGAATGTGTAATTATGGCTAAAAAATACAAGTGCATAGTGTAAAAATAATAAAAGAGAAATGCACCTTAGTAAATGCCACACAAATATACTTCTTTGGCTTAACTAGGCCAGGCAAATTCCCATACTTTTGTTGTATCACATACTATGAATTACACATGGAAATATAATATCTGTACATATAGTAAAGTATTAACCAAAAAGAAAAGTAGTTGAAGCCTAATTTTCAAATATGATGGCTTATAGCCTTCTAAAGGTAATGTATTTCCAATGTGGCCATAGAGAAAATTGATGACATTGTTACTATGAACTAAATAGCAAGCAGACATTCATTAATTCATGTACAATTTCATTTGTATTCAACATTGATCATGTGTGAAGCGTTCCACATAACCCAAGTAAGCAAATGCAGGTCCATACCCTTTGCTTTATTTCACCTCCAAAGGAAAACATGTGCTTTCAATGATATTTTTTAAGCTGTGGATTCCTCTTTTTCCTTGATTTACACCAAGCCAGATATTGTTATCTGTCTCTTCACATCTAATTTCTTACATATGCATCTTGAAAAAGAATTTGGTTTTGTATTTACACTCATTTATTTGGTAGATAGTAGTTTGTTTTTCGTTTCGTGTGTATATACTCCTTATTCTTCATTAGTTGATTACCGTAAGGACTTCTGATAAGAAGTAACGGGTCGAATTTTGTTATATTTTTACGGTAACCCTTTGCTTTGTACTTGCCCTTTTTATTGTACCAATTGGCATTTTCCTTTTATTTCATTTGATGAGGATGAAACCAAAAAAGGATGATTTACTTGCAATAATGTGATACCTAAAAGAAAAGAAAAGAAAAGATATAAGAAAAGAAAAAAACTTACAGAACCGCAGTGGAAATTATTTAGTGCATTGATAAACTAAGTTATGAGCAAATATGTTATAGAGCTCAAATTTTATGTTGTACTCTTAACTAAATTTTTATTACATGTGTAAAAGTGTTGTGCTATTATCAGTTTGATACCATTCAGTAAATCTATAGCTAAATATTTTCTTATGACAGTATCTAATTTAGTATATTTGATTGAGAACAATGAGGGACCTGAGGCTATGTTATTTTTACTGACGTGTTAATCATATTATGCAACTACAAACGGTTAATATGAAATTTTCTTTATTATTACTGCTTATGCTTTTCTCCGTGATTATAACTAATGCATCCGTTTCTATCATGTTTTATATATCGTACAGATATGATGTATTTCCAAACATAAGCGACCCTTCCCAGACCCTTCTGAAGATCAAGGTACTATTTTCCCAGACCCTTCTGAAGAAAAGTCACAGTGTTTTAATGGGTCAAGTGAAATCTTCTTCGAAGAGTCTAATTTTATGGATAACATGGAAAATCATATGCAGACTAAAACTGAAAGCCTGAAATTGGCCCCGATATAAATGCTTTGCTGTCATATATTTGTAGGTTAATATGCTGTAAGCTTAGTTTACTTGCATATGTTTTATTAGAAACAAATGAATCATGCTGTTAGAAAGCACATTTGAGTTGAAGCTTTGATAACATGTAGTACCTCTAAACAAAAATTTCTGCAAATCAAAATGTAACTATCTATGTTTACTCTACCCCTCATACAAAAGTGTGTTGTCGAATTAATTCGCACACACTGTGATTAGATGCAGGCTCATCTGGACGTGCATATACATTCGTATTAAATAATAATACAATGAATCTTGCATACCTTGGAGATAGGTCTATATTGGCATCAACCAACGATTGGGTAGAGGAAATCAATTCTTATGTGTTAAGTGTCTATGGTGGTTGTCTCACAAGCTATTTAAGTGCGGATTCGATTAGTTCAATTTCCGATTCAAACGAAGATATACACAATTTGTACCCAACTAAGTTCTTAAATAGTCTTAAAATTTGAGGTCTTCCTAATCATGAACTTCGTTTGAAAATTGGTGTTCCAGTAATGTTGCTTCATAATTCAAATCATAATTTAGGTTTGTGTAATGGTACAAGACTTATTGTCACACAATTGTCAAAAAGGGTCGTAGAAGCTGGCCCGTTTGGTTTCATTTTGAGTTTTGTGTTTTATGTTTTTAACCCACACTACAAAATACAAGAAAATGAAGGAAATTTTTTACAATTCTTAGTCATTGTGACAATGGACGGTAAATGGAGGAGATGAATTGTTTTCCGTCCTCTTGTAATGCCTGAAAACACGAAAAATCAAATAAACTTGTTTTCAATTTTCTATGTTAATTTCATTTTTCGAAATTGTGTGTTTTCCAACAATATATAAGAAATGCATATTTTTGTTTAGACCAAAACACAGAACTAAAAACAGCAAGCCAAACGGAGCCTAAGATTGTGACCGGAGCCAATACTGGAAACAAAGTTTTAATCCCACAAATGGTCCTTACATCAAATGATACAAAATGACCTTTTATTTTACCACGTAGACAATTTCTAGTCAGAGTCTGCTTTGCTATGACTATCAACAAAAGTCAGAATCAAACTTCAAACCATGTCGGGATACATCTGTCACATCCAGTATTTACACATGGACAACTGTATTTTGCCATATCCAGAACAACATATGAATAGGAGTTAAAGGTATTAATAGGGGAGCATAGTGACGAGAGCAGAATGTACACATAAAACATAGTGTACAAAGAGGTGTTTTGCAACCTGTCAGGTCTGGTTTCCAACCGTCATATTAGAGCACAACCAAAAATGACTTGTTATGTTGAAAAACTAACCATCGTGTAACTAGATGTGGCTTGTTCACTTTCCCGTGGTTGGTTTAGAGTGATTCTGTGGTTAGAAAACTAAACAGAGGATTAGTTTTTACAACTGCAAAGAGTTTTCCGTTATAATATGATAACGGTAAAGCCTTTGTCGTTATAATATTTTGTCTTGAAATTTAAATTATAACGGAAAATTAGCCGTTATAATTAGCATTTTAATTATAACAGCGAAGACTTCGTCGTTGTATTCTTATGTTTTTTTAAGTAGTATGTGGCTGGTTCGAGATTACCTGAATGTGCAGCTTGTTCGCTCAGTCCGAAAGCATAAGAGAGAGTGAGGTGAACAGGTCGGATGGTTGATAATGGTCTTACGCTATGTTTGTATTTGAATCCGCATTTCATTTATAGTTTTTTTTTCTTTATGCAGAAGATGTGCCTCATGCACCAGACTGTGTGCCAACAAATGATTAAGCCTAACATTACACGTAAGGTATCTATACCACTGTATCTGTCTTCCAGGTTTCCGATGGTATGAAAACCGATGGTTTCTGCATTTATCAGTCCTTGGGTTTATGCATTTTGATATCTTCGTCAACATTGTGAGTCTACTTTTCCTCTCACTCAAAATGCTAAACACTCACTGTATATGGACATAGTTTGTTCTTTCCCTACAAGGAGCCACCAAAATATGGGCATACTCACAGTTTGTCCTTTCCTTCTTTTCATCTTCCTCCTGTCAGACACATAGTCGAAAATAATAATTGATAACATATATACCAATACTTTGTACCACCAATCAAAAATAGTTCTTCCACCATGTCTCATTTACATTACCTTTTGTTTTCAGGATGTAGAAGAAAGCAGATAAGTGATGCAGATAATCGTTGAAGTACTTGCCACAATTGTTATGCATTTTTTGATCTCTATATTATTGTGTTTTTTAAGTTGTACTTGAGCTCTGTTTCTTTATGACAGCTATGTGTGCTGAACTTACATAATGCCTTATGTTTATCTGATCCATGTTATGAATGTGTTGCTACACCATCTCTGCTAAATAATGTGTCTAACTATATATCTAAGATTACAAAATTCATACACCATCTCTACTAAATCATTTAGTTAAAACTACTAACCAACTCAAAACAGAAACATGTTTATGTGTCATATTGTACAAAAATGAAACCCCATTATATCTACATGGACAAGCTGATAAGTATATTTGCATCCACTGATTTTTCAAACCGCCTTTAATACATAAACATTTCATAATCCATTATATAAACTACTGTTACACCTACATCTTCAAATGCTATATATAGGATGTCAAACAGGGTTGATTACCTCCAACTCAAGTACGACAAAGAACTAGCGCAAAGAAACTTAAGAAAATCAAGATTCTATCCGGACGTCAACTTAGCACAGTAATATTTAGCCATGACAAAATGCGCAAAACGTAAGCATAAGTAGTCACAGTACTGCTTGATGTTTCTTGCCATAACTATGCATAAATATAGCTTGTATTAGACTCATTTTACATTCTGTATTTTATTGTACAACTCGCTATACATTTTTTTAATACACCCAACTTATAGTACGTTTATTATCATTCTGCTACTCACAACATTGAAAAGCAAGTGTGTATAAACAATAATTGAAGAAGAAGATGAATAGTACCTTCTCTCCGGGTAAGCCTGAGCAAACTTGACTCCTATCTCACCTAGCTTTGATACCAAACGACTCTTGAACCTTCGTTTGCTCTTTATTTGTAATAAATTTTGAAGACGATAATAATCAAGCACTTGAAGATATCACAACAGTAGAAAAGAGTTTATAACAACAAACTGATTTTATTACAGCAAACTATTTTACAAAGAGTGGTTTTCCGCTATTACAAATATATCTAACAAGCTTTTATTCTTACTTTAAAACTTATCCCTTATACA
The DNA here is from genome assembly GCA_030737815.1 of Allium fistulosum. NCBI lineage: Eukaryota > Viridiplantae > Streptophyta > Magnoliopsida > Asparagales > Amaryllidaceae > Allium > Allium fistulosum. Next base: position 634,783,005 of record CM060907.1, on the reverse strand, counting down.
ACATAGAGTACTCATATATACAGTAGGAATTATTCGGTTAATAAGTAAACATAAACCGGTAGCTATAAGCTGTACTCCTTAATAATGCATCTTCTTTGTGCCTCTTTTATTTCTTCTTGCTGGCATGATTAGACATCTTCTTTTGTGCTAGCTTGATTAGACATCTTTATTTTTGGAGAAATATAATTCGTTTATAAGGAATCTATATCCTTTTTAAAGAAAACTCTGTCGGGCATACCTTTTCAATTACTGCTTTTATCTTTTGGAATGTCTTTATTGAATAAGCATATAGGATATCATAGGTAATACAAACTCTATTTTATAGACTTTGTTGCTTTAGATTTTATCTTGTTGGAGGAGGAACTCTCGATGGTGGTGTTAGAGGAGGGAATCCCGAAGGTGGTGATAATGGTATTTCGTCTATTGTATAGGTTATATTACCACGTAGATGAAAGTATACATACAGAATCCAGGCACCATTAACCTTTATCTTACGACATCTAACATTATATCTATTGCTTGTAGCATATAGTCTTCCATTTCTTTTCGGGCTCTTCATGAACTCTGATCTGTAGACATGCTCATAAGCTCATCATCACGGTCTGAATCTAAAATGGCTTTCAACTGTATTTTCAAATTTCTTTTTGAAGAGCTTTCCATTAATTCTTTTAGTAATTCAGATAAATTCTATTTAGGAGAAGGTGAATCTGGTATTCTTTATGGTTCATGGTTTATTAAACCCTTTTCTGAAAAGATTGAATCTTTAAAGAAATTCACATTTATCCCATCATTTTGTTAAAATTCTTCTTCCTAAATAAGGAAGATTTTCAAAATTTATTACAAGCTTTTGAAGCAATCTTGGAACTATAACGTCCCACCTCATGATCCATGGTACTTGATAAAGTGCTACAAATGTTAAATTATGATATTTATCGAAGTATTAACTTGAACGAATTCTTCATATTACTTCTTATTTTTTGTGGTAGAATGATTGGATATAATCCAAAATTTTAAAACCAAATTATAAACCAGCTTGGAAAATTAGTGGTTTTTTGAGTTTTAAATTGGACGAACCAACTGTGTTTTCTCTGCTTGTTTTCTTAAGAGAAAGCTAAATCCCAAGTGTTGACGTAGTCAAAGTAATTGAAATTTAATTTATTCCTATAAGAATTCTTTGAGTTTGTTGTTAATTTTTTGGTTGTATAAGTCACCTTCCCATTGTCCTAGGGTAATTATTTTAATAAAGTAGGCCTTAGAGAAAGCTCATTCACCACCTGTTCTCATTGCTGATTCGAATTGAACAGAACCTGTCTAGGTTAGAATTTTTTGGTAGAAGTTAAAATCTTTTGGATAAAGGTAGGGGTTTGTAAAAAAATTCAAATAGTAGGTCATAACCTCTTCAACCGATAAATGTATTTCTTCTCCACAGGAGATCCCATATAGTAGATATCGGAAAATATGGGTATACATATTCTTTTGCTGATGCGGATTTTACCGCTAATTCATAAACATCAACTCTGAGCTGTTCTCCAATTGGAGTAGTCTTTAAGACTTCTTCTCTAAAGGGTTTTTTCATCATTTTGAAATACTCACTTATAAGTCGTTATAGGACGAGATAGCGTAGTTTTACCGCTTTCTTCCTTTTCTTTTCCGTTATTCATTTATTTCCTGTAAAAGTTCTCGAGTTAAGAATTATCAGACCATTTAATAAACTCAATATTACAATCAAATACCGATAAGATTGCTTACCACGGACAAATATTTGTTTTGATGCGATGTTTTTAACATCCTTTTGCAAAATTTCTTTAGCAGACTTACAATCTACTCTTAGCAAAAAAAAATTGATTTAATAAATCACTATCAAACTTTTGTATACATAATACAATTGTTAATACTTCTTTCTTGATAGTAGAGTAATTAACTCTAGGTCCTTACCAGATTCCAAATGTAAATCTGACTAAAGACTCTTTATTACCAATTCTTTGTTTAAAAATACCACCATAACCTTTGTTTGTAGCATCTGTTTCAGCTATTTTAAATGCACCACGGTTGGAAATTGCAAAACATGAAATTTCCTTTAATTTTGCTTTTATTTTTATTAATGCCTTAGTATGTTCTTCTATCCAAGCAGACAGATTTTTTTAATCTTTCAAATACTGGTTTAGCATCATAAGCTACGTCCTTATAGAATTCAGAAACATAGTTCAGGCTTCCCAAAAATCTTTGTAATTGATTTTTATCTTTAATTTCATTTGGAAATTTTTCTGCAAATATAATTTCTCCATCGATAGGAAATATTGTTCCATCTTTTATAATATGTCCAAGAAATGTAATTTCTATTTAAAAAAGTTTTATCTTTTTAGCTGATACAGCTAATCCAACCTTTTTAGTAATATTTATGAAAATATTCAAATGTTTAAAATGTTGATCAATTGATTCTGAGAATATAGGAACATCATCAATGTATACTTATGGCAAATGTTGTATAAGCACTGTAAATATCATTCATAATTTTTTGAAATTCTGAATGGGCATTTTTCATCCCAAATGGCATTACATTCTATTCATAATGGCCAAATGGAACAGTAAATGCGGTTTTGTATCTATCTTCCTCTTTGATCTGAAATCCAGATTTCATATCAAACTTAGACATTATTTTGGCTGAATAAAGCCTTGCTAGTAAATCCTTTTTATTATGAATTGGATATCCAATCCATCTTAAAGCCTTGTTTAAAGGTTTATAGTTTATAACTAATCTTAAAGTCTTTAATAAAGTATTCCCGTTCCTTAGTCTAGGCCCAAAGTGACTATCGGTTGCTTGGCCTTCTGGTTAGTGTAGCTTATGCGGTAGCGAGGTGCGTACTGTAACATTTCAAACAAGCACCCGACCAGAAGGCATCGAATATGAATTGTTGTCCATTTTACATGGATAACTAGGAATTAGCCCAAAAAGGAGAAAACCAAAACTCTTTATTTAGTGGACCAGCTAAGAATCATCTATTTTTTGTAGTTCCCTGTTCCCAGATTAATATACTTGGCTCTTCCTTGACCCTGTAAGCAAAAAAGAGTTTATAACTAATCTTAGAACACCACATTCCAGTTCTATTGCATTCTCAACATAAAACGCCGAACAACTCCATGGACTTTTAGATTATCTAATAAGACTTTTCTGTAATAATTCTTCTATTTCTTTTTTACAAATTTCTAAATGTCTTTGAGACATAGATGTTGATCTAGCTTTAGTCGGAATTTGACTTTCTTTAAAGTCGTGTTCGTAAGGTAAACCTATTTCATGTTTTTTCCTTTGTCAAAAGGCATTAGGAGTATTTGCGTAGATAGTTTTTTCAATATGATTTTGTAGGTCTTTAACCTTTGGTTGTAATGATTTTTCTTTTATCCTTTTATAATTTATTTCTTAGGATAAAGAGTTTAAAAAGTTTTCTTTTCTTTTAATACTTTTTTGTATAATATCAATTTTATGATGTTGTGCTTGTGACACAAATTTGAATGTTAATTCTTGATTATTAATAGTACTAGTAATTCCTTCCTTCGATATATTTGTTATTGAATATAACAAATGCAAGAAAGGATTTCTCAGTATAACATTATAAGAAATATTTAACCATTATAAATGGCATTTCTAAACAAATTCCTTTATTGCAAATAGCTGTATTTTGTAGCTTATAATTAACTAACAACTTTCTTCCATCTGCAGCATTTAATATTTCTGTGGTTTTAGAAAAGTATTTTAAAAGTACCAGCCCTTCATTGATACAGTTCAAATATGCACCCGAATCTATCATTGCTATTGTAGTAAAATAGTATTCTTTATAAACTACAATAGTAATCTTAGTATGCCATTTGTGGGTAATTACCTTGTCTACTGCATTAATGAATGTTAAAGAGTTTAATTCTCCTTCTCCCAAAATGTTGTCATTATTTTGATTATTATCATCTTGAGGTTTTACCTCAATTAAAGACATTTTTTTTATTCTTTTATTTCTTGTTTAAGTATTTTAACTTCATGTTGTAATTTCGCAATTGTGGCTTTATTATTTACTGGATTAATATCACTTGAAGTTTTTACCCAATTTAAAATATCTTTTAAACTATAAGTTTCTGGTTCTTTTAATTTTAATTTCTTTTCATTTTTATGTCTTTCTAAATATATTTTTAACATGTTTTTCTTTTCTTTTGGAAAATTTTAGTTTATAATGTCCAGAATGAAATTTTCTTCTTTTGTTGACATAAATAGTCCATTAGTTTTACATAAAGATTTGTAATAGTCATAATTACTATCACAATTGTCAAATTCTGAATTATTATCTGAATCATTTTCTGATTCATTTTAGTTTCTGAATTAATTTCTATAGTAATAGATAGTTTTAAATTTTTCTTTTCTGAGTCAGAACTTGATATAAATAATTTTTAAAATGAATTTTTTAATTCTTCATCTATAGCAAGATTATTTATTTTATTTTTCTATTTAAACTTATCTGCATAATGGCCTGGTGTTTTACATTTCCAACATATTGGAACTTTTCTTTGAACATATTTGTTTTGCTCTTTTCTTTCATAAGGATTATATGATTTCCTTTTAGGAGTTTGCTACTTTCTGCATAATTTTCTTTACGAAAATTTTTGTTCTTATAAAAATTTTCTTAGATGATTTTATAAATTAGTTTTTATTAGTTTTATTGGTAATAAACCAAGTTGATCACAAAAATCTCCTAAAATTCTTTTTCCATAAATTTTCTCCTTCTGAATTTGCTTATGCAATTTTATTTCATTACATAAATGAATTCCTTCCGCAACTATTTCTGCTCCTAATTCACCATATGTATATTGGCTATAAGGGATGATTCCATTATTTTTCTATTTTATACGATTTTTAAGCCTTTCTGCAAAGAAATGAGGTAGTCCTGATAAGAACTTTTCTTTCCAAAATTCATGATTACTATCGCTTCTGGTAAATAACTTTGAAAAATATATATCTTTATACGATCTAAATTGAGATAAATTTTGACATTTTAAATTCATTAATTGTTCTTGAGTTATATCAGTTTGGAGAGTTGTAGCTCTAATGAAATGTTTAGCTATTGTATATAATAGTGTATTTACACATTCAGTTTTTGCCATTCCATCTTCAAATTTTGTTGCGGTAAATATATGTGCTTTTGCTTCATTAGATAGATGAAAATCCCACCAATCTTTTAGTTGACCGTAAATCCTTGAACAATAGCTTTAGCTATTCTATGATCTGAATTATTTTTGATCAAACATGCAGTAACATATATTGTCATATAATTCAGACTAGTTTGTATTTGATATTCAGAATAACCATGTAACAACCCGAAATTTAAGCTATAATAATTAGTTAACGAATTAATTAAATAATAAAATAACTTTATGAAATTATCAAAATTGAGCCACGGGAGTTGTACCATTGTGTCCGTGATAATTTTCTGGTCAATTTTTATATATAGATTGTCAAAATCCGAGCTAGAACGAAGAAGTTACAAAAGAAAGAAGAAATCAGAAATTAAAAAGAATAATAATAATAATAATAATAATAATAATAATAATAATAATAAGGGCTAGGTCGACCCTAGGTTCGACCCTCTCATCCACTAGGTCAACCTAACTCATATGGGGGTCGACATCCAGGTCGACCCGCCAAGGCATATGGACGAGTAATCGTCCAGATTACAAAGTGACGTGTTTTGTTGTTTTTATTCCATCTTGTGCGTCTGTGCTTCCATCCGACGGTTCCCATCGAACCTATGACGTGGTTGTGCTAGATTTAATCTTCAAATCCAATGGTTTGAGATTCACAAGTGACACTATAAATAAGACCCTAGGCCTAGCTATTTTTCTCATTTAGATTTTCTCCATCTGGGTTCATTGCCTGAGGCTGGACCCTAAAAGGAATATTTTTCCAAGGAGAAGATCTTTTTAATTAAAATATTTATACCCTAGAAGTGGATGTGGGAAGGCCAAGGAAAACAGTTAAGGACCACAGACGAGTGTTTAAGTAGTTATTTTAGATTTTAAGTAAATTAAAATAATAGGGATCTCAATAGTTGTAGTTTTTTGCAATTTTGAGACCATTTTTATATAAGTTATTTACAGTTAATTTTTAAAGTTCTTTTTAGTCTATTTTATCCGGCTATTTTTATTTAGCAATTTTATTCATTTATTTACAGTTAATTGCCGTTATTTACAGTTATTTGTGTTTTATGTACATCTGTTTTGCGTTAAAATTCATCCTGTAAATGTTAGTTTCTTTTTGTTCCTTTTTATGTGAATAAAATAATAAAAAGAGGATAATTCGCTAATATGGACTAAAATATAAGAACACTAAATTTACAAAAAATTAGATGTAAAGTAAGAATAACTGTAATAAATTGGACATTGACTGAAATAGGCAAATTTAAGACATTTGCAAGCATAGTTAAAACATGTAATTATAACTAAAAAGAGAAGATAGAAGAAATAGCAGAAGAAGCTTATTTTTAAACTTAGACTTTGGATTAAGTTAATAAGCAGAATTATAACACACAGGTTATTGTTATAACACACAGATTACAAAGTGATGTGTTTTATTGTTTTTATTCCATCTCGTGCGTCCGTGCTTCCATCCGACGGTTCTCATCGAACCTATGACGTGGTTGCGCTAGATTTAATCTTCAAATCCAACAGTCTGAGATCCACAAGTGACACTATAAATAAGACCCTAGGCCTAGCTATTTTTCTCATACAGATTTTCTCCATCTGGGCTCATCGCCTGAGGCTGGACCCTAAAAGGAATATTTTTCCAAGGAGAAGATATTTTTAGTTAAAATATTTTATACCCTAGAAGTGGATCCGTTAAGGCCAAAGAAAAGAGCTAAGGATCACAGGTGAGTGTTTAAGTAATTATTTTAGATTTTTATGTAATTTAAAATAATAGGGTCCTAAATAGTTGTAGTTTTTTGCAATTTTGAGACCATTTTTATATAAGTTGTTTACAGTTAATTTTGAAAGTTCTTTTCAGCCTATTTTATCCAGCTATTTTATTCATTTATTTACAGTTAATTACTGTTATTTACAGTTATTTGTATTTTATTTACATCTGTTTTGCGTTCAAATTCAGCCTGTAAATGTTAGTTTCTTTTTTTTCCTTTTTACGCGAATAAAATAATAAAAAGAGGATAATTCGCTAATATGGACTAAAATATAAGAACACTAAATTTAAAGAAAATTAGATGTAAAGTAAGAAGAACTGTAATAAATTGGACATAGACCGAAATAGGCAAATTTAAGACATTTGCAAGCATAATTTAAACATGTACTTATTTTTAAACTTAGACCTTGGATTAAGTTAATAAGCAGAATTATAACATACAGGTTATAATTAGAGATAACAGAAAAGGCTTATTTTATTACTTATATTTAAGTTAATAAGCAAGCATAGCAGAGATAATAGAAGAGGCTTATTTTAAGACTTAGGATAAGTTAATAAGCAAACAGAGCAGAAATAATAGAAGAGACTTATTTTAAAACTTACACTAAGTTAATAAGCAAAGATAGAAGTAGGACCCGTACCGGCAGCATTCCCCTTCAGTCAGGAACTGATGGTCTCACAATAGATTAGGTGAGGCTGGGACACGCTTATGCTGAAGTAATGGTAAATAAGTGGTCAATAGATAGAAGCTCAAATCAGGGGATTTGGGCAAGGGGCGAAACTAGATTTTGTTTGTTAAGACCCGTATCCGGTAGCATTTCCTTATAAGCCAGGAACTGATGGTCTCACAATAGATTAGGTGAGGCTGGGACACGCTTATGCTGAAGTAATGGTAAATAAGAGGTCAAAAGATGGAGCAACAGATAGTGCGAGCCGACGGTGGCCGAGCGTGCAGCCTCGATTAGGGATATAAGTCGCTATTGAGTTCCAAAGCGCTTAACATGTGTCTTTTTGCTGTGGGACCCACAGGATGGGACTAGCTCACAGTGGCACAACAGAGATAGAAAGCCGATCAAAGGGTAGAATTAGGACTTCAGCCTAATTAAAGTAGGATTAGGATTTCAGCCTAATCAAAGCAGTTATCTAAGACAAGTGCAAACAATCGAAATAACCAAAGCAAACAGTTAAACAGTATTTTATTTCAGCTTTATCCTTTTATACTAGAACTGTTGCTAAGTCTATTATCTTTATCTTGCTTAAAAATACTAGTAATTACTTCCACTCACCAGACTTTTAGTCTGACCCACTCCTCTATTTTCTCCTTTTCCCCTCCATAGGCTAGTAGAGGCAGGGATAGTAGATTTTGGATTTTCTTGAAAATTCAGCTACAGAGTTTTTCTTCATGTATTCTTCTCCCTTTTAGTTTTTATTTCATTTGGACTTGATGTACTGGTACTCTTGAGAGGGATGGTTTTATTTATGTACTCTGATATTATGATTGAGATGGTATTTTTCATGAGATATATGTATTTGGTTATGACTTATTTATGAAGTTTTTAATTTTTAATGAGTTACTGTTTCCGCTGTTATATTTATTTGTCTTGTGAAGCTTAGTCTCTGTAAAGTTTTAGCTATACCTCCAACGCACCACATTTTTGAGTGTGCCCTTTTGGGTATACCAAGGGGTATGGGGTGTTTCACTTGGTATCAGAGCCTAAGGTTACAGGATTCCTAAAAACTTGTTTTAAAAATAAAGTATTTTTCCAAAAGTAACCTATTTTTAAAAGTAGCATATCTTCAAACTAGAAGTATTTTTCAGAAAGAAACTCTTATTATAGAAATAGTTTTTCAAGTATAAAAGAGAGTTTTTATAAAATCCCCTTAAGGTCTAGTTCAACCTTCTTTCGATTCTTTCGAGCCTAAATTTCCTTTTCTTTGCATAGTATGGCTGACTGGTTCCGTAGAGCTACGGTACCAGAGGTGCAAAGGCAAGCGCCCATTACGGCACTAGCGGGTGGAGATCCCATTAATCCATCTGCAGCAGCCAATTTTTCTAAGCTATGTAAGGGCTTCGCTAGTCTAGGAGGCAGAACGTTTTCCGGCATGGAGGATTTCATAGAGGCGCGAACTAGGTTGGAGGATACGGAGCAAATGTTTAGACTATTAGGATTGGAGGACCAACGGAAAGTTCAACCTACATCTTGGCAGCTGAAGGGAGAGCTTAAAGAGGTTTCTAAGTCAGAAAGCTCTAAAAAGCCGTGGTGGAAGAACAAGAAGGATAAGGACAAGAGGAAAGAAGGAGGACCTCAAAAGCGGATCAAGAAAAGCGGGAAATATCATAACTGTGGATTAGTTGGTCATTACGCAAGGGACTGTAAGAATAAAATGATAAAGGGGAGGTGTTTCAACTGTGGGCAGCCTGGTCACCTTAGTAGAGCTTGTCCTCACAGGATGTGGTAGAGAGCAGGCGCTCCTACAGCGCAAGTACAGGCTTTGGATGCAGCACCCTCTAGTAGTGGACAGGATCGAGGTAGGAAGGTCTCTGTAGAAGGTTTGATCTCTATTTCGGATTTTCCTATTCAGACTCTTTCATTTCTAGTTCCTTGGTTGATTGTTTGCACTTAGATATCCCTTTAGCAGTAGACCCCATAGTTGTTTCAAACCCCATAGGAGGATCGACACATTTATCCATGATTTGTAGGGGTTTGAAAATTTTCATATTAGGTGACTGTGACGCCTATGTATTAGGATTTTCGGGATATGAGATGATTTTGGGGATGGATTGGGTATCCACTTATGGAGCGATATTGGACTACGAGAGGAGAGTCGTTAGACTAGAGACATGCAGTAGTAGGACTCTTGAGGTTTCTTGCGACCCATAAGGGTTAGTCATGTTGAGCTTCCTTTATTCCCTTGATTCATCACTAGGAGAGCTAGATTCTGTTTCAGTCGTTAGAGATTTCCCAGACATTTTTGAGGAGGTTAGGGGACTACTTCCCCTAAGAGAAAGATCGACTTTAGGATCTATCTTAATGACAATGCTAAGCCAATGGCATTTCCCGTGAGACGCATGGCTCCTAGGAAGAGGAAGGAGTTAAGTAAGCAGAATGGTGAGCTATTGGAGAAAGGCTTCATCAGAAGGAGCATATCTGAGTGGGGAGCGTCGGTCGTCTTCGCTACAAAGGCGGATGGTTCCCTTCGACTTTGCATAGACTATAGAGAATTGAATAAGCTCACGAAGAAGAACCGTTACCCACTTCCTAGGATAGATGATCTTTTCGATCAGTTGGTTGGCTCTTCAGTGTTTTCTCAACTTGATTTAGCCACCGGATTTCATCAGCTTAGGGTCGCTGACGATAGCATTGATAAGACAACATTTAGGACACCGTACGGATTCTTTGAGTAGTTGGTTATGCTGTTTGGGCTAACCAACGCCCCAACCTATTTTTGTATATTTGATGAGCTATGTTTTTCGAGATGTCCTAAATAAGTTCGTAGTAGTGTTCGTGGATGACATTTTGGTGTTTTCCAAGAGTATGGAAGAGCATGCTATTCATCTAGAGGAGGTTCTTTGTACAATTCGCATTCATCAGTTGAAGGTAAAATTCTTGAAGTGTCACGTTTGGCGTAAGGAAATGCGTTTCTTGGGGCATAGAGAAGGTCTAAACATGAGAAGAGTTTGAGAAACGATTTTGTACATTTAGGTTCGGATTGTGGAAATCCAAAGAGTGGTAGGCAAAGATTGGAGATGTATAGTAGATTTAGTTGAAAAAGAGGAAAGCCCATGTGTAAATGATTGCAAAAATTATAATTGTTTCAAATAAGTGGATTTAACAGTAGTGCCTTAGAATAAATATAAGCATAAAAGTGGAATAGGAATAAAAGATTTTAGTAAGGAAATGAGATTTTCAAGGTTTAGGAAGGGTACCCCTAGGGTAGTAAGAAGAAAATCCACTTTATGTCTAGCTCAATAAAATGAAATTGTAAGAGTTGAAAATATAATTGTTAATATTTTTGAGGAAGTAAATATTGGGTTTTTGAAAAAAAAATAGAACGAAATTTAAATTGGTTTTTATATGATTTAAATTTTGTTAAAAATGAAATTCTTTTTGAAGAATTATAGAGCATATATATATAGCTCGCTAGTTTCTCTGGAGGTAAACAAAGATTTTAAAAACCTAGAGTGTATTAAGTATCGAAAATGTAGGTTGCAACATTTATTGTTGTAATAGATGTTTTCATGGAAAATAAAGGGGGCATAGACTATAACACTATTGTTATAGTAGGTGACTCCCAAGGGAAATGTTTTTACATAGTATATGAGATTTATTAGAATTTATTTTAATTAAACCCATACACTAGTATTTTTGGGTTGTAGTAATAGTGTTTTACGTAACATCTGTTTTGACCCAAATAAAAATATGTTTTGAAGATAATTTCTAAGTAGAGAAATAAAGTGGTTTGTAAGTACACTTATTATTTAAATAAGTATAAAGAAATGTTTTCTAGTTAGGAAAATATTTAAACAGTTTTGAAAATGAGTTCTTCTGGAAAAAAAGAGGGTGTAAGTTAAATATTAGGAAATTAATAAATTTCATAGAAATTGTCTATCGTAAGAGAATATAGATTAAACATACTTTAATCTATTAGGATGAAATGAATAATGATAAAATTTTCTATGAAACCAAATCACAAATAAAGATGTTTTGTGCAAGTTATAAGGAATACGTGAAAGAGATGTACAAGATATGGGAAGCACCATATTTTGTATAGCCTATTTCGAAAAATATAAAATAAGTTCCTTGTAATTTCACATAATTATGAAGTCCTCTTTTAAAGGATTCATAGAAGTTTTTAGCGTTAATAGTTTCTCATAAGATAAAGTAGTTCCAATACATTAAGGTATAGAACCATTAAATGTAATAATTAGAGATAGTGTTAGTTAGGAGAGATATTATAGAGAGCCTTAGTAGAAAAAGATAAGCAATTGAAATTTCATATTCCTTTTTCCATTGATTATGCGCATTGGTTGCTTGCCTTTGTAGAAAGTCCCAATTTATAGTAAGTTAGAAACTCCTCCAAGGTTAGGTAATTGGAAACTTAAGGGGTTTTAATAAAATAATTGTTTTTATCTACTCTAGTTTTTGCAAAATTGAAAATCTTTGAAAAGAAGATGTTTGAAAACATGTGAGGACATTTTAATGATATCTTAAAGAAAAATGGTTTGGTGAAAAAGTAAATAAGTTTGTGGAAGCGAAAAACTTAGTAACAGTTAAATTTAAAAATCCAAATTTTTATGGAAAGCTATAGAGGTCTTTAAAAGGAAAAGAGGAATAAGTTTTGAACTTAGAATTTGTAAGTTTTCCCGCTAGGTTTCGGGAATATTGTAAATTCAAAAAGCTATAAGGATGTAAGTCTAGAAAGATAAAATTTTAAGTAACCAAGTACCTTTGAATTTAATAGAAATTTGAAAATAACACTTTTAAAGACAAATTATTTTTTAGGATTTGATGTTTTAAAAATTTACAAGCTTTAGTTTTTGAAATAATAAATACCAAACCAAACTTTTAAATGTGGAGTAGATAGAATCATTTCCTAGGTGTGATGGAAAGTGTAAGGCTATGTAGGAGATAGCAGTGGTTACTTTTAGAAGTAATAATAGAAATTTCCGTAAAGTGTAATGGACACTAGTGAGAACCTAGGATTGTTGCTTCATGTAGGTAGACTATAGAAGAATAGCAAGGTGATATTAGTAAGATAGTAAGACACATGTGGTTGAGGATGTGCATTCTTGATTTTGGAGAAACTTGGAAGGAGCATCTTCCTTTAGTGGAATTCGCTTATAATAATAGTTTTCAAGCTAGCATTGGGATGCCACCTTTCGAAGCTCTTTATGGGAGACCGTGCAAGTCATCTTCATGTTGGTTATAGTCTATAGAGAGATTGCTACGTGGTCCCGACATGATAAAAGAGACTTCGGAGAAGATTGATTCTATTAGGAGAAAATACGTAATTCTTATCCACATCTCTTTGATAGTAAATTTTGAATTTCCTATTTCCATCTTTAGTTTTGAATAGGTTCTTTCCTTTATTATCTTTTTGGAGGGTAGATCTTAGGATTTAACCTATGGATGGTAGGATTTGATGTAAACATGTTATTAGAACATTTTATTTATGATGGACGCTAGTGGTTGCAAGTGTTTGCTAGTGAATGCTAATGGACGCATATACTTACACTAGGCACTATTATCTCTTAGGGATCGGCTTAACTAGGTCACCAGAGCATATGCATATGGATGTGTGCACATTTGCATTTTTATTTTATTTTATTTTCAAGGTTACTATAAATGGATGATTATCACATGATTGTTGCATTTAGATGATGATTGTAGCATGCATGTAGAACTATCAGTTATCATTAGGAATTTGCATTCATTTGGATACATAGCACGGACATTGTAACGACCCAGAATTTCTGTCAATTAAAATTCGAATATTTAATTAATTTTAAATATTAATAAGTGAAATTTATAAGCTGAATAATTTATTTATCGAATATTGGATTTAATTTGGACAATTAAATTGATAATTTAATAATTGAAATTCCAGAAATAATTGGAAATCGAGTTAAAATGATTGAAAATGATTTGTAAAATTTTATTTTAATCATACTGGAGTTATAGTGATGTTATAGAACTTTTAAAATTGAATTTAGAGTTAATCTGTGAAAATTGAATATTTTAATATTTAATTATCGACTAAAAAATAGCCAATTTTGGGACAGTCTCAGAATTGGACGAAACTAGTTCCATTGGATCCGTAATAATTTACTATTATCGGATTTCATTTTTCGTAGCAATCGGAGTTGTCGTTTGACCGTGGCAGCTCGAAACACATCTAAATTGTTTTAATATTAAATTGGCGAGTTAAAATATTCATTTTTCAAAAAGTCTTGGATTTCGACGAACCAGTTTCATCGGATCCGTAATGTGATATTATTGTATGGTTTCAAATTTCGTGTCAATTAGATTTGCCGTTTGTCCGGGGCAAGCCAAAACGCATCGAAATCAATTTAAATCGGTTTAATTTAAATTTATCGTTTAATTCCGTAACTCGCACAGATGATCGAATTAGCTTCCGAAACCTATTCCATTGTGTTCGGAACGCGGGATAAACCCTAGAAACGCCAGTCATCGTGCGTAAATCGAAGTTCGGAAAACCCGGAATGAATAGTGTTTGTCGTTTTTTTCTATAAAAGCACTTCATTTTTCTTTTTCTTTTGCAAAATAAAACAAATTAGGGTTTTAAAACCCTGGCCGCCATCTCCAAATTCGAAGGCCAGAAACGCACCCAATTCATCCCCTCCGATCTCTCAATGGATAAATATAAGTGAAATAAGTTTATACTTATAATATGAAATAAAATTAACTTTGGTAAAAGTTAAATAAAAATTTGAATCTGAATTGGATTTATAAGTGGAAACTTAAGTTAATTTGAACAAAAGATGTTTGAAATGGAATATAACTTAAGTAATGTTGAACGAAGTTGATTTTGATATCAAAGTAAATTAATAAAGTGAATTTATTAAATGAATGTGAACTTGAGTTATATAAATGAAATTCAACTTTATTTATAAAATGAATTAGCAATTGAATAAATGAATGAATGAAGGAATTTTAATCAATCTATTATAAATAAATTGACATGAAACAATGGATGTAAGTGTTAATTCATTAAAAGCTAAATGTTATTGGAAGCTGAATAAATTGAATGGAAGTCAATTTAATATCAACCAATTGAAATTAAAAGTGTTGAACCAAATTGAAGGTAAAGAAATGTAAATTGAATAAATTTGGTTGTAATGGAAGTACATTGGTTGTTATATGGATGTTAGTTGATTGTATATAAATTCATTAAGCGTTAATGAAGTTGAATTGATAAAATTGAAAGCTAAAGTAATTGAATCCAAATTGGAAGTGAATGAATTTGAATAGAATTGAATTCGAATTAAATTGAAAATGAATGAATGTTAGATAAAATTCCAACGTTAATGAATCAAATGTGATTAAATCGAAAACCAATTCATTGAATATTAATGAGAAATGGATTTATATTGATTTGTTGGATGTTATTGGATGATAGTTGTTTGATGGTTGCATTTGTTGCTTTTGTTGCATTTGCTATGTTGGCACATGTAGTGTTATGATTGCTATATGATGTATATCGATATTAGTTTCTATATACATGTTCTCATTTGTTTGATTGAGTGTATAGTAGGTGCGGATGGCGCTTGCTTCGCATTTTGAGCTCGCTTTCGCGCTATATTAGCCGTATACGCTCACTAATAATATATAAGGTACATATCTCAGATTAAATATCGTACTTTTACACTTTTTTCCCTACGGGATGCCTCATTACTTGATGAGATGTATATTTGTGATATATATATACTGTCATTTTTTTTCGGATCGAACTGCGCAAAGGAGGCTATGGCGAAATTTTCCGAAAATTTAAGGCGTTAGAATATTTTTGAGAAAATTGGAAAATTTTGAAAACTAAGTATGATTTGGAAACTTAGTAAAGTTGTTGTAAGAAGTTTAACTATATTAATTTTGGAAAAGTTAAACACTTAAGTGGATTTGAAAATCTAAATTGAACTGTATGTTTTGAAAGTTAATGAATTTTGTAACTCTTTCTTACTTGGTAATTTCGAGGACGAACTTCTTTTAAGGGGGGAAGTTTGTAACGACCCAGAATTTCTGTCAATTAAAATTCGAATATTTAATTAATTTTAAATATTAATAAGTGAAATTTATAAGCCGAATAATTTATTTATCGAATATTGGATTTAATTTGGACAATTAAATTGATAATTTAATAATTGAAATTCCAGAAATAATTGGAAATCGAGTTAAAATGATTGAAAATGATTTGTAAAATTTTATTTTAATCATACTGGAGTTATAGTGATGTTATAGAACTTTTAAAATTGAATTTAGAGTTAATCTGTGAAAATTGAATATTTTAATATTTAATTATCGACTGAAAAATAGCCAATTTTGGGACAGTCTCAGAATTGGACGAAACTAGTTCCATTGGATCCGTAATAATTTATTATTATCGGATTTCAATTTTCGTAGCAATCGGAGTTGTCGTTTGACCGTGGCAGCTCGAAACACATCTAAATTGTTTTAATATTAAAGTGGCGAGTTAAAATAGTCATTTTTCAAAAAGTGTCGGATTTCGACGAAACTAGTTTCATAGGATCCGTAATGTGATATTATTGTATGGTTTCAAATTTCGTGTTAATTAGATTTGCCGTTTGTCCGGGGCAAGCCAAAACGCATCGAAATCAATTTAAATCGGTTTAATTTAAATTTATCGTTTAATTCCGTAACTTGCACAGATGATCGAATTAGCTTCTGAAACCTATTCCATTGTGTTCGGAACGCGGGATAAACCCTAGAAACTCCAATCACCGTGCGTAAATCGGAGTTCGGAAAACCCGAAATGAATAGTGTTTGTCGTTTTTTCTATAAAAGCACTTCATTTTTCTTTTTTTGGCAAAATAAAACAAATTAGGGTTTTAAAACCCTGGCCGCCATCTCCAAATTAGAAGGCCAGAAACACACCCAATTCATCCCCTCCGATCTCTCAATCCGTCGACTTTCATCACGAATCTTCAACTACAAAATTGGAGAGGGGAGGGAGGACTTCGATGTGAACGGTGGTGATTTGATTTGGAGCATCGAGGTGGGAGCTACGGGGCCGCGATGGCCGGCCGTTCGTCATCAAATCGCGTGCAATAGGGGTGGCCGAGTTTGATGGTGGTCATGCCGTGGGTGAAGCTCGAGTTGGCAAGCGTTTTGGTGGTAGTGGATCGACTTGAAAGTGATCATGGTGGAGGTAAAATTAAACCCTAGGGGTGGCGGCATGGGTTAATTGGGTGCGTGCATATCTGGGCAACGGGGAAGAAAGCAACAGCGGCTCGGATTTGGTTTTGGGAAAATCAACGGCTGGATTAAGATCTAGGTTTAAAATTTGAAATAAAAGTGTAAATTTATTATATTTTTATTTGTATAAACTTTAAAATAGTGTATCTTGTCCATATGAGGTCGGAAAATTACGAAACAAGCGGCGTTGGCTTTGTTTCGTCGAACACTACGCGATGGAGTTGGATTGGGATTTATTTGAGCTAGTGAAAATTTCGGGTTAAATTAAACGCGTGTTTAATTTTATTCGAAATAAAACGCTACGATTGATATCGGAAAATCAAGGTGAGAACTTCTCACTCAATCGAATTGTTTCGATTTAAAATTGATGATTGTATGCCTGGATGATAAATTGTTGACTATTATGTTGAAATAGACATTATACGCCGTTAGTAAGCGGAGGTTAATTATTAAAAACATATACCGTGATAATTTCACATTGAAGTGGAATTGGTATTATATATGTATATAACAATATATATATATTGGAATATGTATATATTGGAGTTGATTTCCCGCATTGTATAGCGGATGAGACCCTATTGCGCCGCATAATAGCGGATAATATTTATTAAACCCATATACCGCGATATTCCGTACTGGAGCGGAATTGGTATTGTGCTAACATCTGTAGATGCAGGGAAGCAGGTTGGAGGGATCCAACTGGATTCCTCACCAATATTTATTTGATTACAGATATTGTGATATTTGTTGATTATCATATGATGATATATGATGTTTGATTGCCGTGATTGATGATTGGTGTTGTTGCATCATCGGATCCATTTTTGAAGTTTAAAAATAACGATTATGATTTTAAATTGGGATTTTTGAATTATTATGAACGATTTATATAAAAGATGTATAAAATTGATATTTTATAAATTAAGAATACTGGAATTATAAAACGAGTTTTTATAAGTGTTAAAAAGAAGTATAAATGGATTTCATAAGTGAACGGAATTTATAGATTTATAAATTGTGAGGTTATTAAATGAATAGATTTTGTAAAATAAAAGATTTATAAGTAATTATCTTATAAATCGGATTTTGGCATTTAAATGAGATATGAATGGAATTTGTTAATAATGAAATTTATAAGTTGATGTTTTTATAAATAGAAATGGAATTTATAAACGTTGTTTTATAAATCCGAAACCAATTGAATTTGATAAATTAAACATAGAAGTTTAATAAAGGAGATATATTCGTGATTTTGGACAGCGAATTATCCTTTGAGTTAAATGTTGTAATAATAAGAGTTTGGTTGGGAATTTTATCCACGATTTTGGACAGTGGATAATCTTTTAAGTAAAATGTGTAGAAACGTTAAATGTGTTAACGAAGTATATTCACGATTTTGGACAGTGAATATATTATTAAATAAAATGGATATGTTTTGGAGAAGTGATATTACGAAATGAAGTAATTATTTTAAAAGATGTTTTAAAATGTATTAACTATCGAAACCATAGATTTCAACATTCATTGTTGAAATAGACGTTTTCGAGAAATAAGGAAATGGTGGACTATAACACTGTTGTTATAGTAAATGGTTTCCGAAAGGAAATGTTTTATATAGTATTGGGATTTATATATCTATCTAAATTTCGAATCCCTATACTAGTGATTTTGAGTCGTCGTAACGATGTTTTACGTAACATTCGTTTTGACTCAAATAAAATTTGTGAAAGAGAATGATTTCCTTAAAGAATGAAATATATACTTAATTATGATTTAAGTATATTGAATATTTTCCAAGTGTTGAAAATAAATGATTTGTGAATTACTTATTTTTAAATAAGTATGGAAATGCTTTTCCAATATGAAATGAACTGTTTTGAGATCTTATCTTCAAAGATAAATTAAAATGTGGAAATTGATTTGAAATTGTTTTCAAATGATTGAAGTGTGGAAATTTTATATCTTGTAAAGATATTTTTGGAAGATAAATAATTTGGAAAATTATTTGGAATCTGATGATGTTGCGCATCTTTATTGATAGTTAAATAACCAACTATCAATATTTACCCTTGAATGGGTATTTGTTTTGATTTGCTTGAATTTGAATGCCACACTTATTTTTGAATAAGCGCTCACTATTCGGGTTAGCCGAAAAAGGACCTTTGGGTCGTATAACCCTTTCCGAATATATGATACGTCGTAATGGAGTGCATTTGATGACCGGTATTGAAGACCGGATATTTTTGAAAACGGAAGGATTACCGTCGAGTTACTCTACATCGGCTGATCTCCGATATAGAGGTTTTATCACCCTTAGTGACGGGAAGTCCGGATGTGATTAGAAAATTATCCGGATTTGCAAGGGCTTCGTGAGAAGTGCCTTCGGTTCTGTTCGATCCCGGAACAGACTTGTATGGTTGTGTGTTTGACATTACAAATTGAGATATAAAGCTGATTTCTTTCAAATACATTTCTGTTGGTGGCGGAGAATTTATTCTCTTAGCTTAACACCCTTCTCTGAGACGTACGAGCTCAGAGGTTATGTAGATGAAATTTATCAGCAATATACTCCCAATTTGGTAACGTGGCATGCTGAGTGTTGTTGTGAAATGATCGTTGTTTGATCATTTGTGATATGATCATTTGTTTGATCATTTATCTTTGTGATCATTACTTCGATCATTTGTTTGACCCGAAGCATGGCTTTGTGGACGAGACTTCGTCGGACCTCACACCCCGGAAATGGTCAAAACAGGAAGGATGCGGCAAGGTTCTAGGGAGTAGCGCCCCTTAGTGTATGTCATTCCTTCTGGATAGAGGTGGTATCATGGTATGGAGCCCAGATATTTAACCTATGTTGATACTGCAAATTTATTATGTGGTTGTTGGAAATCGAGGATCCTCGGGAAGATCGGTTACGATCGGGGGATGGCATACGCATGTCAGTAGTTACCTATTTTTGCAGAGGTAACCCGGCCTTGTGTTGGCAGAGATCTAATCATAATGTTAGGTTATTTCTCGGGACGTCTTTCCAGAGGCGTTCCTTCATGGCATAGGAAGTTCCTTAGCCTGACCATTTGTTGGAAATCCAAAGAAACAATACGAGACTTGTACGGTTTTAGTTGTATTACCTGCCATGGAATGTGGCGGTAATCTGCTATTGAACATAGTAGCTATAGTAGGCATACGATACTGGTCGTATGTTGGCTAAGATTAATATTATACTTTCGAAATGTTTTCTACACTATGCACTAATAATAATATCAAAAAGGATTTGATTTTGCGTAGTAAGCATCTTTGACTATCATAAGAAGAAATCTCCTCCAATTCTGCGTTTGCATTGTGTGTGTGGTGGGAGGTCTTTTGGTAGTTTCATTTTCCAAAAGCATTTCGAAATTGACTTTAAAAATCTTCCTGTTGTTTGTTTTAAAGATAAACTATTTTAAGTTCTCACACCAGTCACCATGACTGACCTGGAGTTTTTTGTTTCCTTCCTAAACTCTGGGTGCCCACCAATTTCCACACGGGCAGTCTAGAGTTAGGTTATCAGGTCATTCTGGATTCGGGATGCGTGGAGCTTAGTGGCGAGCTGGATGGCGAGACGTACCACTTGTATATGATATTATTTATTCCGCTGTGTATTCTGTATGAGGACAAGTTTATATAACTGTCCAATGTTGTATATTTGTTGTAAACTCTGATGTGATGTAATGTATAAAATGATATAGTTCTTTGATTTAAAGATTATTCATTTATCTATTATATGTTGTTCCACTGCGATATGTGAGATTCTGATATTGTTTATGTTTCTGATGTTGTTCTGTTGTTCTTCTTTTCTTTTTTTCTTCTATCTTTTCTTCTACCTCTTCTTTTAAACCCTAAGAATTCGGTTTTCCGGCATTCGGTTGCTCGGCAGTTGATACAGTGGACGTATCGATGTCGATATTCGAAAGTCGAAGAATCGGGTCCTTACAGACATGATTGCATAAAAAGGAGGTCCACTAAATCAGTAAACCGCCTAATCTTTTATATTAGTTAGGGACATTGACACTACACTATTTTCATATATATCATAAACTGCATTAGAAAAGCTTAAGGACAATGGATGCAATGGGTGATGGTTGAGTAGTTGGTTGTAGAACTTGGATGAAAACTTTTATTTCATTCTTCTATCCTTGGAGATTTCGGGGACGAAATGTTTTAAGGAGGGGAGAATGTAACAACCCGAAATTTAAGATATAATAATTAATTAACGAATTAATTAAATAATAAAATAACTTTGTGAAATTATCAGAATTGAGCTATGAGAGTTACACCATTATGTCTGTGGTAATTTTTCGGTCAATTTCGATATATAAATTGTCAAAATTCGAGCTAGAACGAAGAAGTTACAAAAGAAAGAAGAAATCAGAAATTAAAAAGAAAATAAAATAATAAGGGCTTGGTCAACCCTAGGGTCGACCCTCCCATCAGCTAGGTCATCCTATAAGTCGACCTAACTCATTTAGGGGTCGACACGCAGGTCGACCCGCCAAGGCATATGGACGAGTAATCATCCAGATTACAAAGTGATGTGTTTTATTGTTTTTATTCCATCTCGTGCGTCCGTGCTTCCATCCGACGGTTCCCATCGAACCTATGACGTGGTTGCGCTAGATTTAATCTTCAAATCCAACAGTCTGAGATCCACAAGTGACACTATAAGTAAGACCCTAGGCCTAGCTATTTTTCTCATACAGATTTTCTCCATCTGGGCTCATCGCCTGAGGCTGGACCCTAAAAGCAATATTTTTCCAAGGAGAAGATATTTTTAATTAAAATATTTTATACCCTAGAAGTGGATCCGGGAAGGCAAAGGAAAAGAGCTAAGGATCACAGGTGAGTGTTTAAGTAATTATTTTAGATTTTTATGTAATTTAAAATAATAGGGTTCTAAATAGTTGTAGTTTTTTGCAATTTTGAGACCATTTTTATATAAGTTGTTTACAGTTAATTTTGAAAGTTCTTTTCAGCCTATTTTATCCAGCTATTTTATTCATTTATTTACAGTTAATTACTGTTATTTACAGTTATTTGTATTTTATTTACATCTGTTTTGCGTTCAAATTCAGCCTGTAAATGTTAGTTTCTTTTTTTCCTTTTTACGCGAATAAAATAATAAAAAGAGGATAATTCGCTAATATGGACTAAAATATAAGAACACTAAATTTAAAGAAAATTAGATGTAAAGTAAGAAGAACTATAATAAATTGGACATAGACCGAAATAGGCAAATTTAAGACATTTGCAAGCATAATTTAAACATGTACTTATTTTTAAACTTAGACCGTGGATTAAGTTAATAAGCATAATTATAACACACAGGTTATAATAAGAGATAACAGAAAAGGCTTATTTTTTTACTTATATTTAAGTTAATAAGCAAGCATAGCAGAGATAATAGAAGAGGCTTATTTTAAGACTTAGGATAAGTTAATAAGCAAACAGAGCAGAAATAATAGAAGAGACTTATTTTAAAACTTACACTAAGTTAATAAGCAAAGATAGAAGTAGGACCCGTACCGGCAGCATTCCCCTTCAGTCAGGAACTGATGGTCTCACAATAGATTAGGTGAGGCTGGGACACGCTTATGCTGAAGTAATGGTAAATAAGTGGTCAATAGATAGAAGCTCAAATCAGGGGATTTGGGCAAGGGGCGAAACTAGATTTTGTTTGTTAAGACTCGTATCCGGTAGCATTTCTTATAAGCCGGGAACTGATGGTCTCACAATAGATTAGGTGAGGCTGGGACACGCTTATGCTGAAGTAATGGTAAATAAGAGGTCAAAAGATGGAGCAACAGATAGTGCGAGCCGACGGTGGCCGAGCGTGCGGCCTCGGTGCAGGGATATAAGTCGCTATTGAGTTCCAAAGCGCTAAACATGTGTCTTTTTGCTATAGGACCCATAGGATGGGAATAGCTCACAGTGGCACAACAGGGATAGAATGTCGATCAAAGGGTAGAATTAGGACTTCAGCCTAATTAAAGTAGGATTAGGATTTCTGCCTAATCAAAGCAGTTATCTAAGACAAGTGCAAACAATCGAAATAACCAAAGCAAACAGTTAAATAGTATTTTATTTCAGCTTTATCTTTTTCTTTATTTCCTTTTATACTAGAACCGTTGTTAAGTCTATTGTCTTTATCTTGCTTAAAAATACTAGTAATTACTTCCACTCACCAGACTTTTAGTCTGACCTACTCCTCTATTTTACCCTTTTTCCCCTCCATAGGCTAGCAGAGGCAGGGATAGTAGGTTTCAGATTTTCTTGGAGATTCAGCTGCGGGGTTTTTCTTCATGTATTCTTCTCCCTTTTAGTTTTTATTTCATTTGGACTTGATGTACTGGTACTCTTGAGAGGGATGGTTTTATTTATGTACTATAATAGTATGATTGAGATGGTATTTTTCATAAGACATATGTATTTGGTTATGACTTGTTTCCACTATTTTATTTATTTGTCTTGTGAATCTTAGTCCCTGTAAAGTTTTAGCTATACTTACAACGCACCACATCTTTTAGTGTGCCCTTTTGGGTATACTAAGGGGTGTGAGGTGTTTCAAACCATCTATATTCCATTCTACAATGGAAGTACCATCAAAAGATACAGCTCCATAATTGTTTTGTTTCTCAAATAAGAGGTCTACTAGCGTAGGTCGCATATAATAAGGTTTACTATACGAGGTATTTCCATAATTGATTTTATTAACTTCAAAATTATTTTTTGGTTTCTCTTATTCTATGTTTAAGAATATTTTTTGTAAGCTATCTACTTCATTATTATTATCAGGTTCTAGTTCAGAGATTTCTCTAGTCACCTTATCTCCTATTATAGGCGCAAATTCATTTTCTTTAATATTTCAAGCATATAATCTTTTTATTATTTCTTTTAACATTTCAGAGTTTTCTCCTGGTTTATCTATGTTCATTTCTAAGTTTTGTTAATCTAGAAAGAGAAATTCTTGGTAAGAATAAAGAAATAACTATAAATGAAGATTTAGAATCTAATTTAAACAACTGAAAATTTTCGGCTTATTTGCCTTCAAAGATTTACAAGAAAACTGGAAGTTTTATTACAAAAACTGATTATGTAATTAAAACAATAGAACAAGCAATTCCTTTATCTGAAGGATATATTTCATTTGGTTTATTTTCAAAAAACCTTTTAAATTTACATAAAGAAAAATATAAATTTATTCATATCAGATTAATCCAAGTTGCTTTAAAACCAGCAACAATATTATGATTGAATACGTCTGCTATAATTGTAGTAAGAGATAAAAGAAATAATAAATTTCATAATTCCTTATTAGGAATAGTAGAATCAACACTATGTGATGGATGAATATATTTTTCATGTTTTCCAAATTTTACTATGTCTTTAACAGACCCAAATTTACTTCAGTCCATCTGTCTGGACATAAAAACTGAGGGGTTTAATATGAAACCGGGAATACAAAATGTTATTCTTATTTATACAATATGTTATAAAGTAATGAATACTATTGTTACTGATACAAAAATATACCGATCAAAAATCTAGGCACAACTACACTTTTTTAACAGACATTAGTAAAAGTAATGTTGTAATTCCAAAATCAATCAATTGGAATGATATAAATTTACCAGATAAATGGCTTCTAAAAGAAGCAAATGAACCTACTAAAGTAGAGAATAAAAAATTAAAAGAAATTATTGAATATCCCGATAGTGACGTTGAAATCATATTTTCAAAAGAAAGAGTCACACACCTAAAAATAGGTTCTAACTTTAAATTAGAGGAACAAAGATTCAGCAATGCTGAAACCACTCCTTTAAAAATAGAAAAAGAAAATGTAATTGTAAGATACACGATGTACGGTGTAAATAAACCTGAATATAGGTTGATATCCCTCCATCAAATCCCAGTTCACCAGCTGCTTCAAACATGGGATATGATGGGGATAAATCTGTGTTTGGTATAAATACTATAACTTTGAATGAAGAGTTTAAATTTTCTTTTTCAGAATCTGAAAAAATAAAGTTTTATTCAGAAGAAAACAAATATAAAAGAAAATAGTTTTTCATGAAAGTTCCTAAAGAGCAAGACAAATGGATCAAAAGATATAAAATGTTTTTGAAAAAAAAGGGAAATGAATTACCAGAAGATTATGATATCTTCATAATGATAGAAAAAAAGTTTAAAATAGAAAAACAAAAGGATACTTGTAACGAACCGCCTTTTCGACCTCCGAATGTCGACACTAATACATCCATGGTATTCACGTGCTGAGTACCCAAGTGCGAGAAAGGCAAAATGTTAGGGTAAAATAAAAGAAGAAAAGAAAATGAACGGGGAAGAAGAGAACACAATACCAGAATCTTACAACGGAACGATAACATATAATATCAAAATGATACTTTTACAAGGAAAACTATATAGATACAATAATCAGAGTAAACTAACTTATCATCAGCCTAGACAGATGTAACAACCTGTCCTCACAATTGCTGATATAAAAATAAACAAAATAATGCAGCGGAAATAAAATCTATGGTAGGTAATCACCCAGCTCCTTTCTCCAAGAGCTCCAATGATCATTAATGAAATCTGGAAATATATACGGGGCTGACCCGAGCATTATAAGAAGAATAACACCCGGATCAGTCTGGTAAACCAGCGTGAGAAACTCAAGTAATTTGAATTATTTAATGTTTATAAGAACTTTATAAATAAAGGTATCTCGTAAGACCACACGGTGAATAAAAACGAACGGGTTTTTACCTTACGATAACCAAAACATTTATATACAAAATCTTGTGATATGTTAATTAATGCTAAGGTGTTTAATATAAATATAACATAGCTGCAATGGTTGCATTGATTACATTTGATAGCATATTCATGTGTACAAACAAAACCGCTAAGGGGCGTTCGTATAAATGTATTTTTCACGGAGACCTCCCTAGTATGCTCGTAAGCCATACTGAGACCGATCACCTATGACAAGGGTTAGCAACTACCTTCCAAGCATCGTATTTATCTAGTTAAAATATATCATAAGGTAAACATAACCAGCCCACGCCCTAACACGTGAACCGAGTATCATCAACTCCCCATGCGCAACAAATCGATAAGCATACTATAGATAATGGAGTTGATGTACCCCCTTTTTGGGTTAGCTGAACCCAGGATCATGCATCATACTATGTCTTTAGTCATTTTCCGATTTCGAGACTACGTTTAGCATCTTCACACAAGTTTTCAGCAAAATTTGATCAAACAATGAATCCCACATGGATTCCATCATCTCAACAGATTTTCGGAACCACATATGGTTTCCCTAATGTTTAGGTAGGGATGAAGCAATAGAGCTCTAACCTTTCGGCATTCTTCTAGGCCGAGAAACAGTTAAGCAGAAAGGTCGGAAACGCGTAAGGTGTGGAACCTTGATTCCCATAAGCAAGCGTTCAAGACTTGATAGTCGACTGCCAATCTTAACCAAACTTAACTTAGGAAGTATACGGAATGCTTAGCGGATTTATAGCAATAAGAACCCCCGGGGAGGAGTATTGGTATGAAATGCCTCTAGCTTTCGGTTACTTCTAAAAGAAACGGAATTGAGTTAGCCGAAAATTCATCGATTGGTTTTGAAGAGTCTGGGATTGGCAAGTGTTTTACTTACCGAATACCACTTCAAAACTATTATACGGGTTCTATGTTTTGGAAGTGAGTGGTCCTGACTCTCACAAATAGAGAAGCTTACTCGTTCGGCTTTTAGTGTTAAGCATATTAGTACTAACATCCCATAAACAATCAATCTAAGGTCATTACATAGTTGTTACTTATCATCCAAGTATAATTAAGTCACATAAATGACTTTTAATCCCTTTATAATTAATTTATCCTTTATTAATTAAAACCCTTTTTATTAGTAAAACATCTTTTATCTAATAAAACTTCTTTTATGAATAAAGACTTCCTTTAATAATTAATACTCTTTTATTAATTAAAACTTCCTTTATATACTTTTATAAATATATTGGATTTCGCTTTATAAATGATATATACTTATCTTTATAAATTTAACTATTCATTTATTATTTTAATACTTAAAAAGTATTCATATACTTATTCCAATGGTATAAGTGTATTCACAAATCATTTAACAAGTTTTACTTACTAGAAATATAATCAAAGAGATTAAAACAATTACCACCAAAACATTGTTATAATAAACTCCTTTTCTTTTATAAATTAAACATATAACATCTTCTACCTCTTTATAAAAGATTTCAATACTTGTTATTATCTTTAAAAATTCCATTGTTGAAGATTTATAATATTTCTTCTAAAATATAATTCAAGAGTTTAAAAAAAATGTTGCTAAAACATTGTTTACCAAAAACCCAAAACCATTCCATTTAATCATTATCTTTAAAACTCTCCTTTTAAAGGTTTAATTACATTTAAGGGTTAAAGACAAGTGTTGCTAAAAACAATTGTCACAACAAACCTAAACATTTTATACCTTCAAAACATTCCTCTTTAAAACACCCTTCTTAAAGATTTATTTATATTTAAGGGTTAAAGACAAGTATTGCTTAAAACATTTGTCACAACAAACCCAAAACCATTTACTTGTATTTTTTTCTACTAAATATCCATCAACAAATATCTAATTATATTCCCAAGTATAATTAATAATAAGGGTTAAAAACAAGTGTTGCTAAAAACACTATTTACAACAACCCAAAACTATTTACTTATCCATTAATAACTTTAAACTTTTATTTAAAGATCAAACCATATCCATACTTATTAATTAAGGCAATACTTTTAAGTAATTTCTCAAAACCATTTATTTTAACTTAAGTGTTAAAATACAAACTCCCTTTATTATATTTATAAAATACTTAATTTAATATTTAAAACTTATATATATAGAAATATCTTTAAAATACTTATTAATATGTTAAAATACTTTTAAAACTACTTAAAATATATGATAATTATTTATATAGAATATTATGTAAAAATAAGGAATTTTTAAATAATAAGAAAATTAAGTTTTAATTTTAAAAGCTACTTAGTTTAGAAATTCATAGTTAATTGTTAAAATATATTTAAACTTAAAACCATTTTACAACACTCTAATATAAGTTAGAAAACAGCCCTAAAAATATTAGAGAAAAATACTTAATTTACACAATTTATAGTTTCAAACAGAAAAGATAGCATTTCTGCAAATGCTACCAAAATAATTCGCAACAGCTCAAAAGTGTTTTAAAAGCAAAGACAGCACTTAGGAAGTGCAACCAAAAGTTCCGGGCTATCGTTTTATGTGATTTTGCTACTACTTTGCACCTAGCTTTCGATGCTTAAATGAATGATTTTTGATCCATTCATTTTGCATTAGTTAATGTACTTTGTATACTTGAAAATCATGAAGAAAAATCCCATAGAACATCTTATAATTATTTTAGAGAATTTTTCGAAAACATATTATTTTATCGAACTGTACTTATAGCGACTATTTCGCTATAACTTTTTGCACTTCGTTCAACTAGCTATCAAATGAATTAGGCTTCAAAACTTTTCCAATAAGAATAATATATTATTTACTTGATTAATTGCCAAAGAAATCCCTAAGAAAGTTTCCACAAAAATAAGCGTTATTTTCAAAAGCAGATTATTTAAAAATTACCACTATAGCGACTATAACTTTCCAAAACATATTCTTTGCTTTTCAAAACACTTATAGAAGTGTAGATAATAACCAAACTAGTTATTATTAGGATATGTTATTAAATCGCTATTTTTATAAGTTATAGTTTAAGTGATTCAAAATGCGTTTATAGCGACTATTGCTATACGGACAATTCCGTATTCAATTCAATATTAAGTGTCATTCTATTTTATACACATATATGATTCCAAATTCAAATCATATCACTGCTAAACATATATTAACATATGTACTAGTAATCATGTCCATTTTAGATGTTTAAATGTGCTTAATTTAAACAACATAATTTCATTCTCTTTAAGGCAACTACTTTAACAAATTATATGCTTTTGGAAGCATATAATAAAAGGTTATAACTTTAAGTAGTTAGTGTCTATTATTGTATAATAGCAAGCATATTAACATGTGATTAACAATCAATTATCAAGTGATATAACAAGCAGTATTATCAAGTTAATAACTTGATTCGAAGTGAGATTAACTCACTTTTGTTTGAATCAAATTTATTTTTCTTCCTACCAACATTCACTAAAACCACTCTACATTTTCTTCCTTCAACACACAAGCCAAGAATCAAGCACAACAAGAGAAGAAAGGGGGTATAAGTGCACAACCTAGGCAATGTTGCCTTCATTTGCTCATGGCCTAGAAGGGTATGGAGGGAATGGCTTCACTTCTCTTAGGTTTGAGTTGATGGAGTGATGTTGTAAGGTATTTTAGGATATTAGAATGAGTTTGAAGGACAAAGGAGTTGGTTTGATATGATTTTTAGAAAGTTAGAGAGGAGGAAGAAGATGAAGACATTATTTAGAAGTGGATTTGTGTAGAAATGAAGTGAGTGTGTGTGTGTTATAGGCTTACGATTTTGAAGTAAAAGAGTGAAAAACCCCTTCCTTAGCCATGAAGCAAAAGGACTTCAAGCATGCAAAGCCATACCCTTACACACACCTTACCTCTTACACACCATACCCTTAAATCAAGCCTTAATTTAGGGGTCCTTTAGTGCTTAATGTTTCCACTTACTTTTACTAATTCAAACTTAGTTTAATTAACCTTTAGCTTAGCAAAAAGATGTGTTTAATTATTATCACTTGATAACTATTCAAGTTGTAATATATTTACACAACTTGTATTGAGTAAAGAGTTGATTTTTAACAAAACGTTTTTCGGTCACATTTTCAGTATTTATCCAAAGTGTATATTTTTGTAAATACATTTCAAAAATAAGTTTTCTAACATTAGTTATTAATTAAAAAGTGTTTAACAAGGTTATAAAATCATATTTAATCATATTAAATCTTGGACACAAATATGTAAATAATTCAGGTATTTAAATACGAAGTGTTCGGAATTCCGGGTCGTTGCAATACTTTTCCAGATTTTGATGACTTCTTAACAATTGTTACAATTACTGTTTATCAATATGCCTGAGAAAAGAGTCAACTTAGCTTTCTATGCAACCTGGTCGTATACATATTTTTTCAGATTATCATCAATACATTTTATATAAAATACATACCACTTAAATAAATACAGTTCAAGAATACATAACTGATTAGCACATTGTAAGCAGCTATTCTACCACCCAAAGTATGACTACTACTGCATAGAAATATTTTAGTCCGAATGCTAGAAACATGTGTCCAACTATATACCTAAGATTACAAAATCCATACACCATCTCTGCTAAACCATTTAGTTAAAACTACTAACCAACTCAAAACAAAAACATATTTATGTGTCATATTGTATAAAAATGAATCCTCATTATATCTACATGGACAAGCTGATAAGTATATTTGCATCCAGTGATTTTTCAAACCACCTTTAATACATAAACGTTTCATAATCCATTATATAAACTATTATTACACCTACATCTTCAAATGCTATATATGGGATGTCAAACAGGGTTGATTACCTCCAACTCAAGTACAACAAAGAACTGGCGCAAAGAAACATAAGAAAATCAAGATTCTATCCGGACGTCAACTTAGCACAGTAATACTTAGCCATGATAAAATGCGCAATAAATAATCCTAATTAGTCACTGTACCGCTTGAAGTTTCTCGCCATAACTATGCAAAAATATAGCTTGTATTAGACTTATTTTGCATTCAGTATTTTATTGTACAACTCGCTATTCATTTTTTTTAATACACCCAACTTATAGTATGTTTATTGTCATTCTGCTACTCACAGTATTGAAAAACAAGTGTGCATAAATGTTATGATTATATATTTGTTGTAGCTCTTTCCCTTTAAAAAAAATTTCTATCTGTTTTTTCCTCCATCGGCACTTTTATTTTACAAAACAATGAATAATATATATTTGACTTAAAGTTCTATAGCATCTGATGTGTATTAAACATGCATAGTATAAGCTCTTGATGATTTTCAAACTTCATCTTATTACGTCCTCTATCAATTTGAAAAATGATCACAAATTCAAATTGCTAATGCACAGTATCATACCCACGATATCAGATATTATTAATCTACAATCAAAAATAAGTTAAAGCTACCCACACACCGCATGAAGTATAAACTACATGTACGCTATCCTCTAACTGTCAAATTGAACTGTAAAGAATTTGAAGAAACTGATTGAATTTTTTGAAGAAATAGATCACGATTTGTACATGATACAAGTTGTATTTATAGTGTACAACTCTATATAGGTCGAACTGAGATGTGCAGTCCAATTAACTACATACCCGAACTGCTATTTACATGTTAACATATATTGTGATAATCGGGTTGTTTACAATCTAATTTCCAATAACCCCCTCAAACCGATATTAGGGTTAGGGCATGGCGATTCCCAAATTGATTCGCCGCTTCAATTTCTCTTTAGATTTCATCAGATTGAGAGCGATTTCTGATTTACAATTGTTTTTTGACTTAATTTCTTAGCATATCTTTATGCTTTCATGACTCAATTAGCAGCTTTGTTGAGATTTTAATGTAAAGATGATTTTGATTCATGAGCTTCGATATGTTCAGCAGTCTTTCTTGTATTTACTCGAGTCTCTTCTACCTTCAGATCATTCCGGAATCTGATGAAATTTCGAGTAGATAGCGCCTTTGTTATAACATCGGCATGCTGGTAAGGTGCAGGTATGTGGTTAACTTGTAATTTCCCTTTTAGAACTTGCTCTCGAACAAAACAGAGGTCAATCTCTATATGCTTTGTCTTCAAATGTAAGATAGGGTTTGCTGGCATGTAAACTGTGCTTTGATTGTCACACCATAATGCCGGTTTGCTCTCTGTTCTGATATTTAGTTTACTTAATAGTGATTGAATCTACATTATTTCTGCTATTGCACTTGCTACGCTTCTGTATTCAACCTTAGTGTTGGATCTGGAAATGGTTGATTGTTTCTTTAAGCACCATGATATAGGGATGTCACCAACATATATGCAATATCCAGTTACTAACTTCCTATTATCTGGATCAGTGGTCCAATCAGCATCACAATAGCCAGTTATATTGAGATTGTTGCATTCCTTTAATAATAATTCATAATTTTCAGTTCCCTTAAAGTATCCCAATATCCTTTTTACTACTTTCCAGTGATTATCCAGTGGTTCCTGCATGAATTGACATACTTTATTAACACTAAATGATATATCTAGTCTAGTAATTGTAGCATACTGTAAAGCACCAACAACACTTCTTTATTGTTTGGTGTTAGTTATGGGTTCTCCCCTATTTTTGATCAATTGTTGATTGCTTATCATTGGAGTTGGTTGAGGTTTTGCATTGTCTATTTTAGTCTTGATCAACAGCTCTGAAATATATTTCCTTTGGCTTAGAAGTATTTCTAAATTTTAATTTCTCCCGACTTCTATGCCCAAGAAATAGCGTAAGTCCCAAAGATCCTTGATTGAAAATTGCTCATCCAAATACCGAGTGAGCTTGTTGATTCAGTTTCATCATCCTCTGTAATAATTAAATCATCAATATATATTAGAATATATATACTTGATTTATTGTTAAGCTTGATGAATAGTGAATTGTCTGATTTGGTAGACTGATAACCTAAAGTGATTAAAGTGGTTTTCAGTATATCAAACCATACTCTTGGTGCTTGTTGAAGGCCATATATAGCCTTATTTAGTTTTCACATAAGATTCAATTTTGCTTGTATACCTGTGGTTGCTCCATGTATATTTTTTCCTGCAAAATACCATTTAGAACAGCATTATTGACATCAAGTTTCCTAGTACTCCAATGTTTATGCAAGGAAATGGTTAAGACTACTCTTATGGTTGTTGACTTGACCACTGGAGGGAATGTTTCGTTGAAATCGAACCCATATTGTTGAGTATATCATTTTGCTACTAATCTAGACTTGTATCTGGCTACAGTTCCATCTGGATTCTTCTTTAGTTTATAGGTCTATTTGCATCCAACTATGTTTTTATTTTCTGATGGGTACACCAGTTTCCATGTTTTGTTTCTTATAAGTGCATTGTACTCTTCATCCATTACTGCTTTCTAGTTTTTGTTTTTTACAGCTTGCTCAAATGTTTCAGGATCCTATGAAACAGTGACTGCGGTGTATAACTTTGGTTTAAAAATGCCACCTTTGGCTCTTGTGATCATGGGATGACCTGCTCTCACTTGTGGTTGTTCTTCAACATTTGCTTGATTATTGTTATTTCCTGATTGATTTTGCAGATTGTCTGAATTTTCTTCACTAACTTGTTGAGTTTGCTCACTTGAATGTACAGGAGGTTGATTGAGATAGCTGGGTAGTTCTGGTGATTCATAAACTGTAACAACCCTGTATTTTGTGATTATTTTAATTATATATTTTAATTACTTTAATTTAATTTCCTGATTTAAAAACTTTATTTTATTTATTTAAATTAGATAATCCTTGTTGTTTTAAATACAAACTTTGATTTTGATGTAAATTAGAATTTCAAACCTGAATAAATAGAATATTTCCAGAAAAGTGAATTTTGGTCAAAATAGTCAAACTTTGACTTTTAATTTAAAATTTTAAAAGTTTGAAATTTTGAATTTTATCTTTTATTATGAAAGTAAATAAAATTTTAAGAACACTGCTTTTCGTTTCGTTGAAATCTGATTTATAATGTGAAAGTTATGCCCTTTTGAATATTGTGTGTAATTTGTATTTAACAAAATTGTTTATTTTAAATTATATAAATAATATTTTATTTGGTCATGTAATGTTCTGATTTATATTTATATGGGTAAAATAACATGTTATGTATATATTTTGATTTTTAAACATTTTAAAAGTATAATTCACATTTTCTAATGTCAGTTGTATTTTTGTTTACAATTTCTAATCTCCAGTTTCAATTAATTAAAGAAAATCTTTATTTATTTTTCTATTTTCTTAAGATCTTATTTTTCTCATTCCCAATTTATTTTGTTCCTCATTTATTTTATTTATGTGACTTTTTATTTGTTTTAGAGTGAAGTAGAAATTTTTCTAAAGCTAGTGATAATTTATTGTAACTTTTGAAGTTTCCAATTTTTAAGCAATTTCTTTATTTCTTTTTCTATTTTATTTAAATTTAATTATTTATCTTCATTTTTATTTTACTTTGTTTCAGTTTTAAAATGTATTTACTAAAATTTATTTGCTTTATTTTGATTTAAAGAAATAGAAATACAAAGGGTCAAGATCTTTCATTTTCTGGAGACTTTTCATTTACCCTACCTCTTCATTTTCTTGTGCCTTTTCCTTTTTCCTTCTTTAGCCGTCCATTTTCTTGCATAGCCGTGTATTCCTCTTCATTTTTCACGTGAGAAACTTTCTCACATCTCAAAACTCACGGCCAAGAGAAAGAAAAAAAAAACATAGCAATGGCTACCTCTCCTTCCTTTTCTTCTTATTTCCATTGATTTTGCCTTCCTCCTCTTCTAGCTTTGCTTGGCCTCTACCACCTTCATCACCACCGACCATCACCTCCTCCATCTACAGCAGCTCCACCCCCTTTTCCTCTGACCAAAGTCAAGCCATGACCACTTGATGATGTTAGCACCACAAAAACATTTCAAAGCTCCACCAAAATTGCATAGCCGATCTTGTTTGCCACCATCACCTTCATAGTTCACCTTGGCTACCTCCTATTGCTCCACCACCACCATGATACCACCTCTGACCTTCAACTTCAGATATGTCCAGATCTGTACTAAGCATGAGCCAAGCCCAATTGACCCATAGACCGAGCCAAAATGTGCATCCAAGTTGCCTTTTTGTCTTGTTTCTTTTGTATACTCCATGTTTCACCCTACCACTTCACATCTCTACTTGTAGCCGCACCATATTGATGTCATACCTGACCTATAGCACCTTCATAGTTGAGCATATGAACCCTATGGCCAAGCAATTGGAGTTATTTAAGCAAGGTCTAATCATTCTTGTCTTTGTTGCTTTGTATTTCCATTTATTTCAATGCTGTTTTGTGTTAAATAATTCATGTGTTATATTGTCTTGCTTATTGTTGTTTGCAAGATCATACCTTGGCTCTCTCCACTCATTTGAATCAAGTTGTGCTGTGTCGTGCTTTCTAGAATCTATTCCGTGTAGTTTGATTTGCTAACTCCAGCTTGAAAAGGTGAGTTAATCTCACCTGACATTTATACTTATGCAAATTTGAATTGACAACAATTGAATGTGTAGAATATTATGTTATGTTATACCTGCTTATGTTATATATATTATATGATGTTAAACCTATTTATTTATCTGTCATATCATCTGTTAATGATATATGTTGTTAACTGTTCGTTTATATCTGTTTATCACACTGCAAGTTCCCTGTTAGTATAGAATCACTATGGGTTGAAATGATACATACCCGAACGAACTTTAGAATAGGAAAAAATCGTTATGGGCTGAAATGATAGGCCTGAACGGTTTTTATTTAATTTATTTGACTTGGGATTGTGGGTTTGAAATGATAGAACCCGGATTTTTCTTTGTAAACTGCGGATTGAAATGATACATATCCGTATCACTTGACCTAGGTTAGAAAACTATATACAAACCCGTGGTTAATTTTTAAAGTGTTTTGAATCATTTTTAAGTATTTTAAAAGTGAATTTTTTTTGGAAATTTGATTTAAATTGACTTTTAAATTGTTTAAATAAAGAAATTTGGATTTTTCTAGAAGTTAAAAATGTAATTTAAATGAATGGTAAAAGTGAATTTTGAAATATAACTTAAGTAGGAAATTTGGAATTTTGGTTTTAAAATGATATTTAAGTTATATAAATAAAATGGAAATTTAATTATATTTGGAAAATGGTAAATATGATAATTTGATTTGAATTTGAATTTAAATGATTTAATAAAGTGTTATTGAGTTTTCTATGTATTAAAATGATTAAATAAATGAATGCTTAAAAGTGAAATTTTAAAATATAACTTGACTTGGAAATGTGAATTTGGTTTTTATTAAAAGTTTAAGTTAATTAAATAAAATTGAAAATATAGTTTAATTTGTGAAATGGAAATAAAATATAAGTGTTAAGTTTATTTGTTAAAAGTGTGAAGAAAAGAAAATTGTACATTTGGATTTGTTAAGTAAAATTATTGGAAATTTGGATTTTACTATAAATGTTTCTTATAAAAAATCATAAATTAAAAAAGTAATTTTAATGAACATTTTTGAATGTCAAAATATGATTTTTATAATGTTTAAAAGGTTTATTATTGAAGGTTATTATTTGCTGGAAATACACTAAAATCTGGAAATTACTTTTCATAGCATTCAAAAATGTTATGATTTCTGATTTGAACTAAAATTGAATAAAAGAGCTATTACAGCATTCTGAAATGCTGTAGTTGCTGTAGTTGAACTAAATAGACTAAAACTTGTCTCAGGTCTATTACAGCAGTTCTGTAACTGCTGTAGTGGTCTGTTGTCTTTGCTGAATAAATTTAAAACCCTTATTTTGAAACCTGAGCTATTACGCATTTCTGAAAATGCTGTCTTTGCTGTTTTAAACCAAATTTCAACTAAAATGAGATATAACAGCAGTTTTAAGTGCTGTCTTTGCTGAATTTAAATGCTTTTCAAATATAACTTATAACAGTTTTTTCTAAATGCTGTGAAAAGCTGAAATTTTAATAATTATGGGTTTTGACTTAGTAAATGAGCTTAGAATGGTTTGAAACTTTGAAAATTGAACACTTGACTTGAAAGAATAATAACTTCACTTTTAAATGGTTTAAATGAATTATTTTGATTGAAATATAAACTATTTAAAAGGTGACTTGAAATGATAATAAATGAATGATATCTTTGAATTTAAAAGGTATTTAAAGTTGAATATTTGGATTTGAACTCAAACGATGATTTGATAATGAAGTTTTGAAAAGATATGATATTTTGATATATTAAATGATTTGAAATGAAGCTTTTGAAAAGATATGATATTTTGATATATTAAATGATTTGAAATGAAGCTTTTGAAAAGATATGATATTTTGATATAATAAATGATTTGAAATGAAGTTTTGAAATGATACGATGTTTTGATATATTAAAATGATTTGAAATGAAGTTTTGGAAAGATATGATATTTTGATATATTGAAATGATTTGAAATGAAGTTTTGGAAAGATATGATATTTTGATATATTGAAATGATTGAAATGAAGTTTTGAAATGATATGATATTTTAAATATATTGAAATGGTTTGGAATTGATTTAATCTTTATTTTGATAAAGATTTGGATTTGAAATGATATTCTATTTTGAAGTATAAACTATTTTAAATTTATAACCACGGGTTATAGTAACGATTGGTTGTTAAAGAGACCGGGATCGGATATGGACATACTCTCTGTTGATACCGAAAACCACTTTAACAACTGTGTACGCGGTGGAGTTTCCAGAATGAAGTAGGATGGTGGCGACGATCCTAAGGTATATACGTGGACCCAACTCCCGTGAGTTGGCATAAGGTGGCTAAAACAGGAGCGATCTCGGACCAGTGAGGTAGCACCTCTTATTGGACACACTTCTTCGATACCATTCTATTACTTGTGATTGATTTGGTGCGCACCCTTGATTTGGGAGTGTTGTTCGAGGTGGAGCGGTAGTGGCTGCTATGCGTTTCCATCAGTCCGTGTGCGTAATTGGTATATCTACCCTGGCATTGTCTTGTGTGCCGTGTCACCTACCATATCGAGCTTTACTACGAGTTTCTATTTGTGTCGTACCTATGGAGTACCTTCTCATAGCCTTGCAAGGTATGCAGGTACTGTGTAGACTATTGGCATATTACGTGTTAAGGTGGAAAATGTAAAGCCTTAATGCTATTTAAAAGTATGTTTATTTTATATTAGACATAATTATAATAGCGAATATTACTACATAGTAGATAGTTTAACGGATCCTTAAAGAATGGGCAATCCCAAGCATTCTTTAAGTTACTTGTACTTTTATTACAGTTCACTTGAGTTGGTTTATATTGTATAAGTATGTATGTCCTGACTCGAGTGTTTTGTGTTTTGCTTTACGCTCGGGTCAGACTGAGTGACTCAGCATTCAAGACTCACCTTCGGAGTTGGAGCTTTGCTTGAAAATCCAACCATCTATTTTGCTTTCAGTATCCAGTGATTTCAGTGATGTATTCTGATTTGTACCTGATGTATCTTGTTACTCTTTGGTTGTATCTTGTTTAACGCTGATGTATCTTATATATATGTATAGTAGCTTCATGAACTACTGATGCAGCCCAGAATGATACCCAGATTGATGAAGTGTTAGGTCGCGAACGACCTAGCGACTTACGAGCTAACAAGCTAAGGGGTAACGAGCTAAGAGCTTCTTTAGGTCGCGAACGACCTAAAGCACATACCGCTTCTTTAGGTCGCGAACGACCTAACAATAAGTCGATAATTCTCGAAGGTCACTCGTTCTTAGGTCGCTGGGAAGATAGGTCGCTGGATGTTAAGTCGTTGGAAGGTAGGTCGCGTGAAGGGTCCTGAAGCTGGGTTGAATTTTGTTGCCGCTATTCTTTAGGTCGCTCGAGCGAGCAAACGACCTAATGCCGCATATGTACTATGACTTAAGTCGCCTGGAGCTTAGGTCGCGTGTGTTGTCTGTTAGGTCGCTACGTGCATGTACTAGGTCGTTTCTGTGTTGTAACGTGTTTGTTGTTGATCTGTTAGGTCGTTGAAGACCTATGTTAGGTCGGTGAAGGCTTGTAATGTGTTGTAACTGTTTTGTTTTAGGTCGTCTACTTTTAAGTCGTAGGTCGTGATGTTTAGGTCGTAAACGACCTATGTGTTGTACAAATTTCTGTTGAGTGAGTTGTAAGCCTATAAATAGGCGGGTTGTGACATTTGTAATAGTTAGTTGATTCTGAATAAAACTTTTGTTTGAGAGCTTTGTGCCTCTTCTCCAATTGGTAGTTGAGTGTGATCTCCTATCTCCACTTTCGGTAATCGAGTGCGCTCGATTCAATGACTGCTGAAGCCGATTCACGGTATCTAGTGCGCTAGATCAACGTACGAAGAATCGTAGATCTTTAAACACGGTATCGTGCGCGATCAATGTGTTTGGGATAGCTAGAATCCGGTATTGTTTGATCAATGGATTTGGGCCATTCAGTATTCTTCATTCCATCGATTGCTACTTTCACAGAATCATCATTTTGTCATTCCCGCTGCTGCATCAACTACTATCTCTTTTACTTCCACTGCATTATATTACTCTGTGTCTGTGATCTGTGATTATTTATTTACTGTATATGATGAGTTTGCCAAATTTTTATTTACAACGCGGTATTTTGAGCAATTCAAGTTCGACATGTGCGGATGCGAATGGTTGAAAATATCAGGTCATTACATGTGGTATCAGAGCTCTGGTTTAGGCAAACTCATCATATAGAGTAGATTTAATTACAGAATCACCTTCGTTCGAACTTGAATTCCTTCTTCTTCGATTCGGTTTCCTTCGAATTTTGGAACGTTCCCTTCGGTTCCAAATTCCATTCTTGTCCTCCCCTATTCGTGTCTTCTTGATTTTAGAGTATCCCATAACTCCACTTCGAATGATCTCTGTAATAAATCAGCAGTCTCGCCAACCTCTGAATGACTTGTAAAGGGGTGAAACTCCTTTACAAGAAAGCATTGATTCACCGAAGATTTCTATATCCTCGGTTTAGATGCTAGTATCTCTTATTATTCCGAATTCTATATCTTGAGATCGAATGTAGATTTACCCTAGAAAATCCACATCGATCTTATTCTTTAAGTCACGTTTGACCCGGTTAAGGTTGCCCGCGATTTATATAAACTTATCCATACTCCCTATTCTGTTGTTTAATCATCTTATCTTTTGTCTCCAACTTATATTCAAATCAGAGATCTCTTTGATTTGAGTCCATCAATCTGAATCTCTATCCTTATTTTGAAAATTAATCTTGTATTTGAAATTTTATATTTTAAAGATGTTTTATATATTGTGTTGTTTGAGTTGTTGATGATGATTTGGGTTTACGATCGGTTCGTCTGATCAACGCTATCGATAGGATCTCCAAAACACTTGAACAGAGCAAACTGACACAATATGTTTTTTTATTTAGTAGATGGATAAAATTTGTATAATTATTATATGTATAAGGTTAATTTTCTGAATTTTGATAATTAATGAAATTGGGTGTTAAGAAATAATATTTAACTTTGCATGTATTTTATAATCATTGTCTTTAGTTTCATATCTAAATAATTAAACATGGTTATAAATTAATTTGGAAATTTAAATGGATTTAAATCAAGAATGTGAGAATTAAATTTCCGATGATTTCGAACTTTGTTTTGAAAGTTTTAAAAAGATATATTATTTAAAAGTATTTCTAGTAGAAATTGTTTCAAAGGATTTTAATTTGTAAATCAGTGCTCTTTTCTTTGTCGCTGGAAAATAATTTCGGTGATGACTGCAACATCATCGAAATTCATTTTCGAGTTTCGAAGTGAAGAAATCATTCTGTAGTTTTGCTACAGTTTTGTTTTGAAAATAAATAATATATATTGGTATATGATTTCAAATTTGATTTGATATATATTAAGTATATATTTATTTTCTCTAAATAGTTTGAAGTTAATCGGAAGTTTAATTCCTAAATTTTATCTTAAAGGATAAGATCAATTATAAGATGAAATTACAATTTTGGATAAATAGTTAAGCTTGAGATAATTGAATTAGAAACTTTTATTTGTATAATACTCAATTACATTCCAATATAACTTACCTAAATTATTAAAAGTTAAATATGCAATTGGAGGACATACAATATAAAGGGGATTTTATAAATAAAATTTGAGTGGTTATAATAAATGTCATACACTTAAATTTTAGTTATAAAGGATCAATAGAGGTAAATAGAAGGGTTAATTGAATAGTTTACAATATAATGATATTTAAAAGAAATTATAAATAAATTGGAATAGTTATAATAAGTGAAATACACTTAATATATAGGATTTGATATATTAAGTGGAATAAAGAAGAATGAAATTTAATGAATAAAAATGAGTATAATAAATGATTGTTCAAATTCATGACTTTATAAATTGTTGAATTGTTGATTGGATAATAAGATTTAAAATAATTAAGATTTATTTAACTTAAGTGAAATCAAATGGATGAAATTAATTATTAATGGAAGTTGAACTTTTCATGGTTTTAAATTTATCATCTTATTCTATTTTCCAATCTATTTTCTTTCTGGTTGTTTTCATTCTCCTACCTTCTAAGTAGGAAATCAAATTCGAATTAGTTAGCCATATAGCTACTGTTCTCTCTCAGCTTGATCTTACCACTAATTTTCACCAACTCAGTGTTGTTGAGGAAAGTATTCCCGAGACTGCTTTCCATACCGAGAATGGTTTTCTATGGATAGTTAGTCATGCCTTTTGGTTTGACTAATGCTCCTGCTTTCTTTGTTAATTTGATGGATCGTGTGTTTCGTGTTGTGTTTTATAAGTTTGTTCTAGTCTTTCTTTCTTTCTCTTTTCCCTTCATCATTTAACTTTTCTATCTCTCTGTGGTTCTTACTTCTCCCTATTCTGAATCTGAGCACTACTTACCATCCACAGACCAACGGTCAAACGGAAAAGGTGAATCAGATTCTCGATGATTTTTCGTGCTTGTGTTCTTGATTCTGGAGGATCTTGGGAAGATCATCTTCACCTTGTTAAACTTACCTATAACTACAGTTATCAGGTATAGTTTCAATTTTCTTGTCATCTTGTCTTAATCTTATTTCATTTTATCTTTTCTGTGCTTTCCCGTACCTCATTCCTTTTCGGGGATGAAAATTTTGAGTGGGGGAGAGTGTAACAACCCTGTATTTTGTGATTATTTTAATTATATATTTTAATTAAACTATGATAGCTGGGTAGTTCTGGTGATTCATAAACTATGACTGCGGTGTATAACTTTGGTTTAAAAATGCCACCTTTTGCTCTTGTGATCATGGGATGACCTGCTCTCACTTGTGGTTGTTCTTCAACATTTGCTTGATTAATGTTATTTCCTGATTGATTTTTCAGATTGTTTGAATTTTCTTCACTAACTTGTTGAGTTTGCTCACTTGAATGTACAGGAGGTTGATTGAGATAGCTGGGTAGTTCTGGTGATTCATAAACTGTAACAACCCTGTATTTTGTGATTATTTTAATTATATATTTTAATTACTTTAATTTAATTTCCTGATTTAAAAACTTTATTTTATT
Source organism: Allium fistulosum (assembly GCA_030737815.1). NCBI lineage: Eukaryota > Viridiplantae > Streptophyta > Magnoliopsida > Asparagales > Amaryllidaceae > Allium > Allium fistulosum. Next base: position 634,740,586 of record CM060907.1, on the reverse strand, counting down.
TATTTAAATTAGATAATCCTTGTTGTTTTAAACACAAACTTTGATTTTGATGTAAATTAGAATTTCAAACCTGAATAAATAGAATATTTCCAGAAAAGTGAATTTTGGTCAAAATAGTCAAACTTTGACTTTTAATTTAAAATTTTAAAAGTTTGAAATTTTGAATTTTATCTTTTATTATGAAAGTAAATAAAATTTTAAGAACACTGCTTTTCGTTTCGTTGAAATCTGATTTATAATGTGAAAGTTATGCCCTTTTGAATATTGTGTGTAATTTCTGTATTTAACATAATTGTTTATTTTAAATTATATAAATAATATTTTATTTGGTCATGTAATGTTCTAATTTATATTTATATGGGTAAAATAACATGTTATGCATATATTTTTATTTTTAAACATTTTAAAAGTATAATTCACATTTTCTAATGTCAGTTGTATTTTTGTTTACAATTTCTAATCTCCAGTTTCAATTAATTAAAGAAATTCTTTATTTATTTTTTATTTTCTTAAGATCTTATTTTTCTCATTCCCAATTTATTTTGTTCCTCATTTATTTTATTTATGTGACTTTTTATTTGTTTTAGAGTGAAGTAGAAATTTTTCTAAAGCTAGTGATAATTTATTGTAACTTTTGAAGTTTCCAATTTTTAAGCAATTTCTTTATTTCTTTTTCTATTTTCTTTAAATTTAATTATTTATCTTCATTTTTATTTTACTTTGTTTCAGTTTTAAAATGTATTTACTGAAATTTATTTGCTTTATTTTGATTTAAAGAAATAGAAATACAAAGGGTCAAGACCTTTCATTTTCTAGAGACATTTCATTTACCCTACCTCTTCATTTTCTTGTGCCTTTTCCTTTTTCCTTCTTTGGCCATCCATTTTCTTGCATATCCGTGTATTCCTCTTCATTTTTCACGTGAGAAACTTTCTCACATCTCAAAACTCACGGCCAAGGGAAAGAAAAAAAAACATTGCAATGGCTACCTCTCCTTTCTTTTCTTCTTATTTCCATTGATTTTGCCTTCCTCCTCTTCTAGCTTTGCTTGGCCTCTACCACCTTCATCACCACCGACCATCACCTCCTCCATCTACAGCAGCTCCACCCCCTTTACCTCTGACCAAAGTCAAGCCATGACCACTTGATGATGTTAGCACCACAAAAACATTTCAAAGCTCCACCAAAATTGCATAGCCGATCTTGTTTGCCACCATCACCTTCATAGTTCACCTTGGCTGCCTCCTATTGCTCCACCACCACCATGATACCACCTCTGACCTTCAACTTCAGATATGTCCAAATCTGTAGTAAGCATGAGCCAAGCCCAATTGACCCATAGACCGAGCCAAAATGTGCATCCAAGTTGCCTTTTTGTCTTGTTTCTTTTGTATGCTCCATGTTTCACCCTACCACTTCACATCTCCACTTGTAGCCGCACCATATTGATGTCATACCTAACCTATAGCACCTTCATAGCTGAGCATATGAACCCTATGGCCAAGCAATTGGAGTGATTAAAGCAAGGTCTAATCATTCTTGTCTTTGTTGCTTTGTATTTCCATTTATTTCAATGTTGTTTTGTGTTAAATAATTCATGTGTTATATTGTCTTGCTTATTGTTGTTTGCAAGATCATACCTTGGCTCTCTCCACTCATTTGAATCAAGTTGTGCTGTGTCGTGCTATCGTGCTTTCTAGAATCTATTCTGTGTAGTTTGATTTGCTAACTCCAGCTTGAAAAGGTGAGTTAATCTCACTTGACATTTATACTTATGCAAATGTGAATTGACAACAATTGAATGTGTAGAATATTATGTTATGTTATACCTGCTCATGTTATATATATTATATGATGTTAAACCTGTTTATTTATCTGTCATATCATCTGTTACTGATATATGTTGTTAACTGTTCGTTTATATCTGTTTATCACACTGCAAGTTCCCTGTTAGTATAGAATCACTATGAGTTGAAATGATACATACCCGAACGGACTTTAGAATAGGAAAATATCGTTATGGGCTGAAATGATAGGCCTGAACGGTTTTTATTTAATTTATTTTGACTTGGGATTGTGGTTTGAAATGATAGAACCCGGATTTTTCTTTGTAAACTACGGATTGAAATGATACATATCCGTATCACTTGACCTAGGTTAGAAAACTATATACAGACCCGTGGTTAATTTTTAAAGTGTTTTGAATCATTTTTAAGTATTTTAAAAGTGAATTTTTTTTGGAAATTTGATTTAAATTGACTTTTAAATTGTTTAAATAAAGAAATTTGGATTTTTCTAGAAGTTAAAAATGTAATTTAAATGAATGGTAAAAGAGAATTTTGAAATATAACTTAAGTTGGAATTTTGGTTTTAAAATGATATTTAAGTTATATAAATAAAATGGAAATTTAATTATATTTGGAAAATGGTAAATATGATAATTTGATTTGAATTTTAATTTAAATGATTTAATAAAGTGTTATTGAGTTTTCTATGTATTAAAATGATTAAATAAATGAATGCTTAAAAGTGAAATTTTAAAATATAACTTGACTTGGAAATGTGAATTTGGTTTTTATTAAAAGTTTAAGTTAATTAAATAAAATTGAAAATATAGTTTAATTTGTGAAATGGAAATAAAATATAAGTGTTAAGTTTATTTGTTAAAAGTGTGAAGAAAAGAAAATTGTACATTTGGATTTGTTAAGTAAAATTATTGGAAATTTGGATTTTACTATAAATGTTTCTTATAAAAAATCATAAATTAAAAAAGTAATTTTAATGAACATTTTTGAATGTCAAAATATGATTTTTATAATGTTTAAAAGGTTTATTATTGAAGGTTATTATTTGCTGGAAATACACTAAAATCTGGAAATTACTTTTCATAGCATTCAAAAATGTTATGATTTCTGATTTGAACTAAAATTGAATAAAAGAGCTATTACAGCATTCTGAAATGCTGTAGTTGCTGTAGTTGAACTAAATAGACTAAAACTTGTCTCAGGTCTATTACAGCAGTTCTGTAACTGCTGTAGTGGTCTGTTGTCTTTGCTGAATAAATTTAAAACCCTTATTTTGAAACCTGAGCTATTACGCATTTCTGAAAATGCTGTCTTTGCTGTTTTAAACCAAATTTCAACTAAAATGAGATATAACAGCAGTTTTAAGTGCTGTCTTTGCTGAATTTAAATGCTTTTCAAATATAACTTATAACAGTTTTTTCTAAATGCTGTGAAAAGCTGAAATTTTAATAATTATGGGTTTTGACTTAGTAAATGAGCTTAGAATGGTTTGAAACTTTGAAAATTGAACACTTGACTTGAAAGAATAATAACTTCACTTTTAAATGGTTTAAATGAATTATTTTGATTGAAATATAAACTATTTAAAAGGTGACTTGAAATGATAATAAATGAATGATATCTTTGAATTTAAAAGGTATTTAAAGTTGAATATTTGGATTTGAACTCAAACGATGATTTGATAATGAAGTTTTGAAAAGATATGATATTTTGATATATTAAATGATTTGAAATGAAGCTTTTGAAAAGATATGATATTTTGATATATTAAATGATTTGAAATGAAGCTTTTGAAAAGATATGATATTTTGATATAATAAATGATTTGAAATGAAGTTTTGAAATGATACGATGTTTTGATATATTAAAATGATTTGAAATGAAGTTTTGGAAAGATATGATATTTTGATATATTGAAATGATTTGAAATGAAGTTTTGGAAAGATATGATATTATGATATATTGAAATGATTTGAAATGAAGTTTTGAAATGATATGATATTTTAAATATATTGAAATGGTTTGGAATTGATTTAATCTTTATTTTGATAAAGATTTGGATTTGAAATGATATTCTATTTTGAAGTATAAACTGTTTTAAATTTATAACCACGGGTTATAATAACGATTGGTTGTTAAAGAGACCGGGATCGGATATGGACATACTCTTTGTTGATACCGAAAACCACTTTAACAACTGTGTACGCGGTGGAGTTTCCAGAATGAAGTAGGATGGTGGCGACGATCCTAAGGTATATACGTGGACCCAACTCCCGTGAGTTGGCATAAGGTGGCTAAAACAGAAGCGATCTCGGACCAGTGAGGTAGCACCTCTTATCGGACACACTTCTTCGATACCATTCTATTACTTGTGATTGATTTGGTGCGCACCCTTGATTTGAGAGTGTTGTTCGAGGTGGAGCGGTAGTGGCTGCTATGCATTTCCATCAGTCCGTGTACGTAATTGGTATATCTACCCTGACATTGCCTTGTGTGCCGTGTCACCTACCATATCGAGCTTTACTACGAGTTTCTATTTGTGTCGTACCTATGGAGTATCTTCTCATAGCCTTGCGAGGTATGCAGGTACTGTGTAGACTATTGGCATATTACGTGTTAAGGTGGAAAATGTAAAGCCTTAATGCTACTTAAAAGTATGTTTATTTTATATTAGACATAATTATAATAGCGAATATTACTACATAGTAGATAGTTTAACGGATCCTTAAAGAATGGGCGATCCCAAGCATTCTTTAAGTTACTTGTACTTTTATTACAGTTCACTTGAGTTGGTTTACATTGTATAAGCATGTATGTCCTGACTCGAGTGTTTTGTGTTTTGCTTTACGCTCGGGTCAGACTGAGTAACTCAGCATTCAAGACTCACCTTCGGAGTTGGAGCTTTACTTGAAGATCCATCCATCTATTTTACTTTCAGTATACAGTGATTTCAGTGATGTATTCTGATTTGTACCTGATGTATCTTGTTACTCTTCGGTTGTATCTTGTTTAACTCTGATGTATCTTATATATATGTATAGTAGCTTCATGAACTACTATCTCTTTTACTTCCGCTGCATTATATTACTCTGTGTCTGTGATCTGTGATTATTTATTTACTGTATATGATGAGTTTGCCAAATTTTTATTTACAACGTGGTATTTTGAGCAATTCAAGTCCGACATGTGCGGATGCGAATGGTTGAAAATATTGGGTCGTTACATGTGGTATCAGAGCTCTGGTTTAGGCAAACTCATCATATAGAGTAGATTTAATTACAGAATCACCTTCGTTCGAACTTGAATTCCTTCTTCTTCGATTCGGTTTCCTTCGAATTTTGGAACGTTCCCTTCGGTTCCAAATTCCATTCTTGTCCTCCCCTATTCGTGTCTTCTTGATTTTAGAGTATCCCATAACTCCACTTCGAATGATCTCTGTAATAAATCGGCAGTCTCGCCAACCTCTGAATGACTTGTAAAGGGGTGAAACTCCTTTACAAGAAAGCATTGATTCACCGAAGATTTCTATATCCTCGGTTTAGATGCTAGTATCTCTTATTATTCCGAATTCTATCTCTTGAGATTGAATGTAGATTTACCCCAGAAAATCCACATCGATCTTATTCTTTAAGTCACGGTTGACCGGGTTAAGGTTGCCCGCGATTTATATAAACTTATCCATACTACCTATTCTATTGTTTAATCATCTTATCTTTTGTCTCCAACTTATATTCAAATCAGAGATCTCTTTGATTTGAGTCCATCAATCTGAATCCCTATCCTTATTTTGAAAATTAATCTTGTATTTGAAATTTTATATTTTAAAGAAGTTTTATATATTGTGTTGTTTGAGTTGTTGATGATGATTTGGGTTTCCGATCGGTTCGTCTGATCAACTCTATCGATAGGATCTCCAAAACACTTGAACAGAGCAAACTGACACAATATGTTTTTTTATTTAGTAGATGGATAAAATTTGTATAATTATTATATGTATAAGGTTAATTTTCTGAATTTTGATAATTAATGAAATTGGGTGTTAAGAAATAATATTTAAATTTGCATGTATTTTATAATCATTGTCTTTAGTTTCATATCTAAATAATTAAACATGATTATAAATTAATTTGGAAATTTAAATGGATTTAAATCAAGAATGTGAGAATTAAATTTCCGATGATTTCGAACTTTGTTTTGAAAGTTTTAAAAAGATATATTATTTAAAAGTATTTCTAGTAGAAATTGTTTCAAAGGATTTTAATTTGTAAATCAGTGCTCTTTTCTTTGTCGCTGGAAAATAATTTCGGTGATGACTGCAATATCATCGACATTCATTTTCGAGTTTCGAAGTGAAGAAATCATTCTGTAGTTTTGCTACAGTTTTGTTTTGAAAATAAATTTATTTCGATTTCTAAAATATGACTTGATGTATAATATATATTGGTATATGATTTCAAATTTGATTTGATATATATTAAGTATATATTTATTTTCTCTAAATAGTTTGAAGTTAATCGGAAGTTTAATTCCTAAATTTTATCTTAAAGGATAAGGTCAATTATAAGATGAAATTACAATTTTGGATAAATAGTTAAGCTTGAGATAATTGAATTAGAAATTTTTATTTGTATAATGCTCAATTACATTCCAATATAACTTACCTAAATTATTAAAAGTTAAATATGCAATTGGAGGACATACAATATAAAGGGGATTTTATAAATAAAATTTGAGTGGTTATAATAAATGTTATACACTTAAATTTTAGTTATAAAGGATCAATAGAGGTAAATAGAAGGGTTAATTGAATAGTTTATAATATAATGATATTTAAAAGAAATTATAAATAAATTGGAATAGTTATAATAAGTGAAATACACTTAATATATATAGGATTTGATATATTAAGTGGAATAAAGAAGAATGAAATTTAATGAATAAAAATGAGTATAATAAATGATTGTTCAAATTCATGACTTTTTAAATTGTTGAATTGTTGATTGGATAATAAGATTTAAAATAATTAAGACTTATTTAACTTAAGTGAAATCAAATGGATGAAATTAATTATTAATGGAAGTTGAACTTTTCATGGTTTTAAATTTATCATCTTATTCTGTTTTTCAATCTATTTTCTTTCTGGTTGTTTCCATTCTCCTACCTTCTAAGTAGGAAATCAAATTCGAATTAGTTAGCCATATAGCTACTGTTCTCTCTCAGCTTGATCTTACCACTAATTTTCACCAACTCAGTGTTGCTGAGGAAAGTATTCCCGAGACTGCTTTCCATACCGAGAATGGTTTTCTATGGATAGTTAGTCACGCCTTTTGGTTTGACTAATGCTCCTGCTTTCTTTGTTAATTTGATGGATCGTGTGTTTCGTGTTGTGTTTTATAAGTTTGTTCTAGTCTTTCTTTCTTTCTCTTTTCCCTTCATCATTTAACTTTTCTATCTCTCTGTGGTTCTTACTTCTCCCTATTCTGAATCTGAGCACTACTTACCATCCACAGACCGACGGTCAAACGGAAAGGGTGAATCAGATTCTCGATGATTTTTCGTGCTTGTGTTCTTGATTCTGGAGGATCCTGGGAAGATCATCTTCACCTTGTTAAACTTACCTATAACAACAGTTATCAGGTATAGTTTCAATCTTCTTGTCATCTTGTCTTAATCTTATTTCATTTTATCTTTTCTGTGCTTTCCCGTGCCTCATTCCTTTTCGGGGACAAAAAGTTTTGAGTGGGGGAGAGTGTAACAACCCTGTATTTTGTGATTATTTTAATTATATATTTTAATTACTTTAATTTAATTTCCTGATTTAAAAACTTTATTTTATTTATTTAAGTTAGATAATCCTTGTTGTTTTAAATATAAACTTTGATTTTGATGTAAATTAGAATTTCAAACCTGAATAAATAGAATATTTCCAGAAAAGTGAATTTTGGTCAAAATAGTCAAAATTTGACTTTTAATTTAAAATTTTAAAAGTTTGAAATTTTGAATTTTATCTTTTATTATGAAAGTAAATAAAATTTTAAGAACACTGCTTTTCGTTTCGTTGAAATCTGATTTATAATGTGAAAGTTATGCCCTTTTGAATATTGTGTGTAATTTCTGTATTTTACAAAATTGTTTATTTTAAATAATATTTTATTTGGTCATGTAATGTTCTAATTTATATTTATATTGGTAAAATAACATGTTATGTATATATTTTTATTTTTAAACATTTTAAAAGTATAATTCACATTTTCTAATGTCAGTTGTATTTTTGTTTACAATTTCTAATCTCCAGTTTTAATTAATTAAAGAAATTATTTATTTATTTTTCTATTTTCTTAAGATCTTATTTTTCTCATTCCCAATTTATTTTGTTCCTCATTTATTTTATTTATGTGACTTTTTATTTGTTTTAGAGTGAAGTAGAAATTTTTCTAAAGCTAGTGATAATTTATTGTAACTTTTGATAATGAAGTTTTGAAAAGATATGATATTTTGATATATTAAATGATTTGAAATGAAGCTTTTGAAAAGATATGATATTTTGATATATTAAATGATTTGAAATGAATTTTTGAAATGATACGATGTTTTGATATATTAAAATGATTTGAAATGAAGTTTTGGAAAGATATGATATTTTGATATATTGAAATGATTTGAAATGAAGTTTTGGAAAGATATGATATTTTGATATATTGAAATGATTGAAATGAAGTTTTGAAATGATATGATATTTTAAATATATTGAAATGGTTTGGAATTGATTTAATCTTTATTTTGATAAAAATTTGGATTTGAAATGATATTCTATTTTGAAGTATAAACTATTTTAAATTTATAACCACGAGTTATAATAACGATTGGTTGTTAAAGAGACCGGGATCGGATATGGACATACTCTTTGTCGATACCGAAAACCACTTTAACAACTGTGTACGCGGTGGAGTTTCCAGAATGAAGTAGGATGGTGGCGACGATCCTAAGGTATATACGTGGACCCAACTCCCGTGAGTTGGCATAAGGTGGCTAAAACAGGAGCAATCTCGGACCAGTGAGGTAGCACCTCTTATCGGACACACTTCTTCGATACCATTCTATTACTTGTGATTGATTTGGTGCGCACCCTTGATTTGGGAGTGTTGTTCGAGGTGGAGCGGTAGTGGCTGCTATGCGTTTCCATCAGTCCGTGTGCGTAATTGGTATATCTACCGTGGCATTGTCTTGTGTGCCGTGTCACCTACCATATCGAGCTTTACTACGAGTTTCTATTTGTGTCGTACCTATGGAGTATCTTCTCATAGCCTTGCGAGGTATGCAGGTACTGTGTAGACTATTGGCATATTACGTGTTAAGGTGGAAAATGTAAAGCCTTAATGCTATTTAAAAGTATGTTTATTTTATATTAGACATAATTATAATAGTGAATATTACTACATAGTAGATAGTTTAACGGATCCTTAAAGAATGGGCGATCCCAAGCATTCTTTAAGTTACTTGTACTTTTATTACAGTTCACTTGAGTTGGTTTATATTGTATAAGTATGTATGTCCTGACTCGAGTGTTTTGTGTTTTGCTTTACGCTCGGGTCAGACTGAGTGACTCAGCATTCAAGACTCACCTTCGGAGTTGGAGCTTTGCTTGAAGATCCATCCATCTATTTTGCTTTCAGTATCCAGTGATGTATTCTGATTTGTACCTGATGTATCTTGTTACTCTTCGGTTGTATCTTGTTTAACTCTGATGTATCTTATATATATGTATAGTAGCTTCATGAACTACTATCTCTTTTACTTCCGCTGCATTATATTACTCTGTGTCTGTGATCTGTGATTATTTATTTACTGTATATGATGAGTTTGCCAAATTTTTATTTACAACGCGGTATTTTGAGCAATTCAAGTCCGACATGTGCGGATGCGAATGGTTGAAAATATCGGGTCGTTACATAAACTAGTTGATCTGACATTATGAGTTGAGAATCATTAGCTCCGGTAGTCCTTTTTAGTCTCCTTTGTTTGGAGCGTATCAGTGTACATAGGTAAATCAAGTATTGATACCTTTGGGTTATATATCTTTTTGGTGGTCTTTATATCTGCATTGCTAAAAGGGAATACATGCTTATTAAATACAACATGTCTACTTATAAATATTTTTCCACTGTCATCAAGACATTTATATCCCTTTTGATTTGTTCCATACCCTAAAAAGGTATATGGTCTTGATCTGAAGTTCAATTTATGGGTATTATATGACCTTAAGTAGGGAAAACATAAACAACCAAAAGTTCTCAAATGTTGGTAATCAGGCTTAACCTTGTCTAACCTTTCTATAGAACTTATTCCTTTGAGAACTTTTGTCGGTAACCTATTAATTAAGTAAACAGCCGTGCTGCATGAATCATGCCAAAATTTTAATGGCAGAGTGCCTAAGCTAGCAATGTAAGACCTGATTCAATTATGTGTCTATGTTTTCTCTCAATTAGACCATTTTGTTCAGATGTTTAGGGACATGTAGTTCTATGAATTATTCCCTTTTTGTTGAAAAACTGTTGAGTGGTTTATACTCAGTCCCACCATCAGTTTGTATTATTTTAACTGGACAACCAGTTTGTTTTTCAGCTAAGGATATAAAATAAACAACTACATTACACGTTTCAGACTTTGATTTCAAAAAATTATTCCATATGTGTCTAGAAAAAGCATCAATGAATGATATATGATATTTGTAGCCATAGTCTGATCATATTGGGACTGGACCCCAAAGATCTGTTACAACTAATTCTAAAGGCTTGGAATACATAGTTAATAAGTCGTTAAATGCTAATTTGTGCTTTTACCCATCTAGCAGTAAAAACAAACATATGGTAAAGATATATTATCAAAAGGAATTTTATTTTCACAAAGTACATGTCAAACAATTTTTGCATTTGGATGGCCAAATTTGTAATGCCAAATATCAAATAGATTTATATTTCTCTCGGGTTGAACAGTTTCAGCCATGTTACAACATTTTTGTTTTCTTACAGACTTGGTAGAGTTAACCGGATTGAATCTGTATAATCCCCTGACATCATCGTCCTGCAAAAGAATTTCTTTAGTTAGTATGTCTCTAAATATATAGTAATTAGGGTAGAATTCAAAACAAACATTATTATCTTTAGCAAATTGTGATACACTCATGAGATTTTTCTTTATTCTTGGCATTCTTAATAAATTATTTAAAAATAACCGCCTTGCACCTTTGATAGATGCATTTCCAGTATGGGTAATGCTAATAGACTCGCCATTTTCCATGCAAATTGATTGTTTACCTCTGTACTCCTTATTTCCAGGATTTAAGTTGTCAAGATTGTTTGTTATATGATTAGCTGCTTCTGATTTAGGGTACCAGCTTTCATCGTGGATGTGTTCTATCTTGTAGTGACATCTTAATTGTCTATCCTGTTATTCTCAGGTTGAATGCTTGTATCTGATTGTGCTTGAGCCATGTTAACATTGGGGTTCCCATTTCTTTGACTATTTTGGTTTTGATTAGGCACATAACTGACATTAAATCTGAAATAGCACTTCATTGCAGTATGACCTAGTTTCTCACATATTTGACACTTCGGCCTATTGTTATTACCACTCCACCTTCCTCTACTTCTTGATCTATTTGAATATCCACCTCTTTGATAAGATTGACCTTGTTTGTTGATGTTTTGACCTTTGTTTTTAGAGCCGGTTGCATAGTTGATTGATAAATTTGAATCTTGTGGTTTCTTGTGATAAATTCTTGCTTCATGTGCAAGCAGGGTTGAATGAACATATTGTATAGAAGGTAGAGTTGGTTGAGATGATATGACTGCTACAACTACTCCATATTCATCACTAAGACCATTCAAGATGGTCAAAATTTGTTTAATTTTGGTGACCTTGTGTCCTGCAGCCTCTAACATATTACATATGTTGTTGACTTGTGCGAAGTATTCCCTCATAGGCTGGTTGTCTTTGCTGATGTTTTGCAATTGTCTTTTGTAATGCATAACCTTTGCAGCTGATTGAGTGTTGAAAATTCTCTCAACTGTAGTCCAAATCTCATTAGCATATTTGCAGCCAATCACTTGCAATAACATATTTGTATTGATGGATGATAGCAACCAAGAACTTATTAACCTATCTTGTCTATAATACTTTATGTAAGCTACATTACTGTAACACCCCAGATTTTTGGTAACACTATTTAGGATATTTAATTAGTTGAATTAAATAAAATAATGTGTTAATTAGGGGATTGAGATTTGATTTTTAATTAAGGGCAGCCCTGCCATTTAACAATGAACTAAAGAAGAGTTAGTATGAAATAGAGGAGGGGCAAAATAGGAAAGATGCCATTCCTATATCCTCAAACCTTAGCCGTGTAAAATTTTACACTTTCATTTCATTTGAAATTTTTAATAACTCAAGACCGACCACCATTAACAAGGAAAAAGAGAAAAAGAAGAAGAAAAGCTAGGAAGAAGCTTGAGCAAATCAAATCTATTCATATCTCAATCTCTTTAATCACAAAGGCTAAGGTGAATAATGTTTACATCTCATTTTTTATTGTGTTTTTAGTTTTAATATGAATTCTGAATATTTTGCAATGATTTGCCATGTTTTCAAATGATGGAATGAATATATATACTTATTGATGAATTATGGTTATTCATAAAGAATTTATAATATGTTTTAAGGTGAAAACCCTATTAACTGACATCTAAATGCCTTGTGAATTTTATGAAGATCATAAATATTATTTTGGAGAAGGGTTTCAATTTTCAGATTTTTCTGAATTTTCGAGGAATTAATATGAATTTTCTAGTAAAGAAAATTGTATTTTGGGTTATAAATTAATTACGGGTAAATAATTAATTATTTGGGTCTGAAATTCTTATATGTTGGAAAACAAAGATATTGTGATTTTCTGGAATTTTTCTAGATTTTCCTGAGTGTTTTAATGGTTATATAAAATTATTTAAGGTATGAGACTTAAATGTTTTATATAATTAAAAGTGGAGAAGGAGCTTTTTGTAAAAAAATTAAATTATAAAATCTAGAAAAGTCGGCAGCACTTTAGACAAAGTGCAGTACTTTTTATTGGTAAAGAAAGAGGCAACCAATCACAATTAGACAAGTAAGACAAGTTAGGTGAAAAGAACTATTTGCTACAAGTTTTTCGCTGTTTCATCTCTTTCGACACCAGGTTTCGCCTCCATACTATCGCCTCCGACATAGTCGAAACCAATGCATATGGTATCAGGCAACTGGTATGTAATGAGTTGGATGAGGGCGGAAGGTAGGGAGTCGAAACCAAGGGTTTCGAAGGGGTTGAGGCAGTCCTTTGTTTTTAAATTAAAGAAATACACCTGCTTGCTTTCGACTAAGTAGCTTTCGACCAAGTCAAATGATTTAAAGGAAATGGTTTTGATTTGGTTGCGCTTCTGTTTTTAAATAATTACTTTCGACTAAGTCGAGACCTTTTTGCTACCGCCTTTCTACCTTTCGACCCAGATGGTTCAAAAGTGTTGTTTTGTTTTTCTAAAACCTAGCCACCTCTCTAATGCTTTCGAAGGGAAGGTTTCAACACCATCACTTCGTTACTTAGGAAATGGATTTCGAAGCAGTTGCTTTCGACTTAAATGTTTTTAAGATCCTTTTTCAATTAGTAAAGTAAAACCCAAATGGTTTTGAAAGAGATAGTTTTAAAAGGTTCCGAAACTGATGCTTTCGACTTTAATGGGTTTCTAATCCTTTTGCTCTACTTGAAGGTAGAATCCAAATGGTTTCGACCGAGACGTTTTTGAATGATTTCGAAAGGCTTCCACATGTTTTAAATTAAACCCAAAGTGCTTTCGAAAGGATTGAGTTTGACTGTTTTGAAAGGTTTAATGAATGGTTTCGAAAGGATTGAAAGGAAGGTTTTTCCTATATTTTCGAAAGGCAATATTTAAAAGGTTTTAAAGGGGGATGTCTGTTAAATTGAAGCTTTCGTAGAAAAGAAAGGAAAGGATTTTCCAATGTTTTCGAAAGGGTTTTCCAATGGTTTTGAAGGGGTTACCTTCAAGGGTTTCGAAAGGGTTGTTTAAGCTGTTTTAAATAAAGGTTTTGAATGTAATAAATAGGCAATACAGCCTAAGTATTTTCAAGTTAAAAAGTGCTTTGACTTGTTTTGGAAGGATAGTTAATCCTTATTAAATCCCATCAACGTTATTTTGATTAAAGTATATATAACATGGCGAAATGGCTTAGATTAAAGCTTAAGATATATTTTCCATGTGTATATATATGATTTGAAGGATTAAATCATTTTAAAAAGGTTTTCAAAGAAAATTTAAATGGTAGTTAACCCTAAGAAAATAATGCGGACAGTTAGTCCATTTTGCAGGCAGTCGGCCTAGATTTCGGACAGTTAGTCCAGTTTGCGGGCAGTCGGCATAACGGACCTTGCTATTATATGTGGGAAAATAGTTCACATATTACTTGTTTTACAGAAAGATAGTTCATTTATTAGCATAAAGGATATTGCTATTTTGATATAATCGGTTGGATTAACCAGTTTGGTTGCAGGAATGGATTGCAATATATATATATATATATTGAAAAGGATATAAGTGAGGGGAAACCAGTTCCGCTAAGCGGCGTGGTCTCGCTTAATATCAGTAAACCGAGATGTAACAGAATTATTCACACCAGGCTTTATGTCTGACTCCAAGTTTTTGTTTCCTCTTAAACTCTCGGGTACTAAAAATTAATTTGAGTAGGCTAAGGGTTAAGGTTTTCAGGTTTTTGTCTTTTGGCGAATAAAGCATCCGAAGACGAGCAGGTGGCTGACAGATAGCAAATTAGGATTTGACGTTTCATTTTGTTTTGATTCCGTTATGTATATAAGTTAGATATGACTATACTACTTTGGTCAACCAAGGGGGCATCGTCATATGTCGCTCTTGGCATATTTTTGTAATGATATATTTAATCATTGCCTGGGAAATGTTAAGGGATTATGTAATATGGATATGAATTATTGTTTTGAAATGTAATCAGTAAAATGTTGTTTTTGAAATCTGTGATTTTGTTCATATTAATGTGCTTTTGATATTATGGATACCATTATCATTACCGTATTTTGTCATCAGAAGTTAATACTATGGATGACTGCAGCATCTGTAGCTTTTAACTTTTGGCCTCCAAATACGGAATGTTACAACTTGGTATCAGAACATGGTTTATGAAAAACTTTAAACTAAAAAAATGATTTTAAAGCCCTAAGGAATTAGAGTGAAAATGGGGTATGGGATAACGCTATAATAACGTACTTGTATTTGCTATATATAAGTATACACTTTATCTCTAGTCTCCTATCTTTTTTAGGATATTTTTCTATATCTCATGAGGTTTGAATACAGATATGGAATGAAGAAGAGGAAGAGTCAACCTAGGAGGGGAGGGCACCGGAGGGAATGCCAGGCCTAATGTGAGAAGAGTTCAAGGTTAGGTGCAAGCAGAGAATGTGGATGTCGAAGTCCCGCAGGTTGGAATGGAAGCTATATATCAGTTTTTAGGAATATGGCGCAAGCGGGAGTTGCAGCCGGAGTGTTAGGAGGAAATGCTGCAGGAGCAGAGATTTCGGAAGTTCCGAAAGTCAACCATTATGTAAAGCTGAGTGGGGATTACACCAAGCTTGGAGGGAGATGTCAGTTCTGGAGTATGCAAGGAAGTTTGAGGAGTTGGCCCGATATGGGTATACTTCAGCGGACACAGTCATGAAGAGGAATGAGAATTTCATCAAGTGGGTTCAAGCCTGAGTTGGATAGGGCTACATTACCTCATTTTAGAGATCATTCTGACTTTGTTGTAGAGATGTCCTTGAGGCATGAGGAGTTACTTGATTCTCTAGAGAAGAGTAAGGCTAAAGAAGTCTAAGTCGGGAAGAATCAGAAAAGGAAGTTCTTTCCAAAGAAAGGTGCTCAGAAGGGTGGAGCAGCTAAGAAGGGGAAGTCTTAGATTGTCTGTTTCAAGTGTGATAAGAAGGGGCACTATGCTAATGAGTGTCGTGCCGGGAAGGCTAAGGAAGTGTCTTGGAGGAAGAATGTCAGGTGCTACAACTGTGACCAGATTGGCCACTACAAGAGACAGTGCAAGTAGCCCGCTAAGGATGGGAATGGCAAGGTGTATGCATTGGAGCCTGCAGTTTCTAAGCCGAAAATTCAGGAAAAAGGAAAGGCGGTCTTGGGAGGTACGCTTCAGATTCATGGTATGACTGTCAGCGTTCTATTTGATACTGGTGAAAGGGACGCGGAAGATGATCTTAAGGCTATTTAACACTAGAGGGGGGGGGTGAATAGTGTTTTAAGAATTTCTTTAAAACTTCTTTGATTTAAATTTAATTAACTAACTTAATGCAAATACACAATCACAGATCAAATCACAGAATCACAAACAAATGCAAATGTAAATAAAAAGCAAGTAAAGGAAAGAACACACCAGGAATTTTATACTGGTTCGATGTTACCCTACATCCAGTCCCGCACAACCCGTACGGCTTTCTATTCAACAATAATCTAGATTACAATCCCTCGATTCCAAGGCAACGAGGTACACCCTCCAGATTCTCAGGTCTCTGGGTAGAACCACTTGATTCACAGGACACAAGTTCACCCGATCGATTTCCAAGGACACGATCACACCTTTATAACCCCACACAAGTTTCTTTGAGTACAAATGTATCTATAACTCTGATAAGCACTGAGATTCTTTGGAGAGAGTGGCAGAGAATCAAACTAGAGATATTCTGGTTTGATTCACTTAAGATTTCGGCAAAATATGGATAGGATGATTAGAAAATAAGATAAGAGAGTAAAGAGGAGAGAAAATAAAGAAAGTAGTTACTGGAAAACGTCCATAACAGTCTCTATTTATAGAGAATGAATGGATGTGTCCATTCGAAGAGGTTTAAACGAATAGACACTTCTTTTAAAAACAACCTTTGCTGTAACGGGAAGCATGTCGACATGACAGGTAAATAGGATGTCGACATGGTCTAGTAAAAGTGATGATTTGCTTTACTTTGAAAATGATGATTTAAAACATATGCAACTTTATTCAAATGGACTCTATGTATTTGTAGAAGGTATTTAGAAGTAGAAATACTTATGAATGTATATATGTATATATACTAAAATATATTTAAAATCAAAGTAAATAAACTAAAGTAAATATAATATTAAAATAGATTTTGAGGCTAAAATATCAAGGACAATTTTGAAATCAAAATATAACAAAATGATAAATATGATTTTGAGGCTAAAACATTTTTGGAAATGTGAACGAAGGTTTTTCTTTTGAAAAGGAATATTTGAAAATCATTTTATAAAACAAGAGATAATTTTGAAAATCATTTTGAATCAAAATTAGTGGATAACAAAATAGGGCTACTATCCGTTCCACTAGATATTTCGTGAGTTCCATCTCACTAGGGTTCCATCCCTTTAACAAGAACGAAGTGGATTCCATTCCACGAGTAAATTGGATAAAAAAGAATGATAGTGCTTTCAAGGAGTTTTAACAAATATCTAACCTAACTATATTATTTGTCTTGAACTCTTGAATATCTTGAATCTCATGAGTCTTCAATCTTGAACTCTTGATCTTTGTCTTCATCAATTTTGTTTTCTTTACTGTACAGTCTTCTTTTGTTGATACCTGCATATAGATTTCCTGCACATATATATTTTATAACACTTCTATAGTTGTTGTCATCAAAACCACTATCCTATGGACTAACAACTGGTGCATCACATTCTTTTATATCTAGATGTGTGATGGATAAGCTTAACCTAGAACCCACTTATTTAGTTACTTCCTTACGGGTTGCGAATCCAATATGAGGGTATGCAACTCTAGTGATGAGATATGATCAGTTAGAATTTGACCTGTTAGGTCATACTTTTGTTTGCAGTTTGCATGTGTTTGATTTTGTGGGGTTCGGAACTATTCTTGGTATGGATTGATTAAGTGAGTACGATGCTAGGATATTTTGCCAGGATAGGAAAATATCTCTTAGACAATCAGATTGTAGTGATCAGATAGTTTATACCGTAGAAGGTTCTTACGGTGAGATGTATGCCTTGTTGGGTGCTATGGAATTGGATGATGAGTTGAGTCGAGTTTTCGTGGTTAGAGAATTCACAGATGTTTTTGAGCCTGTATTTGGATTGCCGTCAAAATGGGCCATTGAGTTTCAGATAGATTTGGTTCCGAGAGCAGAGGCAGTGAGTAGACCGCCAAGCAGGATACCCCTTCAGAGATGAGGGAGTTAAAGGTGCGGTTGGTGGATTTAGAAGGCAAAAGTTTTATCAGGCCGAGTAGTTCGCCTTGGGGAGCAACCGTGGCGTTTGCTAAGAAGCCGGATGGATCGTTGAGGTTATGTATCGATTATCGTAAGTTAAATGAGAGGACAATAAAGAATCGATATCCATTGTCTAGGATTGACGATTTATTCGACCAGTTGAGTGGAGCCAAGGTACATTCGTAGTTGGATTTGGCGACAGGTTTCCATCAGCTCAAGGTAGCAGAGAATAGTATACCTTTAACGGCGTTTAGAACTAGGTATGAGTCGTATGAATGGTTAGTCATGCCGTTCGGACTGACTAATGCGCCAGCTTTCTTTGTAGATTTGATGAACCGTGTTTTCCGAAAGCACTTGGATAGGTTCGTATTGGTTTTCATAGATGATATTTTGATTTACTCTAAGGACGAAAGAGAGCATGAAATTCATCTTAGACTGGTGCTTGAAACGCAGAGGCAGCATTAGCTGAAGGCGAAGTTTTCGAAGTGTCATTTCTGGAAGAAAGAAGTGAAGTTTCTTGGTCATGTAGTTTCAAAGGAAGGGTTGTCAGTAGATCCGACTAAGATTGAAGCAATGAATAGTTGGAAGAGACCCGAGACAGTGACGGAGATAAAAAGTTTCCTTGGGTTGGCTGGTTATTATCGGAGGTTCATGACGGTTTTCTCGCGGATAGCGGCGCCGATGACCAAGCTGACAAGAAAGGATGTGAAGTTTGTATAGACCGGTAAGTGTGAGGAAGCATTCCAGAGTTTGAAACACTTATTGACCCATGAACCTGTTTTAGTTGTTCCGGAAGGGAATCAAGATTTGGTGGTTTACATCGATGCGTGTGGAACAGGACTAGGAGTTGTGCTGATGCAGATGGGTAATGTGATTGCCTACGCTTCTAGACATCTTAGACCGCATGAGGTCAGATATCCGACGCATGATTTGGAATTGGTTGCGGTGATTTTTGCTTTAAAGGTGTGGAGACATTACCCTTTGGGAGAAAGGTTTGAGCTATATACAGATCATAAGTCGTTGAAGTATTTGTTCTATCAGAAGGAGTTGAACATGAGACAGCAGAGGTGGTTAGAGTTCATCGCTGCTTATGATTTTGGGATTGAGTACACACTAGGGAAAGGCAACAAGGTTGCAGATGCACTTAGCAGGAAACATCATAATGTAGTTTTGGCGATGATTGCTGAGTGGAAGGGTTTGGAAGCATTAACAAATTGCAGAGTGCAATGGAGATACAATTGTATTATCTTGTTTGGAAGTTTGATCAGTGATGATCGAAAGAATTGCTTCTAAACAGGAAGAAGATCCGGTATTAGCTAAATGGATTAGGAAGTTAAGAGAAGGAACTAAGAGCGATGACTTGAAAGATTTCAGTCTTGATCAGAATGGGAGGTTGAGAAAGAAAGGAAGATTATGTGTTCCGAGTGTAGGAAACATAAGGAAAAAAGTCTTGGAGGAATGCCATCGTTCGAAGTTCTCTATTCACCCAAGAGGTACTAAGATGTATCAAGATATGAAGAGAAGTTTCTTCTGGGAATGTATGAAGCGAGATATTAGGTTATGTGTGAAGCAGTGTATGATTTGTCAACAGGCAAAGGCCGAACACCAGAAACCAAGTGGGTTACTTCAGCCATTAGATATTCCAGTATGGAAGTGGGATTCTATCTACATGGATTTTATTGACGGTTTGCCAAGGTCGAACAAAGGAAATGATAGTATATGGGTTATAGTGGACAGATTGACCAAGAGTGTCTATTTTATTCCAGTTAGGTCAACCAGAACGACACCTGTTTTGGTGAGGTTATTCCTGAAGAATGTAGTTAGACTGCGTGGAGTTTCTAGTAGCATAGTTAGTGATAGAGATCCTTTGTTCACTAGTGAATTCTGAAAGAGTCTACAGGAAGTTTTGGAAACCAAGCTCAAGATGAGTACCGCTTACCATCCGCAGACTAATGGGCAAATGGAGAGAGTTAACAAGATCTTTGAAGATTTGTTAAGAACTTGTGTTCTGGATTTTGAGGGATCTTGGGAAAACCATCTGCATTTAGTCGAGTTTTCATATAACAACAGTTATCAGACTAGTATTGGGATGGCACCATTTGAAGCTTTGTATGGAAGGCCATGCAATTCTCCCGTTTTTTGGCTAGAGACTGGGGATAGGTTGGTTCTTGGTCTAGATTTAGTCCGAGAAGCTGCAGATAAGATTGAGGTCATTCGGGCTAGAATGAAGGAGTCTCGGTCTAGGTAGAAAAGTTATGCAGATAAGAGACGGAAAGATATGGAGTTCTCAGTTGAAGACCAGGCTTTCGTCATAGTGTCACCGATGAAGGGTGTAATAAGATTTGGGAAATCGGGAAAGTTAGCTCCGAGATTCGTTGGACCTTTTCCTATTGTTGAGAGGATCGGGAAACTCGCTTATAGAGTTGAGTTACCGAGCAGTTTGGCAGGATTCCACGATGTTTTTCATGTTTCTCATCTCAGGAAATGTGTTAGAGACCCGGAGACTGCTATTGCATCGATTGTGCTAGATGATTTAGTGGTAGAGCCGGTTTTGACAATAGTGAGTAAGCCGGTTCGAATAGTTGCGAGATTTGAGAAGAGGCTTAGAACCAAGACGGTCAGATTAGTCAAAATCCAGTGGAGCGACGATGATAGGGACTGTACTTGGGAGATTGAGAGCAGGATCAGAGATACTTATCCTGACTTGTTTGATGGTATGTTTTACCTTCTTGTTTGATTTGTTGTGTACCTTATCGTAATTTCGAGGACGAAATTCTTTAAGGAGGGGAGTCTGTAACACCCCAGATTATTAGTAACATTATTTAGGATATTTAATTAGTTGAATTAAATAAATAATGTGTTGATTAGGGGATTGAAATTTGTTTTTTAACTAAGGGTAGCCGTGCCATTTAAAAATGAACTAAAGAAGAGTTAAAATGAAATGGAGGAGGGGTAAAATCGGAAAGAGGCCATTCCTATATCCTCCAAACCTTAGCCGTGTAAAATTTTACACGTTCATTTCATTTGAAATTTTTTATAACTCAAGGTCGGCCACCATTAATAAGGAAAAAGAGAAAAAGAAGAAGAAAGGCTAGGAAGAAGCTTAAGCAAATCAAATCTATTCATATCTCAATCTATTTAATCACAAAGGCTAAGGTGAATAATGTTTACATCTCATTTTTTATTGTGTTTTCGGTTTTAATATGGATTCTGAATATTTTGCAATGATTTGCCATGTTTTTGAATGATGGAATGAATATATATACTTGTTGATGAATTATGGTTATTCATATAGAAATTATGATATGTTTTAAGGTGAAAACCCTATAAACTGACATCTAAATGCCTTGTGAATTTTTATGAAGATCATAAATATTATTTTGGAGATGGGTTTCAATTTTCAAATTTTTCTGAGTTTTCGTGGAATTAATATGAATTTTCTAGTAAAGAAAATGGTATTTTGGGTTATAAATTAATTACGGGTAAATAATTAATTATTTGGGTCAAAAAAATTTATATGTTGGAAAACATATATAATGTGATTTTCTGTAATTTTTATAATTTTTTCCTAAATGCTTTAATGGTTATATAAAATTATTTAAGGTATGGAACTTAAATGTTTTATAAAATTAAAAGAGGAGAAGGGGCTTTTTGTAAAAGATTTAAATTATAAAATATGGAAAAGTCGACAGCACTTTTGACAAAGTGCAGTACTTTTTATTGGTAAAGAAAGAGGCAACCAATCACAATTAGACATTTAAGGCAGGTTAGGTGAAAAGAACTATCTGCTGCAAGTTTTTCACTGTTTCGTCTCTTTCGACACCAGGTTCCGCCTCCGTACTATCGCCTCCGACACATTCGAAACCAATGCATATGGTACGAGGCAACTGGTACGTAATGAATTGTATGAGGGTGGAAGGTAGGGAGTCGAAACCATGGGTTTCGAAGGGGTTGGGGTAGTCCTTTGTTTTTAAATTAAAGAAATACACCTGCTAGCTTTCGACTAAGTAGCTTTTGACCAAGTCAAATGATTTAAAGGAAATGGTTTCGATCACGTTGCGTCTGTGTTTTTAAATAATTGCTTTCGACT
Organism: Allium fistulosum; assembly: GCA_030737815.1. Classification (NCBI taxonomy): domain Eukaryota; kingdom Viridiplantae; phylum Streptophyta; class Magnoliopsida; order Asparagales; family Amaryllidaceae; genus Allium; species Allium fistulosum. The sequence continues at coordinate 634,718,322 of CM060907.1, read as the reverse complement.
AAGTCGAGACCTTTTTGATGCCGCCTTTCTACCTTTTGACCCAGATGGTTTCGAAAGAGTTGTTTTGTTTTTCTAAAACCTGGCCACCTCTCCAATGCTTTCGAATGGAAGGTTTCGACACCATCACTTCATTACTTAGGAAATGGATTTCGAAGCAGTTGCTTTCGACTTAAATGTTTTTAAGACCCTTTTTCTATAAGTAAAGTAAAACCCAAATGGTTTCGAAAGAGATAGTTTTAAAAGGTTTCGAAACTGATGCTTTCGACCTTAATGGGTTTCTGATCCTTTTGCTCTACTTGAAGGCAGAATCCAAATGGTTTCGACCGAGATGTTTTTAAATGGTTTTGAAAGGCTTCACATGTTTTAAATTAAACCCAAAGTGCTTTCGAAAGGATTAAGTTTGACTATTTTGAAAGGTTTAATGAATGGTTTCAAAAGGGGTGGTTCCCTAGGGTTTCGAAAGGATTGAAAGGAAGGTTTTTCCTATATTTTCGAAAGGAAATATTTAAAAGGTTTTAAAGGGGGATGTTTGTTAATTTGAAGCTTTCGGAGAAAAGAAAGAAAATGATTTTCCAATGGTTTCGAAGGGGTTGCCTTCAATGGTTTTGAAGGGGTTGTTTAAACGATTTTAAACAAAGGTTTCGAATGTGATAGATAGGCAATGTAGCATAAGTATTTTCAAGTTAAAAAGGGTTTTGACTTGTTTTGGAAGGATAGTTAATCCTTACTGAATCCCATCAATATTATTTTGAGTAAAGTATATATAACATAGCAAAATGGCTTAGAGTAAAGATAAAGATATATTTTCCTTATATATATATATATATATATGATTTGAAGGACTATATAATTTGAAAAGGTTTTCAAGGAAAATTTAAAGGGTAGTTAACCCTAAGAAAATAATGCGGACATTTAGTCCATTTTGCAGGCATTCAGGCTAGATTTCGGACAGTTAGTCTAGTTTGCGGGTAGTCAGCCCAGTTGTATGGACAGATAGTCCATTTGTAGCATAATGGACCTTGCTATTATATATGGGCAGATGGTTTACATATTACTTATTTTACAGACAGATAGTCCATTTATTAGCATAAAGGATATTGCTATTTTGATATAATCAGTTTGATTAACCAGTTTGGTTGCAGGAAAGGATTGCAAAATATATATGTTTTGAAAATGATATAAGTGAGGGAAAACCCGTTCCGCTAAGCGGTGTGCTCTCACTTAATATCAGTAAACCGAGATGTAACAAAATTATTTACACCAGGCTTTATGTCCGACTCGAAGTTTTTGTTTCCCCTTAAACTCTCGTATACTCAAAATTGATTTGAGTAGGCTGAGGGTTGAGGTTTTCAGGTTTTTGTCTTTTGGCGAATAAAGCATCCGAGCACGAGCAAATGGCTGACAGATAGCTAATTAGGATTTGCCCGTTTCATTTTGTTTTGATTCTGCTGTGTATATAAGTCAGATATGACTATACTGCTTTGATCAACCAAGGGGGCATCATTATATGTCGCTCTTGGCATATTTTTGTAATGATATATTTAATCATTGTCTGGGAAACGTTAAGGGATTATGTAACATGGATATGAATTATTGTTTTAAAATATAATCAGTAAAATGTTGTTTTTGAAATCTGTGATTTTGTTCATATTCATGTGCTTCTGATATTACGGATACCATTATCATTACCGTATTTTGTCACCGGAAGTTAATACTATGGATGACTGCAACATTTGTGGCGTTTAGCTTTTGGCCTCCAGATACGGGATGTTACAATTACTTATCATTTTGTTTTATTGATCAACAATGAATCTTGATGGGATAGGTTCAGTGCCAAGGATGAACCCTTCATGGCCATATCCTTGAATTGCGGTTTCAACTTGAAGTTTCTATATAAGATAATTATCTTCTTCAATATGGATGGTGATAAGCTGACTTTGTGGGCTAATGACAGTCTTGATCAACTTTTCAGCTGCTTGTGCAGTTTGTTGCTGAGAGTTGGTGGTATTATTAGAGGTTGATGAGTTAGTGTCTCCTTTAACCATGGTGACACTACAAGACACACAGTGTATTCCAACGGAGCCTTCCAACGGCCTCCAACGTCCTTGACCAACGGATTCCAACGTCTTCCAACGTCCAGTGTTTTCTCGTATAATTTATTAGTTAAAAACTGCAGGACGTTGGTAGACGTTGGAAGCAGCCGTTGGCGGCCGTTGAAGGACGTTGCAAAACCGCGAGCAAAACACAAAACCTGCTTCTTCATCCCCCATTCGGCTGAACCCCTATTTTCCCCCAAAATTCCCAATTTTCCTCCAATTCCGCCCCCCCCCCCCAAGCTGCTCCGACGATCAACGGCCCCTCCGACGACTCCAAGCCTCCCTCTCGTCCTCTCTAACTCCCTAATCTCTCAAGAAAAGGTATAAACCTTAATCCTTATATTTAATTAAATTTGTTAAATTAGTGTATTAAATGTTTGTATTGCCTTATTGTATGTATAATTTAGTTTATTGAGGCATAATTTATGTTATTAACTTATGTATTGCAAGATTATATATATTTAAGTTTGTGTTAACAATAGAATAATGTGCATACAATTAGTTTTAGGTTTGTTTGGAAACGTTAGTTGTTAGTGAGCATACAATTAGTTTATGTATTTTAGAAATTTTAAAAAACGATATTTTATATTCATGAAACCCTTAGAGTGTCTTTCGGCCCCGTCTGATAAGTATTGTATATGATCGTTATGTGGATATTCGTTTTTTAACAGAACATACATCTATATTCACCGTATACAATATTTGTTGGATTTGTCCCTGTATTGGACAAGTTACGAACACAATAACGTAATTAAATCTCGTAAAACATTTCATTTTAAATGGTTCATAGAATTTCAACAGCGCTTCCTTTATGTTCCCTGTGTACACGCAAACGTGTACTGTTTAGGGAACTAAAGCGAAGTGCTGCCGAAATTTTGTTGAATCGTTTAAATTGAAATGATTTATGCAATTTAATTACGTTATTGTATTTGTAATGGGAGGTAGGATGACCCATCGACAAAGTGTCAATTCACCAATAATATTGTTTTAATAAAATGTCAATTTTTTAAATTTATATCGTACTTTTTAATTATATACGTAGGTAAATGGACAATTATTTTACTGATCGAAGCTGGATGTACAAAAAAAGAAGGATCGAAAATGGAGGCTCAATAAGTGAACAGTTTAATAACGGTGTTCGCGTATTTATTGATTTCGATTTGAGTAATAACAGAAACGACGAAGAAATTCGTTGTCCATGTACTAAATGCAAAATGTTAAAGCATTTGATACCAGAAATGGTTAGAGTTCATTTGCGTCAATACGGTTTCGTGCTGAACTATTTGGTTTGGGATCGTCATGGAGAACCGTTAGCATCTACTTATGTACAAGCTGAGGAGGCAGTGTGTACTGCAATTGATACGACGAATCTCGTAGAACATATGGTTGAAGATGTTGCACGGTCAATGTTTCCTGTTCCTCAATTAATTGATGACGATGGTAATGCTGAAGAAGAACCAAATATTGGGGCAAAAAATATATAATTTATTAGATGCCGTAAAGAAACCCCTTTGGGAAGGCTGCACAAGCGGAACCCAATTATCAGTAACTGCTGAATACATTGCGATGAAATCTAAATATAACTTTACAGAAGCTGGATTTACAGCTGTTGTACAAGCTGCGAAACGGCATATGCCTCCCAATAATTTAATGTGCGAAAATCATTATGAAGTAAAAAAAATGATGTCAGCTTTTGGTTTACCGTATCATAAAATAAATACATGTCTAAACGGTTGCATGCTGTTTTGGAAAGAAGATATCAACCTTAGAAATTGTAAAATATGTAATCAAGAAAGGTACAAATCAAGAAAGAAAAAAGGAAAGGAAGTCCCGTATAAACGTATGCATTATTTACCAATTACTCCTAGACTTCAAAGGTTATATGCATCTTCTGTAACCGCGCAACATATGAGATGGCATAGTGTTAGAACACGGGAAGAAGGTACGTTAACACACCCAGCTTATGGGGAAGCATGGAAGCATTTTGACCACAAATATCCTGATTTTGCATCCGAGAGTCGTAATGTTCGACTTGGTTTATGTACGGATGGATTTTCAGCATTTTCTCAGTTTGGTTCTAAATATTTGTCATGGCCTATAATTGTCACACCTTATAATTTACCTCCATATATGTTTCTCACAGTTGTCGTCCCTGGTCCTAATGATCCGACACAAGGAATCGATGTTTATTTACAACCTTTGATTGAAGAATTAAAAACACTGTGGTACGAAGGAGTAGAAACATACGATATTTCCAAAAAAAAACTTTCGCATGTATGCTTCTTTGATGTGGACAATCAGCGATTTTCCTGCTTATGCAATGCTTTCAGGTTGATGTATGGCTGGTCGTCTAGCTTGTCTGTACTGCATGGAAGATACACGAGCATTTTCTTTACCTCATGGAAAGAAAATTTCATGATTTGACTGTCATCGATGTTTTCTTCATATTAATCATCCTTGTAGAAGAGATAAGAAAAACTTTACAGCTAATAGACATGAAACTTTGAGACCACCTACAGTTTGGTCAAGCGAAGATATTTATGAACTTGTAAAGGATTATCCAAAGATACATGAAACCGGAGAACAAATTGAAATTCAAGGTAAATCATCGATTCATAACTGGTGCAAACAAAGCATATTTTGGGAATTGCCTTATTGGAAAAATCTCTTGATTCGTCATAATATTGACGTGATGCATAATGAGAAAAATGTGTTTGATAATGTTTTTAATACAACTTTGAATGTCAAGAGGAAGACGAAAGATGATTTGAAATCAAGACGTGATATCGAAGTAATATGTAATCGTCCTGACACTACAACAAAACAACTATATCACAACCTTTAGTTTACAACTTGCATGAACAAACAGTTGTAATATGCATTTTATAACAACTGTTTATTTTTGCAGTTGTAACAAATGTACTTTAAACAACTGCTATTTCTACGGCAGTTGTTATATATTCCTATAACAACTGCTTTTGATTTTCAATTGTAAATACTTATCTTTTAACAACTGCTTTGTTTTCTGGAAAATTTGACCGCTTAAATTATTATCGTGGAATAAAATTTAGGCCGCCAAACTTTCTAATTCTAAACCCTAACTCCATCTCGTCACTCTCCCCATTGCCATCCACAAATCTAAACTTCTCCCCTCACATCGGCGAAACCCTCAACGAACCCTCACCGGCGATGAAACCCTCAACAAACTCTAACTCATTACGCTCACGTCTTTTGCTGCTTACTTCTTTTGCTGCTCGCCGCCATTGCACTCATCATCGTTTCCTTGTCGTCGGTGAAGCTGTAAGTATATTGGAGAGTGATTTTTTTTACTTTATTTGTTTCATCTGCTTATAACTCGACTGCAGCCTCCTTCAATCTCACTAGAACTGCAAATACCACCTCCGCCCCAATCGAACAACCTAGAATTGAACTCTACCTCTGCAGCGATTTGACGCCATCAATCACGGCACATCGCCTTCGACTCGACTTCTCTTCCAATCACTACAGCCACAAAACTCGCTTCCATCGCCACGAAAGCAACGCAATGACTTCCACAACCTTATCCCTTCAAATCCGAGAACCGCGATAACCCCCTCACCTCCACAACAACCATCGTACCCGTGCCTGAACAAATTAGTTTTGCGAATTTTAATCAAGGGGATTTTTGGCTTGGGGAATTTTGAAATCGTGACTTCTGATTTTGGTTTATGAAATTTGAGGAGCGTGATTTTTGAATTAAGAGGATTCTTGGGCTTTGTGGGTAATTTCATTTTTATTTGCAAAGCAACGTGATTTTCTTTTTGAATTCTATGTTTAGTGGGCTGTGTTTATGAATTAGTGAAAGATTTTAGCTCTCTATTTTGTCTAAAAAAATTTGCTTTCATTTGGCTTGGCAATTCAAGTTTTAGTTCAATCTCTTTTTATCTAGGTTTTCTTTTAAATAACGTTCTATCTTTCTAGTTTTTTTTTAAAAGAAAAATAAAGGGGAAAGTTGTTTTGTTTTGTTCTCTTCATAATATAAAAAAACCAAAAATGAAAAGAAAAAACAAATAAGCTTCCTTCTTTTATTTGTTATCACATTTAGATATTTTTGGCCAACTAAAAATTAATACCTTCAAATAAATGAATATATACAAGAATGCTATAAAGTGATAACATGTGCTTTTTACTTGTCAAAGACAACGGGCTTACTCAAATAACAGGTACATCAATTACCATATAGAAATATTTTTTTATCATTACGATTTCCTTATGTTTTTCCTCTTAACTGTTGTATAAGCCACAATACCAATAAAAATCCTTAAGGTTGAAAACAAAGCACAAAAGAGAAATCAGACTAAATGTATGTTGGTTTAAGAATATTGGTTTCTTTTTTGCACGGGAAGTAAATGTTATAGGAAGATCCATGGCAAGTATTGCCACTTCGGATAAGATGTAGTTCCATCAGGTACCTTACCAAGCAGCATTACATTTGATAACTGAAATCCTACATATTTAGATCCATGGCAAGTATTGCGTTTCATTTAGATCCATGGCAAGTATTGCCACTTCGGATAAGATGTAGTTCCACTTCGAATAAGATGAGATGCATATTTTTATTTTTATTTTTTTAGCAATTTACATTTGATAACTGAAATCCTACAGATGTGACATATCTTTTAAGAATTATGTTCAATTGATTGGATAACTATGTCATGTACGATTTGTTTAAATCAAGGAGTTTGCGAAAATCATTTTACTTGTAGGAGTTCCTAAAGATATGAAAGATAGCACAGGAAGGTTTTTTTTACTGAGAGATGAAGAGGAATCTCGATTTGGAATTTACGACAAACCCCTTCCATGTTTTGGTTTTGGATGGTTCTCGTATGCTTTTTAAGCCTTTTCTGTTTTTTCTTTCCTTTTCCCCGTATGATTTGACCTCTTCCAATGATACTGTTTTGTTCATCTTTGATTGTAGATTTCTTGTTGGATTCCTCTGCCCTTTGACATGGTACTATGCTACTATTCTTTATTTTGGCAATCATTACAGGAGAGATCCAAGAGAACGTGGTGGGTTGGCTGCTTCTGCAATTGCAGTTAGATTTCTTATCTCTTTCTTAATTCTTCATATTTCAAATACATATATACTCATTATGGAGTTCACCACATATATTCTTGGGCATATTGTGATAAAACAGCACTGCACTATATTCAAAGACAATACATAAATCTCTAGAATAGCATGCATGTGTTAATTAGTTTATACATAAATCTCTATATTTAGCCAAATTTCAAATTTTGCACCAGTTACTTTTCAACTTGGCGGTTGATCCATTTAACTACCCTTTCGTCCAGTGTATTTTAATTTTGACTTGTTTTCATTTACTTCAAAAAAAAATTGAGTTCTATGTAATGACAGTAAATCAAATAAATAGCAGTAATTTTGGAAGAGAAAGCTTACCCAATCTTGGGTTTTTATTTTAATTTTATTTTTGTCTGATTATCAAGAACAAAAATTATCATTTTATTTCGTGTAAATTACAAAGTATAAAATCAGTGATGCTCAACATTATTTCTGAAAGATAACGCATGTATCTTTAAGAGAACAGGCTTTGACTACGGTTTCTTGCTTAAAAATTAAATTGGTTGACATGGATGATTGAAATACTTTTTTATATTATTTGCTTAAAATGGACCATTTATTACATATTTACTTTAGTTGGTAATGCTAAGCTTGAATAAATTAGTAAGTGATACAATTTACTCTCTGTTGGTACAGTAATTTAACTCTATTAACTTTAGAAATATAATGTATGCTTAAGCAACATAGCTAGTAAGAAGCAATGCATCCATGACCAACTAGTATAATATTCAAATTTTTTTTAAAGTTGAGCCTTCGGCTATTGAAACTGATGTCAACATGACTAATTCTTCTACAGCTAGACAGAGAATGATGGACTAATATCAAAAGACAATCCAATTCCTTAGGGTTATAAATAATTTTGCATGATATTATTCTAATATCATCCAATTCCCTAGTTCAAGAATATTGGTTTCCTTTTTCATTGTAGTTGCCAGTTTATTTTGCATGTGCAGCCAACCGAATTCACATAAGATAAACATGGGTCAATCTGCCATGGTTTCTTAAAGCATTTAGAGATGTAGTTATATGTCTCATATGTAGATATATGTAGTCACTACTTAATTAAATATTATTGAATTACCCTTAAAGTGATTAGATATGCCTTAAAGTATTTACATATTTGTTTGATATTACACATAGTCGTTACATATCAAAACAGTCCTATGATTAATATGATTTTTATCTTTTACATATTATGATTTTTTCCCCAGGTTGATTATTTTGTAAAAGAAGCTTGAACTTGTTGCATCCATGGGTAGGAACGAGCAACATCAAGAAGAGGTAATCATCTTGAACTTTGTATATAAATTACTCAAATAAAATAACACATTGACTGCTTATTTTGTTTCAAACTAAACTGTAATACTAGCTTATAAGATAGACGTCTTGGTTACTTCTATATTTGACAAAGACATTTTTTATCAAAGGCATTTTTTATTGAATAAGCAATCAGTTTTAAATTTTAATAAATTAACTAATTTATTTGTTAAAAACTATTGCAACTATCAAGTTGGCAGACAAAATAGGAAAGAGGCAACTAACAAATAAAACCTCATTCATATAAACATCAACAGAAACTAAACAAAATATTTATTTTGTCAAAGCCAGAAATTAAACAAACTTGTTCTTTGTTTTATTAAATAAAATGATTGAAATTTTGTTTCTATGCATTTTGTTCTCTTTATAATTCATCCTTGTTGCATATTGTAGTTCAAAATTAAGTGCACTGGACATCACATTGTGCACTATCATTGTTTACTTTCAAACATTGCAGTCTGTTTCTTTGTTCTCATTCAATTATTTATCTTACTGATGTGCATTTCTTTTATGCACCTCCAACTTTCTGATTTCATTTTGTTTCATTTTCCAGCAATTTCTTTGTTTTCTCTATTTTCACAATAGCAAGGTTTTCATTTTATTTTGTTCTTTGTTTCAGTTATTTGTTATTCTCAACCTCTATTTGAAAAAAATAGTGCTCTGTTTAGTTTGATACATTTTGCTTTACTACAAGTTCATTTGCATTGTTTTCTTACAAAAAAAGGAAAAAAGGATAGAATTTCATTGCATTTTTTTGCTATTTTTCTAATCTGGTTACTATGTTTGCACTTCATTTAGTTACACATTTGTAGACTTCAACTTTCATTGCATATAAAAGAATTTTTTTTGCAATTCTTTGTTACATTTTAAAAACTACACTACATTCATACTCCACCTCATTGCCAATCTACCACCGCAACCCCTCTATTTCTCTACCACTATCTCCATCAACCACCACTTTGCCTTCTCCATAACTTCATCACTTCCTTAACTTTAGCACCCACAAACAACACCACCATTCTGACCTGAACAATCACCTACCGACCACCCAAATTAACTACAGCTGCCAACCATTCTGCAAACTCACATCACCATCAATACTGCTTCTATCACTAAATTGACCAGCAAGCAAACATCCAATCACCAAAGCTGTCACTCTAGTCTCCCCTTTAACCACTATACTCCACCCTTGCGTCACCACCCTTCGACCTGCTAGTTCAACAAACACATCACCCAAATTGTTAGAATTCACTTTATTATGTTCGATGATGACAAACATAAATTTATGCTAGTAATATTTATAATGTACTTTTACAAAAAATTTAAGTTTGAGTTTCAAATTTGGTAATCATGTCCCTTGTCTTGCTTGTTTCAAGGCAGCGGTTGATTTTTCCCATATAGCATCAGTTCCTACAGTAATGAAGTCGGTAAGGAATTTTAAACTGTCATGTGAGTATCTGATATGTTTCCCTGGTCGTCTTTAGAGGAAATTATATTGGGTTTTAGGCCTTCTACCACGTTAAAACTGGCTTAAAAGCACTATTTTTCCGCCTCATGCTTGATTATCAAGTTTAACATATCACTTTAGATCCACCAAAACATAGACTTCATATTTTTCTTCTCAGCTCATTAGAAGGAGTTTGTTTTGACTAATAAACTCCCAATATACTTTTTATTTTCTGAGTCTACACTGAAGATTTTCTTTTCTTCATTTAAAGGAGATAGGTACTCATAATCAGGTAACACCTTGGAATTTGTGTCTTTGCATATTTGCATCATTACTTGTGCTACGTTTCCTTAGTTGAGACCGAAGCTTTTGGACCATCTACACCAATTTACCATATTTTTTTTGACTTGATAGGCGTCGCAGATAATTTATTGCATGTTAAGATGTTTGCCTTGTCAATCATGGCGATATGTGTAAGTGATGGATACCTTCATCGCATCCCTGAATATATAATACAGTGTATGAGGAAGGTGAATTCAATCAAAAATCATTAAAACTTCATCGAGCGTACTTTAATTTGCTCAACCAAATTTTTAATCATTTTCACTGTCCATCCACTCTTTTCTGACAAGCTTCAGCCACAATAAGATTCAATGTATAAATCTGGGGAATGATATCCCAACATGTCATCTCATCTAAAAGATTGCATGTCTGTGCAATATAGAGGAGAAGTGCAAGGGTTGTGTGATGGTGGTTCTGTTATAGACAGAAGAAATGGTAGAGATGAATGGAACAATGGGTGTGCTTGAGGAATTTGCAGTGATATATGTATGTAGTGACAAGTTGACTGGGTGTGGTTGATAGATGTGAAGACTGATGATAGCGGTAGTTGGTGGTTGTTTTGTATTGTTGGATGACGGTGACGTGAGATTTCTAGTATGTTGTTTTATGGGTGGTATGTGATTAGGTGATCGAGTCATCAGAGATGGAGGGGAGTTTGATGATCAGGGCAGTGAAGGAGGGTGGTTGATTTCAGGGAAGTGCAAATGTTGCAGTAGTGGTTGTGGCAAGTTTTTGGTCAGAAGTTGCAAATTTTAGTTAGTAGGAATTTATCTCTTTTATTTAGTATGTATATGTACTCTAACTGAAATATGTTATGGATTTAGTTGTGTTTTGTATTGAACTTATGAATTCATAAATGATGTAAACTCGAATTTTGTTCGATTTTCTTGAATGCAAATGGTTTGTGTTGTTTCAAGTAATTTGCACGATTGTGTATAATATTAACGAAATATTGGTTTTAGTTATGATATTAAGAAATTTATAGTAGCTGTGAAAAGATTATTATAGTTGTTTGTAGCAGTTGTAAAAATATATGTTGCAACTGTCATTTTTAGCTGTATTTCATCCTTCTACAACTGTAAGTGGTAGTTGTAAAAAGCCTTTTACAAGTGCTAAAAGCAATTGTAACCAGTCATTTACAACTTGCATGTTGTAGTTGCAAATGGTTTTCCGTGGTGTAAATAAGTTTTCTACAACTAGCAATGGCAGTTGTAAAAGACCTTTTGCAAGTGCTAAAAGCAGTTGTAACTAGTCATTTACAACTAACATGTCCCAGTTGTAAAATAAGTTTCTACAAATGCTTCTGCAACTGTTCTGGCCAGTTGTAAAATAATTCGGATCTATTACAACTGCGGATATAACGACTGGCGGGTGCCAGTTGTAATAAACATTCTACAACTGTTTTTGGCAGTTGCGAAAAGGTATTTTTGTTGTAGTGTGAGCTTCATATAAAGCCAAATGACACAAAAAAGCCAAAAGCTTGCTATGAGCTAGACAATAATCAAGTTAAAGTACTTTTAAAATGGGTGGAAGGACTAAGATTCCCGGATGGTATATCTTCTAATATTCGTAGATGTGTCGACTATAAGAACAATAAACTTAGTGGGATGAAAAGTCACGATTGTCATGTTATGATGGAAAATTTATTACCCGTCGCTTTTAAAGAACCGTTGCCCGTAAAAGTTTGGACTGTTGTAACAGAACTTACTCTTTTTTATAAAGAGATTTGTTCTACTACATTAAAAGTTGATCGTCTACGTAAACTTGAGGAAGAAATCCCGATATTGCTCTGCAAAATGGAAAAAGTATTTCCTCCAGGTTTTTTCAATGTTATGGAACATTTACCTATTCATCTTCCATTAGAAGCACGTCTTCGAGGGCCTGTGCAATATGGATGGATGTATCCATTTGAAAGGTATTTAAATCATCTAAAAAAAAGTGAGACAGAAAGCTCGAGTTGAAGGTTTGATTTGTCATACATCGAAGAAGAAGCTTCGTTTTTTTTCTCTCATTATTTTAGTGACTATGTGAACATATCATTTGAAAGTGCTACGCGTAATGATGAAGGCATTGATCAAGATGATTGTCAAACGACCTTATCAATTTTTAAAAAACAAGGTCGGCCTGCTGGTGCTTGTGTGGAAGTATGGTTGGATGATAGAGATTATCATGTTGCACACACATATGTTCTTCTCAACTGTGCTGAAGTTGCACCGTTTGTTAGGTAATTTACTTATATATATATATATCATCAACACGTGTGTATACACAAATATATGCACACACGTGTATCTTAATCATAATGCAACATTTGTTATTATATTGCAGTATTTACGAATCACAACATCCTAATGGCGATATCGGCAAAGAATTCGCTTCTTGGTTTTCTAAGTACGTTTTTGATACAACAAATTGTGTTGTAGACGAAGGATTGAAACATTTAGCTATGGGACCAAAAAGAATAGTGAAGACCTATCCAATATTCTTTGTTAATGGATATAAATTTAATACCAAAGAATACGGTGCCGAAAAATTAACTAACAATATTGGTGTATTTGTTAAAGGTAGTGATGATCCAAATAATCATATACATGATTTTTATGGCGTGCTAACCCAGGTTTTGCAATTGACGTATTTCACACGACCCGCGGAAGAAGTATTTTTGTTTAAATGCAACTAGTTCAGCAACGTTCCAGGTTCTGGAATCAACGTGCACCCAAAATATAATCTTATAGAAATAAAACATACTTCGCGTTATTATAAATACGATCCTTTTGTACTTGCCAAACAATCTCTTCAAATTTATTATGCTTCTTACCCATCTCTAAGAAGAGATAAAATAGATTGGTCGGCTGTTTTTAAAACAAAGGTAAGGTTTACATTTGATGGACGGAATATTCCCGAAGAACAAGCTTACCAAGCAGATATCGAGGAAAATAGAGGAATAATAATAATCGACGATCAAACAGATTTTGGACCTATAAATGATGAATCAAATGCATTAATTGAAGCATTTGAGAGTACAGAGGAACAAAATATAGAGTGCGAAACAGAGTATGAATCCGAAAATGACGAGGACTGATCAACTATCTACATTTTGAGAAGGTAAATTTATATTTTTTTAATTAAACATTATCCTGTTTTCATTAAAAATGAAATGGTATGCTAATATATGATATGTATCACATCTCGTTTTTACGTTACGCCATACTATATGTTTTACATATAGTCATTTTATTTTCTGTTATAATGTTTGTTTGTAACATGTATTATATAGGTATGTCGTCACGTAGACGTACCGGTGGACATTCTGGGTCTCCCTCTTCCTCACAGAGAGGGCACGCTCGTCCGGACGGTGGTGATGGCGGTGGTCCATCACAGGAGCTACGGCGTCCTGTGGTGTGGCTAAAGCCAAAAGCAGATCAAAGGTAAGTATTAAATTTCAAAATTAAATTTCATTTTCGTACAATCTATTCTGAAAATATATAGTAATCATGAAATATTAATTTTTTTTTCTTTGTTTAAACACAGTGGTTTCTCTTTGGAGCCGACTCAAGTAGTTCTATCTATATCTCGACGGGCGTACATGAGTCGTATGACCGAATGTTGGCCTAAGTGGACATTGATTCCAGATAATGTTAAAGAGACTATTTGGCAGGATTTTTTGGTATGTCACTTTAATATATTAGGAACATGTTATATCAATTCATGTTTACATTATATATAAAAGCTGTATAACTCTTATTTTGTCAAACGTGCAGGCGGAAGTGGATCTTCAGGACGCTGATATTTCAGTCGTATATTGCCACTGGTGCAGCAAAGTCGCAAAGAACTACCGGGAAATAGTAAACAGCTTAAAAACAGCGGGAAAGAAGCCTCGGTGGATGAGCGCAGCTGTGTGAGATGATTTTGTGACATGGTGGGGAAACGAGGAGTTTCAGGTAAATTTATCATATGGTTAATTTAAATTCTTCTACGCAAATACTAACTAGAAATGTTAAACAATTTTTGTTTTTAAATTAAATTTACAGAGGCAGTCGGAGAGGAACTCAGCCAATAGGAGCAAGAACCCTGTCACACATAGGCCTGTCAATGGGCAGGGTTCGGTCCGGGTATTATAAAACCCGGATCCGAGTCCAATTACAATAATTAAAACCCGAGCCCGGTCCGAACCCGCAGGGTATTTCAACCCAATATCCGAGCCTGGCCCGTCGTGCTTTTTAAGCCCGCTGGGTAATAACTATATACCTAACTCAAAATATTTATGTTAAAACCATATTTTAAAACTGCAACTTTGGTAAAATTTGTATACATACAATGTTAACATATAAATTGGACGGTGATGTAGTCAAACTCATAACAAAAGTATGCAAAAGCATCTACATTTAAACAAACAAAATGGTAAATAAATAACATACGCACTCATGTTTTGATACGACGAAAAACTAATAGTCGGGTCGGGCCAACCGGGCCGGGTTTTGATAAAACCGTACCCGACCCGGATTGGGCCTGAGTCGGGCTTGGGTAGTAAAAGGCAAAACCCGTACCCGCATAAATAGGGCGGGTTCGGACCGAGCCCGGGCCGAAGCCCGTACCATTGACAGGCCTAGTCACACATCGTGGTGGTTCCAAGTCATTTCATCATCACCGAGAGGACTTGGTATATTTATTAATTACGATAATAATTTAAAGATTTTAAGTTCTAAGTTGTAGATAACGTAAACATATATATATAATATATATGTATATGGACATATTTCAGGAGAGACAGCGTGGTGGTGCTTCTGTGAGTTACTGGGATGTTTTCACGCATACTCATGCGTTGAGTCAGGTCGACGAAGCAGGCACCGTTTCATACTCCTGGGATCACGATGCCAAAGCGCAGTCCGCATATGTAAGTAACATAATGACTTAACACTTATATAAGTTAATTAAAATAATGTTATCTAAATTCAACTTATTTTGCATAACAGCAAAAGTTTCGGCAAGCACGGACTTCCATTCTCGAGGGCTTTGGGCGCGACGAGTTGACCGCGGATGAGGAGGACGCTATTTTTGAGTCTGTCATGGATTCAGTGGCACATGGCAGATGCTATGGTTTTGGGAATCAATCGGTAATAACTTTAACTTAAATTTTAAAATAATTATTCTGAACCAACTGTTGCACATTGTGATGGATTATAGTAAACAGGAATTACAATTATTAAACTGATAATTTAAATTTTATTTACAGGTTAAGACGGCTCAGATTGAGTATCAGAGGGCTCAAGATAAGAAGGAGATTGCATAGCTCAGAGCCCACGTCACCGCGCTCGAGGAACGCAATATCTGCACCGAAGCCAAGACGGAGGAGCTGAACAGGCGTCTTACGGAGTTTATGGAGCAATACGGCCGGTTTCCGTCTTCTGGTGGTTCTGGAGGAGAGTGATTTCAGGTATGATTTGATTTGTTTTGCTATGGACGTGTATATTTGGAGAGTGTGAGGATTTGATACATTATGATGTTTTGGATGTTGGTTTGGATGTGATTTTTGAGATGTTGACGTAGCAATTTGGTTATGGTTGGATGTTGATATTTTGTTGGATGTTGATGTTGGATTGGACGTTTTGTTGGATGTTGATGTTGGATGGTTCTTGTTGTTTTTATTGATTTGTATTGTGTATATTGATTAGTATATATGCTTATTACTTGGATTTACTATTATGATTGATTATATGTGAGATATGCTGTTGTATATGTGCTCGAAATTGAGCTTTTATGAGATATACGATGTTGGAGGTGGCTGGAAGCATGCATTGTTGGTTCTGTTTTAAAAAAAACACCCAGATTTCCAACGTCCACTAACGGCTTATTGGCACATTTATTCCAACGTCTTTCAACGTTCTCCATCGGAATTTCCAACGTCTCTCCAACGTCCAATTTGGTCAACATCTTCTACCACGTGGACAAATTGAACGTTGGAAGATGTTGGTATAAGCGCGATGGCTCCGTTGGTGGACGTTGGCCGCCGTTGAAATGTATACCAACGGCTTTTCCAACGTCTACCAACGGCCGCCAACGGCTGGCTGCCGTTGGAATCCATTGTGTTTCTTGTAGTGTGAAAACAATAAAAGAGAGAACTAGCTTTATGATTTAGAAATTTGCAGTTGCAAGATTGCTTCAACTGTAGTATGAACATGTTACTTGCTGCCAAAATCAGATGATGAGTGTGTTCTGATGGTTTCTTTGTGATGCAATTGCTTTCTTTCTGTAATTGATTGCTTTCTTGATTTTTTTTCTTTTGATTTTCTGAGTCTTCTTGCTTCAGAATTTGTTTATTTCTATGAATAAAACTTGTTGCAACCAGAAATTTGTTAATTTCTTTGGCATGACATTTGTTTTTATAAGCAAATTCAATTACATAACCCAAATGATGAAATATACCTGATGGATTATCAAGATATCTGATAATGATAATGTTCTGATAATAATCTTGACTTCTATGCCTCTGTCTTTGATGAAAAAAAAAGCTTTAATTTTTTTCTTCAAAACTTGATTCCAATGCTGTTAGGCTTGATGTGACTCTGATACCTTTAAAGAATTTGAAGAAACTGATTGAATTTTTTGAAAAAATAGATCACTGTTTGTACATGATACAAGTTGTATTTATAGTGTACAACTCTATATGGGCTGAATTGAGATGTGCAGCCCAATTAACTACATACCTGAACTGCTATTTACATATTAACATATATTGTGATTATCGGGTTGTTTACAATTAAATTTCCCATATGAACACACACTGTTATACGGGAATACGGGTTCAAATTGTTTCAAAAAACGCTGTTATACAGAATATGAAAAAGCTTTTACATGCAACGTATTTATGACATAGGCAAACTAACTTTGCTCTCGGTATACTACACGAACTGGGAAAAAAGTAATTTTATTAATATCCATTTCCTTAGTAAGTAGAAAATTTACAACACACCCTACGTTAACATATGTGGCCATTATTTTAACTACTGTACGGATTGCATGCACGTCAGCATGTCTGCCATAAAGTAGTTACGGTATGGATAGTAAAATATAGAACGATTATAAATGAGTGCAAAAGAACATCGATGGTAAAATAGAGCAGGATTATAAGTGAGTGCAAAAAAATCTATTATAGACAATCAAATTTAGCTTTTAAAATAAACAAGTACAAAAGAATCAATTTAAAGAAATTCAGTCTTTCTGATGTGACGTAAGTATAACGTCCACGTTTACATATTACAACAGAGCCTCAGATAATCTATCCCGCTGTCCGCATTCCCCAACTCCAGGGTCCCCAACTTGTCCCACGTCGCTTATAAGATCTTATCCATTTATCATGTGTAAAATATAAAGGATTTTTATTGGATTTGGCCTCGTTTGTAAAATTATTATCATAAATAGTCCAGTTTTAAAACTAATATCAAATATAGTCCTGTTTTGAAAAATACACTGACTTTTTTTCAAAAATCGTCAGTGTAAATTTTTTTTTTTTAAATACACTGGCGACTTTTCAAAAGTCGCCAGAAAAAAAAAATTACACTGACGATTTTTGAAAAGGAGCCAGTGTATTTTTCAAAACAGAGCTATATTTGATATTAGTTTTAAAACTGTGCTATTTATGATAATAACTTTACAAACGAGGCCAAATCCAATAAAAATCCAAAAATGAATGGTGTAGGACATTTTTATTTTACACTTAGTAAATGTGACGTAAGTGTACTGTCCACGTCAGCATTTCTGCTTTAAAGTAGATGTTGATTAACTGTAATATATGTCGTGCTATAGATGAACTATGTTTGGTTTACGAAGTTAAAAAGAAAAAAGAAAAAGAAAGAAAAGGAAGTTAATAAAAAATAACTTTTACTAACTGTCCTTGCATCTCAGATTTCTAATTGTCATCCGTACTCCATGTTTAGATTTACTGGGTTTACACGTCTAAAATTATGGACTGAGAATTTATAACCAACTACCCATTTTTCTGCTGGGAGGGACGTGATTGTTCTTATCACCGTATAACGGTACATTTTTTTACTAGGTATGATAATTGGTCGGCCAGTTTTTCGTTTCCTCCCCGTATCATTCGTGTATCGGCAGTTCCACTATTCCTTTGTGTGTATGTAACATGCACCGTTGCCCCTGTTCAAATTATTTTTAACCTTCTGCTCATTTCAAACTGCTGCTTACCTCTCCTGGTAAATACTCTGTCATCTTCCCTGCTATCGTGTTTATTATCTTTCATGTCTGCACCTTGATTTTTGGTTCTTACTACATACTGATATAGTGAACACATGCAGAATAACAGTGTTTTATTTTCTTTGAAGGTGCAATGGACAGTAATTTTCAATTGCTTTCCGACTTGGTCTACAGCACTAACTGGAACACAGTCATGGTTCGGGTGGGAAGACTCTGGATTTTGCTCAGCCAGAAGACAAATGAGCCTTATTCTCTTAACTTGCAATTTGTAGACAAAGAGGTAAGATCTTCCTCCATGTTTACCAGCAAAACGACATATGTCACCCGATAATTTAATGTGCGAAAATCATTATGAAGTGAAAAAACTTATGTCTGCTTTTGGTTTGCCGTATCAAAAAATGGATACATGTTTCAATGGTTGCATCCTGTTTTGGAAAGAAGACATCAATCTTAGGAATTGTTAATCAGGAAATTTACAAACCAAAACGAAGAAGAGAAAGGAAGTTCCGTACAAGCGTATGCATTACTTCCCCATCACTCCTAGACTTCAATGGTTATATGCATCTTCTATAACTGCGCATCATATGAGATGACACTGTATGAAAACACAGGAAGAAGGTATGTTAACATAACCATCTGATGGAGAAGCATGGAAGCATTTTGATAAGACATACCCACTTTTGCAGCGGAAAGTCGTAATGTTAGACTTGGTGTATGTGCGGATGAATTTTCTCCGTTCTCTCAATTTGGTTCAAAATATTCATCTTGGCATATAATCGTTACACCTTACAGTTTACCTCCGTGAATGTGTATGAAAACTCTGTATATATTTCTCACTATTGTCATCCATGGCCCTGGTGATCCGACACACGGAATCAACATATATTTATAACCGTTGATTGAAGAGTTGAAAACAATGTGGTATAAAGGTGTTGAAACATACGACATTTCAAAAAAAAATTGTATGTTTGCTTCTCTGTTGTGGACTATAAGCGATTTTCCTGTGTATGTAATGCTTTCGACTTGGAGTACGGCTGGTCGTCTAGCTTGTTCTTATTGCAAGGAAGAAACACGAGCATTTTCTTTACTGCATGAGAAGAAAATTTTATGATTTGACTGTCATCGGTGTTTTCTCCATATTAATCATTCTTTTAGAAAAGATAAAAAAGACTTTACAAGTAATAGACTTGAGACATTGAGACCACCAACGATTTGGTCAAGCGAAGATATTTATGACCTTGTAAAGGATTGTCCAAAGATACATGAAATTGGCGAACAAATTGAAATTCAAGGTAAATCAACGATTCATAATTGGTGCAAACAAAGTATATTTTGGGAGTTTCCTTATTGGAAAAATCTCCTAATTCGTCATAATAATGACGTGATGCACAACGAGAAAAATGTGTTCGGTAATGTATTTAACACAGTTCTGAATGTTAAAGGAAAGACTAAAGATGATTTGAAATCAAGACGTGATATAAAGGCAATATGCAATCGTCCTGAACTTTATATGAAGCTAAATGACACAAAAAACCCAAAGCATGCTATGAGCTAAACAGTAACCAAGTTAAAGTAATGTTAAAGTGAGTGCAAGGATTAAGATTTCCTGATGGGATTTCTTATAATCTTCGTAGATGTGTCGACTATAAGAACGGTAAACTGAGTGGGATGAAAAGTCATGATTGTCATGTAATGATGGAACATTTGTTACCCATCGTTTCAAAGAACTATTGCCCACAAAAGTTTGAAAGGTTGTAACAGAACTTAGTTTGTTTTATAAGGAGCTTTGTTCAACTATGTTAAAAGTTGATCGTTTACGTAAACTTGAAGAAGAAATTCCTATACTACTCTGCAAACTGGAGAAAATATTTTCTCTGGGTTTCTTAAAAGTAATGGAGCATTTACATGTTCATCTTCCATTTTAAAGCACGTCTTCGAGGTCCTATGCAATATGGATGGATGTATTCGTTTGAAAGGTATTAATATTGAGGATGTTAAATTTTAGTTTAGTTACATATAATAAAATTTAATTGTAATTATTCTTAACGGGTACTTAAATCATCTAAAGAAAAAAGTGAGACAAAAAACACGAGTTGAAGGATCGATTTGCATATCATATATTAAAGAAGAAGCTTCGTTCGGTTTCTCTCATTATTTCAGAGACAATGTGAACTTATCTTTTGAAAGTGCTACGCGAAATGATGAGGGCATTGAACAAGATTTTCTGAATCGATGCTATCTATTTTTAGACAGCAGGGACGCCCTGTTGGAAAATGTATGGAAGTATGGTTAGACGACAGAGATTACCAAGTAGCACACACGTATGTTCTTCTCAACCGTGCAGAAGTTGCGCCATTTGTTAGGTATAATTAAATAACACATCTAAAATTATTTACTTGAATAATACATGTGTGTATTAATTATAATGCAATATATTATCTATATATGCAGTATTTACGAATCACAACATCCAAGCGGTGATATTAGAAAAAAATTTGCTACTTGGTTTTCGAACCACGTATATGATCCGGTAAATTGTGTGGTCGACGAAGGATCGAAACATCTTGCGATGGGACTAAAAAGAAAAGTCAAGACATATCCAATATTCTTTGTCAATGGATACAAATTCAATACCAAAGAATATAGGGCTGAAAAATTAACTAATAATACCGGTGTATATGTTAAAGTTAGTGATGATCAAAATGATCACATAATGATTTTTATGGCATGTTAACTCAAGTTTTGCAATTATCATATTTCACCAGACCTACGGAAGAATTTATTTGTTTAGATGCAACTGATTCAGTAATGTTCCAGGTTTTGGAATCAACGTGCACCAAAAATATAATATTATTGAAATAAAGCATACATCACGTTATCATAAGTATGATCCGTTTATACTAGCAAAACAAGCCCTACAAGTTTATTATGCTCCTTATCCATCTATAAAAAGAGATAGTGTCCACGAGCATAGCTTAGTTGGTCAGGGCTACTTAGCGACTATGGAACAAATTTCCTTGAAGTCATGGGTTCGATTCCTGATAAATCGAGTTGTGTTTTCCAAATGGCTTGGGGTGGTTATTTCCTTAATACCGAATAAAAATGGTAGGAAATTGAAGCTCTAAAGTTGGGCTAGCTTAAAAGGGTGATCGGTGTGGCGGGCAGTCGAGTTCCTTAGCTCTACTCTCCGGAGTAGGGTTTTAGAAAGAAAAAAAAGAAAAGGAAAAAAAGAATAAAAAGAAAAAAAAGAATAAAAAGAAAAGAAAAAGAAAAGGAGATAAAGCAGATTGATTGGCAGTTTTTAAAATGAAGGCAAGATTTACGTTTGATGGAAAGAATATTCCAAATGAACAATCGTACCAAGCGGATATCGAGGAAAATAGAGAAATTACAATAACAGATGATCAAACCGATTTTGGACCTCTAAATGATGAATCAAATGTATTAGTAGAAGCATTCGATACCATAGAGGAAAACAATAGAGTACGAGATCGAGTCTGAATCAAAAATCGACGAGGTTTGATTTAGTAGTATAAATGTTGATAAAAGGTAATTTATGGGAGTATTGATGTTACATTTTTTGTATGTTATATGTGATTATTGATGTTAAATTTTGATACGTTTACTCATAATTGAATGATATGTTCTGCCATAATAAAATAATATATATATGACAGGTATTATAGATGTCTTTCTTTAGGTGTCGGAGTTATTTGTAGTCCTGTTCCCCCTATTCGTCTCAGAGAGGGACTGTTCGCAGCGGAGGTGATGGCAGCAGCCCGTCGCAGGAGGCGCAATGTACGGTGGTTAGATTGCTACCGAAGGCAGATGGCTCGTAAGTATTAAATTTACTTCAGCATTATAAATATTTTGTATGATATATTAGTCATGATTTGTCTGTATCATATTTAATACAGGGGTTTTGAGCTTGAGCCTTCAAATATAGTTCTCAGCATATCTAAGTAGGCATATGTGAGCCATATGACTACGTGCTGGCCGAAATGGAGTAGGATCCCAGAGCATGTACGGGAGAGCATCTGGTAGGATTTTCTGGTAAGTGTAAAATTGTATATCATTATATATAATCACTTTACAATTTGGTGATTAAGTATAAATGTATAACTTATATTTTTTTAGCATATATACAGGGAGTGGTAGACCTACAAGAGGAGGGCGTTTTTCTTTGTCAACACCACTGGAACTCTAAAGTTGCAAAGAATTACCGGGATATGATGTCTACCGTCAAAAAATCTAGGAAGAAACAAAGCTGGATAGGCGCCATCATATGGGATACTTGGGTCGCATGGTGGAGTAGCGATGAATTCAGGGTAAGTCTATCAGATATCACCTTAATTTGTTCAGTAGAGAATACATAATTTATACCTGTAAAATATAATCTTAATTTTAAATTTGTAGACGGAGTCAGATAGGAACTCGGCGAACAGGCAGAAAAATCCACTCACATACCGTGATGGCTCAAAATCGTTTCAGCATCATCGCGAGGGCCTGGTAAATTGCTTAATTGCAATTACGAACAGTTATTACATTTTTTTGTATAAATTTGTATGAACAATAATAATATACTACAATTATTGCAGGAAAGAGCGTGTGGGGCTCCTATTTCATATATGGACGTATTTGCACATACCCATGCGTCAGACAGACCGAAGACGAGGGATCGGTGACGTATGCATGGCACGAGGATGATAAAGCATACGCCGCATGTAAGTATATTTTAAGTTATAAGTTATTAATAATGATCATGTTAATTAATTAGTTATAAAATATTATAATGATGTCATGTAATATTTAATTGTATTTAATTTTGCATCGCAAGAAAGATTTATGCAAGCACATGCGCATATACTTAAGCATTCGGGATGGGAGCAATTGACCACTGATGAGGAGGACACTATCTTTGACTCCGTTATGGATCCGATACAGAGAAATAGGCGCTATAGCTATGGCAATCAATCGGTAATTTATAAAAATTAACTTAGTTGTAAAAATTGCTTAATTTTTATAAAAGTTACGCAATAACTTAAACATATTTCAACTTGTTTTGTAGGCTCGGGCCTAACAAAGTCTTATCAAAAGGTTCAAGACAATTCTGAGATTAATGAGCTTCGACAGTAGATTGCACAACTGTAGGAGCAGGACCGCCTCCGAGCAGCGCAAATGGAGTAACTGAAGCAACGTTTGGCCGAGTATGTGGAGCGCCATGGAGCTTCCTTTCGTCTAGTGGTTCTGGAGCCGATGACGAGTCATGAGGTACGTTTTGCAGTGTTTGTTTTTGAAACTTGTGTATATATACAATGAGAGATGGTGAGGTTGATTTGTGAACATGTGGTGTTTGATGTTGATTTGTGGGGTTTGATGTTGGATGTAGATATTGCAGTTTGGTGTGTGAGACTGATGATGGACGGTTTGTTTTGTATTGATTGAAAATGTTTGAGTTTGAGATGGTAATGTTTGATTTTTATATTATTATCGATATTGATTTTAGCTTGTATATCTTATATACATATATATATATATATATGTATATATATATGTATACACATATGTATATATATATGTATATATATATGTATATACATATGTATATATATATGTATATACATATGTATATACATATATATGTCTATACATATGTATATACATATATGTGTGTATATATATATATGTATATATATGTGTGTATATATATATGTATATATATATATTGATTTTGATGTGTTGTGATATATATAGATATTGATGTGCTATTTGGCTGCTGAAAAAAAAAATTTACCCAGATTTCCGACGGCTCTAGATGGCCTATAGGTCGAAAAACTCCGACAAATACCGACGGCTCCCGATGGTTTACCGGTCTAATATTCCGGAGGCTTCTGACGGTTCTCTGGTGAGTTTTCAAGCTGCGTGGACGACTGCACCGTTGGAAAAAAACGTTGAAACTACCGTCGAAAAAACCATCGGACGTCGTCGCAAAGTCGTCGTCGATTCTGTCGGAAATGGATGAAATCTGTATTCTGTATTCCGAGGGGATTTCCGATGGCTCGCGACGGCGGGGAGCCATCGGAAATCACTGTGTACCTTGTAGTGAGAGCAATGACGTAGAAACAGTTCGGTCTTCCAAAGCACATCTTCAGGAAGAGGTTAGAGTTGCGAACTATCAGGTATATTTTTTCCTTCTTCCTATGCCCTGAATACGTTCGAGATTGTTATCGCATTTGTTTGTTTACATGATATAGTATAAATGATTAGAACATTATACCTGCCTACATATTATTCCCCCTCTACCTTTTTTTAACCACTACAAATTTTTACTGTTTATAACTTTTCGTTAATTTTTTTGTTGATGATTAGTAAATTTAAATTATTTCTTTCATTTTTCCTATAATTCCCTTCTAATTGCCTGTTCCTTTAGAACTTAACCTTTACTCCTCTGTTGCTACTTATTTCTATACTATCTTGTCTGTTTAGAGAGAGAAAATATGCTATTGACGCTACCATCACCAAATTGAGGATCTCTTCGTCTTAGTTTTACATGTCATGTATGATGTGCAAAGGCTCTGCACATCTTGAAGAAACATAATATATGTGTTCCAGATGCCAACGATTAGGGAAGAAACCTTTGAATAAGTACATATCTCTTTATCTTATCCCAACTATCATAATTATATATTGTGGTTAGCTATTCTTTCTTAGGTATCATTTGAACATCAATATTGTTGATAATACTATCTCAGCTACTACAATCGCTATTAATAAAGAGGTGGAGAAGCTTATCGGTGTCAACTGTGGATTAAATGATCAAAATCTCAAAGATGGTTATACATATTTAACATATAAATACTGCCATAACTACTAAATTTTCACCGTATTTTTCAATCCCTAAGACTTTATTTACTAATAATATTTTTTGTTCTCTGCTTCAGGAAAACAGAGATACGAAGGTGGAAAACAGTTTTCAACAACCAGTTGGAGTAGAGACTATTTTTGTTCAGGCCAAACAACTACGAAATGAATAACAAAGACACATTCGTCACGACTCAAAAAATTACAAAAAAATTGTATCCTCTTAATTATCTAACTCAGCCTCACTGGTAAATTTTTCTGTACCTATGTATAAAATTATATGTGGTAGTTAAACTGTTACAACAACTACCTTCTTTTTTCTTTTTCTTCTATGATTGGTATAATATGCTTTAGAGCACAACTTTGACTGGACAAAGTGCAAATGATAATGGTGCAACTCAACCAAGCGATATCACTCCTACTAAGTCTGATTAAAAAGGAAAGAAACTGGTATTAAGACATTTCACTATTCTACTTATGTGGTTACAGTTATGTGCAGAAACCGTTTGCATTTAATTTTTTTTTCTGCATACAAATAGGTTGTTGGCGGTGTCAGCAGTAATAGTACTGGATGCCATCTTCCTTCTACAACTACAAAAAAGGTGGAAGAAGAGGAATTTATATAGCTATATGTCTGCTGACGCAATTTGCTTTTACCAAGTTTTACCTTTTATACCGTACTTATTTAATTTTATTTCCAACATATACTGTACTATGAACTGTTTACTATATTAGTGCACAACTTCGTGTTAACCTTGCTCTCCCTACTTGTAACGACCCATATTTTTAACTATTTTAAATTATTGAATTTAATATAATTATAGAATAAAAATGGTTAGAAATAAAAATTTATGTTTTATTTATGTAATTTATTTAATATTAACTTGAATAAATTTTGAAATAACAATTTCAATAAGATTTAAGGAAATTACTTTTATTAGAATGAAGTTCAATATATTGAATGTGTTTA
This sequence comes from Allium fistulosum, assembly GCA_030737815.1. NCBI lineage: Eukaryota > Viridiplantae > Streptophyta > Magnoliopsida > Asparagales > Amaryllidaceae > Allium > Allium fistulosum. The sequence goes on along the minus strand of CM060907.1, from coordinate 634,691,956 downwards.
TAATTAATAGTTGGGATTGAATAATAGATGTTGAATTATTTAGATGAAAATAAAATAATTGTTGATAACTAAAATTAATTTGAAATCTAATATTGGGATTTATTGAAATTCTAATATTGGAATTCATTAAAATTGGATTATTGGAATACTTTAAATAAAGAAGTGGAACTAAGTGCGGTAGTTGTTTGTTATTTGAATTTGTTTTATAAATTAAATTTTATAAGTTGAATAACTTATATTTAAAATATGGCGATTTATTGGATAATTTAAAATTGTTTAAATTTAATATTGCAATTATTTAAATAATTGAATCTTGAATTTAATATGGATGAAAATAATTTTAAAAGTTGATTTAAATTTTATATAAACAACAATGAAGATTGTTAACTTCTAAAATTGAGTTTAAAAGTGATTAAAATGATTTTGGAAATTTCTTGTTTTAATTAACGTGTAAAAATTGCCATTTTAGCCACTCTCGCATTTTGATGAAATCAGTTTTATTAGATCCGTAATGGTGAATTATTATACGATTTCAAGTTCCGTAGCGATCAGACTTATTGTTTGGCTGTGGAAGCTTGAAACATGTAGAAATCAATTAAAGGAATTTAATTAAATTAATTTGATTTTGAAATCCTATCTTCTGAATATCATGGAATTGGCTCCCGAAACTAGTTCCAATGTGTTCGGAATTGGGGTATAACATATCGAACGCCAAACGGCACGCTTCGTTTGGAGTTCGGAAACTTATGTAAAGGCCACGTTCATTTTCGTCCAACCCTAACCCTAAACGCAGCCGTTCTCTATAATAATTAATGGCCGACATTCATCTGCTTTCTCCCCACAATTTCTCTTCATCCACACAACGAAATCTAAAATTTCCAAAAGGAAAATCGTAGATCTCGATGAGATTTACACGTTGAACGGTTGATCGTGCTAATACGCCTCGTATTCGTCGAGATCTATGTTCAAAGCCACGACAGTTTTTACGAGTTTTTGTGCTTTGTGGCGCGCGCGCGAGCTGGGGATGATGAGGCACGGCTTGGGGCACGTTCGGCTGGGTGGCGCTTGGTGTTGGCGGTCGTGCGATTAGGAAAAAAAATATGATACGCGATGTCGCGTTCAAGCCAGGGAAAAGCGAACGCATGCCTGGGCGTGAGAGAAGGAAGGAGGCGGGAATGTGAGAAAGGATTAGGTAACAGTGTTTAACTGTTTATTATTATTTTTAGTTAATTTAGTTTTAATTATATCGTCAACGCTAATTAAATCGTAACTTTTGCATGCGAGGTCCGATTCGAGCGAAACGAGTCGTGTTGCGATCGTATCGACGTCGTCTACGACATGAAGTGGAAATAGAATTTATTTGAAGCTGAAAAATTTTCAGTTTCACATAAATGTGAGAGTTTTAAACGCTCACGATGTATTAAAATATTTTTATGTTAGTTAAATTGAAATCGTGAAGTTATTTATTTTACCGACTGTTGTTTGATAGTTTAAATGACATTTAAAATTGACATCTGATTTGTGCTAATGGAAATTTAAATTTGACAGTTAAATTGAATTGGAATTAAATTGCTAGTTAAACTCCCGATTATTAATAACCAGTTAATTGTTGTGATATTTTGACTGTTTAGATGATTGATTGTGATGGATGTTATTGGTTGATATTTTAGATGATTGGATGTTTATTTATTTTTATGTATTCCTGTTATCAACCTATAAATTATTTGACAGTATATAAAATTGTTATTTGAATTATTTCGAATAAATTAAGAAATAGGTTGAAATAATTTATACCTATGATACTTTGATTTGGATTGAAATGATATATATCCATCCATGAAATTAAATTTAAATAACTATTCACTTGCCCATAAGATAGAAAATTATGTACGGACACCGGATTGGTTAAATTAAATGATTTAAATTTTTTGGTTTGAAATTATTTAATTGATTTTGATTTAAAGAAATAAAAATCGAATTTATAGAAATTGAATTATTTTCTTGCTTGAGCTAGAAATGTTGAAATTGAAATTTGTTAATAGGAATTGTTTAAATAATCAAATTTGAAATTCGAAATGATAATCGAAATATGATTTAAATTATGGAAATTTATTTGCTTAAAAGATTTGAACTTTTATTCAAACTTTGAAATATATCCAAGCAAAAGTCATTTAAATGGATATTTCAAAATTTGAACTCAGAATTGAATTATTTCAAAGATTTGAACATTAAATTGAACATCGAAGTTAAGTTTAATTTAAATGATTTAAATCGATATTCTAAAAGTGAACTCGAAATTGATATAAATTGAAATGGTTTAAAATTAGAATTGAATTGAAATTTAAACCATTGAATCGAATTGTTGAATAGAATTTGAAGTTAAAAATAAAAATTGAAATTGATTTGAACTGGAATTGGAATCGAAGTTAATTCGAATGGAAATCGAAATTGAGTCTATTTGAATGGAACTGAAATTGAAGATGATTTTTATTGAAAGATTTGGAATTGAATCAGTTTGACTTTGAAACTATTTTCAAATAAATTATTTTAATATAAACTGTTTAAAACTTATCTTTTTAAATATTCAAATTATTTTGATTTTCCAAACTATTTCTTATATAAACCATTTTTAATATCTAAATCATTTTATTAAACTATTTTATATCGAACTATTTTAACTTTTAAACTATTTAAAACTATTCAAAATATTATCTAAAAATTCAAACTTGTCAAGGTTGGAATGTTTATATTTAAATCATGGATTTAAATGCGAATTGGGTTAAAATGAAGTTATAACCTAAATTGAAATTCGGAAACGATTTTGGAAGTAAAATTGAGAAATTTGAATGAAATGATATTTTCAAGTGAAAATGACATATCGAACTGAATATGATATTTTGAAGTAAATATGATGATTTTGGAATAAATGATATTATGAAACGAATATGATATTTTGATATCACGTATGAATCGTTTTCGAAATGTAAAAGTACCAACCGGTGTGTAAAACGACGTTTGGTTGTCAAAGAGACGGGGCCTCTTATTGGCATACTCTCTGTCAATATTGGAATCACTTTAATAACTGTGTACACGGAGGAGACTCTAGATGAAGTGGTTGGATTTGGCATACGTTTGCTGGATTTGAAGAAAGAGAACGATGATGGATAGACCCCGGCACTTGTGCCAATTTGAAATGACTAAAACAGGACGGCTTGACAGGGCCAATGAGGCTAATTACCCCTAGCGGACATCCGTTCTTCAATTTCTTTTAGGACTTGGTCCATACTATTACTCTTGTTGTTGGTTTTCATTGGTGCATCTTGATTTGGGATGACCTCCTTTTGACTCGATATGGGATGGATGGATGCGGTGGGCGATCGTGACTACGATGTGTTTCCACCAGCCCTGCGACCCGAACTGGTAGTATCCTACCTTGGGCATTGCCTCACGTGCCTTGTCATACTTTTATCCCTATACGAGACCACTATGATTTTGGTTTAGTGTTGTCGTATCACGGCACATCCCTATCCCAAGACGTGCTACTGGGGCGTTATATGCAAACTGTACAACAATGCTTAAAAACACGTTAAGGGGGATTAATGTAAAGCCTTAACGCTAAGAAAATATTTATTTTACTGATTAGACATTATATATGTAGTGTATTCTACTATATATAAATATTTTGATGGATCCTTAAGAGATGGAAAATCCCGTAACTTCACTTGAGTTATTGCACGCACTTTATACATTGGATAGAAGATGTGAAATCCCATAAACATCTCTGATGCTATTACACTCCTATTATATGTGATATTGATTTGAATCACATAAGGATATTTTAGTCCTGATTAGAGTGTTTTGTCTTTCCATTATGCTTGGGTCAGTCCTGAGTTTTTCAACGCATTGAAGATTATTTTCTGGAGGACGAAGATGAAGATTTGGTATATTATTATTACTATTATTATTCCCTGCATCATGTGCTCTGCTGCATTATTTTATTTGTCCCTATTGTATACATAACTCTGATAAATGTTGTATAAATTATAATCAAATGTATAGTATAAACAACTTCATGAACTGTTTATTTGATTATTATATTTTGTCATTCTGCTGTGAGATTCTGTTTTTTTCTTCTTTTCTTATTTTTCTTAATTAACCCCATTAATTATTTATGTTTCGGATTGTTTGAGTTGGACATGTACGGATTATTGTCGATTTAAACCTTCCAAAATGCGGACCGTCACAGTTGATATCAGAGCTTTGGTTTAGCAATAACCTTAGGTTTTGTGGGGTTTGACTCATTAGAAATAGGGTAGTAATACTCTAGAATGAGTTATTTGAGTGTGTGTGTGTGTGTGTGTGTGCGTGTGTGTGTGTATGAGAGCGCTTACTGTTAGTGTTATAAATTGTTTTATATTGTGTTTACTTATCCGTTGAGTTAGTTATAAATTCTGGTCACTGCGTGCGACGCCATGTTATCGATATGAGTTTCTAAACACTTAAACAAGGCAAGTCGACATAATATTGTTTTAAAAATGGTAAATGAAATAATTTTACCTAAATTATATTTTATATATAATAATAATAATAATAATTTTTATGGATCTTAGTTGTTAGGAGATGATAATATTTAATTATCATCGATTATTGGTTGAATTAAACTAAAAACGAATACTTTGTGAACTCTATTTAATGAAGCGTTCGATAATTAAATTGAATGGAAATCTAATTACAATAAGAATTGTTACAATAACAAAGATGTAAATTAATGAAATATTTTCATAATAAAGTAATGGAATTGTAAAAGTATATTTATATTATAGCTTATAAATAGAAAGGATTTAAAAGTTGAGAATTTTAGAATTTAAATACCGTTGCTTTCAAAATTGTTTTCAAAGCCTTCAAAATTAATAATAATATTATTTGAAAGTGTTTTGACTAGAAATATTTTTTGAAAGAAATAAAAGCATTGAACTCGCTTTAGTCGTTGGGAAATAATTCGGGAGATAACTGCAGCATCGCCAGTATTCATTTTCGAGTTTCTAAGTGAGAATTGCTACAAAAAAATGTATTTCCGGTTAAAACAAGTTTGATTGTGAAAAAAATATTTCAAGTATGATTTGATAAATACATGTAAACAGTTTTTGAACTTATAAATTGAAAATGGAATAAATAAGAAATAAGTATATAACTTATGAATTTGAATAGGAAAGTAAGATTAAATTTTAAAATGGTTGAACATTTTGTTAGGCAAACAAAAAAAAATTGAATTTGAGATATGAAATAAAATAATTAACCTAAGAAATGTTAAATAAATTGAGTTGGTGACATGAAGTAAATAAAATGAAGTGTAACTCAAGGAAGCCTAAATGAAAGTGAATTATATTTGAAATGAATTAGATAAATAATAAAATGAAATTTAAGTGAATAAGTTTTTATAACTTATAGATTTGAGAAATATTAAGCTATTTTTTTTAATTTGTTGAATGTGAATGGTAAGAAAAGAAAAAAAATTAACTTAAGTAAAATTAATAAACTGAGTGATGGATTAAATGGAATAAAGTTAATTTCATAAAGATTAAATGAATTGAATTGGATTTGGAGTGAATTAGATAAATTAGTAAAGTGAATTAATTCCACTTAAGCTATAAAATGAATTAATAGAATGAATACGAACTTGAATTATAAAGTGAAATGCAATTTGGATGTGAAAGAAATTGAATGTGAATAAATGAGTGTAAGTAAAATTAGTGTGAGTAATTGAATTTGATTTAAATTGGATATAAATAAATTGAATGCAAATGGAATGAGTTTTAATAAATTAAGTGGTAATTAATTGAATATGAAATAAGTTAATTAAATGAATTGTAAGATGAAAGTCGACTTAAGAAAAGTTGAATGAATTTGAGTATAAATAAAATTTACTTAAGTAAAGTTAATAATAAACTAATGAAGTGAATCATTTTATATAATAAAATTTACTTGAGTCAAGTGAATGAAATGGATTAATGAAATGAACTAATGAAGTGAATAAATGAATTGATATGAGATGTTAAACATAAAATGAAACAATCGAAATTTAACAAATTCAATTGAATAAATTGAAGTAAATGAAATAGATTTGAATAAAGTGGAAGTAAACCAATTAATTGTTAATAAAAATTGAATGTTAATAAGAAATGAAATGTATAAATTAAATATTGACATTAGATAATTTGAATTAATATAGTTTGAATTAATTGGATGTATATTAGTTGTTGAATGGTTTTTTTTTTGTAAATCATTTTTATTACTACTTTTGATTGCATATGATTGTTGTATGGTTGTGTATTAGTGTTAGTGTTTATGATTTGGATACAATATTCATGTTATATGGTTTTATTAAACTCATACATGTTTCTATATCTTTTATAAGTAACTAATGTTCTAAATTGAGTTGAGATAGGTACATACAAAGACTGTTTGGAAGTATACATGGATTTTATTTGCTTTTGCTTGCTTAATATTAGCGAATTCGCTCGTATTAGTAATAATAAGGTACATATCTCAAATTACATACCGCACTTTTATATTTTTTTCTACGGGGTGCCTCATCATTGAGATGAGATATATTTGGTATATTTGTGTTATATATTGTAATATGATATTGATTTGACTCACATAAGGATATTTTAGTTCTGACTTGAGTGTTTTGTCTTTTCATTACGCTCGGGTCAGCCCTGAGTTTTTCAGCGCATTGAAGATTATTTTCTAGAGGACGAAGACGAAGATTTTGTATATTATTATTACTATTATTATTCACTGCATCATGTGTTCCGCTGCATTATTTTATTTGTCCCTGTTGTATATATAACTCTGATAAATGTTATATAAATTATAATCAAATGTATAATATAAAAAGATTCATTAACTATTTATTTGATTATTATATTTTGTCATTCCACTGTGAGATTCTGTGTTTGTTTTCTTCTTTTCTTATTTTTCTTAATTAACCCCATTGGTTATCTATGTTCCGGATTGTTTGAGTTGGACAAATGTGGATTATTGTCGATTTAAACCTTCCGAAATGCAGGTCATCACACTACTACACAACTTTTATTGATCTTTGCTTTCCCACAACTATAACTTCTTATACCAAACTGTGATATAAAACAACATTTATTTTTTGAAGGATGAAGAAGATGTTGCCAGTCGTGTGAAGTCTGCCCGTACTCAAGATGGAGAAAAGTGCAGGAAGAAATAAATATAACTGCACTATCACATTATGAACTGACTACTCTTCTTTTTGTAGTTTACGTTCTGCTTTTTTCATTTCCCTTCTCTATTAGTCTGTGCTCTGCTTTTTTCTTCTAAGAACATTCATGCACCTGTAGCTACTCACTGCGTGATTTGATATTTTCTTCTGTTAATTTGTACTATTTCCATTCAACTATTCTCACTGCTTTTCCTACCTATTCATTGACTACACCACTTGATATGTCGTATTCATATTTGTTCTGCATGACTGAGCTATATTTTGTACTTAATTTATTACTACTTTTTATTCCTAATGCTAGTAGGCTTACATTATTTCTGGTAAACTATTTTTCTTACTCATTGTCGTGCACCTTTTGGTGATTACAAGTTATGGGTAATCTACTTGCACAAATTCCATCAATTTATTAAAATATAACACCGTCTTTCGAAAAATGAGTGCCTTGACATAAAATATAACCCCTATTTTCAACATTGCTACATAATACCGGCTATATCAACACCACCACGTGTCCATGTATGAAGCACTGGTCTTAACCTAGTCGTTGTTTAGACTCTGAAAAATGAAGAATATAGTGAAATGAAGGATACGTTTTTTCTATTTCAAAAAATATGATAGAAATGTAAAAAATTATAGTAAGATTCGAAAAATTATAATTTTTTTTGGATTGAAAATTTATTTTTCAATTCATTTATACATTTTAATGTTTTATTAATTATACCATATATTATTCATTTTACTTATTTTATAAAATCTTATCTTCAATTTTAACATATTATAAATATAATATTAAATTTTCACACTATTATTTTTTACTTTTGATGGTCAGTCATTCTACTTTCCATTACAAGCACAGTAATGATTACATTTCACTAATTATTTCATCTTAAATGATTCAGCAAAATTTCAGCAGCACTTCTCCTTTATTACTTGTATCTTACACAAATTCGCATAGACATGGAATGAAAAAGAAGTGCTGTCGAAATTTTGTGAACCGTTTCATATGAAATGTAATAATTATATTATGTTTGTAACTTGTTAACATAGGGACAAATCCGACAAATATTGTATTAGATGAATAGTGATGTTTGATTTATAGTAAAATCGAATATCTATATAACGATCATTTACAATACTTGTCAAACAGGACAAAAAAATCTAAGGGATTTTAAAAATAAAGTGCATTATACACTAATTTGCTTATATTAACATTATACACTAATTCATTATTTGAATTCGTTAACAATTAAAAATTAATTAAAATTTGTTTTTATCAACTTTTTTAGCTAACGCTAATTTGAATTTGTTATACATTAATAAAAAATTAACATTATACATTGATTTATTTATATTAACATATACACATAAACTAAATTTATATTTAAATAACATTATAAACTAATAAAGGGATTATGTTAATAAATTGATTTTTATACATTTTAGCTAACACATACACTAATTAACACTAAATTATTTTCCACTAATAACTACATATATTAATACCCCCAATTTAGCCCTAATTATACATTAATTTTCGGATTTAACATTAAGTCTAATTTATAATTACAATTTATACACTAATAACCCTAATTCATATCTCCAAATCAACCAATATACAATTATAACCAATTAATAGGCTATAATCAATAAATTTAAGCACAAATTAACAACAATTTTATTGCAATTCAAAATAATTAATTTAGGGGAAGAATATACTTACTTTTTCTATAGATTGAAGCCGTAGAAGCTTGAAGAATCCAATTTGATGAAGATTGCGACGGACTTTGGTTGATTGTGGTGACTAGGAATGTTCGACACGGATTTGGGGGCTTAAAAATGAGTTTTAAGGTTTTAAAATAGAAGGGAAATGAGGCAGAAATGGTTCGACTGCAGCCATATTCATGATTTTTCGACAGCTTTCGACGGCTAAAATCCCACAATTTTTACGGCTTCGATGGCTACAAATAAAGAATATTTTCTCTCTTTTTAAAATAAATTTAAGTTGTTATAAAAATTTCAATTTTTTTTACAATAATCTATTTTTGTTTGTAGATATTAAAAAGGTTATTTTTATTCGTTATACAATACTTTTTTTAACGATTTAATAATTGATTCTGAATTTTGAAAATATTTAAGACAGTAAATTCATATAAAATAAACTAAATTTGTTGAATCTTATGTTGATTCAAGGTATTTTGGACAGACAGTTAAAATATGAAAAAAAAAAACAAGTTTAAGATATCAATCTTGATTTTCAAATTTATAGCCATTCGTTGACATTCAAACTTAAACTTTTCGTTTGAAGGTCAAACGACCTTCAAACGAGAGGATATTCATCCAATCCGTGTGGTTAGATTTAAAAAAACAGACAGAAAAAAAAATTAGACTTTAAACAGCTCATTGTAATAGAAGTCCTAACAATATATACTAAGTGTTATACAACTACTTGAAAAATTATACATTTTGAATTTAAGTTTTTTCCATCCATTTTTTTTCGATTCTAGCCATACGAATTGAATAAATACATTATAAAGTTTATATGGCACGAACTTTGTTTGTTTTGAAGATCGTTTGGCATTCGAAAGAAAGGTATTAGTCCGAATGCCGAAGAACGGCTATAAATTTAAAAATTAAGATTGACACACTAAATTTATTTACCTTTTTATCATATTTTGAATGTAAGTCCAAAATACTTTGGATCGACATAAGATTTAAAAAAAATGTTGTAATATTATAAAGTGTGAATATGCTATACAATGTTTATTATATTTTGTTTAGTCCCACATTATGGGATAGGTCCAATGCTATGCTTCATGGCCTATATATAAAGGAGTCTATGTAATGTAAATTGTAGACTACATCTGAGTAATAACATTTTCTTCTCTCTCCTCTTTTCTAATGGCTTCTTATCTCTTTTTAGTTTATAACACGTTATCAGCACGATCTCTACAAAAAAAACTATAGATCTACAATTGTGATAATCTATGAAATCAGATCTATTCTTTTCCAGATTCAATTATAGATCTCAAAACGGTAAGTCATTTTTCTGATTTGATTGATCTAATCTTCCAAATCATTTTTTCTTTTTCTTTTTTTAGATCTCATTCCATTCTACATCTACTTCTTCATATCTGAATCTATTGTTTATCTTTTATATTTTATTATATTAGTCTTATAATTTTAGATCTTATATAGATCTAAAATTTGAGATCTCATTCTAAAATTTGAGATCTCATTCTTATTGTTAGTTATTATATTTCAGATCTAATTTTTTTTTTGTTGCTATTTTTCTGATCTTATTACATTGTAGATCTCAATAGCATGCTTATTTTTATGTTTTTGAATTCATTTGTTTTGGAATGCAAGTGTGAACTTGACAAAATTTGATATTGTTGATTCAAGCAAATTTGTTGAATTTGATTGTATTTAGTTTGGACATGGATTTGAGAAATCAAACATGGTTGGTAAATGGAGTTTTCATTTTGAAAACCTTTTGATTTGATTTAGATTTGAATGAAGGCTTTGAAAATTATTTTGATATATGATTTATATTTCCAGAAGAAATATTTTATTGTTTCCTAGAGAAACAAATATAAAGATAATACGTATCTAGAAGATCGTATTAAGTTTAGATCTAACATTGATTTTGATTTAGCACATCTGAAACAAATGGAAACATTAATAAAAACTTACATGATAAGTTTAATATCTTCCAATATTTCCTTTAAAAAAAAGGAAAGGAAATAAGAATTGAGAACCTGGAGTTTCTATATTGATAAAAGGTTGAGTTTCCATAAATCAGTGAATTACAAGTTTCCTCAAAATAAAGAAGCAGAAGTTCTAACTAAAAAAAAGGAGGATCAGAAAATTTAATCATTAAACGGAAATAGGTTTTGACAACAACCTGAAGTTGTGCAAAGAAATTATTTTAATAGAAGTTGTATAACTCAAAGTCCAAGACCCGAAGTCTTGAATTATGAAAATACTTTCTGATAAAGTTGACAAGTTTGAATTCTTATCGGTATGTTTTAAAAATTTGTCAAAATGTACAAGCTAAAAAAAAGGAGAAGTTTACACAAAATTTGAGAACCTGAAGTTCATAATAAATTAATGAACTTGAAGTTCATGAATTAGAAGCCCGAAGCTCTATTGAAATTGTGTAAAATGATAAGATTGTACTTCTTGAAGAAGTTAAAGGAAATTAATAAATCATCATATGAGATAATGATGCTACATTCAAAAGATTACAATAATCTCCAAATGAGTTATATCTTACTTTATATCTTCACATTTACATTATATTAACCAAATATCCTGAAGATATTATGTTATATGATATTTCAAACATCACCGGATTGAAAAAGTAACTATTAATTTAGTCTTGGAAAGGGATGTTTATTATTTGATATGAATTCAAATAACATTTCAATTTATATATTGTAGTTAGTTTAAATTATTTTTTTCTAATTATTTACTTCCAAATATGGAAAAGTATACATGATCAATTAACAGGTTTTGCGCAATGCAAAGTCTAATTTCATTTCAATGAGTAACTGTAATTTAATTATTCTCTTTGTTGCTTTCTCGTTGATAAATCTATGATAACTCAAACTTGAAGTTTGATAAGTACTATAAAATAATTAGTAGATCTGGTTTTTTCCTAATCATGAAAAAAAAATCCGTTGTTTTGACAAATTACTTCTATATACATATGGTAGCTAGCTATTTAGTTATAGAAATACATTTTAACATTCTCTCTAATAGATAATGTATATGCCATACTATTTATATACACGGATGTGTGTGTATGTACATTAATTTCCTTAAGAGATGTTTTAGAGATTTATTTATATTTATATTGCAAAATCCAACATCCCAGAAGAGATGTTATAGGAATTTTATTTTTCTTACATTGCATCCTAAAAAGGAAACACTATATTCCCTGAAGGAATATCATATAAAAGTTGCGAAGTAATAACAATAATTTGTCCCTAAAAAAAAGAAGGGAATTGTATACTATATTACACTCCAGAAGTAGTGGTTTTATCTTCGCATCTTACTTTCATTTGGTACATCTAATTTTGTTACTGTATTTAAAGTTTGATATGTCATTTCAAAGATAGTTACAACAAAAATCTCCAGTAGGGATGTTTTATGTTATTGTAAAGGTATTAATTATGTAATTTCTACAAAAGAAATATTGTACATTGATATGGCATTCCAATAGTGCATATATATCTCTAGAAGAGATAAATTCACTCCAGAAGTGGTGATAATAAAATATTCCTAAAAGAGACTAATAAATTAGGAAATGATAACATATCTCTAGAAGAGATTTGTTAATATATTTGGTAATTTTATTAAACCAAATAAATGCATAGAAATTTGATTATGAAGGATCCTAATTTAGTTTAGATTAGATCCTAAAAGTTTGAGAGCTATGCAACGTGTATCATATATTTCATTATAATTATATCAAGCTTCCCAAATAGGTAAGAAATTAAATTATCTCTAGAATATATTGTTCTATGTTCATATGTCTAATTATATCATAAAGGTCATGTTCCTAGTTATTATTTCATAAGAAATATTACACGCATAATCATTTCTTGAAGAAATATCTTTAAATATTCTCCTGAAGAGATAGTCTATATTTCATATCATAATTTTCAAGCAAACTATACATACGATCTTGAGGATATCTGTATCTGTAACATTCCAAGTATCCAGAAGATACTCTTATTATTATTTTTGCTGTAATTTATTTTTGCAGAACTCTCAAAAGAGATGTGTAGAAATGTCTATATGCAATTATAAATTATTCTTTGATAAGTAAGCATAATTAATGTTCAAAACTGATATTTGAGATATAACCGAGGAATAAAAATTTAACAACTTGAAGTTGTGTGTATATTTTGTTCGAACCAGAAGTTCGATATGGTTCCAAACCAAATGTTTTGAACATTATCATGCGGTTTTGATGGATTCACATTGACATTGATTTATAAATTGAAATTAATAGTTTGGATCCTTGCAGTAATTTGTTCTAAAAAATCACTAATTCAAATGAGAAAGAATATGAAAATTTATATATATGTGTAATACGTGGACGCACGTATACATCCATATATATAAATATTCAGCTAACAACCTGAAGTTTGTTATAAGCTCATCTTATAGATTATGCATAGATATTATTTAGTGATTTAAAATTCAATCAACATAAATGTTGAATGACCTGAAGTCATGCATGTATTCAAATGATCTACACCATAAGTAAATTTCTCTAATTGGCCAGATCAATGAATGAGAACAAACTGTAATAAGAAATATCAATTGAATGCGTTTTATCAATTGATAAAAGAATTATCCTCCTATTATTAATATGTATGGTGTATTTGCTAGTAGCAATATCATAATGGATCAAAATGAGAATCCAAAGATGATTATTATTTAATATGACAATGTTTGTCAACATTGAGGGGGAGGATAAAGGGATACAAGCTCATTTTGATCATCAGTATTAAATATTTGTTAAAATATACAATGATGCAAAATATTAAGTAACTTGGATAAATTATCAATAATATCCCTAGTAGACTTTCTCCAATATAGATTTGAATCCCTGAAGGATCAAAATGTGTAAACCACATTTGAAATGTGGTTCAAAAGTCAGTTCAAAATATTTTTGGAGTAAGTAGTAAAGATGCCAAATAAAGGAGGAGGGTGTTCTTGAAGAAACACTTAAGGGTGCTCTGAAAGAGATCCATGACATGATTGTCAAATAACCCTAGAAGTGGTTTAGGTACCTAAAATATGATAAATAAAGAGATCTCAATAAATCATATCTAGAACTGACATGATTTAATATGATAAATAAAGCGCTTATGTTTATAAATGGATTAAAGATCCTGGATTAGAGAAAAACATGATTGACCATCATGAAATTCTCCTAAATAAGAAATGTGGACCTGTAGCCCACAAAATAAAATTAGAAACATGTATATAAAATGGCAAAAGCACACTAAAATTATTAAAGCACATGTAGTATCAATAACATGTTAAGTGCCATAGGCATGTCGTTTTAGAGATAATTGAATTGATTGAAGAAGTGAAAGTGTTTGAAACACTTAAAATACCTTGAAGGTATAAATATTGTTTAAATCATAATAAACAATGAAACTACACAAATTCTTGAAGAATATAAATAACTTTGATGGTTATAAAGAAGGTAAAGAACAAGGAGCGTAGATTACAACTTCTTATAAGTATTGTTGTAATGAAAATCTTGATATAATTCATGATGAGTAGATTACTTCCTATTTTTAAATATTATTGTAATGAAACTCTTAATATTCATTGAAGTGGTAGTTGCGATATGCAAATACTTATTAAAGCATACAAATTCCTGAAGAATATATATAACTTTAATAGTTATAAAGAATGCGAAAGACGTGAAGTGTAGATTACAACTTTCTTCTAAGTATTGTTGTAATGAAAATCTTGATATACTTCAAGATGAGTAGATTACTTCCTGCTTTTTAGTAATGTTGTTGTGAAATTTTTAATACTCATGAAAGATGTATAGTTGCAATACGCAAAACTGATTTAAAGCACAAAATTGAAAGCACATGAAGTGTTTTTCATAAAAGTAGCATACAAAATGCATAAAATGCAAATTATATTTGGAAGAAACAATCTTAGAAAATTTGATTGTATCGAATGAAACTATTAATAAATTGTATTATTAATGAGATTCATATTTATGGATCCAGACGTATCTATTACCAATTTGAGTTATCGAAAGACGAATATGAATTCAGAGGAAAATTTTCAAATCAGGAGGAGCATCCATAAGTATTTTATAATACACTCTTTTTCCTTAACTAAGATTTTTCCCACTGAGTTTTTATTAGTAAGGTTTTAATGAGGCATTATCTTGATCCAGAAGTATCAACTCCCTAGTAACATTTGAAAATAAGTTATAATGTACTCTTTTTCCTTGTTTAAGATTTTTCCCACTGGGTTTTGCTTACTAAGGTTTTAACGAGGCATTATCTTGATCTAGAAGAATCAAACGTCTTTTCAAGAAATAACATCTCAAATATGTTATTTAAGTTAAATTGTATTTTTATCCTTGACTAAGGTTTTTTCCATCGGGTTTTTCTTTGTAAGGTTATTAATGAAGTATTGTATTGGTCCAGAAGTATCAACCTCTATTTGATTCTGTAAATATTGATATATGTCATACTATATTGTACTCTTTTTCCTTCACTAAGATTTTTCCCATAGGGTTTTTCTTAGTAAGGTTTTAACGAGGCATTAGTTTGATCCAGAAGCATCAAACTTCATTCGAAGAAATGAGAAAATAAAATATGTCATTGTACTCTTTTTCCTTCACTAAGATTTTTCCCATAGGGTTTTTCTTAATAAGGTTTTAATGAGGCATTATTTTGATCCTGAAGTATCAAACTCTTTAGAAGGAATATCATTTTATGATATCTATTCTTTTACAAGTCGCACTCTTTTTCTTGTTCAAGATTTTTCCCATTGGGTTTTTCTAACAGAGGATTTCAATGAGGCAACAGACAATATCTATATAGCTGAATGGATATATGCAAGCAAGATAATAATGAAGGGGAGCAATTATCATATATGTTTCAAAAGTGACAACTTCAAGTTAACAGAGCATTCAAAATTTTGAAGACGCATATTCAAGGGGGGAGTGTTGTAATATTATAAAGTGTGAATATGCTATACAATGTTTATTATATTTTATTTAGTCCCACATTATGGGATAGGTCCAATGCTATGCTCCATGGCCTATATATAAAGAAGTCTATGTAATGTAAATTGTAGACTACATCTGAGTAATAATATTTTCTCCTCTCTCCTCTTTTCTAATGGTTTCGTATCTCTTTTTAGTTTATAACAAAAAATTATTTTTCTACCGAATATTTTATTTTATTCGAATTTATAATGTTAAATACATTTAAAAATTCATAATTAGTTGCACAATGGTTAAAAAATATATTTAAATTCATAAAGCTGTTACACATCATAAATTTTACCAAAGTTGTATATGGATGAACTGAATGTTGCATTGATTGATTGTTTGAGTTCTATTTTCAATAAGTTAAATATCGAATTACACAACAAAAGATTGTCGAAAATAATAATTTAATTAATCACAAACTGTCAAAAAATTGAAGAACTGAATAAAAATATCTTCTTTAATTTATAGGAATTAAATTTTTAATTTTAATCAAATTTTAAGCTTTTATAACGAATAAGTTGTAATAATGAGATAAATTAAATTAATTGAAATAGTTTGCTATCGAAAGTATCCATATACAATTAGATTTGAAAAGAGAGAAAAAATAAAGAAAAAACAATACACATATAGTTTTCTCCAAACAAACTTTATTACTTTCCTCAAAATATTGCAAGAAAAAACCTTAAAATTGAAAAGAAATATCAATCCAAAACATTAATATGATAACTCTTCCTCTGTATACTCACAACGAACCTAAAGCATATTTATAATAACTTTGATTGATTACTCAATTTCTTAAAATAATTCATTTGCGGGTAAATAATTGCTTGTGTTTTCTTTAATGGAATGAAAGGGAATCTACAAAATCTATATAAAACTACAAAAACAACAGTATATTCTGACAACACGTACCGACGGCCGCCGACGGTTCTTTTTCGACGGTTGGTATATTCTGGACTTTGTTACGAATAAAATAATCAGCTGTCGGAAACCGTTAGAATATTGCCGTTTGCGGCCGTTGGTAGCCGTCGGAAAATCGCGTATACCTTCTTCCCCAGACCGAACCAGAAACATTTTACCTCACCCCAAATCAACAAAAGCTTCCTCCACCATTTCCCCCTCTAGCTTCAAGCACTGAAATTCTACCGAAATCAACTCCAGCTTCGTCAATTCGGAATCTCATCTCCTCCAAACCCCTAATCTCCTCTATTTTAGGTATTATCTCTAAATCCTATTTTATGAGTTTGTTAATTTAGGATTAATTTGTTATTTTAATTATTTATATTGTCTCATTGATTGTGTAGTATAGTTTATTGAATATTAATTATTGTTATTATCATGTAAGTGTTGAATACTAACTTGTTTAGTTTGTGCGATAAAAAATTAGTGTGCATTAGTTGAATAATTTAGTACTTTTACGCCTTACTTGGGTTATTTAGTGTGGATGAGCATAATTTAGTTTATGCGTTTTCTAAAACGTCGAAAACGATAATTAATTTTATATACATACGGTTAGTGAATTAAAGTTTTAAACATGTGCATATGTGATAAACTATCATATACAGTATTTTAACTTAAGTTAAATGTTAATCAATTTAATGTAAACGTCGAAAGCCATTTTTTTTTAAAATATAAAATATGTAATATACTTTATTCATAAAACCTTTAGAGTGTTTTTTGACCCCGTCTGATAAGTATTGTACATGATCGTTATGTAGGTATTCGTTTTTTGACAGAACAGACATCTATATTCATCATATACAATATTTGTTGGATTTGTCCCTGTATTGGATAAGTTACAAACACAGTAACGTAATTACATCTCGTAAATCATTTCATTTTAAACGGTTCACAAAATTTCGACAGCGCTTCCTTTATGTTCCCTGTGTACACGCAATCGTGTACGACTCGGGGAATAAAAGAAAAGTGCTGTCGAAATTTTATTGAATCGTTTAAAATAAAATAATTTACGAGATTTAATTACGTTACTGTGTTTGTAATGGAAAGTAGGATGATCCAGCAACAAAGTGTCAATGATCAATTAATATAAAACATTAAACTGTAAAATTGTATTGAAAAATAAATTGTCAATGTGGTTTTCATTTATATCGTATTTTTTAATTATAGTATGAGAGATAATGAATTATTTTATTGATTGAAGCTGCATGTATCAACAATGAAGGAAAATTGAAGGCTCAATAAGTAAACATTTTAATAATGGTGTACACGTATTTATTGATTTCGCTTTAAGTGATAATGGAAACGACGAAGAAATCCGTTGTCCATGTAGTAGGTGTAAATTCTTGAAGCATTTGATACCAGAAATGGTTAGAGTTCATTTGAGTAGGTATGGTTTTGTGCCGAACTATTTGGTATGGGATCGTCATGGAGAACTTGTAGCACCTAATCCTGTACAGTCAGAGGAGGTAGTGAGTAATGAAATTGTTACGACGAATCTCGTAGAACATATCGTTGAAGGTGCAGCACGTTCAATGTTCCCTACTGCATAATTTGTTGATGACGATGTTAATGTTGAAGAAGAATCAAATATTGGAGCATTATGATTTATTGGATTCCGTGAAGAAACCCCTTTGGAAAGGCTGTACAAGCGGCACCCAATTATCAGTAACTGCAGAATACATTGCGATGAAATCTAAATACAAACTCACAGAAACTGGATTTACAGCTGTTGTACAAGCTATGAAGCGGCATATGTCTTCCGATAATTTAATGTGCGAAAATCATTATGAAGTGAAAAAACTTATATTGGCTTTTGGTTTACCGTATCAAAAAATAGATACATGTTTAAATGGTTGCATGTTGTTTTGGAAAGAAGATATTAATCTTAGGAATTATAAAATATGTAATCGGGAAAGGTACAAACTAAGAAAGAAGAAGGGAAGGGAAGTCCCGTATAAACGTATGCATTATTTACCTATTACTCCTAGACTTCAAAGGTTATATGCGTCTTCTGAAACCGCGCATCATATGAGATCGCACAGTGTTAGAACACAGGAAGAAGGTACGTTAACACACCCAACTGATGGGGAAGCATGAAAGCATTTTGATCAGAAATATCTCGATTTTGCAGCGGAGAGCTGTAATGTTAGACTTGGTTTATGTACGGATGGATTTTCACCATTTTCTCAATTTGGTCCTAAATATTCATCTTGGTCTATAATCGTTATACCTTATAACTTACCTCCATGGATGTGTATGAAAACTCCATATATATTTCTCATAATTGTCGTCCCCGGCTCTGATGATCCGACACAAAGAATTGACGTTTATTTACAGTCGTTGATTGAAGAGTTGAAAACATTGTGGTATGAAGGAGTTGAAACATATGACATCTCAAAAAAAAGAATTTTCGTATGTTTGCTTCTTTGTTGTGGACTATTAGCGATTTTCCTGCGTATGCAATGCTTTCAGGTTGGAGTACGGCCGGTCGTCTTGCTTGTCCGTATTGCATGGAGGAAACACGAGCAATTTCTTTACTACATGGAAAGAAAATTTCGTGGTTTGATTTTCATCGGTGTTTTCTCCATATTAATCATCCTTTTAGAAGAGACAAATTTTTTTTACAGCTAATAGACACGTGCCCTTGCAACCACCAACAGTCTGGTCAAGCGAAGATATATATATGAAATTGTAAAGGATTTTTCAAAGATACATGAAACCGGAGAACAAATTGAAATTCAAGGTAAATCAACGATTCATAATTGGTGTAAATAAAGTATATTTTGGGAGTTGTCGTATTGGAAAAATCTACTACTTCGTCACAATATTGACGTGATGCACAACAAGAAAAACATGTTTGACAACGTTTTTAATACAGTTTTAAATGTTAAGGGAAAGATGAAGAATGATTTGAAATCAAGACGCGATATCGAAGCAATATGTAATCGCCGTGAGTTTCATATCAAGCCAAATGACACAAAAAAACCAGAAACATGCTATGAGCTAGACAGTAACCAAGTTAAAATACTTTTGAAATGGATGGAAGGATTAAGATTTCCTAAAGGTATTTCTTCCAATATTCGTAGATGTGTCGACTATAAGAACAACAGACTTAGTGGGATGAAAAGCCATGATTGTCATATTATGATGGAAAATTTGTTACCCGTTGCTTTTAAAGACTATTGCCCGTAAAAGTTTGGACGGTTGTAACAGAACTTAGTTTGTTTTATAAAGAGCTTTGTTCTACTACGTTAAAAGTTGATTGTCTACGTAAGCTTGAGGAAGAAATCCTCATACTCCTCTGCAAACTAGAGAAAATATTTCCTCTAGGTTTATTTAATGTAATGGAGCATTTACCTGTTCATCTTCCATCTGAAGCACGTCTTCGAGGGCATGTGCAATATGGATGGATGTATCCATTCGAGAGGTATTAATGTTTAGTACGTTAAATATTATTTAATTCATGTATAAATAAATTTTAATTTGGAATAATTCTTAATAGGTACTTAAATCATCTAAAGAAAAAAGTAAGATAGAAAGCACGAGTTGAAGGTTCGATTTGCAAATCATGTATTGAAGAAGAAGCTTCGTTTTTCTCTCTCATTATTTTAGTGATCATGTGAACTTATCGTTTGAAAGGGATACGCGTAATGATGAAGGCATTGATCAAGAAGATTGTCAAGCGAGTTTATCTTTTTTTTTTAAACATGGCCGACCTGCTGGTAAATGTGTGGAATTATGATTGGACGATAGAGATTACCATGTAGCACACACATATATTCTTCTCAATTGTGATGAAGTTGCACCATTTGTTAGGTAATGTACATATATTCTTCTTATGCATTATATCATCTACATATGCGTATATATACATATGCACATATGTGTGTTAATTATAATGCAATATTTCTTCTATAATTGCAGTTTACGAATCACAACATTCAAATGGCGATATCGGCAAAGATTTCGCTAATTGCTTTTCAAATTACGTTTACGACACGACAAATTGTGTGGTCGACGAAGGATTGAAACATTTAGCTATGAGACCAAAAAGGAAAGTCAAGACCTATCTAATATTCTTGTTAATGGATATAAATTTAACACCAAAGAATACGGTGCTGAAAAATTAACTAACAATATCGGTGTATTTGTTAAAGGTAGTGATGATCCAAATGATCATGTAAATGATTTTTGTGGCGTGTTAACCTAGGTTTTGCAATTGACATATTTCATAAGACCTGCAGAAGAAGTTTTTTTGTTTAAATGCAACTGGTTCAACAACGTTCCAGGTTCTTAAATTCAACGTGCACCCAAAGTATAATCTTATAGAAATAATGCATACCTCACGTTATTATAATTACGATCCTTTTATACTTGCCAAACAAGCTCTCCAAGTTTATTACGATCCGAACCCATCTCTACGAAGAGATAAAGCAGATTGGTCGGATGTTTTTAGAACAAAGGCAAGATTTACATTTGATGGACAGAATATTCCAAACGAACAAGCTTATCAAGCAGATATCGAGGAAAATACTGGAATAATAATAACCGACGATCAAACTAATTTTGGACCTCTAAACGATGAATCAAATGTATTAATAGAAGCATTTGAGACTACGGAGGAACAAAACATAGAGTACGAAACAGAGTCTGAATCAGAAAATGACGAGGACTGATTAATAATCTACATATCGGAAGAAGGTAATTTCTGTGTTTATTTATATTACATTTTCTCATTAAAAATGATGTGTTGTGCTAATGATATGTTTAGTCGTAATCTGTTTCACATAATCCTTTTATGCTCTGCCATAATGTATGTTTCACATAATTAAATGATATATTTCTCATATATGATATGTCTGTAACATGTACTATAAATGCCTTTTTCCATAGACGTAGCTCTTCCCATACAGGATCTCCCTCTTCTTCTCAGAGAGGGACTGGTGCGCCTCCAACTGGTGATGGTAGTGGCCCATCACAGGAGGCAGCTCTTCCTGCGGTCTGGTTGCAGGCCAAAGCTGAAGGATCGTAAGTATTAAATTTATTTCAGTATTAACAATATTTTCTGTACAATATATTATATATTAGTCTTGCTTTATTACATGTTTGTTTCTTTTAACACAGTGGCTTTGAGCTCGAGCTATCAGCTACAATGTTCTCTATATCTAAACAGGCATATATGATCAGGATGACTGCATGTTGGCCTAAGTGGAGCAAGATACCGGATAATGTCCGAGAAAGCATTTGACAGGACTTCCTGGTAGGTGTAAATTTATATTTTGCATTTTCTATTTGATCCTAGACCGCATTATATATTGTAGACTATTTATAAAAATGTATAACTTTCATTTTCTCAACGTGTAGGGTTCGATGGACCTACAAGAGACTGATCTTTCCCTGGTGCAGCACTATTGTAACAGCAAAATTGTCAAAAATTATAGGAATACAGTGTCTGCTATGAGAAGAGCGGCAAAAAAACCGAACTGGATGAGTGCTAGCTTGTGGGAGGCCTGGGTCGCATGGTGGGGCAATGAGGAGTTCCAGGTAAGTTTACCACATATTAATTACTTTAAATTATTGCGTGTATTTAATACATAATTTAGAACTGTAAAATGTTATTTCTAATATAAATTTGCAGAGGGAGTCAGATAGGAACTCCGCAAACAGAAATAAGAATTTCGTCACACATCGTGATGGTTTCAAGTCGTTCCAGCATCATCGCGAGGATTTGATAAATTTGCATATTCACATTTTTATATTTTAAGTTATAAGTTGCTAATAGAAAGTTAATAAAACAATACACACACACACACATATATATATTTCAGGAAAGACTGCGCGAGGGTACTGTTTTTATTGGGATGTTTTTGCTCATACTCATGCCCTGAAGCAGACCGACGATTCGGGCTCAGTCGTATACTCATGAGAGCATGATGATAAAGCGACTGCTGCCTATGTAAGTATATTATAATAAAGTTAAAAGTTATCAGTTAATTAATTAAGTACACATTTATAGATATATGAATTAGCGTTATTTATACCAGTGACCATTTCAACTTTTTGTTAATTAGTATAGCGATTAGTCTACTAAATTGTATTTTGTATTTTGAATTACAACAAAAGTTCCAGAAAGCACGGGCACAGCTGCTAGCTGAGACAAGACGGGATGAGTTGACAGCTGATGAGGAGGACGCTATTTTCGAGTCTGTCATGGATCCACCATCCCGCAGAAGGCGCTATGGATTTGGAAACCAAGCGGTAATTTTTAGAAAATAAACTAAATTCAAATATTGCATATTTTCAATTAAAGTTATGTAAATTACGTTAATGATGTTGGAGTATAACAATTTATTTTTATTCGCAGGCTAGGACATCGCAGAAGGCGTATAAGATGGCTCAAGACAAAGAAGAAACTGCAGAGCTACGAGCCGAGATCGTCGAGCTGTTGGAGCAATCATGTCGTCGTGCTGCGCAGATAGAGCAGCTGAACCAGCGCTTGGCGGAGTATATGGAGCAGCATGAGAGGCTTCCTTCGTCGGGTGGTTCTGCAGGGGATGATGAGTGATGCTAGATATGTTCTGTTACGTTTTTTGTCTGTATATATACGCTTCGAGTGGGTGAGGATGTGTTTGATATATTTTGATGGATTGTATATTATTTTATGTGGATTTGGATGTTGATGTTTTGGATTATTTTGGATTTGGATTTTTTGGATGGAATATTATATATGGTTATATGATTAGTGGTTTATATATGCTCGAAAAGGAGTTGTTATGTGTATTGATGGATGTGTAGTAGCTGGAAAGCAGCAGACTCAAATTCAGAAGAAGAAAAACACCCAGAATTCGGACGGTTACTAACGGCTTATAGGTCATGACCTTGCAACGGCTATCGACGACGCTCTGTGGTAAATTCCGACCGTTTCCGACGGCCTCAGACAGCTATTTGGTTATTCAGGTTTGTCATGCGGCCAACGTTGCCGTCGGAAACGGTCACAGATTACCGTTGGAGGCGATCGGTAATTTGTCGTTGTGGCCGTCGGAAGTCGTTACGAAACGGGATTCGTATACCGATAGCTCTTGTTATGGTTTCCGATGGTTTACCGACGGCCAGTTGACATCGTAAATCACGGTTGTTCTTGTAGTGTAAGAAAAAGACTTCTACATCACTCAAATTTCAAATCTATTGAAGATGTTATGTATAAATATGAATCGGTAAACACATAACATTGAAAATTTCTTTCGTAACAATAAATATATGCCAACTGTATGCTTGTGTCATGTGCTGAAGATGGAGAGCTTGGTCTGAACGTCGTTACGCAACATTCCCTACCGTTTACCTATATCTAAACTTCAGAATACAGGAATTGCAGAGTCAATTTGATCTTCGAAGAAGAGAACAAAGGAAATAAAGAAGTACAGAGAAATATAGTCCATTTTTGATTCGCACAATAAAAATCTAGTACCGCTCTCATTTTCTAAATAAAAAAGATTAAAATCTACAGTTTCATGTCTTACAGATGATCATTAATATCCACTCTTAACCATTTTTACATTTCATTCACCTCAATGAAAACTCTCCTTGTTCTCTTTCCATCTACATTTCATCCTCCATTTCTACCTCATCCTCTCTGTTTTCACTGCTCTCAACTTCTAATTTTACATATTCCACAGTCCTTTTCTCGCAACAAGAAGAATCAAACATAAAAACTCTGAACATGCACATTCCATCATAGCAGAACACTAAAAAATCACCCATGATTAAACTATGATCTACAACAAATTTATTCCAACCATCTTCAAACGTATACTCATCTTCTGATTTTTTAATTAACTTAATTTTCCAAATATTTCCACTCGAATCTTTCAAAGAAACCATTCTACCATTTATCAACTGTACGTGCTTCCAAAAAGCCGGTGGAATCATCTAATTAAACAAATGTAATAAACCCAAGTTAAAATCATAATATACATCAAATGAAAACTCATGATACTAATTAATATAAATGGAAAAGAATTATGTACCATGGAATACAGTGAATGTTGTGGGATGAATACTTTGAAGAAGTAATGAGGACCTGATTTCTCCATTGTCTAGAATTAATTCAAATGAAAACTTAAGCTCACACAATGAAATTTGTTTGTAATATCTTTACACTTGACAATTTCTAAACTTGGAACTTTAACATTGTTCGTGCTCATATCATTGTATAAAACGAGTACAAAAATTCTTTTGCCAAAGTTAACTCTATAATTCAAAAATGCACCTGCTATCAACAAGCTAAGTATCATCTATTTTGAATTGTAACCCTTGAATAATCAACAAGCTAAGTTACATGCACACTAAGGCTATATGATGTCGTTTGAAAATTTCATTGTGTTTTTTTTCTTTTTCTTTTTTGGTTTCGGATGACACTCTTTGCTGGAAACGATGGTTGGCGGTTAACACCAATAAAAAACTGGGTAAATTAGAGTGCGTATTGTGGTGCATTTTGCACTGCTCAAAAATTAACTACAATGATTCTCGCTACAGCTACCCTTATATGGTATAGCATCAAAATTATTATTTACCTATACCAAGAATTAATCTTTGTGATACACTTAAAATTTTCTCAAAATATCAAACCCGTAACTCTAAATCCCTCTCCCAAATTGATAGGAATCAATGAATGATGATATCGACAAACCAAAAACAAATCTAAGTAAGTTTTTATTATTTAAATTTGCTTTAATTTGAAATGCTTTGTCTTTGACTGGGAATGGTTTGCACGATACACAGTAGATTGCCAGTGGAAGAGAAGTGGATCGACTTTGCTTGACCGTGCATGTGCGTTCAATTTCATATCTGTTCGGTATAATGTAACTGAGTGAAAAAGAGATTGATGGTATTGAGTAAACTATATTTGTGTTAAATTTCATTATATTTTTAGGACAAATTCTGAAACAGGCTTGCAGAAAAACCATGGAACCAAAATTTATTATAAAAATAGGTTTTACTTTCAGGTAATGTGCATTTTGAAAATGCACCTATTTTGAAGATGGGCACATTTAAATTTGGGGAAAAAGCTTCGGTAAAGTTTGGCTAGAAAATGCATTTTGTGTTTTGCATTTTCAAAAAGAATATGATTGTTGATATTTCCTAAAAGGCGGAAAAGAAAAAATCATTTTCAATCTTTTTTTTAACATGACTCATTAATGTCAAAAAGTATCGATCTCGATGAACAAAGTTGTGACCTTCAATCTCGTATCTAAACTACTCAGCCAAATATGTTGGCAAATCATTTTCAATCTTATATGTTAAAAATATTTATCGAATCGATCATTTTTCACCTCCTCCGTCTCCATCTTAAAATAGACGTTTAAAAACGCAAAATACAAAACTTAGGGGTCGTTTGGTTTATTTTGTATTTTATGTTTTGAGTTTTCAACATTAATTACAAAATATGAAAAGAATGAAGGAAGGTCGGAAGGGATGAACGGAAGATTGGAGGGGACCACGAAGTGGATGGAGGAACGACGGAAAGATGAATTGTTGCTCGTGCTTCCGTTTTTCTCAAAACACGAAAAATGAAAAAAAGTTGTTTTCTATTTTGTGTGTTAAATTCGTTTTCTAAAATTGTCATTTTTCATAATATACAAGCGTCGTGCGTATTTTTGTATGGACGAAAACTCAAAACTAAAAACGGTAAACCAAACATAACCTTATTTTCTAACCAAACGTTACCTTCTTTTTCTAGTAAGTTTAAGTGATGCCAAACGTTACCTTCTTTTTCTAGTAAGTTTAAGTGATGCATATTCTTTAAATATTTTCTTTTGAAACTTACTTTTTAAGGGCACTGTAAAGCACTCCAAAATCCAAATTTGGATAGGTTTTATTTTCAGGTTAGTACATGCCCTTTTTTTTTTTTTCTTTTGGTCTTTATCAATGCACAAATCAAAGGGTATAAAAGAAGCGGTAGTTCCAACTACAAGTAAAATGCAAATGCTGTTCTGCTACCGAATGATGTAAAACAATTACTTACAATAATAACGACGCCATATGTCGATTGCTAATCCTCTAATCAGACCGTAAGAAAAAACTTACAGTCGGAGAATCATGGGCATTTCGGAGCAGCCAGGCGATGGTATGACCATCGGACTTGTGACCGAGCTCGCGCGTCAGCTGAAACAGCCGCGAAGCGCAGATGACCGGCATGCGGATGCGGCAGCCCCGGCCGTTCAACTTTTTGTGGCGGTCTTTGCCAGGTGCTTTTTCCCCTACGTTGCGGTTTGAATCCGGTGCAGCAGCACTCGCCATTTTGTTATATTTTTTATGTAAATTTTGGGAAAAGCATGGAAGTGTGGGATAGGTCCAAAAGGGAAGGACAGTGCACATGTGAGTAGAGCCAGTTTCAAAGCTGGAGAGCTAATTTTAAGAACACGTACCCAACTCTCTGTGTAAAGCGAGAACCCAATCGGCCCAATCTATTATCTGAATAAGGATATCTCATAGGAAAAAACTGATATTTAACTGAAAAATAGTTGTTATCGGACGGAAAAATGGTTTGAACAAGGATAGTGAAAAAAAAAGCGCTTTTTTTAGAACAACTTCAGGTTATTTTTTAGCTAAGAAAAACTCAAAAAAATCAGAACAAAATATGAAAAAATAAACGGAAATGAGATTAATAATAGTGTATCAAAAATTACCTCAAAACATGATTGTTTTTTGTGGATTTTTGGTTTAAATTTTTATAATTTTGGATTGATCTTGGTGAGGAGGAAGAAAGAGAATGGTCGTAAATATATACGACTTAATTTTTTGACCGTCATGGCTAACCGTTGAGATTAAGCTATTGACGTCAGACATGTCCGACGTATCTAGCACCAACCATTCAATTTCAACGGTTAAGCCAAAAGGACAAAAATGTGGACCTCATGCATGACGCATCCGTCCACTACAAGGAAAAAAGCATTTTCCGACGGTAGAAAACCGTCGAAGGCCGTCGGAAAATGTCGTAGAAAAAATAAGGCGTCGGGGTGCAGTGTTTTCAACGGCTTCCGACACATCTCGTCGTTAGTATTTCCGACGGATTCCGACACTTGTCGGAAGCCGTTGGAAAAATATAACCTGAAAGCTGTCGGAAGCCATCAGAAATCTGCTGCATTTTTTTTATATTTCTGCTGCAATATAGCCTTCCATCCACATTTTCCATACAAACACTATTCCACCAATACTGCAGAATTCAATATATATTAATATTCCAACCAAATATCAAAAACCAAACTATACACAATTCACCAATACTAAGAGTGCTATCCATTTCATGTTGCCGCCAAGGTTAAACATGCCAATTCCAATTTTTGACGCCAAGGTGACTTGAGCAACCCAAGGGAGACTAAGAGTGCTGTCCATTCCAATTGTAATTTTCAAATTATGTCAATTTCAATTTTTGATACCAAGGTTAAACATAACGGCAATTCCTTTATGTTGCCGCTAAGGGGGGACTAAGGGTGCTATCCATTTCATGTTGCCGCTAAATAGGTTAGACATAATGACATGACATGGCGCCTGCTATGGAGCTAGTTAATTTATCTTATGATCTCTCAGTGTGTGACTATTGCACATTCCAAATTACACACAACCCAAGACGCCCGACAACGTTGCATTTTAGTGATAAAGATTTGTTGACGTTGTGTGAGAAGTTTGAGTTATACAGTGCAGCACAGAGGAAAACAAATGGGAGAGCAATTAAAACAGCCGTGCATAGCTTGTGAATAACAAGTTGTATACCTGAACGCATAAATACTCCTCAAAACGTGACGTCTTCACAAAACAAGAGATAAAGATCTACAAATAATGAAATTGTTGATGAGAGCTAGAATGAGTACTGAATAAGAAATATAAAAATATTAATCACTCTTGTAATAGCAATTGGAATGATATTAACTAGAACATATATTGGCTATGAATCGAGAATATTTGTATGTTAATAGCTAACAAACCCCTATCCACAATTACTAGTCAACCTTTTTGTCGTTCACAAAACTTGTCATGGTGATCAATTTGGGATGATGTTTACCGTAATCAACAAAATTTACTTTAGGATTGCAAAAATCACTTGATCAATGTCTTCTTGGAAATAAGAAATTACGCCAAGGGTACTGTAGCAATGTTGAGTTTAGTATTAGCCTCAAGTGTTATTTTTTATATTCTTAACTACCAAGTGATTATAAACAAAGGTAAAGGTAAGTTACCATTAACGCATGATTTTATGGATTGATGTTTTCTAGAAACACTCTTCTATGAAGTCTTTGTTGTTCTATCTGAGGATTCTTTGCTAATACCTTCCCGCACATCTGCTATTATGATTGGTATAAATAGGGAGTTATAATACTCAGTACGATGTCATAATGATGTAAAAACAGATATGTGTGAAATCTGAATATATATACACACACATGCGCGCACACTGATTTTATTGACATCCAGGTGGCTTATAGCAGGATGAGGTTTGATACGTCGATGAGTCTTCTGGGTAAGGTTTCTCGAGTCTTCTGGGTAAGGTTTCTCACAACATTAACTGTAAATTTGTGGTTGGGAATATGAACTGCTTCACGATCATCCCCTCTTATGATTGTTGGAGACCACCAACCAACATGCTGAAATGACAAAATGGGCTAAAATGCTAATAATAACAATAATATGATAAATGCAAACATATGACGCGGATGCTTTAAATATGTTTGCTTCAAGAGAAGAGAATACTAAACTAACCTCGACAGTACTAGAAACTTCATACCCCTCGATTTTTGCTTTAATCCATTCATTCAGAACAAATGGTCGTGTAGCATGGATCATAACACTTAACAAGAAACTTGTAAATATCTGTCAACAGAATGAAAAGTTTATGCAGAATTAGTAATGAAAGGTATAATCTCAGCATGAATTCACCAAACAATGACTTTCCAAGTTGGATAGTATGTAATGTTTTTATCTAATTCCACATACACCAACAATACATGATAATTCCATAAACAGAGAAAACGCAGCAACCCACAAAGCAGTTAGTTTGCTTTCCCAGCAAACTGGTATTCCATCTGCACAATCAACGGATAAAATTATACACTCTATAATTTTTAAGAAATACCTAAACTACTGGTTTACTCATGATACTACCATGTCGTGTACTTATTTTCTATCAATGTTAATACACTTTCACCTGAATTTTGGCGACACAGAAAGAAAAATAACTTCCCAGGTTGAGTGCTGGAATAACTTCATTTCTAGCATCACCTGAACTATTCTTCTCCAGAAAAAACTTTTGTGTGCTTGCTGAACCAGGCTGCAAAAGTGTAAGAATTAACCATGTTGAGGAATTAGGCAAAAAAAGCGCCAAACGTTTCAACTGTAAAGTATTTCAAAGCAGCATCGCTATTGCAGTGGTAAATACAAACCCACAAACTATTATGGCTGTTTGATTATATTCAAACACGGATGGAGTTGAAGGGTCAATATGTACGAACACTGCCATTTTAGGACCCGAACAAACAATTATCAAATTCTTAAGTATCACATTAGTGCATATGTAACATGGAAAACATGACATGATTTAAAAGATTTTTCTTAAATCAAGCTATAACCAGAAGCATGGTCTCTTCTTTGACTCTTTGACCATTAAAATGAGTCACAAGTTCAAATTTTAATATTTATTTTCAAGAATACAAATTCGAAAAAGATTATTTTCATAGTCGTATAATATTTGAATTTAAAGAACTATTTCACAAATTAAAAAATATTTTCAAATATGACATATTTTATTTTTTAACGTATTGATACAAAATTTTGTACAAAAATATTATTTTTTCCATGGTCAAGCATCCTACTTCCCATTACAAACATAGTAAGCATTTACATTTCGTATATTACTTCGTCTCAAACGATTCAACAAAATTTCGGCAGCATTTCCCTTTTGTTCCCTGCATTATAAAAAAATGCGTGTACGCAAGAAACAAAAAAGAAAAGTTAGACCGAAATTTTATGAATCGTTTGAGACGAAGTAGTATACAAAATGTAAATGCTTACTGTGTTCATAACCTGTCCAATACAGGGACAAATCCAACAAACATTGTACCAGATGAATATAAATGGTCGTTTTTTTGGAAAAAAAAACGACTATTTATATAACGATCATGTACAACACTCGTCAGACGGAGCCAAAAACTATCTAAGAGACATTAGTTAATTAAATGTACGCATTTTACGAAAAAATATAGTTTTACTAACTGTTCACATTTACAAAAATATATTTTAATTTAACACATTTATTCGACGTATTACATCAACTTAATGTTGGTTTAACATTTTTGTCATTTTTCAATACACACAATTATAATTCAGACTCATGCATTTTTTGTTGCATAAGTCAATATGTGCACAATATAATACTCCTAACTCGTGCATTCATTTTATCTTATTCCAACTAACACAATACAATGATAGTAGTGCTACACACATATACAATCGTAGAATGAAGGTATACACAACGATTTACGTATACACGATCAACCACAAATTATACATGTTTTTCACAATTTCACGATAAAAGATGAAATAGGTATACCATGGAATGCCAGAAACTATTATAACACTATTGGAAACAATTTCAATCACCAAATAGCCCTAATTTATCAACTTATGTAAATCTAGAAATAGGATAAAAATCGAATTTTTCGCGAAAATAAGAGATTATACCTGAGCTAGAAAGCAAGAGAAGTTGAATTCGTAGCCGGGTAGGATGCAAAAATACGAAATTAGTGATTGGAGGCTTGGGGAGTGAATTTGGGAATTTCTAATTAAGTTTTGGGTATTCTGAAATGAGAAAGAAGAGTCTCGACTGGAGCCAGTATTACGCGATTTTCCGACGGCCGCCGACAGTCCGTCGGAAGCCGGTGGTGCTAACTTAAATTGGTTAAGAATTTCTAAGAATAGCATCTAAATCCTAATACTCAAATTCAAACTAAAAAAAATAAAATAAAATAAAAGAGAGTTGAAAATTAAGTTTATTAAAGGGTACCTATCACAAACTCAATCTTAATCTTCATCCAAAATTGTAATAGTAAAATATGATATGGATATTAATATATATTTTTTGTTCAATTTTTCAATGTTGTATTTGCATAGATTTTTTTGATCTTATGTTCCAGTAGAGTTTCAAACAAATGTATGTGATTATTTATTTTATTAATACTTTCTTTATCAAACAAATTAATATTAATATTTTATATGTGCTTATATTAAAAATAATACAAATGGATTTTTTAACCAAGAGATAGATGTAGAAAGTGGATGGAAAATATAGTGGAAAGGGTATTATTGAAAGAGCATTAATACTTTTATACAGAAAACAACTACGGTTTGATATTTCTCTACATATATTATATATTTTTTCAAAGCACCCTCCTAATTTTTGTTTCCCTTATCCAAATCACTTTTGATCTATTACCAATTCCCTCTAAATATTGTATTGTTTTTTGGTTGGGATGAATTTTTTTCTACTAAACGGACAATTTTCATAGTTAATGTTCAATATAATTAGCATTATCCATGATTGCATAGGATTGTTTTCAAAAGCTTTTATTAATAAAAGATTATAGCAATGTTAAAGAATTTGCTTTCGTATGAAATATTTAATCGTAAATAGTTATATGCTTACATGAGAATTCACATTGCTTTTGTATAAACGTCAGAGCCAATTATGTTAATTCATAAACATTCATATTGCTTTGAACTTCAAACATGAAGCAATTTCTTACTCTTAAACATTGGTTATTCCTAGGCTTTTCATTAATATGAACTTGTTCTGGACATTCACACTTTAAATTGTTAAACTTAATTTACATTCATAATAGACATTCAAATAAAAGCAGTTAAAAAGAAAAATTCAATTTCGAATTAAAATAACTAAGAAAATTTGTAAAATACCTTTTTTTATTGCAATTTGCAATGCAAAACTAAAGTAGAGTATCCCAGGTTAGTCGTTGTTCCCTTGATGATTACTGAAGATCCGCCCAAAGATATTCCTAAGAGTGTTGAAATCAACGCCCACCGACGCATGGTGCATGGTCCCTAACATATTTCAATATTTTAGGGGTATTTTGTTAAATCTTTTTTCTATAAAAAAACTAACATCAATATTTTTATATCTATTTACACTGAAAATGATACGATGCATTTTCAATTGAAGATAATGATATTTTCTATGTATTTACTTTGAAAATGATACAAGTCGATTTTCACGAAGAGAGATGAAGAACACAAATTGTGAAAATATAGCAAAAAGGGTATTGTTGGAAGAATAAGTAATCCTTCTATATAGAAACAATTATAGGTTTGATATTTCTCCACATTAAAATATTTATTTTCAAAATTTACTCATAATTTTTATTTCCCTAATCCAAACCATTTACTGTTCCCTCTAAATGTTATATTGTATTTTGGTTGGGATGACTTTTTTTCTTCCAAATGAATAACTTTCTTGGTTAATATATTCAACATAATTAGCATTTTCCATGATCGCATCTGATTGCTTTTAAAATCTTGTATTCCTAAGAGAGGATATGAATGTCAGAGAAATTACTTTCATATGAAACATTTAATCGTTGACCGTTGTCTGCTATCATGAAAATTCATATTGCTCCATTATAAATGTTTAAGTCAATTTTGTCCAGTCATAAGCATTTATATTACTTTGAATATTAAGCATGAAAACACAGGACCCTCTTGAACCTGGGCTATATCGCCCCTTTAAAACAGTTTTAATTTACATAGAAATGAGTCTCGTCGGTGTTAAAAGGAAGAAGAGCGGCGTCAATGCTGCGCTGCAGCGTCGCCAACCCCATACAATATAAAACCTTGGTATATAAGATCGCCGACACTAATGCATAGCGGCTTCAATACTATCGACACACTACAAGGAGAAAGGCATTTTTCGACGGCAGAAAACCGTCGGCGGCCGTCGGAAAATGCCGTAGGAAAATAAGGCGTTGAGGTGCAGTGTTTCTGACGGCTTCCAATACATCTCGTCGTTCGTATTTCCGACGGCTTCCGACGGATTTCGACGGATTCCGACACTTGTCGGAAGCCGTTGGAAAAATATAACCTAAAAGCTGTCGGAAGCCGTCGGAAATCTGCAGCAATTTTTTTTATATTTCTGTTGCGATATAGCCTTCCATCTATATTTTCCATACAAACACTATTCTGCAGAATCCAATATATAATATTCCAACCAAATATCAAAAACCAAACTATACACAATTCACCAAACAAAAAAAATACATAAAATTAAGTCAAAACACATAATCATCACTCAACATCCCAACATCCACATAATTATACAAAAAAACAGCTAAGTGTATCATAACATAGTACATAAATCAACAACTACCTCCACCATCTACCAAATCATACAAAACAGAAAAAAAACATATCGACCAAAGCAATCAATCAATCTCCTCCAGAACCAGAGCCAGCAGAGGAAGGGAAGCGGCCACCATACTGCTGCATGTACTCGACGATACGTTGTTCTAGCAACTGTGTGGTCTCTATGGTCTACCGACGGTTCTGCTCCTCCAGCTGCGCCACTCTAACCCGCAAATGTTCGATCTCTGCTAGATCGATCTGAGCTCTAGTCTGCCTACCCCGTCTCTGACTGCTGGCCTGTAATAAATATTTAATTTAGTTGTGTGATCTCTGTAAGTGTATGTGCAGGTATGTGAATGATTAGCAGTGTGATATTGTTATTTAATTTAGTTTATGCATGTTTATGTAAGTGTATGTGCATGTATGTGAATGATTAGCAGTGTGATAACGAATTAATATATTTTGGTAATGCATAACGCTTTCATAACGAAGTGACTCAAAACCAATGTACTGAATTTGAAAAGTTATATGATACCCAATATATTATTTACTTACCGCTTGATTGCCAAATCCGTATCGTCTGCCATGCTCCGATGGATCCATAACTGACTCAAAAATAGCATCCTCCTCATCCGTCGTCCGTTGATCTCGACCCGTATCAGCAAGGAGTTTCTGGCGCTACTCCATAAACTTTTCCTGCATTAACAAATTAATATCATCATATATTATTTCATTATATTTTAACAAGTAGAACAATTACTAATACTGCATAAAATAAAATATGCTTACATGGCTCTTGCTGGATTTATCGTCCTGCCATGTATATGAAACTGTCCCGTCCGGATTTACATGCTCAACAGCATGCGTACGAGTATACACGTCCATATAGCCCACGGGACCATGCGCCTCAGCTTCCTGAAATTGATTTTTACATACAATTATTGTACATTTAAAATTATATAGCACAAACTATTTGCAATTTGCATTCGGTAAATTTACCAACTCCTGCCGATACTGCTGAAATGACTTCGACCTTCTGCGATGAGTGGCGGGATTTTTATTTCTGTTTGCAGAGTTTCTTTCCGACTCTGCCTGTACATTCAAAATTTGATATATTATTTATCGATCATGTATTTTTTGATATTTACTACCGGTCGAATAATTTAAAAAAAATTAGTATATTTGCCTTCGCTTCGTCAGTTTCCCAGTATCCCAACCATGCTTGCCATACGCTCTCTCCCATCTAACGTGGTTTCTTACTTGATTTCTTGATTTCGGATATCGAGTTCCTATAGTTTTTACGCATCTTCTTCATCCAATATTCTCGTGCCAACTGCATATCATTTGTCTGAATGTCTATCTCAGCCTATGTTTCACGATAAAAAGCAAAAAGAATATTAAACTGTAAACGATAAACAGTAAAAAAATGACAAAAACGAATAAAAAATCGAAAACAGAACAATATACTTACTAGGACATTCTGCCAAGTACACTCTACTATGTGGGGAGAGACGTTATCCCACTTCGGCCAACACGCACTCATCCTACTCCGGTAAAAAGCTCTAGAAACATCCAACACAACCTTCGAGGGAAGTAGGTCGAACCCGCTGTTTTTAAATATGACACAGATAAGTACGTACGTATATCCAAAAAAAATATGCTGAAAAAAATTTAATTCTTACCCCTCTGCTCTAGGTACTAAAGAAACTACAGGACGCTGTGATGCTTGCGATGGACCATTGTCATCGCCTCCTGAAGATCGAGAAGAGCTCCTACCTCTAGATGACATTACAATAAACCCATGACATATACACACATCATTTCAAAAGAGAATAATAACATGATAATGAAATATATTTCATACGTCAATGACATCAACGGTATAAATTGCTAAATTAATGACTGAAATGGAAATAGAAATGAAAGTGTGTTATACCTGATTCATAATAGGTCTCATGTTCCGACGATAAGCAGATTACATTGTATTTTTAATAAAAATTGCTAAATAAATGACAAATGAAAATGACATAAAACATGTAAACAATGATAAACGTATAGATTTGGTTTCATAGTTACATCAATTTCATAATACATGAAGAATTCAACATAGTTACATCAATTGCAAAAAAATCAGATTCTGATTTTTATCAATCGTCGTCGTCTTCTTGTTCAGATTCGGTCTCGTTTTCTACGATATTTTCCTCTGCACTCAAACGCTTCTACCAAAACATTTGATTCATCGATCAAAGGACCAAAATCTGTATGATCGTCTGTAATTATTATTTCGTTATTTTCCTCAAGATCTGCTGATAAGCTTATTCATCTGGAATATTCTTCCCATCGAATGTAAATCTGGCCTTTGTTTTAAAAACTACAGACCAATCTGCTTTATCTCTTTTTAGAGACGGATAAGGTGCGTAATAAACTTGCAATGCTTGTTTGGCTAGTACAAAAGGATCGTACTTGTGATAGTGCGATGTATGCTTTATTTCGATAAGATTATAATCCCTGTGCACATTAATTCCAAAACCTGGAACATTGCTAAACCAATTGCATCTAAATAGAAACACCTCCTCCGCGGGCCGTGAGAAATATGTCGGTTGCAAAATTTGTGTTAGAACGCCATAAAAATCATTTATGTGATTTTCTGGATCGTCACTACCTTTAACAAATACACCAGTATATTCGTTAATTTTTCTGCACCGTATTCTTTGGTGTTAAATTTATATCCATTGACGAAATATATTGGATATGTCCTGACCACTCTTTTTGGTCCCATCGCAAGAGGTTTCAACCCTTCGTCAACAACATAATTTCTCGGCTCATAAACGTAATTTGAAAACCAACCGGAAAATTCTTTACTGAGATCTCCGTTCGGATGTTCACATTCATAAACACTGTATATATAAACAAATTATTACATTAGGTTATACACGTGCATGCATTATAGAAAAGAATAAAACATAAATTATTATTTCAGATTACCTAACAAACGGTGCAACCTCGGCACAATTTAGAAGAATATAAGTGTATGTTACATGAAGATCTCTATCGTCTAGCCATATTTCTACACATTTTCCAGAAGGCCGACCATGTAGTCTAAAAATAGATAACATTGCTTGAGAGGACTCTTGTTCGTCGCCTTCGTCATTACGAGGAACACTTTCAAATGATATATTCACATGGTCACTAAAATAGTGAGAGAAAAAGAACGAAGCTTTTTCTTCGATGTAAGATTTACATATCGAACCTTCAACTCGTGCTTTTTGCCTCACTTTTTTCTTCAGATGATTTAAATATCTATGCAAAATTAATTTACATCAACTTCATCTTTCAAATGCAATTAAATTACGTGATAACATATTACATATCTCTCAAATGGATACATCCATCCATATTGGACAGGACCTCGAAGTCGTGTTTCAGATGGGAGATGAACAGATAAATGTTCCATTACATAAAAAACATGGCGGAAATATTTTCTCTAATTTGCAGAGCAATATAGAAATATCTACTTCAAGTTTACATAAACGTTCCACTTTTAAAGTAGTCGAACAAAGCTCTTTGTAAAACATACTAAGCTCCGTTACTACCTTCCAAACTTTTAACGGCAGTAGTTCTTTAAACATAACGGAAAATAAATTTTTCATCATTATATGACAGTCATGGCTTTTCATTCCGCTCAATCTACCGTTTTTAAAGTCAACACATCTACGAAGATTTTATGATATCCCATTAGGAAATCTTAGCCCTTCCACCCATTTTAACACAACTTTAACTTGATTATTATCTAATCCGTAACATGCTTTGGGTTTTTTACTGTCATTTGGTTTCATATGAAGCTCAGGACGTTTGCATAATTCTTCTATATCGCGTCTTGATTTCAAATCATCATTCGTCTTTCTTTTCACATTCAAAATTGTGTTAAAAACATTATCAAATACGTTTTTCTCATTGTGCATCACGTCTATATTATGACGAAGCAGAAGATGTTTCCAATACGACAACTCCCAAAAAATAGTTTGTTTGCACCAGTTATGAACAATCGATTTGCCTTCAATTTCTGTTTGCACTTCAGTTTCATATATCTTTGGATAGTCCCTAACAAGTTCATATATGTCTTCGCTTGACCATATCGTCGGTGGTTGTCTGGTTTCTACTCTATTAGCTAAAAAGTTTTTCTTGTCTCCTCTGAAGGGATGATTTACATGGAGAAAATATCGATGACAGTCAAACCATGAAAATTTTTTACCATGAGGTAAAAAAAACGCTCGTGTTTCATCCATCCAATATGGACACGCTAGACCACCGGCAGTACTCCATCCTGAAAGCATTGCATCGGTAGGAAAATTACTTATAGTCCACAACAAAGAATCAAACATACGAAAAAATTTCTTCTTGGACACATCGTATGTTTCTACTCCTTCGTTCCACAGTATTTTTAACTCCTCAATCAACGGTTGTAAATATACATCGATTCCTTGTGTCGGATCGTCGGGGCCAGGAATGACAACAGTAAGAAACATATATTGCGTTTTCATACACATCCATGTAGGGTTGTCAATGGATATCCGAAAAATCCGAAATACGTCCGCATCCGTATCCGAAAAGCGGATAATATCCGATATCCGAAAAAACGGATGCGGATACGGATACGAAGACATCCGCATCCGAAAATTATCCGTCCGGTCTTTATCAATATTATAGTACAAATTGTGTGTATTTTAGTATAATGAAAGATATTTATTTGTTGTTTTATCAAGTTAATAGTTTATATTATATACATTTAATACTTATTAACCGCTCAAAACTATTTATTATCGCCATATTTGTTTATATTTAATACTTTGATGATCAATTAGATTGAAAAAAATGTATGTTATACTTAAAATTTATATTTATATTTCTTGATTTATCGGTCATTAGCGGATAGGATAATTATCCGATATCCGTCCGTATCCGCGGATGCGGATATCCGATATCCGAAAATCATTTCGGATGCGGATGCGGATATGACACTATCCGCATCCGAAAGTATCCATTGACAGGTCTACATCCATGGAGGTAAATCATACGGTGTGACGATAATGGGTCAGGATGAATATTTAGAACTAAATTGAGAAAATGACGAAAAACCGTCCGTACATAATCCTAATCTAACATTTCGACTCTCCGCTGCAAAATTTGGATACGTTTTATCGAAATGCTTCCATGCTTCTCCATCGACCGGATATGTTAACGTACCATCTTCCTCCGTTCTCACACTATGTTATCTCATATTAGATGCAGTTACAGAAGATGCATATAATCTTTGAAGCTTTGGAGTGATGGGTAAGTAATGCATACGCTTGTACGGAACTTCCTTCCCCGTCTTTTTTCTTGGTTTGTATCTCTCCTGATTACAAATTTTACAATTTCTAAGGTTTACGTCTTGTTTCCAAAACAACATGCAGCCTTTTAAAAATGTATCTATTTTCTGATAAGGTAAACCAAAAGCCGACATAAGTTTTTTAACTTCATAGTGATTTTAACACATTAGATTATCGGACGGTATATGTCTTTTTGTAGCTTGTACAACAGCCGTAAACTCAGCTTCAGTGATGTTGTATTTTGACTTCATCGCAATGTATTTTGTACAAAAAGATATTTTTTCCATGGTCAGACATCCTATTTCCCATTACAAACACAGTAAGCATTTACATTTCGTATATTATTTCGTCTCAAACGATTCAACAAAATTTCGACAGCATTTTCCTTTTGTTTCCTGCATTGTACACAAATGTGTGTACGTAGGAAACAAAAAAGAAAGGTTAGGCCGAAATTTTATGAACCGTTTGAGACGAAGTAGTATACAAAATGTAAATGCTTACTGTGTTCATAACTTGTCCAATACAGGGAAAATTCAACAAACATTATACGAGATGAATATAAATGGTCGTTTATTGAAAAAAAACGACTATTTATATAACGACCATGTACAACACTCGTCAGACGGGGTCAAAAAATCTCTAAGGGACATTAGTTAATCAAATGTGCGCATTTTACGAAAAAATATAGTTTTACTAACTGTTCACATTCACAAAAATATATTTTAATTTAACACATTTATTCGACGTATTACATCAATTTAAGGCTGGTTTAACATTTTTGTCATTTTTCAATACACAATTATAATTTAGGCTCATGCATTTTTTATTGTTGCATAAGTCAATACGTGCACAATATAATACTCCTAGCTAGTGCATTCATTTTATCTTATTTCAACTAACACAATACAATGATAGCAGCGTTACATACATATACAATCGTAGAATCAAGGCATACACAATGATTTACATATACACGAACAACCACAAATTATACATGTTTTTCATAATTTCACGATAAAAGATGAAATAGGTATACCATGGAATGCTAGAAACTATTATAACACTATTGGAAACAATTTCAATCACCAATTAGCCCTAATTTATCAACTTATGCAAATCTAGAAATAGATTAAAAATTGAATTTTTCGCGAAAATAAGAGATTATACCTGAGCTAGAAAGCAAGAGAGGTTGAATTGGAAGCCAAGGAGGATGCAAAATACGAAATTAGTGATTGGAGGCTTGGGGAGTGAATTTGGGAATTTGTAATTAGGTTTTGGATATTATGAAATGAGGAAGAAGAGGCTCGGCTGAAACCAGTATTACGCGATTTTCCGACGGCTTTCGACGGCCGCCGACGATCCGTCGGAAGCCGTCGAAAAATGGCCGTCGGAAGCCGTCGCCCCCCTCTGTCGCTATTTAACCCTTTTCTAGTAGTGACGTCATTATAAAACTTTTATACTTAAGTTACTTTAGCTATTATGCCGCCAAATATATAAGTGCGAAGTTAAAACATCAGTGAAGAGATGCGGCTTCAACCTAGATGAATCACGATATTGCCATGCCCTCAAGTATAGTTGCCGACGAGATCAGCGTCGACATAGCTGGAATCATTTCATAGCTACCAAAGTAGCTATCCTAAGCTTCCCTTCAAATCGATGTCGACGTTCATAGGTGCGGTGCTTCTATTGGTACGGCGACAATGTAATGGCATGGCGTTATCGTAATTATCATGGAAACTGATTTATTTCTATTAAAAGCAATTACTTTTCACCAAACCATAATTCTTGTCAAATTTCTATTAAATAATGTAATATTTTAACAACCTTTTTTAGAAAACTGCTGCACCTCAGTTTCACCTTTCCAAAACATTTTTCACTTAATTAATTAATAGCCTTAATTAATTACTAATTAAAATTCCTTTTTAGCATATTAAGTTCATTATAATTCAAAAGCACTTTGGAAAAATATCCAAAAGTCACATAAATTCCAAAATACCATATTCTTCATCATACAAAAATTCAGGACCAAAAATCATATTTAATTATTTTAAATAATTAAAACCTGAATTAACTTAATTTTTTTGGCAAAGCCAACGGGGTTAAATGGCCCCTACCATATATTAGAAAAAAGAATTACAACGATCCATGACATACCATCGGATCAAAAAAGAAATGGAAAAACAACAGCAAAGAAATTACCGACTAAAGTTATTAAAGATGGAGTTGGCAAGTATATGTTTGGAAGTAGTAACACTTCTAAACACCCTACTATTCCTCTCCATCCATATAACACTCAAACATTTTTTCAAAACACACAGAAGCATGGAGCTCTTATGCGGCTTCCATCTTGTTGCCTTGAAGATGTTATACCATTCCATTGAAGAATCTCTTACTGGGTTCCGTAAATTAAGCTTCTTTAGAACGGTTCCCCAAATATAGAAAGAAAATTCACATTCAAAGAATAAATGTTGGACAGTCTCCTTGAATTTATGACATAGAAGGCAAGTATCATCAAGAATAATACCCATAACCTTAACTTTATCAAGCGTGTGTAAACCATTCTTAATAATCTTCCAAAGGAGCAGATTTTCTTTAGGAACAGAACCAGCATTCCACACTCTAGAGTGCCAAGGAAATATAGAAGATTGTGAAGGATGAAGCATATTGGCACAGACTAATTTAATTTTATGAGGCAAATGACACCACATAGCATGAATATCATTACTCGTGAATGATTTAGATTGAATATTCTCTCAACAGGCACGAACAGAGGTAGAGCTAGAGGAAGGCAGCAGTAAGG
Source organism: Allium fistulosum (assembly GCA_030737815.1). Taxonomy (NCBI): domain Eukaryota; kingdom Viridiplantae; phylum Streptophyta; class Magnoliopsida; order Asparagales; family Amaryllidaceae; genus Allium; species Allium fistulosum. The sequence goes on along the minus strand of CM060907.1, from coordinate 634,649,399 downwards.
AACCATCAGACCAAATAGTAGAAATAGTAGCTTGCTCAGATATACCAGACATGATTCTGATGTTGTAGCTAATCAAATCAGCTAAAATGAGATCCTGATCAGACCAAGGATCAAACCAGAAGGAGATTTTATTTTTATGTAGAAGACCAGCCTGAAAATATGAATAAAATCCTTTCTTAATCTAAGCAGATTCCTCCAAGACCAGCTACAGTCCATAGGAATTTCCATAGTCCAAAAATGATTGTTTTTAATCAAATTCATCCTCACCCATGAAGCCCATAAGTTATTATCAAATTTATAAATTTTATCTATACGCGTCGACATAGCTGCTCTATTCCATTGCTTAATGTTCATGATACCCAGACCACCATATTTATAAAGGCAGCAAATCTTTTTGAAAGCAATAGGAATAAGCTTTTTGGAAAAAGAATTACCATGCCAAAGAAAATGGTTAAGGGCAGAGTTAATCATGGAAATTAATTTGGCAGGCAAAATGAAAATACGAGCATAGTAAAGGCACATGGAAGTGGCAATGGATTTGACTATAACAAGCCTACCAGCCATAGAACACTTAGAGATAGGCCAGGATGATATTCTTGCAGTAATTTTTTCATAAAGTTTGAGACATTGGCTGGTCTTGACTTTAGATGAAAACATAGGAGCTCCTAAGTAATCGTCATTGTAATGTATAGGATTGAGACCACACAAATAGTAGATAGAATGTTTATCAGACTCAGAGATGCCTGCAATTCTAATTTTGGACTTGTTCCTGTTAATAGTAAGACCAGTAAGAGCCTTGAAATCATCCAAAATCAGCAGGACTCCATGAATAGATTTGAAGGAAGGTTTTGTGAAAAGAAGAAGGTCATCAGCAAACTGCAGGGAGGAGATACCAGAATTTTTGCATAAGGGATGATATTCAATAAGCTTCATAGTCAAGAATTTATTGGTGAGGGATGTGAATACTTCCATGACACAAACAAAAAGGTAAGGAGACATGAGGTCACCTTGCCTAATTTCCACTATAAGAAATTCATAAGAGATTCAATTAAATTTGAAAAATTATGAAATTAAAAACCCATCTTCAAAATATTACTTTACACAACATCAAAAAATCAAAGAGTTTGAAAATTTAAAACTTAGGTTTTACCCTTAAAACTTATTAAAGCAATTTCATCAATAATTCCATAAATTATTATTATATCCAAACAATGATTATATAACCATAACTTGGTAAAAGTGATTAAAACCGTTCGGATATTATCCATAGCCGAATTCAAGAACAAAATAGAGATGGTTTAAGTATTCCGCACCTTAGATTTTTAGATGGAATTGAGATTTGATTAATTTGAGCTTAGCTTCCTTAAGATACCGAAATCCATTTTGATTTCGTCCCTTCTTTCCCTTAGAAATGGTCAGCTTTCTTATGTTATTCTTTGATTGTTTTGTGAATGAGTAAGATATGGATGATATGAGGGGGAAGAGGGTTAAAGGAGTAAAAGATAGATTTATCTATTTTGCCTCTCCCATATATTCTCTTATATAATAAATCTTTATACAATCTTACTTAGTTTAGTAGTAATAGTTTGACCTTATAAATTTTCAAATTTCATTTTTCTTAACCATTTACGTTATTCTATTTATTATATCGAGGTAAATATCATGAATAATGTTAAACTAAATTAGGAGTGTCACGGATACAAACTGAGCTTTCATATGTACGTGGAGAGTTGATGGTATGGGTATCAGTGTGCTATTGGATATTGGGTTTCTAGCAATTGTACTTCAGACTTTGCACGATAGAATAAATAGGTAGAATCAAAAACCAAAATGGTACCGTTTTGTATTTATTAAATTAAAATGGACATGAATAGTTCTAAGCAGCAGCCAGTGCTACACATTTGTCGATTCAGAGAAAACAAAGCGTAGTACTTATTTCAAAACAATTATAATAAGGAAGACGAAACTGACATTTCCAATATGCCGTATTAAAAAATTGCGTACTCTTCTTACACAATTCATATCTAAGAGATAAGTCCTTTTTCGAAACAATATCTAAACTGTAATAAAATAGCGTGATCATGTAATTATGTCATGAACAAGTTAACTACAAATCATAAACTACTTTAGCAGCACAAATTGTACTTCAATACACCATATCAATATTGCAGGTACCAACCTTGTAGTTTACAATGTCACAATGGATATTATAATCCAGATACACATTGGCTGCTGCAAAATGCAAGGCAAAGTCTATATTAAAAAAGAAAAGAAACAAATACACTAATCACACAAGAATCCCATGGGTGACATAATTTTATGTTCACAAATATCAACAATTTTAACATCGCGGATGGACAATTATTGTTAGTACAGTTAGATTATTCTTTTGTTTTAAGGACATTGCTAAGGCAAGCCTCAGAATTCCTTTGTTATACGGTTAGATTATTCTTTTGTTTTCTTTTGTTTGAATACTGCATATCTACAATTTATTGAAAAATGGACAATTACAAAGATTGGCAGTAGATATATTAAATTTAAAAGCAAAACCAAACTTTGATAGTTTGGTACATTGGATTTTTTTCACAGTGGTTGTTACAAACTAAGTACATAGGTACAAATGGTTTCAGGTACAAATAAAGAAATTAGCTAAAAACAAGGATAGGCATAGTTCAAATATAGAAAATGGAACATAACAACAGGCAGGTGAAAGTTAAACACAGAGATTTGAATGTGTGGTCAGCATGGCAGTTTGAATTTCTCAAGCTTCCTTGTGTCGCATGTTATGATTCTTAGCTGTGGTTGAGCTGGAGTCTATTGCAGTTTTTTTTAACATTCTGTGAGGAATAATACAAGTTAACCGTCATTTCAAAATTAAGATAGTATTTGGATTACCCTTTTTAGTTTTGAGTTTTCATCTACATAAAAATACGCACAACGTATGAATATTGTGGAAAACGATCAATTTAGAAAATAAAATTAACATACAAAACAGAAAACGGTTTTTATTTTTATTTTTCATGTCTTGAGAAATAAGTGAAGCAGGAAAAACAATCAATCCTTTCATCGTTTCTTCATCCCTTCCATGGTCTTCTTTATCTTCCTTCCATCATATCTGTCATTCCTCCACTCCTTTCATATTTTATAATTAACGTTGAAAACTCAAAACATAAAACTCATTTTAAACCAAACGCTGTCTGAGTTTTTATTTGAAACTGACATTATTGTGTCTTTAAATATGATATTCAATGTTTTTTACTTGCGTTGGTACCTCTGATGGTGATATGGTATTTAATATATGTAGTAGTTAAAGTCAAGTAGCAAATGTTTTTCTAAACTATCCAGTTTTTTAATGTACATCTGTTAGGTGTAACTCGTATTGTATTAAAGTGGGTGCGTAGATTGGATTATGATTAGTCTCATATCGCAAGATATTCGAAAAGAGACGAGCATATATATAGGATTGATACTATATAACAACAAGAGATTCCTTTTGTACAAATAAATATTGTCATGAAAATATATGCTTTAGATGAATGTATTGCTAGTGAAAAGATGCATACATTGATGACGATTCCTTTAGTTCCTCTCTTTCTAGCTAATGGGTGAGTATTGTGTGTTATGACTTTGTTGGTGGTCATACTATGTTCCTCGTCACCCCAGTTAACAGAACTTTATAGTAAATTCTAAATTATGTGATGTGAACTGAGATTAAATATAAACTATGTGAATATGGGCAATACCATGGGTGAAGAAAATGCTAGGTGCAAAACTGAAATTAAAAAAGGGTTCAGCAACAACATCAGATGTAAGAAAACAATTGTGCCACATAAGAATTCCATATTTCCTCTTTGTAGGTTTAAGTAATACAGTACATTAACCTATAATTTTTCTAATGAAATCTAAATTTCATATTAAACATTAAGCATAATAAATTATTTAAAGTGAGAACTTTCTGTTCTATAAACCTTCACAAAACAGATCAAATAACAAAACAATAACTCTCGTCTCAAAACAAATTATAGTTCCAAAAGAGAATGAATCTGTTATGTCCATCGTCACTGAAGTTAAATGAATCACAGAGCATGTATATTGTAATTTAAAGTTAAGTGAATCGCAAGATATTATGCTTCGTATATCTAAGACATTAGATTCAACATCAAAATGATATTAAAAAAGGTCAGTATGTCCTATATATTTAGTAAAGAGATAAGAAGAACGTTACCATTTAACCGCATGAATCTTTCCAATATATTTGACCCATTTTACTTATTTGATGATTGGATATAAATATGATAGGAAATATAATGAATAGAAAATAAGAAACCAAATTAAGAATTGAGTCGTAGGAAAAAGATAAAAATTGAAAGAAGATATAAAGCTGAAGGATGAGACAAATTCAAATGAAACGATGTTTGTAACTTTGTATGCAGTAAATACTCAAGCTATATTTTACATGTGACCGCTTCAGTATTACACCATTTCTCCTCTACCTAGGATTAGCACTGTATATTTATGTCTATGCTTGTAGTGGGATATAGGAAAAAAAGGACACTACAACATTCAAACATTATACAAAAATAAGATAAGAGAGAATTTCTAGAGTGATGGATACGTATAGACCACAGTTAACTAAATATTTCAGTGGCGAACTTACACTGACATTGGAAACTTCATCTTGTAGGTTAAAAGAACTGGTAAATTCGTTTATGTGTGACACAAAATTGTAAGCATTGATTGTAAAAATACTTTCAACGGCGTAATTAGAAACTTGTTTGATATCAGTTTCTTAAAAAAAGGAATTTCAAATCTTATTTAATCTTTACCTAGAAAGGCAAATGTAATAAATCAACAATGAATCATATTTCCCTTAAGCTAGAAGCATTTCCACATGTTAGAAACCTAAATAAATTAGAAAAATAGTATAGAGAAAAAGGTCAAGGAAAAGGAGCAATAAGATTAATGTGGGTACATTTTAATAAAATTCACATAAATTTTAATAAAAATAGTGTGATGATAATCATTTTAAAGAAAATAGCAATGAAGAAAATATGGGTTGATGTGCTGTAGTGGTACATTATTAGTTATTAGATCATTTCAGCAATGATTAGAATAATTATTTAATAAGATAATTTGGTAATAGCCGAATATAATAAATAATGAACACTGTAGTTAGTAAGCTTACTAATATATTAAGGTTATTCTTAGCAAGTAAATATTCATTATTTGTGCATATTAGAAATTATAAGGTTGATACTTAAGTTTATCTATATATAATAGAAATACTACCATTTGAAGCTTTTGAAATTACAAATATGTCCTTAACATATAATTTATCAAATTGTGTACAATTCGGTAATTTTATTCCTCACGTTCCATCAAAAACTATTCTTCCCATAACCCAACGAGAAATTTACTCTACGATGAGAACCACAAGCATCTTCTTTCTCTTCTTTTTTGTTCAAATTATAAGCTTCGATTATTTTTGAAGTGCGTTCTTAACTCATTTATCTATATATAATAGAAATACTACCATTTGAAGCTTTTGAAATTACAAATATGTCCTTAACATATAATTTATCAAATTGTGTACAATTCGGTAATTTTATTCCTCACGTTCCATCAAAAACTATTCTTCCCATAACCCAACGAGAAATTTACTCTACGATGAGAACCACAAGCATCTTCTTTCTCTTCTTTTTTGTTCAAATTATAAGCTTCGATTATTTTTGAAGTGCGTTCTTAACTCATTTATAAATTAAAGCTTTCATCCTACCTAACTTTTATTAAAGGCTGTGGCACGACTAAAGGCGTGACATCTGCATTGGTAAACTTCTTTCGTTCAAAATGGGAAAATACCCTAAATGTGTTGTTACTACTCTACTGAATCATGGTCTTCGTTGTTTACTAATCCAACTAACTCGGTGATTTTTATCAAATTGTGATGTTACCAGCATTTGATTACCAATCATATCATTTTCAGTCGATAAGTTTGTGGATTTGCTCATTTTCAAAGTCGGATGCCTTCTAGAAACACATTGTTTGTATTAGCTATTCGAATGCACATAAGTTATTTGATGAAAATAATTGAGAAAATTATAACAATATGTTCAACTCTCATTTCTTTCTTATTTCAAAAAAAAATTCTCATTTCTTTGAATTTCAAAACTAGATATTTCCATAAACATTTCATTTTCTTAAGAGTTATTTCTGATCGAATTTCTATTGTTATTTTTGTTTGGATATTTATTTTGTAAACTCCTTAATTATGTTATATTTGGATAAAGATATGTGGATGTTACAGATTTTTATTGTAGAGTTAGAGTTTTGAATAGTTTTTTATAACATAATTACTGTTTTGATCGGGTGGATTATTCTCTGTATGTGCACTACCCGTGGTAATATAGCTATACTCTATAATTAGTATAGAGTAGTGAAAATTGGTTTAACGCAGCAGATCCCTATAAGGTCTTAATTTTTTATTTGGGTTCATTTCTTTCTGTTAAATTAGAGACGAATCTTTTTCTATAAAAAAACCCACACTGAAAAAATAGTAGCAATCACGCATAACGGTACATAAATTATTCAATGTAGATGTTGTGCAAAAACTGCACAAATGCGGAAAAACAATAAACAGGATCCAGATTTGTCAATTTGAACATCACTTAATCTAGCAGCAATTATTCTATTACTCCAAATAAATAGAAAATAACTATAAAGAAGAATAGAGATGCACAACATTTATACTTGTTCCACTATCATCAAGGTAGTGTACGTCAAGTCCAAAGAAGAGAGATTTTATTCCACATGAGAGAGTTACAAGAGATTACAAGATAAAAGTTTACATACCAAAGCCCTAAATTAGGGATACAATAAGAGACACTTTATCTGAAGATCGCTGGCTGAATGCCAGTATAGATTTACAATTAAGTCTACCCTTAATTTATAACTAATGTAAATTCATATGAGTCATCAATCAAATTACCAATATATGGTAAAAAGATAATGGAGGCAAATTACAATGGTAACAAATGATGCAAATATAGCAAGTAATTCACTCATTCCTTTAATTAACAAAGATGGAAGAAAATAATCCCAAAGCAATGCGATTACTGAGAAACAAATAATATGCATATCCTTTTGCATATATTTTATTCCATAACTTGCGCATGCATTTATTTTCCTTCCATCTCATTCAAATGCAATCCAATAATTTATGCATTTCCATAATAAACACATGTGATTACTTTCCTTTTTGCATATTTGTTTCCTTCTATTTGTGATTTTGTATCACCAAAATTTAACAAATGAAGATTTACTATGCATTTTGATTGATTTTGGACTAAACAATTTACGAAATGTTTAATGCATTTCAGAGATTTAACTATTGCTTAAGGAATAACCAAAATGATGAAGTTAAGAATCTACAAGAGTTTATACTATGATGTATTTTTTATGTAAACGCTGAGTACCAGTAAATAGTAGCACGAGTAAATATATTATTCATTTATGTCAGTTTTTCGTATGTAAGTTATGCATGGTACCATTTAAGCATAGCCTTTATGTCGTTTCCCTCTATTATATTCAGTGTAATTTTAAGTCACTATAGGTTGTATCACATATTGAAGTTGTCATCTCATTGTTTCCAAATACCCCAAGCTCTAATCTTCAAAGTTCTTTTTAAATTTATCCATTGCTAATTTTATGATGGGATGAGCTTATTGGATCTAATTATATCTCTTTTAAAAGTATATGGGTTCACATCTCCCCAAAGTTACTAGAAAATAAGTAAATGTATTAGAAAATAAGCAAATGTATATAGACCTCCAATGGCAATATATCTTTAAATTTTTTGAGAAATAGGATGAAATCAAAGAGAGAATAATATGAATTCACGTAGAAACTCTCTGATGTAATGTGGTGTGAAAATCCTAAATAATGAATGAAGTCTGCGTATACTAGGTCAATTGTATATGTTGTAAGCAATATAGCAAATGCAGGTGTAAAATAAATGGGCTGCATTTCAGCCCAAGTCATATTATTTGTATTATAAAAGAAACAGCATAGCACTTGTATCATTATGAAATCATTTTTAGTAATACAATTGTTTTCATATAATTTCACTTGCTCTCTGTCATCAAAATCATCAATTCAAAATACAAACCGATCACCAAAATCTAACTTGGTATTAGAGCCATTAGCTTAATATCAATAGGCAAATCGTATAATAGAATTGCAGCAAAGAGTAGAAATAATCTGATTTAGCATCAGATGAACATCATCATTTGATAAATCAGATAAACCCATCAGAGAAATCTCATCATTTGGGTTTTTGAATTCACCTAAAGAGAACTCAAGAAGATCGGTGCCCTGCCATAAGAATTCATTAAATTCTTGGCTGCAACAAGTCATTTCTCTTGGAAAATTCAAGCAAGAAAACTCAGAAAATAGAATCAGGAAGTAAGGAGATTACTGTAAAACAGAACTAAAGTAATTGCCATGCCAAGAATTCATCAGAAAATTCTCATCATCTGAATCTAGCTGCAAAATACCCGATCCTGCATCCAGATCATCTTTCTTGTTAACTTTCTGCAACTGAATTCTCAGCATTTTATTGATTAACATCTTTTCATCATGGTTGAAGGGGATCAGCATTCAACGTCATTAGAGAATACAACTTCTTCCTTACTGAATAGTGGAACAGTAATTAAAGAACCAATCAAGACTATCATTAGTCCTCAAAGTCAGCTCATCATAGTATATCTTGATGAAGATAACTATCTGCTTTGGAAGTATCAGATAGAGACAACAATTCAAGGATATGGGCTTGAAGGCTTTGTTCTTGGAACATTACCTATACCACCAAGATTCATTACTGATCAAGGCAAAGTAATAAAGAATGATGAATATACAAAGTATCAAAGACAAGACAGCATGATAAGTTTATAGATGTTATCTTCAATCAGTACAAACTTATTACCATAGATAGTCGGATGCAGATCATCAAATGAAATCTGGTCAACAATTGAGCAAATTTTCAATTCACAGTCAGCTGCAAAGATAATGCATTATAAAAGACAATTGCAAAATATCAGAAAGAACAACTTATCAATGAGAGAATACTTATCAAAGATCAAGACAACATGTGATCTACTAAAGGCTGCAGGACACAAGGTGTCTGATACAGAACAGATACTGACTATTCTAAGTGGGCTAAATGAAGAATATGAATCAGTAGTTGCAGTAATTTCATCTAAAGAAACTCTACCATCAATGCAATATGTGAATTCAACACTTCTTGCACATGAAGGACGAATAGATCAGAAGAAACCAGTGGAGGTAGATTTGTCAGTTAATTATGCATTCAAAAACAAGAATCGGAACTATGGAAGAACAGATCAATCCTATACAAAAAGAGGACAATCAAACAGAGCAAGAGGTAGAGGAAGGTGGAGTAATAATAACAGGCTTAAGTGTCAAGTATGTGAGAAAGTTGGCCACACAACATTAAAGTGTTATTTTAGATTTAATGCAAGTTACACACCAAACCACAATGAAACAATTAAAGAAGTGGTAATCCAAATGCAAATATAGCACAGGTGCAACAAGAATCAAATAGCAGTCAAATTAATCACCAGAATGACACAGCCAGACATGAACATATTCAGGATGAAAGTTGGTACCCTGATTCTGGAGCAACCAATCACACTACAAGCAATGTAGACAATCTAAATCTTGAAAATAAAGAGCACAGAGGTAAACAATCAATATATATGGGAAACAGTGAGTCTATTAAAATTACTCATATTGAATTGCTTGCATTGAAGGTGAAAGAAAATTTTATATCAATAATTTATTGAGAGTTCCTCAGATAAAGAAAAATCTTATGAGTGTATCACAATTTGCAAGTGATAACAATGTTTATTTTGAATTTTACCCTAAATATTGTTTGGTTAGGGACATACTAACTAAAGAACACTACAAGAAAATATTATATCAATAGCAAGCGTGGATTGCACGAAAACTTGATTTGCTATAGTTAAGTGGCTATTCTTTATTCAACTCAAAAGGACAACAACTTCAAGTGCAATTATATTAAAATGTATGCAATTATATTAATGCTGTTCACGGTGAATTTGCGTTCCACTCTCTCGTTTCCCTCTATTATTTTTTTGGCCGCCAAAATTTCATTTTCATTTTCGTTTTCTCCCCCTTAGGCTTCTCATCTTCACCCTCTTCACACTCTTTTTAACATCGGTCAAGCTATTCTTCAAGCTCAATTCCTCTTTTGCAATTATATTTAACATCGGTCCTCTTCTGCCGCTCAATTCTTCATCGTTGAATCCTCAAACTCGGTCGATTCGAAGTTGGTCCGAAGTTAAAGCGATTTGGTCCAGACGCAATTCCCAATTCCTCAAACTCAATTCTTAATCGTTGAAGCGCGATTTGGTCCGAAGTTCAATTCGTCAAGCGCGAGGATTAGGTATATTTTTATGTCATTGTTTATATGCAGGTTGCGGTATAATTATTTCTTGTTACTTTTGCCTCTCTCTGTCAATGCTGTTGCTTTTTTTGACAAGAATTCAATAGAGCTGATGGATTTTCTTATTTGGGAATTCTCTTTGTTTACAATATTTGTTAATTCTTTTAAAAATATTTGTTTTTGCAGGTCAGAGTCATTTAGTCAATTAAATCTAAGTGTTATGAGTTTTCTTTTCATTAGTCAATTAATGCTAAGTGTTATGAAATTTTTAAGAATGTAAATATTTCTACAATATGAATTCCTCTGCTGCAAATGTTAAGTGTTAGTGCCAATTGGAAAATTAAGTAAATATTTCTACAATATGAATTCCTCTGCTGCAAATATTTCCTAATGCTAAGTGTTAGTAACAATTGGAAAATTAGGATGCCACTAACTATCAATGCTATTTAATTACTGTTTGTTTAGTATTAAAACAACTCTTGCCATTATAGGTTTGTTCACTTACTGTTTGTTCACTTCAAACCTCAGACTCCTACTGTTTGTTCACTTCAAACCTCTACCGTCTCTATCTTATTATTATTTTCAAGACCGATTTGTTTATTGAAGGAGATGGGCATGATGTTGCTAATAAAAAACCATAAAAGAAAAAAATGGTGGAGAAAACAAAAAAACTGAGAAAAAACAAAATGCTTAGAAATAGGATAAATTATTAAATAAAATTATATTAGCTAAGGCGATGATAAGACTATAATCTTTTGATTAAAAAAAACCATTATAGGTTTGGTGATACATTTGTTTTGTAATTAATACACTAAGTTAATTACTTGAACAAATGAATGTACCGGAGGACTTCAAAAAAAAATTATAGTAGGAGACAGAAAGCGACTCCATGGCCATTAATGCAGGGGTACTAAATAATGTATCACAATTATAATAACAATTTGAAATCAGCCCGTTAGTTGTTGAATTTAATCAAACATTTACCTCTTAAAAAAGGAGTAGAAATTGCTCATTTTATTTGAAGTTAAATAGATATAGGATCTGCCTATGATCCTATTGGATATAGGATAGTAGGATGTTTTTATAACTTGATGAGAATCAAATTTGTCTACACATGAATACCAAGCAAAGTAGGCAACTCTTCTCTATTTTCAATAGCCTACTATAAATCAAATTTGCAGATAGTGAATTCAAGGGAGCCTATACATAATTTGCAGATAATTTGCGATGGAAAAAGATTGGGTGCATTTACACAGGTAATAATACAATATTTAGCTTAAAATTTAACCTGAAAATTAAAATAATAACTCGATATTTTATGTCGAAAACTTTGTTTTTAATTTTACCTTAGAACTAGTAGCGAGTACGAGCAAGGAGCATGGAATTTTGTGCATGCCGCAAAGAGAAACTTAGGAAGCCTGGAAAAATTTTTATGTCCTTGCTTAGATTGTCGAAATCTAACTCATCAAAATGGTGATATTGTTGTCGAGCATTTGATTATAAGAGGAATGGATCCTTTATACAAGTGCAGTAAGTGGTACAGTCATGGTGAGCAAATGAATATAACTGAAAAGGTGGAGGTGGATGACACGTATGAATTACTTCAAGCCGTTCACTTTGAAGATGAAGCATTTGTCAACCAAACTTTTTTCTCCGATGATAAAAATAATGATGATGCACAAAAGCGAATGGATGATTTTCTTAAAAATTTGGAAGATGCAAAAACTCCACTGTACCCTGGTTGCGTAGATCAAACAAAATTATCTGCTATCACTGCATTGTACAATCTTAAATGCAAAACTGGATTATCTGATACTGGTCTTGATAAGCTTCTAAATGTGCAACAAATGTTATTACCCAAAAATAACGTAATTCCGAAAACTTTATATGAAATAAAGAAGTTCCTCAAAGTATTTGACATGGGATTCGACAAGATTCATGCATGCAAGAATGATTGTTGTCTTTTTAGAAAAGAGTACAATGATTTGAATAACTGTCAGAAATGTGGTTCTTCGAGATGGAAGATAAATGAGCGGACGAAAGAGATAATGCAAGGTATTCCGGTCAAAGTGTTGAGATATTTTCCAATTATTCCAAGATTCAGAAGAATGTTTAGGTCCCCACAGACGGCAGAAGATTTAAGATGGCATTTTAGTAATAAAAGTAATGATGATAAAATGCGTCATCCTGTGGATTCTTTGACATGGACCATGGTGGATGATAAATGGGAATCATTTTCAAGTGATCCACGTAACCTTCGGCTTGGTCTTGCTACCGATGGTTTTACCCCATTTGACATTAAGGGTACCAAGTATAGTTGCTGGCCAGTGATGCTTGTGACATATAATTTTTTGCCTATATTGTGTATGAAAAAGGAAAATATTATGTTAACATTATTGATTCCTGGTCCAAAGCAACCTGGGAATGATATTGATGTATATTTAGCTCCTTTGGTAGAAGATTTGCAGCAGTTATGGAGTAACGGGGTGGAGATTTATGATGCATTTAGAAAGACACTTTTTAACTTGAAAGCAATCTTGTTATGGACTATAAACGATTTTCCAGCTTATGGAAATCTTGCTGGATGTTGTGTAAAAGGAAAAAAAGGTTGTCCGTTATGTGGCGTGAATACTCATCATCGATGGCTAAATCATAGTCGGAAAAATGTCTATATGGGACATAGAAGATTCTTACCTCTGTCAGATCCACAAAGAAAACAAAGAAAACTTGGATGAAGCGAATGTATCTCAAGTGGCAAATGTTGAATTTCACAACTTCGATAACTTTGAAAAAGAAGATAATGCGGTAATCTTTGATCTTTATACTTATTAATTTGTCATTTTGAATGTTTAAAAATAAAAATCAACATGTTCTTTTTGTATAGAGTAAAAGTAGCCGCACGGATCATAAGTGCAAATTAATTGATTGGACAGGGAGTGAAGAATTAGTTGCAGAAGGACGACTACACTCAAGTGATCCAAAACAACTTGTTAATGATCTCCCTCTTGGACCCGGTGCCATTGCAGTTTGGATAGATAAGCCAAAAATTAAAGATGCTTTTCTGTGGAGGCCCACTAAAGGTTTGACACTAGTTGGAGATGCCATTGGCATCAAAGTCGCATGGCCTGAATCAAAAGTAGTTATTGAAACGGTTAACATTGCATTATCGGATAATCATACCAGTAATGTCGGAGTTGTCGAAAAGGTAAACTTGTTTATAATTAACATTGTATTATTTTTTTCATCGTACAAATTGTTGATGCACATAATAATATAACCTATTTGTTTAATTGATAGAGTTCAAATTATATGGCAAATGATAAATGCAAGCTGATCGATTGGTCGGGAAAGAGAGAAATAGTTGCATTAGGACGCGTGTCTTCGACCGATCCAACTGCAATGGTTCATTGTGTTCCTTTGGGAAGAAATGCAATTAAAGTTTGGGTAGATCTTGTAAAAATTCCAAAAGCCCGTCTATGGAGAACAACATCCGATTTAGAAGAAGTCATTGAAGATGCTCTTGGTACTACGATAGCTTGGCCTGCTGCTAATGTTATAATGGAATCAACTTCTAGTAAGTATAATTCAAATTTGCGTTAGTGTAGTTACTGGATTCGATTTTGCTTGTCTAGTATTGGCCATATACACGATGCACTCACACACATTTCTTTTAGTTTTGTGTTTAATGAATATGAACGTTCTATCATTACGTTCTATCGGTGTCTAAAACTATTTCAAATCAGGACACTGTTTATATTTTTACTGTTCTTGAAAAGATTTTGCCCAGTGATATTTATTTACATTTTACACACACATAAATAAACAAATTAAATTAATAAATAAATAATAAAAATCGCGGTATGCTTGTAATATATAACATATTGGGACTTTGTAGTCTGCTGTTGATATAAAGCATTTTACTGGATACTTTTGAGAGAAAAAATGCTTAGTGTTTTATCACAAACCTGACCACAAGCTCCACAGATAAAACTATCTCTACATGATGCTCTAACCATTTCCTTCTTTTCCTTGAAAACCTAGTTAAAAGGGAAATTAAGAATACACAGTATGTATTGGTCAGGGAATTGAAGTGATCAAGTGGCAGTTGAAACTGTAGCGTTGGCAGTAGTAGTTGTATGCATGTATAGAGTATGGAGTAGGGACTGAGTATGTATGTAGATGTGGAGTTGTTGCTTGAATTGTGGGTATGTTGGAAGTGTTGGTGATCAGATTGTAATGAAGTGTGTATGCGTGCAATTGCGCTGTGCAGGGGAATGTATGGATGATCTGTTAAGAGAGGTGGCAGCACGGTTGTAGAAGTTGATGTAGATGCAGAAAGTGGTTTAGATGGGTGTTGTATCACTGTTCAGGGGAAGGCACAGTCCACTGATATTGGTGGGTTTGGAAAGGCAGAGGAAGTTTGGTGGAAACAGATTGATGGCAGATGGGGAAGTGGGAAGACAGGGCAGTGTGATGTTTATGTATGGTACCAGAGGTGTTGCAGGCAAGTAAGAATACGCAAGGAGGTGGAAGATTTGGTAGAGGGGAACTTTTGGATGACAGTTTGGTGGAACTTGTCTGTGCTGTTGAACTGTTACAGTAAGCAGGAGGTTGCAAGATAGTTCGCAAGGCAGTGACAGTTGCAGCTAGGCAGGGAGAAAATTTAGGGGTTGCAGGCAATATTACTGAAATGGAGATGGTGGCAATTGACTATGGTTGTGGTTGAGTGTTGATGAAGATGGATGAACTGATGATGATGACAGTTGCAGCTAGGAGGAGTGGCAATTGACAATTGTTTTAGTATATGTGGGTGCTGGGTATTAAGCAAAGTAGGAATCGCATCCCTAAAAGTTCAATGATAATTGCAACTCTAGGTACAAAACATAATCTAGACATAGTCAAATTAGTTGCACAAATTATTGATTTTTATGGAATTTATAGATCATCAGGTAGAGGATGAACTCAAAACGAAATACCTTAGTCTGTATTTTGAATGTTGAAAGTTGCCTTCATCCCATAGGCAAAGGTTCTAATCCAGCAACATTGTAGCCTTATGCATATAACTAGAATTTTCATTACCCAGCAACATTATTATCCTACAGCGACGAATTCTGAAACCAAAGCCTGCAGCAACGAATTCGCTGCCTCCTTCATCATCCGAGGCAGGGGTAGTTGTCAAATGCGTATTTAGTAATATAATAAACTATTAAACAACTCTAGTTTGTACTTTACTGTTTACATTAACCAGATTTTCATTCAATAATAAACTAAATAATTACCAGTACATAGAATCAGTGCATAGAATGATTTAGCTGTTAATTTTGAGTATTTTCTTTGTTTGCCGCACATATTTTTTTCCATATTTCGGTATTCATGATAATTTATGTTTACTTTTTATGACTAATAGACGTATGTGCTTTTTGACAGGTGGTGTATGATGCTCTGGGTTTACGCTATGGTGGAAGGCATGAAAAAATATGTTGCCGCACTCATTCTCCTTCAAATGTATTTTGTGTCGATGTTCTTACATCTTTACTTTTACTATGTATTGTTTTGGTTAGCTATGGTTGTATGGATTGTTACTTTTATTATGTATTGTTTTGGTTAGCTACGATTGTATGAATTGTTACTAATATTTATATGATTAATATTGTGCACGAAATGCTTTTATTCATATATTTTTTTATGCTTAATTGTTAATACTGTGTGAGATACCGTATATTACATCCTTTTTATATTAATGCTAGGAATAAAAATTGTCATGGATATACATATTATAGCATTATGCTAGTGCAATAAAAATATTCTGCAACGATTAAACAGTTTTCATAGCAAGTAAATAATGCTATGAAAGACTAAAGTAAACATTCTATAGCGTTTTTTAAGCATTTATAGTTGCTATAATAATCAGGCAATGATATTTCTATAGCATTTATAATTGCTATAATAATCAGGTAATGATATATCTACAGCGTTTACAATTGCTATAGAAAGGTACTTGTATGTCATGAACCATCCATTTAATAGCAATTCAGAAACGCTATAAGTAACGTCAATTATAGCATGTTTTTTATAGCGATTCCGAGGTTGCTATTATAGATCCCTGACATATTACAACTTGTTGATATACAGCGTTTATAAAAATGCCATCGTATCCTTTTACAGCGTTTTTTAAACGCTATAAAAAGGTATTTTTCTTGTAGTGGAAATTCTTTTGCAGGGTGATGCGGTTAAAGGATTGTACAAGTTTGATCTTGCTAAACCAAGAAATTCTAGTAAAGAGAATAACTACTGTAATCTGTCTTGCTTTAACTTCTCTGAAATGTCACAGTTGGAGAAAAATATAAATGTTTTTGATATGTGGCATTACAAGTTAGGCCATCCCAGTGCAAGTATTGTAAGACAAATATTAACTGAGAATAAAATTTCTTTTGGAAATGTCAATGTAGCTTATATCTGTACTTACTACCAAATGGGTAAAAGTCACAAATTAGCTTTTACTGAATCATTAACTAAGTATAATAAGCCTTTAGAAATGGTTTCTACAGATCTTTGGCGTCCAGCACCTATCAATTCGGATTATGGTTTTATTATGTATTATTTGTTGATGTTTATTCTAGGTATACTTGGATTTATTTTCTAAAAGCAAAACCTAAGACTTACAACACAGTAATACATTTTATAACTTAGGCAGAAAAGCAAACTAACCATCAAGTTAAAATAATTCAAACTAATGGTGGAAGTGAGTATAAATCACTCGCTGACTTTTTAGTAAAAAGGTAAGAGTTCATAGAACTACGTGTCCTTATACGTCTGAACAAAATGGTTTAGTAGAAAGAAAACACAGACATATTGTTGAATCTGGTCTCACTCTTCTTGCACAAGCATCATTATCTTTAAAATTTTGGCCAGACTCTTTAGTACTGCTGTGTATTTAATTAACATGTTGCCAACTAAGGTTTTAGGCAAAAAAGCCCAATAGAAAAAATATTCAGTATAAAACCTGGTTATCATAACCCAAAAGTCTTTTGAATGCTTATGTTTTTCCTATCTAAGACCATATAATGCTCACAAGTTAAATTTTAGGTCAACACCTTGTACTTTCTTAGGATATGCTTCAAATTAAAAGGGATACAAATGTTTAGGTAGTAATGGAAAAATATTTAAAAGTAGACATGCTGTATTCAATGAGCATATATTTCCATTTATAAGTACAGGTATAAAGATAACTTAGAAAGTACATATGATAGAGTTAGGGGTATGCCCTAGGGGCAATTATGTAATTGGTTACATATATCTAACTTGTTGACCAATCTTGCTCGAAATAAAGGTATTTTCTTTCTATTATTTACTTGATATAATGTGGTTATATTAATTAATCAATTTAATTAAAAGTATATTTAGTAGAAAATCCATAAATGGTATGTTTTGTGATAGTAGTTATAAAGTGTTGTAACCATGAGTAATTTATCACAATGAAACAAATATACCATTTTAAATGTTCCTAGCCAAGATGCATCGAGACTGGATATCGATGTATCCGTTGAGACTAGAGTACGTAACGCTCTCCAAATGTTGGGCAGTGTATTACTCATGAATATTGGGGGCACCAAGGGGTTACGTACTGATAGTTATTCGATAACTATGGAATGACTCATTCGATAGTTTTCTATTAATTAATATAACTAAGGTCAAGCAAAGAATATCGATGTGATTAATTTACAGAGTTCTTTCGACTTGAGAATACTGTTGATCTTCAATGTGAAAGCTCTGCTTTGATTATAGTTAAATCGTGGCATGACATCCATCGAACGACTATAGTTGGGTCCAGTGGAAGTATTGGAAGTGAAGCACTATTCAAGAGGGGATTCGTCTCCTCGGTTATACGAGGTTAGTATCACGGTCAACTGAAGTCAACTCAAAGTCAAAGTCTCTGGTCAGAGTATTTCAGTTAGTAATAATAATTATTATTGAATCAAGGACTTTGTGTTTGGACTACAAAGTTGAATGTGGATGATGTTGGAATTTTGACCATTACCAAATTCCATAAATCCAAAGTGATATAGTTTGGACGAAGAGAATTGGTGAAAATAATTGTCACTATTAGGTACCGCTTATAATAAGTAAAATTGGATTTTACCAAAAGATATGTAAGCGATAAATTCAGCCAAAATGTCACACCACCTACTAAGTGACATGTGAATGTTAATATTCGAATAGTTCGATACTAATCGTTGATTGAATTTACACATATGAGTCGCACTACAGTAATGATGAATTCTCTGAAAAACCACATGATTTAATTAATTTATAAAATGTTGTAAATTGATTAAATTAATTGATATTTGAGAAATATTAATTATTATTTATTTGATGTTGTAAAGGTTTATTGTAATTATTTTAATGCATTTATAAAAGTTATATTTGTGTGCACTGATATACGATATCGATGTAATTTAAAGATAATTGCATGAAATGATTTATGAAAATTTTATGTCATTTGATGGCATGATTTAAGGAAATTTTATGTGATTTGATGACATGATTTGTGGAAATTTTATGTCATTTGATGACATACGTGTAACGAAAGGATTGGAGAGAGAGAAACAATCAAGGGAATTAATTAGGGAAGTTTTAATTAAAGAACGAGAAAAGTATCATTCTTTCAAATAAAACATATTCTCTAATTGATTCTGTATGGACAATTCATTTGCCCCCTCATAAATTGAACAAGTTAAGAGAAATTAAATGAAATATTTCCTTGAATAAAGTTGAAAAGTAAACGTTACATACAAATTTGTATATAAGTGTATATTTGATATACTCTAACTTACACACATATTAAGTTAAAAGTGAAACTTTATTTTTGAAGATAAATAAAATATTGATTTTATTTAAAAGAAACTTAGAAAAGTTCTAAGTATATTTAGACTTCATAGGCCCATTAAAGATACAAAATGGTAAAATTTTTGAAATACACCAATTTCTTCCGCTGCGGGTTGGTCCAGTTCTAACAATATAATCCAAGAGCTTCCATACCATCAATACATTTATATTCAACTGCTTGGAATGAAAGGGGAGTAGAAGAGAATCAGGAAGTACAACTTCACAGCACATAGTGTCCAATGGACTAGGTCATGAATAGGAAGTGCAGCCTGACCATCTCAATCAAACTCCCACCTGCTTAACTAATCAAGAACATTCATGTGCACAGTAGCAACAATCGAAAGATAATACTGATCAAGTCGGTAAAACAGAATCACATAGTGAACAACATGGCAAATCGGTGGCAAAGACTGAACATCATATGATCACAAAATCCGAAAGTGGAATTTTTAAACCAAAGATATATATATTGCAATAACAGAATCAAATGAACCAAAAACATATGATCAAGCCAAAACAGATGAAAAGTGGAGAACATCCATGGATGAAGAATATCATGCTCTTATAAGGAATAAGACATGGGAGCTTGTATATCCACCTAAGCACAAAAATATTGTTGGATGCAAATGGACATACAAGCTAAAGAAAAATTCTGATAGGTCAATAGCAATATATAAAGCAGGACTGGTTGCAAAGGGGTACACACAACAATATGGATTTGATTTTAGTGAAACTTTCTCCCCAGTAGTAAAACCGTCAACCATTAGAATCATTCTCACTATAGCATTACACAAAGGCTGGAATATCAGACAACTAGATGTCAATAATTCCTTTTTAAATAGTGACTTACAGGAAGAAGTATATACAAAACAACCACAAGGCTACAGTCAAGATAAAAGACTTATGTGCAAGCTAAATAAGGCCATTTATGGGCTGAAGCAAGAACCTAGGGTCTGGTTTGATAAACGTAAGTCCACATTAATAAATCTAGGATTTCAGTCTACCAAATTAGACACATCATTGTTTATCAAAGTCAATAAAATTTCAACTATTTATATACTAATGTATGTAGATGATTTGATTATTACAGGTGACAATGAGACAGAAATCAGAAGTTTAATCAAATCTAGACAATCAGTTTTCAATCAAAGACCTTAGGAATTTAAATTACTTTATGGGCATTGAAGTCAAAAGAAAATCATCACAGTCAGAAATGTTCATGTGTCAGAAGAAATATATTATAGAAATTTTAATCAAAGCAGGAATGAATGGTGCCAATTCATTGCCAACACCAATGACAACTAACCATCATCTCTCAAAGAATAGGGGAGACCCTATATTTAATGAAAAACAATATAGAAGCATAGTTGGTGGTTTACAATATGTAACCATAACTAGACCTGAAATTTCATTCAGTGGTAACAAGGTTTGTCAATTTAAACCATTGGATGAGCACCAGAAAGCAGTAAAGAGGATATTAAGATATCTGAAAGGGACGGTAGATTATGGACTAACAATGAAAGCATGCAAAGATCTTAATATAATAGGATATGAAAATTTAGATTGGGCAATAGATCATGATGATAGAAGGTCTACAACAGGCTATTGCATCTATATTGGACATAATCCAATATCCTGGTGTTCAAAGAAACAATCTACACTCCAGATCCGACACAGAAGCTGAATACAGAAGTATAGCCAGTGAAAATGCATAAATTATATGGATACAGTCTCTACTGGACAAACTAAAAGTGAATACAACAATCAAGCCAATACTATGGTGTGATAATTTGAGTGCAGTGTATCTAACAGCAAATCTAATACTTCATTCCAGAACCAAACATATTGAAATTGACTTATATTTCGTTCGAGAGCAAGTTTTAAAAATAAAATTGGAAATAAATAATATACTTGCAACTTACCAATGTGCTGATGTTCTTACCAAGGCATTATCGGCAAGAAAACTTCATCAGGTTCAGAAGTAAATTGAAGATAGAATAAAGCAATAGTTAAAGAAATCATCATCAGCAAGAGGCTTCATAAGTTGCAAAGCTAAGGGCTAAGCAACAGCTAATCTGACAAAGTCATCATATTTCTATCTTAGATCTACTCATACACGAGCAAATCGAAAGAAACTTCATCAAAATTAGTTGAAAATTTCATCAGATCCGGAAATGAAAAGCAAAGCAGCAACTAATCTGAAGAAATTATCATGCTTCATCTCAGATTTACTCATATATGAAGCATCTGAAAGAAATTTCACTAGAATTAGCTGGAAATTTCTGATGAAATTCAAAAGAAATTTGAAGATTGAATGAAGATAGAAGAATATTTGGGAATCGCCTAACCCTAGATCGATTTGAGGGGGCGAAATAATGAATGAAGTCTGCGTATACTAAGTCAATTGTATACGTTGTAAGCAATATAGCAAACGCGGATGTAAAATAAACGGGCTGCATTTCAGCCTAAATCATATTATTTGTATTATAAAAGAAACAGCACAACACTTGTATCATTATGAAATCATTTTTAGTAATACAATCATTTTCATATAATTTCCATTGCTCTCTGTCATCAAAATCATTAATTCAAAATACAAACCGATCACCAAAATCTAACTATCCTTGAAGAATTAGAGTGAAATGATATGGATTTGCAAAGAGAATAATGAAAGAATATGTAATGGATTTTTTTGCAAAAGTATGGAAGAGAAAGAGTATGAGAATGAAGAGAGAATTGATTGGAAAATTTGTTTTCTAGGGCCTTTATATAGTGGTTAAAGAGACGTGTTTTTTGGTGAAGAGACGACAGTGAAAATCCTTTGATTTAAATTTTAAAAAACTGACCAATGGGATGTATGTCGACATATTTGACCCCCATATGTCGACATATAGACATTTTCCAAAGTGAACATCAACACATCAGCAACACTAATAAGTGTTGCAAATTTCAGATTTCAAAAGTACCTCTTTTTTGTGGATCTTTGTGATTAAGCTGAGGTCAATGGTTGATGATCTTCAAGTATAATTGCCATGAGATCTTAACAAGGAATTCTAAGACTCAACCAACTACTCATCACTTCAAATACTTCTATCCTTTCAGCATTCTCCATCAATCAATTTTGTTCTTCCATAGCTCTGATTGACCTTCTTATATAATCCATTTTCTTCCATTGAGTTATTGTTTATCTCTATAAATGTCTCCATAATATATCTGAAATAACCGCAAAACTTGAAGATACATTAGTAGTAATATTTATATGGTTGTTGGCATCAAAATCAATATCTAGGGTATTAACAAAAGCACCGATGGAGCTATACTAAATTGATTTTAATAATTATCAGGAGATCGGTTTTGAATTGTCATCTATTTGTTTAGTTATGCAGTTGTAGATTCCCGCATGGTTCTAGAAGTGTCTGTCTAGTATATATTCCATTTGAACAGATGTTTATAACCGAAGCTCGTGTAAGAGGATGTAGTCGTATAGCATCAACCAGAGAAAGTTTAATGTTTTATGTTGTTTAACATGGTGCTTAATAACCGATTGCTCCTCACATTCGAACGACCTATTGCAGTCGAACAATACGTGAAAAAAATTACTCGTTTGAAGCAACGAGGTGGACTTCTAGATTTTTGATTGAGATTATCGACTAGTCTTCCTTATTTAACGGCCGTGGCGGTAGTAGTTCGTGGTGAGAAATAATGGTTGCGACCTGACAATTTGAAAATTTGTGCATTGTTTAGTAGTCGGGTGCCTAGCGAGATGAAGAAAATAATATGTCATGTTAGGAAGTGGGGAAGTGAAATTATGAAGGTGGTCTTTAGTTTTGGTGGCTAGAAGAAAAAATCAAGGTGCCAATAGTAGCACGTTAAATTTGGAATATTATTTTCAAAGAGTATTTTACACTCCAATCGGAGGAAAACATGATTCACAAACAACATGTGGATTAAAAATTTCAAAAATTAAAATAGATAAGGTTAGAAAAGATAGATAGAATACATGAATATAGCTAATTCAAGTTATATAATTCATGAGAAGGGGAAAATGATAAACTACAACACACAAGTTTTAAGAACAATATGCATTATGGTTGAAATTATCGAATTGACCATCGTTAAGCATAATCTTCTAAAATTGTTATGAAACTTAACACAAAATTGGAAAATATGAAAGAACAATAGTTACGTGAAATTGTAGCTACTTCAATTTCTCACCTTTTGTTTATGTATATTGTTAGCAAAATCTAAAACATAAAGGTTCCGAAAAAGTAGACATACACGTATTATTTATCTATAGTTCCACCGGAAAAGGAAACATGATTCATCGTCAATGTTTGGAAAAAGATAACAAAATAAAAAATATTGAATGTTGGATCTTTCATGGTTGAACAATTTAGATGAAAGTTTAGTTGTTTAGTTTGCATTTAGTGTACTTAATCTTCCATATTGATTGAACGAAGTAATAACAAAATTGAAAACCACGGTTCTTATGAACAAATGGGATCAGTTGTAGAACAAAGTCAATTAGAAGCAATTACCAAAATTGAGGTTATAATCAATTTGCAAGTACCTGACATGGAATAAGAGCTTAGGAGGTGGCGGATTCCATAGTTCGTCTGATGCAGAATATGTCTAAAATTCTTGTTCAACTTCCATGGGAAAACCTAATTTTAGGAAATAGGAATAAAGGATAATATGTGAGATGAGAGTTATTGTAAAATTTAATTTTTCAGAAGGTTCTGGAGAAGGGGATATAAGATGGAAGGGTTTTATCATTAACTTTAAACCTAACAAAGTTAGAATTAATGAAAATCCTGGATTCAATTCTCAAAAATACTGGAAAATAAGGGGCTAAATGGACATGATTCAGCTTTATAATATATAGAATAGATAGATTGTTCATGTCAAATGCACAAATTTTTTCTATTTCTATCTGGTAGACTGACAAAAAAATAAGTAATGCTTGGCAAACTTTATAAAACATGAGCGTTCAACATACAGTATCACTTACCGTTACTAAAATGTTTGCTAATGGATATGAATGCTCATTTGCATTGTTCATATAATATAGGTGGTTCTGTTTACTGTAATATCATGTACAACCATTTTTTTAAACCTCTCTATTGTGTAATTATTGCATATTACCAATTAAGTTTTGAACTTGCCAATGTAAGGAGCGTTTGCTTTAAAAACAAGCTTTGTATGTAATTTAAGATGTACTAAAGAGGAGAAGAGGTTAAAAAACGGTCGATTTAGAAATTAATTTTAACATATAAAATTGAATATAGTTTCTTTTATTTTTACCAGTCGGACAATATCGAAAACTCTATTCTCCCTTCTTCTTCTTCCTTTTGTTTGAATGACTAGGATTTTCTAACTCTTTCTCTCCTTCGCCATTTGATATGCATTTTGAAAACATGAAAAACAAAACTTATTTTCAAGTCAAATGCTACCTAAATTTCCATAGAATTTTCATTTAGATAGCTTTGGTGAATCCCCCTTGGCAGATCATGACCACAAAAACTTTTGGTCCATTGCTAATAAATTTTCAAGAAGTACACAAATCTATGTGATAAGACTTATTACCCATGTTATATCACGAGTTCATTGTTTTAACAATTTATCTTAACTTTGCTTACTATATTACCTTTTTTATTAACATTGCAAACAGTGCAAGGCTATGGACCAATTTGATGATGATGTGAAAGAAATAAATACCAAAGTGAGGTGTGAATGTTCCTACCTGTCGCCTGTTTGGAAAATAGTGCAAGAGAGGAATATCCAGTTTGTAAATTATTCAATCAGTATTCTATGAATATGAAAGGGGGACGAGTGGACACTATTAATGTAATCCCCAGTTGATTTTAGAAATTAATATTAAGGGTATTCTAATGATTTTGACAAAAACGGCAAAATGGTAATTTTATAGATATTGTAATCAGAAAATGGGACTTATGCCATTGCGTAGAGCTCATTTTTATGGTCAGAATGCTATATTGGTTTATCTGAATCGGAGTCTGTGGAAGGAGTTATGAGGATTTTAAGTTGTGGGTTTTGAATTGTTTAAAGGGCCTAAACCCATTAGGCTGAAGCGGTAGTTCAGAAATCTTTATAACGGGTTGAGAGGAATTTGAATTCTCATTTCTCATTTCACATATGTTTTCAGTTTTCCATCTTCTTCCTTCATCCCTCTCTGACATCCCTCTTTCTCTTTCAAATCAAAACGGAATCCTAGAAAATTATATGCCAAATTAATGAGTGCGAAGAAGACTACAAGAAGATACCCTCGGTTTGGCGATTCGGGAGAGTTTGGTTGACTGTTTTTTCAGGCCAACTGGATTGAGAGGCTAATTATGGGATTTCTATGGCTAGACGACTTTAACTAATGAGTGGGAATCATCTCCTTCGATTATAATGCTTATGTGCAAGAATATCATTCTATAATCGCTGTTAGGGTTAATAATTGAATATATATATATATAATATGTAGATTGAATGTATATCATAATTTGAAATATATAAATGTTAATTACACTAAAATTTTGCCTCGATGATGATAGAATGAATTAAACTGGGTTAATTATGTTTAGGTGTTGTAATAGTCGAATTTGGGTAAAAGGATAATTTAGTATTATTCTATAAAGTTTGAGTGGGTAGAAATATGTAGCATAGTGGCCTAAACATGTAAAAAAAATAGAAATTAGAAATATAAATATCTGGACGAAAATTGGTGGAGGAATGGCTTCAGGCCATAGGCAGAAACGCTACCCGAAACATAAACTGGTCCACCTGTGTATACCACGCTAGTGCACCAATGCAACCTGCAAGCTCAAGTTAAACCTATACCTGTTTAGTGCCAGATCAAATAGCGACCGTTTAAAGTTTTAGTTTCTATGCAACGTAAGGTTCTCATATGTTGTTTATATAAGTTAGGGCTGACAATTAGAACTGAGAACCACCAAACCGAACCGAAAAGACCCGAACCTGAATCGAATCCGATGGGTCTCGGGTTGGGTCTGGGTGATAAAAAATACAATAAAGACCCGATCAAATCCAACCCGAAAGACCTGACCAAAAAACATTGAAATATA
This sequence comes from Allium fistulosum, assembly GCA_030737815.1. Taxonomy (NCBI): domain Eukaryota; kingdom Viridiplantae; phylum Streptophyta; class Magnoliopsida; order Asparagales; family Amaryllidaceae; genus Allium; species Allium fistulosum. Next base: position 634,622,939 of record CM060907.1, on the reverse strand, counting down.
TGCAATTTTAGTGTTATTACCGACCCGACCTGAATCGAAGCTCGGGTCCAGTCGGGTCTAGGTTTTTGAAATGTATAATTATAATCCAACAAAACACGACCTGCCTAGAACCGAGACCCGCCGGGTCGGGTCCGAGTCCATCTGGTCGGGTCTAATTGTCGCACCTAATATAAGTGTTTACCGGGTGTTGTGTAATGTATTGGTATACGTGTTTAGATGTGTATTTGATTATTAGTTTTGTTTAACTAATACTAGTGCATTTGGAAAATAGTCTCTATTTAACTAGTTCTATGTGTTTATGTTGTGTTAAACTATGTGTATCTAACAATATTCTCATTTATAATCAGTCTATGTTTACTATTTATAGTTAGGGTATTTTTAACTTATCACCAAATGTTTATGGGGGTTAGTTCATGTTGAACTAACTCATATGTTGTATGCTACACTATGCTATGTTATGGTATCACTGTCACAAAGTAGTTTATGCCCACGTATTATATTTACTATGTCAGGCTAACTTTATGAATGCAGGTGAGACAGGTTGAGATACGTCTTTGTTTAGACGCGGCATTTATATAATGTTATGGGAACATGTATGCAATATATTCTTAGTAGTGTTTTTCACTCACCAAACTCATGTCTGACCCCCTCCTTTCGTGTTTTCTTTTGTTTATGGATTTATAGATTACGAGGATGGTCTTGAGTAACACGGACGGTGTAGGTGACGATGGTGTTACTTATGCATATAGTGTGTAATATTTATCACTTAACGATATTAATGTATGATGTATTGATGCCTACGGATTTGGATTTAATCATGTATACTCGGACGTGATTTGATATTTGTTACATATATTATGTTTGTTTCCTTCCGCTATGAGATTCTGAAAGTTTAGTTAGCTAGTTTATATAGCTCTCTGTATACCGTATGTTAATCATGATTATCTGTTGTTTTCGATTTCTGCTCGTTTACGTATGAAGGTTGAAAATGATGGGTCATTACAGTGAACAGTTGGTAGCTAAGGTCTTTTGTTTGTTTTGTTTAAACTTGTTATGAATTATCGAAAAGCGCTTTCCTGAATGGTTATGAATTTTGTATAAATTTAGTTATTTTCAATCTGTGTAGTCAAAGCCACAGGGCTTAAAACCCATAAAATTCATACTATAGCGAATCGCGCTCCTCGACCGCTATTTTATTTCAATTTAGCACTATTAAATAGTAGATCCACTTTAAGCCTTCTATTTTTTGCTACAATTTCTAAATCAATGCTTTTTGGCATCTGTTTTAGCAACATTAATATACAAAGGCTGAATTGTATAGTTCTCATTTAAGCCAAATCAACAAAGTTGGGGTAAAGACATAATTTTAAGGTATAAGTGCTCAGTATAAGTGCTAAATATTAATAATTATTGTTCAATAAGTAATAATAAATAAATAAATATTATTAAATAATTATTATTATTAAATAATAATTATTATTAAATAATTAATAAATAAGAATTAATGTATAATAATTAGTAATTAACATTAATAATTAATAATTATGAAGTAGTATTTAATATTTAGTAATTAATTTCTTATGATTAATTATTAATAATTACACTGTTTTTTTAGAAAGTTATATAAACTTAGTTTCAACAACTCTTTTATTTTACCAGTTGTAATAGATGTCTATTACAACCTTTCTTTATTCCCAATTGTAATAGACACCTAATTTTAACAATTCTTCTTTTTTGTCAATTGTAATAGATGTCTGTTACAATCATTTTCGTTTGTCCATTGTAACAATTAATAATAATTATAATCAAATAATAATACTTTATAATTAAATAATTAATAATAAACAATAATTACTATTAAATATTAATAATTAATTTGAGATATGAAATAATTAGTATTGATAATTATTATTCAATAATTAATATAATAAATTATTATTATTATTAAATAATTAATAAATAAGAATTAATGTTTAATAATTAACAATTAGTAATATTAAGAACTAATTTTTAATAGTCAATAATTAGTAATAAACCTACAAATTAATAATAATTAATATTTAATAATTAATAATATTAATAATTAATACCAACCCTACAAATTAATAATAACTAATAATTAATAATTATTATTTATTATTACATATTTAATAATCAATAATTACTATTAAATAATTACTATTAAATAACTAATAATTAATAGTTAATATTGTTTGTACCAAAAATGGGCACAACACTCTTCGGGAGTTATTTGAAGAGATAAAATGAAGATTATAAATGTAAAACAGAGGTTATCTAACAAAAACTCCAACAGATAGAAATATAAAATGCACAGACAAGCGATTTAGAGTGGTTCGGCGTATGGCCTACGTCCACTATGAAGTTTTGATGATTTTATTGATTCTCTTTCAATGATTACAAGCGGTTACAGCAATGAACAGCGGATTACAGTTTAGAATTCGAAATTGACAGCAAAAGTAGGATGCAAATCTCAATCCGGCAGAGTCTCGACGCTTCAGAGAAAAAAGATCCTTTTTTCCGTTGATTCTGGGACTCTATTTATAGGCGTAGGAGGCTCAGATCTCGCCTAAACTTCGGGAGACTTGGTCTGGCACGTGAGGGGACCCACGCGACCGTTTCCAGAAAGTTTCGCCTCGATCTGTGATCGGTACGAATCCATTTCGTATCGATCAAGATGATGTCCAATTGAGTTGAAATTTGGCATGGACATCCTCCAGTGTGCATGCAAGCTTCCCTGAAAATTTCATTGGATTTGGATTAATAGATCACGAGATATCATCGATACGAACTGAGATTCCTCATAGGCTGTCTGGTTCGTCTCCATGAATTCGACTCCATCTGTTCGCTTCGCTGGCTGCACGTGCTCTTGAAGTGAGGTGGCGCGCGCGCTTCGTCTCGATCCGGTCTTTGCGCCGCATTGACTGCTTCGACTCCAGGCATCTCGCCTTGTTTACTTCGATGGACGACACGTCACCCTAGTTGGTTGACCCGTTGGATGTGAACAAGTCATGGGTCGCGGGTTCGAAGCAAGGCTCTCTAGTGGATACGAAGCGTAGCGCCTAGATGGACATGAAGTGTAGCGCCTCGGTGGATACGAAGCGTAGCGTCTCTAGTGGATACGAAGTGTAGCGCCTCGATGGATACGAAGCAGATGTTGGCTGAAGGATACGAAGTGCTTCTATTGCTGATGTGTACGAAGTCCATCGATACGAGCTCGATGGATACGAAGGAAATCGAGTCGAACCTGGGTACCTCGATGGATTCGAAGCTGATTGGTGCGAAGCTTGATGGATTCGAACTAGGGCTTCGCTGATGGATACGAAATTGCCTAGAGTGATGGATACGAAATCATCTAGAGTGATGGATTTGAAATCATCGCTCTTCCCTTCAATTTTGAATCATTCATATCTTGGGTGTGTGAACCCGGATTGGCTTGAAGCTTGGGAACGTCAGCTCTCTTCGTTCTACTCTTCTCTAATTGGTCCCTTGGTGTCCTGGCCTTGCCAAAAGGCGGGATAACATTTGCCCCCCAAAGTACGTCTTGTGAAAACATGACGTGCTTTGAAAAGTCGCAAGCCTGCAACTCGTCGTTAGTTTTAGGTCGTTGTTGAATTTTGCAACGATTCTCTCATGGCACCATGGTAAGAAGTCAAGATGTATTCCTTCGAATCGATGCGGGGCGTCATTAATGGATACGAAGTTTTGATTCGCATTCAAGGATCGCAACTTGTGGTGAATTCTGCTTCGCATCGATGTCCTTCGATGGATACGAGATAAACTTTCGCATCGATGTGTTTTAACAGACATGAGTATCGAGTTCGTATCGATAAACCTGACCTGTCGTGAATCGATGGTTCACAAAACGGATGTATCGAATCGATGGCATCTAGTGAACATTGCGTCTTGATGAATGCACAGCCTGATGGGTTCGAAGAATGCGTTTGCACAGACCCATCGCTTGACCGCTTGTGACCGGTTACATTGACTGGGAGACGAATCGACTCGGTTCGCCTCCAGGCTTCATATAAATACCTGAGACTTGGTCTATTTTCACTTTTTTACTTCTCACCTTTACTGTTGCTCTTAACCCCTTGCAATCGACTCAGACAGAGATAACAGCTCCGTATTTTCGACTCGATCAAACCTACCTCTTCAGATCTTCGAATCTCAATCTCTAGGTAAGCGACAGCGAATCCAAATGATAAGGTTGCTATGGATCCATTATTTCTCCACCAATCTTCTCTTCTGGCGACTGGTAAAACCAGATCTGGCTCGAAGATATGATGGCCATGGCGTTTTCTGGCAGGTTGGAGAAGAAAGAGTGGAAGAGGCGATTCTGAATTGACGTGGGAGTCATGTTCGAATTGATCAAGTCAATGGTATTCTTCTTGGGGTTCGTATCGATTAAGATGAGACTTAATGTGGAGACGATGCGATTTCGTATCGATGGTTGTGGAGATGAAGCGGTTTCGTATCGACATGAAGTGGATGACAACGAGTCAATGACTACTCTGAAGTCCTTAGCTTTCGGATCGATACGAAGTCTGCCCCTGCGATCGATGCAAAAAATATCGATTCGAGTGTTATCGATACGCACCAGATCCCCAACGATCGATACGAAAATGCACCTATTGCGGTCGATACGAACCAGATCCCTAACGGTCGATACGGAAGCGCATATATTGTGATCGATACGAACCAGACTGCCAATGGTCGATTCGAAACATAACGCTTGACATCGATTCGAAATCCTCCTTTGATGGATACGAAATCCTGAGCACTTGAAAACATGACTTCGACGAACTTCATTCTTGCATATCTGGATTTGACAATTAAACTACACACTTGATTCCTACGAGCTTCCGCATTGTATAATCGAACTTGATCATAACATCGCACATCTGACTGCCCTTTTGAAGCTCGTAGATGGAACCGTACCTCAGCAAAGTGTAACGAACTTCTAATCTGAATTGAACGACAGTCTTTGGAAGGCGCGGTCGTGACGGTCAGCGATGACGGTCATTGTCGGTCTGACTTCCAGAGTTTCGTCGCTAGCATGTTTTCTTTAATTCTGCAGAATTTGCTCAAGTCATGCACAACATTTGCACTACACAACACATTCATGCACTTTACACTGGGGAATGCACGGGCTTTTTATCATCTAATGATGGTTTCTCGTGAGTTAGCTACTTATGGAACCGTCAAGTTCGCAGCAGCAAGAAACTCAGAACCTTATCCCTCCCAGACTTGAGATTCCGGACATTGAGGCCGAAGCTATTGGTCCAGCTCCGGATGAGTTGCCCGATGCGTCCTTCATTAATAGTCCACCTGACTCTGTCCCGTCCAACATCTCTGAAGATATGCTAGGCAGAATATGTTCGAGGCATGGCTTATCGTTGGACGACGTGATGTTGCCTGGACCGGACGACAGACCACACAATCCTCCGGAGGGGTATACTGCCTTTAATCGACATGCATGTGCGGCCGGTACACTCCCTCCGTTCAATTATTACATAAGATAAGTGTTGGCTTACTTGGATATCGCTCCGTCTCAACTGCATCCAAACGGATATGCTTCACTCAATGGCTTGTTCATCGCATTTATGGAATACCTTTACCGACCTCCCCGCCCGACCGAGATAAGATACGTCTTCAACTTCAAAAGTCGAACTGACAGTCCATCTTTTACATTCTTGGAGTCTGTGAGAAACTGCCAAGTTGTCACGGGGTCGTGGACTAGGCTGAGCTACTTCAAGTCAGAGTGGTTTTATGTCCGATGTCCACCGGGGTTTGCCAGAAGATGGCTGTTTAGACGTAAGCATTGTCTTTTTCCCAAGTAATTGACGGGGCAATTTTTTGAATGAAACTAAACTCATATCTCTTATTCTCTTTCTTTCAGCGATAATCCAGCGACCTGAAGGCGGCTACTATAAAGAGATAGTTCGTGTCCTTCAAGAAGTCCCTAGCGAAGAAAGGAATATCGAGTTGCTACTAACGGACCAGAACCTTAGAGTTCTTGGGTTGATCGGGCGGAGGCAGAGCATAAGGCTTGATGGTGCATTAAAGACCGTCTCCAGAGAAAAGGTCAAGCGGAAGAAACCCAGGGTTGTGATAATTGAGGAACCTGATTCCGAAAGAACTCATACCGACGATGAACCGTTGGTCGGACCCGCTAATGCAATCCCGGAATCCGATGCAAAGAGGAAAGGCAAAGCAGTGGCCTCAAAACAGCCTAAGTCCGAGAGGCGGAAGTCTGTGGTTTTGCACCGTCCTTTGCCAGGAGTTAGGATTACGGAAGCATCCTCCCTGCAAGCTGAAGATCAATTCGAAGGGCCTGCTGACCCTCCAATCCCGGACATCGAGCCTGAGCAACACGACGTTGAATCGGGTGGACCGCGACATATCGTCGATGTCAGCGAGTCTCTTCCTGCCAGTGCGATTGACACTTCTGGTTGGTCCGGGGGGTTACACATTCACACACTCCTCACGGCACAACACATTTTCCTAACCGTAAACAACATATTGCAAACGGTTACTGATTCTTCGTGGTTTTCTTTTCAGGTACGATGTCTGGGCAAAGTTCTGTGCTTGGCAGTTTGCGCAGCAAGCGCCGTTATCACGAGCCACGCAGGAGAGAGGGTGAGAGGGATTACGACTCCGGACACTCTGGTCAGGAGAGGTCTGATAGAGACAGGGGGTACGTTCACCGATCCCGATCTCGCTCTCCTCCTCCCAGGGCCTCTGCACCTCCTACGGTAGCAGTTGTTCGTCCTCCTGAAACTTCACGGCCTAGGCCACCTTCTCAAGTTTCGAGGTCCGATCCTCCGCGTAGGACTGAAATAGCCACCTCCTCGGCTACTGTACCGGTCCCGACTGAAGCGTCTAGTGAAGGAGCGTATAAATTGGCACAGATGAGGAAGGAATTTCCCGACATCTGTTTTGATGGTTAAGTCTTCCCTCCGCACTTGAAGAGAATTCCGCCAACCGCTGAAACCACTATCCATGATTATGTTGCGGACATCTTTTTCCAGTACAGGGAATGGGGACGGGCCGCGAGGAAAGCGTCCAAAGTGGCATTCGATCGGGGCGTCACTATTGAGAAGCTCGAGAAGGAGTTGGGTCACAACGACCGAATCATAAAAGCGCTCAACTCGGAGGCTGAGTCTTCCCGTAAATCTGAAATGGAGGCTCTAAAGAAGGTTGATGAAGTAAACGCTGCCATGACCAGGATGAAGCAAGAGCATTATACCGCCATCGAGGACATGGGTCATAGGAACACCACCATCACCGCTGAGAGGGATGATGCTCTCAAGGAGCTTAATGAGCTGAAATCAAAGTTTTCCGAGATGGCGAAGGAAAAAGACGCAGCTAATGTCTCTGCGCAGGAGGCCTGTGATCAGGCAGTGACGCTCCAAAAGGAGAAAGAAGCGGCTATGCAACAAGCTCACGAAGCTGAGGCTGGGGTTGACGAGAAGGTACGGCAGGCGGAGGCCAGGATTGAGGCCGAGGTGGAAGAGCTACTCGTCACTTATAACGCCAATGTGCTAAGGCATCGAGATTTGACATGGCTCGATGATTACCCCACGCATCTCTACAACGCTTGGAACTTACTGGTTGATGAGGAGAAGTCTGGACACCCTGATGAAGCCCTCGATGAATTCGAGCTGGAGAACCGCATCCTCAATGATGACGAAAAGAGGGTTCTCCATGACTCCATGATTTCCCACGATAAGGAGAGGCTTGGTGCCCAGACTCAGGAAGTCGGAGAAAGTTCTGGTGCAGAGCACCATGTTATGAGTTCTGAGATAGTCGTGTCATCTCAATCTGAGCCAACTCCGATGATCGACTCGCAGCACATCCCGGCGTATGATCCAGACCGACCACATCTATCTCCTGTTAAGGAACATCCTTCCGAAGTTGTTCAGACGACCTCGAGCCAAACGGAGGAAGGTACTCTGAACTAACTTCTTGTATATTTGGACTGAAGGGTCTGTGTTGAAGTGTTGCTAATGACATGTCCTTTTTCTTTGATCAGTGACAGAAGTTGCACCAGTTGTGCCTTTCACCGCCCAAGCATCAGGCCAAGTGCCAGAAGCCATCATTTCTGAAGCGACCTCCGTCGCGGCAATGGCACCAGTCGGAGTAACGCAGGGGAGCTCACTTTCTTTCGATGAACAGATGATAAACGAGCTCCTCGGCCGTCAGAGTGATCCTTTTGCGGACCTGCCGTTTGGCCTGGGTGGATTCTCGTCTACTTCTGACACTTCAACCCGGACTACTACAGCTCATAGCGAGGCCAGAGCGCAGCGGGAAGCGGCGATGTTGGCCGAGATTAACGCCGAGATGGCGGCCGCGGCGCATGGTGGCAGTGTAGATGGCGAAGCAGCAGCACAGTGCCCCACTCCTCTCATGATTGTGTCTCCTGGGGGCACGCCTACTGACACTAGTGTACCAGTCCCTCCTCCGGCTGCGGAGTCTGTTCCTCCAACTCCTCCCGTGGGAGGCATTCCCATAGAGTCCAGCTCGGACGAGGACGTCGACATTATGCCTTCATCCGAGGGGAGCCTGCCTAAGGAGAAGGGTTCCAAGCGAAAGGGCACTGGTGGTTCCAGCAGCTCCTCGAGGAAGAAGAAGTTGAGGAAGCAGAAGGATTAGACACTTATTTTAGGCATACTTTTCTTTTTTGGTAGTCATGGATTTTGTCACTTTTCTTTGTTCCTTTTTGTAGGCCGTTTTTAGATGCGGGTTCGGCCCCTGCAAGTAGGAGCATTTTGGAAAGGCTCATGTATGAACCGTAGCTTTTGATTTAGCTGAAAATAAAATTTTGTCTTCTAGTTTCAGCTTATGTTCCTTTCTATGCTTGAATATTGCAGTGTTCGAACTTTGGTCCGATGTACTTGCATTATCTTATTGTTTCAAGAACAGCTCATTTTACTTGTTAAGTATGGAAATCTCGGACTTGAGTTGTGATAGGGGATCGCATCGGAGCTGAGCATCGCATAGTTTCGGGTAATGACTAACATTTGCCTCTGCCCCCAGTTCCAGGGTTAAGTTGTGATGATCAGCTTGTGATTGCATCAAGCGAGGACCGAGTGGTCAAACTACACTTGTTCTCTTATGAATCGTTTCATCCACACTCCGGGGATATATGTCATCTCGTAAGCGGTTGTTCGCACTCTGGGAACATGGAGTTGACTGATGTTTGTACTCCGTCTCGTACTCTGGGAGCACGGAGTTGGTCGTTTATACTCCGCTTCGCATTCTGGGAATACGGAGTTAGTTGTTTATACTCCGTTTCGCACTCCGGGAACACGGAGTTGATTGATGTTTATACTCCATCTCGCACTCTGGGAACACGGAGTCGAATGTTTATACTCCGCTTCGCACTCTGGGAATGCGGAGTTGAATGTTTATACTCCGTCTCGCACTCTGGGAACACGGAGTCGAATGTTTATACTCCACTTCGCACTCTGGGAATATGGAGTTGACTGTTTATACTCCGTCTCGCACTCTGGGAACACGGAGTCAAATGTTTATACTCCACTTCGCACTCTGGGAATATGGAGTTGGTGTTTATACTCCGTCTCACACTCTGGGAGCACAGAGTCGAATGTTTATACTCCACTTTGCACTCTAGGAATATGGAGTTGAATGTTTATACACCGTCTCACACTCTGGGAGCACGGAGTCAAATGTTTATACTCCACTTCACACTCTGGGAATATGAAGTTGAATGTTTATACTCCGTCTCACACTCTGGGAGCACGGAGTCAAATGTTTATACTCCACTTCGCACTCTGGGAATATGGAGTCAAATTGCAGGATTGTCGTGTGTCAACCCTATCAATATCGGTGTCATGGCTTGCCCCGAGCTCGGGTTTCACTTAGTGAGTGGCCGGTCGTATCACAGCCACTCTCCATTTGAATAAGTCCCATTGTATGATGGGATTTAGCTCTTCGTGCATCGTGATGTTGTATATCGTATTTAATGAATCACAGCTCTGGCTCGAAGAAGTGGCATTTTATTGTTGAAATAAGAAAATGTGGCAAAGTCAGTTGCCTTATTACAAAATTCAAATTTCGAAATACAGAAACAAATTGCTAAATAGAACGAAATAAATAAAGCCTGTCATATGTAATAGCGACGGAGACTTTCGCTGTTCCAAGCCCTCGGCAAATCGAGACCGTCAACGGTCGACAGCTTGAACGTGCCATCTCCGAGCTTTCGTGTAATTACATACGGTCCTCCCCAATTTGGCTTCATGTGTGAAGGAACTGGGTAGATTCTCTTGAGCACGAGGTTGCCGAGTTCAAAGGTTCGAGGTCGAACTTTGGTGTTGTACAGTCGGGCGACCCGGCTTCGATGTGCGGCTGCTCTCAAATCAGCCTCTTCCCGTTTTTCATCCAATAGATCCAAAGATTCAGCCAGGAGTATAGCGTTCGTTTTCGGATCGTAGTAAGTCACGTGATGAGAGAACACTTCTGTCTCGACCGGAATAACAGCCTCTGAGCCATAAGATAGGGAAAACGGAGTGTGTCCGGTCGTGGTTTTGTGGGTCGTTCGATAGGCCCATAGCGCCATAGGAAGTTCATCGACCCACTTGCCCCCAGCCTTCTCCAATCGTTTCTTCAGGATCGATTTTATAACTTTATTGACAGCTTCAACCTGTCCATTCGCTTGGGGGTGTGCGACAGCCGAGAACTTTTTGCGGATATGAAACCGCTGACAGAAATTCTTGAATTCCGCACTCTCGAATTGGGCTCCGTTATCAGTGATGATAGTATGCGGGAGTCCAAATCGACAGATGATGTTTCGAACCACGAAATTTATCACTTTCTTTGTCGTAATGGTTGCAAGGGCTTCGGCCTCAGCCCACTTTGTGAAGTAGTCAACGGCGACGATGGCGTATTTCGCACCGCCTTTTGCTAAAGGTAGAGCGCCGATGATGTCGATGCCCCACATTGCGAATGGCCAGGGACTGACCATTTGGGTTATTTCAGTAGGCGGAGCTCTCGGAATTCGGGCATGTATCTGGCATTTATCGCACTTCCGGGCATAGTTTGCCGCATCTCGGTTCACTGTCGGCCAGTAGTACCCATATCGGAGTATCTTCTTAGCGAGAGCTTGTCCTCCGGTATGATCGCCACACTCTCCTTCGTGCACGTCGTGTAACACTCGTTTGATTTCTTCGTGGGCGATACATCTGAGGAGAGGAACGGAATAACCTCTCCTGTACATGACTCCGTTTTGGATGACAAACCGCGAAGCTTTTCGCTGAATTTGTCTCTTCTCATTTCTAGGTTCAGGCAACGCCCCATTCTCAATGTAATTTCGATACGGAGTCATACAAGATTCTCTACTGGGAGCGGTTTCAAATACAGAGTTCATTTCTACCCGATCGATGCTCGGGGAGGCCAAGGTTTCAACAGGGACAAGTCCCATTTGCTGCGCTTCACCTGTGCTAGCTAACTTTGCCAGTGAATCGGCTTTTTGATTGTGCTTCCGAGGCATATAATAGATGGCATAATAATCAAACCGGTTTAATATTTCCTGAACTCGAGCCAAGTAAGCAGCCAGTTTTCGGTCTCTTGCCTGATATTCTCCTCGTACTTGACATACCACTAACTGTGAATCGCAGTAAATTTCCACAGCGATAATTCTCAAGTCTCTGGCAAGTTTTAAGCCAGTTAGGAGGGCTTCATATTCGGCTTCATTATTAGTTGCACGAAAGTCGAATTTAAGAGCATAACATATGGATCGGCCCTCGGGAGTCTCAAGTACAACCCCAGCGCCTGAACACCGGTCATTTGACGCACTATCAGTATACAGCTTCCAGATGTATTCGGGAGATTTACTGGTCTCGGGCAAGTCTTCTGGAACGGTGAATTCAGCTATGAAATCTGCCAGGACTTGTCCTTGAATGGCTCTCCGCGGAGCGTATGCGATATCAAATTGGCTTAGCTCAATGTTCCACTTGAGTAACCTACCGGACGTCTCAGGCCGCGTGAGGACCTGTCGTAATGGCTGGTCGGTGTATACAGTAAGCGGATGAGCTTGGAAGTAAGGGCGAAGCTTTCTTGAGGCAATGACCAGGCAATAGGCCAGTTTCTCCAGTCTCGGATAATTTCTTTCAGCTCCTGTTAGCCGCTTACTAACATAGTAGACCGGGTTTTGCACTTTGTCTTCTTCCCAGACTAGAGCAGCACTGATCGCATGTTCTGATACTGCCAGGTAGAGATATAGTTGTTCGTGGTCAACCGGTTTTGATAAGATCGGAGGTGTGGAGAGATGTTGAACTAATGATCGGAACGCGCCCTCACACTCCGTGGTCCATTCAAAGTTTCGTTTGCCTTTCCGGATCAGGTCAAAGAAAGGAATGCATTTATCGGTGGACTTTGAAATGAACCTGCTCAATGCTGCGACCTTTCCGTTAAGACTTTGGACTTGCTTTATGGTTCTAGGCGTTTGCAAATTTCTAATAGCCCAGATCTTCTCAGGATTCGCCTCTATTCCTCGAGCGTTGACGATGAACCCAAGGAATTTTCCGGATGCAACGCCAAAGTGACACTTGAGTGGGTTGAGCTTCATTCTGTACTCTCGGAGGATGCCGAACATTGAATTCAAATCTCTGACGAGATCTGTGGAGAATCGGGACTTCACCAGCATGTCATCCACGTAAACCTCCATGGTCTTCCCGATCTGATCAGCGAACATCCGGTTGACTAAGCGTTGGTATGTTGCTCCAGCGTTCTTTAGACCAAACGACATGACTTTGTAACAATAGAGTCCCAGATCGGTCACGAAGCTGGTATGTTCCTGATCAGGTAAATGCATGGGTATTTGGTTGTAGCCGGAATAAGCGTCCATAAAGGATAGTAGTTCATGTCCGACCGTTGAATCCACGAGCTGATCGATTCGCGGAAGTGGGAAGCTATCTTTTGGACATGCCTTGTTTAGGTCAGAGTAATCAACGCAGGTTCTCCACTTCCCGTTTGGTTTCCGAACTAGTACAGGGTTGGATACCCATTCTGGATACAAGGCATCTCGAATGAACCCATTTGATTGTAGTTTATCAACTTCCTCCTTAAGGGCGGCAGATCTCTCTGGATCCATACCGCGCCTTTTCTGCTTTACTGGGACATGTCGTGGATCTATATTCAGGGAGTGACTTGCAATGCTCGGCGAGATTCCGCACATGTCAGAGTGTGTCCAGGCGAAGACGTCGAGATTCGCCCGAAGAAACTCGACCAATTCCTGCTGTGTCTGCTTGTTCAGTTGAGAACCAACTTTCAGCATCTTTGAATCATCATCCTCACTGATTGGGACGTCCACAGTCAGTCCGGCTGGAGAAGCTTGACTCTCCGTAGATTCGTCTTTATCCTCGTTGTCCCTAGGGTCCAGATCTTTCAGGAACTGGTCGTGGTGCCCGGGTCGAGACCCAGGCATCAATTGTCAATTATCAATAGAGCGGACGCAGAGAGATTCCTCTACGCCCTTTCCCTTCTCTTTACGCTGTGCCCCGCGCAGCTCAGCAACATAACAAGCCCTTCCTGTGGCCTGATCTCCTTGAACAACTCCAATCCCATGATCAGTGGGAAATTTCAAAGTCAGACACCATGGGGCGATCGCCGCCCTGAACTCAGCTAGGGCTGGTCGACCCAGAAACGCATTATATGGCGAATCAATTTCTAGCACAACAAATTGTAACATTCGGACCCTCCGGCGTTCTCCAACGCCTAACTCAACTGGGAGTTCAGTTATTCCGATGGGTATCGTGGCACTTCCATTGAAACCGTGGATTCTGGATAAACAGGGTTTCAAATCCTTTGTCTCCATCTTCATTAAGTCGTAAGCCCGTTTAAGCAAGATATTCACAGAGCTTCCACTATCAACCAGGATCCTCTTCATCCAAGCAGGACCTACCTTGGCAGATATGACTAGTGGATCGATAGTAGGGGCTTCGACCTTATCGGCGTCTCGGCTTCTGAACACGATATCATCAGATATTATCTTTTGTTGTTTCGCCGGGGTTCCGTCCTCGCAATTACTACAACATTCGAAGTCCGCATGCCTGATAGAACTAGCATACGACTCCATTTCCCCCCAGCTTCTGTCTGCCGGATGGGGACCACCACTTATTGTGTTGATAACTAATCTCCCGCCCGCACGGGTGGGTTCCTCCTCTCTTTCCTGATTTTGTGAACGATTTTGATTTGAGGGGCCCGCTCCGCCAGACTGCGGCGCCCGTACAAACTGATCTAGCTTCCTCTCTCTAATCAACTTCTCGATGAGGTCCTGTAAGTGCCGACACTCATTGGTATTGTGTCCATAGCTTTCATGGAACCTACAGAATTTCCCTGTCTGAACCTGCCTCTCCGACGATGGCTTCGGAGCAGGCTTCTTATACTGTACAGTGTTACAAGTCTGTAAGTATACGTTTTCCAATGACGTGTTTAGCGGTGTATAACTGTCGAACATCTGAGCTCTACGTCGTGGACCTCGGTTCTCATCTCTCTTCTTATTCTGGCCATTGTTTCCTCTCTGCTGGGTTTGTTTGTTTTGTATATTTAGTTGAACTTTCCCGGAACTCTCACCGGACTGTTTAACTGCTACATTGCTCTGTATTCCCTCAATGCTGGGCCTCGCATCATCCTGCTTCCTAGACTGTTTTGCGTCCTCTTGCCGTAAGAATTGTGCGGCCTTGGAGTAAAAACGGTCCAACGATGCGGGCGGTTTTCCAGCTAGCCAGTTCCCGAATTCAGAATCAGGATCAATTCCCTTGGTCAGAGCCATCAATATTGAATTATCGTTAGGATTGGTGATCTCAACGCATGCCGCGTGGAACCTCTCCAGGTAGCATCTGAGCGTTTCTCCATGAGCTTGAGTGACGCTGGACAGGGTGTTAACGTCTTTCGGCCTAGCAACATGCATACGGAATTGCTCTACAAACCTCTTGGCCAATTGATCGAACGAAGAAATTGATCTAGGTGGTAGGCGTGTAAACCACATTGTCGCGATTCCCCCCAGAGAGATGGGGAAACTTCGACACTTCACTGCATCGTCGGCCCTTGCAGCGCTCATCGACCATTCATATTTCAGAATATGCTGGTTGGGGTCACTATTTCCTTCATACATCGGGAGAGTCGGCATTCTGAATCGCCTAGGGGGTTCAGCATGTAACACTTCGTCTGTGAAAGGGGTATGACTACGGGAAATCCCCCAATCATCATTAGTGAGCCCCTGACTCTCGCGGATCATCTGACGTATCATGGTTGATATATCCGACACGGGAAGGTTCTGAGCTTGATGAGCTAAGGCGTGGTCTGGTTCCACGGTGCGAGTTTGGATCGGGAGCTGTCGACGATCCATATCTCGCCTCCTTGGCTCAGCGTCTTCTGGGACATAAGGTTCAGGAGTATGTCCACGCTGTTGATTGATCGGCTCTGATTGATTTCGGGTATCAACCCTTGTTTCTGCTACGGCGGTTGCGGCGCGGTTATCCGTGGTGTACTGTGGAGCAGTAGTGTACTGTGGGGCAGTACCTCCTCGTGTTGAGGGACCCGTTTGGATGCTGGCCGATGGTCCTACCCTCAGTTGCCCAACAGTTAAGGCGGGCTGATATTCAGCAGCTTGAGCGCGACTCCCCTCTAGCCGAGGACGAGTAGTTCGGTGGTGATAATCAGATGAAGCTGAGCTTTCGGTAGACGCTCTGGAGGCATCATCTCTCCTGGACCTTCTGTGCCCCCGGCGGTTTAGCTGGTTGGTCAGCTCGATATTGGCGCGCAACTGTTCCGCCAACTGCTGACGGCTTTGGGTCAGCTCCTGGAGCAATACTTGAAACTCCTGTCGGGTGACTAGCCCCGTTGAGTCCGAGTGAGTGGTATTGTCTTGATTGGAAGAAGGCGGCTGTGTGGGATTCTGCCTATCTCGGCCTTCTTGCTCTGCAGCGGTAGCGCCAGTTCTTGTGCTGACCATTCTCGGTGGTGGAGTCCTCTCCTAGATTTTGAGCAAATCTGAATAGAATGGAAGGATTCCGGACTGGATATCTGGATCTTCCTCTTGGATTTGTGCAATCCGGTATCGACGGCAGATCCAATGAGCGGGAGAAAAAACTGGTTCTCTCGGTGAAAGCACCAAAGTGTTTGTACCAAAAATGGGCACAACACTCTTCGGGAGTTATTTGAAGAGATAAAATGAAGATTATAAATGTAAAACAGAGGTTATCTAACAAAAACTCCAACAAACAGAAATGTAAAATGCACAGACAAGCGATTTAGAGTGGTTCGGCGTATGGCCTACGTCCACTATGAAGTTTTGATGATTTTATTGATTCTCTTTCAATGATTACAAGCGGTTACAGCAATGAACAGCGGATTACAGTTTAGAATTCGAAATTGACAGCAAAAGTAGGATGCAAATCTCAATCCGGCAGAGTCTCGACGCTTCAGAGAAAAAAGATCCTTTTTTCCGTTGATTCTGGGACTCTATTTATAGGCGTAGGAGGCTCAGATCTCGCCTAAACTTCGGGAGACTTGGTCTGGCACGTGAGGGGACCCACGCGACCGTTTCCAGAAAGTTTCGCCTCGATCTGTGATCGGTACGAATCCATTTCGTATCGATCAAGATGATGTCCAATTGAGTTGAAATTTGGCATGGACATCCTCCAGTGTGCATGCAAGCTTCCCTGAAAATTTCATTGGATTTGGATTAATAGATCACGAGATATCATCGATACGAACTGAGATTCCTCATAGGCTGTCTGGTTCGTCTCCATGAATTCGACTCCATCTGTTCGCTTCGCTGGCTGCACGTGCTCTTGAAGTGAGGTGGCGCGCGCGCTTCGTCTCGATCCGGTCTTTGCGCCGCATTGACTGCTTCGACTCCAGGCATCTCGCCTTGTTTACTTCGATGGACGACACGTCACCCTAGTTGGTTGACCCGTTGGATGTGAACAAGTCATGGGTCGCGGGTTCGAAGCAAGGCTCTCTAGTGGATACGAAGCGTAGCGCCTAGATGGACACGAAGTGTAGCGCCTCGGTGGATACGAAGCGTAGCGTCTCTAGTGGATACGAAGTGTAGCGCCTCGATGGATACGAAGCAGATGTTGGCTGAAGGATACGAAGTGCTTCTATTGCTGATGTGTACGAAGTCCATCGATACGAGCTCGATGGATACGAAGGAAATCGAGTCGAACCTGGGTACCTCGATGGATTCGAAGCTGATTGGTGCGAAGCTTGATGGATTCGAACTAGGGCTTCGGTGATGGATATGAAATTGCCTAGAGTGATGGATACGAAATCATCTAGAGTGATGGATTCGAAATCATCGATCTTCCCTTCAATTTTGAATCATTCATATCTTGGGTGTGTGAACCCGGATTGGCTTGAAGCTTGGGAACGTCAGCTCTCTTCGTTCTACTCTTCTCTAATTGGTCCCTTGGTGTTCTGGCCTTGCCAAAAGGCGGGATAACAAATATTAAATAATTACTATTACATAATTAAGAATCGATTATTAATAATTAATAATTAATAAATAGTACTTAGTTTCAATTAGTAATTATTAATAAAATCTAATAATTAATAATTAAATACATAATTAATAGTTAAACAAATAATTAAACAATAAATCATTAATAAATTAATAATTAATTATTAATTATTAATTAATTAATATTAATAATTAATAATTACTAATTTATAAATTAATAATTACTATTAGATAATAATAGTTAATAAATAATAAATAATTCATAATACATAATTATTATTAATTATTTTGAAATATGAAATAATTAGTAATTAATAATTAATAAATAGTAAATAGTAATTAATTTTTAAATAATTAATATTAAATATTTAATAAGCATTTATTAATAACTAATAATTAGGAATAAATAATTAATAATTCATAATTCATAAGTAATAATTAATAATTAAGAAGTAATATTTAATATTTTATTAAAAAATTTCAAACAATTCATATAATATTTTAATATTAATATTTCAAAAATCATAAAATTAACAAACAACTGCTATATATATTATTTAACTTACCATATTAAATAACTTTCAAAAAAATAGTTGGTCGATGGAATTATTAATTCACTTCCCTCCATATCGAAATTTTTTCCTCCATATATATCTTTCAAAACAATTATTAAAATAAATAATTTTGAAAACAATTGGAAAATTCCCTCCGTGGACCCTAATTTTAAAACTTCCCTCCATGCACAGTTATTTTATATCAACTCTACATCACATTTGGCTAATTACATCGCCTCCTCCAGATCCAAACACATAACATTTCATGTTCCTCCCTGCCAAATTCGTGACCAATCTTCAAATCCACCATCTACCTCTTCAAATCCAAATACGTCACCCCATCAATCGCCAAATACATCAGACCTAAATCTCCTAAAATCGCATCAGATCTAAGTCGCCAAATTCGCATCTCCTCTTCCAACCGAATTCGCATCACCTCTTCTACCCGATTTGGCACCAGATCCAAATCGCTGAACTCGAATTTTAACACCACTGCCAACCAAACTCGCTTCGCCTGAAATCTCACTTTGACGCCTCAATTCTTCTTGCTTTATCCGAAAACTCACTTCGCTCGAAAGCTCGTTGAACCGCCAACCACCGCTATGTTGACGTCGCGTGATACAGTTGTCGATGAAGAGATGATGCAGTTGAACAGTGCCCCGAGTGCAGGTATCTCCTTTATATCGATTTGATTGCTTGTGCTGCTACCGAAGTTGAAAAGATAAACGAACTTGCTGGCGTGTAGTGATGTAGTCGATGATGGAAGTAGTCACAAATGGATACGGGTTACTTTAGGAGGTGCCTGCCTTTGTTGTGGTCATGCTGGAGATTGTATAACTCTGGCAGCCTTCCGACTTTGTGATTTGTTGAAGTGGTAAAGTAATGGACAGAGGAGATATGAGAGTGATGATCTAATGATGATGTGAGGTAGTGAGCAATCTACAATTTGGTGATTTGGTTGTGACAAGTCGAGTGTCGAGATTTGCTTGGTGATGCTTGATGCCAGATTCTGACGGGTCGTGGTTTTGAGTTTGGAGTTGATAAGAGATGTAAATCGATTGTGTCGATGATATCTATATATGTCAATCGAGCGGGTACTTTGTTGATTTGTTGTTTCACGTGATTAAGATCTGTTGCAAATGTCCTCGAACTGATAGTGTTGAATATTATTTTGTGGTTTGAAGGGTTTGAGAAAATTTGGTATAATTGAATATGAGATTTTACGATCGGATTTTGTGAAATTCTAGCATGAGCATTACACGACAATGGGCATGCAGTTCTTATAAATCACAGAACATTTGGTAAAGGAAAGATTCAGGTACTGTTTACTGATTTTTCATGTTGAATAAAGCCAAGTTATGCATACAATTTTAAACTGTTTATGCTATGATCACTCATCTCTCCTATAAGATTTGAATGTGTTCGACATAAGTTTATGTCCAATTACTTAATTGAAAAATGAAACTCATCCAGCTTCAGTTATCAAACAATTTACTTGAGGATGTTTTTATAACATTGTCTGTATTAATTTATTTGACAGAGTGTGAAAGAGCTTCATGATGGTTCAGATTTATTCATCACCGTGGCAAAATATTTACCACATGCACTGTATGACATTGATCAAGTAGACATTGCGCCAGACATACAATGCACGCCTGATATGTTAAATCTATCGAAACCATCATCAACACAATCGGAAGAGAAAGGTTCAGCCACTTCTTTAGAATCATATTCATGTATTATGATGCGGAGCATAAACTAGAGATTCAGAAATCAAAGGGGACTGCATCTTGAAAATCATTATGTATATGTACTATTTACTTACTACACTAGTATAAATTGTCTAATCGCAAAATGTATTATATGTATATAAGAATTTTGGGTTGTTGTTTTAAAGAATGGAATAAATACAAGATTTTTCTTCCATGATGTTGTTAAATGTATATGCTTCACCGATGAATTGTACCTATTTTTTAATTTTGCACTTATTTTGCAATATACGAAAACAGTTGCAGTTATGGAATATTACAACCGTCAATGCCAGCTGTAATATTATTTACTAGAACTCTCATTAAAAGTTGCAGTATCATGTTTTTTGGAGAGATGTTGCAAATTTACAACGGGCAATTATAGTTGTAAAAGACTATGTTGTAATGGGTTCAAACAGTTGTAAAAAAGATTTATTACAACGGGCCTTTACAACTGTCAATGCCAGTTGTAAAATTTCATAGGTCTATTACAACTTTGCATATTACCATAGTTGCAAGTCCGTTGTTAAACAACTATTATAACTGGCATTGCCAGTTGTAAATTGATTATTTTGTTGTAGTGGGTGCATGGTAATGAAGAAGAATCACTATAAGAAAAATGCTACTATAATTTTTCATATTAGTACCGTGTTTGGACCGAAAAGGGTTTTTAGGTTGAGGGAAGAAGTTTAAGAAAAATTTAGTCACAACAAGTTTACCTTTTAGGTTGAAGGATACTTTTTAGTGTAAATCGCAGAATGATAGTTGCAACTATCATTTTCTGTTCACACCAAAAAGTATCATTCAGATTAAAAAAAACTTGTTGTACCTGAGATTAATTTTTTTTGCAACTTACCTAATTTTTTGTACAAAAAATATGTGTGCAACATAAAAAATTCTATACAAAATACTGTTAGAAATTGAAATATTTTGTGGCGTTTATTGATCGTTACGAAAATTCTTACCGTCTACATTAGGAAGTCATATTGCAATATAAAAAGAATGCCATGATAATTTTTTGCTAATAGAAAATAAACGCTAAAAATCGTATTGTTGTAGCGTAAGAAAACATTACAATATGTTAAACTCTTGGAGCGTTTAACAAAACACTATAAAAAGTTCTGTATATTTAGGAGCATGTCGTATTGCATTGTTTTCTTAAACACTGCTACAAGTTATAATATTGTTTTTTTGGAAGTTACCAAATCCCTTTTTTGGTATAGTAGTAATTATAAGAGGACAAACCCCTTTAATAACACCTCAGATATAGCATACGCCTTTGTTATCTCATAATCCTGGTAGACCCGAACAAAATAAGATAAGAGCAAAGTGTGTTGCTTTGCTAAACTTTTGTACGCTAATATATTTATTTTATTCAAATGGAGAATGCAATACCTAATACGTCTAAGCAATAAAAATGATTAATCTTATTGGATGCTCGTGTATATGTTTTTCTCTCCTTCTTTTATTGTATTATCTTATAGTTGAAATTTTTATAAATTATCTCCTACTTTACCACTAGCAGGGCTACCATCATTTTGCATATATGATCTATTTCTCTTCTCTTTATGAAGATATGAGAAGGCTAAGGATTTTGAGAGAAGCGATGGTTGCAAGGTTGTTAAGTAGTGATAACAATGAGTTAAGAGAGAGAACTGAAAATTTCAATGAAAACTACGCTTATACCAATGAAGAGATTGAATCCGTATATGAGAGGTTCAAAATAAGCATGGATAATACTGAAAATTGAGGATAAGGAAATAATGATTTGAAGAGTTACCTGCCCATAATGAAAAGTTGAATAAGAGAACAAAGAACATGTTAGGTTATGTTGGCCTTATTAAGGACAACAATTTCTTGTGTTATCGACTCCATGAAAGTAGGGTCAAAAACACAAACTTAACAAAGAAGTTTCCAGGCCAAAATGAATTATATGCAAATCCTATAATGAAGTGTAGAAGGCTCAAAAAGGTAATGAAGTGCTCTTCTTAAATTTGGCAAAATGATGCTACATAGACAAAGAAGAGAACCGATTGTAACGATACGTAATTTTTGATAATTAAAATATTAAATTAAATAAGATCTTTGAAATTTAATATTGGAAGAAATTAAATTTTATGATTTATTAATGAGAAAAATAAGTAGAATATGATTTAATTTGAATGTTATTGACAATTATTTTAATGTAATTTCAATCAATTTAAATAATTGTAAAGTTAATTTGGTTATAATTGTTAATAAGAAATAAATAATTGTTAGAATCAATTGTTAAAATTTATTGTAATTAAATATTGCTGTTAATATGATTTAAGATGATAACGGTAGAATAAGAATGTAATAAAATGTAAACTAATGTTACTTATATTCATAGGGTAATAGTTGATTCAATAATAAGAGTGTAAATCGAAATAAAAGAATTTAATTGAAATTAAAATATAATTAATTGGGATTTTATTACAGTTGTAATTTGACGCTGAAATTAATGTAATGTTTAAACCTTGAAATTTACAAGGAAAGAATTATTTTTAATAGATTATAAATTTCTATGTAAATCAAGAATGATAAAATTGTTAACTTTTAAAATTGAATTTAAAAGGTGATTAAATTAATTTAATAATAATTTATATAATTAACTTGAAAATAGTCATTTTGGCCACTGTCTCGGATTTCGACGAAACTAGTTTCATTGAATCCGTAACAGTGAATTATTGTAGGATTTCAAGTTTCGTAGCGATCGGACTTATCGTTCGATCGTGCGAGCTCGAAACGCGTAGGAATCGATTAGTAGAAATTAAATGAATATAATCTGATTTTGAAAGCTAACTTCTGTATATGTAACGACTCAGAATTTCTGTCATTTGAAATTCGTATATTTAATTGATTTTAAATATTAACAAGTAAGATTTGTAAGTCGAATAAATTTAATTTCGAATATAGTAATTTAATTGGATAATTAAATCGATAATTTAATATTTGAAATTCCAGAAATAATTGGAAATTGGTTTTAATGTGATTAAAAATGATTTATAAAGTTATATTAAATCATATTGGAGTTAGAATGATGTAATAGAACTTTTAAAATCGAATGAAAAGTTAAATTGTGAAAATTGAATATTTTAATATTTAATTGACTAGTGAAAATAGTTATTTTTCAAACAGTCTCGGATTTCGACGAAACCAGTTTCATCGGATCTGTAATGTGAAATTATTGTAAAGTTTCAAATTTCGTGTCAATCGGATGTACGGTTTGTCCGGGGCAAGCCAAAACGCATAGAAATCGTTTTTATCGATTTAATTTAAATTTGATCGTTTAATTCCGTAACTCGCACATATGACCGAATTAGCTCCCGAAACACGTTCCATTGTGTTCGGAACGTGGGTAAAACCTTAGAAACGCCAGCTGGCACGCTTCGTTTGGTGTTCGGAAAATTTTCGATGAATAGTGTTTTGAAGAATTTTCTATATAAGGCTCTCTATTTCTTCATTTTGCAAACAAACCCTAGAAGCTAGGTCTGGCCGCCACTTTTGTTTTCTATGGCCAGAAATCATCTTCGTTCTTCCTCAATTCTCTCTTGATCCGTCGACTTTCAGCACAAACTTTCAACTACAATATCGTAGAGAGCATCAAGATCTCTCTATCCAACGGTTGTGATCAAGAATGGAGCTACGGATTGATGGCAAACTGAGCTTGAACGTCTGGCATACTTTCACTTTTTTCGAGGCGTGGGAGGCACCGAGTGGGGTCGGCTTATGGGCGTTGGTGAGGGGGAGCGGGGTGCGTGGAATGGCGGTCCCTGATCAACTTTTCGACGTTTGTGGTGGCCGCGTTTGGTAACCCTAGAAGGCGGCTCGATGGGTTCATCTTGCGTGATAAATTGCCTAGGTCGTTCACGAGGAAGAAGAAAGCAACACGCGTGGCCAGATGATGAAGCACGAAAATGAACGGCCAGATTGTATTTGGGGTATAAAAACAAAATAAAAAGTGAAAATTTTATTATATAATAATTCGTACAATGTTTAAAATGCCATAACTTGTTCATACGAGGTTGGATTTGACGAAACGAATTGCGTCGGGTTCGTTTTGACGATCACTACGCAATGGATCTGGATTGGAGTCATTTGGAGCTAGCGATAATTTTGAGTAAAATTAAACGTGCGTTTAATTTTATTCGAAACGAAATACTGCAACCGTTATTAAAAGCAAGGTGAGAACTCCTCACTCAATCGAATTGTGTTCGATTAAAATTTTAAATAGTTAGATTTAAAATTGCTTGATTGTGTGAATTGAATGATGGTTGTTATCTATTATGTAGAAATAGACCATATACGACGCATATTAAGCGGATGTTATTTATTAAAAACATATACTGCGAATATTCCACGGTGAAGTGGAATTGGTATTATATATGTATTTGGAGTTAATTTCCCGCATTATATAGCGGATGAGACCCTATTGCGCCGCATAATAGCGGATAGTATTTTATAAATCCCATATACCGCGATATTTCACTTTGAAGTGGAATTGGTATTGTTCTAACATCTGTGGATGTAGGGAAATAGGTTGGAGGGATCCAACTGGATTCCTCAAACATTTGAAATTGTTTCAATGTTGTGTGTTGATTTATTTATAATCACCGTGTGATTATATTTGTGGATTGGAATTGTTGAAGGCTATAATTTAGCCGAATATATTTTTGGTATCGTTAGATACCAAAAATAAATAAAATTTGGATTTTCGAAATTCAAGTTGAAAATTTATCGAAAAATTTATTTTTGAGAATTGGATAAATTTAAAAGGAGTTTTAAAAAGATAAAAGTTCATTTTTGGACTATATTGATTTAAATTCCAATTTTGGGAAAAAGGCTTAATAAATGGATTTCGAAAATATTATTTATAAGTTGAAGAATTTATTTAAAATGGAATTTTAAATAGATTTGAAGAGATAAAGGAATTTATTTTAAAAAGGAAATGATTTTTTAAATTCATTGGAAATTTATAAGGATATGTGATGCCTTGTGATATATCATGATTTGTGTTGTGATCTGTAATTTGTTTATCTGTGATATATATATATCTGTGATCTGTGAATGAAAGATAAGCGTTATAGTTTATACCGCTTATCAATTATATTGTTATATTTGATCTGTGATGATTGAATGTTGTTGCACTATTGTGTTGAACCCGTGGACTACACAATACACACACAAATATGGATTTCACGTGGAAATCGGTTAAGCCATAGATGATTTAAATTTGATGTTTTTGAAATTGAAATTTTAATTTCAATTGATTTTGAAAGTGGAAATTTGGGTTTAAAGTGAAAAGCTTTTGAAATAGAATTTCAAAGATAAAACTTATTTTCGAATAACTTGATTAAGTTTTGGAATTTAAATAATTTGATTTAAATTTGAATTCAAGTTTGAAATTGAATTCTATGATTTGAAACTAGGGATTAAAGATGCTGTACAAGTTATATATGGGTTAAACCATTTTAAAGGTATTGATTTGGGAATTTGAATTTAATTCAAGGGTTTTAACTCGTGTAAATATAACTGGATTTTTCCGAAACGAAAACTACTTGTTTTCAAATAATAATAGCTTTCATTTTAAGAAAGGATTTCCAAATTGTGTTGAAAGGTTTCAAGTTTGAAATGGAATTGAAATGTTTTGAAAGCTATGAAATGAGTCTTTGATTCAAAGACCGGATGAGTTAATCCAACTTGAAATAGAATTGTTTTGAAAGGCTATGAATGAATCTTTGGAAACCAGTTTTGAAAGCTATAAGTTAAATCTTGACTTAAAGATTTAACGAATTAATCCAATTGAAATGGAAATTGTTTTGAAATCCATGAATGGATCTTTGTGAATGGGGTGAACTTTGTGAATTGAATCTTTTTGTTTAAAAGATTAAAAGTGTGGGAATTGTTTAAACCATTGAAGGTTTTTGAAATGATTCTTTTTGTTTAAAAGATTGGAAATGGTAATTTGTTTTAACCATTCGAATGAAAAAATTTGGGCTTTAAGTTGTGATTTAACTGGGACCCCAGTATCCATATGATTTCTAATATTGCTCTCATTATTCGGTTTAGCCGGGGGAGGACCTTTGTGTCATATAACCCATTCCGAACAGTGATACGTCGTGAATTGATAACATTTGAAGACCGGTGTGAAGACCGGGTATTTTCGAAAATGAAAGGACAACCTGTCGAATGTCTCTGCACCGATTTGCTCTGGTATAGAGATTTATATCACTCTTCTTGTGATGGGAAGTCCGATCGGGATTGTGAATACCCGGATTGCAAGGGCTTCTTTGGAAGTGCCTTCGGTTCTGTTCGATCCCGGAACAGACTTGTATGGTTGTATGTCTAACGTTACACTTTGAGATGTAAAGCTGGTTTCTATCAAATACATTTCTGTTGGTGGCGGAGAATTTATTCTCTTAGCTTAACACCCTTCTTTGAGACCTACGAGCTTAGAGGTTATGTAGTTGATGGTTACTAGTGATACATTCCCAATTTGGTAATGTGGCATACGAAGTGCTGTTGATCATTAGTTGATCAAAGCGTGGCTTTGTGAAAAAGCGTGGCTTTGTGAAAAAGCGTGGCTTTGTGGACAAGACTTCGTCGAGCCTCACAACCCGGTAATGGTCGAAACAGGAATGTTGCGGCAAGGTTGTTAGGGGTCGCGTCCCTAGGGTATGTCATTTCTTTCTGGATAAAAGGTGATATCATGGTATAGAGCCCAGATATTTTACCTATGTTGATGCTGCAAATTTATTATACTTTGTGGTTGTTGCTTTGTGGTTGAGGATCCTCGGATAAAGGTCGATAACGACCGGGGGATGGCATAGCTCGTGTGTTAGCTACCTAGTTACAGCTATACAGCGTGAGGTAGCGTCGGCCTTGTTTTAGCAGAGATCCGGTTAGGTTCTCGGGGACGTCCTTTCAGAGGCGTTCCATTTCGGTGTAAGAAAGTTCCTTTGCCTGACCATTTGTTGGAAATCCAAAGAAACAATACGAACCTTGTACGGTTTTAGTTGTAGAACCTGCCATTTATTTATGGTGGTCACCACTGTTTAGATGGTAGCTATAGTAGGCATACAATAATGGTTGTATGTTGGCTAAGATTAATATTATACTTTCAAAATGTTTTTCTGCACTATGCACTAATAATAATAATCCAATGATTTTGCGTAGTAAGCATGTTTGACTATCATAAGAAGAAATCTCCTCCAATTCTGCGTTTGCATTGTGTGTGTGGCGGGAGGTCTTATGGTAGTTTCATTTTCCAAAAAGCATTGCGAATGTCTTTTACTTCCTTTGTTGTTGTTTTAATGATAAATAACTGTTTTAGTTCCCACACTAGTCCCATGACTGACCTGGAGTTTATTGTTCCTTTCCTAAACTCTAGGTGCCCACCAATTTCCACACGGGCAGTCTAGAGTCAGGTTATCAGGTCATTCTGGATTCAGGAGATGCTGTGAAGCTCAAGTGGCGAGCTGGATGGTGAGACGTATCACTTGTATATGATATTATTTATTCCGCTGTGTATTCTGTATGAGGACAAGTTTATATAACTGTCCAGTGTTGTATATTGTTGTTGTAAACTCTGATGATGATGTAATGTATAAAAATATATAGTTCTTTGATTTAAAGATTATTCATTTATCTATTATATGTTGTTCCGCTGTGATATGTGAGATTCTGATATTATTTCTATTGTTTCTTCTTTCTTTTTCTTCTGTCTTCTTCTACCTCTTCTTTTTAAGCATAACAATTCGGTTTTTCGGCATTCGATTGCTCGGCAGTTGATAGAGTGGACGTATTAAAGTCGATTTTCGAAAGTCGAAAATCCCGAAACGTTACATGTGGTATCAGAGCATATGGTTAAGCGATAACCTTGGCTCTGTTGGGTGTTACTCATTAGAGATAGAGTCAGTAGTACTCTAGAATGAGTGTGAGTGTAATAATAGATACGAGTGCGTATTTGTTAGTGAATATGAAATTGTTTTGTATTGTGTTGACTTATCGGTTGATTGGTTATAGATTCTGGTCGGTGCAGTCTAGCTAACTGTAATCGATAGGGGTTTCTAAACTCTTAAACAAGATGAACCGACACAGTATCATTTTAAATTGGGTAAATGAAATAATTTTACCTCGATTATTTTGTATATAAAGGAAATAATTTTTTAGAAATTATTAAAGTGTATATAAAATAAATTGGTTGGTTGTTGAAAATGAGAATATATATGAGTTAATAAAAGTTGTTTGAATAATCTAAATGAAAACAACAATTGTAAAAGAATGAAGTATATAAGCAAATGAATTATTAAGTATGGAATTATAACTAAGATGATTTACAATTGTGAAATAATCTTGCATAAGTAAAGTAAAATAGTGAAATTATATGAGAAAAAGATTTATAAATGTGATTTATAAATAAAAGGAAAATTTTGAAAGAATATTAAGCACTGAATTCACTATTGTTGCTGGGAAATAATAAGGGTGATGACTGCAGCATCATCAGTATCATTTTCGAGTTTCTGTGTGATGGATTTGCTACCATAGTAAATTGAAAATTTTAAGTTTTGTTGTGATAAACAAATTTGAAATTAAAATCCAAATTGTAATTGATGAATATAAGTAAAACGAGTTTTAGACTTATAATATGAAATTAAGATTTTAGCTTTGGTAAAGTTGAAATGAAATTGAGTTAGCATAACCAAATATATGATGTGAATTTAACTAAAGGAAAGTTAAATAAATTGAATTGGATTTATAAGTGGAAATTTAAGTTAAGTTAAACAAATAATGTTTAATTGGAATATAACTTAAGTGATGTTAAATGAAGTTGATTTTGTTGTCGAAGTAAAAATAATGAAGTGATGAATGTGAACTTGAGTTATATAAATGAAATTCAACTTTATTTGTAAAATGAATTAGCAATTGAATTAATGAATGGATTGAATGTTAATCAATCGAATGTAAATGAATTAATATGGAATAATGAATGTAAGTGTTAATTCATTAAAGCTAATTGAAAGTGTTGAACCAAATTGAATGTAAATTTAATAATTTGGTTATGTTGGTTATGATTTGATTGTTATATGATTGTTGGTTGATTGTATATAATTCATTAAGTGTTAATGAAATTGAATTAGCGAAATTGAAAGTTATGTAATTGGATTTAAATTGAAAGTGAACTAATATGAATGTAAATTAGTGAATGTGGACTAATTGGAAATGAATACATGAATGGTTTGAAAATTTTGTTGAAAGCATTCGAATTCGTTTTGAAACCATATAAATTGCTTATGGGAATTATTTGATTGCATTGCTTATGGAAACTTTGTGTTTGTTATTGAAAATTTATGAAATGTAAATGAATTTCCTATATATGTCACTTACATGTTTAAATTAAGTAAGTACAGGTGCCGTGGTTATCGTTCGGTTGGATTTGGTTGCGCTAAAATGCTTAATAAATAACTGCTTTGCTTAAAAATGCTAAAAAGGTACGCCTACGCAATAAAAATAGGAAATATGAACTGTTTTTCTGCTTTTCCGAGCAGGTAGGTCGATGTATATATATTTATGTCTATTGTGATCCTACTATGATCTAACCGTGCAAAGGAGGCTATGGCGGATTTTTCTGAAAATTTAAGGCGTTAGAAAATTTTGAAAAATTTTGGAAATTTTTTGTTAACGGAAAGTCAATTTCCAAATTGTAATAAAATATGGGAATTGAACTAGAAAATGGAAACCATTGTTTTGGTTGAAGTTAAAGGTTTTGGAAAAGGTGAATATAAAATTTTCACTAAGTGGATTTTTGAAAAGTTAATGAATTTGGGCATTTTTCTTACTTTGCAATTTCAAGGACGAAATTCTTTTAAGGGGGGAAGTTTGTAACGACCTAGAATTTCTGTCATTTGAAATTCATATATTTAATTGATTTTAAATATTAACGAGTAAGATTTGTAAGTCGAATAAATTTAATTTCGAATATAGTGATTTAATTGGATAATTAAATCGATAATTTAATATTTGAAATTCCAGAAATAATTGGAAATTGGGTTTAATGTGATTAAAAATGATTTATAAAGTTATATTAAATCATATTGGAGTTAGAATGATGTAATAGAACTTTTAAAATCGAATTAAAAGTTAAATTGTGAAAATTGAATATTTTAATATTTAATTGACTAGTGAAAATAGTCATTTTCAAAAAGTTTCAGATTTTGACGAAACCTATTTCATCGGATCCGTAATGTGAAATTATTGTAAGGTTTCAAATTTCGTATCAATCGGATGTACGGTTTGTCCGGGGCAAGCCAAAACGCATAGAAATCGTTTTAATCGATTTAATTTAAATTTGATCGTTTAATTCTGTAACTCGCACATATGACCGAATTAGCTTCCAAAACACATTCCATTGTGTTCGGAACGTGGGTAAAACCTTAGAAACACCAGCCGGCACGCTTCGTTTGGAGTTCGGAAAATTTTCGATGAATAGTGTTTTGGAGAATTTTCTATATAAGGCCCTCTATTTCTTCATTTTGCAAACAAACCCTAGAAGCTAGATCTGGCCGCCACTTTTGTTTTCTATGGCCAGAAATCATCTTCATTCTTCCTCAATTCTCTCTCGATCCATCGACTTTCAGCACAAACTTTCAACTACAATATCGTAGAGAGCATCAAGATCTCTCTATCCAACGGCTGTGATCAAGAATGGAGCTAAGGATTGATGGCAAACTGAGCTTGAACGTCCGGCATACATTCACATTTTTTGAGGCGTGGGAGGCACCGAGTGGGGTCGGCCTCTGGGCGTTGGTGAGGGGGAGCGGGGCGCGTGGAATGGCGGTCCCTGATCAACTTTTCGACGTTGGTGGTGGCCGCGTTTGGTAACTCTAGAAGGCGGCTCGATGGGTTCATCTTGCGTGATAAATTGCCTGGGTCGTTCACGAGGAAGAAGAAAGCAAAACGCGTGGCCAGATGATGAAGCACGAAAATGAACGGCCAGATTGTATTTAGGGTATAAAAACAAAATAAAAAGTGAAAATTTTATTATATAATAATTCGTACAATGTTTAAAATGCCATAACTTGTTCATACGAGGTTGGATTTTAACGAAACGAATTGCGTCGGGTTTGTTTTGATGAGCACTACGCAATGGAGCTAGTTTGGAGTCATTTGGAGCTAGCAATAATTTTTAGTAAAATTAAACGTGCGTTTAATTTTATTCGAAACGAAATATTGCAACCATTATTGAAAGCAAGGTGAGAACTCCTCACTCAATCGAATTGCGTTCGATTTAAATTTTCAATAGTTAGATTTAAAATTGCTTGATTGTGTGAATTGAATCATGGTTGTTATCTATTGTGTTGAAATAGACCCTATACGCCGCATATTAAGCGGAGGTTATTTATTAAAAACATATACCGTGAATATTCCACCGTGAAGTGGAATTGGTATTATATATGTATTTGGAGTTGATTTCCCGCATTATATAGCGGATGAGACCCTATTGCACCGCATAATAGCGGATAGTATTTTATAAATCCCATATACCGCGATATTTCACTTTGAAGTGGAATTAGTATTGTGCTAACATCTGTGGATGCAGAGAAACGGGTTGGAGGGATCCAACTGGATTCCTCAAACATTTGAAATTGTTTCAATGTTGTGTGTTGATTTATTTATAATCGTCGTGTGATTATATTTGTGGATTGGAATTGTTGAAGGCTATAATTTAGCCGAATATATTTTGTTGAGTCAAGATTTTTATATAGTTTTGATTTCTGACAAAGGGATAAACCGTGATCGTCAAAAAGAAATCATTCATTGAGACACAACGAGCTTCATACATTAGAGGTGGATTATTTGTTATGTTGGTAATATTAGTTATGTTAAAATCTATCCTCAAAATAATCATGCATCTCAAAAGAATCGATGTATAAACGTTTTGGATGACAGCGCACATTCACTGTGCAATTTAACAGCGACCGGTCGACCGGTCCAAAACCAGGCGGTCGACCGTTCCTGTATAAATTGCACAATAAACGTGCACACATGCACATAACGTCTATATATTTGAAATTTTCGTCTACTGGTCATTTTTGACCTGTCGACCGTTTTTAAACAGAAAGTAACCTTTCCCAAAAGACACTTCTTTCTTCAATGGTTGCTTCTCTTTCCTTTCATCAATGATCACATCTGTTAATGGCTACTCTTCACAAAGAGTTACAACCATTTATTCTCTATATAAACATATCTAAATCATTGATTGAAATACAACAATTCTTTGCTTTAAAATTCTGATCTTAATTTCTAAATACTCTTGCATTCAAAAAGCTTTCTACTTCAAAATTGCTTATTGAATCATTGAAATTATTTCATATCTTTTGATTCAAATAAGTAATATACTTCCTTCAATCTTCACAAACATCATTCACATATTTTGAGGATAAGATTATAGGAAGGGTGTACTACAAGTGACAAATCAGTGTTGTTAAGAGCACAAGTTGTCAACGACAATTGTATTTATTTTTGTTGAAGTCCTCGGTGTTGTAAGAGGCACGAAATCCCGTTCGGCTGTTCGGGTGTTATAAACCTGTTCCTCCGGGTGAAGCGAGGTAGTTGGTAGTGAAATCCAGATAGAAGTCTGGGACTGGACGTAGGACGGGAGGTCCGAACCAGTATAAAAATCCCTGGTGTGATTTTACTGTTTACTGCATTTACTATTTTATATCTGTGAATTGCTATATAGTTAGTTTATTGAATATTTACTTATATAGCAATTGTAAATAACTTTCCGCATATATTAGTCCATATTACACGATCCGTAATCAGTGTGCACAAGCATACACATTTTCATTTGGTATCAGAGCAGGACATCATATAACCGTAACACCGTTATTTGATATATTCTTGTAATATGGCAAATAACGCAAGCACTAGCTCTAGCACTTACACGGAAGGTCAATCAACACAAAGACCTCCATTCTTTAATGGTCTCAACTATAGCTATTGGGCTACACGTATGTCATTTTTCATGCAATCAAATAGCTATGATGCTTGGAATGCTACTCAAAAAGAAATAGTAAATCCAACAACTGAATATTCAGAATGGACAACGGCTGAGAAAACAGCAGCAGCTGTAAATGCAAAGGCAATAAATATGTTGTTTTGTGCATTAGACCAAAATGAATATAACCGTGTTAGTATCTGCACTACTGCATATCAAATTTGGCAAACGCTGAAAACCACTCATGAAGGTACTAACAAGGTTAAACAAGCCAAAATAGCCATGCTGAAGAGTCAGTTTCAAAATTTCAAAATGAAACCGAATGAGACAATCAATGATATGTATTCAAGGTTTCAAACTATTCATCATGCACTTATCGGACTAGGACAAAAATATTCAGATTTTGATGTTGTGTCAACAGTCCTACATTCTCTGACTAGTGAATGGGAAGGAAAAGTATTAGCAATTGAAGAAGCTAATGACCTTTCCATCATGAAGCCAGATGAATTGATAGGAAATTTAATGTCCTATGAAGCAAATTTGCAGGCTAGAAAAGAACAGAAAGAAGAAAAGAAAAATGTAGCATTTCATGCTGAGAAAGATGAAAATGAATCAGATTCTGAAGATGAAGATTTAGCATTCATTGCAAAAGGATTCAAAAAATTCCTAAAATATCGAAAAGCCAGTCGTTACAACAAAAGGAAACCTGGATCAAACAAACCATCTTCATCAACTATAGAATGTTTCAACTGTCACAAAAAGGGGCACATGCAGAAGGATTGTCCAGAACAGAAGAAGAAGTCAGAAAATGATAAATTCAAACATAAGAAGGACAAGTCAAAGAAACGAGCCTTCTCAGTAACATGGGATGATTCAGACTCATCCTCATCTGAAAGTGAAAGTGATCAGGAAAATGAACAAGCTAATGTTTGTTTTATGGCAACAGAAGATGAGGTACAAATTCCTACATTTGATGAATTACTTGATATAAATTCTGAGTTGATAGTCAAATATAAAGACATAAAACGTCAATTAAAAGTAGCCAAAGCAGATTTGAGTAGAGCAGAGTTTGAACGAGATATGTTAAAAGACGAGAAGAAAATATTAGAAGAAGAACTTGAAAAACTTCAAGAATCATCATCTAATGTTGACTCTCAATTATCTCTTTTGAGTCAAGAAATTGAAACTCAAAAAGAGAAAAATGATGCTCTCGCTACTGAAAATCATGAGCTTAAGGCAAAAGTCAAAAATCTGGACCTAGAAAAGGCGAGCTTACAAACTAAGTTAGATGACATAACTCAAAATGTTTCTAACTTTAACAAAGGTCGAGAAAATTTGACAAAAATCATTGAAAGTTCACAATCTGTTTCAAATAAACAAGGTTTGGGATATAGGAAACCAGAAACCAAGAAACATCTTGGTAATGGAAGGAAAAAGAAAGTACAAAAGACTGGAGCTAAGAAAAATCTTAGTTTATTATATTCCAAACCAAAACCAGTTGTGAAATTTCAGAAGAAAAATGTCAAGACTATCAAAATATGGGTTCCTAAAACAAATAACAATTTGATTAGGAATAAATATATTCAGAATTTCATGAATACTGTACATCTTAATACTAATTATATATATAAAGGGGATACCGGACCCGTATGGGTTTGGACTCCTAAGACCTAACTCTTAGGACCCCATAAAAAGTGGGTACCATGGACTTAATTTTATTTTCTGCAGGTCCCACTTAAGAAAAGAGGAAAGTGGATATTGGACAGTGGTTGCTCGAAGCACATGACTGGAGACAAGAGCTTACTAACAAATATTACATACTCAGATGGTGGCTCCGTCACTTTTGGAGATAATTCAAAAGGCTATATCATCGGCAAAGGCGATGTGAGCAATTGCGGTACATCTAACTTACCTCTTATTACAAATGTCATGCTAGTTAGAAATTTAAAACACAATTTACTTAGTATCAGTCAATTATGTGACAAGGGTTTTACAATTTCTTTTTCAAACAATAAGTGTAGTATTCTAGATAAAGATCATAATTTAATTTTCGAAGGTTATAGAGACAGAAATATATATATTCTGAATATGAATATTAATCATAACTCAGATATGTGTCTTATAGCTAATGATAATGATCCATGGCTATGGCACAAACGCTTCTGTCATATAAACTTCAGAACTATTGACAAGCTAGCCAAAAACAATCTTGTTAAAGGATTACCCAAAATGAGTTTTAAGGTTAACAATATCTGTGATGCATGTCAATTAGGAAAATTAACCAAATCATCTTTTAAATCCAAGAAAGTCATATCAACACTACAACCACTTGAGTTACTACATATGGATTTATTCGGACCAACACAAGTTCAGTCGATAAATCATAATCGATATGTATTTGTAATAGTTGATGACTATTCTCGGTATACATGGTCTATTTTCCTGAAAAACAAGAGTGACACTTTTGAACATTTTAAATCTTTCGTCAAAAGAATTCAAAAATCGAAAGGGCTAAAAGTTAAAAACATAAGGAGTGATCATGGTGGTGAATTCGAAAATAACGAATTTGAACATTTTTGTACAAAGAAAGGTATTAACCACAATTTTTCGTTTCCTAGAACTCCACAACAAAACGGAGTTGTAGAACGAAAAAATCGAACATTACAAGAATGTGCAAGAACGTTATTAAATGGATCTACTTTACCAAAACATTTCTGGGCAGAAGCCGTAGCCACTGCGTGTTATGTTTTGAATCGTGTGTCCATTCGACCACTCACCAAGAATACATCTTATGAATTATTTAACGAAAGGAAGCCAAATATATCTTACTTCAAAGTATTTGGTTCAAAATGTTTCATTTTAAATACGAAAGACCAACTCGGGAAGTTTGATCCGAAAGCTGATGAAGGTATATTTGTCGGTTATTCGGAAAGAAGCAAGGCATATCGTATTTTTAATAAACGAACCAAAACTATTGAGGAATCTCTTCATGTTTCCTTCGATGAAATCTTTCAGCCCTCTCAACCAAAATCTGATAATGACGAAACTATACTTTCTGACACTCCTATCATCACAAATTATGACTCTGACTCTGAAAATATTGTTGAAAATACTTCTCAACAACATCCAGCTTGTGAAATACGTTCCCCTCCAAGATTATTGAGACACCATCCGGTTCAAAATGTAATTGGGGAGGTCGACTCACAAGTAAGAACTAGGAGTCAATTACATCAAATGGGACATGTTGCATTTCTATCAAATATCAAACCTAAGAATCCTAAAGAAGCAGCTACCGACGAATATTGGATCATTGCCATGCAAGAAGAACTAAATCAGTTCGTGCGCAATGACGTCTGGGAACTTGTTCCAAGACCAACTGATCAGTCAGTGATTGGTACTAAATGGGTCTATAAAAATAAGGCTGATGAACAAGGGAATATCACCAGAAATAAAGCAAGGTTAGTAGCACAGGGATATAATCAGGAAGAAGGTATCGATTATGAAGAAACTTTTGCACCAGTTGCTCGACTAGAAGCTATTAGGATCCTTTTATCTTTTGCTTGTCACCATAATTTCAAACTTTATCAGATGGATGTCAAGAGTGCATTTCTTAATGGATTTATCAAAGAGAATGTATATGTCAAACAACCTCCTTTGTTTGTACATGAAAAATATCCTGATCATGTGTTCAAACTAAAGAAAGCTCTTTATGGTTTAAAACAAGCACCTCGTGCTTGGTATGAACGATTACGTAGCTATCTTATTGACTCAGGATTTCAAATAGGCAGAGTCGATCAAACTTTGTTTATCAAACATTCTCAAAAGGATATTCTAGTTATTCAGATATATGTAGACGACATCATCTTTGGTTCAACAAATGATAAACTCTGTAAGGAATTTGCAAGTATTATGACCAAAGAATTCGAAATGTCTCATATGGGAGAACTGTCATACTTTCTTGGACTTCAAATCAAACAACTTCCGAATGGTATTTTTATTAATCAAGAAAAATACTGCGGAAATCTTATCAAGCGCTTCGGATTAGAAAATACATCTGGTAAACCAACTCCTATGAGTACAACTACACATCTTGAAAAAGATGATAATGGTAAGAGTGTTGACCAGAAATTATATCGAAGTATGATTGGTTCTCTTCTTTATCTTTCAGCTAGTCGTCCAGATATAATGATGAGTGTTTGTCTATGTGCTCGTTTTCAAGCAAATCCAAAGGAATCACATTTACGAGCAGTGAAGCGTATAATTCGTTATCTTAATAATACAAAAGATTTCGGTCTTTTTTATCCAACAGAATGTCCATTCGAATTAGTTTCATATAGTGATGCTGATTTTGGAGGTTCTCGAACGGATAGAAAGAGTACAAGTGGTACGTGCCATTTTATTGGAAAATCACTTGTCTCTTGGTTTAGTAAGAAACAGAATTGTGTTTCACTATCAACATGTGAAGCCGAATATATATCAGCGGCTCTCGCTTGTACTCAAGTATTATATATG
Organism: Allium fistulosum; assembly: GCA_030737815.1. Taxonomy (NCBI): domain Eukaryota; kingdom Viridiplantae; phylum Streptophyta; class Magnoliopsida; order Asparagales; family Amaryllidaceae; genus Allium; species Allium fistulosum. The sequence goes on along the minus strand of CM060907.1, from coordinate 634,585,595 downwards.
CAACAAACACTTCAAGATTTTGATATTCATTTATCAAATTCTATTATATACTGTGATAACACGAGTGCTATAAATCTTTCTAAAAATCCAGTGAATCATTCTAGAACCAAGCACATTGATATCCGTCATCATTTCCTTAGAGATAATATTGAAAAAGGAAATATATGTCTTGAATATGTCCAAACTGATAATCAATTAGCGGACATTTTTACTAAACCCTTGCTCGAATCTAGTTTTATTAAATTAAGAAGAGAGCTTGGTTTAATTTCTTTAAAAGACCTTGTCTAATAATTACTGATGTTAAACTTTTAAGTTCTTTCGTTTGATTATTTTTTTAACTATAGCTATTTTTAAATTTGAGCCTCTGATTATTTTACACCATCAAATTCCTCTTTTTACTCTTATTCATAGGCTTATATATAAGAACTGTCTATATAAGCTGTCAAAAACATTCGTTCTATTCATCTTCCCTTATCTAATCATAAATACAAATTTTTCTATGGCACATATTTGTGATGAGTGTGCTCAAAAAACTCACATTTCCATTACAAGTTCTGAATCAGAAGAATATCTTTCTCCTGAAACACCAAAATATAAACCAAAGTGCCATCATCAATGCTCTCGTACACCTGGAAGTACGCCTAAATCAAAAAAGGCAAAGAAAGTGCTATTCTATTCTCCTCAAACCAAAGAGAAGATCGATGAAATTCATCACTATCAAAAACATCAAATAGATCTTCAACGTCAGCTTCATTATGGACAACAACAGCTCCATCATGAACAACAGCAGACTTCGGCACGATTATCTATTTTAGAAAGAATGGCATTCTTCTTCTGTGGATCAAACAAACGAGATGTTCATGAGCCAATGCCAAATGCACCTTCATCTTCTAGAACCCCAAACTCATGGGACAGAAACTATGCTCAGAATGAAGGGGCAACTGAAAAATAGTCATCTTGGAAGGCTCGCATTGATGATATTAACGAAGATTCAACCGATCTTCCTTCTCCCACTCTTCATTAATTTTATTTTTATATTGTATCATTGTTTATTTTCTTTTGTAATCACTCATTTAATAACAATTAAGTATTATAATAAGAGTGATATACAATTTATAGGACGCAACTATATTGAAAACAGGCTGAATTGTGCTTCCAGAACAGCACCGGTCGACAGCTCAAAATGGACCGGTCGACCGTTTTGCTCTCTGGAAAAAAACGGTCGACCGCCCTATTTTCACCGGTCGACCGGTAACGAGTATTCTGTTTTTTTTTAATATAATCGTCCGTTCTTTTTTTTCCCCTATCACTCCTTTTTCCTTCATAACCAGTCTTCTTCCCCAAACCAAAGAAACCCTACATTCCCTTATTAAATTTCTCTCTTCAAACTTATTCCTAATGGCTCCTCAACAAAAGAAATTTAAGCAAGCCTCTACCTCAGAGACACAACCCATTGATCTCTCTATCAAGAAATGGCTTGTGGATCCAATTTCACTCAAAAGGTGGAATGAAATGAAAGATTTTACTATCCATCCGGGTTCGTTTGTTAAATTCTCAGATTTCTCTAGTTATCGTATTTTAGATTTAGCAAGGGATACCGACATTGAAAACCTTATTGACTATGATCAAAACAATGTGGAAATTAACCATGTCATGATCAAGTTATTCTATGCTAATCTAAATATAGAGAAAAACAAACCCGCAAATCCCAATTATTGTCTTTGGTCTGTTGTATGTGGCAAAGAAGTATTTATCTCATGTGATAGGATGGCAAGTGTTCTTGGTTCTAGGTTTATTGGTGAAAAATTCTCAAATGACTTTTGCAATATTCATATCCGTAATCAAATTAGTCATCAATTTACTGAAGATGACAAGGATAGCACTAAGTCTATTGGCTTAAGGCCGTCTGCAAGAATTCTTCATCATACTCTTATGCACTCCCTTTTCCCAAGAACTGGAAATTTTGATGCCGTCTATAAAGAAAATTTCAAGGCATTATACGCAATTTATGGGGGTATTCGTATAAACTGGATTGGTATGATCTTCGATGAGATCTTGAAAGTGAATGATAGCTCTAGACCTCACTTGTTTTATAACGAGTACATTATGCGTCTCTTGCTCGATTGTGGCATTGAACCACCAAAGTCTTCTATTTCCAAACCAAAAGCCATCAACAAAGCTTCGATTGCAAGAATGAAGCTTCCAGCTCCATACTTCAATATTATGCCTTTTGAACAATGGAAAGACCAAGGACATAGAGAGGCTTCCTCCCGTTCATCCCGATCTAAACCTGGAGAAGTTAAACTTTTAAGATCATCTTCCTCAACAAAAGAATCACTTAACACTATTGCTCAAAATCAATTTCTTCTAGAAGCTCGACTTAAGCGCATGGACACCAAAATGGATAAACGATTTAACAAACTTAAGTCGTTCTTCAGTTCTATATGGGAAGCAATATCATGTGGAGCATCATCCTCATCCATGCCAACTCAAGACCCTGGCAAGCGCCCAGCTCCTCCTACCTTTGCTTGGACATCCTCGGAGGAGGGTACAAGCTCGGGAACGAATCATGGACATGGATACGGAAAATCTCAGCTTGTTGAAGAAGAAGAAGAGGAAGAAGAGGAGGGTGAGACAGATTCAGATTGAATCCTTTTAGTCTATGTCTTTATCTACTATTATGTGTAAATTATGACTTAGTTCTTGCTTTAAGACATTATCTGGCACTTGTACTAAATAGTGTCGCATTTTAATTCGTCTTAGACTCTTTGGCATTATCATATTATGTGACTCTTAACTCTTGATCTATGGTATTAGTTTTATTTTGCTTATAATCTGGATTATATAATTTATATCCTCTATTTTTATACTCCTTTTTGTCGATGACAAAGGGGGAGAAAATTGTGCTAACAGTATATATGCAGGAAAATATAGAGTTACAGGCACAATCTCAGGGGGAGATCAAATACAGGGGGAGATTCATAACTATGTTGTCATCAATCAAAAAGGGGGAGAATGTTGAGTCAAGATTTTTATATAGTTTTGATTTCTGACAAAGGGATAAACCGTGATCGTCAAAAAGAAATCATTCATTGAGACACAACGAGCTTCATACATTAGAGGTGGATTATTTGTTATGTTGGTAATATTAGTTATGTTAAAATCTATCCTCAAAATAATCATGCATCTCAAAAGAATCGATGTATAAACGTTTTGGATGACAGCGCACATTCACTGTGCAATTTAACAGCGACCGGTCGACCGGTCCAAAACCAGGCGGTCGACCGTTCCTGTATAAATTGCACAATAAACGTGCACACATGCACATAACGTCTATATATTTGAAATTTTCGTCTACTGGTCATTTTTGACCTGTCGACCGTTTTTAAACAGAAAGCAACCTTTCCCAAAAGACACTTCTTTCTTCAATGGTTGCTTCTCTTTCCTTTCATCAATGATCACATCTGTTAATGGCTACTCTTCACAAAGAGTTACAACCATTTATTCTCTATATAAACATATCTAAATCATTGATTGAAATACAACAATTCTTTGCTTTAAAATTCTGATCTTAATTTCTAAATACTCTTGCATTCAAAAAGCTTTCTACTTCAAAATTGCTTATTGAATCATTGAAATTATTTCATATCTTTTGATTCAAATAAGTAATATACTTCCTTCAATCTTCACAAACATCATTCACATATTTTGAGGATAAGATTATAGGAAGGGTGTACTACAAGTGACAAATCAGTGTTGTTAAGAGCACAAGTTGTCAACGACAATTGTATTTATTTTTGTTGAAGTCCTCGGTGTTGTAAGAGGCACGAAATCCCGTTCGGCTGTTCGGGTGTTATAAACCTGTTCCTCCGGGTGAAGCGAGGTAGTTGGTAGTGAAATCCAGATAGAAGTCTGGGACTGGACGTAGGACGGGAGGTCCGAACCAGTATAAAAATCCCTGGTGTGATTTTACTGTTTACTGCATTTACTATTTTATATCTGTGAATTGCTATATAGTTAGTTTATTGAATATTTACTTATATAGCAATTGTAAATAACTTTCCGCATATATTAGTCCATATTACACGATCCGTAATCAGTGTGCACAAGCATACACATTTTCATATTTTTGGTATCGTTGGATACCATAAATAAATAAAAATTGGATTTTCGAAATTCAAGTTGAAATTTTTTCGAAACAATTATTTTTGAGAATTGGATAAATTTAAAAGGAGTTTTAAAACGATAAAAGTTCATTTTTGGACTATATTGAATTAAATTCCAAATTTTGGGAAAAAGGCTTAATAAATGGATTTCAAAAATATTATTTATAAGTTGAAGAATTTATTTAAAATGGAATTTTAAATAGATTTGAAGAGATAAAGGAATTTATTTTAAAAAGGAAATGATTTTGTAAATTCATTGGAAATTTATAAGAATATATGATGCTTTGTGATATATCCTGATTTTTGTTGTGATCTGTAATTTGTTTATCTGTGATATATATATATATTTGTGATCTGTGAATGAAAGATAAGCGTTATAGTTTGTACCGCTTATTAATTATATTGTTATATTTGATCTGTGATGGTTGAATGTTGTTGCACTATTGTGTTGAACCCGTGGACTACACAATACACACACAAATGTGGATTTCATGTGGAAATCGGTTAAGTCACAGATGATTTAAATTTGATGTTTTTGAAATTGAAATTTTAATTTCAATTGATTTTGAAAGTGGAAATTTGGGTTTAAAGTGAAAAGCTTTTGAAATAGAATTTCAAAGATAAAACTTATTTTCGAATAACTTGATTAAGTTTTGGAATTTAAATAATTTGATTTAAATTTGAATTCAAGTTTGAAATTGAATTCTATGATTTGAAACTAGGGATTAAAGATGATGTACAAGTTATATATGGGTTAAACCATTTTAATGGTATTGATTTGGGAATTTGAATTTAATTCAAGAGTTTTAACTCGTGTAAATATAACTGGATTTTTCCGAAACGAAAACTACTTGTTTTCAAATAATAATAGCTTTCATTTTAATAAAGGATTTCCAAATTGTGTTGAAAGGTTTCAAGTTTGAAATGGAATTTAAATGTTTTGAAAGCTATGAAATGAATCTTTGATTCAAAGACCGGATGAGTTAATCCAACTTGAAACAGAATTGTTTTGAAAGGCTATGAATGAATCTTTGGAAACCAGTTTTGAAAGCTATAAGTTAAATCTTGACTTAAAGATTTAACGAATTAATCCAATTGAAATGGAAATTGTTTTGAAATCCATGAATGGATCTTTGTGAACGGGGTGAACTTTGTGAATTGAATCTTTTTGTTTAAAAGATTAAAAGTGTGGGAATTGTTTAAACCATTGAAGGTTTTTGAAATGAATCTTTTTGTTTAAAAGATTGGAAATGGTAATTTGTTTTAACCATTCGAATGAAAATTTTTGGGCTTTAAGCTGTGATTTAACTGGGACCCCAGTATCCATATGATTTCTAATATTGCGCTCGTTATTCGGTTTAGCCGGGGGAGGACCTTTGTGTCATATAACCCATTCCAAATAGTGATACATCGTGAATGGATAACATTTGAAGACCAGTGTGAAGACCGGGTATTTTCGAAAATGAAAGGACAACCTGTCGAATGTCTCTGCACCGAGTTGCTCTGGTATAGAGATTTATATCACTCTTCTTGTGATGGGAAGTCCGATCGGGATTGTGAATACTCGGATTGCAAGGGCTTCTTTGAAGTGCCTTCGGTTCTGTTCGAACCCGGAACAGACTTGTATGGTTGTATATCTGACGTTACACTTTGAGATGTAAAGCTGGTTTCTATCAAATACATTTCTGTTGGTGGCGGAGAATTTATTCTCTTAGCTTAACACCCTTCTCTGAGACGTACGAGCTCAAAGGTTATGTAGTTGATGGTTATTAGTGATACATTACCAATTTGGTAATGTGGCATACGAAGTGCTGTTGATCATTAGTTGATCAAAGCGTGGCTTTGTGAAAAAGCGTGGCTTTGTGAAAAAACGTGGCTTTGTGGACGAGACTTCGTCGAGCCTCACAACCCAGTAGTGGTCGAAACAGGAATGTTGCGGCAAGGTTGTTAGGGGTCGCGCCCCTAGGGTATGTCATTTCCTTCTGGATAAAAGGTGATATCATGGTATGGAGCCCAGATATTTTACCTATGTTGATGCTGCAAATTTATTATACTTTGTGGTTGTTGCTTTGTGGTTGAGGATCCTCGGATAAAGGTCGGTAACGATTGGGGGATGGCATAGCTCGTGTGTTAGCTACCTAGTTACAGCTGTACAGCGTGGGGTAGCGTCGGCCTTGTTTTTGCAGAGATCCGGTTAGGTTCTCGGGGACGTCCATTCAGAGGCGTTCCATTTCGGTGTAAGGAAGATCCTTTGCCTGACCATTTGTTGGAAATCCAAAGAAACAATACGAACCTTGTACGGTTTTTGATGCAGCCAAGGAAGCGAATTCGACGATGTAAATCGAATTCGTCCAGGATCTCACACGATTAGCGAAAATAATCGGTGAATCGATGATAAATCGGTGAATTTAAGAATACCCAAACGCCCAAATCCGTTGATCACGAAGATACCGGATTCTAGCAATCCTCGACACGTTGATCGCGCACGATGCCGTGAGAGAAGATCTACAATTCTTCGAACGTTGATCAAGCGCACTTGATTCCGTGAATTGGCTTCAACAATCGTTGATTCGAGCGCACTCGAATGCCGAAGGTGGAGATAGGAGATAACACTCAACTACCAATTTTAATGGAGGCAAGAAGCACAAACCAAATTTTATTTAAAATTCAACAACCTACAATGACACAACACTCCCCTATTTATAAGGTTACAACACACACAAACGACTTACATCCCAAAACACAATACAAGTCCTTCATGACCTAACATTCAGAACAGACGACCTACAACCTAAAATATACATGTTACAATTGTTCACGACTTAACAACACCACGACATACGACCTAAGGAATCAGCGGCTCGAGCTTCAGGAGCGACTTAAAGTGGAAAGCGGTATAAATGAAACAACATTACTTCAGTAAGCGACCTACAGTGAGCGACCTAAGGAATGAAGAGATATAACAGTTTGAGCGACATAAGAGATCATGGCTTCAGCGACTTAAAGTAGGTCGTTTGCGAATTAACTTCTCGCGACCTAATCATCAACGACTTAAGCAACAGCGACCTACTGAAAGTCGTTCGCGACATAAGGAAGATGCGACATTGGAAATCTGGAGCTCGCAACCTACTCTCATTCGCGACCTAACTGTCTGCTCGCGACATAAGGATTCGCGACCTAAGGAGCATGGCAGCGATGCAGCATTGGAAATCTGGAGCTCGCGACCTAGGGCTGGAGCGGCAAAAGGAGAAGCGACTTAGGGTTTCGCCATTCTGAATTTGTTCGCGATTTAAGGTGATTCATTTTCCTTTATCTCGCGCTGCATCATCCTCCCCTGGTTGGAAAGAATTCGACCTCGAATTCACGCTCTCCTCTTCTTCGACATGCTTACTCTCATGATATGAAATCAAGTGTTTGACGTTGAAACTGTCAGCAGTATGGATATGATCCGGCAATCTCAACTGATAAGCATTCTCATTAATCTTCTTTACGATTTCCAAAGGTCCAATCTTTCTAGCAGCTAGTTTATTGTAAGTGCCAACATGAAATCGATCCTTGGTCAATACTGCATATACAAAATCTCCTTCTTTGAAGTCAACACGTCATCGTTTAATATCTGCGGATTGCTTATATTTCTCATTCGCCTTAAGCAATCGTTCCTGCACAACCTTGTGACACTCTTGCAATTCATTCACAAAATCACTAGCCCGTTTGATCACTCCTTTCTGCTGTGGAACTACAAATAAACCCAACGGTCCTTTAGGAATTGTTGAGTACACGACCTGGAATGGACTGAACCCAGTGCTACAATTAACTGCATGGTTGTGTGCAAATTCAGCTTGACATAACTTCGAATCCCAACTCTTCAAATTGTCATCCACGAGGCATCACAATAGATTACCTAGGGATCTGTTTACAACTTCAGTCTGTCCATCCGTCTGTGGATGATAAGCACTACTGAATTTCAGCTTAATTCCGACCATTCTCCATAGACTCATCCAAAAATGACTCAGAAAACGCGTGTCTCTATCTGATACAATAGATTCTGGCAATCCATGCAAGCGATAGATCTCTCTAAAGAACAACTGTGCCACATGGACTGCATCTGCCGTCTTCTTACAAGCAACAAAATGTACCATCTTCGAGAAACGGTCCACCACAACATATATAGAGTCATTTCCCCGTTGAGTCCTCGGCAAGCCCAAGACAAAATCCATGCTTACATCAACCCATGGTTTTGTAGGAACAGGTAAAGGCATATACAAACCCGCATTTGTAGTTGTCCCTTTCGAAACTTGACAAACATGACATCTTCGAACAAACTTTTCAACTTCCCGCTTCATCGAGGGCCAATAATAAGACTGAGAAATCAACTGCAATGTGCGATCCCAACCAACATGTCCTTATTCATGCAACTCTTTTACAATTTTTATTCTCAAGCTGCAATCTGGTACGCACAATCGATTCCCCTTGAATAAGAATCCATCTACCAACACAAACTCATCAGTACTCCCATCCTTGACTTTCTCAACAATTTTCACAAAGTAAGGATCTTCCTCAAACAACTCTGGCAATAGTTCAAATCCTGTCACTTCAACCTTCATCGTCGTCAACAAATGATTCCTCCTGCTTAAGGCATCAGCTACACGATTCGTCACCCTTGATTTGTGCTTTACAATAGAAGTAAACTGCTGCAGATACGCGACCCATGAAGCGTGTCTAGCTGAAATTTTGTCCTTACCTTGCAAATGTTTCAAAGCTTCATGATCCGTATAAAGAACAAACTCCTTCTGAAACAGATAATGCCTCCAGTGCTTCACAGCTTGAACAATTGCGTAAAACTCCACGTCATAAGTGCTATATCTCAACTTGGCTCCAGACAACTTCTCACTGAAATAAGCAACTGGTCTTCCATTCTGACTCAATACTCCACCAATCCCAACCTTCGAAGCATCAGTGTGTAACTCGAACAATATCTGAAAATCCGGCAGTACCAGAATGGGTGTTGTCGTCAAAAGTGTCTTGATCTTCTCAAAAGCTAACTCTGCTTCCTCTGTCCACACGAACTTCTTTTCTTTCATGCAATCGGTTACAGGTGCCATCACACTGCTAAAGTGTGGAATGAATCTTCTATAAAAAGATACCAACCCATGAAAACTCCTCACTTCAGTAATTGTCTTGGGTTGTGGCCAACTCCCGACAGCTTCCACTTTGCTTTCATCCACTTGAATACCCTCCTTCGACAGAACATATCCCAGAAACAAAACACTGTGCGTCATGAACACGCACTTCTTCGTTGCTGCATAGAATTGCTCATGTCGTAGAATCAACAGCACTTCTCGCAAATGCTGGATATGCTCTTCCATACTCCCACTATAGATCAAAATATCGTCAAAGTAAACTACTACGAACTTCCCAATAAATGGTCTGAAAATCTGGTTCATCGCTCTCATAAAAGTACTAGGAGCATTTGACATGCCAAACGGCATAACCAGCCATTCATATAGACCTTCCCTAGTTTTAAAAGCAGTCTTCCACTCATCACCTAGTCTAATACGAATCTGATGGTATCCACTCTTCAAGTCAATCTTTGAGAATACAACAGCCCCACTCAACTGATCAATCAAATCATCGAACCTCGGCATAGGAAACCTGTATCTCACAGTGATCTTGTTTAGAGCCCGACTGTCCGTACACATCTGCCAAGTCCCATCCTTCTTCGGTACCAATAAGGCTGGCACTGCACAAGGACTCAAGCTCTCATGAACACGCCCTTGTTCTAACAACTCCTCCACCTGCCTTCTCAGTTCCTCATGCTCCTTAGGACTCATCCTATAATGTGGCTTGTGAGGTAATGCCGCCCCTGGCACAAGATTAATTTGATGCTAAATATCTCTCAACGGTGGTAACTCCTTTGGCAACTCTTCAGGAAACACATCTCTGAATTCTTCCAACACTGGCTTTACTTCCTCTGGAACTTCAACAGATTCAGTAGCTTCATGTCCAATCAACAAGAACACCTCTGGACTCTCCTCTACTTCTTCAACAAACTCCTTCAAAGTCAACAAAGTCTTCAGCTCCTCAATCTCTTCTGACTTGCTCTCTCCTTGCTGTCTCTTCTTCGGAACTAAAATGATCTTAGTACCCTCAAACATAAAGCTGTAGCTATTGGTTCGACCATCATGCTGCACTGCTCGGTCATACTGCCATGGTCTTCCCAAAAGCAAGTGACAAACATCCATCTCCACCACATCACACCAGATCTCATCTTTATACTTCTTCCCAATAGAAAATGGAACATGAACTCGCCTGTCCACCTTCACCTCTCCTCCTTTCCTTAACCACGCTAACTTGTAAGGATTTGGATGATTCTCCGTCTTCAACTTCAACTTTCTCACAGCTTCGGCAGAAATGATACTGTCACAACTTCCTGCGTCAATCACAAATTTACACACCTTCCCCAGTATAGTGCATGTCGACTGAAAGATATTACTCCTCAACCAACTAGCCTCCTCTTCCTGCTTCGGTGTCAAACATGATCTCCTCAACATTAGATTACATCCTTCATCTCCCGACGCGATATCCTGTTCATCCTCCTCAACTGGACTAGAATAACCTTCATCAACATCCTCACCTTCCACTTCAGCAATCATAGCTCGCCTCTTCGGTTTCGGGCATTCATTACTCTTGTGACCCACTTCCTGGCAATTATAACACTTGAAACTATTGTTGACCTTCGCCTTCGCAACTTCATTCACAACTGGTTTACTGATAGCTTTAGAAACATTGGAACTCCCACTAGCACCCTTGCTCTGAGTATTGGAACTTGGAAACACACCACCTCCTTGTCTTCCCTGCTTCTCCCAAGCCAACGCCTTCTGGTGCGCTTCAGCCACAGATCTAGGGTCAAAAATATTTACCATATCCTGGATCTGGATCCTCAACCCCCCAACAAACCTAGTAGTCAATTGTTCCTCCGTCTACATAATGTCATTTCGAGCAATCGGTTGATAAAACTCATCAGCATAATCATTAACAGTCTTCGTCCCTTGCCTCAGATTCTGCAACCTCTGATACATAAGTCATTGATAATTGTAAGGCAAGAATGTAGCCTTCATCATCTTCTTCATTTTCTCCCAAGCAACAATTTTCGACTTCCCCATCCGTTCTCGTGTAAGTTTGGTTTGCTGCCACCACGCCATAGCTCTCCCTCTCAACCTAGTAGCAACCAACTTCACTCGTCGATCTTCCGGAACCTCCTTGAAATCAAAGATCTCTTCAACATTAGATAACCAATCTAGAAATTCTTCAGCCTGCATACCACCCTTAAACTCTGGAATTTCAATTTTCATTCCGGACTCCCATTTGTGATCATACTCTGAATGATTTCTTCCTTGGTTTCGATTTCGACCATGAACACTACCACCATCAAGCTCCTCATCAAAATCTGATGCATATCGATGTCGATCATGACCACCAACATCTCTACCACCACCATTTCTACCACCAACATCCCTTCGATCTACATTCCTCCGATCACGATCATCCACATCTCTCTGATTTCGATCATCAACATTCCTATCACGATCGTCAACATTTCTACGATCATGATCTTCTCTTCTCTCCCGATCTGAATGTGGTGAAACTCTATTTCCTCCATGGCTCGATTCAGGTGAAACCCTTCTTCTACTTTGATTCATTTCAAGCATCATTATCTCTAATCGACCAATTCCCTCATCAAACTTCTCATTGAATTTATCACTAATTCGTTGCTCCATTTGTTCAGCATCTTCTCTTCCATACAAAGCATCAACATTGCGATGACATTGAGCTCATCTCGGTGGCATGATTGAACTTCAAACAAATCTTCAAAAATTCAAACTTCACACTGCTAACACGAACACATCACGAAAAATGATACACCAAACTTCTCAACAATGCAAATCCGATCTCCAAACTTTAAATTCTCGAAACTTCACACCCAACGAACTTGGAAAAGTTCGTCTCCTCGCTCTGATACCAAACTGATGCAGCCAAGGAAGCGAATTCGATGATGTAAATCGAATCCGTCCAGGATCTCACACGATTAGCGGAAATAATCGGTGAATCGATGATAAATCGGTGAATTTAAGAATATCCAAACGCCCAAATCCGTTGATCATGAAGATACCGGATTCTAGCAATCCTCGACACGTTGATCGCGCACGATGCCGTGAGAGAAGATCTACAATTCTTCGAACGTTGATCAAGCGCACTTGATTCCGTGAATTGGGTTCAACAATCGTTTATTCGAGCGCACTCGAATGCCGAAGGTGGAGATAGGAGATAACACTCAACTACCAATTTTAATGGAGGCAAGAAGCACAAACCAAATTTTATTTAAAATTCAACAACCTACAATGACACAACACTCCCCTATTTATAGGGTTACAACACACATAAACGACTTACATCCCAAAACACAATACAGGTACTTCACGACCTAACATTCAGAACAGACGACCTACGACCTAAAATATACACGTTACAATTGTTCACGACTTAACAACACCACGACATACTACCTAAGGAATCAGCGGCTCGAGCTTTAGGAGCAACTTAAAGTGGAAAGCGGTATAAATGAAACAACATTACTTCAGTAAGCGACCTACAGTGAGCGACCTAAGGAATGAAGTGATATAACAGTTTGAGCGACATAAGAGATCATGGCTTCAGCGACTTAAAGTAGGTCGTTTGCGACTTAACTTCTCGCGACCTAATCATCAGCGACTTAAGCAACAGCGACCTACTGAAAGTCGTTTGCGACATAAGGAAGATGCGACATTGGAAATCTAGAGCTCGCGACCTAACTGTCTGCTCGCGACATAAGGATTCGCGACTTAAGGAGCACGACAACGATGCGGCATTGGAAATCTGGAGCTCGCGACCTACTCTCGTTCACGACCTAGGGCTGGAGCGGAAAAAGGAGAAGCGACTTAGGGTTTCGCCATTCTGAATTTGTTCGCGATTTAAGGTGATTCATTTTCCTTTATCTCGCGCTGCATCAGTTTTAGTTGTAGAACGTGCCTTTTATTTATGGTGGTCACCACTGTTTAGATGGTAGCTATAGTAGGCATACAATAATGGTTGTATGTTGGCTAAGATTAATATTATACTTTCGAAATGTTTTTCTGCACTATGCACTAATAATAATAATCCAATGATTTTGCGTAGTAAGCATGTTTGACTATCATAAGAAGAAATCTCCTCCAATTCTGCATTTGCATTGTGTGTGTGGCGGGAGGTCTTATGGTAGTTTCATTTTCCAAAAAGCATTGCGAATGTCTTTTACTTCCTTTGTTGTTGTTTTAATGATAAATAACTGTCTTAGTTCTCACACTAGTCTCATGACTGACCTGGAGTTTATTGTTCCTTTCCTAAACTCTGGGTGCCCACCAATTTCCATACGGGCAGTCTAGAGTCAGGTTATCAGGTCATTCTGGATTCAGGAGATGCTGTGAAGTTCAAGTGGCGAGCTGGATGGCGAGACGTATCACTTGTATATGATATTATTTATTCCGCTGTGTATTCTGTATGAGGACAAGTTTATATAACCGTCCAGTGTTGTATATTGTTGTTGTAAACTCTGATGATGATGTAATGTATAAAATGATATAGTTCTTTGATTTAAAGATTATTCATTTATCTATTATATGTTGTTCCGCTGCGATATGTGAGATTCTGATATTATTTCTATTGTTTCTTCTTTCCTTTTCTTCTGTCTTCTTCTACCTCTTCTTTTTAAGCATAACAATTCGGTTTTCCGGCATTCGATTGCTCGGCAGTTGATACAGTGGACGTATTAATGTCAATTTTCGGAAGTCGAAAATCCCAGAACGTTACAGTATACAATGGAATTAGGGTTTGAAACTAGTTCCATTGAGTTTAAAAATATCGAAAACCTATATTTTAATATATGTGATGACCTACTTTCATTTCAAAAACGAAACGGGCTTTTCGGATCGTTATTATCGTTTTGATCCAATTCGATATGTCCATTCGTTTTATCCATCTCTGTCTGTATAAATAGTTTTTCTCCGAAACCCTAACTATCTATTCTCATCTCTGTACGTATCTGTTTAAATCATCTACCTGTTCACGATCCTTCTCATTGGCTGTCTTCCAAAAACCCTAATTTCAAATTCAAATCAATCTTCAAAATTTAAATTCATCAAACTATATCGAATTATATATCGTTGGAAAGCTCTTGACGAGCGCAATCTACTGATGCAATTCGTTTTTCGATTTGATGCATCGTTTAGCCAGAAATCATCGATTTAGTCTCGGTTGTCGAAACGTGATGATAGGGTTTTGGAAGGTAGTCGTATTATAGTTTTGCCCATACACTATATTTTATTTTTAATTTAAATTCAAATGTTCTAACACGCATAACTTTTTCATATGAGGTCGGATTTAGACGCGGTTTTCTCCGTTGCGATCATATCAAAATTTTGGACGTCGTGAGACTTGTTTGGTTGGATTTTGAGACTGTTGGATATTTGAGCCTTATTTGGATTTTTAATCGACTGAGAAGCAAAGGTGGGTGTTTTAACCCACTCACAAATACTAAACGTTCTTATGATAGTTAAATTAAATTTATGATGTGGTTAGAAATTTATTGATTGTTGTTTGGCATTTTAAATTATCATTTAAATTTAATTTGAATTTATTGCAATTTAAATTAATATTGAATTTAAATTGCTAGTTAAACACCTGATAATGATAACCAGTCATTTGTTGTGATTTTATTTGGCTGATTTGGATGATGATTGTGATGGATGTTTGTTTGTTAACATTTTGGATGATTTGATTTTTATATCCCTGTTAATCACTATGGGTTGAAATGATACATACCCGAATGATCTTATAGATTAGGGAAAATCATTATGGATTGAAATGATAAGCCTGAGTGATTTTATTGATTTGGAAATTGTTGATTCGGGATACAGGTTGAAATGATATATACCCGGAAAATTTAACTATTTTGGGGTTGAAATGATATATACCCTATCACTTGACCATAGGATAGAAAATTATATACGGACATCGTTGGTCGGTTTTAAATTATTTTCTAAGTAATAAAGTATGTTGATTTATAAATTTGTCTTTTAATTTAAATTTAATGATTTTATTTAAAAATTTATATTCGGAAAATAATTTATTTTATACGTTTTAAAAGTTTCAAATTATAAGTTAATATGGTTTTAAATGTAAATTTAAGATTTTAACTTATAATTTTGTTTAGTTTTTAAATATATAATTTAAATAGTTGAAAATTTAATTTAATAAAATATTTAATATAATTTTAATATATATATATTTTAAATTTAATTTAATATAATAAATATAGTTTTAATTTAATATAATAAATATAGATTTTATAATAACTTTAATAAATAAAAATTGTAAGAGGTTTTGTAAAGAATTATAAAGGTTGTGGAGATTTTATAATGGATTTTGTTATAAAGGATTTTTATAAAAGATTTTATAAAGGATTTTTACAAAAGATTTTATTAAGGATTTTTATAAAAGATTTTTATAAAGGATTTTTATAATAGCTTTATAAAGGAGTTTATAAGGGTTTTAAAAGATTTTTATAAAGGATTTATAATGGGTTTGTAAAAGGGGAAGAGTTGTAAACTGTTTGGAATTTTATAAATAGTTTATAAATGGTTTCAAAGCATATAAATAGTTTATAAATGGTTTATGTGGGATTTGTAAATTATTTTCGAAATTGATTGAAAGAAATTCCTTGGTATTTATGCATATATTTACACTTTTGGAAAAAGTATATGAATATCTTGATATGAAAGTATAAACTGTTTTCTGGATTATTATTATAACTGTTTTATGAAATGACCACGGTGTGAAAAATGTAAGCATTTGGTTGTTAAAGAGACCGGGGTCGGATATTGTGATACTCTCTACCAATTATGAAACCCCTTTAACAACTGTGCACGTGGTGGAGAATCCAGAATGAAATATGATGGTTTGGCAAACGCCTCTGTATAAAGTATGAACGCAGCCCTGACCCTTGCGGGTCAGCTTGGTGTGACTAAAACAGGAGCTATCCCGGGCTAAGTGAGGTTGCTCCCCCTATCAGACATGCTTCTTGGTAGGTGGCCACCTTCGATTTGATTATGGAAGTGTGTTCCAATGTGGGCGGTAGTAGCTGCTATGCATTACCACCAGTCCGGACGTGCAAGACGGTAGAATCCTACCCTGGGCATTGCCTCGCGTGCCTTGTCATTTGCCTTATTGAGCCCACTACGATTTTGGTTTGTGCCGTACCTATGGAGTGCTCCCTGATATCCCACTGGTTTGGTGGAGTTTACAGTACTATATAGACTACGACATTTATAAAATGTGTTAAGGGGGATATGGGTAACGCCTTAACGCTATTTTTATACTTTACTTTATTGATAGACACTATATATATATCGTATATTACTACATACTAAGTAGTTTAACAGATCCTTAAGAGATGGAAATCCCGAACATCTCTTAAGTTATTGCACACACGTTACACACTAGATATGAGATGTAAAATCCCGTAAACATCTCTGACGCCGTTACACTCATATATTTTTTCTATCGATTTAACTCACATAAGATCTTTTAGTTCTAACTCGAGTGTTTTATCTTTTCATTACACTCGGGTCAGCTTGAGTATTTCAGTGTTGTAGACTTTATTTCTAGAGGATGAAGACAGAGAATTGTATACTATTTATATATATATTCCACTTCATCATGTTGTTCCGCTGCATTTTTTTTTGCTGTATGTATAAATCTGATATATTGTAAAAGTGTAATCAAATGTTATTTGTAAAGCAACTTAATGAATTGTTTATTTGATTAATATATTTTGTCATTCCGCTGTGAGATTCTGTGCTTTGTTTTCTTTCCTTTCTCTTATTTTCTTATTTACCCTATTAACAATCCTCCCTTTTGAATGGTTTGAGTTGACATGTGTAGTTTATTGTCGATTTAAACTATCCAAAAAGGTGGGTCGTTACACCGATAGAGTTAGGGGTATGTTCTAAGGGAAACTATGTAATTGTTACATATATCTATCTCGATAACCAATCTTGTATGAAATAAAAGGTGTTTTATTTCTATTATATACTTGATATAATATATTATATTAATTAATTTAGTAAAAGTATATCTAATAGAAAATAAATAAATGGTATGTTTTACGATAATATTTATAGTGTTTTGTAACCATGAGTGATTATCACAGTAAAATAAACATACTACTTTAAATATTCATAGTCAAGATGTATCGAGACTGGATATCGATATATTCATTGAGACTACAGTACGTAACTTTATCCAAATATTAAGCAGTGTATTACCCATAGCCGTTAAGGGCATCAAGCGGTTACATACTGATAGTTATTGGATAACTATGGAATGACTTGCTCAATAGTTTTCTGTTGGTTAATATAAGTAAGGTCAAATATAAACTATTGATGTGATAAAATTATACAGTTCTCTTGACTTAATTGATCTTCAATGTGAAAGCTCCACTTTAATTATAGTTAAATTGTGACATGACTTCCATCAAATGACTAACATTGGGTCGAGTGGAAGCATTGGAAGTGAAACACTATTCAAAAGAGGATTCGTCTCCTCATTTATATGAGGTTAGCATTCATGGTCAACTAAAGTCAACTAAAAATCAAAGCCTTTGGCAAGAGCATTTCGGTCAATAATAATTGCTATCATTAAACTAAAGACTTTATGTTTGGACTATAAAGTTGAATATGGACGATATTGGAATTTTGACCAATACAAAATCCCATAAGTCCAAAGTGATATAGTTTTGACAAAAAGAATTGATCTAAATAATTGTCACTATTGGGTAATGATTAACGAAATAAAATTGGATTTTACTGAAACCAATTAAGCGATAAATTTGGTCAAAATATCACACCGTTTACTAAGTGACATATGAACATTAATATTCGAATTGTTCGATATTGAACGCTAACCATGTTTACACCTAAGAGTCACACGACTGAAACGTTAAATACTCCTTTTATCACCCGATTTAATTAATTTATAATTTTTATTAATTAATTCAAAATTAATACTTATAAAATATTAATTATAAAATTTTATTTGATCTGTATTGAGCAATATGAAATAGTGTGCATATGATAATCATATATAAACACTAATCGATATACGATATCAATACGTATCAAAATTGGATTTAAATGCAACAAATATTGTTCTGGTTTGAATTGGATTTGAGGCCCATATGGGACTTGATATTTTCAACTATGATGGAGCATGATAGGATGGCCATTTGATGGCTTACGGGGGGTTTGAATGTTTAAAAAGAAGAGAATGGGTAAGAGAATATTAAGGATCTTGATCCTATTTTTGCTCTTTACTGACCAAAATATACCACTTTCTATCCTAAAATATTCAAGCAATTTAAATACAAACTAAGATCAAATAATCGTCGGTGATAAGGCAATTCGGAAGCTAGCAACTTTGGGATTGGAATTGGATTCAAGGAGTTCACTTCTTTATTTCAACATGCGAACTTTGAGATTTGGTGAAAGGTACTCTTCTAGTTTACTACTATATATGATTATTTATATGATTATTATTCAGTATATTGCTATGTTAGAAATACCACGAATATGTATATCGATGGATTGTCACATGTAGATGGTTGTATATATAGATGTGTGTGCGTGTGTATGTGTGTGTATTTAATAAAAAAATGCTCATTTACATGTACATGCTCTCGACCGGGGAATTTAAAAAAGAATTTCTTTTTTCAAAATTTAAATAATAATATATTAAATGATTTTAAATTTTAAATCTAATTTTAAAAGTTTCGATATAACATAATATATGTCTTATATTTTCAAAAATTAATTTCGATGAAAAAGTCTTCAGCAAAGAAAAATTTTAATTTTTTTGGATTTATATATTAATATACTATTATTACCTAAAAATTGATTATATAAATATAACGTATAATATATATAATAATATTCTATAAAAAATTTACAATATATTTTTTAATTTATTTTTGGAAATATTTTTTATGTTTGTTTTATTATTTATTTTGCATGGTTTAATAATTAATAAATATTTTAATTGTAAAATACATATAAAACCGAGAAGAAAAATTATATCCAAACCGTGGACATTACAGTAAATATTGGTTAATATATATGTATATATTTATATATAATTTATTTAGTATATATATATATTTAATTAAACCACTAATTATATGTTAATATATGTAATTCGTATATATATAAGTAAATTAAAAAAAAATCTATTTGGTTTTATGTTGTAATATATATATATATATAATCAAAATTAATTTTTAAAGTAATTTTTAAAATAAATTTTATCATATATATTGTAAATATATATATATAATTTTTAATTACTATTTCAATATATATATATATATATCATTTTATCTTACTTAATATTATTTTCATAATAATTTGATGTGTGTATGCGCACACACATTTCGACAATCCACTTTTATACACGAAGGGCTAACATGTCTGTTGCAATGTAAATCCAACATCTATACACGGACATGTTGAACCATGCATATATTATCATGTTGCACGTGCACGTACACACGTATGTGTACATGATGCACAAATATATAAATATAAATATAATATAAATTACATAAGATGAAACTTTATTTATAATTTAAATAAAATATTGATTTGATTTAACAAAAAATTATAAAATTTCTAAATGAATTTAGACTATATAGGCCCAAAAAAGATCTAATAATGAATTTTTTTGAAATTTACCCAATTATCCCACCACCGGCTGGCCTGGTTCTAACAATGGTATCAGAGTCCAACAGTCTATGCAGTCTAAATTAGTCATGTTAGGCTTAATTGATTAAGCTCACAGCCCAAATAGTAAGGCATTTAGAAAGGTAGTATCGAAAGATTGGGTTTGGCTAATCAAGTACTCTAATATGCCAAGCTACCGACCTAGCCCGAGCAGATATATATGAGCCTAAAGGACACCCTTAATTGAAAAGGCCCAATTTGAATTGGGCTTTAGGCTAATTTTTAAATAGTTTTGAAAATTAAAAACATAGATTTTAAATTTAAAAGTTAAATTTAAAATAAGATATATATATATATATATCATAAAGTTTTAATATAATAAAAATTTTCAAAATGTTTGAAAATATATATAAGTTAATTTTGAAAATATTATTTATTAATAAGATTAATAAGATAAATGAATTAATTAATTAAGTTAATTAATTATATATATACACACATACATGTATAATTTATATAATGATACATGTTATGTTGTCTAGAATTGTTTAAGACAGTATGATTATACAAATGTGTATATTTTTTTTTGAAATTAATAAAATTAAATTAAGTAAATAAATATTTAATTAATAAATAAGAAAAACATATAAGTATATATAAGATATATGTGTATTACTATAAAGGTTGTAGTATATATATTCAATACAATACGTTATAATTGAATAATATAATAATCAATTAAAGTGTTAGTTAATTAAATTAATTAAATAAGATTTAAATAATATACTGTTATACATAAAATATTATATAAGTTAAATAAAGTGTAAAAGTTATATAATAATAAAACTTATATAATATAAATGTATAAACTAAAGGTGGAACATTAAAGAAACCCTAAATAGACCCAAGGAATAAATACATATGTAAAAGTACGTACACTGTGATTTCTAATATGTCCAACACTTGAATCAACAAAGGTATTTGAAAGGCAATACATTATTCCATTAGTCGATATGACTCGATATAATGTATTGAAGATTATGAATCTTTAATATAATGTTGTCCTTTACCATTTATACATTAAAACTTACTTGCATACTCTCTAGTTGTTGGGCTTTCCTCAAGCTAAGATGTTATGTGTAGTATTATTAATGTATAAACTGGATGAGGTAAGATACTTATACATATTTGTTGAGCTTTCCTCAAAGTATGTACAGTATTCTTAGGTTATTGCGAAATGGTGGGTATGAGTAAATACTCTCTCTTTACTTGTTGAGCTTTTCTCAAGTAAAAATGAGACTGGGACAAGGAATCATAGGTTAGGAGTTGTATATGATACAACCGATAAGGAGTTATCCATCATATATGGGAGTATGATTTTTTGAGCTTTCATTAAGGTCAGAGTCCCAAGATATATGAGTTCTACCACCTATAGGTAAATTCGAAAGACTTTTATGTTTCATCTTAGGGTTTGGAGAAACAAAAAATACTAATCGGAGTCTTATTAGAAAAATGAAATGTAACATTTAACCTTTCTAATATGTAAGAACATCTGTTGTATACAATGATAATCTACAACGATAAATTTTCGTAATTAATATAATTGATAAAAAAAAGTTTATCAATTAAAATATACAAATGAACTGAATTAATATTGACAAATCTAAATATATAATATACTTACTGGTAAATATTATCTACATGTTATTATTTCAATACCCATGCAAGCGCCCAATTGTATAACTACTAAATACGTTTGGAAAATGGTTGCTTATGTGTTTACTGGCCCGAGACTATTGTATTGCCTCCAATGAGTTTCAAATTATAAAAGCAATACAAGAATATGGGTATTTGGTCCATATACGATCATATATAAATGTTGTAGGGTAAACGGTCATAATTTGTATTATACAAAACTCGATGAAATTAGTTTATTTAAAATAAGCAACTAAACCATAGTGTGGGATCGTGGACTCAATATGATTTATTATGATCATGACCTTATTGTGTTAAATGTAATACTAAACCAAAAAACTACAAGATAGGTACAAAAATTTGATCACTAAATTGTCAGTCTGATCAGTTTACGTAAAGTACAACTTAATTGTTATCCTTAAATGTTAAGGATGATCAAATACACTTTTGTAAAGAGTTTTTTACCATATTTTAGTAAGGATTTCCATTAAATGGTTCGATCGTTTAAAACTGAAATCAAATATATAAGAGTGGATGTAACCAAAGGAATAGGTGGGATGAAGAGAGTGAAAGGTCACTTCTTCTTCAAAAGAAAATTCGAATATAAGAACTGTAAAATAATAATAGATACTTAATATTGGAATGAGAAATATGATTCTATTCCAAAAGTATTTTCACATAGAAAATCGTTTTATTTGATATTTATTTCTTTGAATTTAAGATACTTGATCTAAAATTATTGATTGTAAACTAGTTACAATAAATAAAATAAATAGCATATTTTAAGCGGTTAAATAGAGCTTCACATTTCATACTCTATTATAGTAATGGTGGAAATAGTGGGAGCATGCATATAGCACTTATTAGCCGCATCAAGTTGCAAAAAAAAATTTCAAGAAATAAACCGAACATTACTAAAAAGCAACCATTTTTCAGTATTGACTAAAAAAATAAACATAGTTTTATTTCAATATGAATATTCGTTATAAAATCAAAGTATAATAATAGTATTTGTGATGCATTGGAAATAAAAAAGCATCTAAATTTATTACACTTATTTTGGAATTATAGACTAAGCCGTAGTTTGAGAAATAATTCTTTGAATCTATGATTATGAATCATATGGTGTTAGTGAGTAATATTTCAAAAAATTAAGGGCAAAGCACCCATTCAGTGGGAGCGACATCGGAGTTAATGAACTCTTCAAATTGATACATATAGATGTATGCAATTGTAAGCTTAATAATTCCACATTGATTCCATGTACTTCATTATATTCACCAATGAGTATAAACCTGAAGTAAATATAATAACATTCAGTAGAAAATAAAATTGATCCGATTTGATCGAATAGGTGAGTATATTGAAAAGAGTTTTGAACATATCTAAAAATAAATAAAGATTCAATCTTAAAAGCCACTCCTCCCTATGATACATAATGATATATCGATAAGGAGTAATTGAATTTTTTTGAATGAAGTATGAATAATTGTGAGTGAAGTTGAGTTAACTTATTTTTGTAAATTTGTGCACTTAAGAGTAGTACATAAGGTTAAAATTAATTCCATCTAAAGAATGGTTTAGAAAATCATACAAAGTAAGAGTTTATATTGTTGAAACTTCGTATTTACGATATTTCGCAATAACGATATTTTGACTATGACAACTATACAAGTCATTATTATATACTAACTTGTTTTTGCAGGAATTAATCAAGACCGGATTCAAATAAGCTTCAAAACTTATATATGTATGTATCGGGTCTGTGTTTAGAGTTTACTCATGTTAAAATCTCTCCTATATGATATATATTTCGACTCCTCTCATAATCATTGCAAATTCTCATTTTTAGTTTACATTCAGACGTCTGAATGTAACAAATCAAACGTCTGAATCTGGAAAAATGAATATTGTTTAGTACAATATTCAGACGTTTGACTTGTTAATTTCAGACGTCTGAAAATGGTTATTTTTAGCTTTTTTCTTTTCTGGTTTGAGCTCGTGCAATTTCAGAAGTATAAATTATTCAATTCATAAGTCTGAATATCTATAATGGCTATATTTTCAAATAGGCACTTCCATTCGTGAAGAGATGCGTTCTTCATTTCAATAGATATGACCATATCTCTTCATGATAACTCTTCACGAACATATGCATCTATTTATAATCTATATAAACACATTAGAATCATGTTTCCATAACTTAATTCAATCTATTCTTACTCTACTCTCATATTCTTTGATTCTAATACTCTTGTGCATTCAATTTCATACAAATTCATTCTATTACTTCCTTATTCTTCACGTATTCATATATATATATATATATATCATAAAGGAGAAGATTATAGGAAGGGTGTAATACAATTGACAAATTCGTGTTATTAAAGAACACATAGAGTCAAGAAAACTTTATTTGTTAAAGTCCTGTTCTGTTGCTCAGGCGTGTGAAGTCCTCTTCGGCTGCTGAGGTGAAATCCTGTTCCGCTACTCAGGTCTCTGTTCGGCTGCTCAGGGGTTGTAGACCTATTCCTCCGGGTTAAGTGAGGGTTATAGTTAGTTGAAATTCCAGAAGGAGTCTGGGACTGGACGTAGAACGGAAAGTTCGAACCAGTATAAAAATTCCTAGTGTGCTTATTTTATTTTACTTATTCACATTGCTATAGTATCTTAGTTTATTTTTGCACTAGTATAGTATAATTCCATATAGCACGATCTGCACTGCCTTTTCATATATGAAACCCCAACATATCCTAGGCAAAGGAGTTGGTAGGTTGTGCGAGTCGAAAGACTGCACATAATAATTGTTCATGAGAGATCTTGTATGAATCGCCCCAAAATAAGTTTGGAAATGTTCTTCACTAGATGACTAATTTATATTTTGAACATAACTGTCATAAACTAAAACCAAATAAGTTTATATATAAGGAAATTCATAATTTGTTTATGTGACGCCCCACCTCTATGCTCACGCTAGCCAAGAACACTACCGGGTAATGCTGTCGACGAGCACGAAGAATAAGGCTGTTAAGGAGCGACCATCTGTGTAATTGCTTTGGACGAGTACCGATATGTCAGATAAAATAACTTACATTTCATTTCAAGAGGAAATCCGACATACCAAATACAAACTCAAAGCTACCACACAGTGGCTAAGTGGCCTTCGGGAACAAATATAGAAATAAACATAACACAAATCAGTCACAGATGTTCATATATCAAAGGCGGAAACTGATATGAATATAACACATAAATGTGTACATCAGAGTAGTGGTCAAATAAGATCCACAATATCACAAAAGAATAGATACAAGTGCTAGACAAAAGAATAATTATACATCAAGGAGTCTCTATCTCTAATGTATATAACAAAAACTACAAAACTGTGTAGTTAGACAAAAGTTAGAAGATGGTCCCAGATAAGGAGTCAAGCAGAAGCACCTATAACATCTCGGTCTGACCCGAGTATTATTTAATAAGAAAATAATAAACGGATCAGTCTAGCTATAAATATCAGATAAATGAGATAGGGTAAGAGATACACTAAAACGTATGATAACAAAAATGCTATACTGTGTCAAGTATACATTTAATAACAACAAAGTCATACAATATCTCAAGAATCTCAAAGCACCAAAAAGAATGTCATATTCTTTGTTTTATTCACCAAACCTTGAATACTGGCAAACATACCATTGCCAATCACAAAAAGAGGTGAAACAAAAATTCTAGAAATCATCAACCAGAAATCCAGAAATCACAAAGAGGGAGGCCTATCACAAACGGGAGCATGAAAACTCACCAACACGTGTATCACAAATGGAATGCTATTCCATGGTCGCTAACCATAATTTTTGGAGCAATGACGCAGTACAATAACGGTACATCCGATGAACCAAAAAGTCGGGACATCGATGTAGTACAATAACGGTACATCCGATGAACCGAACACCGTAAAAGAATATGGGTCGCTAGCCCATAAAAGAACATGGGTCGCTAGCCCATAAAAGAATGAGACAAAACTCAATAAAACGAGGTACAGTCCCCCACGTGGACAAAGAGACATCGCACATTGCTAGTCTAAACCATAAAATGATCATCATCGATCATCAAGAAGTGTCGATTACACTAAGCTAGTAAATATAAGAGTTTAGCTTCATGTCCCATAACCACTTGCTTAACTCAAATATTTACGAACAGATTGTAGATTTCCACTTGAAAGTTGTCACAAGATTTCAATCGAACAAGTCCAAGAATTAACCGACGAAGTAAACGCAAGCATTTCATACCACTTGTTTTACTAAACCGTTTAATTGGATTTCTCATACGAATGAGGTAAAGGTTTGTATATACTAATAGATTGGAAAATGGTTTTGAAAACAATCTTTATATTTAAAATAGTGTCGAAATCGTTTTGATGGAAGAGTTTGAATATTTACTACTAGTATAGAAACCTTTGTATTTAGAAGTGACAAATCACAGAAATGATTGTAGAAATAATCAATTACCAAAGATTCACATTCGAAAACGCGAATCAAGACCATAGAAATCGATATCAAATCCATCAAATGGATATTCCCAAAAGTCCAAGGAAAGAAGTCATCAAAGTCGATAATAAGTGATAACAACTATCCGGATCAACAAAAATCGATTAAAATAGGAAATCCACACAAAACAGCCTTAATAGGCAAAAATAAACGTTTCCATACGTCTAATTAGAAATCCAGACGTCTGGATTTGTTTTCTGGAAATAGTTCAGAAAGCTACCCAAACGTTTGGGATATCGAATCAGACGTCTGGACCATGACCAGACGTCTGGATTGGTTCTCTGGAAATAATCCAGAGAACCCCCAGACGTCTGAAATTTCAAGTCGGACGTCTGAGACCCATCCAGACGTCTGATCTTAAGTTTCAGACGTCTGGCTCTGATCTCGGCCATTTTTTTATATATTTTACGTGCATACATTTTTGCTCCAGGTCCAAACCAGACGTCTGGACTTGGTCACTAGATGTCTGGTCACCTGGTCTGGGCAACAATTTGCCTAGGCCAAAGTGGCCAAAACGTATCGGAAGCGATCGGACGAGCAACATCGACTAAGGATTTACGCCAAGCGACAACCCGGCCTTATAGGCTCTTCGATACATCCCGAATATCAATGTCCAAACATCCATAGAAGGATTTTCATAAAATTGGACCAAAACACCAAAATTTGGAAAATTCACCAAATCAATTCAAATCAAAAGCAAATGAATATGCACAAGTGTTAGGAATTCATACCTAACAACAATGATAGCTATAGACGTAGATGTGAGTTAAAGAACTCACCTTTAAACCCAAAAACAATGAATGAGAAGCTTTTAAAACAAGGCAAGGACAATTCCTCTTCAACACACCTCTGGAATCTTCAATCTATTATCAAAGGTGAAGTTTTTCCTAAGTTAGGGTTAGGAATTTCTGAGAATTGAAG
This sequence comes from Allium fistulosum, assembly GCA_030737815.1. NCBI lineage: Eukaryota > Viridiplantae > Streptophyta > Magnoliopsida > Asparagales > Amaryllidaceae > Allium > Allium fistulosum. The sequence continues at coordinate 634,558,421 of CM060907.1, read as the reverse complement.
AGAGATTGAGATAGAGAAGAAGAAGATGATGCTTACCTTAGCTTCTCTTTGAATTTGGAGCAAGAATTTGTATTTGCAAAGGAAACTAGGGTTTTGAATTTTAATTTCCCATTCCTCTCCCCATTTTTACTAAAGCTTGACTATTAGGAAAATAAGAATGAAGTGAAGAGGAGAGGTGGACTGAGCTAGGGTGTTAAGATGGGTTAGTGGGCTGAAACCCAAACCCAAAGCCCAATAGAAAAATAGCAAAATTCACTCAACTCCAAACATATCGATGTTTATACTCAAAAATGTTGTAAATGCCATTTTGGACTCAATGGAAGTGGTCTCGAGTCCCAATTCGACTGTTTACAAAAAGTAGCTTTTCGGACTTTAATCTGATTAACGATGCTATATTTAAATAAACCATTTAAATATACAATCGTAAATTATGCGGGTTGTTACAGTTTATGAGTATCTATTCCGTTACGCCAAGAAAGAACTGTTGTTTCAAGAAATACCAATTTCGTAACAAAGGGATTTCTTTAAGAAATTATTGATAGTAAAATGGATTTGGGTACGATCCAAAGATAAAAGTGATTACGTATGATGAAATGAAATAAACCTAACCTAGACAAACATATTGCATTAGAATGTCTAATAAGTATTCTCACACATTGAAGAGAAACTATGAGTTTCTTATAAATGTTTAGAATAGATATTCCTTGGTTGCCAATTAAGCCATTAAGATTATTGACTCTATAATATGGTATGATGCACAAATCCGAAAATGATTCCAAGTAAATTATTTAAATATGATTTTAGTAGTTGTACCCGTAGGGATGTGATCCATCAGCCGTGACTGAGCCTTCAAGAGCAAGACTAATGCAGTTGGAATGTGATGAGAAAAGTTAATAAGAATAACATCGTAAATTTCAATTATTGAAATTGGCGTAATATATTTGTTATTCGATGGACTGAAGCTAATTCGAATTTACTAAAATAATTATCGCTTGGTATGACTTTATTTATTACACATGTGTTGAAATGAAAAGTTCTAAATAATGATTTAGAAAGGACTGTTTGCATGACTGTTTTCATATAACAAGCAAAGTGTCTCGAAGTCAATGGGAATGATATTGACTTTGTGAGTTTTAGGATATGATCCAAGAAATAATATGAAAGCATCATTTTATAAGCATCAGAATTGAATAGGAATTTTGATAGAAATATCGAATAGAAGCGTGTGTCTATAAGAAAGAACCACTAAAAAGTACATAGATATGTCTATACTATAAAGTAACAACATACTATTGATTGTTAACGATGTACTTATGTTAAAATCAACTCCGGTTTGGCTGTTTAATACTTAATATTGGATTTGTAAACAATATCCTTTATAATAAGTATAAAGGATGTTGGGATTGTCCCAAACAATATGCAAAGACGCCTTATTAAAATATTTAGTATGGTACATGTAAGATGGATTCCTTATGTATTGACAATAGGAATTGTCATACATGTTGTATTATCCACAATATCATATTTTTCTTATGTATTTGATAAATGAAGCAAATATCAAATCCAAATTAAGATCACTAAATGTAGTTTAGAGTGTTTTCGAGTATTTATGAAATAATAGAGAATTGTTTACAGAAACAACAAAATCCTTATGAAGGAGTGTTCAAACTCGAACTTCATAAGTGCTATCAAGTATAATATGTCAATATCAAATTCATATTCAAACTTTAAACATGAAAATTTAAGTTGGAAATATTCCAAATGAATGGTTGTGGCTGATTCAACGAAAGCCTAAGTAAATTGCCTTAAATAGCGTTGCAATAAAACAATGTATAAATATGCATAAATATATAACTAAGCTAGGGATGACTCCAAGTATTAATAATACTAATTATTGTTATATGATAGCAATGTAATAATAAGAGCTCACTAGAGGTCATGTAACACCTCGAAAATTTAAAATTTAAATAAGAGAATCGAATTTAAAACGCAACAGGGGAAAAAATAGAATTTTTATAAACATCTGAATTTGGCTATGAAACCTGCAGCGTTGCGTTCGTACTGATTTTCTAGAAAATTTTCATCTATAGCATTTTGAAATCGAAGCTAGTATGAAGAATTTGTAAACGTTTTAATTTACGAGATCAAAAATAAATAAATAACAAAATTAGGAAATAAATATTCTAAAATTAGAAAGCTCCACCGATCGGTAGATGGAATGGGACTGTTTGACCGCAAGTGGTCGACCTCCCCTAATCATAGCGGCCGAGTGGTAGATGTTTCAGGACGAGGGTTTGGTTAGGCCAACAGCCTGGATTTAAACGTAAATTTTTATCAATGTTCATATTCAGATTCGATATTTTGAACGGCGAGTATTCTCTTGAACCCTTGTATATACAACACCAACCCAAACCCTAATTCACAAAAATTAGAGCATAACGTCCAGACCCTGTCAAATTTAAATCTCTTCCTCAAATCATAATCTTCTTTAAAAATAAATTAAAATAAAATAAAGAGATTAAATAAATCAAATCAAGCGGAGAACTAGCAAACAGAGTAGATCCCAGGTGTGATTCGGAGGGGATAACTTGGATTTGAGGTGAGTGGGTATCTATTTATTAGATGATTTCGCTACAACAAAACAACCATATTACAACTTTTACTCTACAACTAGCACAAACTGACAGTTGTAATAGGAACTTTTTAACAATTATTTATTTTCAGCAGTTGTAACAAAGGTACTTTTAACAACTGTATTTGTGTAGCAGTTGTAATTTACGTCTATAACAACTGCATTTTTGCATCCGTTGTAAATGTTTAATTATAATAACTTTTTGCGCCAGATGCCTTTTCGGGATATAAAACATGACTTTCCATCTTAATAAAAATTTCAATTTTCCTCACTGCATTTTGTTGGCCACTCAATTTATCAAACAACTAAAATAAACCTCACCGTCAAATTTTCCTAAACCTAAACCCAAACCCCACCGCGTTGTGCAGCCTCCTTACCATCCATGAAGCTAAACCCATTCATCTCTGTTGCGCTCACTGTCGTTGCGCTCGTCGTCATTGCCATCGACAAAGCTAAATTGTTCGCTTTCGTTGCCAACAACGAAACCCACAAACCCTAAGCAGCTACTCTCCTCCAAGCTGCGCTCTCTTTTGCAAACGCTAACCCTAACCCTCTTACAAATGCTAACCCACAACTCTCCTCTATCTGCTTTGCTCTTCATTACCACTGATATAGGTATGGTATTTTACTTCATATTTTTTATAATCATTTTTTATATCTATTTATTAGTATGCTGATTTTATAAATCAAATGAATTATGTGCCAAAAATACAATATAGTAGATTTGCTGTTTGGCTATTCAAAGTGAACTATTGGGACATCATCTAACCAAATTGATGCATTTAACAAATACGTACCTGATTAAAGAAGTTCGATGAATTGCTCGATTTGTTAACTCTGTAATTTATCTTTTAGAAATTCAGCAACTCTTTGCGTAGATACTTAAGTGATGAAATACATTTTGTGCAATTTTTTAGGAGTTAGAGAGGCTCGAGAAATGGAATAAACGTTGCAATTATTAAGAAGAGCAAGTGCTTGAATTTCTATGGAAATTTAATCCTACTAGACAGAAAATATCGCACTTCATATTACACATCAGTTACGTTATTATTACGAAAGTGTCATCGCTTTATTTTACTTTTTAACGTTTTTGGTTGGTTACTCATTTTTAGCTTAACAAAAGAATTTTTTTTTTGTAGAAGATAAGTTATGAACTAGAGATAAAATGTTATAATTATAATCTAAGGCATGGCGCAAAATTGTATTTTCATTTTGTTCTTCCTATTGAACTTTAAATGATTCATTTCATACTGCCGAATTGCGGACGTCGATTGAAAAAAAGGTTAAGAAGATAACTAGGATACTAGTATGTGATTGGTTTAATACTTTAAAGCGATAAGTAGACGCGGTTGGGTCAAAGATGTAACGTTGGAGTGTACATGAGCCTATCAAAACAAAACATGAAATGAAATATTACTCGTTGCAGATCAGTAGAAATGTACAACTATGAAGAAAGATTCTAACCAACTTGCATGTAAACTGTTACAATGTTAGTGTACAAAATAAGATCAGTAGATATACTCAGTGTATTCAATCAACAATGATAGGTTATTTTCATATCCATTGTCATTTACAACAGGTCCCTATGGATCAACCATCCATACATCATCCACAATAAACTTGATCTGAACAAAAATAAAAATAAACAATTTAATTAACAAATATAGAAATAGTTAGGAACCTTATAAGATGATAAATGATAATATTGTCATTGCTTTTACCTAGCATCTACCAGGATAAAGCCTCAGGTGCATGGTAAACATACCTTCTTTTGACCTTTCCATTCTTCTTTGCAGATTTCATTTGTATAAACCCAGTTATATACTGTGTGTTGCTAAGGACACTTTCGTTCCTTAATCATAGTATCATTTTCTAAATAATATCATCAAAATCTGATATTCTACTTCTTAATATCAAAATTGGGTATTCTACTTCTTAATACCAAAATATTGTTTTTTTTTCTCATTCTGAAATTTGAACTTAGATTATTTTTAATAATGTATTTTTAAAACTGTGAATTTCTAGTATCTAAAAATTTGAATTCTACTACAACTTTTAATTTCAACTTTACCTTTATTGTTTTTCTAAAAAAATATAAAGAGAAAAGGAATATTGTTGTGCTAATCATAACTTGATTTTCTATATGTTTATTAACTCTATATGACCCTGTTTTTCAATCAAAGTTCTGATCGCTATAATGTGAATGTTGTTAATGCTGGCTGTTTTTAAATACTAATGATAGGGTATATGTGTATGAATTTTGAAATTAATTCGTATTGTAAGCAATAGACTTGAGTTGTAGAGTATGCTGGGTGATCTAGTTGATGAAAAGATGAAGAGTTAGGGTTAAGATCAGGTTGGAGGATAGTATTGGGATGAGAGTTGAGTGAAGTTTGGAGGATAGTATTGGGATGAGAACTAAGTGAAGTTGGATTTTGAATTGATAATAAGTTACAGAGAGGAGAGTTTGTTTGAGGTATGCAGGCACGAGAATGCAATTCTTCGGTTATGTGATCGTTGAGTAATGTGAATCTGTTGGGTGAGTTAATGCTTCCAACAACTTGAATAAGTGATGCATGGCTTCTCGTTTTATTAAACAAGAAAAGAGTCACAGGTCCATGTTTTTGATGTTGTTATACAAAAAGTCCCTGTAGAAATGAATTTGTAAATTTGGTCCCTATTTTTCAAAAATAAAAAAACGTAAAGCGTCTTGCACTTTTCTGACAGAAAATGCAAGATAACTTGCACTTTTCTAATTTTGAAATATTTTTCGAAATTTTCGAAATTTTCTAAAATTTTGAAAAGCGCAAGTTAACTTGCACTTTCTATCAGGAAAGTGCAAGCTAGTTTGCGCTTTCTAATTTTGAAATTTTTGAAAAGCGCAAGGTAACTTGCGCTTTCTATCAGGAAAACGCAAGTTGGTTTGCGTTTTCTGATTTTGAAAATTTAAAAAACGCAAGCTAACTTGCGTTTTCTGATTAGAAAAAACAGGAACTAAATTTACATATTTATTTCTACAGGGACTTTTCTTGTAACACCATTAGAAATAGGGACCTTTTGTGCAAAGCCCCTTTATTAAAAGGTAAGGTATGGAAAGTTGTGGCTGTCTTTTGATTGAGAGGAGTGTAGTGGAGATCCTTTAATGCATGTAGAGGTAAAAATAAAATCTAATACTGATGTGGTAGCATGATTTTCTTTGTTATTCATGTGAACATGTGTTATATTTATGTTATGCTGACACATGTATAAACAAAAGCTGGAAGTGTCAAAATCCCTTTTAGCATGCCTTTTTAAGTTAATATCCGTTGGAATTAGACCCAATAACGAAGCTCATTCATATTTTTCTCAAGTAGTAAAGGTATTTCCAGCACTTTATTTTCTTTTAGTGCATTAGCATTTCCTTTTGCACTAATTGCTACCTTAAAATTTGTTTTTTTTCTTCATTTTTCTCATTTTTGTATTGTTTTTTTGGATAGGTCTTGCCTTCATCTTGTTTCTAGTTTTAGCTTGTTTCCCTTTAGTTGATTTGAATACTAATATACCGTGGATGAGACATACTAAGCAAAAATTTCTAACTAGGTTAGAATGCATTAACTGCCGAGACAGAATGAACCGAATGTTTTAAAAATATGGACAGTAAGAATTAGTAAATGCAAAGTAAACTGTTGTTGTCTACTCTAGTACTGGTAATTTACTAAAATAGAAAAAACACAATTGAGTTTTATCTGTTTGATTGTGAATGGAGCAAATTAAAACTATATAACTGTAGCTACATGTAGTAGTAATATGGTAGCTTGTTAGCTTCACATCCATCCACAAACTATATAAAATTCCTTACCTCTTAGTGGTTAATGGTGCTAAGTGACGTAGATAAGTAAATTACAATCTATATACATGATAAGGAGTTATCCAGACAATAAAAATTAGTGGTAAAATTCCATAGTGATCAAAGCTAACACGTATAAGCGTGCATTTGTACTTAAAGTTAATTTACGAACGTGAATTATAAATATCACTAAAGCTTTCACTAATTTGTATGCATAAAAATTATTCCTCGAATAAATTTGTTTTCTTAAGCAAGAGAAAAAAATGCAATTAAACTCCTTATTGATTTTGATTTAAACACATAATTGCATTTGGTCAAATTGGTGGAGAATCACAAATTACTATTTTTGTTTGTTCTATTTTTAATGTATAGATACAATGCAATGTTCAACACTATTTAAATTGATTTGTAAATTACCTTACCCTAAAATTAATTTATACACATAAAGTTCATTTTTCTTCTTTATCATTAATTACTATGATGAGTAATGCTTAACTTGAGGATTAAAATAAATATTTGTTAGATGCCATCGATATGGTTTTATGTGAGCATTATTCAATGTCATTGACTTGGTTTTAATTCTTATGATTTATTGACTTTCAAGTTTCTGGTAGTGAAGTGTCCATCGATTACTTCTACGATCTAACCAAGCAGGATAATGCATGTGTAAATAAGCTATAGGTTGATAAATCTCACCAAAACTATGCTTCTAATGTTTGTGATATTTTAATACCCTTCTGCTTCCTAAATGTGAGTATATTTATCACAACTTAGGGTCATGGTCTCCTATTGTTGCAGTTGCCTGGAATTATAGTGAAAATATGCTAGCATCTCCTGATATAGATGGAATTGTTATTGTATGGAAAGGAGCAAAGACGGAAATGAACTGAAATTGTAGTACAACTGCTACGTGAGTTTGACAGGCTGCAACATGGTAGGGGATACAAATGTGTGTGTATGTGTATATGTATTAAAAAATTATGCTCATTTACATGTACATGCTCTCGACCAGAGAATTTAAAAAAATTCAAAATTTAAAATAATAATATATTAAATGATTTTAAATTTTGAATCTCATTTTAAAAGTTTAAAATAACATAACATATGTTTTATATTTTTACAAAATTTAATTTTATTGAAAAATACTTTGGCAAAGAAATAATTTATTTTTCTGAATTTATATTATATATACACACACTATTATCTAATTAAAAATTGATTATAAAAATATAATGCATATAGTATATATATAACAAAATACTATAAAAAATTACAAAATATTTTATTCAATTTCTTTTCAATATTTTTTTATTTTTTATTTTATTATTTATTTTGCATGGTTTTATAATTAATGAATATTTAAATATATAATTAATAAATATATATAAAACTGGGGAAAAAATTATATCTGGGTTATAAACATTATAGTATATATTTGTTTATATATATATAAAATTACTTATTTTGTATATATATATATATATATTTAATTAGACCACCAATTATATGTTTATATATATAATTCATATATATAAGTTAATTAAAAAAAATTCTAATCGGTTTTATGTTGTAATATATATATATATATATATATTATCAAAATTAAGTTTTAAAATAATATTCAAAATGAATTTTATCATACATACATATATATTGTATATATATATATTAAGGTATTTTATTTATAATTACTATTTCAATATATATATATATCATTATATCTTATGTAATATTATTTTCATAACAATTTGATGTATACACACACATACACACACACATTTTGACAATCAATTTGTACACACGAGAGGCTAACATGTCTTTTGCGATGTTAATCCTAACATCTATACACGAGCATGTCAAACAATGCACACATTATCTTATTGCATCTGCACATACACTCATATATTATATGATACACATATATATAAATATAATACAAACTACATAAAATGAAACTTTATTTATAATTTAAATAAAACATTGATTTTATTTAATAGAAAATTAGAAAAGTTCTAAATGAATTCAGATCACAAAGGCATCCTTTAACTGTTCAAGAAAATGGTGTCCGTGTTTCTTCCTTTTTCGGCTTCATCTGTTTCTCATTCTAATTTCTCGATTGCTAATCTTTGCAACTCTTATCCTTTCGATAATCTTAATTCATCGAACGTTCGTTCGTATGCGCAAGTAGTGAAAGATCGTCCATACCCATTGTCTCAATATTCAAATCGCTTGTATTCTCCTTTCGATCAAATAAGAATTGGATTGATTCCAAAAAAGGGAAGAGATATTGTCTTTGGTGTGGAGGATTATCCCATTTAGCAAATGTCTGTCGCGAACCTATTAGATGTTTTCAGTGTGGGGTTTTTGGTCACAAGAGGAACAAATGTTCGATGAAATTGAATGCTTCTCCTAGCAGTTCTTATTCTGGTAGTTTGATTACAGAGGATCAGAAAGTTCTGTCTATTAAAGATCATGGCTTTCAATTCATCCTCAAATGCATGAAACTTAAAAGGATTCTACTTGATCATCTTTGGATCCAAAGGGATGAAGGCATTGCATTCTTGGAAGAACTTTTCAAACATTTTGATGCTATTAACGAGGTCAACTTTGGTAGAGATTACAGATTGAAATTTGGGGATCCTGCTGATTATTTTGGAAATCATGATTTTTCTAATGAAGACGAAAATTATTTGGGGTTCATAGTGGGTTCTGATGCTACGAATTATAACTTTATGATTGATTCAGATTTCTTAGATGTGAAACAGAGTCGAGAAGTTCTCTTATTGGATCTAGTATTATTTGATCCAGATGTATTTTTTGTGGACAAGGCTTGATATACTCAAAATTGATTAATGATGATGGTGGTCAGGGGTTTTCTTCCCAGGATAATGGTGGTGTTAATTTTTCAGATCAATTGAAGATATATGATGCTGACTTTGTTCTTAGTAATAGGCATATTACAAAATCTTGTGGAGCAGAGAGTTTCAATTTAATCACTAAAAATTGTTTTGAATGTCTAGAATATTTGGGAGATTCAGAGCTTATTTCAAAGACTCGTTTTGGGATTGATGATGAGGTTCTTGTATCTCATGGTAGATTAGTGTCTGCGGTTGATTCAAAGTGTGTTCTTCCTTAGTGTGCAAATGAGTCAGATATATTGGAAATTCATCTGGAGTTTGATTTTTCAAAATGCTCGATGGTCATTAAGACGCAATCGGAGGATAACTATGTTAAGATTAACGTAGATGATAATACATCTGTCAAAATGAATATGTGGTGAACTATTCACTATTTTTTCATGATAAGGATAGTGCTTGTCTTGTGTCTGAAATTGTATCCAGATGTGCACCTGTATCTTAATGTGCACAGATGTCTGAAAAATTGGAATATGAAGTATTGGTGGAAGCACTGTATAGAAGTGGTGATTCTAATATGTTATTGATTGAAGGTGGCACGGTAATTGGAGATTCTACTTTTGAAAATTCGAAATGTTTGGTTGAGTTACAGAATGAGGATGATAATATTAAGTTTAATGATATTGAAGTTTCTTCGGTTAACAGTGAAATGGTGAAGTTTAATTCTCTGCCTGATTCTAGTACATCTTCATTTATTGCGGTTTATAGCTCAGAGATGGATGGTGAAGCCTGTTTTCTTACTCCTGGTGAAAATGTAAATACAGATAAATCAATTTATACTTTGTTTTCCAGAGTTCTCTTTTACCAGTTGTTGAAATAGTGAATAATAAGTCAAGATCAGAGAAGGGTGATAAGCTTTCATTTGGTGATGAAGGAATATGTTGTCCAACTGAATGGTTTGTTGATGATTCACAATTTTCACATAAATATCAGTGTGCACATATATTGGGTTTATCACAGTGTGCATCTTTTGGGGAACTTCGGTCTATTATTAATGCTTCCTACGGTTACGATCTAGCTGGGGTCAGTTTTTCTGAATCAGTTGATGTGGTGAGGCAACCAGAGGTGGAGGTCATTTTAAATGAGGATATTATTTATTGACATACATCAAAATTCGAAGGTTTTAGGCGATCATTTTTCTGATGAAGTGGGGACTCACATTGAGGTTGAGAGAGATATATTGGTTGCGGACTCTAAATTGGCAATATGTAACGTTGTTGTTAGCAATGTGAACGGAGAGTTGGAGAATTCAATGATTCAGCGTTCATCATTCATAACAAATGTAGATTCTAGTGATGTTGGCAGCAAATCAGCATCTTGTTCTTCATCATCGAGGAGAGGTAGGCGTAGGAAATCTATGGCTGTGAGTGGGTCTATTCATCGCAGTGCCAGGATCCGTAGTAGTCATTCCCAGTCTATGGATGAGTTACCTGATTCGAGTGTCATGAGTGGTGCTACGAATTAAGGATCATATATGATTTCAGGTTTAGGCAGCACGTATTCTTCGTATGCTTTAGGTAGTTTGTCTTCCTCTAAGTATTGTCGGTTAGCTAGAAATACCGCTTTTGTTTTTACTGATGTTGAATTAGATTCTGCGTATATTAGAAGTTGGGAATTTGAAATGGCTAGATCCGTTGGTTCATGAGGATTATTAGCTGGAATATTAGAGGTTTGAACGATTTAAATAAATGTGATAAAATTAGAGCGTTTTTTAAGGATTATTTTACTGACATTACTCTATTACAGGAAACTAAAATTGAGTGTCCTTACATTCGTTTTTATAGAAAATTAGGTGGTTACCACTTTAGGAATTGGGCCCGTCTTCCTTCTGTAGGAGCTTCTGGGGGTTTACTAATAGGGTGGAAGGATAATTCTTTTAAATTACTTCAATGTATTTCTAAGCAACATTCTTTGTACATTATTCTCATTAATTTTAGTGACAATTCTATTTTAAATATATCTAATGTTTATGGTCCAAACTCAAAACTCGATCGTAGGATTATATGGAATGAATGTTTAGAATTTAGATCATTAGCTCCTGGTTCTTGGATTATAAGGGGTATTTCAATATTATGCATTTTCTAGGAGAGCGTTCTCCTCGGGAAGGTGACTTCTCTTCTATGGAAGAATTCGATCAATTTATTATTAATTCTAATTTGATCGAAATTTCTCTTTCTAACAGAGAATTCACTTGGAGTTATACTAGAGAGTCTTCCTCTATGGCCCTTCTAGATAGATTTTTCATCAGTGACGAAATAGAGGACAAATTTCCTATTTGCAGAGCTTCCTGTTTGTCTTACACTTACTCTGATCATTGCCTCATAATTCTTGCGTGCGATCATCATAAGATTGTTAATAGAACTTTTAAATTCGAAAAAATGTGGTTATTAGAATCCAATCTTTTAGACTTAATTAAAAATAAATGGATTTCATTGTATAGATATTAGAAATACTAATAATTCTACAAAAAAAATTTGTTTTGGAACTTAGGGGTCTTAGGAATTTTCTTAAAATTTGAAGTAAGAATGTTTTTGGTAGTATTAAAATAAAAATGGAAAAAATTCTTTCTTTAATGCTCAAAATAAACAAGATAGAAGAAACTAGACAACTTAATTTAGGTGAGTGTAATGTTCTTGCCAATTTAAAAGAAAAACTTAGTTCTATTTTAGAAAAAGAAGAGGTTATGTGGAAGCAGAGATCTAGAATTCAATGGATTAATGAAGGAGATAATAATACAAAAAAATTTCATAACATGGCTAATGGTAGAAAATGCAGCAACACGATTAACTCTATTTTTGTGAATAATGTAGAATTGGTCGATCAAAGAGATCTTAATAAGGCTTTTACCGAATATTATAGAGATATGTTCGGTAATAAAAATAGTGAAAATTAGGGTCGCATCCCTAAAACCAAACGTAATTCACAAAAACTCCTTCCGTTCGAAACATTATAAATCCGGTCCCTATTTTTGTTTCGGCTTAATTCTTTTCCATAAATACCCTCGTTTATACCGTGCTCCATTTTTTCTATCTGTGATTATTTGGTTTATATTGAACGATAAAATTATCTTTGCTTAATGATTTATCTGTTTGCAATAAAAGATTTTTACTGAAGTACTGTGTAAGTTCGTTTTCTGCAACTATTTGCAATAGTTGCAGAAATGTCTGCAACTATATGCAATAGTTGCAGACATTTCTGCAACTATACCAAATAGTTGCAGAAATGTCTGCAACTATTGCATATAGTTGCATTTCTGCAACTATATCATATAGTTGCAGAAATGTCTACAACTACATGCAATAGTTGCAGACATTTCTGCAACTATTTGCAATAGTTGCATTTGCAACTATTTACAATAGTTGCATTTCTGCAACTATATGCAATAGTTGCAGAAATGTCTGCAAATATATGAAATAGTTGCAGACATTTCTGCAACTATTTGCAATAGTTGCATTTCTGCAACTATATGCAATAGTTGCAGAAATGTCTGCAACTATATGAAATAGTTGCAGACATTTCTGCAACTATTTGCAATAGTTGCATCTGCAACTATTTGCAATAGTTGCATTTCTGCAACTATATGCAATAGTTGCAGAAATGTCTGCAACTATATGAAATAGTTGCAGACATTTCTGCAACTATACCATATAGTTGTAGAAATATCTGCAACTATATGTAATAGTTGCAGACATTTCTGCAACTATACCATATAGTTGCAGAAATATCTGCAATTTTTTGCAATTTTTATATATTTGAAAAAAAATCGAAAATGTTCAATATTTGCTGAATTGTCTGCAAATATTTGAAATAATTGCAGCTTTAATACAAATTTAAATTTTTGGTATCAACAATGGATCTCATTTTAAAGATCATAAAATTTGCGATTTTTTGGTGAAAACGTTATGTTGATCCGGTTTTTGTAAATAAAGTTATACACGTTTGAAAAGTTAAAAACATAAAGGGTATTTCGGTCTTTTTGCGTGCGTGAATTTGAAAACAGGGAGCGGAAACGTAAATGTTGGTTGGGAAGGATGTTTTCTCTATTTTAAAACTTGTTAAGGATGTGAGCCAAACTTACCCATAAAAATAAGCATAGAATTAACGCTAGTTGGAATGATCTTTATCCTGTTGAATCTAGAATTGACCTTTCCGAGTTTGATAACCCTTTTTCTGAGGAGAAAATTTTGAACGCTATTAATGATTTGCTAAGTGATAAAGCCCCGGGTCCTGATGGGTTCCCTATTTTCTTTTACAAAATATTTTGGGATGTTTTAAAATTTGATTTAATTAGTATGTTCAACGAATTTTATATTGGAAAATTACAATTAGGTAGGATTAATTTTGCAAATGTAATTTTATTACACAAAAAAATTGGTGCTAACAATTTAAAAGATTTTAGACCTATTTCCTCAATTAACTATTCTGTTAAAATTACTTCAAAAGTTTTAGCTAATAGACTTAGTAAAAGAATGAATGATCTAATTGATTGTTCACAAACTGCTTTCATTAAGGCTAGAAATATAACTGATGGTGTGGCTTCTGTTCAAGAATTCATTAATCACTGTTATAAGAATAATATTGCTTGTGCGGTTCTAAGCTGGACTTTTTAAAAGCTTTTGATTCGACGGATTGGGATTTTCTAGTTGATATGTTACATGCTAGAGGTTTTAGTCATAAGTGGATATGCTGGATTATGACTTTACTTAAAACAAGTAACTCTACTATAATGGTTAACGGTATTTTAGGGACTAAAATTCAATCTAAACGAGGATTAAGGCAGGGTGATCCTTTATCGCCTCTTTTGTTTAACCTAGCCGCATATGTTTTTTCTATGATAATTAAAAAAGCAGTCAGTAATAAATCTTTGGGGAGTGTAGGTAGTGAAATCTCTCATAATGGTATCTTTGTACTTCAATTTGTGGATGATACCTTACTATTTACCTCATATTTGCCTAATCATGTCATTACTCTTAAATTTATATTATACAGTTTTGAATTTCTTTCGGGGCTAAAAATCAATTTTGATAAAAGTTCTGTAACAACCCTGTATTTTACAAATATTTTTAAATTAATTTTTCCAGATTTAAAAGCTTTATTTATGAAAAAGAATAAATTTTGTTATTTTTAATATAAACTTTTTCTTTGATGTGGATTAGAATTCCAAATATGACTAAATTTAATATTTCCTGAAAATGTGAATTTTGGTCAATAGTCAAACTTTGACTTTTAAGTTTAAATTTTTAATAGTTTGAAATTATAAATTTTATCTTTTATTATGAAAATAGATTTAATAACTTGAACACCACTTTTCGTTTCGTTGAAAACGGAGTTAAAATGTAAAAGTTATGTACATTTCAATTTTTAGTATAATTTGTTTATTTGTGCAATTTTGCCTATTTTAAATTTTTTTTAAATCATATTTTCTTTCTTATATTTTGTTTTAATATGTGTTAATATGTTTTTTATGTATATTTTGTCTTTTTATGTTTTTAAATTGATAATAGTATTTTTCCAAAATTTACTGTATTTATTTTTCATTTTAAAGGCTGTTTTCCTATTTTCTGCTATTTTCTTCATTAAAAATTATATGTAAATTAAATTTTAAATATTTATTTTGTGAATATATTTTTATTTTATGTTATTAGTTATGTTTAAAATTATATTACAAGCTCATATGATTTTTCCAAAATTTATTCCAATTAATTTCAAATTTTCTAGACTAGTTTACTATTTTTAGCTATTTTCTTATTTAACCTTATATAAATTAATAAATATTATATATATTGTTATATTTTGATAGATTTTCGAATTCTTATCTGGTATTACTATTATTACCAGAAATATAAAGTTATTTAAAATAAAATAAAGAAATATGAAAAAGTTTTGACTTTTGAATTGCTTTTGACTCTTTGAATTCCACCTCTTCATTTTCCACCAACTCTTCATTTCTTTTGACATAACTCTCCACATTTTCAGCCGATCACTTCATTTCTCAACTCACGTATCTTTTTCCTCCTTCCTGAACAAAAAATTTCGGCCTCCCCTTGATTGAAGAGTTTGGTAAAATTCTATCTCTCTTTTTCTTCTTTTTCCACTTATGTTGATTTTTCTAGTTTGATTTTTTTGCACTTGTATCACCTCATGTAGGTTTGGCCATGCCTCCCTTGCTGCTTAGCCGCCTCCACCACCTGATGGCACACCACCAACACCTCCTCCTCACCAGCCATCCAAGCCATGAACCCCCTTGGTGATGCATATCAACAAAAGTTTCAAAACACCCCTTCATACTAGCCTAACCGAGCACCACACTCATTCCATCACCTTCCACCACCCATGGCCGCCACCAACACCACCTCCACCACCACCTGGACCCTCTGCCACGTCATCACAGTGGACCCCACTCCTCTGGCCATGACACATAGGGCCTTGGTAGAGCCCAAATCCTTGTCAAAACCCATGTGTATGCATGCTTATGTATGTTATTCACTTCTACCACTTTGGCACCATCACAAATTACCTCTAGGCCGACCCATACCCACCATAACCTGACCCAAACACCTGCTATTGTCATGTATTTTCCATCATGGCTGAGCCTAGTAAAGGTAAAAAGCAAGTGCAAAGCATTTCTATTTGATTCTGCACAGCCTATTCTACTGTAGTTTTGATCGTAGCTGATTTGAAACTCATCGTTGTTATATTGTTTTGTTTGACTTATATTCAAGGGATTTGATACTTTGGCTCCTCCACTCTTATTTGAATCGTGTTATCGTGCTTGTTTGGATCCCATTCGTGCAGTCGTCGTCGTTTCTCCAGCACAAAACAGTGAGTTATTCTCACCAGACAATATGTACCTATATAACTAGTAAATTGACACCCTGTGAATCTGTAGAAATATATTATCATGTTATATATGCCTATATTATTATCATATGATGTTCACACCTGTTATTACACCTGTTATATCATATGTTACTGTTATTTAATGTTATTCTGTTATTTATATCAGTTATCACCATTGCAAGTTCTCTGTAGATTAGAATCACTATGGGTTGAAATGATACATACCCGAACGGACTTTAGAATAGGGAAAAATCGTTATGGGCTGAAATGATAGGCCTGAATGATTTTTATTTAATTTATTTTAACTTGGGATTGCGGGTTTGAAATGATAGAACCCGGATTTTTCTTTTTAAACTGCGGATCGAAATGATACATATCCGTATCACTTGACCTAGGCTAGAAAACTATATACAGGCCCGTGGTTATTTTATAAAGTGTTTTGGATATTTTTAAGTATTTTAAAAATTATAAATTTATGAAATTTGATTTAAATAGATTTTGAAATGTTTAAAATAAAGAAATTATGATTTTTCTATGTGTTAAAAATGTAATTAATGAATGGTTTAACTGGATTTTTGAAATATAACTTAAGTTGGAAATTTGGAATTTGGTTAAAAATGATATTTAAGTTATATAAATAAAATGGATATTAAATTTTATTTGGAAATGGTAAATATGATAATTTGATTAAATGTGAATTTAAGTGATTTATTAAAGTATTATTGATTTTTTCTATGAATTTAAGTGGTTAAATAAATGAATGTTTAAAAGTGATCTTTTAAAATATAACTTGACTTGGAAATGTGAAATTTGGTTTTAATTAAAGGTTTTAGTTAATTAAATAAAATTGGAAATTTAGTTAAATTTGTGAAATGGTAATTTAAATTTGAAGTGTTAAGTTATTTGTTGAAATGTGAAGAATTGGAAACTTTTACACTTAAATTTATTAAGTAAATTGTTGAAAATTGGATTTAATTATAAGAAATTTATTGTGAAAAAGATACATGTTAAATGATATGTAAATGAACATTTTAAATGTTAAATTATGATTTTTAAAATGTTTAAAGAGTTTAAAATGAAGTTATTTAATTGCTGGAAATACACTAAAAAGCTGGAAATCACTTTTAATAGCATTCAGAAATGCTATGGTTCTGAATTACACTCAAAATTGAATAAAAGGGCTACTACAGCATTTCTGAAATGCTGCAGTTGCTGCAGTTGAACTTATAGGCTAATATTGAACCCAGGTCTATTATAGCATTCTCTGGAAATGCTATAATGGTCTGCAGTCTTTGCTGAAACCAAATTTAACCCTTGTTTTGAAATCTGAACTACCGCAGCACTTCTGAAATGCTGTCTTTTCTGTTTTGAACTATAATTCAACTAAAACTGAGTTTTAACAGCAGTTTTAAGTGCTGTCTTTACTGAATTAAAAATGTTTTCAAATATAACTTATAGCAGTTGTTTTTAAATGCTGTGAAATGCTGAAATTTTAATAATTAGGGTTTTTGACTTAGTAAACGAACTCAGAATGGTTTGAAATTTTGGAAATTGAATACTTGATTTGAAAATATAATAATTACACTTTTAAAAGGTTTTAATGAATTACTTTGATTGGAATAAACTATTTAAAGGTGATTTGAAATGATAGTAAATGAACGATATCTTTGAATTTAAAAGGTATTTAAAGTTGAATATTTGGATTAAAACTGATAGGATATTTTATTTTAATAAAATGGTTTGAAATGAAGTTTTGTAAGGATATGATATTTTATGATATTAAAATGATTTGAAATGAAGTTTTGAAATGATATGATATTTTAAAAATATGGAAATGGTTTGGAATTGATTTAATCTTTATTTTGATAAAGATTTGGATTTGAAATGATATTCTATTTTGAAGTATAAACTATTTTTAAACTTATAACCACGGGTTATAATAACGTTGGGTTGTTAAAGAGACCGGGATCGGATATGGACATACTCTCTGTCTTACCGAAAACCACTTTGGCAACTGTGTACGCGGTGGAGATTCCAGAATGAAGTAGGATGGTGGCGACGTTCTTAAGGTATGTTACGTGGACCCAACTCCCGTGAGTTGGCATAAGGTGGCTAAAACAGGAGCGATCTCGGACCAGTGAGGTAGCACCTCTTCTCGGACACATTTCTTCGATATTATACTCTTACTTGTGATTGATCAGATGGCCATCCTCCGATTTGGGAGTGTTGTTCGAGGTGGAACGGTAGTGGCTGCTATGCGTATCCATCAGTCCGTGTGCGTAATTGGTATATCTACCCTGGCATTGCCTAGTTGTGCCGTGTCACCTACCATATCGAGCTTTACTACGATTATGATTTTAAGATCCGACCGCGTTAAGGTTCTCCATCCCCTTAACGCTATTTTCTATATGATTATACTTTACTTATTTAGACACTATTATAATAGCGAATATTACTACATAGTAGATATTTTAACGGATCCTTAGAGGATGGGCGGTCCCAAGCATCTTCTAAGTTACTTGTACCTTTATTACAGTTCACTTGAGTTGGTTTACATTATATAAGTATATATTGTCCTGACTCGAGTGTTTTGTGTTTTGCTTTACGCTCGGGTCAGCCTGAGTTATTCACAGATTTGGATTTCCACTCTCTTGGAGATTTGAATTGCTGGAGATTATCTGCTTGTCATGTCCTATCTATTTCAGTTCCGTTGTTCTACTCAGCTTGTACTTGGTTATTTTATTGAGACTTTTGTTGTACTCTATTTCTTCTGTTGTATCTTATGTAACTCTGATATATTTATATAGTAGCTTCATGAACTACTATTTCTTTTACTTTCGCTGCATTATTTTACTCTGTGTCTGTGATCTGTGATTATATTTATTTACTGTATATTCTGAGATTTGCCAAATTTTATTTACAACGCGGTATTTTGAGCAATTCAACTCCGGCATGAGTGTCTACCTATACACTTATAATGGATGCGAATGGTTGAAAATATCGGGTCGTTACAAGTTCTGTTTTAGTATCAAATGACGTTGATAAGGTTGAAGGTCTAGTTGCTAATACGCTTAATTATAAAACCATGACTTTCCCTTTTGATTATCTTGGTTTTCTGATTAGACCAACAAAACTTAAACATGATGACCGGTTAGTTATAATAGATAAGATTAAAAATCAAATTTCTAAGTGGAACGGGAGGTTTTTATCGAGAGCGGGTAGATTAGTTCTTATAATCACTTCTGGGGCATTCCACTTTTGGGGCATTTCACTAGAAGGACAAACTTTGCAGTCCGATTAGTTTGTAGGACACACATCCACAGAAATTAATTTCATGGCCAAAGTCAGCAGAATAATTACTTTTAAGGACAAAGTCAGCAGTCCATTTACTTTCAAGGACATAATTTCATAGGTTTTTAGGCCTTAGAAACTAATTATTTTGCATTTTGTCCTTAAAAGTAATTATTTCAGTCGTGTATCCTAAAAACTAATTGCACTTGCTAAAGAGGCCCTTGTGGCTAATTTCCACTTCTTATAAACTCTGTTTTATCAGCTCTCCCGATCTATTGGATGTCTATGCATCTTTTTCCAAATTGGATGATTGATAAAATTGATAAAATAAGAAGGGACTTCTTATGGAATGGCGATAATTCCAATAGTAGTCTTAAATGTTTAGTCAATTGGGGAACTGTTTGTAAATCCAAAAAGGAATGTGGTTTAGGAGTTATTAATTTATGTAACATGAATTTATCTTTACTAGTAAAGTGGTTATGGAAATTTAAGGATATAAATGATAATTCTATTTGGAAAAAATTATTACTAAACATTACTATAATGGTAGTAATAATTTACATCAAATTACTCCTACTGTTATAAATAAATTGTCTAACTTTTGGAAATCAATTTTAAAATGTCATGAGATTTTTAACCTTGGTACTAATACAATAGTTCATTCAGGAAATAGTACTTCTTTTTGGCATGACCGTTGGATTTCTGTATCCCTCTTAGGATATAATTTAAAGAGCTTTACGAAATTTGTAACTTTAAGAATGCTTTAATTATAAATATTTTTTCTCCCGAAACTGGCCCCATTGGAAATTTAGTTTTAATAGAATTTTAGTAGGTACAACTCTTAGGTAACTTTCTTTGCTTTATGCTAAATTGAATCTATATAATATTGATAATGAAAATGATAATATTAGCTAGGAATGGGATAAGAGTAAGAAATTTACTTCTAATTCTTTTTATAAATTTCTTAATTTCTCGGGTGTAGCTAATAACTCTTTTAAATTTATTTGGAAAATAAATGCTCCTTCTAAATCTAAAATTCATATGTGGTTAATCATGCATGGAAAACAAAATACTATAGAATTTTTAAAAAGAAAAAAATATGCAAATTGATAATAAATGTTATTTTTGTAATCTGCATTTTGAAGTTATTAAACATATTTACTATGATTCCATTGATGCTTACTAAAGTTACTTATTTAGACTACTATTGGAATAGTTTTAGATTTATGTTTAAAATGGAAAATAGATTTTTACTTGATACTTTATTCATTATAATTTGTTGGTATATTTGGTTTGAAAGAAATCAGAGAATTTTTAGTGGTAATAATAGTCATTTTAATAAATTGATTTTTATAATATCTTCATTTTGTTTTAACTGGATCTTAAATCCTAAATACAAATTAGCTAAAAATAATCATTTTAAAGAATGTCTTAATAAGGTTAATAATAATATTAAGTTATTTAAACATAAAAACAATATTTTTGACATTAATAATTGTAGCATTAACATTTTTTCAAACTTAAATGATGGTTTCACTGATTATCATAATATCCTTTTGATCAAAGGAGCATAAGGATGAGTTTTAATTTGTTTTAGTTTTAGTTTGTTTTTGTTTTAGTTTATAGATTTTTAACTTCTTTTGATCATGGATTCTTTTTTAGTCTATTTTCTAATTTTTATTGTTTTCTGTCCTATTATCTTAGCTTTTGTATCTTTACTTTTATTTCATTAATACATATATATGTATATAAATTTCATTTATATACATATATGTGTATTATTCTTATAATTTCTTTAGTTCCTTTTATAGATACAGGTTTTGGCCAGAAATGGTGTTAGATTCTTTTTCTAGGTTCACAGGATTGCTGATGGCAGGATTGCTGTTTGCAGTGAGGATTTCTTCTTAGTTCTTCTACATCTTTAGTGCGGCGTTCTACTTTCTGGATGATTCACTTTTCAACGAGGCGCTCTCTCCTGTTCTTTCGAGTCTACAAAGTGGCGTTTTTCATTCCAGGTCATTCGCATTTCCAGTTCTTCCGAGTCTACAGTGTGGCATTTCCTTCTCAGATGGAGCTGTCTACTAGTATCATCGATTGGTGCTGAGTTGCTTCATAGATTTTTTAGGTACTTCTAACATCTCAATACCGGGCGGTGGCCTTGTCGGAGCTCGATATTGGGGTGTAATGGGCAGTGGTCTTGCCGGAGCTCATTCTAGGGGTACCTGAGTTTCTTATCTTTGTTATTTGTACTATGATTAGCTATCTACTAGGCATGTTGGCAACACCTTGTCTTCTATGATATATATTTATATCTACATGTGTGCTCTCCTCTATTCTATAGGATCACACATTTTTCTCAAAAAAGAATTTAGATTACAAAGGCCCATTAGATCCAATAATGAAAAAAAATATTAAATCTACCCAATTACCCTACTAAGGGTTGGCCCTGTTCCAACAAGAACAACATAAGTAAAGATGATTGGTATAATTTTTTTACTTTTGTATTATTCTCGTATTCAGTTTGTCTCTTTTACTATATTGCTTACCCAGTATTTTATCATTGGCCAATCCCAAAATTCCAAAACAAAAGGCATTATCTCATTGTGTTCTACTTAAAAACGTGTAAGTAACTTCTTTTTGTGTTAAATAAAGGGTGTGCTATCTACACAATCACACACCAAATTAACACCCCTCACCCATTATTCCCTTACCCAACCTAACCAATTACTCCACTCACTCACTTACCTACTCACACTCACTTCATTAATTTGCTTACTTTTGCTTTGTCTTTTCAATTCGAAACCAAAATATTACATTTCTGTTTTTGAAAGAAAGATGCATCATTTTCTGAAAGATTATTTATGAAATGTTTAATGTTTTATTTATTTTCTTACCAATATTTAATTGTGGTAAAAGCTAAACACTATATGAAAAACTATACACCACCTCCAGATTTTTTTCACCGTGATTAAATGTCAAAAAGAATAGGATAAAACTAATGTGGCAATCAATACACTTTACTTTTTATTTAGTTGTTAGAATTTGACTGATGCACCTAGTAAGGTTTAATTATGTGTCAAAATGGAAGAACTGCATATTAACCAAGTTGTATATCCAGGCTAATCTTGTACAAAAGTATTGGTATATTCATTAACAAATTATCGAATCAGAAATAAACTTCATAATTACAACATAAAGTACTCCATTTAACTTTAAACAATAATAAGCAAATTAACGCCTAATACTATCACTAAAATCAGAAGGAAAAAATGCTTAACGTAGTTAAAACATGTAAGAATGGAATAAAATTACCTTATTATATCACTGAAATCGATATTTGCTACTTATAAAATTTATCTTTGCTACCAGTGATGTGAAGTTGACTTTGTTTGTAGGGATGTAGTTTATAGGTGTAATTATTAATTTTGATAGTGATAGATATATGTGGGTTGGAATGAAGCTAATAGATATGGTTTTGCATAACCAGATGATTAGTTTTCCACTCAATTTTGCATAACCCGTTGACTATATTTTCACTCAATTTTGATAGAGTTAGGGGTGTGCCCTAGGGCAATTATGTAATTTTTTACGTATATCTAACTCGATTTCCAATCTTGTTCAAAATAAAATTTGTTTTCTTTCTATTATATGCTTGTTATATTGTAATATAATTAATTAAGTAATTGATTTAAATTATATTAAATGGAAAATCCTTAAATGTATATTATGTTATATTAATTATAATGTGTTATAATCATGATAAATTTATTACATTAAAAATAACATATTATTTTAAATATTTCTGGTCAAGATGTTTCAAGAAAGGATATCGATTCATCCATCAAAACTAGAGTACGTAATGCTTTCCAAATGTTGGGTAGTGTATTACTCATAGCTGTTGGGGGTACCAAGGGGTTACGTATATGTAGTTATTGGATAACTATGGAATGACTCACTGAGAGTTCTCTATCGGTTAATAGAACTAAGGTTAAACAGACAATCTTTGAAGTGATGATGTTATACAGTTCCCTGGACTTGAGAATACTACAGAATTTCATTATGGACACTTCACTTTGATTATAGTTAAATAGTGGCATGACTTTCATCGAATGACTATAATTGGGCCTGAATTGAAGCTTTGGAAGTGAAATACTATTCGATAGAGGATTCGCCTCCTCGGTTATATTAAGTTAGTATCATGGTCAACTGTAGTGATCAACTCAAAGTCAAAGTCTTTGGCTAGAGCAATATGGTTAATGATAATTATTGGTATTATTAAGCTAAGGATTTTGTATTTGGAATAGCAAAGTCGAATGTGGATGATATTAGAATTTTGATCAAAAAAATTTCATAAGTTCTAATGTGATATAGTATCGACGAAGAGAATTTGTATAATAATTGTTGTTGTCAGGTAACGCTTATAATAAGTAAAGTTGGATTTTACAAAAAAGATGTACAAGCAATAAATTTAGGTAAAATGTAACACCACTAGCTAAGGTGATGTGTGAACGTTAATATTTGAATTATTTGATATTAATCGCTACTTGAATTTCAAAAAAACGACCATTTATATTCATCTGGTATAATGTTTGTTGGATTTGTCCCTGTATTGGACAAGTTATGAACACAGTAAGCATTTACATTTTGTATACTACTTCGTCTCAAACGGTTCATAAAATTTCGGCCTAACTTTTCTTTTTTGTTTCCTGCGTACACGCATTTCTGTACAATGCAGGGAACAAAAGGGAAATGCTGCCGAAATTTTGTTGAATCGTTTGAGACGAAGTAATATACGAAATGTAAATTCTTATTGTGTTTGTAATGGGAAGTAGGATGCCTGACCATAGAAAAAAGTATCATTTTGTACAAAATTTTGTATCGATACGTTATAAAATAAAATGTGTCGTATTTGAAAATATTTTTTAATTTGTGAAATAGTTCTTTAAATTCAAATATTATACGACCATGAAAATAATCTTTTTCGAATTTGTATTCTTGAAAATAAATATTAAATTTTGAACTTGTGACTCATTTTCTCAAATAGGAAAAATGATTGATTATTTTTTTGATTGGAGGAGATGGATGTACCAAAGAAAAGGACTGAGAGGCTCAATAAAAGAAGATTTTTATAATGGTATAAACGTATTTGTTGAATTCGCTTTAAGTAATAACGGAAACGATCCAGAAATTCGTTGTCCGTGTAGTAGGTGTAGATATTTGAAGTATTTGTTACCAGATATTATGAAAGTTCATTTGTGCCAAAACGGTTTCGTACCCGAGTATTATGTTTGGGATCGACATGGAGAAGTTGTAGCAAATAATTCTATAGAGTCTGAAAGTGTCGTTAACGAAGTAGTTACGACAACCCATATAGAAAATATGGTCGAAGATGCAGCACGATCAATGTTTCCTATGGTTGAAGATGACGACGATGATGGAAATGTTGAAGAACCAAATATTGAAGCAATTTTTTTTATGATTTACTAAATGCTGCTAAGAAACCTATTTGGGATGGTTGTAAAAGCGGCACTCAACTGTCAGTAATCGCAGAATACATTGCGATGAAGTCAAAATACAACATCACTGAAGCTGGGTTTATGGCTGTTGTACAAGCTGCAAAACGACATATGCCGCCCGATAATCTAATGTGTGAAAATCACTATGAAGTTAAAAAACTTATGTCGTCTTTTGGTTTACCTTATCAGAAAATAGATACATGTTTAAAAGGCTACATGTTGTTTTGGAAAGAAGACGCAAACCTTAGAAATTATAACATTTGTAATCAGGAGAGATACAAACCAAGAAAAAAGAAGGGGAAGGAAGTTCTGTACAAGCGTATGCATTACTTACCCATCACTCCAAGGTTTCAAATATTATATGCATCTTCTGTAGCTGCTTCTAATATGAGATGGCATAGTGTGAGAACGGAGGAAGAGGGTACGTTGACACATCCGGCCGATGGAGAAGCATGGAAGCATTTCGATAAAACGTATCCAAATTTTGCAGCGGAGAGTCGAAATGTTAGATTAGGATTATGTACGGATGGTTTTTCGCCATTTTTTCAATTTGGTTCTAAATATTCATCCTGACCCATTATCGTCACACCGTATAATTTACCTCCATGGATGTGTATGAAAACGCAATATATGTTTCTTATTGTTGTCGTTTCTGGCCCCGACGATCCGACACAAGGAATCGATGTATATTTACAACCGTTGATTGAGGAGTTAAAAATACTGTGGAACGAAGGAGTAGAAACATACGATGTGTCCAAGAAGAAATTTTTTCGTCTATTTGCTTCTTTATTGTGGACTATAAGTGATTTTCCTGCCTATGCAATGCTTTCAGGATGGAGTACTGCCGATCATCTAGCATGTCCATATTGCATGGATGAAACACGAGTGTTTTCTTTACCTCATGGTAAGAAAATTTCATGGTTTGACTGTCATCGATATTTTCTCCATGTAAATCATCCCTTCAGAGAAGACAA
This sequence comes from Allium fistulosum, assembly GCA_030737815.1. Taxonomy (NCBI): domain Eukaryota; kingdom Viridiplantae; phylum Streptophyta; class Magnoliopsida; order Asparagales; family Amaryllidaceae; genus Allium; species Allium fistulosum. Next base: position 634,532,427 of record CM060907.1, on the reverse strand, counting down.
GAAAAACTTTTTAGCTAATAGAGTAGAAACCAGACAACCACCGACGATAGGTCAAGCGAAGACATATATGAACTTGTTATGGACTATCCAAAGATATATGAAACTGGAGTGCAAACAGAAATTGAATGCAAATCGATTGTTCATAACTGGTGCAAACAAACTATTTTTTAGGAGTTGCCGTACTGGAAACATCTTCTGCTTCGTAATAATATAGACGTGATGCACAATGAGAAAAATGTATTTGATAATGTTTTTAACACAATTTTGAATGTGAAAGGGAAGACAAGGATGATTTGAAATCAAGACGCGATATAGAAGAATTATGCAAACGTCCTGAGCTTCATATGAAACCAAATGACAGTAAAAAACCCAAAGCATGTTACGAATTAGATAATAATCAAGTTAAAGTTGTGTTAAAATGGGTGGAAGGGTTAAGATTTCCTGATGTGATATCATCAAATCTTCGTAGATGTGTTGACTTTAAAAACGGTAGATTGAGCGGAATGAAAAGCCACGACTGTCACATAATGATGGAAAATCTATTTCCCATTTTTGTATATACGTACGTACTTATCTGTATCATATTTAAAAACAGGGGGTTCGACCTACTTCCCTCGAAGGTTGTGTTGGATGTTTCTAAAGCTTCTTACCGGAGTAGGATGAGTGCGTGTTGGCCGAAGTGGGATAACATCCCTCCCCACATAGTAGAGTGTATTTGGCAGGATGTCCGAGTAAGTATATTTTTCTATTTTCCATTTTTAATTCGTTTTTATCGTTCTTTTTACTATTTATCGTTTACAGTTTAATATTCTTTTCGCTTTTTATCGTGAAACACAGGCTGAGATAGACATTCAGACAGACGATATGTAGTTGGCACGAGAATATTGGATGAAGAAGATGCGTAAAAACTATAGGGACTCGATATTCGAAATCAGGAAACCACGTTAGATGGGGGAGAGCGTATGGCAAGCATGGTTGGGATACTGGGAAACTAACGAGGCGAAGGCAAGTATACTAATTTTTTTAAAATTATTTGACTGGTAGTAAATATCAAAAAATACATGATCGATAAATAATGTATCAAATTTTGAATGTACAAGCAGAGTCGGAAAGAAACTCTACAAACAGAATAAAAATCCCGTCACTCATCGCGGAGGGTCGAAGTCATTTCGGTAGTATCGGCAGGAGTTGGTAAATTTACTGAATGCAAATTGTAAATAGTTTGTGCTATATAATTTTAAATGTACAATAATTGTATGTAAAAATCAATTTCAGGAAGCAGATGCGCATGGTCCCGTGGGCTATATAGACGTGTTTACTCGTACGCATGCCGTCGAGCATGTCAATCCGGACGGGACAGTTTCGTATACATGGCACAACGATAAATCCAGCAAGAGCCATGTAAGCATATTTCATTTTATGCAGTATTAGTAATTGTTCTACTTGTTAAAATATAATGAAATAAGATATGATGATATTAATTTGTTAATGCAGGAAAAGTTTATGGAGCAGCGTCAGAAACTCCTTACTGATACGAGTCGATATCAGCTGATGACGGATGAGGAGGATGCTATTTTTGAGTCAGTTATGGATCCATCGGAGCATGGCAAACGATACGGATTTGGCAATCAAGTGGTAAGTAAATAATATATTGGGTATCATATAAGTTTTCAAATTCAGTACATTGGTTTTGAGTCACTTCGTTATGAAAGAATTATGCATCACCAAAATATATTAATTCGTTACTTGAATGTCATTTCAAAAAAAATAACGAAAAAGACATGTTATTTAATTTAGTTTTCCTGATATATACTGTACACATGCATAAATTTGTCATATTTATTGTTAAAGAGATCAAAAGCAGTGATATATCGTAGTGTAACGTACTATTATATTTGTTAATAAATGGTTGAATCACAATTTAAAAACGGCCAAAAGAACATATTTTCAAATGTATACATTATACATGCATAAGCTAAATTAAATAACATTATCACACTGCTAATCATTCACATACCTGCACATACACTTACATAAACATGCATAAACTAAATTAAATAACATTATCACACTGCTAATCATTCACATACCTGCACATACACTTACAGAGATCACATAGCTAAATTAAATATTTATTACAGGCCAGCAGTTAGAGATGGGGTAGGCAGACTAAAGCTCAGATCGATCTAGTAGAGATCGAAGATTTGCGGGCTAGAGTGGCGCAGCTGGAGGAGCAGAACCGTCGGCAGGCCATAGAGACCACACAGTTGCTAGACCAGCGTATCGCCGAGTACATGCAGCAGTATGGTGGCCGCTTTCCTTCCTCTGCTGGCTCTGGTTCTGGAGGAGATTGATTGATTGTTTTGGTCGATATGTTTTTTTCTGTTTTGTATGATTTGGTAGATGGTGGAGGTAGTTGTTGATTTATGTACTATGTTATGATACATTTAGCTGTTTTGTTGTATAATTATGTGGATGTTGGGGATGTTGGGTGATGATTATGTGTTTTGACTTAATTTTATGTATTTTTTTGTTTGGTGAATTGTGTATAGTTTGGTTTTTGATATTTGGTTGGAATATTATATATTGGATTCTGCAGAATAGTGTTTGTATGGGAAATGTGGATGGAAGACTATATTGCAGCATAAATATAAAAAAAATGCAGCAGATTTTCGACGGCTTCCGACAGCTTTCAGGTTATATTTTTCCAACGGCTTCCGACCGCTTTTAGATCAATTTTTCCAACGGTTTCCGACGGCTTCCGACAAGTGTCGGAATCCGTCGGAATTCGTCGGAAGCCGTCGGAAATACGAACGGCGAGATGTGTCGGAAGCCGTCGAAAACACTGCACGCCGACACCTTATTTTCCTACGGCATTTTCCGACGGCTTCCGACGACCTCCGACGGCCGCCGATGGTTTTCTGCCATCGGAAAATGCCTTTTTCCTTGTAGTGATCTTACAACATTTAATTCAAATCCCCTTTTGTCCATCTAAATTAAAAGTATTTATTATGTTGTTTTTGATTCAGATCCACCACGATTTTTATCTTCATTTATTATGTGTCCATTATGATTCATATAATTTAGATCCTTTGTCTCTTATGATTATTTGTTGTTTTCCTATGTATTATTTAGGTGTGAATATTCTTATAGGAAATTTACATGTGTCCAAGTTGTCCAACTCCATATATATTTTTTCTTTTTCTATTTTTAAAATTATAATTTAAAAAACTATTTTTAACTGGAAATCATCTTTATAATTTTATACATGTAAGAAAATAAACTATATATGTTAATCATTTATATTTGTTTTGATATATTGCTTATGTTTTGAATATAATTATTTTGAGTATTGTTTTCACAAGAAAAATCTCTTCCGAATTCTTGCGTAAACTATTTTGTAAATTTCAATAATTTTATTTCCATTCTAAATTTAATTTTTGCATAATATTCTGCCTTTTATTTCCCTTTTAATTAAAGGTTTGTTTCAAGCTTGTTACCTTTAAGTTCTAACAAATCCATACACATATATTATAAATTATAAGTTTACATTTATAAGTTGCTTTAAGATCTAAAACATTAAGTTGTTTATGTTGGAACTGGGTCAGTTCACAGCGGAAGAAATGAGTAAATTTCAAAAAAATAATTCATTATTGGATCTTTAATGGGCTTAAGAACTTTCCTAAATTTTCTTTTGAACAAAATCAGTATTTTATTTAAGTTGATAAATAGAATTTTATTTTATATAATTTGTATTATGTGTGTATATATATCTATCTGTGTATGTGTGTGTCATATACACATATGTGTGTACATGCATATGCAACAGGATAATGTGTACATGGTTTGACATGCCTATATATAGATGCTGAGATTTACATAACAACAGACACGTTGCCCCTTTTGTATTTGTAAATGTATATATGTGTAAATATGAAAATATAATATAAATATATATATTATAAAATAATACTTGTAAAATGATATTTAATAGTACTCACACACACAACATATATATATATATATATATTGAAAATTTTAATAATTTTTTCAAATTAAACTATGTATGTATATATATTACATATAAATAAATATATATGTATGTATATAAATACTTGTAAAATATTATAAAATGTATAATAACAATTAAAATTTATGTATGTTCCTCTCGGCCCAAAAATAAAATATATTTTTTTCGATTGTAGAACAATTAAACAATTTGCTTATTTTCTTTTGAATTTTTCCTTACGAAAATCAATTATAATTAAAATTAATTTTTTTACAAAATTTGAAATCAGATGACAATGTGCTTTGCATAAAATTTATATTTGTATTTTGGATTATTTATAATTTACATATACATAATTATTAATTACATAACTAGTTTTAAATTAAATAAATGTATTTAAATTATATATACGAATTAAAAAAGATTATTTTTAACCATAAGCGTGTGAATGTTATTAAAATTTTATGAAATATAAATCATATATATAGTATTATATTTAATGCATGAGTGTTTTAACTGATCTAGAAATTGATTAAATATACATGTGATTTTAATTTCAATATTTTTTTAAATTACCAAGTCATGAGCATATTAAGTATAATTTTTTATATACACATATAAATAACAATCCAAACTATGTTATAGCATATCGATAAACAGGTTCGTGATAATTGCTAACTACCAAAATTGTGATATAATAATTGAATTAGGCATTATTAAATCAGAAGTATATCTTTCACCAATGCCCAATATGTACATGTCGAAGCGAAGAATAAACTCCTTCAATCCAATTCTAATTTGGAAGCTGCTAGCTCCCGAATCACTTCACTATCGATGATCAAATCGAATTAATTTGATGTGAATTTGTGCTTTAACGTTTTGGAGCTACTAATGGTGTAGTTGGCCTTATATGTGTAACAAGGATGAAGAGCAAAAAGTACCAAAAGAAGTGAATGTTAGATGGAATAAATAAAGGAGGGATGAGAAAGTGAAGTAAGGATCAAGATCCTTGTTTTTCTCTTATTAGTTCTCTCCTTTTGAATTCAAAATTCCTCCCCCTAGACCATCTTTGGCCTCATTCTATTTGCTTCCCTATAGCCGACCTGAGCATGCTCCAGTTGGGCCTCAAAACTATTTCAAGCCCGAACAATATTTGTCGCATTTAAATCCAATTTAAACGCGTATCAATATCGATAAGTATTTATATAACTATTATATGCACACTATTTATTATTGTTTAATCCACATCAAATAAAATTTTATAATTAATATTTCATAAATATTAATTAATTTATACCAATATAATTTAATTAAATTGGGTTATAATAGGAGTATTCAACATTTCGGTTGTGTGACTCTTACGTGTAAATATGGTCAGCGATTAATATCGAACAATTCAAATATTAATGTTCACACATCACTTAGCAGGTGGTGTGACATTTCATTTCTTACTTCATTTTAGTAAAATCTAATTTTACTTTATTAAGCGTTACACCGTAATGACAATTATTTACACTGATTCTCTTCATCAAAACTATATCATTTTGGACTTATGAAATTTGTGGTCGAAATTCCAATATCGTCCATATTCAATTCTATAGTTCAAACACAAAGTGCTTGGTTCAATAATAATAATTATTATTAACCTTATTGCTCTGGCCAGGGACTTCGACTTTGAGTTGACTTTAGTTAATCGTGATACTAACCTCATATAACCAAAGAGATGAATCCTCTTTTAAACAGTTTTTCACTTTCATGTTTCCTCTCGATAATCTATAGTCGTTCAATGGATGTCGTGCCACGGTTTAACTATAATCAAAGCAGAGCTTCCATATTGAAGATCAATAGTATTCTCAAGTCAAGAGAACTGTGTAATTTTGTCACATCGATATTTTCCGTTTGACTTTAGTTATATTAACCAAGAGAAACCTATCGAGTGAGTCATTCCACGGTTATCTAATAACTATCGGTACGTAACCGCTTATTGCTCCCAACAGCCAAGAGTAATACACTGTCCAATATTTGTAGAGTGTTACGCACTCTATTCTCAAAGAATGTATCAATACCCAATCTCGATGCATCTTGACTGAAAATATTTAAAATAGTATATTTCTTTTATTATGATAAACCACCGATGATTACAATGCATTGTAACTACTATCACAAAACATACCATTTATGAATTTTCTATTAAACATACTTTTAATTAAATTAATTAATATAATACATTATATTAAGTATATAATAGAAAGAAAATAACTTTTATTTCGAACAAGATTGGTTATTGAATTAGATATATGTAACAAATTACATAATTGTTCATAGGACATACCTCTAACTCTATCAGTTTATATATATATATATATATATATATATATATATATATGAAACATATATGTGTTGCCACAATTCAAATTCATAAGATGATTTTATACAATAATGTAATTCTTAATTTCAAACTTTTCCTTAATTGAAAGTAAATTCATTAACATTAATTTCATATTTCGAACCATATAAGTTTACCAAATATAATTTCAACACACATACACACACGCGCACGCACATACACACACATTATTGTACATCTTTTATTATACATGTATTTTCAATTCAATACCATGGACAACAAAGATATATGTAAAAGGGAAATGAGTTCATTGCGGTGTTAATCCCAACACTTACATACGGCCACATTAACTGCGTACACTTCTTATTTGTATCACGTGCTCTTCTCACAAACAAACGTATTTGATATACTTGTAAATAAAAAAACTCAAATGTATTAAATAAAATGAAGATTTAGTCAAAATATTTAGACCGGATCTAAAATTCATTTAGGCTTCATTGGCTTAACAAAGATCAAAACAATTTTTTTTAAAAAAAATCAGTCATTTAACATACTTCCAACTAGCCTGGTTTTTTCAAATTTTGCATAACTAGCCGAAGTGGGTTTTTATAGTACTATGTCTGTTAACCCGCCTTTTTGCAAGGCCGTGGATAGGCAGATTTAACCAAATCGATTGCTCATTTGGCGATACTGGAATACGATTGGTTGGAGCCAGCTGAATGGATAGACGACCAGTCAGGGATGGTTCAATATGCATGGCTCGGCCTAGGTGGGTCGATAGATGTCGCTCGGCATCGTGGGTCGCTTGGCCTTGGTGATGTCGCTCGGCCTTGGCGATGTCGCTCGGCATCGTGGGTCGCTTGGCATCGTGGGTCGCTTGGCATCGTGGGTCGCTCGACATTGTGGCTCGGCATGGTGGCTCGGCAAGGTGGCTCGGCATCGTCGCTTGGCATTGTGGCTCGGCAAGGTGGCTCGGCATCGTCGCTCGGCATTTTGGCTCGGCAAGGTGGCTCGACATCGTCGCTCGGCATTGTGGCTTGGCTTGGTGGCTCGGCATTGTCGTTCGGCATCGCCGTTCGGCAGTCTTATGTCCAAGTAGTTGTTTCATCGGGTCGGCCACTTCGGATTACTTCGAGTTAAAAGGGGATTTACTTCGAGTCGCCTAGGTAGATTTCCTGGGTCGGCAGCATTTGGGCAAGGAGTCGGTGTATTGAAGGAAGGGGTTGAGTCTTGATGGGCCTGGACTACTCAAGAAGCCCAACTACCTGGATTTGCCTATAAATACAACATGTGGGGTTCCGAAAAAGGGATCTTCTTTCTGCTCTCTTACTTTCTCTTTTCTAAGGCTAAGGCTACTCTACTACTTTGTAACTATAATCGGTTTTTACAGCAATAAAAAGGAAACTTCTAGAGTGGACGTAGGCCGGAGTTTGCCGAACCACTATAAAACTTGTTGTTCTTTACTGCTGCTTTCATTTTAATTTTTTTATTCTTCACGTTTATATTCTCTACATACATTCTATCTGTGATTTGGTGCTTTCATTTGGACCTAGGTGTTAGTGACCAATTTTGGTGCTAACATTTTGGTGCTTTCAGTGAGAACCAAGCACTCGGGGGTTTTAGAGCTAGGATTTTGGATTCAAAAGCTTAGGAACTTGGATTCTATGAAGTAATGGCTAGGCCACCAACAAGGAAGCAAGTGACAGAAAGGAGCAATCAAGAGCGAAGTCAAGAGGCTTCCTCTGGAGCTGGAGCAGGTCAAGCATCCATCTACATCGCCAAAGACGAGATGGAAGCGATGCTGAAAAGACAAGAGGAGGTGATGCAGGCTCTTCTCAAACAATTTGCACAAGCAGGAAATGCAGGAGCTCAGATCCGTGGAGCTGGATCAGAAGCACTCAACCAGCAAGCAGAGGGAGTGGCTCAGCAGGGGGCAGCCCCCAATCAGCAGACGACTATCAATCTAGATGGAACTAGATTCGGGGGCACACCACCAGGAAATGCTGGACCAATCCATGGAGGGATACCAGATGACGCTATGCAACCCGACACCAACATGAGTGCAGGAGTACGCGATGAGGAGTATGTGCCAGGATTCCCTCGTGAACTCGGGGGACAGATCAGAGGTAGTGGACAAGGATTGCAGTTTGGCGACAATGACAGATTAGCAGAGATGGTCAGACGAGCCGTGAGAGGCGGACTGGTAAATAAAGACTTGGAGGATGTGAATAGGAGTCCCTTTACTCCTATTATCAGGCAAGCTAGGAACCCACCAGACTTTAAGCTACCAATGTTGGAGATGTATGATGGGAGAACGGATCCCGACGTTCACCTGACAAAGTACATGAGGCATATGGAGGTACTGGGGGCATCAGATGAGGTTATGGCTCGATGCTTCCCTTTGTATTTGTCGAATATCGCAGCTATGTGGTTCAAACAGCTAGAGAGTGATTCTATTGACACTTGGACAGAGCTGATTGAGAGGTTTATGAGGCAATTTCGAGTCCATATAGTCAGACCCAAGAACGTAATGACCTTGACATCGATGAAACAAATGGAAGGGAGAATCGCTTAGAGATTTCTTAACCAGATTCAACGTAGCGGTAGCTTCAGTGGATCGACCCGATCTATCAATGGTTTTGATGGCAGTAGTCTCAGGAATCGCGGATAATTCGGATTTCAAGATATCGTTGGAACGGGACCCACCGAGGGATCTCGGGGAGTTCTACCATGAGGCGGAAAGGTTCCTGAGACAGGAGGATGCACAGGCTGAGAGAGTAGGGAGAGAGGATGAAGCTCATGCAGTGAGGGGTGGAGGTCCACCCAGGGAGGATCCATGTAAAGACGATAAAGGAAAAAGGAAAACAAATGGCAACAGTGGCACTTCGAAGAGGCCTCGAAGGGAGTCAAAGTTTTCTTCTTACAAAGATTTAACTGAGACTCTAGAAAGGATTTACTTGGATACTCGGGGGCACCTCCAGTATCGAAGACCGGCTAGGAGGGAACCATCGGAATACGAGCGGGCGTTAGAAAAGCATTGCCAATTCCATGAGCTGGATGGGCACAACACGAATGATTGCAGGCATTTAAAGGATATCGTTGAGGAGCATGTAAGGAATGGTCACCTACAACAATACATAAGGAATCAAGCTGTAGCAGTGGAACGGGAGCGGCCACCGCCTACCTCGAACGAAGGTGGCGCTGGATCTATTCACCGCCGGCTTGTTATCAACTGAATGGATTTATGGTTCTGAATAAGTAATAGAACTCAAAGTGATACGGTTAGGTCACTTACACACGTACGGGATCGAGGACGGTCCCTAGGCGTGCTCTGAGATGACGAAAAACCGTACTGCTTGGATCTATGAAATCCTATTTTCTTTCTGTTTTTCTGCAAACTCTGGTTTCTTCTTTGGTACTTCGAACATTTAATCCCCTTTGTTGTACGAACTTTCACTTTGATAACTGAATTCTGTAATGATTGGGATTGGACCAATTCAATAAATTATACAGGCCAAGCGATTACCGTCCTGACCGGAGAGACGGGACAGTAATCGTGAATTACGAGTCCCTTTGCCGGAGAGCAACGGAATGAACTCGAACAGAATGAACAAAGTCCTCGGTCGGAGATCCGAGGCCAGAGAAATAAACAAAGTCCTCGATCGGAGAGTCGAGGCTAGAGAATACAAAGTCCTCGACCGGAGAGTCGAGGCCGGAGAATATAAAAAGTCCTCGACCAGAGAGTCGAGGCCGGAGAATACAAAGTCCTCGACCGGAGAGTCGAGGCCGGAGAATATAAGAAGTCCTCGACCGAAGAGTCGAGGCCGAAGAATACAAAGTCCTCGACCGGAGAGTTGAGGCCAGAGAATATAAAAGGTCCTCGACCGGAGAGTCGAGGCCGGAGAATATAAGAAAGTCCTTGGCCGGAGAGCCGAGGCCGAAGAATATAAAAGTCCTTGGCCGGAGAGCCGAGGCCGGTGAATATCAAAGTCCTTGGCCGGAGAATATAAAAGCCTTGGCCGGAGAGCCAAGGCCGGTGCATATGAAAGTCCTTGGCCGGAGAATATAAAAGTCCTCGGCCGGAGAGCTAAGGCCAATGAATATCAAAGTCCTTGGCCGGAGAGCCGAGGCCGGAGAATATGAAAGTCCTTGGCCGGAGAGCCGAGCCCGGTGAATATCAAAGTCCTTGGTCGGAGAGCCGAGGCCAAAGAATATGAAAATCCTTGGACGGAAAGCCGAGACCGGTAAATATCAAAGTCCTTGGCCGAAGAATATGAAAATCCTTGGCCGAAGAGCCGAGACTGGTGAATATAAAAGTCCTTGGCCGGAGAGCCGAGGCCGAAAAATACACAAGTCCTTAGCCGGAGATCCAAGGCCGGAGAACATACGAGCCCTTGACCAGAGAGTCGAGGGTGGAACGGGATAACGCGACCCGATGAGGTCTACGGATTCAAAGACTAGACCCAGTGAGGTCATGTATTTGACTATTGGTTATTGATGGATTAAAACTTGGTTGACGGGTTCAGATGGCTTGAATCATGGATATAATAATATGGTTATGAACGGAACATAGACTTCGGATATCGGATTTAAGGATATTCAAAACACACCTTCCAATAGCAAGGCATGTTTTGGGGGGCAAAATGTTAACCCACAATTTTGCAAGGCCGTGGATAGGCGGATTTAACCAAATCGACTGCTCATTTAGCGATACTGGAATACGATTGGTTGGAGCCAGCTGAATGGATAGACGGTCAGTCAGGGATGGTTTAATATGCATGGCTCGACCTAGGTGGGTCGGTAGATGTCGCTCGACATCGTGGGTCGCTCGACCTTGGTGATGTCACTCAGCCTTGGTGATGTCGCTCGGCATCGTGGGTCGCTCGGCATTGTGGTTCGGCATGGTGGCTCAGCAAGGTGGCTCGGCATCGTCGCTCGGCATTGTGGCTCGGCATGGTGGCTCGGCATTGTCGCTCGGCATCGCCGTTCGGTAGTCTTGTGTCCAAGTAGTTGTTTCACCGGGTCGGCCACTTCGGATTACTTCGATTTGAAAGGGGATTAACTTCGAGTCGCCTAGGTAGATTTCCTGGGTCGGCACCATTTGGGCAAGGAGTCGGTGTATTGAAGGAAGGGGTTGAGTCTTGATGGGCCCGGACTACTCAGGAAGCCCAACTACCTGGATTTGCCTATAAATACAGCATGTGGGGTTCCAGAAAAGGGATCTTCTTTTTGCTCTCTTACTTTCTCTTTTCTAAGGCTAAGGCTACTCTACTACTTTGTAACTATAATCGGTTTTTACAGCAATAAAAAGGAAACTTCTGGAGTGGACGTAGGCCGGAGTTAGCCGAACCACTATAAAACTTGTTGTTCTTTACTACTTTCATTTTAATTTTTATTATTCTTCACTTTTATATTCTCTACATCCATTCTATCTGTGATTTGGTGCTTTCATTTGGACCTGGGTGTTAGTGACCAATTTGACGCTAACAATGTTCGATTAATTTTAAATGCTTTTTATGTGGGGATTATAATCCACTAAATGTAGTCTTTTCTCTTTCCATGAATGAAAGATGAAACCTCTTCCAAAGTAACAACTAATTTGAAGTGATCCCAAATTTCCAATGATGAAAGCCTATATAAGATGAATAAGAATAAAAATTAATTTTTGAAAGGTGTACAAAAATGTGAAATCCGTTACGATTTGTAAACAAGCATGTACAAACTTTAAACATTAACATATAAAAATACTTAATTACCAAAATTAAATTTTAATCTATGATTTAAATTCCAAATTGACGATCATGATATAACAAGTAATCAAATACTTATTTATTAGCGTTTCCTTAATTTGTTTAGAAAAAATTAATCCCTTAGAAATAATTTTGTCCGTGAAGTATCTATAGGTTTTTACTAGAGTAAATTTGAACTTTCAAACATTGATTTTCTATTACGAGTGTAATGGCACGCGCTTCGCGCGTGAATTGTTTTTTTCCTTATAAATTGTATATATTTAAATCAGTCAAAAAAATATTTTTATTTTTATTTTCAAGCGATGCTAAGATTTGTATATTTGTAAAGAAGTATTTTGAATTTGTAAAAGAAGTTTAATTTTAGATCATATTTTCAGAAGCGTTTTGAATTTGTAAAGCATGTTTAATTATTAGATCTTATTTTTAGGGGCGTTTGAATTTGTAAAAGAAATTTAATATTAGGTTCTATTTTTAGACGATTAAGATTTGATAATATATAAATGAGCGTTTTTGATAGTTCACGTTGATACAAAAAAAGTATGACACAAAGCTATTACAACTATTAATAAAGATTTAGCAAACTCGTACGGGATTCTTAAGTTGTATAATTTATTTTAGGGACAGTTTGGCACAGGTCCCTAATAAGTTTCAAAATACACAAAAACCCCAGTAAAATAAAGTTTGTAAATTAGGTCCCTAGAATTAAGTTACTGAATAATGACATACACTTATGCAATTATTCAGTGAATAATTGCAGACATTTATGCAATTATATCAAAAAATTGCAGAAAATTCCGCAATTATTCACCCAAAAAATTGCGGAAATTTACGCAATTTTTTCAAAAAGTTGCGGAAAATTCCGCAATTATTCATCAAAAAAATTGCATAACTATATGCAATTACTTAGTAACTTAATTCTAGGGACCTAATTTACACACTTTTTTTTACTGGGGTTTTTGTGTATTTTGAAACTTACTAGGGATCTGAGCCTAATATTCACTTTATTTTAACTAACAGGATAAACACCACGAAGAAAATACGGATAGATCTAATCTAAACATTAAGTTTATTATGTTATATTTTATATCATAAATAATTTCCATAAAACTCAAGCTTCAGCTTTTTTTTTATAACTTGGTTCATTTTATTTCCACACAAATATATACATGATTAGCTGTTACTAAACCAAATAGAAGCAATTAAATTCAAAAACACCTATACGGTTAAACAGCTAGTAATAATTAAATAAGATAGAAAAGATAGATTAACCCAAACCAATAACATTTAAGCTAATCTTCATTTGCCCCGTTTCTTCAACCGCCCCTGCTAAAAGCGAACGAATTCAAGAATCCAGCTGCCTTTGCTATTAGCTTCAGAAAGCAAATTATATATCAATATTAAAATAAAAATGTGACACGAGAACAAAAGCGGGGATAGCTCAGTTGGGAGAGCGTCAGACTGAAGATCTGAAGGTCGCGTGTTCGATCCACGCTCACCGCATATTTTTTTACCTTTTTCCCCTCTTTTTTTTATTTGTCTTCTCACCCTCCTTCATATACATCTGAAGGCACGATTCACGTCCCCTTCGCCAACGATTACACCCAGAAACCTCCAACGCATCCCCTCCAAATCAGAGCTGAAAAACCACTGTAAGTTAGTCTTGATTTATTCCCTTTCTCCCCAATTTTAATTCACTGTTCGATCCTCCAAAAAATTGGCGCAAGTAAAATATTCGAATTGGGCTTTTTCTTCTTCAATAGCAAGTGCTTTTGTGACATGATAATTTCTAATTTGTTCTCCTTGTTTATCTGTATATTTAATTCGTTTACAACTTATAAGGATATCGACAATTCTTTGATCATATACAATTTAGGTTAATCCACTTTGGTAATTTCCGCAACATTCTTTCCAATCATTTACAGCTTTGACCCTTTAAGTACATTTTATTTCTAGCACTAAATAATAGATTTGTTATGGGTAATTGATGAAATCCCTTGTCCTTGTGGAGATAAGTGATAATTTACTTCTTCTCAGCTACTGTTCTTATATTTACATTATGATACGCTTTTGTAAATCCGATGCCAGTACCATGTGGGCAATCATTTTTTGTAACAGTATATTTTACATATGTTTAGTGTCAATTTAGTACACTTCCTGTTAGCTTCTATTGACTGCACAAAGATTAACTTGGCGAACTGGCGATTTAATTGTATATTTCTATCTAATGCAAATAAAATAATAGACTAATATTGTCTTTTAGGAAAATTTCAGTATAGCTTGAGTTGGGTGATGTCCATCTCCCTGATTTGTGGTTTATTTGTCAATGCCATGATATGCGTCAAATGTTATGTGAAAATTAGTGCCTAAATCAAATGGGAGTACAGCCAACCTACTAGCATTAGTGTCATTATCCAGCAACTTTTTTTCACTGTAGGAGTTAATCTCCTAGAGCACAAGTTCAAAGTAAGTATATAAGCCCCTTCCTAAGTACTTGTAAACCTTACTGAATTTATGGATGCTGGCTGTTCTATTTGATCGACGTGTTATAAAGCATGCATGTTTAAATAAACATGTGGTACCAAGATCTCTAGCTTACTCGTAAAATATCCCAACAGTGCTACAATTATCTACATGTTGTAAAACAAGGGTTTTGGATCAGGATAAGTATATATTAGCGATGTAAACATTACCTGAATTTTAATGCACATGTATTTTATAATTCCATGTGAATTAGAATAAACGGCTTGAATCATGAACATGAATATCTGTGTGGGCAGTGACCTCACAATCTTATTCTGAATGATTCATTCTCCTCTTAAGCTGAGAAAACAATTATTATGTTGCCTGTGTTATTTTTTCTAGGCCAGTCCTTTGTTTCCATCATGGAAATGGAGGTTGTTCTTCAATTCCTGAAGGCTTTATCTGCTACTTATTTTTTGTTCACTTCACTCTAGTTTATTTTCACACACGCACACGCGGTTTAGTACTTAGATTTTAATTAAGAAACTTCACATAAGTTGTATACATCAATATCTTACTTAGTGTATGGATATTATAAAGAATGATCTTAAACTATCAAAAGAAAGTTTACTTGATACAATATTTCAAAATTGAAATATTTATTTTGCATCTAGTTGTTTCAATCTTTGATTCAACATTGCATTATCCTAAAATGTATGTTTTACTTTACTTTAATATCATGCAGACACTGTTTGCAATTTTAACATGAATTTGTTAGCTATAAAAGTAATTATTTACTAAACTCAAATGACAATATAAATGCCTTTTTTTGTGTGGGTAGGAGTGGGGTTATAAGTTTTAGATTATAGGACTAATGAATAGGAACCTAGGACGTAGTGTTTGATCTTCGGTCAATATTACTATTAGTACCATTATTACTATTAGTATTATTATCATTATTATCATGGTTTTTGTTTTAATATATTTTTATTTTATTTTTTATTTTTATTTTTATCTTACTTAGTTGTTGTTGTTATTATTATTATTTGTTCACTCATTTGACTTTATTTTAGTATTATTATCATGGTTTTTATTATTGTTGTTGTTGTTATGACTTTTAAATTGACTTTGTCTTTTAGTTTTGGATTTCATCTCTAGCCGACCCCAACTTGTTTGGAAATAATGACTTTGTTGTTGTTGTTGTTGTGGGTGAGGGTGGGGTGATGGATTGTTGCCATAATAATCATTGTATGTGCACACAATCCGTAATGAGCAACATGTGACTTATCTGTGTAATAATTTAGAAAATACATGTATTTTTCTGGATCCCAATTAGAATATGTAGGATGTCCAATATTTAGATAATTCCATGTACTATAAAGTAACACAAGTAATTCCTTGGGTTGCAACAAATGATCATGGTTTAATTTTATAATTTATCAATATACTCAATTTTGAAAATACTTAAAGTATAAATATCTAAATATGTCTTTAGGAATGTAAAAAAATATGACCGAATATCATCAATTCAATAATATTAAAACGATTTAGACTGAGATTGGTTTGGTAGCTAAGTTACCATACATTTTTCATTGAAGATGCTAGATTTAAATTTGATCCATACAACGCAGGTTAACATTCTTAAAATGAATAGTTTTCCTGGAACCTAACCATGGTATTGGCATTGTAAGCTAATGATATATCCCCTGAATTATTCCTCTACTACTAGAGTTATTTTTCATTTTTACCGCAAGACAAGGTGTTAAATCCATTCTTAAACCACTGAATTCTGGATAGTACTGTTTGAAAAAATGAGCATTATATGATCATTTTTACCTCGGGCAATAACAATATGATTACGTAAACTGTTGTTATCTTGTACAAAAGTCTTTAGATCTTTTAACACAGCCATGTACTATTGGGAAGGTTATTTTCAAGTATACATGTAGATAATGGATGCTTAGTTTGATGTTTGGAAATTGTTTTCATTAGGTAGATTCAGAATAACACTAATTTTTCTCAATCATAGTAAATTGATGACAGTATTGAGAAGAAGCCATATTCAGCAAATGTGTAGACGAGCTCATTGAAAAATCATTGTTGATGTTTCTGTAATCAAATGCTGTAGTGGGTTATTACATATGCATTTCTTAAAAGAAAGAAAAAACGATAATAATACTTCTATTTGCTATTTCAAAACCATTTAGATAAAAGATGAGTTCAAGAGGAGCCAACATGTTGCTATCACGAGCTAATAGAATGAGGCAAAAGCTGCAACCTGCATTGGAAGCCAGCATTCTTGAAATTGAAGATGTATCTTATCAACATGCTGGTCATGCTGCCATGAAAGGAGGAGAGCCAAATGAAACTCATTTCAACCTCAAAATTATTTCACCAAAATTTGAAGGTCAGAGCCTTGTAAAGCGCCATAGAATGGTATATGAACTTCTGGACGATGAACTTAAATCTGGGCTTCATGCTGTTTCAATCGTTGCAAAAACTCCGAAAGAGTCTGGTTCAGCTAATGCATAACTATAATTCCAAAAGTGTAATGTAAGTATAAATAATTTGAAAAAATTCTTGTCATGCATACCATTTTTTGATTCATTTTAAATCCAAGAGGTACGCCATTTGACAAATACACCAATATGGAAACAAGAAGTGCAATTCTCAAGTTTTTTCACAGAGACAATAAATTCTCTTGCTAATTATTGCTAAGCCTCGAGGGCACAAGAGAACATATTACTCCCAGGTGTTTATGTGCCCTGCTAAGTTTATTTGGGTTTAAAAATGTGTAAACTAAATAAATGCTAGGTTCATAGAAACCCACTGAAGGCTTTTTATGCTCTTTTTTTACTTCTAGGATTATAAGCAAATGGATCATTATGACAAGTGTGGTTTTTTGCTATCATAGTAATGTGTAGTTAAACTTGTAATATATGTTCTATCATTTCATCAGTTTAACTATATGTGCCAAACTTTTTCCTGTCCCATGAAGAAGTTTACTTGTTTGTTTTCTAAAGTAGGGTGAGACCACTAAAATTTATTGCCATTTTATAAGACTATACCAACGCAAATTCATATTCATCATATATACCGCTTTTCAATTCCCAAAAATAAATTAGATACAATAAACAGAGTCAACGGTATTTTTGAGAATAAGTTCACAGATGATGGTATTGCCACGTCATACTGATTTAGTTGGCATATCTTTTATTATGAGAAAAAGGAATATCAAGTCCATGCTTATCAGTGAAACAATTAGTGATGTTAAGAGATGGGTTAATAGTTGACAGATAACATAGTTGGAATAGGTGAAATGGTATACTCTCTTTCCTTTTATAGAAAACACATTAATTGGTAAAAATATATAAAGATTATCATTTTTAATCCAAATGATTACAATTAGTGATTACTACTTTAAAAGAGCATCAAAAAAGGACCCTTGGTTCTTGACCAATTAAAATGCGATTTGATTATAGGTCAAATTTAAATATTAGACCTGATAGAAAAACTTATTTCAAATATCGATCTCATTTTGAGCATGCTAGCTCTTGTTCTTGTGCACTATAAAGTGTGCAAACACAAATGTTTCCTGGGGATTTGACCAGGCAACTAGTACTCGGCAATCAGTGCTCGGCATCAAAGAGTGTTCGGCGAGGCACTTGGTATCCAGGAGTGCTCGGCGAAACAACTGACATCCATGAGCGCTCGGCGAAAAGTGTGCTCGGCATCCATTGGTGTCCGGCATCAAGGCTGCTCGGCATAACAGGGTACTCGGCGTCAAGACTGCTCGGCATAACAGGGTACTCGGCGTCAAGACTGCTCGGCATAACATGGTACTCGACGTCAAGACTGCTCGGCATAACAGGGTACTCGGCGTCAAGACTGCTCGGCATAACAAGCTACTCGGCGTCAAGGAGAGCACTCGGCAACAACCTATGCTCGGCGTCAACTAGTGTCCGGCATCCCACGGTACTCGGCGTCAGTGGAGCTCGGCGATAGGATAACTCGGCAACGAGAACGTTCGAACTACATACATTGGTTGGTCAAGAGCTTCAAAGGGAGATACGCTCGGCTTCACTGCAATCACCTTACACTTCCCATACATCAGGAGCACCGTTCGACATGGGAAGGACCGTTCGGCATGGGAAGGATCGTTCGGCATGGGAAGGACCGTTTGGCACAGAAGCGTTCGGCGTACCTGGTTCGGCACGCAGCACCTGGGCTCGAACGTTCGGCTAACAAGCCCGCTTGGGAAGTCCAGCCCATCTTTGCCTATAAATAGAGGGGCAGGGTCACAGTGAAATGGATCCTTTTTTTTGGAGAGAAAACACCGGGGAGACTCTGCCATTTTCAAGACTCACTTTCTCTACTTAACAACTTTACTCAAGCATTTGATTCACGAACTATATTTGTAATCAACTATGAAGGAAATCAATAAAGTTGAACAAAGTGGACGTAGACAATTACGTTGAACCACTATAAATTTGGTGTTCTTACTTTCTGCATTTAAATTAGCATTGCCTTCTCTGTTTAATTCACTTTCATCACTTATATCTCTACACAATCTTTCTGAACGAGGTTAGTGACCAATTTTGGTGCTAACACTTTGGTGCTTTCACTGAGAATCGAATTCTCAGACCTCAAGGATCTGCTTTGAAGCTACTGGATTGAGCAAATCCCCCAAAGAAGATCCGACTTACTGATAGAACATCCGCTGATTCTACTCAGAGTTCATACCAATAACTCTACAATGGCAAGACCACGTACCAGGTCAGCTTCTCTTAATGCGGATGCCCGAGAGACTGCTAGCGTGCAACAAGCAGGACCTAGCAATCAACCAGCGATCCCGAGTGCAGGGATTGCCGCTCAAGAACAGACTCCAGTTGTCACCAGAGTGGAGTTCAACGACTTGATGAGAGAACTTAGGGAAAGCAGGAGACAACTGGGAGAACAGATGCAAACTAATGCCAACCTGATGGCACAACTCACTCAACAGCAGCAACAGAATGCTGGGGGCAATCCAGCTGCTTATTCCTCTTCTGACAGCTCAACTTCTTCTGATGAGCCACCCAGGCGCAGACGCCGTAAGACTGAAGCTGCAAGGGCAGATGCTGCTGCTCGAACAGCAGGAGACCGTGACCAAGCCAGAACTGGAAACTTCCGAACCGGAGTACAGATAGAGGAGGGAGCTCCAGATCATCAAGATGTTAACAATGTTGAACCTCATGACGCACGATTGGCAGATCGCCAGGAAAGGAGGCATCAGCATGGACAGACGCGTAGAACTGACTCCAACCTCCCAGCTTCCATACGGACACCCGATCTGACAGCCATGATCAGGCAACCGATGAAAGAAAATCAGGGCTTATCAAATGACGATTGGGGAGTGTCAAGAAGTCATACTCCGTTCACGGATGTTGTGCTGCAAGCGGCCTACCCCAAGAAGTTTAGCATGCCAACCATTCCTGCATACGAAGGAAAGACTGACCCCAGACAACATGTAATGAGGTATGAATGGATGATGGATTCAGCCAGAGCAAATGATGCCACCAAGTGTAGGTGCTTTTCGATTACTCTATCTGGGATCGCTACTATGTGGTTCACCCGACTTCCTCCGCGATCCGTATCAAATTTCGAGGAGTTGGCAAAGAAGTTTATTGAGCAATTCAGGATACACACTACACGCCCGAAGGACGTGATGTCTCTGTCAAGCGTAATCCAAAATCCCGGAGAGTCGCTGAAGGAGTACTTACAAAGATTCCACGTTGCGGCAACTGAAGTCAGTAATCCCAACGACCATGCAATTCTAATGGCTGTAATGAGAGGTGTAGATCCGGATTCTGAATTCGGAGATTGGCTGGCAGGAAAACCTCCGACTACGCTAGAGCGTTTCTACTCCAAGGCTCACCAGTTCATAAGAAGAGAAGAAGCTAGGTGGGTACGACGAGACAAGGCACCGGGACCTGCCCAGGAGTCAATTAAGAGCAACATTGCTGTGAAGCAATCTGGAGACAATTCAGGAAAGGTCCAAGTCAACGTCCAGAGTAAGCCTGTGCAGCCCAAAGAGTCCGGAGGAAGAAGTCAAGGAAAGATGAAAGAAGCGGGAAAGTGGAAGTCGAGAATTCCAAGCTACAGCGAGTACACTCCGCTAAACGCCCCACTTGAGAACATTTACCTATCCACATGCAATACTTTTCAATACAGAAAACCACGTCCGAAAGAATCAACTGAAGAACAGAAACGGACTGGGAAATATTGCCGCTTCCATGAAACTTATGGACACAACACGGAAGAATGCAGACACCTGCATGACGCTATCGAGAAATTGATCAGACAAAAGAAGTTGCAAGAATTTGTAAAGGATCCACAGGAAGGAGGACAGGGAACGTCCAACCCAGGTCGTGCACCGGCTCTACATCATCCTGAGGAACCTGCCCGGACTGTTGGAAGACTGGTTATAAATACAATTATCGGCGGACCTCATCCCGCAGATAAGAACTGGCAAGAGATGGAACGATATGCGAGCTCCTTGAAGCATGCAGATTTTGAGTGCTGTTCGAATGTAGAGGACGGGGCCCCTGCTAAGCAGCAGCGCGTGATGACAGACGATATTGTGTTCAGAAACAGAGACGCTGATCAGGTAGAGGCTCCGACCATCGATCCCATGGTCATATCTGCAACAATCGGACTAGCATATGTAAAAAGAATTTTGATTGATTGTGGAAGTTCAGTCAACATCATCTTCAAGAAGGCCTATGATCAGATGAAGCTAGAGACAAAAGACTTGAAACCATCCAAAGCTCGTATCCACGGCTTTAACGGCGCTGCGACTGATGCAGTAGGATATGTCGAGTTACCAGTTGAACTGGGACAAGGCGAGCGTCGGAGGGTACGAATTCTACCCTTTGTAGTTTTGGATGTGGACTCTCCATATAATGTTTTCTTGGGTCGGCCGGCCCTGGCTGAATTTAGGGCGGCACTAGCCCCGTGGTGCTTGACTTTGAAGTTTCCGACTGACAAAGGAGTGGGCATTGTTCACGGTGACCAAGCAGCTGGTCGTTCTTGTTATGTGGCCGAGCTCCGAGAAGCCCACCGGAGGGAGAAAGGAAAGGTTGCGGACAATCCCGTCCGCATCCTCAATACAAATAATTGACAAGTAGTGCCCGAGCCCTGGCTCGGGCATAGTTCTCGGATCTACGGAGATATAGATCCGAGAGACGACGATGAGAAACTCAGGGAAGAGAAGGCGGCACCGGCTGAATTAACAATTGACATTTCAGTTAGCCGTGACGACCCTACGCGAATACTGAAGATCGGATCACAGTTAGGCCCCGCAATGACAGAAGACCTTAGCGACTTCCTCCGGGCAAACCTTGATGTTTTTGCCTGGACGCATTCTGATATGTGTGGGATTTCTCCCGCCATCACAAGTCATATGTTGAACGTAGACTCGAAATACGTCCCAGTCAAGCAAAAAAGGAGAGGAATGGATCCAGAGAGATCCGCCGCTCTTGGAGAGGAGGTGGACAAACTCAAAGCAAATGGGTTCGTCCGCGACGCCCTCTACCCGGAGTGGGTCTCCAACCCCGTGCTAGTAAAGAAGGCAAATGGGAAATGGAGGACTTGCGTAGATTATTCCGACTTGAACAAAGCATGCCCTAAGGACAGTTTCCCGTTGCCTAGGATCGATCAGTTGGTCGATTCCACAGCAGGACACGAATTATTGTCATTCATGGATGCGTACTCGGGATACAACCAAATCCCAATGCATATTCCGGACCAAGAACACACCAGCTTCGTTACAAATGTCGGGCTGTATTGCTATGTAGTGATGCCCTTTGGATTAAAGAATGCTGGAGCCACTTACCAACGTCTGGTGAATCGAATGTTCAAGGACCAGCTGGGCAAAACCATGGAAGTCTATGTGGATGACATGCTCGTGAAGTCACGGCAGTCAAACGACCACATTCGAGACTTAGCTGAAATGTTTAACATACTCAGGTTCTATGGAATGAAGATCAACCCGCTGAAGTGTTCTTTCGGCGTTGCATCAGGGAAGTTTTTAGGATTCATCGTCAATGCTAGGGGAATCGAAGCCAACCCAGAAAAGATCCAAGCCATTCGAGATGTACAAGCGCCCAGGACTATAAAGCAGGTGCAGAGCTTGAACGGAAAAGTGGCTGCGCTGAGTCGATTTATATCCAAGGCAACTGACAAGTGCATCCCGTTCTTCGACATAATAAAGAAAGGAAAGAGGAATTTTGAATGGACGTCTAGCTGCGAGGAAGCTTTCCAGAACCTGGTAAGGCATCTGGAGAGCCCACCAATGCTATCTAAACCAGTTGACCATGAGATGCTGTACGTTTACTTGGCTATATCCCCTCATGCGATAAGCGCAGCTTTGGTCCGTGAGGAGGATCGAGTCCAGAAGCCGGTATATTATGTTAGCAAGCGTTTAACGGGGGCAGAGAAGAATTACCCTAAAATTGAGAAACTGGCTTATTGCTTGGTGATTGCATCACGCAAGCTGCGCCCGTACTTTCAAGCGCATTCAATCGGCGTTTATACCGATCAACCCCTGAGGCAGGTATTTCAACGACCGGAAACTTCTGGAAGATTGCTAAAATGGAACATCGAGTTGAGCCAATTCGATATCGCGTACTTACCACGGAGAGCCATCCGAGGGCAAGCGTTAGCAGACTTCATCGCTGAATTTATCATACCCATCAAACCGGACGATCACGACATCATTCCCCCCATTCGATGGAAATTATACACTGACGGTGCATCAAACGACCGTTGCTCCGGCGCGGGCGTAGTTCTTATAACTCCGGAAAACCGATCAATCTGTTATGCCCTGAAGCTCGATTTTCCGGCTACAAACAACGAAGCTGAATATGAAGCATTGATCGCTGGCTTGAAGCTTATCAAAGAACTCGGAATCAAATCAGTCGAAATCTTTTGTGACTCGCAGTTAGTGGTTTACCAAGTACGAGGAGACTACCAAGCAAAAGGACGAAAGCTTGCTCCGTACCTCGTTCAGGTCCAGGAACTACTATCAAATCTTGAACGTTATGACATTTCACATATCCCGCGAGAACAAAACAAAGAAGCCGACTTGTTGGCTAAGTTCGCAAGTACCGACGATGTTCAACAAATGGGATTGTATCCCGTGGAAGTCTTGCATGCCCCGAGTGCGGACGAGATGAAAATCGATCTTGTGTTGGAAACAGAGATCGAGAAGGACTCGTGGATAACCCCATTCAAACTGTACCTGACAACCGGGGCTTTACCAGAAAGAAGAAGCGAAAGACGACAGGTCCTTCGAAAGGCTGCGCGTTACGTAATGCAGGATGGATCCATGTACCGGAAAGGATTCTCTGTCCCATTGTTACGGTGCATCGCTCATGATGAAACAAAGCGAGTCTTGAGGGAAGTCCACGAAGGGGAATGCGGCGACCATACTGGGGGGCAAATGCTAGCAAAGAAGATCCTCCGCTATGGGTATTACTGGCCCACCGTAAACCGGGATGCCGCGGACTACGCAAGAAAATGCGATAAGTGTCAAAGGTATGCAAAAATCCCGAGGGCTCCGTCAACGGAACTCACACAAATGATCAGTCCTTGGCCATTCGCGATCTGGGGAATCGACATAATCGGCTCTTTGCCTCTATCCAAAGGTGGTGCGAAATACGCGATAGTTGCAGTCGACTATTTCACGAAGTGGGTTGAGGCAGAACCTTTGGCCACTATCACCTCTAAGAAAGTCATTAACTTCGTTGTACGAAACATTATATGCCGCTTTGGCCTTCCACGCACCATCATTACAGACAACGGAACGCAGTTCGAAAGTGGAGAGTTCAAAGAGTTCTGTTTAAAGTACGGCATCGAGAAAAAGTTCGCCGCCGTTGCACACCCAAAAGCTAACGGACAAGTCGAGGCCGTTAACAAGATAATCAAGTCCATACTAAAGAAGCGTCTGGAGAAGGTTGGAGGCAAATGGGTAGATGAACTCCCGACAGCATTATGGGCGTATAGAACTACCCACAAGTCCGCGACCGGCCACACTCCGTTCGCCTTGGCATACGGCTCTGAAGCCGTTATACCTGTGGAACTTGAAGTTCCATCGCACCGAGTGACGTACTATGATCCCAAGGCAAACCAAAACCTCTTGCTTGAGTCACTGGACTGCATCGATGAAAAACGGGAAGAAGCTGAATTAAGGGCGGCGGCGCACAGACATCGAGTCAAGCGTTACTATGACGGCAGAGTCCGTCCAAGAATCTTTGATGTGGGAGATCTCGTTCTGAAACGAGTCTTCCCGGTACCATCACGCATGAATCCCAGCTGGGAAGGTCCATACGCCATTGAACGGAAGCTTGGAGAAGGAACATTCAAGCTAGCGACCGTTGATGGCGCAACACTCCCCCGAGCATGGAACAGTGAACTTTTGCGGCACTATTACATTTAGCATGTTTCCCTTTCTTGCTATAGGCACTATTGTTTCCTGCATGTTTCCATTCAATAATGATTTAGTTTCCTTTTAAAGTTGTAATCGAGCAATTTAGTTGATTTTCATTAATAAAGGCTTGAAGCCACATTTTCTATGAAGTTTCTATATCTCTTAATTGGATGATAAATTACACTATTTTGCGCGACATACAGGCTCGTATAAACGATTCCAATCTCCGAATCCCCAGAGCGCGGAACGGAGTACTCTAAGTCCCCAGAGCACGGACTAGAGTATAAACGATTCCAATCTCCGAATCCCCAGAGCGCGGAACGGAGTACTCTAAGTCCCCAGAGCACGGAGTAGAGTATAAACGATTCCAATCTCCGGATCCCCAGAGCGCGGAACGGAGTACTCTAAGTCCCCAGAGCGCCGACTAGAGTATAAACGATTCCAATCTCCTTATCCCCAGAGCGCGGAACGGAGTACTCTAAGTCCCCAGAGCGCGGATTAGAGTATAAACGATTCCAATCTCCGAATCCCCAGAGCGCGGAACGGAGTACTCTGAGACCCCAGAGCGCGGACCAGAGTATAAACGATTCCAATCTCCGGATCCCCAGAGCGCGGAACGGAGTACTCTAAGTCCCCAGAGCGCGGACTAGAGTATAAACGATTCCAATCTCCGAATCCCCAGAGCGCGGAACGGAGTACTCTGAGACCCCAGAGCGCGGACCAGAGTATAAACGATTCCAATCTCCGGATCCCCAGAGCGCGGAACGGAGTACTCTAAGTCCCCAGAGCGCGGACTAGAGTATAAACGATTCCAATCTCCGAATCCCCAGAGCGCGGAACGGAGTACTCTAAGTCCCCAGAGCGCGGACTAGAGTATAAACGATTCCAATCTCCGAATCCCCAGAGCGCGGAACGGAGTACTCTAAATCCCCAGAGCGCGGACTAGAGTATAAACGATTCCAATCTCCGAATCCCCAGAGCGCGGAACGGAGTACTCTAAGTCCCCAGAGCGTGGACTAGAGTATAAACGATTCCAATCTCCGAATCCCCAGAGCGCGGAACGGAGCACTCTAAGTCTCCAGAGCACGGACTAGAGTATAAACGATTTCAAGTCTCCAAGTCCCCAGAGTGCGGAGTCGAGTACTCTAAGTCCCCAGAGCGTGGACTAGAGTATGAACAGTCTCAAGTCTCTGAGTCCTCGGAGCACAGTGTCAGCAAACCAAATAAAGACAAAAGAATCATTCAAACAAGAAGAAACTAAAATTTTATTCGATAAGTCCAAAATGGGGATACAAGATCACTCCTACAAAATTCGGGCCTATACAAACTACAAGTTATGGAAGATGGAAACTGTTACAAACTTAAGCAAAAACTTGTTGAACAAGTGCATCGATCATTTCTTCGACTTCTTCTTCTTGTCTGCCTTTGGTGTTTCCGACGACTCCTCTCCCTCACGTTTCTTCTTGGATTTTTTACTTGCTAGAGAGACGAAGTCAGGAGTAGGAGATGGAACATCTAATGGTTTGGACCTGCCCGGGAGAATGATTTTCAAAGGTCTGTTCCGCGGGTCAGTAAGTTCCAGGACTTCAGATTCAACTTTGACTTTGACCTTTCTCTTCTCCTCGTCGGCAAGACGATCCTTCATGCTCATCTCTGAAGTATGTTCAGAGGCGCCAGTGATTTTAACTTCGTCGCTTCCTTCGGCAGGAGACGAAGTATCAAGTTTGTCATCGTCAAGCGCCCCGATCACTTGAGCGTCTGGGCCGGGAGTTACCCCTGCATGAGCAACGTCGCTTGTTTTCCCCGCTTCCTCCTTGGCGTCATCGCTCCTCGGAGTTAGCTCGGTGTCAGAACAACCTGTGAGAAAATATAAGAAGTGGGCATTAGAACGAATAACCACTGCTGAAAAATGACGGGACCACTTCGACTTCTAGAGAAAGAAGAATCTCCTACCGGGATCAGGTTGACTGTCGGTGGCGCGCGGGGTTTCACCCTCCAGGATAGGTGACAGCACATGAACGCCGAGCCCGGGATCTTCGGGATCGTAACTGGCATGCTGCTCGAATGGATCACGCGTCGACCGACCAACCGATTGAGCAGCATAAGGAGCGGCGATGTGAGGAGTAGTAGCGTCGGCCTCTGACGGGCCAGCCTCGTTATTCTTCTCTTTCGAAGAGGAAGAGCCTTTGCCATAGAGAGCCAATGCTACGGATAAATCCGATGGCTCATTCCCCCTCAGGAACTCCTTCACCAGTGCATCCTCGTCGATTTCTTCGGAGCCTGACTCGACTTTCTTGATCTTTATCAGAGTTTCCCATGCCTCAGCCAGGGATTCATGGTAGCCGTCGCCCAAGAATGTTAGGTCGCGGTGCATAAGGACGCGGGCTCCGTACTCGGCGATCAACGGGTCAAACATACTTTTGATTTCTTCCCTGCCGGTCTCTGCGGCCGCCTCAAGGCGAGAATCAAGCTCCTCCGCTGCCATTCTTTTGCCCTCCTCACGGGCCTCATCCTTCATTCTCTCGACCCCGGCAAGTTCACCGTCGAGCTTTGCCTTCAGGAGCCGGGTAGCAACAATCTCATCACAATACCGCTGTGATTCTTCCTGAGCGGCTATTTTGTCTTCTTTCTCCTTGGAGAGTTGTTCTTTCAGCTCTTTGACTTGAGTAGCGAGCGCGTCCCTTTCTTTTTGGACAGTCTTTTTCTAGGGCAAGGGCGCCGCTGCGCTGAACTGCTTCGTCAAGCTCCTTTTTGTGAGCCACCTCTAAGCGAGTAACTGCCTCGGCAGTATCTTTTGCACCCTGTTCAGCGGCTTCTAGCTTTAACTTATAAGAGGCGAGTTCTTCGTCTTGGAGTTTGATGATTTTCTTATCGCTGTCAGCCTCCAGATTCAGACGGTCAATCTCGTGTTGACGCTCAACAGATACTTCTGAGATCTTCTCCACCAAGTGCACGAATGCGTCATGTTGAACATAGACGTCATTGTTGCAGGCAATGGCACTTTGCTTCACATGCCCTGGAATGTGATGGATGGCCGGGAGGAATTTCAAACCGTCAAAACAAATTTTCGGAAACTTGGCCTTGAGGTCGACCATCTTTTCCGCAACAGTTGGGTCCACGGCAGGAGCAGGAGGAGGAGGCTTAGAGAATTCCGTTCTTTTACGCGGCTCTCGAACTTGCCTCGTACTCGATGAACTGGAATGTTGTTCTCGAGCAGCATCAGACTGATAACCCTTCTGCAAAGACTTCTCTTTATCCGGCTCAGTTGTAGGAGGAAGATCACGGGACTGGGAAGATTGATAGTGTGCTTTCTTGCGGTGAGACGACTCGCGCGGACGATTGTCCCTATCTTCATAATCACCTCGGTCCCGGCGTCTGCCTGAACCGGAATCCCGTCCGGAGTGATGAAATATTGAAGACCCCTGAAGGCGATCAAGTCCGTGGGAGCGGCCCATATCACCTGCAAAGAAGGAGGATAACAACGAATTAAGGAGAATTCACGAATTAAAAAGACTTGAAGTATGTTATGGAATGCGCATGTGCGTGTGTGTCCTAAGTGTTCCCCCCGACGGACCCGTTCGTTTATCTTTGCTAATCAGAGTATTGTCTCTGTGAGCCGGGAGTTGAACTCCTACATTGCCTCTAGCGGGCGAGGAGAATTTGAGAGCTTCAGGATCATCGAACCCGTAATTAAGTATGTCTTCGGGAATAGAGAGGTTCGAAAGACCCCTCAGAGAACTCTCCAGGTGCTGCGAAGAAGCCTCTTTCTCAGGAGGGATAGGCGTAGATTTTGAGGTGTCACCAACTTTCTCTTTCTGAACCGTGTATTTCAGCTTTTTCTTTCCCTTCGAAGGGGAGGATGACGTCTCAATATCCTGAACTTCGATTGCCGGATTCCAAGCGGGACCCACGTTCTCGCCCTGAGTTTCGGGTGCATCATCCTCTTTGCGCTCGCCTTCTTCGTGTGTGTCGGGAGCGCGACGCGACGACGGGCCGGCAAGTTTTTTCCCTTTACCAGATGGAGGTTTGGGAATTGTAACACCTTCTGGAAGGCTGATCCGACGATCAGGAGCTAGCAAACCGAACCCCGACAGCGATTCATTTGAAATGATAGCTCGAATATCTCGATCCTCGGCCGGAAGAGCTCTAATCGCGTCGACAGCGTCAGAATATCCTCGGCCTTCCGGACGCGGTTAATACCTGAAAAGATGAAATGAAGAGTTAGGAAAAACATGACTCCCATTAAGTACGAATAACGGTTTAGCAGAGAGACTTACTGCCTTCAACCCATCTCCTAGCAAAACCAGACGGGCATCGCACATAGAACCATTCCTGTTTGTACAGGGCGAATTTGCTACAGGCCCCTGTCAAGATCTGGCACTTGTGATATGGCTCGAGGAATATGAAGGAAGGGCTATCTTTCCGTCTCTTGAACATATAAATGTATCGGAT
Organism: Allium fistulosum; assembly: GCA_030737815.1. NCBI lineage: Eukaryota > Viridiplantae > Streptophyta > Magnoliopsida > Asparagales > Amaryllidaceae > Allium > Allium fistulosum. The sequence goes on along the minus strand of CM060907.1, from coordinate 634,502,941 downwards.
ATCACCAGGGGTTGGAGGTCTGGAGAAGACAGCCATGAAGAGTAAATAAGTCCCATACAGGAACGCATGACCATTCGGGTGCAGCTGCGACGGAGCAATGTCTATATACTGCAGCACATCCCGGAGAAATAGGTTAAATGGAGGCACGCTGCTCATCCAGCACATGAACTTGTTGCAGGCCGTGTACCCGACTGGGGGCAGATGAGGACGGTCGTGTCTCGAAGGAACTAACACGTCAGCAAAGGGAATCCCGTGAATGGAACATATTCGTCGCAGAGCGGCCTCATTGATCTTCGAGGCTTGAGAATCGACCGGATTGTCCAGTAAGATGGTTGACTCCAGAGCATCGGGCGCCAAGTTATGAGCGGGAGAGATTGACGGGTTGGAAGCATCTGCGGCTCCTTGCTTTGCTGACGGCCCAGGCCTGTCAGATATGGTGGCAGAACTAGATTTTCCCGACATCCCGAATAAATAATGAACCTGGCTAAATGCTTGAGAGAGCTATACTTGAAAAACGTTGAACGTTAGAATTAGCAACACGATTTTTCCCCCCCGTGTGGTGTGTGAACTAGTGCAAACGATTGTGTGCAGGCAGTGAGAATTTAAAGGTTCTAAGGATGTAATATTTAGCTTCGAATCATCGCCTTCGAAGACCGTCATCGCTGACCGTCTCAGAAAGCTCGCCTTGAGGGGATTATAGTCCCAGATTCAGAAGACATATGATTTCTAGAGTGACCGGCTTAAAGTGTAGTTAGACACCTATCCTGTTCGGCATTTTTAATGTTGTTCGGCATTTGTATTGACCGGCTAAAGACGTTATCCGGCCCAAGAATTGTCCGGCAGTTGCTTTGTTTGACTAAGGTAATGGTTCGACCTAGGGGTTGTCCGGCTGAAGTCAGTGTTCGGCATGTCAATATGCTGTTCGGCTAGAGTCATCGTTCGGCATGTCAATATGCTATTCGGCTAGAGTCATTGTTTGGCATGTCAATATGCTGTTCGGCTAGAGTCATCGTTCGGCATGTCAATATGCTGTTCGGCTAGAGTCATTGTTCGGTATGTCAAGTATGTTGTTCGGCTAAAATCAGGGTTCGGCGTATCAATCGTATTGATCGGCTAATGTCATCGTTCGGCTAAAAGTTGTGCTCCGCCACGATTTCAATTCTACCCTACATCTTCTCCATCCACACCGAACGACAGAGACGAATCGCCCGGCAAAGACTACGCCGTTCGACACCTCATTTACCCTTCTATCGTTCGGCACGGAGGAGCTATTTAGACAACTCAAAACGAGCAAACCGCGATAAACCTAAAATGGAAGTAGTGCGATTGTTAGAGGAAGGATACCTAATTCGACGATCGAAGTTGAAAATGTTACGAAGGCTTTATATCCGATAGGATGGGAAGAGTTGAAAGTCTCTAAGGAATGGCTGAAGAGAAGGCGTAAAGGGAAGAGTGACGGTGAGGGCCTGGTTATATAGAGGAAGGTAGAAGTTGAAGAGGCTATACCCGGTAGAACCGGTCAACACCGAAGTGTTCGGCATCGTAGCAGTGTGACGTTCGGCACACGAGGTACGTTCGGCTTCGAGCGTATCGTTCGGCGTCTGCATCTCGTTCGTCTTGCACCTCCTTCGCTAGCATTCTCGAGAAGGTACCTCCGAGGTCGATTGTACCAGATTCAAAGCGCATCACGTTCGGCCACGCAATACACTTTGGGGGGCAAGTGTTTCCTGGGGATTTGACCAGGCAACTAGTACTTGGCAATCAGTGCTCGGCATCAAAGAGTGTTCGGCGAGGCACTTGGTATCCAGGAGTGTTCGGCGAAACAACTGACATCCATGAGCGCTCGGCGAAAAGTGTGCTCGGCATCCATTGGTGTCCGGCATCAAGGCTGCTCGGCATAACAGGGTACTCGGCGTCAAGACTGCTCGGCATAACAGGGTACTCGGCGTCAAGACTGCTCGGCATAACAGGGTACTCGGCGTCAAGACTGCTCGGCATAACAGTGTACTCGGCGTCAAGACTGCTCGGCATAACAAGCTACTCGGCGTCAAGGAGAGCACTCGGCAACAACCTATGCTCGGCGTCAACTAGTGTCCGGCATCCCACGGTACTCGGCGTCAGTGGAGCTCGGCGGTAGGATAACTCGGCAACGAGAACGTTCGAACTACATACATTGGTTGGTCAAGAGCTTCAAAGGGAGATACGCTCGGCTTCACTGCAATCACCTTACACTTCCCATACATCAGGAGCACCGTTCGGCATGGGAAGGACCGTTCGGCATGGGAAGGATCGTTCGGCATGGGAAGGACCGTTCGGCACAGAAGCGTTCGGCGTACCTGGTTCGGCACGCAGCACCTGGGCTCGAACGTTCGGCTAACAAGCCCGCTTGGGAAGTCCAGCCCATCTTTGCCTATAAATAGAGGGGCAGGGTCACAGTGAAATGGATCTTTTTTTTTGGAGAGAAAACACCGGGGAGACTCTGCTATTTTCAAGACTCACTTTCTCTACTTAACAACTTTACTCAAGCATTTGATTCACGAACTGTATTTGTAATCAACTATGAAGGAAATCAATAAAGTTGAACAAAGTGGACGTAGGCAATTACGCTGAACCACTATAAATTTGGTGTTCTTACTTTCTGCATTTAAATTAGCATTGCCTTCTCTGTTTAATTCACTTTCATCACTTATATCTCTACACAATCTTTCTGAACGAGGTTAGTGACCAATTTTGGTGCTAACAACAAATTTATAGTTTGTACCTACGCATTTTCAAAGTGCGCAAGCATATTAAAAATAAAAAAAGATTGTGCACGTGCATTTTCAAAATGCCAAAGTATACAAAATACTGGCATGGTGAAAAACATGCTTATTTTTGTAATAATTTCCGAGGAGGTTTAAAGTTGAAATAAGTTTTCTACCATGCCTAAAATAAAATTTATCCTTAAATGCATATGTAGTCCTATGTACACAACATATTTCGCTAATAGGTCTCATACCAAACTTATTGCAAAAATAAGCTAAGTTTTGAAGCGATATTTGCACATTTTAAGAGCGAAATGCACAAATACTGTTTCAAAACATGTACAGTTAAAGCGTTTAGCGGTTCCATAGCAGTGGATGTGCAAAAAGTTATAGCGGGGATATAGGGAAAATAGCGGAGATGCAAAAAACTTCATTAGATACGTAAACAAATATTTAAAATTAATTTATTCTCATTCTCACATTGTTTGTATAGAAAAAATATATTGTTTAATCTTATATAATAAAACTGAAGGATATCATGTTTATGCGGTCCATATTTGATGACTACAATAGATTTCTAATTTATATTAAACACTTAAGCCTTAAATTTAGTTTTTTTACCCTAACTTTGATGATTAAGTTTAAAAGAGAACTAGTCAAATCGACTTTTTATATTAATGTTGCTAAAATGAGTGCTTAAAAGCTTTGATTTAACAGGTGTAGTGGAAAATAACAGGGTTTAAAGCGGATCTACTTTTAATAGCGTTATATTAACAAACATAGCGGTCGAAGAGCGCTATGCGCTATAGCAGGGCTTTAACTACACAGCTCAGAACTGATTTTATATTTGCAGAAAGTTTGGTACGAGGTCTATTAGTGAAATAAGTTTTCTTCCCCAAGCCTATGTCCCTAGTGACCCCTTAAAATTTTAACAGGTGAATCTAATACATGTTTGAGGAGTGCTTGTGAAAATAGGGAACACTTGTGGAAGTTCTATACCGGTAAATCTGAATGTACCTCTTCAATGTATATTGATACTTGAATTTGTAGGATCATTATGGTTAGATGGGGGAGGATGAATAGTGTATATTAGTATATTCCGATCATTTTTAACAATTTTAAAATATGAGGATACAACTGGACTAGGAGGATTAATGTTGTTATGTTCTGAGTTGAGTTTGTTTTTCTTATCATTATTTAGTTCTTTACATATATATAACAAATAACAGATAGCAGGTTATCGCAGCGAATTCATATGAAAAGAACTAAATAATGATAAGAAAATCAAACTCAACTCAGAACATTTTTGCTTTGACCCACAATTACACCTTGATTATTCTTGTAAAAAAAACTTCTTGAAGTGCTTTGTGTATATTTGTAAAATAGAGTATTTGAGACTAAGTCTTTTTGTGCTACCTCTTGTTACATACTTCGAATTTATTTATAGTTTGAATTCCAAAAATTGCTTCAAAAAAATTCTGAATTTTTTTGTGAAGTATTTTTAAATGAGGAAATAAGTGTGAGATTGTGGGGTTTACAAAAATTCTGAGCATATCCAATATTACTTTATTCAAGTCTTGTGAAGTGTCCTATTGTGAGTGAATCATTTGTTTGATCTTTGAATCTTGTATATCACTTAAATTATGTATTACGGTCCCTGAAATGTTGTCTTAACTGCACAAACTTTTAAAACAGGTTGGATAATATACGTGACTGGTTGTCTTCTTCAAAAGATTCAAAACCAACGAATCCATCTAGGTTCCAACATTTTATTACCTTCATCAACAATTTGAAGAATATTAGCATAAACAATTATTCAATCCAAGTTACCTACCATTTTAAGGTAGATCTCAAAATAAGATAGCTATTTCTAGTTGAACCATTAAGATTGAGTCATTCATTGCTGGCATAGTGTATATAAGTTTGGATTACGTATTACTTATGTTCTTAGCTTACGCTGGGTATGAGCTTTCTAACACTAACTCTGCTTCAGTCGTACAAATCCTTCCAAAATCTTTCCTAATCACTCTGTTTTCTACAGTTTAAGCTTCATATTTCTCTTATCAAACCATTATTTTTACAACTAAACCCATCGCCATAAATTGATTTCCATTATAAAAAATTAAAGTAAACCCTCCAGAGTTTGAGGTATATAGTTGATGGTCATGTTGGTATATTTCTAGTTTCTATATCTATCTTCGTACATGAATTTCCAAGGGAAGTTGGTTTACATTTTTGATATTACTTGCTGGTTCAAAATCCTCTACTTCAAGTAAATCACCGTACTCTTTTTCTCTGTGTCAAATATTATTGCAGATGAGATAACAATCTTACACACTTATGCAGGATGTTCAAACCATGAAAGCTTAAATGGAGAATGGAGATGGTCTCTGCTAAAATCAGTTTCTGTTTTTCTCAGTAAATCAAATTGACAATCTGATCTCCATTATAGTGCAACCTTTGTTTGTTATTGATTTATGATTAAAACTGCTTCTGATCATGTAATATCTTCAACTGCATTTGTGCAATAGCATCTGAAAACAACTTGTATTGAATTATGTCATCACATCCGTTTTGTATCATTTTACCTTTTCAATTTGTATGGGCTAGCGATCATGGTACATGTTGTTCTTGAACTATAATAGATGTCAGATGTTGGGGATTTTGCGGTTCGAGACAAATTTGATGGCGATTGCGATGAAGATAATGTTGTACTTCCGACTTCAAGGATCTATGGAATAGATTCTTTCAGACAATAGTTCAACCCACCAGGTACAAACGGTTATCGAACTATCGACTTTCAGGATTCAAAGTTTGCACACCTTTGATCCGACCAAGAACACTTTAGCAATGGTTTCTGATGATGCAATTTGTATAGAATAGAAAGAAGAGGAAGAAGAGAGCAATTCTGCGACGATTTCTGAGTTTGCAACACCTGAGGGGCGTCACAAAAACAGAGCAATGGAGACGGAGTTATGGCGTTGCAAAACTGCACTGTGAGGAAGAAGAAGAATCAGAATTATAATAATTTTCAACGGTTTCTAGACGTCACTATTTATAGTGGTAGAGAGGTGTCTATTCGCCAAGCGTCACAACCGTTTGCAACGGTCGCGTCTATTCAACTGTTACAAACGGTTGCGTCTATTCATTTTGTAACATTTAAAAAACGTTACAATTTCCCGCCATTAATTCAAATTTAGAAATTTCGGTTTTGGGTTCTTAACGGGCTGAAATCCGATCCGTTACTGTTTACATATGATCCAAAAATACTTTCGAATCCGAACCCGAAACCCATCCCGGTTCGGTCCGGTCGGACGGACGGCGGCGGCACGCGTGTGGTGTTGCATAACTTCTCTCCTCACAACAAAGCAAACATATGGGAGCCCCAAGGCCCCAACGTCCATATGAAAATACTTTATTTATACAAATATATTGTATAAGATTCTATCATGTGGGACTAACTTCTCTTCTTCCTCTTTACTTCTTCTCTTCCAAATCAAAACCCAAAGCCCCAATAAAATGTTTGAAAATTTTACAATAATCTTCCCCAATTTTCAAAATAAATAGGACGGCTGAATCACTAGAGTGACTTCCTACATACCCAAGTGGGATCAAGCCTATGTAGTTCTAAGATCAAGTTTTGCATCATCATGAAAACCAACACATAAATAAAAGGTATCTTTTGGATTTGAACCTTTACTTAGTGTAAACCATTCAAAGCCTTATCTAGATTCTATGATGAACGAATCTTGAACCAAGTATCCATAATGATAAAACCGGAACAATCACACATATTGATTTCCTTAGGTAAAGTGTTCTGTATTGCTGAGCACGTTAATGACCATGTGCTTAAATCCTGGTTCATGAGTCTACTTAGAAAGCGGTCTTACTTTCCTAGGAAACGGCCTGATTTCCATACTCATATAGGTAAGTCTCTTAAGGTGTTTCTGCGATTCACCTTTTAAGGTTTCTAGACTTATTAAGGATATATATCCATCCTTTGTTCTTGCAGAATCCAACACTAAATATTATGGGATTATCGATTTAGTGTTCCATAATCATTCTCTTAACTTGTTGGTACCCATTGAACTTTGTCTATCCTTTTCAAGACATAAGTTGGGTTTCTGTTAAGGATGATCAACCTTCATTCACAGACCTTAGTCCCATTTCTTATGACTTTATAGAAACCATTGCCTTTGGAAGACTCTTCGTAAGTGGGTCAGTCAAGTTTTTCTTCGTTTCTATGTAGTCAACAGTTATAACTCCTCTTTTGAGTAACTGTCTCACCATTTGATGTCTTAGACTCACATGTCTAGACTTTCCATTATATGTCTTATTAGACACATTGTATATCGTTGCTTGATTGTCACAGTTAATCAAGACTGCTGGAGATGGCTTCTTCCATAAAGAGATTTTCATTAATAAATTTCTAAGACATTCCGCTTCTTTACATGCATCTGCTAATGCAATCAATTCTGACAACATTGTTGAGTCAGAAATACAAGTCTGCTTCTTGGAAGCCCAAGACACAACAGCGCCTCCTAATGTAAAGATCCATCCAGTAGTAGACTTGGATTTGGATTCTACATTGTTCCAGGTTGCATCACTATATCCTTCTATTACACCAGGATATCCTTTATAAGATAAACCATATTCAATGGTTCCTTTCAAATAAGCTAAAACTCTGGAAATAGCTTTCCAATGTTCGAAACCTGGATTACTCGTAAATCGACATAATACACTTATAGCATATGCGATGTCTGGTCTAGTGCAATGCATAGCATACATAAGACTCCCAATAACACTAGAATACTCTAGTTGAGAGATAGTACGTCCAGTGTTCTTTTCTAATTTAATACTAGGATCTAAAGGAGTTGGTGCTGGTTTGTCATCGTAATGACCATACTTTTGTAGGAATTTCTCTATGTAATGAGATTGAGTTAGTAATAACTCCCCCTCTTTCCTAATAATTTTAATTCCCAAAATTACATCAGCCTCTCCTAGATCTTTCATATCGAATTTAGAAGACAGAAACTTTTTAGTTTCATTCACACATGATATATTGGAACCAAATATTAGCATGTCATCAACGTATAAACATATTATAACACTATCGTTGTTATTCGATTTGCTATAAATACATTTATCAGCATCATTAACAATGAATCCATATGACAGTGCAACTTTATCAAATTTCTCATGCCATTGCATGGGAGCTTGCTTCAGGCCATAAAGAGATTTCACTAATTTGCAAACTTTCTTTTCTTGGCCTGGGGTTTTGAAACCTTCAGGTTGTTCCATATATATCTCTTCTTCTAAATCTCCATTTAGAAAAGCAGTCTTTACATCCATTTGATGTATGACTAATTTATGAATTGATGCAAGTGCGATTAAACAGCCTATTGAAGATATGCGAGCAACTGGAGCATATGTATCAAAGTAATCTACTCCATGTCTTTGCTTATATCCCTTAGCAACTAATCTGGCTTTAAACTTATCAATGGATCTATTTGTATTCAACTTTTTCTTGAATATCCATTTACATCCTATAGGTTTAGCACCAGGAGGTAAATCAGTTAAAACCCAAGTTTGGTTTAACAGTATGGAATTCATTTCATCATTGATAGCTTCTTTCCAGAAATTGGAATCTCTGGAACTCATAGCTTCAGAATAAGTTTTGGGATCGTTATCGACGTTCATTACATATTTAGTCACATTAAGGACTTCGTCCTTACTGCCTTCTACAAGATATGTAATGAAGTCAGGACCATAGTCCTTCTCTATTCTCGCTCTTTTACTTCTCCGTTGTTCAGTACTATTATCCGGTACTGATACTTCCTTGCTGTTTTGAGCAAGAGCATAATCATCGTCATTGATATCATTAGCCATACTAGGTTCTGGACTAGATGATCTCAATGGGATCTCAACAATTTGATTTTCAAAAAATTCCACATCTACAGATTCTATAACTTCTAGGGTGTCAAGAATAAGGAATCTATAAGTTATACTATTAAGTGAATATCCTATGAAAACACATTTAAATGCTCTATTTCCTAACTTTGGTCGTTTAGGGTCTGGTTTTCTAACATATGCTAAGCAACCCCAAACTTTAAGTCTAGTTAGGTTAGGTTTCCTATTAAACCATAATTCATAAGGGGAAATATTGTTCTTTTTAAGTGGTACTCTATTTAAAATATAACATGCAGATAACATAGCATCACCCCATAGGTTATAAGGTAAATTAGAACTTATGAGCATGGCATTAACCATTTCTACTAAAGTTCTATTCTTCCTTTCAGCAACACCATTTTGTTGTGGTGTATATGGGGCAGTACATTGGTGAACTATACCTTGTTGTTTACAAAACAAGGTGAATTCATTTGAGAAATATTCACCACCACGATCTGAATGTAATATTTTAATTTTAACTCCTAATTGTGTTTCGACCTCTTCTTTGTAAATTTTGAATTTATCAAAAGCCTCATCTTTAGTTTTCATTAGATATACATATGTATATCTAGTATAATCATCAATGAATGTTATATAGTATTGGTTATCACCATAGGTGATATGACTTTTTAAGTCACCCACATCACTATATACCAAATCAAGCAAACCAGTTTTCCTTTCTACGGATTTAAAGGATTTTCGGTGTATTTTTGCTTGAACACATATTTCACATTTAGAGATGGTATCGAAATCACAATCAGAAATTAATCCTAATTTATGTATATTTCTAATGGAATTATAATTAACATGTCCTAATCTACCATGCCATAAATTAATAGAATCAACAATATAAACAGAAGATTTCTTTATTAGATTCAACTTAATCATGCCGTTACAAGAGTATCCCTGTCCAATGAATCTACCATTCTTAGACAACACTAGCTTATCAGACTCATACACCATCTTGAATCCTCCTTTGTTAAGAAGGTATCCAGAGATCAAATTCTTACACATATCAGGTACATAAAATACATTTACTAATGTAAGAACTTTTCCAGAGGTGAAAAGAAGTTCTATAGTGCCTTTTCCCAGAACTTTACTTGGAACCTTATTTGCTCCAGTAACTTCGTCGGCTTCTCCTTTATTTTCTTCGTAACTCTTGAACAGATTACGGTCTTTGCAAATATGAATGGTTGTTCCAGTATCGAACCACCAATCATTATCATTGCCGCTAACGGAGTTCGCCTCTTGCACTACAGCCACAAGTGAGTCTTCGACCACATTCACTTTTTGTTGTTTCTTCCGTAAACGGCAGTCTCGGGCATAGTGGCCGGGTTTGTTACAAAAATAACAAGCACCTTTCTTTTTGTTGTTGGTTTTGGAATGATTTTTCTTCTTAAACTGTGTCTCATTCTTTGGCTTTAATGTATCAGTAATTTCAACATTATTCGCCTTAGAATGGGACTCAGTTTGCGGATTATCATCTAGATCGCGTTTGCGAGAGTCTTCTTCAATACGAAGATGACGTTGTAAACTGTCTAAATTATAATCCGTTTCCGCATGCTTCATCGTTTTCTTATAATCATTCCAACTATGCGGAAGTCTCGAAATTATAACTCCAACAACAAAAGATTCAGGGAGATCAATTCCAGCATCTTTAAGTTAATTCACCAATAGTAAGATTTTGCTTACTTGTCCAATTATGGACTTATTGGTGACCATTTTGAAATCCATAAAATTAGAAATAAGAAACTTTTTATTACTTGCCTCAAATATGCGGTACTTATTCTCCAGGGCAGTCCAAAGTGCCTTCGCTGTTTCCAAGGTCCTATGAGCATTGTAGACTAGGGTAGATAGCGCATTCAGAATATGGCCTCTGCATAGAAAATTGTCCTCTTTGCGCTTTGCACGTTTAGCCTTTAGAGCAGCATCATCCTTATCAGTTTCCTCCGGGATTTCTTCCAAGTCATTTTCCAAAATGTAGAACAACTTGACAGTGACCAAGAAAAATTTCATCGTCTCTTGCCAACGAGTGAAATTGTCGCCATCAAAACGTTCTAATCGAGATAGATGCTGATTCATAACTTGTAGAGTGCTCGAACCTTCCATGGTTGAAACTATTGTTTGAAATTTGTTGGGGATTTTGCGGTTCGAGACAAATTTGATGGCGATTGCGATGTAGATAATGGTGTACTTCCGACTTCAAGGATCTATGGAATAGATTCTTTCAGACAATAGTTCAACCCACCAGGTACAAACGGGTTATCGAACTATCGACTTTCAGGATTCAATGAAGCCCTATAACAGCGTAATCGGATTCAAAGTTTGCACGCCTTTGATCCGACCAAGAACACTTTAGCAATGGTTTCTGATGATGCAATTTGTATAGAATAGAAAGAAGAGGAAGAAGAGAGCAATTCTGCGATGATTTATGAATTTGCAACACCTGAGGGGCGTCACAAAAACAGAGCAATGGAGACGGAGTTATGGCGTCGCAAAATTGCACTGTGAGGAAGAAGAAGAATCGGAATTATAATAATTTTCAACGGTTTCTAGGCGTCACTATTTATAGTGGTAGAGAGGTTCCTATTCGCCAAGCGTCACAACCGTTTGCAACGGTCGCGTCTATTCATTTTGTAACGTTTAAAAAACGTTACAATTTCCCGCCATTAATTCAAATTTAGAAATTTCGGTTTTGGGTTCTTAACGGGCTGAAATCCGACCCGTTACTGTTTACATATGATCCAAAAATATTTCCGAACCCGTACCCGACCCGGCCCGGTTCGACGGACGGCGGCAGCGCGCGTGTGGTGTTGCATGACTTCTCTCCTCACAACAAAGCAAACATGTGGGAGCCCCAAGGCCCCAACATCCACATGAAAATACTTTATTTATACAAATATATTGTATAAGATTCTATCATGTGGGACTAACTTCTCTTCTTCCTCTTTACTTCTTCTCTTCCAAATCAAAACCCAAAGCCCCAATAAAATGTTTGAAAATTTTACAACATCAGATTAATTTGACGGTTTAGTCTCCTCTAGGTTGCCACTTTTTTATGTATGGCTTGTGCTTTTCTTTCCATAATAAAATAAATGAGTCAAACTGAATCTTTTTTCGAATTTGCAATATGCTCTTGCCTATTTATAGAATATCAAATAACAAAACCTGGACATGGCCGTCTGCAACTCTCCAGATATGTTTAAATGATGATTATTACATTGGTACCGATTGATCTTTTTCTTACAATTTTCATTCATCCCCACTAAGATAAACAAAGTTGTACTCACCTCTATTAATTCATTCCTAGTTAAAATAAATAAAACTACACTGATTGATTTAGCCTTTGTTCTTGTCACCTTCCCTTTCTAGGCATTGTTCTATCAAAGCAGTTTGTGATTAATTATGAAATTTAATACTAATCTGGACTAATATTGTCAAATAGAATCCAAATTGAAGAATCCTTAAACTAGTTTAACGTACGTCTAAACAAATGTTATTTAATTTCATTAGTTCTTCAACGAAAATACTTTGGAGCTTTTCAAAACCTAGATTACTTCTGAACAAAAGAGCGGATTAAATAGGAAAATGGAAAGTAATTATCTAAACCTGATTTCAAACTCTTTCCTAACTCCTTCGTAACGTAACCACGATTGACTAAACACTTTTTTCTACAGATTTCTACTTGTATGTTACAATGTACTTCTAGTCATAGATGTATGACTTAATACATGCGGTAGAAGCAAAATTAAAAAACATACCTTAATTTTGAATAAGATTTATCATAAGATTTAAATTACATAATCAAATTACATAATTGTCGCTTAGTCATCACCAATCTCTATCATTCTTCCACTTGCACTCGGTATCAGTTACAGTGTCTCTTATCCATACATTTGATCAAGCTTCCTAGGTTAACTGAGAAATCAAGCTTCCTAGGTTAACCGAGAAATTGCCTTACTGAGTGGATCTACAATATTATTTTTCGTATCTACTTTCAATAGTCGATTTCTTTGTTACTAATAAATAGATTTACCATGCGGTAATTATGGAGAGTATTTCTCAATCCTCATGAGCTCTTGGTTCCCTTGCAATATAACTTAGTTGTTAACACATTACATGGGTATGGGATTCTCGATGGTCAGAAACACTCCTCTCTCTCTAAAAAATTTGTGCATCCATATTGCTTCCTTTGTAGCTGCATTCAAAGTGATGAACTCACCATCTGTAATTCAATCTTTCCACAACTTCTTACTTGAAACTTCTTCAACTTGCGACCTCCACATGAGGGTGAATTTGAACCCCGAGATTCACTTGCTATCATTAATGTCTCTTTGTATGCTAAAGTCTTTACTACCCCTTCGTAAGGACTACTTTGTTTTCATATAGTAGATGCAACTTTCTTGTATTTCGTAAATAATAGTGAATGCTCTTAATAGTTTTCTAGTGATTTTTGCCTGGATTTGACTAATATCTATTTACTACACCAAGTGCATAAGCAATATCGGATCTAGTACACAAATCACGTACATAATGGATTCTATTGCAGATGTGTAAGGAATCCTTCTCATACGCTCTCTCTTCTCATCCATATATCGATATTCCTTTCTAGAAAGGAAAATTCTGTGTCATATAGGAACATTTCCTCGCTTAGAGTTTCCCATACTAAGCCTTCTTTGTATGGTGTCAATCTACATAGATTGGAATAATCCCAACATCCTTCTTGATATATCACTACAGATCTTTATACCTAGTATACGGGAAGCCTCACTTAAGTCATTCATTGAGAATTTGTAGACAACCATGCTTTAACTGACATTAGTGAATCATTTGTAGAAAATATTAGAGATGTTGTAACATCTCCTATTTCGAGGCCCGAAGCTAACCACTATAGATGCTGCAGCCATCTATAGTCTTAACTTCCAGTGACGAAATACGGTAATGTTAACGGTATCCGTAATATCTAAAGCACATGAATATGAAATAAAATCAACACAAATTTCAAATAGCTTTTCTGATTACATTTCAAATCAATATTTCATACTCAATTACATAATCCCAAAACGATTCCTAGGTTTATATGAATATAATTAGTACAAAATACGCCAAGAGCGACATATGAAGGTGCCCCCTTGGATGATCAGAGTACTAAATAAACATATTAGTCAATAAATATATCACAGTGGAAAAATAATGGATAGACTCATAAATAGCTAATCCTTGCCTCCTGCACGTCTTCGGAAGCTTTATTCGTCACCACTAAACCTGAAATACCTTAAATCTCAATCTACTTAAATTAAATTTGAGCACCCGGGAGTTTAAGGGGAAAACATAAAATTCGAGTCAGACATAAAGCTTGGTATGAATAATTCTATTACATCTTGGTTTATTGATATTAAGTGAGACCACGCCACTTAGCGGAACGGGTCTCCCTCCATTAATATCCTTTTAAAATCATATCTTTTGCAAATCAAAATCTTGCAATCAAACTGATTATAACAACAATAGCAATAACATATATGCATATAAATTAGGTAATTAATGCACTATCCGTCCGAACATTATAGATTTATCTGGCAGACTATTAACCACTGACTGACTCTAACCTACCAGACATAATAAATATTCTAACTTATGTTAGACACAATACTGGACGGTCTGTCCTTAACTTACTTCTCATATGGTCAGTTGATTCTAATGGTTTTGCGGGCTCACTAATTACCTATCTCTACTCCGTGTATTCCTTTCTGTGTGTAACATCATTTTAGTCTTGCATGTGACAAAGCCCTACACATTGGAATTTTGGACTTATATTAGCTAGGGGCTACTAGCTAAAGTATATGGCGCGACCCCACACCAGTCCCATCTGTTTTTCTAATATCTGAGTCATATACTTAGGGCCAACCACCCTATTCAATTTTCCTTGAAAACATTTCTTTCAAATTGATTTAACCCTTTTAAATCATACTTAAACAAGGTAAATATGCTCTTTCTTTTACTCAAAATATCTATGCCATGATATATGCTTTACCAGAATAACGTTGATGAAAATCTAAATCATTAGGGTTATTTATCCCTTCGAAACAAGTTAAATAATTTAACCTTGAAAACATTAGGTTGAAAGGCCAAAACCTTCCTTTCGAATGCATTGGAAAAAGACCTTTCGAAATCATCACTTAAAATCTTAGACATCCTCTTTCGCAACCATTAAACATATCTTTCGAAACACATGGAAACATTTCTTTTGAAACACTTAAAACAAAGGCGTGTCTATAAGTTCGTAAGCTTTGAAAGACAGCTTCATCTCTTTCGAATGCATGCCTTCGACACTGTCCTACATTTCACCCAACACACTACATACCAATGAATTGATACCGTGTATATTGGTTTCGAATGGGCACGAAAAGGGTTTTGTGTGGGTGTATGATGTCGGAAGCTAGCAAGGGCAATGGCGAAGATGTAATTTCAATAAAAACTGCATTTTAACCTTTTAAAGAAATTCCTTTTTACCTACCACTAATATTTGTCGAAATCTTATTGGTTAAAAAACTTTATCAATTCCCTTTTTCAGGATTTGCTGTCGAAATCAAATTTGGATTATTTGAAACAATTTAGCGCTTAAGCCCTTCTCCTTGATAAAACGTTTAAAACATTTAAGTCCTCTAACTTAAATAATTTATTAACCATAGTAAAGCATTTAGGAAAAATCCACCAAAATCACAATAATTCACATTAAATATGTTTTCTAACATTGATAAATTTCAGACCCGAAAACATTATTTAATTGCCTTGAATAATTTAAACTCGAAATTAACTATTTTCTCTCATATAAAATTCCTAATTACTCAAAAAATTATGAAACTTGAAACCCACTTCTAAAATAATATTTTTAACCATATATCAAAAACGCAACTCATTTGGATGTCATATGATAGGTTTTCTAATCTAAACATATAAAAAATTCTTATTAAATCTTTATAAATCATCAACTTAAACCATATAATCATTTAATCACTATAACATGGCATATAACTTGCAAAATAAATTGGGTTTACCTTTAAAATTGAAATCATTATCAAAAATAGAGATGTAAACTAATTATTCACCTTGGCTTTGTGTTAAGAAGGTTGAGATTTGCCCTCAGATTGATTTCTTTAAGCTTTCTACTTAAATCCTAGCTTATCTTCCCTTTAAATCTTCTTAATGGTGGCCGACCTAAGCTTAGTATTGTTTTTTGTTTAGTTTGTAAATATAGAATGAATGAGGAAGTGGAGAGAATGAAAAGGTTTAGGGTGTAGGAATAAAGGCTATTCCCATTTTACCCTTATCATATTCCTCCTCCTTAATTATGTTTAGTTTCCCTTTTATCAACACATTCATTAAGGCACGACTCCTACTTAATTTACAAATCTTAATCCTTTAACTTTCTACATTATTTTATTTAGTTTACCCAATTAAATGTTCTAAATAATGTTAGCTAAAATTAGGGTCATTACAGACTCCCCTCCTTAAAGAATTTCGTCCTTGAAATTACGATAATGTACCCACAACAATCAAACATAAAGGTAAAACATACCATCAAACAAGTTAGGATAAGTGTCCCTAATCATGTTGTCGGTTTTCCAAGTACAGTCTCTCTCGTCGTCGCTCCACTAGATTTTGACTAATCTGACTATCTTGTTCCTTAGTCTCTACTCATCTCTCGCAACTATATGAACTGGTTTTCTAACTATAGTCATATCTAGTTCCACTACTAGATCTTCTAACACAGTCGGTGTAATAGTAGTCTCTAGATCTCGAATACACTTCCTTAGATGAGAACTATGGAAAACATTATGGACTCCTGCCAAACTATTCGGTAACTCTACCATATACGGGCGTTTCCCGATCCTTTCTATAATAGGAAATGGTCCAACGAACCTTGGTGCCAACTTCCCTGATCTACCGAATCTGATCACACCCTTCATCGGTGACACTTTGACGAAAACGTGATCTCCAACTGAGAACTCTAAGTCTTTCCATCTCTTATTACCATAACTCTTCTACCTAGACTGAGCTTCCTTTATTCTAGCCCGAATCAACTCAATATTTTATACAGCTTCTTTAACCAAATCTAGACCAAGAACTAATCTATCCCCGGTCTCTAACCAACAAACTAGATTTGCATGGCCTTCCATACAAAGCTTCAAACAGTGTCATCCCTATACTAGTCTGATAACTATTGTTATACGAAAAATCGACTAAGTGTAGATGGTCTTCTCATGATCCTCCGAAATGTAGCACGCGAGCTCTTAACAAATCCTCTAAGACTTTGTTAACTCTCTCCGTTTGCCCATCTATCTGCGGATGGTAAGCGGTACTCATGTTGAGCTTGATACCTAAAGTATCCTGTAGACTCTTCCAGAACTCACTAGCGAATAAGGAATCTCTGTCGCTTACTATACTACTAGGAATTCCAGGTAGTCTAACTATGTTCCTCATAAATAACTTAGCCAAATCCGGTGTTGTCCTGGTCGACTTAACGGGTATAAAGTGTGCACTCTTAGTTAATCTGTCCACTATAACCCATATACTTTCATTTTCTCTATTCGACCTTGGCAATCCATTTATGAAATTGATTGAGATAGAATCCTATTTCCAGACTGGAACATCCAAGGGCTGAAGTAATCCACTCGGTTCTAATGCTCGGCCTTTACCTGTTGACAGTTCAAACATTGCTTCACCTATAGGCCTACATCTCTCTTCATACCTTCCCATAAGAAACTCATTTTCATATCCTGATACATCTTAGTTCCTCTCGGATGAATAGTGAACTTCGAACGATGGCATTCTCTAAGAACTTCCTTCCTAATGCTCTCCACATTCGGAAAACATAGTCGTCCTTTCTTCCTCAACCACCCATTCCGATCAAGACTAAAATATTTTAAGTCATCGCTCTCAATTCCAGTCCTTAAATTTCTGATACGTTCAACTAGTAATGGATCTTCTTCCTGCTTAGAAGCAATCCTTTCGATCATCATCGGTCGAACTTCTAAACACGACAACATAGTAGTTTCTTGACTAGAACTACTCTTGGATCTCAAATGAGCTTCACATATAGTCAATGCCTCTAAATCTTTCCACTCAGTTATCATAGCCAAAACTGCATTCTGATGTTTCCTACTAAGTGCATCTGCCACCTTATTTCCATTTCCTGGTGTGCACTCAATCCCAAAGTCATAAATAGCTATGAATTCTAACCATATCTGCGGTCTCATATTCAACTCCTTCTGAGAGAATAAATATCTTAGTGACTTATGATCCGTAAACAACTCGAATCTTTCTCCTAAAAGGTAATGTCTCCACACCTTCAATGTGAAAATTACTGCAACTAATTCTAAATCATAAGTTGGATATCTAACTTCATGCGGTTTGAGCTATCAAGAAGCATAGGCAATCACTTTACCCCTCTACATTACCACAGCTCCTAATCCTGTTCCACATGCATCCATGCATACCACTAAGTCCTGATTTCCCTTTGAAACAACTAACACAGGTGCATTAGTCAATAAATGTTTCAACTTATGGAATGCTTCCTCACATTTATCGGTCCAAACACACTTCACCTCTTTCCTAGTTAGCTTAGTCATCGGTGCTGCTATCCGTGAGAAATCCTTAATGAATCTCCGATAATATCATGCTAATCTAAGAAAACTCTTTATCTTGGTCACTGTTTCGGGTCTCTTCCAATTATTTACTACCTCAATCTTCGCTGGATCTACTGACAACCATTTCTCTAAGACTACATGACAAAGAAACTTTACTTCCTTCTTTCAGAAATGACACTTTGAAAATTTTACTTTCAACTGATGTTGCCTCAGTGTTTCTAGCACTATCCTAAGAAGAATTTCATGCTCTCTCTCACCTTGGAATATATCAAAATATCGTCTATGAATACTAATACAAATCTGTCCAGATGCTCTCAGAAAATTCTGTTCATTAAGTCCACGAAGAATGCTGGCGCATTAGTTAGTCCGAATGGCATCACTAACCATTTGTACGATCCATATCTTGTCCTAAAAATCGTCAAAGGAATACTATCCTTTGCTACTCTAAGTTGATGGAACCCTATAGCCAAATCCAATTGAGAAAATACTTTGGCTCCACTCAATTGGTCGAACAAATCATTAATTCTAGGTAACGGATATCGGTTCTTTATCGTTTTCTCATTCAGCTTACGATAATCGATACATAACCTTAACGATCTGTCTGGCTTACTTGTAAATACTACGGCTGCTCCCCAAGGCGAACTTCTTGGTCTGATAAAATTCTCACCTTCTAAATGTTAGTCCATGATATGATGGTTTTGATGAAAACAACCTTAGAATAGATTATAAAATATAAATACTAACATTACAAGTTTAGATATATATGTATATGCAGGATCTAACCATGCAGGTATCAAGAATGAAGACTGTATAGTATAGAGATTCAAGATATAGAGATAGAAGACTCATGAGTATCAAGATTATCAAGAGTTCAAGATTTCAAGGTTAAGTTTGTTTTATTAGGAATATTTGTTAAAACTCATAGAAAAGCACTGGCATCTTAATATCCAATTTATTCATGGAATGAATCCACTTCGAGCCCGTTAAAGGGATGGAACCCTAAGTAGGATGGAACCTACGAAAATCTAGTGGGACATTGTTTTGTATCCACTAAGCTTAATTCAAATGATTTTTAAAAATTATCTTATTTTCGAAATGATTTCAAAACTTTCCTTTTAAAAAGATTCAAAACCCTCGATTCCGTTTTTAAAATAATTTTAGCCTCAAAACATCTTTATTTTCAGAGTCAAAATTTCTCCTGATTTTAAACTATCTTTTCAAATAATATATTTAACTTTTAAATTATTTATATTTTGATTTAAATTATAGTTAAATAATATATATATATTATTCTTTACATTTACTTATGAATTTCAACTATATTCAAGTATATTTATAAAGTTTTAATATAAGATAAATATTATTTTTATAGAAATTCAAAACATCAAATTTGGCTGAGGGATGTCGACATGCCCATAGGCACCATGTCGACATGGTGACGGTTTAATTCAAAATTCAAATTTCAAAAGAAGTGTCTATTCGCCATAACTTTTCATGAATGGTCATGGCTGTTGTTCTTCTATAAATAGGGGTCAGTTTCAACGAATTTTATAAAATATTTTTTTGGTTTTTCACTTCTCTTCTTCTTCCACATTTCTTATTTACAAATTACACCATTACTCTACCGAAATCAATATCGAATCTAACTAGATAATTTCTGGTTTTGATTCTCTCCACTATCTCTACAAGATCCAAGTGCTAATATGAGTTATAGACTTTTTGTAATCAATTGAGCGAGAGAAGGTGTGATTGTAGCCCTGGAAATCAATTGGGTGAACTTATTGCCCCGGAAATCAAGTATCTCTACCCAGAGGATTGTGATTCTGGAGGGTGTACCTCGTAGCCTTGAAACCGAGGGTTGTAATTGTTGAATTGATTTTGAAAGGAAATCCGTACTTAGTTGTGCGGGACTGGATGTAGGGTAACTCCGAACCAGTATAAAATCTGGTGTGTTCTTTCCTTTACTGCTTTTACTTTATATTTGCATCTGTGTTTGATTCTGTGTTCATATCTGTGTCCGATTAGTGTATACATTGTTAACAAAGTAAGATAAACTCAAAAAGATTAACAAATTTCTTAAAACACTATTCACCCTCCCTCTAGTGTTAATTCTAGCCTTAAGATCCTTAATCTGCATTTCTCCCATTTGGTATCAGAGCCTTGTTTTCAAAAGTTTCATTATCTGAATTTTGAAAAATTTCAAAATGGCTACTAGCACTAGTACTGCTATTACCACCAACACTAGTTCATTTGTAGAAGGTCAGTCTACTGCCAGACCACCACTTTTTAATGGCAGTAACTATGCATATTGGGCATGTAGGATGAAAATATATTTACAATCTGTAGGATTAGATACTTGGAATATCACACAAACTAAATATTCTGAACTCACAAGTAATTTTGCACAATGGACCACTGAGCAAAAGACTGTTGCACAAAATAATTCTAAAGCAATGAATATTCTGTTTTGTTCACTTGAAAGAAATGAATTTAATAGAGTGTCAGTTTGTAAGTCTGCATATGAAATCTGGAAAACTTTGCAAGTAACTCACGAAGGAACAAGCAAAGTTAAACAGACCAAAATTTCCATGCTCACAAATCAGTTTCAGTTATTTAAAATGAATACTAATGAGTCTATTTCAGATATGTATAGTCGATTTCAAGATATTGTGCATTCTTTAATATCTTTGGGAAAGGAATTTTCGGAAGAAGATCAAGTCAGAAAAATTTTAAATTCTCTCACTCCAGAATGGGATCAAAAGACACTTGCAATTAAAGAGGTAAATGACATCAGTACTTTAAAGATAGAAGAATTGATTGGAAATCTAATGTCGTTTGAAGTTCAAATGATCGGGAGAAGAGAAAGCAAAGCATCTGAAAAGAAATCAATGGCATTCAATGCATTAATCGACGGATCAGACTCAAACAGTGATAATGATGAAGAGATAGCATTTATGACCAGGAATTTTCGGAAATTCCTGAAGTATAGAAAATTGAATAGTTCCAAGAGAAACAACTTTAAGAATTCCGGTAATCAGACTACAGTACCAAACTTTATCAAATGCTTTAATTGTGACGAACCAGGTCATATCAAAAGAGACTGTCCGCATCCAGATAAGCAAAACTCTCCTACAAACAATGATTCTGCAAAGAAACGGAAACATGCATTCACTGCTACTCTAGATGACTCTGACTCATCCTCCAGCGACGATGAACAGAATAAAGATAATTCAAATCTGTGTTTCACAGCAATTCTCGATTTAGTCAATACCAAAGACACGGAATCTGGAAAAGGTACACGTTTACAATACATTGGCTGAAATTGCATGCTTGAATTGATTGATTGATTGGTTGTTTTTGAATTGATTGATTAAATGATTGATTTTGAATTGATATGTAGTTTGAATTTTAAAATTCATTTTCTATTTTTTACTATTATTTTATTATTATTTTTATTATTTTTGACACATTCTGAAATATATTATAAGTACAATAATATTTCAGAAATATAGACATTAATAATAATATTTATATATATGTATATTAGATAACTTAGGAAAAATCATGTCATGAAAATTCAAAGCCACATGTCGACATGGCCCCTACCATGATGTCGACATGCCTACCTGAAATTGAATTTCAAATTTTGAATTCAAATGTTTGAATTTCCCTCCACCTTTTCACTTCATTTATTTCTCTGAAAAGATACCTTTTGACCAGAGAATATGTCCTTTGAAAGTCTATTTATTCACTATCTTTTATCATATCTTTTCACTTTCATTATCAAATTCAAACTCTCTCTTCATATCTTCAAGTTCTCTACTCTCTACTCTAATGGTTCTTCAAGCAACCCCTCAACCATGAGAATTTCTAGAAAAATCAAAGAGCAATTATTCAATGATCCGGAGGCAATTAAAGCATACATCAATTATGCTAATTATGCTAAAGTCCATTCCGGAAAATTTGCTATTTTTCAAGATTTTTCTTCTTATGAAATTGATTCTCTTTTTGCAAACAATGGTGTTTTAAGTTTTATTGACTCTTCTCAAAATGATTTTATTTGCTATCCTAATCTTGTCAAAATCTTCTATGCTAATTTAAACCGTAGTTTTTATATTGGAAATGAGAATGAAATTTGGAGTAGTGTCAAAGGCACTCAAATTGTTTTGAACTGTGATCTTTTGGGTACCATTCTCAATTGCAAAAGCACGGGAATGAATCTTTCTAGTTTTCAAATCAATGAACATGATCGTGAGACATTTCATCATATTTTTGAAGGAGATGAAAACTTTGAATTTAAAAACCGAAACTTTCGTCCTAAAGCAAGAATTGTCAATCTTCTCTTGCAACATACTTTAACCCCAAGATCGGGAAATTTTAACAATCCTACTTCAAAAGTGTGCAAAGCACTTTTTGCTATTTTCGGAAATTATGATATCAATTGGGCGCAAGTTATTTTGGATGAACTTCGTCCTAAAAATTTTGAAATGGGAGAAAACACTTTATATCATGGAATTTATCTTACTCGGATTTTCAACTATTTTGGAGTAAATTTCAAAGGAGAAGAATTTATTTCAAGAAAAGTTTTTAATATCTCAAACATTTCTCTCATGAAAATCCCATATATTTTTCAACCTTATGAAACCCTTACCGAAAAGGAAGAGCGTTTGGCTCATGAAGAAATGGAAGAGGAAGAAGAAGAAGAAAGGGATGAAATGGAAATAGAAGAAGAAGAAGAAGGTGAAACATCTCTAGAAAGTATTGAATATCCCTCCAATCCTTCCAACAAAACCCTTCTCAAAAACCAAAAGATAATTGTGGAGAATCAACGGATTTTAAAACGATCCGTTAGTAAGAAGTTGGATAACATTTCTTCGAAGATGAACAAGTTCTTTTCAAAAGGCAGCAAGAAACTTGGACTATCTTCATCATCTTCATCTTCTAACTAGTTTTATCTTTTAGTATCTTATTGTATTTTTCTTAGTTTGTTTTTTCGAATGTTCGTGTAGTTCATTATGCTTAATCTTTGTATTATCGTAATGAAATGAAATTTCCTTTCTGTTATCTATCTTATCTTATCTCTAGAATAAATGTTAGTATATTATATAAATATATATATACACAATTATTCACAAAATCAAAGTTGTCATAAATTTTCAATAACCCATGTCGACATCCCCTAGAAGACCATGTCGACATGTACTGGTCAGAAGTGATTATTGATTTTGAATTTGAAATTTGAATAACTACCAAATGTCTATTCATTTCAAACGAATTTCTACACCTATATATACCTTTTTCTTCCAGAAATCTTCACTGAAATTTATTTCTCATTATCTATATCCTTCATTTCTTTCTCTAAATTCAATTATGGCCAATCCTATTCACAATCTATCTGAAAATCTTGAAGAAACACTCAATTCATTCAAGAATATTCTCTCTTTTATTCTACGAAACCAGTGTCACTTAGAATTGAGTCAAATACAGATGATCAAGGAACAAGAGAGACACTTCGATGTAATACGACGGATGATCTCCTCTCTACACAAGAATGATAATGAAGCACATCCTCCTGTCTCTCTCACCAATGACAATGAGAATTGGGATGCAATTAAAGCAGACTATATATTTGGAGAAGATGGATGGGTAGATGTTCCTCGTAACATTTAATTTTCTTTCTTTGTTTGATTTGTTTGAATTAATTTGTTTGATTTAATTTTGTTTGAATTGATACTTTGTGTGGATTGATTTTATTTGGTTTGAAGTTTGGTGTGTGAAATATATATATACACTGAAATGAATATAGTCTTTAATTAAGTTATTATGCTCATAAGTATCATTATTTCTTAATCTATATATTATATATTCCGTTGTATAGTTTATCAATGCAGGTACTGAAGTCCAAGAATAAGGGGGAGTAAGTTTTTTGTTGATGACAAAGGGGGAGAAATATAAAATAGGGTAGTTAGGCATAGATTAAGGGGGAGTTGTTAGTTTTAGGGGGAGTTATTGGGATAGAAGGAATATTTTATTAACAAAGGTTGTCATCATCAAAAAGGGGGAGTTGTTAGTCCATGAGATGATGGTTTTGATGACAACAACCTTAGAATATATTATAAAATATAAATACTAACATTACAAGTTTAGATATATATGTATATGCAGGATCTAACCATGCAGGTATCAAGAATGAAGACTGTACAGTATAGAGATTCAAGATATAGAGATAGAAGACTCATGAGTATCAAGATTATCAAGAGTTCAAGATTTCAAGGTTAAGTTTGTTTTATTAGGAATATTTGTTAAAACTCGTAGAAAAGCACTGGCATCTTAATGTCCAATTTATTCGTGGAATGGAATCCACTTTGAGCCCGTTAAAGGGATGGAACCCTAAGTAGGATGGAACCTACGAAAATCTAGTGGGACATTGTTTTGTATCCACTAAGCTTAATTCAAATGATTTTTCAAAATATCTTGTTTTCGAAATGATTTCAAAACTTTCCTTTTAAAAAGATTCAAAACTCTCGATTCCGTTTTTAAAATAATTTTAGCCTCAAAACATCTTTATTTTCAGAGTCAATATTTCTCCTGATTTTAAACTATCTTTTCAAATAATATATTTAACTTTTAAATTATTTATACTTTGATTTAAATTATAGTTAAATAATATATATATATTGTTCTTTATATTTACTTATGAATTTCAACTATATTCAAGTATATTTATAAAGTTTTAATATAAGATAAATATTATTTTTATAGAAATTCAAAACATCAAATTTGGCTGAGGGATGTCGACATGCCCATAGGCACCATGTCGACATGGTGACGGTTTAATTCAAAATTCAAATTTCAAAAGAAGTGTCTATTCGCCATAACTTTTCATGAATGGTCATGACTGTTGTTCTTCTATAAATAGGGGTCAGTTTCAATGAATTTTATAACATATTTTTCTGGTTTTTCACTTCTCTTCTTCTTCCACATTTCTTATTTACAAATTACACCATTACTCTGCCGAAATCAATATCGAATCTAACTAGATAATTTCTGGTTTTGATTCTCTCCACTATCTCTACAAGATCCAAGTGCTAATCTGAGTTATAGACTTTTTTTAATCAATTGAGCGAGAGAAGGTGTGATTGTAGCCCTGGAAATCAATTGGGTGAACTTGTTGCCCCGGAAATCAAGTATCTCTACCCAGAGGATTGTGATTCTGGAGGGTGTACCTCATAGCCTTGAAACCGAGGGTTGTAATTGTTGAATTGACTTTGAAAGGAAATCCGTACTTAGTTGTGCGGGACTGGATGTAGGGTAACTCCGAACCAGTATAAAATCCGGTGTGTTCTTTCCTTTACTGCTTTTACTTTATATTTGCATCTGTGTTTGATTCTGTGTTCATATCTGTGTCTGCTTAGTGTATACATTGTTAACAAAGTAAGATAAACTCAAAAAGATTAACAAATTTCTTAAAACACTATTCACCCCCCTCTAGTGTTAATTCTAGCCTTAAGATCCTTAATTCGCATTTCTCACACTAAATCCACCAACTGCACCTTTAGCTCCTTCATTTTGGTAGGTGTCATTCTACTTGGCGGTCTACTCGCAGGTTCAACTCCTAGTACTAAATCTATTCGAAAGTCAATGGTTCTTTTCGACGGTAGTCCTATCACGGGCTCAAACACATCCACGAGTTCTCTAACAACGAAAACTTGATTCAAATCGTCTTCTTCGTCCATAACGCCCAACAGAGCACAAGAATCTAAATTCGGGATTTCTACAGTGTATATAATCTGATTACTACGACTAGGGTGTCTAAGTGATATTTCCCTATCATGGCAAAATATCCTAGTATCGTACTTACTTAACCAATCCATACCCAAAATAATTCTGAAACCTACGAAATCAAACAGATGCAAACTGCAAGCAAATATATGACCTAACAATTCATGCTCTAAGTGATCACATCTCATTCCAAGGGTCACATACCCTCCTATTGG
Organism: Allium fistulosum; assembly: GCA_030737815.1. Lineage (NCBI taxonomy): Eukaryota > Viridiplantae > Streptophyta > Magnoliopsida > Asparagales > Amaryllidaceae > Allium > Allium fistulosum. Next base: position 634,476,604 of record CM060907.1, on the reverse strand, counting down.
ATTCACAACCCTTAAGGATGTAACTAGGTATGAGGGTTCTAGGTTAAGCTTATCAATCAAACAATGTGATATAAAAGAATGTGATGCACTAGTATCAAATAGAACTCTAATTGACATACCATGAATCAAAAGCGTACCTCCCAACACAGCCTTTCCTTTCTCCTCTATTGTTGGTCTTGAAGTAGTTGGTTTCAATGAAAATACTTTTGCATTTCCATCCTTTCACTACACCAGAAAAGGTTTGAAAAACACTACCAAAACTTTTAGTAGCGTTTCGATAAACGATACGACATGCAACTAAAAGTCCGAAACTTTTTGCAGCGTTATAGAAAACGCTACCAAAACTTGACCTATTGTAGAGTTTTATAAACGCTACAAAAAGTTTCATACTTTTAGCAGCATGTCGTATCGTAGTGTTTACTAAAATGCTACTAAAAGTTTTGGTAGCATTTTTTCAATGCTTTAAAAGTCGTACCGCTTCTATTTACATTTATTTTAGTTTTTTAAAACGCTACTAAAAGTTATTAACTGTTTTGTAGCATACTTTACACGCTACTATTTCATATTAATGGCTTGTATCATTTCCAACCATCGCTCATATAATAGTCTTATTACAACCAGCAATCAATCACATAATCGTCGTATTCAAACAATCAATCAGTCAATCATCGTATTCAAACAATTAAAAAAACATGTTAATCACATAATCAAATATAACATCCATAACCATTTCGATAATAGTTTCGACAAACCGAGCAAATTCACATAAAATCCATAACCATTCATAAACAAGTTTACACAACAAGTACTAACAAAATGTTATAGTATATATAACAATTAAAGACATGTTCATTACTTGATTACCTACAATTCTTTGTTGCAGCTGGTATTTACTCCTAAAAAGATAATTACCTGTAGACAAGTTTAACAATCAATAAATGATTATGAAACTGTTTCATATTTAAAGTATATCAAACATCCTTAGTTGAACTTTTCTTAAATTTAAATAATTTTAACAAAACTTAGTTAAATTTTTATAAAACTTGGTTAATTTTTGTAATAAACTTATTTAATTTTTAAAAACTTATTTACGTAGTTAAATTCTAATAAAACTTAATTAATTTGTATAAATTTATTTAATTTTTATAAAACGTAGTTAAATTACATAACTCTTAGCTAATTTTTAAAATTTTGTTTAATTTTTTATTAAAATTAGTTTAATTTTTATAAAGCTTGGTTAACTTATTTATAAATTTATTTATATTAACTCAATCTTATATATTATCTCAATTAGTTGAACATCATGTTAGGAAATCAAACTCATGGTTTTAATGACAACAACTATACAATGAAATCAAATGTACATATATATGTATATATACAAGACCTTGCTAGAATAACATCACCAAATAGACAAGAACAAGACTCAAAAGAAGTATCAAGAGGCTACAAGTCGATAGAATTGGAAAAGGAATTGCACAGACACAGATACAGCAACATGCACACATTCAGACGTCTGAATGCACTAGCCAGACGTCTGAATGATTCCTCTGGTTCACAAATCCTAAGGAAACAGACGTCTGGTTAATATATCAGACGTCTGTAGAAAGTCTCTGGTTCACAACTCAGAAGAAAACAGACGTTTGATCCTGAACTCAGACGTCTGAAAAACATCCAAACATAAAACAGAAATGAAGACCAGACGTCTGGATAATAAACACAGACGTCTGAAATGCTACCAGACACAAAAAATATATAACGGTCAGACGTCTGAGGTCACTTTCTAGACGTCTGATTATAGGCTCGACTGTATATTTTCAAAGTCCAACTGTCACATCCGAAAAGACACATCCGCTCCTCTTCACTGCAACTCTTCATCAGCAACAGGAGCAACTATACAACGATTGTTAATAGAGGCAACTACACATAGAAACTCTTCACCACTATAAATAGCATCAGGAATTCAAGAGAAAGATGAACTTTACTCACTTACACTCTTATCTCTTATACTCTTATTTATACCTGATCTCTAAGCAATCAATTATCCTTATTTAACTCTTCCATATATACAGAACTCCTCATTCAAATATTCTCTAGATATATATATATATATATATATATATATATATTGGAAGCATTTGTACTCAATAGTCAACATCCGTGTTATAGAACACATTCTTGACAAAGAAACTCTGCTATTGTAAACCTGTTCCTCCGGGTCAAGTGAGGGTTAGTTGAAAGGAAATTCCGAAGAGGAGCTTCGGGACTGGACGTAGGACGGGAGGTCCAGACCAGTATAAAATCCTGGTGTGATTATTCTTATTTACTTAGATTAATATTGTTTTAGTTGCATCATATATTTTGCCACATATACTTGCATATACACTGCACGATCCACTCCGTATAGACTTTCACATCAAACATATGCATCGCTCGATGTTTACATTGTCTGGGAAGGAGAATATCATAGACAACAAAAATGAAAATAGAGGAATAAGAATCTTAGGCTCAATGGGTACCGTTGTGGTTGTGGCCAAAGGAGAGGCCATAGTTCCGCAGAAGGCGACACCATTGACTACAGTGGCGATGTTAAGAGGAAGAGTTCCGGGTGTGTCAGACCCTTCTACATGGTAGTAGATTCTTCCGAGTAGTTTGGTGACCAAGGAAATACAAAAGGGATCGTAGGCGTTCGTGAAGAAACCCATGCCGACGATCACTATTGCAGTGAAGTGGTACAGTTGTGTTTTCGCCAAGTCCAGCGATTTTAAGACTTGGAGTTGATCTCCTGTCATTGTTGACTTCTTTTTGGTTTACTTGCAAAAGATTCATTACTAAAGATTAAGCATGCTGATAAAGAAGACTGGTGGTCTCCACGACTTATTACTAAAGATCAAGTTACTTCATTTTACAAAGTACATAACTGCTATCATCTATTTCTTATTACATAAGATTCTTTTTTTGGGTTGCGGCATTTTTGTTTTTGTTTAGTTTTCAGAGTTAAGCATTGAACATTGGATATTCCAGAAATTTTACCTAACTGTAAACTTTGTCGATGTTAGTACCAGTAGAATTAAAAGTCTTGAGTAGATAATCAGTTCCCCACTTGATAATACTTCTAACATGTTCATACTCGCCATTTGCTTTATACTTATGACTATACTCGATCACTGACCAACTTACCAATGTCATCGAGAAAGCCATCGGAAAATGAAATTTTATGTTGTCTCTTGCATCATAATATCCTCCAACAAGACCGCCTTTGATTTTTGCTATGGTTGATCCATCTTTCAAACCTGCATTTCCTCTCCATTTCACTCCATTGTTCTTTGGTAATTTACCCGCTATAAATCAAATAAGTCAAAACTGTTAATACATTTAATGTTTTGTTGCATTACTCCTCTATCTTCTAATGAATCTAACATATCTAAGTCTAAATACCCTGATAAATACATATGAATGAAAAACTTACATCGTTTAGCATTGAAAAACATAAGCGCCTTATGCAGCACCTTGGAGTACTTGTCCAAAGGCTCAGGTCCCTTAACTTTCTTGGGCAGTGTCTTAACAACAATGATCAGAATTCCAATAACAACAAAAGCAACCAAAATTGCCCAAAATACCCACCAAAAAACCTTTCTCTTAATAACAACGCATCCCAAATCAACGTATTTAACCTTCTTTTTGCCTCCATCTTGAGGGCCTTGAAGCCAACTCTGTTGAGTCTCATCTAATACATGCTGCTGCCTTGACAGAGCTGCTCGATCGAGATTTCTACTATGTTCATCGTCTGTGTTGATCTCAAACGATCCACCCCAATGATTTGCTGAGTGCATTTTTTTGTAATAAGAAAAAATGAACTTAGCATGCTAATATGAATAGAACAGTTTGTATATAAGGATTTGTTAAGTGAGATGGAAGATGCTTTGTCTTATTCATGTAATGGTTGACTAAAAGACAGTAGGAAGAAGGGAGGTTAGTTTCATGCGATCACTTGGGATTCCTATCATTTTCTTTTATTTTATACCTGCTTAATTTAAAGTATGATAACAGAGAGGCGTGTATTAAGGTTGGTAAAGAAAAAGAATGATATTGTCTTATCCATGTTAACACTATCAATAACAGAGAGGCATATTATTTTTCTTTGGCTCTTCCTATTATGATATTAACCACTGCTGCAATGCAGATACTTCAGTTAGAAAGACATCTAAAGGATCAAATACAGGTGAATAACATGCTTGAAAAAGCATTAGGGTATAACCCATCCAGCTGATTTCAACTGATTATGTAATTTTAATTTAAGTAAACCTATAATACCATCTATACCAATGTTGAACCATGTTTTAGTCTTCATAACAATAGCCAGTAAAGGAGCTAATCATGAAAATTGCAATGAGAGAATGAAGTGATGCATCTTGAGCTATATCTTCTTTCTCTGTATAGAAAAGCATTTGACCAACAAATATCTACTACTATCTCCTACTAGCACCCATGATGAATCAAAACAAATGGCATTTATAGATAAATCAATGCCTAACTTCTCATCAATTAGATCAAAATCCAAATAAAATTCTAGATATACATCGGGATATCAAAAGATGCATATCAAACAAGTAGATGATATGAGCACAGAAGAACTTACCGGTTCAAGTGCTCTTAGGTGTTATTCTGCTTTGTCTCATCATGCAGTTTATTCATCAAGGATATAACCTACAGATGATAGCCTATCTAGAGCTCTTCAGGCATGCCACTATCAACCTCTGAATTATAATGAGGTAAAGGAGATTTTATTAGTTCGTTATAAGTTAGTGAAAATAAGACATAAAAATTAGGATAAATACCAAATACATGGGTATTGGTCATGATCTATGCTTCTTATAATGAACATGAATTGTAATTTTCACTCATAGTTAGTCAAGTATACATTTAACCATTTATTTCTAAACAGGGAATACATTATGGTACTTTAGGTGTAGTAAACCTAGTAGAATATTTAGGCACAAATATATCAAACCTTATACCAAAGACACCCAATAGGATTTCCGAGGACATGATTCGATGCATGAGCATGATATTTTGTAAGCTTGCAGACCCATCATTAATGAAATCATGTCTACCCAAACTAGATTCTAAAAACATACCCAAACAAAAAACAACTAGCTGTCAACAACACAATCCAAAAAACCAAAAAGATCACATAAGCATGCCCAAACCAGATAAAGTGAGAAAAACCTAGAAATTAGTTTTCCTAAAACACAAATTCAGCTATAAAATTTATGTTGGGAAATCAGTAATCCAATTAAATTGTTACTAGATAGAAGAAAATTATGCAAAATTGAAGGAAAAGTGAAAAAAAGCATACATATGTTCCGAATGGAACTTTATAATGAATTGGATCGGATTCCAGTAGACCTTCATCATGAATTACATAGGACTGATGTACTGACTTTCTTCTCTTCACCTTGCGGTTGTCAAGAGGTTGGTCCTTATCCCAAAACTTAGCCATAAAATAATTTCCAGCAACTAAAATTTGTTTCTTTGTATGGAGGAAGAAGAGGCACGACGGAGAAAGAGGCACGACGGAGGAAGAGGCACAGTGGAGGAGGAGGCATCGACATTGATGTTGGGATGCTTGGTTGAGCGAATAAGGAGAAAAATTAAGAAAAGGGGAAATAAGGAATTAAGGAAAATATGAACCATGATAGAAAAGAGGAATTTAGGAAAAGGGGAAGTTTCATGAAATATAATCCCGCCTCGTCATTTTTGCTTCCCGCCTTTTAGTTTTGATCTTCAGCGGCGTTTGCTTTTTTTTTCCTTTTTCGTTTAACACGACTAACAGTTGCACTTGAGCTTCAATCGTTGCAATACAATGCAACTATAAATAAGTTTTCTTGTAGTGCTAGTTTTTTACATAGCATTAGCGATAAGCATCCCCACTAACCTCATTTAAGCATTCATTATGAACTTCGATTTAATGGGCATTCCTATGCTATGCGTACAGAACAAAAAATTTGAGAAACCATGCCTAATTTCATTTCAGTAAAATAGAAAAGACATACCTTCGAAGTCTAGAATAATAGTTTTAGCTAGGAAACTGAGCAAAGATGACCCCACTTCGGTTTGGACTACCGCTTTCTTTGTTATGGTTCATATTCTTTTAACCTTATCCCAACCAAGTGTCGATAAAAATATCAGAATTGAGTGCATCTTTTATTTATTTTTTCAATTGCCACTTGCTTGTAATGGGCATTCATTCCTTCCCGGTATCTTTCTCTCTTTTCAATCACAGACACAACACAGAACCAATACTGTTCATATAAGAAATAAATTAAAAATGTATAGATGGTAGCTCTTATCATTACTTAGCTATTATGAAAATATAAAGGATCGGACCAATTAGGAAACATTTAGAAAATTAAGATGAATATGTCATACCAATATGACATAATAATAGTTATACATATTTATTTATGGTAATAATTCATTTTGTGTGGAATGTATCCCATCAGCATTGATATATGCATTTTGATGAAAAATGAAGCCATATCACACAAACATTATTGCAATAAATTTCATCATAAACAATAGAACAAATAGTAAAGTAATTTTTTTCATTCTCTAGTAACTATCTACCTATTGAGTAACTTACTGTTGCTATACTGCTATTGTAATGATGTGCTTTTAAAGGGAATTATAGATCAATGTGCTTTATTTTGCAAGTTGATGTACAAATAGTAAAGCCTAAATGAATGTATTTCCTCTCGCAGTCTATTGCATGAGGAGTTATCAATAACAGCAGTGTATCGGTTTCTTATCATAGAAAAGGAAAAAAATGTTTTTAAGGCAATCTGGCTGCAATTTATCCGTACAAAAAACCTAAAATCCACTGAAAACACAGTCTCTTATAGATAAATAAGAAACTACAAAAGTTGCCATAACATTGTGCAAAAACACAGTCACAAAATAAGATTCATGAACAAAACACTTACCAGGATAAGAAACAAATCAACGAAAGTAAAAGTCTGAGAAGCTGCAAAACTAAAGGACTTGCAAGCGGCAGCAGCGCAACAAATAGAACTTAAATCGAGATACGAAAGGATAATTGATAGAATAGTTGATGGCAGGATCCGGTCCAACGAAGAATCCTAAATATTCTCCGACGACTTATCTTGTTTTTCGAGGAATCTTCCATGGCCGAGTATTTCCGTTTAGATCTAGTAGAATAAGGGAACTTTCGATGGATTCTCGAGCAACAGACGTGGTGTCCAATTGAAATAGTCGTGGACGAGGGAGAGGGCTAGCGACGATGATGACGGGGAGTGCTAGCGCAACGATGACGAAGGAGAGTGCTAGTGCGACGAAAGTGATGGGGGAATCGCAGACGAGGCGAATTTTGCTGAAGTGAAAAGTGGAAATTTTATTGTTTGAAGTATTGAAGAGGAACACAGGAAAGATAAATTTTTCTTGAGTATTGACAATAGAGGAAAACAGGACAGAACAATTTTTCTCAAGCCACCAAATTTTTAGAAGGCGGGATGGGCGGGAATATTTGGTTACATTTGTAATATAGGGTAAAATATTATTACTTGCACTTAGAAACAAACGCTACAACTTAATGCATCCAAAGACATATTTTCTTGTAGTGTTTGTTGGTTCCTTGCACTGGTGTCCAACCTGATCACAGTTGAAGCACTTAATATTTTTCTTCCTAGTGGCTTCATTTCCTTTTCCGGATCTGCACTCATTCACGAAGTGCCCCTTCTTATCACACTTATAGCATACCACTTCAGACTTTCCTTTCTTGTCGGCTCCAACCTTCTGAGCTCCCTTCTTGTGGAAAAACTTTCTCTTCTGGTTTTTCCTACCTTGAGTTTCCACTGCATTTTTACCATTAAAGAAAGCGAGCATCTCCTTATTCCTCAAAGCCATCTCAATAACTACATCGCATAGATCCTTAATATATGGTAAAGTTGCTTTAGCAAGCTCGAGTCTCAATCCAAGGATGAACTTCCCATTCATTTTGATAACTGTATCAACCGTAGCATATCTGTATCTCGATAATTCCTCAAATCTAGTAGCATACTCAAGCGCTGTTATGTTTTTCTGCACCAACTCAGCAACCTTCCTGAGCAGAGTTGACTTGGCTATCTTTGACATGAATCTTTCCTCAATCCTCCTTCTGAATTCTGCCCAAGTCATAGCCTCTTCCGCTAATCCTACGGTAACACTGTTCTACCAATATAGTGATGCTCCTTACAACTGTCTGGATGCCAATTTCCTTTTCTGCTCATCGTTGAGTCCTAAATCGGCAAAAATCCTCTCGCAATGAAGTAATCAGTTCTCCACTTCAATTGAGTCTCACCCCGGTAAACGGCTTCCCTCCAAGCCTAGCGTAGTCCCTACTCAGCACTGCATAGTAGTTAGCCACCAAAGCTTCCTGATTACCTTCTCCAACATTTCCTCCAACTAACCCAGCAGCTACTCCAGCTTGCATCATGTTGACGAAAAACTGATACATAGCTCCCATATCAACTTGCGGTGCTCCAGCGCCCACATTAGCAGCTTGTGCCCGACCTGGATTCCTTCCAGTGTTTAGCCTGGCATCTCCATTAGTTGTGGTGCTTCCTTCACCAAGGTTAACTCTTCTGTTCCTAGATCCATATCTTACTTCCATTAAATCTGCATTCGAACATTTGTAAGATACGAAAGAATAGCCTAAGGGAGATAGGAAAATGGAGATAAAACGTATACTTATATATAACAAATACAAGTACGTTACTATAGCGTTATCTCATACCCCAATCTTTTCTCTAATTCCTTAGGATTATGTTTTTTTTCAAAATCATTTTAGGTTTAAAATTTCTTTTAAGTTTTCATAAACCTATGATCTGATACCAAGTTGTAACATCCCCTATTTCAAGGTCCAAAGCTAACCGCTACAGATGCTGCAGTCATCTATAGTATTAACTTCCGATGATGAAATACGGTAATGTTAAGGGTATCCGTAATATCAGAAGCACATGCATATGAAATAAAATCAACACAAATTTCAAAACAACTTTTCTTATTACATTTCAAATAAATATTTCATATTCAATTACATAATCCCAAAACGATTCACGAGTTTAGATAAATATGATTATTACAAAATACGCTAAGAGCGACATATGAAGATGCCCCTTGATGATCAGAGTACTAAATAAACATATCGGTCAATAAATACATCATAGCAGAACATTAAAGGATAGACTCCTAAATAGCTAATTTTGCCTTCTGCACGTCTTCGGAAGCTTTATTCGTCACCTACTAAACTTGAAATACCTTAAATCTCAATCTAATTAAATTAAAATTTGAGCACCCGGGAGTTTAAGGGGAAAACATAAACTTCGAGTCAGACATAAAGCCTGGTGTGAATAATTCTATTACATATTAGTTTACTGATATTAAGTGAGACCACACCGCTTAGTGGAACGGGTTTTCCCTCACTAATATCCTTTTAAAATTGTATCTTTTGCAATTTAAAACCCTGCAATCAAACTGATTATAACAACAATAGCAATAACATATATGCATATAAATCAGGTAATCAATGGACTATTTGTCCAAGCATTATAGTTTATATGGCTAACTATTAACCACTGGCTAACTCGGGCCTACCAGACATAATAAATATTCTAACTTATGTTAGACACAATATTGGACGGTTTGTCCTTAACTTACTTCTTCTAGGGTCAACTGATCCTAATGGTTTTGCTGGCTCACCAATAACCCATCTTTGCTCCGTGTATTCCTTTCTGTGTATAACATCATTTTAGTCTTACCTCTGACAAAGCCCTACACGCTGAAATTTTGGAATTATATTAGCTAGTACTACTAGCTAAAGTATAGGGTGCGACCCCACACCAGTCTCATATGGTTTTCTAATATCTGAGTCATATACTCAAGGCTAACCACCCTATTCAATTTTCCTTGAAAACATTTCTTTCAAATTGACTTAACCCTTTTAAATCATACTTAAACAAGGAAAATAAACTCTTTGCTTTACTCAAAATATCTATGCCATGATATATGCTTTACCAAAATAACGTTGATGATAATCTAAATCATTAGGGTAATCTATCCGTTCGAAACAAGTTAAATACTTTAACCTTGAAAACATTAGGCCGAAAGGCCAAAACCTTCCTTTCGAATGCATTGTAAATAGACCTTTCGAAATCATCACTTAAAATCTTAGACATCCTTTTTCACAACCATTAAACATAACTTTCATAACACTTGGAAACATTCCTTTCAAAAGACTTAAAAACATATCTTTCAAAAGCATTGGGTTCAAGTAAAAAGTTATGGAAGTATAGCTTTGAAACCAATTAAAAGCATTTCTTTCAAAACCATAGTTTGAAATAAAACAAACTACAAAGTATAAAAGGGGACACATTCGAAAGCTATCCTTTCGAAAACATTTAGGAAGGTGGCTTCAATGTTAGCGGAAGTTACAAAGATGAAAGTCTCCACTTTTGCATGCATTGTCTAAAGGTTGTAGAAAGTGTTCTCTAACTAAGGTAAAAGTATTTGTGCGGCAGCTGGGTATCGAAGTGGTTCAAAAGTGGCAACCCTTTCGTAAGCATACTTTAAAACAAAGGCAGCTCTATAAGTTCGAAAGCTTTGAAAGACGACTTCACCCCTTTCGAATGCATGCCTTCGACACCATCCTACCTTCCGCCTATCTCCAACACACTACATATCAATGAATTGATACCATTTATATTGGTTTCGAATGGGTATGGAAGGGGTTTTGTGTGGGTGTATGATGTCGGAAGCTAGCAAGGGTAGCGACGAAGATGTAATTTTAATAAAAATTGCATTTTAACCTTTTAAAGAAATTCCTTTATACCTACCATTAATATTTGTCGAAATCTTATTGGTTAAAAAACTTTAACAATTCCCTTTTTCAGGATTTGCTGCAAAAATCAAATTTGGATTATTTGAAAAACAATTTAACACTTAAGCCCTTCTCCTTAACAAAACGTTTAAACATTTAAGGCTTTTAACTTAAATAATTTATTAACCATAGTAAAACATTTAGGAAAAATCACCAAAAATCACAATAATTCACATTAAATATGTTTTCTAACACATATAAATTTCAGACCCGAAAACATTATTTAATTGCCCTAAATAATTTAAACCCGAAATTAACTATTTTTTCTCATAGAAAATTCATAATAAATCCATAATTACTTACAAAATTATGAAACTTGAACCCACTTATAAAATAATACTTTTAACCATATATCAAAAACGCATCTCATTTGGATGTCGTATGATAGATTTTCTAATCTAAACATATCATAAAATTCTTATTAAATCTCTATAAATCATCAACTTAAACCATATAATCATTTAATCACTATAAAATGGCATATAACTTGCAAAAGAGAATGGTTTTACAACGGAATTCATTATCAAAAATAGAGATGTAAACTAATTATTCACCTTGGCTTTGTGTTAAGAAGGTTGAGATTTGCCCTTAGATTGATTTCTTCAAGCTTTCTACTTGAATCCTAGCTTATCTTCCCTTTAAATCTTCTTAATGGTGACCGACCTAAGCTTAGTACTGTTTTTTGTTTAGTTTGTGAATGTAGAATGAATGATGAAGTGGAGGGAATGAAAAGGTTTAGGGTATAGGAATAAAAGCTATTCCCATTTTACCCTCACCATATTCCTCCTTCTTAATTATGTTTAGTTTTCCTTTTATTAACACGTTCATCAAGGCACGACTCCTCCTTAATTTACAAATCTCAATCCCTTAACTTTCTACATTATTTTATTTAATTTACTTAATTAAATGTTCTAACTAATGTTAGCTAAAATTAGGGTCATTACAGATGTCATAGTACCTTTTCTCTTCATTTATCCACACGCTTTCTTTGTATTTTGATTGTAACCAAACTATTCGATTATATTTTCAAAACACTTGTTCAAATTCTAGGTAATTATTTAAGACCATCAATTGATCTTAAGAGTCGACATGGTTTCCCACATACTTCAAAATATTTTGGGTGCAATACATTAACGGTCTTTTCTACTCATTATTTAGAATGACCATTTTAACATCTATTTACCATATTTCATACTCAAAAATAAGAAAATCGAAGTAGATTCCGAATGGAATGAAACATAGAAATTGGTGAAAAGGCTTTGTCATAGCTAAACTTTTGAATTTGATAGAATCCTTTTTTCATCAACCTTGCTTTATAAGTTTATGTTGGATCAGTGCATTAATAATGGAGCAAAATAAAGTAAATTTAAAAAGAAAATCCATGTATTAATTACTGCACTAAATCATTAAATTTTGTTATGATGAATAGTTAACATTAAATCATATTTGATGTTATTTTGATAAAGGAGAGTTTTATGTTTTTAAACTTTATTTAATTTGAATTTACTTTAACTACTTTAAATTTTAAACTTTAATTTTAACTTTGCTTTGTTGTTTTGTGTTAAACTGAATATTTCAACATCATATATTCATGGGGCAATATATATAGTATAGGTACCATAGATTATTAAAATAAATAGTACAACAAATAATATATGAATGTGTTTACATTATTATATAAGTAAAGTGCTAAATATAATGTGACATATTATATATTACACAAAGATGTATGGCTAATATTGAATTACACACACACACACACACACACATATATAATTCAAATTTTCATGTAATACTCCATAATTTTATGAAATTAAATAATTAAATTAAAAGGGTAAAATCATAATTTTAACATAAACGACAAAATAGTAAATTTCTATATGAGTTGGAATTAGGCCTCAGAACCTATTTTATTATGTCCAGAATATCATTTACAGTTAGAAAACATATATAATTTGCTAAATTTGGTTAAATATGCTAGAAATTTGAACAAGTCAAACTCAGTGGCATTTTCCACAACTAGAAAAGGCTTATATTCCGACAGCACGTCGCGACGGCTTTCAAGAGCTAATTTTCGACGGCCGTCGGAAGCCGTCAAAAATTCACGAATTACAGGCCCAACCGAACCTTCTTCTTCCTCATTTTGCAGCACGAAAATTTTCTTCAAAAAACCCCCAAATCCCTCCTCCAAGCTTCCAATCTCCAATTTCGAGCTTCCGGATCCTCCATGGCTGCGTAATCAAACTCTATTGCTCCAAATCTGAGGTATAATCTCTTATTTTCGCCAAAAATCTAATTTTTACCCTAAATCTAAATTTGCATAAGTTGATAAATTAGGGCTAATTAGTGATTGCAATTGTTTCCAATAACGTAACAATGGTTTATAGCATCCAATGGTATACCTATTTCATATGTTATCATGAAATTTTGAAGAGTATGTATAATTTGTGATTGTGCGTGTATATGTAAACCATTGTATATGTGTTGTTTCTACCATTGTATTGTGTTAATTGGAATAAAACATGCGTTGTATAACATCTTGACTTGTATAACAATAATGAACGCACGAGTCTAAATTTTTTCTGACTGTATTGGAAAATGACAACAATATTACAGCAGCCTTATTCGATAAAATGTGTGAAACAAATGTGGTAAATTAATAATTTTATGAAATGTATAAAATTAGTAAATATTCTTTGTTATAAACAACTTTTTTTACGTACCTTAGAGAGTTTTTGGCCCCGTCCGACAGGTGTTGTACATGATCGTTATATAAATAGCCGTTTTTGTCACAAAGCGGTCATTTATATTCATCTGGTACAATACTTGTTGGATTTGTCCCTATATTGGACAAGTTATAAACACAGTAAACAATTACATTTCGTACATTATTTCGTTTCAAACGGTTCACAAAATTTCATCGTCACTTTTCATTTTTGTTTCTTTTGTACACGCATTTGTGTATAGTGTAGAAAACAAAAGGGAAGTGCTGTCGAAATTTTGTTGAATCGTTTAAAATGAAATAATGTATGAAATGTAAGTGTTTACTGTGTTTGTAATGGGAAGTAGGATGACTGATAAAAAAAACCATAAACCAATATTCCTTTATTATATTCTTAAGTGGGGTAAAATTGACGCGTATAAATTTTTCTATCGGTATATTGAAAAATAAAATGTGAATTCGTAAATATGACCAATATTTATTTTTGAATTTGTGACATATTTTTTTCAAATAAGAAAAATGATCGATTATTTTGTTGATCGGAGGAGATGGACGTATCAAAGAAGGGGATTGAGATGCTCAATAAAAGAAGATTTTTATAATGGTATAAACGTATTTGTTGAATTTGCTTTAAGTAATAACGGAAACGATATAGAAATTTGTTGTCCGTGTAGTAGGTGTAAACATTTGAAGTATTTGTTACCCGATATTATGAAAGTCCATTTATGCAAAAACGGTTTCATGCCGAAGTATTTTGTTTGGGATCGTCATGGAGAAGTTGTAGCAAATACTTCTACAGAGTCTGAATTAGATATTGCTGGTAATGAAATTGTTATGACGAACCGTATAGAAAATATGGTTGAAGATGCAACATGATCATTGTTCCCTACGGTTGAAGTTGACAACGACGATGAAAATGTTGAAGAACCAAATATTGAAGCAAATTTTTTTTATGATTTACAGGATGCTGCTAAGAAACTTCTTTGGGATGGTTGTAAAAGCGGCACCCAACTATCAGTAACCGCAGAATACATTGCGATGAAGTCAAAATACATCACCGAAGCTGGATTTACAGCCGTTGTACAAGCTGCAGAAAGACATATGCCACCCGATAATTTAATGTGCGAAATCACTTTGCAGTTAAAAAACTTATGTCAGCTTTTGGTTTACCTTATCAGAAAATAGATATATGTTTAAATGGTTGCATGTTGTTTTGTAAAGAGGACATCACTCTTAGGAAGTGTAGAATATGTAACGAGGAAAGGTACAAACCAAGAAAAAAGAAGGGAAAGGAAGTTCCATACAAACATATGCATTATCTGTCCATCACTCCTAGGCTTCAAAGATTATACGCATCTTCTGTAACTGCAGCTCATATAAGATGGCATAGTGTGAGAGAAGAGGAAGAGGATACGTTGACACATCTATCCGATGGAGAAGCATGGAAGCATTTCGACAACTTATCCCAATTTTGCAGCGGAGAGTCGTAATGTTAGACTTGGATTATGTACGGATGGTTTTTCACCATTTTCTCAATTTGGTGCTAAATATTCATCTTGGCCCATTATTATCACACCTTATAATTTACCTCCATGGAGATGTATGAAAACGCAATATATGTTTCTTACTGTTGTCGTTCCTGGCCCCGACGATCCGACATAAGGAATCGATGTTTATTTACAACCGTTGATTGAGGAGTTAAAAACACTGTGGAACGAAGGAGTAAAAACATACGATGTTTCAAAGAAAAAAAATTTCATATGTTTGCTTCTTTGTTGTGGACTATAAGTGAGTTTCCTGCATGTGCAATGCTTTCAGGATGGAGTACATCCGGTCGTCTAGCATGGCCATATTGTATGGAAGAAACACGGGCATTTTCTTTACCGAATGGTAAGAAAATTTCATGGTTGCCATGTCAATCATCCCTTCAGAGGAGACAAGAAAAACTTTTTAGCTAATAGAGTAGAAACCAGACAACCACTAACGATATGGTCAAGCGAAGACATATACGACCTTGTAAGGGACCATCCAAAGATATATGAAACTGGAGTGCAAACGGAAATTGCAGGCAAATCGACAATTCATGATTGGTGCAAAGAAAGTATATTTTGGGAGTTGCTTTACTGAAAACATATTCTGCTTCATTATAATACTGATGTGATGCACAATGAAAAAAATGCCTTTGATAATGTTTTTAACACAATTATGAATGTCAAGGGGAAGACCGAGGATGATTTGAAATCAAGACGCGATGTACAAGAATTATGCAAACGTCCTGAGCTTCATATGAAACCAAATGGCGGTAAAAAAACCCAAAGCATGTTACGAGTAAGATAATAATCAAGTTAAAGTTGTGTTAAAATTGGTGGAAGGATTAAGATTTCCAGATGGGATTTCATCAAATCTTCGTAGATGTGTTGACTTTAAAAACGATAGATTGAGTGGAATGAAAAGCCATGACTGTCAATTATTGATGGAAATTTTATTACCTGTTCTATTCAAAGAACTATTGCCTTAAAAGTTTGGAAGGTAATAACGGAGCTTAGTCTGTTTTACAAAGAGCTTTGTTCGACTACTTTAAAAGTACAACGTTTACGTAAACTTGAAGAAGATATTCCTATATTGCTCTGCAAATTGGAGAAAATATTTCCGCCAGGTTTTTTTTAATGTAATGGAACATTTACCTGTTCATCTCCCATCTGAAGCACGACTTCGAGGTCCTGTGCAATATGGATGGATGTATCCATTTGAGAGGTATGTATTATGTTACCTATTAATTTATTACATTCGGAAGTTAAAGTTAATGTAAATTAATTTTGCATAAATACTTGAATCATCTGAAGAAAAAAGTGAGGCAAAAAACACGAGTTGAAGGTTCGATATTTAAATCTTACATCGAAGAAGAAGCTTCATTCTTTTTCTCTCACCATTTCAGTGACCATGTGAACATATCATTTGAAAGTGTTCCTCGTAATGACGAAGGCGACGAACAAAAGTCCTCTCAAACAATGTTATCTATTTTTAGACAACATAGCCAACCTTTTGGGAAATGTGTAGAAGTATGGCTAGACGATAGAGATTTTCATGTAGCACACACTTATATTCTTCTAAATTGTGCTGAGGTTGCACCATTTGTTAGGTAACCTGAAATAATAATTTATGATTTATTCATTTTCATAATGCATGCGCGTGTAAAATTTAATGCAATATTTTATTCAAATATGCAATATTTATGAAAGTGAACATCCGCACAGAGATCTTAGTAAAGAATTTTCTGATTGGTTTTCAAAGTATGTTTATGAACCGAGAAATTGTGTGGTTGATGAAGGTTTTAACATCCTGTGTTGGTACCAAAAAGAAATGTCAAGATATATCCAATATATTTCGTCAATGGATATAAATTTAACACCAAAGAATACAATGCAAAAAAAATAACTAATAATATAGGTGTATTTGTTAAAGGTAGTGATGATCTAGAAAATCACATAAATGGTTTTTATGGCGTTTTAACACAAATTTTGCAACTGACTTATTTCTCACGACCGACGGAGGAGGTGTTTTTGTTTAGATGCAATTGGTTTAGCAATGTTCCAGGTTCTGGAATAATGTGCACAAGGATTATAATCTTATTGAAATAAAGCACACATCACATTATCACAAGTATGATCCTTTTGTACAAGCCAAACAAGCATTGCAAGTTTATTACGCTCCTTATCCGTCTCTAAAAAGAGATAAAGCAGATTGGTCGGCTGTTTTTAAAACAAATGCAAGATTTACGTTTGATGGGAAGAATATTCGAGACGAACAAGCTTATCAGGCAGATCTTGAGCAAAGCAACGAAATAATAATTACAGACGATCGTACTGACTTTGGACCTCTGAACGATGAATCAAACATTTTGGTAGAAGCATTCGAGAGTAGGGTGGAAAATAACGTAGAATATGAGACCGAATCTGAATCAGAAGACGATGAGGATTGATGTAAATGATGAGATTTATTTTGCTAGTTATGTAATTATGCAATTGATGTAATTGATGAGATTATGCAATTGATGTAATTATGTTGAATTCTTGGTGTATTACGAAATTGATGTAATTGATGAGATTTATTTTTCTAGTTATGTAATTTATGTCATTTATGAAACTGAAACGGTTTATCATCATTTACATCTTTTATGGCATTACCATTTCTGTCATTTATTTAGAAATTTATGTTAAAAATGCAATGTATTCTACTCATCGTCGGAATATGAGACACAATCTGAATCAGGTATACTTTGCACTTTATGTACTTTATATCATTTATGTCATTTAACTATAAAATATATTTCATTATCATGTTATTGTTCTCTTTTAAAATGATGTGTCTATGACAGGTATCATGTCGTTCAGAAGAAGGAGTTCTTCCCATTCTTCAGGAGGCGATGGCAGCGGTCCATCGCAACCGCCATAGCGACCTGTTATGTCTCTAGTACGTAGAGCGGAGGGGTAAGTATTAAACTTTTTTCAGCATCTTAAATATTTTGTGTACGATATACTAATCATTATCATATTTAACACAGGGGGTTTGAGCTACATCCATTAGCTGTAGTTCTATCAATTTCGAGAGAGGCGTACAAGAGTAGGATGTCGGCTTGTTGGCCGAAGTGGGATAATATCCCTCCCCACATCCTGGAGTGTATATGGCAGGATTTCATTGTAAGTATATTCTTCTGTTTTCCATTCTTAATTTGTTTTTGTTGCTTATTTATTGTTCACCATTTATTGTTTAATTTTTGGTTGCTTGTTTATCATGAAACACAGGCCGCCGTGGACACACAATCGGATGAACTGTAGCTGGTACAACATTACTGGATGTGGAAGATGAGGAAGAACTACAAGGATTCCATGTCGACAGTGAAGCATAAAGGGAAGAAGCCAAACTGGATGAGGACGAGTGTATGGGAAGGGTGGCTGGCACATCGGAATAGTGACGAGGCGAAGGTAAGTGTACTAAACTTTTATTAATTATTTGATTGATACGTAAATATCAAAGAATGTTTGGTAAGTAAACAATGTATTAAATTTAAATGTACAGGCAGAGTCGGAAAGAAACTCTGCAAATAGGAACAAAAATCCCATCACTCGTCGAGGAGGGTCAAAGTCGTTCCAGCAATATCGCCAGCAGTTGGTAAATTAATTAAATGTGAAATGTATATAGTTATTGTGCTATATAATTTTGAATATACAATAACAGTACATAATAATCAATTTCAGGAAGCTAAGGCGCGGGGTCCCGTGTCGTATATGAATGTGTTTACCCGTATGCATGCCATTGAGCATGTAAATCTAGACGGGACAGTTTCATATACATGGCACGATGATAAATCGAGAAAGAGCCATGTAAGCATATTTTAGTTTATATACTATTAGTAATTGTTTTAATTGTTAAATTATAATGAATTAAGATATCATGATACTAATTTTAACTGCATTTTTATTTGTTCATGTAGGCAAGGTTTATGGAACAACGTCAGAAACTCATGGAGGATACCGGTCAAGAGCAGCCGACGACGGATGAGGAGGCCGTTATTTTTGAGTCAGTCATGGATCCACCGTCACGGAACAGGCGCTATGGCTTTGGCAATCAAGTGGTAATGAATAATATATTAAGATATAACAATTTAATGATCTTTTAGTTCTAAAGAACTTCACATCGCTTAGTTTCAGTACTAAGTTTATAGATATAACAATTAACACATTACGTTGTAACTTTGATAGTAAGATTATAGACTAAATTAAATAAGTGTTGAAGGCCAGCAGATAGAGGAGAGCCAGCCAAACGGCCAGAGCTGATATCGATCTAGCAGAGATCGAAGAGTTGAGAGCTAGGGTGGCGCAGTTGGAAGAGTAGAACCGTCGCCAAGCCATCGAGATGACACAGCTGCTGGATTAGCGTATTGCTGAGTACATGCAGCAGTATGGTTGCCGCTTTCCATCCTCTGCTGGTTCGGGAGGTTCTGGAGCTGATTGACCAGAGTGATAGGTATGTTTTTTTTGTTTTGTGTCGTTGTTTTGTAAGTTTGGATGATACATTGAGTTGGTGGAGTTGGATTTGAAATGTTGTGCATATTGTTTGATGATACATTTGGTGGTAGTAATTCTGACATTTGGGAGTTGATGGTGAGGAGTTGGTGAAGGATTGATGTATGTATTGTACAATTAGATGTATGTAAATTATGGTAGCGAAGTTTGGTTTGATTTTATATGAATTATGCTTGATTTATTTCTTTATGATATTTGATTATCTTTCTATGGTTTGATTTCATATTGAATATCTAAGTTTGATATATTGAGTTGGGTGAAATATATTGTGTTTATGGATTGTGGATGGAAGGCGAAAGCGCAGCAGAAATTCAAAAAAAAATTCTAGGTTTTCCGACGGCTCCCGATGGCCTTTTGGCCAAAAATTACCGACGGTTTCCGGCGGCTCGAGACGGCACTATTCTGGCGGCTCCTGACGGCTTTCTACACACAGCATGATCGTCCACGTGTCTTCCGACGGCCGTCGGAAGCTGTTGGATGGTCGTCGGCAGCCGTCGGAAAAACTGTCGGCGGAGTCTATCGGGAGCCGTCAGAAAATATGTTCACCGACGGATTTTTTTTGCAGCGATTTTTTCCGACGGTTCCCGATGGCTTCCAACGGTCGTCGATGGGCAGGAGCCGTCGGAAAAGGATCTGCTTCTTGTAGTGTTCGTAATGTATTAGTTTCAAGATTTTAGTCTAGATAATATATTTTCAGCCTATAAATAGATCTCTAACCCTATTCGTTTTTCTCTAATAATCTTGCATCCACTTACGAAACCATAATAACAAAATCAAATCCTAATCTACCAAATCAAATCCAAATTAAACGTATTAATTAATGAAATCGATCACCATGAAGAAAGCTATGCAAATAAATGGAAGCTATCGAGAAATTTGCAGTTTTAAAGGCATGGAATTTCTGGAAGCAAAGGAGGGAAAGAATCTACATCAAATTGAAGAAGATGCATGGCTAATCGGTGAGTGGGATTTATCATATTTGTGTATATATTTGTAAGACGTAGTAGTTCACCTTTTATGATCTTAAACCAAATTATAATAATGTAACTAATAATTAAAAACCAATTTTTTTATATACACCTAATTAGGATGTTGTCTGCCATGGCTAGATGATTAAAAAGTTAATTTTTATCGATTATAATTAGCGAAAGTTAATCACCCTTTAATTAAAAAGTGTGAAATGCAAAAGTTTCTCAAATTAGACAGATCATATATCAAAATTGTAGTTCTCGATGACGCGAATCCACTAATAGTATTCGTACATTGATTGGGTGTACGAATTGATTAAATAACACGGTGGAAGTTCGGTCAATGTGGACTGTTCGTTTTGATCCAATGGTAAAATGGTGATGATACGATGATCGGAAAGTATAGATTTGTAGAGGAGGTTGAGCATGTTTCTATGTGGTTGCCGATTGACATGGATCGAGGTGAGGTGGTCGAAAAATGCCATAAAGGTGACGGCGCCTGTACTGGTTATAGTTATAGCTGAGTTGACGGTGGTGGTAGGGTTGGATGCGATTTGCAGTGAGGAGCAAGCTGGTGAAGTCGGATCTTGGATTCGACCATTATGTCGGTGGCGGTATGGCCAAGAACATGGCGATTGGAGTGGTATTTGGCGATGTCGAGAAGTCTTCTTTGCTGTAGCAAAAAATGTATGCGAAGAATGAATTTATATATATATATATATATATATAATTGAATGACTAGTTAAATAATTTCCAATCTTCAAGCGCTTATAACTTCTACATATGACCTCTGTTTCATGCATTGTTCGTTATATCGGGATCGTGGTGAGACGAGGAACGTTTTAGTATATTAATGTTTACTATGTTTTGAGACACTTCTAAAAAGTGTCTTGTTTAGTAGATTCGTTATATGTTGTTTGATATGGCGATAGTGGGCTGAGACAATTTGTTCTTCAGTTGTGAGTCGCTCACTATCGGGCGATAGTGGGCTGAGACTTCTTGTTCCTCAGTAATGAGTTGTTTACGATTTAACAATAGTAGGTTGGGACATTGTGTTTTCCACTAGCGAATTGCTTACGATTCGACAATAGTGCGCTGAGACATTATGTTCCTTAGCAATGAGTCGCTTACAGTTTAACGATAGTGGACTAAGACATAAATTTCTTAGTAGTGAGTCATCCATGATTTTTAGTGATAGTGGGCAAGGTCATTGTGTTCCCTAGTAGCGAGTCGCTTACGATTTTGTAATAGTGGGTTGAGACGTATAGTTCCTCAGTAGCGAGCCGCATAGGTTTTCGGTGATAACAAGTTGGGACTTTGGGCTCAATCGTGTTGCAATCGGTCTTTGGTATGCGAGTTGGGACTTTGGGTTTGATCAAGTGCTATGATTAGATATGGGTTAGATTTAGTGAGACCTTATCATATGTTGTCATTTTGGTATTATATTTTGTTTAGCCGACATTTCAGGTGCAAGTGACAGGTTAAGGTATGGTTTCGAGCAAAAGTGTTGTTTTTCTAACTTATTAGTATTATACACTTATATGATGTGTTTTGTTCACTAGACGTATGTTTGACCCCACCTCTATCACTTCCTTCTTCTTAGTTATACTTGAATAGGACAATAGAGAGGATTGACAGTGACTTGAAGGCGTGATGATATGACAGAGACGTGCATTTCTTTGTCTAGTAGCTATCTACTATTTTTATTTCATTTATTCCTAGAAATTATACTATTTCCATTATCAGTATAGAGAGATATTGTGGTTGGAATTTGATTGATTCTATATTGTTATATTTGTCTAGGATTGTATTACTGATTACTATTATATTTTATTCCTTCTGATGTGAGTTTTAGAAAGTATAGAATATTGTAGATAGCTCTGTGATTTGTTTTATAATTAAATAAAAACGATCTGCTATTTGCAAAGTCTGCAATGCCAGTTCCATTTTTATACATGGGTCGAGGCGTCGTAGATGGCGGATTGTTATATCTGGTATCATAGCTTAGGTTAGGAGATTCCTACTTAATTAGGCGTATGAGAGAGCGTATTTGTAATTTTTATTGTTTATATATATTCATACATACATACATACATACATACATACATACATACATACATACATATATATATATATATATATATTACACCACACCCCATATTTTTTGACTCTTAGAGGTAGTGTTGGCTTATCCCTTATTGAAGTAAACAACTACGAGTTAAATAAATGTTGATATTTAATAGTTTGGGGTGGGAGATAAATCCATCATGTTTGTTGCAATATACTCCATAGAGAATTGTTAAAAGAGAGTTTATGTGCGAAGTAGAAATGAAGTAAATTATGGTACTAGGGATGAATAAGAAGAGAAGTACTCCTAAGTCCATAGAATATAGTGTGATGTTGATGAGGCATAATGAAGATACTTAAGCATCCTTTTAAGTTGTAATTCAGCTTATGTAAGTTATGATCTACTCCAATTAAATTAATTAAAATTGATTTTAAATGTTATCCCTTTAAAAAATAGAGATTTTTGGGAGAATTATTTAAGTTGAAGCTTGTTTAATATATTTAAATAACAACCCCTTAGTATTTTTCAACATAAGAACATTTAATAAGAAGTAATTTTTCGAAAATATTTTAAAGATTTTATTTTTTTAAAAGTTTAGTGTAAGGTGTATTTTTAGAATTATATTTCGATGTGTACTTCGGTCTTGACAAGAAATTTTTGAAAGGTAAATAAAAAGTAAGAAAAATGCATCTTGTTGAATTTCTTTCATTTTATAAATATTTTTGTCACACTTTGGAAAAATATAGCGATTAATTAAAATTTTACGCTTTGTGAGAATTTCTAATTTATAAAGTTTAAAAAGGTATGTTTTATAAGTTTTTTTTCTAAGTCAAATTTGAACAATTTTGGATAAAATCTAAATTTAAAAAAGAATTTAAAATTATTATTTTAAACTGTGGATTTTTTATTGTAATATGCATGTAGTTTTGAATGGAAATTGAAAGGTTTGTGATACGAACTTTTGAAAACATGCTTCAGTAAATGATTTAAAGATTTTGAAAATTATTTTCGAATTTGATATGAATATAGTTAGTGGCCAAAAATGAATTTCAAACACACACACACACACACACACACACACATATATATATATATAATTTAAAAGTTGTTTCAAATTAGCCAATTATAAAATAATATGATATGTACTTATATATATATGACAAAATAGTTATAAATTATATGAAATAATGCTCTGAAAATGAAGTATGAGTATTTCATAAAATAACCAAAGTTATTTGAAATTTAACTATATTTGGAGTAATTAATATTGAACTAGTAAAGCTATAAACAATTGAATTTTAGAAGTTAAACATTTTTCTAATAATTGTTGAAAAGAAATTAGCTTTGAAAATTGAAATTTATATTAGTTGTTTTATAGGATTTATGAATTGATATATTTAACTAAAATAAAATTTGTTTATGATTTCATATGAAATGACTTAATATGAAACGGTTAAAATAAAAGTTTATGAAAATTTATTTAAGTAGAATGTAAAGGATTTATTTGAAAAAATTGTGTGATGGTCGAAATCAAACATTAGACAAAGTTAACAATGAAGTTTATGGTTTTCAAATTTTACTAATTCTAGGTAGAATGAGATTTGAGATCAATGGCTTTGATTTAACACTGAACTGAAAGGTTATTGATATTTTAAATTGAAATTTGGTTGGAGATTGAGAAAAATTATATAGTCAATAGAAATTGAATCGATTAAGGTGGACTGGCTAGAATAGTCAATATGCCAGTGTGCTTAGGACTGGCTAGAAATAAATGTTATGGTTTTGAGACATGGATTTATATTGAAAATTTATGAGGATATTATTTATGAATTTTAGAAAATTTTGAAACAATAACGAAAAAATATTTTGAATTTGGAATTTACTGTTACTTATAAAGTATAGTTGAATCTAAATAAATAGTAATATGATTTTTAGAAGATTATCTAAATTTTAAGTAAACAATAATTTAACTATTTTACGGAGTTTATAAAATTATTATTTAAGTAATTAAAAAAAGAAGGTATTTTGGGAAATATACTACTAATAAGGGATATTTTCCATGAATATTTTTAGAATAAATTATTACTATTTTTGATGTAAATAACAATAAATAGGATTTTTGGAATTCACTGTAGATATTGTTATTGTTGAATGATATATAATAATAAAATGGTTGTAAAAAAATAATTTAAATAAATACTACTTTTTTTTTGAAAGGTAAGTCGGTTTTTTATGTGGTCCGTCCATATTTTATTAAACATAGAAAAAACATGTGTAATGCTATATGTCCCAGCAACTACAGTACAAACTCACACAATACAAGACATATGAAAGGTTCGTACATCCTAGTACATAATAATACTACAACAGTACAAAAACCATCATATCCAATAACAAGACTACCAAAAGGGAATGCCTAAGATGGAAATAGATCCCCAATATTGTACTTGATCCCATCATCTAAGTCATCAATAAACGCGTGTATGCTCGAGGTTGAAGGGTCTTCGATGTCGTGAGGAGCAACTAAAATATTCGGTTGAATATAGGTTTTAAGAGGAGGAGGATCAACATCTAATGGTGGCATATCAATAGTAGGTATCGCAACTTGAGGAGCAGTAGAAGAAAAGACAGTGGTGAGGAATGAATCAAGACAGTTGATATCCATTGGGACGGAATGGGGAGGATGTAGCATGCTAGTAGGTTGTTTCAGCTTCGGTACATATTTATTTTTGACCTTCCATTGCCTTGGGGGAGGCTTCTGAATATGGACTTTCTCAGGACGAGGAGAAGGCATAGGAAAAACACCATCATCAATAGCGGGGCGATGAGAACAACGGGAGTCAGTATGACTAAGAGAGCGACAGTAAGTGCAAATATGAGGTTGCCATTGTTGGATCTAAACCAGCTCGTAGTGGAGAAAAATGGAAATTTTCAAAAAAAAGAATCCTATTTTGGACCTTTAGGGCTTATGAAGTCTAAAGGTTTTATTAGATCTAAATCTAATATTGTTTTTAATAAAAAACCATACTTCGATAATTATGACATTGTTTTATTAATTTAGTTGGGTGTAGAATGTGAAAGGGTATGAATATATCAAATATATTCATTATAATTGTATGTCAAAATAATTGAACATATGACAATGTGTTATCACCATACGACAAGTTATACACATATAAATAAAAATAAATGGACAGATAAGCACATAAGGTTAAAATGGGAAACAAATAAAGGATAACAAGGATGGTTGATTCAACTTAAATAATTAAACATATGACAAGGTGTTATCACTATACGACAAGGTGTACATACGTAAATAGAAATAAATGGACAAATAAGCGCATAAGGATAAAAGGGGAACAAATAAAGGATAACAAGGATGATTGATTCAACTTCCCTTTTGGTAAACTCAATTAATGCAGCATGTAAATGACAATTAATGGGTGCCATGACATTCATATATAAACAGTCAACAATAATTTGTATATATGTATATATTATTGCCTCGTTAAGGTTATTTAAAAAAGGAAAATCCAATTCATATTATGACAATATGAAATACATATAATAAATTATATGTATATATGTATATGTATGTATGTGTGTGTGTGTGT
This sequence comes from Allium fistulosum, assembly GCA_030737815.1. Lineage (NCBI taxonomy): Eukaryota > Viridiplantae > Streptophyta > Magnoliopsida > Asparagales > Amaryllidaceae > Allium > Allium fistulosum. The sequence continues at coordinate 634,450,213 of CM060907.1, read as the reverse complement.
GTGTCTGTGTGTGTATACACACACACAAAAAAAACTTATAGATTTAATTGATTGTATGTAAGATTCAATCAAAAATTATAATCAATACAAATTAAACAATTATAGCAAACAATTTAAAATTTAGATTTACTGACAAAACATCCTCCCTTTTTTGTGTAAATTTCTAGTACAATCCAAGTACAAAAATATATACATATAATCTTTCAAATCTAAAATTACACTTTAATTTGTATGATTTAAAACATGAATCTACAATTAAAACATTGTCCTATTCATACACAAATTTCAGTTTTATTTTTTTAAAATATATTCAATCAAACAATATAAATGTCCAAAATTTTTAATCTAAAGAATTAGATTGATTTGAAAGTTTACAACATAGATCTATATAGAAACATTATATTTAAACGTGTACAAACTTTAATTTTAATTTGGTAGAATAAAACCCAGTTGATAAACTTGTACATACAAAATTTCAGATCTAAATGATTACACTTTGATCTGTGTGTTTATAACAAAAATAAAAAATTGAACATGTTTTTTCCATAAACCAATTTCAATTTTAATTGATTAAAATAAAATCACAATCAAATCATTCAACAAACAGTTCAAAACATAAACAATTTTAAATAAAGTGAGGAAAAGATATAAATATATAAAACATGGCAATCAAATTTATCTTCTATCAAACATTACATCAAATATATTATCTAAAAAGAAAACATACCTTTCACCAAGGCCTTGAAGTGCACCTTGAAAAAAGAATTCTCCTATTGAAACCTTTTCCAATTCAAAAGAGTGTTGATCTTTGAACTGATGACCTTCAACGATTAGTAATTTGATCTTTAATTGATCTGAGTTTTTTGTTGGAGAGGGGTTTAATTTTCAGCCATGAAAATGATGAAGGAGGAGGCTAAAATAAGTGATTTCTAATTAGGGTTAGAGAGCTTATATATATTGATAGAAAAGAGAGAAAGGTGGATCTAATCCCATTTCTCTCTTCTTTAATCTCAGCCATCCAAAATCAAGCCCTCTTAACCTTCAAACCCTAACCGCTTATTTCATGTTTGTAGCCGAAAATTATAGCCCCTATAATGGGCATTAAACGCATTTAAGCCCATGTAAAAATATTACACGATTAAATCCAATTTAATCACTTATCAAGATCGTATATCAATTGATATATTTATAACTATTATAAGAATATGTTGTAATATTTATTTCTCAAATCACAATAAAAATTATAATTAATATGTAACGACCCGATATTTCGGACCATTCGCATCCATTATAAGTGTATAGGTAGACACTCATGCCGGAGTTGAATTGCTCAAAATACCGCGTTGTTAATTTAAATTTGGCAAAACTGAACATATACAGTAAATAAATAATCACAGATCACAGACACAGAGTAATAAGTGCAGCGGAAATAAAAGAGATAGTAGTTCATGAAGCTACTATATAAATGTATAAGTTACATCAGAGTTTACAACAGAAGAGTAATATGATACATCAGAGTTAAACCAGATACAACGGAAGAGTAATATGATACATCAGATACAAAGCAGAATACATCACTGGAATCATCGAATATCTGAAAGCTGGATAGATAGCTGGATCTCCAAGCGAAGCTCCAACTCCAAAGGTGAGTCTCGAAAGCTGAACCACTCAATCTGACCCGAGCGTAAAGCAAAAACACAAGACACTCGAGTCAGGATTAACATTCTTATATTAATAAATCCAACTCAAGTGAAATAGCAATTGAAATACAAGTAACTCAAAAGATGTTTGGAATAACCATCCTTTAAGGATCCGTTAAACTATCTACTAGGTAGTAATGTACGCTAAGTAGATAATGTCTATCAGTAATATAAAGATATCAAAGTAGGGTTAAGCAGGGCCCATACACCTCTTAACCTGTTTATTCCCAAAAGCATATACAAGACCGTAGTTTCCCCAAAACCGGAAGTCACCAAAGGGCAATCCATATACTAAAGGTACAAATCAAAATCGTAGTGGTCGCGCATAGGATAATCAGTATGACAAGGTACATGAGGCGATACCAACTAGGATACTAGTAGTTGCCTGATCCGGACTGATGTTGGGCATAGCAGCTACTACCCCAACACCGCGAAACAACACTCCCAAATCGAGGGGTGCACCCAAATCGAATCACAAAAGTAATAGATATGGTATCGAAGAAGTGTGTCCGCTAGAGATGGCGATCCTCAATGGCCCGGCGCGGCTCCTGTTTTAGTCATGTCAAGGGTCATCCAAAATCGTTCTCTTTCTTCAGTCGACGCGTTCACCAAACCATCCACTTCGTTCTGGATCAACACTCCGCGTATATTAGTTATTAAAGTGGTTTCGGTTCAGATAGAGAGTATATCCATTACCGATCCCGGTCTCTTTAATAACTTTCGTAATTATTACACCGATTGGTCGTTTATATATTTCAAAAATCAAATCAATTTCAATTTCAAATAGAATTCGTAAATCAACATTTCATTTGTCTTTCTAAATCAATTTCCATAATTTACGTTTCAAAACTTCAATTTACCATTTCAAAATCTTATAATTCAATTTCAATTTCTATTTAAAACAATTCCAATATTGATCCAAGTTCGTATATAAGTTTCAATTCGAAATCATTTAAATTAACTTAAATTTAACATTCAAATCAATTTTAAATTCATTTATCGATTTCATTTAATATTCGTTAAGCAAATTTTTCATCCAAACAATTTCTATTAAATTTCCAAATCATTAAATCAATTTCTTAGGTTCAACTTCATTAAATCAAAACTTGCAAATTTGAATTAAATTAAATTCGTCAAATCAATTCTTTCAATTGCAAGTCTTACATTAATTCCAAAATATCACATTTTCATTTCTTGTTAAAGAAAATTCAATTTCAATTATTTACTTCCTTAAATAATTTTCCAAAACTTAATTAATAAAGAAACTCAATTTCAATTCTTTACGAAGTAAAATTCACTTATTCAAAAGTTCAATTTTTCTTATTAAAGAATTCAATTCAATTTAATCATTTAATAATTCATTATTAAATAATTCAAAACTTAATTATTAAATAATTTCAAAGTTTAATAATTTCAAACTTAATTATAATTTCAAACTTAATTATTAAATCATTTCAAACTTAATTCAATCATTTCTCAAATTAAACAACATTCTTTCATTGATTACATTGTAAATCTTTTGTTTCAGATTATTAAATATTACCATTTTCCTTTCATCAAAATTTAAATTTCAACTTCATTTCAAAACCATATTATTTATTCAAATAAAATCTTCGTTTTATTTTAAATCAAATTATTGACCAATCGGGTTTTATTTAATTTCCTATCCTAGGTCAAAGTTCAATTTGGGTATTTATCATTTCAACCCGATTCCAATTAAATTCAAACATAACAAAGGGAACTTGCAGTGTGATAACTGGGATGGTGTCAAAGTAAATAAACAAGCAATAACAACAACAATAACAATCCAATAATCAATTCAAATAATCCCGAAATAACCGTATTAATTCGTATTGTTATCTGTACGAATTAATATAATTATTTCTAGAATCTACACTATCATTTCATGTAGATTAAAGATTATTACATTACGGTTTTCACTTGTCATTCAATTTCAATTTCATACATCATCAATTTAATAACATACATTCAGTGGTTCAAAATGTAATTAAACAAATCCTACGTGTCAATAAATTCAACAGTTAAAGGGGTCATATTATACAAATGTCAGTTAATCAAATTTAACATTTAATTATCCTATATCAAGTTCAATTTCATACTGTTTATCATTTTAACATTAACAATTTAACGTCCAATATAAACATCAACAATCAATCAATTATCAGCCAAACAGTATCATCGCATAAATAATTAACAGAAAATGATGTCAGATGTCACAGGTGAACTGATACAGGCAATAACATATATAACAGTGTAATTAACTAACAGCAACATATTTCAATTGTCGTTTCAATTGAAATCAAATCTAATAAATAAAAGAACGTTAATCGTGAGTGAGTGCTCACCTTTCGAGGCTAGATAGAACAGGAGATGACACGGATACGCACACTGATACGGACACAAAAATTGAATTACGAATCCAAGCACGAATTCGCAAAACCAGGAAAAAAATTGAATCGGCGAACGAAGCTGATGAATAGAAAGAGACGAATTCAAATCAGAACAGGATCAATGAAAACAATTAAAATCGGTTAAGCTTTATTTATACAGAAAATGTATATACCATTATTATTGTTTTATAAAAATTAATACTCAACTTAAGACAGATATTAAATGGAATACACATTTATACAAAAACATTATACTTAAAACACCTACATTTTAAAGTCAATATGTATTATATTTAAAACTCAACATTCAAAAACAGTATAAAAGAATAAACACTATAGTATATACATATAATATCCCCATATATATTATATATTTTAAGATCAATAAAAATTAAACATACTTTAAAATCGACATGATTATAAACATATACACAAAAAGACCTTGGACTTATTATCTACTCCTATATAAACACTATACAATAAGTTTTGAAACATATGTATTAGATTATACACTTATACAAATTTCACCTACGTCTGACCTTATGTTGTTTTTTTTTTCTTCATACAACATATAACCACACAGAACCTATTCGTTATAAATCAATATCAACATATCAGCTATTATAGATAGCTTGTATAAAATTATACAGGTATATGCAGACTAAACTACAATAGAAATGAAATACATGTAGGTTTGTAAATATAGGTGGAAGCTTTAAAACTGTAGCCTACTAATATATACACTGCAACCAATGTAATAATAATATAACAACTTAAAATATATCACAACAATATAATACAGTAACCCATATAATACTTATATAAAATTAATATATACATAAACTAGTGTATTACTAAACTAATATAAACATATATACTGACAAAAGGTTATACATATGTTCTTTTAACTTATATACACAAACAGCTGATATGACCTGAAATCCAAACGCATATATAAGATGACTTATATACTCACGTACATATATAGATTGTAGTAGAACTAGGATACAAAAAACAAACAAAACAAAAAACAAAAAAATGAACCTGACAGATATGTGCAGGCCGAGAGGAGAGTGAGCTGGAAACCATGAAGGAGGGAAAGTACTTGGCATTGGATTGAGGGCCAGACGTGGAGAGCTGGTCACGTGGGGAGAGGCGGGTTCTCGGTTGGTTCACGAGCTGCTGACGGAGGGGTGGTGGCAGTTCGTTTGGGTGGTCGAGCATGGAGGGAGAGGGTGACTGTTGAGCAATGGGTTTGGGTCGGAGTTAGCAAAAGGTGGAGGCTGCCTCGCGTGGCTGTCGGAGTGGGTTGGTCAGAGGGGCCATGCGGCTGAGGCCGATGCTAGGTAGGAGGCTTGCGTGAAGACAGAAATGAAGTGGAGGAGGGAGGATCGGGGTGGTTCGGTAGAGGGAATGCTAGCTGCGTGGGAAAGGTGGTTGCGGGCTGTGCACTCGGCGATGGTGGGGACGTTCGTCGGAGAGGGAAGCGGGTCCGTGTGATGCAAGGTCATGGAGGCAAGCATGGTCTGATGATGTGGCGAGGAGGTGAGGGTGAGGGCTCGGCCGAGATGAGTAGGTAGAGGCGAAAGTCGGCTGGCCGTGGTTGAAGCTGCGTCAGTGGTCAGGGGTGGAGGAGTTTGGGTGGCATGGCGTGAAGCTTTTGCTCGGTGGTGAGGAGGAAGAGTTTGCCTGTGAGGCCAAGCATAGGCTAAAGGAAGATGTTGGATAAATGGAAGGTGAGTTGCAAGGTTGAGGATGAGAGTAGGCTTCTCAAAGAAACAAGAAACGTACAGGCAAAATGAAGAGACAGTGAGGAGAGAATAAAAGACATCAATTGTAAATGACAGTTCAAGGAACGAAGGGCCAGAGAGCGAACCAAATACTAAAATTTTGAAACCCGTGTAAAACAATAATTACATCCACAGAATTTAAGAAATATAAAAGGTTATGCTTGTTGATTTTCACTGTAAGGAACGAATGGACACAAAGAAGCAAACAGCTCAGACGCATATCGATACGGACAATCGTTTCACGTTTTCCGTCGCGTATCGGATGCCGAAACACAGGAATGAATATACTATGCAGATCAGCTCGACTAGACGATCAAACGACATACAGATATCAATGGTATGATTGAATTATAAAAATTCGAATTTTTCTACTGGCGGAAAATGCAAGAAAAACGCTGAAAAATAAGATCGACGGAGCCAAAGATGTCCGAATTTGGAAAAATGACGAACTGATATTTTGCTCAGAAGATGGTTTAGAATTTTTCTATGTAAAAATATTTTGGTTTCGAAAACATTTTATTTTCAACGCTTTTTAACTGATTAAATTGAAGTGAATTTACGCGCGAAATAAACTTTCATATTTTCGGACGAAAATTTACCGGTTGCTATGTTTAACTAGACGTATTCCAAATATTAAATTTTTATTTCAAAATTTTATCGTTTAAAATTTCACAAAATTTCAACTAATTACGTTATTAAAACAGTTGAAATTTACGGGTCGTTACATAATATTTCATAAATATTAATTAATTTATAATAATTATAAACTAATTAAATCGTTTTTTCAAAGAAGAATTCATTGTTTCTGTTGTGTGACTCATCAAGTGTAAATTTAGTCAGCGATTAATATCGAACTATTCGAATATTAACGTTACATGTCACTTAGCAAGTGGTGTGACATTTTAGTCAAATTTATCGCTTACTTGGTTTCAGTAAAATCCAATTTCATTTTGTTAAGCGTTTCCTAGTTGTGGCTTTTATTTACACCAATTCTCTTCACAAAAACTATATCACTGTAGACTTATGAAATTTGGTAATGGTCAAAATTCCAATATCGTTCATATTTAACTTTATAGTCTAAGCACAAAGTCCTTGGTTCAATAATAAAAATTATTATTAACCGAAATGCTCTGGACAGAGACTTTGACTTTGAGTTGATTTTAGTTGACCGTGATACTAACCTCATATAACCGAGGAGACAAATCCTCTCTTGAATAATGTTTTACTTTCAATGCTTCCACTCGACCCAACTATAGTCGTTCGATATACGTTGTGCCACGATTTAACTATAATCAAAGCGGAGCTTCCACATTGAAGATCAATAGTATTCCCAGGTCGAGAGAACTGTGTAAATTAGTCACATCGATATTTTCTGTTTGACCACAGTCATATTAACCAATAGAAAATTATTGAATGAGGCATTCCATAGTTATCCAATTACTATCAGTACGTAACTACTTGGTGCCCCCAGCAGCCATGAGTAATACATCGCTTAACATTGGAGAGCGTTGCGTACTCTAGTCTCAACGGATATATCGATATCCAGTCTCGATACATTTTGACTAGGAATATTTAAATAGTATATTTAATTTCATTGTGATAAATTACTCACGGTTACAACACTTTGTAACTATTATCACAAAACATGCCATTTACGAATTTTCTATTAAATATACTTTTAATTAAATTAATTAATTAATGCACAATATGTAATAACCCTATATTTTGTGATTATTTTAATTGTATATTTTGGTTATTTTAATTGATTTCCTGATTTAAAAACTTTATTTTATTTATTAAAATGAATAAATTTTGTTATTTTAAATATAAATTTTGATTTTGATGTGAATTAAAATTCCAAACATGACTAAAAAGAATATTTTCCAGAAAAGTGAATTTTGGTCAATATGGTCAAAATTTGACTTTTAATTCAGAAATTTGAAAGTTTGAAAATTTGAATTTTTTCTTTTATTATGAAATTAAATAAAATTTTAAGAATAATGCTTTTCGTTTCGTTAAAATCTGATTTATAATGTGAAAGTTATGCCTTTTTCAATATTGAGTGTAATTTGTTGTATTTAACAAAATTGTTTATTTTAAATTATATAAATAATATTTTTATTTGATCATGTAATGTTCTAATTTTTGTTTATATGGGTAAAATAACATGTTATGTATATATTTTGGTTTTAAAACATTTTTCAAAATGTAATTGACATTTTCCAAAGTCAGTTGTATTCTGTTTATAATTTCTAATTTCCAGTTTCATTTAATTAAAGATTTTTTTTGTTTATCTTCTAATTTCTTAAGACTTTATTTTATTTTATTTTACACTTCATTTTATTCAGAATTTTTTTTTTTTTTTTTTTTTTGACTTTTATTGGTTAGAAGTAAAGTTGTAATTTTTCTAAAACTAGTGATATTCTATTTGTAATTTTTAAGTCCTGTTTTGAATTTTTAAGCAATTTCTTTAATTCTTTTTCTATTTTATTTAAATTTAATTATTTATTTTCATTTTATTTTACTTTGTTTCAGTATTAAAACTCATTTTACTAAATTATCATTGGTTTTTATTTAATTAAAAAGAATGGGAATTTGAAGAGACAAAAGGTTTCAAAACAATGACTTTTGGGTTGCTAGACTTTTCAAATCATTGGCCGTTCCTTTCTAATTGATAGCCGTGAGTTCCTTAACTCATTTTCACGTGAAAACACCTCCTTTTCACTTCATTTTCACAGCACTTCAGATCTGAGAAAAATTAGTAATGTCTTCTTCTTCTTTTTCCACTTTTTCCCTTCATTTTATTGAATTTTCTATTAAAATTTGCCTTGCTTCTTCATAGTGTTGATCGGCCATAGCCTCTCCACCACCTCCACGACCAGCACCACCACCATCCACAGCCACATCACCCTCCTCTCCACTGGTCTTGACCAGGTTGTGACCATCACTTGAAGGTAGCACCACAAAAAATCCACACAAACATTGCAAAACTCCTTAAACCAATGCCTAGCCACCTTAGCACCTTCACCACCACCATAGTTCACCTTGGCCACCCCTTAGCCGCCACCACCTGCTCCTCCACCACCTCTGGCCTCTGCTCCAGCCACCACCAGACCTGCTCATGCCAAGGCCGAGCCCAATCCATGTAAGGCCAAGCCTTGTTGTTACACCCAAACACTCTTTTGTTGCCTTGACCATTTGCATTCCTACCTTGTAACTCCCCTCCATGTTCATGCTTGTAGCCTTACCTTTTCCAGACCCATACCTAATCCAAACCAAGTACAAACCTGACCTAATTGATCCCCTAGGCCATGCAAACAAATAGAGAAAGCATGGCAAAAGATTTGGCATTCGTATCTCTCTTTATTTAAAAGTTATTTCATTTCTAGTGTATTGAAATTTATGGTTCGCTTTGATTTTTGTTTGGGTTATAACACAAGATCTATATCATTGGATTTTCTCTCCACACTCAAATTGTATTAGAGTTGTCGTGCCCTCGTAATCTTTGTGTTGTGAGCTTTTTTGGCAAATCTCCAGCTTAACAGGTGAGTTATTCTCACCAGACAATATGTACATACATAACTAGTGAATTGACCCCTTTTGAATCTGTAAAATTGATTTACTGATTTGTTACTGATTTCCAGCTCTTGAATTTAAAAATGATTTCTTCAACTATTTTGAAGGTTCGAGTACTTCCAAATCAAGGTTAACTTTTCAAAGCTAAGAAATTTTGAAAAGTATGAATTATTTGAAAAAGTATATAAATTTGTTTCGAATATTTAAGTATGAAGTAATATGATTTAAATAAGTTGAAACTGTTTTGTTAAGTAAATGAATAAGGCTATTTTAAATTCTCTAATATGAAATTTAGATTTTGAAATGTCTTGAGAAGAATTTGGTCTTCAAAATATTTTGAATAAAATTCAGTTTAAATGTTTTAACTTAGTAACATCTTTATGAAACTATATATTTAACAAGTTGAAATAAATATATAAGTTGTACGTATGCTGTTTTATTCGCATAATTAATTTGATCCAAGTTTGAGTACACAAGTTCGAGGTGGATTACACCATTTCGTGTTAGGATTTTTCATTCGATTCTTGATGGCGAATATTTGATATGGATTTTGGGCTTGATTCCATAATTCTCTATCATAGTATATGGCTATGCAAGGAGACTGATGGCTTCTAGTCGAGAAACCATATCGAAGTCCGCATTAGGGAAATCGAATGGACAATACTAGTTCGAAAGCGAACTTGTGTGATCGAGCGAGCGATCAAATGTGATTTTGCGAAATGATGACGTGTGTACATCTTATATTCTAATATCAGTGATATATTTTGACGCTGAAATTGAAAGCTGTCGGGTTAGAATATCTTTGCATACTTTTCCAATTTAAATTACAAAGATATATAACCTATAAAAGCAAAGATATTCAAATCCCATATGGCTCTTCATACAGCGAAATTTATTTTGGAAAATTTGATCCTTATATAAGACGGACCTTACGTAAGTATAAGATGATTTTGAAAACATTTGATTTTGGAAATGAATTGGTTGACTTAAATTATATTGATTTGGAAATTTGGATTTATTTTCAAAAATCTATTATTTTGGAAACTTTGAAACTAAAGATATTTAATTTGAGAAGAAAATAATTTGGTGAAATTGTATATGATTTTGAAATTGAACTGATATTGAAACAAATTTAAATTTGAGAACCTTATGTTACTAAACACTTGATTTGGGAGTTGTCGAACTTATATAAAATTGATTTGTATGAGTATGAAATTGATTCGAAAACTATAGATTTGAAAAGGTACTCAATTTGAAAGTGAAATCTTATATAATTGAAGTCTATATAAGTATGATTTGATATACTATTGATTTTGGAAAGTATTTGATTTGAAAATTAAATCTTATATATAATGGATTTTATATAAGTACGATATTTGAAAGTGATTTGAAAAGGTACTATATGATACATATTTTCGAAGTAAAGATATGGAAAGTGCCTTCTGCTTGATATCCGATTTGTGGCCACATCTTGGATTCATTCTATCGATATTATTCTCTCTGATTTTTGGTTTTCCGGATATGATACTCGAGTGTCCTTCGAATTCCATGGCGTTACCCATGGTCTTACGATCGTGAATGCATAGCGCAACTGCCTGGCTGAGTCTTGCCTAGGGGTACGGATTGTTTCCTGGGGGATCCAGGCGTAACCATTGTGTATCCTGCAATCTGTGTAGGTCGCGAATAGTAGCGCAAATGCTTGGCTGAGTCTTGCCTGGGGGTACGGATTGTTTCCTGGGGGATCCAGGCGTAACCATTGTGTATCCTGCATTCTACTAGTCATCATGGCGTAACTCGCAGGGCTGAGAAAGCTTACGGATATGGATTGTTTCCTGGGGGATCCAGGCGTAACCATTGTGTATCTGCGAACCATGGTTAGACAAAGGTTTTGTTTTTTTTTGTTTGGATTGTACTTTCCATATCTGTTTTTAAAAAGTTTTCCAGTATTTTCACTGGGTGTTGAAACAAGTCTACTAAGTACCTGGAGAATTCTAGCTTTGCGCCTGATCAACGCACTGCCAGAGTCTGCAGGAACGAGGATAAACTTGTTAAGACATCGAGTTAAAAAGTATTTTGATAAAATATTATAAAGGATATTTTGATCAGTTATTTCCTTTCTAAAAGATTTTAAAGTGTTTTAAATATTGTTTACCTCTTCAACCAACAATTTTAAAATAATGGTTCATCCTTGTCTTTCAACCTGTTTTCCCTTCTAGCTACTTTTTCCCTACCTTCTTTCCGGATGTCTTCCAACCTATTGTTCTTTCTAGTTGTCTCTCCGCTTCCTTTCTTTTCGGGGACGAAAAGATTTGAGTAGGGGAGAGTGTAATAACCCTATATTTTGTGATTATTTTAATTGTATATTTTGGTTATTTTAATTGATTTCCTGATTTAAAAACTTTATTTTATTTATTAAAATGAATAAATTTTGTTATTTTAAATATAAATTTTGATTTTGATGTGAATTAAAATTCCAAACATGACTAAAAAGAATATTTTCCAGAAAAGTGAATTTTGGTCAATATGGTCAAAATTTGACTTTTAATTCAGAAATTTGAAAGTTTGAAAATTTGAATTTTTTCTTTTATTATGAAATTAAATAAAATTTTAAGAATAATGCTTTTCGTTTCGTTAAAATCTGATTTATAATGTGAAAGTTATGCCTTTTTCAATATTGAGTGTAATTTGTTGTATTTAACAAAATTGTTTATTTTAAATTATATAAATAATATTTTTATTTGATCATGTAATGTTCTAATTTTTGTTTATATGGGTAAAATAACATGTTATGTATATATTTTGGTTTTAAAACATTTTTCAAAATGTAATTGACATTTTCCAAAGTCAGTTGTATTCTGTTTATAATTTCTAATTTCCAGTTTCATTTAATTAAAGATTTTTTTTGTTTATCTTCTAATTTCTTAAGACTTTATTTTATTTTATTTTACACTTCATTTTATTCAGAATTTTATTTTTTTTTTTTTTTTTCTTGACTTTTATTGGTTAGAAGTAAAGTTGTAATTTTTCTAAAACTAGTGATATTCTATTTGTAATTTTTAAGTCCTGTTTTGAATTTTTAAGCAATTTCTTTAATTCTTTTTCTATTTTATTTAAATTTAATTATTTATTTTCATTTTATTTTACTTTGTTTCAGTATTAAAACTCATTTTACTAAATTATCATTGGTTTTTATTTAATTAAAAAGAATGGGAATTTGAAGAGACAAAAGGTTTCAAAACAATGACTTTTGGGTTGCTAGACTTTTCAAATCATTGGCCGTTCCTTTCTAATTGATAGCCGTGAGTTCCTTAACTCATTTTCACGTGAAAACACCTCCTTTTCACTTCATTTTCACAGCACTTCAGATCTGAGAAAAATTAGTAATGTCTTCTTCTTCTTTTTCCACTTTTTCCCTTCATTTTATTGAATTTTCTATTAAAATTTGCCTTGCTTCTTCATAGTGTTGATCGGCCATAGCCTCTCCACCACCTCCACGACCAGCACCACCACCATCCACAGCCACATCACCCTCCTCTCCACTGGTCTTGACCAGGTTGTGACCATCACTTGAAGGTAGCACCACAAAAAATCCACACAAACATTGCAAAACTCCTTAAACCAATGCCTAGCCACCTTAGCACCTTCACCACCACCATAGTTCACCTTGGCCACCCCTTAGCCGCCACCACCTGCTCCTCCACCACCTCTGGCCTCTGCTCCAGCCACCACCAGACCTGCTCATGCCAAGGCCGAGCCCAATCCATGTAAGGCCAAGCCTTGTTGTTACACCCAAACACTCTTTTGTTGCCTTGACCATTTGCATTCCTACCTTGTAACTCCCCTCCATGTTCATGCTTGTAGCCTTACCTTTTCCAGACCCATACCTAATCCAAACCAAGTACAAACCTGACCTAATTGATCCCCTAGGCCATGCAAACAAATAGAGAAAGCATGGCAAAAGATTTGGCATTCGTATCTCTCTTTATTTAAAAGTTATTTCATTTCTAGTGTATTGAAATTTATGGTTCGCTTTGATTTTTGTTTGGGTTATAACACAAGATCTATATCATTGGATTTTCTCTCCACACTCAAATTGTATTAGAGTTGTCGTGCCCTCGTAATCTTTGTGTTGTGAGCTTTTTTGGCAAATCTCCAGCTTAACAGGTGAGTTATTCTCACCAGACAATATGTACATACATAACTAGTGAATTGACCCCTTTTGAATCTGTAAAATGCATTATCATGTTACACCTGCTATGTTATGATTTTATGATGTTCACCCATGCTTAAACACCTATTATATTATATGTTACTGTTATATTATGCTGTTCTATTATTTTTATCAGTTTATCACACTGCAAGTTCCCTTTAGATTAGAATCACTATGGGTTGAAATGATACATACCCGAACGGACTTTAGAATAGGAGAAAATCATTATGGGCTGAAATGATAGGTCTGAATGATTTTCAAATATTTTTTTCATTTCCTTGGGATTGCGGGTTTGAAATGATCAAACCCGGGTTTTCTTTGTAAATTACAGGTTGAAATGATATATTACCCGTATCACTTTACCTAGACTAGAAATGAAATACAGACCCGTAGTTAAAATATGACTTATAAATTTTTTTAAAAATATTTTAAAAATATAAATATTATGATATTTTGATTTAAACTAAATAAAAATGATTTTTGTAAAGCATTATTGATTTTCTGAAAATTTATAAGTGAAATAAATTAATGGTAAAATTAGAAAATTTGAAATGTAAGTTATTTTGGGAAATTTTAATTTGGTGATAATTGGAATTTAAATTAAATGTGAAATGTGATAAATTCATGATAATTTGGATTAAAGTGAATTTAAATGATTTTTATATTATATTAATGATTTTGAATAAAGTTAAAATGTGAAATGAATGAATATTTAAGTTGAAATTTTGAAATATAACTAAAATTGGAAATTTGTGAATTTGGCTTAAAAGTGAATTTTAAGTTAAGTAAATAAAAAATGGAATTAAGTTATATTTGAAAATTTAAACTTAAGTGTTAAGTTAATTTAATTTAATGAATTTATAATTTAATATTGGAATTTAATAAGTGAATTATTATTAAATTTTGATTTTTGAATGGAGGTTTAACTTTATAAAATCATGAATATAAGGGTATTTGAATGATTGTTTTAAAAGTGAAATTATATGATTTTTTTAAGTTAAAAATGATTTATATAAAAATATAATTGTTTGTGAAATTATACTAAATATTTGAAGTTAATTAACTGCATTTCTGAAATGTTATTAATTCTAATGTAAATGATAATACAACATTTGTAAAGGCTGTAGTTGATAATAATGAACAAAATGGCTAAATTTAATTAAAGGCTATTATAGCATTTTTGTAAATGTTATAATGGTTGAATTTAACTAAGTTTATTTGAAACTAATGTAACCCTATTACAGCATTTTAAATGATGTCTTTTGTTAAATTGAACTGTTTTAAATGTGACTTTCCGTAGCATTTTTTAAATGCTGCAAAAGTTGAATTTTCATTATTTTAATTAATTTAAGTGAACGAATGAACTTTGAAAGATTAAAATTTTGGAAATTTAATAATTTAATTATTAAATATAATAACTTCATTTTTATGATTTAAAATAAAGTAATTTGTTTCGAAATATAAACTATTTTGAAATATGATATTTTGATATTTTGAAATGGATATTTGAAGGATATTGAATTTTGAAATGATATTTGATTTCGAAGTATAAAATACCATTTTGAAATTTTAACCACGGGATGTATTTAATTTATAGTTTAACTGATCCTTAAAGGATGGGCGATCCTAAGCATCCTTTGAGTTATTATGCATTTCTACTACAGTTCACTTGAGTTGGTTTACATTATATAAGTATATATTGTCCTGACTCGAGTGTTTTGTATTTTACTTTACGCTCGGGTCAGCCTGAGTATTTACAGCTTAGCTTTGGATTTCTTTCTGGAGCTAGGAATCGCTGGAGATTCTGCTTGTCTAGTTATCTGTTCCTTTCAGTTCAGTTGTTCTATTTCAGTTCTGGTATTCATAAACTTCTATTTATTTGAGATTTCTATTGTATATGTTTTCAAACAAATATTATGTATTTTGTTTTGAGAGTTTGTTATAGTAGCTTCATGAACTACTATGGTATTTTTAATTTCCGCTGCGAGTTATTCTGATATGTTCTGTGTCTGTGATTCTGTGTATTTGATTTCATTTGCTCC
This sequence comes from Allium fistulosum, assembly GCA_030737815.1. Classification (NCBI taxonomy): domain Eukaryota; kingdom Viridiplantae; phylum Streptophyta; class Magnoliopsida; order Asparagales; family Amaryllidaceae; genus Allium; species Allium fistulosum. Next base: position 634,434,484 of record CM060907.1, on the reverse strand, counting down.
AAATTTATTTACAATCTGTTATTTTGAATTATTCAAGTCAGACATGTGTGGATTATTGTCGATTTGAATGGTCTAAAATAGTGGGTCGTTACACAATATATCAAGTATATATAATAGAAAGAAAGCACCTTTTATTTTGAAAAAGATTGGTTATTGAGTTAGATATAAGTAACAAATTTCATATTTGCCCCTAGGACATACCCTTAACTCTATCAATCTCTCACTTTCACTTAGGGTCAATTATATAATCTTATTCCAACTTCTTTAATCGGTTTTCTCAAAATCAATTGGATTAGCCCCTGAGTGAATGGGTATGCTACCGTGTTTTAATTTTCTACTCTGTCAATCAACTCTCTCTGATGTTGATAAACTACCTTTATCATGTGGAACAATTGAAATATGTCACTCAACTTCTAGTGAGCTCTAAATTCTATTATGAACCATATCATGACATTGTTATCATATAACAATGTTATGGGATTCTCAACACCTAGAATGAGCCTCGGCTTAGTTATAATTTATGCACATATATTTATATACATTGCTTTTATTGCAACGCTGTTCAAGATGATGTACTTAGCCTTTTTCATTGAATCGACCATAGTCTTTCATTCGGAACATTTTCAATTTAAGGATTCTTAATTTGAATTTATTACTGACATATGAAAATTTGAGTCGTGAAACTCCTTCATAAGGAATTTGATATTGACATACTCAATATCACTTAAGAAAATTTGAGTCCGAACGCTCTTTCATAAGGAGATTTTTGTTTTGTAAATAATTCTATAATATTTCATAAATACATAAGAAAACCTCAAACAACCATTTAGTGATATCAATTTGGATTTGATATTTTCTTCATGTATCGAATACACAAACAAAGCATGATACCATAGACAACATAACATGTATTATATTTCCTATTGCCAAAGCATAAGGAATCATTATACATGTTCTGTATTAAACATTTAATAATGTGTCCTTGCATATCGTTTGGGACATTCCCAATATCTTTTACACTTACTATAAAAGACATCATTTACAAATCCAACGTCGAGTATTAAAACAACCAAGGCTAATTTTAACATAAGTACATCGTTAAAAATCAACAACGTGTTGTTTACTTATAGTTTAGAAATATCAATGTACCTTTGAATGCTCTTTTTTATGAACACATGCTTCTTCTGTATTTTGATTAATAATCAAACTATTTGATATTTCTATCAAAACACCTTTTCAATTTTGATGCTTTTCTGAATGATACTTTCGTATCCATTCTTGGATCATATTGGAAAACTCAGAAACTCAACATTGCTCTCACTGACTTTGAGATACTTTAGTTGTTATGTGCAAACATTCTATTTTAAATTATTATTTAGAATTTTCTATTTTAGCACATATGTACAAAATCACTAAGTCTTACCAAGCAATAATTTTGTGAGTAAATCCGAATTAACTTAAGCACGTTGAATAACAAATCTATTATGCTAATTTCGACAATTGAAATTTATGAGATTAATCTTATTAACATTACTTATTAAATTCCAACTGTATTAGTCTTGCTCTTAAAGACACAATTGCGGTCGATGGATTACATCCCTTTGTATGACTACCTAGATCATATTTTGTAACATACTTGGAATCCTCATAGATTTTCGCATCATACCATACCATAGAGTCGGTACTCTTAATGGTTTGATTAACAATTGAGGATTATCTATTCTTGACATTGATAAGCAACTCATAGTTTCTCTCAATATGTGAGAATACTTATTAGACACTCTAATATGATGTGTTCGTATAGGTTAGGTTAATTTCATTTCATCCCACACCATCAATTTTAGCTTTGGATCGTATCCAAATCCATTTTAATACTAATAATTTCCATAAGAAATTCCTTTAATATGAAGATGGTATTTCTTGAAACAACAGTTGTTTCTAAGTGCAACAGAATAGGTACTCATAAACATCTTATGAATTTCCTTATATATAAAACTGATTTGGTTTTAGTTAACAAAACTTATATTCAAAACATAAATATGTCATCCAATGATAGTCTTTTCCAAACTCTTTTTGGGGAAATTCATACAAGATACCTCATACACCATTATTATGCGTAGTCTTTCGACCCACACAACGTGCAACTATATGGCCTAGGATATGTTCGGGTTTCTTATAAATGCTTTTCTTGTATGGTTTTATAAATCATTCTTTAGATGAAATTAAATTTAACCTTGTGTACTTCTCTTATGTACACAACCTTATAGAAAGAAGTTATTGTCAACTTCACTAGCAATTAATCATACTTTGTTTAACAAAGTTCAATTACTATTTATCGATATATCATTATGTATTATAAGGAGAAATGACTTTTGAGATTGAATCTCTATTTATTTTTAGGCGCATTCAGAACTCTTTCCAGTATAATCACTTATTCAATCAAATCGAATCATTTTATTTTATTGCATGTTATTTTATTTACTTTCATTTTAATTATATTCTATGATCTTATCATAGACATACTACATGTGTATCAAATACACATGTTCATGTCAGTGATAAATGATTAATGAATATACCCAAGTACGTGGAACAGATTTGGTATCAATAGAATTGCGATTGCATACATCAACATATATCAATCTGAAGAGTTCATCAACTCTTATGATGCTCCCACTAAATGGATGCATAGTCCTTAATTGTATGAGTTATAATTAACCAGTATCATATGATTCATAATTATTTAATAAAAATTATTTCTCAAAACTATGACTTGGTCCATAATTTCAAAATAATTGTAAATAATGTAGGTACTTTTATATTTTTCAATGCATCACTTTTGTTATGAAAGTAAATAACATATTGTAGTTTTATTTCATTACAAATATTCATAATATTCATATTGAAATATAACTGTATTTATATTTCAGTCTGCACCAAACAAGTCTTTATTTCATAAATAATGTTCGGTATGTTTTATGAAAATAATTTTCATAACTTGATGCAATTAATAAGTATTATATGAGATGCTCCCATTATTTCTGCCATTCCTATAATAGCGTACTGAATTCAAAGGTCCATTATTCACTTAATATATATTATTTATTTCATATACCACAAGTAGTTTACAGTGGAGATTTTTTGATCAAATTTCTTGTACTCAAAGAAATAAACCTTATAGAATACAATTTTCCACATGAAAATACATTTTGGAATAGAAATCATATTTATTATTCCAATGTTAAGTATTAATCATTTTTATTATCTCGTTTCGATGTTTCTTTATGAAGCGAAAGTGACCATTCATTCTCTTCATCCCAACTGTATCTTAAATCACATCTACTTTTGTACATTCATTTTTTTCCTTTCTAAATGGTTGAACCATTCAAAAGAATACCCTTTACTACAATATCATAACAAAATATTTACAAAAGTGCACTCCATCATCCTTAACATTTAAGGACATCAAATATGTTGCACTTTGAGTAAACTGATCAAATTGACATTTCAACGATCGAGTTCTTAGATTTGTATTGTAGTTTGGTCTTGCGTTAAATTTAACGCAATATGACCTTTATTGTAATCAATCAAATTGAATACTCTTCTCATAGTACATTTTATTTGTTTGCTTCGAATGAACTAATTTCATCGAATTATCATACATTGTGAATAGTGACCATTCACCATATAACACTTATATGTGATCGTATATGTATCAAATATCCATAGTCTCGTATTGTTTTTGAGTTTGTAGCTCATAGAATGCAATACATAGTCTTGAACAAATAAACACGTAAGCGACTAAATTACGAACGCATTAAGTAGTTGTAAAATCAGGCACTTGCATGGGTGTTGAAACGTTAACATGCAATAAGCATTTATTAGCAAGTATATTTTATATTTCTATTTGTCAATCTTCAATTCAGTTCATTTGTATATCTTAATTAATAAACATTGTATCAATCATTTTTAAATGCATAAATTCATTAGTGTAGATTATTATAACATTATACAGCATATGTTCTTACAATATTAGAAAGGTATCATTTCATTTTTCTAATAAGGCTCTCATTGGTCTTTTAAGTTTCTCCAAACCCTAAGTGAAACATAGAAGTCTTTCAACTTCACTAGTAGGTGTTAGGACTCATATACCTAGTGGTTGTATCATATACAACTCCTAACTCGTGGTTCTTTGTCCTAATCCCGTCTTTACCTTGGGGAAAGCTAAATAAGTAAAGTGGGATTATTCACTCAGACTTATCAATTCACGACGACCTAAGTATAATGCACATATATTGAGGAAAGCTCAACAAATATGTGTAGTAATCTTACATTGTCTATTCAGTATATTAATAGTACTATACATAACATCCCTAGCTTGAGGAAAGCTCAATAACTAAAGAGTATGCTAGCAATCTATTGATATATAAATGATAGAGGACAATTTTATATTAAAGATTCATTATCTTTAGTATATTAAATCAAGCAATATCAACTTGGAATAATGTATTTCTTATGAAATACTCCTATGATTCAAGTGTCAGACACATCCGAAATCACAGTATATGTACTATACGTCTGTATTAATTCTTTAAGTTTATTTAAGGTTTCTTAATGTTCCACCTTTAATTTATACACTCATATTATATAAGTTTCATTATTATATAATTTTTATATTTTAATTAACTTACGCAATAATCATATGTATAATATTATATTAACTAAATCTTATTTAATTAATTTTAATTAATTAACTCTTTAATTATGTTAGTATTCCAATATAACTTTTATATTGGACATGTCTTCTATAACCTTTATAGTAATACATGTATATTATATATATATATATATATATATATTCATGTATTCATGTTATAACCTTTATAGTATATCGCATATATCTTATATATGTGTATTTTATTTAATTAATTAACCTCTAATTAATTTATTTAATTAAAAATTTTAATTAAATTATATTAATTTCGAAAATTTATCTTATATACATACATGTATACTTATGTTATCTTAAACAATTTAAAATAACATAACATATATCAATATATATAATACATGCATATAAGTATTAATTAATTAACTTATTTATTTTATTAACCTTATTAATAAAATTTTAATTTCAAAATTAATATTTAAATATTTTCAAACATTTTGAAAATGTCATTACCTTTTCAAACATTTTGAAAATTTATGTTATATTATAACCTTTTATAATAAATATGTTTTATTTCAAATTTAATGCTTCAATTTAAAATCTTATCTTAATTTTCAAAACTATATTGAAATTTAGCCCAAGCCCCAATTCAAATTAGGCCTTTTCGATTAGGGGCAACCTTTAGGCTCACTTTACCTTTCAGGCCAGGTCGGTCACTAGGTAGGACATGATACTTGATTATCCAATTCCAATCCTAGACATCACATTTCTAGACAACGGTACTAAGTGGACAAGCTTAATTAGTTTGCCCTAACATGACTAATTTAGACCACATAGGTTATTGAGCTTTGATACCATTGTTAGATCTGGGCCAACCCGCAGTGGAGTAAAATGGTGAATTTCAAAAAAAAATCCTATTTGAATCTTTAGTGCCTATGAAGTCTAAAGGTTTTATTAGATCTAAATCTAATATATTTTTAAATAAAATAATATTTTATTAATTATGACATTATTTTATTAATTTAGTTAAGTGCGGAATGTGAAAAGGTATGAATATATCAAATATATTCATTTTAATTGTATGTCAAAATAATTAAACATATGACAACATGTTATCACTAGATGAGAAGCTGTACACATATAAATAGAAATAAATGGACAGATAAGCACATAAGGATAAAAGGGGAAACAAATAAAGGATAACAAGGATGATTAATTCAAGTAAAATAATTAAACATATGACAAGGTGTTATCACTAGAAGATAAGATGTACACATGTAAATAGAAAAAATGGACAGATAAGCACATAGGGATAAAAGGGGAAACAAAAAAAGGTTAACAAGGATGATTGATTCAACTTTTATTTTGGTAAACTCAATTAATGCGCCATATAAATGACAATTAATGGGTGTCATGACATTGGAATATAAAGTCAACAATAATTTTTACATATATATATATATATATATATGAATTTATTATTGCTCATTTAAGGTTATTAAAAAAAGGGAAATCCAATTAATATTATGACAATATGAAATACACATAATAGATTATATATACATAAATATATAGATTTAATTGAGTGTATGTAAGATTCAATCAAAAATTCTAATTAATACAAATTAGACAATTATAGCAAATAATTTAAAATTTAGATTTACTAACAATACATCCTCCCTTTTGTGTGTGTAAATTTCTAGTACAATACAAGTACAAAAATGTATACAAACATCTTGACTAGGAATATTTAAGATGATATAATTATTTTCATTGTGATAAATTACTCATGGTTACAACACTTTGTATTATCACAAAACATACCATTTATGGATTTTCTATTAAATATACTTTTAATTAAATTGATTAACTAATATATAACACATTATATAATAGAAAGAAAGAACCTTTTATTTCGAATAAGATTGGTTATTGAGTTAGATATATTTAACAAATTACATAATTGTCCCTAGGAAATACGCCTAACTTTATCAGCCATAAGCATGAGACATTAACTTAGTTAGTTCTATTACCGGAGAGAGCATTAAAAGAAACTGAAAGGGTAGATGGCAAAGGGCGATCATTGGTGATTTCAATAAGGGCTCTAGAAAAACCAAGATGGTCACATGGTTCACTATTATCAAAACAAATAAACTCTCCAATATGACTAGCTAACCAATCTAGACCTTCAAGAGACTGCAGAGAAGTCGGGATATTAGAAATCGCTCGGACAGTGATGGACATAATATATTCTCAAGCGAAGTCGACCGATGGGCTCCAATGAGTAACGATAAAATCCTTTCCATCTATAATACACGGATCGACATCTAATATCATACGCCTTTCCTCATCATTTCCAAAGTCAAAATAGTACATTTCATCATCAAATCTCACTTTCAAAGAGCTTTTTAATTTCCATTTATCCTTAAGGTGTCTAAGAACTACAGCATAAAGAAGACCATCATCTGAAAAGAAACCAATAAGTATTTTTTTCCTTAAAGGATGCACCAACATCAACCACTGCTTGGGGGGGAATAAGAACTTTATCCACATTATTTGAAACTTTAGAGCATTCTAAAACATACCTTCTGCATTATACGGCTTGCTAGTGAACAACGAAGATCATGTCGGCTTATTTACTACAATGTCAATTTGAATGCTTATTTGAGACTTAGCATGAGAGACCTTATTTCCTGATGCAAGTCCAATACCAGATCGATCGGACTCATAAGACTGGATGGCAACACGGTTTGGTTGAATAGGCATAACATTTTTCTTAGGCACATAAATGTCTATATAAACCGGAGCCTTATTTCCTGAAGCATTTTGAACTGGGACGTTGTTCTGGGCTAAGGGATTAGAATCAAAAGTAGAAGGAGGAATTAAGTCGAGGAGAAATTGAGGTAGCAGTAGGTACTGCTTGCGAGTTTGCTTCGATAGAGGCTTTTGTAGAGAGCTCAAAAGTGGAGAGAAGGAGTTCGGGTCAGTCAGCGCTAGGGGTTTGAAAGGTTTACCTGACCTAATTGTAGGGGCCCAAGGAAGCGACTGACAAGGCGAACTTTTTGGGAATTCAAAAAATCCCTTCTCAATCGATTTGCTCAGCGCTGAAGGAGGGGAGAGTAAACTGACAGGCGATTGAGCAGTGAGGAAGAAGACGAGAGTAACAAGGAGAAGATTGGATCGGAACAAGAGGAGTTGCAGTTGAGGAACCCAAGATTTCAAGCAAGGGTGCTATATATATGTCTGAAAGTAGATAGGTATTAATAGCATTAGTTAGAATTGTGAAGATACTATAGTTTTGATGTAAAATTATAATAATATTATTTTGAAGGAATTTGATGGAAAATTTTAGCTTTGGATTAAATAAAGATGTTTGAGACATTTAAAGTAATGTGATGAAAACAAAAAAAAATTGAAGTATATTATCGATTTGAAAAAGTATGCATATAGTATTTTGAGATGTTAGTTATTTAATCTAACAAGTGTATTTAATCTAACAAGTGTATTTAATCTAACAAGTGATATGGATTGTGTAGCATGCTAATGAAGTTGTGTGAACATATATTTTATCTAATCACTAACTCAATTAGTTGTTGTTTTGAAATTGTTTCAAATGGTTTTAAGTATTTAAATATGAAAAGGATACTTCATAAGCTTGTATTAAAATCTATGGTTAGGCTTTATACAATAATTTAAGAACTTTTAAATGACATTTTAAAAAAAAGCATGAAGCTTGAATTTTTTTCAAGTTTATTTAATAAATTTAAATTCAAATTTGAAGAAAAGGAGTTTTAATATTAAAATTCTTTAAAAAGGAATTTTATGGATTTTGAACTTAGAATTTTGACATGAATATTTTAGTGGGTTTTGGAATAAATATGGTTTTGATTTGAATGAAGGTTTTAAATATAAAGAATAATTTAAATATAAAACTTGAATTTTGTTCAAGTTATTTGGATTTGAAGAAAGAAGAGGGTATTTATACTTAATGTTGGTGAGATTTTTCATCTCACAATACCACAGCAATCACAAAGAAATTATAATATTGATTACCTTTGCAATTAAAAATCAACAAATTTACGCAACGTTAAATTTTGCTTAAAGGTCGTAATTATATTGCTGAGTGCATACACAATTATGTAGTTGCATTCTAACTGGTTGTTAAAATGTCAAGCTGAATTAATATCCAATTCAGGCAAAAAACAGAAAAGAATCTAACACTGAAAACAACGTGAGAACAAAATGAAAGAAAAGTAAAAGACACGGTGAATTTACGTGGTTCAGATGTTACGAGATTCTATATCCATGGATCAAATATCACTTTCTTCTTTTATATATTCTTAGCACAAACAATAATCCAGAGAGAGTATAGGAATTTTGTTATGTTCTTAAAAATGTCAAATCTCTTAAAAAAGCCGCTTTTTAATTACAGTGCCTTTTCTATTTATAGTGTAGGGAGGCATGTGAATCACCAAAATCCTTCTTCTTCTATTTAATTTCCACCTTTGGATCGTGCCATGTGTCATCCATCCATCTCATTTATTTGATATGCGTGGATTGCTGAAGTGTCTTCAGTGGGAAACTATGATTTGGGCGGTTGAATTCTAAACATTGGCAGGAAGTTTGAAATTGAAGAGGGAAATCCTGGAATTGAGGCGGGAAACTCAAATTTGAATGAGTTATGCACTTCTAATGAAGAGCGAATGGCCTATGTACTGCTCATGTGCATGAATGAAAGCGTACCGAGGCGTTTCCCTTTTCTACTGGATGAACTATGTCGCCCTTAGCAACTTTGTCACAAAAATGTTGAGAGTTGTTCTTCTGCTATGTTCTGGATAGTGTCAATTCTTATGGAGTTGAACTAAGTTGTCAGGTGTGCAACTTGCATAGTATTGCTCCAGGGGGTGATTGGAGTTAGGTTGCCTTTTCCAACTTATAGTGCCTGCCTTATATGAACTTGTTCTGAACTACGCTCGATCGTTAGGGAACTGCCTTTGCTTCTCCCTTTTATTGGTTAATGGAAGTATGATTGGTAGACTATGAGTCATTGCCTTGTCATTCTTCTCCACTTAGCTAAACAAGGTTAATCTTGATTTAGGTGGGATAATATAGTTTTGAGTCTTTTACCTAGTTTCAGGGTTGACCAAGAATTGCCTAAATGCACCGGTTGCGCAGATGCACGAGTTCCTTCATAGGGTTGCATTGATTTCCGATAAAAGATGCTTTAATGCATCACTGTTTACCTGTAAGTGCAGAACTATGTCGGAGTATTGTTTGAATGACCATGTGTGCAACCATTGGAATGCTTTTGATTACACATGGTACTGCTTAAGGAGTCTTCAGTAAGCGCAACGCGGATCTGCATTTGAAAGTTTTAGCGATGCGTAAGTTTTTGGAATAATGTTAGGGTTCCTTAGGCCCTTTTGGGTATGTCCATGTTTACCTATGGCTTGCTCAAAATGGATCAAGAGTAGATATTGATGAAGGGTCATTCGCGCGGCATTTGCGCATGTTATTTACCTGATTAGCTTATGGTTTGGGGAGTGCAGGCTTATTATGATCTTGAGTGGGGATTGCTTTGTTATGTGATATAAGATTGCATCGCAAACTTGCCAATTTAGATGTTGGTTTCAGTTTGTGTTGTATCCTTGCTTGGGTTCAGTCATTTGAGTTGGTGTGCCGCAATTCCAATTTGAGATGAATATTAAGGCTGCAGATCAGTTCTTATCATTTGGATTTTGTTTCAACATAGGATTGCGGCTCAGTCCAAGATTGTAAAGGTAGTGTAGTTCAAAGTGACTATGTAAAGCGGTTCAAAATGGGTTTGGATGTTGTGACTTGACTACCCATTGGTGCAGTATGAGGCTTATGCTTCCAAAGTGTCTTAGCACTGTTCGGTTGCTATGAGCCTGATCTTAGTTGGCCGACTTTGCATGCTGAAGTGGCCTTTCCTTTCGAAATTGGAGCAGTTTATAAGGGCAATGTAGTTTTTCTTGTTTGCATCAGTCCACTTTGATTGGCATTGGTGTTGCACAGGTTGTCACAGCAAGATTGCTTGCTCCTGCACCTAGAATTTTAATGATCAAGTGGGCCATGAAATAAGAGTATGATAATATGGTGCAGCTTGGCTTTACTTGGTTTGATTACTTAGTTCTGTGCATAACGGTCAGCTCTTAGTGTGTCATACTGCAACATCTCATACTTGTGGGAATTGTGAAGTTTTTTCAAACATGTAGTGCCTCATTCTGTTTGCAAGATGAAGAGTATTTTCGACTTGTAGCATATCGGACTTATGATTGGTGCGCAATTTCCGTTAGTGGTGTTGTAGCTTGAGTTTTCTCCAATTGAGTAGGTATTTTAGTGGGACAGGACAGTTTTGTTAGCCTTGTTATCTTTGCATTTATTGTGGTATATTGGCGTAGTTGTATTTTAAGGATACATGATCTGCTCTCTTTTTAGAGTTGTACTGAATGTTTTGATCCTGCACAACTCACTTCGTGGCTTAGCTAGCCCGTCTTGTTTAAGTGGGTCGCTGCACTTTTGATTTAGCCCATTTTAATTTTACTTCGCAGTTCAATTTTTAACTAGTCTGTGCATCGTACTACACGACTCGAAAAACGAGTGTAACACTTAATTTCTTTGAAAAAGAATTCTAATAATTTTATAACTAGAAAAATGATGTTTAAATATTTTTAAATTCTTTCGAATTTGAGTTTGTTATAGGAATATTATGTTTACCTAATTTAAGGCATCATCCATTTGTGATATCTATAAATTAAATGGTGATGAAGATATGCCTGTAGTGCAATCTATTTGAATCTGTGCTATACTTGGATATTATATTAGTAGAAACACCTCGATGATACATTGAGGGATGAAAACCGCATAGGATAGGCATGCAGCTAGGTAGGTGAAGGACTCACTATTGAGATATGTTTATGGTAAGTTTAGCTAGCACCATAAGTTGTTGGGTCTTTCTCGGTTTTATTGAGAGTAGATAGTCAACATGTTTGAATGGACTTCTTGAAAAGTTGGGGAGTGTTCACACATTTTCTGTTTACCCCATCCGTGAATGTACGTTGACGATTTAGCGTTTAGGGTAAAGATTAGTCAACTTATGAGGTGAATATAAAGACGAAGTCTAGAATGTTCTGTAGGTGTATTTGTATCTTAGGACTTGATGTGATAGCATAGAAATGAGGAAATGAAGCCGGTCCAAGTATGGTGAGGAAAAATTCTTGGATATGAGTGTGATGGCGCTCGAGGAGACAATAAGAGTTTTCCATTACGAGCTCTTTTCCAATAAGTTCCTCTTTTAGTTAGTTGGTAGGTTAGTTTGCTCGTTAGGCCATTGTTTATTTGCATGGTTGTTTTAGCTAGCTAGTAAAAATAGGCATGGATGTTAGGATTGGTTGTATGCACATCCTTATGACATGTTTTGTTTCCTATAGTTGATTTGTTTGACTTATACTAGTTAGTATGGGAACTGGACTAGCCCGCAGCGGAAGTTATGGGTGAATTTCAAAAAAATTACCTTATTGGATCTTTTATTGGGGCTATGAAGTCAAACTGAATTAGAAAATTGCTATATTTCATTTAAATAAAATCATTTATTTTATTTAAATTCAAATATATTAAGATATGAAATTAATTTTATTTGATTTAGTTTATACATAAATATATCATATACATATATGTGTGAGTGCATGTGTAGCATAATAATCCGTGAAATGTATAATATGCCCATATGTAGATGTTGAGATTTACATCGCAACATACATATTAGCTCATTTTGTATGTCATGTATGTTTTCCAAACACGTGCATGTATATGTGTTACAAAATACACACACATACACATATGTATGTATAAATATATTATATATAATATATGAACATAAAACATTTATATATAGATAAATATATATATAGAAAAAGAGAGAACAATTATTAAAATTATTTATAATTCAAAATTAACTTAGTTTTGCAAACATAATAATTTAAGTATTTTAATTTGTATATATTATGAATAAAATTATGTTTTCATCAATAAATAATTAACATAAAATAATCTATTGATGAAAATTCAAAATTTAAGACTATGTTTGGTTTACGGTTTTTAGTTTTGAATTTTCGTCCATACAAAAATACGAACAACGCATGTATATTATGAAAAATGGTCATTTTAGAGAACGAATTTAACACGCAAAATAGAAAACAACTTTTTTTCATTTTTCGTGTTTTGAGGAAAACGGAAGCACGAACAACAATTCATTCTTCCGTCGTTTCTCCATCCACTTCGTGGTCCCCTCCAACCTTTCGTTCATCCCTTCCGACCTCCCTTCATTCTTCTCATATTTTTTAATTAATGTTGAAAACTCAAAACATAAAATACAAAATAAACCAAACGACCCCTAATATTTTCGAAAATCTAGGATCATAAAATAGAGCTTAAAAATATCTGAAGATTTTTCAAAGTTGAAATATTATTTTTAAAAATAAATACATTGATTTCAGGAATAATTATTTAATATAAAATAATATATTATTAAAAATTCAAATTTTAAAATTTCAGAAATTCCAGGATCATGAATGAAAGGTTATGAAAATTTTGAAGAATTTTCAATTAAATTATTATTTGTAATAACTCATAAACAGTTTTTACGAAACAATATTAATTATTAAAAATAATAAACTTCATTGAAAAATTCCTAATTTTTTTTTGTATGTTTCGAAAATGATATATTAATTTTAAAAAATATAAAATTGAATTTTTAATATAATAATTATTTTATATATAATAAACAATTCAAAAATTCAATAAATGTTAATTTAATAATATGAATATATGTATGATAATTAATTTTTGAATTTGTAAATTCATAATATATAAATAAGTGTACAAAAATTTTAAATCATATATATATATATCTTATATATGCATATATTCTATTATGAGAGAGAAATATACACTAATATATATATATATATGAATTTATTAATAAATATATATATAACAATTATTAATGGCAAAAATTGATTTTGTAAAGCAACACTTGTCTATACATAAATCAAATAGTATAATGAACAAATTATACACATAACCAAACTGATTTGTGACCACCACGTCTACTTATAAAAATCTCACCTAACTAAACATATAATAGCAATATATTTAAACATATATGAAATTTCTCATTATAGGATTGAGGCAACCCTACCCTTAGTTGTCATTTGTTTTGAATGACTCAATTTAGTTTAAAACTAAATTCAGGGTTGCACTCTTTCACAAACCAACTATATATATATATATATATATATTTTGAATATATTTTCCTATGTGTTTCCCAAGATCCACTTGATCAATATAGAAATATTGATATATTACTTTATAAAACTATTTTTGTGCTCATTTTAATTCTAATATCAGAGTATTTCTGTAATGGGGTATCTCAGTCTATATAAAGTAAGGTAATAGTAGTAAGACTGAGGTTAAATCTCTGTTTAATTCTTTTTAACCAATTCCCATTTATTTTTCCTACATTTAACATTTGTGTATTTGATATAACATGTGAACTAACTTAAAATTTGCAAGGTTTGCCTTTTTAAACAGATGAGCTATGAGTTGTGCATGCTTCTGTGCACCTGTGTGCACACAGCCATGTACATCTGTTCTCTGCCTACCTTAGTCTTCAGTTAGACTAATTTGTTTTAGTGAGTTCCCTAAACTAATTGATCATAATATACTAGTTTCATTCATAAAATCATCAAACACATTTTAATTTGGGTTATTCCTTGTCCTATAAAATTTTGCTTCAATTCATATGTAAGTGGATTCTAATTTTTAAAACAGTCTGATGTGCATATTCTCACTATTGGTTTAAATGGGTATAAGCTTCAGGTCTACGATTACTTTACTGTTAAATTCCTGGAAATTTGCATGCTCATAAATTATAATGTAAAGCTAAACACATCTATCTTTTCCACTGAATATAGTTTCAACTCATGATACTTTTCTTTTTCTAGTAATGGTTCCATCACATAATAATCCCTAAAATCATTCATTACATAATAATCAAGCTCAACATACTGCAAACATTAATTACATATAAGTCTTTAAAATAAAACATAAGGGACATTCTTCAACAAAAGCCATATTTCAGTTGTTAGCAATTTCTTCCTAGCATCACATTTCTGCTCTTTTACTTAGCTTCTTCATTACCTGCAGGCACCCCATGATCTGCCCCACCATGTAAGTGAAGCACCCATTTGATGCAAGCAACAAACAGGTCAGACTAAAGTCTGGTATGAGTAAATTCAATTGACAATACATAAGATTTATGGAGCTAATTCCATATCACCTTTGTTTCAGAAGTTAAATGTTTTACTCAGATTATTAAACCACTTTATCATGTTCACATTTTTAAGTATCCTTACAGTGAAATGAGGGAACTGCTAAATACAAGTATATGTGCTCAGATTAAATTCTTAACAGAAATCTTTATTCTAAAAATTCATAGTAGCCATCATGCAAAACACACAGGCATTCCCAAACATGAACAAGCAACATCCATATCATTAACCTAAAGTGCCAATATGAGACTGCATATCAAGACTCCCATATACTTTATGCATTTATACATTTTGCATGTATATTCACTTCATGTTATTCGGTTCAAAAGGATCCAGTATCACATTTTATGGTTGCATTGGTGCACACTGCCTGGAACTACTTCTTACTTTCCAGTACACTATAAGCTTTTGGACATGATCATGCCATGTGCAAACTCACACCCCAACCTTGGTGCAAGCCAACCACTATGCCATACCCACTTCCCTCTTACCCAACCTGATAGAGGTGACCCATGTCCTTAGTTTAATTACTAAGTTCTCTCACACATCCCCATATTTTCTATGCAGATTTATGCCCAACACTGTTTTATCCCCAATCACTACCTACTAATAATTTCTATACATCCATCAAAACTCATTCACTTATACATATATATTCAACAATCACTTATACTTTAAAAATCAGTTCAAGTTGGTTTTATTTTAGAGATATAACTTGGTTAAAACATAGCCTAGAGCCTATACCAAGTGAAGTGCTACTCTGGTTCTCCTTATAGTCCACCCACATATCAAAGTGTATTTTCTTATTACTTCAATCTTATTTCCAGAGAACATCAAATGATAAATTAGGATTCAGCACATGGAAATTCCATTGCATCCTAACCATCTTTTCAGTTGCAAGACATAAGCCAGAGGACCACTTCCTCTTACTGCCTTGCACCTTACTTTTTTTTATAAATTTATGCTGATCCTAAAACATTTCCTAGGTACACAAACATCTAAATTATCATCAATTTATCCTTAAATATATCATGTATGAACAATCAATCATAGGTTAAATGACAACCAAGGAAAACAAGACACATATCTTCAGAAACAACAGAAGAGAATTAGACTAAAAAAAATGCAAACAAAACTTTTAAACAGAATTAAAATAAATTAAAGATCAAATGGCTGCCTTCCATAGGTCTTAATGCCTTGCCAAGTGAGGGTTTACTCACCATGGTTCTTCTTCCTAAGCCTTGATTTAAGTCTGCCATTGACCTCCTAATTGCTGACTGTCTTCTCTTTCTTTTCTATGTTTTGTTTTCTGGTTTTTCTCATGTGCACCCGTAGGAGGTTATGAGGTATATAGTGGAGTTATTAGGGTTTTAAGGTTAGTTAGGTAATTTATTTTCATCAGAAATCCCATCATTATTTCTGATCTCACCCAACAGCTCACCCTCTCCACTTTCCTTCCTTACCATTTTTCCCTTTTTCCTTGTCTTAACTATTTTTGGCAATTTTCTTTACACACTTTATGCATGATTCTGGATTGGCATTTTCTGGTTTTAATTATGCATAAAACTTATGTGTCTAACTAAATGTTTGTGTTAATTAGTTATTATATTTTCTACCCATGCATGCTACCATGTTTATTATATATATATATATATATATATATATTTTAGTTTATTTAAATTAGGACTAAGACTGCCTAGGCCATTTATACATTATAATTGGGTTAATGTAGCTATACTAATAGGTCATGCAATTTTTCCTTGCTCAGGTAGTATACTAGAATAGTGTGCACGTGCACAAAGACATGCATACCTATCTACACACCATTGTTTTTCAGAGAAAAGAAAAAATTTTGTTTTTCAACTAACTAACTTTCTTTTGCAAAGTATGTAACCTATATATATATATAAATATACTTAAATTATGGGCTGTCACATACACCCCTCCTTTAAGAAATTGTGTCCCACAATTTAACATTTCTTAATTCAACTAAAGCATATATCAAGCAAGCACATTCAACATTGAATACTATGTTTAATTAACTGAATGCAAGCATGAATGATAAATTACCTTTAATTTAATTGTCAGTTGCTAATAGCTGAGGGTACTGGACTTTTATCTTGTCCTCAACCTCCCATGTGCAATCATTAGGGTCTAGACTCCACTGCACCTTTACCAGTTTAATAATTTTATTTCTTAATTTCTTATCTTCTTTAGCTACAATGCCCACTGGCTTCTTCTCATATACTAAATCTGGTCTAACTTCTATTGGGTTTTGTGGCTGAAACCCTGAAGCTTCATCATGTACACATTTTCTCAATTATGATACATGAAATACATTATGTATTCCATTCATTTCTTCTAGCAACCTCAACTTGTAAGCCATCTTTCCTATTCTTGCTATGATCTCATATGGCCCTATGTATCTCGGGGTTAGCTTCCCTGCCTTACCAAATCTCAACACCTTCCTCATAGGTGAAACTTTCAAGTACACATAATCTCCTACCTCAAATTCAAGTGGTTTCCTTCTTTTATCTGCATATGATTTCATTCTGTCTTGTGCTGCCTTCATTCTCTGTTTGATCAGTGTGATCTTATCATTCGTTTCTTTCACATGATCTGGTCCTAACATCACCCTATCACCTACCTCTAACCAACAAGCAGGTGACAAACAAGGCCTCCCATATAGAGCTTCATAGGGAGCCATCCCTATACTACTCTGGTAGCTGTTGTTGTAAGCAAATTCTGCTAAATGAAGGTAGTCTTCCCAATTACCACCATGGTCAAGTACACAGGCTCTAAGTAGATCCTCCAAAAATTCATTAACTACTTCTGTCTGGCCATTAGTTTGGGGATGGTAGGCTGTGCTCAAGCATAACTCAACCCCCATTGCCTGTTGAAAACTACTCCAAAATTTTGATGTGAATATGGTGTCTCTGTCACTAATGATAGTGGTAGGAACTCCATGTAGTTTTACGATTTCTTTCATGAAAATTTGTGCCAATTCTGGTGCATTTCTATCACTCTTTACTGGTATGAAGTGTGATGATTTAGTCAACCTATCTACCACCACCCAAATACTGTCATTACCTCTCTTTGATCTTGGCAAACCATTAATGAAATCCATTGATATGCTTTCCCATTTCCACCTTGGAATTTCCAGAGGTTGCAACAGTCCACTGGGTCTTTGGTACTCAGCCTTGACTTGTTGGCAAGTCATGCATCTTGCCACATATTCACCCACACTCCTTTTCATTCCTTTCCACCAATAACTCCTCTTTAGATCATGATACATTTTAGTACCACCTGGATGTATGGTGTACTTAGACTTGTGATGAACATCCATGATTTTTCTTTGTAGTGCTTCTGTGCCAGGCACACACAGTCTTCCCTTGTATCTCAAAAATCCTTTTTCATCCAATTCAAACTTATCAATATTTGAACCATTCCTTAACAGTTCCTTCTTCTCTCTTAGGAATGTATCCATGTCTTGAGACCGATTCACTTCTTCCACTAAGTCTAATTTTATTGTGATGAGGCTGAGCTTGCCATAGTGCTCCATGTCCTCATCTATCACCATAATTTGCTCTTCCACACTTTGCACTTCCACATCAGATAGTGCCAATAACATTTTAAACTCCTCTATCATCAATGTAGCCAACTTGGCATGTTGCCTACTCAATGCATCTACCACTCTATTTGCTTTTCCTGGTGTGTACATAATGTCCAAATCATAGGCAGAAAGGAATTCCACCCACCTATGTTGTCTCATGTTCAAATCTTTTTGAGAAAATAAGTACTTCAAAGCTTTGTGATCAGTATAAAGCTCAAATTTTGCTCCTAATAGGTAGTGCCTCCAAAGCTTTAATGCATACACCACAGCTGCCAATTCCAAGTCATGTGTTGCATACTTGGTCTCACTTGGTTTCAATTGCCTTGATGCATAGGCTATTACTCTACCATCTTGCATAAGAACAGCCCCTATACCTGACCCACATGCATCAGTGTACACTACCAGATTATCATTGCCTTCTGGGATTTTCAGCACTGGAGCTTCCATCAGTGCTTTCTTCAATTGGTTGTATGCCCCTTTACACTTCTCAGTCCATAAGAAAGGTTGGTCTTTCCTTGTTAGCTTAGTTAATGGGGTTGCTATTTTAGCAAAGTCTTTTATAAATCTTCTGTAGTATCCAGCCATGCCCATGAATGATCTTATCCCAGTAACATTGCTTGGTCTCTTCCATGCTTGCACTGCCATGACCTTACTAGGATCTACTGAAATTCCTTCTTGAGAAATTATATGGCCTAAGAATTTTATTTCATTCTTCCAGAAGGAACATTTTGCAAACTTGGCTTTAAGGCCTTGTTGCCTTAGTCTACTTAGTACCATGTGCAAATGTTTCTCATGTTCACTGGCTGACTTAGAATATATTAATATATCATCAATGAAAATCAGTACAAATTTATCTAAATAGTCTCTAAAAATCCTATTCATTAAATCCACAAAATAGGATGGTGCATTGGTCAAACCAAATGGAATTACTAAGTATTCATACAAGCCATACCTGGTGTTGAAAGCTGTATACTTAATACTTTCTTCTTCCACTTTCATTTGATGGAAGCCAGATGCTAAGTCAAGTCTGGAAAATACCCTAGCACCATTTAATTGATCAAAAAGATCATCAATTCTAGGTAGAGGGTATTTGTTTTTGATGGTGACTGAATTTAGTTCCCTATAGTCTATGCACATTCTCAAGGAACCATCATGCTTTTTAACAAATACTACTGGTGATCCCCAGTTTGAACTACTAGGCCTAATGAAGCCTTTTTGCTCTAATTCTTCAATTTACTTCTTCAACTCAATTAGTTCTTTAGGACCCATCCTATTTGGCTTCTTAATGACAAGGCTTGTCCCCGGTTTAAGTCTTATTTGAAATTCTACTGATCTATTATGGGGGATGCCATTCACTTCACCAAACACATCAGTGTATTGGTTAACTATGGGTATCTTTCCTAGGCTTGGTTCAACTTCACCATTTTTCAAGTTGAACATCCTGCCCAGAGCCCTAGCTTTTGTTACCTCAAACATGACCAAAATTCTTTTGCCATCATGGAGTTGTAGTGAGATTGTAGAATTTTCTAAATTAATAATAGCATGAAATCTTTTTAACCAATCCATCCCTAGTATGATATCCAACTTAGGGTAATTTAGCACATATAATTCTGAAATAAAGATGTGACCACCCACACATATTTCTACTTGCATGCATTTCATGTTAGTAATACAGGAACTTCCTATGGGACTATCAATATGCAATGGTTTATCAACAAGAATACATATCAATCCCAGTTTCTGAACTATGTCATAAGAAATAAAAGAGTGGGTAGCTCCTGTGTCATAAACAACTGATATGGGTATGCTTTTAATAAATAATATACCTTCCACTTGGCTAGGTGCCTCCATTGCCCTGCCTTTCCCCTCAAGTACAGCCACCCTTGCCATTTCTGGACACTGCCTTTTCATATGTCCCTCTTTACCACAGTTGTAGCACCTAAGAATAGTTGACTTGGGTGCTTGGCATTTGGTCTTTATATGGCCTTCCTTTCCACAGTTGTAACAGATCACTTTAGGTTTCTTACTGTCAGAGCTTGCCACCTTACCTCCTTCTTTTTTCATTGCCTCTCCCTTCTTCTTCTCATATGGGTGTGCTCTATTCTTCCCTTTCTTGTTATTTCTGAAATTCTTAAATTTTTCCCTGGCATTATCATGCTGCTCAAATGATAATGTCAAGTCCATAACTTGACTAAAGGTTCTGTCTTTGTAGGGTAACATGGCTCTACTCAATCCAGCATTCAACCCCTGAATGTATCTTGCATTCCTTGAAACTTCATCTGGGATTAATACTGCTCCATACTTGGATAACCCTTCAAATTTTTGAGTGTATTCAGTGACACTCATAGATCCTTGTCTAAGTTTTATAAACTCCTCAAGTAATGAGGCTTTTGCTGATGCCGGGACAAATCTGGCTTCTAACATTTCTTTGAATTGATTCCATGTGATCTCTTGCTCTTGCCTACCTGCAATGATCACTTCCCACCAATCCAAAGCAAGGCCTTTCAGTTGTCTTGAAGCTATTTGCCTTCTTCTCTGGTCATTAACCTGCATATCTGCAAAGATCCTCTCCACTATTCTTAGCCATGTCTGGACACCCATGACATTTTCTGTGCCATCAAAGCTACTGCCTCCTAAATGTGTATATGTTTTAAGCAATTTGGACAGCTCCTCATGAGGATTATCTACTCTAGGTGCCATCCCATCCCTTAATACTCTAACAAAATCTTGCATGTTAATAATTGGGGGATCAGTGGCCATTCCAGTTGCTTGTTCAACATGATTGTCCTCCCTTTCTCCAACAGCCTGGGAATTGCTCCTAACTGTTCTGGGCCTCTATTGAACATTTCTAGTATGGTTAGTTCTAATTCCTATTCACTACTTCACTTTTAAACTAGTAGTGAACTCATTCATACATAATAAATAAAACAACCAATGCAAACAGTACAAACAATGCACACAGATTCAACCAAGTATTTGTATTGGCTATGTATTTAATAACACAGCTCTGATACCAACTGAGGCAACCCTACCCTTAGTTGTCATTTGTTTTGAATGACTCAATTTAGTTTAAAACTAAATTCAGGGTTGCACTCTTTCACAAACCAACTATATTTTTTTTGTATATATTTTCCTATGTGTTTCCCAAGATCCACTTGATCAATATAGAAATATTGATATATTACTTTATAAAACTATTTTTGTGCTCATTTTAATTCTAATATCAGAGTATTTCTGTAATGGGGTATCTCAGTCTATATAAAGTAAGGTAATAGTAGTAAGACTGAGGTTAAATCTCTGTTTAATTCTTTTTAACCAATTCCCATTTATTTTTCCTACATTTAACATTTGTGTATTTGATATAACATGTGAACTAACTTAAAATTTGCAAGGTTTGCCTTTTTAAACAGATGAGTTATGAGTTGTGCATGCTTCTGTGCACCTGTGTGCACACAGCCATGTACATCTGTTCTCTGCCTACCTTAGTCTTCAGTTAGACTAATTTGTTTTAGTGAGTTCCCTAAACTAATTGATCATAATATACTAGTTTCATTCATTCATAAAATCATCAAACACATTTTAATTTGGGTTATTCCTTGTCTCATAAAATTTTGCTTCAATTCATATGTAAGTGGATTCTAATTTTTAAAACAGTCTGATGTGCATATTCTCACTATTGGTTTAAATGGGTATAAGCTTCAGGTCTATGATTACTTTACTGTTAAATTCCTGGAAATTTGCATGCTCATAAATTATAATGTAAAGCTAAACACATCTATCTTTTCCACTGAATATAGTTTCAACTCATGATACTTTTCTTTTTCTAGTAATGGTTCCATCACATAATAATCCCTAAAATCATTCATTACATAATAATCAAGCTCAGTATACTGCAAACATTAATTACATATAAGTCTTTAAAATAAAACATAAGGGACATTCTTCAACAAAAGCCATATTTCAGTTGTTAGCAATTTCTTCCTAGCATCACATTTCTGCTCTTTTACTTAGCTTCTTCATTACCTGCAGGCACCCCATGATCTGCCCCACCATGTAAGTGAAGCACCCATTTGATGCAAGCAACAAACAGGTCAGACTAAAGTCTGGTATGAGTAAATTCAATTGACAATACATAAGATTTATGGAGCTAATTCCATATCACCTTTGTTTCAGAAGTTAAATGTTTTACTCAGATTATTAAACCACTATATCATGTTCACATTTTTAAGTATCCTTACAGTGAAATGAGGGAACTGCTAAATACAAGTATATGTGCTCAGATTAAATTCTTAACAGAAATCTTTATTCTAAAAATTCATAGTAGCCATCATGCAAAACACACAGGCATTCCCAAACATGAACAAGCAACATCCATATCATTAAGCTAAAGTGCCAATATGAGACTGCATATCAAGACTCCCATATACTTTCAGCATTTATACATTTTGCATGTATATTCACTTCATGTTATTCGGTTCAAAAGGATCCAGTATCACATTTTATGGTTGCATTGGTGCACACTGCCTGGAACTACTTCTTACTTTCCAGTACACTATAAGCTTTTGGACATGATCATGCCATGTGCAAACTCACACCCCAACCTTGGTGCAAGCCAACCACTATGCCATACCCACTTCCCTCTTACCCAACCTGATAGAGGTGACCCATGTCCTTAGTTTAATTACTAAGTTCTCTCACACATCCCCATATTTTCTATGTAGATTTATGCCCAACACTGTTTTATCCCCAATCACTACCTACTAATAATTTCTATACATCCATCAAAACTCATTCACTTATACATATATATTCAACAATCACTTATACTTTAAAAATCAGTTCAAGTTGGTTTTATTTTAGAGATATAACTTGGTTAAAACATAGCCTAGAGCCTATACCAAGTGAAGTGCTACTCTGGTTCTCCTTATAGTCCACCCACATATCAAAGTGTATTTTCTTATTACTTCAATCTTATTTCCAGAGAACATCAAATGATAAATTAGGATTCAGCACATGGAAATTCCATTGCATCCTAACCATCTTTTCAGTTGCAAGACATAAGCCAGAGGACCACTTCCTCTTACTGCCTTGCACCTTACTTTTTTTTATAAATTTATGCTGATCCTAAAACATTTCCTAGGTACACAAACATCTAAATTATCATCAATTTATCCTTAAATATATCATGTATGAACAATCAATCATAGGTTAAATGACAACCAAGGAAAACAAGACACATATCTTCAGAAACAACAGAAGAGAATTAGACTAAAAAAAATGCAAACAAAACTTTTAAACAGAATTAAAATAAATTAAAGATCAAATGGCTGCCTTCCATAGGTCTTAATGCCTTGCCAAGTGAGGGTTTACTCACCATGGTTCTTCTTCCTAAGCCTTGATTTAAGTCTGCCATTGACCTCCTAATTGCTGCCTGTCTTCTCTTTCTTTTCTATGTTTTGTTTTCTGGTTTTTCTCATGTGCACCCGTAGGAGGTGATGAGGTATATAGTGGAGTTATTAGGGTTTTAAGGTTAGTTAAGTAATTTATTTTCATCAGAAATCCCATCATTATTTCTGATCTCACCCAACAGCTCACCCTCTCCACTTTCCTTCCTTACCATTTTTCCCTTTTTCCTTGTCTTAACTATTTTTGGCAATTTTCTTTACACACTTTATGCATGATTCTGGCTTGGCATTTTCTGGTTTTAATTATGCATAAAACTTATGTGTCTAACCAAATGTGTGTGTTAATTAGTTATTATATTTTCTACCCATGCATGCTGCCATGTTTATTATATATATATATATATATTAGTTTATTTAAATTAGGACTAAGACTGCCTAGGCCATTTATACATTATAATTGGGTTAATGTAGCTATACTAATAGGTCATGCAATTTTTCCTTGCTCGGGTAGTATACTAGAATAGTGTGCACGTGCACAAAGACATGCATACCTATCTACACACCATTGTTTTTCAGAGAAAAGAAAAAATTTTGTTTTTCAACTAACTAACTTTCTTTTGCAAAGTATGTAACCTATATATATATAAATATACTTAAATTATGGGCTGTCACAAGGATCATAGAATATAATTTAATTGCTGTAATATGAATTGAAATTACCAATTTAATGATGTCTTTGAATCCACGTTGAAGCAATGACTTCCCTTTCTTTTACTGTTCTTAATTCGTCAGATTACAAGTCCGGAATCACCGACCTCTAACTATCGAATAGTATTATTTTAATTTGAAATATATTTGAGAATTTTGAAGTGGATTGAGAGCTATGTTTTAATCAGCAATGTAGAAGGTAATGGCGGCCAATTTTTTTTTTTATTTTAGACACACACACACACACACACACACACATATATATATATATAAGGTTGTATTAGAGAGAAACGAGGAAAACCTTTTTACCCATTCTCACTAGATCTCAACCCATTATCTCCGAGCCAATTCCCTATGTCTTAGCGTCCCTAGACCTTCCTAAAACCAAAATTTTGCAGCCCTAATGATGGGCCTTAAACCCATCTAAGCCCAAGCCAAAATATTATGCAATTAAATCTAATTTAATCGCTTGTCGATATTGTATATCGATCGATATATTTACAACTGTTATAAATGTATATAACATTATTTATTTCTCAAATCATATTCAAATTTTATAATTAATATTTCATAAATATTAATTAATTTAATTAATTTATAATAATTATAAACTAATTAAATCGTTCGGTCTTAAGGGAATTCATCATTTCGGCTGTGCAACTCTTGGGTGTAAATTGGTCAGCGATTAACATCGAACTATTCTAATGTTAACGTTCACACGTCACTTAGCAGGTGTTGTGACATTATGGCCAAATTTATCGTTACTCGTTTTCGGTAAAAATTCAATTTTAGTTTAATAAGCGTTACCCGGTTGTGACATTTGTTTACACCAATTCTCTTCGTCAAAACAATATCACTTTGGACTTATGGAATTTGGTAATGGTCAAAATTCCAACCTCATCCACATTCAACTTTATAGTCCAAATACAAAGTCCTTGGTTCAAAAATAACAATTATTATTAACCGAAATGCTCTGGCCAGAGACTTTAACTATGAGTTGACTTGAGTTGACTGTGATACTAACCGCATATAACCGAGGAGACGAATCCTCCCTTGAACAGTGCTTCACTTCCAATACTTCCACTCGACCCAACTATAGTCACTCGATGGATGCCATGCCATGATTTGGCCATAATCAAAGCGGAGCTTTCATATTGAAGATCCACAGTATTATCAAGTCAAGAGAACTGTGTAAATTAGTCACATCGATATTTTATGTTTGACCTTATTTATATTAACCAACAGAAAACTATTGAGTGGGTCGTTCCATAGTTATTCAGTAACTATTAGTACGTAACCCTAGGTGCCCCCAGTAGTCATGAGTAATACACTGTCCAACATTTGGAGAGCGTTACGTACTCCAGTCTCAACGGATACATCGATATCCAGTCTTGATGCATCTTGACTAGGAACATTTAAAATGGTATATTTGTTTCATTGTGATAAATTACTCACGGTTAAAACACTTTGTAACTACTATCACCAAATATACCATTTATGGATTTTTCTATTGAATATACTTTTAATTAAGTTAATTAATTAATATAATCACATTATATCAAGTATATAATAGGAAGAAAATCCTTTTATTTCGAACAAGATCGGTCAACGAGTTAGATATATGTAACAAATTACATAATTGCCCCTAGGGCATACCCCTGACTCTATCAATCTCCAACTTGCACTTGGGGCCAATTATGGAATCTAATTCCAACTTCTTCGATCAGTTTTCTCAAAACCAATTAGGTCAGTCCCTTAGTGAATGGGTATGCTATTATGTTTTAATCATCTACTTTGTAGATTAACTCTCTCTGACAGTGATAAACTGCCTTTATCATGTAGAACGATTCGAAGTATGTCTTTCGACTTCTAGTGAGCTTTAAGTTCTACCAATGCCAATTTCATGACATTGTTATCTTATAACAATATTATGGGATTCTCAACCTTTGGAATCACCTTTGGCTCAATTATAAATTTATGCATTTATATCTATATACATTGGTTTATTGTAGCGCTATTCAAGTTAATGTTCTCAACATTTCATTGAATCGACCACAATCACTTTTATTTTGAAACATTTTCAAATTAAAGATTAACTTGAATTTTATCATTGACATGTTATACTTAATATCACTTATAAAAGTTTGTGTCCAAACATTCCATCATAACAAGTTCGTTGTTTCTATAAACAATTGTGACGCCCAACCTCTATACCCGCGCTAGCCAAGAACACTACGGTGTAGTGCTGTCATCTAGCACGGAGAATAAGGCTGTTGAGGAGCGACCATCTATGTAATGGCTTTGTGCAAGCACCGATATGTCAGATAATAAAACATTGCATTTCATTTTTAGAGGAAACCCGACATACCGATACAAACTCAAAGCTACTACACAGTGGCTATAATAGTTTAGGACAATAGATATAAAAATAACACAGATAACATAAATGCGGAATACAGATGGAACGAAAAGTCTCATATATATAATAACTGATATCAGTTACAATACATTTGACACAATACAAATGATACAACTACAACTGTCGACTCAAGAAGTTATATATACAAGTACATTATCGACTAATATACATGAATACATTATCATCTTAAAACAGACACACTGACTACTACAACAAGACGAAGACCACTTCAAATGATATAAAAAGTCTTCATAGCTCTAGCAGCAACCCAAAGCTAAAAATCTACAACCTGTAAATACTCGGTCTGACCCGAGTATTAAATTCAAAAGAAAATAATACCCGGGTCAGTCTAATTCAAACTCAGTTATTAATGCACAGGAGCAATAATAATCAATATCGAATAGACGTCAGTCACAATAATTCCCGTCTATCCGACTCTTTAAACAAAGAAATCGGATGACGGTCGATATAACACTTAATAGTGTTAAACAAAAATCAGCAGATTTAAATCATCAACAGAGATAAATAAACAATTTATCAAATCGACTAAATCAATTCAAAACTGTCAATTCTGGGTGGCTGCAGTGCACGCACACGTGCACTGCCTCGCCACCACCGAATATAAAGTCACCACCACAATGAAACTGCAGTGGCAAACAGATATAAGGACAAAGGCAGGCTGCAACTAAACTGTAGAAAAGTCATCAACAGTTCAAGCATATACAGCAATAGAGACGAATTCGAGTACATCATGAAGCAGAACCCAGTGCAGTTCAACTGAGATGGACAACTCGAGAATAAACATGTACAAATGAACGAGTGATCAATATGGCAACACAGATGTGCAAATGAAGAAGTCTCGAACTCAAGACAATATGGAAGGCAAAAATACAGAACCAACAAACAAGATCATGACAGATTAGTAAAGAGCAATAACAAGAGAGGCGAGTGCTGCACTGATAAATGAAGTGCAGCCACAAACGCATAGGTTCAAAGACACATGCACATAAGTCAGAGTAACATAAACAACATGTAGTGGTATATAAGTAGGAACCAAGTGAAGAAACTGCAGTGTCAAGTATGCATGAAACTGGATGGAGCAAACTCAACAGGAAATGTATATGAACATAAAGTAGTTCAATACTATTACACCTAACAGATGTAACATGAAGTGCCATTATAATATTCAAGCTACAGATCAAAAACATAAGGACAAAAGTGAGTACTCATAGGGAATGCAAAGTCAACCCAAAAACATATACAATGACCTGATCAAAGATGTGGACTCTAATGCAACAATAATCGGCAGTATACAAGTGCAGACCACCCAAAATACTAACCAGTTCAAAAATGCAAACTAACGGCTCATACTATAGACATAGGTCAAAGGTCAACTGCATGAACCACAATAATATGCAAACTCAGGCTTACAGAGGTGCAGACGACCAAACAGCAACATGAATCAAACAGGGCATCAAGTATGTCAAAGTCCGGTACAAGTTACAATGTCAACAAAGTACACAGGTGAAGCCAACTGACTCGAATGACTCAAGTGATACAAGGACAATGCTCAATGCACATCAATACAAAACTCAACAATGCCAACATGATCAAGTTCAAAGCAATCAGGTCTCAAAAAAGTTCAAATGCAAAACTGGTCAAGTAAATAACAATGCACAGTTCAAAATGGTTGAGCAAAAATCAGGTGATGTTCAGAATCAAATAAAGTCACAGGGGAGTTCAATATCGTTGTCAAAACTGAGTATTTTAAAACCGAAGTCAGGTGATGATAAATGATCAAAGCCGAGTTTTAAAAACCAAGTCAATTCTGTGGTAATCAAATACAAGACCAAGTCGAAAGCTCAATACAATTCTCAAATGACTGGCATTAAAAAGGAAGAAGAACAAATGAATTCAACAGCAAAATGTCGACCAACCAGACCTCACGAAATCGAACACAGGTGGCCATAGTCAAACCAGAAAATCGAACTGGGGTGAGCAAGTCACAAAAATCAAACAGTGAAGGCGAAGCCAAGCTAACCACTAACAGAAACGAACGAAAATCACAAAGTTCGAGTGAATTAGATGTGAGCAACTCACCTTGTCGCCGAATATAGAAGAAGCCGAGCAACCGAGGGAAGACGAACGAAGTTAAGCCCTAGTTCCAGTTTCGATGCAAACAGTCGAGATCGCAAGCAAATAAGCTACAGCGAAGCCGAAGCCAGAGTCACCACAAAGGAGCTTCTTCTACGAGCAAGCACGAAGAGTGGAAACTTCGATCGAGACAGGCAACATCGAAAACATTCAACAACGATCGAAACACTCGCGTGCTTCGAATTACAAAGCCCAAAGATCAGAGCAATCGAAAGCCCCAATTTTCCAGATCGAAGGAAGAGCAATCGCGGCTGCCATTTTTTTCATTCTCTCGTTTGGTTTAGTTTTAGGGTTACGAAATGGAAGAATGAAAGAGAGGGGATCGGGTTTGCCCCTGATATCATCTCGGCAAAGCCAAGAAACATGGGCCAAGATTCAAATTGTAAAGCCCGGTCGACATTTTTATTAAAGAATTTTAAATACGATTTAAAACTCAATATCAATTGTCAACTAGATTAAATCGTCATTTTGTCGATAATTAAAATTTACAAAAACTTGGGTTGTTACAGACTTCCCTCCTTAAAGAAATTGCGTCCTCGCAATCATAAGGAATAAATGGACAAAAGGTAACAACCATAAGAGCATGGCAATGACAAGTGCATAAGCAAAGCAAATGTCAGCAGGGGAAGTATTAGATATGAAATCAAAAGGTTCGACTGATTCAAATCAAAAGAATCAACATCGTGGGGATCAAGGAATCAAAATCAGACGACTGTCTAAAGCAAGAATCAATCGAGTTCCAGTATTTAAAAGAAAAGGAAAACAGAGCAGAATTCACATACTGAGCACGAATTGAATGTGAGTAAATCAGATTACTCACCTGAATTGCCAGAGAAAAAGACGAAGCTCAAATCTCAAATCGCGCCTATTCAATCGCCAAAATCGATAATCGAATTTTCAAATCGTAAATATTTACTTATCAAAATGACAATTAGAATCTCAAATATCGAATTATCACAAGCGATAATCAGAAATCACAAATATTCGATTAATCAAATCGAAAAAATATTTAATTATCTCAAACGATAATTAAATCGGAAAATATTTAATTATCACAAATGATAATCAAATTTCACAAATATCTGATTATCAAAAACGATAATCAGAAACACAAATATTCGATTAATCAAATCGAAAAAAAAATATTTAATTATCTCAAACGATAATTAAATCAAAAAATATTTAATTATCACAAATGATAATCAAATTTCACAAATATCTGATTATCAAAAACGATAATCAGAAACACAAATATTCGATTAATCAAATCGAAAAAAAAATATTTAATTATCTCAAACGATAATTAAATCGGAAAATATTTAATTATCACAAATGATAATCAAATTTCACAAATATCTGATTATCAAAAACGATAATCAGAAACACAAATATTCGATTAATCAAATCGAAAAAAATATTTAATTATCTCAAACGATAATTAAATCGGAAAATATTTAATTATCACAAATGATAATCAAATTTCACAAATATCTGATTATCAAAAACGATAATCAGAAACACAAATATTCGATTAATCAAATCGAAAAATATTTAATTATCTCAAACGATAATCAAATTTCACAAATATCTGATTATCAAAAACGATAATCAGAAACACAAACATTCGATTAATCAAATCGAAAAATATTTAATTATCTCAAATGATAATCAAATTTCACAAATATCTGATTATCAAAAACGATAATCAGAAACACAAACATTCGATTAATCAAATCGAAAAATATTTAATTATCTCAAATGATAATCAAATTTCACAAATATCTGATTATCAAAAACGATAATCAGAAACACAAACATTCGATTAATCAAATCGAAAAATATTTAATTATCTCAAATGATAATCAAATTTCACAAATATCTGATTATCAAAAACGATAATCAGAAACACAAATATCCGATTATCAAACACGATAATCAGAAGTCATAAATATTCAATTAACGAGTCCGGAATTAACCGAAGTAGTAAAAGTATGGTTCCATACTCCTTACTTTTGCTAAATCGTTTAAATCTCTTTATCGTTTCCTTGAAAGTGCAGAATTGTGTGTTTTAAAAATAACATTTCACATCCTCAAACGGACAAGTCCGGAATTAAGCGAACCAGTAAAAGTAAGGGGTCATAGTCCTCGATTTTGCTGAAACGTTTAAATCGCTTCCTCATTCTATTGAAAATGCAAACTGTAAAAATTTTGAAAACAATTTTAATTTATATTTTGAAACAACTTTTAAAAATAAGAATTTTGAAAATACGTGATTAAATTAGCAATATCAGTATTGCGGGAGAACCGCTTGTAAATCCATTTCAAAATTGACGGTTACTGAAGTTAACACGTCAAAATCTCATCAAAATAACTGGCATCGAAATATAATACCAAATGAATTTTTATTCATCAAAAATGTCACAAGAATCTTCTCAAAGATAGAAAGGGATATCATACCCTAAACTTGTATTCATAACAAGTCAATAACACATGAATTCACCAATGCACAAAAATTGATAAACATATCAATAGAAATCACGAAAATTGGTGAAGCACAAAATTCCAGAAATCATCACAAGAAATCCAGAAAACACATAAATAAGGGGGGAGGCCTAACACATGAATGGGAGCATGAAAACTCACCTACGCGTAAAACACATGACGAGAAGCTACCTCATGGAAGCTATCCATTAAATTTTCACACAGGAATGGCCCGAAGACCGTAGGGTGCTACCCTACATATGTGATGGCGAAACATCACATAAACGGGGTATAGTCTCCCACGCAGACAAAGAGACTTCGCACAATCGCTAGTCTAAATTATAAAAAGAGGGAAAAGGCCTAACACATGAATGGGAGCATGAAAACTCACCTACACGTAAACACATGACGAGAAGCTATCTCATGGAAGCTATCCATTAAATTTTCACACAGGAATGGCCCGAAGACCGTACGGTGCTACCCTAGATATGTGATGGCGAAACATCACATAAACGGGGTATAGTCTCCCACGCAGACAAAGAGACATCGCTCAATCGCTAGTCTAAATCACAAAAATGATCGTCATGATCATAAGGAAGTGTCAATCACACCAAGCTAGTAAATATATGAGTTTAGCTTCATGTCCCATAACCACTTGCTTAACTTAAATATTTACGAACAAGCTGTAAATTTTCACTAGAAAATTGTCACAAAAAGGGTTCAATCGAACAAGTCTAGGAGTTAACCGACGAAGTAAACGCAAGCGTTTCATACCACTTGTTTTACTAGGCCGTTTAATTCAATTTCTCATACGAGTGAAATAAAGGCTTGTATATACTAATAGATTGGAAAATGATTTAGGAAAAGAGCTTTGTAGTAAAATAGTTTTGAAATCGTTTGGAGAAAAGGATTTTAATATTTACTACTAGTATAGAAAACCTTTATATTTTTAAAGTGACAAATCATAAAAATGATTGTAGAAACAATCAATCACAAGAATTCACATACGAAGATGTGAATGGAATCCCAAGAAATCGATACTGAATCCATCAGAAAGTATGTTCACAAAAATCCCGAAGAAAATGTCATCAAAGTTGCTAATAAATGATAGCAACAAATCGGGGAAATGATCAAGAATCGATTAAATTAGGAAACAAATCAATTCACTTAAAATTCACATTCGAAGACGTGAATGAAATCCAAAGAATTCGATTCCAAATTTATTAAAATAGGAATACCCAAAAATTCCAGAAATAGAAGTTATCAAAATCGACAAAGGTGATAACAACTAATTAGAAAAGAAGAATCGATTATCAACTGGAAAAACAAAGCAAAACGAGCAGAAATGCATAAATGACTTCAACAAAAGTAAGAATCAAGTCAATGTCGAAGTCAACAATTAATGGTCACTGTCAAGTACAAAATGAATCAATATCATCAAGGAATCCAACGGCAAACAAAATCAGAGTCTTGAAAATCAAGAAATTGGCAATTTCTCAAAAACAAAGTGACCGAAGTCGAATGGAATTCAAGATGAGGAAAACACAAATATCAAGTTCAAAATCGCTGAGATTCAAACTAGATGTGAATGAGAAATCAAAATCACTCAATTTGCAACTGGTCCAGCTATTATTCATCACAGTGTAACAGGTACACAATGACACTCATAGCATAGAACAAAAGTGGAACAAAGTCCAAAAGTCAGAATGGCTTTAGTTTGCCAAATTAAAACAAAATCAACATCGGCTAAATCAATTCAAAGCCGAAAACACAAGAATAAACGTTAGGAATTCATACATAACAGTCAAAAATAATCATATGTAAAGATGAGAGATAAAACATCGACAAATAGTTGTAACACCTGTTCCATCTAAGTTATGTTTTATAATTGTCCTAAACCCCAGGCTCTGATACCAAGCTGTGACGCCCCACCTCTATACCCACGCTAGCCAAGAACACTACGGTGTAGTGCTGTCAACTAGCACGGAGAATAAGGCTGTTGAGGAGCGACCATCTATGTAATTGCTTTGTGCGAGCACCGATATGTCAGATAATAAAACATTGCATTTCATTTTTAGAGGAAACCCGACATACCGATACAAACTCAAAGCTACTACACAGTGGCTATAATAGTTTAGGACAATAGATATAAAAATAACACAGATAACATAAATGCGGAATACAGATGGAACGAAAAGTCTCATATATATAATAACTGATATCAGTTACAATACATTTGACACAATACAAATGATACAACTACAACTGTCGACTCAAGAAGTTATATATACAAGTACATTATCGACTAATATACATGAATACATTATCATCTTAAAACAGACACACTGACTACTACAACAAGACGAAGACCACTTCAAATGATATAAAAAGTCTTCATAGCTTTAGCAGCAACCCAAAGCTAAAAATCTACAACCTGTAAATACTCGGTCTGACCCGAGTATTAAATTCAAAAGAAAATAATACCCGGGTCAGTCTAATTCAAACTCAGTTATTAATGCACAGGAGCAATAATAATCAATATCGAATAGACGTCAGTCACAATAATTCCCGTCTATCCGACTCTTTAAACAAAGAAATCGGATGACGGTCGATATAACACTTAATAGTGTTAAACAAAAATCAGCAGATTTAAATCATCAACAGAGATAAATAAACAATTTATCAAATCGACTAAATCAATTCAAAACTGTCAATTCTGGGTGGCTGCAGTGCACGCACGCGTGCACTGCCTCGCCACCACCGAATATAAAGTCACCACCACAATGAAACTGCAGTGGCAAACAGATATAAGGACAAAGGCAGGCTGCAACTAAACTGCAGAAAAGTCATCAACAGTTCAAGCATATACAGCAATAGAGACGAATTCGAGTACATCATGAAGCAGAACCAAGTGCAGTTCAACTGAGATGGACAACTCGAGAATAAACATGTACAAATGAACGAGTGATCAATATGGCAACACAGATGTGCAAATGAAGAAGTCTCGAACTCAAGACAATATGGAAGGCAAAAATACAGAACCAACAAACAAAATCATGACAGATTAGTAAAGAGCAATAACAAGAGAGGCGAGTGCTGCACTGATAAATGAAGTGCAGCCACAAACGCATAGGTTCAAAGACACATGCACATAAGTCAGAGTAACATAAACAACATGTAGTGGTATATAAGTAGGAACCAAGTGAAGAAAATGCAGTGTCAAGTATGCATGAAACTGGATGGAGCAAACTCAACAGGAAATGTATATGAACATAAAGTAGTTCAATACTATTACACCTAACAGATGTAACATGAAGTGCCATTATAATATTCAAGCTACAGATCAAAAACAT
The DNA here is from genome assembly GCA_030737815.1 of Allium fistulosum. NCBI lineage: Eukaryota > Viridiplantae > Streptophyta > Magnoliopsida > Asparagales > Amaryllidaceae > Allium > Allium fistulosum. The sequence continues at coordinate 634,399,330 of CM060907.1, read as the reverse complement.
AAGGACCAAAGTGAGTACTCATAGGGAATGCAAAGTCAACCCAAAAACATATACAATGACCTGATCAAAGATGTGGACTCTAATGCAACAATAATCGGCAGTATACAAGTGCAGACCACCCAAAATACTAACCAGTTCAAAAATGCAAACTAACGGCTCATACTATAGACATAGGTCAAAGGTCAACTGCATGAACCACAATAATATGCAAACTCAGGCTTACAGAGGTGCAGACGACCAAACAGCAACATGAATCAAACAGGGCATCAAGTATGTCAAAGTCCGGTACAAGTTACAATGTCAACAAAGTACACATGTGAAGCCAACTAACTCGAATGACTCAAGTGATACAAGGACAATGCTCAATGCACATCAATACAAAACTCAACAATGCCAACATGATCAAGTTCAAAGCAATCAGGTCTCAAACAAGTTCAAATGCAAAACTGGTCAAGTAAATAACAATGCACAGTTCAAAATGGTTGAGCAAAAATCAGGTGATGTTCAGAATCAAATAAAGTCACAGGGGAGTTCAATATCGTTGTCAAAACTGAGTATTTTAAAACCGAAGTCAGGTGATGATAAATGATCAAAGCCGAGTTTTAAAAACCAAGTCAATTCCGTGGTAATCAAATACAAGACCAAGTCGAAAGCTCAATACAATTCTCAAATGACTGGCATTAAAAAGGAAGAAGAACAAATGAATTCAACAGCAAAATGTCGACCAACCAGACCTCACGAAATCGAACACAGGTGGCCATAGTCAAACCAGAAAATCGAACTGGGGTGAGCAAGTCACAAAAATCAAACAGTGAAGGCGAAGCCAAGCTAACCACTAACAGAAACGAATGAAAATCACAAAGTTCGAGTGAATTAGATGTGAGCAACTCACCTTGTCGCCGAATATAGAAGAAGCCGAGCAACCGAGGGAAGACGAACGAAGTAAAGCCCTAGTTCCAGTTTCGATGCAAACAGTCGAGATCGCAAGCAAATAAGCTACAGCGAAGCCGAAGCCAGAGTCACCACAAAGGAGCTTCTTCTACGAGCAAGCATGAAGAGTGGAAACTTCGATCGAGACAGGCAACATCAAAAACATTCAACAACGATCGAAACACTCGCGTGCTTCGAATTACAAAGCCCAAAGATCAGAGCAATCGAAAGCCCCAATTTTCCAGATCGAAGGAAGAGCAATCGCGGCTGCCATTTTTTTCATTCTCTCGTTTGGTTTAGTTTTAGGGTTACGAAATGGAAGAATGAAAGAGAGGGGATCGGGTTTGCCCCTGATATCATCTCGGAAAAGCCAAGAAACATGGGCCAAGATTCAAATTGTAAAGCCCGGTCGACATTTTTATTAAAGAATTTTAAATACGATTTAAAACTCAATATCAATTGTCAACTAGATTAAATCGTCATTTTGTAGATAATTAAAATTTACAAAAACTTGGGTTGTTACAACAATTCTCTAGTATTTCATAAATACGTAAGAACACCTCACACAACCATTTAGTGATATCAATTTGGATTTTATATTTTCTCCATGTATAAATACATAAACAAAACACAATATCATATACAACATTATCTGTATGATAATTCCAATGCATAAGGAATCCAACTTACATGTTCTTTTTTTTAATAGGGTGCTCATGTATATCGTTTTGGGACAATCCCTATATCTTTTATACTCACCATAAAATACATCATTTACAATCCAAAATTGAGTATTAAAACAACTAAAGTTGATTTTAATACAAGCATATTGTTAAAATCAACAACGTGTTGTTTACTTATAGTTTAGAAATATCCATGTACCTTTTAACGTTCTTTCTTATGAACACACGCTTCCTCTGCACTTTGATTGAAAATCAAACTACTTGATTTTTCTATCAAAATACTTATTCAATCTTGATGCTTATAAAATGATACATGCGTATCGTTTCTTAGATCATATCCAAAGACTCACAAACCCAATATCGCTTCCACTGACTTCAAGGCATTTTTGGTTAATATGTGTAAACGGCTTACTCTAAATCATTATTTAGAATTTTTCGTTTCAATACATAAGTACCAAACACTAAGTCTTATCGAGCGATAATTTTGTGAGTAAATCTGAATTAACTTGAGCATGTTGAATACCGAATCTGTTATGCTAGTTTCAGCAATTGAAATTTGTGATATTATTCTTATCAACATTGCTCATTTAATTCCTACCACATTAGTCTTTACAATAGACACAATCTCGGCCGATGGATCACATCTCTTTGGTTACGACCACCAAAATAATATTTTGATAGCGTACTTGGAATTCTTTCAGATTTGCGCATCATACCATATAGAGTCAACAATCTTAATGGTTTAATTGAACAATCGAGGGTAATGTATATTTTCAACATTAATAAGAAACTCATAGTTTATCTTCGATGTACGAGAATACTTATTAGACATTCTAATGCTATGTGTTAATTTAGGTTAGTTAATTTCACTTCATCTCATATAATCAGTTCTATCTTTGGATCGGATCCAATTCCATTTAACTACCAAAAATTTCTCAAAGAAATTCCTTCACAGTGAAGTTGATATATCTTGAAACAACAATTGTTTCTTAGTGCAAATAGAATAGGGATTCATAAACGCTTTATGAACCTTTTTATTTATAAAACTGATTTTAGTTTACAAAAATTATGTTTAAAACATAAATATGTCATTTGATGACAGAACTTTCCAAAAAACTTTTTTGGAGATTCATACAACATCCCTCATGAACAATTATTACGTGCAATCTTTCGACTCGCACAACCTGCCAACTCCTTGGCCTAGAATATGTTGAGATTTCTTACAAACCCTTATCTTGTATGATTTTGTAAACTGTTGTTTAGATGAAATAATATCAACTTTGTGTACTACTCTTAAGTACATGACCTTATAGAAAGAAACTAACTCAACTTCACTCACTATTAATCGTAAATTGTCCAACAATGTCTGATTACTCCTTATCGATGCATTATTATGTATCACATGGAGGAGTGACTTATGAGATTGAATCTATATTCATTTTTAGGTACATTTGGAACTCTTTCCAATATACTCACTTATTTGACCAAATCAAATCATTTTATTCTATTGCATGTTATTTTATTTACTTTTCTTTTATATTCTATGATTTCATCATAAACTTACTACATGTGTATCTAATACACATGTTCATGCTGGTAATAAATCATCGATGTATATAACAAAGTATGTGGAACCCTTTTGGTATTAATAGACTTGTGATTGCATACATCAATATGTATTAATTCAAAGAGTTCATCAACTCTTATGATGCTCTCACTGAATGGGTACATAGCCATTAATTGTTTGAGATATAATTAACCTGTATCATATGATTCATAATCATATAGTAAAATTATTTCTCCAAACTACATCTTAGTCTATAATTCCAAACCAACTGTAAATAATATTAGACACATATGTATTTTTGTTGCATCACTTTTACTATGAAAACAAATTCCATGATATAGTTCTATTTCATAATGAATATTCATAATACTCATATTGAAATATAGTTATATCTATTTTTCAGTTAATACCAAAAATAAACATTATATCACAAATAATGTTCGGTACATTTTACGAAAACAAATTTCGTAATTTGATGCAATAATTAGGTGCTATATGGCATGCTTCCACTATTTCCGCCATTACTATAATAGCGTACTAAATTTAGAGGTCCATCATTCACTTAATATTGTTAATATTGTTTACTTATTTCATATGCTGCAACTAGTTTACAGTGGAGAGTTCTTTGATCAAATATCTTGAACTCAAAGAAATAAATGTTATAGAAAACAATTTTCTATATGAAAATACATTTCGAAATAAAAATCATATTTCATATTCCAATATTAAGTGTCATTTATTATTACAATTCTTGTTTCCAATGTTTCTCTATGAAGCAGAAGTGACTATTCGTTCTCTTCATTCCAACTTTACCTTAAATTACATCTATTCTTATACATTCATTTTTCTTTCAAATGGTCAAACTATTCAAAAGAAAACCTTACTACAATATCATAACAAACTTTTTACAAAAGCGCATTCGATTATTCTTAACATTTATGACATCAAATATGTTGCACTTTATGTAAACTGATCAAGATGACATTTCAACGATCGAGTTCTTAGATGTATCTCGTAGTTTATGGTCTTGTGTTATATTAACACAATATGATCCTTTTGAAATCATTCAAGTTGAATATATGTTCTTAAAATACTATTTATCGACTTACTTCGAATGAACTAACTTCATCGAAATATTGTACGACACTAACTATGACTATTCACCATATAACATTTATATGTGAAAGTACATTGATCAAATATCCATAGTCTTGAATTGCATTTAGAGTTCAAAAACTCATAAAATGCAATACATGGCCTAAACCAAATAAACATATAAGTGACCAACTTACGAATGTATTATGTAGTTGAAATTAGGCACTTTCATGGGTATAGAAACATTATATAACATGCAATTAGAATTATTGGTAAGTATATATTATATTTCTATTTGTCAACTTTCAATTCAGTTTGTTTATATATGCTAATTGACAAACGTTTTATCAATCATATTAAATGCACAAATTTATCATTGTAGATAATTATAACATTATATAGCATATGTTCTTACAATATTAGAAAGGTTAAATGTTACCATTTCATTTTTCTAATAAGGCTCCCACTAGTCTTTTATGTTTCTCCAAACTCTAAGATGAAACATAGAAGTCTTACAACTTCACTAGTGGGTGTTAGGACTCGTTTGTTTTGGTATTCTAACCTTGAGTTTGCTCAATAAATCATAGCCCCACAAACGATGGATAACTCCTTATCGGTTGTATCACATATAACTCCTAACCCAATTTTCCTTGTTCTAATCTCATTTCGGCCTTGATTTTGCTCAACAAATTGAAAGAGATTATCCACTCATACCTACCATATCGTGATGGCCTAAGTATAGTATATGTATAACTTGAGTTTGCTCAACAAATACATATAGTTATCTTACCTCATCTGTTCAATATATTAATAATACTACGCATAACATCCCTAGCTTGAGTTTTCTCAACAACTAAGGAGTATGTAAGTAATTTATTAATATATATGGTAGAGGACAACATTATATTGAAGATTCATAATCTTCAATATATATATTGAGTGATGTCGACTTATAGAATAATATATTTTTTATGAAATAACCCAGCGATTCAAGTGTCAAACATATCAGAAATCACGGTATATGTACATTTACATATGTATTTATTTCTCAAGTCTATTTGGGTTTCTTTAATGTTCCACGTTTAGTTTATACACATATCATATAAGTTTTATTGTTATATAACTTTTATATTTCATATTACTTATATGATAGTCTTACGTATAATATATCATTAATTAAATCTTATCTAATTAATTTTAATCAATTAACTCTTTAATTAATTTTAAATTAGTATTCCAATATAACTTTTATATTGGACATATCTACTATAACAGTTATAGTGTATACTGTAACCTTTATAGTGTAACACAGATATATTATATATATGTGTATTTTATTTAATTAATTAACCTTTAATTAATTTATTCAATTAAAAAAATTTATTAAAATTTATTAATTTCAAAATTTATCTTGTATACATGCATGTATAATTATGTTATCTTAAACATTTTAAAATAACATAACATATATCAACATATATAGTACATGCATATATACATTAATTAATTAACATATTTAATTAATTTATTTTATTAATCTTATTAATAAATTTAAAATTTGAAATTATTATATAAATATTTTCAAACATTTTGAAAATATCATTATCCTTTCAAACATTTTGAAAACTTATGTAGTATTATAATTTTTATAATAAACATGTTTTATTTCAAATTTAACTATTAAATTTAAAATCTTTAACATTAATTTTCAAAACGATTTTGAAAATTAGCCCAAGGCCCAAATTAAGTTGGGCCTTTTTTATTAGGAGAAACCTTTGGGCTCACTTCACCTTTCGGGCCAGGCCGGTAACCAGGTAGGACAGGGTACTTGATTACTCAATTCCAATCCTAAACATTACCTTTATAGACACTGTAATAAGTGGGCAAGCTTAACTAGTTAGCCCTAATATGACTAAATTAGACCGCATAGGCTATTAGGCTCTGATACCATTGTTAGAACTGGACTAGCCCGCACCGGAAGTTATGGGTGAATTTCAAAAAAATTACCCTATTGGATCTTTTATTGGGCCTATGAAGTCTAACTGAATTAGAACATTTCTAAATTTCATTTAAATAAAATCATTTATTTTATTTAAATTCAAATATATTAAGATATGAAATTAATTTTATTTGATTTAGTTTATACATAAATGTATCATATACATATATGTGTGAGTGCATGTGTAACATAATAATCCGTGAAATGTATAATATGCTCATATGTAGATGTTGAGATTTACATCGCAACATACATATTAGCTCATTTTGCATGTCATGTATGTTGTCCAAATATGTGCATGTATATGTGTTACAAAATACACACACATACACATATGTATGTATAAATATATTATATATAATACATGAACATAAAACATTTATATATAGATAAATATATAGAGAGAGAGAGAGAAAAAGAGAGAACAATTATTAAAAATTATTTATAATTCAAATTTAACTTATTTTGCAAACATAATAATTTTAGCATTTTAATTTGTATATATTATGAATAAAATAATGTTTTCATCCATAAATAATCATAAAATAATCTATTGATGAAAATTCAAATTTTACACCTTTCAAAAATCTAGGATCATAGAATAGAGCTTACAAAAAATCTGAAGATTTTTCAAAGTTGAAATATTATTTTTTAAAATAAATAAATTGATTTGGGAAATACTTATTTAATATAAAATAATATATTATTAAAAATTCAAAATTTAAAATTTTAGAAATTCTAGGATCATGAATGAAAGGTTATGAAATTTTTTGAAGAATTAATCAGTTAATTATTATTTTTAATAAATCATAAACAGATTTTTTGAAATAATATTAATTATTAAAAATAATAAAATTTATTGAAAAATTCCTATATTTTTTCTATACGTTTCAGAAATGATATAATATTTTTATAAAATATAAAATTGAATTTTTAATCTTATACTTAATTTATATATAATAAACAATTCAAAAATTCAATAAATGTTAATTTAAAAATATGAATATATGTATGATAATAAATTTTCGAATTTGTAAATTCGTATTATATATAAATAAGTGTACTAAATTTTTTAAATCATATATATATCCTATATATGCATATATGTTATTATGAGAGAGAAATATACACTAATATATATATATATATATATGAATTTTTATTAATAAATATATATATATATATATAACAATTATTAATGAAAATTTTTGATTTTTTACAGTAAACAACATTTGTCTATACATAAATCAAATAGTATAATAAACAAATTATGCACATAACCAAACTGATTTGTGACAACCACATCTACTTACAAAAATCTCACATAAATGACCATATAGTAGCAATATATTTAAACAGATATGAAATTTCTCATTACAGGATCATATAATATAATATAATTACTATAATATGAATTAAAATTACCAATTTAATGATGCCTTTGAATCCACGTTGAAACAATGACTTCTCTTTCTTTTACTGTTTTTGATTCGTCAGATTGCAAGTCCAGAATCACTGACCTCTAACTATCGAATAGTATTATTTTAATTTGAAATATATTTGAGAATTTTATAGTGGATTGAGAGCTATGTTTTAATCAGCAATGTAGAAGGTAATGGCGGCCAAAGAAAGTTTTTTTTTTAGAGATACATACATACATATATATATATATATATATATATATATATATATATATATATATATATATAGGGTTGTATTAGAGAGAAACGAGGAAAATCTTTTTACCCATTCTCACTTGATCTCAATGCAATATCTCCAAGCCAATTCCCTATGTTTTAGCCACCCCTAGACCTTCCCAAAACCGAAATTTTGCCGCCCTAATAATGGGCCTTAAACCCATCTAAGCCCAAGTCAAAATACTATGCAATTAAATCTAATTTAATTGCTTGTCGGTATTGTATATCGATCGATATATTTATAACTGTTATAAATATATATAACATTATTTATTTCTCAAATCATATTCAAATTTTATAATTAATATTTCATAAATATCAATTAATTTAATTAATTTAATTAATTTATAAAAATTATAAATTAATTAAATCGTTCGGTCTTAAGGGAATTCATCATTTCGGCCGTGTAACTCTTGGGTGTAAATTTGGTCAGCGATTAATATCAAACTATTCTAATATTAACGTTCACACGTCACTTAGCAGGTGGTGTGACATTATGGCCAAATTTATCGCTTACTCGTTTTCGGTAAAAATCCAATTTTAGTTTAATAAGCGTTACCCGGTTGTGAAATTTGTTTACACCAATTCTCTTCGTCAAAACTATATCACTTTGGACTTATGGAATTTGGTAATTGTCAAAATTCCAACCTCATCCACATTCAACTTTATAGTCAAAATACAAAGTCCTTGGTCCAATAATAACAATTATTATTAACCGAAATGCTCTGACCAGAGACTTTGACTTTGAGTTGACTTGAGTTGACTGTGATACTAACTGCATATAACTGAGGAGACGAATCCTCTCTTGAATAGTGCTTCACTTCCAATACTTCCACTCGACCCAACTATAGTCACTCGATGGACGCCATGCCATGATTTGGCCATAATCAAAGCAGAGCTTTCATATTGAAGATCCACAGTATTCTCAAGTCAAGAAAACTGTGTAAATCAGTCACATCGATATTTTATGTTTGACATTATTTATATTAACCAACAGAAAACTATCGAGTAGGTCGTTCCATAGTTATTCAATAACTATTAGTACGTAACCCTAGGTGCCCCCAGCAGTCATGAGTAATACACTGTCCAACATTTGGAGAGCGTTACGTACTCCAGTCTCAACGGATACATCGATATCCAGTCTCGATGCATCTTGACTAGGAACATTTAAAATGGTAAATTTGTTTCATTGTGATAAATTACTCACGGTTAAAACACTTTGTAACTACTATCACAAAATATACCATTTATGGATTTTTCTATTAAATATACTTTTAATAAGTTAATTAATTAATATAATCACATTATATCAAGTATATAATAGGAAGAAAATACCTTTTATTTCGAACAAGATTGGTCGACGAGTTAGATATATGTAACTAATTACATAATAGCCCCTAGGACATACCCCTAACTCTATCAGTTGGCTTGTATGCATATACATTCCAACCTAAGATAAAAACCTATAATCGGGTGTTTTAATTTTTGTTAGATAATTTTATATATGTTATTTCTTTATATAAGGTTTACTAATTGTGTTTATGGACATGGTTGTTTACTTGCACTTTGATATGGATGTATGGATGCATATAAAAAAAATATGTTTGCATATATTAGAATGTTTGCATACATATTGGTTGCACTGCTTTTGCATTCACATAGGAGGTCGACTTAGTTGCATTTGCACTCGTCTCCTTTCATATCATCATCTTTTGTCTATCATATGTATATTATACTTTTGGTTGTGTTATTGTTCGTATTGTTGGATGGATGTTAGATGGATGTAGTTATATTTGTTTTGTATGTTTGTATGTTTAAATACGAGTTGCATTGCCACCCTCGTAAATTTCAAAGACGAAATTCTTTTAAGGGGGAGAACACCCCATAATTTTATGAAATTAAATAATTACATTAAAAGGGTGAAACCGTAATTTTAACACAAAAGGCAAAATAGTAAATTTCTACAGGAGTTGGAATTAGGCCTCAAAACCGATTTCATTGCATCCAAAATGTTGTTTACAGTCAAAAAACATATATAATTTGCTGAATTTGGTTAAACAGGATAGAAATTAGAAGTCAAATCCAGTGGCATTTTCGTAATATATTAACTTCGAGATTTTAGGCTAGATAATATATTTTCAGCCTATAAATAGATCTCTAACCCTATTTCTTTTTATTTAATAATCCTACCTTCACTTACAAAACCATAATCACAAAATCAAATCCTAATCTATTAAATCAAAATTAAACGTGTAAGGGGCCGTTCGCAGCCTTTTTTGGCACGTTACCATTGGGGCGCATTGGATGTGTCGAATGCCCTAACGATGTTAGCCCTTTCACCGCTCCATTTGCTGAATGTTGGAAGGAGGTACGTTGGCGGACACTAACAGCTGTTGATTTATGTTCTCCTCTCCATCCTCCCCTTCAAACTCCGCCTAAATACTCCACTCAAATACCTCGTTCGCATTGCCAAATGCATTCCCCATTCAACCAACTTCCCCGCCCAAATACCTCATTACCGTTCGTTGAGAACGCACCCTAAATATATGAAATCGATTGCCGCGAAGAGAGTTACGTAAATAAATGGAAGCTATCGAGAAATTTGTAGTTTTGGAGGCATGGAAATTCTGGACAGCGAAGGAGAGGGAGGATCTACTTCAAGTCAGGGAAGATGCACGGCTAATCGGTAAGTGGGATTTATCATATTTGTGTATACATTTGTAAGACGTAGTAATTCACCTCTTATGATCTTAAACCAAATTATAATGATATAATTAACAATTAAAACAATTTTTTTAAATAAACGCTTGATTAGGATGTTGTATGTCATGGCTAGATGATTAAAAAGTTCATTTTTATCGATTGTAATTGGCGAAAGTTAATGACCTTTTAACTAAAAAGTGCAAATTACAAAATTATCTCAAATTAGACATATTATATATCAAAATTATAGTTCTCGATGACACGAATCCACTGGTGGTGTTCATTCGTCGATTGGGTGTACGAATTAATCAGGAAACACGATGGAAGTTCGATGAACATGGACCATTCATTTTGATCCAATGGTAAAACGGCGATGATACTGATAGAGTATGAGGTAAGCTCTAGAGGCAAGTATGTAATTGTTACATATATCTAACTCAATAATCCATCTTGTTCGAAATAAAAGATGTTTTCTTTCTATTATATACTTGATATAATGTGTTACATATTAATTAATTAATTTAATTAAAAGTATATTTAATAGAAAATTCATAAATGGTATGTTTTGTGATAGTAATTACAATGCATTATAAATATGAGTGATTTATCATAATAAAATAAACATACCATTTTAAATACTCCTAGTTAAAATGTATCGAGACAGGATATTGATGCATCCGTTGAGACTAGAGTACGTATGCTCTCCAAATGTTGGGCCGTGTATTACTCATGGTTGCCAGGGGTTACATACTGATAGTTATTGAATAACCATGGAAGGACTCACTCAATAGTTTTTATTGGTTAATATAACTAAGATCAAACATAAAATATCAATGTAACAAAATTACACGGCTCTCTAGATTTGATAATACTATTGATCTTCAATGTAAAAGCTCCGCCTTGATTATAGTTAAATCGTGGCATGACGTCCATTGAATTACTATAGTTGGGTCGAGTGGAAGCATTGGAAGTGAAATACTATTCAAGAGAGGATTCGTCTTCTCAGATATATGAGGATAGTATCACGGTCAATTGAAGTCAACTCAAAGTCATAGTCTCTGGCCAGAGCAGTTCGGTGAATAATAATTTTTATTACTGAACCAAGGAGTTTGTGTTTGGACTGTAGAGTTGAATATGGACGATATTGGAATTTTGACCATTATCAAATTCCATAAGTCTACAGTGATATAGTTTTGACAAAAAGAATTGGTGTAAATAATAGCCACTACCTGGTAACGCTTAACAAAAGCAAAAATGGATTTTTATCAAAACCAAATAAGCGATAAATTTGGCCAAAATGTCACACCACATGCTAAGTGACGTGTGAACGTTAATATTTGAATAGTTCGATATTAATCGCTGGCCAAATTTACACCTAAAGAGTCACATAACTAAAACGTAGAATACTCCTCTGACCAAATATTTAATTAATTTATAATTGTTATAAATTAATCAATATTGATTAATTATAAATTTTAATTGATGTGTTAAACAATATTAATAAATATACCTATAATAGTAATAAATATATTAATCGATAAATAATATTGATATACGTTTAAATTAGATTTAAATGCAATAAATATTGTTCGGACTTGAAATGGGTTTGAAGCCCACATGGGGCAAGGGGATTTCGGCCATGGTATGACCAGGAATGGACGACTATGAATGGCTATGGGAGTTGGGCTTTTGATATTTTAAAAGGGAGAGAATGAGTAAGAGAAGAAAAAGGATCTCGATCCTACTTTATCTCTCTATCCTCTCCTTTATAAAAGGATCATAACCCTCACTTTTCTACTACTTTTTGTTGCCTCCATTCACCCCATTACTGGCTGAAAATCATCTCCATCCTCTCCTATAGGATTGAAATATGATTCAAAGGAGCTCGTATCTTCGTTTCAACGTGTATGTGATAGTGTTTAGTGAAGGTATGTTTTTTATTTAAAATATAAATTAGTGTTATATTTTATATCATATGATGTTTAGATCAATAGGTGACGAATCTAGCATATTGGTATCAGGCTCGATCCAACTCGAATTTGGGCCCTGGACAACGACATTGTAAAGGAAAGTAAATTGTAAATTTGGGCCTTCAACAATGATAAAAGTAATGCAAAAGTTGATAAAGGCAGGAATTGAACCATACACATTTAGTTCATTAGACAAATATTTCATCACACAAGCTATCTAATTTTCTATTTATTTTTTGCTATGCCATAATATTTATAATAAAAATTGACAAAGTCGGGCCCTTTCCGAAAATTGGGCCCTAGGCCGTTGCCTTGTTTGCCCAAGCCCAGGACCGGCTCTGATCGATATATCGTCAAATTTATGATAATTATTTACTTGTGTACTTAATAATTTAAAAAAAAATCTTTCATATAATATATACATACCTAATACTCGTCGTATAAAAATAAAAAAATAATTTTTTTATTGATTAAAAATTAATTTAGTATTATTTAATTCATATAAGTTTCATAAATGTAAATATTAAACATGATAATATACGAAATATATTTTAAAATTTTTATATTAATTGTTTTGGACTTGAATGACTTTCTGCAAAAGAAAAATATTTTTTAAGATATATACATATATATATATATAATTTAAATCAAATCAATTAAACAAATCTTTAAAAAATTGAATCATATAACATATAATTTAAATTTTATAAAATTAATTTCACACCTAATAAGTTTTTGGCAAAAAAGAAAGATTTTTTTTTAAATTAAATATATATACACACGTTTGCGGAAATCAATAATTAACTTCAAATAATTTTTAAATTACAATATATATGTAAATATTTTAAATGTTAAAAATATTGTTCATGTTTTTATAATATATTAAGACACAAAAATTTATTTTTGGAAATATTTTTATTTAATTTTATTAATTTTCATACGAAATTTGAAATCTAATAAATATTTAAAAAAACCCTATTTTTGCAGTGAGAATTATTTGATGTGTATATATATTATATAAATTATATATATGTATATGTACGTATGTATACTTCATTTATGTATTAATATATATATATATTAAATTATTTATAAGTATATGTATATGTGTGTGTATTATTTATTTATACAGAAGAAAATTAAATTTTGTTTTCGATTTCTATAATAAAATAAATAAATAAATTTTAGTCTTTTATATAAAATGATTTTTCATTTATTTACATTTGTATATCCATATATAATTATATACATATTTTATAAATTCATTATATACATTATTCAAAATTGTATATATATATTTGTAATATTATACATATATAAATTAAAGCACATAAGCATACATTTGGATGATATATTTATATACTAGAGGGGCTAACATATCTACCGCCATGTAAATCCCAGTACTTATACACGGGCATGTCAAACCTTACACGGATTGCTATGTTACACTTGCACACACATATATATATGTGTATATGGTACACGTATATATATATAATATGACATTAAGTGCATAATATAAAACTATATTATAAATTTAAATAAAATAATGATTTTATTTAAAAGTAATTTAGAAATATTCTAAATAAATTAGACTTCATAGGCCCAATAAGGATCCAAAATGGTAAAAAAAATTGAAACTCATTCATTTCTTCCATTGCGGGCGAGTTGACCCAGTTCCAAAAGATACGATAATCGAATGGTATATATTTGTAGAAGAGGTCGAGCAGGTCTTCTAAGTGGTTGCCGATTGACATGGACCGAGGTGAGGTGGCCAGAAAATGCCATAAATGTGGCGGCGGCTATATTGGTTTTGGGTACGGTCGAGTTGACGGTAATAGTAGGGTTGGAGGCGATTTGCGGCGAGGAGTAAGCTGGTGAAGTCAAATCTTGGAATCGACCACCTTGGGGGCAGCGGCAAGGCCAAGAATGTGGCAGTTGGAGGGGTATTTGGCAATATCGAGAAATCTTCTTTGTTGCAGCAAAAAATGCACATGGAGAAAAATAAAATTATATATATATATATATAATAATTGAATGACTAGTTATAATTCCCAATCTTCAAACGCTTATAACTTCCACATAGGATCTCTGTTTCACACGCGGTTCATTGCATCGAGATCGTGGTGAGACGGGGAATGTTTTAGTATATTATTTGCTATGTTTTGAGACGCTTTTGAAAAGTATCTTGTTTATTAGATTTGTTATACGTTGTTCGATATGACGATAATGGGCTGAGATAATTTGTTCCTCAATATTGAGTCACTCATGATTGTACGATATTGGGCTGAGACATCTTATTACTTAGTAGCGATTCGTTTACGATTTGGCGATAGCGGGCTGGGACATTGTATTTTCCAGTAGTAAGTCGCTTATGGTTTGATGATAGTGGGCTGAGACATTGTGTTCCTTAGTTGCGACTCGCTTACAATTCGACGATGGCGGGCTAAGATATGAGTTCCTCGGTAGTGAGTCATCCATGATTTTTGGCGATAATGGGTTGGGACATTGCGTTCCCCAGTAGCGAGTCGCTTATAATTTGGCGATAGTGGGCTGAGACATATAGTTCCACAGTAGTGAGTCGCGTATGTTTTCGGCGATAACGAGTTGGGACTTTGGGCTCAATCGCGTTGCATTCGGTCTTTGGCATGCGAGTTTGGAATTTGAATTCGATCGAGTGCATATGATTATATATAGGTTAGATTTAGTGAGACCTTATCCTATGTTGTCACTGTGGAATTATATTTTGTTTAGCTGACTTGTTTGGTGCAGATGACACAGGTTAAGGTATGATTTTCGAGCATAAGTGTTGTTTTACTAGCTTATTAGTATTGTACACTTATATGATGTGTTTCACCCACTAAACGTATGTTTGACCCCCTCTATAATTTTCTTCTTTTTAGTTATACTTGATAGGTCGATAAAGAGGACTGGTGGTGACTTGGAGGTGTGATAGTGCGACGGAGCCGTGCATTTCTTTGTCTATTAACTATCTAATTAATCCATTTATTCCTAAACATTGTACTATTTCCATTATCAATATAGAGAGAGATGTCGTAGTTGGAATTTAATTGATTTGGTATTATTATATTTGTTTGGGATTGTATTACTAATTACTATTATATTTTATTCCTTCCGTTGTGAGTTTCAGAAAGTGTTAATATTGTAGATAGTTTTATGACCTGTTTTACAATTTATTTAAACACGATCCGCTGCCTGCAAAGTCCGCAATGCCAGTTCCACTTTTATACGTGGGTCGGGGCATCGTAGATGACCGGTAGTTACAATTCGACAATAAGAAAATCCATTTTTGGGATTTAAATGAATGTTATATATTTGAAATTAAAATAATATATGTTTACTTTGTAAAAATAATTTATAATAATAAATATCCCAGTTATATATACATATATGTATTATTATGGTCTATTATTTTTAATTTTTTTGTTATTCAATATGTGTATGCATGTGTATGGTTGAATTTAAATTTAAAATATTAGTTGTTCAATGTGATTTAAATTGCATATATGTTCATATATATATATATATATATATATTGATGGGTGCTATCGAATATTTCAATGGTTACTCGTGTTTTTGTTGATAAGTGTTTCGATGGGCGTTATCTCTTATGTGGTGTGTTCAAACTACCATGTGCCGATAAGTACAACGTTTACAATGGGTTATCTTTATGATGCGATATGTGACGTCCCACCTCTATACTCACACTAGCCAAGGACACTATGGGGTAATGCCATCGACTAGCATGAAGAATAAGGCTGTTGAGGAGCAACCATCTGTGTAATTGCTTTGTGCGAGTACCGGTATGTCAGATAGAATGACTTTCATTTCGTTTCAAGAGGAAATCCGACATATCAAATACAAACTCAAAGCTACCACACAGTGGCTATGAGGCCTTCGAAAACAAATATAGAAATAAGCATAACACAAATCAGTCACATATATTCATATCACAAAGGAGGAAACAGATATGAATATATCACATAGAAGTGTACATCAAAATAGTGGGTATACAAGATCCACTACATCACAAAGGAATAGGTACAAGTGCTAGACAAAAGAATATGTATACAACAAGGAGTCTCTATCTCAAATGTATACTAACAAAAACTACTATGCTAAAATATTTAGTCAAAAGTCAGGTGACGGACCCTGATAAGAAGTCAAGCAGGAGCACCTGAAATACCTCGGTCTGACCCAAGTATTATTTAAGAAGAAAATAATAAACGGATCAGTCTAGCTATAAATATCAGATAAAATGAGATAGGATAAGAGATATCACAAAAACGTATGATAACTATAATGCCATACTGTGACAAGTATACATCAGATAACAACAAAAATCATACAATATCTCAAATATTCTCAAACACCAAAAGAATGTCATATTCTTTAAATTATTCACCAAAACACAAATATTGATAGAGCTTATCAATGCAATCCACGAAAATTGGTGAAACACAAATTCTAGAAATCAACCACCAGAAGTCCAGAAAACACAAAAGGGGGAAGGCCTATCACAAACGAGAGCATGAAAACTCCCCAACACGTGTGTCACAAACGGAACGCTATTCCATGGTTGCTAACCATCAATTTTTGAGCCGGGTTCCCCAAACGGCCCGAAGACCATGGGTCGCTACCCCACCAAATTGAACCGAAGTTCCACAAACGAGGTTTTTAGTCCCCACACAAACAAAGAGACATCGTACATCGCTAGTCTAAATCACAAAATGATCACCATTGATCAATAAGAAGTGTGAATCAGACTAAGCTAGTAAATATAAGAGTTTAGCTTCATGTCCCATAACCACTAGCTTAACTTAAATATTTACGAACAAATTGTAGATTTCCACTCGAAAATTGTCGCAAGAGTTCAACCACACAAGTCCAAGAATTAACTGACGAAGTAAATGCAAGCGTTTCATACCACTTTTTTTGCTAAGCCGTTTAATTAGATTTCTCATACGAATGAGGTAAAGGTTTGTATATACTAATAGATTGGAAGACGGTTTTAAAAACGAGCTTTGTATTTAAAAGTAGTGTTGAAATCGTTTTTGTGAAAGAGTTTGAGTATTTACTACTAGTATAGAAACCTTTGTATTTTAAAGTGACAAAACACAGAAATGATTGTAGAAACAATCAATCATAAAAAATTCACATACGAAAATGTGAATTAAATCCATAAAAATCGATATCAAATCCATCAAACGGATATTCCCAAAAATCCAAAAAAAGAAATCATCAAAGTCGATAATAAGTGATAACAACTAACCGGATCGACAAAAATCGATTAAACAATGGAAATTCACTCAAAAATAGGCAAATAGGCAAAACTGGACAGTTCCAAACGTCTGGGGATAAATACAGACGTTTGGATTTGTTCTCCGGAAATAATCCAGAAACCTACCAGACGTCTGAACCTTAATCCAGACTTCTGGAAACTAACCAAACGTCTGGTCCGAGTGTCTGTCTTTTTTTTCTTTTCTATCTATAACCAGACGTTTGGACTTGATCCCAAGACGTCTGGTCACCTGGCCTGGGCAACAGTTTGCCTAGGCCAAGATGGCCAAAATGTTTCGAAAGCGATCGGGCGAGCAACGACGACTAGGGATTTATGCCAAGCGACAACCCAACCTTATAGGCTCTTCGATACACCCCAAATATCAATGTCCAAACATCCATAGAAGGATTTTCATAAAATTGGACCAAAACACCAAAATTTGGAAAATTCACCAAATCAATTCAAATCAAAAGCAAATGAACATGCACAAATGTTAGGAATTCATACCTAACAACAAAGAAAGTTATAGACGTAGATGTGAGTTAAAGAACTCACCTTTAAAACTCAAAAACAACGAACGAGAAGCTCTAAAACAAAGGAAAGGTCAATTCCTCTTCAATATACCTCTAGAATCTTCAATCTATTATCAAAGGTAAAGTTTTTCCTAAGTTAGGGTTAAGAATTTCTGAGAATTGAAGAGAGATAGAGATGGAGAAGATGAAGAGGATGCTTACCTAAGCTTCTCCTTGATTTCTAGCTTGAAGTTGATTTTTCCTAAGAGAATTAGGGCTTAAGAATTTTTAATTTCTTTTCTCTTCCCCCATTTTTACTTTAGCTTGAGAGTATTAGGAAATGAGAATGAATGAAGAGGAGAGGGGGTGGAGTTAGGGTATTATTTTGGGTTAATGGGCTGAAACCCAAAGCCCAAATTGAAAAATAGCAAAATTCTACTCAACTCCAAACATATCGATGTCTATACTCAAAAAAGTTGTAAATGCCATTTTAGACTCAATGGAAGTGGTCTCGAGTCCCAATTCGACTGTTTATAAAAAGTAACATTTCGGACTTTAATCCGATTAACGATGTTTAATTTAAATAAAACATTTAAATATACAATCGTAAAATATGCGGGTTGTTACAGACTCCCCTCCTTAAAGAAATTGCGTCCTCGCAATACTTTAGAAGAAAATGAAAAGTAACAACCATACTAAGGCATAACAACACAAAAGAAGAAATTTTGAAATGAGAAGTTCACCTTAAGGAGCACGAGAGAGTAAGTCCGGATGTGTTCGCTCGATGAATTCTCTAGATTCCCAAGAGCAATCCTTAGGATTTTAGGACCATTGAACTTTCACAAACGGGACATCTTTATTACAAAGGCGTTTAACCTCCGTAGCAATGACACGAATAGGATGTTGCTCATAAGTCAAATTTGGTGAAACTTCAATTTCTTCAATAATATCGGGCTCAAGAATAGAACCAGAATCTCTAAGGCATTTTCATAGTTGAGAGACGTGGAATACGTCATGAATAGCAGAAAATTGAGCCGGTAACAAAAGGTGATAAGCCACGGAACCAATACGTTCGGTGATGGGAAATGGACAAATATATCGAGGTGCTAATTTTCTCGATCGACTGAAACGCACAACACCCTTCATAGGTGAAACACGAATGAACACCAAATCTCCCACAGAAAACTCTAATTTCCTTCTTCGGTTATCGGCATAGGATTTTTGTCTACTTTGAGCTTCTTTCATCCTATGACGAATAAGGTCAATCTTTTCAGTGGCATCACGAATAAAATCTGGACCTAAAACCAGCTTCTCACCGGCTTCAAGCCAACACGAAGGAGATCGGCATGGCCTTCCATATAGCGCCTCGAAAGATGCCATACCAATACTAGATTGGAAGCTATTATTATAAGAAAACTCAACAAGAGAAATATGATCTTCTCAATTTCCATCAAAATCAAGAACACATGCATGAAGAAGATCTTTCAAGAGTTTGATTCACACGCTCGATTTGTCCATCAGACCGAGGATGATAAGCGGTGCTAAAATTAAGCTTTGTTCCCAAAGCTTTTTGAAGACCCTTCCAAAATCCACTGGTAAACAATGGATCACGATCGCTAACAATAAAAGTAGGAACTCCATGCAATTTAACAATCTCCTTAACATAGAGTTTAGCTAGAATAGGTACGGTCCGATTGGACCGAACGAGAAGAAAATGGGCGGATTTTGTAAGTCTATCTACTATCACCCATAGGCTATCATGACCCGAACGAGAACGGGGAAGACCGTCAATAAAGTCCATGGAGACTTGATCCCACTTCCAAACGGGAATGTCCAAAGGTTGCAATAACCTACCAGGCCTTTGATGCTCGGCCTTCACGAGTTAGCAAGTCATTCAACACTTAATAAAGTTAGCAATATCAGACTTCATTCCATCCCAATAATAAAGTCGCTTCATGTCCGCGTACATTTTACTACTACCGGGATGAGTGGTAAATTTAGAATGATGAGAATCTTCTAAAATGTCTTTACGAAGATCACAAATGTTTGGCACAATAAGTCTACCAAACTTTCGAATACCGCCACGAGCATCAATATCAAAGTCTTTCAAACCTTTAATATCAATTTTATCCCTACAACTTTGGCTAAGAAGAGCCAATTCGGGATCATGCCTTTGAGCTTCAAGAATGCGGTCTAAAAGAGAAGGATGAGCCTCAAGGCTACCCAAAACAAGAGATGAACATGAATTGGATTCACGATCTCGAATCTCACAAGTGGATAAAGTCTCGAGATCATTCCATTCGGATATCATCATTGAAACAACCGCTTGTTGCTTACGACTAAGGGCATCGGCAACTCGATTACCCTTTCCGGGAGTATAGAGAATATCGAGATCATAAGATGCAAGGAACCCGAGCCAACGTTGTTGATGCAAATTAAGTTCCTTTTGAGAAAATAAATACTTCAAAGATTTATGATCGGTGTAGAGAACAAATTTCTCTCCCAAAAGATAATGATGCCAAATTCTAAGGGCGAAAACAATAGCTGCGAGCTCTAAATCATAAGTGGCATATCTAGTCTCGGCATGCTTTAATTGCCTAGAAGCATAAGCGATAACACGTTCCCTTTGCATGAGAACGGGACCCAAACCAACACGACTAGCATCGGTATAAACAATAAAGTCTTGGTTCCCTTCGGGAATCACAAGAATAGGAGCATCGGAAAGGAGTTCTTTTAATTTCTGAAAAGCAGCTTCACATTTGTTAGACCAAATGTATTTAACTCCCTTCTTTGTCAAACTAGTAAGACGTACGGAAATTTTAGAAAAGTCTTTTATGAACCGGCGGTAATAGCCCGCCAGTCCAAGGAAGCTACGAATTTCCGTCACACTCCCTGGTCTCTTCCAATTTTGAATTGCTTCAATCTTTGAAGGATTCACAGAAATTCCGGATTCAGAAATAATATGCCCCAAAAATTTCACATGAGATTGCCAAAAGTGGCATTTAGAAAATTTTGCTTTCAATTGGTTGCTCCTAAGAGTTTCCAACACAATCCGAAGATGTTTTTCATGCTCTTTCTCGGTTTTAGAATAAACAAGAATATCATCAATAACGATGAGAACAAATCGATCGAGAAAGTCTTTGAAAACTCGATTCATAAGGTCAACGAAATAAGCTGGAGCATTCGTCAAACCAAATGGCATAACAAGCCATTCATAAGATCCATAACGAGTAGGGAACGATGTCAAAGGAATGCTATCCTCTGCAATACGGAGCTGATGAACACCGGTTGCTAAGTCTAACTATGAAAAGACTCTAGCACCA
The DNA here is from genome assembly GCA_030737815.1 of Allium fistulosum. Classification (NCBI taxonomy): domain Eukaryota; kingdom Viridiplantae; phylum Streptophyta; class Magnoliopsida; order Asparagales; family Amaryllidaceae; genus Allium; species Allium fistulosum. Next base: position 634,377,549 of record CM060907.1, on the reverse strand, counting down.
CTAAGTTGATCGAATAAATCATCAATCCGAGGTAAGGGATATCTTGATGGTGAGATCATTAAGCTTGCGGTAGTCAATGCAAAGCCTAAGTGTACCATCGGATTTCTTCACAAAAATAGCTGAAGTCCCCAATGAGAGGAACTAGAACGAATAAACTCTTTGGCTTCCAATTCGGATAATTGTTTACGCATCTCCTCATTTTCCTTATTGGACATACGATAAGGAGGACGAGTGATAGGTAGAGCTCCAGGGATTAGATTAATTCTGAACTCAATTGCTCGCTTAGGTGGTAATCCTAAAACGGGCTCAAATATGTCAGGAAATTCACGAACAATGTGAATGAGGGAAATGACATCTTCCTCATCATCATTATCGTCATCATGAGGATTTAGAGAATACAAGGATGCTCCCGAATTGGAATCTGAATCTTTAAGAACAAGAGAAATCCGCTTAATAGATTGAGGATGTCGAAGATATATAGTCCGCTCAGGACATAGGATATGGGCTTCATAACGGTTAAACCAATCCATCCCCAAAATCATTTCGAAACCTAGGTAATGCATAACATGCAAATCGGCGCGGAAGGCATAATCACATAAAATAATTTCGGCATCTTTACATAATAAACTGAGTGTTGCGGATCCACCAACTAGATTCGCAATTCTCAATGAAGTCATCAAGCCAATAACATTCAAAGACAAAGCATCAACAAGTTCTTTTGATATAAAAGAGTGAGATGCACCCGTATCAAAAAGAACTCGAATAGAAAAATCACGAAATATAATAATGCCATCAAGGATAGAATGAGAAATACCTTGACCAAGAGAAGTGTTACTAGGGGCTTGCACAACATTTAGCTTCCCTTCCTTCTTGCTTTGAAGTTTGGGACATGAAGATATAGTATGACCCGAACTTTTGCAATAGCGACAAGTAAGGGGCTTCTGACATTTGTTTGCATAATGGTCCTTAGAACCACAATTGTAACATTCTCCACGACTAGAGGTAGGAGTCTTTGCTACCGAAGTTGCTTGCTTCCCTTTCTTGTTGGGATAAGGCTTGAACTTAAAAGGCCTCTTCTTATTGATGTTTTGTTTGGCCCCCACAACTTCAACATCACTTTCTTTATCGGCCTCTTCGAGTCGAAGAGCGATATCAACAAGATGATCGAAAGAAACTTCTAATTTCAGAAGTAATGGCTTTTTGAAGTTCTTATTCAACCATAGACAAATCTCTGATTTTTCTTCAATGGGGTATTAATATACTCGACCCCATACTTAGAAAGAGATTCAAAAGATGCGACATAGTCGGTCACAGAAGATTCACCTTGAACAAGGTAAATAAAACGTCGAGCTAAAGATACTTTTTCAGCTTCTGGCACAAATTTTAACTCGAACCTTTTCCGGAATTGCTCCCAAGTAAGATCCACTTCAATAATTTCCGAGATCAGAAGCTCATACTAATCTAATGCTCTCTCCTGGAGCATGCTAGAAGCCACTTGGACTCGATGTAGATCGATAATATTCATGCGGGAAAAGATGTGATCGCATGTTCTAAGCCAAGCCTGGACTTCTATAACGCTTTCGGAACCCTTGAAAGGCCTTCCACCCAAGTTGGAGTAATCACTGCATAAGTGTGCAAACCCAGATTTAGGATGAGTAGGCTCTGGAATGGGTCCGATAGCTTGAGCATTTTTCACAAGATCTAAAAGCTGCTGGGCAGACATAAATACTCCATCCTGAGGAGTCGCACTGGATTGACCGGCGCTGGGACGGCCTGGTCTAACCATTTCTCTTCTTTAAGAAAGAAAGAAAGAAAGAAGAGGAAAAAAAGTTATTCACAGAATGAATATCAAACAAACTTGATTGATAAAACAAGGCATCATAAAAATAAGTAGGATAGAACGGTACGAAGACTCGAATTAAATCCTATGGCACGATTCCTAAGAAAGACTTAGGACAATGATCCTTGCTAGATTATTCTACATTGTTCCGAAGTTTGGCTCTGATACCAAGCTGTGACACCCCACCTCTATACTCACACAAGCCAAGGACACTACGGGGTAATGCCGTCGACTAGCACGAAGAATAAGGCTGTTGAGGAGCGACCATCTGTGTAATTGCTTTGTGCGAGTACCGATATGTCAGATAGAATGACTTTCATTTTGTTTCTAGAGGAAATCCGACATATCAAATACAAACTCAAAGCTACCACACAGTGGCTATGAGGCCTTCGGAAATAAATATAGAAATAAGCATAACACAAATCAGTCACAGATATTCATATCACAAAGGCGGAAAGAGGTATGAATATATCACATAGAAGTGTACATCAAAATAGTGGTCATACAAGATTCACTACATCACAAAGGAATAGGTACAAGTGCTAGACAAAAGAATATGTATACAACAAGGAGTCTCTATCTCAAATGTATACTAACAAAAACTACTATGCTAAAGTGGTTAGCCAAAAGTCAGGTGACGGACCCTGATAAGAAGTCAAGCAGGAGCACCTGAAATACCTCGGTCTGACCCGAGTATTATTTAAGAAGAAAATAATAAACGGATCAGTCTAGCTATAAATATCAGATAAAATGAGATAGGATAAGGGATATCACAAAAACTTATGATAACAATAATGCCATACTGTGACAAGTATACATCAGATAACAACAAAAATCATACAATATCTCAAATATTCTCAAACACCAAAAGAATGTTATATTCTTTAAATTATTCACCAAAACACAAATATTGATACAGCTTATCAATGCAATCCACGAAAATTGGTGAAACACAAATTCTAGAAATCAACCACCAGAAGTCCAGAAAACACAAAAGGGGGAAGGCCTATCACAAACGGGAGCATGAAAACTCCCCAATACGTGTGTCACAAACAGAACGTTATTCCATGGTCGCTAACCATCAATTTTTGAGCCGGGGCTCCACAAACGGCCCGAAGACCACGGGTCGCTACCCCACCAAATTAAACTGAAGTTCCACAAACGGGGTTTTTAGTCCCCACACAAACAAAGAGACATCGCACATCGCTAGTCTAAATCACAAAATGATCACCATTGATCAATAAGAAGTGTGAATCACACTAAGCTAGTAAATATAAGAGTTTAGCTTCATGTCCCATAACCACTAGCTTAACTTAAATATTTACGAACAAATTGTAGATTTCCACTCGAAAATTGTCGCAAGAGTTCAACCGAACAAGTCCAAGAATTAACCGACGAAGTAAACGCAAGCGTTTCATACCACTTGTTTTGCTAAGCCGTTTAATTAGATTTCTCATACGAATGAGGTAAAGGTTTGTATATACTAATAGATTGGAAGACGGTTTTAAAAACGAGCTTTGTATTTAAAAGTAGTGTTGAAATCGTTTTTGTGAAAGAGTTTGAGTATTTACTATTAGTATAGAAACCTTTGTATTTTAAAGTGACAAACCACATAAATGATTGTAGAAACAATCAATCACAAAAAATTCACATACGAAAATGTGAATTAAATCCATAAAAATCGATATCAAATCCATCAAACGGATATTCCCAAAAATCCAAAAAAATAAGTCATCAAAGTCAATAATAAGTGATAACAACTAACCGGATCGACAAAAATCGATTAAACAATGGAATTTCACTCAAAAATAGGCAAATAGGCAAAACTGGACAGTTCCAGATGTCTGGGGATAAATCCAGACGTCTGGATTTGTTCTTTGGAAATAATCCAAAAACCTACCAAACGTCTGAACCTTAATCCAGACGTTTGGAAACTAACCAGACGTCTGATAGGTTTGGACCAGACGTTTGGTCCGAGTGTTTTCTTTTCTTTTCTATCTATAACAGACGTCTGGACTTGATCCCCAACCGTCTGGTCACTTGGCCTGGGCAACAGTTTGTCTAGGCCAAGATGGCCAAAACGTTTCGAAAGCGATCGGACGAGCAACGACGACTAGGGATTTATGCCAAGCGACAACCCAGCCTTATAGGCTCTTCCATACACCCCAAATATCAATGTCCAAGCATCCATAGAAGGATTTTCATAAAATTGGACCAAAACACCAAAATTTGGAAAATTCACCAAATCAAAAGCAAATGAACATGCACAAATGTTAGGAATTCATACCTAACAACAAAGAAAGTTATAGACGTAGATGTGAGTTAAAGAACTCACCTTTAAAACTCAAAAACAACGAACGAGAAGCTCTAAAACAAAGGAAAGGCCAATTCCTCTTCAATATACCTCTAGAATCTTCAATCTATTATCAAAGGTAAAGTTTTTCCTAAGTTAGGGTTAGGAATTTCTGAGAATTGAAGAGAGATAGAGATGGAGAAGATGAAGAGGATGCTTACCTAAGCTTCTCCTTGATTTCTAGCTTGAAGTTGATTTTTCCTAAGAGAATTAGGGCTTAGGAATTTCTAATTTCTTTTATCTTCCCTCATTTTTACTTTAGCTTGAGAGTATTAGGAAATGAGAATGAATGAAGAGGAGAGGGGTGGAGTTAGGGTATTATGTTGGGTTAATGGGCTGAAACCCAAACCCAAAGCCCAAATAGAAAAATAGCAAAATTCTACTCAACTCCAAACATATCGATGTTTATACTCAAAAAAGTTGTAAACGTTATTTTGGACTCAATAGAAGTGGTCTCGAGTCCCAATTTGACTGTTTACAAAAAGTAACATTTCGGACTTTAATCCGATTAACGATGTTATATTTAAATAAAACATTTAAATATACAATCTTAAAATATGTTGGTTGTTACACGATAGGTGTCATTGTTTATATATTGATGGTGTTACCTCTCTTTATTAGTTGGGTACATCGTCATTACAACGAGTGCTACATTATGTGATGGGTGTTATCGCTCCTTTAGTCGATAGTCAGAGTAGTATGATCCTGTAGGTGCTCTTATTTAGCTATCTGGTTCGGTTATAGGTGTACAGTCGAAAATGGCAATGGTAGCTTCCACCTTTACTTTCACTAAGTGTTATCGATTTAGCAAAGTGTGTTCCAATTGGGTTTTAGAGATAGGGGCTACCATTGGTTCAGTGACAGGTGCCACTATCAAAGTTGTAGATAAGAACATATGGCAATTTTGTAAATAAGTGTACCTTACAAATTAATCGCTTTTTACTTACTTTTAGTAGTTGTCATATTCTCATTTGTTCTTTTCAAACTGTAATCGTAAAGTTTGTCATGTTATGTAAATTTCTCCATTATCTCTCCTATTAAATTAATTAGTTCATTAATTATGGTAATTCATTATTTTACCGTTTAATCCATATTAATTACAAAATAATGGAAAATTTTCAAACAATTCATAGAAATTCTCAAACATGTTTTATTAGCTATTATGAAATAATTGAATCTTAAGTTTTTACAGTTATTAACATTATTTTACATCTTAAATTACCTTAATTTCATCTTAGAAAATTCATAAAAATTAACCGACTCACGAAAAAATTATGGAAATGGAAACTAATCTTTGATTTAAACTTATAAACTTCATGTAAAAGTTTCAAACCGCTTGAAGGTGATTTACCCATGTTTCTTTCATACTTTGGTCATTAACTTAATCATTTAACATTCAAATGCATCTAGATATATTCAAATATGATAAAACCATGTTTCTCATCATTTAGAACATCATATTTAGAAGGCAAATCCAAACCTAAAGAGGTAGGGATGGAAAAAGGTAGTAATGTTACTCACCTAGACGTAGAATAATTGATTTCTTTCTTCTTCAAACTTTGAATACTTTTTCTTGAAATTTGGTTTGCAGCTTAATTTTCTTCTCTCCTTAGCAATGACCGCAGCTCCTCTTTAGGTTTAAGGATTTGTTTTGTGATTTAGAAGGATGAAAATAGAAATGACATGACTTAAGAAATAATGGTGAATATGATTGGTTCTGGGCCCTCCCTTGCTTAATCTATTAATTCCTTAACATTTCTTATTACACTAATACCCACATCATTCCACAATAACCTTCTTACCCAAAATGCAATTCCTCGATGATTGTAATCAAAATCGGTCTTAAAATTCCAATTTTGCACTAGACATGATTAATTTCGTTTACCCTTATTTATCTTTTCACATCAGACTTAAGTTTTCATGTTATAATAGATTAATCAATAAAAAACTAAATATAAACATAGTTACTAATAATTTTATTATTGCAAACAAATTCATTGTGCAATATCTAAATTTTTGAAAATAATAATAATAATAATTGTTAAATTCTACTTAACATGATAATAAAATGCTATGGCGAGTAATTAAATATTTTTTAATGTAAGAGAATTGATAAAAGAAAGAATCCATTATTTAGGTAACCACTTATTATAACCTTTTCAAGGGAAGGTTGGGTATTTTTGTTTTCGGTTGTATTGCGATAGACAAAGATCAATCACAAGCGATGCTTCGCTTCACCGTGTTACCTTTAATCAAGTCTCTAGCGAGCAATCAGCTGCTAAAGCATCCATTATTTAGGTAACCACTTATTATAACCTTTCCAAGGGAAGGTCGGGTATTTTTGTTTTCGGTTGTATTGCGATAGACAAAGATCAATCACAGGCGATGCTTCGCTTCACCGTGTTACCTTTAATCAAGTCTCTAGCGAGCAATCAGTTGCTAAAGCTAAGAAGTTGAACGACACTAAAAAATTTACCACCACCCCCCCCCCCCAAAGATTCATGATATGTACATCTATCGTTGCTAAGCAAACCCCTAATCGGTCCTTTTTAGTATGTTCATGGCTCCACTAGCAAAATTTAAATTCTACAATTTGACTTCTATAATAATTAGTTTCAAAATTTCAAAGCCGGGCACAATTTAGCATTTGGTTTCAAAACTTCAAAGCCTGGCATAATTTAGCATTTGGTTTCAAAATTAAGGTTTGTATTTTATAGTTTCAATATATACGTCAAAAAGCGTGAAGAGAACGAGGGATTGGAAAGTTGTACTCATTCCCACAAAGAAATGAAGGTAAAAGGACGATAGTTTTTAATACTTTTCATATATAAAAAAACATTTTCAATTTTATATATTAAAATCATTCTCCAAATGATACCAAAAACAAATCATTCTCAAAATGATTCCTCTCACATTTCCAATTTTATATATTAAAATCATTCTCAAAATGATTTCTCTCTCTTTCAATTTTATATATTAAAATAATTCTTCACATGATTCCTCTCCCCCTTGCATTTTGAAGTATATTGTTGAAAACTCAAAAATCGTAGCTTGCTTTCAAACCAAATGCTATTTAGTTACTAAAGATGCGTACGTGTGTGTGCCAACCATGCACACCCTCTCTCTTGAAACCGAAATTTTAAGAGATGAATACCGGCACAGATTAAAAAACGAAAAAAAACAAATTGCATGTTGTGCAACACAGTAATTACCTATTTCTTCAAGAAAAGGATCAAAATCTAATCTCATATCACACAACACAACTTTCCCTGTTAAGAGAAGATTGTCCAAACTCAATAGGACAGAAGATAAATAGCTCATTTGAACAACTAAGCTCTAGAAATCACAAATAAACAATACATTTCTAATCGGTATAAAATAGTAAGCACTCATGTGCTTGGAGAAGACTGTCTAATTTTTGCTTGTATAATCAGACCTATTTCATCCGCCATGCTTTTCTTCTTTGAAGCTACCTGCATCATAATAAATATATAACATATAAGATAGCTACCAGAAAAAAGACATTGCAGAACACAATTGTTTTGTCTCTAAACTTAAAATCAACTGCAATAATAATCTTAAGCATTTTTATATTTTTGCCAGTGCAATAACACAGTTTTTAAAACTGCAAGTAGCTATCAGTCTGACTAAAATCATCGGACTGAAAGTTAACTTATTGTTTATTTTTTCATTAGTTTCCATATTTAGTTACTCATGCAATCCACGGTTTACTTTTCCATTAGTTACTTATATTGAGCTAATCATGCTAGTCTATGATTTCATCATAATGGAGTTTAAAAATCTAGACTGCATACTAAAATTGTTAAAAACAATGGGAGGAACATAGTTGATAGACTCATCAAATTTATGTCCTGAAAAAATGCAATACTTAATAATTACACACCTCGATGAGCTCTTCATGGTTTGATTTCAGTAAATTGATTTTTCGATCGCAGTAATCTTTGGCTTCAGCCATTGTTTTCTGAACCAAATAGAAACGCCAGAATAGTTAACAGAAATACAAAGGTCGAAAGCCAAACCTAAAAATACATATACTCAAAACAATTCCAAGATGCATACATGAGAAGATGCAACATTATATTGGTTTCTAAATCATGCAGAATTGAATATTGCATCTGCAACTTGCAAGCATATAGAGTTTGGTTTCTAAATCTTGCTGAAAGAAGTGTACTTAATTAACTGAAACAGTGAGGGAGAACAACAATATAAAAAAATACTCGCAAACCATACATGAAGAAGGGATAGAAAAACTTGCATGATTAAAATTTGCATAATAAACCTACTATTTGCAGCAACACTCATCGAACAGAAATAGTGCAAAGTCACCATATAACAATATATGACAATGGAGATGGCAACGATTTTATATTTGATACTCAGTATCAGGTGGGTCAACAATGAAAGTTATACACTTGATATGGTGATGAACAAAACAATTGAAGACTAAGCACAAAGATTTACTACGGTATTCATAGATCTTATAAAAAAAAAACATGACAGACTACCTAGAGACAGCACATGGCAGGCTTAAAAAATAATACACTTAATGCAACTCATTTAACATGTGTTGTAAAAATTCCAAAATGGAAGTACAACAGCACACGGAGAGACAAATGAGTTTTCACGAAGGTAGGATTACACTAGAATAGGTTCTAAGTCCATACTATCTCTGCTAGTCTTAAATGAAATAACAAGTGTACTAAGGAGGATATATCATGAAATATGATGTTCACACGTGATGTTAGCTAGTAGACACCTCATAAGAAAAATTGAAACTATATATATATATATATATATATATATACAAAAAATAATTTTAAAAAAGTAGACCCTTGTTTTCAAACTTAATGCCTAAAAAACTTCTTCTTAAAATCAAATTTCACGAAACACTCCTGTCAAAGTTTCCAGCAAAAATATGCATTTTAAACTGTATATATTTGCAGTTCTAACCGCACATTTTTGTAAAATGAAAATTTGCATTGTGGATGCAAATGTTTAAAGTGTAGAATGTACATTTTGAGAAAAGCACGAAATCCAAAATAGTCACACAAAAAAGACCAAGATAGCATAAACATAGCCAAAGGCTAAAACACAATAAAAAGCCAATAAGAGTTTATAGTTTGAAAGCAAATAATATAATTATATCATATAGAAAATGATTTCTAAAATACTTTTGTCTATAAATTTACTTTCAAACTTCTCATTTTAAAATCCATGAACTCATTTGTTATTCAACTATATTTATTTATTTATCACTTGATAACATAAGCTATAAACCCGAATAGATAACAAAATGTATACATACAGTTGTTCCAAAATCTCATTTAGAAGGATATTTAATAAATTATATTAAGTAACTATATATATATTTATATATATTAAATATAATTAGTAGAAATAGTTTATGAATTTAAAAGTATGGTTTTGAAATATAAGCCTATGTTATTTCTAAACAAATGTTTGTATATAAATATGGTTTTGGAATACGAGTATTTATATTTTCATAAATGTTTACTTATTTATGTGGTTTTTGGAATATATTGTAGAATTAAATATCTTTTTAAATAAGATTTTGGAACAACTGTATATATAAATACATTTTGTTATCTATTCGGGTTTATAGTTTTTGTTATCAAATGATAAATAATTTATATAGTTGAATAACAAATGAGTTCATGGATTTCAAAATGAAAAGTTTGAAACTAAATATTTGCAGTTCTAACTACAAATATATGTGGTTTAAACAAAATATATTTTCACTAAAAAAATTGACAGGTGTGTTTCATGAAACTTTTTTTAAAAACGAAAGTGAATTTTAAACTTTATTTGAGTGTTTGATAAATGTCCCTTAAAAATAATAAATAAAGAAGAAGAAGAAATTCACTAGAATCAATAAGTTGGAAGCTTAGTAGGACTTAAACTATGACATGCAACCTTAGTATAAATGTTAAAGATAATAATTCGATGAAACTCAAGCTTTTAAATCTCGGATTTCAGACGAAATCTCCAACTAATATTTCGGTTCATATCTCGAGTCGAGATTTTAAGATCTCAGGTGAGATAGGTGTCAAACAAATAAAAATTGCACAGATTAAATCCAATGAATTTAGGCAAACGCCTATCCGAAGCAATTTATAGTTAGATCCCAAATTTTCAATCTGCACCCGATCATCGACTTTCAAATCCAATATGATCAAAAAACAAACGGATTGAATTGGGTCGAATATTGGTTGTTGCTTGTGGTAAAATTAGCCAACTTGGTATAATTAGTGGTCGCCTGCACGGCAATCCTTAATTGTATGTTAGGTCTTATTTGTGTCTTATTTTATCAAATAATTTTTTTGATAATTTCAGACATGTTGAATTTTTTTTCACTACATAGTCTTGTAAAATTTAATTTTCCTTATCTAATTTTTTTATTATGGATTCATATCATTATTATACATAGTTGTTTGTCTAAATGATTTCAATTTGTAAACTAAATGATGTTTGTTATCTGAAGTAATGAATTCATCTTATTGTCACAAATTAAAGATATTGAAATTAAGCATAGAATATAATCTAGCATACAATCATCTTTCCTAGCCTTTAACTGAATTAAATTAAATAGAAAAGGAGCACAAATTTTATTTTATTAACATTTAAGTGAATCAAATTAGAGTGACTTGTATACTTAGATAGAAAAACAAACAATACCGTAATAGCAGGACAAGAACACACGGTATTACATTGAACTATTGAAATATTTTCAAATAAAACAAAATGAGGTATAATATGATTTGAACATTTCATTTCATACAAATTAAATAGTCAATTATAAAATTATGAATATATGAAAAATAATAATTAGTTTATCCAACACCCATGTCTCAATGGTTAGACGCTCTGATTTTGATCCTTAAGGTCACATGTTTGAATCCGTGATTTGAATCAACTCGACATAAGTTTATTTGTAGAATGTTATATACTACCTAAGGTTTGTAGTATAAGTACGTACTACCACTTGAGTACCCAAATTTAAAAAAAAAATAGTTGAAAATTTAAGTTAGAACATTTAAAAAGTAAAAAAATAATAAAACTAAGCGAGAACTGGAAAACCGTAACTGGAACAAAGATTGCAGTACAATCAGTCAAATTTGTAAATTATAAAATCAAAGGTGGACATCTAGTTTTTGCTAATTTAAAATAAGTTGAAGCGCTAATTCAATTAGTCTTGACCATAAGAATTCATCAATCAATCTGTTAAATGGTCCACCACAATTAGATTTCTATAATTTGAATCATATCTGATCCAATTTTCAATTTGGAACGGTTCCTATCCATTTTTTTTGGACAAGATTAAACAAAAGGATAATCAATCCACGTCCCCCCCTAAAAATGAAACAAACAAGTGCAGTTTCATATGACAAAAATAACAAAAAAAATTTTTACAAATTGAATGTATTGTACGAAACAAATGTGACCTTTAAGAAAAGAATTATAAAAATAAGATAAATGTAGGTAAATGAAAATGCAAAGATGAATGACTATAGTCAGTAGAAGAAGAAAAATTTACAAATATAAGGGTGTGAAAAAAGCTTGAAGCGATATTTATAAATTTGATAAAAAGTAAAAATTAGAACTGGATGGTATGAACACAAACATAGAAGACAGTGCAGCGCAACATCGAAAAGACATGATAGTATCCAACTAGAAGGAAAATAACAAAAATAAAAATCTAATCTAAATTAATGTGATAAAAATATTAAAAATGATCTAAAATAACTATACTCAACAAAAAATATGACTTTGATAGAAATTTGTAAAAATGGGAATACATGGGGTTAGCTCCAATCATTTGGAACTCATACAAGAATGATAATAATGTTGATCAGAAGTGGAGGTAGGGAATTCACCATATAAATAATTTGATATGGCAATGACTTTCTTTGCCCATTAAATGGGCACCTTTCTTAAATTCAACATTTAACTAGTTTAATACCCAATCATAGTCTTCATGGAAAACTTAATCAAAATCTTGGTCAAATTTTGAGATGTGTAATAGTGTATAAGTGCAATCTATGACACTTTTTTGTGGAACCACTTAAAGGTTATCTTTCAGTCATGTACTTAGTGCACGCTTCCGGAGAATGTTGATAAACTTTGTCCAAGTCCCTTGTGTTGTTGAAGAGTGAAGTTTGTCAAAAATTGATTGGTTAGTTCCATTCGAAGTTGTCAGGGTGAAAAGGCTCAAGGTATGAGCCCTTGCACTTTTCGGCGCGCCTTGAGCGTCGCTTTTTTGTGTTCATGGCACTATTGCAGCTGAAAATTGTTATTAAAATGGGATTTTGGATATTAAAAACTCCATCTACATGCAATTTTTAGAATAAAACATCATGAAGTCATCACAATCCAAGATAAAAAGTCGCAAATCCATTCAACTAAAGTCTACAACAATAAAATATTTGTAGAAAGGTACAATTTCACTCAAAGAAAACCGAAACACGCTTTTTCAAGGCTTTACGCCTTGTGCTTTTTCAATGCCTTGTGCATCCACAGCGCCTCGAAGTGCAAAGAAACACCCAGGTTGTACCTTGCACTTTTTTGCATCCAAGCGCACGCTTTGACTACACTGGTTCCATCACGGGTTATATATATACACATACATATATACATACACACACATAATATATACATACACACACACATACATACATGGGCGGAGGCACATATTAGCTGGGGAGGTCACGTGACCCCCATTACGCGGTTTATAATTTTTTCGTTATATTCCATCTTCTTCGTTCCAAAAAAAAAACATAATTTCTTCTGCTCCTCCATTGCCGACAAACCAATCAAAAACCCTCATCAGATCATCTCTATTTCACACGACCTCACTCCATTGCCAACGGGCGACGGCTGCTGCTGGCACTAATCGACATCATCTCCGCTGACGCAAACCATCGTCGTCGCTGCTGAAAGCCTGCATCGTTGCAACGTCATCATTTCACTTCACTTCATCTGATCGCCTGCTACATCGTCGTCGTTAGTTGTTATGGGTAAACACTAATTTTGAAATTAATTTGTGAATTTTTGTTTGATGATGAAATCAGTTCTGACCCTAATTTTAAAACTTATATGTGCCTCTGCCCTTGGTTCTGACTTGATGATGATTTGTGCTAATTTTATGATGAAACCATTTTTGATTTGGATCAATGACCGTATGAGTTATGATTTGTGCATAAATGTGTAACAATGATGAAATTTAATGACCATGAATTTGTGCATAACAATGATGAGGTTTAATGACCATGAATTTGTGCATAACAATGATGAGGTTTAATGACTATGAATTTACGCATAGATATGAATTATAAAATTAATGAAGTTAATCTAATTAATAAATTTGTTTATTTTAAATTTGAACAACTGTCCAAAAAAATTTTTGGTGCCTATCTAGCCCAAAACCTTTTAAATACATGACCTCGCCAGACATTATTCCTGGCTACGCCAATACATACATATATATACATACATACACACATACATATATATAGTGTGTGCGTGTGTGCGCACGCATATGAGGTAGTCTTCATGTTTGTTTTTGATGAGTCGGCCATTTATTTATTTTCTTCCCATTTTGGGTCAAATTATAAAGGAGATTATTTGTGAGATTTGTGATCCTTATTTTTTGATCAAGTTCATCTGATTGAATAAATCACTGCAGAGAGGATTACTACTATAGTGTAACAGTATATTTTGTCAGATATTGCAACCGCTTGGGTTATGCAATGTACCAATATTGGATGTATTATCTCGATTGTCTAGGTCAATGCCTTCTGATAAAGAAGGTGGTATGCAAACTAATTCATTTTTTATTATGCTTAATGGTATACTTGTGAAAACATTGCGAACTCCGTTTATTTTATATTCTTTTTTAATATAATTTTCTAGTTAATTACTTCAAAAAAGAAAATCTTGATTAAGAAAATGCTTCTGCATAAACTAAGAACACAAGCAAACACTACTAGAGACATTTTCTTAAATACCTCTAACTACCTGGTTATCTCACTAAAAAAAATGGATAACATCGTAAAACAAATTAATGCAATTATTATGATTTTAACTCATTTGTATATAAAGACCATAAAGCCTTGAACATAGGATTGGAATAAAAATCAAGATATTGATATTAAAACCCAAATATCCACAATCAAACACAGTGGAGCTAGGAAAGGATTAAATATATAGCTTGATGCAGTCAAACCTCAACATAGTAGCCAGTTCCAACATCAACTAGTACTTTATCAGCATCATCTAAGATTCCAGGAACATAAAGAGACGCCGTTAAGGGAACCAACATCTGCTTCCCTGGAACACAGGCATAACATATCATTTTCAAAAGTAACAAACAATAGATAAACATGAAGAGAGTGGTATGTCAAATAAGTACCTTGCGGTTGTTTGGAGAGATCCTGGATAGCAGAAGAAGCGATCTCGAGGCGGGTGGCGGCGGTTCTGATTTTGTTGAGACTGTCTTGTAGAAGATTAACTTCGAGATCTGATTGCTCTTTGACGGCTTTTAATTGCTCGATGCTTAGCTTTTCAATATCTGATGCCCTAATCGCCATTGCCGAATTTTTTCTATTTTCTTTTTCCAGAAAGAAATAAGCTCGACTGCAACTTTACTGTATTGCACAAATCGCACAGCCAAGATATAGGAAGCTTTATGATGACGGTTTCTTAGATTTAGCTTAGTTGATAATAGTAAAGATTAAATTTATAAAGTTTTGAATCATTATCAGTAAAGAAAAAAAAAGAGGGTTGTTTATGTGAAATACGAACTGCGACTCCAGCATACACGCACACTACACTCATCTTTTGTACACCTTGCTCTATGCTCCTACCACTTGAAGTTACAATATTCAAAAGGCAAATTCTATTTGAACCCTTCAACTTGCTAAATTGCGACGAAAATACCTTGATCATCTTTTTTAAATTTATGTTTTACTTTTTCTTTTGAATTTTCTGTCCACCACGCAGTGGATCTGTGTGGTGTCTTCAGGGCACCACGCAATGCAACTGCATGGTACTCTAAAGTCACCACGCACGCTGCGTGAAAGAGTATTTTTGGATTTTATCAACATATTTACTTAAATTATTTTATCAACATATTTACTTTCAGCTTTATAAAATTTCTTTTAATATATTTTCTTAAATTAATATTTTATGAATAATATTTAGATCATATTAAATATATTGTTGTAGATATTATATATATATATATATATATATATATATATATATATATAAATCCGTACGAATTTTAAAATAACATATAAAAAGCCTCATGATCGTGTGTGTGTATAATTTTTAATAAGTATATTTATTTAATGGTAATATTGACAAATAATAAATAAATCTAATCAATAAAATTGACTATGAATATTTATATATTTTCGAATATAAAATAAATTTCATAAATATAGATTATATATTTAATTCAAAATTTAAAAACGATATTTTGTTTAAAATTTTTAGATCTGATTTTGATATTTTGAAGTCAAAATTAGATTTTTAAATATATTATTTTAATTTCGATATATATATATATATTGAATTACTCAAAATTATCTTTAATTAAAAAAATAAATAGTTATCACTTATAATAATTTCAAAATTAGTTTATAATTAAATATGCATGTATATTAAAGCTAGGGACAACAAATTCATATATAAATGACGAATGTGTATGTTGCGTTGTAAATCCCAACACTTATAAATATACACATTAACTATGTACACGGTTTATATGTTGCATGTGTACTGTACACATTAGAGTTTATTTAATACTCTTATAATAATATAATTAATTTAAATTTAATAAAACTATTTTTAAACAAATAAAATAAAATAAGTTTTATTTAAAACAATTTTAGATTGGATCTAAAATTAATTAGACTCCATAGGCCTAACAGCGATCCAAAAATGGATATTTTATTGAAATTCACCCTTTAACCCGTTGCAACCCGACCCAATTCCTTCATACGTAATATTCTCCATATAATGGGTGGTGAATTAATCATGATGGTTCTGGGTACCAAGAGGTTACGTGCGTGTAGTTGTTTGGAACAATTATAGTACAACTCACCGAGAGTCTATCGTAGGTTCATAGTTAAATGGAAGATCTCACATGACGATGTGTGGTAGTTTTTTAATTTGAGAATACTGTGAACCTTAATTGCCCAAACCATACTTTGATTATGGTTAATCATATTACAATGTTGTGTTAGGGCCATAGTTGAGTATAAGTTTAACCATTTAAAGTGAAATTTTATTTAAGAAAGGATTTGTCTCCTTCAAATAGAAGGTCGATATCACCATAACTGGTAGTCAATGTAAAGTAAAAGTCATCAGCCAAAAGCAGATCGATTAATCGATAAATGTTATCGAATTGAACCATGATTTTTAATATTGGACTTTGCAATTAACTAACGTATTACTAGAGTTTTGACCATTGACCGCTTTAGATATTCAAGTGATGTGATGATGAAGAGAAAACGTACACAATATATCATTGCTTAGGGTGTAGCCTAAATGATTAGAAATATGATTTAACCTAGATGAATTGTAAACAACTAAACTCGTGTCCATTACTATACTTCAGCAAAGTCTATACATGCTTTAATATTTAAATTGTTTGAATATTAATTAGGGTTAAGTTCACATAAGGGAATCACACAATAGTACTTGTCAGCATATTTCCAAATTTGATTAAATTTAAATAATTTATAAATGTTATAAATTAAAATGGAGTGGACATATGCTATTAACTTTTTATGGCATTTAATTATTTATTTAAACCCTTAAAATTAATTAAAATAATATATAAATGTAACAAAGCAATTTAGTAATAATTATTTAGTTAATTATTTTGGTCTATATATATAAGGCCATGCTATGCGATAGAATAGGGAGAAAAATTGTACTGAATTTCATTAGATAAGATTCAAATAAGCGGAGAAAAATGTGGAAAATATATGAAATGTTTTTGGCTTTGGCTATAAATACCCCTATATTCTCCCATTCCCTGCACATTTTTCTAAGCCCAAGCCCTCACTTCCATTAGAGTTGATTAAATCCTATGTCTTAACCTTGTAAGCCAAGCTAGGAGGACAAAGGAGAAAGTCACTAAGGGGGAAATAACTTGCAAATACAACATGTCAATAACCGACTAGATCGAAGAAGTATTCTATTTGATATTTATTTATAATGCTCTCGGCTATCTATTAATTATATATATATATATATATATATATATAAAATAATTCGTAGTCAAGGGTAATAAATAAATATATAATTTATATTATATGTGTGTCCGTACGCGCATGCGTGTTAAAAAAATTCGGTATATATGATATAATGTTAAGTATGCACTTGAAATAATTTTTTAATTAAATGGTTAATATATTTATGTATGATTTTATATGTGTGTATATAAATAATAGTTTTCTTAATATATCAATAAGAATTAATTTTTCTTTTATTGGCATTATACATATATATAAACACATGCGCACACACATTTGATTCCAAACTTGATATATTTTGATATATATGAATATGTATTTTTAATTAAAATAACATTGACCAAGTAATATTCTATATTTAAATTCATACATACGTATACATATATACATATATACATACATACATATATATATATGTATATATGTATACTGAATTATAAAAAATAACAAAAAATTTGATCAACATCAAATATATACATATACATATACATACACACACAAACATAATATATTCGAGTCCCTTCCCCAGGACCTACAGCCCCCCTTTGGGGATAGCATTAAAAATCAACCTGGCTGTTGTGGACCAGTTGGCTTGGGCTCTAATCTTTGGATTAGTGTTTTCATAAAGTCCGCGGCCGTAGCTCGGTGGTAAGGGGTCCTCCCTGACTTCAAAGAGGTCGAGAGTTCGAGTCCCTTCCCCAGGACCTATAAACCCCCTTTGGGGATAGCATTAAAAATCAACCTGACTATTGTGGACTAGTTGGATTGGACTCTAATCTTCAAATTAGGGTTTTATTAGTCCGCGGCCATAGCTCGGTGATAAGGGGTCCTCCTGACTTCGAAAAGGTCGAGAGTATGAGTCCCTTCCCCAGGACCTACAGCCCCCCTTTGGGGATAGCATTAAAATTAACCTGGTTGTTGTGGACTAGTTGGGTTGGGCTCTAATCTTCGGATTAGGGTTTTTTCTAGTCCGCGAGCATAGCTCAGTTGGTCAGGCTGCTTAGCGACTATGGAACAAAGTTTCTTGAGGTCGCGGGTTCGAGTCCTGGTAAATTAGGCTGTGTTTCCCAAATGGCTTGGGGTGGTTATTTCCTTAATACCAAATAAAAATGGTGGGGAATTGAAGCTCTAAAGTTGGGCTAGCTTAAAAGGGGGACCGGTGTGGCGGGAAGTCGAGTTCCCTAGCTCTACTCTCTGAAGTAGGATTTTTTTTTTAAAAAAATTATTCTGACTAAGTAAACAAATATTATTTAAATTTTAAATATATTTCAAACATTAATATAAATCCTAATAAACAGATTTTCTTATTTGCAATACTTTAAATTGAAAAAATTATATGTAAGTTTATATCTTTTTGTAATTTATAGCATGTCACATTATGGTTACCTCTTTACTTATATGATGATATAAGTACATCCATATGCTATTTAGTTTATTATTTGGTTTTAATCATTTATGGCATCTACACTATATCTATTGCCCATGAACATACGATGTTCAAGCATTCTGTTTAATACAAAATAACAAAGTAAACTTAAAATTAAATTTTAAATTTTGAAGTAATTAAAGTAAAAACAAATTAAACTAAAATTTTAAACATAAAATTCTTCTTATATCAAAATAACATTAAATATGGTTTAATGTTAAATATTCATGATAACACGAGTTAAAGATCTAGTGTTATAACTAATAAATTGATTTTTTTTTAAATTTACCCCTTTTGGCCCCATTGCCAATGCGCTGATTGTTGGGGGAAATCCCTTCAAATGATCAGTCTAAGGGAATAAAAAAACCCAACGCAGCGGAAAAACAACTGGATCGTGATTGTAGTGAGACGATACAAATAGAGATAGACACCAGAATAGACAGTCACAAATCTATGCAATGCAAAAAAATAAATAACACCAGTATTTATAGTGGTTCCACTACCGCGAGGCAGTGTACGTCCTCTTGGGGAGAGGAGATTTTATTAATCACTGAAAGATTAGATTTACAAGATTGATTCACTTTTGGAGGCTATACATAAGAAGAATTTACAATACAGACAAAATTCTATAGAGTTTCAGCTCTCTAGGATGGCTGCCATTGTTGTCCTGAAGCTCTGCTATTTATAGAGTGAAGATATGAGGAGGGGTAACTGCTAAATAACAGCTCAACAATCTGGTTCGGCGTTATTTGGTTCGGCATACATTTGGTTCGGTCAACTGGTTCGGCATTTGCATCTGGTCCGGCACAATTTGGTTCGGCAAAGTGCACATCAAATCTGGACCGGCATCTCCTCTATTAGAGCGGCATGCTCAAATACCGAACAAGAAAACTGGAGCAGAAAAATACCGAACGAGATATTTCGTTCAACATCTTCTCCTTCACCAAATCACCGAACGAAATCTTTGGTTCGGTGTTCATCTTCGCTGCTCCAAAACAATGTCGCTCCACTTCTCTTCTTTACCGAACGAAGCTCCCATGCTCTAGCCTTCACCAAATCACCGAATGAGATTCCTACTTCCTCAAATCTCAACACCAAACAAAATCATCACGAAGCTTTGGAGCGCGACTTCGTGACTTCCTCCTCCGCTTGGATTTCTCCTCTTTGTTCGACAAATCTGGAGCTAGGGTTTCGCCTCTTCCTTCAAGTCGAATTCAGGTATCAAATTCAACAATCTCCACCTTGATACTGAATTCCAAGCAAGCCTTCCAACTTCATCTACGCCTTCATGCTCCAAGCGTGGATACTTACCCAATGAGCTTCGGCAATGCCATTACCCATTACACTCTGTCAATGAACTCCAGCAAGGCCACCGTCCGTCAACAAAGTGTTTGAAGTACCCATTCCATGTAGAACTAGTCAATCTCCACCATGAAAACAAACGTCTCCATGAACCATCTCAAATCTCCCCCATGCCACCCCGTGGCACCTAGCACTTCATTAAGCAAATCAAGTCCGAGCAATACTCGAACTTAGCAACAGGCAACGACTTGGTAAACATGTCTGTTGCATTCTCCTTTATGTGAACTTTTTGAAGACGAACTAGCTTCTCTTCACTCATCGAGACAAGGAATGACTCTTTCACCTCAATATGCTTCGTCCTCGAGCTGAATGCCTGATTTTTAGCTAAGTGAATTGCACTCTGACTATCACAATACACATCCACTCCTTCGTATGCGAAGCCCAAATCATACAACAATCGCCTTAAATAGGGGCCTCCTTAGCTGCTTCAACCGCAGCTATGAGCTCTGCCTCTGTGGTAGACAAAGCTACAATCGTCTGCAACCTCCCTCTCCAACTGATCGCTGTCCCACCAATGGTGAACACATATCCGGAGGTTGACTTCCTTCGATCTCTATCACCGACATAGTCAGAATCATAAAATCCAACCAAGCTGAAATCTCTTCCTCTGCCACCAAAGACAAGTCCATGGTTTGGAGTTCCTCTAAGGTATCTGAAGATACACTTCACTGCTTCCCAATGCGCCTTTCCTGGATTTGCCATGAACCTACTCACCAATCCAACCGCTTGTGCAATGTCAGGCCTAGTACAAACCATAGCATACATCAAGCTGCCAACTGCACTTGCATATGGGACCTTCATCATGTAAGCCTTGTCCTTTTTCGAGATCGGAGAGCCTTTACTAAAAAGCTGTATGTGCAAAGGCATGGGTGTGTTGATTGCCTTTTCCCCTTCCATGCTAAATCGAGCAAGCACCTTTCGAATGTATTCATTTTGAGTGAGGCTCAAAAGTCCTAGCTTTCTATCCCTTTGGATTTTCATACCCAAAATTTTCTTTGCTTCTCCAAGGTCTTTCATTTCGAATTCCACTTTTAGCTTTAGCTTCAAATTATCGATTTCAGCCTTATCCTTGGAAGCAATCAACATATCATCCACATACAAGAGTAGGTACACCCATCTACCATTCTTTAAATGCTTGAAGTACACACAAGCGTCTTTGATGCTACGATCAAAACCAAGTGAAAGCATAAAAGAGTCAAACCTCTTGTACCATTGTGTAGGCGACTGCTTAAGTCTATACAATGACTTCTTCAATTCGCAAACCTAATTTTCTTTCCCATCTACAACAAATCCTTCTAGCTGCTTCATGTAGATGGTCTCATCCAAGTCTCCATGCAAGAAAGCGGTTTTCACATTCGGTTCCTCTAGCTCTAAGTCATGAGTTGCGTAGCAAGAAAAATGCGGATGGACGTATGCCTCACTACTGGAGAGAATATCTCATCATACTCCAATCCCTTTCTTTGTGAAAATCCTTTAGCAGCTAGTCTAGGCTTGTATCTTTCATCATCCTTCACCTTGAACACCCACTTGCAACCTATGCCTCGGCTTCCTTAAAGAGGTGATACCAAATCCCAAGTCTTGTTCTTCTCCAATGACTCTAACTCCTCTTCCATAGCGCACATCCACTTCGAACTGTCACATGACTTCAAAGCTTCATCATGGTCAAGCGACTCCTCATGAACCACATGTAGAGCATAGTCAAACTGATCACTAAGGCTAAGGTTCGCAAACTACCAATCACCGTACCTTTCGGGTGGCCTAATAGTCCTATACTGACCCGGGTAGGTACTGCTTCACCTAAACTCCTTTCAGCTCCACCTTGAACTGAACTTCCTCTAGATTCATGCACATCACCAACACTACTAGAAGGTACCTATGGATTATCCTGTGATGTTTCATCAACTGCGTTTTCCTCGACAACATCAACAACAACTCTACTAGTTGGCTGGAACACGGGAACTTCTTCCATCTCCTTAGGCCTATCAGAATCTTCTGATGTGGTAGGTAGCTTCTCCTTCGAATTAAACATAGCAGACTCATCAAAGGTAACATGTCTGGAATGAACAATCTTCCGATCAACAGGGTTTCAAATTTGATACCCTTTGATACCATCGGTGTATCCCATTAGTATGCCCTTGTATGCTCTAGCCTCTAACTTGTCATCACATGTATGGTGAATGTACACAGGACAGCCAAAAATTCGGACGTAACCAAGATACACTGCTTTACCTCTCCACTTCTCCTCTGGAATCACTACAACAAAATATGATATTAATAACGCTATTTAATAACGCGTTATTCTGAAGCGTTATTATTGACCCTTAATTATCTAGTTACCGGATGATTTTTGTTCTCCCTACAAGTGTAACGCGCGCATCTCCCTTCCCCTTCACGTGTAACACTGCCCTAAAACATCTCCCTCCAACTTCCCAAATTATTTTTCCTCTCCCTCCAAAACCATTCTGCCTCCCTCCAAAACGCGCGCATCTCCCTCCTCCAAATTACGTTAGCGATTCGAAGACTCCAAAACGCGCGCAGCTCCCTCCTCCAAATTACGTTAGAGATTCGAAGAAAACAGAAACCCTCTCAAGTTTTGTCGAAGAAAGCAAACTCCTTCGATTTCGAAGCTAGGGCTTTGCGTGTAGCTCCGATCTGTCGAAGCTAGGGCTTCGCGTTTTGGATATAATCTTCGATTTTGATTTTGGTAAGCGATATAATCTTCGATTCTGGTAATCTCGCTATAAATTTTCTTGCTCCTTTTTATAATTTATATTTGTTGTATTTGTAGCTTGTTTTTTCTAGACAGTGACTTTGATTTGGCTTGTAATGCTTCAAGAACAAGTTGATGTGATGTAATTTGATAGTATATTAGTGCAATAATCATAAATCATTAAACAATTTCATGGCCATTTTGGTGTGCATCAGTAAACCATGTGGGTGTAGTGTCAGTGAAAACGGTGTTGAAGGTGAGATTGTTTAGTGATGGAGGGTGTTATATAAGAAATTTTGATTGCAGAGTTACGGGCAAATTGTTTACTCTATATTGCAGTGAAATTTTTTGTACAACGAACAACGTTTACATTTTGTTTGTTGTCTTTTATATCCAAGTTATGTATTCAATGAAAAATGTGTTTACATAGTAGTTTAGAAAATGGAAATGAAAATTTTAGGTTTAACTTCTTGGTTTTTTTTCCTTCTACAGAAAAGTGGTGGTTAAACCAGCAAGGATTAAGTAAAATATAAGTGAACCGGTAGATACATAATTTTGTAGGTCAAAAAGAAAGAAATCATAAGTTCGTACAATAACCATCCAACTATCCTTTTAACTAGTTCACATACTTATTTATGAAGTTTGTTATTATTTTATTTGTTAAGTTTATAATTTAATCAAGTATTTTGATCTTTCGTTATATGGTTGTGATTTTGTACTTAAACCAAGTTAAAGATGTACTCATTTCAGATGTTTATTATTTGTGTACTATTTGGTTCAATCTCTTACTGTTAGTTCTGTGTTACTATGTTTACAAAAGTTTACTTTAATCTAAATACTACTTTGACAAAAACATAACTAACCATCAAATATGCAGTATTCAAAAGGTTTTACAATTCATGTAATAGTCAGAAGTTAAAATATTTGAAGTATTTCTGTACCAACACTACTTTAGTTCTATTTCTTAGGTCAAATGAACAGAACTGATTTCAAAACATTTTTATAACTGTTCTTGAACATAAAAAATATTTTGCAGAAGCATAATGTTAAATAAGAAATCAACAGTACATAGTAAGATTTACCAACTAATGAATTTTGCAACATCTGGTATAATACTATTGATTGTTTTTGTAAACATTACAATGATTATTTGCAGGTCCTCTATATAGCAGTAGCATTACATTGGTTAGCTATCTAAATTTTCATAGCTAACTAGAATGGAGATGGTCACATAGTAGGAAAATTTAACTTATAGATTATCATTATCACCTCTGTCTTTTTTCCAAATGAATAGGTTAGTCACTTGAATTATTGTGTTATCCGTTAATTTCTATTTTCGATCAAAATTTAATATAAAAGATAGTTAGATAAATTAACTACGTAGCCTAGTTTAATTTGTGATAGTTAACTTCCCTATTCTAGATGCTCTTAGCCACATTGGCAATTTGGTAAACTTTAAAAGCTAGATGTATATAGCGGGTTTATTTTTATGGATGGGGATTGATAATTAGATTATTTTTGAAGATGATTTTTGGCTAAAGCTATCCAGTTATTCAGCTATAGCATTAATGCGTTACCCATATCCCTCTTTCTTTCTATTTGTTTCGTTTTTTCCTCGAAAAAGAGACAGAATAGAAAAAAATTTAATTTTGGAGCAAATAAATTGTTGAAGGCCCGTAACTTCTATGTGGTTTGTCTACTTATAAATAACTCATTCTCTTATAATGTAGACAGCTTGATTAACCAAATCCAGATTAATTAGTTTACCACTTTACAAAATTCAAAAGAGAAAAATAGTCAAATATTTGTAACTTTTGTTGCTTGAAATATGCATGCGAAAGGTATCAATATCCTTTGAATAGCATATATGCTAATTACCATCAGTTGGACTGCTTTAATCTAAATTTAGCAAGATAAAATAGTAGCACTTTCAATCTTTATCAACTATCAAAATTATCAAAATTTGTACCATACTTATTATGCTGAAGCTATGTAAAGAGCTCCTTCTTTTTATACCAAAGCCAAAAGAATCGGTCTTAAAGAATATTTCTGCCACACTATTAATAAGATAAAGACACTGTGGAATTATCTTAATTACAATAGGGAGTAAAATAAAATACAATTCGACAGGTTGCAGCAAAAATTTAGAAAAGAATCAGCACAGCTTTGTTGAAAAAAGGTAAAACATTCGCCTAATCTTTACCATATATCACAAAAAAAATTACAAAACACAAAAATAGTTTGACAACGCCAAATCATAATCTATTGAAATTTTCGGCAATCACCTCTCGCATAAACAACTCGACCTACATTTGCTGTTTTAACACAACCCAACTTTTTTACACTATACCAATCTTCGACTACAATTTATCGAGTTTATATATTAATTCAACCGCTCATCATTGAATTGGTACCGTACCACAAGGTTTAAATCAACTACAATCCTACTTTAGCTAATTCAGTAGATTCTGCATGTTCAATTTGGGAAATCTGTAACAATTAGGATGTTTATGACCTTTGAATGATGATATGGTAATAGCCCACACGATATGCATGTGGATACTGTAGAAACATTTTTTCCTAGTTTCTTACCAAATACTTAATTTCTTACATTAAGACACTTATTGTATTAGATTTCATACATGTACGATTTTTATTATTCGACCGATCAGACCTTTAAAACCTCCGACCTTGAACAACCAATACAATAAAGTTCAACTTCGACCAGTTCTGGCTTCGACTCTTTACACCGTACAAATCCAGATCACCATTGACAGCCATTCGCCTATTCATGCTCTACAGCCTTGCTTCTTGGATCTGCTTCGGCTACGGAAGCCATTCAGACCAGATTGTGCATGGGAACTTCCCTTTCAGTCTCTCACCCTCTCCATATCTCTGACCTGTCAGACCTGGTTGCAGCGCTGTACCCTTTCAGTCACTAGTTCATCATTCACCACAGCGTCACCCCTTTCAGACCAACTTCATCAGACCATTCTTCAGTTTTAAAATATGAGTGTGTGATATGTATGTTAGTAATTAAGATTAGTTTTAAAATAATAATCGTTCCTTTTCCATGATGACGATGATGTTCACTGTTAAGTTAAATTAAGTCAAATGTGGAGTGCTGCGGAGATGAATAGTATTGTTAACGATGTTCATTTTCAACGCATTTACTAGTCTAAGCAAGAGTATAAAATAGGAGTTCCTTTTCCAATATGTCCCTGGCGTGCTAAGCCAAACCAACTATACAATTCCTTTTCCTGTGAGAATGATCATACCTGCTTGCAGTTGTATAAAGGTTACTGCTATTTGCAATTTTCACAAAGAGTATTATATTTCACTTGTACCCTCTAATATTCTCCAAAGGGAGTTAATAAAATCTTTGTGAAAACTATGGATTAAAATCAAAGGGAGAGATTAGTAATGACTTAATAAAATATTTAAATTAGCTTCTTTTAAAAAAAATTCTCCAAATATCCCAATATTTAAAAACAATTACTTACAAATAAAAATATTCGATGTGCATATAACCAGTATACATGAAGAAAGATAAATTCCAATAATTACACATAACTAGTATATATAAAAGATCATGTGCATGCATATGTGTTTAGCTATAAACATGAACATTAGGTTTATGGAAACCTCTAACATTCTAGGTATCTATGGAAATTCCTTATTCTTGTTGAATTTTGTGTTTCTGAAATCAGAGGCAATCTTTTTTCTCTTTAGCTTTGGAGCTTGAGCACTCTTTCTTCCCGTGTGTATCCTTAATATATGCTAATGGAAAAAGATTGTGTTCATTTACACAGGTAAGTAGATAATTCAATATTCTCAACCATGTTTAATTTCATACAATAAAAATATTTGATGTTAAACTCAACTATTATGTTGAATTTTTTTCATTATAGAACTTCCAAGGAGTACTCGCAAGGGGCAAGATGTTTCGTAGAAGCTGCAAAGAGAAATATAAGAAATTTAGAGAAGCTTTTATGTCCTTGTTTAGATTGCCGAAATCTTAGTCGACAACATGATGATATTATCATTGAACATTTAATTATAAGGGGGATGGATCCTAAGTACAAGAGTAGTACTAAGTGGTATCATCATGGCGAACAATTAAATATGGGCATAGACATGAAGTTGGACAATACATTTGATCTGGTGATGTTGAAATATAAATGCTGTGTAATTCAACTTATGTCTCGTGATGTTGAAATAACAATTTGTGAGTAAAAGAAATATTTTGGTTACAACTTAAACAATTAAGAGCAATTTCTCAACTTTGAAGAATCATATTTTGGTTACAACTTAAACAATTTGTGTTCTTTTAAAAAAAATAACACTAACTAGCCCAAGGTATATACATACATGTAGCAACATCCACACACACACGCACATTTTAATCTGACAAAGCCTTAAACAAGATATGTACACACTTGTAACAGTGATCATGTATGCAAGTACGTGTTTTCTTTTTGATAATTAAATCAATTATTTTGATAGATCTGATTCCTTTACGACATTTGAAACATCCAACAATCCAAGTTAAACCAAATTCATGTTTTCAATTTTATTTTACATAATTTCGTTAAACTTCAAATGCAAACTTACCTCTACTGACCACACTTGTAGTTGTAATAAATTTTTTGCTTCATATAAATTTTTTGCTTCATATTTTATTGTACCGTGCATAAATGAAAATACTTTGATCATTTTATCTGTTTGCTATTGATAAGATATTCATCATAAATAAGTTGTTCATTGTGATTACATAAGGTTGATATATTTTATTTTTGTTCATGTCAGCATCATTTGCATTAAAATATGTCATTTGCATTTAAATTTTCTTTTATAACAAAATAACTCATGCACGGTTCATTTTTGCTCAGGATCTGCTCATTGGAATTCAAAATGAGCAAGATTGGGAATGTGATAACGAGAGTTCACATGCAAAAAAATATCGACGAACAAAAAAAGAAAGGTGCAAGAAATAAGCAGCTTGAAGACAATCAAGTATACGATGAGATTCACAACGAAGACAATCCACAAGCATTAGAAAAAAATCAAGTACAAACTTTTCTCATAATAAATCTTGCTTCATTACTAAATAATGGATTTATTTCAATTTACTTGGCGATTTTCCTGTTTGGCTACTAAATAATAAATCAAGTACAATCTGAACCTGGTTGCTGAAATCATTTTGAGAAATTTCAGTCTAGGGTTTATCTGTAGTTATGCTTATGCTTTTGTTTCCTACCCCTAGGGTGGATGCTTTTCGATATCTCTTGTTCTGTCTTCAAAATCCTTTCAAACTTTGATATTCATTTGAAATCCTGTCATATGTGTAATCTGAAACTTCTCACTTTCAAAAATATACAGTTTAAGTACTCGGAAGAATAAACTTTAATGAATGCCCAGTTTCATATGGGAGATTTTACAGGTATATACTTCTGTGAACTGGTTTTTGGTAGCATAAAATCTTCTGTCTAAGGTCAAGGATTTGTAGTTATAGAAGTTCCATTTTCTACATAAGTTCTGAATATACATATAAACTTACGTAGGCCTCTAGTTTTTAGAAATGCGGTCCTCTAATATGTTCACAAAAGTTCCAGGTTTTCAGGAGACATAAAGCTTGATATAAGTGCAACTTGATATAAGTGCAGGATTTTACGCATGCATAAAACCAAGTTTAATGGGAGCATATATGAAACTCGAGCAAAATTTAAACTGTATATTTTTGAAAGTGAGAATTTTATGGGCTTTTATGATCTAATTTGTAAATTATTATTTTTATATACAGAAAATAGGGAAGAAGAGTAAGGCTGTGAAAAAGAGAGGTCGCATGCAAAAAGAAATTGACGAACATAGGAAGAAACGTACAAGAGAGGAGCTGTTTGAAGACAATCAAGTAGAAGACGAGGTTTATATTGAAGACAACCCACATGCATTAGAAAAGAATCAAGTACAAATCGATCCAGAAAACAGTGCTGAAATACAAGACAACCCACAAACATTTGAAGACAACATAGTTAAGTCGGAAGGAAATCTGAGAAGAAAACCTAGAGGGCCAACCAAAGTTAGAAGACTTCCATTCAATTCTTTGGAGCAAATAGAAGTTCAATTTAATACCGCAGGCGAACCAATAGGACCGGGGTCGGTCAAATTATACTTAGGACCACTTGTACGAGAAATTGTTCCGGTTACACTAAGTAATTGGAAGCAACTTAGTACCGAATTGAAAGATGTTTTATGGGAAAGCATTCAGGTGACACTCTCTTTTGCTTTAAGATTAAATCTTATATTGATTGCTTACCTCAAACACTTTACGCCGAATTTTGATTGTCGCAGGCAAGGTTTAAATTGGATTTAAATTGGCACAAAACATTAGTTTTTCAACAAATGAGTGGTATTTGGCGGGCATCAAAATGTAGATTAGTTCGGCAGTTGGTACAAGAAAAGTCTATGGAAGAAAGACTTCAGTTGAAACCATCTAACATTAAATGTATGATTGAGTGGAAGAAGTTTATCAAGTTGAAAACAAGTTCGGAATTCAAGGTATGAGAAATTTCAGTCTTCAAATACATATTAAAGAATGATGCAGATAAAAAATATTAAAATTAGTGTACATATCAAATGAAAATACAATATTCTATACGCATTTGAAGTCATGGCATATTTACAGTTTTCAAAATCAAAAGTAGATGACTGGCATTTGTACATATCAAATTACATATACTAGACATTGTTAAAACTAGTGTATAGTAAATCTGAAATCAGGCGATATGACGTTTAGACATATAGTAAATCTTTCATAGCCATATATTCGAAACCTTCAAAACCAAAATTAAGGAATTCTGACACAAAATTAATATGCATACTAAATTTTGTATTTAAAATTTGATATATTTATAACCACTGTGTACAAAATACTCGTTTATATTCAAAGCTGTAAAAATATAAACTTTGTTATGAGTTCAATGATTACTCCAAAATTTCCTTCATATGATACTCATACCTGAAAAAAAAGCAGAAATTTGTATAAAAAACTGTCTCTAAGGCCTTAAACATATAAAATTTATATTTTAGGAATTCATGCTTATAGTTACATACTTTAGGGGCAGATATATTTTGGAGACTAATAATACCCTGTTTGAAGCTCAACGTATGTGAAACTTGATAATATTAAAACCTGGCAGACCTATATGCTTTCAAAACCTTTTGTCCTTCGAAATCTTTTGCCCTATGAAATCATTACATACGAAACTTCATTTACAAAATCCGAGTTCACTAACAAATTTCTTTCTTTCTTACATTTATTGAAATGATTCTTATTTTAGGCTTTGAGCGAGAAGAACAAAGCTATTAGACAGAGGCAGTTGCCACACACATGCAGTCGTAGAGGAATGGTTCGACTGGCTGAAGATTTGGTAAGAAAATAGTAGTTTTATTTACTGCAATATTTATGAAAACTTTTAAGTTAATGAAATTTGTTGTTTGGTGTTCTTTTGAATGTAGAACAGCGAAAGTGGTGATCGCTCTTCTGTCCCTAGAAGTGAAGTTTGGATCAAATCTCGCACTAAGAAAAATGGTGAACCGGTGAATTTGATTGCTGCAGATGCTATAGTAAGTTCATACTTTTCAAATACTTATGGTACATATATAAATACTTGTGTGATACATGTTTACTTGTTTAGCATTCACCAACTTAATATATATGCATCGCCTGACTTAGGCATCACCTAATTGCTTGAATTAATTTGATCTTAGCTTGTTCCAAATAAAAAAAACCTCATCAGTTTCCTAATGTTTTGACTGTATTTCAGCATTTAAGTTTATTAGTAATCATGCACTTGAATTTGTAAAATGTTGGAACTCTGTGTATGGTTTAGCTTTATGATAATTTCTAGTATTTCTGTAAATGATTTGCAGTTGGCTGTCATAGAGGTTATTTATGATAGTGACGAAGAATGTTTTTAGTATGTATGAAAATGCATTAGTAGCTATTACGCTAGAGGAACCTCTAAAATGCTATATAATGTTCCAATAAGTTGTTACGGTGGCGCTAAATATATTTTTGTATACAAATATTGTCAGCATATTGTAAGATCCAGCTTTTGGTGTGGAGAAGAATCTGTGCAACTGGTGTATATTTCTAATTATCTATGACATAAAAGTAACACACTGCACTGTGTTTTATTGAATTATGCGATGAAATTTATTCTATAGTACATGGTCTTGAGTCTCATATTGTGGCAAATCCTTGTACTGCCTAATAATTTTCATAGCAAGAGGCTGCTAATATTAATTAATTTCTTAAAGAAAATGGAGCAAAGAGATACTGTGTTGTAGGATTATTGTATTTTAGTTTGAATTCCCCTTAAGTCTGCAAACTTAGTATAATGTATTCATATATTGCTCCTTCGGTCTGCAAAATTTTAGCTCCTGAATATGTGAGAGATTCGAGAGATCTATAAACTTCGAGAAAATTATTTTTCAGGTATTAACTTCCCTCCCAAATATCATATTTAAGCAAAACAGTATGTGTGTAGCCTGAAAATAATCTACTTCGTAGTATAACCTGTACAAATAATATAAAATATTATTGATTTGTGATATACACAGAATTGGCTCCCTTGTTTGCAAAAATGTCTTGAGCATGTCATATTTTGACTAAATTCTCATGCTAATTTAGCTTAAACTCAGTCGACTAATCATCTGAATGCATCTCATATATTTCTGTTGGTTTTGGCATGTTGCATCTCATATATTTCTGTTGGTTTTGGCATGTTGCCAAATCAAGTGTAAAATTATGCATCTGCTAGAACATTCTGCATCCAACCCAAAAAATAAATCAATCACCAAATTTAATCCAAGCTAAAATAAATTTGCATGCTTCTTAGTGTGTTTCCTATTTTAATTTAAACTGCAATAATATGAAATTAATCATGTTTTGTAGGGAAAGATTAAACAAATTGAAAGTGTTTCACAATCGAGCTCGCCAATTAATTATAGAGCAGATGCACTTGCACAAGTGCTAGGGCAAGAAAGACCGGGTCGACTTAGAGCGATGGGAAGAGGAATGAGTCTTAGTAGAGCAGCTTTATCGGAAGTTAAGGATAAGCATACACTGCAACTTGAAAATAAATTGTTGAACTTAGAGAATAGATTTCTACAACTAGAGAAAAATCAGGTAAGAATTATCATTACATTTTGATCACTAATTGCTTGCACACTTGAACACTTGCATACACACTTGAACACTTGCATACAGTCACTTGAACAGTTGCACACTTCAACCATTATACACTTGCATACTTGAACACGCTAACAGTTTGCATTACCAGACTTACAAAATGACATGTTTTTTTTATTTTGACAGAAGTGGGACAGAAGTAGACACAGTGGGACAGAAGTAAACAAACCTCAAGTAAATTTTTTTATTGGTTTCACATCTTTGTATTTTAAATTTTTATTCAATTAGTAACATAATTTTCCTATGTTTAAATGTAGTGCAACTTTGATAAAAATATGAAGAAGTGTGATTTATTGGATTGGCGAGGGAATGAAGAGATCGTTGCTGAAGGAAGATTCATGTCAGACGATCCAAACGAGATTGTCAATGATGTTCCTTTAGGGCCGGATGCGATGATAGTTTTAGTTGACTGTCCGATCAAGCTTGATGCTTTCCTATGGAGGCCTACACCTTCTTTCACACTTATTGGGGAAGCAAAGGATAATATTGTGGCGTGGCCGAAGAATAGAGTTGTTTTAAATTCAACCGATCATATTGAAGAAGAAGAGGATAAGGTAAAAAAAATTCTTCACAATGAACATGCAATTTTATTATATACATTATTTACTAAATAAATATTTTTACCTCTAATAGAGTAGAAATAGCAGCTTAAAATGCAAATGCAAGATTTTTGATTGGGGAGGGAGCAAGCAATTAGTGGCTTTAGGACGATTACATTCGAGCATCTCAGAGGAAATTGTTAATGATGTTCCTCTTGGGCCATCAGCTATGATTGTTTGGATAGATGATCCACTAAATCCAGAAGCTTTTTTGTGGAGGCCAGCCCCTGGTTTGATCCGAATTGCGGATGCTGTTGGTAAGAAGGTTGCATGGCCTGAATCGCAAGTAGTTATTGAGATGGTTGACACTACAGCTCCTATTAGCCTATGGATGTGGTGAAAACATTTATGGTGCTTGATTTTTATTGTGTGTTTCTATTTTTTAATGATTAGCAACTTCATTATTTTTTTCTTTTTTCAACTTACAGACTGCAAATTCAAGAACAAACAATAAATGCAAGTTAATGGATTTATCGGGAAATGGGAAAGTAGTTGCTTTAGGATGGGTGGAGTCAACCGATCCAAATGCAAGGGTGCATTTCAAACCACTAGGACACAATGCAGTTAAAGTTTGGATAACGACCGTAAAATACCCAGCGGTAGAGCTATGGAGGCAAACATCCGAATTACAGTACATGGAAGATGCCCTCTCTTCTAGTATAGCTTGGCCTGCTACGCACGTCGTAATGGAATGAATTTTGAGTAAGTCTTTACCGTTCATTTTTTTGTTTATTGTTACATTTAGTTATTAGCTTTAAATTCTGGTTGGTGGAGTACCAGTTGTAGTGGTTTGTTTGTAGTTGACTGTTTGGAGTTCAGGGATGAGGTAGAGATGATACAGTTGAATGTATGTAGTGATATGAGTTTGAGAAATTAATTCTCAAAAACATAATCAGGCGAGAATACTTGGTGGTCGCGGTTTGATTGAAGGTGTTTGTTACAGACGTTCGAGTTGTTAGATGAGAATGGTCAATAGAGGGTTGTTAGATGAGGGTCGCAGTTTGATTTTGTGGTTTAGTTGTGATTTCAAATTGATTTGGATGAGGCAATTAGAAGGATGCAGGTAGGAGGAGTTGGTAGTGGATTTGGGTTTGGTATTGGAACCTGGAGTTGATTGCGGTTGTGATTGTCGTGGCGATATGTTGTAGTTGGTGATTGACTATGTTAGTTCCAAATGGTTTTGAAGATGGAGTCAGGTCGCGGCTGGTGACTTGAAGTTGCTGCAGTGGTTTCAAGTTTCAGGAAGGAAGCGGGTTTGTGGTAGTTGAATGAGGAGGAGCATGGAAGTGGTTGATGTTGGGGATAAGTTGGTTCAGTTTGCTTGAGTAGCAGTTTTGATGAAGTGGATCCAATGAGGTTAAACCGAGTGGTACGGAGTTGAGCAGTTTTGGGGTAGTTAAAGACTGATTTGGTCTGATAACGAAAAACTAGGTTCCATGACTGTTTTGGGGTAGTTAAAGACTGATTTGGTACGGAGGGAAGTTTCTGTAAAAAGATGTTTGAAATTATGAAAGAACCATCGTTGGAGCTTTCCCTTTATTAACTTTACAACTAGATGAAAAGTAAAGAGAATAATTTAGTCATAAAAATTATTGTCATAAAGAAGTTGAATAAAATATTTAAATCAAACTAACTGTTGAAGATAATTCAAAAAAAGACCAAACTAATATTTTAAGCCTCCTTATCATAATAACTAGACTGTAAAAACGGCATTGCTTAATAAATGTAAAAATTATTATCATAAACAGATTTGATATTTTGTTTTCAATTATTAATAAATGGTGCTAATTTTGTAGCTAGCTGCTTGTAGATAATTAGCTAGCTGCTAATTATTAATAATTGAGCTAAAATTGCAAATAAAAACATTTTGGTTGCACATGAATTATTCATACATGTTTGCACGATTCAAGGTTAGCGCCCCTTGTTCCATGTAGATTTTAAACTGAAATTTCCTTTTGGGTCAGGAATCTGTTTCCAATATCACTTGAGAAATTATTGTTTTTATTGACTTTGCATGATTTTATTGCAAAATGGGGTAGGAAAATAGGAATAGTTAATTCTCCATTCTCCTTGAGATAGGAGAGTAGAAACCTTCCTGTTTGGGCCACCCAGTGTAGAAATTTCCTGCCATCCCAATAGATCAGTTAAAGATAATCCATTAATCCATAGATCAAACCAAAGATTAGTGCCTTTGCTATTTGTTGTTTCTTTGTTAATCAATCCTCTACTCATTTGCCTTGCTTTGAGAAGTGTTTTCCAACTGTAATATGAATTATTATCAAATTGGACAACCCAAATTTTTTTATTGTGACATTATCTATTTCTAGTCCACCATGCCCCCAAACAATCAGATGTTAAGTTTTAACATGTTTGCTTACGACAAATCTTCCAATTTTGGTATACCAAATCTACCTTCTACTTTTTTTTACATACATCAGTTCAATTTAATTTGTGGGATATACTTTGCCATAGAAAATTTGAGCATATCGAGTTTTTCTTCTTAATAACGGACATGGGGTCTGACAAAAATGCATCTAGAAATCAATAATGGGATAAATAATAGTTTTATTAAGTTCAATTATGCCACTTATATTTAACAACTTATTATTACAATTGTTAATTTTTCTATTTATTTTGTCCAATAGTGGCCATAAATCTCTTGCTTTAGTTTACTAGTGAATAGAGGAACACCCAGATACAATGTTCTTTCATGTTGAATAATTTTGATCGGTAATATGTAAATATGATAAATCAGTTAAAGTAATATTTTAAAGCAAGGTATGAAAGTAGTAACCAAAGCTAGGTGGTTTAGAAATTAAGAGTTAATTATTTAACTTAGAAAAGCATGAAGATAAAGTATGTGGGCATGAATCAGCATGATGAAGCAAAACCATATTCATCTCTTCTTGGTGTAATAGTTACCCTAATTAAAAGATCTTTTACATGAAACAAATTTGAGTAAAATATATATTGAATCGTTATGATTAGTAATATATCCATTTATAGGTGAACAAATGATAAATTGATAAAAATTCAAAATAAATACTGAATATAATAATTGAAGCAAGCTATAAAACATTGATTATGTTACCTGTTATGTAACCACGAATATTTTTTCATTTTACATACTTGACAAATAACCATTTTACAGAAATAACTTTATGCAGTTTATATTAAAATAACTGAAGAAATACCTATTTAGCTTAGGAGAAGCTGAGAGATAAAGTGCGCGTAGGTGTCGCAATGAAGAAAAATCAAATTCACACCTCCTCAGCATATTAATTACCTTGTTAAAAAGTTTGGGTTCTTCCTTCTTTGTTTGCTTAATCCTCTTTGATTCATGTACCTATAATAAATCATTTAAATATTCTGTATCTTTACAGTTAATTTGTTACGTATGTCCAAAAACATTGCAAGAAATTTCCTACATCAACTGCACCTCCACATGTTCGAAGAACTCGGAGTTCTTCGATCATCCCATAATGTGTTGTGAATCAAATGGGAGATGAATGTTGCTGACAGGCATTCATTCTCCCTGGAAACCCACACTTTCTTTGTGGTTTTGTTTGGGAACCATTGTAGATAACACTATATGTATGTATGTGTATATGTGTGTGTATAGTGTTTCGTGGCTTGCTTCTTTCAAGATGTTGGTCTGAAACTGACTTGAAAGTGGATGGAAACAAGTCTTTATTTATCTCTTTATTTGGTGATGTGGATAGTTTGTACAAGTTAACATGGTATACACAATACCTGCTGCTTATATGAATGTGTATTACCACATACAACATACTTTGGGGGTATATGCAAGAAAGTACACTACATGTCTGAAGCATTTTCTTGCATTAGAAGTTGTTGAGTTTGAAGCTCCTCCCTAATCTTATTTGAAAGAAGATTGCCTTTTCCGAATTTATCTTGAGACCAGTCTCTTAATTTCCTCCTAAAACATCGGATTTGTTAATATTCCACAAGACAATGTAGGGGTATGGTGGTGGTAGACAGTGTAGGGGTTTGTGGAATAGGGAACAGTTGAATGAGTTGTGGCAGTTGAACGAGTTGTAGTCACTGGTGGCTGTTGGAGCGGTTGCTGCAGCAGATGGTTGGAGAAATGTATGGCAAAATGTTGGAGTGTTAGAAATGCTTCAACAGAAGGTTGCTGCAACTGAGAAAAGTGAGGTTAACATTGCTTTAATCTATTTTCCATATTGGGAAAATAGATCAGTAGAAACAATCAATTGTAGTTTCTAGTTCATGCAGTTCATGCACTTGCTTTAATGTTTGTACACTGTATTGAAAAATATATATCACATTTCTATCTGAGCATGCACTTGTTTTAACATTTTCTGTTTCTTTGTGTTAACTTCGCGGGCTTATTTGGAAGGAAGCAAGGTCCTTAGTACGCAACTAGATCAGATCTTGCATGTTGGAACTTTGTAATGTTTGTACCCTGTAATATTTGGAAGGATTGCTTTAATGTTTCCACTCTGTAATGTTTGTACACTTATTAAATTGACATTATTTTCTGTTTCTCTGTGTTAACTTGGCTGCAGGCTTATGTTTTATTCAATGGTTATGCACTTGCTTTAAAGTTTGTACACTATAATGAAAAATATATCACATTTCTTTCTGAGCATGCTCTTGTGTTATATTTGTTGATTATAATCTTTATTCGTTTGTGAAGATTTAGTTTGATTGCTATTATTAAAATGTAATATATAGGCATAGCTCTTGAAAAGTGTATCTACGATTTTTATAGCGGCATATATGAGCTGTAAAAGAATTTATCAATACTATAACATGTTGATTTAATAGCGTGAAATGATTGCTATTGAATAAATATTTTATAGCGGCAAAATGGTGTTATAAAGATTTCCAATTCCGTTGAGATTTAGCTGTATTATAACGGCTATAATGAGCTATTGAATAAATATTTTATAGCGGCAAATTGGTGTTATAAAGATTTCCAGTTCCGTTGAGATTTAGCTGTATTATAGCGGCTACAATGAGCTATTGAATTAACATACCATAGCGGCGAATTTGCATTATAAAACTAAGCTCAACCATAGCGGCATATTTTGTGTTATAAATATTCAACAGTTTTTTATAACAAGTCGATATACAGCGCTTATCAAACCGCTACGGTTGTGATTAATAGCGGCTATATGCCGCTATAAAAGACACTTTTTGTTGTAGTGAATCTTCTCATCTATAGCTGAGCATGGAATTCGATTTATAATATGGGCCGAAGTTGATAATGCCTCAGCCCAAAAGCCTCTAGACAAGCCCGCCATCAATCTCAAGCAACGAGCCTTCTCCAGTAGAGTCTTGTTCATCCTTTCTACAACCCCAATGGATTGCGGATCGCCAGGTGTAGTGAAATGTTTTTGAATGCCATGCTGTCTACAGAAATCGAGGAACTCCCTAGAGACAAATTCATCACCATTATCAGATCTCAGCACCTTCAACCTAGAACTAGATTGGTTCTCAACAAGCGCTTTCCAGTCTTTGAACTTCTCAAAACTCTCCGATTTAGCCTTCATCACATACACCCATACTTTCTGAGAAATGTCATCAATGAAAGAGATAAAATACTTTTCTCCTCCAAGAGAAGGAGTAGCAACCGGTCCCCAAACATTTGTATGCATGTACTCAAGTACTCGCCTCGATCTATGATGTCCAACTCCAAAAGATACTTTAGTTTGCTTGCCTAACGCACACTCCTGGAAAAAGTCCATCTTGTCGAAGCTTTCTTCTTTTGATCATCTTCTGTCTACGAAGCAACTCTAAGCTCTTCTCTGATTTGTGGCTTCCAATGCACGAGAACTGTCTACTCCAACACACGAATCTCCGAGAACTGTGGTTCCTTTCAGCAAATATAAATTTCGGAACACATCTCCTTTCATAAGAACTAGTGCACCTCTCGAAACCTTAAGACTATCCTTCTCGATAGTTACCTTGCATCCCAAAGATGCCAATTGTCCTAAAGAAATTAAGGACTTCTGAAGACCTGGAACATATCGGACACTTGTCAAAGTGTGTATCACTCCGTCAAATATCCTGATCCTTGCTGTACTTCACCCATTGCTCTACAACTAGCATCATTGCCCATAAGAATAGAGCTTCCCTCTCGTCCAACGAAAGAACTGAAGTAATCCTTATTAGGCGTCATATGGAAGCACGCCCCCGTATCCAGCACCCAATGGTCTGAGACATCCGACACTGCTGCAGACAACACATCGTCAGATACAGACTTCTCAATCGCAAATGATGAAGATATGTCTTCTTCCTTCTTTTTTAAATCTGGACAGTTCTTTTTCCAATGACGGTTTCTTGCAAATAAAGCACTTCCCGTCCTTATACTTTCCTCTCCTACCATTATCAGGCTTCCTGGACTTGGAACGCATTCTAGAGTGCCAATTCTTCTTATCTTCTCTACCTCTTTCAACAAACAGGCCATGACTACTACTTCCACCTCTACTTCCTTCACTTACCTCCTTCATCTGATCTCTCAAGCCCTCGGATAGAAGGCCCGACTTCACATCTTCTATTGTCAATGTGTCTCTAGCAAAGATAAGGCTGTTAGCGAAACCCATGTATCGCTTCGAAAGAGAACACAAAAGAATCATTGCCATTTGCTCCTCGTCCATCTTCAAGTCAAGAGTCTTCATCACGAGATCTTCAAAGAAATTGAGATGTTCCTTCACTAAAGTACCTTCTCTCATCCGCATGGTGAAAAATGTCTTCAGCAATATCAGACGGTTGGTCAGAGATTTCTTCAAGTAGAGATTTTCTAGCTTGGTCCAAATGCCCCTAGCAGTGGTCTAACTGCTAATCTCTGAGATAACATTCTCTCCCATAGCTAGCTGTAAAGTAGTAAATGCCCATTTTCCATCTCCTTCCTTTCCACGAATGAGATGTTAGCCGTCAACTCCTCAAGGGCAAACACTACTAGATGGACTTCATTCCTTATTAGAACAGCCTTCATTCTCCATTGCCACTTCTCGAAGTCTTTATCCCCATTTCATTTCTCAATTGCCAACTGTGATCCTGACGCGATATACATCCCTTTAGTATAGGGTCATATAACAACTGCAGTCGCTTTATCTCCTGCCATAGCGTCTAACACTCCTCAATCAACCTTGCAGCTCCAAGACTAGACTGTTGGGGAAAATTCCTTTAGATGATCAGTCTAAGGAAATAAAAAAAACCCAACGTAGTGGAAAAACAACTAGATTGTGATTGTAGTGAGACGATAGAAATAGAGATAAACACCAGAACAGACAGTCACAGATCTATGCAATGTAGGAAAATAAATAACACCAGTATTTATAGTGGTTCCACTACCATGAGGCAGTGTACGTCCACTTGGGGAGACGATATTTTATTAATCACTGAAAGATTAGAGTTACAAGATTGATTCACTTTTGGAGGCTATACATAAGAAGAATTTATAATACAAACAAAATTCTGCAGAGTTTCAGCTTTCTAGGATGGCTGTCATTGTTGTCCAAAAGCTCCGCTATTTATAGAGTGAAGATATGAGGAGGGGTAACTGCTAAATAGTAGCTCAGCAATCTGGTTTGGCATCATTTGGTTCGGCACACATTTGGTTCGGTCAACTGGTTCGGCATTTTCATCTGGTCCGGAACAATTTGGTTCGGCAAAGTGCACTTCAAATCTGGACCGACATCTCCCCTATTAGAGTGGCATGCTCAAATATCGAGCAAGAAAACTGGAGCAAAAAAATACCGAACGAGATATTTCGTTCGGCATCTTCTCCTTCATCAAATCATCAAACGAAATGTTTGGTTCGGCATTCATCTTCATCGCTCCAAAACAATGCCACTCCACTTCTCTTCTTTATCGAACGAAGCTCCCATGCCCTAGCCTTCACCAAATCACCGAATGAGATTCCTACTTCCTCAAATCTCAACACCGAACGAAATCATCACGAAGCTTTGGAGCGCGACTTTGTGACTTCCTCCTCCGCTTGGATTTCTCCTCTTCGTTCGACAAATCTGGAGCTAGGGTTTCGTCTCTTCCTTCGAGTCGAATTTAGGTATCAAATTCAACACTGATCCAACATGAAACAAACTTGATGGCAAAAGGATTCCATTAAATTCAAAATGTTAACTATGACAAAGCCTTTTTGCCAATCGCTATGCTTAATTCCATTCTGAATCTTCTTGGAATTGTCATATCCTACGAATATGAAACATGGTAAACGGAAGTTAAAACGGTCTTTCTAAATGATGATTTAAATTAGACTATTTATGTATTGCACCCAAAAGATTTTGAAGTATGTAGGAGTAGTAATAAAGCTTGTTGACTCTTAAAATTAATTTATGGTCTTAAGCAATCATCTAGAATTTGGAAAAGTGTTTTGAGAATGTAATCAAACAGTTTGGTTGTGATCCTAATACAGAGGAAGTGTTTGTATGAATGAAGAAAAATGTGTTATGACATTTCTAATATTTTCAATAGATGATTTGTTAATGATTGTTAATGACGTACCCATGCTATAGTCTGTTAAAGTACGGTTGTCTACTAAATTTTTAATGAATGATTTAAGTGAGGTTTTCCATTTACTAGGTATAAAGATTTATAGTGATAGATCAAGAGGATATTGAAATTGTTCCTATCTATGTATATTAACACCATATAATACAATTGGAGTTTAGTATGGAAAATTCCAAATGAGAAAATATCCCTATGGGACACATAATTGTCCTTTCTGGAAAGGACTCTCCGTATGGATGAGACGAGAGAGTGTATGAAAAGGATTTCTTGCACATTCGCAATAAAATCGATCATGTACACGATTTCTGTACTAGATCCGATATTGCTTATGCACTTTTTATGGTAAGTAGATATTATTCAAAATCCTGGCGAAAATCACTGAAAAGCTATTAAGAGTATTCTCTATACTATTGCTTTCACTCACTTTACTTCCATTTTCTTACAATAACTTGCTTATGTAGAAACCAAGAATGGAAATTAGGAGCGGACTTATGATATCGAGGTGCTAAGTGAATGACCACCTTTTACCATTACATCTCTCTTCAATTTTCTTTCCACAGATGATTTACCACCCTTCCCTTTCAATATCTCCCCTTTTAATCCAATTAACATAAGTCTATCAATAGATACTCGAAAAATTTGAAATCCGTCCACATCCGTATCCAAAAAATAGATAGATACCCGATATTCGAAAAAGCAGGTACGGATGCAGATACGAAGACTTCCACATCCGAAAGTTATTCATCCGATTTTACTAATATTATAGTTTATATTATATGTATTTTATTACAATAAAATATGTTTATTTATTGTTTTTATTAAGTTTATAGTTTATACTATATGCATTTAACGCATATTAATTGCTGAAAGCTATTTATTATCATCATATTAATTGATTTGGCATGTTTTTACTGTCAATGGGATTGAAATTTTATAATAATAAATCAATTTTTTTGTTTCTTTATTTATCTATTATCAACAGATAAAATAATTATAAAACATCCGTTCGTATTTGTAGATGCGGTTATTTGATATTTGAAAACGGTTTTGAACACGAATGCGGATTTCACAATGCTTGCATCCAAGTATAGTCGACAGAACTAAATTAAAATACGTTCCCTAAGATCTACATCCATTGTTTTCATCAAAAGCAAAATCCCAAGCCAAAGTTCTTGCGCCACACTCCTTGAATACAACGTTGGTTTCGTAGGCCCTTTGCTTATCGTAGTCAAATCCGCCGTTTTCATTGCGGTAGAGTTGGAGTGCTATTTTGTTCACACCGATGTGAACAAAACTGCACTGGTAGAGTTGTTTGTGCTCAGTGAAAACCTTCTGCTCCATCCACATTTGTTTCTGGCCTTCCAACAATTCCTTTTCTAGATCTACTTCATAGTCGCTGCCATTGTCTTATTCCAAATCAAAACCGGACTAGCATTTTGATTTTTGTGTGAAATTTCTTGAGTTGCAATCCTGTATCCGCGCCCTAGTGACCCCCTCCCTGGCTCATCCTCTCCTTCAGAAGATGCTAACGTTGCTCGAAGGGTCCAATGCTTTTGATTTGGCTTCCTCGAACGTTAAGCAGCATCAATCAAGTCAGGTAACTGCAAATCCAAGCATTATTTTAGCAGAGCGTCGATGTTTGTTTGGTTCCGCAGCCGGCTGTAGACTATGCATCAGAAAATACACCTGATGTTATGAATTTTGGTCCTGATGTCATGATCTGTCAACAGCCTCATTATACTTTGAGACTTCCTAATTTGGATGAAGATCGTTGCAGTAACGAAGTATTAGAAGTTGATTATGTCACAGTTGACAATAAAGCAAGTTCCAGCCTGGGCATCGAATTTGTTGCTAGTAAATGTATGTCCAGATTACCAAAAGGAAGACTGTTTTGTGATTAATACGCATAATACGTTTGACGTATTGTGTGAAAACAATGGAGGATCTGAATGTGCTGATAATGATACGTTCATAGGTGAGGATACACATGCAATGGACCACACCTCATCCATTGCAGCACATACTGGACCCATGCGCATCAGGAGGATGCCTAGAAGATACCTGGATTGAGCTGCAACGATTAGTCATGCATCGGGATAAGGAATCATTAGTCTGCAATTCTATTATTTTTTGTTCTTTTATTTTATTTTCAAAAGGTTGTTA
This sequence comes from Allium fistulosum, assembly GCA_030737815.1. NCBI lineage: Eukaryota > Viridiplantae > Streptophyta > Magnoliopsida > Asparagales > Amaryllidaceae > Allium > Allium fistulosum. The sequence goes on along the minus strand of CM060907.1, from coordinate 634,334,013 downwards.
CAAAAGTAGTGGGTATTGCAATGATAGTTGTAGAGCAGTCATGGTTTCAGACACGGATAATATTATATCCGCATCTGCATCCGTATCCGGATCATTTTCGGATATCAGCAACCACGAATATGCACAGATATTAGATAATTATACTATCTGTTAACGATCGATAAATATAAATAGAAAATTTTGAATTAGCATAATTTTTTTACAATTTCATTGATTATAAAAGTGTGAAAAATAAACAAATAGAATGATGATAAAAAGTTTGAGCAGCTAATATGCATTAAATATAATACAAATTATTAGCTTAATAAAATAAAAAAAAACGTCCATCATTTTATTAAAATACACAAAATATTATTTATAATCTTGACAAAATCTGAACGGATAAATTTAGTCGCATCCGTATCCGTTTTTCCGGATATTAGATATTTATCCGCTTTTCAGATACGGATTTCAGATATTTCGGGTATTCATTGACGTGCCTGCTGTAGAGTTTGTTATAACAAATTGTAAGCATGGATATATATAGCCTTATGCAATGAACGAAGGACAGCCGATTACCCTGAGTAGCATTTTCTTGTGCTCATTTTTCTTCTCATTTCTCATGCTCCTCCTCCTATCCCTCCTTCTTCTCATTTGTTTCCCTTGAAAATTCATCATCTCCATATCATTGGGTGCTTTCACCTCCTTACTCTCCTCCTTCATCCCCTAAAAAAAAATCCTTTCTCTGCTCATTCCATCATGATCCGACAAGTCGATGAAGCCTTACAACAACTCCACGACACAACCACCTCCCAACAAAACACCGTTGAAGCCATTCAAAATACACAAGCCGTCCAACAACACCAAATCACCAATATCCAATCCACCCAACAAACTCATTGCGCATCCCTTAATTATATCACAAAATGTCTCATCAAAATCACTAGCAAACTCGCCCCAATAACACCTCCATCTCTCTAATCTTCCATCACTTTCTCACAAAACAACTCACAAACAAACCATCAACCCCCATTATTACCTACCCCAAACACCACTTTTACCCGATCATCCAAATGTGAGTTAACTATTTTCGATGGCTCAAATCCATTCGATTGGATTTTCCAAGCCAAACACTACTTTACATATCATAATACATCCGAGAAGCAACGAATTGACCTTGCAAGTTTTTCTCTGAGTGGTCAAGCTCTCACATGGTTTTAGTGGATGTACAGGAACCACCAGCTGTATTCATGTGATGCACTAACAAAAGCAATTGAGAAAAGATTTGCATCTTCATCCTATCACAACCCCCAGACCATTTTATTCAAGCTCCAACAAACCTCTTCTGTTGAGAAATACCAAGCCACCTTTGAAGCAACTAGTAACTGAATAATAAATTTGGATCCGGAGGCCTTATCGAACCGTTTTATCTCTGGTCTCAAACCGCAAATAAAGAATGAGTTGCTCTTACTTCGACCAGACACTATTTCAGATGCCATTGAGATGGCAAAATTAGTTGAAACAAAACAAGCTGAGACCCGTGCTTATTATAACTGTAACCCCTACTTTGCAAACTCGTTCCATCTTCATTTCTAGCAAAAACATCTACTCCGGACCCACTAAATCCAACTCCATATTTTTCAATCAAACGCCTCACTCAAACCAAAATAGACCGATGAAGGGCTAAAGGACTTTGCTTCAATTGTGACGACAGCTATCATTCCAAACATTAACGCGCAGTCAAACACATACTTCCTCTCCTCCCCGACAACCCCCCAGACCCAGACCCGCCAATAATAGAAATAGAGGGCACCTTAGAACCATTACTAAACCAACAACAGTGTAGCGATCCGCAGTTCCGTACCCATTGAGTTGATAATAAATCACTCATGTTCAACCCAAATTGTACGAAAGAGCGAATAACTAGGGTAAAGAAGAAGAAAGAGATAGAAGAAAATAGGACAACACAGAATCTCACAATCGCAGCGGAACAAAATATAATATATATAATAGCAGATTTTTATATAAGGGAAACTGTATCTGTTAACATACATACAATCATCAGAGTAAAACAATTCAATACATCAAAATGAACAGTTATAATAACTTGTCCTCCTACAGTGGAAATATAAACTAAATACGGAGATACGTCTTTGTCATCCAGCTCGTCTCCTGAGCTCCATAGCACCTTATCCTGAATCTGTAATACTCGGTCTGACCCGACCATTATAATAAAATAACACCCGAGTCAGTTTGGAAAACCAGCGTGAGAAAACACACTCAATTTGAATTATTAACTTTTATCAAAATCCTTTGAATCAAAGGTATCTCGTAAGACTACGTCACACATAAACACGATGGGTTTTTACTTTACAATAACCAAAACAATTTTTATCAAAATCATCTGATATTATAATAGTGTCTATAGAAAGTAAATATAAAATAGCTGAAATGCTTGCATCTCACGTTTCGGCATAGTTGGGCACAATCAAAACCGTACGGCGCTTATTGGAGAATGGATTACATACAATGACTGGGCCACTGGGGTACCGCCCATCACAGTACATCTCTAGAACAATGTACCGAGGACCTCGCCGGGATCCCCTGCTATACAAGACCGGCCTACCTCTAACCTGGATAGACCGAATATGTTATCACCCGGGTGTTCCCACCCTTAAAAATCGAGCGCTCCTTCTTTCATGCACAACCATATCCATAATATATAGGTTTCTGAGGATATCTAGAAAAGTGATAACATACCCTAATTGGGTGCCACCCACTTAACTTTGCTGCATTTCCCCTGTTTTAGTCATTTCCGGTTGATGAGGCTTGAGGCTAAGCATTACCTTTCAAGAAACAATTCCACTTAGAATGCCCATCGTCCTCCAATGAAAATGCACTGATAGCATTCGTCCATACAAGTTGTCATGGGTCTGGACAAACCGAATCACCGTCTTCATCATCTTCACGGTATTCATTCGTAACGTTCAAACCGGATCAGAGTGGTTTTCGGATAATTAAATTCGATCTCGGTCTCTTCGAAACGATTAATGAAATTGGCCAATATTGATAGTTGGTTATTAACTATCAATAAAACATTCATAAGCAGACACTAGGCTTTATTATAATTTTTTTCCAAAATATTTATTTTCAAAATATCTTTATAAGATATATCAATCCCTTCCAACATTTGAAAACAATTTCAACACTTAAATCCCTAACAGGATACTTCCAAACCATCTCAACACTTAGTAATATTTCAAAGTTTCCATTTTTATACCTAGGAAAATATTATAAGTCTTATTTTCCAAAAATCTCTCAATATTAACGCTTCAGAGAATATTCCTTAACTTATTCCAAAGTCTTTGGAATCACTAATAAATTTCCTCTCCTCAAAATCATATCCTTTTATAAGCCCCTTTTACGAATCTCGAGAGAATTTATAAAATAAAATTTCAATCACTTTAAAACTCTATATATAAATAAAATAAGTATTTTAAAGAATAATAATTTATTTTTAAAACGTGTTCAAGTAATTATTTAAAATATCGAAAACACTTTTATAAACATCAATAATCATTTTTATATAAACAAATAAATTTTCAAAGCTGATTTTAAAAGTTAGAATTTACTAAAATAAATACTTAATATCTGAAAATCTACTTACCGAAATATTTCAATCCTAACGAGTTTAAAATTTCATAGTTTTAAATAATAAAATTTTCTTTTTAAAAACAAACTGAACTTCTTAGAATTAAAAGTATATTTTAAAACCTCAATAACCAGTTTAATTTATAAATTCCTCCTAAGCACACCACATCACTTCCATTCCTATCTCCTTAACCATTTTCACTTTCAAAAATAGTATCCACTATTTCCTCACTATATTTCCATATTCTAATATAAATTTCCCCTGCGAATTTATTTTTCCAATATATCCATTGATATCGCTTACCTTATTTACAAACATCATTTATAAATTTTTATACTCCTTTGAGTTTTACCTATTTATAAAAACAATCTTATTTATAAAATTCCATTTTATAAATCCATTTCTTTATAAATCCCATTTATAACTTTCAATCTTTTTTTTATATCGACTTCAACTCTTTTTATATTTCCCGAATATCATTTATAAATTCTTTTTATAAAATTCATTTTTATAAATCACCATTTAGTAATTCACAATAGTTAAGTATATCCAAAAATAGAATATATTTTTCTAACTCAATTTCTTTAAAATAACCTCAATTCCAATATAAATATTTTTATCTCAAAATTCCCTTTAATGTCTTAAATTTTGAAAATATATTTATGGTATTTAAAATATCAAAATTCAGGCCAGTGCTACAATAGCATCCAATAATTCCAATCACTACAATAATTCATAATAGATTATTCTACACAATCCATATATCACAATATATGAAATTAAATTCAACATTTTGAGGAATCCAGTTGTATCCCTCAAACCTGTTTTCCTGCATCCGCAAATGTTAATACAACATAAAAATACCAATTCCACTTCGAGGGGGATATCGCGGTATATAGGGTCATCCGCTATTATGCGGGGCACATAGGGTCTCATCCGCTATAACGTGCGGGAATATCACTCCATATACTAGTGTGTGTATACACACACACACACTACTGTATATGTAATATAATATCATTCAACAGATAATCAATTCAACCCAGAATCCAATAATAAATTTTAATAATTATAAATCGATCCAGCCAACTAAATCGAGTGAGATTTACTCACCTTGATTTTTTTTCAGAATTGTCGAATGCTCATTTTAGACTAAATCGAATTGACGTTCGATTTAACCTAAATCCCAGCTATCTCTAGATGACTCCAAATTAGTTCCATTTTGTAACCTATGTCATTACGATTTTTATAAGTTTGACCTTATAATTATCAAAAGAAGTACCTAAGTTGACTTATCACATATACAAGTTACTACATTAGCCTTTTAAATAATAACCCATTCTTATAATTCATATAATAACATAGTATATTTTTTTTATATAATATACATAAATAATCAATCGTTTATATAAATTCCTAAAATCTAAATTTTAAATAACTTTCCAAACCAAGACATTTTGAAATTCATGTTTTAAAATCTTATTTACATTTTACGCAGTCGATTTTCAATAATAAAATTAACTAAAATTAATTACACCATTAATTCACAAATTACCTTAATCCTAAATGTTGCTGACCAATCACCACCCTACAGTTCCATTTTCTTCTCTCCAGGTTCACGTGATAACATCCAGTTCGAAACCCATGCCCTGCCTTCTTTCGCATCGCGACACCTCTAACCCACGGCCGTACACCCACCCTGCCACCCCTTCCAAACTCCACCGCAAGCCACTAGAACGATTTCGCAACCTTTCCTCCACCCTCCAGTTTGCCACACGACCCCTCATCACCCCGCCGCCGCTTCGTGCATGCACCTCCACCATTGGCTTGAGCCGCGTCTTCACTACCGCCTTGTGTGCGAGCTTCCCATCGTGATATTCTGGATAATCGCGACCTCAACCCATCGCCGAGCTCCTCCATTACCTCCTCTTCATGCTCGCGTTCTATATCGCCTCTCTACCACGCGACTATAGCCGATCGCTCCGCCCCCTTCCATTGTTTTCCTTCTCGCGGTATCAATTCGATCGTGATTTGATTTCCCGTTTTTTGTGAGAATGAGATTCTTTTCTTTTTTTCTTGCCGAGTTCGATTTATTTTTCCCTTTTTTTAAGAGAACGAATCGGTTCGATTTCGTTTGAAAGCCCTGAAGAGAAAAAGAAAGGAAATGCCGCGTGAATTATAAAGAGGAGGGGATGTGATGTTGGCGTGTAAGGGAGAGGCTACAGTGTACCGAGGTGAGCAAAAAAAATAGCTGATGTGAACCAAAGGTAAGTCATATATATATTTAATATAAATTTTCAAACCGTCTCGATTTTCACAACTCAAAATCTCGAACCCCTATCGAGGCGTGCCGCTGGGCGTTTATAATATTATACCTCTATTCCGAACGCAATGGAAAAGGTTTCGAGTCCTAATTCAATCGTATGGAGAAGATAGCTTTTTGGATCCAATTAAAATATTAAATTTCGATATTAATTTCAGCGCGTTTATATCCCATACGATCAAATGATAACTCTAAATGCTACGAAATTTGGAATCCGATAAAAATACACTATTACGGACCCAATGGAACTAGTTTCGTTGAATTCCATGACTATGCCTCGGATCGCTATTTTAACGCGTCGATTAAATCGAAAATTTCCAAAATTTACGAAATCGCTCAAAATTTCAGTTTTAAAATCTTACTAACTAATTTCTAATTCAAATAGAATTTATATCAACATTAGAAATCGTTTCGGTTTCATATCCAACTCCAATTCAATTATTTAAATGATTTTTAATTATTAACTCAACAATTAAATTTATTAATTAAATCGCTATATTTGGAATTTTAAATTCATTTTAAAGTTTTCAATTAGAATCTTCATATCTAAAAATCAATTTATATTCCAAATTCAATATTTAAAACCACTTTAATATTCAGAATCAAACGACCAAAATCCGGGTCATTACATTCCTCTCTCCTTAAAAGAATTTCGTCCCCGAAATTGCTAAGGTAGGAAAAATGCTCCTAACTCGATACTTATCCAAAAACCCATTTAGTCAAACTCGACATCCCACTCTCGTAATCTTTTAGTTTTAACCCAAACAATTAGTCTTCAATTCCAATTCCAAAATCTCTTATTTCAATTTCAATTTGAAATCAAATTGTCGTTAACAAAATTTTTCTAACACCCTAAATTTTCGAATTTTTTGGCAGAGTTTCCTTTGTATGGAGGACCTTTTGCAATATGACAAGAGAGATAAATATATATACATCGACCCACACGGTTGGAAAACAATATATATATATATATATATCAATGTTTTATATTTTTGCAATATTTGATCCAAAAACGTACCTTATATTAGCCTTTTTAAGCAAGTGGCTTATTTTATTTGCAGTTTGTGCAATCAAAGTCAAGAAAAACAGCTCCACGTACCTGTACTTACTCAATTTTAAACACGTAAGTACCAAAACATCAAATTCAATAATATTTCACTTATTTAAATAATGAAAACACATAAACTTCATAACCCAATCATGCCAAACATATATTATAAGCAATTATAAGGTTCCGATACTAATTTAATTGCTTTCAATCAATCCATATTCAATTTGAATAATTTACAACCAAATTTACTTGCATTCCCTTCATAATTACACACATTATAATTATATTTATTCCAAATTGATTTAAAAATAAATTTTATTCACTTCTATTAATTCATAGAATTTTATTTACTTCCGTTTACGCCAAATGCCAATTTTTTCAATGCAATTTCGGCGATATTCATTTAATAGAATAACCATTTAAGCTTATAGCTATTTTAAATTGATTCCAAATCAATTTATATTTAATTTTATTCTATTTCAAATTTATTCTCAATCAATTCAATTTTAATTCCATACTCGAATTTATTTAATTCGTATCCAAGGCCACATTCGATTTATTTACACTTTGAACTGAATTTATTTATAACTTAAGTCATCACTATTTCAATTCATTTCTATTTTATTCGAAGATATTTCCAATTTTATTTAATTCGCTTACTTTTTAAGTCGGATTCTATTTATAACTCAAGTTCCATTTGCAATATCCACTTTTAATCCATATCCGATTTTATTCAACCAAGTTAATATCCATTCTATATTCAATTTACTAATTAGTTCACTTCAAATTTATAACTCAATATCTGATTTTTATCTCAAAAATCACTTCTTTTAAGTCACTTGAGTTCAAATTTATTTTATAATTCACGTTTGTATTTTATTTCCTTCAACAAAATATCAATCCATTTTTTTTGGGTTTTCTGTTAGTCCTTGAGAAGATGGTTTTGATGACAACAACCTTAGGACTTGTTATAAAATATAAATGCTAACATTATAGTTTAGATATATATATATATATATATATATATATATATATATATATATGCAGAATATAATCATACAGGTACCAAGAATGAAGACTGTATAGTATGGAGATACAAGACTGATGAATTTAAAGATCGAAGATATTAAGATTGAAGACTCATGAGTATCAAGAAATCAAGTTATCAAGAGTTCAAGATTTTAATAGTACAAGATAAGTATTGAGTGTAGAATTATGTTAAAACTTCATAATAGCACTGAGATCTTCATTCCATATTTCATTTGGGATGGAACCCATTTCTACCTTTTTAGTGGCTTACAAACCCATGACAAGTAGCTTACAAACCTACGACAAGTGGCTGACAAACCCACGAACATCCTGGTTTTGTACAAGTTCTCGAGTCCTGATGTGATGAGATATTCTACAGGAAGAAGCTTGCAAAACTACTTCAAAATGATTTTCAAAACTGCTTTTCAAAATGTTTTAGCCTTAAAAATTATCTTTTCAAATGATTTTTAAAAAGATGTTTTAGCCTTAAAATATTCTTTGTTTTTGTTTTTAAATAAACTCTTGTTTTAAACTTCGTTTGTTTTAAACTATCTTTTAATTATAATATATTTAACTTTTAATATTTATACTTAGATTTAAATATAAAATTATAGTAAAATTTTATATACACCAAAATATTATTCTCTATACTTATTTATGTATTTTAACTATAGTTAAGTATATTTATGAAGTTTAAAATAGTTTTAATACAAGATAGAAGTTATTTTCAAAGAAAAACAAATTATCAAAAATTTCTTAGGCATGTCGACAACCCCTACGGACCCTTGTCGACATGGTGTCAGTTAACTTCAAAAGTTTGAATTTCAAAAGAAGTGTCTATTCGTCATAACCTTTTACGAATGGACATGGCTGTTGTTCTACTATAAATAGGGGATGTTTTTAACGAATTTATATTCATATTTTTCTGATTTCACTCCTCTTCTTCTTCCACATTTCTTTATATACATTTTTACTATTACTCTACCGAAATTTCCATTGAATATAACTAGATCATCTCTGGTTTGATTCTCTATCACTAGATCCCAGTGCTATTCAGAGTTATAGGCTTCTTTGTAATCAATCGAGTGAGAAAAGGTGTGATTGTAGCCTGGAAAATCAATCAAGTGAGATAAGGTGTGATTGTAGCCTAGGAAATCAATTGGGTGAACTTGTTGCCCGTAAAATCAAGTATCTCTACCTAGAGGATTGTGAATCTGAAGTGGTGTACCTCGTGGCCTTGAAATCGAGGGTGTAATTATAAGAATTGATTTTGAAAGGAAATCCGTACTTGTGTTGCGGGACTGGATGTAGGGTAACTCCGAACCAGTATAAAATCCGCTGTTTACTTTCCTTTACTGGTTTTACTTTATATTTGCATCTGTGTTTGATTCTGTGATCATATCTGCGTCTGAATATTGCATGCATTTGTGTTTAAATTAATATAAACTCAAAAAGAATTAGTAATTCCTTAAAACACTATTCACCCCCTCTCTAGTGTTAATTCTAGCCTTAAGATCCGTAATCTGCATTTCTCACATTTGGTATCAGAGCAAGGTTTTCAAAAATTTCATAATCTGATTTTTGAAATTTTTTAAAATGGCAATTTTTTTGATAAAATTATTAACACTATTTTCATATGAATATGTCACAGAATCATCATAATATTGTTGTTTAAAACTATATTTAGTTATTTTGAAAAGTTATTTGATTTTTTTAATTATTATGTTGTTTTACAGGAGAAGAGTTATGTCTAATGACTGTTGGTTAAAAGATACCACGTAATCATTCATCGATCAAGAAGAACAAATGGATATATAATGGCAATCGACAATGAAATGGGTACCAGATCAATACAAAGCTTTTGATTCTCATCTACAACTTGATTTGATACTATACTTCTCTCCATCTGCTTCACAATGTCGCTGGTTTCGTGCGAATCCGTCAAGAAATGACCAAGTTATGGTCAAATGAAGTTTTGGTGAACAAAGAGAAAAAGAAAGCAAAACTGTAAATGGTATTCTTCAAATTGCATCCAGAGATTTGAGTACTTTGTCCCAACTCCTTTTTCAGATTGTAATTCTTGTTCTCACGGTCGTTTTGATGGGTGGATCATCAAATTCTGATCAAAATTGAGTAAGATATGACAGTTTGAAGTTGGCTATCTAAAACTGAAAACTGTGTACGGGATTCCTACATTTCTCTTACTGTTCGGCCTGTTGCACCACAATACCATCCAAATTCGTCACCAAACTATTACAAGATCATAGCCCTTACCTTCCTCTTCGATTTGCCGCTAGTTTAACCCAATTCCGTTAAGAAACGAAGGAGATATGCCTTCTAGAAGTTTGATAGTAAATAGAAAAACGGGAAGAAGAAGAAGAAGAGAAAGTTTTATGAAAAGTGATGACTATTGGGCTATTTATAGTGGTTGAAGTGTCCATTCATTCAAAATTCAAATTCAAAGTTTTGGCACCAAGTTGGTCAATCTACTAAATCATCTGTATCTTTCTCATACGGTCTTCAAATTTAGCAAATGAATATACTACGATGATCAGAAAAACAAGCCCGTCGCAATAAAACAGATCTCATCGTCAAATTCTGAAAGATATAAATGTGTGGTTCACGACAATGAAAGAACAACAAAGTTAGAAAGATAGAGGAGTGCAAAAAGTGGTACGCTTTACTATTATTTCATCTTTATTGTTGCATTTAGGAATATATATTTATGCATTTAGTTAGGTATAGAAATTTATCTCTTTTATAAGTTTTGATATTTTGGTCCATATATCGACACACCATGGTATACATATCAATATACCAGTCTAAATTTTTTTAAAGTCTTTTAAAATGTGTTTTCTTTCAAATAAAATCTTACTACTAATTTATTACAACTATACTAAGTAGAAAAGCATATCTTCATTCGTGATTTCAACTTTTCTAATGTTGTTTTTACTTCTCGTACTCTATTTCTTTTAAGATACTAATTTTATGTCTTTAAGAAATTAATAGAATGAATTTAAAATGTTAGAATAAGGCTCTATTTATAGATTTTTTCATTGCGTCACATCACATGACACTTGTCATTTAAATAGATAGTGACATACATGCAAAATGACACGTGTCATTACAGTTGTTCTTTATTAAAAGCATTTTTACATGCATAATGCCAAGTGTCTTTATACATGTTTTTTTCATTATTTTTCTTTATGTTTTTTTATTTACTTTAATTATATTAACTACTATAAAAAATTGGGTGAAAAATTAATTATTTACATGTTAAAATATATGTAACGACCCGCTATTTTGGACCATTCGCATCCGCACATGTCAGACTTGAATAATTCAAAATACCGAATTGTTAATTTAAATTTGGCAAAACTGAACATATACAGTAAATAAAATAATCACAGATCACAGACACAGAGTAATAAATGCAGAGGAAACAAAAGATAGTAGTTCATGAAATTACTATATACATATCAGAGTTAAATAAGGTACAACAGATGTCTCGAATACAATAATCAAATACAATATCAGAATACATCACTAGAATCAACTAGATATCTGAAACTGGATAGATAGCTGGATCTCCAAGCGAAGCTCCAACTCCAAAGGTGAGTCTCGAATACTGGTACACTCAGTCTGACCCGAGCGTAAAGCAAAACACAAAACACTCGAGTCAAAATTAACATTCTTATATCAATAAATCCAACTCAAGTGAAATAGCAACTGAAATACAAGTAACTTAAAGGATGTTTGGAATAACCATCCTCTAAGGATCCGTTAAACTATCTACTATGTAGTAGTGTACGCTAAGTAAATAATGCCTATCCGTAATATAAAGTATTAAAATAGTGTTAAGGCTTTACCATTATCCCCCTTAACACATTTTTTATAAGCGTTATAGTCTATACAGCACTGTAAACTCCACCGTAAATTAGTGGGATATCAGGGAGTACTCCATAGGTATAACACAAAACAAATCGTAGTGGTCGCGTATAGGGATACAAGTATGACAAGGCACATGAGGCAATACCCAAGGTAGTGAAACTAGCGTTTGCCTGATCCGGACTGGTGAGAACGCATCGCTGCAACGATCGCAACACCGCGAAACAACACTCCCAAAATTTCGAGGGTGCACCAATCGATAACAAGTAATGAGTAGTTTACGAAGAAGTGTGTTTGCTCGAGGTAGCTAACCCCATTTGGCCCGGCACGACTCCTGTTTTAGCCATTTTCAATTTGACACAAGTGTCAAGGCTATCCATTATCGTTCTCTTTCTTCAGTCATCACGTACATCATTCCAACCACTTCATTCTGGATCACACTCCGCGTATAGTTATTAAAGTGGTTTTCAGTTTAGACAGTGAGTATGTCCCTAATCGATTCCGGTCTCTTTAATAACTTTCGTAATTATTACACCGATTGGTCATTTAATATATTTCAAAATAGAATCAATTTCAATTTCAATTAGAATTTATAAATCAACATTTCATTTGTCAGCCTATATCAATTTCCATAATTTACGTTTCAAAACTTCCAAATTACTATTTCAAAATCTTATAATTCAATTTCAATTTTATTTAAAACAATTCAAATATTGATTCAAGTTCGTATATAAGTTTCATTCCGAAATCATTTAAATCAATTTAATTTAACATTCAAATCAATTTAAATTCATTTATCGATTTCATTCAATATTCGTTAAGTTAATTTATCATTAAAAACAATTTCTATTTAATTTCCAATTCAATAAATCAATTACTTAAGTTCAACTCCAATATATCAAAACTTACAAATTTGATTAAATTAGATTTGTCAAATCAAATTCTTTAAATTACAGGTCTTACATAAATTTCAATAAATCTCATTTTTATTTCTTGTTAAAGAAATTCAATTTCACATTTTTTTTACTTAGTTACAAATTTCAAAACTCAATTAATAAGGAAACTTAATTCACTTATTCAGGAAGTTCAATCTCACTTATTATATAAAGAATTCAATCTTATTTAATTATTAAATAATTCAATCTTATTTAATTATTAAATAATTTCAAAACTTAATTATTAAATAATTTCAAACTTAATTCAATCGTTTCTCAAATTAAACAACGTTCTTTCATCAATTACATTGTTAATATTTTGTTTCATATTATTAAATATTAACATTTTCCTTTCATAAAAATTCAAATTCCAACTTCATTTCAAAACCTTATCATTTATTCAAATAAAATCTTTATTTTATTTTTAAATCAAATTATTGACCAATCGGGTTTTATTTAATTTTTTATCCTAAGTCAAAGTTTTATTTGGGTATATATCATTTCAACCCGATTCCATTTCATTTCAAAAACCAAAGCATAGCAAAGGGAACTTGCACTGTGATAACTGGGATGGTGTCAAAGTAAATAAACAAGCAATAGCAAACATCAATAACAATCCAATAATTAATTCAAATAATACCGAAATACTCGTATTAATTTACATTGTTGTTTGTGCAAATTAATATAATTATTTCTAGAATCTACACTATCATTTCATGTAGATTAAAGATTACTGCACTAATATTTTATGCGGTTCTTCACTTGGTATCTATTATTCAATTCATACTACATCAATTTATACAACATACATTCAAATGGTTCAAGGTGTAATTAACCATATTACTACGTGTCAAGTAATTAAACATTTAAAGGGGTCATATTATGCAAATGTCATCAAATCAAATTTAACACATATATCAAATCTAACTGTCCTACGTCAATTTCAATTGCATAATATTTATCACTTTACACATTACAATTTACATCCAATATAAACAACAAACAATCAATCAATTATCAATCAAATGGGATTATCATCGTATAATTAACAGATAATGGTGTCAGATGTCACAGGTGAATTGATACAGGTAATAACATATAAAACAGTGTAAATAACTAACTACAGCATATTTCAATTGTGGTTTCAATTGAAATCTAATAAATAAAAGAACGTTAATTGTGAGTGATTGCTCACCTTTCGAGGCTAGAGAAATAAACGATGAAATCGAGTTACGGATCCAAGCACGAAGTCCAAAACAAAGCAAAATTTTGGCACGAATTAGACGAACAAAGCTGATAGTAGAAATGGATGAGAACGGATCAGATTAGCTTGATATAATTGAAACAAAGAATATATTATTATTTTATTACTTTCTTCCCAAAAATGAATGTTTAGAACAAAACACATATTTAAAACTGAAATATATATAGGCATTTCACACTCATTGTTTAAACAATAATACATAAATTTAGAACATATGTATTATACTAAATTTACAGTACACTAATTTTTTTTTTTTTGAAACTATGATATTATCTGAAAACTAATATATGTACTACGGTTATAAGTACTAACCTTACAGGAACTTTACAACACAACCAATCTATACATAAACTCCATATCTACTGATGTATAAATGACTAACTGTAGACCAATTAATATACATATATACTCGATAAGTGAACCAATATATGCAGATAAGTCAAAATATACTAACAGCTTTGCATACTACTTATATAGCTCATATTCAGATATGAACTTATGTACACCGGTTTAGATGCATATATATAGTACTAACGTGTATATAAAATACTATATCTACAGATTCTAATATAAAATACTAATATAAATTGCATACATCTTTACCGATTTTATACAACTTATAACATTTTAAATCCAACAGAAATATACTTTAAAACAAAATTTATCCAAACATATAAACTGACCATTACTTGCTCCTAGTAACAAATATATAAATCCTGTAACAAAATTAGAAGTTTCGGGCATACACAATACACACGTGTATATATATAGACTAACGCACCTTTATATTTATATTTTTCAACAAAAGCTTGCAGCTGCACTGCGGTGGGAAGAGATGAAGTGGGTGATGGAGGCTCGGGTGGTGCGGTAGGCGCAGGCTGCGGCGTTGATGAGCTGCAGCTGCTGGCCGAGGCGATGGAGGAAGGTGAGGCTGGGGAGCACAGTTGGAGAAGAGAAGCTCGAAGTGTGCGGTGAGCTGGCGTGAGGCGCTGAGGAGGGGCGGTGGAACTCGCGGTCTGAGGTGGGTGATTGGTGGAGCGGCTTCGGTTCGATGACGTGAAGAGGGGAAGATGGCAGTTAGAGGATGAGGTCGGCTGTAAATGGTGGCCGAAGGAGAGATGTTGAGTGCTGTTGGAGGAGACTGTTGGCTGCGTGGGGAAATGGTGGTGAGTGAGGTGGAATCGTGCGACGGCTGCGCGTCTAGGCGGCAAGTAGAAGGACGGTCGGAGGCGGGGAGGGAGGACGGGGTGGCGAAGACGAGTGGAAGAAGGAGATGGTGAATTCTCGCATGCATGTAGGAAGGTGGTGATTTGCGTGTGCGTATGGAGCCTTATATATATTTTTTGGCCATTTTTAAATTTACAGGAAGCAAAGAATGGAAGAAGAAAGGAGTCACTCATCTGACAGAGTGGAGAGAATGGAATGAGTATGTTCTATTATTTTTTTCTTTTATTTAGAAACCAGGAACAAGAGTAATGTCCTTTGAAATACGAAGCGTCTTCTTATTTTCCCAATTTTTTTCCTCACAACTTCCCACGCAATTGTGTTAGCTGCCAACCACTCTATTTAATTCACCCATCTGCTAAAAATTTTCCAAATTTAAATGGGTTCGGGCTGAATGTGGTTTAACCGGTCCGTCTGGAACGGTTAAACTAACGCGACTATTTTTACGTCGGACTTCAATTCGCGCAAATGCATATACCATTTTGATCAGCGCGACGAGGCGCTTCCAACGGTACATAGATAATTGTGGTACGATTGAATTATAAAAATTCGAATTTTCTACTAGCGAAAAATGCAGCAAAAACATAGAAAAATAAGATCGACGAAGCTAAAGAAATCCGAATTTGAAAAAATGAAAAATGACTTCTTACTCAGAAGATGATTTAAAAAATTTCTATAAAAAAATATTTAGGTTTCGAAAGCATTTTATTTTCGTCAATTACTAACTGATTTAAATTAAAATAAATTTACGCACGAAATCAACTTCTATATTTTTGGATTAAAATTTACCAGTTGCTATATTTAACTAGGCGCATTTCAAATGTAAAATTTTTATTTCAAAATTTTATCGTTTACCATTTCACGCAAATTCAGTTAATTAAATTAATTAAAACCGTTAAAATATCTGGGTTGTTACACTCTCCCCCACTCAAAACTTTTCGTCCTCGAAAAGGAAGGAGGTAGGAGAATACAAATAACTAGAAAGATAATAGATTTGAAAAACAAAATAAAACAATTAATTTAACATATAAATTTCAATTTTAAATAAATTAATATTCAACAATTGATTTAATCCATTTGATCTTCTTACGTTAATTTCTCGAACTATTCCTAACTTCATATTGATTTATTCATTACCTTATTATTCAGTTATCTTCAATTAAAATTTCTAAAATCATAAATTTGAATAGTCATTTATTAAAATTATACTTTATTCAACAAATTTTATTCTTCTTTATTCCAAATTATTATTAAATTTTATTCCACTTAATATATCTTATCACATATATTAAGTATATTTACACTAATTATAACTACTCAAATTTATTTAAAATTCTTTTAACATCATTTTATAATGTATAATATTCAATTACATAGTTAACTTCTGAGTAATTTAGGTAAGTATTATTGTAATGCAATTGAGCATTATACAAGTAAAATTTTCAAATTTAATTATTCAGGCTTAAATATTTATTCAAAATTTTGGTTTCATTTATAATTGAAATCTTTTTACCCAAATTTTAAGAATTAAATTTCCGATTAACTTCAACCAATTTAGAGATAAATATATACTATATATATCAAATTAAATTAAATTTAAAATAATGTACCTATATATATAAATCAAATCATACTTAAGAAATTTAAATCGATTTAATTTCCAAAACAAAACTGTAGTAAATTTACGAATTGGTCTCTTCCTTTCGAAACTCGAAAATGAATGTCGATGATGCAGCCGTCATCACCGAAATTATTTTCAAGCGACAAAAGAGAAGAGCTCTAATTTAATCATTTAAATTTTTTTTTTGAAACCATTTCTATTCGAAAATATTTTAAATAATATATATTTAAATTCTTAAAGCCCAAGTTTGAAATCACCGGAAATTAAATTCTCAAATTCTTTATTTAAATTCACTTTAGATTCTAAATCAAATTATATCCAAGTTTTATAAATTCATTTATTCATATTATGCAATAGTCAATGGTTTACAAAACAATAAATGAAAATCAAATACTATCATTTCTGACAACAAACTTCATTAACAATTTTATTTCAGAGAAATTTATACTTATATGTAATATAATCATACAAAACTATTTTATTCACCCAATTCGAAAATACTATTGTATCAGTTTGCTCTGTTCAAGTGTTTTGGAAATCCTATCGATAGCGTTGATCAGACGAATCGATCGAAAACCCAAATCAACATCAACAACTCAAACAACACAATATATAAACCATTTTAATATTAATTTACACATACACTTCCTCGCTCAACGATACAATAATGGATTTCAAAGCAAGGATAGAGATTCAAATTTGATAGACTCAAATCAAAGAGAATTTCAATTCGAAGATAGGTTTGAAACAAAGACGAGATAATTAAATAACAAAATAGGAAGATAGATAAGTTTATATAAATCGCGGGCAACCTTAACCGGGTCGACCGTGACTTCAAGAATAAGATCGATGTAGAATTTCAAGGCAAATCTACATTCGATCTCAAGAAATAGAATTCAGGCATAGCAGGAGATAGATAGCATTGTAAACCGAGGATACAAAAGTCTTCGGTGAATCAATGCTTGTTGTAAAGGAGTTACACCCCTTTACAAAACATTCAGTGGAGCTATGGGATGCTCCAGAATCAAAAGAAAATGAATAGTGAGGGACATGAATGGATTTTGGAACCGCAAGGAATGTTCCAAAATTCAAAGGAATCGAGTCAAGAAGGACGAGATTTAAACTTGGTTGGGAGTGATTCTGTAAATACATTTACCATATATACTAAGTTTTGCCTAGAGCTACCAAAGCTCTGATACCAACTGTAACGACCCGCTATTTTGGACCATTCGCATCCGCACATGTCGGACTTGAATAATTCAAAATACCGAATTGTTAATTTAAATTTGGCAAAACTAAACATATACAGTAAATAAAATAATCACAGATCACAGACATAGAGTAATAAATGCAGCGAAAACAAAAATAGTAGTTCATGAAGCTACTATATACATATCAGAGTTAAATAAGGTACAACAAATGTCTCGAATACAATAATCAAATACAATATCAGAATACATCACTAGAATCAACTGGATATCTGAAACTGGATAGATAGCTGGATCTCTAGGTGAAGCTCCAACTCCAAAGGTGAGTCTCGAATACTGGTACACTTAGTCTGACCCGAGCGTAAAGCAAAACACAAATCACTCGAGTCAGGATTAACATTCTTATATCAATAAATCCAACTCAAGTGAAATAGCAACTGAAATACAAGTAACTTAAAGGATGTTTGGAATAACCATCCTCTAAGGATCTGTTAAACTGTCTACTATGTAGTAGTGTACGCTAAGTAGATAATGCCTATCAGTAATATAAAGTATTAAAATAGTGTTAAGGCGTTACCATTATCCCCCTTAACACATTTTTTATAAGCGTTATAGTCTATACAGCACTGTAACTCCACCGTAAACTAGTGGGATATCAGGGAGTACTCCATAGGTATAACACAAAACAAATCGTAGTGGCCGCGTATAGGGATACAAGTATGACAAGGCACATGAGGCAATACCCAAGGTAGTGAAACTACCGTTTGCCTGATTCGGACTGGTGAGAACGCATCGTCGCAACGATCGCAACACCGCGAAACAACACTCCCAAAATTTTGAGGGTGCACCAATCGATAACAAGTAATGAGTAGTTTACGAAGAAGTGTGTTCGCTCGAGGTAGCTAACCCCATTTGGCCCGGCACGGCTCCTATTTTAGTCATTTCCAATTTGACACAAGTGTCAAGGCTATCCATTATCGTTCTCTTTCTTCAGTCATCACGTACATCATTCCAACCACTTCATTCTGGATCACACTCCGCGTATTGTTATTAAAGTGGTTTTCGGTTTAGACAGTGAGTATGTCCCTAACCGATTCCGGTCTCTTTAATAACTTTCGTAATTATTACACCGATTGGTCGTTTAATATATTTCAAAACAGAATCAATTTCAATTTCAATTAGAATTTATAAATCAACATTTCATTTGTCTTCCTATATCAATTTCCATAATTTACGTTTCAAAACTTCCAAATTACTATTTCAAAATCTTATAATTCAATTTCAATTTTATTTAAAACAATTCAAATATTGTTTCAAATTCGTATATAAGTTTCATTCCAAAATCATTTAAATCAATTTAATTTAACATTCAAATCAATTTAAATTCATTTATCGATTTCATTCAATATTCGTTAAGTTAATTTATCATTCAAAACAATTTCTATTTAATTTCCAATTCAATAAATCAATTACTTAAGTTCAACTCCAATATATCAAAACTTACAAATTTGATTAAATTAGATTCGTCAAATCAAATTCTTTAAATTACAGGTCTTACATAAATTTCAATAAATCTCATTTTTATTTCTTGTTAAAGAAATTTAATTTCACATTTTTTTACTTAATTACAAATTTCAAAACTCAATTAATAAAGAAACTTAATTCACTTATTCAGGAAGTTCAATCTCACTTATTATACAAAGAATTCAATCTTATTTAATTATTAAATAATTCAATCTTATTTAATTATTAAATAATTTCAAACTTAATTATTAAATAATTTCAAACTTAATTATTAAATAATTTCAAACTTAATTATTAAATAATTTCAAAACTTAATTCAATCGTTTCTCAAACTAAACAACGTTCTTTCATCAATTACATTGTTAATATTTTGTTTCATATTATTAAATATTAACATTTTCCTTTCATAAAAATTCAAATTCCAACTTCATTTCAAAACCTTATCATTTATTCAAATAAAATCTTTATTTTATTTTTAAATCAAATTATTGACCAATCGGGTTTTATTTAATTTTCTATCCTAAGTCAAAGTTTTATTTGGGTATATATCATTTCAACCCGATTCCATTTCATTTCAAAAACCAAAGCATAGCAAAGGGAACTTGCAGTGTGATAACTGGGATGGTGTCAACGTAAATAAACAAGCAATAGCAAACATCAATAACAATCCAATAATTAATTCAAATAATCCTGAAATAATCGTATTAATTTACATTGTTATTTGTGCAAATTAATATAATTATTTCTAGAATATACACTATCATTTCATGTAGATTATAGATTACCACATTAATATTTTATGCGGTTCTTCACTTGGTATCTATTATTCAATTCATACTACATCAATTTATACAACATACATTCAAATGGTTCAAGGTGTAATTAACCATATTACTACGTGTCAAGTAATTAAACATTTAAAGGGGTCATATTATGCAAATGTCATCAAATCAAATTTAACACATATATCAAATCTAACTGTCCTACGTCAATTTCAATTGCATAGTATTTATCACTTTACACATTACAATTTACATCCAATATAAACAACAAACAATCAATCAATTATCAACCAAACGGGATTATCATCGTATAATTAACAGATAATGGTGTCAGATGTCACAGGTGAACTGATACAGGTAATAACATATAAAACAATGTAAATAACTAATAGTAGCATATTTCAATTGTGGTTTCAATTGAAATCAAATTTAATAAAAAAAAAGAACGTTAATCGTGAGTGATTGCTCACCTTTCGAGGCTAGAGAAATAAACGATGAAATCGAGTTACGGATCCAAGCACGAAGTCCAAAACGAAGCTAAATTTTGGCATGAATTAGACGAACAAAGCTGATAGTAGAAATGGATGAGAACGGATCAGATTAGCTTGATATAATTGAAACAAAGAATATATTATTATTTTATTACTTTCTTCCCAAAAATGAATGTTTAGAACAAAACACATATTTAAAACTGAAATATATATAGGCATTTCACACTCATTGTTTAAACAATAATACATAAATTTAGAACATATGTATTATAATAAATTTACAGTACACTAATTTATTTTTTGAAACTATGATATTATCTGAAAACTAATATATGTACTACGGTTATAAGTACTAACCTTACAGGAACTTTACAACACAACCAATCTATACATAAACTCCATATCTACTGATGTATAAATGACTAGCTGTAGACCAATATACATATATACTCGATAAGTGAACCAATATATGCAGATAAATCAAAATATACTAACAGCTTTGCATACTACTTATATAGCTCATATTCAGATATGAACTTATGTACACCGGTTTAGATGCATATATATAGTACTAACGTGTATATAAAATACTATATCTACAGATTCTAATATAAAATACTAATACAACTTGCATACATCTTTACCGATTTTATACAACTTATAACATTTTAAATCCAACAGAAATATACTTTAAAACAAAATTTATCCAAACATATAAACTGACCATTACTTGCTCCTAGTAACAAATATATAAATCCTGTAATAAAATTAGAAGTTTCGGGCATACACAATACACACATGTATATATATAGACTAACACACCTTTATATTTATATTTTTTCAACAAAAGCTTGCAGCTGCACTGCGGTGGGAAGAGATGAAGTGGGTGATGGAGGCTCGGGTGGTGCGGCAGGCGCGGGCTGCGGCGTTGATGAGCTGCAGCTGCTGGCCGAGGCGATGGAGGAATGTAACAACCCGCATATTTATCGATTTTATATTTAAATATAGAATCGTTAATCGGATTGATGTCCGAAAAGCTACTTTTTGCAAACAATCGAATTAGGACTCGAGACCCCTTCCATTGAGTTCAAAATGCCTTTTGCGACCTTTTTGAGTATAAACTTCGATATGTTTGGAGATAGTAGAATTTTGCTACTTTTTCACTTAGGGCTTTAGTTTGGGTTTCAGCCCTATATCCTAACACAAGCCTCTAGCTCCACCCCCACTTCTCTTCATTCACTTCCATTTCCTAATACAACTCAAGCTTTATCAAAAATGGGGGAAGAGAAAAAGAATTAGGAAATTCAAAGCCCTAATCATCTTTGCAAATCCAAGTTCTATCTCCAAATTCAAGAAGAATCTATTGGTAAGCCTTCTCTTCATCTTCTCCAACTCTTTCCTTCTTCAATTTCAGAAATTCCTAAACCTAACTTTGGGAATGTTCTTCTTTTAAAGCTTAGATTCAAGCTTCTTGAGTTGGGATTGAAGAGTGGTTGATCCTCCTTTGCTTTCAAGCTTCTTCTTTATCGTTTTTGGGTTTAAAGGTGAGATTTTTATCTCACATCTATGTCTATATTTATCTTTGTTGTTAGGTATGAATTCCTAACACTTGTCCATGTGCATTTGATTTTGGTTTGGATTGATTTTGTGTATATTCCAATTTTTGGTGTTTTGGTTTAATTTTTGTGAAAATCCTATTATGGATATTTGGACATTGATATTCGAGGCGTATCGAAGAGCCATTAAGGCTGGGTTGTCGCTTGGCATAATTCCTTAGTCGTTGTTGCTCGTCCGATCGTTATCGATAATTGTTTGGCCATTTTTGGCCTAGGTTCAGGGAATGCCCTGAACAACAGTTTCAGACGTCTGAAACGTATGGTTCAAACGTCTGAATATTATACTGGGAAATTTTATTCCCCAGTATTCAGACGTCTGAATCATGGGTTCCAGACGTCTGAATTGTTTCAAGTGAAACCAGAAAGAAAATAGGCTAAATTAGCTATTTTCAGACGTCTGAAATATATGGTTCAGACGTCTGAATTATGTTCTGGAAAAATTTTAATTTTCCAGATTCAGACGTCTGAACCACTTCTTTCAGACGTCTGAATTTGCTGTCTTTTTCTAGTTTCCCTGTTTTTCTTGATTTTCCAAATTTAATCGATTCGTGTTGATTCCCATTTGTTGTTATCATATTTTATTGACTTTGATGACCTTTTCTTTGGGACTTTTGGAATATCCATTTTTAATGGATTTGGTATCGATTACTTTGGATTTTATTCACGTCTTCGAATGTGGATTTTTGTGATTGATTGTTTCTACAATCATTTTGTGATTTGTCACTTCTAAATACAAAGGTTTCTATACTAGTAGTAAATATTCAAACTCTTTTACAAAGATGATTTCAACTCTATTTTTAATACAAAGCTCCTTTATAAAACCGTTTTCTAATCTATTAGTATATACAAACCTTTACCTCATTCGTATGAGAAAATATAATTGAACAACTTAGCAAAACAAGTGGTATGAAACGCTTGCGTTTACTTCGTCGGTTAATTTTTGGACTTGTTCGATTGAAACTCTTGTGACAATTTTCTAGTGGAGATCTACAATTTGTTCGTAAATATTTAAGTTAAGCAAGTGGTTATGGGACATGAAGCTAAACTCATATATTTACTAGCTTAGTGTAATTGACACTTCTTGATGATCGATGATGATCATTTTATGGTTTAGACTAGCAATGTGCGATGTCTCTTTGTTCGCAATGGGGGACTATACCCTGTCAGGAGGAGCTTCGTCTCATCAGGAGGAGCTTCGGCTCATTGTCCGCAATGAGGGACTATACCCTGTCAGGAGGAGCTTCGGCTCATCAGGAGGAGCTTCGGCTCATCAGGAGGAGCTTCAGCTCATTGTCCGCAATGGGGGACTATACCCTGTCAGGAGGAGCTTCGGCTCATTGTCCGCAATGGGGGACTATACCCTGTCAGGAGGAGCTTCGGCTCATTTTTATGGGATAACGACCCATTTTATGATACACGTGTTGGTGAGCTTTAATGCTCCCGTTCTTGTAATAGGCCACTTTCCCTTTTTGTGATCTTTCTGGATTTCTAGTTGACGATTTCTAGAATTTGTGTTTCACCAATTTTCGTGATTTACATTAATAAGTTCTATCAATATTTGTGCATTGGTGAATTCGTGTGTCATTAACCCTTATGATTGGCCTAGGTATTTTTATGGGATTGGCCATCCTATTCTTGTGATTTCGGGATTTCTAATTATTGATTTCCGATTTATTGTGCTTTTGGTTCATCGGGCGTTACACTTTACTACGTCGATGTTCCTATTTATTCGTGTGTCGTTAACTTTTGTGATTTCTGGATATTGATTTCTGGAATTTATGTTTCACCAACTTTTACAATTGACATTGATATGTATGTCATTATTTGTGGCTTGGTGAATTAAATTAAGAATATGACATTCTTTTTAATCTTTGAGAAGATTCTTGTGATATTGATTAATCTCTGGATTGATTTACGATCAGATACTTATCACAGTATGGCTTTATGGTTATCATACGTTTTTGTCATATCTCTTATTCTATATCATTTTATCTGATAATTATAGCTAGACTGATCCGTTTATTATTTTCTTCTTAAATAATACTCGGGTCAGACTGAGATTTTATAGGTGCTTCCTCATGACTTCCTATTTGGAGCTATCATCTGACTTTTGGCTAACTACTCTAGTTTAGTAGTTTTTGTTGTATACATTTGAGATTAGACTCCTTGATGTATACATATTCTTTTGGCTAGCACTTGTATCTATTCTTTTGTGTTATTGTGGTTCTTATTTGACCACTACCCTGATGTACACTTTCATGTGTTATATTCATATATATTTCCGCCTTTGTGATATGAATTGTCTATGACTGATTTGTGTTACGTTTATTTCTATATTTGTTTCCGAAGTCCATACAGCCACTGTGTAGTAGCTTTGAGTTTGTATCGGTATGTCGGATTTCCTCTTGAGATGAAAAGTTATATTTTTATCTGGCATATCGGTACTCGTACAAAGCAATTACACAGATGGTCGCTCCTCAACATCCTTATTCTCCGCGCCAGTTGACAGCATTACCCCGCAGTGTCCTTGGCTAGCATGGGTATAGAGGTGGGGCGTCACAAGGAAGGTGAGGCTGGGGAGCACGGTTGGAGAAGAGAAGCTCGGAGTGTGCGGTGAGGTGGCATGAGGCGCTGAGGAGGGGTGGTGTAACTCGCGGCCTGAGGTGGGTGATTGTGATGCCCCACCTCTATACCCACGCTAACCAAGAACACTATGATGTAGTGCTGTCAATTAGCACGGAGAATAAGGCTGTGGAGGAGCGACCATCCATGTAACTTCTTTGTGCGAGCACCGATATGTCAAATAGAATAGAATGCATATCTTTTAAGGAGGAAATCCGACATACCGATACAAACACAAAGCTATCACACAGTGGCTATATATAATCTTCGGAAACAAACATAGAAGTAATCATAACATAAATCAGTCACAGACATCCATATCACAAAGGCGGAAGAAGATATGAATAAATATATATAACACATGAAAGTGTACATCAGAGTAGCGGTCGGAAAGATCCACGATAATACAAAAGAATAGCAACACGTGCCATACAAAAGAATAAGTACACAACATAGAGTTTATATCTCAAATGTGTACATCCAAAAACTACTAATCTAAGTAGTTAGCCAAAAGTCAGAATAATCCTGAAGAGAAGTCAAACAGAAGCACCTGTAACATCTCGGTCTGACCCGAGTATTATTTATAAGAAAATAATAAACGGATCAGTCTAGCTATAAATATCAGATGATATGGTATAAAGTAATAGACATGGCATGAACATGTAATAACTATAATGGCATACTACTATAAGCATGTAAATGATAATCAACAAGAGATTAATCAATATCACAAGAATCTTCTCAAAGATAAAGTAGGGTATCATACCCTGAACTTGTATTCATAACAAGCCAATAACACATAAATTCACCAATGCACAAAAACTGATATCATAGCAATGAAAATCATGAAAATTGGTGAAGCATAAATTCCAGAAATCATCACAAGAAATCCAGAAAACACATAAAAAGGGGGGAGGCCTAACACATGAATGGGAGCATGAAAACTCACCTACGCGTAAAACACATGACGAGAAGCTATCTCATGGAAGCTATCCATTAAATTTTCACACAGGAATGGCCCGAAGACCGTAGGGTGCTACCCTACATATGTGATGGCGAAACATCACACAAACGGGGTATAGTCTCCCTTGTAGACAAAGAGACATCGCTCAATCGCTAGTCTAAATCACAAAAATGATCGTCATGATCATCAGGAAGTGTCAATCACACCAAGCTAGTAAATATATGAGTTTAGCTTCATGTCCCATAACCACTTGCTTAACTTAAATATTTACGAACAAACTGTAGATCTTCACTAGGAAATTGTCACAAAAAGGGTTCAATCGAACAAGTCCAAGAGCTAACCGACAAAGTGAACGCAAGCGTTTCATACCACTCGTTTTACTAAGTCGTTTAAGTCGATTTCTCATTCGAGTGAAGTAAAGACTTGTATATACTAGTAGATTGGAAATCGGTTTGAGAAAACGAACTTTTGATATTTAAAATAGTGTTGAAATCGCTTTGATGAAAGAGTTTTGATATTTACTACTGATATTGAAACCTTCATATATCTTTAAAGTGACAAGTCATAAAGCGATTGTTGTAACAATCTATCACAAAAATTCACATTCGAAGACATGAACAAAATCCAAGGAAATCAACTCAAAATGCATCAAAGTGGAAGTTCCGTTGAATGCTTTTCAGATAAAGGGAAGACTGCCGTGCGACCTAGTAGAAGAACAAGTCGAACGACTTAGGGGAAACAGGTCAAACGACCTAAGTGCTAACTCATGAGCGACCTAACGAAGTGCGCGACCTAACAGTGTGGCGCGACCTAATAATGAGGCGCGACCTAAGGCCTTACGACCTAAGGGAAACAAGGTCTTGCGACCTAACACCAAAGTTCCGAGCGACCTAACGATCTGAAGTGTCGAGCGACCTAAGAGTTAACTCGCGAGCGACCTAACTCATAGCCGAGCTAAACAGTGAAACGGCAAAACAGGGGCGAGCGACCTAACAGAGGTACGCGACTTAAGGTGGTTCGCGACCTAAGGGTACACGACCTAACGTGGTTCGCGACCTAAGGGGTACGCGACCTAAAACTCGCGACCTAAGACTCGCGACTTAAAACTCACGACCTAAAGGCTCACGACCTAAAGACTCACGACCTAAGGCGAACGACCTAAGTAAGCAAGCCGAGCGACCTAAGGAAGTGTTCGACCTAAGGAAATGTGCGACCTAAAAGTGGCGACCTATGGCCAGAACGAATTAAGGTCGAAAACGACCTAAGCTCTGTGTGACTTTTCAACAGCAGACGACCTAGCCCAGGCAGAACGACCTAAGTGCAGTTTTTCACCAAAAACACTAAAAATTGGAGTTTTTTGCCAATCCAATCCAAACCAAATGCGAATGTGCATGCTAAAGTGATAGGGAAGCATTCCCAACAGTCCAATGATAATTATAGGCAAGATGTGAGATCAAAAATCTCACCTTTTCACGGAATTTGATGAAGATGGAGATTGAAAGCAAGGAGAAGCAATCTAAAGCTTGAATCCACAATCTTCTACTTGAATTTGATGTTGAATCTCGGATTTGCAATAGAATTTGAGTTGGGAGTTTTAATTTCTCTTTCCCACCACCATTTTTGACAAAGCTTGAAGTGTTTGAGAAAGTGAGGAAGAGGGTTGGGCTGAATTAAGAAGGTGCAGTCCAAACCAAAGTCGAAGGTGGGAAAAAGTGACAAAATTTCCACTTACTCCAAACATGTCGAAGTGTATACTCAAAATAATCGCAAACGTCATTTTGAACTCAATGGGAGTGGTCTCGAGTCCTAATTTGATCGTATGCAAAAAGTAGCTTTTCGGACCAAAATCCGATTAATGATAAAATATTTAAATAAAATATTTAAATATAAAATCGATAAATATGCGGGTTGTTACAGTGATTGGTGGAGCGGCTTAGGTTCGATGACATGGAGAGGGGAAGATGGCAGGTAGAGGATGAGGTCGGCTGTAAATGGTGGCCGAATGAGAGATGTTGAGTGCTGTTGGAGGAGACTGTTGGCTGCGTGGGGAAATGGTGGTGAGTGAGGTGGAATCGTGCGATGGCGGCGCGTCTAGGCGGTGAGTAGAAGGACGGTCGGAGGCGGGGAGGGAGGATGGGGTGGCGAAGATGAGTGGAAGAAGGAGATGGTGAATTCTCGCATGCATGTAGGAAGGTGGTGATTTGCGTGTGCGTATGGAGCCTTATATATATATTTTTTGGCCATTTTTAAATTTACAGGAAGCAAAGAATGGAAGAAGAAAGGAGTCACTCATCTGACAGAGTGGAGAGAATGGAATGAGTACGTTCTATTATTTTTTTCTTTTATTTAGAAACCAGGAACAACAGTAATGTCTTTTGAAATACGAAACGTGTTCTTATTTTCCCAATTTTTTTCCTCACAACTTCCCACGCAATTGTGTTAGCTGCCAACCACTCTATTTAATTCACCCATCTGCTAAAAATTTTCCAAATTTAAATGGGTTCGGGCTGAATGTGGTTTAACCGGTCCGTCCGGAACGGTTAAACTAACGCGACTATTTTTACGTCGGACTCTGATTCGCGCAAATGCATATACCGTTTTGATCAGCGTGACGAGGCGCTTCCAACGGTACACAAATAATTGTGGTACGATTGAATTATAAAAATTCGAATTTTCTACTAGCGGAAAATGCAGCAAAAACGTAGAAAAATAAGATCGACGAAGCTAAAGAAGTCCGGATTTGAAAAAATGAAAAATGACGACTTGCTCAGAAGATGATTTAAAATTTTTCTATAAAAAAATATTTAGGTTTCGATAACATTTTATTTTCGTCAATTACTAACTGATTTAAATTAAAATAAATTTACGAACGAAATCAACTTCTATATTTTTGGATTAAAATTTACCAGTTGCAATATTTAACTAGGCGCATTTCAAATGTAAAATTTTTATTTCAAAATTTTACCATTTACCATTTCACACAAATTCAGTTAATTAAATTAATTAAAACCGTTAAAATATCTGGGTTGTTACAATATAGTCGTAAAATTAGTGCAAAATCATGTTAAAAACTGACCCAGAACTTTAGATAACATTTTTGAAATGCTGTCTTTGCTTCTGTTAACGTTTTTTAAGCACTGCAAATTCTTTTTTATAGCATTACTGTGCTATGAAACGCTGTAGTGTTTCAGAAACTTTTCACAGCATTTGTTAAATGCTGCAGTTTATGTTTATAATGTTTTAAAT
This sequence comes from Allium fistulosum, assembly GCA_030737815.1. Classification (NCBI taxonomy): domain Eukaryota; kingdom Viridiplantae; phylum Streptophyta; class Magnoliopsida; order Asparagales; family Amaryllidaceae; genus Allium; species Allium fistulosum. The sequence continues at coordinate 634,304,594 of CM060907.1, read as the reverse complement.
ATATTTACTGCAAAAACTTTTTATAGCATTCTGTAAATGCTGTCTTTTCTATTTGAAACTTTAAACTATGTAAAAATGATATTTAAATTAAGTATTTTTCTCTATTCTTTTTAGAGTTATTTTCTAACTTATATTAGAATAATTTAAAATTAATTTCATGTTTAAATATTTTTTAATAATTAACTAAATTTTTTAATGTAAGAGGCCTTAATATAACACTTGTTTATTTTAGTTTTTCAATCTTTGTTATTTTATTTTAATATTTCATTATGATAATTTTTTAATTTAAAAGGTGTTTAAACATGTTTCTAAATATTTTAATCAATAATAATTTAATATATGGGTTTTAATTAGTAAGTTAAGTATTTTATAAACATGGAAGTTTGGATTCTTAAAAAAAACAATTAAGTTAAAAAAAATTCTTTTAAAGAAATTAAATAAGGAGGGTATTAATTTAAAAAAAACCATATTGATCATATATATAGTTTAAATCCATATTTCTTAGCAATTTGATTTTGATATTGAGTTTGATTACTACCTTTCATGAATATGTTATAGTTTTAATATCATTTATTACCTTTAAACTCTTGTCTTTACTACTCTTTCAGTCCCATTCATTAGTTTCCTTAACCTAAGTCTAGTAATTGGTGCGTATTACCTTTGTTTGGTTGAAGTGATTTATAATAAATAATTTGATATATGTATACATACATACATACATACATACATACATATATGATTGTCAATTAAATATTACTTATCACTCATGTTTATCTTATAATCTGAATATCTCTTACCATAGTATATATATCATCATATCATTCTGCATATTATTATTTTTACTTCGTTATCATTTTATTTCATATTACATATCATTATGCATCCTATTTCATATCACATTTCATTGCATATTACATTATAAATTACAATGCATGAAATATTATAATCATTTGCATCATAAGTTTCACTTCATTCTGCATATCATCTCATGCTACATTGCATATGTCATACATTTCATACTACATTACAAACTACATATTGCATACATGTACACATAACAAGTGTATTTTATTTAAGGGGAGTTTATATTATTGTCTTATAGTATAGGGTTATTAGTTTTTGATTTGTTTGGTATGTTTTGATTGATTTGTTTGATTGGATTGACTTGTTTGACTTGATTGATTTGTTTGACATGATTGAATTTGATGTGTGTGTTGATTGGATTGTCTGAAATATACTTATACATATTTATGTATTGAATAATTATAATATAATTATGTTAATGTCTTTCACATTCCATTTACTATACTTTGTTTTATTATTAGTTTAAGGGGGAGTTTTATTGTTCTATGGTTTTAGGATGGTTTTGTTGATGACAAAGGGGGAGAATTATAAAATAGAGTAGTTAGGCTTAGATTAAGGGGGAGTTATTAGTTTTAAGGGGAGTTATTGTGAAGGAGAAGTATATTTTATAAACATAGGTTGTCATCATCAAAAAGGGGAAGATTGTTAGTCCTTGAGATGATGGTTTTGATGACAACAACCTTAGGACTTGTTATAAAATATAAATGCTAACATTATAGTTTAGATATATATATGTATATGCAGAATATAATCATGCAGGTACCAAGAATGAAGACTGTACAGTATAGAGATACAAGACTGATGAATTTAAAGATCGAAGATATCAAGATTGAAGACTCATGAGTATCAAGAAATCTAGTTATCAAGAGTTCAAGATTTTAATAGTACAAGATAAGTATTGAGTCTAGAATTTTGTTAAAACTTCATAATAGCATTGAAATCTTCATTCCATATTTCATTTGGGATGGAACCCATTTCTACCTTTTTAGTGGCTTACAAACCCATGACAAGTAGCTTACAAACCTACGACAAGTGGCTTACAAACCCACGAACATCCTGGTTTTGTACAAGTTCTCGAGTCCTGATGTGATGAGATATTCTGCAGGAAGAAGCTTGCAAGACTACTTCAAAATGATTTTCAAAACTGCTTTTCAAAATGTTTTAGCCTTAAAAATTATCTTTTCAAATGATTTTTAAAAAGATGTTTTAGCCTTAAAATATTCTTTGTTTTTGTTTTTAAATAAACTCTTGTTTTAAACTTCGTTTGTTTTAAACTATCTTTTAATTATAATATATTTAACTTTTAATATTTATACTTAGATTTAAATATAAAATTATAGTAAAATTTTATATATACTATAATATTATTCTCTATACTTATTTATGTATTTTAAATATAGTTAATTATATTTATAAAGTTTAAAATAGTTTTAATACAAGATAGAAGTTATTTTCAAAGAAAAACAAATTATCAAAAATTCCTTAGGCATGTCGACAACCCATAGGGACCCTTGTCGACATGGTGTAACTTAACTTCAAAAGTTTGAATTTCAAAAGAAGTGTCTATTCGTCATAACCTTTTACGAATGGACATGGCTATTGTTCTACTATAAATAGGGGATGTTTTTAACGAATTTATATTCATAATTTTCTGATTTCACTCCTCTTCTTCTTCCACATTTCTTTATATACATTTTTACTATTACTCTGCCAAAATTTCCATTGAATCTAACTAGATCATCTCTGGTTTGATTCTCTATCACTATCTCAACAAGGTCGCAGGGCTATTCAGAGTTATAGGCTTCTTTGTAATCAATCGAGCGCGAAATGGTGTGATTGTAGCCTGGAAAATCAATCAAGTGAGATAAGGTGTGATTGTAGCCTAGGAAATCAATTGGGTGAACTTGTTTCCCGTAAAATCAAGTATCTCTTCCCAGAGGATTGTGAATCTGGAGTGGTGTACCTCGTGGCCTTGAAATCGAGGGTGTAATTGTAAGAATTGATTTTGAAAGGAAATCCGTACTTGTGTTGCGGGACTGGATGTAGGGTAACTCCGAACCAGTATAAAATCCGGTGTGTTCTTTCCTTTACTGCTTTTACTTTATATTTGCATCTGTGTTTGATTCTGTGATCATATCTGTGTCTGAATATTGCATACATTTGTGTTCAAATTAATATAAACTCAAAAAGAATTAGTAATTCCTTAAAACACTACTCACCCCCTCTAGTGTTAATTCTAGCCTTAAGATCTGTAATCCGCATTTCTCACATTTTCTATTTCACTTTTCAATTTTTATAAGTCACACAACTTATTTTTCCCATTTCCATCAATTCTATACTCGAATATATTCACATTTTATTTTTAACTCGCGATTTTACATTTATTTATAGCCTAAGTATATTTTTATTCCATTAATTTCAATTTTTATAAGCTATTCCAATTTATTTTTTTCACAATTCCAATTTTCACTTAAATTTTATTTCATTCAAAATTTATACCTTATGGTTTTATAATTATTTCACAACTCAAATTTATATTTACTTCCATTCGACATAATTTCTAATCCAATTCAAATTTTATAACTTATAGTTATATTGTCACTTTATAATTCACATTTACATTTGTAATTCAATTCCATATTATTCAAATCCAATTCACTTTTTATTTAAATTGCAATTCCTTTTAACCAACATTTCAAAACCAAATTCGAATTATTCATATTTAAACTAATTTCACTCCAAACAATTTTATTTTTAATCCTTTCAATTTCATTGTATATTCCAATTACTTTGCTAAGTTAACTCCCATTCAAATATTCAGCTAAAGCCGCACCTGTATAAGGAGCAAGGTATTAATACACTATATTAATTCAATTCAATTCCAACCAATTTAAACTTCTAAAATTTAATTTATCCAACTTAACTTATGTTGAATTCCATTTCAACTTTCTCACTTTAAATTTTATTCCAACTTTAATTTTTTTTCACACTTCTTTCCTTATAAATATCATCTTCCACTTATAAGTTTTAAAAACTTATTTTTTGATATTCTCTAGAACTTTTAAATAAGGATTTCTAGAATTCAAACACCCGGTATCTATTTCAAATCTTTTTTTGAAATCATATATATATATAGCTCCTTTGGCTAACAAACCATTTCATCGGAATTTTCAAAATTCACTTGGTTGCAAATTCAAAACAATTTCCCTTTGGAATTTCCCAAACAACACTCGTTTTCACCAAAATCTCCATATCAGTTTACTATGGTAGCAACCCATGTGACGACCGCCCATGACCCCTGCACCGAATCTAGAGAAAGTGCGCTGTAAAGTGTGCCAGGCGACCATGGACGATTGTCAAGGTAAATTAAAACAACAGAATCTATCGTATTACTCACAGCGCATGGACAAAATACAATAGAACATATGCATAGTGAAGCTTTACAGAACAAAATGCCATCATATAAAACTCCATAATAGTTGAATACAAACATCCAAATAGTCAATACATCGAGCCTCACTACATATCACTCAGAGATTATACAAAACAGCGGAACATCCAGTACATATAAGAAGATAATATGCAACCCTCTAGCTCGTCTTCGATATCAGCATCGTGAGAAGAGAACAGCACCTGTCACCTGCTACCTAGTCTGCCCGTCCCAAAATGGACGAACAGCCCAAGGCAATAAGAATTAAAACATAAAGCCTTGAGTCAGACAACAATCTTAGTGAGCAGTAGATTAACTAACAACATACCAAAAGAGCATAAAGGAAAAAGGAATAGGAATACAACCCTCCCACTCCAACCTCTTTCTACAGTGATAGCCCCCAGACACACACTAAGCAGAAGCAAACATAGCAGAACATACAATGTAAAGTAAAGAAATTGTCACTCGAGTCAAGGGCGATGTTTTCCAAGTATAAACCCCCAAGGCCTAAACCAAGATCAGATAAGTACCCAGAAAATACCGCTCTTGAGACCGAATGACGATACAACCAAACATCCATGACTCTAGCTATCACTGTTATCATTGCTTCGATATCACCGTTAGTTGAATGAACGGCTCCTTCTTTCATCCGTCAGTCATGGGCTAATGGTAACCCCGGTTCTAGACATAACTCCCGCACGTCGTCGCAGCCCGTGCCAAGGATTTTCGCAACTACCCAGAGTACTCGACCATCAACAGTTAGTCTTTTGGGCGTCCCTATGTACTCTTGCTTAGAGCATGCTAGAACCTTCAACAACGATGAGATCTCAGCCTTCTAGTCATCCTCCTCGACGACTATTTCCATACTAGCTCAAGTGCCTCTCGAGCATCCATTATCCTCAAACTCGAACCATATCACCGAGTTATCAACCTGCTTGGAATGTTCTCGTCTGGATTAGACCAAGACTAACTCGAACCATATGGCCGAGTTACCAACATGCTTGGAATGATCCCGTCTGGATTAGACCAAGACTATCTCATATCATACTTCACTTCATCACATCCTCGCAAAGCTTCATCCCAACATCATCATCATCAAATCTATGCATAAGAGCTTCACCATCCGTTACATATGCCACAAGCAGCTTTCCCATTTCAAGAGCCTTCCTCTTAGCTGTTGAATCATCTTCGGTCTAAATCAAATCATCAATCATCTAATTCATAGCAATCAATCAAGTCAAACATTAATCCAAGCAATCAAGCATTCAAATATGATCTAAGTAGACAATTATAACAATAATGGCATTTTCGTAATTAAAGAGTTGAAAGTCCAACAAGCATGAAAACATGAACAATATCTCTACAAACTTGATGAATGAACTTGCATAGGTTAACATGTGATAAAATGGTTGTCAAATCATCATGAACAATGGATCTACATGGATCTATACTTAGGATGAAGAAAATGCATGGAAATCACTATTTTAACACCAAACCGAGCCAACAATCCGATATACTCCTTTGGATCCGTGTGAGAGATAATCACCACTCACCAAATCTCCAAAACAAACCCAAATCAACACGCTTCAGATCTGGACAGCGAAGGATCAATCTCGATCTATCACCAATCCGCTTCAAATGATGAAATCTAACTTCAATGGATGAAGATCTTCAACTTTAGCTCTTGGATCTTCAATCTTGATCTTCGATTTGGATGAAAGAAATCACTAGATTAGAGTGGAGAAAAGAAGTGAAGAAGTGTAGAAGTCGAGCTCTCAAAATGGCAGCACTTCGTCGCTTCGAAATCCGGATCCCAAAAAGTGAGAAAAACCCTTCCTATTTATAGCTGAAAATCCACTAAGTCGTAACTCGGCTATCTCCTAAGTCATCTCCGACTTACGACCTAAGACATCTCCGACTTAACAAAGCCTCCAACCTAACAGACTATGACTTAGTGAACTTTCGACATAAGACTTAGCAGCTAACCCCTAAGTCGGTTGCGACTTAACACCTCACAACTAGACACGACTTACGACTTAAGAATCACGCAACCTAACACTTAAGCCAACACGCGACCTAACATAAGTCGCAAACAACTGGACTGCGACCTAACTACTAAGCCAAAGCCCAGCGACCTAACAACTCGCCCGACCTACGACTTAAGGAAATCTCAAGCGCACGACTTAACTTACACGCGACTTAACAAGTAGGCTACGACTTAACAAATAACTGGGGCTACGACTCAACTACTAAGTCGTCTACGACTTAAAACAGATTAACTCTTAAGTCGCTCGCGACTTAACAACTACTAAGTCGCTCACGACCTATCACTCAGGCAGAAACCCAGCGACCTAACACCTTAAGTCTTCACGCGACCTAAAACATGTTACGACTTACGACTTAACTTGTACGACTTAACTCCCATAGGTCGTATACTCCCTAAGTCGCTAACCTATAGGTCATACCAAGACACTAGGTCGTTACACAGCTATCTCCAAACTCCTTAGGTCGTTGCCGACCTAACAATGCTAACTCGGAACCACTAGGTCGCTCATCCCTAGGTCGTTAACTACTGGGTTTAACTTGCTACTCCCATAGGTCGCTCCAAACTGTCCACGATCTAACTCTTAACTCGGTCAGGTTCTATAGGTCGTCCTAAACCATATCCCCTAAGTCGTATACGACTTACGACTTACACTAAGTCGTTCACGACTTAGGACTTACCAAATTCTGCCTAAAACCAGAAACGACTTAAAATGCTGAAAATTCCAGATTTTGACGAACTTGTCGATCCGTAAAAATACGGGTCGTTACAACCCATCACTTAGAATCTCGAAAATGAACACCGATGATGTCGCGATCATCATCGGAGTTATTTTCCAACGACCGAAGTGAGTTCAGTGCTATATCTCTTCCAAAAAATTATTCTCTTTTATATCAAAATATAATTCGGGTAAAATTATTTCATTTACCCGCTTCAAAACCATACTATGTCAGTTTATCGCGTTCAAGTGTTTAGAAACTCCTATCGATTTAGTGACATCCCACTACTCGAACAGAGTTCATATACCACTCAACAAATAAATCAACACAATACAAAACCATTTATATTCACTAACAAATACGCGCTCATATCTATTATTATACTTAAACTCATTCTAGGGTACCACTGACTCTATCTCTAATGAGTAATCCCTACCAGAGCCAAGGCCCCGTTTGGTTTGATGTTTTGTGTTTTGTGTTTTCATCTAAACAAAAATGCGCATTTCTTATACATTGTTGGAAAACACGCAATTTTGAAAAATGAAATTAACATAGAAAATAAAAAACAAGTTTATTTGATTTTTCGTGTTTTGAGGTATAACAAAAGGACGGAAAACAATTCATCCCCTTCATTTCCCGTCGATCGTCGTAATGGCTAAGAATTGTAACATGATTTTCCTCATTTTCTTGTATTTTGTATTGTACGTTGAAAAAAAAAACGTAAAACTAAAAACAAAACCAAACATGCCCTAAGGTTCTCGCTTAACCTTCAGCTTTGATACCAAATTTAAATTGATAATTTATTGAATTTTTGAATAAAAATTTGTGAAATTTATTGATAAATCGATTTGAGTTTCCCCGAACTCAAATGAGATACGTGTTAAATCATTTGAATTTATAATATAAGTAGGAAAATAAATATGAGAAGTAAAATAGAATACAAACAAAAGTACTAACAACATAAAAAAGAAATTAAATAAGTATTTACATTAGCAACAAATAATATTTTAAAATAAAATCTATTGTTATGTAAACTATAACATAAACACTTAAGATAATACAAAAATATAATAACTTTATAAAGCACATAAGATACTATGAAAGCATACCAGATAAGTAGAGATGTAATAAGACAAGTATATATATGAATGTGTTTATTTTAGAATGAATATAAGTATACACAATATAAAATCAAGAGAGGATATATATTAACTTATAGGACAAGCCAAGTAATAAATTCAAGCCACCAAATTGTCTTCAGCCGAGATGTATAGGCTGGCAAAAGAAGAAAAATAAATATATAGCTTTGTACAAACTAATTAATGCAAGCACACCCAACAAATTAATGCTCAGCCACCATTGAATAAAAGATCCCTGCCTACATTGTACAACAAATAAAAATATTACCTTGTGTTGTACAAACCATTATAACACCCTGTAAACTCTTTTATCTATATCAATCATCCACATTTCAGTTCGACCATTCATAACTGTGTAAGTCTGAAAATGGAAAATCAGTCAAAACTCAAACCAAACAATTCAACTAAAAACAACACAATCAAATATAAACCAGAGAATCAAGATGGTTTCAGCTTGCATTTTTACAACCTGTTTCAACTGGAAGCAAGCTCTGTTCTCCAGGAATCTGTAAGCAAACTTCCATCTTTTTAAACTTGATCTTCCTTATTATCTTAAGTCTGTGATGATGGATGAAAATGATAAATTGAAATGATTTGTTTTGTTTGGGTATACAAATTTAAAACACTAAATGTATGCATGTATGTCTGTATGCATATGCAACCTCTGTTTAACATGCCTAAGATCTCTCAAAAATAATTCTATATCTTCATCTAAATCATTATAAATATGATGTAAAAAGGGAATTGATTATGACCATGTGATACAAAAATTTAAGATACAAACAAGTAGAATTATCAAGTATATTCATCTGAAAAATATATTTACAAGACTTAGATTTGAAAAATGGGTTTTAAGTTGAAATGTTTAGCAACTGTTCAGGAATTATAAAATAACTATGATAATCTATACCAAGTTCAGATTCTTTGATTCTACCTTTAACAGTGAGAAAACTCACTCAAAACCATCTGTTTGTCTTGATTCTTGGAGTTGATTCTAAAAGTATGATATGACAATGCTTTGTTTATATGCCTGCATGTATATATCTACATGTAAATGATGTGTGTATGCATCTGATTTGAACTATGTTTGTTGATATACCTCTGTTACAGGTTTCAGTGTTCACTATCAATCAAAGAAAAAAATTCATAGCTTTTTATTGAATCAATGTTAGCACTTGGATTCAAAACAAAATATTTTAGTTGTAGTAGAATCTAGGTACTTAAAATATTATAAGGCATGTGAGTTTTGAAATGTGCTAGTATTTGGAAAATAACAGCAGAAATTCTTTAAACCATGTAAAATCAATTGTCGAATTATAATGATTCAAGTATATATCTTGAATCATCTCTGGAAGTTAGGATTTTTAATACAAAAATCATGATTTCTGGTCAAGTGGTTTGGGAGCAGTTCGTGGATGAATAGAAGTCGGGTTTTAGGCTATTTCAGGCGATCGACGAACTTTCGGTGGTCGGACCTTTGGCTGAAGCAACCTTGATGATCATGGAGGCGGGGAAAAATATCTAGAAGGTGGTTAAACCACCGTGGCAGTGGGGTTTGATCGATTTGTGTTTAAAACCTAATTTTAGTGTGGCTGCTGTTTTCGATTCGCGCATCGTCGACGATGGACCGAGTGTCACGAGCTGCTGAGGGAAGGTAGATGAGAGGTAGAAGAGGCTACGGCCGGAGGCGCTGGTGGTCTGGTGGTCGGAGCGTCGAGCAGGTGGCGTTTCCAGGTTTGTGGGGTGGAGGCTGCGAGTGTTTCCAGGTTTTGGGAATGATGGCCTCGAATTCGATTTCGAGATTTTAAACACGATCTGACGATCGTGGTGAGTTGCGTGGAAGATCGTCGACATGCTCGACGTCGTGGTGTCACTTGGAGTAGTTCGGCGGTGATGTACACGTGCACGAGCACGGTGTTTGGTTCTGAAATCTGGGTTTTAGCTTTGTATTAGGGGAATGCAGGGTGTACTCGAGGAATTCTCGGGTAATTCAGAAATTTTCCCGAAGACTTTGGGGGTTGGACTCGAAGTATAGTGGCACTAGCTCAGGTATAAAAGTTTATGCAGGTTTAAAACAAAACCTGTCTCTGTTTTTGTAAATTTAAACTAAAATTTTAAAGTTTTAAGCAAGGTTTGAACTAGACTTTAAATCAAAGTTTAAATATAACTTCGAGTTAGTTTTGAACACTTAGTTGTAAATAAATAAAGTTTTAAGTTAAATTAATTTCTAACTTAAAGTGGTTAAGTGTTTAAAAGTGTTTTTAAAGGAATTTGAAAATAAATTTAGAAATGAATGTTTTCCAAATGTCAATATGAATGATTTTATCTTAAAGTTAAATTAGAATTTTATAAATTGTAATTCATTCAATTATTAAGGGAATTAAATGGATAATTAATTCATGTGATAAATTAAAGAAACAGATAATTAAATTAATTAAGGTTTTTAAACGTAAAGTTTAAGATTTATTTATTCTTAGAACAATTAATTTGTAAATTAAAGATTATTAATTAAAAATTAATTAATGATTATAGTTGATAAACCCAGTGATTAAGCAACAATTACTTGAAGGATAATGTAATAAATTAATTAGGATTATTAATTTGAGAAAAAATAATTAATTAAGGGTAAATTAATTAATGAAAGTGATTAAGAAATAATTATTAATCAATAAGTAATTAATTAGTTATTGTAATTAATTAAAAATAATTAATTAAGAATTAACCATTGACTAGCCAAATTTATTCATAGAAATTAATCTGATTTAAATCAATCAGATAATTAAATTAATTCTACTTATGGATGTTTGGATTTCGTTGAATGGTTGAATTGTTTGATATCCCTGATATATGATGCTTTGTGATACATCCTGATTTATGTTGTGATCTGTAATTTACTTATCTGTGATATGTATATCTGTGATCCGTGAATGAAGATGAGCGTTATAGTTTATATCGCTTATCAACTATATTTCTGTATTCTGATCTGTGATGATTGTATGATGTTGCACTATTGTAACAACCGGGATTTTTGTAATTTCAATTATCGTCAAAATGATGATTTAATTCAGTTGATAATTGTTATTGGAATTCGAATCGGATTTGAAATGTGAAAATTGTTTGATTGCAATTGAGATTTATTCGGGTTAAAATTCTTTAATAAGAATTGTAAAGCGTTGTTTGGGAATTTGAATCAAATTGATATTCTTTAAACAATTTTCAAATGATTGAGTTGGGCTTTTGAATCTAGCCCATGTTTATATTTCATTGTTGCCGTTCTATTTTGTCAAGGAGAAACCCGTTCCCCATTTCAATTGGCATAACCCTAAAATCATACGAGCGAAAGAAAGAACCATGGCGGCCACAATTTTCCTTGTTCGTTCGTTCGAAAAGCTAGGGCTTCGATCGACTCGTGCAACTCGATCGAACGATGCTTCGATCCCGACTCCTTCGATTGTTCCTTACTTCTTGTTGCTTGCAGTCGATTCCAGTTAGTTCGTTCCTCTGTGATTTGTATTTTGGCTCTTCGAAACAAATTGGGGGCTGTCGACTTCAATTTACTCGATCGAGAGATCTCGTCGCGTGCTCTTCGACAAAGGTGAGTGGTTAATTCCCTCACATCTAATTCGAATTCGTGTATTGGTGATTTTGTTTCAGTCGTGATTCTTGGCTTGCTTCGATTTTGGGTTGATGTTGAAACCATTGGTTCCAATTTTGTTTACTGGACTTGGTATGAATTCACTTATTTTCGTGATAAGGGTTTCTCAGTTTGGAAATTTTGAATTCTCTGTGGACTTCGGCATTGCTTTATTTTTGACTTCGGTCACTCCGATTTTGTGGTGGGAATTTCTGGGTTTTTGGTTCTGCAACAGTCTTTGACATGGGTTGGTTGTTCTCATCATATTATTTATTGTCTTTGACATTTCATTTCTTAAATGGGAAACCTTTGTTCAAGCGTATTCCCAGTGGCATATATTTCTTGTGATGTACTCTGGTACATGTCTGCGTTTACTTCTGTCCATGGTACTTCGAGTGTGTTGCATTCATTCGTCACTAGGATGTTTGGTGTCTGATATTTCCGTGTACAGTTGCATTCGTGATTGCATTGAGGTTAACTGTACTCGTAGCTTGCCATTGTTAGCTGCTGAACACATTGATATATTCCTCTTTGTTTCATTTGATATAGACATATATGTGTATGCATATATATATATATATATGCATACATGTATAATTGTATTTGATCGGCTTTGGAATTATTCGACTACCCCAGTTTTGATTTGTGTGATGACTTTCTCGGCTCTGAGCTTGATCTCTGTTGTACACATTTTATCTTGTTCATATTGAATCATACATGTTGCAGTTGGTTCACTGTATATCATATTTGAAACTGTGGAACCGTGATTTGTTGGATTAGCTTGTCTTTTTGATTCAACCTGAATCTGTACATTTCTATTGATTTGGGTTGATTAATTTCTTCGAGTCACTGCAGCTTGAACCATGCTGCATTTTCATGTATCTTCTGCCTAATCTCTGAATTTGTTGAACTCGAGTCACTTGAAACTGGACATGTGCATTTCTTTGTTGTTGATGCTTGTTGCATGTGAGTTTGTTATCTTCCAATCTTTGCCATTTCAGTAGTTTGTGATGTCGGCATTTCATTGTGTCACTGTCCATATTTGTTTGTGACAGTCTCTGCATCCATGTTGATGTTTCGTATGTTGAAGCTTTGCATTGATATGCTTGTCATCTCTGAGTTCTTCCATGTTGATCTGTTGTGATATTGTTCTCTAGATCACTTCTAGTTGTACTGCTAATTGAAATGCAGTGCTTCATGTTGTAGCTTCTCTTGAGTTTCGTTCATCCCCATGGCATTGATGTTGACTTCGAAATGTTGACATTAGTTACTTGAACTTTGGTAGTATTGCAGTGTTGTTTATATGCCACTGTGTACATCTTTGTTGAGTCTGGGCATTTTTGTTTTCCAGACTTGATACTTTTGCCAACTTCACTACTTTCCTGTGTGTACTTGCTATCATGTTTACAATTTGTACATTCATGTTTTGCGGCTGTTTGCATGCAGTTGCTTTTCAGACATTTGTGTTGTTCTCACACTTGAGTTGAACCCGATTTCGGGGGTTTGACCTTATGATCACTTATGACTTTCACTGTGCTTTTGTGTATCTCCTACGATAGTGGCGAGGAAGTACACGCATGCGTGTACTGCAGCCCTATCAGATTTGACAGTTTTAAATGGAGGATTCGATCTGCTGAATTCTTTCGTTGGTTAAATTCAATATTTGATTTGTATTCTGATTTGGATTTGCTGATTTATCGCTTAACACTATTTAGTGTTACATATGCTGTTATCCAATTCTCGTATCGAGAGTTGGATATACGAGATTTCTGTGAATGTCGTCTATTTGACTATCTGATTATTATCGCTACTATGCACTAATAACTGAGTTTGAATTAGACTGACCCGTGTATTATTTTCTTCTGAATGTAATACTTGGGTCAGACCCGAGTTATTTCAGGTTGTAGATTTCCTTCTTTGAGTTGCTGTTCAGGATATGAAGACTTTTCACATCTTCTAAAGTTGTCAATGTCATTTTGTAGTAGTCGTGTCATTGTATAGAACGATATGTATTCATGTATATTAGTCGATAATGTACTTGTATATATAGCTTCTAGAGTCGACAGTTGTAGTTGTATCATATGTATTGTGTCAACTATGTATTAACTGACATCAGTTTATATATATGAGACTTTTGTTTTTATCTGTGTTCCACAATTATATTATCTGTGTTATTGTTATATCTAATGTCCTAAACTATTATGAACTATCGTAGTTTGTTTTATACTGATAATTGGATATGTCGATGGGAGTAAATAAATAATAGATGAAAAATAAAAAGTATATACCACTCCAATCGAGATAACCAATATTAGTGTAAGACCAATTACGGATGGTCGCTCCTATCCAGCCTTATTCTTCGTAATAATAGACAGTATTTCTTTTAATACTCTTTGTTATTATGAGCATAGAGGTGGGGCGTCACAGTTGGTATCAGAGCTTGGGGTTTATGGACATAATATAAAACTTAACTCGGAAGGAACATATGTTACAACTATTGGTCGATGTTTTATTTGTGCTTGAGTCAAAACTAAAGTTTTGAAATTTGGATGAAATTTTTAAATAACTTTATTTAAAAATAATAGTGAAATTGTGTTCTGATGATTTGATTGATTTGTGTTCTGTTTATCAGAGTGGCGCAGCGGAAACTGTCTTCGCTGAGTACAACTGATAATCTTTTTGGAAAAAAAAAATCAAAATACGAAATTGATATGAATTTCATTTGTTGTTTACATAGCTGTAATTATTTTGTTTCTTTGAGAACTTCGAATCCGAATTGAGGATTCGAAGAAATTGCAGATATGTGATTTTTGTTGAAATTTCCGCTGGCTTTCTTTTGTACTAATCATCTATTGATTAGATTTTTGTTGTTTTAAATTATCTTCATTGAAGATACATTTGAATGATTCTTTGTTCATTTTGTAGTACGCGCAAAAATTTGAATTGCACGTTATTGCATTTATTTTACGTTGAACCGATGCTAGGTTATGAAACGTATTTTGTTGCCGATATTTTTGTAACGGGATTTTTACACCAATGCTAAATTCTTGAAGCACAGTGTTTTATGGCATTTTGATGAATGAAAATTCTCTGATATTACATTTTGATGTAAATTGTTTTGATGTGATTTTGACGTTTTAAAATTTCTGTCGCTTTGGCTTCAGTAACCGTCAAATTTTAAAAGTGGATTTTCAAGCGGTTATTCCGCAATGCTGTTTTGTGACCGTTTTTACGGTATTTTGAGAAGTACGATTTCCTTACCGAAATTGTTACTGATTTAATGTTCTAATCACGTGATTGGAAAAATCGTTTTAAAATGAAAATTGTTTTATAAATTTTTAACAGTTTGCGTTTTCAAAAGAATGAGAAAGCGACTTAAACGATTCAGCAAAATCGAGGATTATGACCCCTTTCTTTTACTGTTTCGCTTAACTTCGGACTTGTCCAGTTGAGAATGTGAATTGTTATTTTTACAAAATAAATAAAATTGTTTTCAGAAATTTTAACAGTTTGCGCTTTCAAAAGAATGAGGAAGCGATTTAAACGTTTCAGCAAAATCGAGGACTATGACCCCTTTCTTTTACTGATTCGCTTAATTCCGGACTTGTCCGTTTGAGAATGTGAAATGTATTTTTACAAAATACACAATTTTGCACTTTCAAGGAAACGATGAAGAGAATCAAATGATTTAGTAAAACACGTGGTATGGGACATGTGCGTTTGCTATTTCGGTTAATTCCGGACTCGTTAATTGAAATATTTGATGATTTCGTGTGCTTTCGAGCCACTATGAGGACCTTCGGGTCATTTGTTGGACCTTCGGGTCATTTGTTGGGCTTTCGGGCCACTCTGCGGACCTTCGGGTCAAATACCAGTACTAGACCTTCGGGTCACTCTGCGGACCTTCGGGTCAATCTGATGGGCGCCAAAATTATGTTGAGTACTTGGTAGGCTTTGGCCACTCTGAGATGCACGTGCGGCGAATTAAAAACTCTCCATCTGATGGGATCGATCCAAGCTTTTATGTTGATTTTCTAGTCTTCTTAATTGATTTCTAGATATTTGTTGTTTCTAATTATCTGCAGGTAATTAGATATCTGATGTTATGAGATTTAATTATCGTATCGATAATTAAATATTTGTTGTTTCTAATTATCGCTTGTGATAATTAGATATTTGTTGATATGAGTTCTGATTATCGTTTTTGATAATCAGATATTTGTGCTTTTAATTATCGCTTTTGATAATTAAATATTTGCTGATATGAGATTTAATTATCGCTTTTGATAATTAAATATTTGCTGATTTGAGATTTAATTATCGCTTTTGATAATTAAATATTTGCTGATATGAGATTTAATTATCGCTTTTGATAATTAAATATTTGCTGATTTAAGATTTAATTATCGCTTTAGATAATTAAATATTTGCTGATATGAGATTTAATTATCGCTTTTGATAATTAAATATTTGCTGATTTGAGATTTAATTATCGCTTTTGATAATTAAATATTTGCTGATTTGAGATTTAATTATCGCTTTTGATAATTAAATATTTGCTGATTTGAGATTTAATTATCGCTTTTGATAATTAAATATTTGCTGATTTGAGATTTAATTATCGCTTTAGATAATTAAATAATTGCTGATATGAGATTTAATTATCGCTTTTGATAATTAAATATTTGCTGATTTGAGATTTAATTATCGCTTTTGATAATTAAATATTTGCTGATTTGAGATTTAATTATCGCTTTTGATAATTAAATATTTGCTGATTTGAGATTTAATTATCGCTTTTGATAATTAAATATTTGCTGATTTGAGATTTAATTATCGCTTTAGATAATTAAATATTTGCTGATATGAGATTTAATTATCGCTTTTGATAATTAAATATTTGCTGATTTAAGATTTAATTATCGCTTTAGATAATTAAATATTTGTTGATATGAGATTTAATTATCGCTTTAGATAATTAAATAATTGCTGATATGAGATTTAATTATCGCTTTTGATAATTAAATATTTGCTGATATGAGATTTAATTATCGCTTTTGATAATTAAATATTTGCTGATTTGAGATTTAATTATCGCTTTTGATAATTAAATATTTGCTGATTTGAGATTTAATTATCGCTTTTGATAATTAAATATTTGCTGATTTGAGATTTAATTATCGCTTTTGATAATTAAATATTTGCTGATTTGAGATTTAATTATCGCTTTTGATAATTAAATATTTGCTGATTTGAGATTTAATTATCGCTTTTGATAATTAAATATTTGCTGATTTGAGATTTAATTATCGCTTTAGATAATTAAATATTTGTTGATATGAGATTTAATTATCGCTTTAGATAATTAAATATTTGTTGATATGAGATTTAATTATCGCTTTTGATAATTAAATATTTGCTGATTTGAGATTTAATTATCGCTTTTGATAATTAAATATTTGCTTATTTGAGATTTAATTATCGCTTTTGATAATTAAATATTTGTTGAATTTGAAATTTGATTATCGTTTGTGATAATCGAATATTTGTTGATTTGAGAAATTTGATTATCGTTTTTGATAATTAAATATTTGTTTCTGACTATCGTTTGAGATAATCAGATAGTTGTTTTGTCTTCTGATTATCGTTTGAGATAAGTAAATATTTGCGATTTGAAAATTCAATTATCGTTTTTGATGATTGAATATTTGCGACTTTTGAGATTTGAGCTTCGTCTTTTCTCTGGCGATTCAGGTGAGTAATTTGATTTACTCACATTCAATTCGTGCTCTGTATGGGATTTCTGCTCTGTTTTTCCTTCTCTTTTAGTTGCTGGAACTCGATTGTTCTTGCTTTTGTTAGTCGTCTGATTTTGATCCCTGATTCCCACGATGTTGATTCTTTTGATTTGAAGCAGTCGAACCTTTTGATTTCTTATCTAACACTTCCCCGCTGACACTTGCTTTGCTTATACATTCGACATTGCCATGCTCTTTTGGTTGTTACCTTTTATCCATTTATTCCCTATGATTGCGTGGACGCAATTTCTTTGATAATTGTGTTCTCAATTCTTATTTTTCTAGCATAACTAGTTTAGGTTAGAAGAAAATTGTTATAGACAATCTTGATTAGGAAAATTGCGGGGACGCAATTTTTATAAGGAGGGGAGTCTGTAACAACCGGGATTTTTGTAATTTCAATTATCGTCAAAATGACGATTTAATTCAGTTGATAATTGTTATTGGAATTCGAATCGGATTTGAAATGTGAAAATTGTTTGATTGCAATTGAGATTTATTCGGGTTAAAATTCTTTAATAAGAATTGTAAAGCGTTGTTTGGGAATTTGAATCAAATTGATTTCTTTAAACAATTTTCAAATGATTGAGTTGGGCTTTTGAATCTAGCCCATGTTTATATTTCATTGTTGCCGTTCTATTTTGTCAAGGAGAAACCCGTTCCCCATTTCAATTGGCATAACCCTAAAATCATACGAGCGAAAGAAAGAACCATGGCGGCCACAATTTTCCTTGTTCGTTCGTTCGAAAAGCTAGGGCTTCGGTTGACTCGTGCAACTCGATCGAACGATGCTTCGATCCCGACTCCTTCGATTGTTCCTTACTTCTTGTTGCTTGCAGTCGATTCCAGTTAGTTTGTTCCTCTGTGATTTGTATTTTGGCTCTTCGAAACAAATTGGGGGCTGTCGACTTCAATTTACTCGATCGAGAGATCTCGTCGCGTGCTCTTCGACAAAGGTGAGTGGTTAATTCCCTCACATCTAATTCGAATTCGTGTATTGGTGATTTTGTTTCAGTCGTGATTCTAGGCTTGCTTCGATTTTGGGTTGATGTTGAAACCATTGGTTCCAATTTTGTTTACTGGACTTGGTATGAATTCACTTATTTTCGTGATAAGGGTTTCTCAGTTTGGAAATTTTGAATTCTCTGTGGACTTCGGCATTGCTTTATTTTTGACTTCGGTCACTCCGATTTTGTGGTGGGAATTTCTGGGTTTTTGGTTCTGCAACAGTCTTTGACATGGGTTGGTTGTTCTCATCATATTATTTATTGTCTTTGACATTTCATTTCTTAAATGGGAAACCTTTGTTCAAGCGTATTCCCAGTGGCATATATTTCTTGTGATGTACTCTGGTACATGTCTGCGTTTACTTCTGTCCATGGTACTTCGAGTGTGTTGCATTCATTCGTCACTAGGATGTTTGGTGTCTGATATTTCCGTGTACAGTTGCATTCGTGATTGCATTGAGGTTAACTGTACTCGTAGCTTGCCATTGTTAGCTGCTGAACACATTGATATATTCCTCTTTGTTTCATTTGATATAGACATATATGTGTATGCATATACATATATATATATATATATATATGCATACATGTATAATTGTATTTGATCGGCTTTGGAATTATTCGACTACCCCAGTTTTGATTTGTGTGATGACTTTCTCGGCTCTGAGCTTGATCTCTGTTGTACACATTTTATCTTGTTCATATTGAATCATACATGTTGCAGTTGGTTCACTGTATATCATATTTGAAACTGTGGAACCGTGATTTGTTGGATTAGCTTGTCTTTTTGATTCAACTTGAATCTGTACATTTCTATTGATTTGGGTTGATTAATTTCTTCGAGTCACTGCAGCTTGAACCATGCTGCATTTTCATGTATCTTCTGCCTAATCTCTGAATTTGTTGAACTCGAGTCACTTGAAACTGGACATGTGCATTTCTTTGTTGTTGATGCTTGTTGCATGTGAGTTTGTTATCTTCCAATCTTTGCCATTTCAGTAGTTTGTGATGTCGGCATTTCACTGTGTCACTGTCCATATTTGTTTGTGACAGTCTCTGCATCCATGTTGATGTTTCGTATGTTGAAGCTTTGCATTGATATGCTTGTCATCTCTGAGTTCTTCCATGTTGATCTGTTGTGATATTGTTCTCTAGATCACTTCTAGTTGTACTGCTAATTGAAATGCAGTGCTTCATGTTGTAGCTTCTCTTGAGTTTCGTTCATCCCCACGGCATTGATGTTGACTTCGAAATGTTGACATTAGTTACTTGAACTTTGGTAGTATTGCAGTGTTGTTTATATGCCACTGTGTACATCTTTGTTGAGTCTGGGCATTTTTGTTTTCCAGACTTGATACTTTTGCCCACTTCACTGCTTTCCTGTGTGTACTTGCTATCATGTTTACAATTTGTACATTCATGTTTTGCGGCTGTTTGCATGCAGTTGCTTTTCAGACATTTGTGTTGTTCTCACACTTGAGTTGAACCCGATTTCGGGGGTTTGACCTTATGATCACTTATGACTTTCACTATGCTTTTGTGTATCTCCTACGATAGTGGCGAGGCAGTACACGCATGCGTGTACTGCAACCCTATCAGATTTGACAGTTTTAAATGGAGGATTCGATCTGCTGAATTCTTTCGTTGGTTCAATTCAATATTTGATTTGTATTCTGATTTGGATTTGCTGATTTATCGCTTAACACTATTTAGTGTTACATATGCTGTTATCCAATTCTCGTATCGAGAGTTGGATATACGAGATTTCTGTGAATGTCGTCTATTTGACTATCTGATTATTATCGCTACTATGCACTAATAACTGAGTTTGAATTAGACTGACCCGTGTATTATTTTCTTCTGAATGTAATACTCGGGTCAGACCCGAGTTATTTCAGGTTGTAGATTTCCTTCTTTGAGTTGCTGTTTAGGATATGAAGACTTTTCACATCTTCTAAAGTTGTCAATGTCATTTTGTAGTAGTCGTGTCATTGTATAGAACGATATGTATTCATGTATATTAGTCGATAATGTACTTGTATATATAACTTCTAGAGTCGACAGTTGTAGTTGTATCATATGTATTGTGTCAACTATGTATTAACTGACATCAGTTTATATATATGAGACTTTTGTTTTTATCTGTGTTCCGCAATTATATTATCTGTGTTATTGTTATATCTAATGTCCTAAACTATTATGAACTAACGTAGTTTGTTTTATACTGATAATTGGATATGTCGATGGGAGTAAATAAATAATAGATGAAAAATAAAAAGTATATACCACTCCTATCGAGATAACCAATATTAGTGTAAGACCAATTATGGATGGTCGCTCCTATCCAGCCTTATTCTTCGTAATAATAGACAGTATTTCTTTTAATACTCTTTGTTATTATGAGCATAGAGGTGGGGCGTCACAACTATTGTGTGTGAAACCCCTGGACTACACCTTTACACACACAAATATGGATTTCACGTGGAAATCAGTTAAGTCACAGATAATTTAAATTTGATGTTTTTGAAATTGAAATTTTAATTTTAATTGATTTTGAAATTAGAAACTTGGGTTTAAAGTGAAAAGCTTTTGAAATGGAATTTCAAAGATGAAAGTTATTTCGAATAACTTGATTAAGTTTTGAAATTTAAATAATTTGATTTAAATTTGAATTCAAGTTTGAAATTGAATCCTATGATTTGAAACTAGGGATAAAAAAATGTTATGAATGTGTTTATATGAAGTTAAACCATTCTGAAAGCATAATTTTGAGAATTTGGATTTAACCCAAAAACCTTAACTCGTATAAATGAATCAGATTTCCAAAATGAAAACTGTTTGTTTTCAAATGATAAAAGCTTTCAGATAAGAAATGAAATTCCAGTTTAATTAAAGGAATTTCAAGATTTAATTGAAAAATGGTTTTCTAAGTTATGAATGAATTCTTTTAGAAAGCTATGAATTAAATCTGTTTATTTTTAACAGATTTAAAATGATGATTTGTTTAAACCATTTGAAATGAAATTATTTTGAAAGCTATAAGTTGAATCTTTGTTTTAAAGATTTATCGAGTTAATCCAATTGAAACGGAAATTGTTTTGAAATATGTGAATGGATATTTGTGAAACTGGGTGGACTTTGTTAAATAAATCTTTTTGTTTAAAAGATTTGGAATGGTAATCGATTGAAACCATTTAAAAAGAAGTTGAATTTTTAAGTTGTGACTTAATTGAAATCCCAATATCCATATATTTTAAATATTGCGCTCACTATTCGGGTTAGCCGGGAAAAGACCTTTGTGTCATATAACCCATTCCGAATTAGTGATACGTCGTATATGGATAGCAATTGAAGACCGGTGTTGAAGACCGGATATTTTTGAAAACGGAAGGATTACCGTCGAGTTACTCTGCATCGGCCGATCCCCGGTATAGAGATTTTACCACCCTTAGTGACGGGAAGTCCGGACGTGATTAGAAAATTATCCGGATTTGCAAGGGCTTCGTAAGAAGTGCCTTTGGTTCTGTTCGAACCCGGAACAGACTTGTATGGTTACATGTCTGACATTACACTTTGAGATATAAAGCTGATTTCTTTCAAATACATTTCTGTTTGGTGGCGGAGAATTTATTCTCTTAGCTTAACACCCTTCTCTGAGACGTACGAGCTCAGAGGTTATGTAGTTGAAATTTATCAACGATATATCCCAATTTGGTAATGTGACATGCTGAGTGTTGCTGTGTGATGATCATTGTTTGATCATTTGTGATATGATCATTTGTTTGATCATTTATCTTTGTGATTATTTCTTTGATCATCTGTTGACCCAAAGCATGGCTTTGTGACAAAGCGTAGCTTTGTGGACGAGACCTCTTCGGACCTCACAACCCGGAAATGGTCGAAACAGGAATATGCGGCAAGGTTATGAGGGTCACGCCCTTTAGGGTATGTCATTTCATTCTGGAAAAGGGTGGTATCATGGTATGGAGCCCAGATACTTACTCATGTGGACACACTTTATTTATTATGTTTGATGTTGGTTACCGAGGCCTCGGATAAAGGTCCCAAAGGACCGGGAGGTGGCATATTCGTGAGTTACCTGTTACAGGGGTAACCCGGCCTTGTGTTGGCAGAGAGCAGTTTGTCTCTCGGGACGTCCAGCCAGAGGCGATCCCATTCGGCAGTAGGAAAGGAAGTTCCTTAGCCTGACCATTTGTTGGAAAATCCAAAGAAATAATACGAGCCTTGTACGGTTTTAGTTGTATTACCTGCTATGGAATGTGGCGGTAACTTGCTATTGAACATAGTAGCTATAGTAGGCATACAATAATGGTTGTATGTTGGCTAAGATTAATATTGTATTTTCGAAATGTTTTCTGCACTATGCACTAATAATAATATCCAATGATTTGATTTTGCGTAGTAAGCATCTTTGACTATCATAAGAAGAAATCTCCTCCAATTCTGCGTTTGCATTGTGTGTGTGGCGGGAGGTCTTATGGTAGTTTCATTTTCCAAAAGCATTGCAGGTTTCAATGTTTAAAATTCTTTTGTTGTTGTTAAAAGATAAACTGTTTTTGTTGCTCACACCAGTCCCATGACTGATTCGGAGTTTATTGTTCCCTTCCTAAACTCTGGGTGCCCACCATTTTCCACACGGGCAGTCTAGAGTTGGATTTCTCAGATATTCAGGTTGAGTAGATTATCTGGAGCTAGTTAGTCCTTGGACAACTGACCTTGCCTTTCCGCTAGCTATGGATTGGAGCATTCTATTGGAGATATTCTATCCAGTGCTGGTGTTATCTATTTTCTTTCCGCTGCTATTTCTTGTATCATATCTCTGATGTATATTGATATCTGTTATATCATTCTGTTGTATCATATTGTATCAGATTTTGTATCTGTCATTGTATCAATGTTATATATATGATATCATTGATTTCTTTATTCCGCTGTGTTGTTATACTATATGGTGTTATAAGCTCCGGGAAGCCAGATTCGGCGTTTGAATCTACGGCATTTTGAGTACACGTGAAGTACGGGTGCCGATTTTCGAAGGCCGAGTTTTTGGACTCTTACATTTGGTATCAGAGCTAAGGTAAAACTTTAGCTCAGGAGTATAACACATTAAGTAGCTCATTAGAGATAGGGTGAAGTATACCCTAGAATGAGTAATTCTCAGATATCCGTTCGAACGCCTCAGTAAATTCTCTTGCTATCTAATGATAGTGAGTATGAGTGCGAGAAGAGGATGAGATAGGGGACAAGGGAGTACGACTATAAATGGTCAATACCCTGCAACAGTGGAAATAATATTCTCTATTAATTTTCTTTGATTCGTCTTTCCAAATTCTTTTTGATTGCTTCGTGACAGCTCCAGAAAGAAGTTTCGGTACGGTGATGGCCCTACGAATCGTTGTAGAAAATTCTTACTTAGTATCTTCATCGATTTCTTATCTGTTTTTGATTTAAACTTTAATGAATATGAATTGGAAATTTGGAATTAAAATTTTAAAAAAAAATTGGAAATTTTAAATTGAGTTAAATTGATTAATAGAATATGAAGGATAAATTTAATTAAATCAATAAAATGATTTCGTTTGAAACCAAATTTTGAAATTCTATTGTAATTTCTTATGAATAACAAAGTCCGAAGAGGGACAAATTGGTATGTATTCTAAGATATTCCGACTTGAATTTGGAATTCATATCTTAAGTTTGAGGAGTTATAGGAGATCGAATCTATCTATCTCTGCGTTATTTTCGTGCCCGCAAATTTCGAGGACGAAATTCTTTTAAGGGGGGAAGTTTGTAACGACCCCGGATTTTAACCAAATTTAAATTGATAATTTATTGAATTTTTGAATAAAAATTTGTGAAATTTATTGATAAATCGATTTGAGTTTCCCCGAACTCAAATGAGATACGTGTTAAATCATTTGAATTTATAATATAAGTAGGAAAATAAATATGAGAAGTAAAATAGAATACAAACAAAAGTACTAACAACATAAAAAAGAAATTAAATGAGTATTTACATTAGCAACAAATAATATTTTAAAATAAAATCTATTGTTATGTAAACTATAACATAAACACTTAAGATAATACTAAAATATAATAACTTTATAAAGCACATAAGATACTATGAAAGCATACCAGATAAGTAGAGATGTAATAAGACAAGTATATATATGAATGTGTTTATTTTAGAATGAATATAAGTATACACAATATAAAATCAAGAGAGGATATATATTAACTTATAGGACAAGCCAAGTAATAAATGCAAGCCACCAAATTGTCTTCAGCCGAGATGTATAGGCTGGCAAAAGAAGAAAAATAAATATATAGCTTTGTACAAACTAATTAATGCAAGCACACCCAACAAATTAATGCTCAGCCACCATTGAATAAAAGATCCCTGCCTACATTGCACAACAAATAAAAATATTACCCTGTGTTGTACAAACCATTATAACGCCCTGTAAACTCTTTTATCTATATTAATCATCCACATTTTAGTTTGACCATTCATAACTGTGTAAGTCTAAAAATGGAAAATCAGTCAAAACTCAAACCAAACAATTCAACTAAAAACAACACAATCAAATATAAACCAGAGAATCAAGATGGTTTCAGCTTGCATTTTTACAACCTGTTTCAACTGGAAGCAAGCTCTGTTCTCCAGGAATCTGTGAGCAAACTTCCATCTTTTTAAACTTGATCTTCCTTATTATCTTAAGTCTGTGATGATGGATGAAAATGATAAATTGAAATGATTTGTTTTGTTTGGGTATACAAATTTAAAACACTAAATGTATGCATGTATGTCTGTATGCATATGCAACCTCTGTTTAACAGGCCTAAGATCTCTCAAAAATAATTCTATCTCTTCATCTAAATCATTATAAATATGATGTAAAAAGGGAATTGATTATGACCATGTGATACAAAAATTTAAGATACAAACAAGTAGAATTATCAAGTATATTCATCTAAAAAATATATTTACAAGACTTAGATTTGAAAAATGGGTTTTAAGTTGAAATGTTTAGAAACTGTTCAGGAATTATAAAATAACTATGATAATCTATACCAAGTTCAGATTCTTTGATTCTACCTTTAACAGTGAGAAAACTCACTCAAAACCATCTGTTTGTCTTGATTCTTGGAGTTGATTCTAAAAGTATGATATGACAATGCTTTGTTTATATGCCTGCATGTATATATCTACATGTAAATGATGTGTGTATGCATCTGATTTGAACTATGTTTGTTGATATACCTCTGTTCCAGGTTTCAGTGTTCACTATCAATCAAAGAAAAAAATTCATATCTTTTTATTGAATCAATGTTAGCACTTGGATTCAAAACAAAATATTTTAGTTATAGTAGAATCTAGGTACTTAAAATATTATAAGGCATGTGAGTTTTGAAATGTGCTAGTATTTGGAAAATAACAGCAGAAATTCTTTAAACCATGTAAAATCAATTGTCGAATTTTAATGATTCAAGTATATATCTTGAATCATCTCTGGAAGTTAGGATTTTTAATACAAAAATCATGATTTCTGGTCAAGTGGTTTGGGAGCAGTTCGTGGATGAATAGAAGTTGGGTTTTAGGCTATTTCAGGCGATCGACGAACTTTCGGTGGTCGGACCTTTGGCTGAAGCAAGCTTGATGATCATGGAGGCGGGGAAAAATATCTAGAAGGTGGTTAAACCACCGTGGCAGTGGGGTTTGATCGATTTGTGTTTAAAACCTAATTTTAGTGTGGCTGCTGTTTTCGATTCATGCATCGTCGACGATGGACCGAGTGTCACGAGCTGCTGAGGGAAGGTAGATGGGAGGTAGAAGAGGCTACGGCCGGAGGCGCTGGTGGTCTGGTGGTCGGAGCGTCGAGCAGGTGGCATTGCCAGGTTTGTGGGGTGGAGGCTGCGAGTGTTTCCAGGTTTTGGGAATGATGGCCTCGAATTCGATTTCGAGATTTTAAACACGATCTGACGATCGTGGTGAGTTGCGTGGAAGATCGTCGACATGCTCGACGTCGTGGTGTCGCCTGGAGTAGTTCGGCGGTGATGTACACGTGCACGAGCACGGTGTTTGGTTCTTAAATCTGGGTTTTAGCTTTGTATTAGGGGAATGCAGGGTGTACTCGAGGAATTCTCGGGTAATTCAGAAATTTTCCCGAAGACTTTGGGGGTTAGACTCGAAGTATAGTGGCACTAGCTCGGGTATAAAAGTTTATGCAGGTTTAAAACAAAACCTGTCTCTGTTTTTGTAAATTTAAACTAAATTTTCAAAGTTTTAAGCAAGGTTTGAACTAGACTTTAAATCAAAGTTTAAATATAACTTCGAGTTAGTTTTGAACACTTAGTTGTAAATAAATAAAGTTTTAAGTTAAATTAATTTCTAACTTAAAGTGGTTAAGTGTTTAAAAGTGTTTTTAAAGGAATTTGAAAATAAAATTGGAAATGAATGTTTTCCAAATGTCAATATGAATGATTTTATCTTAAAGTTAAATTAGAATTTTATAAATTGTAATTCATTCAATTATTAAGGGAATTAAATGGATAATTAATTCATGTGATAAATTAATGAAACATATAATTAAATTAATTAAGGTTTTTAAACGTAAAGTTTAAGATTTATTTATTCTTAGAACAATTAATTTGTAAATTAAAGATTATTAATTAAAAATTAATTAATGATTAAAGTTGATAAACCCTGTGATTAAGCAACAATTACTTGAAGGATAATGTAATAAATTAATTAGGATGATTAATTTGAGAAAAATTAATTAATTAAGTGTAAATTAATTAATGAAAGTGATTAAGAAATAATTATTAATCAAGAAGTAATTAATTAGTTATTGTAATTAATTAAAAATAATTAATTAAGAATTAACCATTGACTAGCCAAATTTATTCATAGAAATTAATCTGATTTAAATCAATCAGATAATTAAATTAATTCTACTTATGGATGTTTGGATTTCGTTGAATGGTTGAATTGTTTGATATCCCTGATATATGATGCTTTGTGATACATCCTGATTTATGTTGTGATCTGTAATTTACTTATCTGTGATATGTATATCTGTGATCTGTGAATGAAGATGAGCGTTATAGTTTATATCGCTTATTAACTATATTTCTGTATTCTGATCTGTGATGATTGTATGATGTTGCACTATTGTGTGTGAAACCCCTGGACTACACCTTTACACACACAAATATGGATTTCACGTGGAAATCGGTTAAGTCACAGATAATTTAAATTTGATGTTTTTGAAATTGAAATTTTAATTTCAATTGATTTTGAAATTAGAAACTTGGGTTTAAAGTGAAAAGCTTTTGAAATGGAATTTCAAAGATGAAAGTTATTTCGAATAACTTGATTAAGTTTTGAAATTTAAATAATTTGATTTAAATTTGAAATCAAGTTTGAAATTGAATCCTATGATTTGAAACTAGGGATAAAAAAATGTTATAAATGTGTTTATATGAATTTAAACCATTCTGAAAGCATAATTTTGAGAATTTGGATTTAACCCAAAAACCTTAACTCGTATAAATGAATCAGATTTCCAAAATGAAAACTGTTTGTTTTCAAATGATAAAAGCTTTCAGATAAGAAATGAAATTCCAGTTTAATTAAAGGAATTTCAAGATTTAATTGAAAAATGGTTTTCTAAGTTATGAATGAATTCTTTTAGAAAGCTATGAATTAAATCTGTTTATTTTTAACAGATTTAAAATGATGATTTGGTTAAACCATTCGAAATGAAATTGTTTTGAAAGATATAAGTTGAATCTTTGTTTTAAAGATTTAACGAGTTAATCCAATTGAAACGGAAATTGTTTTGAAATCTGTGAATGGATTTTTGTGAAACTGGGTGGACTTTGTGAAATAAATCTTTTTGTTTAAAAGATTTGGAATGGTAATCGATTGAAGCCATTTAAAAAGAAGTTGAATTTTTAAGTTGTGACTTAATTGAAATCCCAATATCCATATATTTTTAAATATTGCGCTCACTATTCGAGTTAGCCGGGAAAAGACCTTTGTGTCATATAACCCATTCCCGGTTGATGAGGCTTGAGGCTAAGCGTTACCTTTTAAGAAAAAATTCCACTTAGAACCCCCATCGTCATCCAATAACGATGCTCTGATAGCATTCGTCCATACAAGTTGTCCTGAGTCTAGACAAACCGAATCACCATCTTCATCATCTTTACGATATTCATTCGTAACGTTCAAACCAGATCAGAGTGGTTTTCAGATAATTAAATCTGATCCCGGTCTCTTCGAAACGATTAACGAAATTGGCCAATATTTATAGTCGGTTATTAACTATCTATAAAACATTCATAAGTAGACACTGTGCCTTATTATAAATTTTTTCCAAAATATTTATTTTCAAAATATCTTTATAAGATATATCAATCCCTTCCAATATTTGAAAACAATTTCAACACTTAAATCCCTAACAGGATACTTTCAAACCATCTCAACACTTAGAAATATTTCCAAGTTTCCATTTTTATACTTACGAAAATATTATAAGTCTTATTTTCCAAAAATCTCTCAATATTAATGCTTCAGAGAATATTCCGTAACTTATTCCAAAGTCTCCGGAATCACTAATAAATTTCCTCTCCTCAAAATCATATCCTTTTATAAGCCCCTTTTACGAATCTCGAGAGAATTTATAAAATAAAATGTTCAATCACTTTAAAACTCTATATATAAATAAAATAAGTATTTTAAAGAATAATAGTTTATTTTTAAAACATGTTCAAGTAATTATTTAAAATATTGAAAACACTTTTATAAACATCAATAACTCATTTTTAGATGAACAAATAAATTTTCAAAGCTGATTTTAAAAGTTAGAATTTCCTAAAATAAATACTTAATATTTGAAAATCTACTTACCGAAATATTTCAATCCTAACGAGTTTAAAATTTCATAGTTTTAAATAATAAAATTTTCTTTTTAAAAACAAACTTAACTTCCTAGGATTAAAAATATATTTTTAAAACCTCAAGAACCAGTTTAATATATAAATTCCTCCGAATCACATCACATCACATCACTTCCATTCTGATCTCCTTAACCATTTTCACTTTCAAAAACAGTATCCACTATTTCCTCACTCTATTTCCATATTCTAATATAAATTTCCCTTACGAATTTATTTTTCCAATATATCCATTGATATCGCTTACCTTATTAACAAACATCGTTTATAAATTTTTTTACTCCTTTGAGTTTTACTTATTTATAAAAACAATCTTATTTATAAAATTCCATTTTATAAATCCATTTCTTTATAAATCCCATTTATAACTTTCAATCTTTTTTTTATATATCGACTTCAACTCTTTTTATATTTCCCGAATATCATTTATGAATTCTTTTTATAAAATTCATTTTTAAAAATTTCCATTTAGTAATTCACAATAGTTAAGTATATCCAAAAATCGAATATATTTTTCTAACTCAATTTCTTTAAAATAACCCCAATTCCAATATAAATATTTTTATCTCAAGAATTCCCTTTAATTCCTTAAATTTTAAAAATATATTTATGGTATTTAAAATATCAAAATTCAGGCCAGTGCTAAAATTGCATCCAATAATTCCAATCATTACAATATCCATAATAGATTATTCTACACAATCCATATATCACAATATATGAAATTAAATTCAAAATTTTGAGGAATCCAATTGGATCCCTCCAACCTGTTTTTCTGCATCCACAAATGTTAATACAACATAAAAATACCAATCCCACTTCGAGGGGGATATTACGGTATATAGGGTCATCCGCTTTATGCGGGGCACATAGGGTCTCATCCGCTATAATGTGGGGGAATATTACTCCAAATACTAGTATATATATACTACTATATATGTAATATAATATCATTCAACATATAATCAATTCAACCCATCATCAAATAATTAATTTTAATAATTATAAATCGATCCAACCAACCAAATTGAGTGAGATTTACTCACCTTGATTTTTTCTAGAATTGTCGAATGCTCATTTTAGACTAAATCGAATTGATGTTCGATTTAAGCTAAAATTCCAGCTATCTCTAGACGGCTCTAAATTATTTCCATTTTGTAATGTATGTCATTACGATTTTTATAAGTTTGACCTTATAATTATCAAAAGAAGTACCTAAGCTGACTTATCATATATACAACATTAGCCTTTTAAATAATAACCCTTTCTTATAATTCATATAATAACATAGTATAATTTTTTTTTATATAATATACATAAATAATCAATCATTTATATAAATTCCTAAAATCTAAATTTCAAATAACTTTCCAAACCAAGACATTTTGAAATTCATGTTTTAAAATCTTATTTTCTTTTTACGCAGTCGATTTTCAATAAAAAAATTAACTAAAATTAAATACACCATTAATTCACAAATTACCTTAATCCTAAATGATGCTGACCGATCACCACCTTATAATTCCATTTTCTTCTCTCCAGGTTCACGTGATAACATCCAGTTCGAAACCCATGCCCTGCCTTCTTTCGCGTCGCGACACCTCTAACCCACGGCCGTACACATCCAGTTCGGAAATTATTAAGAGGAGGGGATGTGATGTTGGCGTGTAAGGGAGAGGCTACAGTGTTCTGAGGTGTGCAAAAAAAATAGCTAATGTGAACCGAAGGTGTATATATATATATATATATATATATATTATATAAATTTTCAAACCATCTCGATTTTCACAACTCAAAATATTGAACCCCTATCGTGGCGTGCCGCTAGGCATTTACAATGTTATACCCATATTCGGACGCAATGGAAAAGGTTTCAAGTCCTAATTCGATCGTATGGAGAAGATAGCTTTTTGGACCCAATTAAAATATTAAATTTTGATATTAATTTCAGCGCATTTATATCCCATACAACCAAACGATAACTCCAAATGCTAAAAAATTTGGAATCCGATAATAATACACTATTACGGACCCAATGGAACTGGTTTTGTCAAATTCCGAGACTGTGCCTCAGATCGCTATTTTAACGCGTCGATTAAATCGAAAATTTCCAAAATTTACGAAATCGCTCAAATTTCAGTTTTAAAATCTTACTAACTAATTTTTAATTCAAATAGAATATATATCGACATTAGAAATTTTTTCGGTTTCATATTCAACTCCAATTCAATTATTTAAATGATTTTTAATTATTAACTCAACAATATTTGAAATTTTAAATTCATTTTAAAGTTTTCAATTAGAATCTTCATATCTAAAAATCAATTTATATTCCAAATTGAATATTTAAAACCACTTAAATATTCAAAATCAAACGACCAAAATCCAGGTTGTTACAAACAGGAAGTTTCCTTTCATGCTCACATCGGAACACCATATCCGATGGAAATTCGTCCATCGGCTGTCGTCGACAATTGCCCAATTTCAACTAGGGGTGGGTATGGAAAAATTCCGTACCAACCGAGACATTTTCTGTTTCTTCCGATCTTTGACGGAATGAAATTACATGTTTGATATTCTGTACCGCTAAGTCCGGAATTCCAATAGGCGGAAGCCGAAAGAAACGGAAGAAAACATGGAATTCCATTTTTCCAACAACAAACATGTAAATGGAAAATATGTATCAAACAACAATTATAAAAAACAGTGGATCAACACTGTTGACACCGAATACAGTTGCTACATGACTTCATACACAGTAATCTTACATGAATCAAATTGATTAAAACAGAAACAGTTTTATAAAGGAAGTATGAATACAAAACCAGTAATAATTTAAATTGAATTAAACTTCAAACTAGTGATAACAAAATACACTTTTATCAGTAATAGGTAGCATAGAGTTATCTTCATTCCAATATCATCAAAGATTCGCAAATGCAGCTCCAGTATCATATATCGTTCATTGCTAAGAGTTCTCTTCATTATGCTTCAATAGCAAAATAACAAAAAATACCTACACACCAGAATGACATAAGAACTTACATGAGGTATCATGTATAAAAAATTATCTGTTATGAAACCAAACGTGCATTGTATAATAAAAACTACAACAGCTATCATATTCATTAATATCATAAATCTGTCTATAAATAGCAATTCTGAGCTTGTCCAAACATGTTAAAAAAGTGGAGAAAAGGCTTAGAAATTTCCATGACTCATGGATTTCATATGACTAGTACTTGCTATTAGTCTAACATTGAAATGATTCATAAATTTGCACCTGCTAAACACATAATAAATTTTTTTACTCAATTTTGTAAGAATTTATACTAGAAATAGGCTT
The DNA here is from genome assembly GCA_030737815.1 of Allium fistulosum. NCBI lineage: Eukaryota > Viridiplantae > Streptophyta > Magnoliopsida > Asparagales > Amaryllidaceae > Allium > Allium fistulosum. The sequence goes on along the minus strand of CM060907.1, from coordinate 634,271,624 downwards.
ACAGTTTAGTGATCATATCAAAACCTTGTACACATTGGCTGTGATTGGTAAATTACATAACGGAGCATGATGGAAAAAGAAGAGATTATGAGTATGAACTTATATGGGTTTGGCGTTACATTTACATACATATGATTGGAATCATTACAAACACATTTATTTTCGATACTTTATCTTAGTAAATAGAAAAAACATTGCCTTTTTACTTCTATCAATCTTAACCATACACAATCCTTGCAGAAATATTGAATTGCACATGTGATTAAAAGATTTGAAACTGAAATAAACAAAGGCCGACTCTCATAAGATATAATATGGCAGGGTAAGTGGACAATGTAAGGTTTAGACGTGCGGAAGAATGTGTCCATGATATAATGTCATCAAACATAATTTATATATTTATAAAAATAACAGAAAGCTATTCCATGTAAAAAAAAGTAAACTCCTTCCAGTTGTTATGTGTCAGATTCAAAATTGGTAGCTAAGGAAAATGAATGTTTGCACCAAAAATGGTCACAAACCCCAAGTGTAGTGAAAGCACCAGCGTATGAATACGAATCAACGGTATTCACACACAAATCACAGATCTAAGCTAGTAACAAGCAGCAATCAAGAAATAATGAATGGTGACACACAATTTATAGTGGTTCGGCTATCTCCGGCCTACGTCCACTTCAAGGTTTTTATGATTTTATTGCTCGATGCTTGAAGATTACAATTTCGTGTGTTGTATTACAACTGAATTGCTGAACTAAGTCTGAATCTAAGGCAGCAATGGTGATCTGGAGTAAATCTGGCAGAATCTGGGCGCTCTTTAGCTCTCAAAATTGTCCGACCCCCTTTTTCTGAATGACCAGGGGCTCTATTTATAGGTGTAGGAGGCAGATATTTTGCCTAAAATGAAGGGAGACCAGTTCTGATACGTCAGGGGGCCCACATGGCGGAAATCTGGAGATCTAGGGCCCACTTTGGGATCGATTCGACCCTTGGTTCGAATCGATCAAGAAATCATCCAATCGAGCTGAAATTTGGTGTGAACATTCTTCATCATGTGTTTAAGCTTCTGTGAAAATTTCATTGCATTTGGACTTGGGGATCTCAAGTTATGATCGATTCAAGTTGGTGTTTCTGGTCGTAGTGCTCTATTCGAATCGAGTACGGTCGACTCGATTGCTTTGAATCGATCAAGCGTGCACTTCTGTGATGACGTGGAGCGCCTCCTTCGTATCGATCCGACTTCTATGCCGAGTTGACTGGTTCGACTCCATGGTTTTAGCAGCTTTGACTGGGGATTCGTGGTAGTGGATTCGAAGACATCCCTCTTCGAATCGAATGAGCGAAGGTCTGTTCGAATCGATCTGGGTACGTTAAAGTTGATCGATTCGAAGTTGCCTCAAACAGTGTGGATTCGAAGTACATGGATTCGAACGCATGCACGTTCGAATCGATCACGCTATATCTTACCCACTCGATTCGAAGCTACTCTCGCAGGATGGAGTCGAAGGCTAAAGCACTTTCATGGATTCGAAGCCATCAGGGGAACTTCGTTGGAGTCGAGCTTGATGGATTCGACCCTTGGGGATTCAAACCATTGGGAGACGAACTCAAGGCTATGTCCTTCACTTACGTAGATGGTAATAGAGTTCCACCAATCAGAGGCTCTCCCTTGAAGCTGCCTTGATGCCAACTTCCTCTTAGTTGCATCATCAATTCCCAAATCACCAAAGATCCTTCTACAAACATCTATCCACCTCTGGACCTCAATGGTAGATTCTGTTCCCAAGAAAACCTTCCCTCCAAGAGCAGTATAGTCCTTACACAACTTAGCAAAATCCACCGGTTTTGGAGTTTGAACTTGAACTCCAACATCAACTGCTGCCCCCGGAACTGGTATCCTTCTCATGATCGAAGTCATCATAGCTTCGAACATGGCTGCATAATCAGCAGTCTCTTCAGTAGCACGGCCTTCCCTAGCAGCTGGTCTCCCTCTTCGACTCATTCTCAATATCTATAAAAAGGAATGATTAGAACATCTAGAGAAATAACTGCATAAAGGACTCAACTCTACTAAACTACTATATTATATATAGTATTCATCCATCAAAATACAATTACGTCTCTCATACGTAGTTACTTCAGCGAGCGTTGGGTAAAATCGATTAACCAATGCTCTGATACCAAATGTGACGACCGCCCATGACCCCTGCACCGAATCTAGAGATAGAGCGCTGTAAAGTGTGCCAGGCGACCATGGACGATTGTCAAGGTAAGATTTAAAACAACAGAATCTATCGTATTACTCACAGCGCATGGACAAAATACAATAGAACATATGTATAGTGAAGCTTTACAGAACAAAATGACATCATATAAAACTCCATAATAGTTGAATACAAGCATCCACATAGTCAATACATCCAGCCTCACTACATATCTCTCAAAGAATACAAAACAGCGGAATATCCAGTACATATAATAAGAAGATAATATGCAACCCTCCAGCTCATCTTCGATATCAGCATCGTGAGAAGAGATCAGCACCTGTCACCTGCTACCTAGTCTGCCCGTCCCAAAAATGGACGAACAGCCCAAGGAAATAAGAATTAAAACATAAAGCCTTGAGTCAGACAACAGTCTTAGTGAGCAGTAAATTAGCTAACAACATACCAAAAGAGCATAAAGGAAAAAGGAATAGGAATACAACCCTCCCACTCCAACCTCATTCTACAGTGATAGCCCCCAGACACACACTAAGCAGAAGCAAACATAGCAGAGCATACAATTTTAAAGTAAAGCTACTATCACTCGAGTCAAGGGCGATGTTTTCCAAGTACCAAGGCCTAAATCAGATAAGCACCCAGAAAATACCGCTCTTGAGTCCGAAATGACGTTACAACCAAACATCCATGACTCTGGCTATCACTGTTATCATTGCCTCGATATCACCGTTAATTGAATGACCGGCACATTCTTTCAGCCATCCGTCAAGGGCTAATGGAAATCCCGGTTCTAGACATAACTCCCGCACGTCGTCGCAGCCCGTGCCTAGGACTATCGAATCTGCCCAGAGTACTCGACCATCAACAGTTGACCGTTGGGACTATCGAATCTGCCCAAACGTACTCTTGCTTAGAGCATGCTAGAACCTTCAACAACGATGCTATCCAAGCCTCCTAGTCATCCTCCTTGACGACTATCCCCATATCCATTCATTATCTTCAACTCGAATCATATCACCGAGTTATCAACATGCTTGGAATGACCCCGTCTGGATTAGACCAAGTCTTCATCATATGATGCCTCGCTTCATTACATCCTCGCAAAGCCTCATCTCAACTTCACATCATCAAATCTATGCATAAGAGCTTCATCATCCCGCTACATATGCCACGAGCAGCTTTCCCAATTCAAGAGCCTTTCCCTTAGCTTTTGAATCACCTTTGATCTAAATCAAATCATCAATCATCTAGTTCATAACAATCAGTCAAATCAAACATCAATCCAAACAATCAAGCATTCAAAAAAAATGATCTAAGTAGATAATTATAACAATAATGGCATTTTCGTAATTAAAGAGTTGAAAGTCCAATAAGCATGAAAACATGGATTATATCTCTATAAACTTGATGAATGAACTTGCATAGGTTAACATATGATAAAATGGATGTAACATCATCATGAACAATGGATCTATATGGATCTACACATAGGATGAAGAAAATGCATGGAAATCTCTATTTTAACACCAAAACGAGCCAACAATCCGATATACTCCTTTGGATCCGTGTGAGAGATAATCACCACTCACCAAATCACCTAAACAATCCAAAAGATAACAACTTCAGATCTGGACAGCGAAGAACTAAGCTAGATCCGACAAGATCTCACTTCAACCGATGAAATCTCTCTTCGATGGATGAAGATCTTCAACTTTAGCTCTTGGATCTTCGATCTTGATCTTTGATTTGGATGGATGGAAGCACTAGATTAGAGTGGAGAAAAGAAGTGAAGAAGTGTAGATGTCGAGCTCTCAAAATGGCAGCACTTCGTCGCTTCAAAAACCGGTGCCAAAAAGTGAGCCAAACCCTTCTATTTATAGGCAGAAAATGACCTTAACTCGTCCGCCTCCTTAAGTCGTCGCCGACTTAACACCCTCTTCCGACTTACGACTTAACTGCCTCGCCGACCTACGACTTAACCATATGGCCGACCTAACGAAGCAGACTCATCATACTGCCGCAAAACCCAAGTCCTAAGTCGTTTGACGACTCAACAACTTAACACAGGAGACGACCTACCGACCCAATTACCCTGCCGACCTATCCTTAACTCGTTTATCCCGGTAAGCCGCTAACTACCTTAAGTCGGAGAAACTCTTAGGTCGTCTAAGTCTTAAGTCGGTCAAACCTATAAGTCGGTCCATCCTATGAGTCGTTAACTCGGTACAACCCTTAAGTCGGTGGACACTAACTCGCTAACCACCTTAAGTCGGCCAAACCTATAGGTCGCTCAACTCTTTATCTCCTAGGTCAGCAAACCGGTCGACCGACTCATCCTTAAGTCGCCCACTTTCTTAGGTCGGTCCAACACCATAAGTCGTTCCACCTACCTATTCTACACACGACCTAAGTCCAGTCCTACACGACTCAACTCCGAACGACTTAAACTACACTACAACCTAAGCCTCTACACGAGTTAACTTCCATACGACTTAAGTTTTTGGTCGACTAAAATCTAAACAACTTAACAACATAAATCAACTTAATGTCGATAGTTTTAAAATCATTCGATCCGTAAAAATACGGGTCGTTACATTCTCTCCCCCTTAGGAATTTCGCCCCCGAAATTCCAAGCAATCATAGCAATCAAAGACTATTCTGTACGCCTACCATCCATAGCAATCAACAAACCATTCATCCAATTCTAGCTTAGCGTACAGAATTCTAAGACTTAGAACAAGTTACAATATCGCGAGATGAGACGACACCTTAGGGCCATACCTTGAAGAGTTCAGGATGAGCTGCCTTCATCCTCTCTTCCACCTCCCACGTACAGTCGTTATCATCATCACTCCATTGTATCTTGAGCAACTTAACTACCTTCCTCCTAAGCTGTTTCGTGTCGGTTTCAACAACACGAAACGGTTTACGAGGTCTTCTATCAACTGGATCAACTTCAAAATCTTCATAGCTATCTGCAGAAACTACTGCATTCGAGTCGTGCACATACTTCCGTAGATACGATACATGGAAAACGTTATGCACACTCGACATCTTCTCCGGCAACTCCAATCTATAGGCGAGCTTTCCAATTCGCTCGATGATCGGGAATGGTCCAACAAATCTCGGAGTCAATTTTCCTTTCTTCCCGAATCGGATAACATTCTTCAGTGGAGAAATCTTCACAAAAACCATGTCTCCTACGTCGAATTCCAAATCCTTTCGACGCTTATCGGCATAACTTTTCTGACGGTCTTGGGCTGCCTTCATTCGTTGCCGAATAATCTCTAGGCAATCCGAAGTCTGCCGAATCATCTCTGGCCCAAGTATCAGTTTTTCTCCAGTTTCTATCCAACACGTCGGAGAGTTACACGGTCTTCCATACAATGCCTCATACGGTGCCATACCAATGCTTGACTGGTAACTGTTGTTGTACGCAAACTCCACCAAATGAAGGTGATCTTCCCATGATCCTCCGAAATCCAAAACACAAGCTCTGAGGAGATCTTCCAAAACTCGGTTGACTCTCTCGGTCTGACCATCTGTTTGAGGGTGATAAGCTGTACTCAAACACAACTCGGTACCCAAAACTTCCTGGAAGCTCTTCCAAAATCCACTAGTGAACAATGGATCTCGATCGCTCACTATACTCTTCGGAATACCATGGAATCGAACTATCCACTTAACATACAACTCAGCCAACTTTGATGCAGTCCTAGTCGATCGAACAGGAATGAATCGTGCACTCTTAGTCAGACGATCTACAATGACCCAAATCCCTTCATTTCTCGTTCTGGTTCTAGGCAATCCATCGATAAAATCCATCGACACTTGTTCCCACTTCCATGTAGGAACTTCCAATGGCTGAAGCAATCCACTTGGCTTCTTCTATTCGGCTTTTACCAACTGGCAGTTCATACATTTGGAAATAAAATTTCCAACATCCTTCTTCATACCTTTCCAGTAGTAGGTTCTCTTCATATCCCGATACATCTTATTTCCACCTGGATGAATTGTCAACTTCGAGTGATGACTTTCCTTCAGAACCTCACTCCTCAATTCATCTATATCGGGAACAACTAGTCGTCCTTGCTTCCGAAGCCAACCCTCTCGATCGACCTCGAATCCTTTATCCTTTTCTGGATCCAATCCAGATTCCAAATCACGGATAATCTTGACAAGCTTATCATCTCGCTTTTGGCTCTCGCCAATCCTTTCCACAAGAGTGGGTCTTATTGATAAGTTTGCCAATATCTCAGGTTCCAATTCGCATCTAGGCCTGAAGTCAAATCCAGCTAAATACTCGAGACTCTTCCATTCTGAAAACATGGCTCCCAATCCTGCATGTCTTCGACTTAACGCATCTGCCACTGCGTTACCTTTTCCCGGAGTATAAGCTATACCAAAATCATATGATGCCAAAAACTCTAGCCAACGTTGCTGCCGAAGATTCAAATCCTTTTGGGAGAAAAGATACTTCAACGACTTGTGATCCGTAAACAACTCGAATCGAACTCCCAACAGATAATGTCTCCACATCTTCAGAGCAAATACAATCGCCGCTAACTCCAAATCATGAGTTGGGTAATTCCTTTCATGCGGCTTCAGTTGTCGACTTGCATACGCAACAACTCTATCCTTCTGCATCAGCACTGCTCCAAGTCCAGTACCACATGCATCGGTGTAAACCACCATCTCATCATTCCCACTTGGAATAGTCAAAACAGGAGCACTTGTCAGTCTCTCTTTCAGGATTCCGAAAGCTTGCTCACACTTAGCATCCCAACTGAACACTTGGTTCTTTTTCGTCAATCCTGTTAACGGTGCAGCTATCTTGGAGAAGTCTTTGATAAACCGTCGATAATATCCTGCTAATCCAAGAAAACTTCTCACATCAGATGCATTCTTAGGTCTAACCCAATCCTGGATTGCTGCCACCTTAGCGGGATCAACAGCTATTCCATTTCCAGAAATCACATGGCCTAAGAACCTCACTTCACTCTTCCAGAAGTGACACTTCGAAAACTTAGCCTTCAGCTGATGTTTCCGCAAAATTTCCAAAACAATACGCAAGAGCGTCTTGTGCTCTTCTTTAGTTCTGGAATAAATCAGAATATCATCCACGAACACAAGTACGAACTTGTTCAACTGATCTCTGAACACTCTATTCATAAGATCCACAAAATATGCTGGCGCGTTAGTCAATCCAAACGGCATTACCAGCCACTCAAAGAAACCGGATGGTGTCCTAAAAGCAGTCTTCGGCACACTATCCTTAGCCACTCTCAACTGGTGAAATCCCGTTGCCAAATCCATCTGAGAAAACACCTTAGCCTCGTGAAGCTGATCAAACAAGTCATCTATTCTCGGCAATGGATACTTGTTCTTCTTTGTCACCTTATTCAGCTCACGATAATCCACACACAATCTCAATGATCCATCTGCTTTGGTTGCAAACACAACTGGTGCACCCCACTCGGACACACTACGCCGAATGAATCCCTTCTGTAAAAGGTCATCAACTTGCACCCTCAACTCCTGCTATTCCCTAGGCGCCATCCGCCTAAGAGGCATCACAACAGGTCTGGCTCCTTCAACTAGATCTATACGAAACTCGATCTCTCTATGCGGCGGCAACCCTTTAACTTCGTCAAAGACATCCTCGAATCCATTTGCGATTGGCACTAAAGACAGTCCATCCCGTGGAACAACTAGCGAATACATGAAGCTCATGAAGACGCCTTCTTCATGCTTACATCGTATCACAACCTTTCGCCCCTCCACATTCTCGACTGTCACCTCCAGCCTCTCACAATCAACCTTAGCCGCATACTTCCTAAGCCAATCCATTCCCAAAATAATTCCGAACCCCGCAAAGTTCAGAACAAAACAATCACAAACAAAAAAGCAACCATGACTCGATACAACTAGACCACGGCATAACATACACAAACAAGACGAACCCCCAACTGGATTAGTCACAACCAATGGCCTATCAACAATATCCGGCTTCAAATCTAACCGGCCTACTAGTTCATTACAAACAAACGAATGTGACGCTCCCGTATCAAACAAAACTCTAACTGGAACACCACATAGGAAAAGAGTACCTTGAACAACCACACCCTTTCCCTTCTCTTCAGCAGTAGGAGCTTTCGAAGACGACGGAACAGCTCCTAAAGCATAGGCTTGCACAATCTGCCTGTCCTTCCTTGGTTCTGGACAATTCTTCCTGAAATGCCCCGGCTTGTCACAGTTGTGACACTTTATTGGCGCCTTTGGATTCTTACAATCCTTAGAGAAATGGCCCTTCTGCTGACAATTGTAGCAAGTCACCTCGCCTTTCGGCTTCTTCTGGCCATCCTTACCCTTCTGCTGCTGCTGCTTCCTCTTCTGGTTTCCACCCTGCTGTGGTTTAGATTCTCCCTTGGTAACAGCAACAACAGGTCCTTCCTTAGGAAACAGACTCTCATGTCTAAGAGCTTTCTCCACAAGCTTTTCAAATGAATCGTCCAAATGATCCACCAACTGTCTCCCAAGATAACTATCCAAGCCGGTCACAAACTTCTCATTCTTCTGATAAGTAGATTCAATATATAACCGGGCATACTTGGACAAAGCTTCGAACTCAGAAACATACTCAAGAACTGATCCCCCACCTTGCTTGAGCTCCACAAACCTTTTGAACAGAACAGACTTCTGAGCTGTAGAAATGAACTTAGCTTCAAATCTGACTTGGAATTGCTCCCAAGTAATCTCTTCTTCCGGAGTAGTGATGGTAATAGAGTTCCACCAATCAGAGGCTCTCCCTTGAAGCTGCCTTGATGCCAACTTCCTCTTAGTTGCATCATCAATTCCCAAATCACCAAAGATCCTTCTACAAACATCTATCCACCTCTGGACCTCAATGGTAGATTCTGTTCCCAAGAAAACCTTCCCTCCAAGAGCAGTATAGTCCTTACACAACTTAGCAAAATCCACCGGTTTTGGAGTTTGAACTTGAACTCCAACATCAACTGCTGCCCCCGGAACTGGTATCCTTCTCATGATCGAAGTCATCATAGCTTCGAACATGGCTGCATAATCAGCAGTCTCTTCAGTAGCACGGCCTTCCCTAGCAGCTGGTCTCCCTCTTCGACTCATTCTCAATATCTATAAAAAGGAATGATTAGAACATCTAGAGAAATAACTGCATAAAGGACTCAACTCTACTAAACTACTATATTATATATAGTATTCATCCATCAAAATACAATTACGTCTCTCATACGTAGTTACTTCAGCGAGCGTTGGGTAAAATCGATTAACCAATGCTCTGATACCAAATGTGACGACCGCCCATGACCCCTGCACCGAATCTAGAGATAGAGCGCTGTAAAGTGTGCCAGGCGACCATGGACGATTGTCAAGGTAAGATTTAAAACAACAGAATCTATCGTATTACTCACAGCGCATGGACAAAATACAATAGAACATATGTATAGTGAAGCTTTACAGAACAAAATGACATCATATAAAACTCCATAATAGTTGAATACAAGCATCCACATAGTCAATACATCCAGCCTCACTACATATCTCTCAGAGAATACAAAACAGCGGAATATCCAGTACATATAATAAGAAGATAATATGCAACCCTCCAGCTCATCTTCGATATCAGCATCGTGAGAAGAGATCAGCACCTGTCACCTGCTACCTAGTCTGCCCGTCCCAAAAATGGACGAACAGCCCAAGGCAATAAGAATTAAAACATAAAGCCTTGAGTCAGACAACAGTCTTAGTGAGCAGTAAATTAGCTAACAACATACCAAAAGAGCATAAAGGAAAAAGGAATAGGAATACAACCCTCCCACTCCAACCTCATTCTACAGTGATAGCCCCCAGACACACACTAAGCAGAAGCAAACATAGCAGAGCATACAATTTTAAAGTAAAGCTACTATCACTCGAGTCAAGGGCGATGTTTTCCAAGTACCAAGGCCTAAATCAGATAAGCACCCAGAAAATACCGCTCTTGAGTCCGAAATGACGTTACAACCAAACATCCATGACTCTGGCTATCACTGTTATCATTGCCTCGATATCACCGTTAATTGAATGACCGGCACATTCTTTCAACCGTCCGTCAAGGGCTAATGGAAACCCCGGTTCTAGACATAACTCCCGCACGTCGTCGCAGCCCGTGCCTAGGACTATCGAATCTGCCCAGAGTACTCGACCATCAACAGTTGACCGTTGGGACTATCGAATCTGCCCAAACGTACTCTTGCTTAGAGCATGCTAGAACCTTCAACAACGATGCTATCCAAGCCTCCTAGTCATCCTCCTCGACGACTATTCCCATATCCATTCATTATCTTCAACTCGAATCATATCACCGAGTTATCAACATGCTTGGAATGACCCCGTCTGGATTAGACCAAGTCTTCATCATATGATGCCTCGCTTCATTACATCCTCGCAAAGCCTCATCTCAACTTCACATCATCAAATCTATGCATAAGAGCTTCATCATCCCGCTACATATGCCACGAGCAGCTTTCCCAATTCAAGAGCCTTTCCCTTAGCTTTTGAATCACCTTTGATCTAAATCAAATCATCAATCATCTAGTTCATAACAATCAGTCAAATCAAACATCAATCCAAACAATCAAGCATTCAAAAAAAATGATCTAAGTAGATAATTATAACAATAATGGCATTTTCGTAATTAAAGAGTTGAAAGTCCAATAAGCATGAAAACATGGATTATATCTCTATAAACTTGATGAATGAACTTGCATAGGTTAACATATGATAAAATGGATGTAACATCATCATGAACAATGGATCTATATGGATCTACACATAGGATGAAGAAAATGCATGGAAATCTCTATTTTAACACCAAAACGAGCCAACAATCCGATATACTCCTTTGGATCCGTGTGAGAGATAATCACCACTCACCAAATCACCTAAACAATCCAAAAGATAACAACTTCAGATCTGGACAGCGAAGAACTAAGCTAGATCCGACAAGATCTCACTTCAACCGATGAAATCTCTCTTCGATGGATGAAGATCTTCAACTTTAGCTCTTGGATCTTCGATCTTGATCTTTGATTTGGATGGATGGAAGCACTAGATTAGAGTGGAGAAAAGAAGTGAAGAAGTGTAGATGTCGAGCTCTCAAAATGGCAGCACTTCGTCGCTTCAAAAACCGGTGCCAAAAGTGAGCCAAACCCTTCTATTTATAGGCAGAAAATGACCTTAACTCGTCCGCCTCCTTAAGTCGTCGCCGACTTAACACCCTCTTCCGACTTACGACTTAACTGCCTCGCCGACCTACGACTTAACCATATGGCCGACCTAACGAAGCAGACTCATCATACTACCGCAAAACCCAAGTCCTAAGTCGTTTGACGACTCAACAACTTAACACAGGAGACGACCTACCGACCCAATTACCCTGCCGACCTATCCTTAACTCGTTTATCCCGGTAAGCCGCTAACTACCTTAAGTCGGAGAAACTCTTAGGTCGTCTAAGTCTTAAGTCGGTCAAACCTATAAGTCGGTCCATCCTATGAGTCGTTAACTCGGTACAACCCTTAAGTCGGTGGACACTAACTCGCTAACCACCTTAAGTCGGCCAAACCTATAGGTCGCTCAACTCTTTATCTCCTAGGTCAGCAAACCGGTCGACCGACTCATCCTTAAGTCGCCCACTTTCTTAGGTCGGTCCAACACCATAAGTCGTTCCACCTACCTATTCTACACACGACCTAAGTCCAGTCCTACACGACTCAACTCCGAACGACTTAAACTACACTACAACCTAAGCCTCTACACGAGTTAACTTCCATACGACTTAAGTTTTTGGTCGACTAAAATCTAAACAACTTAACAACATAAATCAACTTAATGTCGATAGTTTTAAAATCATTCGATCCGTAAAAATACGGGTCGTTACACTATATCTTACCCACTCGATTCGAAGCTACTCTCGTAGGATGGAGTCGAAGGCTAAAGCACTTTCATGGATTCGAAGCCATCAGGGGAACTTCGTTGGAGTCGAGCTTGATGGATTCGACCCTTGGGGATTCGAACCATTGGGAGACGAACTCAAGGCTATGTCCTTCACTTACGTAGATGATATCTTGGGCGTACGAACTCGGATTGACTCGAGATTTGGAATGTTGTTCTATCTGGCCTTGCTTGACATGTCTTATCAATTGTAGCCTGTTCCGGACTCGGGCAAAATTCATCGATATCCATGGTGAACCTGCGATACACAATCGATGTTCATGACTAATAATCATTGATTTTCAGTTAATCTTTGGGTATCTTAGCTTTTCCAAAAAGTGGGATAACAATGAAAGATATATATGTCTACAAACGCAGACAATTGAGAACCAACAAAAGCTAAATATAACAGGTGTATTTTTTTATATTCATGTCTGACTTACATATAAGATTTGTAAGAGTCCATGTGAAATTGAAACATCACAGGAACCAAAGGATCTATCATGCTGGAATAATATTCAAGACATGGACATATTGAATAAAAGTCATACAAAACAGAAGCTTGCAACCCAACTCTTTTAAATTAGTTCATGTGAGGATGTACTTTGTGTACTGGAGTGTTTCCTCATAAAATAAATTTAGTTATTCACCGTCACTATTTTTGTTGCATCTATAAGAAATATATGACACTTTGTCTTCTTTACCTTAAATTTATGATTTGCATTTGCACTATATCTAACCATTATTGTTTCATGTATGCACCAAAAGTATCTTCTTTTTTTTCATTAAAGCCAAATCCAACCTTAGTGGTAGCTGTCTATATACACTAATAAGAAATCATAAACTAATAAGAGGATAACTCCATCTGAACAGTGAATTAATTAATTTTTTAGTAATCTGGAAATAAAAGAAAAATGTTGTTAAAAAGCACTTCTTTACGGGTTCAAATCCAAAGAAAATTGACACAAGTAATATGCAGGCGAGCTTCGATGAAATTAGGCATAAACATGCCTGCAAGAGTAGAACAAATCATAAGAAAATTTGACAATGAATCGCCTCTTCTTGGTGAACCAACAGGAGAACTTTTTGATGTGGTATTGTTCTTTGGTATAATTGACATTCTTCAGGATTACGTCATTAGCAAAAATTTAGAGCATGCATATAAATCTTTCCAGTATGATGCAACTTCTATATCTACAGTAGATCCTAAGTAGTATGTAAACGGTTCAAGGATTTCATATTTCAAGCTTATACTAGAGATAGTGATAGCAGCCTTGTATGAACATTACAAATGTAATTACTTATATGTTCAGTATATATATACTGGCTTATGATAATAGTGAAATATGTGTAGGTTTCTTTTGTTTTTGTTTCATTACTGGATTTATATACGTAGATGTAGTTTAATTTACCTGAGTTAAGCATGTTAAAACTTTTAAACCGAGCAACATGTTTTGCCAATTTTACTCAAAATCCTGTTTCTTCTGTTAACTATTTATCAATGTTTTAGTATATGCCATTGTGCACAATATTATTTTACAGTTAACCAGATCATCATCTGAAGTATCATTCATTCTATGGTCTGTGGAGGAGTTTGGATTGAACATGTATTATTAGATGCCACAAAGGTAAAGTGAAGATATGCAAGTGTAACAACAGTAAATCTCTTATTTTATCATATCAAGGATGATAATATTTTACTTACGTACACCCACCAAAGCATAATTTTTATTTCAGAAAATTAAAAACGAACTGACCGACAAACTTAAATTAACATTTCCTTAAAGACCAGAAATAAAATTTTCCTTCATTTCACTGTTGCGAAAAAGATAAAGTAATATGAATAAATTCTTGAACTCTGTTGCAAAGAATATAGTTGGATATATACATATGCTCTTAAGTACATTTATTTGATAAGTGTAAGTTGTCATTCTCCAATAATAAAAACAGTTTTTAAATTTTTGCACAAATATTTTTAAACAAGCATAAATCCTTAAAAAATTCATACGACTGTAATCCATGATCTGCAAATCAAATTTTTTTTGTTTGCACTTTTTTATCTTACTTATAAATAATGTAGTTTCCACGCAACAACTTAGTCCAAGTTGTTGGAGCATGGACATACCTTAAAGAGAGGCAGAACTTCGAGTAATTTGTAACATCTAATACAGCAGATTAACTAGTAAAGATTAAGTAACTAAAACAATATATCAAACCCTATTCATGAATTATGAAAAAAAGAGAGATCCTACACTGAAATTGAAATTTCATATCCTATCAAATCCATACATAAACGATAAAAAACAACATAAAGAATTGAAATTGAAGTTCGTGATGTACCTGAAAGAGGAGTTTCTACCGACAAAATTAAGTAATTATAGTCGATTTAGGTTTGGTTTTTGTGGTCGAGAGGAGAGGAGAGAAGCATGGTTAGGGTTTTTTGATTGTGGTTTGAACGAGGAAGTCAATTTGAGAATACACGAACAATTAAGCAGATAGGGTGGCGGATCTGGCCCAACAAAGCGTATTAACTATGGTGATTTGGAAGGAAAGGAGTTCCGCGGAAACTACGAAAAATTTCCGACTATTTCCAATATTAATCGGAAGGAATTCCTTCCAATATTAGTTTTTCGGAAAATAGCGGAAATAGAAAATTTCAGAAATGGTTGGAAGGAAATTATCGGAAAACCGGAAAAGCGGAAAAATACCCAGCCCTAATTTCAATGATGGTCGACACAGGGAGCATGCATAATTATCTCCACCCTCGGCCTGACCGTTTTTTCGACCTCGGCTCCAATCGGGATTCTAGTTCTGTTGTTACAGTAGGAAATTGAGACAAGCTACAAAGCATGAGAACGTGTAAGGGAGTTACGATGATGATTCAGGAGCATGAATTCGTAGTTAACTTTCACGTATTGGAAATAGCTGGAGCAGTTGCGGTGCTGGGTGTTCATTGGCTGCAAACTTTGGGGCCTATAACACTTGATCGTTCTAAATTAACAGTGTCATTCTTTTATAACAATATGCCGATTACCTTATCAAGCCATAAAAAGTCCTCTAACCCACAGAAACATCAATTAATCAGCTGAAACGTCTAGACCAAACTGCAGTAATTTCATACTACCTTCATATACAACCCCTTACTAGCCCATTAACCGAAAGCCCACCCAAAAAGTACCCAACCCACCACCAAGCTTTACTCGATGAATATGTTCATCTTTTTCAACCACTCATCGACCTACTACCACATCGCATATATGACCACCATATTAATCTTTAGTCAAACACATCCCCAATTAATGTCCGGCCAAACCGTTATCCTTATTTCCAAAAAATGAGATAGAAAAATAGGTACAAGAAATGCTACACTCAAATCTTAATCAACCATCAATAAGTCCATTTTCTTCCCCGGTATTATTCGTAAAAAAGATGGATCGAACGTGGAGATTTTGTGTTGATTATAGGGAATTAAATGCTTTCACAATTAAGGATAAATTTTCGATTCCAACAATCAAAGAGCTATTGGATGAACTACATGGCCATATGATTTCAAGACAAGGTATTCAAGTAGATCCACAAAAAATTGAGAGCATCCTGAAATGGCCCAAACCCATAACATTAACAGACAGGTTTTCTTGGGCTTATGGGATATTATAGGCATTTCATTCAAAATTACACAACACTTGCAAAACCATTATTTGATTTGTTAAAGAAAGACGCAGCCTAATGGAATGAGGAAGCAGATCAAGCCTTCTCCAATCTCAAACAGGCGATGACTACTGCTCCAATTCTCTACCTTCCTGATTTCACATAGAACTTTGAACCCCATACCAATGCATCAGGAACTGTAGTAGGCGTCGTACTCTTTCAGAACAATCGCTTTATTGCCTATCATAGCTGACACATGCCACTGCATATTTGGAAGAGCTCCACATATTCCCATGAAATGTTTTCCATCACCACAATAGTTCGATGTTGGGGCCACTATTTACTCGGCCGTCGTTTCACAGTTATAACAGACCATCAGAGTCTCCGACAACTCATAACACAGACCATTCAGACTCCTAAGTAACAAAAATGGGTGATAAAACTTTTGGGTTTTGATTTTGACATCAAATATAAACCTGGATCGCAAAACCAAGCTGTCGATGCACATTCGAGATGGTCTGCAGATGCAGTTATGCTAGCACTCTCAGGTCCGGTCTGCTATATAGCTGAACCTCGCATCTCAGGATGATCCATATTTTCAACAATTATGCCATTAATTCGAATCCGGTTCCTTTTCTTCTAGTAAATTGCACTTGAAAGATGACTTACTATCTTGAGGTCAATGTTTATATATTCCAAACAATGAGCTATTATAGCAGAAAATAATACGAGAATGTCATTGTTCTAAAGAAGGTGGGCATTTGGGCATTAAGGCCACAATAATAAATAGTAGCTTCTATTGTCCTAATCTTGCAACCACTGTTAAAAATTTTGTTCACAACCGTTCCACTTGTATTCGGTGTAAACCTGATAATACACCACAAAAAGGGCTATTACAACCACTGCCAATACCCACAAAAATTTGGAATGGCATATCAATGGATTTTATCACTCATCTTCCCACTTCATCTGGTAAAACATGTATTTGGGTGGTTGTCGATCGCTTCTCTAAATACACTCAATTTTGTGCTCTTCCAACTTCGGTGTCGGCATCACAACTAGCCACTTTCTTTGTTCATGAATATGTTCGTTTGCATGGCTTTCCTCTCACTATTGTTTCCAATCCAGATCGTCTTTTCTTAAGCAAGTTTTGGAAGGAACTCTTTCGCATTCATGGCATGGAATTACGTATGTCTAGCACATACCATCCGCAAATGGATGACCAAACAGAAGTGGTTAACTGTTGTTTGGAAACTTATCTTTGGGCGATTGTGGGTGATACACCAACTCAATGAACCAAGTATTCTCCGTGGGCAGAGTGGTGGTATAATACATGCAAGCACAGCTCTATTCGCATGTCTCCGTTTCAAGTGGTGTATGGCCGAACACCACCCACACTACCAACATACATTCTGGGATCATCTTGTATATAGGAAATTGGCGATTGGGCGACATCAAGATAACATATTGTAAGCATTGTTAAACATAACTTACAACGAGCACAATTGAGAATGAAGAATCAAGCCGATCACCATAGAAGTGATAAGGAATTCTCCATGGGCTCATGGGTATTCGTGAAATTACAACCATACCATCGACACTTGATCCGTGCATCGCAATAAAGCTCTCCAAAAAGTATTTTGGACCATTTTAAATTATTGAGAGGATTAGCTTACTAGCATACAAACTCCTCCCACCACCTAATGCCCAGATTCATCCTGTCTTTCACATTTCAGTTCATAAACTTTGTCCCAACCCAGCATCGACCACACCTACACCACTGCCTCCTGCACTTCTTGAGGATGACGCATGAACCAGCCTTTAGTACAAGGCTAGACTTGTAGAGAGGGGCAATAATAAGATCATAGGCGAGGATACACATGCAATGGACCATACCTCACCAATTGAAGCACATACTAGACCCATGCGCACCAGCAGGATGCCTAGAAGATTCCTGGATTGAGCTGCAATAATTATTTTGCATCAGAACAAGGAATCGTTACTCTATAATTGTAACGAACCGGATTTTTCGACCCTTGAAAATCAACACTAATACGTCCACTGTATTTCATGCCGAGAAATCGAATGCCGGAAAACTCGATTGTTAGGGGAAAAAGAAAGAAGGAAGAAGATAAAAAGAAAACTAAACAACACATAATCTCACAACGGAACGAATATGCTATAATATACCACAAATCTTTACACAAAAGCAAAACTATAATATGTGTATATACAACATCAATCAGAGTATACTAACCTATTTCAGCCTGGACAGTTATAACAGTCTGTCCTCACAATTGCTGACAACACAATAATGAATACAGCAGAAAATAACCATCTATGTAAATACATCTTGGGACCTCCAACTCGTCTCTTGAAGCTCAAAGCATCCGATCTAATCTGTAATATGCTCGGTCTGACCCAAGCATTATAATAAAAAAACACCCAAGTCAATCTGGAAAACCAGCGTGGGAAAAACACACCAACTGGATTTTAAGTTATATAAAAACCTTTGAAATCAAAGGTATATCGTAAGACCACGCCGCACATAAACACGGACGGTTTTTTACCTTACGATAACCAAAACATCTTATATAAAATCCTCTGATATTATAATAGTGTCTAGATACAAATACTTATTAATTAGCCGAAATTGTTATATTAATTCAATTTCAGCATAATAGGTATACAACTAAAACCGTAAAGGCATGCATTGGAGATTGGATTCCATACAATGATAAGGTAAGGAACTACCTTCCGAAGGTACATCTCTAGACAAATGCACCAGGGTCTGACAAGAACATCTTGTACCCCTGCCACACACGACTGGCCTACCACTTGACTAGTATTACCGAATATGATCATCCTTCCCTTAATGGGCCCCAAAGCATACCAATGAGAGATAATAACCGATCTAGATTTGGAATGACCATGCCCTACTTAGGAGCGACCCACTTGGCCTTGCTACAAGCTCGATTTTTGCCATTTCCTGGTTGATGAGGTTTGATGCTACGTTTTACCTTTTGAATAGTGATCCCACTTGGAATGCTAACACTACCTTCTAGGCAGCAATGCAGTGATAACATTCATCTATACAAGTTGTTCTGGGTCTGAACAAACCAATCTCTTCAAAGAACATCGTCTCCATTATCCTCAAGGTTTCACAATTCGTAACGCTTAAATCGGATCAAAGTGGTTTCGGATAATTAAATCTGATCCCGGTCTCTTCGAAACGATCAACAAATTTGGCCAGATTCGATAGTCGGTTATTTAACTATCAAATTACACACATAAGCAGTCACTAGGTCCATATTGTAAAACTTTTAAACTTTTATTTCAAAATATCTTTACAACGATATATATTCAATCTCTTTCAATATTTCAATATTTAAAAACAATTTCGAATGCTTATATCTATAACATGGTATTTTCAACCCCTATCAATACTTAGAATATTTCCAAGTTCAATTTATAACTTCTTTTATGAATTCAAGTCATTTCTGAAGTTTCCGTGTCTAACTATTTTGGAAATTTCTTAAGTTTCCAGAAATCCCATTATAAAATTTCTCTTATAAAATCACATCCATTCAATAAAATCCGGTTTACAAATCTCGAGAGTATTTATAAATAAATTCCAATTACTTACTTTTATATTCTATGTAAAATAATAAGTATTTTTAAAGAATAATAATTTATTTTCAAAACACGTTTAAGTAATTATTTAAAATATCAAAACCCTTTTAAATAATCAACGATAACTCATTTCCAATTCATTTTTATATAAAACTAATCGATTTACAAAGTTTATTATAAAAATTAAAATTCATTTCCACTAATATTAAATATTTGAAAAAAAACAACTTCAAGAAATTATTTTAATATAGATAAAAGTTTTTAAACTACATAGTTTAATAAATAAAAATCTCTTTTAAAAACAAACTTCACTTCGTGATAAAAATATATTTTTAAAATTCTAATATAACCAATTTTATACATATAAATCTCTCTTGATTCATCACAAATCGATTTACGTTTCCACTTGCATAACATTTTCCAAATTCCAAAATAGAATCCACTATTTCTTTCTAAACCGATTTCCATATCTCATTATAAATTCTCACTGTGAATTTATATTTCCACTTTATCAGATGATAATCATTTCACTTCATTGTTTATAAATTTTATAAACTCATTTCCAGTTTATAACAGGTTTATTTACTAAAATCCATTTATAAATCAGTTTCTAATTAAATTTCCATTTATAAATATATTTCTTAAATAATCCAAACTATATTTCAAAACCATTCAAATCTCGATTTTGATTTCCATTTTGTATTTTAAGAATCTCATTTAAAAATCCTTAATTTAAAATTCTCTATTTGGAACCATTTTACGAAATAGCTAAATAAATATCCAAAATCCAATCATTTATTTCATCCAAATCAATTCCTTTTTAAATAATCCCAAAACTCAATATAAATATTTTCATTTCGAAAATCGCCTTTGAATTTCCTTTTTAGATTCAAAAATATTGTTTATGGTATTTATAATACCAAATTTAAGGCTAGTGCTACTATAGCATTCAATAAATCAAATCACATCATAATCCATAACAGATTATTCAAAACACACCATATATCACTATATATGAAATTTAAATCAACAATTTTGAGGAATCCAGTTGGATCCCTTCAACCCGTTCCCTACAACCACATATGTCATATAATCACAAAAATATAATCACCGCTTCGAGGCGGGATATCGCAATAAAAAGGGTCATCCGCTATTATGCGGGGCACATAGTGTCTCATCCGCTCCAATAGGCGGGAATATTCAGTCTAACTAATATAAATACAGTAATTCATCCAAACAATCATTCAGAAATTTTTATCAGCTATAAATCAAACTAGTTATCCAAAAAGGTGAGTTTAACTCACCGAAATTTTCCGTTGTCATCGAGGCGTTCCGGTTTGGAACTAAAACTGGATGACGTCCGATTTTTGCTCAAATTTCAACAGTCTCTAAACTTGTCCAAACCAGTTCCATTGCAAAGCATTTGCCGTCACGAGCGCAACACAAAAAGTTTTGTTCCAATCGGACCTCGTATAAAGAAGTTATAAATTTTATAAGATTTTTGTTTTTAAATTATAATTAAATTTACTAATTACCACTTAAGTCAATTAATTACCTTAATAATTTAAACGTCTTCTTCCCAAAAAACTTGTCGCCTAAACCTGCTACCAAACTTGACATGGTCGCAAGTTCGCCCATCCTCTGCTCCCTCCCCGATCGACGAATTAACATGCTGTCGACTCCTACGGACTCTCCTCCTCGGTCACTACCTCCTGGACCAAGCTACGACGAGCTCGCACCACCACAAAAGAACGTGACCTGGAGGCTGTTGACCCCCATCTATGATGTCGCGACCCCCAATATCTGACCGCACACCACGACATCGACCACCAAGGTGCGCCACAATCCCGCGATCACGAATCCAAGCTCCAAAATCCACATCGATGCCTATAACCCCTCAAATCCTTAACCCAAGTTCCGCCTAAAGCCATCGACCACTGTCGAATACCCAAAACCAAGATCAAACAATACCAAGCGCATATCATCTTGAAGATCTTCTCCCCACGAGTCCAAAGATATTTACTTCATAATTTTTTGATGATTTGATTTTGAGAAATCGAATTTTAAAAGTTTGAAATCTTTTTTTTTCTTTCTCTGTTAGCTGTAGTGTTTAAAAAGGGAGGGACGATGAAAATATCGTGTGGCTCGTACAGATAGGTCGGCTGAAAGGAAAAATTAGGGTAGTGAAAGGTTAAATCGACAAAAATATATTATTTAAAATTCAAAATATCTAGCTATATAATTACAAACTCCAATCGAGGCGTGCCGCATGGCGTTCCTAATGTTATATCCCTATTTCGAACGCAATGGAACAAGTTTCAGGTCCTAATTTGATCTTATGGAGAAGATAGCTTTTCGAACCCACTTATTATATTAAATTTTCAATATTAATTTCAATGCGTTTCTATCCCGTACGACCAAACGGTGCATCTTATCGCTACGAAATTTGATGGCGTAATATAATTCATTATTACGAACCCAATGACACTGGTTTCATCAAAATCTGTGACTGTGCCCTGGAAGGCTATTTTCACTTGTTAATTAAAACGAGTTATTTTTAAAATCGAGTAAATCACTTTTAAATCCAATTTAAAAATTTTATTATCTTCATTCTTATTAATAGAATTTAAATAAGCTTTTAAATTATTTTTTCCAACTTAAAACTCAAGATTCCATTATTTAACCAATTTCAATTATTAAATTTAACAATTAACTATCCAATAAATCACTATATTTGGAATTTAAGTTATTTAACTTATAAAATTAACTTTTCAATATTTAAAATTAATTAAATATTCTAATTTCAAATAACTAAAATTCTTACATTCTTCCCCCCTTAAAAGAATTTCGTCCCCGAAATTGCCAAGGTTGGAAAAATGCCCAAACCCATTATTTTTATTTATAACCAATTAGTTGAAATAACTTTCCCAATTTCCTTTTAAGCCTTTAACTTTCCAAAATAAATTTGTTGAAACCTTGCTGTTACTTTTACTAAGCTTCCAAATTCATTCATAGATTCCAACTAATATTATCCATTCAATCATTTCAGGTTATAGCTCAAAAATCAAATTTTAGTTATCACAAATTTCTTCAAAATTTCTAACTCTTTAAATTTTCAAAAAATTTCGCCAGCGTCTCCTTTGCGCGACTAGATCAGAACAACTACAAATCGCCACTATGGCCCCAAACCAATAAAAGAAAGCAAAAGCCAAGTGGCTCAAAGATAAAACCATCAAATCAATCAACAATATAAACATGTACCTTTTTGTTGGGCAACCAAATTTTACTTAAGAAACCAAGGTATCAAGTTAGCTCTTGCTCTTATATACCTGCATCTTATTTACCAATGATATCCAATCATATAATTCATAATCATTTTATCTTGCAATTCCAATTTTCAACGTTTACTTTACTAAAACCCGTACGATGCACATATATCATCCGTACGCAATATCAGTCCAATCGCTTGCTCGATCACATAATTTCTCTTTCGAACTAGTATCGTTCACACGACCACTCTAATGGGGACTCAGATCCAGTTCCCTAATTAGAAACTGTCATTCTTCTTGCATAGCCATATACTATGATATAGAATTCCAAAATCAACCAAAATTCCATATCTAGTATTCGCCATCGAGAATCAAGTGAAAAATTCCAACTCGGATAAATATAAATCATCTCAAAATCTTGTTCTCGAATCTGGATCAAACCGTTATGTGAATAAATAATATAAGTACAACCCACGTATTTATTTCAATTGATTTCTTAGCTACACCAAATTCCTTCTATTTACCTTCATCCCATTCTTATTTACTTTATCCACATTCAATTAATCTACATTCAATTTATTCACATTGCATTATCCACATTCCATTATTTACTTGGTATATTCCTTTCAATACTAATTATCCCTTAAGAACAATTCCATCAAATTTTATATTTAACCACATCTCACTCCCTATTAAATTCATTTATGAATCCTCTCCTAAAAAATTTCTTAAGTCTATAAACATTTCAAACCACACTCCTTATGTTTATTACCACCTCACACTTAAGTCTATATCCATTTTAAATCAAATCCAATTTCAATCCCATTTGACTCAATCCATTTCTTTCAATTTCAATATTTCAACCATATTCCAAAATCATATTCACTCACTAATTTATTCAATTAGTTCATTCCATAATTTATTTCAATTTCAATCAATTCCATTTCCAAAAATTATTTTATTTAACCTAACTTAGGCTAATTTTCTTTCCATAATTCATTCTATGCTTAACTTAAGTTTAATTCCATAGTTCAATTCCAAATTTACTTTCCTTAAAATTCACATGTAACAATTTTTAAAGCTTTGCTTTAACTTGCTAATTTTCAAATTTTATAAGTTATCAAACTTATTTTCTCATATTTTCAATAAAACATTTAGATGAAAATCCCAGAGTTTAAACACTTTTTGTTCTTAAGTATTTCAAATTATTTTTGAAATCAGATATATATATATATATGTATGTATGTATATACTCCCAATCTCTTGGTATATCAAATCATTCATTTGGATTTTAAAATCAAAATCGGTTTTACCAAAACAAAACTTCAATGGTAGCAATTCCTCTCTTGGAAACTCGAAAATGAACGTCGACGATGCTGCAGTCATCACCGAAATTATTTCCCAGCGACCGAAGTGAGTTCAGTGCTTTCTATTCCATTTAAACCCTTTTGAATATTTCTATCCAAAAGTATTTTCAAATAATACTATTATTATTTTCCAAAACTTTGAAAAATCATTTTCAAAACCAACGGGATTTAAATTCCCACATTTCCAGCTTTTAAATCCTTTATAAATCGTTTTTATAACCCGTATTTATATAATATACTTCTGAAATTTTATTTTAATTTATAAATCATATATTTATATGATCTAGTCTTTGGTTATAATAAATACTTCTTACTTTTTAATCTCACTTTCATTATAATATCAACTTTTATTCGACCACAACAACAAACAACAAATGATAATAGTTTAACATTATCATTTCCTAACAACCAAGCACACCATATATTCCATAATAATTTATGAAAAACTATTCCTTTATATATAAAATAATCAGGGTAAAATTGTTCCATTTACCCAATTTTAAAACAATGCCATGTCGAATTGCTCTGTTCAAGTGTTTAGAGATTCCTATCAATAACGTTAATTACTCGTATTGACCAGAATCCATAAGCCACTTAATAGATCAACCAACATAAAATAAAACATTATTTTATATCACTAAAAAATACGCGCTCGTATATATACACCCAAACTCATTCTAGGGTGCCACTGACCCTATCTCTAATGAATTACCCCATCAAAGCCAAGGTTTTCGCTTAACCTTTAGCTCTGATACCAAATGTAACAAACTGGAATTTTCGACCCTCGAAAATCGACACTAATACGTCCACTGTGGTTCATGCCGAGAAATCGAATGCCGGAAAACACGATTGTTAGGGGAAACAGAAAGAAGGAAGAAGATAAGAAGAAAACTAAACAATACAGAATCTCACAGCGGAACGAAGAAGCTATAATATACCACAAATCTTTACACAAAAGCAAAACTGTAATATGTGTATATAAAACATCAATCAGAGTATACTAACCTATTTCAGCTTGGACAATTATAATAGCATGTCCTCACAATTACTGACAACACAATAATGAATACATCGGAAAATAACCATCTACATAAATACGTCTCGGGACCTCCAACTCGTCTCTTGAAGCTCAAAGCATCCAATCTGATATGTAATATGCTCGGTCTGACTCGAGCATTATAATAAAATAACACCCGAGTCAGTCTAGAAAACCAGCGTGAGAAAACCACACCCAACTGGATTTTAAGTTATATAAAAATCTTTGACATCAAAGGTATCTCGTAAGACCACGCTGCACATAAACACGGACGGGTTTTTACCTTACGATAACCAAAACATTTTATATGAAATCCTCTGGTATTGTAATAGTGTCTAGATACAAATACTTATTAACCTTAGCCGAAATTGTTACATTAATTAAATTTCAGCATAATATGTATACAACTAAAACCGTAAAGGCACGTATTAGAGATTGGATTCCATACTATGACAAGGTAAGGAACTACCTTCCGAAGGTACATCTCTAGACAAATGCACTAGGGTCTGACAAGAACATCTTGTACCCCTGCCACACACGACTGGACTACCACTTGACTAGTAGTACCGAATATGATCATCCCTCCCTTAATGGGCCCCGAAGCATACCAATGACCCACTTGGCCCTGCTGCATGCCCGATTTTTGTCACTTCCCGGTTGATGAGGTTCGAGGCTACGTTTTACCTTTTGAATTGCAATCCCACTTGGAATGCTAACACTGCCTTCTAGGCAGCAATGCAGTGATAACATTCATCCATACAAGTTGATCTGGGTCTGAACAAACCAACCTTTTCAAAGATCATTGTCTTCATTATCCTCAAGATTTCATAATTCGTAATGATCAAATCGGATCGAAGTGGTTTCGGATAATTAAATCTGAACCCGGTCTGTTCGAAACGATCAACGAATTTTGTCAGATTTGATAGTCGGTTATTTAACTATCAAATTACACACATAAGCAGTCACTAGGCCCATATTGTAAAACTTTTAAACATTTATTTAAAAAATATCTTTACAAAGATATATATTCGAATCTCTTTCCATATTTGAAAACAATTTTGATTACTTATATCCATAATAGGATATTTTCAACCCATATCAGTACTTAGAATATTTCCAAGTTCAATTTATAACTTCTTTTATGAACTCAAGTCATTTCTGAAGTTTCTATATCTAACTATTTTAGAAATTTCTTAAGTTTCCAGAAATCCCATTATAAGATTTCTCTTATAAAATCACATCCATTCAATAAAATCCGGTTTACAAATCTCGAGAGTATTTATAAATAAAGTCCAATTACTTACTTTTAAATTCTATGTAAAATAATAATTTATTTTCAAAATACGTTTAAGTAATTATTTAAAATATCAAAACCCTTTTAAATAATCAACGATAACTCATTTCCAATTCATTTTTATATAAAACTATTCGATTTACAAAGTTTGTTATAAAAATTAAAATTCATTTCCACTAATATTAAATATTTAAAAAAAACCATTTTCCCGAAATTATTTTAATATAGATAACAATTTTTAAACTACATAGTTTAATAAATAAAAATACCTTTTCAAAACAAACTTCACTTTTTGATAAAAATATATTTTTAAAATTCCAATATAATCAATTTTATACTTATAAATCTCTCTCGATTCATCACAAATCGATTTACGTTTCCAATTTCATAACCTTTTTCGAATTCCAAAATAGAATCTACTATTTCTTTCTAAATCGATTTCTATATCTCATTATAAATTCTCACTGTGAATTTATATTTCTAATTTATCAAATGATAATCATTTCACTTCATTGTTTATAAATTTTATAAACTCATTTCTAGTTATTAACAGGTTTATAATACTAAAATCCATTTATAAATCGGTTTCTAATTAAAATTCCATTTATAAATCTATTTCTTAAATAATCCAAACTATATTTCAAAACCATTCAAATCTCGATTTCAACTTCCATTTCATATTTTAAGAATCTCATTTAAAATCCATTGTTTAAAAATCCTCAATTTAAAATTCTCTATTTGAAACCATTTTACGAAATAGCTAAATAAATATGCAAAATCCAATCATTTATTTTGTCCAAATCAATTCCTTTTTAAATAATCCCAAAACTCAATATAAATATTTTCATTTCGAAAATCGCCTTTGAATTTCCTTTTTAAATTCAAAAATATTGTTAATGGTATTTATAATACCAAATTTAAGGCCAGTGCTACTATAGCATCCAATAAATCAAATCACATCATAGTCCATAATAGATTATTCAAAACACATCATATATCACTATATATGAAATTTAAATCAACAATTTTGAGGAATCCAGTTGGATTCCTTCAACCCGTTCCCTGCAACCACAGATGTCATATAATCACAAAAATATAATCACCGCTTCGAGGCGGGATATCGCAATAAAAAGGGTCATCCGCTATTATGCGGGGTGCATAGTGTCTCATTCGCTCCAATAGGCGGGAATATTCAGTCCAACTAATATAAATACAGTAATTCATCCAAACAATCATTCAGAAACTTTTATTAACTATAAATCAAACTGGTTATCCAAAAAGGCGAGTTTAACTCACCGAAATTTTCTGTTGTCGCCGAGGCGTTCCGGTTTGGAACTAAAACTGGATGTCGCTCAATTTTAGCCCAAATTTCAACAGTCTCCAAATTCGTCCAAACCAGTTCCGTTGCGAAGCATTCGTCGTCATTTCGTTCCAATCAGACCTCATATGAAGGAGTTATAAATTTTATAAGATTTCTATTTTTAAATTATAATTAAATTTACTAATTACCACTTAAGTCAACTTATTACCTTAATAATTTAAACGTCTTCTTCCCCAAAAACTTGCCACCTAAACCTGCTACATGGCCGCAAGTTCACCCATCTTCTGCTCCCTCCCTAGTCGACGAATTAACATGCCGTCGAATCCTACGGACTTTCCTCCTCAGTCACTACCTCCTGGACCAAGCTACGACGAGCTCGCGCCACCAAAAAGAATGCGACTTGGAGGCTGTCGACCCCCGTCTATGATGTCCCGACCACCAATATATGATCGCACACCACGACATCGATCACCAAGGTGCACCACAATCCTGTGATCATGAATCCAAGCTCCAAAATCCACAACGATGCTTATAACCCCTCAAATCCTTAACCCTAGTTCCGCCTAAAGCCATCGACCACTGTCGAATACCCAAAACCAAGATCGAACAATACCAAACGCATATCATCTTGAAGATCTTCTCCCTATGAGTCCAAAGATATTTACTTTATAAGTTTCGATGATTGGATTTTGAGAAATCGAATTTTAAAAATTTGAAATCTTTTATTTTCTTTCTTTGTTAGCTGCGGTTTTTAAAAAGGGAGGGACGATAAAAATATCATGTGGCTCGTACAGATAGGTCGGCTGAAAAGAAAAGATAGGGTAGTGAAAGGTCAAATCGACAAAAATATATTATTTAAAATTCAAAATATCTAGCTATATAATTATGTACTCCAATCGAGGCGTGCCGCCTCACGTTCCTAATGTTATACCCCTATTTCGAACGCGATGGAACAAGTTTTGGGACCTAATTGATCGTATGGAGAAGATAGCTTTTTGAACCCAATTATTATATTATTTCAATATTAATTTCAACGCGTTTCTATCCCGTACGACCAAACGGTGCATCTGATCGCTACGAAATTTGACGGCATAATATAATTCATTATTACGGACCCAATGACACTGGTTTCGTCAAAATCCATGATTTTGCCCCAAAAGGCTATTTTCACTTGTTAATTAAAACAAGTTATTTTCAAAATCGAGTAAATAAATTTTAAATCCAATTTAAAATTTTTATTATCTTCAATCTTATTAATAGAATTTAAATAAGCTTTTAAATTATTTTTTCCAACTTAAAACTCAAGATTCCATTATTTAACCAATTTCAATTATTAAATTTAACAATTAACTATCCAATAAATCGCTATATTTGGAATTTAAGTTATCTAACCTATAAAATTAACTTTTCAATATTTAAAATTAATTAAATATTCTAATTTCAAATAACTAAAATTCTGGGTGGTTACAACGATTCTGTTATTTTTTTCTTTCTTTACTTTTTTTTCAAAAAGTTGTTAAAAAGTAGTGACCAAACTTACATCGTATGGTTCCATAGAACCAACACCGAATGGCGGTACTCGAATGGATATAAAAATCATCAAATAATACCAGTATTGCACGTGCACCGACCGGAGTCGTTGTTTCCAAGCACTGTAGAGTTGTGATCGATCACTCGCACAGATGCGGAACGCGCAAGACGGCGAGATCCTTCCTAGAAGGATAAAGGCCCAGAGGCACACGCTGAAAAATAAACTGCTCCATAGAGCAGGTATCCAGAGACGGTTGCCCAGAAGCGTGGTGACCCAGAGGTCCAGTACTGGCCGCCCAGAGGCTAATGTGTCACAAACTTCTTGGAGAGGAACCCGTAAAGTGTTAACAATGAGTCCCATACCCCACGTTCGCACTAAATGGTTTCCTAACCAATAGCAAGCTCACACTCCAAACAATAAAAAGTCCACCTCGTATCATCGGTAAACTAGACCCAAAGGTCAAAACGATCAATCGAATAGGTCGGGGATTAACCGGAAAGAAAATACACACGGTTCCATAGGCCGGAGATTTCCGAACCGTTTAAGCACCTTTCCACTTCGCTCAACGTGCTAAAAAGTGAGCGTGAGATTTTTATTATAGAAAATAATGGTGCGAAACGGATTTATAATTGATTTTGAAATCACTTTAAAACGGCTTTTGAAAACTCTCCTATTATGGAGTAATTAATTTAATAATTAAAAATAATATTATATAATAATTTCTAAAGCCATTTAGGAGTGAAAAATCTTTTGAAAATGATTCATAAAACCCGTGTACGAAATCTAGAGACAAATCTCAAAGAAATCAATAAAACCAGAAAATCACTGAAAAATATTCTAAGTGTTTGTAAACATTCAAAAACAGTTGCGAACCCAAGTTCGGCAATTTATTTGGACTAGCAAACGGTGTCCAAATGTCATGAAAATTTGCAGGCATATAGTCCAACATCCCTACTTTAAGATTCAAAAATAATTTCTAGATTCCGAGTTGAGACGAAGTGGCAGCGACATCTCAAAGTTGGACCCAGGAAAAGATTCATACTGTTTACCAATAGCGACCAGAGTTCAACTTCGACATGAAATTCGAAGTACCAAACGAACTCCGATGTTACCCAAATTTTCCAGAGATGGAGTTTAAAACTCGACCTTTCCAACGAGACCGAAAACGTCGAATTCCGACTTCGGATGCGATCATGGTGGCATCGCGAAGTGAAGGTAAAAGAATCTGGAAACAGGACTTAACATTTTTTTTTCTTTTTTTTAAGCCTAGCCCTCCTGGGCTGGGATCCATCCAGGCCCCAGCCCGCATGGGCTGGGGAAGCCCCACCCCACGCGGGCTGGGGTTTAATCTAGTCCCCAGCCCGCATTGGCTGAGAAAGTAGGGGGAAGCCCCAGCCCGCATGGGCTGGGGGTGTAGTGGGGAGCCCCCTAGCCCGCCTGGGCTGGGGGTGTAGTGTGGAGCCCCCCAGCCCGCCTGGGCTGGGGGTGGAGTGGGAGCAGCCCAACCCGCTTGGGATGGGGAGGTGATGGGAGCCCAGCCCTACTGGGCTGGGATGCAAGGGGAAGCCCCCAGCTCGCCGGGGCTGGGGATGCAGTGGGAGCCCCCAGCCCGCATGGGCTGGTGATGCATGGGAGCCCAGCCCGCCTGGGCTGGGTGGAAGGAGGACGCGCCTGCCTGCCTGGGCTGGTCTACAACCGGCTAGCCCAACTGGGCTAGCCTGCTGCGCCTGGCAGCAGCCTGGGTGCAACCCAGGCCTGCCCTAGTGCACCCAGAACACTGTTTCAGCCTGTTTTCAGGCTGAAACATTCCAGCCAACTCCAAATGCTGTATTTAGTGATTTTAGGGTGTTTTTTTCAAGTTTTTGCATTAAATTTTCACCAAAATTATAACTAGCAATAATCACTAATAATTAGTAATTACCTCAATGAAGCAAAGGATCAAATAGTTTGTGTGCAACAACCAAAGCAAGCCAAAATTCTCAACCCCAAAGAAAAAGATCAAGCAACTTCAAGGACTCAAAAACAAAACAAAGATTACAACAAGATGGTAGAGATAAAATAGGGATTAAGATGGATTAGAGAATAGGGGAGATTGCATTACCTTTCAAAGATTAAACTAGTCTAATTATGAAGAGAAGGAGATGGGTCTTCTAAAGGGAGACCATTAATTATGTTTAGATCTAGGTTTAGGAATTATGAAGAGGAGGGTTAGGGTTTATGGAAGGAGTTTGAGATATTATATAGGAGTGGGTTGGTTAATGGGCTATGTTAGGAGGTTTTTAAACCCTTTAGGACTTAGTTTAATTCCTAAGGTTATCATGTGAACAAAATCCTAAGTGGCATCCTAGTTTTAATTAAAACCATATAATTGTCTCATTAGCCAATTAAACCCATTATCACATTTAAAAATTCCCCTTTTAAATATTAAATTCCAAAAATATTAATTTCCCCATTTTAAACCCAAAATACTTTAATTTGCAAACCAATTGCAAATTTAAATTCCCAAAATTTTGTTTAGCTCCCTTTTCAACTTAAAATCATAATTTTAATTCATTATTCGGTAATTGCAATCTCAGGGTTGTTACAAAAAATAAAAACTATTCGTAGTGATCACGGTGGAGAATTTGAAAATGAAAATTTTGAGAATTTCTGTAATAAAAAAGGAATTACTCATAATTTCTCTTTTCCAAGAACTCCACAACAAAACAGAGTGGTAGAACGTAAGAATAGAACGATTCAAGAGTGTGCTAGAACAATGCTTTTTGATAGTAACTTACCTAAAAACTTTTGGGCTGAAGCAGTCGCTACAGCTTGTTATATATTAAATAGGATTTTAATTAGACCATTAACTAATAAAACACCATATGAATTACTTTACAATAAGAAACCCATAGTAGCTTATTTTAAAGTTTTTGGTAGTAAGTGTTTTATTCTTAATACAAAAGATAATTTAGATAAATTTGAACCTAAATCCAACAAAGGTATCTTTATCAGATATTCTAATAGAAGTAAAGCATTTAGAGTTTATAATTTAAGAACTAACACTATTGAAGAAACAATGCATGTATCTTTTGATGAAAATTTTAAAGATAATGTACAAATAGAAGATGAAGAAGATTTTGTAACTTTAAATAATGAACCTAAAGAAACTAATTGTGAAATCATTCAACCTAATAAAAGAATTAGGCTATTAAAAGATCATCCTGTAGAAAATATACTAGGAAATATTGAATCTATAGTTAAAACAAGAAATCAACTAAATAGTATGAGTAATGTAGCTTTTATATCAACTATTGAACCTAAAAATCCAAAAGAAGCATCATCTGATGATTCATGGATTCTTGCTATGCAAGAAGAATTGAATCAGTTCACCAGAAATGATGTTTTGGAACTTGTTCCTAAACCTGAGAATAAAAGTATAACTGGAACAAAATGGGTATATAAAAATAAAATGAATGAACTTGGTGAGGTCGTGAGAAATAAAAACTCGTTTAGTCGCGCAAGATTATTGTCAAGAAGAAGGAATTGATTATGACGAAACCTTTGCACCCATAGTAAGACTAGAAGCTATCAGGATTTTACTTGCTTTCGCAAACTACAATAATTTTAAGTTATATCAAATGGATGTTAAAAGTGCTTTTCTAAATGGCTTTGTAAAAGAAGATGTTTATGTTGAACAACCTCCACTTTTTGAAGATAATAAATTTCCAAATCATGTATATATATTAAAGAAAGCTTTATATGGTTTGAAACAAGCTCTTAGAGCCTGGTATGAAAGACTAAGATCTTATTTACTACAATCTGGTTTTGAAATTGGTAAAATAGATACAACTCTTTTTATTAAAAGAAACAAAAATGATATTCAATTAGTACAAATATATGTAGATGATATAATATTTGGATAATCTAATAACATAATGAATAAAGAATTCTCATATATAATGACTAAAGAATTTGAAATGAGTCATATGGGAGAACTAAGTTTCTTCTTAGGACTTTAAATCAAACAATTAGATAAAGGAATTTCCATTAGTCAAGAAAAATATGCTAAGGATTTAATTAATAAATTTGGATTGACCACTTCTAGTGGGAAACCAACTCCAATGACAACTAATGTAGCTTTAAGTAAAGAAGATAAATCAAAAGTTGTTGATCAAAAATTATATAGGGGAATGATTGGTTCGCTACTTTATATAACAACAAGTCGTCCTGGCATAATGCATAGTGTCTATCTTTGTGCAAGATACCAATTTCAACCTAAAGAAACTCACTTAAAAGCTGTTAAAAGAATTTTAAGATATGTAAAACATACTTTAGATTATGTTTTATTTTACCCTAAAAATGATGTATTTGATTTAATTTCATATTGTGATGCTAATTACGCTGGTTGTAAATCAGACCGAAAAAGTACAAGTGGAATTTGTCACTTTTTAGGACATTCTCTGGTTTTCTGGTTTAGCAAGAAGCAAAACACTGTATCCTTATCAACAACTGAAGCAGAATATATATCTGCTGCTTTGGCTTGTTCTCAAGTGATATATATGCAACAAACTTTAAAAGATTTTGGATTAACTATAACTAAATCACTAATTTATTGTGATACTACTAGTGCGATAAATCTATCTAAAAATCCAAATCATCATGCTAGAACAAAACATATTGATATTAGTAAAGAAGTCATAACTCTTGAATATATTAATACTGAAAAACAAATTGCTGATATATTAACCAAACCATTAAATGAACAAAACTTTACTAAATCTAGAAGAAAATTAGGTATATGTTCATTAACTGAAATATAAATTATAAATAATACAAGTATAGTTAATAATTAACATAAATAAAAAAATTCTCAAAAATTGAACTAGGCATGTCGATATACAGGCCGAGATTTTCAAATTTAAATTTTCCTCTAAAGTTATTTGGTTATATATTTATATATTTTGACTTTTACTCCTTTTCTCTGTTCTATTCTCTGTAATAAACTTCTAAAACAGTAAATTAATGGCTTCCTCCTCTAATAATGAACCTTCTTCACCCACCTCTCCTTATTCTGGCCCTTTTCAACGTTCCACACACGTACGAGTCATCAAATTACAAGAGAAGATGAAAGATTTGCTTCAAATGATGATAGAAATTCAAGTGAGTCAACTGCGAATGGCTAGAGAACAAGATAGGCAAGGCAGAATCCTTAGGAATTTACAAAAATTCCTTATGGATAACCATGCCAATCCCATTGTCATCGAAGAATCATCACAAGCCATAGATTCTGAAGAAGAAGAGCCTCTAGAAGAACCACAAGAGGATCAAGAAGAAGAACATCCTCCGCCGAATCTGGATGTTCATATGGACGAAGATGATGGCGTGATTTGCGTTGGAGAGGTCCTTTTTGATGCTAATGGGAACTTGGTCGAACAACGTGGAAACTTTTGTCTCCACTATCTAAATTGTTCGGTCCATAAATCATCAATAGTTAAGGGTCCTCGTTAGGCGTTTTTCTCTTTCTTGATTGTATATTGGTTTGTTAATTTGTATATGTGTTATCTTAATTAATGTTCTTCTAAAAACAATCTTTGGTGTATGAAATCTTGAATTCCATTTAACTTAGAATGCTATATTTCACTCATACATAGTTATTATTCTTATGTCATATGTTTTTTTATCTCATTTTCTATTAAGTTCAAGGTTTATAGGTTATTTTTTGTTGATGACAAAGGGGGAGAAGTTATATAAAATAGTAGGCTTGGAGTAAGGGGGAGTTGTTGGTGTAAGGAGGAGTTATGGTATGATCAAAGTGGTAAGTATATTTTATAGGGTTGTCATCATCAAAAAGGGGGAGATTGTTAGGAACTGGAGATAGTGGTTTTGATGACAACAACCTTTGTAACTTATTTTATTATAACTTATATACTAACACTATTGTCTAGATATATATGAATGTTATTATGCAGGATATATATAAGGCAGGTACTAATTATTGAAGATTGTACAGTATAAAGATCAAGAATGAAGAAATCAAGTTTGAAGACCCATGAGTATCAAAATCAAGATTTCAAGATAAGGGTCTAGTTTGGTTAAAACTTCATAATAGTATGGAAATCTTCATTCCAAATTTCATTTGGGATGGAACCCATTTCTATCTTCTTAGTGGCTTACAAACCCACGAAAAGTAGCTTACAAACCTACGACAAGTGGCTTACAAACCCACGAACATCCTGGTTTTGTACAAGTTATCGAGTCCTGATGTGATGAGATATTCTGCAGGAAGAAGCTTGCAAAACTACTTCAAAATGGTTTTTCAAAACTGCTTTTCAAAATGTTTTAGCCTTAAAATATTCTTTGTTTTTTTTTAAAATAAACTCTTGTTTTAAACTTTGTTTGTTTTTAAAACTATCTTCTTATTTTTAAATATTCTTTTATAATATATATATACTTGAGATTTAAAATCAAATTTATATATACATTCTAAAAATATATTTTTCTACTCTTCTTTATTTTAAATCATAGGAAAATTAGTTTATTTTACTCCAGAATCATTTCATCTTGTTTTCCTTTCAATATCATTTTCAAAACAAATTTTACATTATTTTTAACTAAGGGATGTCGACATCATGGGATACCCCATGTCGACATGGTGGCCGTTAAATTCAAAAGTTTCAATTTTCAAAAGAAGTGTCTATTCGTTTAAATCTCTTCACGAATGGTTATGACCGTTACTGGTCTATAAATAGCCTTCACAAATGAATTTTTTAACTAACTATTTTCTTCACTCCTTCTTCTCCACAAATCTATATTCTAAAATTTTCATATTTTTAAGATCGTGCCAAAATTCTGCCGATTTCTCAAGTGAATCAAATTAAAATATCATTCTTGTTTGATTCTCTGCCCTCTCTCGAAGATCAAAGTGCTATTCAGAGTTATAGGATCAATTTGTAATCAAAAGTTTATCGAGTTTCTCTATAAGGTGTGGTTGTGCCTGGAAATCAATTGGGTGATCTTGTGTCCCGTAAATCAAGAGAGTTTGCCCCGGACTCGAAGACAGGAGGGTACCTCAAGGCCTTTAGAAATTGAGGATTGAAATCTCGAAATTGGTATAATAAAAATCTGTACGAGGTGTTTGCCTTGGTGCAGGACTGGACGTAGGGTAACTCCGAACCAGTATAAAATCCGGTGTGTTCTTTCCTTTTACTGCTTTTTATTTACTTTCTGCATCTGTGTTTGATTCTGTGATTGTTCTTTGATTAAGTTTTGCATTTGTTTATATCATAATTTTTAAATTAGTCCATATAAGCCTTAGAATCCATTAAACACTATTCACCCCCCCTCTAGTGTTAAATTAGCCTTAAGATCCTTAATCCGCACTCCCTTTCAACAGGCAGCCCCGAGTATTTACTTCTACAAACAAACGGTTTGTAGCATGACGTCTAGGCTCCCTTGTCTTTAGGAGAGCCATTCGTTCAGATCCTCTTTGACATCTTACTGGGTCTGTGACATTCGTCTGAACACCAACAGTCTGGGCAGTATCATCCTATTCTACGTCATTTCCTGATCCTGCAGCTTCGCTTTACTGTAAGACAAATTCACTGCTTCTACATTCGTCTCATTTTCCATCACTTCGAACCAGCTCATTACCAACATGATTGTCGTCCATACCTATAACGACCAGCTTTTCCATACAATTTAAGTTGACTATAAACCACATATATCTAACCTAAATTGAACAGAAAGACGGATAGTTATGGGAACGAAAGAAGAAGAGAGAAATAAACTAAAACAAATCACAGAATTTCACAATTGCAGGGGAACAACATATAATATGATATTAATGAACTTTACGAAACAAAAATTATAATATACATACATCCATCAGAGTACAACAATCAAATCACAATCATCAGCCTGGACAGTCATAGCAACCTATCCTTACAATTGCTGATAATTTCATCATCCAAACAGCAAAAATAAACAGATATGTGAATACGTCATCCAGACCTCCAACTCGTCTCCTAAGCTCCAATGCATCCAAAAGTAATATGTAAATATGCTCGGTCTAACCCGAGCATTATAATAAAATAAGACCCGACTTAGTCTGGAAAACCAGTGTGAGAAAACATCACCTAACTGGATTTTAAAGTTATAAAAACCTCGGAAAACAAAAGTACCTCATAAGACCAGGCCGCACATAAACACAAACGAGTTTTACCTTACGATAACCAAAACATTTCATATGAAATCCTCTGATATTATAATAATGTCTAGAATACAAATAGTTATTAATCATAGCCGAAATTGTTACATTATTAAATTCCAGCATACTATGTTCTACAATCAATACCGTGAAGGCTCGTATTGGAGAATGGATTCCAACTATGAAATGATAAGGGTCTACCCACCGAATCCGTACACCTCTAGATAAAATTTACAGGAGGCTACAATACGTTGCACCTTAGCTACTCAGGACTGGACCTACCTCTTACTGGAGAGCGTCGAATATGATCACCCCTCGATTGCGATCAGACAACCACAGTGGGCCCTGAAGCATACAAAGAGATATTGACACTAGATCTTTGGATGATCATACCCTAATGAGAGCGACCCACGTAGCCCTACTGTATATCCCTACTTTAGTCATTTTCTCGGCTGATGAGGCTTGAGGCTACGTTTACCTTTTCACAGCACTTCCCACTTGGAATGCTAACATTTCCCTCCAAGCAACCATGCAATACCAACATTCATTCATACAAGTTCATTCTGGGGCTGAATGAAACACCTAAGAGCTCCATCCCAGAATTCCCATCATCCTCAAGATTTCTTCACGTCGCAACACTTAAGTTGGATCGAAGTGGTTTTCGGATAACAGGTCTGATCCCGTCTCTTCGAAAAAACATTCGATAGTTTTCGGTAAACTCAACCTCGGTTCTTTAGGGAACAAACAGTCAAAGATAAGAGCAGAGATCACCTCCTAACTATTAGTGGATGGATTTCCTTATCATTGTCCTAAGAGAATGAAACGAGATTTATACACACAGTACAGCATCGTTGGAGATGACTGTGCTATATAACTCACGTGTTTCTCCTGGATATTTCAAAAGTTACGTTTGGGTCCAAATACGGTAGTCGGTTATTTAACCATTGAATACACAAACATTCAAATAAGGGATTTAAATTCCATAGAGAAACCAACATTGGTTAACTGCTATGAAACAGTAAGCCTCTTTTAATAATCTTTCGTTTAATTAAAGTCATCTTGTAAATACTTGTATCAAAATACTTTTACAAAGATGATTCACAAACCCTTATATTTTCAATACTTAGTAAATATCCATTTATCTCAACGGTATAAGTATATTTACCAAACATTGAGGAAGATTTCCTTTTTATCCAATTCTAAAATCATTTATAAACTCCATTATAAATTTCTAAAACCCTTTATAAACCTTTATAAATTATTTCTCAAGCTATTTATAAACCATGCAATTATTTATAAACTCTTTTTATATATCTATAAACCATTTTTAAAATTCGTTTATAAATATCCATCTATTTATAAACCTCTTTACCTTGTAAATAATATTTCTTTAAATGTTCAAACCATTTTATAAGCTCCTCTTATAAAAATCCAAGTCCGTTTACAAAACTATATTTATGAATCTCAAACACATCATAAACAAATCATAATCACTTTCTTTAAATCACTGTTATATAATAGTAATTATTAATAATAAACGTCATAAATAAATAATAATAATTAACTTTTAACATCTTAAAAATAATAATTAATAATTCAAAACATTATGAATAAAACAATCGTTAATCTTTACATTAATATGAATAATAATAATAATAAATTACCAAAATATTATTAATAATCATTATTATTAATTTCAGACCATATTAATAATTAACTATCCAAAATATTTAAATATTAATAATCCACTTAAACAATATTAATATGAATAACCAACTTTTAAAACATGATATATTTCCTTGATAAAAATCCATTCTTAAATTTCCAACACAATCCTTCCATTTTTATAAAACTATATTTAAAAATCTCTTTCCATTTTATAAAACTTCCTTTCATAAAACCCATTTATTTATGAACTCCATTTATAACTCTATTTCCTTTATGAATCTCACTTATTAA
This sequence comes from Allium fistulosum, assembly GCA_030737815.1. Lineage (NCBI taxonomy): Eukaryota > Viridiplantae > Streptophyta > Magnoliopsida > Asparagales > Amaryllidaceae > Allium > Allium fistulosum. The sequence goes on along the minus strand of CM060907.1, from coordinate 634,232,150 downwards.
TAAATCTCATTTAGAAACATCAATCACCATCCGTTTTTTAACGTTACGTCCATATGGATAAATTCCTTTTATAAATTCATTTCTATTTATAAAATAACTTTTAACATTCCAAATTTATCCTCAACTTCAATTTCCAAAATAGAATCAACTACTTTCTAAAATAACATTCCACGTTGTATAATAAATCCACCGCTTGATTTATTTCACCAATTTATCCAATGATAATAATTTCCTTTCATTTATAAACACCGTTTATAAATCCATAGTTTTACTAACAAAAATACGACTTACAAACCTTCACTTCATTTGTAAAATATCACTTTTATAATTTATCACATTTATAAATAAATTATAATATATGTACCTATATATATCACTCTATATAAAATGGTTAGTAAATATTTATATCAAAATATTTCTATTTTCTTTATTAAAACGTATCCCTTTATTATAAAAGACGGACTTATTTTAAGATTTTAAAATCTTTATTTTACAGTTCGAAAATCTCCATTTAAAATATTTTATAAAACTATAATTTATAATATCTAAAATTATACTTTTATTTCTTTTCAAACAAATTCCTTCCTTAAATAAATTTCAAGAATAAATTTTAAAATCTATAAATTTTCAAAAATCACTTTGAAATCCCTTTTAAATCAAAATTGTTATTTTATAGTATTTTGAAATACCAAAATTAAGGCCCAATGCTACTAAAGCACTAATTAAGCAAAATCATATCCATGTCAACAAATATGGCATCTAACAAGTCATATATCACAATATATATGAAAAATAAAATCAACGATGTGAGGAATCCCATTGGATCCCTCCAACATGTCCCCCTGCATCACATACAGTATATAATCATAAAAATATAAATCAACCGCTTCGAGGCGGGATTCGTATACAAAGGGTCATCTGCTCTTACATAGAAACGTAATAGGGTCTCATCCGCTCCAAGGGCGGGAATATATCCAAACCAACAATATAACTAGTAAATCATCCAAATAGTCAATAACAGCTAACAATAAAATATTCACACATTCGATCAATAATTTTATTTGCTAAAAATATTTCTGGCTAACCAAAAAGGTGAGATTAACTCACTTTGATTTTAGTTTCGCCCAACGTTCTGTTTTGAATTAAAATTGAATAGTCATTCAATTTAATCCAAAATTTCCACAAGCTCCGAATCCATCTAATCTAATTCCATAGCGTAGCCTTCGTCGATACGATCGTAATGCAACTCGTCGTGCTCAAAACCGACATCGTATGAATAAGTTATGAATAAGTAATCGTACGAGATAATTAATTTATAATTAACTTAAATAATTAAAACTAAAATTAACCTTCCCTCATCTTCCTCATGCTCACGCGCTTGAGACCAGGCGCTGCTTCTTTTTTCTTTATTCGACGATCGATCAATCATCATGCAACCACCTACGCTCGCACAACGTGCCGCTGTCGAATCCTACCATTGCTCCGTCACCACGCGCGCGTGCTACATCGCGCACCCGAAACCCAAAACGAGCACGACCTGCTCCTCCTTTGAACAAAAACCGCTACCGCCTCACGATGAATTATGATAATCCAGCTGTTGATTGCGTAGAGCTCGCCGAGCTCTCCAAATTTCATGTTGGAGTCGAAGGCTGAATGTGAACGTGGTGGCTCCAATCATTGTTGGTCGTTGGATGGAGTTCTTTTAATGGCGGCTGTTAGTTTTTAGGGTTTTGTTCTACAAACGTTGAGAACTTAAGTCCTTTTATAGCAAAATTTTCAAGGCACTATTCACCCGTTAAAATTTCAAACTCCAAACAAAGCGTGCCGCCTGGCGTTTTATATGTTATACCCCTATTTCGAACACAATAAAATATATATATTGGGAACCAATTCCATCATATATAGAAGATAGATTTTCAAAATCAAATTATATTAATTTAAATTCCTTTAATTATTTCTACATGTTTCGAACTCGCACGACCAAACGATATGTCCAATCGCTACAAAATTCGACGGTATATAATAATTAACTATTACGGATCCGATGAAACTGGTTTCGTCGAAATTCGAAACAATGCCAGAAGGCTATTTTTATACGTTAATTAAAATGAGTTATTTCCAAAATCAGTTTAATTACTTTTAATTCAAATTTAAAAGTTTATTATCTCCATTATTGTTTGAACAGAATTTAAATCAGTTTGCGAAATCATTTTCATTCACATTAAATTCAAGATTCAATTATTTAAACAATTCCAAATATTAATTTAACAATTAAATTACCCAGTAAATCACTATATTTGAAATTCAAGTTATTTAACTTATAAAATTAAATTTTTAATATTTAAAAACAATTAAATATTCCAAATTCAAATAACTAAAATTCTGGGTCGTTACAGTACCGGCCTGATTGCCATTCGTCTGATTCACACCATATCTAGCACCTTCTTCTTGATGCTCCAACAGTCCTCCATTTTATTTTTTGCTTGCCATCTCTTCGATTCTGATCTAATGAAGATGAACTTTTCTCCTCAGAATCTGAAGACGATGAGCCCTTGTGGCTTCTCCTACGCTTTTGAGGTTGCTGGGGCATCATAGCAAAGTTTTTTTTTCATTTTTTCTAAAATAGCATTTTGACTCTCTAACATCTTTCTATTTATCTCAACCATCATTTTATCCAGCTCAGCCTTTATCACCATCTCCTGTTGAAGTGAAGGTCCTGGTAAAACGTTCAAAGGTTAAGTGGTCTCTTCGTAATGTTGAGAGCCTTCTTCATCATCTCTAGTGACAACTCTAGACTTAGAAGCATCTTTCCTATGGGTCATTTCTTTTAGATCTGATATAGATTCATCCTTCAATACAAATAACTTCAGATCTACAGCAAACACTCTTAGATCTACATTTTGGATACTTCAAAGCTCTAAGCTAGATCAACATTTGAGAATCACGTTTCTTAGTGAGAACACCAAAAAATGTTGGGTTAAAAATGACTTAACATCCCAATGAATCAAAAACAAAAAGAATAGATCTAAAAATGAAAACTAAATAGCCTAAACATACGATATATTATAACGGTTTGAACTCAAATCACTGTCTACATCCACTTTAATTTTATTAATTGAAGATTTTGCATAAGTACAATTGATTTCCAATGTTTTAGATCTGGAAAACAAGGTAAATTCAAGTTTGACAGCAATTCGTGGCAAAATAAGATTAGAGAAGAGAATAGGGATCAAAAGTCCTCTCTACATTACTCTTATACTTATATCTATATTTATAGACGAATCCATCCACCAAGGTCGCTAGCTCATGGAAGACCGGTTAAGAGCTTGGATTCACATGGTCAGGAAGGAAGAACGAGTAAATCTCGTAATACTAATCATGTCGGTACTGACCATATCATGTCGGTACTGACCATATCATGTCGGTACTGACCATATTTTACTCGGTGTTACATCACTTTTTCTTCATACTATCTTCAAGTTTTCAAGTTTTGTTGTTAAAATTGACCTTATAAATCATGTTGGTACTGTATTATTTGTCGTATGTGAGACTTGTCTTTTTCTACAAAGTACTAGAGTGTTCACCTACTTGCTCGGAATTGAATCCCACATCAAAACATATTGTTATCGATCAAATCTTGTTGGTACCGACCATATTTGACTTGCACCATTTTTTTTTATTGTTCTCCATCAATCGATTATTCCAAACGACTCCTTAGATTCTTAATCTATTTCTTCATCACTTTAAAGCCTAAATCTATCAAGCAATCACTTTGTTCAAATGCTGGATAACATTATCTGACAACTATTAACTCATCTCCTAACATCGCTAATTGTTTCAGTGACAAACACGGGACTTAATATTTTTTCATAATAAAAAATATTTGCCATTGTAAATACAAAGAAAACCCCCTGCAGCTTGCTCAATACCCACTCCACATTATTCAGTAGCCACTCCACTTTCGGTTATTGTGGACATGCATGAGAAATTCAAAGGTGGAGTGGGTTTTGAGCAAGCTACTAGGGGGATTTTCTTTCTTTTTAACAATGGCAGATATTTGCCAGCCCGACAAATATTTGTCGGGCTAACAAATATTTGACACAATAAAAATTTAAAAGAAAATTCATCGAAATATATCACATATGGATATTAATATACAAATAATAAAATTCATGATTTAATGTTGAAAACGAAATTGAAATCTGATACGTCTACTGAAAGATATCACGCTTTAAATATTGAAAATTAACTTCTCATTATAGCAGATTTTTTACTGGTAAAATGGATTAGGGGCTTTATTTTTTCCTAATAAGGGGGAAACTCAGCATTTTTCTGAGTTTAAATAGAATTAGCCTTGATCTACACATTACTATGATAGCAAAAATCACACTCATCATAATGATTCATCTGCTTATAATCTTTGGAGTAAATAAAGAGCACGAAAACCATTTAAGAACTTAGCATTTATTTAGTTTACACCTTTTTAAACCCAAATAAATTTACCTAGGCACATAAACACCTGGGATAATGATTAGCAAGAGGCTGGGAATAATGTCTTCTTATTTCCAAAGTTTCCATGTTAGTACATTTGTCAAATAGCCTACCTCTTGGGTTTAGAATTAATCAAAAAATGGTATGCATGACATGAATTTTGCCAAAAAATTTACATTGACATTATACCTTTGGAATTATAGTTATGCATTAGGCTGAACCAGACTCTTTCAAACCTTTTGTAATGAATGAAACAACATGAAGCCCAAATTTAAGTTTGTTGTCGAGAAGTTCATATACCATTCTATGGTGTTTTATAAAGGTTCTAGCCTTCAAAGTTTAGAGAAATAATCTTAAGGTTGAAATGAGTTTCATTTGGCTCTCCTCCTTTCATGGCAGCATGACCAGCATGTTGGTAAGATACATCTTCAATTTCAAGAATGCTGGCTTCCAAAGCAGGCTGCAGCTTTTGCCTCGTTCTATTAGCTCGTGGTAGCAACATGTTGGCTCCTCTTGAACTCATCTTTTATCTAAATACTTTCGAAATATAAAATAAAAGTATATTATCATTTATTTCTTTTCTTTTGAGAAATGAATATGTAATAACCAACATATGAGTAGGACATATGATTTACAGAATCATCAACAACGATTTTCCAATGAGCTCATCTGCGCATTTGCTAAATATGTTTCTAAAAATTGTCATCAACATACTATGACTGAGAAAAATAAGTATTATTTTAAATCTACCTATTGAAAACAACTCCTAGAATGCCAAATAAAGCATCCATTATTCACATGAGATTTTATGGCACCAGCATTGCACGTCCATATAAAAAATTCTTATACAATAATCAAATTTAAAATTCTTACATAGCATGGATAAAAATTAATTTAAAAATATAAGTAAAAAAATTGTAATTTTTATATTGGAATAAAGTTTCAAACTTGTAACTTTATGTACATTCCAAAATTTATTTTTAAAAATAGATGTTAATATTTGTTCTTTATACGATTCGAACTCCTGACATTTTGTTTGCATATAGGGGTACTTTTGGAACTTCATGGTCGGGCCAAAAGATTGTGTTTCTATTCCAACTATTAATAAAGATGTATGCTTGAACATTTTTTACAAGTATGGTTGTATGGATTTAATTTAAATTTTGGATCTTCAATGAAAAATGCATGCTGACATAATTACCAGATCAATCTGCCTATATTGTTTTATTATTAAATAAATGAAATTCATTTGTATTTCTACACATTCATAGTACTCACACATTCCTAAAGACATAATTAGACATTTCCACTCAAATATTTTCATAACCGAGTATACAGTAAATTATAAAATAAAATTATGATCACTTGATGTAACCCAGGGAATTACTTGCATTACTTTAATACATGGAATTATTAAAATACTACTAGAGGTCCTATATATTTTAATTAGGGCCCTGGAAAGTACAAGTCATTTTCTAAATTATAACACAGACAAGTCACCTGCTGCTCATTATAGATCATGTCAAGGGTACACACACAAGCGCGGCTATTGAGACACCAAAAAAACACAAAATCTGGCAATGTATTTTGCCCTCGATCTCATTGTGTTTACATAAGAGATAGAATTTAGCGAGAGGTCTAATAGTTCATATCTATTATGTCACCAACTTATGTTCCAATAGAATTTTCATATATATTTTCACACGCACACACATATGAACTAGGTTCAATAGCCTCCCTTATTTTGCACATGTAGTAGCTCCCTAATATAAGCCACAAGTTAAATAGGAACTTGTGGCGGATATTAGAGGGCTACTGCATGGTGTTAAATAAGCGGAGCTATTGAACCTATATATATATATATATGATTGTGTGTCTCTCTCTCCATATATATATATATATATATATATTCTGTGTATGTTGCATGCGCGCACTGCATATGGTATGCACGTTTATATAAAATTAATGTTTTGGTATACACGTTTATATAACATTAATGTTTTGGTAACAATCCATCACCCCACCCCCACCCACCAAGAAACAAATACCTTTATAATTTTGTCAGAGTTTTGTGAATAGTTACTTTAATAATTCATAAATTCATGTTGTCGAAACGAAATTGTAAAACACGTCTACATGATATTAAAATAGAGTAGAACATACTTTTTAAGATAATTCAATGTTAGATCAAAGATTGAAACAACTAGATGCAAAATAAACATTTCAATTTTGAAATATTGTATCAAGTAAATTTGCTTTTGATAGTTTAGATCATTCTCTAAAATATTCGAAGATTAACAAGATACTAATGTATACGGCTTATATGAAGTTTTTTAATGCTACACCTTATTTTTTCTACACCTCGAATTTCTCATGATTTCAACCACATGGTCCGATTAAATAATTATATTTTCTCTTTTATCAAATGATTATAATATTTAATTTGAAACATGTGGTTGAAATCAAGGGGGATTTGAGGTGTAGGCAATCTTTGTGGGTTGTGGAATAATGGATCTTAAAACTAATTTAACACTAGAGGAGAGATGAATAGTGTTTTGAAACTTATGTAAATCTTTTTAAAATTCTTTCAAGATTAATATCAAATCATAGATTAACAACATAGATTTAGACTAACAATCAGTCACAGATGCAATCACAGATAAATCTAAAAGTAAAGTAAAAAATTAAGAGTTAGAGAGATGACACCAGAGATTTTATACTACATCCAGTCCCATATAATTTCTTGTATAGATTTCTTTTCAAGCACCGCATTTGTACGAGAGTAAGCAAACCAATTACAATCTTGATTTCAAGGCTACGAGACACACCTTTCTATATTCCGAGACCGAGACAAACTCACTTAATTTAAACAGGCTATAAGCACACCCACTAGATTTGAACGAACTATAAGCACACTCACACAAAAAGAGTAGAGTTGACGTTTTCCAAAGACAAATAGTTGGACTTTGGATACAATGGATCATATAGCCTCTTAGATAGCACTTTGATCTTTAAAATGATAGAGATGCTTGCAAAACAACGAGCAAGTAGTAGTGAATCAATACAATGAAGTATAAATTGATTCTATATGATTTTGGATAGAATAGATTATATTTTTCAAGAGAATTTTTAAGAGATTAAGGAGTGGGAAGAAAGTAAGTAATTAATTAGTTAAAAAATCGTTTGTACTCCGCTTTCTATAGTAAATGAACAGATGTATCCATTCATAAAGGGTTGTGTCCAAAAGACACTTCCATTTAAAATTTAAAAAACCATTTAACGACCTATATGTCGACATATCCTAGTGAAATATGAAAATATTTCTTTTAAATTGTTTTAAAAATTCTATACTTTGTAATATAATTTGAATATAGTTTTAAAATATTTTGAACTCTTAAAAACTTGTATACAATATTTTAAAAATATATTTTGAAATTATTTAAAATATTAAGGATCGGAAATTAGAGATAATGATAAGAGATTGCTATCAAGGACTTTAACAATATATTCTAATGACTCTAAATACTAAATTATAATCTTGAGCTCTTCATTTCTTCTTTTTTTGAACTCGTGAGTCTTCAAATGTTTATCTTGAGTCTTTTTACTGTACAGTCTTCGATTCACCATATGTGTAATATTATGCACTATATACTATATAACTTGGCAAAACATTAGTATCTATATTTGTTGTTATCAAAATTAATAACTAGGGTATTGACAATCTTCTTCTTTTTTATGTTGACAACCATTAAATATTCATGCATATAAAATATGATATAACTTGATATAACTTCCCCTAAGTATATGCATGCATATATTTCCATGCTCTCAAGGGTACCGCCGAGTGCTGATTAGGTTCTATTTTTCAATTTTAACGCCCCGCCTTTTTATTATAGCACTTTATTACGCCCTTTGTCCGATGTGCCGTTCGAGTTCCGAGCTTTTCTTAAGATGCCAGAAAATAGACATTTTTAGTTTAACTTTATTTTTTAATCGACTAAATTAAATACATTTACAATGAAATCAACTGTTTACTTTGTTTATTTATCGTAGACCTTTGTATTTTTAGAATTTCAATGCTTGAATCGTTTTGCTATATCTTTTATAAAATATACAAACAATCAGTTAATAAATAATTACAATTCTTCTTTATATTTGAAAATAAAAGTTACTCTTTAATTTCTTACTTCTTTTAAATTTGGTATACTGATTTCTTAATTTTTCACCTTAATTGTGGATTTATTTCCTAAGTTAAGAGATTGACCATAGCTGTAAATAGGAATAGTTTTGTATTAATATCCAATACCATTTCATTCTAGAAATAAGGGATTCAAATTTTATTTTATTCCTAGAATAAGCAGATTATATAGATTTTCTCTCTTCCTTCTAGGTTATATATATTCCCTCATTTGAGATAATAAAATACAAAACAAATATTCTAAATCTCATATGGTATCAGAGCAGCAATCCTCCTAGGGTTTCATTCTTTTTCATTTCTTCTCCATGTGTTTTTTTCCACCATGGCTAAAGACAGCTCCATTCACTAAAGCTCAACTTGAGGCCCTTTAAAAGCTTCTAAGTTAGTCCTCCAATCAACCGACTACTACTTAGGGTGTGGGAATGTTGGCCATGAGAGGTAATAAATCAGTAGTTTGTTTTGTCAATAAAAGAACTATAAAACTTGGATTCTTGACTCCGGCACTTCAAATCACATGACAGGAGATGGATTAATTTTTTCTGAGTTTCACATAATTTCAGGAAATCATACCGTTAAAATTACAGATGGCACACTCCCTAAAGTTGAGGGTTCAGGTTCAGTCATGATAAATAAGGACCCAACCCTTATATCTACTCTTTATATGCCTAAATTGGATTGTAATTTACTTTCTATTGGTAAATTTACTCGTGACCACCATTATGTGACTAAAATTTTTTCAAATCTTTGTGTATTTCAGGACTTGGATTAGGGAAAGAGGATTGGCAGTGCTAAAATGTGTTATGGTCTTTTTGTTCAATATGATGAAACTCCATCCACTAGCATAGCCCAAAAGTTCAGTTTGTTTTCTTTAATAATCAATCTATATCTTATTCAAATAAGGATAGTGATATTATGTTATGGCACTATTTCTTGGTCATCTGATTTATTCGTATTTGTCAAAAATGTGTCCTTCTTTGTTTATTATTAAAAATCCAAACTCCTTTTGCTGTGAAATCTGTCAGTTTGCAAAACACACTCACAATAGTTATTCTAGATTAACATATAGACCATCCAAACCTTTTTCGTTAATTCATAGTGATGTATAGGGACCTTCACCTATAAACACTATAAATGGGAAAAGATGGTTTATATCATTTATAGATGATCACACTAGATTGACTTGGGTGTTTCTTATGAAAAATAAATCAAAAGTGAGTGAGATTTTTCAATGCTTTCATTCTACGATTCAAACTCAGTTTCAAGCTAAGGTTCAAATTATCAAAACTAACAATGCCAAAGAATTTTTTAATCCTATTCTTGGTCCATACTTGATAAAATAGGGCATCATTCACTTAAGTTCTTGTATTGACACTTCTTAACTAAATGGATTTGCTGAATGCAAAAATCATCATCTTCTTGAGGTTGCTCGATCTCTCATGTTTGGAACTCATGTTCCCAAAATTTTCTGGGGTAATGCACTTCTTACTACTGCATATCTCATCAATCGGATGCCATCTAAAGTCCTAAAATTTCAAACTCCTTGTCAAACTCTCTTGCAACAATTTTCTCATACAAGGTTCATTATTTTTATTGATCCTAAAATCTTTGACTGCACTATTTGGTCCATATCTAATCGCAACATCGTAGTAAGTTAGACCCTAAATTTATCAAATGCATCTTTATTGGTTATTCATCTCATCAAAAGGGTTATAAGTGTTATTCTCCTACTACTGGTAATACCTATAACTCTATGGATGTCACCTTTTTCGAAAAACATGCTTGCTACAAGTTTGAGATTCAGAGGGAGAATGTAAGTGAATCTCACCTTTGGGATATTATTCTAGGTACTCATACTCATACTCCACCTTTTGTTTGATCTTCCAATCCAGCCATGGAAAATCCATTCGCTTCTTCAGGTACTCATACTCATACTTCACTTTTGTTCAATCTTCCAATCCAGTCCTGGAAAATCCATCCACTTCTCCAGTAATGGAAAATCAAGGCCCATCTAATCCTTCTTAAATCATAGAAAATCAATTTGATAAATCATCCGGGCTACCTATGACTATTGACTCTCAACCAGAACCTAAAAAGCTTCATGTCTACCAAAGAAGGAAAAATCAATTTGGTAATTCATCTAGACCACCTATGACTATTGGTTCTCAACCAGAACCAACAGAGCTTCATGTCTACCAAAGAAGAAAAAATCTTAAGAAAGAATTAGAAGACCAAACACATCTCAAGGACCACCATGAATCGGAACTAGATTCATAACCTTCAAAAATACATTCAGGTTTGAGTAATCCTAGTCAGTATAATGTTACTCATATAAATAATGATCTACTTATTGCTTTGAGAAAGGGAGTTCGTACTTGTACTAAACATCCCATTGGCAACTTTGTATCCTATAAAATCTTATCTCTATCCTATCAGGCATTTGTCTCTATCCTTGATAGTGTACAGATCAATGCTTTGGTGAAGAATAGAACTTGGGAAATTACAAAATTACCTACTAGGTATATACCTGTGGGATGCAAGTGGGTATTCACCATCAAACATAAAGCAGTTGGTAGCATTGAAAGGTTTAAAGCTCGCCTGGTTGCTAAGGGTTTCACTTAGTCTTACAGGTAGATTATCAAGACACCTTTGCTCCTATTGCTAAACTCAACACCATCCGTGTTTTATTCTCTCTTGCTACAAATCGAGACTGGGCATTGCACCAACTGGATGTTAAGAATGCTTTCTTGAATGGTGATTTGGAAGAAGAAGTCTATATGGATATTCCACATGGCCTCGAGAATTCATCTAACCAGGACAAAGTACGCAGACTCAAAAAATCTTTATATAGCCTTAAGCAACTCCACATGCATTGTAACACCCCTAATTTTTTATAACATTATTTAGGAGATTTAATTAGATAAATTAAATAGAATAATGTAAAAGTTAAGAGATAAGGGGATTGAGTTTTGAATAAATATAATTAAGGTTGTGCTTAATAAAATAATTAAATGGGCTTAAGAATGGGTTATAAGTTAATTAATTTACTTAAGGGTATATTAGGAATTTGTCGCACATAACCTTTACCCTTATATATTCTCTTTCCTTACCATTTCATTTTGATTCACGTCATTTTGAAAACAAAAACGTAAGAAGAGGAGCCAGCCATAATCAAAGAGAAGAGAAATCAAAGTAAAGCTAGAGATTCAAGCTTAGGGGAAATTAATCTCAATCCAATCTTCTTATCAAGGTGAATAATAATTCCATCTCTATTTTGTTTTATAATCATATGTTTACGAATTTAAGGTTAAATTCGTTTTTATGATGAATTAGATGATGATATGCTTGAATTATTATTTGTTTAATTTAAACAAGATTGTTTAAATAGGAATATACACGGTTTTAGGGCAAAACCGATTTATGTTGATGTTTAAAAGCTATGGAAAAATTTTATGTTGTGTAAATATGATTTTGGAGTTGGGTTATAATTTTGATAATTTTCCAAGCTATGGATAGATTACTATGAATTTTCAAAGGAAAATATGGTTAATTGGTTATAAATTTATTTCAGAAAATATATTGAGAATTTGGGTCTGAAATTTTGATATGTTAGATAACATGATTAAATTGAATTTCTTGAATTTTTGGAGATTTTTCCTAAGTGATTTGCTATGCAAAGTAAATTATTTTAGAAGAGGGACTTCTTTGCAATATTGGCTTTGCTTAATGGAAGGGCTTAATCGTTAACTTAACCATGGTTTAGATCTGAAATTAGTGGTAGTTATTTTAGTAAAGAATTTGAAAAGTTAAGGCAGCCAATCTTGTGTTTACACGTGGTAGGTTAGTTAGAAAGTGTTTGCTTTAATTAGTATTACATCAGGTTTACCCATAAAAGTTTGTTCCGCCTTCTTCAGAAGTACCTTTCGACTCAGAGCTTCCGCCTTCAATCAAGTCGAAACCCACTAAGCCTAAACTAATACACAAGGTATCACTTAGAAGGTATGTAGTGGATTGGAAAAAGGCGGAAGGCTTGGTGTCGAAAGCATGGCTTCCGATGGGGTCGATACCATTGTTTGTTTTAAAGAGAAGCGCCTGCCTTTGTTTATTTAAGCCTTCGAAGAAGTCGAAGCATATGTTTTCGAAAGAGGTTTTCCAAATGCTTTCGAAGGGGTTGCCATCAACTTATGTTTGCTTTCGAATGGGCTCCTTTACTTATAAAATAATACTTTCAAAAGAAGGGGTTCCGACTTAGTCGAAGCTCTGCTTCCGTTCTTTAGTCTTTCAAGTGTATTGAAGTCATTAACACTTTCGAAAGGTAGTTCTTATTTTTAAAGATGTTTTAAGCCACTTCCTAAATTCTTTTGAAAGGGTTCAAGGGGTCCAAGGGTTTCAAAGTCAATGGCTTCGAAAGGGGTTTTGAGCTATCCTTCAATGCTTTGTTTAAATGATTTGAAGCTTTCGAAAGGGATGATGCCGACGCCATCAAGTTTTCTCCAATATTTTTATAGGATAAAGGATGGTTTTGAAATAGATACTTTCATTTATATTCACTTTGACCCAAATAATATTTTAAGTATAAACCCAATTGTTTCGAAAGGGGTACTTTCAATGATTTTCGAAGGGTTACTTCCAATGGTTTCGAAAGGGGTACTTTTAATGGTCCCTTTCAATGGTTTCGAAGCTATGCTTCTAAGTGTTATTAAGTAATACTTTATTAGATTCGAAAGGTTTCGAAAGAGATGTTTTAAAGTGTTTCAAAAGACAGGGGCCTAATGTTTTGAAAAGAGATTTATATACTTTCGAAGGAGGTTATTCAGTGAAGTCGAAAGCAAGGTTTTAAAGGTTTCGATAACCTTAGTTTTCAAAGAAGATAACCTAATTTCATTTTTGAAAGAAAACTATGGCATAATATATAAGGTGTTTTGAAAAGGAGTTTTTGAAGAAGTTTTCTTTGATTAAAAGGTTAAAGGAGTTAACCAAGTTATTATGTATGCGTCTTCATATATGTGTATATATTCACAACGTAATGAACCCATAATTGAATTTTGGGGAAGGGCATAATAACCAGCTTGGTTGACCCAGTAGTGAATATAAATTATGTTAACTCCTGAATGCATAGAATTGCATTTAGGAGGTCAGGAAGACTAGAATATAGGATGCCAAAATATTAAAGAAAGATATTGGCAGGGGCCAATAGGTTCACAGTAAGCCCATGAAAACTGTGTATAGGAAAAGATATTGGCAGAGGTCAATAGGTTCATAGTTAGGCCATGAAACTATGTATAAATGAAAATGTTAGAAAGAAAGGTTCATAGTAAGTCTATGAAAACTATGATTAGATACTGGTAGGGGCCAGTAGGTTTGTAGTTAGCCCATGAAAATAATTTCCGGATTAAGATATTGACAGATGTCAATAGGTTCCTAGTCAGCTCATGAAAACTAGGATAAGAAGAAAATATATTAGAGTTACCAATAGGTTCCTTGCCAACCTATGATAACTAGGATAAGGGTAAAGATATTGGAGTCACCAATAGGCTCATAGTGATCCTATGAAAACTATGTAATTGGACGGGGAGTCCTTAAACATTTTACCGGTTATTAGTCAGTCCATGATACTATTAGGTTAATGGTAATTCTAGAAACTATAATTGAGACAGATAGTCAAAATGAATGGGGATGGGTAATCCAGAATTGATTCATTTGTTTTGCATATCATTATATTATATTGTTTTGAATTGTTTTAACCATTGTGGATGTAGGAGCACATTATATGGTTTTAAAAAGGTTTTAGGATACTAGTGAGGGGAAAACCCGTTCTGCTAAGTGGCGTGGTCTCATAGATATCTAAATGATTTGAGACGGTGATTATTATTTATACTAGGCTTTATGTCTAACTCGAAGTTTATGTTTTCCTCTTAAAATCTCAGGTACTCAATTAATTTTGAGTAGTTTGAGAGTTGAGGTTTTCGGTTACCTCGTTAGATGAATAAAGCTTCCGGAGACATGCAAGAGGCATGATGGCTATATAGAGTTCTCTTTTATTTGATTCCGCTGTGTTGTTTGTAATGGTAAAGTTGTTATATTGCATGTATATACTCTGATCATCCATGAGGGCATCTTCATATGTCGCTCTTGGCATATGTTGTAATAAATGTATTTTCTCTAAACGTGGTTAACGATGGTGGGATTATGTAATGAATAGGGAATGTTTTGAAATGGAATGTGATCTTGTTTAATGTATTAATTTTTTTCTATATTCATGTGTTTCTATGTAGCAATGAATCTAACACCGCTATATTTGGTCGCCGAGGATTAATAATTATGGATGACTACAGCATCCGTAGCCGTTAGTTTTGGGCCCCAAATAGGGAGATGTTACAAGTTGGTATCAGAGTATAGGTTTATGAAACTTTAAAAGAAAATTAAACCTTAAAGCTTTTTGAAACATAATCCAATGAATCAAAAATATGATCGGGGTTTAGGATAACTGAAATTCAAACTTATCATTGAAAACTTCTTCAAAATTATTGATTTCAAAATTAAAGTGGTGATTTAAATCTTCCCCATCAGAGTTTAACGACTCATTTTCAAAAAATCCATAAAACTCGTGTTCGTTAAATTTGACTTCCTTTGTTGGATTATCAACAACTATATTGCATAAATCAAGTTCAAAATTCAAAGTTGTTGTGTTCAAATTTTCAGAAAAAGGAAGATCGAATTTTAAATCGAGTTACTCACCCTCAAAAGAATTGAAATCCAACTCAATTACCAAATTTTCAACAACTTCATTAAGATCATCATTTTCCATTTCAAAAGTTGTCATTTGAAAATCAGTGATTTGGGTAAAAGATGGATTATCGTTTGACTTGTCACACGTTGGAATTTGGTTTTGTTTTTCACGTTGTTTCATATATGTTTCAAACAACGAATCCATGTGATCATCGTAAATTTCGTTCATTTGCTCAACAAAATCCAATTTATAATTATTAACATGAGGATTTTCACTTTGAAATTGTTGAGAAGAAAGATTTTCAATCGTAACGTGGTTAAGATTATTCCCATTGCCAAATTCGTTTGAAAAGTTGTTTCCATTTTCATTTTGAGTTTGAAATTCATTTTGGAGTTCGAAATTGAATTGGCATGGGTTATAATCGAAATCGTTTGAATTTTGAAGTGAATTCAAAATTTGATTATTTTGAAAACTTTGATTTGAATCATTGCCCAAATATGAATTACACAAATCATTTATCATTTGATTTTGTTGTGTAAAGATTTCAAGTAAAGACGAAATGCTCTTTTCAAGACTTGAGGGTTGGTCATCATTTTGAAAATTTTGTGGTTCAAAATTTGAATCATTTAAGCAATAGTTGTTGTTAAAATATCCATACGAATTTGGAGTGAAATCATATGGATTATGTTGATTTTCACAACTATTGTAAAATTCACGTAAGCGGGGAAACTCAGACATTTTCAAGAATGTTTTTGCTTTTTTTTATAAAGGAGAAATATTTAAAAATAAAATTTATTTTTCAAAAGGGAAATTGATTTTGTTTTGTTTTTTTCTGGTTTTTCATATTTTTTCTTTGTTTTTGTAAAAGTTTTATAATTTTTTTTGGATTTTGGTTTTTCTAATTTTTTTTGGATTTTTGAAATTTCAAAGAAAAAGGATTCAAAAATTTCAAAGGAAAAGGAATATTTACAATTTTTTAGTTTTGGATTTTGATTTTTTTTATATAAATATGCATGAACTAATGCAACTAAATGAATGCAAGGGTTAATTATAAATGATTTATCCTATGTTAACCCAAAATTGTATAATCACATATTGTCTTAAATAAACAAGATAGTTCTTAGCCAGGTAACGAATAGGATTTATCGGTGCACCACGAATCACCGTAGCAATGCAGTCGAAGGTTTAAGTACCTTCAGAGAAACAACCACTTTAATATTTACAAATCACCGTAATATTTATAAATGGTTATTGCTCTACCGTAGCCTAGACACCGAGAAATTAATTTGTTCAAAGAAGACAATTTGCCAATATACAATTAAGTGTTATCGATCTCTAACCGTTATTATTGATCAAAATGAAATGCAAAGCAGAAATTAAACGTGTATTAACAATGCAACTACGAATGAATTTTGTTTTTGTTTTTGAATTTTTTTGATTTTTTTTTAATAAAATGCAGATGCAAGTAACCAACAATGCAATTCAAATAAAACTAGAGATGAAGTTAAAAGCAGCAAATTTTCATATATAAGCAAGCTAGTAATTTATTTTTGGAAAGCGGAGCGGCAGTTTTCAGCAAGCTATTCTTCCTTTGTTTCCTGCTTTGGCAACCTAAAAAATAAAAAAAAGATATATAAAATTGTTATTATTATTATTATTATTTGGTTGTTTTTTTTTCTTTTATAAAGGAAAATTTTGGGAAAGAAAATTACTCAAAACAAAATTTCTTTTTTTTGAAAAGGAAACAAAATTTAAAATTGAAGTTTTATTCAAAAAATAAATAAATTAAAATAACAAAAGTAAATAAAAAAGAAACATAAGACCACCCAGCCCAAACAGAATTTAGCCGGTCCAAATCAAAATAGGTCCAACCTCCCTAAATTGACCTACAACCAATATTCACCTCCCCGTTCCTATTTTTCTTTCAAGTATTCGAAATCAAAAAAAACACAGAGGCTAATCGCAGATAAAAAAAAATTAAAGGCACGGGGAAGTCGAATTGCGGTGATGTTGGATGCGTCGAAGTCGAGGCTAACGTGGTTTCAGTTGACGAAGTAGGTAGGTAGTTTAGGGATTGCGCATGTGAGGAAGTGGTGTTGTCAGTGACGAAGTCGAGGTTGCTGGAGGTTGTTCGATTGTTGGGGATTGCATGCAATTGTTGGGGATTGAAAGAAGTGAATGTGAATTGGATTTCGGGACTTTTGAAGTTTGGAGTTTTTTTGGGGAAGCCGATGTGATTGCTAATTGGGTGATTGGAGTCGCAGAGGAGTGTGGCGACTTTGCAGGCGGTTAGGTACAGGGTTGCTCGATTTCAGGTGAGGCGTTTGGGCTCGAAGTGGAAATCGCGGCAATGAGTTGGAGGATGTGTCTCTGTTCAATGGCGATGGCTTGTTTCAGGTGATAAAAGGAGGCGATTATTGCTGCAGTATTTAAGTATTTGCAGTGAGTGTTTAAGCTTTTGTTGGAGATGTTGTTGCTGCAGTATTTGATGAATGCAGTATTTGATGATGTAGAAGGTTGGTTGCAGGCAATGGGAAGTGTAGTTGTTTGGTGATAGATGGCTGTTTGCAGTAGTGTAGAGACTGTTGATGGTATGGGGTATAGCAGGTTGGTGAATGGCGATTTGTTGCTAGTGCAGGAGAAATGGTCGATAGGGGCTCAGTTGCAAGGCAGTAGTAGCAGAGATGTAGCAGTTTTGAGTGATGGTAGTATTGTGAGGATATCGTGTGTAGTTGGTGGTGTGTAGGCAGGCGATGGTGCGTATGAGGAGTTTGTGTGTATGTTGTAGTTGATGGTGGTTGGCTGTCTGGCAGAATTTAGAGGAAGTTTGGATATGTCTGAAGTGATCAGGGAGATGTTTTCTGGTGAAGTAGAGGTGGGAAAGTTTGTTTTACAGGTGAAGAATGTTGTTGAATGGTTTGTATGTAGAATGTGATGGTTTGAGTGTTGATGAGCAGAGGTGTAGTTGTGTGTCGATTACTGGGAAGTGCAAAGAAGTAGTATGGCAGTAGTAGGAGTATATGTCAGTGATGAAGTTAAAGGGAATGCAGTTGTTCTGGTATTTAACAGTGGTTGATGGGTGTGGTAAGTTTGATGATGAAGTCTGTCGAGGCTGTGATCGTTGACAGGGGATGTATGGGATGATGGTTTGTATTGTTGTGTTCGAGCCTAGGCAGCAAGAAGGTAGTGGTTATGTTCTTTTTTTGTTGGTGACAGAGTCGCAGTTTCTCTGGTGGTTGATGGCTGGAACAGGGGGCTCGTTGGTGGGTATGTATGTGTTGAAGTGTGCTTTGAATGGTTGTACATGGGCAGTTTATATGAAATGGGTTGTTCAAATGTCAGGGATGAAGGCAGTGGTCTGTAGCTGCTGACAAGCTGTGATGAAGTGGAAATATGGCAGGTATGTAGTATGAAGTATGCAGTGGGTGACTGTGATGCAGTGTTGAAAGGATGGTGAACTGATGTAGATGAGTGGTGAGTAAGTCAGTGATGAGTTCGGGGCAGATAGTGATGAGAAGAATGTTTGATTTATGATGAAGGATGGTAGATTTGAATGGAAGTGCGTAGTATGTTGAACTGTAGGGTGGTATGGATGAAAGTGACAGGATGATGGCAGACTAGCAGTGGTTTGTTGTCAGAGAAGTGGTCAGTAGGAATGTATGTGCTGCTGGTCAGGGGAATTGATGTAAAGGTTGTATTGTTTTGTGGAGTTTGGGTGTGATGCCCCACCTCTATGCTCACACTAGCCAAGGACATACGAGGTAATGCCGTCGACTAGTGCGAAGAATAAGGCTATTGAGGAGCGACCATCTGTGTAATTGCTTTGTGCGAGTACCGATATGTCAGATGATATAACTTACATTTCATTTCAAGAGGAAATCCGACATATCAAATACAAACTCAAATCTACCACACGGTGGCTAAGAGGCCTTCGGAAATAAATATGGAAATAAACATAACACAAATCAGTCACAGACATTCATATCACAAAGGCGAAATCAGATATGAATATATCACATAAGAGTGTACATCAAATTAGTGGTCAAACCAGATCCACTACAGCACAAAAGAATAAGTACAAGTGCTGGACAAAAGAATAATTATACATCAAGGAGTCTATATCTCGAATGTATAAAAACAAAAACTACTATGCTAAGTAGTTAGCCAAAAGTCAGATAATAGTCCCAATTGAGGAGTCAAGCAAAAGCACCTGTAACATCTCGGTCTGACCCGAGTATTATTTAATAAGAAAATAATAAACGGATCAGTCTAGCTATAAATATCAGATAAAATGAGATAGGGTAAGAGATATAACAAAGACGTATGATAGCCTTAATGCCATACTGCGACAAGTATACATTTAATAATAACAAAGTCATACAATATCTCAAGAATCTCAAAGCACCAAAAAGAATGTCATATTCTTTATTTTATTCACCAAACCCCAAATACTGACAAACATAACATTGCCAGTCATAAAAATTGGTGAAACACAAATTCTAGAAATCATCAACCAGAAATCCAGAAATCACAAAGGGGGAGGCCTATCACAAACGGGAGCATGAAAACTCACCAACACGTGTATCACAAATGGAACGCTATTCCATGGTCGCTAACCATAATTTCGGAGCAATGACGCAGTACAATAATGGTACGTCCGATGAACCAAAAAGTCGGGACATCGATGTAGTACAATAACGGTACATCCGATGAACCGAACACCATAAAAGAACATGGGTTGCTAACCCATAAAAGAATGAGACGAAACTCAATAAAACGGGGTACAGTCCCCCATATAAACAAAGAGACATCGCACATTGCTAGTCTAAACCATAAAATGATCACCATTGATCAATAAGAAGTGTGAATCACACTAAGCAAGTAAATATAAGAGTTTAGCTTCGTGTCCCATAACCACTGGCTTAACTTAAATATTTACGAACAAATTGTAGATTTCCACTCGAAAATTGTCACAAGAGTTCAATCAGACAAGTCAAAGAATTAACCGATGAAGTAAACACAAGTGTTTCATACCACTTGTTTTACTAAACCGTTTAATTAGATTTCTCATACGAATGAGGTAAATGTTTGTATATACTAATAGGTTGGAAAACAGTTTTAATAAACGAGCTTTGTATTAAGATAGTGTTGAAATCGTTTTGATGAAAGAGTTTTGATATTTACTACTAGTATAGAAACCTTTGTATTCTAAAGTGACAAGTCACAAAAATGATTGTAGAAACAATCAATCACCAAAAATTCACATAAGAAGACGTGAATCAAATCCATAGAAATCGATGCCGAATCCATCAAAATGGATATACCTAAAAATCCCGAAATAGAAGTCATCAAAGTCGATAATAAATGATAACAACAAATCGGATAATCATGAATCGATTAACATTGGAATCTCAAGCAAAATAGGCAAATGGGGCTGAAGCAATCAGGTCGGTCGACTGAACCAGGTGGCCAGTCGGCTGACCCAAGCCTGGAAACTTTCGGTTTCCAGGTCAGTCGACTGACCTAGGTGGTCAGTCGACTAATACAGGGACATAAATCTTTTGTCCCCAGGTTCAGTCGACTGAACACAGAGGTCAGTCGACTGATACAGGGACAGAATGTTTTCTGCCCCTGGTTCGGTCGACTGACCCACTGGTTCAGTCGACTAAACCTGCTACCAGAGCAGAATCAGCCTAGCCCCTTGTGGGGCAAAACCAATAACACGGAACAGAAGCGAACGTGCCAGCAACAACGACTAGAGATTTACGTTCAACGACAACCTAGCCTTGTATGGCCCTCCGAAACACCCCACTAACATGTTCAAACATCAAAGATTGGATTTTCAAAGATTTGACCTCAAAACACCAAAAATTGGAATATTCACCAATTCAATTCAAATCAAAAGCCAACGAACATAAATAAGTGTTAGGAATTTATACCTAACAACAATGATATCTATAGAAGTAGATGTGAGTTCAAAAACTCACATTTAAACCGAAAAACGATGAAGGAGAAGCTTGAAAGCAAAGGAAGATCAACTACTCTTCAACTTCAACTCTAGAAACTCCAATCTAAGTCTAAAAGGAATAATTTCCCAAATTGGTTTATAGGAAATTTCTGAAATTGGAGAGAGATTGAGATGGAGAAGAAGAAGGAGATGCTTACCAAAGTTTCTCTTTGATTTTGGAGCTAGAACTTGAATTTGCAAAGAAACTAGGGCTTAGGATTTTATAATCTCTTTTCTCTTCCCCCATTTTTTCTAAAGCTTGAAGTGTTAGGAAATATTAGAATGAATGAAGAGGAGAGGGGGTGGAGTTAGGATGTAAGGTGAGTTGGGTTAGTGGGCTGAAACCCAAACCCAAGCCCAAAGCCTTAAGTGAAAATGTCAAAATTCTACTCAACTCCAAACATATCGATGTTTATATTCAAAAAAGTTGTAAATGCCATTTTGGACACAATGGAGGTGGTCTCGAGTGCCAATTCGGCTGTTTACAAAGAGTAGCATTTTGGACTTAAATCCGACTAACGATGCTATATTTAAATAAAACATTTAAATATACAAAACGTAAAATATGCGGGTTGTTATAGACTCCCCTCCTTAAAGAAATTGCATCATCGCAATCTTTAAGATATAAATAATTAGTAACAACCATAAAAGCATAACAACACAAAAAAAAGAAATTTGAAATAAGAAGTTCACCCTAAGGAGCACGAGAGAGTAAGTCCGGATGTGTTCGCTCGATGAATTCTCCGGATTCCTAAGAGCAATCCTTAGGATTTGAGGACCATTGAACTTTCACAAGAGGAACATCTTTATTTCGAAGGCGTTTAACCTCCGAAGCAATGATACGAATAGGATGTTGCTCATAAGTCAAATTAGGTGAAACTTCAATTTCTTCAATCACACCGGGCTCAAGAATAGAATCGGAATCACGAAGGCATTTCCGTAGTTGAGAGACGTGGAATATGTCATGAATAGCAGAAAACTGAGCCGGTAATAAAAGGCGATAAGCCACGGAACCAATGCGTTCGGTGATGGGAAATGGACCAATATATCGAGGTGCTAATTTTCCTGATCGACTGAAACGCACAACACCCTTCATAGGTGAAACACGAATGAACACCAAATCTCCCACAGAAAATTCTAATTTCCTTCTTCGGTTATCGGCATAGGATTTTTGTCTACTTTGAGCTTCTTTCATCCTATGACGATAAGGTCAATCTTTTCTGTGGCATCACGGATAAAATCTGGACCTAAAACCAGCTTCTCACCGGCTTCAAGCCAACACGAAGGAGATCGGCATGGCCTTCCGTAAAGTGCCTCGAAAGGTGCTACCAATACTAGATTGGAAGCTATTATTATATGAAAACTCAACAAGAGAAATATGATCTTCCCAACTTCTACCAAAATCAAGAACACATGCACGAAGAAGATCTTCAAGGGTTTGATTCACACGCTCGGTTTGTCCATCGGACTGAGGATGATAAGCGGTGCTAAAAGTAAGCTTCGTTCCCAAAGCTTTTTGAAGACCTTTCCAAAATCCACTAGTAAACAATGGATCACGATCGCTAACAATAAAAGTAGGAACTCCATGCAATTTAACAATCTCCTTGACATAGAGTTTAGCCAAAATAGGTACGGTCCGATTGGACCGAACGGGAAGAAAATGGATGGATTTTGTAAGTCTATCTACTATCACCCATAGGCTATCATGGCCTGAACGAGAACGGGGAAGACCGTCAATAAAGTCCATGGAAATTTGATCCCACTTCCATATTGGAATTTCCAAAGGTTGCAATAACCCACCGGGCCTTTGATGTTCGGCCTTAACGAGTTGGCAAGTCATGCAACGCTTAATAAAGGTAGCAATATCAGATTTCATTCCATCCCAATAGTAAAGTCGCTTCATATCCGCGTACATTTTACTACTACCGGGATGAATGGTAAATTTAGAACGATGAGAATCTTCTAAAATGTCTTTACGAAGTTCAATAATATTTGGCACGATAAGTCTACCAAATTTTCGAATACCGCCACGAGCATCAATATCAAAGTCTTTCAAACCTTCAATATCAATTTTATCCCTACAACTTTGGCTAAGAAGAACCAATTCGGGATCATGCTTTTGAGCTTCAAGAATGCGGTCTAAAAGAGAAGGATGAGCCTCAAGGCTACACAAAACAAGAGATGAACATAAATCGGATTCACGATCTCAAATCTCACAAGTGGACAAAGTCTCGAGATCATTCCATTCGGATATCATCATGGAAACAACCGCTTATTGCTTACGACTAAGGGCATCGACAACAAGATTTCCCTTTCCGGGAGTATAGAGAATATCAAGATCATAAGATGCGAGGAACTCGAGCCAATGTTGTAGACGCAAATTAAGTTCCTTTTGAGAAAATAAATACTTCAAAGATTTATGATCGGTGTAGAGAATAAATTTCTCTCCCAAAAGATAATGACGCCAAATTCTAAGGGCGAAAACAATAGCCACGAGCTCCAAATCATGAGTGGGATATCTAGTCTCGACGGGCTTTAATTGCCTAGAAGCATAAGCAATAACACGTTCCCTTTGCATGAGAATGGCTCCCAAACCAACACGACAAGCATCGGTGTAAACAATAAAGTCTTAGTTCCCATCGGGAATCAAGAATAAGAGCATCGGAGAGGAGTTCTTTTAATTTCTGAAAAGCAGCTTCACATTTGTTAGAGCAAATGTATTTGACTTCCTTCTTTGTCAAATTAGTAAGAGGTACGGAAATTTTAGAAAAGTCATTTATGAACCGACGGTAATAGCCCGCCAATCCGAGAAAGCTATGAATTTCCGTCACGCTCTCCGGTCTCTTCCAATTTTGAATCGCTTCAATCTTTGAAGGATCCACGGAAATTCCGGATTCAGAAATAATATGCCCCAAAAATTTCGCACGAGATTGCCAAAAGTGGCATTTAGAAAATTTTGCTTTCAATTGGTTGCTCCTAAGAGTTTTCAACACAATCCGAAGATGATTTTCATGCTCCTCCTCGGTTTTAGAATAAATAAGAATATCATCAATAAAGATGAGAACAAATCGATCGAGGAAGTCTTTGAAAACTCGATTCATAAGGTCAACGAAATATGCTAGAGCATTCGTCAAACCAAATGGCATAACAAGCCATTCATAAGATCCATAACAAGTACGGAACGATGTCAAAGGAATGCTATCCTCTGCAATACGGAGCTGATGGAAACCGGTTGCTAAGTCTAGCTGTGAAAAGACTATAGCACCACTAAGTTGATCGAATAAATCATCAATCCGAGGTAAGGGATATTTATTCTTGATGGTGAGATCATTAAGCCTGCGGTAGTCAACGCAAAGCCTAAGTGTACCATCAGATTTCTTCACAAAAATAGCTGAAGCTCCCCATGGAGAGGAACTAGAACGAACAAACTGTTTTGCTTCCAATTCGGATAATCGTTTACGCATCTCCTTATTTTCCTTCTTGGACATACAATAAGGAGGACAAGTGATAGGTAGAGCTCCAGGGATTAGATTAATTCTGAACTCAATTGCTCGCTTAGGTGGTAATCCTAAAACGGGCTCAAATATGTCGGGAAATTCATGTACAATGTGAATGAGAGAAATAACATCTTCCTCGTCATCATTATCGTCATCATGAGGGATTTAGAGAATACAAGGATGCTCCCGAATTGGAATCTGAATCTTTAAGAACAAGAGAAATCTGGTTAACAGATCGAGGATGTCGAAGATATATAGTCCGCTCGGGACATAGGATATGGGCTTTATAACGATTAAGCCAATCCATTCCCAAAATCATTCGAAACCAAGGTAACGCATAACATGCAAATCGGCTCGGAAAGCATAATCACATAAAATAATTTCGACATCTTTACAAAGTAAACTGAGTGTTGCGGATCCACCAACGGGATTTGCAATTCTCAATGAATTCATCAAGCCAATAACATTTAAAGACAAAGCATCAACTATTTCTTTTAATATAAAAGAGTGAGATGCACCCGTATCAAAAAGAACTCGAATAGGAAGATCATGAAATATAATAATTCCATCAAGGATAGAGTGAGAAATACCTTGACCACGAGAAGTGTTAACAGGGGCTTGAACAACATTTAGCTTTCCCTCTTTCTTGTTAGGAAGTTTAGGGCATGAAGATAAAAGATGACCCGAACTTTTGCAGTAACGACAAAAAAGAGGTTTTGGGCACTTATTCGCATAATGGTCCTTAGAACCACAATTGTAGCATTACCCACGACTAGAGGTAGAAGTCTTTGCTACCGAAGTTGCTTGCTTCCCTTTCTTGTTGGGATTAGGCTTGAATTTAAAAGGCCTCTTCTTATTGATGTTTTGTTTGACTTCAACATCACTTTCTTTATCGGCCTCTTCGAGTCGAAGAGCGATATCAACAAGCTGATCAAAAGAAACCTCTAATTTTAGAAGTAATGGTTTTTTAAGGTTCTTATTCAACCCATAAACAAATCTCTGATTTTTCTTCAATGGGGTATTAATATACTCGACCACATATTTAGATAGAGATTCGAAAGATGCGACGTAGTCGGTCATAGAGGATTCACCTTGAACAAGGTCAATAAAGCGTCGGGCTAAAGATACTTTTTCAGCTTTCGGCACAAATTTTAATTCGAACCTTTCCCGGAATTGCTCCCAAGTAAGATCCGCTTCACTAATTTCCGAGATCAAATGCTCGTACCAGTCTAATGCTCTTTCTTGGAGCATACTAGAAGCCACTTGGACTCGATGAAGATCAATAAGATTCACGCAAGAAAAGATGCGATCGCATGTTCGAAGCCAAGCCTGGACTTCTATAACGCTCTCGGAACCTTTAAATGGCTTTCCACCCAAGTTGGTGTAATCACTATACAAGCGTGCAAACCCAGATTTAGGATGAGTGGGCTCTGGAATGGGTCCGATAGCTTGAGCATTTTTCACAAGATCTAGAAGTTCCTGAGCAGACATAAATACTCCATCCCGAGGAGTAGCACTTGATTCACCGGCGCTGGGACGACCTGGTCTAACCATTTCTCTTCTCTAAGAAAGAAAGAAAGAAAGAAGAGAAAAAATGTTATTTTTAGAATGAATATCAAACAAACTTGATTGGTAAAACAAGGCATCTTAAAAAGAAATAGGATAGAACGGTACGAAGACTCGAATTAAATCCTATGGCATGATTCCTAAGAAAGACTTAGGACAGTGATCCTTGCTAGATTATTCTACATTGTTCCAAAGTTTGGCTCTAATACCAAGCTGTGACGCCCCACCTCTATGCTCACACTAGCCAAGGACACTACGGGGTAATGCCGTCGACTAGCGCGAAGAATAAGGCTGTTAAGGAGCGACCATCTGTGTAATTGCTTTATGCGAGTACTGATATGTCAGATGATATAACTTACATTTCATTTCAAGAGGAAATCCGATATATCAAATACAAACTCAAAGCTACCACACAATAGCTATGAGGCCTTCGGAAACAGATATAGAAATAAACATAACACAAATCAGTCACATACATTCATATCACAAAGGCGGAATCAGATATGAATATATCACATAAAAGTGTACATCAAAGTAGTGGTAAAACTAGATCCACTACATCACAAAAGAATAAGTACAAGTGCTGGACAAAAGAATAATTATACATCAAGGAGTCTATATCTCGAATGTATAAAACTAAAACTACTATGCTAAGTAGCTAGCCAAAGGTCAGATAATAGTCCCAGATGAGGAGTCAAGCAGAAGCACCTGTAACATCTCGGTCTGACCCGAGTATTATTTAATAAGAAAATAATAAACCGATCAGTCTAGCTATAAATATCAGATAAAATGAGATAGGGTAAGAGATATAACAAAGACGTATGATAGCCTTAATGCCATACTGCGACAAGTATACATTTAATAATAACAAAGTCATACAATATCTCAAGAATCTCAAAGCACCAAAAAGAATGTCATATTCTTTATTTTATTCACCAAACCCAAAATACTGACAAACATAACATTGCCAGTCACAAAAGGAGGTGAAACAGAAATTCTAGAAATCATCAATCAGAAATCCAGAAATCACAAAGGGGGAGGCCTATCACAAACGGGAGCATGAAAACTCACCAACACGTATATCACAAATGGAACGTTATTCCATGGTCGCTAACCATAATTTCGGAGCAACGATGCAGTACAATAACAGTACGTCCGATGAACCAAAAAGCCGGGACATCGATGTAGTACAATAACGGTACATCCGATGAACCCGAACACCATAAAAGAACATGGGTCTCTAGCCCATAAAAGAATGAGACGAAACTCAATAAAACGGGGTACAGTCCCCCACATGGACAAAGAGACATCGCACATTGCTAGTCTAAACCACAAAATGATCACCATTGATCAATAAGAAGTGTGAATCACACTAAGCAAGTAAATATAAGAGTTTAGCTTCATGTCCCATTACCACTGGCTTAACTTAAATATTTACGAACAAATTGTAGATTTCCACTCGAAAATTGTCACAAGAGTTCAATCGAACAAGTCCAAGAATTAACCGATGAAGTAAACGCAAGCGTTTCATACCACTTGTTTTCCTAAACCGTTTAATTAGATTTCTCATACGAATGAGTTAAAGGTTTGTATATACTAATAGGTTGGAAAACAGTTTTAATAAACGAGCTTTGTATTAAGATAGTGTTGAAATTGTTTTGATGAAAGAGTTTTGATATTTACTACTAGTATAGAAACCTTTGTATTCTAAAGTGACAAGTCACAAAAATGATTGTAGAAACAATCAATCACCAAAAAATCACATAAGAAGACATGAATCAAATCCATAGAAATCGATGTCGAATCCATCAAAATGGATATACCCAAAAATCCCGAAATAGAAGTCATCAAAGTCGATAATAAATTATAACAACAAATCGTATAATACGAATCGATTAACATTGGAATCTCAAGCAAAATAGGCAAATGGGGCTGAAGCAAGCAGGCCAGTCGACTGAACCAGGTGGTCAGTCAGCTGACCCAAGCCCGGAAACTTTCGGTTTCCAAGTCAGTCGACTGACCCAGGTGGTCAGTCGACTCATACGGGGACAGAAATCTTCTATCCCCAGGTTTAGTCGACTGAACACAGAGGTCAGTCGACTGATACAAGGACAGAATGTTTTCTTCACCTGGTTCAGTCGACTGACCTACTGGTTCAGTCGACTGAACCTGCTACCAGAGCAGAATCAGCCTAGCCCCCTTGTGGGGGCAAAACCAATAACACGGAATGGAAGCGAACGTGCGAGCAACAACGACTAGGGATTTACGTTCAACGACAACCCAGCCTTGTATGGCCCTCCGAAACACCTCACTAACGTGTTCAAACATCAAAGATTGGATTTTCAAAGGTTTGACCTCAAAACACCAAAAATTGGACCAATTCAATTCAAATCAAAAGCCAACGAACATAAATAAGTGTTAGGAATTCATACCTAACAACAATGATATCTATAGAAGTAGATGTGAGTTCAAAAACTCACCTTTAAACCCAAAAACGATGAAGGAGAAGCTTGAAAGCAAAGGAAGATCAACTACTCTTCAACTTCAACTCTAGAAACTCCAATCTAAGTCTAAAAGCAATAATTTCCCAAATTAGGTTATAGGAAATTTCTGAAATTGGAGAGAGATTGAGATGGAGAAGAAGAAGGAGATGCTTACCAAAGCGTCTCTTTGATTTTGGAGCTAGAACTTGAATTTGCAAAGAAACTAGGGCTTAGGATTTTATAATCTCTTTTCTCTTCCCCCATTTTTTCTAAAGCTTGAAGTGTTAGGAAATATTAGAATGAATGAAGAGGAGAGGGGGTGGAGTTAGGATGTAAGGTGAGTTGGGTCAGTGGGCTGAAACCCAAACCCAAGCCCAAAGCCCTAAGTGAAAATGTCAAAATTCTACTCAACTCCAAACATATCGATGTTTATACTCAAAAATGTTGTAAACGCCATTTTGGACTCAATGGAGGTGGTCTCGAGTCCCAATTCGACTGTTTACAAAGAGTAGCATTTCGGACTTAAATCCGACTAACGATGCTATATTTAAATAAAACATTCAAATATACAAATCGTAAAATATGCGGGTTGTTACATTGGGTAGAGAGGAGATTGCACAGATTGACAGTAAAGTTGAATGTAACACAGTACAATAGTGTGTTTGGCAATGTAACAGTAATTGTAAAACATAAATTGTAAATGAAAATAAGAATGGATTTTTTTTAAATTATGTATGTTTTTTTATATGAAAATGCAAATGAAAATGGAAACTAGACAAACAAGTACACAAATGAAATGCAAGCAAAAATCACACACAAACATACAATAATTTTTTTTAAGGCAAACACACACAAAATAAAAACACACAAAAATTAAACGAAAAATAATTCGAAGAATAGAAAATAAAAATCAAAACAATTCCCCGGCAACGGCACCAAAAACTTGTTAATCAACGGAAATTCTATCGGTTTAGAAAACCGTCGAATGAATTTAAATTAAAAATATAACCGCAAGCGCACGGTACACTTGTAGTACGTGGCGAATACGGGTCGATCCGCAAGGAATTGATGATTTTAAAAGTTTGTTCAATCAAATTAAACCAAAGTCGAGTGAAAGTTAAGCTAGAGAATTAGAGAATTAACTAACTAACTAAAAGAAAAGAAATGCAAATGTAAGAGTTAAATGACAATTTAGAGAATAAATCCACTCTCTAGATCATGTAGTTCAACACGTATGAAACCATGATCTCTCTTTTATGGTCATTAGTGCTTTAATTGATGTGTTTATCATAAGTATGGCATATTTGTGCTATTGATTAACCAACATAAGCCATCAAACTATAACACACCCCTTAAACCACTTACTAACTTTAATGAAACTTGACAATGAAAATGAAAATGAAATCTATTTTAAGTATGGCCTATTAACTATTGATTAGAAATATAGACCATCAAATTTTAATTTCAAATCACTTTCTTTTGCCATAATCATATTTTGATGAAGATGCATTTGTGTTAGTGATTGTTTAAGCATAGCTTATTTGGTGTCAACAATATAGGCTATCAAATTCAAAGCAAGAACAACAAATAAAACACTTCATTGATCATCATTAAGCATAAAAAGAGAGCATGAATTAACAAATAGTTGAAGCTACATAATTAGAGAGCTTCATTACCCCTAAATTGAAGGGGTTTAGCCTCTCATATTTGTCATTTGATTAACAAATGTAGCTAGCAATATGAAAGCAAAAAGAAAGGAAAGTGAAAGCTAATGGAAAAGAGAAGCTAATGAACAAGAATTAAAACTATTCTACTTGCATAAAGTAAAAGAAATCTACACTACAACATGAAATGAAATAAACAAGAAAAGGAGAAAATCATGTATTAAATTGCATAAAAAAGAAAAATTACATGAAGATGAAAATGGCTAAGTAGCCATGAAAAGAGAAAGAGAAGAGCTTGTTTATTTGTGAGCCTAGACTAAACTAAGAGAGACTAAGGGAAGAGAGCCTAAAAGAGAGACTAAGAAGAAGAGGGTTACATGAAACATAAGGGGTCTTTATACATGTATGAAACCCTAATTCATATTTTTGGGGAATGCCCAAAATACCCTTGAGAAAGTGTGGAGGCCAAGTAATCATTAGTTTCTACTAATCATCATTTAAGTGTACATGAAGCCATTAATTCCATAAGCATGTGCATTAGCCTCTAATTTGTATATTAAGGTAGGTGGGTAGGTGGGGTCCTCCATTATCATGCCTTTGAATTATTTCCATCTTCATTTCTTTATCTTCACTCTTGTGCATGCATACATCTTCATGAACCCACTTGTATATGAAGCCAAATTCCTATAAAATAATATAGAAATTTCTAATTAAATTTTCTCAAATTAATATATGCACAAAAATGACCATTTTGCCCTTGGATGAAGATGAATATGTGACGATTTGAAAATAATATGAATTTTGGTTTAAACAAGTTAAAATACCCGATATGATCATTTATTTAATTTAAATAGATTAAATATGGTGGTAAAATATGCACATTTACGTGCACATCAATAATGCTATAGTAACGTACTTATATTTGATATATAGATATATATATATATATATATGTATATATGTATATATATATAAGTACATACTCCTCTCTCTCTCTCTCTTGGACCATTCTTTTGTATCTTACTAAGGCTCGTATGCAGATTTACGAAAAAGAAGATATGGATGTAGGAAACGGAAGAGGAAATCTCGGTGGAGGAAGCACCACAACCAATGGAAATGCTTGACCTAATACCAGGAGGAACCAAGGTCGACAGGCTAATGCTAATCAAAATGCTGATGCCAATGTGGGTGCTGGAAATCCACCAGTAGATATAGGGGTGATGTATCAGTTCTTCGTCAATACGATGCAAACAGGAGCTGCTGCTGGAGTTGCTGGAAATGTTGGAGGAGCTAATCCTGTAGCTCCAGTTGGGAATAACTATGCTAAGTTGAGTGTAGATTACACCAATCTTGGTGGAAAACCGTTTATAGGAACGGAGGATGCCATAGAAGTAGAGAATTGTCTGTTGCATCGTGAGCGTATCTTTGTTAATCTAGGTTTAGATGATGAGAAGAAGAGAAGATTAGCCTCTAGACAGTTGCAGGGGTCAGCACTTCATTGGTGGAACAATGTTACTACCGGAGTTCTGGAGGAAGAGTTGACATGGGCTGAATTCAGAAGGAGATTTGAACAATGGTTTTTATCTAAAGTTGCTAAGTCGGTGTTGATAAGAAAATTTATGGATCTAGTTCAGGGAGACATGTCGGTTATCGAGTATGCCACTAGATTTGATGAGCTGTCTCGATATGGGTATGCTATTGTTGACACTAACATAAGAAGGAATGAGAGGTACATTCGGGGTTGAGACCCGAGCTTGCTATGGAAACCATGACACATATCCGTGATCCTTGTAATGTGGTTGTGGAGATGGCAATTCGCCATGAGGAAATGCTTGCTATTTGTGCTAGAGAGAAGCCGGTTGAAACCCAGGGTTCTTAGGGAAAGAAGAGGAAGTTCTTTAAGAAGAAGGGAGTCCAGAAGGGAGATGCTGCCAAGAAGGAAAAGGCTGATTTAGTTTGCTACAAGTGATAAGAAGGGTCATTATGCAAATGAGTGCCAGTCAAGCAAGGGGAAGAAGGCTGCAGACAAGAAGAGTGTGAAGTGCTTCAACTGTGACCAAGTTGGTTATTATAAGAACCAGTGTCTAGAGCTAGTCAGGGCGGACAAGGGAAAGGTCTTTGTTGTTGGATCATCGGCTTAGCCAACTGCAGCTGATAAAGGAAAGACTATAATGGAAGGTATGTTTTTGATTCAAAGTATGCCAGTTAGGATACTATTTGATACCGGTGCATTTATATCCCAGTGTTTGGTTGATAGGTTATGCTTAGAACCTACATACCTTGTTACTTCCTTAAGGGTTGCAAAACCAATAGGAGGGTATGCAACTCTGGAGATGAGATGCGACCAGTTAGAACTTGATTTATTAGGTCATATGGTTGCATGCAGTTTGTATGTTTTCGATTTCAGAATCATTTTGGGTATGGATTGGTTGAGGAGGTATGAGGCTAGGATATTTTTCCAGGATGGGGAGATATCAGTAAGACACCCTGATAGTCATAACCGAATTATATTCTAAGTGGAGAATTCTGACCGGAGTAGTTGTGCTTTGTTAAGTGCAATGGAAGTGGGAGAAGAGCTAAGTCAGGTTCGAGTAGCAAGAGAGTTTGCAGATGTCTTTGAGCCAGTCACAGGACTACCACCGAAATGAGTTGTTGAGTTTTGGATAGATCTTGTGCCAGGAGATGAACCTGTAAGTCAACCACCTAGTAGGATGACACGTACTGAGATGAAGGAGTTGAAGGTGCAGCTTGTGAATCTAGAAGGAAGGAATTTTATTAGACCAAGAAGTTCGCCTTGGAGAGCGACCGCGGTGTTCGTAAAGAAACTGGATGGGTCGTTAAGGATGTGTATCGACTATCATAAGATGAACGAGAGGACGATAAGAATAAGTATGCTTTGCCGAGAATTGATGATCTATTTGATCAGTTGAGTGGAGCCAGAATGTTTTCCCAGTTGGATTTGGCGACAAGCTTCCATTAGTTAGGAGTGGCATAGGATAACATTCTTTGACAACATTCCGAACTAGATATGGTTCGTATGAGTGGTTAGTAATGACATTCGGGTTGACAAATGCGCATGCTTTCTTCGTGGATTTGATGAACCGAGTCTTCCGTTCGTATTTGGACAAGTTTGTGCTAGTGTTTATAGATGACATTTTGGTATACTCTAAGGATGAAAGAGAGCATGAAGATCATCTTAGAGTTGTGCTTGAAACGCTGAGGCGGAATCAGCTAAAGGCAAAGTTTTCCAAGTGTCATTTTTGGAAGAAAGATGTTAAGTTTCTTGGTCACGTGGTTTTAGAGAAAGGGTTGTCAGTCGATCCAGAAAAGATCGAAGCTGTTAATAATTGGAAGAGAACAGAGACGGTGATTGAGATTAGAAGTTTTCTTAGACTTGCTGGCTATTACCGGAGATTTGTTAAGGGTTTCTCACAGATAGCAGCACCTTTGACTAAATTTACCAAGAAGAAGGTGATGTTTGTTTGGTCCGACAAATGTGAGGAAGCATTCCTTAAGTTAAAGCATTTGTGATCAATGCACCAGTGTTAGTAGTTCCAGACGGAAACCAAGGGTTAGTGGTGTATACTAATGCATGTAGAACTGGATTGGGAGCTGTGTTGATGTAGAATGATAAAGTGATTGCCTACGCTTCACGATAGCTTAGACTGCATGAAGCGAGGTATCCTACTCATGATTTGGCGTTGGCTACCGTCACTACACCAAACAGTCCATTTTGTAACACTTTTCCACTTTAAATTTCTAACGGTTATAACCGTTACCAATTTATTACGGTTATATCCTTTACAGCCATTTATAACGGTTATTACCGTGACTACATTTGGTGATTTCGTAATAAATTTAAAGTGATTAGGATAAATTTGTAATTTACGTACTTTTGCACTTAAAACATCTATCACAGTTCTTTCATTCCTCGTTTTACTTTTAATGTCTCTTTCTCCATCAAGCTAAGGTTTCACCGCTCGCAATCAATATCGGGGTTTCATTCACGTCAATCAATATCATGGTGCCGTTCTCCCCCTCGATCAATATCAGGGTTTTGGTATTCGCCTCAATCAATATTAGGGTGCCGTTCTCTGCCTCAATCAATATCAGGATGCATTCAACTGTCTCACTGATTCTACCTCCGATGATCCTTCTCTCCATATTTTCGACCGCGTAAGATCCATTAAGTCCCCAAAATCTGTTCTCCGAGCCCAATCATCGCTTACTTCCACATGAGTAATTATCTAACATTTTTGCTCTAATTTCTTTGCGTTTTCCACTTTTATGAGTCTTTTAACATAGATCTATTGCAGAACAGTGAAAAAGTGTCGTCAGATTGACGATCGAGATGGTAACCGCTTGACCGAGAGCAGATTTAGGAGGAAATTCAATATATCTGAGGATGGAGAGATCGGCAAAGATGCTAGTGGTGGAAATTCACGACGTGCAGTCAATGGAGGACCTAAACGAAGTTTTTTAAACAATACTAATAGTAGATTTATGTGCGGACTTGGCATAGAGTTTGTTAATCAGGAATCTGAGGATTCTATTGCGATGGTTTGCTGCAAGCATCGGCATTATGATCATCGTGGTTTAGTTGGATGCGGGTGATTTTTATATTATTATTATTTATTTAGGAATTAATTTTTGATTTCTTTTGTGCTGATGTGATATTTTCTGCTGGTTCTTTTGTAGTCTGGCTAAGAAAAAGGCGACCAGGGAAATGGGGATGGATTGATTTAGACTTTTTGGATCTTGGAGAGTGAGTTTTGTTATTAAGTACAATGCATCATACATGATTGATTGAATCAGTTTTTTTGTTTTGATTTGGTAATTGCAGTAAAGGCCTCTATGAGGCTCTTGATTGTTTGCCCCAGAAGAAGGTGATCAGGAGTTTGACTGTAGAAAATGAATCTGATAATAAGGTACATACTATTATATATTCTTTTAGTTCAAAATGGATTATGTCTAATATAATCTTATTTTAGTTCCTAATGTCAAATTGTTGTTAATATCTCAAATATATGCACCATTGTTACATTTTTTATTTTAAAAAAGGTCTGCCACTTTTGTTAAAAAAGGGTATTACTGCTTTTTATCCATCTTTGATCGAGAACCATTTCCCAAAATTTCTGCTATGCTACATGTTATGCTATGCTACTTGTTTTATAAGGATAAATCTTTTCTAATGTGTATCAGATACATATTGATTATTTTTGTATCTGTTATGATTTTATCATCTGGTATGTATTGTATATAAAGGTATATCTAAAACTAAGAGAAAGGGACAAGTAGGTTGCAATTTCATCTATTCTACAGTTGTACATATGCATTGGTTAAAAGGTATAAATACTACAAAAAAACATAATTGCTTTATTTTATTCTGCAACTGATTTGGTGTTACTTAGTAAATCAATATTGATTGTATTTTTCAAACTAACCGATGCATTCGTTTGTCAATGACGAAGCTGTTGCTCCATTTGTAGAAGCATCAGGAAGGTCATTAAGTGTCCCGTCACTTAACAAATTCAAAAGGTATCCTTGTTTTTTTTCCTTTTTGGTAAACATGATGCATCTTACTTTTTTTTCTTTCCCCTTTTTCTCATAGGAAACCAACTTATTGAGCTTGTATTTACAAGACATTGTTTATAAGTGCGAACTTATACTAGTTATAGTCATGCCTTTTATTAGAGGAATTTACCTTTTTACAATTAAAATCTCCTGCTACGTTGAAGTTACTTGTTATCTGTTACTTATATTTTTGGAATATATAATAAATCAGTCAATAGATTCTAATTTACACATGATATATAGTTTTAGGCAAAGCTATTGCCATATTATTAAGCCAACAAACATACCATATATATTCAAAGATGAAATGAAATTCAGTAAAATATACAGATTATTTCAGGCAGCATTTTAACAGAAATTTTTACTAACGATGAACTGTTAATTGGATTTACGCTATGGTGCATACATATATGGTTCTTTTTTTTAATACGTATAAACAACGTGCATCTTCTGATCATTAAGAAAATCCATATATATCTTATGTACTGGAAGTATGTGTTCCGCATTATTTTTGTTGTTTCATGATTTAATCAAATTTTGCTAGTTTGGGTCTATTTTGAAATGTAGGAGGAGAGAGAGCACTGATGTTGAGGATATTTCCCTTGCACATATTTTTGGAATGGACACATTAGCTAGGGGACTTCGCAATGCTGCCAAGCTTATCGAGGTAATTTCAGGGCCAATTCTCTGTGAACAATACTTAAGACTATATCGAATTAAATAAGTATTATAATGATGTGTGGAATTATTTTTTTCTAGGATGGTTCATTGGAGGAGCTTGTCCGCAAGCCCTATGAGAGCTTTGACTCAGAGGTTGGAGCTATGATTGAGGTAATTCATTTTTCAACCATTTTCTGATACACTTATAAATATATAATATCAGAAAATGAATAGAAAAAACTAAAAATGGATATTAAATTGGGGTATGGTATGTACTCACCTTCGCATCCATGATCCAAGCAAAATTAAGAAAGAGTGAAGTATCTGATCTTATATCAAGGTTAGTTTATTATGTTAAAGAAACTTTTGGAATGAGAACAAACTTATATAATAAAATGAATGAATGTTGAGATGAAATCAAGGATCATATAAAGAAATTTTGAAAATTAAAACAAACAATCAATCCATGATTCAGTATTCCATAATCAAGAATCAGAATTGAGCATTTAAAACAAAAAAGTTTAATGCTTATCTCAACAAAAACAGATTAGGTTTATGGCTATAACATTTTTAGTTATATTTATTAGTATGGGGTATGTATATGGATTGTTTGGTTATTTTATAAAACAATATTATTGATTACAACTGAATGTTATACGCGTAGGCTGAATGTTTTGTTTCGATGGTTTAGATTTATAAAAATGGTTATATTTATACTTAAAACGTATAGGTTTCTTATCACGCTGGTCTCTTGGAGTGCAAAAGGTTTGTCATATGGTATATAAATTAATTTATTAAGGTTTGTATAAATACCTTTACCCCTTCTTTTAGTTAGCCAAAAATTGTTGTTTCAGGCCAAAAAATACACACATCGGAAAGAATAATCCAGGTAGCAAAATCCATCTTCATATTACAAATTGTTTATTCCAGGATTTCTTCCTGCTTATTGTCCCGATTGAACAAAGTTAAAGTTGTCGTTTGATGAAAATTCAGTGTTTGATGTCTGGTTTTCGTAGTTCGTGGCCCTTTTTTGTGGACTATTTTTTCCCTCCTCAAATTGCAACATCGATGCAAATTTTAGTCAATTGAATTGGTTAAAATCACTTAGAAGGTAAAAAAATACTTTTCAGATAATGGGTTCTAGTGTATATTAGATATTTTGTTTACAATGTTACCTATAGTTTGTTTTTCGTTGGGTATTAGTGTTTGGTTTACAAGTGGATTAAGCATGCGTTTATGCCAGAAAAAACTCACTAAGCCATATTTTTAAGCAAATGACAATCGTTTGGATTAGTGAAAAGAAAAGGGTGGGTTTGGTTTCTGAATTGAATTGCATCTAATTATTCATATTTTGTTTCCAGTTTAGAAACTAGGGTTTTTATTTTAGGCTTCATTCCCTTCTTCTGTAAGTGGTAAATCTGTCATTTATATCATTCATTTATTTATTCTTGAAAATCATGGTCATTTAAATTCGAAATAATATTATGGATGAATCTCAGTACTTATTTTCTTATCAGTCGTGTATATTGTATACAATAGATAGTGATGGAAAGAACTCAAACCAATAACTCTGAAAGAAAAACTTCTAGTCTTAAAAGATTAGGAAGGTTCTTAGCAGCATTTAAACAAAAGCACACCATTAAAGCGTCAAATGCAAAGAAATCAACCAAGAAGATGAAAGAAAAAGAAGAGAAGAAGACAACTGGATTTGATTGCAACATTTGCTTGGATGTGACTAAAGAAGCAGTGGTGACTTGCTGTGGCCAGTTATACTACTGGCCATGTCTATTTTAGTGGTTGCAGACGCCTTCAAATGAATGCGCTGTATGTAAAGGAAGTATTAATGAATCAAGTGTAGTTCCTATATATGGTGGAGGGACTTCGGGTTCTAATTAAAAAGATGAAATAAATTAATTGGGGTATGATATGTACTATTTCGTATGTTTGATGTTTTTTTATAATTTGATGATATGTTAGTTTTGTGTTTTCTATTGTTATAAATTCGTATAGATATAATTGAATGAAATACTATTAGATGCTGAATAAGATATGGTTCAGCTATACCAAATTTGCAACACTTATAAGTGTTGGTAATTTTTCTATTTACCTATGTATGCGAGGAATTCCCAACGGTTATAATTGTTGGAAATTAAAAAATTTCCAATGGTTATAATCGTTGGGAATATGAAAATAGTCGTAGGTTATAACCGTAATTTCCAATGGTTATAACCGTTGGAAAAGAAAAAATTTCCTACGGTTATAACCGTTGGAAAATGAAAAAATTCCCAACGGTTATAACCGTTACAAAATATGTAAAAAAAAATATAACGTACCTGCTACCAACGGTTATAACCGTTGGGAATTTGATTACCAACGGTTATAACCGTTACAAAATGACAATTATGGTGTTGTGGGTGATATTCACATTGAAGATTTGGAGACATTATCTCTTAGGGGAGAGATTTGAGCTATACACAGATCATAAAGCTTTAAGATACATATTCTCTCAGAGGGAGTTGAATATGAGACAGTAGATGTGGTTGGAGTTTTTGGCTGCTTATGATTTTGGTATAGAATATACACCAGGGAAAGGTAATAAAGTAGCGGATACTCTTAGCAGAAGACATCAGAATGTGGTGTTGGCTATGTTGACAGAATGGAAGGATCTAGAAGCTTTGGCCAGTCGTGGTGTGCAGTTAAGATCGACTGCTAGTTCTAGTCAGAGTACTGCCATGTTGTCCTGTTTAGAAGTTCGACCAGTGTTGATTGAGAGAATTGCTTTTAAGCAGAAGGAGGATCCACTATTAGCTGAGAAAATCAGAAGGCCTGAGGTTGAAACTGAGATCGATGATCTGAAAGATTTTTGTCTTGACCGGAGAGGATGGATGAGAAAGAAGGGACGATTATGTGTTCCAAATATTGAGAACTTGTGAAAAGAAGTT
The DNA here is from genome assembly GCA_030737815.1 of Allium fistulosum. Classification (NCBI taxonomy): domain Eukaryota; kingdom Viridiplantae; phylum Streptophyta; class Magnoliopsida; order Asparagales; family Amaryllidaceae; genus Allium; species Allium fistulosum. The sequence goes on along the minus strand of CM060907.1, from coordinate 634,192,341 downwards.
CTTGGAGAATGTCGCCGATCCAAGTTTACGATTCATCCTGAAGGGACCAAGATGCATCATGATATGAAGAGGAGCTTCTATTGGAAAGGTATGAAGAGGGATGTAGGCTTGTGGGTTAGGCAGTGTGCAAACTGTCAACAAGTGAAAGCCGAACATCAAAAGCCGAGTGGGTCGCTTCAGCCTTTAGAGATTCCAGTTTCGAAATGGGATTCGATATCCATGGATTTTATAGACGGGTTGCCAAGGTCAAATAGAGGAAAAGAAAGTATATGGGTTATTGTGAACAGGTTGACGATGAGTACCCATTTCATTCCAGTAAAGTCAACAACGATGGCACCTGTTTTGGCGAAGCTGTTCATAAAGAACATAGTTAGACTACATGGATTTCCTAGTAGCATAGTCGGTGATAGATATGCTTTATTCACTAGCGAATTCTGGAAGAGTCTACAGGATGTGTTAGGCACTAACCTCAAGATGAGTACTACATATCACCCTCAAACAGATAGACAGACACAGAGAGTCAATAAGGTACTCGAGGATTTGTTGAGAGCTTGTGTGTTGGACTTTGGTGGATCTTGGGAATATCACCTACATTTAGTTGAGTTTTCCTATAATAATAGTTATCAGACTAGTAAAGGAATGGCGCCCTTTGAAGCTTTGTATGGAAGGCCATGCAAATCATTAGCATGTTGGTTAAAGACTGGAGACAGATTGGTCTTAGGTCTAAATTTGGTTAGGGAGGTGGAAGAGAAGATTGAGTTGATCCGAGAAAGGATGAAGGAAACTCAATCCAGGCAGAAGAGTTATGCAGATAAAGACGTATGGACCTAGAGTTCTCAGTTGGAGATAGGTTTTTTATTAAGGTATCACCAATGAAGGGTGTGGTACGGTTCGGGAAGTCAGGGAAACTAGCACCGAGGTATCTTGGTTTATTCCAGATTATAAAGTGGATTGGAAAGCTCGCATACAAAGTAGAGTTGCCGAGCAGTATGGTAGGTGTCCATAATGTATTTCATGTATCTTATCTTCGCAAGTATGTGCATGATCCAAAGACTACTATTCCTCCGACAGAGTTGGAAGATCTGGTAGTAGAGCCTAATTTGACTTTTTTTAGACAACCAGTTCCGGTTGTAGTGAGAGATGAGAAAAGATTGAGGAAAAAGACAGTCAAGTTGGTGAAAGTTCAGTGGAGCGACAACAAAAATAATAGAAGGACTGTACTTGGAAGACAGATGACAGGATTCGAGATACTTATCCTGATCTGCTTTGAGGGTATGTCTATATTAGATTATATAGATAATTCCTAGTCAGGTAGACTAGTATGGTTGTTAGGAGTTGTTACAGATGATTGCTATGTTTAGTATTTAGTCCTTACTGAATTCGAGGAAGAAATTCTTTAAGGAGGGGAGCCTGTAACACCCTTAATTTTTTATAACATTATTCAGGAGATTTAATTAGATAAATAAAATAGAATAATGTAAAAGTTAAGAGATAAGAGGTTTGAGATTTGAATAAATATTTAATTAAATGGGTTTAAGAATGGGTTATAAGTTAATTAATTTACATGGGGTATATTCAGAATTTGCCGCACATAACCCTTACCCTTATATATTCTCGTTTCTTACCATTTCATTCACATTCACGTCATTTTGAAAACAAAAACGTAAGAAGAGGAGCCGGCCATAATCAAAGAGAAGAGAAACCAAAGTAAAGTTAGGGATTCAAGCTTAGGGGAAATTAATCTCAATCCAATCTCCTTATCAAGGTGAAACTCTACATCATATGTTTATGGATTTAAGGTTAAATTCGTTTTTATGATGAATTGGATGATGATATACTTGAATTATTATTTGTTTAATTTAAACACGATTGTTTAAATAGGAATATACACGATTTTAGAGCAAAACCGATTTATGTTGATGTTTAAAAGCCATGGAAATTTTTTATGTTGTGTAAAATATAATTTTGGGGTTGGGTTATAATTTTGATAATTTTCCAAGCTATGGAAAGATTACTATGAATTTTCGAAGGAAAATATGGTTAATTGGGTTATAAATTTATTTCGAAAACTAATTTGAGAATTTGGGTCTGAAATCTTGATATGTTAGATAACATGATTAAAGTGAATTTCTTGAATTTTTGGGGATTTTTCCTAAGTGATTTGTTATGCAAATTAAATTATTTTAGAAGAGGGACTTCTTTGCAATATTGGTTTTGCTTAATGGAAGGGCTTATTCGTTAACTTAACAATGGTTTAGATCTGAAATTGGCGGTAGTTATATTAGTAAAGAATTTGAAAAGTTAAGGCAACCAATCTTGTGTCTACATGTGGTAGGTTAGTTAGAAAGTGTTTGCTTTAATTAGTATCACATCAGGTTTACCCAGAAAAGTTGGTTCCGCCTTCTTTAAAAGTACCTTTCGACTCAGAGCTTCCGCCTTCAATCAAGTCAAAACCCACTAAGCCGAAACCAATACACAAGGTATCATTTAGATGGTACGTATTTGATTGAAAAAGGGTGGAAGGCTTGGTGTCGAAAGCATGGCTTCCGATGGGGTCGATACCTTCGTTTGTTTTAAAGAGAAGCGTCTGCCTTTGTTTAAGGGTCGAAGCATATGTTTTCAAAAGAGGTTTTCCAAATGCTTTCGAAGGGGTTGCCATCAACTTATGTTTTCTTTCGAATGGGTTCCTTTACTTATAAAACAATACTTTCAAAAGAAAGGGTTCCGACCTACTCGAAGCTCTGTTGTCGTTCTTCAGTCTTTCGAGTGTATTGAAATCATCAATGCTTTCGAAAGGTAGTGCTTATTTTTAAAGATGTTTTAAACCACTTCCTAAATGCTTTCGAAAGGGTCTAAGGGGTCCAAGGGTTTCGAAGGCAATGGCTTCGAAAGGGGTTTTGATGTTATACTTCAATGCTTTGTTTAAATGATTTAAAGCTTTTGAAAGGGATTGTACGGACGCCGTCAAGTTTTCCCCAATATTTTTACAGGGTGAAGGATGGTTTCGAAAGAGATACTTTCGTTTTTATTCACTTTGACCCAAATAATATTTTAAATATAAACCCAACGGTTTCGAAAGTGGGACTTTCAATGATTTCGGAAGGGTTACTTCCAATGGTTTCGGAAGGGGTACTTTCAATGGTTTCGAAGCTATGCTTCTAAGTGTTATTAAGTAATACTTTATTACATTCGAAAGGTTTCGAAAGAGATGATTTACAGTGTTTCGAAAGGCAGGGGTCTAATGTTTTGAAAAGAGATTTATATGCTTTTGAAGGAGGTTATCCTGTGAAGTCAAAAGCAAGGTTTTGAAGGTTTCGACAGCCTTAGTTTTCAAAGCTAATAACCCAATCTCATTTTCGAAAGAAAACCATGGCATAAATATATAAAGTGTTTTGGAAAGCAATTTTTGAAGAAGTTTCTTTGATTAAAAGGTTAAAGGAATTAACCAAGTTATTATGTATTCTTCTTCATATATGTGTATATATTAACATTGTAATGGACCCATAACTGAATTTTGTGGAAGGGCGGAATAACTAGCTAGGTTGACCCAGTAGTTAATATAAATTATGTTAACTCTTGAATGAGTATAATTGCATCCAGGAGGTCAGAAAGACCAGAATATAGGATGCTAAAATAATAAAGAAAGATATTGGCAGGGGCCAATAGGTTCTTAGTAAGCCCATGAAAACTATGTATAGGGAAATATATTGGCAGGGGCCAATAGGTTCATAGTTAGCCCATGAAAACTATGTATAAATGAACATGTTAGAAAGACAAGTTCATAGTAAGCCTGTGAAAACTAGGATAAGATGAAAAGATATTGGAGTTACTAGTAGGTTCCTAGTCAACCCATGAAAACTAGGATAATGGTAAATATATTGGAGTCACCAATAGGTTCATAGTGATCCCATGAAAACTATGTAATTGGACGGGGAGCCCTTAAACATTTTACCATTTATTAGTCAGCCCATGAAAACTATTAGGTTAATAGTAATTCTGAAAACTATAATTGAGACAGATAGTCAAAATGAATAGGGATGGGTAATCCAGAATTGATTCATTTGTTTTGCATATCATCATATTATATTATTTTAAATTGTTTTAACCATTGTGGATGCAGGAGCACAGTATATGGTTTTAAAAAGGTTTTAGGATACTAGTGAGAGGAAAACCCGTTCTGCTAAGCGGCGTGGTCTCACTAGATATCTAAATGATTTTAGATGGTAGATTATTTGTGACGACTTGGATTTTTCGTGTTCGAAAATCGACATCCGTACTTCACATTGTACTAGAATGCCGCAGATTCGACCGTTCAAATCCGATTCGCCGGAGCTTATAACAACATTAAGTATAACAACACAGCGGAAGAAAAAGAATATATCAATATATAGAACATTGATACAATGACAGATGCAAAATCTGATACAATATGATACAACAGAATATCAATATACATCAGAGATATGATACAACAAATAGCAGCGGAAAGAAAGTAGATAACACCAGCAGCGGATAGAACGTCTCTAATAGAATGCTCCAAAATAAGCAACGTCAGTCCATGAACTCCAAGAACTGAACTAGCTCCAGATAATCTACTAAACCTGAATATCTGAAAACCTCAACTATAGACTGCCCAAGTGGAAAATGGTGGGCACCCAGAGTTTAGGAAGGGAACAATAAACTCCGGATCAGTCATGGGACTGGTGTGAGCAACAAAAACAGTTTATCTTTAAAACAAACACAAAAGAACTTTAAACATTGAAACCCGCAATGCATTTGGAAAATGAAACTACCATAAGACCTCCCGCCACACACACAATGCAAACGCAGAATTGGAGGAGATTTCTTCTTATGATAGTCAAACATGCTTACTACGCAAATCATTGGATTATTATTATTAGTGCATAGTGCAGAAAACATTTCGAAAGTATAATATTAATCTTAGCCAACATAGACATTCCGAACTATGCCTACTATAGCTACCATCTAAACAGTGGGGCGCCACCATAAGTAAATGGCAGGTTCTACAACTAAAACCGTACAAGTTCCGTATTGGAAAATGGATTTCCAACAAATGGTCAGGCTAAGGAACTTCCTTTCCTACTGCCACATGGGATCACCTCTGGCTGGACGTCCTGAGAGACAAACTGCTCTCTGCCAACACAAGGCCGGGTTACCCCTGTAACTAGGTAACTCACGAATATGCCATTCCCCGGTCCTTTGGGACCTTTATCCGAGCGCACGGTAACAACATCACACATAATAAATAAAGTGTGTCCACATGAGTAAGTATCTGGGCTCCATACCATGATACCACCCCTTTCCAGAAGGAAATGACATACCCTAAAGGGCGCGACCCCCATAACCTTGCTGCAACATTCCTTTTCGACCATTTCCGGGTTGTGAGGCCCTGACGAAGTCTCGTCCACAAAGCTATGCTTTTTCACAAAGCCGAGCTTTGATCACAAATGATCAATAAATAATCAACACATAGCAACACTCAGCATGCCACATTACCAAATTGGGAGTATATCGCTGATAATCTTCAACTACATAACCTCTGAGCTCATACGTCTCAGAGAAGGGTGTTAAGCTAAGAGAATAAATTCTTCGCCACCAACAGAAATGTATTTGAAAGAAATCTGCTTTATATCTCAAAGTGTAATGTCAGACATGTAACCATACAAGTCTGTTCCGGGTTCAAACAGAACCGAAGGCACTTCCGAAGAAGCCCTTGCAAATCTGGGTATTCACAATCCCGATCGGACTTCCCATCACTTAGGAAATCTTTGTACCGGAGCAACTCAGTGCAGAGACAATCGATAGGTTATCCCATCGTTTTCGCAAATACCCGGTCTTCAACACCAGTCTTCAAATGCTATCCATATACGACGAATCACTTATTCGGAACGGGTTATGTGACACAAAGGTCCTCTCCCGGCTGAACCGAATAATGAGCGCGATATTTTAAAAATATATGGATATTGGGATTTCGATTAAGTCACAACTTAAACCCAAAATTTCTTTTCAAATGGTTTAACAAATTACCATTTTCAAATCTTTAAACAAAAAGATTCATTTTAACAACCTTCAATGGTTTAAACAATTACCACACTTTAATCTTTTAAACAAAAGATTCATTCACTGATTTTCCAAATCAATTTCCATTTCAATTGATTAACTCGTTAAATCTTTAAATCAAAGATTTAACTTATAGCTTTCAAAACAATTTCATTTTGAATGGTTTAAACAAATCGCCATTTTAAATCTGTTAAAAATAAACAGATTCAATTCATAGCTTTCAAAAAGAATTCATTCATAACTTGGAAAAACATTCTTCAATTCAACTTGAAATTCCTTTACTTAAATTGGAATTTCATTTCTGATCCGAAAGCTTTTATCATTTGAAAACAAACAGTTTTCATTTTGGAAATCTGATTCATTTATACGAGTTAAAGTCTTTGGATTAAATTCAAATTCCCAAACCAATATTTTAAAATGGTTCAAATTCATATAAACACATTTATAACATCTTAACCATAATTTCCAATTATAGAGTTCAATTCCAAATTCAAATTGAATTATTTAAATTGAAACTTTACCAAGTTATTCAAAATAGCTTTTATCTTTGAAAACACCTTTTCAAAAGCTTTAACATTTAATCCAAATTCATTTCCAAAATCAATTGAAATTAAAATTTCAATTTCAAAAACATTAAATTTAAATTATCTGTGACTTAACCGATTTCCACGTGAAATCCATATTTGTGTGTGTATGGTGTAGTCCAGGGGTTTTACACAGTAGTGCAACATCATCAAATCATCACAGATCAAAATACAGAAATATAGTTGATAAGCGGTATAAACTATAACGCTTATCTTTTCATTCACCGATCACAGATCACAGATAATATATTACATTCATCCCAAATAAATAAACTACTGTACAGGTCACACACAAATCAGAATATATCACAAAGCATCACAGATCAAGGAATATCAAACAATTCAACCATCAAGTCCAAACATTCATAAGTAAGGTAAATTTATTTATCTAATTAAATTAAATCAGATTAGTCACTAATCCTGGTTAATTAACATTAACTAATTACAATTTTATTTTAATTAATTAACCTTTAATAATAAATTGATTTGCCTCAATTAATAAATAAATTAATTATCATTTAATTAATTATCCTTAATTACAATAATTAATTTATTAATCCTTAATTGATAATCATCCCTTAATCACTTTCAGTTATTAATTAACTTTTAATTAATCTAATTATTCTCAAATTGATTTCCTTAATTCATTTGTCACATTAATTAATTACCTTTAATTAATAAATCAACATTCAATTACATTAAATGTAATTATATCTCAATCACTTGATTAATTAACTTTAATTATTATTCATAAAAATTGATTAACCATTAATAATCCATTAATTAAATAAAAATCTATTCTATGGTTCTTAATTACATATTAATTACTTAATTCATTATTTAAACTTTAATTAATACATTCAAACTTATAATTACTAATTTAATTAATATAAATCATCAATTATCCATCCTATTTATCTTAATGGTTAATGAGTATAAATCCTTAATCTTCATTACTTAAAGTAAACTCATTTTTTATTATTGATTAAATTTTCACTTTCAATATTTTTGAAAACATTTATTTCAAAATTATAATTCAAATTGAATCCAATTTAAACCCTTGATTTAAACTTTGTTTAAATCATTTATTTACATTTCAAACTCCAATTAAAATTCAAATTTCAAAAAAACAACTTTTAAACAACTAAGCATTTTAAGGTTATTTAAAAAATTTAAATTTTAAATCATTATTTATTTCCAGCTAAGATTCAAATTTAACTTGAATCTATTTTAAAACTAGGTTTTAAAACTTGTTTAAACCTTAACTCTACATTCTTAAACTCAGATTTAAATTTTAGAAATCAGAACAGGTTTCTGTTTTTAAAAATCTGGAAAATCATCTACTCGAGCCACTACTATGTTTTCTTCGAGTCCAATGCTACAATACTTCGAGTAAACACTCGAGATAAACTCGCGTTCAACCCCGTTCCACCCAGTTTCACAAAATACCCAGTTTACTTCTTCTTCCCAAACAACGAAATCACCCTGACATACAAGTGCACCGTGCACGTGCACCTCCACCAGAGCCACCTCCGGCCAACGTTGACCACCCTCCCACATCGGCGATCTTCACTCAGACCCATTCCGATCATTAGACCGATGATCAAATCATCTAAACAAAATCGAGCATTCAAACTCGATACAAGTACCAGGAAACAAAACCTGGAAACGAGCAAGACCACTACAACCCAAACCTGGAAACGTCCTCGAACTCGCCGTCTCGACCACCTGAGTTCGTGCAACTCCGGCCACCACCTCGTCTACCACCCCGCTACCATCCCCCAACATCCGGTAGCACTCGATCCACTACAGAATTTCCAGTCACGCGATTTCAAACGCGACTCAAAACCCTATGCTAAACCCTATTTTCGATTCAACCCAAAATCTATGCAATAGAAAAATTCTTTAGCATTTTTCTTGGATTCATGGAGGATCAAACTTGCTACCTATCAAGTTTCAGCATTTATAATTGATTCAATCATCAGAAATTGGTAGAAATGCAAACTTTGTTTATATACGAACTGCCCTTAAAATATAAATCTTAAATTTTGTTTTAAAAATCATGGGTTGCAGTATATATTCAATATATATTCCTGGATTAATATTTTTCAACAATTTATTTTTATCAAATTATCACCTGAAACCTGTAAAACAATATTACAGTGATGTGCTTGATAAAGATGGTTTAAATCAACCTTTAAAAATCTCATTTTTTAAGTTTAACCATTTGTTTTGTTGAGAATCAAGGCTTACAATTGATTTAAATAAGGATAGTTTGTGTGCTTGAACCAAAATGCAAATCTGTATCAAATTTCCAAAGAACACAGAGCATACAAAATCATATGCAAACTGAAGCATATTCAAAACAGTTAATAGATAAAGTTTGAAACTGCTTTAAATAAATTTAAACTTTTCAAAGATTAAGTTTACTCACTATAATCAATCAGGCAACCATATAGAAATACATTTAAGCATTTTAAAAATGAAGCTACTCACATTGAAAAATGGCAGAGAAGAACAGAGATTTGAAACTTGAATTATTTGAAGTCATTTGATCTTCTGCTTGAACGTGATGCTTACATACTTCAGTTTTAAGTTTGAACTTTTATGCTTGATCAGGTTGCAGGTTTTGAAACTGTTATTGGAAACTTTTGATCTCTAGTTTTGTATTGATAGTAGATTGTTGTTTTTATTGAATTTTGTTGAAGTTTTTAGTTGATATTCACTTCAGTTTTTCTTAGCTTTGAAGGAACAAAACTGAATGAAAAGGAAGATGATATGTATATGAAGAATGAAGTTACAGGCTATCATTATTTTATTTGTACAATAGGGTAATATTATCATTTTGTACAACATAGATCAGAGAAAGTTTCATTGCATGAGGAGGCTGAAGTGTTTTTGAATTGACTTTGTTTACTTTGTTGAGATGAAAGCATTTAATGCTTGAGTCCTTTATGTTTCTATACTTAACCTCTTTGTACAAAGATATTTCATTTTCTTTTGCCTAGCATATCTATCCTACAGGTAACATACATTATATTTTTTCTTCTCTCTAGTACAAATATTTGTACCATAGGTAGATGATATTTTCGTTGGGGCTGAGATGTTAACTTTAGTGCGCTAGCATTAATTTGTTGTGATGGCTTGCATTAATGATGTTGTACAATATACTTATCTCTTTTGCCTTTGTTTGTACATACTTATATTTACATTTGCATGACTTGACTATGCTAAGTTTGATTTCGGCTGAAATGATTTGTTTTGGTGCTTATATTTTTGTTTCATTCTTTTGCAATACTTTAAAATATCAATAAACTTCTATTTTAAATTTATCTTATTTTTTCCCTTTTATTATTTTGTAGTTTATATTATTTTGTATTGATTTATCAACATAAGATTAAGATATATATATTTTCATTTTTAAACCATTTATTTACAATTTAAATTCAAATCAAATATATATATATATATGTATATATAATTTCAAATTTACTCATATATGCTCAAATACATATATATTCACATATATATAATATTTACAATATTTTTAAATTTAAATGATTCATACAACATTTATAATGATTCGGGGAAACTCGTATCACTTAATCAATAAATTTCACAATATTTATTCAAAAATAAATTTAATTATCAATTTAAATTTAATTAAAATTCGGGGTCGTTACATTATTATTCATACCATGCTTTATGTCTGACTCGAAGTTTATGTTTTTCCTTTAAACTCTCGGATACTCAATTGAATTTGAGTAGTTTGAGAGTTAAGGTTTTCAGTTACCTCATTAGACGAATAAAGCTTCCGGAGACGTGCAAGAGGCATGATTGCTATATAGAGTTCTCTTTTATTTGATTCCGCCGTGTTGTTTGTAATGGCAAAGTTGTTATATTGCATGTATATACCCTGATCATCCAAGGGGGGCATCTTCATATGTCGCTCTTGGCGTATGTTGTAATAAATGTATTTTCTCTGAACATGGTTAACGAGAGTGGGATTATGTAATGAACTGGAAATGTTTTGAAATGAAATGTGGTTTTGTTTTATGTTTTAATTTTTTTCAATATTCATGTGTTTCTGTGTATCAATGAACCTAACGCCGTCGTATTTGGTCACCAAGGATTAATAACTATGGATGACTGCAGCATCCATAGCCATTACTTTTGGGCCTCCAAGTAGGGGGATGTTACATGCATGGTTTGGAAAATTCACTGAATCAATCATTTAGAATGGCTATACTCAATGTCAAGCAGATCACACATTGTTTGTCAAACTCTCATCAGATAAAAGTATAGCTATCCTAATTGTTTATGTTAATGATATAATACTAACAGGAAATTACATGGAGGAACTGGAAAGGTTGAAATGTTTCTTATCAAAGGAATTTGAGATTAAAGATATTGGGTATCTCATATATTTTCTTAGCATGGAAATTGCACGATCAAGACATTGCATTTTTGTTTCTCAACGAAAATACGTTCTAGACTTACTCAAGGAAACATGAATGCTTGGTTGTAAACCAACCTCAACTCCAATGGATTCGAACAAGGAAATTGGCTCAGGAATAGATAAGAAACATGTGGACAGTGGGAGATATCAACGGTTGGTTGGATGCCTTATTTATTTATCTCACACTAGACTTGAAATTGGTTTTCTTGTTAGTGTGGTGAGTCAATACATGAATAATCCAACTGAGGAACACATGGAAGCTGTTACAAGAATCCTTAGATATCCTAAGATGACATTAGGAAAAGGTCTTCTTTTCAGAAAGAATGATAAAAAAGAAATCAAAGTCTAAACTGATGCAGACTGGGCATGAGATGTAACAGATAGAAGGAGTACTTCAGGTTATTGTTTTTATGTTTTGGATAATCTAATAACATGGAGTAAGAAACAGTCAGTTGTTTCAAGAAGCTCAGCTGAATCTGAATTTAGAGCTCTAGTTCTCGATATCTGTGAAGGGACAGTAGGGGGATGTTACTTGGAGAGCTGGGGGTATTTACAGAAAAGTCTATACATATGTTTTGTGACAAGCAGGCTGGCGTTAGTATCACAAAAAATTATATTCATCATGATAGGACTAAGCATATTGAGATAGACAGACACTTCATCACTGAGAAAATTGAGAACTCCATTGTTTAAACCATTTATACTCCATTAAGATTTCAAATAGCAGACATCCTCACTAACGCTCTCCCAAGAACTAGTTTTGAAGAATTAATGTGCAAGCTTGGGATGTTTGATATTCATAACCCAGCTTGAGGGGGAATGTGTATTTATTTCATAAATTAGGAGATTGACCAAAGCTGTAAATAGGATTTAGTTTGGTATTAATACTCAATATCATTTCTTTCTAGAAATAGGGGATTCGAAGTTTACTTTATTCCTAGAATAAGCAGATTGTATAGATTTTCTCTCTTCCTTCTAGGTTATATATATTCCCTCATTTGAGATAATAAAATACACAACAAATATTCTAAATCTCATATAAATTTACTCTTTAATTTCTCAATTCTTTTAAATTTGGCATACTGATTTGTTAATTTTTTACCTTAATTGTGTTTGTCTTTTAAAAGTAAGTTAAAAATGATTTCCTGGTCAAATACAAGATAACTAACTATAAATTAAAATTAGAATTAAAATTTATATTATTTAGTAAAATTGTACTTGAGTTTTTTAAGATTATTTAGTATGCAAATATATTTTTGATGTACAATGTATTTGACGAATGCCTATTTTCGTCTAGGCTCCGCCTGGACTTTAAAGTCAATCTTAGCATCCAGCGCTCCGCTCCTCTCTGCCTTAAACAACATAAATATATTTTATATTTTTCTCCCCTTTTGTCATCAACAAAAATGGATAAAAAATAAAACCCCCCCTAAATGATATGGTTATAAATTATGAAATCAAATCAATATTTAAGAATTAAGTTATATGTAAATAAATGTAACATAAAAGATGCAATATGGAAGACATAAATAAAGAACATGTTGTATATTATGGCATATATTAGATATATAATGATCAATCTTTAGATATTAAAGACAATAAATAAATAGGATAAGGCAAACTTCATTCGTTTATAATACATACTATAATACAATTGAAGTCAAATCAAAACCTTAATTATACATTATACCAAATCAAATCTATGATAATCAATCCAAACTTAATTATTTACATATTTAATCAAACTAAAAATAAATGAGTTTAACATACACACTTACAAACAGAAATTTAGATACTTCTAGGAACTTCAACCCAAGAATGTATTTGTTTTGATGGCATCCTAATCTTCATTGTCATTGATGTTTGAGTATTCTGGGTTGTTTGATCATCTTTAATAAGAGAGGAAACTAACCATCGAAGAGCATCGAAATGCTTCTCCTATTCTTTAATCGTTTTCATTTAGCTTAGTTCCAAATGCCTTTGATTCCTTAAAATAAAAAAGAGAATATCTTTAAATGATCGGAATGTCTCTTTAAGGTTTTCGCAAAGTTTTTGGTGTGGAGAAATCATTTTCATTAAGAAAAATGTTAACAATGGAAGGGGACGGAGAGATTAATTAATGAGTGAAATTTTCTAGAAGAAGTATGCTTAAATAGGAGTGAAAAGACTTTGAAATAATTAAACTGAAGGTAGTTAAAAAAAATTAAATTAGAATTTTTTTCCAAACGGCTATGATATGTCGATATATACAAATATGTATGTCGACATATGTACCTAAAATTTCTTTTTAAGTTTTTGATATATTTTTAGTTTCTACTTAACACCATTCTATTTCAATGAAATCCACAGACTAATAGAACAATATATAACAACAAAAATTAATTTTTCATTAATTAAAACAGGATGATACATGGCAAAATGGAAACCATAAGATGACAACATAAAATAAACTAAGGAAATATAAGGAAATAAATGCTAGAAAAGATACAATGGATAACTAAATAGAATCAAAAGATAATTAAGGAGATGAGCTCCTATCAAGCTTCTTCATAATCTTTTCAAAATATTTATCCACTTTGTTGGAAAGATTAGTAAACTTCTTACTTAGTTTCTTTTGACTTTTGATAATTTTCTCTTGATTTTTAAGAATTCCTTTGCTTGACCTTTGAGATGGTCTCTCAAAACTTCCAAGAGAAGTCTCTACTTCCTCCTCCTCTTCTTTCTCATCTTTTCCTTGAATTCCATAACTTTCTTCTTCTTCAATTTCATATTGTTCTAACCTTGCTAGTCTTTCTTCTTTTTAGGGAAGTCTCATAAGGTTTAAAGTAAGGAGGAATATTCATGAGAGAAATGTTAAATTTGTTGAAAAAGTTTCGAGGCAAAGTGGATTTTCCTTTAAGATCAACACCAAAGTATTCAAAAATTCTAGTGAGATACACACCACATTAAAGTGTGTTTTCATATCTAGAAATATTATTTTGAACAAAATCATCTAAGATGACTTATGCCCAATTGATGTTGTAGTTTCCATAGATGGCAAAAGGAGCTTTAAAAACCTTTTGAGTCAGGTTATTATAGTTACCCATCCAGATAATGCTTTATTATAAAATGAGACTCATAAGTCTCGATTTTGATATAAGATTTTTGTGTTTGAATTCAAAGTCTTCGTCGTTTTCAAAAATGTCATGAAAAACTTCTCAATTTTGTTCATCAATATTAAAATAAGGATCACTTCCACTAAATTTGCAATCAAGTATTTGACCCAAAATTTCACAATCTAAAATAATTGTAGTGTCTTTCACATTATTCCAAACTTGTCCCTCTTCTCCTTCTAAAAACTTTCATTCAAATTTGCATAAAATATTTTAACTATATCTGGATAACAAACGAAATCATTTTGATAAGAGCCGACTAAACCAAGAATATCATTTTGAAAATAAAGATCTTGAAGATTATAAGAAGGAAAATCATCAAACATTGCAAACCTTTCAGGAAAAACTTTTCTGGAAGTAGCATATTCGACATAAGTGTCGATGGCTTCTTTTTCATTGAAAAGAAGACCTTTGATTCTTTTTGCGAGTCTAATGGTTTTTGGTTAGCTTCAGGGGGTCATTGTTGAGTAGTTGAGGAGATAAGAGAGTGAAGAGATATTTTGTAGATAAAATCATAAGGCATTTCAAAAATTAAAGCGTCCCTTTTAATTTGAAAACTAGCCATTATTTTTAGAGGAAAAACTTGTTTTCTACTTATTTAAACCATTTTGGTTATTTGAAAAATAAAAGAAGAACTAAAATGTCTTTTAACATAAAGAACTCATTAAAAAGTAATATATAAAAATTAAATATAGTTTCAAGATTACCGCTGATGTCCTCTATTCCAATATTACCGTTTCTCCATCCACAGATTTGTCTTTAAGCATATATATCTGCATTGTTGCTCTTCCTTTCTCTTGATCTTTCATCATGTCTGTTGAACATCCTGTCTAAAATCCATTTTTCTTTCTTGATTTGTGATGTATGACTATCAAGTGTATGTTCACTATCAGCCATATAACATACTTGTTCCTGCAATTCAACATTATATCTTTTCAAAACATCAAGTGACTTTTCAACATAATTAAATTCTAATCTATTTGAAAATAACATATTGGTTTCATAAAATTGTTCTTTTATAAAACAGTTAAAGAGAGTACTAACAATATTACTTGCCATTTAAACTTTTCAAAAATCAGATTACGAACTTTTAAAAATCTAATGCTCTGGTACCAAATGTGGGTTGCAGAATAAAGGATTTGAGGCTAATTTAACACTAAAAGAGGGTGAAAAATGTTTTCTAACTTACGTAAATCTTTTTAAAATTCTTTCAGGATCAATATCAAATCACATATTAACAACACAGATTTATACTAACAATCAGTTATAGATGCAATCACAGATAAATATAAAAACAATAAAGTAAAAAGTAAGGAGTTAGAGAGAAAACACCAGAGGTTTTATAGTGGTTCGGATTTCTACTACATCAAGTCCTATACAATTTCTTGTACAAATTTCTTTTCAAGCGCCTACTTTGTACGATAGCAAGCTAATTACAATCTCGATTTCAAGACTATGAAACACACCCTCCTGTATTCCGAGTCCGAGGCAAACTCACTTAATTTAGATGGGCTACAAGCACACCCACTAGATTTGAACGGATTACTAAGCACATCAACTTGATTTTATGAACTACAAGCACACCCACACAAACAAGAGTAGATTTGATGTTTTTCCAAAGACAAATAGTTGTACTTTGGATATAATGGATCATAACCTCTTAGATAACACTTTGATATTTGGAATGAGAGAGATGTTTCAAAAACAGTGAGTAAGTAGTAGTGAATCAATACAATGACGTATGAATTGATTCTATATGATTTTGAAATTGAATCGAATAGAATATATTTTTCAAGAGAATTTTTAAGAGAGTAAGGAGTGTGAAGAAAGTAAGTAGTTAGTTAGTTAGTTAAAAATTTGTTTAACTTCACTTTATATAGTAAATGAATAGATGTATCCATTCGTGATGGGTTGTGTCTAAAAGACACTTCCATTCAAAATTTAAAAAACCATTTAACGGCCTATATGTCGACATATAGAAATATGTATGTCGATATAAAAATGTTTTCTTTTAAATTGTCTTGAAAATTCTATACTTTGTTAATTTGAATATAGGTTTTAAATATTTTGGAACTCTTAAAAACTTACATAAAATATTTTAAAAATATATTTTGAAATTTAAATAAATTATTTTTAGTTAAATCTTCAAGGATCAGAAATTGGAGATAAGGATTAGAGATTGCTATCAATGACTTTAACAATATATTCTAATGACTAAACACTGAATTATAATCTTGAGCTCTTCATTTCTTTGTCTTTAAACTCACGAGTCTTCAAATCTTTATTTTGAATCTTTATACTGTACAGTCTTCGATCCAGCACCTGTGTAATATTTTGCATTATATATTATATAACTTGGCAAGACATTAGTATCTATATTTTATATGATTGTTTTCATCAAAATTAATAATTGGGGTATTAATAATCCTTGCCATATATATAGCTTGGATCAATTGCCTTCTTTATTTAACACCATTTCGTAGCCCCCTAATATCAGTCACAGGTTCTTATTTAAATATTTGTTATTTCTCTCTTCTATCACATGTAGCAAGTATTTAAATATAAATTTGTGGCTAATATCAGGAGGGCTACAAGTGGTGTTAAATAAAAAAGGCTATTGATTCTAGCTCATATATAGCAACAGAACATTTTCTAAGAGTAAAATGAACAAATGTAAGTAGCGATAAAGCCTTCAAGAATTGAAGAACAACCTCTATTTTCATGAGGGGGAAAAAGGACTAGTCGAGGCAAATAACATTGACAATGTAGTAATTGTTTTCTCAGCTTAAGATGAGAATGAACCATTCAGAATAAGATTGTGAGGTCACCATACCATTCAGAATAAGATTGTGAGGTCACCATCCACACAAATGCTTGTGTTCACGATTCAACCCATTTAGTCTAATTCACATGGTATTACAAAATACGTGTGCATCAAAATTAGGTTTGTCAACGGATACTTTCGGATGCAAATAGTGTCATATCTGCATCCGCATCCGAAATCATTTTCGCATATCGAATATCCAAATTTGTGGATACGGACGGATATCGAATAATTGTCATATCTGTTAATGATCGATAAATCAAGAAATATTAATAGAAAATTTTGGTTTAACGTAAAATTTTCTAATCTCAATGATTATAAAGATATACAAAATTAACAAATATGATGATAAAAAATAGCGTTGAGCAGTTAATATGCATCAAATGCATATAATATAAATTATTAACTTAATAAATAAACACATATCTTTCATTATACTAAAATACATATGAAATAAACTATAATCTTGACAAAAACCGAATGAATAATTTTTGAACTGTATCTGTTTTCTCGAATATAAGATATTTATTCGCTTTTCTAATGCGGATGCACATAGAGTTCGAATATACATTGACAATTTTAATTAAAATTCAGGTAATGTTTATATTGTTAATATACTCATCCAAAATCCTTGTTTTACAACATGTGGATGATTGTAGAACTGTTAGGATATTTTATGAGCATGCTAGAGATCTTGGTACCACATGTTTATTTTCATAACATGTCGATCAAATGGAACAGTCAGACTCAATAAATTCAATAAGGTTTACAAGTACTTAGGAAGGGGCTTATATACTTAATTTGAACTTGTGCTAGGAGATTAACTCCTGCAGTAAGAAGAAGTTGCCGGATAATGACACTAACGCTAGTAGGTTTGCTGTACTCTCATGTGATTTAGGTACAAATTTTCGCATAACATTCGGTGAATACCATGGTATTTGACATTTAAATCCACAAATCAGAGAAATGGATTTTACTAACTCAAACTATATTGAAATTTTTCTAAAGGACAATATTAGTCTATTATATTATCTGCATTAGATAGAAATATACAATGAAACCGCTAGTTCACTAAAAGTTAATCTTTGCGCAGTCAGTAGAAGCTAACAGGAAGTGTATGCTAAGTTGACACAAAACACATGTAAAAATACACTGTAGCAAAGTATGATTGCCCACATGGTACTGTTATCGGATTTTACAAAGCAGTATCATAAGTGTGATTGTAAATATCAGAACAGTAGCCGAGAAGTAAAGTCGTCAATTATCTTCACAACCACCAAGCATGTCATCAATCTCACCCATAACAAATCTATTATGTAGTACTAGAAATAAAATGTTCTTTAACCTGTAAATGAGAGTGTTATGGTAAACTAACAGGCTCTTAAACTCCGGAATCAAATTGGATCAACCCTTATTGTGTATGATCAAATAATTGTTCATATCCTTTTAAGCAGTAAACAAATGAAATATGCAGATAAACAAGGAGAACAAAGTAGAAATTATCACGGCACAAAAGCACTGGCTATTGAAGGAAGAAAAAAAATCTAATTCCGTGAATATTTCACTTATGCCAATTTTTGGTAGGATCGAACACAAGCTATTAACATAGAGGAGAAAGGGAGTAAACTAAGATTGACTTACGGTAGTTGTTCAACTCAGACGTTGGGGAGATGCGATGGAGGTGTTTGGTTCAATTTTTTAAAAATATAACGAATAGTGCGGTGAGCGTGGATCGAACAAGCGACCTTCAGATCTTCAGTCTGACGCTCTCCCAACTGAGCTATCCCCGCCTTTGTTCCCAACTGACATTTTCACTTAATCTAGTTATAATAACTGTTCTGTTGGAAAGAATGCTCCGTCTTGTCCTACTCCACGTACCAAGCTTTCGTAGTGATTTAGAACTTGCTTTTCATTCAAATTTAACCGAAACTAATAAGTTTATGGAAACTGTTTATAATATAAAATAGGACACGGTAATTTGAATGTTTAGTTCTATCCATATTTCTTTCATTGTATTTATCTTGTTAAGTAAAATAAATTAGGTATAAAATAAAAAACACCTTTGAGTAAAAAAAATTTTTTTAAATATTTACCCGGGTCTTTTTAACAGAACGTAAGCCTCTTTTACACTGCGCCGCACCCGCGGACAAAAACACTTTTGAGTTTGCTAAATATAAAAAAAATCAATGTTTGGAAATTCAAATTTACCAATATGGTTAAAATTATAGATACTTCACACGGCAAAACTATTTCAAGAGCTTTTTTTTTTCTAAGCATGTAATGAAAGCTCTAATAAGTCATCTTCTTTTGATGATAAGAGCAACACTTTATTTAAGCAGATCGTTAATTTTAATGTTTATGAGTTTGAACTTATGATATTTAGGACCTCGGCCTACAATGTCATGACATTTGCCACTTATGCTAGTGATTGTTGACCTAATAGGTCACTTTTTGATTACTTGTTACAACATGTTTCTCAATTTGGGATTTAGATCATAAAGGTTAAAATTTATTTAAAATCACGATTTGAGTCGTAGTTAAATATTCATACATTTTTATACATCTTCCAAAAGTTAATTACTATTTCACTTATCTTACCGGTTCTTATCATTGAAATTGGAACCATTTCAAGTTAGTTGTTGCTTTGGAGGATGTTTCATCTTTTATTCAAGAGAAGAGAAAAGGGTTGCATTTATTTGATTCGTTTAACTTGCTTATTTTTACGAATTCATTTAGCACACAAAGAAGTTAATGTAAGTACTCGTAAAAATAACAAAATAAGCTAATGTTTTTTTTGTTTTGGACTTCTGTGATAGCCAGATGATAAAATATTAGATAAATGTTACATTAAAGAATAAGAATTTGAACATACGGTAATACAAAACAAATTTTTAGTAGTCATCTTCACTTCTGTTGTTCTCTTTATTGTCTGTCTAGGATTATTTCACCAATTCTTAGAATAGTACTTCACCTATTTAAGCCTTCTTCACTTCATTGTAGGATCTACATGCATTACACTTAAGCCAGGAAGTCTCTGTTGGTGTTCTAGACAATACTTCAATTTCTTACCTTAATTGTCCCCATTTATTTTGAGCCTGTCATATACAACTTTAATTTCTTCATCGGTCTATGCATATTTTGTAACATTTCCTACTCCGAGACTCGAAAAGAAACGCTGATGATGCTGTAGTCATCACCGAAATCATTTTCCAATGATAGAGTGATTTCGGTATTATTTAGTACAACATAAGTAAACAAAATAGCTAAATGACTTTTTTCATCACATCATTCTGATTTATATAGTTCATTACGTCGCTTTTAACTCAATTCATTCCCACGCAAGGTTAAATACAATAATAAATAAGAGGAGTATTGTGTTCGACATATGAAGATGCCAACCCAACACATAACCAGTTATAATTCTTGGTTTTATATAGTGAAATTTAAAACATTTTTATTCCCTAGATAAACCTCTTGCTTAACCTTCGAAATATTTATTCTTCCTTCCAGTAGTTACTGGTTAATCCACAAACTCAGCCTACTCGAAGAGTACCCCGGAGTTTATGGAAAATAAAAAAACACGGGTCAAACATAAAGTTTGGTATGAGTAGAATCTTTATCATAATCCTCCATAGTGAGACCATGCCACTAGCGTGGAACAGGTTTATCCTCGCTTTATCATCATCGAGATATATCATATATTTAAATAACATTACATAGAAAGCAATCATGTGCACACATTCAATTAAGATGTGTACCCTACACTTATCATCTAGTTATGAATCATGTCATATATCAGTTGAAAGCAAGTATACCCTAAACTTATCATCCGATATGACCCATGTCATACGATCGTTCATCATTCATTCAAGCATCACATAATCTCTTGTTTTAGGCTTTCATCGTTAAGTTATCATTAACTTCTTTGGTGATTACCTCCCTAGATCTTTTTATCACTTGTTTATCTTTTCCTAACAACGTCACCTGATGAAATGACCACTGATTCCAGCAATGGGAGCCACCCTGACTCAGTTTGAATGTAAGCACCTTAATACATTCTAGTAAATGTCATTACTAAGCGTCAATAGCCTTTCTTAGTCCCGAACTGTTATATTTCACATTGCCGATTTATTTATTTTGTTATAACAGTACCCTGATGTTTTGGCACCCTGTCATAGCACCCTGTCTTAACTTCCCTTTAGAGTTTATAAATCTTTTGGATCTGTACATTTAAATCGCTTAGTGGTTCTATAACGATGGAGGTGTAAAAAGTTATAGCGAGGATAAAGCGGAAATTTAACAGAAAATAGCGGAGGTGCAAAAAGCTTCATAAGATATTAAATCAAATATTCAAAGTTAATTTATTCTCATTCTTACTTTATTTGTATAGAAAAAAGAAATGTTTCTTAATCTTACATAACAAAACTGAAGAATATTATGATTTATTCCAACTAGATTTGGTGACTACAGTAGATTTCTAACTTATATTGAGCATTTATGCCTTAAAATTAGGTTTTTACCCTAACTTTTTTGATTTTATTTAAAAGAGACTTAGTGAAATCAACATTTGTATATTAATGTTGTTAAAGTGGGTGCTAAAATGCCTTGATTTAGCGGTATAGTGGAGAATGGAAGGGCTTAAAATGGATCTACTATTTAATAATGCTATACTGAAATAACATATCGGTCGAAGGGTGCTTGGTGCTATAGCGGAAATTTTACAGGACTTTAGCGAGGCTTCAACTAAACAGTTTAGGATCGAACCCTATTGTGGCACTTGACCATATACCATTGGACTTTAAACTAATAGTCAAGGAATCCTGCCCTCCAACAACTCCAAGAATCGGTATATCTTTATGATCATAGTTCAACCCATTTTATTCATTTATTTATAGTGTACCCTACACTTTCTTTAGTAAAACATCTTTATCATTTAGTTTAAACGATACCCTATCATTTATTAGCTTCCCTAAGCCTTCTTTATTTCAAAAATAAATTAATATAATTTTAACTTATTAAAATTCTTCATTTATTTCATCCCTATGAAACAGTTCATTAGCACTTGGAAATTGTCTTTCAAAGTGCCATAAGCATTCTCATTCTACTTAGAAAAATATAGCTTCACAAGCTATCGCATATTGACTTTAGTTATCACATGTTAGCTATTCCATAGCTTTCGAACGTTGAGCCTAGTCATCGTGTATTGGCCATCCCATAGCCATCACAGTTTGAATCTTCCTAGGCCATGATAGGGTTAAAAGCTTGTCAAAAGCCTTCACAGGTTGATAGCTTCCCAAGCTATCGTGTATTAACTCCTATATAGCCATTGCGTATTATCTCCTCATTGGCCATCACAAATTAACTTCTTTATAGCCATCGCGTGTTGAGTTCTCAACTGCGCTCGTGGGATAACCATTCTAGAGCCATCGCATGTTAGCTTCTCAGGAGCTATTGCGTACCGATTCCTCAAGTGTTATCCTATATTGATTCCTAATAACCATCGTAGGTTAATGGCTTCACTAAGTCTTCGCATGTTGCCTTCAAATGGTCATCGTAGATTGATTCCAAGTAGTTGCCATGAGTTGATAGCTACCTAAGCTAGCGTGGGTTAACTCCAATTAGCCATCTTGTGTTAACTTCATCCAAGCTATCGTGTGTTGATAACGTATAGGCTATCATGTGTTAGAAATTAACATATTTGTAATTATATTGAAAACTGATTCCTTGCCTTATTGAGTATTTACTTTCCATCAAATCTCATTTGGTGTCGAGCTTTCATTGGTTAATTTCCTTTTTCATGGTTTACTTTTCAGAATTGACGAACTATATACCCAATTAATTAATTAATTTTTCCTTAATTAATCAATTCTTTCTTTTACTAATAAATCCATATAAAAATTGAAAATTGATTGGAAAAATCCCAAAAATCCACCAAAAATCAAGTTTATCATATTTTATCTTGTCCCGAAATTTCAGATCAAAATAATTAATTTTATTACTTTTAACAATTAATTTTTCAAAATTAACCCTTTCCTCAACTTAGAAAATTTATAATAATCCCAAATTAATTTCAAAAATTATGAAATAAAAAAACATCTTCATTTCATTATTCTAAATATCATGTTTCAATTTCTAATCATTTAACTTGGATTATTACCCTAAAACATGAACAAATTCACCTTATTAAAACTTCCACACATAACCAAACAAAGTTTTACTCATTTAACCATCCATGTTTACCATCATCAAAAACATTCATACAAAATCAAATGCGAACTCAAATGGGTAGGGATAGGTTTTAGGAAAAATTTTACTAGCCTTTGATTAAGAAAACTTTGTTTAATCTTCTTCTTCTTTAAAGTTGATATATTGAATCTTCTAGCTTAAAATTTTCCTCTTCTTTTTAGTAAATGGTTGCTGGCCTTGACTTGTAGGGATTTTGTTTACAAAAATGAAATAAGGTAGGAATGAGGGGATGTGCCAAAGAAAGTGGGCTTGTGCTTTTGGCTTGGGCTAATATCACATTTTAGCCTAATCACATCATTACACTTCCTTTAACACAACCCTTCCTATTTTAAATATAAGTTGTTTATTTTCATAAACAAATCTGCCTTAGGCAATTCTTGCAATTAAATTATTTTATTCATTTTTTAATGATTTCTTATTATTAATCTAATTTAATTTTCCTATATATGGACCCTCCAAAATATGGGGTGTTACAGTCTCCTCTCCTTATAAAAACTTTGTCTCCAAAATTTCAATATGAAAAACAAAATGTACATTAACACCCTCAAAGTGTAAAGTCATCATCATATAAGTATACACAAGTACAAAAGATTACATTAGTACCATATTAATGTGAACCATCAATCATCAAACAAAATGTATCAATGCAACTACTAATACGTAGTCATATCATGTATGGACATGCTAGTATCCAACTAGTCCATACAATAGATGAACAAAGCACCTTTATTATCTACATGAATGTCTAAAACAACTCCGGATATATATTCCTAATCCTATCGTTTACCTCCCAGGTACAACCTTCTTTGTCGTCACTCCATTGGACACGAAAAAGTCTGATAACTTTTTTCCTCGGTTTCTTCATATATCGACCTATTATCCCCTTCGGTTGTCTTACGTAGATCAAATATGGCTCTACAGATAAATCATCCAATCACCATCGGTTCCACTACCGAGCTTGGGTCGTGCACACATTTCTTCAAATGCAATATATGAAAAACATTATGCACCCCCACCAAACTACTTGGTAACTCGACTAGATAGGTGAGTTTACCAATCTGCTCGATCATTGGAAAGGTCCTACATATCTAGGTGCTAACTTCCCCACCTTTTCAAAGTGAATAATTCCTTGCATCGAAGAAACCTTCACAAACATGTAATCGCCCACTATGAACTCAAGCTCTTTCCTTTGCTTATCGGCATAGCTCTTCTACCTTGATTGCACTACCTTCATTTTGGCATGAATCAATTCTACTTTCTTGGTAGTGTCTCTTACTAAATCGAGTCCTAACACAAGCCTATCTCCTACGTCCAACCAACAAACTAGCGACTTACACGGTCTACCATGCAACCGTCAAATGGTATCATGTTGATACTTGACTAGTAGCTATTATTGTAGGAAAACTCTACCAAGTGCAAATGATCTTTCCAAAATCCTCCTAAATTCAAGACACATGCTCTCAGCAAATCCTCGAGTACACAGTTCTCCCTCTCGGTTTGACCATGGGTCTATGGATGGTAAGTCGTACTCAAGTTCAATTTTATACCGAATGCGCTTTGCAAACTTCTCCAAAACTCACCAGTAAACAATGGGTCTCTATCGTTGACAATAATGCTCAGAACCCTAATCAGTCTCACCATGTTCTTCGTATATAGCTTCGTTAAGCTAACTGCCGTGCTCGTTGACTTTACTAGGATAAAATGGGCACTTTTAGTCAATCTATCAACTATAACCCAAATGCTATTGATTCTTGTCCTCATCTTGGGAAACACGTCAACAAAATCCATTGACATTGAATTCCACATCCAAGTCGATTCTTCGATGTATTGAAGTAAACCACTCGGATTTTGATGCTCAGCCCTTCACTTACTGGCAGGTGAAGCACTTCTTCACACATTCTTCTATATCTCTTTTCATCCTTTCCCAAAAGAAGACACTCTTCATGTCACGATACATCCTTTTACCCCCGAGATGAATAGTAAATTTCGAACGATGACTTTCTTTCAAGACTTCTTTCTGCCCTTTTTGCTCAGCACTGGCCCCAAACCCATTCCACAAGCATCGGTATACACTACCAACCCCTTCTGGGACTATCAAGATAGAAGTTTTTCAATAACATATTCAACTCCTGAAATGATCCTTTACACTCATAGATCCACATGAACTTCTCGTTCTTTTTGGTCATCTTAGTCAAAGGTGCTGCTATACATGAGAAATCCTTAATGAATCTACGGTAATAGCTAGCCAATCCTAAGAAAATTATTATCTCCATGACCGTCTCTAGTCTCTTCCAACGTTTCTATCTTTGATGGATTCATAGCTAATCCATCCTCCAAAACCACGTGCCTAAGAAATTTAAGCTCTTATTTCCACAAATGGCATTTTGAAAACTTCACCTTCAACTTGTGTTGTTTCAACGTCTCCAACACTAATCTAAGATGGACTTCATGGTTTTTTTCATCCTTACAATATACCAAGATATCATCAACGAAGACCAACACAAATCTATCTAACCGAACATGAACGATTCAGTTCATAAGATCAACGATGAACACATGGGCGTTAGTCAGTCCAGACGGCATCACCAACCACTCATATGAACCATACCTTATTTAAAACATAGTCAATGAAACACTATCTTCTACTACTCTCAGTTGATGGAAACTCATTACCAAGTCTAGCTGTGAGAACACTCAAGCTCCACTCAACTGATCAAACAAGTCATCTATCTTAGGCAAAGGATAACGATTCTTCACCGTCAACTCATTCAGCTTCTAATAATCAATGTTCATCCATAAAGATCCATCCAAATTCTTTACGAATATTGCGAACGCTCTTCATGCGAACCATTCGGCCTAATGAAACTTTTATCCTTAGGTTCTACTTGCTGCTTCTTCAATTCCTATATCTCCTTGGGTGACATTCTGCTTAGTGATCTACTAATTGGTTGCGCCCCCGACATTAAGTCTATCCGGAATTTGATTGCCCGCCTTGGCGGTAATCTATTACAGGTTCAAAAATGTTTGCTAATTCTTGGACTACACGTACTTACTGACCTCATCTTCTTGATCTTCCATAGCATATAGCATCATCAAGTCCGACTTCTCCTTCATTACGTCCAATGCAATCCTGATTCTCTCTCCATCTCTAGAATTTCTTAAGGCAATAATCCTATCCACACAATAAATCCTAACGTCATTTCATACCAGCCAATCCATACCTAGAAATACCCCGTACCATACAAATTCACACATATATGGGTCGCAAATAAACAAGTGTCTACACAAATCGAGCTCAAGGCGAGAGTGGCATTCCCACTAATTGGATTAACCACACGTAAGGAAATAATCAAATAGGTAGTGTCTGGCTCTAACCTATCAAAAAAATCTCTTGAAATGATAGAGTGAGTAGCATCGGTATCAAACAAAACTCTAACTGATATACTAAAATCAAAATTGTACCTCTAAGCACACCCTTTCCATTCTCCTCGGTAGTTGGTCCAGACGAAGGTCCAGCCAAATCATAAACTTTAGCCTGCTTAGCTTACGGAAATCCCTCATCTTATGGTCTGGCCTATTACAAATAAAGCACTTGGTCATGTCCTTGTTCTCCGGCTGGGTATACTTAATAGAGTAGTGCCCCTTCTAGCCGCAGCTAAAGCAAATGACATCAGCTATATTCAACTTTTGAGTCCTTCCCCAAAAGTCTTTCCACCCTTCTAATTCTTTTCGCCCTTTGATACAGACTGAATCTTTTCTTCTACTTATCCTTGGGTTTAACATCATCCTTCTTCTTCTCTTAAAATAAATGATCTTACCTCCTCGCCATTTCCACCACCATATCAAATGGAGCCAACAGATAAGCCATCACCTTATGATTCTGCCCCTTCCTCGGACCTTCGTTGAACTTCTCGTTGTTCTTTAGGAGAGTATCGATATGCTCTCTTCTGTACTTTGACAAAGCATCACAAGCTGGATATACTCTACAAAGTCATCTCTTCTTGCTTCAAGTCAAGGAACCCCATACACATGGCATTATTTTGAGATTTAGGAATAAATTGAGCCTTTAATAGCTCCTTAAACTGCTTTCGAGTTATCTCCTCCTCTGTGACCTCAACAATTACAGCCTCCCACCAGTCCAGCACATCCTCCTGATACTGGCAAGAAGCCAATCTCCTCTTTTGAGCATTATTATATCCCAAGCATGCAAAGATACTTTCAACCAATTCAACACCTCCAATGTAGACTCCTTCTCTGTGAAATCTTTTTCTCCACGACTCTTGAAATCTTTGTTCATCTTAGAAAAGGCTACTTCTCTTGCTACTTCTGGTCTTGACTAAACAACTCCAGCTAGATGTTGCCTCATCATCTCCGTCATAAAGTGGTGGAACAAAGCATTCACTTCCATTCCTACTTTACCAGGGGCAGACACTTGAGTATCGACTTGAGTACGAACTTTTGGGTTCACCTCCCTTCCTTGGCCATCGGTTTGCATATTTCTCTTCTACTAGGATTCGCTTGCACTTCCTATGGTCAAACGTTGGTTACGTAGGTCTATTCTTACCTTCTTCATAAACAAGGGTTCGTAAGAAAGTAAAGTAAAGAGAGTGAGATCAATCGTAAAGGGGTAGATATATTCTCTTATATATCTATATCAAATTATAAATATATTATATATATAACATATACCCTCCCCAAGGTATTTATTTCCCACTAATAAATTTCTACTTAGCTATGTTTTACTTAGGTGTCTCCCCTAACCTAAGCACTTATGCCATAGTGTAACATCCCCCACTTCGAGACTTGAAAATAGATGTTGATGATACTATAGTCATCACCAAAATTAATTTCCAACCATAGCATGATTTCAGTATTATTTGGCACAACATAACTAAGTAGGGCAACTAAATAACTTTTTCCATTACATTAATCTAATTTACAGAGTTCATTACATCACCTTTGACCCAATGCGTTCTCATGCAGGGTTAAATATAATAGTAAATAAGAGTAGTATTGTGTCTGACATATGAAGATGTCAATACAACACATAATCAGTTATAATTCCTGGTTTTACACAGTAGAAATTTTAAAACATTTTATTCTATAGATAAGCCTCCTGCTTTGACTTTGAAATCTTTACTCGTCCTTCTAATAGTTACCTATCTAATCCATAAACTTAGTCTACTTGAATGAGTACCCATGAGTTTATAAGAAATAGTAAAAATACGAGTCAGACATAAAGCCTATAAGAGTAAAATCTTTACCTTAATCATCCGTAGACCATGTTACTAACACAAAATGGATTTCCCCTCACTTTATCATCATCAAGATACATTATACACACACAAAACATTACATAGAAAGCAACATGTGCATATATCCAATCAAGGCGTGTACCCTACGCTTATCATCTAATTATGAACCATGTCATATATCAATTTAAAGCAAGTATACCCTATACCTATCATTCCAATATGAAGCATGTCATACGATTATTCATCACCCATTCAAGCATCACATAATATTTGTTTTAGGCTTTCATTGTTAAGTTATTATTAACTTCTTTAGTGATTACTCCCTAAGTCTGTCTATCACTAATTTATCTTTTTCTCGAACAATGTCGTCTGATGAAATGGCTAATCATTCCATCAAAGGGAGCCATTCTGACTAGGGCTACCCCGACTCTCCTAATAGGTTGAACGTAAGCACCCTGAATACATTCTTGTAAGTGTCCTCTCTAAGTTTAACACCACCCTGATGTTTTGGCACCCTGCCATGCCACCCTGCCTTAACTTCCCTTTAGAGTTTATAAATCTTTTAGGATTGAACCCTATCATGGCATCCGACCATATACCGTTGGACTTTAGAGTTATAGTCAAGGCACGCTGCAGTCCAACAACTCCATGAACCTATATATCTTTACGATCATAGTTTAATCCATTTCATTCATTCATTTATTTATACTATACCCCACACTTTCTTTAGATAAAATACTTTTATCTTTTAGTTTAAACGATACCCTATCATTTATTAGTTTCTTTAAGCCTTCTTTATTTCAAAAATAAGTTAATACAATTTTAACTTATTAAAATCCATTTTTTATTTCATCTCTATGAAATAGTTATTAGCATTTGGAAACCGTCTTCCAAAGTGCCTAAAGCATTCTTATTCTACTTAAAAAATTAGCTTCCCAAGCTATGGAAAATTGACTTTAGTTATCACATGCTAGCTATCCCATGGCTTTCAAATGTTAAGCCTAGTCATCGTGTATTGGCCATCCCATAGCCATCACAGTTTGATTCTTCCTAGGCCATCACTAGTTTGTTTCCTTTTCTTAGCTATCACGTGTTAGCTTCTCAAAAGCCTTTGTGGGTTGAAAACTTCCCAAGCTATCATGTGTTTTCTCCTCTATAGCCATCGTGTGTTGTCTCCTCTATGGCCATCACACATTAACTCCTCTATAGCCATCACATGTGGAGTTCTAAGTAGCGCTCGTGGGTTAACCTTCCTAGAGCCATCACATGCCAACTACTTAGGAGCTATCACGTACTGATGCCTCAAGTGTTATCGTGTATTGATTCTTAATAGCCATCATTGGTTAATGGCTTCACCAAGTCTTTGCATGTTGTGTTCAAATGGTCAACGTGGGTTGATTCCAAGTAGCTGCCATGAGTTGATAGCTACATTAGCTATCATAGGTTAACCCCAATTAGCCATCCCGTGTTAACTTAATCCAAGCTATCATGCATTGATAACATATAGGCTATCATGTGTTAGCAAATGGCATATTCTTAATTATATCGAGAACCAATTCCTTATCTTATTAAGTATTTACTTTTCACCAAATCCCATTTGGTGTCGATCTTTCATTGGTTGATTTCCTTCTTCATAGTTTACTTTTTAGAATGACTAACTATACACCCAATTAATCAATTAATTTTTCCTTAATTAATCAATTCTTTCATTTACTAATAAATTCATATAAAATCAAAAATTAATTGAAAAAAATACAAAAGAATTCACCAAAAATTAAATTTATTATATTTTACCCTATCCCAAATTTAGGTCAAACTAATTATTTTTAATAATTAATTTTCCGAAATTAACCCTTTCCTCAACTTAGAAAATTTATAATAATCCCAAATTAGTTCAAAAAATATGAAATAAAAAACCCATCTTCATTTCATCACTCTAAACATCATATTTCAATTTCGAATAATTTAACTTAGATTAATTCAGGTTTCACCCTAAAACATAAACAAATTCACTTTATTAAAAGTTCTAAAATTTATCAAAACATTCATACAAGATCAAATTTGAACCCATATGGGTAGGGATAGGTTTTAGGAAAAGTTTTTACTCACCTTTGATTAAGAAAATTGGTTTAATCTTCTTTCTTCTTTAAATTTGATATCTTGAATCTTCTAACTTTATTTTTTTCTCTCCTCTTTAGCAAATGGTGGCCAGCCTTGACTTGGAGCTGTAGAGATTTTTTTTAGAAAAATGAAATGAGGTAGGAATGAGGGGATGTGGCCATAGAAAGCAGGGTTGTGCTTTTGGCTTGAGCTAATATCCTATCTAGCACAATCACACCATTACACTTCCCTTAACATAATCCTTCCCATTTAAAATCTAAATTGTTTACTTTCACTAACAAGACTAACCTTAATTGCTTTAATTACCCTTGGTCCAGATAATTAACCTTTTAAAATATCCTACACTTAGTTAATTAGATCTCCCTTATACAATTATTGATATTAATTTATTTTATCCATCTTTTAATAATTTCTTATTATTAATCTAATTTAATTTTATCATATTATGGACCCTTCAAAATATGGGTTGTTACATATTTTCCATTGATTTTAACATTTCTCTCTCTTAACTCATCTGCAACGGTCGTGGTTGAGAACCATCTGAAATAAAATATAAATAATTTATATTGAGATTTTAGTTAAACTTTGAATTTTTCAAAGCATTAGATTTTGAAGAAATTAGGAATTTGTTGTTTTAAAAAGAATAAAAGAGTCAATAATAAAATTTGGTGAAAAAGAAAATATATTTATTATGATAATTTGGAAATTTTGGACGGTTGAAATTTTAAAATTTGCAAAATAATTAAAATGTTTATAAAAGAAAAAAAATGAATTATTTAAAATTCTAAAAGAATGAGAATGTAAATTCAAATAATATCGAAAATTTTGAAGTATGGAATTAATATTTTGAAATTTATGAATAAATTTATTTTAGGAGGGAAATGGAAATTTTATTGTGTTAAATTATTCTGTTAATTATATAAAGAATTTAAGAAATGTTATTTTGTAAATAATCATATTAAGAGTTTATTGGAATTTTATTTTAAAACATTTTATTGAAAATTTATCATTGTATACTATAGAAAGATATAAAAGAACATATTAAAGATTTATTAGTAATAATTGCAGAAATTGCATTTTTTGAAATTTTGTTGAAATCTTTATTTTAAAAAGAATAAAAGAGAAGGAGATAAAGGAAAACAAATTAAAAATGAAATAGCCTTTTTATTATTGGATTAGTAACATAACCTAAGCCTATTAGTTAACTAAGAAAAGGGATCCTTCTCTCTATTTTTCATTCTATGTTCAAGTTTTACAATAAAAAGAGAAAAGAAGAGAAAGCTTTCCTTGTTTTGAAACCCTGGGCAAAATTGATCTTTTAAAATTAAAGTAAATTCCCGAAAAATCAAAATAAAATCAGGTAATATTCTCAAACCTTAAATACATCTTTTAGGTAGTCAAAATTTTAGTTTTGTAGTGATCATTGATTGGTTTTGTGCCTCTTTTTTGTGAACGCTAGGGTTGGGCTGAAATTGGGAAGCGAGGGATAATTTTGGTGTTTTGGCAAGCTATTTCAAGGCACTAAGGTGAGCAACCCTCAAAACTATCTCTACATCGATAGCATGCTATGGTATTAGCTTATGATGGTGATTTCAGTTGAGCTTTGTGTATAAATTGGATGAAATTCTAAAGCAGAGTTTCTTGAAAACCTATATTTTTTGAATTTGAAATAATATGCCATTTTTTTATCATTTAATATTTTGTTTGCTTACCCTGGATGAATGAATGCCTATGTATGATATATTAGTCCCCTAAAACGAAATGCAAGTGCTGGAAGTCGGGGAATAGATGTTTAAAGTTGATTTCCTAGAACTGAAAAGCTCCAGGACTGTTGACATCGGTGCACCGGTATGATGCTCAGTAGTGGACCGACATGCGTATCCTGGAGCCATTCAGTTCTAGGACAGAAGCCTATGTGTTGATTTTATTTTATTATTATTTTTTCTTTCTTTGTTTTTCCATATGATTTCAGAATTGGATTTCCATCTTCATTTTGTATTTTAGATTTTTTTTTAAATTTTATATATCTACATAAAAATTAATTTATAAATGAAACTAGCTTTATTTTGTTATATAAAAGTATATCTTTTAAAGTTGCTTTAAGAAATTTTATATAATCATGTATAAATATTTTTAGGTTTTAAAATTCATATTTAAAACTATATATATACATAATATATATACAAACACATATCTAATTTGGGTAGAGAATTATTTGTACGAATTAGTTAAGAATGATATTTCTAAGGAATGATAATAAAACAATATATACATACACACACACACACACACACACACACACACATATATATATATATATATATATATCTGTGTGTGTGTGTTTGTGTGCGTGTGTGAACTTTTAAGCCTTGTATAAAGAAGTATATTAAAAATAGTATTTATTTAGCCTTTGAAAATTTCATACTTATATCTTTAAATTAAATATTGTTATATAAATAAATATTCATATCTTCAATTGACTTTTGAAACTAGCTTTCATGCTAATTCTTTTTTCCATGGAACAAGAAATATATTTAAATAATTTAGTAGTATTGAGTGGGATAAGCCATTCAATTTTGAATCATTAGTTAATTATATGAATTGTTGTGTAGAATATTTTTGCATATGTGAAATTTACTAACTCATAATAGATATTCAAGTAACATCGAGTGGTATGGGACACTCAAGTGATACTCATGTGATTACTATTAGAAAGTATTTATCTTTTTATTTAATAGTATCTTCGTGGCAACTTGCTATTTCTATATCTTGTGATGCTGGAATGTGTATTTTATGGCTTGACCTTGTAGGCTAATTGTCCGACCTAGCGATTTGACTGCGGCGGTCGCTCCTCGAGTCATGGTATCCTTATGTTTCGCTTTATGCTCAACTTTTAGTTTTGTTATTTTCCCAATACCACAAAGCTAGCATTCTTTTTACCTATGGCAATATTGATATCATATGATTGCACCACTTGTTATTAAACGTGACACTTCAGTGCATTTCTAGTAGGCAAGACAATGTTATGATGATCAGGTAACCGTTAGACTGTAGGATTACTCAGTATTTATTGGTCTGCCTTCGGAATAATGACTACACTTCCATATCCCCAAAAGAAGATATCTATAGGATCAGTTACTATTATCCGACTTGCTTCGTGCTTATTTTTTTATGTTGACTTGCTTTCATGCAGTCTTATGTTTCTTTGAGAATTGACCCGCTTTCGTGCAGTCTTATGTTTCTTTGAGGATTGACTCACTTTCATGCAGTCTTATGTTTATTGAGATTTTCTAGCTTTTGCTCTAGTTCTATGATTTTTGATTTTGATATGATTGAGCACCATATTTTGCGATGATTGTCGATGATGAGCATGATATGAATTTATGACATGGCGACTTATTGTGATTATGCCTATGTTATATGAGACGTTGGCATATTATATAGTTATACTATGTGCTTGAGATTTATGCATGCTTACCTCTATGATCCCACCCTTGTTGTATTTTAGAGATAGTCTGACCCATTTATTATTTCAATACTACTTGAGTCAGACCAAGACTTGATAGGTACATGAACTTAGTGACCATGGATGTGGGCTAGCTTTTGTGGATATATATATATGTATGTATGTATGTATTTATTTATTTATATATATATGTATGTATGTACATACGTGCGTATGTATGTATAGTATATCATTTTGTGCTAGTCTCCTTGTATATATGCATGTATGTTTTGTATGAGATAGTGACTCATGTTGTATATATTCTTTTGATACTCATTTGTAGTTTTATGTTTATGTATTATATGTGGGTTCAATGCTCCATTTTGTCAACTCACACTTTATATATTATGTTATGGCATGCATTATATTTTACTATTGTGATATGTTATTTTATGCTCTCTATTGTGTTATATATTGTTCCGTTCCAAATCAGCCAACGTGTTATTACTTTGTGCTAATACCATACACATTAGATATTTGCATTTACGAGTTAAAAGTTAAATGCATCGGTGTTAGCCTAAAGGAATAACACAAATGGTTGCTCCTAATAAGCGTTATTCTCTGTATTACCAGACAATATTACTTTGTAATATTATTTGGTAGTATGGGTATAGAGGTGGGTATTACATCATTATTCTCACCACTTAATAATCTCATGTATCCCGTTTTCCAAACCACCACTACTATCAAAATGTTTAGCTTTCTCGTATCTTCAGAAAAAGAAGAGAAATGGACCGTATGCAAAACGATGGAAGCCTTACTAGTGTTAAAGTAGGAGATATTTTATAAAATTTCAACTAAAATATACTACAATAAGAGAAAGAGAGAAATTTAAACATATGCGTTAGCATAAGGGTGAGCGTTTATTTGTTTGAACCGAATAAACCAACCGAATCAAATATGTTTGGACGATTTGGTTCAGTTTTGTTTGTTGATTGGTTGAATTTGGTTTCAATTTTCATATTTATTCGATTTTTTGTCGGTTTCGATTTTACTATTTTAAGCCAAACCAATCCATTAAACCAACCAAAAACTTATTTAATTTCAAAAGACCATAACTATCATGTCAATTATATTTACATTATTACGTTCACGGTATCAATTTTCTTTTAATTATGTCAATGTTAAGACTTTGTGTGAACCTGTACTACGCAAACAGACTGTTAAATAAATTTTTACAAAATGGACACGGTTCATTCAACAACTTACGTGCATTGTTGACAACTCGTGCTACGTGCACGTACATATATTAAAGTTGATTAAATAATTTGATAATAATTATATCAAGGATAGTCAAATTGTACTTGTGTTAAAACTAATTAAATAAAAATATGGATAATAATAATATCATGGACAATTATATCGGGTTATAACCAAAAAATAACAAAATGTACAATTAATCCATAAAAGTAAATGTTGGCAATAAAAATTCCATATAATATTTTTTAAGATTCAAGAACATCTTCAAACATAAATCTATTACTTAAAACTGTTGTTTCTAATAAAATTGTTAGTTGAGAAAGTTAATTTATCCTACCCAGAATTCCAATGGATAGATTTCATGTATCCAGAGAGGAATGACCTATTGATAATGAGAGGAGTGACCTTTAATGATGCAAAAAAGTTCGGATATAACACATGTAATATATTGTATGCGTTGATGCAATAAAAATCCAACATAGTTTAGAAGAGTTAAAATTTACTCTAACTTTGTAGTATCAAGTGTAAGGGAACTTATAGATCTAATCAATAAATAATTAATTCTATCCCCAAATACAAAATAACACCAAAGTTAGAGGAATATCCATACAGCTCGGCAATGGTGATTCAAAAAAACAATCAATCAGACAACTCCTCGATCCAGCACAATCAATAATCACAATAATAGAGAGAATAAACATAAAATAGCAATAAATGAAAAACACCAAGATTTTATAGTAATTCCACTAATGTATTGTTAATGTACACCACTTTGGGGAGAGCTTGTATTAACATGAAAGATAGTGAGACTAATTACAACAATTTTCCTTAAGAATTGATTTTGTGGAGATAAGAGATGAAGACACGGTAATAGTGGAAAAACTAGAGCAATTGATGAAACTCTAGCCGCTGGGCTCATCCTTAATTTTGACCTAACCTTCTCTTTTATAGCACAAAAGAAATACAAAAAAAGATTGACAACAATGCCTCTGGAGCTTTAAAATTCTCTAGAAATGCTTTGCTTCGTCCAATCAATCGACTGTGCACAAACAAATGGTGACTGATTATCCAAAACCAAAGATTGAGCTATAATGAAATTTCATTCTCTTTCGGACCATGATAACTCATCGATATGAGTTTCAAATCATGAATCGTTCGAGTTATTGGAAAGCCTATATATCCCTCTACATTTTCATCAATATATTATTGTAAAATTCACCACTCAACCTCAATACCATATCCAATCTCCACCTCACCTTGATATCATAAATTGCCTCATACCATCGTATCAATACAATCCCTACCTTCATTCAACAACTGTTTCACTAAAAGATAATCACTATTTCACATCCACTCTTCAACTACTAAAAGCATCCACTCCTCAAACCGTGCCATCAAGTGACACCTAACACTCTAACAAACGAACTAAGTTTGAGCAATGTTCGAACTTCCCAACTGGTAATGCCTTAGTCAACATATCCGCCGCATTATCCTTCGTGTGTACATTCTAAAGATAAACATGCTTTTCTTCATCCATGGCAACTAGAAAAGTCTCTCACCTCAATGTGCTTCGTACGAGAGCTAAACGCCAAATTTTCCGCCAAATGGATAACACATTGGCTATCAGTAAAAACAAACCCAGAAGTTATCCTACTTAGCCTATAACAGGTCAAGATTCAAATTGTGCAACCAACATGTGATAGTTTGACTGGCCCAACTCAATCAAATATAACACATGTAATATATTGTGCATATTGATGCAATAAAAATCCAACATAGTTTTGAACAGTTAAAATTTACTCTAACTTAACGAGTGTAAGGGAACTTATAGATTTAATCAATAAATAATTAAATCTATCTCTGAATACAAAATAACACCAAAGTTAGTGGAATATCCATGCAGATCAGCAAAGGTGATGCAAAAAAACAATCAATCAGACAACTTCTCAACCCAACATGATCAACAATCACAATAATAGAGAGAACAAATATAAAATAGCAATAAATAAAAAACATCAAGATTTTATAGTGATTTCATTAATGTGTTGTTACATCACTTTGGGAAGAGCTTTTATTAATACGAAAGATAGTGAGATTGACTACAACAATTTTCCTTAAGAATTGATTTTGTGGAGATAAGAGATAAAGAAACAGTAATGGTGGAAAAACTAGAGCAATTGATGTAACTCTAGGCACCGAACTTATCCTTAATTTTGAACTAACCTTCTCTTTTATAGTACAAGATAAATACAATAAAATTGACAAGAATACCCATGAGTTTCGAGCTTCTGAATTCTCTAGAAATGTTTTGCTTCATCCAATAAGTCGACTGAGCACAAACAAATGGTTGACTGATCATCTAAAACCAAAATTTGGGCTATAACAAAATTTCATTCTCCTTTAAATCATGATAGTTCTCCCATATGAGTTCCAAATCGTAAACCGTTCAAATTATTAGAAAGCCTATACATCCCTCTACATTTTCGTCAATATATTATCGCAAAATTCACCACTCAACATCGATACTATATCCAATCTCCACGTCAACTCGACATCTCAAATGGCTCCATACCATCATATCAATACAATCCCTACCCTCGTTCAACAACCATCTCAATTAAAGACAATAACCATTTCACATCCACTCTTCAACTACTAAAAGCATATACTCCTTAAACCGTAACATCATGGGGCACCTAGCACTCCAACAAACGAACTAATTTTGAGCAATGTTCGAATTTCCCAATCGGTATTTACTTAATCTATATACCGCCAAATTATCCTTCGTGTGTACATTCTGAAATAAAGAGGCTTTTCTTCGTCCATGGCAACTAGAAAAGACTCTTGCCATAACGTGTTTCGTCCAAGAGCTAAAAGCCAAATTTTTCGCCAAATGGATAACACTTTGGCTATCACAGTGCACATCAAAACTATTATGAAAAAAACCCAAGTCACACATTAACAACTGAAAATAAAGTGTCTAGTTTACTGCTTCAACTATTACAATCAACTCTGCTTCCATGGTCGATAGAGCAAGCACCATCTACAATCTGGATCTTCAACTAATGGCCGTGCCACCAAAAATAAATACAAACCCAGAAGTTGTCCTACTTGGCCTATAACAGGTCAAGATTCAAATTGTGCAACCAACAGGTCATCATCCGACTGGTCCAACTCAATCAAATATAACACATGTAATATATTGTGCATATTGATACAATAAAAATCCAACGTAGTTTTAAAAAGTTAAAATTTATTCTAACTTTGTACTATCAAGTGTAAGGGAACTTATAGATCTAATCAATAGATAATTAAATCTATCTCCAAATAAAAAATAACACCAAATTTAGCGAAATATCCATACGGATCGGCAAAGGTGATGCAAAAGAAAATCAACTAGACAACTCCTTGATCCAATACAACCAACGATCACAATAATAAAGAGAAAAAATGGAAAATAACAATAAATAAAAGGCACCAAGATTTTATAGTGATTCCACTAACATATAGTTAATGTATGCCACTTTGGGAAGAGCTTTTATTAATACGAAAGATAGCGAGATTGATTCCAACAATTTTCCTTAAGAATTGATTTTGTGAAGACAAGAGATGAAGAAATAGTAATGGTGGAAAAACTAGAGCAATTAATGAATGTCTAGCCGCCTGGTTCATCCTTAATTTTGACCTAACCTTCTCTTTTATAGTACAAGAAAAATACAACAAAATTGATGAGAATGCCCTTAAGTTTCGAGCTTCAGAATTCTCTAGAAATGTTTCGCTTCATCCAATCAATCGACCGAGCACAAACAAACGGTTGAACTGACCATCCAAAACCAAAAATTGGATTATAACGAATTTTCATTCTCTTTCAAACCATGATAACTCTTCCATATGAGTTTCAAATCGTGAACCGTTCAAATTATTGGATAGCCTATACATCCCTTAACATTTTTATCAAATATTATCACAAAATTCACCACTCAACCTTAATACTATATCCAATCTCACCTAAACTCGATATACCAAATGTCTCCATACCATCATATCAATACAATCCCTACTTTCGTTCAACAACCTCACCATTTCACATCCACTCTTCAACTACTAAAAGCATTGACTCCCCAAATCGTGCCATCAAGTGGCATCTAGCACTCCAATAAACGAATTAAGTTTGAGCAATGTTCGAACTTCCGAACCGGTAATGCCTTAGTCAACATATCCACTGCATTATCCTTCATGTATACATTCTGAAGATAAACAGGCTTTTCTTCATCCATGGCAACTAGAAAAGACTTTCATCTCAATGTGCTTCGTCCGAGAACTAAACGCTAAATTTTTGGTTAAATGGACAACACTTTGGCTATCACAGTGCACATCAAGACTATTATGAACGAAACCAAAGTCATACATTAACCTTCGCAAATAAAGTGTCTCATTTGCTGCTTCAACAATTGCAACCAACTCCGCTTCCATGGTCAATAGAGCAACCATTATCTGCAATCTGGATCTCCAACTAATGGCTGTGCCACCAAAAGTAAATACAAACCCACAAGTTATCCTACTTGACTTATAACATGTAAAGATTCAAATTGTGCAACCAACAGGTCATCGCTCGACTGGTCCAATTCAATCAGTTGATGTTCACGTGATAACATATTTTTCAACAGCTCAACATTCAACTGAATAAACATCATCAATCGATTGTCCGCACATTCAATCGATTGGTATTTTTATCAGTTGACTGGTCGACCCTAAAAATACTCTAATTTTTCTTAGGTTGCACTCGGATTTCACTCAGGTATTCTCGAAGCCAACCAGTCGATCATTCACAAGTGGCCAGTTGACCGTTCGCCTATAGATTAATTTTTCCAGTATTTTAACATGTTATTTTTATCTACTTTTTTTCATTCATTGTTCAGTCTTCTTTCGGAATTCAAGTATAAACTATAATTCAGTAAAAATTCTTTTTTAACATTTATTCATATCCAACAACATCTTTTAATATGTTCAAACAATTGTCTGTTTCTTTATTCTAATTATTACTTAGTTTTGGTGTCATTAATCAAGTTGACCCTATATATGAACAATGTATATATGTATGTATGTGTGTATGTATGTATGTATGTATGTATATGTATGTATAATTTACTTCTATTTATCTTAAATTAATCCATACCTACTGCATAAAATCAGACTACATGGTTGTAAGGTGGATTTGTCATTCAATCTAGTATCCCCTCAATTAATATAAATTTCTATTATCAAATTGGTATTCTAGGGTTTTCCAAATTACTCA
Source organism: Allium fistulosum (assembly GCA_030737815.1). Classification (NCBI taxonomy): domain Eukaryota; kingdom Viridiplantae; phylum Streptophyta; class Magnoliopsida; order Asparagales; family Amaryllidaceae; genus Allium; species Allium fistulosum. The sequence goes on along the minus strand of CM060907.1, from coordinate 634,151,618 downwards.
ACGCATATAAATCATTAATTTAAAATATCAAATTAGTTCTTAAATTGTATTTCAAAACCTAAATAGATGTATAAATGAAATTTAATGCAAATATAACATATCCATTTGGTAGATAATTTAACTCACCCAGAATCATCGCTTTAGTTAACTTTATTTGAAATCTTTAAATCTCTTTCTACATGATTTGAATTTAGCCCATCTCCTTCTTTATTTGATTTGCTAAGATTCGGAGATTGTCCTTTCTTTTCTATTTGATTTGATAACATTTTTGAAGAATTTGATTTAGATTTGAAGAAGAAAGATAGAGCTTTTGGTTTAGGGTTTGGCGGGGGCCATGAATGAAGGAAAAAGTGACAAGAACAAGAACTACATACCATTCCCCCTGATTTATACACAAATCCCAAAATCTCCTTCAGTCCACTTGGGCTTACGACCCGTTTTGCCACGAAAAGCCCATTATGGTAAATAGTTTGTATTTTCTCATCTAATGTCTATTTCTGACGTTTTATTTATGAATTAGGGGTAGAAAAATCTATTTAATACAATGAAAAAGTCAGATTTCAAAATTCCTTCATTTGTAAAAGTTTTATTTTCAGTTTTTGTGTAAAATTTCTAAAATGTCATTTCTGATCAACTAATTATTTTTATTTAAAATCCGAGATATTACAGGGTATATATATATATAAATATACATTTACCCTTATGCGCGTATGTACATACACACATTCACTTATTTATGTTTATATATTTATTTCAAATGCTAACCTTTGCATTTCATCTTCTGCTTCCCCGTCCTCAAACGTTGTTTATAAAGGCAAATTCTATTTAAACACGTAGAAATGCAGAGCAGCACCCCAAATTTAGAATAAATAAAAAGGCCTCTCATTTTGATGAGTCGCTCCCTCTCCAAAAAATCCAAAAATACCCTTCCACGCAGGGCAACTACATGGTGCTTTAAGAGCACTACTTAGGAACTACATGGTGTCCTGAAGGCACAACCCAGTTGCCATTTGTGGTGCCTTCAGGATACCACACAATTACCCTACGTGGTGCCCTGAAGACACCATGAAGTTGCTTTGCTTGGTGGGCAAAAATTTTGAAAAAAAAAAATAATTTAGATAAAGCTAATTTAAGGGGCGTTTTCATCCTTAATTTTTTTTTAATTTGGTAGCTACTCAGCGAGTTCAACTAGAATTTGCCGTCTATAAATCTCCTCATTACATACAAAACTGAGTCATAAAAAATGGGTAGGGTGTTTTGATGTCAAATTGGGAGAGAGCGGAGAATGTCATCATGACCATCGATTAATGAAGAAACAATAAAGTGTGAATTGCAATCTTGACACTTGTAAATCAATTCAACATTATCCAACAGTTACAATTCGAAATAAAGTTGGCCATTAATTGCAAATTCCAGGCTTTGCTAGGTGCGGTTTAATGCACAGTTTAGAAAATCAGATCGGCTGTGCTCAATCTGTGGTTAGTCATAAAGCATTAGTCATCACAGGCCCGAATCCAATTAGACCGTGAACATGGATGAACCTCATGAAAATAGCAAAAAACCAGGTCAAACTACTATTCGAAGCTATGTTAAATTAGGGGTGGACGCGGGTCGGTTTGGTGCACTTTGAAGGCTAAACTATTTCCGCACCACATCAAATGGTTAATCAAAAATACAAATCATTATACTAATCTTTTAAACAGTTTGGTTTTGGTTCGGTAATATGATCCGGTTTTGGTCCGGTCCAGTTTGACCCTATATTAAATATGAAATAAGAGTATTACTTCCATCAACAATCAAGTTACGAAGACAACCATGTGAATCTTTTACACTTAAATGTTAAAACACATAATGTTATATTAAAACGAAAGATTAATTCTTAATTGTGCGAATATTTCAATTTGACATTTAGCTAAAGTGAGATTTTTTTAGTAGATTAACTAATCATCAATGTTAATCAATGCATAATCATTAAGTAAAATGGCTAGAATAAGATTATAATTAGCATTTATCCAAAAAAATGAGATAAAAAATATTATACTAAAACTATAACTTCTTCCTTTTTGACAACGGTTATTATTAATACTAGCGTAAATCGCATGTACATGCATTTATGGAAATATTACATTTTTATTTAATAAAAATTTAATTGACAGATGTGTACTGTAAATGCAAAAACTTTGGTGATCACAATCTTCTATTTCAAACAATTTTGTTGGTTGCAAGTTCACAATGGAATTCTGTTAATTGGTAGTTGGAAAGTGGACGATGGTTGAGATTGCAAATGGATTATAAGATTCCATTAATGGATGAAGAGTATTTTTAAAATTTTAAAAAGACACCGTGTAAATTACATTCATTGAATTTTCTATATTAATAGCATAGATAGATATTTATTTATTTTTATTGTAAATGTCAATGTAAAATTTTACCATATCATCCACAGGATAAAGTTGAACTGACAAAATAAAGAAAAGATCATCAAATGATGCAATATAATTGTATTGATGTTTTAATATTCGCGGTGATGGGCTGCAATTCAATACCATTATTAACCGCTTGGCTTTACGTCAGCTATGACGTCTTTCTTAGCCAAAAGATTCTTGATATTTTATTTTATTGAAACAATGTTTAGACATAGAGTAATTAAATCTAAATAAAATAATTGGTATATGCTGCTTGGGCACCAAGCACAACCGGTCAACGCAGCACACATCTCATATTCCATTGATCGAGATGCCAACTTTACAAACTAAAGTTAGGTCGCTGTATTTATCGTGTATTTAGGAGAGTAACGGATGCGATGGTAACCGTATGAGCGTAGACCTGTAAACGGAAAGCAAGGGCATTTTGAGAATTTCAAAAGGATACAGAGTAAATTAGTTCAACGAATTTTCTTTTTTAATAGTAGAGATAAGCTGAAAATATAATATGCATCGTTAGAATATAAAATGAGATAGAAGTTGCTTATATTTTTGTTATAAAATTACTAGAGTAAATATTCGGTTCGATCAGGTTTAATATGGTCAGTTCAATCGTCTAAACTGCAACCGAACCGTATCGATGCGATTGGTTTGGTTTGGAGTATTTGTTTTGGTTAGAAGATTCGATGTGGGTTCCAACACCATTTATGCGATCCGATGTGGGTTCCAGCGCCGTTTATGCGATCCGATGTGCAGGGGCGGAGCCCACATGTATATGGGGTAGGCACGTGCCTACCCAAGTATTTAAAAAAAAATCAGAGAGATGCGACAACAATTGCTCACCTGCAGCAAATAGAAGCAGCCACGAAGAAAGGGGGAAAATAATAAAAGAACGAACGAAAAAAAACAAAAGAATGAACGAAGAAAAGAGACGTCGCTTGCCTGCTCCTCCAAGCTTCATCAAGCATGGACCACGTTTCTTCTTCTCCATCAGCTAAGAACGTCAATTTCAGCCGAGATATATTTTGTGAAAGCAAAACCCTAGATCAGAAATTCTGCAAAATGAGTAATCTTATTTTGGTTTTTCTTTGATTTCTTGTGATGTGCATATTTTAGGGATTAAGCTAGATAGTTTAATTTGATTAATTTTGACACATTTCTTGCTGAAAGGATTTGATTTAGCGGTGAACATATAAAAATACAAGTGGAGGTTTGATCCCCTACTCTTGTAAGAAGGAAGAAAAAAAACAGTTTTGCTACGGGTTATCAGCCTAACATAAAACTTGTAGAGAACAGATAGGATGGGGAAAAGGTACAATGAAAGAGAGGACTTACAATATCTAGACTGAAAGCATCCGCATGTACACATAACCAGATTAATGATATCAAGAATGACACTTGCTTTAGTACAAATAACACAAGTAACCCCAGTAAATTAACTTTAGGCAACTACTTGATTAAGAAAAGATGTCCTTTAAAAAACTTGTATCTGAGAAAATAAATGTTGAACTGTTCCAAATATAATAGATTATGATTAATAACCATGCATTGGCTAGATTTTTTCTCTATCGATATCCACCTTTTCAACTGATTTTCAAAATGCAAGAACATATTCAGATGATATTACACATTTGTTGATGAAAAAAAAACCATCAAAGTATTCTTCAACAACAAAATGCATGAGAAAATTGAATATACTTTAGACTGTTTTGTAATCGTTAGATTATCTAAATATTGTTAATCCCCTTTTCAGATTTGCATAAATATTATAAACGAGCTCATGATACTATTTCGGACAATGTGGGATCTTCTTCCAACATTGTAGATAATGATATTCAAAATGAAGCTATTCCAAAAACAGTGATTCAAAATCGCGTTCATGTTGATTTGTTAAATCTTCTTTCTGATCCAAGCTTACGAAACCGAATTTCGGACTTTGACCCAAATGATCAAGATATAGTTCGAAGAGCTTATTTACAGAAAGGTCCATGTCAACCTTCTTTATTAGTATTTCCACAAACTATCATTGGAGAAAAAGCCCGTCGCTTTAATCCAAATTGGTTTAGTCAATTTGGGAGTTGGTTAGAATATAGTGTAAAAGAAGATTCAGTTTTTTGTTTGAAGTGTTATCTATTTCGTCAAGAGTCGGTGAATAGAAATATGAGTGAGGTTTTTATAACGGGTGGGTACAAAAATTGGAAAAATTGTAGAAGATTCCCAGAACACGCTCAATCAGAAGCACATAACACCGCTTGTATGAAAGTTGAAAATTTAATGATTCAAGCTAGACACATTGAACCACTAATTGTGAGGCAAACACAACAATGCCGAATTGACTATCGAGTTCGACTAAATGCTACCATAGATTGCATTCGATATCTTTTGCGTCAAGGACTAGCTTTTCGTGGTCACGATGAATCTGCAAACTCCATGAATAAGGGAAATTTTTTAGAACTTCTACAATGGCTTGCAAATCAAAAATCATCTATTAATGCCGTTGTTTTGGAAAATGCTCCACAAAATTCCAAAATGACATCACCCGATATACAAAAGGATGTTGTAACTCAATTGCTATCGAAGTTGTCAATGCTATCTTGAAGCAACTTGATGGTGGCCTATTTGCAATTTTAATTGATGAAGCACACGATAACTCAATTAAAGAGCAAATGTCTATAGTTATACGATTTGTCGATAAAAATGGTTGTGTCATTGAACGATTTATGGGCATGATACATGTTCCCAATACAACTGCAATTTCACTTAGAACATCACTTGAAGCCTTTTTTTCCAAACACAAATTGAGCTTTACAAAGTTGCATGGTCAGGGCTACGATGGGGCAAGTAATATGCAAGGAATGTTCAATGGCCTCAAAACACTTATATTGAGAGAGAACAATTCTGCATTTTATGTGCATTGTTTTGCACACCAACTTCAATTAGCACTTGTTCGTGTTGCGAAAGATATAAACCACATTGTTGAATTCTTTTACTTAGTTAACAATTTGGTGAATCTTGCTGGAGCGTCATGTAAGCGTCGAGATATCCTACGAAAAAAAGAAGCAGAAAGGGTATTCAATCAATTACAAAGTGGAGAATTATGTAGTGACCGAGGATTGAATCAAGAGAGAAGTTTGAAACGACCAGGAGACACGCGTTGGGGTTCACATTATGGAACCTTAATTAATTTAATTGTTATGTTCTCTTCTGTAATAGATGTTCTTACAGATTTGGTGGAAGATGTCTCTGGAGATAAAAAAGGAGAATCTTTAAATTTGATAAAAGTGATGCAAAATTTTGATTTCGTATTCACATTATATTTGATGAAAAATGTACTTGGAATAACCAATGATCTTTCAAAAGAACTTCAACGAAAAGATCAAGATATCGTCAATGCTATAACTTTGGTGAAATTATCTAAGGAACGACTACAAAAAATGAGAAATGATGGATGGGATAACCTATTTGTTGAAGTAAGTTCTTTTTGCACGAAGCAAAATATTCTTATTCCAAATATGGAGGATAATTATCTTCTTTTAGGTAGATCAAGACGAGGGCCAAAGTTAACAAACTTGCATCATTATCAAATTGATTTGTTCTACGTTTGTTTGGATAAACAACTTGTCGAGCTTAATAATCGTTTTGATGAGGTTAACACAGAATTGCTTCTATGCATGGATTCTTTGAATCCTAATGATTTATTTGCTTCTTTTGATGTCATGAAACTAGTTCGTTTATCTGAACTTTATCCAAATGATTTTTCCGAAGCGGAACGTATGGATATTTGCAATCAATTAGAGATTTATGTGATGGATATGACATCTAATACTGAATTCAAAGAAGTGAAAAGCATTAGTGATTTAGCCAAGAAGATGGTCTTGACGGGAAAGCATATTGTCTATAATTTAGTTTATAAACTCATCATATTATCCTTAATTCTACCAGTTTCAACCGCTACAGTTGAAAGGACTTTTTCAGCTATGAATATAGTGAAAACGGATCTTCGAAATCGGATGGGGGATGAATGGCTAAATGATAGTTGTATCACTTATATTGAAAGAGATGTCTTTGATATCATTGACAATGATGCAATTATCGATCGTTTTCAAAATATGAGAACTCGTAGGGAACAAATTTAAGATATGTATGTTATGATTAATTTTCTTTTGGAAGATCAATTATTGATCGCTTTTGTAATGAATCTGAAGTCTATTATGTTAAAGTTACTATTTGTCTTATTTCAATCATATAAGTTTCTTGTGCAAATTTTGTTAAATATCAGTGACATAAAAAAAAAGCCTAAATGGTCGTTGTCCCTGAATCACATCTCACTTTGTGCCCACTCCAATATTATGTCCTGGCTACGCCACTGCCGATGTGGATGATTTTCGTATAGCGGTGCGGTTTATTCCCACCCCTCGGTTAAATCATCTTAAGACTTTATTAAAGTACAATACAACTGTGTACAATCCAAATTCTTGTTATACGAATTCTAACTCAAGATCACTCAAACCAAAACCCCCAAGCACAGCGGAAAACGAGATCGTGGTAAAAAGTGCAAAAACAACCAATCAATGTCTCAATCTGAATCTCAATTCAATACAAAACCAATCACAATCACCAAACAAGCAATAGAGACAAGGTTTTAAATATCGGATTTCGGTCACGTTTCGTTTCGGATTTTTACACAAGTTATCTTGTATCGGGGGAGATCTCGGACGAGATGAGTACATATCGGATGTACATCTCGGATTGACATCTCGGGTCTTATAATGCATATCGGGAATATCTCGGATGTACTTATGTGTATAAAATTGACGTGTCAAAAATTTATTTAACGGTTATAATTTTCTTAGTAAAAATAAAAATGGTAACATACTTGATTTACATAGAAAAAGGAATATTTTTAGAAGAGTAGTAGCTTGATTAGCTTAATTGATTTGGTAATGATTGAATAATATCCTTTTATTTGAACATGATAAAGAAGTGAAACCTTTCGCTATGACTCATTAAGATAAAAAGTAAAGAATATGTTCAAGAAGTTGGTAAATAATAATTGGATTGAGTAGTTTCTTTTGAATCAATATAAAAATAAAAAATATTATGCAAAATAAGAAAAATGTATAATTTCGGGTGAGATCTCGGATTGAGATTTTGATCCATATTTCGAGTGAGATTTGAATATCTCAGACGAGATGAGTGTCGAGGGAGATATGGAGGAGATTTGATGTCTCGTCTCGTTTAAGTGTGAAAATGAGATCTCGGAGGAGATCTCGGGCGATATATAGGAGATTTAAAACCATGAATAGAGAAACAAAACAATAACGATTAAATAAATCACAAACTGATTTATAGTGGTTCCACTAACGCCTTGTTAAGGTACATCCACTTTGAGAGAGGACCTTTATCAATACCAATGAGAAGAGTACACGAGATTGATCGCTATGATCAATATGCAAATAGAGTAGATTTGTGGAGAAGAAAATTAAAGAAAACCCTATTTAATGGAGGATATAACCCTTAATCTCTTGGATCATCATGTCACGTTCCTTTGGATTCTGAAAATAGCTTATATAGTGAACCATCATTTCTTGACAAATACTCGATTTGCCCCTTGAAGCCTTGCAAGCAAATACCCAAATTCTTGGGCGAAAAAATAAAATTGCACCGCATCATACGTCTGTTACAACCTATCAGACGTCTGTCACAACTTTCGGGTTATAATAAACCTGCTGTCAAGCGTTTGACATAATTTTAAGCCTGTGTATTTTCAAATCGCAAACTTGAGCATCCGAGCTATGATTCACGTGCCGTTTTCACCGTTATCAAGTTATTCTCGACCTCTTCAATTATCCATATAGTGTCGCCAAAATTCAACGCTTCTAACTTCTAAGGCTCATGTAACAGATGAAAGATATCGGTGAAAGTAGCTTATTTATATAGATGGGAGGCAAAAAAATTATTCTTCTTGTTTAACCAACAGTTTTAATTGTAGATATAGGTAACGCTGTTTGAAAACGCAATTGAATTTATTTTTAGTGAATTGCTAAGGATGCCTCATTTTCCTTTTCCTAATACCATTGCTAAATAGCAATCTAAAATTTCATATTACACTCATCTTAATACCAGACTTCTAAAGGGGCTACCGATGTATCATTTTCGATTTTTTTTGTACGGCGAACATCGATCAACACTATTTTTCAGGCGATCAACTAATGAACGACAGTGTTTCAGTGGTTGATGACGGTGGAAAACGGTGTTGGTCGACGATGGCTTCCTGTGCAAACGACTTTCCGCGGTGGCTGATTATCCTAGAAATGACTTTGGTAGTAGAAATCATATAAATTTATTTTTATATTTATATTTATTTTATTATTATTATTATTATTTGTATTAGAAGGAGGAAAGCTGGATACACTATTTATGTCACCTCTCTTGTACCCTCCAGGACTCATCTTATTCCAAATAAGTGATTAGGAGTTTATCAAATATCTTTACCAGTTTTTATTTTAATTCGATGTAATGGTATTAAATGTTAACCAAGCATACATTTATACGAATTTGTAGGCAGTTGTTAGGTTAGACTAGGGCTGTCAATTTCCTACATGACCCGAAACACGATCCGAAACCCGCACGGAAATTAGCGGGTTAACCCGACCCGTTAATTTGGCGGGTCATTTTCGGGTCAACCCGAATTTGACCCGTTTATAAACGGGTGGGTTTCGAGTTGACCCGCTAACCCGAAATTGATCCATTAACAACCCGTTTATACTTATATAGGTTGACCCGACCCGTTTACGACCCGACCCGACCCGTTTATGACCCGTTTGTACCTTATACGGGTTGATCCGGCTCGTTTACGACCCGTTCTGACTCGTTTACGACCCAATTATACCTTATACGGGTTGACCCGACCCGTTTATGACCCGTTTACGATCCGTTTAACCCTTATACGGGTTGACCCGACCCATTTACGATCCGACCCGACCCGACCCGACCCGACCCGTTTATAATCGGGTTACACGGGTCGGGTCGGGTCAACCCGTTTATCAACGGGTCGGGTTCGGGTTGAGCTTTTTCTGACCCGTTTAATAAACGGGTTGACCCGACCCATTTAAAATCAACCCGAACCCGACTTGACCCGACCCGAACCCGACCCGACCCGACCCATTGACAGCCCTAGGTTAGAGTCTTTAAGAGAAAAGTATAGTGTGATTCTCACACGAATTTTGTAGTTGAAGATGAAATTTTCTGGGCAACCACGATTCGAAACAAGTATTATAAAGTAGCGAGTAAACATATCTGGAGATATGTTTTAGTTTAATGACTTTTTAAAACTAGCTTGATTAGTCGATTTTCTGAAGAATATGCTTTAGGGTAACAACAACCTTAAAATGATGCTTGGTTGTGCAATACATATAATGAGGAATATAAATACTAACACTTTCTAGTTAAATAAGTTAAAAAATAATTATTTTTTATTAAGGCCTTTATTATATTTTATAAATAAACTTCCTTTTTAATATATTAGTTTAACCGTGCACATAGACGGAGCATAGACTGAGCATGGAAGAACGGTCAAGGTTCTTATGATTCGGTCGATGGGACCTTCAAAGCCTATGACGTGAACCTATGCACCTCAGCCACTGGTGTGGTGCATCGATATGTTTATAACGATGGTTTCTAACCATTTGAATTTTGAACTTACACTGCAAAAATCTGAAAATCTGAAAATGAAGTAGAAGTGGAGCCACATCAACATGCCTGGCTGTTATGCTTGTTCAGAGTATTGGGTAGTAGTCTTAGAATTGTAGTTCCTAAGAAAATACGTAGGAATATACAAAATATTGCCTTCTTGGAAAACTGATATATATTATTTGCTAAAGAACCATGAAACCAGACATATCCTATCAGTTTACAGGTACAATGTATACTCGGTTAATTACTGTAAGATGTTTATCAAGACAACACTTTGCAGACAATTATGAACTATAAATATACTATGTTTACATGATCAAATTGGCAGTCATCCATGGATGGATTTGCAAGAGTACGAAAAACCCTATCAATATTCTCATGCTTCAACAAGTGATAACTAATTCAGCTACCTTTTTGCTTCTTATACATATGACGTCTCCTATGACGTCTCGACTTCCCTATCCTTCCGGATCCTTTCAAACGAACCGAAACTTCTCTGGTCTTCAATCTCACATGATGACGGCTGCCACTTGTACTCCCATGCTTTCTTCTAGAACTATGTACATTTCTAGCTTGCAATGACCTACGCATTCGGTCTTTCCTTCTCTCTCTCACAGACCTTTTTCTTCTCACAGCCCTCGTATTCTCATAATCATCTGACCATGACTCATAGTTATCATCATTGCTACTGAATCCCTTTTCCAAATCCTTAACTCTATGCCTGTACACCCGCTTAGTGTTCTTCAACTTGTGCCATAAGAAGCAACTTATCTCTTCCATTGCAGTGAAGTATGTTTCACATGCCGCCCATGTCATTTTGCATAGGCTTCTTCCTACGCATTGGATGATGCCGATTTTGAACAGTAGATAGAGGAAGAGAAGAGCTGCATTTCAGAATATACATGGATACAGTAAATTATGGTATATATGTGTCTGATATCAACGTTTGCAGTATAGCTTACTTATGTAGGTTAGGATCGAAACCATCAACAGTTTCAATATGCTGGAGATGCATAAATGTTCAACAAAGCAGATTATGTCCCATGTCCCATCACATATACCCCTGCATTATATCCGAAAATGCATGAAGTTTTCTATTTTTTTCTCCCTGTAACTTCTAGAATGCATCTACAATTGTACTGCGATAACGGTAAGTATCTTACTCGCAAGAAGCACCAAATAAAGTCTTGATAGGAGCAACAAATGCATTTCCAAGAACGACCCCAAGTCCGTTAGCCGCTTTGCTCACAACAGTTCCCATTGATCATGAAGATTGTAACTTTACTATGAGTAACTAACACTATTCATTTTGTCAAACTGGTCTCAATCAACGAAATTCTCTGTTTAACTCTTTTCACTGCTATTTCTGGATAAATATTATGCAAAACACAAGCACCCATATATGATATATAGATAGTTTTCCCATACAATATAAGTTACAAAGAAAATTTATCTGAAATCTATTTGTGTCATGACATTATCATTATACAAGTTGTAAGAATTATGCTACATAGCTTCATATTCAAATAAGAAAGCACAAAGTTGACCACAGAATGACCGAATTACTATATTTTTTAAAATATTTCTTGTGAATAAAGTATGAAAATGGACGTGCAAGCATCCATTTTATTTGGATAAGATTCGTTATGTTCTGAAATATTGACAATCAAATACTTATTCATAACGATGTTAAAATAGCCTGGGTTCCTAATTATTATAGAAAGAACAAATACGTTGAAATTCTAGCAAGTGTAAAAGAACGAAGAAAATGTATCTATAGACACTAATCTTTCGTTTGAATTGTTAACATTATCGAAGCATACTTACGATACTGTCGTCGATCTTTGATTCTTCTATTATTTTTCAAGGTTTGTTCAATTCTGTGACTCGTGGAAAAAGGGAAAAGATGAGCAACCGCTTTGTTCTCTGTAGGCCTTTTTGAATAAGGCTTGGGCCAAATGGAATACAAATAAATTAGTACCGCCACCATCGGTCTGTATAATTCAAAACTCAAAACCGGCAAAATTAGGCATTTAGACGTCAAACAAACTTCAAAAAATATTTCTGCATCCAATTTTAAACCGTTCTTCGGAACGGTGATTACCCCCATTTATGTTGTTGATTGTCTATGGCCTACGAAGCAAAAATCTCTTCGCCTGGATCCAAAAATCTGAAAATAATGCTCGTTTGAACCTTTCCACTAGACCTGTCAAACGGGTTGGGTTGGGTCAAAATGGATTGGGTCGAGTTTGACCCAATCCATTTATAACTCATTCTTTTTGACCCGTTTATAATCCAACTCATTTATGACCCAACCCATGTAATAAGCGGGTTAACCATTTAATCCATTTAAAAAATTAAATTTGATTTGAGTAATAAAAAACAAATAAATATAAACTAGTTATAATTTTATTTTTTACGTTTTGAATTTCGATAAAATTCAAAATTTAAAAATTTAAAATTTAGTTGTAATTTTCATCAAAATTCAAATATGGGGATGTGGTAGCCAGTTATTTTCTAAGTACAATTGTCGGTCTCCATGGAGAACTACAGTGTGCGTTAACAAGATAAAATATCTATTTTTTTCATATTGTCCGTAAATTAGGTGGGAGTTAATCAGTCGAAGTCTCGCCTGATTCTAAGTTAGTATGAACAAGTTATTGCAGTCTGAACAAAAAACAGCGACTTCTGCACTAGACGGAGTTCAAATATGGGGATGTGGTAACCTGTTATTTTCTAAGTACAACTGTCAGTCTCCATGAAGAACTATCGTGTGTGTTAACAATATGAAGTATTCGAGTGTTCCATATTGTCCGTAATTTAGGTAGGAGTTAATCGGTCGAAGTCTCGTTCGATTCTCAGTTGATATGAAGAAGTTATTGCAGTCTGAACAAAAAAAAATAGCGGCTTCTGTAGTAGGCGGAGTTCAAATATAGGGATGTGGTAGCCTGTAATTTTCTAAGTACAACTGTCAGTTCCCATGAAGAACTACAGTGTGCGTTCACAAAATGAAGTATCCGAGTGTATCATATTGTCTGTAATTTAGGTGGTAGTTAATCGGTTAAAGTCTTTCCTAATTTCGAGTTAGTATGAAGAAGTTATAGTAGTTTGAACAAAAAAATTACTGCACTAGACGGAGTTCAAATATGGGGATGTGGTAACCTGTTATTTTCTAAGTACAACTATCAGTCTTCATGAAGAACTATCGTGTGTGTTAACAATATGAAGTATTCGAGTGTTCCATATTGTCCGTAATTTAGGTAGGAGTTAATCGGTCGAAGTCTCGTTCGATTCTCAGTTGATATGAAGAAGTTATTGCAGTCTGAACAAAAAAAAATAGCGGCTTCTGTAGTAGGCGGAGTTCAAATATAGGGATGTGGTAGCCTGTAATTTTCTAAGTACAACTGTCAGTTCCCATGAAGAACTACAGTGTGCGTTCACAAAATGAAGTATCCGAGTGTATCATATTGTCTGTAATTTAGGTGGTAGTTAATCGGTTAAAGTCTTTCCTAATTTCGAGTTAGTATGAAGAAGTTATAGTAGTTTGAACAAAAAAATTAGCGGCTTCTGCACTAGGCGGAGTTTAAATATGGGAATGTAATTTTAAATGGCTAAATGGGTTACCCATTTATAACTCTTTTAAAAATAGATCAATCCAACCCATAACCCATTAAATAAAATTCATAAATGGATTAACCCAACCTATTTATAAATCGAGTAAATGGGTTGGGTCATATTTTAACAGGTCTACTTTCCACACAGAGTTAGAGCTTATGATTGAATCATCAATAAATTTGTTTGATTTTATTTTAACAGTTTGATATGCACAGGTAACGTATATGAAATACATAAAATTATTCCTGAATAATTTGTTTAAATCATCCCGTTTCATTCAGTATACTGCTGAACAAAAATCAGGCCCCGTTTGGTTTGCAATTTTTAGTTTTGTGTTTTCGTCTAAACAAAAATTCGCATTTATTATGTATGGTTGAAAAACAGACAATTTTGAAAAATGAAACTAACATAGAAAATAGAAAACAAGTTTATTTGATTTTTCATGTTTTGAGACATAACAAAAGAATGAAAACAATTCATCTCCTTCATTTTTCGTCCATCATCGCGATGGCTAAGAATTGTAAAAAATTTCCCACATTTTCTTGTATTTTGTAGTGTATGTTGAAAACGCAAAATACAAAACTCAAAACGAAACCAAACGGGGCCTTAATTTTTAAAAAATGAAGGGTCCGTTTGGTTTCATTTTGTATTTTGAGTTTTGTGTTTTTAATTTGGACTAAAAAATAGCAAGAAATAAGAGAAAAAAATCTATAATTCTTAGCCGTTGGGTCGACCAACGGACAACGAAAGAGTTTGATTGTTCTCCGTGCTTTTGTTATCTCTCGAAACACGAAAAATAAAATAAACTTGTTTTCTATTTTATATGTTAATTTCATTTTTCAAAATTGTTTGTTTTTCGACTATACATACAACGGACACGTTTTTATATAGACGAAAACATAAAACTAAAAACGACAAGCCAAACGGGGCCGAAACTTTTATTTCATTCGACGGTACGACGCTGAGGTACTTTTCACTCACTCGACGGTATGTTGTCAAATGAATATTTCGGATCAAATAGAATATCTCCAGTGCAGTGCATTTAGCACCATCCATCTTGTATCATTCAAGAATTATTCATCAAATAGATATTCAGGATGAATTCCTGTTCTGCCCGCATCCACAAGCGTTAGTGATCGTGCATATCATCAAATTTATTACGTAATATATAGCTTCCGATAATCAATTTTCTCCCATGTTTTTTTTTTTCCAAAATAAGATGAAATAAATAATAATAATAATAAAGAAGAAGAAGGGAGGAAAGGAGATATAAAAGTGAACAAAATAAAACATGCTAGCACATAGCGACACCTATACAAAACTAAAATTTCATAAGTCGTAGTTGGTGTGCTTTAGAAATGGTCCCATGCTGCTACCAAGTGCTAATTAAACCCTTTTCAACGTACATATATTACTTTACCTACGAATTTAGGGAACTTCTTTCTCTTTCTTACGTATTATATAACATACAGTGGTTCAGTGCGGATATCTAAATATTGAATACTTGTTGCTTTCTACTTTTGAGTCTTCCAGCTTATTTTTGTTCATTCTTTTTCGTCCAAGAACCTTCTATTTATTTCTACCAGCTGGTGCACAACTCAAATTAATCAACATAACCTGACTACCAGCAAGCTTTAATTTGGATAACTTTATAGTTAATCAACATGATGATAGATTTTTATATTATGATCCACGCACTTATTTATAAATCATAATTAATATATAAAGAAGTACAGGCACAAATATTTTTTGTATAAAGGTGCAATTCATCAGTTTAATATGCTGCTGCTTATAATATACTAATTAATTATATTGCTGTATGGGTGCAAGCAATCATATGGATCAGATACCTTATCATCGATCATGCGATCTATTTTGAAATATATTGTATGAAAAATGAAACAAAAGTAACAATATACTAGACGCGCCGTAGGTCAGGTGCACCTGAACCACACTTATGACTCTATGACATCTTCAACTACAACTGTAAAGTTCATAGTTAATGATTATATTGACTTCTTTTCGGTTTTTCTTCTACTAAGAATTTATTTGTATTACTTTAACAAATAAACTTATTAAATATCAATGACTTTGACAAATGCTCAGGGAATATGGGGTATAATATATTGACTATGAATGTGCAATTAACATTTGTACTTGAATTCATTGCGTATGGACTAAATATGATTAGGTATAAACACGAGAGAGATGTTTTAGACTTATTAATATAAAGCAGTGGTTAGCTTAGATCTACTTGGTAATTGGTTAAATCAAATAATATTGTGGTATATATTATATAAGTTTATAGCTACTAGTCCCATACTCTCATTGTTGATTCTGGCAATTTGTTGTGTATTTTTATGCCTTTTATGTTTGTTGGTATATACCTAAATTAGTACAATAGAAGGTATATTGGCAGCACTGTAGTATGGTACATTGAGCTTTGGGCCAATATGTTTGGACACTGAAAGCAACATATATAATCGTCTATTATAATTTTTTTTTTTTAAATTTAAAGTTATTATGAAGGTACTAGCAATTAACAGGTTGTTGTTGTCGTGCTAGTTGTTAGGGTGTTTGTTAGGTTCTGATTAAGGAATTAAGATAGATAACAATGAGTATCATTCTTTGTTTTCATGTAAACCAATCAGTGTATTATTTCAATTTTCAGTTGGTATACATATATTTCTACCTATACCTAGCTACTCCTACAAGCTAAAATTTATGATCAACATTACAGAACTGTTACGTTTTACAACAACAAGTCAAATATTAAATATTAACACAGATACGTGGAATGTATACTATCACTAGGAGAACATTCTGGCAGTTAAATGAAGAAAAGTTGGGAAAGACAAATAGTGGGACAGGCAGAGTAGCTGACCAATATTAATATATATTCTTACGAAGCTTATTTAGCGGTAAATTAGCGATGAAATTTTGGTTAACTATCATAATCAGATTCCATTTGATTCCTGTGTAATGTTTTACTTGTTCTAAACTTATAGAAAAATAGACTCAAAAGAATCGCTACAAGAAAATGATCTTATTACAACTACTTATTTACAACGTTCACAGAACGACAGATGTAATATAGAGTTTTTAACAATCGGTTTTTCTTGACAGTTGTAATAAAAGATTTTTAACAACTGGTTTTTCTTAACAGTTGTAATAAATGCATATTTAACAACTGATTTTTCTGACAGTTGTAATAAATGTATTTTAAATATTTGTTTCTTTTAGCTAGTCCTAATAGATATCTATAACAACTTATTAGTTTTAACCGTTGTAAATATTAAATAATTAATAATTAATAAATAACTTTTAACAATTAATATTAAATATATAATAATTAATAATTTTTATTAACAACTTACATTTAATAATATATACGTATAATTAACATTTAATAATTAATATCCAATTATAATCAAGAATTAATAAGTAATAATTAATAAATAAGAAGTAGTATTTCAATAATTAATAATTAACAACTACTATTAAATAATTAATATTTAATATTTAATAAGTAATAATTAAGACTAATATTAGATATTTAATAATTAATAATTAATCTATATAATAATTAATAGTTTATAATTATTTTTAATAATTAGTAATATATATGTAATAATTAACATTTGATAACTAATGTTCAATGTAATCAAGAAGTAATAAGTAATAATTAATAAGTAAGAAGTATATTTTAATAATTAATATTTAATAATTACTATTAAATAATTAACGTTTAATGTTTAATAAGTAATAATTAAGACTAATATTTAATATTTAACATATTTAACATATTTAATAATTAATAAAATAGCATAATAAATTATTAATAATTAATTAATAATTTACAATAATAATATATACTTAAATTTAATAATTTATTATAATTGATGATTCATATATAATAATTCATAAACAATGATTAGTAATTTTATATTAATTTATATTATATAATGATTTATAGTTAATATTTTTAATAATTAATAAGTAATATTTTAACCATCTATCAATTGTAAACGATAGATAATAGAAGAACTTTAATGGCTGTAATTTCGCTTGTTGCCTTCTCCCATTCACTCGCTCATTCCTCCTCCTAGATCTTCTAATCCGCTTCTCTCCCCTTTCCTTCCTCATGCCTAGAAAGAATTCCAGCAATGCTCCGTTTCGTACTGAAGTGGTGTCGTCGGCGTCAACTAGATCGGGATGAATTTTCAATTCAATTTCCACTCCGCCCTTTCCACTGGTTGTTTCGGCCAACGAACCACAATTTTAATTCATTAAAATGTTACACAAAACCAAGTACATCAAAGTATTTTAACGAATTGACTAAAAGCCACGTAGATTAATCGTGTGAGTTAGATTTCCAATAACGTTTTTCGAACTACGTGAAAACAGATCATCGAAAATACCAACGTAACCAATCTGAACAGTCGTTACATCGAATAGTAGTGCTAAAATAACTTATTTATTTTTGAGAAATTAAATTAATACTTTTAAACATTGTTTAAAAGCATACAACGAATAACAAAAAAATTTAAAAAAAACAAAATTAACATGCCGTCACTAGCCGACGACATGTCAAATATACAGAAAGAAAACACATGACCTTTTTCTCATTTCGCTCGACTTCCTTGCATTTTACAAAGCGAAAAAACCCTAATTCTCTACCGCCGCTCTCCCTCGACTGCCATCGACATCACCTTGGGCCATCGAAATCATCAAGCTCTCCGATTCCATCTTAATTGAGGTAATTTTATAATCCTAATTTTAGATTTAGGGCTAATTGATACTATTATGGAATATGGGTTTGAGATTTGTTGATTATTATGTATTAATTGGTGATAATAGTGTATTACCGGATTATGAATTTGAAATTGTTTGAAATTGTTGATTATTGTTTAATTTGAATTAAAATCCGAAAATTAATTTATAATTGTTGATTGATGTGTATGTTGATGGTGTAAACGATTGTTTATTATAGTTTAGTTTAATTTATAATTTATGCTAATTAACTAATGTGTGTTAATTATAAGAGTCAGTGGAAATTATAAAATAAACTTTAAATTTTAGTTCATAAAATAGCTAGATTAAAATTTTAAGTAGATGAATTATAAAGTATGTTTTAAAATTTAAAATTTGGTTAATAGATATTAAAAAAGTTGAATGAATTACAAAATATAGTTTAAATTTAATTTGTAGTTGTTAAAATAGTAATTTGTGTATTTTTGGAATTAGTTTTACATAATTTTGGAACAAATAGTGTATTAAAATATATTTGAAAGAATTAAAAAAATAGTAATTTTATTTGAAAATAATGGTTAAATATTATTTTAACAAATACAACAGCAGCAAATTAAAGCCTTTAGTCCCATAAATTTATTTTACAAAACACAACAACAACATACCCCTTGGACGAAAAATTATGCCTACAAGACAAAAAAGTGAATTGTTGTTAAAATTTCTAACATATAAGTATTAGTGGTAATTATAAAATAAAAAACTTCAAATCTTAGTTCACAAAATAGTGAAATTAAAATTTCAAGTGGTTAGATGAATTATAAGGTATGTTTAAAAATTTAAAATTTGGTTAATAAATATTTAAAAAGTTGAATGAATTATAAAATATGGTTATTTGTAGTCTTTAAAATAGTAATTTGTTTATTTTTGAAAGTAGTTTTACATAATAAAGTTATTTTGAAAAAAAAAGCGTACTAAAATCTATTCGAAAGAATTAAGAAAAAAATAATGTTTATTTGAAAATAATAGTTAAATATTATTTTAACAAATACAACAACAACAAATTAGAATCTTTACTCCTAAATGGCTTTAATTTATTTTAGAAAACACAACAAAAACACACCTCTTGGATGCAAAGTTATGATTATAAGACAAAGAAGTGAAGTGCTGTCAAAATTACTAACATATATTTTTATTTTAGGAAAAATGTTCAATTTTTTTCTCGACCATAATTGAATGTATGAAGAGCAAACTGATATGAAAAGTTCGACCAAGGAACATTTATGGAATGGTGTACATGAATTTATTCGATTTGCTAAATCTAATAATGGAAATATCGTAGATATTTGTTACCATTGTAATAAGTGTAAGCATTTAAAGCATTGGAAGCCAGATATAGTTCTGGTACATTTAATTCAAGCTGGTTTCGTGCCAAATTATTACTTTTGGGATCGTCATGGAGAACTTGTTGCACCTAATCTCATAGTGTTAGAGGACGAGGTGAATATGACGAATCCAATAGAAGATATGGTGGAAGATGCAACATGATCAATGTTCCCTACCATTCAATCCAATGATGAAGGCGTAAATGTTAAAGAAGAACCGAGTGTGGGAGCTAAAAGAATCTATGATTTATTGGATGCGGCTAAGAGGTCATTGTGGGATGGTTGTAAAAGCGTAACCGAATTATCAATAACTGCCGAATACATTACTATGAAATCAAAATTCAACTTTATAGAAGCTGGATTTACATCAGTTGTACAAGATGCAAAACAACATATACCACCCAATAATTTGATGTGCGATAGTCATTATAAAATGAAAAAACTTATGTCCGCTTTCGATTTGCCGTACCGAAAGATAGAGACATGTATAAAAGGTTGCATGATGTACTGGAAAGATGACATTAACCTTAGGAAAATGCAGAATATGTAATGAGGTACAAACCAAGAAAAAAGAAAGAAAATGAAGTTTCATACAAGAGAATGCGTTATTTACCCATCACTCCTAAATTTCAAAGGTTATATGCATCTTTTTCTAAGGCTTGTCATATGCGATGACATAGTGTGAGAACATAGGAAGAAGGAACTTTGACACATCCATCTGATGGAGAAGCATGGAAGCATTTGGATAAATCTTATCCCGTGTTTACTGCAGAGAGCCGTAATGTCAGGCTTTGTTTATGTATGGATGGGTTTTCACCATTCTCTCAATTTGGTAGTAAATATTCATCCTGACCTATTATCGTTACACCTTATAATTTACCTATGTGGATGTGAAAACTCCATATATGTTTCTCTCTACTATCGTCCCTGGTCCTAATTATCTGACATAAGGAAGCGAAGTTTATTTTCAGCCATTGATTGAAGAGTTGAAAACTGTATCGCATGAAGGGGTTGATACATACGACATTTCTTAAAGAAAATAATTTGTATGTTTGCATTGTTGTTATAGACTATTAGTGATTTTTCCGCGTATGCAATGCTTTCAGGTTGGGGGTACGGTCGGTCATCTAGCTTATCATTACTGCATGGAAGAAACATGTGTATTTGCTTTACCGTTTAGGAAGAAAATTTCATGGTTTGATTGTAATCGGTGTTTTCTCCATATTAATCATACTTTTAGAAAAGATAAAAAACTTTACAACTAATAGAACATAGAATTTGCAACCACCAACGATTCGGTCAAGTGAAGAAATATATGAAATTGTAAAGGATTATAAAAAAATACATGAAACTGGAGTACAGACTGAAATTCTAAGTAAATCGACAATTCATAATTTGTGCAAACAAAGTACATTTTGGGAGATACTTTATTGGACGCATCTCCTACTTTTGCATAATATTGACGTGATGCACAATGGAAAAAATGTGTTAGATAACATATTTAATACAATTTTGAATGTTAAGGAGAAAACTAAGGAAGATTTGAAATCAAGACATGACATAGAACATATATGTAAACGTCTAAAACTTCATATAAACTCCAATGACAGTAAACAACCCAAAGCATGCTACGTGCTAGACAATTTCTTTTAATCTTCGTAGATGTGTTGAATTTAAAAACAATAAACTGAGTGGGAGGAAAAGTCACGATTGCCATATCATGGTGAAAAATTTATTACCTGTAGTATTCAAAGAACTATTGCCCATAAAAATATGAAGTGTTATAACAGAATTAAGTTTGTTTTATAAAGAGCTTTGTTCGACGAAGTTAAAAGTTGACCGTATATGTAAACTTGAAAATAATATCCCTATACTGCTCTGCAAAGTAGAGAAAATATTTCCTCCAGGATTCTTTAATGTAATAGAGCATTACCTGTTCATCTTTCATCCGAAGCACTTCTTCGAGGTCTTGTGCAATATGGATGGATGTATACATTTGAGAGTAGTATTGAGTATCCGTAATATTAATTCAAATTTAGATTTAAATTTAAATTCAATTTTATTTTTTATTAAGTACTTGAATCATCTGAAGAAAAAAGTTAGACAAAATCAAGAGTTGAAGGTTCGATCTGCAAATCACATCTTGAAGAAGAAGCTTCACTCTGTTTCTCTCATTATTTCAGTGACGATGTGAACTTATCATTTGTAAGTGTTCCTCGTAATGATGAGGTCGTTGAACAAGAACCTTCTTAAATAATGTTATCTATTTTTAGACAGCATGATCGATCTGCTGGAAAATGTGTGGAATTATGATTAGACGATAGAGATTATAATGTTGCATGCATATATGTTCTTATTAATTGCACTAAAGTTGCACCATTTTTCTAGTAGTATTAAATAATAACTCTTGATATATGAATTTCGTAATTCATACTCGCTTCAATTATACTTACATATTCAAAATTCTCGACATATGAATTTGCAGTTTTTACGAATCACAACATCCATGTGGCAATCTCGGTAAAGATTTGCTAAATGCTTTTTGAATTACATTTATGATCCAAGAAATTGTGTCAGTGATGAAGGATTGAAACATCTTACGCTAGGACCAAAAAGAAATATCAAGACTTGTCCAATATTCTTCATCAATGGATTTAAATTCAACACCAATGAATATGGTGCTGAAAAATTAGCCAATAACAGCGGTGTATTTGTCAAAGATAGTGATGATCTAGGTGAGCATGTAAAAGATTTTTATGGTGTCTTAACGCAAGTTTTGGAGTTAATATATTTTATATGACCTGTAGAAAAAGTATTTTTATTTAAATGCTATTGGTTCAGCAAGTTCCTGGTTCTAGAATCAACGTACACAAAGAGTATAAGCTTATTGAAATAAAGCATAACTCTCATTACTATAAGTATGATCTTTTCGTATTAGCAAAACAAGCATTGCAAGTTTATTATGCTCTGTATTCGTCCCTAAAAAGAGATAAAGCAGATTGGTCGGTTATTCTTAAAACAAAGGCAAGGTTTACGTTTGGTGGAAATAATATTCCGGTCGAAGCATCTTATCAAGTAGAATTTGAGCCATAATGAAATAATAATAAATGATGAGCATACTGATTTAGGGCCTTTGAGTGTTGAATCAAATGTTCTAATAGAAGCATTTGGGAGTTGTTGGCGTCAAAATTGGCCACCAACATCCAATTATAAGTGAAAGCACCGATATCCAATCACAGATAGAGTATATGTAGAGAATATAATATAAAGAATAACCAAAATTAAAAAGAAAGAAAGTAAAAGAGTGACAAGATTTATAGTGGTTCGGCTAACTCCGGCCTACGTCCACTCCAGAACAATCTTTTTTATTATCAGAAATTTGATTACAGTTAAAATCCAGAATTCCTGAATAAAAATAGCAGAGTAGCCTCTAGGTGGAAGATGAAGAGAAACAGAATCAAGAAGATTCTTTTTTCGAAGCCAAGCCTACTGTATTTATAGGTGAAATCTCGGCTATAGGGCCTTCTCACTTACATGGGCCTATCATAACAATCGTCGAGCCCAACTCGTCCATCCTATGCCGACCCGGAGCAACTCTATGCCAGCCCAAAGCAACACCATGCCGACCCGAAGTAGAACCTGAAGTACCGACCCGAAGTGAACCCTATGCCGACCCGAACTAGAACCCGAAGCAACTCTATGCCGACCCGTAGTAACACCATGTCGACCCGAAGCAACACCATGCCGACCCGAAGTAGAACCCGAAGTGAACCCTATGCCGACCCGAAGTAAAATCCGAAGCAACTCTATGCCGACCCGGAGCAACTCCATGTCGACCCGGAGCAACACCAAGTCGACCCGAAGGAGAACCTGAAGCGAACCTTATGTCGACCCAAAGTAGAACCCAAAGCAACTCTATGTCGACCCGAAGTAACAATGCCGACCCGGAGCAACACCATGGCGACCCGAAGCAGAACCTGAAGCGAACCCTATGCCGACCCGAAGTAGAACCCGAAACAACACCATGCCGACTCGAAGTAACACCATGCCGACCCAAAGCAGAACTCGAAGCAAACCCTCTGCCGACCCGAAGTAGAACCCAAAGCATCTCTATGCTAACCCGGAGTAACAATGCCGACCCGAAGCAACATCATGTTGACCCGAAGTAGAACCCGAGCTACGCCTTTCTCTAAGTCCTACGTCGTTTATCTATCGACTATGCTTAACCCTAGCTTCATATCCATAATTGATTATCCATCCATCCATTTGAACTAAATCCATAATATTGCAGCCTCGATAATCGTGCAGTCTATTGGGTTAAATCCACCTGTATACTGCCTTCCCAAAAGGCAGGTCAATAGGAGTACAGAGGTAAACAACATAGAGTACAAGATCGAGTCTAGATCGAAAAAACGACGAAGATTGATTATTAATTAATGATGATGTAATGTATATATAATGGTTATTGGTATGGTTTGTTGTATAATCTATATTTTGAGTTTTTGCTGTTATTAATGAAGATGACTATGTTCTGAGCTATTTATTATTTTATTTTATAAATTCTATGTATTTAGATGATCTTGTTCTATTTTTGTAGTTTCTTGAAAGTTCTACGTGATTATAAATCGTATATGTTTTCTAATAATAAAATGATATGTTTTTTCATTATATGAAATGATATTTTTGTGGCAGCTATTATGTCTCATAGGAGATCTCGACATTTTGCTTCTCCTGCTGTAGTAAGGGTGTTAGGGACGTGGCGCTTGATTTATGCCCAAGGCCAGCTATGATTCCTAAGAAATCGAGGTAAGTATCAAATTTATTGCAACGTCGTTAATATTTAGTGCATGTATATTATTTAAAATTATTAAATGTCTATATAAAAATTCATACAGGGGATTTGAGCCACAGCCTTCCGATTACATCCTACAAGTATCCAAGAAGGCATATATGGGCCAGATGTTTGCTTGTTGGCCGAATTGGGATGATATATGTTGATTTTTTGGTAAGAATAAATTTATAATTCATTTGAAAATAACATATTTGATATTTGAAATTTAATATACTGGATATAATTAGTTTAATTCCAATATGTAGGCTACAGTGATTGTGGAGGACCAAGATCAAGATTTGTTCAGGGTTCACTGGAACAGGAAGATAAGGAAGAATTACGGGGACAATCTCTCCGGAGCAAATCAAAAGAATAAAAACCTGATTGAATAAGTGTTAGAGTTTGGGCGGATTTTCGGGCTTTTTGGACGACTGATGCCACGAAAGTAAGTTTTCTAATTTTATATTCTTATTATAATTTGTTTAAAGCTTGTATAATAATTGCATTAATTAAGTCGATCATATATTTAAATTTATAAGCAATTTCCGTTCGAAACTCAACGAACAGGTAATAAAAATTCTGTTGCACATCGTGGCGGATCGAAGTTCTTTAATAATATCAGGAGGAATTGGTAAGTTTATAAATTACGATTATAAAATACTTATAACATTGTTTAATCATATACAATTTTGGGCGAAGGAGAAGCACCGCGAGACCACAAATTTGGAGGTCTTTACTCGCACTCACGCCATTGAGGACACGAACAATGATGGCTCGGTGTCATTTACCTGGACGGAAGACAAAGCCAAAGCTATCATGGTAAATTTAAATAATTTTTTTCTCTTTAATTTGACATTACATAAATTATAAACTAAATATTTATTTTAACAAAATTCCATTTCTAATCGTAGATTTTTGACATGGAGCGAGGTCGTGCGCTCGAGGAGACTGGACTAGAGGAGTTGGCCCTGAAGGAGGAAGATAGAATTTTTAATTCCATGATCGACAAGCCGACGTGGAAAAGATGCTATGGTTTCAGCAATCAGGAGGTAATATTGTATATTCAGTTTAACTACTTCATTAACTAATTTATAAATTTTATTTAATATTACAGATAAATTTTTATAATTAGCTATTAACTGGTTTACAAGTGAGGATTACCTAGGATAGCTATAGGAAATCACGGGAGTAGGAGGAGATTGCATAGTTGACAGTTCAGGTAGCAGAATTGCAGGATCGGTGGGCAACTCTATGAGCTTAGATGAGAAGATCGCAGCGTTCATGGCTGAGTACAGACATTTTACTAGGTTAGGACATGATGAACATGATGATGAGTAGGTATTTGTCCTTCTTTTTATTGTTTTGATGGATGGTTGATGGATATTTGACATAATTTGTTTGTATATATTTAATGGATTTGATACTTGTATTATCTCTGAATGATTGATGGATATGTGGATGTTTGATATTTGTTTTGGTTGATGGACAAGTGTATTTGAATGTATGGTTGTTTTGTTTGTTGAAATATTGAGTGTATGTTGATTTTTTGATATAAATTTGGTTATGTGTGAAATATATGATATTATGTTGTTTGGAATTGAGTTTGTATGTGGTGTATATGATGTAGGTAAAGATATGAATGTGGATGTGTGGGTGGATGGTCGATAAATAAGATGGAAATCAAAATCAGTGTTTCAGGTTAGTAACGGCGGACGACGAAAAGCGACGCTTACAGCTTGTAGATTAGCGACAATTAGCAACGGCTAGCGATGCCCTAATTGTACAAGCATTACGATCATATGGGATGACACGTGTCCATCGGTTGGCAACGGCTAGCGATGGGTCATGACACAAGCCGTCACTAATATCATTGACGACGCCGTCACTAAACTATTAACCGACGATTGTAAAAGTGGCAGATTTCTTCGTCGGCTGGCTACGGCTAGCGACGACTATTAGCCATTGCTATTAACAATGTTTCTTGAAGTGTAGATAGTTTGATTACTTTAAAGTTGGTATTCTACATAATTACATACTGACAAGAATCATGAATCCGTTTTGTTACATTTTATACAGGAAATCCCAGCGAAGAACAAAGACAACCTTGGTGGACTATGGCAGTTTGTTAATTTGTTGCCACTTTTTGACCCGCCAAGACATGACAGTGCATAAACTATTCTTAGAGCTCTTAACCTTTGTGTTAACGTGAAGATGATTATTGGCAAATAAAACATTGTAATTTTAATCTATTCCTGATGTTGTCGCATTATTCTACCATTTGTCATGTGTATTCTTAAATTCTTTTTCTACATGCATGATTGGTCAGGTGATCAATTGGCTATTGGTAAGGAAATTGAGCAAGACTTAGAATGGGAACAGACATGCATACATCTTCGTCGTTGCTTGGAAAGCGGCCATGACAAAGATGCATCAATCGCTTCTCTTCCTATTGATGAATTGATTAACAAAGCTAATGGACTTGCTGGAGTTTTCCCTAGTAAAAAGGCTTCACATAATATATTTATAATCCATTCTATTTGCATTTGAATATAGCACAAATATGAGATAGTGGGGATTTTCCAAGAAGGAGGCAACTATGTTGAATGACTGGAGATGGTGTGAATGATTCTCATGCTCTGAAAAAAGTAGATATCAGATGAAGTAACCATAAGAAATTTGAGTTTGCTTTATTATTTATATGAGTGGAATATAATGCATCTTTACTAGTGGTTAGTTCAGCTTAGATTTCCATTATAGAATCTCCCTAAACCTTTAGTACATTTTGGTGGTAATTGCTCTAATCATATTCATAATCCATATTTTAATACTTGGATTAGATGTACTCTGTGCAGTTAATGCCCCACTATTACCCCGCTATAACCCTGCTATATCTCATAGCGGGTTTCTGCCGCTACGATATTTTCATATAGCCCCAAATATAGCCTTTCCGCTTTAAGCCTCGCTATTTCCGCTATATCCCGTTATTTCCGCTATATTCCGCTGTTTCCGCTATATCTTCTTTAAAAGAAATGAATTGAAAAATGATATTTATACATTATTAAAATTATGAAATTAATTTATTTAATTGATTTTTCAATATATTTTCAGAAATGAAAATACTCTAATATTCTACTAAATTCAATTATGTTATATAACAGTTTTACGTTTATTTACAGTATATTCGCACATGTTTTTATTTAAAATTATTTATGTGCTAATTATAATTCAATTGAATGTTAATTTTTCACTTAATTACCATTTATATATTTGTAAAAACAATAAGTATGAGTTTTATATGCTATTTTAGAGTCATCCGCAATATCCCGCTATATCCTCGCTGTATCCCCGCTATGACTTTTTGCACCTCCGCCGCATTGAGTCTACCGAGCGCTTTAACTGCATAGGATGTACTATACAGTGAAGCTGCATTTAGAGATTTATTTACAACTCTAAAAGAGCTTTCTGTGAGCCATAAAATAATTTTTCCTGAAGAACTTCGAAATGGTCAGTTGCCAAACACCCGATTTACTTTATAAATGCACGTCTTGTTTTACCTGATATTTGAGAAGCAGATAATAATCACAACTAAATGAAAGTCCCAACTTCATTGTATTTGGTGAATTATCCGTCTTCTACCAAAATTTTACTTTTTGTAATAAATGTAGTTTCCTGACTATATCTTGGCTAGTGTAATAAATGAAATTACAGAAATTTTATGGTATTCCATATATGCTATACATATGGTAAATTATCGCAATGAATGTTCATCTTATAGATGTTGTACTTGAGTGCTTTCTAGATGCAGCACTTGAAGATTTTGTGGTTGAGACATTTAGATCAAGTACAATGACATCTAGATTTCTGTAGTCATCAGGTAGCCATGTCTATTTTGTGAAGAAGTTGCAAGAAAAGACATAATTCTTATAAAGATGCTACACTCCACCTCTATCATTTTTGTAATGTTATCACTTGGAAAATGAAAGGATAGAATTATACATAATTGCACCATAATATAAACGAATGTGGTTGTAAAAGACCATATTGCAATGGGCATTGCCGGTTGTAAAATGCATCCACTCTATTACAACATCGCATATTATGACAGCAGCATGACCGTTATTAAAGACCTATTACAACCGGTATTGCCAGTTGTGAAATGAGTATTTTGTTGTAGTGAATTGAAGAGAAATTGATTTGAGACATGGACAGCAACTAGCATTATTGAAATGCTTTATTGCATCTCGTGTTTTATTTTATCTCAATCTATATTTATGTTGAAAACTACTCAACCAAGTATACAGGAGATCATAATATGTAGGTGTTAAAATTAGCAGCCCGGGCCTTAAACCCCAGGTGGTGGCTAAGCTCGTTCGATTTATAGAAACGTTGAAATTTTCTCTATGTATGTATACCTATGTGTGCATGCATGTGTACACACACGAATATATATATATATAGGTTTTGAAATATGCATGTGCACACACACGTAGAAACAATGCTTTCTAAATAGCTTTCGAAGAAGGTTGCCAACAATACTTCCTTTGCTTTCAAATGAGTTCCTTGTTTATTAAACAATGCTTTTGAAAATTGTAGTGAACCCGTGAGAACTATATCTGGATTAAGATATTGACATAAGTCAATAGGTTTCTAGTCAACCCATGAAAACTAGGATAAGAGAAAAGATATTGGAATTACCAATACGTTCAGGGAGAACCCATAAAACAGTAAAGATATTGGTAGGGGCTAATAGGTTCTTAGTAATCCTATGAAAACTATAAAACTAGACAGGGAGTCCATAAGCATTAAACAGGTTATTAGTCAGCCCATGAAAACTAATAGGTTAATAGTGACCCTAGAAACTATAAATGAGATAGTTAGTCAAAATGAATGGGGATGGGAAATCTAAAATTGATTTACTTGTTTGCATATCATCATATTGTTTTGAATTATGTAACCATTGTGGATGCAAGAGAACGATATACGGTTTTATAAAGGTTTTAGATACTAGTGAGGGGAAAACCCATTCCGCTAAGCGGCGTGTCTCACTAGATATCTAAATGGTTTGAGATGGTGAATTATTATTCATATCAGGCATTATGTCTGACTTGAAGTTTATTTTTTCCCCTTAAATTCTTGGGTACTCAATTTATTTTAAGTAGTTTGAGAGTTGAGGTTTTCAGGTACCTCTTTAGATGAATAAGCTTCCGGATACGTGCAGGAGGCATGGTAGCTACTTAGAGTTCTCTTTTATTTTGATTCCGCCATGTTGTTGTTGTAAAGGCAAAGTTGTTAAATTGCCTATATATACTCTGATCATCCAAAGAGGCATCTTGATATGTCGCACTTGGCGTATGCTGTAATAAATATATTTTCTCCGAACGTGGTTCTCGTATTAGGATTATGTAATGAATTTGAAATGTTTTGAAATGAAATGTGGAACTTGTTTGATGTTTTAAAAATTTTCCTCATGTGTTTCTATGTATAAATGTATCTAACATTACCGTATTTTTCTATATTCATGTGCTTCTGATATTATGGATACCATTAACATTACCGTATTTGGTCACCGAAAGTAAAAACTATGGATGATTGTGACATCTGTAGCACTTAGCTTTGGGCCTCCAGATAGGAGGTGTTACAACTTGGTATCAGAGCATAGGTTTATGAAAAACTTAAAACCAAAAAGGTTTCTGAAAACATAATCCTAAGGAATTAGAGATAAGATCGGGGTATAGGATAACACTTTAGTAACATACTTGTATTTGCTATATATAGGTATACACTAAATCTATATTCTCCTATCTATCTTAGGCTATTCTTCTGTATCTCACGTGGCTTAAATAAAGATAGGGATGCTAGAAGTGGAAGAGTTAACCTTGGAGGGGGAAGCATCACAACAAATGGAAGTGCCAGACCGAATACCAGGAAAAACCCAGGTCAGGCACAAGCTGGAAATATTGGTGCTGGAGTCCCGCAAGTTGACATGGGAGCTATGTATCAGTTCTTTGTCAACATGATGCAGGTGGGTGTTGTTGCAGGAGTAGTTGGAGGAGGAGTTCAGGAAGCTCTGATGGTCAACAATTATGCTATTCTGAGTAGAGATTATGTTAGGCTGGGAGGAAAGCCATTTATTGGAAATAAAGATGCTATTGAGGTGGAGAACTAGTTGTTGCATTGTGCGAGGATCTTTGCAGACTTGGGGCTCAACGATGAGAAGAAGAGGAGGCTTGCATCGAGACAACTTCAAGGAGCAGCTTTATTCTGGTGGAATAGTGTGACGGTTGGAGTGACTAAAGAGACAATGACATGGGCAGAGTTTAGGAGGAGATTCGAGGAGAGGTTCATGTCTGTAATGGAAAAGTCTACCTTGCTCAGAAAGTTTGCTGAGTTGGAGAAGGGGAGATGGTTGTGTTGGAGTATGCTAGAAGGGTTGAGGACTTGGCTAGGTATGGATATGCCACTGTGGATGTGACGCCCCACCTCTATACCCACGCTAACCAAGAACACTACGGTGTAGTGCTGTCAATTAGCACGGAGAATAAGGCTGTTGAGGAGCGACCATCCGTGTAACTTCTTTGTGCGAGCACCGATATGTCAGATAGAATAGAATGCATATCTTTTTAAAGAGGAAATCCAACATACCGATACAAACACAAAGCTATCACATGGTGGCTATATATAATCTTCGGAAACAAATATAGAAATAAATGTAACACAAATCAGTCACAGACAATTCATATCACAAAGGCGGAAATAGATATGAATATAACACATGAAAGTGTACATCAGAGTAGTGGTCAAATAAGATCCACAATAACACAAAAGAATAGATACAAGTGCTAACCAAAAGAACATGTATACATCAAGGAGTCTAATCTCAAATGTATACAAACAAAAACTACTAAACTAGAGTAGTTAGCCAAAAGTCAGATGATGGCTCCAGATAGGAAGTCATGAGGAAGCACCTGTAAAATCTCAGTCTGACCCGAGTATTATTTAAGAAGAAAATAATAAACGGATCAGTCTAGCTATAATTATCAGATAAAATGAGATAGAATATGAGATATGATAATAGAGCGTATGATAACAAAAAGGTGCCATACTATGATAAGTATACATTAGAAATCCCACAAAAGTCATACAATATCTCAATAATCTCAAAACAGAGAAAAGAATGTCATATTCTTAATTTCATTCACCAAGCCACAATAAAATGACATACTCATCAATGTCAATGGTAAAAGCTGGTGAAACATAAAATTCCAGAAATCAATAATTAGAAATCCAGAAAACACATAAAAGGGGGGAAAGGCCTATGAGCCGAATGCTCCACGAATGGTCCGAAGACCTATGAGCCGAATGCTCCACGAGTGGTCCGAAGACCGATGAGCCGAATGCTCCACGAATGGTCCGAAGACCGATGAGCCGAATGCTCCACGAATGGTCCGAAGACCGATGAGCCGAATGCTCCACGAATGGTCCGAAGACCGATGAGCCGAATGCTCCACGAATGGTCCGAAGACCGATGAGCCGAATGCTCCACGAATGGTCCGAAGACCGATGAGCCGAATGCTCCACGAATGGTCCGAAGACCGTAGGGTGCTACCCTAGAAATGTGATGGTGAAACATCACATGATCGGGGTATAGTCTCCCACGTAGACAAAGAGACATCGCTCAATCGCTAGTCTAAATCATAAAAATGATCGTCATGATCATAAGGAAGTGTCAATCACACCAAGCTAGTAAATATATGAGTTTAGCTTCATGTCCCATAACCACTTGCTTAACTTAAATATTTACGAACAAGCTGTAAATCTTCACTAGGAAATTGTCACAAAAAGGGTTCAATCGAACAAGTCCAAGAGCTAACCGACGAAGTGAACGCAAGCGTTTCATACCACCCGTTTTACTAAGTCGTTTAAGTCGATTTCTCATTCGAGTGAAGTAAAGGCTTGTATATACTAGTAGATTTGAAAATCGGTTTTATAAACGAGTTTGATATTGAAAATAGAGTTGAAATCGTTTTGATGAAAGAGTTTTGATATTTACTACTAGTATTGGAACCTTTATATTTTTAAAGTGACAAGTCATAGAAGTGATTGTAGAAACAATCAATTAGAAAAGTTCACATTCGAAGACGTGAATAAAATCCAAAGAAATCAATTCCCAAAACCATCAAAGTAAGAAATTCTGATGAATGTTTTTCAGATAAGATTTGCCTACGCAGAGTTGTACGGGGTTCGACCTAAGTTTAAAAAGGCGGGCGACTTAACAAAGTGGCCGATAATAAATGATAACAACAAAAAGGGAATCAACCCGATTTGATTAGAGTTGGATATTCAAGCTAAAAAAAACAACTAGGCAAAACACAGCAGATTCAGACGTCTGAGATCAAGAATTCAGACGTCTGAATCTGGAAAATAAACTATTTTCCAGAACAGAATTCAGACGTCTGAATCCTAGATTTCAAACGTCTGAAATAGGCACTTTTTAGCCTATTCCTTTTCTGGTTCAAAACGAACCAATTCAGACGTCTGAAATTTTGATTCAGACGTCTGAATGCTGGGAGAAGAAAATTCCCAGTATTCCATTCAGACATCTGAACCATACGTTCAGACGGCTGAAACTGTTATTCAGGGCATTCCCTGAACCTAGGCCAAAAATGGCCAAACGACATCGATAACGATCGGTCGAGCAACAACGACTCAGGAATTGCACAAGGATAAGTGTTAGGAATTCATACCTAACAATCGAAGATAATTATTGACTTAGATGTGAGATAAAAATCTCACCTTTTCACAAAATCAATGAAGAAGAAGCTATAGAGCAATGGCAAGAACAATCTCTTCAATTCCAACCCAACAAGCTTGAAACTAAGCTTAAAAGAGAATCATTTTCAAAATTAGGTTTAGGAATAAACTGAAATTGATAAGAGAATGAGTTGGAGAAGATGAAGAGGAGGCTTACCAATGGGTTCTCTTTGAATTTGGAGCAAGAACAAGAATTTGCAAGAGGAACTAGGGCATGGAGTTTTAATTTCCAATCTCTCCCACCATTTTTGCTTTGAAACTGAAAAGAGGAGGAAGTGAGGATGAATGGGGAGGGATGGTTCAGTTTGGAAGTTAAAGTTGGCAAAGGGGCTGAACCCAAAACCAAACCCAAAGTGCAAATGGTCAAATTTTTGACTAGCTCCAAACATATCGAAGCTTACACTCAAAAAGATCGCAAACGACATTTTGGACTCAATGGAGGTGGTCTCGAGTCCCAATTCGACTGTTTGCAAAAAGTAGCTTTTCGGACCAAAATCCGACGAACGATGAAATATTTAAATAAAATATTTAAATGTAAAATCGATAAATATGCGGGTTGTTACAGTGGATACCATGATTAAAAGGAATGAGAATTTCATAAGGGGGTTGAAGCCTAAGTTGGCAAAGGCTGCATTATCTCTTATTAGGGATCCTTGTGATGTTGTAGTAGAGTTGGCATTGAGACATAAGGAGATGCTTGCTTCTCTGGAGAAGAACAAGGCAAAGGAAGTCCAGGTGGGGTAGAGTCAGAAATGAAAGTTCTTTCATAAGATGGGTGCTCGGAAAGGTGGAGCCGTGAAGAATGGAACGTTGGAGGTTATTTGCTTCAAGTGCGATAAGAAGGGACATTTTGCTAATGAATGTCGGACTGAAATGGAAAAGAAAGTGATCGGGAAGAGGAATGTCAGATGCTTCAACTGCGATCAGATTGGCCATTATAAGAACAAGTGTAAAGAGCCAAATATGGATGGAAAGGGAAAAATGTATGCATTGGAACCGGCTACCTCGATGCTAACAATAGAGGAAAAAGGAAAGGCCATGTTGGAAGGTACGCTTCAGATTCATGGTATGTTTATTAGCGTTCTGTTTGATACTGGTGCATCACATTCTTTTATATCTCGTCATTTGGTAGATAAACTTAACCTAGAACCCTCATACTTATTTATTTCCTTAAGGGTTGCAAATCCGATAGGAGGGTATGCGATTTGGAAGGGTTCTCTTTTGGAGATCATGTTTTATTAAAGTTTAACTGATGAAGGGTGTGATTCGATTTGGAAAATCAGGGAAATTGGCACCGAGATTTGTAGGACCATTTTCTATATAGAGAGGATTGGGAAACTCGCATATAGAGTAGAGTTACCGAATAGTTTGGCAGGAGACCATGATGTTTTCCATGTTTCTCATCTAAGGAAGTGTGTTAAAGACTTGGAAACTACTATAGCACCGACTGTGTTAAAGAACTTAGTAGTAGAGGCGAATTTGACTATAGTTAGAAAGCAAGTTCGTATAGTCGTGAGGGATGAGAAAAGGCTAAGGGACATGACAGTCAGATTAGTTAAACTTCAGTGGAGCGACGATGAGAGAGACTGTACTTGAAAGACTGAGAGTAGGATCAGAGATGCTTATCCTGACTTGTTTGATGGTATGTTTTACCTTTTTGATTGATTTGTTGTGTACCTTGTTGTAATTTCGAGGACGAAATCCTTAAATGAGGGAAGTCTGTAACACCCCATATTTTTAGTAACATTATTTAGGAACATTTAATTAGGTAAATTAAATGAAATAATGTAAAATGGTTAAGAGATTGAGATTTGTGATTAGTAAGGGTAGCCGTGCCATTTTAATAAATGGACTGAGTAAATTGAAATGGAATAAAGTGTTAGGAAATAAACAAGGGCAACATAGTAATAAGTATTATTCTTATACCTTAAACCCCTTAAGCAATATTCTATACGTTCATTTCTATATTTACAAAACAAAAACCTAAGTAAGAGGCCGACCACCATTTGGAAAGCAAGAGAAGATAAGAAGGTTTCAAGACGAAAAGCATAAGCAACATAAGCAAGATCAAATCTCAATTCCTTAATCTCAAAACTAAGGTGAATAATGACTACATCTCTTATTTTTCTTGTTTTCGGTTTTATGATGAAATTCGAATTATTCTGCAAAGTTATTTGCCATGTTTTGATTATAGAAATGGAGATATATGCTTGTTGATGATTTATGCTTATTCATATAGCTTTTATGATATGGTTTAATGTGAAAACCCTATTAAATGACATCCAAATGCCTTTTAAATTTAGACTTAGACCAGAAATAATATTTTAGGGATGGGTTTCAATTTTCATAATTTTCTGAATTAATGTGGAATTAATATTAATTTTCTAGTGAGGAAATTTATTCTTTGGGTTTAAAAATTATTTACGGTTAAATAATATATGCTTTGGGTCCGAAATTGTTATATATTTGAAAACATATTAAAAATGATTTTCTGAAATTTTTGTTGAATTTTCCTAAGTGTTTTAATGGATATATAAAATTATTTAAGGTATGGGACTTAAATGTTTTATATATTTATAAAAGGAGAAGGGGTCTTTTGTAAATAAATTAAATTGTTTATTTTTGAAATTTGGGCAGAACTTTTAGAAACAAATTAGCAACCAATTATGTTTTGACAAACAAGGCAGGTTAGTTGAAAATAATTACTTATAAAGGTTAAAAATTAGTTTAAACGCGCTTTTCACATGTTTCACCACTTTCAGCACTTAGCTTTCGACCCAGTACTTCCGCCTCCTTCTCAGTCGAAACTAATGCGCCTGGTATCAATACTTGGTATGTAGCGAATTGGACTAAGGCGGAAGGTATCAAGTCGAGATAATGGGTTTCGATAGGGTCGAAGCGTTACTTTGCTTTCAAATGAAAATGCACCTGCTTTGCTTTTGAAAGGAATGCTTTCGACTTGGTTAGCTTTCGACTGGGTCAATGTTTTAAAGGAATGGTTTCTAAAAGGTTGTGCCTTTTATTTAAGTAAATGCTTTCGTCGGGGTCGAAACCCCTTTACTGCCGCCTTTTTCCTTTCGAAGTAGTGCCTTCGAAAGGGTTGTTTTGTTTTAAAGACTTAGTTGCTTCTCCAATGACTTTGAAAGGGTTGGTTTCTACACCATCACTTCTTTACTTAGGAATAGCTTTTGAAAGTGTTCCTTTCAACCTTGTTCTTTTATGACCCTTTGAGATTTTTAAAGATAAACCCAAAGGTTGCGAAAGAGGTAGTTTTGAATGGTTTCGAAATGATGTTCCACATGTTTTACTTAAATCCAAATGGTTTCAAAAGGTTCGATGTTTTAATGCTTTCGAATGGTTTTAATGAAGGTTTCGAAGGGGTGGTCCCTTCAATGGTTTCGAAAGGGTTGAAAGGAAAGGTTTTCCAATGTTTTTGAAAGGCAACGTTAAGTGTTTTGAAGATACGATGTCTATGGTTTTAAAGCTTTTGAAGGTAATGTTTTTTTCATAGGCTTTGAAAGGTTTATTAGGAAGGGTTTCAAAAGGATACGTTTTGGCCTTTCGGCCTAAGGTTTCACTTATATCGAAAGGGGTACTTTCAATGGGATCGAAAAGGGTACTTTCAAAGGTTTAAATGTTTTCATCAATAAAGTTTTGAGCAAAGTATATATAACATGGCAAGATGATTTTAGTAAAGCATGGAGTATATTTTCCTTGTTTAAAGAATGATTTAAAGGTTTAAATAATTTTGAAAGAAATGGTTTTCAAGGAAAATTTATGGGAAATTAAACTTTAGTAAAATGACTCGGATATTAGAATACCAGATGAGACTGGTATATGTTCATGCCCTATACATTAGCTATTATCCCCTTGCTAATTTAGTCCAAAGTTTCAGTGCGTAGGGCTTTGTCACGGCTAGGACTAAAATGAGGTTACACACAGAAAAGAAAATATTTGTACAGAGGTAGGTTATTGATGAGCCCGCAAAACCATCAGGATCATTTGACCTGAAGAAAGTAAGTTAGGGATAGACCGTCCAAAAGAGGAGTATCTAACAGATGTTAGATTATTTGTTTATATTGTCTGGTAGTTAGCCAAATAAAACTATAGTGTTCAGACAGATAGTTCATTTGTTACCTGATATGTATGTTTACATGATAATGCTTTATAGTTTGAACCAGTTTTGGTTGTAGGATTATGATTTGCAAAAGATATGTTTTAAAATGATATTAGTGAGGGGAAACTCGTTCCGCTAAGCTGCGTGGTCTCACTTAGTATCAAATAACCGAGATGTATAGTATTATTCACAATAGGCTTTATATCTGACTCGAAGTTTATGTTTTTCCACTTAAACTCTCGGGTGTTCAAAATTGATTTGAGTAAGATGAGGGTTGAGGATTCAGGTTTTAGTATGTTGGCGAATAAAGCTTCCGGAGACGAGCAGGTGGCTGACAGATAGCTATTTAGGAGTTGCTGTTTTATTTTATTTGATTCCCCTATGTTGAATTATGTCACTTATGACTATATTGTACTCTGGTCAATCAAGGGGGCATCTTTAGATGTCGCGCTTGGCGTATTTTGTAATAATTATATTTATCTAAACCTAGGGAACGATTGCACTACACCAGAAACAGCTTTTGACAGCGTTTCAAAAACGCTGTTATATGATACGACAACGTTATTATAAACGCTGTATAACGACATGCTGTCGTAGATGCAAAAGTTTTAACAGCAAAATAGAAAACGCTGTAAAAAATTTGATACCACAGCGTTTATTAAACGCTGTTATATGACACAACAACGTTAGAACAAACGCTGTATAACGACAAGCTATCGTATAAAGAGAACTTACAACAGCTTAATTTTAAACGCTGTGGAAATTATTCTTTTGACAGCGTTTTATTTAGGCTGTTAATATTTTTATTACAGCGTTTAATGCATGCTGTGTTATGTTTACTACAGTTTACAACAGTGTTTAATAAACGCTGTTACTCACTATTTAATGATAATTACAACACGAATTAAACGCTGTTGTTTCTTCATTGACAGCATTAAAATAGATGCTGTCTTCTATTTATATGATTTTTACAGCATTAACATTCCACTATATTTGCATATTCCAGAACTACATTTTGAGTATAATCAAGCAACCAGTATATATAACATGTTCTAATGAATAATAATCTTTTAAATAAACTAGCTAAAACAATATTAATATACAAAAAACATCTATAAATCAAGTTCAATAATATCCATAAACAAAAATAACACAGTAGACCAAGTTATCATAATATTGTTAAACAAAGATAAGGTATATGTTAAACAAAAATATAATATCAATAAAGTAAGTTCGCACCAAATTCCAACAACAAAACGTGCATCTAAAAAGTTTCATATGCTTGCTACTTGCTACTTGCTACGGAAGAAGAATGTGCCATCGCCATATTTAATTACCTGCGATGAAAAAAGTTGAAGTCAGTGAGTAAACATAAATTAAAATCTAAACCCATCTGATAATCTCAATACAATTATTACAAGCAAATCAATATTTTTATCACAGTTCTCGGTTTACACTAATAGATATTACATAGATGAGTTTTATTGTAGTATCCAACATTATTGTTAAGTATGATTTACATAGATGAGTTTTATTGTAGTATCCAACAATATTACACAATTAAGAGTTTCACAAGTATGATATAATAATGTAAAAATAACTAACAATAATTGAAGACAGAAATAAATAAGTCTAAATGATTGGTGGCAAGTCACAGCTGGACGCAAACTCTGGGCTTCAAAACAATGACTTTCCTAGCTGGCAACTCCAGATTTATACATGCAACCAAGCTGGAAAGGATATGAGCACACATTTGTTTTTCTTTTTTTTCTTAATTTGTCACTACATTTGTCAATACATTTCTTTTCTGCTACCTGCAACTCCTTACTTTGCCTAACTTCTCGCTGCCTTATTCACAAACCATCCCACTGACTCCTTACAGCAACAACATTTTCCACCCAGCATACACCCTTGCCAAGTCACAGTCACAACACTACAAGCAAATCCCAACATTTCATTTCACTGCCACATACCACACAAAATCTCTAATTTCTGCCTCATCACAAAACCTCTAATTTCTACCTTAACCACACTTCTACTTTACTGTCCTTCCTTTGACAGTGTCATGTACAACAACATTCAACAACTCTATCTACATGCCCACTGACAGCTCATCCTCTCCACTTAACTCATTTGACCAAAACTGCAAAACCACCATCTTCCTTCAAAACTGCATCACACCATCTGCCTGTAAACATAACATTCAAACAAACACCTTCCACCATCATTCAAATCACCCTATATATATGCCATACTCTCTCTGTTACATACAACACAACTCCCCAGAACGATCTCTTCCTTACAAACCACAGCACATCACCTGTTATATACAATTCACTTCCAACTGTTCAACAATCTCTGTTATATGCAACAGTTCACTTCCACTCCCCCTTACAAACCATAAACAGAACTATATCCCCTATCATCCATCATTCCTTATCCTACAACATTCCACTTACCCCTAAGCTTCAGTTCAGTGCACACAAGATACCACTCCAGAACTTCATTTACTGCTCCAACCACATCCTTCTTGCAGCATTGGCATCACAACTTCATCACCAGACTACTGCTCTAACCACTAACCTACCATCATCGAACATAACCTGCCAATCACAGTCAAATCTACTCCAACGCACTACTCCACAACATCACCACCGTGCAATAATCACTACATAAAATTTCATTTCAATAGCTGGCAACTCCAGTTTAATAAACATCAACCTCATGCTTCAATATATGGCAATCAAGCTGCTGCTCATATCCTTTCCAGCAACTCTTCATGGTGCAGTCCAGGCAGATCTAACTTCAATAGAAATTATGTTATGTGGTTTGCCACCTATTTCTCACACCTATTGCTCATCGACTTGCCCAAGCAGCTCCTGCTCAAATTCAAACTGCTCCAGTTCATGCTGCCCCTCAATCTTATACTACTTCTCCTGATGCATAAATGCATCTGCAATACGCTTCGGATTGTAAAACAATCCAACATAATGCCATGCTGCATGCACATGCTCAATCATATGTTGTGCTTCCCTGTTGTATACTGAATGTTGAAGCTCATCAGGTTGTCTCTCAATCGCTACAAAGCTCATGCCTATCAAGTTTTCATGGCTCTAACTCCTAATGCTCATGATCAATCGGCTGAAATTCACCCCTACCCAACTTTAGTTGTCCTTACCCAAGTCGATGTGCATCTTGAAACCAAATTGATAACTCATTATTGCCAACCTGATGTGGTTAGTGACACTAAATGATTCCATTTTCATACTGGATGGAGAAAATTAAACTATAAGTTTTAACTCAACCAAAAAGTAGGTTGACATGAAAATTGGATCATAAAACTTGAAGTAGGGGGTAAAAAGATGGTACTGTTTTCCAGCATTATAACTGTAGTCAATTGTTTTGTTTTATTCGTTTTTTTATTTAAAACAATATGAAATGTCGGATCCATGAAACCTGCTCCCATATTCTATATGACTCTTTTTTTCTGTTTAATATATCTTATTTCAAAGATATAAAAAGAGCAAACAAGCTCCCATATTTACAGTTTCATGTAAATAATATATTCAATAAATATACAATAGTTCATGCTAATTGATACATTGGTAATAGGCTGATCAGTAAGAACTACACTATTCAACTAGGAAAGCTGCACATTCAAAAATTGGTTCATAGCAATCAAATACCAAAAACTTACGAAGGGTACGAGAATGTGTACTCGTTCAATGGAACCAATCCGCCCAAGGAAAAAACCACTATTTTTATAGTGGGCTATTGGGTTAAGCTATCTTATACCTAAAGTAGATGGGAAAGATTCAAAACCAAAATAAGAATATAGGGTACCAGGAAAGAAATAGTCGAAGATTTCTTTTATGAAGGAACATATATTGAGAATTAATATTTTGAAGGGAGATGGATTTATAATGAAAAACAAGTAAAAGCAAATAATACATTTACATTACGGTGGTTCAAGCCATCCATCTCTAATTCCAAAAGAAAATGTCTTCATTCGGACCTTAAAGCAGTTTCGTTTTAAGTTATTGGTATTCGATTTTACAAGAAAAAATAGTCAGCGATGGTAGCTTCGTAAATTGTTTATAATAATTTCTGCTAACTAATGATTTTCATAATCACAACGTGTAATGGATAAGAATATAATATGAACTTCAGTAGCATACAAAAGCTAAAAGATATTGTTGAAATACTACATTGAAAAGGAAAGAACTCGCAATGTGTTTACAAGCACAATTGAAAATAAATTCAATATCTGTAACATGTTTTGGTTAAAGGCGAGTTATGAATAACTCCAGGTATACATATAGTTATCATTTTGCTTAACTCAAATCCACATGGCTTTCCACAATGTTTACTATAAAATAAAATAAGTTATGACAAGTTAGACAGTGAAAGTTATTCATTAGTCCATTATAAAAAAATAAGTTATGAATAACTCCGAGTATACATTCAATCAGTGCAACCAACTTAGACAATGAAAGTTATTCATTATTCCATTATAAAAAAAGTTATGGTTATACATGTTTCCACACTTCACTCTTAGTATCTAGTAACAGTTTCAATTCTTGAATAAGGTAGACTTCAATATCAAGGAACAATTTACATTAGCATTTATGCATATAAATCATTTCTCCAAATACAATTACTAACCACACATGTGAACAGTATTTTATTTTTGTGTTGATTATCAGACAACATAAGAAACATATTTTTTCCTTGTAAGGTAAGTAAGTCAATAATCACCATTTACAGTTATAGCTTGTAATAACTAACAACTTATAATATCAGTTAGAGCAAGGGAAAATTGCTTCTCATAATGATATTTGAACTTTATTCCAATTGGCTCATGCATAAAAATAACAATAACAAAAAAACTAAATTAGGGATTAAAACATAAAAGCAGTCCGATTTATTAGTGAAATACTAATCAGGTAGAAGCCAAATGTATATATATATATAATTTTGGAAAAATGTGTAATTTGGACTGTTAAAATGCACACAACTACTTAAAAATGTTTCTATATTTACTATTGCTTGATAAGTGAAGCTTTGAATATTCATTCATATAAAAGTCAATAAAACTAAACTTTTGTTTAATAGATTGATAATTGAAGTTTTATATATATTTATTTTTTTAGCACCATTCTTACACTTTATTCACATTGTCACTATCCTGACTTCACTTTTCGTACAATTCATTTTTGCTAATATGTATCTCTTTTTTTTGTCTCCGTTGTGTTATTGTCAAAGTCGAAACCAAAAATTTAGATTCTTGCCAAAACATATGCTCAAAGATTATTAAGGTAAGAAAACTAATTTTAATAATTGGTTAGAGGCTGGTTTTAATGCTTCGATCTGCACTGCACTTTTAGCCCTCATAAACAAGGAAAGATTTTCCTTTGCATTTGTATCATTTGACTACTCCTTAAATAAATTAAAAGATAACATACGATGTAAATTTTTTATTGTCCAAATCACTTATCCTCTACTCCTTGTATAGTTTTGTTGTTTAAGGCAGTAAGGGATCATATATTAGCTATGATTCCATATGTCAGTACACCATTATGTGCAATCTGCCACTTTCTTGACTAAAATGAATCCAAAAACTTAATTCATTGATAGCATATCAAATGAGAAGTTAGATAGTGGTAGTGAAACATCATATCAAAATGTCAACAAAGAAACACAACCTAAATCACACCTTTTTATTAATTAACATAAAAGGAAAAACATGTTAGCAAACACCTTTGGTAAGTCTGCAACAAAAAATAGCAAATGAAAATGAAAATCAAGAAGGCAATATAATCTTGGACCTTGTCATCAACTTGAGAAGAAGGAGATACCTGATAATCCTTTGGCATATACTCAGTAGAAGAAGGAGCATATAGCAACTGCACTTGAGTATTTCCTGTAACTATTCCAGAAACCTCATCCTGGAACTGTGCTGGAGACAATATGATAAAGTACTTCTTAAATCTTATTGTATATGTATGCTTTGCATTAGCCAAAATAAATCTTTAACTATGCTCTTGGTGATGTAATATATTTATACATCTATTACTAGAAACCAACTTTGCAAAACCCTAGTTAATAGTGCTAATCCTGTAGTGTTAATAAACAAACTACAAATTTACCTTGTTTTTTTCTCTTGCATTTCAGGCCCTTTTGCATTCGTCCCACATGTACCATGAAGCCAAGCATTCATTTGCAAACCATGGTATCTAGTTCTTTGAACTCAAAATCGACCTC
Organism: Allium fistulosum; assembly: GCA_030737815.1. Lineage (NCBI taxonomy): Eukaryota > Viridiplantae > Streptophyta > Magnoliopsida > Asparagales > Amaryllidaceae > Allium > Allium fistulosum. The sequence goes on along the minus strand of CM060907.1, from coordinate 634,107,728 downwards.
CCTGCCATAATGACACAGAAAGACAACGCAGCCTCCGGCCTAACTCGAGGCATAGAAGGCTAATTCAAGAAAAATAAAGTAAACTACGTAAAAGGCCATAACAAATTCCTATCACCAACCAAAATCTCAGTCGACACCCTCGACAGTGAAAATGCAACCGTCAAGGGCAAACACGTAATCATCGCCATTGGCTTTGATGTCAAATCCCTTCCTGGAATCACTATAGATGACAAGAAAGTCAACCCTTCCATCAGTTCCCTTGCCCTAATTGAAATCCCCAAAAAACTAATAGTCATCTAAGCCGGGTACATCGGTTTAGAAATGGGTTCGATCTAGAACCGGCTTGGGTCTGAAGTATTATTACAACATACATTTACAATCAGAGCATGTGGAAGAGGTGGATTTCATGAGAGATCAACTCAAGATATAAAGCTTCAAAGCTCCGAAGTTGCAAAGACTTGTGATAGACAGTGGAAAGTCAGAGCGAGAAATGGAAAATACTGGAGGAAGATGATGAACGAGGTAGAGAAAAGATGGACCGAATTATGTAGGGCTAGAGTCATTTCTGATTTTTTGAAGCTTTTCCTTACATAGATTTAAAGGAGAGATGGTTGGAAGTGGAAGGAAAAAAATGGATAGGTTTTTTTAGGGGAAAAAGGAAAGAGAGCAAAAACGAGGTAGGAAAAGTAAGCGGGAATATAAGTATATAGCCCGCCCCGAAATTTTATCCAGTCGGAGCCAATTAGAATGCTGTAATAATTTTAAGCATACCAAAACAACAACATTTAATGTCCAAATGCTGTCCTTTATTGCAGTAAAAAGCATATTTTCTTGTAGTGTTGGGATTATGTAATGGAATATGAAACATGTTTTGTGAAATGTAATCAGAAAATTTGTTTTTCTGAAATCTATGATTTTGTTTCATATTCATGTGCTTTTGATATTATGAATACCACTAACATTACCGTATTTGGTCACCGAAAGTTAATACTATGGATGACTGCAGCATCTGTAGTGCTTAACTTCGGGCCTTCGGATAGGGGATGTTACAACTTGGTATCAGACCATAGGTTTATGAAAAATATAAAGCTAAAATGATCATTGAAAACATAATCCTAAGGAATTAGAGATAAGATCGGGTATGGGATAACGCTATAGTAACGTATTTGTATTTTCTATATATAAGTATACACTAAATCTCTATTCTCCTATCTCTCTTAAGCTATTCTTCTGTATCTCACGAGGCTTGAATACAGATATGGATGCTAGAAGTGGAAGAGCTAGCCTTGGAGGGGGAAGCACCACAACAAATGGAAATGCCAAACCGAATACCATGAGAAACCCAAGTCAGGCACAAGCTGGAAATGTTGGTGCTGGAGTACCGCAAGTTAACATGGGAGCTATGTATCAGTTCCTTGTCAACATGATGCAGGCGGGTGTTGCTGCTGGAGTAGATGGAGGAGGAGTTTAGAAAGCTCCGGTGGTCAACAATTATGCTATTTTGAGTAGAGATTATGCTAGGCTGGGAGGAAATCCATTTATTGGAACTGAAGATGCTATTGAGGTAGAGAACTGGTTGCTGCATTGTGAGAGGATCTTTGCAGACTTGGGGCTCAATGATGAGAAGAAGAGGAGGCTTGCATCGAGACAGCTTCAGGGAGTAGCTTTATTGTAACACCCCTTCAAAATGAGAATAATAGTCTCACATCGTGGAAAAACACTATGAAATGGATACTTATATACCAAAGCCTTCACCTCATAACAACGTCGAGGCCTTTTGAAGAACAAAACATCACACCCTGGCTTGGCCCATGAGGCGGAGGTGACTAAGTTGGGGACAATATCTGCGTTAAGTGAGGTGCGGGTTGTTACATTGGTATCAGAGCCATACCCTACCGGAATTGTGGTCTGTACGTGTTACAACCACGATGCCTGGGTGGTGTTGTGTTCATGAGCCAACGAGGACGTTGGGCTCTAAAGGGGGGGGGAGATTGTAATACTCCTTCAAAATGAGAATAATTGTCTCACATCGTGGAAAAACACTATGAAATGGATACTTATATACCAAAACCTTTACCTCATAACAACGTCGAGGCCTTTTGAGGAACAAAACCCCACACCTTGGCTTGGCCCATGAGGCGGAGGTGACTAAGTTGGGGACAATATCTGCGTTAAGTGAGGTGTGGGTTGTTACATTTATTCTGGTGGAATAGTGTGACGGTTGGAGTGAATGAAGAGATGATGACATGGGCTGAGTTTAGGAGGAGATTCGAGGAGAGATTCATGTCTGCGATGGCGTAGTCTACCTTGCTTAGAAAGTTTGCTGAGTTGGAGCGGAGGAGATGATTTTGTTGGAGTATGCTAGAAGGTTTGAGGAGTTGGCTAGGTATGGATATGCCATTGTGGACACCGTGATTAAGAGGAATGAGAAGTTCATAAGGGGGTTGAAGCCTGAGTTGGCAAGTGCTGCATTACCTCATATTAGGGATCCTTGTGATGTTGTAGTAGAGATGGCGTTGAGACTTAAGGAAATACTTGCTTCTCTGGAGAAGAACAAGGAAAAGGATGTCCAGGTGGGGCAGAGTCAGAAAAGTAAGTTCTTTCATAGGGTGCTCAGAATGGTGGGGCGGTGAAGAAAGGAAAGTCGGAGGTTGTTTGCTTTAAGTGCAATAAGAAGGGACATTTTGCTAATGAATGTCGTACTGGAAAGGAAAAGGAAGTGATCGGGAAGAAGAATGTCAGATGCTTCAACTGCGATCAGATTGGCCATTTAAGAACCAGTGAAAAGAGTCTACTAAGGATGGAAAGGGAAAAGTGTGTGCATTGGAACCAGGTACCTCGAGGCCAACTGCAGAGGAAAAAGGAAAGGCCTTGTTGGGAGGTATGCTTCAGATTCATGGTATGTCTGTTAGCGTTCTGTTTGATACTGGTGCATCACATTCTTTTATATCTTGTTGTTTGGTAGATAAGCTTAACCTAGAACCCTCATACTTAGCTACCTCCTTAAGGGTTGCAAATCCGATAGGAAGGTATGCGACAATGGGGATGAAGTGTGACCCTCTAGACTTTGATTTGTTAGGTCATACTTTTATTTGCAATTTGCATGTGTTTGACTTTGTAGTGTACAGAATTATTTTGGGTATGGATTGGTTAAGTAAGTACGATGCTAGGATATTTTGCCATGATAGGAAAATATCACTTAGACACCCTGACTGTAGTGATCGGATTGTATATACCGTAGAGTACCCTAGTTGTGAGGTGAATGCTTTTCTGGATGTTGTGGAGGTAGAAGACGAGTTGAATCGCATTTTCGTTGTTAGAGAATTTACAGATGTTTCAGAACTTGTAGTAGGACTACCATTGAATGAGCCATTGAGTTTCAAATAGATTTGGTACCTGGAGCAGAACCGGTGAGTAGACCGCCAAGCAGGATGACGCCTACCGAGATGAGGGAGTTAAGGATGCAGTTGGTAGACTTGGAAGGCAAGAATTTTATTAGGCCAAGTATTTTACCTTGGGGAGCAGTCGCAGTGTTTGCCAAGAAGTTGGATGGATCGTTGAGGTTATGTATCGATTATCTTAAGTTGAATGAGAAGACGACAAAGAATTGATATCCGTTGCCTAGAATTAATGATTTGTTCGATCAGTTGAGTAGATCCAAGGTATTTTCTCTGTTGGATTTAGCAATAGGTTTCCATCAGCTTACAATAGCAGAGGATAGTATTCCTTTGATGGCGTTTAGAACCAAATATGTATCGTACGAATGGTTAGTGATGCCGTTCGGACTAACTAATGCGCCAGCATTTTTTGCGGACATGATGAATCGAGTTTTTTGAGATCACTTAGATAGGTTCGTGTTGGTGTTCATAGATCATATTTTGATATACTCTAAGGATGAAAGGGAGCGTGAAGTTTATCTTAGACTAGTGCTTGAGACGCTGAAGCAGAATCAACTGAAGGCGAAGTTTTCGAAGTGTCATTTCTGGAAGAAGGAAGTGAAATTTCTTGGTCATGCAGTCTCAGAGAAAGGGTTGTCTGTAGATCCAACTTGGATTGAAGAGGTGAATAATTGGAAGAGACCCAAGACAGTGACTGAGATAAAAAGTTTTCTTGGATTAGATGGATGTTATAGGAAGTTTATTAAGGATTTTTCGCGGATAGCAGCGCCGATGACCAAGATAACGTGAAAGGATGTTAAGTTTGTTTGGACCGATAAGTGTGAGGAAGCACTCCAGATCTTGAAACACTTATTGGCTCTTGCATCTATACTAGTTATTCCAGAGGGGAATCAGGATTTGGTAGTTTATACAGATGCGTGTGGAACTGGATTAGGAGCTGTGTTAATGTAGAGAGGTAAAGTGATTGTCTATGCTTCTCGACAGCTTAGACCGCATGAGGTTAGATATCCAATGCATGATTTGGAATTATCTGCGGTGATATTTGCGTTGAAGGTGTGGAGACATTACCTTTTGGGAGAGAGGTTTGGACTTTATATGGATCGAAAGTCATTGAAGTATTTATTCTCTCAAAAGGAGCTGATTATGAGACAACAGAGGTGGTTAGAGTTTTTCGCCGCTTATGATTTTGGAATTGAGTACACACCGGGAAAGGGCAACAAGGTTGCAGACGCACTTAGCAGGAAACATCAGAATGCAGTATTGGCGATGATAGCTGAGTGGAAAGATTTGGAAGCGCCGACGACATGTAGACTAAAGTGGAGATATGAAGTTAGACCTAGTAGGAAAATTTCTACGTTGTCATGTTTGGAAGTTCGACCGGTGATGATCGAAAAGGTTGCTTCTAAACAGATGGAGGATCCGATATTAGTTGAAAGGATCAAGAAGTTAAGTGGTGGAATAGAGAGCGATGACTTGAAGGATTTTAGTCTTGATCAAAATGGGTGGTTGAGAAAGAAAGGAAGGTTGCGTGTTCCGATTGTAGGAGACATAAGAAAAGAGGTTTTAGAGGAATGCCATCATTCAAAGTTCACTATTCATCCGGGAGGAACTAAGATGTATCAGGACATGAAAAGTAGTTTCTTCCGGTAATGTATGAAAAAGGATGTAGGCTTATGGGTGAAGCAGTGTTTGAACTGTCAACAGGTAAAAGCCGAACAGCAGAAGCCAAGTGGGTAGCTTTAGTCATTAGATATTCTAGTATGGAAGTGGGATTCTATTTCAATGGATTTTATAGATGGGTTCCCAAGATCTAATAGAGGAAATGAAAGTATATGGGTCATAGTGGACAGCTTGACCAAGAGTGCCCATTTCATTCCAGTTAAGTAAACTAGGACGGCATCTGTCTTGGCTAAGTTGTTTATGAAGAATATTGCTAGACTGCATGGAATTCCTAGTAGTATCGTAAGTGATCGAGATTCCTTATTCACAAGCGAGTTCAAGAAGAGTCTATAGGAGATTTTAGGTACCAAGCTCAAGATGAGTACAGCTTACCATCTACAGATTGATGGGCGAATGGAAAGAGTTAACAAAATCTTAGAGGATTTATTACGAGCTTGTGTGTTAGATTTTGGAGGGTCATGGGAAGACCATCTACACTTAGTTGAGTTTTCGTATAACAACAGTTATCAGACTAGTATAGGGATGGCATCGTTTGAAGCTTTGAATGGAAGGTCATGCAAATCTCCAGTTTGTTGGTTAGAGAAGTTCTTGGTCCGGATTTAGTTAGAGAAGCTACAGAAAAGATTGAGTTGATTCGAGCTAGGATGAAAGAAGCTCAGTCTAGGCAGAAGAGTTATGCAGATAGAAGATAGAAAGACTTAAAGTTGTCTGTTGGAAATCATGTTTTATTAAGGTGTCATCGATGAAGGGTGTGATTCGATTTGGAAAATCAGGGAAATTAGCACCGAGATTTGTAGGACCATTTCCTATTGTAGAGAGGATCGGGAAACTCGCATGTAGACTAGAGTTACCGAATAGTTTGGATGGAGTCCGTGATGTTTTCCATGTTTCTCATCTAAGGAAGTGTGTTAAAGACTTGGAGACTACTATAGCACCGACTGTGTTAAAGGACTTAGTAGTAGAGCCGAATTTGACTATAGTTAGAAAGCAAGTTCGTATAGTCACGAGAGATGAGAAAAGGCTAAGGGACATGATAGTCAGATTAGTTAAACTTCAGTGGAGCGACGATGAGAGAGACTGTACTTGGAAGACTGAGAGTAGGATTAGAGACGCTTATCCTAACTTGTTTGATGGTATTTTTTTACCTTTTTGATTGATTTGTTGTGTACCTTGTCGTAATTTCAAGGAAGAAATCTTTAAGGAGGGGAGCCTGTAACATCCTATATTTTTAGTAACATTATTTAGGAACATTTAATTATGTAAATTAAATGAAATAATGTAAAATGGTTAAAGGATTTAGATTTTTGATTAGTAAGGGTAGTCATGCCATGTTAACAAATGGACTAAGCAAATTTAAATGGAATAAAGTGTTAGGAAATAGACAAAGGCAATATTTAAATAAGTATTATTCTTATACCCTAAACCTCTTAAGCCATATTCTATACGTTCCTTTCTATATTTACAAAACTAAAACTAAAGCAAGAGGCCGACCATCATTAGGAAATCAAGAGAAGATAAGAAGATTTCAAGAGGAAAAGCATAAGCAACTTAACCAAGATCAAATCTCAAATCCTTAATCTCAAAACTAAGGTGAATAATGACTACATCTCATATTTTTTCTTGTTTTCGATTTTATGGTGAAATTTGAATTATTTTACAATGTTATTTGTCATGTTTTTACTATAGAAATGGAGATATATGCTTGTTGATGATTTATTCTTATTCATATAGCTTTTATGATATGATTTAATATGAAAACCCTATTAAATGACATCCAAATGCCTTGCAAATTTAGATTTAGATCGGAAATGATAGTTTAGGGATGGATTTCAATTTTCTTAATTTTTTTAATTAATATGGAATTAATATTAATTCTTTAGTGAGGAAATTGATTATTTGGGTTTAAAAATTATTTACGGTTGAATAATATATCCTTTAGGTCTGAAATTATTATATGTTAGAAAACATATTAAAAATGATTTTCTTGAATTTTTGTAGAATTTTTCTAAGATTTTTAATTGATATATAAACTTATTTAAGTTATGGAACTTAAATGTTTTATATATTTATAAAAGGAGAAGGGGTATTTTTTAAATAAATTAAATTGGTTATATTTGAAATTTCAGTAGTACTTTTAGAAAAGAAATTACCAACCAATTATGTTTTGACAAACAAGGCAGGTTAGTTGAAAAGAATTAATTTAAAAGGGTTAAAATTTAATTTGAACATGCTTTTTACTTGTTTCACCACTTTCGGCACTTGGCTTTCGATCCATTACTTCCACCTCCTTCTCAGTCGAAACCAATGCACCCGGTATCAATACTTGGTACATAGCGAATTGGACTAAGGTGGAAGGTATGCAGTTGAGACAATGGTTTCGATGGGTCGAAGCGTTACTTTGCTTTCAAATGAAAATGCACTTGCTTTGCTTTCGAAAGGAATGCTTTTGACATGGTTGGTTTTCGACTGGGTCAAATGTTTTAAAGGAATGGTTTCTAAGAGGTTGCGCCTTTTTTTAAGTAAATAATTTCGTCGGGGTTGAAACCCCTTTGCCGTCGCCTTTTTCCTTTCGAAGTAATGCCTTCGAAAGGGTTGTTTTGTTTTAAAACTTAGCCGCTTCTCCAATAACTTCGAAAGGGTTGGTTTCAACACCATCTATTCTTTACTTAGGAATAGCTTTCGAAAGTGTTGCTTTCGACCTTGTTCTTTTATGACCCTTTGAGATTTTTAAAGATAAACCCAACTGTTTCGAGAGAGGTAATTTTGAATGGTTTCGAAATGATGTTCCATATGTTTTACTTGAACCCAAATGGTTTCAAAAGGTTTGATGTTTTAATGCTTTCGAAAGGTTTTAATGAAGGTATCGAAGGGGTGGTCCCCCAATGGTTTCGAAAGGATTGAAAGGAAAGGTTTTTCAATGTTTTCAAAAGGAAATGTTAAGTGTTTTGAAGATAGGATGTCTATGGTTTTAAAGTTTTCGAAGGTAATGTTTTTCAAAGGCTTTGAAAGGTTTATTAGGAAGGGTTTCGAAAGGATACGTTTTGGCCTTTCGGCCTAAAGTTTAACTTATATCAAAAGGGGTACTTTCAATGGGATCGAAGGGGTACTTTCAAAGGTTTAAATGTTTTCATCAACAAAGTTTTGTGCACTGTATATATCACATGGCCAGATGATTTGAGTAAAGCATGGAGTATATTTTCCTTGCTTGAAGAATGATTTAAAGGTTTAAATCAATTTGAAAGAAATGGTTTTCAAGGAAAATTTATGGGAAATTAACCCTAAGTAAAATGACTCGGATATTAGAATACCAGATGAGACTGATATAGGGTCACGCCCTATACTTTAGCCATTATCCCCTAGCTAATTTAGTCCAAAGTTCCAGTGCGTAGGGCTTTATCACAGCTAAGACTAAAATGAGGTTACACACATAAAGGAATATATTTGTACAGAGGTAGGTTATTGATGAGCCCGCAAAACCATCAGGATCAGTTGACCTGAAGAAAGTAAGTTAGGGACAGACCGTCCAGAAGAGGAGTATCTAACAGATGTTAGATTATTTGTTTATATTGTCTGGTAGGCCCGAGTCAGCCAAAGGTTAGTAGTTTGCCAAATAAAACTATAGTGTTCGGACAGATAGTCCATTTGTTACCTGATATGTATGTTTACATGATAATGCTTTACAGTTTGAACCAGTTTTGGTTGTAGGAATATGATTTGCAAAAGATATGTTTTAAAAGGATATTACTGAGGGGAAACCCAGTCCGCTAAGCGGCATGGTCTCACTTAATATCAAATAACCGAGATGTATAATATTATTCACAATAGGCTTTATGTCTGACTCGAAGTTTATATTTTTTCCCCATAAACTCTCGGGTGTTCAAAATTGATTTGAGTAGGCCGAGGGTTGAGGATTTTCAGGTTTTACTAGGTTGGCGAATAAAGCTTTCGGAGACGAGCATGTGGCTGACGTATAGCTATTAAGGAGTAGCTGTTTTATTTTATTTGATTCCCCTATGTTGTATTATGTCAGTTATGACTATACAGTACTCTGGTCAATCAAGGGGGCATCTTTAGATGTCATGCTTGGCATATTTTGTAATAATTATATTTATCTGAACCTGGGGAACGATTGGGATTATGTAATGGAATATGAAACGTGTTTTGTGAAATGTAATCAGAAAAGTTGTTTTTCTGAAATCTATGAATTTGTTTCATATTCACGTGCTTCTGATATTATGGATACTATTAACATTACCGTATTTAGTCACCAGAAGTTGATATTATTGATGACTGCAGCATCTGTAGTGCTTAGCTTTGGACCTCCAGATAGGGGATGTTACAAAATTGAATTGAAATTTATTTACCTACAAGAAAACGATGCATTTTCCAACATCAAAATGGCTAGAAAACACTTTTCAGACGCTATTCCGGCATCTACGGTGGTTTCATAGAATCATATATTGGAAACATATTTTCCAATTCGACGGCATATTTAATGTGTTTCTTGATGTTATTCCAACGTTACTCTTTTCAACGCTATACCGATTACATTATTTTCAACGTGATACTAATTTCATTTCAAATACTTTCTAATATTGCAAAAACCAGATTTTCTGACGCTATTACGATGACTAGTCCGTAATTATTGTGTATATAGCTACTGCATTTCTTTCCCTAACCACAAACCAGCAAAATATCACAACATGGACATTCCAACAATGCCAATAATGCAATAGCAACAGATATATCACACGCACGGGTGTGTGTATTTGAAAATTTTATAAATACATATATATGAACTCAAATAAGTTCAACGATAAACACATTATTATCAATAAACACCTAATGTAATTACCGATATTTTTAATGCTTGGTAATTAAGAAAATAAATCCGTTTAATCAAATTAAATGACTTAATTGAATGAATGACTTAAAAAGCATTTTTTTTAAATTAATGAATTAGGACTCGAGATCATTTCCATTGCGTTCGTAATGTCGTTTGTATATGAAAATATATAAAGTTTGTTATCGTATAATATGATAAATGAGAAGCTAGGGGAAAAATGGTAATTAAATGAGAAAATTTTGCTTTATAATTTCCAAGTTTGGATTTATGAGTTGAAGCTTCAAAAATTGATATGTATAACTTAAAGTTAGAATTTCTTTGGATTTGGTGAGTGGGGCCTATATTCTATATTTTACGATAAACATTTATGCTATATATTCTTGTTAAATATCAAATGTTGGATTAGATTGATGAATGAACTTAAGTTGGGAATTTAACGATGGAAATCATATTGAATGATTACTTACATATATTTTATCATAAAATGAGTATACTAAAACACTTAATAATGACATTGTTGAATGCAGTTTATTGTTATGTTGGTTGCAACTATATTGATTGTAGCTTGGTCTTGAAATGAAAGAGTTGGTAAAGAATAAGTGAGGATACTTGGTAATGACATTATTGAATGTATGTGAAAGTGGGAATGAAAGTTGAGTAATTATACTCGAATGATTGTTTGAAATGGTATTCATCGCCTCAAATTTATTTGTTGAGTATGATATAGTACTCGTCCAAATGTCAAACAACTTATACAAGGGATCTGACTGGAGAGACGGAAGTGAAAAGATACTTGGTGATGTGGAGGAAAATGTCAAAAGGAAGAAAGACAAATGTGGGAAAGAGAATAAGGTGGAATAAATTTCCAACTAAGGAAATTATTAAATCAAAACTTGTCAATGAGTCAAAGCAGAAAAAAAGAAACCTAGTGGTTTATTATTTATTTCCTTTCGAGGTTCCACATTACAAGTGAGAACATATCTCCATGCATTCTGTAAATGCTTGTTATGGAGTTATAGAGAAAATGAGAGCATTTGCAGTACTGTAGACTACTTGATGAAAAGTGCTCATTCCATTCCATTGAAGGTTCCTAGGACCGCTCCACCTTTAGCTACGTTCATGCATGGAAAGTAGTAAGGTATCATCGTATACCCTTCAGTATAGTGAGTGATCAAAACCCACCCTTTATGAACGAGTTTTAGAAGATCTGAAAATATGTATTAGGCATGGAATTAAACTTGAATACGACATATAATTCATATATGTGTATATATGAATTAAACTTGAGTACAAGAAGTAAATGCGTCTCAAGATCATGAATCTCCTTTTGTTGAGCTTACATTTTCCTCCAAATTAGCTCCAATTCGCGCTTTATTTTGGCTGACATTGTAGGTTGTGTCTCCATATCTTTGTATTATTTACAATTCTTTAAAATAACTTAGACGAATGGATACTAAATAAATACGAATAAATATTAAAGTAATTTCGTATGTACGAGCAACTTTGGAAGATAAAGGTGATAACATGTAAGAGAAAAATAATATCAATGCAATTATTATATTTCATCTTGTTGCTTTTTTACTAGTACTCATATCATTTACTTTTTTAAAATAGATAGGCCCGGCCCTGTCCCTAGCCTTAGGCCATCTAGGAGGTGGCCTAAGGCTCGGTTATGGGCTCGGGTATGAGCTCGACACAATTTATTTAGGGCCCTAAAATTTAAAAATAGATATATATGATATATTGTCCTTTAATTTTTAAAAGGTTGGTTAGCTTAAGGGTTAAGTCTTTGTCATCACACGGAAGCAACCAGAGTTCAAGCCCAATTTCTGCCTAATTTTCTGCTTTTCCATTTGTTTTATTTGGGGACACTTAAAATTTATTTTACTGCATAAATAACAATTGCATTGGACCTCAAAGTATTCAGGGTCGAGCTTGGAAATAGATAGCTATTGTGTAAATTATCATTATCCTACATAAATTTACTTGTGCTATGAAATCCTACTTGTATAATCTTGCATGATTTTTTATTTATGTAGGTTTCAACCTCTTAATAATAATAACAAAAACTATCCGATAAGGTTGTTAAACTAGCATTTTGTGTATATTGGTCTAATTTTATGGTCTTAATATATCAGATTTTATATCATAATATTTTTAATTCAACTAAACTTTTAAATAATTACCATCAAATATTATCAAAGTTAGGCTTTCAATCTTCCCTTTTGGCTAGAGAAGTGAGAAGCTCTCGGAAACCAATTTCCTCTATTTCAAAGGCCGCCTCCTTACATTTACTTTTCAACCCTTCAATTTTAGATTTATATTTTTTCTTTTTTGTATTTTCAAGTTTTTGACAATTTGCATGTGTGTGTGTATAAATATTTATTTATTTAAATAAATTATACAGATGACTTATTATAAATTCTGTCGAAGCTTCAAATCCATTGGCGATCGATCCCTCATTTGACTCCACCTTGTGAATCCTTTAATAAACCTCCCAAGAGGTCGGCTGGTACGACTGCCATGTACCACCGGCACCAATATAACTAAATAGTGCGATGAAACCATGCCCACGATCATCAGGATTCAAAATGAATAATAGCAGCACAAAATCTGTCGCATTTCACGGTGTTGATAAAATATAATAACACATATATGATTAAATAGTGAGCAATAACAGAATGAGATATCATCAAAGCAGAATCATAAGGTCATATACAAATGTCGTATAAAATGTATACAACAAGCCCTTACTACAACATCACACTCTCAAACATCAAAGAATCAGAAATAGCAGCACCGCCAAGGCTCCACCATGCCACCTAACGAAAAGTGAAGAAGTCTAAATATATATAACATAGCATATGTCATAGCCTCTTCTGGCTCTTCCTCTGAATAGCAACAGCGTCAACTAGACCTTCTCTCTAGTCTACTCATTTAAGAATACCCGAGATAATAAGAAGTAAAGAATAAAATCTCGACTCAGACAATAGTCTGCTATGAGCGGTAAATGAAACTCAAAGTACCATGTAAGAAAATGTGGTAATGGGCAGAGTCACACAAATCATACCTGACCTGTCCCTGCAACCAAAATGTTAGCCCGTATAATAATATGCTAAGTAATAACATCAATAAAAGGTACTATATACATCATAGTATTGAAAGGATACAACAACTGATAGAGTTAGGGGTATGCCCTAGGGGTAATTATGTAATTTGTTACATAATCTAACTCGTTGATCAATCTTGTTCGAAATAAAGGTATTTTCTTTCTATTATATACTTGATATAAGGTGGTTATATTAATTAATCAATTTAATTAAAAGTATATTTAATAGAAAATCCATAAATTGTATATTTTGTGATAGTAGTTAAAAAGTGTTGTAACCGTGAGTAATTTATCATAATAAAACAAATATATTATTTTAATGTTCCTATTCAAGATGCATCGAGCCTGGATATCGATGTATCCATTGAGACTAGAGTATGTAACGCTCTTCAAATGTTGGACAGTGTATTATTCATGACTACTGGGGCACCTAGGGGTTACATACCGATAGTTACTGGATAACTATGGAACGACTTACTCGATAGTTTTCTATTGGTTAATATAACTAAGGTCAAACAGAAAATATCGATGTGACTGATTTAAACAGTTCTCTCGACTTGAGAATACTGTGGATCTTCAATAAGAAAGCTCTGCTTTGATTATAGTCAAATTATGGCATGGCTTTTCATCAAGCGACTATAGTCGGGTCGAGTGGAAGTATTGCAAGTAAAGCACTATTCAAGAGAGGATTCGTCTCTTCAGTTATAAGGAGTTAGTATCATGGTCAACTCAAGTCAACTCAAAGTTAAAGTCTCTGGTCAAAGCATTTTGGTTAATAATAACTGTAATTATTGAACCAAAGACTTTGTGTTTGGACAATAAAGTTGAATGTGGATGATATTGGAATTTTGACCATTACCAAATTCCATAAGTCCTAATATGAAATAGTTTTGACGAGGAGAATTGGTGTAAATAATTGTCACTATTAGGTACTGCTTCTAATAAGTAAAATTGGATTTTACCGAAAGATGTGTAAGCAATAAATTCGGCCAAAATGTCACACCACCTCCTAAGTGACGTGTGAACGTTAATATTCGAATAGTTCGATATTAACCGCTGACTGAATTTACACCTTTGAGTCGCACAACCGTAACGATGAATTCTATGAAAAACCACATGATTTAATTAATTTATAAAATGTCATAAATTGATTAGATTAATTGATATTTGAGAAATATTAATTATTATTTATTTGATGTCTGGAAGTTTTTGTTATTTTAACGCATTTAAGAAAGTTATATTTGCGCACATTGATATACGATATCAATGTAATTTAAAGATAATTGCATGAAATGATTTATGGATATTTTATGTCATTTGATGATATGATTTATTGAAATTTTATGTCATTTGATGACATGATTTGTGGAAATTTTATGTCATTTGATGACATATCACGTGTAAAGAAAGGATTAGAGAGAGAGTAACAATCAAGGGAATTAATTGGGGAAATTTTAATGAAAGAATGGGAAAGGTTTCATTCTTTCAAATAAAACATATTCTCTAATTCATTCTGTATGTACAATTCATTCTTTCTTATTCAGTCTGTTTCTTTCTCTCCGCCTAACTTTTTATGGTAGAAAACAAAAAAATATTCCCAAAATTTTTTCAACTCCATATAAAAACATCAAATAAAATAAATCAGAAGTGGTTCATCCATCTCTTGCAAGGATAGGATGTGGATCTTGAAGATCTGAGAAGACATCATCATTCAAGGTGTGATTTCTAGGCAACATCCTAAAGTGATTCAATCGAATCTAGAAACATCCTTCATTCAAGGAGCAAATCAAAGGCAACATCAAAAACGTGTGTTTTAAGGATTGGGTAGCAAGGTATGTCATTTTCTATATATAGATAGTGATTTTTCAATGTTTGATGGAAATTTAATTTGACTTTCATAATTTGTACGATGTATTATTGTCATGCTTGATTAAAAAAAATTATTTATGAAGATTGAATTATTTGTTGAATGACATGATTGAGTTTTCATTTGATAGATCAACATTAAATTTTTTTATGATTTAAAACAATATTTAAGTGTAGATCTATGTTTTTAAAAATTCTAATTAAAGTGTAATTCTTCAGATCTGAATGTTTACATGTTCAAATTGATTAGCTGCTTTTCTTTACTTTATTAAATTGAAACTGAATCTATATATGTTAAAATACAATGTTTTATTCTAGTTCTACATTTTAAAATTTAACTTAAATTCCATTCCTTAAATCTGGAAATTTACATCTTCATGTTGATTGATTGAATTAAGGTTAAAATTGAAATTTATATGGTATCAATACAATCTTTCAATTGTAGATCTATATTCTAATCTTTCATAATAAACTGTAATTTTAGTTCTGAATTTTAATGTATGTATGTATGCATGTATGCATGTATTACTTGAACTTTTTATTGCATTAGATATATACATACAAATAAAAGGAATTTTTACAACAAGTCAAAGTTTTGAAATTGACTGTAATAACTATTCAATTTATATTATTAGAAAGATTTGATTGAATTCCATATATACATATTTGGATCTACTTGTATGTGTTCATATAAAATATATATTTCTTTACACATGTTGTCATAGTATGAAATCATTTCTCTTTTTAATTAAGACAATAATGTCTGCATACAATTCATTGTTTACCTTCTTTATTCTTGCATTATGGTACCTATTAATTGTCATTAGTATGTTGCATTAACTAAGTTTACAAAATGGGAAACTGTATCAATCACTCTTGTCATCCCTTACTTATTTCCATTTTAATTACTATGCAATAACCATTCAAATTTTTCTTATTTATTTTATGTATACATATCAATTACCACTAATTATGCACACTCCCTATATGTTGCACTTGCATAATATTTACTGTAAATATATTTACAATTCATGTCATATTTAGATTAGTCATTAATGTTATTTTATTAATCAATTCTTTAATTTAATTAAGAGAAGGAAATGAAAAGTTTCATTCTCTAACTAAATTTATGATCCCTCGTTAATTGAATAATTTAAGTAGAAGGAAATGAAAAGTTTCCTTCTCCAAATAAATTTATGCCCCCTCAATAATTGAATAACTAAGAGAAAGGAAATGATATATTTCCTTCTCTGGATAAATTTGAAAAGTAAACGTTACACACAAATATGTACATAAGAGTATATTTGATATATTTTAATTTACATACACATTAAATTAAAGTAAAACTTTATTTATAAAATTAAATAAAATATTGATTTTATTTAAAAGAAACTTAGAAAAGTTCTAAGTATATTTAGATTTCATAGGCCCATGAAAGATCCAAAATGGTAAAAAAAAATTGAAATTCACCCATTTCTTCCACTACGGGCTGTCCCAGTCCTTCAATGGTATCAGAGCCCAATAGCCTATGCGGTCTAAATTATTCATGTTAGGGCTAACTAATTAAGATTGTGCGCTTAGTATGGTGTCTAGAAAGGTGGTGTCTAGGATTGGAATTGGGTAATCAAGTACCCTGTCCTACCTGGTTACATGCCTGGCCTAAAAAGTGATGTGAGCCCAAAGGTTTCCCCTAATAGAAAATGCCCAATTTGAATTGGGCTTTGGGCTAATTTTCAAAATATTTTTGAAAATTAAGATATGATTTTAAATTTAAAATAAAAACATGTTTATTATAAAAGGTTATAATATAACATAAATTTTCAAAATGTTTGAAATGTAATGAAAAAGTTCAAAATGTTTGAAACTATGAAAATATTAATTTCCAAATTTAAAATTATTAATAAGATTAATAATATAAATTAATTAAATGAGTTAATTAATTAATACTTATACGCATGTATTATATATGTTGATATATGTTATGTTATTTTAAAGTGTTTAAGATAACATAAGCACAAATGTATGTATATAAGATAAAATTTTGAAATTAACACAATTTAATTAAAATTGTTTAATTAATAAATTAATTAAAGGTTAATTAATTAAATAATAATACACACATATAAGACATATGTGTTACACTATAAAGGTTATTGTAGATATGTCCAATATAAAAGTTGTATTGGAATACTAATATAAAATTAGTTAAAGAGTTAATTAATGAAATATTATACATAAGACTATCATATAAGTAATATGATGTATAGAAGTTATTTAACAACAAAACTTATATGATATGAATGTATAAACTAAATGTGGAACATTAAAGAAACCCAAATATACCTAAGGAATAAATGCATACGTAAATGTACGTAAACTATGATTTCTGATGTGTTTGACACTTGAATCACGAGGGTATTTCATAAGAAATGCATTATTACATAAGACGATATCACTCAATATATTATATTGAAGATTATGAATCTTCAATATAATGTTGTCCTCTACCATATATATATATATATTAATAAATTACTTGTATACTCCTTAGTTGTTGAGAAAACTCAAGATGGGGATGCTATGTGTAGTATTATTAATATATTGAACAGATGAAGTAAGATAACTATATGTATTTGTTGAGCAAACTCAAGGTACATATACTATACTTAGGCCATCACGATATAGTAGGTACGAGCGAATTATCTCTTTCGATTTGTTGAGCAAACTCAAGGTCGAAATGAGATTAGGACAAGGAAAAATGAATTAGGAGTTGTATGTGATACAACCGATAAGGAGTTATTCATTGTTTATGGGGCTATGACTTGTTGAGCAAACTCAAGGTCAGAATACCAAGACAGACGAGTCCTCACACCCACTAGTGAAGTTGAAAGTCTTCTGTGTTTCATTGTAGGGTTTGGAGAAGCATAAAAGGCTGGTGGGAGCCTTATTAGAAAAATGAAATGGTAACATTTAACCTTTCTAATATTGTAAGAACATATGCTAAATAATGTTATAATTATCTACAATGATAAATTTGTGCATTTAATATGATTGATAAAATGTTTATCAATTAACATATACAAACAAACTAAATTGAAATTTGACAAATGGAAATATAATACCCTATTAAATTCCTATTGCATGTTAACATTTCAACACCCATGCAAGTGTCTGATTTTACAACTACTGAATATATTCGTGATTTGGTCACTTATGCATTTATTTGGTCAAGACCATGTATTGCATTCTATGAGTTTCGAACTCTAAAAGCAATACAAGACTATGGATATTTGATCCATATACAATTGCATATATATGTTATATGGTGAATGGTCAAAGTTTGTAATGTACAATATTTCGATTAAATTAGTTCATCCGAAAAACATAATAAACCTTAGTGCGAGATCAAGTATTCAATCTAATCAATTACAAAAGGGATCATTTTGTGTTAATGTAATACAAGACCAAAAACTACAAGATAGATATAAGAACTCGATCGCTGAAATGTCATTTTGATCGGTTTACATAAAGTGCAACATATTTAATGTCCTTAAATGTTAAGGATAATCGAATGCGCTTTTGTAAAGAGTTTCTTATGATATTGTAGTAAGGTTTTCTTTTGAATAGTTTGGCCATTTGAAAGGAAAATGAATGTATAAGAATAGATGTAATTTAAGGTACAGTTGAAATGAAGATAATGAATACTCACTTCTACTTCATAGAGAAACATTGGAAATATGAATTATAATAAATAATTGATACTTAATATTGGAATAAGAAATATGATTTCAATTGTGAAATGTATTTTCATATAGAAAATTGTTTTCTATGAGATTTATTTTTTTGAGCTCAAGATATTTGGTCAACGAACTCTCCACTGTAAATAGTTACAGTGTATGAAATAAACAAATTGAATTAAGTGAACGGCGGATCTCCAAATTTAATACCCTATTATAGTATGGCGGAAATAGTGGGAGCATACCATATAGCACTTATTAATTGCATCATTGTACGAAAATTGTTTTCGTAGAACTTACCATACATTATTTATGAAATAATGATTATTTTTCGGTATCGACTAAAAAAAATAGACATGGCTATATTTCAATATGAATATTATGAATATTCTTCGTGAAATAAAACTATTACGTGGTAGGTTTTTTATAACAAAAGTGATGCATTGGAAAATACAAAAGTATCTAATATTATACACGGTTGTTTTGGAATTATAGACCAAGCCATAGTTTTGAGAAATAATTTTATTGTATGATTTTGAATCATATGATACTTGTTAATTATATCTCAAACAATAGCTATGCACCAATTTGGTGGGAGTATCATAAGAGTTGATGAACTCTTTGGATTGATACATATAGATGTATGTAATCGTAATTCTATAAATACCAAAACGGTTCCACGTACTTTGTCATATTCACCAATGAGTTATCGTCGACATAAACATGTGTATTTGATACAAGTGTAGTATGTTTATGGTAAACTCATAGAGTATAAAACAGAAGTAAATAAAATAACATGCAATAGAAATGATTCAATATGATCGAATGAGTGAGCATATCGGAAAAAGTTCCGAACGTACCTAAAAATGAATAAAGATTCAATCTCAAAAGTCATTCCTCCATGTGATGCATAATGATGCACCGATGAGGGGTAATCAAACTTTGTTGGATATGTGCGATTAATTGTAGGTGAAGTTGAGTTAGTTTCTTTCTATAAGATCATGTACTTAATAGTAGTACACAAGGTTAATATTATTTCATCTAAATAATGGTTTACAAAATCACACAAGATAAGAGTTTATAAAAAACTCCAACATATCCTAGGCCAAGTAGTTGGCAGGTTGTGCAAGTCGAAAGATTACATGTAATAATTGTTCATGAGGGATCTTGTATGAATCTCCCTAAAAGGATTTTGAAAAGATTGTCATTGGATGACATATTTATGTTACGAACATAATTTTTGTAAACTAAAACAAAATCAGTTTTATAAATAAAAAAATTTATAAAACGTTTATGAATACCTATTATATTGCACTGAGAAACAATTGTTGTTTCAAGATATACCAACTTCATTGTGAAGAAATTTCCATGAGAAATTAGTGGTAGTAAAAGGATTTGGATACGGTCCAAAGATAAAACTGATTAAACGAGATGAAATAAAATTGACTAACCTAAATGAACACATTGCATTATAATGTCTAATAAGTATTCTCGCTCATTGAAGAGAAACTATGAGTTTATTGTCAATGTTGAAAATATATAATCCTCGATTGTTTAATTAAACCACTAAGAGTGTTGACTCTATCATATGGTAGGATGAGCAAATCTGAAAGAATTCCAAGTACGCTATCAAAATATGATTTTGGTAGTCGTAACCTAAGGGATGTGATCCATCGATCGTGATTGTGTCTTTATGAGCAAGACTAATGCAGTTGGAATTAAATGAGCAATGTTGATGAGAATAATACCGTAAATTTCAATTGTTGAAATTAGCGTAATAGATTCAGTATTCAACGTGATCATGTTAATTTGGATTTACTCACAAAATTACCACTTGATATGACTTTATGTTTGGCACATATGTATTGAAACAGAAAATTCTAAATAATGATTTAGAGTAAACTGTTTACACATGATAATCAAAATGTCTCGAAGTCGGTGGGAGAGATATTAAGTTAGTGAGTCTTTGGATATGATCCAAGAAATGATACAAAAGTATCATTTTGTAAGCATCAAGATTAAATAAGTATTTTGACAGGAATATCAAATAGCTTGATTTTCAGTCAAAATGCAGATGAAGCGTGTGTTCATAAGAAAGAACGATAAAAGGTACATTAATATTTCTAAACTATAAGTAAACAACACATTGTTGATTTTAACGATGTACTTATGTTAAATTCAGTCTTAGTTGTTTTAATACTCAACATTCGATTAATAAATGATGACTTTTATAGTAAGTATAAAAGATGTCGGGAATGTCCCTAATGATATGCAAGGACACCTTATTAAAATGTTTAATACGAAACATGTAAGATTGATTCCTTTGCATTGGCAAAAGGAATTATCATACATGTTATGTTGTCTACGATATTATGATTTGCTTATGTATTTGATACATGAAGCAAATATCAAATCCAAATTGATATCACTAAATGATTGTTTGAAGTGTGCTCGTGTATTTATGAAATACTAGAGAATTGCTTGCAGAAACAAAAAATCCTTATTAAGCAGTGTTCGGACTCAAACTTCATCAATGGTATTGATTATAGCATTTCATTAACAAATTCAAGTTAAGAATATTTAAGTTGGAAATGTTCCAAATAAAAGACTGTAGCTTATTCAATGAAAAAATGCTATGTACATTGCCTTGAATATTGTCGCAATTAAAATAGTGTATACAAATTATAAGTGCACAAATTTATTACCGAGCCGACTCCAAATGTTGAGAATCTCATCACATTGTTATATGATAACAATGTACATTGTTATATGATAACAATGTCTCGATATGGTTCGTAATAGAACTTAGAGCTCATTAGAGGTCGAGAGACCTACTCCGAATTGTTCCACGTGATAAAGCAGTTTATCACCATCGAGGAGAGTTGATTGACAAAGTAGATAATTAAAACATAATAGCATACTTGTTCACAAAGGGACTGACCCAATTGGTTTTGAGAAAACCGGTTGGAGAAGTTGGAATAAGATTCCATAATTGACCCCAAGCGCAATTGGAAGATTGATAGAGTTAGGGGTATGCCCTATGAGCAATTATGTAATTTTTTTACATATATCTAACTCGTTGACCAATCTTGTTCGAAATAAAGGTATTTTCTTTCTATTATATACTTAATATAATGTGGTTATATTAATTAATCAATTTAATTAAAAGTATATTTAATAGAAAATCCATAAATGGTATATTTTTTGATAGTAGTTACAAAGTGTTGTAACCATGAGTGATTTATCACAATAAAACAAAATATACCATTTTAAATGTTCCTAGTCAAGATGCATCAAGCCTTGATATCGATGTATCCGTTGAGACTAGAGTATGTAATGCTCTCCAAATATTGGGCAGTGTATTACTCATGACCACTGGGGCACCTAGGGGTTACATACGGATAGTTATTGGATAACTACGGAACGACTCACTCGATAGTTTTTTATTGTTTAATATAAGTAAGGTCAAACAGAAAATATCGATATGACTGATTTACACAATTCTCTCAACCTGAGAATACTGTGGCTCTTCAATAACAAAACTCTGCTTTGATTATAGTCAAATCATGGCATGGCATTCCATCGAGTGACTATAGTTGGGTCGAGTGGAAGTATTGGAAGTGAAGCACTATTCAAGAGAGGATTCGTCTCCTCGGTTATATGGAGTTAGTATCATGGTCAACTCTAGTCAACTCAAAGTCAAAGTCTCTGACCAAAGCATTTTGGTTAATAATAATTGTTATTATTGAACTAAAGACTTTGTGTTTGGACAATAAAGTTGAATGTGGACGATATTGGAATTTTGCCATTACCAAATTCCATAAGCCCTAATATGATATAGTTTTGACGAGGAGAATTGGTGGTAAATAATTGTCACTATTAGGTACCGCTTATAATAAGTAAAATTGGATTTTCCAAAAGATGTGTAAGCAATAAATTTGGCCAAAATGTCACACCACCTTTAAAGTGACGTGTGAATGTTAATATTCAAATAGTTCGATATTAATCGCTGATTGAATTTACACCTTTGAGTCGCACCGTAATGATGAATTCTCTGAAAAACCACATGATTTAATTAATTTATAAAATGTCGTAAATTTATTAGATCAATTGATATTTGAGAAATATTAATTATTAATTATTTAATGTTTGAAAGTTTTTGTAATTATTTTAACGCATTTATAAAAGTTATATCTGTGCGCATTGATATACGATATCAATGTAATTTAAAGATAATTGCATGAAATGATTTATGTATATTTTATGCCACATGATTTATTGAAATTTTATGTCATTTGATGACATGATTTGTGGAAATTTTATGTCATTTGATGACATATCGCGTGTAAAGAAAGGATTGGAGAGAGAGAAACAATCAAGGGAATTAATTGGGGAAATTTTAATGAAAGAATGGGAAAGGTTTCATTCTTTCAAATAAAACATACTCTCTAATTCATTATGTACGTACAATTCATTCTTTCTTATTCAGTCTGTTTTTTTCTCTCCGCTTAACTTTTTATGGTAGAAAACAAAAAAAATATTTCCAAAATTATTTCAACTCCATATAAAAACATCAAGTAAAATAAATCAAAAGTGGTTCATCCATCTCTTGCAAGGATAGGATGTGGATCTTGAAGATCTGAGAAGACATCATCATTCAAGGTGTGATTTCTTGGCAACATCCTAAGGTGATTCAATCGGGTCTAGATACATCCTTCATTCAAGGTGCAAATCAAAGGCAACATCAACAACGTGTGTTTTAAGGATTGGGTAGCAAGGTATGTCATTTTCTATATATAGATAGTGATTTTTCAATGTTTGATGGAAATTTAATTTGACTTTCATAATTTGTATATGTATTATTGTCATGCTTGATTAAAAAAAATTATTTATGAAGATTGAATTATTTGTTGAATGACATGATTGAGTTTTCATTTGATAGATCAACATTAAATTTGTTTATGATTTAAAACAATATTTAAGTGTAGATCTATGTTTTTAAAAATTCTAATTAAAGTGTAATTCTTCAGATCTGAATGTTTACATGTTCAAATTGATTAGCTACTTTTCTTTACTTTATTAAATTGAAGCTGAATCTATATATGTTAAAATACAATGTTTTATTCTAGTTATATGTTTTAACATTTAATTTAAATTCCCTTCCTCAAATCTGGAAATTTACATCTTCTTGTTGATTGACTAAATTAAGGTTAAAAATGAAATTTATATGGAATCAATACAATCTTTCAATTGTAGATCTATATTCTAATCTTTCATAATAAACTATAATTTTAGTTTTGAATTTTAATGTATGTATGTATGTATGTATGCATGTATTACTTGAACTTTTTATTACATTTGATATATGCACATGAATAAAAGGAATTTTTACAACAAGTCAAAGTTTTGAAATTGACGGTAATAACTATTCAATTTATATTATTAGAAAGATTTGATTGAATTCCATACATACATATTTGGATCTACTTGTATGTGTCCATATAAAATTTATTTTTCTTTACACATGTTGTCATAGTATGAAATCATTTCTCTTTTTAATTAAAACAATTATGTCTGTATACAATTCATTGTTTACCTTCTTTATTCTTACATTTTGGTACTTATTGATTGTCATTAGTATGTTGCATTAATTAAGTTTACTAAATGGGAAACTGTATCAATCACTCTTGTCATCTCTTACTTATTTCCATTTCAATTCCTATGCAATAACCATTCAAATTGTTCTTGTTTATTTTATGTATACATATCAATTACCACTAACTATGCACACTCCCTATATGTGGCACTTGCACAATATTTACTGTGAATATATTTACAATTCATGTCATATTTATAGTAGTCATTAATGTTATTTTATTAATCAATTATTTAATTTAATTAAGAGAATGAAATGAAAAGTTTCCTTCTCTAACTAAATTTATGGTCCCTCATTAATTGAATAATTTAAGTAGAAGGAAATGAAAAGTTTCCTTCTCCAAATAAGTTTATGCCTCCTCATTAATTGAATAACTAAGAGAAAGGAAATGATATATTTCCTTCTCTGGATAAATTTGAAAAGTAAATGTTACACACAAATATGTACATAAGAGTATATTTGATATACTCTAATTTACATACATATTAAATTAAAGTAAAAATTTATTTATAAAATAAAATAAAATATTGATTTTATTTGAAAGAAACTTAGAAAAGTTCTAAGTATATTTAGACTTCATATGCCCATGAAAGATCCAAAATGGTAGTTTTTTTTAAATTCACCCATTTCTTCCACTACGGGCTGGCCCAGTTCCTTCAACAACAACCAACCCTATCTCCAGTGCCCCCTCTCTTTGACGCCTAGAGGTGATAGCCTGCATAAGAGAGCAATCGTAGTAACCATCAAGCAAAACCTTGCTATCACCCTCTACATGCCCTGAAATACGATAACTTGTATGACCATCTTCATTTGTCAGGGACTAATGGAAATCCATGTTTTGGTTGTACTCTCGTACCTTTAGGGTCCAAAACCCAGTATGTGTCACCAAGCCCGAAGCAATACACTAGACCTAATCCAGCGGTCCAGAGTTTACGGACCTTCAGAACCCGAAGTCCCATCCATAGGCATCCTCACTAATACCCTTACTAAGAGTACAACAAGAACCTCCAAGTTATCAATGATTCCTTGGCACACCCGTAATATCTGAGTCTTCACTGTTCCACATTGGATTACGAGCCCTACTCACTCTATCAAGTCCATTATTCGCAGCCTCCTGTATCCCGAGCTGGCCTCTTCGGTACCTACCCCAATTATGAGTCACAAACCAAAGAGCCATAACTTCATTGTGCTGTTATATAACCATCCTTCATGATGTGAACAAGTCACCACCTCCAGCATGACCTACTAAACCTCTTTATCCATCCCCAGAAATTGCACATTCCCTGGACTAACCCTCTATATTCAGTGCCGAATCAACCCCACTAATTCGGGCGAAATTGGATACTTAGGTAGATCTTGGTCCAACTTCCTTCTAGCTTCTTTTGCCTTCTTTTCAGATGCCATAGACTCTGACCTATCCATCGTAGCATCCGATTCATCTCTTCCAAGCATCCATCTTCAAGTTGTAGAACTTTATTCGTCTCATCCTTCCACACTTAGCCAATTCCTTGCTCCAAGCTATAGGCAACATCCCAATGCCTTGCTTGCACCATTCCTTAATTCGTCAAGCCTCTCGAGTTAGCCCTTAAATTTGATGCCAAATTAGTCTCACTAACTCAGGGACGAATCTATGCCTTTACTCCATATGCTATGCGAATTAACCAACAGTATCATACCATGCTCCAAAGCAATCCACTAAGTTTCATCCAATTCTGACCAACTTAGCTTCTGATTTGCTCAATTCTTCGATCTAACTTCGTATGATATCACAACACTAACAAACACATCAAAGCATCAAACAAAATATAGCAGTAATTCATCCAATCAAACATGTAATTTCATCCGATTAAGCATGCAAATCATCACATGACAAGTTATAACTTTATAATCATGGATTTATCTAAAATCAAGAATGTAACGACCCGCTATTTTGGACTATTCGCATCCGCACATGTCGGACTTGAACAATTCAAAATACCAAATTGTTAATTTAAATTTGGCAAAACTGAGCATATATAGTAAATAAATAATCACAAATCACAGACACAGAGTAATAAATGCAGCAGAAGTAAAAGAGATAGTAGTTTATGAAGCTACTATATAAATATATAAGATACATCAGAGTTAAACAAGATACAACAGAAGAGTAACACTATACATCAGGTACAAATCAGAATACATCATTGGAATCATCGAATACTGAAAGCAGAATAGATGGCTGGATCTTCAAGCAAAGCTCCAACTCCAAAGGTGAGTCTCGAATACTGGTACACTCAGTTTGACCCGAGCGTAAAGCAAAACACAAAACACTCGAGTCAGGATTAACATTCTTATATCAATAAATCCAACTCAAGTGAAATAGCAACTGAAATACAAGTAACTCAAAGGATGTTTGGAATAACCATCCTTTAAGGATCCGTCAAACTATCTACTATGTAGTAGTGTACGGTAAATAGATAATGCCTATCAGTAATATAGAGTATCAAAATAGTGTTAAGGCGTTACCATTATCCCCCTTAACACATTTTATATAAGCGTTATAGTCTATACAGCACTGTAAACTCCACCGTAAACTAGTGGGATATCAGGGAGTACTCCATAAGTATAACACAAAACAAATTCGTAGTGGTCGCGTATATAGGGATGCAAGTATGACAAGGCACATGAGGCAATACCCAAGGTAGTGAAACTACCGTTTACCTGATCCGGACTGGTGAAAACGCATCGCCGCAGCGATCGCAACACCGCGAAACAACACTCCCAAATCAAGGGTGCACCAATCGACAATAAGCAATGAGTAATTTTCGAAGAAGTGTGTTCGCTCGAGGTAGCTAACACCCATTTGGCCCGGCACGGCTCCTGTTTTAGTCATTTCCAATTTGACACAAGTGTCAAGGCTATCCATTATCGTTCCCTTTCTTCAGTCATCACGTACATCATTCCAACCACTTCATTCTGGATCACACTCCGCGTATAGTTATTAAAGTGGTTTTTGGCTTAGACAGTGAGTATGTCCCTAACCGATTCCGGTCTCTTTAATAACTTTCGTAATTATTACACCAATTGGTCGTTTATTTATTTTGATACCAAATCAATTTCAATCTCAATTAGAATTTGTAAACCAACATTTCATTTGTCTGTCTAAACCAATTTCCCAAAAATTTACGTTTCAAAACATCCAAATTACCATTTCAAAATCTTATAATACAATTTCAATTTTTATTTAAAAACCATTCCAATATTCATTTAAATTCGTATATAAGTTTCATTCCGAAATCATTTAAATTAATTTAATTTAACATTCAAATCAATTTAAATTCATTTATCGATTTCATTCAATATTCGTTAAGTAAATTTGTCGTTCAAAACAATTTCTATTAAATTTCCAATTCATTAAATCAATTACTTAAGTTCAACTTCATTATACCGAAACATCAAATTGAATTATATTAGATTCGTCAAATCAATTCTTTAAATTTCAAGTCTTACATTAATTTCAATAAATCACATTTTTATTTCTTGTTAAAGAAATTCAGTTTCATTTATTTATTTACTTAATTACAAATTTCAAAACTCAGTTAATAATGAAACTTAGTTTCACTTATTCAAGAAGTTCAATCTCACTTATTATATTTAATTATTAAATAATTCAATCTTATTTAATTATTAAATAATTTCAAAACTTAATTATTAAATAATTTCAAACTTAATTATTAAATAATTTCAAACCTTAATTCAATCGTTTCTCAAATTAAACAACGTTCTTTCATAAATTACATTGTTAATATTTTGTTTCATATTATTAAATATTCACATTTTCCTTTATTAAAATTCCAAATTCCAACTTTATTTCAGAAACTTATCATTTATTCAAATAAAATCTTTATTTATTTTTAAATCAAATCATTGACCAATCGGGTTTTATTTAATTCTCTATCTTAAGTCAAAGTTTATTTGGGTATTTATCATTTCAACCCGATTCCATTTCAATTCAAAAATCAAAGCATAACAAAGGGAACTTGCAGTGTGATAACTGGGATGGTGTCAAAGTAAATAAGCAAGCAATAACAACAATCAATAACAATCCAATAATTAATTCAAATAATCCCGAAATAATCGTATTAATTCACATTGTTGTTTGTGCAAATTAATATAATTATTTCTAGAATCTACATTATCATTTCATGTAGATTAAAGATTATAGCACTAATATTTTATGCGGTTCTTCACTTGGTATCTATTATTCAATTCATACTACATTTATTTATACAACATACATTCAAATGGTTCAAGGTGTAATTAACCATATTACTACGTGTCAAGTAATTAAACATTTAAAGGGGTCATATTATGCAAATGTCATCAAATCAAATTTAACACATATATCAAATCTAACTATCCTACGTCAATTTCAATTTCAAATTATTTATCACTTACAACGTTAAAATTTTTACGTCCAATGTCAACATCAACCAATCAATCATTTAACAACCAAACTGGATTATCATTGTATAAATAACAGACAATGGTGTCAGATGTCACATGTGAACTGATACAGGTAAAACATATATATAACAGTGTAGATAAATAACTGCAACATATTTCAATTGTTGTTTCAATTGAAATCAAATTTAATAACTAAAAGAACATTAATCGTGAGTGATTACTCACCTTTCGAGGCTAGAGAGAACAGAAGATGACACAGATACGCACACTGATACGGACACTGAAATTGAATTATGAATCAAAGCACGAATTCCAAAACAGATCTAGACGGACACGATGCGACGATCGAAGCTGATAAATAGTAGTAGATTAAATCAAATCAGAACTGGATCGGTGAAGATAATTGGAATAAGTGAACTCATATACAACTATATATATAAGTCATATTCAAACACATTTAAATCTAAATATATGTGTATATTAAAACCATTGTTTAAATTAAAAATATAAATATATGTGTATATTAAAACTAGCTGACACAATACATGAAATATAAGTATAGTATAAAATAATATAATAAAATCTAAAGAAGACAAATAAGTGCAAAACCCGACCGACCCTATATATAAACAAATATATATAGACATTTGTATATAAGTTAAAACTAGCCCATAAAAATTGAAATGCAGCAGACCAAAATTCACTTATACATTAATATATAAATTAACTAGCTAGTAAACACTTTAGATTACAAACCTGCCAGCACACGCAAAAGAATATAATATATATAGATCTCAAACTAGCATATATATATTAGTAGTAAAACATACATACAAATTTTATACAGACTGTGTATAAATGTGGCTACTGCATACATATAAAAGTTAGTTCAAAAATTTAGATATAAGAATAAGTATAGACAACTTTTGAAAACTTATAATTTAAGATATCACTATGTATAAATTTTGAAACCAATAGACATTTTATATATACATATACTTAAAAACAATATCTAGATTCTTTTAAACTAACATAAAATAAAACCATACAAAAGATATATATGTATTATTACCTAACATATGAGATACGGTGGTGCTCGACAACAAGAGTAGGAAGGGTGAAGGCGAAGCCAAGTTGATGAGGTGGCTTGCAAGGAGGAAGGGAAGGGTGTACAGCTTCTCGGCAGCCACAGGTGAAAGGGCGAAGGAGGCAGCCGATGGTGTTTTGGTTAGTTCGGCTGGGATATCGTGGTGTGGTCTGCATGCTTGCATGTGGTTGTGACGAAGGAAGCAGGCGCGTTCACACCGAGGAGCTCGGCAACGAAAAGGGAAAGAGGAGGTGGTGGGTTCGGCGCCAGGGTGGGCGGTGCGGGAAGTGGCGGCAGAGGAGACGGCCGTGGTTTGGGTGCTGCGCGAGTGTGATGGTTGCGTGGCCATCAGGGGAAGAAGAAATAGAGCAAAGCTTTGTATCAGAGAGTTGATTAATTTTGCTTATAATATAATATAAAGAGATTTCACGCCGAACGAAAGAATAGAGGAGAGAAATGAATAGTTGAGTGCAATAGAGAGATAAAAGTGGCAGAAAGGCAAACTGAGTTTCCCAAGCAAAAGTGATAAGACGCTTCAGAAACCAAAGATATAGCTAATACATAGGGAACAATGAACGTCACTTATCATAAGTCCAAGAAGTATTAAAGTAACGACTATTAGATTTATGTGAAATGGCTCAGAGAACGGAAGATACAAACCGGTTACCGATACGGTTACCAGTGACACACATTATGCTCCGTACTGAACTTCAAACACAAAATTAATATACCGCAGGGATCAGCATGACGAGGCGACCGAAACGGTATACAGATATCAGTGGTGCGATTGAATTATAAAAATTCGAATTTTCTACTAGCGAAAAAACACAAGAAAAACGCAGAAAAATAAGATCGACGGAGCCAAAGAAGTCCGAATTTGAAAAAACGAAAAATGACGTCTTGCTTAGAAGACGGTTTAGAATTTTTCTATGTAAAAATATTTAGGTTTCGAAAACATTTTATTTTCATTACATTTTAACTGATTTAAACCGAAATGACGTGACTGAAATTTACTTTCATATTTTCTGACGAAACTTTACAATTTCCTATGTTTAAATAGACGCATTTTAAATATCGAATTTTCGTTGCGAAATTTTATTGTTTATTTTTATTTAACGAAAATTTCATTTAACGCAAAACGCACGTTTCTTACGTTAAAATTATTATTTTAGTTTCTGTTATTGGTTACAACTATTTCATATTATTACATTACGTTTTTAATATGTATTACATTATCGGTCTTATCGAAATTGGTCGTCTACGAATTTGGTTTTGGATTTGTAACTTATATACAAAGAGATTTCCATTTAATAAATCGTAAATTTTTTTTCTATCGGATTTTTAATTAAAATTTTATTTAATTTAGTATTTTTAAAGCGTTAAAAATACGGGTCATTACAATGAATATGCATACATATATATGATGAATTCTAAGCCAATTTAGATTATATACTCATTAAACACGTAATTATGGTTAGATTAGGTTTCTACTACCAAATTATGTTAGATCTTATCAAATTCTTATCAAATCTTATAATATTAACACATAATCACAAATTCCTAACATATGATCCTACATAGAGGAGCGAGGAGTTATAAACCACTCACCAATTTATAAATTCAATCCAAACAATGGTATGTCTGATCCAGACAGTAGCACTTCACCCTCTCAATCAAGTAATATGATGAGCACAATCTTCTAAGTGAAGATCTAATCACTAATTAACAATCTAGTGTGATTTAGGATGAACTCTAGGTGAATTAGGGAAGATTTAGCATAATCTAGGGTTTGGAACTGATTTAGAATGAAAAGAGAAACCTTTCATTCAACTATCTCAGCCCCTATTTATAGTGTCATCAAATTAGACTAATGGGCCAACTAATTGGGCTTACTAATTACACACTAATTCCGCCTAGCAATTTTCAAAACTAAAAACGGGCATAACTCCCTAACTGTAAGTCCGATTTTCTAATATGACCACTTTACGAAATGGAATACCACCATCCAGAAGCAATGGAATGAGTTAGAGCTCCTAATTTGACTCTTATCAAAAGTTATAGTCCAAAACAAGTTTTCAGGGTAAAAAATGATCACACTAAAATTCGGGAGAAGTCATATCCTAAAATTATAGAATCATACGACCTCAAACGTATTAAATAGAATTATTTTACGATCCTCCGATAAGTAAAATACGAGTCGTTACATCGGCTCATTAAGAAGTTCATCAACCTTAAAAATAAAAATAATATCTATCAAAAATATATGATAATTTGATTTAAACTTTAAATAAATTTAAGTACATATCATTTCATTCCAATAATTCATGTAGGTCTCAAACTAGTACAATGCAAGTATGGATTTATTTTCTAAGAAACAACATATTTTTCCTACATGCTTTTTAAGTTCAAGAAGTATCTAATATGCTAGAAACTTCTCATATATCTCCCGAGGGAGTGACGAGTGCTACTTCCCACTAGTTTTCATAGTGCACACCCATAAAATTTCACGCTTGATTTCGCCTCTCGTACCTTCTTAAAAAGTACCAACGAAGCATCGTCTCTCCATAAGAATAAACTCTGTACATGCAGTCAAATATATTATCAACAACAAAAAATGTAATATATATGCATATATGCGTTTTCATGTAAAAAAACTATTATATTAGATATTTTATCAAATAATTCTGACAAATGGTGTATAAGACGAATATTGACTACTATTTTAGTAAAAACATGGATACCAATATAACAATCATGTATGACAGTTGTTAAACGGGGTCAAAACGTCTAAGGAATTTCAAACATATATCAAATGTCATATATTTCATTCGATTTTACACTAATATCATATACAAAGCTTAATGCGCTTATCTATTTCACAACATTACATATACTTGACATGCCAATATCATTTTTTGTTAAATCTAATACCAGTATCACATATGATTTAAAACTTTGTTCATTCATATTCTATATAAGCAAGAAGTGAAAGTTCATTCCCATAAATTAAAGCAAGGCAGCGACTACCAAAGTTGGGCGGAGGTGTTTACTTGGAGAATAGAACCTCGAGGTGCATGAGTCTGGGAGACAAAGGCTAGAGTTCGAAGGCAAAGTCTAGAGCTCTATGATGACTTGGCCAAGGTCGATTTAGGGTTAGCACAGTGGTGGAGGCTAGAGTAGGTGAGGCTATAGCAAAAGCAGAGTTCAACGACCGTGGAAATCAGAGCATTACAATAGAGAATCGATGTAGAATTAGGGTGGTATTTCTTTCATTTTGGGTAAAAATTGAACAGTGACAAGGGAAGAAGAGGAATAAGTTGATTGAGACTCTTGCGTTGGGTAAATGAATTTGGTATCAAAAAGGTGTTGGAATATTGACTTCTTTCATACGTCTTTATTTTATATAGAATATCTAATATGACATTAGAAAGATATTGAAAATTTCTAATTAAGTTCCATAAGTACCCAAAAAACGTCGAAAAGTATTAACACCTTTTCGATGTCATAGCAGTTGTTGATCGTTACATGCACGACGTCAGAAAGGCATTGGTAATTTGTGATATTATTCCGATGCCTTGTTGAATTTTATGCATCTTTCATCGTCATTCCTACCACCCGTCTAATGGGGTCAAAAATATTAAATCGAAAATTTAAGTTATTTCATATGGTGATGATGTTCTACACTTATTTGCAAAGAAGCAAATCAACTAAATAATAGTAAATGAGAAGAAATTCTAGTTCTCACATTAATTCTAGCATTTCTCTAACCTCTCCTTAACTTTCTCTAGATATATTTTTATTTTTTATTTTTAAAGACCCGATACAATTTATTATTTTTGAATTGTTTATAATAAATTATTAATTTTACATTAAAAAACATACACTTTCTGCTTTTTACTATTATTTTCGAAGTTCTCAATTTTCATGTACAATTTACATTTAGGTCTGTATATTTAAATTAATTAAATAATTTAACCATATAAATCGTTTAAACTAAATCAATTAACCATTAATACTATCATAATGTCAATAACTATATCACGTCATTATAACAAAATGGTATAAACTAAATCTTCATTCAGACATAAAAAATATGGATCATATAAAAGGCAAAAAGAACAACTTTAATGTATAATTATCTATAATAAATTATTAGTTAAATGATAGAAAGGTTTTAAAATTACAAATCATCTCACTAATTATAAAAATTTCACCTCCACTTCTTAATTCTTTTCGATTTTTTTTGAATCCATATAAATTATCATTTTATAGTTATCCAAAATATTATGTTAATTTTTCCATGATTTTATATTCATATATCGAGATTTATAATTTTTACAATGATTTACAAAGTTTTCATTAATTTTGTCTTATTATTTTACATTCAAATCTATGTATTTAAATTAACCAAACACTATAAATCCATACAACATAAATAAATTCAAGTAATTAATACTCATTATGCTCTCTGATAATTTATAAAAAAAATGACAATTTCATTATACACTGCATTTGTAGTAACAAAATGATAAAACAGATATTTCTTTCAAATATAAAAATATAAAAAAATTATATGCATGAAAAATAGTAAAATGTTTAATTTATGATTGATATATCGAACACTACATAATAAAATTTTATTTTAATATATTTAAAGTATGAGTACCGTGTTTTTACAACATTAGCGTGTGCAATGCATGAGATACATTCTATTTCTTTATTTCTACTACTACTACTATTATCCACAATTTTAGTAAATTAAAAATAAATAGTTTTTACCTTGATTATCTTATACTACATTTAAAATTCTATCAATGTCGATTTTTGCAATTTTACATCTAAAACCCATCATCATATATATGTGTTGGTGCGCATGCAAATGAATACACACAAAATCACGAATTTACTTAATATTACTTCAAAAAGGAAAATATTACATCAATATTTTTCTTGAAATTTATTACGTAATAAATACTTACAGTTGTTTCACATACATAGGTATATCAATCATATATAAGGTACAATTTCTTACTTCTAAAATATAAATTAAACTTGTTTTAAAATTAGATAAAATATTTTAAAACATAAAATTTTGGAAATAATAATAATATCTCTTTATTTATTTTATTTACATTTTTTAACCGATAATTAATAAAATAATATGTTTAACATATAATTTCCTTAAGCTTTAGAAATATTATTATAAACTAATTTGAAACAAAATATATCATTTTAAATAGTTAGAATATGAAAATAATAAATATATGATTATTTTTAACTATTCAAAAATAATATTTTACTACGTAAACATAACATTTTGACATGCTAAAATCAAAAAATAATAAGGATAATTTTTCTATAAATTCTTCTATATTTATTTAATAAATATATAAACCGGTGAAATATTATACTTAATGTTATAAATTTCAAAATTATTTTATAATCCAAATATATTATTTTAGATATTTATAATTTAAGAAAATATAAGCGGTGTATATGTTAAATTAATATATATGTATTGATTTGTTAAATAATAGTAAAATAGAACAAAGTATACCTTTCTCCTTAATTCTTTCCTTTTAAGATTTATTCTTTATTCTCTCTATTGATTTGTCATGAAGCTTTTCAAGATTTCAGTAAGTCAAAAATAAAATAGTATCGTCCTTGGTTAGTATGTTACAAATTTATACTCTCGTTTAATTCTAATTTGAATATTTCATATAACCAAAAATATAACTTAATAAAACTGTAAAATATAACATTATTTTGAATCTAATTTAAAACTATATATTTCACTGTGAATATTTAGAATTAGAAAATAATAGTATCTATAACTATTTATAATTATTTAAACATATAAATTATTTAAGTATGATATTTAAAATGTAACAGATTTAATTTGAGAAATATTATTTTAAATTATTTTACAACAAAAATATTATGTTAACACAAAGATATGAAAATAGAAATATAAATTTTTTATTAATATATTTGTATACTCATTTACTGTGCATATAAATTAATTAAATACTATACTTAATGTATAATTTATTTAAATTTCAAAAGCATTTTTCTATAATTATTTTAACTTCAGACGTATATATTTATAATCCAAAATAATAATAGATATAATTGTCGATAATTTATTCTTATGTAATTTAAGTTATTGATAGAATGGTTTATTAAATATATTCTATTAAATAATAGTAAGATGGAAGGAATTATACCTCACTTGTGAATTTTGAGAATTAAAGTTTATCCTTATTTCGATTTTGTATTTTATATATAGATAACTATTGTTTATAGTTTATGATTTGTGCGATTATCAATAAGTCTCTCCTTGATTCTGACCTCCCATTTAGTTTCAGTATAAATTCTATCATTGTTTAATTAACTTCAACTGTTTATTTGAGTTTGTGTTATTATTTTCTTTCTTAAATGATATTTAGTACTAATAAACATGCATAATAATGAAGGTTCTCTTTATTTTCCCTTACCATTTTATATTGAAGTATACTTTATAAATTATTTTTGTAATGTTCTCTTTAATTCTATTTAACTAAGCTAAATTTAAGTTTATGTTTTTATTTTTCTTTCGAAATTGATATTTTATTACAAACTAACATATGCACAACAATTGAAACATATAACTTACACAAATATATGCTTAACATGAGCATATTACATCGTACATTAACTATTTAAATATGTATATTTGATAATTTCTTTTACAACGTTACCATGTGCAACGCATTGGGTTGTGTTATACGTCTAGTATATCAAAACAGAAACTACTCAATAATAAACTCGTCTCACAAGTTTATAAATCAGATTTCCACTACTTGGAAATTCTGTATTAGCTATTTATAACAATAAGTATGCTGTAATTAATTACAACAACAAACTAACAACTATAGTAATAATAACTATAGCGATAAATCAAACATTATACTATTTAAAGAAATAGTACAACGTAGAAACGAAAATGATAATTAATATATATATATATATATATAGATGAACTAGAAATCTAACCGGTTGAAGAAGGAAATTTCGTCTGAGGCTTGTCGTAACAATTTCCTTAAGACTTTATTCAAAGTCTCCCAAGATACAACAGACGTAAGCTGCTCGAGATCGTGATGTGTATGATCTTCTGTGTGATAGGACTGATTATGATTTTAAGAAATGAAGATAAAGAACATATAACTTGGTTTTAAAATCAAGTCAGGAAAGTGATCAGGTTTCCTTCTTATTTATAGCCGAATTCCCAATGGCTACACCCGTTGAGAAAAGTAGCATCCCTTCATTTGCAACGCCAAAAAGT
Organism: Allium fistulosum; assembly: GCA_030737815.1. Taxonomy (NCBI): domain Eukaryota; kingdom Viridiplantae; phylum Streptophyta; class Magnoliopsida; order Asparagales; family Amaryllidaceae; genus Allium; species Allium fistulosum. Next base: position 634,070,579 of record CM060907.1, on the reverse strand, counting down.
GTTACTGTTCGCAACAGATACTTCCTTTAATTTGCAATGCCAAAAACTGTTGTTGTTCGTTGTAACGGTCATCTGAAAATATCGTGTCCCTTCATCAATTTGCAACGGCTACAACCGTTGAAAGATCCGTATCTATTTAAACACACTTCTTATTGGACTGCACCCGGTCGGTCGGTCGATCGGACGGGCGGGCGACGGCGGTGCGGGTGTGTTAGTCCATGGTCATATAAGTCGCCCCCCTCGCATAAAATTACCTGACCCTAAAGGTCAATATAGGGATTGAGAGTACACTATATAAACAAGAAAATTGACTTATTTTTGGTGATGTTGGATATATCTCATTCACTATTTTTGAGAATTCTATCAGGTTGAACCCCAAGCACCAATACTTACAAAAAATTATTCTTAAGTTTAGCATTCTTATTATATACTGATGGTTTTTTCTCTCTCAGTTACTTGACTTTTCAGGACTATTTAGACTACTCTCAATATTGTTGTATTTAAAATGAAATTCATATTCAAACATTGTCTGAATATATCTTGACCAGTCCATTCAGAAATAGGAATGGATGTAATAAATTTAAAATGAAAGGGCATATTTCAATGTTGTAATATATGCTTTAAAATACGACAGTAAACTTGTAACAACTTTTAAAAAGCAGACCTAAATCCTACAGCAAATGATTAAACTACTGTATGGGTGCAAGCAATCATAAGAATCAGATTCCTTGTCATCATGCAACTTTAGTTCAATACGAAAAATAATGAATTCAAACAATATAATCAAGACATGGCTAATTTTATCAATGGTGCACCTTAACCACATTCATAACATCTACCACTGTACTTGTATAATTCTTGGTGGTTATGTATTTGTCTCGTTTTCTTTTACTAAGCATTTTCTTTAACATGGTTCATTCACAAAGTATATGAAGTTAGCAAGGATTGAACCATTGATTTAGTAAACACCATGCGTTCTAACCATCTGTGTTATCCTTGTGGTTTTGTACTAAGCCTTACTTTATGAAATCAACTTAATTAGTAACTGTATATATCATGACAAATGCTCATATGAACATGGATATCATTTTGACTATGATAAATGTATAGTACGATGCATTTAATATGGCAATTAACATTTGTATAGTTTAAGACTTTAAGTCATTGCGTGTGGACTGAAGATGGTTAGGTATAAACTATAAACACGAGTGTTTGCAAATTCATTTTATGACAGTAGTTAGATCGGTCCCTTATCAATTGCTCAATCAAATGATATATTATTTCTTTAACTAGCTACCAGTCCCATACTCTCATGATTAATTCTGGCTATTTGTCATGCACTTTTATACTTTTTTGTTTGTTAGTACATCTAATTAATTCTAAAGTGTGTACATATTGACAATACTGGTATTCGAGACAATGTGTTAATTTTGGACACTGAACGCTCCTTTATATGTTATTTATCATTTTAAGAAGGTACGTTCATATTATTTATCTATTTAAGAAGGTACTTGTAATCAAGAGGCTGTGCTAGTTGTTAGGTTCACATAAAGGTATTAAGATATGTAACAGCGGTACAGGCAACCACTAAGCTTGTTTGGGACAAAACTAATGATGAAATTTTGGTTAATTACCATCAACAGATTTCACTAACTGTTGTGTGATCTGTCACTGTTCGGTTTCAATATATTGTTCAAGAACGTTCGTGCTTATTTAATTTAAAATTTTCACCTTTCTATTTTGTTATTACTTGTTAATGATACTTCATGTTATGCTAAAATATACTTGTTGCATCAAGTTCATATGATACATATCAATTATATATCTGAATAACATAAAACGGCCAGCGTTACCTTTGTTTTGATTTTAAATCAAACCGACGTCGTTGCCGTAAATTAGATTATAATTGGATAACCAAAAAATCTGAAACTCGTTCGCATCTAAAAAACGGATTTAGACACGGATGTAAAGATATCAACGGTTTATATTATATGAATTTAATTTATATCACTACTCAAAACTACTTATTATTATCACATGTGTTAAATTTTTATACATTTATAACCAATGAGACCAATAAAAATATTTATAGACAAGCACTATTGTCCCGATGGTTAAGTGATTCGGTTTTGGTGCGAGAAGTCACAAGTTCGAAATTTACGTAGCTTGATTCGAATGTTTATTGACATGTGATATGTTGTCCTAGTAGCATGTTGTGTATATAAAGTACCATTTCAAAAAAAAAATATAATCCAAAATTTAAAGCAGACACCAACAAAAATCATTGTATAGAAATAAAAGTAGGCAGTAGACGTAAAGAAGGCGAACATCGATTCATTCTCTATTCCTTCAATTTATTCCTAAATTTAAGAACAACTTTTAAAAATCTCATAAATTCATAATTTTTGACATTTACTTTCATCGAAAGAAATTCGAAGGAAATATTAAAGCATGATAAACTTCAGAAATCACAATTTTGCATAAGAAGATAAGCTTTTTGGTCTTTGTTTTTATTAACTTTTTATAATGAATTCCTTTTATAAAATTTTAATATGATGTGAATGCTAAAACTCGTGGTAAATAAGCTTTTTGTTTTAAAATTTAATTATTAGCATTTCTAACAAAATTTAGTTGCTAAAAAAAGTTTTGAATTGAACTATTGTATGACTAAAGAATTAATAATCAAGATAGCTGTTTATTTTGTTACTTCATTTGTTATCTATATTGTATATGTAAACTACTTTAATGCTTTATTTTTATTTGTATAATTAGTACATGTAGTAGGGCATTGACTCACAATTAGTTTTAGTTATAGAAATCTTCGAGGACCAACCTTGATCATCAAGATAGAAGAAATTTATGATATTAGTCTGCTTCCGCGGATATAGATATTCAACATTTGAAAATAATTTCGAACACGAATGCAAAATATAACACTATTCGAAGCCGAAAGTATCCAACGGACCTAACTATATTAAATATAAACCTTGTGTTATTAGGAATCAATTTGACCATGGATCTACTAAATTAGTTGTTTATTTATAGATTTATCTACCACCGACAAATAATTAAAAATGACAAGATAGAATACCAAGGGAGTCCAACTAATTTGAGATCGTATATTTAAGCTTCTTGTATAATACTAAAAAATGTGTACATTCTCTTTGGAATGCAAGATATCTAGAATCTACTCAAAATATATGTTTTACAATTTGGACAATGATCCTTAATAATAAGTTTATATATTTTTATTTTTTTAAAAGTATTCAGTCGAATGTGAATAAATATTCACGTTTAGTGCTTGACCACTACAAGAGCGACTTCATTTAGCGACGGTAAAAAGGTGTTGGCGGCCGTCGCTAAATGCTGTCGCTATTTACCCCGTCACCAATAGAGAAAGCGACGGCTCCGTTACCATATTAGCGACGGTTAGTGACAGCTAAGTGGACACGTGACAACATCCTACAAGTTGAAGGGTTGCCGCAAACCGACACCAGCCGTCACTAACCTGGAATCATTTAGCCATCATTAGTCGTTGACCAGAAGGCCGCCGTTAGCCGTCGCTAATCCGAGACAATTTTTCTGCACTAAACTCTTCCTTAGGCCATCCAAACGCACAAATCTCCATCCACCTCATTTACAACACATATATACTCAATTGCACAACTACTACCAATGCAAGAATCGTATAATCTCATACATATCACACAAAATCAAATATATAACGCAAATATCAATATTTACGCAATCATTTCATCAACCAACACCAATATCTCATTAAACTACAAAACCATACCTACAAACAAGTACATCAAACAAAACATCCCAACCAACTCATGTACATCAAACAAAACATCCACTAATCCATCAAATAACCCAACCAAAAAACAAGTATCAAATCCATAAATGTAACACATGTCACATATGTACAAAACAAAATGATCAAAATCCATCAGAAACACAACCATACCTACTCATCATCCCCATCGTCGTCGTCATTCCCCGGCATTGTCCCATGCTCAGCTAATATGCCGTAATATGCGCATCTAGCTGCTGCGCCACCACCCCACTCTTTCGTCAGTCATTGATCTCCGCTAACTGTTGTTTCAATTGAGTTATCTCCTCTTCAGCCTGGGATCTCTTGTAGGACGACTGGATCATCATCGCCTGTAAATTATTGATAGTGGATTATAATTTATGCTCAATATTAAATATTGCTTATATATTAGTTAATAAAGCATTTTACCTTCCGATTTCCGAAACCATAACGCCTATTTCGCGAAGGAGGGTCACTCAAAGCATCCCATATATTGTTTGACCCCTCTAAGGTCAACTGACGTCCAGTGGATTGCGCCACTCGAGCATGCTCTATGTCATATCTTTCCTGCGATCACGAATAAAATTTTGCCATAATAAATATTTAATTTAGAAGTTTTGAAGTTTGAAGTAAAAAAATTAAGCATGTTTACCATTATTGATTGAGATTTATCATTTGTCCAAGTATATGAAACATTGCCTTCCTCATCTTTCTGCTAGATGGCGTGCGTCGCTATGAAGACCTCAGTCATTGTAGGCTCATGATTTAACTTCCTACACTGTTACGAATATGATTAAATAATGCTACAAATATGATTAACGAACAATGTTAACGAACAATGTTACAAATATGATTAAATAATGTTACATCTGTTTATAAACGCAATTGCTAAACTTACCAACTCTGCGCGATGTTGTTGAAAGGATTTAGATCCACCACGGTGCAAAGCACGATTTTTATTCCTATTTGCACGGTTTCGTGCTGATGGTTCCTATAAATTTAAAGACATGTTTAACTAATTTAATGCAATTAATATACAAAATTTAAACAAATTATAACAACAATATAAAATTAAATAACTTACTTTCATTTCAGGGATTTTCCACAGCTGAAGAAATTCGGCCCAAACATCGGTGCTCATCCACGATGGTTTCTTGCTCGCGTTCTTTGCTTTGGAGAGGGCGTCCCTATAATTTTTCCGCATCCTCTGGTTCCAGTGATTTGCAAATACGTCCATATCCCGGGGATCGACATGGACGGCGGTCTGTACATTAAAATTAATTAGAATTATGTACATTATATTATTTTCCAAATGAATTATAAATTTATACTTACCATCAAGTCATCCATACAGCGTTCTTAACATGGTTTGGGATGTCATCCCAATAAGGCCAGCATCCGGACATCCGACTCATATAGGCCTTTCTGGGTACCTATAGGATGTAGTCTGAATGCTCAACTTCAAAACCCCTGTATAAATTTTAATGTAGGAATTTAATTAGTATAATTTTAAATATTAAAACAAGCAATAAATTTGATGCTTATTCCGCACTCTTAGGGACAACCTCTGCCACTGGACGTACATTTGACGTTATGCCACGGGCACCCGCGCTTGGAGAAGGAGAAGGAGAAGGCTGCAAAGGCTGAGATATGCTGGAATGCCTCCTTAAAGACATATCTGCTACAAACAAATCATTTCATATAGTGGTAAAATATATCATTTCATAGAATTCAAAAAATAGAACAATACATAGCACACAACATAGTCATCATTATTAACATATAACATCGACAGCTCAGAATACACAATATACAACAACCGATACATTGCTCACAACATAGTCATCATTATTAACATATAACATCGAAAACTTAGAATACACAATATACAACAACCTATACATAGCTCACAACATAATCATCATTTAGAATTATCAGTCTTCGTCGTTTTCTGATTCAGACTCGGTCTCGTACACTACGTCGTTTTCTTTTGTGCTCTCAAAGCCTTCTATTAATTCATTTGATTCATCATTCAACAACCCTACATCAATATCATCAGTTATTACTATTTCTTTATTTGGCTCAAGATCACCTTGATACGCTGCATCGTCTGGAATATTAATTCTATCAAATGTAAATCTGCCTTTGTTTTAAAAACAGCTAACCAATCTGCTTTATCTCCTTTTATGGATGGATACGGATCAAAATAAACTTGTAATGCTTGTTTGGCTAATAGAAAGGATCATACTTATAATGTGAGGTATGCTTTATTTCAATAAGCTTATAATCTTTGTGCATGTTGATTCCAGAACCGGGAACATTGCTGAACGAATTGCATTTGAATAAAAAAACCTTTTCTACGGGTTGTATATAATATGTCAATTCTAAAACTTGTGTTAAGATGCCATAAATATCTTTTATATGCTCATCTGAATCATTACTACCTTTGATAAATACACCGCTGTTATATGTTAATTTATCAGCACCATAATCTATGGTGTAGAATTTAAATCCATTAATGAAGAATATTGGATAAGTCTTGACATTTCTTTTTTGTCCGAGTGCAAGATGTTGTAATCCTTCATTAACGACATTGTTTCTTGGATCATAAATGTAGTTCAAAAACCGTTTAGCAAAGTCTTTACTGAGATTGCTAGATGGATGCCCTGATTCGTATATACCACGAACATATATGTAATATGTTCCATTATAAGTAACATGTAAGTATAATTGAAATAAGTATGAATTTATTATTACCTAATAAATGGTGCAACTTCAGCACAATTAAGAACATATATGTGCGATATATGGTAATCTCTATCGTCTAACCATATTTCCACATATTTCATGTTGTCTAAAAATAGATAACATTGTTTGGGAGGAATTTTGTTCAACGGCTTCATTATTACGAGGAACACTTACAAATGATAAATTTACATGGTCACCGAAGTAATAAGAGAAAAAGAATGAAGCTTCTTATTCAAGATATGATTTGCAAATCAAACCTTCAACTCGTGCTTTTTATCTAACTTTTTTCTTCAAATGATTCAAGTACCTATTAGAAAATTAATCCAAGTCAAATTTTCTTATGTAAATCTGAATTACCTCTCAAACGAAGACCTATTAGAAAATTAATTCAATTCAATTTAGAATAACATAAATATTACGAATAGTCAGTATTACCTCTCAAATGGATACATCCATCCATATTGCATAAGACCTCGAAGAGGTGCTTCAGATGGAAGATGAACAGGTAAATACTTCATTACATTAAAGAAACCTGGTGGAAATATTATCTCCAGTTTGCAAAGTAGTATAGGGATTTCTACTTCAAGTTTTTGTATACGGTCGACCTTTAACGTCGTCGAACAAAGCTGTTTATAAAACATACTTAATTCTGTTATAAGACTACATACTTTTACGGGCAACAGTTCTTTAAAAACCACTGGTAATAAATATTCCATCATGATATGACAATCATGACTTTTCAACTCACCAAGTTTATTGTTTTTAAAGTCAACACATCTACGGAGATTAGAAGAAATCCCATCAGGACATCTTAGTCCTTCCACCGACTTTAGCATGAGTTTTACTTGCTTGCTGTCTAGTTCATAGCATGCTTTGGGTTTTTTATTGTCATCGGGCTTCATATAAAGTTCGGGACGTTTACAAAAGTGGGTTATATCAAGTCTCGAATTCAAATCGTCCTTAGTTTTGCCCTTTATATTCATAACAGTATTAAACACGTTATTTTCATTGTCCATCACATCAATATTATGTCGGAGTTAGAGATCTTTCCAATATGGTAACTTCCAAAATATACTTTGTTTGCACCAATTATGAATGTCCGATTTACCTGAAATTTCAGTATGTACTCCAGTTTCATGTATTTTTGGATAGTCCTTCACAATCTCATATATTTCTTCGCTTGACCAAACATTTGGTGGTTTCATATTCTCTTCTCTGTTAGCTTTAAAGTTTTTTTCTCTTCTAAAAGTATGGTTGGAATAGAGAAAACACCGATGACAATCAAACCAAGATTTTTTTTCCATACCGTAAAGAAAATGCTCGTGTTTCTTCCATGCAATAAGGACAAGCTAGACGACCGGCTGTACTCTAACCTGAAAGCATCCCATATGTAGGGAAATCACTAATAGTCTATAACAAAAAAGAGAACATACGAAAATTCTTTTTTCTCAAAATGCCGTATGTTTCAACTCCTTCATCATGCCATAGTGTTTTCAACTTCTCTATCAATGGTTGTAAATAAACATCGATTCCTTGTGTTGGATCATCAGGGTCAAGGATGATAAAAGTTAGAAACATATATGGAGTTTTCATACACATGCATGGAGGTAAATTATACGGAGTAACGATAATAGGCCAAGATGAATATTTACTACTAAACTGAGAGAATAGTGAAAATTCATCCTTACATAAACCAAGTCTCACGTTACGACTCTCTACAGCAAATGCAGTGTATGTTTTATCGAAATATTTCCTTGCTTCTCCATCAGATGGATGTGTCAAAGTTCCCTCTTCCTATGTTCTCACAGTGTGCTATCTCATATGACATGCCATAACTGATGATACATATAACCTTTGAAGTCTAGGAGTGATGGGTAAATAATGCATTCTCTTGTATGGAACTTCCTTTCCTTTCTTTTTTCTTGGTGCATCTTTCCTTATTGCATATTTTGCAGTTTCTAAGGTTAATGCCATCTTTCCAATACAACATACAATCTTTTATACATGTATCCATCTTTTAGTACGGCAGACCGAAAGCCGATATAAGTGTTTTCACTTTAAATAATGACTATCACACATTAGATTATTTGGTGGCATATGTCGTTTTGCAGCTTGTACAACTGCTGTAAATCCAGCTTCTGTAAAATCAAAATTTAATTTCATAATAATGTATTTGACGGTTACTGATAATTTGGTTCCACTTTTACAACAATCCCACAATAGCCTCTTAGCACCATCCAATAATTCATAAAAAAAATGCGCTCTCACATTCGGTTCTTCTTCGATGTTTACGTCTTGATCGTCAACTTAGATGGTAGGGAACATTGATCGTGCTACATCTTCCACCATATCTTCTGTTGGGTTCATCATAACATGATCGTCTCAAATGCTACAGAATTAGGTGTAGGTGCAGCATGTTCTCCATGACGATCCCACAAATAATAATTTGGCATAAAATCAGATTTATACAAATGTACTTTAATCGTGTCTGGTTTCCAATGCTTCAAATGTTGGCACTTACTACAAGGGCATCGAAGTTTTTCGTTATTTCGATTATTAGATATAGCGAATCTAATAAATTTGTGTATATCATTATAGAAATGTTTCTTCATCGAAACTTTCATACCAGTTCTGACGTCATACATCCAAGTACGGTCGAGAAAATAATCGAACATTGTTCCTAATTTAAAAATATATGTTAGTAATTTCGACAACACTTCAGTTCACTACTCTTCTACGCATTTTTTTAACAAAAGAAATAATTTTATAATAACAAGGAGAAAAAAGCCTTTCTCCAAAGGCTCACAGAAACAAGGCATACGAAAATATGCCTCACATACCACCGAATATAGATACAAGCCTATAAAGATCACAGGAAATAGAAAAAAGCTGCACTAACAGAAGAAACCAAATAAACCCAGCTGAAACAATAGGAACAACAGCCCGCTCTACCAGCTTCCCTGCTACACCTGTAAAGGTGTAGGCCAGACCACCAGATAGTAAACCAACCACCGCCATACTGAAAATGGACCGAAAGAGGACCAAAAGCAAAACACGCTAAGCAGAGAAACCCACAACAATCTGCCTCAAGCACACCGTGGCTGCCAAGTGACAACACCAGATTCGCTCCGTCAGCCACCACCCGTACAGAAGGTGGAATACCAGAAGTGCAGACCAAAGAACCTACCACAGCCAAGACATCGACGAATTCACAACCTATCAAAACCAAAACCGGGCAGTCGAAACACCACGACGACGCCAAATCCTGAAAAACTAGCAAACTCATCAAAACCAAAAATTGGGGGGGGGGGGGGGTGGGGGAATCAAGAGCGCTGGATGATGGCCAATGCCCCGCCTAGAGGACTTAACCAACGCCGATTCTAGCGGAACTCAACACACAATAAATAGAAAGAAGACCCACGAGTCGCTGAATACGGGAGCCCGTGCCTCCCCTGAAAGGCCTACCTCGGAAAGCAAGGAATACGTCATTCCTAACGTGCCGAATAATGGTCGTAGGGTCCATAGGAGAGCTCTCGTAGATTGTCTTATTCCGAGCACGCCAAATGTGCCAGCAAATAAGACAGGGAATCAAGCGATGAATGATCGAACGAAGAGATTTCCTAGAGTTCCCAGCCCACCAGGTAGATGGTAGGTCATTAGCAGATCTGGCAATCCCTCGGACACCAACAAGGTTTCCGAAGTAATTCCAGCATGATCTGGCTGAGGAACTGTCGAAGAATAAATGGTTCAAGTATTCTGATTCACTGTTGCCACATCATCTGCATCGGGATACTAAGGGGATGCCTATCCTCTTGAGATTCTCGTCTAATGGCAGCCCATCATGTAGGATACGCCACATTAGAATAGAAACCTTAGGAGGAGAGCGAGAATCACAAATGAAGGAAAACAAAGGACGAATGTGGCAAAGAATTCTAAAAGAAGTCCAAGCTCTCAGGATGGAAAACGAAGCGCCGTCCCATCCCGTAAGTCCGCCATGAGAATCAGAGAAAGACTTCACTGACTGCATGTGCTTCCATGTCTCACTTGCATAGGACGGGGAACCCGAATAATTAGAACCCGCCAGCCTATGGTACTTTGCGTGAAGGAAAGAAGCCCATAAAGAGTCGTTAGGTCCAAATCTGTACCACAGTTTACAAGCAAAATCAACACAAATATCCTTGGGGTTACGAAGCCCCAAGCCGCCCTCGATTTTGGGACGACAAATCGTGTCCCACGAAATCCAGTGGTGACGACGGCCGTCCTCCTTGTTGCCCCAGAAAAAGGAAGAGGCCAAAGACCGATACGATCGTAAGAAGGAGGAGGTAGGGGTCATAGCCGCATAGACATGAGTTCCCATAGAATCTAACACAGACTTAATGAGAACTAGTCTGCCGGCCATGGAAAGAAGAGCCGTATTCCAACGAATGATCTTACCCTCACCTTGTCAGTTAAAGGGTCGAACAAAGCGTTAAGCTTCCTACCTCGGTACAGAACAATACCCAGGTAAGGTAAAGGAAGGGAAGCTTCCTTGAAGCCCGAGAATGTCTCAATCCAGGAAGATCGAGACGAAGAGCAGTCCTTCGCTCGAACGAAACAACTTTTTGGAAGGGTTTACGCGCTGACCAGAGGACCTCTCGTATTGATGGGTGAAACTAAGGAGCCGCCGGATAGAGGAGCGACTACCGTTTGAGAAGATAACAATGTCATCTGCAAAAGATAATGAAGAAATAAGAGGACAACCCCTAGGGATCCCGAAACGCTGAATCTGACCATAAACCGTTAGGGTATGAAGACCGCGAATGAAAGCTTCTGCCGCGATCACAAAAAGCATGGGCGAAAGCGGATCTCCTTGACGTAAACCCCTCCCCGCCCTGAAATACCCATTTGCAGAACCGTTAATGAGCACAGAGAACCAGCAGTTGGAGATAAGCCTCCAAACCAGGTCGATGATGGTTTCTGGAAAACCGAAAGTTCTCAAGACCTTATTGACGAAAAACCAGGACATACGATCGTAAGCCTTAGCCATGTCCAGTTTGAAGACAACATTTGAGCCCCGAACTTTCCTGTCAAGCTGGGAGATCAATTCCTGGGCCAACAGGACGTTGTCGGAAATTAAGCGCCCTTTAACAAACCCCACTTGAGAAGTAGAGATAATACGCTCAAGGAAAGGGGCCAAGCGGCTAGCCAGAATCTTGGAAATAACCTTATTCAAGAAGTTGCAAAGACTAATGGGCCGAAAGTCCCCACAGGACCGCGGGTTCTCGCACTTAGGGATGAGAAATAGGTTGGTGGAGGTCCAGCTAGTGGGGAGGAACCTCCTAGAGAAAAAAGACTAGACAGCAAGACAAAAATCAGCCTGAATAATAGGCCACGAGCAACGGTAAAAGGTACCGTTGTAGCCTTCTGGGCCGCTGGCACTATCCTTACTTAGGGCGAAAACACTAGCTCGGATTTCCTCAGGCGATGGAGGATCCGCTAGAAGGTCACTTTTAGGTGAGTGAACCAACCTGGGAATGAAGGCTAACAGAGCTGGGTCAGTTACCGCAACCGATGGAGATTCAAGAAAAGATTGGAAGTGAGCCAAAATGGTATCTTTGACTTCCTTAGGCGAGGAGGCCATAGATTGATCAGGATGCACAATCTCACGAATTGTGAGAAGGTTGTTCTTCTTGCGGATATAAGAGTGAAAGAATTTCGAGTTCGCATCACCGTCGACCACCCACTTGACCCTTGCCTTTTGATGAAGGAAGTCATTCTCAATACGAAGTTCCGAAGAGAAGATGGATTGAGCTAAAGCCCACGCCTCCTTGTTGGACGCGGACGGAGTCTCGTCTAACAAAGATTCAGCTACGATAAGAGATTCTTCGGCTAAACGAACACGATCGAAGATGTTCTTGAAAACATCTGCGTTCCATACCTTAAGACAGCATTTGAGACGCTTCAGCTTGCGATTGAAGACAGTACAGGGAGGGCCAACAATGGGAACGGTCCAAGAGTCAGCTACCACTTGAAGAAAAGTATGGTGAGATCTCCACATGCTCTGGAAGCGAAATGAAGAGGGCCCCGAAAGGGAGAAAGGAGAGCATCGAACTATCAGAGGAGAATTGTGAAGACCCAAAAGTTGGCCTTCGAAAATCGGCACCCGTACTCCACTTGTACTCAAAATGCCGTAGATTCAAATGCCAAATCTGGTTCTCCGGAGCTTATAACAACATTAAGTAAATAACACAGCGGAATAAAAGAATAATACATTGATACACAATATCTGATACAACAGAGTGATACAATGAATATCAATATACATCAGAGATATGATACAACAAATAGCAACGGAAAGAAAACTAGATAACTAACATCAGCAGCGGAACAAATAACTCTAAGATAGTCTTCAAGAGAGAACTCCAGCAGTAGCTCGAACTCCCAATAACGATACACCAAGATAAGCAAATGCAGTCCGATCCAAAGACTGAACTAGCTCCAGAAAATCTACTGATCCTGACTATCTGAAAAACCAAACTCTAGACTGCTCGTGTAGAAAAATTATGAGCACCCAGAGTTTAGGAAATGAACAATAAACTCCGGATCAGTCATGAGACTGGTGTGAGCAACAAAAACAGTTTATTTTTAAAAATAAATAGCAGAGAATTTAAAGTCAATTCGCAATGCTTTTGGAAAATGAAACTACCATAAGACCTCCCACCACACACACAATGCAAACGCAGAATTGGAGGAGATTTCTTCTTATGATAGTCAAAGATGCTTACTACGTAAAATCAAATCATTTTTTATATTATTATTAGTGCATAGTGGAAAACATTTCGAAAGTAGAATATAAATCTTAGCCAACATACGACCAGTATCGTATGCCTACTATAGCTACCATCTAAACAGTGGTGACCACCGTACGTAAATGGCAGGTTCTACAACTAATACTGTACAAAGTTCGTATTGGAGTTTGGATTTCCAACAAATGGTCAGGCCAAGGAACTTCCCATTGCCACATAGAAACGCCTCTGGAATGACGTCCCGAGAACCTTACCGGATCTCTGCCAACACAAGGCCGGGTTACCTCTGCAAAAATAGGTAACTACTGACACGCGTATGCCATCCCCCGATTGTAACCGATCTTCCCGAGGATCCTCGATTTCCAACAACCACATAATAATAATAATGCAGTAACCACATAGGTTAAGTATCTGGGCTCCATACCATGATACCACCTCTATCCAGAAGGAATGACATACACTAAGGGGCGCTACTCCCTAGAACCTTGCTGCATCCTTCCTGTTTTGACCATTTCGGGGTGTGAGGTCCGACGAAGTCTCGTCCACAAAGCTACGCTTTGTTCACAAAGCCATGCCTTGGGTCAACAGATGATCAACCTATGATCACAAAGATATAAGATCAAACAAATGATCATATCGCAAATGATCAAACACTGATCATCACACAGCAAAACTCAGCATGTCACATTACCAAATTTGGGAGTATATCGCTGATAACCTTCAACTACATAACCTCTGAGCTCGTACGTCTCAGAGAAGGGTGTTAAGCTAAGAGAATAAATTCTCCGCCACCAACAGAAATGTATTTGAAAGAAATCGGCTTTATATCTCAAAGTGTAATGTCAGACATGTAACCATACAAGTCTGTTCCGGGTTCGAACAGAACCGAAGGCACTTCTTACGAAGCCCTTGCAATTCCGGGTATTCACAATCCTGTCCGGACTTCCCATCACAAAGGATGATAAAATCTCTATATCGGGGCCAAACGATGCAGAGACATTCGACGAGTTGTCCTTTCGTTTTCGTAAATATCCGGTCTTCAACACCGGTCTTCAAATGCTATCCATATACGACGTATCATTATTCGGAATGGGTTATATGACACAAATATCTTTTTCCCGGTTAACCCGAATAACGATCGCAATATTCAAAAACAAATGGATATGGGATTTCAATTAAGTCACAACTTAATAATTCAACTTCCTTTTTAAATGGATTCAATCGATTACCATTCCAAATCTTTTAAACATAAAGATTTATTTCACAAAATTCACCCAGTTTTCAACAAAAATCCATTCACAGATTTCAAAACAATTTCCGTTCAATTTGATTAACTCGTTAAATCTTTAAAACAAAGATTCAATTATAGCTTTCAAAACAATTCCATTTCAAATGGTTTAGACAAATCATCATTTTAAATCTGTTAAAAATAAACAGATTCAATTCATAGCTTTCAAAAAGAATTCATTTATAACTTGGAAAACCATTTCTTAATTCAATCTCGAAATTCCTTTAAATTGGAATTTCATTTCTTATATATATAAAAGCTTTTATCATTTGAAAACAAACAGTATTCATTTTAGACGAATTAAAACCCGTGGGTTAAATTTAAATTCTCGAAACCATGCTTTTTAAAATAGTTTAACCCATATATAACTAGTATAACATCTTTAATCCCTAGTTTCAAATTATAGAATTCGATTTCAAATCTTGAATTTAAGTTTAAATCAAATTATTTAAACTTCAAATTATTCAAAAATAAGTCTTATCTTTGAAACTCCATTTCAAAAGATTTTCATATTTAAACCGAAATTTCTAATTTCAAAATTAATTGAAATTAAAATTTCAATTTCAAAAACGTCAAATTTAAATTATCTGTGACTTAACCGATTTCCACGTGGAATCCATATTTGTGTGTGTATGGTGTAGTCCAGGGGTTTCACACACAATAGTGCAACATCAATCATCACAGATATATCGATAAGCGGTATAATCGATAACGCTTATCTTCATTCACAGATTCATAGATAAAATAAATTTATCGGTCATAAAGATTCACTATTACAATTCGATGTGGGTTTCGGATAACCAACTGGAATCCGACTCCCTGTCGCATCGAAATTCAAGTGCCGTTTTACGGTAAAAGGTTTCATATTCATATAACAATATATCACAGATACAGAAATCACAGATCACAATATAAATCGGGGCATATCACAAAGCATCATATATCAGGGATATCAAACCATTCGACAATCAACAGAATCCAAACATTCATAAGTAAGGTCAAATTTATTATCTGATAAATTTAAATCAGATAATTTCTTATGAATAAATTATTAATCCTGGTTAATTAATTACAACCCATTTTAATTAATTATTCTTTATCATTTATTAATTAACCTTTAATCATTAGTTAATAAATTTTAATAAATTAATCAATCTTTTAATCATTAAATAATTATCCTTTAATTAATTATCCTTATTTAAATTTCATTGAGTAATTATCCATTAACTACTTTCATAAATTGATTTTTCCCTTAATTGCTTTTATAACTTAATTAACTCAATTACTATAAGATAAACCATTATCTTTTATTAATTCCTTAACCATTATTAACATAAACTTTAAACATTTTGTCCTTTTTCTCATCACTTAAATATATTTCTAAATTAAGTTTAAATTAACTTAAGAGTTCATTTCAATACGTTAAGTAACATAAAACATACAACTCATAAATTAGTTATTAAAACATTCATTATATAAAGACTTGATTTGATTTAAATAAAAAGGAACTTATATTTTTGTTTAAGTTAAAACTGGAAAGCTAACATCCACGTTCCCGAAGGTATACTCGAGAAAACTGCTGAATTCCCCGAGTCAAACGCTGAACCTACGCGAGTCGACCATCAAACCACACGAGCCAGCCTCACTGCAAAACCAAAACCCTTCTTCTTTGAGTCGTACACGATGGAAACGCGACCTCAAACCCGAGTTAAACTCGTCTTCCCCAACTCCACATTCCAGTGCGCACACACACGCACTTGTGCACGTGTCCCACTACCTCCTGCCGCCGTTGGTCATCGCAACCATCGTCGATGATCTCTCGATCACACGTGAGCAACAATATGAACCCAGATTGAAGAATACTCGCTCGAATCAAAATTCGACCCAACCGAGCCAAACAGCAGCAACTCGAACCCATAAACTCCATCACCGCCGACCATCTCATCGCCATTTAACTCCGCCAACCTCACCATCGATCACCATGCCCACAAGCTTTGCCCTCCCCAAATCCTAACACCTCCGGTCCAACAACCAAATCGCGATGGTCACGACAGTCGAACCCATCCAAAAACCAACTTAAACCCTACTTCGATCTAATTCGAACGATTGAACATTGGAAAAATTAAACTGCATTTTTCCCATCTTCAACAACATCAAAGCTTGCCTCACCCAAAGTTTCAACTCGAATCGTGGGTTTGATCATCGGTAATTGGACAATTTGCCAAAACACTTCAATAATTCATTCCCAATTGAATATCACTTTAAAAATTATGATTTGCATGTTAAAAATCATTATTTTCAACTACAAATCCAACTATATAATCCAAGCAAGAATTAAAGATAACAAATTTTGAATGAATCAAGATTTTCACTGCAATACCCATTTTAAAACTATTTATAAACTTAAACTTACAGAAACCATTTTTAGAATTTTCCTTCAACATTATCAAACAACTTTGATTCAAACATCAATGTCAAATAATGATGTTAGTAGAAGATTTGAATTTAGTATATATGATGATGTTTTTAGTCTTTTTGCTTTCCAGAGTTATTTTCAAACTGTTTCCAAAGTTATTTTAAAACTATTTTTAACTTAACTATATATTTAAATCTCAAATTAGAATATAACAACCAATATTTTTTTAACTTTAATCATTCATCAGTATATCAAAGAGTATGATTTTAAATCCTAACAAGACATGGGGAAAACTAGAAACAGACAGTGTATATGGTTACAGCCTGCATTCAAGGATCATTCATTATTCACAAGGCATATCTATATAAAGGTTTAAACTTACTCATTCTCATACATATATGCATCAGAAATATACATCTAAATTTGTCGTTAAGTGATGTTACTCACATGGTTTTGTTGAAGCAGAGAAGAACAGAGAAGCTCTACCACCTTAAACAGGCTTGAGAAACTGAAAGTTGGAAACCTTTCCTTGTATTGATTTGGATTGATCTAAGTTGTTTGATTTTGTTAAATGATCTTGAGTTTGAAATTGTAAGGTGATGTTTTATATGTTTTTTTTTCTTTGCTCAGGTTTCAAGTGAACGAACTGATGAAGAGGAGTTGGTATATAGGAGAGAAGTTGACAGGGAAATATTAAAATGCTCTGTACAGGTGATAGTCTTTGTTTGTACAATAGGCATGTTGCATTAATCACCTTGCTTGTACAGGGGATGTATCATTCCTTTGTACATTAGGTAATATTTTATTTGTACAACTTAACAGAGATTTATCCTTGTTTCTTTTGATGGCTGATTTCTTTGGTGGCCGATGAGATATTGTGGTGTACTAGAGGTGATAGAATTTGTGCAGGTTGTATATTATAATTTCTTTTGTACAATACAAAGATATTTTCTTAATATGGTGGCTTAAGATGTTTTCTTGTCTTCGGCTGATAAGTATTTCATTGTGTACCTTATGCTTCATATTATACTTTTACATTGTGTCTTGCATTTATTATGTTGTACTCTTTCATAATTTTTTTTCCTTTAGTTCGGCTGAAATGATGTGTCTTGATGTGCTTCTTTTACAAGCTTCATTTGTTTATATACTTGAGTATATTTTGTTTTGGTTTCACATTTATTTATATTGCTACTTGAAAGAGTTTGATTTTCTTATGTCTTCATATTGGTTTACAGCACTTGTTTTATTTTATAAACATATTTTATTTGCCTTTGTCCTTATACTTTACAGGCCTACACATTTTTTTACTTGCCTGCCTAAACTTTTGTTTACAGGCAACATTTCCATTTATACAAAGCCTGGCAGCTTTTTACTTTATGTACATATTATAAAAGTTGTTTCAGTTATGTATTAAATTCTTGACTTATGTAATAATACTTATGCTAATAGATATAAAGTTGTTATTGCTATTTGAATGTATTTCTTTATTTTATTTTAAAGCTTTACTTTGTTTGTTTGTACATATTTACATATATATTAAATTCTAATTTAACTTAAACATTTATTTCTAGAATTTTATACGTTCATTTTATACTTAAATGTATTGACTTTGTAATTTAAATGATTTAACAAAATTTTATGTTTGGGTTCGGAGAAACTTGCTTATTTATCAATAAATTTACTATTTTTATTTAAAAATCTCAATAATTATTAATTTAAATAAATTTAAATTTCGGGGTCGTTACAAGAATGGTCAGAGAATGTCCGATGAAGATGAACTACCGAGAAGGAAAAGGGTAAGCGAAACCAATCCTCCGAGCCGAAAACCCGGTCTAGCCTAGAAATAATACGGCTAGGGCCTACTTGGTTATTAGACCAGGTGAACGCAGAGCCCACAAAAGGAAGCTCAGAGAGACCAGAGCTGACAATAAACGAGTTAAAATCCGCCATCGCAAGACGGTTGATGGCAGCTCCTCCCCGTTTCTCTGCCTGGCAGGCGACGATATTAAAATCGCTGCCAACCACAGAGTTAGAAAAACCCAAGGAACCGAGACCTAAAATGTCGGTCCAAAGAGTTAACCACTCCGAACGATCGCATTTGGCATAAACAACTGAGAATAGAAAAGGAGAAGCAAAAAAGTGAGATGAGCAGGCAACCGAGAAGAGCTGAGATGAGTCAAAAATAGATCGGACCGCAATGGATTTGGACCATAAAATCCAAATCTTACCGGAGACATTGGCAGAGCCGCCTCCAAAACCTAAGGATAAAACGGTACTGGTTATGCCTTCCGGATCTAGAAAAGGTTCCAGAAGAGCAATCAAACCAACCGAGTGTTTCCGGACAATGCGTTTTAGCCTAGCCAAAGACGCATCGTTGCCTATACCGCGAACATTCCAGAAAAGAAAGTTCGACATGACGGAAAAAACAGAAAGAAGACGATAAAGCAAGAGAGAAAGACAGCAAGAGCGGAAGCCAGACCACAACAAGCGGGATGACCGAGCGCGCTCAGACAAGATACAGCGAGTATCGAGTAGATCTATCGATCTGCTCGGACGCCGCTATAGAGCGTGTACGGATGGTGCGAGGAGTAGAAATGACTCTACGCGATCTGCGACGGTACGAACGGGCTGGAGAAGCAGCGGGCTGTGAAGTAGTCACATAAGACTCCTCACTAACGGTCAAGGCCGACTGAGACTCCACAGCAACCTCCGGAAAGGAATTCCTGGACAAGCAATCAAGGCGCTCATTAAGAAGCGCAATTTCTGCCTTACTCATCAGCGGGATGGTAATGGACAGAGAGCAAGAAGAAGAGCGGAGGGAGCACGCCGAAGAGCATAAAGATGAAGACGTGCCCAAGAGATCTGAAGGATCGGAAAGTTCAGAAGAAAAGCGTAAACAAGAGGGAAGGCGAACCAGGCGAACACCAAACTGCCACCTGAGCCAATCTAGAGCGGGACAAGGAAGATCTGCTATAGAGGAAACGATGGAGGAGGAAGAGACATCAGAAGTAGAGACCCCCGATGCATTGGACTGCGAGGCGAGATCAGGATAAAAAAGGGAAGGAAAATCGAAACGGGGCAGACAGAAAAGGGTCCGGACAAGTGTAAGGGAGCAATCCAGTCGCATCCCAAATTACTGTGGGAATCTTACCAAAGCGAGACTGTCACTAGCAATACAGCCCCGCATCACCGGTAAGATTCGCGAGTCGCACCAAACAGAGGGACCAGTAGAGCGGAACAATGAAAGCTGGCAATAACCCAGGCTGTCCGTATAGTGATCACGGGCGGTCACTATACGCACAGATAAGGGGATGGGATACCGCCCTAACCAATCGCTCCAGGCCCACTGTGCTTTCCGATGGCACCGACGGTATCCTACCAATACCGGGATACGATAAAGAGACCAAGTCACTAACGACACAGAACTGGACTCGTAGTGACTCAACATCAAAACCCAACAAAAAGAGCCCCTCGGATCGCTCCATACTAACATCCTAGTATGGACACAACCGATGCCGCAGCTGTAAGCCAACAACACCGACAGTAGCCAAAAGCTCTTCAGCATACTACCGAACAAACAGACAGACGAAAAGGAGAAACCAAAACAACAGGGACCTGACACACTATCAGACTGGAACGAGACAATAATGTCAGGGAGCACACACCTAAGTGTGTCAAGGCTCAAGAAAACAGAACCCACATCAACGGACAACCACCAAAAGTAAAAAGGCATACCAGCAAAATCTACAAAAACAGATAGCGAACGAGAAAAGCAAACCTTCCAACAATGGTCCTCAGCAACCCGAAGAAAAGGATAAGGAGCAGCCGAGACCGCATTCTCCGAATCTCCCAAAATCATGACAGAGGACGAGTCCCCGCCACCAACCATGGACATCCCACAAGAGACACCCACAGACAAGGAAGATTTCCCAGTCGAAACCGATTCCGCAGCAGTCAGATGGCACGGGGGAGGAGATAAAGCGATCAACTCTTTATCTCCCATACCACCGATAACCGATCCAAAGAAGAGATCGTCACCAAACGGACAAGCATTCGCAAATCTGCCCAAAACAGACAGGCGAGGCAAAAAAGGAGTGGTAAACTCTCCCTTCTTCCTCATCACTAAATCAACATCAGAGAAAACGCCCGAATGACCACTCTCGGGACCACCATCAAAAGAACCAATGCAAAACTCAGACGATCCCGAAGCCAACAAGTCCACCGCAGCCTCAAAAATCAGCTGGGGCACAAATCGGGTAGTGAAATCCCGATTTGCCAGCGAAGTGGATCTAAGCGAGCAGTGGATCGACTTCACAAAACACGGAGACAACTCCATGAACAACCCATCGACCAACAGAAACTTGAAACGAGCCAAATCAGAGAAGGCCACAGTAGAGAATACGGCAATCTCGACCGAGCGATCACTCGTGAAACAGACCGACAAAGGGGGAGCCACAACCTCGAGCAAGGCTTCGGCGATGTCGGCGAACGAGGGGCAAAGCCTCACGAAATCTCCACTGAAGGAGAAAACCCCCAAATCCATAAACATCAACCAAAAGCCAGCAGCGAACCAAATTAAAGAATAATAGCAGAGCGATCGCACCAAAAGGCGCTCGCTGAGAAGCAGATCGAGCTGGAGAATTGCTAAGGAGGAAGAAGCAGGAGAGAAAAGAGAAATCACGAAACAGGCAGAAAGTCAGGAGGCCATTAATGAGTTTTTGACCGTTGCTTCGAAGTCTTTTTTAACTAATGTCACTTTTGTCTTCTACGCATAACTTGCACTCAAATGGTATATTCTTGTTGTATTTTCTAAGATAAAGTAAAGCCGTTTAGGACTAAAGGCTTCACACACCACCCTTCTGTCTAATTTCGACAGCACTTCACTTCTGTTCTCTTCTACGCATAACTTTGCATCCAAGGGGTGTATTTTTTTGTTGTATTTTTTAAACTAAATTAAAACCTTTTGGGACTAAAGGCTTTAATTATTTACTGTCAATTATTTGTTGAAATAATATCTAATGCTTGTTTTCAAATCAACATTATATTCATTTCAATTTTATTTTAGTAAATCGATTTGTGTATAATATTTATTCTTGTTATATTTATTTCTCAATTTTTTGAAAAATCAGTTTTAGTACAATATTTGTTCTTATATTCATTTCTTAATTTTTTTACAAAATCGATTTTAGCAGAATATTTGTTGTTGTTGTATTCATTTCTAAATTTCTTTACAAAATTGATTTTAGTACAGTAATTGTTGTTGTTATATTCATTTCCTAATTTTTTTTTCAAAAAATCAATTTTAGCAAAATATTTAATGTTCTTATATTCATTTCTTAATTTTTTACAAAATCGATTTTAGTAGAATATTTGTTGTTACTATATTTGTTTCTTAATTTATTTAAAAAATCGATTTTAGTACAATATTGGTTGTTGTTATATTCATTTCCTAATTTTTATTTGAAAATCGATTTTAGTAAAATATTTAATGTTATTATATTCGTTTCTTCATTTTTTACAAAATCGATTTTAGTAGAATATTCATTGTTGTTATATTCATTTCTAAATTTTTTACAAAAATTGATTTCAGTATAATATTTCTTGTTGTTATGCTCAATTCAAAATTATATAATTCATTCAACCATTTAACTATTTTATTTCATACATTTGGAATTTTAAAACGTATTTTAAAATTTAGTTAACAATTTAATTTTTTTATCGATTTTGTAAACGAAAATTAGATGTTAGCACTTGTAATAAATTAAATTAATTTTATTTTATAGTAACAACTAATACTTATAATGCACACACGCTAATTAAATAAAACAAATATTACTTATGTTTAACTGTACCAATCTAGCAGCATATTAATCAACAATTGTGCCGTAATTTTTGCGCAAACTATAATAAACATTGTTCTAATTAACTATAACAAATATTCGCGTAAACTTATATATCCATTAGCATATCAATCAGTAATTATACACTAATTTTCGGATTATAAATAAACCCTAATTTTTAATTACAAATTAAACAATCAAACCACTAATTAATATCACCAACTCAACAAATACAATATTATCATTAACTAATACACAATAACAAACCCATAATTAACTAATTTTCCAAATTAGAGTTCTTAACTTATCTCTAAATCAATCAATACACTACTATCAATAACTAGTTCCACATAATCATCAATTTCTATCACATAGTCAACCTATTTTCGAAATTAGGGTTTGGATTAAACCTAGATTAAGTAGAAATTGGAGAGCAATAACACACCTTCGAGCTTTGGGGAGTTGTAGCTTTCGCGATGGAAAGATTGGCGGCTCGCATCGGGATGCGACGGCTAGAGCATCGGTGGAGAAGGAGAGAAAGGGGCTGCAGTTTTTTTGGAGAAAGAAGATAGTGATTTCTGTTCGCGGACTGCTGTATATACGCGTTATGCGACGGCTAGCGTCGGCCGTATCTTTTAGCCGTTGTTAGCCGTCGCTAGCTGCTGTTGCTAAACGAATGTTGTTTTGTAGTGGATAGGTTGGAGTTTTCTGTGCCTTTTGAGCTCTTATGTTACTTGAATCTCCTACTCTATTAGAGATACCTTGACATCAATAAACTATGGTGATCATGACATTAAGCATTGGAATATCACAAAGGAGGTTGTAAGTTCGAGACATTAACACATTTTCTCTTGTCAAGTCAAACTGTTAGTTCAATTTAAGTTTCTCATAGTTACAAGAATTTTGTTTTTTATTGTCCTTTTTATTTGTAAATAGAACAAAGAAATATGACAAATAAAAAATGAAAACCATTGTGATTATACGTGTTTACTTCTTGACATGAGTTGGTAACTTGATTGATTAGACATGCTGTTAGTCTTGAAGAGTTTACATAGTCGAACTAGTTGCTTGTTGAATCAAAATCATAGCTAGCTATATGGCTATAGAAGTAACCGGTCAAGATTTAAGTCAATCGTTATAAGTCATCAAAGGACCATATAATAACGATCTTGCATATGCAAAACGTCAAGTTTGGCCAAGAATGCAGATGAAATAGCAATACATTTTATGTGTAGTCAACGATTATTATGTGGCCGACGCTTTCAAACTTTTACCTTTAACAAGTTAGGCGTTTATCTAAACAAAAAAGTCTCGACTCCACATAGAAAATGAATCACGTGAATATCACATTGAACAATCTCTCTTGACCAAACTACGTCTAATCAGTGTTTTCTTTAACTATTCAATCATGATGTACATTCACATAATTGTGTTATGATAATGTATTAATGCCTACAGTTACAATTCCTTTTGACTTCACCCTATATATTAAAATAAATATTTGTTGACTAGGCAAAGGTGCACGCATATACATCTTAATTCCTACCTCCTAGCCAACCATTCTAGCCTATATTTTATAACCTGGAAATCTCTATTTTTTTGTTGCATGATTGCATACACAACCACCCATACAACATTTATAGTTTTGATATGTTTTTTGTTTGTTTCTGGAAGAAAACTGTAGTTGTTTTCTAAAGTTTACCGATTCAAAAACTAGTAAAATACTACAACAGTGTGCTATATGCTTAGTCTTTTTAAGTAGTATAATGAGGCTAAAGATATAAGGCTAAAGGCTAAAGGAAACGCGATGAAAAGTATATAATCCTAACTCATTCCCATCAATCGCTATCTTATGGATACAATGACATTATGAGATTTGCCATTTCTTGCCGCTTAGTGATCAACGAATATATACCATGTTATCCCGCCGCGCAGGTCTACTTTTATTTGAATGTCTTGTCTCCCTTTACGTTGATAATTGCATTGTTTATTTATATTAATTTTGGTGAGGTGAATCAGTGACCATGTATTGATATATATTTTAGCTTAGCTAGATCAATAAAGCTATAAACAGTAAACAATAAACCGCTGTAAAATACGTGCATATATTAACTTCTGTGGTAAACGGATTTAATAAGAAAAGCTAGCAATACAGCAGAAGAGAGTAATAATAGCAAAACTAAGCCTATTGACAACTGAGTAAGCTTTAGTTATAAAAAGAAGGGAGGAATGAGCCACAATGACTTTACGTCCATCCTTGTGTTGGTTGCTAACGGCCAAGTATTGCGTCCACAGTACTACACGTTTACCATATGTTTGAACCCTGGATAACAAAATATTGGTCCAAAATATTAAATTCGACCTGTCAATGGTACTTTCGGATACACACGCTACTATCACGAAGACTCTTGTTCATACTTTCACGAGAGCTTTCATAATTGTTGTTATCTCGCGATGGCACTTGATAACACATGACGACCCTTCACGATGGCTTCATCCATACGCGATGGCTTTGTTTGTACATGATAGCTTTGTGCTTTGTGATTCTTCTTCTTCATTGTCCGGCAATGATCTAAATGTTTGGGTATAGCACTTGCCCCCTTTGTTATAATTTTGTTTTATACTTTAGTATACATAACTTTTCATAATCTAAAAAATATTCATCCTAACCGTTGATATTTGTTTTCTTTTAATCGTGTGGCTATCTTACCTTTTCTATTCTTCCTATAAATAGTTCTCTTCCTTCCCTTTCTCCTTTTAGTTGCTTTATCAAAATTTTACCCATTCTCGGTATCTTTCCTCAAAACCAGATCTTTGCCTTTTTACGATTCTTGACTGGTAAATATTCTTTGGTATTGGTTTATTCACTTGTTCATGCAGTTTTTAAATTTGATTTGGTTAGTTTTAATTTTATAAGAATTCGATTGGCTTAGTTATTTGTTTTGATCATGGTGATTTTCTTCACGTTTTCTTCTGTAACCGTCGTTTTGATCCAAATTTAATTACTGAACTCGTTGTTTCATTGTTTGTGGGTTTTAGGTTTTATGGTTTATGTACCCGTTTCTCAATGAACTTGAACAATTTGAATACATAGTTCACGAAAGCCAAGTCTTCGTATACAATTTATGCTAAGACTGTATCTTCACATTTTACTCACGAAGACTATATTTTTCAGCTCACGAAGGTTTCCCCATTTTATAATAACTTTGTTTGCTACACGAGGACTTTGTCTTCTAGGTTACCCACGACGACTAAATTCAAACTCATCATGAAGAGTTTTAAGTGCGATGACCATGTAGGCTTTACTCACGAAAGCCATGTATGTTTCCAAATTGACTCGTGGAAACTTATCGATTTTAATTCACGAAAGCTTGTTGGTTTTAACTCGCGAAAGCTTATACGAGTCTCTCCTTCTAGTTTTACATGTGAAAATCCTATCTTCAATTCTTCTCACGATAGCAGTACTTAATTTAGAGTGAGATAGTTTTACTTTGAACTTTATTCACGAGGACTATGTTTAAGGTCTAACTCTAGATTTTATATACGAAAGCTTTATACGAGATGATTAATTGTTTGATAACCATATACTGATAACCATATACTTTATCATCACTTTGTACTTCATGTATGCATAATCATATACTTATATATGAATATCCTCATATAGTTATATGTATATGCGACGAATAATCGTTTGGTAGCTCAAGCCAATTTTTAGTAATTTATACATTTATATACCTTATCATCATTTGAATTATAGTGGGTAAAAATTTAAAAGTTGATTTTCAAAAATTCCATACATGTACATATAACATTTTTATGGAGAAATTATTAAGCCTTGACCCTTATATATACATGTAGCTCATGGGCTTATATTTCTTATTATGTGAATATTACTTTGATATATACGTGGTCTTTTATATATTTAAGTGTTTATTGCATGTTTGTTAATTAGTAATTTTACTCTTCATTCTTAACTTAAGAAGGTTTCTTCCTTTTGCGATTGGAATTTTATTTAAATAACTGAATCATTCTATTGTAGACTGCATGGCTGGAGATAAGAAATCGGCTTCCAAAGGAACCTTGAAATCTCCTAAGTCCCCCAAACCTCCAAGATCTTTCGAGGAGAAAGTCTACACTTCTCATCAATCTTACTTTACAAGACATGAGGATATTGATTTTGTCCTTTTCCTTTTTGGTATCTTGGGAATTGAAACAAGGGTTCTAAATGATTGAATCAACACTCGTCCTGAAGGACTCTTCGCTTTCACTCCTCTTCACATTTATCACTCGTGTTATCTACCCTTCAATTCTATTATCCACAAGGTCCTGGCCTTCTTAAAGATTGCTCCTATTCAATTAAATCCTAACTCCTACGGTTACATCAACTCTTTGTTTATTCTGTTCAAAGAACTCAAGCTGGAAGAACCGACTCTCTGCATCCTTTGCTCCTTAGTTACTCTTCAAAAGATGAAGAATTAGCCCGCTGGGTTCTATTTATTATCTCAGTTCAATTGGTGGTGGAGTAGTAACTGACTTCATTAACAAGTTTCAGGATTGGATTCACTAGTTCTTCTTCGTGAGATGTTATTCTTTGGATAATGATTGGAAGGTTCTCAGTCCCGGTATGCTTTCTTGCTAGACTTATTTTCAATCACTTAATGCTTAGGTTAGTTTCTGTCGATTTATGTTTTGTTATTTTTTTATGATGAATGCTAGCTGCTGAATTAAAGAACATCGATCCTAGGGTTCTGGCCAAGATCCCTAGTTTTGGAGATGCCACGACATTCTCGAGGAGCTGGTTAAGACTTCTTACCGAGGGGAAATTAAAGAAATACTCTTCAATTTTGCCAACCCATTGTGTCTTGGGTGAATCCCCCATGATGAGATAAAAGAAATAATCCACCTAGCCTTGTTGCTGATAAGCTTGATGCATTCTTTGCAAATTCTCCAGTGCAACGCACAACGACCGAAAGTCCTAGGTACTTACCAGGTTATGTTTCTTATTCTTTTTTTCTTTTCGGTTTAGGGAAAAAAACTCCTTTAACGCTTTCCATTTGTGAATAGATCCTTCCAAAGTGCACCTTGTAAGTATAAATGCCTTACTACCTAATAAAGGAACTACCAAATTACCGGCTTTGTCCAAGGAGACATGCCAAGTTACGGCTTCAAAAACCACTTCACTGTTTGTCGTTTCTACTATCGAGGATACTATAGCAAGGGCTAGGGAAAATGTGAAAAGAAAACACACTAAGGTTGCTCTCGCCCCATCTGAGGTTCCTTCTAAAAGGCCTAAAGGGGATGGACTTACTAAACTGTCACTCCGCGCTCCTTCTTCTGGCACTGTCGCCGTTGCGACTACTCTCCCGGCTCAAGATTCCTTCTCTAACATTTTTGGTCCTTCTCTTAAAGAATCTATGGCTTCTTTACATCGAACTTAAGGGCTCGATACTCCTATGGAAGATATTCCCCCTTCTTTTTTGGGATCAAGATCTTCTCATTTTGCTAGTTTTGTAGAATTTATCATGAAGGTCTCGCATTCTTCTGTATTAATTTCGTCGAGCCCCTCTGACAGCGCTCCTTCCTTTTCTATTGAATCTGTGGAAATTGTTGTTATAGCACCTTATTCAGGTGAAGTTCCCTCGCCTTATCACATCATGAGTACCAATTTTAGTTTATTTCTTAGTTTTTTATTCGTATTACTATTTTTTTTGATTACTCATCATTTGTTTAATTTTCAATGATCATGCATATCTTCTTCCCAAGATGCATCCCGATTACAAGACTTGAATTCCTCATTGTCAGAAAAACTGTCCACCCTTAAAACCTAGCTCAGCGATCACCAAGCTACTAATGAGTCGCTATCTTCTGAGAACAAGATGATTTCAATTTTGTTGGAATTAGAAAAGGAAAGATCTTAAAAGTTGGAGGATAAAGCAAAGTCATTAAAAGAGAAACTCGGAAAACATCGAGAGTTAGAGAAGAAAGCAAAATCTCTGGGGGAGGAACTTTCTTGGGTCCGATCAGAGAACTCCACCCTTAGAGCATTTATCGCAAGAGTTCTTGACATAGAGAAAGGTTTGGACGAAAGAACCTTACTATTGGCAAGCTCCAATCATCCCTTCATGCCATGAAATCTAAGGTCTCTTTCTTCCAGAATGATCTCCTTCCTCGATAGAAAGAACAATGTGTTATAGTGGTCATGTTTACTACTAACAAAGACAACATTGATCGATGCCCGAACATGGCTTTTACTTCCTTTGATAAATCATAAGTGGATTACAAGAAATTTGACATTTTATGGGGGCGTATTACTGGTAATTATTCTGAGGTTATGGAAGAAGACATCATTGACCTTGCTAAGTCATTGCCTTTTGATGATATACCAATAGGTGATGATGAGGAAGAGGGGAACAAAAGAGCTGATGAAGTCAACGAAATGGGTGAAGACAATGATAATGAAGATGATGATGATGATGAGAATGGTGGAGGTGATGGTCCTTCTGAGAAGAATTTTCCAAGAAGGGATGGTGACCCAGATTAAGGTGGGACTGAAGCTTATGAAGCTTTGGCTCATATGTTGGACTTCCCTCCTTTGGAAACTACTAAGGGTGTGGATAAAATCCCTCCTCATGGACCTTCTCTTTCTAAATAAATGCCTTTCAAGTTTGGTGAGATTGGTCAAACTCCTGTTGAAGCTCAGTCTCCTCTTAAAGCTCAAATTCCTTCTAATGCTTCATTCATCCGATCCTTTAGACCTAGTGCCACTACTACTGCTCCACAGGTGATTTTCTTGTTTTACTCATTATTTATTTTCCATGTACATAGCTAAAAGTTATTAATATGATTTAGTCATCAGCAGAGGAAAATGAATAGAAATTATGTAGAGATTATTTTAGATAAAAAGAAAATGGAAATCTTAAGATTTAACCGAGAAGGGGAAAGACTATGCAAGGACTTGAATGAACCAAATGAAAAGTATATGAGGATCTATAAATGCCTTAAGTATCTTGAGGATTTCAAAAATAAAGAAGTCATGCCTTTCCTTCGGAAATCACACTTTCACCAGGATAATACGAAGAACTAACTAGATCTTTTGGATGCTAATTGGGGACATGCCTAAGCTTATGGAGTGCCTATATCTTGTATATGCTTGATTTTCTATGACCGACTTTTCATTTTTGCGTTAGATTGCGAAGGACTAATTAGGCGCTTTCATATGAGATATTTGAATTTACGTTGATTTGACCCTCGCCTTGGGGAATGTTAGAACTTGCCCAAGTTTCTCACTGCGCCTTTAACTATTGACTCCTTGCCTGTGACAAGATCAAGTTCAACAAGGACAGATTTGTAACTTAATATTATAATGAGTTCGTTCTTTATGAATCTGTATAATGCTATGAATCTTTTCTTATTTTCCAAAAAGAGCATGTAATGGTTTTGTAAAATTTGTCTTTTAATATAATCATCATTAATGTGCACGCCTTTAGACTTGTTCTTGTTAGTCCTTCATCCCTTCTGTCTATAGATAACTTAAGCAAACCGGTCAGATTAATAAGAACTTTTACAAAAAATTTCTCCTTGATTAAAAAGTCAAGCTTATCAAAATACTGCTTTTTTCGTGACTTTCACTAGATGTATACTCAATTTCCAAATCTGGATTTCAATTTCTTAGGGAACCATAAAGACCAATTTCTTCATGAAATTTGGACTAACTATGCCAAGCTATTTTATGGTTACCCTCCCTAAGGAATGGGACTACCTTGGATTTCCTCTAGTTAATACACCTCCTGATGCTAACTTTTAGTGCGATATTTTCTATTTCCCCTTTTTAGAAGATTTGGGATTTTCTTTCTTATTCTAAAAATTAATTGTGTTGTAATTTCTATTATTGTGTTTCTTTTGAATGTATTATCCCTTATGAGAAATTGATTGATGTTTAATGGAAACTTTGTTGTCTTTCTTTTGTTGTTACTAAAATTTTGCTAATATTTATTTTCTAAATTAGGGCAAAGGATAGACCTTATCTATTGATGCTCCTGTTATCAATCGGCATCTTGAGAATATTCATGCTAAATTGACGACAACACTGAAAGAACGACCCTCTCGTTATATATTCAATTTTACAATCATAGAAAATGAAGAAGTGAACAAGTGGTATGGGAAGTCCCTTAAGGTGAAATCTATATTGAAATCATCTCAGGAAATAATAACAAACCTTGAGTAGAATGTTTTTCATAAGGACGCTGAAATTTTTGTATTGAATGAAAACCTGATTCATGTACTAATTCCCAATAGCAGTTAGAGTTTGATACGAAGATTGCTTATTTAAATTGACACATATTTGATTTGAAGTGATGAAGTAAAAAAATGAATGCCAATCTTACGAATTGATATTTACTAAGGGTGAAGAAAGGTTGCCTACCCCTGCTCTAGTCGACCCTTCAAAAAGGAAATCACTATGTCTTTCTTCTTTGTCTCAAGGGCAATCAGTCCCTGGCAGCGGTACATCCGACTCTTCCTAAGTAGATAAATCAAAGAGACTTACAAGGCCGAGTAAAGCCTTCAAACCATAATGCATTCAAAAGGTTAAGGATTAGTGGAATAAGAAATTTATCGAGACGTTCTCATTACGAAGATGAGAAATTGAGATTCTAGAGTGCCAGAAGAATGAACTAGCAATGAAAATCAAGTTTCTTAAAAACGACATTAGTGAGATGAATCACAGAATTTCTCAACTTATGGGCACAAATAAGACTTATGAAAAGGCCTTATATGTTCAAAATGACTCAGTTGGTTCTCTTAATATTATAGTCGTAAGGAGAGAAAACACAAGAAGTACCTCCTGGTTGCCTTGCCACACATAGTTGATCCTCACACTATGCATGAAACGCTTATGAATGAGGTAAAAGAACTCAGAGATCAATTGGGATTAATGCAGTTTTATTCCACTAGGGTTTCCCAACTTAATTTTCTTGTTGATTTCTTAATCGAAGTTATAGTTGCCTTTAACTTAAAGATTGATTTCACATTTTTAGGTGCGGAAAGAGACAACAACTGAGTAAGGTGGTTGTTTCCAGCTATCAAAGATTTCATCATTTTTCCAATATGGATGTTCCTAAGCTTTGAAAGGAATTGAGGTGTGTACAATTTTGTATAAAGAAGTGGGTTCGCCTAGCAAACAATATCTTTGTACTTTGGAGTGGGAAGGAAAAGGAAAGGAGCTTGTCTACCAACATCACCCACTCCCTCATCCTCCAATACAGTAAATTATAAGGAACAATTCACTTGTTATTGTAAATACCTTAAATATTGATTTTGATGACAACAACCATATAAATATTGATACTAATGTTTTGTCAAGTTGTATTGTACATATTGCAGAATATTACACATGTGGAAAATGATTAACTTGAAGACTGATAAGTACAGAGGCTAAGAATGAAGATTTAGGGATGATGACCAAGACTCATGGGTATAGAGATATAAGACTTAAAGAGCTCAAGACTCTAACATTTAGTATGAATCGTTAGAACAAATTATTAAAGTCTCTGATAGTAGATTTTGATCTTTATCATAAATTTCTGATCTTTGAAATTATAATCAAATAAATTATTTTAAATTCAAAATATATTTTTACAAATATTTTATGAAAGTTTTATGTGTTCAAATTATTTAAATATTTATGTTTAAAATTATTTTACAAAAATATAGAAGTTTGAAAACAACTTAAAGGAAAAATCATTTTTCAAAATTAACATAGATATGTCGACATCCTCACCAAATTATGTCGACATAGTGACCTTTGTTGCATTTTCAATTTCTGAAAAGAAGTGTCTTTTTGATGCACCTCTTCACGAATGGATACTTCTATTCATTCACTATATAAAGAAGAGTGCAAACTAAATTTTTAATCAGTTTTTCCCACTTTCTTCTTACTCCTTACTCTCTTGTTCTATTTCTTGAAAACTACTTTCTATATTCTTCAAAATCTACATAGAATTAATCCATACTCTACTAGATTGATTCTCTACAAACTATCAACTATTTTGAAAGCATTCTCTCTATAAACTAGAAGATCAAACCACTATCAGAATGGCTATAGGATATCTTGTATCCCAACTACAACTGTTTGTATTTGAAAATCAACACTCTACTATTATTTATTTGGGTGTGCTTGTTGCCAATTCAAATCAAGTGGGTGAGCTTAGTAACCCATTTAAATCTAGTGGGTGATCTTGTTGTCCAATAAATTAAGAGAGTTTACCCTGGACTCGTGAGATAGAAGGGCGTATCTCATAGACTTGAAATCGAGACTGTATTCCGGTTTGCTTGCTACCTACTTAAAGTAGGCGACTGAAAAGAAATCTATACAAGAAATTGGATGGGACTGGATGTACGAGAAATCCAAACCAGTATAAAACTCCTGGTGTCATATCTTTAACTCATTACACTAATTTTGCTGCATTTATGTATATCCATGATTGCCTGTTAGTGTATATATATATATATATATATATATGTGTGTGTGTGTGTGTGTGTGTGATTGATTTTCTATTTTTGATTCAAAGATGGAAATAAGTTAAAATGTTCCATAAAAGTTATAAAACACTATTTACCCACTCTAGTGTTAAATTAGCCTTAAGATCCATTCACATTAGTACTACACCATTTCCCACGTTTAGTATCAAAGCATTAGGTTTTCAAAAACTCGTAATTCGGTTTTTGAAAAGTATAAATTGCTAGTTATATTGTTAGTACACCTTTTAACACCTTTGTAGATAAACATATTTCTATGTTACTATCAAAAAGATTAGAAACTAATTTTTTTGAAAAGTCGCTTAATGTTTTAGAAGGTATAATGTGAAATTGCAGGAACAAATATGTTATATGGCTTATGGCGAACAGACACTTGATATTTATACATCACAAATTAAGAAGGACAAACAAAAACTAGACAGTGGATGCTCAAAACGCTGAATGAAAATTTGGAGATTTTAAAGAGATAGTTTACAAAGATAGAGGATCAGTTAACTTCGAAGATAGCTCAAAAGGATATGTGATTGGTATCGGCAATGTCGGTAACTCTAAAACTCCGATTATTTCTAATGTTTTGCTATATAGGAATTTAAAATATAACCTACTTAGTATTAGTTAATTTTGTTATAAGGGTTTTAAAATTAAATTTGAAAAAAATATTTCACACATCAAGAATAGTGAGTCTAAAATTATCTTTAAAGATGTTAGAAAAGTAATATTTACATCTTAAGTATGAAAGTGTCTAATGACAATCTTTGTCTTCTGGCTAAATCTAGTGATCCTTGGATTTGGCTTAAAAGAATTGGTTATTTAAATTTTAAATACTTATCTAAAGTTGCTAGATATGAACTTGTTAGGGAACTCCCTAAAATGAGTTTTAATGTCAACAAATTATGTGATGCTTGCCAACTAGGAAAACTTCACAAAAGTTCTTTTAAACCAAAAGACATGATTTCAACTTCTCAGCCCTTAGAACTTCTTCACCTAGATCTTCTCAAACCATCAGAAGTTAAATCAATAAATCATGATAGATATGTTTTTATAGTAATATACGATTTTTCAAGATATACTTGGACGATATTCCTTAAACATAAAAATGATGCATTTGAAATGTTTAAAATTTTCACTAAGAGAATTCAAAACCAAAAGTAAATTAAAATTAAATAGTACGAAGTGATCATGAAGGAGAATTCATGTAACATACTCCACTTGAGACTCAAAAAGATGAACGCCGATGATGCTTCAGTCATCGTCTGAATTGTCTTCTAAAGACGAAAGTGAGTTCAGCTTATTAATTAACGCAGATAAGTAAAATGAGTAGCAAAATATTTTCATTACATCAAAAGTTTTCTTTAACATTCTTTACATATACTTCAGTCACAATTAAACCCAATAACCTGCCTATGCAGGAGTCAAATATAATAGAAAATAACATAGAAGGAGCCGGGTCAACATATGATGATGTAGCTCGCACTTCTTAATATAGCATAAAACAAAATCTTTATTAGCTACCAAGCTTTCTGATCTGTCTTTGATCCTCGTTCCGTGGTCCTTATTTTATACCTATCTAATCCTATAAACTCAGCCTACTCAAATGAGCACCCGTGAGTTTATCGGGAAAACAATAATAAAAACATGTGTCGGAGATTAAATCTGGTGTGAATAATACTTTCTCCAAAATAATTATATAGTAGGACCAAACCGTACTGTACAGATTTGGTTTGCCACTCACTATTCACACACCATAACTGAAACAACCATCAATATTGCGCAAGTAGTTCTTATTTACAAACGCACCTTAGACCTTTTTATGCAGTCCCTAATTACTGCTGTGCCTTTGGCACAGTCCTCACTTAGGTCCCATTTTAGATTATTGATTAATATACTATTCCTATCTACTACTGCGCCCCTGGCACAATCCCTACCCGACTTCCCATTTAGCTTTGTCTTTTAACTGATACTGGCGGGAATTAGCCCCCTCTCTAGTACCATTTTCCTAATTTGTTCTTTAAATTTAGATTGCATAGACCCAACCCCCATCAATGTTCTCTTAGGTTCATTCATTATTTCAAACTGCATAGTCCCAGCTACCCGTAGTATTTAACTATTTATTAGCTATGCCCTAGACCACAAAGAAACAACCATATGTAGTCCTTCTATATTCCTTAACTTAAGTTCCGGACCACTATGAAACAATTACCAGCAGTCTCCATTTATTTACTTAGATTCTAGACCATTGTGTGACCACCACCCGTAGTCCTTAAACATTTTTTCAATTGGAAACTGCTTAGAATCACCCACCATGGTCTTTGGAAGTTGAGTTCTCTCCTTACCTTCCCAAAAGATGTGCATTCGAGTGAGCGTCCCCACCTCGGCATCAATAGCCTTTCCATCCTTACCTCTAGCGTAGGAGTTTTATCCTTTACTATTTGTGGACCTACCCCAAATCCTATCAAATTTTCTTTTCATTCAATATCATTCTCACCCTCCCTTAGCGCACTACTTCCCCGCTCCAACCTAGGAGCGCAGTTCACCTTTTACTAGTGAATCCTTTCAACTTGCGACGCGTAATGTTTTCTACATTTTTCGATGCAAACTTGCTTTACCCTGAAAGCTCTTGGATCCCTTCGGCCAATCTCTACCATTTCCCCCCACCCTCCTCCTGTATACGCAGTTTCCTTACAACTCGTTAGGTCGTCGCCTTAGCTCTAACCAAGAAAAAGTCTGACTTGTCTAACAACGTCTTTACACGTATCGTTATCTTATTCATCCTTATTTTACTTTCTATTATTTGTAGTGTCATTTTTTTCTTTTCAGCCAAGTATTTGAATCCGGTTTCTCTTTTTCCTAACACCCTTTAATATATTTTTTCCCTATAAGTTTATTTTCATGTGCCTCGTAGTTCCCCACTTGCCCCAGCGCAGTATTTAATCACTTTTGTCAATTTTTCCTAATAGAAAATTCTAATAAATTCCCAGAATATTTTTGAACACTTATTCCAACACACAATCTTTATTTGGACTTTTGAATGTGGTTTCCTTGTTTTTTTACAGTTGTTCTCCTTCAATAAATCAAATAAAATCATATAAGCTTAAAAAACTTCTCAAACTAAAAACTCATCCCTAAAACCATGATTTGAACATGATATAAAATTTTCACTAACTTTCAAAATCAATAAAGTAGGGGAAATATGTCTAAACATCCTATGTATATCCATCCTTACCCAAAACATTTATTAAATCCTTATGATTGTTAATAAAATCCGTTTGAACCCTATCATACTTGAAAACATGCATATCTAAACTGAAACCATATATGGGAGATCAGCGTAGACGGTAAAGTATTACTCACTTAGATCTTTTAACATATTTTACTTTAGTCCTTTTAATCCCCTTTTTGCTTGCGTTTCCCGTATCCTACTCTCTATTTGCTCTCTTTAAGACGCCATTAGATATTTTTCCTAGCTTTTATTTTTATTTCGAGCAATATGAAATGAATGAATGAATAGAAAAGAGTAATGTTTATTATCCCACAATAATTTTGACATGGGCCTTCATACCCCTTTTTCATTAATTTATTTCCCTTTATATCTCTTATTTAGCCTGCCTAGGCCTTTTAATTAATTTATATGATTAATTAAAAGTTTAGGGTCGTCACAATTCAAAAACGAAAATTTTGAAAATTTTTGTAATAAGAAAGGAAATATACATAATTTTTCATTTTCTAGAGCACCCCAACAAAACATAGTATTAGAACATAAAAATAGAACTATACAAGAATGTGCTAGGAGCCTAGGACTATGCTAAATGATAGTGATTTACCTAAAAGTTTTTGGTTGAAGTAGTTACTATAGCATACTATATTTTAAATAGAATTTTAAAGACCATTTAAAAAGAAAACCCCCTATGAATTATTTTATGGTAAAAATTCTTAAGTAACTTATAGTAAATGTTTTATATTTGATACAAAAGATAACTTAGATAAATTTGATGCTAAATCAGATAAAGGAAATTTTACTGGATATTCTAATAAAAGTAAAGCTTATAGAGTTTTTAACACCAGAAGCAACACTATTGAAAATACATGTTTCATTAATGAAAATTATAAAGAAAATAATACCAGTATTGATGAACAAGAAAATATTAAGAAAGTAAATTTAATAGTGAACTCACTAGTAATAAAAAATAATGATAACTTTGAAATACATACCCAAATAAAAGAACAAAATATTTGAAAGATCATCTTATAAAAAATATTCTAGGAAATATATATACAGTCAGTCGTAAAAACAAGAAATCAATTTAATAAAATGAGTAATGTAGATTTTATCTCAACTAATGAGCCTAAAAATTCAAAGAAAGCAACATTAGATGATTCATGGATTCTTACTATACAATAAGAACTGGATCGGTTTACCAGAAATGATATTCATGAATTAGTCCCAAGACCTGAAAATAAATCAATGATTGGAACTAAATTTCTTTATAGAAATAAACCAAATGAAAAGGAGAAGTCGTTATAAATAAAGTACATTTAGTTGCACAAGTATATAGTCAAGAGGAAGGTAAAGATTTTGATGAAACCTGAGCTCCTGTAGCTAGATTAGTGGTCATTAGAATTTTACTTGCCTTTGCAAATAATAATAATTTTAAATTATTTCAAATGGATGTCAAAAATGCATTTTTAAATGATTTTATTAAGAGGATGTTTATGTACTACAACCTCTCTTTTCGAAAACGAAAAAGTTTCAAATCATGTTTATAAATTAAAGAAAGCTTTAGATAGTTTAAAACAAGCACTTAGAGCATGGTATGAAAGACTTAAATAATATTTAACACAATCTAATATGAAATAATAAAAGTAGATAATACACTATTTGTTAAAAGAAGTAATAATGATATTCAACTTATACAAATATATGTGGACGTTATTAATTTTGGGCCAATAAATGAACAGTTAAATAAATAATTTTTTGACATAATGAAAAAGAAATTTGAAATGAGTCATATGGGAGAATTAACCTTCTTTTTAGGATTACAAATAAGACAATTAAATAATGGTATCTTTATAAGTAAAGAAAAGTATGCTAAGGAAATAGTAAAGAAATTTGGTATGTCCAATTATAGTGATAAGCCAACTCACATGGAAACCAATGAAAAACTAATAAGGAAGAAAATTCAAAAGATGTAAATCAAAAACTATATAGAGGTGTGATAGGATGTTTGCTTTATATAACTGCTAGCAGACCTGATATAATGTATAGTGTATGTCTCTGTGTAAGATATCAATCTTAACCTAAGGAAACTCATCTAAAATCCATAAAACATATTCTAAGATATGTAAACCACACTCTAGACTATAGACTCTTCTACCCTAAAGAAGACTTCTTCAACTTAATATCATATAGTAATGCTGATTATGCTAGATGCAAATCAAACCAAAAAAGTATAAGTGTAACTTGTCACCTTTTGGGATACTCTCTTGTTTTTTAGTTTAGCAGAAAGCAAAATTTTGTATCTCTATCTACAACAAAGACGGAATATTTCTCAGCTGCATTAGCCAATTCACAGGTTATTTATATGCAACAAACTCTAAAAGATTTTGATCTTAATTTAAAGCAATCACCAATATATTATGATAAAACTAGTGCAATATACCTTTCTACATCATCTAGGCAATCATATTGACATAAGACATCATTTTCTAAGTGACAACATAAATATAGGAGTAATTTCACTCGAATTTACAAATACTGAAAATCAAATAGCTGATATCTTATCAAAACCATTAGCACAAGCTTCCTTTATTAAACTAAAAAGAGAGCTAGGAGTATGGTCTTTCATAGAAATCTAAGTATAATAGTTTTCATTAATCAAAATAAAAAGAAAATGAAAAATACATTTTTAGCTGCATATGTCGACATATGCTTCCTATATATGTCGACATACCTACCAGTTTTTCGTAAAAACTGCTTTTCCCACTTCAATTCAAAATTCGAAATCTATTTATATAGCCACCAATTTTGAATTTACTCTTATTTTCCTTTCTTCTTCTTCTTCCTGAAAAATCAAAATAAAAATAAAATTATGGATCCTTCAAACTCCAAAAGGCCAAGAAAGGAATCTATCCTAAACTTCAATGTCTCTAGTCTAGGACCATTTCAAAACACCATCCTAGCCAAAGTCACTAAAATTGAAGATCACCAGAAGCATGTCCTTAATATGATTAAATCGAGGCTGTCAAAATTCGTCTCTTGAAAGAGCAAAAGAAACAAGGAAAAATACTTTGAATCCTTCAAAAACATCTACTGGATAATGAGGCTAATCCAACTATGATTGAGGTGTGAGGAATGCGGAATATGGATCTTAAGGCTAGAATGAACACTAGAGGGGGGTGAATAGTGTTTATAAGAATCTTTTTGAGTTATTGTTGATTTGTACACAAATGTATGCAATATTCAGACACAGATATAATCACAGAATCAAACACAGATGCAGAAATAAGTAAATGCAGTAAAGGAAAGAACACACCAGATTTTATACTAGTTCGGAGTTACCCTACATCCAGTCCCGCACAACTAAGTACGGATTTCCTTTCAAAAGCAATTCAACAATTACAACCCTCGATTTCAAGGCCACGAGGTACACCCTCCAGAATCACAATCCTCTGGGTAGAGATACTTGATTTCCGGGCAAAAAGTTCACCCAATTGATTTCTCAAGGCTACAATCACACCTTTTCTCACTTGATTGATTTCCAAGGCAACAATCACACCTTTTACTCTATTAATTACAAAGAAAGCCTATAACTCCGAATAACACTGAGGATCTTGTTGAGATAGTGACAGAGAATCAAACCAGAGATTATCTAGTTAGATTCAATGTTGATTTCGGCAGAGTGATGATAAGAATATGTATAAAGGAATGTGGAAGAAGAAGAGAAGTGAA
Source organism: Allium fistulosum (assembly GCA_030737815.1). NCBI lineage: Eukaryota > Viridiplantae > Streptophyta > Magnoliopsida > Asparagales > Amaryllidaceae > Allium > Allium fistulosum. The sequence continues at coordinate 634,030,200 of CM060907.1, read as the reverse complement.
AAACCAGAAAATCTATATTCAAATTCGTTGAAACTAACCCCTATTTATAGAAGAACAACAACCATGTCCATTCGTGAAAGGTTATGGCGAATAGACACTTCTTTTGAAATTCAAATTTTTGAATCTAACTGTCACTATGTCGACATGGGGTACTAGGGCATGTCGACATCCCAAAGCATTTTTTGAAGATTTGTTTTTCTTTGAAAATAACCTTTACCTTATATTAAAAACTATTTAAACTTTATAAATATACTTGACTATAGATAAAATACATAGATAAATATAGAGAATAATATATATATAATTTTACTATAATTTTATATTTAAATCTAAGTATAAATATATTATAATTAAAAGATAGTTTAAAACAAACGAAGTTTAAAATAAGAGTTTATTAAAAACAGAAACAAAGAATATTTTAAGGCTAAAACATCTTTTTGAAAATCATTTGAAAAGATAATTTTTAAGGCTAAAACATTTTGAAAAGCAGTTTTGAAAATCATTCTGAAGTAGTTTTGAAAATCATTTTGAAGTAGTTTTGCAAGCTTCTTCCTGCAGAATATCTCATCATATCAGGACTCGAGAACTTGTACAAAACCAGGATGTTCGTGGGTTTGTAAGCCACTTGTCGTAGGTTTGTAAGCTACTTGTCGTGGGTTTGTAAGCCACTAAAAAGGTAGAAATGGGTTCCATCCCAAAAGAAAAATGGAGTGAAGATTTTAGTGCTATTATGAAGTTTTAACATAATTCAAGACTCAATACTTATCTTGAAATCTTGAACTCTTGATAATCTTGATACTCATGAGTCTTCAATCTTGATATCTTGAATCTCTATACTGTACAGTCTTCATTCTTTGTACCTGCATGGTTAAATCCTGCATATACATATATATCTAAACTATAATATTAGTATTTATATTTTATAATCTTATTCTAAGGTTGTTGTCATCAAAACCATCATCTCAAGGACTAACAATCTCCCCCTTTTTGATGATGACAACCTTTGTTTATAAAATATTACTTCTATCCTAATAACTCCCCCTTAATCTATGCCTAACTCTTCTATTTTATATTTCTCCCCCTTTGTCATCAACAAAAACAAACTAACTCCAAACTATATAACTCTTAGTCTAATATCCTATATGATTATAATGATAGTGTTATCATACATAATCAATACTTACTTGTAAACCTAAAACTTAGTCCTAAACTACTAACATTCCTAACCAAGTACCTATATAATACTTATATATAATATTTATTTTTATATATATGTTTATATTTACATTTTCGTACAACGTGACAAATATACACATAAGGATGAAAAATGAAAAAGAAGAAACTACTGAGTATCTTTGACAATTGGAGATCTATGGATCGAACAATTTGGATAATGGAAACAGAAATTTCCACGTTGTTCAACCAAGTTTCCATCCTTGTCAAAACATACTTCGCCAACGCAAATGACTTTGTCGTTGTCTTCTACATGCTCTTCTTCCATTGGTTCTTCTTCTTCTTCACTTTCCTCTTGTTCATGATCTCCTGAAGAGTCCTCGTCAATCAATAGTGGATTAACAAGATTGTCCATTAGAAATTTTTGCAAATTTCTAAGGATTTTCCCTTGCCTTTCCTGTGCTTTTGCCATTCGGAGTTGCACTATTTGAATTTCAGTCATTAACTGAATTGCATCCTTCATAGAATCCTCCATTTTTGTCACTCGGGCGAGCGTAGTACGTTGGAACGGACCAGAGGTAGGAGAAGGGAACGAAAAGGTTGATTTTATGTTTGATTTGGAAGAGGAGGCCATTGATAAATTGATTTCAGAAGATATAACAGAAAGAGAGCAGAGAGAATGGAGAAAATTTTGAAAATAAGAAGAATATATAACCAATTATTTGAATTTTTGTGGGAAAAAAATTAAAAATAAAAAAAAACGTTATATGTCGACATGGGTATAGGGGGGATGTCGACATGGTTCTCAATATTTTTACTATTTGATTTATTTTGATTTAATTTTTAATTAGACTTTGTTATTTATATTTTATATTTCAGTTAATGAACAAATACCTAATTCTCTTCTTAATTTAGTAAATGTAGATTCATTTAAGGGTTTTGTTAAGATATCAGCAATTTGATTTTGTGTTTTGCTTTTTACTAAACCAGGAAATCGGAGAATGCCCTAAAAAGTGACAAGTTCCACTTGTACTTTTTCGGTCTGATTTACAACCAGCATAATCAGCATCACAGTAAGATATTAAGTCAAACGAATCATTTTTAGGATAAAATAAGCCATAATCAAAGGTATGTTTAACATATCTTATAATACGTTTTACAGCTTTTAAGTGAGTTTCTTTAGGTTGGGATTGATACCTTGCACAGAGACAGACACTATGCATGATATCAGGTCTACTCGCAGTGATATAAAGTAGTGATCCAATCATTCCTCTATATAATTTTTGATCTACATCTTTCGAGAGATCTTCTTTACTAAGGTACTCATTGGTTGCCATGGGAGTGGGTTTTCCACTCGCAGTAGTCAAACCAAATCTACTAACTAGGTCTTTAGCATATTTTTCTTGACTAATAAAGATACCATTATCTAATTGTTTTATTTGTAATCCTAAAAAGAAATTTAATTCACCCATATGACTCATCTCAAACTCTTTTGTCATTATTTCAGAAAATTCTTTATTCATTTCAAAATTAGTTGATCCAAAAATGATATCATCTACGTAGACTTGTACTAGTTGAATATCATTTTTATTTCTTTTAATAAAAAGAGTATTATCTACTTTACCTATTTCAAAATTTGATTGTAACAAGTAAGATCTTAGTCTATCATACCAGGCTCTAGGAGCTTGCTTTAGACCATATAGAGCTTTTTTAAGTTTGTAAACATGATTCGGAAATTTATCATTTTCAAAAAGTGGTGGTTGTTCAACAAATACTTCTTATTTTACAAAACCATTTAAAAATGCACTTTTAACATCCATTTGAAATAATTTGAAATTATTATGATTTGCGAAAGTAAGTAGAATCCTAATGGCTTCTAATCTTGCTACGGGGGCAAAGGTTTCATCAAAATCTATTCCTTCTTCATGACAATAACCTTGAGCGACTAACCGGGCTTTATTTCTAACAACCTCTCCTTGTTCATTCATTTTATTTTTATAAACACATTTAGTTCCAATTATTGTTTTATTTTCAGGTCTAGGAACAAGTTCCCAAACATCATTTCTAGTGAATTGATTTTATTCTTCTTGCATAGCCAAAATCCATGAATCATCAGTTGATGCTTCTTTTGGATTTTTGGGTTCAATAGTTGATATAAAAGCTACATTACTCATTTGACTTAGTTGGTTTCTAGTTTTAACAACAGATTGCATATCTCCAAGTATATTTTCTATAGGGTGATCTTTTAAAAGTTTAATCCTTTTATTAGGATGATTTAATTCATTATTAGTTTCAGTTGACTATTGGTTTTGAGTGATTAAATCCTCTTCATCATTTATTTCTTCAAAATTTTTGAAATTTTCATCAAATGAAACATGCATTGTTTCTTCGATGGTATTAGTTCTTAAATTAAATACTTTGTACGCTTTACTTCTATTAGAGTATCCGATAAAGATACCTTTGTCAAATTTAGGATCAAATTTATCTAAGTTATCTTTTGTATTTAAAATAAAACATTTACTTCCAAAAATTCTAAAATAAGATACCTTAGGTTTCTTTGAGTAAATAAGTTCATAAGATGTCTTATCAGTTTAAGGTCTAATTAAAATTCTATTTAAAATATAATAGGTGGTAGCAACTACTTCTGCCCAAAAGTACTTTGGTAAACTACTATCAGAAAGCATAGTTCTCGCACACTCTTGAATCGTCCTATTTTTACGTTCTACTACTCCGTTTTGTTGTGGAGTTCTTGGAAATGAAAAATTGTGAATTATTCCCTTTTTATTGCAGAATTCTTCAAACTTTTCATTTTCAAATTCACCACCGTGATCACTACGGATGGTTATAATTTTTTGAGAAAGTTGATTTTGAACTCTTTTTGAAAAATTCTTAAAATATTCAAAAGTATCACTTTTATGTTTTAAAAATATTACAAAAACATATTTACTATTATTTATTGATAGAATTTGAGATGGACCAAATAGATCAATATGTAGTAATTCAAGAGGTTTTGAAGTAGAAATTATATTTTTTAATTTAAAAGAGCTTTTTCTAAGTTTTCCTAGTTGACATGCATCACATAGACTATCTACTTTAAAATTCATTTTAGGGAGGCCTCTTACTAGATCATGTTTTGACAGTCTAGATAAGAGTTTGAAATTCAAATGCCCAAATCTCATATGCCAAATCCAAGGGTCACTTGCATTTGACAAAAGACACAAGTTATCATTTGAAATTTTCATACTAAGAATATAAATATTCTTTTTCCTAATTCCCTCAAATATTATGGTTGAATTATAATCTTCAATGTGATACTTATCTTTTTCAAGTTTAATTTTATACCCTTTATCACATAGTTGACTTATACTTAGCAGATTGTGTTTCAGATTATTAACTAGCAAAACATTAGAAATAATAGGAGTTTCAGAGTTACCGACTTTGCCGATGCCGATCACATAACCTTTTGAATTGTCTCCAAAGTTAACCAGTCCTCCGTCTTTGTATATTATATCATTCAGCATATCTGGATTCCCAATCATGTGTCTAGAACATCCATTATCAAGTATTCATTTTTTCTATTTGATCTGCACAATTTGTTTGTTCTGGATTAATTCCTCAACTCCCATAAAGCATGATTCCTGCACATCAAACTATCTTAGTAGACAACTTGTATTTGAATATTGATTATATGCAGACTCAAGAGACAATGATGATCTGAATATTTCTAAACATGCATTAACAAATTTCTTAAATATAGCCATTTTTTTAAAAAACTTTTTCAAAAATCAGATTATGAAACTTTTGAAAACCTTGCTCTGATACCAAATGTGAGGAATGCGGAATATAGATCTTAAGGCTAGAATGAACACTAGTGGGGGGGTGAAGAGTGTTTATAAGAAATTACTAAATCTTTTTGAGTTATTGTTGATTTGTACACAAATGTAAGCAATATTCAGACACAGATATAATCACAGAATCAAACACAGATGCAGAAATAAAGTAAATGTAGTAAAGGAAAGAACACACCGGATTTTATACTGGTTCGGAGTTACCCTACATCCAGCCCCGCACAACTAAGTACAGATTTCCTTTCAAAAGCAATTCAACAATTACAACCCTCGATTTCAAGGCCACGAGGTACACCCTCCAGAATCACAATCCTCTGGGTAGAGATACTTGATTTTCAGGCAACAAGTTCACCCAATTAATTTCCAAGGCTACAATCACACCTTTTCTCGCTTGATTGATTTCCAAGGCTACAATCACACCTTTTCTCGCTAGATAGATTACAAAGAAGCCTACAACTCTGAATAGCACTGGAATCTTGTTGAGATAGTGATAGAGAATCAAACCAGAGATGATCTAGTTAGATTCAATGTTGATTTCGGCAGAGTGATGATAGGATTTTGAATAAGAAATTTGGAAGAAGAAGAGAAGTGAAAAACTAGAAAATCTGATATAAAATTCGTTGAAACTAACCCCTAGTTATAGAAGAACAACAGCCATGTCCATTCGTGAAAGGTTATGGCGAATAGACACTTCTTTTGAAATTCAAATTTTTGAATCTAACTGTCACTATGTCGACATAGGGTACTAGGGCATGTCGACATCCCAAAGAATTTTTTGAAGATTTGATTTTCTTTGAAAATAACCTTTATCTTATATTAAAAACTATTTAAACTTTATAAATATACTTGACTATAGATAAAATACATAGATAAATATAGAGAATAATATATATAAAATTTTACTATAATTTTATATTTAAATCTAAGTATAAATATACTATAATTAAAAGATAGTTTAAAACAAACGAAGTTTAAAACAAGAGTTTATTAAAAACAAAAACAAAGAATATTTTAAGGCTAAAACATCTTTTTGAAAATCATTTGAAAAGATAATTTTTAAGGCTAAAATATTTTGAAAAGCAGTTTTGAAAATCATTCTGAAGTAGTTTTGAAAATCATTTTGAAGTAGTTTTGCAAGCTTCTTCCTGCAGAATATCTCATCATATCGGGACTCGAAAACTTGTACAAAACCAGGATGTTCGTGGGTTTGTAAGCCACTTGTCGTAGGTTTGTAAGCTACTTGTCGTGAGTTTGTAAGCCGCTAAAAAGGTAGAAATGGGTTCCATCCCAAAAGAAAATTGGAGTGAAGATTTCAGTGCTATTATGAAGTTTTAACATAATTCTAGACTCAATACTTATCTTGAAATCTTGAACTCTTGATAATCTTGATACTCATGAGTCTTCTATCTTGATATCTTGAATCTCTATACTGTACAGTCTTCATTCTTTGTACCTGCATGGTTAAATCCTGCATATACATATATATCTAAACTATAATGTTAGTATTTATATTTTATAATCTTATTCTAAGGTTGTTGTCATCAAAACCATCATCTCAAGGACTAACATGAGGAAGATAACCCCACTCTTGTCATTTATAATCCAATGGATGATGAGGAAGAAGAGGAAGAGGAAGAAGATGATGAAATAGAAGGCAATGAGATTAAATGTATAAGGGAAGTTATCTTTGACCATTACAGGATTCTCGTGGAACAAAAAGGAAAATTTTCCTCCGCTATCCCAATTACTCTATCCATAATCTTCAAAAATGAAAACGAAACATTGAATTGTATGTATTTTGTTTGGTTTAGTTTGTTTGTTTATGTATATAGTAAAGTTTATATTGATTTGGATTGTATAGTTTGATTTTTTTTGCTTAGGATTGTTTAAATTGTGTAATAGTTTAACTTATTAATAAAATTGGTTTTTCTTATTTAAATGTCTCCAAGATTTGGAGTTTAAATATTGATTTTGACTCCATAATTCAAATGTATATCACATTTAGGAGGAGTATTGTTTTTCACTCATTTTTGTTGATGACAAAGAGGGAGAAAAATATAACATATAACACATGCATATACTATGGGGGAGTTATATTACATTTATATGCTGGAATATTTACATGGTTGTCATCATTAAAAGGAAGAGATTGTTAATACCTCGGATATTGATTTTAATAACAACAACCATATAAATATAGATACTAATGGTTTATCAAATTGTATAGTGTATTTCCAAAATATTATAGATGTACAAAATGATTAAACTTGAAGACTTATCAGTATAGAGACGAAGATTGAAGATTTAGAAATGATGATCGAGACTCGTGAGTTTAGGGACAGCGCACTTGAAGGGATCAAAACTCTATTGTTTAGTATGAGTCATTAGAATAAATTGTTAAAGTCCATGATAGTAGATTCTGATCTTTATAAAAATTTCTGATCTTTGATATTTTAATCAAAATAAATTATTTAAAATTCAAAATATATTTTTACAAATATTTTATAAAAATTTTAGGTGTTCAAAGTATTTAAAAATTATGTTTAAAATTATTTAACAAAAATATATAAGTTTGAAAATAATTTAAAAGACAAAACATTTTTCAAAATTAACAAGGTTATGTCGACATACCCTACCAAGATATGTCGACTTAGTGACCGTTGGTTGCTTTTTTAATTTTTGAAAAGAAGTGTTTTCTCGATGCACCTTTTCACAAATTGATACTTCAATGCATTCATTATATAAAGAAGAGTGCAAATGAATTTTTCCATCAATTTTTCTCATTTGCTTCATACTCCTTACTCTCTTGTTCTATTTCTTGAAAACTACTTTATATATTCATTAAAATCTACATAGAATCAATCCATACTCTACTAGATTGATTCTCTGCAAACTTTCTACTATTTTGAAAGCATTCTTCCTACAAACTCAAAGATTGAACATCTATCAGAAGGGCTATATGGTATCTTGTATCCCAAGTACAACTGTTTGTATTTGGAAATTGACAACTCTATTTTTATTTTTTTAGGTGTGCCTGTTGACCGTTCAAATCAGATGAGTGTGCTTAGTAGCCCATCTAAATTTAGTAGGAGATCTTGTTTCTCGGTAAATCAAGAGAGTTTACCCTGGAATCGTGAGACATGAGGGCGTATATCGTAGCCTTGAAATCAAGACTGTAATTTTGTTTACTTGCTACCTGGTTAAAGTAGGCGATTGAAAAGAAATATGCACAAGATATTGTAAAGGACTGGATGTAAGAGAAATCTGAACCAGTATAAAACTCCTGGTGTCATCTCTCCAACTCATTACTTTACTTTTACTACATTTATTTATATCTCTGATTTCCTATTAGTGTGTGTGTGTGTATGTATATATATCTGTGATTGATTATCTATGTTTGATTCAAATCTTGAAATAAGTTAAAAAGTTCCATAAAAATTATAAAACACCATTCACTCCTTCTAGTGTTCTAGTAGTCTTAAGATCCATTCACATTAATACTACACCTTTTGCTACAGTTATGAAAGAGATTTTTCGTGTTAAAACAGTTATATTGCATCTTTGCAAATTGTATCGTGTTTAACTCTTTTATAAGATTGTATAGTATAAGTATGTTGATAAGTAAAATAAACTTCCCTTTTTGCATACCTGATTTTGGTGGTGTATTTTTTGACATATTTCCTCCAGATTATTGTCATGATTTTCCTTGATTGGTAATTGCCTTAGATCGATTTTGAGTAGTTGAATGTTGAATTCTGCGAGTGATGTGTAGGGATTGCAGTGCAATCATACTTTCCAGTTTATTTCTTTTGGGTATGTGCTTTGGTCAGGCCCGATGGCTAAACCAAAGGTTTAATTGATCATCACTCTTTGGATGGATGCTTTAGTTAGGCCCGAAGGTGGGACCGGAGGCTATTCGATCATCCCCTTGGATGGGTGCTTTGGCCAGGCCTGACAGTGGGAACAAAGGCATAATTGACCATCATTCTTTGGATGCATGCTTCAGCCAGGCCCAAAGGCAAGACCGAAGGCTTTTCAACCATCTCCCTTGGATGAGTGCTTTGGCCAGGTCTGGCGGTGGGACCAAAGGCTTAATTGACCACCACTCTTTGGATGGGGGCTTCGCAAGGCCCGAAGGCAGGACTGAAGGATTTTTGACCATCTTCCTTGGTTAGGTGCTTTGACCAGGCCCGACAACAAAACCAAAGGCTTAATTGACAATCACCTTTTGGATTGATGCTTCAGCCAGGCCCAAAGGCAAAACCGAAGGCATTTCGACCATCTCACTTGGATGGGTGTTTTGGCTAGGCCCAACGGTGGGACCAAAGACTTAATTTAGCATCTTATTTTGGATAGGTGCTTCGGCCAGGCTCGAAGGTGGGGCCGAAGGATTTTCGAAGATCTATTAATGCCTCTTTCGGTTTTGAAAAATAGAATTTCTTATTACTTTATCTTTTACACATGGCTTTACTTGCTTTTGCTCTAATTCTTTAAATACTGGTCCTACAAACTCATGTAGTTCTTCTTTCATTACATAATATTCGATGATCCTAGATAGAGCTTAACAATCATCAGTCTGATGGCCCTTTGCTTTGTGATAATGATAGTATATCCCTTCATTATATCTGTCTACTTTCTTTGGAGATTTCTTAGAAACCTAATAGTTTAGTTTATCCCTAGTAAGGAAGTACACTTCCTCCTAAGAAACGAGGAGGGGTGTGACAATTTTGCCTTTTGGCCCTCTTGTTGTAAGGTTTCTTTTCTCATCTCTATATCCTTTATGGGAGTTTTTTATTTCATAACCTTCTTCTAACTTAAGTTTCCTTCATAGAGGTTCCAAGTTAACAATTTTTTCCCATTTTCGAGCGAATTTTTCAAAATCATGATTCATCTCAGTTTCAATGATCATGCCTCATGCTTGAAGTTGAATGCTTCGCCTGATCTAAGAAAATGGACTCTTTTATAATTTTACATTATCCATGTTTCCTTGGTTTAACTTTTCTGATCTTAGTTTGGTTGCTAAGAAAAAGATCGACTCTTCTCTAATGTGGAAGGGGTTTAAACTTCATTTACTTGGGTTATATCGAGCAATCCTGTTTTTTCCTCCATTTTTTGAAGGGATAGACTTCTCAAATTCAACTCATGTTCTTCACTAAACTATTATCCGCTTTGTGGGTAAGGTAAAAATATACTTTTTAAGACCTAATTGCCATAGTTTGAAGTCCAAATGAGGTTGGTTTGTCTTTGAAGAGAGAGTGAGTGAGAGTGAGCCCTGAGTTCGATTCTCAGTGAAAGCATCGAAAAACGTTAGGGTAAAAGTTTGGTTAGGCTATTAAATTAGAACAAGTGAAGGTGAACTAAGGTCATAGTCATAGTAGAATTCATAATAACATGCTTGATATATCCATTAGAGTGAGTATGCAAACTATGCCAAATACGAGTCCTTTATTGTAAGATCTTTAATTATAATTTTCCATAACGGCCATGAATCACCAATTAAAAGCTCTCTTTACAAAGTTGGGAAAGAAAAATAAGGATGAAAATGAGGGAGAAGGAGATCTTGAAGAATTCAACCTCTTTTGGAGGGGTACCTTTCTATTTATAAAGAATTTGGGTCGCTTGATTCTTGGCACATGGCACTTCAATAGAGGGCCACGATTAATCCACATGGCACATGGCTGGTGTGGCGTGTGGCACACTTGTTTCTTGGTGCACTTTGATTCATGATTATATGCGATAGCTCTCTAGAAACCTTTCATGGTAGCTTTACTTTGCCAATTCAAAATGATAGCTATAGCCACGACTTATCATCATAGCTTGAATTTATCACTTCAAGCTGCACACAATAACTCACGATAGCCTTCTAGGACTCTTTATGACCAATTTGATTCATTGTTCAAATATGGTATACGATGGCCTTATCGAACCTCCCATGATAACCTTATTTTTTTTATCTAGAGATAACACACGAGGGCCTCATAGAACTCCTTATGATGGCTCTTTTACCTTGTTCAATAATTGCTTCAATTAACACATCACGATGGCTCCATTCTTTTGTGTTCAAAGTTATCGCACGAAAGCTTTTGCAAGTTGCTCTACAAACTCTTTATGATTGCTTGGCTTTGGCACTTGAGGACAGCGCACGATGTCCCCTCTACAAATCTTCATAATGGCTTGGCTTTAACACTTCATGATAGCACACGATGACCTTTCTACGAACTCTTCACCAGTGCTTCTATTATCATTATACAAAGACATTTATTAATCCAAGATGGCTCCTAGGCATATTTTGTGAAAAATTATGTTTATATTTTCACAAGGGCTTTCATAATTATTGCTATCTCACGACGGCACTTGATAACACACGATGACCCTTTTGAAAGTGCACTGGATCATATAATATAACTTGAATATTAATATTTGAATGTATACTAATATATATACTAAATGGAACAAAATAGCATATTATAAAAGTAAACAACAAAAGCAATCACAGTTGAGTTTTATACAGGTTCGGACCTCCCTTCCTACATTCAGTCCTGAAACTTCCCTTCAGTATTTCACTAACCGGCAATCCTCGCTTTACCCGAAGGAATAAGCTTATACGAAAGTATTTCTTTAACAAGCTTGTATTCTATACAACACAAATATTGACTGCTAGTAGAGTTCTTTCTATAATCTCCCTTGAGTGTTTGTGAGTGTAAGTTCTTGGATTTATAGGAAGTAAGTTTACCAAAATATAAATTTTGGTTGTAATTGATTGAGAGTATGAAATCAGAAATAGCACAAGAGAGTTTAAGTACTTATAGAAAGTAGAGAGTAATAGTAGTTGTAAGTATGTCTCAATCTTAATCTTTTGATATATTTATAGATAACAAAGAGTTGTATTTTCAAATAGTATGTCTTCTCGAAGAGCTTCCTCTTGATCAAGAGTTGCAACTATCACGGAGAAGACATGAATGTTTAATTTAAAAAAGAAGTGGTCATTCAAAATCTTGCAGTTGCAACAGCGTCAAACATCTAGCATTATGTCCTAGATGTCCGAGACCTTTCATAGTTTAGAACCCAAAATTCATGCCAGATGTTTGAGCTTATAGGCTAAACATCTGAGCCTTTATTGTTTGTAAAAACCGGAGAGTTTGTATTAGAATTTAGGTAAGTGTTTATCGATGTGCTTTTGTGTGTGCTATGATCACTCAAGGAGATTGTACAAAATAATCTATGACTATTATACAAAAATATGACCTTACTTGCAATAGCATGATCCATCGTTCATTACGATTGTCTTCGAGCCATGATATTGGTGAGCAGAGCGATGTCTTCTATATACCTGTAAATAGATGAAATATATGTTGCATATGTAATTGCATAGTTATCATTAAAACCCCAAAAGAGAGGTTCTAACATTCTGCCCCTTTTTGATGATGACAATTATACATCTTTTGTAATGATATTTAAAAAGGTTGCTCCCCCTGAATATTATCTCCCCCTATCTATATGCATATGAACACATGAATAATCTCTCCCCTTTGTCATTATAAAAAAATGATGTAAATGGTTTATGCCCAAAATTAACGCAAAGAGGAAATAAACATCACAGATCATATTATCGGAAACAATCATTCACGACAATAGTTTTATAAACAGAATAGAAAACAAACTAAGAAAACAGAATATGAGTCTTAGGAAAAACAAGATTAGAACATCATGATAGTGAAATTTATTTTACCGATATCCTTGGTAGTCGTAAGAAGAGAAGGTGCCATAGTTCTCGTAATACTCATAGTAAGCAAAAGGATCCGATTGATAATCTCCCGGCTATTGATTTGTTGGAGTACTATATTCCTCATCTTCATTAATAAATAGTTCCTGAAAAGATGCATAGTGCATCTGGTGAGTTGTTAATGGATCAGAATGATATTCCTCTTCTTCTTCTTCTTCTGGTTGTTCCTGGACAATAGTTTTGCCTCTATCTTGATAGGAAGTCCCAACACTATGAGAGGATACATGAGGATGAGAGGAAGGAGTATGTGATGGAGGTGGTATAGGAGAAGGAGATGATGATGATCTAGAAGAGGATCTTCCACGAACTTTCCTCTTAACCGTACCCAAAGTAGATACAACTTTTTCTATAGTCATCCCCAACTTGGTCATGCGATTTGGAAAGGTTCTTTCCAAGCTAACCTTCTTCCATTCTAATTTCCTTTGATTCATCGTGATAGTTCGTTGATTTTGAAGTGTTAAATCTCGTATAGACTCATTTGGATTAGTTTCAATGCGGGCTTCAAAAATCTCCGATTTGGAATGTTATCTTGTATCATAGTGAGAAGAAGCAGACGGTTGTGAAAGAGGAACTTGAGCTTGTTGTGGAGGCACGGGATGTAGTTGTTTTTGTTGTTGTTGGCCAATCCATTAAGTAAGAGAAATGTAAGAGGGTGGTATTTCGGGGAGATGCTTAAGATGAAAAAACATATACCACCTTCTTTAACCAGAATCTCTTCAAAATGAGATATACATAGGTAGGCACGTCGAGAGCTTGTAAGAGGCGCATAATGTATGGTGCATAGATAATAGTATATCGATAATAAACCCAATTTTTTTTATCTCAGCATGAATAAATTTTGCCCAAATGGCCTGAGTTCCGCCAAACATTATATATAAGGCCTTATGATCATTGTCATAAATTTGTCCATGGCTTCCTAAGCGAGATATTGTTGTGTTAATGATCATTCTATCCAATAATCTAGCCCATGGACGAAGATGTGCAGATTTTCATTAGGGCATTCTATCCTCCCATATTTGATGTGTAATTTCATCACACTATAAATTCCTATGATCCGCGATATCCTCTAAATTAATTTTGGTAGAGGAACAATCAAGTAATCGACCTAGCATGTTTACATTAATTTTCAAAACATTTCTATGCACACTAGTCCATAACCAACTATCTTCATTTTTAGGTGTCCAAATATTGTCACTACATAGGTTAGAAAAGAAGAGAAAGATGGCTAATTGATTAATATTTACCTCATTGTCATCAAAATTGATTAGTGTATGGCATCCGGAGGCAATTTTGAGTTCTTGAAGATGATATTATTCAAATCTGGATAGTCGATAGAAAGGACCGACATCAAGTTTCTTAATTTTCAGATCTTCGAATCTTTTCATAGCGTTTGGACTATTGCAAAGCCACTGTTGGATGTATTAATCGGTGATAGTAGTCGATTGAGAGGATGAAGATTGTCCCTTCTTTGATCTTTTGTTGAATGGGGTTTTGGATTTGGGTGCCATTGTTGAAGGATTAGAGTTTTTGAGGAAGCTAGGGTATTTGATAATTGAAACGACTTATGTAAAAGTGAAGAGATGGGTATAAAGAGAATATATAGTGCCGAAGGAATGAACAAGCCAAAAATTGTCTCAGATGTCTGAGAATAGGTGCAAGACAACTGGGAGTATTCGGAGAATTTTCTTGAGTATTTTGCCAGACGTCTGGCATTTTGCCTCAGACATCTGAGCCCTGTTTATTTCTGTATTTTTAATTTAAAGTGTATATATTGAATTTGTAATTGATATATTTATTTATAAACATGATAAATGATATTTATTATTATTAAATAAATACACATGCACTTTACATATTTAATTGTATATATATCACATATATATGACAAAGTATCTTTGTAAAAAATTATTTCTCCTCCAATGATTCCGAGTTCTTGCGCTCAGTTCGATCCCAAGAATTTGTGATAATTTTAGTTTGCTCATTTGAGGGCTTAAGTGAAGACCAATTTGGATGAACTGGAGTATGATTCCAATCTTGGTCTGATGGCCCCACCTTCTATAAGTTTCTAACAGTAACATTGTGAGTATTTATAGGAGTCTCTATTAAACGAGGAGATTTTTTTATAAGCAATCATTCGTTGGTGAATGTCCACAGATTGCCATAATACATCGTTCGAGAAAGTTAAGATGGCTCCTGGTCTTCGTTGCTCGTAATACATTTCTCTTTGAACTCCCATCATTTCTTGTTGATAGCGAAAAATTTCATCAACTTTGATAGACGAGGATTCAAGATTAATTGCTCGTTTGACCTTCTTTCCCTTTGGAGAGTACCCAGTGTGATATGTAGGTGATGCTATAATATTTAGTAAGGATGTTTTATTCGAAGGAGGAGTGGTTTTTGTTGGCGATACGTATGTACTCTTAGACGAGGGTGAGCTAAAATCAATTGTTGAGAAAGCAGAGTCATGATCAAAAGTCATTTTTAGATCTTTTATTGTTATATAAAATATATTTCTATGTATTTTTCTTAAAAAATGGCTAAGTAGATAAATAGAGCATATTATTTATTTGTAGTAAATTATTTGTAAGGCCAATATTGATTTAACCATAAAAAATATAACAATTTTAGTTATAGTAGTTTAAAAGTTTTACTGAAAATAGCTAATCTATTCATACTTGAAATTTTATTAAGTTTAGTATAATGTTTTTGTGGTAGGAACTAGTTCAACTAACGACAAAATTAGAGTTAATATTGATGACATATATCAATTAATATTTATGAAATTAATTCATTAAGTGAACATATACCAAGATTCCGTCTTAGTTTTATAAACGATGATTAACAAAATGGTTTAGTGAAAATGTCAGCAACCCGATTTTCTGTGTTAACAAATTCAAGAGAGATGATAGCTTTTTCAACGTTATCTCCTAAAAATGGTGATGGATATCAATATGTTTAGTTCAAGAATGATTAATTGGATTTTTAGACAAATTTATGGCACTATATTATTAGAATACATAGGAGATTTAGTTATAGGTTTTCCAAAATCTTGAAGTGTTTTTCGCATATAAATTACTTGTGCGCAAGCTAAGGCAGCTGATATATACTCAGCTTCACATGTCGAGAGGAAAACACAATTTTGCTTTTTACTAAACCATGAAACCATAGATTGAACAATAAAATGACATGTACCAGTTGTACGTTTTCTATCTGTTTTGCAACCATCGAAATCTGCATCACTATATGATACAAGTTCGAAAGAGCTGCCTTTCGGGTAAAAAGGACCGTAATCTTCGGTATTGGTTAAATTTCGTAAGATTCTCTTAACCGCTCAATGATGTGTCCTTAGGTTGTGCTTGAAATCTTGCACATAAAAAAACACTCATCATTATATCTGGTCTACAAACCGTTAAGTATTATAGAGATCCTATCATACTCCGTTATAATTTTGATCAACATCTTTTCCTTTTTCATCTTTATCCAAATGTAAGCTCGTTCTCATTAGGGTTGGTTTACTAGATGTATTATCCATTCCAAAACGTTTTAACAACTCTCTACAATATTTTTCTTGATTTATAAAGATTCCATTTTTTTCATTGTTTTATTTGTAGACCCAAGAAAATTTTTAGTTCTCCTATATGTGACACCTCAAACTCGTTTTTCATTATGTTTGAAAAATCATTATTTAAGTTCTCATTAGTCGATCCAAAAATGATAGCGTCAACTCGAATTTGTACAATTAGTATATCGTTTATTTTATTTTTATAAATAATGTTGTATCAATTTTACCAATTTGAAATCCAAAATTTATTAAATGTGTTTTTAATCTTTCATATCAAGCACGGGATGCTTGTTTTAATCCATATAATGCCTTTTTAAGTCTGAAAACATAATCCGGGTATTTTTCATGAACAAATAAGGGCGTTTGTTCAACATAAACTTTTTCTTTTATGAAACCATTTAAAGATGCACTTTTAACATCCATTTGAAATAATTTGAAATTATGATGACATGAAGAAGCAAGTAATGTGATTATAGCTTAAAGACATGCTACAAGGGAAAATTTTCTTTATAATCAATTCCTTCTTCTTGATTATATCCCTGAGCAACTAATCTTACTTTATTACGGACTGTATTTTCATTTTCATCTGCTTTATTTTTGAAAACCCATTTTGTTCTTATTATAGATTGATCATTCGGTCTTGATATGAGTTCCCATACACTATTTCGTTTAAGCTGATTAAGTTCCTCTTGCATTGCTAAAATTTAAAAAGCATCTTTTGATGCCTCTTTATAATTTTTATGTTCAAAGTAAGATATGAAAGATACACGACTCATTTGATGTAGTTGATTTCTAGTTGAAACTCTTGTGTTTAAGTCACCGATTACATTATTAATCGGATGAACTTTTAAGATACGAGGTGGTGATCTTAAAAGATTATCATTATTGTTATTGTTTGTGGTATTATTTTTAGGTACGAGAGTATTATTATTAATATTATTATTATCGAAAACTTCTTTATCATCATTATTTTTATTCTTAAAATCTTTGTCAAAGGAAACATGAAGACTTTCTTCTATAATGTTAGTTTGTTTATTAAATATTCTATAAGCTTTACTACGATCTGAATAACCAACAAAAATTCCTTCATCGGCCTTTGGATCGAATTTTCCAAGATTATCTTTAGTATTCAAAATAAAACATTTAGAACCAAAAACATGAAAATATGATACTTTATTTTCTTATTGAAAAATAATTCATAGCTTGTATTCTTAGTCATTGGTCTAAGTGTTACACGATTTAATACATAACATGTGGTAGCAATGGCTTTGGCCCAAAAATTCTTTGGTAAGTCACTGCTACTTAGTAATGTTCGTGCATATTCTTGTAATGCACTATTTTTTCTTTCTACTATATCATTTTGTTGTGGTATTCATGAAAATGAAAAATTGTGACAAATTCCTTTTTTATTTCAAAATTTTTGAAAATTTCATTTTCAAATTCTCCACCATGATCACTTCTTATACTTATGATTTTTAAGTTCGTTAGATTATTAGTTCTTTAGCGAAAATTTTGAACATTTCAAATGTGTCACTTTCATGTTTTAAAAACAACATCCAAGTGTATCTTGAAAAACCATCAACAATCACAAAAACATATTTGTTATGATTTATCGATCGAACTTGAGTCGGACCAAATAAGTCTAAATGAAGTAGTTCAAGTGGTTGTTTATAGAAATTTCCTTTTTAGATTTAAATGAACATTTCTTTAATTTTCCTAATTGACATGCATCACATAAATTTTTAACTATATAATTGATTTTGGGTAATCATTTTTTGCTAATTTATTTATATACCTAAAATTTATATGGCAAAAGTGTATGTGCCATAGTCATGGGTCATTATGATTTGTGATTATGCATATATATCTACTATTTTTAATATTCATATTTAAAACGTAGATATTTTAATTTCTTAATGCTTCAAATATTAAATTTTTACTATGATCAAATATGTTACATTTATCTTTTTTGAAGTCGATTTTAAATCCTTTATCACATAATTGACTTATACTTAATAAATTGTTTTAAAAATTTTCTACAAGTAAAACATTATTAATTATGGGAGAAGTAGATTTACCAATGTTGATGACTTCTCTAATGCCAATCACAAATCCTTTTAAATTATCTCCGAATTTCACAATGCCGACATCGATATATGTAATATTCGACAACATGTACGCATTTCCTGTCATATTCTTGGAGCATCCGCTATCAATTATCCATTTCTCCTTGCTTTTAGCTTTGTTTTTGGGTACTTACAAAATAGTAAGAGTTTAATTGGTACCCACTTCCTCCGTTAGGGTCCTATGTGTTACTAGGGGAAGGTAGCCATACCTAAGTGGGTTTGGGACCTTCAGAAATGTAATTATCATTATAGACAACATTTTTCAAGTATTCATCCATGTGTTTCTGCCTAATTAACTTGTTATTGGATTTAGGAATCCATATTTTAACCATATTTAAATTTGAAGCTTTGATCTTAGTCTTAGATTTTGGCTTCTTGAACTTAATATATAGTGTACAATAGTTCTTAGGCTTTTGCTTACTATTAAAACCTAATACGTTCTGATTTCCTGATGGTTTTGATATTTTAATCAAATTTTCTAAGTTTTTTTCGATTATTAAATTTTGAAACGTTATTGATAATGTTATCTAATTTATTCTTAAGACCAAAAATTTCAACATTGGTAGAATCTAAGCTTGTTTTAATTCAAGCTTTTCTATTTCAAGTTTATCATTTCTAGTTTGCTATTTTTTAAATAATGTAATAAATTAGCATTTTGAGAAGATAATCTTTTACATTCCTTTTGAGCTATTTCTAATTCCTCTTCTAAAATTGTTTTCTCATCTTTTAATAAACCAATTTCTAGCTCTACTCTATTCAATTTTTCTACATATTCCTTATTTAGTTTCTTAGATTCTCTATACCTATCGTCTACTTCTGTGCTAATTTCCAAAATTTCATCATATGTTAGTTTAGGATGTACCTCATCTGTGCTAGCCATAAAACAAACTTTCGATTGTTCTGAGTCGCTCTCACTGTCACTATCAGAAGAAGAAGAAGAGTCAGAGTTATCCCAAGTTACTGGAAAGGCTCTTCGCTTTTTCTTGAATTTCTCATTTTTTTTTCTTTTTGTCATTATTGAGTTGTGGGCATTCTTTCTTCATATGGCCTAATTTGTCACATCCGTAATATTTGATTGACATTTGATTTGATGAATTCGAATTGCCACCATTATGAGATTTTGTCATCTTCTTGAATTTCTTAAATTTGTTGTAGTTCATGGCAATAAATACAATTTCTTCTTCTTCTAAGTCAAAAATATCATCATTTTCTTGAAAGGCAATATTCTTCTTTTCTTTATTCTGCTCCTTTCTAGCCTGCAAGTTAGCTTCATACGACATTAAATTTCCTATAAATTCTTCAACTTTGAGCTGAGAGAGATTGTTAGCCTCTTCGATGGCTAAAACCTTTCTTTTCCATTCATTAGTCAAAGTATATAAAATCCATACGACTAGATCAAAATCAATGAATTTGATCCCAAGTGCTATAAGATCATGTTAAATAATCTGAAATCTAGCTTACATGTTTATAATCGATTCATTTGCTTTCATTTTAAAAGATGAGAAATGGTTTTGCAAAATAGTGATTTTTGTTTGTTTGACTTTAGTTCTTCCTTCAAGAATAACTTGTAAAGTGCGCCATATGTCATATGCAGTTGTATAAAGCATAACTCGTGGAAACTCATTTTTATCAAGTGAACAAAATAATACATTCATTGCCTTAGCATTATTGGTTGCCGCGTTCTTTTGTATATCAATCCAGGTGCTTATGTCAGTGGTAGGTGCTTCATATCTAGTTTGAGTAGTTTGCCAAAATTTTAAACCATTAGCATTCATAAAATTCGCATATGTATTGACCAGTAAGCAGGTAAATAGTAGAGGACGAGCAGTTGATTGGCCTTCTTGAAATGTACTTGTAATGTTAAAAAATTTCAATTACGTGTTACGGTAAAATGAAATGACCTTGCTCTGATGCCAATTAAAGCGCAGTGGATCACATAATGTAATTTGTTTATTAATATGTAAATGTATACTAATACACACACACTAAATGAAACAAAATAACATATTATAAAAGTAAAGAATAAAAGCAATCACATCAGAGTTTTCTACTAGTTCATACCTCCCCTCCTATGTCCAGTTTTGAACCTCTCCTTCGGTATTTCACTAACCAACAATTATCGCTTCGTCTGGAGGAATAGGCTTATACAAAAGTCACTACGCCATAGATGGCCTATTGCAACGAAAATTCAAGATGTTGCTAGCTATAATGTAACGATAGTTATGATGATTTTTGTCTACTACAACATTAGCTTCAAGATGTTAGCATAGATATCAACACTATGTTGCAGTAGCTATAGACTTATAAAAATATTATAAAAAATGAGTGCGGGCTGGAAAAAAAGCGGGCTGAAATAATTTTTAATGCGGGAAGCAAAAACAAAGCGGCAAAAGTTAACTAATTAAAAATGAATCCCTTTTTCTTTTCCTTTATTCGACCGGTTCCTTTTCTCATATGTGATAATGGCTGCTCCTATCTTGTTCCTCTTTTGCTCTGAAATTAGGGCTTTAGCCTCGTGTTCGCTCCTGTGAGATTAGCTAGGGCTTCGACCTTGTCTTCGCTCCTGTCAGATTAGCTAGGGCTTTGGCCTTGTGCGATTAGGGCTTCGGCTAATATCGAAGGACCCGATTGATTGTCGATCGATTACAATTGTTGTTCTTCTGATTTGCTTTGGCAATCGATCGTCTCCTTGCTTCGAATACAGCGCCTTCGATTTTGCTTGAGTTCAACTGTGAATTCGAGTATGTAATTTGTTGCTTTTACTTTACTGTATTGCTTGCTTGAACTCGATACTATCTGCCGATGATGTTAATGTGTTTATATAGGGTTCGAACCCCTAGATTTACGTTCGTATATATCTGTTTGAATTTGTCAACTAATTTATCTCAGCCACTTGATTTAAGTTGAATGTTTGTGATGATTTCTGACTTTGTCAATTTCGTATATTTGTTACTTGATTCCCACGGTGTTTGATTTCTGACTTGGTTCGATTTCTTAGCCACCACGGTTTTGGTTTTCGTTTGACGATGGTTGTCACGACTCTGACTTTACTCTGTTGACATCGGTCATTTAATTGATTGTTCATCGCGACTTTGCCTTTGACATTTAACTAGACTTCGGCAACTTGATTTGAATTGGTTGAACTTGCTACTATTCATGGTTGACTTTGGCTATGTCTGTTCATCCTGTAGCTTGAACTTGTAATATATCTTCTGGTTGACATCCTGTAGCTTGAACTTGTAATATATTTCACTTGAGTTGTTGTAGTCGAGTTGCTTCACCATACTGTTTCCATTGGTGCCACACACACACTTGTGTACCTTTCTCTTTGTGCTTCACTTGTTCACTGAACTGTTGTATCACTTATGTTTTCCATTATCATGTATATATATATGCATTCATGTATGTTTATATGTGTTTATTGTTGCACTTGAACATGTATATATGCTGCACTAGGTTTGTTTTTTATTTGATGTTGAGGCCTTCTCTTGTATTTAGTTGCCTTTGAGTCATATAAGTTTCTTTCCCTTGTGCCAGTCTTGCTTTGTTTTGGTCTTGGCCATTCACTTGTTAAGGCTGCTTGTTTCATTGATGCATGTTTTTGTATTCACCACTTTGCATTGGTCATTGTATATCTGTGATGGTCCTTTAAGCCTGTTTGCACTGCCTATATATATACATGTTGTTTCATACATGTATATATGTATGGTTGCTTTCATATGGTAGCTGGACTTGCTCGAGTTCATATTTCTTATATTATCTGACTTCGGTCATTTTTGAAATTGCTGCAGCTCATTCACTTGACACTTTTGTTGGTCTATATTTTTGAATATGGTTGGAGTTTTGGTTTAATTATGAGTTTGAGTTGTTTTGTTGAGCTCTGTCCACTGTTGTTTTATGTCTGCCATACATGTCTGGTATAGTTTGCTCTGACCAATTCATTGAGCATGCTGTTTATTTCTGTAGCATGCTTCTGTTTCATTTTTGTTCTTGTGCATTGTCAACTGCTTGGACCTTGTTGTGCATACTTCTGTTTCATTTTTGTTCTTGTGCATTTGGTTTATTACTATTGCATGTTGTAGTGTTTTACTTGAATCTTGGTTGCACTGTCCACTTGAGTTCATTTAGCTCTGTCCTTTGTTTGGTTCATCTTGTAGTCTGGTACATTGTTTCATTTTGTATGCATTTGCTTGTATACTTGAATCTGGTTCATTCCAGAAAGTTTTGTTCATTGTATATGTTGTCTTGACAATTTTCTTGAACTAGCACCTGCGTTGAATCCAGCTAATAGCTCGGGTTTGACCTTGTGCTGATATCGTGATTTTTTTTGTATTTCACTTGAGTTGAACCCGGCTTTTGATTTGGGTTTGACTTTGTGCTCACCTGTCCCTGTAACTTTATCAAGTGTATATCGGTGTGCACGGCCTTGTGGCATGTACAGTGATACACTGTGCATGTCACAAGTTGTTCATGTGTGATGAATTCAAAATTAAATGATGACGAACAACCCAAATAACTGAGGCAAATAATATTTTCAAAATTACATTTTATTTTATACTGCAAAAATATTTCCTTTTTCAATTTTACTGTGTCAGTGTGTATTTTTGCAGATTGCTCAGATGCTGGATTCAATCTGGAATGGAGTTGAAGATAAAAATGAGTGAACAAGTGATATGTAGTGAGGTCAACTGTAAATGTGAATCATGATGTAATCAAAGTTGTATTGTAATCAAAATTGTGTATATATATAGTGAGAGCTCAAATTTGTACTATTCAAAATTGTAATAAATATTTGTTTGAATAAAATATTCGTTTGAATTTAAATTCTGTGTTATTTATTTATCATCAAACAAAAATCATATACTAGCATACTAGCATATTCAACAGTTGGGGCCCAGATTGTGGGGCCCACTTTTTAGTAAATTTGGTATGTGGGGCCCACTTTTTAGTAAATTTGGTACCTGTGGCAACAACAGAACCGATGTTGCCCTAGGGCCGCAAAGATGTTGCCTTTGACTCTAGGGCAACGCGGCAAAATGCATCACCGAGAAAGTGTTGCCTTTGCCCTTTTTTAGCCTACAGCAACATTTTTTGGCACTTCCTACATCACTTCTTGGGTGTTGCAGTATGCAATCTATGGAGTATTTCTTTGAAAAGCTTGTGTTCTCTACAATACGGATATTGACTGCTAGTACTATTCTTCTTATAATCTCCCTTGAGTGCTTGTGAGTGTAAGTTCTTGGATTTGTAGGAAGTAAGTTTACCAAAATACAGATTTTGGTTGTAATTTAGCGAGAGTATGAAATCAATTATGGCACGAGAGAGTTTAAGTACTTATAGAAAGTAGAGAGTAATAGTAGTTATAAGTAAGTCTCCATCTTAATCTCTTGATATATTTATAGATAACAAAGCTTTATATTTCAAAGAGTATGTCTTCTCAAAGAGCTTCCTTTTGATCAAGAGTAGCAACTATCAAGGAGAAGACATGAACATTTAATTTGAAAAAGAAACGATCGTTCAAAATTTTGTAGTTGCAATAGCGTTAGACGTCCAAGATCTTTCAGAGTTTAGAACTCGAAATTTCTACCAGACGTCCAAGCTTATATACCAGACGTCTAAGCATGTGTTGTTTGTAAAAGCTAGAGAGTTTGTATTAAAAATTAGGTAAGTGTTTATCGTTGTGTGTGCTATAATCAGTTAAGGAGATTGTAAAAAATAATCTATGACTATACTAATATATGACCATACTTTCAATAGTATGATCCATCGTTCATTACAATTATCTTCGAGCCATGATATTGGTGAGCAGAGCGATGTCTTCTATATACCTGTAAACATATGATATATATGTTGCATATGTGATTGTATAGCTGTTGTTATTAATATCCCAAAAGAAAGGTTCTAACACCATCATGATGGCGTCATCCATACATGATGGCTTTATTTGTATATGATAGCTTTATGCTTTGTAGTTCTTCTTCTTCATTGTCCTGCTTTATTTGTACATGATGGCTTTATGCTTTTTATATGATAGTGTTTGGTTTGAAAACAAATTTTGAATTTTTCCTTTATAATATGTATTCTATAAGGGAAAATGGTTTATTTGAAAAATGATTCATACAAAATGTTAAATGATTTTTTTCTTGTTTATCGCATTTTAGGAAATATCAAAAGTTATCTTCTCCCTTTCTCTTCTTTCTTTTGCTGGAATGATTAGGATTTTCCAACCTTTTTTTCTTAAGTCTGTCAATGGATAACCGAATAACCTGAAATCTGTCTACATCTGTATTCGAAAAGCGGATAAATATCCGATATTCGAAAAAATAGATATAGATGTAAATATGAAGACATCCTCATCCAAAATTTATCCATTTGGTTTTTGTTAAGATTATAGTTTATTTTTATACGTATTTTAGTAAACAAAAAGGATGTATTTTTTAATGTTAATTTAATAGTTTATATTTTATGCATTAATACATATTAACTGCTCAAAACTATTTATTATCTTCATTTTTATGTTTCCATGCTTTTATAATCTACAGGACTGAAAAAAGATTTATGTTAAATAAAAATTTTCTATATAAGTTTCTTGATTTAACGATCGTTAGCGGATAAGATAATCATCCAATATCCACGTGTATCCATGGATACAGATATCTGATATCCGATTAGGTGTGGATGTAGATTTGACATTATCCACATCTGAAATCACCTATTGACAGACTTACTCATTTTCTCCTATGTCATTGAGATACATATTGAAAACGCAAAAAAAAACTCATTCAAACCAAACACTACCTTATATTATCATAGCTATCCACCTTTACATCCTAAACGTTAAGAATACAACTTTCATGTTGCATGTATCATGGAGATAAATCACTAACTTCTAATTACCTTCTAATTAGATACCATACAAAACTAGGCATCTATTTCATCATCAAAATGACACTGGCGTGGCATTGGGTAATCAATAGAATTTTCCCAATGCCTTCTCTACATAGCCCGTAGGCTATTTCTCAACGCATTCCCTAACTACCAATGAATTATCTATGCCATTACCATGCATTTACTTACATGTTATGTACAAATTAGAGAAGAAATTTGTAACGTCATCCACTTTGAGAGCCGAATATGAATTCGTTGATGTTGTAGTCGTCACTAAAATAATTTTCAAGTGACAAAATGAGATTGGTATTTTTTCAACAGCATGAAGTAAACAAAGCAACTAAATAATTTTCCATTACACAAAGTATCTTTATATGTTCATATCCTAACACGTGCCTAAGTAAGGGTAAACACATTAAAAACATAGATAATAGTATCATGCCCTACATATGAAGATGCCAACATGAACACTTAACTAGTTATATGACTTGAATTTACAACAGCATAATTCAAAATAAACTTTATTATGTACTAAGCTTTCTACTTTGTCTTAGAAGATTTTATTCGCCTTCAAGAAAACATGCCTAAACCACAAACTCAACATATTCAAATGAGTACTTGTGAATTTCTAGAAAAAACAATAATAATAATAAAATGGGTCAAATATAAAATTTTGCATCAATACTACATTTCGTATACATAGCTTATAGTGAGACCATGCAGCCTAGCAGAATGGATTTCCCCTCACTAATTTAGCATCATCATTTTCATCGTATCATGTACCATCTCTATTATTAGTAAAGAGAATTCAATAAATATGATCTCCATCATGTCCTTTTGAAATTCCAAAAATATTCTACCACCCATAAACAAAATCTCACCAATAGTTTGCAACTTCCACAAACATCCCCTTCCCAAGCATCCATCAACCGAATTTCACTATCAAATTGCATCTAAAACCATCAACAAAATTGCTTGAAATAAAAGTACCGTGACACCAAATCCTTTTCACTTATAGCACATATCCATCCATTAATTTTTTATTAAATAAAAGTAAATATCTCTAGATATTAGATTTAGGTAAGTACAATTTATATTAGTAATTATAAAAACAACATTCCAACTATACATGTGCCCTATGTATGGCGTTATATCATGAATTATGTCTTATACTCATTTCTTCTTAGCTTCCACTTAGGCCTTACACCATCACTTCTAAATAATATCGTGTTTTGACATTGACATTTTGGTCGCCACTTAGGTCGTATACTATTTCTCTCAAATAAGGTTCTATTTTAGTATTTGGTTGCCACTTAGCCTTACACCATCGTTTGAAAATAATGTTATGTCTTAAGTTTTAACTTAGGCCTTACACCATCCTCTCGAATAATATAATGTTTTAACATTTGGTTAGCACTTATGCCTTACATAATCATTCTAAAGTAATGTTATGTTTTAACATTTGGTTGTCACTTAGGTCTTGCACCATTGTTCTTGAATAATATTATGTTTTAAGTCGCAACTTAGGCCTTACACCGTCGTTCTTAAATAATGTTACGTTTTAACATTTGGTTGCTACTTATGTCTTATACTATTGTTCTAATAATATGTTTTAGCATTTGGTTGCCATTTAGGCCTTACACCATCATTCTAAAAAAAATGTTGAGTTTAACATTATATATTGCCACTTAGGCATCCACATCATTGTAAAATAATCTTGAGATTCACGCTATAGGTCCTTCTCTATTAATATTATAATTCTTAACATTCTTGGTCACATTGACCTTGCATCGTCTTCCAATTTTAATGTTGTGTTTTATCGTTTTACAATAAATTTAATTGCTTCGCACTTTCAAATTCATACAATAAAATTCAATTATACATCATCAAACCTATCTTCCACGATGATTAACTATCGCACGTATAGCTATCGAGCTTCTAAGATTATGCAATCGCATATCTAAGTTATCGAGATTCTAGGGCTATGCTATTACATATTTAAGCCATTGAGAGTTTAACATAACTGTAGCTTAATTTTCTTGCAATTATAGGATGAGCCGGCTCGCATGATTCTGACAGCCAATATATTGGCCGGCATCTTAGCCCCTGTGTTTCGAGAAGCTGGTACCACAACTCCCCTATTTCACAAACCCCATTCTCAACTTGAACGCCTAGTGCTTCCATCAAAAGGGCCTGCTCGACACCAATGTAAGAAAGAACTAAGTAAAGCCCATGTAGTCACCGACGGGTGATGATAATGGATAGCAGTCTGAGATATAAAGTGAATCTCAATAGTCGATTGGCCTAGTCAACTACCTACTCCCTAGCGAGGTCCACCATTCTTCTTCCACCTTACTCAACTGCACCATATAAAATTCACTTGTCTTGACATGGCCAACTTTGGCCATAGACGCCTGACCGCCACTATAAAAAGAAGCTACGACCATGTCATTTCTCTGATGGGATTGACACATATGACAATGTTGATCTGACAAAAGCAACATACAATAACCACTCAATGTCCTCTATTGTCACCCTAGCAAAGTGCTAATGCACAACCATTCTTGATCCCATGCCGCATGTCCTTGACCAATGCATGTACATGTATGGACCGCCAACCGACATCATTTGCATCATACATCCAATCGGCATCCTAGTTGGCACACACATCAACCAAACAACCAGATCAACCACCGATAGCAAATCTTGGGCCTTTGTAATGCCATCACGGTCTTCCACATCAAATTCCAACCTATATAAATACAGCTAGATATGGATTCTTACAAAGATGAAACATCTCAATCTCTCAAGCATTATATTTTCTTATGATTGTCACTTGTAATCTATGTGGTTGTAAGAGAAGCAAAGTAATAAGAAAATCATCATAGTGGATATAGATTAACTTAGATCAAACTATTTTAGGTCTTGTGTCTCTTTATTTATTATGCATTTTCCCTCTCATTTTATATTTTTAAATCATGATAGTAGTAAGTAAACTTTTATAATACTACCTCTTAACCATAAATTTGAGATTGGCTAAATTATTAGTCAACATTTTGGTGCATTAAGTATGTCCTCCCCTAAAAACTCTCATTTTCCTACACTTTTCTTCTCTACAAACTCCTCTCATATTCACATATTGCAAAATCTTGGTGAGAACGAAGCTGACAACCCCAATAGTCATAATACCAATGGAGCTACTAGGGCTAGTGCTGTTTGCCTCATTATTGGGCGGAGTAATGATATGTAGCTCAATATGACTAACCGCTTGGCAAGTATAAGGTCCTTTGATCGCGACATGAACGATGTAAAGGCTAGGATGGATGCCCAAACAACTATGAATTTCGACCCGGTAGCCCCACCAGCGATTGACCAGACTCCTATTTAGCTTGATGTCCCTCACACATAAAACATAATGCATGACACCCGCGAAAGGGTCATATTAGAGGCCCTCCACCAGGAGTGATCTTATTCATACGGAGACATTCGTGATGCATACGAGAAAGGGTACGCCTGCAATATCCCAAAACCTGAACCAGCCATATATCGAGAAGTGTCGGCCAACCATCGCTCACCTTTCGTTGAGAGACTGCATTTAATCACCTTCGGGCAGTGAATAGAGAACGCGGCTTGCTCTTTGACAGCCTAAGTGGAGGTAGCCAAGCCAGGAATCATGAAAACCAAGAACCATCAGTCGACTCTTAGTCCCAGAGGGTATTATCCAACCAAGGTCTCACGAGAGATGGGCCCGCCAATCTGCACCACCTTTAGTCAATAGGTATAGCCTTACCCAGTCTGATATCGTTGCTCCCCTCTTTATATCGCCATCGCAAATCCACTTCACCAAACACAAGATGGAGGAGTCTGTCCTAGTAAGGGGCCAGTGCCATTTGAGGCACGTGGTGGCTGGTCTCTAAGAAGAAATGAAAGTCTTGTGCTAGAAAATGCATAGGTTCCAAGCCAGAAACATTGATGAGGGTGGCATGTTGGATGACAGAAATGGAGAACCCTTCTTTGAAAAAATTCTGAACACCGACATCCACAATAGTTATACTTTTCCACCATGGACAAGTACGACGGAAGCATTGATCCGTCCGACTACATTACCGTTTTCAACTCAATAACCCTCACCGACCATGTCTTCGGCAATGCCCAGTGCCTTTTGTTGCCTTCCCCCCTAACTGGACCAGCCCGCAGCGGAAGTTATGGGTGAATTTCGAAAAAAAATACCTTATTGAATCTTTATTGGGCCTATGAAGTCTAGCTGAATTAGAACATTTCTAAATTTCATTTAAATAAAATCATTTATTTTATTTAAATTCAAATATATTAAGATATGAAATTAATTTTATTTGATTTAGTTTATACATAAATATATCATATACATATATGTGTGAGTGAAGGTGTAACATAATAATCCATGAAAAGTATAATATCCTCATATGTAGATGTTGGGATTTACATCGCAATGGACATATTAGCTTATTTTGTATGTCATGTATGTTGTCCAAATATGTGCATGTATATGTGTTACAAATACACACATACACACATATGTAAGTATAAATATATTATATATAATATATGAACATAAAACATTTATATATAGATAAATATATGTATATACATATAGAGAGAGAGAGAGAGAGAAATTATTTATAATTCAAAATTAACTTAGTTTTTCAAACATAATAATTTTAGTATTTTAATTAGTATATATTATGAATAAAATAATGTTTTCATCCATAAATAATTAACATAAAATAATCTATTGATGAAAATTAAAATTTTATAATTTTAAAAAATCTAAGATCATAAAATAGAGCTTAGAAAAAATCTGGAGATTTTTCAAAGTTGAAATATTATTTTTAAAAACAAATACATTGATTTCGGCAATAATTATTTAATATAAAATAATATATTATTAAATTTTAAAAATTCTAAGATCATGAATAAAAGGTTACAAAATATTTTGAAGAATTTTTCAATTAAATTATTATTTTTAATAAATCATAAACAGTTTTTCCGAAATAATATTAATTATTAAAAATAATAAACATTATGAAAAATCCTAAATTTTTTCTATACGTTTTTGGAATGATCTAATATTTTTATAAAATATAAATTTAACTTTTAATGTAATAATTATTTTATATATTATAAACAATTCAAAATTCAATAAATGTTAATTTAAAAATATGAATATATGTATGATAATTAATTTTTGAATTTTTAAATTCATATTATATATAAATAAGCGTTATAAATTTTTTAAATCATATATATATCTTATATATGCATATATGCTATTATGAGAGAGAAATATACATTAATATATATATATATATATGAATTTATTAATAAATATGTATAAAACAATTATAATAACAAAAATTGATTTTGTACAGTAAACAAAATTTGTCTATATATAAATCAAATAGTATAATAAACAAATTATGCACATAACCAAACTGATTTGTGACAACTACATCTACTTACAAAATATCACCTAACTAAACATATAGTAGCAATATATTTAAACAAATATGAAATTGCTCATTTTAGGATCATAGAATATAATTTAATTACTTTAATATAAATTAAAATTACCAATTTAATAATGCCTTTGACTCCACGTTGAATCAATGACTTTCCTTCCTTTTACTATTCTTGATTCGTAGATTGCAAGTCCAGAATCACCGACCTCTAACTATCGAATAGTATTATTTTAATTTGAAATATATTTGAGAATTTTGGAGTGGATTGAGAGCTATGTTTTAACTAGCAATGTAGAAGGTAATGGTGGCCAAAAGGTTCATTCTTTTATTTTTAGATATATATATATATATACACACACACACACACACATACATACAGGGTTGTATTAGAGAGAAACGAGGAAAACCATTTTACCCATTCTCACTTGATCCCAACCCATTATCTCCAAGCCAATTCCCTATGTTTTCGCCACCCCTAGTCCTTCCCAAAACTGAAATTTTGCAGCCATAATGATGGTTTTAAACTCATCTAAGCCCAAGCCAAAATACTATGCAATTAAATATAATTTAATCGCTTGTCGATATAGTATATCGATCGATATATTTATAACGTTTATAAATATATATAACATTATTTATTTCTCAAATCATATTCAAATTTTATAATTAATATTTCATAAATATTAATTAATTTATTTAATTTATAACAATTATAAACTAATTAAATTGTTCATTCTTAAGGGAATTCATCATTTCGGCTGTGTAACTCTTGGGTTTAAATTTGGTCAGTGATTAACATCGAACTATTCTAATGTTAACGTTCACACGTCACATAGCAGGTGGTGTGACACTATGGCCAAATTTATTGCTTACTCATTTTCGATAAAATCCAATTTTAGTCTAATAAGCGTTACCCGGTTGTGACATTTGTTTACACCAATTCTCTTCGTCAAAACTATATCACTTTGGACTTATGGAATTTGGTAGTGGTCAAAATTCCAACCTCATCCACATTCAACTTTATAGTCCAAATACAAAGTCCTCGGTTCAATAATAACAATTATTATTAACCAAAATGCTCTGGCCAGAGACTTTGACTTGACTTGAGTTGACTGTGATACTAATCGCATGTAAATGAGGAGACGAATCCTCTCTTGAATAGTGCTTCACTTTCAATACTTCCACTCGACCCAACTATAGTCAATCGATAGACGCCATGCCATGATTGGCTATAATTAAAGCAGAGCTTTTGTATTGAAGATCCACAGTATTCTCAAGTCCAGAGAACTGTGTAAATATGTTACATCGATATTTTCTGTTTGATCTTAGTTATATTAACCAACAGAAAACCATCGAGTGATTCGTTCCATATTTATCCAATAACTATTAGTACGTAACCCTTTGGTGTCCCCATTAGTCATGAGTAATACACTGCCCAACATTTGGAGAGCGTTGCGTACAAAACTCTCAATGGATACATCGATATCCAGTCTCGATGCATCTTGACTAGGAACATTTAAAATGGTATATTTGTTTCGTTGTGATAAATTACTCACGGTTACAACACTTTGTAACTACTATCACAAAATAGACCATTTATGGATTTTTCTATTAAATATACTTTTAATTAAGTTAATTAATTAATATAATCACATTATATCAAGTATATAATAGGAAGAAAATACCTTTTATTTCGAACAAGATTGGTCAACGAGTTAGATATATGTAACAAATTACATAATTGCCCCTAGGGAATACCCCTAACTCTATCAATCTCCCACTTGCACTTGGGATCAATTATGGAATCTAAATCCAACTAGTCCAATCAGTTTTCTCAAAACCAATTACGTCAGTCCCTTAGTGAATGGGTATGCTATTATGTTTTAATTATCTACTTTGTCGACTAACTCTCTCTGACACTGATAAACTGCCTTTATCATGTATAACAATTTAAAGTATGTGTTTTGACTTCTAGTGAGCTTTAAGTTCTATCATGAACAATTTCATGACATTGTTATCTTATAACAATATTATGAGATTCTCAACATTTGGAATCACCTTTGGCTCAATTATAAATTTGTGCATTTATATCTATTTACATTGGTTTATTGTAGCGCTATTCAAGTTAATGTTCTCAACATTTCGTTTAATCGACCACTTTCAAATGTTAATTCTCAACTTATATTATTGAGTCAAGAAATTAAAACTCAAAAAGAAAAGAATGGTGGTCTTGTTTCTGAAAATCATGTTTTAAAAACTAATATTAAAATGGTTGAACTAGAAAATTCAAGTCTAAAGACCAAACTAGAAGGAATCACTGAAAACGTTTCAAATTTTAATAAAGGAAGAGAAAATTTATCTAGACTTATTGAGAATTCACAACCAGTTAACAATAAAAATGGTTTAGGATATAATAAA
Source organism: Allium fistulosum (assembly GCA_030737815.1). Lineage (NCBI taxonomy): Eukaryota > Viridiplantae > Streptophyta > Magnoliopsida > Asparagales > Amaryllidaceae > Allium > Allium fistulosum. The sequence goes on along the minus strand of CM060907.1, from coordinate 633,996,904 downwards.
ACTAATCGTAGAAATAGCACTAGATACGCTTTTATGTATAATAAAAATGTTAGTGCTACTACTAAATTTCGAGTAAAGTCAAAATCAATTTTTCATAGAAATTCAAACACTGCCATGACCAATAATGTTTATAAGTTCTCTAGAAGTACAAAATCATTGGCGGGAAATATGAATAAAAATTATCTAAGTATTTGGGTTCCTGTTAATTGGAAAAATAGAGAAAGTGCATTAATGATTATTTTGATATGGTAGTTAATAATGAAAATTATATTTATAAAGGTTCAACCACACCCAAATGGGTATGGTTTCCTAAAAATTAGGAAATTATAAGAACCTTGGTTATCGCATGCTTTAAATGTTCATTGTTTTCTGATACCATACATTATAAGTAGTAGTTATTTTGTTCTATATTGTTAACACTTATGTGGAATATAATATTTGTTATCATATAAACTCTCTTTTTCGTCGATGACAAAGAAGGAGAAAGATATTGCTCTAACACTATTTGCAGGAATAAACAATGCTAGCACAGATTAAAGGGTAAGCATAGGATGGAGTAAGTTGTTATTTTAGTTTATAAAAACATTAGTCTTTATTTCGTATGGCTTTTATTAAATAGCCACTCTATTTATATTATTTCCAAACTCTTGTTAATGGTATTTTAATGTATAATCATTTCTTTCATAATATCTATCAATGCTTCATACCTTTACTTTCTTATTCCTTTTTGTCGATGACAAAGGGGGAGAAATATTATTACTAACATTAAGAATGCAGGATATAGAGTATCAAAGATTCAGGGGAGTAAGTATTTATATTATATATATATACAGTCGAAATCTATATCTATTTATAGGTTATCATCAATCAAAAAGGGGGAGAATGTTGAGACTTGGTTTTGATTCATGACACAAAGCTATCACTACGACATACAGATTTGACGACTGCTACGACAAAAAAGAATATATACTACAAGGAGACAAGACTTCAAAATCGGTGCATCAATTTTATTAGTTTGATTTTGAGTCTTAGGTTAACTTTGTTAAAATATCTCCTCACTTACATATATAGTTAGCTTATATATTTAATCATAGTATTTATCAAATATTTTATACATATATAAGCATACAATTATTTATAAAAAGTTTTAAAGTTATAGAATATATCTATGTAAACTGCGCTTACTGCACAAATTTAACCAGCTCAGTCGACTGACCCAGATAACCAGTCGACTGACACTGTGAATTTTGTGCAGCATGCACAGATACATAGATATACGAATTTAAATTTAAATAATTACTTTGAATATTCAGTCGACTGACCCAGAGGCTCAGTTGACTGAATTTCTATAACAGCCACTTTTCGAAAAGAACGACTTTTGTGAACAATTGCGAACCTCTAACGAAAAGATTCAGACGCAACACTTCGATCGAAACTCTTCACCAACAATCGCTGCTTTCTAACCTTTATAAATACAAACTCCATTTTGATTCCAAATTACTGAATTACAACTGAATTTTATCTCTCTAATCTAACTCTTTGGATTCTATTTGCTATCATACTTTCAATTATTCTGCATTAAAGCAATACTATACCTTTCTATTCTTCATAAACTTCATATATATATATATATATATATATTTATACTCGAGGAGAAGATTATAGGAAGGGTGTACTACATGTGACAAATCTGTGTTATTAGAACACACAAAGTCAAACAATCTTTTGTATTTGTTGAATCCTGTTCTGCTGCTCAGGCGTGTGAAGTCCTCTTCGGCTGCTGAGGCGAAATCCTGTTCGGCTGCTCAGGTCCTTGTTCGGCTGCTCAAGGGTTGTATAGACCTGTTCCTCCGGGTTAAGTGAGGGTTATTGTTTTAGTGAAATTCCAGAAGGAGTCTGGGACTGGACGTGGGACAGTGCTCCGAACCAGTATAAAAATCTCTAGTGTCATTTTTACTATACTACTTTTATATTCCGCACTATTTACCATATAGCTATCATCACTACACTCTGTATTATCGTATATCCATATTACACGATCCATGGCACACTTTCATTTGGTATCAGAGCAAGGTCATCATATAACCGTAACACAGTTATCTGATAATCTAATAATATGGACACTAACACTAGCACTAGCACTAGCATTAACACTAGCTTCATTGAAGGACAATCCACTACACGTCCACCACTATTTAATGGCATGAATTATAACTATTGGGCCACACGAATGAGAATATATATGCAAGCAAATTGTTTTGATACATGGAATATTACTCAGAAAGAATACACTATTCCTACTAAGGAGTATTCTACTTGGTCAAATACACAGAAATTAGATGCCACAGCTAATGCAAAATCCATGAATATGTTGTTTTGTGCCTTAGATAAAAATAAGTTTAACCGTGTTAGCATGTGTAACACTGCATATGAAATATGGCGTACACTCAAGGTTACACACGAAGGAACCAACAAGGTAAAACAAAGCAAAATATCCATGCTCAAAAGTCAGTTTCAAAACTTTAGAATGAAAGAAAATGAATCTATAAATGATATGTAATCAAGATTTCAGGATATCTACCATTCATTAGTAGGACTAGGAGAAAAATATTCAGACTTTGATATTGCATCCAAAATTCTTAACTCTTTAACGGATGAATGGGAAAGAAAAGGTCTCGCAATTGAAGAAGCGAACGATATTTCCCAAATAACTCCGGAAGAGTTAAGAGGAAATCTAATGTCCTATGAAGTGAATTTGCAGGCTAAACGAATTCAAGCTCAAGACAAAAAAGAATATAGCATTCCATGCAGAACAAGAAGAATCAGATTCAGACAAAGACGACCTAGCCTTTATTGCCAAAAAATTCAAGAATTTCTTAAAATATAGAAAAGGAAACAGAAATAATGGCAAGAGAAGTTCAAACAGCAATAAACCACCATCTTCATCAGTGTTGGAGTGCTTTAACTGTCACAAAAATGGGCATATACAGAAGGATTGTCCGGATCAAAAGAAAGAATATCGAAATAAAAGGAAGGACAAATTCAAAAGAAAAGCCTTTTCAGTCACATGGGATGATTCAGATTCCTCCTCTTCTTCTGGAAGTGAAAGTGATAGCGATAATGAACAAGCCAATGTATGCATTATGGCCAAAGATAATGAGGATAGTGATTTTACATTTGATGATATGATAGAAATAAACTCAGAATAATTAAATACTTTAAAAAATCTCAAAAGAAAATATAAAGAGGCTGTAGAAAATCAAAACAAGGCAGAATTCGAAAGAGATATGCTTAAAGAAGAGAAGAAATTATTGGAAGAAGAACTTGAGAAAACTCAAGAATCACTTTCAAATGTTAATTCTCAACTTATATTATTGAGTCAAGAAATTAAAACTCAAAAAGAAAAGAATGATGGTCTTGATTCTGAAAATCATGTTTTAAAAACTAATATTAAAATGGTTGAACTAGAAATTTCAAGTCTAAAGACCAAACTAGAAGGAATCACTAAAAACGTTTCAAATTTTAATAAAGGAAGATAAAATTTATCTAGACTTATTGAGAATTCACAACCTGTTACAAATAAAAATGGTTTAGGATATAATAAAACTAATCGTAGAAATAGCACTAGATACGCTTTTATGTATAATAAAAATGTTAGTGCTACTACTAAATTTCGAGTAAAGTCAAAATCAAATTTTCATAGAAATTCAAACACTTCCATGACCAATAATGTTTATAAGTTCTCTAGAAGTACAAAATCATTGACGGGAAATATGAATAAAAATTATCTAAGTATTTGGGTTCCTGTTAATTGGAAAAATAGAGAAAAATGCATTAATGATTATTTTGATATGGTAGTTAATAATGAAAATTATAGTTATAAAGGTTCAACCACACCCAAATGGGTATGGTTTCCTAAAAATTAGGAAATTATAAGAACCTTGGTTATCGCATGCTTTAAATGTTCATTGTTTTCTGATACCTTACATTATAAGTAGTAGTTATTTTGTTCTATATTGTTAACACTTATGTGGAATATAATATTTGTTATCATATAAACTCTCCTTTTCGTCGATGACAAAGGGGGAGAAAGATATTGCTCTAACACTATTTGCAGGAATAAACAATGCTAGCACAGATTAAGGGGTAAGCATAGGATGGAGTAAGTTGTTATTTTATTTTATAAAAACATTAGTCTTTATTTCGTATGGCTTTTATTAAATAGCCACTCTATTCATATTATTTCCAGACTCTTGTTAATGGTATTTTAATGTATAATCGTTTCTTTCATAATATCTATCAATGCTTCATACCTTTACTTTCTTATTCCTTTTTGTCGATGACAAAGGGGGAGAAATATTATTACTAACATTAAGAATGCAGGATATAGAGTATCAAAGATTCAGGGGGAGTAAGTATTTATATTATATATATATAGTCGAAATCTATATCTATTTACAGGTTGTCATCAATCAAAAAGGGGGAGAATATTGAGACTTGGTTTTGATCCATGACACAAAGCTATCACTACGACATACAAATTTGACGACTTCTACGACAAAAAGAGAATATATACTACAAGGAGACAAGACTTCAAAATCGGTGCATCAATATTATTAGTTTGATTTTGAGTCTTAGGTTAACTTTGTTAAAATATCTCCTCGCTTACATATATAATTAGCTTATATATTTAATCATCGTATTTATCAAATATTGTATACATATATAAGCATACAATTAGTTATAAAAAGTTTTAAAGTTATAGAAATTAATATATCTATGTAAACTGTGCTTACTGCACAAATTTAACCAGGTCAGTCGACTAACCCAGATAACCAGTCGACTGACACTTGGAATTTTGTGCAGCATGCACAGATACATAGATATACGAATTTAAATTTAAATAATTACTTTGAATATTCAGTCGACTGACCCAGAGGCTCAGTTGACTGAATTTCTATAACAACAACTTTTCGAAAAGACACGACTTTTGTGAACAATTGTGAACCTCTAACGAAAAGATTCGGACGCAACACTTCGATCGAAACTCTTCACCAACAGTCGCTGCTTTCTAACCTTTATAAATACAAACTCCATTTTGATTCCCAATTACTGAATTACAACTGAATTTTCTTATCTCTCTAATCTAACTCTCTGGAATCTATTTGCTATCATACTTTCAATTGTTCTGCATTAAAGCAATACTATACCTTTCTATTCTTCATAAACTTCAAATATATATATATATATATATATATATATATATATATATATTTATACTTGAGGACAAGATTATTGGAAGGGTGTACTACAAGTGACAAATCCGTGTTATTAGAACACACAAAGTCAAAACAATCTTTTGTATTTGTTGAAGTCATGTTCTGCTGCTCAGGCGTGTGAAGTCCTCTTCGGCTGCTGAGGCAAAATCATGTTCCACCGCTCAGGTCCTTGTTCGGCTGCTCAAGGGTTGTATAGACCTGTTCCTCCGGGTTAAGTGAGGGTTATTGTTTTAGTGAAATTCCAGAAGGAGTCTGGGACTGGACGTGAGATGGTGCTCCGAACCAGTATAAAAATCTCTGGTGTCATTTTTACTATACTGCTTTTATATTCCACACTATTTACCGTATAGCTATCATCACTACACTCTGTATTATCATATATCCATATTACACGATCCATAACACACTTTCAGAAAATACATTTCGGAATAAAAATCATATATTATATTCCAATATTAAGTATCAATTAGTAATACAATTCTTGTTTTCAATGTTTCTCTATGAAGCAGAAGTGACTATTCATTCTCTTCATTCCAACTTTACCTCAAATTACATTTATTCTTATACATTCGTTTTTCTTATGGTCAAACTATTCAAAAGAAACCTTACTACAATATCATAACAAACCTTTTACAAAAGCTCATTCGATTATTCTTAACATTTAAGACATCAAATATGTTGCACTTTATGTAAACCGATCAAGATGATATTTCAATGATCGAGATCTTAGATGTATCTCATAGTTTATGGTCTTGTGTTACATTAACACAATATGATCCTTTTGAAATCATTCAAGTTGAATACATGATCCTATAATACTTTTATTGGCTTACTTCGAATGAACTAATTTCATCGAAATATTATACCCCACAAAGTATGACTGTTCACCATAAAACATTTATATGTGAAAGTACATGGATCAAATGTCTATAGTCTTGAATTGCATTTAGAGTTCAAAAACTCATAAAATGCAATACACAGTCTAAACCAAATAAACATATAAGTGACCAACTTACGAATGTATTAAGTAGTTGAAATTAGGCACTTGCATGGGTATAGAAACATAATATGACATGCAATTAGAATTATTAGTAAGTATATATTATATTTCTATTTGTCAACTTTCAATTCAGTTTGTTTATATATGTTAATTGACAAACATTTTATCAATCATATTAAATGCACAAATTTATCATTGTAGATAATTATAACATTATATAGCATATGTTCTTACAATATTAAAAAGGTTAAATGTTACCATTTCATTTTTCTAATAAGGCTCCCACTAGTCTTTTATGTTTCTCCAAACCCTAAGAGGAAACATAGATGTCTTACAACTTCACTAGTGGGTATTAGGACACGTTTGTTTTATTGTTCTGACCTTGAGTTTGCTCAACAAATCATAGCCCCACAGACGATGGATAACTCCTTATCGGTTGTATCACATACAACTCCTAACCCATTTTTCCTTGTTCAAATCTCATTTCGACCTTGAGTTTGCTCAATAAATCGAAAGTGATTATTCACTTATACCTACCATATCATGATGGCATAAGTATAGTATATGTACCTTGAGTTTGCTCAACAAATACATATAGTTATCTTAGCTCATCTTTTCAATATATTAATAATACTACGCATAACATCCCTAGCTTGAGTTTACTCAACAACTAAGGAGTATGTAAGTAATTTATCAATATACATATGGTAGAGGACAACATTATATTAAAGATTCATAATCTTCAATATATATTGAGTGATATCGACTTATAGAATAATATATTTCTTATGAAATACCCCAGCGATTCAAGTGTCTGACACATCAGAAATCACGGTATACGTACATTTACATATGTATTTATTTCTCAAGTCTATTTGGGTTTCTTTAATGTTCCACGTTTAGTTTATACACATATAATATAAGTTTTATTGTTATATAACTTTTATATTTCATATTACTTATATGATAGTCTTATGTATAATATATCATTAATTAAATCTTATCTAATTAATTTTAATCAATTAACTCTTTAGTTAATTTTAAATTAGTATTCCAATATAACTTTTATATTGGACATATCTACTATAACATTTATAGTGTATACTATAACCTTTATAGTGTAACACACATATATCATATATATGTGTATTTTATTTAGCTAATTAACCTTTAATTAATTTATTCAATTAAACAATTTTTATTAAAATTTATTAATTTCAAAATTTATCTTGTATACATACATGTATACTTATGTTATCGTAAACATTTTAAAATAACATAACATATATCAACATATATAATACATGCATATATGCATTAATTAATTAACATATTTAATTAATTTATTTTATTAATCTTATTAATAAATTTAAAATTTGAAATTATTATATAAATATTTTTAAACATTTTGAAAATATCATTATCCTTTCAAACATTTTGAAAACTTATGTAGTATTATAATTTTTATAATAAACATGTTTTATTTTAAATTTAACTATTAAATTTAAAATCTTTAACATTAGTTTTCAAAACGATTTTGAAAATTAGCCCAAGGCCCAAATTAAATTGGGCCTTTTCTATTAGGAACAACATTTGGGCTCACTTCACCTTTCGGGCCAGGCCGATAACCAGGTAGGATTGGGTACTTGATTACCCAATTCCAATCCTAGACATTACCTTTCTAGACAACGTACTAAGTGGGCAAGCCTAATTAGTTAGCCTTAATATGACTAATTTAGACCGCATAAGCTAATGGGCTCCGATACCATTGTTGGAACTGGACCATCCCGCAGCGGAAGTTATGGATGAATTTCAAAAAAAATTACCCAATTGGATCTTTATTGTGCCTATGAACTCTAACTGAATTAGAACATTTTTAAATTTCATTTAAATAAAATCATTTATTTTATTTAAATTCAAATATCTTAAGATATGAAATTAATTTTATTTGATTTTGTTTATACATAAATGTATCATATACATATATGTGTGAGTGCATGTGTAACATAATAATCCGTGAAAGGTACAATATGCCCATATGTAGATGTTGGTATTTACATCGCAACGGACATATTAGCTCATTTTGTATGTCATGTATGTTGTCCAAATATGTGCATGTATATGTGTTACAAATATATATATGTATGTATGTATAAATATATTATATATAATATATGAACATAAAGCATTTATATATAGGTAAATATATGTACATATATAGAAAGAGAGAGAAATTATTTATAATTAAAAATTAACTTAGTTTTGCAAACATAATAATTTTAGTATCTTAATTAGTATATATTATGAATAAAATAATGTTTTCATCCATAAATTATTAACATAAAATAATATATTGATGAAAATTCAAATTTTACAATTTTCAAAAATCTAGAATCATAAAATAGAGCTTAAAAAAACCTGGAGATTTTTGAAAGTTGAAATATTATTTTTAAAAACAAATACATTGATTTCGGCAATAATGATTTAATATAAAATAATATATTTTTAAAAATTCAAAATTTAAAATTTCAGAAATTCTAGGACCATGAATGAAAGGTTATGAAAAATTTTGAATAATTTTTCAATTAAATTATTATTTTTAATAAATTATAAACAGTTTTTTCGAAATAATATTAATTATTTAAAATAATAAACTTTATTGAAAAAATCCTAAATTTTTATATACGTTTCTGGAATGATATCATATTTTGAAAAAATATAAAATTAAATTTTTAATGTAATAATTATTTTATATATAATAAATAATTCAAATTCAATAAATGTTAATTTAAAATTAGGGGCATTTCACTAGAAGGACAAACTTTGCAGTCCAATTAGTTTCTCGGACACACATCCACATAAATTAATTTCAAAGCCAAAGTCAGCAGAATAATTACTTTTTAGGCAAAGTCAGCAGTCCAATTACTTTCAAGGACATAATTTCATACGTTTTTAGGCCTTAGAAACTAATTATTTGCATTTTGTCCTTAAAAGTAATTATTTCAGTTGTATGTCCTAGAAACAATTGCGCTTGCTAAAGAGGCCTTTATGGCTAATTTCCACTTAAAAATATGAATATATGTATGATAATTAATTTTTGAATTTTTAAATTCATATTATACATAAATAAGTGTACTAAAATTTTTAAATCGTATATAAATATCTTAAATATGCATATATGCTATTATGAGAGAGAAATATACACTAATATATATATATATATATGAATTTATTAATAAATATATATAAAATAATTATTAATGAAAAAATTGATTTTTTACAGTAAACAACATTTCTCTATACATAAATCAAATAGTATAATAAACAAATTATGCACATAACCAAACTAATTTGTGACAACTACATCTACTTACAAAATCTCACCTAACTAAACATATAGTAGCAATATATTTAAACAGATATGAAATTGCTCATTATAGGATCATAGAATATAATTTAATTACTGTAATATGAATTAAAATTACCAATTTAATGATGCCTTTGAATCCACGTTGAAGCAATGACTTCCCTTCCTTTTACTGTTCTTAATTCGTCAAATTGCAAGTCTGGAATCACCGACCTCTAACTATCGCATAATATTACTTTAATTTGAAACATATTTGAGAATTTTGGAGTGGATTAAGAGCTATGTTTTAACCAGCAATGTAGAAGGTAATGGCGGCCAAAAGGTTCATTCTTATATATATATATATATATATATATATATATATGGTTGTATTAGAGAGAAACGAGGAAAACCTTTTCACCCATTCTCACTTGATCTCAACCCATTATCTCCAAGCCAATTCCCTATGTTTTAGCCACCCCTAGACCTTCCCAAAACCGAAATTTTGCAGCTTTAATGATAGGCCTTAAACCCATTTAAGCCCAAGCCAAAATACTATGTAATTAAATCTAATTTAATAGCTTGTCGATATTGTATATTGATCGATATATTTATAACTGTTATAAATATATATAACATTATTTATTTCTCAAATCATATTCAAATTTTATAATTAATATTTCATAAATATTAATTAATTTAATTACTTTATAACAATTATAAATTAATTAAATCGTTCGTCCTTAAGGGAATTCATCATTTCGGCTGTGTAACTCTTGGGTGTAAATTTGGTCAAGGATTAACATCGAACTATTTTAATGTTAACATTCACACGTCACTTAGCAGGTGGTGTGACATTATGGCCAAATTTATCGTTTACTCATTTTCGGTAAAATCCAATTTTAGTTTAATAAGCATTACCCGGTTGTGACATTTGTTTACACCAATTCTCTTCGTCAAAACTATATCGCTTTGGACTTACGGAATTTGGTAATGGTCAAAATTCCAACCTCATCCACATTCAACTTTATAGTTCAAATACAAAGTCCTTGGTTCAATAATAACAATTATCATTAACCGAAATGCTCTGGCCAGAGACTTTGACTTTGAGTTGACTGTGATACTAACCGCATATAACTCAGGAGACAAATCCTCTCTTAAATAGTGCTTCACTTCCAATCCACTCGACCCAACTACAGTCCCTTGATGGACGCCATGCCATGATTTGGCTATAATCAAAGCGGAGCTTTCATATTGAAGATCCATAGTATTCTCAAGTCGAGAGAACTGTGTAAATCAGTCACATCGACATTTTCTGTTTTACCTTAGTTATATTAACCAACAGAAAACTATCGAGTGAGTCGTTCAATATTTATCCAATAACTATTAGTACGTAACCCCTAGGTACCCCCAGTAGTCATGAGTAATACACGGCCCAACATTTGGATAGCGTTACGTACTCCAGTCTCAACGGATACATCGATATCCAGTCTCGATGCATCTTGACTAGGAACATTTAAAATGGTATATTTGTTTCATTGTGATAAATTACTCACGTTTACAACACTTTGTAACTACTATCACAAAATATATCATTTATGGATTTTTCTATAAAATATACTTTTAATTAAGTTAATTAATATAATCACATTATATCAAGTATATAATTGGAAAAAAATACCTTTTATTTCGAACAAGATTGGTCAACGAGTTAGATATATGTAACAAATTACATAATTGCCCCTAGGGCATACCCCTAACTCTATCAGACTGGCCTCCCATTAGTTCCTTTATCTCCAAGCCAACAATATCCACTCATGGGCCCAGTTATGCGCTAACTTCAAAACTTTCATCTTTGTATCCAAGAACTGGGTCATGATGGCGAAAGAGCTAGGCAACATTAGGCTGGGCCTGACCAAGTCCCTCTACTCATATATAAACCACTTTAATAAACAATTAACCCATGCTAGGGGAGCATACAAGAATAGCTTTATGGTCTCCCTATATTCAGGGTGAGGTACAGGTCCTGGATGTGCAATGAATTGTAGGAACAATCCACTTTGTCCTTAACTGAATTCCTCTAAAGGCAGAATGGCATCATGTGTGTGGACGATGCCGACATAACTGACAACAATGATTAGTGCAAGTGAAACAACAAAGCTAACTCAAGGTAATAAAACAACCGCCAAAAGAATGGCTAAAAAGAAAACAACAGAAAGTACACAAAAGACTGCTCATGCTTCAAGCCCATGCCGTGATAATGTCCATTGATTTCTCAGGCCCTAACAAGGCTTGCCTGAAAGACAGTTTCCCCTTGCCTCACATTGATTAACTAGTGGATGCAACCGGTGGGCATGAGCTCCTCTCATTCGTTGACGTCTATTTTGGGTACAACTAGATTGCAATGCAAGGCTCGAACCTAGAGCACACTTCTTTCATCACCAATGTAGGACTTTACTGCTACAAGGTCATGCATTTTGGGCTCCATAATGCAGGCTCCATTTACCAGCGGCTGGTTAACAAAATATTATCTTGGAAAATCGGTCGATCGATGGAGATTTATATGGACAACATGTTAGTGAAGTATGAAAAGGTCGAGGGCATTTTGAGAACCTAGATGTGACTTTCGATATCCATCGCAAGTGCAAGATAAAGCTAAATCACAAGAAGTGCTTGTTCGTTGTTTGAATAGGACAAATCCTTAGGTACGTCGTAAGCACAAAAGGAATTAAAGCCAATCCCATAAGATTCTGACAATCCAGGATATTTAGGTCCCCTACATAATTAAACAAGTGTAGAGCCTAAATGAGATGGTTGTAGTGCTTAGCTGCTTTATATCTAAAGCAACTGATAGGTATGTAATCTTCATCGACCTTGTCAAGAAAGGGAAGTCATTCGTTTGGAGTGATGAGTGCACCAAGGCATTCGAAGACTTGAAGCGACATCTAGCAATACTCCCATAGTTTCCAAGCCCACGGACGGGAAGGATCTATACTTTTACTATGTTGTTACTCACCATGCGATCAGTGTTGTACCAGTCTCGGATGAAGAGAAAATTCGATGGCTCGTATATTATGTTAGCAAGAGGGTATCTGGCTTGAAAATGAGTTACACCAAGTTGGAGGAGCCGGCTTTCTGCCCCCTAAAGGCGTTCCAACAAATTTAGCCATACTTCCGAGCTCATTCGATCAAGATACCTACCAACTAGATACTAAAGCGCTGAGGCGGCCCTATACAGTGGGCGGTTCTTGAAAGAGCCAATAGAACTTGACAAACATCACATAAATTTTCATCCTTGAATTTCCATCAAGGGCCAAGCTATAGCCGACTTCATGGAAGTGTTCTCAAGCCCAGACAGTGATGAAGAAGAAATGACCCCGGTCTGCAAGTATGGAAAATATATGTAGGCGGTGCATCTAATGATGGGGGTTGGAGCTGGCATGGCCTTGGTCACTCCTAAAAGCAAAGAACTCTACTTCGACGCTCACCTTAGCATTAAGGCCATAAAAGTAAAAGCAGAATATAAAGCCTTTCTGGTCGGCCTTAGAATCTTTTTGTGTTTCCAGTGACTCATCGTTGGTTGTCAATCAGATCGGTGAGTGATTTCAAGTTAAGGGCAAGACATTGGCCTAATATAATGTGGAAGCCAAGAAACTCATCTGCACATTCTTATATTTCAAACTAGAGCATATACCATGTGAAAAGAATGCCAAAGTCGACCCATACGTCAAAGCGATGAGCGAATTGGAAGAATGCTTCCCTTAGATTCCACTAGAGGTTTGAAGCACCCCTTATTTCAAGTCAAGGGAAACCGCAAGGAAACTGATGAAGTCCAAACTGATAGTTGGATGGCCCTATTGCTCAAATATTTCATGGGCAGTGAATTACCTATAGAAAGGGTGGAGGCCCGAAAAGTTCTTTATTTAGCAACACATTACATGATAATGAATGGAAATCCGTCATGACGGGAGTACTCCACGCCCTTTCAGTGGTGCACAATAAATGAAGAAGCTGGCTAAGTACAGGAAGAACCGTAAGCTTCTACGGGGATCATGTTGGGGGGCAAAGCCTGGCGAATAAAGCTGCCCACAAAGGCTACTATTGTTGGACAAGGACCAAAGATGCAATTGACTATATCAAGAAGTGGGACCACTGCCAGTAGTGTGCCAATATCACTTGAGTCTCTCCAAATCTTCTAATCAACATGACTTCCCCTTGGCTGTTGGACATTTAGGGGATTGACCTGGTCAAAAATCTCCTTAATGCTAAAGGAGGATACAATCATGCAATTGTCACCATCGACTACTTAACCAAGTGGGTTGAGACGGAGCCCCTTACATGGGTCGCCACACCTAAAATTCTAAACTTTGTAATCAAGGATATTATCTATTGCCTTGAACTTCCAATAAAGATCATTATAGACAAAGACATGCAGTTCAAAAGCGGGTTATTTCAATGTTTTTATAAAAGTAATGGGTTCGAGATGTGCTTATCTTCAATCCCCCATCCATAAGAAAATAGGTAGGTTGAGGCCGTAAACAAAACCATAAGGTCAAGAATAAAGAAGTGCATTTAAAGAAAAAATAAAATTGAGCCAAAGTCCTCTCGATGGCACTCTGGCTATATAGAACCTTGAGCTGAACCTATATTGTCACTCCACGTTCTCCTTAGCACATGGGTATAAAGCCACACTGTCTGTCGAAGCCGACATCCCAACCCCTCGATGCCTAATTCACAACCTTGAAAAAAATAAAGAATTAATCAGAATTAGGCTTGATGCTTTAGAAGAAAGAAGAGTGGAGGCAGAACTCTGCACCAAGGCATACATGAGAAAGATAGCCAAATACTACAATTCAAGAGTGAAGATCCGCAAATTCATTATCGATGTTCTAGTTCTGCATCAGGTCTTTGCTACTATAGAAAACCCGACTAATGGAGATTGGGACCAAACAGGGAAGGTCCGTATGTTATCAATGTTGTGCTAGCCAATGGAGCATACCGCCTGTTACACTCAGACCACACCCCCAAGTCATGCGTTTGGAAACCAGAGCACCTTCGAGCATACTATATATGATGTTTTGTAAGCCAAAATATAAGGCAAAGGACTCTGTAATAGTCTATATTTATATGAAAGAAATACATATGATTCCCAGGCATTCATCGCATAATATCAATAACAGAAACAAAGGCTCCAATAAGGACGAGCCACACAATGCACTCTTCTTGGTTAGGGAACGCCATCAACCAAAGGTGTCTAACTAGAACTATTCACACAACACTGTATTCCTTCTTAAGGAGTGCCACCAACAAACGCTATCCAACAAGGACGAGCCAAACAATTCTCTCTTCCTGGTTAGAGAAATATGCCAATTAAGGCTATCCAATAGGGTTGAGCTAATCACCACCACTTACCTTGATAGGGATGCTAAAATAGCCCTGTTGAAATGACCCTCCTATATCTACTCTAATTCCATAAGGATTTTTTTTTTAAGGTAAAGAGGATATATATATAGATAGATATATCATCCATTGCAATTTATAATTCTCAGGGTCAATATCTTTCTCCAATAAACCAAATATCCAGGATCACAATAATCAACCAATATAAATATATCAGTACATTCACAAAGATAAGCACATACATGTGAGGATGTATATGCCTCTCTTGTTTGAATCAGAGTTCTGGAAAACAAGAGGATATTGGATTGCTGATTTTTTTTTTGACCAAACAATCCACTGGAAACATATACTTTAGTCTGTTTATCCTAACTAAGAAGTGATCAAGTAATAATCAGTGGAAAGCAAGCTTTTAATATAGATGTTTATGTTAAAGTCTGAATAGTATCAAACTCAGGTTAAAAGAAAGCGGGTCATAAGAGAACACAAGCAACATCTAGGCGTAATGGAAACGCGCCTAACTTATACACGAGAGGTCACGAGTTCGAGTACTATGCTGGTTGGTTCAAACACAATTTTTGTTTTTTTTTCCTTTTCATTTTTCTCCTGTACAGTTTGGAACCTGTTATCTACCTATATCTGCACATATATACTTTATTTTTGCCTATATTCTATCATACAAAACAATAATTCTTGCTTTATTATTTTTGAAACCCATTCCTACAACCTGGAAGGCTTCATGATTGATGTAAATTAAGGGTTTGTTGCTTGGGTTTTGTAAATGATAGAAGTGTTTATCATTATCCAGGTTTGAATTTCTTCTCACAAAATCTGTCTGGAATTAAGAATGCATTTGGTTAGAATCTGATTGAAATTCAGATTCTTATCACAAATACAAAGGAAAAGGTGTGGTAATATTTGCACTAAACATGTTTATGTGCATATATATCTGCAACTATTTGGATCTGGCTTACACTTCCCTTATTATAAATCCTTTCTTTAAAAATAGGACATGAGACATTTGTATGAAACAAGTTTAATTATGGGAACCTTGCAGCCATATAAAACATTCAACCTATGCCTATTTTCTTTTGTATACATATGCCATGGTAGAAAATAAAACCATTAAATTTTCTGAGAATCAACTATCCAGATTTTACAAAACTTAAATCCTTTCCAAAGACTCAAGATTGACTAATACATTTATAAAATGTAATCATTCGATTTTAACATGGTGTTCTTGCTAAATCCACTTACAAGATTTGATTAATTTTTTTTTAAAACATAACAGATATTTAACTTGGTTCATAGATTCCAGATACAAGTCAATCTCTTAATAAAATACCTAACAAAATATCCATCCAATATTCAACACTTAATACAAGTAGCAATTTAAATTGTCAATACATGCAGATTTCAACATTTAGGCTCTTATCTAACTAAGTTTAGCATGCTATATCTTCTTCTCAAAGCCTTGCTCCTACTCCTACTTAGTTGCTGCAATCCCTGAAAAAGCATTTGAAACTGCCTCATTTTAAATGAGACACCCCAGATGCCATTAGCACACTAGGGTCAGACACATGTCTGGTATGAGAAAGCTCACAAAAATAATTAGTTAATTAGGTTAAAGTCAAGTTAAGTACATATACAGAAAGTTCGGCCCTTTGGAATCAGGCAAATACTTGTGTGCATGCTCTGTGTCATTGTGCATGTGCACACTTTAATTTTTTTTCCAGAGACTTCATATATAAATATGGCACATACATTCAAGCATACAATTCAATCATAGTCAAACAATCATTCATACCAAACAGGAAAATAACCAATATGAGTTAAATCATTTATTCAATTCTCATATTTCAAATCTGGGAAAAACTCTAATTTTCTCATCATCTCAAGTATTATTCCCTGGGTATATTTATCTATCCTTGGTCTCATCTGAAATATTTATGAATCAATGGACACACTGTAATGAACTAATTCACTCCATTACACAAAGATCTCAGGACTTAAACAAGCCATGTGTCAACTTGTGTTACTCAAGCACACAAGTCATTCCTGCAGTGTTCTTGACCCCAATTTCCTAATCAGGTTTAAGTTAATAATAACTCTTTTGATTTTTCATGACAAAACCATTCAGTGAATCATTTCATTAGCTAAAAACATCCATAACATGGCATCTCATATTATCCATGACCATACAGAGGCAAACAAGCAAACAACCATTGGTGATTATAAAATAAGGTTCTATATATATATATATATTCATCCTGGTATTTAAAAGGAGTTTAGGCAACTAACATTGGCTTATGGTTTCTGGGAGAGTTTTTCTTTTGTAAACATTTGTGCTTGAGTTAAACTCAGGATGACCTGGTTTCACTGAATCACAAAATTTTGTTTGCTATGCATTTTATTGAATCAGGAGCATCAGCACATAGGCAACCCTATTGCACCCCTAATTCCTTTCTATTTCAAGCCTCAGCACTTATACATGAGTATATTGCAGCTCAACATTATTTACATCTTTCTGGGTTGAGCCAAAACCAATACTACTTGCCTATTCTCAACATTTTATTTTCTGGGTATTTGTTTATATCCCTAAACATTAACATATCAGAGATCTGAGTGTATAAAACAGATATGTATACTAACAACACATAAAACTTTATTATAATAAAACAAGTGATCAACCAAAGAGAATCCAAACATTTTCAGATTTAAATTCACAGATAAGCATTCATATATGAAAATACTCTTTTAAGAAAAATACTTATAACTGGCTGCCTACATTAGGACTTATTGCCTTAGATTTTTGAGTGAGTTTTCTCACCTAGCTCTCTTCTTTGTTTCCTTAATTAATTGATGAGCTTCTGCCCTTAGCCTCAAGCTCTCTTCCTTCCCTTGTCTTATGATTTCTATGGTGTTGTTTTTTTTTTCAAAATTCTTTTCTGAGGAGGAGAGGAGGCTGCTGCATATACATGTATATATATACAGGGTCTCTCTTAGGGTTTTGGGTATTGGCTAAGGCCATTTTTACCCACCAGAAAAATCATGTTATCTGTATTTTAAACCCAAAGTTTTACCCTTCTCGGCTTAATTTGGGTGAAGAGAAAAGTGGTTACACATTTTTTTCAGAAATTTGCTTTTCAGAAAATACTTTTCCCCTTGTCTACAATCATGCTAAAAATGTGACTTGATTTTGTTATTTATTAAATACTCTTTTCTAATTCTGCCTATACCAAGCACTTCCCTGTTTTATCTTATTTTTTCCTATTTTTAGCTTTCATGCAAATGGTATGTACTTCCTTCATTTATTTATAAGAGGATTATTCCTTTTTATATCTTCATTCTTTTTATTTCTGCTTATATTAAAATATGTCTGTATATTTTATTTCACTAGTTTAAACTCTAGTATTTTATTAACACATATATATTTATATAAGTCTTACTGAAATAATTAGTACACCCACCTATATATTCATACATCATTCTATACTGACACACACATGCACATGTACACTCAAAAATATTCAGTAGCATTCATATATACATTTACTCATGCATACTACTTTTAAGAATTTAATCTACATATATATATATATAAATATATATATATATTTCCATACACATCAATATGTATGTATTCTTGGAGTTCAGGGTTTTAGCTTATATTCATGTGCATTTCCTGTGCACACATGTACACACACTGATACACTATCAAGCTATATCAATTCCTCCTTCAAAATTTATTTAAAAATTATTTTAAATTTATTTATATTTTCCAGAATAAATTCCTAAAATCTTGGGTCATTACATACACCCCTCCTTTTAGAAATTGTGTCCCACAATTTTCCTAAGCTTAAAATAAATTTTAAACTTAATTCAGAGAACAAGTATATTCTCTACCAAATAGATTCTTAGTTCTATACTAACTAAAAATATATTCATCCAAAATAAATAAAACAATCAAAAATCAGAATTACCTTAATCTGAAAATAGCTTAGGATAATTCATCCTAACTTTGTCTTCTAATTCCCATGTGCAATCACTAGGATCAAGACTCCACTGTACCTTCACAAGTTTCAGAGATTTATTCCTCAACTTCTTCACATCTTTTGCCAAAATTCCCACTGGATCCTTTTCATAAATCAAATTAGGATTTATCTGCACTTGGGTTGGGGTTTCAAGAATTTCTGCCTTGTCATGGACCCATCTTCTCAATTGTGATACATGAAAAACATCATGTATACCTTGCATGTTTTCTGGTAATTCCAACTTATATGCCAAGGGACCAATTCTCTCCAGAATTTTGTATGGTCCAATATATCTTGGGGTTAATTTGCCTTGTTTTCCAAACCTCAGCACATTTTTCATGGGTGAGATTTTGATGAAAACAAAATTTCCCACCTCATATTCTACCTGCCTCCTTCTCATGTCTGCAAATTTCTTTTGCCTATCTTGAGCTGCTGTCATTCTTCTTCTTACCAACTCAATTTTCTCCTTGGTTTCTTGTATGTACTCAGGTCCTAAAATAGACCTTTCTCCTGCTTCTACCCAGCAAACAGGTGACAAACAGGGTTTACCATATAAGGCTTCAAATGGAGCCATTCCTATGGTGCTTTGGTAGCTGTTGTTGTATGTAAATTCAACTAGATGAAGATAATCTTCCCAGTTGCCCCCAAAATCCAGTATACATGCCCTCAACATGTCCTCCAAAACTTTGTTTACCACCTCAGTCTGCCCATCTGATTGAGGATGGTAGGCAGTACTTAAACATAGTTCACTTCCCATTGCTTCTTGAAAGCTTCTCCAGAATTTTGAAGTGAAGATGGTATCCCTATCACTCACAATGGTTTTGGGAATGCCATGTAACTTTACCACTTCTTTTATAAAAATTTGAGCTAGTTTTGGTGCTGTTCTTTCTGACTTGACTGGGATGAAGTGTGCTACCTTGGTTAGCCTATCAACTATCACCCATATACTTGTATTACCTTTCTTAGATCTAGGCAGTCCATCTATGAAGTCCATAGATATGTCTTCCCACTTCCACTGTGGTACACTAAGAGGTTGCATCAACCCTGATGGTCTTTGAGTTTCAGCCTTGACTTGTTGGCAAGTCATACATTTGGCAATGTACTTAGCTATATCAGATTTCATCCCCTTCCACCAGAAGTCTCTTTTCAAATTTTGATACATTTTTGTGTTACCTGGGTGTATGGAGTACTTACTTCTGTGATATTCATTCAATATCTCCTTCTTCAATTCTATGTCCTCTGGTACACACATCCTATTCTGGTATCTCATATAACCATCTTTATCAATGTGGTGATTCATTACTTCCTCCCCTCTTGAGAGGAGCATTCTCTTCTCTAATAAGTGAGCATCTTGTTCTTGCATTTTTCCTACCTTCAGAATTAAATCTGGTTGAAGTGTCATTAAGCTTAACTTCCCTTTATCTTCTTGTGCACCATGCATCTGCTCATTAATGTGCACACAACCATTCTCCCCAATCTCTAACTCAGTTAGCAAAAATAAATTTTTAAATTCTTCTATCATCATCATAGCCAATTTAGCATGCTGTCTACTTAGAGCATCTGCAACTTTGTTTGCTTTACCTGGTGTATAAAGTATGTCAAAGTCATAGGCAGCTAAGAACTCCACCCATCTATGTTGCCTCATGTTCAAATCTTTTTGTGAAAACAAATATTTTAGAGACTTGTGGTCAGTGTAAAGTTCAAACTTAGTGCCTAACAAATAATGTCTCCAAAGTTTTAAAGCATATATCACAGCTGCTAATTCGAGATCATGTGTGGCATACCTTACTTCATGGGGTTTAAGTTGTCTGGATGCATATGCAATGACTTGGCCTTGTTGCATCAACACTGCACCCAAGCCAAATCCACTAGCATCAGTGTATACCACTAATTCTTCATTTCCATGTGGTACCTTTAGAATTGGAGCATTCACCAATGCCTCCTTCAACTGTTCAAAAGAATTTTCACATTTTTCTGACCAAACAAAAGCTTGGTTCTTCCTGGTTAGGTTAGTGAGTGGTGTAGAAATTTTTGAAAAATCTTTTATAAACCTCCTATAATACCCTGCCATCCCCATAAATGACCTCACTTCACTCACAGTGCTTGGCCTCTTCCATGCTTGAATAGCCACTACTTTATTGGGGTTCACAGAAATTTCTTTGGCAGATATAACATGGCCAAGAAAATGTACTTCCTCTTTCCAAAACACACATTTTGAAAATTTTGCCTTTAAATCTTTTTCCCTTAATCTAGACAAAACCAGGTGCAAATGATGCTTATGTTCTTCCACTGTCTTGGAATAAATCAAAATGTCATCTATAAAAATAAGCACAAACTTGTCTAAACAATCTCTAAAGGTTCTGTTCATTAAATCTACAAAGTAAGATGGTGCATTGGTCAAGCCAAATGGCATAACCAAAAATTCATACAACCCATACCTAGTGTTAAAGGCAGTGTACTTGATGCTTGATTCTTCCACCTTCATTTGATGAAAACCAGATGCTAAGTCCAGTCTAGAAAATACTTTTGCCCCTGCTAATTGATCAAAAAGATCATCTATTCTTGGCAATGGGTATTTAGTTTTAATAGTTACTTTGTTTAATTCTCTATAATCTATGCAGAGTCTTAAGGAGCCATCTTGCTTCTTAACAAATACCACTGGTGCTCCCCAGCAAGAATTACTTGGTCTTATAAAACCCTTTTCTTCCAATTCTTCTAACTGTTTCTTTAATTCTTTTAGTTCATTTGGCCCCATTCTAGTTGGCTTTTTAATCACTGGGCTTGCTCCTAGAACTAGATTGATCTGGAATTCTACTGGTCTATGGTGTGGAATACCCTTGACCTCACCAAACACATCCAAATATTCATTGACTATGGGAATTTCTTCAATGGTTAGTTCACTGAAATCTTTTTCTGAGTCAACTAAATGATATAGTTTTCCTTCCTTAGCTACCTCACATAAAACTGTGATTCTCTGGCCTCTAGAATTTTGCAATGATATGGTGGATGAGTCTAAATTAATTATGGCTTTAAATTGCCTTAACCAGTCTACCCCCAATATAACACCTATATTTGGGTAATTCAAAACATATAAATTGGAAATAAAAATATTTCCTCCTATGTTTAATTCCACATCCACACAAATCATATTTAAAACACTAGAACTCCCCAATGGACTGTGTATATGCAATGGGGTTTCAACCAATATGCAATTCAGTTTTAGCATTTTAACCAATTCATAAGAAATTAAAGAGTGATTTGCCCCAGTATCATATACTACTGTTATGGGTATGGTACAAATAAGTAATGTACCTTCCACTTGGCTATGGTTTACAGTGTTACTCTCCATTGTGGCTTTGCCTTTTCCTTCCAAATTTGCCAATTTGCCTTGCTGTTTATACTCAGGACAATTCCTCTTCATATGCCCCTCTTTCCCACATAGATAGCATTTGAAAGCTCCTCCTTTCAATTCTGGACATCTTGGTTTGATATGCCCTTCCTTTCCACACTGATGGCACACAATTTTCTTCTTGTTTTCCTTAGCTTTGACATCTCCAGTGCTTTTGTTACTAGCCTCTTCTTTCTTCTTATCATAAGGGTGATACCTCCCCTTACCTTTCTTGATATTATTGCTCTTAAAATTTCTGAACTTCTCCCTTTCCTTGTCATGCTGCTCCAACCTCAAAGCTAAGTCTATCACATGGTCAAAAGTCTTGTCTGCATAGGGTAACATGGCTCTGCTAAGTCCTGGGTTCAGACCTTTTATGTACCTATCATTTTTAGATGCCTCATCTGCCACAAGCATTGCTCCATATGTGGAAAGCCCCTCAAACTTTTGAGTGTATTCTGTGACAGTCATGGTTCCTTGTCTAAGTCTAATGAATTCTTCTAGCAAGGTAGTCTTTGCTGATGCTGGTACAAACCTTGCTTCCAACATCTCTTTGAATTGATTCCAAGTGATTTCATTCTCATTCCTTCCTGCAATGATTACTTCCCACCAGCCTAAAGCTACTCCTTTTAGCTGTCTTGAAGCCACTTGCCTCTTTCTTTGATCATCAAGTTGCATGTCATTGAAAATTCTTTCCAATGTTCTCAACCATGTTTGAATTTCTATGATATTCTCTGTCCCTTCAAAGCTTTTGCCTCCTAAATGAGTATATGTCTTAAGTAATTTTGAGAGTTCTTCATAGGGATTTTCTTGCCTTTGTCCTGCCCCATCCCTAAATGCTCTCACCAAGTCTTGCAGATTGACCATTGGTGGTGCATGGGAAGATCCTGCTCCCTGATTTGGTGGTCTCCCAACCATAGTTTGCTAATAATAATTTACATAGCTGGTTAGTTTGATTGGTAATTTGGTTGTTTCAGTGGTTTTTTTTTCACACTGAACACATTGTTATATATATATATTTAGTTCCTTTAAATTTTATTTCTATCTAAGAACTTGATCCTTACTTCTACTATGTTGAATAACATAGCTCTGATACCAACTGAAATGACCCTCCTATATCTACTCTAATTCCATAAGGATTTTTTTTAAGGTAAAGAGGATATATATATAGATAGATATATCATCCATTGCAATTTATAATTCTCAGGGTCAATATCTTTCTCCAATAAACCAAATATCCAGGATCACAATAATCAACCAATATAAATATATCAGTACATTCACAAAGATAAGCACATACATGTGAGGATGTATATGCCTCTCTTGTTTGAATCAGAGTTCTGGAAAACAAGAGGATATTGGATTGCTGATTTTTTTTTGACCAAACAATCCACTGGAAACATATACTTTAGTCTGTTTATCCTAACTAAGAAGTGATCAAGTAATAATCAGTGGAAAGCAAGCTTTTAATATAGATGTTTATGTTAAAGTCTGAATAGTATCAAACTCAGGTTAAAAGAAAGCGGGTCATAAGAGAACACAAGCAACATCTAGGCGTAATGGAAACGCGCCTAACTTATACACGAGAGGTCACGAGTTCGAGTACTATGCTGGTTGGTTCAAACACAATTTTTGTTTTTTTTCCTTTTCATTTTTCTCCTGTACAGTCTGGAACCTGTTATCTACCTATATCTGCACATATATACTTTATTTTTGCCTATATTCTATCATACAAAACAATAATTCTTGCTTTATTATTTTTGAAACCCATTCCTACAACCTGGAAGGCTTCATGATTGATGTAAATTAAGGGTTTGTTGCTTGGGTTTTGTAAATGATAGAAGTGTTTATCATTATCCAGGTTTGAATTTCTTCTCACAAAATCTGTCTGGAATTAAGAATGCATTTGGTTAGAATCTGAGTGAAATTCAGATTCTTATCACAAATACAAAGGAAAAGGTGTGGTAATATTTGCACTAAACATGTTTATGTGCATATATATCTGCAACTATTTGGATCTGGCTTACACTTCCCTTATTATAAATCCTTTCTTTAAAAATAGGACATGAGACATTTGTATGAAACAAGTTTAATTATGGGAACCTTGCAGCCATATAAAACATTCAACCTATGCCTATTTTCTTTTGTATACATATGCCATGGTAGAAAATAAAACCATTAAATTTTCTGAGAATCAACAATCCAGATTTTACAAAACTTAAATCCTTTCCAAAGACTCAAGATTGACTAATACATTTATAAAATGTAATCATTCGATTTTAACATGGTGTTCTTGCTAAATCCACTTACAAGATTTGATTAATTTTTTTTTTTTAAACATAACAGATATTTAACTTGGTTCATAGATTCCAGATACAAGTCAATCTCTTAATAAAATACCTAACAAAATATCCATCCAATATTCAACACTTAATACAAGTAGCAATTTAAATTGTCAATACATGCAGATTTCAACATTTAGGCTCTTATCTAACTAAGTTTAGCATGCTATATCTTCTTCTCAAAGCCTTGCTCCTACTCCTACTTAGTTGCTGCAATCCCTGAAAAAGCATTTGAAACTGCCTCATTTTAAATGAGACACCCCAGATGCCATTAGCACACTAGGGTCAGACACATGTCTGGTATGAGAAAGCTCACAAAAATAATTAGTTAATTAGGTTAAAGTCAAGTTAAGTACATATACAGAAAGTTCGGCCCTTTGGAATCAGGCAAATACTTGTGTGCATGCTCTGTGTCATTGTGCATGTGCACACTTTAATTTTTTTTCCAGAGACTTCATATATAAATATGGCACATACATTCAAGCATACAATTCAATCATAGTCAAACAATCATTCATACCAAACAGGAAAATAACCAATATGAGTTAAATCATTTATTCAATTCTCATATTTCAAATCTGGGAAAAACTCTAGTTTTCTCATCATCTCAAGTATTATTCCCTGGGTATATTTATCTATCCTTGGTCTCATCTGCAATATTTATGAATCAATGGACACACTGTAATGAACTAATTCACTCCATTACACAAAGATCTCAGGACTTAAACAAGCCATGTGTCAACTTGTGTTACTCAAGCACACAAGTCATTCCTGCAGTGTTCTTGACCCCAATTTCCTAATCAGGTTTAAGTTAATAATAACTCTTTTGATTTTTCATGACAAAACCATTCAGTGAATCATTTCATTAGCTAAAAACATCCATAACATGGCATCTCATATTATCCATGACCATACAGAGGCAAACAAGCAAACAACCATTGGTGATTATAAAATAAGGTTCTGTATATATATATATTCATCCTGGTATTTAAAAGGAGTTTAGACAACTAACATTGGCTTATGGTTTCTGGTAGAGTTTTTCTTTTGCAAACATTTGTGCTTGAGTTAAACTCAGGATGACCTGGTTTCACTGAATCACAAAATTTTGTTTGCTATGCATTTTATTGAATCAGGAGCATCAGCACATAGGCAACCCTATTGCACCCCTAATTCCTTTCTATTTCAAGCCTCAGCACTTATACATGAGTATATTGCAGCTCAACATTATTTACATCTTTCTGGGTTGAGCCAAAACCAATACTACTTGCCTATTCTCAACATTTTATTTTCTGGGTATTTGTTTATATCCCTAAACATTAACATATCAGAGATCTGAGTGTATAAAACAGATATGTATACTAACAACACATAAAACTTTGTTATAATAAAACAAGTGATCAACCAAAGAGAATCCAAACATTTTCAGATTTAAATTCACAGATAAGCATTCATATATGAAAATACTCTTTTAAGAAAAATACTTATAACTGGCTGCCTACATTAGGACTTATTGCCTTAGATTTTTGAGTGAGTTTTCTCACCTAGCTCTCTTCTTTGTTTCCTTAATTAATTGATGAGCTTCTGCCCTTAGCCTCAAGCTCTCTTCCTTCCCTTGTCTTATGATTTCTATGGTGTTGTTTTTTTTTTCAAAATTCTTTTCTGAGGAGGAGAGGAGGCTGCTGCATATACATGTATATATATACAGGGTCTCTCTTAGGGTTTTGGGTATTGGCTAAGGCCATTTTTACCCACCAGAAAAATCATGTTATCTGTATTTTAAACCCAAAGTTTTACCCTTCCCGGCTTAATTTGGGTGAAGAGAAAAGTGGTTACACATTTTTTTCAGAAATTTTCTTTTCAGAAAATACTTTTCCCCTTGTCTACAATCATGCTAAAAATGTGACTTGATTTTGTTATTTATTAAATACTCTTTTCTAATTCTGCCTATACCAAGCACTTCCCTGTTTTATCTTATTTTTTCCTGTTTTTAGCTTTCATGCAAATGGTATGTACTTCCTTCATTTATTTATAAGAGGATTATTCCTTTTTATATCTTCATTCTTTTTATTTCTGCTTATATTAAAATATGTCTGTATATTTTATTTCACTAGTTTAAACTCTAGTATTTTATTAACACATATATATTTATATAAGTCTTACTGAAATAATTAGTACACCCACCTATATATTCATACATCATTCTATACTGACACACACATGCACATGTACACTCAAAAATATTCAGTAGCATTCATATATACATTTACTCATGCATACTACTTTTAAGAATTTAATCTACATATATATATATATATATATATTTCCATACACATCAATATGTATGTATTCTTGGAGTTCAGGGTTTTAGCTTATATTCATGTGCATTTCCTGTGCACACATGTACACACACTGATACACTATCAAGCTATATCAATTCCTCCTTCAAAATTTATTTAAAAATTATTTTAAATTTATTTATATTTTCCAGAATAAATTCCTAAAATCTTGGGTCATTACACCTGTTAGGATGTGGGAGCTGGTCAATGCTTCATTAAGTGTTGGTGAGTAACTTAGCGTAATGATAGAGTCATTGCGTTGTTGTAGAAAATATATAATAGTGATATTACTTTACATGAAATCGTCGATAAATGCATCGAGCCTCTTAAATAAACATCATTGAAGTGCCAGTGCCTGAGTCGGGCACTAATGGGAAATGAAGTTGTTCAAATCCCATGGTATATAACAATTATGAGATTTTGTTATAGGGAATTTTTTTTAGTTTTTAGAGGATGTCAATTTATAGATTTTATAAACTATATTATAGACCCTTCATAAAGATAGTGCGACCATCCACGACGTGGTCCTGATTCCTACATTTATGGGGTTCTTCTCAATAAGGATGCACAATCCAATCAATGCTCCTTCCATGATGGAGGCATCGATGAACATATTGGCGTGACCGCCGATACCATGGCCCCGATTCGTTATCATGTGATGCTGCCCATCCCTCCAATGGGGTGGGGCATTGGTGCCAAATTGGGCATAATTACATATGAAGAAATCATAAATCTGACATTCATAACATTGCTCTATGAGGATGCCTAAGCCAATCAACCCTTCCTTCTATGCTGGAGGCATCGATGAACAAATGGCATGACCAACCACGCCGTGGTCCTGATTCATTCGCCTATGTTGTTTGTGACAACCCACACCTCCCAACAGACCGATCCAAAGCCTAGAGTAACTGTTAGGACTTGCGTTGGTGCCAAGAACTATGAGGTTTTAAACAATTCAGAGACTAAAGATGTATAGATATGATCTAAGATATACTACACTTTCAAAACTCACAGTGGAAGGAAGCAAAGTATAAATATAGAAAATAACCATCTTAGAAAATATCTCAAAACAATGTCTTAGAAAACAGTACGTAGTCAAATACATAGTACACAGAAATACAACTCATAGTCTAATAAAACACTAAATAATGAATAAGATTACAGTTACTTGGAGAGTTAAATAAAAGGATAAGAAAATCCAGTGATGAGCTCGCCTCTCCACGTATTAAACTTGGGCCTATCACCTACTACCTTGTCCTCCTGTGGTGGGGGAAAAAGAATGAAAAAGGGGTGGGTCAGACAAAAGTATAGCGAATGAGTCCACTATATGATGACCATATGCAGTTGACTTTAGCTCTACTCTATTCTACCTAGGTTGTTCATATATGTGTCCGTGTATTTCTAGGGTTCTTCACTTAAGGATTTTTACTTGACACATACCTACACTAAAAACTTGTGCAAGCTCCTACAAGGATCGAACTACGGATCAAACCTCAGTAACCAACAATCGGCTATTAGCTACTAGAACTCCTCCAACATAGGATCGTGCTACAACTTTCCCGTATAGAACTACATCTCACACATTACGACTATGCGTAACTAGCGTGTTACAACTTTCCTGTATAGAACTACATCTCACACATTACGACTATGCGTAACTATCTCACAAAGGATTTCCTTATAATTTCCACATGGGAATAAATTTACCATAACTACGACTACATGTACCCCAACTACGCATTAAGGAGGAGCTCGCAATGCCAACTTGTTGAAGTGTCTTTTCGTCTGAATCTGTGTCCACGTCTCAATAGTAGTTTACGTCTCTTATTGCAGGCGTCGGGATCCACCAACAACATAGCATCATGTCATGTTAGGTATTCACGAATGCCAAGGAACTCTCATTATGTCGAACCCACACACTCATCAGGCAACATTCAATGTTGCACGTCCACCATAGAAACTCTTGTGAGTTCCATTTGCGATAGAATCACCCCAGTCGAATAATCGACCCCCGCTGGATAAATAGCATTTTCCCAGTCCGCAATGTCCTAACATTATCTCAGATGGAACCAGCTTCCCTACAATTCCTAACATCCATTTATATGTGTACATATATAATATATATAAACAATTACTTTTTATTTATATTTGGGCCTTAGGCCAAGGTTCAACCTACGTGTTTGGAATGCGTACCGGTCGACCGCTTTGGTCGACCCCATATAATGGAGCAGTCGACCGCTTACTATCGACCACTCCAAGTAATGTGGTCGACCGATCGTGGTATAAAAATTAGGGTTATTTAATTATCGTTCACTGTATATTATATGTTTCTTATAGTGAACCCTGACCACCAATTTACGGTAACCTTGCAATTTATCCAAACTTCTTATTCAAATTAAATTCATAGATTTGTGCAAGTTTACAATATATTACTTTAATCTAGGGTTACTATTAACTTCTCAGGTTATCCTAATTTTTATAAGTTTATAGATTATGTTTACAGATCAAGGTTAGATACGAGGAATTATGTTCATTTACTAACAATTAAATTTCAAATTTAATTAGACAATGTTTACAATTTAATTTCTAAGAACCTATATTAAATAGTGTAGACTAAGATTAATTACAAATAGTCATCTTATTAAAAGTGTTCCCATTCACCTTGATTCCAAGCTTTGCTCCTAATCTCCACTCTGAAATCTACCCCGTTTGCTTGCCCCATCCTCATTCCAATGTTCTTGAGTTCATTTCAATTTATACTTATTTTATTTTGGAGATTTTTTATAAGTGGAGGAGAAGATATTTTGATAGAGTTTTGACATACTGGTAATTTTTATTGAATTAGAATTTAGGTTAGCTCTATATTTATATGGTTTTTTTATTAGTCCTAACTGTTATATTAAGTCTACAATATCTTAGGTTTCATCAAGAACAAACAACAATTACTTCACAGTCAAGTAAAAGTATTTTGTTCAATCCAGACCATTCGTCGTTTCAAAATCATTGATTTTTAAAGTCAATCGGCCAACCGCAAAGGGGGACCGGTCGACCACTACATGTCGACCGGCATATCCAAGGATGTCGAATGGTGGAGCTGTTTAATTAAGAATAGTTTAGTTTCCTTACTTATTATTTAATTAATTTCATTTTTAGTTTTTAAAACATTCGTAACTTCTCTATACTAGCTCTGATTACAAAGTGTTATATACGAAAATTGTCCAGAAAATCGCTACGAACGCAAAGGTGAAAGTTTCGTAGTCAAATTCAGATATTTGCAAAAATTACAAATTTTCTCTTGTTATATTTAAATTTAATTCTTTATTAAATTTCTCTACTTAAATTCTCCGGGGTGTTACAATGTTTCCTACCCCTCCATCGAGGCAGGGCATTGTTACCAAGATGGGTGCGGTTACCCTCATTGTAATCCCAAATTTGGCATCTATAGTGCTGACCACCTAATATATTCAAGATGGCCTTATAATCGCAAAGTCAGACTCCACTGCAGTCCATAAATAAAAAAGAGGTGAACTAACTTGATTGCTCTATAAGCAATAGAAAATTTTCTGTCAAAGGCACATGCCCACTCACATATGTTAACTAAGGATAGGATACCTCAGCAAAAGATAAGCATGTTGTTGGTTTGCTTATTCTTTGCTTTCCTTTTTTTACTAGTTTGTTATGTTTTGCACGAATGCCTAAGTCTACGTGTTTTACAAAACAAAGCCAAGGGTCGTAAGAGTTGCATGATGCAGAATAGAAAACACTTAAACAAAACTAAATATAGTAGGCGGGCGTACATGGAAAATGTTAGCAAAAAAGTGAAAATTATAACTATTACTTCATACAAGTTCATTACAAAAGTTATGTCTTGGCCGACCTACAAGCAATTACAGAAGAAAAGCAAAAAAGCGAACAGTTCACCTAACTGCTCACAAGGATGGCAAGTATCCCAGCAGTTGGATGTCATCATGTTTCATAACATTTTCAACATCTAGGGGGAATCAGCGGGCAGTTCACGGGGGTGGTTGATTAATAAGGCGATCTACACTTAAGACAACACGGTTACCAAGGTCCTCCCAACAACCACCATCTCTCCCACTACTTCTACCGCACGCGAAAGAAAGTAGACATCTAAGTGAAGGTGGTAGTTGGCTATGAAAATCAGCTTGAGCGTAGTTTTTAGCCTATTATTCAATTCCTTTTCCATTGTGGTCTTCTCCCTTGAAAGACCCTCCTAGGAAAAGATGTGTTGACGGGAAGTGAGGGAATCCTTCAACTTATCCACTTCCTTGTCCCTGATCTCAAACTCCTCCCTCAACAAGGCCATTCCCCTATATCATCTTCCTCTTAGTCGCCTCCTCTGCTTCCCCTTAGCAGCAACATCCCTAGCCGTCTCCATAACGACAATCCTCTTCTCTAGCTCTGTCAACTTCTCCTCCATTAAGCGAAGAGACGTAGCCTCATCCATCATGTGCTTTTTGAATGCTACAATGTCATTTTGAAGGTGAATAGCATAAGGTCCAGCCTATAATAGAGAATGGATAAAAAGGCAAGGAAGAAAAGAGAGGGTAAAAATCTAAGCCATAATCTCTCACAAAAAGCCTCCAGGACTTTGGCGTCTAGCATCGATTCAGTAGTGTGGCTAGTTAACCAACTTTTAGGTTGGCATGTCTAAGCCAGAACCTCCAAAGCAGACCCTGTAAGCATTTGAAAGAAAAACCAAGCTCATCTCATCCATAACCTCCACCAAAGAGAGAAACAATCACCAAGATCTTGTCGGTCTCCGACAGCCGACCCAAAAGATGAGCCTCCCAAAAGAAGCTAAAATAAGGTCCCCAATCGAAGCTCTTTGCTCTCCATAAGTCTGCCATGTCATGAAGCGAAAAGAGTCTAGCTCACGGCTGCCCTTGAGGGAAACACCCAACCAGGATCGAGCAGATAATTTAGGGAGAGTGCTAGGCGGGGAATGATATGGAAACAGGGGTGATCTCTCTTGATTGGGATGGCTAGGAAGTAGAGGTCACATGAGTTTGACCCCAACAACTCCACGAGGCTACCGAGAAAGAGTTTTTGATGGAGTGCTCCTCATTGCGGCTGAGTGGAACACCCCTAATTTTAAGTAACATTATTCAGGAGATTAAATTAGATAAATTAAATAGAATAATGTAAAGATTAGGGAGATAAGGAGATTGATATTTGAAAATTAAAATAGAGGCCATGCTTAACCAAATAAGATTAAAAGAACGAGTTTATAGAAATGGTTTTTTAAGCTAAATAATAAGAGAATAAGGCAAGAGTCTTATGGGGAATAGCCGTCCACCATAACCCCTTAACCCTAAACTCTTATTCCCATTTTCATTCCATACGTTCATAATTCGAAAACATAAGAAAAGGGGAGCTTAAAGCTAGCCACAACCTAGGGGAAAAGGAGATTAAAAATTAACTAAAGCTTAGGATTCAAGCAAAGGAGGATTTATCAAAATCAAATCTCAAGTTCCTTATCCAAAGCAAGGCAATAATAATCAATACCATCTCATTTTCATTTTTAAAGAGCATCTGATTTCGGGTTTTAAGTTTAAAACCTTTATGATGATTTTAATGATGATATGCTTGGATTACATGATATGTTTGATTCAAACAAGAGTGTTTGATAATGTTTTTTTCGATTTTAAGAATAAATCGTATTTATTGGGTTTCGAATGCCACGAGGATTTAATATGTTATGTAAAACATTATTCTGGAGATGGGTTTAAATTTTCGTAATTATCCAAGCTATGGATAATTTATTATGAATTTTTGAAGAAAGAAATAAATAATTGGGTTTAAAATTTATTTCGGTTATTATACAAAGAACTTTGGGTCTGAAATTTATATATGTTAGATAACATATTAAAAGTGAATTTTGATGATTTTTAGAGATTTTTCCTAAGTAACTTACTATGGAAATTAAATTAATTAAGTTGGAGGACTTAAATGTGTTAATTGTTTTGTTAAAGGGAAGGGCTTTTCTGTTAATTATTTTAATTAATTATGAATTAACTCGGTTGTCATTTAGAAAAGATTTTTGTAAATTTTATGGAAACCAGTTATATTTTTACAAATAGGCAAGTTGGTTTAAAAGCATTTACTTAAAAAGGCAACAAAACAGTTTTATAAAGATTTATTGTTTTGCCACTTATATTAGCAACCTTTCGACCCCATACCTTCGTCCCCAACCAAGTCGAAACCAATACACATGGTATCAATGCTTTGGTGCGTAGTGGATTGGAGAAGAGCGGAAGGTATAGAGTCGAAACCATGCTTTCGAAGGGGTCGAGGTCATTTTAAATAGCTTTTGAAGGACTCTATTTGCTTTCAAAAAGAGATGCTGCTTGCCTTGATTTCAATGATATGCTTTCGAAAGGGGTTGAATATAGCTTTCGAAATGGTTTCCGCCTTCTTGTTTTGAAAGGGTAGCTTTCGAATGAGTTGTCGTATTTTATGTTTTAAATATGGAGTTTTCGAAAGGGTAGTTTGAACCTAGTCGAAACCATGCTGCCATCTTCATACCTTCCGAATAGGTTGAAGTTTTCAATGAGTTCGAAAGGTAAGCCTTTGTTTTTATAAATATAAAGCCACTTCCCAATGCTTTCAAAAGGGCTCTAGTAGCCATTGAAAATAAAGGTTTGGAAGGCAATGGCTTCGAAAGGTGTTTTGAAGTTATCCTTCCAATTGTTTTACTTAAAAGATTAAATCTTTCGAAAGGATGGTTCCGAAACCATCTGTTTTCCCCAAACTCTTTTACTTGAAGGTTGATGGTTTCGAAAGTGGTACTTTCAATTATGTTCACTTTGACCCAAAAGTTATATTTAAGATTAAACCCAATGGTTTCGAAAGAGGTAATTTCAAATGGTTTCGAAGCTATGCTTCTATATGTTGGAAAGATATGCTTTCTTACTTTCGAAAGGAATGGTTTGGTGGTTTTGAAAGGAAGGTTTTAATGCTTTTGAAAGAGGTATCTTAAAGGGTTTCGAAAGTCATATGTTTAAGTGTTTTGAAAAGAAGTTTGAAAGCTTTAGAAATATATATTCTCATGGTTTAAAAGTAACGGTCTAAGGTTTCGAAAGCCTTAGTTTTCAAAACAAAGAACTCAATCTAGTTTTTAAAGGAAAACCCATGGCAATATAAAGAACTTTGAAATGGTTTTAAATTTTTGAGTTTTTGAAGAAGCTTTCCTAGATAAAAAGAGTGGGCTAAACGGATTAACCATGTTTCATGTGAAATTGATTTCAAGGATATTAAACCATAAATGTTGGTATTGTTATGTTATTGTATATGCTTCTTCTATAAATATATTCACTACATAATGGACCCATAATTGTATTTTGGGGAGTAAGGGCAGAATAACCAACTAGGTTGACTCAGTAGTGAATATAAATTAAGTTAACTCTTGAATGAGTAGAATTACATCCAGGAGTTCAGGTAGACCAGAACATAGGATGCCTAAAGACAGATCAAGAAGTTGTCAGTTTAGACATGTTCATAGTAAGCCTATGAAAACTATGTTTGGAAAAAAGTTATTGGCAGGGGCCAATAGGTTAGTAGTGATCCTATGAAAACTATATCCGGATAAAGTTATTGATAGAAGTCAATAGGTTCATAGTCAACCCATGAAAACTATGATATAAGAGTAGTTATTGGAGATACCAATATGTTCAGGGAGATCCCATGAAATAATTGAATGAAGTTATTGGCAGAGGCCAATAGGTTCTTAGTGATCCCATGAAAACTATAAGACCGGACAGTTAGTCCATAAGCTTTAAACAGGTATTAGTCAGCGCATGAAAACTAATAGATTAATAGTGACCCTAGAAAATATAATTGAGATTGATAGCCAAATGAATGGGGATGGGAAAT
This sequence comes from Allium fistulosum, assembly GCA_030737815.1. Lineage (NCBI taxonomy): Eukaryota > Viridiplantae > Streptophyta > Magnoliopsida > Asparagales > Amaryllidaceae > Allium > Allium fistulosum. The sequence continues at coordinate 633,961,886 of CM060907.1, read as the reverse complement.
CCAGATTATTTTTCTTGTTTGCATATCATCATAATAATTTAAATTGCTATGTTTTTAACCATATTGGATGTAGGTGCACAATATATGGTTATTATAAATTTTTGGATAAGATTCTAGTGAGGGAAAAACCCGTTCCGCTAAGCAGCGTGGTCTCACTAGACATCTAATGGTTCGAGATGGTAGGTTATTATTCATACCAGGCATTTTGTCTGACTCGAAGTTTATGTTTGCCCCTTAAACTCTCGGATGCTCAATTGATTTTGAGTAGTTTGAGAGTTGTGGTTTTCAGGTTCTTCTTTAGATGAATAAGCTTACGGAGACGTACATATGGCAAGCTAGCTATTAGGAGTTCTTTTCTATTTGATTCCACTGTGTTTTGATGTAACGGCAAAGTTGTTTAATTGCCTATGTTTAGACTCCGGTCATCTAAGGAGGCATCTTCATATGTCGCTCTTGGCGTAGTTTGTAATATTATATTTTCTCTGAACGTCGTTCTCGAATATGGGTTTATGTAATGAATTCGAAATATGATTGAAATGGAATGGGAAATTTGTTTAATGGTATTATAATTTTTTCATATCCATGTGTTTCTGTTATATCGATGTACCTAACATTACCACATTTGGTCACCGAGAATTAATAACTATGGAAGACTGTAGCATCTGTAGCTATTAGTTTTGGGGTCCAAGTGGGGGATGTTACAAGTTGGTATCAGAACATAGGTTTATGAAAACTTAAAAGAAATTTCAAACTTAAAAAGATTTTTCGAAACATAATCCAATGAGTCAGAAAATAAGATCGAAGTTTGGGTTAACGCTATAGTAACGTACTTGTATTTGATATATATATATATATATATAAGTACATATTCTCCTCTCTCTTAGACCGTTCATCTGTATCTTACTAAGGCTCGTATGTAGATTTATGAGAAAGGAAGATATGAAGGCAGAAAACGGAAGTGGAAATCTCGGTGGAGGAAGCACCACAAAATATGAAAATGCTCGACCCAACAGGAGAAATCGGGGTCGATAGGGAAATGCTAATCAAAATTCAGATGCCAACATAGGTGCTGGAAATCCGCCAGTAGATATAGAAATGATGTATCAGTTCTTAGTCAATCTGGTGCAAGTAGGAGCTGCCGCAGGAGTGGTTAGGGGCAATGTTGGGAATGTTGGAAGAGCTAATCTTATTGCCCCAATCGGCAACAACTATGCTAACCTGAGCAGGGATTATACTAGTCTTGGTGGGTAGCCGTTTTTTGGAACGGAGGATGCTATAGAAGTTGAGAATTGGCTGTTGCATTGTGAAAGAGTCTTCGCTGACTTGGGATTGAATGATGAGCAGAAGAGGAGACTAGCCTCTAGACAGTTGTAGGGAGCAGCGCTTCATTGGTGAAATATTGTTACTGCTGGAGTTCCAGAAGAAGAGTTGACTTGGGCACAAATTCGAAGGAGATTCGAAGAGAGGTTTTTGTCTGAAGTTGCCAAGTCAGCATTGTTGAGGAAGTTCATGGACTTAGTGCAAGGCGAGATGTCGGTGATTGAATATGCCACAAAGTTTGATGAGTTATCCAGATATGGACAGGCTACCATTGACATCGCCCAAGAGGAATGAGAAGTTTATCCGGGGACTAAGACCCTGCCACATCTTTGTGATCCTTGTAATATTGTTGTGGAAATGGCAATCCGACATGAGGAGATGCTTGCTACTTATGGGAAGGAGAAACAGGTTGAAACCCAGAGTTCTCTTGGAAAGAAGAGGAAGCTCTTCAAGAAGAAGGGAACCCAGAATGGAGAAGCTGCCAAGAAGGCAAAGGTTAATCTGGCTTGCTTTAAGTGCGATGAGATGGGTCATTATTCTCAAGAATGTCGAACTAGCAAGGGGAAGAAGGCCATAGACAAGAAGGGTGTGAAGTGCTTTGACTGCGACCAGGTTAGACATTATAAGAATCAGTGTCCAGAACTAGTCAGGGCAGACAGGGGAAAAGTCTTTGCTGTTGGACCATCGTCTGCTAGACCAACTGCTACTGAGAAAGGAAAGACTGTAATGGAAGGTACGCTTTTGATTCGAAGTACACCAGTTAGGTTACTATTTAATACCAATGCGTCACATTCATTTATATCTCAGTGTTTGGTTGATAGGTTATGTTTAGAACCCACATACCTTGTTACTTCCTTTAGGGTTTCAAATCCGATATGAGAGTATGAAACTCTGGGAATGAGATGTGACCAGTTAGAACTTGATTTGTTAGATCATAAGTTTGCATGTAGTTTGTATGTTTTTGATTTCGTAGACTTCGAAATCATTTTGGGTATGGATTGGTTGGGTAAATATGGGGCTAGGATATTTTGCCATGATAGGGAAATATCGTTGAGACACCCTGATAATCATAACCGAATTATATTATTAGTGGAGGATTCTGACCAGAGTAATTGTACTCTGTTGAGTGCTATGGAAGTAGAAAAAGAGTTATGTTAGGTTCGGGTAGTAAGATAATTTGCATATGTTATTTAGTCAGTTACAAGAATACCACCGAAACGAGCCATTGAGTTTCAGATTGATCCTGTTCCAAGAGCAGAACCTATAAGTAGACCACCTAGTAGGATGACATCGACCGAGATGAAGGAATTGAAGGTGCAACTAGTGGACCTGGAAAGGATAAATTTTATTAGACCAAGCAGTTTGCGTTAGAGAGCGGTCGCGGTGTTCGTGAAAAAACCATATGGGTCATTAAGAATGTGTATCGACTATCGTAAGTTGAATGAGAAGACGATCAAGAATAAATATCCTTTGTCGAGAATCGACGATCTATTTGATCAGTTGTGTGGAGCCAGAGTATTTTCCCAATTGGATTTGGCGACGGGGTTCCATCAGTTAAGAGTGGCGGAGAACAATATTCCTTTGGCAGCATTTTGAACTAGCTATGGTTCGTACGAGTGGTTAGTAATGCCATTTGGGTTAACGAATGCACCAGCTTTCTTCATGGATTTGATGAACTGAGTTTTCCGAGAGTACTTGGATAGGTTCGTATTGGTATTTATAGATGACATTTTAGTGTACTCTAAGGATGAAAGAGAGCATGAAGATCATCTTAGAGTAGTGTTGGAGACGCTAAGGCAGCATCAGCTGAAAGCGAAGTTTTCCAAGTGTCATTTCTAGAAGAAAGAGGTTAAGTTTCTTGGTCACGTGGTTTCAGAGAAGGGTTTGTAGTCGATCCAGATAAGATCGAAGCTGTGAATAACTGAAAAATACCAAAGACGGTGACTGAGATTAGAAGTTTTCGTGGACTTGCTGGCTGATTCATTAAGGATTTCTCACGGATAGCAGCGCCTTTAACTAAGTTAACCAGGAGGACGTGAAGTTTACTTGGTCTGACAAATGTGAGGAAGCATTCCTTAAGTTAAAGCATTTGTTGACCAACGCGCATGTGTTAGTGGTTCCAAATGGAAACCAAGGGTTAGTGGTGTATACCGATGCATGCGAAATCGGATTAGGAGCTTTGTTGATGCAGATGGGTAAAGTCATTGCCTATGCTTCACGACATCTTAGACCGCATGAGGTGAGATATCCTACTCATGATTTGGAGTTGGCGGCGGTGATCTTTACATTGAAGACATTATCCCTTAGGGGAAAGATTTGAGCTATATACATATCATATGTCCCTAAGGTATTTATTCTCTCAGAAGGAGTTGAATATGAGATAGCAAAGGTGGCTAGAGTTTTTAGCAGCTTATGATTTTGGTATAGAGTATACCCCTAGGAAAGGAAATAAAGTTGCGGATGCTCTTAGCAGAAAACATCAGAATGTGGTGTTAGCCACGTTGGTAGAATGGAAAGATTTATAAGCTTTGACTACTTGTAGTGTGCAGTTAAGATCAACTGATAGTGCTAGTCAGAGCATGGCCATATTGTCCTGTTTGGAAGTTCGACCAGTATTGATCAAAAGGATCGCTTCTAAGTAGAAAGATGATCCATTATCAGCCGAGAAGATTAAAAGGCTTGAGGTTGGATCGGAGATCGATGATCTAAAGGATTTTAATCTTGACCAGAGGGGATGGTTGAGAAAGAAAGGACATTTGTGTGTTTCGAATGTTGAGGACTTAAGGAAAGAAGTTCTTAGTGAATGTCATCGATCCAAATTTACGATTCATCCTGAAGGAACCAAGATGTATCAAGATATGAAGAGGAGCATCTACTAGAAAGGTACGAAGAAGGATGTTGGCTTGTGGGTTAGGAAGTGTGCGAACTATCAACAAGTAAAGGCCGAACATCAGAAGCCAAGTGGATTGCTTCAACCTTTGTAGATACCAATTTGGAAATGGGATTCGCTTTACATGGATTTTATAGACGGGTTGCCAAGGTCGAATAGAGGAAATGAAAGTATATGGGTCATAGTGGATAGGTTGACCAAGAGTGCCTATTTCATTCCAGTTAAGTCAACCAGGACGACACCCGTTTTAGCTAAGTTGTTCATGAAGAACATAGTTAGACTGCATGGAATTCCTAGTAGTATAGTTAGTGACAGAGATGCTTTGTTTACTAGTGAATTTTGGAAGAGTTTATAGGATGTGTTAGGTACCAAGCTCAAGATGAATACTGCGTATTACCCTCAGACGGATGAGCATATATGGAGAGTCAATAAGGTACTTGAGGATTTATTGAGGGCTTATGTGCTAGACTTCGGTGGATCTTGGGAAGGTCACCTACATTTAGTGGAGTTTTCCTATAATAATAATTATCAAACTAGTATAGGAATGACGCCTTTTGAAGCTTTGTATGGAATGCCATGCAAATTACTAGCATGTTCGTTAGAGACTCGAGACAGACTAGTCTTGGCTCCAGATCAGGTTAGAGAGGCGATAAAGAAGATTGAGTTGATCCGAGAAAGGATGAAGGAAGCTCGGTCTAGATAGAAGAGTACGCAGATAAAAGGCGTAAAGATCTAGAATTCTCAGTTGGAGATAGGGTTTTCATTAAGGTATCGCCGATGAAGGGTGTGGTACGGTTTGGAAAGTCAGGGAAACTAGCACCAAGATATGTTGGTCCGTTCCTAATTATAGAGAGGATCGGGAAGCTCACATACAGAGTAGAGTTACCGAGCAGTATGGTAGGTGTCTATAATGTGTTTCAAGTATCTCATCGTCGCAAGTATGTGCATGATCCAGAGACTACTATTTCTCTAAAAGAGTTGGAAGATTTGATAGTAGAACCAAATTTGACTTTTGTTAGACAACCAGTTCAGGTTGTAGCGAGAGATGAGAAGAGGTTAAGAAACAAGACAGTCAAGTTGGTGAAAGTTCAGTGAAGCGACAACGAGAAGGACTGTACTTGGGAGACAGAAGACAGGATTAGAGATACTTTTCCTGATTTCCTATGTGGGTATGTTCTGTATTTTCTTTATATAGATTGTTGTTGGGTACGTTCATTCCACAACCGAATCAGAGTGAGAAAGAAGGCACCGGACCAAATTCACCAACCACCGAACCATGCTTCTCCAAGCTCCCACCGGACCACCTGCCTCCGGTCCAACTCCACTGCCTATCGGACCAGACTTCACCGAACCAACTGCAAAGCATCCCTGCCGAATCAACCTCCACCGAACCAGAATGCTACCGAACCAGCCACCCTCCATCCACTACCGATCCAAGAACTGCCGAACCAACCACTCCACCAAAGTCCCACCGAACCAAAGTACTACCGAACCAAGACCTCATCTCCAACCAACTACTACCGAACCAAGGCATTGCTGAACCAAATTTTCCAGGCCAGATTGTATCAGCCCGGGCCCATCAGCAGCTGTATACATCCAAGACCCCTACCCCCAGCCTCACTCTATAAATAGAGGGGCAGGGGTACAGCAATGGGGGACAGTTTTGAGAGCTCAAGCACGGAGAGAACTTTCAAACAACTTTCTTTTACTTGTATCAAAGCTTTGTATTTGTAATCTAAACAAGAAAAGAGAAATAACATATAATGTGGGCGTAGGCACATTCTGGCTGAACCACTATAAATCTGCGTGTCTTTTATAGTTCACCCCCTGCTTTTCATATAATTGCATAAATCACCCAAATCACTAAGAACAACATAAAACCTACTAAATCATACGACTTTGAGGTGTTTGTCCATTTTTCGTGCAAACATTTTTGGTGCTTTCATTGAGAGCTAGAAGCTCGAAGCTTCAGCTTCTTCCACTTAACCTTTTTCCTAACAGCATCATTCATCGTTTGGAAAACATGCCTCCCAAGCAGAAAAAAGATGTTAACAAAGGAAAAAACATCGTATCCAGCAGTCTCCCAGATCCAGCGGTCACGGATCAAGTAAATCGTCCTCCTCTAGCAGCAGTACCAAATGAAGGACAGGCTAATCCGACCACTCCTGCCACAGAACAGCCCACAGCAATTACTAGGGCAGATTTAGACAGGGTTGTGGTTGAAGTAACTAACCGCTTCACGTCCCAGCAGGAAGCCTTGGTGGACCATCTCATGTCACGCTTAAGGGATGCTGAAGAGTCCAACCGCAACACTGAATCATGGGGCGAGTCCCAGTCTGGAGGATCTCAGAGACAACAAAGATCTTCCTTCTTCGAAGGAGCTAATGGCAGAAGCAGCCATAGTAGGAGCCGAGATCGAGCACAGCCCGAAGTTAGGCCTGAGGAAACATTTCGAACCGATCCCAACGGGGGAGGTACCGGGCGAAGGTCAACTGTAGCTGAGCCAGTCATACTTCCTAACCACGGAAACGCCAGTGAACGGGGCGGAGCTAGAGTCCAGCCCGAAGATGGACCCGGGGAAGTGCTTAGATCAGAACCCAGCAGGGGAAGATCAAGGCATGGGCCAACTGTAGCTGACCCTAGCATGCTCCCAGAAGACCAAAGGCAGCCACTGGAAAATATGAGGAATGATAGACGATACCATCCCTACAGGTCATCTGGACGGAATCAATCCCACAGAACAGAACCAAACTCGTTTTTATCTGCTCCAAATTCTGATGAAAGGATGGCACGCTTATTCAGAGAGTGCGTCCAACGGGAGCAAAGAGATCAAGGGATAGGCGCTAGGGTAACCAGCCCTTTCGCCCGCAATATCGAAATTGCTATCACCCCCCGAGAATGGAAGATGCCAACAATGGAACCTTACAAAGGAACCTCCGACCCCGTTGTACATTTACAGAGATACACACAACATATGCTCATGAGTGGAGAGACAGAGAGAGTACTGTGCAAATGCTTTCCACTCTTCTTAGCAGATCTCGCTACCTCCTGGTTCTGTCATCTACCCCAGGGATCCATCAGCTCGTGGGAAATGTTGAAAGAAAAGTTTATCAGTCAGTTCTGCATTCATGTGGAACAACCTAAGGACGCTTATTCCTTATCCAGCGTTAAACAGAAACCTGGAGAGAAACTGCAGCAATACCTTACCCGATGCAATGCCGCAGCGGCCGCAGTCTAAGATGCCGATGAGAAGCTTATCCTAATGGCCCTCTATAGTGGTGTGCATCCGGACACTAAATTTGCTAGAAGGTTGACAAAAGAAAAACCAACTACTTTACCCGATTTCTTCCATGAAGCCGGGAAATATATGAGGCTTGAGGATGCTGCCGTTGAGGGGCAGTCAGGACAGCAAAATAAGGCAACTCACAGCAACGCACCTGCTGTGGCAAGGGACGTTCGAAGAAATGATTCCAGAGACAATGCTGGGGGCAAGAAGGGAGAAAAGCGCCTATATCGGCCAGGACCGAGATTCGATACTTACACTCCTTTGAACGAAATCGTTGAGAACATCTTCCTTGCCACCCAAGGCGAAGTTAGATATAAACGCCCACCATACAAGAAGGAATCGGATAACGCGCAGAAGTCTGGAAAGTTCTGCCGCTTCCACGAGTCTCATGGGCATGATAAAAATGAATGCCATCATCTCCGGGACTTGATTGAGGAACACATTAGAAGGAAGAAACTGGAACGCTATGTAAAAGGTCAGGACAGGACTCCAGCTCTTGCCAATGAGAACCCAAGGCTACCCTCAGCGGAGATCGGCAGAGGAAACCGCAACACTAGCGGCTCTAGTCAAGAGAAGATAGTGGTCCATACCATCTCGGGAGGACCGCACATCGCTGACAGAAGCTGGAAAGAGATGAAAAGATATGGAAAGTCGCTCAGAGACAATAAAGACTGTGTCAATTCAGTTATAGAAGAGCGCCACCCAAAGCGGAAAGAAAGTGATGACATCACATTCGGTAAGCGTGACCTAGAAGGAAGGCAATACCCTCACATGGATCCCATGGTTATCTCTGCCCGGCTCAGTCCCGCCGAAGTTTACCGAATTCTAGTATACACTGGAAGCTCAGTAAATATCCTGTTCAAACATGCATTCGTCAAAATGAAACTATCAATGAAGGATGTATCTCCCTGCGATAAACCACTACACGGTTTCACTGGAGATGCGAAGATGCCCCTCGGGCAACTGGACCTCTTTGTTGAAATTGGAAGCCATCCCCGCTCCGTTGTACGGAGATAGACGTTTGTGCTAATAGAAAACCACTCGGCCTACAACGCCTTCTTAGGAAGGCCAGCCTTGTCTGACTTCCAAATTGTCCTAGCCCCGTGGTGCCTAAAGATGAAATTTCCAACGGACAATGGAGTAGGGGAAGTAGAAGGAGACCAGGACGTTGCTCGAGACTGCTATGTGACTGAACTTCGCAACAACCTCAGGAAGGATAAAGGGAAGGGTGTAGAGGTTGCCCTCTGCACTAAAAGTCTAGAAGCATAGAAACTAAAGAAAGCTCCTCCTCTTCGATATACCAGCGACCCTTTCAATGAATTAGACCCTAGGGACAAAGAGGAGGAGGCCACCGCCGAGCCTGCAGAGGCTATGGAGTTTGTATCTGTAGACAAGCACGACTCGAGTAGACTATTGAAAATTGGGTCCCAACTAAAAGCAGAGTTGAAGGAGCAACTCATCGACTTTCTCCGCCATAACTTGGATGTATTCGCATGGTCACACGCTGACATGACCGAAATCTCCCCCGACGTAGCATGCCACGTACTAAACATTGATCCTATCAAGGCGCCCGTAAAACAAAGAAAGAGGAGTATGGGGGCAGAGCGATCAGCAGCCCTCGATGAAGAAGTAAAGAATCTACTCGTCAATGACTTCATACGAGAAGCCATCTACTCGGAATGGATCGCTAACCCGGTGCTGGTAAAGAAGGCTAATGGGAAGTGGCGAACATGCATTGACTTCTCCAACCTAAACGACGCCTGCCCAAAGGATTGCTTCCCACTTCCCCGGATCGACCAACTTGTAGAAAGCACAGCCGGGCACGAGCTCTTATCTTTTATGGACGCATACTCAGGATATAACCAAATTCCTATGCATGGTCCCAATCAAGACCACACTAGTTTCATCACTGACCGGGGTTTATACTGCTATAAGGTAATGCCTTTCGGACTTAAAAATGCAGGAGCCACCTACCAGCGCCTCGTCAACAAGATGTTTGCAGGGCTAATAGGGCAAACTATGGAAGTATACGTGGATGACATGCTGGTAAAGTCAAGGAAAGCCGACGATCACGTAAGCCACCTAGGCGAGATGTTTCAAGTACTTCGCCAGTATGGAATGAAGTTGAATCCTCTAAAATGCTCCTTCGGAGTATCATCAGGAAAGTTCTTGGGATTCATCGTCCATGCCAGAGGGATTGAGGCAAACCCTGAACAAGTCCGAGCGCTAAGGGATATCAAGATACCTTCCACTCGAAAGGAAATGCAAAGCCTGAATGGAAAAGTGGCCGCCCTAAGCCTATTCATCTCCAAAGCAACGGACAAGTGCGTCCCCTTTTTCGAAGCTCTAAAGAAAGACAAAGGAAAGTTCGAATGGACTGACGAATGCTTAACCGCTTTCCTTAACCTAATCGAACACCTCCAGAAACCACCGGTACTCTCGACTCCAAGAGAAGGCGAAGAGTTGTACCTATACCTTGCTGTGTCATCTCACGCCCTAAGCGCTGCCTTGGTAAGGGAAGACAACCGCACGCAGCGGCTAGTTTACTTCGTAAGTAAGAGGTTTACGGGGGCAGAAGTCAGATATCCTAAACTTGAGAAACTAGCATACTGTTTACTAATCACATCACGGAAACTGCGTCACTACTTCCAGTCCCATTCCATCCAAGTTCTGACCGATCAACCACCGAGGCAGGTACTCCATCGCCCCGACACTTCTGGGCGGCTACTTAAATGGTGCATTGAACTAAGTCAGTATGATATCACCTATCACCCTCGCACCGCCATCAAGGGACAAGCCATGGCTAATTTCATTGTGGAATTCACTACCAACGAAGATAAGAAGCAGTTGGAAACAACAGAAGACATCAAGTGGAATCTCTTTGTGGATGGTGCATCAAACGAACAAGGCTCGGGGGCAGGTGTGGTAATAATCACTCCCAGGGGAAATAAGCTGCACTATGCTATAAGGTTGGAGTTCGCTGCCACCAACAACGATGCAGAGTATGAAGCAGTGATAGCTGGATTAGAACTTGCCTTAGAAATCGAGGTCAATTCTTTGTGTCTTCATAGCGATTCTCAACTTATTGTTAATCAAATACTAGGAGAATTCCAATCCCGAGAAGAACGACTCATAGCATATTTAAAGAAGACCAAGTTACTTCTCAGCCGATTGGACCACTACTTAGTCAAACACATCCCTCGGGAAGAGAACCAAGAGGCCGACGAATTGGCAAAGCAAGCAAGTGTGAGAGACAGCGCCATCTTCGGGGCGGTAACCATCTCAAAGCAACTGACCCCAAGTTTTGAGCAAGTGAATCTGATAGCTGCAACCGAAGAAGAAACTTGGATGACTCCCATTCGAGACTACTTACAAAGCGGCACACTACCCAACGGGCGTAACGAAGTCAAGAAAATCTTGAGGAAAGCTTCCCGCTACACAATACAAGAAGACATCCTCTATCGGCGTGGATTCTCTAACCCGTTATTAAGGTGTGTCGCTGGGAGGGAAGCCAAGGAAATCTTATCCAACATTCATCAAGGAAGCTGCGGAGATCACACCGGAGGGCAAACATTAGCAAAAAAACACCCTGATATGGATATTTCTGGCCCACCTTAAGCAAGGACGCCTTGGATTTCGTCAAAAAGTGTGACAGATGCCAGAAGTTTGCTAAGATTCCGCGGCTACCAACAACTGAGATTACTCAAATGACCAGCCCTTCGCAATATGGGGAATTGACTTAATCGGCGAGCTACCAATGGGCCGAGGCGGGGCCAAATATGCTATAGTGGCAGTCGACTATTTCACCAAATGGGTGGAAGAAGAACCTCTGAATAAAGTATCTTCAGCAAAAGTTATTAACTTCTTCATCAAAAATGTTCTGTGCAGGTACGGAGTCCCATTCAAAATCATATCAGACAATGGACTTCAATTTGACAGCGAGGAATTCGCCAACTGGTGCCGAGAGCACGTAATTCATAAAAGCTTCTCATCCGTAGCGTATCCCCAGGCAAACAGACAAGTCGAAGCCGTCAACAAAATTCTGAAAACTCTAAAAGAAACTCGAAAAGTTAAAGGGCGCTTGGGTGGATGAACTCCCTACGGCACTGTGGGCCTATCGCACACCTTTCAGAACATCAACGGGGCATACTCCTTTCTCTTTGGCATACAGATCGGAGGCTACGCTCCCAGTTGAAACCATTGTGCCTTCCCACCGTAGGATCCACTATAACCCAGAAGAGAACGAAGAACTCCTTCACATGTCTTTGGATCTAGTTGAGGAGAGAAGAAATGATGCAGTCCTTAAAGCGGCAGCCCACAAGCAAAAAGTGGCAGCATAATACAACTCCAAAGTCAAGCATCGTACCTTACAAGAACGGGATCTTGTCCTCAAGCGAATCTTCCCTCGCCCCGGAGCACTAGATCCAATCTGGGATGGACCATATGTAATTCATAAAGATCTCCACAATGGAGCTTATATTTTATCAACAGTGGACGGGGAGGTGTTCCAGAGGGCATGGAACATCCAACACCTCCATCGATACTTTTCTTAACTTGTACTGCCCATATGAAGTGAATTAACAAAGAGAATCAGTGGACGTAGGCCTTTTCGTGCCGAACCACTTAAAAAAACCTTGTCTCTTTTTTAACTTGTTCCTTTATATCTTGGCTACTTGTTAACTTTATCCTTTTCTGTTGAACAAAATCCTATGCGTATAACATTTCCACCCGAAGCACTCCACAGCGCAACTTCACCTGGACGAGACCTGACAGGTACTATGCGAATCTATGCCCTCGCCAATGAGACACTTTTGCTCCGGCATCCCTCTGTTGCGGGTTAACTCATTGCTCGCGGCGGCCCTTAAAGCCAACTGTAATGAGCCGATTATAAGCCACCGAGAAGGCCGACTATAGCCGAGGCAGCTCATTACGGCGTTCGGCTCGCCGGCAACTGTGAAACGACTATAAGCCCCAACATAAGGTGTGGCCAGCCAGGGGCAGTTCACGGTTGAAGATCGGCACCCACGCTAGCCGGCCACAGTAAATCGAATAATACCCACGATTACGGGCCATAATGGCCCGAGTAGTTACTGTGCGCGATCTCGGCTCCGATGTGTCTTAAGTGCGGCTGTGGTAAAAAAGAATTAACTCCCCGCGGAGGCGTAAGATGGGTGACAAATGTCTCCAAGACCCACAGCTAGGGAAAGTGACTACAAAGCCCGTTTGCCACGAACTTAAGCACATCGAAGGCCTTCCGTGATTGGAAGTTTTACCTTTTCACATATTTCAATTTTACTCAAGCAACTTTTCTCCTATCCTCTGTAACAATCCCTGAAGTACAGGACATAGAGCAGGAGACATTCACTAATGGGAGCAAATGTTCACGACAAGATACTGGACCGCATCCCATACTCGGTCACACAGGATATTCAAAGCTGCCATCTACAAGCAAAATATAAAGGGCGGTATTTCCTTTTTTCGTAAATACGTGACTATAATTTATTCACACCTCACGCTAACATTGCAAGTCATGAAATTATGTTTAAACAAGAACCTGACATCAAACACAATTTAATTACAAGAATAGGCATAGCTATATTTCTCATACAACATGTCAAAATAGCAAAAACATTCAAAAGACAACAGAATCAGCTTAAGTTAAAGAATTACACGTCAAGAATAGAGCTATTTATTGCAAGTAGCAAAAAATTACAACCTAAGAGCTACTTTACTATTTTAAGACTAACATATACAACCATGCCAAGTCCACAAAAAGAATTTTCCAGGTCTAATCAAAGAGCCGGCTGCGTCGGAGTCTTATCCTTGTCATGTTGCCCACATGTCCGGTCAGAGGAAGAATCCATTAGCAATAAGCAACCAAGTTAACAGAAAGACTAGAAAAGAAGACTTACCAGCATCTGCTCCTTGATCAACTTGATCATCATCCTCCACTTGCACACTTGCCTCCTCAGCTGCAAGCAACCGCATACCCTCCTTCACCGCCACCTTCTCGTCCTTGGTAAACTGGGCGGTAACAGCATCCATCCTAAAGGGCACACCACCCTCCTTATCTGCCTCAGCCTGGGCCTCCTCTAGAGCCCTGAGATAGATCCTAGCCATAACCCGGGGGTAATCATCCATCTAGGACAAGTTACCCTGCCTCCAAGTACGGAAGTACATATCCTGGAGCATCCCCTCCATCAGCCCCTCGTTCTCTTCAAACTCCCTCGTCCGGGCCTCGGAATCCGACAACCTTACGACGGCGGCATCTCTCTCCATTTGGTATCTCGAGCAGTCAGCCTGAAGGGATTTCTGCATCGCCTCCATCTCCTCCCTCAACCTGGCTTGAGCAAGCTCTGCAGCCTCAAGCTTCCCAAATAACTCCTCTATCTGCTCAAGATCCGCTTTCCGAACCTCGTCCACCGTGGCAATGGCCATATCGATCCGTTCCTTGCAAATAGCCTCCATTTTCCGCAGTTCGGCCCGGCTGGCCTCTTCCATAGTTTTCTTTAGACGTCCGGAGGCGGCTTCGTGCTGAGAGATCTGGATGGCCTAATCGACGAGTTGCTTGGCCTGGTTGAAAACCACTAACCGCAATCTTATGTTGGCACTCCTAATTTCCTCCCCGGCCTTGACCAGTCGAGCATGATGCCCCATCAACTTCCTGGTCTCCTCAGCAACCCGGTCGATATTTGCCTTAGCTTCGTCCCCCATAGTAACAATCCGAGTAGTAAGCAAATCGAGGTCCAGGGACTTGGCCTCATCAAGCACCCTTACCATAGGATTGCGAGGAAGAAGGTGCTCGCCAGTAACCTCATCAAAAGAGATGTCATGAGATGCCGGGTCCAGGTCCGGATGACCCGCAAACGGATTGCGTGCTAAGCCAGGATGATCTATTGGGATGACGGTTGGGTTCTCAGACGGATAGGGAGAGGGCATAAGCTCGGTATCCTCCTTTGTAATGTCGTGAATAGGCTGGAGTGGGGCCGAGGGATCAAGAAGAGGTTCAGACAAAGATCGACTCCTCTTCCACTTCTGTATATCTTCTTCGATAACTCCGAGAAGAAGACGATAGCCGACTATGTCTCTCGGGCGGTTAGTAGAAGGCTTCGGCTTGGCGGAAGCTTTGGAGAGCTTGTATTGTTCAAGCCTGTGCCGAAGATCTGAAGTCTTGGCCGTTTTACCCGCTCCTGATATGAAAACCAAAGTGTCACCAATATGTATTAAGCCATCATTCAAGAATTAAAAGAGTAAAGAGAAATTCACCTTGAACCGCCGAAGTTCCTTCAGTAGAGGCGCTCTCGGAAGATAAATCAACGACGGTCCCAACTTTATCGGCTCTCTTGGACTTCTCCGTCCCCTCCAAACCTTCGAAGGCTTGGCGGAAAGCATCTTCCGTCCACTCTTGCATCTCGCCTACTTGCCCAGAAGACAAAGCCCCGACACCGTCTCCTCCTCCAGCGCCTTCTCCTCCATCTTCGTCTTGCTCCTCCTCCACCTCTCCCTCCTCTGGGATATCTGGACATGTGCTGGGAGAGGGACCGTCAGACTTTTTGAGCTTCTTCCCCCCGGCAACAGGATGTTTCGAAAAGGGCCTCCTTTTGCTGCTCTTCGACTCGGCCCCTTCTTTAGCTTGGGCAGCCTTCTCTTCAGCCGTGTCCCTCTGCTTGACCACTGACTGCTGCGGAAGGATCAAGTTGTACTCCAAGAGTTTAGCGTTCCTGATCAGGTAGGCAGCCGACCTATCTCTCCCAGTAATAGCTTCTATTTCTGCTACCGTTTGAACCAGGCGATCATTCTCCACGACCGCAAAACCACCTGTTGCTAGCAAAAAATAAAAACACATAAGAGAAAGTATTGCAACCAGAACATGAATTAAAGATAAAGCTTTGACTTACATCCGGAGGTGAAGCGCCGAATAGAAACGGAATCATCCCTGACAAAAAACCACTCCTTCTTGAACATGCTGTACTTGGAGTATAAATCTAGGACCGGCTTAAAGGATACGGCCGATTCCAAGATGATGTAGGGAGACCCCTTCTTGTAGCCTCTCAAGTTGTACAAATACCGGATCTCCCGGTTGGAAGGAGGACGCCCATATCTCCTCTGGAAGATGACGAAGAGACTCACCAGAATGGCATAAGAGTTGGGCTGAAGCTGGAATGGAGCTACCTTTAGATATGTGAGAAAGCTGACTACCCAGGCGTTGAGAGGCGGGATGGCCCCACACATGCAATGGTATCTGTTGTTGGCAAAATATCCTTCGGGAGGATCATACGGCATCACTCCCGCATCCGGCAATAACATGCGTGCTCGGTCGATCCCGAAGGAGCGAGATATAACATCAAGTTGCTCGCCCTTGAGTAAGCTTGGGAAGCAATCAGGAGGCAAGTTAAGAAGTTCCTGAGGACCGTATCCATCCACTAATGATCTCGGGGTGGGCCCGTGACGGACAGGTCCTGGCTGAACTGAGGGCACGGCGGAAGGCTCTTCTCTGTCATGAGATCTCTTTTTCTCTGATCGGGTTTCCACTTTGTGAGACATTTTTCTGCAAACACAAAAAGGCACGTTGTTAGAACAAAGGATGTAGAAGTGTAAAACAAGCAAGTATATGATGTCTGGAGTTTAACTTGTCGTTCGAAACATAAAATCATTCGGTACAGAAAATTCTCAAGTCCATTCATCACAGAAAGTTTTCAAGTTCGTTCGGTATTAGGTTCATTCGGTACTGAAGATTTCATGATCCATTCGGCATCGAGTTCATTCGGCATCGAAAGCCCTTAGGATCATTCGGTGCTGAAGATTTCACGATCCATTCGTCATCGAGTTCATTCGGCATCGAAAGCCCTTAGGATCATTCGGTAAAACAAAGAGAATCAACCTTGAAAACTCGTTCGGCAAAGGAGATTTACCTGGTCCGGCAGTTAAGGTTGGTTCGGCACAGTAATTTACTCGATAGTTCAGAAGCTAACTCAGCTATTTCGTTCCGTAAGGAATGACGAAGGGATGTGGCTCCTACTTATAGAGGAAGGTTGGATAGCCGGACCAGCCGGTTCGGTTCTCTGGCCGAATATGGTCGTCCAAACTGAAACAAAGCACGACATATGCTGAGCATATGCCCTACTTTGCGGGGCAAGTGTTGGGTACGTTCATTCCACCACCGAATCAGAGTGAGAAAGAAGGCACCGGACCAAATTCACCAACCACCGAACCATGCTTCTCCAAGCTCCCACCGGACCACCTGCCTCCGGTCCAACTCCACTGCCTACCGGACCAGACTTCACCGAACCAACTGCAAAGCATCCCTGCCGAATCAACCTCCACCAAACCAGAATGCTACCGAACCAGCCACCCTCCATCCACTACCGATCCAAGAACTGCCGAACCAACCACTCCACCAAAGTCCCACCGAACCAAGACCTCATTTCCAACCAACTACTACCGAACCAAGGCATTGCCGAACCAAATTTGCCAGGCCAGATTGTATCAGCCCGGGCCCATCAGCAGCTGTATACATCCAAGACCCCTACCCCCAGCCTCACTCTATAAATAGAGGGGCAGGGGTACAGCAATGGGGGACAGTTTTGAGAGCTCAAGCACGGAGAGAACTTTCAAACAACTTTATTTTACTTGTATCAAAGCTTTGTATTTGTAATCTAAACAAGAAAAGAGAAATAACATATAAAGTGGACGTAGGCACATTCTGGCTGAACCACTATAAATCTGCGTGTCTTTTACAGTTCATCCCCTGCTTTTCATATATTTGCATAAATCATCCAAATCACTAAGAACAACATAAAACCTACTAAATCATACGACTTTGAGGTGTTTGACCATTTTTTGTGCAAACAATTGTTGCTAGTCAGATACGCTAGTATGGTAGTTAGGAGATGTTAAAGATGATTGAACTATGCTTAATATATAGTCCTTACTGAATTTCGAGGATGAAATTCTTTAAGGAGAGGAGCCTGTAACACCCTAATTTTAAATAACATTATTAAGGAGATTTAGTTAGATAAACCAAACAGAATAATGTAAATATCAGAGAGATAAGGAGATTGAGATTTGAAAATTAAAATAGAGGTCGTGCTTAACCAAATAAGATTAAAAGAATGAGTTCATAGAATGGTTTTATAAGCTAACTAATAAGAGAATAAGGCAAGGGTATTATGGGGAATAGCCATCCACCATAACCCCTAAACCCTAAACCCTTATTCCCGTTTGCATCCATACGTTCATAATTCAAAAGCATAAGAAAAGAGGAGCTTAAAGCTGACCACAACCTAGGGGAAAAGGAGATTAAAAATTAACTAAAGCTTAGGATTCAAGCAAAGGAGGATAAATCAAGATCAAATCTCAAGTTCCTTATCCAAAGAAAGGTGAATAATAATCAATACCATCTCATTTTCATTTTTAAGTGCATTTGATTTCGGGTTTCAAGTTTAAAACCTTTATGATGATATGCTTGGATTATATGATATGTTTGATTCAAACAAGTATGTTTAATAAATGTTTTATTCGATTTTAAAGCTAACTCATATTTATTGGGTTTCGAATGCCATGAGGATTTAATTTGTTATGTAAAACACTATTTTGGAGATGGGTTTAAATTTTCGTAATTATCCAAGCTATGGATAATTTATTATGAATTTTTGAAGTAAGAAATAAGTAATTTGGTTTAAAATTTATTTCGGTTATTATATAAAGGATTTTGGGTCTAAAATTTATATATGTTAGATAACATATTAAAAATGAATTTTGATGATTTTTGGGGATTTTTCCTAAGTAATTTACTATGGAAATTAAATTAATTAAGTTGGAGGACTTAAATGTCTTAATTGTTTTATTAAAGGGAAGGGCTTCTTTGTTAATTATTTTAATTAATTCTGAATGAATTCGGCGGTCTTTTAGAGAATATTTTTGGTAAAGTTTATGGCAACCAATTATATTTTTACCAATAGGCAAGCTAGTCGAAAAGCATTTATTTAAAAAGGCAACAAAACAGTTTTGTAAAGATTTATTGTTTTGCCACTTCTAGTAGCAACCTTTCGACCCCTTAACTCCGACCCCAACCAAGTCGAAACCAATACACATGGTATCAATGCTTTGGTGCGTAGTGGATTAGAGAAGAGCGGAAGGTATAGAGTCGAAACCATGCTTTCGAAGGGGTTAGGGCCATTTTAAATAGCTTTCGAAGGACTTTGTATGCTTTCAAAAAGAGATGTCCCTTGCCTTGATTTCAAAGAGATGCTTTCGAAAAGGGTTGAATATAGCTTTCGAAGGGGTTGATGCCTTCTTGTTTTGAAAGGGTGGCTTTCGAATGAGTTGCCGTGTTTTATGTTTTAAAAATGGAGCTTTTGAAAGGGTAGTTTGAACCTAGTCAAAACCATGTTGTTGTCTTCATACCTTCCGAATAGGTTGAAGTTTTCAATGAGTTCGAAAGGTAAGCCTTTGTTTTTATAAATATAAAGCCTCTTCCCAATGCTTTCGAAAGGGCTCCAGTAGCCATTTAAACTAAAGGTTTGGAAGGCAATGGCTTCGAAAGGTGTTTCGAAGCTATCCTTCCAATTGTTTTACTTAAAAGATTAAAGCTTTCGAAAGGATGGTTCCGAAACCATCTGTTTTCCCCAAACTCTTTTACTTGAAGGTTAATGGTTTCGAAAGTGGTACTTTCTCTTATGTTCACTTTGACCCAAAAGTTATATTTAAGTTTAAACCCAATGGTTTCGAAAGAGGTACTTTCAAATGGTTTCAAAGCTATGCTTCTATATATTGGAAAGATATGATTTCATACTTTCGAAAGGATGGTTTTAGTGGTTTCGAAAGGAAGGTTTTGATGCTTTCGAAAGAGGAATTTTAAAAGGTTTCGAAAGGCATTTGTTTAAGTGTTTCGAAAAGAAGGTTTGAATGCTTTCGAAAAATATATTCTAATGGTTTCTAAAGTAAAGGTCTAAGGTTTCGAAAGCCTTAGTTTTCAAAACAAAGAACCCAATCTCGTTTTTAAAGGAAAACCCATGGCAATATAAAAGAACTTTGAAATGGTTTTTAAATTTTGGAGTTTTTGAAGAAGCTTTCCTTGATAAAAAGAATGGGCTAAAGGGATTAACCATGTTTCATGTGAAAATGATTTCAAGGATATTAAACCATAAATATTGGTATTGTTATGTTATTGTATATGCTTCTTCTATAAATATATTCACTACATAATGGACCCAAAACTGTATTTTAGGGAGTAAGAGTAGAATAACCAGCTAGGTTGGTTCTGTAATGAATATAAATTAAGTTAACTCTTGAATGAGTAGAATTGCATTCAGGAGGTCAGGTAGACCAGAACATAGGATGCCCAAAGACTGATCAAGAAGTTGTCAGTTTAGACAGGTTTATAATAAAACCATGAAAAATATGTTTGGATGAAGTTATTGGCAGAGGCCAATAGGTTCGTAGTGATCCCATGAAAACTATATCTGCATAAAGTTATTAACAGAAGTCAATAGGTTCATTGTTGACCCATAAAAATTATGATATAAGAGAAGTTATTGGAGATACCAATAGGTTCCGGTTGAACCCATGAAATAATTGAAAGAAGTTATTAGCGGGGCCAAAAGGTTCTTAGTGATCCCATGAAAATTATAAGACCGAATAGTTAGTCAATAAGCTTTAAACATGTTATTAGTCAGCCCATGAAAACTAATAGGTTAATAGTGGCGCTAGAAACTATAACTGAGACTGATAGTCAAATGAATTTGGATGAGAAATCCTGATTATTTTGCTTGTCTGCATATTATTATAATAATTTAAATTGCTATGTTTTTAACCATTGTGGATGTAGGTGCACAGTATATAGTTATTATAAATTTTGGGTAAGATTCTAGTGAGGGGAAAACCCGTTCCGCTAAGCGGCGTAGTCTCACTAGACATCTAAATGGTTCGAGATGGTAGATTAACAATCATACCAGGCTTTTTGTCCGACTCGAAGTTTATGTTTTCTCTTAAACTCTCGAGTGCTCAATTGATTTTGAGTAGTTTGAGAGTTGAGGTTTTCAGGCTCTCCTTTAGACGAATAAGCTTCCGGAGACATGTATGGGACAAGCTAGCTACTAGGAGTTCTTTTCTAATTGATTCCGCTGTGTTTTGATGTAAAGGCAAATTTGTTTAATTGCCTATGTTTAGCTCTGATCATCCAAGGGGGCATCTTCGTATGTTGCTCTTGGCGTAGTTTGTAATAATTATATTTTCTCTGAACGTGGTTCTCTAATATGGGATTATGTAATGAATTTTAAATATGATTGAAATGGAATGAGAAATTTGTTTAATGGTTTTAATTTTTTTCATATCTATGTGTTTCCGTTATATCGATGGATCTAACAATACCGCATTTGATCATCGAGAATTAATAACCATGGATGACAGCAGCATCCGTTGCCGTTAGTTTTGGGCCTCCAAGTGGGGGGTGTTACACCAAGTCAAAAAAATCTGCAAAGTTATAGCGGACCACTGCAAAACAAATAAAAAGTAGGATTATTAAAACGTTAAATAAAACAAAATAATATGGCACTAGTTAAAACTACCATCATCGTGTTGGTCCCCTTTCCCCCACCGCCCCCCCTCCCCCATGTTGCCTCCTAACTAAAGGTGTGCAAGGGAACCCAACACTACAAATACCAGATCATGCCTCGTCGATGGTTTGTGTGCCGAGGGGCATGGTGTGTGTTACTACATTAGGAGATCCATGAGAAGGAGGGGTCTTGGAGGAGGAGCTCGTGCTTGTCAGCGTACTTGGCTTCTGTATCCACATGTTCGTCCTCTCCGCCTCGAGGGTCTCAAAAGTGTTGGAATAACTTGAAGACCATATGATACCCGATCATGGACCACCACATCCTCCAACTGTGTTGGGTTGTAGCCCTCTAAATTGTAATTACGGCCCAAATCCAACTTAGTAGCCTCATCATCATCTTTAATGTCAACCACTAGCCCAAGAACCACCAAAACCCTAATCGCTGACCCTATTGGCCTAGTTTACTACCAAATCGATGCTCAAGCCATAGTTTTGACCACTCCTAGAGTATGTCTTGGACTAAATAGCCTCACACGGTGGAGGTTCTGGTCCATCAAGATCAAAGCCAAGTTTTTGGCATTATTCAATGTATCCTTTAACTGGCTGAGGTGGTCTTCTTAGATTATCGTGTCCAAGCCAACATTAGATGGTGCGGCTGTGTCAATAAAGAAAAAGTTTGCATTTGTAATAAACAAGTTCAAAATGAAGGGAAAATGAAAAATCTAAGGGTAGAACATACCTGGGGTTTGGAAGGCTCGCGTTGTAAACGTCGGGTTGACAGTGGTCGGCATGAGGAAGAAGTGATCCCGGTACCCCGACACCTTTCCTAGAAAACCAAAGAAGAGAGGGGACTTGTCGATCCGCTAGAGATGATAATAACCATCGACCGGGATTTTGTCCCCCTTATACAATCTGTAGACCAACCTAAGAAGGGCCGAGTCTCCCTCATGGATGCCCATGTCATGGCAAATGATGAATAGCTCAGCCAAGAGTTTATAATTGTTGGGGGAGAGCGGTGTCGACAAGATGTGGTGGGCGTTGAGGAACCAAAAGACGAAGGGGTGGAGAGGGAGCGTCACCCCACTCCTCATATATGTGAATGACCATTTGAAGTAGCCCGCTAGCGATTAGTTGGGTTTGTCAGCAATCAAAAGGTAAAGGGGCTCTATCCTCTCATAATCATAGTAAGGCAAAGAGCTAGCAAGATTAATGCGATCCACCTGATGCTGCATCAGTTATTTGCAATCAAGCAAACAACATAATTATCAAACCACCAAGATCGACTTGGAAATTACTTAACTTAGGGGCAAGTCACTCCCCTAATACAAAAGCAAAGGACCCATGGTCATCCCACTGAAACCCTCTTAAGCCTTAGCCCTAGTTAGTAGACCATGTGGCCTATAGCCACTACTAGTTCATTGCCTTATCCAAGCTGCGAGCCAAGGCCCAGCACAACGTAGTCCTACTCTAATGGAAAGGGCACTTAAGTAATATTAGCATATAAGTTTTACAGGTGGAGTGTTTCAATGCCGATCTATCGATGAGTATTTCACAACAATGATCAGTAGATGCTGTGCTTAGTGAAATTTCATCAAAATAATGATGATATTCAGATCAACAAAACAAAAGCAATATTAGGGGAAGAAGAACAAAAAATAAAAATAAAAACTACTCAATATCCAACAAAGATTCGGGGTTCAGTGTAGCTCTAAACAAGAAATGAAATCTGCATCATAGGAAGAGATACTCATTGATTAAGCTCGAAATTGCTGGTTGAAAATGAATAGAATCCAAGACTCAAAGTTTTCCAATGGTGGAAATATGATAGCTTTTAGTAAAGAATAAAAGTGAAGAGGAGAAGGAATTATATAGGGAATGGTGGTCAATCTAGACTATTGGATTAGATAAGCAGGAAAAGGGCTGGGCCATCTAGGTTTCATCAATCACCTTGTCAAATCATAAGTTCTAACGTATCGAGAAATAAACTGCCACCACCTATGCCATAAAGGCACATGTCAACAATATTAAATGCGTAAGTGATAAGTCTTCTCATAGACATGAATTTGGAGGGCAAAATGTTGCTAGATTTTATTGCAAATATAAGATGGGTCGGCTCATGATGGAACCAGGCCAGTCGGAAGCGGGTGAAATAGGTAGTTTTTTTTTTCCTATTTTGGATCTACTGGGCCTATGAAGTCTAAAAAGGTTATACTATATCCAATCTAGTTTTTTTTAAATCATATTTTATTTAATTTCACTGCGTATATTTGATAACTAAACGTGTTAACATTTCAACTAAATGCTTCATTGGGAATGTTCAGTATACATTCAAACATATGACAACATTAATGAACTAAAATAAATGTGTGTGTATGAATGTACATTTAGATATTGGGATTATATCTATTATGTGTGTGTGTTATACTTACATATACACGTTACATTCCCGCATGCATATTTGGAATATAGATGGCCAAATATATACGTATGTTTGACCATGCTACAATATATGTATATGGTTTGTATATACATATTGACAATACCATAGATATATAGTTTAGACATATGTATACATATATGTAATCTTTTCTGCACTTATATTTTATATATACATCTATATAAGGGTATGAAAATAATTCTCACAAAGTAAACAATTAAAATAGGAGTAAATTAGAAGTGTGAAGATGGAAAGGTAATTTATGTTGCAATTAAATGTAATCAAATATAAGTTAAAAAAGAAATAATCATGTAGTGCAATTCTACTTTACTTGTCTTCTACAACCACCAATTCAACAATTAATTTAATACCATAGTAAATTTCAAATATAATTACAGCAAACATCCAAACTAATTATAAACAAAAGAAGATTTGTTATATCTCAATTTGAAAAGACATATAATTAACATAAAGAAAATTAAAAGTTTTACAGTTTAATTTCTTTACCCTAATGACATAATTGGATTTGAAACATAACCATTTTATTTAGGTACATGCATAAGCGTAATGAAATGAAATTTAATTGTAAAACATGAAATTGAATTAATTTAAAGCAAATCAACCAAGCCCAATTTAGTTTTGATATTGGTTTATAATTTCAAGGTATGAAAAAGAATTGATTAATACATAAACACACACACACACATATGGATATGTATATACATATATCTATATGTAATTTTATGATTCAATCTACTAAAATTAGATCCATGATTAAAAGGAATAAGTGTGAAACAAAGAAGATTTACAACAACACAAAATAGATTAACAAACAAGAGGATTTGTTTCAGATTTCAAATGAAATAAAACATAAATTATTTGATTAGTTCCATTAGTTATTTCAAATCCAATCAAACCTTTCCTAATCAGACCTCAAATGGAATAAAACATAACAATAATTAGTTGTTTCAAATCCGATTAAATAATCAACATTCAAAAGCATATACAAATAGAACTCACAGTCAATCACAATACATAGAATAATTTAAAATTTGATCTCAATAAGTGGCTATAATTTACATATATGTGGAAAATTTATTTTAAATATCATGGATGAATTATAAACTTAACCAGTAAACTTTTCCCTTCATCACACATTGGTTTGTGGCTTCTCCTTAGATTTCAAGCAAATCACTACCCCACATTGAAAGAGAAGGATGAACCGCCTTTCTTTAATTTTATTTGATGTTGATTTGAATTTGTTTTGGGGATTTTTATTTGAGAAGAATTTTTGACCATAATATGATGGAGAAGAGGAAGAAAAGTTATCCTATGTATAATAAATCAAATGAGGAGATTTTGTTTTAGTAGAACAAAAAGAACCTTTCAATATCCTCATCAAAACTTCCTTCTTTTATTCCTTTTCAAATTTCAACCAATTCAATTAATCGATTCCCTCCCCAAACCATTACATGGCCGACCCTAATGCAATTTTAATGTGCAAAGTTCCCAAATAAAAACTTTTATGTAATTTTTTATTATTTAAACCTCGTTTAAAGTATATCGTCATCGATTTATGTAACTATAACTTTTATATATGCATTTAAATAATTACCAACAATATTCAAAACATCAAAGAAATTAGCAGTTCATAAATATCAATTAATTTAATCAATTTGTACTATTTTACAAATTAATTAAATCGTTTGGTATTTTTAGAAATCAAAAATGCAGTTATGTGACTTAGACTGTGAGTTCAGTCAGCGATTAACATTGAACAATTCAAATATCAACATTCACACATCACCGAAGCTAGTAGTGTGATAGTTTGGCCGAATTCATCGCTTCCGGGACTTTTTGATAAAAACTCAAATTTCACATTCACTTAAGCGGTACCTTTTAGTAATGAATTTACACCAATTCTCTTTATCAAAACTATATCACATTACGACTTATAGAATTTTGTTTTGGTCAGAATTACAACATCGTCCACATTCAACTTTGTAAGCCCAAATAGAAAATTCTTGATTCAATAATAGCAATAATTATTGATCGTATACTTTAGCCATACACTTTGACTTTGAGTTGACTGTAGTTGACTATGATACTGTGACGCCCCACCTCTATACTCACACTAGCCAAGGACACTATGGGGTAATGCCATCGGATAGCACGAAGAATAAGGCTGTTGAGGAGCGACCATCTGTGTAATTGCTTTGTGCGAGTACCGATATGTCAGATAATATAACTTACATTACATTTCAAGAGGAAATCCGACATGTCAAGTACAAACTCAAAGCTACCACATAGTGGCTATGTGGACTTCGGAAACAAATATAGAAATAAGCATAACACAAATCAGTCACAGATATTTATATCACAAAGGCGGAATCGGATTTGAATATATCACATAAAATTGTACATCAAAATAGTGGTCATACAAGACCCACTACATCACAAAAGAATAGATACAAGTGCTAGGAAAAAGAATAAGTATACATCAAGGAGTCTTTATCTCAAATGTATACTAATAAAAACTACTATGCTAAAGTAGTTAGCCCAAAAGTCAGGTGGCGGACCCTGATAAGAAGTCAAGCAGGAGCACCTGAAATACCTCAATCTGACCCGAGTATTATTTAAGAAGAAAATAATAAACGGATCAGTCTAGCTATAAATATCATATAAAGTGAGATAGGATAAGAGATATGACAAAAACGTATGATAACAATAATGCCATACTGCGACAAGTATACCTCAAATAACAACAAAAATCATACAATATCCCAAATCATCTCAAACATCCAAAAAGAATCGCATTCTTTAAATTATTCACCAAAACACAAATATTGATAGGGCTCATCAATGCCTATCATCAAAATTGGTGAAACGAAAAATCTAGAAATCATCAACTAGAATTCCAGAAATCATAAAAGTGGGGAGGCCTATCACAAACGGGAGCATGAAAACTCACCAACACGTGCATCACAAACGGGTCGCTAACCCATGGTCGCTAACCATAGAGCCGGTGCAACGACGTAGTACAATAACGGTACGCCCGACGAACCTGAAACTCAAATAAGCCGGAACAACAACGTAGTACAACGGTACGCCCGATGAACCGAACTCCATAAAACCCATAGGTCGCTAGCCTATAAAAATGAGACGAAGCTCAACAGAACGGGGTACAGTCCTCCACGCGGACAAAGAGACATCGCTTATCGCTAGTCTAAACCACAAAATGATCATCATCGATCATCAAGAAGTGTCGATTACACTAAGCTAGTAAATAAATGAGTTTAGCTTCATGTCCCACTGGCTTAACTTAAATATTTACAAACAAATTGTAGATTTCCACTTGAAAATTGTCTCAAAATTTCAATCGAACAAGTCTAAGAATTAACCGACAAAGTAAACGCAAGCGTTTCATACCACTTGTTTTGCTAAGCCGTTTAATTAGATTTCTCATACGAATGAGGTAAAGGTTTGTATATACTAATCGATTGGAAAACGGTTTTAAAAACGAGCTTTGTATTTAAAAGTAGTGTTGAAATTGTTTTGGTGAAAGGGTTTGAGTATTTACTACTAGTATAGAAACCTTTGCATTTTAAAGTGACAAACCACAGAAATGATTGTAGAAACAATCAATCACCAAAAATTCACATACGACAATGTGAATTAAATCCATAAAAATCGATATCAAATCCATAAAACGGATATTCCCAAAAATCCGAAGAAAGAAGTCATCAAAGTCGATAATAAGTGATAACAACTAACCGTATCGACAAGAATCGATTAAAAGTCGGAAACCCATACAAAACTGCCTCAAATAGGTAAAAATGCAGATTTCTCAGATTTAGTCGACTGAACCAGATGGTCAGTCGACTGATTCAAGGCCAGAAACTCACGGGTTCCTGGTTCAGTCGACTGAACTATATGGTCAGTTGACTGACACAAGGACAAGAAGTTTTCTGCTCCCAGGTTCAGTCGACTGGTAGATGGACAGAAGCTTTCTGCTCCCAGGTTCAGTCGACTGCCACTCGACTGACATAGGGGTAGGAAGTATTCTGCCCCCAGATTCAGTCGACTGACCTTACCGTTCAGTCGACTGAACTGCCATTTGCAGCATTCTCAACCTAGCCCAAGAAGGGGCAAAAGTCCAAACGGAAGTGATCGGACGAGCAACGGAGACTAGGGATTTATGCCAAGCGACAACCCAGCCTTATAGGATCTTCGATACACCCCAACAACATGTTCAAACATCAAAGATAGGATTTTTAAAGATTTGACTTCAAAACACCAAAATTTGGAAAATTCATCAAACCAATCCAATTCAAAGGCAAATGGACAAGAAATAGATGTTAGAAATTACTACCTAACAACTATCAAAGATATAGACATAGATATGAGTTCAAAAACTCACCTCTAACTCAAAAACTCAAGTGAGGAGATCTTAAGCAAGCTAAGATCAATTCCTCTTCAACAACAATTCAAGAAGCTTCAATCTAAGCTTGTAGGAAGAATATTTCATAAGTTAGGGTTTAGGAATTTCTGAAATTTGAAGAGGGATTGAGATGGAGAAGATGAAGAGGATGCTTACCTAAGCTTCTCTTTGATTTTTGGAGCTAGAGCTTGATTCCTAATACAAACTAGGGCTTAGGAATTTTGATTTCTTTTCTCTTCCCCCATTTTTACTTTAGCTTGAGTGTTAGGAAATGTTATGAAGAAATGAAGAGGAGTGGAGTGGGAGTTAGGGTATTAGATGGGTTGGGTGTTAGGTTATTGGGTTGAAACCCAAACCCAAAGCCCTAAATGAAAATATCAAATTTCACTCAACTCCAAACATATCGATGTTTATACTCAAAAAGGTCGCAAATGCCATTTTGGACATAATGGAAGTGGTCACGAGTCCTAATTTGACTGTTTGCAAAAAGTGACATTTCAGACCTAAATCCGACTAACGATGCTATATTTAAATAAAACATCTAAATATACAATCGTAAAATATGCAGGTTATTACAGACTTCCCTGCTTAAAGAAATTGTGTCCTCGCAATACTTAAGAAAAAGAAATAAAAAGTAACAACCATACAATGACATAACAACACAAAAAGAAGAAATTTTGAAATGAGAAGTTCACCTTAAGGAGCACGAGAGAGTAAGTCCGGATGTGTTCGCTCGATGAATTCTCTGGATTCCCAAGAGCGATCCTTAGGATTTATGGACCATTGAACTTTCACAAGAGGAACATCTTTATTCCGAAGGCGTTTAACCTCCGTAGCAATGATACGAATAGGATGTTGCTCATAAGTTAAATTAGGCGAAACTTCAATTTCTTCAATAACATCGGGCTCAAGAATAGAATCGGAATCTCGAAGGAATTTCCATAGTTGAGAGACGTGGAATACGTCATGAATAGCAGAAAATTGAGCCGGTAATAAAAGGCGATAAGCAACGGAGCTAATGCGTTCGGTGATGGGAAATGGACCAATATATCGAGGTGCTAATTTTTCCGATCGACTGAAATGCACAACACCCTTCATAGGTGAAACACGAATAAACACAAAATCTCCCACAGAAAATTCTAATTTCCTTCTTCGATTATCGGCATAGGATTTTTGTCTACTTTGAGCTTCTTTCATCCTATGACGAATAAGGTCAATCTTTTCTGTGGCATCACGAATAAAATCTAGACCTAAAACCAACTTCTCGCCGGCTTCAAGCCAACACGAAGGAGATCGGCATGGCCTTCCGTATAGTGCCTCAAAAGTTTCCATACCAATAATAGATTGGAAGCTATTATTATAGGAAAACTCAACAAGAGAAATATGATCTTCCCAACTTCCACCAAAATCAAGAACACAAGCACGAAGGAGATCTTCAAGAGTTTGATTCACACGCTCCGTTTGTCCATCAGACTGAGGATGATAAGCGGTGCTAAAATTAAGCTTCGTTCCCAAAGCTTTTTGAAGCCCTTTCCAAAATCCACTAGTAAACAATAGATCACGATCGCTAACAATAGAAGTAGGAACTCCATGCAATTTAACAATTTCTTTAACATAGAGTCTAGCCAAAATAGGTACCGTCCGATTGGACCGAACGGGAATAAAATGGGCGGACTTTGTATGTAACAACCCACATATTTTACGATTGTATATTTAAATGTTTTATTTAAATGTAGAATCGTTAATCGGATTAAAATACGAAAAGCTACTTTTTGTAAACAGTCGAATTGGGACTCGAGACCACCTCCATTGAGTCCAAAATGGAATTTACAACTTTTTTGAGTATAAACATCGATATGTTTGGAGTTGAGTAAAAATTATGACTTTTTCACTTTGGGTTTGGGTTTGTGTTTCAGCCCACTAACCCATCTTAATACCCTAACTCAGCCCCTCCCCTCTTCATTCATCCTCATTTCCTAATACATTCAAGCTTAAGTAAAAATGGGGAGAGGAATGAGAAATTAGAAATTCCTAAGCCCTGGTTTCTTTTACAAATCCAAGTGTTAGCTCCAAAAATCAAGAAGTAGCTAAGGTAAGCATCCTCTTCATCTTCTCTAACTCATTCTCTCTTTAATTTCAGAAATTTCCTAAACCTAACTTAGGAAATGTTCTTCTTTTGAGCTTAGATTTAAGCTTCTAGAGTTGAAGTTGAAGAGTAGTTGATCTTCCTTTGCTTTCAAGCTTCTCCTTCATCGTTTTTGGGTTTAAAGGTGAGTTCTTTAACTCACATCTATGTCTATAGCTATCTTTGTTGTTAGGTATGAATTCCTAACACTTGTGCAGATTCATTTGCTTTTGATTTGAATTGATTTGGTGAACATTTCAATTTTTGGTGTTTTGAAGTCAAAACTTTGAAAATCCTAGCTTTGATGTATGAACATGTTTTTGGAGGTGTATTGAAGAGCCAATAGGGCTGGGTTATCGATTGGCAAAAACCCCTAAAGCCCATTGCTCGTCCGATTGCAAATGGTGAGAGTTTTCTCTCCATTTGATAGGCTGGAAAACAGTTCCAGTGCCAGCCAGTCGACTATCCCCTGCAGTCAGTCGACTGACTGCAGGAACTGAAACTTTCGAGTTTCTGGATGAGTCGACTGACCGCAGAGGCCAGTCGATTGACTTGCTTGTTTCAGCCTATTTTGCCTATTTAGCCTGAGGTTCCAATTTTTATCGATTCGTGATTATCCGATTTATTGTTATCATTTATTATTGAATTTGATGACTTCTTTTTCGGGATTTTTGAGAATATCCATTTTGATGGATTCGGTATCGATTTCTTTGGATTTGATTCACGTCTTCGTATGTGGATTTTGGTGATTGATTGTTTCTACAATCATTTCTATGATTTGTTACTTTAAAATACAAAGGTTTCTATACTAGTAGTAAATATTCAAACTCTTTTACAAAGATGATTTTAACTCTATTTTTAATACAAAGCTGGTTTATAAAACCGTTTTCTAATCTATTAGTATATACAAACCTTTACCTCATTCGCATGAGAAAATCTAATTAAACGGCTTAGCAAAACAAGTGGTATGAAACGCTTGCGTTTACTTCGTCGGTTAATTTTCGGACTTGTTCGATTGAAATTCTTGTGACAATTTTCGAGTGGGAATCTATAATTTGTTCGTAAATATTTAAGTTAAGCTAGTGGTTATGGGACATGAAGCTAAACTCTTATATTTACTAGCTTAGTGTAATCGACACTTTTTATTGATCGATGATGATCATTTTGTGATTTAGACTAGCGATGTGCGATGTCTATTTGTTTGTGTGGGGATTACAATCCCCGTTTGTGGAACTTCGGTTCAATTTGGCGGGGTAGCGACCCGTGGTCTTCAGGCCGTTTGTGGAGCTTCGGCTCAAAATTTATGGTTAGCGACCATGGAATAGCATTCCGTTTGTGATACACGTGTTGGTGAGTTTTCATGCTTCCGTTTGTGATAGGCCTCCCCCCTTTGTGATTTCTGGATTTCTAATTGATGATTTCTAGAATTTGTGTTTCACCACTTTTGCGATTGGCAATGATATGTTTGTCAATATTTGGGGTTTGGTGAATAAAAATAAAGAACATGACATTCTTTTTGGTGCTTTGAGATTCTTGAGATATTGTATGATTTGGAGCTCGCGGCTATTGTTTTCGCCCTTACAATTTGGCATCATTACCTTTTGGGAGAGAAATTTGTTCTCTACACTGATCATAAATCTTTAAAGTATTTATTTTCTCAAAAGGAACTTAACTTGCATCAACAACGTTGGCTCGAGTTTCTTGCATCTTATGATCTTGATATTCTTTATACTCCCGGAAAGGGAAATCTTGTTGCCAATGCCCTTAGTCGTAGGCAACAAGCGGTTGTTTCCATGATGGTATTCGAATGTAATGATCTCGAGACTTTGTCCACTTGTGAGATTCGAGATCGTGAATCCGATTTATGTTCATCTCTTGTTTTGTGTATCCTTGAGGCTCATCCTTCTCTTTTAGACCGCATTCTTGAAGCTCAAAAGCATAATCCCGAATTGGTTCTTCTTAGCCAAAGTTGTAGGGATAAAATTGATATTGAAGGTTTGAAAGACATTGATATTGATGCTCGTGGTGGTATTCGAAAATTTGGAAGACTTATTGTGCCAAATATTATTGATCTTCGTAAAGATATTTTAGAAGATTCTCATCGTTATAAATTTGCCATTCATCCTAGTAGTAGTAAAATGTACGTGGTAATGAAGCGACTTTATTATTGGGATGGAATGAAATCTGATATTACTAACTTTGTTAAGCGTTGCATGACTTGCCAACTCGTTAAGGCCGAGCATCAAAGTCCTGGTGGGTTACTGCAACCATTGGAAATTCCAATATGGAAGTGGGATCAAATTTCCATGGATTTTATTGACGGTCTTCCCCGTTCTCATTCGGGTCATGATAGTCTATGGGTGATTCTTGATAGACTTACAAAGTCCGCCCATTTTATTCCCGTTCAGTCCAATCGGACCGTACCTATTTTGGCTAAACGTTTTGGCAAGGAAATTGTTAAATTGCATGGAGTCCCTACTTCTATTGTTAGCGATCATGATCCATTGTTTACTAGTGGATTTTGGAAAGGTCTTCAAAAAGCTTTGGGAACGAAGCTTAATTTTAGCACCGCTTATCATCCTCAGTCCGATGGACAAACGGAGCGTGTGAATCAAACTCTTGAAGATCTCCTTCGTGCTTGTGTTCTTGATTTTGGTGGAAGTTGGGAAGATCATATTTCTCTTGTTGAGTTTTCCTATAATAATAGCTTCCAATCTATTATTGGTATGGAAACTTTTGAGGCACTATACGGAAGGCCATGCCGATCTCCTTCGTGTTGGCTTGAAGCCGGTGAGAAGCTGGTTTTAGGTCCAGATTTTATTCGTGATGTCATAGAAAAGATTGACCTTATTCGTCATAGAATGAAAGAAGCTCAAAGTAGACAAAAATCCTATGGCGATAATCGAAGAAGGAAATTAGAATTTTCTGTGGGAGATTTTGTGTTTATTCGTGTTTCGCCTATGAAGGGTGTTGTGAGTTTCAGTCGATCGGGAAAATTAGCACCTCGATATTGTGAGGAATGTGGAATATCGATCTTAAGGCTAGAATGAACACTAGAAGGGGTGAATAGTGTTTATAAGAAATTACTAAATCTTTTTGAGTTATTGTTGATTTGTACACAAATGTATGCAATATTCAGACACAAATATAATCACAGAATCAAACACAGATGCAGAAATAAAGTAAATGCAGTAAAGGAAAGAACACACCGGATTTTATACTGGTTCGGAGTTACCCTACATCCAGTCCCACACAACTAAGTACGGATTTCCTTTCAAAAGCAATTCAACAATTACAACCCTCAGTTTCAAGGCTACGAGGTACACCCTCCAGAATCACAATCCTCTAGGTAGAGATACTTGATTTCCGGGCAACAAGTTCACCCAATTAATTTCCAAGGCTACAATCACACCTTTTCTCGCTTGATTGATTTCCAAGGCTACAATCACACCTTTTCTCGCTAGATAGATTACAAATAAGCCTACAACTCTGAATAGCACTGGGATCTTGTTGAGTTAGTGATAGAGAATCAAACCAGAGATGATCTAGTTAGATTCAATGTTGATTTCGGTAGAGTGATGATAGGATTTTGAATAAGAAAATGTGGAAGAAGAAGAGATGTGAAAAACCAGAAAATCTGATATAAAATTCGTTGAAACTAACCCCTATTTATAGAAGAACAACAGCCATGTCCATTCGTGAAAGGTTATGGCGAATAGACACTTCTTTTGAAATTCAAATTTTTGAATCTAACTGTCACTATGTCAACATGGGGTACTAGGGCATGTCGACATCCCAAAGCATTTTTTGAAGATTTGATTTTCTTTGAAAATAACCTTTATCTTATATTAAAAACTATTTAGACTTTATAACTATACTTGACTATAGATAAAATACATAGATAAATATAGAGAATAATATATATATAATTTTACTATAATTTTATATTTAAATCTAAGTATAAATATATTATAATTAAAAGATAGTTTAAAATAAACGAAGATTAAAACAAGAGTTTATTAAAAACAAAAACAAAGAATATTAAAGGCTAAAACATCTTTTTGAAAATCATTTGAAAAGATAATTTTTAAGACTAAAACATTTTGAAAAGCAGTTTTGAAAATCATTCTGAAGTAGTTTTGAAAATCATTTTGAAGTAGTTTTGCAAGCTTCTTCCTGTAGAATATCTCATCACATCAGGACTCGAGAACTTGTACAAAACCAGGATGTTCGTGGGTTTGTAAGCCACTTGTCGTAGGTTTATAAGCTACTTGTCGTAGGTTTATAAGCTACTTGTCGTGGGTTTGTGAGCCACTAAAAAAGTAGAAATGGGTTCCATCCCAAAAGAAAAATGGAGTGAAGATTTCAGTGCTATTATGAAGTTTTAACATAATTCTAGACTCAATACTTATCTTGAAATCTTGAACTCTTGATAATCTTGATATTTTTGATACTCATGAGTATTCAATCTTGATATCTTGAATCTCTATACTGTACAGTCTTCATTCTTTGTACTTGCATGGTTAAATCCTGCATATACATATATATCTAAACTATAATGTTAGTATTTATATTTTATAATCTTATTCTAAGGTTGTTGTCATCAAAACCATCATCTCAAGGACTAACAATCTCCCCCTTTTTGATGATGACAACCTTTGTTTATAAAATATTACTTCTATCCTAATAACTCCCCCTAAATCTAATAACTCCCCCTTAATATATGCCTAACTCTCCTATTTTATATTTCTCCCCCTTTGTCATCAACAAAAACAAACAAACTGTAAACTATATAACTCCCCCTCATTCTTGTACTCAAGTACCTGCATTAATAAATTATATAATAGAGTATATTAAGAAATAACTATACTTATAGACATGATATTCAATCAACGGTTATAAATATATCAATGTATATTTATACATTCATCAATCCACACCAAGTGTCAATCAAATCAATCAAAACAAACAACTTCAATCAAAGCAATCAATTCAAACAAAGTAATCAAATTAAATAAAGCAATCAAATTAAACGTTACGAGGAACTTCCACCCATCCTTCTTCTTCGAAAATAGGGTCTGCTTTGATGGCATCCCAATTTTCATTGTCATTTGTGAGAGAGACAGGAGGATGTGCTTCGTTATCATCCTTGTGCAGTGAAGAAATCATCTATCGAATTGCCTCGAAATGCCTTTCTTGCTCCTTGATCATCTGCATTTGACTCAATTCTAAGTGTCGCTGGTTACGAAGAATAAACGAGAGAATACTCTTGAATGAATTAAGAGTTTCTTCAAGATTCTCGGATAAGTTATGAATTGGATTAGCCATTTTTGAAATTGTGAGAAGAATGAGAGATAGAATAGATAAGAAATAATATTCAGTAATGAATTCTGGAAGAAATGGGTATATATAGGTGTAGAAATTCATTTGAAATGAATAGACATATGGTAGCTATTCAAATTTCAAATTCAAAATGTAGTGTCATTTCTGACCAGTACATGTCGACATGGTCATAGAGGGTATGTCGACATAAGGCAGTGAAATTTGATGGTAATTATGATTTTGTGAATAATTGTGTATATATATATATATTTATATATAATATACTAACATTTATTTAAGAGATAAGATAAACTAGATAACATAAAAGAAATTCAATTTCATTGCATAGAAGAGTGATACAATGATTAATCATAAAGAACTACATAAACACTCAAATTAAAACAAACATAAACTAATTCGACATGATATGAAAATATAGAATTAGTTAGAAGATGATGAAGATGAAGATAATCCAAGTTTCTTGCTGACATTAGAGAAAAACTTGTTCATCTTGGATGATATTTTGTCCAACTTCTTACTAACGGATCTTTTAAGAACCCGTTTATTCTCAACAATAATCTTTTGGTTTTTGAGAAGGGTTTTGTTGGTAGGATTGGAGGGATATTCAATACTTTCTAGGGATGTTTCACCTTCTTCTTCTTCTATTTCCATTTCATCCCCTTCTTCTTCTTCTTCTTCCTCTTCCATTTCTTCATGAGCCAAACGCTCTTCCTTTTCGGCAAGAGTCTCATAAGGTTGATAAACATATGGGATTTTCATGAGACAAATGTTTGAGATATTAAAAACTTCTCTTGAAATAAATTCTTCTCCTTTGAAATTTACTCCAAAATAGTTGAAAATCCGAGTAAGGTAAATTCCATGATATAAAGTGTTTTCTCCTATTTCAAAATTTTTAGGACGAAGTTCATCCAAAATAACTTGCACCCAATTATATCATAATTTCCGAAAATAGCAAAAAGTGCTTTGCACATTTTTGAAGTAGGAATCTTAAAATTTCTCGATCTTGGGGTCAAAGTATGTTGTAAAAGAAGATTGACAATTCTTGCTTTAAGACGAAAGTTTCGGTTTTTAAATTCAAAGTTTTCATCTCCTTCAAAAATATGATGAAATGTCTCACGATCATGTTCATCGATTTGAAAACTAGAAAGATCCATTCCCGTGCTTTTGCAATTGAGAATGGTACCCAAAAGATCATAATTCAAAACAATTTTAGTGCCTTTGACACTACTCCAAATTTCATTATCATTTCCTTCATAAAATTATTGATTGAGATTTACATAGAAAATTTTAACATGATTTGTGTAACAAACAAAATCATTTTGAGAAGAATCAACAAGACTAAGAATTTGATTGTTTGCAAAAAGAGTATCAATTTCATAAGAAGCAAAATCTTGAAAAATAGCAAACTTTCCGGGATGGACTTTTCCATAGTTTGCATAATTGATGTATGCTTTTATTGCCTCCGGATTATTGAGGAGTTGCTCTTTCAAGTTTCTAGAAAGTCTCATGGTGGAGGGGTTGCTTAAAGAAGCCATTAAAGTAGAAAGTAGAGAACTTGGAGTTTTGAAGAGAGAGTTTGAATTTGAAAATGAAAGTGAAAAGTTGTGATAAAAGATAGTGAATAAATAGATTTTTGAAAGATATGTTCTCTAGTCAAAAGATGCCTTTTTAGAGTATTGAATGAAGTGAAAAGGTGGAGGGAAATTCAAGCATTTGAATTCAAATTTTGAATTTCAAATTTGTACCCATGTCGACATCATGGTAGGGACCATGTCGACATATGCCTGTGAATTTCTATGATTTATTTTTCCTAAGTATTCTAATATATATATATGTACTTATTATTTTAATGTCTATATATATATATATATATATATCTGGAATATTATTAGAATTATAGTATATTCCAGAAAATATTATTATATTATTAAAAAATAATAATAATAAAATTATAATAAAATTATAATAATAACAAAATAATAAAATAATAAATTTAAAATTCAATCAACACACTAATTCAAAATCAATCAATCAAGCAATCAATCATCTAATTCTAAGCATGCAATTTCAATCAATTGTATTGTAAATGTGTACCTTTTTCGAAGTCCGTTTCCTTGAATTTGTTAAAGTCGTGAACTACCGTGAAACACAAATTTGAATTATCTGTCTTCTGATCATCATCGCTTGAGGACAATTCTGAGTCATCTAGAGTAGCAGTAAATGCACGCTTCCGTTTCTTTACTGATTCATTGTTTATAGGAGGATTCTGCCTTTCTAGATACGAACAGTCTCTTTTGATATGGCCTAGTTCATCACAGTTGAAACATTTGACATTGTTTGGCACTGCATCCTGATTTCTAGAATTCTTATAGTTGTTTCTCTTGAGATTATTCATCTTTCTGTATTTCAGGAATTTCCGAAAATTCCTGGTCATAAATGCTATCTCTTTATCATTATCACTATTTGAGTCTGATCTGTTGGTTAATGCATTGAATGCCATTGATTTCTTTTCAGATGCTTTGCTTTCTCTTCTCCCGATCATTTGGACTTCAAACGACATTAGATTTCCAATCAATTCTTTTATCTTTAAGGTACCATTGTCATTTGCCTCTTCAATTGCAAGTGTCTTTTGATCCCGTTCTGGAGTGAGAGAATTTAATAATTTTCTGACTTGATCTTCTTCCGAAAATTCCTTTCCCAAGGATATTAAAGAATGCAAAATATCCTGAAATCGACTATACATATCTGAAATAGACTCATTAGTATTCATTTTAAATAACTGAAACTGATTTGTGAGCATGGAAATTTTGGTCTGTTTAACTTTGCTTGTTCCTTCATGAGTAACTTGCAAAGTTTTCCAGATTTCATATGCAGACTTACAAACTGACACTCTATTAAATTCATTCCTATCAAATGAACAAAACAGAATATTCATTGCTTTAGAATTATTTTGTGCAACAGTCTTTTGCTCAATGGTCCACTATGCAAAGTCAGTTGTGGGTTCAGAATATTCATTTTGTGTGATATTCCAAGTGTCTAATCCTACAGATTGTAAATATATTTTCATCCTACATGCCCAATATGCATAGTTACTGCCATTAAAAAGTGGTGGTTTGACAGTAGACCGACCTTCTACAAATGAACTAGTGTTAGAAACAGTACCAGTGTTGGTAGCCATTTAGAAAACTTTTCAAAATTCAGATTATGAAACTTTTGAAAACCTTGCTCTGACACCAAATGTGAGGAATGCGGAATATGGATCTTAAGGCTAGAATGAACACTAGAGGGGGTGAATAGTGTTTATAAGAAATTACTAAATCTTTTTGAGTTATTGTTGATTTGTACACAAATGTATGCAATATTCAGACACAGATATAATCACAGAATCAAACACAGATGCAGAAATAAAGTAAATGCAGTAAAGGAAAGAACACACCGGATTTTATACTGGTTCGGAGTTACCCTACATCCAGTCCCGCACAACTAAGTACGGATTTCCTTTCAAAAGCAATTCAACAATTACAACCCTCGGTTTCAAGGGTACGAGGTACACCCTCCAGAATCACAATCCTCTGGGTAGAGATACTTGATTTCCGGGCAACAAGTTCACCCAATTAATTTCCAAGGCTACAATCACACCTTTTCTCACTTGATTGATTTCCAAGGTTACAATCACACCTTTTCTCGCTAGATAGATTACAAAGAAGCCTACAACTCTGAATAGCACTAGAATCTTGTTGAGATAGTGATAGAGAATCAAACCAGAGATGATCTAGTTAGATTCAATGTTGATTTCGGCAGAGTGATGATAGGATTTTGAATAAGAAAATGTGGAAGAAGAAGAGAAATGAAAAACCATAAAATCTGATATAAAATTCGTTGAAACTAACCCCTATTTATAGAAGAACAACAGCCATGTCCATTCGTGAAAGGTTATGGCGAATAGACACTTCTTTTGAAATTCAAATTTTTGAATCTAACTGTCACTATGTCGACATGGGGTACTAGGGCATGTCGACATCCCAAAGCATTTTTTGAAGATTTTCTTTGAAAATAACCTTTATCTTATATTAAAAACTATTTAAACTTTATAAATATACTTGACTATAGATAAAATACATAGATAAATATAGAGAATAATATATATATATATAATTTTACTATAATTTTATATTTAAATCTAAGTATAAATATATTATAATTAAAAGATAGTTTAAAACAAATGAAGTTTCAAACAAGAGTTTATTAAAAAACAAAAACAAAGAATATTTAAGGCTAAAACGACTTTTTGAAAATCATTTGAAAAGATAATTTTTAAGGCTAAAACATTTTGAAAAGCAGTTTTGAAAATCATTCTGAAGTAGTTTTGAAAATCATTTTGAAGTAGTTTTGCAAGCTTCTTCCTGCATAATATCACATCACATCAGGACTCGAGAACTTGTACAAAACCAGGATGTTCGTGGGTTTGTAAGCCACTTGTCGTAGGTTTGTAAGCTACTTGTCGTGGGTTTGTAAGCCACTAATAAGGTAGAAATGGGTTCCACCCCAAAAGAAAAATGAAGTGAAGATTTCAGTGCTATTATGAAGTTTTAACATAATTCTAGACTCAATACTTATCTGAAATCTTGAACTCTTGATAATCTTGATATTCTTGATACTTATGAGTCTTCAATCTTGATATCTTGAATCTCTATACTGTACAGTCTTCATTCTTTGTACCTGCATGGTTAAATCCTGCATATACATATATATCTAAACTATAATGTTAGTATTTATATTTTATAATCTTATTCTAAGGTTGTTGTCATCAAAACCATCATCTCAAGGACTAACAGATATATTGGGCCATTTCCCATCACCGAACGCATTGGTTCGGTGGTTTATCGCCTTTTATTACCGACTCAATTTTCTGCTATTCATGACGTATTCCACGACTCTCAACTATGGAAATGCCTTCGAGATTCCGATTCTATTCTTGAGCCCGGTGTTATTGAAGAAATTGAAGTTTCGCCTAATTTGACTTATGAGCAACATCCTATTCGTATCATTGCTTCGGAGGTTAAACGCCTTCAAAATAAAGATGTTCCTCTTGTGAAAGTTCAATGGTGCTCAAATCCTAAGGATTGCTCTTGGGAATCCAGAGAATTCATCGAGCGAACACATCCGGACTTGCTCTCTTGTGCTCCTTAAGGTGAACTTCTTATTTCAAATTTCTTCTTTTTGTGTTGATATGCTTTTATAGTTGTTACTTCTTATTTATTTCTTAAAGATTGCGAGGAAGCAATTTTTTTAAGAAAAGGAGTCTGTAACAACCCGTATATTTTACGATTGTATATTTAAATGTTTTATTTAAATGTAGAATCGTTAAATCGGATTAAAATCCGAAAAGCTACTTTTTGTAAACAATCGAATTGGGACTCGAGACCACCTCCATTGAGTCCAAAATGGCGTTTACAACTTTTTTGAGTATAAACATCGATATGTTTGGAGTTGAGTAAAAATTATGACTTTTTCACTTTGGGTTTGGGTTTCAGCCCACTAACCCATCTTAATACCCTAACTCAACCCCTCCCCTCTTCATTCATCCTCATTTCCTAATACATTCAAGCTTAACTAAAAATGGGGAGAGGAATGGGAAATTAGAAATTCCTAAGCCCTAGTTTCTTTTACAAATCCAAGTGTTAGCTCCAAAAATCAAGAAAAAGCTAAGGTAAGCATCCTCTTCATCTTCTCCAACTCATTCTCTCTTTAATTTCAGAAATTTCCTAAACCTAACTTAGGAAATGTTCTTCTTTTGAGCTTAGATTCAAGCTTCTAGAGTTGAAGTTGAAGAGTAGTTAATCTTCCTTTGCTTTCAAGCTTCTCCTTCATCGTTTTTGGGTTTAAAGGTGAGTTCTTTAACTCACATCTATGTCTATAGCTATCTTTGTTGTTAGGTATGAATTCCTAACACTTGTGCATATTCATTTGCTTTTGATTTGAATTGATTTGGTGAACATTTCAATTTTTGGTGTTTTGAAGTCAAAACTTTGAAAATCCTAGCTTTGATGTATGAACATGTTTTTGGAGGTGTATTGAAGAGCCAATAGGGCTGGGTTATCGATTGGCAAAAACCCCTAAAGCCCATTGCTCGTCCGATTGCAAATGGTGAGAGTTTGCTCTCCATTTGATAGGCTGGAAAACAGTTCTGGTGCCAGCCAGTCGACTATCCCCTGCGGTCAGTCGACTGACTGTAGGAACTGAAACTTTCGGGTTTCTGGATGAGTCGACTGACCGCAGAGGCCAGTCGATTGACTTGCTTGTTTCAGCCTATTTTGCCTATTTAGCCTGAGGTTCCAATTTTTATCGATTCGTGATTATTTGATTTATTGTTATCATTTATTATTGAATTTGATGACTTCTTTTTCGGGATTTTTGAGAATATCCATTTTGATGGATTCGATATCGATTTCTTTGGATTTGATTCACGTCTTCGTATGTGGATTTTGGCGATTGATTGTTTCTACAATCATTTCTATGATTTGTCACTTTAAAATACAAAGGTTTCTACACTAGTAGTAAATATTCAAACTCTTTTACAAAGATGATTTTAACTCTATTTTTAATACAAAGCTGGTTTATAAAATCGTTTTCTAATCTATTAGTATATACAAACCATTACCTCATTCGCATGAGAAAATCTAATTAAACGACTTAGCAAAACAAGTGGTTTGAAACGCTTGCGTTTACTTCGTCGGTTAATTTTCGGACTTGTTCGATTGAAATTCTTGTGACAATTTTCGAGTGGGAATCTACAATTTGTTCGTAAATATTTAAGTTAAGCTAGTGGTTATAGGACATGAAGCTAAACTCTTATATTTACTAGCTTAGTGTAATCGACACTTTTTATTGATCGATGATGATCATTTTGTGATTTAGACTAGCGATGTGCGATGTCTATTTGTTTGTGTGGGGATTACAATCCCCGTTTGTGGAACTTTGGTTCAATTTGGCAAGGTAGCGACCCGTGGTCTTCGGGCCGTTTGTGGAGCTTCGGCTCAAAATTTATGGTTAGCGACCATGGAATAGCATTCCGTTTGTGATACACGTGTTGGTGAGTTTTCATGCTCCCGTTTGTGATAGGCCTCCCCCCCTTATTGATTTCTGGATTTCTAATTGATGATTTCTAGGATTTGTGTTTCACCTCTTTTGCGATTGACAATGATATGTTTGTCAATATTTGGGGTTTGGTGAATAAAAATAAAGAATATGACATTCTTTTTGGTGCTTTGAGATTCTTGAGATATTGTATGATTTTTTTGTTGTTTAAATTATATTTGTCACAGTTTGACATTATGGTTATCATACGTTTTGTTA
This sequence comes from Allium fistulosum, assembly GCA_030737815.1. Taxonomy (NCBI): domain Eukaryota; kingdom Viridiplantae; phylum Streptophyta; class Magnoliopsida; order Asparagales; family Amaryllidaceae; genus Allium; species Allium fistulosum. The sequence goes on along the minus strand of CM060907.1, from coordinate 633,919,133 downwards.
TATCTCTACTCATATCTCATTTTATATATGATAATTATAGCTAGACTGATCCGTTTATTATTTTCTTATTAAATAATACTCGGGTCAGACCGAGATGTTACAGGTGCTTCTGCTTGACTCCTTATCTGGGACCATCTTCTGACTTTTGTCTAACTACACAGTTTTGTAGTTTTTGTTATTATACATTAGAGATAGAGACTCCTTGATGTATAATTATTCTTTTGCCTAGCACATGTATCTATTCTTTTGTGACGTAGTGGATCTAGATTGACCACTACTTTGATGTAAACTTTTATGTGATATATTCATATCTGATTCCGACTTTGTGATATGAATGTAACTGATTTGTGTTATGTTTATTTCTATATTTGTTTCTGAAGGCCTCATAGCCACTGTGTGGTAGCTTTGAGTTCGTATTTGACATGTCGGATATCCTCTTGAAATGAAATGTAAGTTACTTTATCTGACATATCGGTACTCGCCTAAAGAAATTACACAGATGGTCACTCCTCAACAGTCTTATTCTTCGTGTTAGCCGACGGCATTACCCAGTAGTGTTCTTTGCTAGCGTGAGTATAGAGGTGGGGCATCACAGCTTGGTATCAGAGCCAAACTTCGGAACAATGTAGAATAATCTAGCAAGGATCATTGTCCTAAGTCTTTCTTAGGAATCGTGCCATAGGATTTAATTCTAGTCTTCGTACTGTCCTATCCTATTTCTTTTTATGATGCCTTATTTTATCAATCAAGTTTGTTTAATATTCATTCTGAGATTAACCTTTTTTATCTTTTTTTTTAAAGAGGAGAAATGGTTAGACCAGGCCGTCCCAGTGCTGGTCAATCTAGCGCTACTCCCCAGGATGAAGTATTTATGTCTGCTCAGCAACTTCTTGATCTTGTGAAAAATGCTCAAGCTATCGGACCCACTCCAGAGCCCACTCATCCTAAATCTGGGTTCGCACGCTTATGCGGTGATTACACCAATTTAGGTGGAAAGCCATTCAAAGGTTCCGAGAGCATTATAGAAGTCCAGGCTTGGCTTCGAACATGCGACCGCATCTTTTCTCGCATGAATCTTATTGATCTTCATGGAGTCCAAGTGGCTTCTAGTATGCTCCAAGAAAGAGCATTAGACTGGTACGAGCTTTTGATCTTTGAAATTATTAAAGCGGACCTTACTTGGGAGTAATTTCGAGAAAGGTTCGAGTTGAAATTCGTGCCCGAAGCTGAAAAGTATCTTTAGCCCGACGCTTCATAGACCTTGTTCAAGGTGAATCTTTTGTGACGGACTACGTCGCATCTTTCGAATCTCTATCTAAATATGGGGTCGAGTATATTAATACCCCATTGAAGAAAAATCAGAGATTTTTTTATGGGTTGAACAAAAACCTTAAAAAGCCATTACTTCTGAAATTAGAAGTTTCTTTTGATCAGCTTGTTGATATTGCTCTTCGACTCGTAGAGGCTGATAAAAATAGTGATGCTGAGGTCAAACAAAACATCAACAAGAAGAGACCTTTTAAATTCAAGCCTAATCCCAAGAAGAAGGGGAAGCAAGCAACACCGGTAGCAAATACTCCTACCTCTCGTCGTGGAGAATGTTACAATTGTGGTTCTAAGGACCACTATGCAAACAAGTTCCCGAAGTCTCTTTCTTGCCGCTATTACAAGAGTTCGGGTCATACTATATCTTCGTGTCCCAAACTTCAAGGCAAGAGGGAGGGCAAGCTAAACATTGTACAAGCCCCTGCTAACACTTCTCGTGGTCAAGGTATTTCTCATTCTATCCTTGATGGCGTTATTTTATTTCGTGAATTTCCTATTCGAGTTCTTTTTGATACGAGTGCATCTCACTCTTTATATCAAAAGAACTTGTTGATGCTTTGTCTTTGAATGTTATTGGCTTGATGACTTCATTGAGAATTGCGAATCCGGTTGGTGGATCCGAAACACTCAGTTTATTGTGTAAAGATGTCGAGATTATTTTATGTGGTTACTCTTTCCGTGCCGATTTGCATGTTATGCGTTACTTAGGCTTCGGAATGATTTTGGGAATGGATTGGCTTAACCGTTATGAAGCCCATATCCTATGTCCTGAGCGGACTATATATCTTCGACATCCTCAGTCTGTTAAGCAGATTTCTCTTGTTCTTAAAGATTCAGATTCCGATTTGAAAGCATCCTTGTATTCTCTAAATCCTCATGATGACGATAATGATGATGAGGAAGATGTCATTTCTCCCATTCACATTGTTCGTGAATTTCCCGACATATTTGAGCCCGTTTTAGGATTACCACCTAAGAGAGCAATTGAGTTCAGAATAAATCTAATCCCTGGAGCTCTGCCTATTACTCGTCCTCCTTATCGTATGTCCAATAAGGAAAATGAGGAGATGCGTAAACAATTATCCGAATTGGAAGCGAAGCAATTTATTCAATCTAGTTCCTCTCCATGGGGAGCTTCAGCTATTTTTGTGAAGAAATCTGATGGTACACTTAGGCTTTGTGTTGACTGCCGCAAGTATAACGATCTCACCATCAAGAATAAATATCCCTTGCCTCGGATTGATGATTTATTCGATCAGCTTAGTGGTGCTAAAGTCTTTTCACAGTTAGACTTAGCAACCGGTTTTCATCAGCTCCGTATTGCAGAGGATAGCATTCCTTTGACATCGTTCCGTACTCGTTATGGATCTTATGAATGGCTTGTTATGCCATTTGGCTTGACGAAGGCTCTAGCTTATTTCGTCGACCTTATGAATCGAGTTTTCAAAGACTTCCTCGACCGATTCGTTCTCATCTTTATAGATGACATTCTTATTTATTCTAAAACCGAGGAAGAGCATGAAAATCATCTTCGGATTGTGTTGGAAACTCTTAGGAGCAACCAATTAAAAGCAAAATTTTCTAAATGCCACTTTTGGCAATCTCATGTGAAATTTTTGGGGCATATTATTTGTGAATCCGGAATTTCCGTGGATCCTTCAAAGATTGAAGCGATTCAAAATTGGAAGAGACCGAAGAGTGTGATGGAAATTCGTAGCTTTCTTGGATTGGCGGGCTATTACCGTCGGTTCATAAAAGACTTTTCTAATATTTCCGTACCTCTTAATAATTTGACAAAGAAGGGAGTTAAATACATTTGGTCAGACAAATGTGAAGCTTCATTTCAAAAATTGAAAGAACTCCTTTTTGATGCTCCTATTCTTGTGATTCCCGATGGGAACCAAGATTTTATTGTTTATACCGACGCTAATCGTGTTGGTTTGGGTGCCATCCTCATGCAGCGAAAACGTGTTATTGCTTATGCTTCTAGGCAATTAAAGCCTGCCGAGACTAGATATGCCACTCATGATTTGGAGCTCGCGGCTATTGTTTTCGCCCTTAGAATTTGGCATCATTATCTTTTGGGAGATAAATTTGTTCCCTACACTGATCATAAATCTTTAAAGTACTTATTTTCTCAAAAGGAACTTAACTTGCGTCAACAACGTTGGCTCGAGTTTCTTGCATCTTATGATCTTGATATTCTTTATACTCCCGGAAAGGGAAATCTTGTTGCCAATGCCCTTAGTCGTAGGCAACAAGCGGTTGTTTCCATGATGGTATCCGAATGGAATGATCTCGAGACTTTGTCCACTTGTGAGATTCGAGATCGTGAATCTGATTTATGTTCATCTCTTGTTTTGTGTAGCCTTAAGGCTCATCCTTCTCTTTTAGACTGCATTCTTGAAGCTCAAAAGCATGATCCCGAATTGGTTCTTCTTAGCCAAAGTTGTAGGGATAAAATTGATATTGAAGGTTTGAAAGACTTTGACATTGATGCTCGTGGCGGTATTCGAAAATTTGGAAGACTTATTGTGCCAAATATTATTGATCTTCGTAAAGATACTTTAGAAGATTATCATCGTTCTAAATTTGCCATTCATCACGGTAGTAGTAAAATGTACGCGGATATGAAGCGACTTTATTATTGGGATGGAATGTAATCTGATATTGCTAACTTTGTTAAGCGTTGCATGACTTGCCAACTCGTTAAGGCCGAGCATCAAAGGCCTGGTGGGTTACTGCAACCATTGGAAATTCCAATATGGAAGTGGGATCAAATTTCCATGGATTTTATTGACGGTCTTCCCCGTTCTCATTCGGGTCATGATAGTCTATGGGTGATTGTTGATAGACTTACAAAGTCCGCCCATTTTATTCCCGTTCGGTCCAATCGGACCGTACCTATTTTGGCTAAACTTTTTGGAAAGGAAATTGTTAAATTGCATGGAGTTCCTACTTCTATTGTTAGCGATCGTGATCCATTGTTTACTAGTGGATTTTGGAAAGGTCTTCAAAAAGCTTTGTGAACAAAGCTTAATTTTAGCACCGCTTATCATCCTCAGTCCGATGGACAAACGGAGCGTGTGAATCAAACTCTTGAAGATCTTCTTCGTGCATGTGTTCTTGATTTTGGTGGAAGTTGGGAAGATCATATTTCTCTTGTTGAATTTTCCTATAATAATAGCTTCCAATCTAGTATTGGTATGGCACCTTTCGAGGCACTCTACGGAAGGCCATGCCGATATCCTTCGTGTTGGCTTGAAGCCGGTGAGAAGCTGGTTTTAGGTCCAGATTTTATTCGTGATGTCACAGAAAAGATTGACCTTATTCGTCATAGAATGAAAGAAGCTCAAAGTAGACAAAAATCCTATGCCGATAATCGAAGAAGGAAATTAGAATTTTCTGTGGGAGATTTCGTGTTTATTCGTGTTTCGCCTATGAAGGGTGTTGTGCGTTTCAGTCGATCGGGAAAATTAGCACTTCGGTATATTGGGTCATTTCCCATTACCGAACGCATTGGTTCCGTGGCTTATTGCCTTTTATTACCGGCTCAATTTTCTACTGTTCATGACGTATTCCATGTCTCTCCACTACGGAAATGCCTTCGAGATTCCAATTCTATTCTTGAGCCCGGTGTTCTTGAAGAAATTGAAGTTTCACCTAATTAGACTTATGAGCAACATCCTATTCGTATCATTGCTTCGGAGGTTAAACGCCTTCGAAATAAAGATGTTCCTCTTGTGAAAGTTCAATGGTCCTCAAATCCTAAGGATTTCTCTTGGGAATCCAGAGAATTCATCGAGCGAACATATCCGGACTTGCTCTCTTGTGCTCCTTAAGGTGATCTTCTTATTTCAAATTTCTTCTTTTTTTGTTGATATGATTTTATAGTTGTTACTTCTTATTTATTTCTTAAAGATTGCGAGGATGCAATTTCTTTAAGGAGAGGAGTCTGTAACAACCCGCATATTTTACGATTGTATATTTAATTGTTTTATTTAAATGTAGAATCGTTAATCGGATTAAAATCCGAAAAGCTACTTTTTGTAAACAGCCGAATTGGGACTCGAGACCACCTCCATTCAGTCCAAAATGGCGTTTACAACTTTTTTGAGTATAAGCATCGATATGTTTGGAGTTGAGTAAAAATTATGACTTTTTCACTTTGGGTTTGGGTTTTAGCCCACTAACCCATCTTAATACCCTAACTCAGCACCTCCCCTCTTCATTCATCCTCATTTCCTAATACATTCAAGCTTAATTAAAAATGGGGAGAGGAATGGGAAATTAGAAATTCCTAAGCCCTAGTTTCTATTACAAATCCAAGTGTTAGCTCCAAAAATCAAGAAGAAGCTAAGGTAAGCATCCCCTTCATCTTCTCCAACTCATTCTCTCTTTAATTTCAGAAATTTCCTAAACCTAACTTAGGAAATGTTCTTCTTTTGAGCTTAGATTCAAGCTTCTAGAGTTGAAGTTGAAGAGTAGTTGATCTTCCTTTGCTTTCAAGCTTCTCCTTCATCGTTTTTGGGTTTAAAGGTGAGTTCTTTAACTCACATCTATGTCTATAGCTATCTTTTTTGTTTGGTATGAATTCCTAACACTTATGCATATTCATTTGCTTTTGATTTGAATTGATTTGGTGAACATTTCAATTTTTGGTATTTTGAAGTCAAAACTTTGAAAATCCTAGCTTTGATGTATGAACATGTTTTTGGAGGTGTATTGGAGAGCCAATAGGGCGGGTTATCAATTGGCAAAAACCCCTAAAGCCCATTGCTCATCCGATTGCAAATGGTGAGAGTTTGCTCTCCATTTGATAGGTTGGAAAACAGTTCCAGTGCCAGCCAGTCGACTGGCCCCTACAGTCAGTCGACTGACTGTAGAACTGAAACTTTCGGGTTTCTGGATTAGTCGATTGACTGCAGAGGCCAGTCGACTGACCTACTTGTTTCAGTCTATTTTGCCTATTTAGCTTGAGGTTCCAATTTTTATCAATTCGTGATTATCCGATTTATTGTTATCATTTATTATTGACTTTGATGACTTCTTTTTCGGGAATTTTGAGAATATCCATTTTGATGGATTTGGTATCGATTTCTTTGGATTTGATTCACGTCTTCGTATGTGAATTTTGGTGATTGATTGTTTCTACAATCATTTCTATGATTTGTCACTTTAAAATACAAAGGTTTCTATACTAGTAGTAAATATTCAAACTCTTTTACAAAAATGATTTTAACTCTATTTTTAGTACAAAGCTCGTTTATAAAACTATTTTCTAATCTATTAGTATATACAAACCTTTACCTCATTCGCATGAGAAAATCTAATTAAACGGCTAAGAAAAACAAGTGATATAAAACGCTTGCATTTACTTTGTCGGTTAATTTTTGGATTTGTTCGATTGAAATTCTTGTGACAATTTTCAAGTGGGAATCTACAATTTGTTCGTAAATATTTAAGTTAAGCTAGTGGTTATTGGACATGAAGCTAAACTCTTATATTTACTAACTTAGTGTAATCGACACTTTTTATTGATCGATGATGATCATTTTGTGATTTAGACTAGCGATGTGCGATGTCTATTTGTTTGTGTGGGGATTACAATCCCCGTTTGTGGAACTTCGGTTCAATTTGGCGGGGTAGCGACCCGTGGTCTTCGGGCCATTTGTGGAGCTTCGGCTCAAAATTTATGGTTAGCGACCATGGAATAGCGTTCCGTTTGTGATACACGTGTTGGTGAGTTTTCATGCTCCCGTTTGTGATAGGCCTCCCCCCATTTGTGATTTCTGGATTTCTAATTGATGATTTCTAGAATTTGTGTTTCACCTCTTTTGCGATTGGTAATGATATGTTTGTCAATATTTGGGGTTTGGTGAATAAAAATAAAGAATATAACATTCTTTTTGGTGCTTGGAGATTCTTGAGATATTGTATGATTTTGTTGTTGTTTAAATTATATTTGTCACAGTTTGACATTATGGTTATCATACGTTTTGTTATATCTCTACTCATATCTCATTTTATATATGATAATTATAGCTAGACTGATCCGTTTATTATTTTCTTATTAAATAATACTCGGGTCAGACCGAGATGTTACAGGTGCTTCTGCTTGACTCCTTATCTGGGACCATCTTCTGACTTTTGTCTAACTACACAGTTTTGTAGTTTTTGTTATTATACATTAGAGATAGAGACTCCTTGATGTATAATTATTCTTTTGCCTAGCACATGTATCTATTCTTTTGTGACGTAGTGGATCTAGATTGACCACTACTTTGATGTAAACTTTTATGTGATATATTCATATCTGATTCCGACTTTGTGATATGAATGTCTGTGACTGATTTGTGTTATGTTTATTTCTATATTTGTTTATGAAGGCCTCATAGCCACTTTGTGGTAGCTTTGAGTTCGTATTTGATATGTCGGATCTCCTCTTGAAATGAAATGTAAGTTACTTTATCTGACATATCGGTACTCGCCCAAAGCAATTACATAGATGGTCGCTCTTCAATAGCCTTATTCTTCATGCTAGCCAACAGCATTACCCAGTAGTGTTCTTGGCTAGCATGAGTATAGATGTGGGGCGTAGCATTGTAAGTCTATTAACTATCACCCATAGGCTATCATGACCCAAACAAGAACGGGGAAGACCGTCAATAAAGTCCATGGAGACTTGATCCCACTTCCAAACGGAATGTCCAAAGGTTGCAATAACCCATCGGGCCTTTGATGTTCGGCCTTTACGAGTTGGCAAGTCATGCAATGCTTAATAAAGTTAGCTATATCAGATTTCATTCCATCCCAATAATAAAGTCGCTTCATATCCGCGTACATTTTACTACTACAGGGATGAATGGGAAATTTAGAACGAGGAGAATCTTCTAAAATGTCTTTTCGAAGATCAATAATATTTGGCACAATAAGTCTACCAAATTTTCGAATACCGCCACGAGCATCAATATTAAAGTCTTTCAAACCTTCAATATCAATTTTATCCCTACAACTTTGGCTAAGAAGAACCAATTCGAGATCATGCTTTTGAGCTTCAATAATGCGGTCTAAAAGAGAAGGATGAGCCTCAAGGCTACACAAAACAAGAGATGAACATGAATTGGATTCACGATCTCGAATCTCACAAGTGGATAAAGTCGCGAGATCATTCCATTCGGATATCATCATGGAAATAACCGCTTGTTGCTTTCGGCTAAGGGCATCGGCAACACGATTTTCCTTTCCGGGAGTATAAAGAATATCAAGATCATAAGATGCAAGGAACTCGAGCCAACGTTGTTGATGCAAATTAAGTTCCTTTTGGGAAAATAAATACTTTTAAAGATTTATGATCGGTGTAGAGAACAAATTTCTCTCCCAAAAGATAATGACGCCAAATTCTAAGAGCGAAAACAATAGCTGCGAGCTCTAAATCATGAGTGGTATATCTAGTCTCGGCAGGCTTTAATTACCTAGAAGCATAAGCGATAACACGTTTCCTTTGCACGAGAACGGCACCCAAACCAACACGACTAGCATTGGTATAAACAATAAAATCTTGGTTTCCTTCGGGAATCACAAGAATAGGAGCATTGGAAAGGAGTTCTTTTAATTTATGAAATGAAGCTTCACATTTGTCTAACCAAATGTATTTAACTCCCTTCTTTGTCAAATTAGTAAGAGGTACGGAAATTTTAGAAAAGTCTTTTATGAAACGACGGTAATAACCCGCCAATCCGAGAAAGCTACGAATTTCAGTCACACTCTCCGGTCTCTTCCAATTTTGAATCACTTCAATCTTTGAAGGATCCATGGAAATTCCGGATTCAGAAATAATATGTCCCAAAAATTTCACACGAGATTGCCAAAAGTGGCACTTAGAAAATTTTGCTTTCAATTGGTTGCTCCTAAGAGTTTCCAACACAATACGAAGTTGTTTTTCATGCTCTTCCTCGGTTTTAGAATAAACAAGAATATCATCGATAAAGATGAGAACAAATCGATCGAGAAAGTCTTTGAAAACTCGATTCATAAGGTCAACGAAATAAGCTGGAGCATTCGTTAAACCAAACGGCATAACATGCCATTCATAAGATCCATAACGAGTATGGAACGATGTCAAAGGAATGCTATCCTCTGTAATACGGAGCTGATGAAAACCGGTTGCTAAGTCTAACTATGAAAAGACTCTAGCACCACTAAGTTGATCGAATAAATCATTAATCCGAGGTAAGGGATATTTATTCTTGATGGTGAGATCATTAAGCTTGCGGCAGTCAACGTAAAGTTTAAGTGTACCATCAGATTTCTTCACAAAAATAGCCGAAGCTCCCCATTGAGAGGAACTAGAACGAACAAACTGTTTTGCTTCCAATTCGGATAATTGTTTACGCATCTGCTCATTTTCCTTATTGGACATACGATAAGGAGGATGAGTAATAGGTAGAGCTCCAGGGATTAGATTAATTCTGAACTCAATTGCTCGCTTAGGTGGTAATCCTAATACGGGCTCAAATATGTTGGTAAATTCACGAACAATGTGAATGAGAGAAATAACATCTTCCTCATCATCATTATCGTCATCATGAGGATTTAGAGAATACAAGGATGCTCCCGAATTGGAATCTGAATCTTTAAGAACAAGAGAAATCTGCTTAACAGATTGAGGATTTCGAAGATATATAGTCCGCTCAGTACATAGGATATGGGCTTTATAACGGTTAAGCCAATCCATTCCCAAAATCATTCTGAAACCAAGGTAACACATAACATGCAAATCGGCTCGGAAAGCATAATCACATAAAATAATTTCGACAACTTTACACAGTAAACTGAGTGTTGCGGATCCACCAACTGGATTCGTAATTCTCAATGAAGTCATCAAGCCAATAACATTCAAAGACAAAGCATCAACAAGTTCTTTTGATATAAAAGAGTGAGATGCATCTGTATCAAAAAGGACTCGAATAGGAAGATCACGAAATATAATAATGCCATCAAGGATAAAATGAGAAATACCTTGACCAAGAGAAGTGTTAGTAGGAGCTTGCACAACATTTAGCTTTCCCTCTTTCTTGTTTGGAAGTTTGGAGCATGAAGATAAAAGATGACCCAAACTTTTGCAGTAACGACAAAAAAGAGGTTTTGGGCACCTATTTGCATAATGGTCCTTAGAGCCACAATTATAGCATTGCCCACGACTAGAGGTAGAAGTCTTTACTACCGAAGTTGCTTGCTTCCCTTTCTTGTTGGGATAAGAGCCTTTGAACTTAATAGGCCTCTTCTTGTTATTGTTGAAGTTCTGTTTGGCACCCACAACTTCAACATCACTTTCTTTATCGGCCTCTTCAAGTCGAAGAGCAATATCAACCAGCTGATCAAAAGAAACTTCTAGTTTCAGGAGCAAAGGCTTTTTGAGGTTCTTATTCAAGCCATAGACAAACCTCTTATTTTTCTTTAATGGGGTATTAATATACTCGACCCCATATTTAGATAGAGATTCGAAAGATGCGACGTGATCCATCACAGAAGATTCACCTTGAACAAGGTCAATAAAGCGTCGGGCTAAAGATACTTTTTCAGCTTTCGGCATAAATTTCAACTTGAACCTTTCCCGGAATTGCTCCAAAGTAAGATCCGCTTCAATAATTTCCGAGATCAGAAGCTCATACCAATCGAATGCACTTTCTTGGAGCATGCTAGAAGCCACTTGGAATCGATGTAGATCAATAAGATTCATGCGGGAAAAGATGCGATCGCATGTTCTAAGCCAAGCTTGGACTTCTATAACGCTTTCGGAACCCTTGAAAGGCCTTCCACCCAAGTTGGTGTAATCACTGCACAAGCATGCAAACCCAGATTTAGGACGAGTAGGCTCTGGAATGGTTCCGATAGCTTGAGCATTTTTCACAAGAAAGACTTAGAACAATGATCCTTGCTAGATTATTCTACATTGTTCCAAAGTTTGGCTCTGATACCAAGCTGTGATGCCGCACCTCTATACTCACACTAGCCAAGGACACTACGGGGTAATGCCGTCGACTAGCATGAAGAATAAGGCTGTTGAGGAGCGACCATCTAAGTAATTGCTTTGTGCGAGTACCGATATATCAGATAATATAACTTACATTACATTTCAAGAGGAAATCTGACATGTCAAGTACAAACTCAAAGCTACCAAACAGTGGCTATGTGGACTTCAGAAACTAATATAGAAATAAGCATAACACAAATCAATCACAGATATTCATATCACAAAGGTGGAATCAGATATGAATATATCACATAAAAGTGTACATCAAAATAGTGGTCATACAAGACCCACTACATCACAAAAGAATAGATACAAGTGCTAGACAAAAGAATAAGTATACATCAAGGAGTCTTTATCTCAAATGTATACTAACAAAAACTACTATGCTAAAGTAGTTAGCCCAAAAGTAAGGTGGCGGACCCTGATAAGAAGTCAAGCAGGAGCACCTGAAATACCTCAATCTGACCCGAGTATTATTTAAGAAGAAAATAATAAACGGATCAATCTAGCTATAAATATCATATAAAGTGAGATAGGATAAGAGATATGACAAAAACGTATGATAACAATAATGCCATACTGCGACAAGTATACCTCAAATAACAACAAAAATCATACAATATCCCAAATCATCTCAAACATCCAAAAAGAATCGCATTCTTTAAATTATTCACCAAAACACAAATATTGATAGAGCTCATCAATGCCTATCATCAAAATTGGTGAAACGCAAATTCTAGAAATCATCAACTAGAATTCCAGAAATCATAAAAGTGGGGAGGCCTATCACAAACGGGAGCATGAAAACTCACCAACACGTGCATCACAAACGGGTCGCTAACCCATGGTCGCTAACCATAGAGCCGGTGCAACGACGTAGTACAATAACGGTACGCCCGACGAACCTGAAACTCAAATAAGCCGGAACAACAACGTAGTACAACGGTACGCCTGATGAACCGAACTCCATAAAACCCATAGGTCGCTAGCCTATAAAAATGAGACGAAGCTCAACAGAACAGGGTACAGTCCCCCACGCGGACAAAGAGACATCGCATATCGCTAGTCTAAACCACAAAATGATCATCATCGATCATCAAGAAGTGTCGATTACACTAAGCTAGTAAATAAATGAGTTTAGCTTCATGTCCCATAACCACTGGCTTAACTTAAATATTTACGAACAAATTATAGATTTCCACTCGAAAATTGTCACAAGATTTCAATCGAACAAGTCTAAGAATTAACTGACAAAGTAAACGCAAGCGTTTCATACCACTTGTTTTGCTAAGCCGTTTAATTAGATTTCTCATACGAATGAGGTAAATGTTTGTATATACTAATAGATTGGAAAACGGAAAACGAGCTTTGTATTTAAAAGTAGTGTTGAAATCGTTTTGGTGAAAGAGTTTGAGTATTTACTACTGGTATAAAAACCTTTGCATTTTAAAGTGACAAACCACAGAAATGATTGTAGAAACAATCAATCACCAAAAATTCACATACGGCAATGTGAATTAAATCCATAAAAATCGATATCAAATCCATCAAACGGATATTCCCAAAAATCCAAAGAAAGAAGTCATCAAAGTCGATAATAAGTGATAACAACTAACCGGATCGACAAGAATCGATTAAAAGTCGGAAACCCATACAAAACTGCCTCAAATAGGTAAAAATGCAGATTTCTTAGATTTAGTCGACTGAACCAGAAGGTCAGTGGACTGATTCAAGGCTAGAAACTCACGGGTTCCTGGTTCAGTCGACTGAACTATATGGTCAGTCGACTGACACAGCGACGGGAAGTTTTCTGCTCCCAGGTTCAGTCGACTGCCAGTCGACTGGTAGATGGACAGAAGCTTTCTGCTCCCAGGTTCAGTCGACCGCCAGTCGACTGACACAAGGGCAGGAAGTATTCTGCCCCCAAATTCAATCGACTGACCTTACCGTTCAGTCGACTGAACTGCCATTTGCAGCATTCTCAACCTAGCCCAAGAAGGGACAAAAGTCCAAACGGAAGCGATCGGACGAGCAACGGAAACTAGGGATTTATGCCAAGCGCCAACCCAGCCTTATAGGCTCTTCGATACACCTCAACAACGTGTTCAAACATCAAAGATAGGATTTTTAAAGATTTGACTTCAAAATACCAAAATTTGGAAAATTCATCAAACCAATCCAATTCAAAGGCAAATGGACAAGGAATAGATGTCAGGAATTACTACCTAACAACTATCAAAGATATAGACATAGATGTGAGTTCAAAAACTCACATTTAACTCAAAAACTCAAGTGAGGAGCTCTAAAACAAGCTAAGATCAATTCCTCTTCATCAACAACTCAAGAAGCTTCAATCTAAGCTCATAGGAAGAATATTTCATAAGTTAGGGTTTAGGAATTTCTGAAATTTGAAGAGGGATTGAGATGGAAAAGATGAAGAGGATGCTTACCTAAGCTTCTCTTTGATTTTTGGAGCTAGAGCTTGAATTCCTTATAGAAACTAGGGCTTAGGAATTTTGATTTCTTTTCTCTTCCCCCATTTTTACTTTAGCTTGAGTGTTAGGAAATGTTATGAAGGAATGAAGAGGAGTGGAGTGGGAGTTAGGGTATTAGATGGGTTGGGTGTTAGGTTATTGGGCTGAAACCCAAACCCAAAGCCCTAAATGAAAATATCAAAATTTCACTCAACTCCAAACATATCGATGTTTATACTCAAAAAGGTCGCAAATGCCATTTTGGACATAATGGAAGTGGTCTCAAGTCCTAATTCGACTGTTTGCAAAAGGTGACATTTCGGACCTAAATCCGACTAACGGTGCTATATTTAAATAAAACATCTAAATATACAATCGTAAAATATACGGGTTATTACAAACTTCCCTCCTTAAAGAAATTGCGTCCTCGCAATACTTAAGAAAAAGAAATAAAAAGTAACAACCATACAAAGGCATAACAACACAAAAAGAAGAAATTTTGAAATGAGAAGTTCACCTTAAGGAGCACGAGAGAGTAAGTCCGGATGTGTTCGCTCGATGAATTCTCTGGATTCCCAAGAGCAATCCTTAGGATTTGTGGACCATTGAACTTTCACAAGAGGAACATCTTTATTCCGAAGGCGTTTAACCTCTGTAGCAATGATACGAATAGGATGTTGCTCTTAAGTCGAATTAGGCGAAACTTCAAGTTCTTCAATAACACCAGGCTCAAGAATAGAATCGGAATCTCGAAGGAATTTCCATAGTTGAGAGACGTGGAATACGTCATGAATAGAAGAAAATTGAGCCGGTAATAAAAGGCGATAAGCCACGGAGCTAATGCGTTCGGTGATGGGAAATGGACCAATATATCGAGGTGCTAATTTTCCCGATCGACTGAAACGCACAACACCCTTCATAGGTGAAACACGAATAAACACAAAATCTCCCACAGAAAATTCTAATTTCCTTCTTCGATTATCGGCATAGGATTTTTGTCTACTTTGAGCTTCTTTCATCCTATGACGAATAAGGTCAATCTTTTCTGTGGCATCACGAATAAAATCTGGACCTAAAACCAGCTTCTCACCGGCTTCAAGCCAACACGAAGGAGATCGGCATGGCCTTCCGTATAGTGCCTCGAAAGGTGCCATACCAATACTAGATTGGAAGCTATTATTATAGGAAAACTCAACAAGAGAAATATGATCTTCCCAGCTTCCACCAAAATCAAGAACACATGCACGAAGAAGATCTTCAAGAGTTTGATTCACAAGCTCGGTTTGTCCATCGGACTGAGGATGATAAGCGGTTCTAAAATTAAGCTTTGTTCCCAAAGCTTTTTGAAGCCCTTTCCAAAATCCACTAGTAAACAATGGATCACGACCGCTAACAATAGAAGTAGGAACTCCATGCAATTTAACAATTTCTTTAACATAGAGTCTAGCTAAAATAGGTACGGTCCGATTGGACCGAACGGGAATAAAATGGGAGGACTTTGTATGTAACAACCCGCATATTTTACGATTGTATATTTAAATGTTTTATTTAAATGTAGAATCGTTAATCGGATTAAAATCCGAAAAACTACTTTTTGTAAACAGTCGAATTGGGACTCGAGACCACCTCCATTGAGTTCAAAATGGCGTTTACAACTTTTTTGAGTATAAATATCGATATGTTTGGAGTTGAGTAAAAATTATAACTTTTTCACTTTGGGTTTGGGTTTGGGTTTCAGCCCACTAACCCATCTTAATACCCTAACTCAGCCCCTCCCCTCTTCATTCATCCTCATTTCCTAAAAGGTGATTTTTTGAACTCACGTATATGTCTATATCTTTGATAGCTGTTAGGTAGTAATTCCTAACATCTATTCCTTATTCATTTGCCTTTGAATTGAATTGGCTTGATGAATATTCCAATTTTTTGTGTTTTGAAGTCAAATCTTTTAAAAATCATATCTTTGATGTTTGAACATGTTGTTGGGGTGTATCGAAGAGCCTATAAGGCTGGGATGTCGCTTGGCATAAATCCCTTGTCTCCGTTGCTCGTCCGATCACTTCCATTAGATTTTTGCCCTTCTTGGGCTAGACTGAAAATATTGCAAATGGCAGTTTAGTCGACTGAACTGTATAGTCAGTCGACTGAATCTAGGACCAGAAAATTCTCTGGCCTTGTATCAGTCGACTGACCATACAGTTCAGTCGACTGAAACCGGGAACAGAATGTTCCTGTCCCTGTATTAGTCGACTGAACTGTAAAGTCAATCGACTGAACCTAGAAACCGGGAGTTTCTAGGCATGAATCGGTCGACTGACCATACAGTCCAGTCGACTGAATCTGGGAAATGAGCATTTTGCCTATTTTAGGCAGTTTTGTGTGGGTTTCCGATTTTTCATCGATTCTTGATGATCCGATTTGTTGTTATCATTTATCGACTTTGATGACTTCTTTCTTTGGATTTTTGGGAATATCCGTTTTGATGGATTCGGTATCGATTTCTATGGATTTGATTCACGTCTTAGTAGGTGAATCTTTGGTGATTGATTGTTTTTACAATCATTTTTTTGATTTGTCGCTTTAAAATACAAAGGTTTCTATACTAGTAATAAATATTCAAACTCTTTCACAAAGATGATTCCAACTCTATTTTTAATACAAATCTCGTTTATAAAACCGTTTTCCAATCTATTAGTATATACAAAACTTTACCTCATTCGTATGAAAAATTAATTAAACGGCTTAGCAAAACAAGTGGTATGAAACGCTTGCGTTTACTTCGTCGGTTAATTCTTGGACTTGTTCGATTGAACTCTTGTGACAATTTTCGAGTGGAAATCTACAATTTGTTCGTAAATACTTTAGTTAAGCCGGTGGTTATGGGACATGAAGCTAAACTCTTATATTTACTAGCTTAGTGTGATTCACACTTTTTATTGATCGATGATGATCATTTCATGATTTCGACTAGCGATGTGCGACGTCTCTTTATTTGTGTAGGGGTTAAACCCCGTTTGTGGAGTTTCAACTCAAAATTGGTGGGGTAGCAACCCATGGTCTTCGGGACGTTTGTGGAACTTCGGCTCAAAATTGATGGTTAGCAACCATGGATTAGTGTTCCATTTGTGATGCACGTGTTGGTGAGTTTTCATGCTCCCGTTTGTGATAGGCCTCCCCCCTTTGTGATTTCTGGATTTCTAGTTGATGATTTCTAGAATTTGTGTTTCACTAATTTTGATGATAGGCATTGATGAGCTCTATCAATTATTTTTGTTTTTGGTGAATAATTTAACGAATGCGATTCTTTTTGGATGTTTGAGATGATTTGGGATATTGTATGATTTTTGTTGTTATTTGATGTATACTTGTCGCAGTATGGCATTATTATTATCATACGTTTTTGTCATATCTCTTATCCTATCTCACTTTATATGATATTTATAGCTAGACTGATCTATTTATTATTTTCTTCTTAAATAATACTCGGGTCAGACCGAGGTATTTCAAGTGCTCCTGCTTGACTTCTTATCAGGGTCCGTCACCTGAATTTTGGCTAACTACTTTAGCATAGTAGTTTTTGTTAGTATACATTTGAGATAGAGACTCCTTGTTGTATACTTATTCTTTTGTCTAGCACTTGTATCTATTCTTTTGTGATGTAGTGGATCTAGTTTGACCACTTTTTTTGATGTACACTTTTATGTGTTATATTCATATCTGTTTCCGCCTTTGTGATATGAATCTCTATGACTGATTTGTGTTATACTTATTTCTATATTTGTTTCCGAAGTCCTCATAGCCACTGTGTGGTAGCTTTGAGTTTGTATATGATATGTCGGATTTCCTCTTGAAATGACATGTTAGTTATATTATCTGACATATCGGTACTCGCACAAAGCAATTACACAAATGGTCGCTCCTCAACAGCCTTATTCTTCGTGCTAGTCGACGGCATTACCCCGTAGTGTCCTTGGCTAGTGTGATTATAGAGGTGGGGCGTCACAGCTTGGTACCAGAGCTAAACTTCGGAACAATGTAGATCAATCTAGCAAGGATCATTGTCCTAAGTCTTTATTAGGAATCGTGCCATAGGATTTAATTTGAGTCTTTGTACCGTTCTATCCTATTTCTTTTTATGATGCCTTGTTTTATCAATCAAGTTTGTTTGATATTCATTTTGAGAATAACCTTTTTCCTCTTCTTTCTTTCTTTCTTAAAGAAGAGAAATGGTTAGATCTGGCAGTCCTAGAGCTGGTCAATCCAGTAGTCTTTCTCTGGATGGCGTATTCATGTCTGCCCAACAACTTTTGGATCTTATAAAGAATCAAAGGTTTATCTGTGCTTTGAGCAAGAACCCCAAAATGATTTTACCTCTGAAACTAGAAGTGCCTTTCGATCAGCTTGTAGATATCACTCTTCAACTAGAAGAGGCTGATAAAGAAAGTGATGTTGAAGTTGTGGATGCCAAACAAAACTTCAACATCAACAAGAAGAGGCATATTAAGTTCAAAAGTCCTAATCCCAACAAGAAAGGGAAGCAAGAAACTTCGGTAGCAAAGACTCCTACCTCTAGTCGTGGACGATGCTACAATTGTGGTTCTACGGACCACTATACAAATGAGTGCCCAAAACCATTTTTTGTCGTTATTGCAAAAGTTCGGGCCATCTTATATCTACATGTCCCATACTCCAAAGTAGGAGAGAGGGAGGGTTGAATGTTGTGAAAGCTCCTAGTGACACTTCTTTTGGTTAAGGTATTTCTCATTCTATCCTTGATGGTATTATTATGTTTCGTGATCATCCTATTCGAGTTCTTTTTGACAAGGGTGCATCCCACTCTTTTATATCAAAAGAACT
Source organism: Allium fistulosum (assembly GCA_030737815.1). Classification (NCBI taxonomy): domain Eukaryota; kingdom Viridiplantae; phylum Streptophyta; class Magnoliopsida; order Asparagales; family Amaryllidaceae; genus Allium; species Allium fistulosum. The sequence goes on along the minus strand of CM060907.1, from coordinate 633,900,440 downwards.
TGTTGATTCTTTTTCTTTTAATATTATGGGCTTGATGACTTCACTGAAAATTGCGAATCCAGTTGGTGGGTCCGCAACACTCAGTTTGCTTTGTAAAGATGTAGAGATTATTTTATGTGATTATTCTTTCCGAGCCAATTTGCATGTTATGCGTTACTTAGGCTTCGGAATTGATTTTTGGGAAAGGATTGGCTTAATCATTATAAAGCCCATATCCTATGTTCTGAGAGGACTATCCATCTTCGACATTCTCAATCTGTTAAGCAGATATCTATTGTTTTTAATGATTTTAGTTTCCAAATTCGGTGGCATCATTTTATTCTTTAAACCGACTTGATGAGGAAAGTGTTATTTTTCTCATTCAAGTAGTTTGTGAATTTTCCGGTATATTTGAGCTTGTGTTAGGATTACCACCTAAGCAATCTATTGAGTGGCGCTAAGGTCTTTTCAGCTCGACCTTGCCACCGGTTTTCATCAGCTACGAGTTGCGGAGGGTAGCATTCCACTTACCGCATTCCGTACTCGTTATGGTTCTTATGAGTGGTTCTTTATATCATTCGATTTGACGAACCTTCTACCTTATTTCATCCATCTTATGAATTGAGTATTCTACGAATATCTCGATGAGTTTATCCTTGTATTTATTGATTATGGATGAAAACAACAATTTAAAAATTGCAAATCTTTTTAATAAGATATTTATAAGTATGATTGGATTTTGTTCTTAAAACGAGCAAAGAATATTCGTAAAAATTTTAAGAGACATGTTTATCATATAGAAGATGATTTTGTGTTGTTTTGCCCATTAAGTGCTTTAAGAATTCTGATCGATGCGCTTGATCAACGTTATCGATAGGAATCTCCTAAACGCTATGATGAGACAGTGAGACATAGTAAATTGACTTGTAATAAGTAAATTTTTCTAAAAATATGATTACATAAAGTTAATTATAATTTTGAATGTCTTAGCTTTACGAGAAAGAGGATCAATTAAAAGAACTCTTTTCCGATGCTTTTATTCTTGCAATTCCCGAAGGGAACCAAGAATTGATTGTTTACACCGATACTAGTCGTATTGGTTTGAATGTCGTTCTCATGCAAAATGGGAACGTTTTATCACATATGTTTCATGACAATTAAAGCTTGCCGAGACTAGACATGCCACTCATGATCTAGAGCTCGCAGCTATTGTTTTCGCTCTTAGAATTTGGCGTCATTATCTTTTGGGAGAGAAATTTGTTCTCTACACCGATCATAAATCTTTGAAGTATTTATTTTCTCAAAAGGAACTTAATTTGCGTCAACAACGTTGGCTCGAGTTCCTTGCATCTTATGATCTTGATATTCTTTATACTCCTGGAAAGGGAAATCGTGTTGCCGATGCCGTTAGTCGTAAGCAACAAGCGGTTGTTTCCATGATGATACCCGAATGGAATGATCTCGCAACTTTATTCACTTGTGAGATTCGAGACCGTGAATCCAATTCATGTTCATCTCTTGTTTTGTGTAGCCTTAAGGCTCATCCTTCTCTTTTAGACCGCATTCTTGAAGCTCAAAAGCATGATCCCGAATTGGTTCTTCTTAGCCAAAGTTGTAGGGATAAAATTGATATTGAAGGTTTGAAAGACTTTGACATTGATGCTCGTGGCGGTATTCGAAATTTGGTAGACTTATTGTGCCAAATATTATTGATCTTCGTAAAGACATTTTAGAAGATTCTCATCGTTCTAAATTTACCATTCATCCCGGTAGTAGTAAAATGTACATGGACATGAAGCGACTTTATTATTGGGATGGAATGAAATCTGATATTGCTAACTTTACTAAGCGTTGCATGACTTGCCAACTCGTAAAGGCCGAGCATCAAAGGCCCGGTGGGTTATTGCAACCTTTGGACATTCCCGTTTGGAAGTGGGATCAAGTCTCCATGGACTTTATTGACGGTCTTCCCTGTTCTCGTTCAGGTCATGATAGCCTATGGGTGATAGTAGATAGACTTATAAAATCCGCCTATTTTCTTCCTATAACGACCCTGAATTTTTGACATTTGAAATGTGAATATTTAATTGAGTTTAAATATTCGAATGACAGTTTGATTTGAAATTCAAATATCAGAATGAATTTAGCGATTAAATTATTGAATTTAATTTTTGAAACTGGGTAAAATTTTGAATCTTCAGTTTTGAGCTGATTAAAAATAATATGAAGGCTTAGAAAATTCATATTGATAATACTGAAGATAATGGAAGCTTCAGAATTGAATTTGAAACTGTTTTGTTTAGTTTTGAAATTTTATTGTTTAAATTGAATTTAAAAATAGCGTTCCGGGGCACAGTCTTGGAATTTGACGAAACCAGTTTCATTTGATCCGTAATATTGTATTATTATCGGATTTCAATTTTCGTGACGTTTGGAGTGATCGTTTGGCCGTACGATAAGCAAACGCGCTGAAATTAAATCGAAGATTTAATATTATAACTGGTCCAAAAAGCTATCTTCTCCGTACGATCGAATTTGGACTCGAAACCTTTTCCATTGTGTTCGGAATAGGCGTATAACATTATAAACGCCTAGCGGCACGCCTCGATAGGATATCGAGATTTTGAGTTGCAAATTTGTGACGATTGGGTTTGAATTTGAATTTAAGTTAAAAATATAAATTTATATACTCTAGTCAACTTCAGCCTTTCATCTCAGCCTCATTTTTGTCTCCCCACCGTACTTCAATTCTTTTCTTGTCTGAAGCCAGATGACAAGTAAAGAAAATATCTCGTCCTCTTTTCGTTCAAAAAATAAATCAAAGCAGAACGAAACCAAATTCTCGTTTCCCTCTAATTAAAATCGAAATCAAAGAAAAATGGTCGAAGCCCTTTTGTATGAAAAGGAAAAGAAAAAAATAAATCGCGAGTGCGACACGATGAAGGGCTCGAGTCGAGCAAGCAATCGGCAGGGTCGGCGAATTGGAGCGTGTGGTCAGGCGTGGAGCTCGTGACGTCTAGGGTTTCGTTTTGGGGAAGCGGCGGCATTGTCACAATAAGGAGGCACGGGGGTTTCGTGCGATTTGGATTAGCAATTCTGGTGGCGACAGACTTAGGGTTTGGCGACCAAGCTCGAGGCTGAGGCGGCGACGTAGTCGCAATTGGGGGAGGCGCGCGAGATGGATTCGAGCTCGCGAACACAGGCGAAGTCGCGATGGCGACTCTGGCGATCTCGCGTGGAGCAGGACAGTAAGGTATAATCTTTGTTCTAGCTAAGCATTCGAATTAGTTTTGAAAAAAATATATATTACAGTGAGTATAAACCCTCCCTGTTTTTAATTCAATATATATAGTTTAGAAAGATACTTTATTTTTCATCTGAATTTAATAAATATATGTGTGTGTATATATATGTAGAAAAATTATGTACAGGAAGGTTTAAAAAAGAAAATCTGTTTAAAAAAATTTAACAGTAAAACAGATATATGCAGTGAAAGAAGAAAATAGCATAAACATAAATATATGTACATATATAAATACAAATACATGTTTTATTATATATATAAAAGTAAACAGAAAATATATATATGACCTTGGGGAAAATATAGGAATCTGTGTAAAAAAATTAGATTTTTAATCTATATAAGTTAATTTAGTATATGTAGGGAAAAATAATAAATATGCAGATTTTTCAGTTCATAAATATGTACAGAGAAAATTTTTATACAGTAAAATAAATTTGGTTATTTTAGAAGGAAATTGATTTGAAATCAAATTTTTAGATAAAATAAAATTTATCAAATGAAAATTGGTTATTCGATTTAATTCGAATATTAATAAATTGTATAAAATTGTTATACAAGGTCAAAATTGCAAAGGAGATAAACTGGATTGGAAATGTATTGCAAATTAAAAGCAAAGGTGAGATCTTCTCACTCAAACAAAGGGTTTGTTTAATTTTAAATAGTTATATTTAAAAAATTTGAATGTGTTGATTGATTGCTGTTTGGATGTGATACTATATATAGTAGTATATAGCAATATATATATATTGGCATATGTATATATTGGAATTGAATTTCCCGCATTATATAGCGGATGAGACCCTATTGCGCCGCATAATAGCGGATGATATTTTATAAATCTCATATACCGCGATATTCCACCTCGAAGTGGAATTGGTATTGTGCTAACATCTGTGGATGCAAGGAAACAGGTTGGAGGGATCCAACAGGATTCCTCAAAACATTTGAATTGGTTTCATATGTTGTGTGATTGATTATTTATAATCTGTGTATGATTATATCTGTGATTGAATGTGTTGAAGGCTATAATTTAGTCGAATGTATTTTTGGTATCGTTGGATACCAGAAATAAATAAATTGGATTTTTGAAATTAAAGTTGGAATTTTTAGTAAATTCTTTTGAAAGAATTAGTTGAATTTAAAAGAAGGAATTTAGAAGTAAAAAGTTGATTTTTGAAATCTTATCGGATTATTTCCAAAGTATGGGAAAAGATTTGTTTTAAATGGATTTTGAATAGTATTATTCGAAAGTTGGAAAATTTATTTAAAATTGGATTTTAAATGGTTTGGAAGATATAAAGGAATTTATTTTAAAAGGTGATAAATTTGTTGAAATCCAATTGATAATTGATTTGGTATTGGAAAATAAATCTTTGGGAAATCGATATAAAAATTTATTTGGTGTTTGAATGAAAATTGATTTTTGTGTTGAGAATAAATTTGGAAATCGATTTGTAAAATGATTTGGTATTTGGGATTAAAATTAGAATCAATTTGAAATTTGATTCGATGTTGAAGTAAATTTAGAAATCAATTTGGGATTTGAAATAAACTTGGAAATCAATTTGAAAGTTGATTTGGTGTTGAAAGTGAATATTTGAGAAATCGATTTGAAAATCGTATAAGAAGTGAATATTTGTGAATGTAAATTCAGAATAGAATTTATTAAGGAAAGGGAAATTTGTTTTAAAGATAAACATTGATTTATTTTTAAAGTGTGGAAATAAATTTACAAATTTGGAATGTAAATTTGAAATAAATCGATAAGGATTTATTTAATTGGTTTAAATGGACCATTTTGTGATGAAGTGTGAAAATGTGATTTGAAATTGGTTTTTAAATGTGAAGTGTGAAAATGTGATTTGAAATTGGTTTTCAAATGTGAAGTGTGGAAAATATATATCTTGTGAAGATATTTTGAAAATAAATAATTTGGGAAAAATTATTTAAATCTGATGATTGTTGAGATATGTGGTTGATAGTTAAATAACTAACTATCAATATTTGCCTTTGAAATAGCACCTGATTTGTTTTTTTTAAAACAAACGCTCGCTATTCGGGTTAGCCGGGAAATGACCTTTGTGTCATATAACCCATTCCGAATTAGTGATACGACGATATGGATCGTATTGAAGACCGGTGTGAAGACCGGGTATTTGTGAAAATGAAAGGACAACCTGTCGAATGTCTCTGCACCGAGTTGCTCCGGTATAGAGATTTATATCACTCTTCTTGTGATGGGAAGTCCGGACGTGATTAGTGAATACCCGAATTGCAAGGGCTTCTTTGGAAGTGCCTTCGGTTCCGTTCGATCCCGGAACGGACTTGTATGGATGTGTGTCTGACGTTACACTTTGAGGTGTAAAGCTGGTTTCTATCAAATACATTTCTGTTGGTGGCGGAGAGTTTATTCTCTTAGCTTAACACCCTTCTTTGAGACGTACGAGCTCAGAGGTTATGTAGTTGATGGTTACTAGTGATACATTCCAAATTTGGTAATGTGGCACATGAAGTGATGTTGATCATTTGTTGATCAAAGCGTTGCTTTGTGAAAAAGCGTGGCTTTGTGAAAAAAGCGTGGCTTTGTGAAAAAGCGTTGCTTTGTGAAAAAGCGTGGCTTTGTGAAAAAGCGTAGCTTTGTGGACGAGACTTCGTCGAGCCTCACAACCCGGTAATGGTCGAAACAGGAATGTTGCGGCAAAGGTTTTTAGGGGTAGCGCCCCTAGGGTATGTCATTTCCTTCTGGATAAGAGGTGATATCATGGTATGGAGCCCAGATATTTTGCCTAAGTTGATGTTGCACATTTATTATACTTTGTGGTTGAGGATCCTCGGATAAAGGTCGGTAACGACCGGGGGATGGCATACTTTTGTGTTAGTTACCTAGTTACAGCTGTACAGCGTGAGGTAGCGTCAGTGTGTTAGTTACCTAATCACAGCTGTACAGCGTGAGGTAGCGTCGGCCTTGTATTTGCAGAGATCCGGTTAGGTTCTCGGGGCATCTTTCCAGAGGCGTTTCTATTTTGGTGTAAGGAAGTTCCTTAGCCTGACCATTTGTTGGAAATCCAAAGAAACAATACGCGCCCTGTACGGTTTTGGTTGTATTACCTTCTATGGAATGTGGCGATAACCTGCTATTGAACGTAGTAGCTATAGTAGGCATACAATAATGGTTATATGTTGGCTAAGATTGATATTATACTTTCGAAATGTTTTCCACACTAGACATTAATAATAATATCAACTGATTTTGCGTAGTAAGTATTTTTGACTATCATAAGGAGAAATCTCCTCCAATTCTGCGTTTGCATTGTGTGTGTGGCGGGAGGCCTTATGGTAGTTTCATTTTCCAAAAGCATTGCGAATCTGTTTTATTTTCTTTGTGAAAATAACTGTTTTACGATCTCATACCAGTCACCATGACTCACTCGGAGTTTATTGTTCCCTTTCTAAACTCTGGGTGTCCATAATTTTCCACACGGGCAGCCTAGAGTTATGTTATCAGGATATTCTAGAGCTTTGGAGATGAGCTGGATGGCGAGACGTACTACTGTAACGACCCGACTTTCCTGACCCGGAAAATCGAACCATTATATTTAAGAAGAAGAGGTAGAAGAAGAAAAATAGAAAACAACATCAGAATCTAACCATCGCAGCGGAATAAAATATAATATATATTAACAGATCTTTACACAAATCAAAACTATATCAGTTTTATATAATATAGCATCAGAGTATACACCAGAGAACACATAACATACAACTGGACAATAACCATATCATGTCCTCAATACAACAGAATACAACAATCAACACATCGGAATATATATATAAACAAATACGAGAGATACGTCTCGCCATCCAGCTCATCTCCTGAGATCCACAGCATCATATCCTGTAACCTATAATACTCGGTCTGACCCGAGCATCATATAAAACAATACCCGAGTCAGTCTGGAATACCAGCGTGAGAAAATCACACTCAATTGATTATTAAAGTTTCAAAAATCCTTTTGAAAATAAAAGCGTCTCGTAAGACCACGCCACAAATAAACATGTCGGGTTTTTACCTTACGATAGCTAAAACACTTTTTATAAAAATCCTCTGATATTATAATAGTGTCTATTCACAAATACTTATTAAAATAGCCGAAATTGTTACATCTATTAAATTCCGGCATACTAGCCACAAAGTGGGTAATACAAACAAAACTCGTACAAGGCACGTAGGGAGAATGGATTTCCAACGAATGACTAGGCACTGGGGTACCACCTGTCACAGTACGTGGCCTAGATCACAGTACCGAGGAGTACGCCCGCTCCCCTGCAACACAAGGCCGGAATCATCCCTTACTGGATAATTCCAAATAAAATCACCCCACGGTTGGGATCAGCAACCGCACCACTAAGCCGAAATAAAAGGGACATCTAGACAGGGATGACCTTACTCTCAAGTGGGGGCTACCCACGAAGCCTTGCTGCATAACCCCTGATTTTCAGTCATTCCCGGTTGATGAGGCTTGAGGCTAAACGATACCTTTATAGCACATATCCCTTAGAATGCCCATCGTCCACCTGACGATGTCACGAAAGCATTCGTCCATACAAGTCCGTCCCGGGTTCGAACGGAACCGAAGGCACTATTCCTACTACATCCATTTTGGAAATATCCTCAGGATTAGTAGCGACTAGCCCTTGCACTTCACTGCTCCATCTTCGACTTCGAACACGTTACACGAAACGTACAAACCGGATCGAAGTGGTATTCGAGTCTCCAGACCTAGAATCCCGGTATATGGAAACTCGATCCCGGTCTCTTCGAAACGATCAGCGCATTTGGCCAATATTGATAGTCGGTGATTTAACTATCAATTCACATTCACAAGCAACCATCACACAATAAATAATTTCCCACATTATTTATTTGCCCAAATATCTTCGTAAGATATATTTCTATTTTCAAACCTCTTTTGAAAACAGTTCAAAACAGTTTCCTCTTACGGAATACATATCTCAAATATTTATTTCCACTGGAACACCAAGTACAAAATACTTTTAGATTTTAAAATAATTTAAAAACACTTTATTATAAATATACTTTATAACTTTGAAATTTAAAACCACTTTAATACTTTATCAAATATATACTTTAAGAATATTTAAAATAAAGCCACTTTATAAATATAAACTAAATTTCTCTTTTAAAACATAATTCCAAATCACTTTTATATAATTACTACAATAATAGATTTTTGAAAATACTTACTTAGGAAATTAACATTTAGAAATAATCAATTTTCTAAAACATGCTTTTAAAAACACACTTAGAACTTTTAACTTATATTAAAAATTGCTTTGAAAACGTACTTGGCTATCCAGAGAAATACACTTCTCATTCTCATCTTTTAAAAATAAATCAACATTCATTTTTAAACCAAACCATATCCTTTTACAAATTCCCACCTTGAATTTACATTTTCAAATATCCATCGATATTTTATTTTACTTTATAAACCCAGTTTATAAATTCCAAAATCTCACTTCTCTTTTAAAAATCCTGTTTAAACAACTAAATCAATTTCCAATTGATTTTCCAATTTACTTTACTTTACTTTGAAATAAATTTCCTTTGCTACTTCATTTATTCCAAAATACATTAACCTTTAGATTTTATTCCTTATTACGAGTTAAACCCCTTTTTTCCAATATCGATTACAGATTTCCAAAACTCCTTATTTATTCTTTAATTAACTTTAATCCTTAATTTCAAAAATAACTTCCTTTATTTTTCAAATAATATCACTTAAGTATAAAATTTATTATCCCTTGTGAATTCAAAATCCCCCTATTTCATATTTGTTAAAAATTCCAAATCACCTTATTTTTATTTCAATTCGTTATAAATTTTATCCCAATTCCTCGAATTTTTTTTTTTTTACTTAAACTTTTATTCCTTGATTTCTTTCCAAAAATTCAAGTCCATAGATTTTATAATTTATTATACTGGACAATCCAAATCAACCACATCATCCAATATAAAATCATCACATGATATCAAATATTCAGAACACAGAATATTAAATAATCTAATACTTTTGAGGAATCCAGTTGGATCCCTCCAACCTGTTTCCCTGCATCCACAGACGTTAGCACAATATAAAATACCAATTCCACTTCAAGGTGGAATATCGCGGTATATGGGTTTTATATACAATATCATCCGCTATTATGCGGCGCATAGGGTCTCATCCGCTATATAATGCAGGAATATCAACAACTCCAATATATACATATGCCAATATGTATATATTGCTATATACTACTATATATATAGCACATCAATCAATGCAATCATCCAATCAATTATTTAAATTTAACCATTTGAATTTAAATTAAAAATTCAACTGAGTGAGATTAACTCACCTTTGCTTTTTAATTTGCGATCCCAATCCAATCTCAACTTGATTTTTCCTTGATTTCAGACCTTGTAAAAATATTATATAAATTTATTAACACTTGAATCTAATAATTTATTATCATTCACTTATTTAATTTAACTTATTCTTTTTAATAACATTATTATTATTACTTAGTGATAAAGATAATTTAACAGGTTAGTTAGACAATTAAATCTCCACAATCCATCATTTTTTTTTATAACCACAGCAGTTTATTTTACTGAGAATTTAATTGAGAGAACAAAAACGAATTTGAATACCTCACCACCTAAGCCGAAGATGTCACTGCCCCCGACGCAACTGCCTCCTCCATTCGTGAGCACAGTCAAACTCGAAATCCTAATCGCGAGCCATAGCTTCGCTGCTGTGCTCCCTTGAACGAGAATCATCTCGCAATCCATCCCAACTCAAACACGTCGAGCTCAGACAATCGAACGAGTTTCTACTGTCGCGCCTATCAATCTCGAGACTTTGACCTATTCGAACGACTCGCTCCGAGCCCTTCATCGCTCGAACCCGCCTCGTGACTACACTCCAGATTCATCATCCCTGGCGCTCGTACTCACCACAGTCATGAGCATCTGGCGAATTCAATTGCTCGCGAGACTCCTCAACCCAAACCTAACTCGAACGGAACGAAGTAACTCGCCATCCAGTCGAACTTAATCGATTCTCCTATATATTATATTTTTCTTAATCGAACGAATTCAGTTTGGAGAAGGAGGATTTGGTGCGGCCATCCCTCTTTTGTTTTTAGAAACGAATGGATTTTTTTTTTATATATATAAACTGTCGTAGAAGATTTGGGCAAAGGAGATTAGGGGTGGTAAGATAAAAAGGGTTTCAGGCTTCTGTCAGAAGATTCGAGTAAAGAGAGTTCCAGAACCCAGTTATAATATTAAATCTCCGATTAAATTTAACGCGTTTCCTTACCGTACACTCATACAGAAACCCCGATTATTACGAAATCTGAAATCCGATAATAAAACAATATTACGGATCCAATGGAACTGGTTTCGTCGAATTCCGAGACTATGCCTCGGAAGGCTATTTTTAAATTCAATTCAAATATTATAAATTTCAAAACTTAACAAAATACTTCCGAATTCAATTTAAAAGCTTTTATTATCTTCAGTATTATCAATGTAAATTTCCTGGCCTTTAAATTATTTTTAGCAAGCTCAAGATTCTCTATTTTACCATATTACCAATTGTTAAGTTCAATGATTAAATTGTCCAATAAATCTTTATAATGGAAATTCGAGTTAAAAATTTAACTTTTAAATATTTAAAACAATTAAATATTTCAATTTCAAAAGCCCAAAATTTTGGGTCGTCACATTCCTCCCCCCTTAAAAGAATTTCGTCCCCGAAATTACCAGTTAAGAGAAATGATTCGATACTCGTTCTATTTCCCTAATCCAAATAGTTTTTAACAATTAACCCAACAAATCTTTGTATCACAGACACACTAAGTCTTTTCCTAACTTTTCAACTTACCCATAAATCTCAAATCATAACACTTACTTAACAATTCAAATTTAAATTCAAAACCAAATTTGAATTATCAAAATTTTCTCAAAATTTTTCTAACTCTCTAAATTTCCGAAAAATTTCGCCAGCGTCTCCTTTGCGCGGCTAGCTCGGTACTACTACAAAATGGCTCTACGGCCTCCCAATCTCAAAAAGAAAACAAAAAGCCAAGTGGCTGGATCAAAAACCCAATCAAATTTCATATAGAAATTCAAATACATACCTTTTTGTCGGGCCATTAAATTTTATCTTCAAAAATCAAAATTCCCAATTTATCCATTGCTTTTATACACCTGTATATCCTACTAAGCAATAATATTCAATCACAATTCCAAAGTCATTTTATACTTTTCTTTACAAATTCACTATTTGTTTTACTCAGCCCGTACGATGCACATATATCATCCGTACGCAATATCACATTTGATCGCCCAATCGATCATACAATTTCACTTCTGAACTAGTATCGCCCACCCGACTTCCTAGTGCGGACTCAGATCTGGTTTCTTGATCAGAAACTGTCATTCTCCTTGCATAGCCACAAACTATGATAGAGAATATCCAGAATCAATCAACAATCCATATCCAGGTTCGCCGTTGAAAATCGAGTGAAAAATTCCAACTCGGATCGATATATCTATCTCGAAATTCTGTGTTCGACATCTGGACCAAATAGCTATGCGAATAAAATAATATACGTACATCTTACGTATAAATTCCAATTGATTATCAATTATATCAATTTCCTTTTTATTCACATTCATTTGATTGTTATTCACTTATCACACTTATCCCATTCACATCTTCAAATTTTAATCGTCATTCAATTATTCACCTAGAATAATTTTCCTCCATACCAAATTTACTTAAGAATTCACCATTCCTTTCTTAAGTCCAATATAAACATTTTATATACTTCTTGGATTTGTTTTACTTCATTTTTGAAGTTTATATTTATTTTCACTTCCCCATTGAAGTTTATTTTAATTACTATTTACTTAGCCCTTACAATTTCATTTAAACTCAAATTGGCTTCCATTTTGAATATGGATTAGTTTCACTTACTATTTAATTTAAACCTCAAATAACAGTTTATTTACGAACTTTACTTTCTTTAGTTCCTTTGATTTCACTTCACCTTACATTCACATTTGAATTAGATTTCAATATCCAGTTTTAATTTCATTTGCTTAACAAATTTAAATCATTTATCGTAAATGAAAATTTTCAAAAATTTTCTAACTCCCAAGATTTATGGAAAATTTTGGCAGAGTCTCCTTTGCACGGAGGGACTTCTGCGATATCGCAGGATGCACAAATATATATATACATCGGCCTCAGGCCAGAAATCACAATATATATCAATATATGCAGTTCATATCTCCTATTTTGAATTTTTGCGTAAGCGTACCTTATTATAGCAAATTTTTAAGCAAGCGGCGATTTATTTTAGCATATTTCACAATCAAACCCAGCCAAACAGCTTCCCGATACCTGTACTAACTAAATTTAAACAGGTTAGTGACAACATTCAAAGTTGTTATCATTCCAATTAATTTCAATAGCCAACACACTGGTTTCATAGGCCATACCTGCCAAACAACACTTGTAAGTAATTAATAAAGTTTTAACCCCCAATTCAATTGCCTTCATTCGTTTCCAATCAATTTTGATGCCATTTCATCTAATTCCAATGGTTTACACTCCATTGCTTACATCCAATTCATTTTAAATCCAAACAAACTTATATTTATTTCAATTGCTTCAAATAAATTTTTATTTCACTTACAACAATTCATAGAATTTTATTTTATTAATAGCAAGGCCCTTTTCAATTTATCTCTACTTACTTGAATTTTCTTTGCACCACAGACCATTACCACTTTAATCCGATTCCATTCTAATTTTCAACTCATATTATCAATTCATCCTTGAATTTATTAATAAGGTCGTTCAATTTATGCTTTCCTTAAATTTACGAAATATTTAATCTGTGATCCAAATCAATGTATTGTCTGTGTAATAACATTTAGTTCTCTTCTTACCAAACTTAAATTCATAATTATATAATCATAACAATCTGTTATGAAAAAATTCACTCTTTTATTAGCATATGATTATGTATACAAATATTTTTGTTTGAACAAAATTTTATTATTTTAGATTAGTTTACTTCAATACTATATTCTTAAACCTTGATAGTGTATTTGCCTTTCATTGTATCTAACTGTATTTCCATCAATTCATGAACTATACTTCACTATACAGGCTGCACTAGGATATCTATGATACAGAGCCCATTCATATTTGATAACAATCAAGACTCATACATTTAACTTAAGTAACTAAACAAAATCTTCTCACAATGTTTATGTTCTTAAATCATTTATAGATAAGTAAGTTTAGACAAAGGAATTTCTGCAGATAATAATAATTTCCATTTTTTTTTTAACATTTTAAATAAGATTCCAGAATATAAACATATTTTCAAAATTTCAAAATCCCTTTTTGAAATCAACTATATCCAAACTCCCTTGGTAAATTCTATTATCTTTTTGAATTCTAAAATCAAACCCAGTTCGCAACAATTTCAATTTGAAACAATTCGGTAGCAATTTCTCTTTGGAAACTCGAAAATGAACACCGATGATGTCGCGATCATCATCGGAATTATTTTCCAGCGACCGAAAGAGTTTAGTGTTTTTATCCCAATCAAAAGCATTTCAAATATTTTTAATTTCCAAATCTCACAAGGTTTCAAATTCACTCAAAAATATTCCTAAAATAATACCATTATTTCTCCAAAACCTTTTGGAAACCATTTTCAAATCCAAGGAATTTAAACTTCCCAAAGTTCCAAATTCGGAATCCATTTCGATTTATTTCAAATATTTCTCTGGAATCCTATTTGCAATTATAAATCACATTTGTATATGAAGTTTATTTCAATTTTATAAATTACATTTGTAATCTATATCTCAAATTTTATTATAAAATTTTATTCTTTGCTTTGGTTATAAATTTCAATTTCTAGTTAAGTTTCCATATATTAATGATAATAATTCCATATTATCACTTCTAACATCCAAACAACCATATATATTAACTAGAATAGTTTACAAAACGTTTCTTTTTATACAAAAATAATTTGGGTAAAATTATTTCATTTACCCTACTTTAAAACAATACTATGTCGAATTGTTCTATACAAGTGTTTAGAGATCCCTATCAATGTTGTGGCGTCCCACACATCGACCAGAATCCATAAGCTACTCAATAAACCAATCAACACAATATAAAACAATTTTATATTCACTAACAAATACGCGCTCATATCTATTAATACTCTCAAAATTCCCACCAGAGCCAAGGTTGTCGCCAGCCTAAGCTCTGATACCAACTGTAACGACCCGACTTTCCTGACCCGGAAAATCGAACCATTATATTTAAGAAGAAGAGGTAGAAGAAGAAAAATAGAAAACAACATCAGAATCTAACCATCGCAGCGGAATAAAATATAATATATATTAACAGATCTTTACACAAATCAAAACTATATCAGTTTTATATAATATAGCATCAGAGTATACACCAGAGAACACATAACATACAACTGGACAATAACCATATCATGTCCTCAATACAACAGAATACAACAATCAACACAGCGGAATATATATATAAACAAATACGAGAGATACGTCTCGCCATCCAGCTCATCTCCTGAGATCCACAGCATCATATCCTGTAACCTATAATACTCGGTCTGACCCGAGCATCATATAAAACAATACCCGAGTTAGTCTGGAATACCAGCGTGAGAAAATCACACTCAATTGATTATTAAAGTTTCAAAAATCCTTTTGAAAATAAAAGCGTCTCGTAAGACCACGCCACAAATAAACATGTCGGGTTTTTACCTTACGATAGCTAAAACACTTTTTATAAAAATCCTCTGATATTATAATAGTGTCTATTCACAAATACTTATTAAAATAGCCGAAATTGTTACATCTATTAAATTCCGGCATACTAGCCACAAAGTGGGTAATACAAACAAAACTCGTACAAGGCACGTAGGGAGAATGGATTTCCAACGAATGACTAGGCACTGGGGTACCACCTGTCACAGTACGTGGCCTAGATCACAGTACCGAGGAGTACGCCCGCTCCCCTGCAACACAAGGCCGGAATCATCCCTTACTGGATAATTCCAAATAAAATCACCCCACGGTTGGGATCAGCAACCGCACCACTAAGCCGAAATAAAAGGGACATCTAGACAGGGATGACCTTACTCTCAAGTGGGGGCTACCCACGAAGCCTTGCTGCATAACCCCTGATTTTCAGTCATTCCCGGTTGATGAGGCTTGAGGCTAAACGATACCTTTATAGCACATATCCCTTAGAATGCCCATCGTCCACCTGACGATGTCACGAAAGCATTCGTCCATACAAGTCCGTCCCGGGTTCGAACGGAACCGAAGGCACTATTCCTACTACATCCATTTTGGAAATATCCTCAGGATTAGTAGCGACTAGCCCTTGCACTTCACTGCTCCATCTTCGACTTCGAACACGTTACACGAAACGTACAAACCGGATCGAAGTGGTATTCGAGTCTCCAGACCTAGAATCCCGGTATATGGAAACTCGATCCCGGTCTCTTCGAAACGATCAGCGCATTTGGCCAATATTGATAGTCGGTGATTTAACTATCAATTCACATTCACAAGCAACCATCACACAATAAATAATTTCCCACATTATTTATTTGCCCAAATATCTTCGTAAGATATATTTCTATTTTCAAACCTCTTTTGAAAACAGTTCAAAACAGTTTCCTCTTACGGAATACATATCTCAAATATTTATTTCCACTGGAACACCAAGTACAAAATACTTTTAGATTTTAAAATAATTTAAAAACACTTTATTATAAATATACTTTATAACTTTGAAATTTAAAACCACTTTAATACTTTATCAAATATATACTTTAAGAATATTTAAAATAAAGCCACTTTATAAATATAAACTAAATTTCTCTTTTAAAACATAATTCCAAATCACTTTTATATAATTACTACAATAATAGATTTTTGAAAATACTTACTTAGGAAATTAACATTTAGAAATAATCAATTTTCTAAAACATGCTTTTAAAAACACACTTAGAACTTTTAACTTATATTAAAAATTGCTTTGAAAACGTACTTGGCTATCCAGAGAAATACACTTCTCATTCTCATCTTTTAAAAATAAATCAACATTCATTTTTAAACCAAACCATATCCTTTTACAAATTCCCACCTTGAATTTACATTTTCAAATATCCATCGATATTTTATTTTACTTTATAAACCCAGTTTATAAATTCCAAAATCTCACTTCTCTTTTAAAAATCCTGTTTAAACAACTAAATCAATTTCCAATGGATTTTCCAATTTACTTTACTTTACTTTGAAATAAATTTCCTTTGCTACTTCATTTATTCCAAAATACATTAACCTTTAGATTTTATTCCTTATTACGAGTTAAACCCCTTTTTTCCAATATCGATTACAGATTTCCAAAACTCCTTATTTATTCTTTAATTAACTTTAATCCTTAATTTCAAAAATAACTTCCTTTATTTTTCAAATAATATCACTTAAGTATAAAATTTATTATCCCTTGTGAATTCAAAATCCCCCTATTTCATATTTGTTAAAAATTCCAAATCACCTTATTTTTATTTCAATTCGTTATAAATTTTATCCCAATTCCTCGAATTTTTTTTTTTACTTAAACTTTTATTCCTTGATTTCTTTCCAAAAATTCAAGTCCATAGATTTTATAATTTATTATACTGGACAATCCAAATCAACCACATCATCCAATATAAAATCATCACATGATATCAAATATTCAGAACATAGAATATTAAATAATCTAATACTTTTGAGGAATCCAGTTGGATCCCTCCAACCTGTTTCCCTGCATCCACAGACGTTAGCACAATATAAAATACCAATTCCACTTCAAGGTGGAATATCACGGTATATGGGTTTTATATACAATATCATCCGCTATTATGCGGCGCATAGGGTCTCATCCGCTATATAATGCAGGAATATCAACAACTCCAATATATACATATGCTAATATGTATATATTGCTATATACTACTATATATATAGCACATCAATCAATGCAATCATCCAATCAATTATTTAAATTTAACCATTTGAATTTAAATTAAAAATTCAACTGAGTGAGATTAACTCACCTTTGCTTTTTAATTTGCGATCCCAATCCAATCTCAACTTGATTTTTCCTTGATTTCAGACCTTGTAAAAATATTATATAAATTTATTAACACTTGAATCTAATAATTTATTATCATTCACTTATTTAATTTAACTTATTCTTTTTAATAACATTATTATTATTACTTAGTGATAAAGATAATTTAACAGGTTAGTTAGACAATTAAATCTCCACAATCCATCATTTTTTTTATAACTACAGCAGTTTATTTTACTGAGAATTTAATTGAGAGAACAAAAACGAATTTGAATACCTCACCACCTAAGCCGAAGATGTCACTGCCCCCGACGCAACTGCCTCCTCCATTCGTGAGCACAGTCAAACTCGAAATCCTAATCGCGAGCCATAGCTTCGCTGCTGTGCTCCCTTGAACGAGAATCATCTCGCAATCCATCCCAACTCGAACACGTCGAGCTCAGACAATCGAACGAGTTTCTACTGTCGCGCCTATCAATCTCGAGACTTTGACCTATTCGAACGACTCGCTCCGAGCCCTTCATCGCTCGAACCCGCCTCGTGACTACACTCCAGATTCATCATCCCTGGCGCTCGTACTCACCACAGTCATGAGCATCTGGCGAATTCAATTGCTCGCGAGACTCCTCAACCCAAACCTAACTCGAACGGAACGAAGTAACTCGCTGTCCAGTCGAACTTAATCGATTCTCCTATATATTATATTTTTCTTAATCGAACGAATTCAGTTTGGAGAAGGAGGATTTGGTGCGGCCATCCCTCTTTTGTTTTTAGAAACGAATGGATTTTTTTTTATATATAAACTGTCGTAGAAGATTTGGGCAAAGGAGATTAGGGGTGGTAAGATAAAAAGGGTTTCAGGCTTCTGTCAGAAGATTCGAGTAAAGAGAGTTCCAGAACCCAGTTATAATATTAAATCTCCGATTAAATTTAACGCGTTTCCTTACCGTACACTCATACAGAAACCCCGATTATTACGAAATCTGAAATCCGATAATAAAACAATATTACGGATCCAATGGAACTGGTTTCGTCGAATTCCGAGACTATGCTCGGAAGGCTATTTTTAAATTCAATTCAAATATTATAAATTTCAAAACTTAACAAAATACTTCCGAATTCAATTTAAAAGCTTTTATTATCTTCAGTATTATCAATGTAAATTTCCTGGCCTTTAAATTATTTTTAGCAAGCTCAAGATTCTCTATTTTACCATATTACCAATTGTTAAGTTCAATGATTAAATTGTCCAATAAATCTTTATAATGGAAATTCGAGTTAAAAATTTAACTTTTAAATATTTAAAACAATTAAATATTTCAATTTCAAAAGCCCAAAATTTTGGGTCGTCACAACTACCGTACTTGTTTATTTATTCCGCTGTATATTCTGTATGAGGACAAGTTTATGTAACTGTCCATTGTTGTATTGAGTTGTATATTGACTCTGATTGATGTATGTATAAACTGATATAGTCTTTTGTTTAAAGATTATTGATTCATCTATTGTATATTATTCCGCTAAGAATGTGAGATTCTGTTGTTGTTTCTGTTTCTGTTTTTCTATTCTTTCTTTTCTTCTGTCTTCTTCTACCTCTTCTTTTTAACCCTAATGGTTCGGTTTTCCGGCATTCGATTGCGCGGCATTTGATACAGTGGACGTATTAATGTTGACTTTCGAGCGTCAAAAAGTCGAGTCGTTACACTTCCCGTTCGGTCCAATCGAACCGTACCTATTTTGGCTAAACTCTATGTCAAGGAAATTGTTAAATTGCATGGAGTTCCTACTTCTATTGTTAGCGATATGATCCATTGTTTACTAGTGGATTTTGGAAGGGTCTCCAAAAATATTTGGGAACAAAGCTTAATTTTAGCACCGCTTATCATCCTCAGTCCGATGGACAAATCGAGCGTGTGAATCAAATTCTTGAAGATATTCTTCGTGCATGTGTTCTTGACTTTGGTGGAAGTTGGGAAGATCATATTTCTCTTGTTGAGTTTTCGTATAATAATAGCTTCCAATCAAGTATTGGTATGGCACCTTTCGAGGCACTCTACGGAAGGCCATGCCGATCTCCTTCGTGTTGGCTTGAAGCCGGTGAGAAGCTGGTTTTAGGTCCAGGTTTTATTCAGGATGCCACAGAAAAGATTGACCTTATTTGTCATAGGATGAAAGAAGCTCAAAATAGACAAAAATCCTATGCCGATAACCAAAGAAGGAAATTAGAATTTTCTGTGGAAGATTTGGTGTTCATTTGTGTTTCACCTATGAAGGGTGTTGTGCATTTCAGTCGATCGGGAAAATTAGCACCTCGATATATTGGTCCATTTCTCATCACCGAACGCATTGGTTCCGTGGCTTATTGCCTTTTATTACCGGCTTAATTTTCTGCTATTCATGACATATTCCACGTCTTCAACTATGGAAATGCCTTCGAGATTCCGATTCTATTCTTGAGCCCGGTGTTATTGAAGAAATTGAAGTTTTGCCTAATTTGACTTATGAGCAACATCTTATTCGTATCATTGCTACGGAGATTAAACGCCTTCGAAATAAAGATGTTCCTCTTGTGAAAGTTCAATGGTCCTCAAATACTAAGGATTGCTCTTGGGAATCTAGAGAATTCATCGAGCGAACATAGCAGGACTTACTCTCTCGTGCTCCTTAAGGTGAACTTCTCATTTCAAAATTTCTTCCTTTTGTGTTGTTATGCCTTTGTATAGTTGTTACTTTTTATTTATTTTTCTTAAGTATTGCGAGGATGCAATTTCTTTAAGGAGGGGAGTCTGTAACAACCCGCATATTTTACGATTGTATATTTAAATGTTTTATTTAAATATAGCATCGTTAGTCGGATTTAAGTCCGAAATTCCACTTTTTGCAAACAGTCGAATTAGGACTCGAGACTACTTCCATTGAGTCCAAAATGGCGTTTGCGACCTTTTTGAGTATAAACATCGATATGTTTGGAGTTGAGTAAAATTTTGATATTTTCATTTAGGGCTTTGGTTTGGGTTTCAGCCCACCAACCCAATATAATACCCTAACTCCACCCCCTCTCCTCTTCATACATTCTCATTTCCTAATACTCTCTAACTAAAGTAAAAAATGGGGGAAGAGAAAAAAAATTAGATATTCCTAAGCCCTAATTCTCTTAAGTAAAATCAACTTCAAGCTAGAAATCAAGGCGAAGCTTAGGTAAGCATCCTCTTCATCTTCTCCATCTCAATCTCTCTTCAATTTCAGAAATTCCTATAACCTAACTTAGGAAAAACTTCACCTTTGATAATAGATTGAAGATTCTAGAGGTGTTGTTGAAGAGAAATCAATATTTGCTTGTTCTAGAGCTTCTCATTTGTTGTTTTGGGTTTAAAAGGTGATTTTTTGAACTCACATCTATGTCTATATCTTTGATAGTTGTTAGGTAGTAATTCCTAACATCTATTCCTTATTCATTTGCCTTTGAATTGAATTGGCTTGATGAATATTCCAATTTTTGGTGTTTTGAAGTCAAATCTTTTAAAAATCCTATCTTTGATGTTTGAACATGTTGTTGGGGTGTATCGAAGAGCCTATAAGGCTGAGTTGTCGCTTGGCATAAATCCCTTGTCTCCGTTGCTCGTCCGATCACTTTCGTTGGATTTTTGCCCTTCTTGGGCTAGACTGAAAATACTGCAAATGGCAGTTCAGTCGACTGAACTGTATAGTCAGTCGACTGGATTTGGGACCAGAAAATTCTCTGGCCTTGTATCAGTCGACTGACCATATAGTTCAGTCAAGTGAAACTGGGAACAGAATGTTTCTATCCCTGTATTAGTCGAGTGAACTGTAAAGTCAGTCGACTGAACCTAGAAACCGAGAGTTTCTAGGCATGAATCAGTCGACTGACCATACAGTCCAGTCGACTGAATCTGGAAAATGAGCATTTTGCCTATTTTAGGCAGTTTTGTGTGGGTTTCCAATTTTTCATCGACTCTTGATGATCTGATTTGTTGTTATCATTTATCGACTTTGATGACTTCTTTCTTTGGATTTTTGGGAATATCCGTTTTGATGGATTCGGTATCGATTTCTATGGATTTGATTCACATATTTGTAGGTGAATCTTTGGTGATTGATTGTTTTTACAATCATTTTTGTGATTTGTCACTTTAAAATACAAAGGTTTCTATACTAGTAATAAATATTCAAACTCTTTCACAAAGATGATTCCAACTCTATTTTTAATACAAATCTCGTTTATAAAACCGTTTTCCAATCTATTAGTATATACAAACCTTTACCTTATTCGTATGAGAAATCTAATTAAACGGCTTAGCAAAACAAGTGGTATGAAACGCTTGCATTTACTTCGTCGGTTAATTCTTGGACTTGTTCGATTGAACTCTTGTGACAATTTTCAAGTGGAAATCTACAATTTGTTCAAAAATATTTAAGTTAAGCCAGTAGTTAAGGGACATGAAGCTAAACTCTTATATTTACTAGCTTAGTGTGATTCGCACTTTTTATTGATCGATGATGATCATTCCGTGATTTAGACTAGCAATGTGCGACATCTCTTTGTTTGTGTGGGGGTTAAACCCCGTTTGTGGAGTTTCAACTCAAAATTGGTAGGGTAGCGACCCATGGTCTTCGGGCCGTTTGTGGAGCTTCGGCTCAAAATTGATGGTTAGCGACCATGGAATAGCGTTCCGTTTGTGATGCACGTGTTGGTGAGTTTTCATGCTCCCGTTTGTGATAGGCCTCCCCCCTTTGTGATTTCTGGATTTCTAGTTGATGATTTCTAGAATTTGTGTTTCACCAATTTTGATGATAGGCATTGATGAGCTCTATCAATTATTTGTGTTTTTGGTGAATAATTTAAAGAATGCGATTCTTTTTGGATGTTTGAGATGATTTGGGATATTGTATGATTTTTGTTGTTATTTGATGTATACTTGTCGCAGTATGGCATTATTGTTATCATACGTTTTTTTCATATCTCTTATCCTATCTCACTTATATGATATTTATACCTAGACTGATTCGTTTATTATTTTCTTCTTAAATAATACTCGGGTCAGACCGAGGTATTTCAGGTGCTCCTGCTTGACTTCTTATCAGGGTCTGTCACTTGACTTTTGGCTAACTACTTTAGCATAGTAGTTTTTGTTAGTATATATTTGAGATGGAGACTCCTTGTTGTATACTTATTCTTTTGTCTAGCACTTGTATTTATTCTTTTGTGATGTAGTGGATCTTGTTTGACCACTTTTTTTTATGTACACATTTATATGTTATATTCATATATGTTTCCGCCTTTGTGATATGAATGTCTGTGACTGATTTGTGTTATGCTTATTTCTATATTTGTTTCCGAAGTCCTCATAGCCACTGTGTGGTAGTTTTGAGTTTGTATATGATATGTCGGATTTCCTCTTGAAATGAAATGTAAGTTATATTATCTGACATATCGGTACTCGCACAAAGCTATTACACAGATGGTCGCTCCTCAACAGCCTTATTCTTCATGCTAGTCGATGGTATTACCCTGTAGTGTCCTTGGCTAGTGTGAGTATAGGGGTGGGGCATCACAGCTATTTAAGGCGATGTACTTAGTCTCTGGTTAACTCAATCACTACATATTGTTTGGAAAATTTCCATCTTAAAGTTCTTAACTTAACATTGAATATGAACTTAGGGTTGACACACTATACTCGATATCACTTAAGAAGTTCGAATCCGCATACTCCTTCATAAGGAGTTCGTTGTTTCTTTATACTAGTATTTTATCAATGCTTGAGAACACTCCACTAGTAAATGCTATGTGGTATGCTCCCACTATTTGCACTGTTACGATAACAACTTTTGAAATACGGAGCTTAATTCAACAACTTACTGTGGGCAATTTATTTCCTTTTAGCATTTATAGCTGAGAGTTTCGAACCAAGTATATCAATCTCAAAAAAAAATCTTATAGAAAATATTTTTTTATAAATAAACTACATTTGGAAAAGAAATCATATATCTTATTCCATGTTAAGCGTCTATGAATATTATAAACAAATTTGTTTCCAATGTCTCTTCATGAAGCAGAGGTGATCATTCACATTCTTCTTCCTAATTTTGTCATTATTATTTACATTCTCAAACTTTCGCTTTCTTTTCAAAATTTAACACCGTTCAAAAGAGAAAATCTTTACTACAAGACCGCACTGAATTCATTATTGAAACGCATTTGGTTATCCTTAACATCTAAAGGATATCAAATAGGTTGCACTTAAGTAAACATATCAAAACTGACATTTCAGTTATTGAATTCCTTAGATGTATGTAGTTCTTAGTCTAGTATTGTTTCTTACATTACAAGATCCCTACTGTCTTTAATCATATTGAAAAAATGATCTCGCACTATACTTAATTTTCTCATTTCAAATGAAACATTTTCATCGGGATTGCGTAAAACATGAACGTGACTGTTCACTATGCTACTTTTGTACGTGATCAAATATGGACCAAATATCCATACTCTTGTATTTCTTAAGAGTTCAAAACTCATAGAAGATAATACACGCTCTCGGAAAAATTAACTCTTAAGTGACCAAAGTACGAATATTTTAATGGTTATATAATTTTGGATCTTGCATGAATCTCTAAGTGACAACATGCTAAAAGATTTAGAGGTAAGTATAATATTTTGTAAATGTATAATATCATATGGGTATAATGGGAAATTAATCATTGTGTCCGATAGTCAATAAGATACCAATGTGATGAAACGGTGTCTACATAATTTCAGAAAGGAAATGACTTATATCATAAAATTATATTATTCTTACACTAAAATAAACTAATTTTGTTCAGCCATTGTGAATTTTATGAAATAATATTTATATGTAAAATGTACATGTAATTATATATATATATATATGTATGTATGTATATATATATTGTGTGTATTAGAAATTAATATTTGGTTTTTAAAACATATGTCAATTTAAAATTTAAAATTTAAAAACTTGACTTTTTCAAAAATTAATATTCATAATAAATATGTCTTAAAAAGTATTTTTTTTCTTTTTTTTTGTAGTTGCCAGCAAAGAATCGATTTTTTATTGAATAAAAACTCAGACCTAAGTATTTGAAAATTTTAAAATTATTTAAATTTTAAATAGTTGACATTTAAAATATTAAAAAATGTTTTTCCTGGCCGAGAGCATATTGATATAATTTTTTTAATTGATTTTCACAGGAAAATCCACATGTGTGTGTGTGTATCTATATTTGTTTGTGTATGTATATATATGTATGTATATAATTTTTTTTTATTTAATAAAATGAAACAATGAGCATATTTATTTACTATTAAAACATAAAAACATTTCAATAAAAGGATTATGTTTATATGTGTGTGTGTGTGTTTGTATATTTGGATTTGGAAAATTAATATTTTTGTTATTGGAAATAGTATTTAATGTGTGTCTGTATATACATATATATATATAATTGTTAATATAAAATAATTATTTGTAATTAAATACATACATATTCGAAGCTTTAGAAAAATTCTGACCAAATGCATAGAGAAAAGAACAAGATGATTTGCAGTAACTTATAGTCACGTATATAATTAGAAAATTAAACAAGATAATACCTTTCATCGTCGATGTCTTGGTGAAATCCTAAAACGTCGTTTGCTAATATTTCCTCTTTGAACCAATTATTCTCCTCCTCTAAGTATGTTTATAAGGCCTATTCTTTGGCTTCAGCAATAGGAGCTAATGGAAGCAAGAAAATAAAAATGAGTAGAGGCTATATTATTCACAGCCAAGGGTTTGCACCTATTTCTTCTCATTTGCCTCTAATCCTAGAAAACCTAGCTTCGTCTTCCCATTTGAAATGTTATGACCGGCCTTGGCATTATCTAGCATGGCCAATGACCCCTTTGACTTGTCTTTGAATCATTGTTCCAATTATTTAATTCTGGCTCCTTAACTGATTGAACCGACGTGCAACTTTTATATATTGTTATGATCTATTTTAAGCGTTAAATAAATAATTAAAAGTGCCATAAAATAGTATACAATATTTACATTAATTAATTATTAATTTATAATATTTAGAAATTAATTTTCTCATCAGCCAAATTTTGAAATAATTAACAACGCAAAAGAGTCGAGTTTATGCTATGAACTCGGTCCTCAATCAATATTCAAACAAATTAAATACTGAAGTATATACGAACTTTGTTGAAGTACAGTATTGGAAACAAGTACAATATTTCAAACCATTTAGGAAAAATCCAATTTCTACTATATAATAATAAGCTTGCCTAGTAACCACAATTTGTACATGTATTCCTTTCGTCGTCATTGTATCACTTAGACATCTTGATTCAATCCAATAACATTTATCAATTAAGACGATTTACTTTGTCTAGATATTTTGACTTTTAAGTCATATACCCATTACAGTGATACTAACCTTCTATAGCAAAGGAGTTGAATCCTCACTTGGGTAGCGTCTCACTCCAAGTAGTTCGGCATATACCAAACTATGGTCAAAACAGGGTCGTCATGCCAAGTATTTAACTATAACCAAAGTATAGGCTAACTACTTAAGGTCAACAGTACCCTCAAGTCTGGAGACTATTATACATTGTTACCCTTAGATCTTCAATTTTGACTTATTTATATTAACCTATAGAAGACTCTCGTAAAGTCGTTTTGTGACTATCTATACAATCACAAGTACGTAATCCTTTGGTACCCCAATGGTGAGTGAATCATCGTCCATCATTGTGACAACCCGCACCTCCATCCAAAGGTTTGTCTTTGAGTATATATGTTTCTACATTGTTGCTCTTCCTTTCTCTTGATCTTCCATCGTGTCTTTTGAATATCTGTTGCCTAAAATTCATTTTTCCTTCTTGATTTGTGATGTATGATTATCAAGTGTCTGTTCACCATCAACCATATAACATACTTGTTCCTTCAATTCAACATTATACCTTTCCAAAATATCAAGTGACTTTCAAAATAACTAGTTTCTAATCTAATTGAAAATAACATATTGATTTCACAAAATTGTTTTTCCGTAAAAGTTTTAAAAAAATTACTAACAGTATTACTTGTCATTTATACTTTTCAAAAATCAAATTATGAGTTTTGAAAGCCTAATGCTTTAATTCCAAATGTGGGTTGTGGAATTATAGATCTTAAGGCTAATTAAACACTAAAGGGAGGTGAATAGTATTTTCTAACTTACGTCAATCTTTTTAAATATTTTTCCAGTTAAATATTTAATCATAGATTAACAACACAGAATTATACTTTCAAACAGTCATAGATGCAATCACAAATAAATAAAAAAGCAGTAAAGATTTCCTAACTTTGAACTTTGAAAATACTTTTATAAAATATTTTGAAATTTTATTTTGATTTAAAATATAAAAGATTAGAAAATTGGAGATAGATATCAAAGATTACTATCAAGGACTTTAACAATATATTCTATAATTCTATACTCTAAATTATAATCTTGAGATCTTCATATCTTGGTCTTTGAACTCATGAGCCTTCATGTCTATCTCTTGAGTCTTTATATTGTACGGTCTTCAATTCTACACATGTGTAATATTCTGCAATATATATTATAACTTGGAAAAACATTAGTATCTACATTTTATATGTTTGTATATGGTTGTTATCAACAAAATCAATAACCGAGGAATTAACAATAGAGACAAGAAATATAAGGATAAAGTCTAAGACTTTCAACACTTTTAGATCTCACAGTGGAATGCAGGAAAATATAAATATAGAAAATAGTTATCTCAGAAAACAAAGTCTCAAAACATACGTAGTCATAATCCAGAATTTACAAAAATACAATATATAGTCTGATAAATGCTAAGTACGATAAATAATTACATGGAGAGTGCTAAAAAGTGATAAAAAATGCCAATGCCAAGTTCACCTCTCCACGTACTAGATTTGGGAAAATCACTTATTGTCATGTCCTCCTGTGGCAGATGAAATAGGAAAGGAGTGGATCAGAAGAAGTATGGTGAGTGAGTTGCATCATTAACATACGGCGATCACATGCACTTGACTTCATTAATACTCCGTGTGGCCTAAGGTGTCATACTTGTGTTTGTGAACTACTTACTAATGTAGGTTTCGTTAACCTAAGTATTATAGTTTTAAATGCACATACACCTAATAACCTGTGAAGGTTTATACTTATGGTCAAACAACTAATCGAACCTTAGAATAAACTATGGATCAGTTAATAACTACTAGAACTATTCCAACGTACGGTCACCTGCAATATCAACCTTGGGACTACATTCCCAAATCACAAATACACGTATCGTATTTGAGCATTGAGGTGGATCCTGCAAGGTCGACTTACGCTAAAGACATCTTAGGGTCCGCTACATCCCTATCCACTCTTAATGGTAATGTAATGACACTTATTGTACAGCGTCGGGCATCCACCAACAACAATAGTATCATGTCCTCATCGCGGTGTAAACTAAGGAACCTCCTGTTAGTGCTAAACCACACACTTCTCTAGGTATCATCGTCAGTGTTACGCGTACACCGTAGACTCTCTTACGAGTGTAATTTGCAATAGAATCTCCTTACTCAAATATCGATCACGCCGATTAAATAGTGTCCGGGCCTCATTGTCAGTGTACACATCTATTCAATCTCGTAACGTATCCAAGAATCCTAGACTTAGGTAATAAATTTCCCTTACTTATACTAACATCCATATATAAATTATATATAAATAACTTATAACCTGGGTTGTAGTCGAGGTTCAGGCTACACTTGTAAATCAATAACTAATTGATCACTGGTCACTAGAGTGGTCAACGGGCTCTGGTAGCATGTCAACCGGTCGGAGTTGTTTTAACATTTTTTTGGGTTTAATTAACGTTCATTTTTTGTTAATTACAAATTTTTCATAACAGTAAACCATAATCTGTAAATCTACAATTTCCGGTGTTCTCAAGTTCAATATTTAACCATTTTACAATTTCATATTCGATTTCACTAAACCATACTAATTTAGGTTTAGAATCAACAGGGTTATATCTATCTGTATTCAATTTAACAAAAAGGGTGTGTTTGACCTTAATCAACTTTTATTTAACTAATTTTCGTTTAGCCAAATTTAGATTAAAAACGGAGATCGTACATATATGGGTTAAATTGCTATCAAAATTCTCAATCCGCTACAGTTATTATATAAACATTAAACTAAACAGTTCTACATCAAATAAAGCATAAACAAAACTTAGTTACATGTAAATCATCATATAAATTATGAACTCATTCACCTCAAGAAAATCTCTCACCTTTTTAGTTTGCTTGGAATCGTCTCCGCTTGGTGTAGGACTCTCCTTGATTTGATTTGATTCCTCCTTCTTCAATCCCTTGAATTTAATTTTAGTTTTGTTTTCTTTTTTTGAAGAAAATTGATTTGGAGAGAAAAAGGGTTGAGTTTTCAGAGAGACGGAGTTTTGTTATGATCAGGCTAAATGGTTTTGAATATCGGCTTAGGGTTATATTTATAAGGGGTACGCAAATAACATTAGCTGTTAGATTATTTTATATAAAATCTGAGTCATTCGGCCAGCCCAAACCCCATCCTGAATGCTTTGATCGGTTGATCGTTGGGGATCGACCAGTCCAAGTTAAGGTGTCGACCAATGGAGCATTCTTTATTTAAATATTTCTTTCCAAATTTTTTTATTTTAATATTTTCGATTTTTAATTTTCAAACGTTAATAACTTTACCATACGAGCTTTGATTTTAAAAGTTTATATATGAAAATTATCCAGAAAATCGCTATGAATGCAACGGTGCGAGTTTTGTAACCAGATTCAGACATTTGTTAAAATTCCATTTTTACCCTTATTATATTTAATTTAATTATTTTATTAAATTTTCGGTTAATTTCTTTAGGGTGTTAGAATCATATGGAGAGCGTTATGTACACCAGTCTCAACAGATGTATCAATAACCTTTTCTCAATATATCTTAATTAGGAACATTTAAGAAGTAAGTGTTTATTTATACATATCGGGTTAACATTCATAGATATGGACATATTCAAAACTATAATCGATAAAATACTTCTTCCAACGATTTTCTACTTATAACGTATTTAATTCATTATTTATTTGACTATATTACATCATATATAAAAGAAAATAAAACCATATGTTTACAACATTTCGAACAAATTCTCTTATAAACATTAAGTTACATAATAAATTACGTAATTACCCCTAGGACACACATCCTTAATTTTATCACAATTTACGTTCTAAATTTTCAAAAGCAAACTTACAAAGTCTTTACTTTGGGAAACATGAGTGATCCTCTAAAGGAGGAGAACACACATATATATAATTTTATTCTATACTTAAAAATAGGAGCAACCAACAAACCTAGCACGTAGCAAAACCACTATACAATGACGAAAATTAAAAAGCCCCACAAACATAAGGCTAGAGTCTATAATAGTATAATAAGTTGAAGAAATAAAACCTGATATACATAGATCGATAAGAAATTATAAAGCAAAATACTAAAAAACATCAAGTAGTCCACTAGAGATGTTAGTCAAATAATCTATATCATCCATTAAAAAAACGCATAACAAAAGTTCTATTCACATAAATAGGAAGACTCGAAGAAAATTAATGGAAGCAACTCAATAGTAGCACAACGGCCCTAAACTTTTAGGACCATAAGCAAGCCTGCAAAGGAAAATCCATGGCGAACTATCAAAAGGCAGCCAATCACAACAATACATCATCAACAATCCATCCGCAAAAGCATCATAGCATAAGCAGTCCAATCCATAAAAATTAGAAAATAATATTTAAAAATAATTTCTTATTAATTTCCTATGACTCAAATATGATTTACAGATACCCAATTGACGGTTTTATGTTACTTTTTTTTAATATTTCTATATAGTTTAAATTTGGATATAATTCTTTATGAAAAGTATATATTTTGTGATATATAAACTAGTCTATGATTTTATAGTATATAAATTAGTATGTATTTATAATGAAAAAAAATTATTACTATTATAAGAAATGCCTTTATTACGCCTCGTTGCAAAGTTTTCGAGAAATTTTAGACAAATATGACACAAATGTTCCCTCAAAGTATAATATGGGTTGTCGTAAAAGTGTAGGTAATTAACTACTTATTATCAACGCCTATGCAACGAGATAAGAATTGCCGATTTCTCGGCAATGATGCGTCGATAGGACGTCAATTTTGATGTAAAATAAATATTTTCTAGTAATGACCGTTAACTTTTTATTCCCCAATTTAAAGCTATCATTTATAAACTATGTCGTCACATCATTAGAAAAAATTTAGTTGATGACTTCAATGCGATCGCAAGTAATAACCACCAATAGAGCACTCAAACTTCAAAACCACCATCGTCGCTTCAACTTCAAAACTCTAACCTACCTCTTTGACTTCCACTAGTGCCACCACACCATCTCACGTCGCCTTATCACCGACTGACTTAGTTGCCACCACAAAAGCCTTCTCTGAATGACATCGATGGAAAATCCTAATTAAGTTAAAAAATCTCTATTTCGCATCGTATTTTTAGCAAAAACTTTTGAATGTCTACTATATGGACAAATTTTCAAAAGAGACTGGTTTTTAAAAGTATTGGCATAAATAGGCTATTCTGAAAACTATTTGCAATTGTAGGTTAGTTTTGACCAACTCAGCGATGAGCTGGCCATTTTTTAAAAAAATTATACGGGGCGCATTTGCGGAATGCGCCCCCCTTATAATTTACACTGGCGCATCTTCCAAATGCGCCAGTGTAAATTTTTCAACCTAACACAAACTGAGAGCAGCAGTTACTCATTTCTTTCACATCATATTCGAGCTAGAAAACCAAATTTCGTACCTTTCTTCCATTCACCTCAAAATTCATCAAAATATCCTCAAAATCTCAAAATATACAAGGATTACTAGTCGGATTACTTCTATCAGCTATTTGGCATCAATTTGAAGGTATAAATCTAGTTTAAACTCAAACCCTAGCTTAATTTTTAGGTATTTTCATATTCTACTTTTCACATATCTACTCTCTCATTTTTATGTTTTATTATGTCATTAGTATTTGTTTAGCAATTGATTGTTCTAAAATTAATTATGTTTTCCTTTTTTGAAGTATGTCAGATTTCATCCCAATTATTTGCTACTTTGATGAAAAATTGACTATGAAAGAAAACAATACACCGGTATATGTTGGTGGTAAACAAAAGGGTTCAAAGGTTAAACAATTTTGCTCCTATCATGAACTAAAAGAAACGGTGTATATGGTTACAAAAATTGATTCACAAGAGTATGATGTAAAACTAGTAAGCAAGTGGGTAACGGATTATGGATCTTCTGCTGTCGACGTAAATGATGATGAAGATGCCGATGCTATGTTTTCCGTTAATATGAAAGTGATTGAATTATTTGTAATAAGAGAGGAGTTGAGACATTTTGAAGAGGCAATTACTACTAATTTGAACCAACATTCTACTCAAATTCTTGGTACTATTCTGAGTTATTCTTATCAGAGCAATCCAAGTCCAGTATTTCCTACTTGTGTGAATACAAAGTAAGTAATTTGTTAAAGTATTTATATTTGAGTAGTTGAAATTTATAGTGTTTTGATCTCATACTCTTTTTTCACAGTTTTATGGTGCATCGAGGTGGTTCAAGCTCTAGATTGGCAAATGATCAATTTTTACACTCCGTTCCTTCAAAAACTAGAGAGGTTAACAATGATGATGGAGGCCATAGTTCACCGCATATAGATAGCGTGTAAATTGCTTCAATGGATAATGATATGTCATGGATTGATAATATGGAAGTTAATAATGAAGCTCTAGAGTTTGAAATTGATCATGAGAAAGAAAATGAAAATAATGAAGCCTCTTTGGTGGAAGAAGATGATGACGATAACAATGAACATATGGAATTTAAGATGCCTTTGACAGATGATTTATGTAGTGTGAAAATTATGGCGGCGTCATTGATTGAAAATGTTACTCCTATTAGAGACGTATTTACCTCAGAATGTGTTGATTCTGGTTTTCAAGTGGAAATGCAATTTCAAACAAAGAAAATACTTATTCAGCAGTTAAGTGAGTGGTCCATCAAGAATTCTATTTCTTTTAAACCCATAAAATCCTGCAAAACAGAATACACCGCGATTTGTAATGTTGATAAAAATTGCCATTGGAGAATACATGCAATTGTCCCTAAAAAATCATTGATGGGGTGGTGGGAAATTAGAAAATATGATGGCAATCATACTTGTGTTAATCCGATTATTAATTCAAATCATAAACAAGCTACAAGCAGATTTATTGCTAATAAAATACTTCCTTTTGTGAAATCGGATTACTCGAAGATTCATTATTGCAGATCGGACTTCTCACGAACGAGCATACACCGCTCGTGCACCGCTTGAACGAGATGTGATAAATCTTCACATTATCGTGATATTTTTAGTTCGTTCACTTGAATTATGTTTCTAATTTTGAATAGATAACTACAACTTGTAGGTCGATGTACTAGAGACGGTAGGAAGAAGGTTGGACGATATCGAACATGGTAGAGTACCCGAACGAGAAGTCCAACCTCGGTCCCTTGATTTGAACAAACTTATTGACACACTCCTTTTTAGAAATCGATTAACACGCCCAAGCTCTTCCGAACAAGCTATGCGGACTAAAGAGCGAAGAACTAAAAGAATGCAGGATACACACCAATCGCAACCCGCTAGACCTTCTCAACCCCCACCTACTCAAGACGATCCAACTGAACCATGAGTATTCTTATTTTTAGTTTATTATTAGTTTGCTTTTGTAATCGAACTATAACTTCTACTTTAATTCGAATGTAATCGAATTTTAATTTATGTTATGCTTGAATTTATTTAATGGTAGTTTTATTTGTTGGCTTTTATGTAGATAAACGTTTGCTATCATTTAAGATTGTGCATTTGGATTTGAATTTTGTGTATTTGGATTTGGATTGTTTGGTGAAGGTTGCTGTCCAGATTTGGACCTGAGATTTACACTGGCGCATTTGGCAGATGCGCCAATGTAAATTATAAGGGGCACATTTCGCAAATGCGCCCCGTATTGTTTTAAAAAAAAATGATCAGCTCATCGCTGAGCTGGCCAAAACTAGCATACAATTGCAAATAGTTTACAAAGTAGCATATTTATGCCAATACTTTTGAAAACTGGTCTTTTTTGAAAATTTGTCCTTATTATTATTGTACGTGGAAAAAATAAAATATAAAATAAACTGGTCCTTCTTATGGTCTAAACTGATTAAATAATTATTTTCGTGTATTCAAAATATTTTTCCTTTTAAAAAAGTCACCAAAAGTAATGTTGGTCGGTATCTACCCTTGTCTCTTATAATACAAAAGCAGGGAAGTAGAAAAAAGTGGTAATAATACCGAGTTCCATATGAACCAGTGATATCTACTGCTGTTTTTCTCCGTTTCTAACTTTCGAATCAAAAGGATCATTACAGGTTGCACAAAGTCATTGCACACTTTGAAACAATGTACCCTCTTTCTCCGAAAGTTATATAATGGAATTATTCAAAATGATAAAAGCAAAGGTCTTTGTAAACTTTAAGCTCAGATATGAGTTTCCTTTTCACTAGCAAACTATGTGGTGCTTTGCTTACAATCAAAGTGTGTTTATTTCCTGCACCAACCTTGTTATTCTATTACATCAAATTTATCACGATAGAATATAAAGTTTATTTTAATGAAATTTTAATATATAAACTTCCACATCAAGCTTATGAACCGTCATATTGTAAAATATCCTCTCTCTCTCCAGAATCCAAGGTATTATTACTTTAGCAAACCTAAAATGACTTTTTTCAAATATATATCACACTGCCAATCCTAATAACAAGTACTTTATTAAAAATGAAAATGGTGTAGGTCAGCAATGACTATCTACAGTAGAACTAATATCATCGGTTGTGCAGTGAAATTTAGTTCGATGCTGTTGAGAACGTACAATAGCTTAAACTAAATAAGAAACGAAGTACGCATGGTTAAAAGTTGTTAACTCAGACAAAATGACATGAAACATGTACGTGGTGCCAGTGTATAGGCTTTTTTATGTTTACAAATCCGTGAGAACATATAAGTACAGTTTTTGCAAGTATATAACAGCAGTCAGTAGTAGCACTGTTGCAGTTTCCAAAATGTTTTGATACGCAGATAAAATCACGAGGCCAACTAAGCCCGCGTTTCCTGTTAGGCAGGAGTGGTATGGGAAAGCAACTACGGAACCCTGTTAAAAAATTCAAAAGACACCTATGTTCATTTTCATTGTTTATCATCAACCGAGCAAGCAGATAATGTTCTGCATTTTTCACAAAAATTAATGCAACTCTCAGTTCTCATGATCATCCATAGACGACCGAATTATTAGATGGTATTCAGCATGTTGTTTTTGTTGGAATTTGTTCGGTGATCGGCAACGATCACCAACGGGTGAAACAAGTAAATTTCATAAAAAAAATTCTAATTGAATCTTAATGTGCATATGAGATACAGTAGTTAACATTGGATTGGATCCGATCTTAATGTGCATATGAGATAGTATTGAGCATTTAATATATTAATTCCCTTATTTAAATTATTTAATACACACTATTTTGAAATTTATACTTAATAAAAGATCTTAATGTCCTTCAGTCTAATTTTTTTTCAAAGTTTGTCCTTATGCCTATTTTCCACTATATATACGAGTACATATGCACGTCCAGGTGAGCCTGCATTTAACTACAATGTGCATGCATTTTTATTTGTACATGTGGAAGTAGATTTGATAGTAGCATTACCACATTTGAACGCCGCTATTTGTACCTAGGCAGAAACCGCTATTTTTTTTGTTCTGACTGCAATAACTTATTCATACTAACTCGGAATCAGACAAAACTTCGACCGATGAATTCCTACCTAAATTACAGACAATATGGTACACTCGGATACTTCATCTTGTGAACGCACACTGTAGTTCTCCAAGGGGACTGACAGTTTACTTAGAAAATAACATGGCACAATATCCTCATATTTGAACTCCGCCTAGTGCAGAAGCCGTTATTTTTTTTGTTCAGACTGCAATATTTTCTTCATACTAACTCGTAATCCGACGAGACTTTGACCGATTAACTCCCACCTAAATTACGGACAATATGAAACACTCGGATACTTCATCTTGTGAACGTACACTGTAGTTCTCCATGGGGACTGACAGTTGTACTTAGAAAATAACAGTCTACCACATCCCCATATTTGAACTCCGCCTAGTGCAGAAGCCGCTATTTTTTTTGTTCAGACTGCAATATTTTCTTCATACTAACTCGGAATCCGGCGAGACTTGGACCGATTAACTCCCAGCTAAATTACGGACAATATGAAACACTCGGATACTTCATCTTGTGAACGTACACCGTAGTTCTCCATGGGGACTGATAGTTGTACTTAGAAAATAACAGGCTACCACATCCCCATATTTGAACTCCGCCTAGTGCCGAAGCCGCTATCTTTTTTGTTCAGACTGCAATATTTTCTTCATACTAACTCAGAATCCGACGAGACTTGGACCGATTAACTCCCACCTAAATTACGGACAATATGAAACACTCAGATACTTCATCTTGTGAACGTACACTTTAGTTCTCCATGGGGACTGACAATTGTACTTAGAAAATAACAGGCTACCACATCCCCATATTTGAACTCCGCCTAGTGCAGAAGCCGCTATTTTTTTTGTTCAGACTGTAATATTTTCTTCATACTAACTCGGAATCCGGCGAGACTTCGACCGATTAACTTCCACCTAAATTACGGACAATATGAAACACTCGGATACTTCATCTTGTGAACGTACGCTGTAGTTCTCCATGGGAGCTGACAGTTGTACTTAGAAAATAACAGACTACCACATCCCCATATTTGAACTCCGCCTAGTGCCGAAGCCGCTATTTTATTTTGTTCAGACTGCAATATTTTCTTCATACTAACTCGAAATCCGGTAAGACTTCGACCGATTAACTCCCACCTAAATTACGGATAATATGAAACACTCGGATACTTCATCTTGTGAACGTATACTGTAGTTCTCCATGGCGACTGACAGTTGTACTTAGAAAATAACAGGCAACCATATCCTCATATTTGAACTCCGCCTAGTGCAGAAGCCGCTATTTTTTTTGTTCAGACTGCAATATTTTCTTCATACTAACTCGGAATTCGGAGAGACTTCGACCGATTAACTCCCACCTAAATTATAGACAATATAAAACACTCGGCTATTTCATCTTGTGAACGTACACAGTAGTTCTCCATGGGGACTGACAGTTGTACTTAGAAAATAACAGGCTACCACATCCCCATATTTGAACTCCGCCTAGTGCAGAAGCCGCTATTTTTTTTTCAGACTACAAAATTTTCTTCATGCTGACTCGGAATCCGGTGAGACTTCGACCGATTAACTCCCACCTAAATTACGGACAATATGAAACACTCGGATACTTCATCTTGTGAACGTGCACTGTAGTTCTCCATGGGGACTGACAGTTGTACTTAGAAAATAACAGACTACCACATCCCCATATTTGAACTCCGCCTAGTGCCGAAGCCGCTATTTTTTTTGTTCAGACTGCAATATTTTCTTCATACTAACTCGGAATCCGGCGAGACTTCGACCGATTAACTCCCACCTAAATTACGGACAATATGAAACACTCGGATACTTCATCTTGTGAACGTACACTGTAGTTCTCCATGGGGACTGACAGTTGTACTTAGAAAATAACAGGCTACCACATCCCCATATTTGAACTTCGCCTAGTGCAGAAGCCGCTATTTTTTTTGTTCAGACTGTAATATTTTCTTCATACTAACTCGGAATCCGACGAGACTTCGACCGATTAACTCCCACCTAAATTACGGACAATATGAAACACTCGAATACTTCATCTTGTGAACGTACACTGTAGTTCTCCATGGGGACTGACAGTTGTACTTAGAAAATAAGAGTCTACCACATCCCCATATTTGAACTCCGCCTAGTGCAGAAGCCGCTATTTTTTTTGTTCAGACTGCAATATTTTCTTCATACTAACTCGGAATCCGGCGAGACTTGGACCGATTAACTCCCACCTAAATTACGGACAATATGAAACACTCGGATACTTCATCTTGTGAACGTACAATGTAGTTCTCCATGGGGACTAACAGTTGTACTTAGAAAATAACAGGCTACCACATCCCCATATTTGAACTCCGCCTAGTGCAGAAGCCGCTATTTTTTTTGTTCAGACTGTAAAATTTTATTCATGCTAACTCGGAATCAGGCGAGACTTCGACCGATTAACTCCCACCTAAATTACGGACAATATGAAACACTCGGATACTTCATCTTGTGAACGTACACTGTAGTTCTCCATGGGGATTGGCGGTTGTACTTAGAAAATAACCGTCTACCACATCCCCATATTTGAACTCCGCCTAGTGCAGAAGCCGCTATTTTTTTTTTCAGACTGCAATATTTTCTTCATACTAACTCGGAATCCGGCGAGACTTGGACCGATTAACTCCCACCTAAATTACGGACAATATGAAACACTCGGATACTTCATCTTGTGAACGTACACCATAGTTCTCCATGGGGACTGACAGTTGTACTTAGAAAATAACAGGCTACCACATCCCCATATTTGAACTCCGCCTAGTGTCGAAGCAGCTATTTTTTTTGTTAAGACTGCAATATTTTCTTCATACTAACTCGGAATCCGACGAGACTTCGACCGATTAACTTCCACCTAAATTACGGACAATATGAAACACTCGGATACTTCATCTTGTGAACGTGCACTGTAGTTCTCCATGGGGACTGACAGTTGTACTTAGAAAATAACAGGCTACCACATACCCATATTTGTACTCCGCCTAGTGCAGAAGCCGCTATTTTTTTGTTCAGACTGTAATATTTTCTTCATACTAACTCGGAATCCGGCGAGATTTCGATCGATTAACTCCCACCTAAATTACGAACAATATGAAACACTCGGATACTTCATCTTGTGAACGTGCACTGTAGTTCTCCATGGGGACTGACAGTTGTACTTAAAAAATAACAGGCTATATTCCCATATTTATATACTATTTCTCTATAAGATGTAAAAGGGTATATTTGGAATTTCAAAAAGACACGGAGTAAATCTATTCAATGAATTCTCTTTATTAGTAGTAAAGATATATATATAAAGACATTTATATTTAAGAAATTAAATAAATAAATATTATATGTATAACATAAATATTATATAATACACACACACAGAGAGTTTCAGGCTGAATTTAAAAAAAAGATGATCTTTTATTTATTTTATAGGTTTGGATAGGAGCACGAGGAAACTCGATGAGAGAATCTGAGTTCCCAGTCACGAGCTCTTCCAATACGTTCCTCTTTTAGTTAGTTTGTAGGTTGGTTTGTTCATTATGTCATTGTTTATTTGCATGGTTGTTTTAGCTAGCGAGTTCACATAGGCGTTGACGTATGTATTCTAGGATTGGTTGTATGCACATCCTTATGATGTGTTTTGGTTGGTACACTACAAGAATAATAGTATATAGCGAAACACATTTCCAACGGCCGCCGACGAAAATTTCCGACGGCTAGCGACGTTCCGTCATCTTCGCGTCATTTCTGTAATTAAAATACAATAATCGAGTCGTCGAAAACCGCTGCAAATACAGCCGTAAGCGGCCGTTGACACCCGTCGAAAATAAACGTGTTTACATGCCAAATTGGCAGAGAGCTGCTTCAATATCTCCCTGTCAACCAAATCAATCAAAATCCCCAACTCCCCCACCAACTCCCCGCATATATGAAACAAACGTGTTTACAGACCAGATTGGCCGAGAGCCGTAAGCAATACATAGATCTCCACTTCATTTTCTAGTCTAAGAAACATTGGAATTATTACTCATTAATCATATATGGAATATTTGAAGTCTACCGCAATCGTAGTTGTTCCTTAGCCCAGTTTTGTACCTAAATGTTAGAAGAAGCGAGTGGTCTAACAAAGGACGTAGGACCACTTTCATTTCATTTGTAATTGGTACCCAAATTTGTCTATATGGCAAATTGTTAGTATATACAATTGTACCATTGGGAATCAAACTTATTCAAATTTAAGAAAATTCACATTTGTACTTTCTGAAACCCAAAATTGTTCAACAGTTTTGTGTTTGTTAATATTCTAGCATTATTTTATTTATGCCTAATTTTTTCACAAATTAAACACTTTGAAAATTCTCTGTTAAATTTGATATTATCACAATTCTTTCTCTTAACTTGTTCAACTCTATCATATCTGAGTCATTTTCTGTTTTTGGCGATAATCTAGCTACCTAACAACATATTTAATGAATTTAATACTCTAACTACCATTTTGAGTTATGTCAAAATATCCTTTGAAATTTTCAACTCCGCCGTATATAGTCATTTGTTGTTAATGTTAGGTCAACATAAGAAGAAAGAAAGAATAAAGAATTAATCGATATAATAATATTTTATATGTGTTGAGTCACGTATCACGCCTATATTAAACTTATCGACCAAGTTAGTATATATCGAACTATTATGATGTGAGCAACTTACAGTTTTTGAATTGCAAATTCGAACTTCTATTTTTCACAAGTGAAGTGTGTATCGTCTGCACCCAGAGAACTTTTTCACATATAGAACAATTGTCGTTCACGATATTTATTTAGTCTTTTATGCACGATAAAAAAAATACTCTTTCAACTTTTTTTTCATGTGCACAAGTGTAGACATAAAGATGTGAGAAATGTTGCATTACTCCTTATATGCAAAGAGCCTTCAATTTATATTTATCAGCTCATCTTTTACGTACCTATTTCAATTTGGAATTTCATGGTCCCTCTTGTTATGTATCTCTTGCTCCTAAGTTCCTATAATGAATTATAAATATAAGTTTTAGATCCAGTATCTAAAAATCAAGACGAAGCACTTATAGACAAATAATTTTCTGCACGGGAAATATCTTTAGGAGAAGAAATGGGTTCTTTCCTTTCAGCATCATCAGATAATCCATACAATTCCTCTTCCATTGTCCTTTTTCAAGGAAGTGGTGGCATTCACCATTTTCTTTCTTGGCCTTAGCTTTGTCCTTGCAGCCCTTCAACCCATGTTTTCTCTTTTTCGAACTCTTCGAATAAAATGTGCCCTTGACTATGAGTACTACACTCGATTGTTATGAATTTATTCTTGGTTGTCCTAACATATTAATGTAATCCACGATCGTAAAGTTCAATGAATTCATATTGAAATTCAATATCAACAAATTACTGCAGAATCGGTAATCTAAGAACCAAGTCGATCTCTAACTCTGTGTAAACAGTCATTCCCAACTTAGTCATCTCTATTTGCCCAATCATATTGAATATACGATCTTGGATGGGGTTTCCTTTGCTCAATTTCAATTGAAAATAATTTCCATGAGATCACATAGTTTGTAGTGTAGGACTGTTCAGCATACAACTTTCATAGGTGCTGAAATATGGATTGGACGTCCATATTATCAAGTTGATTTTGGAACTCGGTGTTCATGGTTGACTGTACGTACACTGAGAAAGTTGATAGCCTACTGACCATGACTCATAGGAGGATATTTGTTTGGAGTGGCATCTTTATTCGGTTAATTATAAGTAATTTTTGATTGAGTTAGTTTTCGACATAACTATTATTGGATGATGAAAAACTATGAAGCTAAGTTAATGAAAAATAATCATTTTATTACTCTAACTACCATTTTGAATTATGTCAAAATATCCTTTGAAATTTTCAACTCTGCCATGCACAGTCTTTTGTTGTAAATGTTAGGTCAAAATAAGAAGAAAACATAAGAAGAAAAAATGGAAAAGAGAATTAATCGATATAATAATATTTAATATGCGTTGAATCATATATTACACCTAGATTGAACTTACCTACCAAGCTAGTATATATCGAACTATTATGAGCAATTAATATTAAGCTATTGAATTGCAAATTCTAACTTCTATTTTTCATTTATGAGGTGTGTATCATTTGCACCAAGAATTACGTTTTTCACATGTAGAACATTTTTGGTTCGTAATATTTATTTTGTCTTGTATGCACCATAAAAAAATACCCTTTCAAATTATTATTTTTTATTTGTACGAGTGTACACATAAAGATGTGAGAAATGCAGCATTGTTGTTTATGCAAAAAGCATCTTCAATTTATAATTAGGGAAATTTTGGCATACATCCTTATAATTATAAAAACAAAATTTTAGGTTCCTCATGGTTTCCTTTTAGAAAATACATCCTTATTTTCAAAAAAAATAGATGCAATTCAGGAAGAGCATTTAGGTAATTTTACTAATCTTAATACAGCTCATGTTACATTTTCCATAATTCATAACTGCATGTCTTGCACGCCTTGGCACACACTTTTAAATTTGAAAACAAGAGATATAAAAGAGAAAGAATTATAAAAAAGTGGGATGTACATAATAGTTTTTAAAATGGAGGGATGTAAAATAAATAAGTTTTAAAAAGAAGGATATGTTCCTAATTTCTCTTTTATTTATCGGGCTATCTTTTATGTACCTATATTTCAAGTTGGAATTTCATCGTTCCTGTTGTTACGTGTTTATTGCTCCTAAGTCCCTACAATGAATTACAAATATAAGTTTCAGATCCAATATCTAGAACCCAAGGTAAAACACTTACAAACAAACAATTTTCTACAATGGAAATATCTTTAGGAGAAAAACTAGGTTCCTTTCCATTGAGCATCATTAGACAATCCAGTCAATTCCTCTTCCATCGTCCTTTTTTAGAGCAGTGATGACATTCACCTTTCTCTTATTTGACCTTATCTTTATTCTTGTGGCCCTTCTACCTACGCTTTCTCTTCTTCAAACTCTTCAAATAAGAAGCGCCCTCAATGCGAATACCATACTCGATTCTTTTGTGGATGTATTATTGGTCGTTCTAACGTATTAAAATAACCCATGATGGTAAACTTCAATGAATTCATACTGAAATTCAGTATGAACAAATTAACTATGGTGTCAATAATACTAGAATCAAGTCGGTCTGTAACTCTGTGCCAAAAGTCATTCCCAACTCACCCTCTGTATGTGTCCAATCATATATGTAACTTCGGGTGGTTAAGTAGATCGCTCCAAACCAATCAGGCCATCTTCATGTTGTCTCATTTGTTATTCATATGGTTGTCGGTGAAATTAGTGCATAAACGGTTGTAGAATTCAAGTGCAACATCATCCTACCAACTGTTTAGCATTGAACCGTTGGAGCATGACATGTCGGCTGCATTAGACACGTCATGATTTTTCCAATGATTCAATTCTAATTGTCTTGGCTGGACAGTGCAAATGATCTGATCGATCGGTTTCAACTTGAGCTACTGTTCTCCATTTCTACTCTGCTACTATTTAGCAAATGCAAAGTTTGAATTGGTCAGATTGGTAATATTTGGATCAAAAGTACAGAACAAATTAGAACTCAGCAAGTTTTATGCTAGCTTGAGTTCTATTTTTAAAAATCTAAACTATTACTCCAATCTGTACTGAAGCCAGTATGTTCCGACTGACAGTTCTTATCAAATGCAATATTTGTATATTGAAAAGAACAAAAGACGCCGTACTTACTTCCGCATGGCTCCGCTGATCCAAGACCTACCCCGAGTAAATTTGTATAGGATGGTAAAGCGCACAGTAGGAATTGAACCTGAGTTTTTTTAACAGAACCCAAACCTTCTTTCCACTGCATCGCATCCGCGGACACAAAGACAAATACATAAAAAAGAAAAATAGAGTATGTAAAAGGGCCCACCACTAGGGAAGTGGTGTCGCTCTTGACGGCGCCCAACGGCTAAAGTGCGCCACTGCCATTTTGGGCAGGCCCAATTTGCGGCAATTTCTATTATATGTATTATATGTACAAGTACAACCATGTGGTAAAAAAATAAATAAATAAAATAAAATCTCTGACAAAATCCAAAATGTAAGGTTGCGTACAAAGCCAGCGGTTGGGTTCCGCCGGCCTAATGTAAATTGTGTAAATGATTGTAGATGAATACATAGTACGAACAAATGATACCTTTACAACGAATTTAGCTGTGGATGACACACCCCACAGTAGTAATCAACTGTAACTAATCAACTTTTGTTTCTATGCCTATATCACCAGCTTAATTATTGTACCTCTTCCATTATTTATTAATTATTATTCTTATTATTTGTTGGATGCCTCTTCCATCAATTTTCCATCTACGTGTATTTTCCCATGCCACTGATTATCTATTGTTAATTATTATTAGCATTTTTGCAAAAACAGCCGTTTCGATTCACAATTATTATGTTTATTCGAAATTTGTATT
The DNA here is from genome assembly GCA_030737815.1 of Allium fistulosum. Classification (NCBI taxonomy): domain Eukaryota; kingdom Viridiplantae; phylum Streptophyta; class Magnoliopsida; order Asparagales; family Amaryllidaceae; genus Allium; species Allium fistulosum. The sequence goes on along the minus strand of CM060907.1, from coordinate 633,856,317 downwards.
TTCATTTTGAAACAGTGTTAATTGTATATATGTAATAAAAAGCACGCACGATTGTAGTAAAACCACTGTTGGAATTGTAATCATTGAAAATATAAATATAAAGGTGGGATCGGGCAGTAGGAGCTAGAAAACCGTATCAATCATACAGTCTATTTTTATGACACGACTGAACTTATTAAAGGTTTCCAGTACTAATGGAATGTCAAATTTAAATGGGATTTATAAATTTTGTCCAAATTCTATTACAAAAGAAAACAATTTTTCAAAACATTAAAATAATTCCTTTTAGAGAAAAAAAGGAAAAAGAAAAATTGAAAACAAGTTAGCTGAAAATTATACCAAATCAATGCATATAAAAGAAATTTAACAGAAAGAATGCACAGTTTCATGTGTCCATTTGTTTCTAAATTCTAATATATGTTAGAATTTACTACAGTTCATATTTAAGGATTAACAACGTGCTACCCAAACGTAGCTAAATTAAGCAGCCACGCCTTTGTCTGTCGGTATAAGCATGATTTCAATCTACAACAGCAACACTATTCATTCATGTGAATATAGACAAGCTACCATGTTTAGTTTAGTGGGCACGTTTAGTTCTATTGTTATTTATCATTTCATGTCTTCATATCATAGGCATATAAGTTAACACACATTATAATCATACCAAGAAAAACTTCAATGTTGCTGTTCATGTTTATACATTATATTTTGACACATGAAACTACCCTTTCATTTTGAATACATGTTAGATCACATTCCAAACAAATGCGCTTGAAAATACTACCACAATAGGTAAGATCTCTAGATTATAATTCTATAGGTCATGGATTCGTTCCAGGAGACATCAAAAAATAAATGCTCTGTTTAAACTAAGTATTGCTTTCGTTATAAAAAATAAATACAAAATCAAAAATAATTCTTAGCTTTCTCAAAATAGTATAATAATTCTTGATTTGAACCGGTAAGGTGATTGTCTTAAACTTTTAATTTATTGTCTGTAAATTACCATAGCGATTCTCATAAAACTTTCACTTTATTGTTCTAAAGAAGGATGTACTTTATATAAGTTGAAATTGACTTAGAAAGTGGTATTTTCGAAAGTGTATATTGGTGTAAAGCAAATGTGTTTTGGTATTTTGAAAGAGAATAGGAAATGAGCATTGGGAATGAGCATTGGGAATGAGTTGGAAAAGTAAGGTACTTAGGCTTTATTTTAATTTGTATTATTTACTGGATTAATTTATTGATATTATTTAGTGGATGTTAGGGTGATGCCCTTGTTTCCAAATTTCTTATTTCAAAAACCCATACTAATAAAACACTTCAGAACTCTAAATATTTGAACAATTTCCGCAATTATTTGTAAAACGTTGGGCATTTTGTAGATACCTGCCAAATGAATGCATATTTTGCATAAAACATATTTACTTTTAGAAACACTTTGCAACTATATACAAAAACGTTTGCAAATATTGTTGTTCATACTTCGTTCATTTTGTGGATATTTACAAAAATAAGCATGTTTTTGCAATTTTTTATAAAATGAACGAAAAATCCATAATGTTCATGTTTTTTTACTCTCATTTTGATTTCTGCCTAATTTTTTTTATATTTCCTTTAATTTTGCACCTTTGTTAATTGTTTGTTTTTCTAAATTTTGTTAGAATTAGTTTTTTATTACTCGAACATCGAACAAATAATGAACGAAACTAACTTCGCTTGAGAAATTATATTAGCTCACGTATTGAGGGTAGTTTGAGTGCAATATTTCCAAAATTAGGAGGCTTCCTTTAGAAGTTTAATAAAAAGCGGATTTTGTGGTTTTTGAAATTTGATAAGGTTGTTTACCGATGTTACCATAATATATATATATATATATATATATATATATATATATAATTTGCGTATTATGCTATCTTTTATTTGTAAAAGGAAATTTATAGTTATATAAAAGTTAGAATTAATAAAATTCTAACAATGTATGCATGCATGAAGGGGAACATAGGAAGTGTTACCCCGCCTTTTGGCAAGGCCGTGACACCAAGAACTTGACTAGAAACCAATGACGGTTCGTCTTGAAGATCGGTTATACGCAGGCACACTATGGATATCGACGAATTTTGCCCGAGTCTGGATCAAGCCATAATTGACAAGACATGACAAACAAAGTCATTGGAGTCAGCGTTTCAAATTTCAAGTCAATCCGAGTCCGTACGCTCAAGATATGATCAATGCAAAATTGAATATGGTTCTCGTTCGTATCCATCGGGATGGCGCGTTTCGTATCCATCGAACATACACTGTTCGTATCCATCGAGTTCGCTCACTTCGTATCGATCGAAGCTCATCTTCGCATCCATCCGACCGTCACCATTTCGTATCGATCTACTTGGCGCCATCCTGCTCGAGTCCATCCTAAAACAAGTCTTCGTCGTATCCATCAAATATGTTGATTTGTATCCATGGAGTGCACTTCTTCGTATCCATAAATGGCTTGTGTTTTCGTAATCGATCCTCATCAACATAATCGATACGAAACGCTTCTGAATTATCGATACGAACAGCGCCACATGCGTGGATGCGAGTCAAATACTCAGGCGATCGATACGAACAAGACCACACCATCGATACGAACAGTAGAACTTGGATCGACACGAACAAAGCATCACAATCGATACGAACAAGACAAGAATCCATCGATACGAACTGTGCATCCTTCATCGATACGAACAAGGCAGCAGCCATCGAGTCGAAGTGATCGAGTCGAACGAAACAGCCTGCCGAGAGTCTCCATTTCGTATTGATCATAACTCGAGATCCACGTGTCCAAATGCTATGAAATTTTCACAGAAGCCTACGTGCATGCTAAAGAATGTCCACGCCAAATTTCGACTCCATCGGACGCAATCTTGATCGATACGAAATCTGTTCGTATCGATCACGGATCGGGCCGAAACTTCACGGGCTTGGTCGCGCGGGGCTACTCACGTGCCAGAAGGAGTCTCCCGAGATCTGAGCGAAATATCAGCCTCCTGCACCTATAAATAGAGCCCCAGGGCATACAGAAAGTGGGGGCTTCTTCTTCTTTGAATTCTCCAACGCCCAGACTTTGCCGGATCCAGTTCTAAACTCCATTGCTGCTGCTACTAACGAATTTCACTGCTGTAAATCATCATTATCGACTGTAATCTGCTGTAATCAATTGAAATCATCAAGTGAACATCAATAAAATCATCAAATTCAGAGTGGACGTAGGCAAGATCGCCGAACCACTATAAATTCGGTATTGTTTACTGTGATCTGTTGAATTTTTTGAATGTTCTCCATTCTTATCTCTCTACGTACTCATTATCTGTAATCTGTGATTGTGAACTGGTGCTTTCATCCGTAATTGGGTGTTTGTGACCAATTTTGGCGCAAACATTTTGGTGCTTTCACTGAGAACAAAAATTCAGGAATTCTATCGTTTCGAAGTTGAGTTTGAACGCTTAGAGATTCGGATTTGAAAAGCTATGACAAGGCAATCAAGCAGAAGACCAAGGCCAGAGAGAAGCCAGCATGAAGGGAGTCAAGAGGCTTCTTCGAGTGCGAATCAAACATCGATCTTCATCACCAGGAATGAGATGGAGACAATGATGAAAAGGCAAGAGGAAATGATCCAAAATTTGCTTCTTCAAATTGGGCAGCTTAGAGCACAAAATCAAGAAGCAACCAGAGTTTCAGAACGGAGCAGGACCGTTTGGCACAGTGCCAGAACTAAGGGGCAACAACCCAGAGCATGTTGGCCCAATTCCGGGCAGAGTACCAGGTGGAACTGCGCAACGCGACATTGATAGAGAAATGAATGCTCCGCCAGGAGAGCAGATTCCAGGAATCCCTCGTGAACCCGGGGGGTAAATCGAAAACGACGGACAAGGACTACAGCTTGGAGATAGTGACAGATTGGCGGAGATGGTCAGACGAGCCATGAGAGGCGGACTAGTAAATAGAGATCTGGAGGATGTGAATAGGAGCCCCTTTGCTTCTACGATCAGGCAAGCCAGGAATCCGCCATAATTCAAGTTACCAACATTGGACATGTATAATGGGAGGACGGATCATGCGGTTCATCTAACGAAGTACATGAGGCACATGGAAGTGCTGGGGGCATCGGAGGAGGTCATGGCCCGATGTTTCCCGCTGTACCTAGCAGACATAGTAGCATTATGGTTCAGACAACTGGAGAGTGGCTCCATTGAAACATGGACCGATTTGACTGAAAGGTTCATGAGGCAGTTCAGGGTTCACATTTCAAGCCCCAAGAATGTGATGAGTTTGGCGGCACTAAAGCAGAGAACCGGGGAGTCTTTGAGGAACTTTCTAACATGATTCAATGCAGCGGCAGCATCGATGGATCGACCATATCCATCCATGGTTTTGATGGCAGCTGTATCTGGCATAGCTGATGGCACAGAGTTCAAGAATTCGTTAACAAGGGATCCTCCTATGGATCTAGGAGAATTTTATCATGAGGCTGAAGGATTTTTACGATTAGAGGATGCAAATTCTGAGAGAGAAGAAGGAGAAGGAGTTGATTTTTATGCCGTCAAGGGTGAAAATCTTCCTAAAGCAGATTCAGGAACTGACCGAGGGAAACGAAAGGCCAAGGATAATGATGATGGACCAACGCGACCACGAAAGGAGCCGAGATTCACCTCTTATACGGAGTTGAATGAGACTTTGGAGCGAATCTACCAGGACACCAGGGGGCAGATTCCTTATCGAAAGCCAATGAGAAGGGATCCGACCAACAATGAAAGAAGGTCGGACAAGTACTGCTTATTCCACGAGCTGAATGGCCATAGCACGAATGATTGTCGACACTTGAAGGATGAGGTTGAGGGACATATCCGGAATGGTCTGCTATCGCAGTATGTAAGAAGGGGAACAACAACGGTGGAACGGGAGCGAACACCACCTGCACCTACCGGGGACGGCTCAGAATCGAGGCGTCAGCTTATCATCAATTGATTGGGATAATGACGAATAAGTAGCAAACTCCACACCAACGCGATTAAGTCGTTTACACATGTACAGGACCGCGAACGATCCTCAGGCATGCTCTGATACGACTACTAATCGCAACAGTGTAAGTGTTTGCACTTTGACGTCCCTGTTTTGCTTTTATTTTCCATTTCTCATGTTTGGACTTGATTTTGTTTGACATTTCTGTTGAAAGGTCTGTTTTGAATAAAAGTATGTCATTTGTGATTCCATAACGGCTAAGCCACTTACACATGTACGGGGTCGCGAATGGTCCTTAGGCATGCTCTGGGATGGCGATAAACCGCCCAAACAAACAATCCAGAAACCCACTCGAACGTGAAATCTGGTATTAATGATACTATGCCCCCCCCGGGCACACACAATTCGCCTCGAACGGCACCCGACCGCGAACGGTCACAATTCGCCTCGAAAGGCACCCGACCGCGAACGGTCACAATTCGCCTCGAACGACACCCGACCGCGAACGGTCACAATTTGCCTCGAACGGCACCCGACCGCGAACGATCACAAATCGCCTCGAACGACACCCGACCGCGAACGGTCACAAATCGCCTCGATCGGCACCCGACCGCGAACGGTCACAATTTGCCTCGAACGGCACCTGACCGCGAACGGTCACAAATCGCCTCGAACGGCACCCCGACCGCGAACGGTCACCATTCGCCGCGAACGGCATCCGACCCAGAACGGTCAAGTACTACCCCGAATGACATACGATCCCAAACAATCGTCATTCGCGGTCAGATAAGGCTATCAATTTGTTTGCAGGTCATCAACAGGATATGAACATCCAGCTCATGGCATTACAAAGCAACAACTTTCATCGAAGAGACGATGGCTATTCAGAATGAAGATTGCAGCATTTCAGAGCACATCATGTTTCCACAAAACGTACTTTGGGGGGAAAATGTTACCCCGCCTTTTGGCAAGGCCATGGCACCAAGAACTTGACTAGAAACCAATAACGGTTCGTCTTGGAGATTGGTTATACGCAGGCTCACTATGGATATCGACGAATTTTGCCCGAGTCCAGATCAAGCCATAATTGACAAGTCATGACAAACAAAGTCATTGGAGTCGGCGTTTCAAATTTCAAGTCAATCTGAGTCCATACGCTCAAGATATGATCAATGCAAAATTGAATATGGTTCTCGTTCGTATCCATCGGGATAGCGCGTTTCGTATCCATCGAACATACACTGTTTGTATCCATCGAGTTCGCTCATTTCGTATCGATCGAAGCTCATCTTCGCATCCATCCGACCATCACCATTTCGTATTGATCTACTTGGCACCATCCTGCTCGAGTCCATCCTAAAACAAGCCTTCGTCGTATCCATCAAATATGTTGATTCGTATCCATGGAGTGCACTTCTTCTTATCCATAAATGGCTTGTGTTTTCATAATCGATCCTCATCAACATAATCGATACGAAACGCTTCTGAATTATCGATACGAATAGCGCCACATGCGTGGATGCGAGTCAAATACTCAGGCGATCGATACGAACAAGACCACACCATCGATACGAACAGTGGAACTTGGATCGACACGAACAAAGCATCACAATCGATACGAATAGGACAAGAACCCATCGATACGAACTGTGCATCCTTCATCGATACGAACAAGGCAGCAGCCATCGAGTTGAAGTGATCGAGTCGAACGAAACAGCCTGCCGAGAGTCTCCATTTCGTATCGATCATAACTCGAGATCCACGTGTCCAAATGCTATGAAATTTTCACAGAAGCCTACGTGCATGCTAAAGAATGTCCACGCCAAATTTCGACTCCATCGAACGCAATCTTGATCGATACGAAATCTGTTCGTATCGATCACGGATCGGGCCGAAACTTCACGGGCTTGGTCGCGCGGGCCTACTCACGTGCCAGAAGGAGTCTCCCGAGATCTGAGTGAAATATCAGCCTCTTCCACCTATAAATAGAGCCCCAGGGCATACAAAAAGTGGGGGCTTCTTCTTCTTTGAATTCTCCAATGCCTAGACTCTGCCGGATCCAGTTTAAACTCCATTGTTGCTGCTGCTAACGAATTTCACTGCTGTAAATCATCATTATCGACTGTAATCTACTGTAATCAATTGAAATCATCAAGTGAATATCAATAAAATCATCAACTTCAAAGTGGACGTAGGCAAGATCGCCGAACCACTATAAATTCTATGTTGTTTACTGCGATCTGTTGAATTTTCTGAATGTTCTCCATTCTTATCTCTCTATGTACTCATTATCTGTAATCTGTGATTGTGAACTGGTGCTTTCATCCGTAATTGGGTGTTTGTGACCAATTTTGGCGCAAACAGGAAGAGATCGGAAAAACCCTAGATAGGAGCGTGACCCAATTGATTAAGCCATAGGAGTCTAAATGGTACACTACCTACTAGGTTGCTGGAGGGCCCCTCATCAATAAATAAATCGTATACATTATTTTTAATTTTCAATTGTAAGAAAATTGTTTGATTTGCTCACTGAACATTTTAAATGTATAAAAAAAACCAGTATATAATTACTTACTATTTAATTTTAGCTAAAAATACATAATTTGTTACACTTAGTTTACCATTCAGTTAAATGAAAATATCACTAAAAGCACCTAATTAAATGAAAATCGGTAAATTAATGTTGGTGTTGCTTAGTACCATTTCTCAAAGCTTCCTCTAAGCTTAAAGCTTTCCGCAAGGACTTTGCAAAAATATCTATTCTTGTTATAAATTGAAAAACAGAAGACGTTAAGGAGAGAAGACATTTTATTATTCACATCAGATACCTCTATAATACAAATGAGCTCTATATTTATAAACTCCAAATATAACGGAAATTACAATATTGTCCTTGTTCATTTAGCATATTCATTCATATTATTTATATATATTATAACACCCCCTTGAATATGTGTCTGATAATAATAATTGCCTCATTAAAAGTTTATAGCATTATGAGGGTTAATGCTTCTAGATCAATATAATGCCTCATCAAAACCTTACTAACAAAACCCAGTGGTAACATGAGCCTTAATTAATGATTCTATCAGACCATTTTGAGTGTGAACATGAGCTACTGAATGTTCAACTTCAATTTCTAATGATAGACAATAATCATCAAATACTTGAGAAGTAAATTCTCTTGCATTATCTAGTCGAATTGATTTAATATGATAATCAGGGAAGTGCACTTTTAATTTGATTATTTGAGCAAGTAATTTGGCAAATGCTATGTTTCTTATAGAAAGCAAACATACATGTGACCAACGAGTTGATGCATCAATTAATACCATAAAATATTTAAATGGTCCACATTCTAGGCGGATTGGGCCACGTATATCACCTTGAATTCTTTGTAGAAATGCTGGAGATTCAAAAGTGATTTTACCATATGAAGGTCGAGTGATTAATTTTCCTTGTGCACATGGAGCACATAAGTAATCACTTGGTAAATTCAATTGGTTTGATAAATCACGCCCTTTTGAATTTTTAGCGATTTTACGCATCATGGTTGACCCAGGATGACCCAAACGATCATGCCAAAGAATCAATATCTTTGTATTTGTGAACTTTCGGCTCATGTTTATAGAATGAGATTAAACTATGCCAATTTTCGTTAAATATAATCCAGTCGAAATTGTTCCAAATTTTTCTAAAATAAGCTTCTGGCTTTCAATTTTAGAAATAATACAAAGATATTCTTTATTGTTTTTGTTTATAGTTTCAATATGATAACCATTCATTCTTATATCCTTAAAACATAGCGAATTTCTTTTAGAATTGCTTGAGTATAATGCATTTTGAATGAAGATATGTGTACCATTTGGTAATACTATATGGGCTCTTCCGGACCCTTCGATTATATTAGCAGATCCAGCTACGGTGGAAACTTTAGCTGAAATCGTTTTAGATAATTCGAAGAAAAGCTTCTGGTTTTTCAAAATCGTATGAGTAGTTGCACTGTCTAGTAGGCATGTATCATCATTCAAGTATTGTTGGTCCGTACCTTAAGAATTAAATATAGTTAGTCGATTATTGAAAATAATTCTGAACATAAATAAATAAACAAAGCAAACTATTAATTCTAATCAATATCCATCAGTACATATTATTTCAACTAGTTCTAGAAAACTAAAACAAACAAACAAAAATCAAATTCAAACTAACTAAAATAAAATGGAAAAAACCACACAACTAGCTTCAGGCTACTTCTAGTTGATCAGATCGGTCATATCATTAATTATCGCATTGAGATTTTCATCATTTATGAAATTTTCATCATCATCTTTGAAGAAATCATCTAACTTCAAGTTAGTGTTATCAAACAATCCTTCAGTGTTATTTGTTTCAATAGTTCTTCGAACGTTGGTATTCTTCAACTATTTTCTTTGATGATCTACATGTACGCGACCAATGACCAGAGCATCCACATCAATAACAGACTTCCTCATAGTGCTTTTTATTTTATGAAGTAATATCATTAGTCTTTTTAGGCTCATTTTTCTTTTGTTGCTTTTTAAAGTTGGTAGTTTTTATACCTTTAAAACCACCATACCACCTCTGCTAGAGTTATATCCACGTCCATGTCCTCGACCTCTGCCTCTACCGGAGTAAGAAAAATTAGCATTAACTTCTGGTAACACAGCCGAACCAGTTCGTCTTGAGGAGTGATTTTTAATAAGCAATTCATTGTTTTGCTCAACAATTAATAAACATTCTGTGAGTTTAGAATATTTTGTAAAATGACGCTCTTGATATTGCTGCTGCAGGAGTATGTTCGAGGCATGAAATGTTGAAAATGTCTTTTCAAGCATTTGTGCATCATCTACCTTTTCTCTACATAATTTCAGTTTAGAAGTAATTCTAAACATAGCAAAATTATATTCTCTTATAGATTTGAAATCTTGAAACCTCAGGTTTAACCATTCTTGCCTAGTATTTGGAAGTATGACCGTCTTCTGGTGGTCAAAACGCTCCTTCAGGAAGTTCCACAAGTGGAGAGGATCATTTTCCGTTAAATATTCTATTTTTAGATCATCATGGATGTGATGTCTTAAAAATATCAGAGCTTTTGCTTTGTCCTGCTGGAACATATTATTACCATTTTTAATTGCATTTTCTAAGCATTGAGATTGCAAGTGGATTTCAGCATCCGGTATTCATAATAAATAGTTGTCTCGAGATATGTCCAAAGCTTTGAATTCAAGCTTAGCTATGTTTGCCATGCTATGAACTGTTAATAAAAAGAAGAGACCGAGAAATAAAATTATTATAGTAGATAAGTTTGACTTGGTAACAATGCATATATCCGCATAACCAAACAAGCATGTACAATCTAAAACAATGATCATGAATAATTAAATCCTTACTGTTGCAAAAGCGAATATCAACATTAAATAAATAAAGAAACAAAGATTTTAATAAATACAAAGTAAAAAAATTGCAGCTATCTAGAAAGTTCTTCAACTTAATCATGAAATATCAGCATCAAATAGGATCGTTAGATCGTTTTCTATAGATCATTTAACAATGAGTATGAATTAAATGGGGTACCAGATGAATCATTGAAAACATAAATTGAAATTACGAATAGGAAAGAACTATAACACATGTGTGTTCTGTACAAAATTTGATAATTGATTACCTAGTCCGCAGACTTTACATATTGTGTTAATGCATGCATGACAAGATGCTACAAACATCTTCCCCATTAAAGCAAAAATGAAAGCATTCGTGACAGAAAGTTTTAGAGATTAGAGAAAAATAGTGCCACTGTAAACCATGTTGTGATTATGCATATGTATTTGTGCAACTTGGATCTTTAATTTGATGGCTTTCGGTTTATACATGATAATTGATACCATGAGAAGGATGCAATGCATTACAGAACGTACTATTGCACTAAAAAAAATTCAAAATGGTTCTATTATTGCACAATATTCAAAAAATCATCCGATGATAAGAAAATAAAGGAAGAAACAAAAAAATCAAAACAGTACGACATGAGTTGACAACTGCAAGTATAGGGTATAGCCTGTTAATATATCAAGCTCCAGTGACATGATATTGACAGTAAGGCATAAAATAAATGATGGCTATTAGTAAAAGATCACATTATATAAAATAATGAATATTAGAATACCTTGTTTGCTGAAAGAGGAAAGACGAGCGTGTTAAAATATTGATATTTGATATTTCTCGATATTTGTTGTGATACTATTGTTAGACGAAAACATATTGTATTTATAATTGAAAAAGAATAAAACATCTATGTATCTCTCAAGAATAGGTATTATCTAAATAAAAGGTAAGCATATGAATAGGTAATAGGAAGATATTTTTAGATTTGAAAATAATTGATAATGAAGAGGTATTCGTCACTTCATAACTAATTTAGTATAATGAAGTATATGTAAATTCTTCCAAATATAATACAATGTTTATATATTACATAATAGAGCTTCGTGCCGATAACGTGTTATAAAATGAAAGACAGAAGACGTTAAGGAGAGAAGACATTTTATTATTCACATCAGATACCTCTATAATACAAATGAGCTCTATATTTATAGACTCCAAATATAACGGAAATTACAATATTGTCCTTGGTCATCTAGCATATTCACCCATATTATTTAAATATATTATAACAATTCTTGTTTTCTAACGTTGATGCCAATGAACATGGACACGGTTAAATTTTACAAGGAACACTCAATCAATTTTCATCAATATTTATTTTTTATTATTCGCCAAAATTTATTATAGTACATTCTCTATTAAAATCCGCACAAGACTAATAAATGTTGATTTATACTTTAACACATATAATTGATTAGCAACTTTTAAATTTGTTCAAATGGTTGAACACCAAGTTAGGCATGATTTGATGATTAAAAGTACATTTGAGGACAATTTGAAATGTAGGTTTTGCATCGTTAAAGTTATAAAACCCTAGAGGTTGGTTAGAAGAGCATCCTTTGACAGTTGGTGGGTAGAGATTAAGTAGGATGTAAGATTTAATTCTTTTATTAGTTAAGTTAATTATTATTTTTTATTAATAATTACTAAAAAAGATAAACCAGTAATGCACATAATAGAAATAGCATGATAAAATACTACATCCGATTCCCTAAACAAAACAGAATACCAAATAAATAGTTCGTTGAATATTTTTGCAAATTTTTGTGTTTTTTCTCACTTTTTATGCAATGCTTGATACTAGATTGAACTTCAAGGAAAGTGGATAACACTACAATAGTTGAAATATTATCTATACAAACTGAGATATATTCAACCATATTATAATATTGGTCGGCTAATAAACTTTTGCATTTTGAATTTTTGGCTTTTTAACGAATTTTGATATTCGACATTGTTTTGGTTTTGAACTTGATGTTGATTATGATTTTCATTTTTTGAACTACTCAAATTAAAAATATGATGCAAGAAACCCTCAAAGATATTCAGTTAAAATGAGAATGCATGATTGGTTATAAAGGTCGTTAAAGAGTTAAGTGGGTCAAAAAAATTCATCGTCCAACCTATTCCATATTCTGGCGGGTAAAATCCCCATGAAAATACGTTGATGTAAAAGTAACATCCAATTTAACTCCTTCACTTCTGACGTAACTTTTGTTAAACGATTTTCAAGAGCATTTTGAATGTTGATAAATAGAGCCTAGGATACCTACTCTCCCTAAATGTATATTTTATTGACTTCTTTTCCAATTTTCTATCACACTTTATTAATGCTAGGTATTGATTCAAAATTTTATTGTCTGATCATAAACTTCTTTTTTGAACAAAGCTCTTTATTGCTTTATATAAAATGCAAAACAAACAGGTCTATGTATATACAATATTTGCAAATGGAAGTTCAAATGGACCAGCCCTGTAACATCCCGTATTTGGAGGCCAAAAGTTAAGCGCTATGTATGCTGCAGTCATCCATAGTATTAACTTCTGGTGATGAAATACGACAGTGTTAAAGGTATCCATAATTTCAGAAACACTTGAATATGAACAAAATCATAGATTTCCAAAAACAATAATTTCAGTGATTATATTTAAAATAAACCATATCCAAGTTACAAAAATCCCAAACGTAATCCCAAGCATTGATCAAATATAATTTACAACAATATGCCAAGAGCGACATATGAAGTGCCCCTTGGATGATCAAAGCAATAAAGACATAATTGTCTTAATATACAGTGGAAACGATTTAAAAACAGAATTCCTAAATTAGCTATCCATTAGCCACCTGCTCGTCTTCGGATGCTTTATTCGCCAAAATATGCTCAAACCTGATAACCTAAACCCTCAGCCTACTCAAATCAAATTTTGAGCACCCGAGAGTTTAAGAGGAAACAAAAACTTTGAGTCAGACTTAAAGCCTGGTATGAGTAATTTATATTACATCTCAGTTTACTGATAAATAATGAGACCATGCCGCTTAGCGGAACGGATTTCCCCTCACTACTATCTCTTTTCAAAACATATATTTTGCAAATCTTTTCCTGCAACCAAACTGGTTAATCAACTGATTATAATAATAATATAGCAATATCCATTATGCTAAAATAGGAAATGAAAGAGACTATCTGTCTAAAATCTGAACTATCTGTTCTAAATTCTGAGCTATCTGCTCTTTTCTAGACTAACTATCCTAAAATTGATTATAGCAATATCTTTTATGCTAGATAATGGGCTATCTACCCAAAACAGGTAAAATGGGTGAACTAACTATCCTTAAAAATTTAGCAAGGTTCGTTATGCTAATAAATGAACTATCTGTTCATATCAGAGCTGACTGCTCTTTCTGGACTAACTGTCATCTAGGCTGACTGCCCTCAAAATGGAGTGAATGTCGAAATTTAAAATGAGCTGACTGCCCGAGTTTTCTTTTGGTTTAACTACCCTTCAAATATCTAAGCTAGCTGCTCTACAAAATATCTAAGCTAACTGTTCTTTAAATTTTTTCTTGAAACCTTTTCAGAATGATTTAATCTGTCAAATCATATATATACAAGGAAAATATATCTTTAGCTTTCCTCTAAGCTGTTTTTGCCATGTTATATATACTTTACTCAAAATAATGTTGATGAGGTTAAATAAGGATTGTATCCTTTATAATAAGTTAATGTCCTTTATAATGTAAAATGCTTAGGCTATTTGCCTAGTTCTTATATTCGAAACCTTTGTTTAAAACCTTTAAACAACCTTTCGAAAACATAGAAGGTAACTCCTTCAAAACCATTTACAAAACCCTTCGAAATTTGAAGGTAACTCCTTCATATCCTTTAATAAACCTTTTGAAATTATTGAAGGTAACTCCTTCTAAACTTTTTAAAAGCTTTCCTTTTACAAGTTTTAAAACATATGACATCCGCCTTTTAAATCCTTTAAACCTTAGCATTTTGAAAACATTGCAAAACCCTACCTTTCGACCTTGTCGAAAGGTCCTACCTTTCGATCTTGTCAGAAGGTTTCTTTTCGACCTAGACGAAAGGTTTCACCTTTCGACTTTGTCGAAAGCCTGGGGTACCTCCCCTATATATTAAACCTTTCAAAGACATTGGGTTCAATTTAAAATAGGTGGAAAACCTTTCGAAACTAATCAAAGTTAACTACTTTGTAACCTTTAAACATTTCGACTTAAAACAATTGGATTATGCAAAAGGATCAGAAAAACATTGGAGCCGAAAGCATCTGCTTCGAAATCTTTATAAAACCTTTCGAAACCTTTCGAAAACAATAAAGAGTTGGTGTTGGAACCAACCCTTTGAAATCAATGGAGAGAAGCAGCAAGTTTTAGAAAATAAAAGATAACCTTTGACTCTATTTGTGTCGAAAGGTTAGGAAGCGGCAACAATGCTTTCGGCCTTGTCGAAAGCTATACCTTTCGACCTTGTTGGAAGGTTTCATTTAAAATAAGAAAGCAAACCAATCGAAACCTTTTTCTTTTAAACCTTTTTGACAATTTCGAAAGCTCTTTGTCGAAAGTTAGCAGGTGTATTTTCTTTAAACCAAAACAGAACTTCATCTCTTTAGAAAGCTATAACCTTTCATCCCTAAACCTTTCAACTCCATCTAATCCACTATGTACCAGTTGATTGATACCTTGTGCATTGGTATTTGACATAGCCGAAAGGTTTGATACCTTTCGATTTTGTCGGAAGGTCTGGAATGAAGGAGGGAGCTCTGTCGAAAGGGTTGAAATAGAAGAAAGACTATTTATTTGTACTTTAAAACAGTTCTTTTGTACCTTACCTGCCTTGTTTGTCTAAATTTGATTGGTTGCCAGAATTTTATATTCAAAAGTGCTGCTGACTTTCCTTGTTTGGAAATTTTAATGATTTTGAAAAAGCCCCTTTCTCCTTTATAATTATATAAAACATTTAAGTCCCATACCTTAAATAATTTTATATTACTATTAAAACACCTTGAAAAATCCTAGAAAAATTTCAGAAAATCAAATAATATGTTCTCTTCAATATATAAAAATTTTGAATCCAAAATATAATTATTTTCCCTGTAAATAATTTTATAATCCAAATTAACATTTTCTTCCTTAGAAAATTCATAATAATTCCAGAAAAATTTAGAAAATTCTAAAAATCGAAACCCATCTCTAAAATAACTTTTTAGATCACCATACAAATTTGCAAGGCTAATCGATGTCAATTAATAAGGTTTTATCTCAAAACATGTCATAAAATCTATATGAACATATGTAAATCATCAACACGTATATATAATCATTTTGTCATTCAAACACATGACAAATCTTTGCAAAATCATTTGGAATTAACCTTAAAACCGAAACCAAAATTATTTAGAGATGTAAACATTATTCACCTTTTGCTAAAATGATTAAGGAGCTTGATATTTGAATGGGTTTGATTTGAATTTGCTTTACATAAGCTTCTCTTTTGTTTCCTCTTCTTCTTCCTTCGTTAATGGTGGCCGACCAAGCTTTTAAAATTTTGAAAGTGAGAATGAACGAGTGTTTTGAAATACACGGCCTAAGGAAGACAATATAGGAATGACCTCTTTCCTATAATACCCCTCCTCCAATTCATTTTTAAACCCTTCATTTAATTTATTAGTTAGAAAGGCACGACTACCTTAATCAAATCAAATGTCAATCCCCTTATCAATACATTATTTTAATTAGTTTATCTAACTAAATCTCCTAAATAATGTTATCACAAATATGGGGTGATACAAGCCCTTACTCCACTGATACAATATATAATAAGGTTGTATCATATTCTCGAAAGGTCTCACACTACTTCATCCATTCACTACTTCAAATAGGAAACTTTTCTTTCTTCCC
Source organism: Allium fistulosum (assembly GCA_030737815.1). NCBI lineage: Eukaryota > Viridiplantae > Streptophyta > Magnoliopsida > Asparagales > Amaryllidaceae > Allium > Allium fistulosum. The sequence continues at coordinate 633,839,924 of CM060907.1, read as the reverse complement.
ACTTAATGGCGGTGGAACTCGTACAAAAAATTACATTGTTCTAGTTCCTGCATTGGCCTAAATTCTTTTCTCATCTGATCGTGAACTTCTTGAAGTTGCCTTACATTATACAAATGAAGTCACAAGATCGAATCCCACGTATAGTAGAATTTGATCTTTACATTATTTTGAAAATGCTAGATTATTATGAAGATTAAAAGTACAAATTCCAATGACGATAATTTTTCACTTTTTAATCTATTTTAGTACCTTTCCTATTCTCGGTATCAATAAATCACTACGACTCTTAGTTTATTTTAAATTTATATTGAATGCATTCTTTATTTTAATTTTTCTATAATTCTACCTTAATTTATATAATAATTATTTTAAAAAGTGTATTTACAAATTAAATATAATTTCATCTAAGCATAAACATAATCAATTAAGAACATCTTGTATATTTTTCAATCTTATTCTTACGCCAAAAACCTATTTAAAAAATTATTGCAATTGGAAATTAAATGTGTTATGTATGTATGTATTTATATATATATATATATATGTATGTATGTATTTCTACATTTTATTTTGAATTTAGAATTCAACATTAACTTTTTATACAAAAATTATCATATCAAAACTAACCGATACTACATGAAACAATTTAATTGTTTAATTAATTATGTATTTTGTCTAGATATAATTGTACATGAACATGTGATCACAAGTGTCAAAGTACTCACAACTTAATAAAAAATATTAATATGTCTTTCAGTTATTTATAAGTAATTTTTGATTGAATTTGTTTTTGACATAACTACTATTGAATGATGAAAAACTACGAAGCTAAGTTAATGAAAAATAATCATTAAATTTATCATTCTAACTACTATTGACCCAAAAAATGGAACAACACCCTATATCAAGTGTGAAAGCACCAGCCTTAACGGCAATCCAGAAAACAGCAACACAGATCACAAAAATAAGTAGATAAAAATAAGAAAAGATAAAAGAGACATGAAATTTTTATAGTGGTTCGGCAAAATCTATGGCCTAGATCCACTTTATAATTTATTTATCACTTGTAGTTTCATATTACAAGAGATTTTTAAGAGGAGAGGAGAAGTCATCTTTTCTGTTTCATTTTCTTCCCTTTTTAAGAGGAGAAGTCATCTTTTGACCCAGTGATGGTGTGGAATTGTAGTGACGCTGATATTAATTTCACCATAATCTTCTTATTTAAGGTAAGGATGAAGGGAATTAAGGAATAATTGACATGGAAATGGTTGGCATTAATTAGTAATAAATAAGCAGGTTATCATGGCATTTATGGGGCATTAAATCCGGCTTCGAAGTGTAATGAATTGGTATTTATAGTGGAGATATGGCTGGTTTTTATTAAGTAATGAATTGGTATTTATGGTGGAGATATGGCTGGTTTTTATTAATTATTTGAGGTAATAAATGCAAGAAAATCAGAAAGTAAATCTTTAGTTTCTTCTTCAAGGATGGTGACTAATTTGCTGGATAACAACTACCATTTTGAGTTATGTCAAAATATCCTTTGAAATTTTCAACTCCGCCATGTATAGTCTTTTGCTGTTAATGTTAGGTCAAAATAAGAAGAAAACATAAGAAGAAAAATGGAAAAGTGAATTAGTTGATATAATAATATTTAATATATGTTGAATCATATATTACACATATATTAAACTTACCTACCAAGCTAGTATATATCGAACTATTGTGAGCAATTAATTGTTAAGCCATTGAATTACAAATTCTAACTTCTATTTTTCATTTCTGAGGTGTGTATCATTTGTACCAAGAATTACGTTTTTCACATGTAGTACATTTTTGGTTCGTAATATTTATTTTGTCTTTTATGCACCATAAAAAATTACCCTTCCAAATTTTTTATTTTTATTTGTACAAGTGTACACATAAAGATGTGAGAAATGCAACATTGCTATTTATGCAAAAAGCATCTTCAATTTATGATTCGGGAAATTTTGGCATACATCCTTATAATTATAAAAACAAAATTTTAGGTCCCTTATAGGGAGAGTATTTGGGTAATTTTACTAATCTTAACATGTGCTCATGTTACATTTTACATAAGTCATAACTGCATGTCATGCACGCCTTGGTAGACACTTTTAAATTTGAAAACAAGAGATGTAAAAGAGAAAGAATTATAAAAAAGTGGGATGTACATAATAGTTTTTAAAATGAAGGGATGTAAAATAAATAATTTTTAAAAAGAATGATATGTCTCTATTTCCGCCTTTATTTATCAAGCTACCTTTTAGGTACCTATTTCAACTTGGAATTTCATCGTCCCTCTTGTTACATGTTTATTGCTCCCAAGTCCCTATAATGAATTACATATATAAGTTTCAGATCCAATATCTAGAACCCAAAGTAAAACACTTACATATAAACAATTTTCTATAATGGAAATATCTTTAGGAGAAGAACTAGGTTCCTTTCCGTTGAGCATCATCAGACAATCCAGACAATACCTCTTCCATCTTTCCTTTTTAGAGTAGTGATGACATTCACATTTCTCTTATTTGGCCTTAGCTTTATCCTTGCAGCCCTTTAACCTACGCTTTCTCTTCTTTAAACTCTTAGAATAAGAAGTGCCCTCAATGCGAATACCACACTCAATTCTTTTGTGGATGTATTATTGGTCATTCTAACATATTAAAATAATCCATGATAGTAAACTACAATGAATTCGTATTGAAATTTAGTATGAACTAATTAAACTACGGAGTCAATAATACTAGAATCATGTCGGTCTGTAACTCTATGCCAAAAGTCATTCCCAACTTAGTCACTCTCTGTATGTGTCCAATCATATATGTAACCTCGGATGGGAGTTCCTTTATTCATTTTTGTATGAAATAAATCCATGAGATCCCATACATTGTCTACGAGATTGTTCATCGTACAACTTTTGTAGGTGTTAAAATATGGATTGGACATAAATATTCTTAGGTTTTCTTTGGAGCCCAGTGCTCATGGTTGATAGTACGCAAGTTGATAGTCTATTGACCGTGACTCGTAGGAGAATATATGTTCGGGAGTGGCATCTTTATCAGGTTTGGCCCGAGGTTCATTAGAAACTACAAGACAAAGTTTTTCATTGGTTAGTGCGATCTTTACATTTATTAACCAGTCTTTATAGTTCGTTATGATTAGTGGTGTTTTTCCCTAGATATAACTTCATTATTTTTATTTAGTTTACGCCAGTTTATTGGAGTAAATATGATAACATCACATATGTTCTTGTTCTTACTAGATTGATTTATTATATTTATCCAATAAGGCTCGCACTAGATTCTACATCTCCCAAAAACCCTAAAAGAAATATGGGAGTTTCTCAAGTTCCTCCAATGGGTATTTGAAGCCATTTATCATGTTATTATAACCTCGAGGGTGCTTAACGAAATGTAGTCCTTATGAATAGTAAGTAACACTTTGCTAATTATATCTCGTATATAATTCCTAACCATGCATTTATTTTGCTCCTAATCGTCTTTATGACCTTAAGGGTGCTCAATAAATAATTTTTAAAAAGAATGATATGTCTCTATTTCCGCCTTTATTTCTCAAGCTATCTTTTAGGTACCTATTTCAACTTGGAATTTCATCGTCCCTCTTGTTACGTGTTTATTGCTCCCAAGTCCCTATAATGAATTACAGATATAAGTTTCAGATCCAATACCTAGAACCCAAAGTAAAACACTTACAAATAAACAATTTTCTACAATGGAAATATCTTTAGGAGAAGAACTAGGTTCCTTTCCGTTGAGCATCATCAGATAATTCAGACAATACCTCTTCCATCGTCCCTTTTTAGAGCAGTGATGACATTCACATTTCTCTTATTTGGCCTTAGCTTTATCCTTGCAGCCCTTCAACCTACGCTTTCTCTTCTTCGAACTCTTAGAATAAGAATTGCCCTCAATGCGAATACCACACTCGATTCTTTTGTGGATGTATTATTGGTCGTTCTAACATATTAAAATAATCCATGATAGTAAACTACAATGAATTCGTATTGAAATTTAGTATAAACTAATTATACTACGGAGTCAATAATACTAGAATCATGTCGGTCTGTAACTCTATGCCAAAAGTCATTCCCAACTTAGTCACTCTCTGTATGTGTCCAATCATATATGTACCTCGGATGGGAGTTCCTTTATTCATTTTTGTATGAAATAAATCCATGAGATCCCATACATTGTCTACGAGATTGTTCATCGTACAACTTTTGTAGGTGTTGAAATATGGATTGGACATAAATATTCCTAGGTTTTCTTTGGAGCCCAGTGCTCATGGTTGACAGTACGCAAGTTGATAGTCTATTGATCGTGACTTATAGGAGAATATATGTTCGGGAGTGGCATCTTTATCAGGTTTGGCCCGAGGTTCATTAGAAACTACAAGACAAAGTTTTCATTGGTTAGTGCGATCTTTACATTTATTAACCAGTCTTTATAGTTCGTTATGGTTAGTGGTGTTTTTCCCTCGATATAACTTCATTATTGTTATTTAGTTTACGCCAGTTTATTGGAGTAAATATGATAACATCACATATGTTCTTGTACTTACTAGATTGATTTATTATATTTATCCAATAACGCTCGCACTAGATTCTACATCTCCCAAAAACCCTAAAAGAAATATGGGAGTTTCTCAAATTCCTCCAATGGGTATTTGAAGCCATTTATCATGTTATTATAACCTCGAGGGTGCTTAACGAAATGTAGTCATTATGAATAGTAAGTAACACTTTGCTTATTATATCTCGTATATAATTCCTAACCATGCATTTATTTTGCTCCTAATCGTCTTTATGACCTTAAGGGTGCTCAATAAATCATAAGGTACATTAAATACTCATGAATAATCATTTTGTGATTTCCTAAGGAAAACTCTATAACCCTTGAGGATGTTCAACAAAGTTATAAATATTCCTACCAATATAGGGACAATAAACATTACTACATATATTTTATGGCTTGAGGGTGCTCAACAACCATATGTATAGTGCTTTATTTATATTGAAAATGGTGGAGATCAACATTATTTTAGATTCGTAATCTCAAAATAGTAATAATGAATATTATCATCTGCAAGGAATAATGAATATTCACAACACCTAATGACATCATTTGACATTATATATACACACACAATTATATACATATATGTTTATTCCTTGTAACTATTGTAGGTTTTATTTTGATTTAACATTTAAAACCGTATGATATTTTATGTGTATATTATTAAGACCTAATAATTAATTAATATTTCAACTTTTATTATAACCTTTTATGACTATAACATTTATAGTTCATGTTATAATTTGAATTTACTTTGAATATATTTATTTTTTACTTTATTATTTTAAATTAGAAACAATTTCAAATTTATTTACTTATAAATTTTATGAATTAAAATTTAAAATATTTTGGATTTGTTTATTTGTAACATGTTGTGCCAAAAAATTGTAGAATGCCCTAATTCAAGTAAAAACAAGAACAATTAAGTGAAAACGAAATTACAAATGAGGAAAGACGATATTTTTTAAAACAATTCGGCCTCAATTTAATTGCCTACGTCCATTATCAACTTTATTTTGATTTGTTCCTACACCTTCTTAAAATAATGCAATAGTTTCATATCCAGAAACGATTGTAAACAGAAATGGCTTAGCTTAGTTGCTAAAAGTCAAGACAGAGATCAAAAGTTCAAAAGTCCCCTTTTCATCGTTGAATGAAGTGCATTTATAGTCAATATCCTCCTTCAAAGTTGTTAGCTCACGTAAGAATGGGAAAGAAGTCAGAATCGAGCTTTCCGGCACAAGTATCGTGTGAAAACCAATGGGAAATGCCATGTAGTACCAGCATGATTTAGTCGATATTGACGTGTTTTGCCCACTTGCATCTCCGACTATTCTTCACATTTGCTTAATTCTTCAAGCTTTGGGTCTTCATTCACAAAACTGTTCCTTCAAATCATGTCAGTATTGATAGGATTTGTCCTATCCAACTCTTTGTCTTTTTTCTACAAAGTACAAGGCAGCTTCTTCTATAGCTGAATGTGGGTGCCGCATCTATAACCCTCTTGGTATCGACTTTAGTAATAAATTCAATACCAACCTGATCGATCATGTCGACATCGACTTTTTTGGCCTTGTGCAAAACTTGGTCAAACGTTTTGTGCTTCATTTATTCATCAATCCTGACACCTCCTAAGTTTCTTAATCTGTCTCTTCGTCAACTTAAAGTCGTTGACCCATTTAGATGTCTTTTGGCTCAAATGCCAAATTACGCTTGCTTTGGTTGCAAAAAAGTAAGCTTTTGCGAAAACAAAGCATGCTTTGGATCGAGATAAATGATTTGATGCTACCTACGAAGAAGTCTTCATTCCTTTAATTGCTATCTTGAAACGATGCCTCCATTCCAAGAATTTTTGTCCACCACTTCACATAGTCATTGAATAACTTATTTCTGCATATTTAAAAGGTGGAAGTCCCCCATCTAAAAGTTACCCCAATTTCTCGATCAGGCAGTTTTCTCTTCCTTTTTTCCTCCCTTTTACCTTTTTCTCATAAGGATCAAAACCTGCCAAACCAACATGATTAAGTCGGTGCTGATATGATTCTTGAAGTGAGTATAAAATAAACACTTAAACAAATTTTCCATCCTCACTTTCATTTTCCTTGATTTTTATTTTTAGCCCTTACGAATATCAATCCCACAACCACCTTTGCAAATTTTGCACCATAACCTTCACCAGCGTCATAGCCGACTGAATAACAGACTTCTCGTCGTTGGGTGCTCGAATGCAACCATCTTGTAGATTTCGATCTTGAATCTAAGGTGGTTTTTGACCTTGTCTTCGTCCTCCACCACTGTGCCCTGACTAGCACCGACATTCCTCCCGTCGATGTAAAACCATAACCGCTAGCCTAGGTTTGAACTCAAAATAATCCACTTCTCCTTCACCGCCACCATCTCAGTTCAACCACTCATCACACATTGTACCTCATGGCTTATGCTTGGGTTTTGCTAAAGCAAAACTCCAATTCAAACACATTGATGAATGAAGAGATTGCGTCATTGGGGTCGCTTTTGAATATGAATTGGTGGTTCAACTTTCAACGAGGCATTTTTCAAGAAATTGTCACATTAAACACAATTCGACATTTGATAGATCCAAGCAACAATACTTTGAGTTGAATAACACAATCCTCTGATCATTTAAAGTAAAGCTCAGTGTTGATTCGGACAATGGTTCCGTTATTGTGTACTCTATGATAATGGATAAAACTTGACACATGGTTCCATATGAGCGAGCTATTTACATAGAGTGTTCTTGTACACCGTGCCATAGACATATGACACGCACTGTATAGATTGACACATTGCACTACCCCGATCAATGTACATAATCTAATTGGTCAACAAAAGTCAACATCGTTTAGACTCTATAAATTGGCTATATTGTTTTTAATTAAAGTAAAGCATCGAGATAAATCACATCTGAGCAAAAAATTTATGAAGTTTTCACTACAGAATAGTAGATGTTAGACGATCTTCTCATCTTCATATTAGTGATGACCCTTTTATACGTCTGTAGGCAGGGTCACCTTTTTCCCAGGAATTCACTTCTATGCCTACAAGGGAGAAGCGCTCAATACTCAAAAACTTCAATTCAAGCCACTCCAACAGCTGAACTCATGGTCCCACCATCCTAAGGGACAATCAACCAATTCTTATAATCCTAGAAAACCCCCTAGATGCCATAACCTCCAAACTAATCACTAGAGAATTAAAGCAAGTCTGCTTAAATCATAAAATTATCAAAGGCAAATTTCTTCTCCTGCAACCCCACCAAAGGGCTCACCTTCCTTCAGCAAGTTCTACCACATGTAACTGATTCACTAATTCATGTGCCCTTCTGGTGCCATGCCTTCCTTCAACGAATTCTTGCAATTCATTCTCCAGTCATAAGGGCTAGCTCCATCCTAAGTAAATCCAAGTGGCTACAGAGTTTTGAATTCTCTCTATACAATCTTCATGATGGACATGAATTGACCACCAATTTAAGGACTTTAATTTCTGCTCAACTTTAAAATAAGGAAAGAGACCCTTCTGTTGATGATAATTGAAGCTTTCAACCATTGCAAGGTTATCGAGGGACTTCACAACTAAAGGAGCTATTTTAGGGATGAGTACTTGTTCTTCTTATGCCCCCAAAGGCTTCAATCGTTATTGGCTTTCTAGATGTAAGCTCTCTTATCTGGCTATTTCATTATACTTAGGCCTCTTGTAACGACCCGAAATTTTATCATATTAAATTGGAATATTTAATTAATTTTAAATATTCAAATATAGGATTATTTTAAACAAAAAATCATGTTTTATATAATAAATAATAGTGGTGAAATAATTTCTAAAATTCGTTTACAAAAATAGATATTTTGGATTTTCGTCGAAAAAGTGACAAAAATCGATTTTCGGTAAAAATGAGTTTTTCTCGAAATATTATTTTAAATGTTAAATAATCCATTCTAAATGTTATATAATGAGAATAATTGTTTTTAATAGTTTTATAAATATATAAACTTGTTTTATAAAGATATATACACTTCGTTGCATTTTGACAGATCGATGTCGTATGTTTTACAATTGGACTTTTATATTATCTAATATTATTTTATAGCTTAAATAATCTTTTTTTAATTATCTAGAGATGATAAGAAATTTATTTTTAAGTTTTGTTTAAATAAATAAATCGTTTGATTTAAAACCGAAAATACGATCGGAATTCAGATCTCGAATTCACAACGGTTTGGTGAATAGAAGTTATATTGAAACATTACAACTTGGTTTATCAACTGTAATATATATACATGTACATGCATACACATATTTAAAAACATCACAATTAGTCAAATCAAAATTTTAGGAAACATCTAAGATATTTTTAGGTGAAAAAGTAACATTTAATCAACATTAAAACGTGTTTTACTTAATTATCAAGTAAGGGGACAAAGGACAATATGATATATTGATGGAAAGCGATGGAAAAGATGTGGTATAAGAGATATTTTAATGGAGGGGTATTTTGGTCTTTACACATGAAGATATTTTACAAGTTTTCTACCACTATAAATTCACATGCGCACTCTCTTCATTTTTACACCAAACTCCACTCTCTTCTCTCCTTTAACTAATGTCTTCTCTCTCCTCTTCCACCATGGACATGAGTATTTTAATGGGAGAAAATGGCCTTAGGACAAGAGCAATATGAAGGAGGAAGAGGTGGCCGAGAGCAAGGTGGAGTGGAGGCTCTAGGCTATGAGCATGTAGTGATGGGGGGAGGAGGCCGTGAGCACTACGAAGGTGGAGGAGGATGTGCATGAACAATAAAAAGGGAAAGAAAGAGTTTAGGTGATGTTTTGGTGGAGTTAGAGATGATAGATGAAGTGTTGTTGTGATGAATGATAGTAGGAAGAACTTGGGTTAAATTAGAGGTGAGTACTCGACATTCGTAATTATTAAATAATATCTATAATTATTTAAAATATGATAATATGACCATTTAATATCTTGGAAGATTTATACGGATGTTTGAAAATTGACTGATTATATGATTGATAACTCGGTTGCAATAAATATAACCAATAATGGAAAAAAAATATTTATCAAAATAGAAATGGTTAATTAATTAACCATAGTTAATACATGCAAAATAAATCCATATTAATATGTGTATGGAGTTTATTAAGCCTCTTTATGGTTTTGAATATAAAAAGGTTGAAAAATGAATATCACAATAATGTAATATTATAATATGGAATAAAGTGGAAAATGAGTTTTAATGTAGTAAAAATAGTTTGAAATGATTTAAAATGGTTTATTATGGTATTTTAAACATTTTAACTAGTTTCGGCAAAGTTTAATGTAGTTTGAAAATTTGAGCCAAATCAAGCTCGTTGCGTAGAGGCAATTCGTCAATGTGTATGATTCAATATGAGTCGGAGTTCTTTGAAATAAGGATATACCGACCCATGTGGGTATAATTTTCAAATAGAAGAAGAAAATCAAATTTTCATTTAGTAGAGTTTGAAATATGTTTAAATCAAGTTTTGAAAAACATCACGTTTTGGCGGTTGGGAAACCAAAATGGTAAATTATTTAAAAATAGATATTTTTAAATCATTTAAAATATGAAATGAATTCCACAAATATGATTAAAGGGGATTTGAGTTATAAAAATAGACTTATATGAAATGGAATTAGTATTTTGATCAAAGAGGCTTTAAAACACTATTCACAGCGATTTTTGCAACGATTTTTGGTAACTTCTAAAAATCATGGTTTTGTCTTAATTATTCTTCCCCAATCTTTAGTAATCTTTTCAATGAATAATCAAGTATTTTTTAAAGTGATTTGAAAGTTATATAATTATTTTAATGGAGTTTAAAATACATAGTTAAAGGAAAATTGTTTTAAACAATATTTGGAATAGTGTTAAGTAAATGAAAATCATCTCTAAAAGATCATATAAATGATACAGAGTTGATCAAATAACTTGACCGCCTTATGGGTGATAGAGAGATAGTCCCTAGACGGAGGGGATAGTTAATTTGATCTACTCGGTCCGCATTTTCTTAAGTTAAAAGAAAAGAGATTTGGTGTTTTTCAAAATTTAAACAAGATTTTAAGATATGATTTTGGTGGTATAGAGAATACCCTAGTTAAATTCTATAATAAATTCCGAGGAGGGAACTCGTACTATGCATGTGAATTTAAAAGGCGATTTCACTGTTATTCGACGAATAGTACAGGTTGAACACAGAAATTGGTATTAAGTACAATTAGTCTAATCTCTATGGATCCTTTTCTACTCAATACTAATTGATATGGATTTATAGTCAATGATGTCTTAAGTAACATCTTTTTTGACCTATTTAAAAGTTATCATTTGAAAATAAGAAATCTTTGTTAAGATTTAAATAAATGATTTGGAAATGTTTTCCTAAGTAAAAGGTGAAATGATTTGGAATTATTCCAAGATTATAGAGGTTTAATCAACCAGAGAATTTGATGAGGCTTAATGATTTCATATACTCTTAAAAGATAAAGGAATGGTTTAAAAGAATATATCCCCAAAAGATATTTAATTTGATAAAAAGATAAATTGATAGGATGTTGTTTGATAATCACCTATATACTTGATATATTTTTATGGATGATTAATTTGGGAAAACCTGGGTCGGATTTGGGTAAATCCTATCCAAAAACCACTTCGAACCAATATACATGTTCGAAAGTGAAGACATGTTTGATTTGAAGATGGAGTTCTTCATGTTGTAGGGCTGCTTGCCACTAACCTCTGGGTTAATCCCCATATCATATATACATGGTGGCAGTAATGTCTTCGTTTTGAAAATCTTTGATTTGCAAGGACTACTCGCTACTAATCCTAGGGGTAATTCCCAAATTAACAGGAAGTAGTTGGAGGAGTGCCTTTGGTTTGGCCTTCACCTGGACAACTGGTATGGATGAGTGTTTGACATTTCATGTACATTGATCTCTACAAACATACATTTGTTTGGTGGTGTAGGATGTCCCCTTCTATACTTAACACCTTTCTCTAAGACGTACAAGCTCAGATGTTGTACTTTTGTGGAATCAATAGTGTGTTGTTAGAAATGGAAATGTGGCATTCTAAGTGGAATTTGCTTTATAAAAAGCACAGCGTGGCGTTGTGAAAAGCAAAGCGTGGCTTTGTGGAAAGAAGCGCGTAGCTTCATGAGCCTCACATCCCGAAGATGATATGGGTAATTATGTGGTCTGCAAGGCATATTTCGGGCTATCGATTTTATTGTGGATGGAGGAGTCAGTAGTGTCTGAACCCTTAATGGTTTAAATGGGCAGGTATTGGAGGCTCGACCGAGAAAGAGCAAAGCCACCAAAATACGTTGTTCCATAATAGTGTAACAATGTAGTATGGAGGCCTTCTTGAGAAAAGTGAATAGTCACCGGGGACTAGGATTGTTATGCATGGATTATCACATCGGAGGAAATGGAAACTAGTTCCCTATCATGTTGGAAATCCAATTCCAATACGAGCTTCATGGTTTTGGTTGTATTCCCAAAATAGCTGTAATGCTTTGCAAACATTTTAGCTACCCCTTGGTATCTTATACACCGTTTGACATTGTCTGGGTATTGGTACCTTCTTTATATATTTATTTGAAAAGTGTTTTCAAACCAATGTCATTAATGATAATATCGAATTGTTTCGGTATAAAGTATTTTGGTTATCGTAAGGTAAAATCCTTCAATATTTATGTGCGGCGTGTTCTTACGAGATACCTTTTTATTTCAAAAGGTTTTAAAAGATATAGCAAATCCAATCTATGACACTGTCATATACATTTATAATTCGACTTTTCTCACGCTGGTTTACCAAGCCTGATCCGTGTATTTTTAATACTCGGGTTAGATCCGGGTACAGGTTTAGCTAAATATGCTTGGAGTTCCGAAAGGGAGTTGGAGATCTTCAGCAACGTATGGACGTATTCTATTTTTCCATTGCATTTGTTTTGTTGTTTTTCAGCATTTGTAAGGACAAAGGATTTGTAACTATCCAGGCTGAATCTAGGTTAGACTGTGATATTGTACCCAATTTTTTCCGCTATAATAGATTTTGTGGTTAATAATATATGATTATTCCATTCATGTTAGATTCTATTTTCTACTCTATTCTATGTTATTTTCTTTTTATCATTGATCAATCTGCCTTTTCGACACTTGAATTTAAGGCACGTGAATACTGGGAATGTATTAGTGTCGATTTTCGGGAGTTGAAAAGGCGGGTCATCACCCCTTCTCCACCCAAGTGATCGAGTTTTTCTTACATCTTTAATAGATATTACTCGCCAAACTCCAACTCCCACTCTGGCGGAGATGCTCCAATATCTGAAGGGAATCGGTTCAGCATTAAGGAAAACCTCATATAGTCCTTGCCAACATCCGCGTGTGATTGTTTAACTTCTTTATAACTGTAGGAGTGTTCAACCAAATCCATTTCCTCATAGGACAGCTCAAGAGCTAGTGGTCCTCCATCTCCTCATGGAGTCTACATGGAAACCAAGGAGGTTTCCACCTCTAATGATAATTGTTCAGGAGAAGAAGGGAATCAAGAGTGAGATAAAGATCTCTCAGAAGATGAGGGAGATGAGAATATGAATGAAGTGGCGATAAGAGAAGAAGAAAACATAAGTGATGAAAGAGGAGAAGGAGAGGAAGAAGGATTGGATGAGAGAGATAAAGATGGGGATAGAGTGCTAGTGGAAACGAATCATTCAAGAAAACATTCCCTGAAGACACTAAGATCACTCCGCCTCCTAAGTTAAAATCAAATTTTCATAAAGACTTCTTAACAAGCGCCCGATCCATGTCAAGACCGTATTGGAGAGTTAAACCCTTTGGGTGCAAACGACACCATCTCAGCTCTCTATGAGACACTAGAGGTTTTCCAAATTTCACTCTCGAAGACTTGAACTTCGCAACATCCTGGCGTCCAGTCTTCTCGACTTCGGCTTCCTTCGACAGATATGCCTCGACCCACCAAGGGTAAAGAAACTCCTTCACAACAACCCCAGGATAACGGTCTTTACGTTCCTTAGGCCACAATGGCACTTCTACGATCGCAAGAACGACCACTCTTCACTTGTTCCTAATCTAGTGACTTAAACCTAATGCAATTCTTTTCTTTTCAGATAGGGAAGCAGAGTCATATTCAAAGGATCCATGAGAGATCCAAACCCTATTGCTCCTAACCCGAAGGGGGCTTTGATTCATACCGCAGGCCCCGCTATGAATCCGAGAATAAGAGGCTGAGAATAAAGGATTGAGAACGGTGTGAGGTTATGGAAAGACAACACTGCCACGATGAACATAGGAAATCAAGCGTTCGCTCTGGGCGCTACTTTGACCCCATCACCAACATCGCTTTTCTTCTCAGTCTTTGTAGTTTGACCAATCTTCTTACCTCCTACCATCGTTATCTCAAAGAGACATACAGTTATGACTACATCTCCCTGCATTCCAAAGCTATCAAACATTTCTCCTTTCATAGAATACTTAGAGCCGGTAAAGAAACATCAATAAGCTGTAACACCCCATAAATTTAGGTTAATAATTTAATAATTAATTAGGCTCCAAAAATGGAATTTGGCTACGAAACTTGCACCATTGCATTCGTGATGATTTTCAAAGTGACTTTCGTATTTGGAGTTTCATGATCGAAGTTCAAAAGAAGAAGTTATGAGCGTTTAAAGAATATGGAACGAAATAATTAAACAAAAAATAATTAATAATCATAATAAATTAACTAGGACCCATCAGTCGACTGCTTCTATGGGTCGGTTGACCAGTAGCAGTCGATTGGTCGAGGATTTTCAACATGATCTGAACCTCGGCCAATGACCTGGATTAATATTTTTAATCTAACTATTACGATTGATTCATGAGCCTATAAATACAGGCCTAACCCTTCCCTTATCTTCTCACATTTTTTTATCTAGGGCAGCGAAGCTCTACCATTTCCTCTACTCCACTATTCCTCCTAACTTTAAAATAGTTTTTATATTTATACAAATTAGAAAAGAGTAGAAAATAATAGAAGAAGAGAAGGAACGGATAAGCATTGTGCAAACAACAAGGTAAATTTCAATATTGTAAATTCATATTCCCATTCAACCCCATATCTTTTCTCTAATCTGAAATTCTAATGTATGTATATACCATTTGTATACATATTCCTTAGATTAAAAAAGGGATAAAGTAGAATCAAAGAATCAGATTCAGATCTGGAAATTTGGAACGACCTAAAGTTGAATGGGAAATGATGTAATTTGTTTATAATATTGAAATTCATTTCATTGGATTTTTATTTGATTATTATGCCTAAATAAAGATATAAGAATTATTGGCTCTAATTAAACGTATAAAACATTACCTATATATTTTGCAACTTAGGAAATTTGATTAGAAATATCGTTTACACCCAAATCTGAAAATCAGTCCCTAAGATATTAGGAGTTGAATGTTGATAAGATGTACAATTTATTCCAGGTCTACATTTGAGTTGTAAAAATGTTAGTATAATCTAGATTTATACCCTAATTCTGTTCGAATATGGACATTATTAATACCTCAGATATTGTTTTTGATGACAACAACCATATAAATATTACTACTAACATTTCTTAGAGTTGTGCAGTACTTTCAAATATATTATGGAGACATTTACAGAGATAAATAAGAACTCAGTGGAAGCAAATGAATTATATATGAAGATTAATCAGAGAAAATGGAAGAACAAAACTGATTGAAGAAGAAATGTAAATGCACAAACATGAGGTGCTTTAAAATCTGAAAATCTGCAACACTTTATTGGCGTTGCTGTTCTTTCTGAAACACCATATGTCGACATATTTCCTCTATGTATGTCGACATACATGCCCTTTTTTATTTTTTTAAAATTCAAATCAAGGGATTTCCCCCCCGCCTCTTCACCAAAAGACTTGTCTCTTCGGCCACTATTTAAAGGCTCTGGAAATGGATTTTCACATCAATAATTCTCGTTTTCTCTCACTCTTTCATCTCCATACATTTATGAGAGAAATCCATCAAATATTCTTCCATTCTCTTTGAAAATCCATACGATTTCACTTTAATTATTTAAGGATTTGCAAATCATACAATATCAAAGAGTTTGTACTCGAACTCTTATCATTCTTTCTCTGATTTCATCCTACTTCTCAAAGAATTCAAAAAAAATATTGCCACTAAAGGTCTATAGGAACATTGTATCGAATCTGCAAGAATCTGTATTAAAGATACGACTACTAGCAAAACTCTATTGTTGTTTGTATAGAGAAGAGGGTGTTTTTGTAGCCCATAAATTAAGAGGGTGCATCTTGTAGCCCATGAAATCAAGATTGTAAAGGTGTTCTAGCCACCCGTGGTAAGCAAGCGGTGATAGTGAAATTTTGTATAGTGCAGTATAAAACTAGATGTAATATTGGTCAATACGAACTAGTATAAAATTTTTTGGTGTTATTTACTTTACCGCCTTTTAATTTATTACTTACTTGTTCTGTGATTATTGATTTCTATTTGTAATTTAAGTAGATAGAGTTTTAAATTCATAAGTAAATTTTAGATATTTGAAATGCACACTTCACCACTTCTAGTATTTAAATAGCCTTAAGATCCATTCCGCATTGTATTATAGACAACCCCATTCATCCATATTTGGTATCGGAGAACTGGTTTTCAAAAATTCATAACTTAATTTTTTAAAAGTATAAATGGCTAATAACACCAGTAACGCTTACTATAGCACTTTTGTAAAAGGACAATCTACTACTAGACCACCTCTATTTGATGGTAGTAATTATGCATATTAGTACTGTAGGATGAAAATTAATTTGTAGTCTAATGGTTTAGATATTTGGATTATTACATAGAGTGAATACACTAAACTCCACACTGAGTACTCATCTTGGACACTAAACCAAAAGACACGAGAACTTAGTAACTCAAAGGCCATGAATTTTTTATTTTGTGCCTTAGATAAAAATGAATTTGATCAAGTTTCCATTTGTAAGTCTACATATGAAATTTGGAAAATATTGCAAGTCACATATAAAGGCACTAGTAAAGTAAAACAAACTAATATATCTATGCTAACCAACCAGTTTCAATTTTTTAAAATAAAACCAAATGAGTCTATCTTTGATATGTATTCAAGATTTTAGGATATATTACATGCATTAATATCATTAGAAAGAATGTTACTAAAGAGGACCAAGTTAGAAAGACCTTAAATTCACTTTCTAGTGAATGGGATCAGAAGACTCCAGTAATCGAAGAAGCCAATGATATTGGTACTATGAAAATAAAAGATTTAATTGGTAATTTAATGTCCTATGAAGTAAAGTTGCAGGTTAGAAAAAAATCAGTCAAATGAGAAGAAATCACCGGCACTCAATGCTATAAATGACAATCATAAAGCAGATGATGATGATGAGGAAATCGATTTCATGACCTTCAAGAAATACTTGAAATATAGAAAGATGAACAAACTTCGAAAAACTAACAACTTTAATTCCAGAAATGGAAATGTTGTTAAGTGCTTCGAATGTGATCAACCCGGTCATTTAAAAAGAGATTGTCCAAATCTGAAGAAATCAAAGTACTCTTCAAATACTTTCAATAAGAAGAGGAAATATGTTTTAAATGCAACATGGGATGATTCATGTACATTATCAAGTGATAAAGATTCAAAAACTGAAAATGCCAACATGTGCTTTATGGCAAATGATGACCAGGCATGGAACGTTAACGAATAAATTATTGATGTTTTAAACGATATGTATAAGGGATATAAAACACTTAGAAAATAGTATAAGATTAATTTAGTAGAGACAGATAGATTAAAAATGTTTAACGAAATGTTAACTGAAGAAAAACAATGTCTAGAAGGTGAAACTGAAAGACTTGATGGACTTAATAATGATTTCAAACTTGAAAGTATTGAAAAAAATGAAAAGTGAAAATGAATCCTTAAGATAAGAAAATCTTTTAATGAAACCAACGATCATTGATCTAAATGACAAAATAACATCTCACGAAAATGTTATTCTTAACTGTAATAAAGATTTTGATAAAATGAAAACTAATGTTGATAAATTTAACAAAGGAAAGGATAATTTAAAAAATTTATTATCTACATCTACACCCACTAGCTATGAACATGGACTTGGATACACCCATAAGCCCAAATCAAAGAAAAATAGTACTCAAACTACAAAATATGTTAAGGCTACCAAATTAAAACCAATACTTAGAAAATTAAAGTTAAAACCCAAATAAGTTCATCAATTATGGGTTCCTAGAAGGTTAGATAACATTGAGAAAGAAAAATATATTGATAATTTTATTAATAAAGTTCATTAATCTAATGATTATATTTTGAAAAGGTATTCAAACTATTCATGGGTTTGGCCTCCCAAAACTTAAACCCATGGACCCTAAAATAAAATAGGGTACCAGTGTGCATATTTTATATTTTTCAAGTACCGAACAATGGACACCAGACATTGGATGTTCAAAGCATATGACAAGAAATCCATAGATACTGAGCGACATTATATATAAAGATGGTGGAATAATGAACTTTGGATATAATTCAAGGATATATTATTGGCATCAGCAACGTCGGTAACTCTAAAACCCCGCTTATTTTAAATATTTCTTTCATGCTTTATATTGATTTTGATCCCCTCATAAGTTCTATTTATATATATATCTCTATATATAAACCTTATACATATTGTCTAGTTGTGCTTAAGCAAATCCTTTTTGCCTTTTTTGTTAATGACAAAGGGGGAAAAAGTATAAATATACTAGGAAAAATGATAGGGGCATGCATAGAGTTGGGGGGAATCAAATATAGAAATATTATATTTTATCACTCATGTATTTATATGGTTGTCATCATCAAAAGGGGGAAGATTGTTAATACCTCGGATATTGACTTTGATGACAACTACCACATAAATACTACTACTAGCATTTCTTCAAGTTATCCGGTAATTTCAAATAAATTAATTAGACAATTACAAAGATAAACAAGAACTCGGTGAAAGCAAATGAATATATATAAAGATTAATCAAAGCAAATGGAAGAATAAAACTGTTTGAAAAAAATGCAAATGCTAAAACGACAGAGGTATTTGAAGTGATGATTAATTAGTTGAACCATAGAATCATATGTTAAAGGCCCCATGATAATTGTACTTGAAGATCATCAACTATCGACCTCAACCGAAACATAAAAATTCCAAAAATATGAGGTACTTTGAAATATGAAAATTTGCAACACTTTATTAGTGTTGCTGTTCTTTTTGAAACACCATATATCCATTTGTCTGCTCTATATATGTCGACATACATGCCTTTTTTCAGTTTTTTTAAATTCAAATCAAGGGATTTTCGCCACCTCTTCACCAAAAGACATGTCTCTTTAACCACTATCTAAAGGCTCTGGAAAACGAATTTTCACGTCAACAATTCTCATTTTCTCTTACTCTTTCGTCTCCACACATTTGTGAGAGAAATCCATCAAATACTCTTCCATTCTCTTTGCAAATCCATATTATTTCACTCCAATTCTTCAATGATTTGCAAACCACACAATATCAGAGAGTTTGTACTCGAATTCATGTCATTCTCTCTATGATTTCATCCTACTCCTCAAAGAGTTCAAAGATGTATTGCCACTGGAGGTTTATAGGATCATTATACCGAATCTACAAGAATCTGTATTAAAGATAAGACTACTTGCGATACTTTATTATTCTTTGTATAGAGAAGAGGGTGTTCTTGTAGCCTGTAAATCAAGAGGGTGCATCTTTTAGCCCGTGAAATCAAGATTATAAAGGTGTTCTTGCCACCCGTGGAAAGGAAGCAGTGATAGTGAAATCTTGTACGGTGTAGTACAAGACTTGATGTAGGATTGGTCAATCCAAACCAGTATAAAAATTCCTGGTGTTATTTACTTTATTGCATTTTACTTTATTACTTACTTATTCTATGATTTTGGTTTCTATTTGCAATTTGAGTAGATAGGGTTTTAAATTCATAAGTAACTTTTAAATATTTGAAATACACACTTCACCACTTTTAGTGTTTAAATAGCCTTAAGATCCGTTCCGCATTGTATTATAGACAGCCCCATTCATCCACAAACTTTTTGTATTTTAATTGTAGGGAATATTATCCATTTACTTTTTTTTATAAATTTGCCTAATATTCTTAATTGCATAGAATAGTGCAGCGTTTGATTTAATAAGGAATATGCGTAAACAGAAGAAAGAGGTATGTAAAGTATGGATTTATCTCCCGTAGTTTACATCGTCTATTTCAATAAAAAGAAAATAAATCATTTATTGTAATTTCAAACGAAGCAAATCTCTTAATTTGAGCTAAAGTCTGCCCTTCACTCAGTGGCTACCAATTGTTGTGTACACTTACTACTGATGTGGGACATCTCCAACCTTAGGACCCATGGGAAAGAGATTTATTTTGCGGATAGGTTAGGGGAAAGTATGCTCGGGGGTTTGCCTCGGATTTGAAGTATTAAATAGCCCAGTACCTTTTGGGGAATGGGGTTTGCTTCCTATCAAATAAGAGGTAGTAAGTAATTAAAGAGGTTATTTTCCTTGACTACTTAGAATAGTCTAAATAGGGAGGTCGACTATGGAGGGCTAGTAGGCTATGTTAGTAGTACTTACCAATATTTAGTAGTAGGTCATATTTGCTACCTACTAGTGTAGAATATGCATGGGATATGCATGGGCCTCATGATAGAGATATTTGAAAATTAGTTTAGTGAAAGTGGGCTAGGTAACCCTTAGATAAGCCTTTGAGTTGCAGTAGTAGTACGATAAATAAATTATATATTATTTGTAAAGCCGTATATAGGAGTCATTGGTCTTTGTAGCTAGGACCAATAGACTAGCAATGATGATGTACAAGGCCCGCTTCATAATTAAGAAGTATTAAGTGGCCGGGATTTTAGGGAGAGAATGGTTAGGATGTATATATTTATACATAGGTATATATGTATAGCATACCTTGGAGAAGGTTAGGATAGATATATCGTGCACACATATATTAAATTAAATGGGTTAGCCGTTAATAGCAGACATAATATTTAAATGGAAACCAAATGACATAAATTTATGTGATGGATAAACTATACAATTTTCCCATCACCAGTACATTGTTCTGACCCCCTCCTCATTTCAACCAAGAGTTAGATTTGAAGGAACAGGTCATTGGAGCAAGATGGAATGGTTGATGGGCAAGTCTTCTTATTCATGCTCGGCACTGACAAGACAATTGGATGTCTAAGGAATACTATTGATTCCAAGGTAGTGGCCTAAGTCAGTATTCATATCCTATTATATTTTTTTTACTCCATTGAGTTTAGTTTGATCGATCTCTGATATACTTATGTTCATTACAGGTTATCAAAACTAACGATCTGTACTCTAATGGACTTGGGTTTCGATTTTTATCGAAATTCAGGCTCATTAAGGTGTGGGTTGTTAAACAGGCCATACTACTCATCCTTCCCCTAAAGGATAATTTTTTACCCCAGTCGCAAAGATGAAGGCACCTCTCCCTGACTTCTGCCTTTAGTGGATTAAATTCGATTGTAATGTCCAAGACCTATTAAAAGCAATGTGACCGAAGGCATCAATAGGACCAGCAAGTTCGAAGAGTAGGATCGTCAATGTACGAGGTTGGCCAAAGGCATCTTGGATGTTAATCATTCGAAGCTTCGACGTCAAGAGAGCTGACCATAATTCGCATTTGCGAAGATTACAAGAGGAGGTGGATAAGCTCAAGAAGGAAAATAAAGGGAAAGACATTACCATCAAAAAGGCCAAGAAAAAGCTTGTCGAAGAGGCTACTGTCCATAAGACTAAATGCACAGTCCTCAATATACAATTGAGATATGCCTACAACTCTAGCGATAGCTTCAAAAAGGAAATTAAAGTACAAGAGGCCCGAAAGGCTATCCACTAAGCCAAAATTGACAAATCAGAGGAGGACCTTAATGTAAAGAAAGAGTTAAGTGACCAAGCTTAAGAGATTTCGTAGCTCTGGGTGGATGAAATAGTTGATTTAAGAATTAGGTTGGTCAGTGCAGAGAAAGAGATAGCCAATCTTAAGGCCAAAATGACCTAGACCCAGGAAGACATCGAAGCTACTCCCATTCAGTTCTTTACAAATGTAACTGAAATAAAGCATCTTAAATGGTTGGGAGGAGGATACCCCGCCCCCACATTAGCCAAGGCCTAGGAGAAGGTTATAAGAAGGTCCAAGGAATATTGCAAAGATGTCAATAAGGAAAACCTAAAGATTGAGCTTCTAGATAAAGATGATCTGATGGCCCTAAAGGGTGGTATGAAAATAAAGGTTGCAGAAGATGCACCTAATTAATAAGTGCCTATCGAGACTTCTACTGGTCCTAGCTTCTTGGATCATTTGAACGATGTCACTCTTATTCAAGAAGAGTCATAGGTAGAAATACTCATTTCCACGACGACCACTCTTGAGGTTGTCATAATCGAAATGCCTATTATTGCTACTCTTGACACTGCTAGTACTTATATCACAATGATCTCCCTTGAAAGCTACAACTCAAAGGATCCATCTTTTGTTCAGCTAACGATTCACCTCAGTCTACTTTGACTAAGCAATGCTCTTGAGGAGGGGGACATCGACAAGTCTCCTCAACTCGAATATTCACCAACTGGAGCTAGATCTTTAGTCTCTTTGGTTTTCAAGAAGCTTTAGTTATCTCCTATGGACATCTTTAACCTTTACCGTTCTATCTGTCAAATTTCAGGTCAACCTGCAATCACGGCTCTTCTAAAAGATTCTCAAACTCTGGCTTCTACATCTACTACCATCAGTACTACATCGGGTGCCACCACAACTTTGATTTTGGTCCCTACCTCCACCACTGGGTCTTATCCTAGCCCTAGAGCTGAAATGATTGGCATGCTTAAGGATAAGATGCTAAACAAACCAAATGTTGCTATTAACGATGACG
The DNA here is from genome assembly GCA_030737815.1 of Allium fistulosum. Lineage (NCBI taxonomy): Eukaryota > Viridiplantae > Streptophyta > Magnoliopsida > Asparagales > Amaryllidaceae > Allium > Allium fistulosum. The sequence goes on along the minus strand of CM060907.1, from coordinate 633,817,193 downwards.
ATGATTAGCTCAACATAACCTAAGTCATAGGCAAGAAGCCTTCAATGGTGATCATAAGGGTCGTTGAAGTTAACAGGTTTAAAGTTGTAAAAAAAGAAGTTGGATTGGAGCCACCTTAACTACTTTTATCTATCGCCCTACTAATTCCTCTGCTGAAGATTGTGCGGCCCTCTTGTCACGCTGTAAGTGCTTCTCAAATCCTTCCAGGTGCTCCTGATAAACCACGAGGATGCCCTTTACTAGAAAACCAAGGAAGAGAAGTGCGCTCGAATAAGAGCACTCCGGAGAAAGAGAAAGAAAAGAAGCATCATGCTAAGCAGTTGAAAAAAGGAGGGAAAAGAGGTAGGACTAAGTGTCTGGTCTAGACCACTTTTAAGGGACAAGATCTTTTTGCTCTTCTGGAGCCTTAATATTTTTTTTGGCTTTTTCATGTATATAGGTCGACGTTGTATGGAATCGGCTTCCGCAAATTTGTACAAAAAGTGTGTAAATAAAAGATTGTTTTCTATTCAACCTTTTTCTTATTTACATTACCGCATCTTTTATTTTCTTTCGCTTATATACTTGCATACTTTTATGAAATATAATTATCTGTAATTCAATTACATATATATCACGCCTTACTATGTTTATGACCTATGCAATTTTATTATTTGTTGCAACACTGTACATAAAAAAAGTTTCTACAATTGCTCAATGTTGCTCTGTTACTTAACTTTGTTTATCATCGGTCAAATGCATATTGTTTAACTAGAAATTTTCTCATTTCATTTATTAACTCTATTTATCATCGGCCAAACGCATCTAGTTTGGCTGTAAATAAATTCATACCTACAAAAGATTCAATTCCACACTGGTCGCTATATCCAGACATATGATCAACCTAGTACAATTATACTCCAGCGACCCATCATAGATCGAAGTAGTTCATTAGTACCTATCTTCGGGTACCCGGACATCCAGTTTTTCAAATCATAGAATGTCAGATAGTGCTATTGATCATGAAACACAAAGTTAGACTTTACAAATGTAACACCATTGATTCAAAAAGTAAACTTTATTTATGAGAAAAAGGATGAAAGTCATCGCCTTATTAAATCAAGTCCCAATTAATAGGATGATTTATTTGCAAAAAGGAATAAAGTGAAATAGCACCGCAAGTGCTTACTATTCCATGCACGCAGAATTGGGGTCCCATCAACAGTCAATAGCTTGAAAGCTCCATTTACAAACTTCTATGCAATCAAGTAAGGACCTTCCCAATTCGAACCAAGTGCCCTTGTACTCAGAAAGGCCCGTTTCAAAACAAGGTCGTATATCTCAAAAGTATGGTTTCTGACCATGGCACTGAATTACTTTACTACTCTTATCTTGTGAGCAGCTACCCTTGAATGAACCTCTTCCCATATTCCTTCAAACAAGTCAAAGGACTCAAGCAAGAGTTCCTACTCCATCTTGGGATCATAGTACTATCTTAGTGAGAAGATACTTTATCTTCGATCGGTATCATGGCCCTAGTTCTATAGACTAAAGAAAATGAAGTATGGCCAGCCGTGGACTTGTAGGTCATCCAATATCCCACATTGCTAGTAGTAACTCATCCACCCAATTTTCCTTGGCTCCTTTCAGTCTCTTCTTAGTAATGGATCTGGTGATCCTGTACACTCCCATTCGCTTGTGGGTGCGCTACTACCGAGTGGCTTTTTGCAATTTGGCATCGATCACAAAACCCTTTGAAATTGACACTCTTGAATTGAGTTCCCTTATCAGTGATTATCTTCTATAGGAATCTGAACCTGCACAAAATGTTTTTCACTATATAGTTGATCACTTTCTTCGAAGTGTTGTTAGTAGTTCTGCTTCAGCCCATTTTGTAAAGTAGTCCACAACCACTTTTTCATATTTCGCTCCACATCTGAACATTGGTAAAACACCAATGATATATGTTCCCATGCTACAAACAAATACAGGCCAAGCATTTGCATAAACTTAGTTGATGTGGATCTTGGCATATTTGCAAATCTCTAGCGCTTGTCACATCTCCTAGAGTAGTAAGATGCATCACTGTTGACTATCGACCTGGAGTATCATAATGAATAACCTTCTATGCTAATATTTTTCGCTCACTTTAACCACCACAGCTTCCCTTGTGCACATGCACAAAGATCTTCTTAGCTTCGTCTTTGCTGACACATCTTAGCAAGGACATTGAGAATCTTCTCTTATAATACCTCTTCTTGCATAATGAACCGAAGCACTTTACGCAGGAGCTTTCATCTTTCGTTCTTTCCAATTAGGAGAGTCCCTTTCAACAAATATCCTCTAATTGGGGTCATCTATAACTCCTTTTCTTCCTTGATCTCTAAGATCCAATGAACATTAATTTTATCAATGCTTGGAGTCGGTAAAACCTCTATTGGTACAATTACTAAAAGTCGTGTATCCCCGAACTTGCTAATCTGGCAAACGAATCAATGTCTTCATTCCCTTCTCTAGGGATGTGCATTATTGTTTAATCCTTGATATCGCCTAATAGTTCCAACACCTTCATTGGGTAAGGGGCAAGTTGTGTGCCCTTAGCCTGAAATTCTTTTTTCACTTGGCAGATGACCTGTAGGGAGTCCTTGAATATATGTAATTTCTTTACCTCTAGTTCCTTTTCTCTCTTGAGTCCCACAACCAACGCTTCGTATCTAGCCTCATTGTGAACTCTAGCCTCCAAGCATAGCATATCCCTCATTCATCCAAGGTCACGAGGACATCTCTTGCCATGGAATCATGTTCATTAGGGGCTCCATCTACAGGTAACTTCCATTTTGATAGTTGGACCGAATCTTCTTCCTCTTTATCATCCCGGATAATGAATTCTGCAACGAAATCTGCCAATGCCTATCCTCGAATTTCCTTCCTAGGATAGCAAGTTATATCATAATGGATCAACTTGATGTTCCATTTTCTCAATCTCTTTGAAGTCTCAAGTCGATGTAGCACTTGTCTCAGTGGTCGACACCTTTATCAGATGAGCCTGGAAGTGTGGCCTCGAATTCCTTATAGCAATCAAGGAATAGTATGCCATTTTCTCCAGATTTGGATAGTTCTTTTCCGCTTCAGTAAACTATTTTCTAATTTAGTACACTGACCTTTGGACCTTGGACTCCATATGCACCTAGATAGCATGTGGTGCATGAGTGGATACTACTAATTAGATATACAGATCTTCCCCTTCCATAGGCTTCGATAGTGCCGATGGCCTCTCCATGTGGTCTAACAAATTTAGGAAAGCATCTTGACATTCCATAAGTACAAACTTTCCTAATTTCTCTTTCTTGAGGGAATCAAAGAATGGTATACAATTATTGATTGCCTTCAACATGAATTAACTCAGCACATTGACTTTAGCATTCAAGCTCTAGATCTCCCTCCTCGACTATGGGGCAGTAACCTCTCTTAATGCTTTAATCTATTCTGGGTTAGCTTCAATTCCCCTTGAGTTTGTGTTAAACTCGAATACTTTCCCGACGGCAACTCTTAAAGAACTCTTCAATGGATTGAGTTTTATTCCATATTTCTAAAGCACATCTAACATCTCAAAAAGATCACCCATGTGATGCGTCGATTGCTATGACTTCAAGAGCATATCACGCACATAGACTTCCATTATCCATCCAATGTGATCTTTAAGCATCTTATTAACTAGCCTTTGGTAAGTAGCTCCAACATTCCTTAGAATAAACGACATAACTCTGTAGCAATACAATTTCGAATATGTGATGAAAGTTGTTTGCTCTTGATTTGGGACATGCATCAGAATCTGATTATAGCTGGAGTATGCATCCATAAAAGATAATAGTTCATGTCTGGTTGTTCCATCCACAAGTTGGTCGATTCTTGGCAAGGAGAAACGGTCCTTCGAGCTTGCCTGATTCAAATCAAAATAGTCAATGCATGTCCCATTCACCATCTTGAAAAACCCTACTCATTCTAGGTATAGTGCATCGCAGATGAAGTCATTCGCCTTCAGCTTGTCTACTTCTTCTTTCAATGCAGTGGATTTCTCCAATTCCATACTTCCCCTCTTTTTCTTCATAAGAAGGTATCTTAGGTCCACATTTAATGCGTAACATGTTATCCCCAACAAAATTTCATATATATCGGAATGCGCCCAAGAAAACACGTCCTTGTTTGTCCGGAGAAACCCTACCAACTCCTTCTTCATCTTTACGCTGAAATGAGATCCAATCTTCGGAACCCTCTAAGGATCAACATTATTAATCAGAATGTCATTATTAGCTCTACTGATGCCACCTTTGCATCCTCTTACTCTTTTCATGGGCACATAGGTTTATAAAACTTATTGTTAGACACAAGCAGGGCTTAGGCGATAATTGCTATGCTTTTGAAGTCTTGATCCAGAGAGAATTCTTTGCATCCTTCCCTTTTTCTTATCACCTTGCCTCACCGAGTTCAGGAACATAGCACTCTCGACCTATACTTTAGTCACCTTTGATTACTACTACTCCATTCTCGGTCCTGAACTTCATCATCAAACACCATATAGAAAAACGCAATCTAAAAACTAGCAAGGGTCGGTCGAACCAAAAAGCACTATGGGCTGAAATTCCATCAACCACCATAAACATCTATACCCATACAACTTTGCAATCACCTTGCCCCAACTCAACTGGAAAGTAAATGCACCCAACTAGTTCCTTAGCCTCTCTAATAAATCCCTGGATGCGAGATTTACAAGGCTTTTGATCCTTCTCATTAAGGCACATCTAGTCGAAGGTTTGTTTGAAAAATATATTTATCATGTTCCCATAGTCGATAAAGACTTAATGCATTGTTGCAGGCCCAATCAACGTCGTAATCACTATGGGGTCAAAGCGTTGATGCTTACACTCTATCAGCATCACTATTTTCAAATACAATGCCATTATTTATAGTTCTCTGCTGCTTTATTGGAATCCCCTACTTTATGCCATAACATAGTTCCTTACGTATATGCCTCAACAAGCTGCAATAGCACTCAATTTCATTCTAGCTCTTTTCTGTAGGCTATAGAACACCAAAAATATTATTTATTATAACTTCACTAGCAGGATGTCTTAATCCCTTTCCAATGGATCTAGTTCGATTCCCTTCGGCAGACTAGCATTGGGATTAGTTATCAACTTTCCCGCTAGCCTATGGGTTTCGCGCATACTATTGCCGTTTCTTCTTTAAATCTTCAATGACATCTCCTAAATGTATGCATTCATTTGTATTATGCCCATGAGTCTCATGGAAGTGGCAATACTTCCTGAAATGCCTTTCTTTTGTAGTTTCCTTCCTCGGGGTAACTTCTTATAATGCTCTATATCTTGGGTCGCAAGGTAACTCTTCAGAGTCTCTTCGAAACTATGATATACATTAAATAATAACAAAACATGTTTTGGTTGCACTATATGGACTCAAAATTGCTCCTTAAATTTTTTGGCCAGTTGATTGCATGATGATATAGACCTCGGGGTGAGTCTAGTGAACTAAATCATTGCTACTATATCTAGGAGTATAGGGAAGCCATAACATATGACATGATCTGTTGCATGGGAATTGTCCATATTTCATCTATACTTCAACAGATGTTGCCTTGGATCAGTAGTTCCATTATAGATTGACATGGTAGGCATCGCAATCTTATTTGGATAACTCTCTTCAAGAATGTTTTTGGTGAATGGGGTCCGACTCAGCGATGTACCCTACTCATTATCCTGTCATGTTGACTCTCACTTAGTAGCCTTATCACTATAACTGCAATGTACTCCTCACTGCCTTGGGCACTTGGATGACGATCATCATGAACACCCCTGAGTGTTTGACTCTACTGACGGTCTCGATTATTTGCAAGATGTTTGGGTTCCCCAGTCTTTGGAGGAATAATTCATCCCGACCCTTCTTATATTCTTCTAACTGGTTCTATAATATTAGTATAAATTCCATCAGCTTGAGTACCAGTAAATTTTCCATCTCCACCAACACCATCTTCCTGCAAGTATTCCTCGCTATCAGATAAATTTAACATGTTTGAGAACCTTTTGGTACCGGGTCGTTTCAACCACTCGGTACTGGTAGGTTTTGATGTTGGCAGAATGACATTACCTTCACAAATATCTTCTATGTTACCCTAGCCCCTTTCTGCTTTGGTTATTTTTCTGGTCTTCTTTTCTATTCAGTTGAAGACAAGCCCTCTTCACTAGAATCAAAAGAACGTGAATCTCTTCTGCTTTTCCTACGCCTATGAGATTCAGTTCATTACCAAGATTGGGCAAAGCCATTTGCTGCATACTCCGCATCAGCTCCATCTGGGATTTTGCTTTTCTAGCATTTTTTCATTCATATCCATCATCATCTTCTCCGTCTCAGCCTTTGTTACAACTTCAGTTGGTTGAGGTGATGATCATAGTAGAGCAACCGGTTAGTTGATCTACCCTTTAATGATAGCTCTAGATCTAACACTCTTTTTTTTAAGAGCCATCTCCTTTTAGATCCGATAGTAGATTTTGTCGAATCTAAGTAATAATATATCTACACCAATGAATCTCTGGATCTAGCTTTTAGATCTCTTCAAATCCAATGCTAAAGCATATTATGCCTTAGATTGATCTATCTTAATGAACGTACCTGAAATATTGTGCCAAAAAATGACACAACATCCTAATTTGTGCAAAAACGAAAGTATAAAAGTGAAAACGAAACTAAAACCGAGGAAACGAGATATTTTTAAAGTGGTTCGACCTCAATTCAATTGCCTACGTCCAGTGTCCACTATCAACTTTATTTTGATTTGTTCTCACATTTCAGCCAAAAATACAATAGTTTCAGATCTAGAAATGACTGAAAATGGAAATGACCGAGCTTAGTTGATAAAAATCAAGATAGAGATCAAAGGTCGAAAAGACCTCTTTTTGTTGCTTAAGGAAAAGCATTTATAGTCTATATCCTCCTTCAAAGTCGCTAGCTTGCATAAAAATGGGTAAGAAGTCGGATCCGAGCTTTTAGCCATAAAGATCGTGTCAATACCAGCAATCAATACCACTCTGTACCAACATGGTTTTGTCCGTACCAACTTGTTTTGCTCACTTGCATCTTTAACACTCCTTCATATGTGCTTAAGTCTTTAAACTTTGGATGTTCATTGACAAAATTGTTCCCTCAAATCATGTCAGTAGTGACATTATTTGTCATATCCAACTCTTTGTCTTTTTCCTAAAAGTACAAGGCAGCTTCATTTATAGCACAAAATGGGTACCCCATCTACAAACCTCTCGGTATTGACATGATCAATAATGTCGGTGTCAACATAATCAACAAATTCGATACCAATTTATTTAACCTTGTGAAAAACTTGGTCAAACTTTTCATGCTTTATTTATCCATCATTCTCGACACCTCCTAAGTTTCTTAATCCATCTTTTTATCATCTTGAAGTCCAGATCCATTAAGATGTTGCTCGATTCAAATGCTTGATAACATAACCTTTATGAACACAAATTTAATATGACTTTAAATTTACTTGTAACCCTTATAAATTTTAAATTAAAACAAATTTTTATTAGTTTATTATAACATTTATGAATACAAATTTAACATAATTTTAAATTTACTCGTAACTTTGTTGTTTTAAATTAAAATTTAAACCAATTTTAAATTCAAAATTTGCATATTATTTGTAATAAAAAAATGCAACCTCATATACCAATATTGGATTGGGTGCATTGGACAATATGGTAAAAGCTGGAAATTTCAAAAATATTCATTTTAAATCATTATGAACCAGATCTTTTAGCGTGTTATTATGAATAATGTTGTTAACATTAAAAAAATTAATGTTTTGTTAGATGAATCTGATTTGAATTTTCAGTTATATCATAATTAATACAAATGATATTTATTCGAGTGTGTTGTTTACTGACATGATTTTATTTTAATTCGTATTAAATACATTTACACTAATATATTTTAAATAAATATATTATTAATTTGTTTAAATTTATTCCAATATAATAATAGAACAACTTTTATTAATTTTGGATAATACTTATTTAAATATAATGTTTAATAGACATATGTACATACAAATATGTGTATGTGTGTATAATTTGATTTTATTTGATTGTGACATTTTCAAATAATAAATAACATCATAATTCATAATTATTAAATTTTTGCATTATATTAATTTATAAAATATTTTATTAACAATTTAATAAGCTAATATTTTATTTAATATGTCATATACAGGTATATGATATATAGTTGTATAATTCCAAAAGTTTCAAACTATTAATACAAAACCAATGATGTAAGTTGTGCGTAAAATGGAGTTTGCGTGTGAAAGTGTACACATTGCAATGAAGGTGGTTATATTTGTAACATAATTATTTAAGAGGGACTAAACATTAATTTTACCTTCTCCATCCTAAAAACCTACCCGCTAGCCCTAAAACCATCAAGCAATATTTTCGACTGCCCGAGCTAGATGGAGATGCTTCAACCACTTTCATCGATCCCCTCTTGGCAAGAGCAATTCGCTGGTATGCCTTAACTTTTACTCGACGCCTCAATTTGGGTGGCAAGAGCAAACCCTAATCACAAATCTCATTTGGGTTTGAGTTCTTCCCCGCTTTGCTTCATCCGAGATTGAACCGACCATAATGTAGTTTTTGTGCCAAACGATACTCTCCAAGCTAATACCAGTGAAGACTACGACGATGGTGATGTGCACAGTAAACATGCACGATGAACAGTAGCGTGCACACTGATTTATTTTCAAAAAATGTAGTACACGAATTTATTACTGTAAAGAAAGCAATATCAATTTAAAAAATCAATTTTTTATTTTATAATAAACGCATATAAACAATGATTAAAAAAATTAAATTCAATAATACTATCGGTCGATTACAACTTGAACTATCAACTTCACTCCAAAGAGAACATTTCTCTAACTCAATGCTAAAATTGCAAAGTTCACCATTAGTATATAATCTATTTTGGAGATAGAGAATAAAATTCTATACATGTAGAATGAGGTATCTATGTGTGTTTGTAGTACTATTGGGCTATGTAAAATATCCATTATTGAAGGTGTGACCTATTATAACTGAGATCCTATCTCAATTTATTAGATAAACCCATTTAATTAACTTATACCTACATATATTTTAGCCCGCCATGTTTTAAAACAATTTTAAAAATGTCGGCTACAAATATATATATATATATATATATATATATATTATCCTTAAATTATTTTACTAGCCCAAAACATAATTAAATAAATATATAATAATTATATATTTTAATAATTAATTTTAGACCCATTAATATTGATTAACAATAATAACAAATATAACCAATATAAAATAATAATAATAATTCCTAACTTGTATAAATTATTTCAATAGATTATTTTAGTTGAAAATAGGGAGTTGCAATTCTGTGACTACTAGATGTGAACTCAACCCTAACTATTTAAATATTAAACCTATATGGACTTTGTTGAAAGAGAGTAGTGGACATGAGTCCGGTTGCTTATAGATTATCTAGAGGAAATCCAATTTCTTATCTTTTAAAGGGACTTTATGCATGTTTTTTCAACGACATCACCATATCACTTAGGTATCTAGATCTCGATTAATGATTGAAACTCTATTCATATTCATATTTAAACATAAAGTCCAACAGTAAAGTCCACCGTTAAATTTGATAACAATTATCAATCAATCGATTGTTTAGTCAAAGACTTTGACTTTGCATTGACTACCAATTATGGTGATGCTAACCTTCTATTTGAAGAAGATGAATCCTCTCTTGAATAGTGTTTCACTTCAGGTGGTTTAGCTTAAACCCAACTATTCCCTTAACAAGATCCATGGTATCGTGTGGTTAATCTTAGTTAAAGCATAGTTTAGAGACGTATGATTCACGGTATTCTTACGTCTACTACACATCATCATGTGAGACCATTTATTCTACCTTTAACAAATAGAGGGCTATTGATGAGTCGTTCTTTGTTCTAAATAACTACATGTACGTAACCCCTTGGTTCCTCCAATGGTCATGAGTACTCTTGTAACGTCCCTCATTCCGAGACCTAAAGATAGAACCTCAATGTGCTGCTGTCGCTAAGGAGTCATCTTTCGATGACTAAGATGAGATCGGTTATTCTGAATAGTCTTACTAAACAGAGCAAATATGCACTAAAATCAATAAACACGTCATTACAATTTAATTTTAAAGTTAATAATTTAGCTCCTATTGTTGTGCCCATGTAGGGGTCAAAATATGTATAACATAAGCAATGGTGCTAGGTACAATATATGAAGATGCTAACATAAGAACCTAGTATAGTAGAATCAAAATAGCAAATAATACACCTAAGCCTCCTCCTTCGTCTTTGGCTCCTTTATTCGTCTGCCTTAAAAATGTTTCTCGTCTAGACTTATAAACTCAACCCACTCGAATGAGTACCCATGAGTTTGTAGGAAAACAATAATAAACAAATGGGTCAAAAATAAAATGTGGTATAAGCAATATATTATCCTAAATACAAAACATAATGAGACCACGTTGTCAGAGAAAAACATTCTTTCACAAACACTAAGCACACATTTAGGAAAAGGTTGTCTAAACTAGGCTGAATAGACATTAGACATTATTTTCCGTTAGATATCATAGATACTCTAAGTAAATCCCAAAATACCATATTCTAGGTTGTCACCGGCCTTCTACAATAGAAGCAAGGTATGACAAACCGGACTTTTGACACCCGTTTGAACTGTCGAAAACCAAGAGCATCGATCAAAACAAAGGACTCAACTACCCATCATTAGCATAATATAACTGCGAGATGTAATAAAACTTATGTAGTAATCAGGGAAGAAGTGATGTGATGAAGAAATCAATAACATAAATAGTTATCAGAGTGGTGTACGGTTATTAACTTAACATACATACTTTAATCATCTTGTGATATACAATAATAATTAAAAGTCACAGTGTAATCCTGCTTATTCTATCCCAATATACAACCAATATACAACCATCCTACAATCTTATTATACAAATATATGTATATATATACACAAATAAATAATGGAAAGAGGACTATGGCATAATACCACTGTAACTGCCTATGTACTCATTGCAGGATGAAGCCCAACGTTGTTCTTTTACTGCTAATTAACAAAGCCCAATTAAGGGTAACTATATAAAATAGGTACCTACAACCACAAAGTTAGTATCCATAATATATATAACAATAAAGAGACATAACATAACATCTAAGGGGATAGTGAACCATTAAGCTTGAAAGCTCAATACTGTATGATTTCCTTCTCTTCGCATTCGTCATAGAGTTAGCACATATACAATAATATAAATATAGAAGAGCATATATGTACCATATAATAACACTATATTATCTCATAACAATAATATTAATAAGCTAGTAAAACTACACTTATGCATGGAAATCATACCTTACCCCGTGCTAATAAGTCAGCAAAATACAATAAAACAATATAGTGACATCATGAGCAAAGGTCTAGCTAACAATATCTAGTGAGTTTAATCATAATAATGAAACACTATTCCATAATTAAGCCCAAAGTCCAACCACAAACATGTGCATACGATAAATCCTAAAGTCCCGAATCTTATGCCGTATGTGTATGCAAATGACCAAGCCAAAAGTCCCAGCTCGAATGCCGAAAATGTATGCAAACGACTGAACCTAAAGTCCCGGCTTGAATTCTGAAAACGTATGCAAATGACGGAGCCAAAGTCCTAGCTCAAATGCCAAAAATGTATGCAAACGACCTAGCACAAAGTCTCGGCTCGAATGCCAAAACCATATGAAAATGGCCGAGCCCAAAAGTCCCAGCTCGAGTATGGAAAACGAAACTAGTACAATTGAGGACTAATTTCTCCATATGTATACCGAAACATTGTTGATGTACCCTCATATACCGGATCTACCAAATAAGGCACTTTTCAGATGTATTTCCCTACTCAAGCACCCTTGTCCGAAGTTGAGGAAGCTATATCCAAATCGTAGTGCTATCACAATAGTGTCACAACTTAACAAAAGCATATTGGAATATAAAATCATTCAGAGTACATGATTTAAAGCAGAAGTAGTATTTTACATTCATATCTTCATACATCATAATTTCATAAGGTCGAAAAGTTTAACTCAAACTTTCAATTTAGGAAACCATTGAGTAGGGTATTAAGTACGAAAATTTTAGCCAACAAAATTATCTTCCTGAATCATTTTACGGATGAAAAATACTATATGAGTCAAAAGTTATGCTTCATGCGCTGAAGATATCTAATTTGAATTATAAATTCTGTCCGAAAACATAAGTCACAATGCAATAGGTTTTTGTGGTAGTAAATATTCGAAATTTACAAAGTGTATAAAACAAACATTTTAGATATTTTAATTATCTTTCCAACACGAAAAATTTCAATGAAATAAGTTCAAGGAGTCAAAAGTTATGGTCTATATACAGCAAGGTGTTTTACAATGGTCATTTTAACTAAAGAACATGCTCAACATTGCAACTCAATTACAGTTATGAAAAAGTTCGAATTTGGAAAAGGCATATAAATGAAAATTGTATATTTTTGCATTTTCTTTCCGGAACATTGAAGAAAACTAAGATCTATCTAGATTAACAAAATTTATGGCCAAATTACTAAGGGATATTCAATCAATTCTGAGCTACTACTATCTATACTAAACAATTTTAATCACATCATGAAATAACATGAAAACATATACTTAAATAGATTTTCTCACCTTGTGTGAATGTAGTCTTTGATCTTCTTGATCCTCCTTACTTTTTCATAGGTTTGTATGCCTTAACTAAATTTATTTTTGTGATGGAAATTTTTTAAAACTAAAAGAAGAGAAGATATGTAAAGTGATTTAGAAAATGAAGTGCTTTGGCAACTTTTTTCCAAATGAAGAGAATGCTCCCTTATTTATAAGTTTAATGCTTTTCATTTAGAACCCTTAACAACCTTGTTTGCGACAAAGCAACTCCTTCCATCTTAAGCTATTTAATTCCTTCCATCATAAGCCACTTAACCCCTTCCATCTTAAGCCACTTAACTCCTTCCATCTCAAGCTTCTTCTTAAGATGACAAATGTATGCATGTGATAATTTAGGTAACACATAAGCTTATTTACACATTTCATTTTGTACACATGAACATTCTTTTATTTACTACTTTATACACCTAACCTACATATGCATGCATATATATATATATATATATATATATGGGTTTTGACTCCTTCTAATTTCTAGTCCGTTTAACAAAATTCAACAACTTATACATGTTTTTTGACTGTAAACGACATTCTGGACGCAATGGAATAGGTTCCGTGACCTAATTCCAGCTTCTGGTAAAAAATAATTATTATTCCATTTATTTAAAATTACGACTTCGCTCCTTTAAAATTTATTATATAACTTCGAAAAATTATGGGGTGTTACATTCTCCCATCATTAAAAAGAATTTCGTCCTCGAAATTTCCTGGGTCGGACAGTGCAATTTACATTAGGCAATACAGACATACAAAACAAACATAGCTACATCTATCTAACATCCATCATACAATATAAATGCAGCACTACTAAGAGTATAGTATACATATGACAGATAAAATATGATGATATAATATGAGATGAGTTCAAATGCAACTAAATTGGCTTCCTATATGAATGTAAATGCAATGCAACCAATACGTATGCAAAAATCCAAATATATGCAAATATATATATATTTCAATATGCGCATATACATCCATATGCAACATCTATGTCAAAGTGCAAGTAATCAACTATGTCCATAAACAAAATCAGTAAACATGTATATAAAGGAACAATAAATAAAATTTATAAAATTATCTAGCCCAAGCTAGAACACCTAACAATGGGAGTCTATCCTAGGTTGCAATGTATATACATACAAGCTATTAGAAGTTAACATAAACCATACTTTATTGAATTTAGTACACTTGTTAGATTAAGTACACTTGTTAGATTAAATAACTAAGATCTAACATCTCAAAATAGTATATTTTATCCAAAACAATAATACTTCAAAATCCCTTTGTTTTCCACGTATCACTTTTAATATTCAACTATACTTTATGAATAATGGTAAATTCCAAATCGAAATATATTTTTCATTATTGTTTCAAACTTTTATTTTTCAAAATTCATAAATAATATCCTTATAAATTTTTATTACAAATCGCTCTGTCCCAAATCCAGAACAATAATTTCAAGCTTGTCCTAACCACACCGACATATTAACTACCTACCTAGTTCACCTAAATCAATTCAAACTCTATATGCTGTGTAATTCTTCTCTCGCTCCAATCAAATTTCCAACTGAAAATATCACAACTTTACAATTCAATTATTAAATCAAAATCCTCGATCTCAAATCTTATTCTTCACAAAACTAGTAAGATATGAAAAACATAAAATTCTCTGTTAATTGTAAATAACAATCAATAAAATCATAACACATTGTTTTCTCAAATCAAATTCTCTAAACCCCACTTAAATAAGTTTTTAATCCACTTTGGACAATTTCATGTTAAATCATTTCATAAATTTTTTTAACTCATATTTAATAATTACTTCATATATGTTCATATGTCCTTAAATAAATAACTATTTTACTTTCGATTCCCAAAGCTAATTTTCTTATCAACAACTATTTAAGAACATTTAACTTTCGAAATTCAATTGTTTGTAGCTTTACTATGTCAATATTAATTCCAAAAGTAATTAAATTTCAAAATAACTTTGGTTATTTTCTGAAATACTCACACTTCATTTTACAACATTATTTCATACTATTTAAAACTACTTTATTATGTATATGCAAGCATAAATCATTTTTTAAATAACTTGTTAATTTCAATCATCATTAAACCGTAACTAACGTCTGTACAAAAAAATATTTTTAAATTTTGTTTTATTATATAGTTATTCAATTTCCAACACCTTTAATTAATACATCATATATACACATAAAAATATTTATGAAATTCGCTTTAGCTACTAATTATATTCATATCGAATTCGAAAATTCAAAAATCTTTAAACCATTTATTAATACATGTTTTCAAAAGTTTATATAAAAAATCCGTTAGTTTCTACTTAAAAATACATATATATTACGATTGAAAAATTCAACAAGTTTTAGAATAAATTTAAATTCGTTTTATCTTATTTTTCAATTCAAAATTATCCCAAATTGTTCAAATTTCACCTAGAAAAATAAACTTATAAATCACACCCTTTTTAAACTTTATAAATTTTCACAAAATTATAAAGCAAGTGTAGTATTTATTTATTTTTTTCACGTTTAAAACTTTAGATAGGGGTTAATATTTCAACATTTTAAACAAACTTCAACTTCTATAATTTTCCAAAAAACATTATTATTTGTAACTTTTTAGGGAAAATATTTCAATTGATTTAAATACTTTAATTGGAGTAGATTATAACTTACACAAGCCCAACTAAAAGAAATAGTTGATTACCTTTATTACACTATATAAACCATCACATTATATCATATAGACCTAAGGAACTACCCTCCTTCTCATTCATCCATAGTCTCATAATTTACTCCACTTCTACTTGGCCTATAAACCTCTTTTAGCAATATCTTGTAGAGTAAATAAAAACAAATATGATGGATTTATCTACCACTCTAAACTATTTAAATATCAACACTTATTTAGCTTGTAGTTATTTACTTCAATAAGGGATAGGCCAACAACTACCTTTACAAGACAAAATTTATGGGATGTGGTGTAATATTATATATAAATGAATAATAAAAATTACAAATACGCTCTCTCATACGCCCTAGTTTATTAGGAATTGCCTAACCCAAGCTCTGATACCAAATGTAATTGTGTCTTTCGCTGGTATGGGCTTCGCTATGGACACCGTTGGTACCTCAGACACATTGGTTTCATGGCCAGTGTCTCAACTGTCAAAACCAACCCTAAATGGGATGTGTAGGGGTATAAGTCAAAGTTTTCCACTGATCACAATGTGAGACCCCCTATCACGCTGCTCATAGCAAAAAGTCAGCTTCAATACCAAATGTAACAACCCTGATTTTAAACCTCGTTTGAAGCGTCGAAAACCGAGAGCGTCGATCCAAATAAACGATTCAACTACCCATAAAAGTGTAATATAACTGCGAGATGTAACATAACATATATAGTACTTGGGGAAGATGTGATAGAATGAATGTAGTCAATAACATAAATAGTTAACAGAGTGGTGTATAGTTATTGACTTAATAGATGTAATGTAAACATCTTGTGATATATAATCATAACTAAAAATCAAATTGTACTCCTGCTTCTTCTTTCCCAATATAGAACCAATATTCAACCATCTTGCAATCTCATTATGAATATATATACAAATGCAGGAATGGAAAGTGGAATGTATCACGGTACTAATGTTACTGCCTACATACCCATTATAAGATCGAGCTCAACATAGTTCTTTTACTACTAATTAACAAAGCCCAATTAAGGGTAACTATATAAAATGGGTATGTGCAATCACAAATTTATTATCCATAATACACACACACACATATATATATATATATATATATAAACACACAGACGCACACACATATACACACATACACACACATACACATGTATATATAAAGAATGAAACATAACATCTAAGTGGATAACGAAAAATTGAGCTAGAAAGCTCGATACTGTACGATTTCCTTCTCTTCTCTTTCATCTTAGAGTTAGCATATATACAATAATATAAATATAGAAGAGCACATATGTAGCATATAATAACACAATATTATCTCATAAAGATAATATTAATAAGCTAGTAAAACAACACTTATGCGCGAAAACAATACCTTACCATGTATCAACAAGTTAGCTAAACACAATAAAACAATTAAGTGACATCACGAGCTATGGTCTCACTAAAAATATCTACGGGGTTTAATCATAATACTGAAACACTATTCCATGATTAAGACCAAAGTCCAACCACAAACATGTGCATACGACCAAGCCCTAAAGCCTGGCTCTTACGCCGTAAGTGTATGCAAATGACCGAGCCCAAAGTCCCAGCTCAAACACCGAAAACGTTTGTAAATGGCCGAGCCCAAAATCCAAGCTTAAGTGTCGAAAATGTATGCAAATGATCGAGCCCAAAGTTCCAGCTCGAATGCCGAAACATATGCAAATGACTGAGCCCAAAGTCCTAGCTCGAATGCTGAAAACGTCACTACTACAATAACTGATTAATTTCCCGAAACATGTACCGAAACATTGCAGAAAGTATCCTCATATACCAGATATACCAAACAAGGCACTTCTCAGATGTAACGCCCTGCTATGGCACCCTTGTCTAGAGTTGGGGATGCTACATCTAAATCATACTGCTATCACAATAGTGTCACAACTTAACAAGAGCATATCGGAATATAGAATCATTCAGAGTACATGGTTATAAGTGGAAGTAGTATTATACATTCATATCTTCATACATCATGATTTCATAAGTTCCAAAAGTTTGACCCAAACTTTCAATTTAGGAAACCACTAAGGGGGTATTAAGTATGAAAGTTTGAGCCAATAAAATTATCTTTTCGAATCATTTTATGAATCTTACTAATATTACATGAGTCAAAAGTTATGCTGCCGTACTGAAAGATATCCAATTTGAATTATAAATTCTGTTCGAAATAATAATTCACATTGCAATTGCTTTTTGGGGTACTAAATTTTTCGAAATTTACAAAGTGTATAGAATAACAGTTTTAGATATTTAAATTATCTTTCCAACAAGAGCAATTTCAATAAAATCCGTTCAAGGAGCCAAAAGTTATGGTCAATATATGGCAAGGTGTTTATCAACGATCATCCTACTCATTTCGGCTAGAGAACATGACCGACATTGGAATTCAGTTTCAATTGTGAAAATTTCAAATTTGGAAGAGGCATATAAATGAAGAAGATAGAAATTTGAATTAGCTTTCTAGAAAAGAAAACTAAAATCCATCAAGATCTGGAAAGGTTATGGCCAAATTATGGAAGGATGTTCAATCAATTTCGAGCTACAACTGTCTATACTAAACAATTTTATTATCACATCATGAAATAAAATGAAAACATATACTTAAATAGGTTTTCTCACCCTAATGTTGTGTGAATATAGTCTTTGACCTTATTGATTCTTCTTATTTTTCCTTAGGTTTATACACCTTAACTAAATTTATTTTTATGATGGAAAATTTTTAAAACTAAGAGAAGAGATGTAAACTGATTTAGGAAAAGAAGTGCTTTTCTACCTTTTCTTTAAACCAAATAGAGAGAATGCTCCCTTAGTTATAAGTGTAATGCTTTTCATTTAGAACCCTTAATAATCTTATTTGCAACAAAGCTCATCCTTCCATCTTAAGCAATTTAATTCCTTTCACCATAAGCTACTTAACTCCTTCCATCTCAAGCCATTTAACTCCTTCCATATTAAGCCTCTCCTTAGGATGACAAATATATGCATGTGATAAACTCTGGTAACACATAAACTTATTTACACTTGTCATTTTGTACACATGAACATCCCTTTCTTCACCTAACCTACATGTGCATATATATATATGGGTTTTGACTCCTTTTAATTTCTAGTCCGTTTAACAAAATTCGACAACTTATACAGGTTTTTAGACTGTAAACAACATTCTAGACGTAATGGAATAGGTTCCGTAATCTAGTACCACCTTGTGAAAAAAATTTATTTTACCATTTATTTAAAATTATGATTTTGCCCCTTCAAAATTTACTACTTAACTTCAAAAATTATGGGGTGTTACAAAAGGTTTTAGCTAAGCATCAAACTGCCACTAAGACCTTATGTCTTAGTACTTCCAAAATTTCATTAACTTATTCCCGATCTTAGTGGCCACTTTGGCCTTACGCATCACTTTCATAGTTCGACTGCCATACCCCGCTTCACGCCTAATTCGCTTTAGTTTTTGGTTGCCACCTCAGGCTTTACACGTACGCTTCCATATATTTATTGCCACTAAGACCTTATACATACTTCGCGTTCAATACATGACTTCCACCTTGGGCCTATACATCTAACATGCATGTGCATAAATAAATAAATAAATATATATATATATGTATGTATATGTATATGCCATTGGGTTTTGACTCCTCCCAATTTCTACTCCGTTTAACCATTCAACAAATTATACGTGTCTATAAACGACATTCTAACGCAATGGAATAGGTCCTGTAACCTAATACCGTCTTCTGAAGAAAAAAATATTACTTTACCATTTATTTAAAATTATGATTTTGCCCCTTTAAAATTTATTATTTAACTTCGAAAAATTACGGGGTGTTACAAAAGGTTTTGACTAAGCATCCAACTGCAACCAAGACCTTATGTCTTAGTACTTTTGAAATTTCATTAACTTATTCTCGATCTTAGCTGCCATTTTGGCCTAACGCATCGCTTTCGTAGTTTGACTGCCATACCCCGCTTCATACCTACTTCGCTTTAGTTTTTGGTTGCCACTTCAGGCTTTACACGTACGCTTTCGTATTTCGATTGCCCCTAAGACCTTAAACCTACTTTGTGTTCAATACGTGACTGCCACCTTGGGCCTTACGTCTCTTACCAAATCTTTGGTTGCCATGGCAGGCCTTACACCACATTTTGTTTAGATGCACCTTAGACTCTACTCTAACATTTGTAACTGGTTACAACTTAAGGCCTTGCACCTACATTCATAATTTTGCCTTTCGCTTTAGGCTTTATTCCTATGTTTTCATTTGCGGATTCCATATAGGCTTTACTCCTTCATTCTCATTTTTGGATGCCACCCAGGCCTTATTCCTTCATTTTCGGACCCTTGACTACCACCTTAGGCCTTAGGTCAACTACTTAGTTTACTACCTAACTATCCACTTTTAGGCTTTCTACTTAGCTATTCATGCAGCAAAGTTTTCACATTATCATTAATGTTCTAAGTATCAACTTCGGTCATCTTATGCCTTTGCATGTATTCTACTTCCAAAAGTTACTAGTTCCGGTTTCAACAATTTACTAAGAGCTATACCACCCTCGGTAATCACTACCCTTGGTCTTGTCTGGCGAAGCCTATCTCAGTAAATCTTTGGGTGACTTATGATATTTAATTTTTTGAATTTCCGAAATCCCTTCCTCTTCTCATAATTCCTCCTCCGCCCTCGACTACCTTCGGCTCTCGGTTAATAACTATGGTTTATTGACTATAGCCGTATACATAACCGTAACAACTCGAATTTTTATGGCTAATAAAATCGCCGTAAAATGAAAAGATGGATCTTTTAAAATACAATAGTATGCAAAGTGCTATATAAAATAACTAAATAAATCTTTCAGAACTTGCGGCGGAATAGGTCAAATTATAACATATAGATAAAATAAACAAATCCCATCTATATACAACATAAGTCACACATAGTCTTATATACATACACACAATGTCATGTTATATATACAATATATACAAACAACGGACAACATATGTAAACAACTCCATAGTCTCCTTCTTCAAACACCACACCATTACGATTACTTCAATCACCTATAGAGTACGAGGTAGGCGGTCACACACATGTGTAGTGAGTAAAAATATGACCAAGTATATATCGATACATGATTTCATAAACATAATATGAACACCTTACTTACCTCAACCTTTCTCACTTACATTCACAAAGTTACTCCATCATAATAAACATCATATGGTGACCACTATTATATATTAACAATTAACGTATACTAGAGTTAGTTAAACGTAGATCAGTTTGTCTACACATAATAGTTAAAATAGAGTAGAGTTAGTTAAACACAGACCAAGCCAATGGTAAGGAGAGAGTAAGTTTATCAGAGACTAACCCAACGATACATATATAAGAGTTGGGTAAATAGAGACTAACCTCAGGATATAGTTAAACGTAGACTATTCCCATAAATGCAAACAAGAGTATGAGCTATATAAATGTAGCCTAACCTGAGTATACGTAAAGGATATGTAAACACAGCCTGACTTTATTACACACGATTTAACCACTCATCAAAATACACAATCAACAGAGTACATATTTACACTTTAAACACTCCCAAACATCACAAAAAAAAACCCAATACATTATTTAATAACTTTTTCGTATAGGTCTGGCTGGATTAAAATTGCTCCAGCTCTGGTCCAGGTTCAACTTGGCCAATAAAAAGGTGCATCGGTCTACTTGCACCCGTTCATCGGTGGTCGTGCCGATGTTAGGTTTCATAATTCTATACTTAATCATTTTCTTCCAAATTCATCTTAACTTAATTGTTTACTATTTAGTGCTTTCATACCTCTCGTAGACATCATATTCCACTATCTTAACCCTTCATGTATCACATATCATTATCGTATTCATAATTACTCCTTAATTCCTATAATCAAATCATCATAAACAGTTTCCATTTAAATCACAATCCAAATCAAACCTCACTCATATTCTATTATTATTAAAATCATCAATCTCTGTAATCATTTCAGTGGCAAATTCCTAATCTAAATTACACGAATCAACTATTTAATTAACCTAAATAGTAATCGTACAACATATACTACTTTTGTGCAGAAATATATCTTCAGTAATGATTCCCCTCATCGAATTTTGTTGCCAAGCCCTAGAAATCCTATATTAGTCTTTAATTCCTCTACTGCCTAGAAATGTGGTCCATCCAAGATCCTTGAATCCACAAACGAGTGGTATCTTTGCATAGCCCTCATCGTGCTCTTCAATTTGACATATAAATTTATAAGTTTTGTTTGGATTTGAGAGAGGAATGGTGAATTAGAGGGATTGAGGAAGAAGGAGAAGTAAGAACGAAAAATTTATGTGAAATAACAAACCTAAAATTCAAACTTCTCAGCACTTGTTTTAACTTCTCAAACCGTCGCTTCAGCCTAACGGGCTTAGGCCCGCTTAAAAAATTCAAAACTCTCATTTAAAAACCCATGTAACACCTTCATACAGACTCTGATCTGGACAAACCAATATATCATTCTGACCAAAGAAATGAGCTCTATGAAATGGTAGAAGTCCCATCGCCTAATTCTAATGTTTGTAAAAATACCATTTTGCCCCAGCTATTAAAATATACATCTAATTCTACGGGGTATTACATTAACACTACAAAGCTTCTTACTTACGTCATTATACTTAAGGTTCTAGTTTTACTTTCAGTTCGACTTCCCTATTTCTAGCATAGTCTCCTGATACATGTTGAGAACCGCCTTTTGCACATCTAACATTAACTTTACACATGTCGAATTCTGATTCATTCAACTTAGTTCTTTATTGCTGTTTTAATGTACTTTGCTGACATGCTTGGAATATTTTATGGATCTATTCACTTGACCCATAATAAAATATTTGTTTAATTTAATCACCTCTCGGCCCCTTTATTAACCATTTGACAACCAGATTTATTCCCTTGGCCAAGCACAATTTCTCTTGAAAATTACTTGAATTATTTCTATAAAATCATAGAAAAATGTTTATATGTATTTTCTTTTACAAAATTTCTCACACTCTCTATTTATAAATCATTCTTCCATATTATATGACACTCAATTAATTTATAAAAATTTATTTACCTATAGGAAAATTTCATAAATCAAAACCCTTCTCTAATAATATATTCTTAACATTATATTAAAATTTCGAGCTAAATATAATTGGTATTAGAAACATATATTATTGATTTGACCATGAACAATCTAGGAAAGAAAATGGAATTAGAGAATATATTGCTCATCTAGATTTCTTAGTTAACGAAGTCTCCAATTCCCTTGGCTTTAAATCTTCCTTTTCTTCTTCTATTCCCTAGCCCACAATCGCCATTAAATAGAAAAAGCTTCTATTTTTAGTTTGAGTGAGAATGAGTTGTATAGGGCTAATGAAACGAATTGCATTATTTACCCCTATGAGTCAACAGCCCACTCTTCCCATCCTTATTAAGTATATTCAAATTAAGCTTTATTAAACTCTTCTTTTGATAAGTAAAGGTACTCCTAAGTACTTATATGATTTAAATTCATAATTAAATTAATTTATACCTTCATTCATATAACTGTTCCTTTAATTAATTAATACTTAATTTATAGGGTGTTACAGGCTTCCCCTTATAGAAGTTTTGTAGCGACCCACTATTTTG
This sequence comes from Allium fistulosum, assembly GCA_030737815.1. Taxonomy (NCBI): domain Eukaryota; kingdom Viridiplantae; phylum Streptophyta; class Magnoliopsida; order Asparagales; family Amaryllidaceae; genus Allium; species Allium fistulosum. Next base: position 633,793,827 of record CM060907.1, on the reverse strand, counting down.
GACCATTCAAATCGACAATAAATCCACACATGTCGGACTTGAATAATTCAAAACAATAGATTGTAAATAAATTTGGCAAAACTCAGAATATACAGTAAATAAATCACAGATTCACAAACACAGAGTAATATAACAATGCAGCAGAAACAAAGAAATAGTAGTTCATGAAGCTACTATATATATAGTAACAGAGTTCAACAAGATACAATAGAAATCATGAATACAAAGATGTCTCAATACAATAGTCAAATACAAGATCTGAATACATCACTGGAATCAACTGGATAACCAAAAGTGAAATAGATAGCTGGATCTCCAAGAAAGCTCAAACTCCAAGGTGAGTCTCAAATGTTGTATCACTCAGTCTGACCCGAGCGTAAAGCAAAACACAAAACACTCGAGTCAGGACATACATACTTATACAATGTAAACCAACTCAAGTGAACTGTAATATAAAGGTACAAGTACTTAAAGAATGCTTGGGATCGCCCATTCTTTAAGGATCCGTTAAACTATCTACTATGTTGTAATATTTCGCTAATATAATAATGTCTACAGTAAAATAAACTTACTTTTAAATAGCGTTAAGGAGTGACCCAATATTCCCCTTAACACATAATAGTCCCAGTATTCTATCTAGTATTAGCATACCCCCAGGTCGGGAGCTACCCTCAATACTCCACAGGCTACAGCACAAAACCCAACTCGTAGTAAAGCTCGATATGGTAGGTGACACGGCACAACAAGGCAATGCCAGGGTAGATATACCAATTACGCATCTGGGCTGGAGGAAATTCATAGAAGCCACTACCGCCCACCTCGGAACACACACCCAAATCAAAAATCGAAGGGTGGCCACCAAATCAATCACAAAGTAATAGAAATGTATCGAAGAATAGCGTCCGATCAGAGGTGCTACCTCATTGGCTCGAGAATCGCTCCTGTTTTAGCCACCTTATGCCAACTCATGGGAGTCGGGTTCACGTTCATACCTCAATAGGATCGTCGCCACCATCCTACTTCATTCTGGAATCTCCACTGTGTACACGGTTGTCAAAGTGGTTTTTAGTATCGACAAAGAGTATGCCCATATCCGATCCCGGTCTCTTTGCCAACAAATCGTTATTATAACCTATGGATATTTATTCAAAAATCATTTATACTTTAAAATCCAAAATATCATATCCATTTCAAAATTAAATACTATATTATTTCATTTCAAAAGCCAAATCAATATATCATTTAAATAAAACCCAAATTTCCAAATCACTGAATACTTCCTTATATTCATTAAACTTGAAATATTTCTTTAAATCATCTTAAACCAAAACACTTTATAAAGTCACATTCTTAAATCTTCAATTTCAATAAGTTCTAAGTTAATATATTTTAAGACAATTCTTAATAAAATACAATTTCACACAATTTCATTTTCCAAAACCATAATAGTTTTCAAAGCTATAACAACTCTGAAACCCAACACTTTGAAACCATAACATTTTTAAATCATAAAATTTAGAAATGTTATTCTTTGAAAATCATAATACTTAGAAAATCATAACACCTTTAAAATAATATTCATTTAAACCATTTAAATTCAACGTCAAATAATATTCATTTCAAAGTTGTAGCATTTCTAAGTTCATTCATTCAATTATAAAATTTCCAAAACATTGTATTTTCAGCTAACAATAGCACTTATAAAGTGCTACAGTAGATATATTAGTAATATTTCAAAACATTGTCAAATTAAGAAACAGCAGCACTTATAAAGTGCTACGGTAGGTATTAGAATTTCAAAACAGTTCAGTTTAAGAAACAGCAGCACTTACCAAGTGCTACAGTAGAAATTTAGTTATTATTTCAAAACAGTTTACTTTCAGTAGCAACAGCACTTACAGAGTGCTGCGGTAGCTCTTTGTTATTTCAGAACTTAGTCTATTTCCAGAAATGACAGCACTTAACAAATGTTGTCTTAAGACCACAGCATTTCTGAAGTGCTACCAATATTAATTCCAGCTTTATTATAAAATTTTCAGAAACAATAAAACTTAAAATTTGGCCATTTTAACTTATAAAAATCATATTTTTCGCTTCAAAAATATTCATTCGGATATCTTAACTTATGATTCAATAAAATAAACACTTAATAAGTAAATATTCAATTTAACAATAATTCATTCATTAAGTCAAAAGTAAATTATTTTCTCAACAATTAACTTAACAATTAACTTAATACTTTATTTTAAAATACCCATTCCCCAAATAAAATTTTAATTTCCCTTTATTTACTTAACTTAAAAGTTTTCATTTAAAACCAAATTTCCAAATTCCAAGTTAAGTCATAATTAAAGTTACATTCTTCCATTTAAAATCATAACTATTTATTTTACAAAACATAACATTTCACAAAAGAATATTTTATCATAGTTAATATAACAATCAATCTTTTTCTTTTAGATCTATTCATTTAGACATCAAATAACTATGATTTTCTAGTCAAATAAATTTTATTACAAATGTCCAATTAAAACTGTATTCCATTTAATCAGTTCAAAATACATTATTTATTACACAAAACATGTCCATTTCATAAAGTAAAATTCATAACAATTACTAGGTTAGATTTAAAACTTCCATATTAAGTCAAATTCAATTATTAAGTTATTTAACATCAATAAATGTTTTTAAATTCTATTTAAAACCAACACATCTTTAAAATTTCCATTAAAGCCACTTATTGACTTATAAATCTTAACTTATAGAAAACCAACATCTTCTTATATTTAAGTCATTTAAATCAAATCTTTAGCTCAAATTTCATATATTTAAACATTCAAAATACTTAATAATTTTTAGGAAAATATTATTTAAAAATATAACCATGGGCCTGTATAATATTTTATAACCAAGGTTAAGTGATACAGATATGTATCATTTCAATCCATAATTTAAAAAGAAAAATCCGAGTTCTATCATTTAAAACCCGCAATCCCAAGTCAAATAAAATAAAATAAAATAAAAATCACTCGAGCCTATCATTTCAGCCCATAATGATTTTTCCTTATTCTAATATCCGTTCGGGTATGTATCATTTCAACCCATAGTGATAGGAAACTTGCAGTGTGAGATACAGTAATTAAAATGAACAATATAACATATAATGACATATCAGGTAATGTAACAGGTATATAAACAGCATTTAACATCATATAATATATCACAGGCATGTATGAATAGCATATCAATTTATACAGATTCACTTGTCATCATTTCACAGTAATATAAGTACATATGTCTAGAGTGATAAAACTCACCTTTTAAAGCTGAAGATAGCAATTCAAGATATATAACTGAAACTCCGAAAAGCACGACAAAGCACGAATAAAATTTTTGTAGATGGAGAGCCCAGATCCAAACTTGTAAACAACATAATATCATAAATATAAGATTATGATTCAACACAAGAAATTTTAAACCAAAACAATACAAAGATATGAAGGAAAAATGACATAACCTTTGGTAGAACAAGACAAGTGGCTCGGCCATGTCAAAATGATGTAGACCACATCACACATAGCTCGGCCATGGTAGTTTTGATGCAAGTTAGGCTTAGCCAAAGGCCATGTGTACATGGCTATGGCTTGGAATTTGAAGAGAAGTGGCAAGGCAAAGGTCAAGTGGAGACGAAAGCATGGATCAAGAGGAGTTTTTGCAATTTTGGTAATGGAGTTTGCTCTATGGTTCACAGCCTTGGTTTGGTGGTGGTGATGGGGTGATGGAGGTGATCATGGAGGAGGTGGAGAGGAGATGAGGCCGGAAATATGGTGGAGAGGCCGAGCATAGGAGGAAGAAAAACAAAAGAAAATAAAAGAAAAAGGAGAAAGAAAAAGAAGAGAAGCCATGGATCTAGAACACTATATTTTTTCTCAGTAGATGAAGTGAGAAGTGATGAGATGAGAAATGTTTTGTACGTGAATTACAACTTAGTGGCGACTAGGGTTACAACAAAATGAACGGCTAAAGATGTGTAGTGAATGGCTAAGGCAAATAATAAAGAGGCTAGGCAATAAAGTCAAGAGTTTGAATGGTTTGGAAAATAAAAAGGCAACACTGTAAAACAAATAACTTGATGAATTTAATTAATTTTTTCCCTTGTTTGCATGCAATGAAAAGAGGAGTTTGAGGAATGTTTTGTGCGTGATTGATGAGAGGAATTCACGGCTAAGGAAAGATGAGAAGGCAAGAAAAGAAAAGGCAACAATTAAAGGAGAAAGATCTTGTATATATTCTATTCTTAAATTTGTATAAAATGTTACATTTCTAAATGTGAAATCTTGTCAATTGTACACATCAATTAAGATTTAAAACCAATTAATTAATTACCTTAGTTCCATTCCTTTTTCCAATTTATTACTTTATAAATAAATTTACGTTTCTATTTATTTTATACATTCACACCTCCTGTTACTGCATAAATTCTCATTAATGACATTAAAGATTTTCTAATTATTTTATAGACTAAATAGGCAACTTATAATAGTTGTTATCACTAACCTTTACTTTACACCTAAGTTTATCATATATTCAACAAATTATCATAATTATTTACCTAATATTGAATTCATTCAATTACTATCAATTATACAAATTTATATATTTATACACCACTTACCCTTATTTACTTATATTTAAATTTATACTCAAATATAACTGTTATAACTAAATTAATAGGACAATTAAATAGTAACTCACACCCGTTACTATTACTTTAATCTACATTAATGAATCCATTATTATTTACAAACCAAATGCTACAATTACTCAATTAACACTGATTTACTTCAATTTCTATTTATCACACTTTTGAATTCATTGTTCACAACATATGTTACCATTCTTATATAACTAATCTTTATTCAATGGTCATTTATTTCATACTAAATCATTTATAAATTTTAATGTTTGCATTTGTTTTCTTACATAAATTTATAGCCAAGTATAACAATTTACATTACTTCAATAAATTGTAATTTCATTTCAATTGTTAATAATAAGTTTTTAAATACATTGTTACATTTCATTTTGGCATTCATTTCTTTATTAAATTACAAAATTTTTATTTTCTTCCAAATTTATTTACCAAAATCTTATTAAATTGACAACTTTAATTATTGCAAATTTATGGGTCGTTACAAGTTTCCTCCACAAAATTCATATAAAACAGAATAATGATTCTCCATCTTTCTCATTTCCATACTTACATAAACGCATAAGTTCCCTACCTATATATCCCAACAAAAGGTACTAGTGCATTCCACCCGCACATAACAATATTACCCATAATATCACATATATACATAGTTATGGAAAAACATGGCAGACATATATGCTAATCTAAACAAACAAATCGAGAAAATTCCTATTGACCTTATCTTCTGTTTCCCAAGAACAATCATCCTGGTCATCACTCCACTAGACCCGTACAAGTTTCCCCCTCTTATTCTGAAGCCCCTTCACATCTTGGTCCGAAATCCGAATAGGCCTCCTCACATAGGTCATATTTGGCTCAACAACCAATTCTTCAATTACTCTCGGAATAACAACATCCTTAGGCTCTTAGACACATTTCTTTAGATATGATATGTGAAACATATTACGGACTTCGACAAAAGTATCCATTGATTCAATGCTATAACTAATTTGTCGATTCTCTCTAGTATCAAAAATGGGACAACATATCTTAGTGCCAACTTTCTGGCCTTTCCAAACCTCATAGTGCCTCTCATGGTGGAACTTTAACAAACATATGATCTGCTACATTAAATTCCAAGTATTTTCGCCTCCAATCGCCATAACTCTTCTTCCTCGATTGTGCAACTTTCATCCTTTGCCAAATCAATTCGACTTTTTCTAAAACTTCTCTTCCATGATCCAACCTTAGAACAAGCCTATCTCCTATCTCACACCAACTTAATGGTGAATTACAAGCTCTTCCATATTATGCCTCAAAAGGTGTTATTCCAATACTGGATGTGAAAATAATGCTGTATGAAAATTCCACTAAGTGTATATGATCTTCCTAATATCCACCAAAGTCTAGTACACATGCTTCGGGCAAATCTTCTAGTACTTGGTTGACCCAAGCGGTTTGGTCGTCTGTCTATGGTTGATAAGAAGTACTCTTACACATTTACAAATCTAAAACACTCTGTGGACTCAGCCAAAACTCACTAGCAAACAAAGGGGCAAATTCTCTAATTATAATACTCAAAATTTCATGAATTCTCACTATAGTCTTAAAATATATCTCAGCTAATTTAGTCACCATCCTTGTAGACTTTACTGGAATGTAATGTGTAGGCTTTGTCAATTTGTAGACCATGACCCATATACCTTCATTCTCTGCGCAAGTTCTTTGCACAGCATCAACGAAGTATATTGAAATCGAATCCCATTTCCACATTGGAATTTCCAATGGCTGCAAAAGTCTATTGGCTTCTGATGTTCTATCTTAATCTATTGGCATATGAAACATCTCTTCACACATTTGTCGGCATCTCTATTCAATCCTTCCCGGTAGAAGCTTGACTTCATGTCTTGGTACATTTTAGTGCCCCAGATTAATATCAAACTTTGATTGATGACATTCATCCAAAATCGAGTTTTGAAGGTCTCTATAGATTGGAACATACAATACAAGAAATTATGCATTTAGTTGCACTTATTAGCAGCGTTTATAATTAAGTGAAACTATTAGTATATAAGTGGCCGCTCCAAAAATTTTCCGCCTCCCATGAATTAAAACATTGTTAGTTTCTAAGTTTTCACGTTTTCTCCCATTTTTCATTTTTCCTCTTTCATTAGAAAATTTTCACCAAGTCCTAAATTATCGTCTCTTCATCATCGCTTCATTTTCCCATCATCATCACGCTGCTCCTCTCCTCTCCACATAATCAATCGATTCCTCTTTCTATCTACTGCCATTTGATTGAGATTCTACACAATCTTAAATCAGTATGGATTTTATACTTTATTTTATGATTATATATTGGTTTATATGGTTTAATATTGATTTTATAAATCGAATTACAAAAACCCTAATTTGATTGAGATTCACGATTCTGCCATCCATCCCTCCTGTTGTTAAAAAATTGTCGTTCCATGGTAGTACACTTACATGGGATCGGTGTGCTCCTTTTAGTGTTTGCAGAAGGTGGCTGTTGGCAGCTTCCCACATCTAAATGTCCGATTTGTTTTAACCGAGCTCATGTCTTAGCGAATCTTTTAATTTTTTTAAATTCTTTGATTATATATGTGTTAATGCAAACTATATTAAGATAATCGCTACTTTGTTTACTCGGAATTGGAATTTCATTTAGATCCAAATGATATGTATCAATCTTGATGCATTAATTTTGATTTTAAAGTATACAGTCCATTGATGCAATTTTATTATTACTGGTGCAGTAGAGTTAAAGATGAAATGAATCAAAGGTTGGTATATTTTTTGATGGATAGATTAATGAATGTATATGTTTTAGATGAATGACTTATTTTCTCTCTTTAGGAATGTGTTAGCTACATCATAATGCATATAAGATGTTTGATAAATGGAGATAAGTTTGAAATATTTGACTATTGAATAAGGTTCCTCACCTTAGGATTCGTGAACAAATTAAATCGTCTATGAGATGTTTATATCATCGTTTTAGTACATGAATTAGTAAGTCAATGATAGTAACCAATTAAATTCAAAATTGTGGATTTTTAAAAGACAATTGTTGGAACTTAGAATCTTTCATTTTCATTTGAATGGCATGAACATAAAGATTAATGATTCGTCTCATTTCACATTTCCTTTGATAGAATTTTCACAAGATCAAACGTGATAAAAGCAGAGGGAAGTTGAAGATTGTCATGAAAAATTTAATACAGTTGCAAAATCGGGTACATGAATTTTATCAACCTTTGTTACATGTTTCTTTCATCACCTTAGGACAAATTGAGCATATACGTAAGTTCCCATTATGGCAACGAGCAAGTATCACTTACAGTTAGTTCACACATCTAATTATATGATCCTCCACATTTTATGATAATCTATAATCTTGTATTCACAATTAAGAAGCCTGAATTTTTTATATGTTGTTTTCTACTCTTTTTTTCTTTTAGAAATATTGATTACCATGTACGCACTAGATTCAAATTTTAAATCTTTAACAACAATTCAAGATAGGCATTTACCACTAGATTTGTGGTGTTTGACAACTAATTCTTGTTTATATCATGAATTTTGATAGATGAAAACAATGTAATATAAATTTTAGATTATTTGGTGTAAGGTTGGAATCACAACAACTTTATAAAACATACACTTTAAGATTACCAGATATACGTTAGTAGTAAAAATATGCTCTGAGGATTAATTTACTAGCTCATTCAACTTATAAATTTGTGAATATTATGATTTTTAAGTACATATTTTAAATTTTTTCAAACACCTAAACATCTTAAGACTTGGCATATAGAGTTTTCACAAACACGAAAATGAGAATAAAGTACTCAGTGTGAATAAGCAAAATTATGAGCTTTTGAGAGATACCGTCAAGACCATAATTAGTCAATTTTTGTTATTGATAGTGAAAGCCACATAATAATAACAACCAATGCATAATATATTGAACGGGTTTTATTTTTTTACACTACAACAAATGATTAGCAATGAACAAACTTAAACTAATTTTAAATGAAAAAAACCTAATCCAAATTAACTAACCTTTTCTATAGATGCATTTGTAGAAGCTTCCGATGAAGGAGTAGAAACCTTGCTTTCGGTGGCATATCGGAAAGAAATGCCAACATATTTGTAATGCTTACAGATCTAGCCCCTCTAAAACTGAAGGATTTCATCCTTTTACCAAATGAAAAAATATATATGACTTGGAAAGAACCAGATAAACCAAACCCTGCACTAGTATGAACATGGCACACGCCATTTCAAAATAACCACCTTCTATAGAAAAGAAGCTTTCAACATACATCATATTTATATTTATTCAAAAGTAGTGTTATATGTGAATATGTCATTTGTTCTTGTTGCCTATATATATGTTAAGTTTTGATATAGTTAAATATAGTTTGAAACAGTTGGTTCATTAGGTACTGCAACATCTTATAATTACGCATGGTGACTAACTACACTTTTTCGTTTTGATTTTTGAGTATGCAATGTCATGCTTTTCAATATTAGCAAGTGGTTCCGATTACAATGTATTGAATTTTACATGATTATTTAAATTTTGTTTGCAACTTTTTGGAAGAGTATAAATGACAAAGCAAGCGGTTTCCCATATAGAACGCCCACATGTTTTATATTTTCATAGCTGTACTCTTAATATTTAAAACTTGTCCTTTCTTAATGTAGGTCCGAAATCAAGATGTGATATTTGTATTAGCAGGTGTTAGCAGAGAAGGGAGGGATGTTGCCTGGACATGGTTAAAAGCATGTTATATTTGTATTAAGCCTGATATAACTGAAAGGTAACACCGTACATGATAGGCTTCTTAGTTACTATTTTCATTGTATTCATTCTCTTCAGTAAGAGAAATTTGCATGCATTTCTCTAAAAAAGTCACAACCTTTCTACTTTTTGTTGTAACTCATTAGCATGCATTCGTTAACTTATTTAATTGGTTGCAGCTCTCCATATAATTGTTTACCAAATCTTGAGCCTGAGGAACATTTACTAATTTTTCATATAATGAGTTATTCTTCTCTATGAAAATGTCACATTGATCTTTGAAATTAGAATTCATTTTATTCCATGCTTTTAAGATCCGTTTACCAATTTCAGTTTCTTAAGCAACTTATACAGATCATTCCCATCAAATTATAACTTGAGAATTCAAAATAATGTCATCATAACCTTCTTGTTGAAACCAAGTTATTATATTTAAAATGCATTTTCTTTTGAGTGTGGTAGGATGGCATAAGGGATAAGTGAAGTAGACAATGCCATTGGTCACCTTGATGAATGATTTAATGCATATGATTTATAGTGAGTAAATCTGTCCAGAAAAATGGATTTTGTTAATTCCACTGTGAACTGACATATTCTTCCCTCTTTCCTTATAAAAAACTCACCACATACCTAAGCTTCTATGAGTGCAGATTGTTGAAAGCACCTGGAGAAGTCGTCACCTAACTTAAAATTAACTTCATCCCTATCGATTCTGTAAAAAATGTGGATTATGCCATTGAAATCACCAACAACTATCCAGGGAAAGGTTATTTGTTTAAATTTGAACTGTAAATGCTCCCATAATTTTCTCATTACTTTTCAAAAGATAAGAATCTTACTGATCATCTATTCCAAATAGAGCACCAGTCTACAAGTTGGTGACACACATGACTATTACTCTTCCTTTTGATGACTGTATTTTTTTTTGGAAATAATACTTTATATACAACATGTCACTGGGGCAACATATCACATGTCAATAAACGTTCGAATCACGCTACGCAAGTTTCGAACTTGTGTCCTCTCGCACCAAAGCCGAATAACTTAACCACTAGGAACTGTAAGTTATTATTAATATGAAATATACCCAAATAATTTCTGTATTTATGAAATATCCCTTAGACTTCTCCAATCACTTAATTTGTCAAGAATACCACTTCTTAATTTGCAGGTTAACGAGTGATCGGGAACTGTCTGGTGGTATGTTCATGATGCCTTATTAATACTCATTGTTCTTATTTGTTATATTGCAGGCAAATATTCTTTGTCTTCGGTAGATCTAGGCAGTTCACTTATATATGTACGGCTAAAAAAAGCGGCCGTCGCTAGCCGTCGCTATACGCAATATACAGATCCAAGCTGAGAGCAGCAGATTCACTTCACTTGCTCCCCCAACACCTTCCTCCTTCCCCCAATCCGTCGCCCCCCGTCACCGTAGCCGCCGCCCCAGCCTTCAACGCCTCCAAATCACCCAAATTTGTGTCGGTATGCTCCTAATCTCTTGTTTGAATGTAAATTTGATGTTTTTAGGTTTAGTTTAAACCCTAATTCAATTATGATTTGTTGTAAAATTGAGATTTGTTGTTAAATTGGGTATTAGTAGTGTTGTTAAATTAGTAGTGTGGTTAAATTGAGTATTAGTAGTGTTGTATGTTGATTTGGTAGATTAATTAGTTTATTATCATGAACTTGAATTAAGTATTACATTAATTAGTTTATCATGATCAAGTTGAATAAATGGTTGATGTAGATAATTAGTGTTGGCGATTAACATGGTTAGTTGTTTTAGGTGAAAAAATAGTGTACATTAATGATTAACTTGGTTATTGATAAATTTACATGAAAGTATTTCATAGTTTATGAAATTGATAAATTACAAATTTAAGTTGTTAAGTGAATTTAAATTGACAAATTTTTGTTTAATAATTAGATTTTTATTGTTTTCTAATTATCTTCATTGATAATTCTTCTATTTATCTTGTTGATTTAGTGACGGCTAGCGACGGCCATTTTAATAATTTTAGCGATGGCTAGCGACGGCCAAAATGCAAAAGGTTGTATATATTGTACAAAAATAAAGTTTATACAAAAAATTAAAAAATGAATACGAGAACATTAAAAATTCTGCAAATATATAATTTTAAAAAAAAAAATTAGGAAATGACTTTAAAAACAACTGATATTGTACTAAAATCGATTTTGTAAAGAAATTAAGAAATGAATATAACAACAACAAATATTCCGCTAAAATCTATGTCGTAAAAAAATAAAGAAATGAATATTTAACTAAAATTGTTAATTGAACGTTGAACTAAAATTTAAATATACAAATTTATTAAATAAAATTTAAATAGTTGAAACATTGTCAAAATTTGAAAAGAACAACAATATTTGATAAAATTTAAAGAAATTTTTTTATCTCTTAGATTGGCTTTGGCCCCGTCTGGCAAGTGTTGTATATGATCGTTATATGGATGTTCGTTTTGGTAACGGAACGGACATTTATATTCATCTGATACAATATTTGTCGGATTTGTCCCTGTATTGGACAAGTTACAAACACAATAAAGTAATTTTTTATAATTGTTCTGTGAAAGTGATTGAAACATGCTAAGTGAATTTCTATTATTGTTCTGTGATGATAATTTATTTAATTTTTATCCATGTTTTGTACTAGTAAATTTTTATAATTGTTTCTGTGAAAGTGATTGAAACATGCTATGTAGTAGTGAATTTCTATAATTGTTCTGTGATGATATTGTTTTTCTATAGTAGATATGTCTGGCAGGAGACGAAGTATGACAGGCACGCCATCCCCATCTCCCGGTGCAGGTGGTAGTGGCACTGCACCGGACTTATGTTCGATGGCAGAAGTTGTTCCGAAAAGTGCCGGGTAAGTATCAATTTTATTTAAAGTGTAAGTTTTAAAATCCACTAAACATGTATATCATAACTTTTGCAGGGGCTTCTAGGTGGAGCCATCAGATTATATTCTACAGGTTTCGAGGAAGGCTTTTCAGAGCCGGATGGATGGTTGTTGGCCTCACTGGGACGACATCCCCCCTCATGTCAAGAATGCAATACAGGCCGATTTACTTGTAAGTAGTAGTTTGAATTTCAATTGTAAATTAATATAATCTATATAACTTAAAATAATTTCAATTTACTGGCTGCAGTCCGCGTTGACCCTGACGACATGGACGTTTTCTTAAATCACTGGAATAAAAGAATGAGGAAAAGTTACAGGGATACATTGTCGAAGGCTAAGAATTCAGGCAAAAAGCTGAACTGGATGGGTGACGGTGTATGGACTGATCTTCTTCGGCTATGGGACACTCCGGCAGCAAAAGTAAGTAATATATGTTTGCTTTGTTATTTAAATCTAATATAAATCTCGCAAGATATATACGTGATAATTTATCTTAATTTGTAGGAATTATCTGCGCGGAACCGGGCTAACAGGAATAAAAATCCTGCATTGCACCATGGTGGCTCCAAATCCTTCCAGGAGCATAAGAGAGAGCTGGTAATTAAATTTATAAACTATGTTTACATTTTATAAAAATATTTTATATTCAGATTAGCAATAATAAATATATATTTTCAGGCTGCGAGATACAACCGCGAGCCCACTGTGACCAAGTTGTTCATGGTGACGCATGCCGTGGAGAGGACTGATGAAGAAGGCAATGTTTCGTATGAGTGGACGGATGACAAATCCCAATCCGTAATGGTAAACTTATTTATTGTTAATAACAATATTTTGTCTTATTTTATTTTGAAAAACTTGAAATTCGGTTTTTATCGTGTAAAACAATTGTTTGTAATCGCAGGAGAGGTACGAAGCTGAGCGGGCTCAGGTAGCACAGTCCACTGGTCGGGAAGAGCTTACGCTAGAGGAGGCGAACAATATTTGGGATGCTATTATTGACCCGCCTTCACGGACCAATGTGCGGTATAGCTATGGAAATTTGGAGGTAATTTTGACAAGTACTAATATATAAATTTACACATGCATATGAATAGTTAAATAATTTTAATATATAAATAATTATGAACTATTTTATAGGCAATGAGATCGCAGAGTGCATACAGGAGGTCCCAGCAAGAAGAGGAGATTGCTCAGTTAAAGAAAACAGTGGATGAAATAAATGATTGGAGGAAGAGTTTTTTCGAGCAACAGCTGGATGAGCGGATTGCAGGTTATTTGCAACAGCATGAGAGGATTCCTGGAGAGGATGGCAGCGATGGCGAGGAATAGGTATGTTTGTTTGCTCATTCCTTAGTTTGGTATATACACATTTTGGTTGGTTTGGTGTATATATATTTTGGGATATTATGTACATATTTTGATGGTTTGTAGTTGTGGTTGGAAAACTATGTACACATTTTGGTTGGGAAACTATGTACATATTTTGATGACTTGTATTGGTTGACATGATATGTATTGTTGTTGGGATTGTATATGTTTTTGTTTGGTTTTGTTGGATTTTATATTGTTTGAATGTATAGTGATGTTATATGATGATATATGATGGCCATAGTTGATGAATATAGTGTATATTGGCTGTGATGATGGTATTTGATGGTTGTTGTTTGAAGTGTGTATGGGCTGTGCAAATGCACAAACTTTGCTTCAGATTAGCGACGGTTGGCGACGGCCTGTATGTTGCAGATTAGCGACGGCTAAAGTGCAAAAATTTTGTGTCGCGTAGCGACGGCTAGTGACGCCATTTAGTCGTTGGAAAATTTCCACGTGGCACGTTTACACTCGTGAGCCGTCGCTATTTTGGTGACGGAGCCGTCGCTAAAGCCATCGCGATACTATTGGGCGACGAGGTAAATAGCGACGGCTGGCGACGGCTTGCGACAGCCGGCGACGGCTAAAAGCCGTCGCTATCTGCTGCCGTCCTTGTAGTGCAAGTACATGTACGGAGAAGAGTGTTTGTCAGGTAATTAATAATGAATTGTTTACTTTAGGTTTTTTGTTCTTATATGTTTGTTATTGAGGATGTCAGGTCATATCCATGTATAGATCATAGAGATATAAAGTTCTAAAACATTTTTTTGGATGATGAATATGAAGCTAAGGTTATTACTATATAGAACACGATATCTTTGTGCTCATAAATCATTCCTTTCTTATATCATCGCTTTCATAATAATTCATATTGATATAGGTCTGACAAAGTTTTGAAAATCGTAAACTGTTCAGCTTGTTATCCGCAGATGGGCTTTTAATTATGGATACTTGTGGACAACAAAATTACTGCACTGTAAAGATAACAAATTTAAACTGTATATAGGAGTAGGTAAATGAAGCAACCTTGTGGAAGGAAGCTTGCAAAAGAAGGAACAGAATAAGAACTTCAATGTTGCAACTAATTTAGCATAGGTGTATAGTTGACTTGAATCAATAGATATAGCATACCAAGTTGTTACGCCAAGGTCATTACATGAAAAAGAGGCTCAGAGTTTAACGGCGTTGAAAATTATGCAAATGCACCACTGAAAATTATTGAGCATGTAGTTAAATTACTAGTGATAACACGAGCAGGTTTCAGGGCTGTTGTAGGGGGGAAAGTATAAAGCACACATGAAAAGCTGCTGGTGTGAGTCTGGCTTGAGTGTTGATGCATGAGAATTACTATATGACAGAGGAGAGTGA
Organism: Allium fistulosum; assembly: GCA_030737815.1. NCBI lineage: Eukaryota > Viridiplantae > Streptophyta > Magnoliopsida > Asparagales > Amaryllidaceae > Allium > Allium fistulosum. The sequence continues at coordinate 633,778,635 of CM060907.1, read as the reverse complement.
GCAGGCAGAGTATGACAGAGAGGAGCGAGCATGAAAATGGAAAGATATATTTACCCGTGCTCTCTAGCTAGATCTTAGCGGTTATTGTTTATTTCTTATGATTACAGTTATATATATAATATATGCACGTACACTACAATTCTTTTTTAGAATTTAAAGATTAAAGGAGATGTAATTACTACAGACAACAATATATCTTGAAAGTTTACATTATTATTTTGTTAATTGTATTTGTTTCATTTAATTCTCATATTATTGGTATAACTTTAATAAAAAAACCACTTTGATTTTATTGTGAAAGAATACACCTATTACTTTTCATTTTTCACAACAGAAATAAACTCTGTTGTGACAAATAATTGCTCCTTCATACCCACAACCAGCATTAAGTGTATGAACAAATAAAGGGATGAAATAACTAATTTTGATTACTGTGGTTCTGCAGCAATTAAGCAAACTAATATAGAGTCAATTATTGTTTAGTGACTTTCATTCTGAGATGATTGTTGCGTAGTTAATTAAAATATTTCTAAATATTCAATCTACTTCATTTTGAGATTATTAGCTTTTCCCACATTGCTATTTCTAATTTGTAGAGGGTAACTCATCTAGCATAGTAATAGTTTATCTTGGAGGAGCAGACAAAATTTAGTTTATAATAATAATAAAAATTAACTAAGTTTATAATAATAATAAAAATTAACTAAGTCCACCAAGTTTTATAATTAATAACAATGATAACAGAAACTAAGTTTATAAAAATCAACTAAGTTAACTAAGTTTTATAAAAGTTAAATAAGTTTATAATAATAATAATAATAAAATAACTAAGTTTGCAATAATAATAATAAATTAACTAAGTTTATGAAAAATTTATAATTTTGAGACGATTTATAAAAATTAACAAAGATAATAGAGTGTAAGTTTGAGATAATTTATAAGTTTAAGTTAATTAAAATATAAGTTATGACATTTTAAGTTTTAGCAATTGAGATAATTTATAAGTTTAAAGATAATAATTAACAACAATATTTTTAATAAATTAACTAACTTTTATAAAATTAAATACGTTTATAAAAATTAACAAGTTTATAAGAATAATAATAATAAACTAAGTTTGATAAAAAAAATTAACTAAGTTTATAATAATAATAAATTATAGTTTGATAAAAATTAACTTAGTTTATAATAATAATAAATTAACTAAGTCAACTAAGTTTTATAACTAATCTTTACTACTAATAATGAGAATTCGATAAACTAATGTGAAGACTCGCCCTTTTCGAACAACTTAAGCAGACAATCAATCATACTTGTCCAACTTAAACCATTCAAATTAGATAGATTATTAATTTGGGGTTTTAAAATAGAATCAGATACATAATCACACAAAGAATAATACAGAATCTCGTAGCGGAAATAAATAATATACACAGTAGTTCATGTAGCTACTACACCAAATACATCAAAGTTTCATACTTTAATTATACAATACTAGAGATACATATAAGTTCACTTATACAAGCCAAAATAATAGATAACTAATATTGGATAGAGTGGAGTCTTCGACCAAGTCTTCGACTCCCAAAATAAGCACTGCTCACACACTGCAATACTCAGGCTAACCCGAGCATAATGAAAACAAAACACTCAAATTAGGATTAGAAGTCAAGTAGCCCTACTCAAGTAAGGTGTACAAGTAACTCAAGAGATGTTACGGGATTTTCCATCTCTTAAGGATCCGTTAAACTATTTATATATACAATAGGATACATTATATATGTAGCGTCTATCGGTAAAGAAAATATTTTTCTTAGCGTTAAGGCTTTACATTAATCCCCCTTAACGCGTTTTTAAGCATCATCGTATAGTTTGCATATAAAACACCAGTTAAACGGCCGGTAGATAAGGATGCGCCGTGATATGACAATACTAAACCAAAATCGTATGGGTCTCGTTTAGGGATAACAGTATAACAAGGCACGTGAGGCGATGCCAAGGTAGGATACTACCGGTTTACCCTTCCCGGCTGGTGGTAACGCATCATAGCCATGATCGCCCACCGCGTCCAACACTCCCATAATCGAAGGGTGATCACCAATAACAACCGAAATAGTATATTCAAATGAAAAAGTGCGTTCGCTTAGGGGTAGCTAGCCCACTTGGCCAGTACGGCTCCTGTTTTAGTCATTACAAATTGGCACAAGTGTCAGTCTAATCCATCATCATTCTCTTTCTTCAAATCCAGCAATCATACGCCAAATCCAATCACTTCGTTCTGGATCATCACTTCACGTACACAGTTATTAAAGTGGTTCCGTTATCGACAGAGAGTATGCCCATATCCGGCCCCGATCTCTTTAATAACCAATGTCATTTTCACACCAATTGGATATTTTATTAAATCAAAATATTTTTTATTTCCAAAGAACATATTCCCATTTGACTTAATTAAATTCAGATTTAAAATCAAAAGATTCGACTTTAAAAAATATTTCATTTTTACAACATTATCCAAATTGAATAACATTCAATTTAACAAAATTAGTTAAGTCTTCATATACAAAAGTTTTATTATTAAATCTCCAATTTAATTAAACTTCGGAATTAATTTACTTAATTATCTAACTTTACACTTTTAATTAACTTTAATTCAAAACAATTCAATTTAATCTTTATATTTTAATTCAGTAAAATCAATTAAAATTCTCTTTTTAATTAAATTAAATATTTAATTAAAATTTAAGTGCATATACAATATTAACAAATTTCATTAAATTGCAAATAATCAACTTAACGAGTTTAAATCTCATTAATATTTAACATAACCATTTTAATTCAATTTCATAATTTAAAACAGTTCAATTGATATTTCATTTTAAAATCTAAATTTACTTAATAGATTTCAAAATTAAATATTAACTTCAACATAAAATTTAAATTATAAATTTACATTAAATTTCCAAATTATTTCTTAATTTCAAAACTAAATATTAAATATCCAAAATAAATTTCAATTGACCAATCGGTGTTTATTATTTAATTTTCTATCCTAGGCCAAGTGATTTAATTTAGGTATATATCATTTCAACCCGTATCCCGGTTCAAATTTCAATGTCCAATTAAATGCATACAGCAACAATATAAAGGTGACATGGTATCGATAAATCAATCAACATCCAATATTCAAAAATTTCCCTAGTTAACAGGTTTTTCATGCAATTAGGATCCCAATCAATAATTTAAACTATTTCAGTAAATCATATATCACAGCGTCAAATATTCTTGATTTCCAATCCCAATATCAATCATTTTTATCAACAAATTATTTATAAATATCGCAGGATACTTGCATATGAAAATCTAATCATGAGCTTAAAATCACTCACCTTCGTGGCTTTGAAAAACGAGAATGGCGGTAAGGATCCGGATACGTGTACATGTACATGAGTTATGCTATGCTACCGCGTACGAGAACTTCGGCGAAGTGGACTACGTGCAATCGAGTGGTGATGCGGGCTAGGCGGCTGCGGGTTTGGGTTCATGAGTTTGGCTGATGGGTTTGGTGTGTTGGGTGGCTGGGCTGGGTGAAGTGGTGGCTGGGCTGGGTGAAGTGGTGGCTGGGCTAGGTTTTGGTGTGCTGGGTGACAGGGCTAGGTGAAGTGGCTGGGTTAGTTGAAGCAGAGGCTGGGTTGGCTGGGGTGGCTGGGCGGAGGCTGGGTGGCTGTGGATGGCTGGACGGAGGCTGGGTTGGATGGGCGGAGGAGTTGGGTGGCTGGGGATGGCTGGACGGAGGCTGGGTCGGCTGGGGATGGCTGGGCGGAGGCTGGGTTGGCTGAAGCAGAGGAGCTGGGTGGTTGAGATGGCTGGGCGGAGGTTGGGTCGGCTGGGGATGTGAAGTGGAGGAGGTGAGGAGAGATAAAGGAAAGAGGGAAGGGAGTGTTACTTAAGAATGAAGATATATATATATATATATATGTGAACTTATATTATTTTCTACTTATGCAAATGCTCAGAGACAAAGAAAATGAGGAGGGGAGGAAGAATACGCATGTATAAATAATGGAAAGGAGAATGCACGGAGATCATTAAATGCAGCAATTAATTTCTCTAGGCTGCACACGCAAAGAAGTCGGCAAGGAAAATAAATTGAAAAGAATGAAATGAAATGAAAAGGTGATGGGTAAATATACATCAGGGCACGGTCACGGACCACTATTTCAACCATGTAGCGTTTTGCCACGGAAGCCAAAACACAAAAATAAGTATACCGCGGAGATTAGTGCGACGAGATGAATCTAACAATGTAATCAAATCTGTGCTACGACGTTCGTAGCAAAATCTCATCTGTCGCCGCTGTTATCGCTTCGAAATTGGACGACAACCGCAATTCGAGATAAACGGAGCTATAGAGGTCGAAAGTGGACGGAACGAACTTTGACGTTTTAATCAGAAAATTTTCTAGATCATTTCTATGTAAAAATATTCATACTTTAAAATTTGATAATTTGTACTAAAATTTGTGATGACCGAGTTTCGGATGAATTTTGATGCGAAACAAATTTTATTGGTCTTATTTCAATGGGCGCATTTCAAATATTCAGTTTTCGTTGTCAAATTTTTACTTTTAAAAATAATTTTTATTTTAAAATCTTCGTTAAATTCTTATTTAAATCGTTGAAAAATCCAGGTCGTTACAATCTCCCCCACTCAAATCTTTTCGTCCTCGAAAAGAACGGAATAAGAAAATAGAAAGATAGTAATTGATTCGGGCGTGGACTACATACCCGGCATTAGCAATTCAGGATTTGAAGCACGGATACTCTCTTTCGTTGTCCAAGTACAATCTCGATCATATTCGCTCCACTGAACTTTGACGAGATTTACAACCTTCCTTCTAAGCTGCTTCATGCTTCTGCCTACTATACGAAGCGGCTTCCTCTCAACAGTTAGATTGGGCTCAACATCCTTCTCTTCGAACAAAGCAGGTTGGACAATTACAGATGGGTTGTATACATATTTACTTTACGACGATGCTTAAAAACACGTTAAGGGGGATTAATGTAAAGCCTTAACGCTAAGAAAAATATTTACTTTACCGATAGACACTACATGTATAGTGTATCCTATTGTATATATAAATAGTTTAACGGATCCTTAAGAGATGGAAAATCCCGTAACATCTCTTGAGTTACTTGTACACCTTACTTGAGTAGGGCTACTTACATGGGAACTTCTAGTCCTAACTCGAGTGTTTTGTTTCATTAAGCTTGGGTCAGCTTGAGTATTGCAGTGTGTGAGCAGTGCTTATTTTAGGAGCCGAAGACTTGGTCGAAGACTCCACTCTATCCAGTATTAGTTATCTATTTTATTTTAGCTTGTATCAGTTGACTTCTATGTATCTCTAGTATTGTATAATTAAAGTCTGAAACTTTGATGTATTTGGTGTAGTAGCTTCATGAACTACTATGTATATTATTTATTTCCGCTGCGAGATTCTGTATTATTCTTTGTGTGATTCTGTATCTGATTTTATATTAAAACCCCAAATTGATAATCTGTCTAATTTGAATGGTTTAAGTTGGACAAGTATGGTTGATTGTCTGCTTAAGTTATTTAAAAGAGGCAGGTCTTCACAACTAACTTCAACCGTGTCTTTTTGGATTACCAAAAATACCCTTCGCTGATTATATTATACTACCATGTTTATGTTGATTATATAGTTATATTTTTTTTTGCAGAGCTAAAGAACCAACAAATGGAACTTAAAAGTGAAGCAAGTCAATATGATAGAGAGATACCACCCTATCTCAGAAGCAAGCATGCCTACTTTTGCTTTGTTTACAGTTTCTCACTACTTCCTATTACAATAATTGTATGTTTAAGTGCATTTTATGTTATTATTTTTTTATATGAACCATTCACTATTGTTAACCTTTCAATTTTTTCAATTTGATTGCAGCTGAGTATAATGAGCAAGCGGACAAACTGGCTAGCGCTATCAACTTCTTGGTAAGTAGATGAATTTTTTTCACTCTTGGTTTCAATCTGTAGGTAATTCAAGGAAGTCATTATTTTTTGTTACGTATAAGTATTGGAGTCGGTGCATATTTTGATATATACTGCTAAAATATGGTTTTTATTTCATTCATTTATTCAATCTTTTATAAGTAGCTTTACTACTTTTAATCAAAATTGGTATTCTATTGTGATGTTTATGTAAAACACTTTGCTAAAATCTGTAGAACTATCTTAGACGGTACCTTAATAAGGATCCAGGGCCCAAATTACGTCTCTATTCATAGAAGGTATCTTTTGATTTAATAATATTATTTCACATACACAAGGAACCATTTCATTCTCGACAATTTTGCTCGGTAGACTGAAGTAGTATTTGATATCTTCAAGTTAGTGCATGAACCGGCACTGCTTGCAACATTTACTAATTACCTACCATTTTGATACGCTTTCAAACATGAATAAAACATGAGATAAAGTTTCCTATTTTTATTAGAAATTAAAGACCCAAATGGTGTGTCCCAAAATTTCAACATGTAATCAAATTTGAAACTCAATTTAGATCTGTTTTATTTGGGTTGTCGAGTTCATCTCACTACTACTAACCACATGAATTTAATATGGCATCTTGACCTTTGTTCTTTTCTGATTCTTTATTCGATGTGAATGTCATTTGCAACCCAAATCGGAGATTTCGTTGACGCATAATGATCATTTAGATTATGCAAAATGTACAATATTACTAAGCAATGTTCGATTAAGCAATAAAATAATTGGGATATGGATTACAAATATTGAAAATTGTTGATAAGTTATTAAAGGTTATATGTCAAAAAGGAAACCAAACAATTGGCAAGATGTTAATATACTTTTGAAAGTGTTTCTTAATTACTGATAATGGTTGAATTGATCCAATAGAGGTTATGGAATATGTTGAAAACCCACTTTTAGTTGATACAAGGTTCCTTGGTGCTTTTTCATAAGATTTTTGTCTCAATAAATATTATGAATATTTATCAGTTCAGATTGTCTACCCATATACATTGAATTGCATTTATTTGTAGCATTTGCCAAAGCACACTGTGAAGAATTGAAGCTGCATGCTCCAAAGGACTAGGAGCACACCGTGTTACGGTGGTTGAATCCATTTTCATATTAATAACCAGTTACACCTGCATGGGTCAGTTTCTTTACCTAAGATCAAGGAGGATAATAATTTTTGATAAAACAACATGCAATTTCATTTATACTAGACAATATTTATAAGCCATTTACAAATTCCGCTGTAACCAAATTAGGCCAAGTAGGACCATTACAGCCAATACTTATATATCATTCTCAGTCGTTCCTTTATAACAATTTAGTTATAAAAGTAGAATTTAGCTTTAGTGCATGCATGATATACTGATATGTCTCTTATTTATAAAGTTATTGCTACTGCCGCTACCCCTAATATCTGGCTGGGGTCTTGATGGCTCTCTTAGGACAGGTTGGTGATAACTCAGGCCTATCATAATGTGACTGGGTTAAAGGAGGATCTTACTCCTCGAAGGCAGTTGACTTACTCAAGTAACAAAAATTTTAGCAACCTAATTCGGTAATCCATTCCTTTAATCTTCTAATGCATATGGTATGTGGTCACACACACAAACACTACTTTCTATATTTGATAAAGATTAGTATCTTGGATGTTATATGAGTTCATGATATATAATGTTTTGTATATAGCTCTTTATTGTTGGTTACCGAAGGTAGTTAAAATAATAGAAATATTGTTATCGCAGGGCAATTCTTTCTTCCATGTAGTCAAGAAGAAGAATATGTATCTTATTTGCACCTCCTCGATGGACATGATTGAAAAGAAGCAAAAAGAACACATAAGGGATTGAAGAGAACAATGCAAATATTGAAAATGAGTAGAAGACTTTGTTGCAAAGAAGTAAGAATAATTAGTGCAATTTGGATGATAATGCTTTTAATAGTTTGGTTAGTTTATGAAATAAAATGAAAAGTTGCAAAGGTTTTGCTAAAAATAGGAATTATTAGCAACACTGCGTTCAATTGCCAATTTCTATTTAATTGTCTTAGCCTGAGAGTTTCTGGTAATTACTAAATTAGCATTATATATTAAATTGGATTCGTTTTTATCTAAACACCTTATTCATTTTTTTATTAGAAGATAATCTGGGCCTTGAAAATTTCAAATCATTAAGTGCATAGCGGTTTGAATTTAAGAAGAGATTTTTACGTAAAGTTGAGTAAACTATTTTACAGTGAATGGTAGAAATGTTACCAAAATTTTGCAATAAAAATGTATAGCTCAAATTTTCATACCCATGAAGCACGTAGGCTTTTGGATTTGTTATTTATAAAATTTTGCAATAAAAATGTATAGCTCAAATTTAAGTTTTTAAAAAATAAATAAGTTTTATAAAAAATTAACTCCGTAAATAAGTTTTTAAATTAGCAAAATAGGCACCGGGAAGAAGTTGCAAAAAAAATTAGTCTCAGGGACAACAAGTTTGTTTTTTAGTCTGAAGGACACTTTTCAGTGTGAACAGAAAATGATAGTTACAACTATCATTCTTTGATTTACACTAAAAAGTGTCTTTCAGCCTAAAAAGTAAACTTCTTGTCCCAGAAACTAAATTTTTCTCCAACTTTTTCCCTGAGCCTAAAATCCCCTTTTTTTAAATTAAATAAGTTTATTATAAAAATTAACCAAGTTTTATTAAAATTATTTAAATTTAAGAAAAGTTCAACTAATGATGTTTGATATACTTCAAATATGAAACAGTTTCATGATCATTTGGTGATTGTTAAACTTGTCTACATGTAATTAGCTTTTTGGAGTAAAGACAAGCTGCAACAAAGAATTGTGGGTAATCAAGTAATAAACATGTCTTTAATTGTTATATATACTATAACGTTTTGTTAGTACTTATCGTGTAAACTTGTTTATGAATGGTTATGGATTTTATGTGAATTTGCTCGATTTGTCGAAAAACTATTATCGAAATGGTTATGGATATTATATTTGATTAAGTGATTAACGTGTTTTCTTTATTGTTTGAATACGATGATTATGTGATTGATTGTTTGATTGTTTGAATACGACGATTATGTGATTGATTGCTGGTTGTAAAAAGACTATTATGTGAGTGATGGCTGGAAATGGTACAAGCCATTAACATGAAATAGTGGTGTGTATAGTTTGCTACAAAACAGTTAATAACTTCTAGTAGCGTTTAAAAAACGCAATTAAAATAAATGTAAATAGATGCGATCCGTTGAAGCATTGAAAAAACGCTACAAAAATTTTTAGTGGCGTTTCGATAAATGCTGCAATACGACATACAACTAAAGGTCTGAAACTTTTTGCAGCATTTCTAAAACCCTACAATAGGTCGGGTTTTGGAAGCGTTTTCTGCAATGCTACAAAAAGTTTCAGAATTTTAGTTACATGTTGTATCGCAGCGGTTATCGAAACGCTATGAAAAGTTTTGGTTTTTTCAACGCTACAAAAGGCCTTTTTTGGTGTAGTGATATAGTCTTCCCTTCTTCAAAAGCCAACTCTTCTTATCGATACTGAAGTCCTTACGCTTTTCGACCTTGGCACCACTATTCAGGTCGTTAATGGTTTCGGCACATAATGGGTCCTATTTTCTTCCTTTGGCAATTCTCTCTGTATGACCTAGGTGAACATCCAAGCATGATAATGCCCTTTGGAGCTCTACAAACAAGCACTCGACTGAAACTGAACACTACAAGTAGCCAGAGTCTCTAAAATATTCCATTCCTAAATCATTGCCAAAAACACAACTCTGCTGCTATTAGCTCAAAGCACAACAACCTTTTTTAACTTTTCACTAGGGTATACTCTATCCCGAAATCATAAGATGCCAAAAACTCTAACCATCTCTGTTGTCTCATGTTCAACTCCTTCTAGGAGAACACATATCTTGAGGACATATTGTTAGGGAATAATTCAAACATTTCCCCTAAAAGATAATGTCTCTAAATCTTTAGAGCTAAGATAAGTACTGCTAATTCTAAATCATGAGTTGGATACAGAACCTCATGGGATCTTAACTGGCTAGATGCATAAGCTATATCTTTGCCCTTCTGCATCAACACAACTCCCAATCCTAGACATGAAGCATTAGTGTATACCACCTTACCTTCATTCCCATCTAGCATTACTAAACCGAGCTTCAATCGGCCGAATCTTCAACTCTTGGAATGTTATCTCACACTTCCTCATCCAAACATATCTTTCATTCTTTCAAGTAAGTCTAGACAATGGCATTGCTATCCTAGAGAAGTTCATAATGAATCTCTGATAGTATTTGGCCAACCCCAAGAAACTCCTTATCTCAGTAAAAGTCTCTAGTTTCTTCCAATCTTTCACGGCTTCCACCTTTGAAGGATTTAACATTAATCCCTCATTCAAACCACATGCCTTAGGAACTTAAATTTTGGCTTGAAAAATGACACTTGGAATTTTTCGACTTCAAGTTGTGCTGTCCCATGGACTTCAATACCAGTCTGAGATAAACTTCATGATCTTTCACATTCTTAGAAGACACTAAGATATCATCTATAAAGACCAACACAAACCATCCAATTAATAGCAAAAGACTTAGTTCATAAGACCTTTAAAGAAAGTCAGAGCATTGATTAGCCCACAGGACATGACGAAGCACTGATATGACCCATACCTTGCCTAAAAACGATCAATAGAACAATTTCCTTAGCAACTCTTAATTTATAGAATCCCAAAGCCAAATCCAACTACGAGAATACTCTAGCTCCCCTCGAATAATCAAAGTGATCGTTTATCCTTAGAGATGGATAACGATTAATCACGGTCGCTTCTTGGTCCCATTGTCAATTCACATCCGAAGTGATCCATTCGACTTCCTTACAAACATTGCAGAAGATTCCCATGGTGAACTACTCGGTCTAATGAAAATCCTATGCTCAAGTTACACCAGCTTCTTCTTTAACTCCTCTATTTCCTTAGGTGACATTCCACTAGGTGGTCTACTAAAAGGTTGTGCCCTTGCTACCAAATAAATGCAAAAATCAATTGCTGTTCTAGTGCGTAATCCCATAACTAATTTGAAGCCATCCGCAAATTCCCAATCCAGAACAAAACCTTGGACCTTCCCTTCATCTCATCCGCTAATACTAAGACTCTGTCTCCCCATTTCGGATTCTATAAGGACATGATTATCTCGACATGGTAAATTATGGCATCATTATGTACTAACCAATCCATACCCAAAATCACTATGTACCCCTCAAAACCAAACAGAATTGGGTAAAAAGAAAACAAATGACAACACATCAAAAATTCTAGATCAATGCACCTTAACTCAAGAGTGGCAAAACCACCTACTAGAATAATTGCATGCAAATAAGTAATTATGTAGGTAGCATCTAACCTTACTATAACGATCTGTATTCTACATATTAGATGATCGTACAATATCTATATTATTTTCATATGAGGTTGTAGGATTCTATAATTCTAGAAAATGACTACTCGCGTTATTTCTTTTCCTCAGAATTTTTGTTGAATTTTTCTGTGACCATTTTGATCCTACGAAATCTTGTATGGACTATAACTTTTGATAGGAGTCGAGTTAGGGTCTAAAACCACTTCCATTAAATCCGGATGATGGTTTCCCTTTCCATAGAGTGATCACAATATGAAAACGGACTTACATTTTTAAGTTGTGGATGCTTGAATTTTTCTTTGACTTTGAGCAGCTTAAGTGGATAATTATGGCCATTAACCTTAAAGCCCATGACCCATTTCGGGGTTTGAGCATATGGAGGCTGATGGGACCTCATCTCCATCATTCACTATTCCCAAAATAGTTAGAAACCTCCATTAACATTCATTAGACAAAAACAACCCTAAAACACACTTTTTATATCATTAAGAGGAGATTAGCAAGATTTACACTTAGCATTAGAGATTTGCTATTGAGAGAGCCTTGGAATCCATGCTTTTACTATTTAGTTGGGGATTTGAGATCTTGCTTTGGAGGTGAGTGATTAGATCTCTCACTTACTAATTAGGCTATTTAAAACCTTAAATGATGTTTTAAAAATTATTTAAAAATCTTAAAAATGTTTTCAGACCATAATATACCATATATGTGAATTTCAAATCATTTGAAGATTTGCAAAAACGTGATTTTAGGGGTCCTTGGCTTTATTTTATGGGTCTTCCCACTCCTACCTTAGGCTTAGATTCTTTAAATTAGATATACATGATTGTTTGGCTGTTATTAATGCTAATGAATGATGTATGTATTCTTGCTTAATGTTTGCTTGGTTGAAACGCCGATCGAATGGCGAATTAGATAAGTAGTAGTTATGGGTCGATAAGGACCCATAAAATTTCATCATATAAGGGTGCGACCAATATGGAGCAATAAGGAAGGTCTTAAGAGGTCGAACACTTAAGTTTCAAGTCAATCGAGATTCATATGATCAAGTTATGGGGGTGCAATGTATGGGTCGGTGTAACTTCAGAAGTATGGATCAGCGTAACTTCAAAGGCTATGGTTCCGTGTAACTTCAAATGCTATGGTTCGGTGTAACATCAAAGGCTATGGCTATGGGTCTATGTAACTTCAATGGCTATGGGTCGGTGGAGATTCAAGTGCTATAGGCCGGTGGAGATTCAAGTGCTATAGGTTGGTGGAGACCCAAGTCCTATGGGTCGGTGGAGAATCCTACATGTGAAGCGCTTTGGAAAAATGCTAAGTGTGTGGTCGGTGCCTATCCTTAATTTTTGTCAGAAAGTGGGTGAGATCGATATGACGTGACAAGGACGGCCTCATAAGGCAACGTTTCAAATTTCAAGTCATTTGGAGTCCGTATGCTCAAGATATTGATGGCTCGCTAGTGACATTGGGGGTATGGGTCGGTAGTGGATTACTTCAGGACACTCATCGGGTTACTTGGTCAAAAACACACGTCCGACTTGGGGAAATTTCAGAGGTAGAAAAATAGGCTAAGCCAGGGATCGGTGCCGACCCCTAAGCGTGCTTGGAGAAAATTTTGGTTTTACCTGAGTCTAACTTCGGGCCAGAATTTCCAGGGTCTACTTTGTGTCAAAGTGGTGGTTACTTCGGGTCTGACTTTGGGTCAACCCTAAAGTGATTTTTTTGACGATTCTCGATGATGATCACTCATGGCTCGACGATGGGGGTTCCATGATGAGAAGTGAGGGTTTTGATGATGGATTGCTATACTTCAGGAGGCAGAGTAGGAGACGATGAGTCAGATTGAGGGGACTGTTAGAGGAAGAGCTACTAATCCTGAATTGTAGACCTTGTTGAATAATATGATAAGGAACATGCTGCAAAAAGCTCAACTAGCTGCTCCAATTGTTGCTACTGGTGGTGCTCCAGTGCAGGCGCGCAGAGTCGATTTTGCTAAGCTAAACAAAGACTTTGCTAGCCTCGGTGGCAAACCGTTCCAATGGAAATGCAGAATTAACATGATACCTGCGAAATTATTTTTGAGGACTTAGAGCTAGTTGATGCTATGAAAAGGCGATTGGCTTCCCCCACAGCTTCAAGGGTTAGCCATGAACTGGTGGAATGCAGTGAAGGATACCACTCCCGAGGATCAGTTCACAAGGGACCAGTTTAAATATAGACTCGAGTAGAAATTCATTCCTGCAGCTCAAAGGTATGTTCTATACCATATGTTCGTGGATCTGAAGCAAGGGACATAAGTGCCTTCGAGTATGTGGTTGAGTTCGATGCTTTGTCGAAATATGGGATGTCCTTCATCGACATGCCATTAAAGAAGAATTTGAAATCTATCATTGGCTTAGACAACTACTTGGGGAGCGCCTCATGGGTCACATTGATGAGACTTTTGAGATGATAGTTAAGAAGGCCCCGAGTTATGAATGTCTGTATCCGGAACCTAAATCTATCGTTCCTAAAGAAGAGCCAAAGCCGCAATTGAGCAGGGGAGGCAAGACGAAGTTGAACAATAAGAGGAAGCAATTTCAGAACAAAGATGGCCAAAAGAAGAAGGTCAAGCTGGTGCTGACTTGCTACAACTATGGAGAGAAAGGGCATCTTATTAGAGACTGCAAAGTTGAGAAAAAAAGTGCAATAACCACGACAAGCTTGGGCACATTCAGAAGAACTGGCCAGCACCATTATGCAGGAGCAATTGGTGAAATCATTTTCTATCCATGCATTCCGACTTCGTCGAATGCTTCATTGGCGAAAGAGAAAGGGAAAGGTGTCGTTATCTAAGGTATGCTTTCAATTTATGATGTTCTTCTACGAGTTTTATTTGACATTGGGGTTTTACATTCCTTCATATCTAGTGACTTAGTAAATAGATTTAAATTGAGAACCGAAATAGTTGACCGGCCTTTGATTGTGACAAACCCAGTTGGAGGCTCCACTAGCCTGTGTACGGTTTGTCATTGTTTGGTCTTATCAAGTCATGGATGTTCCTTTGGTTGTGATTGTTTTGTTTTGGGTTTTGTTGGATTTGGTATCATTCTGGGGATGGATTGGCTTTATGGATACGGTGTAGTGGTGGATTGTGAGAGGTCGTCAGTGATGAAAGGGATGGATGATGGGCGAAAGGTAGTGTTGGGCTGCCCACTAGACGATGAGGTAATGGTCAGCTTTCTATATTCGCTCGATATCCCACACGATGAGTTATCAACGGTACCTATTGTTAGGGAGTATCCGGGCATATTTGAGGAAGTGACTTGACTTCCACCATATAGAGAGATCGAGCTCCGTGTTGATTTAGATAAAGATGCCAGTTCAATACCGATTCCTCTAAGGAGGATGGCACGTAGAGAGCAGAGTGAGCTTGAGGTGCAAGTGAATGACCTTTTGTAAAAAGGGTTTATTCGCATAAGTATATCTGAGTGGGAGGTGCCAGTAGTATTCGCCATGAGGGCGGATGGCTCCCTAAGATTGTGTGTTGATTACCGTGAGCTGAATAAAGTAACGAAGAAGAATAGGTATCAACTCCCACGTATTGATGACTTATTCGACCAGCTTCATGGTGCTGGAGTATTTTCTCAATTGGATCTTGCGATGGGATTTCACCAATTGAGAGTAGCACAGGAGAGTGTGCCCATTACTGTGTTTTGTACATCATCTGGGTTCTATGAGTGGCTGGTTATGCCGTTTGGGCTAACCAATGCGCCGACATATTTTGTTGATCTCATGAACCATGTCTTTAGGGATCCACTAAATAAATTTGTACTTGTATTTGTTGATGATTTTCTAGTCTATTCATGGATAGAGGAAGGATACAGGACACACCTAAGGATTGCACTTGAGGTGTTGAGAAAGCACCAGCTAAAGGGAAAGTTTTCTAAATGTCACTTCTGGAAGAAGGAAGTGAGGTTTTTGGGTCACGCTGTTTCTGAGTAGGGCATTGCCGTTGATCCTGCAAAATTTGCAGCAGTCCAAGATCGGATAAAACCCAAAAACGCTATGGTTGTGAGAAGTTTCTTGGTATTATTTGGATATTATAGATGATTCTTCCAGAACTTCTCTAAGGTAGCAGCACCGTTGACTCACTTGATGAAAAAGAAACAGACTTTTACTTGGGATGCGCGGTGTGAGTAGGCATTTGTGAGCCTGGAGGAAAAGTTGATGAGTGCACCAGTATTGACTATTCTGAGCGGAAAAGAGGAGATAATGGTATACATGGATGCATGTGGTACTGGATTAGGCACAATATTAATGTAGAGAGGCAAAGTTGTTGCATATGTTAGTCGACAGCCGAAGCCACATAAGAATAAATAACCGACCCATGATTTAGAGTTAGCAGTGAATGTGTTTACACTGAAGATTTGGTGGAACTATCTTTTAGGAAAGAGGTTCGAGTTGTTCACCGACCATAAATCATTAAAGTTTTTGTAGAAGGATCTTAACCTTCATTAGCAGCGATGGTTAGAGTTCCTGGCCTCCGACGACTTTGATGTTGCATATACACCGAGTTAAGGTAATGCAATTGTTGATGCCTTGAGTACGAGACATGCCAGCTTGGGAGCTATGTCCCTATAGTGGACGTAATTAGAATATATTGCTGATTATGATTTCGAACCTCGATGCGAGCTAGAGCCAGAGATGTTACCGAGCTTGAATATTAGACCCATGGTTTTAAATGTCGGATTTCGATCACGTCTCGTCTCGAAGAATTTAGATAGCTTATCTTGTATCGGGTGAGATCTCGAACGAGATGAATGCATCTCGGTCTTCCATCTCGAAATTACATATCGGTTTCTAAAATTCATTTCGGAGTTATCTCGGAGTATATGTCATGTCGAAAATTAGTTTTCATACACCTAAATTTATAATACTAGTCAGTAGTCACTACCTTAAGGAAAACACTATGCACTTACCTTGAATATATCGCACACTTATCATTAGTAATTTAGTATGAAAAAATATCACTTGTATCATGTAAAATAAACAAATAACTAGATTTCATAAATAATGTTCAATATAATATCATATGAGATAAAGCAGACAAGAAACAAACCATAACATATGCACCTATACTTTGTTTGATCATTCACTTAACTTTCGTACACAATATAATGTCTCATTTCTATCTTTTATGATTTATAGTGCTGCAAGGGAAATCTTAATTTTATAACTTCAAATACAAAAGTCTACAAGTAGAATTAAGATATTCTATGTCTGATTATAGTATTTAATTATTAGCAAACAAAATCTCATTAAGCAACTAATTGCATAGATATTTCAAACAAACGTAGAAAATAGCATACATAGTACAAACAATTTTCAAACATTTAGAAATATTATAAGAAAAGCAAAAAAATGATGTACGAATGAACATGTAATCATCAAATGAAATTAATAAAAGAAAGAGAATTCCTTTATTGCTTAAAAATAAGCCTTGAGGAAAAAAATTATAGCAGCAAAGACTAAATGAAATCAAATTGGGAATCCATTTGGAACATAAAGTTAAATAAGTGAAGCCCAAAATTTATAGCCGCAAAAAAGTAGGGTTAGGAAAAGTACTCAAGAAAGTGTCAAAAAAAGAAAAATGAAATCGGATGTAAGTTAATTTGGATCAGAAACCTAAATGAAAATCATAAAGTGAAATACTTACCATAATCGATGTAGATTTTATCATCTTCTTACACTCGTCACTGCCGTAAAATAAGAGACGAAGGTTAAATGAGATTTATATAAGAAATAAGGGTTAAAAAAGTACAATTAAGAAGGCTTAAATTAAGGTAAAGGATGAGCTAGCCCAATACGGAAAAAGAGTTGATTTTTTCCAAAATTCAAAAATTCGGCCGATATCTCGCTGTTAAATCTCGTCCGAGATACCGGACGAGATACTGAAATATCGTCCGAGATTTGGGTCAGACGAGATTCAAACGAAATAGCCTGTTTCGAATCGCCCGGGCTTGAAAACGAGATCTCGGCCGAGATGAGCAAGATTTAAAATCTTGATTAGACCTACTCTTATTGAGTGGATCGGTACTAGTCAGAGGCGCGATACTAAACTAGCTGAGATCATTTCTAAGATTGAAGTGGGAGTAGAGTCTGAGGATCTAAGATAGTATGGACTCGACGGAGACGGTTGGCTCCTAATGATAGGAGATTGTTTGTTCCTGATGTCGATTGGTTTAGGGATGAGGTGCTCCGTGAGTTCCATCATTCAAGATTAACTATTCATCCTGGCAGTGATAAGATGTACCATAATATGAGGCAGACGTACTATGGGGAAGGGATGAATAAAGACGTTAGGACATTCATCTCAAAATGCATGAACTGTCAGCTGGTTAAGGTAGCGCAGAAGAAGCCTAGTAGGTTAATGCAACCACTAGAAATTCCCGAGTGTAAATGTGAACAAGTATCGATGAATTTCATCGATGAACTACTAAGGACTCGAACATGGTATGACGACCTTTGGGTCATAGTTGATCGATTGACCAAGTGCGCTAAATTTATACCCGTCAAATCAAGTAGAACGGCAGGCAAACTGGCCGAACTATATGTGAAATGAATAGTACGATTTCATCGTGTGCCAATGAGTATTGTGAGTGACCGAGATTCATTGTTTACTAGTGGGTTTTGGAAGAGCTTGCAGGAGGCGTTAGGGACAGAGCTGCACCTCAACATAGCTTATCACCCTCAAATCGATGGCCAAACTGAGAGAGTAAATCGTATCTTAAAGGATCTTTTGCGTGCTTGCATATTAAACTTTGGAGGCTCGTGGGATGATCACTTACACCTTGTTGAATTAGCATACAACAATAGTATCAGTCTAGCATCGGTATGGCACATTTCGAGGCTTTATATGGCCTACCGTGCAATGCTCCTTCTTGTTGGTCAGAAGCGGGTGAGAAACTGATACTTAGGCCAGATATGATTAGAGAAACAATAGAGAAGATCGAGATCATTTGGCAACGGATGAAAGCTTCCCAAGACAAAAAAAAGCTCCGCTGATAAGAGATGTCAAGATTTAGAGTCAGCGACATGGTATTCGTCAAGATCTCTCCATTGAAGAATTTCATTCGGTTCGGTGGTAGAGGGAAGTTGGCACCAAGATTTTTGGTCCTTTTTCGATATTACAGAGGATTAGGAACCTTGCTTACCAAGTTGACTTACCTCAAAGAATGGCAGGAGTGCCCGATGTCTTCCATGTTTCTCATTTGCAGAAATTTGTGCACGAATCGGGTGTAACTATCGCACCGGATCAATTGGATGATATCGAAATTGAACTAAAGGCTTCGAGACCTCGTAGGCCTTTCGTATCCCCGGACATGATACGAAGCAGCCTAGGAGGAAGACGGTGAAGTTAGCAAAGGTTCAGTGGAGAGATAGTGAAGGAGATTGCACTTGGAAGACAGAAGAGAGCATGAGGACAACATATGATAACATGAAATGTACCTAGCATAGTATCTTGCATGCTAGGATGGGCTTAGATACTTTCTTTTTCCTTTGTTGTTATGTATGCATGTTTGATGTGTGATAGTTGCCTATGCTTGTGTACGATCGTTAGGCATACGGGATGACCTTATTGACTTGATTATGGAATTTTGGGGACGAAATTCCTAAAAGGGGAAGGGAATGTAATGACCCGTATTCTACATATCAAAGGATAATAGAATATTCATATTATTTTCATATAAGTTCATATAATTCTATAATTTTGGGAAGTCACTACTAGGGTCATTTCATTTCTTTAGAATTTTGGTCAAATTTTTCTATGACCAATTTGACCCTACGAAATCTTATATGGACTATAACTTTTGATAGAAGCCGAGTTGGGGTTTGATACCACTTCCATTGGATCCGAGTGATAGTTTTCCTTTTCGTAGAGTGGTCTTAATAAGAAAACGGAATAACAGCTTTCGATTTATGGCTGTTTGAAATTTTCTTTAATTTTGAGCAGCTTAAGTGGGTAATTATGGCCATTAACCTTAAGGCCCATTGCCCATTTCGGGTTTTAAGCATATGGAGGCTGATGGGACCTCGTCCCCATATTTCACTATTCCCAAAATAGTCAAAAACCTCCATTAACTTCCATTTGCCAAAAAGAAAACCCAAAACACACTTTAATAGCAAAGTTACATCATAAAGAAGAGTTTAGCAAGATTCATACTTAGGATTAGAGATTTGCTATTGAGAGAGCCTTGGAATCCATGCTTTTACTGTTCATATGGAGATTTGGGATCTTACTTTGGATTAAGATGAGTGATTAGATTTCTCACTTTCCAATTAGGCTATTTAACACCCTAAATGATGTTTTAAAAATTATTTAAAAATCTAAAAATGATTTTTAGACCATAATAAACCATTTATGTGAATTTTAGATGATTTGGATTTGATTTGCAAAAATGTGATATTAGGTGTCCTTTGTAACGACCCGTATTTTTTATAATTAAACTACTAAATTAAATAAGTGTTTGAAATTTAATATTGTGAGAAATTAAAATTTATGATTTATTAATGAGAAAATAATTAGAATATATTTTAATTTTATTGTTTGAATGCTATTGACAACTATTTTAATGTAATTTCAATCAATTGAAATAATTATAAAGTTAATTTGGTTATAACTGTAAAAAAGGAATAAATTAAATGTTGGATTTAATGTTGAAATTGTATGTTATTAATTGAAATAGGTTTATTATAGAATATGAAATCAGTTTTGGTAAGCAATTTATAACCCTAGTTGTAAATAATAAGTTAATAGATATGAATTATTAAGGTAAAATAATTGTTATAATTATTACATTATTACTTAATCGTTTGAAATAGTTCGAAAATCAATTAATGAATATAAATGTAATTAAATATTGCAGTTAATATGAGTTAAGATGACAACTGTAGAATATGAATGTAATAAAATGTAAACTAATGTTAATTATATTCATAAGGTAATGGTTAATTTAAGATAAGAATTTAAAATCAAACTAAAAGAAATTATTTGGAATTTAAATTATAATGAATAGTTTATTTCAGTTGAAATTGAACGTTGAAATTAATATAATAATTAAATTTTGGATTTGACATGGAAAATTAAATTGCAAAAGATTATTAATTTCTGTGTAATTCCTGTTTAATCCATGATGGTGAAATGGTTACCTTTTAAATTTGAATTTAATGATGATTAAATTTATTTAATAATAATTTATCTAATTAAAGCGAAAATTAGCCATTTTGGAAATTTTATCGGATTTCGATGAAACTAGTTTCATCGGATCCGTAATAGCGAATTATTGTAGGATTTCAAGTTTCGTAGCGATCGGACTTATCGTTTGATCGTGCGAGCTCGAAACGCGTAGAAATCAATTAAAAGAATTTAAATGAATATAATTTGATTTTGAAAGCTAACTTCTGTATACAATGGAATTAGAGTTTGAAACTAGTTCCATTGAGTTTAAAAATATCGAAAACCAATATTTTGATATATGGGATGACCTACTTTCGTTTCGGGAACGAAACGGGCTTTTCGGGTCGTTTTTATCGTTTCGACCCAATTCGATCTGTCCATTTGTTCTTATCCAACTCTGCCTATATATATGCTGTTACAAACCCTAGCAGTTTCTCATTTTCATTTTTCTGTACGTACTTCTTATTCCATCTGCTTCTTCCCTTCTTCCTAATGTCAGGCATCAAAACCCTAAATCGTCAATTTCAAATCAAATCGAAAATTCAAGCTCCTCAAAACCTATCGAATAATATATCATTGCAAAGCTCTCGACAAGTGCAATCTACATCTGCTATTCGTTTTTCGATTGCAGGTTCATTTTGGCCAGAAATTATCAGTTTGTTCTCCGCCGTCTATATTAGGGTTTCGCGACGATCGGGAGGTGCTGGAGTGTAGAGGGCGATGAATGGAGTCGATCTATGGTTGTCGGTCATCTCTAGGAGGCCGTGGTTCACCAGAGATTGAGCGTTGATGTGGCGGCGGCATTAGCTCCTCCAAGCGGCGGCGGCGGTCGCGCAGGCGTAGATGGAGGCAGTTGGAGATGGGCGTCATGCTGGTGGCTCCAGATCGAGGTGGCGTGTAACAACCCGTAAATTTTAATGGTTTTAATAATATATTTTAAATTGAAATTTTGTGAAATTTTAAATAATTAAATTTGGAAATATAAATTTAATATTTGGAATACGTCTATTTCAACATAGCAATTGGTAAATTTTCATCTGATTATATGGAAATTTATTTTCTTGTATAACTTTATTCCAATTCAAATCAGTTAAAAATCAATGATAATAAAATATTTTCCAAACCTGAATATTTTTATACAATGAATTTGTAAATCATCTTTTGAGTGAGACGTCATCCTTCGTTTCGTCAAATTTGGACTATTATTGCTCTGTTTATCTTAATTTTGATGTTTTAGCAGCATTTTCGGTACCGATTATCGACTTTTGATCGGATGATCGTACCATTGATATTTGTATACCGTTTTGATCGTCTCATCATGCTGACCATTGCGGTATATTCATTTGTTGGTTCGAAGTTCGGTACACGATAAAATCGACAAAACGATTCGCCGTATCGGTTCCGGATTTGGGCTTTTGAGTTTCCGTGACTCTTCATTTGTCTGCAGTATAATTCTAATAGTCATTTGCTATTATTACTCTATGAAATTTAACACGTAACCCTCATTTTCTCATCAATTCACTTTTGACCTTCTATATTCTTGGGTTTAATATTTCATTTATATCATTGCGTTTGCTTCGAGACTACGCGGTTCATTTCCCTTCTTCTTTGATAATATATTTATTATTATTATTTTTCAGTTGCTTCGTGACCGGCTATATATTACTTTGGGTTTCCCTTCTCTCTACCCCAAGCAGCCACCTCACCGAGCCTATCACCCTCCAATAGCCAACCGCCCTCCTTTTCACCGACGAAGCACCTTCCTCCTCCCACTGCCGCGTCTCCTTCTCTTTCCCTACACGGCAGTCCATTACCGAACCCATAGACTCATGCAACCTATCCTCCACTGATCGACCAAGCTTCGCCCACCTCAACCTCTTCCACCATGGCCTTGTGCCTTCCACCACCGAGCTTCCCAGTTGGCCGAGCATAGCACTCTCCCCTGTTACATCACGTGAGTGCACTTTCCTCTCGCATATATATGTTGTGTAAAGTCTATTAGTAGTATACATATAAAACTTTATAGGTAGGTATTGTTATATATTGATTCTTGCTGAATAAATATATATAAAGTTTTTGGCTATATAAGTTATTTGTTTGATATTTTCTCTGAAAACTTTAGTGCGGCAACTGCCGTATATAATCAATTGTGTATATATAAATATAAGAGTTATACATATGGATACTCGATTTATATATTACAGTTCTGTTACCTATGTCAGTTGTGATGCATTAGTTATATACGTAAGTTTTGTAAGTAATATAAATCTAAATATATTTGTTTACATATATGATGTGAATTTTTCTATTGAGTTTTGTTTGTATATATACTTATATATTGTTTTATACGTACATATATATATATATGAATATATGTTAGTTCACATGTATATAAAGTTGGATAAATTTTTGATGTATAAAATATGTTAGTTATATACAAAAGTATATATATGAGTTTGTATGATGTTGTGACGGTTAGTATATATATAAGTTGGATTTTTTTTAAAACCTGCATATAAGTGGTTCTATATATATTATATTCAAAAGTAGTTACATGTGTTTTCAGTATATGAAAGTGTATATATGATATTGGCATATAGATAGATTTCGTATGACAGTGTATATATAAATTTTATAATATGTTTGTTGCATATATATAAGTTCACATCAGTTTTACAGAAATATATAAGTAATACTTTTGTATGTATATAACTCTGTTGACAAAATATATGTATAACTAAGCTATATTTATTTTATAATAGTGTATATATATACTCTGTTTTACAAGTTATATATTAGCTCAGTTTATATCTGTGTGAGAGTATGTACTGCCTGCATATATATAATGTAAGGATTTTTATTTTAACTATTTGACTTTTAAGGACATTATAAAGGTGGATTTTTGCTTACTGATTTATATTGTCTATTATATTATTAATGGTTCATATATCTGTATATATGATAATTCATGTATAAAGCTGTTTATTTTATAAGTATGTATAAGCTTATTAAGTATTAAGAATTGATTTAGAGAAATGATATAGATTTTGATTTTGTTAATGTTTGATTTTTCCCAAATATACTGTAAAGGTTTATTTTGATTTATATGTGTGTAAATTTAATATTGATTTTGAAATAGATTATAAAGATTTTATTTTATCTTATTTTAGTATGAGTTAATATTAGACTTTAATTTTTTATATATATATTCTCATCGATTACTATTTATCAGATTTGTCCATCCAATTTCGTGCCAATCTTGCTATGCTTTGGAATTCGTGTTTGGATTCGTAACCCATCTCATTCTCATTATCATCTAGCCTCGAAAGGTGAGCAATCACTCACGATTAACATTCTTATATTTATTAAATTTGATTTCAATTGAAACGACAATTGAAATATGCTGTTGTTAGTTGTTTAAATTGTTATATATGTTATTATCTGTAATTGTTCACCTGTGGGATATGACACCATATCCTGTTGTTTATATTATATTGTTACGGATGACATATGTCTGTTGTTATATTTTATATTATCTGTTATCACTCTGCAAGTTCCCTGTTAGTATAGAATTCACTATGGGTTGAAATGATACATACCCGAACGAACTTTAGAATATGAGAAAATCGTTATGGGTTGAAATGATAAACCCAAGCGATTTTCAATTGATTTGAATTTGGGATTACGGGTCGAAATGATATCTACCCGTATGTATTTAAATTTACGGATTGAAATGATAAATATCCGTATCTCTTGACCATAAATAGGAAATTATATACAGACACCGTTAGTCCATATATAAATATTTTGAAAATAAATTCTATGGTTTTGGAAAGAAATATATGGTTTTAATAAAAGTTGATTCTTAAATTATTATATAGAAATGGTAATGATATATGTAGATTTAATAATGATATTTAGTTTAATTAAGATGGATTTAATACATATGATATGTTTAAGTATAAAATTTATATTTCAAAATAGATTTTGGTAATAATTTGAATTAGTAAGGTTGGGAAGATAATTTGAATTTAGTTAAAATTATATTCAAAAGATAAATTTTATTTAATTAAACCAATTTGAAACTTATTGAAATTGAGATTTAAGATATGACTTATAACTTGGGTTTGATTTAAGTAATTTAATGAATATTTCTTGTTTAAATAAATTTAAGGAAATATTTAGTAAAAATGTAATTTAAGGCTAGTTAAATGATATTGAATTTATTAAGTGGATATTCCCTGATTAAATAATAATGAAGTTAAATCAAGAGCTATATGGAACTGTTAAATTTAACTTTGAAATGTTGAATATTAAAGCTTTGAAATATATTGAAAATTTAAATGGTCTATTTAGAACTGAATTGAATTGATGAATTGAGCTTTGAATAAATTTGAATTTGGAATTTGAGTTGATTTGAATCGATTTGTGAGACTTGAGGAAATTAAATACTTTACTTTATAAATTATTTAACCTATATATACTATTTTGGAAAATAGATATATTTGAAATGAAATGATATTTGGGTTTGAAGTATAAATTAAATTGAAATGACCACGGTGTTATAGTGTATATTTCTACATTGTAGATAGTTCAACGGATCCTTAGAGAATGGTTATCCCAAACATCCTTTAAGTTACTTGTATTTCAGTTGATATTTCACTTGAGTTGGATTTATTAGTATAAGTGTAACAACCCGGAATTTCCGATCCCGAAAATTCCAGATAATTATGAAAAAAGAAGAAAAAGATAGAAGAGAAGAAACAGAAAACACCACACAGATCCTCACATTCGCAGCGGATAAAGTATAATATCCAATAATAGCAGTTTACAAAAGAAATATCATATCAATAAGTTTCCAATTTAATACATCAGAGTTACACATACATACACAGGACATATACAAATCACATGGCTAGAAATAAAGTCACAGTGGAAACACTCCATACGTCCTGCCCTCCAGCTAACCACCTGAGCTTCAGAACGTCCTCACCTGAAAATCTGTAATACTCGGTCTGACCCGAGCATTACATCAAAGTAACACCCGGGTCAGGCTGGAAACCAGCGTGAGTAAACCCATCTAATATGAAATACCAAGCTATAACATATGTGAATATCAAGGTAACTCGTAACCTTTACGAGTTCTTATAGTCAAACATTAATCGCATACAACTATTTCAGGTTAAATGTCCATGCTACTCAATTCATTCCATTCCAACCTGTATAATTTCACATTATCAAATTTATAAAGAATTTAGTTACTAATCGGAGTGGTTTTGGGTAATCTTGTGACGACCTATCGTTTAATTTGGATCGATGTGGTTTTCGGAAAATCAAGACTGATTATTCCGATCCCGGTCTCATCAGATCCAAACGTGTCTTTTAAGGCCAAGTTGTCTATTTAACTTAACAGTTTAATATTTATCACAGAAATCAGACACAAAATCAGAACAGGTATATCCCAGAGTAATATCACCGAAAGCCATCACAATTCAGGTATTTCAATGTTACTCAGCAATTTATCAATATAAAATTTATTGGTTATATCAACTTATATTAAGCCACTATTTGATAAATTGATCATTAATTTATTTAATAATCTATTTCAAACATCTAGTTGACCATTTCGTAATTATCTTTAACATCAATTTGGTTGTCTTATTTAATATCGCTTGATAATTTCTTAATTCTTACTTATCGATTAACTTTGTATCCTTAGATTATTTAGTTAATTACCGTTTCACATTTGTTAACATTTCTACTTTTCTCACAATATAATTTATTTAAATATTATTCATTGTACATTTAAATCATTTTTAATAATTAACTCGTATTTAAGTTAACTTAACTGTCAAACATTATAAAGTTTACAGTGCTAAAAGACTTAAGAAAGATGGTTATCTTAACTTTATTTTTGATAAAAATAATTTCAGTTTGAAAACTCGTGCCCTCCCCTATATAACTCGAGTGGTTACTCGAGGATTTCCACGTATTACTCGAGACTTCCCCTGTTTCACGCATCCTTCATTTCTCTCCCTGTACCTTTCTTCTTCCACTTTTCTTTTTCTCTGTTCAAATTTAAAGTTAAACGAACTAGCTGAAGAAAACTCACGCGCCAGTTTTCTCGAGTTACCTTCCTTTCTCCCTCGAGTTTCACTCGATCCCCATCGCCATGGCCTCGCTGGTACGTGCACGTCACCCCACAAACAGCTTCGAGGCCTACACGAGATCGACTCGAGACAGAACCCGGCTTTACTTCGATGCCACGATTCCCAGCCTCGACTGTGCACATGTGCACAGTGCACCGCATTCCGATCAACGCTGGCCATTCCCCCGATCACTGGCAAATCCAAAACGACCATCCCTACACGATCGTCCACCCAGTCCAACGAATAAATGCTCAAATCAAAATCGACATTCCCAGTCGAAAACTGGAACATTCAAGTTCACCCAAAATTGCCTCGTCACGGCCATCTCGTCCACCAGCATCGCCACAACTCCGTCCATAGCCTCGTCTACGACCCACGCACCTTCTCTCCAAGTCTGGCCACACTCGATACGACGAGGAATGAAAATGACTCGGGAAAAAACACATCAGTTTACACGGGTCTTAAACCCTACATTCGATCAAATCTCAAAACCCACACATTCGAAAATTCCTTTACCATTTTTCTGGTATTACTACATAGTCAAGCTTGCTACTCTCAAAAATCCAGAATTTAAATTTGTTTAAAACGACTGGAATTCGTGAAAATGCCTCTAGGCTTTATATTCGAACTGCACTTTGAATACTCGCCTAAAAATCATCATTTTTATTTTAAAAATCCTACTTTTGCATGTAGATTCAAACTATATTGTTGAATTAGCAAATTAAAATATATGATTTTAACATAGAAAATTTTGGATAGCCTGTAATCAACTTTCCCGTTGATATTCTTCATCCAGACTTTGAAACAGGTTTTAAAAACTTTATTTATACTTGAAACAACTCACTGTGTTTAAATCACAAGTCTGTAAATGATTGTCGTGGAGATATTTTGTAACTTGATCATTTACTTACTCTGTAACTAAAGAATTTGCATATTCAAACTACAGAGCATTCATATGAAACAAAATGATAATACAATTTCATATGTTCAGATATGATTACCAATACATCACACATACAGATCAACTTAAAATTTAAAAGTTTAGTTTACTCACCTGACAATTTAAAACAGAGCTTGTTTCTTTTGTTTGAATGCTTGAAACTGGAATTTTGAAAACTTTGCATGTTTTGTTGTTGATTCCAGAAAGCTTCAAAATGGCTTTGAATTTGAACAAGAATGCTGGAAATCTTATTATAGTTAAGATGCTTCCATTTTTGATTGTGAACTGGAATGCTTTTGCTTCTAGTTGTTTTTTTTCCCCAGGTTTGTATATTTGTTTGAATGAACAAAAATGAAAGAAGTTTGCTAAATAAAACAAGTATGCAAAGCTTAATGGTTGCATTTGTACACAAATAAAATCTTAGCTAGTACAAAAATCAGAGATTTTTATTCTTCTTTGGGGCTGAAAACATATTTTCGAACAGGTTTTGTTGTGCTAGGGTAGAAGACATTAAATGCTAATGTACTTTTGTACATAGATATTTTTATTCACTTGCTTCTCCTACAATCCAGTTTCGTATATGCTTACAAGTATTATATAGGCTTATTGTTTGACTTAGCTTATCATACTTACCCAGTTACATTCGTATGGCATTGAAATGATATCCTGCCTAACCCATTATCTTGCCTGCACATATGTATTTTGTTGTAGAGTATAAATATTTTACTTAAGCTTTATCTTATGCCTTGTACTAGTATGATTTCCATGCCTGCAAATGTATTTTGTTATAGAGTATATGATAATTTACTTAAGTTTTTAGTTTAAAGGTGGTTATGGTTATTGTAATTGTTATCTTGTATAATTATTTCTATCTCTAACATAAGTGTATTATTTTGATTTTAAAAACTCAACTATCAAATAATTAATTAACTATTACTATTTTATTTATACTTACTTTAAATATTTATAAAGTATATTTTATTATCTATATATATTATTTTGTTGAGAGATTTATATAACTTTAAAACCATAGTTTCTTTTAAAATATGTATAACAATTTTCATTTATAATAAAAATCTACTTGTATAGACATTATATTATAAATAAAGCTCACTATTACATTAAAATAAATTTATAAAAAGAGATTATCACTTTATTTCTTATTTTTATCAGGCTATAAAACAAAACAATCCTTTGTTTATTTTAAATTTCCCAAATCATAGTTTTCTCCCAAAATACATCTATATATATTTGTTTTTAAAACAACAAGTTGTATTTTAATTAATTTAGTTAAATATTTATTTTAAAAAAAATCTGTAAAAAATCCCGGGATGTCACATCCCTACCCCCTTTGAATCTTTTCGTCCTCGAAAAGGAACGAAACCAGAATTAATAAAATGCTTAAAATCAGATAAATATTCTTTGATCATTTTTAAAACACTTTTTAATATCTATATAATATTACTCCAAAATAGTTTTTATATAAAAAAAATTCTTTTATAACTCGATGTTTCGACAAGTCCATCCTTGTTCCCATAGAAATTCGGTCATACGTTGATCAGGCGTAGGACTGAAAATCTATAAGTACTTGGTAAACTCGTTTTCAACACCCAGTGAAAACACTTTGGAAAATAATTTTATTAAAAATATAGGAAACAGTTTTGAAAATAGAGAAAATATCTTTGGTAAAAATGCTCTGGAAATCATCACCCCCATCCATGGTCGCAGTTAACCCGATGGTTACGTTGCCGTCCCGGCAAAATCCACAGATAACTGTAGGTCTCCGCACTCCTCGATTACGCCATGGAACCCGCTACAGATCGCAGTTATACCCGGGCTATACGTTGCTATCACAGCAAAGACCCATATAATTGTAGGCATCAGCGCCACCGAATTTCGCTGCCAAAGAATGAAACTCCTCCACTTGACCATAGACCGCAGTCTACCGATGTTGCGCTGCCATCCCGACAGAATCAAGTGTAGACTGTTGGCACTCATCCTCCACACGATTTTCGCTATGGTCCACACAGTAGATCGCAGCGACATCGAATTACACTGTCGTCACAGCATAATCCAAATGCCCCTGTAGGCATCACGCCATCGACTTACGCTACCCAATAATCCTCAGGAACTAGTTTTGTCCGGACTCCTCACAGGATCAACTTTAGAACCTCCCTCTTAGAGGCTCAAGGCAGTACCACTTAGTGGCACTCCTGAGAAGTTCATTCAAGGGAGCGCCTTTTTCCCCAGAGCTACTTTTAAAACACTTTAAATTATACACATATAGTATTTTTCAAATCATACACCAAGTATGAATCACATATAAAGCTCCTTTTCTCAAAATCGATTCTCAAAATCGATAATTCTCAAATTAGGCTTTCCAAATTCCAGTATTGATTCTTTTCCCAAAGATCAAAAGCCTTTCCAAAATTCAGAGGTTCCAAAATTTTATTTTCCCTCATAATCATTTTCACAAATCCTTTTATAAATACATATATATAAAAGTTTTGAAAAATCTTTGAATCAATTTGTACTTGTATAACTTCACTTTTATACTTTAAACACTTTCCAAAAATCATTTTCTTCTGGCAAAAGATTCAATAAGGGAAGTTTTCCATATATAACAAAGATATATAACTTGTTTAGCCCAAATCAATATTTAAATTTTGATTACTTTATAAAGTCACTTGCCAGATTTCTTACTTTTATTATAAAGTAAACTTTAACTCAGAAAAATATTCAATTTCCACTTTATTTCCATAAAGTTAATTTCTACCATAGAAATATAAATTTTAAATTTATTTTATTTTAGTTCCTCATATATTTACAAATATATTTTCCATTTCAAAAATCATCTTATAACCTTTTATCTACAACTTCAAAATCAATTTCCACCTTTATTCATTGTCAATTTCTCAAAATATACCTTCAATTTCAAAAATCTTTTCAGTTTTTATCCACAAATTTTCAATGCCAATTTCATTCAAACCCTTACGATGTCCCCATATCATTCGTACGCAATACCAATCTGATCGCTCACTCGATCACACAATTTCACTTCCGAACTAGTATCGTCCACCCGACTTCCTAGTGCGGACTCAGATCTGGTTTCTTGATCAGAAACCGTCATTCTCCTTGCATAGTCACACCTATGATAGAGAATATCCAAAACCAATCAAAAATCCATATCCAGGTTCGCCATCGAAAATAGAGCGAAAAATCCCAACTCGGATCGATAATACTATCTCGAAATTCTGTGCTCGAATCTGGATCAAATCACTATGCGAATAGAATAATATACGTACATCTTACGTATTTATCTTCATTGATTATCAGTTAAATCAATTCCCTTTCTATTCACATTCACCTTAATTTTCATTCACTTATTCACTTTTGTCTTAATCCCCATTTGGATTATCACTTCAATTCTTATCTCAGTTGGGTATTTACTCAATAACAGTTTGAACTCCGACCAGATTATATTTAGAAAATAGCTTGAAAATTTTAAAAATTAGATAAGTAGTTGAAAAATAATTTTTAGTTCGTAAAATAGCTGTAAAATAGTAATTAATTATAAAATAGTTGTAAAATAGTAACTAATTTGTGAAATAGTTGAAAAATAGTAATTAGTTTTAGAAAACAGTTGAAAAATGGTTAATTAGCTCCAAAATAATTGTAAAACAAGGATAAAATAATTTGGTTTTAAGAAAGAAAGGTTGTATATATTTAATAGCTTGGAAAAATAAGTTTATATTAAAACAATTTATTCTAAAAATAGTCCAGAGTCAAAACTGTTCACCTTCTCATCAATTCAATTTAAATTCCCACTTCCATTTAAATTGACCCAATTCCAATTTAAATAATCCTCAATTTCCATTGATATTGATTTAACCCCACTTCAAGTTGGATCAATCCTGATTTCTTTCTCAATCTAAATCAAATTCCATTTGATTTTAAACCTGTTCAACTTTAATCATAATTTCAAATTATTCCAATCAATTTTAGTCTATTATCGATTGAACCCACTTCAATTTCAAATCATTTCAATTTAATCCAATCCAAATTCCCATTTAAATTTTTAAACTTATACACCTTCAATCTCAAATCCAATTAATTCAAATCAGATTCAATTTGAACTAATTCAATTTCAATCTTAATTTTAAAACATCTCGAATTATATAAATTCGAGTTAAATTCTAAAAGGTTGGTTTAACTTTTTTTTTTTTAAAACCAAATTAACTTTTGTTTTTACATCAATAACCCAAATCTTTAAACAATTTAATTTTGAGTCAAATTCTAAAAATTTCATTTTAAATTATCTTTACTTAACTTATTTCATAGTTCAAATAAGAGTTCAAAACAATTTTATCTTAAAAATTCAATTTATCACCCAAATTTTATCTTCCATTTTAAAACCAGTTCTTAAACAATTTTACACATTTAATTCTTAAGTACAAGGTGATCCCATAAATTTTCTGCAATGGATGTATATTACCTCAATCCATTTCTTAATTTAATTAGAATAATCCAATTCATAGTTTCATGGATTATTAATAACAAAAGGATGATATCGGGATAAGCCAAAGTAAATAAACATCCAGATTATTTAAAACAGCATCCATCAATAACACACATTTCCCATTTCCAGATCTCAAATCCGTTTGAGATCACACATAACTCCCATTTCAAAACAACCCATTTAACTTCACTAAGTAAAATTTAATTTCATCTTGAAATTTCCAATTTAGGTTGTTCTTATTTAACTTCCCCTAAGTTAAATTCAATTCATTCATTCATTCAGTCAACCTTACTCAAATTTGAATTTCTACAAATTTTCAAATTTCTAATAATATTCATTCTACTCATTAGTTCAAAACTTATATCACTTTGGGTTTCACATCACTTTCCAAGGATTATTCAAAACTCAATCTTAGAGTTTATTTCAAATATACATATTTATTCCCTTT
Source organism: Allium fistulosum (assembly GCA_030737815.1). Taxonomy (NCBI): domain Eukaryota; kingdom Viridiplantae; phylum Streptophyta; class Magnoliopsida; order Asparagales; family Amaryllidaceae; genus Allium; species Allium fistulosum. Next base: position 633,745,873 of record CM060907.1, on the reverse strand, counting down.
ACACACCAAGTGACTTTAAATTTTAAACCACCTTTGGTTTTAAATTCAAAACATATTCCTATAAATTTTCAAACAACTCTAGTTTGAATCAAGCTCTTTTATTCCAATAATACTATTTATTATTTCTTTCAAACACTTGGAACAAATTCCCATATTTTCTGGACTTAGATTACTACTTCACCATTTAAACCCTTTTCAATTTCAATTCATAAGTCATACTCACCTAAATGTTTACTTCCATAAACATTTTATTTTTGCTAAATCATTAATAAACATTTCATCATTTTAGGAGAATAACCAAAGTTATTGCAACTGGAAACCAATTCCAATTATCTATTTCTAAAATTCTTCTTCGAATCCAAGATTTTAATTCCAGTTTGAACCCATTTCAAACTCATCTTCATTCAATTTCAATTTGGTTGTATTATTATTACCACTTAATTCTTATTATTTTATTTAATTCCAAAATTTTTATCAACCAGTTACCTTAACATTTATTGGTTAAGGAATATTGCTTTATATATATATATCAAAATATATCCTTACTTAAAATCATTTAAAATCTTTTATATAAGAAAATAACAAATACGCTCTCATATATATATATATATATATATATACTCAACTCATTCTAGGGTACTATTGACCCTATCCTTATGAGTATCCCCCACCAGAGCCAAGGTTCTCGCTTAACCTTTCAGCTCTGATACCAACTGTAACAACCCGGAATTTCCGATCCCGAAAATTCCAGATAGTTATGAAAAAAGAAGAAAAAGATAGAAGAGAAGAAACAGAAAACACCACACAGATCCTCACATTCGCAGCGGATAAAGTATAATATCCAATAATAGCAGTTTACAAAAGAAATATCATATCAATAAGTTTCCAATTTAATACATCAGAGTTACACATACATACACAGGACATATACAAATCACATGGCTAGAAATAAAGTCACAGTGGAAACACTCCATACGTCCTGCCCTCCAGCTAACCACCTGAGCTTCAGAACGTCCTCACCTGAAAATCTGTAATACTCGGTCTGATCCGAGCATTACATCAAAGTAACACCCGGGTCAGGCTGGAAACCAGCGTGAGTAAACCCATCTAATATGAAATACCAAGCTATAACATATGTGAATATCAAGGTAACTCGTAACCTTTACGAGTTCTTATAGTCAAACATTAATCGCATACAACTATTTCAGGTTAAATGTCCATGCTACTCAATTCATTCCATTCCAACCTGTATAATTTCACATTATCAAATTTATAAAGAATTTAGTTACTAATCGGAGTGGTTTTGGGTATTCTTGTGACGACCTATCGTTTAATTTGGATCGATGTGGTTTTCGGAAAATCAAGACTGATTATTCCGATCTCGGTCTCATCAGATCCAAACGTGTCTTTTAAGGCCAAGTTGTCTATTTAACTTAACAGTTTAATATTTATCACAGAAATCAGACACAAAATCAGAACAGGTATATCCCAGAGTAATATCACCGAAAGCCATCACAATTCAGGTATTTCAATGTTACTCAGCAATTTATCAATATAAAATTTATTGGTTATATCAACTTATATTAAGCCACTATTTGATAAATTGATCATTAATTTATTTAATAATCTATTTCAAACATCTAGTTGACCATTTCGTAATTATCTTTAACATCAATTTGGTTGTCTTATTTAATATCGCTTGATAATTTCTTAATTCTTACTTATCGATTAACTTTGTATCCTTAGATTATTTAGTTAATTACCGTTTCACATTTGTTAACATTTCTACTTTTCTCACAATATAATTTATTTAAATATTATTCATTGTACATTTAAATCATTTTTAATAATTAACTCGTATTTAAGTTAACTTAACTGTCAAACATTATAAAGTTTACAGTGCTAAAAGACTTAAGAAAGATGGTTATCTTAACTTTATTTTTGATAAAAATAATTTCAGTTTGAAAACTCGTGCCCTCCCCTATATAACTCGAGTGGTTACTCGAGGATTTCCGCGTATTACTCGAGACTTCCCCTGTTTCACGCATCCTTCATTTCTCTCCCTGTACCTTTCTTCTTCCACTTTTCTTTTTCTCTGTTCAAATTTAAAGTTAAACGAACTAGCTGAAGAAAACTCACGCGCCAGTTTTCTCGAGTTACCTTCCTTTCTCCCTCGAGTTTCACTCGATCCCCATCGCCATGGCCTCGCTGGTACGTGCACGTCACCCCACAAACAGCTTCGAGGCCTACACGAGATCGACTCGAGACAGAACCCGGCTTTTCTTCGATGCCACGATTCCCAGCCTCGACTGTGCACATGTGCACAGTGCACCGCATTCCGATCAACGCTGGCCATTCCCCCGATCACTGGTAAATCCAAAACGACCATCCCTACACGATCGTCCACCCAGTCCAACGAATAAATGCTCAAATCAAAATCGACATTCCCAGTCGAAAACTGGAACATTCAAGTTCACCCAAAATTGCCTCGTCACGGCCATCTCGTCCACCAGCATCGCCACAACTCCGTCCATAGCCTCGTCTACGACCCACGCACCTTCTCTCCAAGTCTGGCCACACTCGATACGACGAGGAATGAAAACGACTCGGGAAAAAACACATCAGTTTACACGGGTCTAAAACCCTACATTCGATCAAATCTCAAAACCCACACATTCGAAAATTCCTTTACCATTTTTCTGGTATTACTACATAGTCAAGCTTGCTACTCTCAAAAATCCAGAATTTAAATTTGTTTAAAACGACTGGAATTCGTGAAAATGCCTCTAGGCTTTATATTCGAACTGCACTTTGAATACTCGCCTAAAAATCATCATTTTTATTTTAAAAATCCTACTTTTGCATGTAGATTCAAACTATATTGTTGAATTAGCAAATTAAAATATATGATTTTAACATAGAAAATTTTGGATAGCCTGTAATCAACTTTCCAGTTGATATTCTTCATCCAGACTTTGAAACAGGTTTTAAAAACTTTATTTATACTTGAAACAACTCACTGTGTTTAAATCACAAGTCTGTAAATGATTGTCGTGGAGATATTTTGTAACTTGATCATTTACTTACTCTGTAACTAAAGAATTTGCATATTCAAACTACAGAGCATTCATATGAAACAAAATGATAATACAATTTCATATGTTCAGATATGATTACCAATACATCACACATACAGATCAACTTAAAATTTAAAAGTTTAGTTTACTCACCTGACAATTTAAAACAGAGCTTGTTTCTTTTGTTTGAATGCTTGAAACTGGAATTTTGAAAACTTTGCATGTTTTGTTGTTGATTCCAGAAAGCTTCAAAATGGCTTTGAATTTGAACAAGAATGCTGGAAATCTTATTATAGTTAAGATGCTTCCATTTTTGATTGTGAACTGGAATGCTTTTGCTTCTAGTTGTTTTTTTTTTCCCCAGGTTTGTATATTTGTTTGAATGAACAAAAATGAAAGAAGTTTGCTAAATAAAACAAGTATGCAAAGCTTAATGGTTGCATTTGTACACAAATAAAATCTTAGCTAGTACAAAAATCAGAGATTTTTATTCTTCTTTGGGGCTGAAAACATATTTTCGAACAGGTTTTGTTGTGCTAGGGTAGAAGACATTAAATGCTAATGTACTTTTGTACATAGATATTTTTATTCACTTGCTTCTCCTACAATCCAGTTTCGTATATGCTTACAAGTATTATATAGGCTTATTGTTTGACTTAGCTTATCATACTTACCCAGTTACATTCGTATGGCATTGAAATGATATCCTGCCTAACCCATTATCTTGCCTGCACATATGTATTTTGTTGTAGAGTATAAATATTTTACTTAAGCTTTATCTTATGCCTTGTACTAGTATGATTTCCATGCCTGCAAATGTATTTTGTTATAGAGTATATGATAATTTACTTAAGTTTTTAGTTTAAAGGTGGTTATGGTTATTGTAATTGTTATCTTGTATAATTATTTCTATCTCTAACATAAGTGTATTATTTTGATTTTAAAAACTCAACTATCAAATAATTAATTAACTATTACTATTTTATTTATACTTACTTTAAATATTTATAAAGTATATTTTATTATCTATATATATTATTTTGTTGAGAGATTTATATAACTTTAAAACCATAGTTTCTTTTAAAATATGTATAACAATTTTCATTTATAATAAAAATCTACTTGTATAGACATTATATTATAAATAAAGCTCATTATTACATTAAAATAAATTTATAAAAAGAGATTATCACTTTATTTCTTATTTTTATCAGGCTATAAAACAAAACAATCCTTTGTTTATTTTAAATTTCCCAAATCATAGTTTTCTCCCAAAATACATCTATATATATTTGTTTTTAAAACAACAAGTTGTATTTTAATTAATTTAGTTAAATATTTATTTAAAAAAAATTCTGTCAAAAATCCCGGGATGTCATAATAAGAATGTTAATCCTGACTCGAGTGTTTTGTGTTTTGCTTTACGCTCGGGTCAGACTGAGTGATACGACATTTGAGACTCACCCTTGGAGTTTGGAGCTTCATTTGGAGATCCAACTATCGATTCAGCTTTCGGCTTTTCCAGTTGATCTGTTCAAAGAGGTCATCTATTCGTACTGAAGACTTCACTGTATTTGAGATATTCTGTCGTATTTTATTTTTAACTCTGATGTTTATATAGTAGTTTCATGAACTACTATTTTATCTATTCCGCTGCGTATTATTGTATTACTCTGTGTCTGTGATTCTGTGATTGATTTATTTACTGTATATTCTGAGTTTTGCCAAATTTAAATTAACAATCTATTGTTTTGAATTACTCAAGTCTGACATGTGTGGATTTATTGTCGATTTGAATGGTCCAAAATACCAGGTCGTTACAGTTGGTATCATAGCTTTGGCTTTAGGCAAACCTTAGCATATATAGTAAATTTATTTACAGAATCACTTTCGTTCGAGTTTGAATCTCTTCCGTTTGACTCGATTTCCTTTGAACTTTGGAACGTTTCTTGCGGTTCCAAAATTCATTCTTGTCTCTCCCTATTTGTATTCTTTTGATTCTGGAGTATCCCATAACTCCACTTCGAATGATCTCTATAAGAATAGGATCCCACCAATCTTTGAATGATTTGTGAAGCGGTGAAACTCCTTCACAATTGGCATTGATTCACCAGAGATTTCTATATCTTTGGTTTAGATGCCGCTATCTCTTGCGATCGAATGTTGATTTTTCTTGGAATTCTGCATCGATCTTGTTCCTGAAGTCACGGTTGACCCGGTTAAGGTCGCCCGCGATTTATATAAGTATATTCATCTTCTATTTTGAAATTTAATTATCTCATCTTCGTTCGAGCTTATCTTCGAATCATAATTCTATTTGATTAAGAGTTCCTCTAATTTGAATCTCTATCTTTGTTTGAAATCCATTCTTAAATCATCTTTTGAAAAATCGGGTTTGTTTGTATTTTGAATTTGTTTTATATATCGAAATTATTATTTTGATAAGTATGATTATATTATATATATAAAAGTGAAATGTTTTCGATAATGATTATATACCCTTTTTAAAATGAGAATTTGAGGTTTCGAAAGGATTTGTAATTTTGAAAAATTATATAAGAAATTTGATTTATCTAAAAATGATTTATAACGAAGGATTTTAAATTGAAATTCAAGAATTGAACTCCGATGTTTTGAAATTGGTTTTAAGATTTTGAAATATATAATAATAATATGATTTAAAAGTATTTTCCGAATAAGAAATGTTTCAAATGACTTCTAATGAGTTTCGAATGATTTCGAAGAAATTTCAAAAGAAGTTAGAGAAAATAGAAGTCCAGAACTCACTTATGTCGCTGAAAAATAATTTCGGTGATGAGTGCACGCATCATCGACATTGATTTTCGAGTTTTAGAGTGGGAGATAGGCCACTTCAGTAGCTTTGCTATGCGAGTGATTTTGTGAAACCATTTTGAGTTCAAATTCCGAAGTAAGATTTGATATTCGAAAGATAGATGTATATATATATTTGAAATGATTTGAAGTAAGCCGGTGTTCAGTCCTTGAGTTTTGGATCTGATTTGATATAACCCTATCTTTTGGAATTGATTTACTGATTTGTTGGTGATTTCCAACTCTTGGATTTGAAAATATGATTTCTTCGACTATTTTGAAGGTTCGAGTACTTCCAAATCGAGGTTACCTTTTCCAAGCTATGTAATTTTGAAAAGTATAAAGTATATAAGTTTGATATGTATGTTTAAAATATGTAGTGATATGATTTAAATAAGTTGAAACTATTTTGTTAGTAAACAAATAAGGCTATTTTGAATTTCCTAATATGAAATTTAGATTTGAAATGTTTTGAAAAGAATTTGGTCTTCAAAATATTTTGAATAAAATTTAGTTTAAATATTTTAACTGGGTAACATCTTTATAAAACTATATATGGAACAAGTTGGAATAGATACATAAGTTGTACGTATGCTGTTTTATTCGCAGAATTGAATTGATCCAAGTTTGAGTACACAAGTTCGAGGTGAATTACACCATTTCGTGTTAGGATTTTGCATTTGATTCTTGATGCGAATATTTGATATGGATTTTGGGCTTGATTCTAGAATTCTCTATCATAGTATATGGCTATGCAAGGAGACTGATGGCTTCTAGTCGAGAAACCATATCGAAATCCGCATTTGGGTAGTCGAATGGACAATACTAGTTCGAAAGCAAACTTGTGTGATCGAGCGAGCGATCGAATGTGACTTTGCGAAATGATGACATATGTACATCTTATATTCTAATATCATTGATATACTTGCCGCTGAAATTGGAAGTTGTTGGGTTGGATATCTTTGTAATTTAATTGGAATTCTTTCTTTTATGAAAAACTACTATCAATTTAAAACCATTTTTCAAAACTATTTTTCTTTTATTCTTCTTAAACAAACTATTTTATTCTATTTTACATACAAAACTATTTTATTTAAAACAAAAAAAACTATTTTATATACACACTATTTTACAAACTATTTTATATACAAAGCTATTCCAAATTAAAAATCTTTTATAAAGCAAAGATGTTCAATCCCATATGACTCTTTATACAGCGAAATTTAATTTTTTGAAAAATTTGATCCTTATATAAGATGGACCTTATGTAAATATAAGATGATTTTGAAAACCATTGATTTTGGAAATGAATTGTTTGACTTAAATGATATTGATTTAGAAACTTGGATTATTTTCTAAATTTATTGTGTTGGAAACTTTGAAACTAAAGATATTTAAATTGGGAAGAAATAATTTGGTGGGATTGTATATGATTTTGAAACTGAACTGATATTGAAACAAATTGAAATTTGAGAACCTTGTGTTACTAAATACTTGATTTGGGAGTTATCAAACTTATATAAAATTGATTTGTATAAGTATGATGTTGATTCGAAAACTATGGATTTGAAAAGGTACTCAATTTGAAAAGTGAAATCTTATATAATTGAAGTCTATATAAGTGTGATTTGATATACTATTGATTTTGGAAAGTATTTGATTTGAAATGAAATCTTATATATAATGGAATTTATATAAGTATGATATTTGAAAGTGATTTGAAGAGGTACTATATGATACATATTTTCGAAGTAAGGATATGGAAAGTGCCTTCTGCTTGATATCCGCTTTGTGGCTACATTGTGGATTCATTCTATCGATATTTCTTTGATTTTTGGTTTTCCGGATATGATACTCAAGTGTCCATCGAATTCCATGGCGTTACCCATGGTCTTACGAACTCGACTGCATAGCGTAATTCGCAAGGCAGTGGTTGCTTAAAAGGTACGGATGTTTCCTGGGGGATCCAGGCGTAACCATTGTGTATCTGCGATCTATGGTCGTGTTAGTGGCGTAATCCGCAAGGCAGAGATTGCTTAAAGGGTATGGATGTTTCTGGGGGATCCAGGCGTAACCATTGTTATGTATCCTACGGTCCACAGTTCTGTTATCATGGCGAAATTCGCAAGGCAGTGAATGCTTAAAAGGTACGGATGTTTCCTGGAGGACCCAGGCGTAACCATTGTGTATCTGCGATCCATGATTTGTTTGTTTTTGTTTGGATTGTACTTTCCATATCTGTTTTTAAAAGTTTTCCGGTATTTTCACTGGGTGTTGAAACAGGTCTACTAAGTACCTGGAGAATTCTAGTTTTGCGCCTGATCAACGCACTACCAGAGTCTACAGGAACAAGGATAAACTTGTTGAAACATCGAGTTATAAAAGTATTTTATTATAAAGGTATTTTCAACAAAGGAATTCTGTATTAATATTTGAAATTGACATTCTTATGGCTTGAATTAATTATTCGTGCCCGATACTATTCCTTGAATCTACCTTACCTGCTCAGCTTTATTTATTCACCTATATTCTGTTTTTCCGAATCCACCTTCTTTTCATTGTTGACTTAATTAATCCTTTTTAAATATTGTTTATTTATATACTACCTGGTTTAATAGAAAATTTTAGTGTTATAAATATTTTAGAAGTTATTAATTAAATAAAACATATTTGAAGTAAATGATTATTGATCTATTAATAATATTTGAATAGTATCTTGAGATTAAAAATAAAAAATAAAAAAAATTAATTAATAAATTTATGAAATATGGATTTAATGTTTTCAAATAGCTTCTTTGTAAATATAAATAATGATGTAAATAATGGTTTTCAAATAGTTTTCATATATTTATAAAGGGGTTATTTAAACATATAAATGGTATTTATAAAGGAAGCAAGAAATTTTACAAATGGGATTTGGAAGGTATTAAAAATATTAAAGATAATTGATTTGCAAATGAAGTTTTCAAATAAATATTTCAAGTAAAATTTATATAGTTTTAAATTAATTGTTTATCTTGACTTTCAATCTACTTTTATTTCTGGTTGTTTCTATTCTCCTACCTCTTTCCTTTTCGAGGACGAAAAATTTTGAGTGGGGGAGAGTGTAACAACCCGTAAATTTTAATGGTTTTAATAATATATTTTAAATTGAAATTTTGTGAAATTTTAAATAATTAAATTTGGAAATATAAATTTAATATTTGGAATACGTCTATTTCAACATAGCAATTGGTAAATTTTCATCTGATTATATAGAAATTTATTTTCTTGTATAACTTTATTCCAATTCAAATCAGTTAAAAATCAATGATAATAAAATATTTTCCAAACCTGAATATTTTTATATAATGAATTTGTAAATCATCTTCTGAGTGAGACGCCATCCTTCGTTTCGTCAAATTTGGACTATTATTGCTCCGTCTATCTTAATTTTAATGTTTTAACAGCATTTTCGGTACCGATTATCGACTTTTGATCGGATGATCGTACCACTGATATTTGTATACCGTTTTGATCATCTCATCATGCTGATCTTTGCGGTATATTCATTTGTTGGTTCGAAGTTTGGTACACGATAAAATCGACAAAACGATTCGCCGTATCGGTTCCGGATTTGGGCTTTTGAGTTTCCGTGACTCTTCATTTGTCTGCAGTATAATTCTAATAGTCATTTGCTATTATTACTCTATGAAATTTAACACGTAACCCTCATTTTCTCATCAATTCACTTTTGACCTTCTATATTCTTGGGTTCAATATTTCATTTATATCATTGTGTTTGCTTCGAGACTACGCGGTTCATTTCCCTTCTTCTTTGATAATATATTTATTATTATTATTTTTCAGTTGCTTCGTGACCGGCTGTATATTACTTTGGGTTTCCCTTCTCTCTACCCCAAGCAGCCACCTCACCGAGCCTATCACCCTCCAATAGCCAACCCGCCCTCCTTTTCACCGACGAAGCACCTTCCTCCTCCCACTGCCGCGTCTCCTTCTCTTTCCCTACACGGCAGTCCATTACCGAACCCATAGACTCATGCAACCTATCCTCCACTGATCGACCAAGCTTCGCCCACCTCAACCTCTTCCACCATGGCCTTGTGCCTTCCACCACCGAGCTTCCCAGTTGGCCGAGCATAGCACTCTCCCCTGTTACATCACGTGAGTGCACTTTCCTCTCGCATATATATGTTGTGTAAAGTCTATTAGTAGTATACATATAAAACTTTATAGGTAGGTATTGTTATATATTGATTCTTGCTGAATAAATATATATAAAGTTTTCGGCTATATAAGTTATTTGTTTGATATTTTCTCTGAAAACTTTAGTGCGGCAACTGCCGTATATAATCAATTGTGTGTATATATATATAAGAGTTATACATATGGATACTCGATTTATATATTACAGTTATGTTACCTATGTCAGTTGTGATGCATTAGTTATATACGTAAGTTTTGTAAGTAATATAAATCTAAATATATTTGTTTACATATATGATGTGAATTTTTCTATTGAGTTTTGTTTGTATATATACTTATATATTGTTTTATACGTACATATATATATATGAATATATGTTAGTTCACATGTATATAAAGTTGGATAAATTTTTGATGTATAAAATATGTTAGTTATATACAAAAGTATATATATGAGTTTGTATGATGTTGTGACGGTTAGTATATATATAAGTTGGATTTTTTTTAAAACCTGCATATAAGTGGTTCTATATATATTATATTCAAAAGTAGTTACATGTGTTGTCAGTATATGAAAGTGTATATATGATATTGGCATATAGATAGATTTCGTATGACAGTGTATATATAAATTTTATAATATGTTGGTTGCATATATATAAGTTCACATCAGTTTTACAGAAATATATAAGTAATACTTTTGTATGTATATAACTCTGTTGACAAAATATATGTATAACTAAGCTATATTTATTTTATAATAGTGTATATATATACTCTGTTTTACAAGTTATATATTAGCTCAGTTTGTATCTGCGTGAGAGTATGTACTGCCTGCATATATATAATGTAAGGATTTTTATTTTAACTATTTGACTTTTAAGGACATTATAAAGGTGGATTTTTGCTTACTGATTTATATTGTCTATTATATTATTAATGGTTCATATATCTGTATATATGATAATTCATGTATAAAGCTGTTTATTTTATAAGTATGTATAAGCTTATTAAGTATTAAGAATTGATTTAGAGAAATGATATAGATTTTGATTTTGTTAATGTTTGATTTTTCCCAAATATATTGTAAAGGTTTATTTTGATTTATATGTGTGTAAATTTAATATTGATTTTGAAATAGATTATAAAGATTTTATTTTATCTTATTTTAGTATGAGTTAATATTAGACTTTAATTTTTTTTTTTATATATTCTCATCGATTACTATTTATCAGATTTGTCCATCCAATTTCGTGCCAATCTTGCTATGCTTTGGAATTCGTGTTTGGATTCGTAACCCATCTCATTCTCATTATCATCTAGCCTCGAAAGGTGAGCAATCACTCACGATTAACGTTCTTATATTTATTAAATTTGATTTCAATTGAAACGACAATTGAAATATGTTGCTGTTAGTTGTTTAAATTGTTATATATGCTATTATCTGTAATTGTTCACCTGTGGGATATGACACCATATCCTGTTGTTTATATTATATTGTTACTGATGACATATGTCTGTTGTTATATTTTATATTATCTGTTATCACTCTGCAAGTTCCCTGTTAGTATAGAATTCACTGTGGGTTGAAATGATACATACCCGAACGAACTTTAGAATATGAGAAAATCGTTATGGGTTGAAATGATAAACCCAAGCGATTTTCAATTGATTTGAATTTGGGATTACGGGTCGAAATGATATCTACCCGTATGTATTTAAATTTACGGATTGAAATGATAAATATCCGTATCACTTGACCATAAATAGGAAATTATATACAGACACCGTTGGTCCATATATAAATATTTTGAAAATAAATTCTATGGTTTTGGAAAGAAATATATGGTTTTAATAAAAGTTGATTCTTAAATTATTATATAGAAATGGTAATGATATATGTAGATTTAATAATGATATTTAGTTTAATTAAGATGGATTTAATACATATGATATGTTTAAGTATAAAATTTATATTTCAAAATAGATTTTGGTAATAATTTGAATTAGTAAGGTTGGGAAGATAATTTGAATTTAGTTAAAATTATATTCAAAAGATAAATTTTATTTAATTAAACCAATTTGAAACTTATTGAAATTGAGATTTAAGATATGACTTATAACTTGGGTTTGATTTAAGTAATTTAATGAATATTTCTTGTTTAAATAAATTTAAGGAAATATTTAGTAAAAATGTAATTTAAGGCTAGTTAAATGATATTGAATTTATTAAGTGGATATTCCCTGATTAAATAATAATGAAGTTAAATCAAGAGCTATATGGAACTGTTAAATTTAACTTTGAAATGTTGAATATTAAAGCTTTGAAATATATTGAAAATTTAAATGGTCTATTTAGAACTGAATTGAATTGATGAATTGAGCTTTGAATAAATTTGAATTTGGAATTTGAGTTGATTTGAATCGATTTGTGAGACTTGAGGAAATTAAATACTTTACTTTATAAATTATTTAACCTATATATACTATTTTGGAAAATAGATATATTTGAAATGAAATGATATTTGGGTTTGAAGTATAAATTAAATTGAAATGACCACGGTGTTATAGTGTATATTTCTACATTGTAGATAGTTCAACGGATCCTTAGAGAATGGTTATCCCAAACATCCTTTAAGTTACTTGTATTTCAGTTGATATTTCACTTAAGTTGGATTTATTAGTATAAGAATGTTAATCCTGACTTGAGTGTTTTGTGTTTTGCTTTACGCTCGGGTCAGACTGAGTGATACGACATTTGAGACTCACCCTTGGAGTTTGGAGCTTCATTTGGAGATCCAACTATCGATTCAGCTTTCGGCTTTTCCAGTTGATCTGTTCAAAGAGGTCATCTATTCGTACTGAAGACTTCACTGTATTTGAGATATTCTGTCGTATTTTATTTTTAACTCTGATGTTTATATAGTAGTTTCATGAACTACTATTTTATCTATTCCGCTGCGTATTATTGTATTACTCTGTGTCTGTGATTCTGTGATTGATTTATTTACTGTATATTCTGAGTTTTGCCAAATTTAAATTAACAATCTATTGTTTTGAATTATTCAAGTCCGACATGTGTGGATTTATTGTCGATTTGAATGGTCCAAAATACCAGGTCGTTACATGGCGACTGCCATAGGTGCATGCGACGTGGAGATTTGGAAGGCGGCCGTGGGTTTGTTTGTGCTGTTAGCATAGGGTTTGGGAGAAGGTATTATAATTACGGCTTTGCCATTATACTTTTAATTTAATTTAAAATTTAAATTTCTAACTTCTAACGCTAATAACTTTTTCATACGAGCTCGGATTTAGACGCGGTTTCTTCCGTTGGGTTCGTATCAAAATTTCGAACAACATGTAACTAGTTTGGTCGAATTTGAAGACTGTTGGAATTTTGTGCTTTATTTGGATTTTAAATCAACGATAAATCAAAGGTGAGTGATTTAACCCACTCTCGCAATACTAAACCTTCTTATGTTAGTTGAATTAAGTTTATGATGTGATAAGAAATTTATTGATTGCTGTTTGATAATTTGAATTGTCACTTAAATTTACTTTGAATTTATACTGAGTTAAATTGCCATTTAAATTAATATTGAATTTAAATTATTAGTTAAATACCTGATAATGATAACCAGTTAATTGTTGTGATTTATTGGCAGATTTGGATGTTGATTGTGATGGATGTTTATTTGTTGACATTTTGGATGATTGGATGCTATGTTGTTATCACACTGCAAGTTCCCTCGGTTTGTTGTTAGGAAAATCACTATAGGTTGAAATGGTACATACCAGAATGATCTTATAGATTAGGGAAAATCGTTATGGGGTGAAATGATAGATACCCGAGCGATTTTTTTGATTTGGAAATTGTTGATTCGAGATACGGGTTGAAATGATATATACTCGAAAAATTTAACTATTTTGGGTTCAAATGATACATACCCAATCATTTGACCATAGGGTAGAAAATTATATACGGACATCGTTGGTCGGTTTTAAATTATTTTCTATATAGTAAAGTATGTTTGATTTATAAATTTGATTTATAAATTTAATTTAATGTTTTTCTTTAATTTATATTGGAAAATAATTTATTTTATATGTTTTAAAGTTTCAAACTATAAGTAATATATGGTTTTAAATGTAATTTTAAGTTTTTAACTTATAATTTATTTACTTTTAAATATATAATTTAAATAGTTTAAAATTTTAATTTTATAAAATATTCAATTTAGTTTTAAAAGATTTATTTAAAAATTTAATTTAAGATGATAAATGTTGACTTTTATAATAAGTTTAATAGATAAAAGATCTTTGTAAAAGATTTTAGAATTTTGTAAAGGCTTTGTAAGGAATTTATAAAAGTTTAAGAGATTTTATAATGGATTTTATAAAAGGATTTTATAAAAGATTTTTATAAAGGATTTTATAATGGTTTTATAAAGGAGTTTAAAGGTTTTAAAGTATTTTATAAAGGGTTTTATAAAAGAACTTTTATAAAGGGATTTGGAAGCAATTTAAAGGAATTTGCGTAGAAGTTTATGAAAAGGAAAGAGTTGTAAACTATTTTGGAATTTATAAATAGCTTTATAAATGGTTCTAAAGCATATAAATAGTTCATAAATGGTTTAAGAGAGATTTATAAATTATTTTCGAAACTGATTGAAAGAAATCTTCCTCGACATTTAAGAATATATTTGTACTTTTGGAATAAGTATATGGATATCTGGATATGAAGGTATAAACTGTTTTCTAGATTTATTATTAAAAATGTTTATAAAATGACCATGGTGTGAAATAAGCGTTTGGTTGTTAAAGAGACTGGGGTCGGATATTGTCATACCCTCTGCCAATTCTGAAACCACTATAACAACTGCGCACATGGTGGAGAATCCAGAATGAAATAGGATGGTTTGGCGAACGCTACTGGTATGAGGTAAGAACGCAGCCCTGGCCTTCGGGTCAGCTTGAAATGACTAAAATAAGAGCAATACCGGGCCAAGTGAGGTCGCTCCTCCTATCGGACACGCTTCTTCAATACCCTATATGTTACTTTGTGATTGATTGGTGGCCACCCTCGATTTTGATTGTGGGAGTGTGTCTTGAGGTGGGCGGTAGTAGTTGTTGTGCGTTTCCACCGGTCCGGGAGATCAAAACGGTAGAATCCTACCCTGGGCAATGCCTCACGTGCCTTGTCATATGCCTTATCGAGCCCACTACGATTTTGGTTTGTGTCCTACCTATGGAGTGCTCCCTGATAGCCCAGCGGTTTATGGTGGAGTTTACAGTACTGTATAGACTACAATGCCTATAAAAATGTATTAAGGGGGATATGGGTAATGCCTTAACGCTATTTTAATACTTTACTTTACTGATAAACATTACATATATAGCGCATTCTACTACATATAGATAGTTTAACGGATCCTTAGGAGATAGAAAATCCCGAACATCTCTTAAGTTATTGCATGCACGTTATACACTGGATAGGAGATGTAAAATCCCGTAAACATCTTTGAAGCCATTACACTCATATTTTTTCGCTGTTGATTTACATTACATAAGATCTTTTAGTTCTGACTCGAGTGTTTTGTCTTTTCATTATGCTCGGGTTAGCCTGAGCTTTCAGTGTTGAAGACATTATTTCTAGAGGATGAAGACGGAGTTTAGTATTATATTATTTGTATTATTCCACTACATCATATTGTTCCGCTGCATTATCCTATTTTACCTACTGTATGTATAACTCCGATTGTATTGTAAAAGTGCAATTAAATGTTATTTGTAAAACAACTTCATGAACTGTTTATTTGATTATTATATTTTATCATTCCGCTGTGAGATTTTGTGTTTTGTTTTTCATTCTTTTCTCTTATTTTCCTATTTACCCCATTTAAAATCCTCCCTTTTGAATGGTTTGAGTTGGACATGTGTGGTTTATTGTCGATTTAAACCTTCCAAAAAGGTGGGTCGTCATAGTTGGTATCAGAGCTTTGGTTTATGGATACCTTAGCCTGTTCGGGGTTAACGCATTAGAGATAGGGTTATTAGTACCCTCGAATGAGTTTGAGAGTATATATATATATATATATATATATATATATGAGAGAGAGCATATTTGTTAGTGCTATAAAAAATATTTTGTATTGTGTTAATTTGTTTTATTGAGTATTTATGAATTCTGGTCGGTACATAAGACGCTATGACATCGATAGGGATTTCTAAACACTTAATAGGGCAGAACGACATAGTATTGTTTTTGAAATATAGGTAAATGAAATAATTTTACCTAGTATTATATTTTGTATATAAAAGAATAGTTTTTTATAAATGGATATAGTTGTATGTGATATGTTTGTTTGTTAGGAAGTGAACTTTTACAAATATTGGTTGCAAAATAGGATTTACAAATAAAGTGAATATGAATTGGAAATTTGAGAACTTAAGTTCCGGAGTTTCGAAATTGGTTTTAAAAGATTTTGTAATATAATATTAGTATTATTTGGAAGTATTTTCCGATATAAATATTTTCAAAGTGATTTGAAAGAAATGTTTTAAAAGAATTTTAAAAGGAAATAAGTTTTGTACTCCCCTCTTCTATCGTTGGAAAATAATTTCGGTGATGATCGCGACATCATCAACATTCATTTTTGAGTTTCAAAGTGGAAAGACCACTGTAGTAGCTTTGCTACACATTTGTCTTGATAAACAAATTATAAATCTTAAGTATGATTTAATGTATATAAAAGATATGAATATATATTATTTCAAATTGATTTGGAATGAACCCGGTATTTAGTTCTTAAGTTCCTGTTGAATTAATGATTTTCAGTTGTAGAAATAAAGTGAAATTTTAATAGTTGGAAACTTCTAAAATGAAAATTAAGAAATTAGAAGCTAAGCGATTAATAAAGCTGTAAAGAAATTGGAGATTTGTCACTTGTAATTTAAAGGGTAATGAAATTTAGAAGATGTAAATTATTGAATATTTTTTCTGCTAACTAAAATGAATAAGATAATTTGTATAACACTCAATACATATATAAAACTTACGAGAAATGTTTAAAAGTTGGAATGTTAATACGATTATGTAATAGAATTTTATACAAGTAAAACGTAAGTAATAAAGTTATGTCGACATATAAGAATTATGATGTACAAGAAATATTTTAAACATAAGTTAATATTTTGAAATGCTAGTAATTAAATTAAATAGAAAAATATGAATACTGTTTAAGTAAATGATTATAAACTCAAGAAAATGACTGAAATGATTCATTGATGAATATTAATATTAAAATGGATATCAAAGTTATAAGTAAATAATAAATGTGAAATAAACTGCAATGAAATGTACGTAATATTTTAATAATAGGCTCATTGATGATTTCAAATATTGAATGGGAAATAAATTATGTAAGTAATGAAGGAAAATTAATAAAAGATAATTATTGTATGAATGAATTAAAACAAATGAAAAGTAAATAATGATGTGAAAAGAAACCAATAGAATAAAATATGTAAATTATGCGTAAATCGTTTTTTCGTATAACGGTTCTGATTCAGATTTGAGTACAAGATTTGTAGTAATTCACACCAGTTCGAATTAGGATTTTTCGCTCGATTCTTGACGGTGAACAATTGATACGAATTTTTCATATGAATTTGAAGTTTTTTATCATGGTTTATGGCTATGAAAGGAAAAGGGAAATTTTGAATTGATCAGAGTCCGCACTAGAGTGGTCGGGTTAAAAATACTAGTTCGAAAGTGGAATGTCTGTATTCAAGCAAGCGGTTAGAATTGATATTGTGTATAAAAGATTTATGTACATCGTGCAAATTTAAACAATACTTAAATTCTTTGTTGTTTTGGCTGATGGGAAGTTTGGGAAGTGATACTTCAAATTGTTTAAGGTTTTATGAATAATCTATGAAGTAATTATCTAAGGCTGTTGATAGTAAGGTACACTTATTAGTTTATTTATCACCCTTGGACGATGAGAAGTTTCTAAAACTGAACAAACCATTAGTTTTGATTGCTATGGATGTATGATGGATACTTTGATTGCATATAATGGTTGTACTGTTTTGTTTGCATATGACTATTGTTATGTTGTGTTGTTTGTACTATTAATTGGAACAACTAAAATATTATTCTTTTACATAATTTTAACTCTTTGGATTATATAAGTGAAATACAGGTTTATGGAAGCAATAGCTACTGCTTTTGGTTTCATAAATAAAGTTGTTTGCCCGACAAATAGGCACGTTTTCAGATTACGGTTCTGGAACGATATTTTATTGTTTTTTCCCATGGTTTGGGATGTTTTATTATTAAATATGATATATATTGGAATTATTGGTATTATTATTTTTCCGGACCTAGCCATGTAAAGGAAACTCTACCGAATTTTTTTGTAAATTTAGGACTTAGAAATTTTTGTGAAAATTGAGTTATGTTTAAAATTTTGTTAAACTTAAATATGGAAATTAATTGTTTATAAATTGATTATTTTGAATAAAATTATATCAAATTCTTAATTCCTTCTTGTTCCGTTTCAGGGACGAAAAGTTTTGAGTGGGGGAGAGTGTAACGACCCGTATTTTTGATAATTAAATTATTAAATTAAATAAGATTTTGAAATTTAATATTGTGAGAAATTAAAATTTATGATTTATTAATGAGAAGATAATTAGAATATATTTTAATTTTATTGTTTAAATGTTATTGACAACTATTTTAATGTAATTTCAATCAATTGAAATAATTATAGAGTTAATTTGGTTATAACTGTAAATGACGAATAAATTAAATCTTAGATTTAATGTTGAAATTATATGTTATTAATTGAAATTGGTTTATTATAGAATATGAAATCAGTTTTGGTAAGCAATTTATAACCTTGGTTGTAAATAATAAGTTAATAGATATGAATTATTAAGGTAAATTTTTTTATATAATTATTACCTTATTATTTAATCGTTTGAAATTAGTTTGGAAATCAATTAATGAATATAAATGTAATTAAATATTGCAGTTAATATGAGTTAAGATGATAACTGTAGAATATGAATGTAATAAAATGTAAACTAATGTTAATTATATTCATAAGGTAATGGTTGATTTAAGATAAGAATTTAAAATCAAATTAAAAGAAATTATTTGGAATTTAAATTATAATGAATGGTTTATTTCAGTTGAAATTAAATGCTGAAATTAATATAATAATTAAATGTTGAATTTGACATGGAAAATTAAATTGCAAAAGATTATTAATTTCTGTGAAATTCCTGTTTAATCCATGATGGTGAAATGGTTATCTTTTAAATTTGAATTTAATGGTGATTAAATCAATTTAATAATAATTTATCTAATTAACGTGAAAATTAGCCATTTTGGATCTCGGATTTCGATGGAACTAGTTTCATCGGATCCGTAATAGTGAATTATTGTAGGATTTCAAGTTTCGTAGCGATCGAACTTATCGTTTGATCGTGCGAGCTCGAAACGCGTAGAAATCAATTAAATGAATTTAAATGAATATAATTTGATTTTGAAACCTAACACCTGTATACAATGGAACTAGGGTTAGAAACTAGTTCCATTGAGTTTAAAAAAATCGAAAACCTATATTTTGATATATGGGATGACCTACTTTCTTTTCGGGAACGAAATGAGCTTTTCGGGTCGTTGTTATCGTTTCGACCCAATTCGATTTGTCCATTCGGTCTTATCCATCTCTGCCTGTATATAGGCTGTTAGAAACCCTAGCAGTTTCATATTCCCATTTTTCTGTACGTACTTCTTATTCCATCTGCTCCTTCCCTTCTTCCCAATGTCAGACGTCAAAACCATAAATCCCCAATTTCAAATCAAATCGAAAATTCAGACTCCTCAAAACCTATCGAATAATATATCGTTGCGAAGCTCTCGATGAGCGCAATCTACGTTTGTTATTTGTTTTTCGATTGGAGGTTAGGTTTGGCCAGAAATCAGTAGTTTATTCTCGGCCGTCCATATTAGGGTTTCGCGATCGATGGTGGATCGTCGACTAATCGACGATCGGGAGATGCTGGAGTGTAGAGGGCGATGAATGGAGTCGATCTATGGTGGTCATTCATCTCTAGGAAGCCGTGGTTCACTAGAAATCAAGCATAGACGTGGCGGCGACGCTGCCTCCTCCAGGCGACGGCGGCGGTCGCGCAGGTGCGGATGGTGGCGGCTGGAGATGGGCGTCATGCTGGTGGCTCCGGATCGAGGTGGCGACTGCCGTAGGTGCATGCGACGTGGAGATTTGAAAGGCGGCTGTGGGTTTGTTCATGCTGTTAGCGTAGGGTTTGGGAGAAGGTATTATAATTACGGTCTTTTCCATTATACTTTTAATTTAATTTAAAATTTAAATTTCTAACTTCTTACGCTAATAACTTTTTCATACGAACTCGGATTTGGACACGGTTTCTTGTGTTGGGTTCGTATTGAAATTTTGGACAACATGGAACTCGTTTGGTTGAATTTGAAGACAGTTGGAATTTTGAGCTTTATTTGGATTTAAATCGACGATAAATCAAAGGTGAGTGATTTAACCCACTCACGCAATACTAAACCTTCTTATGTTAGTTGAATTAAGTTTAAGATTTGATATGAAATTTATTGATTGTTGTTTGGTAATTTAAATTGTCATTTAAATTTAATTTGAATTTATATTGAATTAAATTGTCATTTAAATTAATATTGAATTTAAATTGTTAGTTAAATACCTGATAATAATAACTAGTTAATTGTTGTGATTTATTGGCTGATTTGGATGTTGATTGTGATGGATGTTTATTTGTTGACATTTTGGACGATTGGATGTTATGTTGTTATCACACTGCAAGTTCCCTTAGTTTGTTGTTAGGAAAATCACTATGGGTTGAAATGATACATACTCGAATGATCTTATAGATTAAGGAAAATCATTATGGGTTGAAATGATACATACCCGAGCGATTTTATTGATTTGGAAATTATTGATTCGGGATATGGGTTGAAATGATATATACCAAGAAAATTTAACTATTTTCGGTTGAAATGATACATACCCAATCACTTGGCCATAGGGTAGAAATTATATACGGATAGCGTTGGTCGGTTTTAAATTATTTTCTATATAGTAAAGTATGTTTGATTTTTAAATTTGATTTTTAAATTTAATTTAATGTTTTTTTTAAGTTATATTTGGAATATAATTTATTTTATATGTTTTAAAGTTTCAAACTATAAGTTAATATATGGTTTTAAATGTAATTTTAAGTTTTTAACTTATAATTTTATTTAGTTTTAAATATATAATTTAAATAGTTTAAAATTTTAGTTTAATAAAATATTCAATATAGTTTTAAAAGGTTTATTTAAAAATTTAATTTAAGATAATAAATGTAGACTTTTATAAGTTTAATAGATATAAGATCTTTGTAAAAGATTTTAGAATTTTGTAAAGGCTTTGTAAGGAATTTATAAAAGTTTTGTAAGAGATTTTATAATGGATTTTATAAAAGATTTTTATAAAAGATTTTATAATGGTTTTATAAAGGATTTTAAAGGTTTTAAAGGATTTTATAATGCGTTTTATAGAAGAACTTTTATAAAGGGATTTGGAAGAGTTTTAAAGGGATTTGCATAGAAGTTTATGAAAAGGGGAAGAGTTGTAAACTATTTTGGAATTTATAAATAACTTTATAAATGGTTCTAAAGCATATAAATAGTTCATAAATGGTTTAAGAGAGATTTATAAATTATTTTCGAAATTGATTGAAAGAAATCTTCCTCGGCATTTATGAATATATTTATACTTTTGGAATAAGTATATGGATATCTGGATATGAAGGTATAAACTGTTTTCTGGAGTTATATTAAAAATGTTTTTAAATGACCATGGTGTGAAATAAGCATTTGGTTGTTAAAGAGACCGGGGTCGGATATTGTCATACTCTTTGCCAATTTCGAAACCACTTTAACAATTGTGCACTTGGTGAAGAATCCAGAATGAAGTAGGATGGTTTGGCGAACGCTACGGTATGAGGTAAGAACGCAGCCCTGGCCTTCGGGTCAGCTTGATATGACTGAAACAGGAGCTATACCGGACCAAGTGAGGTCGCTCCTCCTATCGGACATGCTTCTTCGATACCGTATCTGTTACTTTGTGATTGATTGGTGGCCACCCTTGATTTTGATTATGGGAGTGTGTCTCGAGGTGGGCGGTAGTAGTTGCTATGCGTTACCACCAGTCCGAGTGTGCAAAATGGTAGAATCCTACCCTGGGCATTGCCTCGCGTGCCTTGTCATATGCCTTATCGAGCCCACTATGATTTTGGTTTGTGTCATACCTATGGAGTGCTCCTTGATAGCCCACCGATTTATAGTGGAGTTTACAGTACTGTATAGACTACGATGCCTATAAAAATGTGTTAAGGGGGATATGGGTAATGCCTTAACGCTATTTTAATACTTTACTTTACAGATAGACATTATATATATAGCGTATTCTACTACATATAGATAGTTTAATGGGTTTATGGTGGAGTTTACAGTACTGTATAGACTACGATGCCTATAAAAATGTGTTAAGGGGGATATGGGTAACGCCTTAACGCTATTTTAATACTTTACTTTACTAATAGACATTACATGTATAGCGTATTCTACTACATATAGATAGTTTAACGGATCCTTAGGAGATGGAAAATCCCGAACATCTCTTAAGTTATTGCACGCACGTTATACACTTGATAGGGGATGTAAAATCCCGTAAACATCTTGAAGCCATTACACTCACATTTATTTGCTGTTGATTTAACTTACATAAGATCTTTTAGTTCTGACTCGAGTTTTTTGTCTTTTCATTACGCTTGGGTCATCCTGAGCTTTTCAGTGTTGAAGACATTATTTCTGGAGGACAAAGACAGAGTTTAGTATTATATTATTTGTATTATTCCACTGCATCATGTTGTTCTGCTGCATTATCCTATTTTACCTGCTGTATGTATAACTCTGATTGTATTGTAAAAGTATAATCAAATGTTATTTGTAAAACAGCTTCATGAAATTTTTATTTGATTATTATATTTTGTCATTATGCTGTGAGATTCTGAGTTTTATTTTTCTTTCTTTTCTTTTATTTCCTTATTTACCCCATTGACAATCCTCCCTTTTGAATGGTTTGAGTTAGACATGTATGTTTTATTGTCAATTTAAACCATCTAAAAAGGTTGGTCGTCACATCCTTAACTTGTTCTTATGGGTCTTCCAACTCTTACCTCAGGCTTAGATTCTTCAAATTAGATATACTTGTTTGTTTTGCTATTATTAATGCTTATGAATGATGTATGTATGCTTCGTTAATGTTTGCTTGGTTGAAATGCCGATCAAATGGTGAATTAGATAAGTACGGGTTATGGATCGGTAGGTGTTTGCGCCAAAATTGGTCACAAACCTCAAAAGTAGTGAAAGCACCAGTGTTTAAACACAAATCCTCAATATTCAAGCACAGAACTCAGATCTAGATAAAGTAGAGAATAAAAATTAAGAGATAGCAAAATTAAAATGAGTAAGAAAGTAAAGAACACAAAGTTTATAGTGGTTCGGTTATCTCCGACCTACGTCCACTTTGAATCAATCCTTTTATTCCTTTTATATTGTAATTGTAGTTATAAGCCTTTGAAATCAGTAAACAAAATGGCAGAGTTTTGCCTAGAAAAGCAGAAGAAGCCCCTTTTTAGTTGTCATAGATCTGCTATTTATAGGTGTAGATCTGAAAATATATGTCCTAAAACCTGGAATACCTCTTCTCATGCGCAGGTGGGTCCACCAGATCGATCCAGGGTCGTTTGGGATCGATCCAGGTACAATTCGTATCGATCCAAAAGTGGTCCAACCAAGCTGAGATCGATCATGAACATTCTTGAGTGCATAAGGAATCATCTGTGAAAATTTCATAGCATTTGGAGTTGTAGAATGAGAGTTACGATCGATACAAGTTTGAGTTTTGCAAGTAGGCTATTGGCTTCATACCGATACATTTGTATCGATATGCTTCGTATCGATGACGTGGCCCGAGTATAATGCAAAGGTCCATATTTCATGCTTGTAGACCGCTTCCCTTGGTTTGACCCATTTCTTCGTATCCATCGGTTGCTGAACTTTTTGTATCCATAAACTATCCCTCCTTCGTATCGATCCATGCCACGTTCGTATCGATCTTTGAGTGTGTCCGTCGTATCGATCAATAGGTTATCGATACGAAATGCTTTTCCCTGTAACCATTGCCTCGTATCCATCCCTCGCTCCTATCTTCGTATCAATCCTAAGTGTCCTGGTGAAGCACATGACTTCGTATCCATCCAAGTCCAGCTTCCTTCATATCGATCCAAGCTTTGATCGATACGAAGTATGCCTTGCTGTATCCATTCAATTGATGCGCGTTTCATCGATACGAAACCCTTTGATTAAAAGTAAGGTGCAAAGTGTGCTATCCATACCCATACCCAACTTGATGTCCCTTGATCGATACGAACCGTATCGATGCCATCGATCCAAAGTAAATAGCCGATTCCATCTTGATCGATACGAAAGTATCGATATAAACTGAAATTTCATGAATACCGATCCATCCATAACTTGAGCATACGAACTCCGTTTGACCTGAAATTTGAAACGTACCTTCTCCATGCCTTATTCATCATTCCTAATTGATCCTACCTTGATTTCAGCTTGGTCCAATTTTGATGGTATCGATCATAACCTTGTTTCCAATCGATCTCCAAACCTGATATCCATCCTTTTTAGCCAATTTTGTTGATATCCCGGCCTTATCCAATAGGCGGGGTAACATTTGCCCCCCAAAACATGCATTGCAATAGTAAGGCATGTTTTGAATAGCTTTAAGTCCGACATCCAAAGTTCATATTCCATCCATAGCCATATCATTCGATCTGTAACCTAATCCATTACCAAGCCATTCTATCTAAGTGCCATAGCCGTATCCTTATCCAAATCTACGACTGCCCCGAGTCGATATCCAATTTCGAATCCAGAAACCTAATCCTTAGCCAATTCCATAGCCATCCAAACTCGTCAACTGAGTTTTAATCCATCCATATCCAATAACCAATAACCAAATCCGTGACCTCTCCGGGAAGATATTCAAATCCGAGACCGCTCCGAGCCCTTACCTAAATCCGGGACCACTTCGGGTCCTCAGCCAATCCTTGGCCATTCAAAGCCGAAATCCAAATCCATGACCTCTCCGAGTCTAAATTCAAATCCATAGACCTCACCGGGTCGTTTTATCCTACTCTAGCCTTGACTCTCCATTCAAGGACTTATATTCTCCGGCCTCGACTCTCCGGTCGAGGACTTTTATATTCTCGAGCCTCGACTCTTCGGTCGAGGACTTTTATATTCTCCGGCCTTGACTCTCCGGTCGAGGACTTTTATATTCTCCGGCCTTGACTCTCCGGTCGAGGACTTTTATATTCGCCGGCCTCGACTCTTCGATCGAGGGCTTTTATATTGCGTTCGAGTCCATTCCATCGCTATGCGGCGAATGGACTCGTAACTTGCGATTACTGCCCCGTCTCTCCGGTCGGGACCGTAATCGCATGACCTGTATTATTTATTACATTTATCCAAATCCAATCAATTACAAAGTCCAATTGACAAAATAAAAGTCTGTACAACAAAGAAAGTTAAATGTCCATAGTACCAAGAAAGAAACCAGAGTCCACGGAAAACAGAAAGAAAACAAGATTTCATAAACCCAAGCATCATGGTTTATCATCATCTCAGAGTATGCCTGGGGACCGTCCTCGATCTCGTACATGTGTAAGTGACTTAACCGCATCACTTTGGGGTTTATTACTTATTCAAAGCCATAAATCCAATCAGTTGGTAACAAGTTGATGACGTTGCCTAGATCCATTGCCATTTTCATTTGAGGTGGGTGGTGGGCGGTGGCCGCTCTTGTTCCTCTGCCACAGCTTGATTTCTTATGTATTGTTGCAAATTACCATTCCTCGCATGCTCGTCAACGATATCCTTCAAATGCCTGCAGTCGTTCAAGCCATGCCCATCTCGGTCATGAAATAGGCAAGCTTTCCCGATGCTTGTTCGTATTCAGAAGGTTCCCTTTTTGCCGACCTTCGATACTGGAGGCGCCCTCGAGTATCCAAGTAAATCCTTTCTAGAGTTTCTGTTAAATCCATGTAAGAAGAGAAATTAGATTCCCTCTGTTGCCTTTTCGAAGTGTTGTCGTTATCATTCATTTTCCTTTTGCCTCTGTCGTCCTTGTTTGAATCCTCATTGAGTGGACCTCCACCTTTTACCGTATAAGCTTCAGCCACTCTCCTCTCTCTCAACCTTTGCATCTTCCTATCTTAAAACCTTTCTGCTTCGTGATAAAACTCTCCGAGATCCATCGGCAGGTCCCGTTCCAATGATATCTTAAAATATGAATCATCCGCAATTCCTGAGACTGCTGCCATCAAAACCATCGACGGATCGAGTTGTTAAGTGACTCTCCCTTCCACTGCTTCATCAATGTTAAAGCCACCACATTCTTCGGTCTCACGATGTGGACCCGAAATTGCCTAATAAATCTTTCAATCAACTCCGTCCATGTGCCAATATAGCCGCTCTCCAGTTGTCTGAACCATAGTGCTGCTATATCCATCAAATACAATGGGAAACACTGAGCCATGACTTCCTCCGATGCCCCTAGTACTTCCATATGTCTCATGAACCTTGTTAAGTAAACAGCGGGATCTGTTCTCCAATCATACATCTTCAACGTTGGTAGTTTGAAATCTAGTGGATTCCCAGCCTGCCTGATCGTAGGAGTAAAGGGGCTCCTGCTCACATCCTCCAAATCTCTATTCACCAATCCTCCTCTCGTAGCCCGTCAGATCGTATCCACTAACCAGTTGTTGTCATCAAGTGGTAGCCTTTGCCTGTTATCTCTAACCTACCTCCCGAGTCCGCGAGGGAATCATGAAGTCTGTCCTTCTGGATGAGCGTCCATATCCCGATCAACTCCAAACTGCACAGCGCCGCCTGGTATCCTTCCTGGAATCATGCCAACATGATTCAGAGGTCTGCCCTCGAGTACAGGAGCTGCTCCCGATGGTCCTGCTCTATCCTGCATCCTGTTTGCTGCGTTTTCTCGGTCCTGATTCTGAATTGCCTCTCCTTCTGCTACTTTAGCTTTGCAATCCCCATTTCCGGCATTTCCTACAATTATGTCCTCTTGATTTTGCACTCCAGCTTGTCCAACTTGTCGGAGTAGGTTCTGCATTATCTCCTCTTGCCTTTTCAGCATCCCTTCCTGCATAGCATCCATCATCATCTCTATCTCGTCTTTGGTGATGAAAACTGTGGTCTGATTAGTTCCTGAAGAGGACTCTTGATTTCCTTTGTGCCGACTCCTTTCCGTTCTCTGTCTCCTTTTTGATTGCCTAGCCATTACTTCCCAAAATCCAATCCTTTAGTTTCCAAACCTCGACTCCAAATCCGGTATAGCGGGTGCTAGCCCTTCTCAGTGAAAGCACCAAAGTGTTTTCGCCAAAATTGGTCACAAACCCCAAAAGTAGTGAAAGCACCAGTGTTTAAACACAAATCCTCAATATTCAAGCACAGAACTCAGATCTAGATAAAGTAGAGAATAAAAATTAAGAGATAGCAAAATTAAAATGAGTAAGAAAGTAAAGAACATAAGGTTTATAGTGGTTCGGCTATCTCCGGCCTACGTCCACTTTGAACCAATCCTTTTATTCCTTTTATATTGTAATTATAGTTACAAGCCTTTGAAATTAGTAAAAAAATGGCAGAGTTTCACCTAGAAAAGCAAAAGAAGCCCCCTTTTTAGTTGCCATAGATCTGCTATTTATAGGTGTAGATCTGAAAATATCCGCCCCAAAACCCAAAATACCTCTTCTCATGCGCAGGTGAGCCCACAAGATCGATTCAGGGTCGTTTGGGATCGATCCAGGTATAATTCGTATCAATCCAAAAATGGTCCAACCAAGCTGAGATCGATCATGAACATTCTTGAGTGCATAAGGAAGTGAAAGTCTATATGAGTGGATCGTATAGGATATATATATGCAAGTATAAACAGCTAACTATATAATATAACTTGATAAATGATAGTAGCAAAGTAAATGAAAATGATCACACCAGGATTTTATACTGGTTCGGACCTCCCGTCCTACGTCCAGTCCCAAAGCTCCTCTTCGGAATTTCCTTTCAACTAACCCTCACTTGACCCGGAGGAACAGGTTTACAATAGCAGAGTTTCTTTGTCAAGAATGTGTTCTATAACACGGATGTTGACTATTGAGTACAAATGCTTCCAATATATATATATATCTAGAGAATATTTGAATGAGGAGTTCTGTATATATGGAAGAGTGAAATACAGGTAGTTGGTTGCTTAGAGATCAGGTATAAATCAGAGTATAAGAGATAAGAGCGTAAGTGAGTAAGGTAAGTCTTTCTCTTGAATTCCTGATGCTATTTATAGTGGTGAAGAGTTTCTATGTGTAGTTGCCTTCATTAACAATCGTTGTATAGTTGCTCCTGTTGGTGATGAAGAGTTGCAGTGAAGAGGAGCGGATGTGTCTTTTCGGATGTGACAGTTGGAGTTTGAAATTACACAGTCGAGCCAATAATTAGACGTCTGGAAAGTGACCTCAGACGTCTGGCCTTCATATATTTTTTGTGTCTGGTAGCATTTCAGACGTCTGTGTTTATAAACCAGACGTCTGGTCTTTATTTCTGTTTTATGTCTGGATGTATTTCATACGTCCGAGTTCAGGATCAGATGTCTGGTTTCTTCTGAGTTTGTGAACCAGAGAACTTAACTAGACGTCTGGTCAGTGCACTCAGACGTCTGGATTAGTGCATGTTGCTTTTCTTGTGCCTTTATCATTTCTTTTCTGATTCTCTCGACTTGTAGCCTCTTGATACTTCTTTTGAGTCTTGTTCTTGTCTCTTTGATGATGTTACTATATCAACTTCCTGTATATGTACATTTGTTTTCCATTGCATAGTTGTGATCATCGAAACCAAGGAATTGATTTCCTAACAATCTCCCCCTTTTTGATGATGACAACAATTCAATGTACTTATATATATATTCTAAATCTCCCCTTGAATATGTGCTTTAGTTTTGTTATAAGTTTATTTCTATATTTCTCCCCCTTTGACATTATCAAAGAGAATATATAAAAGTTCAAGCCAAAAAAGAAATTTGCATTAATAATACGAAGGAGTTACATTCATAGATCAGAAAGACAACAAAACCTAAATTCTAGAGTTTTTTAGGAGAAGCTTGTTTTGGATCATCTTCCTTTGGTTCTATTTTGTCAGAAGTGGTAGCCTTCGAAGAAGAGGTCAAATCTTCCTTGGAAGGTTCATCATCAAATAGTTTGGAATTTTTTGCAGGAGGAGAAGGCACAGGAGTTGTCCAATCTTCTGAGGGTGGAGATGAACCACATACTTTTTGAAGTACCTCCTTGAGAACTGATAAAACAGTCGAAAGAGATTCTTCGACTGTGGCTAGTCTTGTAGCAAAAGACATCTCGAAGCCGTCGATTCGTTTTGCTAGAATTTTTTGATTCTGATATAAGATTTGTTCATTTCGAAGGGTTAGATCGCGAATGCTTTCATTTTGATTTGTTTCCGTTCGAGTTTCCAAAATGTCATCTTGTCCCGGGGTAGTCAAATGAAGCAGGAGGTGGGGGAGTGATTTCCCGATTTTGTTCTTTTTCTTGAGATGGACCAATATGGGTTTGAGGAGGAGGCTCAACCCTTCTAGATTGTTGATGGTGGGTCCAATCGTCGAAGGACATGAATTCCGATGGAATTTCGGGTGAGTGCATCAAGGAGAAGAATTTGGTGGAGGCATACTTAGGTGAAATTTCTTCGAAGGTTGATAGATAAGACGGAATATTGTTTGCACGAAGAAGTTTCATAATATAAGTTGGGTAAATGATCGATGGCCGCGATCCATTCCAAAATTGCTTGAGTTCATCGAATATGAATTCGGCCCAATTAACTCGAGTTCCACTAAAAAGGGCATAGAGAGCTTTGTGTTCCAATTCGATGATTTGTTCGTGAGTACCCATGCGTGGAACAATTGTATTTATTATCATTCTTGTCAAGAGTCGAGCTTTTGGACGTAAGTATTTTGAAGAAAACTTTGGCATTACATCCTCCCACATTTGATGAGTAATGTTATTTCGTGGTTTGAAACGCATATCAGGGATATTGTGTAAATCTTCCCCATTGTCAGAGCATCCCAAGGCTCTACCTATTAATCTGGAGTCAGTCGAATAGTATTTCCGTAGATACTAGACCAGAGCCAGTCGTCTTCATTTTCAGGATTCCATACCGAAGTACTATCTAAATTTGCGTAAAATAGAAATATAGCTAACTGGTCTATTTGAAAATCATTGGTAGTAAAAGAAATTAGAGTGTCTAAACCCGCATTTTCACATAGTTCTTCTAGATCATACATAGGAAATTTAAGAAGATTGTAGAATGGACCTATGTGGATCTTCTTCTTTTGAATTTCTTCATATCTTTTGATGGAATGCGGTGCTCTATTCATCCATCGTTCAATCTGATCATCGGAACAAATATGAGGGTTAGAAGAGTAAGTAGGATGATCTTGTTTCCTTTTGTATACTTTTGGATTCTTTGTTCTAGGAGGCATTGTGGAATTTGAATTCGATTTTTTGTGTTGCAGAGAACGTAGAGAAGAAATTGATTGATAATTTTATGATTGGGATAAAAAAATCGAACGGTATATGGCTAATTTTTATAGTCGTTTGAAATTCAGACGTCTGAAATTGAGATTAGACGTCTGGTTTGACCTAATTTTAGTACAGTAGGTAAATTTAGACGTCTGGTTTGATAAAGTTTTGAAAAACATTGGGCTAGAGAGATTTTGCAGACGTCTGAAACTAAACACAGACGTCTGTTTTCGTTTGAATATGAAACAGATTTCGAAGGCAGACGTCTGGATATTATTTCAGACGTCTGAAATATTTTGAATGTAAGTTGGAGAAGGCAGAGCTTTATATCAGACGTCTGAGGAGTATATCAGACGTTTGACATATGCACATTGCTTAAAACTGCGACATATATCAGTGGATCAGACGTCTGAAGACCATAGTCAGACGTCTGAAAGGAGCAGTTTTGCTAAAAATAGTCTAAAATTGATGGTTACATTTATTTATCAAATAATAGAGATATTTATTATTGGAAAAATAATAATAACATATAAATACATACAATAATTAATTTGATTTAATTTATTTAGAAGGCGACGGAGTTTTAGGATTTCCTGAGTCGTTATCCTTCCATGGTTTAAGTGGAGACCATATATTCCTACGTTCGTGGGTCCGTGGGGAGCCAGAATATCGTCTTGGGGAAGGATCTGAAGGAGTGCGATACGAAGAAGATGGATCTAATGAAATACAAGGTTTTGGTAGTGGTTCATGTACATTTTTCTTTCGTGACGAGCAAAACTTCATCGCCACTTGTTCTAGAAAACTTAGCCTTCGTGCCGTAACTTTCTGTTCGAAATAAAGCTCTCGTTGAAGATCCATCTGTTGTTTTTGGTAATGATGAATTTCATCAATTTTCTCCTTTGTATTAGGAGAAATAAACAAGGATCTTTTAGTTTTCTTATTCTCTGGAGTAAAACCCGTATGATACAAGGACCGCCTATTTGTTGGTTCTTGCTTTGGTGTAGGTGTCAGAAGGCATTGTGGTGTGTCTACTAAGCTGTCCGTCGATGGTGTGGAGACGGAGATAGATATATAGGAACTCCTAGAAGACATTTTTTTTCTAAATTTTAAGAATTTGATATTTTGTATATATTTGTGATGAAAACATGTGTATATATATATGATGAAAACGTTATTTATAGAAAACTAATTTTCTAAATTTTTAATGGTTCAGAAATTCATCAATTTGTGGTAATGAAGAGGTGAACTAAATTTAGTCTTTAATTTAATTTTAGTTAAGATCTTGAAGTGAACAAATTCCCAAACTTCGTCTGAGTTTAATGAAAGTTTGTTCGTTTAATGGTTTTGTAAATATGTCGGCTACCTGATTTTCGGTACTTACGTATTCTAAAGAGATAGTTCCTTTTTCAACATTGTCTCGCAAAAAATGATGTCGTATATCTATATGTTTGGTTCGTGAGTGATTAACAGGATTTTTTGATAAATTTATAGCACTTGTGTTATCACAATATATTGGAGATTTTTTTATAATTTTTCCAAAGTCCATTAGTGTTTGTTGCATGTATATTACTTGCGCACATGCTAGAGCTGCGGAGATGTATTCGGCTTCACAAGTAGATAAAGAAACACAATTTTGTTTTTTGCTAAGCCATGAAACTAAAGATTGTCCGATAAAATGACATGTTCCACTAGTACTCTTACGGTCTGTTCTACAACCACCAAAATCCGCATCGCTATATGAGACAAGTTCAAAAGATGATCCTTTAGGATAGAACAAACCATAATCTGTAGTACTAGATAAATAACGTAAAATGCGCTTAACAGCTTGTAAATGTGATTCTTTTGGTTTTGCTTGAAATCGAGCACAAAGACATACACTCATCATAATATCCGGTCGACTAGCTGTTAAATATAGTAAAGAACCAATCATGCTTCGATATAACTTTTCATCAAAATCTTTCCCATTTTCATCTTTTTCTAAGTGAATAGTAGTACTCATTGGTGTTGGTTTGCTTGAAGTTTTATCCATTTTAAATCGATGTAATAAATCGTTACAATATTTTTGTTGGTGAATAAAAATTCCATTTTCGAGTTGTTTTATTTGTAATCCTAAGAAGAAATTTAATTCTCCCATGTGTGACATTTCAAATTCATTTTTCATAATATTTGAAAAATTATTATAGAGATTTTCGTTGGTTGAACCAAAGATAATATCATCTACATAAATTTGTACAACCAAAATATCGTTATTTTCTCTTTTAATAAATAAAGTTGTATCTATTTTTCCTATATGAAAACCGGATGTTATTAGGTGATTTTTAAGGCGTTCGTACCATGCGAGGTGCTTGTTTTAATCCATATAGTGCTTTATGTAATTTAAAAACATGATCGGGATATTTTTCATGAACAAAAAGTGGTGGTTGTTCGACGTATACATTTTCTTTAATAAAACCATTCAAAAAGGAACTTTTGACATCCATTTGAAATAGTTTGAAATTGTTATGAGTTGCAAAGGAGAGTAAAGTACGAATGGCTTCTAATCTTGCTACCGGAGCAAAAGTTTCATCGTAATCTATGCCTTCTTCTTGATTGTAGCCCTAAGCAACTAATCGTGCTTTATTTCTAACAATATTTCCATTTTCGTCCGCCTTGTTTTTAAATACCCATTTTGTTCCTATTACCGATTGATCTTCAGGTCTTGGTACTAATTCCCATACGTTATTACGTTCAAATTGATGTAATTCTTCTTGCATAGCTATTATCCAAAAATTATCATTTGAGGCTTCTTTATAATTCTTTGGTTCAAAGTTTGATACAAATGCTATATGACTTATTTGATTGAGTTGATTTCAAGTAACTCTTGAATTAATATCTCCAATAATATTATCTATTGGATGATTCTTAAGAATTCTATGAGATGATACAATAGTGTTATTTTGTATATTGGCTTCATTATTAATAGAATTTGTTGAATTTGTTAGTGGAATAATTTCTTCTTCATCATTAGTCTGATGTTTGAAAGGATTTTCATCGAATGAGACATGTAAGCTCTCTTCTATAGTATTATTCCTTTTATTAAAAATTCTATATGCCTTGCTACGATCCGAATATCCAACAAAGATACCCTCATCGACTTTTGGATCAAATTTTCCTAATTTATCTTTTGTATTTAATATAAAACATTTTGAGCCAAAAGTTTTAAAGTATGATACTTTAGGTTTTTTACCAAAAAATATTTCAAAACAAGTTTGTTTAGTCATTGGGCGAATAGTTACTTGATTTAATACATAACAAGATGTAGCAATAGCTTCGGCCCAAAAGTGTTTTGGTAATCCGCTACTATTTAATAATGTTCGTGCGCATTCTTGTAATGTACGATTTTTTCTTTCTACGACACCATTTTGTTGGGGTATACGAGGAAAAGAAAATTTATGAGTTATTCCTTTTTTATTGCAAAAATTTGAAAAAAAGATCATTTTCGAATTCTCCTCCATGATCACTTCTAATATTTTTAATTTTCAAATTCATTTGAGTTTTAATTCGTTTTGCAAATATTTTAAACATACCAAAAGTATCGCTTTTATGTTTTAGAAATAAAGTCCATGTATATCTCGAAAAATCATCGACTATTACAAAAACCTATTTGTTGTGATTAATAGATCTTATTTGTGTTGGACCAAATAAATCTAAATGTAATAATTCTAATGGTTGTTTTGTAGAAATATTATTTTTAGATTTAAACGAGCTTTTCTTTAGTTTACCAATTTGACAATCGTCACATAAATTTTCTACTTTGTAACTTATTTTAGGTAACCCTCTTACTAACTCATATTTAGCTAACTTATTAATATTCTTAAAATTAATATGACAAAATCGTTTATGCCATAACCATGGATCATCATGTTTGGCGGTTAATCATAAGTTTGAATTTTTATTAATATTCATGTTTAATACATAAATATTTTTGTTTCTAAAACCTTCAAAAATGAGTTGTTTGTTATTATCTAAAATATTACATCTATCTTTTTCAAAATTTATTTGAAAACCTTTATCACAAAATTGACTAATGCTTAACAAGTTGTGTTTTAAATTTTCTACTAATAAAACATTTGAAATAATAGGAGAGTTAGATATACCAGAGTTGATGACTTCTCCAATGCCTATGACAAATCCCTTTGAATTGTCTCCAAATGTTACCGTTCCACCATCGATGTATATTATATTTGATAACATTTTTGAATTTCCGGTCATATGTTTGGAGCAACCGCTATCTAGTATCCATTTCTCCTTATTTTTTATTTTGGGTACCTGCAAGATAAAAAATGTTTTAATTGGTACCCATATATTTGATTAGGGTCCTAATTGTTAGAAGAAGGTAGCCACACCCAAGATGGTTTGGTACCTTTATAAATATAATTTTTATTATAGACTACATTTTCTAATTAATTACTGATATGCTTTGGTCTAATCAAATTATTATTTGTTTTAGGAACCCAAATTTTCATATTTTTGGTATTCAATTTTTGTTTAGATAAACTTCTAGTTTTTATATAACTAATATTTTTAGCATTATTTTCTTTTTGTTTAGAACATTTTTTAAATCCTATTCCATTTCTATTACCTGATGGTTTTGATGTTTTGATAAGATTTTCCAAATCTTGTTTTCCTTTGTTGAATTTTGACACATTATTGGTAATTTTATCTAATTTTTCTTTTAATTCTCTATTTTCTGTTTTCAATAATTCAATACTATTTTTAAAATCAACGTTTTCTTTTATTAGAGTAATGTTCTCACTTTCTATCACATTATTTCTTAATTTTTCTTGAGATATTTCAAGTTCTTCTTCTAAAATAGTTTTTTCATCTTTCAACATTCCTACTTCAAGTTCTAATCTATTTATTTTTACTATATATTCTTTGTTCAATTTTTTAATTTATCTAAATTTATCATCTAATTCCATGCTGAGTTCAAATAATTCTTCATAGCTAAGTTTCGGACATACCTCATCTTTTTGTGCCATAAAACATACATTAGCTTGTTCTCCGTCACTATCGCTATCACTTTCTGAAGATGAAGAATCGGTGTCATCCAATGTTACTTTGAAAGCTTTCTTCTTTTTGAATTTTTCAAATTTGCTCTTCTTTTTATCATTGTTAAGTTTTGGGCAATCCTTTTTCATGTGTCCGTATTGATCACATTCATAACACTTAATTTGAGATAGATTTGTTGAGTTGGTCTTTCCTTCTTTTTGAAATTTGGTCATCTTTCTAAATTTCTTGAATCTATTATAGTTTTTGGCAATAAATACTATCTCATCTTCATCTAAATCTGAGTCATCATTCTTTATTGATGGAAATGCTATGTTCTTCTTCTCCGAATTTAATTCTTTACGTGCCTGCAAATTAGCTTCATAGAACATCAAATTTCCTATCAACTCTTCAACTTTGAGAGTAGAGAGATCATTAGCTTCTTCAATAGCTAATACCTTTCTTTCCCAATCAGGTGTTAAAGAGTTGAGTATTCGAGAAACTAAATCAAAATCAGTAAACTTAACTCCTAATGCCATAAGATCATGTTGAATAGTTTGAAATCTAGAATACATGTCTACTATAGTTTCATTTTGTTTCATTTTAAATGATGAAAATTGGTTTTGCAAAATTGAAATTTTAGTTTGTTTGACCTTTGTTGTACCTTCATGTGTAATTTGTAAGGTACGCCAAATATCAAATGCAGTTGTACATAACATGACACGTGAAAATTCATTTTTGTCTAGTGAGCAAAACAAAACATCCATAGCTTTAGCATTATTTGATGCTAAGGTCTTTTGTGCATCGGTCCATGTGTTCATAGCAGTAGTTGGAGCTTCATATTTATCTTGAGTGGCTGACCAAATTTCTAAACCATTAGCTTCCATAAAAATTCTCATACGTGTTGACCAATATGAATAATTAGAGCCATTAAAAAGTGGGGGTCGTGCTGTGGATTGTCCTTCTTGAAAAATACTTGCCATATTAGAATGATTAAAAAACGTGTTACTGTTCTTTTAAACAAACCTTGCTCTGATACCAATTGAAAGTCTATATGAGTGGAACGTATAGGATATATATATATGCAAGTATAAACAGCTAACTATATAATATAACTTGATAAATGATAGTAGCAAAGTAAATGAAAATAATCACACCAGGATTTTATACTGGTTCGGACCTCCCGTCCTACATCCAGTCCCGAAGCTCCTCTTCGGAATTTCCTTTCAACTAACCCTAACTTAACCCGGAGGAACAGGTTTACAATAGCAGAGTTTCTTTGTCAAGAATGTGTTCTATAACATGGATGTTGACTATTGAGTACAAATGCTTCCAATATATATATCTATCTAGAGAATATTTGAATAAGGAGTTCTGTATATATGGAAGAGTGAAATACAGGTAGTTTATTGCTTAGAGATCAGGTATAAATCAGAGTATAAGAGATAAGAGCGTAAGTGAGTAAGGTAAGTCTTTCTCTTGAATTCCTGATGCTATTTATAGTGGTGAAGAGTTTCTATGTGTAGTTGCCTTCATTAACAATCGTTGTATAGTTGATCTTGTTGGTGATGAAGAGTTGCAGTGAAGAGGAGCGGATGTGTCTTTTCAGATGTGACAGTTGGAGTTTGAAATTACACAGTCGAGCCAATAATCAGACGTCTGGAAAGTGACCTAAGATGTCTGGCCTTCATATATTTTTTGTGTCTGGTAGCATTTCAGACGTTTGTGTTTATAAACCAGACGTCCGGTCTTTATTTCTGTTTTATGTCTGGATGTATTTCAGACGTCTGAGTTCAGGATCAGACGTCTGGTTTCTTCTGAGTTTGTGAACCAGAGAACTTAATTAGACGTCTGGTCAGTGCACTCAGACGTTTGGATTAGTGCATGTTGCTTTTCTTGTGCCTTTATCATTTCTTTTCCGATTCTCTCGACTTGTAGCCTCTTGATACTTCTTTTGAGTCTTGTTCTTGTCTCTTTGATGATGTTACTATATCAACTTCCTGTATATGTACATTTGTTTTCCATTGCATAGTTGTGATCATCGAAACCAAGGAATTGATTTCCTAACAGGACGCTTCTATGAAAATTTCATAGCATTTGGAGTTGTATAATGAGAGTTACAATCGATCCAAGTTTAAGTTTTGCAAGTAGACTGTTGGCTTCGTATCGATACGTTCGTATCGATAGGCTTCGTATCGATGATGTGGCCCGAGTATAATGCAAAGATCCATATTTCATGCTTGTAGACCGCTTCCCTTGGTTTGACCCATTTCTTCGTATCCATCGGTTGCCGAGCTTTTCGTATCCATAAACCATCCCTCTTTCGTATCGATCCCTGAGTGTGTCCTTCATATCGATCAATGGGTGATCGATACAAAATGCTTTTCCCTGTAACCATTGCCTTGTATCCGTACCTGGCTCCTATCTTCGCATCGATCCCAAGTGTCCTGGTGAAGCACATGACTTCGTATCCATCCAAGTCCTACTTCATTCGTATCGATCCAAGCGTGGAACGATATGAAGTATGTCTTGCTGTATCCATTCAATTGATGCACGTTGCATCGATACGAAACCCATCGATTCGAAGTTAGGTGCAAAGTGTGCTATCCATACCCATACACATCTTGATGTACCACAATCGACACAAACCATATCGATGCGAAAGGCATCGATACGAAATCCATCGATCTAAAGTAAATAGCCGATTCCATCTTGATCGATACGAAAGTATCGATACAAACTGGATTTTCATGAATATCGATCCATCCATAACTTGAGCATACGAACTCCATTTGACATGAAATTGAAACGTAACTTCTCCATGCCTTGTTCATCATTCCCAATTGATCCCACCTTGATTGGAGCTTGTTCCAATTTTGACGGTATCGATCATAACCTTGTTTCCAATCGATCTTCAATCCTGATATCCATCCTTTTTAGCCAATTTTGTTGATATCCCAGCCTTGACCACAAGGCGGGGTAACAGTAGGGACCCTTAAAATTTCATCATGTTGGGGTGTGACCGATATGGGGCAACAAGGAAGGTCTCATGAGGTCACATACCAAGTTTGTCAATTGGGTTCACATGATCAAGTTATGTGGATGCGAAGTATGGGTCGATGTAACTTCAGAAGTATGGGTTGGCGTAACTTCGAAGGCTATAGGTTGGTGTAAATTCAAAGGCTATGGGTCATCGTAACATCAAAGGCTATGGGTCGGTGTAACTTCAAAGGCTATGGGTCGATGGAGATTCAAGTGCCATGGGTCGGTGCAGATTCAAGTGCTATGGGTCAATGGATACCTAAGACCTACGAGTCGGTGGAGACTTCAAGTCCTATGGGTCGGTGGAGAATCCCACATGTGAAACACTTAGGAAAAATGCTAAGTGTGTGGTTGGTACCTATCCACAATTTTAGCAACAAATTGGGTGAGATTGATATGAGGTGACAAGGACAGCCCCATAAGGCAACGTTTCAAATTTCAAGTCGTTTGGAGTCTGTATGCTCAAGATATTGTTGGATCGGTGGTGACATTGGGGGTATGGATCGATGGTGGATTACTACAGGACATGCTTCGGGTCACTTGGTCAAAAACACGCATCTGTCTTGGGGAAATTTCAATGGTAGAAAAATAGGCTAAGCCGGGGATCGATGCCGATCCGCGAGCATGCTTGTAGAAAATTTTGGTTTTACCGGAGTCTAACTTCGGGCCAAAATTTCCAGGGTCTGCTTCGGTTCAAAGTGGTGGTTACTTCGGGTCAACCCTAAAGTGTGTTTTTCGACAACCGTTTCGACGATTTTCAATGACGACCACTCACGACTTGACGATGGAGGTTCCATGATTGGAAGTGATGGCTTTGGTGATGGATAGCTATACTTCAAGCAGCAGAGTAGGCGACAACGATTCGGATTGAGGGGATTCTTAGGGGCAGGTTATGGGACGCATGATGACATTCTGTGACTTATGATGGTTGTCTAGAGTAGTTCCCAACTGTGATGACTTCAGATGGGAGTTGTATCGATAGTTCCAAGATGTGCTCTGCTATGGATGACGTGTGCAAAGGGATCGTTAATATTCATAGGTTTCAAAGTGTACTCGTAAAGCAGGGGTATGTGAGGATGCTTACCTGGTATTATAATGGATGTCCCGGATCACATGATGTTTTGATCTGAGTACCCTAGGCTGCCTATGATGGGTGTAGTCTAGTTCCTGGCCTACTGAGTGGCATGGATTCGAGTATCGAGAAACCGGGACGTTGAGTAGTCCATGACCATATGATGGAGGTCAAACGAGTATCATATATCTAATGCACTGAGTGAGTGAATGTGAGGATGGATGATAGATGTTATGTTTGCTTTGATTGTCTTATCACCTTAGGGATGTCACACGATATAGATATTACTGATGTAGATATCTAGACACCCTTAGTACCTTGACATATAGTACACCCATGATGTCTATCATAGAATAGCATATACCTTTATATGTGCTAACTCAATGGATGTAGGGATATGTCAGGTATGATTTTCCATTCCAATTTATTCTAGTTTGTTTCCTTTAAAGTATTTGAGATTTCTATCACTCATACCAGACTTCTGTATGACCTGGGGTTTTATGCTTTGCTTCCTATTAGCCTGGGTACTCTTAAATGAGCAGATTAGGTTTATCTTGTCTGGTAAGCACGTGGAGCTGGACAAGTGGCGAGTAGGAGGATATTCTTTCATATTATTATATATACTCATTTTGCTATTCTGCTGCATAACACTATGGAGCTTGCTAGTACTTTACTATTTAGAGACAGTTTTATCAGATATTGTTTGATGTACAACTCTTTTACTTATGCCATTTGCTGTATGGATCTATATACTCCGATGTTGTGATTCATTCAATTATTTACTGTTCGCCTATTTTATATCTAAGATGTTTTGCTATTATATTTTATTTGATGCACCGTGAGACACTCAGTTATTTGCTGTATGGATCGTTTATTGCCCAATTTTGGGTACTGATCTTTCCATACCCTTGCTGAATTCGCTTGCACTTCGGCAAAGGGACTCGAAAACCAAGCAAGCCCATCTGCTCACTCTCCGTTGAGGGGATTTACTTTTCATACAAGCCCGTCAACTCACTCTTTGCCAAGGGAGCTTAGACCCTGCACTCTGGTCCTGTCTCTCTGGACGGGACTTAAAGCGATCAATAAAGTACAAGTCCATCTGCTCGCTCTCTGACGAGGGGACTAGCACCTACACTCCAGTCCCGTCTCTTTGGATGGAACTCAAAGCGATCAATATCATACAAGTCTATCCACTCGTTATCCGATGAAGGGACTTGCACCCTGCACTCCGGTCATGTCTCTTTGGATGGGACTTAAGGCAATCAATATTGGG
This sequence comes from Allium fistulosum, assembly GCA_030737815.1. Classification (NCBI taxonomy): domain Eukaryota; kingdom Viridiplantae; phylum Streptophyta; class Magnoliopsida; order Asparagales; family Amaryllidaceae; genus Allium; species Allium fistulosum. The sequence continues at coordinate 633,704,544 of CM060907.1, read as the reverse complement.
CATCACGTTCAATGTGGATTTTTAAGAAGTCAAATATTCGAATCAAAGCAAACGAAAAGAAGTCCTAATTATCCATCCCTGACATCCGACTTAGAGCGTGCCTAGGGATCAATCTAGGTCCTGTACACGTGTAAGTGATCGGAGGTTATTATTGTCCTAAATAGTCATCCCAGACATCCAACTCAGAGTGTGCCTAGAGTTCAATCAAGGATTCGTACATGTGTAAGCAGTCTGAGGTTATTATTATTATAATTATTTAAAGTAAGAAAAAGCAAAGCAAGGGAGTTGAACCAGACACCGGACTATCCCGATCATGGGATTTCGAGTCTCGAACCAGATCCCTGGTTTGCTGCAGATGATGGTTGCTCCGGCTGTACCATTGCAATTCGGTTCCTCACGTACTGCTATAGCCGGTTTCCCCAAACCAGTTTTTCTATCAAATCATGAAGGTGTCAATACTTATTTGTTTCACATACATCCAGCTCATGGAAGATGCAGAACTTTCCAAAACTTTTCTCACGATCAGTCGGCTCTCTCCTAGCTAGCTTTCGATAGGGGATCTGCACTTAATGTCTAGATATATCCTCTCACAGAAGCTTCGCTAGCTCAGTATAAGAAGAGAACTTTGGTTCTCCTCCCCGTTTCGGTTCTTCGAAGTCATCATCAGCTCTTCTCTTTCTTTTGTCCTTCCCATTTCCTGCTACGGACTGCTCTTTGTCATCCACAACATTAATTTCAACATCCTCAGCTTCGGCACCTTTTTGAGGCAAATATCTCTTAGCTTCATGGTAGAATTCTATAAGATCCATCGGTGGATCCCTTTCCAATGCAACTTTGAAGTCAGTCTTGCCCACAACTCCAGATTCTACCGCCATTAAGATTGTTGACGGGTATGGCTTATCGATGGTGGTTGCTACTGCATTGAATCTAGTCAAATAGCTTGTCAAGGTCTCTTTGGGCCTTTGTTTCATGCTTGACAGCCAGCATCATCACATTCTTTGGTCGCGAGATGTGAACTTTGAACTATCTCAAAAACTTACTATCGAATCGGTCCATGTGCTAATGGACCCATTCTCCAACTGTCTGAACCACGTCGCTGCCAATTCCATTAAGTACAATAGGAAGCACCACCACATTACCTCCTTAGAAGCACCCAAAACCTCCATATGTCGGACGTATCTCATCAGATGGACCATCACATCTGACTTTCTGTTGTACATTTCCAATGTCGGAAGCGTGAAATCAGGAGGATTTCTCACATTCCGGATATTAGAAGTGAATGGATTCTTGTTCACATCCTCCAAGCTTTGATATGGAGGTCTGCCTAAGTATTCCTCTTACTAATTTAGCAATTCGGTTTTCACCGTCTAATGATGGTCTTCGTCCAAAAGCAATATTTTACACCCTGATCCTGTAGTAGAATTCTGAAATATATTCTAGCACATAGTCCTCTGGCTGCACATTTGACCTGCTCATATGGTTTCATTCTATCTTTCGTTCCTATAAAGAAGCTCTGGCACATACTCTTCTAGTTGTTGCTCATTCACATTTTAATTTGCATCTCTAGCTCCAGCATTATCCATACCCGATATCCCAGCGGTCACACCAACATTGCCTTCGAGTATAGTTCTCACGCTACCGAGTGGATTTGGGTCGGTACCGAGTTGTTCTGTTTGTGGGGGCATTGTTGCTCCAACTCCAACTGTTCCTACATTGGCTCTTAGCACTTGGTTTTGAATTCCTACATCTCTATCGTTCCCTGTTGTCCCATCCTTTGAAAATACCCTTCAAGCATTTCTGTTATCGAGTCATTAACCCATCTTGCATCTCCTTCATTATTTTCTCCATTTCTTCTCTAGTCCCGTAGATAGATTGATGAGAATTTATAGCTACCTCTTGCTGCCCTCATGCTATAGTTGGCTTACTCTAGCCTTAGGTCTACTTTTAGGTCTCTTCATCTTTTCAAAATTTCAGATCCAAGTTTTAGGTTGTGAAATCTAGCTTCATTCTCAATGGAAGCACCAAAATGTTAACCTAGAAAATGGATCAACACCCAGAAACCAGATGAAAGCACATGTTGTAATAAAAACAAAGGAAAAAGTAGAAAAAGTAAATGGAGACATAAGAATTTTTATAGTGGTTTGGTAATCTCTGGCCTACATCCACTTTATAGTTCGTTATTCGTTGTCTTCTCTCCGGATTGCAACTAGTTATATCAGATCTGACCACTACCTAGTGGATCTCAGATTTACAATGATGTTTCTAGAGAGTTAGAGAGGTAGAGGATATGAGTGAAGAACAAGAAGCCTCCAATGGCAGAGAGATCAGATACTCTTTTAGTTGCGGGTAGGATGGTATTTATAAAAAAATAGAGGTATGAAGTCAAAAGTCCGCATGCAGCAGAGTCCAGACATCAGCCTAAGGTCACGTGAGAAATTGCAGAGCACCATAACTAGTTGAAACAAGTCGGTACCGAGTTTTCCGTTAGTGGGAAATAACTTGAAATATTTTACATCCTTCTTCTTACTTCAATTTGATGTGTTCCATGTTGTTTTTGTCTATTGTTGGTTGATTCTGGTGATCGTTCCTTCATCACTTGAGTTATCCTTCTGTTTTAGCTGCCATCCCTTCAACTTTTGGGATTGGTCCTCCAAAACCCTCGAAAATCACTGGGTCATGTATGAAAGAGGTAAATAATAACTCATATGAAGTTGGAGGGTTGAGATGGGTGGTGGAAATAACTCGGTACCCAAGCTAAACAAGACGGTGCCGACTTGTTTCCTTTGCTTATTTTTGATTGACACTCCCAGGCCATTTCCTTGCTTTATCTAAATGTGCTTCCAAGATTTCAAATCGTTTCGTCCTTGTTTTAACCTTCTAAGTCAGATTGAAGTCTGCTTTGGCTCAAAAGTGGTTTAACAACTAATCTGAATGGATTTAAGACTAATTTAACACTAAAGGGAGTGAATAGTGTTTATAATTTATATGGAACCATTCTAAATTATTTCAAGATTTATATTCAGACATAGATAATCAACACAGATATATATTAACAAGCAGTCATAGTTATATAAATGCAGTAAAAGTAAAAGAGATGACACCGGGAGTTTTTATACTAGTTCGGATTAACCAATCCTACTTCCAGTCCTGTACAGTGTATGTATGTATTTCTTTTCCAACGACTACTTTAAATAGGTAGTAAGTAAACCAGAATATAGTCTCGATTTCAAGGCAACGAGATACAATCTCCTGATTTACGAGTTCATGATAGATACTCTTGATTTAATCGGGGAACATGATCACCCACTTGATTTAACCGGACAACAAGCACACTCACTTGATTTGAATGGACAACAAGCACATCCACTTGATTTGAATGGGGAACAAGCGCACCTAAACAAATAATTATGGAGTTGTTGATTGCATATACAAACAAGTGTACTTTGGATATAGAATATCTTATAGCCCTTTTGATAGCACTTTGATCTTTGAATTAATGAAAAAATAAGTTCAAATCAATGAGTAGAATTATAGAGAATGGATGTAGTAAAGTAGAGATTAAATTTGAAGAGTATGGAATGTGGATTTTGTGAAATATATCATGAGTATTTGGAGTAGAAAGAAAGTAGAGAAAGCAGTTGTTAAAATTCGTTTTCTAGTCTCCTTTATATAGTGTTTATAAGGAACGTGACTATTCACGAGGATGTAACCTAAAATCATAGCTATTCAAAATTCAAAAGGCATCCCTCCAATAGTCTATATGTCTACAAACATAGGTAAGGTATATCGACGTACCCTTGTTAATTTTGAAAGACAATAATTAATTTGAAATATTTATAAAATTCCAACAATCCATAAAAATTTAAACATAGTTTTTAAATACCTTTAATTTATAGAACTCTTATAAACTATTTGTAAAATTATACTTAGAAAAATAAAATAAATATTTTGATAATAATTATTTTGATAAGGGGGTATTCAAAGAATAGATGATTGCTATCTAAGAACTTTAACAAATTAAACTAATATTTACTAAATATAATCTATAATCTTGAACTCTTCATGTCTTTGTCTTTAAACTCATGAGTCTTCAAATATCTTGATCATCTCTGAACCTTGATCTCTATTCTTTATACTGATTAGTCTTCAAACTTGATTATCCTATACTTGTATAAACTTGTATAATATCCTGTAAAATATAATATACATCTTGGAAAATCATAAGGACCTATATTTATATGGTTGTTGTCATCAAAACCAATACTGAAGTATTAACATACAATATATACAAATAATAGGCAACATATGTAAACATCTACATTGTCACTGTCTTCGAACACTACACCATCACGATTACTGCATTTACCTATAGCGTATGAGGACAGGGTCAGACACACATGTCTAGCGAGTAAAAATATTACCAAGTACATACTGATACAGGATTTCGTATACATCTTATAAATACCAATGCTTACTTACCTCAACCCATCTCACCAGCATTCATAGAGTTTGTCCATCATAATAAACATAATATCATGACCATTATTATATACTTATTAACATTTAACACATACTGGAGTTAGTTAAACATAACCAGGTCTTCTACATACAATAGATAAAATAGAATAGAGTTAGTTAAACACGTACCAACCCAATGATAAATGAGAGAGTTAGTTAAACGGAGACTAACCCAACGATACACATAAGAGTTAGTTAAAGGGAGGCTAACCCCCAGATATAGTTAAATGTAGACTATTCTCATTAAATTAAACAAAAGTATGTGTCAGTAAACATAGTCTAACCCATGTATGCATAAAGGAAAGGTAAACATAGCCTGACTTCTTTACATACGATTTAACCAACATCAAAATGCACAATCAACGGAGTACGTATCCATACGTTAAACACTCCCATACATCACCAAAACCCAACATGTTATTGAATAACCATTTTGTATAGGCGTGGTTGGAGTAAAATTTCTCCAACCCAGGTCTAGGTTCAACCTGGCCAGTAAAAAGGTGCACCGATCTAAATGTACTGGTCCACAATGGCCGAAACAATTTTCTGACAAACAAGTTTCCAGGTTTTATTCTTTCTTCCCCGATTGATTCTTGGTTCATTCTTACTGTTTTAACACTGCATATTCCACTTAAACACCACATTCTACCATTCGATTCCTTTATATGTCATGCACTATCAATATGTCCATATTAATTCCTTAATTACAATGACCTAACCACCATATTCATTTCAATTACATAGACAATATAAGTGAAATCTATGCCTAATTCAATTATTATTAATATCATTAATCTTTGTGATTATTTCAGTATTAAATTTCTAACTTATATTACCCAAATTCACCATTTAATTAGTCTAATAGTAACCATATGACATTATACTACTCTCATGCGATCAATATATCATCAGTAATAATCTCCACTTACCGAATTGCATTGCAAAGCCCTAGAATCCATCAATTTGCCCCCAAAACCTTCACTATCTAGAAATGCAGTTCTTGCAAAATTTCTGAATCCATAAACGAATGGTATCCACCCGTAGCCCTTATCGCGCTATTCGATTTGATATATAAATTTGTAGGTTTTCGTTTAGGTTTTGGAAAAGGAGAAGAGGCGGCAGAGAGAGGGGTGAGAGACAGAGCAAGGAGAAGTTAGAATACTGAAATGTACGTGAATTCAAATCCTTCTCACCCGTTTTATAAATTATGAATCGTTGCTTCAACTTAATGGGATTAGGTCCATTTAACTCAAATCAAAACCCACAACTGAAAACCGTGTAACTCCTTTATACAAACTTTGATCCTGACAAACCAATATATCATTCTGACTAAAAAAATAAGCTTTGCACAATGGTATAAGCTCCACCGCATAATTCCAATATTTATAAAATTACCATTTTGCACTTACTATTAATATAACGTCTAAATTCTAAGGAGTATTACACATAACATATCATTTAAGGATTTTCTATTTAATATATTTAAATTATATAAATATCATAATATGACATGTATATAATAGAAAGACAAACACTTTTCATTTTGAATGAGATTTTGTTACAGACTTAATAGTTTACAACAAATTCCAAAATTGTCTCTAAGGAACACTCATAACTCTATCAATTTCCAAATTTGAACTCAGACCTCTATTATATTTAAATAATTTAAATACTAAAGTGTGTATGCACTTTGCTAAAGCATGGTAGTGGATATGAGTTTAGTTTCTTACAAATTATCTAAATGAAATTCAATTTCTTATCTTGTAAAGTTACACATTTAAACAACGATATATTAATTACGTTTTCTCTTTTTCATTGCTATATCACTTAGATATCTAGAGTTTAGTCAATGGTTAAAACTTTATTAACATTTAATTATGAAGTCCAGTCATTGGTTCAATCCAATAACAATTATCGATCAACCAAATTGCATTGGCCAAACACTTTGATTTTGCGTTGACCATCAATTATGGTGATACTAACGTTCTATTAGAAGAAGACGAATCCTCATTTAAATAGTGACTCACTTCAATTGGTTCAACTTATACTCAAGGCCAAAACATAATCCATGTTGTCATGTGATTGACCGTAATCAAAGTATAGTTTGAACACTTAAAATTCACAGTATTCTCAAGTCAAAATACTACTGTAGCTCATCATTTAAATCTTCTATTTGACTTTTAATCTATAAATGACTCTTGATGAGTCTTTTGTAATTGTATCAAACAACTACATGTACGTAATCCATTGGTTCCCCAAAGGTTATGAGTAATTCACTGTCCATCATATGGAGAGCGTTACTTAACTAGTCTCAATGAAAATATTGATATCTTGTTCTTATTATATCTTGACTGGAACATTTATGGACAAGCATTTATTTTATACAATTGAATACTCATAGTTATGAACACATTCGTAACTGTAACTGTAATGACCGAAATTTTTAACGTTTGGAATGAGAATATTTAATTTATTTAAATATCCAAATTTGATTCAAATATAATAAATAATAAGAAAATCAATTGTTAATAACTCGATTTTTGTGACATATTTTTAAATGAATTTATAGGATTTTTTCGTAATTTTTAATTTGAAAAATATTTAAATTATCGTTTGATGCATTTTGGGGCAAACATTGGTAACCTTAAAATTTACAAAATAAGGTAATCAATGTATTTTATTGCTATATGGAGATCTTGCCGCATTATTGTGCGCGATCGTATTTTTATTTCTGTTATTCGCGGTTCGCACTCGAACATGATACTGTGTAGCGAAGTGTTGGAAATTATAAAATTTAATAACCCCAACACTTAGCCCTCTTCCTCGTTCCTCTTTCTCTTTTCATTTTTCACTTTCCTGTAAACAAAATAAATCTAGCCACCTCTTTTAAAAATCAAAATCAAGTGATTCGGTTAACGATAAATTGTGAAACCAGATTCATTGAGTTCGTATGGGTGCAAGATTTGAATCCATGTGATCTTTGGTGGGCACCGCATGAGTTAGCCATGTTCGACGTTTAGAGGCGTGAGCTAAGGTTAAGGATTGGTGGCAATTTAGGCGGGATTAGCAAGAACAGAGGTTGGTGTTAGGTTTGTGGAGGAAAATTTCATCTTGCGACCGAGTTTGGGAAGGTACAGTCGAGTGTGGGAGGATGCGACATTTGGGTGTCGCATGGGGTTGCTGCTAGGTCGCGATTGCCAAAGTGATGTCGAGTTGCATGTGGATGTGTGTGTTGCGGAGCTCGCACAAAGAGAAAGTCGTTGACGAAGTCCGTTCATCCATTGGTGGTCCAGATCTCCGTGTCACGGTGATGGCATCCATGTTGGGGATGGGTGTGCATAGGCTTTTCATGTAAAGGAAATAGAGAAGTGGGGAAGAAGGATTAAAGGGTGGTTGATTAATTAGTGAAGTAATTAAGCTAATTTAATTATTTAACTAATTTGAAAACTTATAAAATTCATATCTTCTCCATTTGAGCTCTGAATCGAACGCAGTCTTTTGCGTTGTGCTCGTAAAAGCATTATTTATGTATTGGAATTAATTTCATCAAGTTTAAAGCAAGTGAGATTTTGAGCTAAAATCGAACGTCGTTCGATTTTAGATCAAATTGGAACGCTTACGCATCAGTTGGAGTTTCAGTGAGTTAACTCACCTTTGGATGAACATTATATGGTATATGTGTAGATATAAGTTATGGTTTGCATGCTTGAATGATTTCTTTGGTTGATTTACTACTTTGGAAAGTGAATGACATATGAAATGAAATACGAGTAATACAGGGAATTTTGTACAGGGATCCAGATTCCTCAACGTTGTTGATTTTAATGCCATTTATATACTTATTGTATAAATTTTTGAATGCTAAAAGTTTGGTACTTTGGTTTTATTTGATGTGACATTGATATGTGTTAAAAGTTGAACCTTTTTAGTGATAAAGGTAGCGGTAGCACTTGTTAAGTGCTATGGAAGCTCTAAGCCACATATTTTATTTTGGAAATACAAATAATTGTTGTTTTGATTTGAAAATGATTTTTGATTCGGAGAATGATATTGAATCTTATTTTTAGAATTTTCTATGGTATTTTATTTAGAAAGAGTTTTTAAACTTCTCTATTTTACTCCAACCTTTTTGAAAATATTTTGAAAGTATTTCGGAAAGTATTTATTTTATAGAAAAGTTAATATGATAAGGAATGTTTATTTTAAAGGAAAATAAAGGGGAATTTATCTGTTTTATAATAAATCAATTATGTTTTTCAAAGAAGATAGAAACTTTTTGGAATAAATATTTGTGAAACGCTTTATATAAAATGCGTATAGAAGGATATAGTTATAAATGATATTTATAAATAAAAGAATAAATTTATAAATGATATTTTATAAAAAAGGAAAATGATATCATTTTGATAAATTGGAATAATAAATCACATTTGTGAGTTTACAGTGATATATGGAATGATCGTTTTATGAAAAATATTTAGTTTGACCTTGAAACCGAAGATTTGTGATAAGTATATGAGATTTAAATTTGGAGATTTATAAAAGGAGTTATATAAATAAATTTGTAGATTTATAAAACCACTTTTTTAAATAGAAAAGAGATTTATAAAAGAAGTTTTATAAACATAAAGAAGATTTATAAAAGGAGTTTATAAAGGAGATTTATAAATAAAGTGTGTAAATATTAAAGAGATTTATAAAAAGGAATTTTATAAAAGGAAACGAGGTTTAATTTCTATAAATGATCATTTTAAATTATGGTAGTATGAAAAGTATTTTTTTCATACTTAACAACAAATTTCGAGGAGGGGAAACTTGTCCCTATCATGGGAATTAAGAATGTACGTCGAGACAATGATAGTTTTCTAACTTGTCTGACTTCATTGTTCATCAAGGGATAGCATAAGTTTGAAATCGAAAAATGGTAGTAAGTATATTTGGTCTAATTTCTACACGATCCATTTACTTACACCAAATGGAAAGTGGTTTGGGTTTAGTTAAAGTATTTAAATGACATTTGTTTCGGCCCATTTAAATATGATTTTGAAAAAAAAGTAAATCTTCCTTAAGATTTGTGAATATACTTATACCGTTGATATAAGTATATGGATATGTTTCCTAAGTATTGAAAATGTAAGTTGTGTGAATATACTTACACTATTGATATAAATATATGGAAAAGTTTCTAAGTATTAAAAGTGAAATGTTTTGGGGTTTTACTTATACAGTTGAGATAAGTATATCAAATTTTTTTAAGTATCGCAAAAGTAAAGATAGTTTGTGAATATATCTTTTGTAAAAGTATATGACGCAAGTATTTATAAAGTGATTTTAATTAATGAAGAATTAATTAAATAGGCTTAGTGGTTGCTTATATTCTTAACCAGGCTTAGTTTCCATTTGAAATTAAATCTCTAATTTGATTGTTTATTTATTTGATAGTTAAATAACCAACTATCAAACCTTGGCCAATTTTGAAACTATCGATTGTCATCTCGGAGAGACCGTGATCAGATATGTTTTGAACTGGCATAAGAGTTTGAATTTAAGACATCTTGAAGATGGTAGAATTGAAGACGGAGTCATTGAAGTGCAATGACTAGTTGCTGCTAGTCCTGAGGGTGTTTCCAAAAGGGATGTAGTAGAAATAGTGTCTTCGGTTTGTTCATATCCTGAACAACTTGTATGGATGAATACTGGCATTGAATTGTTGCCTGGAAGGCAGTGTTAGCATTTAAAGTGGGATTTGCTAAAAAGGTAAAACGTATCCTCAAGCCTCACACTTGGTAATGGCTAAAATATGGAATATGTCGCAAATCTATGTAGTTTGCTACCATTAGGATATGGTCATCACCGCATCTAGATCGATATTTATTGATTTATGTACGCTAGTGACACAGTACGGTTGTTGGCCGCAACTGGAATGATGATCATATTCGGGACTATACGGAAAGGGTAGGCAAATCTTGCCATATAGAGGGAACATGTGAGGCGCTCGGTTCATTTTTCAAGAGGTGTACTATGATAGGCGGTACCCTAGTAGCCTTATCATTGATGGAATACATTCTCCAATATGTGTCTTTACGGACTTAGTTGTATACTAAGTATGCTAGAATGTAATTAATGTAACCATTTCGGCTTTGTTAAATATTTATCCAAGATATTATTATAATATCACTGGATTTCCTAATAAAATGGTTTGATTATCGTAAGGTACAAACCCGTCCGTGTTTATGTTGCAGCGTGATCTTACGAGATACCTTTACTTTTGAAAGGTTTTATGACATTAAAAATCCATATGATTTGTGTTTCTCAAGCTGGTTTACCAGACTGATCTGGACGTTATTTTCTTATAATGCTCTAGTCAGCTCAAACTTATTTCCATTTTTAGTTATGGATGCTTTGGAGCTTCAAGAGACGAGCTCGAAGCCTTCAAGACACGTATCTTTATTTCCACTGTATTTTTTGTTCTGTATTTATCAGCATTTGTGAGCACGGGTTGTTATAACTGTCTCGGCTGATGATACGTTAGTTTACTTTGATTGATGCATACATATTACAGTTTTTCTTCTCTAAAGATATGTTATATATTATTTGTTACTCGTCACGATGTGAAATTTTGTTTGTCTTTTATTTCTTTCACCATAACAATCTGTCTTTCCAGCACTTAGATGCTCGTCTCGTGAATACCATGGATGTATTAGTGTCGACTTTTGAGGGTCGAAAAGGCGGGTTGTTATAGTAATAGATTAAATACTTTTCCTAGTGATTTTCTACTTCTATATATTTAATATATTTAAAACATTAATTATATCTCAATATAGCAATATATACAATAGAAAATAAAAACAAAAACTTACTGTATTTTGGATAAGATTCACTATAAAAGTGTTATAGCCATATGACACACTTTTAACTCTATCACTATCTACATCTGCATCCGAAATCATTTTCGGATATCAGATTCGCTAACGATCGATAAATCTAAAGATATGAACAAAAACATCAAGTTTAATGAAAAAGGGTTTTGGTTGTAGTGATTATAAAAATGCAAAGTTAAACAACGATAAAAAATATTTTGAGTGATCAACATGTATTATACACATATAATATTAACTATTATCTCAATAAAACAATAAATACATATAATTTATTATATTAAAATTCATATAAGTTGAAATATAATCTTGACAAAATCGAACATATAATCTTAGGATGTGGATAACTCCATCCTCTGTGTGTGTTATGTATTGTTGTATTTTGGCAACAATAGTTCTTTACTTAAGTCAAGGGGGCATTTCACCAGAAGGACAAACTTTGCAATCCAATTAGTTTCTAGGACACACATTCAAAGAAATTACTTTCAAGGCCAAAGTCAGCGGAATAATTACTTTCAAGGACAAAGTCAGCAGTCCAATTACTTTCAAGAACATAATTTCATAGGTTTTTAGGCCCTAGAAACTAATTATTTTGCGTTTTGTCCTTGAAAGTAATTATTTCAGTTGTGTGTCCTAAAAACTAATTCCACTTGCTAAAGAGGCCCTTGTGGTAATTTCCACTAAGTCAAAAGGGCCCGTAATTCTTTAAATACACATGACCACCCCCGTTGAAAAATTTGTGTTGTATACGATGCATATGAAAGATCTAATGATTCTTATAGTTGATTGTAAGTTTGTCTTTTATTTGAAAGAAAGAATAACGAATTCAATTTTACTTTATAGCTTACACGAGACCTTTTCTATTTCATGAGTATACTCATGAAAACAAAAACTCTTTTTTATGAACCTAGGTAATCGAATAGATTTAGAAAATCTATATTATAAATATAGAGAAGCTTATGATTTTTTCGAGTTATTGGAATAGCATGTATATTGTTAATAACTGATTTTACTTTGGAGTTAGAAAATCCATCGGGTCATTCATTTAGATTTAGATTTTATTCGTTCGAAACGATTTCAAAATTTAACATAATACCCCGAATAATGTGTTGAAGATTTTAATTCGTTTTAAGTACATGAATTTACTTTATTTTTTCTTTTCTATAAATTTTTTCCATCTCATAAGATAGAAGGTTGAAATAATCCTAATCTTTTATAATATAAGACTTTTTCTAGATGATTATTTAATTATTTACCTCTCCATGAATACATACATAAAAATATATTATATATCATTGAGCTAATGGCTATTCATGATTCCGTAGCAAAAGAAAAGAAAAAACAAAATTTGTACAAATTACGATGGATAATGCGGACTTCTAAAAGTAAAGAGGAAAAAAAAACAAATCGATTCAACAAGTTATTCTATTTATGGGGCTAATAATGACAGATCAGCCCTCTATATCAAATTAAATTTAGGGAAATTAAATCTTTGAAATCCATTCCCAATTCACCACATGGTGAATAATCACTAAATCCCTCGGATTCACAATGATGAATCACCAAATTAACAGAATCCCAGTGTTATCCACTCACTGCAATTTGAAAGCGAAACCATTTTTATCCGTTTCTTACTTTTCACACTAAACTAATTAACGGTAAAATCTACTACGTAAAAACGACCATTATCAAACAAAAAACAAGGACCAAAGTGGAGACTATAAAACCCTATAAATGGAAAAGCACCATTCAGTGCCTTAACGCTCCTCTCTCTGTCTCCCAACTGATATCCCTCTCTCTCTCTCCTTTCCTCCCTTTTTCAAATCTACTCTTTTCCTTTCATCATTTTTGTTTCAAATTTTTGAATCTTTCCTCTTCCTCGATTCTGATGAAAATTTCAATGGAAAAACCTCCTTCCAAACCCCAAAAGACAACTGCCCTAGATTTCGCCTTATCTTCCGCCAAGATCCTCTTCCTTGTCGTTGGAATCGCTTCCACCCTCTTCCTGATTTCAACCCATATTCAAAGATTCGTTCTTTCTTTTTCTTCCCCAATTACTTGGAATTATCCCGATTTTTCTCGACTTTCTTCTACCTATCTGTTCATAATCGTCCATTTCATCATCTTTATCATCTGGAAACTCAACGCTAATCATCTTCAAGATTCCACTCAAGATTCTTCAGACTTTTACTCTTCTCCTAGCATTTCCAGAAAATCCAGTATTGAAGATGTACTCGTTTCTCAACAATCTTCAGAATCCACCAAAGAATTCCGCACTGCTTCTCAAGAAATACCCGTACCCGAACCCGAACCTGTTTTGGATATCCACACTGTTGAACCTGTGAATGGGAAAAATCGTACAACTTCTCGAGAAATACCCGAACCCGTTCTGGATATCCACACTGTTGAATCCATGAACGTCAAAAGCCCTCCGGCTCCGACATACGAAGAGTACTCAGACGACATGAAAATAGACGAAGAGGACGACTATTCAGACAGCCTGGATGCCACGTGGCAGGCAATCATACAGAAGCAGCTCGAAAAGGGAGACTCTTGGGAGAAGTTCAATCAGCAAGTGCAGGCCAAACTGAAACTGACTAGAGACGTTCCAGTTCCTGTGATACAAAGCAAAGAGTTTAGAAAATCCGAAACGTTTAAAGAAAACGAAGAAGAAGATACGGGCAAAAAGGAAATGAGAAAATCAAAGACTTTTAGAGAAAATGGAAGTTCGATTGGATGGAGAGGGAGAAACGTTTGGGTTGAAAAGGATGAAACTTTTAGAAGCAAAGTCGAAGCGTTCATCAAAATGAACTACGATCAGCGTTTGAAGAAACAAGGATCAAATGATAATTGTCGTGTTGAAATGGTTAATACAGCTTACTGAGGTCTAGTTACTGCAAACAATAAAAAGTTGGATTAAAATAGAGCTATTATGTTTCAAAGCGGTTGAGTTTTTTAATCCTCTGTAAATACCGCTGTTTCTTGTCTGAAGAAGACAAAGAACAACTTCACTTCTCGCAGGTAATTAACTGTTTTTTCTTGACTATTTTGATATTATGTTTTTTTTCTCTTTATTATATTTTATTAACATGTTGTTTTATGTGTTTGCAGGCTTCTTTTTTGGCTGGAATGTTAATTATGGGTGAAAATATGTAGCTATTTTCGATGCTGGAATTTTCTACTGTAGATTATATATGTGTTTCTATGTCTCTGTAGCATAAGTGTGTGATGGTTTTTTCAGAGTTTTTGTTGTCGAAGAAATCTTATGACCTGTACTCTTCTAAGATATAATAAATTTTGTGTGAATGTTTTAATAATGTAACAAGCTACAAATTACAGCGAATATATGTGTGTTGCATGTGAAGGTTACTGTATGTACATTGCTTAATATATCAAATATATGTTTGGTATGAAGTGTTTGTACTTTGTATTATGTTTTATCGGTTTGATAAAATTGGATGCCACATCCTCTTCATATCTCTTACTTAATTAGCATCAGTTTAATATTAAATATGTCTATACTTAATCATGCAACTACATTCAAACAAAATTGTTCTTGAAGGCAAAATGGAATCAGTATAAGATAAAAAATTGTACTGGTGGTTGACTCAGGAACTTTGAATGTGCCATAAATATATGATTTTTGTTAATATTTTTACTTGAAATTTTTTTAAAAATAATCAAGATTTAAAGCAATAGTATGGCATACTAAAGTTTCAATCTAAGAGTTTTGTGATCTTTATATGGGAAATAAGTAAGGAATATAGCATAAATAAATTTTTATTTTGAAATTGAATACAGGTGTTATTATATGTGCAAGGACAAAAATATCTAAAAGAACATTCTTCTGCTCAAAAGAAATTCAGATTTGATTGATCTCCTACATTCAAAGCATATCAGAGTCTCAGACTGCTTGATTTCTGACAGTATATATAAAGTCCCTACTCAAGTGTAAAATAGGGATAAATAGCTTTCCACAATGTTTGCATATTGATATAGCTTCAAACAAGTAGGATTTTATTATTATTGCATTAGTCCTCCTTGCATTAGTCCTCCTACAGAATTAATTTACTAGCAGTAGCTTTACATCGACATAGCTAGCTTTGATCAGTTCAGCTTATCTTTCATTAAAAACTTTTAAATAGGTGGTCGTTTCAAAATCTTGAAAGAGATTTTAAATCTAAATTCATTAATTTACGAACAACTTCGGATAACTTTTTTTTGTCTGAAGAGCTCGAGCTGTATGTTTTTAATTGTAACGACAAGCATAGATTCGCCGAACCTAATTAGTAGGATCGTTTTGTTTCTCCAAACAGATTATAATATTAGAAAGATAGAAATAAACTTTATACATAACACGTGTAAAAGTTATGTTGATTTAGAATATGAATATGGACTTTTCTTTTACCAAAAGAAAATGTCACACAAAATGATCATTTAAAGGGAATGAAAGAGAAACGTTTAACAAAAAAGATTATGTCCCTGTACTGCGAAGGAAAAATAAAATAGATTTTAAAGAAACATTGATCTTTTTGTTATTCCTAATTATATTGTTGATGTATTTGTATTATTTAAAATAGATTGCATTTTGAGAATGTAAATTGATATAAATTACAATTTAACATGAAAATTCAATAATAATGTTGAGAGAAAAATACAATTATACTAATATAACAATTTTGAATTATAGATACAATAATGATAGATACAAATACAAATTGAGTAATGTAATACAAAAAGTTTCTAACTTAGTACAACAGTAACTATTTCATTTCATATGCTATCTTGAACGATTGTCATGTAATTTGTAATAAGTCTTTCAAATAATTCATAATTGTTATTTTCGGACATTTGAATATTATAATATTCTTGTAGATATTCTTCTAGGACTAGCTGGGGTCGTCGTAAGCCATAAATTCTAGGTCATCTTCATTCTATCTTCGTATGAAATTGTAAATAATCATTGTAGTAGTAAACGTCTTTATCTGAATTTCATATTTGTATGTAGGCATGTTATATAAGATCTCAAAATTTTCTTTCAATTCAAAAGTTCTTCGATTGTCATATGTAAACTCGAATGATAGAAGTTGATTTTTTTTTTTTTTTGGTTTTTGGTTGCTTTTGTATTTCATTAAAATTGAAAAAATGATATCTAGCATTATGGTACGGAGGTAAGTATTCATACATTGCACTGGTGGACTCAAACTTCTGATTGTCAAATATAATGTAGTTGAGGAAGTATAAGATCAAATAAGAGATGATAAAAATTGTTCAGGATGGATTGGTTTTTAAATGAACGGGAGTTAATTAGCAACGTTGACGTCCGATGCATCTGCCAACAGACCATGTTCAACTGTTCTTTCTAACGGACCAAATGAATGGTGGATTATAGCTTCGACATATCAGACCAACGCGAAAGTAAGCTGCTTAAACTGGACAAAGAGAAGTTGCTAACGTACCGTCTATACTGTACTAAATGAACGTTTCACCACTACAAAAGAAACCACATACAGATGCACTTTAAAACTTGAAAAATGAAAGCGATACTAAAAGAATATTTACACTGGACAAAGCTGGGATACTTTCGAAACGTGCAAATGAAAATGATACAATAAGCAAAAGGGAAACAAACTAAAGAGCAAATGAGTATCCAAACTAAATGAATATATGATGGAAAATAGTAGATGATACTTCAACATCATGTCTACAAACCCACGAGACCTGGGCCCTCACCGTTTTTGTGTTCATGTTTAGACTAATACCACTCACTAGCCCAGATAAATTTCTAATTAACTTCAGCTAAATTCAGAATACAAGTTGTTCATATAATAAGTAAATAAATGTAAATTTTCAGACTTGATCATTGAAAATTTAGCGTTCCAAGAAAGCATAACTAATTGGTGAAGATTTATAGGACCATCTTCACTGATGTAAACCACAAATATACAGTAAGGCAACATGTAGTTTTATCAATACAGTATTACAGTGCAATAATGAAATACATGCCAAAAGGAAAACGATAGATGAAGGGTTGTTATCCGTAAGAAAATCAAAGGGGTCCAACTGAGTCTACGAGTCCACTTCAAACATGTCCATTCACCAGCAACTTCTTGAGTGAATCCATATGTATCCAATACAGTGGGAAATTATTATTATATATATATTCGTATCCAATATACAGAACTCAGATCTGAAGAAAAGAGAACCGTTTGCATCTTGGAGTGATTAATATTCCGAATGTTATGTCGCATAAAAAGTAGAAGACAGGTCAAAGCTAAGCAACCAGTGTGACAATGATAGATACATTTGTATCTCACAATTTACGAATGCAACAGATTGATGCATAAAGGGAAGGATATAAATAAGTCGATCTCATAAAACAGTTCTACAAAAATTCAATATGAGGTGAAGAAAAAAAGAGTACATATAACTATAAATATTGTGACTTGCAACATAAGAGCCAAGAACTGAATGATCCAGCAGCTACTGGTGTCCGAAAATACGCAAATGGGTGGTTCTGGGTCTTCTGCCTTCACTTAGCAAAGCTTTGCTGTATTTATCTTAAGTGCTTTCAAGAAAGTTCCATGCGTATGCAGCTTGTTCTGTGAAACAAAGAACAAACAATTAAGAGACGAAAATAGATGTTACTTTTTGTCTCTTTAGAAACATCTTGTTCTGTGAAACAAAGAACAGACAATTAAGAGACGAATATAGATGTTACTTTTTGTCTCTCTAGAAACATGAAGAGCAATGTCATGGTAAATTTGAGACCAATATTGCAATCCTAATGGCTGTTTCATAGACCAAGCCAACAAACTATGCACATTAAGTGAATTTAAATGAGAACAGTAACAGGTGAATGGTCGTGAATAAACTGAGAAAAGAGTTTTAGCTTATTTTCCAGACATGTGCTTAATCATGAATGAGGTTTTAGCAAAAATTTGCACACTAATTCTTTTATGGATGTATCTAAGTACATGTTTTTTCTTTTTTTCTGGGTGAATGTCTTAAGATTGTTAACAATAGCTTGTTTTCCAGACACATAACAAAAAAAATTATGGTTTAGCACAAAGATGACTTCTCATATTATGAGTACATAATAATTGTTTATATCATACACCAATTTTCCACAGTACAGTAACTAAGGATAGGATTAATGACCACTGGTAAAAGCATTATGACATTTGGTTGTGTAACCAAAATCATTGAACTCAATTTTCTAGACGTGTGATTTTCAACACATGCATAAGAATGAGTAAAAAGACAAGTCTTACCATTGTCCTTAATTCCAATGAAAGGTAAGGGTATTTCAATGTTTTTCTCAAATATATCATTAGAAATATATTTGTTTCACTTGTATAATTGATTCTGCCGGTTGAATGTATCATATTTCACTCCTCAGAAATAAGAATCAAATTACACGTTCACTCTTAATCTCTTTTCTATAACCCACATTAATATTTTAGAAACCATCTTTCTCACACACCATAAATCTTGACCAAAGTTATAAATATATAATTTTTTTTTAAAACAAGGAAAAAAACAAAACAAAACAAAACAAAAATTCTTTCTCAGCCTCAATGTAATTATACATTTTCTTTTTCCTTAGTTCCTAATCAGAAATGAATCTGATTAAGACTAGCTCGAATTTCTTTGAGCACAGCATGTCAAGAATAGAGGGAAGAAACAAGGTTTGAAATTTCACTTCGAAACGGATCTCGTTCATTAATTTTTTTAAAGATCTTGATCGATTTCATTAGTTTTAGAAATTTAGTTAAAAGTTTCAGTTTTCGGATTTGATGAAAATACAGAAAAAGGAAAGTTTTGTAACAACCTTGCTACATATTGTATTATCTATTATTATATTTGTCATGTTTTGTGAGGTAGATATGTGGGATAAGCGATACAAGACGAAAGACTGATCCTTGAAAATTAATAACGATAAATAAATAAATGAAATTAACACTTTATCAAGTGTGAAATATTTCAAAAATGATAACTAATAGTATTTTGAGTAAATTGTTATATTTAAATTACTAATATATTCAAGGAGTTAAATATGAAAAAATATATAATGACATGTATTCGTAATGAGTTAAACTGATAATTTGTTTTATTATATAGATTTTGCCAAATAAATAGAATAAAGTGTTATTCGATAATATTTAAATCAATCAACCTAAATAAATAATGAATTTGAATATGTAGTATAACATATCAAAATATATTTTGGAAAATATCTAGAAAAGCTTTTAATGGAAAGAAATTTACAAAGTGATTTTTGTGCAAATACAAAAGTTAAAAATGTAAAATTTGCAATTGAAATAAAAGAGGGACTGAAAGGCAAATATAAATGGAAATATATTGTAATTAAAATATTGATGGACTCATCCACTTAACTCGATAAACCCGATCTCCTTTCTTCTTACCCTAACCCTAAATAAATTGCACCAGATAAAATAAAATAGAATGGTTGCACGGGTTGTGGCTTATTGGAAGAAGCGGTAGGCGGGGAGACTGTGTGAGAGGTGGAGCGTGCCACGCGTGGAGCATTTCGAAGGAGCGTGTATGACAGCGTTCATCGGCTATAGCGTGGAGTGTCATCGATGTGGGGGTTGCATTTGGTGCACACTAGGGCTAGGGCAGCGATGGTGCTTGTATGGCAAGGTCTGATGTGCTTGGCTCAAGCTAAGATTTGCACTATATACCTATATGTTTATGTGTGTGTGTGTATAAACCGAAATTTTGATTATCTTGTTAGATGCATATACGATGTTGATTATAAATTATGATGTATATTCATAAATTGATTTATACGGTTTATAAAGACGAGTAAATTATTTATTTTGGATACATATATGAAAAGGACGTTACATTTCCATAAGTTTCAAAATTCACTTCCGTACCTTCCTAAAAACCGTTTAAATTAAAAAACTTTGTAATCTTTTTTCAGCGAAAATGTATAGTCTACGCTGCAAGTATTTGCAAATATTTATTTTGGAAAAATTTGCAGTCGGAACTGTAAATATTTGCAGTATGTACTGCAAATATTTGATATTTCAACCATAAATACTTGCGGTATAGACAATATATTTTCGCTGAAAATAATTACAAAGATGGTTCGTGAAACCTATTTTTGAGAAGGTTTTTTAATATTTAGTTTGAAAATAAGAGGCGGATCCTAATTTCCATCATATGGAATCCAAAGCTTAAGTGAATTATAATAATTTGTTGTGAATGCATGTGTAGGAAGGTGAATTTACATGGTTTATATACGTATAAAGGAATATTTATTATTAATGGATCTATTTGTTTGTAGATATGTTGTTTAAAACATCACATGTAAGTTACTTTGGAAGAGTTTATAATTATATATAAGACTAAATATATATGTATGTGTGTGTATGTATATATGTATACTTAACCAAGGCGAATGCTTGATAAGTAAAATGAGAACTAGTTTTAATACACACATATACACACACGCGTGTGTGTTCAAAGAAGTAAATGACATATTTTATAAGTAGTGCCTTAAATGATTGAAGTAAATAAGAGATATTTCAAGCGAAGCAAGACAATGTTATGTACATATGTATACTTGAACAAGGCGGATACTTGATAAGTAAAATGTGTAGTAGTTTTAATACACACATATACATATACGTACACACACGTGTGTGTTCAAAGAAGTAAATGACATATTTTATAAGTAGTGCCTTAAACGATTAAAGTAAATAAGAGATATTTCAAGCGAAGCAAGATAATGCAACTTTTTGACACAATTTTTATAAAGGAAAAATAAACATGGTTGTTTTAGTTTTGATAAATTGATAAATGAAAATGTACGTATGTATTATTAATGAATCAAAAATAAAAATATTATTAATATATGATTGAGCTTTTATTTAAATTAAAAATATATCAAACCAAACATGAACAAAATTTTGTATGGAATGTGAAGCGTTGTGAAGACTTTTAAATAATCTAAAGAGAAATTCTCACTTTATAAATCGTTTTGAAAATAGAAAGAAAATAATATTGGTTTATATATACGTGTATGTGAATTGTTTTGAATTATGGGTTGTTCCTTATGTGTTTGAAGCATATAAGTTATATTTGGGCAATGATATGCTTGGTTTATTGGTCTATGTTACAATGAAACTTGTTATGGTAATGATAACCGTTATCAACACGAGAGAACCCTTACTATATTGATACTACTGTTATGTCAAAAAGGACTACCGACGCTTCACCGTTTCCATTCGTATACCAATAAACTGGTAAACTGTTAACTGATAATGATTAAATTACGAATACATAAAGATATCAAAATCTTATTGCATTAAGATTTTGATAACGACAAAATGGTAAAAGGTTTGTTGTTGATTCTAACTATATCAATGCTTATATCAATATTTTAGTTTATTCAGTTGACATCGAAAATTTTCTTAAATCATCAGAATTGTTTACAACAATATCAAATAATAACTTTGCTACCTTCAGTTTTGAAGTTTTTTTGGAACTTGGTTCAGTTACCACAATAACATGCAGTTAGCAAGGATTGAACCATCAATCTTACATGTGAGTTCCGCATGTCCTAACCAACGGAGTCACCCCTATTGGTGCCTTCAGTTTTGAAGTTAGAAAAAACAAAAAAATAAACACCATCATGAATAATACTAGAAACAACTATTTAATATATGATACATCTTCAAAAATGTCTATGGTTATGATCAATCAAAATAGCGGAAAAACAAAATTAATATAATTGGTAAAACTACCAATGAAACTAGTTTTGACATTTCTTTATCGTTGCATTTACCAATAACAACGGTAAATTTACCATTACAGTATCGAAAGCATTAATATACAGATATATCTCAACATTAATTATCGACTGTTTGTTATTAGTATGGTAATGGTAAATTTATCATTATCATAACAACCCTAGTTACAATATGAGATGTTTAAGGAATATATAAGTTTGGTTGTGAAATTGTTTTAGTTGTAGGGTTATTAAATGAGCTTGAAAAATAAATACAGTACATTGTGCATTTTATATATTTCATTTTTATCTTATGTAATAAAATTGATAATATGGAGGACGTATGATTATAAATACGGTATAATATGAAAGGATAATTATATTTGTAAATATAATGAATTGTGATTTGTACAATTATATATATTGTATATACATACATACATGTGTGATAAGTAAGTAGCATTTAAGGGGATTGATACATATAAAAGATGTAAAAGTATGGAAGTAAAAAAAATTTCCATAAAAATAAATATTGTATGCATTATAGAAGCCACATTATTATGTTGGTTTTAAGTATATTTTATATCTTAAGATGAGAAGGAAGAATATTGAAAGCCACGTATACAAATTTAGATGATTTCAAGTGGTTTTAAAGAAAGTTAAGTTATATTTCTAAGAGATATTTTTGGTAATTAAAGTGGAAGAAAGATTCTACGAGCTACTTTAAATGGTCAAGTGAGCATAAAAGAAGTAACATATGTGTGTATGCATTCAACATTGAGTGTCGATGTTTGAGGTATTGATTGGTTATGGATTTGCTTGGGATGATGTACGAAATGCATGATTATTTAACGAGTTTTCAAAATAAAGTATGTGTGTATGAATGAATATAAGTTATTTGTATTTCATTGTTTTGAAAGGAATCATGCTAGATTTGGAAGGTGAATAAATTGGAGAAGCATTTATTTACTACATGTATGAAAAAGATTTATGAATAAATAATTATAACAACGAATATTTATTTTCTTTGCATGCTTAAGTTGAAAGTTTTGTAAGTAAAGATTTAGATAAATTTATTTTGAAGCATTAATATTCTAAATGTTTAAATATATGAGTAAAAGACTTACCAAGGAAAGGAGAGTGTGTGTGTATCACATGTATGAATTGAGTTGCTATCTGAATATATATGAAAATGAATATTTATTTTATATACATGCTTGAGTTGGTGACAAATGTTTGATAATGAGTAATTATAAATACATATGTTTATGTAAAGGATTAGATCCACAATAGGGTTTTGATAAATCAAGGTGAAATACATAATTCCCTTTTATTTGTACACACGTATTATGAAAGATTATTTTCAAAAGATAATATCAATTTGAAAAAGAAGAAAATATTTGTATATGTATTTATGTATATACATGCTAGGTACAAAAAAGCAATTGTGTGGCTATTTAGAAGCCTGCTTGCTAAAAATCGCATCAAAATGTTAAGTTTGCTTGCTAAGAAATAAAAATTACAATAACAAGGTACGTACGGTCATTGTTTTAGAAATTGTTATATGACTTTATATGAATTATATATTGTTTAAATATGATATTTTGTGTTTTTGGGGTGTGCGGGAAGGGACGTCGTACAAAGGAAATGTTGCTGGATTTTTCTGGAATCAGCACAACATAAAAATCGTTGAACCAAGCCATATGTTGGATTATATATATGTATACACACACACGTGTGTAAACACGTGTTATAATATGTTAAAAGTAAATTGATATGCGTAGCTTGTTATATATTATCATAATGTTTTATAATACTAATATAATGTGAACAGTCGGTTGTGATGTGTATACTAACTTAATGTTTAGTTATAGGAATTTGAGTGATGAGCGGGTCAAATCCCCAATCCGCTTAGTATGAAGCGATAGTGAATTGATGTGTGTGATGCGATGTTCTGTTATGTCAAAAATTTAAAATCATTTCAAAGGGCTCGTATGCTAAAAAATTTGGGTTAAGTGATTAAAACTCCAGATCCGAATAGAACCCATGAAGTCAAAATTGGTATGGTTCAATCGATTTGCCTTGGTATGGCAGTCGATTAAAACAAATCCTGTTTTGGTTTTGCTTCTGAAGCCAAATTTGTAGGGCAAATCTGGCCAAAGTCAATTGATTGCAAATAAGTACCCAATCAACCGAACTTGGCGAACATTGAACCTACAGTTTTGTTGAATGGTCACATTTCTAAAATTCAAATTTTTATGTCAGTTGCGTTTTTCTTCTTCCTGCAAGAATTGTCTTCTTTCAGAGATTATCATAATTATTTCACCAAAAGGTTCAACACTTCATCATATCTTTCCACTACTATAAACAATCAAATCTCACAACGATTTTTTTCAACTAACACACTTAATCTCTTGTTAATAACTCTTTCAATCTCTTGCATACTTATCGATCTCCATCTTACTGTCTTAAAGATCAAATTGCTTTCTAGCTCCAATACATTCATATTTGACCTTTTCAGACCTAAACCACAACACACTCAACTACTATTGTGTGGGTTAGAGGACATTGTACAAAAGTGGACTAATCAAGATATTATAGATACCAGTTTTGTCAAAGAAATTCTACTTGAAGCGATTATAAAACGTCTAGGAGACGTTGATATTGAAGTTATGTGTTGTAATTAGGCAACGGTGTAAACTTACTACACTGGGTGAATAGGGTTTTCTTGATATAGTGAAAATCCATATAGGAGCCACATAGCTGGACGTAGGACTAGAAAGAATCCAAACCAAGATAAATTGTTTATGTTCCTTGCTGCATCAGAGTTTGCTTTATCTTTAACTCTATTTACTTACTTTATACATTGCATAGAAGTTAGCTAATTTGCATACACATACATTATTCCAATCAATTGGTCATATATGATCCGTTCTATGTTTTCTGACACAACTTGGTCAACTGATTGTTGCATTTGTTTGATTACCTGACGATTGTGGATTTCGATAATTTTTGAACCTTTCATTGTGCATTTGAGGACGTCAATTTACACGTAAATTTACAACAGCGCTTGCAAGGGGTAATATCTGCGCAAAATACATTGATTGAGGGACGGCAGATCTTCCAAAAGATGTTAACAGAAAATGAAAAGGATATATATTTATGAGGAAAGTTAAAAATATTGAAAAAACTGGATGCATGAGATGTAGAAATGATGGAGAATAAATATTACCCTTAAGTAGTGTAATTGAGAGCTTGAATGTGTAATATATTTTTACTAAACAGCAATGTTGTATGTAATCATGCATTTCTACGTGTATTGTATATTACTATATTTTCTTGATTGTTATTTTAT
Source organism: Allium fistulosum (assembly GCA_030737815.1). NCBI lineage: Eukaryota > Viridiplantae > Streptophyta > Magnoliopsida > Asparagales > Amaryllidaceae > Allium > Allium fistulosum. The sequence goes on along the minus strand of CM060907.1, from coordinate 633,679,028 downwards.
ATTTTAATATGAAGCAAATAAGTTAATATAGGGAAAAAATAAAAAATATTTCAAGTAACTTTAATCATCCTTAAGCATTTCAAGTACTTGTTACTTTGCTCCGATTCCAATGGTTAGCGATGGTCTTATGGTCGTTGGATGTCGCCTTGCAATAACATCCTTGCTTTGGATATTGCCTGACACTTATTTAACAAGCACCATAGACAGAAAGCATGTTCAACAAGAGCTTACATCTAGGTGCTTATTTAACAAGCGCATCCGTGTAAGCGTTTGTTAAATAGATACTAGAATGCAGAAACCCACTTTGGAAACCAAATGATCACAAATTCACAATCGGAACCATAAATTTATTCATTATATTATGAAAAGCAACGAACGATTGAAACACATTTACGGGGTAAAAATTACAATTGTGTAGTGAGCTTGCAATTCTTTGCAACTGTTCGAGATGGCCTTATTTCAATAAAAGTAAACTACCTACTATTTCCCTTCACATTCTCTACAAGCAGTGATTTTAATATCATGCAATGCTACTTGATTCTTAGGATCTCAAACAATCTCATTTGACCCTATGCAAATATATTTGTTGTAACAGTATTCATATAATTATCTTACCAGTGTACTCAGGTAAAAAATTACATCTGACATTTCAGGAAACTGAAGTAAAATGGGATTGATGGAAAAGAAAAAGATAAATTTATTCATTATATTATGAAAAGCAACGAACGATTGAAACACATTTACGGGGTAAAAATTACAATTGTGTAGCGAGCTTGCAATTCTTTGCAACTGTTCGAGATGGCCTTATTTCAATAAAAGTAAACTACCTACTATTTCCCTTCACATTCTCTACAAGCAGTGATTTTAATATCATGCAATGCTACTTGATTCTTAGGATCTCAAACTATCTCATTTGACCCTATGCAAATATATTTGTTGTAACAGTATTCATATAATTATCTTACCAGTGTACTCAGGTGATAAATTACATCTGACATTTCAGGAAACTGAAGTAAAATGGGATTGATGGAAAATCAAAAGATGAGTTTGCTTTTCCATGTATATTCCGAAGAATCTGAATAATATATAGCATAACAATGTTGTCGCATCAATCCCAGTGCATTTTGCATGGAATTTCGTTCCCAAGTTTCTATTCTCTATGAAGTTTGAACCTAATTAGGTTGTCAACATACAACCTTCTTATCCAATCTATGTTAGTTGAATACTAAATTTAGGGGAATGAAAAAAAATGGAAAATGCGAAGGAAAAAACTTTTGACTTTGGTCATGAAGAATACAGATGAAACTCATATTTTTATTCCAGAAGGAGAAAAATCATTGTTTATACATGAATGAAGAGAGATAACATGAAACAAAACCATGCATTGTATTAGTGAGCCATGTAATTTGAATTCCGTGAAAGACTTGAATACGAGAATAAAAGGGATAATGATTCTCAATTAACTAGGTGCAACATGATCAGACTTCTGCACATATGCAATCTTGGCTAAATCCACAAATAAGCATTACATTATTCTAAGCATAATGAAGAAATATCATATCATATAAAGAGCAAATCTTAAAGATGCATTCCAAGGCCAAAGCATGAAATTTATTTAACAAAAAAAGAATAAAATGAGTACCTCAATACAATTAGTTTAATGCTCCATTTCATCGTCTGTGCATATGGCAAGCTCGCCTTCTTTGAATTCGCATAATCTAATATCAACTCCTAGTTGCCTCCTCAATTTCTTAACAACAAATGCTTCTGATCCTTCACATATTGAAACAACATTGCCTTCTCTACCAAGTCTTCCAGTACGACCCGCTCTATGTGCATAATGTATCGAGTCAGTTGGCAAATCCAAATTCACAACCAAATCACAATCAGGCACGTCTAAACCCCTTGCAGACAATTCATTAGTCAACAAAACCCGAATCTCCCCATTCTTGAATTTCTTCAAGGTAGTCGACCTCACAAGCTTGCTAAGATCGCCATGAAGCTCAGCAGCCTTAATACCACGTGCTTCTAATTTGAAAACCGTGTCTTTTAAAGGTTTTGTATTGTTCATAAATGTGATCACTGTCTTTGCATTTAAAGCATGAATGCATCTTCTTAGTGAGTCCACTTTATGTTGGCCTTTTGTGACGCTATAATAGTGTTTTAAAGCAGGTGGCAAACTATCAATAGCTCCTTGTGTAACTGAACTTGAGTTGGTGTTCAGATCAGAATTATCCCTCAAAGAAGTACTAACACTGTCAAGTGGGGTTACATTATTAGCCCTAACTAGAAGAGGATTTGAACCCCAGCTTCTAGCAGCTCTAATAACTGAAAATGGAACAGTAGCTGAGACTAAAATAGTTTGGCGCTCAGTGCGTCTAGCAATTGGGCTTAGCATACCACTATCGGTCTGCTTTGAGCTAAATTTTTTTCCTACATGCTCAAGTATTCGATGCATATCTTCTCGGTAATTAAATGATAGAAGTTGATCAACCTCATCCAGAATCAAAAACCGACAACCATGAGTTTGTAGTTTACCAGCTGCTGATATTTCTGCAATACGCCCAGGCGTTCCAACCACTATGAGTGGTTTGTTCTTTTTAAGAGCCTCTTCTTGTCTCGATCGATTTGCGCCACCTACAAGTTGTTGAACAATTTTGTTATCTTCAGGTCCCAATATTTTTTCTACTTCTCTAACAATCTGCATGGCTAACTCCCTCGAGGGTGCAACAATTACTGCTTCAACACCTGGTTTTTGCTCAGATTTCTTCTCTTCTGCAGCTTTCCTTAAGGGGCCAACTTCTGATAATATAGGAAGAATATAAGCAAATGTTTTTCCCGAACCAGTATATGATTGAATTACTACATCATGCTTTTTTGAAATTGCAGGAATGGCAGCAGACTGCACATCAGTTGGAACAGTCAGGTCGATTTTTTCCAACCTATCAACTAACAAAGGTGAAAGGTCTAGCTCAGAGAATGATTTTGCTGCAAATGGGGCTCCTTCAATTTCCAATACATTTTTTCGTACAGGTGTTTTAGTTATGTTCCTGTTTGTCTTAGGTTTAGATGAAGTTATTTGTTTAGGAAGTTTGGTATTTTCAAACCCAAGTATTTCTCCTTTCTTCCCAAATTTCACTTGATTCTTGAGATCGAGGCTTGCGAGAGTTAGAGAATCGGTATCCATGTTGGATTGGGTACTTACCGAATTTGTTATGTGAAATGCTGATGCTGTTGATGCAGAGAACTTCCTAGAGACAATGCGAGATTTTAAGATATAGGACGAGCGTGTTGATGCAAATAAAAGTATACTGCGATGTGCATGACCCATTATTACCACCATTGTTAGAAGGCAATCGATTATTGAGAGACGAGTTTAATGCAATCTTTGTAGCAGCTAGAGTATCTACCGAATAAAGGAGCTACATTTGCCAAAAGAAAACGCAGATTCCATGAAGTTGTTTCACCATAGATTCCAGCATAAATGAGCTAAGAAGTTACAACGTATGAGACAGTGAAAAAATGGTTAGAAATGAAAAATATAGTACTGAGGTGTCATATTGTTAAATATACTCTTTTAGCACATACAGATTGGGCCAAAAGAGCACAACTGAACATCGTTAGGTGGCAAACAGTATCCAGCACACAAATTAGCATATAACAGAATCACTTCTATCCAATTCCAGATCAAATCAGCTATATAATGGCATGTGATGTTGGAAAAAAGAAGAGTTTCTACAATTTAAAAATACGTTAACTAAGCCAAATTTCCAAAGGAAAAATATGCCATATGCCCTCTAAGATATATCTGAAATCTCCTTTCACTCAATTAATAGGACATTTAAATCAAAGTGTCAAATTATATCAAATCAAATCTTCACAGCAATTCACATGTTTGCAACACAGGATTGCCATGCCACAATCAAGTGCATCTCTAATCATTATCCTATCACAATAATTCTTCGATATGATGCAATGTAAATATAAAAGAAGTTATTGAGCAATTAAACTTTACATTTCATCCAATTTGAATACCTTTTGCAATCAAACATGGTGCTATTATAGGATGAAAGAATTCGCCTGTTTATCAAATATTTGACCAAATATAAGATCAAATATAAAGATACGTTTTTTGGAACTATAAGCAAAGGCAAAGAGTCAAATATAAAGATCGCCAATAAATTATGTTATAAATTTTGTACCTACTAAACTGGGTAGCCCAAGGCAATATTCAATCGTACTGGTAAAAAGTGAGAATTTGGTTAGCTAACTTGGAAATGCATACGGGATTATTGCACAATAGAAACTTGCGGCTTGCTACTAAACATGGTTTTTAAAAACTATTATTACAAGCATATTATGAACATCTTTATATTAATATGAATCAAATTCACCGCAAAGGTTTTGAACTTTTGTCACTATACATTGCATGATTTCAATTTGTTTGGTTTCACAGCCGTCAGTAATAGGAAAAACATAGTATATAAAACTTACGAATTATAGCCAATCGTGATTTCAGAGATTAATAGCTGCGTGCTCAGCGACAAGGCGAGGGATTAGCTGTGGCGAACCAGAGTTGGAGATTGCTGCCGGACGGTTGATTAAGGTATGAGCGAGGAAGGCAGAGAAGTGGGAAAACGGAGGATGAATGGTAAATTAAGATCTTTAAACCCTATCTTCTTTGAGAAAACTACGGTGCCCCAAAATGAGGGTAAGGGAATTCACGGAATTTAACCGGAGGGTGGAATTCATGAGAGAAATACTATCGTGGGTAGCCGGATTTTGGTGCGTTAAGATTAGTTAAATTTAAATTATTATGCACGACCATTACTTGATAGCACGCACTTGACACGTAAATTGTATTTTTACAAATTTCATATGCTTAACTCGTTTGAATTGCACAAACATTTAATCATATTTTTACGTTGAAATGATGTGCAGTTAGTTTTAATTTTTCCTTTTAAATTGAAATATATAATTACTAATTGATAAAGAATGAATTTAATTTTTTATTAGTTTAAATTTTTATTTCTGTTATTAATTAATAAAGAACGACTTTAAAAAAAATTATTTGTTGGATCATATTTTAAGTGATATTAAGATTTCGGTAATATCCGTATAGGGGCGTTTTCAATCGGTAAAGCAAACTTATTTGTTAGATCCTATTTTTAAGTGATATTAATATTTAATAATATTTATAGAGGGACATTTTTGGTAGTTCACGTTGATACCAAAAAAGTGTGACACGAAAGGTATTACAACTATTAATAAAGATTTATTAAATCAATAACTTATGCAAATTAGGTTCACTTGAGACGCGGCTTTTTGCATTGTGATTGTATCAACGTGCTCTACATTATGAAGTTGGTTTAAACTGAATTTGAGCACTTTAAAATTTTACAATTTATTTTTCCAAAATATAAATCAACTTTATTTTAAAATATACATTTCAAACACTCTGCTCAGATTCTTCGCTCGCCGCACATAAATGCATTCTCCGCTCAAATGCCACGTTCAAATGCTCCGTTCAAATTCTCCGCTCGCTTCGCAAAAAACGCACCCTAAGAGTCCTTAATTCAGCCTTTATATTCGGCAAATATTAAATGCAGCTATGCAACGATGACAAACACGTAGAATATTACATGTAATCTTTGCGGATCATCGATATTCTGAATTGCCTACTTAATATGCTCTCAACAACAGACGTCTGTTATATAGACATCCAACACTGGACGTCTATTTAATAGACGTCTAATGTTGTACGCCTATTAAATAGATGCCTAGGGTCCAACGGTCTATTTCTAAGGCCATCCCAACGGCTGCTTCACCTCTAAATCAATAAATAATCTGCTTTCAGTCTTCAAAAATACATCAAATTCTTTACTATTTCTTCATCGTATAAAAATCGACTGGTAGTGCAACTCAAAATCAGGAAAATGGAATGTGTGGTGGGCCACCACCTCTCGAATAGGACGGAAATGAGAGGATGATCAAACGATCGAGGAGGTCTAATTCATAAGAAACAAGCAAATGGACCAGTCTACATCTTATCTACTAAAGTCGAAGGGAGTGTATTGTAAAACTATCCAATACACTTAGACCAACTGCCCCGACAACTGATATACTGGATCTATATAATAAACAATAATTCATAATTAATATATTATTAACCGAACATTGATATACCTGAACTATATAATAAATAATGATGATATTTAGACTATGTAATTAACAATAATAAATACCACTAATTAACTAATATACAATTAATACAACATTGGCGTACTAACAGTTATTTTATATTTATAATTATACATTGACTGTATTCAAAGCGTTCCACACGCGATGTATGTATCCATCTGAAAGCTCCTGCAAAATCCATAAGTCGAAAATCGTCGTATCAAGACTATGGGCAATGTGAAGTGGACCGACTTGCTTCTCTGTTTGTCTTCAAACGATACATCTTGCAATTTCGGTAGCATGTCATGGCATTTCAATGCTTTTGATGGTTAAAAAAAATAAAAGAGAGTAAAATGAAGAAGGGAGAGGCTGGACTTCTCACTTATAAACGCCTAACTTTGGATGCCAATTTAATAAACGTTTGAGGCTCAAACGTCTGTCAAAAAGGCACCGAGGTTCAAGCGCTTAACCGCCTGAACATCGAACTCCTATATAATAAGCATATGCACTCAGACGCCTATCAAATAGGTGCCTGACTGTCAGCCGCTTCTCTTAATATTAAGGGCTGAATTCAACCCTTAAACTGTTAGAATTCTCTAACAGTCCCCCTTAATTTCTTTTGTCACGAGAATTAGACACCCAACGGTTGTTTAGCTAAACGTATAAACGGTCCTCTTAACTTCTATTGTCACACATCTGTACTAGCGTGTAACCCGTGCTGGCACAGCATGGCGTTGTCAAAAAATGTATTTGTATTTTAATTGCTACTAAAAATAAAATTTTACTATGCAATATATGATAAATTTATTATGATAGATGAACTATAAATTAAAATGATACATGACGCTACGATGTAAAGTTGAGAGTTCAATCCTCACTATCTATATATCTCCATGAGAATTAATGTCCTAACTCAAACAAACATGTAAATTAAAATTGTTAATACTTTATATGTAAATAATTTATATTGCGATATTTTTTTTATATGTATGAATGAATAAATAACTTTACCGTTTTTGCTAATATGAATATTATATACATACCGAGTCATTTTTTTAAGGATTTATATATGAATCAATGAATATCAAATAATTGAATTAATTTAAATAATTTAAATCAATTGAACCAATTAAATATAAGGAGTATTGTGTAAAAATGTTTGGAAAACATAGAAGAGCTATTTGACGTATTTTTAATTGAGAAGAGCATTTATAACCAACTTATCTACATGTTAACTTTTACTCGTTGTTTATTTTGTGATTTTAAGCAATTCTATCTTTACAGTTAACCATATATTTCATGTTATTATAGGAGAGTCATGTTTAAAACTTTGATAATTGTAAAATAATGTTTTATAGAATTTATTTGAGCTACGAGTTGAAAGTAAGAATGTTTGTATAATCTACTTTTTATCACTGTAGTCTGTGCATTCACATCATAAGATTGTAATATAAATTTATCTTTTAAAAGTTGTTAAAAATAAATTATATTATGTAATGTACGATAAATTTTTTGAGATAAATGAATTAGAAATTAAATGAATTGTTATTATTCGTATACGTTTTATGTCATGTTATTTAAATATCTTTATAGAATAAAAATTAATTTAATTATTTTTGCTCATATACATGAATATAATGTATATATATGTATATATATGTGTGTGTGTAATATATATATATATATGATTTATTAGAATAATTAATGAATACTAATTAAATGAATTTATTTAAATAGTTTAAGTTTAAGATTGCATAATTAGTTGAAAATGGACTTGAACGTAAAATATCAGGGAGAACTGAGAAGGGTTTGTAAATAATTACAAAAATAAAAAATGTAGGTATTTGAAGTATTTTACAGTGTAATGTATGGTAAATTCAATCGGGTAAATAAACTATAAAATAAATCGTCGGTGTATACAGCTTATTTTGTTTGATTTATATATAGTTATATCTAAATAAAAAAGTTATACCAATTTATTGATGTGCCTATGTTATACGTATTGAAACTGACATCTTTTAGGATTTATTTAATGTATTAATAAATATTAGTTGACTGGGTTTATCAATTAGTTTAAAGTTTGGATTATGAAATTAATTTAAATGTGTGGGTTTTAATATAAAACATTGGATGAGAATTGAGTAAAGAGTCGTATGATTGTATAATTTTTTTAAAGTAGGTATTTAAATGTAAAATAGCAGGAGAAGTTTAGTAGAATAATCCTGAAGTGATAAAATTCTAGGATTTTGAAGATAAAATATCTGGACTTAAAGAGAATTAAGGAGAAGAAATTACCTAGAATTAATAAACGACCTTTAAATTCTTCCGCTCTACTGTTATTTAACAAATATCTTAGACCTATTATGATAGCATTATCAAGCAGTTGGAAACGAACTATGTCATTATATCAATATTATTAGTATAATAACAGTAAATGTAGCTACAATAAATGTCAAACTTGACGGCAATGATAATTTTACTAGTCATACTAGTGTATATTTTTCAATATTTTACCAATACTAACTATGGGTACTTTAGAAGATTAATCGATACTTAAGAAGATATATTAGATTTTTAGAAGTTATATGGAATTTTGTTTTTGATGTTTCCTTTTCATTTTCTCCAACTTCAAAATTTGAAATTAACAAAACTACTATATCATATCGTTGTAAGTAATTTGTAATGAACCAAGTAATTTTCTATATCAATTAAAAAAATTCTAAATGTTGATATATGCATCAACGGACTTAGTATTAGCAACAAACTATTTTTTTATTATCAAAGTTTTAATGCAATAAGGTATTAGTACCCTTTTGTATTAGTAAATTTATCGTTATCGATCAACTAACTTTCGGTATGATAATGATCATTTTGCAAATAGCGATGTCAAAGTATCGTAATCATTTTAGACTTACCGATAGTGTCGGTAATACTTTTCTCATAATGGTAATGATCATTATTACTATAACAACCATATACTTCCTTTCACGACCTTTCTTTTGCAAGTTTGCTCTTTTGTAAAAGATGGTACTTTGATACACACACACGAGTGCGCACGCGCATGCTCACGTGCACGCACGCGTGCGCACACATATATATACATATATATCACCATTATGAGCTCCCTGATATCGGTCACATATTTATATTTAAATAATCCACTCATGTGACAGGAGAGAGAAATGTGGATTATTTAAATATAAACATGTGGCTGATATCAGAGGGCTAAGTGATGATGCTAAATTAGGGAGGCTGTGGATCCTTGCTATATATATAAGCAATATTTAAACAAAACGTGTAATAGAAGGTTGTATATGTTAACTATTAATGTTTATTAGATGAAACAATGAACTAAGATTTAAACCATTATATCATCAATATGAGAACATAATGACTATAACATAAGGGGAAGAATGCAAAACTTTTCAAGCTATCTCTTGAATAATACATTTCATGCCTTTATATAGGTATGTAAAAACCAGTTCATCTATAATGTAAGAAAACACATGTTCATCACGATAGGGTTAATGGTGTCTCCTAGGGGTAACTATATAATCGATTATATAACTAACTCTTATAGTGAATCTTGTCTGAAATAAAGTAAGCTTTTGTTTTATTTTTTATTGTATATATTGTTATATTGAACTATAAGTAATGTTTTAAATATGTTAAATATATATAAGTAGAAAATCCTTAGCAAAAGTATTTAATCGACTACAATTATGAATGTATTTATAACCACAAGTATTAAACCATGTCAACAAATTCTTACCATTAAATGTTCCTGCTCAAGATGTGTCGAGAATGAGATATTGATACATTAGCTGAGACTAGTGTACATAACGCTCTCCATACGATGGACGATAAATTACTCATGACCGTCAGAGGTATCAAGAGGTTACATATGCATGATTATTTGAAAGAATCATAGAATGACTCACTAGGAGTCTTCTAAAGATTAATTATAAAGTCAAATAGAAGACCTCGTATAATGATGTGTAGTAGTTTTTTGACTTGAGAAATTATTAATCTTAAGTGTCTAAAATATACTTGGACTTTAATTAGTTACATGACAATAATGATCGTGTTAAGGCCATAGTTAGATATAAGTTGAACAATTTGAAGTAAAACCATTCAAGAGAGGATTCGTCTCCTTTGAGTGAAAATTAGTATTCTCGTAATTGGTAGTTAACTTAATGTCGAAGTCTTTGGTCAAGTAAATCTACTAATCTATTATCTAATTGAACCATAGGCTTTAATGTTGTATTTCCTGATTAACCACGAATATTATTAAAGTTTTGACCATTGACCAAGCTTTAAATATCTGTATGATACAGTGATGATGAAAAGAAAACATGCATAATATATCATTTCTTAAGGTGTACCTTAAGGGATTAGAAATAGGATTTCATCTAGATGATCTACAAGTTACTAAATTCGTATTCATTACTGTGTTTCAGCAAAGTTCATACATGCTTAAATATTTAGAATGTTTAAATATGATTTTGGGCTGAGTTCACACCGAGGAGTTAAACAACAGTATTTGTCAGCATATTTTTGAATTTAACTTCATCAAATGAATTTATAGATGCTATAAATTAAATAAGGTGTTATATTAATTTATTATGGTTTTTATTATTTATTTGAAGACTCGAAATTAATAAAATGCTATATAATGTTATACTTTGATTCAATTAAACAAATGAGCTAAAATAACTATTTACATAATTAATAATTTTTATTAGTTAGGATCAAAATGCATGTGTGTGTATTAAAAGAGATGACCATAATGAAATTAGGAGAGCTTTGGTTCATTTGGAGAAGATATTTCGGTGAATAATTTATCAAAGGGAAAATGGTGGAAATATTTTAGATAGTTTATAGCCTTTTGGAGGCTATAAATACAACTTATTCCCTCATTCTTATCATAGTATTTATAACATAACTCTAGCCTCTACTAGAGAAAAAGTTGAAGCATACAGCTCAGCCTTGCAAGCCAAGTTAAGAGGAACAAAAATGACGAATACGAAGAGGAAATAGCCCACAATATCAAGTGTATTCAACTTGCCTGATCAAAAGTTAAACTATTTAATTCTCTTAAATTTAATATTTATATATATATATATATTGACCAAGAGACAAAAATAATAATTTTTTTATAATTATATATATATATTATTTAATTAATATATATGTTGAATATAGATGTATATATGTAATTCGGTTTTTTCGCCTAAGAATTAATAAATAAATATATGACTTTATAAAACGTTACATTAACTTTAATACTAATATCAACGTATTTTAAAATATTTTTTGTATGTTAATATATTTAAATAATATATGTACATAAGTACTTATTTATGTTCGGCAAAAGGAAAAGGGGATTTTTGGCCAAACTTATATGTAAACACATACATATATTTATATATATTAATTATATGATCATCAACTAAGTGAAATTTAGGTTTTAACTAAAAATTTCAATTCAAATTATATACACACACTATATGCCTACATACATACAGATTCTTTGAAAAATAAATTCATTTTTCCTTAAGGCCAGACACATGTATATGCATATATATATATATATGATATAATGAAATTATATTTCAATTTCAATTTTGTATTTTAAAGTTTAAATATATACTAAATTTTATTTTTGGGAAAAAATATATGGAAAAGCACAATGAATAATTTTTAAATTAAAATAAAAAAATATTTATATTAATGGCATGTGTATGTGTTATACATATATATATATATATATTAAATGCCTAATAATGTGTCTATCATGTATATATTTAATGTGGTTATAAATCACAATAGCTAATACACTTATATATAAAAGTGTGCACATATTATCTTGTTTGTTAAATATTTATATACCCCATGACATCTTTACTTTATGATATATGAATGTATGATGTTCCATGTTGACTGTAATCAAATTAAATTTTAAACCACAAAATATCCATCATATTAACCTAAAAAAATATGATTCAAGTTAAACTATAGTTTTCATGGTAACATATTACAAAAAGTGATTTTAAGGCGATAGGACCCACTAATTTACACATAACTTTTAAGTCATGCTTTAAAAATATAACAAATTTAGGCCCTGGTTTATAGAAATTTACTAAAATAGCCCTTTATTCTAATTAATCACACAAAAATATCTTAGTTAGAATTATTAAATAAGAGTTTAAAATAAGTTATATCTTTCCTTAGATATCTACCTAAATAATATCCTTATAAATTAATTTATGAAATATCCCTATAGTAAATCAAGTAAATAAAAATGATAATGATACTCATAGTTATTCATATCATTTTCATATTTAAAACGATAGCTAAGTATCATTAACCATAATGATAGAAATAAGAGAATTAATTCAAGGTTTGTAGAACTTCCATCACCTTCTCTAAAGATAGAATTTGAATATTTTGGAAGATGGTATGATAATGAGGAGAGGTCAGAACAACGTTCTAGTGACTGATAAATTATGTATAACACTAGCTTATGCCGATTGTTCACCATTTCCTATTATGTTAGATTTATCATTAGTCGCTACGACTACATCGCTGCGTACGAATCGTTCCTAGCTACACCATGTAGATTTATACATATATATATATAACTATATATATCTCCCATCGTCCACTAATGGACCTAGATACTATCCCACTAGTATCTATCGCTTAGCAACTCGTAAGGACTCATTACCTCGCTGCATCATGATCGTCGTATCACTCGAGGAAATCCTATAGTGTGCACCGACGACCTCCAGTCCATAAGGTACAATATTCTTCAGGGGTTTTCATCTTTTCCTGCTTCATATATCGTGGATTTCTAGCCCCACGCACCTCTACCCCATCTGTGTTTCGAAGAAATCTCTGTATGGATTAACTAACCTTGCCCTATCAAATGGACTAATAAACAACTGTGGCGGTGCATAACCCAACTGAATCAATCTTGATAGGCGAAAGAGATCAATTAGGTGTAATCGTGTCCTTCCCATTGACCTCAAGGGACCGATGATGAGCTCGCTAAATATGCCACTCCTACCCCTAGTTTTGGTACCTATGTACGCCAGTCTTTTGCGCACCTTATTGCAATTACCTACGCACGCTAGCCTCTTGTGCGCCCTGTTGCATAAGTTCGATCTCACCAATCATCCATTTAGATTTCCTAGTGCAATCAAGGCAAAACCCTCCTCAAACAAATTTGAAACAGACCACTAGTGCTTGTACAGTCTCGACATCCATAAAAGGTCCACCCGGTGCCTGCAATTACAGAGGTTCCAATCCAAACACACCTAACCTGATGGTATCCCTTTAGCTATACGCAAGTGTATACTCTCTACAGGTCCTATTGGTTGGATATGTTTCTAGCAGTAAAAAATCCAGTCTAATGACCTTAAGTCATCTATTCTCTATAATTATAACAGACAAATTATAATTATTCACACCTGTCATAAATGCATATCCGAAGCTATATGTATATATAAGTATTTCATATTCATGTATATTTATTCTTATTAAAATTTCTTTACTGCCTCTACATTTTTTATGTTTGACCCTATGTTTTCATTTTACTATGTGTTTAACTTTTCACTTATCAAATTCATTTACTGCTTCTCATTTTATGTCGTCAATATCATTGCTACTACATTCATTCGCTCAACTTTGATTTCTATTCCATTTATTTACTTATCAAACTTAATCTATTTTATTCAATTATCAGACTTAATTCATTTCATTCAATTATCAGACTTAATCCATTTCATTAAAATTATCAGATTAAATCCATTTCATTCAATTATCAGACTTAATCCATTTCAGAATTACAAACACGTGCTCACACTTCGCGTCCCAAACAAAAGTCTGATTCTTCTTCGTCAAATTAGTCAATGACACTGCTACCTTCGAGAAGTCCTTGATAAAACGTCTATAATATCCCGCCAATCCTAGGAAACTCCTCACATCCGTAGCGTTCTTAGGTTGGTTCCAATCATGAACCGCTACCACCATGGTAGGATCTACTATGATGCCCTGCTCAGAGACGACATGACCCAAGAATCCCACCTCCCTCCTCCAAAAGTTACACTTCGAAAACTTCGCTCTCAACTTGTGCTTCCTCAATACTTCAAGCATAATCCCCAAGTGTGTCTTGTGTTCCTTCTCTATCTTAGAGTAAATTATAATATCATCCACGAATACAAGCATGAATTTATTCAACTAATCCGTGAAGACGCGGTTCATGAGATCAACAAAGTATGCCAGAGTATTGGTTAGCCCGAACGACATAACCAGCCACTCGTAGAAACCAGACAGTGTACGAAATGTAATGATCGACACACTCTCCTTCGCTACTCTCACCTGGTGAAATCCCATCGCCAAATCCAATTGAGAGAACACTTTTGTACCATAGAGCCGATCGAACAAGTCAGCAATACATGGGAACGGATACATGTTCTTCCTCATTACTTTATTCAGCTCATAATAATCTATACACAACCTCAGAGAGCCATCCGTCTTAGTGGCGAATACTACTGGCATTCCCTACTCAGATATGCTCCTATGAACAAACCTCTGCTTCAACAGGTCATTCACTTGCATCTCTAACTCCTTTTGCTCTTTGGGTGCCATATGCCTCAAAGACATATCTATTGGCCTGACATCCTTTACCAAATCTATACGGAACTTGATCTCTATATTTGGTGGTAATCCGATTTCCTCCTTAAATATGTTTGGAAATTGCTTTGCTATAGGCACAGATGATAACTCGTTATGCAGGATCTTAAGCGAATACATAAAACTAACCATCACCTCATTCTTAGGAAGGTAGCCTATCTCCAACCTATGCTCATCATCTACTTATCACTAACAACCTCTCACAATGCACTACTACTTCGTATTTATGTAGGTAGTCCATCCCCAAGATAATCCCGAATCTAATGAAATTAAAAACAAAGCAATCACAGATAAAAGAGAATCCATGACTCGATAAGACCAAACCACGAAAAACCATACACATGCCAGTGGAACCTCCAACAGGGTTCATCACAATCAAAGGTTGGTCAACTGTTTGGGTTTCAACCTCAGTCTATTTACCTGGTAGCTAGATATAAGGGAAGGTGAAGCCTCGTTATTGAAAAAAACACATATATGAACATCATAAATGGAAAGCATACCTTGAATAACGATGCCCTTCCCCTTCATCGATGGAGCACTTGACAAAGTCGGGACAACATCCAAAGCGTACGCCTTCACCACCTGTTTCTGCTTCACTGGCTCAAGACAATTCTTTTGAATATATCCCATCTTGTTACAGTTGTAGCACTTCCTTCCTTCAGCCTTACATTCTTTATTAAGGCGACCCTTCTCCCTACAGTTATAGCAAGTAGGCTCCCACTTGCCCTTCTTCTGGCCACCCTTACCATGAAGCTCTCTCGTTCCATTCCATTTCTTATTGTCTCCATCGCCTTGTTGTGGTTTTGGATCTTCTTTAACCACAGTAGCTAATTTGGACTTAGGATATAAACACTCCTGGTAAAGAGCTTTCTCGATAACCCTCTTAAATGGCTCATCGATATGACTAACTAGCTTCTCCTCTAAATAGTCGTCCAAACCCATAGGAAATTTTTCATTCTTTCTCAATGGAGTGTTAATGAAGGACATCTCTTACTTCTACAGAGCGTCGAACTTAGCAATATATTTAAAGAGATATATATCTCCTTGCATTAAATCAGTAAATCTTCTGAATATCACCAACTTTTGAGCAGTCGGAATGAACTTCTCCTCGAATTGGGTTTGAACCGGTCCTAAATAAACTGATCCTCGGGGGTAGTAATAGTAATGGCGTTCCACCAGTTCATAGCCCGCTCTTGAAGCTGTCTAGAGGCCGGTTTCCTCTTCATGGCATCATCAACTTCCATATCACCAAAGATACGTTCGTAGGTGTCCAACCAATCCTGCACTTCGATGGCTGACTCCATTCCAAGAAATGATTTGCCTCCCAAGGTGGGTAATCCTTACATAGCTTGGCAAAGTCAACCCTCGGTGCCTACACCTGAGCACCACCACCAGTAGCAACATTCGGGGTGGTCGCTTGGGCATTTTACAGCATGTTCGCCATCATCGTATTGAACATAGCTTGCAAATCAGGGTTAGTAGTCCCCAAGCCCGCTCCTTCTTCGACTCTAAAAACAGAGTTCCTTACAGTGTTTCTTGTTTGCCGGCTCATTATTGATCTATAATAAGAATGATCAGTCTCTCATAAAGGAAACTGTGTCAATGGTACTCGTGCGTGCATGTGACTTATATACTATATATACACACACTACTATATAGTTTTGAAAACCAAAATATATAACAAGTAAACACACTTTTGTACACACACACTCTCTCTATCTCGATCTAGTCTAGGGTGATAATTCCTTCCCTATCACTATTGGACCATGGTATTAACTTACGTTAATCGTGTAACCTAGAGCACTAATACTAAATGTGATGACTACCCTACACCATCGACGCCTAATATAGATAAATAGTGCATTGTTGCCATGCCCAGCCGATGTAGAACAATTCTCAAGGGTTGAAAGAAAAGAAAACTAATCACAAAAACTATCAAATATCTCATAGTGCATGGAATAAAATATAATATACATCATAGATATAAAAAAAGAGACCGTAATAACTAAGTGAACTAAATACCAAAGCACAGATCCATAGAGTTATATTACATAGTAATAGAGTTTATACAAAATGGTAATAAGCTCAAATAGACTATCTTATAACAGTGAAACGAACGTCATCTAGGCTCCACAGTGGAAAAAGCATAATATACATGTATAATACGAGAATGCTCCATCCAACTCGTCCTATGTGCAGCTATTGCATCTTACTTATACCTGCAATCTAGTCTACTCATTTAAGAGTGCCCAAGATAATAAGAAGCAAAGCATAAAACCTTGTGTCAAACAACAGTCTGGTGTGAGCGATAAATGAATCTCAAAATATTATACAAGTCGATATGGTGAGGAACAAGGGTATACGAACCATACCTGATCTGTCCCTGCAACCAAAGATTTAGCATATATCATAACATGCTACTCCACTATCATCATAAAAATATACTACATCCTAAGTACAACATCGGATGTCTAGGTATTTGTGTCCTAAATACCTACATCAGGTGGCATCCCTAGAGTGATAGACTATAGGGGAAACAATCAAAGCAATCATAACATCCATCAAACAATCCTTACTATCACTCAATGTGCTTGGTCGTATGGGACGATCATAAGCTGGAGACCCAATCAAATCTCGGTTCCACAGTGCTCAATCCATGCCACTTCGTAAGGCTAGGAAATAGACCCTTAATCATAAGGTCCATGATAAACTATGGTCAGAAGATCTGGACACAGCCATAATCCAGGTTGGCGTCCCCACGTACCCCCTTTACATGAGCACATAGGAAACCTTTGGTGTTTACATCCCATTGCATGCGCCTTCATAGTGGAATACATTCATAATTCAATCTATCCATATCCATAGTGGAACATAGTCATAATTCCACTCACGGGCTCTCCTCATTGAACCCGCCCTTCGGATCGTCGCTTCAGCTCCAGTCATTGAGCCCTAACATCGAAACCTAACTCTATTCCTCATCGAGTTACCATTGTCAAAGTTCCGAAACTATCATATCTAAGCACTCCAATATCGCTTTGTTCCTTAACCATCAGTCCTCATCGTGCCGTTATATCTATATCGAATGACAAATGAACGAACACCTCCAACATGACCCAAAGACCTTGCACTTCACCTCCAAGAAGTTTCACCACGACCTGAGCAAAAAATTCAGGTTAGTACCGAGTTTAACCTTGAACCCCATTTTGCTTCTTTGACTTCCATTTGAGCTTTTCTTCCCAAAACCCGAGTCCCCATGCCAAAATCAAAGTCTAACCACTTCATAGTTCAGGTCGGTACCAACCTGAACACTTTGCCAAAATTTCCAACTTTTGTCCTTTACTTCACTCCCTCGTGTTTTTCTCCAAGCAAGCCTAAAGCATCCCCGTATTTTCCTAAGAAAACTCGAAGTGCGTCCCCAAGCGAACTCCACCGACCTAATTACTTGACCTTTAACCCTAACTCTGACTCAATGCCAAGCCCGAAGCACCTTGACCGATAGCCTGAAGCATGACTCGAAGCGAAATCCAACCGACCGGAACTCCCCACTGATCTAAATCAAACTATTATAGATCACCAGTCCTCCATCTGATCTTTCTGCGACCTGAAGTGCGAGCTCTCCACATCCTCTAAAGCACATCCTCCAAGTTTTATCTAATTCCTGTCACTTTTGCATTTTATTTGCTTATTCGCCAACCTTTTTCCTAGATATCCAAAAGCACTACCAAACCATATCAAAGCCCAACATACAAATCTGAAATATCATCCATATACATCCATACATACATGCAATTCACAAATCATTATAATCATTCATGTTCTAATCTAAATCTAACTTTTACACTAGCATGCAAATATGATCAAAAGAGGTTGTAAAACCCATTTTAATTTCGGCCATAAGCATGTATAAAAGTGTGATCAAAGTTAGAAAACGTTATATTATCAAGATCGTGCTAAAAACATCAAATTTAACTATATTAATATGTATAAGATAGTAAGAGGTCAAGAACCACTCACCAAATACCTAAAATACCAATCTTTCCTCCAGATCAGAAATGGACAACAAGGAGAGAAAATTCAAATCAGCTAAAGATGATAGTCTCCAATCCCTCTATGCTAATTACCCCTCTAATGATGATTTAGGCTAAGATTAGTAAGAAAAATATAAGCTTTTCGATAAATTAGGTTTAATGGAGGTTTGGAATTGTATTGAGAAGTGGGAAATTTAATGGAGATGTCCCATCGACCCCAATTAGGTAAAGATCCAAAATTAGTTAGTGGGCTTAGGTTTGGGTCTAATTAATTGCCCACTAATTCTGGCTAGCATCAACCAAAACCTAAAATAGTTATAACTCTTAAGCGGTAAGTGCGTTTTACAATTATGACTATTCTACGGAATGAGAAACCATCATCCTGAAGCAATGGAAGTGGTTTTAGGCCCTAACTTGGCTCCTACCAAAAGTTATAGTCCATACAAGATTTGTAAGATCAAAAATGGTTACATACAAATTTGATAGAAATCATAGATGTGGAAGGTGTCCCTAAGTGTCATTTTCTAAAATTTTAAAGTCATACAACCTCATATAAATTAAATAAAAATATTTTACAATACTCTAATACGTAAAATACGGGTTAATACATGCATAGTAATTCACCTCGTTGGATAATCGACCGCAAAGAGAAGAGCGTTGAATGGTTAAAGAGGTACTTTGTGGTAGATGTTGGCAGTCCCTAAGCAAGAAAGTGAGCACATAGTAACTCACCCCCACTAAATATCCTTGGTTTTGTAGGCAGAATTAGCACTGAAGTCTTTGTTATATTCATCACAAGAGGTTTTTACAATAGCCTTATGATTGTGGTTAATATGTGATAGGCTAGAAGGTGCTCTGTGTTCCAAGTTCATAGTATGTGTGTTCCATCCAGGTGGGAGAGGCGGTAGGCGCCATTTGACAAGGTAAGGATAATGACATACGTCCCCTCCTAATTCAAGCGGAGCACTCCTTCAGTCGGGGTCTTGGTTTTTGCAAACACCTACTGTAGTACTAGATCGTCGATAATGAATTGTCAGAACTTCACCCTAAAGTTGTAGTGCTTGTCTACCTTCTCGTGTAGGCTTTTGTGTCGAGTTCAGCTTTGGCTCTTTATTCTTCAATTGTGTTGAGACCGAGCTTGTGTAGCTCGACGTTTTGTTCAGACTCGTACGTGAGATGCCAAGGTAAGGGGACATCTAGCCTGATGGCAACATGGCTTTGTACCCATAGGAAAGTGGGAAGGGAGTATGGTCGGTTGATGTGCGGTTGGAGGTACGATAGGACTAGAGGACGGGTGGGAGTTTGTCGACCCAATTTCCCTTGGCTTTTGCGAGACGCTTCTTGAGTGTTGGCAGCCTCCATCTGGCTATTTTCTTAAGGATGGGTAATGGAAAAGAAGCACTTTTCAATCCCATTTCTTGCATAGAAGTCATGGAAAAGGCTGCTCTCGAACTGGGCGTCATTGTCAATGATGATCTTCTATGGCAGGTCAGAACCGGCAGACAACATTTTTTATGACGAAGTTCAGTATCTTAGGGGTGGTGACCCTAGTGAGGGGCTTCGTCTCGACCCATTTAGTGAAGTAGTCGATGGCAAGTATGGCATGCTTATACCCTCCATTGGCATTTGATAGCTTTCCTATTAGGTCAATTTCCCAAGTATCGAACGACTTGGGGGAAGTGATTAGAGTAAGGAGGGTAGGAGAAGCTCTAGGGATCTTGGAAAATCGCTGGCACTGGTCACTTTCTTAGCATAGTCTATTTAATCCTTGATCATAGTAAGCCACTAAAGCCTTATTGGATGGCCTTCTTTGCTAAGTTCTATCCCTTGACATGATCCCCATAAAATCCTTCATACAGATTTTCAAAATCAAGTCGACTTCATCTCCAAACATGCACTGCTAAAGTGGTATAGAGTACCATCTTCTATAGAGTTTCCCGTCCATGATTGTGTAATAAGGATCCCAATAGAGGACTTTCTATCTTCTTTGCGGTGGATTGGAAGTTCTTTATTTGTTGAACACTTGATTGGGGGAGCCATTTAATTGTTCGTGGATGGCATATAAATTTTCTTGGTCGTTGGTCGTGGCTCATAGCAAGGGACATCTCATATCTTCAATGGGACCCCGTGGGTGGCCTCTTTAGGGTTGTTTACCATCTTAGCCAGGTGGTCGGCCTTGGCATTTTACTCATAGGGTGCCTTCTCCAGCTTAAAATCCAAGAAAATGCTATTATATTCTTGGCTTCTACTATATACAAGGTCGGTGTTTTGCCTTTGACTTGGAAATGATCATCAATTTGATTGATGACTAGTGATGAGTAGCCGAACACATGGATGTAATCCATGTGTAACTCCTTTGCCATCCTGATACCGACCAGGATAACCTCGTACTCGACCTTGTTGTTGGTAGTCTTGAAAGTGAGGTGGACCATAAAACAAAGTTCTCTCCCCTCAAGGGTGACAACAGCCATGTCGGCTTATGTCCCATTCTTATTTGATGCCCTATCCACATATATGCACCAAGCTGGCTGATTGGTGACGGTCTCCTCTTCACCATTGTCCGGACTTGAGCACTTGGTTGTGAAATCTACAATGGTCTAACCCTTGATAGAAGTGCACGGCTAGAAAGAGATGCGATGTTGCCTAAGCTTGATGGACCACTTCAATAGCCATCTTGTTCTGTTTGGTCGGATGGAAACTTGCTTCAATGGTTGGTAAGTTAGAACTTTGACAGGATGAGCCTGGAAATATGACAAGAGTTTTTGGGCCTCCATGAGTAGGCAAAAAGCTAGATTTTCCAATCTCATGTATCTTGTTTCAGGGACTGATAATGTTCTTCTAACATAGTAGATCAGCCATTGTATCTTCTCACCTTTTCTAATTAACACAGTGAGGTCAGACACCGTAAGGTAAAGGTACAGATCCTCCTCATCGATAGGCTTGGGTAGTACCAATGGTGTAGCTAAGTGTTGCTTCAGTTCTTCAAACGCTTTGGTGCATATAACATTCAAAGAAATGACTTTCCTTTCTTGACGAGATCAAAGAAGGGGAGACATCGGTTGGTAGTCTTGCATGAACGGCTTAAAGATGCAGCTATCCCATTCAGGCTTTGTACTTACTTCACAGTCTTGAGAAATTGCATGTCTTAGATGGCTTAAATTTTATTGGGATTGGCTTCAACTCCCTTGGAGCTTACTACATATACAAGGAATTTCCCGTATCATACAGTGAATGAGCACTTCTTTAGAGTTAGCTTCATGTTGTATTGATGCAGAATGTTGAAAGTCTCAGCCAATTTCTATATATACCCCCTAGTCTTTTCTGACTTTACCATCATGTCGTCTATGTGCACTTCCATGGACCGGCCGATCTGACCTAAGAGCATGCAATTGACGAACTATTGGTAGAAAGTGCCCCCATTCCTATGTCCAAATGGCATGAAACGATAGTAATATAGGTTGACATTTGTGATGAAGGAAGTATGCTTTGGTCCAAGCCGTACATGGTGACCTGTTTATGCCTGCAATAAGCATCCATAAAAGTGAGGATCTCATGTCCACTATTCACATCTACTAGTTGATCGCTGTGAGGAAATGGGAAGCTATCTTTAGGGCAAGCTTTGTTGAGATTGGAAAAGTCTATGTAAGTTATCTAAGACCCATTTGGCTTTCTGACCACCACTAGATTGACTACCCATACTTGATATTTTGCTTCCTGGATGAAACCATTGGCCACTAACTTGTCCATTTCTTCTTTGAGAGTTTGGTATCTTTCAAGATTGAGAGATCTACAATTTTGACAGACAAGGGTTGCCTTTGGACCGATGTTCAGTGCATGGCAGATGATTCTTGGATCAATACCGGTCATATCAGCTTGCCCTAAGCGAAGACATCTTTTCTATGCTGTAGAAATTCGACCAGCTTGTCTCTAATTTATGGGCTAAGCTCGATGTGGATCCGGGCAACTTTGTTTAGGTCCGCACCATCTATAGATATCAACTCAAGTGGAGTAGCTGGCCCATCTTCAATATTTGAATCTTCCATGTGGGAATTAAGTGCGTCATCATCTAAAACAGGATTGATTTATAATCACGTTTATCTAACCCGTAAATCATGCCTTAATGACATCCTCGACTGGGATAGACGTCTATGCTCAAGTCAAGGGGTTAAGGTTGCTCTTGGCTCTCACATATGAGTCGGTTGGCATTGAGAGGATAAGAGTTACTATGATGGACGTTCTCGCTTGCCAACAATGTGCGACTTGCTCATTCCATGTCGTGCTGGGTTCTTCTATCTTCTGGGGAGTGGCTAAGGAAATGGGATCCATTCCATCTCGAATTTCATTATGGCAGGCGATCCCAGCATAAACCGAAGCACTATTAGGCTTGAGGAATCCCTTGAGTGACACGTGGCCAGTTGGTGCATCTTCACTGCTTTGGGTGGTCTCGGCATGAACTAGAGCGTCTATAGGCTCGGGGTTACTCCTGGGTGACACACCACTGGTATTAATCTCCTCAGGGCTTATGACGGTCCATGCCCGAGTGTGAGCGTTGATCGGCTCGAGCACTCTCCTGGGTGACACATTGCTGGTAGCCACGACTTCATTAGGTGGTTCATTATTAAAGAGGGAAGCTATTGAGGATGTTTCTACTTCAGAGTTGGGGGCGGACTGGACATGAACCGGAGCGCTAACCGACTTGGTGGTTCTCATGAGTGACTCGCCATTTATTGTTGTGAAGTCTTGTTAAAGCATGAGAACACCCTTCTTTGCTTGTTTGAGGAAGGTCCCATAACACTCCATAGTTTTTGTTGATTGCTATGGATTTAGCCGACCCTACCTTGGAGTGGGAGCTTCATTATGAGCCGGTTGTATGAGACAATTGCATCATGTTCCATGATGGTTGGTTGTCTTGTTAAGAGGTTATAGGCAGATGGGTAATCAACAACTACAAAGTTCAATATCTTTGCAACATGGGGCTCTTTGCTGAATATGGTTATAAGAAAGGTCATCCCCATTAGAACAACACGCCTAAAGCCATAGATAGGCAAGACGCATGGGTAAGGCTGGAGGTAGAAAGCTTCAGTTCCTCAAAGACATACTTGGATAAGATGTTGACTGAGATGCCCCAATCCACAAAGGCTCGATGCAAGTTATAGTTGGCCATTACAAGGGTGAAAACTCTGGGATCATGATGGGGGTAAGAGACTACCTCCCTACCGTCGGCTATGAAGGTAATGGCCTGATATGTCTCTAGCCAGGGTACTTTGGACACTCAGTGTTCTAATAAATAGATTTGACCAGTCAACCCCACTTCTCTTTGATATCGAGACTATGCTCCTCAGTTTCTTCTAGCCACGTGCATAACTCTATAGATGGTCAAAATGTCGGTGACAGGTGTGACATTATTGTTGGGTGGTTGGGGATAAGCTGACTAATTGTTGCGAGCCGCTCTTTGTTTGATTTAATGTCGAACATACTCTACAAGCATCCTTCATGTATCGGGCTTTCAATCTTATCCTTGAGTATATGACACTCGTTGGTGGAGTGGCGGTTGATTTGATGGAACTTGCAGTAATTTTCATTGCCACGAGGTTCCTCCCTTCTCCTGGTTCTTATGGTGGATGGTCTTTAGAACGATATATGGTCCTTAGTTATAAGAAATATGGATTCCATATCTTGAGCCAAGGTAGCATAGTGAGCATACCTGAGCTTGTATTAGGTGCCATCCTCTGCATGCCTCTTATTATTGTTCTGCCAACCATTACTTCGATGGTCAATTGCCTCATTGGGTCCGGCTTTGTTTGGACACCGAGCATCATCATCATTGTCTCAAAGATCAGCATCATCCATCCTCACAATGTCGTTCGTCCATTGATAAAAATCTATTAGGGGCGTGGTAGAATGTTTCTCTAATTCCTTCCACATTTTGAACTTGTATTCGATCCCCGAGTAGAGGATCACAACCAGGCTCTTCTTACCAATATCCTTAGCCTAGGTGGACTCTTTGTTGAAGCGATTCACATACAACCGAAGATTCTTGGTCGATCCCTACCTGATGTTACCTAGCTCACTAGTACCTGATGTTACCTAGCTCACTAGCCATTGTGACATGGGTCTTGGAAGCAAAGAACCTGGTCTTAAAATCTGTGCAAAGCTGAGCCCAAAAATGGATGCTACCTAGTAGATGTAGGAACCAGCGGGAAACCGATCCTGTGAGAGTGGAGGGAAAGAGCAAACATTGCTAGACTGAAAAGCTGGCCGACCCAGATGATGGAGTTGAAAGCAATAATGTGATCCGATGGGTAATTAGTCCCATCGTATTTATTAATTGGTGCAAGGCGTACCATCGGTGGATGTATGTATTTAGGATTTCCTTAGAGAATGACTCTCCATTCTCACCATTAGATAGCGCTTCCCTCCCCCCCCGTATTCCAAGCTTGCGTTCTATTGATCTACTAGCAAAAATGATTCATTTCCTCTCCAAGGCCAACATCTACTTACCGCAGGAGGGTTTGGCCTATGACTGGTACCAGGATTAACCTACGTCTTTGTGGAGTGGGAGACTAGTAGTGATGATGTATGGGAGAGTGATAGTGATGATGATGACCTGGAGATGGGGTTCTCTTCTCCTTATGAATAGAAGGCGACTTTTGTGAGTGATCGACCCGCCCTTCTCTTGATCTATGCCCGGCCACATCCTTATGGAAATGGGAGTATGCCAAGGGGGCCCTTTGTCCTTCGTTGGCAACATGAGCACCATCATTAAGATGCTCGAATCTCAAGTTTTGACCTTCGTCTGTTTCCCAAAGTCATTCAAAACCTGACAGCCGTTCTACTAAAGGAGAACGGTGATATCTTGGTTCCTATCCGGAGCCAATTTTAGGTCAATTTCAATAATGCGGTTTGGCCCATGCTCAACATGCATTCTTCCATGGTGAATAGGAGCTACCCCAACTGGAGTTTCAAGCGCCACTCTCTCCAGGGTGGTATTAACAAGATTGTAAGTACTAGGGACAATAGGTTGGAGAGGGATCGTTTCAACTACTGGAAGAGGTGGAGGACTAAAGTTCATGATCGTCTGAGCTTCCAACCTTGTCCCCAGATCATTCACTTCATGGGCAAGAGTTCCCATGTTAATTAAGATTTGGAGCACACTTTGCCATATGTTATTGTCGAGCCCAAGGATGGGGTTGACGGTGCTATCGACAGTTTTTCCATTAGTCTCATGGTCTTTTGAGTTGTTAGCTTCATTCTCACCATTAGGATTCATGGTGACAAATAAATTAGATGTTTGTAGAGGAGAAAAGGTGAGAGATTTTAGGAGGCCCTCCTTCCAGTGCCAAAATGTTTATTGAAAATTTAGCCAACCTCAGAATTAGGCTAAGGCGTTTGTATTGGAAAAAGTTACTTGTTAACAATAGGCTTAAAAATGAAAAATGGGGAGTAAAACGAGCAGAAAATGTAAATGGCTCAAGGTATAGTGTGGTTCAATAGAAGTTTGCCTTCATCCACTATGAAGATTTCTTACTATGTTTATGTCTTACAATTCTAATTACAAGAGAATTATAAGCAATTAGAGTGCTAAAGACTATAATAACTAAGCTTACTTACTCAATATTGCCATATGAGAAGATGTAGGTTTGAAGTAATTCGTTAGGTTTCAACAAATTTTCAACCTTCAAGCCCCTTTGATGTTGTATGGCAAGGATTGCCTATAGTAGCCGAAGTAGATCAATGGATTGTTGAGATTATGCTACAGATAGGCAAGAATCATTCCCAGTCATAGATCTGGTCGCCTATACTGATGGAAGATAACTGGAAAGGTGGTTGGAATACATGGCTAATATGCATGCCAGTTGTGATGTCGTACTAGGCGTGTGCTTTATGTAGATAAAGGAGGCATGCTGTAGGAGTAGGTACACATTTGAAAAACATACCATCATAATATGTATACTAAGTCGTACTAGTTGTACTTTTCAACGTCTAGCACACTTTTCTAGGTTGCAAGGTTAGAGAGAAGCTTCTTGCATAGTGATGGTCAGTTGCTTGTTGCTAAATGTTGCTGAGAGCAAGACTAAAGATGGCTAATCACATAGTTGAAGGGGACAAGCCAAGCCTATTGAGTAATGATGAAACATGATGTATGTGGCTCATTGTAGATAGGCTGAGATAGAGCCGGGCCATAAAATGGTCACTTTTGTGCTGGGTTAAGTCAATCGAGTTAGCTGTTTTTTCATCTTGAGCTGGGTCATGCCAGGCATAGGAGTCTAGGCCGGCTTAACTGTGACTTGCTTGCTAGATTGCCTAAAAAGTTCTATCTGACATGGATTCGGGCCAGGCTTAGAATTACAAGCCGACTTGTCTTTGACGGCTAGAGTCTTGTTATGCAAATTGACATAGAATGGGCCGAGCCTTGATGTGTTGGCCGGCTAATCATACTTGTGCGAAATTTAAGCAATATAAGGCCTCTCTACAAATTTCCACTTACAAATATCAAGTGAATAATGATAGAATGTTTTCTTTTGAAAATTTTCCCTTTTACCCTACTGACCAACAATAATCTCCTTGGATGGGAAACATATGTTGGTGATTACCTTATTAAACCTTATTAGGAACATAATATTGTTTTCTCAGTTATCAAGACTTCCTCTTATTAAGCACTAACTGGTAGCAATGACTGGTCATAGGCTCTTCGCATGCCAATTTCATAAACAAAATTCTTAAAGATTGACATTGTTTATAAAGCTTGTATGAATAAATCAGAAACATTATCATTTTATTATATTTGCTAAATTTTAGTTTCATTATTTTTCGACATCTCGTGTGTGCATAAGAACTTCATTGACATATGCTTTGTTCTATCCTTGTATCCTCCTTTATTTTATGTAATACATTTAGTGTTATCTATGTATACTCGATTGGACTTCTCATGTATGTGGATAATTCATAACTTCTTCCGAAGTGGTTGATAATTCATATTAACCATGCACATTCGCAACCATCTTCATGCACTAGTCATATCTTTAAATGGTTGGATGTTGTAGCAACTAGCGTTTGCTTTGTCGATCTCCAAAATATACTCTAACTTCCGTAAATAAATATATAACTAGTTTTGATCGTCTCTATAATAGTTAGAATGAAAGTCAGCATCTATATAGTTCTTTAGTTGTGAACTTACGATGACAAGTCCTTGGAATAGAATAAGTTCATGTTGGTTATACCATGTAAATAATGTAGTATAGGCTTGATTTCATTTCAATGCATTTTATTTGGTTCTAAAATCTAGTTTCTTTTGGGCAAAATGGATTATTTTTCAGATCAGGTGATCAAATAATCATAAGGCAGCCAAGTGGATGACAGTTATTCATATTAAAGTGCTTTAAGGAATATTTTTTCAGTATATATCGTTTGGAGGATAAGAGTTCAATTTGAACCATGCTCTATTTGAAGGCTGAAACAACATTTAATTTCTAAGATCTGTCATATTAAACTCCTTTTTCAAACATTCAACAACTGATTTTAATATATCAAGAGTACCAATTAGATTAATATCATCAACATAACAAGTCAAGATTCATTATTCTTAGTGAATGCAATGGACGTATGATATTATTAGTGTAACCTTCTTGCACTAGGTACTAACTTAGTCCGTTGTACTATGATTTTCTATATTGTTTTAATCCTTACAACGATCGCTTAAGATTAATCAAGTAAAACTTACGAGGTTTTGCTTCTATAGAGTCACATTGATGGGATTGAACGTGGCCAATAAATATGTATAAAATAATCAATGGTAAATGCAATGAAAATAATGAAAGATCATATGGTCGGTTTTATACTGGTCTATGAAAGAACCAGGCCGGTCTGCAGCAAGAGAAATGAGTAGATTTCAAAAAAATTCTATATTTGGATCTTAATGGGCCTATAAAGTCTATTACTTAACATTAGATCCAATCTATCCGTTTAAATAAAATTGTAATTTATTTGAAATTATTTTAAATTTAATTATGTAATCTTATTAATTAATTAAATTTAATGTTATTTGAATATATATATATATATTCAGAACAACACATGCTAACATAATGACATATAACCATGTGTATAACTATACAAACACACATACATATAAATATTACGATTTTTATCTATTGTATATACATATATCTATACTTACATATGCATGTGACAAATTCATATACATATTGTGAATATAAATGTCTAAGTATTTACATATATTTAAATATACTATAATATATGTATATGGTTTGTATGCACATATTAATAGTGCTATATATATAGAGTTTAGACATATATATTTGTGTGAATTACACACACACACACACACATATGTATGTATGTATTACTATATAAATTAAATTTATGCAAATAAAAATCTAAGAATAATCGATGAAACAAATTTCAAAATATTTTCTTAATTAAGGAAACATTAACTAGTAATAAAGGTGAAAATGGAAAGGTCATTCACCTTCCTCTCTCAGAAACTCCTAAATAAAATTTAGATCTAAATCATATTTGGAAATATGTATATTCCAAATTTAATCATAGCATAAACTAAGTGATCAAATATTTTATATTACAAAATTTTAAACCTGTTTAAAATGACTAACTAATATATATACAGGGCAAAGATAAATATATCAAAAATTTAATATATATATATATATGTATTTAATTTTGATTTTATATATAAAAACAACATCCATATATGTATCTGATATAAAATACTACCATATACTTATAAATTAAGCATGTGTTTGTGTATCTGTATGTGTTTGTGTTTGTATGTATGTATGTAATCTAAAATAGTTAACAAAATAAATTTCAAAATATTCCTTTTACTGAGTGAACATCAAAATATCATGATTTAGAATCAAAATCAAAACAATAATTTTAGATACACATGAATATACATGTTTAATTACAGCCAAAATGTGTGTTTATTCTAATATTAGATGAAATACATTTAAAATAATCGATTCACATATATAAGACAAAAAAAGATCGAATTTTTATTGTTGTTTTGTTTGAATTTTATTTAGAAATAACACGTATAACTAATCAAGTTTCAATAATTTATAACAACAATTTTGATATATGTTACATACACAAATTAGGGTTCGGTGTGAGCATGAATGATTGAATAAAAAGAATACGAAATCATATTTGCAAATCTAGTCCTTTGTGACACCTTGATTTGAGATTTCTGCTTCGATCTTCATGATCTTTGCAAGAGACGGATGAACCACTTATCTTTATTTCATTTGATGTTTTTATTTTTATTTTTATTTTGGATTTGAAAATATTTTGGAAAGGGAGTGATGAAAATTCAACCATGGTAGGAAGTGGAGGAGGAGAAAAAAGGAAAAGCAAGTAAAGGAATGAATACAAATAAAATGATTAATGAGAGAATAAAAACCTTTCTTATTCGCACTTAAAACATGCACTTTTGATTCTCAATTAAATTTCAATCGTATCTCATCTATATCCCTTCCTCTCTCTAGCATGGTAGGCCACGTCATTACGACACATGGATAGTTATTTCTAAAAGCTTTAACTATGTTTAGAACCCGTTTAAATATACCGATACTGTATACCGATACATGCCTATATAACTTTTATATATACATCCAGATAATTAAAAACAACACCGACACATCAAATAAATTAAATAATAATCAATATTTCTTAGATATTAATTAATTTAATTAATTTACAACATTTTATAAACTAATTAAATCATGTGGTTTTTCGAGGAACTCACAAATACGGTTATGTGACTTAATGTGAATTCAGTTAGCAATTAATATTAAACAATTCAAATATTAATGTTAACTAGTCATCTTAGCTAGTGGTGTAAAAATTTGACCGAATTCATCTCTTACAGACCTTTTTAGTAAAATCACATTTTTTAATTTCTTAAGTTGTAACAATTAGTAAGGATTATTTACACTTATTCTTTTCATCAACACTGTATCACATTAGGATTTAAGGAATTTATTTTTGATCAAAATTCCAATATTGTCCACATTCAACTTGGTTAGTCTATGAACAAAGTCCTTGACTCAATAATAACATTTACTATAACCTTATTATTTTGGTCAGAGATTTTGACTTTGAGTTGACTGTAGTTGACCGTGATACTAACCTTATATAGCCGAGGAGGCGAATTCTTAATTGAATAGTGTGTCTCTTCCTATACTTTAAGTCAAACCAACTATATTCGTTTGATGGACTCCATGCCAAGATTTATAAAATAAAAGTGGTGTGTCAAGTTCAACAGTTTTCTCAGGTCGAAAGAACCATGAAATATCGTTGCTTCAAGATTTTCTATTTGACCATAGTTGTTATTAACCAATAGAAAACTCTCGAATGAGTCATTCCAAGTTTTCCAATAATAATTGGTACGTAACCCCTTGGTGCCCCTAACTGCCATGAATAATACACTGCCCAACATTTGAAGAGCATTACGTACTCCAGTGTCAACGGATGTATTGATATTCTTTCTCGAAACTTCTTGATCAGGAATATTTAAAATAAAATGTTATTTCATATTGTGATTAATTACTCATATTGCAATTCTTTGCATCTACAATCAAATAACATTTCATTTAAGGATTTTCTTATTATATACTTTTAATTATATTACTATATAACAAAGTATACAATAGAACTCAAATACCTTTATTGTGAACAAGATCTATCACAGAGCTAGATTATGTAACAAATTACATAATTACCCTTAGGATATACCCCTAACTATATCAATTTCCTACTTGCACTTGAGGTTAATTATGAAATCTTATTCTCATTCCTCTGATTAGTTTTCTCAAAACTGATTGAGCTAGACCCTTTGTGAATGGATATGTTATACTGTCTTAACTATCTACTTTGTCAATCAACTCTCTACGACGCTGATAAAATGTATTTATCACGTGGAACTCTTTGGAGTATGTTTCTCGACTTCTAGTGAGTTCTAGGTATTTTTGCATTTTGTATTCTAGCATTGTTATTGTATAACAACTTTAAGTGATTCTCAACATCTGAAATCATCCCATCTCAGTTATAAATTTGTGGATTATACAGCCTTTGTTGTAGTGTTATTTAAGGCAATGTACTTAGCCTTTTGGTCAACCACTACCTTTCATTTGAAACAATTCCTACTTAAAGCTCCTTAACTAAGACGAGATTGACTTACTATACTTGATATCACTTACGGAGTCAAGTTTGAATACTCCTTCATAAAGAGGTTGTTGTTTCTATAAACAATTCTTTGTTATTTAATAAATACTCAAGAACACTCTGAATTATCATTTAGTGATTTTAATTCGGATTTGATACTTACTTTATGTATAAAATACATAAGCGCAATGTGATATTATAGACAAAACAGGTAAGATAATTCCTATTTCCAATGCATAAGAAATCCATTTTACATGCTCCATATTAAAGATTTTAATATGGTGTCATGTATATCATTTGGGACATTCCCAACGTCATTTTATACCGATTATGAAATATGTACATTCAAATCCAATATCGAGAATTAAATAACCAAACTATAATGATTTTAACATGGGTACATCATTAACAATTAGATTTTTTTTTCTTTACTTATAGTTTTTAGAAATATCCTAGTACCTTTATAGTTCTTTCTTACAAACACTGTAACATCCCGTAATTTGGCGTTAGTTATTTAATTAGTTAGTTGGTTAATTAATTAGGCCCCGAAAATGGAATTTGTGCAAATGATGGAAT
This sequence comes from Allium fistulosum, assembly GCA_030737815.1. NCBI lineage: Eukaryota > Viridiplantae > Streptophyta > Magnoliopsida > Asparagales > Amaryllidaceae > Allium > Allium fistulosum. The sequence continues at coordinate 633,646,341 of CM060907.1, read as the reverse complement.
TTGACCATGAAACTTACACCATTGCCTTAATTGCGATATTCCGAGCAACTTTCATGTTGGAGTTTTGCGATCAGAGTCCAAACAAAGAAGTTACAGATGAAAAACGAATTCGAAACGAAAATAAATAAATAAGTAAAATTAACGTTTATTAATTAATCGTACGAGCCCATAGGTCGAGCTGTCATTGGGATCGGTCGACCCTGAGCAGTCGACCAGTGTTTCATGGGCAGTTGACTGGTCGCCTTCAACCAGCTAGGTTTTACGCCACAACGGGTCAAATTTAATATATTAAAACGAATGGTTGAGGTTGATTCTTACGCCTATAAATTCAGGCCAAACCGTCCCTTCTCTTCTACTATTTTTCTGAAGTCAGTAGCGAAGCTCTGCCATTTCTTCTTCTCCACTTTCTTTCTAAATTATAAAAATAACATATTTATATTTATAATCATGCAAATCGGAGAAGAATAGAAACCTAATAAAAAGGAGAGGAGAAGAGAATCAACCATATGCGTATTTGAGATAACTTATATAATTATATATATATTCTCTCCCAATCCCAAATCTCTTCTCAGATCTGTAATTCTAATATATATATATATATATACACCCTTTTATACATATTTCTTAGATTAAAAAGGATTTGAAGATGAATCAAAGGTTCTACTTTAGATATGGAGATTTGGACCGCTTTTAAAATGTGAGTTGGAAATTTTATAGATCGTTATAATATGAAAACTATCCCGTTGGTTTTTATTTGATTTTTATGCCTAATTGGATAATTGTATATGAGTTGTAGGCAATAAATTTAATATAATCTGAATATAATAAATATCGCCTACATATTCTGTTTATGAATTGATTTAGAACTGCTTACAACCTGACCTTGAAATCAGTCCTAAAAGTATGAATTTAGAATATTGATTGAATGAAATTTATTTTAGATCTGAAAGAGGTTATATAATAATGCTATGAATTTGGATTATTACCCTAATCTTGTTGGAAGGCAAACTTTTTTATGTTTGGAATTGTTGGAATTTAGATCCGTTTAATATTTGTAAATTAGTTTGATTTCTTTCTCTTTTAGAAAAATACAACGTTTGATCTAACAAAGAATAGATGCAAATGAAAAGAGAAAGTGTGATGACCCGCAAATCCATACCCTCTGAAATGACAACAAACAACGCCTGTCGACCCAGAGCGAACAGAATTGCAGATAATCATGAGAAAAAAAGAGAGCGTGAGAAGAAAGAGAGAAGAAAGAAGAAGAGAAGAGAAGAAGAAGAGAGAAGCGGAACTAAAACAATACAGAATCTCACATCGCAGCAGAATAACATATAATATAGATCAATAATCATTACAAAGAGAAACTGTAATATATATAAATCAATATCGGAGTACACAATAAGTAATCATCAGCTTGGACAGTTACAATAACCTATCCTCACAAATGCTGATAATTTACAACAACAACCTCAATGCAGCGGAAAAATAAACAAATACGTTTATACGACATGAAGATCTCCAGATCGCCTGCTGAAGCTCCAAAAGCACCAAATCTGAACCTATAAATATACTCGGTCTGACCCGAATATTGAAAGGGAAGAACGCCCAGATCAGTCTGGTAGACCAACGTGAGAAAAACACACCTTAATTGAATCTATAAAGTTATCAAAACTTTTCCTTTATCAAAACAAAAGGTATCTCGTAAGACACACTCACACATAAACACAGACGGATTTTTCCCTTACGATAACCAAACCATTTCATATCAAATCATGTTATATTATAATAGTGTCTATTATATAAATAATAATCAACATAGCTGAATTGTTATGTTATTAAATTCCTGCAATACTAGGCTCTACAAACAAAATGGTAGGCACATAGTGGATTTTGGATTCCGTACAAATGACTAGGTGAAAGGACTACCTTTCCAAAACTAGGTACACCTCTAGAGGGATGTACCTAGGGTCCAGATACTGGGCACCTAAACCAACACAAGACCGGCCTACCCCTTGCTGGATAGTACTGAATATGTCATCACTCTGGTCATTACCGACCTATAATCCGTGGCGACAAGCATACATCAACAATAATCAGATACACAACGTCATAGCATGTAAAGATATATCTGGAAGAGTGATGACATCTCCTAATGGGAGCGACCCACTTAGCCTTGCTGCTTCTATCCCTATTTCAGTCATTTTCTGGGGAGTGAGGCCAAAAGAGGTATCGATTACCTTTCACATATCACATATCATCATCTTTGAATGCCACATTATCATTCCCGTTGACTACTAATTGCCTTTCACAAAAATACACCCCTTGAGCTCGTATGTCTCAAGGAGGGTGTTAAGCTAAGAGAAGTTGCCTTCTCTGCCACCACATGATGTACGTTTGTAAAAAACCAATGTACGTAATCTTAGAAATGCAATGTCAGACACTCATCCATACAAGTTGTCCAGGAATATGACAAACCAAAAGTACTCTCCTACCACATCCTATACGATTAGTAGCAACAGCCCTTGCAATGGATATTTCATAACGAACTGCTACTATATGTATATTGGGATTTTAACCCCAAATGATCAACAAGCAGTCCTTCACTATGAAAATCCTAAATATCAATATCATCGACCAACCTGCACAACCGTCACATATAAGTTGGTCTAAAGTGGTTTTCAGATAAATCCAAACCCGGTCTCTTCGCACCAACAATGCAAAAGCTTTTCTCAACCTCAAACAGAAACCAAGTATCATAGACTTATCATATCTCCAACTTTCAACTTGCTATCCTTCGGCCAAGAAGGAAGCTCGATAGATTGGAGTAATCACTCCGCACTACACGAATAAACATTCTCAATACAAATGATAATCAAGCCTACAAGTCAGTTACGTACTAAGTGTATGACTAATTAGTTTCTACATCAAGTTGAGAAACTAAAATGGCCAAATTTGATAGTCGGTTATTTAACTATCAAAGCAACAAACAAAATCTAGCACATAAGTAGTCACTGGGCCTAATTTTATTAATCATTTATAAATCAAATCACTTTCCAATTATTCACTTCAAAATATCTTCAAAAGATAATATTCAAAATCATTTCACTTATTGGATATTTCGAAAACATTTTCATATACTTATTTTAATAATAAGTAAATTTACAAAATCATTTTATTTTCAAACCATTTAAACTCCATTTTATAATATCACTTTCCAAAACATGCATTTAAAAAATTATTCTCTTTAAAAACGTGAATATATTTCCTTTTATAAAAATCCATATTTAGCTTACCAAATTAAATTGATTTCACATTTATAAAACAATGTTTATAATTCACATTTCTATTTGATGAAAACTTCCATTTATAAAATTCCATTATTAACCAATTTCCCGTTTATCTCATTTATATGCCAAAATCCCATTTTAAGTTTATTTATTTATATATCTCTTTATTTACAGATTCATTCTTTTGTAATCTCATTATTTATAAAGTCCATTATAAATTAATTTCTAAATTTTAATTACAAATCCATATACAAATTAATTACAATTCCATTTCTAATATTTATAAAACATCGTTTATAAAATTTATTTCATTAAATCTTTTTATTAATAACATTCCTTACTTTATAAATCTTATTTACTTTTAAGGTTTCATTTATAACTTCATTTTAACACTTATAAAACTCGTTTATAATTCCATTACTTTTATTTATAAAAAATATTAATTTTATAAATCTTATATATAAACCATTTATAATAAGTTCTAAATTCTCAATTTAACTTATTTTACGAAATAGTTAACTTCATATTTCAAAAATCATATTTTGTTTCCATTTAAATAAACTTCTTCTTTTAATAATTTACAAATCATTATTAAAACTTATATAACTTCAAAAATCACTTAAACATCCTTTTTAAATTAAAATCATTATTTTAGTATTTTAGAGTTTCAAAAAAATAGGCCTATGTTACTATAGCACTAAATAAGGGGATTCACATCAATCATATCAATCGTGGCATCCGAACATCATATATCACATGATAACAGCATATATAACAATATTTGTAAAAAAAATCAACAATGGTGAGGAATCTAGTTGGATCCCTCAACCTATAACCTGCAACAAATATACATATGAGAAAAATATGTACAATGTCTGCTTCGAGGCAGATGCACGTACAAAGGGTCATCCGCTCATACACGTGACATATAGGGTCTCATCTGCTCCAATAGGTAGGAATATGTCCAACTACTAACTACTATAGCATAACATCCAAACATCCAATATACATACATACATACATACATACATATGACACATCCAGTAGTCATCAAAACAGCCTAATAAAAATATTCCCACTTATATAAAAATATAAGTGGGCCAGAGAGAGTGAGTTTTACTCACTTTGCTTGCAGTCGACGTTGTAGCGTTTTATTTCGATTAAAAAACGAAAAGACGTTCGAATTTAACCAAAATTTCTACTAGCTCCAAATCCGTCCAAGCCAGCTCCATAGCGTAGTATTTTCAGTAACGAGCGCAACGCAACTGGTTTCGTCTGATTTCTACCTCGTATGACAAAAATATGCTATTTATAAGATTACACGATTTAAAATAAAATTAATTTACAAATTCATTAAAAAAAACTTTGGGACGAATCTAGCCGTCCATTCTTGGATCATCAAATCTCGGGCGCGTTTTCTTTTTCTTTCTCCCTCTAGACTTTTGCACGCACGAGAACCCAACGTCGCCGTTCTTTCATCGATCGCCGCTGCTACATCGATCGCCTATTCGACGATCAACCACCTTCAACCGAAGTGCCATAGCCATGCCTCACCCACGGCCAGAGCCACGCCAAGCTCGTCCACCCCATTGTCATGAAAAACATGCTCAAATGCACGACATACGCAGCCTGATTTCTCTCCCATCGCCGCGCCATTTCAAATCACGACCGTTGGATTGCAAGATCTTGACGTGCTCTTCGATTCTCTAGTTGAAGTCTGGGCCTAAAATTCGATGGATGGAGAGAAAAACAAAGGGGGAAAGATGGTGATTTTTGGCCCTAGAAAATGGTGGTGGTGGTTGCCCTAATTTGCTAGGGTTTGAGTGAATTCTGTCATCTATTTATAGGCAATGTAAATTACTATTCACCCGAATATTTTCCGAACTCCAATCGAGGCGTGCCACTTGGCATTCATAATGATTTACCCCTATTCCGAACACAATGGAATATATATCGGGAGCCAATTCCATCGTATTTTGAAGATAGGTTTTCGAATCGAATTATTTTAATTAAAATTACTTAAATAAATTTCTATGCGTTTCAGCTTTGCACGACCAAACCATAAGTCTGATTGACATGAAATTTGGAATCCTACAATAACTCACTATTACGGATCCAATGAAACTTGTTTCATTGAAATTCGAGATAGTGTCAAAAATGACTATTTTTAACTCGACAAATTAAATATAAAATTTCCAATTTTCGATTAATCACTTTTAATTCAATTTCAAAACTTTACTAACTTCATTCTGATTCAAATAGATTTTAAATCGACATTAGAAATCATTTGGATTCATATTTAATTCCAGATTCACTTATTTAATCAATTTAACTAGTAAATTTTACTTTTTCAATATTTAAAATTAATTAAATATTCTAAATTCAGATGACTGAAAAACTGGGTCATTACAGAAAGAGATGTGTAAAGTATGAATTCATTATAGTTTACACTGTCTATTTAAGTAATAAAAAGAAATGATTATTTCTTGTAATTTCAAATGATGAAATATTTTATATTTTAGGGTTAAATCTTTTGTTTTAGACTAATTTATGGAAATTACAACAAATATCTTTTTAGAGATGATTCTAACAATTGAACATGGAAGATAATATTTTAGTGAAGGTATATCATTGGAATATATTTGATAAAATTAGATATTTGTACGCAATTTACTACGCTTATAATAATTAAATAAAACTTAGCTAATAATGGCGCTTACATGTAATTTTTGCATTTAAGATAACTAATTAGTGAGAAAGGAATTTAAAAAGGTTGTAACTCCAACAAATGGTAATAAATATGGGAGTTGCAGTAATTTGATAGGGTAAATGGATTAATAGGACTAATAAATAAAAATGTTAATAAGATTTCTTGTCAACACACCAAAGTTATTCCAAGAAGAGTGGATTGACTTGTTTGAATGAAGGATGTGATACCCTTAAGATTTGCCTTTAAATTTATCTTCTCTTGTTGTTGATTCTTGAGTCAAACCTTTTGACGTCGTCGAAAGTTTCAGTCTTTGAATTTGATAACCTTTCGTCTCAGTTGAACTTATCTGTGGTTCCTTATGGAGGTTTACTTTTCAACTAGGTTAGGCATTCTATGAGTTGAGACCACTACAGATAGGATTTATCCTTATCAAAGGTTAAGGTGGTTGCTTTCCTTGAATCTAAGCAAGAAACCAAATTCCGTAGTAGATACATTGTTGCTTTCGACCTTGTCGATAGGTTTGATCACTTGTTTGGAGTAACTTTCAACCTTGTTGAAAGGTATGGGAATGATCACTTTTGGATAAGCCTTACAAGTCCAGGTATTTATACTTGAAGAACAGATTTCGACCTTGTCGAAAGGTTAGACCCATTGGATTATAACTTCGAAAGGTTTCTAGTATTGTTATAACATAAGTACCATCGACCTTGTCGAAAGGTTTAAGCCTTAGAGTTAATCACTTCTGAAGGTTACAGTGGATGTTTGAACTAGTTGTATTATTAACCTTGTCGAAAGGTTTAGTCAGAAGGGTTAATAGCTTCAAAAGGTTGCAGTGGTTATTTGTATTAGAAGAGTTGTCGACCTTGTCAGCAAGAACCTTTCGATGAGATTGAACCTGAAATTTAGAGTTAATCCAACAAAAGTTTAAGAAAACAGTAAAGTAATTAACTAAGCTTAGAACTTCCCTATTTACCCAAGAAAAAAGCTTCATTTTTATTAAATTCCCAAATTAGCACCCAATTAGGGTTACTATATATTGATTAAGAAGATACAAGACTAGAATGAGAAAGTTCGGATCCCAAATCATGATCCCTTGGGTCTTATTTATAGATGCAGGCGGCGCTCCTTTCGACTCCATGCTCTCGACTGGGATGGAAGGTCTCCCTTTTATATGCAGCTGTGAACCTTTCGGCTTTGTCGAAGGATTTGCTTTTCATATGCTATCATGGACCTTTCAACTTTGTCGAAAGGTTTGCTTTCTTTACACCGTTGTGAACCCTTCGAGCTTGTCGGAAGGTTGCTCTTCATTTGATTGTTGTCGAGAGCTATGCTTCCCTTCAATATTGTCAAAAGGTTGTCTTCCGTTCCTTGCTGGATTAGGAGTGTTTCTTTCTTCATAAAACCTTTCAACATTGTCGAAAGGTATCTTGATGTGCTTCAACCGGTTCAAAAGGCTTGCTATGCTTTCGAAAAGGTCACCATAAAGTTGCTCATACTTGCTTTGACTTCCCCATCTTCTTCGAAAGGTAAGAACTCCCTGGATGAAACCTCTCGACCCCTTCGAAAGGTTTGAAGCCATTAAATTCTGATGACTGCATCCCTTCGACTAGTTCAAAAGGTTTGGTTTGAGCTTCTTCTCCTTTGTCGTTGTTGAAAGACCTTTCGACTTAGTCAAAAGGGAGATTTTTTGAGTAACATTTGTCCCCTCCCTCATTCGAAGGGATGTTCTTGACTTTCCAAGTCATCTTTGTCGAACTCTATAAAACTTCCCACCTCTTGGCCTTCCTGCGTTGATCTGGGACGTTTATTTAAATCTGATCCAACGGTTGAAAATTTGGACGACTTTTCTTATATAGTACGCTTCTTCTCCTTCTTCCTCTTTTCCTGAAATCAAAATTATTGTGTACAAGTAAAAGGTTCTCCAAAACTTCCATAATTTGCTTTCATTCAATAAGGTAATTTCTCAAATTCGACTCATAATTCTTTGATTAATCTCTGCTCTTATGTGCTTTCAATCAATTTTCCAGTTTCAAACCCCAAAGTTGAAATTCAATTTTAGCTTGGTTTTATGAAAAATTTTCCTCCTAAATCAGTTTTAAAAATAACAAAATTCATACTTGGCTTTAGATTTTGAGGTTGGTGGTGATTGTTGTTGAAAATCCCCTCTTCGGGTTTAGTTTCTAACCCAAAATGTTTGATTTTTTCTTTTCATTTTTACCTGGGTTTTTTATTTATTAAAAACCACTATTCTTCTTTTAAAATCGGGCTGAAGCGATTTCAATTTAGATCTATTTTGTTAATTGGTTAGACTTGCTTGTTTTCCAAGAAAAATTTGAAAACTGCATTTATTATTGGGTTTGGGTTTGATTAAACCTAATATGATAACCCGAAACCCTCTCGTGTACAATTTGGTAACACAAAATGACCTTCCTACCCCTTTGAAAGAGATTGAGGCGGAAATAATGGATTTGCCCTCTTTGTACCTTTCGATGGGGTTGGAATGTATTGTGATGCAAACTTAACCATTGTTGTCGAAAGGTTAGATAATTAAATGGTGTAACCTTTCGGCAATGAGCTCTCGACAAGGTAGAAGAGGTTCAAACCTTTCGACTACTAGCTTTCGACAAGATTGAAATTCTTCAACCTTAGAGTTGTCACTGCCCATCTTTGTCGAAACATTTAAAGCACACATGAGTTGTTGAACCTTAAACCTTTCAACTTGAATGGGTATGACATGTTTTAACAACTTTGACCAGACCTTTCGACAACATCAACAATATTAATATTCTTAACTTAGGAATTTTAAGGTTTTGGTTTCGACCGTGTTGAAAGGTCTTGCCATTTAACTTCATGTTACACTTGAGATATATCCAGGCTTCCATAGAGCTTTCGACATTGTCGAAAGGTGATGAATGGGTTAATATTTCATCTCTTCCCGTCGACTTTGTCGGTAACTTAAAGAATACATATTATTATCTGTTCACTTTCTAGGTTTTCAATAATTTCGAAGTATGATGGTTAAGATTAAAGTCCTAATCCTTCCGACATTGTCAAAACTAGAATTCCTAACCTTTCGACATTGTTGAAGGCTTGAGCTATAAACCTTTCGACATTGTCGAAAGCTTTTTCTATAAACTTTCAACATAGTCGAAAGCTTTTACTATAAACCTTTCGACATTATCGAAAGCTTAAAATATCAAGTTTTTTTGACTTAAACTTTTCGCACCATTTTTAAAATTTTGTGTATGTTTTCACACTTAGGCTATCTAAGCAAACTTGTTTGTTTTTTGAATTCTTGATTGCTTTCTATACTCATAAATAAATAAGAGATTTAACTAAAATGTTTTCACCTGACAGAATCATGATCTCTCCAAAGGTTGAAGCCATTGCTAAGCACTCCTTTATCGAAACTCAGAGTGAAGTTAATGCTATTCTCAAAGACTTCAGCATCATTGGGATCGAAGCCATCCCTCCTAAACCAACTGATACCATTGACAACCCTCCAGATGGGTATTTTGCTTACACAGCCATCCACATATGTCACGGTGGATTCCTTCCATTTCTCGAGTTCCTACTCTCCTACTTGTCTCATATTGGAGTTGCTCCAATACAACTATCTCCAAATGTTTACACCCATCTTATGTCTCTCGAAATGCTGGCATTGGAATTCAGACTTCCTTTGCTTAATGCTATAGTCCTAAACTCCTTGACCAAGCTGGCAAGGTTAAGCAATCTTAACAAGCAGATCTATAGAGTCAATGTATATAAGAAGCTTATATCAGATGGCATCAATAAGTTCAAGGACTGGAAAAATCAATTTTTCTTTGTCAAGTGCTTTGCGGATGGTCACGGATGTTTTGCCTCCTCCGTAAGTCTATTTAATGTTGTTTTTGGTTTACTCTGCGTTTTCTATTAACTAATCTCTGACTTTTACATGTGAATCTTCCAAGAAACTTAGCGATGCTGACAAGAAGATCATTGATTCTTTAACTGCTGCTTCAAAAAAAATTGGGAGCAGGTTAATGCTCCTAACCTCTTCGAATTAAGGAAACATTCTCTGCTGCTGCCTGACCAGAGGATTCTAGGCACTTCGCCCGCCATTATGGACACCTCTCATGGCAAACGTTTCTTTTCCTTAGGCGATGCTGAGCACTTTACTTCAATGTCCCCCATCTTTGCTGATACTTCAGGTATATTATTAGCTTAGTATTTTCTTCTTTGTCTCTGGAAATTTTAAATTACTTTGACTGGTTTTATTTCCGCTTAAATTTGTTTCAGCTTCCTCAAAGGCCATTGTATCTTCAAGTGGTGTTGCCCCTCCTCCATCATCTTTGGAGGTGACATCAATCTTGAAGGTCTTTGCTAGATCTAAAAGATCTCTCAAAAGAAAATTGACAGTGCCTTTAAAGATGTTCCTCCGGGGAAAATGGCAAAAATTATTAATGCGGAGGAGGAAGGAAAGCGCACATCTCCCGAGAATGTTTTAAAGAGCCCTACTGTTAAAGTCTCTAAAGATATAACGGAGCAAACTCCACCTACTCCGGCACCCTTTCCTCATATTACTATCACTGACTCCTCAATTGAACTTGTGCAAATGCAGCTTTCTCTTCTAGAGACCCCTTCTAAGATGAAAAATCCGCTGGAGCCATCATATTCTGTTCCTTCATCGACTAATTTTAACGAACTGGTCAAGTTTATTCTTCATTTAGAATCTTTTACTTCTTCTTCTCTACCGTCATTCAGTTCAGACTTGGCAGAAAATCATCGCCTCTGATGGAGCAACAACTTTTGATAAGCTCTCACCCAACTGATTCTATTATCATTGGATCTTTATAATTTCTAACTTGTGTTTTACTTCTTCTTGTTGCAGATTTCCAGGAACTGGATTTCTTTAAATGAACATGTCTCCAGGCACTCTGTGGGATCCTCCAAGCTACATGAGGAAAATGCTGAACTTAAGAATCAACTGTCCGCTTTGACTGCCGCTCAAAATGACACTTCTTCTAAATTGGAGCGAGTCAAGGCTTCCCTCACCAGGGCTGAGCTAATCTAGAAGCGGAGAGGTAAGCTCACCAAATCTCTACTGATGAAAAATTTGCAATGAAGCTGCCTTTGAAATACTCGGAAGAAGAGAAAGTTCGCTTGGTCGTTAATAATACTTTATTGAAGGACAAGTTCAAGAGGACCAGAGCTTCACTAAAGCTAGCTGTTCAAACCCTCTCCGATGTCAAAAAGAAAGTCTCTGAGTTTGCTGAAGCCACCTTGGGGACCATGATGCTGAAACATTTTGAAGATGCCCACATGCTCGCCTATGCCGACAATCACGAAAAATGTTCTGACTTTGGTTTTCCCTCTCTCGACCCAACTTTAGCCAAAAGAGTTATGGACAAAATCGACCAAATCATGTAAGGTTCCGGGCCCGAAGGCGAGGAGGAGATAGTTAACGTTGCGGAAGCTCTTTCTTTTGATATCCCCTCATTCGACATTGAATCCAATTCTGAAGAGGAGGATGATAAAGATAACGATCCAGCGGAAAAAGATGACGATGAAGTTGATTGGGACAGTGACTATGATGATGACAACGATGATTACACCTATGGAGGTCAAGGCCTTGGTGGAGACAAAGGAGGGCCACTCCAGTGCTTCAGGAATGGACAGTGGTGATCAAACCGAAGCCCCTGAGCTAGAACAACCCCCTCCAAAAGATACACCTCCATCATCTCCTGCTCCATCTGCCCTTCCAAAGGTGGAAACTGCTCCCACCCATTCCAAGGTTCTACAAGAGAAAGAACAGGCTCCCCAGGCTTCAATTCCAGTTTCACAGGTATGGGATTCACTGTTTAAATGTCTTACACTTCGAAGATAATAATTAGTGATAAATTATTTGTCTTAGATAAAGAAGAAGTCAAATTTTCCCTATAGAACAAAACTTGAGAGAAAACATGTAGAAATTAACAAGTTATATAGGGAGTTGGATAAATTAATAAAGGAACACAATAATCTATCTGAGAAATATCATAGTCTGGACAGGAGTACCTCTATTTTAGCATCTTCTAAATATCAGAGGGCGGCTCCATTACTAAAGAAAGCGCGTCTCCGGTACGACGCTCTCTTGAAGGAAAATAGTGAGTTAATAAATCTATTTTAGGCGAATTCAGTGGAGGCCTCCTTAGACGTTTTCTTAAAAGATACTTAGATGAATTCAGATCTGAACCGCATCCTGGAGCCTACTGGAATTTACCGCGGGTCAGATCAATTCCTCAAGATCTCCCCCCGAAAAGCTTAAGCATTAAAAGGATAAATTTGTTTTTGAGTTTTACTCTAAGTCTATTTTGTATGAACCAAATGAATAATTGTAAATATGTTACAAGTAATCGATTTATGAATATACGTTTTTGTTATGTTTTCTATGCTTAGCTTCTTTTTACTGTGCTATTTCAGAATGTCAGTTCTTTAGGTCGTATCATCCCAAGAGACCACCTAAGTCAATATGTTAACTTGAGGAGATTTTACTCTAAAAATGCACCAATTTTAAAGACTTCGAAGTTACAAAGATATTGCTTTCTTTGGGATTTACAAAAATTATACTTGGAATACCCTCGTCTCCGCTTTGACTTCCTCGGTGAAGAAAAGGAATCATTCTTAAAAGAAATCAGAACATTCCATTCCAAGTTAATTTGTGGTCGCGATAGTCCACCAGCCAGAAAAGGGGATTATAGTAAATGTCCGTTGGTTATAACTCCTGAAGGAGTCACTATACCTTTTGACTCAACAGTCATGCTTTCAGCTAATACTTTAGACAAAGTTAGGAATGTGGTCTCTTAACTTTAGATATGATGAAAGTGTTTGTTGTACCTTTTAACTTTGTGGTTATTTGAGTTGTAACCCATTACTGTAATAATAAAGATATCTTTTATCCTAATTTTGATTTTCTCTCATTTCTTTTTATTTAAATAGGAGCCACAATCATCTACAACCTCTCTCGCTCAAAACTTAATATCCCACGTAGATGCAATCAGAAAGAGATTATTATTAGAGAATAGAGCAATTGTGGTTCAGGATGAAGTATTTTTAGAACGTTTTTGTGGCAACGTTAGAGCCATAAAATGACACAAAAGATATCTTATCCAAAAAACCATTGCCAGTAATCATAAGGATCACATCGACTATCTTGAAGCTGAAATTAAGAAAAAAGATGAAGTGATTACTATGCTCAAACGACAAGTGAAGTCGAATCCCACAATCGACTTTGATGAAAAGATGTCAGAAATCATTCATCAAAAAAGTGATTTAGATTTAAAATTGAAAGATAGTCTGGCGCAATGTGCCTATTTAGAATTCATCTTGGGTAACAAGACCCCAAAGATTGAGCTCTTGGCCCTACAAGCAACTCCTTCAGCTGCAAAGCCTACTAGGTCAAAACTTCTTGCAGCTCAAAATTTTCCCACTATGCTCACCCTCCCCCAGGCTTAGACAATAATGTAGTGGGGAACTTGTGTCGAAGGGTAAAATTCGAAATCGCCAAATATTTTGATGAGAAGTAGAAGATAAAGTATTATCAGACTATTAACGATTACGATGCTAAAAATTAGAAGCTAGAGAATGATAATCACTTGCTCGACAAGCGAGTTATAGAGTTAGAATGGGAAAACAAAACCCTTAGGGCTGCAAATAAGGCCTTTAATCGCGCCCTGAGAACCAACATTGATGCTATTAATGATGTGAGCAGTATAAGAAGAAAAGAAGCTTAAGGAAGTTCTCCACACAGTAATCAATCATGTCGTAAATCCTTCGGTGGCGGAGACTCTTAATAAAGCAGCTCAAGATTTATAATTTATTTATGTATTTGAGCCATGTAAATCTATCTTGTACATAATTTTGTCGTTTGTAAATGACTTCCTAACTTATGTGTAACACCCCGCATTTTTATATAATTAAATAAAATCAATTTAATTAACATAATTGCAAAATAGAATATAAATGTCAAATATATGCATTTAAGAATTAAGAGGTTACATAGATCTATACAAGCAATGAGTGTGTGATTAATTGACGCATCAATCAATTAAAAGGGGAATTAATTAAGAGATATAGAGGCGTCAATTAGTCGGAGAATATGACACTTTTATAACACTAATTAATTAAGGAATCTTCTAATAAAGGGAAATGTATATGGGGAATAAATTAAATGATAACATACATATATTAATTTATAATTAGCACAATCAATTAATTGAGAAATTAATTAAAAACATTAAGTAAGCGTCAATTAGTAAAAGAGGGAAACTTATATGTCAATTAATTGGGTAATGAATTGGCGGTTTAAATATATACAACTAATAAATGTGTGATTGAGTGACGCGTAGGAATTAATTTGGATATCGATTAAAATGGGAAAACGTGTAAATTAATTAATTGGCAATCAGTTGAGCGTTTTAAAAAGGGTGTCAATTAATCAAAGAATATGCCCTTGTTATAATAATGTATATTAATTAGCTAAAAGAAAACGCTAGTTATAAGATTATTTGTTTTCAAGTTAAAAAGAAAAAAAATTGGAATGCATACAAAAATCAAACGGAGTAATTAAGTTTATGATGAAGGTAATTTAATAAGAATAAATTAAAAAGTATAACTTTTATATACAATCAATTAATAGAGGTATTAATTGACGTGTTCAAATAGGTAAGAAATTATAACGTATAAGAATCAATTAATATTGGATATATATATATATATATGTATATGTATGTATGTATGTATGATCTAATTAATTGGGTAATTAACGGGAGAATCTTATTTAGAAGGAAACGTGAATTAATAGGGTTGTATAACAAAGGAATAAATGAATAACATTGGAGAATTATATGTTATAAGCTAACGTAAACAAATCAATAAATGATGGTGAGGATTGTTTTTAGGGTTAATCGGATGGTTCATAGTTGAACACTACACCTATAAATTGAACGTAACTTAACCCTAGCCCACACTATTTTCTCTGTATCAGCTGCTATCATTTACAGCAAACTCCTCTTCCTTTCTCCTCTATCAATCAAATCTTTCCCCAAACAAAAAAACAAAATTAAGTAAGGATATAAATACAAGCAAATCAGAGAATTGCGCAAACAAATCATGGAATTTACAGTGAATTAAAAAGGGGGAAAAGCGGAGAAAAGCATAGCAAAGTAAAAGGGATAGAGGTTGAAGCTAAGGACGACATGTGAGTGGATTTAACTATATTCTTTTACGTTTATAATATATATTATCGTTGAATTTCCGTTAGATAATTTATTCCAGTAATTAATTCTATTAGTTATGCAAACATTGTAAATTTTATTTATATTTAATTAGGCTTGACAGTTAGACAAGGCGTAGGCCTAAATGTAAGAAATTTACAATTATCTACATCTATTTTAAAAGTCATAATTTAGCCTTAATGCTGGTTCCTTTTATTCCCTTTCTACGCGAATAATATAGTTAGAAAGAGAATTCGCGGTTATGGATTAAAATACTAGACTTTATAGAAGTAGATGTAAAATAAGAAAATCGGAATAAAATTAGAAAAGTGGAATTCTGCAATAAATTACGCTGAACGGAAACAATAAATTTATCTGATAATTTAATTTGGGACGTAAGTAATAGACAAATTGGTTGGTTTAGAAACTAGAATACATTTTTATAATTTAATAATTAAAAGATAACGATAAACGTAACTGCAAGAATAAAAGAAAGAAAAAGGAAACTAGTGTAAAATAGAGGGACCACTGTATTTTACACTAGCCCAAAATAATAAAAGAAATATCTTGCAGTTGCGAATTATTGTTTATAGTACTATTTAGTATTAAACTATGGAAATAGATTTTAGTATAGCTTTCACAACCAACCAAATAAAATAGAATTACTTCCTAGAATAAAAGAAAATAAAGTAGAGCATGAAATAAATCAAATAAATTATTAGATAAGAAATTAAGGCTGTGAACAATAAACGAACCTTGGTCTGCATTTACTATGAAGACTATATAAAAAGATAGTTATTATGATAAGTTAATTATATAATAAAAGAGAATTAAAATTAATTCTATATCATAATAAAAGAAGACAGACTAGAACAGAAAAGAAACAATTGTAATTATAAACAGATTTTAAAAGAAATAATAGTAACAATTACAAGTATAATTATAACATAAGTTATGATTAAGTAAAAGAATGGAAAGGCTTATTTAGGAACTTAAAATAAATAAGCAATGATAGCAAAGATAAATAGTAAAAGCTTATTTTAGATTTCTATTAAATTAATAAGCAAATAGAACAAAAGATGCTTATTTAATAAACTTAAGACTTAAATTAAGTTAATAAGCAAGAAGTGGCAATACCAATAGCATTCCCTATTAGAACAATGGTGGTCTCGCAATAGCCTGAAGCGAGATGAGGGCAAGAATATATGCTAATTAGGGTAAATAAGTAGCCAACATAATAAGAAAAGTAAACTAAATGCAAATTAAAAGATTAGACTTAGGGTATACTAAAAGAATTGAGATGTGTTTGGAGCATCCCAAAGGATGAAGCGCCTAACGAAGCAGTTCGTCATGAATTTTAGAAATGGAGAAGCACGTCCAACTTAGTATTTTTGGGCTTCAAGGAAGTACGAGACTTCAACGGTACGTGAGGATACTCTAGGATGGCCCTCTGGGTAGGCCTAACGAAGATACACCCCCGAAGGCAGGTCTGTAGGTGTTCCATCAAAAGAGTATGCCTTGACTGCATTTGCATTGTAGGCCTGACAAAGCGGGCCATTATAGGTAGTCAGAAGGGCTTGGTGTTCGGAGTAGCGTATTCGTATGTCTAATACTTGCAAGTAAGTTTAAGGATAGTTGCATGCAGATATCGGCCAACATCAAGACCAAGAGCGATTTCGGGAAAGACTAGAGTTAAACCAACATGCCAATGATCATTTCACTATCGAGACATTGGATGGGGGCATCGCCAATTGGATGTTAGATTGTTTGCAGTAGGGCACGACCACTTAACTCTTTATAAGTCTTTCGATTAGTTGAGGGGTGGCTGCGTGGGGCCATAGCCACGATGAGAAAGGGACAGACCAACTAGAATATATGTATTGTAGGCCTAACGAAGTGGTCCTTTACAGATATAGAAACTCCCCGACTGAATTTCATACAAGGCAGACCTTGTTGGCGGGATTCAGATAATAGACAGAACGACTACGTAGTCCACAATGTACGCACCGGGTGGTACATTGTGGATGTCCGAGCACTGGTATAGACTAGTGCGGACGCGATTTATGTTTTTATAGTAAGTAGTGGAGCATCTGTATTGTAGGCCTTATGAAGCGGTCCTTTACAAATGTAGTTATGGTACGCTCTCGAAGCTAGACGATGGAATCCTTTTCGAGGAGGATACGGAAGGTACCATGGGTGGTTCCTAGGACCAATATGGTCATTAGGCATATAGCTACATATATGTATATATTACTTATTAGGTTTTTATCTACCACGGAGTAGATGGGCACGGTTCATGAATAGAGGTGAGAATATTGTAACATAATGAACCTAATATAAGAGTAAATGGAAATAAAACGATATATATAGAATTAAGCCTAGAAGTATATAACTTATCCATTCACCAGAACTTTTGTTCTGACCCCCTCCTCATAACATCCTACAGGTTAAGTAGATAGCAGAGACTTCTCAACTATGTGACACTTGCTAGGAAAGTGTCATTATTTGGGTGAGTATTTACTTACTATTATATTTTAATCAACTCCGCTGTGAGATAGATAATTAAGCTCTGATATATTTATCTTTGCTAATTTGCTGGATACCAGATTCCCAACTCGGGTTTCAGTGGGCTTGGGTTTTAGCATTTTTGCGAATAATCCGGACCCACTGGAGTTTAGGTTGTTACATTTGGTATCCGAGCCTAGGTTTAGGGTTCCTAGGTAGATAGTGTGTGAATGTATTTGTATTTTTGAATAAAATATAAATATATCATGTACTAAATTCCAAATAGTCCCCAACCATAATAGTGGAAAGTTTCTAGAAGTATATTTGTGCATAGTTTGCTAGTTGGGTTTGGAATGACCCAAGTATGTTAAGCCCTATTTTAATTATCGATTTATAGCATACAAATAAGCCATGTTTTGAGAGAATATTGGTATCCATATGTTATAGGAAGTGGAGAAGTTCCCTACAAATAACAGGGAGAGTGTTTTTATTTTGAAAGAAATAAGAGGTTTTAGTAAGAAGAAAATCCACTTTATTTCTAGCCCAATAAAATGAAACTTTTGGAATTGAAAAGTTGAAAAATATAATTGTTAACATATTTGAGGAAGTAAATATTGGGTTTTCGAAAAAAAAAGTGGTATGAAATTTAAATTGTTTTTTATATGATGTAAATTTTGTTAAAAGTGAAATTCTTTTTAAAGAATTATAGAGCATGTATAGCTCGCTAGTTTTCTTGTAGGTGAACAAAGATTTTAAATATAAAAAACCTAGAGTGTGTTAAGTATCGAAAACATAGGTCACAACATTTATTGTTGTAATAGATGTTTTCAGTAAAAATAAAGGAAGCATAGACTGTGACACTATTGTTATAGTAGGTGACTCCTAAAGGAAATGTTTTTAACATAGCATATGGAATTTATTAATATTTATTTTAATTCAATCCATAAACTAGTATTTTTGGGTTGTAGTAACGGTGTTTTACGCAACATCTGTTTTGACTCAAATGAGTTCTGGGGATAATTTCTAAATGGTTTGTATGTACACTTATTATTTAAATAAGTATATGAAAATATTTTCTAGTTATAAAGCAGTTTTGAAAATGAGTTCTTTTGAAAAAAATTAATGTACGATAAATTAATGAATTTAGTAGGAAATATCTTATCTAAGTGAATATACAGTAAACATACTTTAATCTATTGGAATGAAATGAATAATGATATAATTTTCTATGAATCATAAATAAAGTTGTTTTGTGCAAGTTATAAGGAATATGTGAAAGAGATGTACAAGGTATGGAAAGCACCATATTTTGTATAGCTTATATCGAAATAAATTCCTTATAATTTCACATAAACATGAAATCCTCCTCTAAAGGATTTATAGAAGGTTTTAGCGTTAAGGGTTTCTCATAAGAGAAAGTGATTCCAATAAATTAAGGTAGAAAACCATTAAGTGTAGTAAGTTAGAAACTCCTTCAAGGTTAAGTAATTGGAAGAGTAGGAAAGTTAAGAGATTTTTGATAAACTAATTATTCTTATATACTCCAGTTTTAGTAAATTTGAAAATCTATGGAAAAAAAGATATTTTGAAAACATATGAGGACATTTTTTTAAGTCAATAAAAAAAAGAGAAAGATGGTTTGGTAGAAAAGTAAATAAGTTTTTGAAAAGATAAAATTTTAAGTAACCCATTACCTTTGAATTTAACAGAAAACTTCAAATAACACTTTCAAAGGAAAGAATTTTAGGATTTGACGTTCCAAAAATTTAGAAGCTTTAATTTTTGAAGTAAAATGATAAATATCAAACCGAACCAGACTTTTAAATATGGAGTTGATATGAATCATTTCCTAGGTGTAACGGGAAAAGAGCAAGGCTATAGCAGTAATTACTCCTAGTAGTAATAATAAAAGTTCCCGTAAGGTGTATAGGACACTAGTGAAAACCTAGAAATGTTGCTTCACGTGTGTAGACTATAGAAGAATAGTGAAGTGATATTAGTAAGATAGTAAGACACGCTTGGTGGGAAAAGTAGACCTTAGTTAGGAAAAAATGCAGAGTAAAGAGAAAATTTCCCCAAGCTTAGTTGTCTTTTTAGATAGAGACTACATAGATTGAAACCCTTATCCATTGTAGTAAATGAGACTTAGTTATTGCTTTTTGAGCATGGAATAGAAGGGATGAATAGATCTTATTCATCATGAGTAATACAGCGCATGTTGGTAACAAGTAATAGGCGGCAGGATGAGCATATGAGTTACTTGGATTCCTAGAGTAGGACCTTTCTGTGTCAAAGTGGACATGGTCCTAGATCTCCTTACCCTAGATGATAGCTGTGTTTAATTGCTATATAAAAAAAAGAGTAAAAGCAGAATAAGATAACTAAAAGGAAAATAACAAATTTAAAGAAAGCGATAGAAACGTCAACAGAAAAATTTATAAAGAGATATTTTCCTATGTAAACTGTGCTTGGGGAAGTAAATAATTTTTTTTAGAATAGTAGCCTAAATCCCAAGTACGGAGGAAGATGTGCGCAAAAGAAAATAGGAGAAATATGAAGTTTTTCCGTTTTCTACCTTCTTTCTGACATAAGAGATCGAATTCAGAAAATTAGATTTTTTTTTGAAATTCGAATATTTAAAGTTGTATGGTAGGGTTTGGATGCAAAATTGGTTGAACTATACCCCTATTCAATAGGAGAGTGGGAAAAATTGGATGAAAAGCGTTTTAAATTTTCAAAAGATTACATTCATATAGAAATTGCAAGTATATTTAGGATGTGTGCATCATGTTTTAAAATAAACTTTTAAAGAAGCAAAGCATTCATATAGGAGGTACCGCTTAGAAATTCATGTACATGCAAATATTTTGTATTGAATAACACTTTTGCACAAGAGCACGGGTGGTCGAAAAATTGGATGTACACAAAATGGATGTGATTGATGCGAGGAATTACATAATTTTACCCTTGTCGAATTTCGAGGACGAAATTTCCTAAAGGGTGGGAGAATGTAACACCCCGCATTTTTATATAATTAAATAAAATCAATTGAATTGACATAATTGCAAAATAGAATATAAATGTAAAATATATGCATTTAAGAATTAAGAGGTTACATACATTTATGCAAGCAATGAGTGTGTGATTAATTGACGCATCAATCAATTAAAAGGGGAATTAATTAAGAGACATAGATGCGTCAATTAGTCAGAGAATATGTCACTTTTATAACATTAATTAATTAAGGGATCTTCTAATAAAGGGAAATGTATGTGGGGAATAAATTAAATGATAACATACATATATTAATTTATAATTGACGCAGTCAATTAATTAAGAAATTAATTAAAGACATTAAGTAAGCGTCAATTAATAAAAGAGGGAAACTTATATGTCAATTAGTTGGGTAATGAATTGGCGGTTTAAATATATACAACTAATAAATGTGTGATTGAGTGACACATAAGAATTAATTTGGATATCGATTAAAATGGGAAAACGTGTCAATTAATTAATTGGCAATTAGTTGAGCGTTTTAAAAAGGGTGTCAATTAATCAAAGAATATGCCCTTGTTACAATAGCTAATAATGTATATTAATTAGCTAGAAGAAAACGCTAGTTATAGGATTATTTGTTTTCAAGTTAAAAAGAAAAAAAAAAGAATTGGAATGCATACAAAAATCAAACGGAGTAATTAAGTTTATGATGAAGGTAAGTTAATAAGAATAAATTAAAAAGTATAACTTTTATATACAATCAATTAATAGAGGTATTAATTGACGTGTTCAAATATGTAAGAAATTATAACATATAAGAATCAATTAATATTGGATATATGTATGTATGTATGATCTAATTAATTGGATAATTAACAGGAGAATCTTATTTGGAAGGAAACGTGAATTAATAGGGTCGAATAACAAAGGAATAAATGAATAACATTGGAAAATTATACGTTATATGCTAACGTAAACAAATCAATAAATGATGGTGAGGATTGTTTTTAGGGTTAATCGGATGGTTCATAGTTGTTCTTCACCTATAAATCGAACGTAACTTAACCCTAGCCCACACTATTTTCTCTGAATCAGCTGCTGTCATTTACAGCAAACTCATCTTCCCTTCTCCCTCTTCCTTTCTTCTCTATCAATCAAATCTTTCCCAAGCAAAAAAATAAAATTAAGCAAGGATATACATATAAGCAAATTAGAGAATTACGCAAACAAATCAGGGAATTTATAGAGAATTAAAAAGGGGGAAAAGCGGAGAAAAGCGTAGCAAATTAAAAGGGATAGAGGTTGAAGCTAAGGATGTCATGTAAGTGGATTTAGTTATATTCTTTTACGTTTAGAATATATATTATCGTTGAATTTCTGTTAGATAATTTATTCTAGTAATTAATTATATTAGTTATGCAAACACTGTAAATTTTGTTTATATTTAATGAGGCTTGACAGTTAGACAATGCATAGGCCTAAAAGTAAGAAATTTACATCTATTTTAAAAGTCATAATTTAGCCTTAATGCTGGTTCCTTTTATTCCCTTTTTA
This sequence comes from Allium fistulosum, assembly GCA_030737815.1. NCBI lineage: Eukaryota > Viridiplantae > Streptophyta > Magnoliopsida > Asparagales > Amaryllidaceae > Allium > Allium fistulosum. The sequence goes on along the minus strand of CM060907.1, from coordinate 633,624,052 downwards.
CGCGAATAATATAGTTTGAAAGAGAATTCATGGTTATGGATTAAAATACTAGACTTTATAGAAGTAGATGTAAAATAAGAAAATTGGAATAAATTAGAAAAGTGGAATTCTACAATAAATTACGCTGAACGGAAACAATAAATTTATCTAATAATTTAATTTAGGAAGTAAGTAATAGACTAGTTGGTTGGTTTAGAAACTAGAATACATTTTTATAATTTAATAATTAAAAGATAACGATAAACGTAACTGCAAGAATAAAAAGAAAGAAAAAGGGAACTAGTGTAAAATAGAGGGATCACTGTATTTTACACTAGCCCAAAATAATAAAAGAAATATCTTGTAGTTACGAATTATTGTTTATAGTATTATTTAGTATTAAACTATGGAAATAGATTTTAGTATAGCTTTCACAACCAACCAAATAAAATAGAATTACTTCCTAGAATAAAAGAAAATAAAGTAGAGCATGAAATAAATCAAATAAATTATTAGTAAGAAATTAAGGCTGTGAACAATAAACGAACCTTGGTCTGCATTTACCGCGCAGACTATATAAAAAACAGTTATTATGATAAGTTAATTATATAACAAAAGATAATTAAAATGAATTCTATATCATAATAAAAGAAGACAGACTAGAACAGAAAAGAAACACTTGTAATTTATACAGATTTTAAAAGAAATAATAGTAACAATTACATGTATAATTATAACATAAGTTATGATTAAGTAAAAGAATAGAAAGGCTTATTTGGGAACTTAGAATAAATAAGAAATAATAGCAAAGATAAATAGTAAAAGCTTATTTTATATTTCTATTATATTAATAAGCAAATAGAACAAAAGATGCTTATTTAATAAACTTAAGACTTAAATTAAGTTAATAAGCTAGAAGTGGCAATACCAATAGCATTCCCTATTAGAACAATGGTGGTCTCACAATAGCCAGAAGCGAGACGACGGAAAGAATATGCTAATTAGGGTAAATAAGTAGCCAACAGAATAAGAAAAGTAAACTAAACACAAATTAAAAGATTAGACTTAGGGTCTAATAAAAGAATTGAGATGCGTTTGGAGCAGACTAAAGGATGAAGCGCCTAACGAAGCAGTTCATCACGAATTTCAGAAATGGAGAAGCACGTCCAACTTAGTATTTTTGGGCTTCAAGGAAGTACGAGACTTCAACGGTACGTGAGGATACTCTAGGATGGCCCTCTGGGTAGGCCTAATGAAGCTACACCCCCGGAGGCAGGTCTGTAGGTGTTCCATCAAAAGAGTATGCCTTGACTGCATTTGCATTGTAGGCCTGACAAAGTGGATCATTATAGGCAGTCAGAAGGGCTTGGTGTTCGGAGTAGGGTATTCGTATGTCCAGTACTTGCAAGTAAGGTTAAGGATAGTCGCATGCGGATATCAGCCAGCATCAAGACCAAGAGCAATTTCGGGAAAGACTAAAGTTAAATCAACAGGCCAATGATTCTTTCAATATCGAGACATTGGATGGGGGGGCACCGCCAATTGGATGTTAGATTGTTTGCAGTAGGGCACAGTCACTTAACTCTTTAGAAGTCTTTCGATTAGTTGAGAGGTGGCCGCGTGGGGCCATAGCCACAATGAGAAAGGGACAGACCAACTAGAATATCTGTATTGTAAACCTAATGAAGGGGTCCTTTACAGATATAGAAAATCCCCGACTGAGTTCCGTACAAGGCAGACCTTGTTGGCGGGATTCAGATAGTAGACAGAACGATTACGTAGTCCTCAATGTACGCAACGGGTGGTACATTGTGGATGTCCGAGCACTGGTATAGACTAGTGTGGACGCGATTTACATTTTCATAGTAAGTAGTGGAGCATCTGTATTGTAGGCCTTACGAAGAGGTCCTTTACAAATGTAGTTACGGTACGCTCTCGAAGCTAGACGATGGAATCCTTTTCGAGGAGGATACGGAAGGTACCATGGGCGGTACCTAGGACCAATATGGTCATTGGGCATATTGTAACCTATGGAGTAGATGTTAGTTATTAGATTTTTATCTACTATGGAGTAGATGGGCACGGTTCACGAATAGAGGTGAGAATATTGTAACCTAGTGAACCTAATATAAGAGTAAATGGAAATAAAACGATATATGTGGAATTAAGCCTAGAAATATATAACTTATCCATTCCCCAGAACTTTTGTTCTTACCCCCTTCTCATAACATCCTACATGTTAGGTAGATGGCAGAGACTTCTCAGCTATGTGACACTTGCTTGAAAAGTGTCATAATTTGGTTGAGTATTTACTTACTAGTATATTTTAATCAATTCCGCTGTGAGATAGATAATTGAGCTCTGATATATTTATCTTTGCCTATTTGCAGGATACCAGATTCCCAACTCGGGTTTCAGTGGGTTTGGGTTTTAGCATTTTTGCGAAAAATCCAGACCATTGGAGTTCGTGTTGTTACATTATGTAAATTATAGAAATTTTGTGAATATCACCTGATTTATGATCCTTTTCTGTAGTGTAACCTTTGATATGCCTTTGAATTGCTCATTCAGCGACTTTTGTGCTTGCTGGATCTTTTGTTACTCCTTGCCATTCTGATTTTCCTGAGAAACATGTAGCAAACAATGTCTTTAATTGTTAGCTTGAAATTGACATATTTGTCTATGTATATCATTTTCCTAAATTAGAAAATCATCTTGCCAATTGTATGAAAAAGTGATTTATTCAAAATGTTAAGATCTCATCTTTAACCATGATGAAAAATGATTAAGGACTTAGCTCCTTCCACTTGTTTGGAATGCACAAAACTTATAGGTAGTAGATTTTGCCTTATCATTAGGTCATGAATATTAGAATATAACTTTTATTCGATAAAGAACCTGATTCAGGAGTCTATGTCTGGAATTTTGAAGTAGTAACTCTCTCACCCATTCCTTAACATTAATGGGATTTAAAAATTTAGAAGCCCATAGTTCCCATTTGGAGGCTCTTAATAGCAATCATTTTGACAATATTCTCTGGCCTAGATTCAGGCACTTTAGATGAATAGAAATCCAAAGATCGTGTACCCAGATTAGGGCTTTAATAAACATCAGTTTTAATCCCCAAATTCGGGTATAGTAAGTGAGTGATTGATAATGACCTAAAACCCAGATTCAGGTGTTAGATGATGAAATCTTTATATGAAAGACTCGAAACACTAATTCAAGTATTGATAGCTGATGTTTAGAAATAAAAATCCTGAAACCCAGATTCGAGTATTATATAGTGAAGTTCTAAAATGAATATCCCGAAACCCATATTCGAGTATTAGATTTTGAAATTCATATATGTGAATCCCGAAGCCCAGATTCGAGCATTAATAGATGACGTCTAGAAAGTCCCAAAACCCAGATTCGGGTAATAATCAATGGAGATTCATCTCACACCTTTGCTTTTGTCCTTTCTGACATATAAGAACATTTCAGGTTTCGCATAGAAATAATTTGATTGGCTACCTCTTGAGCTTGGACGTCTTAGTCCATAATTAGATATGCTGCCTTTATCTGAACGAGGACATCTTAGTCCTTGGTTGATTGTGCATCCTCTCGGGCTTGGACATCTTAGTCCATTATTGATTGAGCCTCTTCTTGGGCTTGGACGTCTTAGTATATTGTTTGATAGGCCTCTTCTTGGGCCTGGACATCTTAGTCCATTGTCCAGTGCCCTTGGTTAGCTCATCTTAGAGGCTGGAACCAAGGACTTACCCGACCTCCCTCCAGGAGGCGCCCTACTCTGGCCCTTTTGCGGTGCGGACATGGGCTTGTTCGGTGCTCTACCCTGGCCATCTTAGGCGCGGATAGAGGCTTACTCCGTCCTCCCTCCAGGAGGTACCTTAACCTGACCATAGCGTGGCACGGATAAGGGCTTGTTCGGTGCTCTACCCTGGCCATCTTAGGCGCGGATAGAGGCTTACTCCGTCCTCCCTCTAGGAGGCGCTCTACCCTGGTCATCTCGGCACAGACAGAGGCTTTTCTACCATCTTAGGTAGTATCCAAATTTGTGGAGCATTTTACTCCCAACCATGTAGACTTTCTATTTACAGAAAGTTGATCTTCATTAATCTTTCTAAAGTTCTTTTTACAAATTCACTGATCTTTCCTTGTCTAAAGAAGTTGATGATCATCCCCTCCAGGGCTTTGCAATGGTTGGTTTCATGACCATTCATCATATGATAGTGGCAGAAGAATCCTCCCAAGTTTCTTTCATGTTTTGGCATTTTCTTTTATGATGACCAATAGTTAAGTTCATCCTTTGTAAGCAAGTAGACGTTTTCCATTGATGTTGTTAAGTTGCACTCTTTTGGAAGTCTAGACTTGAAACTTGACTCTTGAGGATGGCACTTTGACTTTTTATTTTTCGGCCTTATCATTTCATGCCCTTCAATCATTTTTTCTTTTTGCTACCCTTTGAACCTCTTGGGTTGGAAGTGATCTTGTTACAGTTGGTTGCCATTTGTGTGCAAAGGCGTTGTAATCATTCATTATCTCTTTCTCAAAGATTGTGCCCTTGGAATAATGTTGAATTGTTCTTCTCATTTAATTAAAGATATTATCACTTCCATTTGTTCTCTTTCCAAGTGCAAAGACTGGGGTAGGTCCTAAACGAAAGGGGTTTAGACTCCATTTCTCAAGATCATAAGATTCTGCTTTCTTTTTGTTTATAATCCTTAAGGCTTCGAGTCTTAGTCTTTCCTCTTCATCTTGATTGGAGCTTCTGACGTCTACTTGGGAGAATCTTGTCAAGTGTGGTTTAGAAGACCCTTGTTCAGATCTTTTAAATCCTCCAGCCATGATCAAACCAAGTGGATAACTTTATGTAGGATTGATCCAAGGGGGGTTAGAGAATTGTAGTGTTAGGGGATTAACCAAGTCGGAGGTTCGAGCCCTCCTTCTAGTGCCAAAAATGTTAACAAGATTTCTTGTCAACAACCCAAAGTAATTCCAAGAAGAGTGGATTGACTTGTTTGAATGAAGGATGTGATACCCTTAAGGTTTTCCTTTAAATTTAGCTTCTCTTGTTGTTGATTCTTGAGTCAGACCTTTCGACTTTGTCGAAAGGTTCAGTCTTTGAATAAATAACCTTTCGTCTTAGTTGAACTTGTCTATGGTTCCTTATGTAGGTTTACATTTCAACTAGGTTAGGTTTTTTATAAGTTGAGACCACTATAGATAGGATTTATCCTTATCAAAGGCTAAGGTGGTCGCTTTCCTTGAATCTAAGCAAGAAATCAAATTCCTTAGTAGATATGTTATTGCTTTTGACCTTGTCGATAGGTTTGATCACTTGTTTGGAGTAAGTTTCAACCTTGTCGAAAGGTATGGGAATGATCTCTTTTGGATAAGACTTACAAGTCCAGGTATTTATACTTGAAGAACATATTTCGACCTTGTCGAAAGGTTAGACCGATTGGATTATAACTTCGAAAGGTTTATGGTATTGTTATGACATAAGTGCCATCGACCTTGTCGAAAGGTTTAAGCCTTAGAGTTAATCACTTCTGAAGGTTACAGTGGATGTTTGAACCAGTTGTATTATTAACCTTGTCGAAAGGTTCAGTCCGAAGGGTTAATAGCTTCAAAAGGTTGCAGTAGTTATTTGTATTAGAAGAGTTGTCGACCTTGTCGGCAAGAACCTTCTGATGAGATTAAACCTGAAATTTAGAGTTAATCCAACAAAAGTTTAAGCAAACCGTAGAGTAATTAACTAAACTTTGAACTTCCCTATTTACCCAAGAAAAAGCTTCATTTTTTTTAATTCCAAAATTAGCACCCAATTAGGGTTACAATATATTGATTAAGAAGATACAAGACTAGAATGAGAAAGTTCGGATCCCAAATCATGACCCCTTGAGTCTTATTTATAAATGCAGGCGGCGCTCCTTTCGACTCCATGCTCTCGACTGGGATGGAAGGTCTCCCTTTTATATGCAGCTATGAACCTTTTGACTTTGTCGAAAGATTTGCTTTTCATCTGCTATTATGGACCTTTCGACTTTGTCGAAAGGTTTGCTTTCTTTATACTGTTGTGAACCCTTCGAGCTTGTCGGAAGGTTTCTCTTCGTTTGATTATTGTCGAGAGCTATGCTTCCCTTTAATATTGTCGAAAGGTTGTCTTTCGTTCCTTGCTAGATTAGAAGTTTTGCTTTCTTCATAAAACCTTTCGACACTATCGAAAGGTATCCTGATGTGCTTCAACCGGTTTGAAAGGCTTGCTATGCTTTCCAAAAGGTCACCATAAAGTTGCTCATACTTGCTTTGACTTCCCCATCTTCTTCGAAAGGTAAGAACTCCCTGGATGAAACCTCTCAACCCCTTTGAAAGGTTTGAAGCCATTAAATTCTGATGACTGCATCCCTTTGACTCCTTCGAAAGGTTTGGTTTGAGCTTCTTCTCCTTTGTCTTTGTTGAAAGACTTTTGACTAAGTCGAAAGGTGGATTTTTTGAGTAACAAAAGAAGTTGAATCAATAACTATGGAGCAGTTAAAAAGGTTACTAATTTGAAATTAGTAATCATACATAAATGTCTTAGGAAATGTCCGTTAGAATTTCATAGACAAATTGACATTTATGAGCATTAAACGAGGATTTAAGGGTAAATAAGTATTTAAGGTAAATCTTATTGCTTTAAATAAAAAGGGAATTAGCAAGCTAAGTCCAATGTCTACCTAAGATAATATAAGTAAAGACTTAGAATGGTTAATTGGACTTAGTAGGTTAGTGATGCGAGGTTAGTAGAGTCACTGGACGGAAGACTGCCCTTCACTTTAAGGCTACCAGCATTCGGGTGCACTTACTGCTAATGTGAGTATCACTAATCTTAGGGCCCGTGACGACGTGAGAGATTGGGCCTGCTTTCTTAATTGAAAAGTATTAAATGGTCCAAATTTGGAATTTTGATCGGTGAAGGTTATCTCCATAGAGGTTCACTTTTGGTTTGAGGTATGTAGGGTTCGTCTCTCTCCTACGAGGAAGTATTAAGTAACATAGTGAAATTCCAAATAAATAAGGATGTCTCTAAAAGGGTTTGCTTTAGTGTTAAAGTATTAAGTGGCTATAGGGTCCGCCTCCCTAGAAGTAACCTAATGAGATTCCATATTTATAAATAAGTGTGATAGTGGATATCTCGAGAAGGGTTCACTTTGGGTTTAAGGTATTAAGTGACCGATCTAAGGGTTTTCCTATCTCCTAAAAGAAGTATTAAGTAACCTAGTGAGATTCCAAGCGATGTCAGCTAGATGGTACCAGGAGGAGTCCTCCTTGGGGCTAGGTATCAAATGACAAAGGCCTATATATAAATAGATGTTAAATGGTCAGGGGTCTGCCTAGTCCTTATTAAAGAGGTATTAAGTGGCTTGAGTACGGTCTCTCATATTGCTAAGGCCGTAATAACGATAGTACCAGTGAGAAGTCCGCCTGGGAATAGGTATTAAGTGATGGGGACCTGCCTAGAATATAGGCATTAAATGGTTAGAATTCCGCATAGTCCTTTTTAAAGGTATCAAGTGGCTTGGGTACTGTCTATTACATGGCTACGATTTTATCGATGATAGATGCGGTAATAGTTGGACATTAAATGTAGGAAGCCTTAAATAGTGGTTAGAGGTCTTTGTAGCTAGGACCCACCGGCCACTGACAACATTGTTAGAAAACCGCCTTGGGAATAGGTCTTATATGACGGGGTCTACCTTGATTTAGGTCTTAAATGATGGGGTCTACCTTGATTGAGGTCTTAAATGGCAAAGTCTACCTATTTCTCTTTTAAAAGTATTGTTAGCACCAAAATTGGTCACTAACCCCCTTTAGAAAGATTGTGTAGAGAGATAAATGAAGAAGGTAAATTAAAACTGAAAAATAGTGTAATTCAATGCCCAAAGAACAACAAAAACGAGAACACCAGATTTATAGTGGTTCAGCGTAACTGCCTACGTCCACTTTGAGTTTTGATCTTTATTGCTTTCACAAGAAGTTGAATATAGATACAATCCGTATATTAATGACTTGAATACAAGTTTGAACTGAAAATAATAAGTCTTGAAAGCGGCAGAGTCTCCCCAGTGTTCTCCAAAAAAGGTCCCATTTCACTGTGCCCCTGCCCTTCTATTTATAGACGAAGATGGGTTGAACTTCCCTAACGGGCCTATTAGCCAGATACCTCGGCCCGTGGTGAGTGACTTCTGTGCACCGAGCCACAAATGTCGAGCCATGTCTCCAAACCGAACGAGGCAGTGTGTTGAGTGAAATGTGTAGGCCGAACGAGGTCCGAGGCCGAACGAGGGGAGATGCCGAACGACATGCTTACGCCGAGAAAGGCCATGTACCGATCGAGGCAGGAATGCCGGTCGAGGTTTGGATGCCGAGCGAGGCTGGAATGCCGAACGATGCTTGGATGCCGAGCGAGGCTGGAAAGCCGACCGATGTTTGAATGCCGGTCGACGCTGAAATGCCGAACGATGCTTGAATGCCGGTCGAGGCTGAAATGCCGAACGATACCCCTAATGCTGAATGACCTTTGAATGCCAGTCGAGGCTTCCAATGCTGGACGACCTTTGAATGTCGGTCGATGCTGAATGCCGAACGAGGCTTCCAATGCCGAACGACCTTTGAATACCGACCGGTACCTCCAATGCTGAACGACCTTTGAATGCCGACCGGTACCTCCAATGCTGAACGACCTTTTACACCGAACCTCTTGTTACTTGGTCAAGCCACCGGGTAACACTTGCCCCCCCAAAGTGCATCATGTGGATGAACATGGTGCGCTTTGAATCACGTGTCCTCCGTGTTTTGCTTCGAGTCCCTATTCTGAATGCCGATCGATGCATTGTATGCCAGACGACATACTAATGCCGAACGACATACAAATGTCGATCGACATACTAATGCCGACCGACACACAAATGCCGAACGAGGGAGGTGCTTTGACCTGTTCTACCGGTCACTGTCCTTTCGACTTCTCTTCTCTCTATATAAGCCGGTTCCTTTTCTTCTTTCCCTTTTTACTTTTACCTCCACAGTACAGAATTTACGAACTTGCCTACGTTTAGACTTTTCCAATACCTCAACCTCCTTTTTGACTCCCAGATCCTACACGCTGTTTCTTCGACTGCTCTCGATCCACAAACCTGAGAAGATTCATCCCCTATCTCGAGCACTCCACTAGACTTCGCCTCCTTCTACTAGGTACTAACCCCTTACTTGCTCGACTTTCCCAGTTAGGGACTTTGAATGGGACTCGATGTTACGGCTTCTCTCTAGCTCACGAATTCGCGTAGATAAGGGAGACGAATCTGAGGTTTAAGTTAGCCTTAGGACTAGGTGGAGTGGAAGATGGAAGAGGGCGACGTGCGAGTCGAAGTTGCGATCCTTTGTCCATCTAAGAAGATGTCTAGTCTGTTTGTCGGAGTGAGACGTGTCGATGTGACTCAGCCTAACTTCCTCATGCCGAATGACATTGGAGAAGAAGCACTGGAGTGAAGTTGTGGTTCGGCATGATTCTTTTATGCCGAACGATGTTAGTGGGAGTGTAGACGAAAAGTGTTAGGTGAGCAGAGTGCCGATCGAGGTGGCTCGGCATAACTTGATAGATGGCTCGTCCGTGCCAAGCAATAGGGAGGATGTATTGGAAGAAAGTTGTTGTTGAAGGTAAAATGCCGAGCGATGCGGCTCGGCATTTTGTGGTTCGGCATGGCTTGCTTGTGCCGAACGATGGAGATGACAGTTGGGAGAGCAGAGTGCCGAGCGATGCGGCTCAGCATTATTGTGGTTCGGCATGTCTTGCCACATGCCAAGCGACAGTAATGGATGGTAGGAGAGTGGTGTACACACGATAGTTCAACCTATTTCAGCCTGGACTTAAAACATTGTAGACTTAACACACCTCTTATGCCCGAGCATATGATAGTAAACAAGGACGGACTTAAACAATTAAGCATATCGGACAATCCGGACCGATAACCCCCCCTCTTTGACACCTAAAAGTTTGAATTTACCGTGATTAGGACGGATAATAACCTTCGATGCGCATTGACGACGTCGAGTTTAACATAGAAACCGTCTTATGACAAGCTCTCGTAGACGGTCAGCGATGATGGTCTTCGAAGATGATAGTTCAAAGCTTAATTTTACTTCATCAACTCTGTGACCTTTAATCTCTTGGTACTTATATCTGAATGATTACACTAGTTCACACACCACACGGGGGGAATATTTATGTTGTTAAGTCTAATGTTGATTGTTTTTTAGGTATAGTTCAAACAGGTACTTTGTAAGATTCAATCTTCATCAGAGATGTCTAGGAAATCTAGCTCTGCTACGATCTTGGATAGACCCGGGCCATCCTCTCGACAATAAGTTATAGGAACCTCAAACCCGTCAACTACCCCTGCTCAAGACTTACCGAGTCCTGCGACGGCATCTGTCGACTTGGCTCCCGACGCTATGGAGGCAGCAATTTTCTTAGACGACCCAATCGATTCACAGGCCTCAAAGATTAATGAAAATATACTCCGTCGGATATGCTTTGTCCATGGAATCCCCTTCGATGACGTGTTAGTTCCATCGGGGCATGATCGTCCGCACGTGCCCCCAGTCGGATATACAGCATGCAACAGGTTCATGTGCTGGGTCGGTAGTGTGCCGCCATTCAATTCTTTTCTTCACGACGTACTATAATATATCGAGATTGCCCCCTCACAATTACATCCAAATAGCCACGCATTCATATACGAGACTTGCATCCTCTTCATGAGTGTCCTTTTCAGGCTTTCGACTTCCGGCGATATTCGTTATATCTATCATTTCAAGAGACGGTCGGACATCCCATCATTTATATTCCTCGAGCCATATAGTAAATGCCAAATCCTGACTGGGGCATGGAGCAAATTTGCCCAGTACAAGCAAGAGTGGTTCTACGTGCGTTGTCCTCTCGGTTTCGCCAGGAGATGGGTAGAAGGAAGTAAGTTCATTTTCTGGATCAACACTTGAATTTGGCGAAATTTGCATTTTTTCTGACTCTTTATCTACTTTTTCAGGTATCAACACACGTCTCGAAGGCTCCGGGTACTCTGAAGCTGTCGAATCCGAGCCATTCCCGTAGAAGACCGGGACATCAGATCTCTCATTTCAAATGAATCACTCGCGAATCTTGGGTTGCTGGCGGAAGGTCGCCGAATAAGCCTTCCTCAAGGCGTCACTATACCCAGGCCTGCTCCAGGCAAAGGAAAAAAGCATGCTGGGTCTTCAGCACTCAACGCTCCTGACACGCCAGAGGAGGGAGAAATTAGAGAAGGCAAGACGCCCGAAGTACCGGGTGAAAATGTTAGTCCCACTTGGGACCCGATAGTCAAGGTTCACGACATTGAGACGTCACCTTCCCCTTCCAAGGGAAAGAAGAAATTGACCCATAAGTTGAAGAAGAAGATAGTGGGTGGAACTTCTAAGGTCACCCTTACTCCAGTAGAAAAGGAGCCTTCTTTTCAACACTTAGAGAGTTCGTTGAAAGGTTTGTCGGACCTCACTATTCCCGATGATTTGCTCAACTATGGCTTCGATGATCCAGAAGCTCTTAAACTTCATTCGCCCGCGAGAGGTGATTCAGGCGCTCGGGCCCAAGTCCAGGGAGGAAAAACGCCTATTAGTAAAGATAAAGAAACTGGTCCATCGGGGGGAACACTAGGACATACACGGACACGTGCACTTCACCTTGCACTTCAATTTTTGGCCATCACTCTGTTCTTTTCTAACTTGTCGTCATTCCCATTCTATGCAGGTGACATGGGACGCACTCACGGACTCGATCGTCTTCGCGGGTCGTCTATTCTTCATCATTCAGGCCGGGATTCGGGCATCGGCAAGCACCGAGACAGAGACGACTCTGGAGACTGAGACTATCGCCCCCGAGAATCGACTTATCGAAGGAAATCATACAGCCAGTGTTCATATTCCCGCGATCTTCCTTCTCAATCAGAGCAAGGCAGAGAGAAGTCTATGCAGAAGGGGTCCCAATCTGATGTTCCCCGTGATCAACACTCCGGCTCATCTAGCACACGGCGATCTCGGGAACATCGTAAGAAAACGAAACTTTCAAAGCCATCTCCCCCTGTTCCCGCAACAGATCCGACGATATCGGAGAAGTTAAATTCCCCAAAATCTGCTTTGATGGTCTGAAGTTCCTCCCAGCGATCCATCACATTCCGGGGCATGTCAAACAGAGCGCCATCGCTTGCAACAACGACGTTTATGTTCAACATGATGCGTTTGTCCATCTGGCTGAAAAATTCTCGGAAGTTTCTGTTGAGCGTCAACACGAGATCGACCGCCTGAAGCTTGTAGCCATTCACGATAAAGACATTATCAAAGCTCAGGATGCGGAGCTTTCTTCGTACATGTCCAAACTCGAAGCTGCCCAACAAAGTGCTAAAGATACTACGGAGGCCGTCAATCGTTTGGAGACAACTCATAAGAAAGAAATTGACGAAGCGGTCCAACGCTGCGGGGCCTTGGCTTTAGAAAAGGACTCTGTCCAAAAAGAAAGGGATGCATTTGCCCTGCAGGTCAAAGAGTTGAAAGAATTACTCTCTAAAGAGAGAGAAGAAAAAATAGCTGCCTAGGAAGAGTCGCAACAATATTGCGATGAGATTATTGCTACGCGACTCTTGAAGGCACAGCTTGACGACGAAATCTCTAAAGTCGGGATGTTGAAGGATGAAGCCCGTGAAGAGGGCAAAAGAATAGCATCCGCGGAGATTGACTCTCGCTTTGAGGCAGCTACAGAGGCTGGCAGAGAGGAGACCAAGTGCCTGTTCGACCCGCTGATAGCTGAATACAACGCCCGTGTCCTCATGCATTGGGGCTTGACTTTTCTTGGCGAGGGCTACCTCGAATCTCTAGCCGAGGCATGGGAAACTTTGATAAAGATTAGAAAGGTGGAATCAGGTACCGAGGAGGTTGATGAGGATGCTTTAGTAAAAAAGTTTCTCAGGGGGAACGAGCCTTCAGACTTGTCTGCAGTGATGGCTCTCTTTAGCAAAGGCTCTTCTCCATCAAAGGAGAATAATTACATGGTTGGTCCATCTGGGACTGAGTCTACAGCTCCTCCTCCTACTCAATCGGCTGATCGGCCAGTACTTGATCCATTCGAACAACACGCTGGTTATGATCCGGAAGACCCTGGCCTTGGCATTCATGTGCTATCTCCCATTCTAGAGGGTGAGACTCCTCGGACGGTTGAAAGCCAGCAAGAAGCCGGTATATAACTCTTCTTCTTAAAGTTCAAAGAACTGTCATTTTCGGCGATAGGTTATTGTATTCTAACGTTCATCTCTTGTGATTTTGCGCAGACCGTTCTGATCTCGATCCATCTCCAAGGAGCGATGATGCCAAGGAGAAGATGGGGAAAGCGAGCGAGGCTACTCATGCGAGAGTAACCCTTGGTTCTGATGCTCAGGTGATTGGGGCGCTTGACGAGGATAAGTCTGAAACTTCGTCTCCTATTGAAGAGGGTTATGAAATTGAGATCACGAGCGCCTCTGAACATACTTCTAAATTGAGCATGAAGGAACAACTTGAGGAAGAGAAAAGGAAGAAAGTTGAGATCAAGGTCGAGTCCCAAGTAGTAGAACTTGACGACCCATTGAACAGGCCTTTAAAAGTCATTCTTCATGGCAGAACCAAATCACTAGATGTCCCTCCTCCCACTCCTGACACCGTTTCTCTTGCGAGCAAAACGTCCAAGAGAAAATGCGTGGGGGAGGAGTCGTTTGAGAAAACGAAGGAGGAAAAGAAGCTAAAGAAATCGAAGAAGTAGCCACTACACTCGTTCAACGAAAGTTAGCTTAGATCATGTAATTATTTTTATTTATTTATTTTCGTAGTCAATGTAGACAGACTTTTGACTCCGAGTTTTGGAGGAGTGGTAGTAGAACCCCATTTTGGGTTAATAAATAAAGTTTAGTTTCTTTGTCTTTCAAGTGACTTTCGTTTTCCAGCTTTCTGTATAACTGTGGTCGAAACCCGAGCTATCGTGAGTTATATAAACCCCCAATCCTTTTTCATATATTCTTTGGAGTTGCACCGCCTTTATTCCACACTTCAGGTATTTAGAATATTTTTTAGTCTGTACTCTGGGGACTTGGAGATTCAAGTCGTTTATACTCTAATCCGCACTCTGGGGACTCAGAGTACTCCAGTCCGCACTCGGGACTTGAAGATTTAAGTCGTTTATACTCTAGTCCGCACTCTGGGGACTCAGAGTACTCCAGTCCGCACTCAGGGGACTTGGAGATTCAAGTCGTTTATACTCTAGTCCGCACTCTGGGGACTCAGAGTACTCCAGTCCGCACGTAGGGGACTTGAAGGTTTAAGTCGTTTATACTCTAGTCTGCACTCTGGGGACTCAGAGTACTCCAGTCCGCACTCAGGAGACTTGGAGATTCAAGTCGTTTATACCCTAGTCCGCACTCTGGGGACTTAGAGTACTCCAGTCCGCACTCAGGGGACTTGAAGGTTTAAAGCGTTTATGCTTGTTCGTACGTCAGACAGAATAATGTAACTCCAGTTGTTTGCCACCGGATTATTGTGCATAAAAACATTAGTAATGCATGGGAAAGATGGCTTCAAGCTTTTATTAATGAAAACATACTAAATCGTCCGATTACATGCTTAAAAAGAAACTAAGAATCAATGGAACAAAAACATACAGGAAATAATTGCACCTAAAACATGAAAGAAACTGGCTAAATATAATAACATCGCAGATGTTCACTATTCTATGCTCGGGGGAGTGTCATGCTATCAACGGTCGCTAGCTTGAAAGTTCCCTCTCCAAGCTTCCGTTCAACGACATATGGACCTTCCCAGTTGGGATTCATACGTGATGGTACAGGAAAAACTCACTTTAAAACGAGATCGCCCACATCAAAAATTCTCGGGCGGACTTTTTCGTTATAATATCGCTTAACTCGGTGCCTATATGCTGCCGCCCTTAACTCAGCTTCCTCACGTTTTTCATCAGCGAAGTCCAGTGATTCCAATAAGAGATCCTGATTCGTCCTAGGATCATAATGTATCACCCGATGTGATGGAACTTCAAGCTCCACGGGTATAACAACCTCCGTGCCATATGCCAATGCGAATGGAGTGTGGCCAGTCGCAGACTTGTGGGTAGTTCTATAAGCCCATAACACTGTTGGAAGTTCATCTACCCACTTGCCTCCAACCTTTTCCAAATGCTTCTTCAATATGGACTTGATTATTTTGTTCACGGCTTCAACTTGTCCATTAGCCTTCGGATGAGCAACTGCGGTGAACTTTTTCTCAATGTCGTACTTTAAACAGAAATCTTTGAATTCCCTACTTTCAAATTGAGTTCCGTTGTCTGTAATGATGGTTCACGGGAGGCCAAAGCGGCATATAATGTTCTGCACAACGAAATTAATGACCTTCTTGGAGGTGATTGTGGCTAAAGGTTCTGCCTCGGCCCATTTGGTGAAGTAGTCGACCGCAACTATCGCATATTTTGCACCACCTTTGGATATAGGCAAAGAACCGACTATGTCGATTCCCCAGATTGCAAACGGCCAGGGACTAACCATTTGCGTGAGTTCCGTTGGCGGAGCTCTCAGGATTTTCGCGTATCTTTGACACTTGTCACATTTTATTACATAATCTGCAGCATCCCGATTCACAGTTGGCCAATAGTATCCGTAGCGGAGGGTCTTTTTTGCTAGCGTCTGCCCCCAGTATGGTCGCCACATTCTCCTTCGTGAACTTCCTTCAAGACCCGCTTTGTCTCATCATGGACAATGCACCGTAGTAAGGAGACCGAGATACCCTCCGATACATTACTCCTCCCTACATCACATATCGTACGGCTTTGCGAATGACCTGTCGTCTTTCGCTTCTTCTTTCGGGCAAAGTCCTGTTTAGCAGGTATTGTTTGAATGGGGTTATCCATGACTCCTTCTCGATTTCCGTTTCCAACACAAAATCGACCTCCATCACATCTATGCTTGGAGCATATAAGGTTTCGACGGGAACTAATCCCATTTGCTGTTCATCGCCGGTACTTGCGAATTTGGCCAGCGAGTCGGCTTCCTTGTTCTGTTCACGCGAGACATGCGAAATGTCATAATGTTCAAAGTTCGCCAATAGTTCCTAAACCAGAACAAGGTACGTAGCAAGCTTTTGTCCCCTTGCTTGGTAATCTCCTCGCACTTGGTATACCACCAGCTGCGAGTCACAAAAGATATCAACTGATTTTACCCCGAGTTCTCCAACAAGCTTTAAACCAG
Source organism: Allium fistulosum (assembly GCA_030737815.1). Lineage (NCBI taxonomy): Eukaryota > Viridiplantae > Streptophyta > Magnoliopsida > Asparagales > Amaryllidaceae > Allium > Allium fistulosum. The sequence goes on along the minus strand of CM060907.1, from coordinate 633,607,724 downwards.
CAATCAATGCTTCATATTCTACTTCATTATTCGTAGCCGGGAAATTGAGCTTTAAAGCATAACAAATCGATCGATTTTCTGGAGTCATAAGAACTACACCAGCCCCAGAGCAACGGTCGTTTGACGCCCCATCGGTGTACAATTTCCATCGAATGAGGGGAATGACACTGTGACTATCTAGTTCGCCTGATACAGTAAACTCAGCGATGAAGTCTGCTAATGCTTGCCCTTGTATGCCTCTTCGTGGCAGGTAGGTAATATCGAACTGACTCAACTCGATATTCCATTTTAACATCCTTCCAGAAGTTTTTGGTCATTGGAGTACCTGTCGCAAGGGCTGATCGGTATAAATACTGACTGAGTGTGCTTGAAAGTATGGGCGCAACTTACGTGATACAATCACCAAGCAATAGGTCAATTTCTCAATTTTAGGATAATTTATTTCTACCCCCGTTAAACATTTAATAACGTAATACACCGGCTTTTGAACTCGGTCCTCCTCGCGGACCAAAGCCGCACTTATAGCATGCGGGGATACGGCCAAGTATACGTACAACATTTCGTGGTCTACAAGTTTCGACAGCACTGAAGGACTTTCTAAATGCCTTACCAGAGCTCGGAACGCTTCCTCACAGTTGGATGTCCATTCGAAATTCCTCTTTCCTTTCATTATTATATCGAAGAAGGGAATACACTTGTCTGTGGCTCTTGATATGAATCAACTCAGCGCAGCCACCTTTCCATTCAAGCTTTGTACCTGTTTTATAGTTCTGGGCACTTGTATGTCTCGAATAGCTTGAATCTTTTCCGGGTTAGCTTCGATTCCTCGGGCATTAACAATGAATCCCAAAAACTTCCCTGACGCAACGCCGAAGGAACACTTCAGAGGGTTGATCTTCATCCCATAATATCTGAGTATGCCAAACATCTCTGCTAGGTCTCGAATGTGGTCGTTTGACTGCCGCGACTCCACGAGCATGTCATCCACATAGACTTTCATTGTTCTACCAATCTGATCTTTAAACATTCGATTCACCAAATGCTGATAGGTCGCTCCCGCGTTTTTCAATCCAAAAGGCATCACTACGTAGCAATATAGCCCAACGTCTGTGACAAAACTAGTGTGTTCCTGGTCCGGAATGTGCATCGGGATCTGATTGTATCCCGTGTACGCATCCATGAACGACAATAACTCGTGTCCTACAGTGGAGTCGACCAACTGATCAATTCTAGGTAATGGGAAACTGTCCTTAGGACATGCTCTGTTTAAATCAAAATAATCTATGCACGTTCTCCAATTCCCATTCGCTTTTTTTACTAGCACGGGGTTTGACACCCATTCAGGGTAGAGGGCGTCGCGGACGAACCCATTGGCTTTGAGCTTGTCCACCTCCTCTCTGAGAGCAGCGGACCTCTCCGAGTCCATTCCTCTCCTTTTTTGTTTAACTGGGACGTACCTCGGGTCTATGTTCAACATATGACTCGTAATAGCGGGAGAAATCCCGCACATGTCGAAATGTGTCCAAGCAAAAACATCGAGATTCGCTCGGAGGAAATCACTAAGGTCCTCGGTCATTGAGGGGCTGAGTTGTGATCCAATCTTCAGTACTCACGACAGATCGTCTCGGCTGACTGAAATGTCAATCGTCAGTTCAGCCGATGCTGCTTTTTCTTCCCTGCATTCCTCATCATCGTCTCTCGGATCTATGTCTCTATAGATCCGAGAATGTTGCCCGAGCTAGGGCTCGGGCATTACTTGTCAATTGTCAGTATTCTGAATGCGGATGGGGTTGTCCGCAACCTTTCCTTTCTCTCTCCGATAGGCCTTTCGGAGCTCAGCCAAATAACATGCACGACCGGTCGCCTGGTCGCCATACACAACACCTACTCCTTTGTCAGTCGGAAATTTTAAAGTCAAACACCACGGGGCCAATGCTGCCCTAAACTCAGCCAGGGCCGGCCGACCTAGAAACACATTGTATGGAGAATCTACATCCAAAACTACAAAAGGTAGGATTCGCACCCTCCTACGCTCACCTTGTCCCAGTTCAACTGGCAACTCAACATACCCCACTACATCAGTCGCTGCGCCATTAAAGCCATGGATACGAGCTTTAGATGGCTTCAAATCCTTCGTCTCCATCTTCATCTGGTCATAAGCCTTCTTGAGGATGTTATTGACAGAACTTCCACAATCAATCAAAATTCTTTTCACATAGGCCGGCCCGATTGTCACAGATATGACCATCGGGTCAACGGTAGGAGCCTCCACCTGGTCAGTGTCTCCGCTCCTGAATACTATATCGTCTGTCATCATGCGCCGCTGTTTAGCGGGGGTCCCATCCTCCACATTGGAACAACACTCAAAATTTGCATGCCTCAAGGAATTAGCATATCGCTTCATTTCTTGCCAGTTCTTATCTGCAGGGTGAGGTCCGCCTATTATCGTGTTTATGACCAGTCTGCCCACGGTCCGAGCAGGCTCCTCAGGGTGATGTGGAGCTGGTGCGTGACTGGGATTGGACGTTCCCTGTCCACCTTCTTGAGGATTCTTTACAAACTCCTGCAACTTTTTTTGTCTAATCAACTTTTCTATAGCGTCATGTAGGTGCCTACACTCTTCAGTATTGTGCCCATAAGTCTCATGGAAGCGGCAATACTTCCCAGTCCGCTTTTGCTCCTCGGTTGACTCCTTTGGACGCGACTTTCTGTATTGAAAGGTATTACAAGTTGATAGGTAAATATTCTCAAGAGATGCATTTAGTGGGGTGTATTCATTGTAGGTTGGAATTCTCGGCTTCCATTTCCCCGCTTCTCTTTTCTTCCCCTGATTTCTTCCTCCGGATTCCTTAGATTGCCCGGGCTTGTTCTGGACATTGACCTGAACTTTCCTCAAGTTGTCTCTGGATTGCTTCACAGCAATGTTGCTTTTCATGGTCTCCTGAACGAGCCCCGGTGCCTTATCTTGCCTTATCCACCTGGCTTCCTCTCTTCTTATGAATTGATGAGCCTTTGAGTAAAAAAGCTCTAGCGTAGCTAGAGGTTTTCCTGCTAACCAATCTCCAAACTCTGAATCTGGATCCACACCTCGCATCACAGCCATGAGAATTGCGTGATCATTAGGATTGCTAATCTCCGTAGCCGCAACATGGAATCTCTGTAAATACTCCTTTAATGACTCCCATGGAGCTTAGATTACACTTGATAGAGACATCACGTATTTTGGATGAGTAGCATGTATTCTGAACTGTTCTATAAATTTCGTTGCCAACTCCTCGAAACTAGATACGGACCATGGAGGAAGTCGGGTGAACCACATGGTAGCGATCCCAGATAGAGTTATTAGGAAGCATCTACACTTGGTTGCATCATTTGCTCTAGCTGAATCCATCATCTATTCATACCTCATCACATGCTGCCGGGGATCGGTCTTTCCTTCATAGGCTGAGATAGTTGGCATGCTAAACTTCCTGGGGTACTCAGCCTGTAGAACAATATCTGTGAATGGAGTATGACTCATGGATACCCCCCAATCATCATTTGATAAGCCTTGATTCTCTTTCATCAACTGTCTGACCATAGCTGTCAGGTCTGGGGTTTGTATGGAAGATGGAAGGTTGAAGTATGTTCTATGGGATCGATCAGGTTGATGCCTCCTCTACTAGCAATCCGCCAAACGTGCACCTTGAGGTTCAGCATCATTGACCTCTTGGTGAGCCGGGCGTCCAGTTTCCACACGCGCTCTAGATCCTAAGTTTCATGTTCCTGCTTGGTTGCGGTCTCCGAGGTGTAAGTGATCCCTAGTTGATCGATTAGCAGCACCTGCCTGCGTAGTTTCAGTCTTGCGGCGTCTACACCTGGGAGGTTCATCAGACGAAGTCAAGCTGTCAGATGAAGAGTAAGGAGCTGGACTACCCCCAGCACTCTGATGCTGTTGTTGAGTGAGTTGAGCCATAAGGTCGGCGTTAGCTTGAATCTGTTCTCCAAGTTGTCTCCTGCTTTCCATGAGTTCTCTCATCAAGTCGTTGAACTCTGTTCTGGTGACAACTTCCATTTGGTCTTGGGTGGTAGTTCCTACACCCAGATTTGCTTGCTGATTGCTAGGTCCTATTTGTTGTACGCTAGCGGTCTCATGGGTATCCGCATTATGAGAGGCTGATCTGGTACGTGGTCTTCCCATTGTAGAGTTATTGGTAAGAACTCTGAGTAGAATCAACGGACGTCTTATGAATGACTTGGATCTCCTTCGGGGGATTTATTCAATCCAGTAGCTACAAAGCAGATCCTTATGGCCTGAGAATTCGCCTTCTCAGCGAAAGCACCAAAATTGGTCACTAACCCCCTTTAGAAAGATTGTGTAGAGAGATAAATGAAGAAGGTAAATTAAAACTGAAAATAGTGTAATTTAATGCCAAAAGAACAACAAAAACGAGAACACCAGATTTATAGTGGTTCAGCGTAACTGCCTACGTCCACTTTGAGTTTTGATCTTTATTGCTTTCACAAGTAGTTGAATACAGATACAATCCGTATATTAATGACTTGAATACAAGTTTGAACTGAAAATAATAAGTCTCGAAAGCGGCAGAGTCTCCTTAGTGTTCTCCAAAAAAGGTACCATTTCACTGTGCCCCTGCCCTTCTATTTATAGACGAAGATGGGTTGGACTTCCCTAACGGGCCTAGCAGCCAGATACCTCAGCCCGTGGTGAGTGACTTCTGTACACCGAGCCACAAATGCCGAATGACAAACGCCGAGCCATGTCTCCAAACCGAACGAGGCAGTGTGTTGAGTAAAATGTGTAGGCCGAATGAGGTCCGAGGCCGAATGAGGGGAGATGCCGAACGACATGCTTACGCCGAGCGAGGCCATGTGCCGGTCGAGGCAGGAATGCCGGTCGAGGTTTGGATGTCAAGCGAGGCTGGAATGCCGAACGATGGTTGGATGCCGAGCGAGGCTGGAAAACCGAACGATGCTTGAATGCCGATCGAGGCTGAAATGCCGAACGATGCTTGAATGCTGATCGAGGCTGAAATGCCGAACGATGCTTGAATGCTGGTCAAGGTTGAAATGCCGAACGATACCCCTAGTGTCGAATGACCTTTGAATGCCGGTCGAGGCTGAATGCCAAACGAGGCTTCCAATGTCGGATGACCTTTGAATGTCGGTCGATGCTGAATGCCGAACGAGGCTTCCAATGCCGAACGACCTTTGAATGTCGACCGGTACCTCCAATGCCGAACGACCTTTTACACCGAACCTCTGGTTACTTAGTCAAGCCACCGGGTAACAAGTATTATAGAAGCCCACTTCATATTTAGAAGTATTAGCTGGCAAATTGATATGGAAGTATTGAGTGGTAGATAAGGCTTCGTTAGTATTTTCTATCTTGGAAAGGGGTAAGTAAGTAATCATGTGTGCAATGCAAGGTTACATTAGAATTGCTAACCTTAATGGATATAATAATTAAATGGAAACCAATTGGTATAAATTTATGTTATGGATAATCTATAGAATTTCCAATCGTTGGAACGTTTTTGTGGCCCCACCTCTTTACAATCCATAGGATATAGTTAGAGGAACAGATCATTGGATCTGAATGTGCCTTTTTGATGGAGAAGTCTTCTTTTCTCTCATGCTCGATGCTGATGTGAAAATCTGCAATCCAAGGAATACCATTAATTCCAAGATAGTAGTCATAGTCAGTATTCTTATCCTATTACTGTTTCCACTGTGAGTTCAGATTGCTATCAATCTCTGATAATGCTCATGCTTATTTGAAGGTACCAAATCCAACGATCTGTGCTTTGATGGACTTGGGTTTCGATTTTTGTCAAAATTTAGGCCCATTAGCGTATGGGTTGTTACATTTAGTACCAGAGCCTAGGTTATGTGGATTAGAGGAATTAGGATAAATTAAGAGAACGTATTCGTACTTTTCTATCTAGTAATATTATATTTTTACACTAGATTCTAAAAGTTCTGACTATAGAAGTAGTTGTATTTCCATTATAAGGGAATGGGAAAAGCAAATATGGGTTGGAAATATCTTAGAGTTAAGATTTTCACATCGACTCTGAGGTACCCCACGGAGTGCTTGCGATGCGTAAGGCACTGTTGATGAAGAGCATGAGTACGACATATGATAGAACCTTGGAGACTGGGATGTCCGACTTGATGGCTTGTGATTTTGGATTTTGATGATGAGTTCCATTCAGAGACACACATTTATTTTAAAAGGGCGGAAAATTAGAGTCTGTATGTCGCAATTGTCTGGAGGCTAGTTTTTGCTTGGGTGCATTCATTGGTCACCTCTTTAATGGCAAACCAGATTTTTATTTGAATAATTAATATTAATTACCTAGTCTAAAACATGTGAAAGAATTTTTATAAATGCCTTAGACTTTGGAAAAAGGGTTTCCAAAAGATTTCTTTTCCCAAAGGTTTATTTTGGAAAAGTTTTGAAATTTTAATTCTCAAAGAAACACATATAAGACTAAGTTGGTCGTGTTAAGAAATTTATAGTTTATAAAAGATTAATTTTTGAAATCCTTAAATATTTATATGTATATATCTGTAAAGGGTTGATTTTGATTTTTAGCAAGGAAATCATTTTCCAATTTGGGAAATTTGTGTTTTAAAAAGAATTTTTTGGAAATCCTGAAATATATATATATATATAAATTTAATTTTTTAAGAGAAGTTTAGTATGAAATAGTTACTATTATTTAGAAACAAGTATAAATGAACATATATTTATCTCAGTAATTTTTTGGTTTATAAAATCAAGATTTTTATATTTTCTCTTTAAGGTGCGGACAAAATAGGAATGACATTCAACTTTATTGGGGTATGTAGTTCGAAGTGTTTTCGTACCCACCAGCTATTGGAAGAAATATTTCCTTGCAAAGTAGGCAAGAAATAGCAGTTGGAATATTTTCGGGTTTTTTGTTGGTTGCAGTAGTTTTATTGGAACTACTGTGAATTGATGGAGCATGGTTTGTGACTAGGCGGTAGGCTTTGACACTGCCGTGATGAGGACGGGAATTTTTCGGATCTTGGCGACTCTAAGAAGATAGCGTGAAACGATTATTATTATTTAATCCGACCCTAATTGGGTCTAGGTTCAATTAACGCCCAAAGCCCGTCTAGCGGTAAACTTATAGTGGTCTACCAGTTAACGAGTTTTGACACAACTTGAACCTGGAATAGGACTATAAAAGCCGCATCCGAATTTCCCCAATTACATTCTTTTGTTCCTCCTTCCTCAACAAGCCGAACTCAATCTCCATCCTCCTCCAAGTAGCAGCTTCTCTCTTTCGTTTCTTCCCTAGGCGATGCCGTTTTTCCCTAGGAACAGCAGCCTCGCCTCCACCTTGTGCTAGTTTTGCACGTTAGATCTCGCCCCACTACCATTCCAGATCAAAACTCCATTTCCTCCCTTCGGCGACTTCTTAGCCCAAGATACCTTTCCACACTATCGGTTTTTCTCGCACCATTATGCTCTCAACCCTCAAGAGACCACTTGGCTAGACCAAAATGAGCAGAAGGTTTCGCCGCTTTTGGGTTAAGAGAGCCATTCGTCGTGGTATGATTTGCACCGATCCTTTGCTTTGAGACTTTTGAGCGGGAATGCTACCTGTGCTGCTTCTGCCTTTTCGATGGAGGAAATAGTTTGATTCATTTAGAGGTAAAAGGTGTCTAGATTAAGCTGACTAATGATGATCTCGTTGAGATTTTGGATGCCTCCATGAGGGACGCGGACTTGGATGATTTTGAAGTGACTGCCTTGAAGATTTTGCAGCAGACCTTTACCCAAGATGTCAATGTTTGGAAGATGGATAATCTACATCCGACTACCCATCAGATTATGTACATCATTGGCACAACATCATCCCTAAGACGGGAAGTTACGGTACCAGATTTATCCCATGGTGTGGAAGACCACCTATGCTATTATTGGTGGCATCGCCGTCAATGGGACTCACACCCTTTTGATTCGATTTGTTGATCAAGGATTAGCACTCCATAGAGCCACTTTCCGTATTTTCACCTATACACTCTCATCTTTAGGTAATATGGGTGAACCTCCATGGAAAGGTAGTTTAGTAGAAGGTTCCTTATATCCTTCCTTAGGATGATGGCAACTCCGAAGCCGTCAGCAACACAAGCAGCGCCAACGGCATGATATTGGGTGGATAGCCGCCATGCTACAACGATTCAAGGGTTGCAGCAATGGATCAAGCTCCAGCCATGGAGCAAGGCATCTCATAGTATATAGGCACTGTTTAGGGATTATGGTGTTGCTGTTTTCCCTTCCAGCATTTAATCATTTCTTTTGGGTTATTTGGGTTGTTGCTGTTAGTTGTCTCTAGTAAAAGGCACGCATGATATTATGAGTTCCTATTTATTCACTGTGTTATAGTTTTTGGACATGCGAACAGCTCCTATAAATGCATATAAGACGGGAAGTTTAGAATAGTTGAGAAATTTTAGCAAAGAACATGATAAAGTTGTTTTGATATCACAGATCATTGTTTATGTTCCTGAAAAGCTAAAATTATTGAATAATTGATGTATTGACATTTTTCTTTATGTAAAATGTCAATTTTTATGGGCGATGGTTAGTTGTAGAATTTCAGAATTTGGTTTTTGTATTTAGCGCATAACCGACTTCCGACTACACTGAAATTGTGGCTTGATTTATCAAAAATTTTGAGAAGAAAATTATTTTGAAAATTTTCCCTTTGATTTGAAAAGTTCTCTTTTGAAAAGAAATAAAGAAGGTTTTGTGACTCTTAAATTATTTTTAGAGTTTTTGTTCAAAATTTGATTTTAAGGGAAAATGTGCGTTTAAATATTTTGCGATTTTATTTTCTGATGACGTAAAAATTTGAAAAGAGAGAAAGATTTTTGCAAAATAATTGATTTTGTAGGCCACATGTTAGGTGTAGGGAAGGCAAATAGAGTTAGAATTTGGGAATTTAGTGGTGCATTAGGATCGACGATGCGATAAATGCAAGCGGTAACAAGCTATTTTTGCCTTGGAGTTTCTATTTCCATACCTTGTCGATGACGCGCGCCAGTCTACTTTTGTACTTAATTCCAGTTTAGAGCTTGAAAATAAGCCTCCTTATGCGTTTTGTACGTGGAAAATTTGAAGTTAATCCGGGGCAACGAGGAAATTTCCACTGTACTACGAAAATAGGAAGATTATATGGTGATAAGAATGTAAAATTCTCCGCTTAAATTCCTTTTTTGGTATAGGAGTAAAATTTAGGAAGCAATTTTTTAATGCGTTAGATTATTGGATGCAAAATTGGTTGCTTCATACTTCTATTTGTAGGAGTGTGGCTTTTGGTTGAAAAGATTTTTCAAAAGCTACATACATATAGAACTGTCAGTATATATGTATGTTGCTTGCATCATGTTTTCAAAAATGTTTTCAAAAGAAATGCATTCATATAGGAGGATCCGATTTAGAATCATTCTGCATACATATTTTCAGTGTGGTGATTACAGTAATACACTATGCATTTATATACGTTTGGTTGCAAAATTTATTGTACACTCATTGGTTGTGTAGTTTAGGATAATTAGGAGCCAAAACCTTAACTTAATCATTGTTGAAATTTCGAGGACGAAATTCTTTTTAAGGGGAAAGAATGTAACACTCCGTAATTTGGCATTAGTTATTTAATTAATTAGTTAGTTAATTAATTAGATTACAAAAATGGAATTTGTGAAAACGATGGAATTTGACCACGAAACTAACACCATCGCGTCCATGGTGAAATTCCGAGCAACTTTCATATTTGGATTTTGGCGATCGGAGTCCAAATGAAGAAGTTACGGACGGAAAACAAATTTGGAACGAAAATAAATAAATAAACAAGAAAAATTAACGTTTATTAACTAATCGCTTGGGCCCATAGGCCGACCTGTCCTTGGGACCGGTTGACCTTCAGCGGTCGACCAGTGCTCCATGGTCGGTCGACCAATCGCCTTCAGGCGACTAGGGTTAGCCTAGGCCACAACGACCCGGATTTAATATTTTAATTAGAATGGTTAAGGTTGATTCTTACGCCTATAAATTCAGGCCTAATTCTTCCTTCTCCTCTCATATTTTACTGGAGGCAGTAGCGAAGCTCTGTCATTTATTCTTGTCCACTTGCTTTCTAAATTATAAAAATAAGATATTTATATCTATATTTGTACAAATCGGAGAAGAATAGAAATCTAATAAAAAGGAGAAGAGAAGAGAATCGACAATAAACGTATTTGAGGTAATTTATATAATTATATTTAATTTAGAATCCCAAATCTCTTTTCAAATCTGTAATTCTAATGTATGTATATACTTTTTTATAAATATTTATTGGATTAAAAAGAATTTGGAGATGAAAAAATGTGACGGTTTTTCAACAAATACCCATTAATGGGGACTAGTGCAAAGGAGCAGCCGCCACCATTTTCTTCTTGTTCATATCTTATCTCTTCAGTCCCTCTTCGCTTCATCGTCTGCTGCTCATCCAACCCTAGCTTTCCTCACCACTGTCTATTTGTTGATGGCTCCTCTCTCAACCCCTTCCCACTCTTCCAGATCTGATTCTTTCCCTTATCTTTCAGCCTCTACTTCTCTATGTTGATGAATCGACCATGCCCGGAATCTCCAGATCTCCCGCGCCTTCTCGTGAGTCAACGTGGTCTGCTGCCTTAGTGACTGTTTTCAGTGTTTGGCGAACTTGCAGCCTTGGTTGTTGTCTCGAGACTTGGGTGAGCTATCTCAGTTTTGGTCGCGTGTATATTACATCTGGTTTTGAATCTGGGTTGTATGATGAGATATTTTTTGGATCTGTTCTTGGGGTTGTGAGTGGTTTTTGGCTTCTCCTCACGGGTCCTTCTCCACAGCTCTGCTCCTCCTCCACTGCCTCGCTCGATGGCGATAGCCTTGCTACGGCTGAGTTTGTGTGTTCGGTGGTTGTAGTGGTACCATTGTTCATGAAGTCTGCTAGTATGTTATGCTCGTTAACACTTTCTTTGGCAACTGTTTGCTTAGGATGATGCTGTTTGTGTAATTCAGGTTGTAATTTTCTCCTTGGCAAACTTGGTGTTGCCCTGGTTTGCTTCGTGGCTACTGTTGGCTAATGCCACTTGTGATTGGGTCTGTGTCAAATTGAATTATGTCAATTGCTAGCTGTTTGCTAGCTTGTAATGTGTTTTGTCACTCTCTTATGTAATTGTTTGCTTAGGATATGTTTTGGTCATTGTATTTTTGTTTGCCTTTTGGTAAACTATAGTGATGTTGCTCCCTGCGCGGTGCATTTGCTATTAGCAGTCTAGACATGTTGTATATCTCCTATTCTCTAAGCTAGTTAGTTTAATGGATGGACCACTTTAAAAACCATGTATTGTAGCATAGGCATCCTGCCTATCTCATGTTCCTTGTATTTTTTTATTACGTTTGTTGTAATAAAAAGTGGACGGCCCACTTTAAAAACCGGCTGGCCTTGCCAAAAAAAAGGATTTGGAGATGAATCAAAGTTTCTACTTCAGATCTGGAGATTTGGATTACTTTTAAAAGGTGAGTGGGAAATTTTATAGATTGTTATCATATGAAAATTATCCCATTGGTGTTTCTTTGATTTTTATGCCTAACTGGATAATTGTATATGAGTTATAGATAACAAATTTAATATAATCTGAATATAATAAATATCACATACATATTCTTGTTTATGAATTGATTTAGAATTGTTTACAACCTGATCTGGAAATCAGTTCCAAAAGTATGAATTTAGAATATTGTTTGAATGAAATTTATTCCAGATCTAAAATAGGTTGTATAATAATGCTATGAATTTGGATCATTACCCAAATCTTTTTGGAAGGTAAACTATTCTATGTTTGGAATTGTTGGAACTTAGATCGGTTTAATATTTGTAAATTAGTTTGATTTCTTTCCCTTTTAAAAAATACAGTATTTGATGTAACAAGGAATGGATGCAAATAAAAAGAGAAAGAGATGTGTAAAGTATGAATTCATTGTAATTTACACTGTCTATTTCAGCAATAAAAAGAAATGATTATTCCTTGTAATTTCGAACGATGTAATCTTTTATATTTTAAAGTTTAATCTTTTGTTTTTGACTAATTTATGGAAATTATAGCGGATAATATTTTTAGATATGATTCCAACAATTGAACATGGAAGAGAATATTTTAGTGAATGTATATCACTGGAATATATTTAATAAAAGTAGATATTTGTACATAATTTAATGCGCTTATAATAATTACATAAAATTTAGTTGATAACGATGCTTACACGTGATATTCGCATTTAAGATAACTAATTAGTGAGAAAGGAATTTAAAAAGGGTGCAATTCTAATAAATGGGAAATAAATGGTAATATATGGGAGTTGCAGTAATTTGATTGGGTAAATGGATTAATGGGATTAATAAATAAAGAAGTTTAACTAATAACTATGAAGTAGTCAAAAAGTTTACTAATTTGAAATTAGTAACCATACATAAATGTCTTAGGAAATGTCCGTTAGTATTTTATGAACAAATTGACATTTGTGAGCATGAAACGGGGATTTATGGATAAATAAGTATTTAAGGTAAATCTTATTGCCTTAAATAAAAAGGGAATTAGGAAGCTAATTCCAATGTCTACCTAAGATAATATAAGTAAAGACTTAGGATGGTTAATTGGACTTAGTAGGTTAGTGATCCGTGGTCAGTAGAGTCACTCGACGGGAGACTGTCCTTCTATTTGAGGCTACCAACATTCGGGTGCACTTACTACTAATGTGAGATATCACTAACCATAGGACCCATGACGACATGAGAAATTGGGCTTGCTTTCTTGATTGGAAAGTATTAAATGGTCCAATTTCGGAATTAGGAACGATGAGGGATATCTCCATAGGGGTTCGCTTCTGGTTTGACATATTAAGTAGTTGTAGGGTCCGCCTCTCTTGTAAAAGAAAGTATTAAGTAACCAACTGATATTCCAAATAAATAAGGATGTCTCTAAAATGGTTTACTTCAGTGTTGAGATATTCTGTGGCTGTAGGGCCTGCCTCCCAACCGAAAGAATTAACCTGATAAGATTCCATATTTATAATTATGAGTGATAGTGGATACCTTGGGAAGGGCTCGCTTGGGGTTTGAGGTATTAAGTGACTGATCTAAGGGTTCGCCTCTCTCCTAAAAATAAGAATTGAGTAACTTAGTGAGATTCCAAACAATGTCAGATTGATAGTACCGGTGAGGAGTCCGCCTTGGAGTTAGGTATTAAATGACAAAGGCCTACCTATAAATATGTGTTAAATGGTCAGGGTTCTGCCTAGTCCTTATTAATGAGGTATTAAGCGGCTTGGGTATAGTCTCTCATATTGCTAAGGCCGTAATAATGATAGTACCAATGTGGAGTCTGCGTAGGGATAAGTATTAAGTGATAGGGACCCACCTAGAATGTATGTGTTAATGGTTTGAAGTCCGCCTAGTCCTTTTTAAAGGTATTAGGTGGCTTGGGTACTATCTATTACATGGATACGATTTTATCGGCGATAGATGCGGTAATAGTTGAACGTTAAATGTTGGAATCCTTAAATAGTGGTTAGAGGTCTTTGTAGTTATGACCTACCGACCATTGACAACATTGTTAGGAAGGGAATAGGTCTTAAATGATGGGGTCTACCTTGATTTAGGTCTTAAATGACGGGGTCTACCTTGATTGAGGTCTTAAATGATAGAGTCTGCCTATTTCTCTTTTAAAAGTATTATAGAAGCCTGCTTCATATTTAGGCAAATAGATGTGGAAGTATTGGGTGGTTGATAAGGCTTCATCGGTATTTTGTACCTTGGGAAGGGGTAAGTAAGTAATCATGTGTGCAATGCAAGATTGGAATAGAATTGCTAACCTTAGTGGACATAACAATTAAATGGAAACCAATCGGTATGAATTTATGTTATAGACAGTTTATAGATTTTCCAGTCACCAGAACGTTGTTCTGACCTCCTCCTCATTATAATCCATAGGATAGATTTAGAGGAGCAGGTCATTGGAGTTGGATGTTGTAACAACCCGGGATTTAGCTTCAAATTATAATCGTCATTAAATGATTGATGTTACTAGCTAATTGCTGTTAAGAATTTTTATCAGGATGAAATTCTTTAGAAATTCGTTAAAGAATTTTTTGGGCTTTATAAATAAAATTTTGGCCATGTTTCCTTTGTTTTATTTTAGGCCGTGATAATTATCATTGCCATTCCCTTTTCTCTACACTCGAAAGCCCGATCCCCTTATTATTTTCTTCGGGCCGATTATCTCTGAGATAATGGCGACGCTAAAAAAAACTAGGGTTTCGGCTATTTGGTTCTCTGGCGATTTAGCCCCTCGATTCTCTGATGATCTTGAAGCTGTGATCGAGGCCTCATTGTTCGATGCTTCTTTGCCTTGAATCTTGATTTAGAGTTTTACCCTGTTCGTTCCATTGGCAAATTTTAAGCTTCGACTTTGTCGACTTTTTGGCTAATTGAAGCTTCTGCTTCGTCGACTTTTGTGGCTCCTTTGTGGTGACTCTGGCTTCGGCTTCGCTGTTGCTGGCGACTCTCTGTAACTCTGGAATTGCTGTTGCCTTGGGCGATTCTTATTCGAAGCTATGGCTTCGTCTCTGAAATTGGCTACTAGGGTTTGTCTCCGCTTGACTCTCGAGTGCCACGGCTTCGAATTCAACTCGTGCTCTTCGACAAAGGTGAGTGGACCTCTTCACTCACATCTAATTCCACTTGTGCTTCGACTGTTTAATTTCATTTGAATGTGATTGATTTTTGAAACTTTCAATTCGCTCGGCTTTGAACGCTCGATCGAATTTGGCTGCTGGATTTTATGATGTTAATGTTGTTCGACTTTTGAGTTTGGACTTGTTCGTATTTGTGAGTATCACTGGTTCGATTTGGATCTCTGGTGGCTAAGGTCACTTGAATTGATTAAGTAGATTTTGTGAAATTATTTCGTGTGTGACATTAATCTTGACTAGATGAACTACTTTGATTTTTTTGTAATATACTAGTTATGCCGCCTTGAACATCTCGTTGATAGGTGCAATTACTCTTGAGTATTGTTCGTGTATCATTAGCTTGATACATCCGCCTTAGTTGGTCTTCGTGACAATTTCAGTTGGATTAGGTATTTTGGATTTTTGGTTTGTATAACTTGGAAATATTTTGATAGTTGGTACTGTTTCTTTTGAGATAGGTATGTATGTGTATGCATATATATATATGCATACATGTAAAATTGTGTCTGCTCGACTTTGGTGAAACTGGATTTTGAAATTGTCGACTTTTGCTTGGTTGACAATACTGTGCTTCGGCAATCGAATTTTTGTTTTGAAGTTGATGATTTATTCTGATTTTATCAATTTCATATACTTATGATTTCTTAGATGACCACGGCTTTGAATTCGAACCGTTTGATTTCTTGATAACTACGGCTCATTGATGTTGGTCCATGTGACTACGTCCATGGCTAATCCGAGTTCAAATTCAAAAATAGGTCAGTTGAAGGGAAAGTAAAAAAAATGAGGAATTCGACTGGCTTGAACATGAATAACTCCTTTTGGTATTCTACGTCCAGTCTTTATAGTTTCATGTGATTTTCGAATTTAAATTCTTGATAAAAATTGATTTTTGCCTGGATTGCTTTGAAACCACTGTTACCTGATAATTAAGTTGCTTTGGGTTTTTGTATTTGGCATCGTTTATGGTTTACTACTCTTGTATCAGTGCTGTTGCAGACTTGTGTTTCGTGGCCACCCCGGCTCACTTTCTTTTAACTCTGGCCATTGTGGATGGACTTGCTACTGCTGGTTTTTGACTCATCCCCATTTCGAGCTTAAGTTGCAAAATTGATCTCTTGTCCACTATTCACTGCATACCTATCATTACATGTATGTTGCGTATTTTAGGCTTTTGTTCTCGAGTCATCATGTAAGATTGTCACTGGCTTTATCATGATTTTGTAGTTGTCTGTACTTTGAGGTGTATACACTAGTTTCATTCATGCTTGAGTTTACAATTAAGTTCACTGCACTTGAGTTGTAGTTTTTTTACTCGAGTCTGGAGCTCGCATTTTTCAGTCTCACAGTTGCATACATGTTGCACTTTAGGTACACATACTTATTCCTAACCTGTTGCACTATTTTCAGTTGCACTGTTACTTGCTGGAATGACTTGGACATTGTTTTAGTGTTATGATCTTTGATGTTGAGGCTGTTTGTTTGATTTCTTTGTAATCTCTGTGCCTTTTGTGATCTTGTGGTGACTGCAGTTTTGTTGCAGATTGCCCTCGTATTCATTTATGTCTGCAGTTTCGTTTTATATGCAGTTTTGGCCCTTGTTGGTTTGCATTGCATTAATGCATTTGGGTTTGTTTTCGAATTCACTTGAGTTGAATCCGTTATTGTGGGTTTGACCTCGTGTTCGTTGGTAAGTTCTCAATGTGTACATACGTGCGCATTGTCCCTATTTGTCTGCTTTGACCATTGAGTCTGTGGCATTGAGATTTGAATCTTCATTTGATTTTGATTCGTTGATCTTTTGTGTATTTCGGGCAGTAGTGGCGAGGTAGTATACACGTGCGTATACTGCAGCCCTATCTGATTTGACAGTTTTAAATTGATGTTTCGATTTGTTAAATTGTTTCGTTGGTTCAATTCAATATTTTGAAGTTGTATTTTGAAATGGTTCATTTTGATTTGAGTTGGATCTGTTGGCTTTTGGATTCATTGATCTTCTGAGTATTTCATAGACTGTATTGGTGAGGCAGTACACGTTAGCGTGTACTGCAGCCTATCAGCATTATTGTTTTTAAATTGACATTTCAATTGTTTAAATTGATTTGGATTGCTGATTTGTTGTTTAACACTGTTTAGTGTTATATCTGCCGTTATCCGATTCTTTATCGAGGAGTCGGATATACGAGATTTCTGCGACTGTCGTCTATTTGATGTTGATTATTATTGCTTCAATGCACTAATAATTGAGTTTGAATTAGAATGACCCGTGTATTATTTTCTTTTGAATGTAATACTCGGGTCAGACCCGAGTTATTTCAGGTTGTAGATTTCCTGCTTTGAGTTGCTGTTGAGCTATGAAGACTTTTTATATCATTTGAAGTGGTCTTCGTCTTGTTGTAGTAGTCAGTGTGTCTGTTTTAAGATGATATGTATTCATGTATATTAGTCGATAATGTACTTGTATATATAACTTCTTGAGTCGACAGTGGTAGTTGTATCATATGTATTGTGTCAACTATATTGTAACTGACATCAGTTATATATATATATGAGACTTTTGTTTTATCTGTGTTCCGCATTTATATTATCTGTTTTATTATTATATCTAATGTCCTAAACTATTATGAACCATCGTAGTTTGTTTTATACTGGTAATTGGGTATGTCGATGGGAGTAAATAAATAAGATGAAAAATGAAAAGTATATACCACTCCTATCGAGGTAACCAATATTAGTGTAAGGCCAACTACGGATGGCCGCTCCTATCCAGCCTTATTCTTCGTAGTAATAGACAGTATTTCTTGTAATACTCTTTGTTATTATGAGCATAGAGGTGGGGCGTCACAGATGTGCTTTGTTGATAGAGAAGTCTTCTTTTCTCTCATGCTCGATGTTGATGTGACAATCTGCTATCCAAGGAATACTATTAATTCCAAAGTAGTAGTCATAATCAGTATTCTTATCCTATTACTGTTTTTGCTGTAGTTTAGATTTTTATCAATCTCTGATAATGCTCATGCATTTGCAGGTACCAAATCCAACGATCTGTGCTTTGATGGACTTGGGTTTCGATTTTTGTCGAAATTTAGGCCCATTAAGGTATAGGTTGTTATAGAAATATATTTCCTCTGCATTTTGACTGAAATTCAAACTGTTTGTTTTTTGATTAAAATGTTTGCTTAACTTTGATACTTGTCAAATGATAGTTCCATATTAGTTCATAGATACTTTCCGAAACTCACAAACTCACAAACTGGGTATCGCTCCTACTGACTTTGAGGCACTTTGGTTTTCGTATGCAAACAGATTATTCCTACTCATTATTAGAAATTTCCATTTCAACATATATGTACCAAAATTCAAAATCGCATCATGCGATAATATTAAGAGTAAAATTTTAGATAACTTAAGCACGTTGATTAATAATATGTTACGTTATTTCAACAATTGAAATTTACATTCTTATTCTTATCAACTAGCTTGTTATATTCCAACTGCATTTGTCTATTTTCTCAAAATCACTTTTGCAATCAACATATCATATCCTTTCGAGTACCACTATCAAAATCATATTTTGATAATGTACTTGGAATCCATTCTGGATTTGCGCATTGTGCCCTATTGCAGAGTCAATACTCTTAGTGGCTTATTTGATAACTGAGGAAATTCTTTTCTCGATATTGAGTTGTGTCTATTTTGGTTTGGTTAATTTCATTTAATCCTTCGTAATTAGTTTTATCTTTGGATTGTATCCAAATCCATTTTACTACCAATAATCTCTAAAAGAAATCCCTACTTTAAGTTGGCATTTCTTAAAACAACAATTATTTTTAGTGTAATGGAACAGATATTCACAAACAATTTACGAACTGCCCTTATACATTTATAAAACAGATTTAGTTTTAAATTTACGAAATTTATGTTCATAGCATAAATTGGTCAATCAATATTGATCAGTCCTAAACTTATTTGTAGTGATCTACACAAGATCCCTTACATACTAATATTACATGTGACATCTTGACTCACACAACCTGTCAACTCCTTGATCTAGGATTTGTAGGGGTTTTTATCAACTCTTATATTGTATGATCTCGTAAACAATGTTTTGGATGAAATAAAATCTAACCTGTGTACTTACTCTTAAACACATGATATTGCAGAAAGAAGTTAACTCAACTTCACTCATCATCAATTATTCTTTTATCCAATAAAGCACGGTTGCTCCTTATCGATACACCATTATGTATCATCGGGAGGAGTGACTCTTATTCATTTTTATGTACTTTTGGAACACTTTTCAATAAACTCACTCATTCAGTTAACCAAATCGAATTATTTTATTTCCTTTGCATGTTATTTTTTACACTTCCATTTAATATTCAATGAACTTATCATAAATATACTACTTGTGTATCAAATAGACATATTCATTTTTATGATAATTCATCTGTGAATTCAATGAAGCAAGTAGATCCATTTTGGTATCAATAGACTTTGAACTGTATACATTTATATATATCAATTAGAAGAGTTCACTACTCTTTTTCCGCTCCCATTTAATAGGTGTTTTCCCCTTAATTGTTTGAGATAAAATTCACCACTACCATATGATTCATTGTCATACGATCAAAGAATTATTTTTCAAAACCTTCACTTGGTCCACAATTCCTTTTGCTATGAAAAAATACCATTATTATAGTCTTATGTTATATGAATATTCATATTGAAATAAAACAATGTCCATTATATGTCAATACCTAAATAGTTATTATTTTTTAAATAATATTCAGTATACTCACAAAAATAAAAAAATTCTTGATGTGCCCACTAAGAAGTGCTAAATGGTATTCTCCCACTATTTATTCCATTAAAATAATAGGTACAAAATACAAAGCCTCATTCAATCATTTATTACAGAATTTTATTCCATACACTATAACTAGTTTACAGTCGAGAGTTTCAGATGAGTTATCTTGAACTCGAAGAAATAATTTCCATAGCAAACAATTTTCTATATGAAAATACATATGGAATAGAAATTCACATTTCCTATTCCATAATAAGTATCCTTATAGTATTTTGTATAGTTATCATTTCTAATGTCCCTTCATGAAGCAGAGGTAACCATTCACTCTCTTAATCCTAACTGCACCTAAATTACATGCGCTCATGTTCGCTTGCTTTCCTTTCCAAATGGTCAAAGTATTTAAAGGAAGCCTTTACTACAAGACCGTAATGAATTCTTGACCTGAAAATGCATTCGATTAAACTTAACATTTGAGGATATCGAATAAGTTGCACTTTACATAAACCGATCTAACTGACATTTCGGTGATCAAATTTCTAGGTATATCTTATAGCTCTTGGTCTAGTGCTACATCTAACATAATAAGATTCTTATTATAGTCAACAGTATTGAATACCTAATCTCGCATTATGGTTTACTAGATTATTCGAATGAACTAATTCCATCGAAGTATCAAACATAATGAATCACGACTATTCACCAAATAAAATTTATATGTGATCGAATATGGGTCAAATATCCATATTATTGTATTGCTTTAGAGTTTGGTACTTATAAAAGACAATACATAATCTTTGGCAAATAAACTCTTAAGCAATCGAGGTATGAATGATTAGTGATTATATAAATTGGCTCTTTCTTGGGTCTTAAAGTGACAACATGCCAAAATAACTATTGCTGGGTATATTTTATATTTTCTATGTCAATCTTAATTCAGTTCGTTTATATATTTTTATCGATAAACATTTATTAATTATAATGTTTACACAAATTTATCCAATTAGATTATTTTAACTTTGTGTAACATATATTCTTATAACATTAGAAAGGTTAATGTATTCATTTCATTTTTCAAATATGGCTCCCACTAGATTTTATGTATCTCAAAAACTTTGGAAAAAAATAGAAATCTTTCGATTTCTCTAGCGGGTGTTGGGACTCACTTTCCTTGGGATTCTAATCTTGAGGAATATCGAAAAATCATAGGCTCATAATTGATTGATAACACTTTATCAGTTGTATCATATACAACAGCTAACCGTTGGTCTTTGTCCTAATCTCATCTCGACCTTGTGTAATATTAACAAATCGAAAGAGATTATTCACGCGTACTCTCCAGTTTGCGATGGTCTAAGTATAATGCACGTACCTTTAGGAATATCAATAGATATATACATGTATCTTACCTTATTTAGGCAATGTATTGATAACCCTACACATAACATCCATAGGTTGAGGAATATCAACAATTAAAGAGTATG
This sequence comes from Allium fistulosum, assembly GCA_030737815.1. NCBI lineage: Eukaryota > Viridiplantae > Streptophyta > Magnoliopsida > Asparagales > Amaryllidaceae > Allium > Allium fistulosum. The sequence continues at coordinate 633,586,618 of CM060907.1, read as the reverse complement.
CATGTACATAATCTTTGATACACACACATATATATTGAGTGATATCGATTTAGGAAACAATATATTTCTTATGAAATAACCTTATGATCTAAGTGTCAGATACATATGAAATCATGGTATACGTACAATACGCATGTCCTTGTTCCTTAAATCTAAGTTGGGTTTCTTATAGTTCCACTTAAGATTGTATGTTCATATTACATAAGCTTAATTTATTTATAACTGTTTATAATTTAATTACCTTTTATAATATTATATTGTATATTATGAATTAAATCGTATTTAATTAATTTTAATTCTTATTAAATAAATTATTATAAAATTCAAAATTTTATTTTATTCATCCTAACCAATTTAAGATGAATATAAACTATAACATTTTAGTTATATATAAATATATCTTTATTAATTAATATTTAATTTATTTATTTATCATGTAATTATTTTATTTTATTAAACAATTTTTATTATTTATTTTAATAAATTAAAAAATTATCTTAATTTACCTTAAATAATATAAGATATATATATATATATACATACTTGCATGCATATACATACATACATATACATACATACATACATACACACACACACACACACATATATATATATATATAATGTCCGTTGTAGTAGCTCAGTGGACAGAGGGCTTTCCTCTGGTAAAAAGAGGCGGGTTTAATTCCTGCCTTGAGCAATTATCCCCCTAGTAAAATTTACCTGGTGTAGTGGAGGTCCAAGGGGACTATCCCTACAAAAGCAAATGTGCATACTGGGTCACCTACACTTCCCAAATGAGAAATCCACCGTAATCTTCGATCGACGTTCATCTTATATATATATATCGTACTATTAACATTTATTTTTATATACATACATCAATTTATAAGTTTTATTTTAATTTATTTATTTAATTAATCCAATTAATTAAATTTAAATAATTTACTAAAACTTTAAAATTTATTTTAAAAACGGATTTAAAAAATATTTTATAAAATTTCATTCTATATATGGACTTAACCTTTTAAATTAAAATATATACTAAATTTTCATAGTAAATTATGAAAATCAGCCTAAGGCCTAAGCCAATTTGGGCCTTTACAATTAGGTCAACCATCTGTATTTACACCATCATTGAGCCATGCTAGTAGCTAGGAATGAGATAATACTTGATTATCCAACCCCAAGCCTAGGCAGTACTATTCTAGATACCCAAATGATAAGTAGGCTTTATTAGTTGGACGTAAAGTTGCTAATTAGACCACGTAGGCTATTTGGGCTCTAGTACCATTAAAAGAACCGGGCCGGTTTATAACTAGTGAAATGCGTAGATTTTAAAAAATTCTCTGTTTGGATCTTAATGGGCTTAGGAAGTCTATTAACTAGTAATAGATCTAATCTATCTATTTAAATAAAATCATACTACATTTTAAATTATTTTGTATTTATTTAATTAATCATATTAATTAATTTAACCGAATGATTATTCAAATATATATATATATATATATATATATATATATATTCATAACATCACATATAACAGAAAGATATATAAACATATGCATGTTTATATACACACACATTTATATATTGGGATCAACCAATTATATATACATATATATTATAGTTACATATGCATGTGACAATTCATATTCATATCGGGAATATAAATGCCTAATTATATACATGTGTTTAAACATACTACAATATATGTATTTGGTTATATGCACATATTAATAGTACTATATATATAGTTTAGACATATATATATATATATGTATGTATATATACATACATATATGTGTGTGTGTCTAACACACACATACACATCCATATAAGTTAAATTTATACAAATAATGATCTAAGGATAATCAATGAAGCAAATTTCAAATTATCACCTTAATTAAGGAAACATTAAACAGTAATAAAGTTGAACATGGAAAGGCTGTCCACCTTTCTCTCTTACAAATTCCTAAATAAAATATAGATCTACATCAAATTTTGTAATTTGTATATTCCAAATTTAATCATAGCATAAAATAAGTGATAAAATATTTATATTACAAAATTTTCAACTAGCATAAAATGACTAACAAATATATACATGGTAAAGAGAAATAGATCAAAACTTTAACACATACATATGTGTTTAATTTTGATTTTATAAATAAAAACAACTTTTGTATATGTATGTGATATAAACATACCACCATATAATTATAAATTAAGCATATATGTGTATATAAATAATAATCTAAAATAGCTAACAAAATTAATGTACTAAATTAACATCAAAATATCATTATATAAACATTTAAAGTTGACAGTCCATTATAAAACCGGTTCGCTTTGCAAAAAAAAAATCAAAAGTAAAAAATCAATTTTAGATACACATGAATATACATAATTAATTAAAGCCAAAATAAATGACTAATGTATATATATAGATAATCCAGTATTAGATGAAATACATAGAAAATGATTGATTCACATATACATAAGACCCAAAAAAGATCATATTTTTATTGTTGTTTTATTTTAATTTTATTTGGAAACAACATATGTAACAAATCAAATTTCAATAATTTGCAATGACAATATAGATACATATTACATACACAAATTAAGGTCGGATGTGAACATGAATGATTAAAAAATGAACACGAGTTTACCTTTGCAGATTCTGCCCTTCTTGACAGCTTGTTTTGAGATTTCTGCTTAGATCTCCCAGATCCACACCCAATCCTTGCAAGTGATGGAGAAACCACTAATTTTTATTTCATTTAATGCTTTTATTTTTATTTCAAAGTAGAAAATATTTTGGAAAGCAGATGTTGAAAATTCAGCCGTGGTAGGAAAAGGAGGAGAAGAAAAAAATAAAGTGAATCAAAGAATACATACAGGAAACAAAATAAATGAGAGGATTAATTTTAATAAGAGAATAAAAACATTTCTTATTCTCTTTGAAGCTTCCACTTTTAATTCTCAATTAATTTTCAATCAAATCTCCTCCACATCCCTTCCATTCATTATCATAGTAGACCACATCACTATATTTCGTAGATATGCGTAAATATAACATTTATATATACATTTAAATAATCACTAACAACATCAAAAATGAAATTAAATAATAATCAATATTTCTCAAATATTAATTAATTTAATTAATTCACAACATTTTATAATTTAGTTAAATCGTGTTGTTTTCCGGAGAACTCACAAATATAGTTGTGTGACTCAGAGGTATTAATTCAGTCAGTAATTAATGTTAAACAATTCAAATATTAACCTTCACATTTCACCTTAGCTACTGTGTGATAGTTTGGCCGAATTCATCTCTTGTAGACCTTTTAGTAAAATCACATTTTATAATTTCTTAAGCAGTACCAATTAGTAAGGATTATTTACATCAATTCTCATTGTCAGCACTATATCACATTATGACTTATGGAATTTAGTTTTGTTCAAAATTCCAGTATCATCCATATTCAACTTGGTTAGTACACGAATAAAGTCCTTGGTTCAGTAATAACATTTATTATTAACCGCATTACTCTGGCCAAAGATTTTGAGTTTGAATTGATCATGATACTAACCTCGTAAACCTGAGGAGACGAATTCTCTATTAAATAGTGTTTTATTTCCAACGTTTCAACATAGGCCCAACTATAGTTGTTTGATGTATGTCATGCTATGATTTAATTATAATCAATGTGTATGTTCACATTGAAGTTCAACAGTATCCTCTGGCCGATAGAACTATGTAATATCATCACTTTTGAGATTACTTGTTTGACCTTAGTTATTATTAACTAAATGAAAACTATCGAGTGAATCATTCCATATTTATCCAACAACTATAAGTACATAACCTCTTGGTTGTAAGAACCGTGTAAGTTGGAAGCGGATGAAATATATAGATTTCAACATAATTCCCTACTTCGTTCATATTAGACCTACGAAGTCTAAAGATATATTAGATCCAATCTAATAAAATTTAAATAAAATCTTTTTAAAATAGATATTTAAATTTATATGTATTATAATGAATGTATCAAATGCATTCATTTGTGTGAAGTGTAAGTGCAGTATATAAGTAGTTATGTATGTGTAAACGAAATATGTATAAATGAATTTAGAGAAGGTAACCTTTTGTTTCCCTTTCTTTACCTATATAATTAATTAAGGGAATATATGACAATATATATAGAGAGAGAAACTTATCATTTCTCTCCCTTTAACTATAATAGTTGATATATTAAACGACATTTATAATTTATTAACTAAATTTACACATGTCTTTGTTGTCCAGGTTTTTGACGAATTAAATATATGTGTACATTTATAATAATTACACACACATATTGAAAACCTATCAATTGTTTTAAATAATTTAAAATAAAAAATTAACATTAACGAAATGATTTCAATTAAAGAAAGGTTTGAGAATAAAAGGTTACATTATCGCACAAAATCCTTTTACAAATTTGAATTAAACTATACGTATATATTTTCATATCCATTATTATTACAATTTAATAATTTAGATCTAAAATAACATAAATTTGTAAACATTTTATCATATGATATAAGAGTGTGTGTGTGTACACATAAATAAGTTTGATTTTATGGTTAACAATTTTGATTGAACTTTTAGTTTTGGAATGAAACTAGAGTTTAGGATTTTACATGAGACTTTAAATTTAGAAAACCACAAAGAATTATAATTTTCACTAAAGTTCATTCATTAATTTCAAATCAAGTTTATTTTTTTATAAACAATGATTAAAACATTTATACTCAAGTATTTACCATAAATAATTATAGATTAGTTTCAAAGAACAGCAAACAATTTAACTTATACAATTCATTTGCATTTGTATATCTAAATGTTATATAATTGTAAAAAAATCTCATTCAAAATTAGCTTCCAATTTCATAAAATTTTCAAAATAAAATAAAATAAATTTGAAAAAGTAGGCATGTGTAAATTTGTGATAAGAACTTACAGATCCAAACAATACAGAGAATAATAAAAAATTATCAAAAGTAACATGAGATTGAAAACATATCAATTTATCATGAACATATATTAAAGGGAGACAATGAACACACGTAGATCTGAACCAAAATAATACATTAAACATATTTTGATCAATAAACAAAAGGGAGGTTTAAGTTACATATCGCAAGATGAATAATTAAAACTTGAGGTGAATCATACAAAGTCTAATTATACCAATGATATAAATACATATGTGAATTTAGGTCATAGAATTACTTTTGGATGTGGCCAATAAATCACACCTTGAATGTATGAAGACTCCTAGATCCGAATGAATCATCATTGGAAATTGCAACGATACGAAGAACCACCTTTATATTTATTTTATTTGATGCTTTAATTCTTTAGGCAGTTTTGTTTTCATTCATGAAGGCATGAATTTTTAGCCATTAGAGGAGATAAGGAGAGCAAGAGAAAAAAGAAATGGATTTTGTCAAGAAGAATAAATCTCTCAGGAAATGAATTAGTGGACATGTTTTAATCGAAAGAATGAAAATTTTCCCATTCTTTTAATTAAACTTCCCCTATTAATTCCTTGAGTTCTCTCTTTCTCCATTCCTCTCTATTCACATGGTAAGGTCAAAATTACTTGCCATCCCGCTGGCTTTGCCAAAAAAAAATTTACTTCCCATCAAATGGCATAATTTTTTTATAAATCCCATCATGCAACTATCATTTATTTAAACCCGTTTTAAAAATACACCGCTATCGTATATTGATGCATACAAATATAACTTTTATATATGCATTCAAATAATTATAATTAACTCCCAAACATCAAATAAATCAAATAAAATATTAATTAATTTAATCAACTTATAACGTTTTATAATTGATTAAATTGTGTGGTTTTTTGGAGAATTCACCATTACGGTTGTGAGGCTCAACGGTGTAAATTCAGTCACCAATTAATATCCAATAATTCAAATATTAACATTCATATAACTGCGTAAATTCAGCCACCAATTAACTTGTAATTCCAGTTGTAAAATTCTTGGTTCAATATTAACAATTATTATTAACTTTAAAGCTCTGGATAGAGACTTTGATTTTGAGTTGACTACAGTTAACCGTGATACTAACCCCATATAACTGAGGAGACGAATTCTCTATTGAATAGTGTCTCACTTCCAATGCTTCAACTTAGACCCAACTATAGTCATTCGATGGTCATCTTGCCATGATTTAACTATAATCAAAGTGGAGTATCCACATTGATGTTCCACGGTTCTCAAATCAAGAGAATTTTGTACATCATCACTTCGAGATTGTTCGTTTCAACTTTGTTATATTAACCAACAAGAACTCTGTAGAATACAATAACCTATGATTTTTGTTTGATGATAATAAACATATATATATATATATTCGTTTAAATGTATTTATTATTGTACTATTTTATTTTTACACATAATTAAATCAATATTTGTTGAATAAAATAAATAACTCGAAATTCATATTTAAACAAATATTTTATTACAAATTCGAATAGTACATATTTAAGCTCTCACTATACAAGTTTCAATTACAACACAATTTTCACTATACAATTTTTACATACATATTTCACCTCGCTACATAATTCACTCATTACTCGTATTTGATCTTCAACTCTATTCCAGCCTTTATCCAACATATGAACTATCTAAAAAATAAACACTGACGCAGTAAAATTGAAAAAGAAATATTTTGCAGTGCACAATGGAGTGTGTGTTTGAAAATATTATTTGCCTAAGTTATTTGGGTTGTTCGTCATCTTTTTTTAATTCATCTTAAACGAACAACTTGTGACATGCACATTGTATCACTGTACATTCCACAAGGTCGTGCACGCCAATATACACTTGCTTGTTAAAATTGCAGGGACATGTGAGCACAAGGTCAAACCCAAGCCTAGACTGGATTCAACGCAGGTGCAATGCAAAAACAAAACAACACAGCAAATCAAGCTCAACTAGACCAGTCATCATAACCTAGGTTCATATGAACCCAGACTACAGTAACAAGTGCATAAGTACAAGTGAGCACATGAAAACAACATGCAACAAGGAGTTCAAAGGCAACCAGACATCAAAAGGTACCACTCAAATGCATAAGCATTGGTGAACACAAGGGCTGCACACATGTACACATTGGAGCATGCAGCTCAAACAAAGTCAACATGAAACTGAACCAGACTAGGGATGGCAATGGGGCGGGTCTAGGGTCCAAACCCGGTTGACCCGCCCCTGTTTTGGCCCGCCTAGACCCGCCCCATTGGGTCATTGGGGCGGGTAGACCCGTGACCCGTTCTTGGGAGCTCCGGGTCTAGGGTCGGGTCAGGGCTTGGCTGACCCGCCCCAACCCGACCCGCACTACTGAGATCTCATAAAATCGGTTCAGTATTATAATGATGGTTTGTTAATACACACACATGTATTTGTGTGTGTGATTATGACATGGATATTATAATGTTCCAATCAATTAGCTATAAAATTTTATAGTATTAAGCTGCATCATTGATATTATACAATAACATATGCATATATTTTTGAACTATTTGGTACACCATATTTTTATTATCTTCCCTTATCATTGGAAATACATTGTTATTTGTATTTAATGTATCATTTAGTAACGACAAATATAAATATATGTACATTAGTACACAATTTTGAATCGATAAAAAAACCTCATCGGGTCTCGGGGCGGGGCGGGTCTACCCTGACCCGTATGGGTTTCGGGTTCGGGGCAAAATTCCGGACCCGCACCGGGTCTACGGGGCGGGTCCGGGGCGGGGTCTGGGGCACAGGAAACCCGCCCCATTGCCATTCCTAAACCAGACTGCAAATAACTTAGCACAACAATGGTCAGTCCAACCAACATACAACAGTCCCAACCAAATGTACAAAGACACAAGGAAAGCTACAGACCAGACCTCAATGAGACATCAACTACACCCCACTTCAAAAACAAGACAATAACAAAAGCAGCTCTACTAGACCAGAACCAAGCAACAAAGCTTCAAACATGCTCAAGTTAAATGAGTCAACATGGATGCAAATCAACATACAACCAGACTTCAATGGTTTCAGACTTCATAACTCAACTCCAACCAGACATGTACAAGGATAAAGTAAAAGCAGTTCACATATATATAGTAAATGCAACGAGACATGCTCAGGTCCTAAATTGGTTAACATGACTTCAAATGGAACCACACAAGCACAATACCATACACACACACACACATGCAATAGAGAGGCAACAAGAAAAGCCAGAATCACACACATATATACATACATATATGTATGTATATACATGGAGACAGCAAATTAAACTCGAGCAAATCACAAGGCAACATGGTGACACACAAACAAGGCACCAGCATGGATGGTCATAGCAACGCAACAGAGCAATAATATGACGGTGGAGCAGTTTACATATTCCACATTACAGCAAAAACAACAACATTTCGAACAAAGTCAAGGAGCAGTTTCAAAAAGAAATGGTCAATCAAAACACTGTTGAAGTGTTCAACAATTATCAGTAGCAGTTTGAATAATGTCACAGAGGATTTCAACCAATGAACAAGTCAGCGAACGATGAACAGGTCAAGGCAATAAATAACGGAACCGACTCAATCAATTCAAACAAATTCGAATTCATCAGAAATATATGGAGTAACACGTATATAATGAACAAGTTAGAAATCACAAGATCGTTCGATAAAAATCAATGCAAGTGCTAAAATCAGAAAGAAGTCAAACCAAAATATACGAACGATAAAATAGGGTTTCGATCCTTATAAATTGAACCCAATTCATCATCGGCATCATCAAGTCGAGCATAATAAAAAATTGAAAAGGGGCAAATCACGTACCAATTCAAAGCATAATTCGAACTCGACATTGAAGCTGCAGTGAGCAAAATTAAGGAACAAAAGCATCACGACAATCATTTTGAACTTCTAATTCAAGCGGCGGCTTCAATTAAATCAAAACCCTAATTTTTGAAGAGCAAAAGGAATCGGTCGAAGAGAATATACAAATGAAAAGGGAGACCGACTTTTCTAAATTATATTTGGGCTAGTTTTGTTTAATTATATTGGGCTTCATCTTTAAATATAAGGCTTTTTTAGCTTTATTTTCATTTGTAATTTTCTCTTTTAAAACTTTGTAAATTTCTAGTTGTGTAACTAGGTACGAACTATGGTTTTGTAGTTCTAGAATTCGCAACTCAGTGGCTGAGTTGTGGCAGGGTTTTGAGCTCAGAGTTAGGTTAATCAAGTTAGTAGGCATCGCAAGGTTACGTGTGTTTGTAAGTGTCCGATTACTTAATTTCTAGTAGAAACCTTGGGGGCAGCACGTAGGTAGGTTTTTGCCAAAGTTGGGTAAATCTATGTGTGATCTCTACTACATTACTTTCTGTTTTTGTTTTTATTTCCGCATTAATTTTTATTACTAGACCTTATTTAACCCCCCCTCTAGGATGAAAATGATCCTACAAACTCTCGAGTGAGTCATTTCATAATTATCCAATAACTATCAGTACGTATTCCCTTGGTGCACCCAGCAACCATGAGAAATACACCGCCCAACATTTGGAGAGCATTACATAATCTACTCTCAACGAATGAATTGATATCCTTTCTCAAAATATCTTGACTAGGAATATTTACAACAGCACATTATTTTCATTGCAATAAATTCTCATGATTACAACACTTTGTAATTATTATCACATAACATATCATTTATGGATTCTCCGTCTATATACTTTAAATTAATTACTTAATTATTTATATCACTATATAACACGTATATGGTAGAAAGAAAAATACCTTTTATTTTGAACAAGATTGGTAATCGAGTTAGATATATGTAACAAATTACATAATTATCCCTAGGGTGTACCCCTAACTCTATCAATCTCCCACTTGCACCAGGGGTCAATTATAGAATCTTATTCCAACTACATCAATTTGTTTTCTCAGAACCAATCGGGTCAGCCCCTCGATGAATGGGTATGTTATGTTGTTTTAATTATCTATTCTGTCAATCAACTCTCTTCGATGTCGATAAATTGCCTTTATCATGTAGAACTATTCGAAGTGTGTCGTGTGACTTCTAATGAACTCTTGGTTCTTTTATGAACTGTATCACGACATGGTTATCATATAACAATATCATGGGATTCTTAATATTTGAAATCACCCTTAGCTCAATCATAAATTTATGCATTTATTTATATTTCTTGTATTGTAGTAGCCTGTGGTTGAATTAGCTACTGCTTAATTTTTGGAACAATTCCAACTAAAAGTTCTTAACTTAAATTTGAACATGAATTTAGGAATGATATACTATACCCGATATCACTAATGAAGTTCGAGTCCATGCACTCCTTTATAAGGAGTTTGTTGCTTTTATAAACAATTCTCTATTATTTCAAAAATACTTAATAACACTCTAACTATCATTACGTGACCTTGATTCAAATTTGTTACTTGCTCTATGTATCAAATACGCGAGCAAAGTGTGAAATTGTAGACAATATGACATGTCCGAAACCATCTTACATGCTTGATATTAAACAATTTAATATAGTGCATGTGTATATCGTTTTGGGACATTTCCAACATCCTTTTATATTGATTATAAAAGATGTCATTTTCATGTCCAATGTCGAGTATTAAACAACCGAAATGAAATGATTTTAACATAAATACATCTTTAACAATCATAAGTTTGTTATTTACTTATATTTTTAGAAAATATTTTACAACCTATTAATATTCTTTCTTACAGACACACACTTCCTCTGCATTTTGACTGAAGTTCAAATTATTTGATTTCTCGATCAAAATATTTACTTAACTCTGATGCTAATTGAATAACACTTTCGTATCATTTCTTGGATCATATCCAATACTCGCAAACTCGGTTATTACCCTCATTAACTTCAAGACATTTTGGTTGTTATGTGTAACAGTCTATTCTAAATCATAATTCAGAATTTTTTATTTCAATATATATATACTAAAACTCGAAGTTACACCAATCGATAACTTTTGTAAGTAAAATCTAAATAAACTATGGCACATTGAATGACGAATCTGTAACGACCTAGAATTTAATAGCTATTTAAATGCTTTAAAAAAATTAATAAATGAATTTTTATTAACAAATAAAACTATTATAAATAATAACTAATGATGATAAAATCATTTTCAAAATTTGTTTACTAATATATATAGTTCATAGAGAAATAGAAAATGTGATTGGAAATTATTTTCCAAAATATTGATTTTTCATTGGCTTAAAGTTATTCAAAATGCCATAACACTATTGTAAACACATATATACACATTATAAACTATTTTAACATGGTGTGTACATGTACATATTTGCTCACCTAAATATATAAACATATAAGATAAGAGAAAATGTTTTATAAAAAAAAGTGTATATATACATACATATGAAACTATCTTTTTCATCACTAAGCACATGGTGCATGGCTTGAATAGTGCATAAGAAGGGGGGTACATGTGAGGAAGGAAATGAGGGGGGAGGTATGGAGATGCATGCACACATATATATTTTATTTAAGCATTTGCATATTTTTAAATATTTTCCCTAAGCCTATATATACCCCTTAGCTGTCAAGTTTCTCATTTTCCAATCCTCCTCTTCATTTCAAAATTCCTAAGAGCTTGAATAAACATCCATGGCTTCTCTTCATAAATTATAATAAGAAAAAATCACTTCTTTTGCTAAAAATCTCATCTTTAGTTCACGAAATCACTTCTACAAGCTCTACAACCCTCCTCTTCCAAAATACAAGCACTCAAACTCCCCTAGCTAAAGCCCTATATGGCCGAGCCCAAAGCCCACATGGACGAGCCCATTTAAGGTGTTCGAGATCCAAAGTTTCAATTTGCAAGTTCCTAAGTTGTTTTCAAGTTTTAGCAAAAGTTCGCCTTGAGTTAATAAAGTTTCGGTGAGTAAAACTCTTTTTTTGGAAAAAAATAACTTGATTTTGATGAACTATACGTTGAGAAAATATAGTGGTTGTTATTTTGAAATATCATGTCGTTTTGATGGCATATGATTACAATTTGTGATTGAGCTTGGATTTGTAATTTCGATGTTAAATGATATGTTTGGATATGAATATGTGAATGGTTGGTTATGATATGATGGTAGTGTGTTTATGAAACAAAACCAAGTGTATGTGATGTAATTGCTATGAATTTAGCACCTTGAAAAGTCGCAAAGCACTAGAGATCCGAATTGAAAACAAAAGCTTGTTTCTAATTTTGGATTTTGAAAATGTTTTTCCAAGTTTTAACCTTTTGTTTAAGTTTTCGAAACTTTTCCTTTTGTGTTAGAAATATGTAGTAGCTAGAGTTAAAGTAAGGTTTTCACTTAGAAATCAATTCTAGCGAACTACGATCATAGCGATAGTCGCTATGGATGCAGTTCGGAAAATTTCACGATTTCAAGTTTTAAAGTGTTTTCTTTTGGATTGTTTTTGAAAACTCATTTCAAATAAATTAAGTAAGTCAAAAGTTTAAGTCTTAATTATTTAATAATTTAATTTATTAATTAGGGTAATTATTATTTAATTAATTAAGTAATTAGGTTAAGTAATTAGAGTTTAAGAAATTATTAACCAAGTAATTATTTTTAATTAAGGAAGTTCTAAATAATGATTAACTAAGATAAAAGAAAATTAATTTTTATTTAATCAAGTTTATTTACTTTAATTGATTATATAATTAGATTAGTTATTTAATTAATTATTATTTAATTAAAGGTTAATTATCCACTTAATTTGGGTTTGATTTCTTAAAGGAATGTTATTTAATTAAAGTTAATTATAAATAAATTTTTGATTAATTAAGGTTTAAAGTATGATTTTTGAATTAATTAAGATTAATTAAAGTTTAACCGAGTTTTAAACTTATGATTTAATTAAAGCTTATTTATTTTAAAGTTTCTTTCAAAATCCTATCGATTATTTATTTTAACCAACCTTCTTGGTTTAAGTAAATTGTTTTAAAAATAGAGGATCTCTTATCCATGCTATTAAGTAGCCAAATGAATTAAATTAGCTGCAATAAAATGTTGACACATTTTATTGGAAGTAATTCGACTTGTACTTATCACAAATACCGCACAACGGAAACATGATGAATACAAGAGGATTAATTTCGATAAGCGGGTCATGATAATCTAAGCATATGGAACATATGTTCATATGTAAATCTTACACCCTGATTGTGGGATAGTCCACTATAAACAACTTGACCCTTTAAAATTATCAAATGGTGGCTTAGAGAGACCAAGATCAGACAGCCGTTGTTATCTGAAAAACACTTCGAACCAACGTAAACGTTCGAATTGGAAATAGTAAAGGCAAGGTCCAAGATGAAGACTTCAAAGTTCAAGGGCTATCTGCTACTAACCCTGAGGGTGATTCCAAAATGGGTGTAGTGGATATAGTGCCTTCGGTTCGTTCATCTCCTGAATAACTTGTATGGATGAATGCTGACATTGTGTCAACGTCTAGAAGGCAATGCTAGCATTCCAAGTGGCAATGCTATAATAAAGGTAAATGTAGCCTCAGGCCTCATCAACCGGGAATGACTAAAATAAGGAGATGTAGCAAGGCTAGGTGGGTTGCTCCCATTAGGGTAGGATCATCCCTAGATTCCCTACTATCAACTCATGTATGCTTCGGTACAGTTGCTGATCCCAACCGAGGGGTGATCTTATTCGGTACCATCCAGTAAAGGGTAGGTTGGTCTTGTGTTGGCAAAGGTCGATTGGTTCGACCTCGGTACACAAATCTAGAGGTGTGCTGTGATAGGAGGTACCCCGGTAGCCTAGTCATTGTATGGAGCCCGTTCTTCAATAAGTGTCGTACGGATTTAGTTGTACCCAAGTATGTTGGAACGTGAGATGCAAGCATTTCAGTTATGTTCTATTTTACTTGAAAACCCTAGACATTATCATAATATCACTGGATTTATATATAAAGTTTTTGGTCATCGTAAGGTAAAAATCCGTTTGTATTTATGTGCGACGTGGTCTTAGGAGATACCTTTGATTTTCAAAGCATTTTATAAAAGTAAAAATTAAGTTGTTTTGAGTTTACTCACACCAGACCCATGTTTAACCCGGAGTTCTATTTTATTTTTCTAAAACTCTTGGGTACTCAAATTTGTATGAGTAACCAAGTGATCCAGGTTTCTTACGGAAGCATTTTAAAGGAGCTGGAGCAGGTGGCTTCACCATTAGCTAGTTATATAATTCCGTTGTGTTTATGTATGATCTATGTATTTTTGTATGGGCAGGTAGTTATAACTGTCTAATGGAAGTTGTAATGTAATGACTCTGATGTATTAATATTATGCAAATGACTATGTAATATCCCATGTTATCTATTACATGTTGTTCTGATTCGTGGTAAAATTATGTGATTGTGTAGTTTCTTTTTATCATTCTTTTTCTTCTATCCTTAATGACTCATTTTTCGAAGTATGAAAGGCGGTCGTTACATAATCTATTACCTTAAATTCAACAATTGAAATTTATGATGTTATTCTTATCATTGTGGCTTATATCCTAACTACATTGATCTTCTCCTTGAAGAAACTTTTGCAACTAATGGATCATATACTTTCGGGTACCAATATCAAAATCACATTTTAATATCAAACTTAGAATCCATTCTGGATGTGTGCATCATGCCACATGGTAGAGTCAATACTCTTAATGGTTTACTTAAGACTAAGAAAGATCTTTTCTCAACATAAATAAAATTCATAATTTCTCTTTGATGTGCGAGACTTACCATTAGACATTCTAATGTGTTGTGTCCATTTAGTTCGGTTAACTTTATCCCATCCTTTTTATCGGTTTTATCTTTGGATCGTATCCAAGTCCATTTTATACCAATAATTTTGAGAAGAAATTCCTTCACTGTAAAGTGGGTATTTCTTGAAACAACAATTGCTTCTCAGTGTAATCGAATAGTCATTAAATAAAACTGATTTGGTTTTAGTTTACGATAATTACGTTCAAAACCTAATTTGGTTATCCAATGATGATCGTTCCCAAACTCTTTTAGGGCGATTCATGCAAGAACTCTCACATGCAATTATTATGTATAGTCTTTCAACTTGCACAACCTACCAACTCCTTAGCCTAGAATATGTTGGAGTTTCACATAGACCCTTATCTTGTATGATTTTGTAAACAATTCTTTAAATGAAATTAACTTTAACCTTGTGTACTACTCTTAAGTACACAACCTTATAGAAAGAAGTTAGCTCAACTTCACTCATCATTAATCGTAGTTTGTCCAATAAAGTTCGATTACTCCTTATCTAAACATTATTATGTATCATAGGGGAGTGACTTTTGAGATTGAGTCTTTATTCAATTTTTTAGGAACGTTCGGAACTCTTTCCAATACACTCACTTATTCGATCAAATCGAATCATTTTTACTACATGTAATTTCATTTACTTCCGTTTTATATTATATGAACTTATCATAGACACACTACATATGGATCATAACACTTGTTCATGTTTGTGATAACCAATCACCGAACACAGCGAAGTACATGGAACCCTTTTGGTATCAGTATACTTTCGATTGCATACATCTATATATATCTACCTGAAGAGTTCAACTCTTATAATGCTCCTACCGAGTGGGTGCTTCTCCCTTAATTGTCTGAGATATAATTCATTAGTACTATATGCTTCATAATCATATAATTAAAGAATTATTTCTTAAAACTATGGCTTAGTCTATAACTCCAAACAATTGCAAATAATTTGATATACTTATGTATTTTCCAATGCATCACTTTTGTTATGAAAACAAATACCACTACTATAGTTTTATTTTATAATGAATATTCATACTACTCATATTGAAATAAAACTACAGTTATTTTTCAGTCGTACGGGCGTGTGGAATTAAATAACTAATCCATGAATAGTAGACATAACGCTTAAATGGATCCCAATCAACATAAACTTGTGTTATGGATAAAGTATGTAATTTATCAGTCATCAAAAGGTTTTTCTGACCCCCTTCTCATTACAACCCATAAGGTAAATTTAGAGGGACATGGTATTGGTACAAGATGAGAACAGTATGTGGACAGGTCTTCTCATCCAGATTCAGCACTAACAAGGACACTAGATATCTAAGGAATAATATTGGTTTCAACATAGTAGCCTTAGTTGGTATATATGTTTTATTATTTTTTACTATTCCGCTATGAGTCCATATAGATAGATCTATGGTATACTCGTATTTATTCCAGGTTACCAAGACCAACGATCCATACCCTAATGGACTTAGGTTTTTGATTTAGTCGAAATAGGGCCCATAAGGTGTAGGTTGTTACATTTGGTATCAGATCATAGGTTATTCGATCATAAGAATTAGGATACATTGAGTGAACGTATTTGCATTTTTTCTAGAATTATATATATTTCATGCCAAAATCTACAAATTCTGACTATAGAAGTAGTTGCGATCATATTCCAAAAAGATAGAAAAGACAACTATGAGTTGGAACAATAAATTGAGTTAAATTTGTGTACCTACACTGATTACCCTCCAGGATGCAGGGCGTGGACTTAGGAAAAGAATGAGCACGACATATAAAAGGGTCCCTGAAGAAGGAAGGTACAAAAGGATTGAGCAAGTTTCCGCAAGAAGGTGTATAATAATCATCTCAAAACGGTGGCCATATTTTTATTATATTTTTAACGAAGACAAGTAAAGAATAATTGAAAAGGAAGAAAAGTTCAAAGGACAAACAAAAATCCATTTTTGAGTCTGACCCCATGTGAAAGAATTTAATAAAAGATTTTAAAATTTCTTAAAATATTTGAAATGACTTTCAAAGAATTTATATAAAAATAAAAGAACCATATCACTAAAAAGTTGGTGTTTTTGAAAGGTAAGAAAATACTAAATGTTTCGCCATATAAAATATCCTTTAAAAGCAGATTCTTGAAAAACTAGAAAATTTTGGAAAGACCATTATTTTTTTGAAATAAATGGAAAATAGGGAATATGTTTAGCTTGATGATTTTTTTCTATTTCTGTAAATTTAAAAGTTTTAAAATTCTTTGTAAGGGGGTGGATAAATGGAACAGGTACTTGATTTAAATGGGGTTAGGAGAATGGAAGGATAAAGATGCCCGATTGTGAAAATAGGAAGAATATTCAAGTGTAAGGAAAATACAGAGGAAAATAACTGAAATAGATTTATACATAAAAAGTAAACAGTTTCACGTTAACTGAGTAAAGCCTAAAGGTTAAAGCAGTAGACACAATCACTGCAATGATCCAATGAAGAAAATGATCAAATAAAACAGAAAAAAGAGCTATATAAGAAGAATCTTTAAATAAGAGCAATTTAGTTAGAAGAATTTTTAAATAGTAGCAAAAATAGAAAATTTAAATAGAAACAACGTTGGGAATTTATACTAAAATAATGTTAGTAATCAAATAAGAAACAATGCAAGAAATTAAAGGCAAAACAAAGGAAAAATGGATGGTATTCATAAATATGTGCAATAACTGCACATATCTTTTAAAGGTCCCCATCATATGCTATTAGAGTCTCCACTAAGATTGAAAGTGGAAATGGCGTGTGTAATAGAAAAACCGTAGAATGAAAGTTTTCCTTTTCTACTCCAGTTTTTATTTTATATAGTTATAAAAGATGTTGTAGAAATACTTTAACGGTGCATTTCTGAAAAATAATTTGGTAAAACAATTGAGTTTTTGAATGCAATTAAAACTTGACCCTTACTTTTTTAAAAGAAGGAAATATTGCGTTGTTTAAAGGAAAGTATATTTTTAAATTAGATTGCTAACATTGGCTTTTGAACTCAATAAATAAATTTACTTCATAAGTCCAAAATTATAGTTTTAAAAATTATGGCACATGCAGTTATATTTTGTTAAAATGAAGAGTTTTTCCTGGCTCCTTTTGGAAACTAAGCAATTATTGAATTTAATAAAAAGTTCTAAGCTTATATTTTCAAAGATAAAAAATTGAGTTAAGTACTTTATGACTATGAAGTTTAATAATTTTATAAAAAGTGGTAAAAACCAGACCAACTTCGATATGGAGCAGATGCGGATGACGGCCTAGGTAAGATGGGATAAAAATTAGGCTATGAACAAATAGCTACGAATGCTCATAAAGTAGCAACAAGGAGTCCTCGTTGAATAAAAAGGAACATTGGCATGAACCTGGGAATTTTTTATTAGATATGTGTGAAAGCCGTAAGAAGAACCCACAAAGGAATGAGGAATGGTATAAAAGCACACTTTTGTGAAGTATACTTGCATGAAGGACAAAAGATTAAAAACATAAATACAAAAATTTGAGAATACTATTAAGGAATCTTGATTACAAGAAGATAGTAATATAATTAGGAGAAGATGGTAGTGAGATGGCAGAACACAAACAAAGGACATTGGTTAACTCAGGATTAAAGAAGGCAAGATAGGTGGTAGGAAAATTATTCCACCAAACCGATTTTCTGATGAGTTATTTTGAATGTGCATAGTTTATATTTATTACCCACTACTGTGTGGAAATGCACAGTTTATCCTATAATTGGGTATAATTATTGGAGTTATGGATGAACCTTATTTATCATAAACCAAAAAGGTAAGTTAAGACATGTGGGATATAGTAGAGTGACATACTAAAAATATCCATTTTATTCAAGTAGGGGTGATAGGGCCACAACATCATTAATACCAATTGATATTGAAGTGCAGTTTCCGGCAATTGGTTCTTTTAAGTTAGCTGAGGTTGCAATCGTTAGTTGTCTATATTCGAGTATTGGAAATGCATATGATATGATATGAGATATGTTTTAATTATGTTACTGTTGATTTTCTAAATGGATTTTGACTGCTATATATTGGAAATAGTATAAATAAGAAAATCTCATAAGGACACTTAACTAACGTTGGACGTAAAGTAGGGCTAGAAATGTATAAAATAAATTAGGAAATTAGGTAAATTAGCAACTAAAAATAAAGAATGCTTGAATCCTAAAAACTTTAGAATTTTGGAAAAAATAAATTTTAGCAAGCGAAAGATAGGGAAAGGTCATTACAAAACTCATGGGTCACTATCCCTGTGCCTTAAAAGCTAAAATTTATTAATGCACTTGTGTGTTGTTAGTTGTTTTGAAATAAAAGAAAAGTTTTTCAAAATTTTAATATTAACTATGTAATATATTAGGGTCAACCATATGCGTTACCTCATTGATCGAATTCCGATTACGTTAAGATGTGGCTTGTTTTGTTTTAAGAGTGTAAAGGCAAATGCTTTTAAAAACTGGAAAGAAAAGTATTTTAAAATTTTCAAACTATTTTACATATTTAATTTAAAAGGGAAAAGGATTTGAACTGAAAATGAGAAAATTTATGATTTTCAAATGCCACATGCTCAGCGTAGGGAGGGTCGATTTGTTAATGAATATGAATTTTACTGTTCAGTAAGTGTGACATTATACAAAACACAGATAATAACAAGGAAAAAAAGCTATTTTAGCTTTGGAATTTCTATTTCCATACCTTATTGATAGCAACAAAACTTGTTTTAAAAAATAATTCAGTTTTAAAATTTAAAAATAAACCTCCTTATGCAAATTGTACTTGGAAAATATTTTGAGGCAAAAGAGAAAGTTCCAAGGTACAAAAGAATTGGTATACGAAAGAAGGATGAAAATATAAAATGCTCCATCTAAATTCCTTTTCCGGCATAAGAGTGTAGGTTTAGGAAAAATGGATTTTTAAAATTCTAGATGTAAGAAATTGTGTTAGTTATTGGATGGTAGGAATTGGATGCAAAATTGGTTGAACTATACACCTATTCATAGGAGTGTGGAATTTGTTGTGTATAAACAAAGATTTTGGTTCTTGAAAACTTGCATACATATAGAACTGCCAGTATATATAGGTTATTTGTACTATATAGGTTATTTTCAAAATTGTTCTAAAGAATGCATTCATATAGGAGGCGCTGATTTAGTCTTATTTAGCATACATATCATATGTGTTATGATACACTGCACTTGTACACGATTGGCTGCAAAATTAATTGTATACTAATTGGTTGGATAGATTAGAATAGTTGTGCGCTATGTTATATGATTCAATCCTTAAGAAATTTCGAAGGGAAAATTCTTTTAATGGGGGAAGAATGTAACAACCCGTAAATTAAACAACAATTAATTAAAAGAATTAATAAATAATTTATAAGACTTAAAATGGAATTTGAGAAAATGTCAGAATTTGGCAATGAAACTTGCCCCATTGTGTTCATGGCCGTTTTCTGATTAACTTTCATATATAAAGTTTTGCGATCGAAGTTCAAACGAAAAAGTTATCAACTTTTAGAGTTTTCAGATCGAAAATAATTAAAAAGGAGTTAAAAATAGTTTAATTAAAGAAATAAATAGTAATCAACATAACAGTAAATAAACATTAACAATGCATTAAAAATAATGCCTTTAATAATTAGCGCCTCGGGACTCCACCGGTCGATAGTAGAGGAATAACCGGTCGACTACTAGCGGTCGATCGATATATTTCACCGGTCGACTGGTCAATGCTAAAGCCGACGCAATGAACCTCGGTCTAACGATCCAGATTTAATAAATAATAATCTAACATACAAAATTGATTCAAGCCCATATAAATGCAGGCCTAGCCCCTCACATTTCTTCTCATATTTTCGTAACAAAGCAGCAAAGCTTTGTCATTCTTCCTTCTACACTATTTCTAGACATTATAAAAATATTATATATATATATATATATATATATATATATTAGAGGAGTGAATCAATTTTGCAAAAAATGTAAACTCTATAATTATAAATCTAGGTTTCACTTAACTCAAATCTCCTTTCAGATATGTAATTCTAATGGATACATGCACACTTTTAAATACATATTTTTGATTAAAAAGAAAAAGGAGTCAAGTAAGAGGAATAACCGGTCGACTACTAGCGGTCGATCGATATATTTCACCGGTCGACTGGTCAATGCTAAAGCCGACGCAATGAACCTCGGTCTAACGATCCAGATTTAATAAATAATAATCTAACATACAAAATTGATTCAAGCCCATATAAATGCAGGCCTAGCCCCTCACATTTCTTCTCATATTTTCGTAACAAAGCAGCAAAGCTTTGTCATTCTTCCTTCTACACTATTTCTAGACATTATAAAATATTATATATACATATATATATATATATATACATATATATATATATACATATATATATATATACATATATATATATATACATATATATATATTAGAGGAGTGAATCAATTTTGCAAAAAATGTAAACTCTATAATTATAAATCTAGGTTTCACTTAACTCAAATCTCCTTTCAGATATGTAATTCTAATGGATACATGCACACTTTTAAATACATATTTTTGATTAAAAAGAAAAAGGAGTCAAGTAAGAGGAATGGATTTGGATCCGGAGATTTGAAAGGCATAAGATAAGTGGAAAATGATGTAATTTACATAATATTACATTTATATTGTTGAAATTATATTTTATTATTATGTCTACGTGGAAACCATCGAATTGTAGGCTTAAACAAACAAATCTAACTTAAAATCATTGTCGACATATTCAGTAGATAATTTAACTTTGAGGAAATGGTATATATGCTATAGAATTGTAATTTTGGGAGAATAATCCCTAAACATTTGTGAAATATGATATTTATAGAAATGTGTAGTTATTTCCTGATGTTTGTTATTTGGGTTGTAACTGTTAATCGTTTATTTGGAATATTTTAATTTGATTTGGGATTTTAATTTTTCTATATTTTCTTTATTTAATTCATTGGGATTGCAAAATGTACAATTTGATTGTATTGATTGCCATGTGAATTTCCATAAATCGTCCAATCTCAATATAAAAAGTGTATTGTCTGGAATATAAGGAATATTCATATGCTTAAATAAAAGTGATGTGCAAAGTATGGATTTCTCCGTAGTTTGCACTCTCTATTTCAATAAAAATAAAGAGAGATAATTCCTTGTAATTGCAAATGCAGCACAGTCCCAACTTTGTGGCAGTTTATGGAAAGTTGCAAAATGTAACATTTTCCTCTTGAGAAAGATATGGTTCCAACGCATTAAAGTGTGGAAATAAATATTTTTGTAAAATTCCTAAATGTAGAAACTGAAAAGTCATAAATAGAAATATAAATAATCGTGTTTACCAATATATGTGTCTAAAGTAAAGTATAAGTTTAAAAAATAAATAAATAAACGTCTGTTACAACATTAATACGTATGGTAACATGCAATTAATTGTACGTTATCATATTAATTACAAATAAAACGCTAAAGTACAAATAATGTATTAAATTAAGGAGTAATGGTTACATAAATCAAATTAATGCGGGCAATAATTGGAGGTTAAAGAAGTAGCAAACAATATTTAATAATATTAATGGGGTAAGAAGTTAAAGATAATAAGCGAATGAAATAAAAGGAAAGATCATAGAAAGTAAATAAACACACTACAAGAAAATAAGCCTTTGGTAGCGTACAAAAAACCGTAACATAAAATATGGAGCATTTTAGAGAACGCCGTTATACGACATGTAACTAAAAATCCAGAACTTTATGTCGCATTTTCCATACACGGTATCGAAAAGCAACATATTGCATCATTCTGCAAACACAACCAATTTTTTTGTCGTAATGCAGTATAAACACCACTAAAAAGTTTCGTTGATGCCACTACAAAATATTATAGTAGAGTCTTTTGTTTGCCACCATGTATATTTTGATACCATTTATTAAACGCTGCTAAAAATTATTGATTTTTATGCAGATTTCTCATGTTGTGATAGCTCGTTCAGTTTCGACTTTATTTTGTTCACAACACACACATATACACACAGACACACATATATATAGTAAGAATTAGCATATTTCGATATGCAATCAACAATCAATCATATAATTATCACATTCAAACAAATGAAAAACACATTAATCACATAATGAAATATGATATACAAGCATAAAGATACATGAGCAAATTCAATATACATAAACTAAGGCACGATACTTTACATTTTATACCATGGGTTGAAATGAGCTAAATTAAAAAACAAATAATAAAATTAGTGGCTTCAAAACAACCTTAAAATGCAACCCTACCCTACCACTAACGGCGATACAACATAGTAGCAGTTAATTACGTAAGCATCATCGGAAGGAGAGACATGACAATCAATTTTCCATTTTCTTCAATGCTCAAGTTCACCTCAACCTATAACGCCAATATTCAGTCTTTTCCACCTACAAAATGAAAATGATTAAAGAGACTCAAATTAAATATATCAATTTCATTCCTGAATTAACTTATAAATAATTGTACGAAATGATAATTATTTTTGTAAAAGATCTCCTAAATTATTGTATGAATTAACTTAAAAATAATTTCATTGATGCAAGATTAAATAAAACAACTGTTCAATCATCATTATTTCACATTATCAACTAATAATTGTACGAAATGAATAGCTTCCATGTATGTGGAAAAGACAACTAACTCTTTGTGATCTTAGACTATTACTTGTTTAGTTTGCTTGCATGAAATGTCCAATTGTCACTGAAAGCAATGCTTGGAAAGGTCTCAAGTTTCATTACAACCGGCTGTTATTTTTACACAAGCAAACATGCATATTATATTAGTGTAAGCAGATTCATATAGTCATAGAATTTTATATGTTGACTGAAATTAGACTAGGGCACAAGTAACAAGCTAGAAACTGGCTATCCTCCACCTACCTTCAGTGACCCAATCAGACTGAAACATTTTTCCAACTTCTATCTTGACTTTTCTTCTTAATTATCCGTTGTGAATAATAATTAAATACTGTTTTAGCTGTATATGCGTTAACGTAAGACATATCATAGTACCCTCGATCTACATATTTGAATCTGCCGAGTTTGTTTCTACAAATAACTAGTATAATGGTGGAGAACCGACCGTTGGATTATGTAATATATATATAATTTTCTAATTAATTTCAGTTAAACATACAATATAATGATAATATATTGTAGAGAATAAGAATTTTAAATTTAAAACTTATTAGAAAGATGTGTATTTTGAAATTCTAATTTGAGTTTCAAACTAGAAAATTTGAAATTTGAATTCAAAAGTTTGAATATTTTATAAATTCATAAAGTGAAAAAAAATTGTGTTACTAACTTTATTTTTCTTGAGGCTACAAAGAAGAAGCATATCATCCTTAAATTGGAAGGTAGAAACTTAATTTTATTAACCCATACCATATATGCCAAAAATGGAAGAAAGTGAACTAACTGGAGTATTACTAGTTTACAATTTGTTTACTTTTTACTAAACAAACCAGGATATATGAAAAAATATAACACGGTTGTGCTAGAAAATACATAGGCCGGCACATAACAGCTAGCTGATAATAATGTTCGTAGCACCAAGGCAATTTCTTCCCACACGTCGCAACAATATTTTATTATGTTACAACCGAGATAGCATAGTAGCTGGGAATACTTCTTGAAAAGTGGTCCAATGGCCTCGGTTTAAAAGAAATATACCACTACTCCACATAATCCTAAATGTCGCAGATTGCTAGACATCCATTAGCTTTCAGCAATCCAATCTCACTTTAAATGACAGCTTCCACACTCCATATTCAAGAGCCATTTAAAGATGTAATTCTCCAAATAATTCTAAGTTGGAATCATTTGCTTAGAACATAATGGATTTCGAATCTAAAGCAATGGCTAGCATCAAGAATGATTCATAGTTACCTTTTGGGTTAATCGATGAAAAACCGAAAATACTCTTGAGAGAATAATCTCATAAATAAATATAACTATTGTTATTTAGTGAAGTGTGTCCAATTTGCTGTTGGTTGGAAATATTGTTATTTTGTGGCCAAATGGTACTTAAAGCTTGCACTTTTCATTTTCAATTGTTATTTGGCATGGTTGAGAAATATGTAATAATAAAAGACAGAAATTGTTGAGGGCAAAAATCTCAAAGTCAACCAATATAATGTTATTTCCATCTTCAACATGATAAATTATGCTTCACAGAGATCACCTTATCGGTAGTGAAAAATCAGAGAGAGCAAATGCATATAAAATTATATAAAACTATGGCGAAGATCATTTTGAAATCAAAGAGATCACTCTCTAGATCGAGAAAAATAAAAGTGTATTTTGAAATAATGAAACTTGAATACCATACTACCCCTTAAAGAGCAAATACATAAATTTGCATTATGACTTAAACTGCATTATAACTTAAACTGTCGGTAAGCTAGCTATGGTTATTCACCTTAACAACCTGACTAACATATGTACTCACTCTGTCTTTCATCTTCGAAATTAGCAAAATTGAACGAAATTTTACATTCTCCTATAAGATATGAGTCATATCCATTTGGAAAAATGTTAATTAAGCCACGAATTAGATTAGGAACTTAGATTTGTTAAACACTATATAGTTGTCATAACCAATTATGTACATATAAATAATGGAATAATATAATTTGAAAGGTCATTTCACATAAAGTACAATAGCACATGTACACAATTCCTCCGCAGAGGCAAGATTTTTCTGTTTTCAAAATTTTAACTTATGAATAAACACGCATATGCAAAGTATATTGCACCTTATATTCTATTTCTTGTAATGAACGAAAATAATTAGCATCATTAGAGTATGACTTTATCAGTTTTGTTACCTCATTTCAAGTATGATGAACTTATAATATGATACTACCATAAAGGCTTGAACACTACAGTTCATGTCCTGGACTGTTTATGCATAGGTAAATTATAAAAGTTGTAATTGTAATGGTTGAAGTACCGATAATTTAGCCATATTCATTAAGCTTAGCAACTTGAATGATTTACATGTTCACTATGTCTTTCACCTATAGAATTAACAAAGATCAAATTTTCATGGTCCGTTATATTCTTCTGGAAAAGGGAAATTATGTTACATATTAAGATAATGCAGAAGATAAACATACTGCAAGTATAATACGATAAATGTCAACACATTTGAATGAATACGTGTTCAGAAACTATAACTAAAGAAAAATAAAAATCCAGACATAATTACAGATCTAAACATAAAATTTAATGACTCCGAACAATTTCAATTTACCACTTGCAATGATATAAGTACAGAACACAAAAAATTGGATTTTATGAGAAAAAAGATCTTAGGGTTTACCTAAAATCGAATTTGTCAGCATGGATTTTGCAAAATTCGAAACCTCGACTTCTAGTGATGTGAGATTGGTGGGGACGCTAGCCGATGGGAGAAAAATTACTGTGATCGATGGTGGCGTGAAGGGAGGTTTCGAGATCCATGGTGGAAGGGAGTTAGAATGTGGGGGCGGCGCTAATTTGGGAATTCAAGAGCTGGGTTTTAAGGTGTAAGATTGAGGGAGATTGAAGAGAAGGAAAGATGAAATTCACAGGGAGAGGAGTAGGGAGATTTTGAGGATAGATAATTTGTAAATGGGAAACACAGGAGAAGAAGAGGAGATGCGGCACGTAGCCGTCTTTTTTGGGCTTAGAGAAATTGATTTTGGGCAAAGGCAAACCTACCCAACGGTCATTTTGACTAGACTAGTATAACCGCACAACGGTGGATAAACCGACCGTTGTGGTATTTTATATCAAAGAAAAATGTTTTTATTTAATTTTTTCTTTATTAGTAATCTGATACAAAATTAACCGCTTTTTTTTTAAAATAAAAATAATTGAAACTGTGTAAATTCTATTATATCAATATACATCATCATATTTTTCAATACCTAATTAAAAAAGACTACTAATGCAAAAATTGATTTAATAAATAAATCTCATATTATTGAACTACAATGTTTAAATAAATTACCTAAAAATAACATTATTATATGAAAAACTAACACTGCTGAAGAAAAAACAAGAAATAAACTAAAATTACTGAAACAAAAAAAAAACCTAAACTTTGGATTCTGCCATTGTTGATATTTCTTCTAACAAGAAACTTGATTCCGCCACATAATCAATAACTGATTGAAACGTAACATTGATTTTTTGTTTTTTTTCATTCATGTACTCTATTTGGGTAACACCAACTATGAAAAGACGAGAGATCCATAACAACTCCTTTAGTTTTTGTTCGTATATATCTTCACCTTCATCATTCTTAATCTTATAAAGGTCATCAGCACTGCAACCTATAATTTCCTCTGCTGGTTCATTAAAAGCAGTAATCCAAGCTTCAACGGTTGGATCATTAATTTTCATTACCATAATATATCTGCATTAAATGAACATACTATTACATATATTACTGATTACTATAAATAATTAACTAAACTTGGGTGCCATGGGTCATATATGAAAAGTTCAACTTCAGCTACAGCCTCTTCATTTGTAAAATATTGGTAAAGTCCATCTAATGATAATATTAAGAATTTATCTTCTGCTCCTATTTTATGATGATACAAAGATGGATTGCAAGTGATATATCAGAGATACCATGTAGAAAGAGAATCTCAGCTCCTATTTCATTATTATTAGGCTCATTCATGTGGTATTGCAAATATAGTAGGGAATTTTTATCTTGCAGGCACAAAATATCTACACCGTGGGTTTCCGCAATATCAGTTTGTCCAATGCCAAGATTTGATAATGCTTCTTCAATAAATAATGCAGGTTTGAATGGCAAAGAACCAGTATTATCTAATACATCAGGCCATGCTCTTTTAATTGCACCTTCTTTGTTTTCATGAAAATGTTTAATCCATGATGAAAAATCTGGATAGCGAGGTGGAGTAGCCTTCAAAAATTGATGTCGAGTACACCAAGTCATAATCTCCAAGTGCTGAAAATGTTAATGATATAAGTCATGCGGTACATATTAGACAACAAAAGGATATTTCAGTACAGTAAATACCGGTTGTAATGAACAGTAGAGTATGAAATAAGTTATTGGACATAGTCTGGATAATCACAGGTTGGAACTTCAGATCACATTTAAAAAAAATGATGGCTTTCAAAATTGATATTACTACGGAAGTATCTATGTCATCATTGTATGACTAGAGGAAATAATATTGGGTTTTTAAAATGAAATTCCATTCAGAGCATTTTTTTAACCCCTCACCGCTGTAAACTTGTAAAGTAACAATAAACCCAATAAGTACAATGCATCAAACCTAAGTAATCAAAAACATAAGTACCACTAATTGGTAAAGTAACATTAATGCATGCAAGCTACAAAGCATAAAACTGAAGTAATCAAAGACAAGATTCAAGGCATGATGTTGAAGTACCACCAGTAGATTTTGCGGAGGATCGTCTTGACTTCTTCTTGCCGGCCTTTACGATAGAGCCAACGGGGCGACTCGGGGAGGAAGAACATGAGTGCGAATTGGAGGATGGCGGGGACTCCCGCTATGCCTAGCATCCATCTCCATGTTCCTGGTGCCTGGTGGAATGTCACTGTTAAATATATTCACCATTGTATTTAGGTATGTCCAGTTATGGTATTGGTATATACATCAAGTACTTATGAGAATAATAGTCAAACTTGCAATTTTACTTATTTGAACTCAGAAGACAAGTTACATTTATTCACGTTTCTGATTCTAGTAGTAAATAATATTAAGAATATTCTAAATAGGGTTTGATGGACATATTTATCCTTTTTTTAAGTATCCCTACTTAGCCTAAAAAAACGTTTTGTTAGTTTTCACCTACCCATTGTAACTGCAACTCAATATAATTACCTCTGATCGTTAATCTTTTCTTTTCCTCTTCATCTATGTTATGTCTATTTGATTATTTTAGCCAATAACATGATACATGTATAAAAGAAAGATGCAAAAATATTGGATTTTGAGGAGTTTTAAGAATCAAAACCTTGGTAAAGGCTAGATTGATGAGATAAGACAAGAACTGTCCACCGGTGATAAGAAAGCCGTTAAGACTAACTAGGGCTCCTCTGATCCTAGCAGGAGAGGCTTCAGATATATAGAGTGGGGCGGTCATGGAAGCCATCCCTACACCAAGGCCTACAAAAACTCGCCCCAGAATCAAAATATTTGGATTGGGAGCAGCCGCCATTACTACTGAACCTGCTAAAAATAAAAAATCTGCTACTAAAATCGACAATCTTCTTCCAAACCGATCGTTTGCCCACCCACCGATTGCTGCTCCTACGATTGCACCTGCTAATGCCATACTCACTATGATTTCCTACAAAAAAAATAAATTAAATTAATAATCTGTAAGTCTGTACGCAGAGAAGGTTCTATTTTATGTTTTGAGTACCAAAGATAAATTTACATATGTAAAACTAACACACAGAGAAATTATAGATTTAAGTAGTTTCTTATATAGCTTGTACCTGCATCCATGTTTTTCTATCAACCTCCGAGAAGTCGTCACGGATGTAAAGCAATGCACCAGAGATGACACCTGCATTAAAATTACAGGGTAAGTGTATATAATCAAGAGAATTTTGAATTATTACTTCTATAGGTTCTGTTACAAATACTCTTGCAACTCTTGTTCTATAGGTATTATCATTTGAAGAGAAAAAATGATTTAAAGGTTGTAATGCTAAAATAAATAAGAATTTTTTTAATGGTATATGTGCATGCATATATGGTATGTTATTTTTTGTAACAATAGTTTATTTTGTTATGTATTTTCGTATATCTTACTGATGCAAAAGTTCGTAATTCTAATCTATTTGCCCATTTCACTTTAATTTATTTTTATTTTTCATACATATTCTTACTATACTAAAATTAGGCTATTCAAGACAATATAAATTTTGATAATTCTGTTCTATGTATTGTATATCCCAAATCTACGGTATGGTTCAAGGCTAATATGATAAACAATCAGAGCAACAAATTGAACAATATCTAGCAGCATTTTTTAATCCACACCAATATCTAGCAGAATTTTTTTATTTTAAAAACCTAATGAGTTGCATAGCGTTTACAGAATATATATACTTACACAAATTGAACAAATCTACTAATGAACTGAACTCTACATTGAAGATCAAACTTTGAATTAAACTTCACAAAAAACTGAAATTAATATATATAAAAACAAATACAATAAAATAAAACAAAAATAATAAATTATCCTGTATCGTAACTGAAAAGCAAACCACCCATCCCAGCAGAGAAATCTAAGCGAAGAACATAAGGATTTTTCCAACACAAAGAAAAACATTCTTTGAAAGCAGAACTATCTACTTCTATTTTACCTCCTTCCATCCTCTGTTTCTTTTCTTTTTTTTCGTTTCTTTTTTTTAAAGAAAAATATTTACTTGTTAACACAGAGTTTAATCGAAGAATGTTAATGTTTTTCTGCACTAAAATATGTTGCAACTTTTGGAAGTGAGAGATGAGAGACAATTGAGTCAAAAACAATGACACAAGATAAGGACAACGGTATAAAAACTTGGCGTCTTTTATTTAGTCATGGTCACAAATAATTTTCTCTTTGATTTTTCCACCTTTGATGCCTGCTTTTAATGCTGCATGTAATTTTTTTTGGTATGAGATCTTAATAGTAAAAGTTTGAGATATAAAACCAGTAATCTCCTTTGTTACAATTAATGCTATAATTAAGCTCACTTCAATTTTTTATTCATAAAGGATATGTTACAACTTCTTTGACATTAGTATGCAGAATGATCCCATACAAAATTGGGAACTGACTGAGGATTTATATGAATTATACATATTATATATAGACAATAACATTCCATTATTTAACAAAACAAACACATCCAATTTATTTAAAATCATAAAGATAAATAGTATTGTCCATAAAAGTAAATTGGAAAAATTCAATTCCAGCAACATAGTTAATTTTTTCAGTTAACTAAAATAATAAAAATCTAGTATAGAGAAACTCCTAGATTAAAAAAAAAAAATCCACTGAGCAGTGAGTATTTTATATACTTAACCATATCCAGAGTATATGCAAACCAGGTTCATAATGGAAACAACAGATTTGAAACCTGAGATGATAAAAAATATTAGGAATCTGTTTTAGAAAATATCAAAGGAACAACAGCACCAATTTAATACTCTGAAATATAAATAAAAAGGGATGTAGTGGACAAATGTTGATCAATTATTCAAGGAGGTTACAGTTACATTCTTTACTTTAAATATAGATAGTCAGTCTGTAATGAAATAAAATACAACATATACTGTGACTAATGATGACTACTAAAAACCATTTTAACAAGAATTATGTGCTCATATCCCTCTATACCGACAAGACACAACTATATTTTACCGATTAGAAGGATCTTCTAGAAGTGTCATTAAAGAATAATAATTAGCTTTTAAATTTTGATCATGGTGTCAAATATACTGAAAGCTAGCCAAATAATTGGTAGCTCCTAAGTTTCATAACACGTATTAAGTTATGGACAACTTGATAATTTCCATATGAGGTACGTATCTGAATAAATTCATTAGATGCTCCAGCTTGATATCAGCATCACTAAAATGTACATCTCTACCAATTTGCCTCACTTTGGTCGTTGTTTTTTGATTTCAAGCATCACTAAAACAGTTTGCCAAAAATACTGTATGAAAATTGAATCACAAACCTGTTACAAATGTAGAATAGTCTTAATTATTCCTTCGTTGGATTAATTAAAAATAAGTTATCCTCTGGCAGTATTTCTAGTTTAATGTACAAATTGGGCTCTAAATGGAACTTTGCTCACAATACTGTAACGACCCGACTTCCTATGCCCAGAAAGTCGCATCATTATGAAGAAAGAAAGGGGTAGAAAATAGAAAAGAAGAGAAGAAAGAAAGAAACAACAACAACGATCTCACAGCGGAACGAATAAATTATATTAATAACATAAACTATTACATAGTTTACAACAATTTACAGAGTTACACAGCATATACATCACTTACTAGACAGTTATAAACATCTGTCTAGACATTACAACTCAATACACTACAGAGATACAGACACAGCGGAACTACTATATATATCTACAACGCTGAAGCCTCCTACTCCATTGCTCCTCCACAATTCGTCAAGCTAAACCTGAATCCCTTGGCTACTCGTAAAAATTTGAGTACCCAAGTGTTTATTAGACAGTTGGCTCTCAGCGGCACACACGACTTTCGCTATGTTACCATAGTGTCACAGTCTACCGATATAAAATCAAACGTAGACAGTTGGCTCTCAGCGGCACACATGACTTTCGCTATGGTCTGCAGTAGATCGCAGTGACATCGAGTTACATTGTCGTCACAGAATAACCCAAATGCCTCTGTGGGCACCAGCCCCTCGACTTTGGGTTTTACATCACATTCCAATTTAAAACTCAACACTAAGTGTTCATTTCAAATCATCATTGGTATTATGTATATTCCTCATATATACATTTTCTTTACACACCAAGTTATACTTTAAATTTTAAACCATTCTTGGTTTAATTCAAAAACAATTTTTTTTTTCCAAACAACTCTTATTTTAAAATAAGATCATATTCAAAAACAACCTGAAAAATATTTATTCCTTTTCTTTTAATATTTTGAAAACAATTTCAAATGTTTTCAAACTTAGGATTCAAAACTTCACAATTTAAATCCAATTTAATTTACAAATTATAAGTCATATTCACCTAAAAGTTTACTTCCCTAAAATATTTCATTTTGCTTAGTCATTAACAACATTCATTATTAAACACAACTACCACATTAATGATCAGAAAGGGAGAATCTTAATTATTTGGGACTCTACTATTTGGCCGTCGATTATTTTACACTCGGATGGTCAATACATGTCATGTGTACTGCATAATGCAGCAGGGCTGAGCCTTGTCTGTGCTGTTATATATGGTTTTAATTCTGCAGAACAAAGAGTTGAATTATGTAACTATATTAAAGAGCAAGCTAAACAAATCAAGCTACCATGGATTTTATTAGGAGTTTTTAACGTCATTCTTTCCTCTCACGATCGAATTAATAATGGTACCTAGAACTCTCTAGTCGAGCTAGATTTCATGAACTGCATCCTCAACTCTAAGCTAACTGAACCCGACTATACAGGAAATATTTTTACTTGGAGAGATGGTCCTAACTTTTCCATTCACAGTAAGATCGATAGAGTGTTTGTCAATAACATTTGGGAAGACAAATTTCCAGAATTTGATGTTCATTTTGGATCTCATGCTTTAAGTAATCACGCTCTTATAATTATCAAATTTTCGGCCATCGCTCCTAGAAATTTTAGAATTCCATTCAGATTTAACAATGCATGGTGTCTTGACCCTAACTACAAAGATATAGTTGATCAGGCTCCAAATAACAATGTGGCAGGTAACCCTCTTCATATTCTCATGAGTGAATTAAAAGTAATCAAATACTCTCTAAAAGTTTGGTAGAAATCTATAGAAAGTAGCCAACAATTGTGTGAAAAATCAACTTCTGAAGCTAATCAGATTTACAATCAGTTAATTCAGAATCCGTAGGACAGTGATTTCATCATGCAGTAGAGTCAAAAAAATGAGCACCTTTCTAAATTATCAAAGAGAATTGCAGTTGAAAATTCCCAGAGAATGAAAATTAATTGGTTATCGCAAGGTGATAGGCCTTCTAAATTCTCTCACAATAAAATGGCCATCCTTAACAAGTCTAAAAGATGCAAATATTTTTTCAACGAAAATGGAATTATAAAATCAGCATAAGAACATCTAGATAAAGAAGCCACCTCATTTTTCTCAGGTTTGTTCAATTCTGCTAACGTCAATTATAAATTTTCAGACATAGTTTGGAAGAAAATTCTTATAGAGAATACTAAAAATTAAACAAAATATTTTAAATGCAATAAAGCTAAATTAGAGAAATGGGTTAAACTAAATAAGCAGCACAACTTCAGTATGCAAAAATCTACCTCGTCGAGGCCAGAAAGCGTAACCTTCTCCTTCTTAAAAACCCTAGTATCAAAATCAAGCTCGGTCGCTGTACCAAGCAAATTTCAATCGCCTTTCCGTTTTTACCTCCCTTAATCCGATAATTGCCAACAATCCCTTAAACGATGCGTCGCCGTACCTGGAAGGAACTAACTATCTACAAGACCACGAATGTCGCACGTAGAGCCATTAAATTTTTTACTTCCCTTAATCGATTAGAATGGGTATTTATTGATTTTTGGATTCCGTTTTTTTCTACGGTTATTTGAGCGAGTACGTGGTAGAGAGGATTGATTGATTTTTGAATTCCTTTTTTTTCTACAGTAATTGTTGAGCGAGTACGTGGTAGAGAGGAATGACCGGAAAGAAAATTGGGGGAGAAGCAAACGAGAAAAAAATAACAAAACAGGGGCAATGTTTTTTTGGCTTCAGAAAAATTGATTTTGCCTAGTAGAAGTAGGCAAACCTCCCTACGGTCAGTTTGACTAGATAGTTCAAAACAGTGTGTAATCTTTTGAAGAGATGTGTTATACATTCTACATCGTTCATATCGTTGACTAATAAATTCATTTTCTTACTAAGGATATATACTTCAATTCTTGTTGTGACAATTCAATATTTTCCTCCTATAAACTATCTCTTTGTGACCACATATAGATGCTCAGTTGGTGAGCATTATAATAGTGCCATGTCCTAACAAGTAGCGGACATGGCCTCTTATCTTACTTTCTGCACATAGATCATGCCTCCATCACCATCATGCCTCCATCACCATCATTTCCTTCTTAGGTAATATTATATTATAACAGCCTCGTTAATTCCGTATTAATTCCGCGTTAAACCCTTATTTAATATTGGCTTGCACACCTTATCTGCTCCTAAACTTCCCCAATAAACAACTTTACAGGTACAAATCATAAGTCCTAACAATCAAATTAACTTGGAATCAAAATTAAAAAAATTTGGTACATAAAGCCAGAGGCATCCTATCATAACTTCTCCACGGTAAACAAAACCTGAGGCCGTCGGTCATAAATTCTCCGGGATTCAATGGACTATCCAAATAGTCCATTAAAAAAAGACCGCATAAAAATCCAAGACACATGCAAGTTCCTATAAGCATTCTAATATATAAAAAAACATTTATTAATAACTTTAATAGTAAATTATTCTTATAAGCATTTAAAGTGTGGTAATTTTATCTATATAGAAATATTTCAGTTAATACCCACTATAATAATGTAGCTGTTGAATTTTGGCGACACAATATGGAGAGAATTGAAGGAGTTGGAAGTAGCTTGGTGACGGAGAAAACGGTTCGTAAATCGGAGCTCGGAGGAGGAAGTTATGGTGAAGAAGGTGAAGTGGTGTTGAGAGACTCAGCACAGACGTTTAAGAGAATGGTCAGACGTCTGAGGCTTCAGCAAATCTGTTCCAGAGACTCAGCACTGACGTCTGAAGTTTTGGTCAGACGTCTGAGTCTATTGTAGAATTTTCCAAAGAGAAAGAAAAGTCGTTTGTCGTTTTGGACAAACGTCTGATGTCTCAGGGAAAATTTTCCCGAGACCTTGGACAGACGTCTATCCCATTGTGACAGACATCTGTGGCGACTTCCACCTGTTTTCAGGCCTAGGTTTTGTATTAAGATTTGTGATATATAAAGGAGCAATTCCGGAACATTGCCTAGGTTTTCTATTCTCCTATATAAGCTATTTCCTACATCCAGATTTGTATGAAACAGAAAGTGACAGCAAGGGTTTTAGCCTCCACTAATCAGGGTTAATCAAAACCTAATTTTCTTCAATTCTCTTCTCCACGAATCAATTTCTAACAGAATTTTGATCATTGTAATCAATTTCTTGTACACTTCTCATCGATATTAATAAAAGCTCTCTCTTAAAGTGGATGTACACTAACACAACGTTAGTGGAACCACTATAAATCACTGTGTGATTTATTTTTCATTATAGCTTTGATTTCTATATTGCTTGTTTGGTATTGTGATCGGATTTGGATTGGTTGAGATTTAGATTGAGTTATTGATTGGTTGTTTTTACACTTCTTACCATGATCTCGTTTTCCGCTATGCTTTTGGAATTTTGATTTGAGTGGTCTCGAGTTAGAATTCCATCACAATATTTGGTATCAGAGCATTGGTGTTGGTAGGTGGTTGTAAAAATGCCGGAATCAGATAATACCTCAAGTAGTTCCTCAATGGGTAATCCAAGTGGTGTAGCTCCTTATGTACGTGGTTCGTATATGCGGCTTCAGGATCATAATTGGTTATAGACAAGTGGAATGGCAATAATGATTTTGAAAAATGGCAATGGAAGATGAAAGCGGTGCTAAGGAGGAATCGGGTGCATCGGGTGCATCGGGTAGTGTTTGACACACATTTGTTGCCAGCAGACATCTCAGATGTTGAGAGAGAGAAAATGGAAGAGTGAGCATTCACTACACTTCAACTTGCTATGAGAGAGAATGTTATCTCTGAAATTAGTGGTGAGACTACCGCTAAGGGTATTGGGACAAGTTGGAGGAGTTGTATATGAAGAAGTCACTGACTAATCGTTTAATCTTATTGCGAACGTTCTTCACTTATAAGATAAAGGAAGGTACTTCGCTAAAGATGCACTTGAATACTTTTGATGATTTTCTAATGAAGATGAAGGCAGTATAGTTGAAGATTGAGGAAGAGCAAAAGGCAATGATATTGTTGTGTTCGTTGCTGGACTGCTATACAGGTTTCTCAAATAGTTTGATCTATAGTCGGGATACATTGAATCTTGATGATGTCAAACAGGTTATCTTAGCGAGAAGTTGCGAGATCAAATGAAGGAGTTAGGTGATGGAAGTAGTAGTGCTAGTAGTGTTCATGGTTTATTTGTGGAGAAGGAGAGGTATATGAAGAAGGAGAACCGGGAGTGTTCTAAAATCAAGAAACCCCAGTTGGAGAGGAAAGTCAAAGGAAAGAAAAGGCAAGTGCTATATTTGTAAGAAGCCCGGTCATTGGAAGAATGGGTGTCCGGACAAGGAGAAGGCTAAGAAGGAAGTATCATTTTCATCAGTAGCGGTGGAGAGTGGAGTTGGTGAGGGAGACGTAGACGTGTTATCGGCGGTAGCATCAGATGTTCCGGGTAGCGAATGGGTGCTCGATTCGAGGGCGTCTTAACATATGATGCCAAATAGGAATTGTTTTTCATCTTATGTTGACAGAGAAGGAAATTCAATTGTTATGGGAAATGGTGCCATTTGTAAGTCGAAAGGCATTGGTTTCGTGCAAATTCGAATGTTTGACGGAGTGGTTCGTACTCTCACTAATTTGCGCTATGTTCCGGGACTTCGAAAGTCTCTTATCTCTTTGAGGCAGCTGGATTCTTAAGGTTGTAAGATCACTATTGATATTGATAGCTTGCGGGTTTTGAAGGGTGCGCTTGTGGTGATGAAGGGTGCTAGAACTCATGGTATTTATTTGCTTCAAGGAGTGACCATAGAAGGTGAAACTTGTGTAGGAGTTGATAGTTCTCATGGCTTGGATGCGACTAGGTTGTGGCATTTGAGGTTAGGTCATGTCTCGGAGAAGAGTTTGGATATTCTTCGGAAGGGAGATGATCGGTGGAGAGAGTTTCAACAAATTAGAGTTTTGCGAAAAATGTGTCATGGGGAAGCAAACTAAAGTCTCATTTTGTGAGGGAAAACATGATTCGAGAAGGTTTCTTGAGTATGTTCACACGGATGTTTGGGGACCGGCACCGGCAGCTTCTTTGGGTGGAGTCGCTGTTATATTTCTTTCATAGATGACTTTTCTCGAAAAGTATGGGTGTATGTAATGAAGGCCAAGTAGGAGGCATTTGCAAAGTTCAAAGCTTGGAAAGCACTTGTTGAGAATGAGAGTGGCAAGTCTTTGAAAGTTCTATGGTCTAATAATGGCGGAGAGTATGTTTTCGGAGAATTCTTGGAGTTTTGCAAGCATCATGGTATTCGGAGGCATTTTACTACACCGAGAGATCCGCGGTCGAATGGTGTTGTGGGAGGATGAACCGTATTCTACTAGAGAAAGCTCGATGCTTGAGATTGACATCGGGTTTGGCTAAGGGATTTTGGGTTGAAACTTTGTCAACCGCAGTGCATATATTATTAATCAAATTCCGTGCACAGCTATTAGTAACAAAATTCAAGAGGAAGTGTAGAAGGGAAAGGACATTGACTTAAGATATCTTCGTGTGCTTGGTAGTCCGGTTTATGTGCATGATCCAGGAAATGATAAGCTTGAACCTAGAGCTTTCAAGGGGATTTTGCTTGGTTATACGGATGGAGTAAAAGGCTATCAGATTTGGAATCTGGAAATGAAGAAGGTAGTGAATCCTTGTCATGTTACTTTTGATGAGTCAGCGTTGTTCAAGGATAATAAAAGCTTATCGTATGTTCCAAACTTGGTTCATGGTGAATTAAAGGAGAAGGAAGTTATTCCCACATTTTGTCCAAGGAGTAAAGAGGGTAGAGTAGTTGGAGATGCTTGCGAGGAGGTAGCGGTTGATGTAACATCACATAGTCTATAGGGTGCCTCTAATAGTGTTGGTGATGTGCATGATTCTAGGGAAGATTCAGTTCAAGGTGGAGCCGAAGGGAGTTTGGGTGATGGTATTGCTAGTCGGGTTGGTCGTTGTACTATAAGGCCATCCGAAAGATACGGTGATTGGAACTATCTTAGCTTTTGTGATAATTTGGACTATGCTCTTCATATAGTCCAGGATGAGCCAATGGACCTTGATGACGTCATGGAGTCGAGTGATAGCTCGAAATGGATTTGTGCAATGAAGGAAGAGATGCAATCATTGTTGAAGAATCAAATCTGGGATTTGGTTCAACTTCCTAAAGGAAACCGTGTTATTGGGTGCAAATGGATATATAAGGTGAAGGACGATGGAAGATACAAAGCTAGACTAGTGGCTAAGGGGTTTGCACAAAGGAAGGGAAAGGAGTATGATGAGATATTCGCACCGGTTGTGCACCATACCTCTATCCGGATATTACTTGCTATAGTTGCTATTCACGACTTGGAGTTGGAGCAACTTGATGTGAAAACCGCCTTTTTGCATGGTGACTTGGATGAAGACATCTACATGGAGCAACCGGAAGGTTTTGTTGTGGATGGTAAGTCAAATTTGGTTTGCAAGTTAAAGAAATCACTATATGGTTTAAAGCAATCACCTAGACAATGATACAAGAGATTTGATCATTTTATGCTTGAAAATGGTTTTGATAGAATCGTCAAAGATGCTTATGTATATTTCAAGAAGTTGAAAAATGATTGTTGGGTGTATTTACTCTTGTATGTGAACGACATGCTCATTGTTTCTAAGGATAAGAATGAAATCAACAAGTTAAAACTGAGTTTGAAATCAGAGTCCGAAATGATCTTGGAGAAGCAAGAAGGATATTGGGCATGGAAATAGAAAGAGATCGAAAGCATTTTGAGTTGAAACTAACTCAAAAGGAGTACATAGAGAAAGTGCTTTGCCGGTTTAGCATGGAGAATGCAAAGGCGTCAAATACACCTTTACCTTTGCATATGAAGCTTTCGAGTAAGGGATCACCTATCTTGGAGAAAGACAAGGCTTATATGGCAAAGGTGTCATATGCTAATGCAGTTGGAAGTCTAATGTATTCTATGGTGTGTACAATGCCCGATATTGCAAATGCCGTCGGGATGGTTAGTCGGTTTATGGCTAATTCGGGGAAATCGCATTGGGAAGATGTGAAGCTTATATTAAGATACCTTAGAGGCACATCATCTCATGGTCTTGTTTTTGGTGGTAGTGATAGAATGTATTGCAAGTTGGTTGGTTATTATGATTCGGACTACGTCGTTGATAGGGATCGAAGAAAATCAACTTCTGAATATGTCTTCACACTTGGGGGTACTGCCATAAGTTGAAGATCGAGATTGCAGACCGTAGTTTCTTTATCCACTACGGAGGCGTAGTTGATAGCCGCAGTGGAGGTGGCAAAGGAGGCACTTTATTTGAAGCGATTGTTGTGTGACTTGGGATTCGAGCATGATAGCATAGATGTTCGATGTGATAGCTAGAGTGTTATTCACTTGGCGGAGAATTTGGCGTTTAGCTCACGGACCAAGCATATTGAAGTGAGATGGTCATTTCTAGTAGCCATGGATGAGGATAAGCAAGTATATCTTCGGAAGTGCACACAAATGATAACGCGGTGGATATTTTCACTAAGGCATTTCCAGTTGGAAAGTTCAAGCATTGCTCGAACTTGATTTGCTTGGAGAAGTTCTAGGTGTCAAGGAGTGGCATGGTTGAGGGAGGAGTTTGGTTGGAGATGAGAAAGAGTATAGGTGAGAGATTGTGGTTCTATCTTCTTGGTGGGTGCTAGTTTACACTCCTTAGCACTTTAGTCTTTGGTGAGACGGTTTAGGATTTGGATGTTTTCAACACTTTGTTAGTGAGTGGGGGCTTTGCTTGAGCTCGTTAATGGAGTGCAATGGGCCATGGCTTTGCCGGAGCTCATTGGGAAAGCATTCACGTTTGGTTGAAGGTAGAAGTGACACGTTTGGTTGAAGGTAGAAGTGATGATAGTTGGTGCTATCGGTTGTTGATGATGGTATGTTACCATTGGAGTTGGAAATGGATATATTGTCGAGGTGGAGTGTTGAATTTTGGCGAAACTATTTGGAGAGAATTGAAGGGGTTGGAAGTAGCTTGGTGACGGGGAAAACGGTTCACACATCGGAGCTCGGAGGAGGAAGTTATGGCGAAGAAGGTGGAGTGGTGCTGAGAGACTCAACATAGACGTCTGAGAGAATGATCAGACGTTTGAGGCTTCAGCAAATCTATTCCAGAGACTCGGCATAGACGTCTGAGTCTGCTGTAGAATTTTCCAGAGAGCAAGAACAAACATCTGTCACTTTGGACAGACGTCTGATATCTCAGGGAAAATTTTCCCGAGACCTTGGACATACGTCTGTCCCATTGTGACAGACGTCTGTGACAATTTCCGTCTATTTTCAGGCCTGGGTTTTGTATGAAGATTTGTGATATACGAAGGGGCAACTCCGAAACTTTGCCTAGGTTTTCTATTCTCCTATATAAGCTATTTCCTACATCCAGATTTGTATGAAACAGAAAGCGACTGCAAGGGTTTTAGCCTCCACTAATTAGGGTTAATAAAAACCTAATTTTCTTCGATTCTTTTCTCCACAAATTAATTTCTAATAGAATTTTGATCATTGTAATCAATCTCTTGTACTCTTCTCATCGATATTAATAAAAGCTCTCTCTTAAAGTGGATGTACACTAACACAACGCTAGTGGAACCACTATAAATCGCTGTGTGATTTATTTTTCATTATAGCTTTGATTTCTATATTGCTTGTTTGGTATTGTGATCGGATTTGGATTGGTTGAGATTTAGATTGAGTTATTGATTGGTTGTTTTTACACTTCTTACCACGATCTCGTCTTCCACTGTGCTTTTGATTTGAGTGGTCTCGAGTTAGAATTCCATCACAATATTTGGTATCAGAGCATTGGTGTTGGTAGGTGGTTGTAAAAATACCGGAATCATATAATACCTCAAGTAGTTCCTCAATGGGTAATCTAAGTGGTTTAGCTCCTTATGTACGTGGTTCGTATATGCGGCTTCAGGATCATAATTGGTTATAGACAAGTGGAATGACAATAATGATTTTGAAAAATGGCAATGGAAGATGAAAGCGGTTCTAAGGAGGAATCGGGTGCATCGGGTAGTGTTTGACACACATTTGTTGCCGGTAGACATCTTAGATGTTGAGAGAGAGGAAATGGAAGAGTGAGCATTCACTACACTTCAACTTGCTATGAGAGAGAATGTTATCTCTGAAATTAGTGGTGAGACTACCGCTAAGGGTATTGGGACAAGTTGGAGGAGTTATGTAACGACCCGTATTTATACGGATCGAAAGATTGTAGAACTGTTGTCATTAGGTCGTTAGTGTTGTTAAGTCGACCAGAGTTTAAGTCGTCCAGAGTTAGGTCGTGTAGCAGGTTGGGTTATGGAGCGACTTAGTGGCTTAGGTGAGTGACCTAAGGAAGTTGACGACCTAAGGAGTAGACAACCTAAGGAAGTTGACGACCTAAGGAGTAGACGACTTAAGGGGTAGACGACTTAAGGGTTTAGACGACCTAAGGGGTTAGGTCGTGTTATAGTTTAGGTCGGTCGAGCGACCTAAGGAAGTTAGTGGTAGCAGTTGGCGACTTAAGGAATTGACCGACCTAAGAAGGTTAACGACCTAAGGAATGGAGCGGCTTAAGGAGTTAATGACCTAAGGAAGTTAGGTCGTGGACGAGTTAAGGATAGGTCGTTGAGACCCTGTGTAAAGTGTTAGGTCGTTGAGTCGCTATGCCGTGTTTAGTTAGGTCGTAGACGACCTATGTTTGTATGCTGGGTGTAGTTAGGTCGTGGGACGACCTTGTTAGGTCGCGTAAAGGCTAAGTCGTTAAGTCGCATCTCAGTTAGATCGTAGGTCGCGCATTAGTGTTGAGGCTTAGGTCGTTGGGTCATTAGGTCGCGCACGTGAGTATAGTTAGGTCGCGTGAGGACTTATGTTGTTAAGTCGCTAGGTCATGCCTAAATGCTAGATCGTGTGTGTGTTAGGTCGCGACTTTTGTTAAGTCGCTAAGCCGCTTATGAGTGTTAGGTCGTATGTCGCGTGAGGGCTTATGAAGTTAAGTCGTAGTGTTTGCTAACTCGTTAGGTCGTGGATGCGCATAGGCTTGGGTCGTTAAGTCATAGGTCAGGGATAGTTAGGTCGTGGACGACCTAAGGTGGCGAACGACCTAAGAATTTCCAGCCTATAAATACACGGTTCTATTTCACTTTTTGGGATCCGGATTTTGAAGCGACGAAGTGCCGCCATTTTGAGAGCTCGAGTTCTACACTTCTTCACTTCTTTTCTCCACTTTAATTTTGTGCTTCCTTCCATCCAAATCGAAGATCAAATCGAACATCCAAGAGCTTAGATTAAAGATCTACATCCATCGAAGAGAGATTTCATCATTTGAAGCGGAATTTTGGAGAATCGAGTTAGATCCTTCGCTGTCCAGATCTGAAGTGTGTTGCTTTTGAGGTGTTTAGGTGATTCGGTGAGTGGTGGTTATCTCTCACACGGATCCAAAGGAGTATATCGGATTGGTGACTTGATTTTGTGTTAAAATAGTGATTTCCATGCATTTTCTTAAACTTAAGTATAGATCTATTGTTCATGATGATTTGACATCCATTTTACTACATGTTAACCTATGCAAGTTCATTCATCAAGTTGTAGAGATATTGCTCATGATTCATGCTTGTTAGATTTAGACTCTTTATTTACAAGATTGCCATTATTGTTATAATTGTTTATTAGATCATGTTTGAATGCTTGATTACTTGGGTTAATGATTGACTTGATTGATTGTTATAAATTAGTTGATTGATGATTTGATTTAGACAAGTTGGTTGAAGATGATTCAAAAGCTAAGGGAAAGGCTCTTGAATAAGAAAAGCTGCTCGTGGCATATGACGCGGATGATAAAGCTCATATGGATAGATTTGATGATGATGTTGAGATGAGGCTTTGCTATGATGAGATGAAGCGAGGCATGATGTGAGATAGCCTTGGTTTAATCCAGACGGGATCATTCCAAGCATGTTGATAATTCGGTGAAATGGTTTGAGTTTGAGGATAATGGTTGGCTCGAGAGGCGCTTGAGCTAGTATGAAAATAGTCGTCGAGGAGGATGACTAGAAGGTTGAGGTTTCATCATTATTGAAGGTTCTAGCAGACTCAAAGCAAGAGTACGCTGGGCAGATTCAATAGTCCCAAAAGACTACAGTTGGTAGTCGAGTACTCTGGGCAAATTCGATAGTCCTAGGCACGGGCTGCGACGACGTATGGAGTTATGTCTAGAACCGGGGTTACCATTAGCCCTTGACGGACGGCTGAAAGAATGTGCCGGTCATTCAATTAACGATGGTATCAAAGCAATGATAACAGTGATAGCCAGAGTCATGGATGTTTGGTTGTACCATCATTCGGTCTCAAGAGCGATGTGTTCTGGGTGCTTATCTGATCTTGGTTTAGGCCTTGGGGGTTTGTACTTG
Organism: Allium fistulosum; assembly: GCA_030737815.1. NCBI lineage: Eukaryota > Viridiplantae > Streptophyta > Magnoliopsida > Asparagales > Amaryllidaceae > Allium > Allium fistulosum. The sequence goes on along the minus strand of CM060907.1, from coordinate 633,542,304 downwards.
GAAAACATCGACCTTGACTCGAGTGATAATTGCTTTACTTTAAATGTCTGCTTTGCTATGTTTACCTCTACTTAGTGTGTCTGGGGGCTATTACTGTTGAAAGAGGAGGAGTGGGAGGGTTGGGTTCCTATTCCTTTTACCTTTATGCTCTTTTGGTATGTTGTTAGTTAATTTACCGCTCACTAAGACTGTTGTCTGACTCAAGGCTTTATGTTTAACTCTTATTGCCTTGGGCTGTTCATCCATTTTGGGATGGGCAGACTAGGTAGCAGGTGACAGGTTCTATTTTGTGAAGCTTCACTATATATATTCTCTATTGTATTTTATCCATGCGCTGTGAGTAATACGATAGTTTCTGCTATTTTAACCTACCTCTGACGGTCGTCCATGACTGCCCGGCACACTTTTCAGCGCACTGTTTCTATGTTTAGTGCAGGGGTCATGGGCGGTCATCACATTTGGTATCAGAGCATTGGTTAATCGATTTTACCCAACGCTCGCTGACGTAACTACGTATGAGAGACGTAATTGTATTTTGATGGATGATTACTATATAAAATATAGTAGCTTAGAAGGATTTGAGTCCTTTATGCAGTTGTTTCTCAAGGTGTGTTGATCATTTCTTTTATAGATATTGAGAATGAGTCGAAGAGGGAGACAAGCTGCTAGGGAAGGCCGTGCTGCTGAGGGGGCTGCTGATTATGTTGCTATGTTCGAGGCTATGATGACTTCGATCATGAGGAGGATGCCAGCTCCGGGGCTAGTAGTTGATGTTGGAATTCAAGTTCAAGCTCCAAGACCGGTGGATTTTGCTAAGCTGTGTAAAGACTATACTGCTCTTGGAGGAAAGGTTTTCTTGGGAACAGAGTCAACCATTGAAGTCCAGAGATGGATAGATGCTTGTAGAAGGATCTTTGGTGACTTGGGAATCGAGGATGCAACCAAAAGGAAGCTAGCATCAAGACAGCTTCAAGGAAGAGCTTCTGATTGGTGGAACTCTATCACCATTGATACTCCGGAGGAAGAAATTACTTGGGAGCAATTCCAAGCCAGATTTGAAGCTAAGTTCATTTCTACAGCTCAGAAATCTGTTTTGTTTAAGAAGTTTGTGGAGCTCAAGCAAGATGGAAGACCAGTTCTTGAGTATGTTTCTGAGTTTGAAGCTTTGTCCAAGTATGCCCGGTCGTATATTGAATCTCCTTATCAGAAGAACGAGAAGTTTGTGACAGGCTTGGACATTTATCTTGGGAGGCAGTTGGTGGATCATCTAGACGATCCATTTGAGAAGCTTGTGGAGAAAGCTCTCAGGCACGAAAATCTGTTTCTTAAAGAAGGATCTGTTGTTGCTGTGACCAAGGAAGAGTCTAAACCACAGCAAGGTGGAAACAAGAAGAGGAAGCAGCATCAGCAGAAGGGCAAGGATGGCCAGAAGAAGCCGAAGGGCGAAGTGACCTGCTACAATTGTCAGCAGAAGGGCCATTTCTCCAGAGATTGCAAGAATCCAAAGGTGCCGGTGAAGTGCCACAACTATGACAAGCCGGGGCATATTAAGAAGAATTGTCCAGAACCGCAGAAGGACAAGCAGATTGTGCAAGCTTATGCTTTGGGGGCTGTTCCATCATCTTCAAAAGCCCCTACCGCTGAAGAAAAAGGAAAGAGTGTGGTGGTTCAAGGTACTCTTTCCATATGTGGTGTTCTAGTTAGAGTGTTATTCGATACTGGGGCGTCGCATTCTTTTGTTTGTAATGAACTTGTAGGCCGGTTGGGTTTAGAACCAGATATCGTTGATAGACCATTGGTTGTGACTAATCCAGTTGGGGGTTCGTCCTGTCTGTGTATGCTATGCCGTGGTCTGGTTGTATCGAGTCATGATTGCTCTTTTGTTTGTGATTGTTTTGTTTTGAATTTTGCGGGGTTTGGAATTATTTTGGGTATGGACTGGCTTAGGAAGTATGCGGCAAAGGTTGATTGTGAAAGGTTGGAGGTGACAGTTGAGAATGTGGAAGGGCAAAAGGTTGTGATACGATGTAAGCATGAGGAAGGCGTCTTCATGAGCTTCATGTATTCGCTGGTTGTTCCACGGGATGGACTATCATCGGTGCCAATCGCTAATGGATTTGAGGATGTCTTTGATGAGGTCAAAGGGTTACCGCCGCATAGAGAGATCGATTTTCGTATCGATCTAGTTGAAGGAGCCAGACCTGTTGTGATGCCTCTTAGGCGGATGGCGCCTAGGGAACAGCAGGAGTTGAAGGTGCAGGTTGATGATCTTTTACAGAAAGGATTCATTCGGCGTAGTGTGTCCGAATGGGGTGCACCAGTTGTGTTTGCAACCAAAGCAGATGGATCATTGAGGTTGTGTGTGGATTATCGTGAGCTGAATAAAGTGACTAAGAAGAACAAGTATCCATTGCCGAGAATCGATGACTTGTTCAATCAGCTTCACGAAGCTAAGGTGTTTTCTCAGATGGATTTGGCAATGGGATTTCACTAGTTAAGAGTGGGTGTACCGAAGACTGCTTTCAGGACACCATCCGGTTTCTTTGAGTGGCTGGTAATGCCGTTTGGATTGACCAATGCGCCAACATATTTTGTGGATCTTATGAATAGAGTGTTCAGAGATCAGTTGAACAAGTTCGTACTAGTGTTCGTGGATGATATTTTGATTTATTCCAGAACTGAAGAAGAGCACAAAACGCACTTGCGTATTGTTTTGGAAATCTTACGGAAACATCAGCTGAAGGCTAAGTTTTCGAAGTGTCAATTCTGGAAGAGTGAAGTGAGGTTCTTAGGCCATATTATCTCTGGAAATGGAATAGCGGTTGATCCCGCCAAGATAGCAGCAATCCAGGATTGGGGTAGACCTAAGAATGAATCTGATGTGAGAAGCTTTCTTGGATTAGCAGGATACTATCGTCGATTTATCAAAGGCTTTTCCAAGGTAGCTGCACCATTAATAGGATTGACGAAAAAGAACCAAGTATTCAGATGGGATGCTAAGTGTGAGCAAGCTTTCAGAATCCTGAAAGAGCGATTGACAAGTGCTCATGTTTTGACGATTCCAAGTGGAAATGATGAGATGGTGGTTTACACCGACGCATGTGGTACTGGACTTGGAGCAGTGCTGATGTAGAAGGGTAAAGTTGTTGCGTATGCAAGTCGACAACTGAAGCCACATGAAAGGAATTATCCGACTCATGATTTGGAGTTGGCAGCGATTGTATTTGCTCTGAAGATGTGGAGACATTACCTGTTGGGAGTTTGATTCGAGTTGTTTACAGATCATAAGTCGTTGAAGTATATTTTCTTCCAAAAGGATTTGAATCTTCGGCAGCAACGATGGCTAGAGTTTTTGGCATCATATGATTTTGGTATAGCCTATACTCCGAGGAAGGGTAACACAGTGGCAGATGCGTTAAGTCGAAGACATGCAGGATTGGGGGCCATGTTTTCAGAATGGAAGAGTCTCGAGTATTTAGATGGATTTGTCTTCAGGCCCAGATGTGAATTGGAACCTGAGATGTTGGCAAACTTATCGATAAGACCTACTCTTATAGAAAGAATTGGCGAGAGCCAAAAGCGAGACGATAAGCTTTTCAAGATTATCCATGATTTGGAATCTGTGTTGGACTCAGAAAAGGATAAAGGATTCGAGGTCGATCGAGAGGGTTGGCTTCGGAAGCAAGGACGATTAGTTGTTCCCGATATAGATGAATTGAGAAATGAAGTTCTAAAGGAAAGTCATCACTCGAGGCTGACAATTCATCCGGGTGGAAATAAGATGTATCGGGATATGAAGAGAACCTATTACTGGGAAGGTATGAAGAAGGATGTTGGAAATTTTATTTCCAAATGCATGAACTGCCAGTTGGTAAAAGCTGAGCAAAAGAAGCCCAGTGGATTGCTTCAGCCATTAGAAGTTCCTACATGGAAGTGGGAGCAAATATCGATGGATTTTATTGATGGGCTACCTAGAACAAGAACGGGAAATGAAGGGATTTGGGTCATCGTAGATCGTTTGACTAAGAGTGCAAGATTCATTCATGTTCGATCGACCAGGACTGCATCAAAGTTGGCTGAGCTGTATGTTAGGTGGATAGTTCGATTCCATGGTATTCCGAAAAGTATAGTGAGTGATCGAGACCCATTGTTCACTAGTGGATTTTGGAAGAGCTTCCAGGAAGTTTTGGGAACTGAACTGTGTTTGAGTACAGCTTATCACCCCCAAACAGATGGTCAGACCGAGAGAGTCAATCGAGTTTTGGAAGATCTCCTTAGAGCTTGTGTTTTAGATTTCGGAGGATCATGGGAAGATCACCTTCATTTGGTAGAATTTTCGTATAATAACAGTTACCAGTCAAGCATTGGTATGGCACCGTATGAAGCATTGTATGGAAGACCGTGTAACTCTCCGACATGTTGGTTAGAAACAGGAGAAAAGCTGATACTTGGGCCAGAAATGATTCGACAGACTTCGGATTGCATAGAGATCATTTGGCAACGAATGAAGACAGCCCAAGACCGACAGAAAAGTTATGCCGATAAGCGTCGTAAGGATTTGGAATTCGACGTAGGTGATATGGTTTTTGTGAAGATTTCTCCACTGAAGAATGTTATTCGATTCGGGAAGAAAGGAAAATTGACTCCGAGATTTGTTGGGCCATTCCCGATCATCGAGCGAATTGGAAAGCTCACCTATAAATTGGAGTTACCAGAAAAGATGGCGGGTGTGCACAATGTTTTTCATGTATCGTATCTACGGAAGTACGTGCACGACTCAAATACTGTGGTTTCTGCTGATAGCTGTAAAGATTTAGAGGTTGATCCAGTTATTAAGAGACCTCGTAAACCGCTTCGTGTTGTGGGAACTGACATGAAACAGCTTAGGAGGAAGGTAGTTAGGTTGCTCAAGATACAATGGAGTGATGATGATAACGACTGTACATGGGAGGTGGAAGAGAGGATGAAGGCAGCTCATCCTGAACTCTTCGAGGTATGGCCATAAGGTGTCGTGTAATCTCACGACATTGTAACTTGTTCTAGTCTTAGAATTCTGCATGGTAGGCTAGTAATTGGATGCATGATTTGTTGATTGCTATGGATGGTAGGCATGCATAATAGTTTTTGATTGCTCTTGTTTGTTTGGAATTTCGGGGGCGAAATTCCTAAGGGGGAGAGAATGTAATGACCCGTATTTTTACGGATCGAAAGATTGTAGAACTGTTGTCATTAGGTCGTTAGTGTTGTTAATTCGACCAGAGTTTAAGTCGTCCAGAGTTAGGTCGTGTAGCAGGTTGGGTTATGGAGCGACTTAGTGGCTTAGGTAAGCGACCTAAGGAAGTTGACGACCTAAGGAGTAGACGACCTAAGGAAGTTGACAACCTAAGAAGTAGACGACTTAAGGGGTAGACGACTTAAGGGTTTAGACGACCTAAGGGGTTAGGTCGTGTTATAGTTTAGGTCGGTCGAGCGACCTAAGGAAGTTAGTGGTAGCAGTTGGCAACTTAAGGAATTGACCGACCTAAGAATGTTAACGACCTAAGGAATGGAGCGGCTTAAGGAGTTAACGACCTAAGGAAGTTAGGTCGTGGACGAGTTAAGGATAGGTCATTGAGACCCTGTGTAAAGTGTTAGGTCGTTGAGTCGCTATGCCGTGTTTAGTTAGGTCGTAGACGACCTATGTTAGTATGCTGGGTGTAGTTAGGTCGTGGGATGACCTAGTTAGGTCGCGTAAAGGCTAAGTCGTTAAGTCGCATCTCAGTTAGGTCGTAGGTCGCGCATTAGTGTTGAGGCTTAGGTCGTTGGGTCATTAGGTCGCGCACGTGAGTATAGTTAGGTCGCGTGAGGACTTATGTTGTTAAGTCGCTAGGTCGTGCCTAAATGCTAGATCGTGTGTGTGTTAGGTCGTGACTTTTGTTAAGTCGCTAAGCCGCTTATGAGTGTTAGGTCGTAGGTCGTGTGAGGGCTTATGAAGTTAAGTCGTAGTGTTTGCTAACTCATTAGGTCGTGGATGCGCATAGGCTTGGGTCGTTAAGTCATAGGTCGGGGATAGTTAGGTCGTGGACGACCTAAGGGGGCGAACGACCAAAGAATTTCCAGCCTATAAATACACGGTTCTATTTCACTTTTTGGGATCCGAATTTTGAAGCGACGAAGTGCCGCCATTTTGAGAGCTCGAGTTCTACACTTCTTCACTTCTTTTCTCCACTTTAATTTTGTGCTTCCTTCCATCCAAATCGAAGATCCAAGAGCTTAGATTGAAGATCTACATCCATCGAAGAGAGATTTCATCGTTTGAAGCGGAATTTTAGAGAATCGAGTTAGATCCTTCGCTGTCTAGATCTGAAGCGTGTTGCTTTTGAGGTGTTTAGGTGATTCGGTGAGTGGTGGTTATCTCTCACACGGATCCAAAGGAGTATATCGGATTGGTGACTTGATTTTGTGTTAAAATAGTGATTTCCATGCATTTTCTTAAACTTAAGTATAGATATATTGTTCATGTTGATTTGATATCCATTTTACTACATGTTAACCTATGCAAGTTCATTCATCAAGTTGTAGAGATATTGCTCATGATTCATGCTTGTTAGATTTAGACTCTTTATTTACAAGATTGCCATTATTGTTATAATTGTTTATTAGATCATGTTTGAATGCTTGATTACTTGGGTTAATGATTGACTTGATTGATTGTTATAAATTAGTTGATTGATGATTTGATTTAGACAAGTTGGTTGAAGATGATTCAAAAGCTAAGGGAATGGCTCTTGAATAAGAAAAGCTGTTCGTGGCATATGACGCGGATGATAAAGCTCATATGGATAGATTTGATGATGATGTTGAGATGAGGCTTTTCTATGATGAGATGAAGCGAGGCATGATGTGAGATAGCCTTGGTTTAATCCAAACGGGATCATTCCAAGCATGTTGATAATTCGGTGAAATGGTTCGAGTTTGAGGATAATGGTTGGCTCGAGAGGCGCTTGAGCTAGTATGAAAATAGTCGTCGAGGAGGATGACTAGAAGGCTGAGGTTTCATCATTATTGAAGGTTCTAGCAGACTCAAAGCAAGAGTACACTGGGCAGATTCGATAGTCCCAAAAGACTACAGTTGGTAGTCGAGTACTCTGGGCAGATTCGATAGTCTTAGGCATGGGCTGCGACGACGTGCAGAGTTATGTCTAGAACCGGGGTTACCATTAGCCCTTGATGGACGGCTGAAAGAATGTGTCGGTCATTCAATTAACGATGGTATCGAAGCAATGATAACAGTGATAGCCAGAGTCATGGATGTTTGGATGTTTGGTTGTACCGTCATTCGGTCTCAAGAGCGATGTGTTCTAGGTGCTTATCTGATCTTGGTTTAGGCCTTGGGGGTTTGTACTTGGAAAACATCGACCTTAACTCGAGTGATAATTGCTTTACTTTAAATGTTTGCTTTGCTATGTTTACCTCTACTTAGTGTGTCTGGTGGCTATTACTGTAGAAAGAGGAGGAGTGGGAGGGTTGGGTTCCTATTCCTTTTACCTTTATGCTCTTTTGGTATGTTGTTAGTTAATTTACCGCTCACTAAGACTGTTGTCTGCTCAAGGCTTTATGTTTAACTCTTATTGCCTTGGGCTGTTCATCCATTTTGGGATGGGCAGACTAGGTAGCAGGTGACAGGTTCTATTTTGTGAAGCTTCACTATATATATTCTCTATTGTATTTTATCCATGCGCTGTGAGTAATACGATAGTTTCTGCTGTTTTAACCTACCTCTGACGGTCGTCCATAGCTGCCTGGCACACTTTTCAACGCACCATTTCTATGTTTAGTGCAGGGGTCATGGGCGGTCGTCACAAGTTGTATATGAAGAAGTCACTGACTAATCGTTTAATCTTATTGCGAACGTTCTTCACTTATAAGATAAAGGAAGGTACTTCGCTAAAGATGCACTTGAATACTTTTGATGATTTTCTAATGAAGATGAAGGCAGTATAGTTGAAGATTGAGGAATTGCAAAAGGCAATGATATTGTTGTGTTCGTTGCCGGACTGCTATACAGGTTTCTCAAATAGTTTGATCTATAGTCGGGATACATTGAATCTTGATGATGTCAAACAGGTCATCTTAGCGAGAAGTTGCGAGGTCAAATGAAGGAGTTAGGTGATGGAAGTAGTAGTGCTAGTAGTGTTCATGGTTTATTTGTGGAGAAGGAGAGGTATGTGAAGAAGGAGAACTGGGAGTGTTCTAAATCAAGGAACCCCAGTTGGAGAGGAATGTCAAAGGAAAGAAAAGGCAAGTGCTATATTTGTAAGAAGCCCGGTCATTGGAAGAATGAGTGTCCGGACAAGGAGAAGGCTAAGAAGGAAGTATCATTTTCATCAGTAGCGGTGGAGAGTGGAGTTGGTGAGGGAGACGTAGACGTGTTATCGGCGGTAGCATCAGATGTTCCGGGTAGCGAGTGGGTGCTCGATTCGAGGGCGTCTTAACATATGATGCCAAATAGGAATTGTTTTTCATCTTATGTTGACAGAGAGGGAAATTCAATTGTTATGGGAAATGGTGCCATTTGTAAGTCGAAAGGCATTGGTTTCGTGCAAATTCGGATGTTTGACGGAGTGGTTCGTACTCTCACTAATTTGCGCTATGTTCCGGGACTTCACTCAATCCAATGGAGCATTTCAATCCAATGGAGCATTTCACTTGTGATTTCATTTCAGATGAATCATCAGTTGAGAAACTGACTCTGACTTATCATTGACTTATAACTAGTGTAATCAATTTCCTAAATAAAAATGTAAGCAAGAAATAATAAGTGACAGTTAGAAAAAAAAGCAGAGTAGTAGGTATTAAAAAAACCAGAGTAGTAGAAATAACAAGTGTTCTTTCAACAATAGAACTTGCTAGTTGTATGGTAGAAACCAATATATTTGTAAACAAATTAAAAAATAGAATATATGACCAACTTTTAATAAATTAAATGACAACCAATAGTTCTTCCATTGAATACTCTAACCTATAAATGTCAGTTTGTCTTTGGATAATACAGTTGGCTTTCATCTCTTACTTAAATGAAGAAGCATAAAAAACTTAACAGAAAGAAACAAGAGAATGGGTATGAGGTGCCTACAAAAAATTAGCAAAAAACTTAAAATAGTTTTTTTTTCTGAAAACTCAGGAGAACCTGATGAGCCGGTAAACTCCCGAGTAGGGTATAGTAAAACCGTCCGCTGATCCAAGCAACACCTTAAAATAGTTGTAGTTTGAGAGGGGCGACTTTCTATACATTATTCCTTTTGTAACGAAGGGGGACATTTAACCCCTGTCATATACATGTAGATTGTCATATACATGTAGATTGGCCACACATGTAGATTGGCCACTTTGTAAACTAAAAGAGGGACAGTTAACCCCTGTCATATACATGTAGATCGGCTACTTTGTAACCGTCATATACATGTAGACTGGCCACTTCAATGGAGTATATAGAAATTTAGTATGACCGAGCAACGAAGTCGTATTTAAGATATTACAACTCATTTTTTTGTTCAAAATTTTACTCCATCGATTTTTGTTATAATAATAAGTAATTACATGTACATACACCATACTATTGATATATATACTTAACTACACAAATATCAATGATGTTATTGCATGCATATAGACGGTAGAATAAAATATGCACAAACACATACAGTGGCGTAGCCTGGATTTGAAACTGGCGGGGGCACGATTTAAACGGCGAGGGGGGTTTGGGGTGGCAGCCCGGATTTTTATTTACCATTATATTTAACGATTGCTATATTAAAAATAGTTATGAAATGTAAAAGTGGAAGAAAGAATTAGAGGAAGATTGTAAATTGTATCATTACTGAACATATTCTCTGTTTGCAGACTGCAACATGCATTTGTACATGAAAATAAATTAGCACTTATAAAGGCACATACTGCAACATGCACTTATAAAGGCACAGACTGCAACATGCAATAAATTAGCATATAGACTACAACATGCACTTATAAAGGCACAGACTGCAACATGCAATAAATTAGCATATAGACTACAACATGTCACATAATTTTATAGCCTCAACATCCATTAAAAAAAATTCTACGGGGTCACGTGACCCCTCTAATCTTAATGTGGCTCCACCACCGCACACATATGTATGTATGTATAGCTGAACGGTATAAGAACACTACAAGTAGACAAAAACAACGGCACTAGATGGAAGAATCATATGACATGTAAAATTGGAATGAAAAATTGAACGCGTTTTATCAAATATATATTTATTTTAGTGACTTAATATTATAAAGGTTTGTTTAATAATTTATCCTATGCATCAGATTACAATACAGCCTATAATTTTTTTTGAGGTTATAAGCATATAACTAACAAAATCCAAAATTTTGTATTTGAATTCATTTTCTCCGACGACCACATCCATCTAAAGAGGATGTGATTCTATTGGTTCCATAAAAGTTAATGTATTCCCTGCTTTTGCGCTTTTGTTGATTATAGTTTATTGTAGCTTCAGATTTGTTGTAGTTTTGTATGTATAATTAAATTGATTTTAACAACTTATATGGCTTCTTTTAAGCTATGGTACGATCTGTTGTTTGTTGATCGTATATCTTATGCTGTTGTTGTATTATCCATTCACTAAGAACTTTATTAACCTATAAGTGCTGTAACACGCGCTTTGCTCGTGATGATAGGACATGTTTCGTGAGTAATTGATTTTTTATATAAATTATATATGTTTAATATATTTAAGAGAAATAATTTTTTTAAATATGTAGCTATGTTTTTGCGTTGAAGTTATATGTAATTAGTTTGAATTTCACTTCTAAGTTGAAACATTTAATTTTTTGTCAGGTTGAATCTTTATTTCTGCTATCAATTAATAAAGAATGAAAACGAATAGAAAATTTGATTGTTAAAATCATATCTTTTAGTGGCACCGAGTTTGGTAATATATGTAGGAGAGCGTATTAAATTTGTAAAAAGTATAGCTGCTAGATCTTATTTTTAAGTGATGGTAACATTTGGTAATATCTATAGAGATGCATATGTGGAGTTTACGCTGATAGCAAAAACAAGAAAAGAAAACCGATAAGATAATAAAATTTAATTTAATTTTTCAAATTTTTTGAATGATATATTACTTACCACTTTAAAAGTAAATTTATCATCCCAGCCATAATCATCTTTTAAGAGTGATTTTATCGTCATTTGTTGATTTCTGGACATGTACACTATCTTCCGTTGAAGATGCTTTTGGAGATATATCATATTTTCGAGTCGACCTTTGCTTATCAGAGTGTTTAATATCCATTGGTTTGCTCATAAATTATGTTGTATATTGAAATTAATTTTGTAATATATAGATTAAAGTAATAATAACGACTGACGTGTACTTTTGAACATTTTTTATAAGAAGCATAATCTTTATGCATATTTAAAATTGAAAAGTAACATGAAAAAAAAAATTATGCCCGTAAATAACATGTAACTATGATATTATTTTGAGAATACATAGAGTAGTGCGCCTAGAAAAACAATACAAACAAATTCTAAAAAGTGCAAATTACCTTTTAATATAAAACATAAGTGTAGAAGTTGCAGTCACATAAATGATTTTTTTTCCTGTAAAATAAGGTTGAAATATATTTAAAAAATAGAAAATAACATGAAAAAAATTTCATCGATTAGATGATTTTATGTCCGTAAATAACCTGTAATCATGATATTATTTTGAGAACACACAAAGCAATGTACTTAAATAAATAATACAAACAAATTCTAAAAAGTGCAAATTACCTTTTTAATATAAACAGAAGTGTAGAAGTTGAAAGCATAGAAATAATTATTTTTCTTATAGAATAAGATTACTATAGTGTAAAGCACAGTTTAATGGTATAAATTACACTAATATGAAACTGTGATATCGGAGGTTAACGATGGCGAGCAACTCAATAAAGCGTGTCCAAAAAGAAACATTGGTGGTGAGAGATCTGAATGGAGGTGATAGGAGAGAGAAGTGGAAAAGGAATAGGGGTGGAATGAGATGTAAACATGGATGGATAGAGTCGGTGGCATTTATAGGATTTGATAGATATTTCTAAAATGATATATTTGTGTTATGAAGTTTGAATATTTTTATATTGGACCGATTGAAGGTTATGGATGTGCATGGCATGTCTATTTTAACTCATCCGTAGTATCTTAACTCATTTATTGATTTAGAAATTTTTGGATCAGGGTGGAAAAAAAAGACAATTTTGAGAATCTTAACTGACCGATATGGTCAAATGTTATGTAACGTCATGGTATATGCTATCGAGTGATATCTAATGGTCATATATACTCTAATAGGTTTTTTATTGAAAAGTTAATGAAGCGGTATCATTGCTATGCTTATAACATGTTATATTTTTCAGTGTATAAATACAACGTTGTATGATTGCTGCCCATAATTGTATAACGTTATATGGTTGCTGCCCTTAATATCGCTATGCGTTTATTCTCTTAATTGTATAACATTATATCAGCCACTTGTTTGATTGTGTAGTAAATTGATACAATAACGGTATTATTGAATTAATGCAAATTAATGCTTATTAATTTCGCTTTTCAACATTTTATTCATTTTCTCTTAAATCTATTTTTGCACCCATTAAGTTTCTCATACATATACGTTTTGATATTTGTATCATTTATTCACAATTTAATGCATAAACTTGAAATTCATAAATTTTCAAGTATGGTATACAGTAAATCAAAAAATATATTTATTTGTTTAAATTAATTATTCAAAATCAACTAATTAAATGATTTCCAACATTGTTAAAACCATTTTCGTTTTGATATTTGTATCATTTACTCACATTTTAATGTATAACCTTGAAATTCATAAATATCTATATATGGTATACAATAAATCAAGATATATTCATTTGTATAAATTAATGTACATTAACATATATTTTTTCCATGTCCTATATAAAGGGCAATTTTGGAAGTTCGCGGTCAGACCAAAAATTGGCGCTTCCAAGCCAACTATTAATAATGATATGCTTATTCTATTGAACAAATTTTGTGCGGTCTCCTCAAAATGAAGATCACTTGCATTCTCAAGAGGATAATTCTTCAAATCTGTTCATTTTCACAACATTCAAACTTCATGTTTGAACCATAGTACCAAGATCCGGAAGTTGTCGTATATATAAGTTTATAGTAAGCAATTTTAGTTTATTTGGAAAACCACATATATTGCTTCCTATAAACTTAGCAACTAAGAACCACATATCTCCATAGTTCTATAATTATTCAATAATTTCACCATAAAATTTTGAATGGAGATATATGATTTGTTATGTCACATATTAATAATAATTTAGATCGCACTTTTAATATATTTTTATTCTTTTGAGAATACAATGTTAATTAAGCATTAAAGTCAAGTTAATTTCTAATATTATCAAATCTGTAAATTAGAAAATATTATGCATCACTTGGAGATATCATTTTGATTTCGTTTTCTTTTGGCCGCCATTCTGATTTCTTATCACAATAGATAGATTTACTATATAACAATATAAATATAAATAATGAATGGTAAAACTATCAACCTATTTGCATGGTGGTACGGTAATATGTTGTTTTCTAAACAGAAGGTAACTTCTATATCCACCTAGTTTGTCATGATCATTCCCCGAAGTTTCGTAATGAAAGTTAACCATTTGCTTTTCATTCTCATTTCGTTTCCAAAATATCCATTATTGCTTACATTCTATTTTCCTCTCTTTGTTAAATTTTGGTGATACAAAATCACAAATAGAAGGAAACAAATATGCAAAAGGGAAAGTAATCACGTTTGTTCATTATGGAAATGCATTAATAATTGGATTGCATTTGAATGAGATGGCAAGGAAATTTATGCATGCACACGTTATGAAATAATATATATGCAAAAGATATGCATATTATTTCTTTCTTCGTAATCGCATTGCTTTGGGATTATTTTCTTCCATCTTTGGAACGAGTGAATTACTTGCAATGTTTGCGTGATTTGTTACCGTTGTAATTTGCCCTCATTATCTTCTTACCATATTTTGGTAATTTGATTGATGACTCACATGAATTTATATTGGCTATATATTGAGGGTAGACTTCATTGTAAACCCATCCTGGTATTCAGCCAGTGATCTCCAAATAGAGTGTCTCCTTTTGTTATCCCTAATTGGGGCTTTGGTATGTAAACTCTTATCTTGTACTCTCTTGTAATTCTCTCAAGTGTAATAAAATCTCTCTCCTTTGGACTGGACGTACACTATCTAGATGATAGTGGAACCAGTATAAATTTTATGCGTCTCTTTTCTTCTTTATAGTTATTTACTATTTATTTGGAGTAATAGAATAACTGCTGCTAGATTAAGTGATGTTCAAATTGGCAAATCTAGATCCTGTTTATTGTCTTTTCGCATTTATGCAATTTTTGCACAACAGATTGGTATCAGGGCAAGGCGATTTGTTCAGATTTGTGCATCAATGGCTTCTAGAAAGAGCGGTAGATCTGGTGGTGATTATGCTATTACTCATTTGGGTGGAAAAAGGAGATTTTGTGCAATATGGAGTAGAGGAGACTATGTTGAGAGAGAAGAGTGTTCCAGTCTTGGAAATTTGATGATAAGGAGTTTACTGTGTTGAAGAGACATCTGGATTTGGGAACTTGTATCTGCTTTATGGCTCGATGTTGATGTGAGAGTCTTATGTTGATTTCCATGGGAAATTTGTTGTTTGGTAGATAAGATATGTGGGAGGAGAGAGATTTGTCTTGCATACAGAGATTTGGATTAGCCTTGTTATGTCCATTGGCTTTTGTTTTTGGCTCTGTATTTGGATTGGTGATTGAGAGAATTTTTTGGCCTTGGTGGCTTTGAGATTATTTTGGTATCTAGCTTCTTTTGATTTTGGATATTTGCAACATTTTGTTGGCGGGCGGGGACATAGTCTGAGCTCGTTAGCAAGGTGTGATGGGGGGTGGCCTTGCCGGAACCCATCGGGTAAGTATTCATTTTTGGTATCCATCTCGTTAAGAGATTTTGGTTGAAGGTGGAGTTTGATTTTAAGAGTTTTACGTTGAAAAGAGAATTTGACTCGAGGTGGAGTGTTGGTAATATGTGATTTTGCATCAAGGTGGAGTGTTAAATTTTGGTGATACAAAATCACAAATAGAAGGAAACAAATATGCAAAAGGGAAAGTAATCACGTTTTTTCATTATGGAAATGCATTAATAATTGGATTGCATTTGAATGAGATGGCAAGGAAATTTATGCATGCACACGTTATGGAATAATATATATGCAAAAGATATGCATATTATTTCTTTCTTCGTAATCGCATTGCTTTGGGATTATTTTCTTCCATCTTTGGAACGAGTGAATTACTTGCAATGTTTGCGTGATTTGTTACCGTTGTAATTTGCCTCCATTATCTTCTTACCATATTTTGGTAATTTGATTGATGACTCACATGAATTTATATTGGCTATATATTGAGGGTAGACTTCATTGTAAACCCATCCTGGTATTCAGCCAGTGATCTCCAAATAGAGTGTCTCATTTTGTTATCCCTAATTGGGGCTTTGGTATGTAAACTCTTATCTTGTACTTTCTTGTAATTCTCTCAAGTGTAATAAAATCTCTCTTCTTTGGACTGGACGTACACTATCTAGATGATAGTGGAACCAGTATAAATTTTGTGCGTCTCTTTTCTTCTTTATAGTTATTTACTATTTATTTGGAGTAATATAATAACTGCTGCTAGATTAAGTGATGTTCAAATTGGCAAATCTAGATCATGTTTATTGTCTTTTCGCATTTGTGCAATTTTTGCACAACACTCTTTCTTCATCTTCTATTTTAAACTTAATCAATTTGTTCACAAAAATTCTTTGCCTTTACGTAAACTAGAACAAAGTAACAAAAATCAGTTTTCCTCTTGATTCTTCATCTTCTATTTTAAACTTAACCAAGTTTGGAAGCTTTAATACTTTGATCTTTCCATATAGTCTAGAAAAAGTAATGTCTTATATCACTTTGGTGTTTACAACTTCGATTTGAAACAAGGAAAAAAATATAAAGTTAGAAGATTGGATAAGTCAACGTACCTTAGTACAACTGCAAGGTGCATCCAATAATACCTATCAACGAAATTTGATCCCAATATCCTTAGTAGCTGAAAGAAAAAAATATAGATAATTCCGAATCCATGAATTGACAACTACATAGACCAATTTTGATGACCTAGTTATACTCATTAGCAGTATCAATTTATTTTGTCTATATTAATAAAATTGGGGTAAGAGAATTTATCTTATCAATTAACACAAAAAATTAGTTACCATTACCAATTGACATAAAAAATTATACTCCAAGCATTTCTATTCAATAACTGACATTCTCTTCGCTTGTCACCAGGTTTACAAATGATAGTTCGACAACACTGGTACAATAGATTTGGTGATAGCCATACTTGGCATTCTACTTGCATTGAAGATAAATGATAGCTCATCAAAATTGGAGAATAATGATTTAGGTTTTCGAGCATGAGTCGCCAATAGGTCTCTGCCATGTAGATCGTTGAAAATGGATTTAGGGTTTTTGTTCGTTGGGTGCTTCTAAAAAATGTGGAGTAGATTGATGATGTGGCCTTTTGATTTAATTTGAAGATGAATAATAATAAAGATGGTAATTTAGTGCTTTTGGATGAGAACACTTCAAAGTGGAAAAAACAGGATATGAAAATTAAGAGATGGTACTTAGAAATATTGGGCAAAAAGTTTTGGCAGGGTGACCAAAAACTAACTATGGTGTTTTCCGAATTAATAAAAAAACCAAACATCTTTGGTAGCACTTAGTTTGTATATGCCCAACGTATGCGACCAAAAATAGGTTTTTTTGTAGTGATGAATACTAATAAGTGAACGTAGGAGGCAGAATAATTTCCACAATTGAAATTATATAGCCTCAATAATACATTTGTGATGGATGTGAATTAGTGGGCCTAGCCCAATATTTAGGTTAATTATAAATGACTTGATTTAGCATGGGTTGGGATGTGAGGTCGGTAGAGTTATAAAATGGAAGTCCGACCTCCACAAGGGGCTACCAGTAGCTGTATATACATACTACTGATGTGAGACATCTCCAACTATACGACCCGTGGGGATATACATTCACGTATGAGTTTGGGGGGAATTCCAAGAGGGCTTGCTTCAAGGTTGAGGTATTAAATGATTTTTGGGTCTACCTCTGTGACGATTGTCCTACACCACCGACACCCAATATACATGTACAAGTGTTGTAGCAGTGCTCGATCGATGTTGGACGATCATCAGTAGTTGTAAAGTAAATAAGCAAAATAGAACCTGTCGTATATCTCACGGTGCATCAAATAAAGTATAATATCAAAACATTTCGGATATAAAATAGACACGGCGGTAAATAATTGAACGAATCATAACATCAGAGTATAAAGATCCATACAGAAAATATCATAAGTGATAGAGTTATACATCAGATAATAACTCAAAAATAAATGTCTCTTAATAGTAACGTACCAGCAAGCTCCATAGTGTTGTGCAACGGAATAGCAAATGAGTACATATAATAATACGAGAATAGCCTCCTGCTTACCACTTGTCTAGCTCCACGTGCTCACGAGACCTAATATCCATAATCTACTCATTTAAGAGTACCCAGAGTAATAGGAAGCAAAACTTAAAACTTCAGGTCAGACAACAATCTGGTGTGAGCGATAAAAAGCTCAAATACTATAAAGGCAATAGACTAGGACAAATTGTATGGAAAATCATACATGACTTGTCCCTGCATCCACAGGTAGCACATATAAAAGATATACGCTACTCTATGATAATCATTATGGGTGTACTGTGTATCAAGGTACTAAAGGTGTTTAGGTATCGACATCTTTAATATCTACATCATATGACATCCATAAAGTGATGGAAACAATCAAGCAAACATAGCATCCATCATCCATCCTCACATTCACTTACTCAGTGCGTTGGATATATGATACTCATATGACCCCCATCATATAGTCAACGACTGCCCAACGTCTCGGTTTCTCGATACTTGAATCCATGCCACTCAGTAGTCTAGGAACTAGACAACACCCATCATAGACAGCCCAGGTTACTTAGATCGAAACATCATGTGATCTGGGGCATCCAACATAAGCCCAAGTGAGCGTCCTCACATACCCCTGCTTTACGAGTACACTTCGAAACCTACGAATATCAATGATCACTTTGCATATGTCATCCATAGCAAAGCTCATCCTGGAACTGTCCATACAACTCCCGTCTAAAGTAGTTGGGAACTACTCTAGACAGCCATTATAAGTCATAGAGTTTCATCAGCCTCCTCATTCCCACTCGGAATGAGTAACATCGGTGCACTCGTCAACCCTTCTGTCAGACTCATTAACACGTGTCTGCACCTCGCGTCTCAAATAAAAGTCAGGTACTCACTTGTCAAGTCGGTTAATGGTGTCGCTACCTTTGAGAAGTTCTTAGTAAAGCGTATATAACATCTCTCCAATCCAAGAAAACTTCTCATCATCGATCAGTGTTTTATCAATGCCTACAATACAATCATAGATCGTGTCTTGTGCTCCTCTTTCATTCGCGAGTAGACAAAAGTATCGTCAGTGAGCACAAGCATGGACCTACTCAAGTGACCTCCTAAAACTCGACTCAAGAAATCAACAAAGTATGCTGACTTGTTGGTTAGCCCGAATGGCATAACCAATAAATCAAAAAAAACAAGTAGCGTACAAAACGCTGTGATCGGCACATTCTCTCAAGATACTCTCGGTGGATGTAACCTCCATTGCAAGGTCCAACTGAGAGAACACCTTCGCACTATAAAGCTGATTGAATAAGCCATCGATAGGTGGGAGTGACTACTTGTTCATCATCTCACTTAGCTCACGATAATCAATATACAACCTCAAAGAGCCATCCACCCTAGTGGCGAACACTATAGGTGCATCCTACTCAAATATGCTCCTATGAATGAACACTCGCATCAATTAGTCATCCGCTCTCACCTTTAGTCTCCTTTGCTCTTTGTATATCATGTGCCTTAAAGGTATAACTACTGGTCTAGCACGTCTAACTAGATCGATATGGAATTCGGTCTCTATATGGTGGAAATTCGATCACCTCATCGAATGTGTCTGGACACTCTCTAGCTATAGGCACAGGTGACAACTCATCGTGTGGGATATCGAGCGAATATAGAAAGCTAACCATCACACCATCATCAGATGGGAAGCCAAACACTACAGTCTATTCATTGTCGGTTCTTATCATCACCAACGGCCTCTTGCAATCCACCACTATTCCGTACCCCTCCAACCAGTCAATTCCTAGACTCTAATACTTAACCTAATTAAACCTAAAGCAATCAGTAGCAAGCAAACAAACAAACATCCATGACTCGATAAGAAAAAGTTCCGAAAAACCATGTGGTAACACTCTTTATTTTGAGGCCCGAAACTAAGCACTATGGATGCTTCAATCATCCATAGTATTAATTTCCGATGATAAAATGCGGGATGTTACACGTATAATATAGCTGAGCCCCCAACAAGGTTCGTCATAATTTAAAGGTAAGTCAACTGTTTCAGATCTCATTTCCAATCTACCTACAAATCACTAGATATGAAGGAATGTGAAACCTCGACGTCAAATAAAGTACGTATGGAAACATCATAAATGAAAAGCATACTCTAGATAGTAATGCCCTTTCCCTTCTCTTTCGCTGATAGAGAAATCGGCGAAATCGTTGCGACTTCGATCGCGAGATTCGATTCCCATATCGTCGAACTCTTTTTTTTCTTTTGCAGATTGATTTTTTTATTTCGTGAAATGATTCGGTTCGATTTCGTTCGAATTGAAAAAGGGGAAAGAAGGAAAAGGCCACGCGAATTTTCTTTTTTAATATTTGAATTCTCTTCGTGATTTAACTGAAAAGTAGAGGGAGAGGACGTGATTTAAACGAAGTGAAGGAATGAATGGTGGCCTGTTTGAATGGAGAAGGGGGCTGATTTGATTTTATAAATATATATATTATTTTATTCCAATATCTCACCTTACATATCTCGAAATTTTGAACCTCTATGGAGGCGTGTCGCTAGGCGTTTATAATGTTATACCTCTATTACAAACGCAATGGAAAAGGTTTCGAGTCCTGATTCGATCGTATGGAGAAGATAGCTTTTTGGACTCAATTATTATATTAGATTTCGATATTAATTTCAACGCGTTTCTATCTCGTACGACCAAACGATAACTCTAAATGGTACGAAATTTGAAATTCGATAGTAGTACACTATTACGGACCCAATGAAACTGTTTTCGTCGAATTCCGAGACTGTGCCCCAGATTGCTATTTTTAACGCGTCGATTAAATCGACGATTTCAAAAATTAGTGAAATCATTTGAAATTTTTATTTTTTTAAAAACTTATTTTCTCAATTCTAATTCAAATAGAATTTATGTAAATATCAGAAATCGTTTCAATTTCATATTCAACTCCAATTCAATTATTTAAGTGATTTTTAATTATTAACTCCATAATTAAATTTATTAATTAAATCACTATATTTGGAACTTAAGTTTTTATTACACTATTTTTCGATCGATAAACTTCATATTAAAATTCCATTTGCATTTCAAAACTCAACATTTCAAAACCAACAACCAAAAATCCGAGTCGTTACATGTGTAATATAACGAGAAGGGTTGGATAGCATGCGATTCAATAATGTACCGAAATTTCAAACTGATATACTCTTTGTTTTAATGAAATTTGAAATATAGTTCCAGTAAGTAGCAAGTTGTTGATTCCAAATTTGCACCATAATATTAAGCAAAAAGAACCTACCAGAATCAAAGCAGGATGTTTGAGCGGGGTATTTGAACGGGAAAGTTGGTTGAACGGGAAATCCGTTGGGTGATGCGAGCGGTGTATTTGAATGAAAGGATAGAGAGAAGAATATAAATCAACGGCTATTGGTGGGTATGTTGGTGACGCGTCAGACGTCAACGTACCTCCCTTCAACATCCATCAAACAGAGCGGGATACAAGGCTAATCATGTTTGGATGTTGGACGAATCACTGACGGAAACGGAGCAAAAAAGACGGCTAACGGTACCTTAATCTTACCTGCAATGGAAGTGTTCAGAACCATAATATCAACTGTTGCTAACAGAAGAAAAGTTGCTTATTCTTTTGAGTTGTTCAGATAACTCGGCCTATTCTTTATTTCAAAAACAAAAAACGACCTCATTAGTTGGCCTAAGCTTATTTATAGACATATCATTATCCTCCAGTACCTACACACTCAGGATAAATGCTGATACTTTCTATTATTAGCGAACTTTTCTTTGATATTCACTAACAGTGGGTAAATGTTGATATTTCCTGTTATTAGTCAACTTTACTTTGATATTCACTTATTTCATATGAAATGGTTAGGATAAAGCGGAGGAGGTGTTCATTGATTTGCAGTACCAAATTATATCGGGTATCATTCTCAAATAAAAGGTGATGACATAATATAGTATGTCTGAGAGAAATACTTGAAGTGTTTAATGAATAGGTGATTTGTATTTCAACTAGGAAATCCATCTAACCTTTGAGGATTAATAAATAAAAACAGTGATGAAGTATAATCAAAAGCTATCATCAGTTTCTTGAACCACTAGCGCTATTGCATCCTCATATTCTTTGGTACTTTAGTGTCTTGATGTTTAAGATAATTTTAGCATCATATTTTGTTGTTTTTTTTCACATTCATAATTCGAGATTCTGACATGCTGGATAAATTATGTTGTAATATCAATTTCGTGAATTTCACTTTATGCATTGATGGAGCAAAATTATTATATTTTCAGCTCAAAAGCATATTTTCAGCTGAAAATCGGAACTTGTTCTTCTAGTCTCAAAGAAAATGATAATGGTTTGAGGAGAGCGTTAAACTGCCCTCATACAGTGTAGCATCCATATAGCCTTCTCATATACACGGCGTATTTACGTTTCTTCCTCTTTTCACTAATTTTCTCTCCCCTCAATCTATTATTTAAATAGTGACTTATGGCTGAAAATAGAAGCCAATTGGGGTGCTTTCAAACAGCGATGCGATGGAGGGCTACACACATATATATATATATATATATATATATATATATATATATATATATATATATATATGCTCTGCTTATGTCTTTAGAAGACATTAATTCCTCTGTCCTCAAATTCCATGTACTCGTGTGCTTCTTTTAATCTCTTCCACTCATCACTATAATTTTATTATCATGTGAGATCCACTGTATAACATGAAAGATAGATATAATTTTGTTATCATGTGAGATACACTGTATAACATGAAAGATAGATGATTTATCGATAAATGACTGAAATCAAATGGGCACATGGAGACAGATAATTTGGGGACAATGGATTTGACCCGGCCTCTGGAATTGCACGATGTTTTTATCCAGCTGTATTAACTTAGAAAATTGTTATTTAAATTATATTTACTTTATTTTCACCATGATAATTTAATTAACACGTAACGTTACTGAACGTAGCCCTATAAATGTACTAAGAGTGGGCGTGGGTCAGTTTGCTGCGGTTTGAAGTTCAAACCGCTTCCGCACCGCATTAAACGGTTTATCAAAAATATAAATAATTATACTAATCTTTTAAACGGTTCGGTATCGGTTCGATTTAATGTAATACGGTCCGGTTTTGGTCCGGTCCAGTTTGAACCCATATTAAATATGAAATAAGAGAGTTACTTTTATCAGCATCAATTTACGAAAACAACTGTGTTAAACTTTTACATTTAAAGGTTAAAACACATAATGTTATACTAACTTTCAGTGAGACTACTGACTTTTACCACAAACCAGTCTTTTGTAGTTTGTACCATGGTTAAAGTAATCATTTGCATATTCTTTTACTTTATCAAAAACCTCCTGATCCAAAATTTGTATTTGTTTTTCCAGCACATGGAGCCTAATCGTCTTTTGTCTTTTCCCACACATGGGTTGAAATTTATATATACAGTATTTTTATTTAATGAATAAGAAGGTCTAGAACTTTGGTCCAGTCCTTTCTATTTTTCTTTTAAATATTTTGTGTAATTAACTTTGCGTTTGGTAAACTTAAAAGGCTAATTTACAACTAGTATGGTTTATTTGGTTTGTTTGCAAATGAAATCGAGCTAGGAAGGTATTAGTTTTATGTAAAATTTGATAACAGTCTAATTGAGTCGGTCTTTTTGTGAACTGGATACTGAAATATCATTTGGTAACAACACTTGGGAATTGGGATTAGTTTTATTTAAAATTTGATCAAAAGGGAGAGTAGAGAAGCAAGAAGAAAACGAATGAAGAATGGCTTCGTTTAAATAGAAAAGTAGGAGAAGTGGAAGGAGATAAATTCTCCTCATTTTACTTTTATTTCTTCTTTTCCCTTGTTATGGTCGGCCAAAGATAGGGCTCTATAGGCCTCTAAACAATCTCAACCTGTTTAATAACTAATGACATTTGAATCATATTTAAATGTGTATCGATATCATATATCGATACGTACTCATATTACTTTTATATACACATCCAATTGATTACTAACGGCCCCAAGTAAATACTAAAAGCACCTAATACATCAATAAACAATTAATATTTCATCAATATTAATTAGTTTCTAACAATTATAAATCAATTAAATTATTTGGTATTTCGAAGAAATCAACAACGCGGTTGTGCGACTCGTAGGCGTAAATTTCATTAGCGTTTAATATCAAACAGTTCGAGTATTAACTTTCACATGTCACTTTAGCTGGTGGTGTGATAGTTTGACCGAATTTATCACTTATAAATCTTCATTGGTAAATTCCAATACAATTTAAGAGTTACCTCATTATAACGATTGTTTACACAAATTCTCTTCGTCAACACTATACCACTTTAGGACTTATGGAATTTGGTTTTGGTTAAAATTCCAATATCGTCCATATTCAACTTGGTTATTCCTTAAAGATTGGTTCATTGATAGCATTTATAATTAACTTTACCGTTCAGGCCAGTGATTTTGACTTGACTATAGTTGATTGTAATTAGGGATGGCAATGGGGCGGGTCTAGGGTCCAAACCCGATCGACCCACCCCTGTTTTGGCCCGTCAAGACCCGCCCCATTGGGTCATTGGGGCGGGTAGACCCATGACCCGTTCTTGAGTACTCCGGGTCTAGGGTTGGGTCGGGGCTTGGCCGACCCGCCCCAACCCGACCCGCACTACTAACATCTTATGAAACCGCTTTATTACTATAATGATTTATTAATCTTTTTAGATATAAGTGATTCTAGAATGGATATTAAAATGTCCCAGTCAATATCTATAGAAAAAATTAGAGTATTAAGTTGCGTCATTGATAATTATACAATAACATATGTATATATTTTCTGAATTATTATTGTAGACATCATTTTTATTAACTTCCCATAGACACATTGTTATTTTTATTTCATGTATATTTGGTGATAATGAGTATAAACAAATAAATATATGCACGTTGCTACATAATTTTGAATCAATGCATAGAGACTCATCGGGTCTTGGGGCGGGTCGGGTCTACCCTGACCCGTACGGGTCTCGGGTACGGGGCAAAATTCCAGACCCGCACCGGGTCTACGGGGCGGGTCTGGGGCAAGGTCTAAAAAATCCGGGTCGGGTATGGGGCACTAAAAACCCGCTCCAACCCGCCCCATTGCCATTCCTAATTGTAATACTAACATCATATATACAAGGAGACAAATTCTCCATTAAATTCAATGCTTCTACTCATACTCAACTATACTCATTTAATGGATACCATGCCATGATTTAACTATAATCAAGGTGGAGTATCCACACTGAAGTTTAACAGTATTCCCAAGTTGAGAAAACCGTGTAACATTAACACTTCGAGAATTCCTGTTTGACCTTAGTTATTTTTAACCAACAAAGAACTCTCAAGTGAGTCATTCAATAGTTTTCCAATAACTATCAGTATGTAACCCTTTAACACCCTAGCAGCCACGAGTAATACACTGTCCAATATTTGAAGAGCATTACGTACTCTAGTCTCAATGGATATATTGATATCCTTTCTTGAATCATTTTGATTGGGAATATTTAAAATAAAATATTACTTTATATTGTCACTAACTACCCACGATTGCAACTATTTGCAACTATAATAACTTAACATTTCATTTAAGGATTTTCTTATCTATATACTTTAAATTATTTACTTAATTTATCATGTCACCGTATAATAGAGTATATAATAGTAATCAAATATTTTTATTATGAATTAGATTGGTCACAGAGTTAGATATATGTAACAAATTACATAATTGTTCATAGGGCATACCCCTATCTTTCTAAATCTTCCACTTGCACTTGGGTTCAGTTATGGAATCTAATTTCCATTCCTTTGATCAGTTTTCTCAAAACTATCAAACTAGTACCTTAGTGAACGAATATGACATTTTGTCTTAACTATCTACTTTGTCAATCATCTCTCTTCGTGTAATAATCCAGTGTCAGGAAGCAATTAATTATGAATTAAATAGTAAAGATTTGAATAATTAAATAAGTTTAAAGTGATATTTATGGAATTATAGTGAATAATTTGGGAAATCTAACAGGGTAAAATGAATTTTACTTTGATAAGTATTAGTACCGACTAATTAATTTTAACGTTTTATTATTATTATAAAAGGAAATTCCAACTATTTAAAGAAAATAATTAATTATATTTTATAAAGAAAATGTTTGAAATAAGTGGGATTAGAAATTTTTTGTTATTTAAGGAATTTTATTTTTAATTAAAAGGATTTGGAGTTTTATTTTTAAATTGGTTTAAATATAAATAAAAAGGAAAAACTAAAAATAAATGAATTAAACTTGTATAGAATAGTTTGTCAAATGTAGGAAAATATGATTTAGAGGTTCAAAGAGTTGGATATGAATTTATTTGATAATGGACAAGTTGGGAAAGAACATATATGTGTGTGACTTTACAAAGGGAAATGAAAATATAATAAATAAGTAGTGTAACGATCCGCCTTTCTTACAATCAAAGACGACGCTTAATACATTCTCGGTATTCGTGTGCCGATCATTTAGTCATCCGAAATACGGGTCATTAAGGGTAAAAGAAAGAAGAAAGATATGATAGAAGAGAAGAAACTAATCAACACAGAATCTCACAACGCAACGGAACAATATATATTACTCAACATAATATATTACAAAGTCATTTTAAAATGTTACATCAGAGTCGTACTAATACAAATTCTACCCTAGGACAGTTATAACAGTCTGTCCCTACCTAACAAATACAATATACATATAATACAACAGAAACAAGATAATAACTAGCTATCGATGAAGCCACCTGCTCCAAGCTCCTCCATAATGCATCCGCAGAAACCCAAACTACTTGGCTGTCCATAAAAATTTGGTACCCAAGAGTTTTAGGAAAAGAAAATAAAACTCCGGGTCAGATATGGGTCTGGTGTGAGTAAACTCAAACAATTGAATTATTATGTTTAAAACTCTTTTTAAAATACCGTATCTCGTAAGACCATGCCACACATAAACACGGACGGGTTTTTATCTTACGATAAGCAAAACACATTCTATAGAAAATCCATTGATATTATAATAGTGCCTTGAGTACAAATACTTATTAATCATAGTCGAAATTGTTACATTAATTAAATTCCAGCATATCAGGTTCTACAATTAAAACCGTAAAGGCACGTATGGGAGACCGGATTCCATACTATGACAAGGTAAGGAACTACCTTCCGATAGTACATCTCTAGATAAAATGTGCCAGGTCTAACAAGAACATCTTATACCCCTGCCACATAGGACCGGCCTACCACTTGACTTGTAGTACCGAATATGATCATCCCACTTTGGGCCTCAAAGCATACATGAGTAGATAGTAATCGATCTAGATTTGGGAATGACCATACCCTGATGGGAGCGACCCACATGGCCCTGCTGCATGCGCGATTTTTGTCATTTCCCGGTTGATGAGGCTTGAGGCTACATTTTACCTTTTTATATAGCACTTCTTACTTGGAATGCTAACACTGCCCTTCAGGAAACAATGCAATGTCAGCATTCATCCATACAAGTTCGTTCTAGGACTGAACGAAACGCTTAAGAGCTCCGTCTGCAATTCCATCATTTCCAAGACGTCTTCACTTCAAAATGCTTGAGTTGGATCGAAGTGGTTTTCGGATAACATACCCGATCTCGGTCTCTTCGAAACAACATTTGATGGTTTCCGGTAAACTCAACCCCGGTTCTTTAGGAAATAAACAGTCAAAGATAAGAGTGGAGATCACCTTCTAACCGTTAGTGGACGGATTTCCTTGTTATTTGTTCTAGGAGAACAAAACGAGATTTATACGCACTGTACAACATCATCGGGGATGAGTGTGCCATATAACTCACGTGTTTTTCCTAAATATTTTCAAAGTTACGTTTTGAGTCCATATTTTATAGTCGGTTATTTAACCATCAAATAAACAAACATCAACCAATTCCATTTGAGATTTATTTATCCATAGCAACCACTAAATCACTAAACCTCAAAACAAATCTTTATTTAATAAATTTCTTTTCAAAATGTTTATCTATAACATTCATATACTTATCTTCCTGACATAAGTATATTCACAAAATATTTGCAAGTAAATTCTTACTTCCAAATCATGTTAAAAGGATTAAACAAATGTTGTTTAACTTGGAAGTAAGGACAACCCTAAACACTATCCCCTCGGTGTTAAGTGTGGAACAGATGTTCCACACCACCATTTTTAAAAGGTCGGTTTAGAGAAACACAGATCTTAAATTCTCTTTATATTTCTTTCGATAAATCTTTTTAAACAAGTCCATTTCATTCATGAAATCTCTTTTACTTGAAGTCCAAGTCCATTTCAAAATACTTTCCAAACTTAAGTTCATTTATAAAACCCTTTTATAAATATTCAAAATCATTTATAAAACTTGCTTTTATAAATATCCAAACTTTTTATATAGATTCCTTGTAAATACTCAAACCTTTTTATAAACTTCCTTTATGAATATCCAAATCATTTTCTAAAACTTCTTTTATAAATTCCCAAATCATTTATAAAATTTCTTTATAAACCTTAAATCAATTTAGTTTCCAATTATAAGAAAATCCATTTTATAAATCTTCCTTATTTATGAAATCTTCTTTGCTTAAAAACTCAAATCCATTTACCTAAAGCACTTTATAAATTTTCAGATTCCTTTATAAAACTCTTTATAAAAACTTCTTTTTATAACATGGAATACTGTTCCCATTAGTTAAAACATCTTTAATAAATCCATTTGTCAGATTATGCTTTAAATATCTTGTTCAAAATGCAATAACTTTGAAACCATTTCAAAAAGAAAATGAAATATTTATCCTTACAAATCAAACGGAGGCTTAATGACCACAATGACGCTTTTAATTTGGTTTTACTTATCTAGTTTATCATGGCATCACATAACAACATGTATATAAGGGATCAACACATAACGATCAACCAACTTAAGTAAACGTCCAAGTTAATTGTAATAGCAGAATGGTGTTTTGTTCTGCTAATAGATGTCATTTAGTTTTCCTAATCATATGGGGTTACTTAAGGGTAAGGGACACAGAAATCCCTTGATTTAAAACAGATTTGAAAGAAAACATTTAATACAAAACCGATTACTTAATCTCAAAGTGATTTTAAAACAAATTAAAGCACTTGTAAATGAGGATCAAATTCTTATTAAACAGTAATTAAAATCTAATTAAAAGCAATTAAACCTTATTAAAACATAATTAACTTTAATCAAAGATTAATTAAATAACACCCCCTTTTAAAATAATAATTTATTAATAATTATCTTAATAAATAGTTAAATAATAATTAATTAATCCTTAATTAAGAATAAAAAACATAATTAACTTTATTAAGACAAGATGAAGTATCAGAGTGTACCATATTGACCATAATTTAGGTGGGAGTTCATCGGTCAAAGTTTGCCTGATTCCGAGTTAGTATGAAGAAGCTATTGCAGCCGGAATCAGACGAAACTTCATCTTGTGAAAGCACACCATAGTTCTCCATGGTGACCAACAGTTGTACTTAGAAAATAACAGGCTACATCCCCATATTTGAACTCCGCCTAGGCAGAAGCCGCTATTTTTTATTTATACTGCAATAACTTCTTTATACTAACTCGAAATCGGATGAAACTTCGACCGATGAACTCCCACCTAAATTACGGACAATATGGTACACTCGGATACTTCATCTTGTGAACGCACACTATAGTTCTTCATGGTGACTAACAGTTGTACTTGGAAAATAATAGGCTACATCCCCGTATTTGAACTCCGCCTAGACAGAAGCCGCTTTTTTTTCATAATGCAATAACTTCTTCATACTAACTCGGAATTGGATGAAACTTCGACCGATGAACTCCCACCTAAATTGCGGGCAATATGGTACACTCGGATACTTCATCTTGTGAACGCACACTGTAGTTCTCCATGGTGACTAACAGTTGTACTTGGAAAATAACAGGCTATATTCCCACTTCAACACTCATTGTAGTTCTCCATGGTGACTAATAGTTGTACTTAGAAAACTACATGCTATATCCTCATATTTGAACTATGCCTAGGTAGAAACTGCTATTTTTTTTCCAGATTGTAGTAACTTTTTCATGCTAACTCGGAATCAGGCAAACCTTTGACCGATGAACTTTCACCTAAATTACGCACAATATGGTACACTTGGATACTTCATCTTGTGAACGCACATTGTAGTTCTCTATGGGGACTGATAGTTTACTTAGAAAATAACATGCTACCACATCCCCATATTTGAACTCCGTCTAGTGCAGAAGCCGCTATTTTTTTGTTCAAACTGCAATAACTTCTTCATACTAATTCGAAATCCGGCAAGACTTCGACCGATTAACTCCCACCTAAATTACGGACAATATGGAACACTTGGATACTTCATCTTGTGAACGCACACTGTAGTTCTCCATGGGGACTGACAGTTGTACTTAAAAAATAACAGACTACCACATCCTCATATTTGAACTCCGCCTAGTGCAGAAGCCGCTATTTTTTTTGTTCAGATCGCAATAACCTTTTCATACTAACTCGAAATTAGGCGATACTTCGACTGATGACCTCGCACCTAAATTACGGACAATATGGTACACTTGGATACTTCATCTTGTGAACGCACATTGTAGTTCTCCATGGTGACTAACAGTTGTACTGAAAATAACAGGCTATATCCCCACTTCAACGCTCACTGTAGTTCTCTATGGTGACTAATAGTTGTACTTAGAAAATAACAGGCTACATCCTCATATTTGAACTTCGCCTAGGCAGAAGCCGCTATTTTTTTTCTTCAGACCGCAATAACTTCTTCATACCAACTCGGAATTAGACAAAACTTCGACCGATGAACTCCCACCTGAATTATGGACAATATGGTACACTCGGATACTTCATCTTGTGAACGCACACTGTAGTTCTCCATGAGGACTGACGGTTTACTTAGAAAATAACATGCTACCACATCCCCATATTTGAACTCCGCCTAGTGCAAAAGCCGCTATTTTTTTTGTTCAGACAGCAATAACTTCTTCGTACTAATTCGGAATTCGGCGAGACTTCGACCGATTAACTCCCACCTAAATTACAGACAATATAGAACACTCAGATACTTTATCTTGTGAACGCATATTTTAGTTCTCCATGGCGACTGACAGTTGTACTTAGAAAATAACAGGCTATATCCCCATATTTGAATACTATTTCTCTATGAGATGTAAAAGGGTATATTTGGAATTTCAAAAGGACACCAAGTAAATCTATTCAATGAATTCTCTTTATTAGTAGTGATAAAGATAAAAAATCATGATTATCTTAATTGGTTAACATTTAAGTTTAAAAACCATTATTAACAAATGATTAAGTACTAATTACCTTAATTAATTAATTTTAAAAAATAATTAAAAAATAAATAATTAAATAATTGTTCTATAATTACTTAATCAAAGTTAGAAAACATTTTCTGAAAGATTTCTAAGTGAAAGCAAGTTTAGATTAGAAAAATAATTAGATTTTTCGAAATGTGCGTTTTGCGACCATCGCTATACGGCCCCGTAATTTCAAAAACTTGAAATTTCCTTTTTCTAACTTTTAAAACTTCCAATTTGAACTCCTATCCTCTTTGGAACATGAAAACAAACTTTTGAAAACCAAATCAAAGTTCTAAAATTGAAAACTTTTCAGTTTCAAATAAAAATCAAACTTTCGACAAAAAAAGAATTTCTACATCGCTTTTGGTTAGCGAATCGCTACCTTTGTGACATGAACCCACATACAACACATACAACATTCCAACATAATATCACATCATAACATTATAGCACAATTATAAGCACGAATATTACTTCACAATATTAACTAACTTTTCTAATATTCAAGGTATAATCCTTATCGCGTACTCAAACTTCGGCATAAGCAACCAACACCAAATTAAAATATATGCATGCATACACAACATATGACATCACTACATACTAAGCAACATTTTAACTCATAAATTTTACAACCTTAAAAATTTAGTAACTTGAGTTTTAAAACACGGACTTTACTCACCAACTTTCACTAAAACTAGAATACATGCTAGTACTTTGCAAAAATAAAGTCGTTGGATGCCTATACACCCAAAAGGGGCTCGGCCTTGGACAATTTGGGCTCGACCATTGATGTTTTAGGGTGGATATGCTTGCAACTTGGAAGAGAAGAGGTTGTAGTATATGTAAAAGTGCTCTAGTGGACTAAAAGGGAGATTTTGAGTAAAATGAAGTGATTTTTCTTACTTTAAAATTTATGAAGCCATGGATATATATTTTCAAGCTTTTAAGAATTTGAAAGTGGTGAAGAGGATTGTAAAATGAAAATTATGAAACGGAAGGAGTATTTATAGGCTTAGGAAAATATTTTTAAAATATAAAGTACTTATAATAAAATATATACACATGCATGCACTCCATACCTCCCCTCTCTCTCTTGTACACGTTACCTCCTCCCCCTAGGCCATGTTGTAGGGTACTTAAGGTATGACATGGCATTTGTGTATATATATATGTGTGTTTATATCTATATATATGCCTTTTATAACATAATTTGTCACATCCAATCTTAGGTATATATATATATATATATAAGTTAATATGCATAAGTATGCTTACTTAATACTAATCCTAACATATATAAATATGTGCATGTTGCACCAAGTGTGCATAACGTTCCCAACAACTTTATGGTATCGAAAAGTCAAAATTTCGGAAAACGTTCTTCGGTCACATTTTCTATTTTTATTTGAACAATCTATGTTGGCAAACAAATTTTGAAAACTATTTTATCATCATTATTAAATAATTAGAATAGGCTTATTTGCTAATAAAATCCGTTTATTGATTATATAAAACGAGTGTTACGGCACGCGCTTCGCGCGTGATGATGGCATGTGCTTCGCGCGTGAATTGTTCTTCTACAATTTATATACGATTAACACATCTAAGAGAAAATGATTTGCAAAAATATTTCGCCATGTTTTTACGTTGAAATCATGTGCAGTTAACTTTAATTTTAATTTCTAAGTTGCAACATTTAATTTTTTATTAGTTTGAATTTTATTTATATTATTAATTAATAAACACTGAATTTGTAAATGATGTTTATTTATTTAAATGATGTTTATTTGTTAGATT
The DNA here is from genome assembly GCA_030737815.1 of Allium fistulosum. Lineage (NCBI taxonomy): Eukaryota > Viridiplantae > Streptophyta > Magnoliopsida > Asparagales > Amaryllidaceae > Allium > Allium fistulosum. The sequence goes on along the minus strand of CM060907.1, from coordinate 633,509,322 downwards.
ATATTTTTAAGCGTAGATTCACATTTTGAATTTGTAAAGAAATTTAACTGTTATATGTATTTTTTAAGGGATATTAAGATTTGTTAATATATGCAGAGAAACAATTTTGGTAGTTCACGCTGACACCAAAAAAGCATGACACCAAAAGTATTATAACTATTATTAAGATGTGTTGAATTATCTAGAAGACTCTTTTATTATCTGATGCAATAGTAGTATTTGACCTACTGTCATTTCATTTGACTTGCAAACCTAGAAATATATTCATTGAAACATTCATTTTTTAACTTAGTTTGAATAGTTCCAGTCTAGTCTAAAAATATAGGCTAAAAATAACATGAACAACATCTACATTTGATTAGAATTTTACCGATTATTTTTACGTACTTGGATGTGAAATAATAGATAATAATTAAATTATATATGAGTAAAGGGTATTTTAGGAAGTTCATGGGTGGACCAAAAGATTGCGCTTCTATTTCGATTATTAATAAAGATATATTTAAATAGCCTATTTCAAAGTGGCAAAATCCTAGGACGTTACGAATATATTTTACCATCATTTGTTATTATTTAAAAGATTTATATTTTAATTATAAAACATATTATTTTAATATTTGAAATTTATTAAATATTCTAAATTCTGGAAATCTCGTTTATGTTTAAAAATATAAGTATGCATCTTAACTTAAGCATTCTGATGTTATCTTCTTCCACAATTCAAAAACCCTACCTACTTTTCTTCAGTTCTAAAATTCAAAAAATAAATAAAATAAATTACAAAAAATTACCAAAATCAATTATGTGTTTCCTGTTATACATCTACACCAACATCTGAAGAGGAATTGAAGTCTCATCATAATATTGGGGATATTGTCAACTTACAGTGAGGGTGAAGCGAGAAAGAGAAGCTAGAGCAAGTAGTTGAAGCTCTATATCTTTAGGTGAATTTACTTGCTCGCATCTATGTCAATACTGAATATAACTTGCCTGAAATTTCATCAATTAGCCGAGCAATGTTGAAAATCTTGTTTATAGTCGTTGAATTTTACCCAATAATGATGAATTTAAATGTTTAGTAATGTTTTGATGTATATACACTTGAATATATTAAAGTGTGAATATCGATTGATGTGTGCATCGAGTTGTTGATCGAAATTAATTGAATGGAGGTCTGAAATTGATTAGAGAAGTGACCAAAGGGAACGTAGGAAGCCGCGACACCGATCGATAATGGGTGACCGCTGACTGGTCGACACCCTTTGGTCGACCAATGCTTCGACTGGTAGCACACATTGTTTTCTAAATAATAATAATAATCATCATAATAATAATATATAAATAAAAATAAAATTAAGCAAAATTAAAATATAAATATATATATAAGGTAAATATAAATAAAATTTTAAAAATAAAGTTGAATCCAAATTATATTTTTATTTAAGATGATAATGTTAAATATAATTAATATATATAAAGTTAAGAGTGTAATGATTAGTATTTATACATTGAAATTTTAGAATGAAATATATATAAATAATAATTAAAGCTATAAAAATTAAGTTCAATATGACAAACTTATATATATATATATAATAAAAAGAGGTTTAAGTAATGAATAAATTGTTGATTAGTTAATTATGGAGTTAATTAATTTGATCAACGTAACTAAAATGAGATACACTCTTTATTTAAATAAACTAATAACTTATAAATCATATGTGTGTGTATAGTGGGATGTTCTATGCTACGATAAATTTGTAATAAACAAAGTTATATTACCGTCTGGGATAGGTCTTTCAGTAATATTTCTCCGGTTATACATAGGACTTGTGGCATAGATTTAGTGGAGACTGAGTGCAGTTTACAAACATTGAGTAAACGATTGAGTATCACGTGGTGTATCGGACATAGATGTGATGTTTATTCGGTCTTTTATTGGAAGTGGATGGCACTCAAGTGACGGATAGTGAGATCGGGATAGAGTTTACATAAGGGAGCTCATAGAGATACGTTAGGCTTTATGCTTACAATAAGTGAGCTAGGCTTTGTGCCAATATTATAGATACTATATGTCGTCTATCACTATGTACTCCTTTTATTGGTGTTGGAGAGGACTGGATTTGGCTAGCTCTACCCCAGCGGCCTGATTGTGGGGTCGCACCCCAGATCTGTAACCCCTTATATATATAACTCCGTGCTATTGCTTCATGCGTTTACCCCTGTGTCACTTAGGCCAATACTCTGTTACTTATAGGGGAAAGTGCAGGGTCTTGACTTAGGCTTTGCGTAGACGAGCATTCGTTGGATATGTGTCATGATAACCATCGAGGTAACCCAAGGCTATAGAGTATGTGTGACTTTGGAGCTGGCTCCGTGCTATCAGTCTTCCGTCTAGTTTGAACGGAGTGATAGATAGACATATAATGTTTATATCCTCACCTGGATATAGTTGTGGGCTAGGAGACCCACACATATAAATATGACTCTACTTAGGACCTTGAGTCTGCGGTACAATCATCACCCGTCACTAGTTATTATGAGATATATTCTTAAGGAGATATGTTTCTACCATTTAATCCCATATTTCAAGTTATAATTCTCTAATTATTATGAGTACATGGGCATATAGTTATAATTGTCTAATGATGGAGGGTTAATATATTCACACATGTTTGAAATATGAGATTAAATGGTAGAAACATATAACCTTAATAATATACATCAACATTATAACTTTTGTTGATTTTTTCAAATATCACATATTTTTATCATTGTTGATATATCGTTATAGACATAGACTGAACAATGTGTCATTATACTACTCGAGTCAGGATTATGAGGTATTACAGGTGCAGGTACACAACAACATCTATAAACTTATAGACTTTTTGGAGCCTAATAGTCACATTAGGATGATGCATTCACTAGTGTATTTTGTAGCCTCGTTGAATATGTGTATATATATATACTGTGATGTGATGTAGTGAGGTAGCGATGTATGTATGTTGTGGGTTAGAGTCTGTCATTTTGTAACCCACTGGACTATGTATATGTGATACACACACACACTCTCTCTATTTATATTATGTGATTGTGTATTGTTCTATCATAATGACACACGTGTTTATTGCTCTGTACTGAGACCTTGTACGTTTATGGTAAGTATATTATGATTTGTGATATGCATAGGTGTTAGTGCAAGGGAATATTCATGTGTCCCCCATATAGCCTCATTCTCTATATTACCTGAAAGTATTACTTGGTAATACTCTTAGGGGTATAGGCATTTCACTTCGACGCTGATAAACTGCCTTTATTATGTCGAACCTTTCGTAGTATGTCTGTCAAATTCTAGTGAGGTATGGGTTCTTTCAAGATCTGTATTGTAGCATTGTCAACATTTGGAATCACCTCATTTCAGTTATAAATTTATGCATTGTTTATATACATTTTTGTAGCGATGCTATTCAAGGCGATGCACTTAGCCTTTTGGTTGAATCAGACACAACCTTTCATTTGGAATATTTCCAACTTAGAGTTCCTTATCTAAGGTTGAATATGAATTTTGGATTGATGTACTATGCACGCCATCACTTATGAAGTTCGAGTTGAAATATTCTTTCATAAGGAGTTCGTTATTTTCTGTAAACAATTCTCTAGTATCGCATAAATAATTGAGAATACTCTTTCCTAGCATTTAGCATTCCTAATTAAGATTTGGTACTCGCTCAATGTACCAATTACATAAGCAATTAGCAATACAATAGACATCATATCACATACGATAATTCTTATTGCTAATGCATAAGGAATCTATCTCATATGCTCTGCAAATACGGTGTCTATGTATATCATATAGGACTATCCCAACATCCATTTAACTTATTATAAAAGATGTCATTTCCAAATCCAATACCGAGTACTAAACAATCAAACTAAAATGATATTAACATGGGTACATTATTAACAATCATATGTTCATTTTTTAATTATAGTTTTGGAAATACTCTAGTACTTTTATAATTCTTCCTTACAAACATATGCTTCCTTTATATTTTGACTGAAATTCAAAATGTTTGATTTTTCTGTCAAAATATTTTCTTAACTCCGATGCTTGTTGAACGATACTTCCATATCAATACTTGGATCTTATCAAAAACCCATAATCTCAGCATCGCTCCCACTGACTTCGAGGCACTTTGATTGTTATATGCAAGCAACATACTCTAAATCATTATTTAGAAGTTTTGTTACAACATACATGTATCAAAACTCAAAACCATATTGAGCGGTAATTTTGCGAGTAAAATCCGAATTAATTTAAGCACGTTAGATGACGAATCTATCATGTTAATTTCAATACTTTAAACTTTCAATGTTGTTCTATCAACATAGTTTACTATATTTCAACTGCATAGGTATTCTTTTCAAAGGCACTTTACGGTCGATGGATCTACCACTATCGAAATCATATTTTGATAATGTATTTGGAATCCATTCCAGATTTGCACATCGTGCCATATGGCAGAGTTAATACTCTTAATGGCTTGATGATAATTAGGGATTTTTTTTTTGAAAATGGGTGCAGCGGCCTCATTAAAAACCTATACTAAAACCATTGTGGTTCAGCTTAGGAGAAAAAGAGTACGGGATAAATTTTATTACTTTACAAAGGAATATTTACAAAGATGTATGGAACAATACATATAACTAGAGATAGTCCAAAGAACCGTAAAATAAGTAACATTAAATTTTGACATCTAATAGAAAACATGACCCATCTTCGTTAAAAAAATCACTTTCCCAATTTGAAATTTCAGCCACATTCAAAACGCAATGCCTCCTACCAATGGCATATCTCCCCACATGCTTGCTCATCCAATCTAAATTTAGGATTAATTGCTGAAATTCTTTTCTTGACATTGGTATGAACTCAAAATTTCTCTTTAATGTGCGAGTGTTCTTATTAGACATTCTAATGAGTAACGTCTATTTTTTCTTGGTCAATTTCATTTCATCCTTCATAATAAGTTTTATCTTGGATCATATCCAAATGCATTTTATTACCAATAATTTCAAAAAAATTCCTTCACCGTGAGGTTGGTGTTTCTTAAAGCAACTACTGTTTCTCATTACACCATAATAGGTTTTCATAAATGTTTTATGGACTGCCTTTATATATGTATAAAACAAATTTAGTTTTGAGTTTACAAAACTTTATGTTCATGACATAAGTCACTTAATCAATATTGACCTGCCCCAAACTACTTTGCGGTAATCCATACAAGATTCCCATGAACAAATATTACATGCAGCCTCTTAACTTACACAACCCTTCAACTCCTTGACCTAGGATATATATATATGAGTTTGTTGTAAACTCTTATATTATATGATCTCGTAATCTATTTTTTAGATGAAATTAATTTTAACCCATGTAATTATTCTTAAGTACACATCCTAACATAAAGAAGTTAACTCAACTTTACTCATATGTATTATAGGGGTGAAACGATCCGCCTTTTCGACATTTGAATGTCGACACTAATACATCTATGGTATTCACGCGTCGAGCACTCAAATACCTAAAAGACAAATTGTTAGGGTAAAATAAAAAGAAAGAGAACAAGGAAGAAGAGAACACAACATCAGAATCTCACTAGTGGAACGATAACATCTAATATCAAAAGATAGTACAAACTACCACTCTAAGATACATATCATTTCAGAGTTACAATCCTAAGTACTATCATCGGCCTGGACAGTTAGAATACTGCGGTAGGTGAAAACATCCAACTCGTCTCCTCGAGCTCCAAAGATTATTAATGAAAACCCGTCTTTCCCAGACTACTCGAAAGAGCACCCATGAAAATAAAGGAAATATAAAACCATGAGTCAAACATAAGTTTAGTCTGAAAAACTCAAGAAATATGCGTCCAACATATAACAGTACTTTTGAGACCGCTCGAATCATCGTAATGTTTATCCCTCAAAAAACCAAACTCATTTAATAAGTAAATAAGGTGATATAATAGATAACGTCAGGTATAGAATATAAATTGAAAAATAGCTGTGATGCTTACATTGATCACACCACAATAATTGAGGGTACAATCAAAACTGCTAAGGTATGCATGCATAATGGATTACCGGGGAGATCTCCTTGGTCAACCCGAATCTGATCTCCTACACAAGGATTAGAAATTACCTTTCGAGCATTGCATATCTCTAGATAAAATATACCATAAGGTAAACACGATTGGCCCATGCTCGGAAACATAGAACCAAGTAACATCAACTCCTATGTGCAACATCGATAGGCATACTCTAGATATGGAGTTGATATACCCAATCGTGGGTTAGCTAAACCCCAGGTTGTGCATCCTACTCTATCTTTAGCCATTTCCAATGGCGAAGTCACATTCAACAGCTCAACACATAAGTCTTCATCACTCGAATAGATCTTGAACCTCTCTTTAGATTCTAGCATCTCGAACAGTCCACGAATCTCGACAAGGATCCCCGCATAAGTCGTCCAAACAAATGCTAATGCTAACCTCTCTGTAACATCCCCCTACTTGGAGGCCCAAACTAACGACTACGGATGCTGTAGTCATTCATAGTTATTAATCCTCGGCGACCAAATATGGCGAAGTTAGATTCATTGATAAACAGAAACACATGAATATGGAAAAAATTTAAACTTCAAACAAAATCACTTATCATTTCAAAATAGTTCCAATTTATTACATAATCCCAAATTCGTAAACCACGTTCAGAGAAAATATATTTATTACAACATACGCCCAGGAGCGATATATGAAGATGCCCTCTTGGATGATCAGAGTATATACAGGCAATATAACAACTTTGCCTTTACAACTTACACAGCGGAATAAAAAAAAAGAGAACACTAAATAGCTATCATGCCTCATGCACGTCTCTGGAAGCTTATTCGTCTTAAGAGGTACCTGCAAATCTCAACTCTCAAACTACTCAAAATCAATTGAGTACCCAAGAGTTTTAGGGGAAAACATAAACTTCGAGTCAGACATAAAGCCCGGTATGAATAATAATCCACCATCTCATATCATTTAGATATCAAGTGAGACCACACGGCTTAGCGGAACGGGTTTCCCCTCACTAGTATCCAAAAACCTTTCTAAAACCATATACTGTGCTCCTGCATCCACAATGGTTAAAACAATCCAAAATAGTTTAATATGATGATATTCAATAATAAATGAATCAATTCTGGATTACCTATCCCCATTCATTTTAGACTATCTGTCTTAATTATAGTTTCTAGGGTTACTATTAACCTTTTAGTTTTCATGGGCTGACTAATAACCGGTTAAACATCTAAGGACTCCCCGTCCAATTACATAGTTTTCATGGGATCACTATGAACCTATTGGTAACTCCAATATCTTACTCTTATCCTAGTTTTCATGGGTTGACTAGGAACCTATTGGTGACTCCAATATCCTTTCTCTTATCATAGTTTTCATGGGTTGACTAGGAACCTATTGACATCTGTCAATATTTCATCCGAATATAGTTTTCATGGGCTAACTACAAACCTACTAGCCCCTGCCAGTATCCAATTATAGTTTTCATGGGCTTACTATGAACCTGTCTTTCTGACATCTTCCTTTATACGTTTTCATGGGCTAACTATGAACCTGTCTTTCTGACATCTAACTTTATACATAGTTTTCATGGGCTAACTATGAACCTATTGGCCCCTGGCAATATCTTTTCCTATACATAGTTTTCATAGGCTTACTGAGAACCTATTGGCCCCTGCCAATATTTTTCTTTTATATTTTAGCATCCTATATTCTGGTCTTTCTGACCTCCTGGATGTAATTCTACTCATTCAGGAGTTTAATAAATTTATATTCACTACTGGTTAACCTAGCTGGTTCTTCTACCCTTTATCCCCAAAATGCAGTTATGGGTCCATTAAAAAGTGAATATATTTGTATTTGAAGAAGCAACATAACAACATAGAAATACCACTCCTGTGGGTTTAATATAAAACATGGTTAATCCCTTCAACCTATTACATATCAAAGATAGCTTCTTCTTAAAACCATTATAAAAACTCCTTTAATATAGCCATGAGTTTTTCCTTTTAAAAATAAAGTTTGGGTTATAAAACCTTTCGATACCTTCGAAACCTAGCTTTCGACTTCATAGGATGACCTCCTTCGAAAGCTCTTAAAAACATTAGGCTTCTGCCTTTTAATACTTTAAATTATACCTTTCAAAACCTTTCGAATATATTAAAGTATTAGCATTTAACTTTAGAAGCTTAGCTTCAAAACCAGTTGAAAGTACCCCTTTCGACACCATTGGAAGTAACCCTTCCAAAATCATTGAAAGCACACCTTTCGAAAGCATTGAGTTAATACTTAAAACATTATTTGGGTCAAAGTGAATATAGGCGAAAGCAACTCTTTCGAAACCATCCTTTGTCATAAAAATATTAGGGAAAACTTGATGGCGTCGGCACCATCTCTTTCGAAAGCATTTAACATCTGGGTAAAACAATAGAAGGTTGGCATCGAAACCCCTTTTGAAACCACCACCTTCGAAACCCCAACCCCTTTCGAAAGCTATAGGAAGTGGCTTTAGCTTATAAAACAAAGTACCCTTTCGACAGTATTGATAACTTCAACTCCATCGAAAGGTTAAAGAACAACAGCAGGGTATCGACTAGGTCGGAACCCCCTTCTTTTAAAACATAAGTAAAGGAACCCAGTCGAAAGCAATCTTAAGTTAATGACAACCTTTTCGAAACCTTTACAAAACTTCTTTCGAAACCTTCTGCTTCGACTCCGTCGAAGGCTAAAACAAAACAAATGCGGGCGCTTTTCTTTTAAAAACAAACCAAGGTTTCGACTCCTTCGGTAGCTAGGCTTTCGACACTTAACCTTTCGCCTATCTCCAATCCACTGCATACCATCATGGCGATACCTTGTGTATTGGTTTTGGCATAGTTGGTTTCGACAAGGATGAAGGTGGAAGCTTCAGTGTCGAAAGGTGCTTTCCTAAGTAGGCGGAACCAATTTTCTGATGTAAACCTTGTTTAGTTCTTTATAAAGTAAACTTTTCTCTAACTAAACTATCACGTGTTAATACCAGATTGGTTGCCTTAACTTTTTCAAATTCTTTTCTAAAATTTACTACCACTAATGAGATCTAAATCAAGGTTAAGTAATCAATTAAGCCCTTCAATTAAGCAAAACCAATTTTACAAAGAAGTCCCTCTTCTAAAATAATTATTTTGCATAGCATATCACTTTGGAAAAATCCCCAAAAATTCCAGAAATTCACTTTAATCATGTTTTCTAACATATCAAAATTTCAGACCCACATTCTCCATATATTTTCCAAAATAAATTTATAAACCCAAATAACCATAATTTCCTTGGAAAATTCATAATAATCTTTTCGTAGCTTGGAAAATTATGAAAATTGAACCCAACTCCAAAATCATGTTTCTCATAACATAAAATTTTACCATGGCATTTAGACATCATTAAATCTCGGTTTTACCTGAAAACCGTGCAAAAACTCTATTAAACAATCTTGTTTAAATCAAATAAATCATGAATCAAGCATATCATCATCCAATATATCATAAAAATGAATTTACTCTTAAATTTGACAATATATGATTTAAACCAAAATAGAGATGAAATAATTATTCACCTTGATCTAGATAATGAGATTGGATTGAGATTGATTTCCCTAAGCTTGATTCTCTAGCTTTAATTTGAATTCTTCTTCCTCTTAATGGCCGGCCGTTCCTTTTATCTCTTGATTTGCGTTTTCAAAAATGATGTGAATGGGAAGAAAATAGTGGGAACGAAAATATATAAGGGGGAAGTTATGGATGAAAATTTCCAATTATACCCTTATGTAATTTGTTTAACCTAAAACCATTCTTAAGCCCATTAGTTAGTTTATTAGGCACGACCTTAATTAATTAATTCAAGTCTCAATCCCCTTATCACTTAACATTTACATTATTCTATTTAATTTATCTAATTAAATCTCCTGAATAATGTTATCAAAAATTAGGGGTGTTACAGTCTCCCTTGGACTTAACCTTAGGATAAACAGTTCTACTCTATAACATTGGACTTAACCTTAGAATAGTTCCTTAGGATAGACAATTTAACCCTATAATGTCCCACTTCATAAGCGCTTCCAGAACATAGAATCCGTATATCAGTTTTGAAGTGGTTTTCGATAAGTAAAACACTTATCTGATCCTGGTCTCTTCAAAACTATGTAGATGAATTTCCAATTAACTCAATTTCGATTCTTTAAAGAGTAAACGAACGATATAAATGAGTCCTCCTTGGGGAATCTCTTATGTAAACATTCTTAAAGTAAGAGACCGTTCATATAAACGAGTCCTTCTCAGGGAATCTCAAACTTTATCAATACGTGATCCTTGCATATACTTCCAAAGTTAATTTGGTCAATTCGATAGTCGACTAATCGACTATCCAGTACAAAAGAGAAACGATCGCATATGGAAATCAAGTCTCGTATACTTATCACGTTTCCAACTTTCTCAATTTATACTATCCCCCGGCCAAGAGTGAAGCCAATAGGTTAGAGCACCGTTTCTTCTAAACCCTACTCGAACATCAGTCTTAACTCTCATAGATAGAATAAATCTACTCTATTGGCTATTAGTGCTATGTACACAATTAAATACTTTACATAAACAAGTAAACACACAAAGCATGATTAAGTCACACAAAGTATGATTAAGCTACTTAAGCGACTCCTAAACCCTTTATATTTAACTAATTTTTATTAATTAAAACCTCTTTGTAAATACTGGTAAAAATACCTTTACAAAAGATATATACATGTATACTACTATTTCAGTCATTTCTATTTCTTTTTAATATTTAGAAATGCATCCATATACTTACCTAAAATGGTATAAATATATTCATAAATCATTAACAAGATTTCTTACTTTAAAATATAATTAAAGAGGTTAAAAACAAATGTTGCTAAAATATTGTTACTATAAACCTCTTTTGTTTTATATGTTAAATTTTTACTATACACCAACTTTCTCCAAATTATTCCATACTTACCATTAAACTTATATATTTACTAAAAACCTTTAATATTGATATATATGTACACTAACTTATTTATAAGCAGATATAATTAATAAAGTTTAATAAACAATTTAAAAGATACTACATTACATAAGCTTTTTAATACTTTAATAAAATAATTAACTAATTTTTAAAAACTATACATAATTAAAAATACTTTAAAATACTTATAATATTGTTTAAAACATTTATTTAAAAAATTGCTTGAAAATACTTATTTTATAATTTATTTTAAACGTCCAAAAACACATGTTTTCTTTTACTTAAAAATTAATCTTCTACTTTGAAAATTCATAATTAATTATTAAAAATATATAAAAATTCCAAACCACTTTTAAAATACTCTAATATAAGTTATAAAAAACTACTAAAAATATTGGAGCAAAATACTTAAATTAGAAGTCATTTTTAAACAAATTAAAGTCTCAAACATAAACTTCAACATATACTGCATGTTTTAAAAAGAGATTCAGAAATACTGCAACATTTTAAAAGTGTTACAGATGATAGTCATAAATGGTAATGAATTGGCCAGTTTTGATATCTTGAAAGTTTGATCGATTGTTGATATGATAACAAACTTTTTAGCAACCAATCCTTTTACCTTAACCAATATACACAATGTACATCATAACCATGGTAAGAAACCTCTAGTGATCTCTCTATAAATTATTATAGAAATTGCCAAACACAAAGAATTTTCTAAGTACTTCTATAACGACTGGTCGCTATAAAATCATTTTAATTCAAATCCGATTCAAAACAAAGTCCAACCAAACCCTATGTGCTTCATGACAAGGCTATAGAACAAGTCATAGTGTAACAAGTCGAGATTTTCAACCCTTGAAAATCGACACTAATACGTCTACGGTATTGCGTGCCAGGCAATCAAATGTTGGAAATCCCGATTGTTAGGGAAAAAAAAAAGGAAGAAGACAAGAAGGAAACTAAACAATACAGAATCTCACATCGGAACGAAAAATCTATAAATACAAAAATCTTTACCTAAAGAAAAATATAATATACATACACTAATCAGAGTATACTAACCTATTTCGGCTTGGACAGTTATAACGGCTTGTCCTTACAATTGCTGATAAACACAACCAACAAACAATATATCGGAACACTAGAAATATGTAATTACGTCTTGGACATCCAGCTCGTCTCCTAAGCTCCAGTGCATCCAAAAGAATCTATAAATAAGTTCGGTCTAACCCGAGCATTATAATACCAGCGTGAGAAAACAAATCTCAATTGAATTTTAAAGTTATAAAAATCTTTTGAAAATAAAAGTATCTCGTAAGACCACACCGTACATAAACACGGACGGGTTTTTACCTTATGATAACCAAAACATTTGATATTATACTAATGTCTAAGATACAAATACTTATTGATCATAGCCGAAATTGTTACATTAATTAAATTCTAGCATAATAGGTGTTAACCCGCCTTTTTACAAGGCCGTGGACAGGAGAGTTTAACTTAATCGACTGCACGTTCGTCGAGGCTGGTGTACGATGGATTCAGTCGACTAGATGGATGGATGACGCAACGTGCTTGGGAGATGGAAATATGATTGGATAAAGATAGATCAACAATAATTTGGGTCTAGGAAACATGGTTCGTCATTTCTGGTTCGTCATTTTTGGTTCGTCATTTCTGGATCGTCATTTCTGGTTCGTCATTTCTGGTTCGTCATTTCTGGTTCGTCATTTCTGGTTCGTCATTTCCGGATCGTCATTTCCGGATCGTCATTTTTGGTTCGTCATTTCTGGATCGTCATTTCTAGATCGTCATTTCTGGTTCGTCATTTCTGGATCGTCATTTCTGGATCGTCATTTCTGGTTCGTCATTTCTGGTTCGTCATTTTGGTTCGTCATTTCTGGTTCGTCATTTTGGATCGTCATTCGCCATTTCTGGTTTGTCATTTCTGGATCGTCATTTCTGGTTCGTCATTTCTGGATCGTCATTTCTGGTTCGTCATTTCTGGATCGTCATTTCTGGATCGTCATTTCTGGATCGTCATTTCTGGTTCGTCATTTCTGGGTCGTCATTTCTGGTTCGTCATTTCTGGACCGTTATTTTTGGATCGTCATTTCTGGATCGTCATTTCTGGTTCGTCATTTCTGGATCGTCATTTCTGGATCGTCATTTCTGGATCGTCATTTCTGGTTCGTCATTTCTGGATCGTCATTTCTGGATCGTCATTTCTAGATCGTCATTTCTGGATCGTCATTTCTGGTTCGTCATTTTTGGATCGACATTGGTGTTGATGGGCCCGGATCATTCAGGAAGCCCGGTAACTCAGGTTTTGCCTATAAATATAGTATATGGGTCTCCAGATGGGGGGGCTTCTTCTTCTTCTTTCTGCTCTCTTACTTTCTCTTTTCTAAGGCTAAGGCTACTCTGCCACTTTTGTAACTGTAATCAATTATTACAGCAATAAAAAGAAAACTTCTAAGTGGACGTAGGCCGGAGTTAGCCGAACCACTATAAAATCTGTTGTTCTTTACTGCTTTCTTCTTAATTTTTTCTATTCTTCACATTATTACTCTCTACATACACACTATCTCTAAGCTGTGACTGACATTTGGTGCTTTCATCTGGATTTGGGTGTTATTGACCAATTTTGGCGCTAACACTTTGGTGCTTTCACTGAGAGCTGAACTCAGGGGTTTTGGAGCTAGGAACTTGGACTCTAGAAAGCAATGGCTAGGCCATCAACAAGAAAGCAAGTGACAGAAAGGAGCAATCAGGAGGGAAGTCAAGAGGCTTCCTCTGGAGCTGGAGCATGTCAAGCATCCATCTACATCACCAGAGAGGAAATGGAAGTCATGATGAAAAGACAAGAGGAGATGATGCAGGCTCTTCTCAGACAATTTACGCAAGTAGAAAATGCGGGGGCTCGGATCCATGGAGCTAGATCAGAAGCACTCAACCAGCAAGCAGAGGGAATGGTTCAGCAGGGGGCAACCCCCAATCAACATACAACTAACAATCCGGATGGAGCTGGACTCGGGGGCGCACCATCAGATAATGTTGAACCAGTTCATGGAGGGGTTCCAGCTAACACCACACAACAGGATGCTGGCAGGAATGTAAGAGCAAGAGATGAAGAGTATGTACCAGAATTCCCTCGGGAACTCGGGGGGAATCCCTTGACGGACAATGTTGGATTAGCTAAGATTATCAGGCGAACCATGCGCGGGGGTTTGACCAATAGAGATCTGGAAGGAGTAAACAAGAGTCCGTTCTCTCGTGAAATCAGGATAGCTCGGAATCTGCCAGATTTCAAGCTACCTAACGTGGGAATGTACAATGGCAAGGCCGATCCAACAGATCACTTGATGAGATATACCAGACACATGGAGGTGCTGGGGGCATCGGAAGAAGTTATGGCTCGATGTTTCCCTTTATTCTTAACGGACATAGCTGCTATGTGGTTCAAGCAGCTGGAAGAAGGATCTATCGGGACATGGACAAAGTTGGTGGACAGGTTTCTGAAGCAGTTTCAGGTATATATCAAATGGCCAAAGAATGTAATGACTTTGACATCGGTAAAACAAAGGACAAACGAATCACTCAGAGCTTTCTTAACTCGGTTCAATGCAGAGGTTGCTTCGGTGGATCGGCTGGATCCATCGATGGTTTTAATGGCGGCAGTGTCAGGAGTTAGAGAAAATTCAGATTTCAAAGTGTCACTGATACGGGACCCTTCGATGGATCTTGGGGAATTCTTTCACGAAGCTGAGAAATTCCTTCGGCAGGAAGATGCATGCTCAGATATGAAGTTAAAGGAGGTGAACGCGGCTGAGGATGGAGGACCATCTAGCGGAGGCTTGGAAAAAGGAAAAAGGAAGCTGGATGACGAGTTAGGAAAGGCTAGGAAGCAAGGGAGAGAGCAAAAATTCTCCACCTACACAGGGTTGAACGAGACGCTGGAACGGATTTATTTGGAGACTCGGAATCGCCTTCCCTACCGAAGGCCGGCTAGGAGAGAACCCTCCGAACGTGAGAGGGCATCAGGAAAACACTACCTCTTCCACGATTTGGACGGGCATGATACCAACAGCTGCAGGCACTTAAAGGACATAATTGAGGAGCATGTAAGGAATGGACAGTTGCAATAATACGTCGAAACTCGGAATGCAGCGGTTGGGCAGGAGCAACCACCGTCTACCTCACACAGTGATGGTACGAGGCACAGGAATGAAGGTCGATTGGTCATCAATTGATTGGGATATTATGAAATAAGTAGCAAACTACGGGAAAACGGCCAAGTCACTTACTCATGTACGGGGACGGAGATAGCCCCTAGGCATGCTCTAAGATAATGATAAACCACGACGCTCTAGTTTGTGAAATCTGCTTTCTCTTTTTTGGCTTAGACATTTTCTTTTTTCTAATTTGGTTTGAACTTCTGGTTTTGTTTGTTTCTTGGTTTGGACTTATATTTGGATGATTGTTTTCTGATTTTCTCTGAATTTTGGATTGGCTTTCGATTGGATTTTTTATCTGGTTTTTGATAAATGGTCGTCAGGTATGGATTATACCTGGCAAGGGGTAGGTCTCTTTGTCAAGCATGGCAAATCGACTTATTCAGGTTGTCGAGTATGGACTATGCTCGACAAGGGTCCGAAGAGACCAGAATTCAGCCTAGGACTTAGGCCCCATATTATCGGTTACTATTTCAGGTCGTCGAATATGGACTATGCTCGGCAATGGTCCGGAGAGACCAGGACTCGGCCTAGGACTTAGGCCCCCATATTATCGGTTACTATTTCAGAGTATGGACAATGCTCGGCAAGGGTCCGGAGCAACCATGATTCGGTTTAGGACTTAAGCCATGCATTACCCAACGTTTAGGGACAATGGAGTACGGTCGTCAGGTGTGGATTGTGCTTGACAAGAACCCGAAGAGGTTACGGATATGAATATCGGCTATGGACAGCAGAGGATTTGGATATTGACCCGGAGAGGTCCTAAAGTCGGTTATTGGTTATTGGATATGGATGAAACATGGACTTTGGATATCGGATTTGAGGCTATTCAAAACACACATTCCAATAGCAAGACATGTTTTGGGGGCCAAGTGTTAACTCGCCTTTTTACAAGGCCGTGGACAGACGGGTTTAACTTAATCGACTGCACGTTCGTCGAGGCTGGTGTACGATGGATTCAGTCGACTGGATGGATGGATGACGCAACGTGCTTGGGAGATGGAAATATGATTGGATAAAGATAGATTAACAATAATTTGGGTCTAGGAAACATGGTTCGTCATTTCTGGTTCGTCATTTCTGGTTCATCATTTCTGGTTCGTCATTTCTGGATCGTCATTCCTGGATCGTCATTTCTGGATCGTCATTTCTGGTTCGTCATTTCTGGTTCGTCATTTCTGGTTCGTCATTTCTGGATCGTCATTTCTGGATCGTCATTTCTGGATCGTCATTTCTGGTTCGTCATTTCTGGATCGTCATTTCTGGATCGTCATTTCTGGATCGTCATTTCTGGTTCGTCATTTCTGGTTCGTCATTTCTGGATCATCATTCATCATTTCTAGTTCGTCATTTCTGGATCGTCATTTCTGGTTCATCATTTCTAGTTCGTCATTTCTGGATCGTCATTTCTGGTTCGTCATTTCTGGATCGTCATTTCTGGGTCGTCATTTCTGGGTCGTCATTTCTGGGTCGTCATTTCTGGGTCGTCATTTCTGGATCGTCATTTCTGGATCGTCATTTCTGGATCGTCATTTCTGGATCGTCATTTCTGGATCGTCATTTCTGGTTCGTCATTTCTGGATCGTCATTTCTGGATCGTCATTTCTGGATCGTCATTTCTGGATCGTCATTTCTGGATCGTCATTTCTGGTTCGTCATTTCTGGTTCGTCATTTATGGATCGTCATTTATGGATCGTCATTTCTAGATCGTCATTTCTGGTTCGTGGTTCGTCATTTCTGGATCGACATTGGTGTTGATGGGCCCGGATCATTCAGGAAGCCCAGTAACTCAGGTTTTGCCTATAAATACAGTATGTGGGTCTCCAGATGGGGAGACTTCTTCTTCTTCTTCTTTCTGCTCTCTTACTTTCTCTTTTCTAAGGCTAAGGCTACTCTGCCACTTTTGTAACTGTAATCAATTATTACAGCAATAAAAAGAAAACTTCTAAGTGGACGTAGGTCGGAGTTAGCCAAACCACTATAAAATCTATTGTTCTTTACTGCTTTCTTCTTAATTTTTACTGTTCTTCACATTATTACTCTCTACATACACACTATCTCTGAGCTGTGACTGACATTTGGTGCTTTCATCTGGATTTGGGTGTTATTGACCAATTTTAGCGCTAACAATAGGTATACAACTAAAACCGTAAAGGCTCGTATTGGATAATGGATTCCATATAATGACTGGGCTATTGGTGTATCTCGTATGGATGAATGCTATCAGCACATTGTCGTTGGAGGGCAATGAGCACTCTACATGTGAATTTCTTGAAAGGTAATCGTAGCCTCAAGTCTCATCAACCCGGAATGACATAAAATCAGGGGAAATGCTGCAAGGCTAAGTGGGTCGAACCCATTAGGGTATGTTGTCACCCTTTTAGATACATCTACATATTTATGGATTGGTTGTGCATGAGATCTCGAATAAAAAGGGTTGCAAAACAACCGGGGTAATGGCATATTCGGTACTATCCAGTCAGGGGTAGGCCGGTCTTGTGTTGGTAGGGGATCCAAGCGAGGTCCCCGGTGCATTTTCTAGACATGTACTATGATAAGTGGTACCCCAGTGCCTAGTCATTGTATAGAATTCATTCTCCAATAAGCGTTGTACGGTTTTAGTTGTATACCAAATATGTTGGAACGTGAGATGCAAGCATTCCAGCTATTTTAATATTTTACTTTGAACCCTTAGACATTATTATAATATCATTGGATTTTCTATAAAAGTGTTTTGGTTATCGTAAGGTAAAAATCCATTGTGTTTATGTGCGGCACGGCCTTACGTGATACCTTTGGTTTCAAAGATTTCTTATAACTTTAAATCCAGTTGGGTGTGTTTTCTCATGCTGGTTTTCCATACTGACTCGGGTGTTATTTTATTATAATGCTCGGGTCAGACTGAGCATATACAGATTAGATTGGATGCTTGGAGCTTTAAGAGACGAGTTGGAGGCCCATAGACGTATTCACATAGATGGTTATTTTTCCGCTGTATTCATTGGTGTGTTATTAGCAATTGTGAGGACAGACTATTATAGTTGTCTAGGATGAAATAGGTTAGTATACTCTGATTGATGTTTTGTATATATACATATTCCAGTTTTGCTTTTGTGTAAAGACTTGTGATATATTATAGTTTATTCGTTCCGCTGTGAGATTCTATGTTGTTTAGTTTTCTTCTTATCTTCTTTCTTCTTCTTTTCCCCTAACAATCGGGTTTTTCGACATTCAATTGCTCGGCATGTGATACAGTGGATGCATTAGTGTCGATTTCGAGGGTTGAAAACTCCGGTTCGTTACATTTGGTATCAGAGCTAAATGTTAAGCGAGAACCTTGGCTTTGGTAGGGTAACTCATTAGAGATAGGGTCAGTAACACCCTAGAATGAGTTTGAGTGTGTGTGTGTGTGTGTATATATATATATATATATGAGCGCGTATTTGTTAGTGATATAAAAATTGTTTTATAATGTGTTGATTGGTCAGTTGAGTGGCTTATGGATTCTGGTCAATAAAAGTAATTAACGTCCTTGATAGGGATCTCTAAACACTTGAACAAAGCAGTCGACATTGTATTGTTTATTGGGTAAATGAATAATTTTACCTTGATTATTTTTATTATAAACGAATAATTTTTAGAAATTATTATGGTATATATGGTTTGCTTGGTTGTTAGGAAATGATAATGTTAAACTATTATCATTTGTTGTTTGTCGTTATGATCGAATAAAAGTTGATATTATAATGAAAGCAAGATTAACAAGTAAGAAATATTTATTATAACCAAAGATTAGATCATATAAATATATGATTTATAAATTGAAATAAAATTTCGGAAGTATATTATATAAATATGTATTATAAAAAAACAATTTATAAAGGATTTAAAAGATGGAAATTTGGGAATTTAAATTCCGTTGGTTTTGAAAATGATTTTTCAAAGTTTTGAAAACTAATAGTTATATTATTTGGAAAATATTTTTGAATGGAATTTTTTTTTAAAATGGGTTTTGAAAGGAATAAAAGCACTGAACTCACTTCGATCACTGGAAAATAATTTCGGTGATGACTGCAGCATCATCGACGTCCATTTTTGGGTTTCCAAGAGAGGAATTGCTACCATGGAGTTTTGTTTTAGTAAAGCTAGTTTTGATTTTAAAATCCAAAAGAATGATTTGATATACCAAGGGATTGTGAGTATATATATATATATATATGATTTCAAAAATAATCTGAAATTCTTAAGAACAAGGTGTTTAAACTCTGGGATTTTCATTTAAATGTTTTATTGAAAATATGAGAAAATAAGTTGATAGCTTATAAAATTTGAAAATTAGCAAGTTAAAACAATGTTTTAAATTGTTGAACGTGAATGCAAGAAAAGTAAAAATTTAAAATTGAACTATGGAATGAAATTTAACTTAAATTAAGTTAAATAAGGTGAATTTTGAAAATTTAGCCTAAGTTAGGCTAAATGAAATAATTTTTGGAAATGGAATTGACTGAGATTGTAATAAGTTAATGGAACAAGCTAATTAGATTAATTAGTGAATTGGATATGGCTTGGAATGTTAATTGATAAAATTGAATGTTGAAATTGGAAAATGAAATTGAATTTGGTTAGAAATAGCTACGAACTTAAGTTGTGAAATGGTAATAAACATGAGAAGTGCTGTAAAAATGTTTATAAACTTGAGTAAAATTTTATAAAATAATTCATAAATGAATATAGTATGGAGTGAAATTTTGTTTAAACATAAAGTTTAAGGGAATAATTCTTAAGTGATATTGGTATTAAAGGGATATGCTAAGTAAATAAGGGAATATGAATAATGCAATGTGAATAAATTGAATGTAGATTAATTGAATGTGGATAAAGTAAAAAAGAATAGGATGAAGGTAAATAAAAGGAATTTGGTATAGCTAAGAATCAATCGAAATTAATACGTAAGTTGTACGTATATTATTTTATTTGTGTGACGGCTTGATCCAGATTTGAGTACATGATTTCGAGATGATTTACATCGATCCGAGTTAGGATTTTTCACTCGATTCTCGTCGGCGAGCACTGGATATGGATTTTTGGTTGATTCTGTAATTCTCTATCATAGTATATGGCTATGCAAGGAGAATAGCGGTTTCTAATCAAGGAACCAGATCTGAGTCTGCAATAGAGTGGTCGTGTGAATGATACTAGTTCGGAAGTGAAATTGTGTGATCGAGCGAGCGATCAGATTTGATATTGCGTATGGATGATATATGTACATCGTACGGGCTTTGGTGAGGTAAATGTTGGGAATTAAAATTTCAAGAATAATGTGATTTGAATTATATGATCGTATATCATTGATAAATAAGATGCAGGTATAAAAAAGCAAGAGCAAATTTGATGCTTTTGACTTCATAAGAAAATTGGTTTCCCAACAAAAAGGTACATGTCTATATTGTTGTTTGATTTGATGGTTTTATGGTTGAGCCACTTGGCTTTTGTTTTCTTTTGTTGGTTCGGGCCCATAGTGGCGAATTATAGTTGTTCTGATCTAACCGCGAAAGGAGACGCTGGCAAATTTTTCGAAAATTTAAAGAGTTGGAAATTTTGAAGAAAATTTTTAATAACTAAAAATTGATTATTGAGTTATAACCTGAAATGATTGAATGGATAATATTAGTTAGAACCTATGGATGA
Organism: Allium fistulosum; assembly: GCA_030737815.1. Taxonomy (NCBI): domain Eukaryota; kingdom Viridiplantae; phylum Streptophyta; class Magnoliopsida; order Asparagales; family Amaryllidaceae; genus Allium; species Allium fistulosum. Next base: position 633,488,239 of record CM060907.1, on the reverse strand, counting down.
ATTTGGGTACTTAGTAAAAGTAATAACAAGGTTTCAACAAATTGATTTTGGGAAGTTAAAGGCTTAAAAGGGTTTGGGAATTTATTTCAACTAATTTGTTTTAGAAAAGAAATGGTTTTTGGCATTTTTCCTACCTTGGCAATTTCGAGGACGAAATTCTTTTTAGGGTGGAAGAATGTAATGACCCAAAATTGTATTTATTTGATATTAGAATATTCAATTAATTTTAAATATCGAAAAGTTAATTTTATAGGTTAAATAACTTAAATTCCAAATATAGCAATTTATTGGATAATTTAATTGTTGAATTTAATAATTTAAATTGGTTAAATAGTGGAATCTTGGGTTTTAAGTTAGATAAAAATAATTTCAAAGCTTATTAAAATTATATTAATAAGAATGAGGGTAATAAAACTTTTAAATCTGATTCAAAAGTGATTTTACTGATTTTTAAAATATCTCGTTTTAATTAACGAGTGAAAATAGCCTTCCAGGGCACAACCTCAAATTTCGATGAAACCAGTGTCATTAAGTCCGTAATAATAAATTATAATACGCCGTCAAACTTCGTAGCAATCAGATGTACCGTTTGGTCGTACGGGATAGAAACGCGTTGAAATTAATATCAGAAATTTAATATTATAATTGGGTTCAAAAAGCTATCTTCTACATACGATCGAATTAGGTCACGAAACTTGTTCCATTGCGTTCGGAATAGGGTTATAACATTAGGAACGCCAGGCGGCACGCCTCGATTGGGGTCCGTAATTATATAGCTAGATATTTTGAATTTTAAATAATATATTTTATTCGATTTAACTATACACCGTTGACCCATCATTTCAGCCTACACTACCCATGTTCCTTCATACCCCATCACCTGTTTAAATTGCGTTCCCCTCTCTTCTTCCTCTCAGTTTTACAAAAAGTAAAAAAAGGAACATTTCAAAAATTAATATCTTGTAATCTACTTAACTAAAAATCTTAAAACAAGCACTAAAATTCTAGTTTTGATGAGAGGTTTGATTTGGTATGATTTATGAAAGGTGCGGCGACATAAGTTCTTGAATTCGACAGCGATGGTGAGTGGGTTTTGGAGACTAGGGTTGGAGGTTATGGAGCTTGTGGTCGCCTATTGGACGAACGAAGCTCGGATTTGAGTTCGGGATGGACTTTGTCACCTTGATGCTAACTTTTAGGTGAATCGGTGGCGAAATGGGAAGTGCGACTTGATGAGGGTCGTTGCATTTGTAGTAGGTCGCGATGCGTGGTAATGGTGCGTCCCTTGATTTTTGGGTATTGGTATGTCGTGTTCGGGAAGAGGAGATCATCGACGAAGGTGGTTCGTCGTTTAGCGGAGCGTAGCTCTGTATCACCTATCTTCGTGCACGCGAGATTGGGTAGATGGTATCAGGCTATGCACGTTTGAGGATTTGGGGAAGAAGATAGTAGCATGAGTATATCTGTAAATATGTTTAAGTTTTATTTTAATAATTTTAAAAATATTGATAACTTAAAAATTCCAGCTATTTTAGTATTTTACTTTGAATCCTTAGACATTATTATAATATCATTGGAATTTCTATAAAAGTGTTTTGGTTATCGCAAGGTAAAAACCCATCGTGTTTATGTGCAGCATGGTCTTACGTGATACCTTTGATTTCAAAGATGTCTTATAACTTTAAATCCAGTTGGGTGTGTTTTCTCATGCTGGTTTTCCAGACTGACTCGGGTGTTATTTTATTATAATGCTCGGGTCATACCAATCATATTATAGATTAGATTGGATGCTTGGAGCTTCAAGAGACGGGTTGGAGGCCCAGAGACGTATTCATGTAGATAGTTATTTTTCTGCTGTATTCATTGGTGTGTTATCAGCAATTGTAAGGACAGACTGTTATAACTGTTAGGCTGAAATAGGTTAGTATACTCTGATTGATGTTTTGTATATATACATATTACAGTTTTGCTTTTGGGTAAAGACTTGTGATATATTATAGTTTATTCATTCCGCTGTGAGATTCTATGTTGTTTAGTTTTCTTCTTATCTTCTTTCTTCTTCTTTTCCCCTATCAATCGGGTTTTCTAACATTCGATTGCTCGACATGTAGTACAGTGGATGTATTAGTGTCGATTTTCGAGGGTTGAAAACTCTGGTTCGTTACAAGTTCCTACCTCAACTTTCCAAGTACCAAACTTCCTACCCTCTCCTCGTTTTGCTCTCGGCTAAGGCTAGAAAAGCCTTAAATAGCTCACCGCCCTTGATGTTTTAGGGTGTTATGCTATGAATCTTTAGGTTTTCCATTGATGAAAGCAGTTTCTATGATATTGTAAGAGTTATACTCGAGTTTGCATTGGTTTTGAATTACTTTGTTCTTAGAAAATTATGAAGAGTGTAAGATTGAAGTGCTAGTATTTTTGCACTAAAATTGTAAAAGTGATTTCAAGAGGAGTGCGTGCACTTATATAGACAACAAGGGGTTAACTTACCCTTCCCCTCACCTCCTATTTATGGTCAAGAAGGCTTACCCTTCATGTGCCTCCATGTGCTACTTTACACCTCTACACTTTAACCCTAAGTCTTCCCAAACTAACCATCATCCAAATTATCTACCTATAACATCACCCGTGAAATCATCTTGATTTTGTTAGCTAAAAACATAGAAAATATTTTTATTAGCTAATTAATTACACGTTAGTATATTAGGAAATCACAAGAAGTTCGAACAACTTTTATCAAGAAAAAAGTTGTTAATCGATAAAACGATTTTCGGTCGCATTATCGATACTTCTTCAAAGTATCTATTTTGTAAATTGAAACGAGTTTACTGTCGTTAGTCATTAATAAAAAGGGGGTTAACAAGGCTATTAAATCAATTTAATCATATGAAACCCAAATTTCAAATATTTAAATAATTCAGATATTTAAATGCGAAGTGTTCGAAATTCCGGGTCGTTATATTTTCCCCCATTTAAAACATTTCAACCACGAAATTCCTACACGACTAACACACAAAAGTAACAAGCCCAAAACAATACTTAATAATGTTCAACATCTCTAGCTAACAAAGCTCTCATTTTGCTCAGGTTCAAAAACTCTCTCATCGCACAAGGATAATAATAATCTACCAAGCGTACCTTATACTCAACAGCCTCAGGTTATTACTTGGTCGATTATTCATACTACCTCAAAACAAATTTAAGAGTCATTCCCCGAACTCTCCATAAGCCAACAAAACATAGTATGTATATACTTAAGCTCCTATAATGTGCATGGATCATCCGTTTGCAGTATCAAATCTGATTGCTTGCTTGATCACATAAATTCCACTTCCAAGCTAGTATAGATTACTTGACCTCTCTAGTGCGAACTCCGATCAGCAGATTCCCTATTCAAAAACTTCTGTCTTCCTTACATAGCCATATACTATGATAGAAAACTTCGGGATCGTATCAAGTGCTTGCACAAAAAATGGGCAAACACCTCCAATCAATTTATTATAGAGCTGTGAATACAGGGTGTATAACTTAGCTATTATATTTATATCATGGTTTATTTTGAGAGAGAAGATCGCAGACAGGTTATGCAGAAAGTAAATTGTAGTAAAGTAAAGGACACAAACATTTATAATGGTTTGACTGAAATGTGCCTACATCTACTATCCATTTTTATTATACTTCTTATAGGTCTTTGATACAATCCTTAAGATACATAATACAATGATCCATAGCTCAAAAGACAGTAATATGTAGCTCAAGGGAGTCTGTTCGGCTATTCCTGCCTGCATATTCATGTTCGGCTGTCTCTGTTAGGCGTTCCTATTAGTTTATTCCTATTGGAATGTTCCAGCTAGGCAAATCTTGTTAGGAAGATCCTGCTAGGCTATTCTTGAAAGGTTTATCTTATTAGAAAGATCCCCCTAGGCAATTCCTGCTAAGCTGCTCCTATTAGGAAGATCATGTTAGGCTGTTCCTACTAGGCTACTCCTGTTTTCCTGCTAAGTTGATCCCCGCTTTTCCTGACTTATTTGTCGTTACTGTTGTAAGCCTGGCTCTTCCAAATCGTCCTCTATTGTTGTTGGATGCTTTGGTATTTATAGAAGTGAAGAGGTGGTGTCGTCAATTCGAAAAGTTAGGAAGTTTCCATGTATATCTTGTCCGGATGGAATATTCCCAAGTATCAGTAATATAGTCGATAAGTTCCAAATATAAGCATATTTCGTTCCATATATGCACTGTTTGGTTCGATTGGGAGCTCTGTCTGGGGTAGGATGGTTTGGTGGAATGTATGTGATCATCTTATTGGCTAAGTTCATGCATCCCCTTCATTGGTTCGGCCCTCCAGGCTTTGGCTCGGTCTCCCATGCTTGGTTCGGCTTTTCCTTGGTTCAACTTCCCATGCCAGGACACGGTCCAGTCTTCCCTTAGTTCCCCACTTAGTTCGGCCTCCCCCCTCCTTTCACGATCCTGTTTGGTACCATAGGTCCAAACAGGGTTCCCTATTCCGTACCCTAGGGCATCGAATAGGGAGGGAGGGGGGTGTTTGGCCTCTCTCTTTACTCCTTTGCTCCACCTATCCGTCTGCCTTGTGTCTTGCCTTCTCTCTTTTCCTTCCTTACGTAGACAATGGTTAGGCACTCAATAGTTAGATTCTCTATCGAACCATTCGTTAAGCTCCATAAAAATAATGTGCTTTCCAGGACTCAAACTCCCGACTCTCCGTGGGAAGCTTGGTGTTCAACCACTTGAGCTACGCATGTCTTTGTTCCATAACTCCTTCATTTCAAGTCAGAATTGAACGAAACTTGGACCAATAGCTTTGTATCATCGAATGTAGTACTCTGATGCCCTTGAATGTTCCATTTTCCTGAAGTTGATAGTAGCTATCCAAGGTTGGGCTCGTATCGGTTAGGCGGTGGACAAATTTTCGGATAATAAAACTTCAAATTCGTAGCTCGGATTGAGACGCGATTTTGACCTAGGTGCATGTCTTGACCTTAGGAACATTTTACAAGAGCTTTGACTATATTTTCCGACTATGCAAAAATTTCCCCTATCGCTTCGCCTTTCACTTGTGATGACATGATGATGCCTTTATTATGCGTATTCTGCCCATTTCTATGCTCCTTGACATCTTTTCATATTCACTATGATATCAGAAAAAATTCCCACAACACTTGCACACTAAAGCATAATTTTGTAGAATACAAAGTTTTCTTTGTTTCATCCAATCCAAACTTGTTTTTCTTTTTCATGCGATGGTTATCCCGAACCTTAAATATCTATATCCTCATTCCCGTCCTTTCGGTAAATTTTCCGTTGCTAATATGTTATAGAGCCTTGTTCACTCGGGGAAAGGCTGTTGATCGTTCCAAGACATTATTTATCAGCATGAAGTTGCCAATTCATTCATTCTCGGTAGTATAACCATCTAGCATGATCTTCAACTGATTCTCATCTATATTCGCTAGGCTTTTGCTCCCTCTAGTTCATCCTCCTTTCCTTCGGGTACTACAGGCTACGCATTGTCTTATGAATGTTCCGAGAAAATCAAGGTTCAATTGGAAATGGAATATATAGTGGTTCCATGGTACATGGACTTGACGATGTGTATTTTGTTGTTGTTACTACCAAAAATTCCTTCGACTTAGTCGAAACAAATTTGAGCAGAAGGTAAAGAAGAACAAGAGGGAAAGGCTCCGGCTAGACCTTTCGAAGGAGTCGAAAGCACCCTTTCGCCTTTAGTGACCACCTTTCGGAGCAGGTGATTCCACATGCATAAAAACCTTTCGAATGAGTCAAAGCAACACCTTTCGAAGACAATGAAGGAAAACTCTTCAAATACGCACCAAAACTTTCGAAACCAAAGGTTTCGTCTTCATTCAAACCACTCGAAAGCATGTATTGGCCTGAAGAACCTTTCGAAAGCTAAACCAAGCCTTTCGAACTGGTCGAAGCCATTATTGTCCAGGGAGGTTCCGCACCAAGTTAGAGACAAGAGTTCAGAAGCAACAAACATCATCGAAACCGTCAACATCTTCGAAATCGGTGAATAAAGCCTATCGACAGAGTCGAAAGCTCTTACAAAGCAACATAGAGAAGAGAAATGCAACCTTTCCTTTCGGCAAAGGTGGAAGCATACAAGAGGCAATACGGCAGCCACCTTTCGACCATGACAAAAGCATTGGGGGGTCGAAAGGTACTGACCCGCATCTATAAATAAGACCCAAGGCGTCAGGCTTTGGGGATATGAACTCGGTTATTCTAAACTTGTATTTTCTTAATTCCAAAAGCACTAAAACCCTAATTTGTAAATTGAATTGGGGATTTTGAGTAATAAGTCTTCTTTGAGCTAAGAAAGGGAAGTCATCAATATTTCAGATAACTTAATTGTTTCTAAAGCTTTTATCAGGTCTAACCTTGTGTTACAAGTGTCGACTGTATCGATGGTCTCTCCCGACTTGATCGAAACCTGACATATTCAAGCAACTTCGGTTATACACTCCAGGCTTTTGGGCTTCTGCTTTTGACAAGGTCGAAACCTAACCTCAATCCACTTAAACCTTAGAAACCCAAACCTAACACAAGGTGCCTAAGGATTCAGCTTTCCATAAGGTCCAAACCTCAATCTCAGATTCTAGGTCAAAGCCCAAACCGCTCAACAACATAAGCCTTCGACTGGGTTGAAACGCACTTAGACAAACCTTATCCAGAGGTTTCTAAAGTTATCCATTTGAGTGTCTCAACCCCTTCAAAAGGAAGGCTTTCGAAAGGACAACCAAATCATCTCAACAACCTTGAAAGCCTGTTAAGTAAAAGAGCTAGCCGTTTCGACTGGATCGAAAGGTCAATCCGAACAAGTCTTTACTACAGCAACCTGATCGAAAGGATACCAAAGTCAATATAGACATTATATTCTCCTCAGTTCATCTAAAGGAAACCAAAAAGGAATTGACCTTGTCCTTTATCTCTACTTTTGGGGTGTTGACAAGTTTTCTTATTAATGTTTTGGCGTTAGAAGGAGGGCCCGAACCTCTTGATTGAACACCCAATACCACTTTTCTTTAACCTAACCCAACTCAATTTCAAGCTTGTCTACTTTGGTCTAACACCATCATGGCTAGAAGAATCAAAAGATCTTAGCGAGGGTCTTCCTAACCACATTTGATAGGATTCTCCCTAAGAACCATTAAGGATTCCAACCAATATGAAGAGCAAAGGCTAAGATTAGAAGCTCTGATAATTATAAACAAGAAAAAAGTGGAATCATATGATTCAGAGAAATAGAGCTTGAACCCCTTTCATATTGGCTGCACCTCTATTTTTTCCTTAGGAAAAAGGAAAAGTGGAAGTGACAATTTGTTCAGCCAAATGAGGAAAACTATTCAACATTATTCCAAAGGCACAATTTTTGAAGAATAGATGATGGCCTATTATAATGCCTTTGCATATAAATGGCAACGAGCTACAACAGAAACATTTCCAACTCAAGAACTCCAAAGGGTATCGAAAAGGAAAGCAATCAAGGAATGTGAAACTACAAGGCCAAGAAATAAGAAATCAAAAGACCATCCTCAAGAGACAAGTTTCAAGTCTAGACTTCCTAAAGAATGCAACTTAACAACATCCATAGAGAATGTCTACTTGTTAACCATGGATGAGCTCAATTATTGGCCATAACAGAAAAAGAAGCCAAAATATGAAAGGAATCTAACGGGATCCTACTGTCACTATCTTATGATGAACGGACATGAAACTAACCATTGCAGAGCCCTAGAAGGGATGATAATCAATTTCTTTCGACATGGAAAGATCAGCGAATTTGAAAAAGATCATGAATGATAAAGAATTACTTTTTTAAGAAAGATCTACATAGTTGGGAGTGAAATACTCCTTGCATTTGGATACTACCTAAGATGGTAGAATACTACCTAAGACGATAGAAAGCCTTTGCCCACACCGAGTTGGCCAGGGCAGAGCACCTCCTGGAGGAAGGGTGGAGTAAGCCTTTAACCGCGCCATGCTATGGCCAGGTTAAAGCACTAGACAAGCCCTTGACCGTGCCTCTGGTTAGGTCAAGGCACCTCCTAGAGGGAGGAGGGAGTAAGCCTCTATCCGCGCCATGCTATGGCTAGGATAAAGCACCGAACAAGCCCCTATCCACGCCATGCTATGGCCAGGGCAGGGCACCTCTTGGAGGGAGGACGGAGTAAGCCTTTATCCACGCCATGCTATGGCCAGCTCAAAGCACCGACCAAGCCCCTGTCCGCGCTACGCTATGGCTAGGGCAGGGCGCCTCCTGGAGGGAGGTTGGGTAAGTACCAGACAATAATGGACTAAGATGTCCAAGCCAAAGAAGAGGCTCAACAAACAATGGGCTGAGAAGTCCAAGCATAAGAAAAGGCTCATCAAATAATGGACTAAGATGTCCAAGTCCAAGAAGAGGCTCATCAAGCAATGGACTAAGATGTCCAAACTTGAGAAGCGGTATATCTCTAATGGACTAAGATGTCCAGGCCCAAGAAGTGGTACATCAGATTATGGACTAAGACGTCTAAGCTTGAGAAGCAGCCAATCAGATTACTATTATACAAGGCCTAAAGGGTTTATGCATGTCAAAGAAGATATAATCTAAGGAATAAAGCAGGACCCCGTCTATTAATACCCGAATCTAGGTTTCGAGACTCTCATTTCTGAATTTCATCTATTAATACCTGAATCTGGGTTTCAGGTCTTTATCAATCACTTACAGTCTTTATTATACCCGAATTTGGGTTTCGAGACTATTACTTAAAAATATCCTAATCTTGGCTAGAGATTTTTTTATGGATTTCTAATTGTCCACTACTAATGCCCAAACTGGGACAAAGACATTTCTCCAGAAGATTATTATTATGAGTTTCCGTTAATACCTGAATCTGGGTTTTGGACTTCTAAGTTTTCAAATCTCATTAGCACTCAAGTATGGGTCATGGGATTTCTATTACTAATATTCAAACAATGATTTCTGGATCTTTTTCATATTTAGCTCTTTATTAACCATCTCCAGAGGATGACTCTTTAATAATTAAATCTCTGTTTGGGACAGGGTTTTCTACCGTAAAACTTTGGATATTCCAGTAATATGGTTAATTTTTTTTATCATAACCCAAAATGGGATTTAGACATTTGATCAAATATAAACTACTTTACATATGATTAACATGATGATTTGTTAGTCTTCACAAATGATATGCATAGACTTATATATCTGTCTCAAGCTAACAATTGGAAATGTTGTTTGCTTCATACTTTTTAGGGAAATCAAAACAGCAAAGAAGAATGAAAGATTCAGCAAAGACAGAAGTTATGTATAAGCTATCAAACAAGTGCTTCAGAAATAACATTGCAGGAAAGGATCACGAATCGGGTGATATTTACAAAGTTTACGTGATTTACATAACTTATGAAACTATTCACAAATATACAGAACAGGTAAATACATTTCATGAATACAAATCTATCATAAATCTTGAGTAGCCTTATTCAGGTTCTCAACAATTGAAGGATCAACTATGTGATGGATTGCGATGTAGAGGACCTCTTTGAGTTTCTTTTCTTTCTTTCTTATTCTATCTGCATCGTCAATTGCATCGATATTAGTCTTCAGAGCGCAATTGAAAGCTCTGTTTGCGCCTCGAATGGTCTTGTTTTCCCTTTCTAATTCAGCAATGCGCTTCAAAAGGAGATAATTCTCGCGTTCGAGTTTCTGGATTTTAGCATTATATTTGTTTATGCTGTGAATATTTTTCTTTCTGTTGCTCGTCAAAGTATTTCATCATTTCGAACTTAACTTTCCTACACCACCCACCCACTACCTTCTCATCTAAGCCTGGAGGAGGATTTGTTGTAGCGGGAAATTTCTGAGCAGCAAGGGAAGTTGATCTCGTAACTTTAGCAGCAGATGAAGTAGCAGGGGAGACTGTAAAATTGATACTCTGAATATATCCCCCATAACATATTCCAACGACTCACATTGAGCTTGGCTATCCTTCAGTTTCATCTCTAAATCACTTATTTGTTGAAGGAGTTATGACATTTTCTGATCAAAGTCGATTGTAGGGTTCGATTTAACTTGTTGCTTCAACGCGAAAATCGTTTCATCTTTACTTTTAACATCAGCCTATAAATTGACAACTTGATCCTTAAGATTGCTAACAATAGTTTTCTAAAGTAAGTATCTATTGTGCCATCTTAAAGCTTCAGCATTTTCATGAAGGCGTGCAAGCAAGGTATTTAGAGGAGTTTACTCTTTTCGAGTTCTGTTAACAGCTTATCTTTAAAAGCAATGAAACGCGATGCTGTGTCAGATGAAAGAGGAGCTTCTGATAGTTTTAACTCCTATTTAAACAGAAAAAAAATAGAATGAAGTCGAGAACAGAATGATAAATCTCTTTATTATTATGAGAAAAGATTACAACTTAAATGACAATGAAACTGAAAAAGTACAACTGAATACTCACTCTACATCTAAAGTTGAGAAACGACATTTCTATCTTTATTTAATGAATTAGCGGAAAGGGTAACTGTCGAATCAAAAGGAATATTGACTCCTTCTGGAGTAATAACTGGTGGATATTTACTGTAGTCCCACTCTCCAGCAGGAGGACTATCGTGTCCACATATTAGTTTAGTTTGGAATGTTCGAATCTCTTTGAGTATTTTCTCCTTTTCTTTACCGAGGAAATCGAAACGAAGACGAGGATGTTTCAGATAAAGTTCTGTAAATCTCTAAGAAAACAATATCTTGCTAATGTTGAGGACTTTAAAATTGATGCCTTTTCAAGATAAAATCTTCTTTGTTTAACATATTGACTTAAATGGTCTCCAGAAACAAGTTGGCCTGATGAACTGTCACTCTATGATAATATAATAAAATGAAGCTAAGCATAAGAAGCAGGACTAAAACAAATGTTTACAAATCAATATAATTGCATGTTTACAATTATTCATCTAGTTCATACAAGATAGACTTAGTAAATAATTTAGAGACAAATTTGTTCTTATAATACTTAAGTTTTCAGGAGGAAGATCTTGGGGAATGGATCTAACTCATGGTAAGTTCCAACAAGCTCCAGGATGCAGGTTAGATTCGAATTCATCCAAGTATCTCTTATGCAAGCGCCTAAGTAGACCCCCACTAAATTCACCTAAATATGAATAGTTAACAATTGGGTGTCTACAATAGGCCTTATATAAAAAGTTAACTAAAATATCTCTCTCTCTCTTCGATCAGCATCCAGAAGACGGTGATTAACTCCCAGTTTTCTTTCAAGAGAGCATCATAGCGAAGGCGCGCTTTCCTTAGCCGGGGCAGCTTCTTTTTTTTAGAAAAGCAATAGGCTAAGGGAGCCCTGCCCATTTTATTCATCACAGAGAAGTACATTAACTGTTCAGAACAATTACAATGCACAAAAACTCGATGCACAAAAAACTTACATACAACATAAAATGAAAACTTGTACATTTCATTCTTCCTTTCATTTCAGTCTATTAATCCTTTTAATAATTCTTCTATTTATAATTCTATATAAAGCATCTGAATCTTCCATCTTCAAGTTAAATATTCTTCTATTCCTTTCACACCATATCTCATAAACAAAAGATTTCAAAACAATCATAAGAATCATTGCATTTGGAGTTTTCCATCTTGTTGCTTTAAAAATATTGAACCATTCAATTCTAGAGGATCTGACAGGCTTATGAAATTTTCCATTTGTAAGCAACCTACACCAGATTGTAAAAGCAAACTTGCATTCAAAAAATATATGAGTGTTTGATTCCATATGACTATGACAAAGCACACAATCTTCATTGTTTATCACTCCCAGCAATGTCAATTTCTGTTTTGTATTTAAAGCATTTGCCATGACTTTCCATAATAATAAATTCTCTTTTGCGGGAGATTTATCATTCCGAATTCTTGTTGACCATGGGAAATTATCTGGATTTGTATTTTCAATCAGAGATTTATACACCAGTGATATTGAGTGTGGCTTTCCTTTGATAGACCAGAGAACTTTAAGCTTTGCAGATGGTAGATCTAAAGAAGAAATTTCCTGCCATGACTTTCTAACCAGATTTGAACTGCAGTATGGTAGAGTAATAGTATTTTCATTAATATATGTTGAAGCTTTTGAATTAAAAGGAATACCAGTCTACCTTTGTAATGAGTAAGATAGAATTTCTTGAATTATGAAACCAGATTTTGCCCAAGGAGATGCCCAAAAAGATAAATCTTTATTTTCTAGAGGATTACACTGAATTAAAGGAAGAAGAGTATGTCTAAGCTATAATAAACTTCTCCAACTCCAGCTGCAAATATTAGGAATGTTCATAGACCAGAAGTCCTTTTCTTTTATTAGATTTTACTTTATCTACTGTGTCCAAAGATCATCATTATCAGATAATATCTTATCAAAGTATACGGATACAGCTGCAATATTCCAAAGTTTCAGATTAGTAATGCCAAGTCCTCCTTTATCTTTTGGAAGCTGAATCATTTTATAAGAAATTGGAATGAGCTTTTTTGAAAAAGGATCACCATGCCAAAAAAACCTATTCATTGCACTATTAACAATAGAAATGAGTTTATTTGGTAGAATATAGTGCCTCATCCAGTAATTTGCCATTGCACTTACTATACCATGAACTATAACCTATCTTCCTGCTTGAGATAGTTTTGTGTTAGGCCACATAGAAAGTTTTGCAGTAATCTTCTCATATAATGGGAGACAGTCATTTTTAGTAATTCTTGCAGTGATAAGCGGTAAGCCTAAATATTTAGCATTATGATTCATTTCCTTCAGACCTGATACTGCTATAATGTCAGCTTTCAGATTGTCATTAAGCACTGCTAATAAAATATTTGATTTGCTTAAATTTATCTTTAATCCAGTAATTTCATGGAAAACCTTCAGAACCTACAGAATTGTAGAAATATTATTTGAAGTTGGTTTGGTAAAGATTACTAGATCATCAGCAAAAAGAAGATGTGTTATCAAAGGATCCTTGCATTTTGGATGCAGTTCCAATTTCTTAAGTAGCACCTGCTCAATTAAAAGAGAGTTCAGAATTTCCATCACTATTATGAATAACAGAGCAGAAATTGGATCACCTTGACGTACTCCTTGAGTGCCTTTGAAATAACCTCTTGCACTTCCATTTCTTATTAGAGAATAGTGGGTGGTAGAAATACATGTATAAATCCAGGCTATAATTGGTTTAGGGAAGTTCATTCTAGAGAGAATTGCTACAATGGAGCTCCATGAAACTGAATCAAATGCTTTTTAGATATCAAGCTTTATCATACATCTAGGAGAGATACTTGCAATTCCATAACCTCTTAGGAGCTCCTGAGTTAATAAAATGTTATCACTGATATTTCTCTGAGGCAAAAAAGCAACTTGATTTCTGGAAATGATATATGGCAGAACAATTTGTAGTCTATTTGCTATAATCTTGGATATAATTTTGTATAATACATTGCAACATTATATTGGCCTGAAATCAGCTACATTGATTGGATTGTTACTCTTTGGCACCAGAACTATGTTTGTTGAATTTACACCAATAGGTAATTTATTGTGTGAGAAAAAAAATTGGATAGCTTTGATAACATCCACTTTAATAATTTTCCATGAATTCTGAAAGAAAAATGCATTAAATCCATCAGGGCCACCACTACTATCAGGTTTAAGAGAGAAGATTGTCCTTTCAGTTTCCTCTGATGTTACCTCTTGAATCAGCTTATTAGCTTATTGATTATCCAAGCATGGAGTTTGCAATTTAAACAGAGGCAAAAGATTTGGTATTAAAGGCTTTGGATTAGATAGAATAGAAGATAGGTAATCTATGAAGGCTTTAGTAATTGAATCTTCACTCTCCTACAAAGATCCATTTAAATCTTTAATGCACAAAATTCTCCCTTTTGCCTGTTTGACTTTAATAGAATCATGAAAATATTTTTTATTCCTATCTCCATGCTTTTCATAATTTTCATGCAATACTTCTTTCCTCATTAAAGCTTCAACTTCTAGTGCCTCATAGAAAGCCTTTGAAAGATCGGATTCTTGGCCGGCTAATCTTGCATTCAATGGGTTTTGCTGCAGTTGATGTTGTATGTGATTAAGTTGATTCCTAATTCCATCAGAAAATTTTGAACCATCACCAAACTTGTCTTTATCCCAAATTTTTAATTTATATTTCAACCTTTGAAGCTTTTTTTTGAGAATGTACATAGGATTTCCAAATATTAATTCCTGCCATACCTGCAATACAATGCTATGAAAATCTTTATGATTAGTCCAAGATTTATAAAATTTGAAAAAGGGGTTCCTATTATTAATAATGTCTCCCCATGATAAAATAATTGGATAGTGATTAGATATTGAAGGGCTCATAAATTTGCAAATTAGATTTGGCCAAAGATTAATAGAATGAATATTATGAAAAGCATGATCAAGTTTACAAAAAGTTCTTGGACCATTTTTGCTTTTGTTATTCCAAGTAAATTCAGCACCAACAAAATTTATATGACAGAGAGATGAATTGTTTAAAGCTTGTTTCAATGGAGTTATTTCTTTTAAGGATAGAGGAATGCCACCAGATTTTTGATCAGATGCAAACATGCAATTAAAATCACCAAGAACTATCCATGGAAGATTATGTTGAACAAGAGAAGAGAGATTTGATAGAAAATAAAGTCTTCTGTCTAATTATTTTGAGCATATACAAATGAAATCAGAAAAGATGTGTTAGAGGATAAGGATATAGCACTGAAATGAATGATTTGATCATCCTCCATTAACTTTGTCATCTTGAAAAAGTCTAAATTCCAAAGAACCAATATTCTTCCATATGGAGCACTAAACAGATTATCTTCATATGACCAATCTGGAGCAATATTTTTACAAGCTAAATCTACCTTTGTCCTATTCAACTTTGTTTCACTAATAGCAATAAGATGTATTTTTTGATCTTTAATCAATTTCCTCACTTCAGCTTGCTTAGATAATAAATGCCCTCCTCTGATATTCCAATAAGCTATATTATTGATCTTCATCATAAAAGTTTTGGAGATATAAGAATTGTGGGATGCTTCCTTGTATGTCTATTACCACTTGAAAGATATGGAGATTCCTTGCAAGATACATTATTATTTCTAGGCTGTATTTCATCAATATTGTAATTGATCCCACTGTTAAGGTCATCAGTTGATTCATTGAAGGATACTCTCTTTTTACCTCTTTTTCCTTTTTTGTTATTTGATAAAACTTGTTCCACAATTCTCTGTTGGTTTACAGGGAGGTGGTAAAATCAGATGATTAGGAGGAGTAATATTGATATATGGAGAGGATTGTTCAGTGAAAACATTTTTACTGCTTTTCAAGGATATAATTTTATTTGCGAAATTTTCTTGCTCTAACAAAATAGGTGATTTCATAGCTTTATCATTTTTTGAATCTGCTATTTCCTTATAATTTTGACATTTTATATTTATATCTGAGTTCTCAATCAAAATCTCATTATGAACCATGTCAATATTAGGATCTCTTGCAACTGAACCCTTATCAACCATGCCAATTTCAACCAAGCCATGACTATTTGACTGAACAAAATCCTGAACGTTTCTAGAATGAGAATTCAATGTCTCACCTTCTTTTATTTGTATATTATTATTAACTTCCTCATCAATATCAGATAGTACCATAAAAGTATTTGAAGTTGTAATATTTTCCTTAAATCCCAAACATCCAAAATAATATGTTCAGTACTTAAACCTGAAGAACTTTTGTCATTACTTATCTCTGTTTCCTTTTGAACAATCTTATTTTGATCTCAATTCTTCTTCCCAATATCAGATAAAAGATTATCTGATTCCTTATTCCAATTATTATCATCCTTAACAAATTGTTGATCCTTTTCCTTTCTCCTCCAGACTTTCATAGTCTTCAAATTTAAATTTCTAGAATTGTGCGTCTTCAATACCTTCTCATGCATAATATTCTGTTCATTGTATTCTCTGTAATCAGTTGCTCCAAAAACACTTCCATAATGCATATCAGATCTCTCATCCTTACAATGTGTTGTACACTCCTTAGTTTCATGTCCAAACACTTTGCATATACAACAGATTTTTGGTTTCCAATCATATACTACCTTAACATGAGGGCAATTATCACCTAATTCATCAATTACAATATACTCAGGGAGTTCTTGATCAGGAGTTATTTCAATCAAAGCCTTAACATATTTGAATCTTGATAATTTTTTAGTACTTTCATCAAGGCAGATCTAATTACCAACATGACAAGCCAACCAATTTATTCCAATTAAAGTCCAAGCAATCGGAGGAATTTTATAGAAATGCACCCAAACTGGAACTTTTTTAATCTGCTCTTGAACATAGCCATACGATGGATTCCATGTTGTTATAATGAACATTTTACCTTTAATAAAGATGGGGTAAGATTGCAATATCTTCATTCTGTCTATGTCATTCGAGAACTTGAGATAGAAATTTTCATTATTAGATTTTATATCAACTTCACCTTTCAATCTCCAAACGCTTCTCAAATGCTTAGCAACAGTCAAATAGGAAAGAGATCCATCCAAGAAGAAACCAACCAAATGGTCACACCAGTACTGAATTCCTTCTCTTCTAACTTCTTCAGGTAGAGGCTTCGGTAAACCATCTTTCTTAATCTCAAATTGCCTAGGCACAAAGGCTCCAGCATTTCTTGGGTTTTTCTTGAAAAGCGATGACCACTTATTATCTATTTCAGAGGACTTAGATGAATTAAAGATATGCTCAATATTCACATTATCAGATAGAGAAGGAAAATTCTTATCTGATAATAATGTAGTTTGATTCTTAGAATTCAGACAATTTTCAGAGGCAGACAAAGATAAAGGAGGAATCGAAGGAGAATGAGGAATCAGGGATGAGGAAGAAGGAGAAGACAGAGACGAGATCGTCAAAGAAGAATGAGGAGGAGGAATCGAAGACGGTGGAGGAGGAGGATTCGAAGACGAGGGGAGAGGAGGAAACAAAGACGAGTGAGGAGGAATCAGGGAAGAGGGAGGAGGAGGGAACGGGGAAGGGGGAGGAGAGGCCGCCATTTTTCATTCGAAAAATGAAAGACTCTGGGGGCAGCTTCTTGATGCTTAAAAGATGCCAGCACTGCCGCACTCCTATTAAGCCTATGATATTTATCGGAAAGTACATTATGCTCCCTTAATTGCTTGTCTAACTCCCTATATAAACTGTTTATCTCTGCTTGTTTTCTTTCAAGTTTAGTTTTATAGGGGAGGACAGATTTCTTTCTTATCTAAAATGAATGATTTACACTATTATTATCTTCGAAGTGAAAGATATTTAAACAGAGAATCCCATACCTGAGATATTGGGATTGATGCATGGGAAGCATGTTCTTTCTCCTTCGGCGCTTCAACATCAACAAAAGCAGGCTCTCCTTCTTGAGGAGCAGAGGGCGCGACAGATTCAGGCGGGACTCCTTTATGAGGAGATGGATCTTTTACAGAAGCTCCAATGTTATCATCTCCATCTTTGTCAGAAGTCTCAGTGTGGCCCCCTCCATCACCACCTAAACCTTGGCCACCGTTGATATCATCATCATTATCGTCGTCGTTGTCATTATCATCATTATCCCCCACTTCCTCGGTAGCATCATCTTTGTCGCCTTCATCTTTCGAGTCTGATTCGTCTTCAAAAGAAGGGACATTGAAAGAAAGAATCTTGGAGGTGTCGATCTCCTCCTCTTTTGCAGCTCCAATTCCCTACTTCATTCGGTTAGTCTTGCCCACAACTCTATCAACAAGGGCAGAGTCGAGTGAAGGAAAGCGTAACTCAGGCCATTTGTCGATGTTGTCAGCATAAGTAAGCATCAGGGCTTCTTTGAAGGAGTTCATCATGATCTCCTCAAGTCTAGTATCGAGAAACTGTGGCACTCGTTGTTTAGCATCTGAAATAGTATCGACTGCCAGTTTAAGGGATGCCTTGTTCTTCTTTAATTTCTCTGTCAAAGAGGCATTCTTTGCTGCCATTCGGGCCTTTTCCTCCTCAGATTCTTTTATGGTTAGTTGCATTGATAAGTTTTCATCAGCGAGGAGTTGGCGGGCCTTCTTTTCTTCCAAGATAGCAGATTCCACCTGGGCGAGAGAAGTTCTCAATCGCTCCAGTTTAGAGGTTGCTTCATCCTTTTCCACGGATAAGGAAGAGACTTGATTCTTTAAGGTTGAAATTTCCTCCTGAAACTTAGAGGATTCGACAGAAGATTTAGATGCATGCTCGTGCAAAGTTAACCATTTGGAAATCTAAAAGAAAAAATGCAACACAAGTTAGAAATTTAGAGAAGAACAGTAATGATAAAGTCAAGTGATGAGAAACTTACCAAGAATTGTTTCCCTATCAGAGAACGATAATGACCCGCCAAGTCAGAAATGGAGGAAGGCGGGTGGATAGAAGCAAATGACGCAAAATTTAAGATAGACTGGGCTATCTCTTCAAAATTAGCGGAGGAAGAAGGAGATATCGGCCTTGGAGGAATGTACTTTTGAGTGGGGGTCATCTCCAAAGCTTTTTGTATCTGCTCGAGTGCGCTTGGAGAGCTTGAAACAATGATGCGAGAGAGAGGATCAATTATATTAGGAGTCTTCTTGGATTTATCCTGAGGAGCTTCAACAATCGGGCTCTCCAAAGCTCTGTCAAGAGAAAAGATTCCTCCTCTTCTACATCAACCACTTTAGCTACCTTGATAGGTGGTTCCACCGTAATTGATTGCTCCAACTTTCTCTTGACTGCCATCTTAGTCTTGGCAAGAGATTGAGCGATGGATGGCGTACAAGAAGTCGTAGGAGGAGGATCTGTACCACCAACAAGCTTTTTAACCTGAGGAGCAACTGTAGAGAGTTCAAACAGATCAAAAGTCAACAAAATAATTTGAAAAAAAAACAATATAACAGTAGATAGCAAGAGCAGCGTTTATAGCTTACCAGAGTGGTCAGAGCAAATAGGGGACATATAGGAGAAATTCACAGGATCTCCCAGGGAAAGGAAGCGTTTTGTAACAACCCGCATATTTTATGATTGTATATTTAAATGTTTTATTTAAATATAGCATCGTTAGTCGGATTTAAGTTCGAAATGTTACCTTTTGAAAACAGTCGAATTAGGACTCGAGACCACTTCCATTGAGTCCAAAATGGCATTTTCGACCTTTTTAAGTATAAACATCGATATGTTTGGAGTTGAGTAAAATTTTGATATTTTCATTTAGGGCTTTGGGTTTGAGTTACAGCCCACCAACCTATCAAATAACCCAACTCCACTCCTCTTCATTCATTCCACTCCTTATTTCCTAACACATTCAAGCTCTAGAGAAAAATGGGGGAAGAGATTGGAAATTAGAATTCCAAAACCCTAGTTTGTTTAGGAAATACAAATTCAAGTCCAAAATCAAGGAGAAGCTTAGGTAAGCATCATCTTCATCTTCTCCATCTCAATCCCTCTTCAATTTTCAGAAATTCCTATAACCTAACTTAGGAAAAACTTCACCTTTGATAATAGATTGAAGATTCTAGAGGTGTTGTTGAAGAGAAATCAATCTTTGCTTGTTGTAGAGCTTCTCATTTGTTGTTTTGGGTTTAAAAGGTGAGTTTATGAACTCACATCTATGTCTATATCTTTGATAGTTGTTAGGTAGTAATTCATAACATATATTCCTTGTTCATTTGCCTTTGAATTGAATTGGTTTGATGAATATTCCAATTTTTGGTGTTTTGAAGTCAAATCTTTAAAAATCCTATCTTTGATGTTTGAACATGTGTTGGGGTGTATCGAAGAGCCTATAAGGCTGGGTTGTCGCTTGGCATAAATCCCTAGTCTCCATTGCTCGTCCGATCACTTCCGGTTAGAATTTTTGCCCTTCTTGGGCTAGACTGAAAGTACTGCAAATGACAGTTCAATCGACTGAACTGTATGGTCAGTCGACTGAATCTGGGAACAGAAAATTCTCTGGCCCAGTATCAGTCGACTGAACCTAGAAACTGAGAGTTTCTAGGCTTGTATCAGTCGACTGACTATACAGTTCAGTCGATTGAAACTGGGAACAGAAAGTTCCTGTCCCTGTACCAGTCGATTGAACTGTATAGTCAGTCGACTGAACCTAGAAACCGAGAGTTTCTAGGCATGTACCAGTCGACTGACCATACAATCCAGTCGACTGAATCTGGGAAATGTGTATTTTGCCTATTTTAGGCAGTTTTGTGTGGGTTTCCGATTTTTAATCGATTCTTGATGATCTAATTTGTTGTTATCATTTATCGACTTCGATGACTTCTTTTTCGGGATTTTTGGGAATATCCATTTTGACGGATTCGGTATCGATTTCTATGGATTTGATTCACGTCTTCGTATGTCAATTTTTGGTGATTGATTGTTTTTACAATCAATTTTGTGATTTGTCACTTTAAAATACAAAGGTTTCTATACTAGTAGTAACTATTCAAACTCTTTCACAAAGATGATTTCAACTCTATTTTTAATACAAAGCTCGTTTATAAAACCGTTTCCAACCTATTAGTATATACAAACCTTTACCTCATTCGTATGAGAAATCTAATTAAACGGCTTGGCAAAACAAGTGGTATGAAACGTTTGCGTTTACTTCGTCGATTGATTTTTGGACTTGTTCGATTGAAAATCTTGTGATAATTTTCGAGTGGAAATATACAATTTGTTCGTAAATATTTAAGTTAAGCCAGTGGTTATGGGACATGAAGCTAAACTCATTTGTTTACTACCTTAGTGTATTTGACACTTTTTATTGATCGATGATGATCATTTTGTGATTTAGACTACCGATGTGCGACGTCTCTTTGTTTGTGTGGGGGTTAAACCCCGTTTGTGGAGTTTCAACTCAAAATTGGTAGGGTAGCGACCCATGGTCTTAGGGCCATTTGTGGAGCTTCGGCTCAAAATTGATGGTTAGCGACCATGGAATAGCGTTCCGTTTGTGATACACGTGTTGGTGAGTTTTCATGCTCCCGTTTGTGATATGCCTTCCCCCTTTTGTGTTTTCTAGATTTCTGGTGGTTGATTTCTAGAATTTGTGTTTCACCAATTTTCGTGGATTGCATTGATAAGCTCTATCAATATTTGTGTTTTGGTGAATAATTTAAAGAATTTGACATTCTTTTTAGTGTTTGAGAATATTTGAGATATTGTATGATTTTTGTTGTTATCTGATGTATACTTGTCACAGTATGACATTATTGTTATCATACGTTTTTGTGATATCACTTATCCTATCTCATTTTACCTGATATTTATAGCTAGACTGATCCGTTTATTATTTTCTTCTTAAATAATACTCAGGTCAGACCGAGGTATTTCAGGTGCTCCTACTTGACTTCTTATCAGGGGTCCATCACCTGATTTTTGGCTAACTACTTTAGATTAGTAGTTTTTGTTATTATACATTTGAGATAGAAACTCCTTGATGTATAATTATTCTTTTGTCTAGCACTTGTACCTATTCTTTTGTGATGTAGTGGATCTTGTATGACCACTACTTTGATGTACACTTCTATATATGTGTTATATTCATATATGTTTCCGCCTTTGTGAAATGAATATCTGTGACTGATTTGTGTTATGTTTATTTCTATATTTGTTTCCGAAGTCTAATAGCCACTGTGTGGTAGCTTTGAGTTTGTATTTGATATGTCGGATTTCCTCTTGGAATGAAATGTAAGTTATATTATCTGACATATCGGTACTCGCACAAAGCAATTACACATATGGTCGCTCCTTAATGTGCACGTAAATGTGTATATTTTTACCACCATATTTAATCTATTTAAATTAAATAAATGATCATATCGGGTATTTTAACTTGTTTAAACCAAAATTCATATTATTTTCAAATCGTCACATATTCGTCTTCATCCAAGGGCAAAGTGGTCATTTTTGTGCATATATTAATTTCCTAAAATTTAATTGAAAATTTCTATATTATTTTGTAGGAATTTAAATTCATATACAAGTAGTTTCATGAAGATGTATGCATGCACAAGAGTGAAGATAAAGAAATGAAGATGGAAATAATTCAAAGGCATGATAATGGAGGACCCCACTTACCACCTACCTTAATGTACAAATTAGAGGCTAATGCACATGCTTATGGAGTTAATGGCTTCATATACACTTAAATGATGATTAGTAAAAGCTAATGATTACTTGGCCTCCACACTTTCTCAAGGGTATTTTGGGCATTCCCCAAAAATATGAATTAGGGTTTCATACATGTATAAAGACCCCTTATGTTTCATGTAACCCACCTATTCTTTAGTCTCTCTTTAGTTTAGTTTAGGCTCAAAAATAAACAAAGCTCTTCTCTTTCTCTTTTCATGGCTACTTAGCCATTTCTTTTATGTAATCTTTTCTTTTTGCAATTTTCAATACATGCTCTTTTCTTCTTTTGTTTATTTTCTTTCATATTAGTAGTGTAGATTTGTTTATTTATGCAAGTAGTTTAGATTTTCTTTTATGCAATTAGAATAATTTTTCCTTTCATTTTAGTTTCATGTTGCTTTCTACATTTGTTCATATGATAACAAATATGAGAGGCTAATCCCTACAATTTAGGGGTAATGAAGCTCTCTAGTATTTAGATGTAACATTTTGATGTTTATGCTCACTTTTTGTGCTTAATGAATCATTTGAAGTGGTTTAACTTGTTGTTTTTGATGTGAATTTGATAGCCTATATTGTTGACACCAAATAGGCTATGCTTAAACAATCACAAACAATAATTACCTCTTCATCTACATATGATGATGGTAATAAAGTGATTGTTGAAATTAAAATTTGATGGCCTATATTTCTAAACAATAATTAATAGGCCATGCTTAAAATAGATTTTTCTTTCAACTTTGTTATCATATTTCATGAGAATTAAAGGTGTATTAGTGGTTGTGTTATAGTTTGATGGTTTATATTGTGCTAATTAATAGCACAAATATACCATACTTATGATAAGCACATCAACTAATTACACTAATGACAAGAAAAGAGAGATCATAACTTCATTTTGTTGATTTATGTGATATAGAGAGTGGAAATTGCCTCTAAATTGCCTTCACACTCTCATATTTTTATCAATTTTCTTTTGCTAGTTTTCTACATTTTTAGCTAATCACATTTTCAACTTTAGTTAATTTGATTGAATAGAGTTTTAAAATCATCAATTCCCTGCGAATCGACCCGTACTCGCCACGTACTTCAATAGTACGCCGTGCGCTTGCGGTAAATTTTATTTCAAAATTCGTTCGGCTATTTTCTAACTCGATAGACATTTAGCCGTCCGAACACTCCTCAACAGCCTTATTCTTCGTTCTAGTCGACGACATTACCCCGTAGTGTCCTTGGCTAGTGTGAGTATAGAGGTGGGGCGTCACAGCTTGGTATCAGAGCCAAACTTCGGAACAATGTAGAATAATCTAGCAAGGATCATTGTCCTAAGTCTTTCTTAGGAATCATGCCATAGGATTTAATTCGAGTCTTCGTACAATTCTATCCTATTTCTTTTTATGATGCCTTGTTTTATCAATCAAGTTTGTTTAATATTCATTCTATGAATAACTTTTTCCTCTTTTTTCTTTCTTAAAGAAGAGAAATGGTTAGAACAGGCCGTCTCAGCACCGGTCAATCCAGTGCTACTCCTCAAGATGGAGTATTTATATCTGCCCAGCAACTCTTAGATCTTGTGAAAAATGCTCAAGCTATCGGACCCATTCCAGAGCCTACTCATCCTAAATCTGGGTTTGCATGCTTGTGCAGTGATTACACCAACTTGGGTGGAAGGCCTTTCAAGGGATCCGAAAGCGTTATAGAAGTCCAAGCTTGGCTTAGAACATGCGATCGCATCTTTTCCCGCATGAATCTTATTGATCTACATCGAGTCCAAGTGGCTTCTAGCATGCTCCAAGAAAGAGCATTAGATTGGTATGAGCTTTTGATTTCTGAAATTATTGAAGCGGATCTTACTTGGGAGCAATTCCGGGAAAGGTTCGAGTTAAAATTTGTGCCAGAAGCTGAAAAGTATCTTTAGCTCGACGCTTTATTGACCTTGTTCAAGGTGAATCTTCTGTAATAGATTACATCGCATCTTTTGAATCTCTTTCTAAGTATGGGGTCGAGTATATTAATACCCCATTGAAGAAAAATCAGAGATTTGTTTATGGGTTGAATAAGAACCTCAAAAAGCCATTACTTCTGAAATTAGAAGTTTCTTTCGATCAGCTTGTTGATATCGCTCTTCGACTCGAAGAGGCCGATAAAGAAAGTGATGTTGAAGTTGTGGGGGCCAAACAAAACATCAATAAGACCTTTTAGGTTCAAGCCTAATCCCAACAAGAAAGGGAAGCAAGCAACTTCGGTCGCAAAAACTCCTACCTCTAGTCGTGGAGAATGTTACAATTGTGGTTCTAAGGACCATTATGCAAACAAGTGTCCGAAGTCCCTTACTTGTCGCTATTGCAAAAGTTCTGGTCATACTATAGCTTTATGTCCCAAACTCCAAAGAAAGAAGGAAGGCAAGCTAAATGTTGTGCAAGCCCCTACTAACACTTCTCTTGGTCAAGGTATTTCTCATTCTATCCTCGATGCCATTATTATATTTCGTGATCTTCCTATTTGAGTTCTTTTTGATATGGGTGCATCTCACTCTTTTATATCAAAAGAACTTGTTGATGCTTTGTCTTTGGATGTTATTGGCTTGATGACTTCATTGAGAATTGTGAATCCGGTTGGTGGATCCGCAACACTCAGTTTACTGTGTAAAGATGCCGAGATTATTTTATGTGATTACTCTTTCCATGCCGATTTGCATGTTATGCGTTACTTAGGCTTCAGAATGATTTTGGGAATGGATTGGCTTAACAGATATGAAGCCCATATCCTATGTCCTGAGCGGACTATATATCTTCGACATCCTCAATCTGTTAAGCAGATTTCTCTTGTTCTGAAAGATTCGGATTGCAATTTGGGAGCATCCTTGTATTCTCTAAATCCTCATGATGACGATAATGATGATGAGGAAGATGTTATTTATCTCATTCACATTTTTCATGAATTTCCCGACATATTTGAGCCCGTATTAGGATTACCACCTAAGCGAGCAATTGAGTTCAGAATTAATCTAATCCCTGGAGCTCTACCTATCACTCGTTCTCCTTATTGTATGTCTAATAAGGAAAATGAGGAGATGCGTAAACAATTATCCGAATTGGAAGCAAAACTGTTTGTTCGTTCTAGTTCCTCTCCATAGGGAGCTTCAGCTATTTTTGTGAAGAAATTTGATGGTACACTTAGGCTTTGCGTTGACTACCGCAAGCTTAATGATCTCACCATCAAGAATAAATATCCCTTACCTCGGATTAATGATTTATTTGATCAACTTAGTGGTGCTAGAGTCTTTTCACAGTTAGACTTAGCAACCGATTTTCATCAGCTCCGTATTGCAGAGGATAGCATTCCTTTGACATCGTTCCGTACTCCTTATGGATCTTATGAATGGCTTGTTATGCCATTTGGCTTAACGAATTCTCCAACTTATTTTGTTGACCTTATGAATCGAGTTTTCAAAGACTTCCTCGATCGATTTGTTCTCATCTTTATAGATGATATTCTTATTTATTCTAAAACTGAGGAGGGGCATGAAGATCATCTTTGGATTGTGTTGGAAACTCTTAGGAGCAACCAATTGAAAGCAAAATTTTCTAAATGCCACTTTTGGCAATCTCGTGTGAAATTTTTGGGGCATATTATTTCTGAATCCGAAATTTCCGCGGATCTTTCAAAGATTGAAGCAATTCAAAATTGGAAGAGACCAGAGAGTGTGATGGAAATTCGTAGCTTTCTCGGATTGGCGGGCTATTACCGTCGGTTCATAAAAGACTTTTCTAAAATTTCCGTGCCTCTTACTAGTTTAACAAAGAAGGGAGTTAAATACATTTGGTCAGACAAATGTGAAGCTGCTTTTCAGAAACTAAAAGAACTCCTTTCCGATGCTCCTATTCTTGTGATTCCCGATGGGAACTGAGACTTTATTGTTTATACCGATGTTAGTCGTGTTGGTTGGGTGTCGTTCTCATGCAAAAGGAACGTGTTATCGCTTATGCTTCTAGGCAATTAAAGCCTGCCGAGACTAGATATGCCACTCATGATTTAGAGCTCGCGGCTGTTGTTTTCGCCCTTAGAATTTGGCGTCATTATCTTTTGGGAGAGAAATTTGTTCTCTACACCGATCATAAATCTTTGAAGTATTTATTTTCTCAAAAGGAACTCAACTTGCATCAACAACGTTGGCTCGAATTCCTTGCATCTTTTGATCTTGATATTCTTTATACTCCCGGAAAGGGAAATCGTGTTGCCGATGCCCTTAGTCGAAAGCAACAAGCAGTTGTTTCCATAATGATATCTGAATGGAATGATCTCGCGACTTTATCCACTTGTGAGATTCGAGATCGTGAATCCAATTCATGTTCATCTCTTGTTTTGTGTAGCCTTAAGGCTCTTCCTTCTCTTTTAGACCGCATTCTTGAAGCTCAAAAGCATGATACCGAATTGGTTCTTCTTAGCCAAAGTTGTAGGGATAAAATTGATATTGAAGGTTTGAAAGACTTTGATATTGATGCTCGTGGTGGTATTCAAAAATTTGGTAGACTTATTGTGCCAAATATTATTGATCTTCGTAAAGACATTTTAGAAGATTCTCATCATTCTAAATTTACCACTCATCCCGGTAGTAGTAAAATGTATGCGGACATGAAGCGACTTTATTATTGGGATGGAATGAAATCTGATATTGCTAACTATATTAAGCGTTGCATGACTTGCCAACTCGTAAAGGCCGAGCATCAAAGGCCCGGTGCGTTATTGCAACCTTTGGACATTCCAATATGGAAGTGGGATCAAATTTCCATGGACTTTATTGACGGTCTTCCCCGCTCTCGTTCGGGTCATGATAGCCTATGGGTGATAGTAGATAGACCTACAAAATCCGCCCATTTTCTTCCCGTTCGGTCCAATCGGACCGTACCTATTTTGGCTAAACTCTTTGTCAAGGAAATTGTTAAATTGCATGGAGTTCCTACTTCTATTGTTAGCGATCGTGATCCATTGTTTACTAGTAGATTTTGGAAGGGTCTTCAAAAATCTTTGGGAACAAAGCTTAATTTTAGCACCGCTTATCATCCTCAGTCCGATGGACAAACGGAGCGTGTGAATCAAACTCTTGAAGATCTCCTTCGTGCTTGTGTTCTTGATTTTGGTGGAAGTTGGGAAGATCATATTTCCCTTGTTGAGTTTTCCTATAATAATAGCTTCCAATCTAGTATTGGTATGGCACCTTTCGAGGTACTCTACGGAAGGCCATGCCAAACTCCTTCATGTTGGCTTGAAGCCGGTGAGAAGCTGGTTTTAGGTCCAGATTTTATTCGTGACGCCACTGAAAAGATTGACCTTATTCGTCATAGGATGAAAGAAGCTCAAAGTAGAAAAAAAATCCTATGCCGATAACCGAAGAAGGAATTAGAATTTTCTGTGGGAGATTTGGTGTTCATTCGCGTTTCACCTATGAAGGGTGTTGTGCGTTTCAGTCGATCGGGAAAATTAGCACCTCGATATATTGGCCCATTTCCCGTCACCGAGCGCATTGGTTCTGTGGCTTATCGCCTTATATTATCGGCTCAATTTTCTGCTATTCATGACGTATTCCACGTCTCCCAATTACGGAAATGCCTTCGAGATTCCGATTATATTCTTGAGCCCGGTGTTATTGAAGAAATTGAAGTTTTGCCTAATTTGACTTATGAGCAGCATCCTATTCGTACATTGCTACAGAGGTTAAACGCCTTCGAAATAAAGATGTTCCTCTTGTGAAAGTTCAATGGTCCACAAATCCTAAGGATTGCTCTTGGGAATCCAGAGAATTCATCGAGCGAACATATCTAGACTTACTCTCTCGTGCTCCTTAAGGTGAACTTCTCATTTCAAAATTTCTTCTTTTTGTGTTGTTATGCCTTTGTATGGTTGTTACTTTTTATTTCTTTTTCTTAAGTATTGTGAGGACGGAATTTCTTTAAGGAGGGGAGTCTATAACAACCCGCATATTTTACGATTGTATATTTAAATGTTTCATTTAAATATAGCATCGTTAGTTAGGTTTAAGTCCGAAATGTCACTTTTTACAAACAGTCGAATTAGGACTCGAGACCACTTCCATTGAGTCCAAAATGGCGTTTGCGACCTTTTTGAGTATAACCATCGATATGTTTGGAGTTGAGTAAAATTTTGATATTTTCATTTAGGGCTTTGGGTTTGGGTTTTAGCCCACCAACCTAACAAATAACCCAACTCCACTCCTCTTCATTCATTCCACTCCTCATTTCCTAACACATTCAAGCTCTAGAGAAAAATAGGGGAAGAGATTGGAAATTAGAATTCCAAAACCCTAGTTTGTTTAGGAAATACAAATTCAAGTCTAAAATCAAGGAGAAGCTTAGGTAAGCATCCTCTTCATCTTCTCCATCTCAATCCCTCTTCAATTTTTAGAAATTCCTATAACCTAACTTAGGAAAACTTCACCTTTGATAATAGATTGAAGATTCTAGAGTTGTTGTTGAAGAGAAATCAATCTTTGCTTATTCTAGAGCTTCTCATTTGTTGTTTTGGGTTTAAAAGGTGAGTTTATGAACTCACATCTATGTCTATATCTTTGATAGTTGTTAGGTAGTAATTCCTAACATCTATTCCTTGTTCATTTGCCTTTGAATTGAATTGGTTTGATGAATATTCCATTTTTTGGTGTTTTGAAGTCAAATCTTTAAAAATCCTATCTTTGATGTTTGAACATGTGTTGGGGTGTATCGAAGAGCCTATAAGGCTGGGTTGTCGCTTGGCATAAATCCTAGTCTCCATTGCTCGTCCGATCACTTCCTGTTAGAATTTTTGCCCTTCTTGGGCTAGACTGAAAATACTGCAAATGACAGTTCAGTCGATTGAATCCGGGAACAGAAAATTCTCTGGCCCTGTATCAGTCGACTGAACCTAGAAACCGAGAGTTTCTAGGCTTGTATCAGTCGACTGAACCTAGAAACCGAGAGTTTCTAGGCTTGTATCAGTCGACTGAAACTGGGAACAAAAAGTTCTTGTCCCTGTATCAGTCGACTGAACTGTATAGTCAGTCGAATGAACCTAGAAACCGAGAGTTTCTAGGCATGTACCAGTCGACTGACCATACAGTCCAGTCGACTGAATCTGGGAAATGTGTATTTTGCATATTTTAGGCGGTTTTGTGTGGGTTTCCGATTTTTAATCGATTCTTGATGATCCGATTTGTTGTTATCATTTATCGACTTCGATGACTTCTTTTTCGGGATTTTTGGGAATATCCGTTTTAACGGATTCTGTATCGATTTCTATGGATTTGATTCACGTCTTCGTATGCGAATTGTTGGTGATTGATTTTTTTTACAATCAATTTTGTGATTTGTCACTTTAAAATACAAAGGCTTCTATACTAGTAGTAACTATTCAAACTCTTTCACAAAGATGATTTCAACTCTATTTTTAATACAAAGCTCGTTTATAAAACTGTTTTCCTACCTATTAGTATATACAAACCTTTACCTCATTCATATGAGAAATCTAATTAAACGGCTTAGCAAAACAAGTGGTATGAAATGTTTGCGTTTACTTCGTCGTTTGATTTTTGGACTTGTTCGATTGAAAATCTTGTGACAATTTTCGAGTGGAAATTTACAATTTGTTCGTAAATATTTAAGTTATGCCAGTGGTTATGGGACATGAAGCTAAACTCATTTATTTACTAGCTTAGTGTATTTGACACTTTTTATTGATCGATGATGATCATTTTGTGATTTAGACTAGCGATGTGCGACGTCTCTTTGTTTGTGTGGGGGTTAAACCCCGTTTGTGGAGTTCCAAATCAAAATTGGTAGGGTAGCGACCCATGGTCTTCGGGCCGTTTGTGGAGCTTCGGCTCAAAATTGATGGTTAGCGACCATGGAATAGCGTTCCATTTGTGATACACGTGTTGGTGAGTTTTCATGCTCCCGTTTGTGATATGCCTTCCCCCTTTTGTGTTTTCTGGATTTCTGGTGGTTGATTTCTAGAATTTGTGTTTCACCAATTTTCGTGGATTGCATTGATAAGCTCTATCTTTATTTGTGTTTTGGTGAATAATTTAAATAATATGACATTCTTTTTAGTGTTTGAGAATATTTGAGATATTGTATGATTTTTGTTGTTATCTGATGTATACTTGTCACAGTATGACATTATTGTTATCATACGTTTTTGTGATATCACTTATCCTATCTCATTTTACCTGATATTTATAGCTAGACTGATCCGTTTATTATTTTCTTCTTAAATAATACTCGAGTCAGACCGAGGTATTTCAGGTGCTCCTGCTTGACTTCTTATCAGGGGTCCGTCACCTGATTTTTGGCTAACTACTTTAGATTAGTAGTTTTTGTTATTATACATTTGAGATAGAAACTCCTTGATGTATAATTATTCTTTTGTCTAGCACTTGTACCTATTCTTTTATGATGTAGTGGATCTTGTATGACCACTACTTTGATGTACACTTCTATGTGTTATATTCATATATGTTTCCGCCTTTGTGATATGAATATCTGTGACTGATTTGTGTTATGTTTATTTCTATATTTGTTTTCGAAGTCCACATAGCTACTGTGTGGTAGCTTTGAGTTTGTATTTGATATGTCGGATTTCCTCTTGAAATGAAATGTAAGTTATATTATCTGACATATCGGTACTCGCACAAAGCAATTACACAGATGGTCACTCCTCAACAGCCTTATGCTTCGTGCTAGTCGTCGGCATTACCCTGTAGTGTCCTTGGCTAGTGTGAGTATAGAGGTGGGGCGTCACACGTTTGCTTCGTGATGTGTGTTGGATCAAAGGAGCCCAAAATCCTTTTACCAAAGGGGAGGAGAGAATGCTTCTTCAAGTTGGTAGGATTCAACAGCCTCAGTCGGTTTTCGATCTTATTAGAAGCTGCGACTAGAGGCTCCACCGTTCTCTTATCTGACTCATTAAGTTCTTTGACAGAAGCACCTGACATAAATAAAAGATTAGACAGGAAAAGCCACTAGATACAAGAAAAATAATGAAGTCTGAACTTAGGGGGAGTAGAGAAAGTCCCACTGATATTTGGGAATCATCTAACAAAGAAAAACTGGTTCTCCTAGTCTCTAAACTTATCGACTCCTTCTGAAATCAACTTCCTTGGAGGGTTCGCCTTAAAGATTTGGCTATTGAGATTGCCGAGTTTGACTAGTTGGACCAAGTGGTTCAATACTTTAGCATTTAAAGAGGGAAGGCTGGAATCTAATGCCATCAACTCCAAAGACAGAAGGTAGGTGGATACATTCGGGGACAGCTGGATTGGAGCGATTCCGAGATAAGAGAGGAACTTGGACAAAAACTCTGAAAAAGGGAGATACCCTCCGTGCCATATATGAATGGCAGTATAAGCAAATAAGCCTTCGGGAGAGTTGTTGCTAGTGTCCGTTTCTCTAGGAGGAATGGCTTCCACACCGGCAATTCCATAGTCATTGAGAATGGCGTCTACTTCATCTTGTGTAGATATCAGAGAATGCTTCGAAGTGGCTTCGACTTTCTTTGGGGACCTCATGGTTCTACCCGTTGAAAACGTTTCAATTAAAATTTTCAGTTTGTTTTGAACTTAACATTCTTTCAAGAATTGGTAAAAACCTACTATAGCAACTTAAACATAAAACCAAACATGAAACTTCAAATTCTTGGGAGAATGTTAAAGTTAAAAATCAGAAGTTAAGAGCTTTCGACGGAGTCCAAATGGAAGGAAAAATTAACATTTAGCAGACTCATCTCGACAATGTTAAAAGCTTAAATATGAACATCCACTGAGCTTTCGACAAGGTTGAAAGGGAGGGTTGGAGTGTATGTCCAATCGGCACCCATCAATAATCCTGAAAGCTCAATAAGAGCTATGTTGTTAGAGGAAATGATTAAAACCAACTTAAAATTTTGAACAAAGTATATACACTACTAATATTCAATAAACAAGGTAATAAGGTAACAAAGTATAAAGGTGATTATAGAAGGTTTCGACTCTTAGTTACAGAAGGTTTCGAAAGGGTCGAAAGGGCATCATGGTTTCGAAAGCATATTGAAAACAAAATTTCAGTCAACACAAAAGTTTTCGATTAGGTCGAAACATTTTGCTTTCGAGGGGGTGACTGCATGCTACTTTACAATATAACCTTTCGATAAGGTCCTTCAAATTAGCGCCTCAATACCTTTCGACCCCATCGAAAGAGGCTAAGAAAGCAAAATAAAAGTTGCCACCTTAAACCCTTTCGAAGGGGTAGTAAAGTAAATTTGGGGCGCCAATTTTTAATCTATATAATTCAAAGTTTATGGGCGAAGAAAATAGAGAGTTCTTTCCTCCCCAAACCTGATTTCAACCCAGGAATTCAAAAAACGAATAAAAAAATGAATCAAAACAATTAAACTAATAGATTTAAACATGAGTTAATGATTTCAATTTCAAAATCTTCAAGATAAGGATTCAAAGTTTCTAAAAAGTAGCAACAATCATGAACGCTGAAATTGGGTTCAAAATGAGAGATAAATCTTATCAATTCATGAAATTGAATCGCAAAATTCTCTCAGATGATTGAATTTAAAACTCAAACATTTCCAAGAAGATCAAAACAAAATTTGAAATCCTAACTGTAAAATTTGAAAGCAAAATCTACCGTAGAATAACAAGACCAAAAGAAGTTTATCGAATCAAACATGCTTTCGGTAAAATTAAAACTCGAGTAGTTTTTAATTCAAAATCCCGATTGAGAGATTCGAGAAAAAACTGAAATTCATCGTGAAATTAAAAGAGATAAAGATTACAAGGGCAAAAATGATTTTAACTTACGATTAGATCTGGTTTCTTCATTGATTGAGGAATTTTTTTTGAGAATTTTAGAATTCCTTTAACTTTTACTCGAAATTTGATTTGATTGCAGCAAAGTGAAAGGGGAAGAAGAAGAAGACATAATTTATAAGAAAAGTCAGCAAAAGCGGTAGGCCGTTTGATCAGATTTAAGTAAACGATTCATGCGAGAATGCCAAAAGGCGGGAAGTTTCTCGGTTTTGACATAGTTGACTTGGAAAGTCAAGTGCATCCCTTCGCGGAGGGGGGGGGGGGGTGGGGGCAAATGTTACTTCCAAAAATTCCTTTTGACTTAGTCGAAACCAATTTAAGCAGAAGGCAAAGAAGAATAAGAGGGAAAGGCTCCGGCTAAAGAGTCGAATGATGCTACAGCCAAAGTTCAAAAGATTCTTTACCTTTCGAAGGGGTCGAAGGAGTCGAAAGCACCCTTCTGCCTTCGGTGACCACCTTTCGAAGCAGGTGATTACTCATGCATGAAATCCTTTCGAATAAGTCAAAGCAACACTTTTCGAAGACAATGGAGGACAACTCTTCAAATACGCGCCAAACCTTTCGAAACCAAAGTTTCACCTTCATTCAAACCACTCGAAAGCATGTATTGGTCTGAACAACCCTTTTGAAAGCTAAACCAAGCCTTTCGAACCGATCGAAGCCATTATTGTCCAGGGAGGTTCCACACCAAGTCACAGACAAGAGTTCAGAAGCAACCAACAGCATTCGAAACCATCAACATCTCAACATCTTCGAAACCGCTGAATAAAGACTATCGACAGAGTCGAAAGCTCTTACAAAGCAACATAGAGAAGAGAAGTGCAACCTTTCCTTTCGAAAAAGGCGGAAGGATACAAGAGGCAATACAGCACCACCTTTCGACCAGGATGAAAGCATTGGGGTCGAAAGGTACTGACCCGCATCTATAAATAAGACCCAAGGGGTCAGGTTTTGGTGATCCGAACTCAGTCATTCTAAACTTGTATTTTTGTAATTCCAAAAGCATTAAAACCCTAATTTGTAAATTGAATTGGGGATTTTGAGTATTAAAGTCTTCTTTGAGTTAAGAAAGGGAAGTCATCAATATTTCAGATTACTTAATTGTTTCTATAGCTTTTATCAGGTCTAACCTTGTGTTACAAGTGTCGATTGTATCGAAAGGTCTCTCCCGACTCGATCGAAACCTGACATATTCAAGCAACTTCATTTATACACTCCAAGCTAACTTCCTTTGGGCTTCTACTTTTGACAAGGTCGAAACCTAACATCAATCCACTTAAACCTTAAAAACCCAAACCTAACATAAGGTGCCTAAGGATTCAGCTTTCGATAAGGTCGAAACCTCAATCTCAGATTCTTGGTCAAAGCCCAAACCGCTCAACAACTTAAGCCTTCGACTGGGTCAAAACCCACTAAGACAAACCTTATCCAGAGGTTTCTATAGTTATCCATTTGAGTGCCTCAACCCCTTCAAAAGGAAGGCTTTCGAAGGGACAACCAAATCATCTCAACAAGCTCGAAAGGCTGTTAAGTAAAGGAGCTAGCCCTTTCGACTAGATCGAAAGGTCAATCCGAACAAGTCTTTACTACAGCAACCTGATCGATAGGATACCAAAGTGAACATACACATTCTATTCTCCTTAATTCATCTAAAGGAAACCAAAAAGGAATTGACCTTGTCCTTTATCTCTACTTTTGGGGGTGTTGACAAGTTTTCTTGTTAACAGTTGCATTGATTGTAGTTTGGCCAATTAAGATTGGTGGATGCGATGTATTTTTCCTACATGATTGCCACGTTATTTAACTAGTGGTTCCTTCATCATTACCATACATACTTGTATAGGTCAATCACCAAAATGTTAGTCTAGGTAAATGGTTTCTGCCGACGTTTTGAACGTGGGTTAATCATGCACTTATGTTATGAAGCTGATCTACTTTTGATGTTAATCGGTTGCTACATTTCATATTTATTCATGTCCATATTCTCCATTTCTCGGCTAGTAATCATGACATGTCTATTTCACATGATTATTTGGTATACTTGTTCCATTAGCAACCTTTCTTAGTGCTATCATGCATACTTGTATAGGATCAATCACCGGCATGTTTGGTAGGGTAAATAGTTTCTGTGACTGATGCTTCCCTTTGGGCATACTTGATCAGGATTAGTTATTGCGTTTTGTTTGTATAGTATCCTTGCTTAGCCATTACCATGTTAGCAATCTTTTATTGCTTCCTCACGTACTTGCACCAGGTCCGTCACAGACAAGTTTGACTTGGTGAGCATACTGGTGAAGTAGTTATGTGTTATTTTGTTAGCTCTTCCAGTAGCTCTTCCTTTGTTCCCAGCATGTTTCCATACTATCAATCACTGGAAAATTCGCTAAGGCGAGCAATATCTGGTGGAGTGTCTTTGTAATACAGTCTCATGTGTCCTTGTTTATTATCATGCATATATTCCACATGCACTTTACATTAGTGCCCGTCTGTTGGTTGTCCTCATTTGCAATTCCAATATCGATTGCTTGCACTGAGCCATACGACCGATAATCATGTTTTTCTATGAGCAAACTTATTTTCCGTCATTGACACAAAACCAAAGCCGAATTTTGGGTGTGAACCAACTAGGCAGTTGTTATGTCCTGACCAACTATAAGTCGGGTTCCCCATAGACATCCTAAAACCTTGTAGCTGATCATCAAAGGTAGACACCCGATTAGGGTCACTCTGGTCCATCACTACCGACGAGAAGTTTTAAGACCGATAATGAATGATGAACACTCATTTGGTGATCATGTTCTGACCATGGGCTACTCTAGCTCTCCATTGCCGGTTAAAGATTTAGGGCCGATCGTCAATGGTGAGCGCACTCATTTGGTGGTCATGTCCTGATCATGAGCTGATCTGGCTCGCCATTGTCGACTAAAGGTTTGGGGTTGATCGTCAAGGTTGAACACCCATTTGGCGGTCATGTCCTGACCATGGGCTGATCCAGCTTCCCATTGCCGGCTATAGATTTCGGGCCGATCGTTAGTGGTAAGTATCCATTTGATGGTCATGTCCTGACCATGGGTTGATATGGCTCACCATTGCCGCTCAAAGGTTTGGGGCCGATCGTCAAGGGCGAGTACCCATTTGATAGTCATGTCCCGACCATGGGCTAATTTGGCTTGCCATTGGTAGCTAAAGATTTAGAGCCGATCGTCAATAGTGACCACCCATTTGGTGGATGGACTGATCTGCCTCGCCATTGCCAGCCAAAGGTTTGAGGCCGATCGTCAATGGCGAACACCCATTTGGCAGTCATGTCCTAACCATGGGCTGATTTGGCTTGCCATTGCCGGCTAAAGATTTGGGGCCGATCGTCAATGGTGAGCACCAATTTGGTGGTCATGTCCTGACTATGGGGTGATTTGGCTCACCATTGCCAACCAATGGTTTAGGGCCGATCGTCAATGGTGAGCACCCATTTGGTGGTCATGTCCTGACTATGAGCTGATCTAGCTCACTATTGCCGACTAAAGATTTAGGGTCGACCATCAATGGTGAGCACCCATTTGGGGTCATGTCCTGACCATGGGCTGATCTGGATCACCATTGCTGACCAAAGGTTTGTCCATGCTTTCCATGATGCGCCATAGTTGGGTGCCCCAATATGCAGTGACCTTGCCTATATAGTCCTAGAAATCAGGACTTTATTTGGCATAGGATGGTTGTTCTTGTGGTGGTTTGGTAGTACTAGTAATCTATCATGGTTTTGCACACCCTATCCATGGGGTTTGGGAAGACCGTGACGATTGACTAATCTAAGTAGTTGCTGTAGTCAGTGTGCAAAAAAACAAAGGTTTTGAGCATTCCATGTTCTTCGGATACTGCTCCGTCTATGATGATGAGAATGTAGGTTCCATTCCTTGGATCCCTGCAAATAAAATATAGTCCTTCCCAGATGGGTTAGACGCCCCTAACCCATGAGAATTCACTCCAGGACTAGGTTTCCTTCATTGAGCAAGCAATGCTCTATCCTAGAGTTGTATTGTTTCACCGCTTTCTACTAGTACCGCTGTTTTCAAAACAACCTCGATTCGCTTCTCCTTTATCAGATCCAAGGACATGTTTAGCAATTCTTCATTCTCCTTTAAGTCATAGTGGATTCTCCTATGAGATAAGACAATAGTTTTGTTGGGAAGCATAACCTATAATTTGTAAACTAAAGGAAAAGGAGTATGTCCTATTGTAGTTTCTTGGGAGGTGCAATATGCATAATATCTAGCGGTAGCTCATCCATCCAAGCTCCCTTATCATTTTCCAAATGCTCCTTTATGATAGTTTTAAGAATCTTGTTGATTTCTTTAACCTATTCATTGGCCTACAAGTGAGGCACTAGAAAAGATTTTCCCGATTCCATGTCATCAATAAATGTTGGAGAATTTCTGACTATCAAATTTCTATCCATTCTCCGATATTGTCTGGAGTGAACTCCATACTCGATAAAGTAACCCATGTCTACTATTGCATACTCGGCTCCACCCATAGCTATTAGAAGTTCTCCATTCAAATCAATGCCCATAAGCTTTCCTATTCTAGTGCCCCTCAATGTGGTCTCCTTGACTTAGAACTCCTAAAGTGCTTAATTCACAGTCATTAGTAAGTTGTTATGGATGCATAGTGTCTTTGTAGTTCTTTTGCTATTTCCAATCCTACTATTAGTGTAACGTACTCTGTCGTTCGGTCTAGCCTGCGAGGTAAGAGTTCTATCCGACCCATATAAGTCAAGAACATTCGTTCTTTCCCAGTCATCAGTACTTTTCTCACTTTCGCGAGTGTCGCATAGTCATGTAGCATGGTGTTATTATGCCTCAAGTATTTCTGTTAAATATCGTTCGAAATTTATTCATTAAAGTAAGCTATAATTTTCATTATTGTCCCTGCACTTTATAGTCTCTTTAGTATCATGCTTTATATTCATATGAAGTTGACTCTGTCTATGTGGTTTTTTGAAAAGATTATGCTCCACCCTCTTTAGAGATATCTGGTCCCACCTATGGAATGGATCAGAATTACACTCTACTCTCTCTAGAGGAGTTGAAACTAGTCTTCCATTGTCTCTGATGGAGTTGAACCTTACCTCTGGGACTAGGATGTTTATGCTCTGCTATCTTATTACTCTGCTCTTCATAGTTTTCATGCACATCTATCTTTGGATATCTAGTAGGAGGATATGCTCTAATGTCCATGGAAAAAACCGACACAGTGCCCCCGTGCATGGTTTATAGCCTTCCTCTGCAAGGACTTAGTTCGATCGAGGGATTACAGTCTGTAGTTTATAGCAGTCTCACTGGAGTTACTTTAGATTTTAGCAAGGAGCATACTGGTTCCCATTTCTGCCATAGCTAGATCTCTGGTTCTTGATCCACGGTTCCTCTAGTGACGAGATAGATTCTTTCAGGAGTCTCCATAAGCTACGAATGTAAAAACTTGCCCTGTCTCCTGAAGTGTTTCCTTTCTCCAGTCTTATTATCCATCTTTCGCATGCCTCTATCCTAAGGCTTTTCATCTCTAACCCGGCTGGCATTTATCGGTCATGCCTCAATACCAAAATCCTCTGAAAGCATAAATGTCTAGGCCGGGTAGTATAAGTCCTCCAAGTTGACTGTTGGATATTTCTTAAGTTCCATATATAACTCCATTTTCCGATTAATTCCTTAAGCAATAACCATAGGGACAATCTATTTATTGAGTTGACGCATAGCGGCTGCTATAATGCTGAACCGTGCAAGATTGTTCTATATGTTTTATCCATCCTTTATCTTGATAAACAAGTGTCAACGGATTAGTGCTCCAAACGACTAAACCACATAGTATCTAAGTATGACATGAATAGAGGAAAGTAACGACATCATTTCCCTTCGTAGCTCCTATAGCTTCCATAGGCAAAATGTAGCGCCTCAAATGTGTTCAAGGGTTTGTTTTTCCAATGTTTTATTCCATGACTAGTGACTTAAAATCTAGGGGTTGGCTGCAAATTTAATGTTCAGAGTGAGATAACTATGGTTCATCTTGTCAAGCTCTGATCTCCTGCTCCGCTCGCCTAACACTCGACACATTAGCCAAGCAACTCGCTCCTACTATTGGAATGCTTCCTTAGTTTATTTGGTGGGCCACATCGTGCCCCCTTGCAACGGTTCAACCATAATTGTACCAGTCAGTATAAACTCAGGCGGTCCCATTTCGGCAGCCTAGAATATGGTTCCAACATCAATATTGACTTCTGGTGAGATATCCCTCCTTGGTTCAGCATGGGCTATATCGTTGGTCTGGTATCGATCAGTTCTGTATCAGTTCTATTTGGTTTGAGCCTGGCTAGTTCGGTTTGAGGAAAAAAATTTCCATGGCTCCTTCCTACCTTGCATGTTCTCTTGTGTCCACTCTTGATGGGTTGCAAATAGAATTTCGGACTTGGTCTCTCTGGACTTGCATTTGTAATACTTACTCTATGAGTCTAAGGAATGCGCCATTATCTCCAAATATTTATCTAGGAAAGAAGCTATCATATTTTCCATCATCATTTGCTGTCACTATTAGAATCTTCTCTAGTAGCTATACCAGGCTGCCGTCTTGATGTAGTGCAT
Organism: Allium fistulosum; assembly: GCA_030737815.1. NCBI lineage: Eukaryota > Viridiplantae > Streptophyta > Magnoliopsida > Asparagales > Amaryllidaceae > Allium > Allium fistulosum. The sequence goes on along the minus strand of CM060907.1, from coordinate 633,448,503 downwards.
TCCAACCTCATGTACTTTGTCGGCTCATAGACGAATTCCTATGATGTGGCTGGTTTCTCCTTTGTCAATCTCTTCGTAAACTTCGTTCCAGGGTGCACTCTACTATACAAGTCACAAAAGTGAGCCCTTCACCCATGTTTTGAATTCAAGTGGTTGCGGCATTTAGCCGGGATATGTAGTGTTGTAGCAATTCATCTTCCCTTTGCTTAACAATAGATGAAGAGTATCCATCTTTTGGTTGTTTAATATGAACTCGGAATCGACTAATAAACTTCTTCTTTAACATCTCCTAAGAATGAGTTGATCCTTAGGGTTAGCTACAGAACTACTTAGTGGTTAAGTCCACCAAGAATTGAGGATATCATATGCATAAGACTTCCTCTATACTCCACTCATCAACATGTGTTAGGTATACCATCGTAAATGTACTATAGGTTCAGTAGGTCATTAATATGGTTCCATAGTAGGCGTCCTGAAATCTCTGGGGTCCCTGGTAGTCCCATCTCTAGGGAGAAGGTACTACTAAGCTAAGCTCCAAATATTCCTCACTACACTTGTTCACGTTTTAACAAATATTCTAATGATTCGAGCCATCCTATAATTCGGTTTAGGGTGACTGGCAATGATAGCTCGACCTTTTCCATACAAGGGGAATAATTTCCTTCATCCTCTCTACGATGACTTGATCTTCAGTTACGAGCATGTTTATGGTTCTTAGACCAGTCCCAGTGATCATTTTATCCTTCATCAACCACAATTTCAATGAGGGAATTAGAAATGTTTGCTGCAGTTACCCCCGGTTCGGCATCATCCTTATCTAGTTCGCATCAAACTGCTTCCATGTCTAGCTTTAGGCTAAACTCTTACTCGTTTCATCCCTCTTCCAGCTCTTGGACCTTCTTGATAAAATTCTTTGTCAGAATGTGACCCCTTTCGTCTTTTGGATCCTCTAGACTAGGATCGCCCTTGTGTTCTAGTGTTGCGACTAATAGTTTGCGCTTGCCCCAAGAATATCACAAGTTAGTCTGCCATTGCTTGATGCTAGGCAGTGAAACATTCGTTTAGCTTAGCCACAACTTTATCTAGGTTGCCTTTGGTAATTACGTCTACTAGCACCAGAGTGCTCGTCGAATGATCATCCTTATTGACAGTTATTTTATTGGGTGTCTTGGGCATTCCGTGCATTCCCGATGGTAGCACCAATCTTGTTATTTGATCTCAAAGGCATATTGAGAATCATTTCTTAATGAAAGTACCAAAAATGTTTGCACAAAAAAGGGCAAACACCACCAATCAATCTATTGTAAAGCCGTGAATACAAAGTGTATAACACAACTATTATATTTATACCGTGAATAATTTTGAGAGAGCAGATAGAATATAGGTTATGCAGAAAGTAAATTGCAGTAAAGTAAAGGACACAATGAATTGTTGTGATTTGGCCAGAATGTGTCTACATCCAGTGTCCATTTTCATTATTCTTCTTATATATCTTTGATACAATGGCTGAGATACACAATACGATGATCCGTAGCTCAAAAGAGAATAATATATAGCTCAAGGATGTCTGTTCGGCTATTTCTGTCCAGCTATTCCTGCCTACCTATTCATGTTCAGCTGTCTCTGTTAGGCAGTTCTTGTTAGGTTGCTCCTGCTTGACTATTCCTACTAGGTAGATCCTGTTAGGAAGATCCTGCTAGGCTGTTCCTGCTAGGCAGATCTTGTTAGGAAGATCCTGCTCGGCTGTTCAGCAAGGGACTTACTCAAAAGACCTTCTCGCCATCTTGGTTCATCTAGCTGCGGATTTTCTGCTTGCATCCTCTCTCCTTCTTGGAATCCAGTTGTCAAGCAATGAATGAGCGTACTACTAGCGTTAAAGCCGTTGCTAGGTTAATCTTGTTAGGAAGATCTTTCTTGGCTATTCCTGCTAGGCTGCTCCTGTTAGGAAGATCCTGCTAGGCTGCACCTGCTAGGCTGATCCTGCTAGGGAGATCCTGCTAGGAAGCTCCTGTTTGGCTAATCCTGCTAGGCTATTCCTGCTAGGCTGATCCTAGCTTTGCATGACTTGCCTGCCATTACTATTGTAAGTTTGGCTCTCCCGAATTGTCCCCTGTTGTTATTGGATGCTTTGGTATTTAAAGGAGTGAAGAGGTGATGTCATCAATTTGAAAAGTTAGGAAGTCTCCATATATATCTTGTCATTCCATATGTGAACTTTTTGGTTCACTAGGTCGGGGTAGGTTGGTTTGTTGGAATGTATGTACTCATCTTGTTGGCTAAGTTCATGCATCCCCTTCATTAGTTCGTCCCTTCAGGCTTTGGCTCGACCTCCATGCTCGGTACGACTTCTCCTTGGTTCAGCTTCCCATGCCATTACACAGTCCGATCATCCCTTGGTGCCCCACTTGGTTCGGCTTCCCCCTCCTTACACGATCCTATTCCGTACCATGAGTACCAAACATGGTTTCATGTTCGGTACCCTAGGGTATCGAATAGGAGGTTTGGCCTCTCTCTTTACTCCTTTGCTCCACCTATCCGTCTGCCTTGTGTCTTGTCTTCTCTCTTTTCCTTCCTTACGTTGGCAATAGTTAGGCACTCAATAGTTAGATTCTCAATCGGACCATTCCTCTTGTTCCATAAAAATAATGTGATTATCAGGACTCAATCTCTTGACTCTCCGTTAGAAGATTGGTGTTCAACCACTTGAGCTACAAATCTCTTTGTGCCATAACTCCTTCATTTCAAGACATAATTAAACGAACCTTGAATCAATAGCTTCATATCGTCGAGAGTATTCCAATGCCCTTGAATGTTTCATTTGCTTAAAGTAGGTAGTAGCTTTCTAAGGTGAGACCTAGATCGGTTAGGTGGTGGAAATTTTTTTAGATAATCATATTTTTCAATCCGTAGCTCGGATTAAGACGTAGTTTTGACCTAGATGCATGTCTTGACGTTAGGAACATGTTACAAGTTCTTTAACTATGTTTTCTGACTATGCCAAATTTGCCCCTAATGCTTTGCTTTTCCCTTGTGATTACATGATGGCGCCTTTATTACGCATCTTCCACTCATTTTTATGCTCCTTGACGTTTTTTTCGTATTCACCATGATATGGGCGAAAGTGCCCACAACATCAAAATTCAATATAAAGTGTTCGACGTCTAGAATTGAGTGAAATATTCTTTTGCTGACAGTGTAAATCACCTTGAAATCATGTACTTGAATCTGGGATCAAGAACTGTCATGCGAATAAAATGATCTATGTACAACTTACGTATTTATTCTATTGATTTCTTAACCACACCAATATTTTTTTTTCACACTCATTTATCCAAATAGTATTTCATTCTATACTAAAACCATTTATAAACTATTTCATAAAACACAACTTCCAGTTTATAAACATTTTATAAAGACATAACTTTATTTATAAAACATTTCACAAAAACTTACTTTACTTTATTACTCGTATAATACTCTACTACATCCTAAGAGTATATACAAAACATTAAATTCATTTTACTTATTAAAATTCCAATGAAGGCCCCAAAACAAATCTGGTTCTTATAACTAATTCAACCTTTATACTTCTTTAACCATCGAGTTAGGAAAGTAGTTAGGAACAGCAGGACTCTGATATCTAAACCCAAGACCTAATTCTACTTTTCTTAGACAACCCTAAGGTAAAGACGTTTATTTGTTGGCCCAGCACCATCGAATGATTACTTAACAAGGATGTTCAATAAATTTAAAGCATGTTCTAACTTACTAACTTCTTAATTCCAAAGTCACATATACTTATCTTTATATACCCCAAAATACTTAACTTTAAGTTCTATAATGATATAGAAGTTTCAGGCTGTCCAAAATCGTCGAAAATTTGTCTTTTTCTAACAAATGAAATTTACTAAACAAACACATCATAATATGATAAAAATACCACACTATCCTAATGCATAGTATACATGCATTAATAAATTAACTTAACAAAGTTTCACTTATTTATTAGACACGGTAGTATACAAAGAGAAAACATAAAAGGGTTTCTTAATTATATAGGTTATGCCACTACCACTTGGGCTCCCTACCTAACATACATTCAAATCTTTTCCATACAGAAAGTTCATATCGAAATTTGTACTACCAAACTAATATTTATTTAACTACTCTATATTTTTATATCAACTTTCTTTAAAGAAAACTTTAGAAAGAAATACCAGGTTTTTACCTCAAATCATTTGAAATAATAATATATACGCATATCTTTTGTATATCAAATCATACATTCGGGTTTAAACCAAAATCATTTTCAAATCGATATCAAATACTCTGTAAATATTCCTAAGTATCATGCTAAAATTTCATAAACCAATTTTCCAAATATTTTCCTTTAAAATCCATAGAAAATATACATATAGATCGAGTAACAGAAAGGTGATACCATGGAAATGTGTTTAACCAAGTTATATCATATATCCCCTTACTAAGAATGGAAATGCTCACGGGAAGTGATTATCAACCGAACACACCTCTTCCCATTTTTAGTCACTTTCGAGCCGCTCGAACTAGATAATATATAAATACTTTGTCCTCGAATTGACTTGTTGATTCCGAGTGTTTCCACGAACTTGAACAAATCTAAAAAATCTTTTCAAAATATTAGTATTCATAAATACTGTCAAATAATACTATTACTTTTTTCAAAATCATAGAAAACCAATTTCAAAGACACTGAAATTTAAGTTATCAAAATATCAGTTTAAATCCTCTATATTTATAAACCATATTTATAAATCTATACTAATACAAAGTTAATTTCTTATATAATATCTTTTCACAAATGTTTATTTCCTAAATAACTTATCTTTCCTTTAGGTTATAATAAACATCTTTAATTAAAATAAACTTTTAACCCAATATTATCCACGAACGCCTTATAGATAAACTGTGAAACTCGATTCACAAGGTGTTCGTTTTCAATGCATCCACAAATACCTACTACCCAACCCATGCAGTAAAAAGGTAAAAATGCTCATAAACTGGTTGAGTATAAATTAATAATCAACAAACAATAGTCAATGCTCATAAACTTGCCGAGCATGACTAAGCTAATCAACGAGGGATAATAGATGAACATCATTAATCCCTACATAAATTAGACTATATCATCAACTCATACTTTCATACATATTACGACAATATAACAGTTACATATACGCTCTCATATATATAATACACTCAAATCATCCTAGGGTGTTGCTTACCCTATCTCTAAAAAGTCACACTCACCAAAGCCCAGGTTGTCGCTTAAGCTTCAGCTCTAATACCAAATGTATCATTCCGCCTTTTTGACCTCCGAACGTCGACACTAATAAATCCACGGTATTCACATACCAAGCACTCAAGTGTTGGAAAGACAAATTATTAGGGTAAAATAAAAACAAAAAGAAACAGAACAAGGAAGAAGATAACACAACATCAGAATCTCACCAGTGGAACGATAACATATAATATCAAAACACAGTACAAACTATCACTCTAAGATACATAGAATTTCAAAGTTACAATCATAAGTACAATCATCAACCTAGACAATTATAACAACCTATTCTCACAAATGATAATATATACAATATAGTAATGCAATAGAAATAAGAATACTATTGTGGATATAAGCATCCAACTCGTCTCCTCGAGCTCCAAAGATCATCTATGAAAACCTGCCTTTTCCAGACTACTCAAAAGAGCACTCATGGAAATAAGAGAAATACAAAATCTCGAGTCAGACATAAGTCTGGTGTGAGAAACTCAAGAAATATGCATCAAACATATAACGGTACTTTTCAGACCGTTCAAATCACTATAACAATTATCCCCTAAAAAGAACTAAACCTATCTAATAGGTACATAAGGTGATATAATAGATAATGTCTAGGGTGTAGAATATAAGTCAAAAAATAGATTTGATGTTTACATTGATCACACCACAACAGTATTGAGGGTATAATCAAAATTGTTAAGGTGCACACGCATAGTGGATTTCTATGGAGGTCTCCTCGATCAAGTCGTATCCGACCTCCTGCACAAGGATCAGAAACTACCTTCCAAGCATCGTATATCTTTTGGTAAAATATACCATGAGGTAAACACAACTGACCCACGCCCGAACATGTAGAACCAAGTATCATCAACTCCCATGCGCAACATCGTTAAGCATACTCTAGATATGGAGTTGATATACCTTATCGCAGGTTAGTCTATCCCCATGTTGTGCATTCTACTCTGTCTTTAGCCATTTTCGATGGTGAAGTCATGTTTAGCATCTCAGCACACAAGTCTTCATCAATCGAACAGATCTCGAATCTTTCTCTGGATTCCAGCATCTCGTACAGTCCATGAATCTCTACAAGGATCCCAGCATAAGTCGTTCGACGAATGCTTTACTGACCTCTCCTTTGGACTTAACCTTAGGATATGTAACGACCCGTATTTTTAACACTTTAAAAATACGAATTAAAATGAAAATTTTGGATAAAAATCCGAAGGAAATAAAATTTTGTGTTGTTAAATGTGAATTACAAGTTAAAATACAAAACTGAATTCTGAAATAACTTATTTGTAAATTAAATATGGATGTTAACTTGTAGTGTGTAAATAATGAATTGAATTTGATTGTAAACCAAATTGGTTATGATTGTAAACAAAGAATAAATAAAATGGTAGATTTAATAATGGAAGTTTATGTTATTGAAACAAATATAAATAAATGTAACTTAATATTATAGTTGATTGAAAGCATATAATAACTGAAACTGTAATTCGATAAAGATGTTAACTTGTAATTGAACGTAAGTAAAGATTTAAATTTGAATGTAACAAGTAATTGAATTGAATTGAATTGAATTTGATTGTAAACAACGAAATAAATAAAATGTTACATTTAATATTGAAGTTATAATATGGAAATCAACGTAAATGAATGTAATTTAATATTACTATGAATTTAAATAAGATGATAGCTGAAGAAAATGAAAGTAAATGAATTATAAACCATTGATAATAATGTATAAGTAAATGGTTGATTCAATAATGAAAGTGTAAATCGAAATAAAAGAATTCATTTGGAATTAAATAACTTGAATTTGAATTACAATATAATTGAACGTTGAATCTAATATAATCTTTTATATTGGATTTATAATGGAAAACTGCATTGTAAAAGATTGTTAATTACTGTGAAATTAAAAATGAGATTTGTGAACAATTGAAATTTGATTTAAAAGTTAATAATTTAAAATTGGGAATTTTATATTGAAATTAAACAGTCGAATAATTTATTTTTCGAATATTGGATTTAATTAGACAATTAAATCGATAATTTAATAAGTTAAATTTCAGAAATAATTGAAAATCGAGTTGAATATGATTGAAAATGATTTGTAAAATTTTATCTTATCATATTGGGGTTATAGTAATGTTATAGAACTTTTAAAATTGAATTTAAAGTTAATTTGTGGAAATTGAATATTTTTAATATTTAATTATCGACTAAAAAATAGCCATTTTTCGAACAGTCTCAGAATTGAACGAAACTAGTTCCATTGGATCCGTAATAGTTTGTTATTGTCGGATTTCAATTTTCGTAGCAATCGGAGTTATCATTTGACCGTGGCAGCTCGAAACGCATCGAATTGTTTTTAATATTAATTCGGCGAGAGAAAATAGTCATTTTTCAAAAAGTCTCGGATTTCGACGAAACTAGTTTCATCGGATCCGTAATGTGATATTATTGTATGGTTTCAAATTTCGTGTCAATTGGATGTACCGTTTGTCCGGGGCAAGCCAAAACGCATCGAAATCGGTTTAATTTAAAACTGATCGTTTTTCTCCGTAACTCGCCCAGATGACCGAATTAGCCTCCGAAACATGTTCCATTGCGTTCGGAACATGGGGTAAACCTTAGAAACGCCAGCCGGCATGCTTCGTTTGGAGTTCGGATAATTTCGGATGAATAGTGTCGCGTATTTTTCTATAAAAGCCCCTCCATCAATTCATTTTTCACAAAAATCCAACCTGCTAGGGTTAGCCGCCACCATCAGTTTCAAAGGCCAGAAATTCATCTTCTTTTCCCTTTAATTACTTCCAATCAGTAAAGAATTAGAAGAAGTGTTCAACTACAAAGTTGTAGCACTCGTCGAGAGCTTTCAATCCATACGGAGATGATGGGGTATGGCGCAACGATGGAGGAGTTGGGGGGCCGTGTTTGGGGTCGGGCTGGGCACGTTTTCCCAGGCCATGGGTTGGCCGAGCTGGCCATGGTGGCAGGCGTGGGTGGTGTTGTGTGGGGGCTTCGAAGTGGTGTCCTCTGATCATCATCAAAGTGGATGAAGCTTGTGCAAAATGAAACCCTAGGCGATGGATGATGGGTTCATCATGTACGTGTTTTACTGGAAGGAGTGCGTTTGGGAAGAAGGCAAAACATGCGGCCAGATCTGGTAGAGGCAAAATCAAGGGACCAGATCTGATGAGGTTTAAAATTTGAAAAGAAATTGTAATTTATTTATATTAAAACGTGTACAAACTTTAAAATAGCATAACTTCTTCATACGAGGTCCGTTTTGGACAAAACTTTTTGCGTTGCGATCGTAATGATGAGAGCTTCGAAATGAAACTAGTTTGGATGGATTTGGAGACGGTGGAAATTTGGGCTAAAGTTGGGCGTCGTCCAGTTTCAGTTCCAAACCGGAATGTCTCGGCGACAACAGAAAATCAAGGTGAGTGTTTTATAACGCTCACAACATACTGAATATCTTTATGGTAGTTAAATTTGACATTATGAAGTGATATGAATTTATTTGTCGTTGTTTGATAAAAATTTAATTGTCATATAGATTGTCGTGTGAATTCACTGTTGAAAATTTAAATTGACAGTAAATTGAAATTAGGATTTAATTGAAATCAAATTTCCTGATATTGATAACTATGAAATTGCCGTGAATTGTATTGACTATTGGATGATTTATTTCGATGGATGCTATTGGTTGATATTTAAATGTTCGGATGTTTATTTGCTTATATATATCCTGTTATACATGCACATGACACTGTGATTGGTTTAAGTAATATATATTCATCCCTGACATTTAATTGAAATAACTAACCACTTGGCCATAGGTTAGAGAATTATATACGGACACCGGGTTGGTTAAATTAAATGATTTTAAAAGTTGTTTTGAAATTATTTAAATGAATTGATTTAAGAATAAAAATCCAATTTATGGAAATTGAATTATTTTGAATTAAAGCTCGAGATGTTGGAATTTAAACTTGGTAAATGAAATGGTTTAATTATTCGAAGTTTAGATTTTTAAGAAAAATTGAAATATGGCGTAAAGTTTCGAAAGTCGATTTGTTTTAAAAGATTGGACTTTTAATCGAACTCTGAATATTTCTAAGAAAATTTATATGAAACGATATTTCAAGTTTGAGTTTGGAAGTGAAAATTAATTTGAAATTGAGATTTAATTAATTTGGAATTAAATTGAAATTTAAATAAATTTGTGAATTGAACTAAATTGAAACTATTGAATTAAATTTGAAGATAAAATTGATTTGAATAGGATTTGAACTGAAATTGATTTGGAATGTAATACTTAAATGAATTCTTGAAATCCGAATATTAATCTAAGTTTATTAAATGGGAATTGTTCCAGAAATTAAGTAAACTACTTACTACGGATGTTTAATTTGAAGTATATTCTAATTTGAATACGAAATGGTTTTAAAGCGAATCTTATATTTTTATATAAATATATGAGCTGTTTTGAAATGTGAAATATTTAAAGTTTCGAAATATATTGGAAGTGAAATTGTTTATTTTGTGGTTCAAATATGTATTTGAAATTGATAATTTGAAATGGTTTATTGAGAAGCTGAATCGAGTTGAAATTGATGATTTGAAATTGGATTAAATTTTAAATTTTGGAATTCGAGTTTATGTGAATCGTTTTGTGAAAAGTAAGGCGAAAATGATTTTTGAAATGAAATCGTATATTTTGAGTAGATAGGACGATTTTGAAATTGAAATGAGATATTGAGGCGAAAATGATTTTGAAATGAAATCGTATACTTTGAGTAGATATGATGATTTTGAAAAGGCTTTTATTTTTGAAGCGAATATGATATTTTTGATAATCAATTATGAATTGATTTTGAAAATGTAAAAGAGCCATCGGTGTAATAATACGTAGGTATTAAAGAGACCGGGATCGGATATGGACATACTCTCTGCCGATACCGAAAACCACTTTAATAACTAGTATACACGGAGTGTTGATCCAGAACGAAGTGGATGGTTTGATGAACGTGTTGATTGAAGAAAGAGAACGATATTGGATGACCCCTGACATGACTAAAACAGGAGCCGCGCCGGGCCATTGAGGTTCGCCACCTCTAGCGGACACACTTCTTCGTTACCATGTCTATTACTTTTGTGATTCGATTTGGGTGCACCCCTCGATTTTGGGAGTGTTGTTTCGCGGTGTTGGGGTAGTAGCTGCTATGCCCAACATCAGTCCGGATCACGCAACTACTAGTATCCTAGTTGGTATTGCCTCATGTACCTTGTCATACTGATTATCCTATTCGCGACCACTACGATTTTGGTTTGTACCTTTAGTATATGGATTGCCCTCTGGTGACTTCCGGTTTTGGGGAAATTACGGTCTTGTATATGCTCTTGGGAATATAAACTGTGTTAAGGGTGGAATGGGCCATGGCTTAACGCTATTTTAATACTTTTACTTTAATGTAGACATATTATAATAGCGTATTGTACTACATAGTAGATAGTTTAACGGATCCTTGAGAGATGGAAAATCCCGTAACATCTCTTAAGTTATTGCACTCACGTTGACACTGGACAGGAGATGTCAAACCCCGTAAACATCTCTGACGCCGTCACACTCATTTTTTCTTATTCGATTTGACTTACATGAGATATTTTAGTCCTAACTCGAGTGTTTTGTCTTTTCATTACCCTCGGGTCAGCCTGAGCATTTCAGATAAGGTTGAAGATCTATTTTGGAGGACGAAGACGGAGTTTGGTATTACATCATTTGTATTCTACTACCATATTATTTTTCCGCTGCATTATTGTATTACCTCTGATATGTAGGTAACTCTGATTTATGATGTATAATAATAATCAAATTTATTTATTTAACAGCTTCATGAACTATTATTTTATTATTATATCTTGTTCCTTCCGCTGCAAGATTCTGAGTTTGCTTCTGTTCTTTCTTTCCTTTTCTTATTTAACCCCAATAACCATCTGCCTTTTTGAACGGTTTGAGTTGGACATGTGTGGATTATTGTCGACTTGAACGGTCAAAAATGCGGGTTGTTACAGTTGGTATCAGAGCTTTGGTTTAGATTACCTTGGCTCTAGTGGGGAATAACTCATTGAAATAGGGTTAAACCTTATGAATGAGTTTGAGTGTATATGAGAGAGCGTATTTGTAATTTTGATATAAAAATGATTTTATATTGTGTTAATTTGTTCCGTTGAGTATTTATGAATTCTGGTTGGTACTTGGGACGCCAAGGCATCGATAGGAATTTCTAAACACTCGAATAGGACAGATTGACATAATATTGTTTTAGATTATATTTTATATATAAAAGAATTATCTTGAAAATTTATAAATTTTGATTGTATTGGTTGTTAGGAGATGATAATATTAGATTACCATCGTTTATTGTTGATTAGTCAATATTTCTAACTATTGATTATTGGATGATTTTGAGAAATGAAACTTGTAAATATGATTGACTATGAATATAAATGGTAAATAAAAAAAATTAATTTAAATTAAGATGGAGAATTTAAATTCCGGTGTTTTGAAAAAAAAAATTAAAAAAAAAGATTTTTTTTTGAAATGTATAATAGAAGTATTATATGATAGTATATTTGATTAGAAATTGTTTTCAAAGGATTTTCAAATAAAGTAAGTGTTATACTCCCCTCATGACACTAGAGAATGATTTCGGTGATGAGTGCACGCATCACCGATGTTCATTTTCGAGAGTCCAAGTGGGGGAGATCACTTAATAGCTTTTTCTAAACCCTGTTTTGATTAAAATTGAATTTTATTTTGTATCCTCTATAGTATGACTTGATATATAGTAATATAAGTATATATTATTTCAAACTTGATTTGAAATGAAACCGGAGTTGAAATTCTTAAGTTCTTTAATATTTAATGACTTTAAACTATTAAAATAAACAAATACGTGAATCATTAAGGAACTTCTGAATTGAAAAATAAGGGATGAACCTAAGTGTTAAGTGAATATATTAGACCAATAGAATATACTAGCAAATGGATTATTGGATTTATATAACTTGTGGAAGTTAATGAAATGAACGAACAACATTTTTGTTAAATGAATAAATTAATAAAATGAATCAAATAAGATAGGATGAAAATTTTCGAACACTTTTGTTAATTAAATAAAAAATGGAATTTTGTGTAAGTTAGAATGTGAACAAATGAATATAAGTTAGAATGGAATATTTGTGTAAATAAAAACGAATTAAAACAAATGAGATATGTACATTATACCCAATTAAATAAAATTTTGAATTTTTGGTTGTTGTTGTGGTTATTGTTGGTTTATGGAATGTTGGAAAAGTAAATAAATTCAATATGAATTGAAAAAGGTGAAATTGAATTTAAGTGTTAAAAAAATTTAATTTAAAATTGTAGTAGTAACCCTTAATTTGGAAAATAATAAATTGGAAATTTATTTAATAGGTATAACACTCAAATTGAATGAAAAGAAGTTGTATATTGTTTAACTACATTCTATTTTCATAGCTATAACTTACCAAATACTTAAAAGTTTAAAATGCTAATAAGGATAAGTAAATGAATAATATACAAGTGTGATTGTGAATAATAAAATGTGAAGATCTATTGATAGTTGTAAATATAAAGGAAATTTAAGTTGTAAAATGAATTAAATTTAAAATTAATTAAATATAAAATTTGTAAATAGAAACTAATTAAATTTGAATAAAACTAAATGTCAATAAACTTGGAAGTGTATGAAATTAAAATTTTGACTTGGGAGTGTATAATTGATTTAGTGTAGATTTTAGATGGATGTTAATGTTTGATATGCATTAGTTGTTAGTTGGATGGTAATTGATTAAATAGAATTCATTAGTGTAAATGGAATTGAATAAACGGAATAAAAATTTTAAATAATTAAATTCAAATTTGAAGCAAAGTGAAATTAAATATAATTGAATTCAAATTAAATTGAAGCAAATTGACTTGAATTTAAATTATGAATGAAGCAAACTTGAATAAATCAGAAACAAATCGAATGTAAACTTATTTCATGGATAAATAAGAAAATAAACGACTTTGTGTTTATGATTGTTTCTTTAGAAAATTTGAAGTTTGATGGTTTGTACTTTGAAATAATAAAAGCAAATTTTTGGAAAAATCCAAAATTGTCCAATATATGCTGAAACGAAAACAACCATAACTTTTAAATGGCTGGACGAAATTTGACGATCTTAGACCTGTCGGAAAGCTTAGAAACTGTAGCACGACTTTTGTTTAGAGTGTCTTGAGAAATTCCTTCAATTACTTAGTTAAAATTTTGAATCTTCTCGCTGGCCTGTGAAAAAAGGAAGCAAAATAAGTAGCATATACCCTTAGTATTTTCACCATAACTTTTTACTGGTTTATCGGATTTTGACGATCTTGCTATTTCTGGAAAGCTAAGAACTTAAGTTAAAACTTTTGCTTTAAGTGTTTTGTGTTTTGCTGTCATTTAGATGGTCGAAAAGGGGAGTGAACGTCGCTGACCTGCGCAATTCATTGCCCAGGCTGAGGCGTATCCATTTAGAAAAATAGCCGTAACTTTTGAACGGATGGTCCGAATTTGATGATTTTGGACATTCCGGAAAGCCTGAAACGAATGAAACAACTTTTATTTAGATTACATTTTAAAATTTTATCGTTTAGATGACCAAAAACTAAGGGCCCGTTTGGTTTCGTTTTGTATTTTGAGTTTTGTGTTTTCAACTTGTACTAAGAAATAGCAAGAAATAAGAAGAGAAGATTTACAATTCTTAGCCGTTGGGACGACCAACGGACAAAAAAAGAGTTTGATTGTTCTTCGTGCTTTTATTATCTCTCGAAACACGAAAAACAAAATAAAATTGTTTTCTATTTTATATGTTAATTTAATTTAAATTGTTTGTTTTTCAACTATACATACAACGGACGCGTTTTCGTATAGATGAAAACACAAAACTAAAAACGACAAAACAAACGGGGCCTAAGATTTGTTTGCTGTCCTGGAATTGGAATTTCAGTTTTGAAGCTAAACATGTTATATGTATGTTGTTTATGCTAAGTATATCGATCTATCTTTATATGCATGGTTCTAACGTGGTTATTGAGCATTTTAGTAGGTAGCAAAGGGGTTGCGCTTTGTTGTGGAGCTCGCTTCTACGCTAAATGCAAAATGTAAGTTAAAATGCTAATAAACGCTTAATAAAAGGTATGTTCTCGGATTACAGTTTATGTTGTGGTATATTATTTTGTTCCCCATGTTTTGGGATGCCTCATTCTTGTAATGAGATGTATATCATGCAATTATTACTACTGCGAAATTTTTCGGTCCTAGCCGCGCAAAGGAGGTGCTACCGAAATTTTTCAAAAATCCGGGAGTTAGAAAATTTTGTGGAAAAAATCCTATAACTAAATTTTGCAAATAAGTAGAATATTTTGAATGAATTATATCTAAATGATGGTTTCCCCTTCTCCGTTCCTTTTCGAGGACGAAAAGTTTTAAGTGGGGGAGAATGTAACGACCCGTATTTTTAACACTTTAAAAATACGAATTAAAATGAAAATTTTGGATAAAAATCCGAAGGAAATAAAATTTTGTGTTGTTAAATATGAATTGCAAGTTAAAATACAAAACTGAATTCTGAAATAACTTATTTGTAAATTAAATATGGATGTTAACTTGTAGTGAATGTAAATAATGAATTGAATTTGATTGTAAACCAAATTGGTTATGATTGTAAACAAAGAATAAATAAAATGGTAGATTTAATAATGGAAGTTTATGTTATTGAAACTAATATAAATAAAGGTAACTTAATATTACAGTTGATTGAAAGCAGATAATAACTGAAACTGTAATTCGATAAAGATGTTAACTTGTAATTGAACGTAAGTAAAGATTTAAATTTGAATGTAACAAGTAATTGAATTGAATTGAATTGAATTTGATTGTAAACAACGAAATAAATAAAATGTTACATTTAATATTGAAGTTATAATATGGAAATCAACGTAAATGAATGTAATTTAATATTACTATGAATTTAAATAAGATGATAGCTGAAGAAAATGAAAGTAAATGAATTATAAACTATTGATAATAATGTATAAGTAAATGGTTGATTCAATAATGAAAGTGTAAATCGAAATAAAAGAATTCATTTGGAATTAAATAACTTGAATTTGAATTACAATATAATTGAACGCTGAATCTAATATAATCTTTTATATTGGATTTATAATGGAAAACTGCATTGTAAAAGATTGTTAATTACTGTGAAATTAAAAATGGGATTTGTGAACAATTGAAATTTGATTTAAAAGTTAATAATTTAAAATTGGGAATTTTATATTGAAATTAAACAGTCGAATAATTTATTTTTCGAATATTGGATTTAATTAGACAATTAAATCGATAATTTAATAAGTTAAATTTCAGAAATAATTGAAAATCGAGTTGAATATGATTGAAAATGATTTGTAAAATTTTATCTTATCATATTGGAGTTATAGTAATGTTATAGATCTTTTAAAATTGAATTTAAAGTTAATTTGTGGAAATTGAATATTTTTAATATTTAATTATCGATTGAAAAATAGCCATTTTTCGAACAGTCTCAGAATTGAACGAAACTAGTTCCATTGGATCCGTAATAGTTTGTTATTGTCGGATTTCAATTTTCATAGCAATCGGAGTTATCATTTGACCGTGGCAGCTCGAAACGCATCGAATTGTTTTTAATATTAATTCGGCGAGAGAAAATAGTCATTTTTCAAAAAGTCTCGGATTTCGACGAAACTAGTTTCATCGGATCCGTAATGTGATATTATTGTATGGTTTCAAATTTCGTGTCAATTGGATGTACCGTTTGTCCGGGGCAAGCCAAAACGCATCGAAATCGGTTTAATTTAAAACTGATCGTTTTTCTCCGTAACTCGCCCAGATGACCGAATTAGCCTCCGAAACATGTTCCATTGCGTTCGGAACGTGGGGTAAACCTTAGAAACGCCAGCCGGCATGCTTCGTTTGGAGTTCGGATAATTTCGGATGAATAGTGTCGCGTATTTTTCTATAAAAGCCCCTCCATCAATTCATTTTTCACAAAAATCCAACCTGCTAGGGTTAGCCGCCACCATCAGTTTCAAAGGCCAGAAATTCATCTTCTTTTCCCTTTAATTACTTCCAATCAGTAAAAAATTAGAAGAAGTGTTCAACTACAAAGTTGTAGCACTCGTCGAGAGCTTTCAATCCATACGGAGATGATGGGGTATGGCGCAACGATGGAGGAGTTGGGGGGCCGTGTTTGGGGTCGGGCTGGGCACGTTTTCCCAGGCCATGGGTTGGCCGAGCTGGCCATGGTGGCAGGCGTGGGTGGTGTTGTGTGGGGGCTTCGAAGTGGTGTCCTCTGATCATCATCAAAGTGGATGAAGCTTGTGCAAAATGAAACCCTAGGCGATGGATGATGGGTTCATCATGTACGTGTTTTACTGGAAGGAGTGCATTTGGGAAGAAGGCAAAACATGCGGCCAGATCTGGTAGAGGCAAAATCAAGGGACCAGATCTGATGAGGTTTAAAATTTGAAAAGAAATTGTAATTTATTTATATTAAAACGTGTACAAACTTTAAAATAGCATAACTTCTTCATACGAGGTCCGTTTTGGACGAAACTTTTTGCGTTGCGATCGTAATGATGAGAGCTTCGAAATGAAACTAGTTTGGATGGATTTGGAGATGGTGGAAATTTGGACTAAAGTTGGGCGTCGTCCAGTTTCAGTTCCAAACCGGAATGTCTCGGCGACAACAGAAAATCAAGGCGAGTGTTTTATAACGCTCACAACATACTGAATATCTTTATGGTAGTTAAATTTGACATTATGAAGTGATATGAATTTATTTGTCGTTGTTTGATAAAAATTTAATTGTCATATAGATTGTCGTGTGAATTCACCGTTGAAAATTTAAATTGACAGTAAATTGAAATTAGGATTTAATTGAAATCAAATTTCCTGATATTGATAACTATGAAATTGCCGTGAATTGTATTGACTATTGGATGATTTATTTCGATGGATGCTATTGGTTGATATTTAAATGTTCGGATGTTTATTTGCTTATATATATCCTGTTATACATGCACATGACACTGTGATTGGTTTAAGTAATATATATTCATCCCTGACATTTAATTGAAATAACTAACCACTTGGCCATAGGTTAGAGAATTATATACGGACACCGGGTTGGTTAAATTAAATGATTTTAAAAGTTGTTTTGAAATTATTTAAATGAATTGATTTAAGAATAAAAATCCAATTTATGGAAATTGAATTATTTTGAATTAAAGCTCGAGATGTTGGAATTTAAACTTGGTAAATGAAATGGTTTAATTATTCGAAGTTTAGATTTTTAAGAAAAATTGAAATATGGCGTAAAGTTTCGAAAGTCGATTTGTTTTAAAAGATTGGACTTTTAATCGAACTCTGAATATTTCTAAGAAAATTTATATGAAACGATATTTCAAGTTTGAGTTTGGAAGTGAAAATTAATTTGAAATTGAGATTTAATTAATTTGGAATTAAATTGAAATTTAAATAAATTTGTGAATTGAACTAAATTGAAACTATTGAATTAAATTTGAAGATAAAATTGATTTGAATAGGATTTGAACTGAAATTGATTTGGAATGTAATACTTAAATGAATTCTTGAAATCCGAATATTAATCTAAGTTTATTAAATGGGAATTGTTCCAGAAATTAAGTAAACTACTTACTACGGATGTTTAATTTGAAGTATATTCTAATTTGAATACGAAATGGTTTTAAAGCGAATCTTATATTTTTATATAAATATATGAGCTGTTTTGAAATGTGAAATATTTAAAGTTTCGAAATATATTGGAAGTGAAATTGTTTATTTTGTGGTTCAAATATGTATTTGAAATTGATAATTTGAAATGGTTTATTGAGAAGCTGAATCGAGTTGAAATTGATGATTTGAAATTGGATTAAATTTTAAATTTTGGAATTCGAGTTTATGTGAATCGTTTTGTGAAAAGTAAGGCGAAAATGATTTTTGAAATGAAATCGTATATTTTGAGTAGATAGGATGATTTTGAAATTGAAATGAGATATTGAGGCGAAAATGATTTTGAAATGAAATCGTATACTTTGAGTAGATATGATGATTTTGAAAAGGCTTTTATTTTTGAAGCGAATATGATATTTTTGATAATCAATTATGAATTGATTTTGAAAATGTAAAAGAGCCATCGGTGTAATAATACGTAGTTATTAAAGAGACCGGGATCGGATATGGACATACTCTCTGTCGATACCGAAAACCACTTTAATAACTAGTATACACGGAGTGTTGATCCAGAACGAAGTGGATGGTTTGATGAACGTGTTGATTGAAGAAAGAGAACGATATTGGATGACCCCTGACATGACTAAAACAGGAGCCGCGCCGGGCCATTGAGGTTCGCCACCTCTAGCGGACACACTTCTTCGTTACCATGTCTATTACTTTTGTGATTCGATTTGGGTGCACCCCTCGATTTTGGGAGTGTTGTTTCGCGTTGTTGGGGTAGTAGCTGCTATGCCCAACATCAGTCCGGATCACGCAACTACTAGTATCCTAGTTGGTATTGCCTCATGTACCTTGTCATACTGATTATCCTATTCGCGACCACTACGATTTTGGTTTGTACCTTTAGTATATGGATTGCCCTCTGGTGACTTCCGGTTTTGGGGAAATTACGGTCTTGTATATGCTCTTGGGAATATAAACTGTGTTAAGGGTGGAATGGGCCATGGCTTAACGCTATTTTAATACTTTTACTTTAATGTAGACATATTATAATAGCGTATTGTACTACATAGTAGATAGTTTAACGGATCCTTGAGAGATGGAAAATCCCGTAACATCTCTTAAGTTATTGCACTCACGTTGACACTGGACAGGAGATGTCAAACCCCGTAAACATCTCTGACGCCGTCACACACATATTTTCTTATTCGATTTGACTTACATGAGATATTTTAGTCCTGACTCGAGTGTTTTGTCTTTTCATTACCCTCGGGTCAGCCTGAGCATTTCAGATAAGGTTGAAGATCTATTTTGGAGGACGAAGACGGAGTTTGGTATTACATCATTTGTATTCTACTACCATATTATTTTTCCATTGCATTATTGTATTACCTCTGATATGTATGTAACTCTGATTTATGATGTATAATAATAATCAAATTTATTTATTTAACAGCTTCATGAACTGTTATTTTATTATTATATCTTGTTCCTTCCGTTGCAAGATTCTGAGTTTGCTTCTGTTCTTTCTTTCCTTTTCTTATTTAACCCCAATAACCATCTGTCTTTTTGAACGGCTTGAGTTGGACATGTGTGGATTATTGTCGACTTGAACGGTCAAAAATGCGGGTTGTTACAGGATAGATAGTTCAAATCTATAGCATTGGCCTGAAATTTTAATGCCGACCTCTCCCTTAGACTTAACCTTAGGATAGACAGTTCAACTTTATAACATTCCACTTCATAACCACTTCAAAAACATAGAACTCGTTTATCAGCATTGAAGTGGTTTTCGGTAAGTAATACGCTTATCCGATCTCGGGGTCTGTAACAACCCGCACCTTAATGGACCCGAATTTCGACTAAATAAAAATCCAAGCCTATTAGGGCACGGATCGTTGGTTTTGGTGACATGTAATATAAGCATATCAAAGTGCGACCAATATAAACTAACAGCTGAATAGAAAAATATAGTAGAATATAAATACCGACTGAGGCTGCTACCTTGGAATCAATAGTATTCCTTGGATATCCAATTACCTTGTCAACACCAAGAATGAATAAGAAGACTTCTCCATCTACTATTCTCTTCTTGCACTAGTAGCATGTTCCTCTAGATCTATCTTGTAGGTTGTAATGAGGAGGGGTTCGAACAACAACGTTTTGGTTACTAAAAAATTGCACACTTTACCTATAACATTAATTTATGCTAATTGATTTCCATTTAAGTGTTATGTTTGTTATTTACGGATAATCTGTTAAATCCTAAGTGCACGTACGATATGTCTAACCTCCTCCGAGGTATAACTATATATATGTTTATATACATATACATATATCTAAACATACACTACCTAAAAACCCCTGCCACTTAATACTTCTTGTATAGAGAGGAGGCAGACTCAACGACCATTTAATACCTCAGCCCCTGAAGCGGGCCCTCCGCAATGTATATGCCAGTCATCAGTCCTAGCTACAGAGATTGATGACACCTATACATGGCTCTATAATTTATAATTTAACTACCGTACTACTAATGGATCTCAATGACTCATCTAAAGGTTAACTAGCTCACCTCCGACAAACACATGTTTAACTATCTAACTTCGAGGTCTGTGCGTATCCCATACAGATTCTGCACTAGTTGGAAGCGAAATCTATTAGGGCATAACCTATGTCTTTGCTACTGCTCGCTCAAGATCGTTGGTGGTCATAGCCTATATTCCAGCCCTATCGCAAATTACCGGTCCAACAAAATTACCGACATAGCCCACTGACCGTCCTTAGTTGACATGCCATTTAGACTAACATAAGTAAATCAAGGGAAATGCCCATTTAAGTTACTTAATATCTTATATAAGTAATGAAGTAGACCCCATTTCCTTAAAAGTACTAGGCCATTTAATACTTAAAATCAGAGGCGAACCCTTGGTATATTTTCCCTTACCTATCTGCAACGCATATCCCTTCTCCATGGGTCCTACGGTTGGAGATGTCCCACATTTCTAGTAAGTATACATAACTACCGGTAGCCTCTAGGTGAAGGGCAGACTTCTGTTGTGTAACTCTATTGACCTCACATTCCAACACAGTAAACCAAACCAACCATCCAAAGTTTAAATGTTGGGCCATGCCCACTAATGCATGCTTGTTCTAATCGCATAATTAAGGCTGTATAATTTCCCACTATGAAAGTTATACTACATTCTAGCATTTAATTCCTACCTTATACACTTATTTATTATATTCCATAACTATTAATTGTCTGTAATAAATGGTCATTATTATTCTAATTGAATAATTTCTAATAACGTTTATCTATTTGTTCTAATTCAACCTACTATGCCTACTTATTTCTCTATAAATGCCATAATAAATTATTTAACTAGTCCATTAACACATTTATGTCCCCTTATAATTTCTGTAACTCCCTATTAACAGCACATTTATTGTCCTATTAATTCTGGAGTTACTTCCATCTACACCTCCTAATCCTATAATTTAATACGCTATTAATAACTAATACGAATATCGTCGTAAATTACGTATATTTTTATTTTAATTTTAATCGATAGGTATGGTTATACGTGTGTATATATATGTATGTATATATATATATATATACATGTGTATGTATATATATTCCTATTTCTAACTACTAATTCCAAACCTAGAACATTCCTTTCTACCTTTAAATTTATCAGAGCTATCCTTACTAAAAGGATTACCGTTATAACTTTCCATAATTACTCAAAAATGGTACTTTTGCTCTGTTGAAATTTCAAAGAATTATCTCTTTTCTTTTATTGAAATAAACAGTGCAAACTACGGAGAAGAATATCCATACTTTACACATATCTTTTTTTGTTATATTCCTAGTTAATTCAAACGACGCACTTTTTATACATATTTTTGGAATTGGATAATTTATGAAAATTACACGAAAATAGATACAATTATATTATACCCCGCTCCCAATACATTAAAACATAGAATTGCACATTCTATGTCAAATTAGGACAATCTAAACCAATACTAACATTTTACAACCCAATTAAAAATCTGGAATAAATATTACAACTTTACCAACTTTAACAACTTTTGGGAGTGATTTCTAAATTTCCAGATTAGGGTGTAATTAACATTCTTATTCTGATTACCTATTTTACAGAATATGTAGGCAATATTCCTATATGTTAATTTTAAGCCTACAACTCATCGGATCTTATACAGGCATAATAATTAAATAAAATTCAACGAGATAAATTTCAATGTTATAATAAATTATACAATTTTCCACTCACCTTTCTAACTTTAGAAATCTCCCAAATCAGAATCCATTCCCTTACTTGACTCATTTTCCAGTAAATCCAAAAGCTACACTATTAGAAATACAGATCTAAAAAGAAATTGGGGGTTAAGGGAAATATAGGTTTATAATGATGAAATTTACCTTTTTCTGCAGTATTGATTCGCTCCTTCTCTTATTCTATTTTATTTTCTGCCTTCCTCCAATTATATATATATATATATATATAATATTTTATAATTTATATAAATAGTTAAGAAGGGAGAAAGGCAGAGCATCACTACTTTGATCAGAAAATATGAGAAGAGAAGTGAGGGGTTAGGCCTGTATTTATAGGCGATCAAATCAACCGCAACTGTTCGATTAAAATAATTAAATCCGGGACATTTGGCCAAGGTTCAAACCCTAGCCACCACCTCAACTTGTCAACCGCTAGCATTCAACCGGCCCCAGTGAAGGGGTCGACTGTGCGATCTCGCATTTAGTAATATTTATTTTCTATTTTCATTATTTAATTATTTTCGTTCCAGAATCTTCAAATGTTACTAAGTTCTTTGTTTGAGCTCCGATCGTGAAACTTCAAATATGAAAGTTGCTCAGAAAATTGTCACAAACACAATGGTGTAAGTTTCATAGTCAAATTTCATCGTTTTCTCGAATTCCATTTTTTGAGCTATATTAATTATTTATTAATTATCGTTAATTTTACGGGTTATTACGGCCTCTTCAAAAAAAAATCGATGAACTTTTGGTTAACACAATTCCGGTTCTTTAAGAAGTAAACGAAAGATAAAAAAGAGTCCTCCTCAGGGGATCTCTTATGTAAACATTCTTAAAGTAAGTGACGATTCACACGAATGAGTCTTCTCTGGAGGACCTAAAACGGTATCAATACGTGATGCTTATATATGCTTCTAAGGTTAATTTGGGCAATTCGATAGCTGATTAATCACTATCCAATACAAAAGAGAAACGATCACATATGGAAACCAAGTCTCGTATAAACATCACACTTCCAACTTTCTCAATTTATACTATCCCTCGATCAAGAGCGAAGACGGTAGGTTAGAGCACTGTTTCTTCTAAAACCTACTCGAACAACAGTCCCAAGGGGATCTCTTATGTAAACATTCTTAAAGCAAGAGACGATTCACATGAATAAGTCTTCTCCGGGGGATCTAAAACTGTATCAATACATGATGCCTATATGTTCTTCTAAGGTTAATTTGGTCAATTCGATAGTTGATTAATCGACTATCCATTACAAAAGAGAAACGATCGCATATGGAAACCAAGTCTCGTATAAATATCACGTTTCCAACTTTCTTAATTTATGCTATCCATCGATCAAGAGCGAAGCTGGTAGGTTAGAGCACTTTTGCTTCTAAACCCTACTCGAACATCAGTCTTAACTCTCATAGATAGAATAAGTCTACTTTGTTGGCTTTTAGGACTAAGTATATGACTAAATAGTATCCATAAACAAGTAAACACTCAAAGCATGATTAAGTCACACAAAGTACGATTAAGCTACTTAAGCGACTCCTAATCCCTTTATAAAAATGTTACTAAAACATTGTTACTATAAATCTCTTTTCTTTTATAAGTTAAATATTCACTATACATCAACTTTTTCCAAATTATTCCATGCTTGCCATTATCTTTAAAATATCCATTTAAAAAAATAGAAATATATTCACAAGGGTTAAAGACAATTGTGAACATTTGTCACTACAAACCCAAATCCATTTCACTTATAATTACCTTTAAAACATTCTTTTACTAATCTAAGTATGTATACACTTATTAAACAAGGTAATATACTTTTAATTAACTTACAAAACCATTTATTATAACATAAGTGCTATAACCCAAAACTACCTTTTATTCTTTTGTAAAATTCTTAACTTACATTTCAAAACTTATATATTTACTAGAAACCTTTAAAATGATATATATATATATATATATGCAGAATAACCTATTTATAAGCTAATATAATTACTAAAATTCTAAAAACAATTTTAAATATATTATATTTCATAAGCTTTTTAATACTTTAACAAAATAATTAACTAATTTTCTAAAAATTATATGTAACTAAAAATACTTTAAAATACTTACAATATGGTTTAAAACATTTATATAAAATATTACCAAAAAATACTTATTTTACAATTTGTTATCCCGCCTTTTGGCAAGGCCGTGATACCAGGAACTCAACTAGAAACCAAGGACAGTCCGTCCCGAAGATCGGTTATACGCAGGTTTGCTATGGATATCGATAAATTTTATCCGAGTCCGGATCAAGCTACAATTGACAAGACATGACAAGCAAAACTGTGAAAGCCAACATTCCAAGTTTCAAGTCAATCGGAATGCGAATGCTCAAGATATGATCGATACAATTTAGGAAAGCAAACTGTTCGATTCCATCGAAAGCCGCCTTGTTCGTATCCATAAAGCAACCAGGGAACAGCTGACTTCGTATCGATCTTATTCGAATCAATTAGAGGTGCGCGATTTCGTATCGATCAAGAGAACTTCTTTTTTCGTATCCATCAACCGAAAGGCTTTCTTTGTATCCATGCAGCATCGACTCTTCGTATCCATCCATCGATATCATCTCACGTCCATCTGTTCCTATCCATCACACTATCATTTATTCGTATCCATCAAGTTGGAACAACTTCGATCGATACGAACAAGACCATACAATCAATACAGCCATGCAATTTGGATCGATACGAACAGAGCCACTTCCATCGATACGAACTGAGCCGCTTCCACCGATACGAACAAGGCAACGGTCTTCGATACGAACAAGGCGAAAACCTTGGGATGACTCGATCAACTCGGCATCAAAAGTGGAGCGAGCCAAAAATCAAGCGCCATGTCAACTCGCAGGCACGTGCTCAACATCGAGTCAAAGTGATTGATACGAACGACATCGATGCGAAGAGAACGATAACCGAAAAGCCCAAACTTGCATCGATCATAACTTGCAATCCACTAGTCTAGACGCTATGAAATTTTCACAGGAGCTTACGTGCGACCTAAGGAATGTTCATGCCAAGTTTCGACTCGATTGGGTCAAATCTTGATCGATACGAAATTCGTTCGTATCGATCACGGATCGAGTCAAAATCGCGTGGGATTGATCGCGTGGGCCCACCCACGTGCCAGAAGAGGTCTCCCGAGATCTGATCGAGATATTTGCATCCTACGCCTATAAATAGCACCCCAAAGCCTATAGAAAAGGCATCTTTTTGGCTCTCTGACATCCAGACTCTACCGAAAACATTTTTGCACTACAAGGCTGCTGTTGTACTCGAATTTCATCACTGTAATCAGTTGTAATCAGCAAGAAAACATCAATAAAATCATCAATTTCATAGTGGACGTAGGCAACACGCCGAACCACTCTAAATTTCTGTGTTTCTACGTACGTTCTTATTTGTTTTTGAAGTGTTTGTTAGATAATCCTCCTTTTCCATTTAATTTCTTCATTTTATCTCTTCAAACCCTTCCGAAGAGTGTTGTGCCCAATTTTGGTATAAACACTTTGGTGATCTCACTGAGAAAAACCCAGTTTTTTCCTTCTGCTCATTGGATCTACTGCCGATATCAGATTGCAAACATCCAAGGAGAAGATCCAGATCTTAATTTTAGAAGTTCTTCCATCCTATTTAGATTTGCTACAAGTCTAGGAGAGAGCTTCATCATCCATCATGATTAACACAAGGACTACTTCCACAGCTGCAGATCCTGAAGGACAGGATAGACAGAATCCCATACAATTGCCTCTAGCCGATCAGAATGCTACCGGACCATCAGATCCGCAAGGCCCTGTCACCAGGGAAGAATTTCAAATGTTGATGCAAGAATTGACTCAGAGCCACCAACAGCTCACTCAACAGCTCCGTGCTAATGCGGGACTAGCCAACCAACTGAACTGTCAGTGACAAAGGAGATCCAAGAGGGATCAGGCTTCCCATTCCTCCACCGAGAGTTTAGCCTCTTCAGATTATCATCATAGATCTACATGCCCACGGCTAGACGGAAGCTACACACAGGCCACTAGGCATCAGCACACATCGAATATTGGGCAACTGAGAGTTGGCCCGACAACCAGCCATCATACTGGACCCTCCTCCCAAGGAGGCGCTACCCCACACCATATTACTGATAATCGTACCACGATAGCTATTGATTTGGGCGCTGAGACCCGAAATCAAACAGATCCGAACCATCACCATCGTGATTACCATCCTAAGCCTTATGTCCCCGAAGACATAGAACCATGGAGGCAAGACATGGACCGTCGACAGCGACTAGCCCCTCCTCGCATTGTGGAACCCGACCACACCTTGGCCCAACCTGCTCAAAATGTCCAGATGCCCGACCTGCCAGCAATGATCCATCAAATGATCTGTGAAAGTCAGGGTTTTAGCAATGATGACTGGGGAATCTCCCGATGTCATACCCCTTTTACTGATGAGATACTCTATGTTGAACCACCACGGCTATTCAGGATGCCGACTTTACCCGTTTACGAAGGAAACTCTGATCCTAATCAGCATATCCTGAAGTATGAATGGTTGATGAATGCTGCACGAGCTGATGATGCAGTCAAGTGTCGAAGCTTCCCGATCTCACTGGGGGCATAGCGACTGTGTGGTTTACCCGACTACCACCTCGATCTATCTCATGCTTTTATCAGTTGGCAACAAAATTTATTGAGCAATTTCGTATGCCTGTCGCGAGGCTAAAGGATGTTAATACTTTATCTAGTGTCACTCAAGCTCCTGGAGAGACACTCAGGCGTTATTTGGAGATATTTCATGCTGCATGTGCTGAGATCAGCAACCCAAATGATAACTCTATTCTTATGGCACTGACTAAGGGGATTGAGCCCGATTCTGAATTTGGCAACTGGCTGGCCGGAAAACCTCCTACATCATTGGACCGTTTCTATTCCAAAGCAGCTCAATCCTTGAGAAGGGAGGATGCGAAACAGTCTAGGAAGAAGGATGATGTAGGGCCTAGTGTGGAAGGAATTCAGAGTAATATCGCTGTTAAACAATCCGGGGAGAGTTCCGGAAAAGTGCAATTGAACATTCAGAATAAGCAAGATCAGCAAAAAGCAATGGTAACCAAAATAGAAAATGGGATCAGAACCGTGGTCCACGGCGAAGAGCTCCTATGTTTGATAATTATACTCCTCTGAATACGTCGCTGGAGAACGTATATCTACAAATCTGCAATACCATTCAGTACAAGAAGCCAGCTTCGAAACAGTCATCGAAGAAGCAAATTCAAACGGGAAAATTTTGTAGATTCCACGAAAGCTACGACCATAACATAAATGAATGCCATCACTTGCAGGATCTCATTGAAAAGTTGATAAGAGAGAGGAAGTTATAACAGTTTGTGCGGGCGCCGTATTCTGGAGGTGCGGGCCCATCGAATCAAAATCATGTACCAAATTCGGCTAGACAGGAGGAACCCGCTCGTACTGGCGGGAGGTTGGTGATAAACACTGTTAGTAGTGGTCCTCATCTAGTAGACCGAAGCTGGAAGGAAATGGAGTCGTATGCCAGCTCTATCAGGCATGCAGACTTTGAATGTTGTAGTAATTATGAAGATGGAGCTCCAGTCAAACAGCAAAGAACGATGGCAGATGACATCATATTTCGAGGTCGGGATGCCGACAGGGTCGAAGCTCCCACTATTGATCCGCTTGTCATATCAGCTCAAGTAGGTCCTGCTTGGATGAAGAGGATCTTGGTAGACAACAAAAGCTCTGTGAATATCTTGTTTAAACGAGCTTATGACCAGATGAGAATGGAGACTAAAGACTTGAAGCCATGTCAGTCTTGCATTCATGGTTTCAACGGGAGTGAATATACCCACTGGAGTTGTGGAATTGACGGTGGAATTAGGAATTGGTGAATGCCGAAGCGCCCGCAGTTTGTTGTTTTGGATATAAACTCCCTGTATAATGCTTTCTTGGGCCGACCAGCCCTAGTTGAATTCTGGGCTGCCATCGCCCCATGGTGTTTAACTTTGAAATTCCCTACCGACAATGGTGTCAGAGTTGTTCAAGGGGATCAGGCCGCATGACGAGCCTGTTACGTTGCTGAGCTGCGCGAGATGCATCGGAATGAAAAAGAAAGGGCATAAAGGAATCTCTCTGCGTCTGCTTTGCTGATAATTGACAATTAGCGCCCGGGCCCGGGCACCCCAACCAATTCCAAAGAGATCTTGACCCAAGAGATACCGAAAGTGAAGATGAAGGTAAAGGCAGTCAAGCTTCTCCGGCCGAACTGACGATCGATGTTCCAATCGATGATAATGATGACTCGAAAATGATAAAGATTGGATCTCTGCTAAGCCAACAAATGCAAGAGGAACTGGTTGAATTTCTCTGGGTAAACCTTGATGTGTTTTCCTGGACGCACTTAGATATGTGTGGGATCTTGCCGGACATTGCGAGCCACACACTGAATATTGACCCGCGGTACGTCCCGGTAAAGCAAAAAATGCGTGGTATGGATCCATAGAGATCCGCCGCCCTTAAAGAAGAGGTAGATAAGCTTAAGACGAATGGCTTCATTCGAGATGCATTATACCCGAAAAGGGTGTCCAATCCTGTACTAGTCCGAAAGCCAAATGGGAAATGGAGAACATGTGTTGACTACTCAGACTTGAATAAAGCTTGCCCCAAAGACAGTTTTCCACTTCCACGAATTGATCAACTTGTAGACTCAACGGCTAGACATGAACTCTTATCCTTCATGGATGCGTACTATGGCTATAATCAAATACCCATGCACTTGCCCGACCAAGAGCATACCAGTTTCGTAACCAATATGAGACTCTATTGCTATAAAGTTATGCATTTTGGACTCAAGAATGCTGAGGCAACTTATCAATGGTTAGTTAATCGAATGTTCGCTAACTAGATTGGAAAGACCATGGAGGTATATGTGGACAACATGCTAGTCAAGTCGCAATTTTCCACTGATCACATCAGAGACCTGAAGTCAATGTTTAATATCCTCCGAGAATACAGAATGAAGCTCAACCCATTGAAATGCCATTTTGGGTATCATCTAGAAAATTCCTTGGGTTTATCGTCAACGCTCGAGGAATCGAAGCCAATCCCGAAGAGATATGGGCAATCAGAAACCTTGAAACTCCGAAAACTATAAAGCAAGTCCAGAGTATCAACGGAAAAGTTGCAGCACTGAGCAGGTTCATTTCAAAGTCCACTGACAAATGCATTCCCTTCTTCGATCTGATCCGAAAGGGAAAACGAAACTTTGAATGGACTACGGAATGTGAGGGCGCATTCCGAGCACTAATTCAACATCTCTCCACACCGCCAATCTTTTCAAAGCCTATCGATCATAAGAAATTGTACATTTACTTGGCGATATCAGAAAACACAATCAGCTGCCCTAGTTTGGGAGGAGGACCGAATACAAAAGCCGGTCTACTACATAAGCAAGCGGCTAACCGGAGCTGAGAGAAATTATCCGAAGCTAGAGAAATTGGCTTATTGTCTTGTTATTGCCTCGAGGAAGCTTCGTCCGTATCACCGACCGACCATTACGACAGGTCCTTACACGGCCTGAGACGTCTGGTAGGTTACTCAAATGGAATATCGAGTTAAGTCAGTTTGACCTTACTTATACTCCAAGGCGAGCCATCCAAGGACAAGTCCTAGCAGATTTCATAGTTGAATTTACCATCCTAGAGGACATGCCCGAAACCAGTGAATCTCCCAAGTATATCTAGAAGCTGCATACAGATGGTGCATCAAATGACCGTTGCTCAGGTGCAGGGGTTGTACTTGAAACTCCTGAAGGTCGATCTATATGTTATGCTCTAAAGTTCAACTTCCGTGCAACTAATAACGAAGCCGAATATGAAGCCCTACTGGCTGGATTGAAACTTGCAAGAGACTTGAGAATCATTGCAGTGGAAATTTACTGTGATTCGCAATTGGTCGTGTGTCAAGTTAGAGGGGAATACCTAGCCAGAGATTGAAGACTGGCCGCTCAGGTTCAGGAGACATTGAATCAGTTTGACTATTATGCCATCTATTACATACCATGGGAACACAACCAGAAAGCTGATTCGTTGGAAAAGTTAGCCAGTACAAGTGAAGCACAGCAAATGGGACTTGTTCCCGTAGTGACATTATCTTCGTCAAGCATTGATCAGATGGAAACCGATTGGATATTTGATGTCGTCTCCGAGAGGGAGTCAAGGATAACTCCGTTCAGAAATTATCTCGAGCATGGAACCCTGCCAGAGCGCAGGAGTGAAAAGAGACAATCCTTCGAAAACTTCGCGATTCACTATTCAGAATGGAGTCATGTATAGAAGTGGATACTATGTTCCTTTACTCCGGTGTATCACTCACGATGAAATCAAATGAGTATTCCATGATGTGCACGAAGGAGAATGTGGCGATCACACCGGGGGGCAAGTTCTTGCCAAGAAAGTACTTCGATACGGATATTATTGGCTAACTGTAAATTGCGATGCATTGGATTATGCCAAGAAATACGATAAGTGTCAGAAGCATGCTCGAATTCCTAGCGCCCCATCTACCGAGATAACACAAATGGTCAGCGCTTGGCCTTTCGCGGTATGAGGCATCGGTATTATTGGCTCTTTACCTCTAGCCAAAGGTGGTGCGAAGTACGCCATCGTAGCAGTTGATTAATTTACCAAGTGGGAGGAAGCCGAGCCCCTTCCTACAATCACGACGAAGAAGGTGATTAACTTTGTAGTGCGCAACATCATCGGCCGATTTGGTCTCCCACATACTATCATCA
The DNA here is from genome assembly GCA_030737815.1 of Allium fistulosum. Taxonomy (NCBI): domain Eukaryota; kingdom Viridiplantae; phylum Streptophyta; class Magnoliopsida; order Asparagales; family Amaryllidaceae; genus Allium; species Allium fistulosum. The sequence goes on along the minus strand of CM060907.1, from coordinate 633,417,150 downwards.
CTTACAGCGGGACCCAATTCGACAGTGCCGAATTTAAGGATTTCTGTCAATGATTCCACATTCAGAAGAAATTCTCCACAGTTGCACACCCTCAAGCGAATGGACTGGTTGAAGCTGTTAATAAAGTTATAAAATCCATTCTGAAGAAACGACTGGAAAAAGCCGGGCGAAAATGGGTCGATGAACTTCCTATGGCCCTATGGGCCTACTGTACAACACACAAGTTCGCGACCCGTCACACTCCGTTCTCTCTCTCTTATGGTTCAGAAGCTGTTATTCTAGTTGAATTAGAAGTACCTTCTCATCGTGTGACATACTACGATCCAAATACAAATGCTATATTACTTGCTGAATCTCTCGATTTAATGGATGAGAAGCGTGAAGAGGCTGACTTGAGGGCAGCCGCACATCGAAGTCGAGTCGCCCGATTATACAATGCCAAGGTCTGACCCCGAACCTTTGAACTTGGTGATCTCATACTCAAAAGAATTTATCCGGTCCCTTCGCATATGAAGCCAACTTGGGAAGGACCATATGTTATAGAACGAAAGCTCGGAGGCGACACATTCAAGTTATCGACCGTTGACGGTCTCACTCTTCCGAGAGCCTGGAATAGCGAGAGTCTTCATCGCTACTACACATAACATGATCTTTTTATTTATTCGGTCTATTTTTCATTTGCAATTTGTTTCTGCATTTCAAAATTTGAATTTGTAATAAGGCAACTGACTTTGCCGTATTTTCTTATTTCAGCAATAAAATGCAATTTCTTCGAGCCAGAGCTATGATTTACTTGAAATACTTCATATGACCATCACTATGCACGGAGAGCTTAGTTCCATCATACGGCGGAATTTATTCAAATAGGGAGTGACTGTGATACGACCGGTCACTCACTAAGTGAAACCCGAGCTCGGGGACAAGCCATCACACTAAAGTCAAAAAAGGATTGATACATGACAATCCTTTACAAAACTTCGGATTCCCAGAGTGCGAACTGGAGTATAAACTTACAAATACAGTTTTGAAGAGGGTAGATAAGTCCACCTAACGACTTCGCTCGTATTCGAACCAAGTTTGAGGAGGGTGGGCCCATCCATCTAACGACCTCACTTGTTAACTGAGGGTGGATGTGATCTGACCATCCACGATCCTGATACGTCTTTCGTTCCCGGAGTGCGAACGAAATCATAAAACTGACAACAGATGTGATTGACCGTCTGTTTACCAACTTCGGATTCCCAGAATGTGAACCAGAGTATAAACATCAACTAACTCTAAGTTCCCAGAGTGCGAACTGGATTATAAACATCACCTAACTCTGGGTTCCCAAAGTGTGAACCAGAGTATATGTATCGAAATGGTCCGGATTCCTAGAGTGTGAACCAGAATATCAACATAAACGCCAACTCCAAATTCCCGAAGTGCGAATTGGAGTATAAACATTAACTCAAAATCCCCAGAGAGCGGATTGAAGTTTGGACATGAGCCGGATTAGGATCGACCGTCCGCGAAACAACTCTAAATCCCTGGAGCATGGACGCATTCTTGAAACCCTAGCAGGCGTGATCAACCACCGATGCACAAGTGCAATCCCCAAAGCGTGGATACAATCACCAATAAAAGAACGAGTGTGATTCGACCACTCTAAGTCTCCTTGTTTCAACATCAATTCAACGATGCTTAGCATGCTGCATTGATGGTGAAATACGATTGCTATCCGATCTTTTCAATTCACCCCTGAAACTGGGGGCATAATGTTTGTACCAAAAATGGGCACAACACTCTTCGGAAGTTTTTGAAGAGATAAAAGTGAAGAATGAAAATTAAAACTGTGGATTATCTAACAAAAACTCCAAATAACAGAAAGTAAATTGCAAAGACAAGCGATTTAGAGTGGTTCGGCGTTTTGCCTACGTCCACTATGAAGTTTGATGATTTTATTGCTCGATACTTGAAGATTTACAATTCTTTATACTGTAGTACAACTGAATTTATATGCTAAGTCTCAATCTAAAGCAGCGGCGGTGTTCTGGAGTAAATCTGGCAGAATCAGGGCGCTCTTCAGTAATTAGAATTCTCCGACCTCTTTTCCGAATGACCAGGGGCTCTATTTATAGGTGTAGGAGGCTGATATTTCGCCTAAAATGAGGGGAGACCAGTTCTGGTACGTCAGGGGGCCCACATGGCCGAAATTTGGAGATCCGGGCCCACGTTGGGATCAATTCGACCCTTGGTTCGAATCGATCAAGAAATCATCCAATCGAGCTGAAATTTGGCGTGAACATTCTTCATCATGTGCCTAAGCTTCTGTGAAAATTTTATGGCATTTGGACTTGTAGAACTTGAGTTATGATCGATTCAAGGTTGCATTTCTGGTGGCAGTGCTCTGTTCGAATCGATTGCGTTCGAATCGATTGCTTCGAATCGATCCAAGCATGCGCCTCTGTGATGACGTGGAGTGCCTCCTTCGTATCGATCCGATTTCTTTGCCGAGTTGACTGGGTCGAATCCTTGTTCTTAGCCGCGTTTATCTGGTGGACTCGAGATGCTGGATTCGAAGGTTTACTTCCTTCGAATCGATGGAAACTGCGCTTGCTCGAATCGATCTAGATGCGCTATCGTGGATCGATTCGAGGTTGTCTTTTTATGGGATTCGAAGGCACTGGAGTCGAAGGTTGGCCTCCTTCGAATCGATGATGTCGGTGCTTTGGAATGGAGTCGGAGCTCCTCTGCCTGCATAGATTCGAAGGATCCTTCCTTCGATGGATTCGAAATGGAGCTCGATGCTGATGGATTCGAAGCGAGGCCTCGAGGATGGATTCGAACCAGTGTATGGTTGATGGATTCGGAGCATGGCTTTCTTGAGATCGATTCGAGCCTGTGCTATTCTCGTGGGATTCGAACCCAAGCCTGGGCTTATGGATTCGAACCTAGGGCTATTTCCTCCAATCTGCATCGATGATATCTTGAGCGTACGAACTCGGATTGACTTGAGATTTGGAGTGCTGGCTCTTATGGCTCTGCTTGACGTGTCTTATCGATTGTAGCCCGATCCGGACTCGGACAAAGTTCATCGATATCCAGTGTATAATGAACTTTCACGACGAACTGCCTTTAGTTTTACAATCAACTTTTTGGTGTCACGGCCTTGCCAAAAGGCGGGATAACATTTCCCCCCAAAGTACGTCTTGTGTAAACATGACATGCTTTGAAAAGTTGTAGTCTCTCATTGGACAGCTACGACATGCTTTACCGAAAGTTGTATTCTGTACTGCCGTAATTGATCACTGAACGACCGCGATTGGCTGTTTGCCTGTCTTTAATTGATGTTGTGTGACAGCAAGTCTTCGCCAGTTCGGTTTGTTATCGAATTCTGCATCGATCCTCTCCTGAATCGATTTGAGATTCGAGTTAAAATATTGCTTTTATGATTGTCTATGATTATCCCTTGGTAACGATCCTCTCCTGAATCGTTGCACAAGATAGACAAGTACTAATTTTTATATTCGAAGCGATGCTTTTATTCCCATTCGATCGCTTTTGATGGATTCGAGAAGATTACTCGAATTGATACTCTTCGTTATGCTACAAGTCGATAGTTTTGAAGTTGGCACTCCGAATCGATGGTTTTCGGATGGATTCGAAGCTTGGAAGGATTTGGAATCGAGGGATTCGAACTTAACTGTTCGAATCGATGGAGTCGAACGTCCACCTAACCCTTCTGACGCCGTACCTCGAATCGATGTCATGGATTCGGAGGAAAAGTCTCGAAGTCATATGGTGTATATATTTGAGTCCAAATTGACGAAGTCATCTGATCAACTTCGAATCGATGGATGCCTTGCAGTGATCGATTCGAAGATACTCATTCGAATCGATGAGCTGGACCCGTTATTTCCGGTTGCGCTTGACCGGGAGACGAATCGCCCCGTTTCCCCTATATATACCGGGGTCCTATTCATTTCTCACTCTTTACCTTTACCATTGCTTCAGCCGTTTCTTCGAATCGATCTCCCAGGGCTAAAACTAACGTGTTTTCCACGAATCGATCGAATCCGTCCATGCTTCCGCTCGTAATCGAATCAGGTAACTAAAGGATTGATTCGAGATAAAAAATGTTAGAACTATCTTCGTCTTGGTACAAATTCTGAGGAGTGGTGAGATCTGAATGGAGTGGGTCGACTCGATGGAGTCGAGGCGTGATGCCATTCGAGTTATATCGATCAGAGTGTCATCCTCCGTCGCTCCTCATCGATCCAGGTACAACCGGTTCGAATCGATCTCAAGGGCAAGGTTCCGAATCGATGACTTGGAGGGAAAGGGTATCGATTTGATCGATTCGAAGCGATGTTATCTAGATCGATTCGAAGGAATTGACTACTGATCGATTCGAAGTATCGTGGGGCTCATGGATTCAAAGCGCTCTTCTATCATAAAGTTACATCGATTCGAACCATTTGGATTCGAAGTACCTGGAATCGAACTCCATCGATTCGACCCCTATCGATTCGAAGTCGATGGATTCGAACGTCTTCGTCCTCTGATACCGTTGTTCTTTTGATTTGCTTCATTATCTGAACTACGACTAACCTCAAGTTTGTACTCTGACGAACATAATGAACTTTTGCATACTTGACTCCGACGAGCTTCGGCCTTGCATAATCGAACTTGACTGAAAGATTTTAAACTTGAATTTCCTCTTAAGCTCGTCGATGGAACTATGACTTATCCTCAAAAATACAACTGATCTATACTTGAAGTAGTTAGTAGCCTCTGGATGGTGTGGAAGTGACGGTCAGCGATGACGGTCATTTTCATTCTATAATTCCCAAGTTTAGTCGCACGAACATCTTGCCTTAATCTGCAAAATCTTCTTAAGTAATGCACAGCACTTGCACGGTACGACACGCTCACACACTTCACACTGGGGGATGTACGGGCTCTTTATGAACTTAACGTTGCTTTCTAATGAGTTAGTTAATTATGGAATCTTCGAGCTCCCAACAACAAGAGGTACAAAGCTTGACTCCTCCGGTGCTTGAGATTCCCGATATTCCTGCCGACGTAATTGACCTGGCTCCGGATGAATTACCGGAGGCTATATTTATTGAAGACCCTGTTGATTCGATTCAATCTAACATCTCCGAATCTTTGTTGGGACGAATATGCTTGAAGCATAACATATCTCTGGATGATGTGTTATTACCTAATGCCGATGATAGACCGCACAATCCGCCTGATGGATATACAGCTTTCTATCGCCATGCTTGCGTGGCCGGAACTCTCCCTCCTTTTAATCAATATATCAGAGGGATGCTATCATATTTAGGAATCGCTCCTTCACAACTTCATCCCAACGGGCACGCATTGCTGAACAGTGCCTTTGTCATATTTATGGACTGTCTCTTTCGCCCGCCAAGGCCAACCGAGATGAGACATATATTTAACTTTAAGAGTAGGGGTGATAGCCCGTCTTTCACATTTCTGGAGGTAGTTAGAAATTGCCAAGTTGTTGTCGGAGCCTGGACCCGACTGAGTTATTTCAAGAACGAATGGTTCTATGTTCGATGCCCTCCGGGTTTTGCTAGGCGATGGTTGTCTAGACGTAAGTGCCCTAACCTGTCCTCTTGACCAATAGCGTTTTGGCGTTAGTATTGACACCTTATTTCTCTTACAGCCATCATCTCCAGACCCGATGGTGGGTACTTCAAGGGTATAGTCCGAAGTCTTCAAGAAGTTCTGGGTGAGCTAAGACATATCGACTCGGTGATGAATGACTATAACTTAAGAACTCTTGGTCTGATCGAAATCAATCAAAGTATAGTTATCGAAGGGTTAGCAAAGCCCGCCTCCAAGAAGAAGAACAAGAAGAAAACCAAGAAGAAAATGGCGAAGAAACCGCTCGGAATCACCATAACCGAAGCGAGTGATGAAGAAAGAACTCATACAGATTCGGAGCCGATGGCTGATCTCTCGGGAAACTTTGAAGAATCAGGAGAAAAACGGAAAGGCAAGGCCGCCGTTTCCAAAAAACTTAAATCCAAGGGGGGGAAATCTGTAGATGTGTTTCCTCCCGCTTCCGGAGTAATGATTTCTGAGGCCGCCCCTTCTCATTCGAGAGATTCTTTCAAAGGGCTTGATGATATTCCTATCCCAGATTATATATCGATTTCTCATAATCCTGGGTCGGAGGAATTTCAAGATGTCCTAAATATGAACGAGCCCTTTCCTTTAAGTGCGGTCAACACTTCCGGTCGGTTTGGGGGTTTACACATTTACACACACTTCCATAGCACTTCATGGCTTTTGCATAGTAAACATTGCTTTATCGGATCCTAACCCGTAATCCTTTTTTATCGCAGGTGAAATGTCAGGCAGAGGCTCCACTTCGGATAGGCTCCGGAACGTGCGCCAATCTTCTCTATTTTATGATTCCCGCAGGAGAGAAACAGATAGGGATCATGGGCGAGGCTATTCAAGTCAAGAACGTTATGATAGAGATAGAGATTACTCGCGTGGCCGTTCTGGCCATGATTACTCTGACAGAGACCGGGGATACCAGTACCGACCCTGATCTCGCTCTCCTCCGCCTCCTAGGGCCCCAGTTGATCTTCCCGGGCCTTCTCAACAGCAACAGCCTCCTTCTCAATCTTCTCGGCCTGATACTCAGCAGCCAAGAATGGAACTGACAACAGCCGCTATAATAGAACAAGCTCCGACTGAGCTGACAAGCGAGGGAGCCATCAAACTTGCGCAAATGAAAAAAGATTTTCCTGAAATTTGTATGGATGCTTATGTCTTCCCTCCTAATCTTAAAAGAATCCCTCCGGATGCTGAGAACATTGCTCATAATTATATCCGTGACTTCTATGCTCAGTATAAGGAGTGGTACAAAGCGGCAGCGAAAGCATCGAGGGTAGCTTTTGACCGGGCGAGGATTATTGCTGAGCGCGATGCTGACATTGTTAAACAGAAACGTATTATTCAGGTTCTTCAATCCGAAATGGAGATGCTCCGAAAGTCAGTGCTTGAAGCACTTCAGAAACATGAGGATGCCGTGGCCAAAATGGCGAGGATGCAACAGGAACACTGCGCCACGGTAGAAGAGATGGGCCACCGTAACACCACCATTGCAGCTGAGCGAGACTTAGCCGTTAAAGAGCTGAACGAGCTCAAGGCCAAATTTTCCGAAATGGTGAAGGAGAAGGATGACGCAAACGCCACTGCACAGGAGGCTTGCGACCAAGCAGTATCTCTTAGGGCCGAACTTGCTGCGGCGGCGGTCAAGACCAAGTCTGCGGAAGCAAAAATCCAAGAAAAGATTTTGGAGGAGAGGTCCAGGCTTGATGTTGAGTTTGATGATCTCTTGGTCACGTACAACGCTAATGTTCTGGAGCACAGAAATTTAGCGTGGCTGGGAGATGACTCCATGATCCTGTACAACGCCTGGACCCGGCTGGTGGATGAAAAGAGAGCAGCGCATCCAGATGAAACACTTGACGACTTTGAGTTGGAGATGCGTTTGCTCACCGAGGATGAGAGGAAGGTCCTTCACGAGGCGGTGATTTCTATGGCGAAAGAAAAGCTTGGTGTTCAATCTCTAGAGACAGGCGAAGGCTCGGGGATCGCGCATCATGAGGCAAGTGTTGAAGCTGTAATTCCAACATTTCCCGAAACCACTGGTGCGGTAGATCCCCAGTCTGTTCCTGCATATAATCCTGACCAACCGCTATTATCTTCCGCCGATGATTATGCCCATGTCCCGGTCCAGACTAAGGAAGGTATTTGAACGCTTCCCGCATTTTAGTTGTGAAGAACCTTAAGCAACACACTTGGCTAACAATCTTCGCTTTGTCGCATTTCAGTGACTGAAGTCGTTGTTTCTGCGCCTCTTGCACTATCAGTTCCATATCAAACACAAGGGGCTGTTTTTACTGAAGCCATCACGACTTCTACCTTGGTTGGCGAAGAGGGAGATGCAAACATGTTTTCTTTTAGCGCTCAAATGATTGAGGAGCTTCTTAATGAACCCATCAATCCCTCCGTCAACCCGTCCGATGCTACGAGTGGGGCTGCTCTGGCTGTTAGTTCATCTATGCCAGCTACTGTCGCATCTGATGCGGCCCAAGCATCCCATGAGGACGAAGTTTTTGCTGAGAACGATGCCGAGATGTCAGCAGGGACTGCTGGAATGAATTCGTCAGGGCCTGCTCCATTAATGGTGATCTCACCGGGCGGTACTGTAGTTATTGAAGCTGCTCCTGCCCCACTCCCTGTTACTGCTCCCATGCCTTCAACTCGTCCTCCGAGAAGAATTTCCGTCGTCTCAAGCTCTGAGGAAGACGTTGATATTATGTCGCTGCCGGAGGACAAGCCTGAAAAGAGTAAGCGGTTGAGGGGAAAATCAGGCAGCGGATCTGGTGGAACTACCCCGAAGAAGAAAATAAGGAAGAAGAAAGATTGAACTCTTTCTTTAATTCTCCGCTGTGCAGGGTAGCATTTTGTTGATTTTTTCTATAGCCGTGTATAAATGTGGATTCGGCTCCCACTAGCAGAATTTTTTGAAACACTTTGTAATCAGATTCTTTTTGTTGATAGTGGAAATGAAAACTTATTCCCTTTTTGTCTTCAACTTGTTATGTGTTATGATCCTGCCCCTAGTATTGGGGATGAGTGTGGAGTTGACGTATGTTTATGCTTCGCCTCGCGCTCTGGGAGTACGGAGTTAAGTAAATGTTTATACTCCGTCTCGCGCTCTGGGAGTACGGAGTTGAATGAATGTTTATAATCCGCCTCGCACTCTGGGAGTACGGAGTTAAGGAATGTTTGTACCCAGCTCGCGCTCTCGGAGTACTCTGGGACTTTGGAAAATGTTTATACTCCGCCTCGCACTCTGGGAGTACGGAGTTAAGTAAAATGTTTATACTCCGCCTCGCGCTCTGGGAGTATGGAGTTAGGAAAATGTTTATACTCCGCCTCGCGCTCTGGGAGTACGGAGTTAAGTAAAATGTTTATACTCCGCCTCGCGCTCTCGGAGTACGGAGTTAGGAAAATGTTTATACTCCGCCTCGCGCTCTGGGAGTACGGAGTTAAGTAAAATGTTTATACTCCGCCTCGCGCTCTGGGAGTACGAAGTTAGGAAAATGTTTATACTCCGCCTCGCGCTCTGGGAGTACGGAGTTAGGAAAATGTTTATACTTCGCCTCGCGCTCTGGGAGTACGGAGTTAGGAAAATGTTTATACTCCGCCTCGCGCTCTGGGAGTACGGAGTTAAGTGAAGGGTTATCGTGTATCAACCCGTTCCTGGCCTGATGTGATGGCTTGCCCCGAGCTCGGGTTTCATTTAGTGAGTGGTTGATTGCTTCATAGCCACTCCCTACTTGAATAAATCCCACTATGTGATGGAATTTAGCTCTTCATGCATCGTGATGTTGTACATTGTATTTAATGAATCACAGCTCTGGCTTGAAGAGATGGCATTTTATTGCTGAAATAAGAAAATATGGCAAGTCAGTTGCCTTATTACAAATTCTAATTTCGAAATGCAAAAGTAAATTGCTGAATAAAAAACATAATGAAATAAATAAAGCCTGTCATATGTAGTAGCGACGGAGACTCTCGCTGTTCCAGGCCCTTGGTAAAACTAGACCGTCCACGGTTGATAGTTTGAATGTGCCATCTCCAAGTCTTGGTGTAATCACGTACGGTCCTTCCCAATTTGGTTTCATGTGTGAAGGAACCGGTTAGATTCTCTTGAGGACAAGATCACCGAGTTCAAAGGTTCGGGGTCGAACTTTGGCGTTATATAATCGGGCGACCCGACTTCAGTATGCGGCCGCTCTCAAATCAGCTTCTTCCCGTTTCTCGTCTAACAGATCCAAAGATTCAACGAGTAATATAGCATTTGTTTTTGGATCGTAATAAGTTACGCGGTGAGAAAATACTTTTGTCTCGACTGGAATAACGGCCTCCGAGCCATAAGATAAGGAAAATAGGGTGTGTCCAGTTGTGGTCTTATGAGTTGTTCGATAAGCCCATAATGCCATAGGGAGTTCATCAACCCATTTGCCCCCAGCCTTTTCCAGTCGTTTCTTTAAGATGGATTTGATAACTTTGTTAACAGCTTCGACCTGACCGTTTGCTTGTGGATGTGCGACTGCAGAGAACTTTTTATGAATATGAAACCGTTGACAGAAATTCTTGAACTCCGAACTTTCGAATTGGGTCCCATTATCGATGATGATGGTATGCGGGAGTCCAAATCGACAAATGATATTGCGGACTACAAAGTTTATTACTTTCTTCGACGTAATCGTTGCGAGAGCTTCGGCCTCGGCCCATTTCGTGAAGTAGTCAACTACGACGATGGCGTACTTCGCACCACCTCTTGCCAGAGGTAAAGCGCCGATGATATCGATACCCCACATAGCGAACGGCCAGGGACTGACCATTTGAGTTATCTCGGTAGGTGGGGCCCTTGGAATTCGAGCGTGTTTTTGGCACTTGTCGCACTTTCTGGCATAGTTGGCTGCATCTCGGTTCACTGTCAGCCAGTAATATCCATATCGGAGTATTTTCTTAGCAAGCGCTTGTCCACCGGTGTGATCGCCATATTCTCCTTCGTGTACGTCTTGTAACACTCGTTTGACTTCGTCGTGAGCGATACACCGGAGGAGTGGAACAGAATAACCTTTTCTATACATGATCCCATCCTGTATGATGAATCGTGAAACTTTTCATAGAATTTGCCTTTTCTCATTCCGGTGCTAAGGCAATATCCCATTCTCAATGTAACTTCGATATGGAGTCATCCATGATTCTCTGCAGGGAGAGGTTTCAAACACATCGCTCGTTTTTATTTGATCAATGCTTGGGGAGGTCAAAGTTTCGACGGGGACGAGCCCCATTTGCTGTGCCTCACCTGTGCTGGCCAACTTTGCCAATGAATCGGCCCTTTGATTGCAATCTCGTGGTATATAGTAAATGGCATAATAATCAAACTGATCCAGTGCTTCCTGAACTCGGGCTAGATAAGCAGCTAATCTTCGATCTCTTGCTTGATATTCTCCCCGTACCTGGCACACAACCAATTGTGAATCACAATAAATTTCTACAGCGATAATTCTCAGATCTCTGGCAAGTTTTAACCCAGTCAATAGAGCTTCATATTCGGCTTCGTTGTTGGTTGCGTGAAAATCAAACTTCAAAGCATAGCATATGGATCGACCTTCGGGGGTTTCTAGTACAACACCAGCGCCCGAACACCGATCGTTTGATGCACCATCTGTATAAAGTTTCCAAACATATTCAGGAGATTTGCTGGTTTTGGGTAAGTTGTCTGGAACAGTAAATTCAGCTATGAAGTCAGCTAGGACTTGCCCTTGAATGGCTTTCCGCGGAGCATAAGTAATGTCAAATTGACTCAGTTCGATATTCCACTTGAGTAACCTTCCAGACGTCTCAGGCCGCGTGAGGACCTGTCGTAATGGCTGATCGGTATACACAGTAAGCGGATGAGCTTGGAAATATGGACGAAGCTTTCTTGAGGCAATGACCAGGCAATAAGCCAGTTTCTCCAACCTGGGGTAATTTCTTTCAGCTCCGGTCAATCGTTTACTAACATAATAGACCGGTTTCTGCACTCGATCTTCTTCTCGGACTAGAGCAGCACTGAGCGCATGCTCTGATACTGCCAGATAAAGATATAATTGCTCGTGATCAATCGGTTTTGACAAGATCGGTGGCGTAGAGAGACGCTGAACCAGCGTTCGGAATGCGCCTTCACATTCCATGGTCCATTCAAAGTTTCGTTTTCCCTTCCGGATTAGATCAAAGAAAGGAATGCATTTATCAGTGGATTTTGAAATGAACCTGCTTAGCGCTGCTACCTTCCCGTTGAGACTCTGGACTTGCTTTATGGTCCTTGGAGTTTGCAAATTCCTTATTGCCCAAATCTTTTCAGGATTTGCTTCTATCCCACGAGCGTTGACGATGAAACCAAGGAACTTTCCGGATGCAACGCCAAAGTGGCACTTCAACGGGTTAAGCTTCATTCCATATTCTCGTAGGATGCGGAACATTGAATCTAAATCCCTGACATGATCTGTAGAAAGTCGGGACTTTACTAACATGTCATCCACATAAACTTCCATGGTCTTTCCGATCTGGTCAGCGAACATTCGATTAACCAAGCGTTGGTAGGTTGCTCCGGCATTCTTTAAACCAAAAGGCATGACTTTGTAACAGTAGAGTCCTAGATCGGTCACGAAACTGGTATGTTCTTGATCGGGTAAATGCATAGGTATTTGATTATAACCGGAATAAGCATCCATAAAGGATAACAATTCATGGCCTGCAGTTGAGTCTACGAGTTGGTCAATTCGAGGAAGTGGAAAACTATCTTTTGGACAAGCTTTGTTTAAGTCGAAGTAGTCGACACAAGTTCTCCATTTCCCATTCGGCTTTCGAACCATTACCGGATTTGACACCCACTCCGGGTATAGAGCATCTCGGATGAAACCATTTGATTGCAACTTGTCAATCTCTTCTTTAAGGGCGGCAGATCTCTCTGGATCCATACCACGCCTCTTTTGCTTGACCGGAACATGTCGCGGATCAATATTCAAGGAGTGACTTGCAATGTTCGGTGAGATTCCGCACATGTCAGAGTGCGTCCAGGCGAAGACATCGAGATTCGCTTGGAGAAATTCAACCAATTCCTGTTGTACCTGTTTTCCCAGTTGAGACCCAACTTTTAGTACTTTTGAGTCGTCATCCTCACTGACCGGGACGTCCACAGTCAGTTCGGCTAGAGACGCTTGATTCTCTTTAACTTCCTCTTTATCTTCGTTATCTCTAGGGTCAAGATCTTTAAGGAATTGGTAGTGGCGCCCGGGCCGGGACCCAGGCGCTAGTTGTCAATTATCAGTAAAACGGACGCAGAGAGATTCCTCTACGCCCTTTCCTTTCTCCTTCTTCTGCGCTTCACGCAACGTAACAGGCTCTTCCTGCTGCCTGATCTCCTTGAACGATTCCTATACCATGGTCAGTTGGGAATTTTAAAGTCAAACACCACGGGGCAATGGCTGCCCTGAATTCAGCAAGGGCTGGTCGACCCAGGAATGCATTATACGGTGAAGCGATGTCAAGAACAACAAATTGCAGCAGTCGGACTCTCCTGCGTTCTCCAATCCCCAGTTCCACTGGTAGTTCCACTATCCCAGTGGGTATTGTTGCACTCCCATTGAAGCCGTGAACTCGAGATTGGCAGGGTTTCAAATCTTTTGCTTCCATCTTCATTAAATCATAAGCTCGTTTGAATAGAATGTTTACAGAACTCCCACTGTCAACCAGGATCCTCTTCATCCAAGCAGGACCAACCTGGGCAGATATGACCAGTGGGTCAATTGTCGGAGCTTCGATTTTGTCAGCATCTCTGCTTCTAAATATGATATCGTCAGACATCGTCTTTTGTGGCTTAGCCGGGGTTCCATCCTCACAATTACTGCAGCATTCGAAGCTCGCATGCCTGATAGAGCTAGCATACGACTCCATTTCCCTCCAGCTTCTGTCCGCTGGATGAGGACCACCACTTATGGTATTGATAACTAGCCTCCCGCCTGTACGAGCGGGTTCCTCTTGTCTTTCTTGATCCTGTGTATGGTTTGGATTTGACGGGCCCGCACCACCAAACTGTGGTGCACGCACGAATTGATCTAACTTCCTCTCCCTGATCAGCTTTCTATGAGGTCCTGCAAATGTCGACAGTCATTTGTATTGTGGCCATAACTCTCGTGAAATCTATAAAACTTTCCTATCTGAATCTGCCTCTCCGATGACCGCTTCGGAGCGGGTTTCTTATATTGTTCGGTGTTGCAAGTTTGTAGGCACACATTTTCCAGCGATGTATTTAATGGTGTATAACTTTCGAACATCGGAGCCCTACGCCGTGGGCCTGGATTCGGATCTCTCTTCTTATTTTGACCATTGCTACCTCTTGGCTGAGTTTGTTTGTTCTGTATGTTTAACTGAACTTTTCCGGAATTATCACCGGACTATTTAACTGCTACATTGCTTTGTATTCCCTCACTTCCGGGCTTCGCATCGTCCTGCTTCCTAGACTGTTTCGCGTCCTCTTGCCGTAAGAATTGAGCGGCTTTGGAGTAGAAACGGTCCAACGATGCGGGTGGTTTTCCGGCTAACCAATTTCCAAATTCGAAATCGGGATCAATTCCCTTTGTCAATGCCATTAAAATTGAGTTGTCGTTGGGATTACTAATCTCCACACATGTCACATGGAATCTCTCCAAGTAACGTCTTAGTGTTTCCCCACGAGCTTGGGTAACGCTGGACAGGGTGTTAACATCTTTGGGTCTAGCGACATGCATGCGAAATTGTTCAACAAATTTCTTAGCCAATTGGTCAAATGAAGAGATAGATCTTGGAGGTAATCTTGTAAACCACATTGTTGCAATTCCTCCCAGTGAGATGGGGAAACTTCGACATTTCACTGCATCGTCGGCCCTTGCGGCGCTCATTGACCATTCATATTTCAATATGTGCTGATTGGGATCAGAATTTCCTTCGTACATAGGGAGAGTTGGCATTCTGAATCGCCGAGGAGGTTCAGTGTATAGTATCTCGTCCGTGAAAGGAGTATGACTTCGAGAAATCCCCCAATCGTCGTTGGTAAGACCTTGGCTTTCGCGGATCATCTGACGTATCATAGTCGAGATGTCTGGCATTGCTACATTTTGAGCATGCTGAGCTAAGGTGTGGTCGGGTTCCACAGTGCGAGTTTGGACCGGGCGCTGTCGACGGTCCAAGTTTCGCCTCCTTGGCTCAGCATCTTCTGGGACGTATGGTTCAGAAGTACGTCCCTGCTGTTGATTACTTGAATCTGGAAGATGTCGGGTATCAACCCTTGTTTCTACTGTGGCAGCTGTGACATGATTGTCCGTAGTATATTGTGGAGTACGACCACCTCGTGCTGATGGCCCAGCCTGGAAGCTGGTTGACGGTCCTGCCCTCAACTGTCCGACAGTCAGGGCGGGTTGATATCCAGCAGCTTGAGCATGATTTCCATCCAATCGGGGACGGGTAGATCTATGATGATAGTCAGATGAGGCAGAGCTTTCAGTGGATGAGCGGGAAACATCATCCATTCTGGACCTCCTACGGCCCTGGCGGTTCAGTTGGTTTGTTAATTCAATATTAGCACGCAACTGTTCGGCCAATTGTTGCCGACTTTGAGTCAGCTCTTGAAGCAACACATGGAATTCTTGTCTGGTGACTGCCCCAGACGGATCTGAATGAGCAGTGTTGTCTTGGTTGGATGGCTGCTGTTGAGCAGGATTCTGTCCATCCCTACCTTCCTGTCCAGCAGCTGTAGAAGTGGTTCTTGCGCTAACCATTTTTAATGATGAATCCTTTTCCTAGACTTTATGAAAATCTGAATAGAATGGAAGGATGATGAATTAGAGATCTGGATCTTCCTCTTGGATTTGTGCAATCCGGTATCAATGGTAGATCCAAGGAGCAGGAGAAAAAAGCTGGTTTTTCTCAGTGAAAGCACCAAAGTGTTTGTACCAAAAATGGGCACAACACTCTTCGGAAGTTTTTGAAGAGATAAAAGTGAAGAATGAAAATTAAAACTGTGGATTATCTAACAAAAACTCCAAATAACAGAAAGTAAATTGCAAAGACAAGCGATTTAGAGTGGTTCGGCGTTTTGCCTACGTCCACTATGAAGTTTGATGATTTTATTGCTCGATACTTGAAGATTTACAATTCTTTATACTATAGTACAACTGAATTTATATGCTAAGTCTCAATCTAAAGCAGCGGCGGTGTTCTAGAGTAAATCTGGTAGAATCTAGGTGCTCTTCAGTACTTAGAATTCTCCGACCTCTTTTCCGAATGACCAGGGGCTCTATTTATAGGTGTAGGAGGCTGATATTTCGCCTAAAATGAGGGGAGACCAGTTCTGGTACGTCAGGGGGCCCACACGGCCGAAATCTGGAGATCCGGGCCCACTTTGGGATCGATTCGACCCTTGGTTCGAATCGATCAAGAAATCATCCAATCGAGCTGAAATTTGGCGTGAACATTCTTCATTATGTGCCTAAGCTTCTTTGAAAATTTTATGGCATTTGGACTTGTAGAACTTGAGTTATGATCGATTCAAGGTTGCATTTCTGGTGGCAGTGCTCTGTTCGAATCGATTGCGTTCGAATCGATTGCTTCGAATCGATCCAAGCATGCGCCTCTGTGATGACGTGGAGTGCCTCCTTCGTATCGATCCGATTTCTTTGCTGAGTTGACTGGGTCGAATCCTTGTTCTTAGCCGCGTTTATCTGGTGGACACGAGATGCTGGATTCGAAGGTTTACTTCCTTCGAATCGATGGAAACTGCGCTTGCTCGAATCGATCTAGATGCGCTATCGTGGATCGATTCGAGGTTGTCTTTTTATGGGATTCGAAGGCACTGGAGTCGAAGGTTGGCCTCCTTCGAATCGATGATGTCGGTGCTTTGGAATGGAGTCGGAGCTCCTCTGCCTGCATAGATTTGAAGGATCCTTCCTTCGATGGATTCGAACTGGAGCTCGGTGCTGATGGATTCGAAGCGAGGCCTCGAGGATGGATTCGAACCAGTGTATGGTTGATGGATTCAGAGCATGGCTTTCTTGAGATCGATTCGAGCCTGTGCTATTCTCGAGGGATTCGAACCCAAGCCTGGGCTTATGGATTCGAACCTAGGGCTATTTCCTCCAACCTGCATTGATGATATCTTGAGTGTACGAACTCGGATTGACTTGAGATTTGGAGTGCTGGCACTTATGGCTCTGCTTGACGTGTCTTATCGATTGTAGCCCAATCCGGACTAGGACAAAGTTCATCGATATCCAGTGTATAACGAACTTTCACGACGAACTGCCTTTAGTTTTACAATCAACTTTTTGGTGTCACGGCCTTGCCAAAAGGTGGGATAACACATAACTTAAGTGTCAATCACTGACTGAAGCAGTACAACATCGGAGTTCAGCTTAATATCCAGTCATGACTTGCGGCCGTGATTTCAGAGCTTGACGGATAAACTCAAACGAGATTCAAAAGTTAGAACTTCACAGGTGTACTGAACAAGGAATTCAAATGCTGGGACACTTAAGAAAATAAATACACATCAAGTTTAAAGCAAAATAAAGTTTCATTTCAACTATCTGTGAAAAGAAATTATGTACAAGTTGATTCCAAAATTCCTACTAGCGGGGGACGAACCCGCATCTATACACGGCCTACGAAAGAAAAATGAAAGTAGATTCCTATCTATCTACCAAAAACAAACCGAAGAAGCACGTTTATTCTCTTTTCTTTTTCAGCTTCTTCTTCGGTGTGAACCCACTGGAGCTGCCACTTATTTTTCTTTTCGAGGCTTTGCCTTTCGGCGGGTGATCTCCAGGAGGGGGCATGATATCAACTTCCTCATCCGAGCTCAAGTGAATGGGAATACTCCCTGAAGGTGGAGTCGGAGGAACTGGATCGATTATAGAAGGTGGGATAGGCACACTGGTATCAATAACTGTACCACCAAGTGATATCATCCTTAACGGGGCTAGACCAGGTGCCGCCATCCCACCTCCAAAACTACCACCACGAGCCGCTGCCTCCATTTCAACGTCGATTTCGGCCAATATTTCTTCTTCATTAATTACTTGGGCCTCGTTGGGAGCATCAGTGGTTTGCATTAAAGAGCCAGTAACATGTGCACTTCAACCCATAACAAATGGTAGGTCTGCAAAGGGATCGCTATGATGACCGAGGAGTTCCTCCATCATCTGCTCGTCAAAAATAAGCATGCTCTCCTGTGTTCCATCAGTCGATGTAGTTGTAGTTATGGTGGTCGCTTCAGTGACGATGGCCTCCTACGCTTGATGTGATTCTTGAGTTGCAGGAGGCTCGATCGGTGTAACTCCAGTCACTGGATAGAGAAAAAAGGAGAACTGTTAGTAACTACTTCGGATGACAATTCCGATATCGGATAAGCAAAGAAAATGTTTAGAGTACCTTCCTCAATTTGATTCGTGGATGGCTGAACGGCTTCAGAAACTTGTTCTCTAACCGGAGACAACTGCGGGTGATCCAGATTGTAAGCAGGAACTGATTGGGAATCAACCACATGTGAAGATTCAGGCTGGGTTATCACAGGAACTTCAGCACTTACATCGTGGTGCTCAACACTTGAACCTTCTCTGGCCTCCGAGTGTTTGGTGCCGTGCCTTTCTTTTTCATGCGAAATCATGGACTCGCGGAGAATCTTTCTTTCATCTTCATTCAACATATGATTCTCAAGCTCAAACTCGTCGATTGATTCACCCAGATGCACCGCCTTCTCCTCCTCAACCAATCGGCCCCAGACATTGTACAAATGTGTCGGGTAGTTGTCGAGCCAGGCTAGATTTCTATGCCTCGGTACGTTAGCGTTGTAAGTTATTAAGAGATCTTCTATATCCGTCTCTAGCCTGGACTCAGCCGATTTAATTTTCTCCTCAACCTCAGTCTCCACCACACAGACCTTAGCCGTTGCCACGTCCCGTTCGCCCCGAAGCACAATGGCATGTTCACAAGCCTCATGGGCAGCTCTATTTGCATCATCTTTTTCTTTGATGATTTTGGAAATTTTAGCTTTAAGCTCAGCAAGTTCTTTCAGAGCAGCGTCCCGTTCAGCGGTGACCGTGGTGTTTCGGTGGCCCATCTGCTCCACCAAGGCAAAGTGTGTCTGCCTCATCCTCTCCATGGCCAAGTTTGCCTCATCGGCCTTTTTAGTGGCCACTATCTCTGATTTCCGAGAGGATTTGGCTTCATCATTAAGCACTTGGACGATGCGGTCCTTCAGGGCAAGATCAGATTCTAACTTTCGATTATTTTAGCCCGTTCGAAGGCCACCTTCGACGCTTTCTCTACAGCCTTCGCCCACTCTTTGTACTGGGAATAGATATCATGAATGCAATCATGCATTGTGTTCTCCGCCTCCGATGGAATTCTCTTTAAGTGAGGGGAAAAATGTAGCCATCAAAGCATATGTTTGGGAAGTCTTTCTTTACCTGAGCAATTCTAATAGCCCCTTCCCTAGTGGGCTCAGTGATGGCTTGCTCAGCGATGACGGGAGGCTCGACCTCAGTTCTATGGCATTGCAACTCAGGCTGAGAAGCATGCGAAGATGGTTTGTGACGAGGGGGCTCTATCGGCTGTTTTTCTTAGCCAGAAGGTTGTGTAGGGATTCTAGGAGGAGGAGAGCGGGATCGGGATCGATGTCTGTAGGCCCTATCACTATCTCTCTCATGACGTTCCTGGCTAGAGTACCCACGATCACGGTCTCTATCTTCCTCTCTCCTACGTGACTCATAATAGGAAGAAGATCGACAAACTGAGCGAAGACTCCCTAACATCAACCCTCGTCCGGACTTCGTATCTATAAAAAAGAAAGAGAAGCAGAGTTAGTGGTTTCTTGAACTGAACAACTTGTGATTGGAAATCGTGTAGTGTTGTGAAGTGTGTATGTTTGTGCAACCCCCCGACCAACCGGAAATGTCGGCCGCACTCATAGGAAGTGACTCACTTAGATTAAGAGCACTATCAAGCTCCTCCAACCCGGTGTCATGTTGAAGTGACACGTAATCTGAAATCGGAATATCGGCAAGCCCTTCAAAAGGACTCTCTGTTGGCGAGGAAGGAGCCTTTAAAATTCTAATGCCGGGAACCGGTAAAGAATCCACAACTGATTTCCACCTCGAAGACTTAGGACGTTTGTAAGCAGCGGCCTTGCCTTTTTTTCTTCCTTTTATCGCTTGTAATTTGGCCGAAGACCCAGCAACAAGTTCATCATCCGTGTGTGTTCTCTCTTCATCGCCCCCCTCAGTTATTATGACCCCGGGTGTTTTGCGTTTCAACTGCTTCTTCGGGGTTGCTCTCAGTGTTCCTTCAAGCCTTATGCTTTGATTCCGCTCAATCAGTCCAACATTTTCAAATTTATGTTGGTTAGAACCGAATCGATGTCCCTCATTTCACTCGGAACTTCTTGAAGGACCCTTACTATTTCTTTGTAGTACCCGCCTTCAGGTCGTGAAATTGCGGCTATAAAGAAAAGAAAATTTTAGTTTTACATCAACTACTATTATCTTGATAATTCTTGGAGAAGACTGCAACACTTACGTCTGACTAACCATCGGCTGGCAAATCCTAGGGGGCATCGTACGTAGAACCATTCTATTTTGAAGTAACTCAGCCTTGTCCAGGATCCGGTTACTACTTGACAATTCCTGACCGCCTCCAGGAATGTAAAGGATGGGCTATCTCCCCTACTCTTGATGTTAAAAAGATATCTAATCTTTGTTGGAGCCGGTGGCCGAAAGAGATGCCCCATGAATACAATAAATAAACTGTTCAGCGTGGCGTATCCGTTGGGGTGTAGTTGTGATGGAGCGATTCTGAGGAAATACAACACTTCCCTAATGTATTGGTTGAACGAAGGAAGTGTTCCTACTGTGCATGCATGGCGATTGAAGGCAGTAAACCCGTTTGGGGAGGGTGTGGTCTATCGTTCGGTCTCGGTAATAGTACATCATCCAATGACAAACTGTGCCTTAGGCATATTCGTCCCAACATGTCTTCAGAGACATTAGATGGTACAGAATCTTGGGGATTACAGATGAACGTAGCATCAGGTAGTTCGTCCGGAGTAGGGTCTATGACTTCGGCTGCGATGGCCGGCAATTCTATTATTGGAAGAGACAGACTCTGACTTTCCTGTTGCTGTGAACTTGTGGAATCCATAACTAATCAACTTATTAAAACCCATCGTTAGACGGTAGTAAGCCTGTGATCCCCGGTGTGAGGTGTGTGAGTGTGTTATGTAGTGTAGTGCAGTGCTACAAATTACTTGAGAAATTCAACAGAGTATGGGAAAATATGCAAACGACAAGACTTTGAAATTCAACTGGAGTAACCGTCATCGCTGACCGTCACAACCATGCCATCCATATTTTAGAGACCGATCCAAATTAAAGTTCTTTAAAATTTTGTTAAGTTACAGTTCCATCGACAAGCTTCGAAGGATAGTCAAATATGCAGTTCAACGGTCAGGTCCAATTATGCCAAATTGAAGCTCGCCGGAGTTAAGTGTCCAATTATTCAAGAGTGTTCGTATCCATCACAATCGAGACATGAATCGGTCATCCTAGTTACAGTTTGTATCGATCGCTAGGATGGAAATTCGTATTGATCAGGTCGGATAGATACATTTCGTATCTATCGCCACTAGATGCTTCACGTCGATCACTAGTTAAGATTTAGTATCGATCGGATCGATACGAAATCTTACCACTCCAGAGCGATACAAAGCCCTCCTCCTCATCCATCATTTTCAGATCGACACGAATCTTTGTTGCTCCCAGATCGATACCAGTTTCTACGTCCTCAGATCGATGCGAACCACTGCAATGTGCTATAGTGTTTCTTCCGTATCCATCGGTAGGCTTTCTTCCCTAAACAGTTTAGAGGCCGTCTCCTCCTCCCTCAACCTTGCTCTATCCAGTCTCCGGCCTCCTTGAACCAGATTCGGCCGCGAGTATGGAGGAATGGTATGAGAACTCGAATTTCATAATTTTAGAGTGATGTTGGTTAGCTAATTACCTAGCTTAAGCGGTCGGTTCGAGAATTTGGTGAATTCTTTCAATTTAGGGACGAACAGTTTTTCTTCTTCTCAGTCCCTGTATTGATACGAAGGCTATAGGAGAAATGAGCAAGTAAAATTTCTCTAAGTGTAGAGTCACGTATATATATGGAAGGTAAAAAATGATTCGACTCCCAGTCATCGCGACCGCTTCTAACCGGTTCCTCCCCAGATCGATGCGAATTAGTTGTTCGTATCCATAGACTCGGTTTTCATCGATACGAAAGTTGCAATGAAGTTTTTTCTGAATCATCAGCTTCCATCGATACGAAATATTTGTTCGTATCCATCGTTTTCGTCTCCATCTAAGGCACATCGATATGAACTATACTGTTCGTATCCAACAACATACGACCCACGAAGACTCGTATTCATCGAAACGAATAATACCCGGAGAACCAACAGCTTTATTCGTATCCATCATAAGTCCATCGATACGAGAACAATCCTTCAACCTTTTACATCGATCCAGGAGAGGATCGATATGAAGGGGCAATCCAAAACAACCATCAAACGTGGTTACAACTCGAATTTCACGTCGATTCAAGAGAGGATCGATACGGAGTTTGATACGAGAAAACTGACAATGACTATTGATCGTGCGAACGCCAACAAGAGTCAGGTTAACGTCTATGCTTGTACGTCAGACTAATTTTCAATTTTAAAATTTCACAGGTCGAATGGCCACCTGATAAACAATTACAACTACAAACAGCTAATCAATATCATACAACAATCAGTTACATCAACACACAGTACAACATTTGGCAGTCTACAGTTCATAATTTATGTCTCTATGGATCAATCAAAGATTACAACTTCCAATGAGGAGACGATAACTGATTAACAAGTTATATGGAGTTATTCAGAGTGGAGGTTGCAGCTTTTCAAAGCATGTCGTGTTCCCACAAGACGTACTTTGGGGAGCAAATGTTATCCCGCCTTTTGGCAAGGCCGTGATACTAGGAACTCAACTGGAAACCAAGGACAGTCCGTCCCGAAGATCGGTTATACGTAGGTTTGCTATGGATATCGATAAATCTTGTTTGAGTCTGGATCAAGCTACAATTGACAAGACATGACAAGCAAAACTGTGAAAGCCAACGTTCCAAGTTTCAAGTCAATCGGAGTGCGTATGCTCAAGATATGATCGATACAATTCAGGAAAGCAAACTGTTCGAATCCATCGAGAGCCGCCTTGTTCGTATCCATAAAGCAACAAGGGAACAGCTGACTTCGTATCGATCTTATTCGAATCGATTAGTGGCATGCGATTTCGTATCGATCAGGAGAACTGCACTTTTCGTATCCATCAACTGAAAGACTTTCTTCGTATCTATGCAGCATCGACTCTTCGTATCCTTCCATCGATATCATCTCACGTCCATCTGTCCGTATCCATCACACTATCAGTTATTCGTATCCATCAAGTTGGAACAACTTCGATCGATACGAACAAGACCACACAATCAATACGAGCCATGCAATTTGGATTGATACGAACAGAGCCACTTCCATCGATACGAACTGAGCCGCTTCCACCGATACGAACAAGGCAACGGTCTTCGATATGAACAAGGCGAAAACCTTGGGATGACTCGGTCAACTCAGCATCAAAAGTGGAGTGATCCAAAAATCAAGTGCCACGTCAACTCGCAGGCACGTGCTCAACATCGAGTCGAAGTTACCGATATGAACGACATCGATGCAAAGAGAACGATAACCGAAAAGCCCAAACTTGCATCGACCATAACTTACAATCCACAAGTCCAGACGCTATGAAATTTTCAGAGGAGCTTACGTGCGACCTAAGGAATGTTCATGCCAAGTTTCGACTCGATTGGGTCAAATCTTGATTGATACGAATTCATTCGTATCGATCACGGATCGAGTCAAAATTGCGTGGGATCGATCGCGTGGGCCCACCCACGTGCCAGAAGAGGTCTCCCGAGATCTGAGCGAGATATTTGCATCCTACGCCTATAAATAGCACCCTAGAGCCTACAAAAAAGGGATCTTTTTGGCTCTCTGACGTCCAGACTCTGCCGAAAACATTTTTGCACTACAAGGCTGCTGTTGAACTCGAATTTCATCACTGTAATCCGCTGTAATTAGTTGTAATCAGCAAGAAAACATCAATAAAATCATCAATTTCATAGTGGACGTAGGCAATACGCCGAACCACTCTAAATTTTTGTGTTTCTGCGTACTTTCTTATTTGTTTTTGAAGTGTTTGTTAGATAATCCTCTTTTTCCATTTAATTTCTTCATTTTATCTCTTCAAACCCTTCCGAAGAGTGCTGTGCCCAATTTTGGTACAAACACTTTTGCCTCTAGTCGATTCGAATAAGATCGATACGAAGTCAGCTGTTCCCTGGTTGCTTTATGGATACGAACAATGCAACGGTCTTCGATACGAAAAAGGCAAAAACCTTGGGATGACTCTGTCAACTCGGCATCAAAAGTGGAGCGATCCAAAAATCAAGCGCCATGTCAACTCGCAGGCACGTGCTCAACACCGAGTCGAAGTGATCGATACGAATGGCATCGATGCGAAGAGAACGATAACCGAATAGCTCATACTTGCATCGATCATAACTTGCAATCCACTAGTCCAGACGCTATGAAATTTTCACTGGAGCTTACGTGCGACCTAAGGAATGTTCATGCCAAGTTTCGACTCGATTGGGTCAAATCTTGATCGATATGAAATTCATTCGTATGGATCACGGATCGAGTCAAAATCACGTGGGATCCATCACGTGGGCCCACCCACGTGCCAGAAGAGGTCTCCCGAGATCCGAGCGAGATATTTGCATCCTACGCCTATAAATAGCACCCCAGAGCCTATAGAAAAGGGATCTTTTTGGCTCTCTGACGTCGAGACTCTGCCGAAAACATTTTTTCACTACAAGGCTGCTGTTGTACTCGAATTTCATCATTGTAATCCGCTGTAATAAGTTGTAATCAGCAAGAAAACATCAATAAAATCATCAATTTCGTAGTGGACGTAGGCAACACGCAGAACCACTCTAAATTTCTATGTTTCTGCGTACTTTCTTATTTGTTTTTGAAGTGTTTGTTAGATAATCCTCCTTTTCCATTTAATTTCTTCATTTTATCTCTTCAAACCCTTCCGAAGAGTGTTGTGCCCAATTTTGGTACAAACATAATTTATGTAAAAACTCCATAAAGACATGATCCCTTTTATTTAAAAATAAGTCTTCTACTTTAATAGTTCATAATTAATTATTAAAATATATAAAAATTCCAAACCACTTTTAAAATACTCCAATATAAGTTATAAAAGACTATTAAAAAGATTAAAGCAAAATACTTAAATTAAAAGTCATTTTTAAACAATTTAAAGTCTCAAACAAAAACTACAACATTTACCGAATGGTATAAAAAGAAGTTCAGAGCTACTGCAGAATTTTATAAGTTCTACGGACGACCATTATAAAAAGCTGTGAACTAGGCCAGTTTTTCTATCTTTAAAGTTTGATTGATTTTCGATATGATAATAAACTTTTTAACATCCAATTCATTTATAGTAACTAATATGCATAATATGCAGCAGAAACATTATGAGAAACTCCTAGGGAACTCTCTACAAATTATTATAGAAAATACCCTACTCGAAGCATTTTCTAATTGCTTCTATACTGACTAGTCACAATAAAACCATTCCAATTCAAATCAAAGTCCAACCAGACCATATGTGCTTCATGATAAGGCTATAAAACAAGTCATAGAAAGTCATACAAGTCCAAATACATCAATTACCTATGTCATTTTCTTTCCAAAGCAACAATCACAAGAGATAAGCAACAAAATATAGCCAATAATATACTATAATAAACACAATCAAACATACACTTCATATACTTTTTAAATATTGAATTAGTTCACCCCAAGTAAATAACCAAGCACAAGCTTCCACTTCCTACCTCAACCTTCCAAGCACCCAAACTTCCCACTCTCTCCTCCTTTTGCTCTCAGCCAAGACTAGAAAAGCCATAAATTGCTCACGACCCTTGATGTTTTGGGGTGTTATGCCCGAAATCTTTAATTTTCACATTGATGAAAGTAGTTTCTATGATGTTGTAAGAGTTATACTTGAGTTTGGGTTGGTTTTGAATTGCTTTGTTCTTAGGAAATTATTTGGAGAGAGAGAGTGAAAAGCTAGTATTTTTGTACAAAATTGTAAAAGTGATTTCAAGAGGAGTGCATGCACTTATATAGGAAACAAGAGATTAACTTACCCTCCCCCTTACCTTCTATTTTGGGTCAAGAAGGCTTACCCCTTATGTGCCTCCATGTGCTACTTTACACCTCTTTACTTTAACCCTAAGTCTTCCCAAACTAACCCTCTCCCAAATTGTCTACCCATGACATCACCCATGACACCATCATTAATTTAGTTAGCCATAAACATGAAAAATATTTTTATAATCTAATTAATCATACATTAATATATTAGAAAAAGCATAACAAGTTCGAACAACTTTTACCAAGAAAAAACCTATTTATCGATAAAACGATTTTTAATCACATTATCCATATTTTCTCAAAGTATCAATTTTTGTAAACAAATTTCAAAAACAAGTTTACTGTCATTATTTAATAATAAAAATGCAGTTAATAAGGTTATTAAATCAGTTTAATCACATTAAACCCAAGATACAAATATTTAAATAATTTAGATATTTAAATACGAAGTGTTCGAAATTTCGGGTCGTTACATTCTCCCCTACTTAAAAGATTTCGTCCTCAAAATTCCAACATGACCGACACATAAAAGAAACAAGCCCAAATCAATACTGAATAGTATTCGACATTATTAGTAAACAAAGCTCATAGTTTGCTCAAGTTCAAAATCTCTCTCATCGCATAAGGATGATAAATAATCTACTAAGCGTACCTTACGCTCAATAGCCTTAGGTTATTACTTAATCAATTATTCATGCCACATCAGAACAAATCGAAGAGTCATTCCCTAAACTCTCCGTAAGCAATAAAACATAGTTAGTATATACTTAAGCCCGTACAATGTGCATGGAACATCTGTATGCAATATCAAATCAGATTGCTTGCTCGATCACATAAATTCCACTTCCAATAGATTACTTGACCTCTCTAGTGCGGACGCCGATCAGGTTCCCTTATTAGAAACTTTTTTTTTCTTGCATAGCCATATACTATGATAGAAAACTTCGAGATCAAATCAAGAATTCGTATCAAGTGTTCGTCGTCGAGAATCGAGCGAAAAATCTTTGTTCGAATCCGTGTAAATCAACACCACATCAATACCGATGGTACAATCAAAACCGCTAAGGTGCGCACGCATAATGGATTTAGGTGGATATCTCCTCAGTCAAGCCGAATCCAACATCTTGCAAAAGGATTTAAAACTAACTTCTGAGCATCGTATATCTCTAAACAAAATATACCATAAGGTAAACACAACCGGTCCATTCCGCAACCCGTAGAACCAAGAATCATCAACTCCCATGCACAACATCAATAAGCATACTCTAGATATAGAGTTGATATACCCTATCGCTAGGTTAGCTAAACCCCAGGTTGTGCATCCTACTCTGTCTTTAGCCATTTCCGATGGTGAAGTCATGTTCAGCATCTCAACACACAAGTCTTCATTACTCGAATAGATCTCAAATCTCTCTGGATTTCAGCATCTCGAATAGCCCACAAATCTCTACAAGGATCCTAGCATAAGTCGTACGACGAATGCTAACACTGACCTCTCTCTTGGACTTCACCTTAGGATAGACAGTTAACTCTATAGAATTAGTCTGAAGTGTTAACACTGACCTCTCCCTTAGACTTAACCTTAGGATAGACAGTTCAACCCTATAACATTCCACTTCATAATCACTTCCAAAACATAGAACATGTATATCAATTTAAAGTGGTTTTTGATTAGCAATACACTTATTCTATCCCGGTCTCTTCAAAACTAAATAGATGAATTTTCGATTAACACAATTCCGGTACTTTAAGAAGTAAACGAATGATATAACAGAGTCTTTCCTAGGGGATCTCTCATACATACATTCCTTAAGCAAGAGACGATTCATACAAATGAGTCCTCCCCGGAGATCTCAAACTATTTCAATACATAATGCTTATATATACTTCCAAAGTTAATTTGGTCAATTCAATAGTCGACTAATCAACTATCTAGTACAAAAGAGAAACGATCGCATATGGAAACCATGTTTCATATAAATATCATGTTTCCAACTTTCCCAATATATACTATCCCTCAATCAAGAATGAAGCCGGTAGGTTTGAGCGCTATTGCTTCTAAATCCTAGTCGAACATTAGTCTTAACTCTCACAGGTAGAATAAATCTACTTTGTTGGCAGTTAGTACTAAGTACATGACTAAACAATTTCCATAAACAAGTACACACACAAAGAATAATTAAATCACACAAAGCACGATTAAGTCACACAAAACACGATTAAGTCACACAAAGCATGATTAAGCTACTTAAGCAACTCCTAATCCCTTTTTATTTAATTAATCTTATTATTAATTAAAACCTTTTTGTAAATACTTGTAAAAATACTTTAAAAAAATATATATACATGTATACTACTATTTCACTATTCATTTCTAGTCTTTTCAATACTTAGAAATGTATCCATATACTTATCTCAACTACTATAAGTATATTCATAAATCATTAATAAGATTTCTTACTTTAAAATATAATTAAAGAGGTTAAAAATAAATGTTATTACAACATTGTTACTGTAGCCCCTTTTCTTTTATAAGTTAAATCTTTACTATACATAAATTTTTTCCAAATTATTCCATACTTGTCATTATCTTTAAAGTATCCATTTATAAATATATTAATATGTTCACAAGGGTTAAAGACAATTGTTACTCAAAAATTGTCACTACAAATCCAAAACCATTTCACTTATAATTATCTTTAAAACATTCTTTTAAAGATCTAAGTATGTTTACACTTATTAAACAAAGTAGTATACTTTTAATTAACTTTCAAAACCAATTATTGTAACATAAGTTGTGACAACCAACATTTCGGACGGTTTAAATCGACAATAATCCACACATGTCCAACTTAAACAATCCGGAACATAGATAATCATTGGGGTTAATTAAGAAAAATAAGAAAAGAAGGAGAAAACAAACACAGAATCTTGCAGTGGAACGACAAATATAATAATCAAATAAAAAGTTCATGAAGCTGTTTATATTATACATTTGATTATAATCTATACAACATTTATCAGAGTTATATATACATCAAGGATAAATAAATAATGCAGCAAAACAACATGATGCAGAGAATAATAATAGTAATAATATACTAAATCTTCATCCTCGTCCTCCAAAAAATGACCTTCAATGTGCTGAAAAACTCAGGGCTGACCCGAGCGTGATGAAAAGACAAAACACTCGAGTCAGGACTAAAATATTCTTATGTGAGTCAAATCGATATCGCATATAACATGAGTGTCATGGCGTCAGAGATGTTTACGGGGTTTCACATCTCCTATCCAGTGTATAACGTGCATGCAATAACTCAAGAAATGTTATGAGACTTTTCATCTCTTAAGAATTCATCAAAATATTTATATGTAGTAGAATACGCTACATATATAATGTCTAATCAGTAAAATAAATATATTTTTTAGTGTTAAGGCTTTACATTGATCACCCTTAACACGTTTTTAAGCATTGGCATACAGTTTGCATTTGACACAACATGTAGCACGTTGGTAGTCAGTGATGAGTCGTGATACGACAACACTAAACCAAAATCTTAGGTGTCTCGTATAAGGATAAAATTATGACAAGGCACGTGAGGCAATGCCCAAGGTAGGAGACTACCGGTTCGGGTCATAGGGCCGGTGGTAAGGCATCATAGCAATGACCGCCCACCGTGTCCATCCATCCCATACCGAGTCAAAGGGAGGCTATCCCAAATCAAGGTGCACTAATCGAAACCAACAACAAGAGTAATAATATGGACCGAGTCCAAGAAAATCGAAGAACGAATGTCCGCTAGGGGTAATTAGCCCACTTGGTCCTGTCAAGCCATCCTGTTTTAGTCATTTCAAATTGGCACAAGTGCCGGGGTCTATCCATCATCGATCTCTTTCTTCAAATCCAGTAAACGACGCCAAATCCAACCACTTCGTTCTGGAGTCTCCTCCACGTACACAGTTGTTAAAGTAGCTCCAATATTGACAGAGTATGCCAATAAGAGGCCCCGGTCTCTTTAACAACCAAACGTCGTTTTACACACCGGTTGGGTCCTTTTCATTTCGAAAACTCTTCGTACTTGATATCAAAATATCATATTCGCTTCAAAATCAAATTTACTTTGAAATCATCATATTTACTCAAAATATACTGTTTCAATTCAAAATCGTTTTCGCCATAATATCTCGATTCAGCTCCAACTCAAAATTGCTTCATGTTTCCATTTGGGTTATAACTTCAATTTAACCCATCTCGTATTTAAATCCATGATTTAAATACAAACATTCCACCCTTTTGACCAGTTTGAATTTTTAGAAAATAGTTTGAATAGTTTTAAAATAAATTAAATAGTTAAAATAGTTTAATAGAAAATAGTTTGAGTATTGAAAATGGTTTATATAATAAAATATCTTGGAAAATCAAAATAATTTGAATATTTAAAAAGATAGATTTTAAACAGTTTATGTTAAAATAATTTATTTCCAAATCAAACTGCCACTCTTCACTTTACCCAACCTGGACATAAGTCCAAATTTCAATCAACTGATTCAATTTCAATTATTCCATTTCAAATCATTTTCAATCTCATATCAATTCAAATCGATTAAACTTCCATTCAATTCCAAACAATTTCAATTGCAATTCAAATCGATTTTGATTTCAAATTAATTCAATTTCGATTTCAATTACAATTAATTCCAATTTCAATTCCACTTTGAATTAAGTTCAATTCAATTCACCATTTTAAACCATTTCAAATTATATAAATTAGAGTTCAATTTCAAAATATCGATTTAGATCACTTAATTCAAATTAAACTTTAATTTTCGAATTTTGATTCAAATCTTAAAATTAATTCCATTCCCGAGTCCAAAATTTGAAATATCAACTTATATCACCTTTACTTAAATAAATTCGAAATTAACGTAAAAGTTCGAATCTTTTTAAACAATTCAATTTCAATAATTCAAGTCATATTTTAATCATGACTTCAAATTCGAATTAAATTCTTTAAAACAATTTCTTTTAACCAAATTTAATTTCAACATTTCAACTCGAATTCTTAATTAGTTCAATCTTCATAAATTCGATTTTTATTTCTTTAAATCAAATCATTTTAATAATTTCAAACCAAAATTTTTAAAATCATTTAATTTAACCAATCCGGTATCCGTGTATAATTTTCTATCCTATGGCCCAGTGAATCAATTATTTCAATTTAATTCAAGGATGGATATATATCATTTCAATCCAAAGTAAATGTCATAGGTATACATCATTTCAACCTATTTCTTAATTTATCCGAAATATTTAGATTTATAGTTTTATATACTATAAATAATATACAGGAGGATAACATAATATATCAAAATAAATAAACAATCAAATCATCCAAAATATCAATCAAAAACATCTATCACAATCAACATCCAAATCAGTCAAAATATCATAACAATTTACTAGTTATCACTAATAAGAAATTTTACTAGCAATTTAATTTCCATTTCAAATTTGAACCATCAATTCAAATTCCAATCATTTTATTCCATTTTAATTTAAATGTCAGTTAAATTTACCATACAACAGTCAATAAATTTAAATCACTTCACGGTATAAATTTTACTAATATAAAAAATATATTTTAGTCAAATGTGAGCGTATAAAACACTCACCTTTATTTGAAACTGGAAATAATTCCGGCTTCAAATAAATTCTAGCTTGATCCCATATCATAGAGGACGTCGATATGCATCCTCAGTAACTCATTTCACGTGGAATGGACCTCGAATGAGAGAGTCACGATTTTATCAATATAACGGTAATTAAAATTTTAATTAACACAAAAAAAATAACTAAAAAAAAATTATTGACGTTACCTTCACACTTGCGCACAGACATCCTCCTTCTCCCTCTTTGTTCATCAAAAACGCAAAAACCAAAAATAGAAACCATCTTCGATACTCGAGCTTCACACGCGCGCCGCCTACGCCTGCTACCGCGACTTCCTCCACTCTACCTCGATCTCAGCCACGCCGCAGACTCCTTCCATCGCGCTCACGCATGACAGGCGTGCCCAAAGCCTACACAATGAATACCGCTCCAACCCTCGAGAAACCCTAAGCCCCGTGCTCGAACAGTTGCCGCTGCTCTCCAATCGAATCTCGAGAAAATCGATCGCGACTCTATTGTCGCACACGATCGTGAATTTGTTTGTTTTTTTCGGCTATTGTTTTTTTCTTTTTGATTGCTACAGATTTCGATTTGAAGAAAAGAGGGAGGGAGTGAGTACAGGTCAATAGGGAAAAACATGGCTTGTATGTAGATATATATATATATTATTAATTATTTTGAAAATATCTGACGTTTAACGTCCAAAATTTCTTGAGCTCCAAACGAAGCGTGCTCCCTGGCGTTCATAATGTTTTGCCCCTCCGAACACAATGGAACTAGTCTCAAGGTCTAATTCGATCGTATGCAGAAGATAGCTTTTCAAAATCAATTTATTTAATTAACTTCTAAAATTAAGTTCTACGCGTTTCAAGCTGGCACGGCCAAACGATAAGTCTGATCAATATGAAACATGAAATCCTACAATAATTCACTATTATGGATCCGATGAAATTGGTTTCGTCAAAATCCGAGACAGTGGCCAAAATGGCTATTTTTACTCATCAATTAAAACAAGTAATTCCTAGAAATTAATTTATTCACTTTAAATTCAATTTTAAAAGTTAACAATCTTCATTGTCATTTAAATAAAATTTAAATCAACTTTTAAAATCATTTTCATTCATATAAAATTCAAAATTCAATTATTTAAATAATTTCCAATATTAAATTTAAACAATTTAATTATCCCACAAATAAATATTAATAAATCATTAAATTTTTATTTCTAAACATTTTTATTCAATAATTACATTAAATTTAATAAATTACAATAGTCAAAAGTATGGGTTATTACATAAGTGTTATAATCCAAAACTGCCTTTTATTCTTTTGTAAAGGCTTAATTTATTTTTCCAAATTATAAATTTACTAAAAACCTTTAAAAATGATAAATATATGTAAACTAACTTATTTATACGCTAATATAATTAATTAAATTCTAATTTTTTTAAAAAGATATTACATTACATAAGCTTTTTAATACTTTAATTAAATAATTAACTAATTTTTTTAAAACTATATATAACTAAAAATACTTTAAAATACTTATAATATAGTATAAAACATTTATTTAAAATATTACTTAAAAATACTTATTTTATAATTTATTTAAAAATCCAAAAGGACATGTTTTCTTTAATTTAAAATTACAATTTCTACTTTAATAATTCATAATTAATTATTATAATATATAAAAATTACAACCACTTTTAAATTACCCTAATAAAAGTTAGAAAAAACTAGCAAAAAAATTGAAGCAAAATACTTAAACTAAAAGTCATTTTTAAACAAATTAAAATATCAAACAGAAACTAGAGCATTTACAGAATGCTGTAAAAAGAGGTTGAGAGCTAGTGCAACATTTTAAAAGTCTACGGATGACAGTTATAAAAGGTAGTGAACTGGGCCAATTTCCGATATCTTTAAAGTTTGATCGATTTTTGGTATGATAAAAAACTTTTTAGCATCCAATGTTTTTATGGCAACTAATATACACAATAAACATCGTAATCATGGCAAGAAACCTATAAGAATCTCTCTAGAAATTATTATAGAAAGCGCCGAACACAAAGCATTTTCTAAGTGCTTCAATAGCGACTAGTCGCTATAAAACCATTTCAATTCAAGTCCGATCCAATTCAAAGTCCAACCAAACTCTATATGCTTCATGAAAAGGCTATGCAACAAATCATAGAAAATTATACAAGCCCGAAACATCAACTTCATATGCCATTTGCTTTTCAAAGCAACAATCAAAAGAGATAAAGCAACAATATATAATCAATCATATACTATAACAAACACAAGCATATATACACGTTATATACTTTCCAAATGGTGAGTTAGCTTACCCATCAACAAGTAAACAACCAAGCATATATACACGTTATATACTTTCCAAATGGTGAATTAGCTTACCCATCAACAAGTAAACAACCAAGCATAAGCCTTCACATCCTACCTCAACCTTGCGAGCATCCAAACTTCCTGCCCTCTCCTCCTTTTTCTCTTGACCAAGGCTAGAAACCCTTAAATAGCTCATAGCCCTTGATGTTTGGGGTATTGTGCTCCAAATCTTCAAGCTTTGCATTGGTGAAAGTAGTTGCTATGATTTTGTAAGAGTTATACTTGAGTTTGGGTTGGTTTTGAGTTGTTTTGAATTACTTTGTTCTTAGGAAATTATGAAGAGAGAAGGAGAAATTATGAAGAGAGAAGGAGTAAAGAGGAGTGTATGCACTTATATAGGCATCAAGGGATTAACTCACCCTCCCCCTCACCACCTATTTCTGGTCAAGAAGGATCACCCCCATGTGCCTCCATGTGCAGCTTTACACCACTTTACTTTAACCCTAGGTCTTCCTAAACTAACCCTCTTCCAAAATATCTACCCATTGCCTCACCCATGACATCATCATTAATTTAATTAGCCATAAACATGGAAAATATTTTTGTTAGCTAATGAATTACACATTAATATGTTAGTAAAGCATAACAAGTTCGAACAACTTTTACCAAGAAAAAAGTTGTTTATCGATAAAATGTTTTTTGTTCACATTATCGATATTCCTTTAAGGTATATATTTTTGTAAACAAATTTCAAAAAAAAGTTTACCATCATTAGTTATTAATAAAAAGGAGGTTAAGAAGGTTTTTATATCAATTTAGTCACACTAAACCCAAAATTCAAATATTTAAATAATTCAGATATTTAATGTAACATTTCCCACTTGGAGGCCCAAAACTAACGGCTACGGATGGTGTAGTCATCCATAGTTATTAATCCTCGGCGACCAAATACGGTAATGTTAGAAACATTGATATAACAGAAACACATGGATATGGAAAAATTTTAAAATCAACAAACCACTTTCACATTCCAATTCAAAGCATTTCAAATTCATTACATAATCCCAATACGAAAACCACGTTCAGAGAAAATATACTTATTACAACATACACCAAGAGCGACATATGAAGATGCCCCCTTGGATGATCAGAGTATATGTTGGCAATTAAATAACTTTGCCTTTACAATAACAACATAGCGGAATCAAAATAAAAGAGAACACTAAGTAGCTATCATGCCTCATGCATGTCTCTAAAAGCTTATTCATCTAAAGAGGTACCTGAAAACCTCAACTCGCAAACTACTCAAAATCAATTGAGTACCCGAGAGTTTAAGGGGAAAACATAAACTTCGAGTCATACATAAAGCCTGGTATGAATAATAATCTACCATCTCATACCTTTAGATATTTAGTGAGACAACGCCGCTTAGCGGAATGGGTTTTACCCTCACTAGTATCCTAAAAACTTTATAAAACCATATACTGTGCTCCTACATCCATAATGGTTAAAACATCTCAAAATAATATGATGATATGCAAAATAAGTAAATCAATTCTGGATTACCCATCCCTATTCATTTTGACTATCTGTCTCAGTTATAGTTTCTAGGGTCACTATTAACCTAATAGTTTTCATGGGCTGACTAATAACCTATTTAATACGAGTGTATATGCACGCCCGGTTGGGCCTACAAATCATAGCGTGCATGCATTTATAATTATATCACTAAAAGTAAATTTGACAGCATCATTGTCTACATAAACTGAACCTAAAGCAGCATTTGAGAAGACCAAAACAACTGACGAACAGCCATGAACCAATTTTTTTATAACACTAAAGTTTTATTATTCGTTTCTTTTGTTTTAGTTTATTTTATACTATTGGAAATGGAAATGATACTTGTACTTATACATCCATATGCTCTTTTAGCTAATATGGAAACATATTATATGCATCATCATTTCACTACGTGGCTTCATCTCTTCTATCTCTTCGTCTATCTAGTCTAGTAATAGGGAGAATTCAATGCATAAGACTTTCATCATGGCTTTTGTTATACATATGAACTACTATCCGTGGTTCTGACATTTGACTCTTGTTTATAAAAATATTTTAAAAAAAATGAAAAACAAAAGAAGAAGTGAAACTAAACTACTATCCGGCTTTACATCAACAAAATAGTTGAGCCTTAATAATTCAATTCACAAAGCGATTAAAGCAATCAATTTCTAAGTTGATGAAATTGCACTAAGTTTTATACATTTTTCAAAGTAAACTGTGTTTATATGTCTATTAATAAATGATGTATAAATTAGAAAGTTTTAAATTACATGTTTTGTTCTTGCAGCATGGCAGCCATAGACTTAATGGTCATCCCTCCGTCATCATGTTTTGTTCTTGCACCATGGAAATTCATTGAATTTATATACAAATTGAATATTAAACTTGCATGTTGATATGATTCCAGAAAACTAAGATTATTCCAAATTATTAAAAATTAAATTCATTGAATCTTGTTTTAGTTATTTTATGAAAACATCATTAAAAAGCATAAAACTAAAAAATGCTTAAAAAACCTTCTCCAACACTTCACCAACATATATATCCAACCAAAATCTTTGCATTAGAACATATTATCATTATGTATCCACTCACGTCGTCACTTTATTCAGTAAATGATGGTAGAATGTAACAATTTACAATTAAGCGATGATATAGATGTTATGCACACAAATAAGCATCTCGCCTACAATAGGAAACTATCACCATCACTTTCAAACATACCAAATATCAGGAAGTTTAGTTTAACCCTATAATATGTCAAGTATGTAAAAAAATTGTCATTATCACTGTTGGAAAGCATCTATAAATGGCTTAAACTACATCACAATAATGGAATACATATTGAAATCTGCTTCTCTTTGGAAGGCAGTACCAACCATCTTGTACTCGTAAAACTGCAATTTGGGAAAAAAATGTTAGTACAAATTAATGAACTATATTTTTGCTCTAGCCAGCTACAACAGCATGAATAGAGTAGGAAGAAAAGCATTCAAATACATATATAAGTTGCTCGACAACAACCAAATTTGAAGCTGCAAAACCCAGGTCTTTTTTACATGATAACTTCATCAAGTCTTTTGACTTATTTTTGTAATGGTTAAAAATGCAACTTCTTGCCAATATAATCTGTAAATTATGTATTTTAAGCTTCAATTACACCAATAAGTCTCTACTTTTTGAATCTTAAGTTGTAAAACTATGATCCTTCAAATACGTAATATGATTTTTCATGCAGTTTTTAAGTTTTTTAGCAGCATTAAATATATTTGTCGCTGAGTTTATAATCCCCTTTTGTATATTCTGACTGATGTCTCTTTTTCCTAGTAAGTTTGAATTTTCTTAAATAAAAATTGATGATGGGAGGTATGAATGAGATAAGATCAGTTAATGACTATATATGTTTTGGATGAAATAATAATATTTATTGTCTCAAATAAACTTTAATCACCTTAGGGAAATTTCTAATATTTTCAAATATACTTCTAAATTTAGCATTAATTATATAACATGCACTGCAAGCTTGGGGTATGAGGTCTTCCCTGCTAACAGAAAAATGAATATATGTACACATTATGGGAGCTTTGCTGTAGGAAGAAAGTAGGCTATGCCATTTAAGTAATTAGATGAAATCTAAACATTTAAACTTTGCATGTATTACTTTTCCAGAGATTATGTAGATGAATAGCTCAATCAATCAGTACTCGTTAATTACAACCCCTAAATTGCCTTCTTCATTAGATCTAAAGGTAGATGATATGCGACTAAATTGATTTGACATAGTGGAGTTACAGTTTACATATTATTCTGAACCTTTTATGTTTACCACTCTTAGTGTTTAAAAATATTTTTTGGAGAAGGACGATGATAATGGACCTGTTAAGTGATATCCACAATACTAATATTTAAGTGCAGGAAGAATATCAAATTTAGCCTAATAAATGAATAGAAAAAATTGAAATATGGTGTAGTTTATCATAGGTCACAATATAACCCTATCCTATAATTATATATGAAAAATTGAACTTACCTACAGTGCTGTAAGTTGCTCCATTCTTCTTCATGTTGCTTCTAGTAGACAAAAAATGCAAATAGGCACAAATAGGAAATTTCAAAATTATATTTCTCTATTGAACTATATTATTCTGTAGCTAAAGGTAATTGAAACCTAAACGATCACTACATTCATGACATGGCTGGGACTAACTACAGTGTACACACTGTGAGGACAACAGTCTTTTCATTTAAATTTCAATTAGTTTAATTGTACTGCATACTTAGTTAATTCAAAATCTGCAGCCAAGTATCTAGCGATGCCCTATTAATCATATTATATATGCGTTTTTTATTACTGTTATGTTTAGTTTGTCACTACTACATAATAATTGATGTTTATGATGTTACCTTTCCAAATTTGCTGTGTTTCTCTTTGAAATCAAAGTGCCACTA
The DNA here is from genome assembly GCA_030737815.1 of Allium fistulosum. Lineage (NCBI taxonomy): Eukaryota > Viridiplantae > Streptophyta > Magnoliopsida > Asparagales > Amaryllidaceae > Allium > Allium fistulosum. Next base: position 633,378,619 of record CM060907.1, on the reverse strand, counting down.
TTTCGTCTTTTCTTCTGTAGGTGAAAAACTGAGCACAAAAACAAATGTGCACAGTATTAATTATCTTCTCACATTGAAGACAGTTGGGTCAACCCCAAAAAGGTGTCCGCACTGATATAATACAAAACATTACTTTTGCAAACCATGGACAAATATATTACAATATTATTAAGACAATTATCAAATAGCAGAACAACAATGTTACACATGAATAATGCCTCTCATGAAGATGAGTAGAATTTAGAGTCACTTGTTGAGAAATATATAAATCTATAGATGAGATATTTAGTTATGGTAATATTAATGTCCTATTGCACTGCGATGTTCCAACTGAAGTAATTTTTGGTGCAAAATGCTTATATCAAGTTAATTTTACTTATTTACTGATGATGCTCACATGGTAATAGGTGATTCCAAGTGATATCATTAACAAACCTCGGAAATAATTAGTTACCAAAAGACTGAAGTTAACTATTAAATTATGCATCATACTATAGTCATAATATTGTTGAATAACACAATACCATTACGAACCATATAAGCAAGACATCACAACTGAATAGGGATCATTTTATATATTAAAGTCTCACTTTTAGTAACCAATACAATTGGTTATTTTCTTTACATTGTTATGGTCACCATTTAATTATTTTACTTGTATCTGATTAACTTCAAATCTGAAAGCATGAGCATCACCTGCACCACTTTCACATTTAGCCCAGTAACCATTGTTGGCAGAAAACATGAAACTTAAGCTTCGCACTTGTTTTTATCATCCATCACCCATTATACTATAGTGCTTAGAATCTGCAAGCAGTTGGATAATTTGTTTCATTAAATTGTGCAAGTAGTTGAAAGCATGATGGTGTGTACCATGATATGCATGAGGAAACCACAAATGTATACAAATGATAAGTCAGGCAGATGTACACACTTAGTGTGAGAGATGCAAGCATTTTCTGTTGAGCATTAACATAACAAATTTTTAATCTCACTGAAACGATCAGTAGTGATACATATTCTTTGAGAAATATCTTTTTTAAATATATCAGTGTTACCAAATTTTTAGATAGTCCTACAGATGATGCTTTTTCCATGCAAATAATCATAGAAAATAAAAGCTTTATTTTTGCTCAAAATGGTTGTCTCGTGACTTACATACATGTATGTTATAATGAGTTTAATACAGGTAAGGATTGTTATATTTTTATACTTAATAATGGATGTCAAGTTAACTTTGAAGGACATGAATCACAATTAAAATCTTCAGTAGCATTCCCAAAAAATTATATAGAAAGTTGTTGAGTAAGCCAATTGCTAATATTAGAGACATTCATAAAAGCTTTAATAGTATCGTGTACAAAAAGATTTAAAAAATGAAAATTATCCATTATCTTTTCGAAAGTGCACAAACCTAAATATATATATAAACACATATGGAATAACAAAATTCAATGGTAAATTAAGTGAAAAGATATTTCCGCATTATATTATGTGAAAAGATATCAAGATAATAGGTTATACAGAATGTAATTTTGCCTAGTTTTTAATTTATGTCTACCATTTTCATTAGTAATAAAAGTCAATACTACAAAATAAATGTTATGTATCCAGTGGTAAGTGCTGGTCTACTACTTTTTTTTCCTATAGACGTAATCTATGAAGAAATAATTAATGAATTTGTATTTATAACATTTATTATTCTTATAATCTTCAATGTCTAAAGTAATCTTCATTGCACAATTTCTAACTATATTAACTCATTTGTTTCCATTTGGGATTTTGAAATCTCTACATTAAAAGCAATCTTCATTTAACAATTTCTAACTGTGGCAGTTTATTTGTTTCCATTTTGGATATAAATTAAAGCAATCTAATCTACATTAAACAATTCAATGTAAGTTTGTATTTAAAAGTTAAAACTTGGTTAAATATATTTAAGCTCAATAAAAGCAATATCCACGATGACCTGTATAGTCATAACATTTGATTTTCTGTATTTAAGTATGCGGTACCAATCATAGCGATGTAGAATGATAAAAAATAAACAAAATAAGTAATGTGACCTTCGTTTGACCATTAACAATAAGAATTAGCTAACATGTAGTTCTTAAAATCATAAGTGGAAAGAATAATAAAAATATTCTTCAAGAATAATGGTAAACTCAAGGATTACCAATGAATTACATACGAAAGGTATAGATTACAAATAGCTTCCAAGTCCTTGGGCTGATAATGAATGCCATGTAAATGTGAACACATTATAAGTCCTAATCATTAATCTTGAGGTTTACATGGAAAAGGTAACTCTGGTCATGCATTTCAAGTAAAAAAATGGATGATAGAGCAATTTTGAAATCAAAATATGTATATAATATTAAACAATGCATCTAATGGAAATACGTGAACATATTGAAATTGTTAAAATGGCAATAAAAGAAAAATACATGTCAATTATTTACTTATAAATTATCAAAGCTTTTTATGTAAATAACATATATATAATAAAAAGATATGCATCATTGCCTTGTTTCATTTCAAATCACACAATAAGTGCAGCATTAATGAGATTACCTTCTAAACATTTAGGAGAAATCAATCATTCTCCACATCAAAAGTCTTCATTTTTTTCCAAATTACTGATAACCCTGTTTCAAACTAAACTTTTAATAATCAGGAAAAAAGATGGAGAGTTTAAGGCAAGTATTTATGATACAAAATCTACTTAGATAGCGAAAGTGTGGGGAAAAAATCATGTTCCTTATATTTATATAGTCAAAATACTGTATCAGTAATTAAATGATGAGATGACTAAGATGATTCATCATTCCATTGATGAGTGAATAAGCATGATTAATTATCAATCGGAAAATAAGTTGTTAAAAGTTGAAAATGACAGAGTAAAATGAATGTTTACCGATGTTGGTCATATGATTTCAGACGTCCAATAATTTCAGTGTTTGTGGAGAGGAAAGTAGGAAAAGAAATTGATGGATTTGCCATTTTATTTTGCATGAGGAAGAATAAATTTCTAATAGCAAAGTAAGAGAAGGTAAAAAAATGAAATTGGTGAATAAAATAGATCATGTTGCTTTCCAAGTGCTTACACGTGGTTTTTGTTTCAAAAGATGTGAAGTTAGTAGGGGGAATCATGGAGGAGGATGGTTTGGAGGTGAAACAATTCCAAAAACGGGGTAAACATTTTAAGAAAGAGTTAATAGAGATACCAAGAAATAAGTTATTTTATGCAAAGTACCAAAACATGCTGAATATGATCAAGATTCATCATGTCATTATGTAAATGAACTATATTAATAAAAAACATTTATAATCTGCGTTATAGTTTATAAAAATAGTTTTCAAAGAACGCTAAAGACTTAAAAAAAACATTTACACTTAGTATACTAAGATCACAGCAACCTTTGTTAAAACATTTGTTTATAAATTTTATAAGGGCTGCACTGAAATTCTGAAAAGGAAATGGGATATCAAACTATGATGATGTAAAAGTAGATACCAATATGCATTATAATGTTGTAATAGCTTAAACATGAAACAACTACTAATATGCTCTTATATCACCTTTGGCAAACCCTTATATCTCTAGTACACGTTATCATAAGGCAAAATTCATTTATGATTATAGTATATACATTTGTGTTCAGTGTACAAAACAATATACATTAAAAATTGTCGACCACTTATCTCCATTAGAAAACAATACGAATACATAATATATTCATCAGGCTCTATAAATTAAACTTAAGTCTGTTAATTTCCAACATATGTAAGCACTATAACTGTTATTTATCATCCAACATATGTAAACAAATATTGCTATTATCTTCTTTTAATCTTAGATGAACAGTAACCAAAATTGAATTTGAGCTTTACTACAAACTTCGCCCACCTGCAGCCTAATTGGAGGAAATGATGGAAACATTAATTTTTTTATTATTCTTTAATCTGGAATTAGGCCCTATAATCACTACATGAATCAATAAGTAGGCAACAATATTTTACAGCCATTTATTGGTGAGTACATTTAGCATTGTGTTTGAATTTATCTTTATAAATGCATGTACACAAACTAAAATGGTGTAAATAACGATATCAACAATGCATGATATACTAACTTACCAAGTGTAGTATCGAAAATGCATAAGCAGACCATAAACCAAGAAGCTTTTGCGGTGTTTGCTTTCGGTGCATCATCCATCTTTGAATAACTTCATACTTAAATTCAACCAAGTTGAAGCAAATTAACTGATCATATAAAAAGTTTGTTATCGATGAGAAGAAAGCATCATAATGAAAGAAAGTAAAAAACATATAAATAAGTATACAATGCCCTTGGAAAAGAAAACATACCCAAACCCTTTCATTTGGACACCCAATGAATGGTAAGTATTACAACAACAACCTGTACATAAAACATATAGATGTCATAAGCAATATAAAAATCTATAACATACTTAACCATAAGAAAGATAAAATAAACATGAAAACAATTATATGCCTAGGTAAAGTCAGTAATCATGCTAATTCAAAGAAATCAAATACACCATCCAGCTTTTACGTTAAATCTTGGGCAAGTCATTCAAGAGTACCTATAAAGTTAAATTAACAGAAAGTACATAATTATCTAGTTTTTAGAGATGCACATAACTACTGAAGTGGTTTAAGAAGGTCATGATAGATAAGAGCAACATATATATGACCACTTCAACTCGTGTACAAAAAGTAATAAGAAATATCAATATATTTTCACGAAATCCAAAATCATGCATATTAACGTTGCTTTGGGCCACAATTTAACTTGAATTTAGGATGACATGCTATTTTTCCAAGTTTATGCACCTAAGAAAATAGAATTTATGATTACCGTTTGAACCTTTTCTAGCTTGCACCTTTTAAAATGAATTTGTACAGAAATATTGTGTATATCATGGCTAAGGTGTCAATAGAATCCAAAACACTAACATATCTAGGAATTTCAGTTAAACAATATTACTTACCATTTTCGTTAACATATACTTGATATATATCAGTAAAGCATATATGTCATCGCACCAACTATAAATTTCCTTTACCGAGGCAAAAACTATAGAAATTGTACTTTGTATAGAATAAGTTTTCATTAAAAAACATAATGACCACACCTTATGAAAATAAAAAATAAATAAAGCAGCGATTAATAGTCCAGTAAAAAACAACATTAATAGTTCATTTTTTTTAATTGAGTAAAAAAGCTAAAATAAAATGTTGTAGCTTCATATAGTAACAAAAAAATGTTGTAGCTTTGTAATAATCGTTTTTCGTATGCGTTCACTCTATTCAATCTGTAAATATTGTTTGCAACACGTAAACTAAAATAACCTGTAAACTAAACTAAGAGAACCACAACCATCCATCCAAGCTAGTATTTTAACACAATAAACTAATACGTGATGGAGCTTTTAATAAAAACCTGTAATGCAATTGCCACCAGAAATGCACGGAATGCAACACATAAATTAAAATCGAGAATCAACATGTAAATTAGGATAATAGATAATAAAATAAAATTAGAATATTATCTGAATTTGCTAGATCGAGAATCAACATGTAAATTAGTATTAGGAGCCATCATTGAAGAGAAAGAAAAAATGCAGAGCACAATCAAGGCATAGTGTAAAAAAATACCAAAACCAAGGTCGAAGTTCTATATGGAAGCAATAGTTCCTAAAAAATATTGTATGGAGAAGCTCAATAATCAAAGTCAAGTAATCTTTACCTACATCGAATAATTCTGTACTTTGCTGAAAATCGAAGTTGAAGAAGACGTTAGATAAAGAATCGCAAGTTAACCTCTAATCTTAATCGATTAGTCGATAATCAATAATCCATGGTTGAAGTTGGAGAAGATGTTAGATCTAAAATCGCAGTTTAATCGGAATCGAATTTGCGACAAATTGATAATCAAAGACGAAGAAGATGCGATGGTTGGAAATGGATTTTGGTCTCTTTGAAGGCAGAAGAAACATGGCTTTTGTATTATTTTGGGAAGATTAGAAGCGAGACACGGAGCGATAAATTGGACGAAGGATATTTTGGGCAGTTCAAAAAGACACGGTTGATGGACTATTCGTTGAATTCTCTTTATTAGTAGTAAAGATTTATGGACTCCCTGTCCTATTTCATAGTTTTCATGGGATCACTAAGAACCTATAAGCCCCTGCCAATAACTTCATTGTTTCATGGGTTCTCCCTGAACCTATTGGTAACTCCAATAACTTCTCTCTTATCCTAGTTTTCATGGGTTGACTAGGAACCTATTGACATCTGCCAATAACTTAATCCAGATATAGTTTTCATGGGTTCACGACAAACCTATTGGCCCCGCCAATAACTCTTTCTAATCATATTTTTCATGGGTTTCCTATGAACCTATTGGCCCCTACCAATAACTTTTTCTAATCATAGTTTACATGGGTTTACTATGAACCTATCTTCCTGACAACTTCTTTAATTAATATTTTAGCATCCTATATCCTGGTCTTCCTTACCTCCTGGATGAAATCCTACTCATTCAGAAGTTAACTTAATTTATATTCACTACTGGGTCAACCTAGCTAGTTATTATGCCCTTCCTTAAAATGCAATTATGGGGCCATTACAATGTGAATATATACATACATGAAGAAGCAAACATAATAATTTGGTTAATCCCTTTAACATATTAATCAAGGAAAACTTCTTCAAAAACTCCATACTTAAAATCATTTCAAAACTCTTTATTTGTGCCATGGTTTTCCTTCAAAATAAGATTGGGTTATTTGTTTTGAAAACTAAGGCTTTCGAAACCTTAAAACATTACTTTCGAAACCCTTGGATAACCTCCTTTGAAAGCATAGAAAACTACTTTTCAAAACACAAAATATATACCTTTCGACGCTCTTTAAATCATCTCTTTCGAAACCAAAATGTACCTTTCGACCTTTCGAAAGTACCAAAGCATTACTTAATAATCCTTAGAAACTTACCTTCGAAACCAATGAAAGTAACTCTTTCGAAACCATTGGGTTTTTCTTTAAAACATCTTTTGGGTCAAAGTGAATATATACAGAAGTATCTCTTTCGAAACCCTTAATCTTCATATAAAATTGTTTGGGGGAAGTTTGATGGCGTCGGCACCATCCTTTCGAAAGATTCAAAACATTTAAGCAAAACACTGAAGAATAGCATCGAAACCCCTTTTCGAAATCATTGCTTCGAAACCCTTGAACCCTTTCGAAAGCATTTAGGAAGTGGCTTAGCATAAGTTTAAAACAAAGGCTACCCTTTGAAAGCATTGATGGCTTCAATACACTCGAAAGGCAAAAGAACGGCAGTGGGGTTTCGACTAGGTCGGAACCACCATTTTCGAAAGCATTGTTTTATAAACAAGGGACTCATTCGAAAGTTCATACTTAAAAATGGAAGATGGCAACCTTCTATGAAAGCTATTTAGAAAACCCCTTTCGATACAAAAGTTTTGACTCCTTCGAAAGCTTTAGTAAAACAAAGGCAGGCGCTTAACATTTAAAAGCAAAGCAAAGGTTTCGTTCCCGTCGGAATCTATGCTTTCGACCCCTAGCAATCAGTATTTTCGGCACTTGAATATTCGGGTTGCTAACAGTGAAAGTATTGATGTCGATCTTCGAGAGTTGAAAATCCCAGGTCGCTACACTGGGTGTCAAAGCTGAAAGTTAAGCGAGAACCTTGGTTTTGGTGAGGTACTCATTAGAGATAGGTCATTAGCACCCTAGAATGAGTTTGAATGTAAATATATGAGCGCGTATTTGTTAGTGGCATAAAATTGTTTTATATCGTGTCGATTGGTCTATTGAGTGACTTATGGATTCTGGTCAATACGAGTAATTAACGTTATCGATAAGGATCTCTAAACACTTAAAAGAATAATTCGACATGGTATTTTTTTGAAATTGGGTAACTGAAATAATTTTACCTTGATCATATTTGATATATAAAGGGATAATTTTTCAGAAATTATTATGATATGTATGGTGTGCTTGGTTGTTAGGAAATGATAATGTTAAACTATTATCATTTGTTATTTTTTGTTGTGATCAAATAAAAGTTGATATTTTAATGAAAATAAGATTAATAGTTAAGAAATAATTTCATATAGCAAAATGGAATTATGTAGATATGATTTATAAATGTGATTTATAAATTAAAAGGAAATTTCAGAGGTATATTTTAAATATGATTTATAAAAAGGATTTAAAAGCTGGGAATTTGGGAATTTAAATCCCGTTGGTTTTGAAAATGTTTTCCAAAGCTTTGGAAAATAATAACAGCATTATTTAGAAAATGTTTGAGTGGAAATATTTTTAAAAGGATTTTAAAGGGAATAGAAAGCACTGAACTCACTTAGGTCACTAGAAAATAATTTTGGTGATGACGGCAGCATCATCGACGTTCATTTTCGAGTTTCCAAAAGAGGAATTGCTACCAATGGAGTTTTGTTTTAGTGAAGCTTGCTTTGATTTTGAAAATCCAAAGGAATGATTTCATATACCAAGGGATTGTGAGTGTATGTATGTGTGTATATATATATATGTATGATTTCAAAAATGATTTGGAATATTTAAGGACAAGGTGTGTAAACTCTGGGATTTTCATTTAAATGTTTTATGAGAATTGGGAAAAAAAGTTGATAACTTATAAATTTTTGGAATTTGTAACTGAAACAAAGCTTTTAAATTGTTGCATGTGAATGTTAAGGAAAATAAATTTGGAATTGAACTATGGAATTGAACTTAAGTATAAAATGAATTATGGAAAGAAATTTAGCCTAAGTTAGGTTAAATAAAATAATTGTTGAAATTGAATTAATGAATGAACTAATTGAATAAATTAGTGAGTTGAATTTGATTTTGGAATATGGTTGAAATATTGAAATTTAATAATGGAATTGAGTGAAATAAAAATTGGATTTGATATAAAATGGATATAGACTTAAGTTGTATAAAATGTTTTAAAATGAACTTAAGTAAACAAATTCTATGGAATGATGTTTAAGTGATAATAATATTAAGGACTATACTAGGTAAAGAAGTGAATGTGAGTAAATAAGGGAATGTGAATAGTGATTGTAAATAAGTGAATGTATATGAAATGAATGTGAATAAAAAGGAATTTGGTGTAGCTAAGAATCAATTTAAATTAATACGTAAGTTGTACGTATATTATTTTATTCACATAATTGTTTGATCCAGATTCGAGCACCGAATTTCGAGATAATTTATATCGATCCGAGCTAGGATTTTTCACTCGATTCTCGATGGCGAACACCGGATATGGATTTTTGATTGATTCTAGGATTCTCTAACATAGTATATGGCTATGCAAGGAGAATAACGGTTTCTGATCAAGGAACCAGATCGGAGTCCACACTAGAGGATCATGTGAATGATACTAGTTCGGAAGTGAAATTGTGTGAGTGGGTGAGCGATCAGCTTTGATATTGCGTACGAACGAAATATGTATATCGTACGGGCTTAAATAAAGCAAATATTTGAATTTGAAAATGCAGAATAATATGATTTGGAATTTTATTTTTGATATCACTGGTACATAAGGCGCAGGTATATAAAAGCAAGAGCTAATTTGATGCCTTTGGTTTCATAAGTAAAATTGGGTTGCCCAACAAAAAGGTACATGTTTAAATTGTTGTTTGAATTTGATGTTTTTATGGTTGAGGCACTTGGCTTTGTTGGTCTGGGCCATAGTGGCAATTTGTAGTTGTTCTGATCTAGCCGCGCAAAGGAGACGCTGGCGAAATTTTTCGAAAATTTAAAAAGTTAGAAATTTTGAAGAATATTTTTATTAACTAAAAAGTTGATTTTTGAATTGTATTGAAATAAAGGGTTTTGAATTAGAAGGGGAAAATAATTGTTTTGGTTGAAACTAAAAGATTTAAAAAAGTGAATGTCGAGTTTAAACTAAGTGGGTTTTGACAAGTTAATGATTTGGAGCATTTTCCTACCTTGGCAATTTCGAGGAGGAAATTCTTTTAAGAGGGAAGAATGTAACGACCAAGAATTTTGTTTATTTGAAATTAGAATATTTAATTGATTTTAAATATTTTAAAGTTAATTTTATAGATTTGATAACTAGAATTTCAAATATAACGATTTATTGGGTAATTTAATTGTTAAATTTAATAATTGAAAACCGTTTAAATAATAGAATCTTGGATTTTATTGTGAATAAAAATGATTTAAAATCTTATTTAATTTCTATTTAATAAGAACAAGGAGAGTAAAACTTTTAAATTGGATTTAAATGCGATTTACTCGATTTTAAAAATAACTCGTTTTAATTAACATATAAAAATAGCCTTCCGGGGCACATTCTCGGATTTCGACGAAACTAGTGTCATTGGGTCCACAATAATGAATTATATTACGTCGTCAAATTCCATAGCGATTAGATGAACCGTTTGGTCGTATGGGATAGAAACACGTTGAATTTAATATCGAAAATTTAATATAATAATCAGGTTCAAAAAGCTATCTTCTCCATACGATCGAATTAGGTCCCGAAACTTGTTCCATTGCATTTGGAATAGGGGTATAACATTAGGAATGCCAAGCGACACACCTCGATTGGGATCCAAAATTTATAGCTAGATATTTTGGAATTTTAAATTATATATATATATATATATATATATATATATATATATATATTCGATTTGACCCCAGCCTCCATTCTTTCTTTTCAGCCACCCTATTCTTCATTCCAGCCCAACGTACAAGCCCCCGTCTATGTTCCTCCCTCCTTTATTTAAACGCAAATAAACAGAAAGAAGAAAAAAGAAAGAAACTTCAGAAAAATTATGTTTCAAATTATACTCGATTAAAAAATCATTAAACAAGCTTTAAAAATCTTGTTTTAACAGCAGCTTCTTGCCTATGCTCGAACTGGAAGGTGCAGTGATGGTTCGCGGGTCTCGACAGTTATGTCGAGTGGGTCGCATCGATTAGGGCTTGAGACATTGGCTGATTTGGTCGACGATATGATAAGTGGAGGATGGATTCGTGCTTGCGAAGTGAAGAAGGAGCGGCAACAGAAGTTTGGTGGTGCGCGATGAAGCGAGGAAGATTGCCTCGCTACAGTGATCGCGCGCAAGGGGTATCAGTCGGTTTTCGACTGGGTGGTTTGAGCATGGAGTCAGGATGTCCAGGAAGAAGAGGAAGCCGAGAGCAGCGCAATGGCGAGGTCGATTTGGAGCATTGCGAAGTGGACGTGGGTGCTTGGTGCACAACCGTGCATACAAATGTCGTGCACAGGCAAAATAAATTGGGGAAGAATGTGGAATGGGTGAGGGAAATCTTGTAAATTTTGCTAAGTTATTTAATTTTGATTTTTAAATTTACCGATAACTTATAAAATTCATAACCCTTTCATACGAGGTTCAATTAGGACGAAACTTTTTGCATTGCGATCGTGATGACGAGAGCTTCGCAATAGAATCAGTTTGGACACATTTGGAGACTACTGAAATTTGGGCTAAAATCAGACGTCGTCTAGTTTTAGTTCCAAACCCGAACGCCTCGGCGACAAAAGAAAATAAATGTGAGTAAATCTCATTCATTTGGATTACTGGTTTTAGTATATATGTTAATAATTATTTATTGGTTGATTGAATGGATTGATAATAAGTTATTAGTTGGATGTTATATTATATTAATAGTAGTATATATTAGTAGTTGGATATATTTCGCGCCGATTGGAGCGGATAAGACACTATGCGCCACGCATAATAGCAAATGACCCTTTTTATTGCCATTCCCGCCTCGAAGCGATGATTATATTTTTATGATTATATTACATTTGTGGTTGCAGGGAAACAGGGTGGAGGGATCCAACTGGATTCCTCAAAAATGTTGATTTTTCTAATTTCATATATAGTGATATATGATGTGTGTGAATAATCTATTATAGACTATGTTATGATTTGAATTTATTGGATGCTATAATAGCACTGGCCTTAATTTTGGTATTATGAATACCATAAATATATTTTTTAATTTTAAAAAGAATTCCAGCGGCGATTTGGAAATAATAATATTTATATTGAATTTGGATGATTTTAAAGGGTTGAATTTGAATTAAATAAAAAGATTGATTTTTGGAATACTATAAGTGATATTTTAGCTTTAAAAAGAAAATTTAAAATGAATTTTAAAATAATAAGTTTTTCGGTGAAATCTTGGATTATCTAAAGATATTGATTTGTATAAAATCAATGACTTGATTTTAGATTTTTACTTAACTATTGCCTAAAGGATTTTAAATAAAGATTTTAAAGTGATGGATAGAGTGTTTGTATAAGGAATTTTAAGTGATATTTCTGAAAATATGGAAAAGGAGTTGGAATCGATATTTAAAATAGTTTAGAAATATAATGGTATTTATAAAGAAATAGATTTATAAATGAAATTTTAAATTCGAAATCGATTTATAAATGGATTTTAGTAATATGAACCTGTTATAAAACTGGAAGTGAATTTATGAAATTTATAAACAATGTTTATAAATAAAGTGGAATGATTATCATTTGATAAATTGGAAATATAAATTCACAACGAGAATTTATAATGAGATATGAGAATTGGTTTAGAAAGAAATAGTGGATTCTATTTTGGAATTTGGGAGAGGGTTATGAAATTGGGAACATAAATCGATTGGTGATAAATCGAGAGAGATTTATAAATATAAAATTGGTTATATTTGAATTTAAAAATATAATATTATCAAGAAGTGAAGTTTGTTTTTAAAAAGGGATTTTTATTTATTTAATTATGTAGTTTTAAAAACTGTTGTTGGTATTAAGATATTTCGGAAAGTTTGTTTTCAAATATTTAGTATTAGTGGAAATGAATTTTTAATCTTTTTTAATAAGCTTTGTAATTCGATTAGTTTTATATAAATTGAATTGGAAATGAGTCATCGTTGATTTTTTTAAAAAGGTTTTGATATTTTAATAATTACTTAAACATGTTTTAAAAAATAAATTATTCTTTAAAAATACTTATTATTTTTATATATAGGATTTAATGGTAAGTGTTTGGAATGTCTTTATAAATCTTCTTGAGATTTGTAAACCAGGTTTATTTTACGGATGAAATTTGATAAGAGAAATCTCATAAAGGAATTCTAAAAATTTAAAAGAAATTTCCAAATTGTTTAGATACGGGAAATTCGAAAGTGAATCTAAATTAATAAAAAGAAGTTATAAATTGTTAGTTGGATTATAAATAAGTATAGTCAATAATAATTGGATGTTGTAAGGGAATTAATAAAATTTCGGAGATTTATGACTTATTTACGGAATATTTCCCAAGTATGGATATTAGAAATGATTTTTGGGAAAAAGACATATAATATTTTCCTGTATTGGAATTAAAGGTTTGGAGATATTTTAGCGACGAAATGATTATTATAGAAATATTTTTCTACGTAATGAATTATAAGTTGGATTGGGAAATATTTCTAAGTGTTGATATGGGTTGGAATATCCTGTTATGGATTTAAGTATTTGAAATCGTTTTCAAATATTGAAATACTTAAAGGGATTTGAATATATATATATATATATCTTTGTAAGATATTTTGAAGTAAATGTGTGAAAGATTTATAATATGGGCCTAGTGATAGCTTATGTGTGTAATTTGATAGTTAAATTATCGACTATCAATTATGGCCAAATTCGTTAATCGTTTCGAAGAGACCGGGATCGGATTTAATTATTCGAAAACCATTTCTATGAAGATCCTGAAGTCGGCCTTCGAAAATCGACACCCGTACTTCACTGGTACTCAAAATGCCGTAGATTCAAACGCCGAATCTGGTTCTCCGGAGCTTATAACACCATTAAGTATAACAACACAGCGGAAGAAAAAGAATATATCAATATATATAACATTGATACAATGACAGATACAAAATCTGATACAATATGATACAACAGATATCAATATACATTATATGATACAAGAAATAGCAGCGGAAAGAAAATAGATAACACCAGCAGCAGATAGAATATCTCCAATAGAATGCTCCAATCCATAGCTATCAGAAAGCAAGGTCAGTCGTCCAAGGACTGACTAGCTCCAGATAATCTACTAAACCTGAATATCTGAGAAACCCAACTCTAGACTCCCCGTGTCGAAAATGGTGGGCACCCAGAGTTTAGGAAGGGAACAATAAACTCCGGATCAGTCATGGGACTGGTGTGAGCAACAAAAATAGTTTATCTTTAAACAACAACAAAAGAGTTTTAAACATTGACACCCGCAATGCTTTTTGAAAATGAAACTACCATAAGGCCTCCCGCACACACACACAATGCAAACGCAGAATCGGAGGAGATTTCTCCTTATGATAGTCAAAAATGCTTACTACGCAAAACAAATCATTGAATATTATTACTAGTGCATAGTGCAGAAAACATTTCAAAAATATAATATTAATCTTAGCCAACATACGACCAGTATCGTATGCCTATTATAGCTACTATGTTTAATAGCAGGTTACCGCCACATTCCATAGCAGGTAATACAACTAAAACCGTACAAGGCACGTATTGTTTCTTTGGATTTTCCAACAAATGGTCAGGCTAAGGAACTTCCTTTCCTACTGCCGAATGGGATCGCCTCTGGCTGGACGTCCCGAGAGACAAACTGCTCTCTGCCAACAAGGCCGGGTTACCCCTGTAACTAGGTAACTCACGAATATGCCATCCCCCGGTCCTTTGGGACCTTTATCCGAGCGCTCGTCACCAACATCACACATAATAAATAAAGTGTGTCCACATGAGTGAGTATCTAGGCTCCATACCATGATACCACCCGTTTCCAGAAGGAAATGACATACCCTAAAGGGCGCGACCCTCATAACCTTGCCGCAACATTCCTGTTTCGACCATTTCCGGGTTGTGAGTCCCTGACGAAGTCTCGTCCACAAAGCTATGCTTTGACACAAAGCCATGCTTTGGGTCAACAGATGATCAAAGTAATGATCACAAAGATAAATGATCAAACAAATGATCATATCACAAATGATCAAACAATGATCATCACACAGCAACACTCAGCATGTCACATTACCAAATTGGGAGTATATCGTCGATAAATTTCAACTACATAACATCTAAGCTCGTACGTCTCAGAGAAGGGTGTTAAGCTAAGAGAATAAATTCTCCACCACCAACAGAAATGTATTTGAAAGAAATCTACTTTATATCTCAAAATGTAATGTCAGACATGTAACCATACAAGTCTGTTCCGGGTTCGAACAGAACCGAAGGCACTTCCAAAGAAGCCCTTGCAAATCCGGGTATTTACAATCCCGATCGAACTTCCCATCACTTAGGGAATCTCTATACCGGGAGCTACCCAGTGCAGAGACAATCGATAGGTTATCCTATCGTCCTCGCAAAAACCCAGTCTTCAACACCGGTCTTCAAATGCTATCCATATACGACGTATCACTTATTCGGAATGGGTTATGTGACACAAAGGTCCTCTCCCGGCTAAACCGAATAATGAGAGCAATATTTTAAAAATATATGGATATTGGGATTTCAGTTAAGTCACAATTTAAACCCAAACTTTCTCTTTTCAAATGGTTTAACAAATGACCATTTCCAAATCTTTAAACAAAAAGATTCATTTTAACAACCTTTACGGTTTAAACAATTTCCACACTTTAATCTTTTAATCAAAAGATTCATTCACAGGTTTTCCAAATTTAATTCCCATTTCAATTGATTAACTCGTTAAATCTTTAAAACAAAGATTTAACTTATAGCTTTCAAAACAATTCCATTTCAAATGGTTTAAACAAATCATCATTTTAAATCTGTTAAAAATAAACAGATTTAATTCATAGCTTTCAAAAAGAATTCATTCATAACTTGGAAAACCATTTTTCAATTCAATCTTGAAATTCCTTTAATTAAACTGGAATTTCATTTCTTATCTGAAAGCTTTTATTCTTTTAAAACAAACAGTTTCATTTTGGAAATCTGATTCATTAATACGAGTTAAGGTTCTTGGGTTAAATCCAAGTTCTCAAAATTATACTTTTAAAATGGTTTAAATTCATACAAACACATTTATATCATTTTTAATCCCTAGTTTCAAATCATAGGATTCAATTTCAAACTTGAATTCAAATTTAAATCAAATTATTTAAACTTTCAAAACTTGATTAAGTTATTCAAAATAACTTTTATCTTTGAAATTCCTTTAATTAAACTTTTAATATTTAACCCAAATTCATTTCCAAAATCAATTGAAATTAAAATTTCAATTTCAAAAACACCAAATTTAAATCATTTGTGACTTAACCGATTTCCACGTGAAATCCATATTTGTGTGTGTAAAGGTGTAGTCCAGGGGTTTCACACAGTGGTGCAATATCATTCAATCATCACAGATCAGAATACAGAAATATAATTGATAAGCGGTATTAACTATCACACTTATCGTTCATCCACAGATCACAGATATATATCTCAGATAAGTAAGTTACAGATCACAACATAAATTAGGGTATATCACAAAGCATTCGATAATAATCAATCATCTACAATTAAAATGAATTAATTTTGTAATTATAACTAATTGATCACATAATTACTTTTATTAAGTATCTTTAATCAATGATTAATTATCCTTAATTATTAATTAATTAAATCTTAATCACCTTCATAGATTAATTATTTCTTAATTAATTACCTTAATTAATTAATTATTCCTTAACTAATCACGTTTATTTAAAATTAACCTTCAATGTTAATTACATAATTAGTTATCCCTTAATTACATTAAGTAATTACGAATTAATTTACTTTTAATCATCAATTAATTCACCTTTAATCATGATTTAATTAACCTTTAATTATTAAATAATTAACCTTTAATCACATAAGAAATCTTTAAATTAATCACATTAATTAATGAATCACATAAATTAAATCCTTTTAAGTAATTAAGTAATTAACCATTTAATCACTTTAAACCTTTAAATTAAATTAAGGATTTAAAACACTTCATTCTTAATTTAATCACTTAATTAATTACAATATTAAGTTCATTTAAAATAAACTTTCAAAACAAAGTTTATTCAACTTAAACTTTTAAATTTAATTAACCTAAAAAAAAATATGAACCCCGGGCAACTCGAGTGAAACCCGAGCTAGATGCAGTTGTACCCGAGACTCTCTTCGAGTTTTCCCAAAATCAACCCGTATGCATTTTTTCTTAACTTCAAAGAAAATTTCAAGTGCTAACCCGGCAAACCCAAAAACAACACGAGCTAGAACTCGAGCCATAACCCCATTTACCCGAGCCTTTCCCCGAGACCCATCCTTCTTCCCCAAATCAAAATACTAACACCGATGATACGCCGTGCACCTCCACCACTGCTCTGATCATCTTCAACCGATGCCGCGAGCACTCGCAAGTCTCTGGTGATCATCTTATCCCAAACGATCACTCAAAACCCTTAAAACCCTATCAACTCAAAATCGCACATGTTGAAACGAAACTGAACCCAACTGCTCAATCAAAAATCGACTCGACGCCGACGATCCCAATCACCATCGACCACGCTATCCCGACCCAAGCTTCGTCACTCACCCCCAAACCTTCCTCCCCCGGTCCTTTGTATCTCGATGCTCTTTCACTGTTACAAATGCCATTGCAAGACCACCAACTAAAACAACACTGTTAACCCTAAAATCATGTCGAGCCCCCATTACAGTCATTAGAAAAAACCTTTACCATTTTTCCTTGAATCCCCTATACTCCAGCTACCTCCAGTTATGATTTCGAGACCCACCATTTCATTGATCACCAGAGTTTGATAAAAAAACCCAAAACTGTTCAACTTTGAATTTCTCAACACATACGATATTAAAAATCTTGATTTTAGGTTTAAAATTCATGTTTTTGAATGTTGTTTCAGAACCTAACCCTGAGCATTAAATCGTGATATTTTAATTTTCACTATTTCGAAGTTTGATCAGCTATTTATGACTTCCAGAGATAATGCAAAGCTATTTTAACTTGAGTAAAATTTTAAACTAAAGTTTGTGATGGAACAAACTAGTTTGATTTGAATCTTAAGTTTAAATCGTGACAAAATCAAGAGGGTTTGAATTTAAATCAAAACTTGTATATTGGGAGATAAAAATAGAGAATACTCTGATGAAAACAACATACATGCCAGACATACATATATTCACAGCAGATATCATAAGATAAACATTCTTTTCAAATTAACTAGCCTCTAACCAAAATTACCTATTTAAACTTTTAAAAGCGAAGCTACTCACCTGGAACAGTTTGAAAACAGAGACCACAGGCTTGAATTTAAAACTGGAAATGATATCTAAGGTTGAAAACTGATCTGACTTGATTTCTTGTTTTATTTGCTTGATGTTCCTTTACTTCATTCCAGAGAAAACTGCTCACTGGAAAAACTGAAGCTCCACTCTTTTTTTCTTCTTTTTTTTCTTTGAACTGAGTTTGTTGTTTTAAATTGAAGTTTGTTTCAGTTGAATGGTTTTAAAATGATGTTTGCTTCAGACATTTTTCCTTAGCTTCGAATGAATAAGACTGAGTGGAAGGTTTGATATATATAAAATAAAGAGTACTAGTTGATGTATTTTATTTGTACAATAGGGCGAGACATCCTTTGGTTTGTACAATATAGGACAGAAATATTTTTCTTTGGAGGCTGAAAGAAATTTTTGAGCAGATGGCATTTAATGCCTTGCCTTGCTTTGTACGTGAATATACTTTACTGTCTTGTTCCATACTTCAGCTGTACAAGTATGTAAAGTATGGTTTTGATTATTTTTGTATTTTATAGCTTATCTTTTATTTGTTTTCTTTTCCTTAGTCTTATTACTTAGTTGAATGTATACGTGGTTTACTTTTGTGAGCATATTCATGATCAGGTTTGTTTTAAATCTACATACTTTATAATATAAATGAAATTCTATTTGTAACTTGTTGTTTGAATTATTCTAGTGTAATCACTTTATATTTTTAATTTATCTCGTATATACTTATTTCTATCTTTATTTCTTTGCTTTATACTTTGTAATATAACAAATCTCTACATTTTGTTGTTAAATTTTAACAAATGTATTTACTTTATATTTTGTACCTTAACTTTTATTTATTTCTATTTCTGGCTTAAACATTTATTATTATTTTTTTCTATTACAAATAAAATTATGTGTCTATTATGTTGTTAGATTCATTTTAATGTGTTCACTTAATAATTTACAAAATTTATTAATATGTGGTTTGGCTTTATATTTTACTTATATATTTACTTCTATTTTTATTTCAAATATAAACCATCAAATTCTAATTTAAATATAATTAAAATTCGGGGTCGTTACAATTTCGATCCGATTTGTGCGATACGAATTGTGATATCGTGAAGATAATGAAGATGGTGACTTTGGAGATTCGGTTTGTTGAGACCCAGAACAACTTGTATAGATGAATGCTATCATTGCATTGTTGCCTGGAAGGTGGTGTTAGCATTCCAAGTATATGAATGCTAAAACTAAGGTAATACGTAGCCTCAAGCCTCATCAACCGGGAATGACTAAAACATGGGAGATGCAGCAGGGTTATGTGGGTTGCACCCAAGTAGGGTATGTTATCACTTTTCTAAATACCCTCAGATATATTATAATTATGGATATGGTTGTGCATGGAAAAGAGAGCGCTTGATAGGGTGGGAAAACCCGGGGTGATAACATATTCGGTACTATCCAGCAAGGGGTAGGCCGGTTATGTGTTGGCAAGGATCTTAAGGTACGATCTCGATACATTTTTCTAGAGGTGTACTGTGATGGGCAGTACCCCAGTAGCCCTGTCATTGTATGGAATCCAGTACCTACTACGAGCCTGTACGGTTTTAGTTGTATACCAACTATGCTGAAACGTGAGATGCAAGCATTTCAGCGATTTTATAGTTTATTTTCTATAGACACTATTATAATATCAGATGATTTTGATATAAAATGTTTTGGTTATCGTAAGGTAAAAACCCGTCGTATTTATATGTGGCGTGGTCTTACGAGATACCATTGTTTTTCAAAAGGATTTTTGAAAGTAATTAAATTCAACTTGAGTGTATTTTTCTCACGCTAGTTTTCCAGACCGACTCGGGTGTTATTTTATTATAATGCTCGGGTCAGACCAAGTATTATAGATTCAGGTTAGGGTACTTTGGAGTTCAGGAGACAAGCTAGAGGATTCTCAGGCGTATTCCACGTACTTGATTATTTTCCGTTGTGTGTTTATGCTATATATTCAGCACTTGTGTGGACAAGTTATTATAACTGTCCAGATTGATTTGTTGATTGTTGTACTCTAATGATGGTATGTATAATAATAGTTATATTTTCTTTGTATAAAGATCTATTATTATATATTATATTTTGTTCCGCTGCGATTGTGAGAATCTATGTTATTTTTTCTATTTTCTTCTATCTCTTCTTCTTCTTCTCCCCTAGCAATCGGTATTTCTGGCACTTGAATATTCAGCATGCTAATAGTGAACGTATTGATGTTGATTTTCGAGAGTCGAAAATCCCGGGTCGCTACACTAACCATAACCTATCAACCAAACACTGTGATATAAAGGAATGTGATGCATCAGTATTAAATAGTATCCTCACTGGTATACTCTGAATCTAAAACGTACCTTCCATCACAGTATTTCCCTTTTCAGCTGCAGTTGGCCTAGCAGACGACGGTCCAACAACGAAAAGCTTTCCCTTGTCCGCCCTGACTGGCTTTTGATACTGGTTCTTATAATGCCCAACTTGGTCATAGTTAAAGCACTTCACATTCTTCTTATCTGCAACCTTCTTCCCTTTGCCTGACCGACACCCATGAGCACAATGACCCTTCTTGCCACACATGAAACAAACTAAATCAGCCTTTGCCTTCTTGGCTGCCTCCCCTTTCTGGGCTCCCTTCTTCTTAAAGAACTTTCTCTTCTTTCCCTGAGAACCCTGGGATTCAACTGGTTTCTCTCTGGCACAAATAGTAAACATCTCCTCATGGATAATTTCCATCTCCACAACCACATTACAAGGATCACGGATACGTGTTAAGGTCGCCCTAGCAAGCTCAGGTCTCAATCCCCGAATGAACCTCTCATTTCTCCTGATGTCAGTGTCTATAGTAGCATGTCCATATCGGGATAGCTCATCAAACTTAGCAGCATACTCGATTACCGACATCCCCCCTGCTCCAAATCCATAAACTTTCTCAGCAATGCTGACTTAGCAACTTTAGATAAAAATCTCTGCTCAAATCTCCCTCTATAATCTGCCCAAGTCAACTCCTCCTCTAGAATCCTTGCAATAACACTATAACACCAATGAAGTGCTGACCTTTGCAACTGCCTAGATGCCAACCTTCTCTTCTACGCATCATCCAAACCCAAATCAGTAAAGATTCTCTCACAATGTAACAACCAATCTTCAACTTCTATAGCATCCTCCGTTCCCATAAACAGTTTTCCACCAAGACTAGTGTAATCCCTGCTCAACTTAGCATAATTATTCCCAACTGGAGCCACAGGATTAGCTCTTCCAACATTCCCAGCAACTCCAATAGAAACTCCAGCTTGCATCATATTGACGAAGAACTGATACATCACCCTCATATGCACTGGTGGATTTCCAGCACCCACATTGGCATCAGCATTATGGTTAGCATTAGTCTGTCGACCCGGGTTCCTTCTGGTGGTTCGAGCAATTCCGTTGGATGTGGTGCTTCTTCCACCGAGATTTCCTCTTCTGTTTCCTGCTTCCATTTCCCCTTTCTCGTAAATTTGCATACGAGCCTTAGTAAGATACAGAAGAATGGTATAACAGAGAAGGGAATACGTACTTATATATATATATATATATCAAATACAAGTACATTACTGTAGCGTTAACCCAAACCCCGATCTTATTTTATGATTCATTGGATTTTGTATTGAAAATTCTTTAGGTTTAAATTTCTTTTAAGTTTCATAAACCTATGCTCTGATACCAACTTGTAACATCCCCCACTTGGAGGCCCAAAACTAACGGCTACGGATGTTGCAGTCATCCATAGTTATTAATCTTCAGTGACCAAATACGGTAAAGTTAGATACATTGATATAACAGAGACACATGGATATGGAAAAAATTTAAAATCAACAAACCACTTTCACATTCCAATTCAAAGCATTTCAAATTCATTACATAATCCCAATACGAAAATCACGTTCAGAGAAAATATACTTATTACAACATATGCCAAGAGCGACATATGAGGATGTCCCCTTGGATGATCAGAGTATATATAGGCAATTAAAAAACTTTTCCTTTACAACAACAACATAGGGGAATCAAAATAAAAGAGAACTCTAAGTAGCTATCATGCCTCCTGCACGTCTCCGGAAGCTTATTTGTCTAAAAAAGTACCTGAAAACCTCAACTCTCAAACTACTCAAAATAAATTGAATACCCGAGAGATTAAGGGGAAAACATAAACTTCGAGTCGGACATAAAGCCTGGTACGAATAATAATCTACCATCTCATACCCTTTAGATATCTAGTGAGACCACACCGCTTAGCGAAATGGGTTTTCCCCTCACTAGTATCCTAAAAACTTTATAAAACCATATACTATGCTTCTGCATCCACAATGGTTAAAACATCTCAAAATAATATGATGATATGCAAAAAAAGTAAATCAATTCTGGATTACCCATACCCATTCATTTTGACTATCTGTCCCAGATATAGTTTCTAGGGTCACTATTAACCTAATAGTTTTCATGGGCTGACTAATAACCTGTTTAATGTTTATGGACTCCCTATCTAGTTTCATAGTTTTCATGGGATCACTAAGAACCTATTGGCCCCTGCCAATAACTCCATGGTTTCATGGGTTCTCCCTGAACCTATTGGTAACTCCAATAACTTATCTCTTATCCTAGTTTTCATGGGTTGACCAGGAACCTATTGACATCTGTCGATAGCTTAATCAGGATATAGTTTTCATGGGTTCACTACAAACCTATTGGCACCTACCAATAACTCTTTCTAATCATAGTTTTCATGGGTTTACTATGAGCCTTTGGCCCCTGCCAATAACTTCTTCTAATTATAGTTTTCATGGGTTTACTATGAATATATCTTCCTGATAACTTCTATAATTAATATTTTAGGATCCTATATTCTGGTCTTCTTGACCTCCTAGATGCAATTATACTCATCCAGGAGTTAACTTAATTTATATTCACTACTAAGCCAAACTAGCTGGTTATTCTGCCCTTCCCCAAAATGCAGTTATGGGTCCATTACAATGTGAATACATACATACATGAAGAAGCAAACATAATAACTTGGTTAATCCCTTTAACATATTAATCTAGGAAAACTTCTTTAAAAACCCTATACTTAAAATCATTTCAAAAATCTTTATTTATGCCATGGTTTTCCTTTAATGAGATTGGGTTATTTGTTTTGAAAACTAAGGCTTTCGAAACCTTAAAACATTACTTTTGAAACCCTTGGATAACCTCCTTTGAAATCGTAGAAAACTTCTTTTCCAAACACAGAATATATATCTTTCGAAGCCCTTTAAATCATCTCTTTCGAAACCAAAATATACCTTTCGAAAGTACCAAAACATTACTTAATAATCCTTAGAAACCTAGCTTCGAAACCAACGAAAGTAACTCTTTCGAAACCATTGGGTTTTGATTTAAAACATCTTTTGGGTCAAAGTGAATGCATACAGAAGTATCTCTTTCGAAACCCTTAACTTTCTTATAAAATTAATTGGGGTAAAGTTTGATGGCGCCGACACCATCCTTTCAAAAGCTTCAAAACATTTAAGCAAAACACTGAAGGATAGCATCGAAACCCCCTTTCGAATCCATTGTCTTCGAAACCCTTGAACCCTTTCGAAAGCATTTAGAAAGTGGCTTAGCATAAGTTTAAAACAAAGGTTACCCTTCGAAAGCATTGATGGCTTCAATACACTAGCAAAAGAACGACAGTGGGGTTTCGACTAGGTCGGAACCACCATTTTCGAAAGCATGGTTTTATAAACAAGGGACTCATTCGAAAGCTCATACGTAAAAATGAAAGATGGCAACCTTCTTCGAAAGCTAACCAGAAAACCCCTTTTGATAGCATATGTTTTGACTCCTTCGGCTTTAGTTAAATAAAGGTAGGCGTTAACATTTAAAAGCAAAGCAAAGGTTTCGTTCTCATCGGAAGCTATGCTTTCGACACCATGCCTTCCGCCTTTCTCCAATCCATTACGTATCAACGTTGATACCTTGTGTATTGGTTTCGTCTTTGTGGGGTATCGACTTGATTGAAGGCGGAAGCTATGAGTTGAAAGGTGCTTCTAATAGAGGTGGAACCCACTTTTATGGGTAAATGAGATGACCCACTTTCTTTCCTAAAATTCAAACCATTTTTTTTAATGAATCACAGTGGTCACCTAGCCAAGAGAATATCATTCTCTGGTTCACCTTCTAACCAGGATCTTAAAAACAATATAAAAATATTGTTATGTTCAAAATATCTCAACTTACATATGTGAAGATATGTAAATTGTTTTTTACTTGAATCAGAGAACACATGTTTGGAAGCAGAAATTTTTCTTTGAAAGTTATTGAGTAATTTTTTTTTTCAATGTTAACTTAGAGATAATTTATTCTATCTTTTATTTGAGTCATTGAACTCCCCTACAAATTAAGTTTAAAGCATTTGAATGTGTTTGAACCCCGGGCTTAGTAAAATGGTCAAGTTAGCCTTATTTCCTTTACAACTATTCTAAAGTAATATACATGCAATTCTGGGTTCTTTTTCTTTCAAGTGACTCAGTGTTATTATTTGCTAGACTTTTACCTAATCTTTGTAAACAGGAACTTCTCATAGCAATTACTAGGTTGTTCTTTCAATCTATGCCTGCTCACCATCTCAGATTTTTATTTATACTACATTTTCTTTTAGAATTCTGGAAGTTAAACAAAGAAACTATATTGCTCAGTAACCATTTTGAAAAACAACTTTCCAGTTTCTACTGAATTACAATTTTAAGTTTCAAAACATACAAAACAGGAAATGTCATTACATAGTTCCTTTCCAAACAACATAGCCAACATATTATAACATAAATTCAACTTAAACTTCTACTTTAATATAAGTAAAATTTGTAACTATTGCATCCAATTCCTTAAGCAGCCAACCCATCCAAAGCTTGATCAATGAAATGCCTATTTACCTGCATAATCACTATGGGCTGCCTCATAAAATTTAAGACACCCAATAGTGCATCAACACACATGGGTCAGACTAATGTCTGGTATGAGTAATCTAATTGGAAATATAATTTTCATATAGTTTTTTTTATATTCAAATAACTTTAAGATAAATAAAGGAATGAAATATTACTCTTATACCCATTTCTGTGCAACCTGGGCATGCACAACAAAATGATACATAATTCAATGATTTATTGCAGAGAAAACAAACATAGAATTCATCCATAGAATATCCTAAATCAGTCAACACAATCATCAATTAAATCATCATTCCTCATCTATAGATTTTCTGGCCTTCAGGGATTTTCCCAAGCCTTCATATGAACCTATTTCTAATGTTCAATATCAAATATGTTATGGTCTTTAGCTACTTTCTCTTTTTAAACACACACTGCCTGGGACATTTCTCTGTTAACCCAGCACACTCAGGCCCCTGGGTATAAACATACCATGTGTGAGCTTGCAATGTTTACCTTGCCAAGCTATATCTTGTAGCCCTAAGATCCCAAATCCTTAGTTAAATTACTAAGTTTCACTACCCTTTAGTGTTAATTTCCTCTCTGCATCCCATGTTTCAAGCAGTGAATAAAACATTCAGTCACAGGCATACATCCAAAGATTAACAAGACATATTTTCATGAACAAGCCCTTCATCATAACAATGGAGGTGATTTCTTAAACATATTATTTTTCTATGGGCTTCAATAGATCCCAGTACAAACATATGGTCATAGGTAATTTTCTGTTTGTTTTCTCTCTCTTTTTTCTCTACCTCTGATTCAGTCAGATCCATGTAGATCTTCAAATCTGACTAAATCACAAGTATAAGATTTATTGGATAGTTCATAAATGTAGAGGCTCAGCACATGTATACATTGCACCTCTATATTTTTCCTTTTTATAAAAATTTTTCTCTGTTAATATGAGACCTAAGCAAACACACAATGTTGCAGCCCCATATCCTTTTTCATTTTTAGACCATATATCCATATTAAGCATCCTGGGTTTTAAACTAATAAATGTATAAAGAAAACCCATATTAACTGCTTCACCTCAAAGTTATATTATAACACGGAAAAAACCTATTTAAACATTAGATCTATGGCTCTTTCATACTGAGTAAATCAATATAAAGAGGTTTCCATTAAAACAGATCATAAAACAAGTCAAAGTTACTAAATCATAAAAATAAATCTTGCTTGTAAACAAATGAAATATGTATTTTAGTTAGGCTGCCTCAATATTCAGGACTTATTGCCAATATTTCCAGTGAGATTACTCAGCTTAATCCCCTTTTTTTTCCTAAGCTTTTCTTTTTCTTCCTTTGATCTTCTGCCTTCTTCCTACTCTAATGACTGGTGTTCCACATTTCTTTTCTAACTTCTGTTGTATATATATTTATTTTTCTTTTATGAGGCAGAGCAATATATATATATAAAAATCTTACTACACCAGGTCTTCTTATATAAACTCTAGCTGCTTCTATGGTTTAAGGAAATTACCCAATGTCAATTTTACCCCACCAACTATGATCTACCTCTCATTCTACTTTTTAGAGAAAATGGGTAAGTAGTCCTGGCATTTTTTTTTCCAAAAAATATACCTCATTACCCCGGTCATGTTATTTGCATGATTTCTGTTTTCTAAAGCAAAAAGGAATTGCTAAAAATGGATAAAGTGTTTGTTCAAAAGCTCATACCATTTTCATGCAATGTTAATTTTTATTTCAGCAAGCATTTGTTTAGTGCACATGTATAATACATGTATGCCTATTCTGGCCTAAGTCTTTCTCTCTTTTTTTTAAGACTTGATAATTTCTGTCTACATATATATTTGTAATTTATTTATCCTATCATATTTATCAACTGTTGCCTATTTTATCACACAGAAAACTGTGTGCATGTTTGTGCATTGTCTTGTGCACATGTACATGTTTTTAAACTATGCATCTGCAAATCAGTTTTCTATCTCTACCTTTTCAATGTAATTTCAAACAAATACAAACTAAATTAAATCATGAAATTACTCACAAAAATCAGGGTTATCACATATACCCCTCCTTTTAGGAATTGTGTCCCACAATTCTTTCATACTTAACTTAAGTATCATTACTTCAGAAAATCAATTTCTAATCTCAAATCATTCTCAAATTAATCATTTGATTAAACTCTAGGCATATCAAAACAAAAATCACAATGCAATTCAATCAAAACATTCATCAGCGTGTATATAAATTTACCTTTCATTCAATCAAACAGTTGTGGATAATCAATTCTGATTTTATCTTCCACCTCCCATGTGCAATCATTTGGATCAAGACTCCATTGCACTTTCACTAATTTTATTTCTTTGCTCCTCAATTTCTTGATTTCTCTGGCAACTATGCCCACTGGCTCCTTTTCATACACCAATCTAGAATCAATCTGTACATCCTTAGGAGATTTTAGAATTGTTTCCTTGTCATGAACCCATCTTCTTAACTGTGATACATGAAAAACATCATGTATTGCTCTCATTTCTTCTGGCAACTCTAACCTGTAGGCCATAGTTCCTATTCTTTCTAAAATTTTATATGTCCCTATATATCTAGGAATCAACTTTCCTTGTTTCCCAAACCTTAGAACCTTTTTCATGGGTGATATTTTAATAAATACAAAATCCCCAACATCATAATGTACTTCCTTTCTCTTTTGGTCTGCATATTTCTTTTGCCTATCTTGGGCAGAAGCAATTCTTTTTCTAATCAAAGCTATCTTTTTAGAAGTTTCTTTTACATTTTCTGGTCCTAAGACCACCTTTTCTCCAGATTCATGCCAACTTGAGGGTGATAAACATGGCCTTCCATAAAGAGCTTCAAAGGGGGCCATGCCTATGCTACTGTGATGGGTGTTATTGTATGCAAATTCAGCTAGATATATATAATCCTCCCAGCTTCCTCCCCAATCCAATACACATGCTCTCAACATGTCTTCAAGCAATTTATTTACAATTTCTGTTTGGCCATCCGATTGAGGGTGATATGTTGTGCTTAAGCATAAATCAGTCCCCATTGCCTTGTGAAAACTTTGCCAAAATTTTGAAGTGCAGATGGTGTCTCTATCACTTACTATAGTCTTTGGTATTCCATGTAGTCTGATTATTTCCTTAATAAATAACTGAGCTAATGTGCATGCATTTCTTTCTGACTTCACAGGTATAAAATGGGCTGATTTGGTTAGCCTATCAACTACAACCCAAATACTATCATTTCCCCTCCTAGTTCTAGGCAATCCATTAATGAAATCCATTGATATGTCTTCCCATTTCCATTGTGGTATCGGTAAAGGTTGAAGCATTCCGAAGGGTTTTTGATATTCAGCCTTTATCTGTTGACAAACCATGCACTTAGACATAAAAGATGCCACTGCACTCTTCATACCACTCCACCAATAATCTCTCTTAAGGTTGTGATACATTCTTGTGCTTCCTGGGTGTATGGTATATTTGTTTTTGTGATAAGCATCTAAGATTTCTTGCTTCAACTCATCAATAGCAGGGACACATATTCTTTTTCTTTTCTCCAAATGGCCTTGTTTATTCAACAGAAAGCTTTCCACTGCTTCTCCATTTAATATCTGAGTTTTCTTCTCAAATAAAAATGGATCTTGGTCTTGTAACTTTACAACTTTATTCTTTAATTCTGACCCCAAAGTAACAAAACTTAACTTTCCCATTTCTACATTCTCATTGTATATACTCATATTTTCTACACTTTCACTTTCTACCTCTGAGTCAATCAATAGTGATAAAGTGTTAAACTCTTCTATCATTAACCTAGCTACATTAGCATGCCATCTACTTAAAGCATCTGCTACTTTATTAGCTTTGCCAGGGGTGTACAATATTTCAAAATCATATGAGGCTAGGAGTTCAATCCACCTTTGCTGCCTCATGTTTAATTCTTTTTGTGAAAACAAATATTTAAGTGACTTATGGTCAGTGTAAACTTCAAATTTTGCCCCCAACAAATATTATCTCCATAATTTAAGAGCATACACTATAGCAGCCAATTCAAGGTCATGTGTAGCATACCTTACCTCACTGGGTTTCAACTGTCTAGAGGCATAAGCTATCACTTGGTGTTGTTGCATCAATACTGCCCCAAGCCCTTGTCCACTTGCATCAGTATATATCACTAAATTTTCATTCCCCTCAGGTACTTTCAGTACTGGAGCTTGTATTAGTGCTTCTTTTAACCTCCCAAAAGCTTTCTCACACTCCTCAGTCCAAGCAAATACCTGATTCTTCCTAGTCAATCTGGTTAATGGGATTGAAATCTTTGCAAAATCTTTTATAAACCTTCTGTAGTACCCAGCCATTCCCATAAATGACCTAACCTCTATGACATTAGTAGGCCTTTTCCAAGCTTGAACTGCAATTACTTTATTGGGATCTACAGATATACCTTCTTCTGATACCACATGTCTTAAAAAAATTACTTCCATTTGCCAAAAAGTGCATTTTGAAAATTTTGCCTTCAAATTTTCTTGCCTTAGTTTATTAAGTACTATATGCAAATGATTCTCATGCTCCTCAACTGACTTAGAATAAATTAGTATATCATCAATAAATATCAATATAAATTTATCCAGGTATTCTCTAAAAATTCTATTCATAGGATTCCAATCATCTTGTGGACGTTAGTTGGTATCAATTGGTTGGCATGTCACATTGGTAGATTAATATGCTTTGACAGTAGCACTGAGAAGTTACAAAGGTTTAAGTATGCAAAAGCTTTGGTGGAGATTTCACCTGATTATGAATTACCAGACTCTATCCATGTTTCTCAACTAGGAAAGAATTGCCCTGATGTTCAATTATCTTATGATTGGAAACCTAAAATTTGCACTCACTGCAGAATTTTTGGACATGATACTACAACATGTGAATTTGTTAATTCTGTCAATGATTTTAAGGACAATAATATGCATGATTTGAAGGAGAATGAAGTTAGGACATATACTGCTAATCCTATAGATCAAAATTGGAAGGTGGTTAATAAAAGAAATAAAGGGATATGGAAAAGGAAAGTCTCTATGGAAAAGGAAAATTCTCAGTTAAATGTTGATGAAATGAGAAGTAAGGAAGTTCCAAAAGACAATGAAACTCACATTGTTAATAATTCTTGCCCTGCGGTCAATGCTAACCCTTTTTCAGCTTTATCCAATCCTTCTATTGATATGGTCAAGGTTGGTTCAAATGTTGTTTCAAACTCTATTGATATGGTTAGGGGTGTATCTGATTTACTTTGTAATGCGAATCTTTCTACTTCATCCTTGTCAAGTGAAAATCCTTCTAAAGTTTTATCTGATTCTGTTGCTTCAGCTGTTGTTGCAAATCTTTCTACTTCATCCTTGTCAAGTGAAAATCCTTTTGCAA
The DNA here is from genome assembly GCA_030737815.1 of Allium fistulosum. Classification (NCBI taxonomy): domain Eukaryota; kingdom Viridiplantae; phylum Streptophyta; class Magnoliopsida; order Asparagales; family Amaryllidaceae; genus Allium; species Allium fistulosum. The sequence continues at coordinate 633,347,769 of CM060907.1, read as the reverse complement.
ATCTTTCTACTTCATCCTTGTCAAGTGAAAATCCTTCTAAAGCTTTATCTGATTCTGTTGCTTCAGCTGTTGTTGCAAATTCGGTTTCAACTTCATGTTGTTCTCAATTTAGTTCTAAATCTCCACCCTTGAATGTTCCTAATCCTTCCCCATATTTGCATTTGTCACCTCCTAACAATGTTTTACTTCCACCTCCTTCTGGTTCAAGTGAGAGTACAGTTGTATTGAATAAATCTAGTAGTTTGAGTAATGATCTTAATAAAGGAAAGGAATATAAATCTCCTGATGTGCAACCTTTACCTTCATCCAAAAATAGTTCACAACCAAGGCACACTAGGAAGAATCCTTCCTCATTGTTTTCTCCCCTTCCTAATAAATGAATAACATTGCTTTTTGGAATATTAGGGGGGCAAATTTACCCTCTAAACAATTAGAGATTAAGAATCTTATTGAGATCAATAACATTCATCTGATGTGTGTTTCAGAAACTAAGCTTGACATTAATTCAATAGTTAAGGCTATTCGTTTGATTGCCCCATCTTGGTTGCATGATAATAATTTTTTTGAGTCAAATTATGGCAGATTGCTCACTCTTTGGAATCCACTTTTCTTTAAACTTTCCAGAATTAGTGCCTCTGATCAATACATTCATTATAACTGTATCCATTTACCTTCCAATACAAATTTTCGTCTTACTTCTGTGTATGCTCATAATTCTCCAGTTCTGAGACAGGTATTCTTGGATTATCTTCCATCCTTAAATTCATCTTCAATTCCTTGGATTATTGGTGGGGATTTTAATTGTATGTTTGCAAGTAATCAAAAGTGTGGTGGCTGTCCATTATCTCTTAAAGATATTTCTCCTCTAAACAGTGATTTAATTCAATCTAATCTTTTTCCTGCTAAACATTTTGGTCCTGATTTTTCTTGGTCTAATTGTAATAGGAGTGGTAATCCAACATTATGTAAAATTGATCATATTTTTCTTAATCTGTCTTTTCTTCATCTTTGGCCAAAATCTTTCTATAACATTTGTCAGCCCTCTTTATCTGATCATAGGCCACTAATTTTTCTTTGGGGAGTTGATGATTTTTGTGGAGGGAAACACTCTTTTAAATTTTTTAATTTTTGGACTAAGCAGGTGGAATATTATGATATTTTAAAGCAGGTCTGGAGAATGCAATTTGGCAAGGATCCTCTCACAAACATTATACTCAAAATGAAAGCTTTGAAATTTCAAATAAGAAGTTGGTCTTCTGCAAGTTTTGGTAAGGATTCTAAACTATCCTCTCAAATTAGGAATCAGCTGATTAGGATTCAAGAGCAACTGAGTGCTAGACCATTTGATAATACTTTACTTCACACTGAACTGCAATTAAAGAATGCTCTTGAACAAATTAGTTTAAAAGAAGTGTCAGCACTCAAGCAGAAAACTCACTTGAGAATGGATAAGGAGGCTGATAGGAATACTAAATATTTTCATAATTACTTAAAAGTTAAAAGGAATCGTGAAAGCATTTTTCAGATAAAGGACATGTGTGGAAATTTGGTGGAAACTTTTGATGGAATTAATGAAGCTTTTGTGAGGTATTTTACATCCATTCTAGCTCCAGATAATCAATTCATTCCTGACATTAATCCTCTCTATGATATCACTCTTCCAACCTTGGATACCCTTCAATCCAATTCTCTGATTAATGCTATTTCTAATAATGAAATTGAAGCTGCAGTTTTTAGTTTGGACAGAGATAGTTGTGGAGGGCCTGATGGTTATAATGCTCATTTTATTCAACAAAGTTGGAAGGTAATTGGGGCTGATATTATTAAGGCTATTCAATATTTTTTTCTTAATAATAAATTACCTGTTGGATTGGCTGCCACTTTTATTGCACTTATACCCAAGAAAGTAAATCCATCTTCTGTTGTTGATTTTAGACCAATTTCATGTTGTAATATCATTTATAAAATAATTTCCAAAGTTTTGGCTAATAGATTACAATTAGTCTTGCCATCTATTATCTCAAACAACCAGGCTGCATATATTAAGGGTAGATCAATAAGTGATAATATTCTATTAACCCAAGAATTATTGTACGGTTATGAAAGGAAGAATATTTCTCCAAGGTGCATGTTAAAGCTTGACATTAAAAAGGCATTTGATTCTCTTGCTTGGAATTCAATCTTAGCAATCATGTCCAGAATGAACTTCCCAAAACCTTTTTTAGCATGGATTTACACTTGTATATCATCACCCATGTTTTCAATTTCAAGAGAGGGTGGGCTATATGGTTATTTCAAAAGTAAACAAGGTATTAGGCAAGGTGATCCAATTTCTCCATACTTGTTCATTATTGTTATGGAACTTCTTAATCCCATTTTGAGGAGTCTTATTGCTAAAGGAGATTTTCAGCTTCATCCCAAATGTAAAAGACCTGTTATTACCCACCTTCTCTTTGCTGATGATCTTATCATTTTTTCTAAACCGACTTATCACAATATTCAGTGTATCATTTCATCTCTTGAGCTTTTCTATTCTATTACTGGCCTTCAAATTAATCTTCTCAAGTCCAATATTTTAGTTGCTGGTTTAGATTCAAATCAGAAAGATGATATTATTAGGTGCTCTGGTCTACAGGAATTATCCAAAAATACCTTCTACTTGGGTTTGCCTTTATTTTTCTCTAGAGTTACTAAACAAAATTGCTTACCACTTTTTGAGAGGATTATTGAAAGGCTTCAATTATGGCCAATGGATAAACTGTCACAAGCTGGTAGATTAACTATCATTCAATCAATTGCAGTGGCTATCACAACATACTAGACTAGACATTATATACTTCCTGTTAAGCTTATTAATATGATATCTAGTGCATTTAATAAATTTCTTTGGCACGGTGATCCTTTTTCCAGAAAGATGATTCCTATTTCTTTTTACAAACTATTTGATTCCAAAAAGAAAGGTGGTCTTGGTATTACTAATATTTTTCTTTGGAATAAGGCAGCTATATCAGTATACTTCAATAAAATTTTTGAATCTAAAAGGAATTTATGGTCTCAATGGGTCAATAACAACCTTATTGGTAAAAAGAATTTTTGGATTATGCCCATTCCACAAAGCTGCAGTTGGAGTTGGAGATGTATTCTAAGGCTTAGGGGGATTTTCATTCCTCTTATTCAGTGTAACTATGTTTTGATTAAGGATTTTTCATTCTGGCACTCACCTTGGGCTAAACAAGAGATGATTTTAAGTTCTGTAGTGGATTATAATTTGAGAAGAAGCTCTGGTTTTTCTAAACAAGCAAAGGTTGAAGAGTTTATGCATGATGATGGTATAGTTTTACCATATTCTAGTTCCTACCAACTTAGAAACTTATGGAATGATATCATGGGCAAACCTACTATCAATAATGACAATGTTTTAATTTGGTCTGGCAAGGGTGAACATCATTCTATTAAACTTGTGTATAATGCTCTCTGTCAAAATGGTTATCAATTCCCTTGGCATTCAAGAATATGGAATATTGGGGGTAGTGCTAAGGAAAATTTACTGTTATGGAAGGTGATGGCAAATGCATTAAATACCAAGGATAAACTATGTAAAATGGGTATTATCTCAGATGACTTATGTGTACTATGCAAATCTGAAACTGAAAGTAATACTCACTTGTTTTTTGATTGTACCTTTGTGTATCAGATATGGTACAGATTACTTTCTAATGGTGGTTTTTATAGACCATCACATGTTAGCACGGTGGAATGGTTTAATGTATTCAAAGCTACAAGGTGGAAGACTCATAAGACAAGGTTGTTGCTTAAACTGCTAAAGAAACTGATACATGCAATATGGTCTGAAAGGAATGATAGAGTATTTGGTAAGGGATGTAAGAATGTGGCACAGCTTTATAACCAGATTCATGGCAAGATTCTCAGATACTTGAGAGCTAATCATATTTGAAGCTCAAGGCAAATCTACTTCAGGCAGAGGGCTATTTTCTGGAGTAATATACAATATAGGATTCTTCATTCAGGTTGTTCTGTGTAATAATTTTCTTTTTTCTTTGTTTGTTTTATTATTCTGTAATGTGTATAATTTAGAATTTTGTCATTCAGAGGCTATTGTCTGGTGAGGTTGTATTGAGTGATATTTTTGTGATCTGTAACTGATCTTGTAATTCTATATAAGTCAATAAAATGAGTTTTACTCTTGCTTTTCAAAAACAAAGTAAGAGGGAGCATTTGTCAAACCAAATGGCATTACTAAAAATTCATAAAGTCCATATCTAGTATTGAAAGCTGTGTATTTAATGCTTTCCTCTTCTACTTTCATTTGATGGAATCCTGAAGCTAAATCAAGTCTAGAGAATATTTTTGCACCACTCAATTGATCAAAGAGATCATCAATTCTTGATAAGGGGTATTTGTTTTTAACTGTGATTTTATTTAACTCCCTATAATCAATACATAATCTAAGAGATCCATCTTGTTTCTTAACAAAAACCACTGGTGCTCCCCATGATGAGCTACTGGGTCTGATGAAGCCTTTTTCTTCTAGTTCGACCAGTTGCTTTTTCAGCTCTATCAATTCCTTAGGCCCCATTCTAGTTGGCCTCTTAACTACTGGGCTAGCCTCTAGAATTAGTTTAATTGAAAACTCTACTGGCCTATGGTTTGGAACTCCCTTAACCTCACCAAACACATCAGTATATTGATTTACTATAGAGATTTCTTCTAATGTGGGCATGGGCTTCTCACTAGACAAAGTAACAAGAGTAGCTATATTTCTGCTCTTGTTTGCCTCACACAGAACAACTACCTTTTTTCAATCAGAAATTTTTAGTGATATGGTAGATGTTTCCATATTTATAATAGCCTTATATTTCCTCAACCAATCAACTCCTAGAATAACTCCTATGCCCGGGTATTGCAACACATATAGGTCTACACTAAACACATATCCCCCTATATTTAATCCCAGTTGCATACACATCATACCCAAATACAGGAACTACCTAAAGGACTTCTAATAAGCAATGGCTTATCAACAATCATACAATTCAATTTTAGTTGTTGTGCAATATCATGGGAAATCAAGGAGTGTGTAGCCCCAGTATCATACACTACTACAAAAGGTATTGAGTGAATGAGCAAAGTACCTTCAACTTGGCCATGGTTCTCAACATTTGGTCCCTCAGTTGCTTTACCTTTCCCTTCCAAGGTTCCTACTTTTCCTTGCTTAAAATCTGGACAGTTCCTCCTTATGTGACCCTCCTTTCCACACTGGTGACACTTGAAGGATGCTGGTCTAGGATTGGTGCACCTATTCTTCATATGCCCCTCTTGGCCATAGTTATAACAAGTGATCTTCTTCTTAACTTCAGCAGTCTTGGCCTCTTCTGGTTTCTTGGTGGAAGCTACATCTATTTTCTTTTTATCATAAGGATGAAACTTACCCTTCCCTTTCTTATTTTGATTATTTTTGAATTCTCTAAAATTTTCTCTGGCTTTATCATGCTGTTCAATGCTCAGAGTCAGATCCAAAACTTGATCAAATGTCCTGTCCTTATATGGCAGCATAGCTCTACTAAGGCTGGCATTCAGTCCTTGAATGTATCTGCCATTTTTAGCTTCTCGAGTTGTGATAAGCACTGCACCATACTTGGCTAGTGATTCAAACTTCTGTGTGTACTCAGTAACACTCATAGTCCCCTGCCTTAATTTAATGAATTCCTCTAGCAAAGGTTCTCTAGCTGATGCCGGTACAAATCTTCCTTCCAACATTTCTTTAAATTGATTCCATGTCACTTCTCCTTCAGGTCTTCCAGCTATGATAACTTCCCACCAATCCAAAGCTGCTCCTCTCAATTGTCTGGATGCTATTTTCCTTTTCTTTTGGTCTTCAACTTGCATATCTGTAAAAATCCTGTCCAAAATTCTGAGCCAATTTTGAACTCCCATGATCCCTTCCGTTCCATCAAAAGTTTTGCCTCCAAGGTTGGTAAAGGTCTTGAGTAGTTTGGAAAGCTCCTCATGTGGATTCTCTTGCCTATTGCCTACCCCTTCCCTTATAGCCCTCATGAATTCTTGCATATTCACCATTGGTGGTTCACTTGATCCTACCTCTTGTTGTCTGGGTCTTACCATGATTCTATGGATATGACACTTGGGTTAGTCCATTTTTTTTTCTATAAATTAACTCATTTAATTTATCTCTATCCGATCCTAGTAATTATTATTAGTATAAGTATTAATTAAAACAAGGCATCCAAAGCAGTCAACACACCATACATCCAATGCAAACAAGTTCATACAACATTTTTCTATGTTACTTAACAACATAGCTCTGATACCAAATGAGATGACCCACTTTCTTTCCTAAAATTCAAACCATTTTTTTTTAATTAATCACAGTGGTCACCTAGCCAAGTGAATATCATTCTCTGGTTCACCTTCTAACCAGGATCTTAAAACCAATATAAAAATATTGTTATGTTCAAAATATCTCAACTTACATATGTGAAGATATGTAAATTGTTTTTTACTTGAATCAGAGAACACATGTTTGGAAGCAGAAATTTTTCTTTGAAAGTTATTGAGTAAATTTTTTATTTTTTTATTTTTACTGTTAACTTAGAGATAATTTATTCTATCTTTTATTTGAGTCATTGAACTCCCTGCAAATTAAGTTTAAAGCATTTGAATGTGTTTGAACCCCGGGCTTAGTAAAATGGTCAAGTTAGCCTTATTTCCTTTACAACTATTCTAAAGTAATATACATGCAATTCTGGGTTCTTTTTCTTTCAAGTGACTCAGTGTTATTATTTGCCAGACTTTTACCTAATCTTTGTAAACAGGAACTTCTCATAGCAATTACTAGGTTGTTCTTTCAATCTATGCCTGCTCACCATCTTAGATTTTTATTTATACTACATTTTCTTTTAGAATTCTGGAAGTTAAACAAAGAAACTATATTGCTCAGTAACCATTTTGAAAAACAACTTTCCAGTTTCTATTGAATTACAATTTTAAGTTTCAAAACATACAAAACAGGAAATGTCATTACATAGTTCCTTTCCAAACAACATAGCCAACATATTATAACATAAATTCAACTTAAACTTCTACTTTAATATCAGTAAAATTTGTAACTATTGCATCCAATTCCTTAAGCAGCCAACCCATCCAAAGCTTGATCAATGAAATGCCTATTTACCTGCATAATCACTATGGGCTGCCTCATAAAATTTGAGACACCCAATAGCGCATCAACACACATGGGTCAGACTAATGTATGGTATGAGTAATCTAATTGGAAATATAATTTTCTTATAGTTTTTTTAATATTCAAATAACTTTAAGATAAATAAAGGAATGCAATATTACTCTTATACCCATTTCTGTGCAACCTGGGCATGCACAACAAAATGATACATAATTCAATGATTTATTGCAGAGAAAACAAACATAGAATATCCTAAATCAGTTAACACAATCATCAATTAAATTATCATTCCTCATCTATAGATTTTCTGGCCTTCAGGGATTTTCCCAAGCCTTCATATGAACCTATTTCTAATGTTCAATATCAAATATGTTATGGTCTTTAGCTACTTTCTCTTTTTAAACACACACTGCCTGGGACATTTCTCTGTTAACCCAGCACACTCAGGCCCCTGGGTATAAACATACCATGTGTGAGCTTGCAATGTTTACCTTGCCAAGCTATATCTTGTAGCCCTAAGATCCAAAATCCTTAGTTAAATTACTAAGTGTCACTACCCTTTAGTGTTAATTTCCTCTCTGCATCTCATGTTTCAAGCAGTGAATAAAACATTCAGTCACAGGCATACATCCAAAGATTAACAAGACATATTTTCATGAACAAGCACTTCATCATAACAATGGAGGTGATTTCTTAAACATATTATTTTTCTATGGGCTTCAATAGATCCCAGTACAAACATATGGTCATAGATAATTTTCTGTTTGTTTTCTCTCTTTTTTCTCTACCTCTGATTCAGTCAGATCCATGTAGATCTTCAAATCTGACTAAATCACAAGTATAAGATTTATTGGATAGTTCATAAATGTAGAGGCTCAGCACATGTATACATTGCACCTCTATATTTTTCCTTTTTATAAAAATTTTTCTCTATTAATATGAGACCTAAGCAAACACACAATGTTGCAGCCCCATATCCTTTTTCATTTTTAGACCATATATCCATATTAAGCATCCTGGGTTTTAAACTAATAAATGTATAAAGAAAATCCATATTAACTGCTTCACCTCAAAGTTATATTATAACACAGAAAAAAACCTATTTAAACATTAGATCTATGCCTCTTTCATACTGAGTAAATCAATATAAAGAGGTTTCCATTAAAACAGATCATAAAACAAGTCAAAGTTGCTAAATCATAAAAATAAATCTTGCTTGCAAACAAATGAAATATGAATTTTAGTTAGGCTACCTCAATATTCAGGACTTATTGCCAATATTTCCAGTGAGATTACTCACCTTAATCCCCTTTTCTTTTTTTTTTCCTAAGCTTTTCTTTTTCTTCCTTTGATCTACTGCCTTCTTCCTACTCAAATGACTGGTGTTCCATATTTCTTTTCTAACTTCTGTTGTATATATATTTATTTTTCTTTTATGAGGCAGAGCAATATATATATATATATAAATCTTACTACACCAGGTCTTCTTATATAAACTCTGGCTGCTTCTAGGGTTTAAGGAAATTACCCAATGTCAATTTTACCCCACCAACTATGATCTACCTCTCATTCTACTTTTTAGAGAAAATAGGTAAGTAGTCCTGGCATTTTTTTTTCCAGAAAATATACCTCATTACCCCGGTCATGTTATTTGCATGATTTATGTTTTCTAAAGCAAAAAGGAATTGCTAAAAATGGATAAAGTGTTTGTTCAAAAGCTCATACCATTTTCATGCAATGTTAATTTTTATTTCAGCAAGCATTTGTTTGGTGCACATGTATAATACATGTATGCCTATTCTGGCCTAAGTCTTTCTCTTTTTTTTAAGACTCGATCATTTCTGCCTACATATATATTTGTAATTTATTTATCCTATCATATTTATCAACTGTTGCCTATTTTATCACACAGAAAACTATGTGCATGTTTGTGCACTGTCTTGTGCACATGTACATGTTTTTAAACTATGCATCTGCAAATCAGTTTTCTATCTCTACCTTTTCAATGCAATTTCAAACAAATACAAACTAAATTAAATCATGAAATTACTCACAAAAATCAGGGTTATCACAGTAAATCTGATTTAATGCCAATTAAAGCATACACATTCTAACTAACCTACCTACTTGTAAGCATATGATTGGTTGCCTCAACTTTTCAAATCCTTTACAAAAATAACTGCCACATAATTTCAGATCTAAATCAAGATTAATTTAACAAATAAGCCCTTCCATTAAGCAAAACAATTAAATCATTTAGGTCCTCCTATTAAAATAAGTTAATTCTCATAGTAAATCACTTAGGAAAAACCCCAAAAATTACAGAAATTCACTTTTAATATGTTATCTAACATATCTAAATTTCAAAACCCAATTAACCATATTTTCCTTTGAAAATTCAAAATAAATTCTCCATAACTTGGAAAATTATGAAAATTAAAACCCAACTCCAAAATCATGTTTTACATAACGTAAAATTTTCTTATGGCATTCAAAAACATTTACAATCGGTTTTACACTAAAAACTGAATAAATCAATATATGAACAATTTGATTTAAATCAAGCATGTTATAAATCCAAGCATATCATCATCTAAATCGTCATTAAAATGAATTTAATCTTAAACCCAAATACAAATGATTATAAACAAAATAGAGATGGTATAAATTATTATTCACCTTGATTAGGATAAGGAGATTGGATTGAGATTAAGATTTATTCCCTTTGCTTTAGTGCTAAGCTTTACTTGAATTTTTCTTCTCCTAGCAATGGCCGTCTCCTCTTCTTATGTTTGCGTTTTATTTTTGTTTTGCACAAATGAACGTTAATAAAGGGAAACGAGAATATATATAGATGATGGGTTATGCGCGTCTATTTCCTAATAAGCCCTTAGGTTAATTAATTATCATATATAACCATTTATAAGCCCATTTATCTTGTTAAGCACGACCCATAATTTATTTTCAAATATCAATCCCCTTATCAATCTAATTATTTACATTATTCTATTTAATTTATCTAATTAAATCTTCTAAATAATGTTATAAAAAATTAGGGGCGTTACATTTAAATATGAAGTGTTCGAATTTTCGAGTTTTTATAGGAAGGAGTGACTCTTGAGATTAAATCATATTCTGTTTTAGGTATTTTAGAATTCCAATACACTCACCTATTCGATCAAATCGAATATTTTTTTCATACGTTATTTTTTCTACATTCATTTTGTATTTAATGAACTTAACATAAATACACTATTTGTGTATCAAATACATATGTTCATCTCTATGATAATTCTTCTGTGAATTTAGCAAAGTAAGAGGATCCATTTTGGTAATATTAGACTTTGAACTGCATAAATCAATATGTATCATTCTAGAGACTTCATTAACTCTTTTGTCCCTGTATAGGTGCTTCACCCTTAATCTTTCGAGATATAATTCATCAGTACATGGTTCATAATCATATGTTTATTGAGTTATTCCTCAAAAGCATGGATTAGTCCATATTCCAAAACAATAATACAAATTTAAGATGCTTTTGTATTTTTTAATGCATCACTTTTGTTATAAATACCATTATTGTAGATTTAGTGACCAAGGTATGAATGTATTTACTTGCTTTTAGAGTTTGAAGCTCACAAAAGACAATACAGTCTTTGGAAAATAGACACCTAAGTGACCAAGGTACGAATGTATTTAGTGGTTGTATAATTTGACTCTTGTATGGGTCTTGAATTGACAACATGCAAAATGATTTATCGGTAGATATATTTTATATTGTGGAAAATAGGCATAAGGACAAACTTTGAAAAAAATTAAGCCTGAAGGACATCAAGTTTCATCTTTGGACTGAAGGACAAACTTTGAAAAAAATTAGGCTGAAGGACAATGCTAGTTAGAACTAGCATTTTGTATAGTGTAAAAACTGAATATAATGCTAGTCTATCTAGCATTTTGTATAGTGTAAAAACTGAATATAATGCTAGTTAGAACTAGAATTGTCCTTCAACATAATTTTCTCCAAAGTTTGTCCTTCAGCCAAAAAATAAAACTTGGTGTCCTTTAGACTAATTTTTTGTCAAATTTTGTCCTTTTCTCTAATTCCCTCTTTTATATTTCTATGTCAATCTTAATTTAGTTCATTTATATATTTCAACTAATAAACATTCTATCAGTTATATTAGTTGCCCAAATTTATTGAAATAGAGTTTTTTAACTTGTATACCATATATATTCTTATAATATAAGAAAGGTTAAATGTATTCATTTCATTTTCTAATAAGGCTCCTACTAGATTTCTATGATTTGTGGAATCCTAAGAAAAACACAAAAATCTTTTGATTTCTCTAGTGAATGCTAGAACTCATTTTCCTTGGAATTCTAACCTTGAGAATATTCAATAAATCATAGGCCCGCAAGAGATAGATAACACTGTATCGGTTGTGTCATATAGAACTCCTAACTCATAATCTTTATTCTAATCTCATCTTGACCTTGATGATGATCAACAAATCAAAATAGATTATTCACTCGTACCCACAATTTCATGGTGGACAAACTATAATGCACGTATGTTGAGGAAAATCAACATATACATGCTTGTATCTTGCCTTATCTAGTCAATATATTAATAGTGGCATGCATAATATACCTAGCTTGAGTTTTCTCAATAATTAAAGTGTACGCAAGTAATCTATTAATATATAAATTGTAGTGGACAACTTATATATATATATATTAAGGATTCATAACCTTTAATATATATATATATCGAGTGATATCGATTTAGGGAACAATGTATTTCTTATGAAATACCCTCATAATTCAAATGTTAGGCAAATCGAAAATCACGGTATGCATACAATACACATGTACTTGTTCCTTAAATCTATGTTGGGTTTCTTACTACTCCACTTAGTTTTATACATACATATTATATAAGTTTAATTCATTTATAACTATGTATAAGTTAATTAATTATATAATATTTTTATGTATATTATTAAGTAAATAATATTTAATTAATTTTAATTTATTAATTTAGTTAACAAATTAATTTGATTATTTTAAAAATCCAAAATTTTATTTTTTTTCATCCTAAACAATTTAAGATTGATATTAAGGTTAAAATTTATAGTTATATATACACATATATCATAATATATATTAATTAAAATTTATTTAATTTATATTTAATAAATATTTTATTTAATTAAAACAATTTTAATTAAATAATTTAATAAATTTGAAAATATTTATTCATAATCAACCATTTAAGATATATACGTCTTTATATTCGATTATAACATTTACAAATATATACACATACCTAGGTAGTTAATATTAGTATCGGGTACGTATTAATCAAGTACCAATATAGGATATTTAAAATATCATGATAATATCGGATTATATCGGTAAAATATTGAACATGTGTAGAACATGCTATAAATGTTATTGCTCTATGTTATAATGTTATATTAATGTCAAATATTCAAATATTTGGATAAATAATTCCATATTACTATTAAAGATTGATTGCATATAGTTTATAAAGTATAATTTGTTTACTAAGATATTCTATTTAATACAAATCATAATATAGACTCGTAAAAACCGAGAAATTCGTATAATGTACATCTTTAATTTTTTTCGTTTTTGTACTATATTCATTGTTTCTTTAGTCATATAATCATCTATAATACTTACCCAAATTTTCCATCTTTATAGTTTCGTCGTTTTCATTTGCACTTAATTTATCGAACAAGCAATATTGACTTGATACCAATTACTACTTTAGCTTGTTCCTTATTAATATGTCAAATACATAACTTTACTGCTCTTCAACTTTTAGTTCTAGGTGCATGATAATAACTAATAAAATAAATTTTCATGACCTAACCTACCAAATAGAAAAGCTGAACAAAAAATTATTAAAAAGTGAAGTAGCACTTTCATGATGTTGTCTTTACTGGTAAAGTCTTCAAGGAAAATCAAACATATAAAATAATGGAATAAGTAGAGTTTTATTTATTGAAAGACTAATGAAGAAGCCAAAAACTATATGTTTAAAACTAAAATATTGGTGCATTAGGATTTCTAATATGGTCTACAAATTGTCACTCGGTATATACAAAAAATAAATATTATGAATGTGAAGATAATAATTTGTAAAGATACTTTGTCCAACACATATAATAATGAATGATATTTTAAAATAAGGGGCATTTTACCAAAAGGATAAACTTTGCAGTCCAATTAGTTTCTAGGACACACATTCAAAGAAATTATTTTCAAGGCCAAAATCAGCAGAATAATTACTTTTAAGGACAAAGTCAGCAGTCCAATTACTTCCAAGGACATAATTTCATAGGTTTTTAGGCCCTAGAAACTAATTATTTTACGTTTTGTCCTTGAAAGTAATTATTTCAATTGTATGTACTAGAAACTAATTCCACCTGCTAAAGATGCCCTTGTGGCTAATTTCCACTTAAAATAATATCGTGTATTTTACACTAAATACCAGAGCAATATATTGACAAATATCGGGTGATATATCATTAACTATATTTTAAGCAATATTTTGAAAAAATATCAGCTTAGAACCTAAATGAGATATATCGACGATGCATCAGCGATATTATCCAATATTAACAACGTAGATACACAAACATATGTCAATATGCATGTTTAATTTTATGTAATTAACTTTTAGTTAATTATTTAATTAATTAATCCAATTAATTAAGTTATTAAATAATTTTGATAATATTAATTTGTTTTCAAAAACTATTTGTGAGAAATATTTTATCTGTAACGACCCTGAATTTTGAACAATTTAAATTGAAAATATTTAATTAATTTTAAATATTTGAACGATGATTTGACTTGAATTTCAAATTTTCAGAATGAATTGGTGATTTAATTTTGAATTTAATCTATTGAAAGTTGAATAAAATTTGAATCTTCAATATTAAGCCGGTTAAAAATAATTTAAAGGCTTGGGAAATTCATATTGATAATACTGAAGATAATAGAAGCTTCAAAATTGAATTTGAAAGCGATTTGTTCAGTTTTGAAATTATATCGTTTAAATTGGATTTAAAAAAATAGCCTTCCGAGACACAGTCTCGGAATTTGACGAAACGAGTTTCATTGGGTCCGTAATATTGAATTATTACTGGATTTCAATTTTCGTATTTATCAAAATTGTTTTGTGAACGTACGACGTATAAACGCGTATAAAATTAAATCGAATTCAAAATTGAATTTCTGTAACAACTGGGGTTTTGCCCAAAATTTTGATCATCGATAAACGATCTATGTTGACAGATAATTTGCTGTTTATTGTTGGAAATTTTATAACGATAAAATCTTCGTCAATTGGCAATGTAAAATGGTTGTTAAATTTTATTTAAACTGTAAATCGATTGGAATTCTCTTATTAAATTCTATTAATACAAAATGAATAAACACACGTAGTAAAATTTTAACAACAAATCTATACAAAACAAATTAAAGAAAATAATTACCAAAAACAAAATTAGATTTTAAAGGAAAAAAAGATATAAAATTAACATTACCCCCTTACCTTACCCATACCCATCCCATATCTTACACCAGCCCATACCCCCCACGTTTCCTTTATCTTCTGTAAAACCCACGCCCCCCTCTCTTCACAAATCAGAACGAGAAAAAAAAAAAGAAGAAAAGAAGCGACGAAAAATAATGGCGAGCAAATTCTAGGGCTTCGGCGATCTCCTTCGATCTGAAAATTTGGGCTTTCGTTCGTTCGTCTCCATCTTCCTCTTCACTCGCGGCTGGTCCTACGTGTTTCGATCTAAGGTGAGTAACCCTAGTTACTCACATCTAATTCACTCGTAATTTAAATACTTCTGCAATTCGATTTTCTTTTTAGTGATTGGTGATTTTCGTTTTCGCTTACTTGAAATTACGATGTTGATATCGTTCTTTTTTTTACTTCGGCTTTTAACTGCGGCTTCAGCCTTTGTTTGCTTTGCGAAAGAAAATTTGGCTTCTTTTGTTTCGAATCTCTGGGAAATGATTATATGTGGCCTTCGACTTTGCAGTGGTTTCGGTTCTTGATTTATAAACTGACACTCATGATTTTGATTTCACTTGCTTAAACACTTGTTACAGATATAAGTTCTCTGATCCTTTTATGGCTTAACGGTTTAAACAAAAAGGTGTTTATGAAAATCAAGATATAAGTTCCAATAAATACTTTTGTTGACTTGATCACAACTGATAATTAGCTTGTGATGATGACCATTTCGGCTGTGACTTGTTCTTTGATGCTTTCAATTGGCATTTACTTGTTTAACTTGAAACTTCTACATGTTGCTGTAACATTCACTGTGTTGTTCATTTTGAATTAATTTTGTGAAGTTATGTTAGATGGAAATTCATTCGACTTTGTATTTGCCTTAAGAAATTGCCTTCGGTCAGTAAAATCATGGCTTCAGCTTGATGTTTGGACTAACCTGAACTTTGATATTATAGTCTGCATTGCACTACTTTAAAATAATTTGCATTTTGCTCTTGAAGTTATGGACGTGGTTTTGGTTATGTTGTAGTTACATTTACTACAGGTAGTCTGCATTCATTCGAGTTGCACTGTTTGAATTCCTTTTGATTTTTACTGTTGCTTCACTTTGTTGTATTCCAGTTTGCATTCACATGCATTCACTTGTAGTATTGGTTAATTGCATGAAGTCTGGCATTTACTTGGGGTCTTAGTAGCTTGTTTCACTGCATCTTGGTATACATCTGTGCACTGTTTCCATGCTATGTATTCTTGAATGGATACAAAATTTGGTCATTTTGTATATTCCTGTAGTCTTCGACATTGATTGACTTGATTATCTGGGAATTTTAACTTTGTTTTTGATTAACTGAAGAACTTGATTTTTGTCATCACTGTCATCACTTGAGTTGGTCTGGTAGTTGATGTACTTGAGTTGGTCTGGTCTGGTCGCATTCATTTAAGTTCCACTGCTTCATGTTGTATTCATCCCATGTTCTTATTTACACTATTTACATTGGCCCAGTTCTTTTAGCGTGAAATTATAGTTGCATTTTGGCCTTTATACATATGTCTGCAGTCTCGTATGTATATACATAATCGATATGTATATATGTATGTTCGAATTGCATCTTCTTTTCTCTTGGAATGATTGACTGTAATTTGAGATTGGATTACGACTTGGTGGAGTTGTTGTCATTACTATTGGCACTGACTTCATTTTGTCTGCACTTTGATGGTCGGGTTGCATACTCCCCGGTACCCTTATGTGCTTTGTTTTCTTGGAGAATCTTCCTGTTGTTTCATTTTGAACTGATTGAGTTCATTGCTATGTTGTTTTCACCTGATTTTGGAACTGGCTTTGAGTTTGGTTATCTTGTCGATTCTGGCATTAATAATTTTATAAAACTTAAACAGTACCACTAGTATATAACCTGATCTAAGTCCATATTTTAAATATATATACTGGAGACATTTGAGTCTTGTTCATACCATCTGGCACTATGCTTCGCATATACGAGCAGTTTCACTTTAAAACTATAACTGTCTCGACCCTTCAAACTAGTTGATGTTGATTTTTGTGATCTCAGATTCATTGCATTTTGCTTTGAACTGCATCTTCCTGTTGGCATATTCTCTTGATATTTTGGAAATTGAGCCCTGATATCCACGTGGTGGCTGCATTTTTCTTGTTGCAGTCCTACCCTTGTTGCTATGTGATGACTTTATATTCGGCGGTGGCGAGGCGGTGCACGCGTGCGTGCACTGCAGCCACCCAAACTCGACAGTTTTGAATTGATATTTCTTTGCGTCGTGATGCATTGATTTTTATGCCATATTGGCGAGGCCGTACACGCGTGCGTGTACGGCAGCCAATCGAACTTCGATGGTTTTTAAAGTGACAATTTCAATTGTTTTAAATTGATTAGTCGATTGATAAATTGTTTATTTATCTCTGTTGATGATTTAAATCTGCTGATTTATTGCTTAACACTGTTAAGTGTTAAAATTTCGTTATCCGATTTCTTTGTTAAAAGAGTCGGATAGACGAGAATTATTTTGACTGTCGTCTATTTAAATTATTACTGCCTCTATGCACTAATAAACTGGTTTGAATTAGACTGACCTGTGTATTATTTTCTTTTGAATATAATACTCGGGTCAGACCGAGTATTTTTACAGCTTGAAGATTTTCGAGCAGCGAAGTTAGAGAGAGAGTAAAGAATCATTTTTAGTTCAGAAGAAAATTGTATTTTAAGATATTCCGCTGTATCTGTATAAAATTGTATAAACTCTGATGTATATAAAAAGATTTATAGTAATGAAATAAATCCTCATTGTTTTAATTGATTGTTATTATCTGTGTTTCTGTGGCTGATTCTGTTTAAACCTTATAAACTAAATAACAATTCGTCTTTTTGAACGTTTCGAGTTGGTTTAATTACCGACTGGAGGCGGTCAAAAGGGGGAATGTTACAGCGTGGTATCAGAGCTTTGGTTTACACAAAGCTTAGTTTATGATGTTTAATATGAATAGTTACTAGAAACACTTTTAAAAGAAGATGTTTTCAAATCCAAAGAAGCATAAAATTGTTTTTTAAAATAAAGATTTTTAACTTAAGAAAAGTTAAATTAAATTGAATTAGCAGTAATAAATATATGATTTGAAATTTAACTAAAGGAAAGTTAAATAAATTGAATTTGATTTGATAAATTATTGAGATGGAAAGTTAAACTTAAAAGAGAAGTGATTATACAATATGAATTGGGAAGTTAAATTATAAGTTGTTTAACTTATAAAATGAGAAAATTTAAGTAAAACCAGTTGGTAAAATGGTTAAACAGTTTTGTTAAGTAAAACAAAATCTGAATTTTTGAAATGTGATATGAATTTGACTTTAGTAAAAGTTAAATATAAAAATAGAATTTCAAATAAATGTGAGACAAACTTAAGTTATATGGTGAAAATAAATGCAAGTGGAGATAAAATGAAACATGGCTTAAGTAATAGTGAATCAAATTGAATTTGATATAAAAATGAATGGATAAAGTGATGTAATGAATATGAATTTGAGTTATAAAAAGGAAATTCAACTTTAAATTGTAAAAGTGAATTTGTGAATATGGTGAGTATAAGAATTCAATCTGAATTAGAATATAAACCAATTGAAATTAAGTGTGTTAAACCAAATTGAATGTAAGAAAGTAAATAAATTTGGTTAAGTTGAATGTGCATTGGTTGTTAGTTGATCGTATAGAAATTCATTAAGTGTTAATGAAATTGTATTAATGGAAATTGGAAGCTATGTGAATTGAATTCAAATTGAAAGATAAGTAAATCTAAATAGAATCAGTTTTGATTTGAATTGAAGTAAACTGACTTGAATATAAATTAGTGAATGTGAACTAATTGAATATGAATGAATGTTAGTAAAATCCAATGTGAATGAATCAAATGCGATTAGATTGAGAATCAAATCGATGAATGATTTACTAAAGAACTAGTTGATTATCTTGGAAATGGAAAAGTGATAAATTTATATAATAGTTTAAATTGGAATTTTTGAATTATTATAACCGGTTTATATTGAAGATTTGAAAAGATTGATATTATATTGGAATTTTAAAATGATTTGTATAAGTGTTAAAAGTGAAATATTTAATGGATTTCATAAGTGGATGAAAAGTTTCAGAATTAAAAGTTTTATAATGTGAAGTTATAAAATGAATCGAAGTTGCGAAATAAAAGAATTTATAAGTAATTCACTTATAAATTAAAATTTTGATATAAAACTGAGCTATAAAGGAATGATTAATGAAGTAAATTTCTATAAATTGAAGTCTTTATAAATAGAAATGGAATTTATAAATGTTGTTTATAAATTCGAAACTGACTTATTTTGATAAGTAAAAATCTTTATAGTTTGTTAAATGAAGTATATTCACAATTTTGGACCGTGAATATATTATTGAATAAAAAGGACATGTTTGGAAAATCGATATTTTAAAACGAAATTAATTGTTTAAAAAAAAGAAGAAGATGTTTTCAAAGGCATTGAATATCGAAACCATAGATTTCAACATTCATTGTTGAAATAGACGTTTTCGAGATATAAGGAAATGGTGGACTATAACACTGTTGTTATAGTAAATGATTTCCGAAAGGAAATGTTTTGTATAGTATTGGGATTTATACATCTATCTAAATTTCGAATCCTTATACTAGTAATTTTGAGTTGTCGTAACGATGTTTTAAGTAACATTCGTTTTAACTCAAATGAATATGTGAAAGAGAATGATTTCCTTAAAGATGAAA
Source organism: Allium fistulosum (assembly GCA_030737815.1). Classification (NCBI taxonomy): domain Eukaryota; kingdom Viridiplantae; phylum Streptophyta; class Magnoliopsida; order Asparagales; family Amaryllidaceae; genus Allium; species Allium fistulosum. The sequence continues at coordinate 633,328,188 of CM060907.1, read as the reverse complement.
TATATACTTGATTTTGATTTAAGTATATCGAATATTTTCAAATGTTGAAAATAAATGGATTTGTGAATTACTTATTTTTAAATAAGTATGGAAATGTTTTTCCAAATATGAAATGTTGTGAATATATTCCGTAAGGGATAAATGATTTGAAATTCATTTTTGAAGTCGAAGTTGAAAAGTTAAATGAGAATTTGAACAATTTGTTCAATTTGAAATTTTTCAAAAAGATTGAATCGTTGAGTTAAAATTGAGTTTAACTTCGACATCAAAGACAATATAAGTTGAGCTTTGAATTTCAGATGATGATTTGGATTGTATGTCTAACATTGTGAATTGATGACATAGCAATTGATCTCTATTAAATATATATCTGTTGGTGGCGGAGAATTTATTCTCTTAGCTTAACACCCTTCTCTGAGACGTACGAGCTCAGAGGTTATATATCGATAGACATCAATTCTGTGTTGAGAATTGACGATGTGACGTGTAATTCAAATCGAATGTGAAAGTCGATAATGAATGGAATTATGAATATGAATTAGGTTTGAGATAACCTTAAATTTCCAAATCGACTTAGAGGAAAATTTTGAAATCCTCTATTTTGTTATGAATATGAGATATGTAAGTTTTTAGAACTTATATATATGAATGCGGTAAATTTGAAACCGTTAGTTTAGAAAGACATTGTTATGGAAATCTTATGTATGTTTACATAGATGTGATATGTACGAAATGTGAAATGAAAGTACTACATATATGATATTATGTTTTCTAAACTGAGGATGTGGAAAAGTACCTTCCATTTATTATTAGAGAAGGTATTGGAACTCGTGAAGAGTATCCATTTGAAATTCGTAGCTACGTAGAATTTTAGTCAGAGTGACTATTTGAATCGGAAATCCTTCGCGATAGTTCATCGCGATGAGATTAGATTTGATTGATGATTAGCGTAATTTGAGGGGCGAGATGCCCACAGTTACAAGCGATTCCACTGGGATAGTGGCGTAACCGCCGGGTAAACTGCAATCTAATGCCAGGCGAAATTTGAGGGGCGTGATGCCTACAGACACGAGCGATTCTACTGGGATAGTAGCGTAACCGCCGTGTGTACTGCAATCTATGGCGACAACCATGGCGAAATTTAAGAGATGAGAAATCTACAGCCACAAGCGACTCTACTGGGATAGTAGCGTAACCGCCGGGTGGAACTGTAATCCATGGGGGAACGTGCTTTCCATATCCATTTTTAAAAGAATTTTTAAAAGTATTTTCATTGGGAATTGAAGCAAGTATGTTTAGTACTTGGAGATTTTTAGACCTGCGCCTGGCCAGCGTATGCCTAATGTCTGTGAGAACGAAGATGGACTTGTTAAATTTCGAGTTAGCAAGTATTTTCAAACTGTAAATAGCAAATCAATGATTTGAAAGTAGAATTACAAAATTCCTACCTAATGAACTAAGGAAGAAGATTTTGAAATGTTTTGAAAGTCCACAGCTTTGGAAGATATATATTATGAAAATCTCTAATGTGGAGAATTTTAAGTTTGAATCTGAGTTGTAAATTAAAAATGTTAGTAAAAGACTTTTGGGTTTTGATTTTTGAAAATCAATGAACAAAAGAGAAGATAAACAAAACTAGTGAGATTAAACAAATGGAATGAATCCTATATTCATTTATTTGTAATAAGTTTTAAGCTTAGAAAAAAAAATTGACTAGAGTATAAATATCGATGAAATTTTAACAACCTTTCCTTTTCGTGGACGAAAAGTTTTTAAGGAGGGGAGTTTGTAACGACCCTGAATTTTGAACAATTTAAATTGAAAATATTTAATTAATTTTAAATATTTGAACGATGATTTGACTTGAATTTCAAATTTTCAGAATGAATTGGTGATTTAATTTTGAATTTAATCTATTGAAAGTTGAATAAAATTTGAATCTTCAATATTAAGCCGGTTAAAAATAATTTAAAGGCTTGGGAAATTCATATTGATAATACTGAAGATAATAGAAGCTTCAAAATTGAATTTGAAAGCGATTTGTTCAGTTTTGAAATTATATTGTTTAAATTGGATTTAAAAAAATAGCCTTCCGAGACACAGTCTCGGAATTTGACGAAACGAGTTTCATTGGGTCCGTAATATTGAATTATTACTGGATTTCAATTTTCGTATTTATCAAAATTATTTTGTGAACGTACGACGTATAAACGCGTATAAAATTAAATCGAATTCAAAATTGAATTTCTGTAACAACTGGGGTTTTGCCCAAAATTTTGATCATCGATAAACGATCTATGTTGACAGATAATTTGCTGTTTATTGTTGGAAATTTTATAACGATAAAATCTTCGTCAATTGGCAATGTAAAATGGTTGTTAAATTTTATTTAAACTGTAAATCGATTGGAATTCTCTTATTAAATTCTATTAATACAAAATGAATAAACACACGTAGTAAAATTTTAACAACAAATCTATACAAAACAAATTAAAGAAAATAATTACCAAAAACAAAATTAGATTTTAAAGGAAAAAAAGATATAAAATTAACATTACCCCCTTACCTTACCCATACCCATCCCATATCTTACACCAGCCCATACCCCCCACGTTTCCTTTATCTTCTGTAAAACCCATGCCCCCCTCTCTTCACAAATCAGAACGAGAAAAAAAGAAGAAGAAAAGAAGCGACGAAAAATAATGGCGAGCAAATTCTAGGGCTTCGGCGATCTCCTTCGATCTGAAAATTTGGGCTTTCGTTCGTTCGTCTCCATCTTCCTCTTCACTCGCGGCTGGTCCTACGTGTTTCGATCTAAGGTGAGTAACCCTAGTTACTCACATCTAATTCACTCGTAATTTAAATACTTCTGCAATTCGATTTTCTTTTTAGTGATTGGTGATTTTCGTTTTCGCTTACTTGAAATTACGATGTTGATATCGTTCTTTTTTTTACTTCGGCTTTTAACTGCGGCTTCAGCCTTTGTTTGCTTTGCGAAAGAAAATTTGGCTTCTTTTGTTTCGAATCTCTGGGAAATGATTATATGTGGCCTTCGACTTTGCAGTGGTTTCGGTTCTTGATTTATAAACTGACACTCATGATTTTGATTTCAAAAAAAATTAAGGAAAGAATATATATTACCTTGCTTAAACACTTGTTACAGATATAAGTTCTCTGATCCTTTTATGGCTTAACGGTTTAAACAAAAAGGTGTTTATGAAAATCAAGATATAAGTTCCAATAAATACTTTTGTTGACTTGATCACAACTGATAATTAGCTTGTGATGATGACCATTTCGGCTGTGACTTGTTCTTTGATGCTTTCAATTGGCATTTACTTGTTTAACTTGAAACTTCTACATGTTGCTGTAACATTCACTGTGTTGTTCATTTTGAATTAATTTTGTGAAGTTATGTTAGATGGAAATTCATTCGACTTTGTATTTGCCTTAAGAAATTGCCTTTGGTCAGTAAAATCATGGCTTCAGCTTGATGTTTGGACTAACCTGAACTTTGATATTATAGTCTGCATTGCACTACTTTAAAATAATTTGCATTTTGCTCTTGAAGTTATGGACGTGGTTTTGGTTATGTTGTAGTTACATTTACTACAGGTAGTCTGCATTCATTCGAGTTGCACTGTTTGAATTCCTTTTGATTTTTACTGTTGCTTCACTTTGTTGTATTCCAGTTTGCATTCACATGCATTCACTTGTAGTATTGGTTAATTGCATGAAGTCTGGCATTTACTTGGGGTCTTAGTAGCTTGTTTCACTGCATCTTGGTATACATCTGTGCACTGTTTCCATGCTATGTATTCTTGAATGGATACAAAATTTGGTCATTTTGTATATTCCTGTAGTCTTCGACATTGATTGACTTGATTATCTGGGAATTTTAACTTTGTTTTTGATTAACTGAAGAACTTGATTTTTGTCATCACTGTCATCACTTGAGTTGGTCTGGTAGTTGATGTACTTGAGTTGGTCTGGTCTGGTCGCATTCATTTAAGTTCCACTGCTTCATGTTGTATTCATCCCATGTTCTTATTTACACTATTTACATTGGCCCAGTTCTTTTAGCGTGAAATTATAGTTGCATTTTGGCCTTTATACATATGTCTGCAGTCTCGTATGTATATACATAATCGATATGTATATATGTATGTTCGAATTGCATCTTCTTTTCTCTTGGAATGATTGACTGTAATTTGAGATTGGATTACGACTTGGTGGAGTTGTTGTCATTACTATTGGCACTGACTTCATTTTGTCTGCACTTTGATGGTCGGGTTGCATACTCCCCGGTACCCTTATGTGCTTTGTTTTCTTGGAGAATCTTCCTGTTGTTTCATTTTGAACTGATTGAGTTCATTGCTATGTTGTTTTCACTTGATTTTGGAACTGGCTTTGAGTTTGGTTATCTTGTCGATTCTGGCATTAATAATTTTATAAAACTTAAACAGTACCACTAGTATATAACCTGATCTAAGTCCATATTTTAAATATATATACTAGAGACATTTGAGTCTTGTTCATACCATCTGGCACTATGCTTCGAATATACGAGCAGTTTCACTTTAAAACTATAACTGTCTCGACCCTTCAAACTAGTTGATGTTGATTTTTGTGATCTCAGATTCATTGCATTTTGCTTTGAACTGCATCTTCCTGTTGGCATATTCTCTTGATATTTTGGAAATTGAGCCCTGATATCCACGTGGTGGCTGCATTTTTCTTGTTGCAGTCCTACCCTTGTTGCTATGTGATGACTTTATATTCGGCGGTGGCGAGGCGGTGCACGCGTGCGTGCACTGCAGCCACCCAAACTCGACAGTTTTGAATTGATATTTCTTTGCGTCGTGATGCATTGATTTTTATGCCATATTGGCGAGGCCGTACACGCGTGCGTGTACGGCAGCCAATCGAACTTCGATGGTTTTTAAAGTGACAATTTCAATTGTTTTAAATTGATTAGTCGATTGATAAATTGTTTATTTATCTCTGTTGATGATTTAAATCTGCTGATTTATTGCTTAACACTGTTAAGTGTTAAAATTTCGTTATCCGATTTCTTTGTTAAAAGAGTCGGATAGACGAGAATTATTTTGACTGTCGTCTATTTAAATTATTACTGCCTCTATGCACTAATAAACTGGTTTGAATTAGACTGACCTGTGTATTATTTTCTTTTGAATATAATACTCGGGTCAGACCGAGTATTTTTACAGCTTGAAGATTTTCGAGCAGCGAAGTTAGAGAGAGAGTAAAGAATCATTTTTAGTTCAGAAGAAAATTGTATTTTAAGATATTCCGCTGTATCTGTATAAAATTGTATAAACTCTGATGTATATAAAAAGATTTATAGTAATGAAATAAATCCTCATTGTTTTAATTGATTGTTATTATCTGTGTTTCTGTGGCTGATTCTGTTTAAACCTTATAAACTAAATAACAATTCGTCTTTTTGAACGTTTCGAGTTGGTTTAATTACCGACTGGAGGCGGTCAAAAGGGGGAATGTTACATTATCCCTTTTATAAAATTTATTTTACATTTCAAATCTAGCTCCTAAATTCAAAACATAATTTTAAATTTTCAAACTGAACTTAGTAATTTAGCCAATGTCCAAATCAATTTAAGAATTTACAATTGGGCGAACCTTTTGGAATTACTCCATCATTGAGCTAGGCTGGTAGCTAAAAAGGGGAGAATGCTTGATTATTCGACCCTCAGCTTAGACACTACTATTCTAGATACCCAAATGATGGTATGCTTTATTAATTGGCCCTAAAGTAACTAATTTAAACTGCATCGACCATTAGGGCTTTGATACCCTTGATGAAAATGGGTCGGAAGCGGGTGAAGTAGGTATATTACAAAAAAATTCCTATTTTGGATCATATTTGGTCTGCGGAGTCTAAAGGTTAGTATTAGATCCAATCTAATTAATTCAAATAAAATTGTATTTTATTCAATTTTCTAGTTTACTTAATTAATGAATTTGATTAAAAATATTTTATATGGTTTATGAGTACATCCTTATACACTTATATATGTATAATGTGCACGAGCAACATAACATGACTGTGCATAGTTAATGTGTGTATATACATATATATGCATATGGGATTTGCATCCATAATGTATACATTCGCCATTTGTACATGTTTTGATTGTCTTAGAATAATTTAATGTTTACGAAGTACATACATACACACATATATATACATATACATATACATACATACATTATACATACATTCATACATACATACATACATATATATGCACATATATACAATATATGAAAGGATTTCGAAAATAATTTAAATGTTGACTCATGCACACGTACACGCATATATATGAAAAAAATTCAAAATAAATTTTGAAATAAAAAATGTATTTAAAATATCTTTAAAATACAAGGTGAAACATTCTAAATTCAAATCCAGATTTAAAATTACTCATTTAAATAGCATGGATTAGTAAAGGAAGATATAAAATAACTTTCCTCTCGAGAATAATTTAATACATATATATATATATATATATATATTTAAAAATAATTAAATAAATTTGTATATTTATATGATATTTACAAATATAAATAAATAAATAAATCATTTCAATCAATTTTTTTTAACTTTAAGCATGAATAATTTAACAAAATAAATATACAAATTTTATCATTAAATAGTAACAATGTTTTAAAGTAATAAAGTTAAAAAGGTATATTTTAATAATTAATATAATTAAGCAATATTAAAATAATAATATTTTTTTACTACATCATGAATAATTTAATAGAATAATATATATAATGTTATCACTAAATAAAACATTGTTTTAAAGTAATAATGTTAAAAAGGTATATATTAATAATTAACATTGTTCAACAAAAATTAAATAACAATAATAATTTTTTAATTTCCAAAAATTATTTTCAATATATACATTTAACTTCTACATAAAGATTTAAATATTTATTAATGATCATTAGTTTTGAAAATGATGAACACTGATTTGAAAACATTTATAATTTAAAACAATTGTTATAAAATTATAATAAATACACACACGCATAAATACACACACACACATATACAGATATATATACATATATATATATATACATATATATATATAGCTAAATTAAAAGGTTTGCAAATTATTTGAGATCTAACTATGAATCAATAACCACAATATATGATATTGTTGGAACCTGCCTTCTTTGATTTTAATGCAACAACTATATATTTCAACCTATATACTATGATGTCAAATATTCTTGCAGGAATCTACAAAGAGAAGCTATTATCATATCATCAACAAAGATCAAGTTCTTAAATTTTATTATTTCTAAGTTAAATATTCTTGTACAATCTCTGATATGATGATAAAACACACACACACAAATATACTTTTGAAAATCATGTTTTAAAATAATAAATATCTTTAATTATTTAAAGATATAAAAAGGTATTTTCAAAATTATATAATATCTCAAGTTCAGAAGTGCTAAAAAAAGGAAGGAACAAAACAGAACATGTTTAGACGACTGTAGTTTTATTTAGCCGTCTGACATCAATGTCAGACGTCTAAAGATAAAATTACAAACGTCTGAACCCTCAGTATAAAGTACTTCTATTTCTATATGAAAAAGACGTCTGTCAATTTAATAACAGACGTCTGTCATCATAGACAGACGTCTGAATTAAACGACAGACGTCTAAAATGACTGATTTTTGTTTCTTCTATTTTTTGTATTTTTAACCTTAGTCAGACATCTGTCACTTTTCTCTCAGACATCTGAACTTGACGAACTGAAGCATCTCTTCATGAAATATCAAATTCTGAAGAGTTGTCTTCTTCATCAAGAGTTGCACTTCTTCAAATGGTTGCAACTATTAAATTAAAACTATTCAATACTATAAATAGAGATGAAAATCCACTATTTCAATAACCAATTCTTTCTATCTATACTTGCTTTGTATTATCATAATCACAAGTGATTTTCAACTCTCTACTTCCTATCTTTGCACATTCAAATCATCATATCAAGAAGATTATAGGAAGGGTGTACTACATTGACTATGTTCGTGTTATTCAAAGAACACACAAGTCAAGAAACAATTTACCAAATTATATTTGAAGTCCTATTCGGTTGCTTAGGCGGAAAAGTCCTGTTCGGTTGCTTAGGCGTTGTAATACCTGTTCCTCCGGGTTAAGTGAGGGTTATTCAAGGAATTCCAGAAGGAGTCTGGGACTGGACGTAGAACGGGAAGTTCGAACAAATATAAAAATCCCTGGTGTCATTTTTATTACTTCTATTTACTATTATTTATAATTCCGCATTTGCAAGACTAGTCTTACTATATATTATCGATCCATATACACTTACATTTGGTATCAGAGCAAGGTCATCACATAACTATAATACAGTTATCTGATATTTTATTAATATGGACAATAACACTAGCAACGGTTTTACTGAGGGACAAGCCACTACACGACCACCATTGTTTAACGGATTAAATTATAGTTATTGGTCAACTAGAATGAGAATTTTTATGCAAGCTAGTGGATTTGAAACCTGGAATATCATTCAAACTGAATATACTATTCCTACTACAGAGTATGCTGCTTGGTCTAATACACAAAAACTAGATGCTACTGCAAACGCAAAAGCAATGAACATGTTATTTTGCGCTTTAGACAAAAATGAATTCAATCGAGTCAGTATTTGTAAAACTAGATATGAAATTTGGAATACACTTAAGGTTACACACGAAGGAACGAATAAAGTAAAACAAAGCAAGATTTCTATGCTTAAAAACCAATTTCAAAATTTTAGAATGAAGCAAGGAGAAAGTATTAGTGAAATGTACTCTAGATTCCAGGATATCTATCACTCACTATTAGCTTTAGAAGTTACTTTTACTGAACCTGATATTGTATCAAAAATCCTTAACTCATTAACTGATGAATGGGAACGAAAAGTATTAGCTATCGAGGAAGCTAATGATATTTCAACCATAAAAACAGAAGAGTTAATAGGAAATCTAATGTCCTATGAAGTAAATTTACAGGCAAGACGAGCACAAGCACAGGACAAGAAAACTATTGCTTTTCAAGCAGAAAAAGAAGACTCTGAATCAGAAGACGATATGGCATTTATAGCTAAGAATTTCAAAAAGTTTTTGAAATTCAAAAAGGGTAATAAATTTGGAAATAACAAGGGTTTCAATAAGCCATCAAGCTCATCTCTTGAATGCTACGAATGTCACAAGAAGGGCCACATAAAGAAAGATTGTCCAGATCGGAAGAAAGAAAATAATCTCAAAAAGGACAAATATAAAAAGAAGCAAGCCTTCTCAGTTACATGGGATGATACAGAATCTTCTTCGTCAGACAGTGATAATGACAGTGATTCAGAACAAGCCAACGTTTGTTTTATGGCAACAAATGATGATGTAAGTGATCTAACTTTTGATGATTTAATAGAAATAAACGGTGAACTGTTAGATAAACTTAGAATCTTAAAGAGTAAATATAAAGATGCTTTAGGAAAATTAAATAGAACTGAAATAGAAACTGACATGTTAAAAGATGAAAAGAAAATATTAGAGGAAGAGTTAGTAAAATCTCAAGAATCTTATGTTAATATAACATCTCAATTCACTGATTTAAGCAGTGAAATAGAAAGACAGAAATATGAGAATGTTAAATTAGCAAAATAGAATTATGATTTAAACTCTAATATTAAAACACTTGATATAGAAGTATCACATCTTAAAACAAAACTGGAAAATATATCTAAAATCATTTCTAAATTTAAAAGTGGAAGAGAGAGTCTCTCTAAAATAATTGAGAATTCTCAAACCTGTTCAAATAAAAAGGGGTTAGGATATAAAAAACCAATACAAAAGCATTCTAAAAATAATGGTTCTTTATATACTAATTTTAAGAAAAAGGAATCTATATCTGCTCAAAAATCTTCTTCAAAAGTTATTCATCCAAAATCAATTATGATTTGGGTTCCAAAAACTAATAATAATTTGATTAGGAATAACTACATTAAATCTTTCATTATGTCTGTACATAAGAATGAAAATTTTATTTTTAAAGGGAACTCTAAACCCAACTGGGTTTGGCTTCCTAAGATTTAACCTTTAGGACCCTAACAGAGGAAGTGGGTACCAATAGAATTTCAATATTTTTTGCAGGTACCAATTAAGAAAAGAGGAAAATGGATTCTGGACAGTGGTTGCTCAAAACACATGACAGGCGACAAAAATATGTTAACTAACATTATCTACTCAGATGGAGGATCTGTCACTTTTGGAGATAATTCCAAAGGTTACATCATCGGCAAAGGCGATGTGAGCAATGACGGTACATCTAATTTACCTCTTATTACAAATGTTTTATTAGTTAAAAATTTAAAACACAACTTACTAAGTATTAGTCAATTATGTGATAAAGGTTTTAACATAGTATTTTCTGAAAATAAATGCAATATTTTTTATCATAACAAAAATCTTATTTTCGAAGGAGTTAGAGATCGTAATATTTATATTCTGAATATGAAAATAAATCATAAAACAAATATGTGCTTATTAGTCAAAGAAAATGATCCTTGGCTATGGCATAAAAGATTTTGTCATATAAATTTCAAAGCTATTAATAAATTATCCAAAAACAATTTAGTAAAAGGTTTACCTAAAATGAATTTTAAGGTAAATAGCATTTGTGATGCTTGTCAACTAGGAAAGCTAACTAAACTTCTTTTAAATCTAAGAAGATCATCTCAACTTTACAACCTCTTGAGTTGTTACATCTAGACTTATTTGGACCAACTCAGACTCAATTTATTAATCACAATAGATATGTTTTTGTAATAGTTGATGACTTCTCTAGATATACATGGACCTTATTTATGAAAAACAAAAGTGATACATTTGAAAATTTCAAAATCTTTGCTAAACGTATTCAAAATATTAAAAATCTAAAAATTAAAATCATTAGAAGTGATCATGGAGGTGAATTTGAAAATGAAATGTTTGAGAAATTTTGTAATAAGAAAGGAATATTTCATAACTTTTTTCCAAGAACGCCTCAACAAAATTGAGTTGTTGAACGTAAAAATAGAACACTTCAAGAATGTGCTAGGACTTTATTGAATGGAACCACTCTTCCAAAACAATTTTGGGTAGAAGCCGTCGCTACTGCTTGTTATGTCCTAAATCGTGTCTTTATTCGACCTTTAACTAAACACACTCCGTATGAACTTCTCAACGGTAGAAAACCTAATATATCTTACTTTAAAGTTTTTGGTTTGAAATGTTTTGCCTTGAATACGAAAGATCAACTAGGAAAATTTGATCCAAAATCGAATGAATGTATATTCATTGGATATTCAGAACGTAGCAAAGCATATAGAATCTATAATAAAAGAACTAAAACTATTGAAGAAACACTTCATGTATCATTTGATGAAAATTTCAAAATTAAAACAAATGATGATGAAGACATTATAATAAATTCAAATTCCAATTTTGACAACAATACACCTGACAATACTCCTTCTATAAATCAAATTGCAACTGAATTAAAATCCCCACCAAGAATTTTAAAAGATCATCCAATTCAAAATATAATAGGAGAAATTGATGAAAGAGTTAAAACAAGGAATCAACTAAATCAAATGGGTCATATAGCTTTTCTTTCTAATATAGAACCTAAAAATATTAAGGAAGCCTCCATTGATGATTATTGGATTATTGCGATGCAAGAAGAACTAAACCAATTCGAAAGAAATAATGTTTGGGATTTAGTTCCACGACCGAATGATCAATCAGTTATTGGGACTAAATGGGTTTTTAAAAATAAAGCTGATGAAAATGGTAATATCACTAGAAATAAAGCTAGATTAGTTGCACAAGGATATAATCAGGAAGAAGGAATTGACTATGAAGAAACGTTTGCTCCTATCGCAAGATTAGAAGCAATACGAATCTATTAGCCTATGCTTGCTTTCATGATTTCAAATTATATCAAATGGATGTTAAAAGTGCATTTTTAAATGGGTTTATTAAAGAAAATGTTTATGTTGAACAACCTCCCTTGTTTATACACGAACAATTTCCAGACCATGTTTATAAACTTAAAAAGGCTTTATACGGTTTAAAACAAGCACTTCGTGCTTGGTATGATCGCTTAAAAAGTTATTTAATCGACTCTGGTTTTGAAATTGGAAAGGTTGATCAAACTCTTTTTATTAAGAAAAAGAAACATGATATTTTAATTGTTCAAATTTATGTAGATGATATTATTTTTGGATCAACTAATGATAAATTATGTCAAGAATTTTCTAAAATAATGACAAATGAATTTGAGATGTCTCACATGGGAGAATTAACATATTTTCTTGGACTTCAAATTAAACAAGTTAATAATGGAATTTTTATAAATCAAGAAAAATATTGTAATAATTTAATCAAACGCTTTGGTATGGAAAATACTTCTGCCAAACCAACTCCTATGAGTACAACTATACATCTTGAAAAAGATGAAAATGGCAAGAGTGTAGACCAAAAATTATATCGAAGTATGATTGGATCATTATTATATTTAACCGCAAGTAGACCCGATATAATGATGAGCGTTTGTTTGTGTGCACGATTTCAAGCCGATCCTAAAGAATCACACATTAGAGCAGTGAAACGTATTTTACGTTATCTCAACAAAACCAAAGATTTTGGACTATTTTATCCTAAAGAATGTCCTTTTGAATTAGTGTCATATAGTGATGCTGATTTTGGAGGAAGTCGGACGGATAGAAAAAGTACAAGTGGGACTTGTCACTTCATTGGACGGTCCCTAGTATCTTGGTTTAGCAAGAAACAAAATTGCATATCACTTTCTACTTGTGAAGCAGAATATATATCTGCAGCTTTGGCATGTGCTCAAGTAATTTATATGCAACATACTCTTCAAGATTTTGGTTTTAAATTATCTAAATCTACAATCTTCTGTGATAATTCAAGTGCTATTAATTTATCTAAAAATCCAGTAAATCATTCACGGACAAAACATATTGATATTCGTCATCATTTTCTTCGTGATAATATTGAAAAAGATATAATCAATCTAGAATTCGTATCTTCGGAAAATCAATTAGCAGATATTTTTACCAAACCATTAAATGAAAACAATTTTGTAAAATTGAGACGAGAACTTGGAATCATCTCATTCAAAAATTTATGAAGTTTACTTCAACTCATTTCTGTTTTTATTTAAAGGTTAATATAAACTTGTTTTTTGTCCTCACATTTTTTCTTCTGGTTAAAATTAAATTATTCTACCTTTAATCTTAACTATTCATTATTTAGCCTTCAGTTTTATATATAAATTCTTTCATTCAGAAGAAAACTTTCATTAAGCTTATTTCAAATAAAAAGGTGAAAGAAGAAAATCAATTATGTTTTTTAATTTTGCATTATTCATATATACCATGGTCGGTTCATCTTCAGATGAGCCTTCCTATTCATCTGGATATTCTTCAGTTGACTTTGAAACACCTAGTTCTGGGTCTTCCGAACTTCCAACTCCAACTCCAGCCTATATTCCGATATGTCCACCACAAAGTCATCATACGGGATATACGCCAGAAAATAAACGCACGCGAAGAAATTTATTTCCATCTCCAACTACTAAAGAAAAGCTAGATGACTTACATCACTATCAGAGGGAAACACTTAATCTTCAGCATGAAATGTATTTTGAGCAAAAGAGTTATGGTAGAAGACTCAGTTTTCTTGAACGTTGTGCTGCAAAAATATGTGGTTCATCTCCGATCAACACAAATGCACATATTCATTCACCTCAACGTCCTCATGTTTCTCCAAATTCGTGGGATTGTCAGCCTCAATGGTCTCCCATTAAACCATTTGATGAACACAATCAACTCGAATCATCCAAAGGGAAGTCTCCGAAGTCTCCAAAAACTCCGAAGACTGCTAAGTAAATAATATATATATGATATGATTGTACGTTCATTTGGTTACTCATTTTTGATTTGTATTATTTTCAAAATAAATAAATATATGAATATTTTCTTTTACCATTAAAACAGAGCAAAAACACTAAACATCAGACATACAGACGTCTAGACATTTACACAGACGTCTGTATAACACCTATTTTATATTTATTTCAGACACACAGACGTCTGGAGCATTTATCACAGACATCTAATTTCAATATAAAAAGTTTCAAATTCTCTGTTATCAAATTAGCCGTCTGTGTAAAAATAACAGACGTCTGTCCTCAAAAATAGACATCTAACATAAAATATTCAGACGTCTGATCTCAGTTCAAAATGTTTTTTACTCTCTGTTTCAAATTTAGCCATCTGAGCCGTCTGTCACTAATTTTTAGACGTCTATCCTTCATTTTAGCCATCTATTATAAACATTTACACGTCTAAACTCCTCTTAATTATTCATTGATTCTCTTATCTACAGGACTTCAGACGTCTGTATATTTTTTTTGACGTCTGAAACTTTGTTAAACAGAAAACCATATAATTCAAACCAACGGCTTCCCTTCTTCAACACGACTATTCTTCAACACGACTATTCTCTCAAAATCGAAATTCAAAACCCTAGCCTTCTTCAAAACCAATGGCGCCCAAATCAAAAACCAAGAAACAAAAAGGGGATTCTTCTCAACAAGCTCCTCATATTTTCCCTACAGAAGATCAAATTGCCGCTTGGCTCTACCATGAACCCCGAAGTATGGCTCGTTACAAATATCTATCTTCTTTGCCTTCATTTCACGGTATTTTCCATGACCTTGATCATTTTCCTGCTTACAAAATTAAGTTCTTTACTGATAGATCTCAGATCACCAGTCTTATTGATTTCAAAGACAATCAAGTGAACATATGTAGACTTAGTGTCCTATTATTTCTTGCAAATGTCAACAATCCCAAAATTAGGCTTCATAGAGATAAAGGAACGCTTTGGACAAGCATATTTGGAAATATTCTACAAATAACTCCGGCTGACATTGGACGAATTTTAAAATGTAGCACGGATGGGGTCGATTTAGAATATTTTAAGTTAGAAGGTGAGGATCTTAAACACATAGAATATCATCTTTTTGAACCAGGACAGTCCACAGATAGATCAAATCATCTTCGTCCCCGACCTCGATTGTTGCTTAGAATGCTAATAAAAACAATATTTCCCCGGCAAGGAAGCCACGAGATCATTTATGATGATGAAGATAAGGCGATTCAAGCTATATTATCAAATTTACAAATCAATTGGGCACAATATTTTTACGATGCATTTCGTACTTATCACGACTCGAAGAAGCGATCAATTGTCTATGCCCCTTACATTACTAGTATACTAACTGACTTGTCTATTCAAAGTCCGGCAATTGAGTTTGAAAAGATTAAGGTATCCAATATTCGCTTTTTTAGTTTGATGGGATTACCGGAATCTCCTCCGACGTATCCAACGTATCTTAATTATAAAGCGGAACAACTAGCTTTACAAAAAGAAAAAGGAAAAAATAAACTAGGCAGTTTCGGACACGATGGAGATGAAGGAGATACTGAAAAAGAAGGGGATGATAGAGATGAAGGGGAAGATGAAGAAGGAGAAGACGAAGCTTTCGAGCAAACTTTTATCCAAAGTTCAATCCCGGAAAATTATGACATTGAACAAATTTCTGGAACTTCACGCACATATACAAAAAATGAAAAGCTCAAGTCTGACATCATCATCTCTAAAAATCAAAAGAAAATCTCTCAACAAATTGCACAAGGCTTTTCTTCCATCAATTCTAGATTCGATCATCTAGATGCCAAAGTCGAAGAGAATGCACGAGAGATGAAGAATGTCAAAACAATTCTTCGTCGATTGTGGAAAAATTCTCATGGATCTTCTCCTCCTCCCTCTCCAACTTGGGGAGACTGCTGAAAGAAGATGATTTCTTTTGTTTTGTCCTTTGGTCCAAAAACTTCAGGTTCATAAAATTCTGTAATTTTTTGTGTGGCTTTTAAAACTTATGTGTTGTCGTTTGTATAATTTACTATGTCTCTCTGAAACATATGGTTCACTGTGTTTTGGTTAAACTAATGCTCTGTCCTGAAAAATTGATTTGTTTTTATCATCTTGGTACACACTTGGTTGATCAACTATGTATTGTCTACATTTCTTATCTATTTTGTGATATTCATGTTCTAACATTTTCTTTTACACTCCTGTTACATTCAGTTTTAACACATATATTTTTCTTATTCACAGTTTTGTCACCCTTTCGTACAAACTTTTAATGTGTATTACTATCTCTTTATATCTCACACCCCCTACAACTCTTTTAGTTAATGACAAAGGGGGAGAAATAATAACATTTCTGCTATATAAACTGGTCATATTGACAGGGGGAGCAAAAGGTATGGTTATACTAACCGTTGAATTATATAGTTGTCATCATCAAAAAGGGGGAGAATGTTGGAACCTGCCTTCTTTGATTTTAATGCAACAACTATATATTTCAACCTATCTTTACTACTAATAATAAAAGTTCTTTGAACATGATTCAACCGTGTCTTTTTGAAATACCAAAAATGCCCTTCCTGCTATATTTTGTTCCGGTCGTATTTCGTCCACATCTATTCGCATACGCGAGCGACTCGTCGCTCATCATCCCCAGAAATCAAACGCCTCCTCCTACTAAATCGCTCGCATCGCTCATCCTCCTCATCTCCAATCTTTAATCGCCAGTGCGATTCACCGCTATTCACCGCTATTCTCCTACTAAGTCAATCGACGCTGTTGCCCTAGATCAAATCCGCACTACACATACATCCTTCATCCTCCTCGTCTCCAATCTCTAATCGCCAGTGCGATTCAACGCTATTCACCGCTACTCGCCGCTATTCTCCTACTCTGGACCGACGCTGTTGCCCTACATCAAATCCACACTACCCATACATCCTCCATCCTCCACATCGATTGAAAACATCGTCGCCATCATCATGTTTATCCGTGGTCGAGTCCAGGCTACCCATGAATTCGTCACCGTCCAGATCGATTGAAAACAATTTCATTTTGGTATAAGAAAAAGGTGATCCTCACAGAATCCTTGCTAAAACTGTGTATGTGTTCGTCAACAAATTTCAAATTTGTTTGCCTAAAAGTTTCAATTTATATTTCGTCTATGATCACAGTTTGGTTGTAAACAATTTTATGTTAGGTGATTCTTTTTTTTTCAAATGCTTTCCCAACCTAATCAGCAAGGCATAGGGAAATGATACCGTGTATCTATGGATTTTCATCCAAAGTATCGGCTATGCAGGTTTGCTTTTCTATTTTATGTAATCAGTTGGAACGATTGCTCAAACAATATTTTATATAAACCGTTTCATTTTATTTTATTATTTGCACCTTTGCATATAACATGCTTGGTCAAATGCATCAAGAAGAAAGTCAAAATTTCATTACTTAATACTTTCTTACCTCAGTTATTATAATAGTAGAATTTGTACAAAATTCCTTACTCGCCCAAAATGAGCACAACATTACAATGGAATTTTGTTTTGGCTTTAATTTTTGAATTTTTTTCTAAACTCTATAGAGAACATTCCTACTTCGGTTTTGATTTTTGAGGTTTGCTATCTAAAGCACGAGGCAAACTCAAATTTTTTGTAATTACTATTCTAATTTGGTTAATTTTTTTTACTATACTCTAACATTTATTTAAAATCCATGACATCGGCTTGATGTATTATCAGTTAAATTGCATTTTTGGAACTGCACATTTCATTTCGTTGTTGTTAAATAGATGTAATGCAAGTTGCATAACCATTTTCAAGTCATTTAGATTTCTGCCCAAAAAGACAGTAAGCGCAAATTTTCTTATGAAACAGAAATGAATTTAACAAAATTTGTATAAATTTGACTTTGATTTATGAATATTGATGATGCTGATACAAATGTTAACGCTAAGAATAGTGATAAAGAGGAACAAATCTAAAGTAAATATATTTTAGATTATTATCACTAATTTCAAAATTACTAACAATATCAATATGCATTTTCTAAAACTGCAATATAACGAGCATTTTCCATTTGCATGTTGTTTTACTTAAATTTATGCCATAAAAAGTGTTTCTAAAAGTGTAAAGAAGTGTTCATTTTGTGTATAAGTTGTTTTATTTAAATTTATTTTTAAAAACATTATGCGGTATATAATCATCGTACAGAATCCAATAATAATATGCATTTTCTGAAAGTGCGATATAATGAGCATATTAGTCGGTAGTTGGATAATAGAATCCATTAAATATAAGTGTGTATTTTTGTTGAATTATTTTATTTATAGTTTCGTCCTTTTATTTTAGTGTGTTAGTTACAGAAAATAGAAAATATGAAGGGAAGCTTTAGTAAAATCGAGACCCATATTGGTGATACACGGTAATTTTGATTATCAAATTGGCTCTCATAACTAAATACATCCAATGTGAGGGTGGTATATGATCAACTTGACTAACTTTTCTTTGTGTTTGCAAGCAGACAGAGACAGTCCAAGGTATTTTATTTTCATCCTTTATTTCTATAATGTTGAGGTACCCTTTTACTTTATTTCTGCATTTGCATCCCTTATCGAAGTATAACATATGTTTGCTTTTGCTGATAGTTAAGTTGCATATTTCTATTGAATTTGGATTAGTGGTTGCATATGTAACCCCACATTTTGCTCTGTTTCATCCAACTATGTCTACCACTTGCTATAGATAACTACCCATATTACCAGTAGCTTCCATGTTTCTCCTCACATAAGATAAATTGTCTATTCCTCAGTTATAAAATATAAATTTAAGACAGTAGGAAACCCAAAGAAACACAACAAATTCCATGGTGTCAAACTATCGATTTACGTTACAAAATTTCGCCTCCTCTTTTTCTAAACATCACGTTTGAGATCTTACCTTCAATAGTTCAGAAAAACTAACTTAAAGTTATTAAGACATTTTTTACTTTTATTTTTGATGTCTCTACATACTCTACATTAAGAGTTTTGAATATATGAAAAGTCCATGCTAATATTCATATTTTGATTTTCCACCTAATTCCACGAAGAAGATTGTTTATCATCGTTTCATAAGGTGAGTTGTCATGAATTGCATCATTTTACTGTTGAGGTTTGACATTCAGCGCATTAAATTTGTCTCCAAGATGTATTTTTTAGCATAGTTCGAGTTTTAATTAGAATTTTTTTATAGTTTATTTGTGATAGTAGCTTACTTTTGATTATATCCAGAATTAAGTAATGCTCAGTCCATCTAATTTGGAGTATTAATGATGAAAGAAGAGAAGTTTTAATGAATGTTTATTATGCTGATTTTAAAATGTAAATTGTTTGTTTTCTTTGGTGTTAAGATTTATCCGATTTCTATACTTGGGTAGTCAAATAAAGGTATCTGAATTTTAATGTAATTGAATCATACATCCAAGCATTTGATATAGTACTATGCACCATAAAGTTCAGTATATCCTGTTCATTGCAAAAGTTTTTTTCTTTTCGTTTTGCATCTATTTGTTCTTCCTTTTTAGAACAAAGAACATTTTAACACATAAAGGTCGGCCTGTTATTTAAATTCCACATTTATCTTTAGTTGTGGAGGTATCTCCAAATTACATAAAGAAATGCATAAATATGCATCTTATGTTACACAATAGACTGCATTCTTACTTATCTCTACTGACAATGAAAATTAGCTGCTATTTTTTTAGTATAATTAACCCAGTCTAAAGAAAAGAATTCAAATCATATTTTTTAGTGAATTGTGTTTAATAACCTTATAGCTATGTTTAAAAGTAGCTATCGTGGTAAGTTTTTTAATAACCTGATATTAACCCTATCTAAAGCAAAAAATTCAAATCACATTTTTAGTGAATTGTGTTTGATGACCTTATGCTATGTTTAAAAGTAGCTATCGTGATATGTTTTTAATAACCTGATAAATAACTTAGGATGCATGAGAATCATATGTATTGTAAATTGTATATTTCTAATTACATCATACTTATATCTCAGAGTTCAACTTATTTGGTTTCTCTTTTGGTAAACATGTATGTTTTGAATACATGGTAGGATTCATTTGGTTTTGTTTCTGATTTCAACAAACTTGGTCATTGTCTAATGTTGATGCCATTCGCATAAAAGGTTATTTTGACAGATTAATTGTTAAAGATTGTGGATAAGAAATGATAAAGACGAAGAATAGCAAGAATGGCCTGAAAATGGTCAATCGAGCTATGGTAAAAACATTAGGTGCCTGCTTTGTTTGTATCTGCATACCTTCATTAGTTGTTATATGTTTAAAAATCAATATTATATAAAAACAAAGTCTAAGATAATTTTATATCTCTGCAAAAGTTTTTCCTCTTTCTTTTCATTTTAAGCCAATGTGATATTTATACTAATACAAGAAGTATGTAAGCCAACTTTCAAACCAATTTGTATGGTCTATTGCTTTAAACTTACAATTTACCGACGAAATAATAATAAAAATAGGGAAAAATATATATTGATAAAGTACTACAAATAAAAGTAAGCAACTGAGAAAAGGTTAATTTTAACAATGAAATAGCGAGCCAAGCAAGAAAAAAGTAGTTGATATTAATCAATGACAATAAGCAAAGTAATTAATAAAGTTTGCAATAAAGGGAAGAAAACAACATGCTTACTAAATATGATAGTATAGATTTTATGATATAATAAGAAATGCAAGTACCAAGTGACTAGATGCAAGTCCACGCGTGGATGTGCATATACACTCAATAATATTCTGTTTTAGAAGATTGTTTTGCCTATCAGATTATGTTTTTGATTTGCTGCCGCCTTTTGATATTGCTTTGAAATTTTTATTTGGTTTGAAAATATTGAACATTTTATTTTGATAAAATTAATGTATTGCTTTGCACTACTTAGTTCTAAGAGTTATGGTAATGTTCACCACAATGTATAATATGTCTGGATTCGTATAATGTTTTGAAGTCTCTTAACCGACTCTATTATGAATTTTTTAATTTTGTTTCTCAGTGCCCTATAACAACATAACCTCAGTTTATGGCGTGTTTTCTTCCATGTAGGAGCTTTAAGGCTAAATTTCCATTCTATCCATGAAGCATAATAGCTAAAGACTGTAAATTACTATTTACCTCAACACATGACAAGAAGTTCAGAAACTAGAGTATGATGAAATTCTCTACAACCTGGAATCCATGTAATAATAATAAAGACCTATGATATTATCCCTTCACGTTTTCTTTTCGTGCATGTCAACAGAAATGTGATGTTACATGTAAATACAGTATTCACTTACCGTGTGCGACTTTGATTGCATATTATAGAATTACTATATATACTCTATGTAACTTTAATGTTACAACAACCATCTATTATCTACTCTATGTTTCATACATGTCTTACCAACAATCTGCCTGCATTCATACAATCAATTTTTTTAATATTTATTTCAAGACAACATATATTAGTTCTCTATCTTTAAGCTTAGTGTATGGTTTTTGGTATAGTTTTATTTAAGACACAACTATTGATTTTCCTGATATTTGTTCACAAGTTTCTTTTCAACTGATGGATGCATTAAATAAACAAACCATTTTCTGATGTAATATTTGATTTAGTCCATGGAGAGTGGAATGAAGATCTGCATGGCGGGTCAGAGGTAAATTACTACATATAAATGTGCAAAGATATTGTATTTGTCCTTTGTTCATAGTTTTCCATTTTGTTTATTGTGTGCAGCTAATTTCAAATCATTAGACTATATAATTTAATGGATGGAATTATTTTTGTACCACATTTCCATTAAAGTATATAGTCTAATGATTTAAAATGTGCAATGATTATTTTTGTTTATTGTGTGCAGTTAATTTCAAAGATGGCAGAAATGGTTAGAGAAGAGAACCCATAGGAATCACCAGAATCCGATGATCCTTTGGCTGCACAGGGCAATCATACATCTGTAGAAACTTCGTCCACTAATCAGAGATCATTTAAGGAAGCATTCATATGCAAATCGAGGCCAAATGCGATGAAACTGCAGTTCTACAAACCAGCCATAGAAGGAGATGAAGAATTTGCTCTATTACCAGATGAATTATTACACAGATCAAGAAACAAATGGCAGAACATGGTAATTTGCTAAGGTTTTTGTTACAAACCAACATTCTTTCAGTTCAAAAACTACATCGACAGAGTTTGGAAACCAGAAAATGAATACAAGTTAGAAATACATCAGTTTGGCCATTTTATCATACATATATCTACAAATGTAGAAACTACAAAAGCGCTGGAGAATGGGTCGCACATATAACTCTCGATTCATCGTTATCGAGCAGTAGTCTCCGGGCATGGATTATATTAAAGAACAGTTACAAGAGATGCCTATCGGGATCAATGAAGAACTTGCAGTTAAAACATTGGGATGCAGAAGCTTTAGGCTGAACTAGCAGTGTTATTGGGCATCATATTAAAGCAGAAAGTGTCACTGTAATGATGAAAAGAACAAGTTATGCGCACACACCAGTATTACCACATCAATACTATTATAAATCATTGGTAAATGGAAATGTGCAACGATTATTTTTGTTTATTGTGTGCATCTAATTTCAAATCATTAGACTATATACTTTAATAGGACGTGGTAATCATTAAATAAGAAAATTAGTATTGCACATTTGAAATCATCAGAGGTAAATCAGAAAGTGTCACTGTAATGATGAAAATAACAAGTTATGCGCACATTGGGATTAGGTTGAATTATTTTTGCACTATTACCACTTCATATTCCCTGTATCTCATGCTGTGTACGTGTATTTTTGAGCAGGAGGGCATTTTCTATATACAGTGAGAAAGGGTTGACATGGGTGGAGTTGGAAAGGGCAATGCGGGAGGAGCATAGCCAAGAGTTTGTTTTGGGGAGGGGATCTGCTCTGCATGATTACTTCTATAAGTTTACCCTGTGAATTATCCGAATTTTATACTATTTTTTTCAAATTTATATACCGAGAACGTGGATTGTGATTAATGCATGGTCCATAATGATATTTGTTTACCAGTTCCTATGATGACTATTCTACATTATCTGAGAGTTTTTTGCACTTATTTGCATTTTTAAAATACAAACTGCTATCATGTAAGAGGACATTCAAGGACTATTGTTTCTGTTTTGAAGTTCTGTATTCTTTACTGTAACAATTATTTGGAATAAAATTGTAACATGTAAAAATTTAATCATTGACCATTTTGTTAGGCTTTGTATTTTGGAGTTGTTTGGAGTCTTTAGACATAGAAGTTTTCTTTTCTCTTACTTGAACATAATAACATAGTTCAAACTTTGCTGATGCATTGCTTTATACATCTTTTGCATTCAATAAATATTACATTCATCAATATTTTTATCCTTACAGATTATTTTGTCATAAAAGTCCTATGCCATCGGCATGGGCTCCATACTTTATTTCAAACAGTGCTTATTACTTTCTGTTAATTTCCTACGTTAATCGAATAAATTTTATATCAGAAAGTGTGAATTCAACTGTATGCTTTCCTTGTATTCTGGAGCATAAACCCATCCCTTTCGATATTCGCAAAGCTTGAGGATTGAATGATGATCTGATTCGGTTTTCAGTTGGCATCGAGGATGTCCAAGAACTGATTTCATATTTAGATTTTTCTATAAAAAAACGCCAATGTGAAAGCTAAATATGTTATGATCGTTCAGAAACTTTTCATTATAAAATTACATTGTAATAGATGTACGATGAGTGGTTTATTTAAAACTCAAGTTTGTTAATGAATAGACCATCACAAATCGTTCGTTTATGAATCTTGATTAACAAAGATAGTTCCAAAAGAGTGCAAGGAGTTGACAGAACGCTGACATATTATACGAAATAAGTTGTTAGAACTCTCCTTCCAGCAATACCACATAAACTTCAATAACTATGATTGTGGATTGAAACACAGTTGAATCTTGAAATAATATATACGATGTTGTATCCCACTGGCTACAATTACTTGCTGTTTATAGGATTAATTCTAAATGTTAACCTTACTTACCATACTACTCAGCTTCCTCAACTAAGGGAAAGCAAAAGGTGGAGTAGGTTAGTCTAGCATGTTACGATAAATAAGTTTTAGCCACATTTAAGTAATTATCTTAGAGTTATACTTTAATGGTATAGCATGTAAGTTAATGGAAATGGCACTATTTTGTTACCAAATATACTTTCATGGTCATATATGCTTTATAAAACAGCTGAGAATTTTCATATTTGGAAAATAAGCACAATACAACCAAATGTAGAGTTTTCCTAGGAATATATCAACCAGTGCACCTTTCTTAATTATTAAGGCTCAACTGCTTTGTTGATGTGAAGCTGGATAGTAGTTTAGTTTCGCTATTTCTTTTGTTTTTCATTTTTTTAAAGTATTTTTATAAACAATAGTCAAATGCCAGAACCACAGGTAGAAGTTCATACGTATAACATAAGCCATGGTGAAAGTCTTATGCATTGATTTTTCCCTATTACTAGAAGACTAGATAGAAGAGATGACACCATGTTGTGAAGTGATGATGCATATAATATGTTTCCATATTAGCTAAAAGATCATATGGATGTATAGGTACAAGTATTATAAAATAAACTAAAACAAAAGAAACAAATAATATAATTTTAGAATTATAAAAAAATTTGTTTCATGGCTGTTCTTCAGTTGTTTTGGTCTTCTCAAATGCTGCTTTAGGTTTAGTTTATGCAGATAATGATACTGTCAATTTTACTTTTAGGGGTATAACTATAAATGCATGCACATTGTGATTTGCAGGCCCACCTGGGCGTGCATATACACTCGTATACTATGATGTCAAATATTCTTGCAGGAATCTACAAAGAGAAGCTATTATCATATCATCAACAAAGATCAAGTTCTTAAATTTTATTATTTCTAAGTTAAATATTCTTGTACAATCTCTGATATGATGATAAAACACACACACACAAATATACTTTTGAAAATCATGTTTTAAAATAATAAATATCTTTAATTATTTAAAGATATAAAAAGGTATTTTCAAAATTATATAATATCTCAAGTTCAGAAGTGCTAAAACAAAGGAAGGAACAAAACAGAACAGGTTTAGACGACTGTAGTTTTATTTAGCCGTCCGACATCAATGTCAGACGTCTAAAGATAAAATTACAGACGTCTGAACCCTCAGTATAAAGTACTTCTATTTCTATATGAAAAAGACGTCTGTCAATTTAATAACAGACGTCTGTCATCATAGACAGACGTCTGAATTAAATGACAGACGTCTAAAATGACTGATTTTTGTTTCTTCTATTTTTTGTATTTTTAACCTTAGTCAGACATCTGTCACTTTTCTCTCAGACATCTGAACTTGACGAACTGAAGCATCTCTTCATGAAATATCAAATTCTGAAGAGTTGTCTTCTTCATCAAGAGTTGCACCTCTTCAAATGGTTGCAACTTTTAAATTAAAACTATTCAATACTATAAATAGAGATGAAAATCCACTATTTCAATAACCAATTCTTTCTATCTATACTTGCTTTGTATTATCATAATCACAAGTGATTTTCAACTCTCTACTTCCTATCTTTGCACATTCAAATCATCATATCAAGAAGATTATAGGAAGGGTGTACTACATTGACTATATTCGTGTTATTCAAAGAACACACACATCAAGAAACAATTTACCAAATTATATTTGAAGTCCTATTCGGTTGCTTAGGCGGAAAAGTCCTATTCGGTTGCTCAGGCGGTGTAATACCTGTTCCTCCGGGTTAAGTGAGGGTTATTCAAGGAATTCCAGAGGGAGTCTGGGACTGGACGTAGAACGGGAAGTTCGAACCAGTATAAAAATCCCTGGTGTCATTTTTATTACTGCTATTTACTATTATTTATAATTCCGCATTTGCTAGACTAGTCTTACTATATATTATCGATCCATATCTTTCAGATATAATTGAATAACATGATCTAAATTTTATATACAGTATTGATAAGACTAACAATACATGTACAAAAATGTTATAATGCTCTAAATACCATATGTATAATTTCAGATAAACATTACCTTTGAAGATAGGGCCATGAATGCACCTTGCTTGATGAAATCTCCTGGATCCACCTTGATCACACACTAGACCTTGCAAAAGCCTAGTGTACCATCAAAGTTTAATTTATTTTGATGTATAAATGGGATAGAAATGCATGATTATGGAGTAAGAGGAGCTATTTTGTGGTGTCTAGGGAGAGTAGTGAAGAAAGAAGAAAATGAATAAAGGATGGCTTTATTCAAATAGAGAAGCACGAGGTGGCAAATTCTCCTCCTTTTAATCTTTCTTCTTTTACCGATTTTCATATCTATATCAGAAATTCAAAACCAAATTTTTTTTCCTCTTGTTATGGTTGTCCAACTATAGGGCTTTATGGGTTTTAAAAAACCTTATCTCGTTTAATAACCAATAACATTCTAATCGTACTTAAATGTGTATCGATATCGTATATCGATACATACATATATAACTTTAATACGCACTCAATTAGTTGATAATAACAACAAGTAAATACTAAAAACACCTAATACATCAAGTAAATAAATAATTAATATTTCTTAAATATTTTAATGAATTATAAATCAATTAAATTGTGTGGTATTTTAAAGAAATCAACAACGCGGTAGTGCGATTCGTAGGTGTAAATTCACACGTTACTTTAGCTAGTGGTGTGATAGTTTGGCTGAATTTATCGCTTATGGACCTTCATTGGTAAAATCCAATTTTACAACTTAAGTGGTACCTTTTAGTAATGATTGTTTACATCATTTTTCTTCATCAATAGTGAAACACCCCACACCCCTTAATATACCCAAAAGGACACATTTTAAGGCATGGTGCGTAGTAGGTATAACTGAAACTAACAGAGACTAAGATTCACAAGACAAAATAGATAAAAACAGCGGAAACTAAAATTACAACTTATTTAAAAAAAGCTTCATAATTGCTTCATAAACCAAATAAGTTAAATTCCAAATA
This sequence comes from Allium fistulosum, assembly GCA_030737815.1. Classification (NCBI taxonomy): domain Eukaryota; kingdom Viridiplantae; phylum Streptophyta; class Magnoliopsida; order Asparagales; family Amaryllidaceae; genus Allium; species Allium fistulosum. The sequence goes on along the minus strand of CM060907.1, from coordinate 633,301,004 downwards.
CAACATACATGTCTCAAAACCCAACATGTCTTACGAAATAAAAACTCATAGTCTCAAAATCAGTGTACATAATATCCCTCATAATAAGCCAGTACACAAAAAGAACAAAAGCTAAAATGAAAGAAATACATAGTAGAGCGCTCCTCCGAGAAAAATCCAAGCAACAACAGTCTACTGACTTCTCCCTTGATTGCCTATGGGGGGAGGCAAAAATAGAGGAGTGGGTCAGACTAAAAGTCCGGTGAATGATAGTAATTACTAGAGTCTTTAAGCAAGATAAAAGTAATAGACTCTACAACAGTTCTAGCATAAATAAGGATAACAAGGGAAATAGGAAAGATATAAACTGGAAACAAATACGATAACTATAAGATAGGTTAACTTTGATTGTTTGCACTTGTCCTTGATTTCTGCTTTGATTAGGCTGAATTCCTAATCCTGTAATTAGGATGTAACCCTAATTCTACCCTTTTTGATCGGCCTGCTACTCCATAGACCTTACTGCGGACCGACCGCTATATAACTCCCTACATAGCAGCCAATGGTATCTACGAAAGATGCACAGAGCAACCACTATGATATATATAGCTCCCTACACAGAAGGTAAAGGTGTCTACGAAAAACACCCATACTAAGCGCTTGGAACTCATAGCTATTACTGAGCGCCCAAATGGAAGTCGCACGCGTAACTTCCACCATGCCCATGCTACCTTTTGCTCCACCTATTGGGTCTTCTTATTACCTCAACATCTAGCATAAGTGTGCCCCTCATCCCACTTCAGGCTAACGTGAGATCACCGTGTGTCCATAGAAAATAGGGGTAATGCTGTTGGTACTGGCCCTTCATCCAAACAATATCTAGTCGCGCCCCTTATCCAAATCCCCCGTGATTTGGACTTCTATTTGACCAATTATTACCATTCTTAGCATAAGCGTGCCATCGTCTCGCTTCAGGCTAATGTGAGACCACCGTTTTGTCTAATAGGGAATGCTATTTGGTATAGGTCCTACTTTCAACTTTGTTTATTAACTTAGATAAATTATTTAAATAAGCCTTTATTATCATCTTTACTTTATATGCTTATTAATTTATCCCAAGTCTTAAAATAAGCCTTATTCTATTCTTTTTCTTATTATAACCTACGTTGTAATCATGCTTATTACTTAACCCAAGGTTTAAGTGTGAAAATAAGCTTCTTTCATCTTTTAGTTACAATTCTACGTTATAACTATGCCAATTAATTAGTCCAATTCTAATCATAATTAGGCGTAATTTTAGTTCAGTACCAATTATATTACAGTCTTTATAATCTCATAATTATAAATAGGCCAATCTCTTTAATTCAGTCATAACTAGGCATAATTTCTGTCTTAATTCCATTTTATTATAATCTTTATAATTTACATCTTGTCTTTCGTTATTTTAGAATTCTTATAATTTAATCCAATTTTGCATTAATTCTATTCTAATCCATACGCAAAGAAGAAGGAGAAATAAAAGAAAATTGAAAAATAGAGAAAAATCCAAGGCGTAGGAAGAAGATTTTAATAACGCATAAATAACAGTAAATAGATTAAAATACTGTAAATAAATGGAAAAGCTATAATTAACAGAAATAAACTAAAATTACTGAAAAGAATAGTTGAAAGGAATTAGACTGAAAATAATTCTAAAAACTGTAAATAAACTACTAAAAAGTTTATTCCAAAAAAATCGTAGTAAAACTACAACTATTGGAAACCGTATTATTTTAAATTAATTAAAGAAATCCTAAAATAATTACAATCACTCACCTCTGGTCCTTAGCTCTTCCCTTTAGGCCTTCACAGATCCACTTGGGGTTGTTAAAATATTTTTATTAAAAAGATTCTCTCCTTGGAAAACTATTCCTTTTAGGGTCCTTCTTGAAAAGGTGAACCCAAGCGGAGAAAATCTAGAATGAGAAAAAGTGTTAGGTCTAGGGGTCTATTTATAGGTGTAGAAGTGGATCTCAGACCGTTGGATTAGGGGATTGAATAGTATGCAACCATGTCAATGTTGAATAGGAGCCATCGGATGGAAGCACAGAAGGACCAGATGCAACAGAATAATGCAAAATGATGTGTTCGCTAACTACTGGAACGAAGGAGTGAATCCTTCGTTCATTCACTTGAGGCGGGTCGACCATAAGGTCGGCCGCCCACTATGCTTGGTCGACTGGCCGGTCGACCTAGGCAGTGGGATGGTTGACCTCTTGGTCGACCTCCCCTTATATTATTATTATTATTATTATTATTTTCGATTCTTGTTTATTTAATAACTTGTTCATATTAGCTTGGATTCTGACGTTCTATATATGGAAACTAACCAGAAAATTACCACGAACACAATGATGCAACTCCCATGGCTCAATTATGATAATTTCACAAAGTTATTTTATTATTTATTTAATTAACGAATTAATTATTATGGGTTAAATTCTGGGTTGTTACAAATACTATACCACTTTATGACTTATAAAATTTGGTTTTGGTCAAAATTACAATACCATCCACATTTAACTTGGTTCGTCTGTAAACATTGGTTTCGACAATAACATTTTATTATTAACTGTACTGCTCTGGCGAGAGACTTTGACTTTGAGATGAACACAGTTGATCGTGATACTAAACTCATATAACTGAGCAGACGAGTTTTCCATTGAATAGTGTTCCACTTCCATTGCTTTCTTTAAGACCCAACTGTAAGCGTTTAATGGACCTCATGCCATGATTTAACTATAATCAAAGTTGAGTATCCATGTTGACATTCAATAGTATTATCAAGTCGAGAGAACTGTGTAATATTGATAATTCGAGATTTTTTGTTTGACCTTAATTATTTCTATCCAACAGGGAACCCTCGAGTGAGGCTTTCAATAGTTATCTCATAACAATTAGTACATAACCCCTTGTTGCCTCCAACTGCCATGTGTAATACACTGTCAAATATTTGGAGAGCATTACGTACCCTGGTCTTAACAGATGTATTGATATCCTTTCTTGAAACATCTTAACTGGGATATTTAAAATAAAATGTTATTTTATATTGTGATTAATTACTCATGACTACAACTATTTGCAACTATAATCACGTACTATTTCATTTAAGAATTTTCTTATTTATATGCTTTAAATTAATTACTTAATTAATTATATCATCGTGTAACAAAGATATAATAGGAATTAAATACCTTTTTATGTACTAGATCAGTCCCAAAGCTAGATATATGTAACTAGTTACATAATTGCCCTTAGGGAATACACCTAACTCTCTCAAATTAAATCCAAAATGACCCGAGCTACTCAAAATTATCCATGGGTCTATAAGGTCACACCTCAGAATACCCTATCTTGTAAGTCATAAAGCAATTCATAGCCCAAATCAACCAAAGAATGACCAGGTTGGAAAAGCTTATGGCCCAAAGCGCATCACTTAGCCACTCTCACACTTACAACAAATCCATAACCTGCCATCGTAAATCATTAGCTAAGAAAACTATGGGACTGGATGAATAAAATGACACTCTCAGTGATGAGAACGGCACGGCTGTCTCTTACAACATGGTGGTAAACCTTAAAATCCAAGCCAACCCTACCATAAAATAGAAAAAGGCCAACATAAACCAATTGTTGCTTGAAAAGCGCAATAAGCACCCTATGAGAGGAGATGATGTGGCTTGTTCTATTTCAAAGGGTGTCTCGATGAGAAATGAAGGAAAAGATGACAAAATTTGAGATTTAATGGCCAAAGTTAAGTAGTTTGCGAAGTTGTGTTAACAAACTAGGAAGGGACTTAGAAGGCCGCCGATCGACTCACCTTTCGACGAGGAGATCATAGAGGCAGACTTCCCTAACATGTTCAAAGCTCCGCAATCAACAAATAAAATGGATCATGTAATACCCCAATATTTTGTGTATAATTTGAATAATGATTATAATTGATAATAAACCATAATGGATAAATCTAGAATTTATTTGGAGGGTATTATGGTCAATTGTTATAAAAGGAAAAATAGTAATTTTTACAAACAGATGAGTTAACTAACCAGGATTATACCAACCATAGCTCTCAATTTCCGGTTGAGTTGGAGTATTCATTTATCTAAATCGGACATCGTATGAGTGAAATAACATGTTTTATTGAAGTGGGCTAGATTGTGCACGAATAGCGGGTTTGGATTGAGTTAAGCCAGGTTCATAATTTGAATTTCAAATTTAAACATCATTTCAAATTTTCCTTCCTAAAGCCCAAATAAATTTTTGTATATTCAGTTTCTCATCTTATTCTCATTTTTGTAAAATCAACCGAAAACATCTTCTTCCTCTTTCAATCAACCAAACACCAAAAATCATAATTCTCAATGAAAACCGATGAGATGAAGTTTGTTGGAATTGTAGCGAGGCTCTCTATCATTTGAAGTAGGAATTAGAGGTAATTACATAAGTTAGCATTTCTAGAAATTCGGGGCGGCAGAGGAGATCGAGTCTTTTGCATCAAATTTGTGCGAATGTGGCTTCTTCGGTCTTGTTATAATACTCTGATATAGATATGGGATTCTTTAGGGCTATCTAGATTAAACTATATTATAAATTTTGCTTAATTTATGATATCTGAACTTACAAAATATAATTACGTAGTCTATTTTTCAAAACACTTCAAAATACCCAATATTGATCACGAATCCAAATTTAAACCTTTAGAAATTGTAATTTGACAAGATGAACACGTTAAGACTCTGGAAAAACTAGTAGATAATGTATATATAATGTAAAATAAACTAAAAAAAGAATGGAGTAAATATCGAAAAATGGAACAAAAGGAAATCAAAATAAGAAGAAAAGTCGTATTTGAAAAGTGCACTGATCGACCGGTGGGTGCACACCTGTCCACCGGTGGACATTCCAAATTAGGAATTTTTGGCCTTTTGAAAGCTCAATTCAACGTTCGTTGTTCTTTCCTTTTGCATGGAGAACTGAGCGTTATGTTGACACTTATATGGTTTGGTTGGTTAATGTTTGAATACATAGGATGTATAGAGGAGGATATGTGTGCTTTGAAATGGTAATGGATTTCTCTAGACAAGTATGGTGCGTAGTTTGATATGGTGAGGCTCGACTTTCAAATGTGCAGTTTAGAAAGTTGGCGAGTATGTGAGACCCATATAGAAATGACGAAATATGAATATGGCTTACATGGCTCAGGATATTGGAGTTTCAATAAAGTATGAATGTGTGGTTAGTGATACGAATACCTTAATCTCATAGCGCACGGGGCAGGTACTTGATTCATGGCATTGACATGGCGTTCTCCTATAGAGCATCGAGGCTAGTCCAAGAGTGTTTCAATGTGGACAACAGTCAACCTGTAGCGCACGTGGTGGGACCAGCATGAGTCCAATGCGTGATTATCCTTTACCGCATAAGGCAAGACCGGATAATTGCAAAAGTGTAATTCTTTACCGCATAGGGCGAGATCAGATTTTGTCTAAGGTTATTTAGATAATATATCGTTCAGTAGCACAGCACAGGCATGTCTAGAAGGTATTATACTTAGGCTTAAATCATGTCATATCACTATCACAGTAGTACACTAGCACCGACCCGAAATTTCAGACACTTCGTATTTAAATATCTGAATTATTAAAATATTTGAATCTTGGATTAAATATTATCAAAATGATTTTATAAGCTTTTTAACCCCCTTTTAAATCATAAGTAATGATGGTAAACTTGTTTTGAAAAAATGTTTACAAAAATATATTATTTGAAATAATATCGATAATGTGACCGTAAATCATTTTATCAATAAACGGTTTTTTCTCAACAAAAGTCGTTCAAACTTTTTATGCTTGTCTAATTAATCATTAAGGAGATAATTAGTAAAAATATTTTCTTATTTATGGCTAACTAATTTTAATGATGTCATGCATAATACAAGAAAGGATAAGTGTTTTAAAATGAGCAAAAAAGGAAAATGAGCAAATAAGGAAATCCTTAACCCTTAAGCTTATGTGACATAAAGTAGTCATGATAGAAGTGGTTAATGCTAGTAGGGTTTTGAGGGGTATTTGGTCTTTCCTATCATATTCCTAAGCCTATATAAGGAGGGGCACACCATTAGGAATAAATTACAAAATTTACAAAGCTTAGAATGATAAAATCAATGGCTTCTCTTCTTCTTCCTCTCTTATGTTCTAAAATGAAATAGTTGCAAATAAACTCCAAATCACTTCAAACTTTGCAATAAGACTCAGTATCATATTATAAACCCTTCCACCAAGCCAAAACATAAAGAAGTGGAACCATGCAACCCATGGAGGGGATGACCATGAGCAATTATGTGAGTGGGGTGGCTAAAATCAAGAGCAAAGTGGAGGAGGAAGGAAACAGAGGTGGTTGCAAGGTGGAGGCGTGACTTTGATTCTTGGATATTGGTTATGTTTGGGTTAAATGTGAGATAACATCTCACTTTGAATGTAAAATATAACACATATATGTTGTGTTTGATTGTGTTATTGTTGGTTGAATTGTTGTTAACTAATGTTAAAACAATGGTTTTAAATTCTTACTTTAAAAGTAAGTGACATATATGATCCATGTACGTGGACTTGAAAAAACTTGAAATGGACTTGTATGACTTTTGATAAGACCTTGAACAAAGCACATATAATATAGATGGACTTTGGTTTAGATTGGACTCAGATTAGAAAGTGCACTTATAGCAATAGTTGATATATATGTAGTTGTGAATTGCCTTGTTTTTTGTTATGGAACATTGTAGAGAGATTTTTAAGGGTTTCTCACCATATTTAATTTTTTTTACATGTATGTTTATTGCTATTAAAAGCTTGAATAATAAAAAGTTAAGTAACATCTCAAAAATGGTCAAAACATCACTAGTGCAAAACTGCACCGTTTAGACTTGATTTTTGAACTTAGAAGGTTTGAAAAGATATTTAGATTTAAGTATTTTGTTTCATTCTTCTTACAAGTGGTTACTAACTATTTTTAGAGTATTTTAAAAAGTGGTTTGTGATCTTTATGAGTTTTTAAGAATTAATTTTGAATTTTTAAAGAAGAGATATTTTGTTAAAATATCTAGAAAAACATGTCGTTTTCAAGTTTTTAATGACTTTTCAAACTTGTTATTTTCAAGTAATATTTTAAATGAATGTTTTAAAATATATTATAAGTATTTTGAAGTATAAATATCTTATATAAATATCTGGGAAAATATCTTACATAAATTTCTTGGAAAATATATTATATAAATATCTTGTATAAGTATCTTGGAAAATATCTTATCTTCTGAAAAAAATAATTTATGTTGTGAAAGTATCTTATCTTGGGAAAACATCTTATCTTGTGAAAATATCCTATCTTTTGAAAATATCTTAAGCTAATATCTTACCTTTTAAATTATTTTAAAGTATAAATAAAAGGTTTAGAAAGAGGTTAGAATTTCTTAATAGCCAAATGGTTAAAAATTTTAATTACTTATCCAAAAAGTAATTAACTATGGTTAACATTAAAAGCCGACAAAGTAAGGCCTATCAATTTGTGAGAGTTAAGATTGATGTTGGGTAGGGACAGAGCAATAGAGCTCTAACCTACTAGGCTTCCCTCTGGAATGAGGAATAGTAAGTTGGAAAATATAGGAGTTAATCGTGTTGATTTCTTATTGTTTATTGATATCATTAATACTATACTTAACACTAAAAACCGACGAGGTGGACTTATCCATTTGCGAGATTTAAGAATGAAGTCTCTAGGCAAGGCTTTGTTGCAACTAGTGCTCTAATTTACCTAGCTTCAGTTTTGAATGAGGAATGGTTAAGTTGAAATGTCGGAAATGAGTTAAGCATACGAATCATGATTTCTATAATCAATCATTTTTGGAACTTGATAGTTAACTTTTCCAATGCTGGACTTGACTGGATATGAACTTAGATCTTCGAATCAAATGATTTAAATATTAAAGAAGTATGGAATAGTTTTGGATTTGTTGTGACAATGTGTTAATAGCTTTCATCTCTAACCCTTTTTAATTATACTTATGGATGTAAATAGATCTTTAAAAGAATAATTTAAATATAAGCACAAGCAAAATGGTTTTGGGTTTATAGTGATAACGTTTTATGTAAAAGGATTAATTAAATAAAAGGAATTAGGAGTTGCTTTAGTAGCTTAATCAAACTTTGTATGGATTGATCATCTTTTTGTGACCTAATAATGTTTTGTATGTTCATTTGTTTATGGAAAGTATACTAGACTTGGTTTTCATTTATAAACAAACATCTTGTACCAGATAGTCAATTAGTCGACTGTTGAAATTGTCCAAATATAAATTTGGAAATATAAAAAAGAAACACGAGTGCTATATGGTACAATTATCTTTGGAGATGTTATATTGTACGTATAAATTCGTCTTGCTCTTTTAGGACAAATGAAAAAGAAATCCATCCACTTAAATGGTTAGGAGGTGATCTCTACTCTTATGTATTATCTGTTTATTTTTAAAAGAACCGAAGTTGAGTTCACCGAAAATTCATTGATTGGTTCTTTAAGATTCCGGTAAGTGGAAGAGTGTACTTATATAAGATGACTCAAACCCAAAACCACTTCAAAACCATATACGCGATCTATTTTCTATAAGCAGCTGTGAAGTGGAATGTGATAGAGTTGAACTATCAATCCTAAGGTTAAGTCCAAAAGAGAGGTCAGCGTTAACATTTCTAATGATGCTATCGTGTGGGACTTCCTATCTTGAGGAGTAATCCAATAGAGAGGACAATGTTAGCATTCGTCGGAGGACTTATGTGGGGAACCTATATGGAGGTTCGATATTTGATCAAGATTCTCGAATCCGTATAATGGTTCGTGATCTGTTCGAGATAGAGGAATCCACTTGGGGATTCATGATCTGTTCAAGATAAAGGAATCCATTTGGTGATTCATGATCTGTATGAGATGATCGAATCCATTTAGGGATTCATGTTCTGTTTGAGTAATGAAGAATCGTGTGAAAGATGACGAACGTTGCCTCGACATCGTGAAATGATAGAAAACAGAGAAGGGGCATGGTTAGGGCGGTTTAGCAACCTCAAGGGTATATCAACTCAATCTCTAGAGATGCTTATCGATTGTTGCTAACGGGAGTTGGTATTTCTCGGATCACACACCGAGGGTGGACCAGTTATGTTTACCTTAGAGTATATCCCATCTAGAGATATGTGTTGCTTAGAAGGTTGTTTCTGATCCTTGCCATGGAGTTCAGATTCGGCTTCCCCGAAGAGATCCCCGTGGAAAATCCATTTTGTGAACATGCCTTAGCGATATTGATTATATACCTATTATTATTGTGGCATTCAGACAACAACTATTCGATATGACGTATGTGCTACACTCTAGACATTATCTATCATATCACTATATGTTAGACTTAATGAATGGTTCGTTTCTTTAAGGGGAAAACTAGTTCGGGAATCCGTACGGCCTCATAGTTACTTTTACATGTCACTCATATTTCTTGAGTTTCTCATGTTGGTTTACCAGACTGATCCTGGTGTTATTTTCTTATAATGCATAGGTCAGCCCTGTGTATGTTTTCAAATTTAGCTGTGGATGCTTTGGAGCTTCTGAAGGTGAGCTGGATGATTTCCTACTGGTATTTATTCCTGCAACATTTCTTTGTGTGTATATATAAGCATTTGTGAGGACAGGTTATTATAACTGTCTAGGATGATTACTGTATCTCTGAAAAACTTTGTCTTAGAATGACAATTTATACTATCTTTTGATATTGTATATGATTGTTTTATTGTTTGATTCTGAGATTGTGTTCCTTCTTCCTTGTTCTATTTCCTTTTCTTTTATTTCACCCTGATAATTCGTCTTTTCGGCACTTGAGTGTTCAGCACATGAATACTGTGGATGTATTAGTGTCGACATTTGGGGATCAAAAAGGCGAGTTGTTACAGCATGTATCAGAGCTGAAGGTTAAGTGTGAACTTGGCATTGTTGGTTATGATTCATCAAGGGATGGGGTAATGGAATGCCCTAGCATGAGTTGAGTATATTATACATATGAGAGCGTATTTTTTAGTGCTATAAAAATGTTTTATATTGTGTTAATTGGTCTGTTGAGTGGTTTATGAATTCTGGTTGATGCGTCTGATCAACCTTATCGATAGGGGTTTCTAAACATTTGAACAAAGTAAACCGACGCAATATTATTTTCAAAATAAGTAAATGAAATAATTTTACCTAGGATTATATTTTAAAAGGAAAATTTGCAAAGGAAAATTGATAGTTATTTTTGATGTGTTTGTTTGTTAGGAAATGATAATATTCAATTATTATCATTTAGTATTTGATATGTTGTGCTCGACCAGTTTATGAGAATTTACTACTTCTTGTTGATTCATAAGAAATTTAACTTCTTATAACAAAGGTTAGGAACATAGTAATTTATGGGTACATTAAATAGGAATACCTTATAAATTAAGTTTTACTGTTGGACTATAAGGTGTTCGATGATAATGTTGGGTCAAAATTGAATTTTAATAAGAGTTGTTTATCATAATCTAAATAAAGATATACATTTGTGAAATGATTTAGACAAGAAAGCAACTTTATATAAGAAAGTAATTTATATAAGTATGGTTTATTAAACATGGTTTAAAATGAAAAGGATTTGAATAGAGAATTTGAGGACTTAAATCCCAGTAATCTTTGAAAATGTTTTTCAAGATTTTGAAAAAAATAATAGTAGTATTATTTGAAAGTAAGTATTTGGGGAAATTGGTTTATGAAATTGAGATCATGGTACTTAGTAACATTTACGAAGTATCTGATAACATTTTGAAATGATTTTGGTTAAGTTAGAAAGACATGAATTGGATGTACTAAACTCACTCCGGTCGCTTGAAAATAATTTTGGTGATGACTTCAACATCGTCGGCATTCTTTTTCGGGTTTCTATGTGTGGGATGCTACGAAGTTGTTTTGGTAAAACATATTTTAATTTATCCCAAAGTATGATTTGATATACAAAACATATATGTACATATTGTCCGCAAGTAGTGGCGTAGTGGTAAGATACTCGCTTCCTGGTAAGCAGGTCGCAGGTTTGATTCCTGTCTACCCAACTCCCTTTTCAAGGCGCGGAGGTGGGTCCCCATAAAACCTATAAACGGGTTGGGGGCATCAAATCTCTGTACTGGGCTGGCTAAAAACCCTCCTGTCTGTGGTCGGACCAGGCTAGGGGGGAGCTCATCTCATCCCTTCGATTTCATCAGGGCTCTGGGTTGAGTTTTTTTTAAATGATTTGGAATAAAAACCGGTGTTTAGTTCTAAAATTTTCTTATTAAGTTATTTCATGGACACATGTAGCTTATGCATTAGAAAAGCATGGAAATGGATGATATGACACGTTGTTTGGTAGTTTTCATTTGTTAAAATGAAATGGGATTTTCGACGATTTTGGATAGTCGGGAACTTCCGAATTTTTATAAAACTTGTGATTAAGTGTTTTGAAAATGTAAAGTTGAGTTTATATAACACTTGAATTGAGAAGATAGCAAGTTAAAACAAGTTCTAAATTTGTTAAACATATTTGTTACAATTTAATGTTTTTGTATATACTCTTAGGATGTAATGGAGTATTATATGAGTATGAACTTAAGTTATAAAATGTATATAAACTTGAAGTTTGGTTTTCATGAAATAATTCATAACTGATCTTAGCATTGAATGACATACTAATTGGATAAATTAATATGATTAAAAAGTAATTGGTATAGTTATGAAACTAATATGATAAATACGTAAGCTTTACATAGATCATTTTATTCGCATAAGTGTTCTTGATCTAGTATTTGAGTACATGTTTTCGAGGTGGTCTACACCGGACCGAACAAGGATTTTTCACTTGATTCTTAACGGTGAACACTCAATACAGATTATTGATATGATCTCAAAATTTTCTATCATATTATATGGCTATGTAAGGAGAACGAAGGTTTCTAATCTAGGAACCAGATCGGAGTCCGCACTAGAAAGGTCAAGTGATCTATACTAGTTGGGAAGGGAAATCTGTGTGATCGAGCAAATGATCAGAATTGATATTGCATATCGATGGTCCATGTACATCCTATAAGCTTTAGTATGTTTGTATACTATGTTTATTAGCTTAGGGAGAGTTTAAGGAATAGTTCTTCGATTTGTTCTAGGATGGCATGAATAATTGTCTAAGTAATAACCTGAGGCTGTTGTGAAGAAGGTATGCTTAGTGGATTGATTATCATCCTTGTGCGACGAGTGTGTTTGACTTGAGAAAACCATGAACTTTTTTTACTAGTGATGAATACTAGTAAGTATGGATGTGTGATTGGTTCTTTGGTTGCATGTGTTGGAATTTCGAGGATGATATATTCTAGGTGGAGAAGAATGTAACGACCCAAAATTTCGAACACTTCATATTTAAATATCTGCATTATTTATGTTTGCACCAAGGCACAAACACCCAATAGAAGTATTTTGGAGAGTATTAAATGAAGAATAAAATAGAAACAGTAGATAATAACAAAGAAACAGCAAATAACTAAAACAAAAACACACGCACAACGATTTATAGTGGTTCGGAGTTGTTTGCCTACGTCCACTTTGAATAGATTGCTTTATTAATTCCATTATAATCTGAGTACAAAAGGGATTGGAAGAAAATCCTTAGTTACAAAAGAATATAAAGCAAACAGTTGTGTAAAATTCCCCAAAATGAACAACCAAGCTGGTATTTATAAATGAAGGTCACCAACTATCTCTCTGGAAACTTGGCTGAAAGACCCTCAAAACCATATATGCTCACTAGAGGGATCGCTAAGCCCAATTCCCAAAGAGAAGGGATCGATACCGATCCCTTCTTTGGTCAAATTTGGGGAGCGATCCCTTTGGTGGCTTCCTCATGCAAAAATATGTTTAGCCTCCAAATTTCATGTCATTTGGATCAATGAAGCTCGTGTTATTGCTTGATCTTTGATTCAACATGGCTTGCATATTGCTTTGTGCCGATCCCTTTCAAGTGATGTATACCAATCTCTCAAACCTTGTCCTTTTGAGGTGTGATCCCTATGGTAAGTTCCCAAGGGTCCCTATGTCTTACTCTCCAAGTTTCATAGGTATTGGACTTGTAGATCTTGAGATATTGATTGTTCTCTACAAGAATGCTTTCATATCTTGAAACATGCCGATCCCACTTGTTGAAGCTAGCTTATGCCGATCCCTCCTATGTGTTGTACCATATTTCATACTTTGAACATTCTGCTTGCATATACATCTAGTCCATTCAATATTGACTTCATGTTACCATCTGTACTTGACTTCTGGGCCCCACAATCACCACTCTGGAGTCATCGACCTTGATGGCAGTCGAATCTAACTTATGTAATCAATTCAATATAGTCGGGTTAAAATGCTGGATAACACTTGCCCCCCATAGTACATCTTGTGATGAAAATGACGTGCTTTGAATCGAAGCAAGTTAGAGTCATCAAAAGAAATCGATCCAGTTTTCTGAATAGTTGTTATCCATCTACCGAATTATTTTTCCAGGGTGCTGTATTTCTCATTGGTCGTCATGACGCTTGGTTGGTTTCCACTAGTATAATTCCAGGGATATATTCCATCAGTTGATGTATGTAAGTCTAGTTCCACAAGATTAACAAGCTTTGGTTATCTGGTTCAGCCTTGAACCCGAGGGCTTTAGGTTAGATTTCAATTTCTATCAAATTCAAAAATTGAAATTTTTAGGCCATACACATGGACGTTCATATACACGTTCTTGTCATTGGCTCCCGGACGTGCTTGTAGTTCACGGGTCATCACCAATTTTCATTACATTTTGTAGGTACATGCTTTTTATAATTTTCGTGCTTATATACATTTGCGTGCATGTTCATGGCCGATCCCTCACTCTCTATTCTCTCTTTTTCCTTTTTCTCTCTTTTTTTACATGTTTTTAGGGATCGGCGTATGCTTAGCTGACCCCTTTCTCTCTATTCTTCATGCTCACAGGGGTCGGTATGTTCTACGCAGGACCCTTTGCCTCGTCCCATATATTCTATGCCAATCGTTCCATGTTGCTAGCCGAACCCTCTTCCATTGTTTTGCGTGCCGAACCCTCCTTCCTTATATAAGCTATCATTCTCCATTTCCAACTTCACTTGTTTAATTTTTATAACACCACTCTTTGCACCAAACCCTCTTATTCCATCCTCACAACTGAACCCTCCTACCTTTAGCTTGAAATCCTTCTACAATCCAACCTGTCCCATGAACTCGCTTTTTTTACCTTCCACTTCGAATATCTCCAAATACTCGCCTACACTATAACCCATATACTCATATAGGTAAGTTTTTAATTTATACTTTTCGGTTATATGATGGGATAGCGGATTCTATGCCATTGCCGATGGCGTTTGATGGAACGATGGAATGGTGGCCGAATTGGTGGAGGAGGTGAATTGTGGGGTGTGATAGGGCTCGGTAGAATAAGCAAGGAGGAGGAAGAAGGGAGAGCAGAGGAGGGATCAGTTGGAATGTGTTGTATGACATGGATATACCGATCCCTCGTTTGATGACGTGGGAGAGGGATTGGTATGGAAGTTTGATGGACGGATGGTTAAAACAGTGAAGTTGTTGGGATCAGTAGAGTGGACTTACATGGGAGGACCGGTGTCGGAAGTTTGGTGGAAGATGTTGAAGTTGAGGGATCGGTATTATTTGTGGAAGAGAAGTAGGGGTCGGTAGGATTAGGAATCGGCAAACTTTGTTTAGGTAAAGGGATCGGTGTAATGGGTCGGCATGGTGGGATCAGCATAGTTGTAGAAGGAATAGGATTGGTGTCCTATGTTTGGAGAGAGGGATCAATCGTAATGCTCTAGGGTAGGGATCAGCATAGAGGGGTCGGCACATAGGGATCAGCATACATGTTCTTTGAACTTGAAACCTAATCCAAACTTACTTGTTTGAGCAATTACTACTAATCCACCTCAATGAACTTGAACATATGATGACGATGAACAACAGGACTTGCCTATTCACTACTGAACTTGAGATTGAACAATCAACTCTTGGAACTTTCAACATGAACTAAAACTTAACACATGGACCTGAATAATAGATTTCTGACTTTGATATGCCGATAGTCGATTCCAAAGCTCTTATAACCGATCAATCTCTTCTCCGGTTGAGACGATCAGCGATGACGGTCACTCTAGTCGGAATCCAAAGCCTCGTCATTTAACTTCGTTTTCTTATTTAAAGCTGTTTATTTCTATCATACACTACACTGCACTAGCTCACACTTATCACGGGGGAACAAGTAAACTTTTCTAGTCCCGATTGTCTACTGAGTATAGTTAACATGGACTTCAAACGCTTAGAGCGTTTAGCTGCAATGTCTTCTGGAGCAACCTTACTGCATAGCAATCTTGAAGCAGAGTCAAGTTCCGCGACTACATCTGGTAGGCTTTCTCCTTGTCATCAAATTGAACAAACAGAAGTTTATGGCCTGTCAGCCAACCCTTTTTCTGATGTTCCCGTCATCCCGGCGGAAGATGTAAGTCATGCGCCCGACGCAGTAGAAGGTGCCATTTTCTTAGATAACCCAATAGGTTCTCAAGCCACTAGAATTGGCAAGGCCGTCCTTCGTAGATTATGTTCTAGACATGGAATTACATTCAAAGATGTCCTGGATCTTTCGATAAACGACAGGGCTCACTTACCCTCGGAGGGGTACACAACATGCAACAAATCCATGTGATGGGCCGGATGTGTGCCGCCCTTTAATTCTTTTATTCACGAAATTTTAAGATATCTTAGGATAGCTCCTACTCAACTTCATTTGAACAGCTACGCCTTTCTCCATGATTTTTTTACTATTCATGAGCGTTCTGTTTCACCCGCCAACTTCTGAGGACATAAGATTCATTTATAACTTTAAATGGCGATCGGGAAGTCCCTCCTATGTCTTTCTCGAGCCTTCACCTAACTGCTAAGTCTTAACCGGTGCTTGAAATAAACTTACCCATTTCAAACATGAATGCTTTTACATTCGATGTCCGCTTGGCTTTGAAAGGAAATGGTTGGAAGGACGTAAGTGTCGTCTTCTCTTTATTTTCAAATTCTATAATTCAAGTCATATTCTAGATCAACTAACATTCTGAATATCCACAGGTGTCTGCCCACGTCCAAAGGGTGGTAGTTTTTCAAGAGCGATCTCTGCAATTCGTGCTACCCCTGTTGAAGACAAGGATATTAGACTTCTCGTAACCGACGAATTGTTATCTCTATTTGGGTTATTGGAAGAAGGCCACCTCATTGGGCTTCCTGAAGTGCTGCATTTCTATGAAACGTTGTGAACAAGAAGTAGATATCAATAACCCTATCTACCCCCGGTCGAGGGGACTCAGGACGACGCCGAAGAAGGATAAATCAGGGGTACCCAGATCAATGAGCCTGGCGGTGCCGGTGCAGGCCTAGGCAAGGCACCTGTGGTCGAACCATCACAGGGCGCGCAACCCCACACACCTGTTAAAAGAAGAAAGAAGCTTGCATATAAACTTAGCAGGAGAAAGACCGCTAAGGATCCGTAGTTCGTTATCACTTCTATTGAGGAATAGTCGTATTCTCAACATCTAGAAAGCTCGATGAAAGGGTTTTCGAATCTTCAAATCCCCTAGGGCATCTTGACTTATGATTTTCCCAATATCAGTAATGGGGAGCTCGACTCTCCTCATAAAAGTGGTGATGGCGCTCTTCCACCGTTCAAGGAGAAAAAACGCTTGTTAGCAAGGCTACAACAACTGGTCCACCAGGGGTAACACTAGGACACTCACAATCACGTGCACCTCACCGCACGCTTATCGTCTACTTTTTCTACAATAGTTACTTATACTCTGGTATTTGGTCTTTTGCAGGTTCGATATCACAATCTCGGGCTTTCAATCGCCTAAGGGGCTCTACGATGCAATGTGGATCTAGACGTGATTGAGAACCAAGTAGATGTAGAGTGAGAGGGACGACGACCGAGAAAGAAGTCATCGCTCGAGGGAATCTTCTTCTTCTAGGTGCAAGTCCCAGTCTCAGTCATCTCACCAAGAAGGTCAGCCTAATCTTCCTGCTTACAATGGAGAGCAGACTTCCTTCTAGGGGCCTCAAATTGTCGTACCACATGAGCAATACTCTGGTTCTTCTAGCTCCAGGCAATCTCGCAATCGTAGATCAAGCAAGCGTCCAATCACTACTTTCGATCCATCTTTTCCGACCGCTGCTCCGGATGCTTCCACAACAGAGAAATTAGCTGAACTCAAAGCCACTTTCCCAAAAATCTGTTTTGACGAGCGTAAGTTCCTTCACTTAATTCATATAATCCCAGGGAACGCCAAAGTAACCTTTCTCGCATGTGTTAATGATGTTTTCGTGAAACATGAATCGTTCCAGCACTTAGCGGAAAAGGTCTCCAAGGTGTCAATCGAGCGACAACATGAAATATATCGTCTTAAGCTAGAGGCAATCCACGATAAAGATTTAATTAAGCATCAAGACAATGAGATCTCGGAGTTGACGACAAATCTAACTGTGACAGTAAAGAGTGCCAAGAAAATGTCTAAGGCAGTGAGTTGTTTGGAATCTTCCCATAAGAAGGAACTTGATGCTGCCCTCAGTCGCAACAGGGTGCACTCACTTTGGAAAAGGATTCCTCGCAAAAGGAGAAAGATACCTTGGCCCGCCGTGTTGAGGAGCTTGAAGAGCTTCTTAAAAAATAAAGGAAAGAGAAGATCGAGGCTCACGAAGAATCACAGCAGTATTGCGAAGAGACCGTTGAAGACAGGAGTCGGAAAATCAAACTTGACGAGCAAATTGTAAAATAGAAGCCCTCAAAGAAGAGGCGAGGCTGGCCGCAAGGAGATGATAGAATAGATTGAAGCCCAGGTGGAGGACGCTAAAGAGTCCGGTCAAAATGAAATCAAGGACATGTTTGATCCCATGATCATCGAATATAATGCTAAAGTCCTTATCCACTGCGACTTGAGCTTCCTTGGCAAAGGTTGTCTTGAGTCGCTTGCTGAGGCTTGGTAGTATATTGTCAAGATGAAAAAGAGGGAGTTTGGCGAAGTCGAATTAGATGAAGAGAAATTAGTGCGAGAGATCCTTTGTGGAAATGAACCCCTAGACCTTACCGCCGCAAGACTTCAATATTTTGACATTCTAACACCTTCCAGTAAAGGGAAAATATTGTCGAATCCTTGGAGTTTGATCCCAAAGGCCCCTTTTCTTTCCAAGCGACTGGAGCATCAGTTTCTTTTGGCCTAGGGCAAAATTTGAGCTACGATCCAGATAAACCCAGTTACCAATCTAAGGCACTGACTCATATTCTAGAAGGGGGCACTCCAACGACAACCGAGAGTCAGCCGGACGCAGGTATTCCACTTTACTCTCCACTTTTTGAGAGATTTCGTTCTACATGCCCAATAGTCTTAGGCTTATCTCATCGTTTTGACAAATCCACAGGTCTTTTGGGTCCCGGCCAAACTCCTAAAAGTGATGCTGCCATGGAGCAACAAGCGACATCAAAGAGATTCCGACGGCGCCGATGTTCCAGGGCCTGATGCTCAAGTCATCGGAGCACTCTATAATGATAAGGCTGAAGATCCACTGGCGGTGAATGAATCTGATGATGTTGTGATTACCGGTGCCACCGAACACACTGATGAGCTTAGCTTGAAGGAGCGCATCGAGAAGGAGGAGTCACTGAAGAGAAAAGCCAAAGCTGAGCCCACCGACGTGGACATTGATGATCCAAATCTGGTCCCGCTACAAGTCATTCCGCCTGGTGGGTCGATTCCTAGAGAACTCCCTCCAAGCTTCGAACGCTCTCCCGCTAAAGGTGGTAAAGGATCAAGAAAAAGAACAAGTGGAAGCTCATATTGTGCCACTCCCGAAAAATCCAAAAAGGAGAGAGGACCAAAGAAGTAGCCGTCGCTTCGGTTCTATTTGTGCATAACTTGTATAGTTGTTTTCTCTTTTGTTGGCCACTATTGTGCGGGTTCGGTCCCAATTTTTGGAATAAACTTGTATCAAAATTCTGAAGTTTATAATGCTAATAAATTATTTTGTTTTCTGCTTAGCATTCGAGTGAACTGTTATTTAAGTAGTTGAGCTATTGCTTTCCATTCAATGTACTTGTAATTTGTTACCTATTAAATCTGATAGCAATCCACTAACTCTATTCTAAGGTCTCCATGCGGTCGTGGCCTTGAGTTGTACCAAACACGGGGCTTGAGTCCTAATGTTACGCTGTCGAATTCAGCGGCTTGAGGGATTATACTCCTACCCCCGGTCTTGGGTTAGCCGAGTTAGACGGTGAAGGGTCGAACTCCATCCTCCACGTGTTCATACTCCTCCTGCTGGTTTTAGGTCGGAGTTCAAAAAATAGCGAGTGGTCAGACTGCATTCATCTATTTGTTTCTACTCATATCCACTCTCTGGGGATAAGAGTTGGTTAGTGGGTGGTCGATTCACACCCGTTTTATGTTTATACTCTGATCCACACCAGGGACTTAGAGTTACTTCGCAGGTGGTCGATTCGAACCCAATTTATGTTTATACTCTAGTCCACACTCTGGGGACTTAAAGTTATCTCGAGGAATAGTCGAATCGTACTATTCTTAATTGATCGATTTATCCCTAAGGTCTAGGGGCTTAATTTAGCGAGCGATCGGTCATATCACAATCAATTTTAATTCATGACGGTCCCATCGCTCGGTGGGATTAATTTGGTTATTAGATGGTTGAGTTTTATCCACTCCTCATTACGTATCCCTTCCATGGGGTTGTGGTCGAGAATCATCAAATGAACGGTTAGACCACATGCATTTTGTTTAGTTCAACTGGGAACTAACGTGATCGGCTAGCTCCAAATTCCGAGAACCTGCTCGGACATGTTACCATTAGTCGGTTGTGTAATGTAACTAACATGCAATGTTATAACAAACACAGACGTGAAGGAAGTTCAAAAATTTATTTGCTAAACGAAAAGAAATGAAATAATTTGTCTTATTACATATCCGGAAAATCAAATGCTAAAGCAGACTTTGAAAGTAAATACAACTGAACGAAAAAGAAATAAACTAAGTGAAATAGCGTCGTAAATGTTCGCTATTCCACACCCTTGGGAGTGTGATGCCATCAAAAGTCGCTAGCATGAAAGTTCCCTCTCCAATCCTCTGCTTAATGACATACGATCCTTCCCCGGTTGGATTCATATGTGATGGGGTAGGAAAAACTCATT
Organism: Allium fistulosum; assembly: GCA_030737815.1. Lineage (NCBI taxonomy): Eukaryota > Viridiplantae > Streptophyta > Magnoliopsida > Asparagales > Amaryllidaceae > Allium > Allium fistulosum. The sequence goes on along the minus strand of CM060907.1, from coordinate 633,280,630 downwards.
TCAAGATGAGATCACCGATTTCAAAAGTTCTAGGTCGAACTTTGATGTTGTAGTATCGGGCAACTCGGTATTAGTGCGCACCTGCCCTCAAATCAGCTTCACCGCGCTTTTCATCTATAAAGTCTAGAGGTTCCAAGAGAAGATCTTTATTCATTCTGGGGTCATAGTAGGTCACTCGATGAGAAGGAACTTTGAGCTCTACAGGAATAACAGCTTCGGAATTGTAAGCAAGGGCAAATGGAGTATAGCCAGTCGTGGACTTGTGGGTGGTCCTATAAGCCCATAGTGCTCTCGGGAGTTCATCCATCCACTTGTCTCTAGCCTTTTCCAAACGCTTCTTCAGAATGGACTTTAAGATTTTGAATACAGCTTCAACTAGCCCATTCGCTTGAGGGTGAGCGACTGCTGCAAATCTCTTTTCATTATGATACCTCTAGCAAAAGTCCTTGAATTCATCATTGTTGAATTGAGTCCCATTATCAGTTACAATAGTTCGTGAAAGACCAAAACGATAGATGATGAACTTGATTGCTTTCTTGGTTGTGATCGTTGCTAAAGGTTTTGCTTCGGCCCATTTGGTGAAGTAATCAACTGCAACGATAACGTACTTTGCACCACCTTTAGAGATTGATAAGGAACCAATAATATTTATACCCCACATGGAAAATGGCCATGGGCTGACCATTTGCGTGATTTCCGTTAGCGAAGCTCTAGGAGCTTTTGCATATATCTGGCACTTGTCGCATCGCCTTACATAGTCAGCAGCATCTCGATTGATGGTCGATCAATAATACCCATAACAAAGTATTTTCTTTGCTAGAGTTTGCCCTCATAGTGTGATTGCCACATTCCCCTTCATGAACTTCCTTTAGGACCCATTTTATCTCATCATGAGCGATACACCGGAGTAGGGGAACAGAAAAACCCTTTCTATACATAACTCCTTCCTGTATGATATATCGTGAAGCCTTATGAAGGATTTGTCGCTTTTCATTCCTTTGGTCAGGTAGGACGCCCTGTTGCAAATAGTATTTAATCGGAGTCCTGCACCCTTCCCTCTCAAGCTCCGTCCCTAGTACCCGGTCGATTTCTGTCAGGATTATACTCAGGGCATTTAATACTTCGACCGGAACAAAGCCTATCTATTGTGCATCCGCGATGCTAGCAAACTTTTCCAATGAATCAGCCTCTCTGTTTTGATCAACGAGGAATATGCATAATGTCATAGTACTCAAAATCAGTCAGCAACTTGTGGACTTGGGTAAGGTATGGAGCAGGTCGTTCTCCCTTAGCTTGGTAATCTCCCCTGACTTGGTATACTGCCAATTATGAGTCGCAAAAGATTTCAACAGTCTTTATTCCTAGTTCTCTGGTAATTTTAAATCCATCAACCAGAGCCTCATACCTGAAACTAACTGTGCTATAGGATCGTGTAATATGGATAACCTACTTGTGCGGAATAATAATTAAGCAAGTAAATAATTAAAGCAGTAAAGTAAATGACATCGGAGATTTTTATACTAGTTCGAACTCCCGTTCTATGTCCAGTCCCAGACTCCTTCTGGAATTAAACTAGCAACCCTCACTTAACCCGGAGGAATAGGTTTACACCGCCTGAGCAACCGAACAGGACTTCTACCGCTTAAGAAACCGAATAGGACTTCTACCACCTGAGCAACCGAACAGGACTTCTTTACAAATAACAAAAGTATCCAACTGTAGTGTGCTCTTTAAATAGAACTGATAAGTCAATTAAGTACAATCTTCCTATAATCTTCTCTTTTATGATATGTAGTGTAATGTGCTTGAGAATTGTGGAAGATAGAGCAATCAACGATCAGAGAATGCAAGCAGTTTGAGTGCAGTTTGAAAATAAAGAATAAAAGATAAGAATTCAAAAATATTAAAATTAGTTGTTGTTGATTGTTTGTTGAATTCTGAAATCTATTTATAGAGATTAAAAAGTTACAATCATTTATGAAAGATAACATTGAAAAGAAACAGGTACAACTGTTGATTTAAAGATATTTCTCTTCGATGAAGAGAAGTGTCTTTTCATAAAAAAAATACCCGCTATAAATATTCAGTCGGCTGAATATATAATTCAGCCTTCTGAATTTGTTAAAATCGAAAATAGCAAAGAAATAGGCAAATTTTGCCCTAATTCAGCCGGCTGAATGAAACCATTCAGCCAGCTGAAACTGCATAAAAATTTATGCTTTATTTCAGCATTCAGCCGTCTGAATGATATTATTCAGCCGGTTGAATTCTGTTGATAAGCAAAAGTTACCATAGTTCATTTGGTTAGAGCACTTGCCTTCCAAACTAGTGACCCGGGTTCGAGCCCTGCTCCATGCAATTTTTGAAAACTTGAATTTTCATATAAAATATGAATGTATATGTGTGTATACCATTTTGAGAATATTTTAACATTTGTAAACTCTAGACACGACACTCTATAACTAATAATACTTTGTTTGTCACCTTCGTCTTTTCTCTATCGTGTATATCTCTTCTTGTATCTCCATATACATACTTTCATCCTTTTTTGTACTGTATATCTTCATTTTGAATGTATTTGTTTGTCTCTTTTTGATGCTCATATACCTACAAATTAGCTTAGAGATTCTTTGGCATAATGTATAGTTGTTGTCATTAAAATCCAACAATAGAGGTTCTAACATTATCCCCCCTTTTGATGATGACAACTATACATTTAAAAAAAAAAATATTCATTCTATATATAAAATAATATTAATATGTTTAAAGCTCCCCCTAAGTATAACATCTCCCCCTAAGTATAATATCTCCCTCTATTAATATGCATATGAATTTCTCCCCCTTTGTCATTATCAAAAAGAATGAGGGAATATAAGAAATTTTATAAAATATCTTGTAAATAGTAGGATAAACAATATTAATTATGGAGAAAAATAAAATAGATTTTACCATATTTGCTAAAGTCTATATTTCATTGTAAGCACGTAATTCTATTAAACGTATGGAACATCCTATAAAATTCCAAAATCTTTCCTTTTGTTTCTCCGAGTACCTACAATAAATAAAAATCATTTTTGGTACCCACTTACTATGTTAGGGTCCGGGGGGTTAGGTCTTTGGAAACCATACCCATTTGGGTGTGGTTGAACCTTTATAAATATAATTTTCATTATTAGCTACCATATCAAAATAATCATCAATGTATTTTTCTCTATTTTTCTAATTAACAGGAACCCAAATAATTAGATAATTTTTATTCATATTTCCGGTTAATGATTTTGTACTTCTAGAGAAATTATAAACATTATTGGTCATAGCAGTATTTGAATTTCTATAAAAATTGGATTTAGACTTTACTCGAAATTTAGTACAAGCACTAACATTTTTACTATACATGAAAGCGTATCTAGTGCTATTTCTACGATCAGTTTTATTATATCCTAAACCACTTTTGTCGTGTAAAGGTCTAGAACTAGATAAAATCATGTTTAAATCGTTTTGACCTTTATTAAATTATGTGACTTCAGTGTTAAGTTTATCAAATTTAGCTTTGAAGTCAATATTATTATTTTCAAAAGAAATATTACTGTTTTTCAAAATATAAATTTGCTTTTTTAATTTAGAATTCTCCCTTTTTATCGTACAGTCCTCATTTTCGAGAAGAAAAGGTCGAGATTCTGAATTATCGATGATTGAAATAAATCATTTTTTCGTTTCAAAACCGTAGTTTCTTTTGAAAAAATTTCTTTTTCTTTATCAAACATAGTATTTTTATTTTGCAAAGCATTGATTTCCTCCAAAAGATCATTGTTTTTATCTTCTAATTGCTCATTTTCTTTTTGTAGGAAATCTTTTTGTGAAACAAGTTCTTCTACGGTATTTTCAAAACATTTGGTTTGTTTTATCAAAAATTTATTTTCCTCTTTTAAACTGGAAATTTCTTGCTCACAATCTTTTAACTTAGCTAAAGCAATTCTATTAACTTTATTCAAGGTTTTACAATCTTTTAATAATTCATCATGTGCTAACAGAAGATCTTTATATAAAGAATCTAAGCATACCGATTGTGATCTGAGTTTAGCCATGAAGCATTTGTGTGTTTTATCCTTTGATTCTTCTTTATTGCTCTTCCTCTTCCTATTGCCTTGACTAGATCTCTTTATAGCCATTTATTCTAGGATGTTGTTACGATCTCTAGAATCCCAGGCTCTGATACCAAATGAAAGTGCTTCGATACCAAATGTAAGTGCTTTGATACCAAATGAAAGTGACTGTGCTATAGGATCGTGTAATATGGATAAACTACTTGTGCGGAATAATAATTAAGCAAGTAAATAATTAAAGCAGTAAAGTAAATGACATCGAAGATTTTTATACTGGTTCGAACTCCCGTTCTACGTCCAGTCCCAGACTCCTTCTGGAATTAAACTAGCAACCCTCACTTAACCCGGAGGAATATGTTTACACCGCTTAAGCAACCGAACAGGACTTCTACCTCCTAAGCAACCAAATAGGACTTCTACCGTCTGAGCAACCAAACAGGACTTCTTTACAAATAACAAAAGTATCTGACTGTTGTGTGCTCTTTGAATAGCACTGATAAGTCAATTAAGTACAATCTTCCTATAATCTTCTCCTTTATGATATGTAGTGTAATGTGCTTGAGGATTGTGGAAGATAGAGTGATCAACGATCTGAGAATGTAAGCAGTTTGAGTGCAGTTTGAAAATAGAGAATAAAAGATAAGAATTCAAGAATATTAAAATCAGTTGTTGTTGATTGTTTGTTGAATTCTGAAATCTATTTATAGAGATTAAAAAATTACAATCATTCATGAAAGATAACATTGAAAAGAAACAGGTGCAACTGTTGATTTGAAGATGTTTCTCTTCGATGAAGAGAAGTGTCTTTTCATAAAAAAATACCCGTTATAAATATTCAGCCGGCTGAAAATATAATTCAGCCTTCTGAATTTGTTAAAATCGAAAACAGCAAGAAATAGGCAAATTTTGGCCTAATTCAGCCGGCTGAATGAAACCATTCAGCCGGCTGAAACTGCATAAAAATTTATGCTTTGTTTTAGCATTCAGCCGTCTGAATGATATTATTCAGCCGGTTGAATTCTGTTGATAAGCAAAAGTTACCATAGCTCATTTGGTTAGAGCACTTACCTTCCAAACTAGTGACCCGGATTCGAGCCCCGCTCCATGCAATTTTTGAAAACTTGAATTTTCATTTAAAATATGAATGTATATGTGTGTATACCATTTTGAGAAGATTTTAACATTTGTAAACTCTAGACACGACATTCTATGACTAATAATACTTTGTTTGTCACCTTCGTCTTGTGTCTATCGTGTATATCTCTTCTTGTATCTCCATATACATACTTTCATCCTTTTTTGTACTGTGTATCTTCATTTTAAATGTATTTGTTTGTTTCTTTTTGATGCTCATGTACCTGCAAATTAGCTTAGAGATTCTTTGGCATAATTGTATAGTTGTTGTCATTAAAATCCAACAATAGAGGTTCTAACAATACCTGCCTTCGTTGTTTGTCGTAGGGAAATCAAGCTTTAAGGCATAGCAAATCGATCGATCTTCGGGAGTTTCAAGCATAATTCCAACTCCAGAACAATGATCGTTGGATGCTCCACCAGTATACAATTTCCACCGTATGGTAGGGATTTCGCTGCTCTTTGGGAAATCATCCTGCGCAGTAAATTCTGCTATAAAATCTGTCAGTGCGTGACCTTGGATAGCCCTCCGAGGGAGATAAGTGATATCGATTTGACTAAGCTCGATATTCCTCTTGAGCAACCTTCCAGACATCTCAGGTAGTTGCAGGACCCGTTGTAACGGCTGTTCGGGGTAACATTGAACGGGTGTGCCTGGAAGTATGGGCGGAGCTTTCGTGATGCAATCAGCAAGTAGTATGCCAATTTATCTATTTTCGGATAGTTCCTTTCAACTCCCGTCAATCGCTTGCTGACGTAATAGATCGGTCTCTAGATCCGATTCTCCTCGCAAAGTAACGCGACACTTATAGCGTGTATAGACACAACTAAGTAGATATATAAATCTTCATGATCCACTAGCTTCGATAATACGAGAGGTCTCTCTAAGTGGTTCACCAAAGCTTGAAATGCGTCTTTACAATCCTGTCTCCATTCGAAGTTCCATTTTACTCTCCTAATCAAGTCAAAGAAAGGAATGCATTTATCAGTAGCTCTAGAAATAAATCGGCTTAAGGCAGTAACCTTCCCATTCAAGAACTTCCCTGATGCTACGCCAAAAGAAAACTTTAAAGGATTAATTTTCATCTTGTAATGTTGGAGGATGCCGAACATTTTTACTAGGTCTCTAATGTGGTAGCTTGACCGTTGTGACTTTAGTCCATATACACTTCCATCGTTTTTCCAATCTGATGTTCAAACATCCTGTTAACTAAGTGTTGGTAAGTCGCTCCTGCATTCTTTATTCTAAATGACATCACCACATAGCAATACAATCAAACATCAGTAATGAAGCTGGTGTGCTCATGGTCGGGGATGTGCATTGGGACCTGATTATATCCTGAGTACGCATCCATGAAAGATAGCAATTCGTGTACCGCGGTCGAGTCTACCAGCTGGTTGATTCTCGAAAGGGGAAAACCGCCTTTTGGGCATGCCTTGTTCAGGTACGAGTAATCAATGCATGTCCACCACTTCCCATTTGCCTTTTTCACATGCACAAGATTAGATACCCACTTAGGGCAGAGGGCATCGTGAATAAACCCATTGTCTTTAAGTCTATCCACATCCTCTTTAAGAGTGAAAGATCTCTCCAGATCCATGCCACGTCTTTTTTGTTTCATCCGGACATGCCTTGGGTCGATATTCAATGCATGGCTTGCAATGGTATGGGAGATCCCATACATTTCAGAGTGAATCCAGACGAACACATTAAGATTCGCTCTTAGAAATACATTAAGTTCTTTCATCATCGGGGGGCTGAGCTATGATCTGATCTTTAGGACCCGTGTAGGGTCGTCATGGCTAACAATGATGTCAATCGTTGGCTCGGCCGGTGCAACCTTGGTCTCTTTGGGCTCCTCCTCATCATCTCTCGGATCTATATCTCTATAGAACCGATGGTGACGCCCGAGCCAAGGCTCAAGCGCTAGTTGTCAATCTTCAGTGGCTTGGATGCGGACCGACTTGTCTGCACCCTTACCTTTCTCCTTCCATTGAGCATCCCTCAACTCAGCTACATATCAGGCACGTCTAGTCACCTGATCACCATAAACAACCCTGACACCATTATCTGTCGGTAACTTCAAAGTTAAACACCATGGGGCAAGAGCTGCTCGGAACTCAGTTAGGGCCGGTCGGCCTAGAATAGCATTCTATAAAGAGTCAACATCCAAAAAAACAAAAGGTAGAATCTGCACTCTTCTACAGTCACCTTCTCCCAACTTTACAGGTAATTCAACATATCCAACAGCTTCAGTTGTGGCACCATTAAAGCCATGAATGCAGGCTTTGGAAGGTTTCAAATCCTTGGCTTCCATCCTCATCTGATTATAGAATTTTTTGAAAATTATATTTACAGAACTTCCACAATCAATCAATATCCTTCTCACTAAAGCGGGGTCGATAATGGCCGAAATGACCATTAGGTTAATCGTCGGAGCCTCCACTTTTTCTGCATCTCTATTCTTAAACACAATATCATCAGCCATTGTATGTTGCTATTTTGCCGAAGGTCCAACTTTTATATTTGAAAAAAATTCAAAATCCACATGCTGACGTAGCGCTCCATCTCATGCCAAATCTTATCGGTCGGGTGCGGTTCTCCAACTATTGTATTTTTTACCCGTCTTCCACTAATTCGCCCACGGTCCTCAGCCCTACACGGTGCTTGTCCTCGGTTAGGGTTGGATATCCCTTGTCCACCTTCATGCGGGGTTTTTACAAACTGCTACAACATCTTTCTCGAATCAGCTTTTCAATAATATCCTGGAGATGCATACGTTCATTCGTGCTATGTCCATAGCATCGTGGAACCGACAATATTTTTCGGTATGTTTCTGCTTTTCTGTTGATTCTTTTCGAGGCGGCTTCCTGTATTATGTGGTATTACAAGTAGACAAATAGATATTCTTCAAGGATGTATTCAGCGGTGTGTAAGTATCGTACATCGGAATCCTAGGCTTCCCTCTTCCAGAATCCCTCTTTCGTTCTCGGCTCCTATCTCTGCCTTTCTTTTGTTGATTTGGCTTGTTCTGGACATTCACCGGAACTTTCCCAGAGCTATCATCAAACTACTTTACTGCACTATTACCATATACTCCCTCTCCACTTGGTCCTGTGACATTCTTCTTCTTGGAGTACCTGCTTCCTCCTTTCTTAAATACCGAGCCACCTTTGCGTAAAAGCGTTCCAACATTGCGGGTGGCTTGCTAGTTAACCAATTGCCAAAATTAGATTCCAGATCAATCACTCTCATCGCGACCATCAATATTGCATGGTCATTTGGATTACTAATTTCTGTAACACCTATATGGAACCTCTCCAAATAATCTTTCAGCGATTCTCCTGGAGCATGGATCACACTCGATAGGGACATCACATCTTTAGGGCAAGTTGCATGCATACAGAACTGCTCCACAAACCTTGTTGCCAAATCATCGAATCTAGAATCGATCGTGGGGGTAACCTTGTGAACCACATCGTTATTATTCTAGACAGAGTTATGGGAAAGAATCTACACTCTATTGCATCATCCGCTCGTGCGGAATCAATCAGCCATTCATATCTCATGATGTGCTGCCTAAGGTCGGTTTTTCCCTCATAGGCAGGCATTGATGACATGTTGAACCTCCTTGGATCCTCTACATGTAGAACATTATCAGTGAATGGGGTATGGCTTCTCGAGATTCCCCAGTCATCATTGGTCAAGCCCTGGCTCTCTCTCGCCAAATGTCTGACCACATCCGATAAGTCCGACGTTTGGATAGTTGGTACCAAGTGGTGGTCATGCTCCACCTCATGTGAATGGTTTGGTCGATGTCTACAGGCCATTCCATGCCTTCTTGGTTCACCATCTTCCCAATGTATATCTCGTAAATTCACTTCATCGTCATTCCGAGGAAGCATTTGGTCAACATTTAATTGAACTCCATCATCCAAACCAACTGAAGCATCTCCAACTTGATTCCCAGTATACATGGGTAGGTTCCCTCCTCTGGAGGAGGGATCGACACCGATCCCTATGGAGGGATTGGTACTGATCCCTATGGAGGAATCGACACCGATCGGTCCTGGCAGACCATGATGGTTGGCCAGTTGATGCCCCGAAGTTTATGTGCGATATTCGTCTATTCTACGATGCATGTGCCACTGATACTTGTCTAATGAGCTAAAACTCTCCGATGCCAAGTAAGGGGTGAGGTCCCTCATAGCTTTTCCTCATTGCTGCTGATTGAGTTGGTTCATTAAGTTGATATTGGTCTAAATCTGCTAATTTAATTGTCAACGGCTCTCCATAAGCTCTCTCATTAGATTATGAAATTTAGCTCTTGTAATAGAATCAGTGGGATTCTAGACTTCAACTGGTTCAGCATTCACATCTATTAGTTGATTTCTTGGGCCTCCTTGTTGGATGCTAGGGTTCTCATTTCCTTCCACATTCTGAGAAGTGGATCTAGTGTTCCTCACCATTGTTGATAGCTTCGCTTAGATTTAGCAAATCTGAGTAGAACGAGCAAACTTCCTAAATATAACTATGGATCTCCTTCAGAAGATTTATGCAATCCAGTAGCAACAAAGAGATCCTAAAAAGCTGAGAATTAAGGTTCTCAGTGAAAGCACCTAAATGTTTGCATAAAAAATTGGCACAAATACCCAATAAAAGTTTTTTGGAGAGAATTAAATGAAGAATAAAATGGAAACGGTGGATAATAACAAAGTGACAACAGCTAACTAAAATAAAAACACATGCACAACGATTTATAGTAGTTCGGCGTTGTTTTCTTACGTTCACTTTGAATAGATTGCTTTATTAATTCCGTTATAATCTGAGTACAAAACGATCGAAAGAAAATCCTTAGTTACAAAAGAATATAAAGCAAACAGCAGCGTAAAAGTTCCCAAAATGAACAACCAAGCTGGTACTTATAGATGTAGGTCGCCAACTATCTCTCTGGAAACTCGGTTGGAAGATCCTCAAAACCATATGGGCCCACTAGGCCCAATTCCCAAAGAGGAGGGATCGGTACCATTCCCTTCTTTGGTCAAATTTTGGGGACCAATCCCTATTATGGCTTCCTCGTGCAAAAATATGTTTAGCCTCCAAATTTCATGTCATTTGGATCAATGGAGCTCGAGTTATTGCTTGATCTTTGATTCAATATGGCTTGCATATTGCTTTCTACCGATCCCTTACAAGGGATGTATACCGATCCCTCTAACCTTGTCCTTTTGAGGTGCGATCCTTATGGTAGGTTCCCTAGGGTCCCTAAGTCTTACTCTCCAAGTTTTATAGACACTGGACTTGTAGATCTTGAGATATTGATTGTTCTCTATAAGAATGCTTTCATCCGTTGAAATATGTCGATCCCTCTTGTTGAAACTAGCGTATGCCGATCTCTCCTATGTGTTGGACCCTATTTCATACTTCGAACATTCTACCTTGCATATACACCTCATCAATTCAACATTGACTTCATGTTACCATCTGTACTTGACTTCTGGGCCCTACAATCACCACTCTGGAGTCATCGACCTTGATGGCAGTCGAATTTGACTTGTGCAATCAATTCAATATAACCGAGTTAAAATGCCGGATAAAAATTTAAATATTTGAATCTGGGATTAAATGTTATTAAAATGATTTAGTAAGCTTTTTAAACCCTTTTAAACCATAAGTAATGGTGGTAAACTTTTTTTGGAAAAACGTTTACAAAAATATAATCTTTGAAAATATATCGATAATGTGACCGAAAATCATTTTATCGATAAACAGCATTTTTCTCAAAAAAATTTGTTCAAACTTTTTATGCTTGTCTAATTAATCATTAAGGAGATAATTAGCAATAAAAATATTTTCATGTTTATGGCTAACTAATTCGGATGATGTCATGCATGATGTAAGAAAGGAAAATATATTTTAAAATGAGCAAAAAAGAAAAATGAGCAAATAAGAAAATCCTTAACCCTTAAGCATATATGACATAAAGCAGTCATGATAGAAGTAGTTAATGCTAGTTGGGTTTTGAGGGATTTTTGGTATTTTCCCATTACATTCTTAAGCCTATATAAAGAGGGGTACACCCTCAGGTATAAATCAAAAAATTTACAAAGCTTAGAATGATAAAACCAATGACTTCTCTTCTTCTTCCTCTCTTATGTTCTAAAAAGAAATAGTTGCAAATCAAGTATTTGTATCATATTAGAAACCCTTCCACCAAGCCAAAACAAGAAGAAGTGGAGCTATGTCTCCTATAAAGGGGATGTCCGTGAGCAGTTATGTGGGTGGGGGAGGCTAAAGGCAAGAGTAAAGAGGAGGAAGGAGGAAGAGAAGGTGGTTGCAAGGTGGAGGCTTGGCTTTGGTTATTGGTTCTTGGTTATGGTTGGGTTAAAGGTGAGTTAACACCACACTTTGAATGTAAAAATATAACACATATATGTTGTGTTTGATTGTGTTAATGTTGGTTGAATTGTTGTTAACTTATGTTAAAACAATGGTTTTAAATTCTTACTTTAGAAGTAAGTGACATATGTGATCCATGTACATGGACTTGAAAAAACTTGAAAATGACTTGTATGACTTATGATAAGACCTTGAACAAAGCAAATAGGTTATAAACGGACATTGGTTTAGATCGAACTCGGATTTGAAAGTGCACTTATAACAATAGTTACTATTGATGTAGTTGTGAATTGCTTTGTTTTTGGCAATGTTTATGGTACTTTGTAGAGAGATCCTTAGGGGTTTCTCGCCATATAATAATGTTTTATATGTATGTTTGTTACAATTAAAAGCTTGAACAGTGTAAAGTTAAGTAACGTCTCGAAAATGGCCAAAACATCAGTAGTGCAAAACTGCTCTGTTTAGACATGATTATTGGACTTAAAAGGTTTGAAAAGATATTTAGATTTAAGTATTTTGTTTCATTTTTTTACAAGTGGTTACTAACTATTTTCAGGGTATTTCAAAAGTAGTTTGAGATCTTTATGAGTTTTTTAAAAATTAATTATGAATTTTTAAAGAAGTGATATTTTGTTAAAATATCTTAAAAAACATGTCGTTTTCAAGTTATTAATGATTTTTCAAACTTGTTATTTTCAATTAATATTTTAAATGAATGTTTTCAAATCTATTATAAGTATTTTGAAGTATAAATATCTTATATAAATATCTTGAAAAATATCTTATATAGATATCTTGGAAAATATCTTATATAAATATCTTGTATAAATATCTTGGAAAATATCTTATCTTCTCAAAATATCTTATGTTATGAAAGTATCTTATCGTGGGAAAACATCTTATCTTGTGAAAATATCTTATATAAATATCTTATGCAAATACAATACCTTTTAAATTGTTTTAAAGTGTAAGCAAAAGGTTTAGAAAGGGGTTAGAATTGCTTAATGGCCAAATGGTTAAATTGTTTAATTACTTATTTGAAAAGTAATTAAATATGCTTAACACTAAAAGACGACAAAGTAAGATTTATCTATTTATGAAAGTTAAGATAGATGTCGAGTAGGGATGGAGCAATAGGGCTCTAACATATCGGGCATCTCTCTTGACCAAGGAATAATAAGTTGGAAAATGCCAAAAACATGTTAATCGTGTTGATTTCTTATTGTTTATTGAAATCATTAATATTATACTTAACACTAAAAGCCGACGAGGTAGACTTATCCATTTGTGAGTTTTAGAATGAATTGTCTAGGCAAGGCTTTGATGCAACTAGTGCTCTGACTTACTTGGCTTCACTCTTGAACGAGGAATGGTTAAGTTGGAATGTCAGAAATGAGTTAAGCGTAGGAATCATGATTTCTATAAGCAATCATTTTTGGAACTTGATATTTAACTTGTCAAATGCTGGACTTGAGCAAATATGAACTTAGATCTTTGAAACTAATGTTTTAAAGATAGTACAAGTATGGAATGATTTTGTATTTGTTGTGAAAATGTGTTAATAGTATTCGTCTTTAACCCTTTTTTATTATACTTATAGATGTAAATAGATCTTTAAAAGAATGATTTAAAGATAAGCACAAGCAAAATGGTTTTGGATTTGTAGTGACAATGTTTTAAGTAATAGCAGTCTTAAACCTATTGAATGGATTTGCGAAAGTACTTAAATCCTTTAAATGGATATTTTGAATAAACTATAAGTATGTAATCTTTAGGAAAAAGATAGAAGTTTATCAGGTAAAAGAAGTCTACTAATAAAGGAGTTTTTAATTAATAAAAGGATTAATTAAATAAAAGTAATCAGGAGTTGCTTAAGTATCTTAACCAAACTTTGTATGGCTTGACCGTACTTTGTGTGACTTAATAGTGTTGTGTATGTTCATTTGTTTATGGAAAGTGTACTAAACTTGGTTTCCATTTATAAACAAACATATTGTACTAGATATTCGATTAGTTGACTAATGAAATTGTCTATATATAACTTTGGAAATATCTAAAAGAAAGACGAGTGCTATATGGTATAGTTATCTTCGAAGATGTTATACAATACGTACAAACTCATCTTGCCCTTCTAGGACAAATGATAAGGAAATCCATCTGCTTAAATGGTTAGTAGGTGATCTCTTCTCTTATGTATTGTCTGTTTATTTCCAAAAGAACCGGAGTTGAATTTACCGAAAATTCATCGATTGGTTTTGGAGAGTCTGGTAAGTGGGAAGAGTGTACTTATATGAGATGACTCAGATTCGAAATCACTTTAAAACCATATACGCAATCTATTGCTAGAAGTAGTTGTGAAGTGGAATGTTATAGAGTTGAACTATAAATCCTAAGGTTAAGTCCAAGGGAGAGGTCAGCGTTAACATTTCAAACGATGCAATCGTATGGAATTGTCTATCTTGAGGAGTATTCCAAAAAAGAGGAAAACGTTAGCATTCATCGGAGGAGTTATGCGGGGAACCTATATGGAGGATCAAGATCTGTACAAGACGATCGAATCCATCTAGTGATTTGTGATCTTTTCGAGATAGAGGAATCTATTTGGGAATTGATGATCTGTTCGTGATTGAGGAATCCATTTGAGGATTTTTTATCTGTTCGAGATGATGGATCCATTTAGGGATTTGTGTTCTGTTCGAGTGATGAAGACTCGTATGAAAGATGCCAAACATATCCATAACATCGTGAAATGATAGAAAACAGAGAAGGGGCATGGCGGGGGGGGGGGGGTTAGCAACCTCAAGGGTATATCAACTCCATCTCTATAGATGCTTATCAATTGTTATTAGCCGGAGTTGGTATGACTCGGACCACAAACCGAGGGCGGTCAAGTTATGTTTACCTTAGAGTATATCTCATCTAGAGATATATGTTGCTCGGAAGGTAGTTTTAAATTCTTATCACGGAGTTCGGATTTGACTTCCCTGAACAGATCTCTGTGGAAAATCCATTATGCAAACGTGCCTTAGCGGTATTGATTGTACTCCTATTATTGTTGTGGCGTTCACACAACAACTATTTATTATGATTTATGTGACGCCCCACCTCTATACCCACGCTAACCAAGAACACTACGATGTAGTGCTGTCAATTAGCACGGAGGATAAGGCTGTGGAGGAGCGACCATCCATGTAACTTCTTTGTGCGAGCACCGATACGTCAGATAGAATAGAATGCATATCTTTTAAGGAGGAAATCCGACATATCGATACAAACACAAAGCTATCACACGGTGGCTTTATATAATCTTCGGAAACAATCATAGAAATAATCATAACATAAATCAGTCACAGACATCCATATCACAAAGGCGGAAGAAGATATGAATAAATATATATAACACATGAAAGTGTACATCAGAGTAGTGGTCAGAAAGATCCACGATAATACAAAAGAATAGCATCACGTGCTATACAAAAGAATAAGTACACAACATCGAGTCTATATCTCAAAGGTGTACATCCAAAAACTACTAATCTAAGTAGTTAGCCAAAAGTCAGAGTAATCCAGAAGAGAAGTCAAGCAGAAGCACCTGTAACATCTCGGTCTGACCCGAGTATTATTTATAAGAAAATAATAAACGGATCAGTCTAACTATAAATATCAGATGACATGATATAGGATAAGGGGTATGGCATAAACATGTAATAACCATGATGGCATACTACTATAAGTATGTAAATGATAATCAACAAGGGATTAATCAATGTCACGAGAATCTTCTCAAAGATTCAAACACATAAAAAGGGTAATGACACACAAATTCACCAATACACAAAAACTGATATCATATCAGTGAAAACCACAAAAGTTGGTGAAGCACTAAATCCAGAAATCAACACACGAAATCCAGAACAAATCCCAGAAATCAACACACGAAATCCAGAAATCACAAAAAGGGGGAAGTCCGAACACACGGACGAGAAGCTATCTCATGGAAGCTATCCATTTAATTTTTTCCGAACACACGGATGGCCCGAAGGCAAGTCCGAACACACGGACGAAGAAACATCGCTCAATCGCTAGTCTAAATCACAAAAATGATCGTCATGATCATAAGGAAGTGTCAATCACACCAAGCTAGTAAATATATGAGTTTAGCTTCATGTCCCATAACCACTTGCTTAACTTAAATATTTACGAACAAACTGTAGATCTTCACTAGGAAATTGTCACAAAAAGGGTTCAATCGAACAAGTCCAAGAGCTAACCGACGAAGTGAACGCAAGCGTTTCATACCACCCGTTTTACTAAGCCGTTTAAGTCGATTTCTCGTTCGAGTGAAGTAAAGGCTTGTATATACTAGTAGATTGAAAATCGGTTTGAGAAAACGAACTTTTGATATTTAAAATAGTGTTGAAATCGCTTTGATGAAAGAGTTTTGATATTTACTATTAGTATTGAAACCTTCATATATCTTTAAAGTGACAAGTCATAAAACGATTGTAGAAACAAATCAATTCACGTTCGAAGACGTGAGTAAAGTCCAAAGAAGTCAATTCCAAAACCACCAAAGTAGAAATTCTGATAAATGTTTTTCAGAAGAGATTGCCTACGCAGAGTAATTCGGGGTTCGACCTACGACTTATAGAGTCCTGCGACCTAAGTGGGATGCGACTTAGTGGGGCATAGGTCGGAGACGACCTACGACTTAAGGTCAAGCGACCTAAGGTAAATGGTCCAACGACCTAACTCGAACGACCTAGAGGGTCGAACGACTTAACTGGAGGATAAGTCGGAGACGACCTACGAGATATACTGGCCGACCTAACTCGAGCGACTTAAAGACTTAGCAGGGTCGAGCGACTTACGAGCTACGACCTAAGGTGACGAGGGCGTTAGGTCGGAGACGACCTAACATTTGACTCGCGAACGACTTATGGAAAAGAAGCTTAGGTCGGAGACGACCTACGAGATAAGCCAGTGCTAGCGACCTAAAGTTTGCCTGGGGGGATTATAGGTCGGCAACGACCTAACACTTTGCCTGGAGATTATAGGTCGGCAACGACCTAACACTTTGCCTGGAGATTATAGGTCGGCAACGACCTAACGTTTTTCCTGGGGATTTTAGGTCGGCAACGACCTAAGACTTAACAAAATTCGAGCGACTTAGTGGTTTGCCTTGGAATTTTAGGTCGGCAACGACCTAAGACTTAAAGCTATTTCGACCTACGACTTAAGGACGAATACGACCTATGACTTAAGGACGCGCGACCTAACTCCGAACGAGCTAAAAATGGCCAGAACGACCTAGTAGCAGTTTTTCACCAAAATCACTAAATTTTGGAGTTTTTTCGCCAATCCAATCCAAACCAAATGCAAATGTTGATGCTAGAGTGATAGGGAATCATTCCCAACAGTCCAAGATAGATATAGGCAAGATGTGAGATCAAAAATCTCACCTTTTCCACGAAATTGATGAAGATGAAGATTGAAAGCAAGGAGAAGCAACCCAAAGCTTGAATCCACAATCTTCTACTTGAATTTGATGTTGAATCTCGGATTTACAATTGAATTTGAGTTGGGAGTTTTAATTTCTCTTTCCCACCACCATTTTTGACAAAGCTTGAAGTGTTTGAACAAATGAGAAAGAGGGTTGGGCTGAACTAAAGGGGTGCAGTCCAAACCAAAGTCAAAGGCGGGAAAAAGTGTCGAAAATTTCACTATCTCCAAACATATCGAAGTTTACACTCAAAAAGATCGCAAACGTCATTTTGAACTCAATGGGAGTGGTCTCGAGTCCTAATTTGACCGTATGCAAAAAGTAGCTTTTCGGACTAACATCCGACTAACGATAAAATATTTAAATAAAATATTTAAATATAAAATCGATAGATATGCGGGTTGTTACAATTTATGTGCTACACTCTAAATATTATCTATCATATCACTATATCTTAAAATTAATGAATGGTTGGTTGCTTTGAGGGGAAAACTGGTTCAGAAATCTGTACGGTCTTAATAGTTACCGTTACATGTCGCTCATATTTCTTGAGTTTCTCACACTGGTTTACCAGACTAATCCGGGTTTTATTTTCTTATAATGCTCGGGTAAGTTCCGTGTATGTTTCCAGATTTAGCCGTGGACGCTTTGGAGCTTCTAGAGATGAGCTAGATGATTTCCTACCATAGTATTTATTTCCACTGCATTGCTTTGTGTGTATGTATCAGCATTTGTGAGGACAAGTTGTTATAACTGTCTAGGCTAATTATTGTATCTCCGAAAAACTTTGTATCTAAGAAAACAGTTTATACTATGATTTGATATTATATATGATCGTTCCGTTGTGAGATCTTGAGATTATGTTCCTTCTTTCTTGTTTTATTTCCTTTTCTTTTACACCCTAACAATTCGTCTTTCCGGCACTTGAGTATTCGGCACATGAATACCGTAGATGTATAAGTGTCGACATTTGTGGGTTGAAAAGGCGAGTCATTGCAATACTTGTATTAGGTTTGTTTCACTCATGCAGACATATGTCTGGTCCACTCCTATATTTTTCTATCTATATTCTTCAGATTGATGGAGTTTGGAGACATGACAGATCTAGAGACGAAATTTGTATATATTGTAATTAAATTGTGTATTGAAGACCTGATGTGATAGTGTGTGGTGTTGATTTGGTTTTGATTTGTACAGACGTATGTATTGGTATCAGAATTTGTTAATGGATAGTTATACGTATTTGTGTGATATAGCATATTGATTTGACCATCCGCTATGGGATTCTGAAAGTTAGTAATTGGTTTAGCTTTTTTTCTTATGCCCTCTCGGTGTATATCATATGTATGATCTTCCAACGACTCACCATTATTGAACTTCGTTGTGTAGATTCAGGGTCCTCATATGGCGGTTTGTTATATTTAGTATCGAAACATGGGTTATAGGATTAGGGATGTATTGAGAGAGCATACTTGTATATTTTATGTAATATATAACATATAAGTGCTAAATTTATAGATACACCATAGCCTATTCCAGTCTCTGATTATCATGTTATATATTGAGGAGTTGTTAATAAATCTCATTTATAGATAACTGAAGCATGAATAATTCAGAGGGAACTAAAACGAAGACCAATGCTAGTGGGGTTAATACCGAAGTGGATTCCAATACCCAAGTGGATTTCACTGAGACTCTTGGCATGAAAATACCCATTTGGTTTCGTGGATATCTTCAAGCAACTACTCAGACTAGTACCACTACCACCCTCGTCGAACCAACTGCTGCAACTGAAGCTATGGTTGTTGTTCCACCACTTAATGTTGACTTCCCAAAGCTCTGCAAAGATTTTTCCAACTTAGGTGGAAAGCCATATACTAGGACAGAATCATATGCCGCAACTAAGACATGGCTATCTAACTATGAGAAGATATTCAGGTTCTTAGGCATAAGTGATGCGACTAAGAAGCGGTTGGAAGTTTGGTATCTATAAGAAGTGGCAACAAACTGGTGGGAGATTGTTACAGCCGAAATAGAGAAAAATACTATTACTTGGGATATATCCAAAAGGAAGTTCGAGATAAAATTCTTTTTTGGAGATAAGAAGGGAATGTTATTGAGGAGTTTATTCAGCTTAAGAAAGGAGTATTTAAACAAATTTAATGAGTTAGCAAAATTCGGATTCAAATTGATCAATACCCAGGAGAAAAAGGTTGCGAAATTTGCTAAGGGATTGAATTCCCAACTGAAGGAGTTGGCTTTGAATCTAATACCATTGAGGGTGACTTTTGAGAAGTTAGTTATGGGTGCTTTGTGGAATGCTATGGGTGGAAATGTGAATAAGGAGAAAGTACCTAGTGGAGATCAGAATAAGCATAAGAATGAAGGATCGTAAGGTGAACAGAATAAGAAGCAAGTTACTATGTGTAGGAGGTGTAACAAGGTGTAACATGCAGCCAAGAACTGTAGGGTGAACCTTAAAAAGGGAATGAAGTGTCATTAGTGTGGAAAGACGGGGAATTTGGCAAAGGACTGTAGATCGAAACCATCAGGACAACAAGGGCAGTCGGGACAACAAGAAAGGTTGAAAGGGGTTACTGTAACTAGATGGGGCATTATAAGAGGGACTGCCCAGTAGTGCAGAAGGTGAGCTAGATTGTTAAAGCTTATACATTGGAAGCTGCACCAATCACCAGTATTGCACCAATAGCATAGGAGAAGGGGAAGTCAATTATGGAAGGTGTGTTACTACTATCTGATTTACCTACAAAAGTTTTATTTGATACTGTTTCATCACATTCATTCGTAGACAATGCATTAATGGAAAGACTAGTGATAATTCCCAACATTTTGCATGAAGCTCTTTCTTTGTCGAATCATGTTGGGGGATCAACATATTTGTCTATTATTTGTCATAATCTTAAGTTGGTTATAAACAGTGTAGAATTAAATTGCGATGCATATGTGCTTAGCTTTGCTGGATACAGATTGATTTTGGGAATTGATTGGATGACTTGGTATAGAATGGTTTTAGATTGTGATAAGGGGATTGTTCATTTGAGTAGTTGTGGGAAACATGATTTGATAGTTTTGTCTGAGCAAGACGTTTCCATAATGAAGTCACACACACACACACATATATATATTCGTTATACTTGTCACAAGATGAGTTAGCATCTATTTTCATAGTGAAATATTTTCTAGACGTATTCGTTGAGGTATCTGGACTTCTACCCTATAGAGAAATTGAGTTTAGAGTTGACCTTGAGAAGGACGCTAGGCCGATGGTGATGCCTTTAAGACATATGGCTCCGAAGCAGAGGAGAGATTTAAATAAACAAGTTTCATAATTATTGCAGAAAGGATTCATTAGATGAAGTATTTCAGAATGTTCCCTAAGGCTTTTTGTTGCTTCGGATTGATGACCTCTTTGATCAACTTGTCGAGGAAAAGGTTTTCTCGCAGCTTGATCTTGCTACCGTATTTCATCAGATGAGAGTTGCAAATGGAAGCATTCCAAAAACCGCTTTTCATACTTCGGATGGACTATTTGAGTGGTTTATGACACCGTTTGGGCCGACTGATGCTTCGGATTATTTTGTTGATTTGTTGAGTAGGGTCTTTCAGAAGTAGCTGAATAAGTTTGTTGTCATATTTGTTGAAGCTATCCTGGTATTTTCCAGATAAGAGATGGAGCATGAGTTGCATTTGAGAGAAGTACTGGATGTACTAAGGAGGAATTAGTTGAAGGATAAATTTTCGAAATGTCTATTTTGGAGGAGTGATGTTCAATTTTTAGGATATGTTGTATCTAGGGATGAATTGGCAGTAGACCCAGGAAAAGTAGTAGCCGTTAAACATTGGAAAGTTCCGAAGAATGCTTCGAAAGTACGTAGTTTCTTGGGATTAGCTAGTTTTTATCAGAAATTTATAAAGGACCTTTCAAAGATATATGCAGCATTGATGAAGCTTACAAAAAGAATCTTGTTTATATTTGGAATACAGAGTATGGAGAAGCATTTTTCAAGTTGAAGGAGATGTTGATGAGCAGACCTGTTTTGGTTATATTTGATGGTACCAAACCATTTATCGTTTATAATGATGCTTGAGGTACTGGTCTTGCTGTTGTCTTAATACAAGCGGGTAGGGTTGTAGCATATGCGAGTTAGCAGTTGCAGACACACGAAAAGAATTGCCCTACACATGACTTGGAATCAGCTGCGATTGTATTTGCTTTGAAATCATGGAGACACTATTTATTTGGAGACAGATTTGAATTATATACTAAACACAAGTCGTTGAAGTATTTATTTTCATAAAAGGACTTAAAACTGAGACAACAGAGGTGGATGGAATTCTTAGCATCTTATGATTTTGTTATTGCTTATACCGATGGGAAGGATAATGTTGTGGTAGATACATTGAGTATGAAGCATGCGACGTTGAATGCTATGGTGTTAGAAATGAGACAGCTGGAGTATATTTTGGGATTTGATTTCCAACTACCGACGGATGTTACCATAGGATTATTGGAAACTTTAGAGGTTAGGCCAACAAGGGTCGATAGGATTGGTGTGAATCAAAGTAAATATGCAGAGTTGGTTAAGATTATAGATCATCTTAACAAAGTTGAAAGGTTAAGTCATTTGGAGCGATATGCAAAAGATGGGAAAAGATACTTGAGGAGAGATAGATGGTTGGTTATTTCAAAGTTGAAAGAGATAATCGATGAGATATTGGAAGGGTGTCGTCATTATAGGATGACTATTCATCGTGGTGGTGATAAAATGTATAAGGATATGAAAAGAGTTTATTATTGGCCAGGTGTTAACGATAAAATTGGTGAACGCTAACACCCGGTGTGAGTTGAAACATAGTGAAAGCACCACCCGTTTGCGCGGGAACTAAAGGGATACAGAAAATAGCAAAAAAGTAAAAAGACAACGATTTTTATAGTGGTTCGGCTCAAAATTCAAGCCTACGTCCACTTTATCTCTTCTTTATTGCTGATTCGATTACAACTTTTACAATGTTTACAATGAATCTTCGGCTACAACACAATCAAGACAAGAAGCTCGAACTTTGACGAAGAATTGCTCTTTTTATTGACGTTGAATGTGGTTGACCTTCACTCTTGACTCTTCGAAGTGTTGTTGGCAAATGGAGTGTTGTGGAGGTGGAGAAAGTAGCAGAGCTTCGACGCTTCCAAGTCCGGAAAGAAGTCCCCCTTGAATGCGGTGTAGGCCAAGTATTTATAGGAGTGGCTGGATTTAGGTCGGCCAGGTTATAGGTCGTGGGCGACCTAAGTGGTAGGTCGTAGGTCGTTAGCGACCTAAGGGGTAGCAGGAGAGGGAGTGGCGACCTAAAGAGCAAAGGTACAGGGATTGGTAGGTCATTAGCGACCTAAGGAGATGCGGTTTAAATGTGTCGAGGTGTGAAGCGGAGCGACCTAAGGATAGGTCGCAGGTCGTGTGCGACCTAAAGGGTTGCGGCACAAAGGATGGCAAACTAAGGTGAGCAGCGACCTAAGGAAGTGGTTAGGTCGTAAGTCTCCAGCGACTTAAGGGGCAATGGCATAAAGAGTTGTGGGAAGTGGCGACCTAAGGGAATAACGACCTAAGGGAGTAGCGACCTAAGGAGCAGCGGCATATGGATTAGTAGGTCGTTAGCGACCTAAGGAGCAGCGGCATATGGATTAGTAGGTCGTTAGCGACCTAAGGGAAGAGGCGTAGGTCGTGAGCGATCTAAAGGAAGTGGCTAGGTCGTTAGGCTGCTAGGTCGCGAAGAGTCTAAGGTCGCGGATAGCTTTAGGTCGCGGATAGTTTTAGGTCGCGAGGAAGTTAGGTCGCGAGGTAGTTAGGTCGCGGAGGCTACTAAGTCGTT
The DNA here is from genome assembly GCA_030737815.1 of Allium fistulosum. Taxonomy (NCBI): domain Eukaryota; kingdom Viridiplantae; phylum Streptophyta; class Magnoliopsida; order Asparagales; family Amaryllidaceae; genus Allium; species Allium fistulosum. Next base: position 633,257,607 of record CM060907.1, on the reverse strand, counting down.
GCTTTCTTTACTCGTCACAAGATTAGGTCGCTAGGTCGCTGGAATCTTTATCTCGTTAGCTCGCTGGAGGCTTTGAATTGCTAGGTCGGTGGAATCTTTAGGTCGTTGATCACTAGGTCGTTGAAGCTTTTAGGTCGTAGGTCGTTGAACGACCTGACGAGGATTTTGCTCTTTTGAAATGCTAAGTTGGCCAGTCTCTGAGATGAACTATCTTTGGTTTCTCGAGCGATCTTTTGGTATGACGGCCTTGCGAAAAAGGCGGGATAACACCAGGGATAAAGAGAGAAGTGGCAAGATATCTTACTTGTCAGAGAGTTAAGGTGGAGCAGATAAAATTGAGTGGATTGTTGATGCCTTTAGAAGTTCCATAGTGGAAATAGGAAAGTATTTCGATGGATTTTATAGATGTGTTGCCAAGGAGTAGAAGGGGTAATGCGAGTATTGGGTTTGTGGTGGATCGACTGGTGAAGAGCGCATATTTCATTCCTGTAAAGAGCATAAGCACGACAACATCTTTAGCTACATTATATATTAAGGAGGTTGTGAGATTGCATGGTATACCTGTGAATATTATGAGCGACCGGGACCCACTTTTCACAAGTGAGTTCTAGAGAAGTCTACATGATAGCTTGGGTATGGAATTAAGTTTGAGTATGGCTAATAATCCGCGAACCGATGGATGGACCGAAAGGGTGAATAAGTGTTAAAAGACTTATTGAGGGCGTGCATTTTGGATTTTGGAGGTGCTTGGGAAGACCATTTACCATTAGTGGAATTCACAAATAATAACAATTATCAATTAGTATTGGGATGGCACACATTGAAATGTTATATGGAAGGCCATGTAAATCACCTTCATTGTTGGTGGGAGTCGACGGATAAGGTGATACTTGGACCATATGTGATAAAAGATACATTGGAGAAGGTAGAGGTGATATGGAGAAGGACGAAGACAACACATAATAGGTAGAAATCCTATGCTAAAAAAATGTGGAGAGAGTTAGAATTTGAAGTTGGTGATCTTATGTTTGTGAAAGTATCGCCTGTTAAGCATGTGATGAGGTTTGGAAGCTCAAGTGAGTTGGCACCAAGATTTGTTGCACCATTTAAAGTGTTGGAGCATATTGAAGGATTAGCTTATAGAGTAGATTGACAAGAGGAAATGGCTAGAGTTCATAATGTATTCTACGTGTCACATTAGCGATAATGTGTACATGACTCAACTATAATAGTGGAGCCTAGTCAGTTGAAGGATATGAAGTTAGAAATTGAAGCAAGTTCATCTAAAGGATTTGCATGGACAGTAAAGCATGAGATTCGAATGCTGAGGAATAAAGTAATCAAGTTGGTGAAGATACAATGGGGAAACAATCCAACAAAAAGTACGTAGAAGGCTGAGGGGAAGATATGGGCTTCTCATCCCGAACTCTTTATCAGTACGTTCTTTTGGTTGAAATGATTTCCTAGGAGTTAAAATTGGATGCTTAGATTGGATGTTAGGAATTGGATGCTATAATTATTGGGTGTTATATTATATGCTATTTCTTCTGTCAATAATGTTGCATTCATATAGAACTGCCAGTTTTATACTTGGATTGTTATGCATCATGCCCAATATGCCATATCTTTGCATCCATATAGGATGCATTTATCGCATTTATTGCATTATGCTAGATTTATATCAGTTATCATGCTCATGTTCATCCTATATCTTGTTTGAGTGTTAATGTATATATAGTTTGTTAGAATAAGATGGTTGGCTTGTTTGAATGGTTGAGCATATGCACGAGCCACACAATTGATATGGGTATGTGAACGAAGAGTGAGCATATATTATATTTTCCATTCTTTTGGAATTTTAAGGATGAAATTCTTTTATGGGTAGGAGAATGTAGTACCTCAAAATTGTGTATATAATAATGATTATAATTGAAATAAACCGTTATGAATAAATCTAAAATTTATTTAGAAGGTCTTTTGGTCAACTTTAATAAAAGGAAAAGAAGGTAATTTTACAAATGGTTGAATTAACTAACAGGGATCGCACCATTGCATAGCTCTCATTTTTTCGGTTGAGATGGAGTATTCACTTGTTCGAATCAGACATTGTATGAGTGAGATAACATAGTTTTATTGAAGTGGGCTAAATTACGCGCGAATAGAAGGGTTGGTTTGGGTTGGGCCAGGTCCATAATTTGAATTATAATTTAAACATTGTTTCAGATTTTCCCTCCTAAAGCCCAAATAAATGTATGTGTATTTAGTTACTCATCTTATTTCTCATTTTTCTGAAATCAACCGAAAACATCTTCTTCCTCTTTCAATTAACCAAACACCAAAAATCACCATTCTCAACGAAAACTGATGGGACGAAGTGTATTGGAATCGTAGCAAGGCTCTCTTTCATCTGGAGTATGAATTAGAGGCAATGCCAAAGGTTAGCATTTCTAGAAATTTGGGACAGCGGAGGTGATCGAGTCTTTTGCATCAAATTTGTGTGAGTATGGCTTCTTCGGTCTTGTTATAATACTCTGATATTGATATGGGATGCTTTAGGGCTATCTAGGGTTAAACTATATTATAAAATTTGCCTAATTTATGATATCTAAACTTAAGAAATATAAATACGTATCTATTTTTCAAAACACTTAAGAAATCCCTAAGTTGATCACCAATCCAAATTTAAACCTTTGGAAATTGTAATTTGACAATATTAACACGTTAGGACTATGGAAAAACTAGTGTATATATATGATGTAGAATAAACTAAAACAAAGAATGATGTAAAAATTGAAAACTGTAACGAAAGGAAATCAAAATAAGAAGAAAAGTCTGTATTTGAAAAGTTCATCAGTCGACTGGTGGGTGCACACCGATCCACTGGTGGACATTCCAAGTTGGGGATCTTTGGCTTCTTGAAAGCCCGATTCGACATCCGTTGTTATGACCTTTTGCATGGCGATCCTTAAGCATTATCTTGACACTTACATGGTATGGTTGGTTTCTGTTTGGATACATAGATCGATGTATGGATGTGGATATGTGTACTTTGAAATTGTGGTGGATTTATCTAGACAAGTATGATGAGTAGTCTAATGATGGTGAGGCTCAACATTCAAATATGAAATTTGGAAATTTGGCGAGTATGTAAGACCCATACAGAAATGAAGAAATATGAATATTGTTTATATGGCCTTATATATTGGAGTTTCGATAAAGTATGAATGTATGGTCGATGATACGAATACATGAATCTTGTAGCACACGCAGCGGGTCCTTGATTCATGGTATTGACGTAGCTTTCTCCTGTAGAGCATCAAGGCTAGTCCAAGAATGTTTCGATGTGGACAACATTTGACCTATAGCGCATATGGTAAGACCATGTGTGAGTCCAATTAGTGATTATCCTTTACCGTAGGTGGCAAGACTGGATAATTGTAGACGTGCAATCCTTTACCGCAAGGGGCGAGATCGGATTACATTTAAGATTATTTAGATAGTATAATATCGTTCTATAGCATGGTGTAGGCAGGTCCGAAAGGTATTATACTTAGGCTTAAATCATGTTATATCACTGTCACGGTAGGTGTTTGTACCAAAATTGGGCACAACACCCTTCGAACGTATTTGAAGAGATTAAAATGAAAAATTTAAATGTAAACAGAGGCTAATCTAACAAACACGCCAAAATCAGCAAACAGAAATGTAAAAAGACAGAGATTTATAGTGGTTCGACGTTGTAGCCTACGTCTACTTTGAAAGATTTGATGTTTTATTGATGTTTACTAACTGATTACTATAGAGAATAACTCAAACACTCAAGTTACAATGGATCTCCGGTAGAGTAACGGCGTAATGGCGTATAAAAGTCCATTTTTGAAGGCATGGGGCTGCTATTTATAGGCGTAGTCTGAAAATATCTGGCTTAGATCTCGGAATACCCCTTCTCACCTGTGGGTGGGCCCACTTGATTGATCCGAGGTCATTTGGGATCGATCACTACCATATTTGTATCGATCAAAACGACATCCATTTTCGCTGAGATTGACCAGAGACGATGTTGAGGTGGTAAGTAAGCTCCTCTAAAAATTTGGTAGCATTTGGACTTGTAGATTTTGAGTTATGATCGATCCAATTTTGACTTTGCAATGGGCTGAACTGTGCATATTGATCGGTTCGTATCGATAACATTTCGTATCGATGTTATGTGTATCGATCAGATCGTTCAGTGGTGACATGGAGCGATGGCTCAGGAGAGAACCACATTTCATGCCGCATGACCATTTCCTTCACTTGATTGTGCCTTGTTCGTATCGATCTGGAGTAACTTCTTTCGTATCGATGATTTAGAGGCCGCTTCGTATCGATCGAAAATGTTGATATTCGTATCGATCTGTCATGTGTTCTTCGTATCGATCAATGGCTGATCGATATGAAATGTGTGAATGGGAGGATCGATACGAAGCATGTAGAAATGAGATCTATACGAAATGACGACTTCCCATGGATACGAATAAGGTCGACTCCAATGGATACGAAGCCGTATGGATACGAAGAAGGTTGGCCTATGATGGATACGAATTGAGGCCTTCCCACTTGATTTTGATCGATCCATAACTTGGGCATACGAACTCCGATTGACCTGAAATTTAGAACGCTGGCTTTCATAGCTTTGCTTGTCTGTCATATTAATTGTAGCTTGATCCGGACTCGGACAAAATTCGCCAGTATCCCTATTGAACCTGTGTATAACCGATCCCCGAGTCAAATTGTCTTTGGTTTCCAGCCAAGTCCTTGGTATGACGGCCTTGCCAAAAGGCGGGATAATATTTGCCCCCCAAAGTACATCTTGTGTGAACATGACGTGCTTTGAAAAGGTGCATTCTTTATTCTGAAAAAGTTCTATCCGATTCGTTGAATAGTCATTGCCTTTTCATCAAGAGATGTAACCTTTGATTGATTTCCAGTATTATAAATTCTAAATTGTTGACTGACAATGATCATGCAGTGCTTTGTTGTAACTGAGTGTGAGTGTTAGCAATTTGTTGTTCACTGTTTTGATTGTCATCGGGTGAGCATTCAATTCCTGTCAATTTCGAAGATTGAATGTTAGTCCGTCATACATGCACGTATGTTAACCTGACTCCTGTTCACGTTTGCACGTTCACGGGTCATTGTCAAGTTTGTTAGTTTTTTTTTGTTTGGATCGAGTTTCGTATCGATCCTATCCTGGATCGATGTGAAATTCGAGTTGTAACAACGTTTGATGGTCGTTTTAAGTCCTTTCTTTGTATCGATCCTCTCCTGTATCGATTTGAGAAGTTGGGGTATGTTTTTCGTATCGATGGCTATCGATACGAAGCGGGCGGTTTTGGAGATGATTTGTATCGATGGAAACTAGTTCTTGTAGTCATCAAATTGATGGATACGAAGGTTGCATTTCGTATCGATGAGATGGAGCGTTTGATGTATAACTTTGCAATGGCCTTTCGTATCGATGGGATATGTGAGATCGACAGATGAAGGACACGAACAGCTACACTTCAGACCATTCTGGATTGATGGACACGATAAGCTCCTTCGTATCGATAATATGGGAGACCGCTTCCATCGGTTTTTTGGCACTGGGATACGAAACGTTTCTTTTCCTTGGTTTTACACCCATACAAATTCATTTCTACACCTCGCTTTCGAATCGATCAAGATCTCGGGAAAAAGAAATCGTCTTTTCCTTCGAACCATGCAAACATTTAATCCTTCGAACAAATTTCTTAAATTAGGTAATTAATCGATAAATTCACATTAAAACGATGAGACTCGAGTTCTAATGCCAAATCGCCTAGAGTCGTGGCCAATTCTGGTGATGATGATGTCGGAGTTGGTCGGAATGAGGTCGAAGAAGGATTAATGGTGTGCTATCTGCTTGGGAAGATAAAAGGATGATAGACTCGAAGGGCGCATCCGTATCGATCGTTGATGTAGAAGAAGTTCATATCGATCTAGGCATAATGGAATTTCATATCGATGGGAGGAATTGTTTTGTATCGATTGATGATGATCTGAAGCGATCGATACGAAATCTTGGACCTAGCGATCGATACAAAGGTGCTTCTATCGATCGACACGAAACAGAGGGTTTAGAATCGATACGAACTAACCTTTGGACGATCGATACGAAGCGCTGCTTTCCATGATCGATACGAACTATGTTCCTGGTGATCGATCCTAGTTCGAACTGTGATGGATACGAAATCTTTGCATAATCGAATATTTGACTCCGACGAGCTTTAGCCTTGCATACTTGGACTTAACCGTTTGACTGCATATCTGACTACATTTTGATGCTCGTCGATGGAACTGTAACTTGACAAATTTCATGAACTATAACATGGATCATTCTCCGAAGTCAGGATGGCACGGTTGTAACGGTTAGTGATGACAGTCACTCCGGTTGAAACCCGAAGTCTCGTCGTTTGAACGCCCTTCAAAATTTGTAGAATTTTAAGTATTATGTAGCACTACACTGCACAACACATTCACACACTTCGCACCGGGGGGAACACGGGTTTCTTGCCATCTAACAATGGTTTTTACTGAGTTCAATAGCTATGCAACCCAGAAGTTCTGAGTCGCAGGATGTCCAGGGTCCTTCTCTTCCAGTAATCAAAATGCCAGCCATTGCAGCTGAAGTAATAAGTCCCACTCCGAACGAGATGCCGAGTGCTGCTTTTGTTATGAACCCCCAGGATTCTATCCGCTCTAAAATCTCTAAATACATGCTAGGCAGGATTTGCCTTAGGCACGGGCTATCTATGGAAGACGTCTTAGTACCAGGCACGGAAGATAGAGACCACAATCCTCCAAAAGGGTATATGGCTTGTAATAGGTTCATGTGTGTAGCTGGAACACTTCCTACCTTCTATCAATTTATTCAGGAAGTGTTGCTTTTCTTGAGGATCGCTACGTCCCAGTTGCACCCGAACGGGTATGCCTTACTCAACAGTCTGTTTGTTATCTTCATGGAGCACCTTTTTCGACCTCCGACCGTGGAAGAGATTAGATATCTGTTCAATATAAAAAGTCATGGGAACAACCCTTTTTTCACTTTTCTAGAAGCGGTTAGAAATTACCAGATAGTTGCGGGAGCTTGAAGCAAGCTAAGCTACTTTGAGACCGAATGGTTCTTCGTTTGGTGTCCGTTGGGATTTTCCAAACGGTAGCTAGTCATACGTAAGTGCTCCAACCTCTTTGTTGATTAACAGGACAATATCAATTGGTGCCTAGTTTAGCACTTGCTCTTATACAGCTTTGATTCCGCAACACGAAGGGGCTCAGTTTAAAGAAATAGTAAGGGTCCTTCAAGCAGTGCCAGCCATGCATAGAGAAATCGACAAAGTCCTCACATATGAAAATTTGATTGCCGTAGGGCTGGTAGATAGAGACTAGAGCATCAGATCAGCGGGAGTTCTTAGAATGGCCCCCGCGAGGCATGGTGGGAGAAGAGCTCTTGGTGTCGTGATTAAAGAATAGGGCGGCGATGCGAATGTGCCCACTAGAGACGAGCCCGCAGCTGGGCCCTCATAAAGTCTTCGCTCTTTAGAGCTGAAAAGAAGAGGCAAGTCTATTGCCCACAAAGCCACGAGACGCAGAACTATCGTGCTATCTCCGCCCATTATAATCGGTGTAAGCACGGAGACTTATCTTCCGCGAATGGAGAGTTTTTTTGAGGGACTGGCAGACATTCCCATTCTGGATGACTTGTCTTTACATCAAGATATCGGACTAGAGAGGCTTAAGAGTGCTTTAGATATAGGGGAGCCAACTCCTTCAAGCACGGCTGCCATAACCGGTTGGTTGGGGGGTTTGCACATACACGCACGCACTTCACGGCTCCAAACAACCTTTAATCACATGTTTCTCAATCTCTGGAGATATCTAACTCCATTTCTCCTTTCATTTTACAGATACGATGTCGAAGCAGGGATCTATGCTCGGTAGTCTTCATGCTGCGTGCCATTCTTCTAGCTTATATTTTGAGTCTCGCAGGCGTGAATCCGAAAGAGAACGTGATCGCGGCTGCTCCAGTCAAGAAGGGGAGCGTTACAAAAGGGAAAGGGAGAGGGAGAGATAGAGGGAGAGGCAATATAGGCGTCGTTCCCGGTCGCATTCTTCTCCACCTAGAGGTCCCCCGCCACCCTCCGGCACCAGAAAAAAAACTACCAAAACTTCACATCAAATAGTGCCTCCACAAACTTCGAGATTTGGTGAACAACACCGCAGAACTGATGTAGAAACTCCTATTGTCACCACATCGACTGCTATGAAGCCCACAGGAGAGGGGGCCATCAGAATAGCTAAGTTAAAGATGGATTTTCCGAACATTTGATTCGATGGCTTCCATTTCCCCCCGAACTTAAAGCGAATCCCTAATGAGGAAAAACAGACGATACATGATTATGCATATGATGTCTACAATCAGTACCGAGAATGGATGAAGACAGCATAGAAAGTTTTAACGGTGGCCATTGATAGGGAAAAAACTATTGAAAAACTGGAGACGGGTCTCACCCTGAAGGACCATATAGTACAAGTGCTTACCAATGAAAATGAAACTTTAAGGAACTCCTAAACGGAGGCAAATAAGGGAGCCGATGAGACAATAAGTCTATGGAAAAGATGCGGCAGGAGCACTTGGCCTTGGTTGAGGAAATGGGCCATAGGACCACCACTATCATGGCCAAAAGGGATGCTGTGCTCAAAGAGCTCGATAAGCTAAACGCGAAGTTTACTGAGGTCGTCAAAGAAAAAGAAGATGCTAATAAAGCTGCCCAAGAAGTGTGTGAGCAGACAGTGGCTCTTAGGAGCGAAAGGGATGCGACAGTCTTAAAGGCACAAGAAGTTAAAGCAAGAATCGGTCTTAAAGGCACAAGAAGCTGAAGCCAGAATCAAAACTGAGGTAAAAGTGGCGGAGGCTAGGATGGAAAGTGATATTGAGGATCTCCTGGTCACATATAATGTCAATGTCTTAAAACACCGCAACCTAGGCTGGCTCAAAGACTACCCATTCCATCTATACAATGCATGGCGCCACCTGGTAGAGGATGAGAAGGCGGACCGCGGTACTTCAACTATCGATGACTTTGAGCTTGAAAACCGGATGTTAGTTGGAGATGATCCAAAGGTTCTTCTTAACGCCATCGTCACTTTCGAAAAGGAGAAACTAGCTGCCCGGTACCCGGGCATTGGAGAAGGGTCCGGAGTTGAACACCATGAAGTTAGCTCTGAAATGCCAGCAACAACCCAACCCGAGCTTACTTCTGCAGTTGATCCTCCGGCTGTTCTGGCGTACGACCCTGACAGGCCGCACATATCTCCGGTACTTGAACATGCTTCTGAAGGCGCATTGGCTCAGCATGTGATCCAATCCGAGGAAGTTACTCTGAATACTCTTTCCATTCACCTAAATGCATAAGCGTTGTCGGAAGATGTCGCTAATACCTTCTCTTATCTTTATTCAGTTATAGATGCTGCACCAGCGGAACCTCCTGCAACCCAAGAATTGCTTCATGAACAGGAGGCTATTATGACGGAGGCAACGACCACAACAGCCGCTACATCAACCGAGGAGATGCACAAGAGCAGTTTCGTTCTTGACGAACAAATGATTGAGGCACTCCTCGGCCACCAAAGCGACCCAATCACTAATCTTCCTTTCAATATAGGTGAAGATGTGTTTACAGCTAGCTCCTCGAGCCTAACTAGCAGCATTCCAGCGAGCGTTAGCGCACAAAGGGCTGATGAGATAATCGTAGAAATCACAGCCGAAATAGAGCAAGAACAACGGGCCAGTAGTGTTGGAGGTGGTATGGTAGGTCTCGGCCTGGTCCCTATGTGTATGATTTCTCCTGGTGGCACAATAGTCGATACTGGCATGCCCCCTTCGTCTTCCTACACTGAATATGCTACCATTCCTCCGGCTCCGCATTCAGAAAGTATCCCGATCCCTATGAGTTCGGAGGAAGAGACCACTCTAATTCCCCCGGCCGAAGACCAACCAGCAAAAGGAGGCCGGGAAGGCAAAGGCTCGAAGAGACATCCAAGTGGCAGTTCTAGTGGGTCAACGCCGAGGAAGACGAGAAGAAGTCGAAGGAGTAGATGTTGTAGGAAATGCGGATTACAGATCTTAAGTCAGAATTAACACTAGAGGGGGGTGAATAGTGTTTAATTAATTTTATGAATCTTTTCAAATTAAACCCAAACAGATGCAATTCACAAACACAGAGACAATCACAGAACCAGACACAGATGCAAATAGTAAATAAAGGCAGTAAAGGAAAGAACACACCAGAATTTTATACAGGTTCGGAGTTACCCTACATCTAGTCCCACACAATTTCTTGTGTAGATTTCTTTTCAAATATAACGTCGATATTACAACCTCAATTTCAAGCCCATAAGATATTCCCTCCTATCTCCGAGTCCAGGGAAAACTCTCTTGATTTAACCAGGCTACAAGATCACCTAATTTATTTACGGGCTACAATCACACCCAATTGATATACGGGCCACAATCACACCGTTTCCAATCAAACTTTGATGGAGAGAGACCAATATCTTTGATTACAAATGATCCTATAACTCTAAATAGCACTGAGATCTTTGAGAGAGAATGGCAAAGAATCAAACTAGAGACGATCAAGTTTGATTCACTTAGGATTTCAGTAGAGTTATTTTAAGAATGTTTAAAAATAAGAATGAAAGAGAAAGAGGAGAGAAAATAAAGAAATCTTAAGTAAAATTCGTTGAAAACTACTGGTATATATAGGAGAATAATGGTCATGTCCATTCGTGAAAGGTTATGACGAATAGACACTTCTTTTGAAAATTCGAATTTTTAAATCTACGGTTACCATGTCGACATAGAAGGTATAGGCATGTTGACATCCCCTAGTATTTTTTGAAAATTGATTTTTGTTTTAAAAGAGATTTTCTTTCTAAAGTTTGTCGAAACAATCTTAGAACTTTGTAAACTATTTTGAATATACTTTATGATTATAAAAACCTTTGGAAAGTGATCTTACGAAATATAAAAGTAATAAAAACTAAATAAATAAATATTTTGAGATTAAAGCTAAAACATTAAAACTAGGAGATAGTTTAAAAACAAGAAATGATTTTGGAATTAATATGATTAAAAATAGTTTTTGAAATAAGGCTAAAATATTTAAATCGAGAGAGAGAGATGTCTTTCTAAAAAGATAGTTTTGAAAAAAATCTAAAAATAAGTCATTTTGAAAATTTCATGAATTCCATTCCACTAGAGAAGGTCGTGGGTTCCATCCCACTGTTAAAGTCAGAAGTTGGATTCTATTCCACAATTAAAATCTGAATAAAGATTTTATGCTATTATGAAGTTTTAACATAAATCTAGACTCTATTACTTATCTTGATATCTTGAAATCTTGAACTCTTGATAATCTTGATACTCATGAGTCTTCAGTCTTGATTTCCACAACCTTGAATTCATTAGTCTTGAATCTCTATACTATACCGTCTTCATTCTCAGTACCTGCATATATATATATATATATATCCTGCATATACATATATATCTAGACAAAGAAATTAGTATTTATATTTTATAACAAGTCCTAAGGTTTTTGTCATCAAAACCATCATCTTAGTAACTAACAGACATGTCCTTCTATTCCTTCTATTGGTAGATAGATAGGATAGGACTTCATTTTGCTTTTTGCAGGCCGTGTATAGATGCGGGTTCGGCCCCTGCTTATAGGAGCTCTTGGAATAAGTTCTTGTACTTGTATTTTTTCCAAAGAATAGTAGAAATAAAATCTCCTTTTGTTTTCAGCATAGCTCTGTGTTCATTTGCTTAAGTGTATTAGCGCTTGAATTTACATTAAATGTACTTGTGAGGATTTAGTCTTCGGATCGGACTAGAGTTTGGTTGTTAAGTCCTGAAGTCATGGCTTTGGGTCATAACTAAACGTTAAGTCGAATCCCAACGTTGCGATGTCTCGGTTTGCGGCTTATACTTGAGCTATGCCCCTAGTTCTGGGGAGAATTGAAGTAGTTGGTCGGCCGTCGCCTTCAATAATTTTAACTTTAACATAGTCGGAACATAGTTAAAGTGAAATGAGTTTGAGTGGTCGGATCACACTCGCTCATTTGTTCGTAATTACATCCTCACTCTGGGATTGAACTTGTGCGCCGACGGTCGATCACCTCTGCTTAATGTTTGAAGTCATATCCACACTCCGGGGACTTAAGTTATTTATTGGCGGTCAGTCACACCCGTTTAACACTTAGAATTATACCCGCACTCTGGGGACATAAGTTAATCAGCGGGTGGTCAGTCACACCTGTTTTCTGTTTATACTCCAGTCCGCGCTCTGGGGACTTAGAGTCAATAGATGGGTGGTCGGTCACACCAATTTGGTGTTTATACTCCGACCCGCGCTCTCGGGACCAGAGTTAGTTGATGGGTGGTCAATCACACCCGTTTTAATGTTTATACTCCAGTTCGCACTCCAGGAATCTGGAGTTTGTTTATAGATGGTCAGTCACATCTGTTTGAGTATTAGTATTTCGTTCTCACCCTGGGAACGAGGAGTTGATCAAGGTTGTGGGCGGTTGCATCACATCCACCCTGAGTAGGCAAGCGAAGTCATAGATGGACGGATCCATCCTCCTCGAGCTTGTAAAAAATGAAGGTAAGGCCATGGATGGATGGATCCATCCTCGTCGAGCCCATGTTTTGGAGTTCGTTCTCCGGTTCACACTCTGGGAGCCGGAGTTCGTTAGAGGATTGTCGTGTATCAATCCTTTTTGGTTTTAAGGTGGTTACTTGCCCCCGAGCTTGGGGTTTCACTTAGTGAGTGACCGGCCAGATCACAGTCACTCCCTATTTGAATAAGTCCCACCGTAAGATGGAACTTAGCACTTTATGCATCGTGATGGCCGCATGATGCATTTCAAGAATCGCCACTCTGGCTTGACGAATTTGCATTTAATTGCTCAAATAAGAAAGTACGGCAAAGTCAGTTGCCTTATTACAAGTTCAAATTTCGAAATGCATAAATAAATTTCAAATGAAAAGCAGAAAAAATAAATAAATAAATCCTGTTGGGTGTAGTAGCGACGGAGGCTCTCGCTATTCCAAGCTCTCAACAAAGTGAGACCATCAATAGTTGATATTTTGAATGTGGCATCTCTATGTCTTCGTTTAATAACATACGTTCCTTCCCATATTGGTTTCACATGTGAAGGGACCGGATAGATTCTCTGGAGTACAAGATCGCCAAGTTCAAAGGTTCTGGGTCGAACCTTAGCATTGTATAATCGGGCGACTCGACTACGGTGTGCGGCTGCCCCCAAATCAGCATCTTCACGTTTCGGATCATAATATGTCACACGATGAGAAGGTACTTCCAACTCAACTGGGAAAACGGCTTTAGAGCCGTAGGAAAGTGAAAATGGAGTGTGGTCGGTCGTGGACTTGTGGATAGTTCGATATGCCCATAGGGCTATGGGTAGTTCATCGACCCATTTGCCTCTAGCCTTCTCTAGTCGTTTCTTCAGAATGGACTTGATAACTTTGTTAACAGCTTCGACCTGTCTATTCACTTGAGGGTGAGCAACTACTGAGAACTTCTTCTGGATGTTGCAACGTTGACAAAAATTCTTGAACTCGACACTATCGAATTGGGATCCGTTGTTAGTGATGATTGTATGCGGGAGGCCAAAATGATAGATGATGTTGCGTACAACAAAGTTGATTACTTTCTTTGTCATGATAGTAGCAAAGGGCTCAGCTTCTGCCCATTTAGTAAAGTAGTCAACTGCAATGATAGCGTACTTCGCACCACCTTTAGCCAGAGGTAAAGACCCAATTATATCGATGCCCCATGTGACAAACGACCATGGACTGACCATCTGGGTGATTTCAGTAGGCGGGGCTCTCAGAAGTCTGGCATGCCTCTGGCATTTATCACATTTTTGGCATAGTCCGATGCATCTCGATTAATAGTCGGCCAATAATATCCATATCAGAGTATATTCTTAGCAAGAGCTTAGCCACCGATGTCATCGCCACATTCTCCCTCGTGCACATCATGTAACACTCATTTGATTTCTTCATGGGCGATATACCGAAGTAAAGGAACGGAGCATCCTTTCATTTATATGACTCCATTCTGGATAATGAATCGTGAAGCTTTTCGGAGAACCTGTCTTCTCTCACATCGGCGCTCAGGAAAAGCTCCGTGCTCAAGATAATTCCTGAACGGGGTCATCCATGACACCTTCTCGGGCGTTGCCTCAAGTACCCAGTCTGTCTCTACTTGATCGATACTCGGAGTGGTAAGTGTCTCAACGGGGACGAGTTCCATCTGCTGTGCTTCACCGGTGCTGGCCAGCTTTGCTAATGAATCGGCTTTCTGATTATGCTGTCGGGGTATGAAGTAGATGACATAGTAGTCGAACTGATTCAAAACTTCCTGAACCCAAGCAAGATAAGCAGCTAGCCTCCGGTCTCTAGCTTGATATTCTCCCCAAACTTGGCATACAACCAGTTGCGAGTCACAATGAACTTCCACAGCAATAATCCCTAAGTCTTTGGCAAGTATAAGTCCAGCGTAAAGCTTCATACTCAGCCTCCTTGTTAGCTGCGTGGAAATCAAACTTCAAGGCGTAACATATGGATCGACCTTCTAGAGTTCAAGTACTATTCTGGTGCCTGAGCAGCGGTCATTTGATGCACCATCAGTGTATAGCTTCCATATGTACTTGGTAGATTCACTAGTTTTGGACATTCCTCCGGTATAGTGAATTCAACTATAAAGTCGGCGAGAACTTGTACTTGAATGATTTGCCTTGGTGTGTAAGAAATATCGAATTGACTCAACTCGATGTTCCACTTGAGCAATCAACCAGACGTCTTAGGTCATGTGAGGACCTGTAATAATGGCTGGTTGGTGTAGACCTTGATCGGGTGAGCCTGGAAATAAGGACGGAGCTTTCTCAAGGCAGTGATGAGGCAATAAGCTAGCTTTTCCAGCTTCGGTTAGTTTCTCTCCGCCCCAGTCAGTCACTTACTGATGTAATAGACCGGTCATTGGATTCGATCTTCTTCCCGAATTAGTGCAGCACTGATCGCATTTGTTGAAACCGCCTGATAGATGTACAATCTTTCATAATCAATCGGCTTTGACAGAATGGGTGGCATCGCCAAATGTTGAACAGGTGCTTGGAATGCGCCTTCACACTCCTCCGTCCACTCCAAATTCCATTTTCCTTTTCTGATCAGATCGAAGAAGGGAATACACTTTTCTGTGGATTTGGAGATGAATCTACTCAAGGCTGCCACCTTCCTGTTGAGGCTCTGCACTTGCTTTATAGTTCTGGGAGTCTCGAGATTCCAAATCGCCCAGATTTTCTCAGGATTGGCTTCAATTCCTCGAGTATTGACAATGAATCCAAGGAACTTTTCGGATGCGACTCCGAAATGACACTTCAATGGGTTGAGCTTCATTCGGTACTGTTAGAGGATGTTGAACATCGTTTCCAAGTCTTTGACGTGATTGACAGACAACCGCAACTTCATGAGTATATCGTCTACATACACCTCAATGGTTCTCCCAATCTGGTTAGCGAACATTCGGTTGACGAGTCTTTGATAGGTTGCCCCAGCGTTCTTGAGTCCGAACAGCATCACTTTATAGCAATAGATTCCCTGATCGGTGACGAAGCTTGTATGCTCTTGATCGGGCAGATTCATTGGTGTTTGATTGTAGTTGGAATACGCATCCATGAAAGACAATAGCTTGTGTCCGGCCGTAGAATCCACAAGTTGATCAATCCTGGGAAGTGGAAAGCTATTTATGGGGTAGGATTTATTCAAATATGAGAAGTCCACACAAGTTATCAATTTCCCATTGGATTTCCTAACAAGCACTAGATTGGATACCTATTCCGGATATAGAGCATCTCGAATAAACCCATTCGATTTGAGTTTGTCTACCTCTTCCTTTAGGGCGGCAGATCTCTTTGGATTCATATCACGCCTTTTCTGTTTGACCGGAACATGCCACAGGTCAATATTCAATGCATGGCTCGCGATGTCCGGCGAGATCCTACACATATCTGAGTGAGTCCAGGCAAACACATCAAGGTTCGCATGGAGAAATTTAACCAATTCCTCTCTCATCTGATGGCTTAGCTGAGATCCGACCTTTATCATTCTGGAGTCATCATTATTATCGATTAGAACATCGATTGTCTGCTCTGTCGGAGAAGCCTTACTATCTTTGACTTCCTCTTCATTATCATTATCTCGTGGATCAAGATCTTTCAGGAACTGGTTGTGGTGCCCGAGCCTAGGCCCAGGCGTTGTCAATTTTTAGAAAAATAGACGTAGAGAGATTCCTCTACGTCCTTACCCTTCTCTTTCCGCTGCGCCTCCCGCGGCTCAGCAACATAACAGGCGCGTCCAGTCGCCTGATCTCCATGAACCACTCCAACCTTGTTATTTGTTGGGAACTTAAGAGTCAAACACCATGGGGCAATAGCTGCCCTGAATTCAGCGATGGCCGGTCAGCCCAAGAAAGCATTATACGGAGAATTAATGTCTAACACAACAAACTGTAGCATCCGAACTCTCCGGCGATCTCCGATTCCCAACTCGACTGGTAACTTCACCATCCCAATAGGTATCGTCGCACTTCCATTAAATCCATGTATGTGAGAATGACACGGCTTTAGGTCCTTCGCCTCCATTCTCATCTGGTCATAAGCTCATTTAAAAAGAATATTCATGGAGCGTCCACTATCTACCAAGATCCTCTTCATCCAAGCAGGACCTATTTGAGCTGATATAACTAGTGGATCGATAGTGGGGGCTTTGATTCTATCAGCATCTCTGTTATAGAAAACGATGTCGTCTATCATCGTTTTCTGTTGTTTCGCCGGAGCCCCGTCATCAACATTACTACAACATTCGATGTCTGCATGCCTAATCGAACTGGCATACGACTCCATTTCCTTCTAGCTTTGATCAGCTGGATGAGGACCACCACTAACTGTATTTATTACCAACCTCCCGCTAGTATGCGCGGGTTCCTATGGTCTAGCCTGATTTTGACCATGATTCGAGTTTGGTGGGCCCGCACCTCCAACTTACGGTGACCGAACGAACTGTTCCAACTTCCTCTCTCTGATTAACTTCTCAATGATGTCTTGTACATGACGACACTCATTAGTATTATGGCCATAGCAATCGTGGATTCTGTTGAACTTTCCAGTTTGAATCTGCTTCTGAGATGACTGTTTCGAAGCTGGTTTCTTACATCGTCCAGTATTACAAGTCTGTAAATAAATAGTTTCCAGGGATGTATTCAAAGGGGGTATATTGGTCGAACATGGGAGCTCTGGGTCTCGGTCCACGATTTTGATCTCTCTTCTTCCTTGACCACCGTTACCTTTCTGTTGACCCTGCTTGTTCTGTATATTCAACTTCACTTTACCGGAACTCTCACCGGTCTGTTTCATAGCAACATTACTTTGAATGCCTTCGACATTGGGCCCCACATCGTCCTACTTCCTAGATCGTCTTGCATCTTCTCTCCTCAAAAACTGGGCAGCCTTAGCATAGAAATGATCCAATGACGCGGGGGGTTTCCTACCAACCAATTTCCAAACTCGAAATCAGGATCATTCCTTTAGTCAGTGCCATTAAGATAGAATCATCATTCGGGTTGCTGACCTCAGTACAGGTAGGATGAAACCTTTCCAGATAACGTCTAAGTGTCTCTCCCGGAGGTTGGGTAACGCTGGACAAGGTGTTGAAGTCTTTTGGCCTTGTGACATGCATACGGAATTATTCGATGAACTTCATAGCCAACTGATCAAAACTGGAAATAGATCTAGGGGATAAACGGGTAAACCACATCATTGCAATACCTCCTAACGATATAGGGAAACTCCTACACTTAACCGCATCGTCAGCTCGTGCGGCATTCATGAGCCATTCGTACTTTAATATGTGATGATTAGGATCTGAACTTCCTTCATACACTGGCAGGGTAGGCATCTTGAATCGGCGAGGTGGCTCAGCATAAAGGATGTTATTCGTGAACGGAGTATGACTTTGGGAGATTCCCTAATCATCATTAGTAAAGCCTTGAATTTCACGGACCATTTGGACATTCGGGGCCATGGCATGGTCGGGTTCCACGTTGTAGGGACGGTCCGAGCGCAGTCGACGGTCCATTCCTCGCCTCCTCGACTCCGAGTCTTCAGGAACATAGGGTTCTGGAGCATGAGCATGTTGACGAGGGGTCGGATCTGCTCGGTTCTTGATGCAGGGCAAAATGACCAAGTCCTAGGTCGCAAACGACCTAACCTGTTTTTGGGTCGCATACGACCTAACGAACTAAAGTATAGGTCGCGGGAACGACCTAACGAGCCACTAGGGAAGGAGCTACGACCTAACGGGTTCGAAGCTAACGATCTAAAACTTTGTGAAAAGTCAGGGAAAATTGAAGACTTAGGTCGTGGACGACCTAAGGAAATTGAAGATTTGGGTCGTGAACGACCTAACAGGGACTTAGGTCGTGGACGACCTAACGGGTTTGAGAATGGCGAGCTAAAGCAAAGAAATAGGTCGCGACCTAACATGTTTTTAGGTCGTGTACGACCTAACGAGATAAGAAAGAGGTTGCTGGAACGAGCTAACGGGGTGCTATGACCTAACTAGTCATGACCTGTGCTAGGTCGCAAGAAACAATCACGACCTATGATAGGTCGCAGGAAACAGGAACGACTTAAGATAGGTCGTTGGGTGATCTAGGAAGATAAGTCGCACACTATAAGTCGCGAGGTCTTAAGTCGCGAGACTTAGGTCGCGTAGTTCTATGAAGTGCTCTTTTAAGTCGCTGAAGCTTGATACCGTTGAATCTTATGCCGCGTTAATCTCTGCCGTTGATTCTTTAAGTCACTGATGGAAGCTGGAGCATTGAAGATAGGTCGCGTACGACCTAAGTTGAGTCGTGAGAAGTTGATAGGTCGGCAACGACCTAAGGGATGTATTTTCTGTTTGTATTTTCTGTTTGTTAAGTCGTAGGTCACATTGTTTTAAGTCGTCTGTTTGTATTTTCTATGTTGAGTCGTCACCGACTTATGTTAAGTCGTATCTTTTAGGTCGTATGCTTTGTTGCGTCATGGTCTTTGTTAAGTCGAAGACGACATAAGAGTTGAACGGGTTTTTTGTTTGATTTGTAACTTCTATAAATAGGCCGGTGGTGCCATTTGTAATAGTTAAGTTGATTTGAAATAAAACTCTTGTTTTGTTAGCTTTGTGCTTTCATCAAATTGGTAGTTGAGTGTAATCTCCTATCTCCTCTTTCGGTTAATCGAGTGCGCTCGATTCAACGACTGTAGAAGCCGATTCACGGAATCTAGTGCGCTAGATCAACGTGCGAAGAATCGCAGATCTCTCCTCACGGTATCATGCGCGATCAACGTGTCAGAGATAGCTAGAATTCGGTATCTTCGGATCAACGAATTTGGGCACTTCAGTATTCATCAATCCACCGATTACTACATTCATCGATCTACATTGTTTTTGATTAATCCGCTGCGTCAGTTTGGTATCGGAGCGTGTTTTAGCCAATCATAGCTAAATCGAGTCTTGGAGCCAATTCTTTTGAAGAATTTTGAAGTTGATGTGATAGCCGAGCTTGAAGTGAGAAGCCGAGCTTAGTAGAAGTGTTGGAGATCAAACTTGCCTCATTTGGAGAAGTTGTGTTCCTCGTGTTCATCGCGAAGTTGCAACAAAGTGGGAGTTTTCTATCCATTTCGTTTTGGATCAAAATTCGAAAGGTGTTTGAGTTTTGGCCGAGAGGAGTTAAGTCGTGAACCACCATTTCCGAGCTAGAGTTGAAGCATTTGTGAAGTTTTGACAATGCCACCAAAGAGAGCTAATCGTCACCAAAACGTGGAAGATTTGTATAAGCGGGAAGATGCCGAGCAAATGGAGCAACGTATAAGTGACAAATTCAATGAGAAGTTGGATGAAGGCATTGGGAGATTAGAGAAGATGATGTTAGAGATGAATCAGAATCGGAGAAGGGTATCACCTGAATCTAACCATGGAGGAAGTAGAGTCTCACCACAATCCAATCGAGAAAGAAGTGTTGATGATGATCAAAGACATGGGAGGAATGTGAATAATCGAGAATGGAGGAATGTAGATAGAAGGGATGATGGTGGAAGACGCGAAGGGAGTAGAGATGTTGGCGGTCAGGATCGACATCGATATACATCTGATTTTGAAGAGGAGTATGTTGGTGGTAGTATACAAGGACGAGGACAAGGAAGAAATCACTCTGATTATGATCACAAGTGGGAGTCGGGGATGAAGACTGAAATTCCTGAATTCAAAGGTGGTATGCAAGCGGAGGAGTTTCTAGATTGGGTGGCTAATGTTGAAGAGATTTTTGACTTCGAAGAAGTTCCAGAACATCGTAGAGTGAAGTTGGTTGCTACAAGGTTGAGGGGTAGAGCTTTGGCATGGTGGCAGCAAACCAAACTTACACGTGAACGAATGGGGAAGTCAAAAGTTGAATCTTGGGAGAAGATGAGGAAATTGATGAAAGCAACGTTCTTACCTTACAATTATCAATCTCTGATGTATCAACGTTTGCAAAACTTGAGACAAGGGACGAAATCTGTGAATGACTATGCTGACGAATTTTATCAACTGATTGCAAGGAATGATATTATGGAGACAGAAGAACAATTGACATCTAGATTCATTGGGGGATTGAGAATGCAGATCCAGGATATGGTGAATATGTTCGATCCAAGATCTGTGGCAGAAGCACATCAGAAAGCGTTGGCATGGGAGAAACAGGGACGACGAGGAGGTGGTGTGTTTACTAATTCCAACAATCAGGTGAAGGGTGTTAGTGGGAGTTCTAATGTTTCAAAAGCTGTTGCGAAACCGATTGTGAATGAGGTTGGAAAGGTGAAGGTTAATAATGGTTTCAAATGTTACAATTGTCAGGAATTGGGTCATAAAAGCAATGAGTGTCCAAAGCCAAAGAAGAGAACCATGGTTGCAGAAGTTGAAGATGAGGATGTTGATGGAGATTATTCTAATCCAGTTGAGGAGGATGAACAGGATATTGCATCAGGAGATGAAGGTTGTAATCTAATGCTGAGGAGATCATGCTTGACACCGAAGCAGGAAGAAGCTAGTTGGTTGAGGAGTAATATCTTTCAATCGACATGCACTATACTGGGAAAGGTGTGTAAATTTGTGATTGACACAGGAAGCTATGACAATATCATTTCAACCGAGGCTGTAACAAAGTTGAAATTGAAGATAGAGAAACATCCGAATCCATATAAGTTAGCATGGTTGAGAAAAGGAGGAGAAGTGAAAGTGGATAGACGAGTTCGTGTTCCATTCTCTATTGGGAAGAAATACAAAGACGAGATCTGGTGTGATGTAGTAGAGATGGATGTTTGCCACTTACTTTTGGGAAGACCATGGCAGTATGATCGAGCAGTACAGCATGACGGTCGGACCAATAGCTACAGTTTTATATTTGAAGGTACGAAGATTATCTTAGTTCCAAAAAAGAGACCACAAGTAGAAAGTAAGTCGGAAGAGATTGAAGAGCTAAAAACTTTGTTATCTTTAAAGGAGTTTGTTAAGGAGGTCGAAGAGGAGCCTGAAGTGTACTTGTTGATAGGACGAGAGAGTCAAGAAGAGGTTGAAATACCAGAAGAAGTAAAACCAGTTTTGAAAGAATTTGAGGATGTATTTCCAGATGAATTACCGAAGGAGTTACCGCCACTGAGAGACATTCAACATCAAATTGATCTTGTTCCGGGAGCAATGTTGCCACATAAACCACATTATCGAATGAGTCCGAAAGAACATGAAGAGTTGCGGAGGCAGGTAGAGGAATTGCTTGAACAGGGGCGTGTGTAGGAGAGTTTAAGTCCGTGTGCTGTACCAGCCTTATTGGTACCCAAAAAGGATGGAACGTGGAGGATGTGCACAGATAGTAGAGCATTTAATAAGATCACAGTCAGATACAGATTTCCGATGCCAAGGCTTGATGATTTGTTGGATCAGTTGAGCGGGGCTACTATATTTTCGAAGATTGATTTGAAGAGCGGATATCATCAAATTCGTATCAGGCCAGGTGATGAGTGGAAGACTGCTTTTAAAACCAGGGAGGGTCTATACGAATGGTTGGTAATGCCATTTGGCTTATCAAATGCGCCAAGTACATTTATGCGGGTGATGAATCAGATTTTTAGACCATTCATTAGAAAGTTTGTGGTGGTGTATTTCGATGATATTCTGATATATAGTGGGAGTCCAGAGGAACATTTGAATCATCTGAGAGAAGTGCTGATGGTACTGTGACAAGAACAATTTTACGCTGCAACGAAGAAATGCGTGTTCATGACGCATAGTGTTTTATTTCTGGGGTATGTTGTATCAGGAGAAGGTATCCAGGTGGACCAGAATAAAGTTGAAGCAGTCAGAAATTGGCCACAGCTGAAAACAATAACCGAAGCGAGAAGTTTTCATGGGCTAGCATCATTCTACCGAAGATTCATTACACACTTCAGTAGCGTGATGGCACCGGTTACTGATTGTATGAAGGGGAAGCAGTTTTCTTGGTCGGAAGAAGCAGGGGTTGCTTTTGATCGAATCAAAGGACTCTTGACGTCTGCACCAATTCTAATATTACCAGATTTTCAGCTAGTGTTTGAACTACATACTGATGCATCCAAGGTTGGGATTGGAGGAGTGTTGAGTTAGAGGGGACGTCCGATTGCATACTTTAGCGAGAAGTTATCAGGAGCAAAGATGAGATACAGTACATATGATGTGGAATTTTATGCTGTTGTGCAATCTATTAAACACTGCAGACACTATCTATTTCAGAAAGAGTTTGTTCTTTACACTGATCATGAGGCATTAAAGCATTTACAAGGGCAAGACAAGATTTCAACGAGACATGCATCATGGATTGCATATCTGCAACAGTTTACATTTGTTGTGAAACACAAATCGGGAGTGACGAATCGTGTTGCGGATGCTTTGAGTAGAAGAAATCATTTGTTAACAACAATGAAGATTGAAGTAACGGGATTCGATGTGTTACCAGAGTTATTTGACGAAGATCCTTACTTTGCAAAGTTCGTTGATAAAGTCAAGGAGGGAAAGACGGATGAGTTTTTGATGGTAGATGGTTTTCTATTCAAAGGAAATCGATTGTGCATACCTGATTGTAGTTTGAGAATGAAGATTGTAAAAGAGCTACATGAAGAAGGAGATGTTGGGAGAGACCGTACATTACAGTTGATTTCACAGTCTTACTTTTGGCCATCAATGAGGAAAGAAGTGGAAAGGTTTGTGGAACGATGTCATATCTGTCAAGTTTCGAAAGGAACTGCGACTAATGCTGGTTTATATATGCCGTTACCTGTACCAACTAAACCATGGGTTGATGTGAGTATGGACTTTGTGTTGGGGTTGCCGAGAACACAGCGTGGTAACGATTCCATTTATGTGGTGGTTGACCGATTTTCAAAAATGGCACATTTTATTGCTTGTAAGAAGACGGCGGATGCTGTTCATGTTGCTCAGTTGTTTTTCAAAGAGATATATCGACTTCACGGATTGCCAGAATCGATTGTGTCGGATAGGGATACTCGTTTTCTAAGTCATTTTTGGCTAAGTTTGTGGAAGATGGTGGGAACGAAGTTGAACTTTAGCAGCGCTTATCATCCGCAAATGGATGGACAGACCGAGGTTCTGAACAGATCATTGGGAAATTTATTACGATGTCTGGTGCAAGACAATCTAAAGAGTTGGGATGTGAAGTTATGTCAAGCGGAGTTTGCTCATAATCATGCTGTGAACCGTAGTACGGGTTTCAGTCCATTTCAGATTGTATATTCTAGTTTGCCAAAGGGGCCGTTGGAGTTAACGGTCATACCACAACCAAAGAAGACAGTCAAGAAAGCTGCTGATTTTGTTGATGGATTGGCGGAATGTCATAAAATCGTTCAGGAACGATTGGGGAAAGCAAATGAAAAGTATAAACGAACCGCATATTTGAAGCGAAGAAGCGTTGAATTTAATGAAGGAGATTTAGTATATGCTGTGTTAACAAAGGACCGTTTTCCAGTGGGCGCTTATAATAAGTTGAAGGCCAGAAAAATTGGTCCCGTACAAGTCGTGAAACGAATAAATGAAAATGCTTATAAGTTGAAGCTGCCGGAGGATGTGTATACTTCTGATGTGTTTAATGTTAAACATCTCATACCATATCATGGGGATGAGCTTATGGTGGAAGAGGATGGCGCAAATTCGAGGACGAATTTTTCTCAACCAGGGGAGGATGATGCAGGCAAAATGACCAAGTCCTAGGTCGCAAACGACCTAACCTGTTTTTGGGTCACATACGACCTAACGAACTAAAGTATAGGTCACGGGAACGACCTAACGAGCCACCAGGGAAGGAGCTACGACCTAACGGGTTCGAAGCTAACGATCTAAAACTTTGTGAAAAGTCGGGGAAAATTGAAGACTTAGGTTGTGGACGACCTAAGGAAATTGAAGACTTGGGTCGTGAACGTCCTAACAGGGACTTAGGTCGTGGACGACCTAACGGGTTTGAGAATGGCGAGCTAAAGCAAAGAGATAGGTTGCTGGAACGACCTAACATGTTTTTAGGTCGTGTACGACCTAACGAGATAAGAAAGAGGTTGCTGGAACGAGCTAATGGGGTGCTACGACCTAACAAGTCACGACCTATGCTAGGTCGCAAGAAACAGTCACGACCTATGATAGGTCGCAGGAAACAGGAACGACTTAAGATCGGTCGCTGGGTGATCTGGGAAGATAAGTCGCACACTATAAGTCGCGAGGTCTTAAGTCGCGAGACTTAGGTCATGCAGTTCTATGAAGTGCTCTTTTAAGTCGCTGAAGCTTGATGCCGTTGAATCTTATGCCGCGTTAATCTCTGCCGTTGATTCTTTAAGTCATTGATGGAAGCTGGAGCATTGAAGATAGGTCGCGTACGACCTAAGTTGGGTCGTGAGAAGTTGATAGGTCGGCAACGACCTAAGGGATGTATTTTCTGTTTGTATTTTCTGTTTGTTAAGTCGTAGGTCGCATTGTTTTAAGTCGTCTGTTTGTATTTTCTGTGTTGAGTCGTCACCGACTTATGTTAAGTCGTATCTTTTAGGTCGTATGCTTTGTTGAGTCGTGGTCTTTGTTAAGTCGAAGACGACCTAAGAGTTGAACGGATTTTTTGTTTGATTTGTAACTTCTATAAATAGGCCGGTGGTGCCATTTGTAATAGTTAAGTTGATTTGAAATAAAACTCTTGTTTTGTTAGCTTTGTGCTTTCATCAAATTGGTAGTTGAGTGTAATCTCCTATCTCCTCTTTCGGTTAATCGAGTGCGCTCGATTCAACGACTGCAGAAGCCGATTCACGATATTTAGTGCGCTAGATCAACATGCGAAGAATCGCAGATCTCTCCTCACGGTATCGTGCGCGATCAACGTGTTACAGATAGCTAGAATTCGGTATCTTCGGACCAACGAATTTGGGCACTTCAGTATTCATCAATCCACCGATTACTACATTCATCGATCTACATTGTTTTTGATTAATCCGCTGCGTCAGTTCTGAATCTCAGCATCCAAGTCTATGGTGGCGGCGACTGCATGGCTATCGAGAGTGTGATAAGGAAGCGCCCCTCCTCGGGAGGAGGGCCCAGCTTGGTGTCCTGCGAAAGGGGCAGCGCTGGCTTGTTCGAGATTCATGGCACGTTGTTGCCCGAAGGCTTGCGCATAGTTTCCATCCAGCCGTTGGCACATAGATCTATGATGGAAGTCAAAAGAAGCTAAGCTTTCTACTGATGAGTAAGAAGTACGATCCCTTTTGGAACTCCTTTGTCTTTCCTCATTCAATTAGTTCGCGAGCTCCGTGTTGACACAGATCTGATGGGTGAGTTGCTGACGGCGCTAGGTTAGCTCTTGCATTAGAACCTAGAACGCTTCCCTAGTCACGGGGCCTTGTGGATCTGGAGCTCCAGCAAATGCTTGACCCGCTGTGGCTAGCTGCGGGGGATTTTTCCTATCCCTTCCTTTTGGATCTTCAGCAGTTGAAGTAGTTCTGGTAGTAACCATGTTGAGTGATGTAGCTCTTTCCTAAATCTGTTGACATCTGAATAGAATGGAAGGAGCTACTAGATGATAGATCTGGATCTCCTCCTTAGATTTCAACAATCCAACAACGGCAGTAGATTTAATGAGCAGGAGAAAAACTGGATTTTCTTAGTGAAAGCACCGAAGTGTTTGTACCAAAATTGGGCACAACACTCTTCGAACGTATTTGAAGAGATTAAAATGAAGAATTTAAATGTAAACAGAGGCTAATCTAACAAACACGCCAAAATCAACAAAAAGAAATGTAAAAAGATAGATTTATAGTGGTTCGGCATAGTAGCCTACGTCCACTTTGGAATATTTGTTGTTTTATTGATATTTACTAACTGATTACAATAGAGAATAACTAAAACACTCAAGTTACAATGGATCCCCGGCAGAGTAACAGCATAATGGCGTCCAAAAGTCCATTTTCTGAAGGCATAGGGTTGCTATTTATAGGCGTAGTCTGAAAATATCTGGCTTAGATCTTTGAATACCCCTTCTCACACGTGGGTGGGCCTACTTGATCGATTCGAGGTCATTTGGGATCGATCCCTAATCGATCATTACCTTATTCTTATCGATCAAAATGACATCCATTTGAGCTGAGCTCGAACAGAGAAAATGTTGAGGTGGTAAGTAAGCTTCTATGAAAATTTGGTAGCATTTGGACTTGTAGATTTTGAGTTATGATCGATCCAAGTTTGACTTTGCAATGGGCTGAACTATACGTATCAATCGGTTCGTATCGATGCTATGCATATCGATTAGATCGTTCAGTGGTGACGTGGAGCGATGGTTCAAGAGAGATCCACATTGTGACTGTTTCCTTCACTTGATTGTGCCTTGCTCGTATCGATTTAGAGTAACTTCTTTCGTATCGATGATTTAGAGGCCGCTTTGTATTGATCGAAAATGATGATATTCGTATCGATCTGTCATGTGCTCTTTGTTTCGATCAATGGCTGATCGATACGAAATGTGTGAATGGGAGGATCGATACGAAGCGTGTAGAAATGAGATCAATACAAAATGATGACTTCCCATGGATACGAATAAGGTCGAATCCGATGGATACGAAGCCGCATGGATATGAAGGAGGTTGGCCTATGATGGATACGAATTGAGGCCTTCTTTCTTGATTTTGATTGATCCATAACTTGGGCATACGAACTCCGATTGACCTGAAATTTGGAACATTGGCTTTCATAGCTTTGCTTGTTGTGTTTTGTTAATTGTAGCTCGATCCGGACTCGGACAAAATTCGCCATTATCCCTAGTGAACCTATGTATAACCGATCCCGGAGTCAAATATTCTTTGGTTTCCAGCCATGTCCTTGGTATCACGGCCTTGCCAAAAGATGGGATAACCGTAATATACTTGTATTAGATTTGTTTCACTCATGTAGGCATATGTTTCACCCACTCTTATATTTTTCTATATATATTCTTTAAGTTGATGAAGTCTAGAGACGTGATAACCCGGTGACGAAATTTGTTTATGTTGTAATTAAAATATGTATTCAAGACTTGATGTGGCAGTGTGTGGTGTTGTAACGACCCGTATTTTTAACACTTTAAAAATACAAATTAAAATGAAAATTTGGATAAAAATCCGAAGGAAATAAAATTTTGTGTTGTTAAATGTGAATTACAAGTTAAAATACAAAACTGAATTCTGGAATAACTTATTTGTAAATTAAATATGGATGTTAACTTGTAGTGAATGTAAATAATGAATTGAATTTGATTGTAAACCAAATTGGTTATGATTGTAAACAAAGAATAAATAAAATGGTAGATTTAATAATGGAAGTTATAATATTGAAATCAACGTAAATGAATGTAATTTAATATTACTGTGAATTTAAATAAGATGATAGCTAAAGAAAATGAAAGTAAATGAATTATAAACTATTGATAATAATGTATAAGTAAATGGTTGATTCAATAATGAAAGTGTAAATCGAAATAAAAGAATTCAATTGGAATTGAATAACTTGAATTGAATTACAATATAATTGAACGCTAAATCTAATGTAATCTTTTATACTGGATTTATAATAGAAAACTGCATGGTAAAAGATTGTTAATTACTGTGAAATTAAAAATGAAATTTGTGAACAATTAAAATTTGGTTTAAAAGTTAATAGTTTAAAATTGGGAATTTTATATTGAAATTAAACAGTAGAAATAGCCATTTTTACAACTGTCTCGAATTTCGACGAAACCAGTTTCATCGGATCCGTAACGGTGAATTATTGTAAGATTTCAAGTTTCGTATCGATCGGACTTGTCGTTTGATCGTACGGACTCGAAACGCCTTGAAATTTATGCAATTGAAATCAATTGAAATCAATTTGGAAATTATTGCTTTTAGCATAACTTCTTCATATAATGCAATTTGAACTTGAAACCTTTTCCATTGCGTTTAAAATATTTTTAAACATCTATTTTGATATATGGGTTGACCCAATTTCGTTCCGGAGTCAGAACGGGCTTTTGGGCCACTTTGTCGTTAGCGCGTATATTCAACCGGATCTATCTATTTTATTTCAACCCTATCTATAAATAACTGGTTATAAACCCTAGCCTACTCTTATTTCTCTTTTGTCTATACGTATATTTCAACTATCTCTCCTCCTCAATGGCAGATCCAAACACAAATCAAATTTCAATCCAAAGTCAAAAATTTAAAGTCCTCAGAAAAATTCAAAAAAATTATAGAATCGAAGATCTCATCAATACGAATCTACGCGTAGTTTCTATTTTTGCAATTGGAGCTCGAACCAACGGCAAATCACGGTCAAAGGTCAAAATTTCGAAACCCATATGGTGATTTGGGCGTTTTTGATTCGGGCAGCAATCAAGAAATTCCTTTCTGGGTATCGAAGAGCTCGACAAGGGGAAGCAAACGCTGGTAGTCTGGAGGGCTAATTCGATCGGAGGCGCTCGAATTTGGCGATTTAGGGTTTTGAAAACCCTAAACGGCGGCGCGGCGGCGACGAGCTTGGGATGCCGCGGTGGGGTCGGTCGGTAGACGGAGACATGGGGGTCTCGTCGATGGCGGCGGCTCGATTATAAGTGGTCGGAGGGTCGTCGAAATCTCGGTCAAAGCCTCGGTCAAAGGCACGGTATTTGGGTTCACGACCTGGAAGCAAAAGCGCGTGAGAAAGGGAGGGAAGAAAGGAGATGACGTGGAGGGGTAATGTGTTCTCTTTTTGTTTTTTAAAAATTAAAATTCAATCACAATTTTCGCTATAACTTTTGCATACGAACTCCGTTTTACGCGCGGTTTCTTTTGTTAGGATCGTATCTGAATTCCAGACATTTCGTCGCAGGTTTCGTTCAGATCTAAGACTGTGAAATTTTGGGCCTTATTAACGGGCTTTGAATCAAAGGTGAGTGTTTTAACCACTCACGCTAGACTAAATAGGTTATGTTAGTTAATTTGAATTCATTAGTTAATATGAATGTTTTTGGTTGCTAGTTAGTAGTTTAAAATTGATGTTTAGTTGAAATTTAATCAAATTGGATTAAATTGTTATTTAAATTAATGTTGAAATTTAATTATTAATTAAATACCCATCTATGATAACCAGTTATTTGTTATGACCTGTTGATTGAATGATGAATTATGATGTTTGTTGATGGTTGATGTTTGGTACATTAAATTTGTTATTCCAATTAAATATGACATTCATTGCAGTTAATATCCATTCGATTTAATATTAAATTCAAATTTGCAAGTTTATACCTGTTAATGATAATAAATAGTCTATTGATGTTTATCGATTGATGTTTGAAATGTTTGAATTATTATTTCAGTTAAGTATGACCTTATTTCATTTAATCGTCATCTAATTAGCATGAACTTATAAATTGCCAGTTAAATAACCGTTATTGATAATCAATTAAATTATGTTATCTATTGTCTGATTTGGATGATGATGCGATGGATGTTTAACTATTGATATTTGGATATTTGAATGTTGTGTTTATTTTATGTTGTTCTAATACTACAAGTTCCCATAGTGTTTATTTTATTTTATATTTATATTTAATTAAAATGGGATCGGGTTGAAATGATAAATACCCAATTAAACAACTTGGCCTAGGATAGACAATTAAAAATAAGAAACCCGATTGGTCAACAAATTGTTTCGAAATTAATTAACAACCTTAATGGATTTAATTTGGAACTTATAAATGATTTTACTCGAGTTTAAATGAAATAAATTAATGGGTTAGATTTGAATAAACTAATAAATTTATTTGAATTGTAATAGAATAAATAAATGAATTGATTTGAGTTTATACGGAATTGGATTAAGTAAAATTTAAAGTTAAGTAAAAATTTAAAATCTATAGACTGGGTTTTGATTAAACGGATTTGAGACTTGATAATGAAATTTAATTTAAGATTAAATGGAATTTGACATAAGTGGAATTTAAACTAAGTAAAGTTTGCGAATTTGATTAAGTGATAAATTAAATATAAAATGATTTTAAATTGGGTGAATTAGTTTAATTATGATTTTGTAACTTGGTTACGAAGTTAAATTGTTTTGAAACTTGTTGAGAAAAATAAAATTGTGTTAATTAATCAACGAACTAAATAAAGTGAAATAAGATTCTTTAATAGAAATTGAATTTGATTTTGTAAACGGGTTAACTAAAACTATTTTGATTTAAAGGGGATTTAGTTAATGAAATTGATTTAACCAAATTTATAATTATATTTAATGAAGTAATGAATGTAAACATAAATGTGAATGAATCGAATTTTGTTTAAATGATTTTGAATTAAATTAAGAATCAAATTAAATCCACTGAATATGAAATAAATTTAATAAGTGAAATTGGAACCTTATTAAACTGAAATTGAATACATGAATTGATTTGCTAAATAAATGTTGAACTAAATTTATTTGGAAATATGATTTAACCATTGAAATGAATTGAATTGTGAAATAATCAAAATTGAAAGTAAATTTGAAGTTGACTTTTGATTTGATTTGGTTTGGACTTTAAATATTAAATGACCATCGGTGTAATAATACGTAGTTATTAAAGAGACCGAAATCGGATATGGACATACTCTCTGTCGATACCGAAAACCACTTTAATAACTAATATACGCGAAGTGTTGATCCAGAACGAAGTGGATGGTTTTGGTGAACGCGTTGACTGAAGAAAGAGAACGATTTTGGATGACCCCTGACATGACTAAAACAGGAGCCACGCCGGGCCATTGAGGATCGCCACCTCTAGCGGACACACTTCTTAGATACCTTATCTATTACTTATGAGATTCGATTTGGGTGCACCCCTCGATTTTGGGAGTGTTGTTTTGCGGTGTTGGGGTAGTAGCTGCTATGCCCAACATCAGTCCGGATCAGGCAACTACTAGTATCCTAGTTGGTATCGCCTCATGTACCTTGTCATACTGATTATCCTATTCGCGACCACTACGTTTTGGTTTGTACCTTTAGTATATGGATTGCCCTCTGGTGACTTCCGGTTTTGGGGAAACTACGGTCTTGTATATGCTCTTGGGAATATAAACTGTGTTAAGGATGGAATGGGCCATGGCTTAACGCTATTTTAATACTTTTACTTTAATGTAGACATATTATAATAGCGTATTGTACTACATAGTAGATAGTTTAACGGATCCTTGAGAGATAGAAAATCCCGTAACATCTCTTAAGTTATTGCACTCACGTTGACACTGGATAGGAGATGTCAAAACCCGTAAACATCTCTGACGCCGTCACACTCATATTTTCTTATTCGATTTGACTTACATGAGATATTTTAGTCCTGACTCGAGTGTTTTGTCTTTTCATTACGCTCGGGTCAGCCTGTGCATTTCAGATAAGGTTGAAGATCTATTTTGGAGGACGAAGACGGAGTTTGGTATTACATCATTTGTATTCTACTACCATATTATTTTTCCGCTGCATTATTGTATTATCTCTGATATGTATGTAACTCTGATTTATGATGTATAATAATAATCAAATTTATTTATTTAACAGCTTCATGAACTGTTATTTTATTATTATATCTTATTCCTTCCGCTGTAAGATTCTGAGTTTGCTTCTGTTCTTTCTTTCCTTTTCTTATTTAACCCCAATAACCATCTGCCTTTTTGAACGGTTTGAGTTGGACATGTGTTTGATTTGTCGACTTGAACGGTCCAAAATGGCAGGTTGTTACAGTTGGTATCAGAGCTTTGGTTTAGCGATAAACCTTGGCTCTAGTGGGGAATAACTCATTGAAATAGAGGTAAACTATATGAATGAGTTGAGTGTATATGAGAGAGCGTATTTGTAATTTTGATAAAAAAATGATTTTATATTGTGTTAATTTGTTGCGTTGAGTATTTATGAATTCTGGTTGGTACTTGGGACGCCAAGGCATCGATAGGAATTTCTAAACACTCGAATAGGACAGATTGACATAATATTGTTTTGGATTATATTCTATATATAAAAGACTTATCTTGAAAATTTATAAATTTTGATTGTATTGGTTGCTAGGAGATGATAATATTAGATTATCATCGTTTATTGTTGATTAGTCAATATTTCTAACTATTGACTATTGGATGATTTTAAGAAATGAAACTTGTAAATATGATTGACAATGAATATAAATGGTAAATAAAATGAAATAAAAATGAATTTAAATTAAGATGGGGAATTTAAATTCCGGTGTTTTGGAAATTTACTATCAAAAATTTGAAATGGATAATATAAGTATTATATGATAGTATATCCGATTTGAAATTGTTTTCAAAGGATTTTCAAATGAAGTAAGTGTTATACTCCCCTCTTGACACTAGAGAATGATTTCGGTGATGAGTGCACGCATCATCGACGTTTATTTTCGAGAGTTCAAGTGGGGGAGATCACTTAATAGTTTTTCTAAACCCTGTTTTGATTAAAAAAATTGAATTTTATTTTGTATTCTCTATAGTATGATTTGATATATAAATTATATAAGTATATATTATTTCAAAACTTGATTTGAAATGAAACCGGGATTGGAATTCTTGAGTTCTTTAATAATTAATGATTTTTCTTTTAATGGTTGAAATGAATTAATACTTGAATCATTACGGAACTTCTGAATTGCGAAATGAGAAATGAACCTAAGAGCTAAGTGAAATATCAATTGAAGTAGAAATCCTTAGAATTAGGAAATTATGAATTTAAAATAAAATTGAAACTGTAAAACTCGCATAGTATTAAATTTCATTCTATAGCATAGATATAACTTACCAAAATATTTAAGAAGTTCAAAAATGTTATATGAATTGTTAATTGGATAATATACAAGTATAGGTTTGAATAATGAAATATGCATTTAATTAATGGTTTGCAAATATAAATAAAATTGTTAGTAAATAATTGGAATTTAAATTAACATTTAAAGGTGATTCACAATTATGTTAATATAAAATGGAAATACTATATGTGAATGTAAATGTGAAATTAAATTATAGTAAAATTTAAGTAATGACTTAAGAATTAATTAATTGAAAATTCAACTTTGAATGAAAAGATGTTGTATGTTGTTTAACTACATTCTATTTGCATAACTACAACTTACCAAATACTTAAAAGGTTTAAAATGCTAATAAGGATAAGTAAATGAATAATATACGAGTGTGATTGCGAATAATAAAATGTGAAGATCTATTGATAGTGTAAATATAAAGGAAATTTAAGTTGTAAAATGAATTAAATTTAAAATTAGCTAAATATAAGATTAGTAAATGGAAACTAATTAAATTTGAATAAAACTTAATGTCAATAAACTTGGAAGTGTATGAAATTAAAATTTTGACTTGGAAATGTATAATTGATTTAGTGTAGATTTTGATGGATGTTAATGTTTGATATGCATTGGTTGTTAGATGGATGGTAATTGATTAAATAGAATTCATTAGTGTAAATGGAATTGAATAAACGGAATAAAATTTTTAAATAATTAAATTCAAATTTGAAAGCAAAGTGAAATTAAATTGAAGCAAATTGACTTGAATTTAAATTATGAATGAAACAAACTTGAATAAATCGAATGTAAACTTATTTCATAGATAAATAAGAAAATAAACGACTTTGTGTTTATGATTGATTCTTTAGAAAATTTGAAGTTTTATGGTTTGTACTTTAAAATAATAAAAGCAAATTTTTGGAAAAATCCAAATTGTCCAATATATGCCGAAACGAAAACAACCATAACTTTTAAATGGCTGGATGAAATTCGACGATCTTAGAATTTTCGGAATGCTTAGAAACTGTAGCACGACTTTTGTTTAGAGTATCTCCAGAAATTCCTTCATTTACTTAGTTAAAAATTTGAATCTTCTCGCTGGCCTGTGTAAAAGGGAAGCAAAATCAGTAGCATATACTCTTAGTATTTTTGCCATAACTTTTTACTGGTGTATCGGATTTTGATATTCTTGCACTTTCTGGAAAGCTTAGAACTTAAGCTAAAACTTTTGTTTTAAGCATTTGGTGTTTTGCTGTCGTTTAGAAGGTCAAAAACGTGACCAAACGTCGCTTACCTGCACAAATTCATTGCCAGGCTGAGGCGTAGCTATCTAGTAAAACGGTTGTAACTTTTGAACGGAAGGTCCGAATTCAATAATTTTGGACATTCCGGAAAGCCTGAAACGAATGCAACAACTTTTGTTTAGATTCCATTGCCAAAATTTATCGTTTAGTTGACCATAAACTAAGATTCGTTTGATGTCCTGGAATTGGAATTTCAGTTTTGAAGCTAAACATGTTATATGTGTGTTGTTTATGATAAGTATATCGATCTATCTTTATATGCATGGTTCTAACTTGGTTATTGAGCATTTTAGTAGGTAGCAAAGGGGCTGCGCTTCGCTTGTGGAGCTCGCTTCTGCGCTTAATGCAAAATGTAAGTTAAAATGCTAATAAACGCTAAATAAAAGGTATGTTCTCGATTACAGTTTATGTTGTGGTATATTATTGTGTTCCCCATGTTTTGGGATGCCTCATTCTTGTAATGAGATGTATATCATGCAATTATTACTACTGTGAAATTTTTCGGTCCTAACCGCGTAAAGGAGGTGCTGCCGAATTTTTTTCAAAAATCCGGGAGTTAGAAAATTTTGTGAAAAAAAAATCCTATAACTAAATTTTGCAAATAAGTAGAATATTTTGAATGAGTTATATCTAAATGATGGTTTCCCCTTTTCCGTTTCTTTTCGAGGACGAAAAGTTTTAAGTGGGGGAGAATGTAGCGACCCGTATTTTTAACACTTTAAAAATACAAATTAAAATGAAAATTTGGATAAAAATCCGAAGGAAATAAAATTTTGTGTTGTTAAATGTGAATTACAAGTTAAAATACAAAACTGAATTCTGGAATAACTTATTTGTAAATTAAATATGGATGTTAACTTGTAGTGAATGTAAATAATGAATTGAATTTGATTGTAAACCAAATTGGTTATGATTGTAAACAAAGAATAAATAAAATGGTAGATTTAATAATGGAAGTTATAATATTGAAATCAACGTAAATGAATGTAATTTAATATTACTGTGAATTTAAATAAGATGATAGCTAAAGAAAATGAAAGTAAATGAATTATAAACTATTGATAATAATGTATAAGTAAATGGTTGATTCAATAATGAAAGTGTAAATCGAAATAAAAGAATTCAATTGGAATTGAATAACTTGAATTGAATTACAATATAATTGAACGCTGAATCTAATGTAATCTTTTATACTGGATTTATAATAGAAAACTGCATTGTAAAAGATTGTTAATTACTGTGAAATTAAAAATGAAATTTGTGAACAATTAAAATTTGGTTTAAAAGTTAATAGTTTAAAATTAGGAATTTTATATTGAAATTAAACAGTAGAAATAGCCATTTTTACAACTGTCTCGGATTTCGACGAAACCAGTTTCATCCGATCCGTAACAGTGAATTATTGTAAGATTTCAAGTTTCGTATCGATCGGACTTGTCGTTTGATCGTACGGACTCGAAACGCCTTGAAATTTAAGCAATTGAAATCAATTGAAATCAATTTGGAAATTATTGCTTTTAGCATAACTTCTTCATACAATGCAATTTGAACTTGAAACTTTTTCCATTGCGTTTAAAATATTTTTAAACATCTATTTTGATATATGGGTTGACCCAATTTCGTTCTGGAGTCAGAACGGGCTTTTGGGCCACTTTGTCGTTAGCGCGTATATTCAACCGGATCCATCTATTTTATTTCAACCCTATCTATAAATAACTGGTTATAAACCCTAGCCTACTCTTATTTCTCTTTTGTCTATACGTATATTTCAACTATCTCTCCTCCTCAATGGCAGATCCAAACACAAATCAAATTTCAATCCAAAGTCAAAAATTTAAAGTCCTCAGAAAAATTCAAAAAAATTATAGAATCGAAGATCTCATCAATACGAATCTACGCGTAGTTTCTGTTTTTGCAATTGGAGCTCGAACCAACGACAAATCACGGTCAAAGGTCAAAATTTCGAAACCCATATGGTGATTTGGGCGTTTTTGATTCGGGCAGCAATCAAGAAATTCCTTTCTGGGTATCGAAGAGCTCGACAAGGGGAAGCAAACGCTGGTAGTCTGGAGGGCTAATTCGATCGGAGGCGCTCGAATTTGGCGATTTAGGGTTTTGAAAACCCTAAACGGCGGCGGCGGCGGCGACGAGCTTGGGATGCCGCGGTGGGGTCGGTCGG
Organism: Allium fistulosum; assembly: GCA_030737815.1. Classification (NCBI taxonomy): domain Eukaryota; kingdom Viridiplantae; phylum Streptophyta; class Magnoliopsida; order Asparagales; family Amaryllidaceae; genus Allium; species Allium fistulosum. Next base: position 633,220,561 of record CM060907.1, on the reverse strand, counting down.
TAGACGGAGACATGGGGGTCTCGTCGATGGCGGCGGCTCGATTATAAGTGGTCGGAGGGTCGTCGAAATCTCGGTCAAAGCCTCAGTCAAAGGCACGGTATTTGGGTTAACGACCTGGAAGCAAAAGCGCGTGAGAAAGGGAGGGAAGAAAGGAGACGACGTGGCGGGGTAATGTGTTCTCTATTTGTTTTTTAAAAATTGAAATTCAATCACAATTTTCGCTATAACTTTTGCATACGAACTCCGTTTTACGCGCGGTTTCTTTTGTTAGGATCGAATCTGAATTCCGGACATTTCGGCGCAGGTTTCGTTCAGATCCGAGACTGTGAAATTTTGGGCCTTATTAACGGGCTTTGAATCAAAGGTGAGTGTTTTAACCACTCACGCTAGACTAAATAGGTTATGTTAGTTAATTTGAATTCATTAGTTAATATGAATGTTTCTGGTTGCTAGTTAGTTGTTTAAAATTGATGTTTAGTTGAAATTTAATCAAATTGGATTAAATTGTTATTTAAATTAATGTTGAAATTTAATTGTTAATTAAATACCCATCTATGATAACCAGTTATTTGTTATGACCTGTTGATTGAATGATGAATTATGATGTTTGTTGATGGTTGATGTTTGGTACATTAAATTTGTTATTCCAATTAAATATGACATTCATTGCAGTTAATATCCATTCGATTTAATATTAAATTCAAATTTGCAAGTTTATACCTGTTAATGATAATAAATAGTCTATTGATGTTTATCGATTGATGTTTGAAATGTTTGAATTATTATTTCAGTTAAGTATGACCTTATTTCATTTAATCGTCATCTAATTAGCATGAACTTATAAATTGCCAGTTAAATAACCGTTATTGATAATCAATTAAATTATGTTATCTATTGTCTGATTTGGATGATGATGCGATGGATGTTTAACTATTGATATTTGGATATTTGAATGTTGTGTTTATTTTATGTTGTTCTAATACTACAAGTTCCCATAGTGTTTATTTTATTTTATATTTATATTTAATTAAAATGGGATCGGGTTGAAATGATAAATACCCAATTAAACAACTTGGCCTAGGATAGACAATTAAAAATAAGAAACCCGATTGGTCAACAAATTGTTTCGAAATTAATTAACAACCTTAATGGATTTAATTTGGAACTTATAAATGATTTTACTCGAGTTTAAATGAAATAAATTAATGGGTTAGATTTGAATAAACTAATAAATTTATTTGAATTGTAATAGAATAAATAAATGAATTGATTTGAGTTTATACGGAATTGGATTAAGTAAAATTTAAAGTTAAGTAAAAATTTAAAATCTATAGACTGGGTTTTGATTAAACGGATTTGAGACTTGATAATGAAATTTAATTTAAGATTAAATGGAATTTGACATAAGTGGAATTTAAACTAAGTAAAGTTTGCGAATTTGATTAAGTGATAAATTAAATATAAAATGATTTTAAATTGGGTGAATTAGTTTAATTATGATTTTGTAACTTGGTTACGAAGTTAAATTGTTTTGAAACTTGTTGAGAAAAATAAAATTGTGTTAATTAATCAACGAACTAAATAAAGTGAAATAAGATTCTTTAATAGAAATTGAATTTGATTTTGTAAACGGGTTAACTAAAACTATTTTGATTTAAAGGGGATTTAGTTAATGAAATTGATTTAACCAAATTTATAATTATATTTAATGAAGTAATGAATGTAAACATAAATGTGAATGAATCGAATTTTGTTTAAATGATTTTGAATTAAATTAAGAATCAAATTAAATCCATTGAATATGAAATAAATTTAATAAGTGAAATTGGAACCTTATTAAACTGAAATTGAATACTTGAATTGATTTGCTAAATAAATGTTGAACTAAATTTATTTGGAAATATGATTTAACCATTGAAATGAATTGAATTGTGAAATAATCAAAATTGAAAGTAAATTTGAAGTTGACTTTTGATTTGATTTGGTTTGGACTTTAAATATTAAATGACCATCGGTGTAATAATACGTAGTTATTAAAGAGACCGGAATCAGATATGGACATACTCTCTGTCGATACCGAAAACCACTTTAATAACTAATATACGTGAAGTGTTGATCCAGAACGAAGTGGATGGTTTTGGTGAACGCGTTGACTGAAGAAAGAGAACGATTTTGGATGACCCCTGACATGACTAAAACAGGAGTCGCGCCGGGCCATTGAGGATCGCCACCTCTAGAAGACACACTTCTTCGATACCTTATCTATTACTTATGAGATTCGATTTGGGTGCACCCCTCGATTTTGGGAGTGTTGTTTTGCGGTGTTGGGGTAGTAGCTGCTATGCCCAGCATCAGTCCGGATCAGGCAACTACTAGTATCCTAGTTGGTATCGCCTCATGTACCTTGTCATACTAATTATCCTATTCGCGACCACTACGTTTTGGTTTGTACCTTTAGTATATGGATTGCCCTCTGGTGACTTCCGGTTTTAGGGAAACTACGGTCTTGTATATGCTCTTGGGAATATAAACTGTGTTAAGGGTGGAATGGGCCATGGCTTAACGCTATTTTAATACTTTTACTTTAATGTAGACATATTATAATAGCGTATTGTACTACATAGTAGATAGTTTAACGGATCCTTGAGAGATGGAAAATCCCGTAACATCTCTTAAGTTATTGCACTCACGTTGACACTGGATAGGAGATGTCAAAACCCGTAAACATCTCTGACGCCGTCACACTCATATTTTCTTATTCGATTTGACTTACATGAGATATTTTAGTCCTGACTCGAGTGTTTTGTCTTTTCATTACGCTCGGGTCAGCCTGAGCATTTCAGATAAGGTTGAAGATCTATTTTGGAGGACGAAGACGGAGTTTGGTATTACATCATTTGTATTCTACTACCATATTATTTTTCCGCTGCATTATTGTATTATCTCTGATATGTATGTAACTCTGATTTATGATGTATAATAATAATCAAATTTATTTATTTAACAGCTTCATGAACTGTTATTTTATTATTATATCTTGTTCCTTCCGCTGTAAGATTCTGAGTTTGCTTCTGTTCTTTCTTTCCTTTTCTTATTTAACCCCAATAACCATCTGCCTTTTTGAACGGTTTGAGTTGGACATGTGTTTGATTTGTCGACTTGAACGGTCCAAAATGGCGGGTTGTTACAGGTGTTGATTGGGTTTTGATTTGTATAGACTTATGTATTGGTATCTTAATTTTTTAATAGATAGTTATATGCATTTGTGGTACATAATATATTGATTTGGCCATCCGCTGTAATATTCTAAAAGTTATCCGTTTGTTTAGTTTTAATCCTATACTCTCTCTATATATATCATATGTATTATCTTTCAACGACTCACCATTTTGGAACTTCATTCAATAGATACAGGGTTTCAAAAGGGTGGGTTATTACAGATCATCAAACCCCAATGGTTAAATAAGCACATTCAATATCGTATGGATATTCCAAAAAGTGGAAGGCTTGCCAGTTGTAAGTTGTTCCTAGCTTACCTGACTGGTGCAGCTTCGAGATGGTATATGAGATATAGGTACGGAGAGATCTATTCTTTGTCTTAATTATCATCATATTTCCTCAACCAGTTTAATGACAACAAAGAAGTATTTATATATCCCAACACATTGTCCTGTATCAAGAAAGAAGAATTAAAGCTCGTGCAGTTTCATCAATAGGTTCAAATGTGAAGTAATAAGGATTACAGTTACAAGAGAGGAGGCATTGCTGATGGCAACATAGTATGGAATCGGAAGAGACATGGATTTCTAGGATAAAACACCAGAAATTAATGCAAAAGTATGAATGCATTCTATGAATGGTCCAATGGCCATATTTTTAAGGTAACTAAATCCGAGCTAACTTATATATTCCCCAAAAAGGGAGAAGAAACTTGAAAACAAAGCCAGAAGAGCCTATTGCCGCTTTCATATGGTAAATAGTCACCATAAAGACAATTTTTGCCTCTTTAAGAATGAAATTGAAAGACTTATGTAACAACCCTACTTTCTACACCGTCAAAATAAATTAAATTTAAATAAAATACAGTGTTCGAGTTCAATTTTGGATAAGTTTTTACTTTTGAAGATCTGATTTATTGAGTTAAATATTAATTAATAAAAGAATTTCGTTTCAAAAGATTGAATTAATTAATATATCATTTTGTGAATATATTATGAACTCGGATAAAATATTTAAAATGAAAATAAAATAATTTTATAATGTGAATAATTTTCATATAAATGATTGGAATAACTGAAAAAAGTATCGATCGATATTAAAAAAAATTAATCTAAATTGAAAATATATTTATAAATAGGTTTGGACCAAAATGGCACAAATACCCAATCAAGCAATATATTTAAATTATCAAAGGAAAGAGATAAAAGTGAGAAAAAACACACAATTTTTATAGTGGTTTAGCAAATACTCGGACCTACATCCACTTAATCATTTCTATTGATTATACTTTGCTCCTTCAAAGTATAATTTACAGCTCATATTTCACAACTCGAGGATGAATATTATCCAGCTCAAAATCGAATCACTCAACTTGTATAGATTCTGAATAGAGAAGACCAAAGATCCCCTATAAAGTGCATCTTCTCCTCTATTTATAGACGAATACCACCATAAATAATGCTTGAAAACCATCGACCATGTTCCTTACGTCATGCACGTTCATCTCCTAAAAAAATTATGGGTTAACCCCACTCTACTTTTCAAGTTAGTATTGAGTTGAAAGGAGGGGTCAACTCGGCAGCATGTTGACTTGCCTTTATCTCCTTTTATTCTTTATTTTTCTATGGTGCTTGCTTGCCTTTTCCCTTATTTCTCTTTTGAACATATCAAGTTGGCTCTTGATTTTAGCCTCAAGACTCAGCCTAGGGCACAACTCGGGTCCGAGTTGTATAGGACCGTGTAACATCCCCTATCTGGAGGCCCGAAGGTAAGTGCTACAGATGCTATAGTCATCTATAGTATTAACTTCCGGTGACCAAATACGGTAATATTAATGGTATCCATAATATCAGAAGCACTTGAATATGAAATAAAATCATTACAGATTAAAACACTTTTCTGATTATATTTCAAAACAACATTTCATATCCAAGTTACATAATCCCAAACGTTTCCCAGGTTCAGACTAGACATAATTATTACATAAATACGCCAAGAGCGACATATGAAGATGCCCCCTTGGATGACCATGGTACTAAATAGTCATAACTGACTTAATACAACACAGCGGAAATAAAACATAACAACTCCTAAATATAGCTAGCATCAGCCTCCTACTCGTCTCCGGAAGCTTTATTTGTACACCTACTAAAACTTGAAAATCCTCAACCCTTAGCCTACTCAAATCAATTTTAAGCACCTAAGAGTTTAAGGAGTAAAACATAAACTTCGAGTCAGACATAAAGCCTGGTGTGAATAATACTATACATCTCGGTTATATGATATTAAGTGAGACCACGCCGCTTAGCGGAAGGTGTTTCCCCTCACTAATATCCTTTTAAAACATATCTTTTGCAAATTTAAATCCTGCAACCAAAACTGGTTAAAACAATAAAGCAATGTCATGTAAGCATATAAATCAGGTAATGTTAACCTGCCTTTTGTCAAGGCAGTATACATGCGGATTTAACCCAATAGACTTCACGGTTATCAAGGCTGGTATATCACGGATTTGGCTCAAATGGATGGATGGATAATCAACTACAGGTAATAATATGAAGCCAGGATTAAACCTAGTCGGTAGATAAACGACGCATGATGCTTGAAATATGAGTGTTAGTTTGGACAAGGAAGAGGTCGGTATGGAATAGAAGCATCAAAGGGCTCGGCATGAATGAAGGTAGCGGGGTCGGAATGTTTTATTGGCTTGGATAAGTTAGGGATCGACATAGCTTGGTGGAAGACTAGGGATCAGCATAGCTTGGATCGGCATGACTTGGTGGAAGGAATAGCTTGGATCGGCATGGCTGGGTTGGAACTCGAGGGAACGACATAGCACTGCGCAGAAGTATGGATCGACATTGGCGATGGGAGGGCTCAGCATGGATGGTCACCAGAGGGGTCGGTATGTTCCAATAGCCAAGCAAAATGAAGGGATCGACGTATCAGAGGGATCAATATACTTCAACTAACAACATGGGGTTAGTATAGGAATATGGGATATGCAAGGGATCGACCTAGCCTCATAGAACAAGATGGATCGGCATAGTTGTATGGAGAAGGACGGATCGACATATGTGATGGATCAGTATGCTCCGGTATGGAGGGATCGGCTAGTCTAGTGAACAAGAGGGATTGGCAGAGTTTAATATTGAAAAGGGTTCGGCCTACCAGAGCTTACCTAGAAGGGGTCAGAACATATCAGGATCCAAGTACACACTTGCATTCAACATTCGATAACTCGAGCTCCCTTACTTAAAATGGCATGAAACTTGGAGTTCAAGCATATATAGGCATGAAGAATTCATCATAGGAGCCGCTGCCTAAAAATCACCTAAGGAAGGGATCAGTACCGACCCCTCTCTATGGGGATTTGGGCCTGGCAACCCCTATGATGGGCCCAAGTGGGCAAGGAGGACCTGTAGCCGGAGCTTCACCTATAAATATACCAGGCATGGCTCTAGAAAAAGGACTTGGGATTCTATTCCTCTTCATCTTCTTCCTATGGGATACTCTGCCATTTTTCTTATGGAATTTTGGATTGTAACTATAATCAAATTTCGGTATAATAAAAGGGATTGTTCTGGAGTGGATGTAGGCCGAAGTTAGCTGAACCACTATAAGTCTTGTCTCTTTTACTTGCTTTCATTTAAATTTGATTATTCTTCATATTATATTCCCTACATCATATACTCTATGTGATATGTGAGTGTATATTGGTGGTTTCACGTATAATTGGGTGTTTGTGACCAATTTTGGTGCAAACATTTTGGTGCTTTCACTAAGAAAGCTTTCACTTGGGGATTTCGAAGTTAGGATCTTGGATTTGAAAGCTTGGATACTTGGATCTAGGAAGTAATGGCTAGGCAGTCAACAAGGAGAATGCTACTGGAAAGGTGCCACCATGGAGGGAGTCAAGAGGCTTCCTCAAGAGCTGGAGCCAATCAAACTTCAATCTTCATCACCAAGGATGAAATGGAAATGATGATGGATGCTATGTAGGAGAAGTTGTTGAAAAGAAAATAGGAGATAATGTAGAATTTACTCAAACAGATTAGACAAGCTGGAGCACAGGGCAAAGGAGTCGAGGATGCAGGAATCGCTGGAAATCAGAACTAGGAACACAAAGATGGAACTAATAGGCAAAGGAATGGAGCAGAACACTCGGAGGAAACCCTCGCCAACCTAGACGGGTCGAGACCAATCCCTCCAAAGGGATCGGTACCTATCCTTAAAGGCCAGGGGGCATGCCCTCGGGTTTGGTGAGTCGCGATGCTGGAGGACTTGCGATCAATCCTGTGGAACTTGGTGTCAATCGGAATTCGGATGATCGATCTGAAGAGTACGTCCCAGAATTCCCTCATCGACTCGGGGGTAGCTTGAGCATGATGATAGGAGACTTACATTAGAAGATAATAACAGGTTTACAGAAATGATAAGGTGAGCTATGCGTGGAGGATTGATGAATAGGGATTTGAAAGATGTAAATAGGAGTCCCTTCGCTCCTATTATCGGGCAAGCTAGGAATCCACCAGAGTTTTAACTGCCAACGCTTAAGACATATGATGGAAAAACTGAGGGCATCAGAGGAAGTCATGGCACGGTGCTTCCCATTATACTTGATGGATATAGCTGCTCTATGATTCAGACAATTGGAAAGCGGCTCTATTGGCACATAGACGGAATTGATCAAACGGTTTATGAGGCAGTTTAGAGTTCACATCTCGAGACCCAAAAATGAGACGAGTTTGGCAACATTGAAACAGAGGACCGGAGAGTCCCTAAGATGTTTTATAACATAGTTTAATGCCGTGGTGGCATCAGTGGATCGTCCAAATCCATCCATGATTTTGATGACAATTGTATCTGGAATTGCTGATGGCACAGAGTTTAAGGATTCATTGGCGGGGGACCCACCTATGAATCTCGGGGAATTTTATCATGAAGTGGAAAGGTTTCTGCAATAGGAAGATGCATGATCAAATAAACTGAAGGTGAATGCATTGCAAAGTGGAGGATCATCGAGAGATGTAAACAAGAATGAAAAAGGGAAAAGGAAAATGAATGATGGCACTAGTGAGTCAAAGAGGCAGTGGAGAGAGCCAAAGTTCTCTTCTTATACAGATTTGAATGAATCTTTGGAAAATATTTACTTGGATACTCGGGGACACCTTCAATATCGATGGCTGTCAAGGTGGTAACCCTCCAAACGTGAGCGGGCATCAGGAAAGCATTGCCTGTTTCATGAGATGGGGGCATGGTACAAACGACTGCAAGTATTTAAAGGATATCATTGAGGAACATATGAGGAATAGTCAGTTGCAGCAATACATAAGGACTCGGGTTGCGACGGTGGAACAAGAGCAGCCATCGTCCACCTCGAACGAAAATGGCACTGGGACGAGGCATCATCGCCAACTTGTCATCAATTGATCGGGATGGAAAGGAATAAGTAATAAACTCCGCAGTAATACGGCTAAGTCACTTACACATGTACGAGATCGAGGATGGTTCCTAGGAAGCTCTGAGATGATGATGAACCGTAGTGCCCGGGTTTATGAAATTTTGTTTTTTCTTCTTTGCTTCGGACTTTGGTTTATTACTTGTACGGGATTTTATTATATAGACTTAAGAATGCTTAAGTCTGGATTAATGTAATAAATAATACAGGTCACGGTTGTGGCCTCGGCCGGAGAGACGAGGCAATAACCGCAAGGTGTGAGTCACTTTGCTGGAGAGCAACATGATGGACTCATACACGGATCAAGTCCTTGACTGGGGATCAAGGCCGAAGAAGGATACTCCACGAATCAGTCCTTGACTGGGGATCGAGGCCGAAGAAGGATACCCCACTGATTAAGTCCTAGATTGGAAACCGATGCCAGAAAGGATACCCCATAGACTAAGCCCTTGACCGGAGAGTCGAGGCCGAAGATTAAAACCCAATAGGTCGTTGAGTATGGATTGTGCTCGGCAAGGATCCGGAGAGATCAAGGTCGTGAGTATGGATTGTGCTCGGCAAGGATCCGGAGAGATCAAGGTCGTCGAGTATGGATTGTGTTCGGCAAGGACCCAGCGAGATCTAGGATTTGGATTAGGCTAATGACCTGGAGAGGTGTATGGATTTGAATATGGACCCGGAGTGGTCCCGGATTTGGATAAAATGACCCGGAGAGGTGTATGGATTTGAATATGGACCCGGAGTGATCCCGGATTTGGATAAAATGACTCGGAGAGGTCTATAGATTTGGATATGGACCCGGAGCGGTCCCGGATTTGGATAAAATGATCCGGAGAGATCATGGATTTGGTTAATGAGTTTGGAACGGATTCAGAATTGGGTATCGACTCAGAATAGTCATGGATTTCGCTAATGATCCGGAGAGATCAAGGAATTGGAATGGCAATGGATATGATTCTTGATTGGATAATACAGCAATTAATGAATTATGGACATCGGATTTTGGATTTAAAGCAATTCAAAACACACCTTCCAATCGCAAGGCATGTTTTGGAGGGAAAAGTGTTAACCCGCCTTTTGTCAAGGCAGTATACAGGCGGATTTAACCCAGTAGACTTCACGGTTATCAAGGCTGGGATATCATGGATTTGGCTCAAATGGATGGATGGATAATCAACTATAGATAATAATATGAAGCCATGATTAAACATAGTCGGTAGATAAACGACGTAGGATGCTTGAAATATAGGTGTTACTTTGGACAAGGAAGGGGTCGGTATGGAATGGAAGCATCATAGGGCTCGGCATGAATGAAGGCAGAGGGGTCGACATGTTTTATTGGCTTGGGAAAGTTAAGGATCGACATAGCTTGGGGGAAGACTAGGGATCGGCATAGCTTGGGTCAGCATGACTTGGTGGAAGGAATAGCTAGGATAGGCATGGCTGGGTTGGAACCCAACGGAACGGCATAGCGAAGTGCAGAAGTATGGATCGACATAGGCCATGAGAGGGATCGGCATGGATGGTCATCAGAGGGGTCAGTATGTTCCAATAGCCAAGCAAGATAAAGGGATCGGCATATCAGAGGGATCGGTATACATCAACTAACAACAAGGGGTCGGCATAGGAATAAGGGATAGGCAAGGGATCGGCCTGGCCTCATAGAACAAGATGGATCGGCACAGTTGTATGGAGAAGGATGGATCGGCATATGTGATGGATCGGTATGCTCCGATATGGAGGGATCGGCTAGTCTAGTGAACAAGAGGGATCGACAGAGTTTAATATTGACAAGGGTTCGGCCTACTAGAGCTTACTTAGGAGGGGTCGGAACATATCAGGATCCAAGTATACACTTGCATTCAACATTCGATAACTCGAGCTCTCTTACTTCAAATAGCATGAAAATTGAAGGTCGAGCTTATATAGGCATGAAGAATTCATCATAGGAGCTGCTACCCAAAATTCACCCAAGGAAGGGATCGGTACCGACCCCTCTCAATGAGGATTTGGGCCTGGCGACCCCTATGATGCGCCCAAGTGGGTAAGGAGGCCCTGTAGCCCGGGCTTCACCTATAAATATACCAAGCATGGCTGCAGAAAGAGGACTTGGGATTCTGTTCCTCTTCATCTTCTTCTTAAGTATTACTCTGCCATTTTTCTTCTGGAATTTTGGATTGTAACTGTAATCAAATTTTAGTATAATAAAAAGGATTGTTCTGGAGTGGACGTAGGCCGGAGTTAGCCGAAACACTATAAATCTTGTCTCTTTTACTTGCTTTCATTTAAATTTGATTATTTTCATATTATATTCTCTACATCATATACTATCTGTGATCTGTGACTGGATATTGGCGCTTTCACGTAGAATTGGGTGTTTGTGACCAATTTTGGCGTAAACAGGTAACAAATGGACCATCTGTCCGAACACTATAGTTTTGTTTGGATAACTACTAACCTTTGGCTGACTTGGGCCTACCAGACAAAATAAACAAATAATCTAACTTTTGTTAGATACTCCTCTTCTGGACGGTCTGTCCCTAACTTAGTTCTCCAGGGTCAACTGATCCTATTGGTTTTGCGGGCTTACCAATAACCTATCTCTTCTCTATAGATTCCTTATTGTGTGTAACATCATTTTAGTCTTACCTGTGAAAAATCCCTACACACTGGAATTTTGGACTTATATTAGCTTGGGGCTACTAACTAAAGTATAGGGCGCGACCCCATACCAGTCTCATTTGGTATTCTAATATCCGAGTCATTTTACTTAGGGTCATCTACCCGTAAAATTTTCCTTGAAAACATTTTCTCTCAAATTGATTTTAACCTTTAAATCATACTTTAAACAAGAAAAATATACTTCTATGCTTTACTCAAATCACCTTGCCATGTTATACATACTTTACACAAAACTTTGTTGGTGAAAACATTTAAACCTTTGAAAGTACCTCTTTCGGATCCATTGAAAGTACTCCTTTCGAAACCAAGTAACTACTTTTCCTTATAACCTTAGGCCGAAAGGCCAAAACATACCTTTCGAAACCATTCTTAATAAACCTTTCGAAAACATTAAAAACATTCCTTTCGAAAGCTTTAAAACCTTAGACATCCTCTTAACAAAACACTATAAACATTGCCTTTCGAAAACATTGGAACCTCCCATTTTAAAACCTTTAGAAACCATTAGGGAACCACCACTTCGAAACCTTTATCTTAAAACTTTCAAAAGCACTAAATGCTTTTCATAAAATCAAACCTTTCGAAAGCTTTTGGGTTTAAGTAAAATATGTGGAACAACCTTTCGAAACCATTTAAAACTATTCCTTTCGAAACCTTCGGGTTTAACTTTCAATAGAGCAAAAGGGTCAAAAAACAACTAAGTCTAAAGCACTTTTCTGAAAGCTATTTCCTAAGTAAAGAAGAGATGGTGTCAAAACCAGCCATTCGAAAGCATTGGAGAAGCAGCTTGGGTTTTAAAATAAAGGAACCCTTTCGAAGGCATTGCTTCGAAAGGTAAGATGCGGCAGCAAATGGTTTCGACCCCATCAAAAGCATCTTTATAAAACAAAAGGCGAAACCTCTTTCGAAACCATTTCTTAAAACCATTTAACCAAGTTGAAAGCAAACTAAGTCAAAAGCATTCCTTTCGAAAGCAAAGAAAGCGCATTTTCATTTAAAACAAAGCAAAGCTTCGACCCCTTCAGAACTCCATGTTTTGACTTCATACCTCTCACCTCTGTCCAATTCGCTATGTACCAAGTCTTTGATACCAAGCGCATTGGTTTCGATGGTGATGGCGGCAGAAGTAATTGGTCGAAAGGTTGGTGCTGAAAGTGGCGAAACATGTAAAAAACATGTATAAAATGATTTTTAACTTTTTAAAGTAATTCTTTTCAACTAACATGTCTTTTTCGTCAAAACATGATTGGTTGCTAATTTCTTTTCAAAAAATATTGCCAAAATTTCTATGATGACACGAATTTTGCATTCAGAAATCAACATCCATACTTCACTCCTATTCGAATGCCACATATTCAAACGTTCGAATCCGATTCCCCAGAGCTTATAACACATTAAGTACAACAACATAGCGGAAGAAAATGAATATCATTGATACACAATCAGTTGATACAATATGGTTACAACAATATTGGAGACAATATACAACATCGGAAGAGATAACAACAGAAGAGATAACTCCAACATGATCTTCAAAAGAGAATGAATCCACATATAGCAACTCTATAGCCAAAACTCCAAACTTCAAGCTCGAACCACCATCAAGTTGTAATGAAGCAAGGTCATGCATGAATGCGATCGCCAAAATCCAACGACTTCAAAGAATTCCAACATAAAGCTGAAGGCTACCCAATCTATATCTACTATCTGACTATCTAAAAATCTAACTCTAGGCTGCCCGTGTGGAAAATTGTGGGCACCCAGAGTTTAGAAAGGGAACAATAAACTCCATGTCAGTCATGGGACTGGTATGAGCAAACAAAAACAGTTTATCTTTAACAAAAGAAGTAAAAAGAAATTCGCTATGCTTTTTGGAAAATGAAACTACCATAAGGCCTCCCCGCACACACACAATGCAAGCGCACACTTGGAGGAGATTTCTCCTTATGATAGTCAAACATGCTTGATACGAAAAATCCTTTTGATATTATTATTAGTGCATAGTGCTGAAAACATTTCGAAAGTATAATATTAATCTTAGCTAGCATACACATTTTGTAGTATGCCTACTATAGCTACCATCTAAACGGCAGGCCACCACCATAAGTAAATGGCAGGTTATACAACTAAAACCGTACAGGGCGCGTATTGTTTCTTTGGATTTCCAACAAATGGTCAGGCTAAGGAACTTCCTTACCGAAATGGGTACGCCTCTGGAAGGACGCCCCCGAGAACCTAACCAGATCTCTGCCAAACAAGGCCGACGTTACCTCACGCTGTAATAAAGCTTTAACTAGGTAACTACCACACAAGTATGCCATCCTCCGGTCGTAACCGACCTTTATCCGAGAGCTCTTAATCACCAACAACCACAAAGCAATAGATTTTGCAGCAACCACATAAGTTAAGTATCTGGGCTCCATACCATGATACCACTTTTTATCCAGAAGAAAATAGACATACCCTAAGGGCGCGACCCTTAATAACCGTGCCGCAAATTTCCTGTTTCGACCATTTCCGGGTTGTGAGGTTCGCCGAAGTATCGTCCACAAAGCTACGCTTTTCACAAAAGCCATCCTTCGATCAACAAATGATCAGCAGCACTTCGTCTGCCACATTACCAAATTGGGAATGTATCACTAATAACCATCAACTACATAACCTCTGAGCTCGTACGTCTCAGAGAAGGGTGTTAAACTAAGAGAATAAATTCTCCGCCACCAATAGAAATGTATTTGATAGAAACCAACTTTACATCTCAAAGTGTAACGTCAGACATATATCCATACAAGTCTGTTCTGGGCTCGAACAGAACCGAAGGCACTTCAAAGAAGCCCTTGCAATCCAGATAATCCCTAATCACGTCCGGACTCCCCATCACAAAGGGTGATCAAATCTCTATACCGGGGATCGGCCGGTGCAGAAACATTCGACAGGTAATCCTTTCGCTTTTGAAAATACCCGATCTTCACCACCGGTCTTCAAATGATATCCATTTCATCGTATCATTATTTGGAATGGGTTTTATGACACAAAGGTCCTCTCCTGGCTAAACCGAATAATGAGCGCTTAATTTAAAATCATATGGATATATTGGGATCTTAGTTAAGTCACAACTTAAAGCCCAAAACCTTTCTTTTGAATGGTTTAAACAGATTTCACAAAGATTCACTTTACAAAGTTCACCAATCTTTCACAAAGATTCATTCATAGCTTTCAAAACTATTTCAATTCCAAATCTTTTATACAAAAGATACTCCTTTAAGATCCTCTTCAATTTAAAAACAAAGTTCACCAATCTTTAACAAAGATTCATTCATAGCTTTCCAAAAAAATTTCATTTCAAACTTGAAATCTTTCAACAAAAACTGGAAGTTCTTTCGTTATATGAAAGCCATTATCATTTGAAAACAAAGGTTTTTTGTTTCAGAAAAATCCGATCAAATATGCACAAGTTATAACCTTTAAAGTATAAACTTGGGTTAAATTCAAATTCTCAAAATAATACATTTAAATGGTTTAATATATATATATATATATACATATTATATAACTTGTATAACCTTTTTAAACCATAGTTTCCAAACATATATTCATAGAACTCAATTTCAAATCTTTAATTCAAATTCAAATCAAACTATTTAAATTTCAAAACTTTAACAGGTATCCAAAATAATTTTTTATCTTTAAAACTCCTTTTCAAAAGCTTTTCAGATTTAACCCAATTCCATTTCCAAAACTATTTGGATTCAAAATACATCTTTTAAAATCATTACATCATTTGAATAAAATAATATTAAGTTCAAATATCTGTGACTTAACCGATTTCCCGTGAAATCCATATTTGTGTGTGTGTGGTGTAGTCCAGGGGTTTTACGCACAACAATAATATCACAACCATCATTAATCCAAGCACAACAATATCAATAAGCGGTATAACCCTATAACACTGATTTTCCATTCACAAATAAACATGTAAATTCATCATAGATAAATAACATACATTTATCACAACTCAATCCAAAACAATTCATATCATAGAATATCACACATCAGAGACGTCAAACAATTCAAAGCATTCCATACAATCCAAACATCCATAAGTAAGATCAATTAGTCATTTGATTAATTTAAACCAGATTAATTACTTATGAATAAATTACTAATCCTGGTTAATAATCATTAATTAATTACAAACCATTTGAATTAATTAACCTTTAATTATTAATTAATCAACCTTAATTAATAAATTCAATCAACCTTTAATTATTAAATAATTAACCTTTAAATTATTAATTATCCTTAATTAATCATATAAATAAATTAACCAGAAGTTAATTACATAAATTAATTAATCCTTAATTAATTACATAAATTAGTCATCCTTTGATTAATTAATTAACCTTTAATTATTAAGTGATAAATACTTAATTATCCTTTAATTAATTAACCTTTAATTTCAAATTATCTTTTAATTACTTACATTAAGTAATTAACCTTTTAATCACTTGATTAATTATCCTTAATTATTAATTAATTTTTCATAATTACATTCATTAAGTAATTATCTTTAAGTAATTAATTACCCTTTAATCATCAATTAAGAGATTAATTAATCTTTAATTACTATCATTAAGTAATTATCCTTTTAAGTAATTACCTTTTAACTACTTATATTAATTAATCAACCTTTTAATTAATTTCATCATTTTAGTACATTTGAAAACACTTGAAAATTTATCTAATCACCTTGATAAAATTATTACAAATCCATATCAATAAATTTTAAAAACATTTAATCTTTAGAAATAAATCTTGAAATTTGTTTAAAACCTTGTTAATAAATTTATTTTGAAACTTGATTAACTTTAAACTTGTTAAACTTTAAAATTTTAAAACTGTAAAATCATATACCGAAATGACTCGAGTTCCTACCCGAGCCAAACGACAGAATCTCCAAGCCCATTCCCGAGCGAAAGCCTTTTCTTTAAAAATTTTGCTATGTTTTAAAATTTTAAAACCTGTTTTAAAACCCACACGATTCTCTTCGAGAACGAACTCAAGCCAGGACCCAAATTCCCCGATATCAACTTCGAGACAAACTTTATCTTCTCAAAACCCAAACCACTGACATCCTACTGGCCTCTGTACACGTGCACAGGTGATCGAATCACCTCTGACCAACGCCGAGACCTTCAACATGTCGCCTACGACTTCGCCGACGAACCCGGCCACCTAGTTCTATCGAATTCGTCCTGAAACAAATCCGAGCATTCGAGCACTAACTAGAACAAAACCCAGTCATCAAAACCACCCTAAATCGCCTGACTCCGATCACCGTAGACCACGTCGTCACGGCCATACATTCGCCACATGATCACCTTACTTTTCTCCCCGGTGTGATTGCTTTTAGTTCGCCCACGACCATGCAAAAGCCCTGATTTCGTCGTCGATCAAAACAAGCCAATTAACCCTAAATCATCTTCGATGAACCACCTCGTCATTCGAGAAAATTTCAGACCATTTTTCTGATGATCTGCATCCTCCAGGCTACCTTCGACATAAAGCTCGATCCACGAATCATCGTTGTTCGTCGTGAATATATGAAAAACTAAATCTCGTTCATCATGAGATATCTCGACAACCCAATTCTTAAAATCGTGAAATTATTATCAAAAATCATCGTTTTCCCATTCGAATTTGATCTTGATATCCAATCATGAAATAAAAATGATCGAATTTTCTATTTTGCAAAGTTCTCACTGTATAAATTTATTTTTGAGATGTTCACTGATTATTTCCTCTTGCAATTATTTTTAAAAATGAAATGACATTGTTATGATCATTTTCCCTTTTAAGATCTTAGCCTAATATTGATTGAATAAAGAGAAATTGAATTTTAAAATTTGATTTAGAAACCTGTACTAAGAACAGAGGCATACTTTCCAGTTTTCAGACATGCACATCCAATCATATATATATATATATATATGGAGATGCAGATATATTTAAATCTATACAACATTATTCACAACCAACTTCAAGCATTCATCATGATATATATATATATATATAACAAATTCAAGTTTTAATGGGTTAGTTTGCTCACCTGGAACATGTTGACAGAGAACAAAGAAAAAACTTGAGCCTGGAAATTGTTTTGAGTTTGAAACTTTGATCTTTGATCTGATGCTTGATATTTGATTTGGTTTTAAGCTTTGTTTAGTCTACTACTTGATTTAGTTTGAGATAATGTTGATCTTCTTGCTTCCAGGTTTAAGATGATCTGAACCTTTGCTTTGGGCTTCAGGTTGTTTTGATTTTGATCTTGCTTGTTTGATTTTTTAGTTTTTTTCTGATTTTATTTTGTTCAGATTTTATCTCTGGTTTTAGATTTTGAATATGAAGGATAAAAAAAAGAAATGAGAGAGTAGGAGTAGAGATTATATAGCCTTGATTTCCTTTTATTTATAAAATTAAATTTAAAGAAAAATTTGCCACTTGTATTTATGCATGATATAAATCTTACAAATGTTTAATACATGCTAAATTATCTTACACTTGTTAATCTTCTTGTTATAATACTTACACATGTAATTTTCATGTTATTAAATGTTTTTATATAACTTTATATTATATTTTTAATTTTAATAAATACATTTTCCTTTATTAATATTTATATAACCTTTTAAAGAAAATGTTTTAAAACTAAATTATACTCTAATAAAAATCACATATATATACACTAGTTTTTAAAATATAGAGTTTTAAATCCAATTTATTTTTGGAAAAACTCAAATTAATTCACAATTTAATCCAAAAATTCATATTAATTACTAAATTAAATTTGGCCTAAAAACGGGATCGTTATAGTTTCAGAATTACAAATTAAAATATTTACAAAATACCCCTTCTCCCTTTATAAATATATAAAACATTTAAGTCCCATACCTTAAATAATTTTATATACTTATTAAAACACTTAGGAAAAATCTATAAAAATTCCAATAAATCATTTTTAACATGTATCTAACATATATTAATCTCTGATCCAAAACATACATATATTAGCCGTAATTAATTTTAAACCCAAATAACCATTTTCTTCACTAGAAAATTAATAATAAATCCACATTAATTCAGAAAATTATGAAAATTGAATCCCACCTCTAAAATATCATTTATGACCTTATTCTAAAATCGCAAGGCATTTGGATGTCATTTAATAGACATTAAAACATATCATAAAATCTATATGAATTAGCATAAATCATCAACAAGCATATATATCCATTTTAACAAAAAAACATGGTAATATACTTTGCAAAATATTCGGATCTGATCTAGAATCCAAAAACAACAAAAATATGAGATGTAACCTATTATTCACCTTAGCTTTGTGATTAAGGAGTTGAGATTTGATCTTGGATTTAAGTTGAATAGCTTCGTCCCCTTGATTTAGCTTGTCTTCCCTTTTTTTCTTTAATGGTGGTCGGCCTCTTATTTTGTTTTAGGTTGTGAAAATGAACATGTAAAATGAATGTGTATAAGGTTTTAAGGTATAAGGCTATTACTTATTCCTATACTGCCCTTATCTACTACCCTAACTTAATTCATTTTAATTCTCTTAGTTCATTAGTTCAAATAAGCATGGTTACCCTTCTATTAATCACAAATCTCAGTACCCTAACCATCACATTATTTTATTTTATTTATCTAATTAAATGTCCTAAATAATGTTACTAAAAATTAGTGGTGTTACAGACCGAGTCGAGATGGTCGAGTCACAAACCTTTTTTTACTTTTCCTATCAGTTCACACTTCTCTACTTTATTATTTAGTGATGTTTTCCAAGTGTTTGTATCCATTTCTCTATCGTTCCTTAGTCTGATTCAATCATTCGATTCTGTTCGGAGATTGTGGGAAGTTGGCCGATAACACTTCCCCCCCCACCCGAAAATATGCCTTGTGGATATAAGATGTGCTTTGCTCGAGAACAAATAGAGGAAGTCGGCGGATTATCAACATTTCAGCTCTTAGCTATCCACTGGAAAAATCATGCTGAATCATCCATTTCCTCTAGATTCATCTACAAATCAATGGTTGTTCTAAGCCCATCGTAGCCAAGGACTCAAGTCCTTACTTAAGTGTTAGTCGTAAATCATAATCATCCAGCGTTTCTTCGAGATTATCATATCATACATCGATATCAATATCATCCTGAATTCCCCAAGATTAAATATATCATGTATTATAAATTAGCATTATCCCGCATTTGCTCGGAATTAAATTATTGTATATCAATGTCAATATCATCCTATGTTCACCCAGGATTCAACTATCACATATTAGTATTAATATCGTTCCTTGTTCGCCAGGGATTTAACTATCATATATCATGCGATCGGGCATCATTAATCATTGTTGTACATTGCCACTTATTAGAATGTCACTTAAAAACCATCTGGTATCATCCAACATTCCATTATTAGTAAGTCCAACCGAATCGAGGCAATGACGTAATCCAATATATAATATTGAGTCATTTTAAGGCATTTAAATCCTTGGGTTCATTTTTTGATATGTCCAGATCAAATAATTGACATCTAATTTAATTATCGATCCTTTTAGATCCCATAATCCTATATCCAGATTGAGACCAATCCACTCGCTCTCCATCAAGGGGATCCAATGTCCTAGCAAGTCCATCTGCTCACTCTCCGGTGAGGAGACTCGCTATTCGAGCAAGTCCATCCGCTCACTCTTCGGTGAGGGGACTCGCTATTCGATACTTGTCCATCCACTCGCTCTCCGACGAGTGAACTTGCACATCATGGTTCCTCGCCCTATCTCTTCGGTACAGGGAACCATGTCCTATTAGTTTGTATATTAATTTTTAAGGTATAACCAAACCCTATTGGTGTCCCGTAATAATATTAATATCATTCATGATGTTCAAATGATTTTTAAGTCCATATATCCATTAGTCATTCATTTATCAAGCTCAAACCAACAGACCAAGCAAACATTAAGACATTCAATCCTATCGAGGATTACTTACAGATTTCCAGCTTAGAGCGTGCCTTGGGACTTTAGTTCATCATTTATTCAAAGGAAAAGCATAGTGCGAAAATCAAACATGACCTTAGTTCATCCTGATTATAGGATAATTATCCTAGGCCCAGATCCATGGCCACAACCAAGTATATCCATCATAGATGGTAGTCGCTGATGATCAACCACCATGGTTTATTCCATAGTAATATGAGTTTTGACATATTGTTGCAAGCGGTTACTCCGAAGCTGCTCCTCTATCAAGTCGCGTAGATGTCTACATTTATTCATTTTCTGCCCATCTAATTCATTGAATAAGCACAACTTTCCATATCTCTTCTTCCAATCCATGGGCTCTCTCTTAGCGAGCTTTTTGTATGGAATCTGCCTACTAGTATCCAAGTAAATCCTCTCTGGAGTTTCAGTAAATTCGGTATAAGAGGAAAACTGCAACTCCCTCCTTTGTCGCTTCTGTCCTTCCAAGTCATCATCAGCCTTTCACTTTCCTTTATACTTCCCATATCATGTCTTGCATAATCCTCCATCATCCACATCATTCACCTTAATGTTCTTAATCGCATCCTCTTAGCATAGGTATCTTTCAGGTTGATATTAAAAATCAGCGAGATCCATTGGTGGATCTCTCTTTAAAGCTATTTTGAAGTCAGTTTTACTCACAACTCCGAAAACCATCGCTATCAGGACTATCGACAGGTCTGACTTCTGCACTGCATTGGCTGCAGCGTTGAATCTGGTTAAGTAACTCCACAGGGTCTCACCATTCCTCTGTTTCACATTCGAAAGCATAGTCACATTCTTCGGTTGTGATATATGAACTCTAAATTGTTTCATGAGATATGAATCCACCAATTTGGTCCACATGCTAATAGACCCATTCCCAAGTTGTCAAAATCATATCGCCATCAAATCCATCAAGTACGATGGGAAACATCTCCCATCACTCCCTTTGATGCACCTAACATCCCTATGTGTTGGACATATCTCATTAAGTGAACATTTAGATCTGTCCTTCCATATACATCTCCAGGGTTGGTAGTTTAAAATCAGATGGGTTTCTGGTGTATCGAATGTTTAGGGCAAATGGGTTTCTATTTACATCCCCCAAACTCAAATCTAGCAGTCCACCCCTCAATACTTATTTTATCATAACAGCAATCCTATCATTATCATTCAATGGTAATCCCTAGGGTTCTACATGTTCCTAGTCCAAATCTTCACTATGTCCCACATTTCTATAGGGAGCTTCATGCTCCAATCGTTATGGCTGTACATTTGCATTTTGACCTTTGCCCAGTAGCCCAACATCATTTCTCGGACATGCTCCATCTCGTCCTAAATTCAAATCAACCTGCCCCCGGGACCTTTGATGTAGAATACGACCTTTGCCCAGTAGCCCTACATCATTTCTCAGACATGCTCCATCTCATCCTAAATTCAAATCAACCTGCCCCCAGGACCTTTGATGTAGAATATAATAGCCTATGATTTTTGTTTGATGATAATAAACATATATATATATATATATATATATATGTTTGAAAGTATTTTTTATTGTACTATTTTATTTTTCACATAATTAAATAAATATTTGTTGAATAAAATAAATAACTCAGAATTCATATTCAAACAAATATTTTATTACAAATTTGAATAGTACAAATTTGAGATCTCACTACATTTAAACATTTTCAATTACAATAAAATTTCAATTACAACACAATTTTCAATTTACATATTACACCTCACTAAATATTCACTCAACACTCGTATTAGATCTTCAACTTTGTTTCAGTCTGTATCCAACATCTGAACTATCTGCAAAATAAACACTGACGTAATAAAATTGAAAAAGAAATTTTGCAGTGTACAATGAAGTGTGTGTTTGAAAATATTGTTTGCCTCAGTTATTTGGGTTGTTCATCATCATTTTTTTTGAATTCATCTTACACGAACAACTTGTAACATGCATAGTGTATCACTGTACATGCCAAAAGGCCGTACACACCAATATACACTTGCTTGTTAAAACTGCAGGGACAAGTGAGCACAAGGTCAAACCCGAGCCGATGCTGGATTCAACTCAAGTGAAAATGCTCGATCAAAGCAATAACCAGCAATATAAACATGCAGCTACCACAAGACCATGTTTCAAGGCATGGTCAGGTTCAAAGCAATGTTTAGGAGCATTATAGACAAGACTACATGAAAAAAGCAAGTATGGCTCGAAAAATACAAAACTGAGGTGAAAAGAGACCAAATCTCAAATGGGTCAAGACAAAATGAACAGTAGAGACTCAAGTGGAACAAGTCCAGTTACAACTTAAACTAGCATAGTATACACATGCATATGGTCAGAGCAACATATGGTGCACAATGGATATACAATCACTCAAGTTCAATATGATCACATAACAAAGTAGAGAACCAGACAAAGGCAATCAAACTGCATAGATGAAGCTCGAAGCAAATACAATGTTCAGGCATGAACTTGACTACAAGTGAAGCCTGAACCAAAACATAAATGCAAAACATGAAGCAGCAACATCAGTTCAGGTATGGGGAGCAACCACATCAGAAATGAAACAAAGCCAGTGCACAAACAACAAATCCAGACCAGAGAAATGAAATAACAAAACCAGACATGTACAAGCTACATTCAGACAGGTGAATTATCAGAGCAAGTCATTCAGAGGCAAACAATGAATAAAACCATGAAATGACTCGAAGCAATGCAAACATAGACCAGAAACAAGTGCAAAAAACAAAATGTACATGCATACAAACCAAAACATAGAACCAGTCTACAACATAGTAACAAGATCACAAGAAATGAACTGACTCGAAGCAACTGGAAGTTTAACATGCAGTTCATATATAGCGAATGCAACCAGAGCACATGGAGTTCAAGTTCAACCAGATCAACTCAATTTAATGTTGCAGTGAAATCAATCAAATTAAACATGATAAATAAGTCAACACACCCGGGTGGACAATGCATAACAGCTGTGTTTCAAAAAGTCAAGGCCGCAAAGGTCGCAGTTGAAGAATTAACAAATTTGAATATATTTAAACATATTTGAATATATCATAAATCAGAGCAAAGAATGGAACTAATACAGTAAACCAATAAACTTCTCAATTTCAAGTCGAAGAGAAAAGAACGGATTCTCACTCATTCTAATTTGAAAATAGTCAACCGGAGATCAAGTTAAAAATCATCTTAATCGCGCGATCAAAAAACGTATGGCTGAGCAAAGAAATGGACAGATTCAAACAAAATATATATGAATGAGAATACAGGGAATCAAACACTATAAATTACCCAATTATCTTCACTAGCAATTCAAGCGATTCGAGTTCAAGCAAATACCAGAGCAAGCCATTGAAGTAAATCACAAACCAATAACTCGAATCTAAGTCGAGCATAATCGAAATCGAAAAAGGAAAATCACATACCAATTTAATCCAAGCAATTCGAGCTCGACATTTGAAGCTGTTGTAAGTAATCAAAGCCAGAGATTCAATTGACGAAGCATATCAAAGCGAAAGCATACTCCAATCGAACAATTTCAAGCGGCGACATCAAATTAACAGAACCCTAGTTGTTTGAAGAGAAACAAAGGAACAACCAAGGAAGTTCGAACGAAAAAAGGGAAGACGTTCTCTTTATTGAATTATTTAGTGGGCCGGTGCTTTTAATCATATTGGGCTTCAAATTATTAAACATATAGGGTTTTGTTTATTCTTGTCTTTTATTTGTAATTTCTTTTTAAAATTGTGTAACTTTCTAGTCGTGTGACTAGGTACAAACTACGGGGCGTAGTTTGAGAATTCGCAACTTAGTGGCTGAGTTATGGCAGGGTTTTGAGCTTAGAGTTAGGTTAGTCAAGTTAGCGGGTGTCGCAAGTTTACGTGTGTTTGTAAGCGTCTGACTACTTAATTTCTAGTAGAAACCTTGGGGGCAACACGTATGCAGGTTATTGCCGAAGCTGGGTAAATTTGTATGCGATCTCTACTGCATTATTGTTCTGTTATTGTTTTTATTTCCGCATTAATTTTTATTATTATTAGTATCACCCTATTCACCCCCTCATCTAGGGTGAAAACGATCCTATAAGTGGTATTGGAGCCAAGTTCAAAAACCATTTTTTATTTTAAAAATTTTATTTTTAAATGGCTTCTTTTAATAATGCTTTTGCTAAGGGTCAGTCCATAGGTAGACCACTTATGTTCAATGGTGAATATGCTTATTGGAAAAATAGAATGAAAATTGTTCTCAAAACCATAGATGCATGGGATATTGTTGAGACGGGATATATCACACCAACAATAATGGTAGATAATCAAGAAGTTGAAAAACCTATGAATCAATGGATAGATCTTGAAAATAAACTGCAAAATGCTAATGCTAAAGCTATGAATTCTATTATTTGTTCATTAGATCAAATTGAATTTAATCGTGGCTCACATTGTCTAACTACGCAGGAAATTTGGCACACGCTTGAAGTGACACATGAAGGAACCTCCCAGGTTAAAGAATCTCGCCTTGCCATGCTTAGTAGCGAGTATGAGGACTTCACAATGGCAAAGGATGAAAGTGTCAAAGAAATGTGGACGACTTTCTAATCTTGTATACAAATCAAAATCTCTAGGAAGACTATACATAGAACTGGAAATAGTCCAAAAAATCCTCAGAATCCTTCCACGAAATTTTGAAGCAAAAGTGACTAGCATTCAAGAATCAAAAGATCTGAAACAAGTCATAGTTGAAGAACTCATCGAAAATCTCACCACTTATGAGCTAGAAATCAAATTCAAGAAAGAATGTGAAGGAGGTGATACACGAAAGAAATCAATAGCTCTCAAAGGAACAATGGAAAGTGAAGATGATGACGATGATGATGGAGCAGCTAAACTGGCACTGATAATAAAGAGATTCAAAAGGTGGAACCACAAATATGAAAATCCTGCTCTAAATCAACAACTGAAGAGCAGAATCGTCAAAGTTCTAGACAACTCAGAAGAGCAGGAGATCATTTGTCACAAGTGCAATAAACCTGGTCATATCAAACCAAATTGTCCTCAAAATCAAATCAGGAATGGAAATAAACCGAAAAGGAGAAGTTTCACAGCAACTTTGGATATACGTGATGAAAGCACAAGCAGTGAAAGTGAAAGAGCAGATCAGTGTCTTTTAGGAGAATCAAGTGACAACGATAATGATGAGCCAAGCGAGGTATCAAAACTTACTCACTCACAATTACTTATATATTTTCATGAAGTAAATGTTGTTTTGAACGACTTAGGGAGAAGTACGCTAAAATTAAATTACAAAGATATAGTTTGATAGAACTAAACAAGCAGCTTGATCAATTGGTTAAAAACTATCGAAATAAGAGCCCTAAGTGTGATAAGTGTCCATTATTTGAAGAGGAAATAAAAAAAATCAGAAATTAAAATTAAATCGCTTAAAAATGAAATTCTGATTTTGAAAGAAAGTGAAAACACTTGGAGAGAAAATTCTATTAAAAAGTGTACTTTGTTATTGAATGAAAATGAATCTCTCAAAACACAAGTCCAAAAATTGTCTACAACTTTAGGAAAATTCTCCAAAGGAGAAAGATCACTAAATATGCTATTAAGGAAACAAACTATTAATAGTGTTAGACAAGGACTTGGGTGTAACAACCGGAAATTTAACTCATAATAATTAATTTGTTAATTAAATAAATAATAAAAATAACTTTGTGAAATTATCATAATTGAGCCACGGGAGTTACACCATTGTATCCGTGGTAATTTTCTGGACAATTTCCATATATAGAACGTCATAATCCGAGCTGGTATGGAGGAGAAAAGGAATAAACAAAAATCAAAGAAGCAAAATAAGAAGAAACAGAAAAAAATACAGGTCGACCGGTCGGTCGACCTGGGTAAGGGGGCGGTCGACCCACCTTCTCTTTTGGCAAGCGAACGAACGTTCGTTTGTTCGAACATTCCAGACCATATTGGTGATGTGTTTTGCATTCTTCTGACCAATATGGTCCACCTATTTTCGCATCTGATGGCTCCTATTTAGCCTATGGCGTGGATGCATCCTATTCAATCTCCAAATCCAACGGTCCAAGATTCACTTCTACCCCTATAAATAGACCCCTAGACCAAACACTTTTTCTCAATCTAGGTTTTCTCCAATTGGGTTCACCTTTCTAGGAAGGACCCTAAACGGAATAATTTTTCCAAAGAAGAATATCGTTATAAATTAAATTATTTTCAACTCCAAGTGGATCCGGGAAGACCAAAGGAAGAGCTTAGAACCGGAAGTGAGTGATTGTAATTATTTTAAGATTTCTTTAAGTAATTTTAAATAATAAGGTTTCCAATAGTTGTAGTTTTACTATGATTTTTGGAATAACCTTTTCAGTATTTTATTTATAGTATTTTGAATTATTTTTAGTCTATTTCCTTTCAGCTATTCTTTTCAGTAATTTTATTTTATTTTTGTTAATTATAGCTTTTCCATTTATTTATAGTTTATTTACAGTATTTTAATCTATTTAAAGGTTATTTATGTGTTATTTACATCTTCTTCCTACGCCTTGGATTTTCTTCTATTTTCGGTTTTCTTTTATTTCTCCTTCTTCTTCGTGTATGGATTAGAATAGACTTAACGTGAAATTGGATTAAATTATAAGAATTCTAAAATAACGAAAGATAAGATGTAAATTATAAAGACTGTAATAAAATGGAATTAAGACTGAAATTATGCCTAATTATGATATTAATTGGAGATTGAGATGTAAATTATAAAGATTGTAATATAAATGGAATTGGACTGAAATTATGCTTAATTATGATTAGAATTGGACTAATTAATTGGCTTAGTTATAACATAGAATTGTAACTAAAAGATGAAAGAAGCTTATTTTCACACTTAAACCTTGAGTTAAGTAATGAGCATGATTATAACGTAGGTTATAATAAGAAAAAGAAAAGAATGAGGCTTATTTTAAGACTTGGGATAAATTAATAAGCGTAGAAAGTAAAGATGATAATAAAGGCTTATTTAAATAATTTATCTAAGTTAACAAGCAAAGATGAAAGTAGATCATGTACCAAATAACATTCCCTATTAGACGAAACAGTGGTCTCACATTAGCCTGAAGCGAGACAAGGGCATGCTTATGCTAAGAATGGTAATAATTGGTCAAATAGAAGTACAAATCACGGGGGATTTGGATAAGGGGCACGACTAGATATTGTTTAGATGAAGGGCCAGTACCAGTAGCATTACCCCTATTTTCCATGGATACACGGTGATCTCACGTTAGCCTGAAGTGGGATGAGGGGCACGCTTATGCCGGATGTTGAGGTAATAAGAAGACCCAATAGGTGGAGCAAAAGGTAGCATGGGCATGGTGGCAGTTACGTGTGCGACTTCCATTCGGGTGCTCAGTAATAGCTATGAGTTCCAAGCGCTTAGTATGAGTGTCTTTCGTAGACACCATTGCCTTCTGTGTAGGGAGCTATATATGTCGTCCGGATCCACTGTGGTTGCTCTGTGCATCTTTCGTAAAGACCATTGGCTGCTGTATAGGGAGTTATATAGCGGCTGGTCCACAGTAAGGTCTATGGAGTAGTAGGCCGATCAAAAAGGGTAGAATTAGGGTTACATCCTAATTACATGATTGGGAATTCAGCCTAATCAAAGCAGAAATCAAGGACAAGTGAAAGCAATCAAAGTTAACCTATCTTATAAATTGAGCAATATTTAATCTTACTTATTTCCATTTTATCTCTTTCCTATTTCCTTTGTTATCCTTATTTATGCTAAAACTATTGTAGAGTCTATTACTTTTATCTTGCTTAAAGACTCTAGTAATTACTATCATTCACCAGACTTTTAGTCTGACCCACTCCTTTATTCCCCCCTTTTCCCTCCATCGGAAATCAAGAGAGAAGTCGGTAGATTGTTGTTGCTTGGAGTTTTCTTGGAGGAGTTCTCTACTATTGTTAACCCCCTTTTCGACTCACGACCTAGCAGGAGCCGAGTTAAGATGTTTGCCGACTTAAGAAGTATGCCGACTTAAGGTGCTTGCCGACTTAAGAAAGTTAACGACATAACAACTTAAAGAAGCCTACCGACCTAGCAAATTGTGAGTTAACAGGGGCTTCCGACTTAACAGATTGCCGACCTATGGGAACTTGCAGCCTACCGAGTTAAAGAGTATACTGACTCAACAAGTCACAACATAAGGAAGCGTACGACCTAATAAGAGACGACTTAAGGTAATCCACTACTAAGAGGAGCTGCCGACCTAAAATGACTACCGACTTAAGGAAGCAACCAATTTAACAAAGTGCGAGTTAGCAAGGCCTGCCGAGTTAACAAACTGCCGATTTAAGATTGCACGTTAACTCTGCTCCGACCTAACAACACTGAGATACCTTATACACCTTTACCTCGTCACCGACTTACCTTAAGTCTTCAGCGACTTAGGACTTAAGCGTAAAACCAGAAGAGGAGGTGAAATACTAGGGAAGTGTTGGAACTGATAAACCGGCTATGACCTATCATAAGTCGGCAGCGACTTATACTAAGTCGGCGACGACTTAGGACTTAGGAAATTTTTCAGAGTCCAAATCAGCTCCTATAAATACCCCACTACTTCCAACAATCAAGGGACTTTTGGCCATTCATTTCTCCAAGCGCCGTTACGCTGTCGAAGCCTCCTCTCATTCAGCAATCAAAGATCTTCAAGCATTCGAGACACTACAACAATCTTCGAGAAGAGCTCCTAACATCCAACACGGATTCATCGAGTTTCATCATCAAAGATCGAGCTAGTAGTCAAGAGTGCTTTCATGATCAAGTTGTATTGTATTTTGAAGGATATTGTATCAAATTGTAACCGAATCAGCAATAAAAGACTATAAAGTGGACGTAGGCTCAATTACGGGCCGAACCACTATAAATCTGTTGTTCATTTACTGCTTTTCTGCTATTTTCAGCTTATATTCTGTTCCCGTACCAACGGGTGGTGCTTTCACAATTCTATCACACAAACCGGGTGTTAGCGTTCACTTTTTACCGTTAACATTTTGGTGCTTTCACTGAGAACCCAACTCAGGCGATCATCCACCGTTACTTCGCAAAGACTCATAAAAAGAACCTCTCTTAAAAACCAGATCCGAAATAATGGCCCCTGGAAGAAGAGGTAGACCTATCAGATCCGGAAATGCTCACGAAGGAACTCCCGCTTCCCCAACAACAGACCAAGCAACTCCAATCGTTGGAGTCACCAGGGCTGAATTGGATGACGCGGTTTCTGGATTATACCAACAAATTGAAACTCAAAATGCTTTGATGATGGATAGAATAACTGCCCTGCTCGGGGCAAATCGTCAACCAGAAAACCATCAAACCACCCTTTCTGAAATGCCACCTTTCCAAGCTGATGGTTCTATGCCGCAACCAACTTGTCATGAACATATGCTCGGGCAAACTTCCGAGGGAAGAACTGGTACTTGCCCAGAGGTGTCTTTGAACAATAAAGAGTACCTGTCTGAAATGGTTGGCCGCATCATGAAAGAGAGCATGCAAAGGGAAGAGGATGAGGCTGACTGGGGATTCGCGCCAAGCAGAACTCCATTTACTGAAAGGATCCTGAGAGCGGAATTTCCAAGGAAATTTGCACCTCCTACTATCCAAGCCTATAGGGGAACCACTGACCCTAATCATTTCCTATACAAATACGATTGGCATATGACCGGTGCAAGAGCATCAGACGAGATCAAGTGTCGATACTTTCCGGTATACCTCGAAGGCATGGCTTTACTTTGGTTCACAAAGCTTCCAGTTCGGTCTGTAGATAAGTTCTCAGACTTAACGCAAAAGTTTAAAGAACAGTTCAGATTGTATGCTTCAAAAGCTAAGGATATAATGTCACTGTCTAACCTTGAACAAGCGCCCGGAGAATCAATCAAATCTTTCTTGAGCCGTTTCAATATAGCTTTAGCCGAGGTAGAAAATGCAGAACCACGCATGATCCTGACTTATTTGATGCGAGCCATTGATAAATCGAGTAAATTTGGGATATGGCTAAAGATGAAGGAACCGAACTCACTTGATAAATTCTATAAAAAGGCCGACGAGTTCATTCGCCTTGAAAGCCTTTCTACGACGTCGAAGGTGGTTGCTGCCCAAACTAATAACAACAGTGTCCCATCTAAGAAAAGAGAATCTGAAAGTCAGAAAAGGGAGAATGAAGGAGGAAAGAGCCAGGGAAATGAAAAGAAACCTCGCCGCTTTAATTCTTCGAATTATACTCCTTTAACTGATACACCAAGAAATATCTTTTTTGCAACAAAAGACGTTGTCCGGTATCCTAAGCCACCTGAGATGACGAAAGGTGCAAAGAGTAATGGAAAATTCTGCCAATTTCACAATCAACCTGGCCATGACACTGACCAATGTCGCCAGTTAAAGAAAGTGATTGAAGAATTGCTGGAACAAGGTAAACTCCAACAATACGTTAAGAGAAACGAAGTCGATCCAACCTCATCCACTCGGGATCAACAACACCCTACCCATCAATCCGATTCTCACAACAACACTGCAAGGCAAGATTCAGAAAAGCTTGTCATTAATGCTATCACAGGGGGACCATACCCAGCAAGCAGAAGTTGGGATGACTACTAATTACCCACAAAACTGCGGCTGGGGCATCTCTCACTTTCTTTGGCATAAAAATCCAAAAGCTATGAATCAAGCACAAATGGAAATCTAGCTTGGAGATTCTGAAACAACAATAACTAGCATTCATTTTTACTTAACAGCATTGCTTGAATTTGTAAAGATAATGATGGATGTGTAACTTCTGCATTGTAAATCGCTGAGAAATCAGCGTGACTCAATAATGAAAAACTATGCATTCTGTGTTTTCTATTATAAAATGCCTGTTATATTTCGATGTGTAAATACTCTAAATGTATTGCTAAAATGTCGATCTAATACTGCAGGTCATTAAAGCAAAGCTCACCCATCGCAAAGCTAAGCGAGCCTTACAAATCATTTATTAAAGCAAATTTCAAGCAACAAAAATT
Source organism: Allium fistulosum (assembly GCA_030737815.1). Taxonomy (NCBI): domain Eukaryota; kingdom Viridiplantae; phylum Streptophyta; class Magnoliopsida; order Asparagales; family Amaryllidaceae; genus Allium; species Allium fistulosum. The sequence goes on along the minus strand of CM060907.1, from coordinate 633,189,018 downwards.
CCAAACTCAAATCCCATACAAGAGGAACTTCACATAAAAAGTTGACGGCTCCACTGTGTCAAGCCCTCGTTAACTGGTTGCGATCGTTGATATAAAAAGGCATCCAACCAAATAACTTGCGGTTACTTTGTGGAGTCATTCAACAGTGAAGTCTACTTCTTCGGATAAAAGCAATTTACTTGCAAAAGAAAGGAAGACGCGCTTGGAAACGATGATAAAGGATCGCAGATTGGCGGATGATGATACAACATGAGCGGGCAAACATGGAAGCAGCCAAAGGGAGGTATGCCTCTCAATAGGAAAGCAGGTAGATCCACTAAAGGGATACCTTCCCAAGCAGAAGGAATAAGACCCTCGCTAACTGATTGTGATGCATCCGATCAGGCAGCTTGTGTCCATCCCATGGATCTACTTGCCCCTAAGACGCAACCTTCCTGGCACACCAACCAAAGCCCTCTAACGAGGCACGCCAATAAATGGGAGTGCTTTCCTCAATCAAAAAGATTGGTAGGACCACCGAAGGGGCACCTCGTTAATTGATTGCGATCGTTTGTACAAACAAACATCCAATCAAGCAACTTGCGCCTGTCCCGTGGACCCCTCCGACCATGAGAAAGTAACTTCCAGGCAATCACAAGCCCTCTTCGGAGGCACAAGCCCTCTTCGAAGGCACAAGCCCTCTTCGGAGGCACAAGCCATCTTCGGAGGCAAAAGCCCTTTTCGGAGGCACATTTCACCCGTGTAGAAGTGCAAAATGCTTCTCTTCGGAGACCCACTTCACCAGTGATGAAATACTAAAAAGCCCTCTAGCGAGGCACGCCAATAAATGGGAGTGCTTTCCTCAATCAAAAAGATTGGTAGGACCACCGAAGGGGCACCTCGTTAATTGATTGCGATCGTTTGTACAAACAAACATCCAATCAAGCAACTTGCGCCTGTCCCGTGGACCCCTCCGACCATGAGAAAGTAACTTCCAGGCAATCACAAGCCCTCTTCGAAGGCACAAGCCCTCTTCGAAGGCACAAGCCCTCTTCGGAGGCACAAGCCATCTTCGGAGGCAAAAGCCCTTTTCGGAGGCACATTTCACCCGTGTAGAAGTGCAAAATTGCTTCTCCTCAGAGACCAAAACTGCTTCTCTTCGGAGACCAAAATTGCTTCTCTTCGGAGACCAAAATTGCTTCTCTTCGGAGACCAAAATTGCTTCTCTTCAGAGACCAAAAGACCTCTTCAAAGGCGTACTTCACCTTGCTTGAAGTACCAAAAATAAACCCTTTACTGGGGCATAAAATCAAAACCTTCTTCAGAAGCTCATTTCATTGTACAGGAAAATTCACTTTCAAACAAATAAAAGTGATCATTCCCAGAAGTCGAAATGTTCTTCAGGAAGAAAAAGAAAATAAAAATTTCTCCAAAGACAAGATATACTCTATTAAAAAGCAGAATAATTCTTCCCTGAAAAAGTGGAAAGTTATTCTCTAAAATAAGAGTATCGGTCTTGTGAAAGCAAGAAATATTACAATATACTTGTGGTATGGGGGCAGCATTATACAATTCAGTTACAGTAATAAAAGTAATATACAAGCGACATACCACAAGTTCATTGCAATATCACGTAATAAAGATGTGGAGTAAATGCATTCTTGAAACACAGACAAAAAGTTTGTACAAATAAAAAGAATCGTTTACTCTACACTTCAAATGAAAAACAGATGTATTCCTACATACACAAGGATTTGTACAAGAAAAATATCTATTTATTTCAACACTATGAGAAATTTTTTACATTATACAGGTTACAAAAAGAAGCGGAGACCGGTATCCGCACAATCCCCGGTCAATACATGCAAAGAGCAAAAATAATAAGTAGAAAATCCAGCTTGATTATTCCTTCTTCTCACCACCTTTGGAGCCCTTTCCCGGCCTAATGACTAGCTTTTGAAGTCGTTGTGAACGGGTAGGGGCAGAAGGAGAAAGCGGTGCGGCCAGATCAACTACTGCTTCATCTTCAGTGGAAGTCTTCTTCTTCTTCCTTACAGCACGCTTCCCCTTCCTCTTTGAAGAAGACTCGCTCCCCGGAGTAGCAAGCAATGTTGAAAGCTTCGTGTCGTCATCAAGAGACCGCTCCGGGGTCTTCTCAATGTCTTCAAAATCCTCCGCCTTCTGTTCCTGAGAAGCAGCCGGATCATCCAAGCCTTGAAGAGCCTCGATTTTCTCTGCCTGTGATCCCGGTTGGGAAGCAGAAGGAGGAGTAATTTGGGAAGACGGAGGAACGGCAATCGAAGGAGTGAAAGCTTGTGTAGTGCTTGGTGCCTCCGCTGTAGAAGAAAAGAAGTTAAAATCAACATCCCCCGAAAATAAAGAAGGCATCGGTTCATCAAAGTTTAAGTAACAAGTAAGAAGGTCATCGAATTCGGCTAAGTCAAATGACTGGTTCATTAGACCCGAGACGACACCAAGAGTACCTGGAGGAGTTGGCTTTGCAAGATCCACCTCAAACTTCTCGGCTTCAATATCATCCAGTGCCTCATCTTCAGTAGGAGTAGTTGCAGTCTCCTGGACAACTTTAGCTAGATGTAAAGAATGAGAGCTGGAATCTATAATATTAACGTCGGCTGAAGTGGAAGTATGAACGGGGGCAGTTAAAGGAGCTGTTTCTTTTGGAGGCTTTTCTCCCGTGATTTCAGCTCGTACTTTGGCAAGTTGCTCCCTCCCCTTAACAAGAGCGGCACGATCCTCATCATTGAGATAGCGCTCCTCAAGTTCCAACTCATTATAGCTGGCCCCGCCAAGCATATCCATTGCGACTTCCCACACTTCAGCCAATGTAATTTCATAATCGGGACCAAGAAAAGAGAGGCTTCCACGACCCAGAACGCTGTGTAAATAAAAGTCGAATAAGGTAGAGCTGATGTCTGCTTTCGTCGCCTCATGTGATTGCTCAGCCGCTTCCTTTTCGGCAACGGCAGCAACCCGGCCAGCAGTAGCCTCATCACGCTCTGCCTCAACTTTAGCAAGTCGAGACTTTAGTAACTCAATCTCTACATTCTGAGAGGTGACCTTTTCCCGCAAATCGGTGTTTTCTGTGCGGTATTTCTCAGTAATATGCTGTTCAGCGGCAAGCTTCATTTCAACATCTCTCTGTGCAGCATGTGCATCCCGCACTTGTTTCTAAAAGACTTCTTCTTTTTGAGTATGAGATGCAGAAGAAGAGGCAAGATCTTCCTTAAGTTTTTTAACTTCGGACTCAAGTTTTGCATAACCATCAGCAATATTTGTCATCTCGAGATTATGCTGTTTGCAAATTTTGTCCCACTCTGCCTTGTCGTTTTCCATAGTCAGCATTGCCTCAAGGTTTGCACGATTAACCCTTTGGAGTTCATCGACAAGCTTCTGCCACTGCGACATCCTCTCGATATTAAGCCTGACTGCGTCAAGACTGCTAAGCATGTCTGACTTATCAATCGGAACTAGGTCCAAGTCAAAGCGCACCCCTTTTAGGCACCAATTCGGAAAACGGCTCTGAAGTGTTGGGGGGCCGTCCTTGACTTGATATTGCGGTCTGTTAATGATAGTCTGAATGTCAGATTTCTTCAGAGGAGGAGAGCTAGCCAGAATATCAGAAGGAATGGGAGCGTCAGTCTTTTCAGAAATTTCAAACGCGTCAATCGGTTTAGATCGTTTGCTCGGTTCATCGGCAATCTGAGTTTTTCCCTTATCATCGTAAGACTTCCGCTTATGAGAGTAGTCACTCCTATGCGAAGAGTCATATCGCTCGGCATCTTTCCTTCTTTGCCACTGATCATAATCCCGCTTCTCCTGGGCTTTCCTTCGAGCCCTCTCTTCATCTGTTTCTTTTGGGGTATCAAGGTACTTCCTAAAGTCATAGGTGCCGCGGCCTCCACGGTACTTGAATGAGTCATAATATGAACCTGTACGTCCCATTGGAGAACCTGAAAGCAAAAAAGGAGTAAAGTTTAGAAATTTCCAGGAAAAAGAGGATGAATGTTTATAAGTGCTGGAAAATCCTAAGTGTGTGTGGCGTGCAAGCTACATGCGTCAAACTACAGACCACGCTTTAGTGTGGAAACAGAGACGACTGGTGTAGTAGGCATCTGGGTTTGTTTAAGGGTAGAAGTCGCCTCGACAACGGGAGAAGTCGCTTTTTGATTGCTATCCCCGAAAAGCTCTTGAGAAGTTATCATGATATCACTCAAGCCATCAAAGGTGTCATCGCCCAAGTGTTCAGCAGATTTCTCCTTCTCAACTTCCACATCAATTGATTTTTCAGAAACTCGAGGATTCTCTTCTTCCTCAATAATTGGGGGAAGTGCCGACTTGCCAGCTAACCCTACAACTTCAGTGGATCCGGAACACTTTATCAAAGCAGCATCCATGACAGGTGTTTCTGATACAGCTTCTTCCGCAGAAACTGGGGCATTCGACGCCTCTGCTTGAGAGCCCGAAGCAGCCGACGTTTCTGCATTGGAACTAGGAATTTCATGAATTCGAGTCGATCTAGAAGGGTGTAGAAGCCCAAATTGGTGCAAAAGCTCATCATCTAATAGAAACTGGATACTCCTCTCCTCTACAGGCACCGCCATAAGCCTCTCGAAAGTCACTTTGTGACTGAGATTTTTAGAAGGAGGAGGAAGTGCTGAAAAGGAAAAAAGAGCGAAGTTAGCACTTGATAACCCAAACTTCGGTAAGTTTGAAAGAACATAAGAAACAAATGCAAGTGATCTTACTCCCTATTCTCCAAATAGCATAAAACCCAGGAGGACAGCGAACATAGAAGAACGGGCTCAGGAAACTATGAACACTTTCAGGGAGACCGGTGATCAACTTACGATTTCTCGCACTCCTTACAACTATGATGGAGGGATGATCTTTATTTTTGGCAAAAGTACAAAGATAGCGAATTTCTCCGAAGGTAGGAAAGCGGCCCAGCGTTCTCCTAAAAAGCATGCATAGTCCCAGCAAGATGGCGTAGCCATTGGGATGTAACTGAAAAGGGGAAATAGATAGTTGGAGAAGAAGTTCTCGAATGCAGTCATTGAATGGGGGGATAGCTCCGCTCGAGCACATTTGGCGGTTAACTGCGACAAAGCCACGAGGCGGCCTGTCAGCAGTATCATTTATTTCGGGAAGCAAAGCGTCAGCTTCAGCAATGCCAAACTGGATGCATAGTTGACGAAAGGCTTTATGGCTCAAAGTAGTAGGAGTCCTCTTTGGAGGATCGTTTAGCGGGATAGCAACTAGAAATGCATCTTCAGCTTGCTCTGTTCCTTCTTGTGGAGAAGACATTCTACACAATCAGCTGAATGTTCAAATGTGAAGGTGCACGTTCCCTAAAAGTGTGAAGTGTTGTGCAAAAACTAATGAAAATAAAAGACAAGCATAACTGGAATTAAATTAGTTGACAATCAATCGATTACAGAATTTCAGAACTTGTCAATGATCAAGTGCAGTGTTAATACAGACAAGTCAGTTTCATTTGACTATTATGATTTTGTTTTAATACTTCACTTGAATTGGTTATTGTACAGCATCTCGTTCATATTCATTTAATTTAACTTTCTCGTTACCAACTAATCTGTCATTCGATGTGGGCAGTCGGTGATAGTATATTCGTCCCAGTATTCTGTGAATGTTGTATTAAGCAGGATTGTTAGTTTGCAAAATTGAAGCGATATGTAAAAAAAAAGGCATGCAACACGGTTCATAGTTCAACAGTTCGAAGTCCAGGCACAGTTCAAAAATCATCTGTTGAGTGCCCGAAAGCTTAAGTACTAACTCGGTGACGACCTAAGGAAGATTCCCTATGGGTCAAAGTCAACAGTCCCCGAGTCTTAGGACGGATAAAGAAGCAAAAAACTAGTTCGAGGCAACCAGAAATCCTCTAAGTCCTAACTCGGAAGCGACTCAAAACCTAGGTCACATGAAACTGCTAAGTCGGTTCCGACTTAAATCATGAAAATCACTGGATCGCGTGAAATCCCTAAGTCGTGACCGAGCCAATACCTCAACCAATTTTCCTCCCTAACTCTTAACCCGTTAACCTAATAGCCCCACAGTCAATAACGATCCTCATTCCATCACACCATTGGACCACCCAAGGAGCCAATTCAAATCGAATCAAATTTGCTGCGAATCCGATGTATTACTGCCCTATCACAACTACAACATGGTCGATGGCGATTGCAGAACAATCAAAGAGTTATGCATAATGAATCGCAGCATCTAAACACAAATGGAAGTCAAAAATTGGGGAGTTATCGATTCGACAGTGAGCATGGGTGAACGATGACCAGATCGACTTACGAAGTATAACAGGAAGATGATCGGCGATTGGATGGTTGGAGTTTATCTCTGAAAGCTCTAAAGTGCGTCAATGGCTGATTCGAGAAGAGGAACAGATGAGGAAGAGGAAGAAGGATTCAACTATTTATATGCTGGAAGGCGAGTCGACTTGCACGGTGTACGACCTAAGGCATATGTTAAGTCATTTCCGACCTAACCAAAGAGTTAAGAGAATCGAAGCATACGACCTATGGTTTAGGCATATACTTCGAGGGGCAAATGTTAACCCCCTTTTCGACTCATGACCTAGCAGGAGCCGAGTTAAGATGTTTGCCGACTTAAGAAGTATGCCGACTTAAGGTGCTTGCCGACTTAAGAAAGTTAACGACATAACGACTTAAAGAAGCCTACCGACCTAGCAAATTGTGAGTTAACAGGGGCTTCCGACTTAACAGATTGCCGACCTATGGGAACTTGCAGCCTACCGAGTTAAAGAGTATACTGACTCAACAAGTCACAACATAAGGAAGCGTACGACCTAATAAGAGACGACTTAAGGTAATCCACTACTAAGAGGAGCTGCCGACCTAAAATGACTACCGACTTAAGGAAGCCAACCAATTTAACAAAGTGCGAGTTAGCAAGGCCTGCCGAGTTAACAAACTGCCGATTTAAGATTGCACGTTAACTCTGCTCCGACCTAACAACACTGAGATACCTTATACACCTTTACCTCGTCACCGACTTACCTTAAGTCTTCAGCGACTTAGGACTTAAGCGTAAAACCAGAAGAGGAGGTGAACTACTAGGGAAGTGTTGGAACTGATAAACCGGCTATGACCTATCATAAGTCGGCAGCGACTTATACTAAGTCGGCGACGACTTAGGACTTAGGAAATTTTCCAGAGTCCAAATCAGCTCCTATAAATACCCCACTACTTCCAACAATCAAGGGACTTTTGGCCATTCATTTCTCCAAGCGCCGTTACGCTGTCGAAGCCTCCTCTCATTCAGCAATCAAAGATCTTCAAGCATTCGAGACACTACAACAATCTTCGAGAAGAGCTCCTAACATCCAACACGGATTCATCGAGTTTCATCATCAAAGATCGAGCTAGTAGTCAAGAGTGCTTTCATGATCAAGTTGTATTGTATTTTGAAGGATATTGTATCAAATTGTAACCGAATCAGCAATAAAAGACTATAAAGTGGACGTAGGCTCAATTACGGGCCGAACCACTATAAATATGTTGTTCATTTACTGCTTTTCTGCTATTTTCAGCTTATATTCTGTTCCCGTACCAACGGGTGGTGCTTTCACAATTCTATCACACAAACCTAGTGTTAGCGTTCACTTTTTACCGTTAACAACTATGTATTTCTTTTATTTCGGCTTTAGTTTTTTTTGTATACTGGCTTATGATGAGGGATATTATATACTCTGATTTTGAGACTATGAATTTTTATTTCATAAGACATGATGGGTTTTGAGATATGGATGTTGTATTTGGTATTTGACTTATTTATGAAGCAATTATGAAAGCTTTATCTTAAATAAGTTATTATTTTAGTTTCCGCTGTTTTTACCTATTTTTGTCTTGTGAATCTTAGTCTCTGTTAGTTTCAGTTATACCTACAACGCACCACGCCTTTTAATGTGTCCTTTTGGGTATCTTAAGGAGTGTAGGGTGTTTCATTGGGTATACTCAATATGAAAGAGTTAGAAGTGAAACTAATCATGCAAACTCCAAGTGCACGATTTGTAGAAAAATTGGACACAACCACAACAATTGCTAGTATAGACTCAAACACACAAAAACCATAACAATTTGGGTTCCTAAAGGCACAAATGAAAAATCCCTTAAAGTCAAACAAATCTGGGTGCCAAAAGGAACAAACATAGCCTGTCTTGGTTCTACACAAACTTATTTTTCAAAATCTTTTGTTACTAACAATCATGGACTTATAAAAACAATCAGGTCACAAAAATCTTTCCTCGTGTAGGTGTGTTGGCAGGCTAAGGAACAGCAACAACAACAGTGGTACCTGGATTCTCGCTATTCCAGGCACATGATGGGCGACAAATCAAAGTTCCTTAGCCTAGACAAATACAAAGGTGGCAGAGTCAAAATGGGCAACAAACGATGTATTATATGTTGTAAATCTACACCATAATCAGATTTCAATCAGCCAGTGATCAATTGAGAAAATTTGAGCACCACAATTAAATTTGACAAGGATGAAAAAGGTAAGGTAGTTGATCAAAAGAAATATCGAGGTATGATTGATCACTTCTTCATCTTACTACTTCTAGACATTATGTTCTCTGCTTGCTTGTGTACACTATTTCAATCAAATCCAAAAGAATCTCATTTTAAAAGCTGTAAAAGGATTATAAGGTATCTGTTGCACACACCACGATTTGGTCTATGGTATCCAACTTATGAAAAATTTGATTTAAAGGGGTATTCAGATGCAGATTATGCTGGTAGTCTAGTTAATAGAAAAATTACTAGTGGAATGTGTTTTATGTAGGGACATTCATTAGTTGCATCACTTTCACAAAGAAAATATCTGCATAAATTTCATTTCAACTGATTTTCAATTGGTAGACATTTTACAAAACCCCTTCCAGAAAATAGTTTGTCGACTTCATCTCAATTTAGGCATTTTAGAATTTGATTTTATATTTTTGGATTTGATCTTAAATGTCTATGTTAACTAATTTGACTCCCTACAAATTACCGAAAAGGAAAATAGTGATTGAAATTTTTTGATGAGTGTTGATATTAATCATACATTATGACTTAAGACGGTATATTTAGTAAATTTCTCTAAAAATTTAAACAAAATTTGTAATAGCTTTTGTTGGTCAAAATGCTATAACTATCTTTATCTCTATCATATTTCTAACGACCATCACTCATCAAAAATCAATATAGTATGTCAAAATGTGGTACCTAAACAGGAAATTATTCCTTTTTTAATTAACTAGCAATACAATTATCCAAAAGTACTCACTTTCATTTAAAAGTCCTCACGGTTATGCATAGGTGAAGTACTTGGAATCTTTGATTATGTGCTTTCATGCTCATTTAAAAGTCCTTACGTTTATGCATGTATGGAACACATATCAAAATTGATTATTAATTAGGCGAGTTGATTCTAACCCTATTTAAAAGTCCTCACAGTTATGTGTGGTTAGAAGATGCTTGAAATTCATTTTTTAATAAAAATTGGGAATACTACTAATCTTATTTAAAAGTCCTAACGGTTATGCAAGGTTAGTAAGTATTTAAATTCCTGCCATAAATATACCACAAATGGACACGACTATATGGTTTTCTATACCGACATCACCCCTATCACTCTAAAATGGAATATACACCTAACAGAGTATTTACGATTTTTGTTTGATTCTTTATCGAAATGTAATATTTATACTCGAGTAGGTATTAATTTTGTATTAATGTGCAGCACTTTATCTCTATTTTCTAACAGACTATTACTTATTTGCTGATAACAAATGGGGGAGAGAAGTTAAGATTTTGGCAAGCATATTCTCATATAGGCTCATTACATTTGTTTTTTTATTTTATTTGCATATTTTTTCATGCATATGTGAAGGGGGAGCCTTGTTGTAGGTGGAGTATTCAAATAGGAGGAGCTCAATAGAATTCATCAAGATCAAATACATTTAATAGAGTCAAAATCTTAATATATGTTTGTTATCATCAAAAAGAGGAGATTGTAGAATACAATAGCCTATGATTTTTGTTTGATGATAATAAACATATATATATATTTGTTTAAATGTATTTGTTATTGTACTATTTTAATTTTCACATAATTAAATAAATATTTGATGAATAAAATAAATAACTCAGAATTCATATTCAAACAAATATTTTATTACAAATTCGAATAGTATAAATTTGAGCTCTCACTACATTTACACATTTTCAATTACAATAAAATTTCAATTACAACATAATTTTCAATTTACATATTACACCTCACTACATATTCACTCAACACTCATATTTGATCTTCAACTTTGTTCCAGTCTATATCCAGCATCTGAACTATCTGCAAAATAAACACTGATGCAGTAAAATTGAAAAAGAAATTTTGCAGTGTACAATGAAGTGTGTGTTTGAAAATATTATATGCCTCGGTTATTTGGGTTGTTGGCCATCATTTTCTTTTGAATTCATCTTACACGAATAACTTGTGACATGCACAATGTTTCACTGTACATGCCAAAAGGCCGTGCACACCGATATACACTTGCTTGTTAAAACTGCAGGGACAGGTGAGCACAAGGTCAAACCCGAGCCAAGGATGGATTCAAATCAAGTGAAAATGCTCGATCAAAGCAATAACCAGCAATATAAACATGCAGCTACCACAAGATAATGTTTCAAGGCATGGTCAGGTTCAAAGCAATGGTTAGGAGCATTATAGACAAGACTACATGAAAAAAGCAAGTATGGCTCGAAAAATACAAAACTGAGGTGAACACAGACCAAATCTCAAATGGGTCAAGACAAAATGAACAGTAGAGACTCAAGTGGAACAATTCCAGTTACAACATGAACTAGCACAGTATACACATGCATATGGTCAGAGCAACATATGGTGCACAATGGATATACAATAACTCATGTTCAACATGCTCACATAATAAAGTGGTGAACCAGACAAAGGCAATCAAACTACACAGATGAAGTTCGAAGCAAATGCAATGTTCAGGCATGAACTTGACTATAAGTGAAGCCTGAACCAAAACATAAATGCAAAACATGAAGCAGCAACATCAGTTCAAGTATGGGGAGCAACCACACCAGACATGAAACAAAGCCAGTGCACAAACAACAAATCCAGACCAGAGAAATGAAATAAAAAAACTAGACACGTACAAGCTACATTCAGACAGGTGAATGGTCAGAGCAAGTCATTCAGAGGCAAACAGTGAATAGAACCATGAAATGACTCAAAGCAATGCAAACATAGACCAGAAAAAAGTGCAGACAACAAAATGTACATGCATACAAACCAAAACATAGAACCAGTCTACAACATAGTAACAAGATCACAAGAAATGAACTGACTTGAAGCAACTGGAAGTTTAACATGAAGCAGTTCATATATAGCGAATGTAACCAGAGCACTTGGAGTTCAAGTTCAACCAAATCAACTCAGTTTAATGTTGCAATGAAATCAATCAAATGGAACTTGATAAACAAGCCAACACACTCGGGTGGACAATGCATATAAAAAACAGTTGTGTTTCAAAAAGTCAAGGCCGCAAAGGTTGTAGTTGAAGAATTAACAAATTCGAATATATTTAAACATATTTGAATATATCATAAATCAAAGCAAAGAATGGAACAAAGACAGTAAACCGATAAATTTCTCAATTTCAATTCGAAGAGTAAAGAACGAGTTCGAACTCATTCAAATTCGAATATAGTCAACCGAAGATCAAGTCAAAAATCATCTTAATCGCACGATCAAAAAACGTACGGCTTAGCAAAGAAATGGACAAATTCAAACAAAATATATACGAACGAGAATATAGGGAATCAAAACCTATAAATTACCCAATTATCATCACTGGCAATTCAAGCGATTCGAGCTCAAGCAAATACCAGAGCAAGCCATTGAAGTAAATCACAAACCAATAACACGAATCGAAGTCGAGCATAATCGAAATCGAAAAAGGAAAATCATGTACCAATTTAATCCAAGCAATTCGAGCTCAACATTTGAAGCTGCTGTAAGTAATCAAAGCCAAAGATTCGATTGACGAAGCATATCGAAGCAAAAGCATACTCCAATCAAACAATTTCAAGCGGCGGTATCAAATTAACAGAACCCTAGTTGTTTGAAGAGAAACAAAGGAACGACCAAGGAAGTTCGAACGAAAAATAAAGGGAAAACGTTCTCTTTATTGAATTATTTAGTGGGCCGGTGCTTTTAATCATATTGGGATTAAATTATTAAATATATATAGGGTTTTGTTTGTTCTTGTCTATTATTTGTAATTTCTTTTTAAAATTATGTAACTTTCTAGTCGTGTGACTAGGTACAAACTACGGGGTGTAGTTTGAGAATTCGCAACTCAGTGGCTGAGTTGTGGAAGGGTTTTGAGCATAGAGTTAGGTTAGTCAAGTTCGCGGGTGTCGCAAGTTTACGTGTGTTTGTAAGCGTCTGACTACTTAATTTCTAGTGAAAGCCTTGGGGGCAGCACGTAGGCAGGTTATTGCTGAAGCTTGGTAAATTTGTGTGTGATCTCTACTGCATTATTTTTTTGTTATTGTTTTTATTTCCACATTAATTTTTATTATTATTAGTATCACCCTATTCACCCTCCTCTAGGGTGAAAATGATCCTACATTTGACTCAGTGCCAAGTTGTCCCAACTCGGTAGGGTGTTATGGTGCTCTTGTGAGGATCGCTCCAACTTGTCTTGCTCCACTTTCTAGTGTCTCCATTTCACCTTCTGACCTTTGATTTTGATCCTTAGCTACTCTGGTTGTCCTTTGTTGTTCCATTCTTCTGAAGAATCCATTCATTACCGCTTCTTATCGAGCCACTAGTGTATCTTGCATCTCTATCATCATTCTCTCCATCTCCACTCTAGTCACGTTGATGGATTTGATTTCAAGGACACCTCCAGCCTGCCCCCACTTCCTTGTTGACAACCTCCAGCAACAGCTCTTAGTTCAGGTTTCTTCATCTTCTCCAAATAACGTTTCAAGTCCTCACACTTGAATTTTCTCAGTGAAAGCACCAAAATGTTTGGACTAAAAATGGCCAAACACCTAATCAGGCGATGGATGTAAATTATCGTAGCAAAGAGATAAAGGAGAGAAAAGAACACAAATGTTTTATAGTGATTCGACAAATACTCCATCCTACATCCACTTAATCTTTTTCTATTGATTGTACTTTGCTCCTATAAAGTATATTCTACAACTTTTATTTCACAACTCGGGTGTGAATAGTATCCAGTACAAAATTGAATGACTTAACTCATATAGATTCAGAGTAGAGAAGACCAAAAATCTCCTTTAAAGTTAATCTCTACCTCTATTTATAGACAAATGCTGCCATCAAAAATATCTGAAAACCCTCGGCCACGTTCTTCATATTATGCACATTCTTCTTCTAAAAATCATGTGTTAACCCCATTCTGCTTTTCAAATCGGTACCAAGTTGAGGGGGGTCAACTCGACACCAAGTTGACTTGCCTTGGCTCCCTTTTGCCATTTTCTTTCCTTGCATTCATCTTTTTATGTTCCTTTATTTTTCTATGGTGCTTGCTTGCCCTTCTTTTGCCTTTGTTTCTCTTTTAAACATGTCAAGTTGGCTCATAATTTTGACCTTAAGACTCAGCCTAGGGCACAACTCGGGTCCGAGTTGCAGGGGATGGAGTCAAGATGCCTGATTCATAAACTCTTGTTCAATTTTTCCTATTTATATTATACTTCTCCACTTTGTTATTTGGTGATGTTTTCCAAATGTCTATATCCATTTCTCTACCATTCTTTAATCTGGTTCAATCGTTCGAGTCTGTTCATAGACTATGCAAAGTTGGGTAATGATAAAAAATATAATCATTTATATGTGTGAATAAATTGATTTTGAAGTTGTATATAATGATTAAAGAAAATGGTATTGGTTAAAGAGGTTGGTTGTAAATGAAAAGTGAAAGATTTAAAAGTAAAAAGAATAACTCTCTCATTCCTTTCCATCATTCAAAACCCAGCCTAAGCCTATTCATTTCTTATAAAATCAAACTTGTTTGCCTCCCCTCTCCCTAGCCCTAAATCTAAAATCCTTAACTCATAATAGCAAACAAGAAGAAAAAATGCGAAAAGGAGAAAAAAGACACGAGATTGGATGGCGCGACAGGGAGGGGTGGTGCACGTGATGTTGTCGACCAACGATGGAGGGAAATAGATGACGACGAAACAGGATGGAGGGGCGACGACGTATTGCTGGCCAGGAAAAGGCAAGCATCAGAGGAGGAAGGTGGGCACATCAACATTAGGGGGAGGCCCAGCAATTTCGTGATGGTGACGTGTAACGTTTGGGCGTCAAGTCAAGATGCGGTTAAGAGAAATTTGAGATGATGAAGAAGAAAGGGATGGGTCCTTTTGAGACTTGTTTTTAGTTGGGTCAGAAAAAGGGTAATAATGGTTTAGGAGATTAAAATTGCAAGTCATGGAGGAAAAACTAGATTTTGAGCTTGGAAATCCAGGTATGTATTTTTAATACTCACGACTATGTTTAGTATTTTAATTGAATGGCTATTTATATTAGTTTTATATGATATAAATAGTCGATATTGGTTGAGATTGTTTGAATTAGTATAGCATGCTTTGGTTTAGTTGACGTGTGCGAATATTGGTTGAATTTGACAATTTGTCAATGAAAATGGCCAATTTATGTTGAATTATTGTATGCTACATTTGGATGGTTGCGTTTTGATTAGAATTTGAAATTGATCAAAAGGGGAAATTTTGGGTTGAACACTTTGGGAATTTGATGAAAGTTGAATTTGAATTCTTTGGAAATTATATGAGGTTTAAATATTTATTTTGGAATAAATATAAGAATTTAGGTAAATGAGTTAAAATGAGAACTCTCGAAAGAAATAATTTATTTGGAAAAATAGTTAATTTTAAATGTGATTTATTTGATGTTGGAAAACATTATCAATGTTAGGAAATATTCTAAAAATGGCGATTTTCGAGATTTGTTTATAATAAAATAATTTGATTTTCTTATGAAATTTTTTAGAAGGATTTCTATAAAAGGCTATTTAAAATTTTTATTTTAAAGTGATGAGTTTGTTTATGGAATTTAAAGAAGTTTTATAAAATACTATTTTTGAATAATAATAAGTTAAATGTCATTTATTTATCAAATGAAATTATTATTAAGGAAGAATCTATTTCATATTTCGTAAGTATAATTCATGGAAGTAATTTATTATTTATTATCTGCAAATAAAGGGAAAGTAATTTAAATGCCTTTGGAGATACATATGGAAGTGTTTGAAAATTATTTACCTTGGATAAATTATTTTAAGGATTTCCCTTTTTTAACGGGATTTCAAATTTATATTTCAAAGCAATGCAATTATTTCTTTCATTTAAATAAATATGAAGTTTTGCATGAATAATATTTTTAAGGAAAAGCAATAAGTTTTTGAAGGTGATATGTCCATTTAAATGGTAAAAGTTATTAATGAAAATCGTTTTTAAAAGGAAGTAGGAAGCTTTGAATTTTTATATAGCGCAACTCGTATGGAAATATTCTCTTTGACGTTATTTTAAAATGAAGAAAAGCGAATTTTAGTTTGATAAACTATGTTTTCAAAAATGGTTAAAAGGGCTTGGAAGAGAATAAGGATTTTAAATACTGATTTATAAATTGAATATTAAAGACCTGGAAATACTTTTGGACTGAAAATTATCTTTGGAAAAACAATATAATTTGAATTTTTGGTTTTAAAGGAATTTTTGGATTGCAACCACCTTATCGAACTTTCAAAAGTAAAAAAATGAGTTCCATATTTTATGAATTATTTTAGGAAAGGAGTTTGGCTATTTTGAAACTAAATGAGGTTTAAAGGATGGATATCTTTATAATAAAATAAGAGGTTTTAAAATAATGATTGCAGGAAAAGAATAAGAATTTGTAGTGTAAAACTCTTTGAAATTAGTATTGATTTCTAAAATTTAATTGAAAACCATTTAAGGGAAATCAAGGATTTTATAATTTAAACCTCTTTGGAAATTTACGTTAAATACCTTTGAAATTCATTTGATGATTTTGGAAAAGTATGTTTTATAATAAAACCCCTTCTGAATCAATATTTACTTGAATTGGATGATTTGTATGCTAATTCTATATAATGCGATTTCTGAATAAACATAGTTATAATACTGGACGGTATGAGGCATTTAGTAATATTTCTTTAGTTATTCTTTTCACACATTGTATGTATACAATATGTTATCGAGTGTATGGAATATTGAATCATGTTAATAAATGACAATTAGGAGGATTTACTGCCGTAATGAGGGCATGAAAATAATAATGAATTGATCAAATGGGAGGAGATACCAAATAGGCTTGATCCATCCTAGCTAGGACCGAGTAACATTCTGGCCCATTTTTGATAGGTCTGGCGACCTATTGCACGAGCACAACAAGCAATGATAGGCAAATATGATGTGATTGATGGATAGTGAGGATTACCAATGAGGATCAAAGAGGAACTTAGTGCAACAAATAGGTCATATGGGGCACCTACGTTTCTGGTCATGGGGTACACAAATGAAAAAGGTCACGTATCTTGGTTTTGATCAGTATCTGGTAGAGTTAAAATTCTAGTCAAATGGTATACAGATGAAAAAGGTTGTGTATCTTGGCTCAATCGACATCTAGAAGAGTGTCTTCTACACTTAATGAGTTATATAAATTAAATCATGATTAATTCATGATAACTAGATGGTTAATAAATGCAACTCTTAATAATTATAATTAAGGGTGAATTGAGTAGAATTGCAATTATGGTCATATAAAATAAAGATATGATTCGTATATTATTGCATTATATGTTGTTTGGGGATGGGTTATTTTGAATGTGAATGGCATTCGGTTGATATGTTATCAAAACCTTTTAGGATATCATTATCTACTATAATTATGTGGATCACTATGATGACCTTACATTTACATGTAGACATAGTTTGACCCGTTTATTATACAGATAATACTTGGGTTAGTTTGAGGCTTTATAAGCACAAGGACATAGCCATTCTTGAATGTTGGACACTGAGGAAATGATTATAGACTATAGTGTATTTTGGAAGTTTATTATGTATATTTTCTTTTGAGGTCCCTATTAATGTGTAGATATGATGAGGTTGAGTTGTATATGGCATTTGACTTGCATCGACGTATATATATTGTGTAGTAGGTCAAATTCTTTATTTTATAGACCTATTTTATGGTTTGTATTTTGTGATATTATAATTTTCATTGCGTTCTATGACTTTATGTTTTCTGATTTTATTGTGTATTGTTCTGTCCTGGAAACCCACATGTTTATTGCTTGTGCCTATACCGAGTGTGTATATTTGTGATGCAGCAGCGGATAACTGAAATTGATGTAACGATGAAAGTAGCAATCGGTGGATTGAAGAATACCAAAATGCCCAAATCCGTTGATCCAAAGATACCGGATTCTAGCTATCCCAAACACGTTGATCGCGCACGATGCCGTGTTTAAAGATCTACGATTCTTTGACGTTGATCAAGCGCACTTGATTCCGTGAATCGGCTTCAACAATCGTAGATTCGAGCGCACTCGAATTCCGAAGGTGGAGATAGGAGATCACACTCAACTACCAATTTAGAAAGAAGCACAAAGCTCTCAAACAAAAGTTTATTCAAAATCAACTAACTTTACAAATGACGCAACACCTATATTTATAGGCAGTTTACAACTCTACACTTACATCACAACACTTAGGTCGTGAATGACCTAACACAAACAAACGACCTATGACCTAAAACAACATCGACTCAACACAAAGGCACGCGACCTAACAGGTAAGCGACCTAAAAACAAACAATTACAATACAACACATTACAAGGACAACTCGACCTAACTTATTTACAACACACACTAGGTCGCACACGACCTAACACAAACGACCTAACACAAAAGACCTAAGATTACAACACAACAACACAAGTGTCTTCACTCGACCTAGGCTTGAGCGATCTAACTCTGGTAGGCTTCAGCGACATACTTCCTGGAGCGACTTAACAACTGAGCGACCTAAGACTATCCTAGCTTCATTGATCTTGCGGCATACACATCAGCGACCTAACATAGGTCGTAACTCGCTTCCGCGACCTAACACAGGTCGTAACTCTTCTCCGCGACCTAACATAGGTCGTAACTCATCTCCGCGACCTAACATAGGTCGTAACTCTTCTCCGCGACCTAACATAGGTCGTAATTCAATCCCGCGACCTAACTTAGGTCGTAACTCGTCAAAGCCGGCACTCGAAAGGTCGGAGCGACCTAAGACTGGCTTGCTTATCTCGCTTGGAGGCTTGCATGATTTAACACTGAGTCCATTAACTCATGAGCGACCTTCACTAGGTCATGAGCAACCTAATTCACTAGGTCGTGAGCGACCTAAGGCCCTTGAACGCCTCAAATCCTTTAACTCGTTAGCTCATACGCGACTTATGATTTCGCTAGGTCGCTCGCGACCTAAGGTATCATCAGGCTGGGCTGCATCATCCTCCCCTGGTTGGAAAAAATTCGTCCTCGAATTTGTGCTTTCCTCTTCCATATAACAGGTTCATCTCCATAATAAGGAATAAGATGTTTAACATTAAACACGTCAGAAGTGTACACATCCCCCGGCAGCTTCAACCTATAAGCGTTTTCATTGATCCGTTTCACAATCTTTACAGGACCAATCTTTTGAGCTTTAAGTTTATTGTATGCTCCCACTGGAAAACGATCCTTCGTTAGTACCGCATACACTAAATCACCTTCATTAAATTCAACACTTCTTTGCTTCAGATCCGTAGATCATTTATACTTTTCATTCGCCTTTTCCAATCGTTCCTGAACGATTTTATGGCATTCTGTTAATCCGTCAACAAGATCAACAACCCACTTAACTGTTCCCTTCGGTTGTGGTAATGTCATTAAATCCAACGGCCCCTTTGGCAAGCTTGAATATACAATCTGAAATGGACTGAAACCCGTACTACGATTAACAACATGATTATGTGCAAATTCCGCCTGACACAACTTCATATCCCAATTCTTCAAATTATCTTTCACAAGACATCTCAGCAGGTTTCCTAACGATCTATTTACCACTTCTGTTTGCCCATCTGTTTGCGGATGATAGGCGCTACTAAAATTCAGCTTCGTTCCAACCATCTTCCACAAACTCAACCAAAAATGGCTTAGAAATCTAGTATCCCGATCAGAAACAATAGATTCAGGTAGCCCAAGCAATCGATACACCTCTTTAAAGAATAATTGAGCAACACAGACGGCATCAGCTGTCTTCTTACAAGCTATGAAATGTGCCATTTTCGAAAACCTGTCCACTACAACATATATTGAATCATTCCCCCTCTGAGTTCTAGGTAGCCCCAAAACAAAATCCATACTGATATCAACCCATGGTCTAGTCGGCACAGGTAAGGGCATATACAATCCCGCATTCGTCGCTGTCCCTTTGGAAACTTGGCAAATATGACATCTCTCCATAAACTTTTCAACTTCCCGCTTCAACGAAGGCCAATAATAAGATTGAGAAATCAATTGCAAAGTACGATCTCTACCCACATGACCTTCCTCATGCAACTCCTTCACAATCTTCATTCGTAAGCTGCACTCTGGTATGCACAATCGATTCCCCTTGAAAAGAAAACCATCCACCAATACGTACTCATTTGTCTTTCCCTTCTCGACTTCATCAACAAACTCCGTAAAATAAGGATCATCAACAAACAATTCTGGCAACACATCAAACCCCGTCACTTCAACCTTCATTGTAGTCAACAAATGATTCCTTCGACTCAATGCATCTGCCACTCGATTCGTGATTCCTGACTTATGCTTCACCACAAAGGTAAATTGTTGCAGGTATGCGATCCACGAAGCATACCTGGTTGCAATTTTGTCTTGTCCCTGCAAATGTTTCAGTGCTTCATGATCAGTATATAGAACAAATTCTTTATGGAACAAATAGTGCCTCCAATGTTTTATAGCTTGAACAATAGCATAGAATTCCACATCATAAGTATTATATCTCATCTTGGCTCCCGATAGCTTCTCACTGAAATATGCAATAGGACGTCCTTTCTGACTCAACACCCCTCCAATCCCAACTTTAGATGCATCAGTATGTAACTCAAACAACAACTGAAAATCTGGTAATACTAGAGTTGGTGCTGTCGTCAAAAGTTCCTTGATTCTCACAAAAGCAACTCCTGCTTCCTCTGACCATGAAAACTGCTTCCCCTTCATATAATCAGTAACTGGTGCCATCACGCTACTGAAGTGTGGAATAAATCTTCGGTAGAATGATGCTAAACCATGAAAACTTCTAATTTCTGTTATCGTACTAGGTTGTGGCCAATTTCTGATTGCTTCAACTTTATTTTGATCCACCTGTATACCTCCATCTGAAATAACATATCCCAAGAATAAAACACTATGCGTCATGAACACGCATTTCTTTGTGGCAGCATAAAATTGTTCCTGTCGCAGTATCATCAACACTTCTCTCAGATGATGTAAGTGTTCTTCTGTGCTTCTACTTTATATCAGTATATCATCAAAATACACCACTACGAACTTCCCAATAAATGGTCTAAAAATCTGATTCATCACTCGCATAAATGTACTCGGTGCATTCGAAAGACCAAACGGCATGACCAACCATTCATATAATCCTTCTCTCGTCTTGAATGCTGTCTTCCATTCGTCCCCTGGTCTAATTCAAATTTGATGATAACCACTCTTCAAATCGATCTTTGAAAAGATAGTAGCCCCACTAAGCTGGTCCAACAAGTCATCCAATCTAGGCATAGGAAATCTGTATCTCACTGTAATCTTGTTCAGTGCTCAACTATCAGTACACATCCTCCACGTTCCATCCTTTTTCGGTACTAACAAAGCTGGTACTGCACAAGGACTTAAACTTTCATGTACACGCCCTTGTTCAAGCAGCTCTTCCACTTGCCTTCTCAACTCCTCGTGTTCCTTTGGACTCATTCTGTAATGTGGTCTATGTGGTAACACAGCTCCTGGAACAAGATCTATTTGGTGTTGTATGTACCTCAACGGTGGTAACTCCGTTGGTAGCTCTTCAGGGAATACATCTTCAAATTCTTCCAGCACTGGCTTTACTTCTTCAGGAATTTCAACCACTTCATTACTCTCACGTCCAATCAACAAAAATACTTCAGGCACCTCTTCTACTTCCTTAACAAACTCCTTCAAAGAGAGCAAAGTTTTAAGTTCTTCGATCTCCTCCAACTTGCTTTCTTCTTGTTGTCGCTTCTTAGGAACTAAAGTGATTTTAGTACCTTCAAACATGAAACTATAACTGTTAGTACGACCATCATGTTGCACCGCTCTATCATACTGCCACGGTCTCCCCAACAACAGATGACATATATCCATATCCACAACATCACACCAAATTTCATCTTTGTATTTCTTCCCAATCAAAAAATTCACACAAGCTCTTCGTCCAACCTTCACCTCCCCACCTTTACTCAACCAAGCTAACTTGTAAGGTTTCAGATGCTTCTCAGTCTTCAATGCCAACTTCTTCACAGCCTCGGTAGAAATGATGTTATCACAGCTTCCAGCATCGATGACAAACTTGCAAACCCTTCCCAAGATAGTGCATGTTGATTGAAAGATGTTACTCCTCAACCAGCTAGTTTCCTCCTCCTATTTTGGTGTTAAACAATTTCTCCTCATCATTAATGAATACCCTTCATCTCCCGACACATTTTCTTCCTCCTCATCATGTGGTGAATTAGAACATTCAGCTTCTACATCCTCATCTTCAACTTCAGCAATCATTGCTCGCTTCTTTGGCTTTGGACATTCATTGCTTTTGTGACCAAACTCCTGACAATTGAAACATTTAATACCACTATTGACCTTGGTCTTAGAAACTTCACTAACAACTGGTTTTGCAACAGCCTTGGAAACATTCGCACTGCTACTAGCCCCTTTCATTGGATTGTTGGAATTTGTAAACACACCACCACCTCTCCTGCCTTGCTTCTCCCAAGCTAAAGCTTTTTGATGTGCTTCGGCAACAGATCTGGGGTCAAACATATTCACCATATCTTGAATCTGCATTCTCAACCCTCCAAAAAATCTAGCTGTCAGTTGTTCTTCCGTCTCCATGATATCGTTCCTCGCAGTCAATTGATAAAATTCATCCGCATAATCATTAATTGACTTTGTTCCCTGTCTCAGATTCTGCAATCGTTGATACATAAGAGACTGATAATTATACGGTAAAAATGTAGCCTTCATCAATTTCTTCATCTTCTCCCATGATTCAATCTTTGACTTTCCCATCCTCTCCCGTGTAAGTTTAGTTTGTTGCCACCATGCCATAGCTCTTCCTTTCAATCGTGTAGCAACCAACTTCACTCTACGATGCTCGGGTACTTCATTGAAGTCAAAAATTTCTTCCACATTAGACAACCAATCCAAAAAATCTTCCATTACCATTCCACTCTTGAATTCTGGAATTTCAGTTTTCATCCCCGACTCCCATCGTCGATCATCTTCAACATCCCGATATGCATTTCGTACTTGGTCTCGATCTCGAGAATGAACACTACATCTACCACCATCTTCATCAAAAACAGATGTACTTCGATAACGATTTCGACCACCCACATCTCTATGATCACGCATATCTCTTCTACTTTGTCTGTCATCATCACGGTATGGCTCATGTTCGAACTCACATGGAGTTCTTCTCTCTTCATCTCTATACTCATGATGTTCTCTTCTCAATGAAACTGAAGATTCTCTTCTTTCTCGGTAAGATTGTGGCGACACCCTCCTCGCTTCCGTAACCGATGGCGAAACTCTGTTTCCTCCATGGTTCGAGATTGGTGACCTTCTCCTTTGTCCTTGATTCATATCATTCATCGGTTTCTCTAACTTCCCAATGCCTTCATAAAACTTTTCATTGATGCGTTGTTCCATTTGCTTGGCTTCTTCTCTTCTATACAACGCTTCAACATTCTGATGGCGATTAGCTCTTCTTGGCGGCATTATTGAATCTTCAACTCTCGGCCTTGACTTAGAAATGAACAAACTATGCACGACTCAAACACTTCACGCCCTTCAACTAGCTCGACCTAAACTCAATTGGCTCGGCTTGAACTCTTCAATAAGAAATGGCTCCAAAGACTTGGCTTAGCTATGATTGGCTAAGTCTCGCTCTGATACCAAATGATGCAGCAGTGGATAACTGAAATGGATGTAACGATGAAAGTAGCAATCGGTGGATTGTAGAATACCAAAATGCCCAAAGTTTTTGATCCAAAGATACCGAATTCTAGCTATCCCAAACACGTTGATCGCGCACGATGCCGTGTTTAAAGATCTACGATTCTTCGACGTTGATCAAGCGCACTTGATTCCGTGAATTGGCTTCAACAATCGTTGATTCGAGCGCACTCGAATTCCGAAGGTGGAGATAGGAGATCACACTCAACTACCAATTTAGAAAGAGGCACAAAGCTCTCAAACAAAAGTATATTCAAAATCAACTAACTTTACAAATGACGCAACACCCATATTTATAGGCAGTTTACAACTCTACACTTACATCACAACACTTAGGTCGTGAATGACCTAACACAAACAAACGACCTACGACCTAAAACAACATCGACTCAACACAAAGGCACGCGACCTAACAGGTAAGCGACCTAAAAACAAACAATTACAATACAACACATTACAAGGACATCTCGACCTAACTTATTTACAACACACACTAGGTCGCACACGACCTAACACAAACGACCTAAGATTACAACACAGCAACACAAGTGTCTTCACGCGACCTAGGCTTGAGCGATCTAACTCTGGTAGGCTTCAGCAACATACTTCTTGGAGCGACTTAACAACTGAGCGACCTAAGACTAGCCTAGCTTCATTGATCTTGCGGCATACACATCAGCGACCTAACACAGGTCGTAACTCGCTTCCACGACCTAACATAGGTTGTAACTCTTCTCCGCGACCTAACATAGGTCGTAACTCTTCTCCGCGACCTAACATAGGTCGTAATTCAATCTCGCGACCTAACTTAGGTCGTAACTCGTCAAAGCCGGTACTCGAAAGGTCGGAGCGACCTAAGACTGGCTTGCTTATCTCGCTTGGTGGCTTGCATGCTTTAACACTGAGTCCATTAACTCATGAGCGACCTTCACTAGGTCGTGAGCGACCTAATTCACTAGGTCGTGAGCGACCTAAGGCCCTTGAACGCCTCAAATCCTTTAACTCGTTAGCTCGTACGCGACTTATGATTTCGCTAGGTCGCTCGCGACCTAAGGTATATGTTCCAATTTTCATAATTTTTTGAATTTATGTGGATTTTATATTAATTTTCTAGTGAAGAAAATGATTTATTGGGTTATAAATTATTTACGGCTAAAATAATAATTATTTGGGTTTGAAATTTTTTATATGTTGGAAAACATGTTAAAATAGATTTTCTAGGATTTTTCCAGATTTTTCCTAAGTGATTTGATGAATATATAAAATTATTTAAGGTATGGGACTTAAGTGTTTTATATATTTAATTAAGGAGAAGGGGCATTTTACAAAATAAAATTATTATCTAATTCTAAAATTAGTGGCAGCACTTTTCTGAAAAGTATTTATCAGCCAATGAGAATTTGACAAACAAAAGCACGTTAGTTGAAAGGTTATCCTTTTTAAGTTCAAAACAAGAAAATCATGCTTTTAGCATGTTTCAGCCATTTTTGGCATCAAACCTTCCGACCGAGACCTTCGACAAAGTCGAAAGGTTATAGCTTTCGACAAGGTCAAATTTCAATGCACATGGTATCAAGTTACTTGGTACGTAATGAATTGAACAAGGTCGAAGGGTACTTTGTCGAAAATTTGGTCACCAAAGAGGTTGGGGTATGTTTGTTTTATAAATCAAAAGCTTACACCTGCTTGCTTTCAACTAGGTTGCTTTCGACCAAGCCAATTATTTAAAATAAAGGTTTTAAAACTTTTGAAAAATTCGAAAGGTTACTGCCGCTTTGTCATTGTTTTGTTTTGAACCTTCCGACAAAGTCGAAAGGTTTACCTATTTTTAAAAACCAGTCGCTTCTCCATGATTTCGAAAGAAAGCTTTCGACTTGGATGTTTTACCCTTTTTTAATTGAAGAATAACCCAAGCTATTGAAGGAGTTGTTCTAAAGGCAGAGGCCTATTGTTTTAAATGATAAGTTTTAAAGCTTTCGAAGCAGAGCTTTCGACAAAGTCGAAAGGTTGCTTCCATTGATTTCGAAAGGTTTTAGTTCAATGATTTCGAAAGGTTATAGTTCAATGATTTCAAAAGGTTTTGGTTCAATGGTTTCGAAAGGTTTGATTTCAATGATTTCGAAAGGTTTTCTTTGAATGGTTTCAGAAGGTTTAAATGGAAGGTTTTCCAAGGTTTTCTAAGGCAATGTTTTAAGTTGTTTTTCAAGTAGGATGGCTAAAGTGTTATTGATTTCAAAAGGAATGATTTCGGTAGTTTCGAAAGGTTTGACGTTTGGTTTCGAAAGGTAAGGTTTTGGCCTTTTGGCTTAGAAAATTAAAGGGTTTCACTTGGTTTTGAAAGAGATGTTTTAAAAAGTTTAGAAAGAGGTGCTTTCAAATGTTTAAATGTTTTCATCAACTAAGGTTTGAGTGAAGAAGATATATATAACATGGTAATGTGATTTTGAGTAAAGCATAAAGATTATTTTCCTTGTTTGAGTTTGATTTAAAGGTTTTAAATCATTTTGAAAATGTTTTCAAGGAAAATTATGGGAGGGAATCCTTAAGTGAAAATGGCTCAGATATTAGAATACTACATGGGACTAGTATGGGGTCGCGCCCTATACATTAGCTATTAGCCCCAGCTAATTGTTGTCCAAAATTCCTGTGTGTAGGGCTTGGTCACAGGTAGACTAAAATTATGATTACACACCAAAGGGAATATATGTTTGTATATAGATAGGTTATTGGTGAGCCCGAAAAACCATTAGGATCAGGAAGACCTAGGAGATGATTAAGTTAGGAATAGACCATCCAGAAGTGAAGTATTTAACAGATAGTTAAGGATAAATAGTCAAGAAAAAGAATAGCTAATATGTGTTAGATTAATTTTGATTATATTGTCTGGTAGGCCCAGTCAACCAAAGGTTAAAAGTTATCCAAACAAAACTTATGTTTTTGAACAAATAGTTCATTATTACCTGATATTTATGTATGTTTACATAATGAATTGCTTTACAGTATTTAACCAGTTTTGGTTGCAGGAAAAGGTTTTGCAAAGATATGTTTTAAAAGGATGTTTGTGAGGGAAAACCCGTTCTGCTAAGCGGCGTGGTCTCACTTAACATATTAAACCGGGATGTATAGTATTATTCACACTAGGCTTTATGTCTGAATCGAAGTTTATGTTTTCCCCTTAAACTCTCGGTGCTTGAAATTAATTTGAGTAGGCTGAGGGGTTAAGGTCCTTTTCAGGTTTAGTAGGATGACGAATAAGGCTACCGGAGGCATGCAGGACGCGAACGGATAGCTATTTAGGAGTTGTAGTTTTATGTTTTGTTGTATTTCTGCTGTGTTTGTATTAAGTCTATTATGACTATATTACTCTGATCATCCAAGGGGGTATCTTCATATACCGCTCTTGGCGTATTTTGTATTAACTATATTTTATCTGGGCTTGGGAACGTATTGGGATTTTGTATTAAGAATATGGAACATCTGTTTTAAATGTAATGAAGTAAAAGTTGTTTTGAAATCTGTGTTTTGTTTCATATTCAAGTGCTTCTGATATTATAGATACCATTAACATAGCCGTATTTAATCGTCGGAAGCTAATAATATAGATGACTGCAACATCTATAACGCTTAGTTTTGGGCCTCTGGATAGGGGATGCTACAGCTTAGTATCAGAGCATGGTTTATGAAATACTTTAACTAAAAATGGTTTTTGAAAACATAATCCTAAGTAATTAGAGTTAAGATCGGGGTATGGGATAACGCTAGTAACGTACTTGTATTTGTTATATATAAGTATACGCAATATCTCTAAACTCCTATCTTAGTTAGGCTATTCATTTATATCTCACAAAGCTTGAATATAGATATGGAAGGAAGAAGAGGCAGAGTTAAACTTGGAGGAGATAGCATCGCCACTAATGGAAATTCCCGACCAAATGCTAGAAGAGGTCTAGGTCAGGCTCAAGCTGAAAATCCTGGTGATGGGGTTCCCTAAGTGGATATGGGAGCCATGTATCGGTTCTTCGTAAACATGATGCAAGCCAGAATTGCAGCTAGAGTTGTCGGAGGGAATGCTGCTGGAGGAGGAGTTCAGGAAGCTCCAATAGTCAACCATTATGCTAACTTGAGCAGAGACTATACCAGGCTTGGAGGGAAGCCGTTCATTGGAACTGAAGATGCGATCGAGGTGGAAAATTGGCTGCTACATTGTGAGAGAATCTTTGCTGACCTAGGATTGAATGACGAGCAGAAGAGGAGATTAGCTTCGAGACAGCTGCAAGGAGCTGCTCTATTTTGGTGGAATACTGTTGTAGCTGGTGTTGATGAGGAAGCCATGACTTGGGCGGAGTTTAGGAGAAGGTTTCAAGAAATTTTTATGTCGGTGATGGCGTATTCGGCATTGGTTAGGAAGTTTGTTGAGCTAAAACAAAGGGAGATGTCTGTTCTAGAGTATGCAAGAAGATTTGAAGAGTTGGCCAGGTACGGGTATGCCTTAGTTGATACGGTGATCAAGAGGAATGAGAAGTTTATAAGGGGCTTGAGGCCGGAGTTGATAAGTGCTACCTTACCGCACTTAAGAGATCCAAGTGATGTAGTGGTAGAAATGGTGCTGAGGCAAGAAGAGGCGTTAGCTTGTTTGAGGAAGAAAATGAAAGAGGCCTAGGTGGGACAAGGCCAGAAAAGAAAGTTTTTCCATAAAAAGAATGTCAGAAGGGAGGAGCATAGAAGAAGGGAAAAGCTGAGGTGGTTTTTTATAAATGTGATAAGAAAGGACACCATGCTAATGAGTGTTGTGCCGGAAATGGAAAAGGAAAAGGGAAATAAACTGTTGGAAAGAAGAATGTCAGATGTTTTAATTATGATCAGATCGACCATTATAAGAACCAATGCAAGGAGCCTGCTAAAGAAGGAAGGGGCAAGTTTATGCATTGGAGCCCGCAACTTCAAGGCCAGTTGTGTAGGATAAAGGGAAGACTTTCTAGGAGGCTCACTACAGATTCACGGTATGTCTGTTAGTGTTCTATTTGATACTGGTGCATCACATTCTTTTATTTCTCGATGTTTGGTAGATAAGCTTAACCTAGAACCCTCATGTTTAGTTACTTCCTTAAGGGTTGCAAATCCGATAGGAGGGTATGCAACACTTGGGATGAGGTGTGACCATCTAGAGTTTGATTTGCTAGGTCATACTTTTGATTGTTGTTTGCATGTGTTTGATTTTGTGGGATTTGGGATTATCCTTGGGATGGATTGGTTAAGTAAATATGATGCTAGGATATTTTGTCATGATAGGAAAATATCACTTAGACATCCGGATTGTAGTGATCGGATATTTTATACCGTAGAAAACCCTAGTTGTGAAGTGATTGCTTTATTGGGTATCATAGAGTTGGAGGATGAGTTGCACCCAGACTTTGTGGTTAGAGAATTTGCTGAAGTGTTTGAGCCGGTAGTTGGACTGCCACCGAAACGAGCCATTGAGTTTCGGATTGATTTGGTGCCTAGAGCAGAACCGGTGAGTAGGCCGCCAAGAAGGATGACACCCACTGAGATGAGAGAGTTGAAGGTGCAGTTGGTGGATTTGGAAGGCAATAATTTTATCCAACCGAGTAGTTCACCTTGGAGAGGTGCCGTAGTGTTTCCTAAGAAGCCGGACGGATCGTTGAGGCTATGTATCGATTATCGTAAGTTGAATGAGAAGACGATAAAGAACCGATATACATTGCCGAGAATTGACGATTTGTTCGATCAGTTAAGTGGAGCTAAAGTATTCTCTTGGTTGGATTTGGCAACGGGATTTCATCAGTTTAGAGTGGAAGAGGATAGTATTCTCTTGACGGCGTTTAGAACAAGGTATGGATCGTATGAATGGCTAGTTATGCCATTTGGACTAACTAATGCGCCGGCATTCTTTGTGGATTTAATGAACCAAATTTTCTGAGAGCATTGGATAGGTTTGTGTTGGTCTTCATTGATGATATTTTGATTTACTCTAAGGATGAGAAGGAGCATGAAATTTACCTCAGAGTTTTTCTTGAGATGTTGAGGGAGCATCGGTTGAAGGCTAAGTTTTCGAAGTGTCATTTTCGGAAGAAGGAAGTGAAATTCCTTGGTCATGTAGTCTCAGAGAAAGGGTTGTCTGTAGATCCGACCAAGGTTAAGGTGGTGAATAATTGGAAGAGACCTGAGACGGTGACCGAGATAAAGAGTTTTCTTGGATTGGCTGGATATTATCGAAGGTTTATAAAGGATTTTTCGCGGATAGCTGCACCAATAACTAAGCTTACATGCAAAGATGTGAAGTTTGTATGAACTGATAAGTGTGAGGAAGCATTCCAGAGCTTGAAACACTTATTGACCCATGCACTGATGTTAGTGGTTCCGGAGGGTAATCAGGATTTAGTTGTTTATACTGATGCATGTGGGACTGGATTGGGAGCTATGTTGATGCAAAGAGGTAAAGTGATTGCTTATGCTTCTAGACAGCTCAGACCACATGAAGTTAGGTATCCTACACATGATTTGGAGTTAGCTGCCGTTATATTTTCTTTGAAGGTGTGAAGGCGTTACCTTTTGGGAGAGCGATTTGAGCTTTATACAGATCATAAGTCGTTGAAGTACTTATTCTCTCAGAAGGAGCTGAACATGAGACGGCAGAGATGGTTGGAGTTTATTGATGCTTATGATTTTGGAATTGAGTACGCACCCAGGAAAGGAAATAAGGTAGCGGATGCACTTAGCAGGAAACATCAGAATGCAGTATTGGCTATGATTGCTGACTGGAAAGATTTGGGAGCAATATTAGTTTGTAGAGTGCAGTATAGATCTGAGGCATGCTCTAGTGCGGGAAGTGCTATATTTTCTTATTTAGAAGTTCAACCGGTAATGATTGAGAAGATAGCTTCTAAACAGGGGGAGGATCCAGTTTTGGTTGAACGGATCAGAAAGTTAAGGGAAGGAACAAAGAGCGATGACTTAAAGGATTTCAGTCTTGACCAGAAAGGGTGGTTGAGAAAGAAAGGAAGGTTTTGTGTTCCAAATGTAGGAAACATGAGGAAAGAAGTTTTGGATGAATGTCATCATTCAAAGTTCACTATCCATCCAGGAGGAACGAAGATGTATCGGGACATGAAGAGAAGTTTCTTCTGGGATGGTATGAAATGGGACATTGGTTTATGTGTTAAGAAGTGCTTGAATTGCCAACAGGCAAAGGCTGAACACCAGAAGCCAAGTGGATTTCTTCAACCGTTGGAAGTTCCGTTATGGAAGTGGGATTCTATCTCTATGGATTTTACCGATGGGTTGCCAAGGTCTAGTAGTGGAAATGAAAGCATATGGGTCATAGTAGATAGATTGACTAAGAGTGCTCATTTCATTCCAGTAAAGTCAACTAGGACGACACCTATTTTGGCGAAGTTATTTATGAAGAATGTAGTTAGACTGCACGAGATTCCTAGTAGTATCATCAGTGATAGAGATTCTTTGTTTGCTAGTGAGTTCTGGAAGAGTCTACAGGAAGCATTAGGAACCAAGCTCAATATGAATACCCCTTACCATCCACAAACTGATGGGCAAACGGAAAGAGTTAACAAAGTCTTGGAGGATTTGTTAAGGGCTTGTTACTGGATTTCAAGGGATCATAAGAGGACCATCTTCATTTAGTTGAGTTCACATATAACAATAGTTATCAGACGAGTATTGGGATGGCACCGTTTGAAGCTTTGTACGAAAGACCATGCAAATCTCTCGTATGTTGGTTGGAGATCGGGGATAGCTTGGTTCTTGGTCCGGATATGGTGAAAGAAACCACAGAGAAGATTGAGCTGATCCGAGTTAGGATGAAGGAAGCTCAGTCTAGATAGAAGAGTTAAGTTGATAGAAGAAGGAAGGACTTGGAATTTTCTGTTGGAGACTATGTTTTTATTAAGGTTCCACCGATGAAGGGTGTGATTAGATTTGGAAAGTTAGGAAAGTTAGCACCTAGATTCGTTGGACCTTTTCGTATTGTTGAAAGGATCGGGAAACTCGCTTATAAAGTGGAGTTACCGAGTAGTTTGGCAGGAGTTCATGATGTTTTCCATGTTTCTCATCTTAGAAAGCGTGTTAGAGACCCGAAGACTACTATAGCACCTACAGTGTTAGAAGATTTAGTAATAGAGCCGAACTTGACCATAGTTAGAAAGCCGATTCGAATTGTGGAAAGAGATGAGAAAAAGTTGAGGAACAAGACAGTCAAATTAGTAAATGTCCATTGGAATGACGATGCAAGAGACTGTACTTGGGAGACCGAGAGCAGGATTAGAGAGGCTTACCCTGATTTGTTTGATGATATCTTTTACCTTTGATTGTTTTGTGTGTGCCTTATAGTAATTTCGAGGACGAAATTCTTTAAGGTGGGGAATCTCTAACACCCCATATTTTTATAACATTATCTAGGATATTTAATTAGTTAAATAAAATAAAATAATGTAAAGACTAATAGGTTGAGATTTGATTAAATTAAGACTAGCCGTGCCATGTTAATGTGTAAATTAAAATGAGAAAACATAAACTAAGGTGTTAGGAAATGAGTAAGGGCGTTATGGGAAATAGGAAAGGCTTATACCCTAAACACATAGGAAATGAAACTTATGTTTATTTTCATTTTAGCAAACTAAAAACATCTAAGGCCGGCCACCATTTTTATTCTCAAGAAGGATAAAGCTAGGATTCAAGAGGAAGAAGTTAATCAACATATTCAACATCAAATCTCACATCTTTTAATCTCAAAGCTAAGGTGAATAATTACTACATCCCATTTTCTTATGGTTTTTTGTTTTAAGATTAGATCTGAAATGTTTTTGCAAGTATATGCCATGTTGTGATGATTAAAGTTATATATTTGTTTGTTGGTGAATTATGCATATTCATATTAGTATTTATGAAATGTTTGATATGAAAACCCTATTAAATTACATCCAAATGCCTTGAAAATTTAAATACAGGTCAAAAATGATATTTAAGGGATATGTTCCAATTTTCATAATTTTCTGAATTTATGTGGATTTTATATTAATTTTCTAGTGAAGAAAATGATTTATTGGGTTATAGATTATTTACGGCTAAAATAATAATTATTTGGGTTTGAAATTTTTATACGTTGGAAAACATATTAAAATAGATTTTCTAGGATTTTTCCAGATTTTTTCTAAGTGATTTGATGAATATATAAAATTATTTAAGGTATGGGACTTAAACGTTTTATATATTTAATTAAGGAGAAGGTGCACTTTATAATATAAAATTATTATTTAATTCTGAAATTAGCGTCAGCACTTTTCTGAAAAGTATTTATTAGCCAATGAGAATTTGATAAACAAAGGCATGTTAGTTGAAAGGTTATCTTTTTAAAGTTAAAATAAAGGTTTTATTTAATTAAGGAGAATGGGCTTTCGACTTGGTTGCTTTCGACCAGTCCAATTATTTAAAATAAAGGTTTTATTTAATTAAGGAGAAGGGGCTTTCGACTTGGTTGCTTTCAACAAGTCCAATTATTTAAAATAAAGGTTTTAAACCTTTCGACAAAGTCGAAAGGTTACTGCCGCTTTATCATTGTTTTGTTTTGAACCTTTCGACAAAGTCGAAAGGTTTACCTATTTTTAAAAACCAGCCGCTTCTCCATGCTTTCAAAAGAAAGCTTTCGACTTAGATGTTTTACCCTTGTTTTTAATTAAAGAATAATCCAAGCTTTCGAAGGAGTTGTTCTAAAGGCAAAGGCCTATTGTTTTAAATGATATGTTCTAAAGCTTTCAAAGCAGAGCTTTCGGCAAAGTCGAAAGGTTGCTTCTATTATTTCGATCGGTTTTAGTTCAATGATTTCAAAAGGTTTGAGTTCAATGATTTCGAAAGGTTTTTGTTCAATGGTTTCGAAAGGTTTGAGTTCAATGATTTCGAAAGGTTTTAGTTCAATGATTTCGAAAGGAATGATTTCAGTAGTTTCGAAAGGTTTGATGTTTGGTTTCGAAAGGTAAGGTTTTGGCCTTTTGGCTTAGAAAATAAAAGTGTTTCATATGGTTTTGAAAGAGATGTTTTCAAAAGTTTAGAATGAGGTGCTTTCAAATGTTTAAATGTTTTCATCAACTAAGGTTTGAGTAAAGAAGGTATAAATAACATGGTAATGTGATTTTGAGTAAAGCATAAAGATTATTTTCCTAGTTTGAGTTTGATTTAAAGGTTTTAAATCATTTTAAAAATGTTTTCAAGGAAAATTATGGGAGGGGATCCTTAAGTGAAAATGACTCAGTTATTAGAATACCAGATGGGACTAGTATGGGGTCGCGCCTTATACATTATCTATTATCCCCAGCTAATTGTTGTCCAACATTCCAGTGTGTCGGGCTTGGTCATAGGTAGACTAAAATTATGATTACACACCGAAGGGAATAAATGTTTGTATATAGATAGGTTATTGTTGAGCCCAAAAAACCATTAGGATCAGGAAGACCTGGGAGATGATTAATTTAGGGACAGACCGTCCAGACTGAAGTATTTAACATAGAGTTAAGGATAGATAGTCCAGAAAAAGAATAGCTAATAGCTGTTAGATTAATTCTGATTATATTGTCTGGTAGGCCTGAGTCAGCCAAAGGTTAAAAGTTATCCAAACAAAACTTATGTGTTTCAACAGATAGTTCATTATTACCTGATATTTATGTATGTTTACATAATGAATTGCTTTACAGTATTTAACCAGTTTTGGTTGCAGGAAAAGGTTTTGCAAAGATATGTTTTAAAACGATGTTAGTGAGGGGAAACCTGTTCCGCTAAGCGACGTGGTCTCACTTAACATATTAAACCGGGATGTATAGTATTATTCACACCAGGCTTTTTGTCTGCCTCGAAGTTTATGTTTTCCCCTTAAACTCTCGGGTGCTCGAAATTAATTTGAGTAAGCTGAGGGGTTAAGGTCTTTTTCAGGTTTAGTAGGATGACGAATAAGGCTACCGGAGTCATGCAGGAGGCGAACGTATAGCTATTTAGCAGTTTTATGTTTTGTTGTATTTCCACTCTGTTTGTATTAAGTCTATTATGACTATGACTCTGATCATGCAAGGGGGTATATTCATATATCGCTCTTGGTGTATTTTGTATTAAGTATATTTTATCTGTGCTTGGGAACGTATTGGGATTTTGTATTAAGAATATGGAACATCTGTTTTAAATGCAATGAAGTAAAAGTTGTTTGGAAATCTATGTTTTGTTACATATTCAAGTGCTTCTGATATTTTAGATACCATTAACATAGCCGTATTTAGTCGTCGGAAGCTAATACTATAAATGACTGTAGTATCTGTAGCGCTTAGTTTTGGGCCTCTAGATAGGGGTGTTACATGAGGTTACCTCTTAAGTGTCTCCCCTCCCACATTGTCATCTCGTCCCTCATGTCTTTTATTTTCCATAGCTCTCTAAGTCGCCTGATCCTACTATTTGCCCCCACTTGTCATGACTCGGTAGGTATCCAATAAAAGCATCTAATCATCCCTACATAAAGAGACGATGACACTAAACCATTCCCTTGACAAGAACTACATAAAACAACACTGTTCATCTGACAAAAGCATTATCGTGCAACAATAACCCTCTGTACTTCGCAGTACACCTGAAAAAAGCGCTATTGGTCATTAACCACTCATGCACCATGACGCCCTTCTGACACCAACACGCCATCACACATCCCACTAGTAGGCCTTCATTTGCACCATTCTTTCCATCCGCCATCCAAGTTGGCCAACATATGGGCCATGTATTAACATCTACGGTCATGAGGGAACTAAACATTCAAGGCTTTAATCCAAGCCGTTCAAAACGTGATCTCTATATCTATAAATGGAGATCCACATGCACTTGTACAAGGGTCAAATTTTTAGCCTTACAAGCAATATACCTATCGCTAAGCTCTTGTAATCGAAATATCTAGCAGTAAAATAATCAACCATTATGGTTGTAAATTTTTCTAAGATTGAAACATTTTGTATTTCGTGTTATTTACTTTACTAGTAGTAGTTGTAAATCCCTTTTTTAATCTCTTATTGTACATTTCTAAGCACAGTTTTAGTGAATTACCTTTCTAAAATCTTCCTTTAATCTTAATTTTAAACTTTCCTATAAATCTAGTTAACATTTTGGCGCTAGAAGGAACACCTCTCTTAAAAAGCCCTAAAATTTCATCACTTTTCTTCCCCTTGGAATATCTATTCCACCTATAGAGTTTACCATGCAAACTAGTAGTGAAAATGAAGTCAATAACTCAAACGGTTACAATACCAATGACGATACCAGAGCTAGCACCCTTAGTCCCATCCCGAGCATGAGCAATGATGTGTGGCTCAACTTAGCGAATAGGCTCACATGCATGTCGTGCATGCTCAAGACCTTTCCCACGACAATCTCATGCCCGAACGTGTTCCATACCAAGGAACTCATGATGCTCATCGCTCCTCCTCCCATGAAAGATTTTCTACTTCGAATGACTTCAAGCAGTGGATTTGGGGCACAATCTGTGCTTTGGCGCTTGTGGATACAATATGATGTTGTCCACAGAGGTAGATGTCCCCTCTTGAAGATGCCTCACTTATGATGACGAACAAAATGAAGAGTTGTTATAACTAATTCTTGATGCCCTAGTCAAGTAAAGAGCAGATGCAAAGCTTTGACCAAATGATTAAAAAGGAAAAGTTGTGAAACACTACAACGCACGGGTCAAATAGCAAAAACTCATGGCGAGCGACGTCATCTTGCATTAGGTCTTTGGAAACACCAAAAATCCAATTGATGAGGGTACTAGGACCCAATTGGGAAGGGCTACAAGTAATCAAAATTGCCCTAGCCAACAGAGCGTATCACCTCACTAATCAAGACGACATTAATGTCACCCGAATGTGGAATTCAGAGCACCTCTAGGCTTATTGTGTTTAATTACCTTGGAAGCCAAAATTATTAGGTGCAGAGAAACATGTACACCATAGTTTAAGGTGATTAATTTTTGTAGTCTCTTTTGTACGAAATAAACATGGTACTTTAATTTTACAACTATCAATTGATTATAGGATAAAAGTACGAACGACCAACCAGAGAGGATATAAGCGCACAATGCCTATACCTAAATTGGTGGTGAGCCACAATGACAAAACTGACCCAAGAGGATGTGTGAGCTGGGCAATGCTTCTATCTGTGCTGGGAAAACTAATGCACATATGGTGAGATCACTCATGTTGAGATTCCGATTCATGCATCTGTAGTGTACCGTATGGATTCACGAGCCCAACAATGCTCTCATTTATGTCAGGGACATTAGCGTATAAATGGTGAGTCCACCCACTTTGTGGCCTCAATGCATGCATTCATGGTGTACCTCTCCATGAGGATGCTTGAGCCAAAACACTCTCATCCATACTGGAGGCAACAACAAATCGATGGCGCAACCACCCACGTAGTGGGCTCGATGCCATCGTCCGTGATGTTTCCAATTCCCCTATGAGCGGAATGGGGCATTATTGCAAAGATGAGCTCGATTATCAACGTAGTAATCCCGATGCTTGCATCTATAGTGTGCCCACTCCATCAAGTTGGTGTGGTCCACCTCGATGGGGATCGGCCTTTCGGAAGCAGCACGCTCCTTAAACTGCAATAGCCTTCACCAAGATGGGGATCAACATCAAACAACGAGTGCATAACATAGGTAAACCAAATTACTCTCGGGTGTAGGGAAAAGTTTCTTAGACAACAATTGGTCCGACCACTTAGGGGCATACACAAGAGTAGGCAACACTGCTCATTAATAATCTCTGGCAAAAGACACGAGAAAACTATGAAGATAAGTTCAGAATTACTACCTATTTCGTTACAAACTTTTTCGAAACAAAATCCATACAAGTATGTCTGTTTCCCTTAAGATTTCTCTCTCAAAAAAATCATTTTTCAAAAAACATAGGAGCCTTAAACACATGCATACACGCACACACATACACACATACATACATACACATAAACACATACATACATATCTATGTATATGTATGTATGTATGTATGTATGTATGAAAGAACAAGTAAAATATCAACGCATAGCAGTTGACACACAAAAAATAATTCATTAAAGATCCAAGATGCTTTAAAAAAGAGTTGCACTGGTACAAAAAAGACTACTAAACAAAAGTCTAAATTATAAGAAATGGTGGCTACCAATGCTCGATGACATGAAAGTAATCATTGTATATCATCTCTATTGAAACCTCTGGTGTTGGAAACATGGAGCTGTAGGTAGTCATCAACGAAGCTATCTGATCAGGCTCCAAGATGTGGGGAGGGGTGCAACCGGCATTGATCGTTCCATTATTACCTCTTCCTAAACCCCACCAAACTATTGGGTACTACGGAAGTCAATGAACAATGACAAGTGTAAGTTTGCATAGATAATCCACTTCAGCATTGTCATTAGCCAACCATTCCGAACGTCCTCCGTTTTCTCTACCCTTGCCCTAAGAATTTCGGCAGTTATGCAGTGTTGGAGTTGGTGGAGGGAGTTTCGGAGATCACCGACTTCATTCAATCGTTCTTGCAACCTTCAGCTGCTACACTTCCTGCTCCATCCTGATAGAGTTAAGGACGGGCCCTAGGGGCAATTATGTAATTTTTATATCCTAACTCTATAAAAAATCTTGTTTATAACAAGTATGCTTTAGGTTTTGTTTTTAATTATATGTGTTGTTACATAGTTATACTAGTGCTGAAATAATTTCATTAAACATATATTGAATAGAAAATTCTTAGGAGAATGTGTTTTATCGGTTACAGTTATGAATGTGTTCATAAACATGAGTATTGAATCGATGTAGACAAAAACACTAACTTCTTAAATGTTCCAAGTC
Source organism: Allium fistulosum (assembly GCA_030737815.1). Lineage (NCBI taxonomy): Eukaryota > Viridiplantae > Streptophyta > Magnoliopsida > Asparagales > Amaryllidaceae > Allium > Allium fistulosum. Next base: position 633,150,684 of record CM060907.1, on the reverse strand, counting down.
AATATTTATCGAGAAAATGATACCAAAACATCTATCGAGACTGGTGTACGTAACACTCTTTATAAGATGTACGACAATTTACTCATGACCGTTGGGGAAACCAAGGGGTTACATACTTGTGATTTATTATAAAGATCATAGAACTAAGTCAAAATAAAAGAACTCATGGTAATGACTGTTTGTGCCAAAATTGGTCACAAACACCCGATAGTCGTTGAAAGCACCAGTTCGCAATCACAATTCACAGATAACAAATATGTAGAGAAATAAAAATGAAGAACACACAGAAAATTGAGAAGAACAGCAGTAAACAACACAGATTTTATAGTGGTTCGGCGATCTTGCCTACGTCCACTCTGAAGCTTATGATTTTATTGATTCACTTGATAACTTCAATCTGTTACAGCGGATTACAATTGATGATTGCTCTGAATTTCGAATACAACAGTGATCATAAGACGTAGAATTGAATCCGGCAGAGTTTGGGAGCTTCAGAATCCAGATCCCCTTTTCTGAATGACTTGGGGCTCTATTTATAGGTGTAGGAGGCTGATATTTCGCCTAAAATTAGGGAGACTACTTCTGGCACGTGTGGGGGCCCATGCGCCCGCGTCCGAGAAATCTGGGCCCGCTTTGGGATCGATTCGAACTCCATTCGAATCGATCAAAAAATCATCCGATCGAGCTGAAATTTGGTGTGGACATTCTTCAATATGTATGCAAGCTTTTGTGAAAATTTCATAGCATTTGGCTTATAGATCTCGAGTTATGATCGATTCGAGTTGGTGTTTCTCGGCAGGCTGGTTTGTTCGAATCGATAAGATCGAGTCGATCACTTCGAATCGATCATGGCACAAGGCTACGTGATGACGTGGAGCGAAAATTCAGCTTTGATCCGCTTTATTCGCCCATTTGATCGAGTCGTCCCAGAGACTTCGCTGCTTTGACTCGATGGATTCGAAGACACCAATAATCCCTGGATTCGAATGACGCTTTGCTCGTATCGATAGTGATATGTTTCAATCGATACGAAGTCAATCGTAGCTGGATGGATTCGAAGGAAGGCACCTATGCATGGATTCGAAGCAAAGCATCTTGTTGGGTACGAACCAAGGATGACAGAAGGATTAGAATATGGATTCGGAGCGGGGATTGGGCGATCGATACGAAGCTTGACCACCTGATGGATTCGAACAAGGAGGTAACGACCGATTCGGAGCAAACAGATCCTGATGGATTCGAACATAGGTTTTACCTATGGATTCGAATTAGGGGGGACCTCCTTCATTTTGCATCGACCATATCTTGAGTATACGAACTCGGATTGACTCGAAAATTAGAACGTTGGCTTCCCTGGCTTTGCTTGTTATGTCTTGTTAATCGTGGCTTGATCCGGACTCGGACAAAATTCATCGATATCCATGGTGAAACAGTGTATAACGAACTTTTACGACGAACTGTCTTTAGTTTTCCAGTCAACTTTTTGGTATCACGGCCTTGCCAAAAGGCGAGATAACATTTTCCCCCCAAAACATGCCTTGCGGTAGGAAGGTGTGTTTTGTAGTTCTATAAGTTGGATGTTCATACCCTGTCATCGACCTGTAAAGAACTTGATAGTCTTTCCTGACCATGAATGACGATCGTTCGCGACCGTATGTCATTTGAGGTGATATGTGACCGTTCAAGGTCGGATACCGTTCGCGGCAGATAAAGAAATGGGTCCGTTCGCAGTCGAATGCCGTTCGGGGCAAATAAAGAAATGGGACCGTTCGCGGTTGGACGCCGTTCGCGGTAAATAAAAAAATGGGACCGTTCGCGGTCGGATGTCGTTCTAGACGAGTTGTGACCGTTCGTGATCAGGTGTCGTTCTAGACGAATTATGATGGATTGTGACCGTTCGTGGTCGTATGGTGCACGAGATAAAATGTGATCGTTCGCGATCGAATGCCGCACGAGGCAGAATGTGATCGTTCGCGATCGAATGTCATGCTGGGTGAATTGTGATCGTTCGCGGTCGGGTGCCGTGTGAGGCAGATTGTGACCGTTCGAGGTCGGGTGTCGTTCGAGGCCAATGGTGACCGTTCGAGGTCGGGTGCCGTTCGAGGCCAATGGTGACCGTTCGAGGTCGGGTGCCGTTCGAGGCTAATGGTGACCGTTCGAGGTCTGGTGTCGTTTGAGGCTAATGGTGACCATTCGAGCTCGGATGCCGTTCGAGGCTAATGGTGACCGTTCGAGGTCGGGTGCCGTTCGAGGCTAATGGTGACCGTTCGAGGTCGGATGCCGTTCGAGGCTAATGTTGACCGTTCGAGGTCGGATGACGTTCGAGGCTAATGGTGACCGTTCGAGGTCGGATGACGTTCGAGGCTAATGGTGACCGTTCGAGGTCGGGTGCCAATCGAGGCTAATGGTGACCGTTCGAGGTCGGGTGCCGTTCGAGGCGAATGAGTGTGCCCAGGAGGGACTTAGTATTATCAATACCAGGTTCACATTTGGGTGAATTTTTGAATCGGCGATCGTGGCGGTTCGTCGCCATACAAGGTGTGCTTGTGGACCGTTCGCGATCCAAAGCATACGCAAGTAACTTCTTCTACATAATTGCAAATATCAAATTAACGTTCACAGAAATATCCAAACAAACAAAGTCTAAATGTCCAAATCAACATGAAACAAAAGCAAAGCAAGGATGTCAAAGTGTAAATTCTCACTACGAGACGGTCAATAATCATTCAGAGCATGCCTGTGGATCGTTCGCGATCTCATACATATGTAAATGGTTTGATGTTGTTAGTGAGAAGTTTACGACTTGTTCATCGTTATTTAAATCAATTGATAACCAAACGGTGCCCCGGCTCGGGGTCACCCCTAGCTGATGTAGACGGTGATCGCTCTGGTTCCACCGTTGGAACTCGCCTTCCCACATATTGAAGTAGCCTACCGTTCCGGATATGCCCTTCTACCTCATCCTTCAGGTGTCTACAGTCATTTTTGCTATGTCCATTCAGCTCGTGGAATAAGCAATATTTGTCTGACTTTCTCTCGTCGGTAGTTGGATCCCGTCGCATTGGTCTACGATAGGCAACTTGCTCTCGTGTGTCTTGGTAGATTAGCTCCAAATCCTCGTTCAGTTCTGAATAGGTGGTAAATCGCGGCTCCCTCCGTTGTCGCTTTGACCTGTCATCATTTTCTTCAGCCTTTCACTTCCCTTTACCAGTCTCTGCACCTTTTCCAGGTGAATTACCGCCTCTAACTGCGTAAACATCGATTTCTTCTTCTCTCTCCGTACGAGCATCCTCTAATCGCAGAATTTTTTTGGCTTCATGATAAAACTCTCCCAGGTCCGTAGGTGGATCCTTAGTTAGTGAATTCTTGAACTCCGTGCCATCAGCTATTCCGGACACATCTACCATCATAATCATGGATGGATCTGGCCGATCCACCGATGTTGTTGCTGCATTGAATCGTGTCAGAAAATTCCTCAAAGACTCCCCAGCTTTCTGCTTTAGTGTTGCCAAACTCATCACATTCTTGGGTCTTGCAATGTGGACCCTAAATTGTTCCATGAATCTTTCAGTCAAATCTGCCCATGTTCTTATGGAGCCATTCTCCAACTGCCTAAACCATAATGCTGCGATATCTTTTAAATACAATGGAAAGCACCGGGCCATGACTTCCTGTGATGCCCCCAGTACCTCCATATGCCTCATATACTTCATCAGATGGACCGCAGGGTCCGTCCTCCCATCGTACATCTCCACTGATGGTAGCTTGAAATCTGGCGGGTTCCTAGCCATCCTAATTGTAGGAGAAAAGGGACTCCTGTTCACGTCTTCAAGATCTCTATTTACTAATCCGCCTCTCATGGCTCGCCTGACCATCTCTGCCAATCTATCATTGTCTCCAAGTTGTAGTCCTCGTTCACTACCTTCGACCTGCCCCCCGAGTCCGTGTGAGCTTTCAGGTGTCTGCCCACCTGGCTGAGCGTTCATCCCTCTATCGCCGCCAGGTTGCTCGGATTTCCTTGTCTCTCTTACCCGGTTCGGATCAACATGTCCTAAGTGTGTGCCCCCCAGCTCCGGCGCTGCGCTAGATGGTCCTGCTCCGTTCTGGACTCTGGTTGCTCCTTGATTTTGCGCTCCAAGTTGCCCGATCTGTTGAAGCAAGTTCTGTATCATTTCTTCTTGTCTTCTCATCATTGCCTCCATCTCATCCCTGGTGATGAAGGCTGAAGCTTGGTTTGCTCCTGAGGAAGCCTCTTGACTTCCTTCGTGCTGACTTCTCTCAGCTCTTTGCCTTCTACTTGTTTGTCAGGTCATTGTCTTTCAAATCTTCAAGCTTTCAGATCTGAACTTCAAATCTTGTGTAGCGGGTGCTAGTCCTTCTCAGTGAAAGCACCAAAGTGTTTGTGCCAAAATTGGTCACAAACACCCGATAGTCGTTGAAAGCACCAGTTTGCAATCACAATTCACAGATAACAAATATGTAGAGAAATAAAAATGAAGAACACACAGAAAATTGAGTAGAACAGCAGTAAACAACACAGATTTTATAGTGGTTCGGCGATCTTGCCTACGTCCACTCTGAAGCTTATGATTTTATTGATTCACTTGATAACTTCAATCTGTTACAGCGGATTACAATTGATGATTGCTCTGAATTTCGAATACAACAGTGATCATAAGACGTAGAATTGAATCCGACAGAGTTTGGGAGCTTCAGAATCCAGATCCCCTTTTCTGAATGACTTGGGGCTCTATTTATAGGTGTGGGAGGCTGATATTTCGCCTAAAATTAGGGAGACTACTTCTGGCACGTGTGGGGGCCCATGCGCCCGCGTCCGGGAAATCTGGGCCCGCTTTGGGATCGATTCGAACTCCATTCGAATCGATCAAAAAATCATCCGATCGAGCTGAAATTTGGTGTGGACATTCTTCAACATGTATGCAAGCTTCTGTGAAAATTTCATAGCATTTGGACTTATAGATCTCGAGTTATGATCGATTCGAGTTGGTGTTTCTCGGTAGGCTGGTTTGTTCGAATCGATAAGATCGAGTCGATCACTTCGAATCGATCATGGCACAAGGCTTCGTGATGACGTGGAGCGAAAATTCAGCTTTGATCCGCTTTATTCGCCTATTTGATCGAGTCGTCCCAGAGACTTCGCTGCTTTGACTCGATGGATCCGAAGACACCAATAATCCTTGGATTTGAATGACGCTTTGCTCGTATCGATAGTGATATGTTTCAATCGATACGAAGTCAATCGTAGCTGGATGGATTCGAAGGAAGGCACCTATGCATGGATTCGAAGCAAAGCATCTTGTTGGGTACGAACCAAGGATGACAGAAGGATTCGAATATGGATTCGGAGTGGGGATTGGGCGATCGATACGAAGCTTGACCACCTGATGGATTCGAACAAGGAGGTAACAACCGATTCGGAGAAAACAGATCCTGATGGATTCGAACATAGGTTTCACCTATTGATTCGAATCAGGAGGAACCTCCTTCATTTTGCATCGACCATATCTTGAGTATACGAACTCAGATTGACACGAAAATTGGAATGTTGGCTTCCCTGGCTTTGCTTGTTATGTCTTGTTAATCGTGGCTTGATCCGGACTCGGACAAAATTCATCGATATCCATGGTGAAACAATGTATAATGAACTTTTACGACGAACTGTCTTTAGTTTTCCAGTCAACATTTTGGTATCACGGCCTTGCCAAAAGGCGGGATAACAATGACGTCCAATAGTATTCTGACTTGAGGGTAGGGTTGATCTTAAGTAGTTAGGCTATAGATTGATTATGATTAAATACTTGGCATGGCAACCTTGTTACTATCATAGTTGGGTATACACTGAACTGCTTGAAGTGAGACACTACCCAAGAGAGAATTCATATTCTTAGTTGTAGAAGTTCAGTATCATCGTAATTTGTATTCGACTTTAATGTCAAAATCTATGATCAATGTAAATCGTTTAATCGATAAATGTTATCAAATTGAACCAAGGACTTTAAAGTTGTCTATATAATTAAATACATATATCAATAGAGCTTTTGACCTTTAACAAAACTATAGATATCTAAGTGATATAGTGATGATGAAAAGAAAACATGTATAAAATGTCGTTACTATATGAGCTTATTAAAGATTAGAAATTGGATTTCACCTAAATGATCTATAAGCACTGGACTTATGCCTGATATCACACTTTAGCAAAGTCCGTAAAGACTTCAGTATTTAAATTGTTTAAATACTGACTAAGGACCGAGTTCACAATAGAGAACCAACATAAATGCATTGTTAGTTACTACAAATTCAACCAGTGTTAAAATTAATTTATAATTGTTATAAATTAATAATAAACTAACAAAAATGTTGTATTAATCTTGTATGACATTTTAATTATTTATTTAAATCTTAATATCGATCAGAACGGTGTATAAAAGTCGTACATCGATTCGATTAAAAATAGGGCTTGAATAAACTAATTATATAATTTATTCAAGAGGAGTCAAAGGCAAATTTTGACCAAGTCTAGATCATTTAAGGCTAGCCATTCATAGGAAGGGGACTTGGGAGACCTAATCTACTAGAGTTTTAGAGAAAGGAGGGGATATGTTGATATCCCTTTGGGTAAAAAAACGGCCTCTAATTTTTTTCTCTTTATATTTCCCCGTACAACTCTATCATATGTTAATCATTGGTGAAGCCAATGTAATAGGTTTGAAACATGTAACCAAGGAGGAGAATGAAGGTTCAAGGAGGAAACAACCAACAAACAATGTGTTTGATTGTCGGTTGGATTTCAAAGTTAAAAGGTTTTAATTTTGTTTAAACATTTAATGTATAACTATATGCATGTATACTTGTTTATATACATATAATCATCTACTTTATTGGCCAAATTATAAAAAAATTATTTCAAAATTAAAATATATTATTTATTCAATAAAAAAACTATTTCATATTAAAATATGTCAAATTTATATTAAATTTGCATTCGGCAAAAGAATATTATTTTGATCTGATTATATAAATTTTAAATCATATATATATATATATATATATATCACAATAACTATTTTATTTACTTAAAATGCTAAAATCATTTTTTGTGTTAAATTCCAAGTTAAGGTTTTTTGACAAAAATTTGGTTTTTATATATACACATACACACATACTTACATACATACATACATATGTATGTATACATACATATATATATATATATATATGTCTCCGTGTGTGTGCGTGCATGCATGTGTATATATTAAGAATTTCTATGTAGAAATTCATTTAAAATAATAATTCGCTTTTGTTTATTGGTTTCAGTTTAAAGAAACAATTTTTTATATTTTAAATTTTATTCAAAAGTCAAACTCAATTTAAATTTTGAAAATTTATTTTTCTACAAAAACATAAATCCAATCAGATTTATTTACAAAAAAAGGAAAAATATATCTTATTACAGTAGCATATTAATAAAAATTTATTTCATTTTATATATTTTTATAGAAATTTAATTTTAAAAAGGTCAAAGTATTTATATTTTGAATTTTAAAATATTTATTATAAAATCGAGTAGCAATATATTTAAATATAAATATTTGTATTTATATATAAATTAAAATTAGATTTATAGCAATAAATTATTTTAAATAATATTTTATTATATATACATATTTATTTATAAATATTGATGGTTGAAAAAAAGCTGCTTAGATTGTATTAGTATTAGATATTAGCGATGTATATGTTCATCCCCTTTGATATTAATCTGACATAAGTTGATCACTTAACATTTATTAATTGTATGTCAAAATGATTTATTTTCCAGTATAGCCCTAAATTGGTTTATACTTTTAATATTGTTATGATGTTTGTACTTCGAATACAAACATCTTAAAATATTAAAATATAAAATTAAAATAAAATAAAATTAAGAATTTAAATTCAAATTAAATTAATAATAAAATATTGTTATAAAACATTAACAAACAAATGAACGTTTTAAATAAATTAAAATATTACACTTACTCTTCTATTAATAAATGCTAAATTTGACTCAATATAAATAAATTTTATTCACATAAACCCAAAATAAGATTTTATGAAATTTAATAAAATAATTTTTCTTGAAATTCACCCTTTAATCTCTGCTACCAATGCACCTAATCTAGTAATGGTATCAAAGCTCGTATAGTGTTTATGTGAGTAATTATACAACATGTTGAGCATTACTTTTGGAAAAAGTTAAACTAGATGGGTGTTTAAGAAAAATATGCTTAAACTAAGGAGAAGGTTACTCTAATCATGAAATGTTTTATGAACGTAAAACCTCCTGATTTTATGGCATTTACCTTGCTTATCGAAATGGTCTATTTCTAGGATATGCCCGTGTGGAAGACTCAAAAGTTTTTTGAGTCTTAGGTTGATTCAAGTAGGCGTATTTGAATATTATAAAATTAATTAATTTATTTTTTAAATTAAAACATATAATTACATAAATATATAAAGAGTTATGTCAAGGACCACTAGTTCAACTAATTAGTGGTGTGATGCTCTAGACAAATGTTCTAGAGGTCATGGATTCAAACCCCTAAGACATAAGAATGAGTGCTCTATTTGAATAAAGTAACACTCTTACTATCAATATTTTTTAAAGAGTTATAAAATGCAAATTTCAAAATTGCTTTAAATTTAAATAATATAAATGTTATATTTATGATTAAATAAAGTATTTAATTAATAAAAGAATACATATGTATGTATATATATAACTTAATAAAATGTAAATGTTATAATAATTAAATGTATATATATATATATATATTATTATTTGTATAAATAAAATGAGAGGATAAATAAATAAAACCCATGAGACTAAGGGAGTATACAGTTGATGTATATAAAAAGATATATGATGTCTGAGTTATACCCATCTCCCTTAAACAGTGACAGTGTTATAAAAAAATATTTTTAAAATTGTGATTTAAAATAATAATATTTCCATCGTTTATAGTATAAATACAGGATCTTACATTCCTATGGTGTTGAGCAAACTCAAGCCATAGAATATAGTGATGTTTATATTATCCCTACATACGTAAGGATGTTATGTAACTTTTTTGAGCAAACTCTAGGGTTACACAACTCCCCTTAGGATATCGTGAAATGATGGGTTTAGGATATCTAATGTACTTCATGATTTGTTGAGAAAACTCAAGGTCAAGGTCATGAAGTTGATTAGGAGCATTGTTAAAAGAATGTCATGAATTATATATGAGATATAGTTAGTAAAGTGTTACTTACTGTTTATGAGGATTACAATTTATCGAGGAAGCTTAAGGTTATAGTAACAAGATAAACGGATCTAACACCCAGTGAAGGAATCTATGAAATTTCCATGTCTCTTTTAAGGTTTTGAGAGATGCAAAATGTGATGCCCCACTATTCTTTACATCTAAAATTAGTGACAAATGCTATCAAAATACGCTTGCATACTAATATCAAATATCAAAAATAGTGGGTCGTTGGTTATTTTGTTATATAAATTAAAAATCTAAAACTATAAACGAAAAAAGGAAAACTCATAACAGAGCTAAACATCAATATACATATGCAATTTAAATAAATGAATACAATACAAGACCCAATGCATCAAATAAACTTTTACATCTTCATATATATTAAATTATCATCAAATTCATAAATAGTACGGTTATAACACACAGGAAATGTACGAAGTAAACAACTTGTAGATGTTTTTTACATCGAAACCTCATTTTCCCTCCTTTGTTTCCACCTTCAGACCTTACAAATGCATGGGCATATATAGTAAAATGAATAAAAAGTGTTCAACTATGTATGGGCTACGCTTAACCCTATATATCCCGACAACAAGGGAATCGTGAGCTCACATAGTTCTATTTTCCTGCTCTTCTCCTACGTCAAATACTTGTTAGCATAAAACATTGCACAACAATAGCAACCTAGCTTCAATATAAGGAGAAAACATCATATTCCACCATGGCACCACAATCAACCATCATAATAAATATGGGTAAACATAATAATAGAAACACATAGGCACGAAAACATCACAAAAATTTGATAATACTCAATGTTAACCCTAAACATCAAATGAATCAACAATATCAACACCTTCAAATGGGTACTAATCACCCAACACTAGTAACACAACATCAATAGCACAAATGCAAGTATAAATCTACTAAATGTGTACTAACCACTACATATTAGTAAAACAATAGCAATCTCACATCAAGCTTGTACTAACTACTATATATTATTAACGTAAACAACAAACTTGTCAAATGTGCACCAATTACTCTATACTAGTAGCACAAAAATCAATGTCACCAACACAACAAACCATTATTAATTAGCTACACAACTGTCCGCATAGTAATAATGGTAAAAGATCGCATAACTCGACGTAATGCGATTCCATCTCTATACAATAAACATACATGACAATTTCAAACAACGATTAATCATATATGTTACAAAAACGTAACAAAATAATCTTATTATCGTTTATTATCTAAACCATTTATTTGTTTTATTTCAAAACGATAATAATTATAATATACATAAAAATCCTTTATTGTATATTTACTGCTTCAAATATCTCAAAACATCGTATTTAAAAAAATAGTAATTTAACATCAAATTACCTTCAAAAACAATAATGTTATTATTTTACATCGAAATAATAATATTTGATTAAATCCCTTTATTATATTTCACAAGCCGTTTATTACTATTTAACTTAAAAATAATATCATTCCACTTTAAATCTCAAAGTTACCTTTATTTCAATTTATCTCATAATAGTAAACTTCTCCCAAATACTTTTGAAAAAACATCTTTATTATCATTATTATTATCTCCAAAGTATCTCTTATTTCTATTACTCAAATAGTAACAACAACGATAATAATGTTATTTCATAAAATCCACAAAAATAATCATACTGTTATTTACTCAAAACAATACAGTCTTCACCAAAATCATATTATTTTTCGTTAAATCCCACTTTGCTTTATAAATAATAAGAAATTAATCAAATTCAATTTAAAATATATTTATTGTCATTATTTATGAATTTCCTCTTATCAAAATTTTCACATCGATTTTAGTATAAATTGTTAAATCACTAATATTTACAATTATCATTCAAAATATACAAATAATCTTATCTTTCAAAGTTACACAGTTTTACTAATTTTCTATTAATTAATTATTTCCTTTTCAAATGAAAATTTTATTACTATAAAACATCCACCAACCAATAATATGACAATTAAAATAATCAAAATTGGAACACACACAACAACAACCAGACAATCAACAAAAGAACATGACATATACCAACAGATGTATATTTTTATGAATATTTATGTAATAATTATAAAATATAAATGATTACTTAGTCTTATCAAGATGCTTTTACAAATAGCTCCAAAAGCTTGCAAACCACATACTAAAGTGTCTAAAATTTTGCCGTGGTTCCAATGAATAAACCACATGTGAAATGGAGGTTGTATACAAAAGTTACTCGATTTAGAAAGTCGAGGATTTAACTTGAAATATGAATTTTTGAGGGAATAAAATGGAAAAGAATAATTATCGCAATAGTAATCCAATGTCCCCGATGTTACAGGGTCACCAGCTTCAATCAGAATTTTTTCTACCATAGCGCCCCTTGAGGTGACCATGACCCTACCATTCAACTCCTATTTCCCTACACATCAAACCAACTTGTCATGATTCCTCTATAGCCGCCGCTGCCCTACCTGAATGCCACCGCATTAGCTTATAACCCTAATTTAACTTTTTTCGTTAATTATGCAACTCCATCTTGATCATACCCCACCGATGCACTTGATTCACCACCGTCGCCCCAACAGTACCAATAATGTCGCCTATCGTAGCCATTTGTTAAATTCCACAACTAATGGTTTAGAATTGTTTGCCAGTCTATGGCCAAATGGTGCATCGATCTGGAAAACGTATCTTGTGTTCAATCAAGTATATGATATGTAGGATTTCGACCGTAATTCGTTTGATGTTAATTTTTGTGGTTAAGAGATCTAATCTACATTAAGGTGAAGAGATTAGACATAAGGATGAAGAGGAGATTAAGGAATAAAGAAATGCATAGTGGAGGTTGTTTAGGGTTTCCATAAGGCACTATATATTTATAGGAAAAAGGGACGTATTGGGCCAAAGTGGATGTAAAGGCCCAAACACCCATTATCGAACACTAACAAAAGTGCATCTAGCTATATATCGAAGTATAGGTTATTAATGTTTCTAAACGCAATTGGAATTTCACAACCCCGAAAAACACATCCCTGCTTAAAGTTACCTTTATCGTCCATTAGATTTAAATAATTATTTATAATTAATTAATAGTAATGTGTCAAATATTTGGGTCGTTGCATAAAATTTGGTGGGAGTCTTATTAGGTGAATATAATAAACAAATCTAATACGTATAAGAACATATGTAATGTTATCTAATTTACTCTAATGAATTTGTGTCGATCAAATGACAACCATGAAGTTATTTTTCTAAAAAGAATACATTAGTAGGTGCAAACTATAAAAACTAGCTATGAAATATTAAGATAGCGCTCACCTATGAAAAGCACTGGTATGTTTTCACCAATGAGCCATTAGCAAAACCCTATAAAGATCCTACACCTGAAAAATGTAAGGCTTACATATTTTGGCCAATGGACTGTGAACTTGTACACTGCTATCTTTTATCGACTATGATCATTGTGCTTCAAAGACATCATGAGAACCTGAATATTCAAGAAATATTCAAGCACGTATAAAAGTTGTATGATGAGTAGTCTCGTACATCAAGGTACGAGATCTCATGGAAACCATTCCATGCAAAGATGAGCAAGGGAACCTCAGTTCAAGATCATGTACTTAATATGATTGGGTACATTGAAGGTTGGTTGTGAAAAATATTTGACGCCGAGATTTAGACTGATTTGATTCTCAAATCGCTAACTCCATAGCTCGATCTGTTCATATTGAACATCGGTATGAACTCGTTGAACTTTACTGTCGTGGATCTCCTAGATATGTTAGGGATAGTCAAAAGTACATTCAAAAAGAAATTGAATGCAGTGCTTTTTGTTAAGGGTACCTCTTTCTCAAATAGTTAGAAGAAGAAAAAACACAAGTCTAAGGGAAGAAAGGATAAAGCAAAGGCATAAGAGAGAAGTGAATGTCACTTTTGCTCAAAGAAGGGACACTGGAAGGGGAATTGTCCATGCTAATTAAAGATGCTCAAGGGGAAGGAATCTTATTCCACTCTTGAAAGTATTTTTGATATTTAAAATTTTATCTATATGTGCTTCTATTTAGGTTTTAAATACTGTATATGGAACTCATATCTGTAATACATCATAGGGACTTAAGAGCAAGCGGCTCATGGCAAGAGGGAGCATGGAATTCAAAGTTGCAAATGGAGATGCTGCGGATGCCATCTCAATGGAAAATATCGCACGTTAGAAACATAGCTATCACGTGAATAAAAATAATTTATCACAAGCCTAAAACGTAAATTCTATAATTTACTTTAAAACTAATTTATTTCCTCTTAAAGCAATTACTTTTCACCAAATCTTTCGATATGTCAAATTTCCATTCGTAAATTAACATATTTTTACAGAATTATTTTCTGAAAATTTCAGGAAAGTTATTTTCCTTTCATAAAACATTAATGAAAACCTTTATTAATTAAATGCTATTTTTACAAATTTTCCCTTTCATCGAATAATTCACATTAATTCGAAATTACATGAGAAAAATCCTGAAAAATATCCAAAAGTCCAATTTTCTCTCTTCTTTCCTGTATAATAATTCAGGACAAAATAATTATTTTTCATAATTCAAATAATTGAAACCCGAGATTAAATATCTTCTAAACTTAGAAAATTCATAGATTATTCATAATAATTGGAAAAATTATGAAACTAAAACACCATATCCTAGTTAATGTTGTAGATAACTTACCAAAATTTCAAAGCATTTGAGATTACTAACATTCATATAATCCTTTAAATGAATATCACAACCCAAAACCATGCTTAGCATCATAATCAAGGGTTTAATCAAATCCAAAATCAAACACAATAAAACTTAGGGATGATAACATAATTCACCTTGATTTGTTAAATGCGGAGAGATTTTGCAATAAGCTTCCTTTTTCAAGCTTATCTTCTTCTTCTTTTTAAGTGGAGTAACTAAATGAAGATTTTCGAATTACTTCTTTTTTTCCTTTATTATGAGGATGGGAGAAAATATACGGGTGAGGTAGAGAAGAGTTAGGAGATAAAGAATGAGACTTAAACTTCCTTCCTTATTCTCCCCTTATTAATTCAATAAATTCTTAAGTTTTTCCCCATATAAAACAATTACCCCTTTTTAAATTTAAATTCGAATTTGATTAATATGGAAAACCTCCACACTTTTACATTTTACCAACATTATTACTTAATTATAAATTAATTAAATTTCTAGAATAATGTATTAAAAATAAGGGTGTTACATACTCCCAGGCTTATAAAATTTTCATCCTTGAAACTCTAATAAGGCACAAACTGACATAACAAGTCATAAATATGTGTGAAATAGGCACATACAAATTTAAACGTCACTAGCGTAACTTCTAGTCAGAATATATACAACCATATAGAACATACATCAAAATAACTCAGGATAAGCCTGTCTAATCCTATCCTCGGTTTCTCAAGTACAGTCTCCTTCATCTTTTCTCTATTGTACTTTCACCAACTTCACTGTCTTATTTCCAAGTTACTCTATATCTTGATCCATGATACAAATTGATTGCCAAATAATAGTCATATCATGTCCCACTACTAAATCCACTAAAACCATTGGTTGAGTAGTAGTCTTTGGATCACATACATACTTTCTCCAAAGAGAAACTTGAAAAACATTATGGATTCCTGCCAAAGTAATATGATTTTCTCAATCCTCCCAATAATAGGAAGTGCTCCAACATATCTTGGTGCCAACTTTCCCAATTTTTCGAATCGTATAACACCCTTCTTAGGTGATACCTTAAGAAAAACATGATCTACAACCGAGAATTCCAATATTTACACCTTTAGTCGGCATAACATCTCTGCCTTAATTGAGGTTCCTTTGTCCTTTCTTGATTACTCAATCCTTTTTGCTGGCCCTTTTACCAAATTCAGACCAAGCATTGGTCTATAATCTATCTCAACCAACATGTTGGTTATTTGCATGGTCTTCCTTAAAGAGCTTAAAAAGGTGTCATGCCATGATCCTCCAAATGGTCTTCCCACGATCTTCCAAAGTAAAGTACAAAAGCTCTTGATAAATCTTAAAGTGCCTTGTTAACCATTTCCTTTTACCCATCATTCTACAAATGGTAAGCAGTACTATCCTAAGCTTAGTGCCCAATACATCCTGCAAGCTCTTCCTAAACTCCCTAGTAAATAAAGGACCAATCATTTACAATATTACTCGATATTTCATACAATCTCACCAATTTTTCATAGAAACTTCGCCAAACTTGATGCCTTTCTTGTTGACTTAACAGAGATAAAGCGTGCACCCTTAGTCAACCATCAACTATAACAAAAATAATTTCATTTCTTCTATTCAACCTTAGCAGCCTATCTATAAAATCCATTGATATAGAATTCATTTTCCATAGAGGTACCTCTAAAGGTTGAAGTAATCCACTTGGCTTCTGATGTTTGACTTTTACTTGCTGCCAACTCAAACATTGCTTAACCCATAAGCCTACGTCTTTCTTTACTCCTTCCTCAAAGAAACTCCTCTTCATTTCCTGGTCCTTGTAACGACCAATATTTTACGAATGGAAAGATCATAAAATACTAATATTATTTTTATATAGGGTCGTATGATTGTATAACTTTTGAAAATGACTATTGGAGACATTTTCCATCTTTGGAATTTTTATCGAATGATTTTGACCCTAAAGATCATGTATGAACTATAACTTTTGATATGAGCCGAATTGGGGTCTGAAACCACTTCCATTAGATTGGGATAATGGATTCTCCTTTATGGGGTGGTCATTGTAGGAAAATGGACTTACCATTTGGAAGATATAGTTGTTTGAAGTTTCTTTGATTTTAAACAGCTTAGTAGGTAATTAAGGAGATTATTGGCTAAACCCATGGCCCCCTTGGGATTATCACCCAAAAAGGTTTGATGGGACTTCTCCTTGTAATTTCACATTTCCCAAAATAGTTAGAGAAACCACCATTAACATTCTCTGGCCTTAAACAACTCTAAACCTTAATTTAATTAGCTGAATCTTGTCATTAGAATGAGAGTAGTGAGATTAGCATTTGGATTTGGGGAATTGCTATTGGAGACATCTTAAGATTACTAGTCATTCTTGGATTTGAGCTCATTTGGATTTCTTTGGATTGATTGGATTCTAGATGAGTGGTTAGGACCTCTAATTTTCTAATTAGTCATTAGACACCTTAAAATGTTTTCTTGGTCTCTAAAGTATGTATTAAACCTTAACTAATCGCATATGTTAATTTGAAATGATTTTACAAAATTTGGTGCATTTTTGTTCTTATTGATCTACTTTGTTTTTATAGTTATTCTCTAGTTGTACCCTTATATTTAGGCTTTAATTTGATATGTATGAATGTTTGCTTGCTTGAATATAGTTTACAGGTAAATTGCTTGAATGTATTATGTTTGTTTGGTTGAAAATGCTGATCGAGTATAATTTAGAACTAGGTACAAAGTTTTGTAACAACAATGATTTGAATATAGTTTATAGGTAAATTGCTTGAATGTGTTATGTTTGTTTTGTTGAAAATCCCAAACGAGTAATAATTTAGAACTAGGTACAAAGTCTTGGATCGGTGATGATCCAAGAATTCGACTTTACCCAAATTTGATGCGAACCGTGCGGCGCAAAAAAAAGGTCTCACGATGCCATACTTCAACTTTCAAGTCGTTTGAAGTTTGTTTGCTTGATTTATAGGCAAAATTTAAAATGGATCGGGATGGTGTTTAATTCTTGGGTCGGTGATGATCCAAGGATTTAACTTCACCAAATTTGATGTGAATTGTGTGGGGGAAACAAGGAAGGCCTCATAAGGCTACACTTTAAGTTTCTACTCATTTGAAGGTCGTTTTCTCAAGATATGGCTCAAAGAAGTATGGATCAGCGGTGGAATGAAGGCCTTGGATCGGTGGCAGTTGCTTCGAGTTCTGGACGTGTTTGCTTTGAATCATTTGAAGGAGTGCTTCGAGTCTCTTATACATTTACTTGGAGTTCCACTTGGAGAGCCAAAATAGACTAAGTGTTGATCTGTGAGCTTTGTATCAGTGCAAGATGGATCGGGGTAGGCTTTGGATTGGTGAAGGATGGATCAGAGAAGGTTATGGATTGGTAGCACCATGGTTTAGTAGGGAGCTTTGGTCGATGATGGAGCTTGGATCGATGGTGGTTTGGATCGGTAGTGGGGAGACCAGAGCCGCATGGAGTCCGACCTGAGCAATTTTCCCATTTTCTTTGGGCTAGACCTGAGAATTTTCTGAGGTTGTTGTACTTCGTGTCTTCCTTTGCTTGCTTCGAGTTCGACCTGAAAATTTTGTCTGTTTGACCTGAGTCAGGTCGACGCCGATCCATAGGGGCCGAGTTGAAAAAATCAAGTTGACCTTTTTGCTCATTTCTTAATTTTTCCTTTATCTTGCCTTTTTAAGAAGTTTCCCAAGTTCTTGGGTCATTTCTTCATCGTTTGCTCATTCAATTCGATCATTTAAGTCCGTTCAAGGACTACAAAAATTCGGCCGTAACAGGAAGTGGTAGCTTCGACGATGGGATGACTATACTTTGAGATGCATAATATGAGACTATGATTCGGATTGAAGGAACTATTAGAGGAAGGTTATGGGACAAACGACGATATTCTACGACGAGAATTGTCCCAAACCGTGACGACTTCAGATGAGAGTTGAAAGAACAACTCCAGTGCTCTGCTATGGATGACATGTGAGAAGGGATCAATGATATTCGTAGGTTTCGTAATGTATTTGTAAAGTAAGGGTATGTGGGGATTCCCACTTGGATCAAACGGGTCCTTATCCTTATATGAGGAGGACATACGAGTGTCGTATATCCGAGCACCGAGTTAGTGAATGTAAGGACGGATGATGGATGCTATGTTTGCTTTGGTTGCTTATCACCCTAAGGATGTTATACGACGTAGATATCACCGATGTAGATATCTAGACATCTATTGGTACTTTGATGTATAGCACACCCATGATGACTATGATGTAAAGTAGCATATATCATGTTTATGTGTTAACTCTGTGAATGCAGGGAAATGTCAGGTATGAATTCTCATACCATTTGTCGTAGTATATTGACTTTATCATATTTGATATTTTCTACTACTCACACCAGACCGTTGTTAGACTCGGGATTTTATGCTTTGCTTCCTATTATTCTCGGTATTCTTAGATGGGTAGATTAGGGATATCGGGTTTGGCGAGCACGTGGAGCTAGACAAATGGAGAGCAGGAGGCTACGTTCTCATGTTTTACTATATTTAGCTCTTATTCCTTATTTTCCGATGTGCGGCACATCAGATCTTGCTAGTGCCTTTATCTATTTAGAGACAATTGCCTATTTGAGTTTGTTATCAGTTATATAAACTCTATCACTTATGTTGTATAGCTGTATGGATTTGTATCCTCCGATTTCTATGGTTCATTCATTTATTACGATCTCGCTTGTTTTATATATGTGATGATTATTATATTTTATTCGATGTGATATAATATATACGATAGGTTCTATGATTGTTTACTTTACTACAACCTTGACAATCGTCATGCATCGATCGAGAACCGTTGCAGTGCACATTACAGGTATATTGGGTGATAGAGGTATAGGACGGTTGTCACATTTGGTATCAGAGCTTAGATTGTGTAGTTTAACCTAAGGGATATTGTCGTTTGGTGGAGATAGGGTAGGAGTTCTCACCCTAGACTGGATCGAGTGTGTGTGTGTGTCTATGAGAGCGCGTAGTTGTTATATATTATTTTTTTTTCAAAACTATATAGTAGTATATAAGTCGCACTTCACACACGAGTACTACTTAAGCAGAATTCCTTATAGAGAACAGATTGTCCTTTAAAGATTGAAGGATGAGTCATCAAATAAGGAATGCTGCTAGAAACTCCATCTATGGAGTGAAGAAGGAGCTGGTTCAGTATTATTTTAGGTATGGACTAACTTCATAGATACGGAAAGATAGTGGATTGTGAGAAGTCATTGGTGATGATAAGGGTAGGTGGTGGGCGGACGGTAAAGTTAGGCTGCCTACTAGATGACGAGGTGATGGTTAGCCTTTTATATTCACTCGATATCCTACATGATGAGTTGTCATCAGTGCCTATGATTAGGGAGTATCCAAATTCATTCGAGTAGGTGACCATACTTCCGCCATACAAAGAGATCGAGTTCCATATTGACTTAGTTAAATATTCCAGGCCGATAGGAATGCCTTTGAGGTGGATGGTGCGTAGAGAGAAGCAAGAGCTCGAGGTGTAAGTAAATGACTTGCTGTGGAAAGGATTCTTTCGCTAAAGTATTTCTAAGTGGGGAGTGCCCGTAGTATCCTCCAGGAAGGCGGCTGGTTCCCTTAGACTATGTGTCGACTACCGTAAGCTAAATAAAATGATAAGGAAGAACAAGTATCTGCTCCTACGTATTGATGACTTGGTCAATCAGCTTCATGGTGCAAGAGTATTTTATCAATTGGATCTTACGATAGGATTTCAATAAATGAGAATAGTGATTGAGAATGTGTCGATTACAGTATTTCATTTGCCATCTAGATTCTATGAGTGGTTGGTCGTGCTGTTCAGGCTGACCAATGCGTTGGCATAGTTTGTTGATCTCATGAACCGTGTTTTCATGAGTAAACTAAATAAACTTATGATTGTATTCGTCGATTCTCGTCTACTCATGGACAGAGGAGGAACACAAGACACATTTAAGGATTGTGCAGAGGTGTTGGGAGAGCATTGACTGAAAGCCAAGTTCTCTAAATATCACTTTTGGTGGAGAGAAGTGCAATTCTTGGGTCACGTTTTTCTGAGTAGGGAATTACCGTAGATCCTGCAAAAGTCGCAACAGTTCAAGATTGGATAAGACCCAAAAACACTACATATGTAAGAAGTTTCTTGGGGTTAAATGATATTATAGATGATTCATCCAAGACTTCTCTAAAGTAGCTGCACAGTTGACTCGGTTGATGAATATGAATCTTACTTTTACTTAGGATGCGAGATGTGAACATGCATTTGTGAGTCTGAAAGAAAAGTTAACGAGTGTACTAGTATTGACCATTCTAAGCTGGAATGAAGAGATGATGGTATATACTGATACTTTGTGAAATGATCCGCCTTTTCGATCTTCAGATGTCGACACTGATACATCCACAGTATCATTTGCCGAATACCGAAGTTCCGAAAAGAAAAATTGTTAGGGTTAAATAAAAAGAAAAGGAATAAGAAAGAAAGAACACAAAATTAGAATCTCACAATGGGTTGATAATATATGATATAAAAAACAATACAAAGAGTTACTCCATGATACAATGTATTTTAGAGTTACTAACCAAAGTACTATCATCAGCCTAGATAGTTATAACAGTCTGTCCTTACAATTGTTGATATATACATACTAGTAGTGCAACGAGAATAAAGTACAGCTGTAGGTGAATGGAAGCATCTCGCTCATCTCCTAAAGATCCAAAGAATATCAATGAAAACCTGCTTTCTCATACTACTCAAAAGAACACCCATGAATTTAAGGAAAAGATAAAACCATGAGTCAGACATAAGTCTGGTATGAGAAACTCAAGGAACATCTGCATAATGTAAAAGTATCCTTTGAGACCAAACGAATCACCGGAATGGTTTTTCCCTCAAAAGAACCAAAACCTTCTAATAAGTACATATAGGCGCATAATAGGTAGTGTCTAGGGTGTAACATATAAATCGAAAAATAGCCATGTTGCTTGCATCACACAACACAATAATATTAGAAGTACAACTAAAACCACTAAGGTACGTTCGCATATGCATTTGCATTGGGGGTGCCTTCGGTACCTCGAGGATGGGCCTCCCAAGAGGGTCAAGAACTATCTTCTAAAACCATTTATACATCAGTAGATAAAATATACCACAAAGGAAAACATAGCTGGTCCATGCCCAAACATGTGATATCAAATACCATCAACTCTCATGCGCCTCAATCAAAAGCATCTCTAGATATTTGGAGTTGATGTATCCTTGGGTCAGCTAAACCTACCCCTACTCTTTTTTCTGTCATTACCGATGGTAAAGTCATATTCAGTGCCTTAATACATGATTCTTCATCACTTAAACGGATCTCGAATCTCTCCATGGTTTTCAGTATCTCAACACACGAGCCACCATCACTCGTTCGGTTCAAGAATCTCTCCATGGATTCTAACAAAAGTCGTCCAACAAATGCTAACGAAGACCTCTCCTTCGAAGTTACCCTCGGGACAGACAGTTCAACTCTATAGCATTGTCCGAAATGTTAACGCTGACCTCTCCCTTGGAGTTACCCTTAGGATAAATAGTGCAATTTTATAACATTTTGCTCCACAACTGCTTTCATAACATAGAACTCGTATATCTGTTTTGAAGTGGTTATGGTTTTGAGTTATCTCATATAAGTACAATACCCCGCTTACTGGTCTCTTCAAAACCAAATCGTTGAATTCCCGGTTAACTTAACTTCGGTTCTTTTAAGAAAAAAATAGAAAATGCATAAGATGGAGATCATTTTTTATCTGGACGGATTTCCATATCTCTTGTCCTATAAGAGGAAGACGAGTTATACATTGGGTATAGAATCACCAAGGGGATAACCGTATCATATAAATTTCGTGTTTCTTCTAGATATTTCCTAAGATAATTTTGGTCAAATTCAATAATAATAAAAATGATCGGATATGTAAATCAAGTCCCGTGTACTTATCACCATTTTTGACCTTCTCAACTGTAACAACCCTCTCTGGAACGGGCCTAATTTTCAACCCAATGAAAGCCGAATCGAACCTTAGGTACATTCCAAAACTGGCTGTTGGTTGGTAAAATTGATCAAATAAACAATAGACAGAGCTATCCATCTATGCGTTCAGAATCTCGCACTGGAAGGGATAAGATATAATAACAAAATAAGTACCCATTCAAAATTTCGAAATATCAAAAATACTATTATTCCAAATATCCATAACACAATGTCTAAAATTAGAACATCAACAAGTCTAAAATCTGGGTACATCAAAATTAATCATAAACATAAATTAATAGCTATACCACCAGCCTTCCTGCCTCCTTCACACTTCATCATTAGTATGGTTTCCCAACAAACTGTGGGTTGTAATGAGGAGGGAGTCAGAACAACAATTTCAGGTGAATGAAAATCTCAAGTCTTACCATAATAGTACTTAGGCAATATCATTCAGATGAATATTATGTTTTCTGCAATTTCTAACCATACCTTTCGGAGTATACCTCTAACTGTAAGCCAACGGCTCTTACAGTCTAACTTAATAATGTATCCCCAATTGTATGCCAATGGCTTTTTCCATTCTAACTTAATAACTATAACGTGGGTGCAACGCAACTATGGAATTTATATTGGGTCCAACTACCCATCTCCATTAATCATATCCTAAAGATGCAAGAGAAAGTACCTAAGTCACTTAAGACCTTTCTAATAGGAAATAAGCTGATTACGACCATTTAATACCTAGACCCTAGGCATATCCCCGTCATTTAATACCTAGATTTAAGGCGAACCCCTTTCAGGTAATTCCTTGCTGACATCATAAGAAATCCCATAACGCCATTGAATACTTCTTAAATGGGGAAAAGGAAGAGCATTCAATAGCCATTTAATACCTCAATCCTGAAGCGGACCCCCTCCTGATATTTCCACAACGACACCTAAAAGATGATCCTGACCATTTAATACTAGTTGAATAGGAAAGAGGCAGACCCTACAATAGCCATTTAATACCTCCACCTCGAAGCAGGCCCATCCTGGGATATCTGTTTTATGACCCATAATCCAAACCATGACATGTCACATTAGCCCGACTATTTCTAGGCGTTGATACCTAGATTAGATGGGCAGCCTTACCATATATAATTGGGACTAACTTCGAGTCCACCATGGGAACTTATTATAGGCAATGTCTCATATCAGTTCCAAAGTCACACTGCTGATAGCCAGATTAGCTAAGCAGACTTCTACGTACTTTTAACCGGCCTCACATCGCTATAACTTAGACATATTTACGCTCTCCAACCTTAAGAAATTATGCTAATGTATATGTATAAAAAACACACACATAGTATACTTAACCCGCATTTACGCATTAAAGCCATATAAGGGAAACTCCATATTTTGCCTTTTAATTATGGAATAGTTTCCATAATTTTTCTTAACCTCCTTTATATATGGTTTTTTGTTATTTATTAACCTATTTATTTTATACATTACTACTTATATGTTGTTATTATATCTATACTTAACGTAAATTTTTAGCTAGTTAGATTTTATTAAATATTCCTAGGCGTGCGTCAAAATATTCCTATACTAAAATTTTCACTTCATGTTCGGTTTATTAATGCCACAATTTCCATATCCATACAAATCCTAGTCCAATTCAAAGTTTACACAATAGCTAATATCACAATATTAAATTATCTAAAAAAAGGATTTGAATATACACACATAACATATTAAAAAATGGAATTAAAACATCTAACTTGTTTTACATTAACATAGTAGAATTAACGTCTCTATTTCAAGGGGCAACATTACGATTTAAATCCTTTATATTCTATTCGACTTTTAAGTAAATAAAGTTGAAAATAATAAGGATTCATATTTATTTTCATTATGGAGGTAGGTGGTGCAAACCATGGATGGAAAACCATACTTTACACATCCTTTCCTAATTGTTAGAATCCTCTTTCATCACAAATATAAATTAGGAAGTGGAAATTGAATAGAACATAAATTATTCATATTGCAAATAATAATAGATTAAATTCTACCATATTAACATAAAACAATATGATTCCAACCAATTCCCGAGTTAACATTTTAAAGGGGAATTTTGGGGTTTTAGTTTTAAAGTTTTCGCAAAGAAAACTCCCCAAGGCATAAAACAAATCCAAATATTAACTGTACAAATTACTAAAAAGAGAAAATTTAGATTTCCACTCACAAATAGTTTTCCCCAAATTCCTTTGGATTTGATTCCATGCCTTCTGTTATCCCGCCTTTTATCAAGGCCGTGACACCAAAGACTTGACAAGAAACTAAAGACAATCCGCCCCGGAGATCAGTTATCTACAGGTCCACGATAGATACAGGCAAACTTGGTCCGAGTCCGGATTGAGCTACAATTAGCATGGTATGACAAGCAAAGCTATGAAAGGCAACATTCCAAATTTCAGGTCAATCGGAGTTCGTATGCTCAAGTTATGGATCGATCAAGATCCATGAAGAACACATCCATTTCGTATCCATCAGCCCACATCCATCATTTCGTATCCATCCAGATCGACACGAAATGAGCACAAGTCCATCACTCAGCATCCATCCACTTCGTATCCATCAAGCAATAGCGCCTCTCTGATCGATCATAGTTCATTTGTTCAACAACAACCCATTTCGTATCGATCACACTTCTGCATATTTCGTATCGATCAAACAATCAATCGATACGAAGCAAAGGGCCAAGCATCGATACAAAACCACAGACAAGCATCGATACGAAGAGCGTGGACTTGGATGGATACGAAGTAATAAGTCAAACAAAGGAAACAGTCTATAAGCATGAAATGTGGATCTCCAGCGCCACGTCATCGACACGCAATTGATCGGTACGCACGTATCAATACGAATCCTTCAGCCTCCTTAGCAACTTCAATATTGGATCGATCATATCTCTCAAACTACAAGTCCAAATGCTATGAATTATTCACAGGAGCTTGCATATCAACTGAAGAACATCCATGATCGATTGAAGCCTAATTGGAGCCAATCTTGATTGATACGAAGACAACAGAGATCGATCCCAAACAACCCTAGATCGATCTGGTGGGCCCACTAACGCATGAGAAAAGGGTATTCCAAGATTTGAGGCAGATATTTCCAGATCTACTCCTATAAATTGCACCACTATGCCAACTAAAAAAAGACTTTTGGAACTTCTACACTGCTACTCTGCTGAAACTCCATTGTAACTTGAGTACTAATTATTGTACTGTTGTAAATCAGTTGAGAATCCTCAATAAACATCAAACTCTTCAAAGTGGACGTAGGCTACAACGCCGAACCACTACAAACTCTTGTCTTTTTCTGTTATTGCTTACTTTTCTTGGTGTGATTATTAGATTAACCTCATTTTCCATTTAATTTCTTCATTCTAATCTCTTCAATTACATCTGACGAGTGTTGCGTCCAATTTTGGTACAAACACTTTCACCTATTTCCTTCTATAGTTATCTTCCTTTTAATTTTACAACATATAATAATTCATTATTATATAGATTACATTCAGAATTTAGAGGTTAGGAAAGAATATAAATAGAGAAATATACATACATCTAAATTCATTACCTTTTACCTTTAATCCGATTTATTTTTTCCCTAAAACTTGAATCTTGAATCTAGAAAGTTTGTTGGGGAGGAAGGAAATTGGTAGAGTGTCATTTTCATATTTATTTTTCTTATGAATAAAAATAAAGGAGTAAGCCTTTTATTTTTAATGGTTGGAAAACGTTAAAACCGTTGGATCAAGAATCTTTTATTTAAATTAAATCCGGGCAGTTTTGGCCTAGGAAAACCCTAGCCGTCTCAATTTAACTGGTCGACTAGCCCAATAAAGGCGGTTGATTGGCCTTCATCTAATAGCCAAAATTTATTTGTTAATGTTAATTTTTAACGTTATGTTATTTCTTTCCCTTAATTATCATTCCGTTAACGTTTGTTTAAACGTTAAGTCTACTACATAACATTCTAATATTTAAACCCTTTTTAAATTAAAAAATTTAAATCTATTTAAATTAATAGTATTTTGGAATTTTCAAACATCGATAATTTTTTCGTTTGAACTACGATCGCGAAACTTTATATATGAAAGATGCTCAAAAGGTCGCCACGAATGCAATAGTGCAAATTTTGTGGCCTAATTTTGGTTTTTGCTAAATTTCTATTTTTAGCGTTATTATTAATTAATTAAATTTTCTTAATTAAATTTTTTTATTTATTTTACACGGTGTTACATTCTTCCTCTTAAAAGAATTTCATCTCCAAAATTCCTAAGGGACAGATAGTGTAACGCGCACTCTACAACCATGTTATACAACAAAATTACCATAACCATCTACTCAACTAAAAATGCAATGTGATTATGTATGCAGCATACTATAGGTAAGCCGAACCCCAACGTGAATGCAAACATCCTAAATATGCATAATATTTTATATGAGTGTAAAAGTAATAGTAAAAAGTTTGACAACCATCTCCTACCATTCAATCTAGCAACCACGATGCAACCAAAACCTATACAATACTAAATTTGGAGAAAGGAAATTTGCCAGAGAAAAGCTCAAGATGAGAAGCCTTTTATATTCTCTTCTGTCTCCCATGTGTTTTTGGCCAGATTATCTCCCAATTGCACTCGGGCCAGTCGAATTTCTTTATTATGAAGCTTCTTAACTCCATGCTCCACTATACACGCGGTGGCAGGGATACTATCGACTTCGTCTCTGCATCTGCTGGTTGTCAGGCTTTACTATAGTAGCGGTGTGTTTGACAATGAATTTTTTATCGGTTAGAAGATCGTTGAAAAATTTTGTGATAAAAATTACCCTAAGCACACGTCGTACAATTTTAGTACGTAGCGAGTATAGGTCGATCTACAGGGAATTGAATAAATTTATATTCTACTTAATCAAATTAACCCAAGAGTTAGAAGTTGTTTAAGCTAAAAAAACTTGTAAAAGTTAAGCTAGAGCAAAAATGAAATAAACTATGAGATTAAATGACAATTTAGAGGCAAATCCACTCTCATGTTCTCACATAAATCAACATAAAATTAATCTATGATCTTTCATTTTAATCTAAGTAGAATTAGTGATGTATTTATCATAAATATGGTCTATTTATGTTATTGATTAACATAACTTAAACCATCAAACTTTAATACAACAACTAAAACCACTTATCAATTGTAATGAAAATGAACATGAAGTCAAAGCAAAAGCTATTTTAAGTATGATTTATTTACTATTTTGTTTAGAAACATAGATCATCAAATTATGTTTCTCCTTTAATTCCACGACCAAATTCACTTAGTTAGAAGATGATGTAAATTGTGTTTATGTTGGATTAAGCATAGCCCATTTGTGATTACAACATAGGCTATCAAATTCCCTTTATAAACTTACATCAAAATCCAACTCTTCATGAAGCATAAAAAGAAATCATAAACAATAGAATATGTTGAATTTACATAATTTTAGAGAGCTTCATCACCCCCTAAATTGAAGCGGTTTAACTTCTCATTTGTGTTATCATTTCAACACTTGTAAATTTCAACATAGAGCAAACAAAAGAAAGTGCAATCTAATTAAAATAAAACGAGAATTAAACTACTTGCATAAATTAAATCTAAACTACTAACATGAAAGAAAGAGAGAATGTAAATAGAAATGAGCATAAAATAAAATAAAAGCATATAGAAAAAAGAAGAAGAAGTGGCTTAGGAAGCCATTTTATTTCTCATTAGTTTTGTGGCTACAACTTGCATAATATGATAAGAAGTTTCTAAAAAACTCCATTACATGAACATAAGAGAGTTATTTATACATGGCTAAAACCCTAATCCATGTTTTAGGGGACTACCCAAAATGCCACTTAGAAAGTGTGGCCTCTAAATTATCATTAGCATGAAATTAATCTTCCATTACATGTGCATGTGCCTCTAATCCTTACTAACATGTGCATTAGCTCTTAATAGTGGATCATGGTAAGTGGGTAGGTGGGGTCCTCCATGATTACATGAATTCATTTATTTCTATCTTCATTTGTCTTCCTTCTCTTTTGCATGCATACATACATGAATCCTCTTCCATTTCCACTCAAATTCCTACAAAACAACATTAAAATGTCCAAGTAAATTTTCTCAAATTAAATCATACACAAAAATGACCATTTTGCCCCAATATGAAGATGAATAAATGATGATTTGAAAATAATTTAAATTTTGGTTTATACATGTAAAATACCCTAATATGCTCATTTATTAAATAGAAGTAGATTAAATATGGAAGTAAAAATATGCACTTTTACGTGCACATCATGGTGTCATGTAGACATTTCCTCAAATTTGATACATGGAAAATATCATGGACTCCTACTAACTTAGCCGGAAGCTCTACTCGATATTCGAGTTTCCCCACCCTTTCCAAAATCGAGAAAGGCCCAATAAATCTCGACACCAACTTCCTCGATGTTCCAAACCCTATAACATTCCTAATAGGTGAAACTTTAACAAATACCATATCTCCAACTGAAAACTCCAACTCTTTCCTTCGCCTGTTAGCTTACGACTTCTGTCAGTCCCGAGCGACCTTCATTCTCCGCCTAATCACCTCAACCATTTCCGTGGTCTCATGGTAGTTTCCCACCAATAATTAGGTGACTTGCACGGTCTCCCGTATAAAGCTTCAAAGGGTGCCATACCAATCGTCACCTGATAACTGTTATTGTATGTGAATTCAACTAAGGATAATATTGCTACCTACGTCCTCCAAAATCCATGAAGCAAGCTCTCAATAAATCCTCCAAAATAATGTTCGCCCCTTCTGTCTCTCCGTCAGTCTACCGGTGGTAAGCAGTGCTAAGATTCAATGTCATTCCTAAAGCTGACTGCGAACTCCTCCAAAATTCATAAGTAAATAAGGGGTATCTATCACTAACAATACTGACCAAAATCCATGAAACTGTACCACTTCTTTGATATAAATTTGTGCTAGAGATGTTGTCATCATATTACTCATTACCGTAATAAAGTGGGCACTTTTAGTGAGTCTATCCACAATGACCCAAATAGCTTCATTGCCTTTTTGACTTTTAGGCAACCTATCTATAAAGTCCATCAATATATGCTCCCATTTCCAATTCAGTGCCTTTAATGAAAATTACAGTCCTTCGGGCTTCTTTTGTTCCGCTTTTATCCTTTGGCACGTCAAACATTTAGTGACATATTTTACTACTCACCTCTTCATCTCTAGTCAATAGAAAATCCACTTCATATCCTTATAAATCTTATCTCCATCGGGATGAATAATCATCTTAGAATGGTGGCATGCTACCAGAACTTCCTCTTAAACAACTTCCACTATGGGAATATATAGTCATCCATCTCTCCTTAGCCATCCTCTTTCGTCGACCGAAACCTATGGATGTAAGGAAATGATCTTCCCTATCCAACTTGTCCAAAATGTCAACTATTGGCCAATCTCTCTCTACTTTTGACTGATGCGGTCCATCAATGCTGGCCTTACCTCCAAAGTCGCTAGATAACCTGGAGTGAATTCTAATGGCGGCTGGAAATTGAAATTCAAGTGGAACTCCAACCGCCTCCATTCATATATAGCACCAAGAGTAGCATGCCTCCAACTAAAGGCGTGGGAAACAACATTCCCTTTTCCGAGTGTATACTGAATTTCAAATTCATATGATGCTATAAAAGTCATCCACCCCAGTTGCCTAAGATTCTAACTTTTTGGAAAAACTGGTATTTAAAGGATTTGTGGTTGGTGAATAAGTCAAACCTTTCCTCCAAAAGATAATGCTTGTATATCTTCAAAGCAAGTACGATAGCTGCTAACTCTAAGTCATGAGTGGGACACCTTTTCTCATGGTCCTTCAACCGCCTAATCGCATAGGCTATCACTTTTCCTTTTTGCATAAGAACAGCTCCTAACCCCATACCACATGCATCAATATAAACAGTGAAAGGTTTCGACCCATTTGGAATAGTTTGTACTGGCGCACTTGTGAACAACTCTTGCAGCTTCTCAAAGGCTTCCTTGCATTTCTCATCCCATGCAAAGACTAAGTTTTTCTTAGTTAAGCGAGTCAATGATAATTCTATTTTTGCAAAGTCTTTGGTGAATTTCCTATAGTAACTAGCCAAACCAAGAAAGCTCCTAACTTCAGTAGCGTTCCTCGGAATCTTCCAGTCTTAAATAGCTTCTACCTTTGTAGAGTCAACCGCTAACTCTTTCTTGGAGACAATGTGACCAAGAAATCATACCTCTTTCTTCCAAAAATGGTACTTTGAGAATTTAGCTTTTAGCTGATGTTCTATCAAGGTCTCTAGTATCTCCCTTGAGTGATTTTCATGCTCACCTTTTATATAGAATACTACAATATCATCTACAAACACTACGATGAACTTATTCAGTTGCCTCCTAAATACCCTACTCATCAAATCCACAAAATATACAGTGGCATATATCAGCCCAAAAGGCATCGCTTCCTATTCATATAATTCGTTCGGAGTGTGAAAAACAATCTTCTCCTTGCTACCTTCGGCTACCCTTAATTGATGGAATCTGGTGGCCAAGTCTAGTTGGAAAAAGACTTTGGCTCTGACAAGCTGATCAATCAAGTCATCATTTCTAGGTAAATGATACTCATTCTTCTTAGTTGGTTGACTAAGTGCTCGGTAATTGAAATGTAGCCTTAATGAGCCATCTACCTTAGTGACAAAGACAATTAGCGCTCCCCACTCTAAAGTGCTACGACGAATAAACCCCTTCTGTACTAGCTTTGATAGCTCTTGCCTTTTTTGGGGATATATTCCTCAATGGCAGCACGATGGGTCTAGCGTCCTTCTTTAAGTCAATTCTAAACTCGATCTCCCTCGGGGTTGGAGACCAGCGACTTCTTCAAAAACATTTGGAAAGTCTCAAACTACGGGCATAGATGAGAGATCATCCTGTGATATGCTAAGAGAATACAAATAGCTTAACTTGACTAAGCTTTAAGGCATATAGTGAACAGTTATATCTTGCCCTCCATAACTCCTCAATACACAATCCTTCTATCACAATCTAAGACAGCTCTGTAGTAAGACAACCAATCCATCCCTAAGATAATTCCGTACCCCTCAAAACCCAGAACATAAGCGTTACATATAAAGTCAAATTGTGTGTGTGTGTATGTCTATATATATATATATATCCACCTCTAATTCTTTACAACTCAAAGAAAGATATGTCGATCCCCCAATAGTATTTGACACAACTACAGGGTTGGTGACAAATTATGTCTTTAGTCTTAAACAGTTAACTACATTCTCAGATAGGAATGAATGTGATGTAGCTGAATCAAATAAGGTATGAATAGTATTCCTAAAAAATAATAGTTGTACTTTCCATCATAGCTTTTCCTTTATCTTTGATAGGATGTTTGCTTGAGACAGATATAGCCTCAATGGCATAAGCTTGCCCACCTTGTCCCTCCTTTGCTAGTTTCGGGAATCAGTTCTTGTAGTGCCCTTCTTCATAGTAGTTATAACACTTCCCCTTAAACTCTTCTCTCATTAAACTCACTTTGCAGTTCTTAGCGACGTGCCCCTTCTTCTGACATTTGTGTCATATCACACCTCCTTTATTAATCTTCCCCTTGGCTTTCTTATCTACCTAGAATCCTCCTTTCTTCGCTCCAACTTGATTATATGACTATCCTACTTTCTCCTTTTCTTCAATACCAACTATCTGAAGCAGGGCCATTTCAACTAACGTCTCATAGGTGGCGCTTGCGGGAACTTGAGGTAAAAGTAGCTCCCTAAGTGGAGAATTTAGGCCTTTTACAAACTTCAAAGCCATCTTTACTAGGGTGTCCATTAGGCTTATTCAAAACTTAGCTAATTCCATGAATATATTGATATATTCCTTCACCAAGGGGTCCCCTTGCCTTAGTAGGATAAAATTCTCTAATTGCAGACTTACTTCAGCTTTGGACATGAATCCCGACTCAAAGCGAGCCTTGAATTTAGGCCAAATAATTCCTTCCTCCTAATTCTCCTTAATGACTATGGTCCACCAATCCAGTGTCTCTCCCTTTAAGTGCCAAGCAACTATCCTCCTCTTTACCCAGTATTCCCATCCTAGCTCCCGAGATATACGTCACATTCATTAATCCATGCCTTGGTTTCAACAAAATCTTCCGCCCCAAGAATGCTCTTCCTCCCGTATTCTAAAAATCTTTACACGGTATAGGAAAGTTTTATGGGCAGAGTGCTGGTTCGGCGAGCGAAGTAACTGGCGTCACCGGTGCAGCTTGTTGAGGAATTGGAACTTTCCCCACGAGCCTTAGATATTGTCAGGATCATGATGGCAAACCCAGAATGGTGGGTGCTACTTGAGCAGGGTAGTTTTCTACATCAGAGGCGTTATTCTTAGCCATTTCAACTATTTATAGGTTCAAAATTGTAGATTAATCCTGATTTCCTACGATATTATTACTTACTGAATCAAAAGTTTTCCTAGGGTGTTCGCATATTTAAAATATGTATATATTTATAAATATAGCGGGGGTTCGAAAAATATTTTCAAAAATAACAAATACGTACTCTCGCGTATACCTATTCCCATTGATCGGATAACCTAAGCTCTAATACTAAATGTAACAACCCTCTCCGAAATGGGCATAATACTCAACCCAATAAAAGCCTAGTCAAACCTTAGGTCCATTCCAAAGCAGGCTATTAGTTGGTAAAATTGATTAAATAAACAATACATAGAGCTATTTATCTACGCTTTCAAAATCTCACAACGGAAAGGATAATATATAATAACAAAATAAGTACTCATTCAAAATTTCCAAATCTCAGAAATACTATTATTCCAAACATCCATAACATAATGTCTCAAAGTAGAACATCAACAAGTCTAAAACCTGGGTACATCAAAATTAATCATAAACATAGATAAATAGTTATACTGCCACCAGTCTTCACTGCCTCCTTCACACTTCTTTGTCAACATCATTTCCCCCTAACATATGGGTTGTAATGAGGAGGAAGTCAGAAGAAAAATGGCCGGTGAATGAAAATCTCAAGTCTTACTATAATAGTATTTGGGCAGTATCATTCAAATGAGTATTATGTCTTACGCAATTTCTAACCTACCTTTTCGAGTATACCTCTAACTGTAAGCCAACGGCTCTTCAAGTTTTGCTTCATAACGTATCCCTAACTATATGTCAATGGCCCTCTCTGGTCTAACTTCGTAACTATACCGCAGGTGCAACACAACTATGGAATATATATTGGGTCCAACAACCCATCTCCGTCAATCATATCCTAACGATGCGAGAGAAAGTATCCAAGTCACTTAAGAAATTTTTAGTGGGAAATAGGAAGACTCCGACCATTTAATACCTAGACCCTAGACCTAGACCCAAGGCAAAACCCTCTATGGTACTTCCGAGCTAACATCGTAAGAAATCACATAAGGCCACTTAATACTTCTTAAATGGGGAAGAGGCGGACCCTCCAATAGCCATTTAATACCTCAACCACGAAGCTGGCCCCTTCTTGAGATTTCCACTACCGCACCTAAAAGATAATCACGACCATTTAATACTTCTTGAATATGAAAGAGGCAGACCCTACAACCACCTAATACCTCCAGCCCTGAAGAAGACCCATCCTTGGATATTTGTTCTTTGACCCGTAATCAAACCGTGAGGTCTCCCATTAGACCGACCATTTGTAGGCGCTGGTAGCCAGATTAGCTAGGCAGGCTTACCCTACAGAATTTGGACTAACCTTGCATCCACCATGGGTACTTATTATAGGCGATGTCTCACATCAGTTCCAAAGTTACACTACTGGTAGCTAGATTAGATGGGCAGACTTCTGTGTACATTTAATCAACCTCGCACCCCTATAACTTAGTCAAATTTATATTCTCCAATCTTACGAAATTATACTAACATATGTATAATACATACATATTTATACACAAACACATAATATATCTCACCCGCATTTACGCATTAAGGCCAAATAACGGAAACTCCTTATTTCGCCTTTTAATTATGGATTAATTTCCATAATTATTCTTAATTCCTTTCTATATAGTTTGTTGTTATTTATTAACCTATTTAATTCATACATTACTACTTATTCGTTATTATTATATCCATATTTAATGTAAATTTTTAGCTAATTATCTTTTATTAAATATTTCTAGGCATGTGTAAAAATATCCTATACTTAGATTTTCGCTTCTTATTTGGTTTGTTTAAATGTCACAATTTCCATATCCATACAAGTCTCAGTCCAACTCACAGTTTGTACAATAGCTGATATCGCGATTTTAAATTAGCTAAACAAAATAGACTTGCATGTGCGTGCGTGTGTGTATTCAGTAAAGTTAAAACATCCAACTTGTTTTACATTAACATAGTAGAATTAACACCTCTATTTCAAAGGAGGGGAACATTACAATTTATATCCTTTATATTCCATTCGTCTTTTAAATAGATAAGGTGAAATGAAAAAATATTCATATTTATTTTCATTGAGGAGGTAGGCGGTGCAATCCACGGATGGAAAATCCATATTTTACACACAGTTTCCTAGTTTTTAGAATCCTTTGTCATCACAAACACAAATTGTGAAGTTGAAGTTGAATAGAATATAAATTCATCGTATTGCAAATGATAATAGATTAAATTCTACCATGTTAACATAAAATAATAAGATTCCAACCAATTCCAGAATTAACATTTTAAGGGGGAATTTTGGGGTTCTAGATTTAAAGTTTTCGCATACAAAATTCCCTAAGACATAAAACAAATCCAAATATTAACTGCACAAACAACTAAAAGAGAAAAAATAATACTTCCACTCATAGATAGTACCCCGAATTCCTTTGGATTTGATTCCACGCATTTACCTATTTCCCCCTCCAGCTATCTTCTTTTTAATTTTATAATATATAACAATTAACTTTTATATAGATTAGTTTCGGAGTTCAGAGGTTAGGGAAGAATAGAAGTAGATAAATATACATATATCTAAATTCGTTACCTTTTCCCTTTGATCAGATTGATTTCTTCCCTAAAGCTTGAATCTTGAAAGTTTGTTCGGGAGGAAGGAAACCGACAGAGTCTCGTTTCTACTCTTTTTATTTAAAATACCTTTATGAAATACCTTTATAAAAGATATATACATGTATACTATTACTTCACTATTTATTTCTACTCTTTTTAGTACTCCAAAATATATTCATATACTTATCTCAATGGCATAAGAATATTCACGAACCACTTAACAAGATTCCACTTTAAAATATAATCAAAGAGGTTAAAAACAAATGTTACTATAAACCCCTTCTTTCTTTTATAAAGTAAACCTTTACTTTATCTAATATTTTTAGAAAAGATTCCATACTTATCCTTAGGGGTGAGCGTTCGGTCGGTTCGGTTGGTTTTGAGGTAAAAAATATCAAACCGAAATAAAACCGAAAAAACCAAAACCGAACCGAACCAAATTAATTTTGGTTAATTCGGTCGCTAACCGACTTAACCGAACTAAAAAGTAAGTAAGATAAATTACCATAGGTTATTATTCAAATGATTGATTTACCTACAGGAAAATATAAATTTATGTTTAGAGAAACTATTTAGAGTATTATTTAAGTTTATAAGAAAAATTAACATATTTTTAATAGGTAAAGTTTGGTTTTTATTACCAAACAAATTACTAATAGTATTACAATGCCATGAATTTGGTTAATATAATAAAAGTTCGGTTAATTCGGTTAAACGGATAACCAAAATAAAATTATTTTACAAACCAAATTCAAACCGATACAATTTCATAACCGAACCGACCGAAATGAGCCGGCTTGGTCGGTTAATTCAATTCAAACCGAATATTGCTCACCCCTACTTATCATTATCTTTAAAATACTCCTTGTATATTCACAAGTATAATCAAAAGAGTTTAAAACAAATGTTACTAAAACATTATTTACCATGAACCCCATAGCCTTTTGATTATCTTTAAAATATTCCTTTTAAAGATCAAAGTATATCAACACTTATTTAATAAGCTAATATATTTTAAATAACTTCTCAAAACCATTCATTGCAATTTAATGTTATAACAAAACCACCTTATCCTTTTGTAAACTACTTAGCTTTTCCAGACTTATATATATACAAATACTTTTAAATTACTTATAAATATTTTTTAAATGTCTATATAAAATATTATGTAAAAATAATTTTTTTATAAATTACTAGAAAAACTATTTTAAATAAATGTTACAAAATAAATCCTTTACTTTAAAATTCATAAATAATTATTAAAAATATATTTAAACTTAAAACCACTTTTAAAATACTTTAAAACCTGTTATTAAACTTCCCTAAAAATATTTCATAAAAATAATTAATTTAACTAACATTTTAAACGCATTTAAAACCACTTTTTCTGACATCTACATAATAAATAATGTTATTTTATAATATATATTTGACGGTAAACCCTAGCAATATTGTGTGAGATTAGCGACGGATAATTTTGATATATGTGCACTTAGTATTAAATATTTTTCGGTAATTCGTCAGTAATTTTGACGCTATAAATGAGGTTTTAGCGTCAAACTATTTTTATTTCCCTCGCTAAACACAATCTAATTTGCAGAAGTTTAGCTTCCTCTTCGTGTAAATCGATGACGTATTCGCAACGGTTTGATTTGAATATTTCCACTGATATTCTCCTTTTATTCTATCGGCAACTTTCGTTTATTTTTCATTTTTTTATTTCACGGTTTTCCCTATACATTAATGGTCAATAGTTCACCAATCAATAATAAAATGTCTATCTAAATATATAAATGCACGGTAATATAAAATGAATAATGAAAACGAAAATGTATTTAGAAACAACAAAACTATTCAACTAGTACCAGTATCCCATACAAAAAATAACACCTTCCTTAGTCATAACTAATACTCATACAAAAAACCACATAATCTCTCATTTACAACAAAATGTGTCTAGCTCCATAGTATAAGTTCCATTTTTGTCTAAAAGTTCTCTCTATCTTCCTTTTGCTGTCGTGCAAGCCTTATTTGCTCTTTCCCGAGTCTTTGGCTCTTAGCTCGCTCGTTCTCTCTCTGCCTCAATCCTAAACCGCTCTGCTCTCTCATTCTCGAGCTTTAAGCGCGTATCCTCAACCATTTTTTGCAGCTCATGAACATCATCCTTAACACAATGGCATTTTGAACGATGAGAAGATGGGGGAAGCTGTAAAATAATAATGAAATTATAAATGTAAACAATGAAAACATAACCATAGTGAAATACAACATATCAAGAAACTAATTTGAATCTGCAATGCAAATTTTAGAGTTTGCTAGACAAAATAAAGATGAATCAACAAAGTATTATGCTTAGATGTAAAATCCTGAGCAACAAAATCAATTTTGAAAATATAAGTTATTATTATGGAAGGAAAAAGCGGGTTAATTTTACAAATTTAAATGTCATTAATAACTTGTAGCAAGATATTTAGCATACTAATATTGAAAACAAATCATTTGGATCTATATTTACAATATATCCGGTTATGATATAAATTTTTAACTTAGAATTTGAAAATCATTTTGAAAACCTTGCATGGGATAACTAATGGATTGGGATGGCATGATTTTCACCTTAAAAAACACACATCAAGTTGCACGCATCAAGTTTTTCCAAGTCCTAACAGAAAATGAAAACTACATGGATATTCATCAAAACTCATGATTCATAAGGCACTATAGGACACTGAATCATGGAAAAAAGGATTCAAGAAATCCAAATTACTGAGCTATACCATAATATATAGTCAGGTTGGTATAAACACCAAGACAATAAATAAAAGATGTAGAGATAAAACTCTGACAGTTTAAATAACACAAATCTATGGTACGAGCAGATGGGCATTCCTCATGATTTACATCTTGTTAGCACCAAAATTAGTCACTAACACCCAAATCCAGATGAAAGCACCAAATCACAGTCACAGGTCCAAGATAGAGTGTATGTAGAGAGTATAAATATGAAGAACAGTAAAAATTAAAAAGAAAGCAGTAATAAGAGAGGATTTATAGTGGTTCGGATGACTCCGGCCTATGTCCATTCCAGAAATTTCCTTTTTATTGATACGAGAATCAATTACAGTTATAATCCCGAGTTTTTAAAACAATAATAACAAAGTAGCCTTAATGGAGAAGATGAAGGGAAACAGAATGAAGATCCCTTTTCTGAAGCCCCGCATGTTGTATTTATATGCAAAACCCGAGTTACCGGGCTTCCTGAGTGGTCCGGTCCCATCAATACCATAGCCGAATCCATACCCTTCGTCACGACTGACCCCGAGTCTAGAATGTGTCGATCCAATATTTCCCTGGGAATGACTCGGAGTAGCCTTACATCTGACTCTAAGTAACATACCATTTGACTAGAAGCAAAATAATTGCCGACCCCTTGCCTTTGCACCGTTTCCCATTGCCGACCCGAAGCATATGGCTAACCGAACCGAAGTGAAAGAGGTGCCGACCCAGGGTGATCTAAAACATGCCGACCCAATGCTAATTTCACTATAGCCGACCTAGGGATTTCCCTATACCGCTCCGAGTCCATCTTGGAGCCAACCAGGAGTAAAGCAAATGTCGATCCATCCAAATGCCGATCCATCCAAATGCCGATCCGCTCAAATGCCGACCTACTCAAATGCTGATCCAATCCAATGCCGATCCACTCCAATACCGATCCATCCAAATGCCGACCCACTCAAATGCCGACCTACCCAAATGCCGATCCACTCCAATGCCGACCCACTTAAATGCCGATCCACTCAAATGTCGATCCACTCCAATGCCGACCCACTCAAATGCCAATCTACTAAAATGCCGATCCACTCCAATGCCAACCCACTCAAATGCCGATCCAATCTCTACCGACCTCGAGCCTGTGGATGTGCTGATCACGTGGAAACCCGAAGAAAAGCCTGAAATGACTCGAAGCAACCTAGGTGAAAACCCAAAGAAACTCGACTTTTGTCGAAACCCATGTTTCCAGTATCCCACGACTTTTGTCCATCGACCATGCCGAATCCCGGCTTCATGATCATCATCCGTGATTGATCGTCTACCCATCCAGCCGAACCAAACCCGTCGTATTCCAGCCTCGATAACCGAGCAATCAATTTAGTTAAATCCGCCTGTTTACGGCCTTTCCAAAAGGCGGGTTAACATTTGCCCCCCAAAACATCCCTTGCGGTAGGAAGGTGTGTTTTGAATAACTTTTGATCTGTCATCCAAAGTCCATATGTCATCCATAGCCATACCATCCGATCTGTAATCCAATCATTTTATCCAAGTGTCGTTGCCGTATCCTTATCCAAATCCGCGACTGCTCCGATATCCGATCCTTATCCAGTAACCAAATCGTTATCCAATTCCACATCCATCCAAACCTGATAACCAAGTTATAACCCATCCATATCCAATAACCAATAACCGAATCCATGACCTCTCCGGCTCGATACCCAAATCCGGTACCGCTTCGGATCATAGTCAACCCTTAGCCATTCAAAGCCGAAATCTGAATCTGTAACCTCTCCGAGTTCTTGCCAAGTGCAGTCCACACTCGACGACCTGTGTTAAATAATGCCATGGTGTTCCTGGTTCAGTGTTCCTTAACGCTGAGTAATGCCATGGCTTAAGTCCTAAGCCGAATCCTGGTCACTCTGTACCCTTGCCGAGCAT
Organism: Allium fistulosum; assembly: GCA_030737815.1. Lineage (NCBI taxonomy): Eukaryota > Viridiplantae > Streptophyta > Magnoliopsida > Asparagales > Amaryllidaceae > Allium > Allium fistulosum. The sequence continues at coordinate 633,110,643 of CM060907.1, read as the reverse complement.
AGTCCATACTCGACCACCTGAAATAGTAACCAATAAATAATACGGGGCCTAAGTCCTAGGCCGAATCCCGGTCTCTCCGGACCCTTGCCGAGCATAGTCCATGCTCGACGACCTTTTAGCCAAAAACCAAAGGAAAATCCAATCAAAATCCAATCCGAAATCCAAATCAAACCAGAAATCCATATCAAAAATCCAAATCAAAAGACAAACGTCCAAACCGGAATCCAAATCAGAAAACAAACAAAACCAAGAGTTCAAACCAAACTCTAAAGCCAAACCAGAAAAAGCAAGTGCCCAAGCCAAAAACAGGAAAAACAGATTTCACAAACCAGAGCGTCATGGTTTATCATCATCTCAGAGCATGCATAGGGGTTGTCTCCTTCCCCGTACATGAGTAAGTGACTTAGCCGTCCGCCCAGAGTTTGCTACTTATTCCATACCACCCTGATCAGTTGATGACCAACCGACCATCATTCCTGGGCCTCACGCTATCGTTGTTTGAGGTAGACAGTGGCTGCTCCTGTTCCACCGCCGCATTTCGAGTTTCGACATATTGTCGCAACTGACCATTCCTTACATGCTCCTCGATTATATCCTTTAGATGCCTGCAGTTGTTAGTATCATGCCCGTCCAGGTCATGAAAGAGATAGTGCCTTCCCGATGCCGTTTCGCGTTCTGAGGGTTCCCTCCTTGCTGGCCTTCGATAAGGAAGGCAATCCCGAGTGTCCAAGTATATCTGTTCCAATGTCTCATTCAGTCCTGTGTAAGTGGAGAATTTTGGTTCTCCCTAGCGCTTCCTCTTCCCTTTATCCTTATCTTTACCTGAGCTTTCACCGGACGGTTCTCCATCCTTGACCATGTTTACTTCCTTTGACCTCATATCCAAACATGCATCCTCTTGTCGAAGAAACCTCTCGGCTTCGTGAAAGAATTCCCCGAGATCCATTGGTGGATCCCATATCAACGACACTTTGAAATCCGAATTATCCCTGACTCCTGACACCGCCGCCATTAGAACCATTGATGGATTCGGCCGATCCACCGAAGCAACTGCTGCATTAAACCGAGTTAAGTAAGTCCTGAGCAATTCATCCATCCTCTGCTTCACCGACGTAAGTGTCATCACATTCTTCGGCCTCTTGATGTGAACTCGAAACTGTTTCAAAAACCTGTCCAACAATTCTTTCCATGTTCTAATAGATCCATCTTCCAGCTGTCTGAACCACATAACAACTATATTTGTCAAGTACAGGGGGAAACACCATACCATGACCTCTTCTGATGCCCCCAGCACTTCCATATGCCTTGTGTACCTCATTAATTGGTCAGTGGGATCCATCTTACCGTTGTATACTTCCAGAGCGGGCAGCTTGAAATCAGGTGGATTCCTAGCCATCCTTATGTTACGGGTAAACGGACTTTTGTTTACTCCCTCCAAATCCCAGTTTTCCAGATCTCCACGAATTGTTCGCCTGATAATGTCAGCCAATCCAGTGTTACCTACCAAAGGTCGCCCCCATCCACATTTCCTAACTGCCCTCCAAGTCCTCAAGGGAATTCAGGTATATACTCCTCGTCATGCACTCCTGTATTCCTGTTGGCACCGGGTTACGCAACGTCATCTGGTATCCCTCCATGGATTGGTCTAGCATTACCTGGTGGTGTGCCCCCGAGTCTAAGTCCATCCAGATTGACAGTTGTTTGCTGATTGGGGGCTGCCCCTTGATGAACCGCTCTATCTGTTTTCCTGCTGAGTCCCTCTGATCCAACTCCATGGATCTGAACTCCTACAACTCATGTTGTTCCTATCTGTCCAAACTGCCTAAGAAGGGTCTACATTATTTCCTCTTTCCTTTTCATCAGCTGCTCCTGCATGGAATTCATCATGACCTGCATCTCGTCCCTAATGATGTAGATGGAGGCTTGATTAGCTCCAGAGAAAGTCTCCTGACTTCCCTCTTGCTGACTCCTTTCTGTCCTCTGTCTCTGGTTGATTGCCTTGCCATAGTCTCCAGAATCCAAGTTCCTAAGCATTCAAATCCAAAATCCTAGCTTTCCAATCCCTGAGTGCTAGCCTTCTCAGTGAAAACACCAAAATGTTAGCGCCAAAATTAGTCACTAACACCCAAATCCAGATGAAAGCACCAAATCACAGTTACAGGTCAAGATAGAGTGTATGTAGAGAGTATAATTATGAAGAACAATAAAAATTAAAAAGAAAGCAGTAATAACAGAGGATTTATAGTGGTTTGGCTGACTCCGACCTACGTCCCCTCCAGAAATTTCCTTTTTATTGATATGAGAATCAATTACGGTTACAATCCATAGTTTTTAAAACAATAATGTCAGAGTAGCCTTAATGGAGAAGATGAAGGGAAACAGAATGAAGATCCCTTTTTTGAAGCCCCACATGCTGTATTTATAGGCAAAACCAGAGTTACAGGGCTTCCTGAGTGGTCCGGGCCATGGTTTTAAATCTCCTATATATCGCCCGAGATCTCCTCCGAGATCTCTTTTTCACACCTTAAACGAAACGAGACATCAAACGTCCTCCATATCTCCCTCGACACTCATCTCGTCCGAGATATTCAAATCTCACCCGAAATATGGATCAAAATCTCAATCCGAGATCTCACCCGAAATTATACATTTTTCTTATTTTTTATAATATTTTTTATTTTCATATTGATTTAAAAGAAACTACTCAATCCAATTATAATTTATCAACTTCTTGAACATATTCTTATTTTTTATCATAATGAGTCATAGCGAAAGGTTTCACTTTTTTATTATGTTCAAATAAAAGGATATTATTAAATCATTACCAAATCAATTAAGCTAATCAAACTACTACTCTTCTAAAAATATTCCTTTTTCCATGTAAATCAAGTATGTTACCATTTTTATTTTTACTAAGAAAGTTATAACCGTTAAATAAATTTTTGACACATCAATTTTAGACACATAAGTACATCCGAGATATTCCCGAGATGCATTATAAGACCCGAGATGTCAATCTGAAATGTACACCCGATATGTACTTATCTCGTCCGAGATCTCCCCCGATACGAGATAACTTGTGTAAAAATTCCGAGACGAAACGTGACCGAAATCCGATATTTAAAATCTTGGTCCGGGCCCATCAATACCATAGCCGAGCCCATACCCTTCGTCATGACCGACCCCGAGTCTAGAACGTGCCGATCCAATATTGCTCTGGGAATGACTCGGAGTAGCCTTACATCTAACTCGAAGTAACATACCATTTGACTCGAAGCAAAATAATCGCCGACCCCTTGCCTTTGCACCGACTCGGTTTCCCATTGCCGACCCAAGGAGAATATCACAGCCGACCCGAAGCATATGGCTAACCGAACCGAAGTGAAAGAGGTGCCGACCTAGGGTGATCTAAAACATGTCGACCCAATGTTAATTTCACTATAGCCGACCCGGGGATTTCCCTATACCGCTCCGAGTCCACCTTGGAGCCACTCAGGAGTAAAGCAAATGCCGATCCATCCAAATGCCGATCCACTCAAATGCCGACCTACTCAAATGCTGATCCAATCCAATGCCGATCCACTCCAATACCGATCCATCCAAATGCCGACCCACTCAAATGTCGACCTACCCAAATGCCGATCCACTCCAATGCCGACCCACTCAAATGCCGATCCACTCCAATGCCGATTCAATCTCTACCGACCCCGAGCCTATGGATGTGCCGATCGCTTGGAAACCCGAAGAAAAGCCTGGAATGACTCGAAGGAACCTAGGTGAAAACCCGAAGCAACTCGACTTTTGTTGAAACCCATGTTTCCAGTATCCCGCGACTTTTGTCCATCGACCATACCGAATCCTAGTTTCATAATCATGATCATTATCCGTGATTGATCGTCTACCCATCCAGCCGAACCAAACCCGTCGTATTCCAGCCTCGATACGGAGCATTCGATTTAGTTAAATCCACCTATTTATGGTCTTGCCAAAAGGCGGTTTAACACATCTTTTCAACAAAATTTTATTAGGAAAACTTGATAATGATAGAAAGTATTGAAAGCATAGTTTTTACCAAAGTGTTAACATAATTTGTCGTTATTCTATGAAAAATAAGTAAACTTTTTATTACATTCTTTTTTATTTCTTTACTGGCTTGAATAATCAAGCTATTTTTTCTAAGAAAAAAAAACTGGATGTGAAATTAACTTTTGTTGCCATTCAACTCCAGTACAAATTTGTTCATACTTTTTTATAATGTGAACAAAACACTTTCCTTCTATTGGAGGAATTTGGGGGGTCACATATGGGACCCTCTGAATTCCTCCAATAGGAGTCGGTGTTTTGTTCACATTTTAAAAAAAAGTGTGAACAAAATCACTCTCCATTCAACTCTATGCTTCTCCTAATGATGTGAAATGATCGAACAGTTTAAGATATAACTGACAATTTTTATATGATATAAGATTAATATTGGATGTGAAACCTCTAATGTCTGACAATTTAATCAGATGATGTAAGATTAATATTGGATGTGAAACCTCTAATGTCTGACAATTTAATCAGACTAGTGGGAAATAGTGATGTAAACTTATATCTGGTATATATAACACATGTAGGAGTTTCTCAACAGTCCGAACAGTGTCCAAGAACAGATATACTATATTTTTTATAGGTTAAATTCTAAGATTTCTTAGTCAGTGATATATAATCCACATTTTAGATTTCTTAGTCAGTGATATATAATCCACATTTTGCAATGGTTATACATACTAAGATCAATTAAATGGACTGAAAACTGTAATAAACTTGAAAACAACTGGACTGATCAAGATTGATCACCAAAGCATCATAGCTCGTCTTTTGTTTATAGGTTTATAACTATTGAACAATAAACACTGGTAATTTATATCGACTTAAAATGAATAATGTCATCTCTTAATTAATAGAAATCTGCTACAAATAATATAGCTAGGAAGAATATAAAATACAAGCAAAAGAAATCTGCTACAAATAATATCTTATGATATTTCTTTGCGTCAGTTTTATTTCCAACTCAATGGGAATAATATAATTACCTACATCTGCTACTCATATCCAAATATATTTCTACATGATGCCAAACAACCTCTTGTACTATTATATTGGTAGACTGAAAACATTTATACAGACATTATATTGGTAAATTTAAACCTGTGTATCATAACACATTGAAACTGACCTTTATTTGAAATAGAGACATATCCGGTACCCTTGTAATCTTGAAAGTGAAGTAATATTGCTTCCCATCATACTGTGAAGATTGTCTAATAACACTTACTGGTTTTAAGTCAGTTGCACTACTTACTGGAAAACCTCCACACTGAAGATTATAGCACCCGGTGTACTTATATCCATCTGACTGCAATTCAAAATAAAGATTTGATGTATTATAGCAACGAAATGATTAATTATAGCATGTATGGTTAGAATCACAGTCCAAGCTACGAAGAAATGAAGTTCGTTATCACTGTACAATTGTGGATATACCTGAAATTTAGTAGAAAAAACAAATTAGCCTAATTAATAGTAAAAACTGGATTGACATTGACCATATTATAAAACAGAAGCAATATATATGCAACCACCTTGAAAATTTTGAATGCAATGATCCTATCATAAAATATTTATGTTATTAAAACGAGTAAATATGCACGCTTAGCTGGAGCTGCATTTAATCACAACGTGCATGCATTTTTAGTTGTACATGTGGAAATAGATTTGATAATATCATCTTCATATATGAACTCCGCCTAAATAGAAGCCGCTATTTTTTTCATTCAGACTGCAATAGCTTCTTTGTAGTAACTCGGAATCAGACGAGATTTCGACCGATAAACTCCCATCTAAATTACAGACAATAAGGAACGTTCGGATACTTCATTTAGTGAACGTATGTCGTAGTTCTCCATGGTGACTAACAGTTGTACTTAGAAAATAACATGCTACATCTCCGTATTTGATCTCCGTCTAGGCAGAAGCCGCTATTTTTTTGTTCATACTGCAATAACTTCTTCATACTACCTCGGAATCAGACGAAACTTTCACCGATGAACTTGAACCTAAATTACGGAAAATATGGTAAACTCGAATACTAGTTCTTCATGATAACTAACAGTTGTACTTAGAAAATAACAGGCTACATCCTCACTTAAACGCTCAATGTAGTTCTCCATGGTGATTAATAGTTGTACTTAGAAAATAACATGCTCATATTTGAATTCCGCTTAGTGCAAAAACCGATATTTTTTTGTTCAAACTGCAATAACTTCTTCATACTAACTCGAAATTAGGCGATACTTCGACCGATGAACTTCCACCTAAATTACGGACAATATGGTGTACTTGGATACTTCATCTTGTGAACACACACTGCAGTTCTCCATGGTGACTAACAGCTGTACTTAAAAAATAACAGGTTATATTCCCACTTCAACACTCACTGTAGTTCTCTATAGTGACTAATAGTTGTACTTAGAAAATAATAGGCTACATGCTCATATTTGAACTCCGCCTAGGTAGAAGCCGCTATTTTTTTTCTTCAGACTGCAATAACTTCTTCACACTAACTCGGAATCAGGCAAAACTTCGATCGATAAACTCACCTAAATTACAGACAATATGGTAAACCCGGATACTTCATCTTTGAACGCACATTGTAGTTCTTCATGGGGACTGACAGTTTACTTAAAAAATAACATGCTACCACATCACCATATTTGAACTCCGCCTAATGCAGAAACCGCTATTTTTTTGTTTAGACTGCAATAACTTCTTCATACTAATTCGGAATCCGACAAGACTTCGACCGATTAACTTGCACGTAAATTACGAACAATATGGAACACTCGGATACTTCATCTTGTGAATGCACACTGTAGTTCTCCATGAGAACTGACAGTTGTACTTAGAAAATAATAGGCTACCACATCCCTATATTTGAACTCCATCTAGTGTAGAAGTCGCTATTTTTGTGTTCAGACTGCAATAACTTATTCATACTAACTCGGAATCAGACAAAACTTCAATCGATGAACTCCCACCATGCACTCGGATACTTCATCTTGTGAACGCACACTATAGTTCTCCATGCTGACTAACAGTTGTACTTAGAAAATAACAGGCTATATCATCATATTTGAATACTATTTCTCTATGAGATGTAAAAGTGTATATTTGAAATTTCTAAAGGACACCGAGTAAATCTATTCAATGAATTCTTTTTATTGGTAGTAAAAAGAAACAAATAAAATATATTGGCAAAATGAATGTACGCAAATGGCATCCAACTTGAATGGCATTATATGTCTCCCTTGGACCACCACTTCCGGTGGTAAACCAGACTGCGGTTGTACTCACTTGGTACCGATTGACAGGAAGATGATATATATTTAAATTTCCAAACACTTCTTTATATTCTCCCTTGGAAGGTATTACAACAAACTCTACATGAAGATGACAAATGTTAGAGTGATTTCATTATTTCACTAGTCAAAATAATCCATTCAAAAGCAGGACATTATAGAAAATGGCTTCACAGTTGTATAGTTTCTTCAATATGATAATAAACACTAAAACTAAGAAATATTGGGAACTGCAGATAAAAAGTACTATCTTAAACATGCAATTGAAACAGATAGTGAACTTCTATGTGAAAAAAAATCAAAACTTAAAACTACGAGGCTAAAAGATTTAGGCATAAAAACTAAAAAGTTAACTGTCAATTTTACTTTTATTTGATATTTTTAACTCTGAAAACTGGGCTTTTCATCTACTTCAAGTATGGTTTAGTTTTCAATATTTAAGGCATATCATTGTAGATAATAATATTGACTCTAGCAATAAATAATGTCTGCACAGATTATACAAACCAATAATCATTTACAGTAATATTTACTAGTATAACATTATTATTTTACCGTTATGAAAAATGAAAATAAGTGAGTGTCGAGCAGAAACAAATAGGCAAATTCTTACATGGTTTATTGTAGGACTAGCAGTAAGCATTTTGTCCTTGGAACCTTCTAGATGGACTGAAATCGTATTGTTATGATCTCTGTTGAAAATTTTGAGCTCACTTCTGGATGAAACTGAAAAATTCTATAAAGATAAAAAAAAATTTAGTTGTTAACCAACAAAAAGTAAGTAATAACGTAGGTATCATAACTTGTAGAGCTTAAATACCACCCATAATGATTTAGGTGTAGCAGTAATTCTGAAACCTTACAACAACCCAGAATGGCTAAAATATTATCAACCCAACAAGAAATTATGAAATAAAACTCAGCAAAATACATTCAAATTTAATATGAAATAAATAAAGATTTGAAAGGAATATATCAACCACTGTTGTTTGACTGATTTTGGGATTTAATAAGTGAAAATTCATCAAACTTGCATTGGATGGATGTCTTACACCAACCTACTGATAAAAACACATACTAAGTGACAATGGACATCGATAACAGTTACGTTGGCAAATGCAATGAATGCATATGATGTCATGTGTATGATACTGGACATTCTATTAACAATATCCTCCTTTGTTGTATCTGAAGGCGCTTGCTGTTGTAAGGTGGCGAAGAGAAGAACTATATTTATTCATTAAACAGACAGCCTATATATGTAGGCATACATGATTAAACATAAAAGAAAGATCACGTACACTTCACCCAAGAATAGGTAAACGTGCCTTATTTGCGGGAAACTACTTCACTATCCTATAAACTAGGACAACTAAGACAAAGTCATAACTTCTAACAGTATCGCTACTGAAAAATACAATGAGAAGTCACATTTTTTGTAATATTATTTGTTTTTTTAACACACAAGATGTGTAAAGTATGCATATGACGAAGAAATGTGATCGATTATGAAACACTGTAGAATTTTTATGTAACTTTGACGATGATATTTTTTATTTTTTCAACTCAAGACAATATCATTTGGAGATGTCCAACAAAGCTTGTGCGTGCGCCCGTGTATATAAACTCTAAAATCAAGCATGGAAATAAACTATTTACCTGTCCCTTTCATAAAAAGAAATATAGGAGGTCCACGAATTTTGCCTCTTGGTCGATGTGGAAGGAAAAATACACAATTCTCTTCCTTAACCATCCCATCAGAACCGTGAGCTTGAACCTTTCATGACTCGTGAATAAGAATCCAAATACAAGAACTATCATATTTAAAAATCAACAAGGTCAAAAATAGCATTATCCACCCCGATCAAATTTCTTAATGATTGATTTAACTTCCTGAACAACATGAATACCCTAACTTTTCCTTAAATCGGGTGAATACAGATTCTGAATAACTTCATTAACCGCAACCCGACCTGGGCGTCGTCAGCCTCGAAATCATTCATAAATCTATCAACGCACCTCCTCCTTATCTCCCGCGCATCATAAATATCAATGTCCAAGGTCGAATCTTTCAACGTCAGCCTACTCTCGGTCTAGATTCAACGTCGCACATTCGGAAGAAGCTGCGCGCCATCTAAGGTCGAGAAGAATGTTTAAATCTGAAAGGAGGGATTAAGTTTACGGGGCAGAGGAACCGCCTAAATGAAATTTTAGCGGGTTTTCTAAAAGTTTAGCATATTACTTCGTAACATTTGCTGTAGTGCTATTTTTGTAATTAACAAACTATAAATCATTAATTATTTCAAATTTTAAGTTAGTAGTTGCTGAATATAAATTATTGTTTATTATTATTTATAATTTATCAAATCGTTATTTATGAATTATCAATTATAATAAAGTATTAAATATTAAGTATATATTGTTATTTATGCAATATTATTAATAAATTATTAATTAATTTATTATATATCAATAATTAATTATACTATATTATTAATTATTAACAATAATTATAAATTTTAAATTATTTATCAATAATCATTAATTATTGTAGATTATGAATTATTAGCTATATAAGTTATCATTTAAAAATTATTAACTATTGATCTTTAATGTTTCGTAAGACGGGTAAGATTGAACATTAATTAAATCTAATAGTGATTTAACTAATAGTTATGAATCTAATGGTGAGTTATTTTTCTTAATTCACTTTTAGATTCATAAAATTATTAATTAATAAAATTTATAAATTATTAAAAATCTTTAATTTATTTATTAATAATTAATTATAAAAAATTATCAATTATTAACTATAATTTATAAATTATTTATGGATAATCATTAATTATAGAAAATTACAAAATATTAATTATATAATTTATCATTTATTAATTACTAATTATAAATTGTCACTTAAAAAATTATTAAGTATTAATTAGTATTTATTAATTATATATTATAAACTTTTATTATAGTAAATTTTTACTACAAATACAATAGATTGCTTGCTTGTATTTAATGAGAATGATTGTTTTTAAGAAGAAGTCTTAATCAAATAACTAAACAATTTCAAATTTTCAATTTTTTATAAAGTTGAGAAAATATCAATATTTACAACGGTCAGAACTAATAAGTTGTTATAGATCTCGATTACAACTGTCTAAAACAAACAGTTATTAAAAATATGCTTATTACAACTATCAGGAAAGACGAGTTGTTAAAAATATGTTTATTGTCACTATCAGGGAAAACCGGTTGTTAAAAATCTTCTATTAAACTGTCAGCAAAAATTCAATTGTTAAAAATCCTTTATTACAGCTGTCGTTTTGCGAAGTTTATAGATAACTAGTTGTAATATTGGTTAATTATTAATTATCAATTATTTCTTATTATTTCTTAATTATAATTGAATATTAATTAGTAAATACTACTTATTATGTGTATATTATTAATTAGTAATAAAAATTGTTAATCATTAATTATTAATCATCAATTATTGAATATAATATCAAATAGTAAACTAATCATTACTTAATATTAAATATTAAACTATAATGAATTATTAGATATTAATTACTAAAATTGTACATTAATTAAATGTTAAACATTAATTAATTACAATTATGAGCATGACAATGTTCATAGATAAATATTTACAGCTGTCAAAATTAATTAGTTGTTATAGATCTCTAATACAACTGGCTAAAATAAACAGTTGTTAAAAATACGTTTATTACAACTGGTAGAAATACTTGATTGTTAAAAGTAGGTTTATTATAACTAGCAGGAAAACTCATTTATTAAAAATACATTTATTATAACTGTCTGGAAAAGCAGTTGTTAGAAACCCAGTATTACAACTGTCAATAAATACCAGTTGTTAAAAACCTTTTATCACAAATGTCATATGATGCCAGTTGTAAATAACTAGTTGTAATGGGGTCATTTTGTTGCAGTAAACATATTCAAAACTTGTACATGTCACATTTGAAAACATATAGATGGGCATGCAAGTAAAAATTTGCAAGGTAATGTATGTATTTTTTGGATTTAAAATTCATTTAACATTTTGGAATTTTCTGAAATTTTGAATATTTTATGAAATTTTAGATTTATTTAGAAACTTTTCGAATTTTATGGAAACTTCAAAATTTTATATTTAAACTTTATGAGTATTTTTAAATTTATTTTAGAAATTCCAAAATTTTAATTTTTTGAAATAATACATATTAAATATAATTATTAAATATTAGATATTAAATAATAAATATTACTTCTTAATAATTAAAGATTACTTATTAATCATTAATTATTAAAACTAAATTATATTAAACAGTAAATATTGGTCTTAATTGTTAATTATTACATCTTAACTATTTAATAATTATTATTAATTAATCAATATTAATTATTAATTATTAAAAGTAGTTACTTAATTTTGTTATTAATTAATTATTATTAATAGTAATTATTTAATATTTATTATTAATTATCAATTAGCTAGTAATAATTATTAATCAATAAAAATTAATTATTAAATATCTCTTCTAAATTATTAATTATTAATCATCAGTTATTAGTTATCTTAAATATGTATATTACAAAATTCATCATGGTTAAATTTGATAAGTCTACCAAAATTTTATATCTAAAAATAAGCGCCCCTTGCAAATTCCTCGGAAATCCATCGTAAAATAGCTTCTAAATGCTACCATTGGTAATCTGCCGCAATTTGCAATGGAATTTAGCTTCAAAATATATTTGTCGGTAAGCTGACGCAATTTGCAATAATTTAGTAGTGGATATAAAAGCGAACGGTGATAATATAAAAAATATTTAAATAGAAAAAACTTAAAATTAGCCCTTGCAAGTCACCCGCAAATCCGTCGTAAATTTAACGATGGAAAATTCCGTCGCTATTTTCTATCACTATTTTCAACTTTCTTGTAGTGTTAGTATATTTCCAAATTTAGTTTTGGATTCTTTGGAGCTTCCGGAGATAAGTTGGATGCCTTCAAGGTGTATTTATGTAACAACCCGCATATTTTGCGATTGTATATTTAAATGTTTTATTTAAATATAGAATCGGTAAACGGATTAAAGTCCGAAAAGATACTTTTTGTAAACAGTCGAATTGGGACTCGAGACCACCTCCATTGAGTCCAAAATGGCGTTTACAACTTTTTTGAGTATAAACATCGATATGTTTGGAGTAAGTTGAATTTTTGCTATTTTCTAAGTGGACTTTTGGGTTTGGGTTTCACCCAACTCATTCTATTACCCTAACTCAGCCCCCTCTTCCTTCATTCACTTATTTCATTTTTTACAAACACTCAAGCAAAACTGAAAATGGGGGAAGAGTATAGGAATTAGAAATTCCAAGCTCTAGATTCCATTTGCAAACTCAAGTCTAGCTCCAAACTCTTGGAAAAGCTTTGGTAAGCCTCCTCTTCATCTCCTCCAACTCATTCTCTCTTTAAATTCAGAAATTTCCTAAACCTAACTTAGGAAATGTTCTTCTTTTGAGCTTAGATTCAAGCATCTAGAGTTGAAGTTGAAGAGTAGTTGATCTTCCTTTGCTTTCAAGCTTCTCCTTCATCGTTTTTGGGTTTAAAGGTGAGTTCTTTAACTCACATCTATGTCTATAGCTATCTTTGTTGTTAGGTATGAATTCCTAACACTTGTGCATATTCATTTGCTTTTGATTTGAATTAATTTGGTGAACATTTCAATTTTTGGTGTTTTGAAGTCAAAACTTTGAAAATCCTAGCTTTGATTTGTGAACATGTTTTTGGTGGTGAATCGGGGAGCCTATAGGGCTGGGTGGTCGATTGGCAAAAGCCCCTAAAGTCCATTGCTTGACCGGTTGCAAATGGTGAGAGTTTGCTCTTCCATTTGATAGGTTGGAAAACAGTTTCAGCTACAGCCAGTCGACTGACACCCTACAGTCAGTCGACTGACTACAGGGTCTGAAAACTCTCGGGTTCTGGTTCAGTCGACTGACTGCAGAAGACCAGTCGACTGACCTGCTTGATTTTGTCTATTTTTCCTAATTAGCTTGAGGATCCAACTTTTACCGATTCGCGATTACCCGATTTATTGTTATCATTTATTATTGCCTTTGATGACTTCTTTTTCGAGATTTTTGAGAATATCCACTTTGATGGATTCAGTATCGATTTCTTTGGGTTTAATTCACATCTTCGAATGTGGATTTTTGTTGATCGATTGTTTCTACAATCATTTTGTGATTTGTCACTTCTAAATACAAAGGTTTATATACTAGTAGTAAATATTAAAACTCTTTTACAAAGATGATTTCAACCCTATTTTTAATACAAAGTTCGTTTATAAAACCGTTTTCTAAATCTATTAGTATATACAAACCTTTACCTCATTCGTATAAGAAAATCTAATTAAACGGCTTAGCAAAACAAGTGGTATGAAACGCTTGCGTTTACTTCGTCGGTTAATTCTTGGACTTGTTCGATTGAACTCTTGTGACAATTTTCGAGTGGGAATCTACAATTTGTTCGTAAATATTTAAGTTAAGCTAGTGGTTATGGGACATGAAGCTAAACTCATATATTTACTAGCTTAATGCAATCGACACTTTTATTGATCGATGATGATCATTTTGTGATTTAGACTAGCGATGTGCGATGTCTATTTGTTTGTTTGGGGATTACAATCCCCGTTTGTGGAACTTCGGTTCAATTTGGCGGGGTAGCGACCCGTGGTCTTCGGGCCGTTTGTGGAGCTTCGGCTCAAAATTTATGGTTAGCGGCCATGGAATAGCGTTCCGTTTGTGATACATGTGTTGGTAAGTTTTCATGCTCCCGTTTGTGATATGATTTCTGGATTTCTAATTGATGATTTCTAGAATTTGTCTTTCACCAACTTTTGCGATTGGCATTAATATATTTGTCAATATTTGTAGTTTGGTGAATAAAATTAAGAATATGATATTCTTTTTGGTGCTTTGAGATTCTTGAGATATTGTATGATTTTGTTGTTGTTTAAATCATATTTATCCTGATATGACATTATTGTTATCATACGTTCTTATTATATCTCTGCTTATATCTCATTTCTTTAATGATAATTATAGCTAGACTGATCCGTTTATTATTTTCTTATTAAATAATACTCGGGTCAGACCGAGATGTTACAGGTGCTTCTGCTTGACTCCTTATCTGGGATCATCTTCTGACTTTTGTCTAACTACACAGTTTAGTAGTTTTTGTTATTATATACATTAGAGATAGAGACTCCGTTATGTATAATTATTCTTTTGTCTAGCACTTGTACCTATTCTTTTGTTATGTAGTGTATCTTCTATGACCACTATTTTGGTGTACACTTTCATGTGATATGTTCATATCTTATTCCGCCTTTGTGATATGAATGTCTGTGACTGATTTGTGTTATGTTTATTTCTATATTTGTTTCCGAAGGCCACTTAGCCACTGTGGGGTAGCTTTGAGTTTGTATTTGATATGTCGGATTTCCTCTTGAAATGAAATGTAAGTTATTTTATCTCACATATCGGTACTCGCCCAAAGCAATTACACAGATGGTCGCTCCTCAACAGCCTTATTCTTCGCGTAGTCAACAGCATTACCCAGTAGTGTTCTTGGCTAGCGTGAGTATAGAGGTGGGGCGTCACAATTCACGTATCTTTTATTTTCGCCGCATTTGTTGTTTTGTATTTATCAGCATTTGTGATGATGGGATGTTATAACTCTCCAGATTGATGATAGGTTACTTTACTCTAATTGACGTATGTATATAAAACTTTTCTTTTATAAAGATCTTTTGTGTACTATATATTACTCGTCATGATGTGAGATTCTATCATGTCTTTTCTTTCTTTTATCCCAACAATCTGTCTTTCCAGCACTTGGATGCTCGGCACATGAATACCGTGAATGTATTAGGGTTGATTTTTGAGGGTCGGAAAGGCCGGTCATCACAGGTTGTCTAGAGCAATCACATAATGACTCAACATGAGTCTTCTGTAAGTTAATAAAGTTGGATCATTTGCAACTGACTTGGAGGGTTTGGGGTGGGGGGGGGGGGTAAAGGGGCTAAAATTAAATATATTTTATTAATCGGTACAAGTTAATTTTTGTTTTTGTAAATAAATATTTATTAATACTAAATCAAATTTAGTATTTTGATTAATAAAAGGTGTTTTAAAATTTTAATTTTATTTTATTGATTAAAATATTTATTTGTTATTACTGTTTAAATATATATAGCTAGTGCATAATTAATTGATTAATTTAATTGAAATGTCTTAATATCCATATTCACAATATGGACATCAAAACTATAGATGTATATATGTATGTGTGTCTATCCTAACTAAGGTTCATGAGAGAGTTAACCGCTTTGAAATACTATCGACAAGATGTCTAATGTGATATAATATATATACATAATTAATATACATATCCTAAGTGATCATAAATTCAACCATTGTAATTTTATAAAACATTGATGTACTGAAATATATATATACATTTTTATAAATACATATATGCATAATTTAAAATTTGTATATATAATAATTAAAAATATTTGCTGTAAATTTTATATTTATGTAAATAACAAAAAAAAATATTTATATGAATATACTATAGTATTTTTAGCCATAAATAATTTTATCATATATATTTAAAATTCAAACTGAAAATATTTGACATATTCAAATGATAAATAAAACAAAACAAAAAATAATTGTATTTTTCCAGCATGCCTTTTGAAGTGAAACCAACAAATGATATTTTTTAAACAAAACAAATTTTATTTGACAAAACTTTTGGTTCAAAATTATTTTTTCTTTAAAAATTAAATATACATATGTCAGAAAATATTTGTACAGCCGAAAACAATATTATTCATATATATAGTATGTAAAGATATGTACATGTATTTTAAATATTTAAAACTAGTTTATATAATTTATGTATGTTTATTTACATTTATACAAAAAGTAAATACAGTATTTATGCGTGAATTTTTCTCAAAAAAATAGCCAAATTTATATAATAATTTTGTCACATATATGTGCACATTATTATATGAATTATAAATTAGATATAAATGAATTACCTTTCATTGAAATAGATCAAGCCGAGAATCAATATGTTGGTTAAGTAGTTCTTCCTCTTAGAGCATCATAGTCTCCTCCTTCCCTTTGATTTGCAACTTCTAAAAATTGCAATACCAAAGGGGTTGTAAGGGATGTTGTGGGTTCGACCTTGAGATGATAGAAGGGAGAGCAAAAAAAATTATGTATGAATTTGTGTGGAGGCTAGGTTATTTGTAGCCATCAACATTCACATATTTCTCCCCCTTTATCTCTAAATACGAAGGCATAGTTTGGTCTCCTCCCAACCCCTGATTATGGTCGGTGCTTCCAATGACCAAGTTGGCCAATACTCCTGTTGACTTTAGTTTGAATCAATATCTAATTAATTATTTTCTGATTTTAAAATCAATTAAACCGTCATATAACTTTTATAAATTATTCTGTTTAATTTCAAGCCTCAACTAAATAATTAAACTTGCCCATAGATATTAATACAACATTTGTATCAATTTATTATCAATTTATGATATTTATAAATGAAATTTAAATTTACCTTTGGTCGAATTCTGAAATAACTAACAATGCGTTGTATTTCATTTTATGATTAATTACTCATGATTTAAACTTTGCAACTACAATCACATAACATTTTATATAAGGATTTGACTCTCTGGTGTGAACGCAATCCATAGTCAATGTTTAAACAATTTAAATATTGAAGTTTGTATGAACGTTGCTGAAGTACAATGTAGTGTCAAGTTCAACTCTCAGAAATCAATAAGAGAAATCCTATTTCTTATCTGATATAAGCTCACCTAGTAACAAAAATTTGTACACATATTCCTTTTTTCATCACTGTATCACTTTGTTATCTAGAGTTTGGCATAAGCTCAAACACTTTATTACTATCCTTATCAATTGAGTTGGTGAATTTTAAAGTCCGTGGTTCAATCCTATAACGTTTATCGATTAACCTTTTTGCTCTGGCCGGAGTCTTTGACTTACCAATTACAGTTACACCAACCTTCTATAACTAAAGAGATGAATCCTCTCTAGAGCGGTGTGTCACTTCAAGTGTTTTAACGTGTATCCAATTATGGCCGTAAATGGTCACTATTTGGTTTCCCATAATCAAAGTACAGTCTACACACTTAATTTTTATAGTACTTTCAAGTCAAAAGACTACTGTATGTCGTTACTTTAAGATCTTCTACATTGACTAAGTTATATAACCTACAAAAGACTCTCATTGAGTCATTTTGTGATTTTTCTGTACAACCACAAGTACATAACCTCTTTACTCCTTCAATGATCGTGAGTAAATCACTATCCATCGCATGGAAAGTGTTATGTACAATAATTTCAATAGATGCATCAATATCATTTTCTCGAACTTCTTGACTAGGAACATATTAAGGAGCTATGTTTCATTTGTATCAATTCATTACTCATAGTTATGAAATTTTATAGCTACAGCCGATAAAAACACTACTCCTAAGGATTTTCAACTTATGTATGTTCAATGTTTATTTATACATTACTTATATCATAATATAATAAATACATATAATTGAAAACAAAACCAAATACATTTATTTTGATCAAGACTCTTTACATAATTGGGATTACATGTAAAATTACATGATTGCCCCTAGGGCACACCCCTGATTCTATGAATCTCCCACTTGCACTTGGGGCCAATTATTATGCTTCATTCCCATTCCTTTGATCGTTCTTCCTAAACATACTTAGAGAGCACCTTAGTGAATGGATCTGCAATGTTATCTTTCTTATTTACATTCCTGATCAAGATCTTTCCATCGTTGATAAACTACCTTATCATTTGCAAATTACAATGGATGTGACTTGACATCTTGTGAGCTCGCAATTCCCGCATAATGTAAATTATCGCTTGTCATAATAGATGAGCATTGGAACTTCTATGCTTGGATACACACCTAGCTCCTTAATGAATTTACGCATCCATACAGCTTCATTTGTGGCATCGTTCAAGGCAATGCTGTAACAACCCACCCCGAAACGGGTCTAATTTTCGATCCAGAAAAGGTCCAGCGAACCTTAGACCCATTCCAAAGCTAGCTTTTGGTTGGTAAAATTGATATAAAGAACAATGCACAGAGCTATCTATCTACACATTCAGAATCTCACAATGCAAGGATAAAATATAATATTAGAAACAGTATCCACTTTATAAAAATTCAAGTGTTAGAAAAATACAACATAATACCAAGTAACACTGCAATTAATATGCTATTAATTATACATTATTTATACGCTAATATATATATATATATATATGCGTGTGTGTAATGTGTATATATATGCCTAAAATATTTCTAAGCCTATGAAGATTACATCCCATGCTAATCGTTTAAACGTCAAAACTTTAATTTTTTACAAATCTACTTCCATATCAAAAAACATACAATATATCCAACGTCCTTAATCCAAGATAGACTTGTATAAAAATAGAATCCATACCAAACCTATTTTATACTAAAATAGTAGAATCAACATTAATAGAATTTACAATTCAAATCCTTTTACACTCTATTCAACTTCTACATATAAAAATGAAGAAGGGAATTATAGAAATAGGCCGTGCAAATTAAAAGAATATGTATCATATACACCTTTCCTAACTTGTTTCTTTTCAAAACCCTTAATCAGATCCAAAGAAAAAAGTGAGAAGTGGAATGGAATGTAAAACACTAAAATTGCAATAACTACACAATTCCACTATTTAAATATATAATAATTGAGATTCTAACATAAGAATTGACATTTCTCTTTAGGGGAATTTTGGAGTTTTAGTTTGATGTTTTCGTGAACAAAATTCCCAAGGTATATAACAAACCCAATTTATACTATAAAATTACAAAAATAAGAAAAACTGAGATTTCCACTCATAAAAGTCCTTAACTTTTCCTCTTGGATTTGTTTACTCCCGCTTTAATCTCTTTCCAAATCTCTCCTTTTAGAAATATATAATAAGGTAACTGTATATGAATAAGATTCAAAAATTTAAGGATCGAAGGAGAATAGAATTATAAATTTAATATTAAAAACATAAAATTCCTTACCTGCAACCGTAGAAAATTTCTGATTCTTGAAGAAGAGAGAGACCGCCAGAATTCCGCTTAGTTTCCAAATAATTTGCAAACAAAACTGGTAGGCTCTTATTTATAATGGTTAGAAAGCATCAAAACCGTCGGATTTAAGTCAGTTTAAAATAATATAATCCAGACCATTCTTGTCGTATAACTGGTCAACCGCTCCTATCTAGGCGATCGTCAGCTGGTGGTCGACGGGTAGTAGGTAGTTTTCGATGGGTCACCTTGTTTTGGTAACGTATTTTTGTTTTCCATTATTAGATTATTTAATTCCTAAATTAATATTTAACGTTAACTTTTGTTTTAATGTTTACTTAACCCCAAGTCTAACTACCATGATTTTATGAATTTCAAACTTTAGCATTAATTATTTATTTGAATTTGAAGTCCATTTATATTAATTTGAGTCCGAAAACTTCAAATGTCAACAAATTTTTAGTTTGAGCTCCGTTTTCAAAACTCTATGTATGAAAATTGATTAGAAAATGACACGAATGCAATGACACAACTTTCTTAGTCAAATTCTGACATTTACAAAATTTTCATTTTTAGCTTTATCTTAATTAATTCCTTATTAATTTTTATGGGGTATTACATTTCCCCATTAACATGATTTCGTCCTCGAAATCCCTAAGGGATGGATAGTGTAACGTGCACTAAGCATCCATGTTATACCACCAATTTATCTACACAATAATCTACTCAACCAATGGTGCAATGCGATCATGTATGCATATAAACTATAGGTGAGCTCAATCCTAGCGTGTATACAAGGTCATGACATATAGGCATGTATGCAAACATCCTAAATTTGCAATAATGTTTTTATATGAGTGCAAAAATTACAGTAAAAAGTATGGAAATCATCTCCTACGATCAAATCTAACAACCACGATGCAACCAAAACCTAATTTTTGGAGAGAGAAAATTTACTAATGAAAAGCTTAAGATGAGAAGTCCTCGTCTTCTCTTCAATTTCCCATGTGTTTTCTACTGGGTTATACACCCCTATACTAAACTAGCATAATTTCTTTGTTGTGGAGCATACTAGTTTCGTTCTCCGTAATGCATGCGGTGGCAAGAGATATTATCGGCTCCATCTCAATGTCTCTTAATCGATCAAGCTCTACCACGATGGTTGTGCTATGAAGGCATTTCTTCAAATGCAAAATACGAAAAACGTCATGGACTCCTATCAACTTATCTGGTATCCCCATGTGATAAGCAAGTCTTCCGATTCTTTCCAAGATTGGGAAAGGCCCAACAAATCTCGATGCCAACTTCCTCAACTTCTCAAACCTCACAACTTTCTTAAGAGGGGAGACTTTGAAAAACACCATGTCTCCTATCCTGAACTCCAACTCTTTTCTTTGCTTGTCCGCATAGGATTTCTAACAATCTTTTAGGCCTTTATTCGTCGCCTGATCAATTCTACCTTATCCGATGTCTTACGAATTAAATCTGGTCCGAGTAAAATTTTGTCTGTGGTTTTCCACCAACAATTAGGTGATTTGCATGGCCTCCCATAAAGCACTTCAAATGGTGTCATGCCAATCGTTGCTTGGTGACTATTATTATACGTGAATTTGACTAAAGGTAAGTGCTGCTCCCAGTGCCCTCCGAAATCCATGATGCAAGCTCTCGATAAATCTTCCCAGATTCTATTCACCCTTTCAGTTTGACCATCGGTATGTGGGTGGTAAGCAGTGCTAAGATTCCACGCAGTTCCTAAAGCTGCATGCAGACCCCTCCAAAATTCGCTAGCAAATAAGGGGTCCCTATCACTAACAATGCTAACCGAAATTTAATGGAGTTGAACCACCTCCTTGATATAAATTTTTGCTAAAGATGCTGCAGTCATGTTGCTTCTAACGGGAATAAAATGTGCGCTTTTAGTGAGTCTATCCACCATGACCCAAATTGCTTCATTATCTCTTTGACTTCTAGGCAGCCCATCTATGAAGTCCATCGATATATGCTTTCATTTCCAAGTCGGAATCTCCTATGGTAATAACAATCCTCTGGGCTTTCCTTGCTCGACCTTTATCTTTTGACACGTCAATTATTTGGAAACAAATTCAACCACCCTCTTCTTCATTCCTGGCTAATAGAAAATTCACTTAATATCCCCATACATCTTATCTCCTCCAAGGTGAATGGTCATCCTTGAATGGTGACACTCTACAAGCACTTCCTCCAAAATATCATCAACCATTGGAACATGAAGGCATCCATCTCTTTACAAACATCCCTTTTCATCAGCTGCATATCTACTAACGTGGGAGAAATATTCTTTTCTACTCAGCTTACCTAAAATATCTATTATATCCTTCTTTTTCTCAGGTCCAATGCGGTCCATCAATGCTGACCTAATCTTCATTGCTGCTAAATAGCCTAGAGTGGGTTCTGTTGGCAGTTGGAAGTTGAAATTTGAGAGGAACTCCAACCGCCTCCACTCATATATAGCACCTAAGGTAGCATGCCTCTGGCTAAGAGCATCGGTGATGACATTCCTTTTTCCGGGGGTATACCAATAGAGTTAGTGACATGCCCTAGGGGCAATTATGTAATTTGTTACATATATCTATCTCGTTGACCAATCTTGTTTGAAATAAAGGAGCTTTCTTTCTATTATATACTTAATCTAATATGGTTATATTAATTTAATTAAAAGTATATTTAAAAGAAAATCCGTAAATGGTAAGTTTTGTGATAGTGGTTACAAAGTTGTAACCATAAGTAATTTATCACAATGAAAATAAATATACCATTTTAAATATTCCTAGTCAAGATGTATCGAAACTGGATATCGATACATTCGTTGAGACTAGAGTAAGTAACACCCTCCAAATGTTAGGCAGTGTATTACTCATAACTACTGGGGGACCAAGGGGTTGCTTACTGATAGTTATTAGACAACTATGGACTGACTCACTCGATAGTTTTCTGTTGGTTAATATAACTAAGATCAAGCAGAGAATATCGATGTGACTAATTTACATAGTTCTCTCAACTTAAGAATACTATTGATCTTCAATGTGGAAGCTCCACTTTGATTATAGTTATTAGTTGGGTTGAGTGGAAGCATTGGAAGTGAAACACTATTCAAGAGAGGATTCGTCTCCTCAGTTATATGAGGTTAGTCTCACGGTCAACTAAAGTCAACTCAAAGTCAAACTCTCCGGCCAGAGCATTTTCGGTTAATAATAATTGTTATAATTGAACCAAGGACTATGCGTTTGGACTATAAAGTTAAATGTGGACGATATTAGAATTTTGAAAATTACCAAATCTCATAAGTCCTAATGTGATATAATTATGAAGAAGAGAACTGTTGTAAATAATTGTCACTATTGGGTACCGCTTATAATAAGTAAAATTGGATTTTACCAAAAGATGTGTAAGCGATAAATCCAGCCAAAATGTCACACTACTTGTTAAGTGACGTGTGAACGTTAATATTCGAATAGTTCGATATTAATCGCTGATTAAATTTACACCTTTGAGTCGCCCAACCGTAATGATGAATTCTCTGAAAAACCACATGATTTAATTAACTTATAAATCCTTGTAAATTGATTAAATTAATTAATATTTGATAAATATTAAATATTTTTTATTTGATGTTTGGAAGTGGTTTGTAATTATATTAATGCATTTATAAAAATTATATTTGCACGCATTGATATACGATATCGATGTAATTTAAAGATAATTGCATGAAATGATTTATGGAAATTTTATGTCATATGATGACATAATTTGTGGACATTTTATGTCATTTCATGACATATCATGTGAAAAGTAAGAATTGGAGAGAGAAACAATCAAGAGAATTATTTAGGGAAGTTTCAGTTAAAGTATAAGAAATGTTTTATTCTTTCAGTTAAAACATATTCTCTAATTCATTCTGTACATACAATTCATTCTTCCTCATTCATTTTTTCTCTTTCTCTCCTCCTAACTTTTCAAGGCAAAAACAAAAAAAATTCAAAAATCTTTCTACTCCAAATAAAAGGATCAAGTAAAATAAAACAAAAGTGGTTCATCCATCTCTTACAAGGATTAGATGGGGATTTATAAGATCTGAGGAAATATCATCATTTAAGGTGTGACTTCTAGGCAACATCCTAAAAGGAATTCATTTTCAAGGTGTGCTCCAAGGCTTTGGGTAATAAGGTCGATTCATGGAATCTAAGAGCTTTTGATTCATCATTCAAAGTATTCTCTTGGGCTTTTGATACATCATTCAAGGTATTCTCTTAGGCAATAGCATGGTATCATCTTGATTTACAAATTCTTATAATTATTTATAATTGACTATTACATGCTTTTATCTAATTAGTTTATCCATTATCACAATTCCCTATACATATATGTTGTCAACATGATATGCAAACATAAACATATGTATATGTATATATTTTTTAAAGGTGTGTTATGTTTATATGTTTGGAGATGTAAATTTGTCGTTGAATTCATAATTGTATTTTTCTTCTTAACTTTAATTTTGACAATTTTTGAAATAAGTTCCATTAGGTTAACTTTAATATATACAAACAATTTCATATATAACTATATAATCATATGATTTTTCTAATTAACAAAATTTGTTCATATGTTTTATTTTATAACAAAGAAAATTACAATTTTAATATGTAGTTGTTAAATTTAATCATATATGTCTATACATGTTTAATTGTTTTCTTGCATATTTGTCAAATTAAATTCACATACATTTTTATTAGATGCTAATTATGTGATTTAAAATAAAAGGGAAAGTTTTGCTAATTTATTTTGTGCAAGGAAAGTTTTATTAAGGTGTTGGGTAATCATATATCTGATTATATGTAAAGGAAAGTTTTGTTAATTTGTATAGTGTAAGCAAAGTTTTGTTCATATATTTTGTAACCATATATGTGACTATATATATAAATATAAATATATATATATGTATATATATATATATGTATGTATATGTATATATATACGTATGTTTTTTATATCTCTATATTCATATACATGCAACAACTCGAAATTTAACCTGTAATAATTAATTTGTTAATTAATTAAATAATAAAATAACTTTTTGAAATTATCAAAATTAAGCCACGGAAGTTGCACCACCATGTCCGTGGTAATTTTCTGGTCAATTTTCATATATAGAACGTCAGAAATCGAGCTAATATGACCAAGTTATAAAATAAACAAAATAAGCAGAAATTAAACGAAATATATATATATATATATGGTCAGGTCAACCGGCCGGTCGACCTAGGCAAGGGGGCGATCGACCGCCCGGTCGACCCGCCTTGCATTTTGGCAGGCAAACGAACGTTAATTCGTTCGAACGAATTAGGGACCACTGAACATGTCATTTGCATCTTTTATTTCGATCTGGTCCCTCCGTTTTTGCATCCGATGACCCTTATTCAGTCTATGACGTGGTTGCATCCTATTCAATCTCCAAATCCAATGGTCCAAGATCCACTTGTACACCTATAAATAGAACTCTAGACCTAACACTTTTTCTCATTTTAGGTTTTCTCCAATTAGGTTCATCTTTCTAGGAAGGACCCTAAACGGAATAATTTTTCCAAAGGAGAAAATCGTTATAAATTAAATTATTTTACAACTCCAAGTGGATCCGAGAAGATCAAACGAAAAGCTTAGGACCGGAGGTGAGTGATTGTAATTATTTTAAAATTTCTTTAAGTAATTTAAAATAATAGGGTTTCCAATAGTTGTAGTTTTACTACGATTTTTGGAATAGCCTTTTTCAGTAATAATTTATAGTTTTTAGAATTATTTTTAGTCTATTTCCTTTCAGCTATTCCTTTCAATAATTTTAGTATTAATTCTGTTAATTATAATTTATTACTGTTAAGCATAGCTTATTATTGATTTACAGTCTATTTACAGTGTTTAAATTTATTTACTGTTATTTATTTCTTATTTACATCTTTTTCGACGTTTTGGATTTTATGCAAGCGTCTATTCTCTTCATCCCCCTTTTCTTCGCGTATGGATTAGAATAAATTAAACGTGAATATGGATTTTATAAGTAAGAGTATTAAATGAAGAAAAATGTGACGCTCCACCTCTATACCCACGCTAACCAAGAACACTACGATGTAGTGCTGTCAATTAGCACGGAGAATAAGGCTGTGGAGGAGCGACCATCCATGTAACTTCTTTGTGCGAGCACCGATACGTCAGATAGAATAGAATGCATATCTTTTAAGGAGGAAATCCGACATACCGATACAAACACAAAGCTATCACACGGTGGCTATATATAATCTTTGGAAACAAACATAGAAATAATCATAACATAAAGCAGTCACAGACATCCATATCACAAAGGCGGAAGAAGATATGAATAAATATATAACACATGAAAGTGTACATCAGAGTAGTGGTCAGAAAGATCCACGATAATACAAAAGAATAGCATCACGTGCTATACAAAAGAATAGATACACAACATAGAGTCTATATCTCAAATGTGTACAACCAAAAACTACTAATCTAAGTAGTTAGCCAAAAGTCAGAGTAATCCAGAAGAGAAGTCAAGCAGAAGCACCTGTAACATCTCGGTCTGACCCGAGTATTATTTATAAGAAAATAATAAACGGATCAGTCTAACTATAAATATCAGATGACATGATATAGGATAAGGGGTATGGCATAAACATATAATAACCATTGTGGCATACTACTATAAGTATGTAAATGATAATCAACAAGGGATTAATCAATATCACAAGAATCTTCTCAAAGATCCAAACACATAAAAAGGTAATGACACACTAATTCACCAATACACAATAACTGATATCATATCAGTGAAAACCACAAAAGTTGGTGAAGCACTAAATCCAGAAATCAACACACGAAATCCAGAACAAATCCCAGAAATCAACACACGAAATCCAGAAATCACTAAAAGGGGGAAGTCCGAACACACGGATGAGAAGCTATCTCATGGAAGCTATCCATTTAAATTTTCCGAACACACGGATGGCCCGAAGGCAAGTCCGACACACGGACGAAGAGACATCGCACATTGCTAGTCTAAACCATAAAATGATCATCATCGATCATAAAGAAGTGTCGATTACACTAAGCTAGTAAATATATGAGTTTAGCTTCATGTCCCATAACCACTTGCTTAACTTAAATATTTACGAACAAACTGTAGATCTTCACTAGGAAATTGTCACAAAAGGGTTCAATCGAACAAGTCCAAGAGCTAACCGACGAAGTGAACACAAGCGTTTCATACCACTCGTTTTACTAAGTCGTTTAAGTCGATTTCTCATTCGAGTGAAGTAAAGGCTTGTATATACTAGTAGATAGAAAATCGGTTTGAGAAAACGAACTTTTGATATTTAAAATAGTGTTGAAATCGCTTTGATGAAAGAGTTTTGATATTTACTATTAGTAATGAAACCTTCATATATCTTTAAAGTGACAAGTCATAAAACGATTGTAGAAACAAATCAATTCACGTTCGAAGACGTGAGTAAAGTCCAAAGAAGTCAATCCCAAAACCATCAAAGTAGAAATTCTGATAAATGTTTTTCAGAAGAGATTGCCTACGCAGAGTAATACGGGGTTCGACCTGCCCGGTCAGGTCGCGGGGGTCCAGGGGGCAGCGCCCCGTCACGGTACGACTTAGCGAAGGCAAGCTGGTCCAGCGACCTAAGGAAAAGTAGGTCATAAGACCTAAGAGTTCACGCGAACTAACAAGGCTAAGGACAAGGTCGGAGACGACCTACGACTTAACAAAGTCCTGCGACCTAAGTGGGATGCGACTTAGTGGGGCATAGGTCGGAGACGACCTACGACTTAAGGTCAAGCGACCTAGTGAAATAGCAGGGGGAAACATTAGGTCGGAGGCGACCTACGACTTAAGGTTTTAACTCGCGAACGACTTAGTACTTGCTTATCTCGCAAACGACTTACGACTTAAGAGGGTGTACGACCCAACGACTTAAAGTCGATACGACTTAACGACTTAAGCTCAAATACGAGCTACGAGCTACGGTCTATACGACCTAACGACTTATCTCAGTACGACCTAAGCCAGGACGAGATAGCAGAAGGCAACGACTTAAGTCTTAACTCGGGGACGACCTAAGATGTTAACTCGTGGACGACTTAAGGGGTTAACTCGTGGACGACCTATGGCTTAACTCGTGAACGACTTAGCACAGGCGAACAGAAATACAAAGGCGGTGACTTTTCAACGCACGCGACTTAAGCCTTAACTCGCGAACGACTTACGACTTAGGCTTAACTCGTGGACGACTTAGCGATGGCCAGAAACGACTTAAGGCCAGAAAAATCACCAAAACACTGAAAATTGAAGTTTTTCGCCAATCCAATCCAAACCAAATGCAAATGTTGATGCTAGAGTGATAGGGAATCATTCCCAACAGTCCAATGACAATCATAGGCAAGATGTGAGATCAAAAATCTCACCTTTTCCACGAAATTGATGAAGATGAAGATTGAAAGCAAGGAGAAGCAATCCAAAGCTTGAATCCACAATCTTCTACTTGAATTTGATGTTGAATCTCGGATTTGCAATAGAATTTGAGTTGGGAGTTTTAATTTCTCTTTCCCACCACCATTTTTGACAAAGCTTGAAGTGTTTGAACAAATGAGAAAGAGGGTTGGGCTGAACTAAAGGGGTGCAGTCCAAACCAAAGTCAAAGGCGGGAAAAAGTGCCGAAAAGTTCACTATCTCCAAACATATCGAAGTTTACACTTAAAAAGATCGCAAACGTCATTTTGAACTCAATGGAAGTGGTCTCGAGTCCTAATTTGACCGTATGTAAAAAGTAGCTTTTCGGACTAACATCCGACTAACGATAAAATATTTAAATAAAATATTTAAATATAAAATCGATAGATATGCGGGTTGTTACAAAAAATAATATGTAAATTATAAAGACTGTAATAAATAATGGAATTGGACTGGAATTACGCCTAATTATAATTAGAATTGGACTAATTAAAGATAATTGGCATAGTTATAACTTAGAATTATAACTAAATGGAGTAAAAGATGAAAGAAGCTTATTTTCACACTTAGACCTTGGGTTAAGTATTAAGTATGATTATAACGTAGGTTATAATAAGAAAAAGAACAGAATAAGGCTTATCTTAAGACTTAGGATAAATTAATAAGCACATATAGTAGAGAAAAGTGTAAAGGCTTATTTAAATAATTTACCTAAGTTAATAAGCAAAGATGAAAGTAGGACCTGTACCAAATAGCATTCCCTATGGCACGCTTATGCTAAGAATGGTAGTAGTTCATCAAATTGAAGTCCAAATCATGGGAAATTTGGGTAAGGGGCGCAACTAGATATTGTTTGGATGAAGGGCCAGTACCAACAACATTTCCCCTATAGATTCTATGGACACATGGTGATCTCACGTTAGCCTGAAGTGGGATGAGGGAACTCTTATGCTGGATGTTGAGGTAATAAGAATACCCAATAGGTGGAGCAAAAGATAGCATGGGCATGGTGGCAGTTACGTGTGCGACTTCCATTCGGGTGCTCAGTAATAGCTATGAGTTCCAAGCGCTTAGTATTGGTGTCTTTCGTAGACACCATTGCCTTCTGTGTAGAGAGCTATATATGTCATCCGGATCCACAGTGGTTGCTCTGTGCATCTTTCATAGATACCATTGGTTGCTGTGTAGGGAGTTATATAATGGCTGGTCCATAGTAAGGTCTATAGAGTAGCAGGCCGATCAAAAAGGGTAGAATTAGGGTTTCATCCTAATTACAGGATTAGGAATTCAACCTAATCAAAGCAGAAATCAATGACAAGTGCAAACAATCAAAGTTAACATATCTTGAGCAATATTTAATCGTATTTATTTCCTGTTTATCTCTTTCCTATTTCCTTTGTTATCCTTATTTATGCTAGAACTCTTGTAGAGTTTATTACTTTTATCTTGCTTAAAGACTCTAGTAATTACTATCATTCACTAGACTTTTAGTCTGACCCATTCCTCTATTTCCACCTTAGAAAATGAAGGGAGAAGCTAGTAGATTGCTGCAGCTTGGAGTTTCTCTTGGAGGAGATTTCTTCTATGTACTTCTTTTATTTTCAGCTTTTATTCTTGTATGCACTAGTTTATTTATGAGGGATATTACGTACTCTGATTTTGAAACTATGAATTTTTATTTCATAAGACATGATGGGTTTTGAGATAAGGATGTTGTATTTGGCATTTGACTTATTTATGAATTAATTATGAAGCTTGTTTTAATTAAATACTTATTTAGTTTCCGCCGTGTCTTGTGAATCTTAGTCTCTGTTAGTTTCATTTATACCTACAAGCACCACGCCATTTAAAGTGTCATTTTGGGTATATTAAGGGGTGTGGGGTGTTTCACTTGGTATCAGAGCCTAAGGTTACAGGATTCCAAAACTTTATTTTGAAAATAAAGTATTATTCAAAATAACTTGTTTTTCATAAAAGAACTTTTAGAAATGATTTTAAGTATAACAGAATTTCTATAAAAATCCCCTCATAAGTCCAGTTCAATCTCCCTTTGAATCTTTCCTAAACTATCTTTTTCTTTTCGTAGAATGGCTAATGCCACGAACCTTCTCGAGGGCATTCTAGTCCCGGCCTAGTTTCGTAGGTACTTACAAGAAACGACTGCAGAGGTGCACGGGCCTGCGCCCAATCCTGCACCAGCGGGTGGGAATCCCATCAACCCACCTGCCGCCATCAATTTCTCTAAGCTTTGTAAAGATTTTGCGAGTTTAGGCGGAAGACTTTTTCTGGCAAGGAGACTTTTGTAGAGGCGAGAGCATGGCTTAGGGACACAGAGAGGATTTTTGGTCTTCTGGGATTGGATGGTCAGCAGTGAGTTCAGCTAGCTACTTGGCAGCTGAAGGAGGAGGCATCTTATTGGTGGGAGGTGATCGTGTTGGAGGGAAGGAATATTACTTGGGATGGATTCCGGGAGCGATTTAATAGGAAGTTTCTGTCTCAGGCGGAAGAGAGTGTTCAGCTGGAGAGGTTTATCAATTTGAAGCAAGGGAGTTTGTCTGTCAAGGAGTACATCAATCAATTAAATGAGCTGTCGCGGTTTGGTATGGATTTGGTGAACACGCCGCACAAGAAAGCTATAAAGTTTGCGAAGGGATTGAATCAACCCCTTCAAGGATTATTGCTGACTCATGTACCGATGGGAGCTACTTATGAGTCTTTGGTCGAGATGGCGCTTATGTCGGATACGGTCAAGGAAGGAGAGTCTAAAGAGGAGGTTAAGTCCGAAGGTCCAAAGAAGAAGTGGTGGGAAAAGAATAAGTAGAAGAAGAAAGGTGATGGTCCTCTGAAGCAGATTAAGGAAGGAATAAAATGCCATGGTTGTGGGAAGGTTGGACATGTGGCCAAGGATTGTTGGAAGGAGAAGATGAAGGGTAAGTGCTATACTTGCGGGCAGTCCGGTCATTGAGTAGGAGTTGTCCCCAGGGAGCGAGTGCACCAGTTGCGTAGGTTCAGGCGTTAGACACAACACCTTCCAGTTGCATTACAAATAGAGGTAGGAAAGTCATAGTTGAAGGTTTGATTTCTATATCTGATTTTCCTATTCGGACTTTATTTGATTCCGGAGCATCACGCTCTTTTATCTCTAGCTCTCTAGTAAATTGTTTGCACTTGGACATATCATTAGTAGTAGACCCCATTATTATTTCAAACCCATAGGAGGATCGGCACACTTATCTATGGTTTGTAGGGGTTTGAAAATCTTTATCCTAGTCGTAGAGTTTGACTGCGACGCCTATGTTTTGGGATTCTCGAGGTATGGGATGATCTTAGGGATGGATTGGCTATCCACATACGAAACTATCTTAGACCACGAGAGGAGAGTCGTTAGACTTGAGACTTGCAGTGGTAGGACTTTGGAGGTATCTTGTGACCCACAAGGGTCATTTATGTTGATTTTTCTCTATTTCCTCGATTCATCTTCATCAGAGTTGCATTCGATTCCTGTCGTCAGAGATTTTGCAGACGTCTTTGAGGAGGTTAGGAGACTACCCCCTAAGAGAGAGATTGACTTCAAGATTTATTTGATCAAGATTGCCAAGCTAGTAGCGTTACCTGTGAGACACATGGCACCTAGGGAGTGGGGAGCGCCAATCGTCTTCGCCACTAAGACGGATGGTTCTCTCCGACTTTGCGTGGACTATAGGGAATTGAATAAGCTCACCAAGAAGAACCAATATCCACTTCCTAGGATTGATGATCTTTTTGACCAGTTGGTAGGTTCTTCAGTTTTCTCTCAACTTGATTTAGCCACGGGGTTCCATCAGCTTAGAGTCGCCGATGACAGCATATATAAGACTGCCTTTAGGACACTGGACGGATTCTTAGAGTGGTTGGTTATGCCTTTTGGGCTAACCAATTCTCCATCCTATTTCGTTGATTTGATGAGCCGCGTCTTTAGGGATGCTCTAAATAAGTTTGTGGTGGTATTCGTGGATGATATCTTGGTATTTTCCAAGAATATGGAGGAGCATGCTGTTCATTTGGAAGAAGTTCTTCGCATACTTCGTAGTCATCATTTGAGAGCTAAGTTTTCGAAGTGTCATTTTTTGAGAGAGGAAGTTCGTTTCTTGGGGTATGTAGTCCCGAAGGAAGGTTCGGCTGTTGACCCTGCCAAGGTTATTGCAGTGCAAGATTGGAAGGCCATCAAGAACGTTACCGAGGTTAAGAGCTTCCTAGGATTGGCAGGCTACTATAGGAAGTTCATTAGAGACTTTGCCAAGATTTCGGCACCACTCACGCGCCTTACTAAGAAGAATAAAAATTTCGTGTGGGACGTGGATTGTGAGGATTCCTTCACGAAGCTTAAGAGAGCCCTTACTAGTGCACCAGTGTTAGTTTTACCTGACGGAGCTAAGCCTTTCACTGTATACACTAATGCATGCGGAACGGGTCTAGGAGCGGTGTTGATGCAAGAAGGGAGGGTAGTGTGTTATGGTAGTAGGCAGTTGAGGATGCATGAGAAGGACTACCCTGCCCACAATTTGGAGTTGGCTGCCATAGTTTTTGCACTTAAGACTTGGAGGATCTATTTGCTTAGAGAGAGGTTTGAGCTTTTTACCGACCATAAGTCTTTGAAGTACCTATTCTCGCAGAAGGACTTGAACTTGAGGCAACAGAGGTGGATGGAGTTTTTAGCCTCGTATGATTTTGAGATAGCTTATACCCCTAGCAAGAGTAATGTGGTTGCAGATGCATTGAGTAGGAAGAAGGCAACCCTTAGTCCTTTGTTCGTATAGTGGAGGAGCTTGGAGTTTATTTCTACTTTTGATTTTAAGCCCTCTACGGACATTACTCCCAGATTATTGGCAACCTTAGAGGTAAGGCCTACCCTTATGGATCAGATTGGCTCGAGGCAGCTGGAGGATTTGGAACTCATGAACATTATGGATAGGATTAGCCGAGGAGAGGTCTCGAGACATCTCCAACGCTATTCCATTGATGGTAGAGGGTGGCTTAGGAGAGATGGGAGGCTTTGTGTTCCACACACCAGTGACTTGTTGAGAGCAGTTTTGGAGGAGGTGCACCATTCCCGTATGACTATTCATCCGGGTGGTGACAAAATGTATCGGGATATAAAGAGGGAGTTCTATTGGGGTGATATGAATAAGGACGTGGTGGAATTTGTAGCTAAGTGTCTCATATGCCAAAGGGTAAAAGCGGAACAACATAACCCCGGTGGATTACTTCAGCCCTTAGAAGTGCCGGAGTGGAAGTGGGACATTATTTCTATGGATTTCATTGATGGTTTACCCCGTTCTAGGAAAGGGAACACTAGCATTTGGGGGATTTTTGATAGATTGACCAAGAGTGCTCACTTCATCCCAGTTAAGAGTAAGCGGACGGCTTCATATTTGGCATCCTTGTATATTCGAGGGATAGTCCGTCTACACGGAGTTCCTTCTAGAATTGTTAGTGATAGAGATCCCATTTTCACTAGTGAGTTTTGGAGAAGCTTAAAGGAGGCGCTAGGGACGCAACTTAGGTTTAGTACGGCCTATCACCCCCAGATGGATGGCCAAATGAAGAGGGTAAATAGCGTGCTTGAGGATTTGCTGCGGATGTGCATTTTGGACTTTGGAGGAACTTGGTAGGAGCATCTTCCGTTGGTTGAGTTTGCGTACAATAATAGTTACCAAACAAGTATAGGAATGGCACCATTTGAGGCTTTATATGGGAGACCTTGCAAGTCCCCATCATGTTAGGTAGAGTCTACGGAGAAGTTATTACTTGGACCCGATATGGTTAGGGAGACATTTGAGAGCGTGGATTTGATTCGGCAAAGGATGAAGACGGCCAAGACAGATAGAAGTCGTATGCGGATATGCGGAGGAGAGACTTAGAGTTTGAGGTTGAAGACTTAGTTTTTATCAAAGTATCCTCGCTTAGGAAGGTGGTAAGATTCGGATCAAATGGAAAGTTAGCCCCTAGATTTGTTGGACCATTTCCTATCACAGAGAGAGTTGAGAAGATGGCTTACTGAGTGAAGCTACCAAATAGGCTCGCAGGAGTGCACGACGTTTTCCACATTTCGCACTTGCGAAAGTGCTTACATGACTCGGCGGAGGTTGTAGAGCCTAGTCAGTTAGAGGAGGTAGAGGTAGAAAGGAAAGCTTCTATTTGGCGTATCCCCACGAAGATTGTTGGAAGAGATATCAAGCGACTAAGGAATAAGGAGGTTCCACTGGTGAAGGTGCAATGGGGAGATGATGTTGCAGACGCCACTTGGGAAGCAGAAGAGAAGATTCGTGCTTCCTATCATCATCTTTTCGATGGTAAGTTTTAAAATTCCTTTTTCCATCTTTAGATTTGAATAGGTTCTTTCCTTTATTATTCTTTGGGAGGGTAGAACTTAGGATTTAACCTATGGATGGTAGGATTTGATGTAAACATGTTAATAGAACATGTTATGAATGATGTATGCTAGTGGTTGCAAGTATTTGCTAGTGGATGCTATGGACGCATATAGGTACACTAGGCACTATTATTCCTTAGGGATCGGCCTAACTAGGACACTAGAGCATATACATATGGATGTGTGCGCATTTATATTTTATTCCCATTATTGCTATAAATGGATGGTTATCACATGATTGTTGCATTTGGATGATGTTTGTAGCATGCATATAGAACTATCAGTTATCATAAGGAATTTTTTGCATCCATTTGGATACATGGCACGTACATGATTGCATAAAAGAAAGTCAACTGAATCAATGGACCGCCTAATCTTTTGCATTAGTTAGGGACATTTACACTACACTAATTGCATAAGTATCATAAATTGCATTAGAAAAACTTAAGGACCATGGATGAATGGTTGATGATTGAGTAGTTGGTTGTAGAATTGGATGAAAACATTTAGTACATTCTTTTATGCTTAGAGATTTCGGGGACGAAATCCCTTAAGGAGGGGAGAATGTAACAACCCGAAATTTAACCCGTAATAATTAATTAAATAATAAAATAACTTTGTGGAATTATCAAAATTAAGCCACGGAAGTTGCACCATCGTGTTCGTGGTAATTTTCTGGTCAATTTCCATATATAGAACGTAAGAAACCGAGCTAATATGACCAAGTTATAAAACAAACAAAATAAGCAGAAATAAAATGATATATATATATATATATATATATATATATATATGTGCTCAAGTCGACCGGCCAGTCGACCTGCTGGGCAAGGGGGCGGTCGACCACCCGATCGACCCACCTTGCATTTTGGCAGGCGAACGAACGTTAATTCGTTCGATCGAATTAGCGGCCACCGAACACGTCATTTGCATCCTTTATTTCGATCTGGTCCCTCCGTTTCTACATCCGATGGCCCCAATTCAGCCTATGATGTGGTTGCATCTTATTCAATCTCTAAATCCAACAGTCCGAGATCCACTTCTACACCTATAAATAGACCCCTAGACCTAACACTTTTTCTCATTCTAGGTTTTCTCCAATTGGGTTCACCTTTCTAGGAAGAACCCTAAACGGAATAATTTTTCCAAGGAGAAAATCGTTATAAATTAAATTATTTTACAACTCCAAGTGGATCCGGGAAGACCAAAGAAAAAGCTTAGGACCAGAGGTGAGTGATTGTAATTATTTTAAGATTTCTTTAAGTAATTTAAAATAATAGGTTTTCCAATAGTTGTAGTTTTACTATGATTTTTGGAATAGCCCTTTTCAGTAATTATTTAAAGTTTTTAGAATTATTTTTAGTCTATTTCCTTTCAGCTATTCCTTTCAGTAATTTTAGTATTATTTCTGTTAATTATAATTTATTACTGTTAAGCATAGATTTTTATTGATCTAAAGTCTATTTACAGTATTTAAGTTTATTTACTGTTATTTATTTCTTATTTACATCTTTTTTGACGTTTTGGATTTTACGCAAGCGTATATTCTCTTCATCTCCCTTTTCTTCACGCATGGATTAGAATAAATTAAACGTGAATATGGATTTTATAAGTAAGAGTATTGAATGAAAAAAATAAGATGTAAATTACAAAGACTATAATAAATAATGGAATTGGACTGAAATTACGCCTAATTATAATTAGAATTGGACTAATTAAAGATAATTGGCATAGTTATAACTAAATGGAGTAAAAGATGAAAGAAGCTTATTTTCACACTTAGACCTTGGGTTAAGTAATAAGCATGATTATAATGTAGGTTATAACAAGAAAAAGAACAGAATAAGGCTTATCTTAAGACTTAGGATAAATTAATAAGCACGGATAGTAGAGAAAGTGTAAAGGCTTATTTAAATAATTTACCTAAGTTAATAAGCAAAGTTGAAAGTAGGACCTGTACCAAATAGCATTCCCTAGGGCACGCTTATGCTAAGAATGGTAGTAATTGGTCAAATAGAAGTCCAAATCACGGGGGATTTTGATAAGGGGTGCAACTAGATATTGTTTGGACGAAGGGCCAGTACCAACAGCGTTTCCCCTATAGATTATATGGACACACGATGATCTCACGTTAGCCTGAAGTGGGATGAGGGGCACGCTTATGCTGGATGTTGAGGTAATAAGAAGACCCAATAGGTGGAACAAAAGGTAGGATGGGCATGGTGGCAGTTACGCGTACGACTTCCATTCGGTTGCTCAGTAATAGCTATGAGTTCCAAGCGCTTAGTATGGGTGTCTTTCGTAGACACCATTGCCTTCTGTGTAGGGAGCTATATATGTCATCCGGATCCACAGCGGTTGCCCTGTGCATCTTTCATAGACACCATTGGCCATTGTGTAGGGAGTTATATAGCGGCTGGTCCACAGTAAGGTCTATGGAGTAGCATGCCGATCAAAAAGGGTAGAATTAGGGTTACATCCTAATTATAGGATTAGGAATTCAGCCTAATCAAAGCAAATGTCAAGGACAAGTGCAAATAATCAAAGTTAACCTATCTTGAGCAATATTTAATCGTATTTTATTTCCTGTTTACCTCTTTCCTATTTCCTTTGTTATCCTTATTTATGCTAGAACTGTTGTAGAGTCTATTACTTTTATCTTGCTTAAAGACTCTAGTAATTACTATCATTCACCAGACTTTTAGTCTGACCCACTC
Source organism: Allium fistulosum (assembly GCA_030737815.1). NCBI lineage: Eukaryota > Viridiplantae > Streptophyta > Magnoliopsida > Asparagales > Amaryllidaceae > Allium > Allium fistulosum. Next base: position 633,073,344 of record CM060907.1, on the reverse strand, counting down.
CACTATTTCTCCCTTTTTCCCCCTTAGGAAATCAAGGGAGAAACTAATAGATTGTTGCAGCTTGTTCTTGGAGGAGATTTCTTCTATGTACTTCTTTTATTTTCAGCTTTTGTTCTTGTATGCACTCATTAATTTATGATGGATATTACGTACTCTGATTTTGAGACTATGAATTTTTATTTCATAAGACATGATGGGTTTTGAGATATGGATGTTGTATTTGGCATTTGACTTATATATGAATTAATTATGAAGCTTATTTTAATTAAATACTTATTTAGTTTCCGCTATTTTTACCTATTTCTGTCTTGTCAATCTTATTCTTTGTTAGTTTCAATTATACCTAAAACGCACCATGCCTTTTAATGTGTCCTTTTGGGTATATTCAAGGGTGTGGGGGTGTTTCAATACATATATCCAAACATCTGTTTAGTTATAAAATTATTTTGTAATTTAAAGTACATTTAATTGTATTTAATGTACATTCAAAGTGTCTTTATGAGTATTTTAAAACTTTCATTTATGGTTATAAGTATGTAGAATATAAATAGTCATTTGTTGCCAATTATTACTTATTCAAGTATTACTTTATTTGGTGTTGGTATCTTAAAATTAAAATTACAATCTAATTTACATGTATTCTATTGATGTTTAGAAATTCTGACATTTTATTCCACTATTGTATAAGTATGCATATATATAAATAAATGTGCAAATTCATATCATTTATAAATACCACAATGTTGCACATTCATATTTCACACTAGAATATATTTAGACAAACTTACATTTTACGCCATGTATTAATTGTTAATTAATGACATTTAATGTATCAATCAATTTGATTAAAGAGGGAGAAACATAAGGTTTCTTTATCTATATAAAATCATAGTATGCCCTTAATTAATTTCAAAATTTTAGAGAAAGAGATAGAAGGTTTTCTTCTCTAAATTACATAAGTTTTAGAGAAAGAAACGAAAAGTTTCTTACTCGTAATTTACTCTTATGAGTAATTGTTGGGTGTATTTGATACATTGTATATTTAAGTTTAAATTAACTAAAAACTTCTTTTAATCAATTTTTAAATAAAATAAGGTTTATTTAAAAACTTTATTACATAGGACCTATATACCTTTAAATTTCGTAGGCCCAAAAGATTCAAAATGGTAAATTTTTAAAACTTACCCATTTCTACCGCTGCGGGCTGGTCTAATTCCAACGTATACCGTATCTCAAATTCATATGATGCTATAAACTCTATCTACCTCTACTCCCTAAGATTTAAATCTCTTTTGGAAAATAGGTACTTGAGTGATTTGTGGTCGGTGAACAACTCAAACCTTTCTCCGAAAAGATAGTACTTCCATATCTTTAAAGAAAAAAATAGCCGCCAACTATAAGTCATGAGTTAGATATCTCTTCTCATGGTCCATTAATTACCTACTAGCATAAGCTATCGCCCTTATAAGAACTGCTCCTAATCATGTGCCACATGCATCCGTGTAAACTGTAAAAGGCTTCGTCCCATCGGAAATGGTAAGTACTGGTGCACTTGTTAATAGTCCCTTTAACTTCTCAAATTCTTCCATGCATCTTTCATCTCATGCAAAGACTAGATTCTTCTTGGTCAAGAAAGTTAGAGGGACTACTATTTTTGTAAAGTCCTTTATGGATTTCCTATAGTACCCCGCTAACCCAAGAAAACTCCTAACCTCCATGGCATTCTTTGGAATCTTCCAACCTTGAGTAGCTTCTACCTTCGTGAGGTCTACATACAATCCCATTTCAGAAATACTGTGTCTAAGAAATCTCACCTCTTTTCAAAAGTGACACTTTGAGAATTTGGCTTTAAGTTGGTGCCTTCTCAAAGACCCTAGTATCCCCCTTAAGTAATTTTCATGTTGTCTTCACTCTTGGAGAATATTAAGATGTCATCAACAAACACTATGATGAATTTATTTATTTGTCTCCTAGAAACTCTACTTATCAAATCTACAAAGTAATAGAGGCATTCGTTAATCCAAAAGGCATCACTTCCATTCATACAGTCCATCTGGAGTGCAAATGCGGTCTTCGGTTTGCTATCCTCTACTACCCTCAACCAATGAAATCCAGTAGCTAAGTCCAATTGGGAGAAAATTTTGGCTCCCACAAGCTGATCAAACAAGTCGTCTATTCTAGGTAAGGGATACCTATTTTTCTTAGTCAACTTGTTGAGTTCTCTATAATCGACGCATAGCCTTAATGAGTTGTCTGCCTTAGTGGCAAAGACAATAGGGGCTCACATTTCGAAGTACTCCGACGAATGAATCCTTTCTACAACAGCTTTGAGATTTATCTAACTCTCGCGTTTCTTTGGAGGTCCTTGTGCCTTAATGGCAGAGCGATTGGTTTAAAGTCCTTCTCTAAATCAATCCCGAACTCGATTTCCTTTCAGGGTGGAGACCTGAGACTTCGTCAAAAATGTCGGTAAATTCTCAAACTATAGGTACAAATGAGAGCTCATCTTATGATAGGCTCGGGGAATATAAATAGCTTAACCTAACTAAGTTTTAGAGTATAAAGCAAACATCTATATCTCATCCTTTACAACTCCTTAACTATAAAATTATCCTATCATAATCTAAGACAACCCCATAGTGAGATAACCAATCCATCCCTAAGATAAGTCTATACCCATCAAAACTATGAACAAACGTGTTACATTTAAAATCGACGTTACATATGTCCACCACTAGGTCTTTTCAAATTAGAGAAACATGTGTCGACCCCCCAATAGGATTTTATACTACTATCAGGGTGGTTGCAACAAGAGTTTTAGACTCGGAGAATTGACCACGTTTTTAGCTATGAATGAATGTGATGCTCCTGAGTCAAATAAAGCGCTAATAATATGGCCAAAAATAATGGTTGTCCTTTCCATTGCCGCCTTTCCTTGGTCTTTAAGTGGAGGTCTACTCGATATAGGACAACTTCAATAGCATAGGCCTTACCACTCCGCCCTTCTGTCGCAAGGTTTGGACATTGATTCTTAAAGTGCCCCTCTTCATGGTAGTGGCAGCACTTCCCCTTAAACGCCTCCTTCAATAGACTCATCCTACAATCCTTAGCGAAATGACCTTTCTTTTGGCATCTCCGACATACTATACCCTCCTTCTTGAACTTCCCTTTCCCCCTCTTATTTGCCTAAAACTTGCCTTCTTGGCTCTTCCTTAATTTTGAGTAGGTCCCGCCTTCTCCTTCTCCTTCAAGCTACCCGTCTGAAGCAGAGCCATCTCAACCAACATCTCATAAGTAGCACCAGTGGGTACTTGGGTCAAAAGTAATTCCCTAAGTGAAGAGTTCAGTCCTTTGACAAATTTCATGGCCTTTTTCATGAGGGGATCAATCAAAGTTATTCCAAACTTAGCCAGTTCTATGAATCTACTAATATACTCCTTCAAAGTGGAGTCTCCCAGCCTAAGCTGTATAAATCTTTCCAATTGCAAACTTACCTTAGCCCTTGACATAAATCTTGACTCAAATCGGTTTTTGAACTAATCCCAAGTAATAATTCTCTCAACATTCTCCTCAGCCACAATCGTTTACCAATTTAAGGCCTCTCCTTTAAGGTGCCATGTTTCCATTCTCTGCTTAATTCGGTCTTCCCAACCAAGCTCCCGAATATCCTTTCACAATTATTTATCCAAGCCTTTATCTCCACAAAATCTTCTACTTCCGTATACACCTTTCCACCTATGTTTTGGAAACCCTTGCACATCTTGGGGAAGTCTATGGGGTAGGGTACTGCTTCAGCATGCAGGCCAATGGGTGCCGTTAGTGCAGCTTGTTAAGTAATGGGAACTTCCTCTGCATGCCTCGGGTGTTGCATAAACCATTCAGGGATCTCTTGGATAGTGGGTATCTCTTGGAAGGGATTCCCAGTCATAGAAGAACAATTTTCAAACATAATCAACTATCTGTAGGTTAAATTTTTAGCTATAATTTCCTAAGATAGTATTATATGTTGAAATAAAGATTTGTCTAGTGTGTTTGCGCATGTTCAAGAATAGTGTGTGTGTATAGTAGGGTTTTTGAAAAACACTTTCAAAATAAAAAGTACGCACTTATATGTATAACTATCCCCATTGATCAGGTAACCTAGACTCCGATATCAAATGCAACAACCCGCTTTGAAACATGCCTAAATAACCCAGAAAAGGCTCAACAAACCTTAGATCCATTCCAAAGCTGGCTATTGGTTGGTAAAATTGATACGAAGAATAATACGTAGAGCTATCTATCTACACATTTAGAATCTCAAAGCGGAAGGACAAAATATAATATCAGAAACAATACCCATTTTATAAAAATTCAAGTGTTAGAAAAATACAACATAATACCATGTAACAATGTCAAATATCTGTAGACCAATATCTCAAAATACATCATCATATCTAAATGGGTACATCAGAAATATAAAAACAACATAAGTAGACAAATAAATAACTGCCACAAGTCTCTGCTACCATCTCTGAAATCTGCATCATCTTCTCTAACCTGTGTTGTAATGAGGAAGGTGTCAGAATAGTAATGTCTGGTGAATAAAAATCTCGATCCATTCTATAATAGTACTTGGGCAATATAATTTAAATAAAAATATGTCTTATGCATCCTAACTATATTCAATGTAAATTTCTCCAATCGTAAGTGATAAAGCTTTTCTAGTCCAATTCTATAACGTATACCCTTTCCAATCCAACTCAATAACCCTTCTTCAATTATAGGCCAAAGGTCATTCCTAGTCCCATGCATCTACCGTCAACAATGTCCTAACATTGTACGAGATAGTACCCAAGTCACTTAATACCTTTACAATGGGAACTAGGCAGACTCTGACCATTTAATACCTACATTTCAGGCAGGTCCTTGTCATTTAATACCAGTCCCAAGGCAGACACCTCTCTGATATTAACTAGCCGACTTCGCACGGAATCTCATCAGGTCAGTTAATACTTCTTTATGGGGAGGTGGACCTTATAATAGTAACTTAATACCTTAAACCCATAACAGACCCATTTCGAGATATCTACTACCATGTCTAACCGCTAACCTTGACCATTTAATACTTCCTAAATAGGGAGGAGGCGGGTCCTCAATCAGCCACTTACTACCCTTGACCCCGAAGCAGGTCCAATGTATTATGACCCATAATCCAAACTGTGGCGTCTTACATTAGTCCGACTATTCGTAGGTATTGGTTGCTAGATTAATTGGGCAGGTTTACCCTATAGAATTTGAGACTAACCTTGTGTCCTTCGTGGGTAATTATTATAGACGATGTCTCACATCAGCCCTAAAGTCACACTGCTGGTAGGCAGATTAGTTGGGCAGACTTCTGTGTGCTTTTGACTAACCTCGCATCCCTACAAATTAGTCATAATTTCCACTCGCATAACTTTCTACCATACACCTCACTGCATTCCTTATTAATGCCTTACATGGAAACCCCTTATTTCACCTTAACTATCAATTCCTATGCTAAAGGGGATTTTAATACTAATTAACAACCTATTTACTACGCAATTAATATGTTGTTAATTATACGTTATTTATACGCTAATACAAGCACACACATACACACACACGCCTAAAATAATTCTAAGCGTGCGAAGATTATGCGCTATGTCGATCATTTAAATGTCAAAACTTTAAATTTATACAAGTCCAATTCCATGTCAATAAACATACAATATATCCAACATCCTCAATCCAACAATAGACTTGTAAAAAATGGAATCCATACAAAATTTATTTTATACTAGGATAGTAGAATCAACATTAATAGAATTTACAATTCAAATCCTTTTACGCTCCATTCAAGTTCTACAAATAAAAAAGGGAATTTTCATTTAAATTACAAAAATAGGTAGTGGAAGTTATGAATAAAAGAATCTGTACCTTACACACCACTTCCTAGCTTGTTTGTTTTCAAAACCCTTAATCAGATCCAAAGAAAAAAGTAAGAAGTGGAATAGAATGTAAAACATTAAAATTGCAATAACTACAAATTCCGCTATTTTAATATTGAAAATTGAGTTTTTAACATAAGAATTGACTTTTTACTTTGGGGAAATTTTAGGGTTTTAGTTTTATGTTTTTGTGAACAAAATGCACCAAGTTATATATCAAATTCAAGTTATACCATACGATTACTAAAATAAGAAAAACTAATATTTCCACTCACAAAAGTCCTTAGCTCTTCCTCTTTGATTTGTTTACGTCCGCTTCAATCTCTTTCTAGATCTCTCCTTTTAGAAATATACAATAAGGGAATTGTATATGAATTTGGTTCAGAAATTTAGGGATTAGTGGAGAATAGAATTAGAAATTGAATATTAAAAACCTAAAATTCTTTACTTGAAACCCTAGAAAATTTCTGATTCTTGAAGAAGAGAGAGACACAGACTTCCACTTAGTTCCCAAATAATTTGCAAATAAAGTGAGGGAGCTAGGCTTTATTTATAGTGGTTAGAAAGCACCAGAACCGTCGGATTTATGTCGGTTTAAAATAATATAATCTGAACCGTTCTTGGTCATTAAAACCGTAGCCACCATGATAACCGGCCTACCTAGGCAGTTGACTGCTCTTACCTGGGCGGTCGACTGGCACTAGGGTCGACCAGTCACGTTCTTTTGTGACATTATATTTGTTTGTCGTTATTGGATTATTTAATTCCTTGATTAATATTTAACGTTAACTTTTGTTTTAACGTTTACTTAACCCCTAAGTCTACTACCGTTAATTTTTGAATTTCAAACTTTAGCACTAATTATTTATTTGAATTTGAATTCCATTTAAATTAATTTGAATTCAAAAACTTCAAGCATCAATAATTTTTTCATTTGAGCTCCGTTTTATAATTTTTATATATGAAAATTGATCATAAAATCACCGTGAACGCAATGGCACAGCTTTCATGGTCAAATTCTAACATTTAAAAAAGTTCCATTTTCAGCTTTTCCTTAACTCATTAATTTTTACGGAGTGTTACAAATGTACTCAGTCTTTATTGTAGAATCTTCCTCAACTTCCTATTTGGAAGTTTTCCAACTAATGGCCTATCCATTAAGGTTAAATACAAACTTCGAGAATGACATGCTATCACTAATGTTACTTTAAAAGCTCGAGTCTTAATAACCCTTATAAGTAGTCCATCACTTTCGTAAATTAGAAATTCTTAGTACTTCATAAATACTTAAGGATTACTTTTACAACTCCCCAATTGTTTTCTCCTATATTAGATTGATATCGGCTTACTACACAAATGAAAAAGCAACATCTGGCCTAATACATATCATGACACATATGGTCGATCCAATTACCAAAGCATATAGTATTCGGCTCGTATGTTGCCTTTACTCATTTACATACAGGGAGTCTTTCTTGGAAGGGACAATTCCATGTTTCATCGGAATATTTCCACATGTGTAATTTTCCATACTATAACAATCCAAAAATTTGATCATTAAGTTTTAAATGTTTAATTAATTTTAAATATTTAGATTACAGGATTTTTGGAATTTAATATTTTGAATTCAAATATGATTAATCATTTAAATATTTGTATTGTAAATTAAGTATTAATTAAATGGATTTAATAATATTATTTAACTCGTTTTAATTAATAAATAATATTGGTAAATTCAACTTGTAAATTAATTTACAAATATAAATAGATCAGATAAATATCGATAATTAGATCGAAAATATAAAATGATATTTAAATTTGTGAAATTAACATTCCGGAGCACTGTCTCGAATTTTGACAAAACCAGTGCCCTTAGATCCGGAATTGTAACGACCCGATTTTTCGACGACCGAAAGTCGACATTAATACGTCCACTGTATCAAATGCCGCACAATCGAATGCCGGAAAATCGAATCATTAGGGTTAAAGAAGAAAGAGGTAGAAGAAGAAACAGAAACAATAACAGAATCTCACATTCGCAGCGGAACAACATATAATAGATTAATGAATAATCTTTAAAACAAAGAACTATATCAGTTCATACAATACATCATCAGAGTTTACAACAACAACACACAAACTGGCAGTTATAATAAAATGCACATATGATTGAATACACAGCGGAATGATAATAGTATAAGGAAGTACGTCTCGCCATCCAGCACGCCTCCTGATCTCCACAACATACATTTCTGACTTCTCTCCAGAACAGCTGATAACCTGACTCTAAGCTTCCCGTGTGGAAAATTATGGGCACCCAGAGTTTAGAAAGGGAACAATAAACTCTGAGTCAGTCATGGGACTGGTGTGAGATCTTAAAACAGTTATTTGCACAAAGGAATAAAAAGAAATCCGCTATGCTTTTAGAAAATGAAACTACCACAAGTAAATGGCAGGTTATACAACTAAACTGTACAGGACGCGTATTGTTTTTGGATTTCCCACAAATGGTCAGGCTAAGGAACTTCCTACATCACATGGGTACGCCTCTGAAGGGACGCCCTGAGAACCTAACCGGATCTCTACCAACACAAGGCTGAGTTACCTCACGCTTCTGGTGCAATGAAGCTGTAACTAGATAACTCCACACACGAGCTATGCCATTCCCGGTCGTTACCGACCTTTATCCGAGGATCCTCAACACCAACAACCACAAAGTAATAAATTTGCAGCAACCACATAAGTTAAGTATCTAGGCTCCATACCATGATACCACAGTTTTCCAAAAGGAAATAGACATACCCTGAGGGCGCTACCCCCAAACAACCTTGCCGCATCCTTCCTGCTTCGACCATTTCGGGTTGTGAGGTTCGACAAAGTCTCATCCAGCTCTAATACCATGCTGTAACACCCCACCCCAAGACCCATATTAGTAAAGAGAATTAACGAGTAATTTCGTCTACTAAAGCGGAGAATAGGGCTGGTTAAGGGCGACCATCTATAACTTTGTCTTAAACATCTACTGAATACGTCGATAAATGCAATATGATTTTTCTTTTCTATCTCAATGGATCGACATACCCAGTAAATGCTTAATACAAAACTATAGGTGGCTAACGGATCTATCAGAACAAAATACAATAAGTAAATGTAAAGCACATCACAGAACAGTAATCAACATCATATATATAAACATATACACTTACGCTTTTCACAAAAGCCATGCTTCGATCAAATAATGATCAACAACACTTAACATGCCACATTACCAAATTGGGAATATATCACTAGTAACAATCAACTACATAACCTCTGAGCTCATACGTCTCAGAGAAGGGTGTTAAGCTAAGAGAATAAATTCTCCGCCACCAACAGAAATATATTTGATAGAAACCAGCTTTATTTCTCAAAGTGTAATGTCAGACATACATCCATACAAGTCTGTTCCGGGTCTGAACAGAATCGAAGGCACTTCAAAGAAGTCCTTGCAAATCCGGATAATCCCTAATCGCGTCGGGATTCCCCATCACAAAGGGTGATAAAAATCTCTATACCGGAGCAAATCGGTGCAGAGACATTCGATAGGTAATCCTTTCGTTTTCGAAAATACCCAGTCTTCAACACCATCTTCAAATACAATCCCATTTCGTCGTATCATTATTCGAAATGGGTTTTATGACATAAAATCCTCTCCCGGCTTAACCGAAAAATGAGCGCTTGTTTTTAAAAACAAATTCAAGTGCCGTTTCAAAGGCCAATATTGATAGTCGATTATTTAACTATCAAACAATATTCTCAACAAACATTAGATTTTAAATAATTTTTCCCCAATTATTTATTTTCAAAATATCTTCGCAAGATATATTTTAACACTTCAACACTTTGAAAACCAATTTTAAATCGCTTTTCTTTTGCGAAATAAATTTCCAAATATTTATTTACTTCCACTGAAAATTTGCCGAGTCCGAATACTTCAAAATGATTTAAATCACTTATCCAAAAATATATGTACTTGGATACATTTAAAATAAAAACTATTTTTAAATACTTTATTTAAAACATTAGTTATAAAATTTTTATAGTAATATCTCATATAAAACTGAAACCCAAACTAATTTTAAAAATGAAATTATTAGATATAGTATAATTATTTAAATATCCATTTTCTAAATCAAATCTCAATTTGATCTTTAAAATAATCACTTCTATAATTAACCAAATAAATCTTTACTTTAAATATTTAAAAACAACTTAAGAAAATAATTTCTCCAAGGTATCCTTTTTAAAACCATCCTTAAAACTTTCAATTTATATTTATTAGCTACTTTGAAAACATACTCGGCTTTCCAGTGAAAATACACTTTCTATTTCAAATTGATCCATTTAAATCAACTAATAAATCCTTCTTGACTTATTTCAATTTACATTCCAGATCCGTAATTTCTTTCCACACTTTAAAAATAAACCAATATTTATTTTTAAAACAAATTTTCCTTTTCTTTATAAATTCCCATTGTGAATTTAAATTTCCAAAAATCAAATTTGATTTATTTCTGGTATCCTACGGTACCAAAAATATATTTGACTAAACTATAGCCTTCAAATAAATTCCATTTATCAATATAATCATTCACAGATTATCACATCACAACATATACAAATAAATTCAACAATGTGAGGAATCCAGTTGGATCCCTCTAACCTGTTTCCCTGCATCCACAGATGTTAGCACAACAATTAAATACCAATTCCACTTCAAGGTGGAATATCGCGGTATATGGGATTATATAATATCATCCGCTATTATGCGGCGCATAAGGTCTCATCCGCTATATAATGCGGGAAATCAATCACTCCAAATATATATATATATATATATATATATATATATATATATATAACTATCATATATAATATCATCCAACAGATAAATTATCAAATTCATCCAAGCACATCCAACAATTTAAATCAATTTATTTAAATTCACTAGGCAAACAAATTTGAGTGAGAAGATCTCACCTTTTATTTGCAATCCATTTTGCATTTCGGCTTGTTCTTCACAGTATTAGACCTAAATCATGTCGGAAAAGAAAATCGAACAGCAACCCTTCTAGCCCACCGCACTGCTATCCCTTGACATCGCCACTCTCCTCGAATTCGACAGTCCCCTGCCACAATCGATGACTGTCGCCTGCAAACTCGAACTCGACTTCGACGATGACTGCCCTGAGAAGCCGACCATATCTTTAGCTTCGCCATTTCGACAATGCAAAATCGCTCGAACACTGCTCTACCTTCAAAATCAACCACGACCAGCTTCCTTCGAACTCGGCGCCTCGAGTTCACCTCCGATGAGAGCCTTCCCTCTATGTGACCTCGTGAACACCCAACTCCGCCTTCGCCCTCGTGAACGACCCTATAAGGTTGTTGCTCCCTTCGAGTTCGAGTTCCCTCTAGTTGCGACTGATTCCACCAGCACGTCGCCACCCCCAAGCACCCACGCGAGCCCTAGGTTGGATTTGATTCGATTTGGGAATTCGTGAATTTCGTTTTGATTTCGAGATTCGATTTTTTTTCCAAGAGGAAAAGGAAGGAGGAAATACGCGATTTTCATTTCGTTCAGCCCTTTTATTTTTCTTTATTCTCTTTTGAACGAAACTATCTTTCTTGCAATTGAATTTGATACGAGATGAAGACGCGTGTGAAGAGAAGTGCCAAGTGTTTAAAATTCTTCAATGGGTCTTCAAAGGTCTGGTATAATATTAAATACAAAAATATTATATTTTAAATTCAAATTCAAATTTTAAATCGTCTCGATTCCGCAACTCAAGATCTCGATCTCCAATCGAAGCGTGCCGCCAGGCGTTTATAATGATAAACCCCCATTCCGAACGCAATGGAAAAGGTTTCAAGGCCTAATTTGATCGTATGGAGAAGATAGATTTTTGGATCTTATTATTATACTCAATTTTCGATTTAAATTTCAGCACGTTTGCCTATCGTTCGATCACACGACAACTCCGAATGCTACAAAAATTGAGATCCGATAATAATACACTATTACGGATCCAATGGAACTAGTTTCGTCAAATTCTAAGACTGTGCCTCGGAAAGCTATTTTTAAATATCGATTTAAACAATATAAATTCAAAACTGAACAAACCATCTTTAAATTCAATTTTAAAAGTTCTATTATCTCCGGTATTATCAATATGAATTTTCTAAGGCTTTAAAATATTTTTAACAGGCATAAAACTAAAGATTAAATATTTTACCCAACTTCAAAAATTAAATTTAATAATTTAATTGCCAAATTAATCCTGATATTTGAAATTCAAGTTAAACTATCTTCAAATATTTAAAAATCAATTAAATATTTCTATTTCAAATGTTCAGAAATTCAGGGTCGTCACATTCTTCCCCCCTTAAAAGAATTTCATCCCGAAATTACAAGTTAAGAAGAATGATCCATAACCCGTTTATCATTTTCCCATAACCAAACAGTTTTATCAACTTTCCAAAACAAATCTTTTTATTAAAGACACTATCATTTCTCTTATTAACTTTCCAAACTCAACCATAAGTTTAAACCAATATTGTTTTCTTAACCATTCAAATTTCAATTCAAACTCAAATTATAAATTCAAAAATTTTCTAACTCTCTAAATTTTCAAAAAATTTTGCCAGCATCTCCTTTGCGCGGCTAACTCGGTACGACTACAAAATATCCCTACGGACCCCCAGATTTCAAAAGAAAACAAAAGGCCAAGTGGCTAGATCAGAAAATCATCAAATTTCATATAGAAATTTAAATACATACCTTATGTCGAGCAATTAAAATTTTATCTTTGAAATCAAAAATTCCAATTCCATTTTCCTTTATAACACATGTATATTCTACTTAGCCATAATGTCCAATTACAAATTTTGAAATCATTTCATTCAATTCACTATTTCATTCAAATCCGTACGATTTCCACATATCATTTGTACGCAATATCAATTTCCGATTGCTCACTCGATTACACAATTTCACTTCCGAACTAGTATTGTCCACCCGACTTCCTAGTGCGGACTCAGATCTGGTTTCTTGATCAGAAACTGTCATTCTCCTTGCATAGTCGTAACTATGATAGAGAATTTCTAGAATCAACCAAAAATCCATATCCAGGGTTCGCCGTCGAAAATTGAGTGAAAAATCCTAACTCGGATCGATATAATTATCTCGAAATTCTATGTTCGAATTCTGGATCAAATCGTTATGCGGATAAAATAATATACGTACATCCCACGTATTTTTCTTTAATTGATTATTAGATATATCAATTCTCTTTTATTCACATTTATATTTTGATTTCTATTCACTTATTCATAATCACCATTTTACAACTTCCGGTTAAATCTTCATTCACTTATTAAACTTAAAATATTTCCTCAATTCAAAATTTACTTAAGAATTCCATTATCCATTTCTTAAGTTCAATATAAGTATTTACATACTTCTTATATTTATCTTCACTTCACTACCAAAGTTATATATTCATTTCCATTCAACTTTGTATTTTCAATTCCATTTGAATTCAATTTACAATTTCAATTCTATTTGAATTCATTTTATCTTCAAACTCCGAATATTGAATTTTATCAATTATCTTTCATTCACAACTGATTCATCTCATTGTTTAAATTAGTTTCATTTACTAGTTTTTATTTCAATACTTTGCTTTATTTGATCCAACTTGACAAATTTTCCACTTCACTTTGTTTATCACAGATCAAATTCAATTTCCAATATTCAGCTTCAATTTCATTTACTTACAAATTCAAAATGAATTTCAACATTCAGTTTTAATTTCATTTACTTGCAATTGTAAATTCATTTATTCATTCAGAAATTTATTTCCACCTTCAATTTTACTTGAGTAATCATTTTACTTAAGTCTCCTTAGACCTTTCTTTCAATTCACTTTTACTTAACTCCAATTCAATTTAAATTTTAAACTTCTATAAGTTTCCCAAATTTAATTTCATTTGCTAATTTCTTTTGATTCACCTCAATTAATTAGCTTACCTTCCCACTTATTTGGGTTTTACACTTACTTTTGTTTATCACTTTTCAAGTTGAACCTTATTCCAACAAATTTCAAATTTTTATAAGTTATCAAACTTATTTATATTCCGTAACATTTTAAATAAGATTCCAGAGTCTTTTAAACAATTACTCAACATTTCAAAATCATCTTTGAAATCAATTATATCCAAAATCCCTTGGTTATTACCTTAATTTCTTATTCAATTTCCATATAACAATGATAATAATTCAATATTATCACTTCCTAACAACCAAGCAACCATATACTATAATAATTTACGGAAAATTATTTCTTTTATATACAAAAATAATTTGGGTAAAATTATTTCATTTATCCTTTTTTAAAACAATACTATGTCGGTTTATCTTGTTTAAGAGTTTAGAAACCTCTATTGATACAGTTGGCCAAACTGAACCGACCAGAATCTTTAAACAATCAACCGATAAGTCAACACAATACAAAACAATTTTTTTATATTCACTAATAAATACGCGCTCATATCTATTATTACACGCACACTCATTCTAGAGTACTAAGACTCTATCTCTAATGAATAATCCCCACCAAAGCCAAGGTTGTCGCTTAACCAATTGCTTTGATACACTTTGTAACGACCCAATTTTTCGACGCCCGAAAGTCGACATTAATACGTCCACTGTATCAAATGCCGCACAACCGAATGCCGGAAAACCGAATCATTAGGGTTAAAGAAGAAAGAGGTAGAAGAAGAAATAGAAACAATAACAGAATCTCACATTCGCAGTGGAACAACATATAATAGATAAATGAATAATCTTTAAAACAAAGAACTGTATCAGTTCATACAATACATCATTAGAGTTTACAACAACAACACACAAACTGGCAGTTATAATAACATGCCCATATGATTGAATACACAACGGAATGGTAATAGTATATGGAAGTATGTCTCGCCATCCAGCTCGCCTCCTGATCTCCACAGCATACATTTCTGACTTCTCTCTAGAACAACTGATAACCTGACACCAGGCTGCCCGTGTGGAAAATTATGGGCACCCAGAGTTTAGAAAGGGAACAATAAACTCCGAGTCAGTCATGGGACTGGTGTGAGATCTTAAAACAGTTATTTGCACAAAGGAATAAAAAGAAATCCGCTATGCTTTTAGAAAATGAAACTACCATAAGTAAATGGCAGGTTATACAACTAAACCGTATAGGACGCGTATTGTTTCTTTGGATTTCCAACAAATGGTCAGGCTAAGGAACTTCCTACATCACATGGGTACGCCTCTGAAGGGATGCCCCAAGAACCTAACCGGATCTCTACCAACACAAGGCCGAGTTACCTCATGCTTCTGGTGCAATGAAGGTGTAACTAGATAACTCCATACACGAGCTATGCCATTCCCGGTCGTTACCGACCTTTATCCGAGGATCCTCAACACCAACAAAGTAATAAATTTGCAGCAACCACATAATTTAAGTATCCGGGCTCCATACCATGATACCACCTTTTTCCAGAAGGAAATAGACATACTCTGAGGGCGCTACCCCCAAACAACCTTGCCGCATCCTTCCTGTTTCGACCATTTTGGGTTGTGAGGTTCGACGAAGTCTCATCCACAAAACTACGCTTTTCACAAAAGCCATGCTTCGATCAACAAATGATCAGCAACACTTAACATGCCACATTACCAAATTGGGAATTTATCATTAGTAACAATCAACTACATAACCTCTGAGCTCATACATCTCAGAGAAGGGTGTTAAGCTAAGAGAATAAATTCTCCGCCACCAATAGAAATATATTTGATAGAAACCAGCTTCACATCCCGTAATGTAATGTCAGACATACATCCAAACAAGTCTGTTCCGAGTCCGAACAGAACCGAAGGCACTTCAAAGAAGTCCTTGCAAATCCAGATAATCCCTAATCACGTCTGGACTCCCCATCACAAAGGGTGATAAAAATCTCTATACCGGAGCAAATCGGTGCAGAAACATTCGACAGGTAATCCTTTCGTTTTCGAAGATACCCAGTCTTCAACACCATCTTCAAATACAATCCCATTTCGTCGTATCATTATTCGAAATGGGTTTTATGACATAAAGTCCTCTCCCGACTTAACCGAAAAATGAGCGCTTGTGTTTAAAAAAAATTCAAGTGCCATTTCAAAGGCCAATATTATTAGTCGGTTATTTAACTATCAAACAATATTCACAACAATCATCAGATTTTAAATAATTTTTCCCCAATTATTTATTTTCAAAATATCTTCGCAAGATATATTTTAACACTTCAACACTTTGAAAACCAATTTCAAATCACTTTTCTTTTGCGGAATAAATTTCCAAATATTTATTTACTTCCACTGAAAATTTGCCGAGTCCGAATACTTCAAAATGATTTAAATCAGTACTTATCCAAAAATATATGTACTTGGATACATTTAAAATAAAAACTATTTTTAAACACTTTATTTAAAACATTAGTTATAAAATTTTTATAGTAATATCCCATATAAAACTGAAACCCAAACTAATTTTAAAAATGAAATTATTAGATATAGTATAATTATTTAAATATCCATTTTCTAAATCAAATCTCAATTTGATCTTTAAAATAATCACTTCTATAATTAACCAAATAAATCTTTACTTTAAAGATTTAAAAACAACTTAAGAAAATAATTTCTCCAAGGTATCCTTTTTAAAACCATCCTTATAACTTTCAATTTATATCTATCAACTACTTTGAAAACATACCCGGCTTTCCAGTGAAAATACACTTTCCATTTCAAAATGATCCATTTAAATCAATTAATAAATCCTTCTTGACTTTAAAGTTCGAGCTCCCTCTAGTTGCGACTGATTCCACTAGCACGTCGCCACCCCCAAGCACCCATGCGAGCCCTAGGTTGGATTTGATTCGATTTGGGAATTCGTGAATTTTTTTTTGATTTTGAGATTCAATTTTTTTTTCCAAGAGGAAAAGGAAGGAGGAAATACGCGATTTTCATTTCGTTCAGCCCTTTTATTTTTCTTTATTCTCTTTTGAACGAAACTATCTTTCTTGCAATTGAATTTGATACAAGATGAAGACGCGTGTGAAGAGAAGTGCCAAGTGTTTAAAATTCTTCAACGTGTCTTCAAAGGTCTGGTATAATATTAAATACAAAAATATTATATTTTAAATTCAAATTCAAATTTTAAATCGTCTCGATTCCGCAACTCAAAATCTCGATCTCCAATTGAAGCATGCCGCCAGGCATTTATAACGATAAACCCCCATTCTGAATGCAATGGAAAAGGTTTTAAGGCCTAATTCGATCGTATGGAGAAGATAGCTTTTTGGATCTTATTATTATACTGAATTTTCGATTTAAATTTCAGCACGTTTGCCTATCGTACGATCACACGACAACTCCGAATGCTACAAAAATTGAAATCCGATAAAAATACACTATTACGGATCCAATGGAACTAGTTTCGTCGAATTCCGAGACTGTGCCTCGGAAAGCTATTTTTAAATATCGATTTAAACAATATAAATTCAAAACTGAACAAACCATCTTTAAATTCAATTTTAAAAGTTCTATTATCTCCAGTATTATCAATATGAATTTTCTAAGCCTTTAAAATATTTTTAACAGGCATAAAACTGAAGATTAAATATTTTACCCAACTTCAAAAATTAAATTTAATAATTTAATTGCCAAATTAATCCTGATATTTGAAATTGAAGTTAAACTATCTTCAAATATTTAAAAATCAATTAAATATTTCTATTTCAAATGTTCAGAAATTCAGGGCCATCACAGGAATAATGAACTATTGTACACCGTCGAGTTTCGTAACAATCAGACGTGCCGTTTGGGCGTGCGAGCTCGAAACGCCTTGTGATTAATTTTAAATATAACTTTGATTTAAAAAGCTAACTTCCGTATACTTTGAAATTAGGTCTCGAAACTAGTTCCATTATGTTTGGAATAGGGTATTTGGTATAGAATGCTAGTGAGCATGTCTCAATTAGAGTTCAAATTTTTTGAAGTATGTTAGGCGAGATATTTTAATATAAAATATATACCCTACTTTAAATGTCCATACCTATGTAGCCCACACTCCCTCCTTACCACCCCACGTTCTCCCATACCCCCTCCTTTGTAAAACATAGCCGATGAACAATTGAAGCTTCCCCTTTGTAAATCAACCCTTCAAAAGTCAAAATAAAAATATATACCTCACTAAAAATTATGAAAATTGTTTTGTTGAGTTCATATGCATGAGATCTTCATACCTATGCTTGTATTGGTGTGCGTGTCCCTATTTTAGCCAAAGTCTGTATATAGGCAGCAGCTAGGGTTCCATTTGGTGCGAGTTTGAAGCGTCGGTGGTTCGATTCGAGGTGCGCAACGTGTTTCTTGTGTCGATTAGCATCTTCGAGTGGATTTTGAGCAAGCGTGGTTGCTCAAGGAGGAAAGCGACACTTGGGAGTCGACGCAGGTCGTGTTTTTTAGGAGCCTTTGGGGCGTGGATTTTTGGGTACGGGCAAGTCGAGTTTATTGAGAGAAACGCGTTGGCAAAGTCAGATTGAAAATCGTCGTGTCTAGCTCTATGTCATTGGAAATCGTGCATGGTATTGATGTGTCCTTAGGCGTCTGTATGCAAGGGAGGGAAGAAAGAGGATGAGGGAGTGATTATTGAGTGATTAAATTAAGTAATGGTTAATTAATTAGTGATTAGTTAATTAAATTTAATCGATAACTTATAATTTGAATAACTTTTGCATACGAGGTCCAAATCGAACGCTGTTTGTTGCGTTACACTCATTGGGCATTATCTTCACAATGGAGTTGGTTTGGTCAGATTTAGAGCTAGTAGAATTTTTGACTAAAATCGAACGCCCGTTCGATTTTAATCCAAGCAGGAATGTTTCGGCAAAAACTGGATTCAATGCGAGTTTAACTCACATTCAATTTTACTATATCATTTCTATGATGCTATAAACTATTACTGATTGCTTGGATGTTAGTTAAATTGTTTTGTTGAATTTCCATTTGGAAAATGGATGACATATTAACTCGATTGTTATGAACCCATATGATTATACATAATGTCCTTAACCATTGTTTTGTAGGGAGAATTTATAGAGAGACCCTGAGGGGTTTTTCGATAATAATTATTTATTTACATTCTTATGCTATTATATTGATATTTAATTGAAATAAATCTTGAAATTCCATTTAAATTGTTTAATGTTGTTATAGTGATTTTCGCTATACCGTCATTTATTGATTTTCATCCCCCAAACCCTGTCGTGTTCCATTTTGAACCTGAGCTTGTATTTTCACAAAATAGATGTTTGAAATTCATTTGGTCGTTTTGATTAATGATAATTTAAATTAATTAGTCATTTTTTAACTAATGATGTTTAAAATTAATTAATCTTTTTTATTAATGAGATTTGGATTTAATTAATAATTTTAAGTAATGATATTTGAATTTAATCAATTATTTTAATTACTGATATTTGAAAATTAATAATCATTTTAATAAATGATATTTAAGAGTAATTAATAATTTTAATTAATCATATTTGATTTTAATTTATCATACTAATTTCTGATATTTGAATGTAATTAATCATTTTAATTAATGATTGTTTTAAATTAAATTAATCGTTTTAACTAATGATGTTTAAAATTAATTAATCTTTTTGGTTAATGAGATTTGGATTATATTAATCATTTTAAGTAATGATATTTGAATTCAATTAATTATTTTCATTAATGATATTTGAAAATTATAATCATTTTAATTAATGATATTTAAAAGTAATTAATTATTTTAATTAATGATATTTGATTTTAACCTATCATCCTAATTTCTGATATTTGAATGTAATTAATCATTTTAATTAATGATTGTTTTAAATTAAATTAATTGTTTTAACTAATGATATTTGAAATTTATTTAATCATTTGATGTTTTATAGTTAATTAATCATTTTTAGCAAATGATGTTTTTTATTTAATTTATCATTTTCACCAATGATGTTTGAATTTAATTAATTCGATTAATTAATTATTATTTGAACTTAATTAATTGTTTTAATTAATGGCATTTAAAATTTATAAATCATTTTAATTAATGATGTTTGAGATTATATTCATTTTAATTAATGATATTTGAATTTAATAAATCTTTTTAACTAATGATATTTAAAGTTAATTAATATATTTAATAAAAGTAAATTAACTAATATAATGAAAGTGTTTTAAAGTTAATTAACTATTAGTGTTTAAAAGTTAATAAACTGATTTAATAAAGATTTTAAAGTTAATTTACTGATGATATAAAAGTGTTTTGGAAATAATCTTCTAAGTAATAACCAAAGGCTAATGAGCAAAACGGTATGCTTAGATAATTATCTATATTTTTGGACAATCAAGAAAAGTTTGAGCCTAAGCTAAGATTTATTTGTAAATCATATGGCATTTTAAATAATGTTAAGTGTTAGATTTTTCCTTATGGAATTTGATTGATTGATTAATAGTGTTGGTTTATTCTTATACAAAATTCGATTTGATTTGACTAAATTTACTTGATTGATTGTGTGATTTTATATACCATTGTTTATAAAGTTTAAATTTATAGACAAAAGATTTTGAACTGTTGTTATTAGGACCTAAATCCCGGTGATTTTGGGAAAAAAATATTTTGAAGATTTTGGGAAAGAAATAATATTTATTCACTCTAGTTGATGTTTTTGGAGGAACCAGAATACCACTGGATGCTCCATGTTGTTTTGATTCTAGAGTTTTACCATACTTTATTAGGAGGAGTCCCTTCCTTGTCATTTTGATTTTTGATCTTTGATTTAATTCCCATCCGAGAAATTTGAAAATAAAATTTTAAATTTAAAACCCCGGGCATTTAGATCTAAATCTATCATTTGAAATTATTAGATGCATAACATTTATTGTAGAATATTCTTTGTATTTTGTCGCCTATGAATGTGATATTTTTGTTAGCTACATGTAGCTTTATTTTATACTAGAGTTGCATGTAGATTTATATCATGCTAGTTTTTGCATGTAGAGTTACATCATATTGCTTTTGTTAGCCTTATTCTCTTTTGAATTTTGTAACGACCCGATATTTTCAACCATTCGCATCCACACATGTCGGACTTGAATTGCTCAAAATACCGCGTTGTAAATAAAAATTTGGCAAACTCATCATTTACAGTAAATAAATAATCACAGCTCACAGACACAAAGTAATATAATGCAGCGGAAGTAAAAGAGATAGTAGTCCATGAAGCTACTATATAAATACATCAGAGTTAATTAAGATACAATAGGAATACCAAGATACAACAGGAGTAACAGTATGAAAATCAGGTACAACTGGAATCAACTGGATAACAAAATGAATAGATATCTGGATCTTCAAAGCAAAACTCCAGCTCCAAAGGTGAGTCTCTAATGCTGTATCACTTAGTCTGACCCGAGCGTAAAGCAAAACACAAAACACTCGAGTCAGGACATACATACTTATATAATGTAAACCAACTCAAGTGAACTGTAATAAAGGTACAAGTAACTTAAAGAATGCTTGGGATCGCCCATTCTTTAAGGATCCGTTAAACTATTTACTATGTAGTAATATACGCTATATACAGTAGTGTCTAATTAGTAAAGTATAATCATATAGAAAATAGCGTTAAGGGGATGGTGAACCTTAACGTGGTCGGATCTTAAAATCATAATCGTAGTAATGCTCGATATGGTAGGTGACACAGCACAACTAGGCAATGCCAGGATAGATATACCAATTACGCATCCGGACTAATGGTGACGCATAGCAGCCACTACCGCCCACCTCGAACAACACTCCCAAATCAAGGGTGGCCACCAAATCAATCACAAGTAATAGAATGGTATCGAAGAAGTGTGTCCGATAAGAGGTGCTACCTCATTGGTCCGTCAATCGCTCCTGTTTTAGCCACCTTATGCCAACTCACGGGAGTTGGGTCCACGTATATACCTTAGGATCGTCGCCACCATCCTACTTCATTCTGGAAACTCCAGCGTGTACACAGTTGTCAAAGTGGTTTTCGGTATCGACAGAGAGTATGTCCATATCCGATCCCGGTCTCTTTAACAACCAATCGTTATTATAACCCGTAGTTATAATTTAGAAATAGTTTATACTTCAAAATAGAATATCATTTCAAATCCAAATCTTTATCAAAATAAATATTAAATCAATTCCAAACCATATCAATATATTTAAAATATCATATCTTTTCAAAATTTCATTTCAATATATCAAAATATCGTATCTTTACAAAACTTCATTTCAAATCATTTTAATATATCAAAATATCAAATCTTTCCAAAACTTCATTTTCAAACCATTTTTATATAATAAAATATCATATCAGTTCAAATCCAAATATTCAACTTTAAATACCTTTTAAATTCAAAGATATCATTCATTTACTATCATTTCAAATCACCTTTAAATAGTTTATATTCCAATCAAAATAATTCATTTAAACCTTTTAAAAGTGTAATTATTATATTTTCAAATCAAGTATTCAATTTCCAAAGTTTCAAACCATTTTGAGTTCGTTTACTAAGTCAAAAATCCTAATTATTAAGATTTCAGCATTTCACAGCATTTAAAAACAACTGCTATAAGTTATATTTGAAAACATTTTTAATTCAGCAAAGACAACACTTAAAACTGCTGTTAAAACTCAGTTTTAGTTGAATTATAGTTCAAAACAGAAAAGACAGCATTTCAGAAGTGCTGCGGTAGTTCAGATTTCAAAACAAGGGTTAAATTTGATTTCAACATAGACTGCAGATCATTATAGCATTTCCAGAGAATGCTATAATAGGCCTGAGTTCAATATTAGCCTACAAGTTCAACTACAGCAACTACAGCATTTCAGAAATGCTGTAATAAAGAGGATAGGTAAAAAAAAAGGCAAGCATTAAAGAAATATAACGCATGTCTCCTTGATTTCTTCCAAGCCTATTATGAAAAGATATACACACAAGTGAAATCCAATAAATAAATTTTAGATAAACAAAATAGAAAAATAAAATAAAATAACATAGAAAATAAAAATATAGAAATGCACATAGAAAACTAGAAATTGAAATACAGTAAATAACTGTGTGTAAAACGCTGTAATTTATCTGATTTAAAAAGTATAACTCAGAATTTAACGAAACGAAAAGCAGAACAGATATCATAAATATATTCTGCTTCAAAGAAAAAGATTAAAATTTAAAATTCAATTTTTTTTATATTTAAACTGAAAATTCAGATTTTGACCAAAATATAAAATTTTCAAAAATCGTTTATTTATTGCATTTGGAAAATAAATTACAAACAAATTCCAAACTTACATTGGAATAATTCTAAAAATTCACTTTTAAATGATTTAAAAAATCAAAATTTCAAATAAAAATTTAATTAAAAATATTCATAAAATTATGGGTTGTTACACTCTCCCCCACTCAAAACTTTTCGTCCACGAAAAGGAACGAGGCATGGAAAATAGAGACAACAGATAGAATGAGATAGAACCAAGACAATATAAAGAAAAAGAAGATTGAAATTATACCTGGTAACAGTCGTTACAGGTAATTCAACAAGATGGAGATGATCTTCCCCAGATCCTCTTAAATCAAGGACACAAGCACGAAGAAGATTTTTGAAAAGTTTTCCAAAACAGACTGGTAAAGGTATTTTGGGAGGAAGAACTACAAATCGAACTTTAGGAGATAAGATCAATTTGGAATTCAATTCTCCGCTTAGGATGCAGGAGAATAGGAACAATCGAAGGATAAGAGGTTGGAAAACAAAATAAGATGATAAATTTTAAAACCATAAAATTTTCAACTTAAATTAAGAATTGTTTTCATCCATTTGATTTTTCCTAAGTTAATTAAATCTTATCTATTTATAATTTCATTATCTTATCACCCAATTAACCATTTCTAAAATCGTGAATTTGAGATCATTTATTATACTCAAAATTTTATTCAATAAGTTTCATGCTTCTTTATTCCAGATGGTTATTACATTTATTCCACTTAATATATGTCTAATCACATATATTAAGTATACTTACACTTATTATGACTTACTCCAATTTATTCATAAGTTCCTTTAACATCACTTTATGCTGTATATTATTCAATTAACTTTTTATTCTATTTACCTTTATTAATCCTTTATAACTAAAATTTAAGTGTATAACATTTATTATGACCACTCAAATTTTATTTATAAAATCTCCTTTATATTGTGTGTTCTCTAATTACATATTTAACTTTTAATAATTTAGGTAAGTTATATTGGAATGCAAGAGAATATTACATAAATAAAATTTCTTAACTCAATTATCCAAGCTTCAATATTTATTCAAATTTTGATTTCCTTTTATAATTGAAATTATCCTTTAAGATAAAATTTAAGAATTAGATTTTCAATTAACTTCAAACTATTCTAAAGATAATTAAATATACACAATATATATCAAATCAACTCTTAAATCACATATATTATAAATCAAGTCATAATTAGAAAGCCAAATCAATTTAATTCTCCAAAGAAAAACTGTAGCAAAACTACAAAATGGTCTCTTCGCTTCGAAACTCGAAAATGAATGTCGATGATGCTGCAGTCATCACCGAAATTATTTCCCAACGACAAAGAAAAGAACACTGATTTACAAATTAAAATCCTTTGAAACAATTTCTACGAATTACCTTTAAATAATATATCCTTTTAAAACTTTCAAAACAAAGTTCGAAATCATCGGAAATTAAATTCTCACATTCTTGATTTAAATTCATTTAAATTTCCAAATTAATTTATAACCATGTTTAATTATTTAGATATGAAACTAAAGCCAATGATTATAAAATACATACAAAGTTAAATATTATTTCTTAACACCCAATTCCATTAATTATCAAAAATTTAGAAAATTAACCTTATACATATTATAATTATAAAAAATTTATCCATCTACTAAATTAAAAAAAACATATTGTGTCAGTTTGTTCTGTTCAAGTGTTTTGGATATCCTATCGATAACGTTGATCAGACAAACCGATAGGAAACCCAAATCAACATCAACAACTCAAACAACACAATAGATAAAACATCTTTAAAATATTAAAAAAATTTCAAATACAAGATTAATTTTTCAAAATAAGGATAGGGAATCAAATTGATGGACTCAAATTAAAGAGAATTTTTTTATAGACAAATTGGAGGCAAAGATAAGACGATTAAATAACAGAATAGGAAGATGGGTAAGCTTATACATATCGCGGGCAACCTTAACCAGGTCAACCGTGACTTAATGAATAAGATCGATGTGGATTTTCTGGGGTAAATCTACATTCGATCTCAAGAGATAGAATTCAGGCATAGCAAAAGATAGTTGCATCGTAAACCAAGGATACAGAAGTCTTCGGTGAATCAATGCTTTTTGTAAAGAAGTTTCACACCTTTACAAGTAATTAGAATATTGGCAGGACCGCCAATTCATTAGAAAGATTATTCGGAGTGGAGTTATGGGACACTCCAGAATCAAGAAGACACGAATAGGGGAGGACAAGAATGGACTTCGAAACTGAAGGGAATGTTCCAAAATTTAAAGGAAACCGAATCGAAGATGAAGGAATTCAAGCTCGAACGAAAGTGATTCTGTAATTAAATTTACTCTATATGCTGAGTTTGCCTAAAACCAGAGCTCTGATACCAACTGTAACGACCCGATATTTTCAACCATTCGCATCCACACATGTCGGACTTGAATTGCTCAAAATACCGCGTTTTAAATAAAATTTTGGCAAACTCATCATTTACAGTAAATAAATAATCATAGATCACAGACACAGAGTAATATAATGCAGCGGAAGTAAAAGAGATAGTAGTCCATGAAGCTACTATATAAATACATCAGAGTTAATTAAGATACAATAGGAATACCAAGATACAACAGGAGTAACAGTATGAAAATCAGGTACAACTGGAATCAACTGGATAACAAATTGAATAGATATCTGGATCTTCAAAGAAAAACTCCAGCTCCAAAGGTGAGTCTCTAATGTTGTATCACTCAGTCTGACCCGAGCGTAAAGCAAAACACAAAACACTCGAGTCAGGACATACATACTTATATAATGTAAACCAACTCAAGTGAACTGTAATAAAGGTACAAGTAACTTAAAGAATGCTTGGGATCGCCCATTCTTTAAGGATCCGTTAAACTATTTACTATGTAGTAATATACGCTATATACAGTAGTGTCTAATTAGTAAAGTATAATCATATAGAAAATAGCGTTAAGGGGATGGTGAACCTTAACGCGGTCGGATCTTAAAATCATAATCGTAGTAAAGCTCGATATGGTAGGTGACACGGCACAACTAGGCAATGCCAGGGTAGATATACCAATTACGCATCCGGACTAGTGGTGACGCATAGCAGCCACTACCGCCCACCTCGAACAACACTCCCAAATCAAGGGTGGCCACCAAATCAATCACAAGTAATAGAATGGTATCGAAGAAGTGTGTCCGATAAGAGGTGCTACCTCATTGGTCCGTCAATCGCTCCTGTTTTAGCCACCTTATGCCAACTCACGGGAGTTGGGTCCACGTATATACCTTAGGATCGTCGCCACCATCCTACTTCATTCTGGAAACTCCACCGCGTACACAGTTGTCAAAGTGGTTTTCGGTATCGACAGAGAGTATGTCCATATCCGATCCCAGTCTCTTTAACAACCAATCGTTATTATAACCCGTAGTTATAATTTAGAAATAGTTTATACTTCAAAATAGAATATCATTTCAAATCCAAATCTTTATCAAAATAAAGATTAAATCAATTCCAAACCATTTCAATATATTTAAAATATCATATCTTTTCAAAACTTCATTTCAATATATCAAAATATCGTATCTTTACAAAACTTCATTTCAAATCATTTTAATATATCAAAATATCAAATCTTTCCAAAACTTCATTTTCAAACCATTTTTCTATAATAAAATATCATACCAGTTCAAATCCAAATATTCAACTTTAAATACCTTTTAAATTCAAAGATATCATTCATTTACTATCATTTCAAATCACCTTTAAATAGTTTATATTCCAATCAAAATAATTCATTTAAACCTTTTAAAAGTGTAATTATTATATTTTCAAATCAAGTATTCAATTTCCAAAGTTTCAAACCATTTTGAGTTCGTTTACTAAGTCAAAAACCCTAATTATTAAGATTTCAGCATTTCACAGCATTTAAAAACAACTGCTATAAGTTATATTTGAAAACATTTTTAATTCAGCAAAGACAGCACTTAAAACTACTGTTAAAACTCAGTTTTAGTTGAATTATTGTTCAAAACAGAAAAGACAGCATTTCAGAAGTGCTGCGGTAGTTCAGATTTCAAAACAAGGGTTAAATTTGATTTCAACATAGACTGCAGATCATTATAGCATTTCCAGAGAATGCTATAATAGGCCTGAGTTCAATATTAGCCTACAAGTTCAACTACAGCAACTACAGCATTTCAGAAATGCTGTAATAAAGAGGGTAGGTAAAAAAAAGGCAAGCATTAAAGAAATATAACGCATGTCTCCTTGATTTCTTCCAAGCCTATTATGAAAAGATATACACACAAGTGAAATCCAATAAATAAAGTTTAGATAAACAAAATAGAAAAATAAAATAAAATAACATAGAAAATAAAAATATAGAAATGCACATAGAAAACTAGAAATTGAAATACAGTAAATAACTGTGTGTAAAACGCTGTAATTTATCTGATTTAAAAAGTATAACTCAGAATTTAACGAAACGAAAAGCAGAACAGATATCATAAATATATTCTGCTTCAAAGAAAAAGATTAAAATTTAAAATTCAATTTTTTTTATATTTAAACTGAAAATTCAGATTTTGACCAAAATATAAAATTTTCAAAAATCGTTTATTTATTGCATTTGGAAAATAAATTACAAACAAATTCCAAACTTACATTGGAATAATTCTAAACATTCACTTTTAAATGATTTAAAAAATCAAAATTTCAAATAAAAATTTAATTAAAAATATTCACAAAATTATGGGTTGTTACAAATTTCGTAAGTACAGGTATGTCAGAGATTGCTATTTGATTCTCGTGCACCTACATTTGCATAGAGATAATAAATTACTTGCCAAAAATATATAACGAACACAAAAGGTATGCAATATATTTAGAAATTTAAATTGGTTGATGATTTTATACCCAAGATTTGGGAAGCTACTTGGCTTTTGTTTTCTTTGGTTGGTTTAGAGCCTATATAGGCAATTTGTAGTTGTTTCAACCGAGCCGCGCAAAGGAGACGCTGCCGAAATTTTCCATAAAATTTTGAAATTTAATTAATAAGTATAATAAATCATTTTAATTAGTAGTTTTAAACTTAAGGTTTGGAAGCATTTTCTTCCTTCGGAATTTCGGGGCGAAATTCTTTAAAGGGGGAGAATGCAACAACCCAGAATTTTGATCATTTAATTTTAAATGTTTAATTAATTTTAAATGTTTAAATTGCAGGATTTTTGAAATTTAATAATTTTAATTCAAATACGATTAATCATTTGAATATTTGAATTGTAAATTAAATATTAATTAAATGGATTTAATATTATTATTTAACTTTATTTAGTTAAAAAATAATATTGATGAATTCAATTTGTAAATTTATTTACAAATATAAATGGATCGGATAAACATCGATAATTAGATCAAAAATATAAAAGATATTTAAATTAATGAAATTAACATTCCGGGGGCCCTATCTTGGATTTTGATGAAACCAGTACAATTAGATCCGAAATAATGAGCTATTGTACGCTGTCGAGTTTCGTAACGATCAAACGTATCGTTTGGTCGTGCGAGCTCGAAATGCCTAGCGATTAATTTTAAATATAACTTGACTTAAAAAGCTAACTTCCGTATACATTGGAATTAGGTCTCAAAACTAGTTCTATTGTGTTCGAAATAGAGGTATTTGGTATAGAATGCCAGTGAGCATGTCTCAATTAGAGTTAGAAATTTTCGGAGTATGTTAGGCCGAATATTTTAATATAAAATATATACCCTACTTTAGATGTCCATATCCCATGTTGTACAGCCCACACTCTCTCCTTACCTCCCCACATTCTCCCATGCCCCCTCTCCTCTATAAAACATAGCCAGCAAACAATTGAAGCTTCCTCTTTGTAAATCATCCCTTCAAAATTCACAATAAATGTATATACCTCACTAAAAATTATGAAAATTCTTTTGTCGAGTTCATATGCACGAGATCTTCATACCCATGCTTGTATTGGTTTGTGTGTCCCTGTTTTGGCTGAAGACTATATATAGGCAGCGGCTAGGGTTCTAATTGGTGTGAGTTTGAAGCGTCGGTGGTTCGATTCGGGGTGTGCAACGTATTTCTTGTGTCGATTAGCATCTCCGAGTGGATTTTGAGCAGGTGCGGTTGCTCGAGGAAGAAAGCGACACTTGGGTGTCAATGTGAAAAAGATGCAGGTCGCCTTTTTTGGGAGCCTTTGGGGCATGGATTTTTGGGTACGGGCAAGTCGAGTTCGTCGAGAGAAATGCATTGGCGAAGTCGGATTGGAAAATCGTCGTGTCTAGCTCCATGTCACTAGAAATCGTGCACATCATTGATGGGTTCTTGGGCTTCTGTATGCACGGGATGGAAGAAAGAGGACGAGGGAGTGATTATTGTGTGATTAAGTTAAGTAATGGTTAATTAATTAGTTATTAATTAATTTAACTTAATCGATAACTTATAATTTGAATAACTTTTTCATACGAGATCCAAATCGAACGCCGTTTATTGCGTTGCACTCGTTTGGACATTATTTTCGCAATGGAGTTGATTTGTTCAAATTTGGAGCTAGTGGAATTTTTGGCTAAAATCAAGTGCCCGTTTGATTTTAGTCCAAACAGAAATGTTTCGGTGAAAACCAGAGTCAATGTGAGTTTAACTCACATTCAATTTTACTATATCATTTCTATGATGCTATAAACTATTATTGATTGCTTGGATGTTAGTTAAATTGTTTGATTGATTATTTGGTTGAAATTCCATTTGGAAAATGGATGACGTATTAACTTGATTATTATGAACCCATATGATTATATATAATGTCCTTAACCATTGATTTTTAGGTCGAATTTGTAGAGAGACCCTGAGGGGTTTCTCGCCAATAATTATTTATTTACATCCTTATGCTGTTATATTGATATTTAACTGAAACAAATCTTGATATTCCATTTAAATTCTTTAAATTTCGTTATAGCGATTTTTGCTATACCGTCATTTATTGATTTTTATCCCCCAAACCCTTCGTGTGTGTTTTGAACTTGAGCTTGTATTTTCGCAAAATAGACGTTCGAAATTCATTTGACCATTTTGATTAATGATAATTTAAATTAGTTAGTCATTTACCTAATGATGTTTAAAATTAATTAATCTTTTTTATTAATGAGATTTGGATTTAATTAATCATTTTAAGTAATGATATTTTAATTTAATTAATTATTTTAATTAATGATATTTGAAAATTAATAATCATTTTAATTAATGCTATTTAAAAGTTATTAATCATTTTAATTAATAATATTTGATTTTAATTTATCATCCTAATTTCTGATATTTGAATGTAATTAATCATTTTAATTAATGATTTTTTTAAATTAAATTAATTGTTTTAACTAATGATGTTTAAAATTGATTAATCTTTTTGATTAATGAGATTTAGATTTAATTAATCATTTTAAGTAATGATACATAAATTTAATTAATTATTTTAATTAATGATATTTGAAAATTAATAATCATTTTAATTAATGATATTTAAAAGTAATTAATAATTTTAATTAATGATATTTTATTTTAATTTATCATCCTAATTTCTGATATTTGAATGTAATTAATCATTTTAATTAATGATTGTTTTAAATTGAATTAATTGTTTTAACTAATGATATTTGAAATTTATTTAATTATTTTAATTAATAATGATTTATAATTAATTAATAATTTTTAACAATTGATGCGTTGTATTTAATTTATTGTTTTAACTAATGCTGTTTGAATTTAATTAATTCGATTAATTAACGATTATTTGAACTTAATTAATAGTTTTAATAAATGGCATTTAAAATTTATAAATCGTTTTAATTAATGATGTTTGAGATTAACTATTCATTTTAATTTAATGATATTTGAATTTAATCAATTTTTAACTAATTATATTTAAAGTTAATTAATATATTTATATGTGTATTGACTGTCTCAAAACATTGTTTAATACTTATATTATATGTATATAATTTATAAATTTCAAAAATTCTTTACATTAAATAAATAAAATATCTTAAAGAAATTATGATCAAGATGGGATTTAAAATTCAAATTTTAATTTTAAAATATGTGACTAAGACTTGGTACATATTTCAAAATTGAAACAATGCCTTAATAATATTATTCAAAATATTATAATTAAATATAAATGTACATATATAAATTTAAGTTTTGGCCAAATATATAAACATATAATAAAAATATTTAGTTAAATATATATAAGTAATTAGTATATACATATTTCATTATAAAATAACATATTAAAAATATATAATATAATTGACTCTGTACTTTCAACAAGCAAAATAAATATATTTTTTCCAAAATAATTTTTTTATAATATACATATACATATACATACATTTTGTAATAAACATTGTTTTAAAATAGTTAATATATATACATACATATATATATATATATTATTAAAATAGATTTTGGCTGAATGGAAAAACTTTATTTAAATTGCCGAAACTAATTTAAATTTAATATTATATGTATGTATGTATGTATGTATGCATGTGAATTTGTAAACATATATTAATGGAATTTAGTTTTTTAAATTGATAAATAATCATTTAAAACATTAAATTATATAAAAATAATATATACACATTATATAAAGTATATGGCCGATTTTTTTAATTTAAAAGTATTACTACATTTCAACATGTATAGTAATTATTCTAAGTAAATAATTTAATAACGTGGTTACATGTATGCGCATATAAAATTTTCATAAATATATAAATCTAACTAATATATGATTATAAAATAAACTAGAGTATACTTATTGAAAAAAAAGTCGTTGAATGCATGTTGGTTGAAGATAACTCCTAGATTCCGCTTGAATCGATCTTCAGACCTTGTAACAATCATGAGCACTACACGTGTATTTGATTTGATGTATTTTTAGGCTAATTTTTTTCGCTATGAGGTTGTAGGAGTTAGGGTATGGAGACGAAGGAGTAAAGGGTCTCAAGAAGAAAAGAGTGAGAGGATACGTTGATTTATATAGGGAAGGAGGAGGAGACAAATTCTCTTCCTTTCAATATTTCTCCTCTTACTAGTACTAGGATCGAATCTAGAATTCAAATAAGAAATAACTCCAATCGTCCATTATCCTGAATAGCAAATATTAAGGCTATATGGGGCCTTTAAACAACCAAAACATGTTTAATAATTAACGACATTTAAATCTTATTTAAACGCGTATCGATGTTGTATATTGATGCATACATATATAACTTTTATATACGCACCCAATTAATTACTGATGGCTCCTAGAAAGTAATGATAGCACCCAATACATAAATAAATAAATTAATTAATATTTTATACGTATCAGTTAATTTATAGCAATTATGAATCAATTAAAACTTGTGGTGTTTCAGAGAAATCAACTACGCGGTTATGCGACTCATAAATGTAAATTTAGTCAATGGTTAATATCAATCAATTCTAATGTTCACATGTCACCTTAGCCAGTGCGGTAACAATTTAGCCAAATTTATTGCTCATAAATCTTCATCGTAAAATATAATTTTACAAGTTAAGCGGTACTTTTCAGTAACGATTGTTAACACCAATTCTCTTCATCAACAATAAATTACATTAGGACTTATAGAATTTGGTTTTTCATCGAAAATCCAGTATCATCCATATTCAAATCAATTAGCCTATAAAAAAGTCCTCGATTCAGTAATAATGTTTATTACTAACTGTATTACTTTGGCCAGAGATTTTGACTTTGAGTTGACTATAGTTGATAGTGATACTAACCTCATACGATTGAGAAGATGAATTCTCTATTAAATACTGTTTCACTTGCAATGCTTTAACTCAGACCCAACTAGTCACTTGATGGTCATTATGCTATGATTAAACTATAAACAAAGTGGACTATCCACATTTAAGTTTAACAGTGTTCTCAAGTCGAGAGAACTGTGTATATCGTGGCTTCGAGATTTCCTGTTTGACCTAGTTGTTACTAACCAATTGGAAATTCTCGGGTGAGTCATTCCATAGTTATCAAATAATTATCAATACGTAACCCCTTTTTTGCCCTCAGCTGAGTAATACACTCCAACATTTTTAGGGCATTGCATACTCTAGTCAAACTGGATGTATTGACATCCTTTCTCAAAACATCTTGACCATTACTATTTAAAATAATATCTTATTTAATATTGTGACAATTTTCTTATGATAATAGCTCCCTGTAATTATTACCACATAACATATAATTTAAAGATTTTCCATTGAATATACTTAAAATAATTAATTAATCGATATATCACAATATAACAAGGATATAATAGAAAACAAACACCTTTTATTTCAAACAATATTTTATTAAAGAGTTAATAATTTACAATAAAATATAGGATTGTCCCTTGGAGATACTCCTAACTCTTTCAATCTCCCACTTGCACTTGGGGCCGATTATGGAATCTCAATCCACCCATTCGATTGGTTTTCTCAAAACCAATCGAGCTAGTCCCTTTGTGAATGCATTTATAATGTTGTCCTTAGTATTTAATCTTTCAACGACCACTTATTTGTTATTGATACAACTCCCTTATTAGGTGGAACTTTCAAAGAATGTGTCTTGAATCCTTGCAGCTCTTGGTTTTTCATGATCTGCATCGCGACATTGTTATCATAAAATAGTGACATGGGATTCTTGACATGTGGAATTACCCCTACCTCATACGCAAACTTGCACCTCAAGACCGCTTCTTTAGTTGCTTCATTGAGGGCGATGTACTCGACCTCCATTATTGAATCTACTTCTGTTTTCTATTTGGAACTTTTCTGACTAACTGCTCCACCGTTCAATGTAAATACTAACCAGACACCGATTTACTGTCATCGATGTCACTCTGAAAGATGGATTTTGTATACCCCTTTATAAGGTGGTCTGCATACCCACATATAAGGAATAAATCTTTAGTATTTTTTAAATACTTAAGAATATGCTTGAATGTTGTCCAATACTTTTCTCTAGGATTAGACTGATATAGGCTTAAGCATCCTAATGCATAAGCCACATCTGGTCTATTACATAACATAATGTACATGATGGAACAAATTGAGGATTCATACGGTATCCTCTTCACATGCTCCTTCTCCTTATTAGGATAAGGAGTGTCCTTCTTAGAGAGTACAATTTGCATCAGAATATTTCCACGCTTAAAATTCTCCATACCGAACCTTTCAGTATGGTATCTACATACAAGGATTGGGACAATCCTAACGATTGTTTAGATCTGTCACTGTGGTTCCTACCAAGTTTATAGGTTGCTTCTCCCAAATCCTTTATGGAGAAATTCTTGGACAACCATGCTTTCACCAATTGCAACAATGATATGTCAATGCCAATAGTAACAAATCGTTGACATATAAGGCAAAGAATATGATAACACTTCCTCGTTCTTTCTGGTATATGCAAGCTTCCTTTGTATTCTGATGAAATCCAAACTATATGAGTACTTTATCAAAACACTTACTCCAAATCATTGAAGCTTGACCATAAATTGATCTTAATAATTTGCATGCGTTTCCCCTGCTCCAACTAACCTCCAAATCCTTAGGATATGACATGTAAATGATCTATTCTAGATCACCATTTAGAAATGCCATTTTCACATCCATCTATCATATTTTATTATCATAGAACATGGCGATAGAATGCATTATCCGAATGGACTTAAGCATGGCTACGGGAAAAAGGTATCCACACCTTGAATCTAATGAAAACCCTTTACGACTAGCCTAGCCTTATAGACTCCAACTTTTTATCTACATTTAGATTTTGTTTGAAAATCCATTTGCATTCGATGGTTTTTTCCCTTGGATATGTCATCCAAAGTCCAAACTTTGTTGTCATACATGGAACCCATCTCAGATTTCATAACTTCAAGCTAAAGTGCAAAGTCTTTACTCTGTAGAGCTTAGCAGAATGCATGAGGAGTGTCGCCTTCTAAGACACGGTCCTCTCTCTTACCATCCACAAAAGAACCGTAGTATCTCTCCCAAGCGTAAGATACCTTATTAGACCTTCAATAGGTTATATGTTTTTATATAATATAGAATTTGGTTCTTCAACTGTTTCAACCTATGTGCTAAATTCTCAGATCTCATCCATGTCTACAAATTCACTGTTAATTATTTTGATAAAAATTCTTTTTCTAAAAAGATAATGTATCAAGAAGCAATAACATTTTATTCCTCGGTATTATGGAAAATATATTCCATAGAATTCTTGGGATATCCTATAAATTTACACTTAGCTTACCTTTCCTCAAGTTTATTGGGGCCAACATGCTTGATGTAGGCTAGACAATCCCATACCTTTAAGTATTGGGGTTTCTTCCTATACCACATCTCGTTTGGCATCCTGGAACAAATTTAGTAGGTATCAAATTCAACATATGCACTATGGTTTCCACCACATACCCTTCGTAGGAAAGAGGTAACTCAGCCTTACTCATCATGCAACGAACCATATCTAATAGGGTTTAATTTCTTCTTTCAGAAATAACATTATGTTATGGAGTATAGGGTGGAGTAATCTTAGAGATAATCCTATTATCTTTTAAGTACCATTAAAGCTCTTGTCCAACATACTCACCTCCTCGATTAGATTGAAGTGTTTTAATTCTATCATCGATCTGATTTTCAGCCTCATCCTTATACTCTTTAATTGCCTTACATACATCAGATTTATTTTTCGTAAGATATACATATCTTAGGCTTGAGAAATCGTCAGTAAAATTTATAAAATAAGTTGAGTTGTCCTAAGTCACTAAGGAATTGGACCACATATATCGGTGTGTATGAGACCCAAGAGTTCATCAACTCTTTCGTTGCTCCCATTAAAGGATTGCTTATAATGCCATACGAAACTATAATTAATGTCAATCAAAGATTTATTAAGATCTTAGATATGATTAAAATTAAGTACATAAATGCTAATATTTAAAACACCATTATAGATATTATTTCCATCAAACATAATTTTCATAATATTGTCTTTACAATGAAAACCAACTTGTCTCAAACAATCAAGAAAAAGATATAATTCCACAAATAAAGTTAACATAGTAACAATTATTCAACACTAAATCGAATCCACTAGGCAAAGTCAAGTTAACCTCATTTGCATCTACTATAATCAATTGCTAATTTGAAGCCACATTTCAACCTTTCCATATGTCGTCTACCCATATGTCCTTATAACAAATTATAGATATGAGTCCCAAATCCAGTATCTAAAACCCAAGATAATCTATAACTACAAAAAACTTTTGAATCATAAACGTACCTCTACAAGCGGATGAATCGGGTTTCTTCTTCTTTTTGATCATCTTCAAATAGTCTAAAGAATTGCATTTCCAATGCCCCTTCTTATGACAATTATGACATCATCCTTATCAATAGGAGCATTTTTCTTACTTTTCTCAGAACCATGCTTGTGTTTTTTCAAACCTGTAACGACCCGTAAATTTTAGTGGTTTTATTTATTAAATTTATTGAAATTTGTGAAATTTTAAATAATAAATTTTGAAATTTAAATTTGATATTTGAAATGCGTCTGTTTTAACATAGCAACTGGTATATTTTCATCAGATAATTTGGAAGTTTATTTTCTAGTGTAATTTTATTCCAATTCAAGTCAGTTAAAATTAATGATAATAAAATGTTTTCCAAACCTGAATATTTTCCACAGTATATTCGTTTGTGTGTTTCGACATCCGATACACTGTGGAATCTATAAAACGTTGGACCGTATCGGTAGTCCATTTAAAATATCTTGGGTTTCTTGACCATTCGTCTATCTAACCATTGGTAAGCAAACAGCCGTAACATTTATTATTCTCAGATCTTTAATTCGTGACTTTTGCTTTTCTCCATTTCAATACATTTATTTCTTATTCGTTTTACCTTCCTATTTCCTCCTGAAGCCAACTCATATTTTTTACCATTTCAATATCATCTTATTTTTTTGTTGTTTTCCTGAACTACTCAATGCCTGCTCCCATTTCTTCACGTTGTTCTTCCTCTCCCCACTGCCTCGTACTCCACATCGGCAACCATGCAGTCAGCCCGTGCCACCTCCTTTTATTACCGACCTCCCCAAGATCTCAAAACCACCGCTTCCCATATACTCATGCCCATGCAGCAACTGACTTCCGCCCTTCCCTTGCCGGCCTCTGTCTAGCCTTCTCCCTTCTTTTACATGATAGGTATGTTACTTTATATAGAAGCAGTATTGTATACTTTCACTTGATTTATAATATCGCATACATATATTGCATAGATTGCTTTCATATATGTAAATGATACTTAAGACTCTAATATATATTGATTACAGTATATACCCATACATATATAATGGGTTGTGTAAAGTTGTTTGTATAATCTTTTCACATGTCTATTTATAAGTATATATATAAAACAGTCTGGGTATATTAAGTCATATAGTTTGTTTAACTTTATATTTAAGTTATAAAGTTTATGTAAATTTATATTTTTTTGAGTTACAGGTTTTGTTTAGTCAAGATTTTAGTATATATGTATGTTGTTATTTTTTTTGGGGTCCCCTGGTTTTATTTTTATCCTTAAAGTATATATATATATATAGGTATTTGTTCATACTAGCCTGCTTTGCCATTTTATAGCATAGTATGGTCCTATGTATACGTTTGCCTGGGTTGATATAATAATATGATTTTGTGGTTTATTGTTTATATTATAGTTGTAGCAGTATTTTCATATTATATAGATGTAGAGTTATGCTGCTTATATGGTATATTATATTTTATGGTCGGTAGGTATAACAGTTTAGTTATACAATAGTATTTATATATTAGTTAGTTATGTTTTATGTAAATATTTTAATAGTTTATGGCAGTATTGGTTTCAAAGTATATATATATATATAATAGTTTGTAAATTCTATAACCAGGTAAACATATGCAATGAGGTTAGTTACAATATACTATTAGTTCATAGGATAAGTTTATATTTACATTATATAAAATTTGGTTAGTGATATATATATACAGGTTATGTAACGACCCGGGAATTTCGATCCCGAAATTTCCAGATAGTTAGAGAAAAGAAGAAGAGATAGAAGAAAAAGAAGAAGCAGAAGCATCAAAACACAGAAACCTCACATTCGCAGCGGATAAAATATAATAACAAATAATAGCATTTATACAAAGAAAAGCTGTAATTGTTACTTTACATTCAATACATCAGAGTTACAACATATACACAAATAGACTAGACAGTTATCAACCTGTCCCAGACTACTATCAATAAGCTCTCAAATACACAGGGGTAAACTCCATACGTTCCTGCCATTCAGCTCGCCTCCTGAGCTTCAAAACGTCCTTACTTGGAAATCTGTAATACTCGGTCTGACCCGAGCATTACATCAAAGTAACACCCGGGTCAGGCTGGAAACCAGCGTGAGTAAACTCATCTAATATGAAATTTCAATTCATAGAACTTATTTAAAACCCGGGTAACTCGTTCAACACTACAAGTTCACTACTTGTTATAGTCAACACTTAATCAATCCCTATGTACCTTTACTTAGTTTTAAATGGTCCAGTCATTTAAATTATTCCATTTTAGCCTATTGATTTC
Organism: Allium fistulosum; assembly: GCA_030737815.1. Lineage (NCBI taxonomy): Eukaryota > Viridiplantae > Streptophyta > Magnoliopsida > Asparagales > Amaryllidaceae > Allium > Allium fistulosum. The sequence goes on along the minus strand of CM060907.1, from coordinate 633,034,180 downwards.
TCATATCAAATCTATAAAGAATCATAGTAGATTACAAATCGAAGTGGTTTCGGGTATTTGTTGATACCCGACCCCGGTCTCTTCGAATTCAATGTTATTCATTTAAACCAAAAGTTTAAGTTTAAACAATACAATTTATACACAACAATTCATCTCAAATCACATAGCAGCACATATCACATATCGGAGATATCATATTATCTAAGGCATTCAATATCATTCGATCATCCATAAGTCAGATTAATCAACCACGCCATCTCTAATTAGTTTAATTAACCACCAATGAATTAAATTAATTACTTTAATTGCTTTTAAATCCGGCATACTAAACATTAATTAATTACAAACCAATTAATTAATCATCCCTTAATATCCATCTTAATTAACCATCCCTGATTAATTATCCTTTAATTACGTTAAGTCAACCATCCATTAATTACATAAATTAATTATTCTTTATCCCTTCACATTAATCAACCCTTAATTACTCTTATTATTACATTAATTAACCATTAATTACTTTCATTAAGTAATTATCTTCTTTAATTAATTACATTTAGTAATTGTACATTAATTACTTTCGCTAAGTAATTCGCTTAATTAATTACATTAAGTAATTAATACTTAATCCAATTCAAAGTTTATCCTTAATTAATAAATCAATTAATTACTTTAAATTAATTACATTAATCAATTATTCCTAATCACTAGTTAATGATCCCATCATTAACTACCCATTAACTTCCCATTAATTACTTACCCTATGTAATTATCTTTAATTAATTTTATCATTAATTAATTACACCAATAAATTTTATTAAGTGATAAATCTTTTAATTAATTTACTAATTAATTATTCTAAATTTATCACAACTTAAATTAAGTTAAAGATAAATTCTTTATCTCTATTAATTTTTTTATTTTAAAACTGAGAAACAGGTACACGAGAAAACTCGAGTGAAACCCAAGCTAGATCTGGAAATTCTCGAGTCCATCTCCGGCTCTTTCCTTCTTCTTCTCTTGACCCTGTTTTAAATTTTAAAACTGCTACATAGATTTAAACATTGCCTACGACACGGTAGCAATCTCGATACATTCATCATCCTCCCCGTTTCCCACTTCGAGTCGAACCACCATCTTCATCGAGCTTGAACCCGAGTACTCCTCGTCTTCCCCAAACTTACAAACAACACCAGATATACACCAACACACGTGCACGTGCACCATCATGTGACTAACTCCGGTCATCGCCGCGATCAACCACACATCGTCGACAACCTCCCCGATGATTCCAACAACCCAGGTCTATCAATCTCGCCTGAACTCGAAATCGAGCAAGACGACACTTTTCTAGAACAAACTACCACCACAAATCGACCCACTGCATCGACGACCGATCACTGCTTCGCATGCCACCGACCTCCGACGAAAGCCCTCTCATGCAGCCACCTCCGAGCCAACCCATTCGAATTCCGGTCGCACCATTTCTCCTCAAAATCACTGCGTTGCCACCATAACCGAAACTGTTCTTACACCCTAAAATCCATCGCCCAACCCAATCCAAGCCTTAATCCAACAAATGGCCACGGTCGAGCTCTTTACCATTCCCATGCGCACCTCCCAGCGTCGCCGTTCCGATGTCTCCTCCATCCACGGTGGTGAAATTAATTTTTAAAGAGAAATTGGTCATCTTAAAATCTCTTACATTATGTACTACTAAAAATCACAATTTTACTTCTAAAATTCCTATTTCTATAAAAGAATCCAAATAGCATGCTTGAATCCTTGTTTTAAATACATTGAATTTTCACCAAATTTGGTTATTTACTGTAAAACTTATCATTAGTTAACTACACAGCATAATCTATTCATAGAATTATTTTTAACTTAAACTACACAAAATAATATACGTTTTCTTAGTTTACAACATCAACAGATTTGAATTAGATTTAGAGATATAGATTTTTAAACTTGGTTTAGTCTGTTAGAATCAAACAGAGGCCAGATATTTATACACAGACATGCACATATGTATATACTCAGTAATTCAGCTATTTTTCAAACAAAATACATTCATGCAAATCATATTTTCAACATTACTTCACATATTTAGCATATGCATCAAAGTATAACCCAGATTTAGTTTTTGAAAGGGGTTTACTCACTGATTTAAAGAGGCAGAGGCTTCAAAACTGGATTGAAAACTGGAATTTAGTTGAGATGATCCTTTGCTTAGCTTTAGATTGAATTTGTGAAAGAGATTTCTTGGATCTGAGAACTTGCACTTGATTTTGAAACTGATACTTCGAATTTGCTTGTGATGTTTGCTTTGAATTTCTTGATTTAAGCTTTTACTGGAATTTGATTTACAGGCTTTGGTATTTTTTTTTTCTTCTCTCTTGTAGATTTTGGAAATTTTGAAATGAACTTGAGATTTTGTTCGAAAAGTGGAAGTTGAGAAAAAAAAAGATTCAGGTTTGCAAATTACTGGCTTTTTCTTTGCTTTAAGAAAATGAGAGGGGAAAATTGAATGAAGAAGATGAAATAAAGTTTTATAGAATAAATTTTTGATTTATTAAAATTAAGAAAATAATATAAAAATGTGACACTTGTCACTAACCACACTTAACTTATTAACACATGTTATTAGAGATGTTCACAAGTTAACACATGTACTCTTCATGCAAAAGTAGATTTTTAAATATTTAATAAAGCTTTCATAATTAATTATCCAATTTATAAATACAATTTAATTTATATAAATCAATCTCTTTTAAAGAGAAATTAATATAAAACAAATTATATTCTAATAAAATCATACATATATATTTTTAAATCTAAATATTTTAAGATATCAATCTTTTAAATTTCAAATTTTAAATTCAAATTTCAATTTAAAATCCAATTTAGATCAACTCAATATACATTTAAACAAACCCAAATTCAATTTGTAAATAATAATTCTATTAAAAATCTATTATATATAAACAATTCATTATTTGTTTTTAAAAGAAAAAGTTGTAAATTTTAAGTAATTAAATTAGGAGATTTATCAAATAAATATTTATCCAGATATTTATAATTCAATTCTTATTATATTTCCAAATTCATTTACGTATCCAGATATCTTTTATTATCAGAATTTTATCTGTTCAATTGATTAAAACAGTTAATTATCCAATTATCAAATGTCCCAAAAATCCGGGTTATCACAGGTTATAAGTTCAGTGTTTAAAGAAAATTGTTTAATGTAATTATATATATATATAGTTTATATTGTAGTCTGTTTAGGCAGTATATAGGAATCTGTTTATATGCACACAGTGTATACAATGTTTTAAAGTATGCTAGTGATATATGAGTCTACTGTATAGAAGTCTATTGTATATGTTTGATTTGTAAGATATGGGTTTTAATATAAAACAATGATTTTATTTTATATTTATTTTATTTTATTTTTGTCTTAAATTAACATATTGATTTCAAGAAAAAGAAAATAATATATATATTTAGTTCAATTTATATCAATGGATTCTAATTGCTTCATAAAATTCTCGTATCAACTTTATCCGTCGAATTCGTGCCAACCTTGATTGTTTGGATTCGTGCTTGGATTTTGTAACTCAACTTCATTGTCTATCTCTCTAGCCTTGAAAGGTGAGAAATCACTAACGATTAATGTTCTTACATTTATTAAATTTGATTTCAATTGAAACGTCAATTGAAATATGCTGTTGTTAGTTATTTACATTGATATATATGCCATTACCTGTATCTGTTCACCTATGACATCTGACACCATTATATGTTATTTATCACGGATGATATATGCCTATTACTGATCGTTATATTATTATCATACCTGTTATCACTCTGCAAGTTCCCTGTTAGTATAGAATTCACTATGGGTTGAAATGATACATACCCGAACGATCTGTAGAATAGGAGAAAATCGTTATGGGTTGAAATGATAAACCCAAGCGATTTTCATTGAATTGAATTTGGGATTTCGGGTTGAAAAGATATATACCCGAATATGTTTTAAATTGCGGATTGAAATGATAAATATCCGTATCACTTGACCATAGGATAGAAAATTATATACAGACACCGTTGGTCTATTTATATATTTTTGAAAATGATTTCTATGGTTTTGAAAGGAAATATATGGTTTTAATAAATATTGATTTTTAAAAGATTTATTAAAGTTGATATAATAAAGTTGATATTAATTTGTTTAAGTATTTATTTAAATTTATATTTTCAAATATAGAGTTTATAATGATTCTGATTGGAAAGATAAATTTGAAATTGATTTGATATTTATTTAAGAATTTTACTTAAATAAGTTTGGTTTGAAATTGTTAGCGCCAAAATTGGTCACTAACCCCCAAATCCAGATGAAAGCACCAAATACCAATCACAGCTCAGAGATATAATGTATGGAGAGAGTAATAATGTGAAGAACAGTTAAAACTGAAATGAAAGCAGTAAAGAACAACAGATTTTATAGTGGTTCGGCTAACTCCGGCCTACGTCCACTCCAGAAGTTTACTTTTTATTGCTGTAATAATCGATTACAGTTACAAAATGGCAGAGTTGCCTTAGCCTTAGAAAAGAGAAAGTAAGAGAGCAGAAAGAAGATCCCCTTTTACTGTGCCCCTGCCTCTCTATTTATAGACAAAGATGGGTTGGACTTCCCTGGTGGGCCTGGCAGCCGAGTACCTCAGCCCAAATGGAGTGGTCTCCATATGCCGAACCATAGATGCCGAACGCTGAATGCCGAACAAGGTGTGAATGCCGAACGATCTCCTCATGCCGAACGTTGGGAGGTGCGAGGTACAGAGGTACCGAGGTATCGAGGTACGGAGGTGCGAGGTACCGAGGTATGGAGGTGCGAGGTACCGAGGTATGGAGGTGCGAGGTACCGAGGTATCGAGGTGCGAGGTACCGAGACATGGAGGTGCGAGGTATGGAGGTGCGAGGTGCAGAGGTATCGAGGTGCGAGGTACCGGGGTATCGAGGTGCGAGGTACCAAGACATGGAGATGCGAGGTATGGAGGTGCGAGGTGCAGAGGTATCGAGGTGCGAGGTACCGGGGTATGGAGGTGCAAGGTGCAATGCCGAGCGAGGTGAGGTGTGCCGAACGAGGTGAGGTATGCCGAACGACCCATCCAATGTCGAACGAGATTTATACCGAGTGCTCCATCCAATGCCGAACGATACTTAATGCCGAACCTCCGTCATGCCGAACCATGTTTGATGCCGAACAGTTTCTAATGCCGAGCGCCCATCATGCCGAACGATCTCTAATGCCGAGCGCCTCTAAATGCCGAGCGCTCCTGGATGCCGAGCGCTACTGAATGCCGAGTGCTCCTGGAATGCCGAACGATCCCTCTATGTCGAACGACGATCTCTCTATGCCGAACAGCCTCCAACTCCGAACCATCCCAATGCCGAGCGACATCTGCCAAACTGCCTAGGCCGAGCCATGTAATTTCTCCACTCCTTTTCCCAACGACATATTCAAGTGAACTTCATCATTTTAAACCGAACCCATCATACTTTAGTCTCGATAGTTGTGAAGTTGTTTAAGTTAAATCCGTCTGTCCGCGGCCTTGCCAAAAGGCGGGTTAACAGAAATTATTAAATTTGAGATTTTAAAGATATTATTTTATAACTTGATGTTGATTTAAAGTGATTTAAATGTATAGTTTAAATAAATTGAAGGAATATTCAGTTATTTGAAGTTCAAAATTTTTATTTAAAGATATTGGATTTATTAAGTAAATATTTCAAAATTAAATAAATTGAATTTGATATATATATGAAGTTATCAAATTTAGTTTTGAAATGTTGAATATTTAAAGCTTCGAAATATATTAAAATTTAATGGTTTATTTTGGGTTTCAAATCTTTATTTGAAATCGATAAAATTTTACTTGATTTATTTGAGAAATTGAATTGAGTTGAATTTATGAATTTAGATTGAATTAAGTTGAATTTGGAAGTCGAGTTGATTTGAATCGATTTGTGAATTTGTGGAAACTATTTTATTTTATTAAGTATTTTTAATTATATTTAAAGCTATTCTATATTATTTTAATTTATAAACTACTTTAATATACTAATTATCTTAATATAAACTATTTATTTTAAACTATTTTTAACTTATAACTATTTATATAAACTATTTTATTTATAAACTATTTTATTATATATACTAATTTTAATATCTAAACTATTTAAAAGGAAGGTGTTATGATTTCCAAAATGCTATGATTTCAAAGCTGTGATTTCCAAAGTGTTTGATTTTTAAAAGACTATGATTTCGAAAGCATTATAACTTTGGAAAGTGATATGGTTTTGAAAATGGATATATTTGAATTGAAATGATATCGTATTAATTTGGTTTGTGAAATAAAAATGATATTTTGGTTTTGATTTATAAACTATTTTGAAATGACCGCGGTGTTATAATAACGATTGGTTGTTAAAGAGATCGGGATCGGACATGGACATACTCTCTGTCAATACCGAAAACCACTTTGACAACTGTGTACGTGGTGGAGTTTCCAGAATGAAGTAGGATGGTGGCGACGATCCTAAGGTATATACGTGGACCCAACTTCCGTGAGTTGGCATAAGGTGGCTAAAACAAGAGCGATCGACGGGCCAAGGAGGTAGCACCTCTGATCGGACACACTTCTTCGATACCATTCTATTACTTGTGATTGATTTGGTGCGCACCCTTGATTGGGAGTGTTGTTCGAGGTGGGCGATAGTGGCTGCTATGCGTCACCACCAGTCCAGATGCGTAATTGGTATATCTACCCTGGCATTGCCTTGTGTGCCGTGTCACCTACCAACCATATCGAGCTTTACTACGAGTTGTGATTTCTCCCGTAGCCTGTGGAGTATCGAGGGTAGCCCCCATTTTGGGAGTATGCTAATACTCGATAGACTACTGGGACTATTACGTGTTAAGGGCTATATGGGTAACCCCTTGACGCTATTAAAAAGTATGTTTATTTTATATTAGACATTATTATAATAGCGAATATTACTACATAGTAGATAGTTTAACGGATCCTTAGAGGATGGTTATCCCAAACATCCTTTGAGTTACTTGTATTTCAGTTGATATTTGACTTGAGTTGGATTTATTGATATAAGAATGTTAATCTTGACTCGAGTGTTTTGTGTTTTGCTTTACGCTCGGGTCAGACTGAGTGATGCAGCAATTGAGACTAACCTTTGGAGTTGGAGCTTCGCTTGGAGATCCAGCTATCTATCTATCCTGCTTTCAGTTGTTCAGTTGATTCCAGTGTTGTATTCAGATCTTGTATTTGACTATTGTATTGAGATATCTATGTATTCGAAACTTCTGTTGTATCTTGTTTAACTCTGTTATATATATATATAGTAGCTTCATGAACTACTATTCTTTTGTTTTCGCTGCATTATTGTTATATTACTCTGTGTCTGTGATTCTGTGATTATTTATTTACTATATATGCTGAGTTTTGCCAAATTTTATTTACAATCCATTGTTTTGAATTATTCAAGTCCGACATGTGTGGATTTATTGTCGATTTGAATGGTCCAAAATAGTGGGATGTTACAAAACCTTTCAAAGACGATGCTTTTTCCTTTACAGCTAACACTATGCTTTGATCCTTGAATGTGCCCTCAATTGACTTCAACGTATTAAATAGATCGACGAGGTTACCACTTAACCGGTTCATATTGTAATTTAGTATGAATGGCTCAAATTGCAGAGTCAGCGAGCCTAGGATCAAATCTACTTGTAGTTCATTTCTTATCATAACATTTAGCTACGTCTATCAATACAGCCTTACATTGGTAATACGAAACCCTCAACATGACTTGCCTTACTCACCTTTATACTCAATAATTTCTTGCTAATCTCATACCTTGCAAAACAAGATTGCTTACTAACAATGTTTTGAGGTTTTTGAAGATTTTGTAGACAGATATATTTTTGCGTTACCTTTGCATTAGCTTTTCTAAATTACAAAACATGAAAACTTGAGCGATTTCGCAATCAACTACCCAAGTGTTATAATCTTTTACAATCTCGAGGTAAGTATTTGTAGCGGATCTTCCTTTTAAAGGTTTATTAATAGATGGCCATAAGCCTTCATATGTGAGTGCTATCTTTATCGTTTGTAGCCAATCCGTATAATTAGGTTCAATGAGCTTATCATTTTTTGAAAATAGTCATAGGTTGTTCATTATGCTGCAAATTTAATTTAAGTAGATTAAAACAATTTATATATAACATATGTTCTTATATTATTAGAAAGGTTGAATGTATTCATTTCATTTTTCTAATAAACTCCCACCAGATTTTTTTTGTTTCAAAAAACCATAAGAAAAATATAGAAATCTTTTGTTTTCTATAGTGGGTTTTAAGGCTCGATTGCATTTGAATTTTGATCTCGAGTTTGCTTAATAAATCATTTGCCCATATGAGAAGGATAACACTTTATTCGTTTTATCATATATAACTCCTAACCTATAACGACCCGGAATTTTGGATATTTGAAATTGAAATATTTAATTGATTTTAAGTACTCGAAAGTAAAATTTTAACTTGAATTTCAAATAGAACCATTTATTGGATAATTTAATTATTGAATTTAATAATTGGAAATTGGGTAAAATATTTTAATCCGGTGTTTTAAGCTTGTTAAAAATAATTTAAAGGCTTATCAAACTTATATTGATAATAAGGAAGATAAAAAAAATTTAAAATCGAATTTAAAGGTGATTTGTTCAGTTTTGAAAATATATCGTTTAAATTGACATTTAAAAATAGCCTTCCGGGGCACAGTCTCGGATTTCGACGAAACTAGTTCCATTAGATCCGTAATAATGTATTATTCTCGGATTTCAAATTTCGTGGTGTTTGGAGTTATCGTGTGGTCATATGGTATGTAAACGCGCTGAAATTTATATCGAAAATTCAATATAATAATTGGGTCCAAAAAGCTATCTTCTCCAAATGATCGAGTTAGGACCCGATACCTATTTCATTGCATTCGGAAGAGGGGTATAATATTATGAATGCCTAGCGGCACGCCTCGATAGGAGGTCGAGATTTTAAGCTATGAATTCGAGACGATTTAAATTTAAATAAATAAATATATATATATATATATATATATTATACCGATTGACATATATATTCACATCAGAAATTTTTGCCTTCTCTTCAATCACTGTAGCTTTCCTCAAACACGCCACCTCCTTTTCAAATATCGCGTCCCCTTCCCTCTTCTTTTTACAGTCGAGAACAGAGCATCAAAAATATATATAAAAACTTTGAAAATCAATTTCTCCTATTCTACTCAGTAAAAAATCTAGAATTGACTTGTTAAATCCGATTTTGGGGTTCTCCTTGGTCTGGTATGATTTTTGGAGGATGCGGCTAAATTGGTATCGAGCTCGACATTCGTCTGAGCACCTAGGGTTAGCTTTACCCCGGGTTTTAGTCTTCGATCGTGGGTATGGGCATCATATTCTTCATCGTGGGGAGGATTAACACCTAGGTGAGGATTTTAGGAAGGACCGATCGCCTCTTTGTGGTGGTCGCCACTGTAGCAGCCACGAACGCGGTCAGGTCGCGATTTAGGGGGAGGTGCCTAGCTTGAAGCTTTGTGGTTGGGTTGATGGAGATTTGCGAGAGAGGTTGATCGGTGATGTCGGTATGCGATATCGTGGAGCAGAGAGGAAGAAAGGGAAGGAAGATGGTGCGGCCATGGTGGTTTATCTGTAGTTTTAGCGGGAATTAGTTTGAAGAAGGGGGGAGAAGGTGATGGTGGGTTTGGGCCGTTTAGTATGGGCTTCGTTTATTTTCTTAAAAAAAATTGATATAAAATTACATTCAAACTTATTAAATTTGTATCTCATGCGTACGAGGTCCGTTTCGGGCGATCCTAGCTACGTTGGGATCGTGTAACAACCCACCTTTTTGGACGTTTCAAATCGACAACAAACCACACATGTCAGACTCAAACCATTCAAAAGGGAGGATTGTTAATGGGGTAAATAAGAAAAAAAGAAAACAAAACACAGAATCTCGCAGCGGAATAACAAAATATAATAATCAAATAAACAGTTCATGAAGCTGTTTTACAAATAACATTTGATTACACTTTTACAATTCAAATCAGAGTTATACATACATCAGAAATAAACAAATAATGCAGCAGAACACAGAATGTAGTGAAATAATAAATAGCAATAATATTCTGAATCTTCGTCTTCGTCCTCCAGAAAATAAGTGTCTTCGCTAAACTGAAATACTCGGTCTGACCCGAGCGTAAAGTAAAACAAGAACACTCGAGTCAGGACTAACATTCTTATTTAAGTAAGTCAACTCAAGTGAAATGTATAGATAACTCAATAAGTGAAATGCTTAGGTTTAAATAAACATCATCTTTCACACTATAAATCAGTTCAGTTCAAATACCGACTTTATGTTCGTTTCCAATCGATTCATTATCAAATCCAACTTCAGATTTCAATTTTTCAATTAAAGCTATTAAGTTATAATCAAACAACAAGTTTAAATCTAAAAAATCCAATTAAAACTTTCATTAAATCAATTAAATTTCAATTTCATAATTTCAAGTTCAAACACAAATTTAAACTTACAATATTTCAATTTTATTTCTAAATCAATTTATTTAAACCCAAAGTGGTTTTATATCGGGTATGTATCATCAATCCAAAGTGATTTTGCTAACATATCACATGTGTCACATATCGTAAATAACATAAGTGAATATTTCAAATTCTAACATAACATATAAATATATAACATGACATATATACAAGGAACTTGCAAGGTGATTTACAATAAATTAACATGGCATATCATTTTTCACAAACATAACACATTATTTCCACATAGCATATGTGACATGTTATTAACATAGCATGTGCAACATATGATTTTATTAACTAACACATTTGTTTCAACATAGCATAGGTGATGTATTTCAACAAGGCATATACAAATATTTTTTCTAACATAACACATTTTTTACATATCATATGTGATGTATTTCAACATGGCATATAAAAATATATTTTTCTAACATAACACTTTTTTTTACATATCATATGTGATGTATTTCACATACATATGTGACAATTAATCAAATCAACATAACATACTACTTGTGACATATAAAACAACATGTGCATGTGAATATCATAACACAAATTCAAGGGAACATAACAACATATATCACATATTCATATCTAAAGCAAACATTTCTTATAACATTTCGATGTTTATTTACCTAACAATAAAAATGTTAATCGTGAGTGATTGCTCACCTTTCGAGGTTAGAGAGTTTTTGACAACACAAATATGTAGATCCTAGTTGAAATCCAAACACGACAAGCTAACCAATCTTATCCATAGCAACAATCTAATAGAAAAGCAAAGCACGACAATGCACATCGAACTGATTGAGTTTTCTTCTTCTTTTTAGAGAGATGAAGCAAGGGGAATTTGTGGATTTATAAATTTTGGAGTTTATGTAGTTTTGAGGATGGAGGAAGTGTGAGCAGAAAGCTTCAGATAGAGGAATGAGAAACAATCTGTACGTACTTTGGTTTTGTTCTCTAGTGGGATATTGAAAAGTCAACAGGTTGGAAAGTTGGAAGGTGATAAAAGAATACAAAAATAAAGTAAGATTTTCAAAGAAACGACGTGGTTATGTGTTTAATAAATATAAACATGAACATGCTAGCATGAATGATGCATGTGCATTAAATCTGAATTATTAATGGACGAATTAGTGCAGGCAGAAGTTATGAAAAAGAGTGAATACTAAAAGTTGTAACGTGTAAAAATAAATGCTTAGATGCAAATACAAAAGGTATATAAGAATTAGATCGAATAAAAGTGGGTAAGAGAATGTATAGCTAACAATAAGAATGGAAAATGAATATATAGAGAATAAATGAAAGTTTTATGAAATAAAGAGAGAGGTTTTTTTAATATGAATAGCAGAAATGTGAGAGTAAACAAGGCAGAAAAATATGAATGAGATAGTAGTTAGAAAAGGCAATAGAATATGAAACGTGCATGAATATGAATTCATGATGAACATCACCTTTCATACTTCAAAAGGAATTTAATGTCACATTAATTCAATATGGAAATATTTTTCAATTCAATTAATTTCTTTAACTCCAAATCAACTCAACTTTACACCTATCTAAAAGTTTTATTAACATACAGTAAATAAAATTTGAACACACCAATTAAAGTAACGATGACCACCGCTACATAAAATAAAAGGAGAACCATGATTCCAAATTCCAATTCAAAATCGGCGTTTTTCTCAGCGCACAATCATGAACATAAAATATTTAATTTATTCTAAATTTTATGATTAGCATTAAAATCACTTCTATACTACCAAAGATTACTATTCAACGACCGTAAAATATTGCATCAAAATTCAATTTTTTTTCTTTTTATAAAATTACACTTACTTTAAAAACAACAACGTTTATTTTGTTTTCATTAAAACATACTTTTTTTTAACAATAACGTACATATCTTTCGTTAAATCCATTAATTACAATTAATGGTTTTTTTTGCCTCTTTAATATTGAAAGATTCCAAATCGACATAGTTTTAATTAGTTTCAAAATTACACTTTAAAGCAGATCCTGTACATTTCATTCATTAAACGCCATTAAGTTCAATTAAATTATCTTTCCCCTTTATTGAAAGATTCCAAATTAAATCCACGGCAATAAATTTCAACATTAAAATTTAAAACGGAAAATAATTAATGGATAGATAATAAAAACAATTGAATTCTTTTTACAGTAACTTAAATACATTTGTAGAATTGTTGTTTACACATAAGATAATTAAAACAATCGAAGTCTTTTTACAGTAACTTAAATACATTTATAGAACCGTTGTTTACACATAAGAGTTATAAATTAACTTGCTTAAATAGATTATTTTCCTACTCTTGTAATCCATCTGTATGCTAAAACATAGTTCAAATATACATATATTTCTTCCTTTAAATCAATCATTCTATTCTTTATTTTAATGAAATTAAACCTACACTCACAAATGAAACATTCATTTCATTTGATATAAATGTTCTTTTCAATAAATCAACTTTCCTTATATTTTCATAAAACATAAGCTACATTTAATTACACCTATTAATTTACAATTTGGTGTCCTCTCTACCATTAACTGAAATTATTCAATTACATTAATTTCAATTGTTTACAAAGGTGAATTTAAAATGAACAAAATAAATGTAATGAGAAATAGAACAATTATTTCCTATATAGTAGTAATTTAAACATAATTACACACTATTGGATACAAACAGAAATTATACATTTCTTACCAAATAATAGTTTCTCGTCTCTACAATCAATCTTTCAGCTACCAAACATTTCAAATAAATAAACATATGATTTCTTATTTAATAAAGAAACATTTATTATTCTTTATTAACATTTATTATTCCAATCAATTGGAAATTTACATTCAGACAATTGTTAATTTCACTCAAACCAACGCTATTAAAATACACAATAGCATTTGTTATCATCCTTACATTATTGCAAACATGTTTCATTAATAAATTTTTTACTTAAGCTCATAACTTGGATTATAATTAAATTTGTATCAGTAAAATCTTACAAAAAAATTCCTAACAATTTTATTCAAAAATCTTATTTAATTTAATATTCTTAAATGTTTAAAAATATGGGTCGTTATAGATCGTATCGTCGGCATCTACGCATAGGAATCAGTTTGGGTAGATTTGGAGCTTCTAATAATTTCAGACAATTTAAAACGCGTCCGGATTCAATTGAAAGCAGAACGCGAAAATAAACTAAAATATCAAAGTGAGTTAATCTCACTCAAATTTGTATTACCGGAGTTAATTTTAAATAGTTAAAATTAATTAATGGTTGATTGTTGAATTGATGATTATTATCAGTTTGGATGTTATTATAATAGTGTATATATATAAGTTGGAGTGATTGATATTCACATATATTTATAGCGGATGAGACCCTATGCACCCGCAAAATAGCGGATGACCCTATATACCGCGATATCCCCTCAAAGTGGGATTGGTATTTTTATATTGTGCTAACATCCGTGGATGCAAGGAAACAGGTTGGAGGGATCCAACTGGATTCCTCCAAATGTTGAAATTATTTCCATATTCAGTTATATGATTTATTTGAATAATATGTGATAGATTATATTGGAAATTGAATTTATTGGGTGTTATGGTATTGTTGGACATATTCTTAGAATTTTAAAGTATCAAAAATATGAATATTGAATTTTTAGAGGAAAATAAAAAGGGAATTTCAAAGTAAAGTTGGATTAATTAAAAAGAAAAGAATTTGGAAAAATAAATAGTTTGATTTTAAAATCCTATTTAATTATCCCGGAATATGGAAAAATAGAGACTTTGAATAAATGTGAACTAAAGGGTTTTAAAAATAAGAACTTAAATGATATTGTTTTAAGTACAAAAGAAAATATTTTTTTAAATTTAAGATTTAAATAGTTTGGGAAAAATAAAAGGGGAATTTTGAAAATAAAATATGAAATTGATGTCCCAGTTTAAATAAGATTTTAAATCATAAAAAGGAAGTGAATCTGAAATTAGTGGGTTTTGGAACAAATTTGGGTTAACTAAAAAAATTAATTTTAAAATGGAATATAATTTAGAGAATCGATTTAAAATCGATTAAGTGTTGTGAAAACAGTGATGAACAGGAGATGAGATTATGGGATTTATAAACGAAGTTTATAAAATAAGTGAACAAATTATTAGTGGAAAATTTGAAATTTTAAATTCACGGTGGAAATTTATAAGGAGATGGGTAAATCGTTTTAAAAATAAATGGTAGTTTTATTTTTAAAACTGTGAGAAGGAGAATTTACGGGATTGGAACGTAAATTAAATTGGAGATAAATCGAGAGGGATTTATAAATGGTTAGACTGGCTATATTGAAGTTGAAAATGTATTTCTCTGAGAAGTTAAGTTATTTTTAAAAAAGGAAAGATTTTAAAGTATCAATTAGAAAATTTAAAAGAGTTTATAAGAATGTTTAAGAAAATTTATTATTTAGTTGTTAAAAAATTGTTAAAGTATTTATAAAATAAGTTAGTTATAGTAGTTAATTATTATTAAAGGTTTGATCTGCATTATTATTTTAAAGAATAATTATTAAATATTTATATGTTATATAATAGATTTTATTTAAAAAGTAGTTTTTGTCTAAAGTTTTACTTGGAAAATTATTATAGAAATTTCATAAGTATCATTTTGAAAAATTATTAAATATAGTTTTCGGAAAGAATTAGTATACCCGCGTGGCGTAATCGGAGGCAGTGAGTGCCTGCAGCTAAGTCTTGAATTTGTCTGGGATAGAGACGTAACCATTGAGTTGTGATCCATGGTTTGATACTGCAGTGGTACTTTCCACGTTATTTTAAAAGGGTTTTCAAATATTTTTGAAAAGGATAATTTTTGAATATATTGAATTCGATAAGATAAGTACAAACTTTGGATAAAGAGATTTAATTTATTTAAAATTTAATTTAAATAAGACCTTGTGTTTTTCAATGGGAAAATGGAATATTTGGTTGAATTGATTGTTTATTTGATAGTTAAATAACCGACTATCAAATCTGGACCTAAATATAACTTTGGAAATATCTAGAATAAGCGCGGGAATTATATGGTACAGTTACCATTCGAGGTGCTATACTATACGTATAAACTTGTTTCGTTGTTCTATGATGTTTTTAAGGGAATCCGTCCACTAACGGTTAGGAGGTGATCTCCGATCTTATCTACGTCTGTGTTTTCCTAAAGAACCGGGGTTGAGTTCACCGGAAATATTGAACATTATTTCGAAGAGACCGGGATCGGATTTGCTTCATTACAAAATGGTAGGGGGTTCTCGCTTCGAGTTTGGTGGCGAGCAAAAGACTCTTACACCTACATGTCCCGGAGTGGTTGGTTGCAGTCGTGAGGCTGACCGTAAAAGAAAATTCGAGGTACCAGTGTATGCCATGGCGGAAAGTGGTCGCTGTCGATGGTTGAAAAGCCTAGACCGCTACACTTGGTATTAGAGTTGAAGGTTAAGCGAGAACCTTGGCTCTAGTGGGGATTACTCATTAGAGATAGGGTCTTTAGCACCCTAGAATGAGTTTGAGTGTATTAATAGATATGAGTGTGTATTTGTTAGCTAATATAAAATTGGTTTGTATTGTGTTGATTGATTTGTTGAGTAGCTTATGGATTCTGGTCAATACGAGTAATTAACGTTATTGATAGGGATCTCTAAACACTATAACCGAGCAATTCGACATAGTATTGTTTTTAAATGGGGTAAATGAAATAATTTTACCCAAATTATTTTTGTATATAAAAGGAATAATTTTTCGAAATTATTATAGTGTATATGGTGTGCTTGGTTGTTAGGAATGATAATATTAAACAATTATCATTTGTGTTGTGTTGATTGAAATAAAAGTTGAAACTATAACCAAAAGTTAGGAAATAAATTCATATAACAGAATGGAGTTTGTAAATATGAGTTTATAAATGTGATTTATAATTTGAAATGAAATTCCAGAGGAATATTAAAAATACAGACATAAAAGGATTTAAAAAGTGGGAAATTTGGAAATTTAAATCCCGTGGATTTGGAAATGGTTTTTGAAGTCTTGGAAAATAATAACAATATTATTTGGAAAATATCTGGGATAAAAATATTTAAAAATGGTTTTAAAAGAAATAAAAGCACTGAACTCACTTCGGTCGCTGGAAAATAATTCTGATGATGATCGCGACATCATCGGTGTTCATTTTCGAGTTTCCAAGGGAGTAATTGCTACCTGAATGTTTTGAATTGGAATTGATTGCAAATCTGGTTTTGATTTTGGAATTCAAAGGAATAGTTCAATATACCAAAGGATTTGGATATAATTGATTTCAAAAATGATTTTTAAATACTTAAGTGATTGTTTAAAAACTCTGGAGTTTGGTTTAAAATGTTTATGGAATATGAATAAGTTTGAAAACTAATAAAAATTTGAAATTTGATTTATGGAGTGAAATTTAACTGAATTAAGTTAAATAAAAGTGAGTCTTGAGGAAATTAGCCTAAGAAGGCTAAATAAAATAGTATTGAAATAAAAATTTATTAAGTTGAAAATAAACTAATGGGTGAACAAATTAATTTAATTTGTAAGAAAATAAAATTTTGAAATTGAATATTGGAATGAAATATTTAACTTGAATTAGGTTAAATAAAATGAAATAGAAAATTTAGATTGAGTTGGGCTAAATAAAACAAAAGTTGGAAATAAAATTTGATTGAGATATGGTTGATAAAATTCAATATTAAAAAATTTGGAAGATAAATTGAGTTCAAATGGAGTTGAAAAATTAATTTGAATGAAAATGGATATAAAAGCTTAAGTGGTGAAGTGAAAATAAATATAAGAAGTTATATAAAATATTATAATTGACTTAAGAAAATTGAGGGTATAATTCTTAAGTAAAATTGGTATTGAAAAGAATCTACTGAGTAAGTATGTAAATGAAGATTTAATAAAATTGGGTAAAGGAAAATTGCGAATAAGTGAATGGGAATTAAAATAAAGGTGAATAGAAAGAAATTGATATAGCTAATAATCAATTGGAAATTAATACGTAAGTTGTATGTATATTATTTTATTCGTATAACGATTCGATCAAGATTCGAGCACAAAATTTTGAGATAGTTATATCGATCCGAGTTGTGATTTTTCACACAATTTTCGACGGCGAACCCTGAATATGGATTTCTGATTGATACTGGAATGCTCTATGATAGTATATGGTTATGCAAGGAGAATGACGGTTTCTGATCAAGGAACCAGATCTGAGTCCGCACTAGGGAATCGTGTGAACGATACTAGTTCAGAAGTGGAATTATGTGATCGAGTGAGCGATCAGATGTGATATTGTATACGGATGATATATGTACATCGTACGGCCTTAAATCAAGAAAATATTGTAAATTTTGAAAAGGAATAAATAAAGTGATTTTGGAGTTAGATGATTGGATATTATTGGTAAGTAAGGTGCAGGTAATTAAAAGCAAAAGATAAATTGATGTCTTCGATTTCAGAAGAAAAATTTGATATGCTTGACAAAAAGGTATGTATTTAAATTGTTATATGAAATTGATGGTTTTCTAATTGAGCCACTTGGCTTTTGTTTTCTTTTGATGATTTGGGGTCCGTAGAGGCGCTTTGTACTTGTTTCGATCTAGCCACGCAAAGGAGACGCTGGTGAAATTTTTTTCAAAAAATATTAGAGAGTTAGAAAAATTTTGAAGAAATTTTGATAATTTAAAATTTGGTTTAAAATTATAATTTGGATAATTGAGGGAGTAATATTATTTGAAATCCAAGGGTGAGTTTGGGAAGTTAGTAAGAGTGATAGTGTGGCTTCAATAAAAATTGTTTTTGGAAAGTTGTTTGAAACTGTGTGGTTTTGGGAAAATAGTAAACGGGTATTGGACCATTCTTCTTACCTGGCAATTTCGAGGACGAAATTTCTATAAGGGGGAAGGAATGTAATGACCCAGAATTTTGGATATTTGAAATTGGAATATTTAATTGATTTTAAATACTCAAAAGTAAATTTTTAACTTGAATTTCAAATATAACCATTTATTTGATAATTTAATTATTGAATTTAATAATTCAAAATTGGGTAAAATATTTTAATCTGGAGTTTTAAGCTTGTTAAAAATAATTTAAAGGCTTATAAAACTTATATTTATAATAAAGAAGATAATAAAAATTTTAAAATCAAATTTAAAGGTGATCTGTTCAGTTTTGAAAATATATCGTTTAAATTGACATTTAAAAATAGCCTTCCGGGACACAGTCTCGGATTTCGATGAAACTAGTTCCATTGGATCCGTAATAATGTATTATTATCAGATTTCAAATTTTGTGGTGTTTGGAGTTATCGTGTGGTCATACGGTATGTAAACGCACTGAAATTTATATTGAAAATTCAATTTAATAATTGGGTCCAAAAAGTTATCTTCTCCATACGATCGAATTAGGACCCGAAACCTTTTCCATTGCGTTCAAAATAGGGGTATAACATTATGAACGCCTAGTGGCACGCCTCGATAGGAGGTCGAGATTTTTAGCTACGAATTCGAGACGATTTAAATTTAAATAAATATATATAATATACTGATTGACATATATATTCACATCAGAACTTGTTTCCTTCTCTTCAATCACTGTAGCTTTCCTCAAACACGCCAACTCCTTTTCAAATATCGCGTCCCCCGCCCTCTTCCTTTTACAGCCGAGAACAGAGCATCAAAAGAAAACTTTGAAAATCAATTTCTCCTATTCTACTCAGTAAAAAAAAAATCTAGAATTGACTTGTTAAATCGGATTTTGGGGTTCTCCTCGGTCTGGTATGATTTTTGGAGGGTGTGGCTAAATTGGTATCGAGCTCGACATTCGTCTGAGCAGCTAGGGTTAGCTTTACCCCGGGTTTTAGTCTTCGATCGTGGGTATGGGCATCGTATTCTTCATCGTGGGGAGGATTAGCACCTAGGCGAGGATTTTGGGAAGGACCAATTGCCTCTTTATGGTGGTCGACACTGTAGCATCCACGAACGCGGTCAGGTCGCGATTTAGGGGAATGTGCTGAGCTCGAAGCTTTGTGGAAGGGTTGATGGAGATTTGCGAGAGAGGCTGATCGGTGATGTCTATTAGTCCTTGAGAAGTATGTTTTGATGACAACAACCTTAGGACTTGTTATAAAATATAAATACTAACATTATAGTTTAGATATATATATATATATATGCAGGATATAAACATGCAGGTACCAAGAATGAAGACTGTACAGTATAGAGATACAAGACTGATGAATTTAAAGATCAAAGATATCAAGATTGAAGACTCATGAGTATTAAGAAATCAAGTTATCAAGAGTTCAAGATTTTAATAGTACAAGATAAGTATTGAGTCTAGAATTATGTTAAAACTTCATAATAGCACGAAAATCTTCATTCCATATTTCATTTGGGATGGAACACATTTCTACCTTCTTAGTGGCTTACAAACCCACGACGAGTAGCTTACAAACCTACGACAAGTGGCTTACAAACCCATGAACATCCTGGTTTTGTACAAGTTCTGGAGTCCTGATGTGATGAGATATTCTGCAGGAAGAAGCTTGGAAAACTACTTCAAAATGGTTTTTCAAAATGATTTTCAAAACTGCTTTTCAAAATGTTTTAGACTTAAAATATTCTTTGTTTTTATTTTTAAATAAAATCTTGTTTTAAACTTAGTTTGTTTTAAAACTATCTTCTGTTTTTAAATATTCTTTGAACTTCCCTCCACCTTTTCACCAACTCCAATGTTCTGGAAAGGCACCTCTTGATCAGAGAACAAGACTATTGAATATCTATTTATTTCCCTTATTTTATCATATCTTTTCACTTTCATTTTAAACTTCAAACTCTCTTTCATTCTTTCAAACTTTCTACTCTCTTCAAAAATGGCTTCTTCAAGCACTCCATCCACAATGAGGCTGTTTAAAACCATCAAAGAGTATCTCTATAATGATCCGGAAGCAATCAAGGCTTATATAAGCTATGCTAATTACGGAATAGTTCATACAGGAAAGTTTGCTATCTTTAGCGATTTCTCTACATATGAATCAATACTCTTCTTGAAGAGAACCATATTCTTAGTCTTTTTGACAATTCTGAAAATGATTTTGTTTGTTATCCAAATCTTGTTAAAATGTTTTATGCAAATTTGAATCGCAGTTTTCATGAAGGAAATGAAAATGAAATTTGGAGTAGTGTTAAAGGCACTAAAATTGTTTTAAATTGTGAAATTTTGGGCAACATTCTCAATTGCAAGAATTCGAAAATGGATCTTTCTACTTTCAACATTGATGAACATGATCGTGAGACATTTCATCACATTTTCGAAGGAGATGACAACTTTGATTTTAAAAATCATAACTTTCATCCGAAAGCACGTATTGTTAATCTTCTTTTGCAACTTACTATCACTCCTAGATCGGGAAATTTCAATAACCCGACTTTAAAAGTTTGTAAAGCTCTTTTTTCCATTTTTGGTCATTATGACATTAATTGGGCGCAAGTGATTATGGATGAACTTCGTCCTAAAAATTTGGAAATGGGTGAGAACACTTTGTATCATGGAATCTATCTCACTCGGATTTTTAATTATTTTGGTGTTGATTACAAAAGGGAAGAATTTGTTTCAAGAAAAGTGTTTAATCATGCAAATATTTCTCTTATGAAAATTCCTTTCATATTTCAACTATATGAATCTCTTGCCGAAAAGGATGAAAGGTTGGCACATGAAGAGATAGAGGAAGAAAATGAGGAAGAAGAAGAAGAAGGGGACGAAATGGAAATTGAAGAAGAAAATGAAGATACCTCCTTGGAAAGTATTGAATATCCTAACAATCCTTCCAACAAAACACTCCTCAAAAATCAAAAGATCATAGTGGAAAATCAACGAATTCTCAAAAGATCCGTTAGTAAGAAATTGGATAAAATGACCACTAATATGAACAAGTTCTTTGCAAAAGTTGGTCGGAAACTTGGCTTATCATCATCCTCCTCATCCTCTAGCACATTCTAAAAACTAGGATGTGATGTACTAGTATGAACTTGTATTGCTCTTTTATCATATTATGAAGTATCTCATGTATTAACTCATTTATCTATCTTATGTTTCTCTACCTTATCGTGTCTCTGGAATAAATGTTAGTATAGTATATAAAGTTTATATATATATATACATAATTATTCACAAAACAAAGAAGACACATAGATTAACATACCCACGTCGACATACCCCAACCCACTATGTCGACATATAACTGTCTGATTTGGTTATTTTTAAAATTTTGAAATTAAAATAACTAACTCATGTCTATTCATTTTAAATGAATTTCTACCTATTTAAATAGATGTTTCTCCCAGAATTTTGCAATTTCTCCATTTCTACTTATCTCTATTTATATCCTTTAACTACTTATCAAAAATGGCTTCCTTTTCTCAAATTCTAAGTGAAAATCTTGAAGAAACTCTCAAA
Organism: Allium fistulosum; assembly: GCA_030737815.1. NCBI lineage: Eukaryota > Viridiplantae > Streptophyta > Magnoliopsida > Asparagales > Amaryllidaceae > Allium > Allium fistulosum. The sequence continues at coordinate 633,011,930 of CM060907.1, read as the reverse complement.
TCATTCAAGAATATACTTACTTTTATTCTCCGCAATCAAAGGCACTTAGAACTAAGTCAAATGCAGATGATAAAAGAATAAGAGAAGCATTTCGATGCCCTCCGTTGGATGATTCTGCCCTAAACAAAGATGATCTCAATGCAAATCCTGAAGGAACTTTAATTCAAGATAATGAAGATTGGGAAGATATTAAAAAGGATCCTATCTTTGGAAAAGAAGGATGGTTGAAGTTCCAAAAAATATTTGATCTCCTTATGGTTTCAATTGCTTGTCTTTGAATTGTTTGATTTGATTTGAATTGTTTGATTTGGTTTGTTTGATTTGATTTGCTTTGATTAGAATTGGTTTGATTTGAATGGAATGTATAGAATTATATGAAACATAGTATATGTTTATTGGATTTAAACTATCATATTGGTTATGTTTTCATTAATTAACTCATGTTACTATACACACACAGACACACACACACACACACACACACTCCATCTTAATTTGTCATAGGTACTCCAATATAAGACTAAAGGGGAGTTATATTAGTTTAGGATTAGTTTTTGTTGATGACAAAGAAGGAGAAATATACAATAGAGTAGTTAGAGTAGTTAGGCTTAGATTTAGGGGGAGTTATTAGTTTTAGGGGGAGTTATTGTGAAGGAGAAGTATATTTTATAAACATAGGTTGTCATCATCAAAAAGGGGGAGATTGTTAGTCCTTGAGAAGGATGGTTTTGATGACAACAACCTTAGGACTTGTTATAAAATATAAATACTAACATTATAGTTTAGATATATATATATATATATATATATATATATATATATATATATATGCAGGATATAAACATGCAGGTACCAAGAATGAAGACTGTATAGTATAGAGATACAAGACTGATGAATTTAAAGATCAAAGATATCAAGATTGAAGACTCATGAGTATCAAGAAATCATGTTATCAAGAGTTCAAGATTTTAATAGTACAAGATAAGTATTGAGTCTAGAATTATGTTATAACTTCATAATAGCACAGAAATCTTCATTCCATGTTTCATTTGGGATGGAACCCATTTCTACCTTCTTAATGGCTTACAAACCCACGACAAGTAGCTTACAAACCTACGACAAGTGGCTTACAAACCCACGAACTTCTTGGTTTTGGTACAAGTTCTGGAGTCCTGATGTGATGAGATATTCTGCAGGAAGAAGCTTGCAAAACTATTTCAAAATGGTTATTCAAAATGATTTTCAAAACTGCTTTTCAAAATGTTTTAGCCTTAAAATATTCTTTGTTTTTATTTTTAAATAAAATCTTGTTTTAAACTTAGTTTGTTTTTAAAACTATCTTCTGATTTTTAAATATTCTTTATAATATATATATACTTGAGATTTAAAATCAAATTTATATATACATTCTAAAAATATATTTTTCTACTCTTCTTTATTTTAAAACATAGGGAAAATAGTTTATTTTACTCCAGAATCATTTCATCTTATTTTCCTTTCAATATCATTTTCAAAACAAATTTTACATTATTTTTAACTAGGGTATGTCGACATCATGGGATACCCCATGTGACATGGTGTCCGTTAAATTCAAAATTCAAATTTTCAAAAGAAGTGTCTATTCGTCGTATCCTTTCACGAATAGATATGGCTGTTGATTTCCTATAAATACCAATAGTTCTAAACGAATTTTTAACCAGAATTCATTTGTTTTCTCTTCTCTTCATCTTCCACATTTATTCTAAAGAATTCCAAACTATACTCTTGTTTGATTCTCTGCCACTCTCTCTGTAAGATCTCAGTGCTATTCAGAGTTATAGGATTATTTGTAAATCAAATTATTGAGTAAAAGGTGCGGTTGAGCCTCGAAATCAATTAGGTGTGATTGTTGTTCCGGAAATCGATTAGGTGATCTTGTGGCCTGGTAAATCAAGAGAGTTTGCCCCGGACTCGAATACAGGAGGGTGTACCTCATGGCCTTGAAATCGAGGGTGTAATCTGGGAGATTATTTTTGATAAGGAATCTGTACGTTTGTGCGAGTCTGGATGTAGGGTAACTCCGAACCAGTATCAAATCCGGCGTGTTCTTTCCTTTAATGCTTTTATTTATTATTTACATATGTGTCTGATCTGTGATTATATCTATGTCTGTGAATTGCATTTGTTGGTAATTAAATTTACATAAGTTTCAAAAAGATTTAGAAAATCCACAAAACACTATTCACCCCCTCTAGTGTTATTCCAGCCTTAAGATCCGTAATCTGCATTTCTCACAATCTCGGTATGCGATATCGTGGAGCAGAGATAGTGGAGCAGAGAGGAAGAAAGGGGAGGGAGATGGTGCGGCCATGGTGGTTTATCTGTAGTTTTAGCGGGAATTAGTTTGAAGAAGGGGAAAGAAGGTGATGGCAGGTTTAGGACGTTTAGTATGGGCTTCGTTTCTTTTTTAAAAAAAATTGATATAAAATTACATTCAAACTTATTTAATTTGTATCTCATGCGTATGAGGTCCGTTTCGGGCGATCCAAGTTACGTTGGGATCGTATCGTCGGCATCTACGCATAGGAATTGGTTTGGGTTGGAGCTTCTAATAATTTCAGACAATTTAAAATGCGCCCGGATTCAATTGAAAATGGAACACGAAAAACGACTAAAATATCAAGGTGAGTTAATCTCACTCAAATTTGTATTACCGGAGTTAATTTTAAATAGTTAAAATTAATTAATGGTTGATTGTTGAATTTGATGATTATTATCAGTTTGGATGTTATTATAATAGTGTGTATATATATATATGTTAGAGTGATTGATATTCCCGCATATTTATAGCGGATGAGACCCTATGCGCCCGCATAATAGCGGATGACCCTATATACCTCGATATCCCCCTCGAAGTGGGATTGGTATTTTTATATTGTGCTAACATCTGTGGACGCAGGGAAACGGGTTGGAGGGATCCAACTGGATTCCTCAATATGTTGAAATTATTTCCATATTCAGTTATATGATTTATTTGAATAATCTGTGATAGATTATATTGGAAATTGAATTTATTGGGTGTTATGGTATTGTTGGACAGATTCTAGGAATTTTAAAATATCAAAAATATGAATATTGAATTTTTAGAGGAAAAAAGGGAATTTTAAAGTAAAATATTTCTAGTAAAGTTGGATTAATTAAAAAGAAAAGAATTTGGAAAAATAAATAGTTTGATTTTAAAATCCTATTTAACTATCCCGGAATATGGAAAAATAGAGATTTTGAATAAATGTGAATAAAAGGGTTTTAAAAATAAGAACTTAAGCGATATTGTTTTAAGTACAAAAGAAAATATTTCTTTAAATTTAAGATTTAAATAGTCTGGGGAAAATAAAAGGGGAATTTTGAAAATAAAATATGAAATTGATGTCCCAGTTTAAATAAAATTTTAAATCATAAAAAGGAAGTGAATCTGAAATTAGTGGATTTTGGAATAAATTTGGGTTAACTAAAAAATTAATTTTAAAATGGAATTTAATTTAGAGAATCGATTTAAAATCGATTAAGTGTTGTGAAAATAGGGATAAACGGGATATGAGATTATGGGAATTATAAACGAAGTTAATAAAATAAGTGAACAAATTATCAGTGGAAAATTTGAAATTTTAAATTCACGGTGGAAATTTATAAGGAGATGGGTAAATCGTTTTAAAAATAAATAGTATTTTTATTTTTAAAAATGTGAGAAGGGGAATTTATGGGATTTGAACGTAAATTAAATTGGAGATAAATCGAGAGGGATTTATAAATGGTTAGACTGGCTATATTGAAGTTGAAAATGTATTTCTCTAAGTAGTTAAGTTATTTTTAAAAAAAGGAAATTTTTTGAAGTATTAATTAGAAAATTTAAAAGAGTTTATAAGAATGTTTCAGAAAATTTATTATTTAGTTGTTAAAAAATTGTTAAAGTATTTATAAATTAAGTTAGTTATAGTAGTTAATTATTATTAAAGGTTTAATCTACAGTATTTTTTTAAAGAATAATTATTAAATATTTATATGTTATATAATAGCTTTTATTTAAAAAGTAGTTTTTGTCTAAAGTTTTACTTGGAAAATTATTATAGAAATTTCATAAGTATCATTTTAAAAATTATTAAATAGAGTTTTCGGAAAGTATTGGTATACCCGCGTTGCGTAATCGGAGGCAGTGTGTGCCTGCAGCTAAGTCTTGAATTTGTCTGGGATAGAGACGTAACCATTAAGCTATGATCCATGGTTTGATACTGCAGTGGTACTTTCCATGTTATTTTAAAAGGGTTTTCAAATATTTTTGAAAAGGATAATTTGTGAATATACTGAATTCGATAAGATAAGTACAAACTTTGGATAAATAGATTTAATTTATTTAAAATTTAATTTAAATAAGACCTGGTGTTTTTCAGTGTGAAAATGGAATATTTGGTTGAATTGATTGTTTATTTGATAGTTAAATAACCGACTATCAAATCTGGACCTGAATATAACTTTGGAAATATCTAGAAGAAGCGTGGGAATTATATGGTACAGTTACCGTTCGAGGTGCTATAGTGTACGTATAAACTTCTTTCGTTCTTCCAGGACGTTTTTAAGGGAATCCATCCAATAACGGTTAGGAGGTGATCTCAGATCTTATCAACGTCTGTGTTTTCCTAAAGAACCGGGGTTGAATTCACCGGAAATATCGAACATTGTTTCGAAGAGACCGGAATCGGATTTGCATCATTACAACATAATAGGGGGTTCTCGCTTCGTGTTTGGTGGCCAGCAGGAGACTCTTACCCTTACATGTCCCGGAGTGGTTGGTTGCAGTCGAGAGGCTGGCAGTAAAAGCAAATTCGAGGTACCAGTGTATGCCACGGCGGAAAGTGGCCGCTGTCGATGGTTGAAAAGCCTAGACCGCTACACTTGGTATCAAAGGTGAAGGTTAAGCGAGAACCTTAGCTCTGGTGGGGATTACTCATTAGAGATAGGGTCTGTAGCACCCTAGAATGAGTTTGAGTGTATTAATAGATATGAGCGTGTATTTGTAAGCTAATATAAAATTGTTTTGTATTGTGTTGATTGATTTGTTGAGTACGTAGCTTATGGATTCTGGTCAATACAAGTAATTAACGTTATTGATAGGGATCTCTAAACACTATAACCGAGCAATTCGACATAGTATTGTTTTAAAATGGGGTAAACGAAATAAATTTACCCAAATTATATTTATATATAAAAGGAATAATTTTCGTAAATTATTATAGTGTATATAGTATATATATATATATATATGTTGGAGTGATAGAAATTCCCGCATATTTATAGCGGATGAGACCTTATGCGCCCGAATAATAGCACATGACCCTATATACCGCGATATCCCACTTAAAGTGGGATTGGTATTTTTATATTGTGCTAACATCTATGGATGTAGGGAAACACGTTGGAGGGATCCAACTGGATTCCTCAAAATGTTGAAATTATTTCCATATTCAGTTATATGATTTATTTGAATAATCTGTGATAGATTATATTGGAAATTGAATTTATTGGGTGTTATGGTATTGTTGGACAGATACTTGGAATTTTAAAATATCAAAAATATGAATATTGAATTTTTAGAGGAAAATAAAAAAGGAATCTTAAAGTAAAGTATTTATAGTAAAGTTGGATTAAATAAAAAGAAAAGAATTTGGAAGAATAAATAGTTTGATTTTAAAATCCTATTTAACTATCCCGGAATATGGAAAAATAGAGATTTTGAATAAATGTGAATTAAAGGGTTTTAAAAATAAGAACTTAAGCGATATTGTTTTAAGTACAAAAGAATATATTTCTTTAAATTTAAGATTTAAATAGTTTGGGAAAAATAAAAGGGGAATTTTGAAAATAAAATATGAAATTGATGTCCCAGTTTAAATAAGATTTTAAATCATAAAAAGGAAGTGAATCTGAAATTAGTGGGTTTTGGAATAAATTTGGGTTAACTAAAAAATTAATTTTAAAATGGAATTTAATTTATAGAATCGATTTAAAATCGATTAAGTGTTGTGAAAACAGTGATAAACGAGAGAAGAGATTATGGGAATTATAAAACGAAGTTTATAAAATAAGTGAAGAAATTATCAGTGGAAAATTTTAAATTTTAAATTCATGGTGGAAATTTATAAGGAGATGGGTAAATCGTTTTAAAAATAAATAGTAGTTTTATTTTTAAAAATATGAGAAGGGGAATTTATGAGATTGGAACGTAACTTAAATTGGAGATAAATCGAGAGGGATTTATAAATGGTTAGACTGGCTATATTGAAGTTGAAAATGTATTTCTCTGAGAAGTTAAGTTATTTTAAATAAAAGAAAAGATTTTAAAGTATTAATTAGAAAATTTAAAAGAGTTTATAAGAACGTTTCAGAAAATTTATTATTTAGTTGTTCAAAAATTGTTAAAGTATTTATAAATTAAGTTTGTTGTAGTAGTTAATTATTATTATAGGTTTAATCCGCACTATTATTTTAAAGAATAATTATTAAATATTTATATGTTATATAATAGCTTTTATTTAAAAAGTAGTTTTTGTCTAAAGTTTTACTTGGAAAATTATTATAGAAATTTCATAAGTATCATTTTGAAAAATTATTAAATAGAGTGTTCGGAAAGTATTAGTATACCCGCGTGGCGTAATCGGAGGCAGTGAGTGCCTGCAGCTATGTCTTGAATTTGTCTGGGATAGAGACATAACCATTGAGCTGTGATCCATGGTTTGATACCGCAGTGATACTTTCCTTGTTATTTTAAAAGGGTTTTCAAATATTTTTGAAAAGGATAATTTGTGAATATACTGAATTCGATAAGATAAGTACAAACTTTGGATAAAGAGATTTATTTTATTTAAAATTTAATTTAAATAAGACCTGGCGTTTTTCATTGGAAAAATGGAATATTTGGTTGAATTGATTGTTTATTTGATAGTTAAATAACCGACTATCAAATCTGGACTTGAATATAACTTTGGAAATATCTAGAAGAAGCGAGCGAATTATATGGTACAGTTACCGTTCGAGGTGTTATACTGTACATATAAAATCGTTTCGTTCTTCTAGGACATTTTTAAGGGAATCCGTCCACTAACGGTTAGGAGGTGATCTCCGATCTTATCTACATCTGTGTTTTCCTAAAGAACCGGGGTTGAGTTCACCAGAAATATCGAACGTTGTTTCGAAGAGACCAGGATTGGATCTGTTTTCCGAAAACCACTTCGATGATACTAGTACGTTTTCGAAATGAAGACAAGAGCTAGGAGTCGAAGATGGAGCAGTGAAGTGCAAGGGCTAATCGCTACTAATCCTGAGGGTGATTCCAAAAAGGATGTAGTAGGAATAGTGCCTTCGGTTCCGTTCGGACTAGGAACGGACTTGTATGGATGAATGCTATCAGTACATTGTCATTGGAGGACAGTGAGCATTCTAAGTGAATATTTATAAAAAGGTAATCGTAGACTCTAGCCTCATCAACCGGGAATGACTGAAAATCAGGGGGATGCAGCAAGGCCAAGTGGGTCGCACCCAAGTAGGGTATGTCTATCACCCTTCTAGATAACCTCGGATATTACTACTATGTGTGGATGGAGCTTAGAGAGAGGGTGGAAACACCTGTGGTGATAACATATTCGGTCTATCCAGGTCAGGGATAGTCCGGTCTTGTGTGGCAGGGACCGATAGGTTCGATCTCGGTACAATGTTTCTAGACTTGTACTGTGATAGGTGGTACCCCAGTGCCTAGTCATTCAGTAGGAATCCATTCTCCAGTAAGCGCCGTATGGTTTTGATTGTGCCCAACTATGCTGAAACGTGAGATGCAAGCATTTCAGCTATTTGAATAAGTATTTGTACTTAGACACTATTATAATATCAGATGATTTGATATGAAATGTTTTGGTTATCGTAAGGTAAAAACCCATCGTGTTTATGTGTGGCGTGATCTTACGAGATACCTTTGATTTTCAAAGAATTTTGAACTTTAATAATTCAAATCAAGTGTGTTTTTCTCATACTGGTTTTCCAAACTGACTCGGGTGTTATTTTATTATAATGCTCGGGTCAGACCGAGTATTACAGATTCAGGATAGGATGCTATGGAGCTCAGGAGACGGGCTGGACGGCAAAGGCATGTTTCACGTATCTAATTTATATTCCGCTGTGTATTGTAGGCTGTATATTCAGCTTTTGTGAGGAAAAGTTATTATAACTGTCCAATATTGTGCTATTGATTTGTGTTGTACTCTGATGATGTAATGTATAAACATTTATAGTTCTTTTTGTATAAAGATCAGTTGTTATCTATTATATATTTTTCCGCTGCGATTGTGAGATTATGTGTTCTTATTTCTATTTTCTTCTTCTACCTCTTCTTCTTTCCCTAATGATCTGGTATTTCCGGCATTTGATTGTTTGGCATGTAATACAGTGGACGTATTGATGTCGATTTTCGAGTGTCGAAAATCACGGACCGCTACAGGTCTTTTCTACAATATCATCTTATCTTAAGTTTGTTCAATAAATCAAAAGAGATTAGTCACTCGTACGTACCATTTCACGTTGGCTTAAGTATAACGCACGTACCATGAGTTTGATCAACAAATACATGCATGTATTCTACCTCGTCTAGTCAATATATCGTTAGTATTACGCATAACATCCCTAGCTTGATTTTTCTTACCAACTAAAGAGTACGTAAGCAGTATGTTAATATATAAATAGTAGAGGAAAACTTTATATATTAGGAATTCATAATCTTTAATATATACATTAATTTGAGTGATATCACTTTTGGGAATAAGGTATTTCTTAATAAACGCCATCATGATTCAAGTGTTGGACATATTAGAAATCATGGTATACGTACAATATGCATGTATTTATTCCTTTAACCTAATGTGGGTTTCTTACAATTCCACTTATAATATACATTTATATTATATAAATTTAATTCATTCATAATTGCTTATAGTTTATTTAACTTATATAATATTTATATGTATATTATTAACCAAATCATATTAGATTAATTTTAATTTACTAATTTAATTAAAAAATTGATTAAATTATTTTTATAATTCAATATTAATTGTAATATTTATAGTTTTATATACATATATCGCTATATATATATATATTTGTGTATGTGTGTGTATTGATTAACATTTAATTAACTTATCTATAAAACGAATATTTTATGTAATTAAAACAATTTTAATTAAATATTTTTAATAAATTCAAAATATTATTTTAATTTACCTTAAACAATTTAAAAAATATATATATATATATATTTGTGTGTGTGTATTGGACTATGATATTTATAATTATATATAAATGTATCAATATATTTGTTATTTTAAATAATTATATATTTAATTAAATATTAAATAATTTTCAAAAATAGTAAATTTAATTTTAAAACAATTTTGGTGTTTTGAAAAAAAAAGACAAAACAACAATGGCGACTAACCCCGTAAAAAAATTATTTTCTTCTTCCTTAAGATTATTTGTTCCTTGAATCCACTTTTTTCAATCTCATACTTCTCATGCACATTCTTCTCAATCTCGCACTTATGCGCAAATATTTGAAGGTTCTTATAGCTATTCTTCTCAATTTTTGCATCAAAAATTCAACTCCAAGAACTGGATCGATCGTAAAAGGAAGGCCTTGTACTGTTATAAATGCGAAGGAGATTATTATTTCTCTAAAGAATGCCTAGAGCCAGTACAGAGCTTTAGATGTGGTATCTTCGGCGGTAAGAAGAACCGATGTTCGATGATCTTTAGGGAAACGAAAGTCGAGAAAATACCATCTGTGGAAAAGTTAAGGTAGTGTTTGGTTTGTTGTTTTTAGTTTTGGGATTTCGTCCATACAAAAGTGCACATGACGCACGTATATTGTCGAAAACGACCAATTTAGAAAACGAAGATAATATAAAAAATAGAAAACAACTTTTTTTTTTATTTTCCGTGTTTTGAGAAATAACATAAACACGTGAAACAATCCATTCTTCCATCGTCTCTTTATCCCCTTTGTCCTTACATCCATCTTTCTTTCATCACCTCCATCGTCCCTTCATTCTTCTCATATTTGACATACATATTGAAAACCGAAAACACAAAATTCATTTTTAAACCAAACACTACCTAAGTTTTTCTGATCAAGGGTTTTATTTTTTTTGAAAAGCATGAATTTAAAATGAACACCAAAGGATCATCTATAGGTTAAAACAAATAATGGAATTGAATTGCTGGAAGATATGTTTGAACGTCCTGATGCCATTAATTCATTTAATATTAGGACAAATTCTAAGAACAAATCTAGTGATTCGGTTAAAGATAATACTGGCATGTTTAGTGATAATGTATGTGTGATAATGGATATGAATAGTAAGCAAAAGAATTTTAGCTTATGTGGGACAGGTGATGTTGTATTTGCTGATACAATGGTGAAAAGTTCTTTGGAGGTTTGGTATATTGATCCATTACTAAACGATCCTATAGTGACGATGTATGTTTTGAAGAAACAATTGCAAGAAACCAGTCTTGAATTTGTTGTAGAAAGAGGCAGACAATTGCAAGAAACAGATTTTGACTTTGATATAGAAGGAGGCAGCAATGATAGTAATGATGACTTCATCATTGATAAAAATCATTCAACAAAAAGACTTAAACATATTAGTTTTGCGGTTACCGTTTCAAATACTTTTGAGGGATTAAAATGTATTGATAAAGATGTTATAGATGAGAAGTTTGAAGTGATTATAGCCATTAATGAAGTGACTAAAGACAATGTCAGCGATAGGGATAGTATTGAAGGATGCAACAGTAGGCTTAACGAAGAATGAGGAAATAATGAAGAGGCAATCGAAAATATGCACATGAAGATAAAGGATATACACACAATTTCAAACTGGAAGGATATCGGTGAGTATTATTCTAATGAATCTAAAGGAGTTGGGATATTGGTTAAGGGTGGAAAAAGAGATTCAAAGAAGATGATGAGATATATGTGCCATGCTTTATTTTCTGAAAATGAAATAGATACACATGGGATAATGTATGCGCAGAGTGTACGCATGAGAAGGTAAATAATGTTTTGATGCAGGAGATGAATCTTGGTACGAATGAGTTACAGTACAAGTTTTTGATATTGAATGATTCATTTTATAGTGAGAAACTATTACAGGATGTCTCAATGATGGTCACTGTTGAAATGATGGAATGGAAGTTAATAACCCATCGGATAACTTAGTCATAGTTGCTCCCAACGATAATAATTGTGGTGGAAGAGGGTAGTGCACATGATGTACATGGATATGCATGAAAGTCTATTTCAAAGGTTCAAAAACAGGATATGCATGAAGTTCAGTCTATAGGGGTATCTATGGGTTTAATATCGATATTGAATTATGAAGGTTATCATGTACAATGACTAAATATGCATAGTAATTTGAAGCTTCATGCAGGAAGGATAATGGTGACATGGTATAACAATGAAGTTAAAATCATTGTAGAAATAAGAAGACTATTAATAAAGCAAAACATTATTCAGATGATATTATTGAAATAGGAGAGGTAAACAAAGAAAAAAGTGAAGTGCCTGTGATTCGTGGAGAAGCGTTACAATTGATTCTTTGCATGTTTCAGCCTAGAGGGATACTTGTTTACTTCATCATAGAGGTTGTCGCATGAAGATACTGATAACGTGTTTGGTAACACAAATTCAATGCAAGTACCATTGAGAAGGAGAGTGTGACGACCGCCCATGACCCCTGCACTGAACCTATAGAAAGTGCGCTGTAAAGTGTGTCAGGCAACCATGGACGATTGTCAGGGTAAATTAAAACAACAGAATCTATCGTATTACTCACAGCGCATGGACAAAATACAATAGAACATATATATAGTGAAGCTTCACAGAATAGAATCTCATCAATAAAACTTCATAATAGTTGAATACAAACATCTGAATAGTCAATACATCAAGCCTCACTACATAACACTCAGAGAATACAAAGCAGCGGAACATCCAGTACATATAATAAGAAGATAACAATATGCAATACTCCTGCTCGTCTTCGATATCAGCACCGTGGAGAGCTAGAACAGCACCTGTCACCTGCTACCTAGTCTGCCCGTCCCAAAATGGACGAACAGCCCAAGGCAATAAGAGTTAAAAACATAAAGCCTTGAGTCAGACAACAGTCTTAGTGAGCAGTAAATTAACTAACAACATACCAAAAGAGCATAAAGGAAAAGAAATAGGAATACAACCCTCCCACTCCAACCTCTTTCTACAGTGATAGCCCCCAGACACACACTAAGCAGAAGCAAACATAGCAGAACATACAATGTAAAGTAAAGAAATTACCACTCGAGTCAAGGGCGATGTTTTCCAAGCACAAACCCCCAAGGCCTAAACCAAGATCAGATAAGCACCCAGAAAACACTGCTCTTGAGACCGAATGACGATACAACCAAACATTCATGACTCTGGCTATCACTGTTATCATTGCTTTGATATCACCATTAATTGAATGACCGGCACATTCTTTCAGCCGTCCGTCAAGGGCTAATGGAAACCCCGGTTCTAGACATAACTCCTGCACGTCATCGTGACCCGTGCCTAGGACTATCGAATCTGCCCAGAGTACTTGACTACCCAATCAGTAGCCTTCAGGGACTATCGAATCTGCCCAACGTACTCTTGCTTTGAGCATGCTAGAACCTTCAACAACGATGAGATCTCGGCCTTCTAGTCATCCTCCTCGACGAATATTTCCATACTAGCTCAAGCGCCTCTCGAGCATCCAATATCCTCAACTCGAACCATATCACCGAGTTATCAACCTGCTTGGAATGATCCCGTCTGGATTAGACCAAGACTATCTCATATCATACTTCGCTTCATCACATCCTCGCAAAGTCTCATCTCAACATCAGCATCAAATCTATGCATAAGAGCTTCATCATCCACTACAAATGCCACAAGCAGCTTTTCCCATTCAAGAGCTTTCCCTTAGCTTTTGAATCATCCTCGATCTAAATCAAATCATCAATCATCTAGTTCATAGCAATCAAACCAAATCAAACATTAATCCAAGCAATCAAGCATTCAAATATGATCTAAGTAGACAATTATAACTATAATGGCAATTTCGTAATTAAAGAGTCGAAAGTCAAATAAGCATGAAAACATGAACAATGTCTCTATAATCTTGATGAATGAACTTGCATAGATTAACATGTAGTAAAATGGATGTAACATCATCATGAACAATGGATCTATATGGATCTACACTTAGGATGAAGAAAATGTATGGAAATCACTATTTTAACACCAAATCGAGCCAACAATCCGATATACTCCTTTGGATCCGTGTGAGAGATAATCACCACTCACCAAATCACCAAAACAACCTCAAATCAACACGCTTCAGATCTGGACAGCGAAGGATCAATCTTGATCTATCACGAATCCGCTTCAAACGAAGAAATCTCACTTCAATGGATGAAGATCTTCAACTTTAGCTCTTGGATCTTCGATCTTTGTAACGACCCAGAATTTTGGACCATTCACATCCATTATAAGTGTATAGGTAGACACTCATGCCGGAATTGAATTGCTCAAAATACCGCGTTGTTAATTTAAATTGGCAAAACTGAACATATACAATAAATAAAATAATCACAGATCACAGACACAGAGTAATAATTGCAGCGGAAATAAAAGAGATAGTAGTTCATGAAGCTACTATATGAATATATAAAATACATCAGAGTTAGAACAGATACAACGGAAGAGAAATACAATACATCAGATACAAATCAGAATACATCACTGGAATCATCGAATACTGAAAGCAGAATAGATGGCTGGATCTTCAAGCAAAGCTCCAACTTCAAAGGTGAGTCTCGAATACTGGATCACTCAGTCTGACCCGAGCGTAAAGCAAAAACACAAGACTCTCGAGTCAGGATTAACATTCTTATATCAATAAATCCAACTCAAGTGAAATAGCAATTGAAATACAAGTAACTCAAAGGATGTTTGGAATAACCATCCTTTAAGGATCCGTTAAACTATCTACTATGTAGTAGTGTACGATAAGTAGATAATGTCTATCAGTAATATAAAGATATCAAAATAGCGTTAAGTCATGGCCCATTCCACCCTTAACACATTTTTATTCCCAACAGCATATACAAGACCGTAGTTTCCCCAAAACCGGAAGTCACCAGAGGGCAATCCATATACTAAAGGTACAAATCAAAATCGTAGTGGTCGCGAATAAATGGAATACAAGTATGACAAGGCACATGAGGCAATACCCAAGGTAGTGATACTACCGTTCGCCTGATCCGGACTGGTGAGAACGCAACGCCGCAGCGCCCGCAACACCGTGAAACAACACTCCCAAAATCAAGGGTGCACCAATCGACAACAAGTATAAGTAGTTTGAAGAAGTGTGTCCACTTGAGGTAGCTAATCCTCCATTGGCCCGGCACAGCTCCTGTTTTAGTCATTTCCAATTTGACACAAGTGTCAAGGCTATCCATCATCGTTCTCTTTCTTCAGTCAACACGTACATCATTCCAACCACTTCATTCTGGATCATCACTCCGCGTATAGTTATTAAAGTGGTTTCGGTTCAGATAGAGAGTATATCCATTACCGATCCCGGTCTCTTTAATAACTTTCGTAATTATTACACCGATTGGTCATTTAATATATTTCAAAACCAAATCAATTTCAATTCAATTAGAATTCGTAAATCAACATTTCATTTGTCTTTCGAAATCAATTTCCAAAAATTTACGTTTCAAAACTTCCAATTTACCATTTCAAAATCTTATAAATCAAATTTCAATCTTTATTTTAAACCATTCAAATATTGATTCAAGTTCATATATATGTTTCATTCATTTTAAACCATTCAAATATTGATTCAAGTTCATATATACGTTTCATTCCGAAATCATTTAAATAAATTTCATTTAACATTCAACTCAATTTAAACTCATTTATCAAATTCATTCAATATTCGTTAAGTTACCTTATCATTCAAACAATTCCTATTAAATTTCCAATTCATTAAATCAATTCTTAAGTTCAACTTCATTAAATCAAAACTTACAATTTTGAATTAAACTAAATTCGTCAAACCAAATTCTTTAAATTTCAAGTCTTATATTAATTTCAATAAATCACATTTTATTTCTTGTTAAAGAAATTCAATTTCACTTATTTACTTACTTAAATAATTTTCCAAAAACTTAAATAATAAAGAAAACTCAATTTCAATTATTTACGAAGTAAAATTCACTTATTCACAAATTCAATTTAATTTAATCATTAAATAATTCAATCTTATTTAATTATTAAATAATTCAAAACTTAATTATTAAATAATTTCAAAGTTTAATAATTTCAAACTTAATTATTAAATCATTTCAAACTTAATTCAATCATTTTTCAAATTAAACATCGTTCTTTCATCAATTACATTGTTAATATTCTGTTTTCAGATTTTTAAATATTAACACTTTCCTTTCAATAAAAATTTAAATTTTCGACTTCATTTCAAAACCATATTATTTATTCAAATAAAATCTTTGTTTTATTTTTAAAACAAATTATTGACCAATTGGGTTTTATTTAATTCTCTATCCTAGGTCAAAGTTCAATTTGGGTATTTATCATTTCAACCCAATTCCAATTCAATTCAAAATCAAAACATAACAAAGGGAACTTGCAGTGTGATAACTGGGATGGTGTCAAAGTAAATAAACAAGCAATAACAACAACCAATATCAATCCAATAATCAATTCAAATAATCCCGAAATAACCGTATTAATTCGCATTGTTATTTGTACGAATTAATATAATTATTTCTAGAATCTACACTATCATTTCATGTAGATTAAAGATTATTCCACAAATTATTTATACGGTTTTTCACTTGTCATTCAATCATCAATTTAACAACGTACGTTCAGTGGTTCAAAATGTAATTAAACAAATCCTACGTGTCAATAAATTCAACAGTAAAAAGGGGTCATATTATACAAATGTCAGTTAATCAAATTTAACATTTAATTATCCTATATCAAGTTAAATTTCATACTATTTATCATTTTAACATTAACAATTTAACGTCCAATATAAACATCAACAATCAATCAATTATCAGCCAAACTGTATTATCATCGCATAAATAATTAACAGATAATGGTGTCAGATGTCACAGGTGAACTGATACAGGCAATAGAATATATAACAGTGTAATTAACTAACAGCAGTATATTTCAATTGTCGTTTCAATTGAAATCAAACTTAATAAATAAAAGAACGTTAATCGTGAGTGAGTGCTCACCTTCCGAGGCTAAAGAGTATAGTCAAAGAAATGAGCTACGAATTCCAAAGCAAGGCTGGATGTACACAATCCGATGAATGAACTGGCACGACGGACAAAGCTGATAGTTGGTATCGACAATACGAAATTAAATCAGATTGGATTGATGAAGTTCAATGGTAAAACGAACATATATATATATATATATATGACTATATACATACATAAAATCATGTCCTAATTAAATTAAGTATATATTAAATATATATGTTTGTACTTCTAAATCCATTGTTAAAAATTAAAACACGCATAAAATAAAACATATGTATTTGTTAAACAAAATAAGAGTAAAAGAAGATATAGCTACTGTATATAGAACTGTAACTAGAACATATAAAATAGACTTATAAAAGATAAAGTAAAACCCATATATTCAAATATATATACACTTTTTTTTGAGTACACACACTTAACACACATATGTAAGCA
The DNA here is from genome assembly GCA_030737815.1 of Allium fistulosum. Lineage (NCBI taxonomy): Eukaryota > Viridiplantae > Streptophyta > Magnoliopsida > Asparagales > Amaryllidaceae > Allium > Allium fistulosum. The sequence continues at coordinate 632,995,040 of CM060907.1, read as the reverse complement.
AATATATTTGGATTCATATTACTACACAACTTACGTATATCTCTAAACCTGGTGATATGCACTATATATATACACAATTTAAAAATCAATATTAAAATAAACAAGTATATTATATATATTTTTAAAAATCTCGTATAATATATGCAGACAGTACACATATTCTAGACAAATATATGCGGCCTTGATGTGTAAATGGTGTACACAGGTATATGCGGGCATCAGGTAGTGCACACGCGGTAGGGACAAGGCAAAAATCAAATGCAGAAAGGGGTTTGCAAATCTGAACGGGAAATAAGATCTTATTCAAAACTTCTTAATTTATAAAAAAAAATACACTACTATCCATTTTATAACATAACTATCCACTTCATAATCCAGAGAACAAAGTACCATGGGCCAAAACAAAATATCATTACCTACTTACCGGCAAGCATACGTACATGTAGTATTGAAAATTAAAATTTAACAATATGATTTTACTTGTTATAACTCAATAAATGAACGTACATTTATACAAACTTACATACTTAGTCTGAATACATATTAAACCTCAATCATAAGTTAATATTATAAAGCCTGTACATGTATAGTTCAAAAACCAAGGACATCTCTTAATAATTTTAAGTAGAACCTTAATTGTACAAAACTGACACAAAAATATATATACATAACTAAGCTTATATAACACAACAATACTACTGTAGCAATTTAAAACTAGTACCACCTTTATATTATAAAACTTTATAAACTTAAAAGTTGCGTATGTAGTACTTGCATATTATATACTACCGAAACCCATGGCCATAAGTCTACAACTAACATATTTTAAAAACAAACAAAATAGAAGGTTGCAAGGTTGAAGGTAAGGACCTGGAAGAACAAGGTGCGGCTTTAGGCAAAAGCAGGATCTGGCGCAGTGGAGGCAGAGGGAGGAAAGGTCAGGATGGAGCATGGGAGGGCGGAGTTTAGGCTGATGGTGATCGCTACCGATCTCGTGGAGGAAGGGGCTGGAATGGGTGGAAGGCCGCATGGGTAGTGGGTTTGGAGTTCGAGCTGAGGTGTTCGGCCGGGCTTATGGCGGTGGAGGTGGAAAAACGGTGGAGGTTCTGGTTGTGGTAGAGAAGGCGGGGAGCATGAAGTGGGAAGAGGCCGAGTGCTGCTGGCAAATAAAAGGAGGAAGAGTAGAGGAAATGTTTTTATAATTTTTTTTTCGAAATGAACGAACAGAATTTGAACAGGAAAAAGAAAAATAGCAGAGGAAAAGAAGAGAGTGGAAGAACCATATAGACAAATGAACAGATAATGGAACGATTATTGGAGTCTAGGGAATAGGTAAAGTCTAACCGTTAAATTCAAAAAGAATATTAATGACAAAAGGCTGTTTGAATTCAAGAAGATATAAATGCTAGTGTCTATTGGATTACACACAGGATAACAAAAAGTCTCAGAGCAGATTGTAACCGGCTACCGATACGGTAGGCGTTACGCAAAGTGCAACGTACATCGGACTCCGAATTTGACAATCGAATATACCGTAGAGATCAGCACGACGAGACGATCAAAATGGTATAAAGATATCAGTGGTACGATTGAATTATAAAAATTCGAATTTTCCTACTAGCGGAAAATGCAAGAAAAACGCTGAAAAATAAGATCGACGGAGCCAAAGATGTCCGAATTTGGAAAAATGACAAACTGAGATCTTGCTCAGAAGATGGTTTAGAATTTTTCTATGTAAAAATATTTAGGTTCCGAAAACATTTTATTTTCATTGCTTTTTTACTGATTAAATTGAAGTAAATTTACGCGCGTAATAAACTTTCATATTTTTGGACGAAAATTTACCAGTTGCTATGTTTAATTAGACATATTCCAAATATTAAATTTTTATTTCAAAATTTTATCGTTTAAAATTTCACAAAATTTCAACTAATTACGTTATTAAAACAGTTGAAATTTACGGGTCGTTACACTCTCCCCCACTCAAAACTTTTCGTCCCCGAAAAGGAACGAGGTAGGAGAATAGAAACAACCAGAAAGAAAAACAGATTTGAAAAATAATAATTAATTTAAACCATATAAATTCAAATTTTAATTAATTGATATTCAATAATTGATTTAATCCATTTGATTTCACTAACATTAATCTCAACTATTTCTAAATTCATTATCTTATTATCCAATTATCTTCAATTTACAATTTCTAAACCATAAATTTGAATAGTCTTTTATTATAATCATATTTTCTTCAACAATTTTAAATTCTCCTTTGTTCCAAATTATTGTTAAATTTATTCTACTTAATATATCTAATCACATATATTTAACCCATATAAATTAATTTAAAACATAAAAGTTTCGATTTAAATTAATTTATATTTACTAATTTCTTTTAAATTCAAGGTATTTTCATAAGTTGATCAAATTTCAATTTTTTTGTTTTCCTTCGAAACAAATTTATTAATTATTAACAGGGTTTTACTAATTATCCTATCTAACTCTATTAACATCTTTATAATCAAAATTTAGTGTATAACATTATTATAAACACTCACATTTTATTTATAAATACAATTTATATTATATATATTATCCAATTTCATATTCAACTCTTGAATGATTTAGGTAAGTTGTATTGAAATGCAATTCAGTACTATACAAATAAAATTTCAAATTCAATTATTTCAAGTTTAAATATTTATCCAAAATTTAGCTTTATTTATAATTAAAATCATCCTTTAACAAAATTTACGAATTAGATTTCCGATTAATTTTAAACGATTTAGAGATATATATAATATATTTATATCAAATCAAATTAAATTTTAAAATAAGATACCTTATATATATATAAATCAATTTATATTGAAGAAATTCAAATCAAAATATTTTTCAAAACAAAACCGTAGCAAGGCTACAGAATAGTATCTCCACTTCGAAACTCGAAAATGAATATCGATGATGCGGCCGCCATTACCGAAATTATTTTCCAGCGACAAAGAGAAGAGCACTGATTTCAACATTTAAAATTCTTTGGAAACGTTTTCTATTCGAAAATACTTCCAATAATATACTTTAAAATTTTAAAACCAAAGTTCGAAGTCACTGGAAACTAAATTCTCAAATTTCTGAATTAAATTCATTTCAAATTCCAAATCAATTTATAAACCGTATTTATAAATTTATTTAGAACAATAAATGATAATCAAATATTATCATTTCAAACAAACAATTTAATTAACCTATTAAATTCCAGAAAATTTTACTTATATTTTCACAATATAATCAACAAATTTATTTCATTTTCCAACTTTGAAAATAATATTGTGTCAGTTTGCTCTGTTCAAGTGTTTTGGAAATCCTATCGATAGCGTTGATCAGACGAATCGATCGGAAACCCAAATCAACCTCAACAACTCAAACAACACAATGTATATTAAAACATTTTATATATTAATTTACAAATACACTCTCTCGCCCGATGATACAATAATGGATTTCAAAGCAAGGATAGAGATTCAAATTTGATGGACTCAAATCAAAGAGAATTTTAAATTCGAAAATAGATTGAAACAAAGCCAAGATGATTAAATAATCAAAATAGGAAGATGAATAAGTTATTAGATCGCGGGCAACCTTAACCGGGTCGACCGTGACTTCAAGAATAGGATCGATGCAGAATTCCGAGGTAAATCTACATTTGATCTCAAGAAATAGAATTCAAGTATGGCGGGAAATAGGTAGCATCGTAAACCGAGGATACAGAAATCTCCGGTAAATCAATGCCTATTGTAAAGGAGTTTCACTCCTTTACGAATCATTCGAAGATTGGCGAGACCGCCGATCTATTATAGATATCATTCAAAATGGAGTTATGGTGTGCTCCAGAATTGAAAGAAGACGAATGGTGAAGGACACAAATGAATTTCGGAACCGAGGGGAACGTTCCAAAATTCAAAGGAATTGAGTCAAGGGAAGAGATTGAAACTCGGATGAGAGTGATTCTGTAAATACATTTACCTTATATGTTAAGTTTTGCCTAGAGCTACCAAAGCTCTGATACCAACTGTAACGACCCGGAATTTTGGACCATTCGCATCCATTATAAGTGTATAGGTAGACACTCATGCCGGAATTGAATTGCTCAAAATACCGCGTTGTTAATTTAAATTGGCAAAACTGAACATATACAATAAATAAAATAATCACCGATCACAGACACAGAGTAATAATTGCAGCGGAAATAAAAGAGATAGTAGTTCATGAAGCTACTATATGAATATATAAAATACATCAGAGTTAGAACAGATACAACGGAAGAGAAATACAATACATCAGATACAAATCAGAATACATCACTGGAATCATCGAATACTGAAAGCAGAATAGATGGCTGGATCTTCAAGCAAAGCTCCAACTTCAAAGGTGAGTCTCGAATACTGGATCACTCAGTCTGACCCGAGCGTAAAGCAAAAACACAAGACTCTCGAGTCAGGATTAACATTCTTATATCAATAAATCCAACTCAAGTGAAATAGCAATTGAAATACAAGTAACTCAAAGGATGTTTGGAATAACCATCCTTTAAGGATCCGTTAAACTATCTACTATGTAGTAGTGTACGATAAGTAGATAATGTCTATCAGTAATATAAAGATATCAAAATAGCGTTAAGTCATGGCCCATTCCACCCTTAACACATTTTTATTCCCAACAGCATATACAAGACCGTAGTTTCCCCAAAACCGGAAGTCACCAGAGGGCAATCCATATACTAAAGGTACAAATCAAAATCGTAGTGGTCGCGAATAAATGGAATACAAGTATGACAAGGCACATGAGGCAATACCCAAGGTAGTGATACTACCGTTCGCCTGATCCGGACTGGTGAGAACGCAACGCCGCAGCGCCCGCAACACCGTGAAACAACACTCCCAAAATCAAGGGTGCACCAATCGACAACAAGTATAAGTAGTTTGAAGAAGTGTGTCCACTTGAGGTAGCTAATCCTCCATTGGCCCGGCACAGCTCCTGTTTTAGTCATTTCCAATTTGACACAAGTGTCAAGGCTATCCATCATCGTTCTCTTTCTTCAGTCAACACGTACATCATTCCAACCACTTCATTCTGGATCATCACTCCGCGTATAGTTATTAAAGTGGTTTCGGTTCAGATAGAGAGTATATCCATTACCGATCCCGGTCTCTTTAATAACTTTCGTAATTATTACACCGATTGGTCATTTAATATATTTCAAAACCAAATCAATTTCAATTCAATTAGAATTCGTAAATCAACATTTCATTTGTCTTTCGAAATCAATTTCCAAAAATTTACGTTTCAAAACTTCCAATTTACCATTTCAAAATCTTATAAATCAAATTTCAATCTTTATTTTAAACCATTCAAATATTGATTCAAGTTCATATATATGTTTCATTCATTTTAAACCATTCAAATATTGATTCAAGTTCATATATACGTTTCATTCCGAAATCATTTAAATAAATTTCATTTAACATTCAACTCAATTTAAACTCATTTATCAAATTCATTCAATATTCGTTAAGTTACCTTATCATTCAAACAATTCCTATTAAATTTCCAATTCATTAAATCAATTCTTAAGTTCAACTTCATTAAATCAAAACTTACAATTTTGAATTAAACTAAATTCGTCAAACCAAATTCTTTAAATTTCAAGTCTTATATTAATTTCAATAAATCACATTTTATTTCTTGTTAAAGAAATTCAATTTCACTTATTTACTTACTTAAATAATTTTCCAAAAACTTAAATAATAAAGAAAACTCAATTTCAATTATTTACGAAGTAAAATTCACTTATTCACAAATTCAATTTAATTTAATCATTAAATAATTCAATCTTATTTAATTATTAAATAATTCAAAACTTAATTATTAAATAATTTCAAAGTTTAATAATTTCAAACTTAATTATTAAATCATTTCAAACTTAATTCAATCATTTTTCAAATTAAACATCGTTCTTTCATCAATTACATTGTTAATATTCTGTTTTCAGATTTTTAAATATTAACACTTTCCTTTCAATAAAAATTTAAATTTTCGACTTCATTTCAAAACCATATTATTTATTCAAATAAAATCTTTGTTTTATTTTTAAAACAAATTATTGACCAATCGGGTTTTATTTAATTCTCTATCCTAGGTCAAAGTTCAATTTGGGTATTTATCATTTCAACCCAATTCCAATTCAATTCAAAATCAAAACATAACAAAGGGAACTTGCAGTGTGATAACTGGGATGGTGTCAAAGTAAATAAACAAGCAATAACAACAACCAATATCAATCCAATAATCAATTCAAATAATCCCGAAATAACCGTATTAATTCGCATTGTTATTTGTACGAATTAATATAATTATTTCTAGAATCTACACTATCATTTCATGTAGATTAAAGATTATTCCACAAATTATTTATACGGTTTTTCACTTGTCATTCAATCATCAATTTAACAACGTACGTTCAGTGGTTCAAAATGTAATTAAACAAATCCTACGTGTCAATAAATTCAACAGTAAAAAGGGGTCATATTATACAAATGTCAGTTAATCAAATTTAACATTTAATTATCCTATATCAAGTTAAATTTCATACTATTTATCATTTTAACATTAACAATTTAACGTCCAATATAAACATCAACAATCAATCAATTATCAGCCAAACTGTATTATCATCGCATAAATAATTAACAGATAATGGTGTCAGATGTCACAGGTGAACTGATACAGGCAATAGAATATATAACAGTGTAATTAACTAACAACAGTATATTTCAATTGTCGTTTCAATTGAAATCAAACTTAATAAATAAAAGAACGTTAATCGTGAGTGAGTGCTCACCTTCCGAGGCTAAAGAGTATAGTCAAAGAAATGAGCTACGAATTCCAAAGCAAGGCTGGATGTACACAATCCGATGAATGAACTGGCACGACGGACAAAGCTGATAGTTGGTATCGACAATACGAAATTAAATCAGATTGGATTGATGAAGTTCAATGGTAAAACGAACATATATATATATATATATATGACTATATACATACATAAAATCATGTCCTAATTAAATTAAGTATATATTAAATATATATGTTTGTACTTCTAAATCCATTGTTAAAAATTAAAACACGCATAAAATAAAACATATGTATTTGTTAAACAAAGTAAGAGTAAAAGAAGATATAGCTACTGTATATAGAACTGTAACTAGAACATATAAAATAGACTTATAAAAGATAAAGTAAAACCCATATATTCAAATATATATACACTTTTTTTTTGAGTACACACACTTAACACACATATGTAAGCAAATATATTTGGATTCATATTACTACACAACTTACGTATATCTCTAAACCTGGTGATATGCACTATATATATACACAATTTAAAAATCAATATTAAAATAAACAAGTATATTATATATTTTTAAAAATCTCGTATAATATATGCAGACAGTACACATATTCTAGACAAATATATGCGGCCTTGATGTGTAAATGGTGTACACAGGTATATGCGGGCATCAGGTAGTGCACACGCGGTAGGGACATGGCAAAAATCAAATGCAGAAAGGGGTTTGCAAATATGAACGGGAAATAAGATCTTATTCAAAACTTCTTAATTTATAAAAAAAAATACACTACTATCCATTTTATAACATAACTATCCACTTCATAATCCAGAGAACAAAGTACCATGGGCCAAAACAAAATATCATTACCTACTTACCGGCAAGCATACGTACATGTAGTATTGAAAATTAAAATTTAACAATATGATTTTACTTGTTATAACTCAATAAATGAACGTACATTTATACAAACTTACATACTTAGTCTGAATACATATTAAACCTCAATCATAAGTTAATATTATAAAGCCTGTACATGTATAGTTCAAAAACCAAGGACATCTATTAATAATTTTAAGTAGAACCTTAATTGTACAAAACTGACACAAAAATATATATACATAACTAAGCTTATATAACACAACAATACTACTGTAGCAATTTAAAACTAGTACCACCTTTATATTATAAAACTTTATAAACTTAAAAGTTGCGTATGTAGTACTTGCATATTATATACTACCGAAACCCATGGCCATAAGTCTACAACTAACATATTTTAAAAACAAACAAAATAGAAGGTTGCAAGGTTGAAGGTAAGGACCTGGAAGAACAAGGTGCGGCTTTAGGCAAAAGCAGGATCTGGCGCAGTGGAGGCAGAGGGAGGAAAGGTCAGGATGGAGCATGGGAGGGCGGAGTTTAGGCTGATGGTGATCGCTACCGATCTCGTGGAGGAAGGGGCTGGAATGGGTGGAAGGCCGCGTGGGTAGTGGGTTTGGAGTTCGAGCTGAGGTGTTCGGCCGGGCTTATGGCGGTGGAGGTGGAAAAACGGTGGAGGTTCTGGTTGTGGTAGAGAAGGCGGGGAGCATGAAGTGGGAAGAGGCCGAGTGCTGCTGGCAAATAAAAGGAGGAAGAGTAGAGGAAATGTTTTTATAATTTTTTTTTTCGAAATGAACGAACAGAATTTGAACAGGAAAAAGAAAAATAGCAGAGGAAAAGAAGAGAGTGGAAGAACCAGATAAACAAATGAACAGATAATGGAACGATTATTGGAGTCTAGGGAATAGGTAAAGTCTAACCGTTAAATTCAAAAAGAATATTAATGACAAAAGGCTGTTTGAATTCAAGAAGATATAAATGCTAGTGTCTATTGGATTACACACAGGATAACAAAAAGTCTCAGAGCAGATTGTAACCGGCTACCGATACGGTAGGCGTTACGCAAAGTGCAACGTACATCGGACTCCGAATTTGACAATCGAATATACCGTAGAGATCAGCACGACGAGACGATCAAAATGGTATAAAGATATCAGTGGTACGATTGAATTATAAAAATTCGAATTTTCCTACTGGCGGAAAATGCAAGAAAAACGCTGAAAAATAAGATCGACGGAGCCAAAGATGTCCGAATTTGGAAAAATGACAAACTGAGATCTTGCTCAGAAGATGGTTTAGAATTTTTCTATGTAAAAATATTTAGGTTCCGAAAATATTTTATTTTCATTGCTTTTTTACTGATTAAATTGAAGTAAATTTACGCGCGTAATAAACTTTCATATTTTTGGACGAAAATTTACCAGTTGCTATGTTTAATTAGACATATTCCAAATATTAAATTTTTATTTCAAAATTTTATCGTTTAAAATTTCACAAAATTTCAACTAATTACGTTATTAAAACAGTTGAAATTTACGGGTCATTACAATCTTGATCTTCGATTTGGATGAAAGGAAGCACTAGATTAGAGTGGAGAAAAGAAGTGAAGAAGTGTAGAAGTCGAGCTCTCAAAATGGCAGCACTTCGTCGCTTCAAAATCCGGATCCCAAAAAATGAAGAAATGGACGAGTATTTATAGGCTGATTTCTCCTTAACTCGGCCATCTCCATAAGTCGTCTCCGACTTAACTCTCCCTCCAACTTACGACCTAAGACCTAACACTCCACGACATAGCTACTACATGGCCTAACGACTCAACAGCAGCTCCGCCTAACACATGCGCATACGACCTACTGCTATGCCGACTTACGACTTAACAAGTGCTCGACTTAACCAGGGCTACGACTTACGACTTAGCGAACTCCTAAGTCGCTCACGACTTAACAACTTACTGGGATACGACTCAACAAACATACGACCTACTAACTTAGCCCAGCTTCGACTTATCTCCTTAGGTCGTCTACCGACCTAACTATGCCCTAGATCGCTAAACTGCCTATCTCCTAACTCCTTAAGTCATCTATGTCTTAAGTCGGTCAACTTGCTAAATCTCTTAAGTCGCTACCCTACCTAAGTCGTTAACTCTTAGGTCGGTCAATTCTATAAGTTGCTAACTCTAATAAGTCGGTAACTACTGGGTTGTTAACTCGCTAACTCGTCTAGCCGACCTACCCCTTAAGTCATCCACTACCTTAGGTCGCTCCAACACCCTACGACCTAAGCTACTACGACTTATCTCCTAACTCGCCGAATTCCTTAAGTCACTGCCGACCTACCCCTTAGGTCGCCAATCCTATAAGTCGGTCACGACTTAAGACTTAACCAAATTCTACCCAAAATCTGAAATGACTTAACAACGCTAAAATTTTTTCCAGATTTGAACGAACTTTTCGATCCGTAAAAATACGGGTCGTTACATTCTCTCCCCCTTAGGAATTTCGCCCCCGAAATTCCAAACAAACAAAGCAATCAAAAACTATTCTGCACGCCTACCATCCATAGCAATCAACAAACCATGCATTCAATTCTAGCTTAGCATGCAGAATTCTAAAACGAGAACAAGTTACAATATCGTGAGATGACACGACACCTTAGGGCCATACCTTGAAGAGTTCAGGATGAGCTGCCTTCATCCTCTCTTCCACCTCCCACATACAGTCGTTATCATCATCACTCCATTGTATCTTGAGCAACTTAACTATCTTCCTCCTAAGCTGTTTCGTGTCGGTTTCTACAACACGAAGCGGCTTACGAGGTCTTCTATCGACTGGATCAACTTCGAAATCTTCATAGCTATCAGCAGAAACCACCATATTCGAGTCGTGCACATACTTCCGTAGATATGATATATGAAAAACATTGTGCACACTCGACATCTTCTCAGGTAACTCCAATCTATAGGCGAGCTTTCCAATTCGCTCGATGATCGGGAATGGTCCAACAAATCTCGGAGTCAATTTTCCTTTCTTCCCGAATCGAATAACATTCTTCAGTGGAGAAATCTTCACGAAAACCATATCTCCTACGTCGAATTCCAAATCCTTTCGACGCTTATCAGCATAACTTTTCTGACGATCTTGGGCTGCCTTCATTCGTTGCCGAATGATCTCTATACAATCTGAAGTCTGTCGAATCATCTCTGGCCCAAATATCAGCTTTTCTCATGTCTCTAACCAACATGTCGGAGAGTTACACGGTCTTCCATACAATGCCTCATACGGTGCCATACCAATGCTTGACTGGTAACTGTTGTACGCAAACTCCACCAAATGAAGGTAATCTTCCCATGATCCTCCGAAATCCAAAACACGAGCTCTAAGAAGATCTTCCAAAACTCGGTTGACTCTCTCGGTCTGACCATCTGTTTGAGGGTGATAAGCTGTACTCAAACACAACTCGGTTCCCAAAACTTCCTGGAAGCTCTTCCAAAATCCACTAGTGAACAATGGGTCTCGATCGCTCACTATACTCTTCGGAATACCATGGAATCGAACTATCCACCTAACATACAACTCGGCCAACTTTGATGCAGTCCTAGTCGATCGAACAGGAATGAATCTTGCACTCTTAGTCAAACGATCTACAATGACCCAAATCCCTTCGTTTCCCGTTCTTGTTCTAGGTAATCCATCAATAAAATCCATCGATATCTGCTCCCACTTCCATGTAGGAACTTCTAATGGCTGAAGTAATCCACTTGGCTTCTTCTGTTCGGCTTTTACCAACTGGCAGTTCATACATTTGGAAATAAAATTTCCAACATCCTTCTTCATGCCTTCCCAGTAGTAGGTTCTCTTCATATCCCGATACATCTTATTTCCACCTGGATGAATTGTCAGCTTCGAGTGATGACCTTCCTTCAGAACTTCGCTCCTCAATTCATCTATATCGGGAACAACTAGTCGTCCTTGCTTTCGAAGCCAACCCTCTTTATCGACCTCGAATCCTTTATCCTTTTCTGGATCTAATCCAGATTCCAAATCACGGATAATCTTGACAAGCTTATCGTCTCGCTTTTGGCTCTCGCCAATCGTTTCCACAAGAGAAGGTCTTATCGATAAGTTTGCCAACATCTCAGGTTCTAATTCACATCTAGGCCTGAAGTCAAATCCAGCTAAATACTCGAGATTCTTCCATTCCGAAAACATGGCTCCCAGTCCTGCATGTCTTCGACTTAACGCATCTGCCACTGCGTTACCTTTTCCCGGAGTATATGCTATACCAAAATCATATGATGCCAAAAACTCTAGCCAACGTTGCTGCCGAAGATTCAAATCCTTTTGGGAGAAAAGATACTTCAACGACTTATGATCCGTAAACAACTCAAATCGAACTCCCAATAGATAATGTCTCCACATCTTCAGAGCAAAAACAATCGCCGCTAACTCCAAATCATGAGTCGGGTAATTCCTTTCATGCGGCTTCAGTTGTCGACTGGCATACGCAACAACTTTCTCCTTCCGCATCAGCACTGCTCCAAGTCCAGTACCACATGCGTCGGTGTAAACCACCATCTCATCATTCCCACTAGGAATAGTCAAAACAGGAGCACTCGTCAATCGCTCTTTCAGGATTCCGAAAGCTTGCTCACACTTAGCATCCCATCTGAACACTTGGTTCTTTTTCGTCAATCCTGTTAACGGTGCTGCTATCTTGGAGAAGTCTTTGATAAACCGTCGATAATATCCTGCTAATCCAAGAAAACTTCTCACATCAGATGCATTCTTAGGTCTAACCCAATCCTGGATTGCTGCCACCTTAGCGGGATCAACCGCTATCCTATTTCCAGAGATAACATGGCCTAAGAACCTCACTTCACTCTTCCAGAAGTGACACTTCGAAAACTTAGCCTTCAGCTGATGTTTCCGCAAGATTTCCAAAACAATATGCAAGTGCGTCTTGTGCTCTTCTTCAGTTCTGGAATAAATCAGAATATCATCCACGAACATAAGTACAAACTTGTTCAACTGATCTCTGAACACTCTATTCATAAGATCCACAAAATATGCTGGCGCGTTAGTCAATCCAAACGGCATTACCAGCCACTCAAAGAAACCGGATGGTGTTCGAAAAGCAGTCTTCGGCACACTATCCTTAGCTACTCTCAACTGGTGAAATCCCGTTGCCAAATCCATTTGAGAAAACACCTTAGCCTCGTGAAGCTGATCGAACAAGTCATCTATCCTCGGCAATGGATACTTGTTCTTCTTAGTCACCTTATTCAGCTCACGATAATCCACACACAATCTCAACGACCCATCTGCCTTGGTTGCAAACACAACTGGTGCACCCCACTCGGACACACTACGCCGAATGAATCCTTTATGTAAAAGATCATCAACTTGCACCCTCAACTCTTGCTGTTCCCTAGGCGCCATCCGCCTAAGAGGCATCACAACAGGTCTGGCTCCTTCAACTAGATCTATACGAAACTCGATCTCTCTATGCGGCGGCAACCCTTTGACTTCGTCAAAGACATCCTCAAATCCATTCGCGATTGGCACTAATGACAGTCCATCCCGTGGAACAACTAGCGAATACATGAAGCTCATGAAGATGCCTTCTTCATGCTTACATCGTATCACAATCTTCCAACCCTCCACATTCTCGACTGTCACTTCCAACCTTTCGCAATCAACCTTAGCCGCATACTTCCTAAGCCAGTCCATACCCAAAATAATTCCAAACCCCGCAAAGTTCAGAACAAAACAATCACAAATAAAAGAGCAACCATGACTCGACACAATCAGACCACGGCATAACATATACAAACAAGACGAACCCCCAACTGGATTAGTCACAACCAATGGCCTATCAACAATATCCGGTTCCAAACCCAACCGGCCTACAAGTTCACTACAAACAAACGAATGCGACGCCCCAGTATCAAACAGAACTCTAACTGGAACACCACATAGGAAAAGAGTACCTTGAACCACCACACTCTTTCCTTTCTCTTCAGCGGTAGGAGCTTTTGAAGACGACGGAACAACTCCCAAAGCATAAGCTTGCACAATCTGCTTGTCCCTCCTCGGTTCTGGACAATTCTTCCTGAAATGCCCCGGCTTGTCACAGTTGTGACACTTCATCGGCACCTTAGGATTCTTACAATCCTTCGAGAAATGGCCCTTCTGCTGAAAATTGTAGCAAGTCACTTCGCCTTTCGGCTTCTTCTTGTCATCCTTGCCCTTCTGTTGCTGCTGCTTCCTCTTCTTGTTTCCACCCTGCTGGGGTTTAGACTCTTCCCTGGTCACAGCAACAACAGATCCTTCCTTAGGAAACAGACTCTCATGCCTGAGAGCTTTCTCCACAAGCTTCTCAAATGAATCATCCAGATGATCCACCAACTGCCTCCCAAGATAACTGTCCAAGCCTGTCACAAACTTCTCATTCTTCTGATAAGCGGATTCAATATATGACCGGGCATACTTGGACAAAGCTTCAAACTCAGAAACATACTCAAGAACTGGTCTTCCACCTTGCTTGAGCTCCATGAACTTCTTGAACAGAACAGACTTCTGAGCTGTAGAAATAAACTTAGCTTCAAATCTGACTTGGAATTGCTCCCAAGTAATCTCTTCCTCCGGAGTATTGATGGTAATAGAGTTCCACCAATCAGAAGCTCTCCCTTGAAGCTGTCTCGATGCCAACTTCCTCTTAGTCGCATCCTCAATTCCCAAATCACCAAAGATCCTTCTACAAGCATCTATCCACCTTTGGACCTCAATAGTTGATTCTGTTCCCAAGAAAACCTTTCCTCCAAGAGCAGTATAATCTTTGCACAACTTAGCAAAATCCACTGGTTTTGGAGTTTGGACTTGAACTCCAACATTTACTGCTGCCCCTGGAACTGGTATCCTTCTCATGATCGAAGTCATCATAGCTTCGAACATAGCTGCATAATCAGCAGCCCCTTTAGTAGCACGGCCTTCCCTAGCAGCTGGTCTCCCTCTTCGACTCATTCTCAATATCTACAAAAAGGAATGATCAGAACATCTAGAGAAACAACTGCATAAAGGACTCAAACTCTACTAAGCTACTATATTATATATAGTAATCATCCATCAAAATACAATTACGTCTCTCATACGTAGTTACGTCGGCGAGCGTTGGGTAAAATCGATTAACCAAAGCTCTGATACCAAATGTGACGACCGCCCATGACCGCTGCACTGAACCTATAGAAAGTGCGCTGTAAAGTGTGCCAGGCAACCATGGACGATTGTCGGGGTAAATTAAAACAACAGAATCTATCGTATTACTCACAGCGCATGGACAAAATACAATAGAACATATATATAGTGAAGCTTCACAGAATAGAATCTCATTAATAAAACTTCATAATAGTTGAATACAAACATCTGAATAGTCAATACATCAAGCCTCACTACATAACACTCAGAGAATACAAAGCAGCGGAACATCCAGTACATATAATAAGAAGATAACAATATGCAATACTCCTGCTCGTCTTCGATATCAGCACCGTGGAGAGCTAGAACAACACCTGTCACCTGCTACCTAGTCTGCCCGTCCCAAAATGGACGAACAGCCCAAGGCAATAAGAGTTAAAAACATAAAGCCTTGAGTCAGACAACAGTCTTAGTGAGCAGTAAATTAACTAACAACATACCAAAAGAGCATAAAGGAAAAGAAATAGGAATACAACCCTCCCACTCCAACCTCTTTCTACAGTGATAGCCCCCAGACACACACTAAGCAGAAGCAAACATAGCAGAACATACAATGTAAAGTAAAGAAATTACCACTCGAGTCAAGGGCGATGTTTTCCAAGCACAAACCCCCAAGGCCTAAACCAAGATCAGATAAGCACCCAGAAAACACTGCTTTTGAGACCGAATGACGATACAACCAAACATCCATGACTCTGGCTATCACTGTTATCATTGCTTCGATATCACCGTTAATTGAATGACCGGCACATTCTTTCAGCCGTCCGTCAAGAGCTAATGGAAACCCCGGTTCTAGACATAACTCCTGCACGTCATCGTGACCCGTGCCTAGGACTATCGAATCTGCCCAGAGTACTTGACTACCCAATCAGTAGCCTTCAGGGACTATCGAATCTGCCCAACGTACTCTTGCTTTGAGCATGCTAGAACCTTCAACAACGATGAGATCTCGGCCTTCTAGTCATCCTCCTCGACGACTATTTCCATACTAGCTCAAGCGCCTCTCGAGCATTCATTATCCTCAACTCGAACCATATCACCGAGTTATCAACCTGCTTGGAATGATCTCGTTTGGATTAGACCAAGACTATCTCATATCATACTTCGCTTCATCACATCCTCGCAAAGTCTCAACTCAACATCATCATCAAATCTATGCATAAGAGCTTCATCATCCGCTACAAATGCCACAAGCAGCTTTTCCCATTCAAGAGCCTTTCCCTTAGCTTTTGAATCATCCTCGATCTAAATCAAATCATCAATCATCTAATTCATAGCAATCAACCAAATAAAACATTAATCCAAGCAATCAAGCCTTCAGATATGATCTAAGTAGACAATTATAACTATAATGGCAATTTCGTAATTGTTTGCACCAAAAATGGTCACAAATCCCAAGTGTAGCGAAAGCACCAGCGTATGAATACAGATCAACAATATTCACACACAAATCACATATCTAAGCAAGTAACAAGCAGCAATCAAGAAATAATGAACAGTGACACACAATTTATAGTGGTTCGGCTATCTCCGGCCTACGTCCACTTCAAGGTTTTTATGATTTTATTGCTCGATGCTTGAAGATTACAATTTCGTATGTTGTATTACAACTGATTTGCTGAACTAAGTCTGAATCTAAGGCAGCAATGGTGATCTGGAGTAAATCTGGCAGAATCTTGACGCTCTTTAGCTCTAGGAATTGTCCCACCTCTTTTCTGAATGACCAGTGGCTCTATTTATAGGTGTAGGAGGCTGATATTTCGCCTAAAATGAAGGGAGACCAGTTCTGGCATGTGAGGGAGCCCACATGACCGAAATCTGGAGATCCGGGCCCACTTTGGGATCGATTCGACCCTTGGTTCGAATCGATCAAGAAATTGTCCAATCAAGCTGAAATTTGGTGTGGACATTCTTCAACATGTGCTCAAGCTTCTGTGAAAATTTCATAGCATTTGGATGTGTAGATCTCAAGTTATGATCGATTCAAGGTTGCATTTCTGGTTGACTAGTTTTGTTCGAATCGATCTAGGTCGAATCGATTCGTTCGAATCGATCCAGCGCGCGCTTCTGTGATGACGTGGAGCGCCTTCTTCGTGTCGATCCATCTTATGCTCCGAGTTGCCTGGGTCGACTCCACATTTCTAGCTGCCATTTTGACTAGGGATTCGTGGTAGTGGATTCGAAGTACATGGATTCGAAGGTATGACTTTATCGATTCGATCGGATGAACGCTCTCTTCGAATCGACCAAGGTAGGTTTCAGTTAATCGATACGAAGGCTTCTTGGTTGAATGGATTCGAAGATACTCGCAGGATGGAGTCGAAGCTCTTTAACTACATGAACTCGAAGACTTTCCCTTTGATCGATTCGAAGAAGGGGAATGGTTCATTGGGTTCGAACCGTGACTCGCTTAATGGATTTGAAGCGGGGCTAGGCATCGTGGATTCGAAGTACTTTCTCTCCATGGATTCGAAGCAGAGGGAGTATGATAGAGTCGAACGAAGATCGTCCCGTGGATATGAAGCCTGGCCACCTGATGGATTCGAACATAGGCTCCACCTATGGATTCGAACTTAGGACTGTCTACTCCATCTTTCGCTGGCGATATCTCGAGCATACGAACTCGGATTGACTCGAAACTTGGAACGCTGTTTCATCTGGCCTTGCTTGACATGTCTTATCAATTGCACCCCGATCCGGATTCGGACAAAATTCATCGATATCCATGGTGAACCTGCGATGCACAATCGATGTTCATGACTAATAATCATTGATTTCCAGTTAATCTTTGGGTATCTCGACTTTGCCAAAAGTTGGGATAACATTTTGCCCGCCAAAACATGCCTTTTTGGTAAAAGGCGTGTTTTGATCAGTCTTAAGTTGGATGCAGTGAGTTCATGTTTTACTCATAGCTTATAGCATTTTCAATCAAGTCCATGGCTATTCGAAGCCGAATTGTTATCAATTTTTTCCAGTGGAAGTTAAGAATGAAATTCTACGGTCTCTCCGTACGATTGATGGTCACTCCGGACCCTTGTCAAACCCATTCTAGATTTAGCGATTGAATAGAAAGATCCTATTGCACTCCGGCGTTGCTTTCTATCCCTTGCACTCTGGCCCCAGCTAGGGCGTAAAAGCGATGTCTTGGTCGTTCTCGACCGATCATAGCCTCTCCGGGCTCATGTTGGATCCCATCCTGTCACTTTCCGGTGAAGGGGAAACAACGTTAAATGAGTCAATCCTGTCGCTCTCCGGCGAAGCGACTCACCTCCTGCACTCCGGTTCAGTGAATCTGAACATTAAGCGATGTCATGGCCTAAATCGTGGGCCGATCATAGCCTCTCCGGGCTCATGCTGGATCCCATCCTGTCACTCTCCGGTGAAGGGGAAACAACGTTTAAGTGAGTCGATCCTGTCGCTCTCCGGCGAAGCAACTCACTTCTTGCACTCCGGACCCCGCCTCTCCGGGTAAGGTCATATAGCGATCATGTTTATATTGATATTTAATGTTCATCCTTTAACTCTCCGGTCAAAGGCTTATTTTAATAAGTGTTTCTTTATTAAATTCAAATCCTAGATGTTCAATCTCAAACACCAGGAAAAACAAGACAATGCCTCTCCGGGCGGAGCGGTCTATTTCCATCTCAGAGCATGCCTAGGGATCTCTCCGGTTCCCATACATGAGTAAGTGGGATAGACGTTTTATTTTGGAAATCAAATCTAAGAAAACTAGTCGACCAGAGTCCAAATCTTGAACTTGGCCCTTGCCATCACAATCAGTTGATGACGAGTCGTGATCCCGATCCAGGATCATTCCTGTTTGGTTGAGGCGGTAGTTGTTCAGGTCTAACCGCCGTCGTACGTTCTCTGACATACTGCAGCAATCTACCACTCCTGGCATGTTCTTCCACCTCATCCTTCAGGTGGCGGCATTCATCTGTAGTGTGCCCATCCATCTCATGGAATAGGCAGTACTTTCCAGTCCTACGTTCCCGCTCCGTGGGATCTCTCCTGGGTGGTTTTCGATAGGGGAGTTGCCCCCGAGTTTCGGTGTAAATTCGTTCCAGTCCCGCCACCAAGTCTGTGTATTGCCTGAATCTGGGCTCTCGGAATTTCTTTCGTTTATCAGGACCATCCTGTGCGTCATCCTGCTTTCTCTTTCCTTTGTCTGCCCTGGACTGTTCCCTAGCGGTTCCTTCGCCTTGTGCAACATTTATTTCCTGCCTCTCGGCTCGTGATTCCTCTAATCGAATGAATTTTTCAGCTTCATGGAAAAACTCTCCAAGATCTTGCGGTGGATCTTTAGTCAAAGAGTCTTTGAATTCGGTGCCTTCTCCAACTCCTGCCACTGCCGCCATCAAAATCATTGATGGGTCCGGGCGATCTACAGAAGTCACCGTCGCATTAAATCGTAACAAAAAATCTTTTATGGACTCTCCGGTCCTTTGTTTTATTGATGCCAAAGTCATCACGCTCTTAGGTCGCGTCACGTGAACCCTAAACTGCTTCATGAAGCAATCCACAAGCTCGCCCCATGTCCTGATTGATCCGGTTTCTAGCTGCCTGAACCAAAACGCAGCCAAATCTGATAAGAATAAGGGGAAACATCGGGCCATCACTTCTTCGGATGCTCCCAGCACTTCCATGTGTCTGAAATATCTGGTGATATGCATGGTCGGGTCTGACTTTCCGTCATAAGGATTCAACGTTGGTAGTTTGAACTTCGGAGGGTTCCTTGCATTCCTGATATTCGGAGCGAACGGACTCCGACTAACTTCTTCCAATCCTCCTCCTGACAACCCTCCTCTCATGAGTCGTCTCACTAGGCCAATCATTCTTTCATCTCCATCTAGGGGTTGCCCCCTTGTCATGTCTCTGTCTTGCCCTCCGAGTCTTGTAGGGAATTCTGGTACGTACTCTTCGGGTGGCTCGTTAGCATTTGTGTTGGCCCTAGCCGGTTGAACTCCTTCCAAAGGTACTTCTGCATTGGATCCTGCGGGCCTGCCCCCAAGCCCTTGTTGATTGCCTTCTGGTTCTGTATTCTGTCCTCCGTTGGGTTCCATAGCCCTAGCTCCGTGTTCCACATTCGCAGCCGCTGTAGCTGGTCCAAGGTTCTATGTTCCCGCAGCTCTCATCTGTTCAAAGAAATTCTGCAGCATCTCTTGTTGGCTTTTCATCATTCTTTCCTGCCTTAGGTTATTCATAGCCTCCATCTCATCTCTAGTAATGTAGATCGAAGCTTGTCCTTCTCCAGCGCCAGAGGATGCCTCTTGACTTCCTGCCTGTTGGCTTCTCTCAGTTCTTTGTCTAGTTTGTCGAGTCATTGTAGAGTCAAATCTAAATCCTTAAAATCTTAAATCTAAACTTTGAATCTGATGTAGCGGGTGCTAGTTCTTCTCAGTGAAAGCACCAAAGTGTTTGCACCAAAAATGGTCACAAACCCCAAGTGTAGCGAAAGCACCAGCGTATGAATACAGATCAACAATATTCACACACAAATCACAGATCTAAGCAAGTAACAAGCAGCAATCAAGAAATAATGAACAGTGACACACAATTTATAGTGGTTCGGCTATCTCCGGCCTACGTCCACTTCAAGGGTTTTTTGATTTTATTGCTCGATGCTTGAAGATTACAATTTCGTATGTTGTATTACAACTGATTTGCTGAACTAAGTCTGAATCTAAGGCAGCAATGGTGATCTGGAGTAAATCTGGCAGAATCTGGACGCTCTTTAGCTCTAGGAATTGTCCCACCTCTTTTCTGAATGACTAGGGGCTCTATTTATAGGTGTAGGAGGCTGATATTTCGCCTAAAATGAAGGGAGACCAGTTCTGGCACGTGAGGGGGCCCACATGGCCGAAATCTGGAGATCCGGGCCCACTTTGGGATCGATTCGACCCTTGGTTCGAATCGATCAAGAAATTGTCCAATCAAGCTGAAATTTGGTGTGGACATTCTTCAACATGTGCTCAAGCTTCTGTGAAAATTTCATAGCATTTGGATGTGTAGATCTCAAGTTATGATCGATTCAAGGTTGCATTTCTGGTTGACTAGTTTTGTTCGAATCGATCTAGGTCGAATCGATTCGTTCGAATCGATCCAGCGCGCGCTTCTGTGATGACGTGGAGCGCCTTCTTCGTGTCGATCCGTCTTATGCTCCGAGTTGCCTGGGTCGACTCCACGTTTCTAGCTGCCATTTTGACTAGGGATTCGTGGTAGTGGATTCGAAGTACATGGATTCGAAGGTATGACTTTATCGATTCGATCGGATGAACGCTCTCTTCGAATCGACCAAGGTAGGTTTCAGTTAATCGATACGAAGGCTTCTTGGTTGAATGGATTCGAAGATACTCGCAGGATGGAGTCGAAGCTCTTTAACTACATGAACTCGAAGACTTTCCCTTTGATCGATTCGAAGAAGGGGAATGGTTCATTGGGTTCGAACCGTGACTCGCTTAATGGATTTGAAGCGGGGCTAGGCATCGTGGATTCGAAGTACTTTCTCTCCATGGATTCGAAGCAGAGGGAGTATGATAGAGTCGAACGAAGATCGTCCCGTGGATATGAAGCCTGGCCACCTGATGGATTCGAACATAGGCTCCACCTATGGATTCGAACTTAGGACTGTCTACTCCATCTTTCGCTGGCGATATCTCGAGCATACGAACTCGGATTGACTCGAAACTTGGAACGCTGTTTCATCTGGCCTTGCTTGACATGTCTTATCAATTGCACCCCGATCCGAACTCGGACAAAATTCATCGATATCCATGGTGAACCTGCGATGCACAATCGATGTTCATGACTAATAATCATTGATTTCCAGTTAATCTTTGGGTATCTCGACTTTGCCAAAAGTTGGGATAACAGTAATTAAAGAGTCGAAAGTCAAATAAGCATGAAAACATGAACAATGTCTCTATAATCTTGATGAATGAACTTTCATAGATTAACATGTAGTAAAATGGATGTAACATCATCATGAACAATGGATCTATATGGATCTACACTTAGGATGAAGAAAATGTATGGAAATCACTATTTTAACACCAAATCGAGCCAACAATCTGATATACTCCTTTGGATCCGTGTGAGAGATAATCACCACTCACCAAATCACCAAAACAACCTCAAATCAACACGCTTCAGATCTGGACAGTGAAGGATCAATCTTGATCTATCACGAATCCGCTTCAAATGAAGAAATCTCACTTCAATGGATGAAGATCTTCAACTTTAGCTCTTGGATCTTCGATCTTGATCTTCGATTTGGATGAAAGGAAGCACTAGATTAGAGTGGAGAAAAGAAGTGAAGAAGTGTAGAAGTCGAGCTCTCAAAATGGCAGCACTTCGTCGCTTCAAAATCCGGATCCCAAAAAATGAAGAAATGGACGAGTATTTATAGGCTGATTTCTCCTTAACTCGGCCATCTCCATAAGTCGTCTCCGACTTAACTCTCCCTCCGACTTACGACCTAAGACCTAACACTCCGCGACATAGCTACTACATGGCCTAACGACTCAACAGCAGCTCCGCCTAACACATGCGCATACGACCTACTGCTATGCCGACTTACGAATTAACAAGTGCTCGACTTAACCAGGGCTACGACTTACGACTTAGCGAACTCCTAAGTCGCTCACGACTTAACAACTTACTGGGATACGACTCAACAAACATACGACCTACTAACTTAGCCCAGCTTCGACTTATCTCCTTAGGTCGTCTACCGACCTAACTATGCACTAGATCGCTAAACTGCCTATCTCCTAACTCCTTAAGTCGTCTATGTCTTAAGTTGGTCAACTTGCTAAATCTCTTAAGTCGCTACCCTACCTAAGTCGTTAACTCTTAGGTCGGTCAATTCTATAAGTCGCTAACTCTAATAAGTCGGTAACTACTGGGTTGTTAACTCGCTAACTCGTCTAGCCGACCTACCCCTTAAGTCATCCACTACCTTAGGTCGCTCCAACACCCTACGACCTAAGCTACTACGACTTATCTCCTAACTTGCCGAATTCCTTAAGTCACTGCCGACCTACCCCTTAGGTCGCCAATCCTATAAGTCGGTCACGACTTAAGACTTAACCAAATTCTACCCAAAATCTGAAATGACTTAACAACGCTAAAAAAAATTCCAGATTTGAACGAACTTTTCGATCCGTAAAAATACGGGTCGTTACAGAGAGCTAGTCGTTATAACCCTCCATGAAAGTTATAGCTCGGGATCATTAAGGAAGAATGTCCATCTCTGTAGAGAGGCTACTAGAGTTTACGACGACTCTAGCCTAGGTATTGATCTTCTGTTAGGTATCAATTATAATCTCTATGCTTTGAGTAGCCTATCTACTAATGATATGCATTGTCAAGCTAGGAGTTCTAGTTTTATTTTGATGTATTTCGGTTAGATGCCAAGTACATTAGGAGTAGAGAGTTAGAGCGGGTTAGATCACTTGAATCATGATATATATCAGTTGACACTTTAGGGGTTTACATGACTTAGGAAAATGTAGTAAAAGTAGGTCATTTCTAGAAAACAACATTGATATTGCTCTATTACAAGAAACCAAAATTGAACTTCCTGGTTATAGATTTTATGAGAGTCTAAGGGTTTATAATTTAGTAAAATAGGGTCCTAGGTAAGGGTAGCTCAAGGGGACTAATGGAAAGTTGGAAAGAAAATTATGTTAAACTTTTACAATCTATTGTTATAACTCACTCGACGCACCTAATTTTCACTGATCTTAGCGATGGCTCATTTCTAAATGTTACTAATGTTTAGAACCAAATTCCAAGATAAATTGAAGGCTTATTTGGAGTGAGTGTCTTGAGTTTAGATCACTCATTCCAGGTCCTTGGGTGATGGGTGGGTATTTTAATGTCACTAGATTTCTAGGGAACTATCTCCTAGAGAAGGCGATTTTTCCTCTATGGAGGAGTTTAATCAGTTTATTTTGGATAGTAACTTAGTTGAGTTACAGTTACGTAATATACGATTCACCTGGTTAAATGGTAGGGAAGACCCATCCATGACACTTTTAGACAAATATTTTTATTAGTGATGAAGTAGAAAATAAATTCCCCATTTGCGAGGTTGTTAGGCTTTCCAATATTTACTCAGATCATTATCCAATTATTTTATCTTGCATTAATCAAAGTATTGGGAAGAAAAAATTTAGATTTGAAAAGATGTGGTTGTTAGAAAACTATTTTACAGATTTAATTGTAAATAAATGGCTATCTGTAAATAATATATTAAGATTTTCAGGAAGCATAACTAAAATATTTGTAAGTAAACTTAGAGATTTAAGAAGTTTTCTTAAGAAAGGAAGATGTTTTTGGCAACATTATAATTAAAAACGATAAATTAATAATTGAGATTTTAAAGTTGAATAAAGTTGAAGAATCTAGAAATTTAAATATTTCAGAAAAAACGTGCTTTCATATTAAAAATAAGAATTAAATAAAATTCTAACATAAGAAGAATTAATGGGGAAACAAAGACCTAGAGTCCAAAAAATGGATGAGGGGGGTAAGAATCAAATTTTTCCCTAAAGTACAAATGGTAGAAAACGTAATAACAACATTTAGTCTACTTTAATTAATAATGTCAAGATTTTTTATCAAAAGGAATTAAACAATGCATTTACTAATTATTATAACAGAAAATTAGAGCCAAAAAATTGGCATAAGATTAGAGCTAAATAGATAATTTATATCATGATGATACTAGGATTGATTTAGACGGACTGGATAATCCATTTACGGAAGTGGAGATTTTGAGGGCTATAAAGGATATACCCAGTCATAAATCCCCTAGTCTTGATGGATTTTCTATTTTATTATATGAATTTTTTTGGAATGTTTTAAAATACGATATAATTAAAATGTTTAATGAATTTTATGATGGTTCATTACAAGTGAGCGGGTTTAATTTCACCAATGTAATCTTATTACATAAGAAAATATGAGCGAATGAGTTAAAAGATTTCAAACCTATTTTCTTTTAAAATCATTTTTAAGGTTTTACCTAATAGGTTAAATGCTAAAATGAATGAATTAACTGATAGTACTCAAAATGCTTTTATCGAAGGTAGATATATTACAGATGAATTAATGATAGTTTAAGGATTTTTTAATTATTGTTGTAAAAATATATCACTGGTGTGCTTTTAAAACTTGAGTTTGCCAAAGCTTTTGATATAATTGAATGGGATTTTCTAAAGGATTTATTATTGGCTAGGGATTTCATTGTTGGATGGGTGGGTTGGATTATGTCTTTACTTAAAACCAGAAATTCCATAGTTAATGTCATATTAGGAAATAAAATCCAATCGAAACAAGGACTTAAGTAAGGCGATCCTTCGTCGCCTCTTTGTTTAATTTAGCTATATACGTCTTTGCTAAGATTGTAAAGCTAGCCGCTAATAATGGGATTTTGGATATTGTAGGAAATGAGATAACAAGTTATGGCCTCTTCGTTCCCCAGTTTGCGGATGAAATCATGCTCTTTACATTTAATTTGTCTAGGCACATTATAGTGCTTATACTTATTTTATATAGTTTTGGATTACTCTCTAAACTAAAGATTAATTTTGATAAAAGTTCTGTGCTAGTATTGAACGATATATAGATAAGATAGAGAGTCAAGTCGATTGTATGTTGAATTGTCAAATTATGAAATCTCTCATAGAATACTTTGGATTTTGATAAGACTAGCTAAACTCAAACATGATGATAGGTTAATAATAATTGAAAAAATAATAATAAAAGATTCTCTAGATGGAATGATAAATTTAATATATAGTGGGTATGATAGTTCTTATTAATTTTGTTTTATGAGCACTACCCTCATACTCGATGTTAATTTATCACTTTTCAAAATGGGTAATTGCTAAAATAGATAAAATTAGTAGAGATTATTTATAGGGTATGGATAATCCTCATAGTAGTTCAAAGTGTCAGATTAAATAGGAAATTGTATGTAAATCTAAAGAGGAGGGACGGATATAAGTTATAAACTTACATAATTTAAATACGTCGTTGTTAGAAAAATGGTTATGGAAATATAGTGATAAATGAAAAGTTAATTTGGAAAGAAATAATATCGAATCAATGGTATGATGGAACATGTAATTTACACCATATATATACTAGAAACACAAATAATATTTCTCTTTTTGGGAAATCGATAATAAAAGGTTTTGATATTTATAAATTAGGAATTAATAGTGTAGTACATTCAAGGAATAATACTTTATTCTGGCATGATTGCTGGATATCAATTTTTCCCCATAAAGTGTAATTTAAAGAACTTTATGAAATTTGTAATTTTAAAAATATGTTAATTTCAGAAACATATAGACCAAATTTAAATTTTTCATGGGAATTTAGTTTTAATCGTACATTACCTAGAAATACTTTATCTTAGTTTGCTTTGCTTTGTGCTAAACTAGAATTGTACAACATTGATACTGAAATGACATTAAAATATGGTGTTAGGATAACAGTAAAAACTATACATCCTATTCTTTTTATAAATTTCCAAATTTTTCGAAAACAAAGACGAACATATTTAAATATATTAGGAACAGTAATGCTCTGCCCAAAGCAAAAGTACGTATGTGGCTAGGAAATTAAACACTATAGAACTTTTAATAAATATATATATATATATATTGATAATAAATGTTTTTTGTAATATGGGATTGGAAAATATTTCGTAATTTTGAGTGTCATATGACTAGTTTTATTCTTATAAATTGTCTTAGTATTTTTTATTTTAATATAGAAAATAGTGATATTAATTGTGATTTATACTAGCATAGCCTTAGATTTTATTATATTGGATTTCATAGAGTAGTATTCGATACTATTTTTACTAAATTATGTTGGTATAAATGGTATAAAAGAAATCTAAAGGATTTTGATAATATAAATACTCCTATGGAAAATTTTAATTATACAATTGCCTTGTTTTGTTTTAATTAGATGTCAAATCCTAGTTATAAAGTATTTAACGATATTAGTTTCAAAGAATGTCTTAAAAAGGTAGAATCTTGTATTTATTTAGTTGAGAAAAATTTAGTCTCTAAAAATAGTAATAGTAATAACACTCTAAACACCTTTTAAGATAGATGTGCTAAATAATTTTTTGATGCAATATTTTTAATAGGAAACTAGTTAGACTGTTCACCGTTGGTTGTTATTTATCTTTCATTACATATCGATACAAGTCCATTCTACACTATTAATCATTGTTTTTTATTCGCTCTTTTATATCTTACGTAGTTCTTATTTACTAAGATTATCTTATCTTACCCTGGCATATATATGTATATAATACATATTTATATACATATATATGTGTGTCAATCTAATCATTTGGTTGAGGTTTTTTTGATTTAGATGTATTGATGCTTGGATGAATTTAGCAATTCTTACTACCATGTTTAATTGCTGACATTGGAATATATTTATGGTTTAGCTTTGTTGTTTTGTTTTATTCTATTTTATTGTCATTTTATTTACATTATTGACTTTAGTCGTTATAATTAGGGGAGTTTTGTTTTATTATATGTAGGGATATTGCCACATATCAGGCTTGTTGGTAGCATAATTTTCAGTGTAAAATAAAATACATGAGTGCTCTCTTCCTCGAATAGAGGATCACTCATTTTTCTCAAAAAATTAAAAATAATTCTGAAAATTATTTTATAACATTTATAAAGTTTTATTTTATATTTTAATCTTAACTTTTAAATTAAAAATTACTATAAAATTTTAAACAGGATTTTTAAAATTAGCCCACGACCCAAATCAATTTGGGACTTTACAGTTAGGACAAATTTTTGGACATATTGCACCCAGTCGGGCCAAGGCAGTAGTCAGGGAGGGGAGAATACTTGATTATTCAACCCCAGACCTAGACACTTGTAACAACCCGAATTCCAGTGGATCCGGATTTTTCGCAAAAATGCTAAAATCCAAGCCCACTGAAGCCCGAGTTGGGTATCTAGTATCCTGCAAATAGGCAAAGATAAATATATCAGAGCTCAAATAAATATTTCACAGCGGAACTGACTATAATATAATAGTAAGTAAATACTCACCAAGGTAATAACACTTTCTAAACAAGTGTCTCAAAGCTGGAAAATCTCTACCATCTATCTAACCTGTGGGATGATATGAGGAGGGGGTCAGAAATAAAGTTTTGGTGAATGGACAAATTATACACTTCTAAGCATAATTCTACATATACCGTTCTACTTCCATTTTCTGTTATATTAGGTTTATTGGGTTTATAATACTCTCGCCTCTGTGCGTGAATCGTACCCATTTACTCCCAAGTAGATTAAGACCTAATAACCAATATATATAGCTACATGCCCAAAGACCGCATCGGTCCTATGTACCACCCATAGTACCTTCCGTATCCTCCTCGAAAATGACTCTATCGTCTCGCTACTAGAGCATACTATAACTACATCTATAAAGGACAGCTTCGTGAGGCTTACAATATAGATGTTCCGTCATCTACTATGAAAATGTGAAACTGCATCCGCACTAACTTATACTAGTGCTCGAACATCCAAAATGTACCACCCAGTGCGTACCTTGAGGACTACATGTAATCGTTCTGTCTACTCCTTGAATTCCGCCAACAAGGTCTACCTTGTACGGAACTTAGTTGGGGATTTTCTATATCCGTAAAGGTCCGCTTCTTAGGCCTACAATACAGATATTCTACATGGTCTGTCTCTTTTTTCATCGTGGCTATGGCCCCACGCAGCCCCCCTCAACTAATCGAAAGACCTTTTAAGAGCTAAGTGGTTGTGCCCTACTGCAAACAATCTAAACATCCAATTGGTTGTGCCCCTCATCTAATGTATCGATAGTGAAAGAATCATTGGCCTGTTGGTTTAACTCTAGTCTTTCCCGAACTCGCTCTGACTGATGATGGCTTGATCTCCGCATGCGACTATCCTTTTGGGTCCTGCCCACTATAAACTACTTGCAAACTAGAGTACGATGTCATACGAATATCCTACTCCATCACCAACCTTTTGACTGCCTACAAAGGTCCGCTTCGTTAGGCCTGCAATGCAGAAGGCAGTCAAGGCATACTCTCTTGATGGAACACCTACAGACCTGCCTCCAGGGGTGCAGCTTCATTAGGCCTACCCCAGAGGGCCATCCTAGAGTATCCTCACGTCCCGTTGAAGTCTCGTACTTCCTTCTACCCCGAACTAAGTAAGTTGGACGTGCTCTTTCTGTACTAAAATCTGTTATGAACTACTTCGTTAGGCTCTTTATCCAGATTCTCTTTCGGGTTGTTCCAAACGCACCTTACCATTTTATTAAACCCTATGTTTAATCTTTTACTATGCGTTTAGTTTACTTTTATTATTATGTTGGTTACTTATTTACCCTAATCAACAAGCCCAGCCCCACCTATGTGTGAGACCAACAGTCCTAGACCTGAAATGGAATGCTACCGGTATGAGCTACTTCTATTAGTTTTGCTTATTAACTTAATCCAAGATCTAAGTTTGATAAAATAAGCCTCTTCTATTTCTTTCTTTTTAATTATTACCTACTTGTTACTGTTATACTTGCAATTGTCGCTTTTATCTTCCTTTCTTTCTTTTATGACCTACATGTTATAAATGTAATTTGCAAGTGTCTCTTTTCTATTCTAGCCCGTCTTCTTTTATTATGATACAAAATTTTCTTTAGTTCTCTTATATTATATGACAGTCTTAGCTTGGCACTACGTCCCACTGTCACAAATTACTTATCATAAAAACTGCTTTACTTTTTACTCTACTATCCACGCAATAAATGTAGATCTAGTTACATTTTCTACTTATTGTTTCTAGTCTTGTCAAATAATTAACTTGATTATTTCTTCTTTAATTTCTTTAACGCTTCATGTTATTCTCTTTTATTCTAGGAAGTAGTTCTATTCTATTTGGTAGTTACAAAAACTATGCTAAAAATCCATTTCCATATTTTACTACTAAATAATGCTATAAACAATAACTCGTAACTGCAAGAAATTTCTTTTATTGTTTCTTTAATTATTGGGTAATGCAAAATACAATAATGTCTCTATTTTGCACTAATTTCATTTTTCTTGCTTTTATTCTTGCAATTACGTCTATCGTTATTCTTACTATATTAAACTATGGAAATGTATTCCCTTTTCTAAACCAACCAACTAATCTATCACTAACTTCCATATCAAGTTATTAGATTTTTCCCTTTTTAATTCATTTCTCTCGTTTTAACATAATTTACTATAAATTTCTCACTTTTAGGCTTATTCCTTTCTCTACAACTTTTAAGCCTAATATTACTTATATTTAATTGGATTCCTTTCTTTTTCCATATAAATAACATTTAAATATAAGTACAATTCTCTTATAAAATTTACAGTTTCAACATAACTAATTAGTAAAATTAATTACTGAAATAAATGCTGAATTAAATATTTAACAGGAATCTAACAATATTATATATCATAAACATAAAAGAGATATAATTTAAATCCACTCACCTGTCATCCTTAGCTTTACTCCATGGCCTACCTGGATCCCCTTCTAAGGCATCTAATATTTTTATTAAAAAGATATTCTCCTTAGAAATATTTTCTATTTAGGGTTGAGCCTCAGGCAATGAACCCAATTGGTAGAAAATCTGATTGTAAGAAAATAGCTAGGCCTAGGGTCCAATTTATAGTGGTGTTTGGGGATCTCAGACCGTCGAATTTTTGGATTGAATCTGGTGCAACCACGTCACAGGCTCCTGTGAACCATTGGATCCAGAAAACAACGCTTCAGATTGCACAAAAATAAAAATTTTATAACTTCGGCACGTCCGTGGACGATTTCTCATCCACGCCAAAACACAGGTCGACCTGTGTGTTTTGCGAGTCGACCTATGGGTCGACCCCTGTGCTTTGCGGGTCGACCTATGGGTCGACTTGTAGGGTCTTACTTTTTTTCCGTTTAATTCTAATTTCTTGTTTCTCTCATAACTTCTTCATATTAACACGGATTTCGACAAGTTATATATGAAAATTGACCAGAAAATCACCACGAACGCAGTGGTATAAGTTTCGAGGCCATATTCCGACAATTCCAAAAATACTTATTTTCACTGTTCATTGTTATTCGATTATTTAATTATCTAAAAATGCGGGGTGTTACAACACTAGTTTTCTAGACACCCATTAGATAGTTAAGCTTTAGTTAGTTAGCCCTAAAGCTAAGTTGGACCGCATAGACCATTTGGGCTCTGATACCATTAATGGAACCGAGCCAGTCTACACCGGGTGAAATGGGTAGATTTCAATTTTCCCTCTATTTGGATCATAGTGGGCCTATAAAGTCTAATGGGTTATACTAGTTCCAATCTAGACTACTTAAGTAATGAATTCAATTAATTGATGAGTATATCATAATATACTCATGTGTGTATGTCGCGCACGTGCAACATATATCAAAGTGTACATAGTTAATGTCGATGTATATAGACGTTGGGATTTTTATCTACAACGTATACTTATGCCATTTCCGTATGCATTGACTGTCTCCAAACATTTTTCAATACTTACATAAAAAATTGTATTTATATGTGTAATTTATAATTCGAAAATTATCCACTTTAAATAAATAAAATAAAATATCAACAGTTGATTTTGGCTGAGTTAGTGAGATTTAAAATTCAAATTTTAAAACTAAAATATGTAACAACACTAGGTAAAATTTTAGAATTCAAAATAAGATCTTAATAAATATTATTTAAAATATTGTAATAAGTATATATAAATATATAAACAAAAATTTATTTTTCGGTCATATACATATATATGTACATGTTATAAAACTATTTAATTAAATATACATAACCAATTAGTACATACATATTTTATTATATAATAATTTTTTTAAATATATAAAAAATATAATCGATTAAAAACTTTTGGCCAGCAAAATAAATTTATTTTTTTCAATATAATTTTTTATAATATATAAATATATGTGCGAATTATTATTATAACAAACATTGCCTTAAAATAATTAACATATATATATATATTATTGAAATAGTTTTTGTCGATTGGAATTTTTTTAATTATCGAAACTAATTTAAGTTTAATTTATTATATATATATATATATGAATTTTTAAACATATATTAATGGAATTTACAATATAAAATCAATAAATAATCATTTAAAATGTTAAATGTTACATAAATAATATTTAGAATAATATATACACATTATACAAAGTATATGGCCAAATTTTTTATATAAATATTACTATATTACAATATGTATAGTAATTATTCTGGGTAAACAAATTAATGACATAGTTATATGAGAAAAAATATACACATATAAAATTGTTATAAATATATCGATCTACCTAATATATGATTATAAAATAAACTAGAGCATGTCTCTTGACGATAAAGCCGTGAAATAAGCGTTGGTTGAAGATAACTCCTAGATTAGGCTTGAATCGACCTTCAAACCTTGCAACGATCTAAAGCACTACAAATTGTATTTGATCCGAAGTATTTTTTCTATGAAGTTGTGGGATGCTTGGGTTTGGTAGCCAAGGAGTGAAGGGTTTCAAGAAGAAAAGAGTTAGAGGAGAGTTTGATTTATATAGAAGAGGAGGAAGAGACAAATTATCCTCCTTTTACTATTTCTCCTCTTAATAGTTCCAAAAGCAGATATAGAATTAAAATCAAAAATATCTTTGTTCTTCCCCTTGTTATGGCTGACCAAAAATAAGGCTATATAGGCCTTTAAACAACCAACACCCATTTAATAATTAATGACATTTAAATTGCATTTTAATGCATATCGATATTGTATATTGATACATACATATATAACTTTTATATACGCATCCAATTAATTACAGATGGCACCCAGGCAGTACTAATAGCACCCAATACATCAAATAAATAAATAACTAGTATTTCATAAATATTAATTAATTTATAATTATTATAAATCAATTAAATTGTGTGGTATTTTAAAGAAATCAACAATGCGGTTTTGTGACTCATAGGTATAAATTCAATCAGCGATTAATATTGAACAATCCAAACTTTCACACGTCATCTTAGCTAGCAGTGTGAAAGTTTAGCCAAATTTATCCAAAGTTATCGCTTATTAATATTCATTGGTAAAATCTAATAGTACAATTTACACAAATTCTCTTCGTTAACACTATACCATATTTGGACTTATGGAATTTGGCTTTTGGTCAAAATTCAATATGATCCATATTCAACTCGGTTGGTCCATAAAAAAATCCATATTTCAATAATAACATTTATTATTAACCATATTACTATAGCGATTTTTGATTTGAGATGACTACAGTTAACCTTGGTACTAACCTCATACAACTAATGAGATGAATTCTCTATTGAATGGTGTTTCACTTCTAGTGCTTCAACTTAGACCCAACTATAGTCGCTCGATGGTTGCTATGCATGATTTAACTAAAATCAAAGTGAAGTGTCTACATTGAAGTTTAATGGTATTATCAAGTCAAGAGAATCGTGTAATATCATCACTTCGAGATTTCTTGTTTGACATAGTTTTTATTAACCAACAGAAAACTCTAGGGTGAGTCATTCCATAGTTATCCAATAACTATCCATAAGTAACCACTTGGTGCCCTCCAACAGCCATGAGTAATACATCGTTCAATATTTGGAGAGCGTTACATACCCCGGTAATAATTTACAATAATATGTTATTTAATATTGTGGTGACTTCTCAAGATTACAACTTCTTGTAATTATTATCACATGACATATCATTTAATGATTTTCTATTAAATATTCTTAAATTAATTATTTAATTAATATATCACTATATAACAAGTATATAATAGAAAAAAACAACTTTTATTTCGAACGAGATTATATTACACAGTTAATAATTTACAATAAACTACAAAATTGACCCTAGGGCATACCCCTAACTCTCTCAGCACCACTTATTACTCTCTTGGCTAAACCTTATTCTACATTTTATATAACAATTTTAGTGAATTTCCTTTGCCAAGATTCATCTTTAACCATCTTTATGAGTTAGCTAGAAATCTAGTTAACAATTACGTACAATATCAGTTGTGTTGTAAGACCAAAAATCTTACAAACATTTCATGCTAGAAGGATGACCACCTTTTTCCCTCTTTAGCACTTAGTTTTCCAAATTTTCCTTCATCAAACAGTTTTATAAAATTTCTATAATATCCAAAAAATCCGTTGGTCAATCCTCATTTACATTCGTCATTCCCCCAATCATGGAAAAAGCTCATACACCAAGAAAAAAAACTCGAAGCTGATAGGATTCCTAGTAACTCTTTGAAAACCCTCCAAGGTCGAAAAATGAGAATTACTAAGGAGATAGCATCCAAATTCTTAACGTCGCTCATTAGATGGTTGGTAAGCTTTATTGAAGGATAGAAGAGAGATAAAGAAAGGTAACCAGAAACCATTCAAAAGCTAGATCAACAACAAATGACTCAATCATTCATTGTTGAAAATCCCTACTAGAGCAGGCTGAAAAGACGACTATAAGGATAATTACACTCCCAGTCAAGGAACGATTTTCTTACTACTGATATGATTAAATATGTAATTTAAAATTCATTCACATATGTTTATTTGGAATCAAACTGATCAATATCCAAAAGGATACCACTCATTGCATGTGTCCAAATGAGCATGACTTCTCATGTAAAATAACATTTAGATGTAAAATCTAAATATTTTCCATCATGAAGGGGTTCGCCCATGACACACCTTCATGACTTAATAGTTTCAAAAAGGATCCACTACAAGATAAACCATTTATAGTTGCAATAATCGGTGGCGTTGTTATTGTAAATGCAACAAATAATATAAACGTGGCAAAATATAATTCACGTTTCCCGCTTCTAAAAAAAAGAGTCCGCGCGAACTAAATAAACGTAACCTATCATTTTACTCTCGTACTTAACAAAATTCTCGTCCCTAATTTGCTTTCTTCTTCAGAAAATTTTTTTTCCCCTTTTAATCGTGTTAAATTTTCATCGCACTCAAGTATCATCGTCAACTTCGTCGTTTCCCCTTACTCAACATCGAGTCGCGGCAGCCAGCAGATCTAGGTATATTTAGGTATGAATCTTTTAAATCGATTAGGTATATTTAGGTATGAATCTTTTAAATCGACTTTGTGATTCTATTTGGATTTTATATGAATTTGAATGCATCTTATTTTCGTATTTTTTCCTAAACTATTACTGAAATGGTTGATTTAACCCTAATTGCAATGATCTGTTGGGATATCTGCTTTGATTTCTTTGAGTATATGAATGTTCTGTTGAAGTGGTTCAATGAATCAATGGTTGCTTGCTGAGAGGAGGTTGAGGTTGCGTGTTTCGGGAATTTGGTGGGTTCAAGCAGCATTGATGGAGGTCGCGGGTTTGTTTGCGATTGGGTATTGGCTGGCTCGATGGTTGAGAGTGGTAAATGTTGGAGCATAAATAGTCTTTTGTGGAGTGGCAGGCACTGGAAATATGTCAGTTGTGTGGATGTGAGGTAGTTAAGAGGAGGTGGTGAAGTTGACTGTTGGTTTGGTAAGAGGAAACTGTTGGTTTGTTCATTCTGAGGCTTTGAATTTATATGCAGTAATTCTATAATTTGCTAGACTTAGGCTTTGAATTCATGCATGGATTAATTATAAATACATGTAAATCTGAGGTTAAATGCAAAATATAAGTGTAAAATTTATATTTTTGGAAAAGTATTCTTTGTCTTTGTCTACTAAACCACCATGGTTATATGCAGTAGTGCTACAAGTATTTGTACTTCAACGTCTAGTTATTTTTTTGATTACAACAGATAACCAATTTATACGTCAAAGGTTGGAAACTTATTTGCCTTCAAATGTTGATAATGGAAAAAGGCTGGGTTTTTTTAAACAGGTGATAAAACCATGATTAACTTAATATGTATTTTGAGAATTAGAACATATAATCTAATACTAAAGCTCACTTTTTTTTTACTTTTTTCATAGAACTAGTATAGAATACCGACAAGGAGCAATGAATTTCGTGCATGCTGCAAAGAGGAATGTAAGAAGTGTAGAAAATTTTTTATGCCCTTTCAAGGATTGTCGGAATCTTAGTCGTCATGATGACCAAATCATCGTTGAACATTTAATTATAAAAGGAATGGATCCTAAATACATTGACGGTGTATGGTTTAACCATGGTGAAGAGATAAATGTAGAGAATAAAACAAATATGTTTGATGTATATGAACTATTCAAGATGATTCACTATGAAGATGAAGACTTTTTGAATCAAGATTTTTTTGATGATGATAAAGACGATGTTGATTCTCGAAGAAAAGAGGATGAGTTAGTCAAGAACTTGGAAGATGCAGAAACTCCATTATATCCTGGTTGCACAGATCGCACAAAATTATCTGCCATCACCGTCTTGTATAATCTTAAATGTGAGACTGGCTTGTCCGATAGTGGTTTTGATAAGCTTTTAGCTGTGCAACATCTATTTCTGCCGAAGGATAACGTGCTTCCCAAAACCTTATATGAAGTCAAGAAATTTCTTAAAGCATTCGACATGGGTTTTGAAAAGATACATGCTTGTGAGAATGATTGTTGCCTTTTCAGAAAAGAATACAAAAATTTAGAAAGTTGTCCAAAATGTGGTTCCTCGAGATGGAAGAAAAATCAAGATACTGAAGAGGTTATACAAGGTGTTCCAGTTAAAGTATTGAGATATTTCCCAATCATTCTGAGGTTTAGACGAATGTATAGATCTCAAAAGATGGCTGAAGAATTAAGATGGCATTTTAATAATAAAAGTAACGACGGAAAAATGCGTCATCCCGTGGATTCTATGACATGGAAAATGGTGGATGAAAAGTATAAATCTTTTTCATCTGATCCACGCAATCTTAGGCTTGGTCTTGCTACAGATGGATTCAATCCATTTTCCATGTTGAGTTCGAAATATAGTTGCTGGCCGGTAATGCTTGTGACATACAATCTCTCGCCTATGTTGTGTACGAAGAAAGAAAATATTATGTTAACTTTACTTATTCCAGGCCCGAAGCAACCCGGGAATGATATTGATGTATATTTGGTGCCTTTGGTGGAAGACTTGCATCACTTGTGGTCTAATGGAGTTACTACTTATGATGCATTTAGCAAAACTTTATTTAAACTGAATGCAATTTTGTTATGGACGATTAATGATTTTCCGGCTTATGGAAATCTTGCTGGATGTCGTGTGAAAGGGCAAAAAGCTTGCCCATTATGTGGTGTCAATACCCATTCTCGTTGGTTGAAACATAGTCGAAAGTTCGCCTACATGGGTCATAGAAGATTTCTACCTCCTTCAGATTCACGGAGGAAACAAAAGGCATTGTTTGATAACACCATAGAGATAGATGGTGCTCCTAGAATGCTTTCTGGGAGAAACATCTATGCATTATTGAAGGATTATCCAAATGGTTTTGGAAAAGGAATAGAGGAGAAAAGTAAGAAGAGAAAGCATGTCTATGATAAAGAAGATGAATATGATGATACTAACAGTTCTACAGAAGTAGAGCTATCAAGGTGGAAAAAACGATCAATTTTCTTTGATTTGCCTTGTGACGACCGCCCATGACCCCTGCACCGAACCTAGAGATAGTGCGCTGTAAAGTGTGCCAGGCGACCATGGATGGTTGCCAGGGTAAATTAAAACAACAGAATCTATCGTATTACTCACAGCGCATGGACAAAATACAATAGAACATATACATAGTGAAGCTTCACAGAATAGAATCTCCTCCATAAAACTTCATAATAGTTGAATACAAACATCTGAATAGTCAATACATCAAGCCTCACTACATAACACTCAGAGAATATACAAACAACGGAACACCCAGTACATATAGTAAGAAGATAATATGTAATCCTCCAGCTCGTCTTCGACATCAACACCGTGAAAAGAAAGAACAGCAACTGTCACCTGCTACCTAGTCTTCCCGTCCCAAAATGGACGAACAGCCCAAGGCAATAAGAGTTAAAACATAAAGCCTTGAGTCAGACAACAGTCTTAGTGAGCGGTAAGTTAACTAACAACATACCAAAAGAGCATAAAGGAAAAGGAATAGGAATACAACCCTCCCACTCCACCTCTTTCTACAGTGATAGCCCCCCCAGACACACACTAAGCAGAAGCAA
This sequence comes from Allium fistulosum, assembly GCA_030737815.1. Lineage (NCBI taxonomy): Eukaryota > Viridiplantae > Streptophyta > Magnoliopsida > Asparagales > Amaryllidaceae > Allium > Allium fistulosum. Next base: position 632,956,710 of record CM060907.1, on the reverse strand, counting down.
ACATAGCAGAGCATACAATTTTAAGGTAAAACAATTATCACTCGAGTCAAGGGCGATGTTTTCCAAGCACAAACCCCCAAGGCCTAAACCAAGATCAGATAAGCACCCAGAAAACACTGCTCTTGAGACCGAATGACGATACAACCAAACATCCATGACTCTGGCTATCACTGTTATCATTGCTTCGATATCATCGTTAATTGAATGACCGGCTCTTTATTTCATCCGTCCATCAAGGGCTAATGGAAACCCCGGTTCTAGACATAACTCCGCACGTCATCGTGACCCGTGCCTAGGACTATCGAATCTGCCCAGAGTACTTGACTACCAATCAGTAGCCTTCAGGGACTATCGAATTTGCCCAACGTACTCTTGCTTTGAGCATGCTAGAACCTTCAACAACGATGATATCTCAGCCTTCTAGTCATCCTCCTCGATGACTATTTCCATACTAGCTCAAGCGCCTCTCGAGCAAACCATTATCCTCAAACTCGAACCATATCACCGAGTTATCAATCCGCTTGGAATGATCCCGTCTGGATTAGACCAAGACTATCTCATATCATACTTCGCCTCATCATCATAGCAAAGCTTCATCTCAACGTCATCATCCAATCTATCAATATGAGCTTCATCATCCGCTACATATGCCACGAGCAGCTTTTCCAATTCAAGAGCCTTTCCCTTAGCTCTTGAATCATCTTTGACCATCTTGTCTAAATCAAATCATCAATCATCTAATTCATAGCAATCAATCAAGTCAAACATTAATCCAAGTAAACAAGCATTCAAATATGATCTACATAGACAATTATAACACTAATGGCAATTTCGTAATTAAAGAGTCAAAAGTCTAACAAGCATGAAAACATGAGCAATAACTCTATAATCTTGATGAATGAACTTGCATATGTTAACATGTAGTAAAATGGTTGCCAAATCATTATGAACAATGAATCTATATGGATCTATACTTAGGATTAGGAAAATGCATGGAAATCACTACTTTAACACAAAATCAAGCCAACGATCCGATATACTCCTTTGGATCCATGTGAGAGATAATCACCACTCACCAAATCACCTAAACACCTCAAAAGAAACCCACTTCAGATCTGGACAACGAAGGATCTAACTCGATCTATCACCAATCCGCTTCAAACGATGAAATCTCTCTTCGTTGGATGAAGATCTTCAATCTAAGCTCTTGGATCTTCAATTCGATCTTCGATTTGGATGGAAGGAATCACTAGATTAAAGTGGAGAAAAGAAGTGAAGAAGTGTAGAAGTCAAGCTTTCAAAATGGCAGCACTTCGTCGCTTCGAAATCCGGATCCCAAAAAGTGAAGAAGTACCCGCCTATTTATAGGCTGTTTCTTAAGTCGTCGCCGACCTAACCCTTCCGACCTACGACCTAACCGCTTTGCCGACCTAAAAACCCACACGACTTAACAGGGTTGTGGCTTAACAGGGTTTACGACCTAACGCAGGCGCGACCTAACTCATGCGCGACTTAACACATGACGAGTTAACAATTTCGACCTACGACACCTAAGTCGTCTACGACTTAACACAGACACGACCTAAACTACATACGACTTAACTCCTATAAGAAACCTACGACCTATCGCTTCACGACCTAACAACTTACGACCTAAATCCTTAAGTCGCTAACTCGCTTACCACTAGGTCGCTCACCACTAGGTCGCTCACTACTAGGTCGCTCACTACTAGGTCGCTCACTACTAGGTCGTTCATGCTAATGCTGCTTCATTCCTTAGGTCGCAAACTCCTTAGGTCGCCCTACTTCCTTAACTCGTCTGCTCCGACCTAACTATCACACGACCTAACTAGACACAGCACCCCATAGGTCGGTCACTTACTTAAGTCTGCCTACCCTCCTTAAGTCGTTCCAATTCCTTAAGTCGTCTACGACCTATCCTCCTTTACGACCTAAGCTCTGAACGACTTATCAACACTAACGTCCTAAGCCCTATCTCGTCCATGACTTAGACTTTGGACGACTCATCAACATTGCAACCAAATGTCAACTGTTTTACGATGTTTCGATCCGTAAAAATACGGGTCGTTACATTCTCTCCCCCTTAGGAATTTCGCCCCCGAAATTCCAAACAAACAGAGCAATCAGAGACTATTCTGCATGCCTACCATCCATAGCAATCAACAAACCATGCATCCAATTCTAGCTTAGCATGCAGAATTCTAAAACTTAGAACAAGTTACAATGTCGTTAGATGTCACGACACCTTAGGGCCATACCTTGAAGAGTTCGGGATGAACTGCTTTCATCCTCTCTTCCACCTCCCATGTACAGTCGTTATCATCATCACTCCATTGTATCTTGAGCAACTTAACTACCTTCCTCCTAAGCTGTTTCGTGTCGGTTTCCACAACACAAAGTGGCTTACGAGGTCTCCTATCGACTGGATCAACTTCGAAATCTTCACAGCTATCAGCAGAAACCACTGTATTCGAGTCGTGCACATACTTCCGTAGATATGATACATGAAAAACATTGTGCACACCCGACATCTTCTCTGGTAACTCCAATCTATAAGCGAGCTTTCCAATTCGCTCGATGATCGGGAATGGTCCAACAAATCTCGAAGTCAGTTTTCCTTTCTTCCCGAATCGAATAACATTCTTCAGTGGAGAAATCTTCACAAAAACCATATCACCTACGTCGAATTCCAAATCCTTACGACGCTTATCGGCATAACTTTTCTGACGGTCTTGGGCTGCCTTCATTCGTCGTCGGATGATCCCTATGCAATCCGAAGTCTGTCAAATCATCTCAGGCCCAAGTATCAGCTTTTCTCTGGTCTCTAACCAACATGTCGGAGAGTTACACGGTCTTCCATACAATGCCTCATACGGTGCCATACCAATGCTTGACTGGTAACTGTTGTTATATGCAAATTCCACCAAATGAAGGTGATCTTCCCATGATCCTCCGAAATCCAAAACACAAGCTCTTAGGAGATCTTCGAAAACTCGGTTGCCTCTCTCGGTCTGACAATCTGTTTGAGGGTGATAAGCTGTACTCAAATACAACTCGGTTCCCAAAACTTCCTGGAAGCTCTTCCAAAATCCACTAGTGAACAACGGGTCTCGATCGCTCACTATACTCTTCGGAATACCATGGAATCGAACTATCCACTTAACATACAACTCTGCCAACTTTGATGCAGTCCTAGTCGATCGAACAGGAATGAATCTTGCACTCTTAGTCAGACGATCTACGATGACCCAAATCCCTTCATTTCCCGTTCTTGTTCTAGGTAGTCCATCAATAAAATCCATCGATATCTGCTCCCACTTCCATGTAGGCACTTCCAATGGCTGAAGCAATCCACTTGGCTTCTTCTGTTCGGCTTTTACCAACTGGCAGTTCATGCACTTGGAAATAAAATTTCCAACATCCTTCTTCATACCTTCCCAGTAATAGGTTCTCTTCATATCCCGATACATCTTATTTCCACCTGGATGAATTGTCAACTTCGAGTGATGACTTTCCTTCAGAACATCACTCCTCAATTCATCTATATCGAGAACAACTAGTCGTCCTTGCTTCCGAAGCCAACCTTCTCGATCGACCTCGAATCCTTTATCCTTTTCTGGATCCAATCCAGATTCCAAATCACGAATAATCTTGACAAGCTTATCGTCTCGCTTTTGACTCTCGCCAATCCTTTCCACAAGAGTCGGTCTTATCGATAAGTTTGCCAACATCTCAGGTTCCAATTCGCATCTGGGCCTGAAGTCAAATCCAGCTAAATACTCGAGATTCTTCCATTCTGAAAACATGGCCCCCAATCCTGCATGTCTTCGACTCAACGCATCAGCCACTGCGTTACCCTTTCCCGGAGTATAAGCTATACCAAAATCATATGATGCTAAAAACTCTAGCCATCGTTGCTGCCGAAGATTCAAATCCTTTTGGGAGAAAAGATACTTCAACGACTTATGATCTGTAAACAACTCGAATCGAACTCCCAATAGATAATGTCTCCACATCTTCAGAGCAAACACAATCGCCGCTAACTCCAAATCATGAGTCGGATAATTCCTTTCATGCGGCTTCAGTTGTCGACTGGCATACGCAACAACTTTATCCCTCTACATCAGCACTGCTCCAAGTCCAGTCCCACATGCATCGGTGTAAACCACCATCTCATCATTCCCACTAGGAATAGTCAAAACAGGAGCACTTGTCAGTCGTTCCTTCAGGATTCCGAAAGCTTGCTCACACTTATCATTCCATCTGAACACTTGGTTCTTTTTCGTCAATCCTGTCAATGGTGCAGCTACCTTGGAGAAGTCTTTGATAAACCGTCGATAATATCCTGCTAATCCAAGAAAACTTCTCACATCAGATGCATTCTTAGGTCTAACCCAATCCTGGATTGCTGCCACCTTAGCGGGATCAACCGCTATTCCATTTCCAGAGATAACATGGCCTAAGAACCTCACTTCACTCTTCCAGAAGTGACACTTCGAAAACTTAGCCTTCAGTTGTTGTTTCCGTAAGATTTCCAAAACAATACGCAAGTGTGTCTTGTGCTCTTCTTCAGTTCTGGAATAAATCAGAATATCATCCACGAACACTAACACGAACTTGCTCAACTGATCTCTGAACACTCTATTCATAAGATCCACAAAATATGCTGGCGGATTAGTCAATCCAAACGGCATTACCAGCCACTCAAAGAAACCGGATGGTGTCCTGAAAGCAGTCTTCGGCACACTATCCTTAGCCACTCTTAACTGGTAAAATCCCGTAGCTAAATCCATCTGAGAAAACACCTTAGCTTCGTGAAGCTGATCCAACAAGTCATCTATTCTCGGCAATGGATACTTGTTCTTCTTAGTCACCTTATTCAGCTCACGATAATCCACACACAACCTCAACGATCCATCCGCTTTGGTTACAAACACAACTGGTGCACCCCATTCGGACACACTACGCCGAATGAATCCTTTCTGTAAAAGATCATCAACCTGCACCTTCAACTCCTGTTGTTCCCTAGGCGCCATCCGCCTAAGAGGCATCACAACAGGTCTGGCTCCTTCAACTAGATCTATACGAAACTCGATCTCTCTATGCGGCGGTAACCTTTTGACCTCGTCAAAGACATCCTCGAATCCATTCGCGATTGGCACCAATGACAGTCCATCCCGTGGAACAACCAGCGAATACATGAAGCTTATGAGGACGCCTTCTTCATGCTTACATCGTATCACAATCTTTCGCCCCTCCACATTCTCGACTGTCACCTCCAACCTTTCACAATCAACCTTTGCCGCATACTTCCTAAGCCAGTCCATACCCAAAATAATTCCGAACCCCGCAAAGTTCAGAACAAAGCAATTACAAACAAAAGAGCAATCATGACTCGATACAATCAGACCACGGCATAACATACACAAACAAGACGAACCCCCAACTGGATTAGTCACAACCAATGGCCTATCAACAATATCTGGTTCCAAACCTAACCGGCCTACAAGTTCACTACAAACAAAAGAATGCGATGCCCCAGTATCAAACAACACTCTAACTGGAACACCACAAATGGAGAGAGTACCCTGAACCACCACACTCTTTCCTTTCTCCTCAGCGGTAAGAGCTTTCGAAGATGACGGAACAGCTCCCAAAGCATAAGCTTGCACAATCTGCTTGTCCCTCCTCGGCTCTGGACAATTCCTCTTAACATGCCCCAGCTTGTCACAGTTGTGGCACTTCACCGGCACCTTCAGATTCTTACAATCCCTGGAGAAATGGCCCTTCTGTTGACAATTGAAGCAAGTCACTTCGCCCTTCGGCTTCTTCTGACCATCCTTACCCTTCTGCTGCTGCTGCTTCCTCTTCTTGTTTCCACCCTGCTGTGGTTTAGACTCTTCCTTGGCCACAACAACAACAGATCCTTCCTTAGGAAACAGATTCTCATGCCTGAGAGCTTTCTCCACAAGCTTCTCAAATGGGTCGTCCAAATGATCCACCAACTGCCTCCCAAGATAACTGTCCAACCCTGTCACAAACTTCTCATTCTTCTGATACGGAGATTCAATATATGACCGGGCATACTTGGACAAAGCTTCAAACTCAGAAACATACTCAAGAACTGGTCTTCCTCCCTGCTTGAGCTCCACAAACTTCTTGAACAGAACAGACTTCTGAGCTGTAGAAATGAACTTAGCTTCAAATCTGACTTGGAATTGCTCCCAATTGATTTCTTCCTCCGGAGTATCAATGGTGATAGAGTTCCACCAATCAGAAGCTCTCCCTTGAAGCTGCCTTGATGCTAACTTCCTCTTAGTCGCATCCTCAATTCCCAAATCACCAAAGATCCTTCTACAAGCATCTATCCACCTCTGGACTTCAATAGTTGACTCTGTTCCTAAGAAAACCTTTCCTCCAAGAGTAGTATAATCCTTACACAACTTAGCAAAATCCACCGGTCTTGGAGTTTGAACTTGAACTCCAACATCCACCGATGGCCCCGCAGCTGGCATCCTTCTCATGATCGAAGTCATCATTGCTTCGAACATAGCAGCATAATCAGCAGCCCCTTCAGTAGCACGGCCTTCCCTAGCAGCTGGTCTCCCTCTTCGACTCATCCTTAATATCTATAAAAAGGAATGATTAGCACACCTAGAGAAACAACTGCATAAAGGACTCACATACTTCTAAGCTACTATATTATATATAGTAATCATCCATCAAAATACAATTACGTCTCTCATACGTGGTTACGTCAGCGAGCGTTGGGTAAAATCGATTAACCAAGGCTCTGATACCAAATGTGACGACCGCCCATGACCCCTGCACCGAACCTAGAGATAGTGCGCTGTAAAGTGTGCCAGGCGACCATGGACGGTTGCCAGGGTAAATTAAAACAACAGAATCTATCGTATTACTCACAGCGCATGGACAAAATACAATAGAACATATACATCGTGAAGCTTCACAGAATAGAATCTCCTCAATAAAACTTCATAATAGTTGAATACAAACATCTGAATAGTCAATACATCAAGCCTCACTACATAACACTCAGAGAATATACAAACAGCGGAACACCCAGTACATATAGTAAGAAGATAATATGTAATCCTCCAGCTCGTCTTCGACATCAACACCGTGAAAAGAAAGAACAGCACCTGTCACCTGCTACCTAGTTTTCCCGTCCCAAAATGGACGAACAGCCCAAGGCAATAAGAGTTAAAACATAAAGCCTTGAGTCAGACAACAGTCTTAGTGAGCGGTAAGTTAACTAACAACATACCAAAAGAGCATACAGGAAAAGGAATAGGAATACAACCCTCCCACTCCACCTCTTTCTACAGTGATAGCCCCCCCAGACACACACTAAGCAGAAGCAAACATAGCAGAGCATATAATTTTAAGGTAAAACAATTATCACTCGAGTCAAGGGCGATGTTTTCCAAGCACAAACCCCCAAGGCCTAAACCAAGATCAGATAAGCACCCAGAAAACACTGCTCTTGAGACCGAATGACGATACAACCAAACATCCATGACTATGGCTATCACTGTTATCATTGCTTCGATATCATCGTTAATTGAATGACCGGCTCTTTATTTCATCCATCCATCAAGGGCTAATGGAAACCCCAGTTCTAGACATAACTCCGCACGTCATCGTGACCCGTGCCTAGGACTATCGAATCTGCCCAGAGTACTTGACTACCAATCAGTAGCCTTCGGGGACTATCGAATCTGCCCAACGTACTCTTTCTTTGAGAATGCTAGAACCTTCAACAACGATGATATCTCAGCCTTCTAGTCATCCTCCTCGATGACTATTTCCATACTAACTCAAGCGCCTCTCGAGCAAACCATTATCCTCAAACTCGAACCATATCACCGAGTTATCAATCCGCTTGGAATGATCCAGTCTGGATTAGACCAAGGCTATCTCATATCATACTTTGCCTCATCATCATAGCAAAGCTTCATCTCAACGTCATCATCCAATCTATCCATATGAGCTTCATCATCCGCTACATATGCCACGAGCAGCTTTTCCAATTCAAGAGCCTTTCCCTTAGCTCTTGAATCATCTTTGACCATCTTGTCTAAATCAAATCATCAATCATCTAATTAATAGCAATCAATCAAGTCAAACATTAATCCAAGTAAACAAGCATTCAAATATGATCTACATAGACAATTATAACACTAATGGCAATTTCGTAATTAAAGAGTCAAAAGTCTAACAAGCATGAAAACATGAGCAATAACTCTATAATCTTGATGAATGAACTTGCATAGGTTAACATGTTGTAAAATGGTTGCCAAATCATTATGAATAATGAATCTATATGGATCTATACTTAGGATTAGGAAAATGCATGGAAATCACTACTTTAACACAAAATCAAGCCAACGATCCGATATACTCCTTTGGATCCATGTGAGAGATAATCACCACTCACCAAATCACCTAAACACCTCAAAAGAAACCCACTTCAGATCTGGACAATGAAGGATCTAACTCGATCTATCACCAATCCGCTTCAAACGATGAAATCTCTCTTCGATGGATGAAGATCTTCAATCTAAGCTCTTGGATCTTCAATTCGATCTTCGATTTGGATGGAAGGAATCACTAGATTAAAGTGGAGAAAAGAAGTGAAGAAGTGTAGAAGTCGAGCTTTCAAAATGGCAGCACTTCGTCGCTTCGAAATCCGGATCCCAAAAAGTGAAGAAGTACCCGCCTATTTATAGGCTGTTTCTTAAGTCGTCGCCGACCTAACCCTTCCGACCTACGACCTAACCGCTTTGCCGACCTAAAAACCCACACGACTTAACAGGGTTGCGGCTTAACAGGGTTTACGACATAACGCAGGCGCGACCTAACTCATGCGCGACTTAACACATGCCGAGTTAACAATTTCGACATACGACACCTAAGTCGTCTACGACTTAACACAGACACGACCTAAACTACATACGACTTAACTCCTATAAGCGACCTACGACCTATCGCTTCACGACCTAACAACTTACGACCTAAATCCTTAAGTCGCTAACTCGCTTACCACTAGGTCGCTCACCACTAGGTCGCTCACTACTAGGTCGCTCACTACTAGGTCGTTCATGCTAATGCTGCTTCATTCCTTAGGTCGCAAACTCCTTAGGTCGCCCTACTTCCTTAACTCATCTGCTCCGACCTAACTATCACACGACCTAACTAGACACAGCACCCCATAGGTCGGTCACTTACTTAAGTCTGCCTACCCTCCTTAAGTCGTTCCAATTCCTTAAGTTGTCTACGACCTATCCTCCTTTACGACCTAAGCTCTGAACGACTTATCAACACTAACGTCCTAAGCCCTATCTCGTCCATGACTTAGACTTTGGACGACTCATCAACATTGCGACCAAATGTCAACTGTTTTACGATGTTTCGATCCGTAAAAATACGGGTCGTTACATGCCTTATTGGGAGGTTAGTGGTTAATTTATTTATTTTTCATTGTTTTAATACAAGAAAAACCCAATAATGCATTATTGTTTTGGTTTTCATAGGAACTTCCATTACATCACAATTTAGATGTGATGCATGTGGAGAAGAACATTGGTGAAAGCCTATTGGGCATAATGTTGCATGGAAATAAATCCAAAGATGGAACCAACTCTAGAAAGGATTTAGAGGATTGGGGAATTCGAAGTGAGCTTCATACACAACCTTGTGGGAATAAAACATATCTTCCACCGGCTCCATATATGTTGTCAAAATCCGAGAGAAAAATATTTTGCAAAAGACAGTATGATTTCAAAGGACCGGATGGATACTGTTCAAATTTAAAAAATCGGATTTCGTTGTCGGATTGCAAAATTAGTGGATTGAAGTCACATGATTACCATGTATTAATGCAACATTTATTGCCAGTAGCATCGAGGGGGTTCATGGCAAAGAAGGCAAGAAAAGCGATAATTCGCTTATGTTCTTTTTTCAACAAATTATGTCAACGTGTTCTTGATAGAGAGAAGGTAGAACAAATCAATGTTGAAATTATTGACGTTTTATGTGAGCTTGAAATTTTTTTTCCACCATCTTTCTTTGATATAATGATACATTTATCCATTCATCTTGGAAAAGAAGCACAAATGTGTGGACCTATTCATTTTCGATGGATGTACCCATTCGAAAGATATATGAAGACACTCAAAGATTATGTCAGAAACTATGCACGACCAAAGGGATGTATTGCAGAATCGTATCTTGCAACAGAATGCATATTATTTTTCAATGAATTTTTGAAGAAATCAGGACATAAAGAGGAGAAAGTAGCTCGAAATGAAGATTATGAAAGTAGTAGAATATTAGAGGGACGTCCAATTTCTGTATCGAAGACAATTAAATTGCCAGTTAATGAGAAAGAAAGTGCTCGTTTAGCTGTGTTAATGAATATGGCCGTGGTGGAACCATTTATAGAGTAAGTTTATGTTATATTGTTTTAAATATTTTGATGTGTTCGCAATGATATATATAACTTATAATCAATTGTTCAATACTTGTTTGCATTTGGAGGAATTAGAAAATTCAGACCAACGCATGACAAAAAATGCGACCTTACTTTGGGAAACACATACAAAAAGTTTTGTCGATTGGATTAAAAGGAAGGTTAGTTAGATTTCAAATATATTCTCATTCAACTATCAATATTACTATATAAATTTACATGCTAAATGAAATTTGTTGTAGATACCTATTACCTCTTTTCTTGGACCACTTGTGTGGGAGCAGGTTCCATACACCATTGATGATTGGAGGAATATTAGTGATGACTTAAAAGAAGTTTTGTGGCAGTCGGTTCTGGTATGAAGCAGGCATCTATTATTTAACATTCTGACTCTAATATGTTTTGAAAATAACTTCTAATATTGCATGGTCTTGCCAATTATAAATTTAAATTGTCATCTAATAACTTCTGGATAAATTGAAAAATAGTTCTTGCCAATTATAAATTGAAATTGCCCTCTAATAACTTTAGAAAACCTTTCAGATTTAATTAAATCTGTCGTATTTAAATTAAATAAATTTTACTAATATCATGTTTTGATGTATTATTGCAGATTAGATTTAAATTGGAAGAGGAATGGCAAAGAAAAGCTATATTTCAACAAATGGGAGTACTTTGGAGATCGTCAAAAAGCAAATTGGTTCGAAATTTGCAAAAAGTGGAGAACGATGAGGAAAGACTTAAACTGAAATCTACGAACATAAAAAGCATAACCGATTGGAGGAAGTTTGTGAAGGCGAAAACAAGTCCGGAGTTTAAGGTAAATCATTCCTACTGAACTCGTCTGGCATGTTTTTGCAAATCCATCTACATAGTTAGCAACCGATAAATTTCTTTAGAAGTGAAGTCCAAGTGTTGGTGGATGCTGAGGGTTCCTATTTAGGTATTAGCTGCAGGAACCTATGACAGTACAAAATAAAAAATGCATTATGACAAGCACAGGAACATTTTAAATGAAGTAAAAAAAACACTTTGCAAGTTAGTTCAATCTATAAATATTATTAGTAGATATGGAATGCTGTATATGTCACTGAGTTATCCAGCATTAATAATACCAAATAAGTATATGACCATGATGAATTGATTTTCAAATAAATTGCAATCCTCACCATACATATTTACCCTGCATTATAAAGATTAGATAGTTTTTCTTTTTATGATTTTGGTTGTTAAATTCTAGCATCTTTCAATATTTTCAGCAAAAAAGTGAGAAATATTCAGCCCTTAGGTACACACAACTTCCGCATACAACCGGTCGTAGGGGAATGGCTAGAAAGACCGAAGACATGGTAAGTTAATTAACTATAGCATTATTTAACATTATTTTATACCTGTCAGTTTATATATTTAATGTTATTCTATTTTTAGAAAAAAGAAAGTGTAGATCCATCGTCCATAAGTAGAGCTGATGTGTGGATAAGATCTCACATTAAAAAAAATGGTGAACCAGTGAACATGGAAGCTGCGAATACTATTGTAAAATTGTTTTTAATTTTATTGGTATATTTTTTTTGAAACTATGATAGTTTTACCATTGTACATTATCTATGTGTATTTATTTATATAGGAGGAGATCAAAAAATATGGTAGCCTATCCCAATCCGGCTCGACACAGAATGATATTGGAAAAGATGCTCTTGTACATGTACTGGGACAAGATAAACCGGGACGGTTAAGGGCATTGGGTAGGGGTTGCACTTTAACCAAGCTAGCTTTGGCCCAGTCCAAAGATAAACAAGTGTCTCGGTGTTGAGAGGAAATAACAGAATTGAAGGGAATGATACAGATTCTGATGGACCAGAAGGTAAATTTTTGGAATTTAATTTATATTCGTAAAATATTAATTTATATTCGTGCTTCGCTGCAGGGTAAAGAAAGTTTGAGAAGGAACTCACCTGATTCGGTAAAAATAATATTTATATTACTCAATAAATGAAATTTATATTTTAATTTTTTAATCTAGTAATTGATTTAATTTTCGGTTGATTAATTGTAGAGCGACGACGAAGTATGTTTGCTGTTGAATTGGGATGGAACCTCTGGAGTTGTTGCCCATGGGAGGCTGTTGTCCATGGACCCAGATGACGTTGTCAATGGCATTCGTCTTGGACCAAATGCTAGGAGCGTTTTTATAGATTCAGTGGATAAAGCAGATACTTATTTATGGAGGCCTACACCTGAAATGGCAGTCTTAGCAGACGCTAAGAATAAGGTAGTTGCTTGGCCATCAGTTTGCATCAAGGTCCCGCTGCGAACACGGTTGAACTGTAGTGCAGCCAGTACGGTAATTTTTTTCACGTTAAGTATATTAGTGTAATATGCTGCGAGCTTATTGATGTCTAAAATGCAGCGAGCACACCCCCCATATGAATAAAAATTTAACACATATTCGTTGTTTTTGTATAGCATACTAAAGTCTTGAATTTCACTTCTCATTTTTAGAGTACCAGCATCATCGAAGACACTTGCAAGATTTACGGTTGGACTGAGGGTGAAGGTGTAGTTGCCGAAGGAAGAATCCACGCCACTGATCCAAAATATACTGTTAATGGTATTCCACTCGGTCCGTCTGCTGTTGTGATTTGGGTGGACAAAGTAGTAAATAAAGATGCTTATTTGTGGCGACCCACATTTGATATGTCGTGCATTGGAGATGTAGTTGGTAGGAAAGTAGCATGGCCAAGATCAAAAGTAGAAGCTGATCAAGAAAAACTAGATGAGAGTCGTGATGATACTGAAAATGTTGTGAATTCTCCCATGAAATCCGCACATATGGTCATGAATAAATCGCAAAATGTAAGTATTAATTTTCAAATTTGAAGAAGTTAACTGTGTATGAAAGTTTATTTAATGTGCATGTATACATTGTGCATAATAATCTCTTTTCTTTCAGCCGATTGCAACCATGCAAAAGGATGCCAAATGCCAGTTGATCGATTTGGGTGGAGCAGACGTAGTGGCTGAAGGAAGTATTGCATCAACTGATCCGATAACGATGGTCCATTGTCGTCCATTGGTTCATAATGCTGTAAAAGTTTGGATTGAACTGGTGATAGTTCCAGATGCAGAGATATTGAGACCAACATCGGGTCTGACGTGCATGGATGATTGCTTTGGCGTTTCCATAGCTTGGCCAATGGAAAAAATCATTATTAAGTCAAAATGAAAGGTATATAATTTTTTATATATATACATTAGGAATGCTAGTAGCTAAAGTGCAGATAGATTTTTGGTAAAATGATAAAAGTACATAAGTAGGGGTGTTATATTCGAATTGTGATTGAATGATTGTGATTGGTGGTTCAGGTTCAGGGGAGGGAAAATAATTGATGGTGAGGAGTTATGTATGGATTGTGGTGGAATGTTAGTGATGCAGTTTTAAGTTCAGGTTTTGTTTTCTCACTCTTTTGTTCTGTTCTTTGTTGACAGGTAGTTTAGGTTTTGAAGACATCAGCAATGACAGGTAGTTCAGGTTTTTATGGTGGTTCAGGTTTTGCTCGGTACTTTGGTTATTTCAGACGTTTATTTCAGATGTATATGTACGGTTATGACACTTATGGTAGTTTGGTTATAACACTTATGGTAGTTTGGTTATGTATGTGTACGGGTAGCTTTTTGTCGACACCTATGTATGTGGATGTATGAATGTCTATGTATCTTGTGGATCTTCAATGCGTGTACGTATTTTGTAGTTGTTTAATATATTGTGTTCAAAAGTGTATGTGCTTGCGTATTCTGTTATTATATAATTGGATGCTAGATTAGGGGTAAAACTGGAGTAGCAGGTGGAGGGAAACAAACGCTACTGGATATTATTTATTTTGGTAGCGTTAAAATGTCGCTACAAAAGAGTGATTAAAAACTCAAGTACACTTATGCTGGTGTTTATTAAGCGCTACAAAAAATGTATATAACGCCATGAAAAGGTAAAGTGGAGGAGAAAACCCTTTCGTTGGCGTTAAATAGGCGCAACAAAAAATATAGATAACGCCATAAAAAAGTATCATGGAGGAGAAAACCTTTTCGGTGGCGGTAAATAGGCACTACAAAAAAGGAATTATATGGCGTTATAAAAACGCTATCAAAAAAACAAATTTGGTGGCGTTTATAAAAGTGCAACTAATACTCGAGGATTTTTAGTGGCATGTTTTCTCGTAACGATTATCGGAACGCCACTAAAAATACGTAGTGGCGGTTTTTGGGCGCTACAAAAAATTAGTTTTCTTGTAGTGATCGCTCTTAAGGTGTATATAATAGGCAATTCTTACTTGCTACCCCCAACGCTTGACTAAGAAAATCTTTGCATCAATATCGCATACGAGTATCATAATATGTGCATGAAAATGCAAAATATATACTGCATAAACAATCTCAGATGTTGATTTAGGAGTCTGCTACTTCAAATATTACTTATGAGTTCGAACTCATCAGGGTGAGTGTTGGTAGTGAGTTCATATTAACATTAACCATGATGTAGCAATTGCCTTTTAACATGTGTATGTGTGTATTGGGAAGTACACCATTAAACTTCGACGGTACTATTTGCAAGAAACAAGTAAAATCCTAAACTCGTGTTGGTGGTCTTTTTAAAGACATAATGGTTTATGTTTCAAACATGCCAAAATTCTAAACTTGCTCATAATGGTTGGTTTGGCTCAATTGCATAAGGATACCTTGCACGCACGAATTCCAATTTAGTATGTTTGGACTCATAAATTGAGAATCTTAGAGGTATACCCTTAGGACAGTTATATAATTTGTTACATATATCTAAATCTATAACCAATCTTGTTCATAATAAGGTGTTTATTTTCAATTATATACTTGTTCTATTATAATATATTAATTAAGTAATTAATTTCAATATATAAATAGGAAATCCTTAAATGATATGTTATGTGATAATAATTACAAGGAGGTGTAATAATGAGAAAAGTATCATAATATAAAATAACAAATTATTTTAAGTATTCCTGATCAAGATGTTTTGGGAAAGGATATCGACGCATCTATTGAAACCAGAGTATGTAACGCTCTCCAAATGTTTGACAGTGTATTACTTGTGGTTGTTAGGGCACTTCGGGATTCCAAATTGATATTTAATGAATAACTATGGAACGACCCACCTGAGAATTTCCTGTTGGTTAATAACAAGTAGGTCAAACAGAAAATCTCGAAGTAACGATATTACACAGTGATGTCGACTTGAGAATATTATTGAGCTTCAATGTGGATACTCAACTCTATAGTTAAATTATTGCATAGCGACCATTGAGCGACTATAGTTGGGTTTGAGTTGAGAGATTGGAGATGAAACACTATTGAATAGAGAATTTGTCTCCTTAATTGTATGAGGTTAGTATCACTGGTAACTATAGTCAACTCAAAATCAAAATTTTAGTACGGTTAATAAAAAATATTTTATTCAACCAGTGACTTTGTTAATAAATTTGGCCAAACTATAACATCACAAGCTAAGATGACGTGTGAATGCAATATTTGAATTTTTCAATATTAATTACTAACTGAATTTACACCTAGAAGTCGCCTAACATCATTGATGATTTCTCTAAAACACCATGCAATTTAATTGATTTGCAAATCATCATAGATTAATAAAATTAATTATTATTTATGAAATATTATTTATTTATTTATTTGATGTGTTAGGTGTTATTGGAATTTTCTTAGTGCCATTAGTAATTAATTGGGTGAGTATATAAAAGGAATATATGTATGTATTGATATACACTATCAATACACATTTTAATACGATTTAAATGTCATTAATGATTTAATGGACTAAGTTGTTCATTGGCCCATAATACCCTAAAATGAGGTTGGCTATATGAGGGAGGGGAAGTGGCATTTTGAACTTAGATCTGATCTAAGAAATGGTAAGAAGAGAAAGAGTAAAAGAAGGAGAATTTGACTTCTCCTCATTTTTTATTTAAACCAATCTACCCTCTTCATTTTGTACTCTTGACCCTTCCCATCCCTGCCAGAATTACCCATGGCATCATCCCTCCATAGCCGAGCTTCTTATATCCTAAAACACATCCTAGTAAATCAATTCAAGTGGTGCTGTAGATTATTGTAAGATCTGGTGGATTGATTCTATTGAATCTAGGATATAGCTTCAAACATATTGTTTTCAAAGGCTACTTCTTCTAAGGTATGTTCTTTTGTTTCACAATCAATATATATATATACATATATATATACACACATATATATATATACATACATATATACATATATGTATTTATGTATGATATGTTATGGAATCATTATAGAATGACTTTGCATATACATTGTCGTCTCCTGCTATTATATCATTTTAATCATACAGAAATGTCTATATTGTTTGATATCTTTCATTATATCTATTTAAAAAAATTATATTAATTCGACCATACAAATGTAAACTTTTTAAATAATAAATTTAATTTTAATATTTCATAATTGTTCTTACTTATTTTTTAACACACGCACACAAATATACAGATGTATGTATAATACACACACACACACATCTCAAATACTAATAAAATAAAATGCATTTATATATACATAAATGTATTTCGGTTTAAAAAAATTCTGAACCCAATTTAAAAATATAATAATATTATGTTTATTTTAAAACTTTATTAAAGATTGATTATATTTATAATTTATATACAGTTTTATATGTAAAATAATACTTAATATATTTTCACACTTTGTGTTTAACAAAATAATATTTTTAACCGGCGGAATACACATAAACAGATGTAAAATGGTTTAATAATTATTTTATTAAGAAATACAACTATTTGTTCTTTTATGTAATCTTTTTGGCAAAGCCAATGGGGTTTAATGGTCCCCTACCGTTTTATTTAAACAACAAAGAATACAAAGGAGGATGTGAAAAACCGACCGAAAAGAAGAAAAGAAAATACAGATAAAAACTATACAACAATGCTAACAACCTAGCCTAAATGCCAAAATCACAAAATATTGAATTAACATGATTTTTAAATTCGGGAGGGAAAACTTCTAAAGAGGGAGGAAAAGAGAGACTAGGCAATACTAAATCTTGCCTTAAAAAACCAAGCATTTCTCTCTTCCCACAATAGCTAGATAATTATTTTCGATAACTTCACCAACAAAATACCTTTTGTATTTATTAAAAAAATATAGATAATTCTTTTATGAAATTTTAAAAAGTTTATATATATATAAAAGAAATTTTTATTGATTTCAGCAATAATAGATATTTTATAAAGTATATGTGACGCCCCACCTCTATGCCCATAATAACAAAGAGTATTAAAAGAAATATTGTCTATTATTACGAAGAATAAGGTTGGATAGGAGCGACCATCCGTAATTGGCCTTACACTAATATTGGTTATCTCGATAGGAGTGGTATATACTTTTTATTTTCCATCTATTATTTATTTACTCCCATCGACATATCCAATTATCAGTATAAAACAAACCACGATAGTTCATAATAGTTTAGGACATTAGATATAACAATAACACAGATAATATAAATGCGGAACACAGAATAACAATAATCTCATATATATATAACCGATGTCAGTTACAATATAGTTGACACGATACACATGATACAACTACAACTGTCGACTCCAGAAGTTATATAAACAAGTACATTATCGACTAATATACATGAATACATATCGTTCTATACAATGACGCGACTACTACAAAGTGACACTGACAACTTCAGAAGATGTGAAAAGTCTTCAAATCCTGAACAGCAACTCAAAGAAGAAAATCTACAACCTGAAATAACTCGGGTCTGACCCGAGTATTACATTCAAAAGAAAATAATACCCAGGTCAGTCTAATTCAAACCAGTTTATTAGTGCATATAGGCAGTAATAATTTAAATAGACGACAGTCACAATAATTCCCGTCTACCCGATTCTTTAAACAAAGAAACCGGATAACGGTCAATATAACACTTAACAGTGTTTAACAAAAATCAGCAGATTTAAATCATCAATAGAGATAAATAAACAATTTATCAAATCGACTAAATCAATTTAAAGCTGTTAAATCTGATAGGGCTGCAGTACACGCACGCGTGTACTGCCTCGCCACTATCGCAAGAGATACACAAAAGCTCAGTGAAAGTCATAAGTGATCACAAGGTCAAACCCCGAAATCGGGTTCAACTCAAGTGAGTAAAAAAAAAACCCAACCTAAATGCATCAATGCCATGCACTGTAAAACTGGGCAGTGCTATCACATATACAACCGCATAATGAAATTGCAGTTGAACCACGCAATTAGCCGAGAGACTAAACAGTCAAGCAACGATAATGCAAGTGTCGAACTCAACTGAACAGCACAAGTAGTGACTGCAACACTACAATTACAAGTGGTAATGTCAACAAAACAAATAAATACACTAATTCAAGTGCATGGCAACACAAGTGGTGGAACAATGAAACACTGCAACAATACAGTGAAGGCAACATAGCCAGGCTGCACTAAATCAAGGCCAACACAAATACCACAAAAATTATAAAGAGAACTGGATGCTCCAAAACAGTCGCCTGAAACTCAATTGAACAACATATATAGGAAAGGTCAAACTGCATGTACACTGAAGACATCAAGTTCAAATATCAACCAAGCATTGAACCTCAGAGACCATCAACATAAAGTAACAAGTGTTAAATGACTACATGCCCTGATACATGTGCAAGCATACGACGGCAAAAAGAAAAAGACACCCATGAACAACAAGTTCTAGTCAAGTACACTGCAATGATGATATACAGATGCAATCCGACTCGGGTCACAGTGCAGCATGAACCAGAAGGTATACAACAAGTAGATGAACTAGGCAACAGAGAGGTGTACCAAGATGTATCAGTGCAACAGTCAACAAAGACAGGTGTACCGAGCAGGTAGTAGAGTGACACGAATAAGGTGTACAAGTGAAATAGGCTACATGAGCACAGTGAAGTACTGCCCAATGCGGCAACATGAATGGTCACAGGCGTGCACACCTAACTACATATATGTGGTTAAGAAACAGGCTAATGCAAGCTAATGTCGTGAACGAAGTACTAAGGCTATAACTTCACATGACCCAAACAGTCCACCAATATGCTAACAATTCTCAAAAATCAAAATGTACATATGCACAGCATGACACCAATGCATATGAACATGAAGCCGTAACTAATGTACGAATATCACAGTCGAGAACAAGGTGTAGTGCCGAAGCAAAAAGCAAAATACATTGCTTCTTCAAAACAAATTACTGGACAGTGTAGACACATGAATGCAAAGTCAATGTTTAACGAAATCAATGTCGAACCATTTTTGCAGGTAACTGTTTCATACCAAGACTGTTAGAAACCAAAACCGTGTAAACCAAGTAATCGAAATTCAACACAGTCAAGTGGCCCAAGGATGGCCAAAGTCGAACAAATTCAACGTCACAGACTCAAGTGAACCACAGTGAAACCCAAACCAAACAAGAGTACAAATTCGAACAAAATCAGTGACGAAGACGCGTAGAGGAACCGAATTATCAAGATCCCAAAATGGCCGAGTATTGAAAATGCTACGGTTACAGTCAAAGCCGTGGGTCATTAAAGAATTTCCCAACTAACCATAATGGTGACACCAGAACAACAAATCAACAAACCCGAAGAAGAAATCATCGTCACAATAAGGGCGGAGCATTGGCAAGTTCAGAAATCGACTAAGTTAGAAAAATCACCAACATCGAAATAACATGGAACGGCCAAAAATCAAGCAGCGAACTCAAACAATTATATACGAACAAAAATCACAAAAACAACTCTACAAACATGAGGTTGACTAGATGTGAGTAATTAAAATTACTCACCTTAGATCGAAGAGGTCGCGCGCGAGATAATCGAAGACGAAGCCCTAGCAAGCATCGAAAGAACAAACGAAAGCCCCAATTCGCCAGATCGTCGAGAGGAGAACGAGAACGAGGCCAAGCCCTAAAATTTTGAGACGCCACCATTTTTTTCTTTCTTTGATTTATTCTCGGGCACGAGTGAATGAGAGGGGATGGGGATGTCGTTTTAAAAACGTGGTATAGGTATGGGCTGGTATAGAGAAGGTATGGGTTAAGTATGTTGTTATTTTATTTATAAAGCCCGCAAAATTCTTTTAACGAATTACAAAAGAATTTTCAACTCGATTAAAACTTCAGCTGAATTAAACAAACAATTTGAGCGTCACATTGACGATAGTTAATTGTTATAAAATCTCGGGTCGTTACAGACTCCCCTCCTTAAAGGAATTGCGTCCTCGCAATTATAAGGAATAAATGGACAGAAGGTAACAACCAAAAGAGCAAGGTAATGACGAGTGCATAAGCAAAGCAAATGTCAGCAGGGGAAGTACTAGATATGAAATCAAAAAGGTTCGACTGCTTCAATCAAAAGAATCAACATCGTGGGAATCAGGGATCAAAATCAGACGACTAACAAAAGCAAGAACAATCGAGTTCCAGCAACTAAAAGAGAAGGAAAAACAGAGCAGAAATCCCTTACAGAGCATGAATTGAATGTGAGTAAATCAAATTACTCACCTGAATCGCCAGAGAAAAAAGACGAAGCTCAAATCTCAAGAATCGCAACTATTCAATCATCAAAACGATAATTGAATTTCTCAAATCAACAAATATTCAATTATCAAAACGATAATTAAATTTTAAATTTAACAAATATTTGATTATCCCAAGCGATAATCAAATTCCAAATCAACAATTATTTAATCATCTGAAGCGATAATTAAATCTCAGATCAGCAAATATTTAATTATCAAAAGCGATAATTAAATCTCAAATCAGCAAATATTTAATTATCAAAAGCGATAATTAAATCTCAAATCAGCAAATATTTAATTATCAAAAGCGATAATTAAATCTCAAATCAGCAAATATTTAATTATCAAAAGCGATAATTAAATCTCAAATCAGCAAATATTTAATTATCAAAATCGATAATTAAATCTCAAATCAGCAAATATTTAATTATCAAAAGCGATAATTAAATCTCAAATCAGCAAATATTTAATTATCAAAAGCGATAATTAAATCTCAAATCAGCAAATATTTAATTATCAAAAGCGATAATTAAATCTCAAATCAACAAATATTTAATTATCTAAAGCGATAATTAAATCTCAAAGCAACAAATATTTAATTATCTAAAGCGATAATTAAATCTCAAAGCAACAAATATTTAATTATCTAAAGCGATAATTAAATTCTCAGAGCAACAAATATTTAATTATCTAAAGCGATAATTAAATTCTCAGAGCAACAAATATTTAATTATCTAAAGCGATAATTAAATCTCAAAGCAACAAATATTTAATTATCTAAAGTGATAATTAAAAGCAACACATATCCGATTATCAAAAACGATAATCAGAACTCATATCAACAAATATCTAATTATCACAAGCGATAATTAGAAACAACAAATATCCGATTATCAAAAACGATAATCAGATCTCAGATCAACAAATATCTAATTATCACAAGCGATAATTAGAAACAACAAATATCTGATTATCAAAAACGATAATCAGAACTCATAGCAACAAATATCCAATTACCTGCAGATAATTGGAAGCAACAAATATCTAGAAATCAATTAAGAAGACTAGAAAATCAACATAAAAGCTTGGATCGATCCCATCAGATGGCGAGTTTTTAATTCGCCGCACGTGCATCTCAGAGTGGCCGAAGCCTACCAAGTACTCAACATAATTTTGGCGCCCATCAGATTGACCCGGAGGTCCGTAGAGTGACCCGAAGGTCTAGTACTGGTATTTGACCCGAAGGTCCGCAGAGTGGCCCAAAAGCCCAACAAATGACCCGAAGGTCCGCAGAGTGGCCCGAAAGCCCAACAAATGACCCGAAGGTCCTCATAGTGGCTCGAAAGCACACGAAATCATCAAATATTTCAATTAACGAGTCCGGAATTAACCGAAATAGCAAACGCACATGTCCCATACCACGTGTTTTACTAAATCGTTTGATTCTCTTCATCGTTTCCTTGAAAGTGCAAAATTGTGTATTTTGTAAAAATACATTTCACATTCTCAAATGGACAAGTCCGGAATTAAGCGAATCAGTAAAAGAAAGGGGTCATAGTCCTCGATTTTGCTGAAACGTTTAAATCGCTTCCTCATTCTTTTGAAATCGCAAACTGTAAAATTTTTGAAAACAATTTTATTTATTTTGTAAAATAACAATTCACATTCTCAACTGGACAAGTCCGGAGTTAAGCGAAACAGTAAAAGAAAGGGGTCATAATCCTCGATTTTGCTGAAACGTTTAAGTCGCTTTCTCATTCTTTTGAAAACGCAAACTGTTAAAAATTTATAAAACAATTTTCATTTTAAAGCGATTTTCCCATCACGTGATTAAAACAACAATATTAGTAACAATTTCGATAAGGAAATTGTACTTCTCAAAATACCGTAAAAACGGTCACAAATCAGTATTGCGGAATAACCGCTTGAAAATCCACTTTTAAAATTTTGGTTGTTACTGAAGTCAAAGCGACAGAAATTTTAAAACATCAAATATCTCATCAAAGGATTCACATCAAAATGTGACATCAGTGAATTTTCATTTATTAAAATTGTCAACAAAACACCGTGCCTCAAAAATTCAGCATTGGTGTAATAAGTCCGTTATAAAAATAACGGCAACAAAATACGTATCATAACCAAGCATCGGTTCAACGTAAAATAAATGCAATAACGTGCAATTCAAATTTTTTCACGTATTACAAAATGAACAAAGAAATCATTCAAATGTATCTTCAATGAAGATAATTCAAAACAGCAAAAATCTAATCACTAGATGATTAGTACAAAAGAAAGCCAGCGGAAATTTCAACAAAAATCACATATCTGCAATTTCTTCGAATCCTCAATTTGGATTCGAAATTCTCAAAGAAACAAATAATTACAGCTATGTAAACAACAATTGGAATTCATATCAATTTCATATTTTGATTCTTAAATCAAAAAGATTATCAGTTGTACTCAGCGAAGACAGTTTCACTGTTTCCGCTGCGCACTCTGATAAATAGAACACAAATCAATCAAATCATCAGAATACAATTTCATCCAAACAACAAAGCACAATTCCACTTTTATTTTTAAATAACGATATTTAAAAATTTCATCAAAATTTCAAAACTTTAGTTTTGACTCCAATCACAGATAAAACATCGACCTACAGTTGTAACATATGTTCCATCCAAGTTATGTTTTATATTATGTCCATAAACCCCAAGCTCTGATACCAACTGTGACGCCCCACCTCTATGCTCATAATAACAAAGAGTATTAAAAGAAATACTGTCTATTATTACGAAGAATAAGGCTGGATAGGAGCGACCATCCGTAATTGGCCTTACACTAATATTGGTTATCTCGATAGGAGTGGTATATACTTTTTATTTTCCATCTATTATTTATTTACTCCCATCGACATATCCAATTATCAGTATAAAACAAACCACGATAGTTCATAATAGTTTAGGACATTAGATATAACAATAACACAGATAATATAAATGCGGAACACAGAATAACAATAATCTCATATATATATAACCGATGTCAGTTACAATATAGTTGACACGATACACATGATACAACTACAACTGTCGACTCCAGAAGTTATATAAACAAGTACATTATCGACTAATATACATGAATACATATCGTTCTATACAATGACGCGACTACTACAAAGTGACACTGACAACTTCAGAAGATGTGAAAAGTCTTCAAATCCTGAATAGCAACTCAAAGAAGAAAATCTACAACCTGAAATAACTCGGGTCTGACCCGAGTATTACATTCAAAAGAAAATAATACCCAGGTCAGTCTAATTCAAACCAGTTTATTAGTGCATATAGGCAGTAATAATTTAAATAGACGACAGTCACAATAATTCCCGTCTACCCGATTCTTTAAACAAAGAAACCGGATAACGGTCAATATAACACTTAACAGTGTTTAACAAAAATCAGCAGATTTAAATCATCAACAGAGATAAATAAACAATTTATCAAATCGACTAAATCAATTTAAAGCTGTTAAATCTGATAGGGCTGCAGTACACGCACGCGTGTACTGCCTCGCCACTATCGCAAGAGATACACAAAAGCTCAGTGAAAGTCATAAGTGATCACAAGGTCAAACCCCGAAATCGGGTTCAACTCAAGTGAGTAAAAAAAAAACCCAACCTAAATGCATCAATGCCATGCACTGTAAAACTGGGCAGTGCTATCACATATACAACCGCATAATGAAATTGCAGTTGAACCACGCAATTAGCCGAGAGACTAAACAGTCAAGCAACGACAATGCAAGTGTCGAACTCAACTGAACAGCACAAGTAGTGACTGCAACACTACAATTACAAGTGGTAATGTCAACAAAACAAATAAATACACTAATTCAAGTGCATGGCAACACAAGTGGTGGAACAATGAAACACTGCAACAATACAGTGAAGGCAACATAGCCAGGCTGCACTAAATCAAGGCCAACACAAATACCACAAAAATTATAAAGAGAACTGGATGCTCCAAAACAGTCGCCTGAAACTCAATTGAACAACATATATAGGAAAGGTCAAACTGCATGTACACTGAAGACATCAAGTTCAAATATCAACCAAGCATTGAACCTCAGAGACCATCAACATAAAGTAACAAGTGTTAAATGACTACATGCCCTGATACATGTGCAAGCATACGACGGCAAAAAGAAAAAGACACCCATGAACAACAAGTTCTAGTCAAGTACACTGCAATGATGATATACAGATGCAATCCGACTCGGGTCACAGTGCAGCATGAACCAGAAGGTATACAACAAGTAGATGAACTAGGCAACAGAGAGGTGTACCAAGATGTATCAGTGCAACAGTCAACAAAGACAGGTGTACCGAGCAGGTAGTAGAGTGACACGAATAAGGTGTACAAGTGAAATAGGCTACATGAGCACAGTGAAGTACTGCCCAATGCGGCAACATGAATGGTCACAGGCGTGCACACCTAACTACATATATGTGGTTAAGAAACAGGCTAATGCAAGCTAATGTCGTGAACGAAGTACTAAGGCTATAACTTCACATGACCCAAACGGTCCACCAATATGCTAACAATTCTCAAAAATCAAAATGTACATATGCACAGCATGACACCAATGCATATGAACATGAAGCCGTAACTAATGTATGAATATCACAGTCGAGAACAAGGTGTAGTGCCGAAGCAAAAAGCAAAATACATTGCTTCTTCAAAACAAATTACTGGACAGTGCAGACACATGAATGCAAAGTCAATGTTTAACGAAATCAATGTCGAACCATTTTTGCAGGTAACTGTTTCATACCAAGACTGTCAGAAACCAAAACCGTGTAAACCAAGTAATCGAAATTCAACACAGTCAAGTGGCCCAAGGATGGCCAAAGTCGAACAAATTCAACGTCACAGACTCAAGTGAACCACAGTGAAACCCAAACCAAACAAGAGTACAAATTCGAACAAAATCAGTGACGAAGACGCGTAGAGGAACCGAATTATCAAGATCCCAAAATGGCCGAGTATTGAAAATGCTACGGTTACAGTCAAAGCCGTGGGTCATTAAAGAATTTCCCAACTAACCGTAATGGTGACACCAGAACAACAAATCAACAAACCCGAAGAAGAAATCATCGTCACAATAAGGGCGGAGCATTGGCAAGTTCAGAAATCGACTAAGTTAGAAAAATCACCAACATCGAAATAACATGGAACGGCCAAAAATCAAGCAGCGAACTCAAACAATTATATACGAACAAAAATCACAAAAACAACTCTACAAACATGAGGTTGACTAGATGTGAGTAATTAAAATTACTCACCTTAGATCGAAGAGGTCGCGCGCGAGATAATCGAAGACGAAGCCCTAGCAAGCATCGAAAGAACGAACGAAAGCCCCAATTCGCCAGATCGTCGAGAGGAGAACGAGAACGAGGCCAAGCCCTAAAATTTTGAGACGCCACCATTTTTTTCTTTCTTTGATTTATTCTCGGGCACGAGTGAATGAGAGGGGATGGGGATGTCGTTTTAAAAACGTGGTATAGGTATGGGCTGGTATAGAGAAGGTATGGGTTAAGTATGTTGTTATTTTATTTATAAAGCCCGCAAAATTCTTTTAACGAATTACAAAAGAATTTTCAACTCGATTAAAACTTCAGCTGAATTAAACAAACAATTTGAGCGTCACATTGACGATAGTTAATTGTTATAAAATCTCGGGTCGTTACAGTATACATATATTTATTTTAAATGACTAAAAGATATTTTAATTGATTTTATTGATCTAGATTTGATTTTTAAATTATTTTACCATGTCAAAATAAGATATTTAAGAAATTAAATTTGAATTTAAATCTATCAGACTTAGTCAAAATCAAAATATTTTAAAAATTTACTTTTTATTATATAAGTACATTTTGAATATGTGTGTGTGTGTGTATATTAAAAAACATTTTGAGACAGCAATGTATATAATAATGGCAAATTTAAACATTGTAGATGCAAATTCTAACATCTATATAAGTATATATTAATTATATACATATTATTTTGTTGCATATGCACAAATATATGATGATATACTCATAAACTATATGCAAATTAATTTTAATTAACTCATAGTTTTAATTAATATAGATTAATTATTAAACCAATATAATTAACATAAAATATGATTTTATTTAAAATAACTAGATTGGAAATAGTGTAAATATTAGACTTCATAGGCTGACAATGATCCAAATAGGGATTTTCATTTTGAAATTCACCCAATCTAGCAGCTGTTGACCACCCAGTTTCGATAAATGGTATCAAAGCCCAAATGGTATATGTAGTCTAATTAGTCAATATTTAGGTCAGCTAACTAAACCTACTTATCTGATAGGCGTCTAAAAAAGTAAAGTCTAGGCTTAGGGTTGAACAATCAAATATTCTCCCCTCCCTAGATATTAGCCTGGCCCAATGGATAGAGGTCCAAAAAATTGGTTTAGATGTAAGGGCCAGATTTATTTGAGCCTTAGGCTAATTTCAAATTAAGATTCGATAATTTAAAAATATATTTTAAGCTTAAATGTTAAATTTGAAATATAAAATAAAATTTTATAGAAGTTATAAAATAAGTTTAAATCTTTCAAAAATATTTTACAAAACAAAATAATTAAAATCAAATTTTAATATAGATATATATTTAATTCGATTAACTAAATTAAATAAAATATTAATTAATTAGTCATACATATTTACACATACACACACATATAGAAATATGTACATAACTAAAATTGTTATAATTCTATATTTATCTTAAATTTGTTTATGATGAATTATATTAAATTTCTGAATAAATTTAAATATTTAATTAAAAATTTTAATTGAATAAATGAATTTATTAAACAAAATTAATTAAAATGTAGGCATATATTGATATGTATATATAAACAAATTATATATGTTATAGTTAATTATTTATCTTACATAGTTTAAGATGAATAATATAAATTTTTAGAAATTTTTTAATAAATTTAATTAATTAATTATGGTTTAACTAATGATAATTAAAATTATTTAAATATGATTTAGTTAATAAGATACATATATACATTATATAAGTTAATTAAATAACAGTTATAAACAAATTAAACTTATATAACTATGTATGTATAAAATAATGTAAGTGGAATTGAAATAAACCCAAAAGAAGTTTCTAGAATAAGTACATATAATTTGATTTCAGATGCGCCCGACAATTGATTTACGAGGGTTTCATAAAAAGCACCTTATTTCTTAAGTCGATAAAACTCAATGTGTGTGTGTTTATTAAAAATTATGAATCCTTAATATATAGATTTATCCTCTACCATTTACATATTAAATAGATTACTTGCATATGCATTAGTTATTGAGAAAATTCAAGCTAGGGTCTTTACATGTAGTACTGGTAATATATTACCTAGATTTGGTAAGATACATGCATGTATTTTTTCAGCAAACTCAAGGTACATGTAACGACCCACAAATCCGCATAATTCAAGCTGACAATAAACCACACATGTCCAATCCAAATTGAATGAGAATACAGATAGTAATGGGAAAGAAAGAAGAAAGAAGAAGAGAGAAGAAAAAAAGAGGAGAAACTAAAACAACACAGAATCTCACAATCGCAACGGAATAACATATAATATAATATCAATGAACTTCACAAAAGAGAAACTGTCATATACATACACCCATCAGAGTACAACAACAAATAACAACCATCAGCCTGGATAGTTATGGTAACATGTCCACACAAATGTTGATAATTTAAACAACAATGCAGTGGAAAATAAACATATACGCGAATACGACCTGAAGACCTCCAGCTCATTTGCTGAATCTCCAAAGCATCCAAATCTAAATTTGTAAATATGCTCGATCTGACTCGAGCATTGATAGGGAAGAACGCCTTGATCAATCTGGTAAACCAACGTGAGAAAACACATCTGAACTGAATTTTAAAGTTATCAAAACTTCACTTTATCAAAATAAAGGTATCTCGTAAGACCGTTCCGCACATAAAAACGGACGGGTTTTTACCTTACGATAACCAAAATATTTTATATCAAATTCTGTTATATTATACTAGTCTCTAGTGCACAAATAATATTAAAATAGCTGAAATTGTTACATTGGTTAAATTTGACGGCATAATAGGATTACAAACAAGATGGTTGGCATGTATTAGAGAATGGATTTCCATACAATGGCATGTTAGGGACAACCTTCCGTACAGTACACTTCCGTACAGTACATCTCTAGAGGAATGTACCGAGGATACACAAAAAATCCTCTACAACTAACAAGACTGGTCTGTCCTTGTTTGGCACTTAGATATGGCCTAGATAGAAACCGAATATGTCATCACTCCAATCGTTATCGATCTATCTGAGACGTCTCGTAGCATAAACCACATACCTAAAATATAAAGGGTTATCTAGAAAGGTGATGATCATAGCCTAGTGGTTGCGAAGCTTATGGCCTTAAGCCATTACCGGGTGATGAGGCTTAAGGTAACGTTTACCTTTCACGTAGGGTATTCCACTTTGAATGTTACACTGTCATTCCATGATCACACAACTGATTTCTACAAACGTAGCAACCTCATATGGGAACCAAGTCAAACAGACTTATCATGTTTCCAACTTTCAACTTGCTATCCTTCGGCCAAAAAGGAAGCCCGATAGATTGGTGTACCATAGACACTCCGCATTACTCGAATCAACATTCTTAATCCAAACAATAATCAAGCCAACTCAGTTTGCTTCGTTATAAGTGCATGACTAATTAGTTCCCACATCAAGTCAAGGAACCAAAAATGATGAAATTTGATAGTCGGTTATTTAACTATCGAAGAAACAAATAAAATCTAGCACATAAGCAGTCACCAGGCCCATTTAATTTATCTTTTATTAATTAAATCAATTTCCAAATATTTACTTCAAATTATCTTTAAAAAGATATATCCTCAAAACAAATTTAATCTTTCGATATTGGAAAACATTTCCATATACTTATATCAACGGTAGTGTATTTAATAACACTACCATTTCGGAGACATGCCAAATAGATTTCTATAATCATACAACTCCAATGTTCGTACACCTCCGGACGGGTGTTAAGTATAAGAAGCAATGCTTTCTATACCACCAAGCCTTTAGTACGATCATAAGAACCAATTCGTGTATTTCACAACGGAAGGTCAAAACACAATTTATTGGGTCGAAACGAATGTTGCGTAAAACATCGTTACGAAACCAAAATAACACTAGTATAGGGATTCGATTAATTATATATATATAAATCCCATATACTATATAAAACATTTCCTTTCGGAATCATTTACTATAACAACAGTGTTATAGTCCATGCCTTCCATACTTCTCCGAAAATGTCTATTACAACAAAAAGGTTGAAATCTATGTTTTCGCTACTTAACACATTTTAAATCATTTTTCAAAACCATTTAAACTCCATTTGAAATTATTACTTTCAAAACTTTACTTTTAAAGATTATCACTTCAAAAACCATTA
The DNA here is from genome assembly GCA_030737815.1 of Allium fistulosum. Lineage (NCBI taxonomy): Eukaryota > Viridiplantae > Streptophyta > Magnoliopsida > Asparagales > Amaryllidaceae > Allium > Allium fistulosum. The sequence continues at coordinate 632,925,927 of CM060907.1, read as the reverse complement.
ACTTCATCATAAAAATTACTTTCAAAACATTCCTTTAAAAGATTATTTAACTCTTAAAAACTTGAATGTATTTCCTTCATATAAAATTCCATATTTAAATCTCAACATAAATCATTTCCATATTTATAAAACTATGCTTATGAATCTCCTTTCTATTTTATAAAACTTCTATTTTATAAAATCTCTTTATTTATAAAATTCTATTTATAAATCATTCTTTTATAAAAACTCATTTTACTATCAAAATCCACTTATAAATCCATTTCTTTATAAATTCGATTTATTTATAAAATCCATTTATAAATCCATTTACCAAATAAATTTCAAAAACATTTACAAAATATTTACAAATTCTGATTATAAATCTATTTATTCATTTATAAAATATAACTTTTACAAATCCTTTATATAAACTTATTCAAAAATCTCTATTTTAAAAAAATTTCACAAAACCATACTTTTATAACATCAAAAATCATACTTTTTATTTGTTTGAAAATAATTCATTCCTTTTAATAATTTAAAAATTATTAAAACATATATACTTTCAAAATCACTTTGAAAATCATTTCGTTTCAAAATCACTTTTTTTAGTATTTCAAAATACTAAAAATATGGCCTAGTGTTACTATAGCACTAGATAAGCAAAAACATATCCATGTCATCAAATATGGCATCCAACACATCATATATCAAAATATATGAAAAGAAAAATCAACAGTGTGAGGAATTCTGTTGGATCCCTCCAACCTGTCCCCTTGCATCACAAACAGTATATAATCAAATAATATAAATCAACCGCTTCGAGACGGGATCGTATACAAAGGGTCATCCACTCATACACGGGAACGTAATAGGGTCTCATCTGCTCCAAAGGTGGGAGTATATCCAAACCAACTAATAAAATAGTAAATCATCCAAACAAGCAGCAATGGTCATAAATGAAATTATCCACACTTATATAAAAATATAAGTGGGCCAGAGAGGTGAGTTAACTTACAGAAATCCCAGTAATCTCTAATGCGCACTGGTTTGAATTAAAATTGAACAGGCGTTCAATTTTAACCCAAATTTCTACTAGCTTCAAAACCATCCAATCCAACTCCATATCGTAGATTTTGCTATTACGATCGCAATGCAACTTGTCGCGCTCAATTTGGAACTCGTATGAAAAAGTTATGAATTTATAACGATTGAAATAATCAAAATATCATTAACTTTAATTAATAAACTTATTTAAATTAAATAATCTTCCCTCCTTCGCCTCGTTCTCATTCTCGTTCCCAGTCAATTGAAAATTCGACCCAAAACGTGACTTCCCCAACCAAACATCGCCGCCTTGCTGCCCCGTGCGCCGCCTCGAGCTCGGCACTAATGCGCCTGGCCCCTCTCCCTCCATCCCTAGTGGTCTGCCTTCTCAATTCGTCGTCAATTGACGGCAAATCGAGGCCAAGGTTGATATGAACAGAGGCGATTTCCCACCGTCGTGCCTCGTCGTCCAAAGATCAAACCGTTGATTAGCTTCGTCGTGACGTGCTCTCTAACTTTCATGTAGAAGCTTTGACCTGAAAGCGGACAGATTGGCTCCGATCGAGCATTGCCATTGGATGGGGCTGTTAATTAATGGCGGATAGGGTCTTGTTAGTTAGGGTTTTTCCAAAATGAAATGAACAAGTCCTTATATAGAAAATATTCAAAGCATTATTCACACGTTAAAATTTCAAAATCCAAACGAGGCGTGCCTCATGGCGTTCTATATGTAACAACCCAATTCCGAAAATAATGAAACTAGTATTACGAGCCAATTCCATCATATACAGAAGTTAGCTTTTCAAAATAAAATTATATTAATTTAAATTCTTTTAATTAATTCCTATGCGTTTTGAGCTCGCACAATCAAACGATACGTCCGATTGCCACGAAATTCGACAGCGAATAATAATTCACTATTACGGATCCAATGAAACCGGTTTTGTCAAAATCCAAGATAGTGCCCTAGAAGGATATTTTCATACATTAACTAAAACGAATTATTATTATTAAGACTAGTACATTAACTTTTAATTCAAATTTAAAAGTTTACTTTCTTCATTCTTAATCAAATAGGATTTAAATCAACTCTCGAAATCTTTTTATTCACATTAAATTCAAGATTCAATTGTTTAAGCAATTCCAAATATTATATTTAATAATTTATTTATCAAATAGATCGCTATATTTGAAATTCAAGTTATTTAACTTATAAAATTAACTTTTCAATATTTAAAATCTATAAAATATTTGAAGTTTAAATGACTGAAATTCTGGGTCGTTACATTCTTCATGTTATCCGAGTTTTTAACCCAGCAGAATCCAAAGGAAGTCAGAACAGCTTCGTCGAGTCAGAGTAGCTCAAGAGCCAACCAAAAAGACTAGAGCAACTAACCAAGAGAAATCATAGGAATGGAAGGCGAAAATGCGCAAAGGTGATGGATCGCTAGCGATCTATCATCTACGGATCGCTAGCGATCCATAATCTTGCCTCGTGGATTCGTGAATTCACTTGCATCATGGTCCAATGGGCATTCTAGGAATGATGGCTAAGTTTGATAGAATTCCAAGATAGTTAGATCGAGAAGTGGGCATCCGTTTAATTCAATCAGCAGTCCGATGCAACCGGTAGGTGGATCATCATCAAAACAAGGCAAAAAGCTATGAAATTACATGGAAAACACCAACACAAGATAACAAACGCGATCCAAAAGACCAAGCTTAGAAATCCTCTAAGTAAATGTATCGCTAACGATCCATGCCATTTTGCTAGGTCGCGATATTCTTCAGAGGAGAGGATAATAGGAAGTATCCCAAGCTATTGGGTCACCAGCAAGCCAACAACTAAGGATCGCTTGCAATCCATGGCCTATGGATCGCTAGCGATCCATGGAATTGGTTCGTTCGTGACACAACTTACAGAGCATCTTCGTACAATCATTTGCAAGCATTTGGCAAGAAGGCCTAGCCCAATAATGCTCCAACTCCTATAAATACGGTCCTACCAACTGTTGGAACTCTATAAAAAAACCTTCTTTACTCTTCTCCTCCCTCACAATAGTCGTCCAAGGAGTTCACTGTGATTCTCCAGTGAACTCTAGCTTTGGGGACATAGTCTAACTTAAGATATTCATTGACTTTGTAATCGAATTCACCTTGTAACAGCAATCGGTCAATAATAAAAGTTATAAAGTAGACGTAGGCTTCAACAACAACCGAACCACTATAAAAAAAATCTTCGTGTCTTCTTACTATTTCTGCTCTTTTTACATTTATTCTTGATATTATTGCTCTGTAAGAACAAGGCTGGTGCTTTCACATTCAATCCAGGGTGTTGATCCATTTTTTGGGAAAGAAAGAAGAAAGAAGAAAGAAGAAGTGAAAAGAAGAAGAAGAGAAGGAGAAACTAAAACAACACAGAATCTCACAATCGCAGCGGAATAACATATAATATCAATGAACTTCAAAAAAGAGAAACTATCATATATATACATCCATTATAGTACAACAAAAAATCCCAATTATCAGCCTGGTCAGTTATAATAATCTGGCCTCACAAATGTTGATAATTTAAACAACAATGCAGTGGAAAATAAACATATATGTTAATACGGTCTGAAGACTCCAGCTCGTCTGCTTAAGCTCCAAAGCATCCAAATCTAAATCTGCAAATATGCCCGGTTTGAGCCGATCTGGAAGGGAAGAACATGCAGATCAGTCTGGTAAACTAGCGTGGGAAAACACATCTCAACTAAATTTTAAAGTTATAAAAACTTCTCTTTATCAAAACCAAGGTATCTCATAAGACCACGCTGCACATAAACACGGGCGGGTTTTTACCATACGATAACCAAAACATTTCATATAAAATTCTGCTATATTATACTAGTGTCTAGTGTACAAATAATATTAAAATAGCCGAAATTGTTACATTGGTTAAATTTGACGGCATAATAGATTTACAAACAAGATGGTGGGCACATATTGGAGAATGGATTTCCATACAATGGCAGGTAAAGGGCTACCTTATGTACTCTAGAGGAATGTATCGAGGATACACAAACAATCCTCCGCATCTAGCAAGACCGGCCTTTCCCAATTTGGCACTCAGACATGGCCTGGATTGAAACCGAATATGTCATCATCCCGGTCATTACCGACCTATCTGAGAAGTCTCGTAGCATACACCACATACTTGAAATATAGAGAGTTATCTAGAAAGGTGATGATCATAACCTAATGGTTGCGAACCACATAGCCTTACGGCGTACCCTGTTTAAGCTATTACCCGGTGATGAGGGTTAAGGTAACGTTTACCTTTCACATAGCACATTCCACGTCGAATGCCACACTGCCATTCCATGATCACACAACTGATTTCTACAAACGTATAACTCCTAAGCTCGTACGTCCCAAGAAAGAGTGTTAAGCTAAGAGAAGTTGCCTTCCCTGCCACCAAATAGATGATACGTTCATAGAGATCAATCAATGTAATTAGAAATGCAACGTCAGACATTCGTCCACAAAAGTTGTCCAGGAACAGGACAATCCGAAGGCACTCTCCTACCATATCATGTCAGGAATTACCTACAACAGCCCACCTTTTTGGATGGTTTAAATCAACAATAAACCACACATGTCAACTCAAACCATTCAAAAGGGAGGATTGTTAATGGGATAAATATGAAAATAAGAGAAAAGAAGGAAAAATAAAACACAGAACCTCACAGTGGAATAACAAAATATAATAATCAAATAAACAGTTCATGAAGTTGTTTTACAAATAACATTTTATTACACTTTTACAAAACAAATCAGAGTTATACATACAGCAGGAATAAATAAATAATGCAGCGGAACAACATGATATAGTGGAATAATAATGATGATATAATACTAAACTCCATCTTCGTCCTCCAGAAATAAGGTCTTCAACACTGAAATGCTCAGGCTGACCCTAGTGTAATGAAAGACAAATCACTCGAGTCGGAATAAAAAGATCTTGTCTAAGTTAAATCAAAATAAGTAAATATGAGTGTAACGGCTTCAGAGATGTTTACGGGATTTTACATCTCCTATCCAATGTCTAACGTCTATGCAATAACTTAAGAGATGTTCGGGATTCCATCTCCTAAGGATCCGTTAAACTATAACAACCCGGGATTTGCATTACCAATTAATAAATAAAAGTTAGGATTTTTATTTATTTTAATGAAGCATAAAAGGATTTGGAATAACAAAAATTTATTTGAAAAAGGCTATTTTAATTAAATGGGAAATATGGGATTTTAAAATGAGGATGAAATGTTATTTTTGGAAAGTTAAATATTTTAGGAGAAATTGTAAAACGGGTTTGGATAAGAAAAATGAGTTTTATAAACATATATGATCACTTAGACTAATTTTTAGAAATATGTAAATAACTCTCTTCTTATTGGGTTACTAAACCTAGCCCAATAACCCACCCTAAACCTCCTCTATAAATTATCCCAAACTCTCCTAACCTCATTCATTCATCCCTAATCAAAACCCTAATCATTTCCTAAAGCTTTCTTAACAAAAATGGCTTCTATCTTCATCTCCTTCTAGTTCTAGCTTATGCAAGTCATTCTATGCAAAGGTAATGCAAATACCCACCTCAAATTCGTTTTTATATCTCTCTTATTTCTAAAATTTAATTGGTAACACATGTTTTATGTGTTTTTTTGATCTTATAGCCTCCTAATCATCTTTTGCTAACTTGGGTTGATGCTATAGTAGTCTTTGTTGCTTTCTAGAGAGGTATATTGCTGAAAACCTCTTCTAATATGTGTTTAATCATCTTTTGATTTCGGTAATCAGTTAGTAACACATGTTTTATTATGTAACATGTGAATCATAGTTCTTTGATCATCTTTGCTTTCATTTTGGGGTGTGCACATAAGGTACTTGTAGTATATGCTAGCTGAAATTATAATTAGTTTATTGCTGTTAGTAAATTAGGCATATCTCATTCATCTTAAATCGGAATTAAGATTTTCTTGATGTTATGGAAAGCTTATTCTATAGCCTATAACTTTTATGTTTTGTGATTTGCCTAATTTTGAGGTTTGAATGGTCGAAATCACGTTTGTTTGTCGCTGACCTGACAACAAACTACAGGGTTGAGAAAATAAAAACCTGAAATTGATTTGGCCATAAGTTACTCGTTTCTTATCCAAATCTAATAATTTTGGATGTTATGGAAAGCTTAGATTTAGGGCTAAAAGTTTCATGTTTTGAGTTTCATGAAATTTTGAAGTTAATTTCGTCAAAACTGTGCATACTTACCACTGTTCCGAGAGCACAACGACAGTGATATAGAATTTAGATCTGAGAATTGTTTTAGTCATAGAATTTTCATCCCCGATCGGAATTTGACGATCTTGGTCATTCCGGAAAGCTTAGAAACTAAGCTACAACTTTTAATTTATTCATCTTGTCAGAATTGGAAGTTTACTATGCCAAAATTGTGGTTTTTCATCTCTGGTCTGTTAGTGCATAGCTACAGGCCTTAGTCTCTTTGCTCCCGTTGTTTTCAGCGTAGAACCCCGACTTTGCGACGCCATACCGGGCTCGTCCTTTGTCGGATTTCATTGTTTTTGGTCTCGTTAAAAATATAAGGTCGAGATCTTCAACCATGCAAAGTTTGGTTTAGATTTGGGTGCATTAGATACTTTGTTTCTATTGCCGAAGTAGCACCCAGAAATTGTTTTACAATAGTGATCATTTTCAATTATCGTCAGACCAACTTTGAAACATTTTCATTTCTTCGTTTTGAGTCGGAACTGAACGATTCTTGTTGCATATCAAAGTAGGAGTACTTTTCTACGCTCCTGCAAATTTTTATCAAGATCTGAGTTCATGTGACCCTTCGACCATGTCGTCGAAGTGGGACATTTGCACTGTTTTGACACAGTAGAGTTTTGTGATTTTTGTCCGACTTTGAGACGACGCCGTTTCTTCGTTTCAAGTCGGAATCAAGTAATTCTTTTTGCGTTCTGAAGTAAGAATGTCGGACTACGTTTCTAAAAAATTTCATGCCATTCGGATTCAGTTTGCTGGCCCGAATAATTTTCCGAACTTGGGTTCGCGTCAGTTTTGGACTATTTTCCAACACTTGGAATATTTTCAGTGATTTTCTGGTTTTATCGATTTCTTTGAGATTTGTCTCTGGATTTCATACACGGGCCTTATAAAAAGGTTTTAAAAGGATTTTTCACTCCGAAATGGCTTTCGAAATTATTATATAATATTATTTTTAATTAGTAAACTATTTACTCCATAATAGGAGAGTTTTCAAAAGCCGTTTTAAAGTGTTCTCAAAATCAATTATAAATCCGTTTCGAACTATTATTTTCTATAATAAAAATCTCACACTCACTTTTAGCACGTCGAGCAAAGTGGAAAGGTGCTTAAAAGGTTAGGAAATCTCCGGCCTATGGAACCGTGTGTATTTTCTTTCCAGTTAATCCCCGACCTATTCGATTGATCGTTTTGACCTTCGGGTCTAGTTTACCGATGATACGAGGTGGACTTTTTATTGTTTGGAATGTGAGCTTGCTATTGGTTAGTAAACCGTTTAGTGCGAACGTGGGGTATGGGACTCATTGTTAATACTTTACGGGTTCCTCTCCAAGAAGTTTGTGACACATTAGCCTCTGGGCAGCCAGTACTGGACCTTTGGGTCACCACGCCTTTGGGCAACCATCTCTGGACACCTGTTCTATGGAGCAGTTACTTTTTCAACGTGTGCCTCTGGGCCTTTATCCTTCTGGGAAGGATCTTGCCGTCTCGCGCGTTCCGCATCTGTGCGAGTGATCGATCACAACTCTATAATACTTGGCAATAACGACTCCGGTCGGTGCACGTGCTATACTTGTATTATCTGATGATTTTTATATCCATTCGAGTACCGCCATTCGGTGTTGGTTCTATGGAACCATACGATGTAAGTGCGATTACCTTGTGGATTCATAGTGTCTCTGGACACTGCTTTTCAGTGTTTGATTTCATTGACTTTTCAGTATATCCCCATTGCTCTTTGGAGCATCGATCTTTGCTTGGGCATTGATTACAGACTCTGGTCACTCTTGGGATTATTGCCTATGGGCAACTTTATATAGCTTTGGCTACGCCGATGATATGAGGCGATTTTATTTATTCAACACTTTGGTGCTGATATTCTCTTTGGAGATTTTTACTGTTGATTGATGATTAGGGACCGTTATTATATTCATGTGGTCCAAAATACTCTTCTCTTAGGAAAAGTACTGTTTTATTTATGTACCGCATTATTATATATCTCAGTTATTACTGATTGTTTAGCTAGCCTGACCCGAGTGTTTTCGCTCGGGTCAGACCGAGTTGTTTCAGGTTAGGTCTCTGGACTTAGCTTCTGTGCTTCCGCTTGGACATTATCTGCTATGCTGATAGATAGAGCTTTTATTTGTCCACTATTCCGCTACTCTGTTATTATTCAAACTTTGATATGTACATATTTTTGACTCACATGTGTGGGCAGTGGCTTTGTACCCACTTATAGTATTTGGATCTGTATTGACGATGTATTGTTCTGGTATTTTATATCTGTTATGTGATTCTGTTCTGTGATGTTTTATCATGCTTGTTCTGATAGGCCTTTAGCCATTGTAATTTTGTTATGAATATTTATTGAATATGTCGAACCACTTGAAAAAAATATAGATACCATCCTTTCGACGTATTCAGTAGATAGTTATAGCTTGATTACAAATTGTCGCTTCCACTATACTCTATTCTCCGCTTTAACAGACAGTATTACTCCCGTAATACTCTTTGTTACAGTGGGTCTCAGAGTGGGGCGTTACAGCTTGGTATCAGAGCCTGGTTTCAGGAATAAGCATAATGAACACAGAACAGATACACTTAGTACAATACATTTTAATTAGATCCGAATTAAATCAAATCCCTTCCTTATGTTTATTGATAGATAAGTTAGGAATATGTGTAGGAATCTATTATATTCCGTAATATTCCTTTATGAATTATCTATCTTTGAATCTCCGCTTGTCCTATTGCTCCAGCTAGTGCCAAGCCTGGCAGGCTTAATGCTGCCAAGGCTCCTACCACTTCTGCTCAGCCTAAAGGTACACATCCTTCCGTTCTTGAAGGCTCTATTTTATTTCATGGTAGATCTATTAGAGTTCTTTTTGATACGGGTGCCTCTCACTCATTCGTATCAAAGGAGCTAGTAGATGCTTTATCCTTGGATGTTACTTGTATGGTTTCTTCACTAAGGATTGTGAATCCCATTGGTGGATCCACGACCCTTAGCTTGCTCTGTGAGAATATAGATATTGATCTTTGTGGCTTTTCTTTCGTGCAAATCTCCACGTTATGGAGTATTTGGGCTTTGATATGATTCTTGGCATGGATTGGCTCGTTCAGCACGACGCCAAAATTATTTGTTCGGAGCGGATATTATTCATTCATCACCCTGACTCGTCCTCTCCGTTGGCTATTGTTCTTCAAGATGTTGGGATTACTGATGTTACTTTAATTTCTCTAGATTCATGAGATGATGAGGTAGACATATCTCATATTCCAGTTGTTCGGGATTTCCCCGATATCTTCGAGCTAGTATCTAGTTTACCACCGAAGCGAGCTATTGAGTTCCGCATCGATCTCATTCCAGGCTCTCATCCAGTTGGGCGTCCTCCTACGAGAATGTCTACTAAGGAGAATGAGGAACTCAGGAAGCAGTTAGTTGAGCTTGAAGCGAAGCAATTCATCCGATCCAGTTCTTCGCCATGGGGTGCTGCTGTGGTCTTCGTTAAGAAGGCTGATGGCTCTCTTAGGCTTTGCATTGACTATCGCAAGCTCAATGAGCTGACCATCAGAAATCGCTACCCACTTCCTCGGATAGACGACATGTTTGACCAATTGAGCGGTGCGAAGGTCTTCTCTCAGCTTGACTGTAACAACCCGGGATTTGCATTACCAATTAATAAATAAAAGTTAGGTTTTTTTATTTATTTTAATGAAGCATAAAAGGATTTGGAATAATAAAATTTATTATTTGAAAAGGCTATTTTAATTAAATGGGAAATATGGGATTTTAAAATGAGGATAAAATTTTATTTTTGGAAAGTTAAATATTTGATGAGAGATTTTAAAATGGGTTTGGATAAGAAAAAATGAGTTTTATAAACATACATGAACACTTAGACTAATTTTTGGAAAACATATAAATAACTCTCTTCTTATTGGGTTTCTAAACCTAGCCCAATAACCCACCCTAAACCTCCTCTATAAATTATCTCATACTCTCCAAACCTCATTCATTCCAACCCTAATCAAATTCCTAAAACCCTAAACCTAAAAATGGCCTCCATGCTTAGGAAAGCTCCATCCTCTCTTATATTGGCTTAAGCTAGTTAAAGTAAGGGAAGGTAATGCAAAAACCCTCTTGTAATCCATTTCTAACTCTCTTTAATTCCTGGAAATCATGTTGTAACTCTTGGTTTTATGTGTTTTGGTATTTTTCTAGCTCCTTGATCATCATCTCTTAGCTTTGGTTAGTGCCATATAGGTGTTTGTTCTTTTGCTTGAGAGGAATACTAGGTAAACCCTCTCCAAATCTATGTATAAGCATCTCTTAATTTCTGAAATTATTTTTTAATCCTCTTTTTTTTGTGCATTTAGATTGTGAAACTCTTTGATCTTCTTTTCATTGCTTGGAAAGAGGTAATATATGCTAGCTGAAATTATAATTAGTTTATTATTGTTAGTAAATTAGGCATATCTCATTCATCTTAAATCGGAATTAAGATTTTTTTGATGTTCTGGAAAGCATATTCTGTAGGCTATAACTTTTATGTTTTGAGATTTGCCTAATTTTGTGGTTTGAATGGTCGAAATCACGTTTGTTTGTCGCTGACCTGACAACAAACTACAGGGTTGAGAAACTAAAAAACCTGAAATTGATTTGGCCATAAGTTACTCGTTTCTTATCCAAATCTAATAATTTTGGATGTTCTGGAAAGCTTAGATTTAGAGCTAATACTTTCATGTTTTGAGTTTCATGAAATTTCGAAGTTAATTTGGTCAAAACTGTGCATTCTTACCACTGTCCCGAGAGCACAACGACAGTGATATAAAATTTAGATCTGAGAATTGTTTTAGTCATAGAATTTTCATCTCTGGTCGGAATTTGACGATCTTGGTCATTCCGGAAAGCTTAGAAACTAAGCTGCAACTTTCATTTTATTCATTTTGCCAGAATTTGAAGTTTACTATGCTAAAATTGTGGTTTTTCATTTCTGGCCAGTTAGTGCATAGCTATAGGCCTTAGTCTCTTTTCTCCCGTTGTTTTCAGCGTAGAACCCCGACTTTGCGACGCCATCCCGGGCTCGTCCTTTGTCGGATTTCATTGTTTTTTGTCTCGTTAAAATGTTGAGATCGAGATCTTTAACCATGCAAAGTTTGGTTTAGATCTGGGTGCATTAGATACTTCGTTTCTATTGCAGTAGCACCCAGAAACTGTTTTACAATAGTGATCATTTTCAGTTATCGTCGGACCAACTTTGAAACATTATCGTTTCTTCGTTTCAAGTCGAAACAGAACGATTCTTGTTGCATATCAAAGTAGGAGTACTTTACTACGCTCCTGCAAATTTTCATCAAGATCTGAGTTCATGTGACCCTTCGACCATGTCGTCGAAGTGGGACCTTTACACTGTTTTGACACAGTAAAGTTTTATGATTTTTGTCCGACTTTGTGACGACGCCGTTTCTTCGTTTCAAGTCGTAATTTCCCGATTTTTTTTACATTTTGGAGCAGGGATGTTGGACTATATGCCTACCAATTTTCATGCCATTCGGATTCAGTTTGCTGGTCCGAATAATTTTCTGAACTTGGGTTCGCGTCATTTTTGGACTATTTTCCAACACTTAGAATATTTTCAGTGATTTTCTGGTTTTATTGATTTCTTTGAGATTTGTCTCTAGATTTCGTACACGGGTTTTATGAATTATTTTCAAAGGATTTTTCACTCCTAAATGGCTTTCGAAATTATTATATAATATTATTTTTAATTATTAAATTAATTACTCCATAATAGGAGAGTTTTCAAAAGCCATTTTAAAGTGATTTCAAAATCAATTATAAATCTGTTTCGCACCATTATTTTCTATAATAAAAATCTCACACTCACTTTTTAGCACGTCGAGCGAAGTGGAAAGGTGCTTAAACGGTTAGGAAATCTCCGGCCTATGGAACCGTGTGTATTTTCTTTCCGGTTAATCCCCGACCTATTCGATTGATCGTTTTGACCTTTGGGTCTAGTTTACCAATGATACGAGGTGGACTTTTTATTGTTGGAGTGTGAGCTTGCTATTGGTTAGTAAACCATTTAGTGCGAACGTGGGGTATGGGACTCATTGTTAACACTTTACGGGTTCCTCTCCAAGAAGTTTGTGACACATTAGCCTCTGGGCGGCCAGTACTGGACCTCTGGGTCACCACGCCTCTGGGCAACCGTCTTTGGACACCTGCTCTATGGAGCAGTTTATTTTTCGGCATGTGCCTCTGGGCCTTTATCCTTCTAGGAAGGATCTCGCCGTCTCGCGCGTTCCGCATCTGTGCGAGTGATCGATCACAACTCTACAGTACTTGGCAACAACGACTCTGGTCGGTGCACGTGCAATATTAGTATTATTTGATGATTTTTATATCCATTCGAGTACCGCCATTCGGTGTTGGTTCTATGGAACCATACGATGTAAGTGAGATTACCTTGTGGATTCACAGTGTCTCTGGACACTGCTTTTCAGTGTTGGATTTCATTGACTTTTCAGTATATCCCCATTTCTCTTTGGAGCATCGATCTTTGCTTGGGCATTGATTACAGACTCTAGTCACTCTTGGGATTATTTCCTATGGGCATCTTTTTATAGCTTTGGCTACGCCGATGATATGATGCGATTTTATTTATTCTACACTTTGGTGTTGATTTCTCTTTGGAGATTTTTATTGTTTATTGATGATTAGGGATCGTCATTATATTCATGTGGTTCATAATATACTTCTCTTTGGATAAGTACTATTTTATTTATGTACCGCATTACTATATATCTCAGTTATTACTAATTGTTTAGCTAGCCTGACCCGAGTGTTTTCGCTCGGGTCAGACCGAGTTGTTTCAGGTTAGGTCTCTGGACTTAGCTTCTGTGCTTCCGCTTGGACATTATCTGCTATGCTGATAGATAGCGCTTTTATTTGTCCACTATTCCGCTACTCTGTTATTATTCAGACTTTGATATGTACATATTTTTAACCCACATGTGTGGGCGGTGGCTTTATACCCATTTATTGTATTTGGATCTGTATTGACGATGTATTGTTCTGGGATTTTATATTTGTTATGTGATTCTGTTCTGTGATGTTTTATCATTTAATATTATGCTTTGTCCTGATAGATCTTTAGCCATTTGTAATTTCGTTATAAGTATTTACTGAATATGTCGAACCACTTGAAAAAAAATATATATACCATCCTTTCAACGTATTCAGTAGATAGTTATAGCTTGATTACAAATGGTCGCTTCCACTATAATCTATTCTCCGCTTTAACATACAGTATTACTCCCGTAATACTCTTTGTTACAGTGGGTCTCAGAGTGGGGCGTTACATTGACCTTGCCACCGGATTCCATCAGCTACGAGTCGTGGAAGACAGCATTCCTCTTACAGCATTTCACACTCGTTATGGTTCTTTTGAGTGGTTGGTCATGCCGTTCGGCTTGACGAACACTCCGGCTTTCTTCGTCGATCTCATGAATCGAGTATTCCGGGAATACATCGATAGATTCGTTCTGGTTTTCATCGACGATATTCTTGTTTATTCTAGATCCGAGGCAGAGCATACACGTCATCTACGGATCGTCTTGGATACTCTTGGTCAGCATCAGCTTAATGCCAAGCTCTCCAAGTGCCATTTTTGGGAGAGCAAGGTCAAGTTCTTGGGCCATATTGTATCATCTAAGGGGATTTCTGTCGATCCTGCCAAGATTGAAGCTATTCAGAATTGGAAGCAGCCTGAGAACGTTCATGATATTCGCAGCTTCCTTGGTCTGGCGGGTTATTACCGTCGATTTATCAAGGATTTCTCTCGTGTTGCACTTCCCCTCACGACTCTGACTCGTAAAGGGGTTTGCTTTATTTGGTCTGATAAGTGTGAAGTTTCTTTCCAACGATTGAAGGAACTTCTCACTCATGCTCCTATCCTTATGGTTCTTGAGAGTAACCAGGATCTTGTTGTTTACACCGACGCTTGTGGTAGCGTCCTCGGTGCTGTGCTTATGCAGAAGGATCGGGTAGTTGCTTATGCTTCTAGGCAGCTACGTCCGAATGAGGTTCGCTATCCGACTCATGATCTTGGGTTGGCAGCTATCGTCTTTGCTTTGAAGACGTGGCATCACTTTCTATTAGGCGAACGCATCACTCTTTACACCGATCACAAGTCGCTGAAGTATTTATTCAGTCAGAAGGATCTCAATATGAGGCAGCAGCGATGGCTTGAGTTTCTCGCCTCATATGACTTAGACATTCAGTATACCCCTGGCAAGGGTAATCGTGTGGATGATGCACTCAGTCGCAAACACTCAGCAGTAGTTTCTATGATGATAGCCGAGTGGGATATTCTTGAGACTCTTTCTATATGTGATATTCGAAATCGAGCTCCGTCTTCTGATCCTCAGATCTTGCTATTCAGCTTGGAAGCTCGACCTATTCTATTGGATCGCATTGCCCATGCTCGGCGGCAGGATCCAGACTTGTTGCGATATATTCATCTCCTTGAGTCGGGATCCAGTGATGAGACATTGTCAGATTATTCTATTGATTCTCATCGGTGTCTTCGTAGGAAGAACCGTATTTTGGTACCATCTGATTTATCACTTAGGCGCGACATTCTAGACGAGTGTCATCGCACTAAGTACACTATACATCCCAGGTCGAGTAAGATGTATGCCGACATGTGTCGCCTATTTTATTGGGAGGGCATGAAGAGTGATGTTGCAAGTTATGTAAGCCGTTGCATGACTTGTCAACAGATCAAAGCTGAGCATCAGCGTCCATCTGGTCTTCTTCAGCCGCTAGTGATTCTGTTCTGTGATGTTTTATCATGCTTGTTCTTATAGGTATTTAGCCATTGTAATTTCGTTATGAATATTTATTGAATATGTCGAACCACTTGAAAAAATATATAGATACCATCCTTTTGACGTATTCAGTAGATAGTTATAGCTTGATTACAAATGGTCGCTTCCACTATACTCTATTCTCTGCTTTAACAAACAGTATTACTCCCATAATACTCTTTGTTACAATGGGTCTCCGAGTGGGGCATTACATAAACTATCTACATATATAATACAACATGCTATTATAATATGTCTACAGTAAAGTAAAGTATTAAAATAGCGTTAAGGCGTTACCCATATCCCCCTTAACACATTTTTATATAAATACTATAGTCTATACAAATACTGTAAGCTCCACCAAACCGGTGGGTTACTCAGTGAGCACTCCATAGGTACGATACAAACCAAAGTCATAGTGGGGTCGATCAGGATAAATATGACAAGGCACGCGAGGCAATGCCCAAGGTAGGATACTACCGTTTTGCAAATCCGGACTGGTGGTAACGCATAGCAGCTACTACTACCCACCTCGAGACATACTCCCATAGTCAAAAGTGCACCCAATCAAATCACAAGGTAATAGATGTGGTTTCAAAGGAACATGGTCGATAGGGGGAGCGACCCCGCTTGGCCCGGCGTGACTCCTCTTTTAGTCATTTTAATTATGACCCGAAAGTCAAGGCTATCCATCATCATTCTCTTACTTCATTCCAGTAGCGTTCGCCAAACCATCCTACTTCATTCTGGATTTTTCACCACGTGCACCGTTTGTTAAAGCACGCTCCGAAGGATCGTGCCTTGCAGTTGAAGATGGAGCTCCAGCCAAGCAGCAGAAAACTTTGAATGATCATATAGTATTCCGAAATCAGGATACCGAAGGGATCAAAGCTCCAACTCTTGATCCCATGGTAGTGACAATAGGGATCGGGCCCGCTAGGGTCCGATGAGTATTGGTAGACGACGATAGTTCTGTGAATATTCTTTTTAAACGTACCTTTGACCAGATGAAGATCAGCATGAAAGATATATCTGCATGCCAAATAAAAATCCAAGGACACTAGCAAACCCAAACAATCCCTCGGGACGATTGACTTGCTAATAGAACTTGGGGAGGGCAACCGAAGAGTCACCCTCATCCAGACTTTCGTAGTTGTAGATGAAACTTCCGCATACAATGCCTTCTTAGGACGGCCTGTGCTGGCGGATTTTAGAATCGCTTTAGCCTAGTGGTGCCTTACCATGAAATTCCCAATGGCAAACGAAACCAAGGTAGTCAAAGGAGATCTATGCGCCGCTAGAGAATGTTACATTGCAGAATTGTGCGAATCCAAAAGAAAAGAAAATGGGAAAATGTGGGGAGAACACTCCACATTCGTGAACCTGCCGAATAGCAACTACAGAGTTGCCCTGGCTTGGGGACCAGAGCCGATTCGACAAGGCTTTGGACCATAGAAAGAAGAGTTCAGGGGAGGATCGGGCAGCACCGACAGAAATGACGGTGTCTGTTCCTGTCGATATGGATGACCCGACACGGGTCCTGAAAATTGGATCGCACCTTGGAAACAAGACGCGATTAGAACTCAAAATTTCTTCGTACCAAATTCGATGTGTTCGCTTGGACACATTATGATATGTGTGGGGTATCGCCAAAAATTGCATGCCATGCACTCAACATTAACCCCAGGTTTACACAGGTAAAGCAAAAGAGGCGTAGCCTGGGTTCCGAGTGGTCTAAGGCATTGAGAGAAGAAGTAGACAAACCGATGACCAATGGTTTTATCCGTGATGTGACCTACCTCGAATGGGTATCTAACCTGGTTTTGGTCAAGAAGTCCAATGGGAAATGACGAATTTGCATCGACTACTCAGACTTAAACAAAGTCTGCCCAAAGGATAGTTTTCCACTGCCCAGAATTGACTAGCTTGTGGATGGAACGGCTGGGCATGAACTGCTATCATTTATGGACGCGTACTCAAGCTACAATCAAATCCTGATGCACGAGCCCGACCAGGAAAACACCAGCTTCACCACCGTCCTAGGATTATACTGCTAGAGGGTAATGCCATTCGGTCTAAAGAACACAGAGGCAACCAATCAGAGATTACTAAACACCATGTTCAAGCATCAGATCGGAAAAACCATGGAGGTCTATATGGATAACATGTTGGTCAAATCAAGAGTAGCAACCAATCACCTAGATAATCTCGTCGAAATGTTTGAAATACTCTGAAGATATGGAATGAAACTCAATCCACTCAAATGTCACTTCGTGGTGGCCTCCAGAAATTTCTTAAGATTCATAGTGAGCGCCAAAGGCATTGAAGCAAACCCGAAGCAAATAACTTCCCTACGAGAAGTCCAAGCCCCGAGGAACAAGAAGGAATTGCAAAGCTTGAATGGGAAAGTCGCAGTGCTAAGCCGGTTTATCTCAAAAACCAATGACAAATGCATACCGTTCTTTGATGCATTAAAGAAAGGAAAGAAGAACTTCGAATGGAACGAGGTTTGTCAAACCGCATTTGAAGAATAGCCGCGACACATGGAAGCCCCGCTAACCCTATCAAAGCCAGTGGACAGAGAGGACTTGTTATCTACTTAGCAGTCTCACCTCACGCGTTGAGCACTGCCCTTGTACTTGAAGAAACTTGATTCACCGACCCGTATATTACATTAGCAAGCGGTTCATTGGAGCCGAGAAAAATTATCCAAAATTGGAAAAGCTAGCGTATTGCCTCTTGATCGCATCTAGGAAGTTGCGACCGTATATGCAGGCACACCCGATTAAAGTACTATCTGATCAACCTTTAAAGCAAGTATTGTACCGGCCCAAAACTTCTAGGCGACTCCTCAAATGGAATATCGAATTGAGCCAATACGATATCACTTACCATCCGAGAAGGGCAATTAATGGGCAAGCGCTGGCATATTTCATTGCCGAGTTTACCATATGGGATGATGAGGAAGAAATACCGTTAGAAATTGAAACATAATGGAGACTCTTCGTCGATGGCGTGTCTAACAACCTCTGCTCGGGGGCAAGGGTGGTGCTTGAAACCGCCAAAGGACGAACCATTTGCTATGCCCTATGCTTGGAATTCCCTGCGACAAATAACGAGGAAGAATACGAAGCATTGATAGCAGGACTAAAGTTGTGAAGGAACTTAGAATAAAGTATGTTCACATCTACAGTGACTCTTAACTAGTCGTCTGCCAGGTGAAAGGTGAATACCTGGCTCGAAGGGAGAACATTGCCCCATATCTATCTAAAGTAAAAGGTTTGTTGAACGACATCGAACACTACACCGTAACTCACATCCCGAGGGAGCAAAACATGAAGGTGGATTACTTAGCCAAACTGGCCAGCTCCCGAGAAGCTCGATTGTTGGGACTAGTCTCGGTTGAGACCCTGACCGCTCAAAGTAAGCAGATATCAGCAAGATTTTTTAAAGCACTATCAAACCAGAAATGTGGATGATGCTAATCAAAGACTATTTGCTTACAGGAACCCTTCCAGCAGATAGAAACCAATGGAAAACGCTTCCTCGGAAGGCACCACGATTCATAATACAGGATGGGATACTCTACCGAAGGAGGTTCTCTACCCCTTGCTCAGTGCGTGACCGATGACGAAGCTGGATGGATCCTGAATGAAGTTCATGAAGGCGACTGTAGAGACCATACTTAAGGGGAGGGGCAAACCATTGCAAAGAAAATGCTCCGGTACGGATATTTCTGACCAACGGTAAATCACGATGCAGGAGATTATGCCAGCCGGTGTGATTGATGCCAAAAATTCAGCAAGATTAAAAGAACTCCCTCAACAGAGCTAACGCAAATGGTCAGCCCATGGTCGTTCGCAATATGG
The DNA here is from genome assembly GCA_030737815.1 of Allium fistulosum. Classification (NCBI taxonomy): domain Eukaryota; kingdom Viridiplantae; phylum Streptophyta; class Magnoliopsida; order Asparagales; family Amaryllidaceae; genus Allium; species Allium fistulosum. The sequence goes on along the minus strand of CM060907.1, from coordinate 632,906,827 downwards.
GGAATTGACCTAGTTAGCGTATTACCGATCGCTAAAGGAGGGGCTAAATATGCCATAGTTGCCATTGACTATTTCACAAAATGGGCCGAAGCGGAACCGCTGGCCACTATTACCACAAAGAAAATTATTAATTTTGTTACTAAAAATATCATTTGCAGGTTTGGCGTACTACAAAAAATAATCACTGATAATGGGACCCAATTCGAAAACACCAAGTTCAAAGACTTTTGCAAACGCTTCCGAATCGAGAAAAGCTTTTCCACACTCGCTCATCGACAAGCAAACGGGCAAGTGGAAGCAATAAACAAGATCGTCAAGTCCACTATCAAAAAGCGGCCGACTAAAGCTAAAGCAAATTGGGTTGATGAACTTCCACTCGCACTATGGGCCTATAGAACAATACACAAAGCAGCAACGGCATACCCCGTTCGCTTTGGCATATGGTTCAGAAGCAATGATCCTCGTCGAACTAGAAGTCCCTCCCATCGAAGACATAATTTCAATCAAAGGAAAAACGAGTATCTCTTGCTCGAGTGGCTTGATATGATTGACGAAAAAAGGGATGAAGTCGAACTGAGGACTGCTTCTCACGGTATTTCAACTCCAGAGTTCGCAACCAATCCTTCGAAGTGTGAGACCTCATCCTCAAAAGAGTGTATCCCGTACTGGGAGCCTTCGGACCGAACTGGGAAAGGCCATATGTGATCAATCAAAACCCGGGTGACAACTTTCAAACTGACAACCATGGACAGAATCCAAATTTCCCGAGCCTGGAAAACCGAATCACTGCATCCTTACTTTATCTGAAACTATCTTATGTACTTTCTATTTTTCGGCAAATAAGCTACCTCGAAATGCCGAGGGAATTGTAAATAGGCAGAATTTGCCCAACCTTTCTTAATAAAATTGCTTTGCTTTCTGAACCAATAAAAATGCTTTCATAAAAGTAACATGTTGCGTCGACGGGGTCAAATCGGCTCAAAACCATTTAATCACTGCTTGAGATAGTGGAATAATGCTCAAGTATGCTCCACTTACCCGCCGAGTCGACGGAAGCAAATCGACTCAAACCGTTGGATCGGCGGAACCCGATCCCCGCCTTCTAAGAACCGATTTTGCTCCAGCAGCACCGGGAAGGCTCAAATCAAAGGCGCGCATCCCATAAGCCGCGCATTACCTTTTCAAGCCGTGGAATCACGCTCTTAAAAGCATGAACTCCTCACTTTGCTTGAAGATTGGTGACGTCGAGAAGTTCCGAAACCGCTCTGGATTAACGGGTCGTATCGTTCTCGAAAGCCCCGCATCCCATAAGTCGCGCACTACCTTTTCGAGCCATGGAATCATGCTCTTAAAAGCATAAACTCCTCACGTTACCTGAAGATTGGCAACATCGAGAAGTTCTGAAAATGCTCTGGATCGATGGGTTATATCGGTCCCGAAAGCTGTGCATCCCATAAACCACACACACTTCTAAAAGCCATGCATTTCATATGTCGTGCATACTTTTAAGTCCCGGTATCGCCCCGACGATACCGGGTAAACTCTCCCATTGCAGGAATAACAAGAATCAACCCACTCCCATTATAGGGAGCAACGAGCATGAATCCAACAAAATCAAAATTCTAAAAATTGGCAAAAAATTCCAATTGTTGACCAACAATAAATCTGTATTTATCCGTTCAAATCATAAGTTCCCAAAGATAGATACCATAAAGCAAGTCCGGTGATAAAGAAGACAATAATAAATAAACACTCAGATCAACCGGTCGTTTGTTAGGTGTTCAAAGTAAACATCCCCGTGAACTGGGGGGCATACATCGGTACTCAAATAGAAATGCTCAAGAACAAAAACACTTCACAAGTTCTGTTACTCCAAACAAAGAATTTAGGCGGTAATCATAGGACTAGATAAAATATAGCAGTAAATGAAATAGACATAAGTACATAAAACACAAATAAGCAGACAGGTAAAGTTACAATCAAAATGTCAGCATTATATTACGTATAACGTTTTTTGTACAAAGTCAAAATGTGGGGCCGTACCCACACAATACCGGCCAACAAAAAGAAAAAGTACAGATGCTACAACAATAGCAGTAAGTGCAGACGCTGCACTTGAACAAAACAAAATGAAATGCCTCAAAAATCAGCTCCATTGCCATCCAGACCTCTCAACGCCTCTTTTTGCCGCTCCCCTTCCCGCCTTTGGTTGGAAGTTTTTGCTTCCCCTCAGAATCCCGACTAGGCATAGTATCGCTACCTGTGATATCGACTATCTCCTCGATGCCGACATCTCCTCTCTGATCTTAACCTTTTCGGAAGTCTCCCATTTCGTCTTGCGCTTTTGGGATTTGCGAGGGCTCTTCGAGGATTTTATCGCTTCAACCTTTTCTTTCTTGACGGCAACTAGTTGATGTTCGGATTTACACGGCTGCTCAATCTGGACCTCCTGCTCCCGAGCTTCAGCTTCCATAAAGTCACCCTCCAAAGATATGGAAGGGTCATCCAAGCCATGCAATGCAGCGATCTTCTCCCGGCCTCGGCTGCGAATCAGACACAGCAATCGGAGAAGCTACGGAAACAAGCACTGAGGCGGTTGAAATAGCGACGGGTCCAGGTATCGAGGAAACCGGTAGATCAGTAGGTAAGGAAGACGAACCTATAAGATCAAAAATGAAAGCATTAAGTTTGCCTTGCTCTTGCGGCGTGAGTTGAAAATTCTCAAACTTGGGAGAAACAAAAATGTTACCTACATCAGAGGAGTGGCCAAGAATGTTGATCTCATATTCACCGCCTTCTCCTTCTTTTGATGCTTGCACAATCTGCGGAGAAGCTTCGGGCCCCGAACTCGCCAATTGATCGCGAGGCTATCTTTACAAATCGCCAGGTCCAGAAACAAGGCACTCTGGCAATGTTTTGGCAGTTGTAGTTATGGCCAAATCGGTAACTTCCTGTTCCTTTTCAATTCGCATGATCTTTCGGCCCTCTATTAGTGCTTTCTTTGACTCCTTAGTAAGGTAGGCATCCTCTAGCTCCCGCTCGGTGTAGACATCCCCGCTATCTCGAAAATGGGTCAGAATTTTCTCCCAAACCATGGGGAGAGTGCGTGGGAACTTTGGGTCCAAATAACAGAGACTCCCCTGATGCAACAGGGAGTTGACATCGAAGTTTAAGATGGTTTTATCCATCTTCTCCATTTTCCTCTCAAAGGTGTCATGTAGCTCTAAATAATTTGCCTACGACGGCCTTTTCAACTTCAACATGAGTTTTGTCGACGCTAAGCTGTGTAACTCTTTCTTGGAGTAGGGAAATCGTCTGGGCTTGATTGAAGATGGTCTTATCAAGGACCTCACGATCCCTTCGTACTCCGCGATTGTTTTGTTATGCCCTTCAACAATCTTGTCATGATCAGCAATAGTCTTCTTCTGGGCTTCAATAATTATGTTGCGAGCTTCGAGCTCCTCTTTCAACTTGACTTCGTCTGCATGGGCCTTCTTAATTTCATCTCGGAAGACGATCTCTATTTTCGCATGGACCTCTTTCAACTCTTTCAGCAAACCGGCGTTATTCTTACTCTCCCGGAGCGCCGCGTCGCTCTCTTGTACCAATCGTTCAATTCTGGCGTCGTGTTCTGCCAAAGCCTTCTCGAGGTCATCCTTCTTCGATTCAAAGGAGAGGATCTCTTGGTAATTATTGTAGTTCGTATCAGCCAGCTGCTTGCATAGTTTTTCCCATCCCTCGGCTTGCTCTAAATAACTTTGGATTGCTTGAAAGTGGGGCATATAGGAATCTTTGCAGACTAGGCGAAGGTCGCGGTCAAACTTAACTCCTTTTAAAAACCACCCGAGGAGCGTTGCTTCAAGTCTAGGAGTACCAGATGAAGGAATGCAAGCCGATCTCCGGTGAGGGCGCGAAGAACCAGGGGCGAGTGCCACATGGGACGATGGAGCTTGAGATAAAGACGGAGCTTGGACGGGGAAAACTAGGATTTCAAGGTCGACGGAAGCTGGGGCCGGGGCAAAGGCCTGTTGCATAGAAGGATGAGAACCGCGATCAACCTTTGACTTCTTAGACGGTTCCTCATGCTCATCAAGGGTTTTTTCCTTCTCGTAGCCACCTTTGTATGTTCGACCCCATTCCCTCTCATCCCAATGACGAGCTTCGACCTCCAAGTTCTTCTGCTTTCTCCATTCCTCCTCGGTCTCGCGAGGCTGATGACGGCTTGTGGATCGGTTCGACCAATGTTGTGAATCGGTGAATTCCTCAAGATCGTCATAAAGGCCACATCCTCTCATGGTACCTGACATAAAGAATAAATAAAGTAATGGAAAATAGGCTCGAATAATGTGTGCATAAGTGAATGTGACCCTAGTGAAACGTGTGATGTGTTTGTGGGGGCCTAAAATGATGTCACAAACCAGATCGAGCAGCCATTGCGGTAGAAATTGGACTGATTTCGGGTGCAACATGGCCCGGACGAGGAGACGTCTCTTCGAATTTGAAATCTTCCCCCATAAGTTTGTCAATATCCATGTAGACGTAGAAGAGGAAGAGAGCCTCCTCCATGATCTCCGCTAAGGTTTTGCATAATATTTGCTTGCAACATGGCTCTATGAGTTGATCATACTCAGCCTGCGAAGTAGAAGCGGAAGGGGCGACAGACGACGACTCGACTTCTTAAAGTGCTGGACTTCCTCCGCTGGACTTACAACAAGAAGATGAGTACTTCATTCTATACAACAGGACTTGCATCCAAAGTGGTAAGGTAATTCTACTCTAAACTAAAAATCCCCGTACAATACTTGAATTCCGAAGGAATATTGATTCATGTCGACACGTCAGATTTCAAGTATGTACCGGGGAAAGTGTAGTGTGTTATCTATGGTGGGTGACTTCGGTGTCCTGAACACTACAAACGCTCTATTCCTTATAGACAGTTCGCTCGCAGTGGAAAAGGAAAAGGACTTTTCGTATCATTTTTTAGAATTATTTCTTCTACACTTACCCGTTATCGGTCAACGATCGATTTAACGGATCAGTTGTTTGAAGAGACGCGGAAAGCTCTTCCTAGTACAGGTACACCGAGCGTGAAAAAAACAAGACCATTCCGAATTCTCCGGAAGGTGACAATAACATAAGTTGCTTGCGAGACGCTATCTTAAGCCGTTATCCCCTCTAGAAGGGTTAAAACCAATTCGCAGTGCGTCGTGTTGTATCGGCAATGTAACTTAGCACAAGTCAATTTTGATTCTATGGATGAAGACATCAAAACATGTCAGGCACCGAGGTAAGGCCCGAGTGTCGTTCCGTGAAGAACTCAAGACTCGATTTACTATCTTCTTCCATAAAATCACAATCAACTCGGACTCTTTACTATAATCATCACCAATCACTCCGTTGTCAAACCGATAAACGAACGTCAGAATCAGCGTTACCCACCTCTGATCAAGAATCAAAGGGCGAGGATGGTTGGAGTTTTGACCCAAATATCCAAGTAAGAGGGTTCGGTGGCGATCCACGAAACAAGATGATGGAGTTAAGGTTTGGTCGATAATGATCCAAAAGGAGCTAGGGTGAAATTAAGGCGACGACGGGATTCAAGTCGATCAACGGCAAAAGGCTCTGGTGGTGAATGGTCGGTGACGGTGATAGAGCGGATGGACTTAGGGCTTGGACGAAATTTGGATCGAATCACAAGGGGAAGGCTCGGGTCGCAAGAAGACGATAAGACTGGAGTTTGGGTCGGCTCGAGGCAGTTATATAACAGAATTGCATGAAGGAAAAAAATGCTAAGTCATTGGATCACTAGCGATCCATTGGCTATGGATCGCTAGCAATCCATCGAATCACGTGCAATCAATCTCAAATTTATCTAGCGAGATCCACGTGCTGCTTCAAGGCATTCTAAAATTTATGGGATAAAACTTGGTCTGTAATAACAAGTAATGACAATTCAGGTCAAAACTTAACGAGCAACTGAATAGCCAAAATTAAATTCGTGTCGCCCTAACTCGATTACCTAAACCTCGCCAAGCAGAAACTGGAAAGCAATTACTTCAAGAGCATGCCTTGTTTTCAACGAAGGCATGCTTTGGGGGGCAAATGTTATCCAAGTTTTTAACCCAATAAATTCCAAAGGAAGTCGAAACAGCTTCGTCGAGTTAGAGTAGCTCAAGAGCCAACCAAAAAGACTAGAGCAACTAACCAAGAGAAATAAGAGGAATGGAAGGCAAAAATGCACAAAGGTGATGGATCGCTAGCGATCCATCATCTACAAATCGCTAGTGATCCATCATCTTGGCTCGTGGATTCGTGAATTCACTTGCATCATGGTCCAATAGGCATTCTCGGAATGATAGCTAACTTTGATAGAATTCCAAGCTAGTTAGATCAAGATGTGGGCATCTGTTTAATTCAATCAGCAGTCTGATGCAACCGGTAAGTGGATCATCATCAAAACAAGACAAAAAGCTATGAAATTACATGGAAAACGCCAACACAAGATAATAAACGCGATCCAAAAGACCAAGCTCAGAAATCCTCTAAGTAAATGTATCACTAGCGATCCATGCCATTGCTAGGTCGTGATATTCTTCAGAGGAGTGGATAATAGGAAGTATCTCAAGCTATTGGGTCACCAACAAGCCAACAACTATGGATCGCTAGCGATCCATGGAATTGGTTCGGTTCGCGACACAACTTACAGAGCATCTTCGTACAATCATTTGCAAGCATTTGGCAAGAAGGCCTAGCCCAATAATTCTCCAACCCTTATAAATACGGTCCTACCAATAACATAAACGAGATCTGGGGGGACTGGCTACTGGAACTCTGCAAAAAAACCTTCTTCACTCTTGTCCTCCCTCACAATAGTCATCCAAGGAGTTCACTGTGATTCTCCAGTGACCTCTAGCTTTGGGGACTTAGTTTAACTTAAGATATTCAACGACTTTGTAATAGAATTCACTTTGTAACAGCAATCGGTCGATAATAAAAGTTATAAAGTGGACGTAGGCTTCATTAACAGCCGAACCACTATATAAAAATCTTCGTGTCTTCTTACTATTTCTGCTCTTTTTACATTTATTCTCGGTATTATTGCTCTGTAAGAACAGGGTTGGTGCTTTCACACTCAACCCAGGGTATTGATCCATTTTTTGGGTTAACACTTCCCTATTAAAAGAATTTCGTTCTCGAAATTAGCAAGTGAGAAAAATGCTCCAAACCCATTAACCTTTCAAAATCGATTAGCTAAAAATGTATTATAAAATTTCTAAGTATTTAAACTCCATTCATAGTTACTAGCTAATACCATTACAAGTTATAATATAAAAATCAAATTTTAGTTATCAAAATTTTTTCCAAAATTCTCAAAAATTTACTAATGCCTTAAATTCACGGAAAATTTCGCCAACGTCTCATTTGTGCAGCTCGACCGGACAAATTTACAATATATATATAATCATAGATATACATCTCATCTTCAAGGATGAGGCATCCCGTAGGAAAATAATATAAAAGTACGATATGTAATCCGAGATGTGTACCTTTTATTAGTATTAGCAAGCATATAAAATAAATATAATGCGAAAGCGAGCTCCAAATGCGAAGCATACGCCATCCGCACCTACTACACACTTAACAACCAATGTGAACAAGTATAGGAAAAGTAATATCAATATATAACATGTACCAATACAATAACCATATGCAAATATAGCAAAGGCAACAAGAGAAACCATCAAATAATTAAAATTCATCCAATTAATTCATAACTATATCAATTTGCATTTTCCAATGTTAAGATTTAATTTATTAAAGCTCGTACGATGATCATATATCACCTGTTTGCAAAACCATACCTGATCACTCGGTCGATCACACAATTTTACTTCCAAATTAGTATCGTTCACACAAACACTCTAGTGCAGACTCTGATCCGGTTCCTTGATTAGAAACCATCATTCTCCTTGCATAGCCATATACTATGATAGAGAATCCCAGAATCAATCAAAAATCTGTATCCAATGTTCGCCATCGAGAATCAAATGAAAAATCCTTACTCGGATCGGTGTAAATCACATCGAAATCATATATTCAAATCTGGATCAAACAGTTATACGAATAAAATAATATACGTACAACTTATGTATTTATTTCAATTAGTTTCTTATTATATCTCATTCTCTTTTATTCACGTTCTCTTATTCTTTTTCTATCAATTCACATTCAATTAATTACTTATTATATTTCTTTTAATACCAATAACACTAGGAACCATTCCGTCAAATTTTACCTAAGTTTATAATAAACATTTTATACAACACTTCTTATGTTTATTTTCACTTTACAACTTAAGTTGAATTTCATTTTATAACTCAAGTTCATATCTGTTTCACTAATTTACTTCATTAGTTCATTTTATTAGTTCATTACAAATCAAATTCAATTTCACTTAACTTTGCTTGAGTCAAATTCCATTTCAAAATTCATTTTCTTTAACTTAACTTAAATTTCATTTCATAATTCAATTTTCTAATTTACTTTTCTTAACATTTATATTCAACAAATTTAATTTTTTTTAACTTACTAATTCCCAAAATTTATAAGTTATAAAACTTAGTTTCTTATGTTTCCAACAAAACACTTAGATAACAACTTCCAAAATTTAAACACCCAGCATTTTATATTCTTCAAATCATTTTGAAATCATATATACACATAATTCCATTTTATATCAAATCATACTTTTGAATTTTAAAATCAAAACTTGTTTTACCCAAAACAAAACCTCTATAGCAAATCACTATAGTAGTAATCCGTCACCTAAAAACTCGAAAATGAATACAGATGATGCCGTAGTCATCATAAGAATTATTTTCCGGCGACCGAAGTGAGTTCGGTGCTTTTTATTTCTTTTAAATTATTTTTTTATTTACAAATGATATTTATAAATTTTCCTTATATATAATTTCACTTCGGTTATAAAACCATTTCTTAATTGTTTATCTTTGTTTAAAGTATAATAATAACAACTTTTATTAGAACACAAACAACAAACAACAAACAAAAAATGATAATAATCAAATATTATCATTTACTAATAAGCAACACACCATATATGACTATAATAATTTCTGAAAAATAATTCTTTTAAATATGAAATATAACCAAGGTAAAATTATTTCATTTACCAATTCTCAACACAATACTGTGTCGGTTTAGAAACCCCTATCGATACCGTTGTAACGACCCGTAAATTTTAACTGTTTTAATAACGTAATTAGTTAAAATTTTATGAATTCTAAACGATAAAATTTTGAAATAAAATTTTATATTTGGAATGCGCCTAATTAATTATAGCAGCTGGTAAATTTTCATCAGATAATTTGGAAGTTTATTTCTAGTGTAATTTTATTCCAATTTATATCAGTTAAAATTGATGATAATAAAATGTTTTCCAAACCTGAATATTTTTACATAGAAAAATTCTAATTCATCTTCTGACTAAGACATAATTTTTCATTTTTCCAAATTCGGACTTCTTTAGCTCCATCGATCTTATTTTTCTGCGTTTTTGCTGCATTTTCCGCTAGTAGAAAATTCGAATTTTTATAATTCAATCATTCCACCGATATCGGTATATCGTCTTGATCGTTTCGTCGTGTTGATCTATACGGTATATTCAATTGTCAACTTTAGAGTTCGGTGTGCGATACAATCTACGAAAAGACTCCGTATCGGTTTCGTATTCGAACTTTTGTATCCTTTATCTTTTCAATTGCCTACCGTATAAATTCAACCAACTACTTGCTTTTATTAATTTCAGAATTCGATATGTGGCTATCACACTTCCCTATTTCCAATTTATTGCATGCTGGTTCGTGTTCAACCACTTTTACTTTGAATGAAATTATATTTGTAAATTTATGTTTCTTATTCCTTTGCTACCTCTTCCCTCTTTTCTTTTGATTTTACTTTCTGTGAAATTCTTTTTCCCCTTACTCACCATTTTCTCGCGACCAAGCTTCATCCACCTCCGCCAACCGAACACCCACCGTCTCCACTTCTCTCACACTGCTCCCCTTCTCCTTCTCACGCCTTTCCTCTTCGCCAAAACCCAGTCCGCCTGCTCTTCCATTTCTCCCTCTGACCTCGTCTACTCTCCATCATCAACCGGCCTCATTTTCACTTGCCGCCCTGTTAACATAAAAGTGCAGCTGAACCCCTTAGCTGAGCCACCTCGACATCCACGCAGCAGCCTGCACTCGATACCCACAGCCACAGAGCCTCCGCCTCCCTTAGCCTTGAGCGTCCTCACTCGATAGCCTGCCTCCTTTCTTCATTTTGGGGTTGTGTGCATATCATTTTTCTTTATATGAGAATTTGCTTCCCAATTTTATATATATAACAGGTAATTTCTATCTATGGGTACTTGTATATTTTAATATGTGGCTATTTCTTCCTTTGTCTGCATTTATAGAGTAGTCTACATATGTCTGTTGAAGAAGCTCTCCTATGTTTGTTTATATATAGTCTGTATACAATTTTTAGTAGCTTATATATGTATTATCTTTGGATTGGTAGTTTATATAAGTTTACACAGTATACATATTTTATATTAATAGTTTTATACATATATAGGTATACAATATTTTGTTATATGTGTTTGAACCCATTGTTTATATCCAGACTTCTGTTTACAGTTTATATATCAAATCTATTTTTGTTATATATATATATAAGCTGTTGATCAAGTATTATATAATGAAGGAAGTGATTTATATATACTGGTTAGATAAGTTATGTCAGTAATAATATTAATGCTTGTTTAATTTTTGGTTTTCTGTATATACCAGATATATAAAGAAGGTTACATATAGTGTAAAGTTTTAACGTTTACTAAATAATGTGTCAGTTTGTATATTTTGTAAGTAACCGGTTTGTAAACTTTTATATGCAGTGTTTATGTAGAGTCTGGGTTAGTATGTTATGTTGCTAGTTTATTTAATAGTTATTGTAAGTTTGTGTATAGATCTTCACCTAACAGTTTCGTTTATATATTTTAGAGATAAATGCCTACAGTCTAGTTATTATAGGTGTGGGTTATGCTATAGGTATATATATACTTATAGTATAGCAGTTTATATTCATATAACAACTTCAGTATATATGTTTATATATTTTATCGTATATATATTTAAAATTGTTGCAGATATATATTTTCACCTAGGTACTAAATTATATCGCGTTCGTAGGTCGTATATAGGGATGCACATTAGTTTATATGCAGACTACGTATATAGGTACAAATATTATCTGTTACATATATTTTAGTTTATTTTATGTTGTAAACATTAGTTTATATAAATCTTAAATTATGCTTGCTGTATGAAAATTTTATACCGGTTTACACATATTTGTTTGTATATGTATTTTTGACAATAGTATTGGTCTATATTAGTATTATATAATCTAGTTATAAAGTTGTGTTGTTTTATAATAAGTGTTGATATTTTATGGGTTCTATATGAAAGGATATATAATTGTGGTATGTTTATGGTTGTATCAAATTTTAGTAAATATGTATGTTGTTTAATGATTATATATATATATATATATCAGTTTGTTGGTTTATTTGTATAAGTGATATGTGTATATCTACATAAGTATTTATTTCAAAGTATAGTATGTATACATATTTGATTCTAGTATATGTGATGTTAATTTAAAAACAATGATTTTTGACATATGTATATAATTTAATATTTGTTTGAAATTTAAATAGGATTTTTATAAGTATATAGTTATATATAGCTATATATATACAAGTTCACTTATATCCATTATCTTCATCGACCCAGTCTGATTTATTTCGCCGATTCCGTTTATCAGCTTTGTCGTCAAATTCGAGTTCAATCGTACTTCGTTTGGAATTCGTGCTTGGGTTGTAACTACTCTCATTGTCGAATCTTTAGCCTCGAAAGGTGAGCAATCACTCACGATTAATGTTCTTTTATTTATTAAATTTGATTTCAATTGAAACGACAATTGAAATATGCGGTTGTTGGTTATTTAGATTGTTATATATATATATGTTATTACCAGTATCAGTTCACCTATGACATCTGACACCATTATCTGTTATTTATACAATGATAATCCAGTTTGGTATATGTGTTAATTTGATATATGTGTTAATTTGATTAATGACATAGGATATAGTTAGATTTGATATATGTGTTAATTTGATTGATGACATTTGCATAATATGACCCCTTTAAATGTTAAATAAATTGACACGTAGAAATAGTGTTAACCACACCTTAAACCATTTATATGTATGTGTATAAATTGATGTTGTTTGAAATTGAACAATAAATATCAAGTGAAGAACCGTATAAACATTAATGTAATAATCTTTAATCTACATGAAATGATAGTGTAGATTCTAGAAATAATTATATTAATTTACACAAATAACAATGTGAATTAATACGATTATTTCAGGATTATTTGAATTAATTATTGGATTGTTATTGATTGTTGTTATTGCTTGTTTATTTACTTTGACATCATCCCAGTTATCACACTGCAAGTTTCCTTTGCTATGCTTTGATTTTTGAATTGAAATGGAATCGGGTTGAAATGATAAATACCCAAAATAAAAACTTTGACTTAGGATAGAGAATTAAATAAAACCCGATTGGTCAATAATTTGATTTAAAAATAAAATAAAGATTTTATTTGGATAAATGATAAGTTTCTGAAATGAAGTTGGAACTTGAAATTTTAATGAAGGAAAATGTTAATATTTAATAATTTGAATCAAAATAGTAACATAGTAGTTGATGAAAGAACGTTGTTTTAAATTTAATTAATAATTGAATGTTGAAATTGTAAATAATTAAGTTTTGAAATTATTTAATAATTAAATAAGATTGAATTATTTAATAATTAAATAAAATTGAATGCTTTAATAAGTGAAATTGAACTTCTTGAATAAGTGAAATTAAGTTTCTTTATTAATTGAGTTTTGAAATTTGTAACTAAGTAAATGAATAAGTGGAATTGAATTTCTTTAACAAGAAATAAAATGGGATTTATTGAATTAATGTAAGACTTGTAATTTAAAGAATTGATTTGATGAATTTAATTTAATTCAAATTTGTAAGTTTTGATACAATGAAGTTGAACTTAAGTAACTGATTTAGTGAATTGGAAATTTAAATAGAAATTGTTTGAATGATAAATTTACTTAACGAATATTAAATGAAATCGATAAATGGAGTTAAATTGATTTGAATGTTAAATTAAATTAATTTAAATGATTTTGGAATGAAACTTATATACGAACTTGAATCAATATTTGAATTGTTTTAAATAGAAATTGAAATTGAATTATAAGATTTTGAAATTATGAATGTGGAAGTTTTGAAACGTAAATTATGGAAATTGATTTAGAAAGAGAAATGAAATGTTGGTTTACAAATTCTATTTGAAATTGAATTTGATTTGGTTTTGAAATATATTAAACGACCAATCGGTATAATAATTACGAAAGTTATTAAAGAGACCGGAATCGGTTAGGGACATACTCACTGTCTAAACCGAAAACCACTTTAATAACTACACGCGGAGTGTGATCCAGAATGAAGTGGTTGGAATGATGTACGTGATGACTGAAGAAAGAGAACGATAATGGATAGCCTTGACACTTGTGTCAAATTGGAAATGACTAAAACAAGAGCCGTGCCTGGCCAAATGGGGTCAGCTACCTCGAGCGAACACACTCCTTCGAAAACTACTCATTACTTGTTATCGATTGGTTCTCACCAGTCCGGATCAGGCAAATGGTAGTTTCACTACCTTGGGTATTGCCTCATGTGCCTTGTCATACTTGTATCCCTGTATACGCGACCGCTACGATTTGTTTTGTGTTATACCTATGGAGTACTCCCTGATATCCCACTAGTTTACGGTGGAGTTTACAGTGCTATATAGACTATAACGCTTATATAAAATGTGTTAAGGGGGATAATGGTAACACCTTAACACTATTTTGATACTTTATATTATTGATAGGCATTATCTACTTATCATACACTACTACATAGTAGATAGTTTAACGGATCCTTAAAGGATGGTTGTTCCAAACATCCTTTGAGTTACTTGTATTTCAGTTGCTATTTCACTTGAGTTGGATTTATTGATATAAGAATGTTAATCCTGACTCGAGTGTTTTGTGTTTTGCTTTACGCTCGGGTCAGACTGAGTGTACCAGTATTCGAGACTCACCTTTGGAGTTAGAGCTTCGCTTGGAGATCCAGCTATCTATCCAGTTTTCAGATTCTCAGTTGATTCCAATGATGTATTCTGATATTGTATTTGACTATTGTATTCGAGACATCTATTGTACCTTATTTAACTCTGATATGTATATAGTAGCTTCATGAACTACTATCTTTTGTTTCTGCTGCAATTATTACTCTGTGTCTGTGATCTGTGATTATTTATTTACTGTATATGTTCAGTTTTGCCAAATTTAAATTAACAATTCGGTATTTTGAATTATTCAAGTCCGACATGTGCGGATGCGAATAGTCCAAAATAGCGGGTCGTTACAACCGTGGTGTCCCACACGCCGATCAGAATTCATAAACCACTCAACAGATAAATTAACACAATATAAAATATTTTTATAATCACTAACAAATATGCTCATATCTTAATACACTCAAACTCATTCTAGGGTGCTACTAACCCTATCTATAATGAGTACCCAACCAAAGCCTAGGTATTCGCACAATCTAAGCCCTGATACCAGCTATAACGACCCGCAAATCCGCACAATTCAAGCTGACAATAAACCATATATGTCCAACCAAAATTGAACGGAAAGACAGATAGTTATGGGAAAGAAAGAAGAAAGAAGAAGCGAAAAGATGAAAAAGAGAAGGAGAAACTAAAACAATACAGAATCTCACAATCACAGTGGAATAACATATAATATAATATAATTGGGCTTCACAAAAGAGAAACTGTCATATATATATATATAATATATATATATACATCCATTAGAGTACAACAAAAAATCCAAATTATCAGCCTGGACAGTTATAATAACCTGGCCTAACAAATGCTGATAATTTAAACAACAATGCAGCAGAAAATAAACATATACGTGAATACGGCCTGAAGACTCCAGCTCGTCTGCTCAAGCTCCAAAGCATCCAGATAAAAATCTATAAATATGCTCGGTTTGAGCCGAGCTGAAAGGGAAGAACATCCAGATCAGTCTGGTAAACCAGCGTGGGAAAACACATCTCAACTAAATTTTAAAGTTATAAAAACTTCTCTTTATCAAAACCAAGGTATCTCGTAAGATCACGCTGCACATAAACACGGGCGGGTTTTTACCTTACGATAACCAAAACATTTCATATAAAATTCTATTATATTATACTAGTGTCTAGTGTACAAATAATATTAAAATAGTCGAAATTGTTACATTGGTTAAATTTGACGGCATAATAGATTTACAAACAAGATGGCAGGCACATATTAGAGAATGGATTTCCATACAATGGCAGGTAAGGGGCTACCTTCCGCATAGTACATCTCTAGAGGAATGTACTGAGGATATACAAACAATCCTTCGCATTTGGCAAGGCCAGCCTATCCCTATTTGGCACTCAAACATGGCCTGGATAGAAACCGAATATGTCATTGTTTGCGCCAAAATTGGTCACAAACCCCGAATGTCGTGAAAGCACTAGTGTATGAATACAAATCAACAAGTATTCAAACATAAATCTCAAATCTAAGCAAACAGAATATCATGATTCAGAAATAATGAACAGAAACATGAAATTTATAGTGGTTCGGCTATCTCCCGCCTACGTCCACTTCAAAGGTTTTTCTTTTATTGATGTTCTTCGCTGATTACAGTTGAATACAGCGGGTTACAATGGATTTTAGCTCTGTAATTCGAGTACAACGGTAGTAGTGAAGTGCAAAGTAGAGTCTGGTAGAGTCCGGACCCTTCAGAATCCCGATCCCCTTTTCTGAATGACCTGGGGCTCTATTTATAGGTGTAGGAGGCTGATAGTTCGCCTAAATTTTGGGAGACCACTTCTGGCACGTGAGCGGGCCCACACGCCCGCGTCTACGAAATCTGGGCCCGCTTCGGGATCGATTCGAAATCCATTCGAATCGATCAAAAAATCATTCAATGGAGCTGAAATTTGGTGAGGACATTCTTCAACATGTACGTAAGCTTCTGTGAAAATTTCATAGCATTTGGGCTTATGGATCTCGAGATATAGTCGATTCGGGCTAATGATCTTCGGAATGCTGTCTGGTTTGAATCCATGGTTTCGAATCGATCTCTTCGAATCGATCCTCTCACGTGGCTTTGTGATGACGCGGCGCGCACTCCTCGCTTCGATCCTCCTTTTGCGCCAAGTTGATTGAGTCACTCCGGATATTTTGCCGCATTCGCATCCAAGATTTAACATGTCATCTTTGGCTCGTTTGACTCGAAAGTGTAGACATACATGGATTCAGACATTGGGTCTCATTCGTATCGATCGTAATGTACTCCGGTCGATCGATAAGAACGTGTCATAGTAAGATGGATTCGAAGCAGCATCCCTTGATGGATACGAATGATGATGGTCCAATCAATACGAAGACTGGCTGACTAATGATGGGTTCGAATAGGGAGACGCTGATGGATTCGAATAGAGGTGTTGCCTATGGATTTGAATAAGGGTATTCTCCTTCATTTTTCATCGATCATAACTTGAGCACACAAACTCGGATTGACTTGAAATTTGGAGTGCTGGCTTTCATGACTTTGCTTGCCGTGTCCTATCAATAGTAGCCTGATCCGGGCTTGGACAAAATTCATCGATATCCATGGTGAAATAGTGTATAACGAACTTTTACGACGAACTGTCTTTAGTTTTCTAGTCAACTTTTTGGTGTCACGGCCTTGCCAAAAGGCGGGATAACAGTTGCCCCCTAAAACATGCCTTGCGATAGGAAGGTGTGTTTCGTAATGCCATAAGCTAGATGTTCATATCCTGTTGATGACCTACAAAGAAATTGATAGTTTTTCCTGACCACAAATGATGATCGTTTGTGACCGTCTGTCATTTGAGGTAATATGGGACCGTTCGAGATCAGATGTCGTTCGTGGCAAATAACGAAATGGGACCGTTCGCGGTCGGATGTCGTTCGCGGCAAATAAAGAAATTGGGACCGTTCGCGGTCGGATGTCGTTCTAGACGAGTTGTGATCGTTCGCAATCGGGTGTCGTTCTAGACGAATTATGACCGTTCGCGGTCGGGTGACGTGGAAAGAAGAATGTGATCGTTCGTGATCGTGTGCCGTACGAGGCAAAAATGTGATCGTTCGCGATCGAATGTTATATTAGATGAAGTGTGACCGTTCGCGGTCGGGTACCATACGAGGCAAATGAGTGTGCCCGGGGGGAGGGACTTATTATTATCGATGTCAGGTTCACGTTCGGGTGAATTTTTGAATCAGCGATCGTGGCGGTTTGTCGCCATACAAGGTGTGCTTGTGGACCGTTCGCGATCCAAAGCATACGCGAGTAACTTCTTCTACAGAATTGCAAATATCAAATTAACGTTCACATGAATTCCATAACAGAAATGTCCAAACAAGCAAAGTTTAAGTGTCCAAATCAACATAAAACAAAAGCAAAGCAAGGATGTCAAAATGTAAATTCTCACTACGAGACGGTCAATAATCATTCAGAGCATGCCTGTGGATCGTTCGCGATCTCATACATGTGTAAATGGTTTGATGGTGTTAGTGAGAAGTTTACGACTCGTTCATCGTTATTTAAATCAATTGATAACCAAACGGTGTCCTGGTTCAGGATCACCCCTAGCTGATGTAGACGGTGGTCGCTCTGGTTCCACCGTTGGAGCTCGCCTCCTCACATACTGAAGTAGCCTACCGTTCCTGATATGCCCTTCTATCTCATCCTTCAGGTTTCTACAGTCATTTGTGCCATGTCCATTCAGCTCGTGGAATAAGAAATATTTGTCTGATTTTCTTTCGTCGGTAGTCGGATCCCGTCGCATTGGTCTACGATAGGCAACTTGCTCTCGGGTGTCTTGGTAGATTCACTCCAAACCCTCGTTCAGTTCTGAATAGGTGGTAAATCGCGGCTCCCTCCGTTGCCGCTTTAACCTTTCATCATTTTCTCCAGCTTTTCGCTTCCCTTTACCAGTCTCTGCACCTTTTCCAGGTGAATTACCGCCTCTAACTGCGTAAACATCGATTTCTTCTTCTCTCTCCATATGAGCATCCTCTAATAGCAAAAACTTTTCGGCTTCATGATAAAACTCTCCCAAGTCCGTAGGTGGATCCTTAGTTAGTGAATTCTTGAACTCTGTGCCATCAGATATTCCAGATACAGCTGCCATCATGACCATAGATGGATCTGGTCGATCCACTGATGTTGCTGCCGCATTAAATCGCGTCAGAAAACTCCTCAAAGATTCCCCGACCTTTTGTTTTAGAGTCACCAAACTCATCACGTTCTTGGGTCTCGAAATATGAACCCTAAATTGTCTCATAAACCTTTCTGTCAAATCTGTCCAAGTCCCAATGGAGCCACTTTCCAGTTGTCTAAACCATAGCGCTGCAATGTCCGTCAAATACAAGGGAAAGCACCAGGCCATGACTTCCTGTGATGCCCCCAGCACTTCCATGTGCCTCATATACTTCGTTAGATGGACCGCTGGATCTGTCCGCCCATCATACATTTCCACCGATGGTAGCTTGAAGTTTGGTGGATTCCTGGCCTGCCTGATCGTAGGAGTAAAGGGACTCCTATGTACATCCTCCAGATCTCTATTGACTAGTCCGCCTCTCATGGCCCGTCTGACCATCTCTGCCAACCTTTCGTTGTCGTCAAGCTGTGATCTTTGAGTGTTACCTTCGTTCTGCCCCCCTGGCTGAGCGTTCATCCCTCTATTGCCACCAGGTTGCTCGGATGTCCCTGAATCTCTTCCCGGGATTGGATCAACATGCCCTAAGTGTGTGCCCCCCAGCTCCGGTGTTGTGCCAAATGGTCCTGCTCCGTTCTGGACTTTGGTTACTCCTTGATTTTGCGCTCCAAGTTGTCCAATCTGTTGAAGCAAATTCTGGATCATTTCCTCCTGCCTCTTCATCATTGTCTCCATCTCATCCCTGGTGATGAAGATCGATGCTTGTCCTTCTCCAGCACCAGAGGATGCCTCTTGACTTCCTCCATGTTGGCTTCTATCAGCTCTTTGTCTTGTTTGTCGAGTCATTGTCGAGTCAATCTGAATCCTTCAATCTTTCAAATCTAAACTTTGAATCTGGTGTAGCGGGTGCTAGTCATTCTCAGTATAAGCACCAAAGTGTTTGCGCCAAAATTGGTCACAAACCCCGAATGTCGTGAAAGTACCAGTGTATGAATACAAATCAACAAGTATTGAAACACAAATCTCAAATCTAAGCAAACAGAATATCATGATTCAGAAATAATGAATAGAAACACAAAATTTATAGTGGTTCGGCTATCTCCGGCCTACGTCCACTTCAAAGGTTTTTCTTTTATTGATGTTCTTCGCTGATTACAGTTGATTACAGCGGGTTACAATGGATTTTAACTCTGTAATTCGAGTACAACGGTAGTAGTGAAGTGCAAAGTAGAGTCTGGTAGAGTCTGGGCGCTTTAGAATCCCGATCCCCTTTTCTGAATGACCTGGGGCTCTATTTATAGGTGTAGGAGGCTGATAGTTCACCTAAATTTTGGGAGACCACTTCTGGCATGTGAGCAGGCCCGCACGCCCGCGTCCAGGAAATTTGGGCCCGCTTCGGGATCGATTCGAAATCCATTCGAATCGATCAAAAAACCATTCAATGGAGGTAAAATTTGGTGAGGACATTCTTCAACATGTACGTAAGCTTCTGTGAAAATTTCATAGCATTTGGGCTTATGGATCTCGAGATATAGTCGATTCAGGCTAATGATCTTCGAAATGCTGTCGAGTTCGAATCCATGGTTTCGAATCGATCGCTTCGAATCGATCCTCTCACGTGGCTTTGTGATGACGCGGCGCGCACTCCTCGCTTCGATCCTCCTTTTGCGCCAAGTTGATTGAGTCACTCCGGATATTTTGCCGCGTTCGCATCCAAGATTTAACACGTCATCTCTGGCTTGTTTGACTCGAAAGTGTAGACATACATGGATTCGAACATTGGGTCTCGTTCGTATCGATCGTAATGTACTCCGATCGATCGATACGAACGTGTCATAGCAAGATGGATTCGAAGCAGCATCCCTTGATGGATACGAATGATGATGGTCCAATCGATACGAAGACTGGCTGACTGATGATGGGTTCGAACAGGGAGACGCTGATGGATTCGAACAGAGGTGTTGCCTATGGATTCGAATAAGGGTATTCTCCTTCATTTTGCATCGATCATAACTTGAGCACACGAACTCGGATTGACTTGAAATCTGGAGTGCTGGCTTTCATGACTTTGCTTGTCGTGTCCTATCAATTGTAGCCTGATCCGGGCTTGGACAAAATTCATCGATATCCATGGTGAAACAGTGTATAACGAACTTTTACGACGAACCGTCTTTAGTTTTCCAGTCAACTTTTTGGTGTCACGGCCTTGCCAAAAGGCGGGATAACAGTCATCATCCCAGTCATTACCGACCTATCCGAGATGTCTCGTAGCATACACCACATACGCGAAATATAGAGGGTTGTCTAGAAAGGTGATGATCACACCCTAATGGTTGGGAACCACATAGCCTTACGGCGTACCCTGTTTAAGAAATTACCAGGTGATGGGGGTTAAGAAACGTTTACCTTTCACATAGCACATTCCACTTTGAATGCCACACTGCCATTCCATGATCAAACAACTGATTTCTACAAACGTATAACTCATGAGCTCGTAGACCGCAAGAAAGGGTGTTAAGCTAAGAGAAATTGTCTTCCCCACCACCAAACAGACCATACGTTCATAGAGATCAATCAATGTAATTAAAAATGCAATGTCAAACGTTTGTCCATAAAAGTTGTCAAGAACAAGACAATCCGAAGGCACTCTCCTACCATATCCTATCAGGAATTACCTTTAACGACCCACCTTTTTGGACGGTTTAAATCGACAATAAACCACACATGTCAACTCAAACCATTCAAAAGGGAGGATTGCTAATGGGGTAAATAAGAAAATAAAAGAAAAGAAGGAAAAACAAAACACAGAATCTCATAGTGGAATAACAAAATATAATAATCAAATAAACAGTTCATGAAGCTGTTTTACAAATAACATTTGATTACACTTTTACAAAACAAATCAGAGTTATACATACAACAATAATAAATAAATAATGCAGTGGAACAGCATGATACAGTGGAATAATAATAATATAATATAATATTAAACTTCGTCTTCGTCCTTCAGAAATAAGATCTTCAACACTGAAATGCTCAGGCAGACCCGAGTGTAATGAAAGACAAAACACTCAAGTCAGAACTAAAAGATCTTATGTAAGTTAAATCAAAATAAGTAAATATGAGTGCAACGGCTTCAGAGATGTTTACGGGATTTTACATCTCCTATCCAGTGTCTAACGTGCGTGCAATAACTTAAGAGATGTTCAGGATTCCATCTCCTAAGGATCCGTTAAACTATCTACATATATAATACAATACGCTATTATAATATGTCTATAGTAAAGTAAAGTATTAAAATAGTGTTAAGGCGTTATCCATATCCCCCTTAACACATTTTTATATAAATACCATAGTCTATACAGATACTTTAAGCTCCACCAAACTAGTGGTTTACTCAGTGAGCACTCTATAGGTATGGTACAAACCAAAGTCATAGTGGGCTCGATCAGGATAAATATGACAAGGCACGCGAGGCAATACCCAGGGTTGGATACTACCGTTTTGCGGATCCGGACTGGTGGTAATGCAAAGTAGCTACTACCGCAAACCTCGAGACACACTCCCATAATCAAAGGTGCGCCCAATCTAATCACGAGGTAATAGATATGGTTTCGAAGGAACATGCTTGATAGGACGAGCGACCTCACTTGGCCCGGCGTGGCACCTATTTTAGTCATTTTAATTATGACCCGAAAGTCAAGGCTATCCATCATCGTTCTCTTACTTCATTCCAGTAGCGTTCGCCAAACCATCCTACTTCATTCTGGATTCTCCACCATATGCACAGTTGTTAAAGTGGTTTTCGGTATTGGCAAAGAGTATGACAATATCCAATCCCGGTCTCTTTAACAACTAAACGCTTATTTCACACCGGTTGGTTCTTTTACATTTCCAAAACTTATTCATATTTGATATCAAAATATCATATTCAATTCAAAATATCCCTCATTTCAAAACCATCATATTTACTCAAAATATGTCATTTCACTAGAAAATATCATTTCAAATTCCAACGTAGGTTATAACATCATTTAACCACTCGCCTTTCAATCAAGGATTTAGATAAAAAAATTCAACCTTGCACAGTTTGAATTTTAGAAAATAGTTTGGACAGTTATAAATAGTTTAAAATAGTTATATAATTTAAATAGTTTAAGGATTTTAAAACAGTTAAAATAGTTTAATATAAAATGGTTTGAGTATTAGAAATGGTTTATATAGTAAAATAGTTTAAAAATCTAAATAATATGAATTTTTAAATAATAGAATTTTAAACAATTTATATTAAAATAATTTATTGAAAAGAGTATCAAATCAAACTGTTTCTTCCATTTCAATAAATCTGGACCATATCCAGATTTTAAATTAACAAAACTCAATTTTAATCTTTCAATTGAAATGACTTGATTTCGATTTAGTTCCAAATCAATGTGATTTCAATTTCAATTCGAAATAACTTCAATTTTCGAAACATTCATTTTTAACTTCAATTTCGATTCAACAGTTCAAATACATGATTTAAATTCAATTCCATTCTTATTTTAAGCCATTTCAATTCATATCAATTTCAAGCCCAATTTCGTTTTACTTATTTAAACCACTTAAATCAAACTTAACTTCATTGCTAAAATTTAAGATCCAAATCTTCAAAATAATTCAAATTTCCAAATTAAAGTCATTTATCGATTTTAACTTTACATTCCTCATTTAATTTTTAAACAATTTCTTTTTAACCATTTCAATTTCAACTTTCAAAGCATGAATTAGAAAATAATTAAATTCATATAAATCTATAATTTATTTCCTTTAATACAATAACTTTAGTCAAAAATCCAAATTTAAGATTTTAAACCATTTAATTTAACCAATATGGTGTCCGCATATAATTTTCTATCCTATGGCAAAGTGATACGGATATATATCATTTCAACCCGCAATAAATTTAAATTATCGGATATATATCATTTCAACCCGTATCTCGAATCATAATTTTCCAAATCCGTATAATCGCTCGAGTTTATCATTTCAACCCATAACGATTTTTCCCTAATCTAGAAGATCATACGGGTATGTATCATTTCAATCCATAGTGATTTTCCTAACAATAACTAAGGGAACTTGTAGTGTGATAACAACATATAAAACAAACATAACATCAAATCATCCGAAACAATAATTAAGCATCCATCACAATCGTCATTCAAATCAACCAATAAATCACAACAATTAACTGGTTATCATTATCAGGTATTTAACTAACAATTTACATTCAATATTAATTTAAGTGGCAATTTAATTCAATATAAATCCAAATTAAATTTAAATGACAATTTAAAATACCAAACAGTAATCAATAAATTTCTAATCACATCATAAATTTAATTTAACCAACATAAGATGGTTTAGTATTTGCGAGTGGGTTAAAACACTCGCTTTTGATTTTAGTCGATTTAAAATCCAAATAAAGCCCAAACTTTGAACGGTCTCAGAATGCAGCCAAACCAGTTCCATGTCATCTGAAATTTTGATACGGTCGCAACGGAGAAAACTGCGTTCAAATCCAGTTTTGTATGCACAAGTTATTGATGTTAGAACATTTAAATTAAAAATTAAAAAAAATAAACAAGGGGCAATACTGTAATTTTATTACCATCTCAAACCCTAGTATGCTTACATTCGAACCACGATGAAGCATACCCATCAGCTGCCGACCTTCATCGCCAAAATGCCAAACCCACGCTCGCCAACGTCCAGATTAGCCTTCACCATCGCGACGCCCACGCCAACGCGCACCACCCTGGCTCGCGCGCACGACTCCGTTTTCTCCACCAGCCCCTCGCGCCACCGCCACCTTTAGTCACCGTTTCTGGTGATTCTGATGACCTGCGACCCAAACGAATACCATGGATCTGCTCTGCTGGTTGCCCTCTACAAGCCCATGCCTCCCGATCGTCGATTGGTCGACGATCCGCCGTTAAATCAAAAACCCTAGCAACCCACGACAAAGAAAGATTGTTGATTCTTAGACAAACTGAACCTCCAATCGAAAAACGAATCTTAAATCTAGATTACATTCATCAAGAGCTTTCCAATGATATATTATATGACATAGTTTGAGGAGTTTGAATTTTAAAATTGATATTGAAATCGAAATTAGGGTTTTGGAATTGGGAATTAGGTTTAGGGTGTCTGCCATTGGAAAGAGGAGATGAGAAAGAAATGTACATATAGACAATATAAAATAAAAGGCTGCTAGGGTTTATAACAACCTATATATAAGCAGAGCTGAAATAGAAATGGATGGATAGATCAGTTTGGGTGGAAACGATTACAACGACCCGAAAAGCCCATTTCGTTCCCGAAACGAAAGTAGGTCATCCAATATATCAAGGTTTTTGATATTTTTAAATTTAGTGGAACTAATTTCAAATCCAAATTCCATTGTATAAAGAAGATAGCATTTAAAATCAGATTATATTAATTAAATTCCTTTAATTGATTTCTATGCGTTTCGAGCCCGTACGATCAAATGACAAATTCGATCGCTACGAAACTTGAAATCCTATAATAATTCACTGTTGCGGATCCGATGAAACTGGTTTCGTCGAAATCCGAGATAGTGGCCAGAATGGAAAATTTTCACGTTAATTAAATAAGTTATTATTAAATTGATTTAATCACTTTAACTCAAATTTAAAAGTTAACAATTTTCATCATTCTTGATTACATAGAAATTTCTAATCTTTTAAAATAAGTTTTCCCATGTTAAATCCAATATTTAAACATTACATTAATTTCAGAGTTCAATTGCAATTGTAATAAAATTCCAATTAATTATATTTTAATTTCAATCAAATCCTTTTATTTCGATTTACACTCTTATTATTGAATCAACTATTACCTTATGAATATAATTAACATTAGTTTATATTTTATTACATTCATATTCTACAGTTATCATCCTTTACCATATTCATGATAATATTACAATAGCATAAATTCCAACAATTATGTTATTCCTTATTTACACATTTAACCAAATTAACATTACAACTATTTCAATTGATTGAAATTACATTAAAAATAGTTTCAATAACATCCAAACAACATTAATTAATCAGATTCTAATTATTTTTCTCATTAATAAATCATAAATTTTAATTTCTCACAATATTAAATTTCAAAATCTTATTTAATCTAATAATTTTTAATTATCGAAAAATATGGGTCGTTACACTCTCCCCCACTGAAAATTTTCGTCCTTGAAAAGGAACAAGAAGGAATTAAGAAACTTGATATAATTTTTATTCAAAATAATCGATTTATAAACAATTAATTCACATAATTTAGTTTAATAAGAATTTGAAAATAACGCAACTTTTCCAAAAAAATACTAAGTCCTAAATTCATGAAAAATTTCGGTAGAGCCTCCATTGTGCGGTTAGGTTTGGGAAAACTAACAATATCAATAATTACAATATATATTATACTTCAATAATAAAATATCCCAAATCATGGGAAAAACAATAAAATATCGTTCCAAAAACCGTAATCCGAAAACGTACCTATTTGTCGGGCAAACAAACTCTATTTATGAAACCAAAAGCAGCTATTGTTGCTGCCATAAACCTGTATTTCACTTATATAATCCAAAATAGTGAGAATTATGTAAAAGAGAAATATTTAGTTGATTTCAATTAGTAACAAAAGCAAACCAACACAAAACATATGCAACAAAAGAATCCATCACACATTCATAGCAATCAAAACTAAGGGTTTGTTTAGTTCAGAAACTTTTCATCGTACAAGGATGCTAAATAAACTAATGAGTGTACCTTACGCTCAACAGCCTTATATAATAACTTAATAGATTATTCATACAACCTTAAACAATTTGAAGTATCCTCTCCCAACTTCCCATTAGCCAATAATAGAGAATTTAAACGTTATTTGAGCTTGTTCTACTGGTCTCCCTTTTTCCTTCATCATTTACCTTCTATTTATTTTCATTCATTCATACAATGTCATTTTTCCATTAATTTACATTCATTTACTTACACATGTTATTTACATAATATTTCTCCATTTAATATTTGAAATCATCATTGAATACATTGTTAAAGTATTACATACATTTCATTTATTTCAATTTATTTATACAAGGTTATCTCTTATTAATTTGCATTCATTTATTCACATAGATTATTTCAAACTCAATCATTCAGAACATCAATAAATCAATTCTTAAAATATTATATAAGTTTCTTGCAGTTTAATTCACATTTATTATTTACTTATATAACTTTATTTTCATTTAATTTAAAATATTCATTCGTGAATAAATTCATACTTAAGTTTTTTTACTTTTCAATTCACATTCATTTTCACCATAGTATTTCCATTAATATTAAATCTATTTATGAATCATTTTTAAAAATTTCTTAGGTTTATAATCATTTACTTAAGTGATATTCACATTTACTATCTAATTTAATTATAAAGCATTTCAACCATCGACTTAAGTTTATATCATGTCTTGTAACATCTAAATTTTCATTTATAAACATACATTCAATTTGAAGCATTTTTGTTATTAAGCTTTTACTTGTATAATATTCCATTACCTATTCATATTTAACATTTTGACTTCTTAAATATTTCAGGTAAGTTTTATGTATACTTTTAGAATATAATAGAATGTTATACAAATTTATCTTATTCAATTTAGTTAACAAAATGCTCAATAATTTACATCTTCTTAATTTTCCATTATCTTTTAATTTACAAGTTACAAATCTTCAAATTTCTTTACGATTTCATTATTCAATTAGCTTCTAATTTCTTATTTTTCATTTTAGAAGTTTTCAATTATTAAAATTGCACTTTATTTCTACAACTAAAAATCATTAATTAACAGGAACTTAAGAATTCAAATTCCAGATTTAGTTCAAATCATTTTGAAATATATATATATATATATATATATATATTCATATCCTTTATATATCAAATCATACTTAAGAAAATTAAACTAAATTTTTTTTATCAAAACAATTGTGTAGCAAAGCTACTACAGTGGTTTTCCCACTTTGAAACTCGAAAATGAATGTCGATGATGCCGCGGTCATGACCGAAATTTTCCAACGACAAAAGTGGGGATTACAGAATTTATTTCCTTTTAAAATTCCTTTAAAACATTTCTTTCAAATCACATTGAAAATATTTATATCCGAAAATACTTCCAAATAATACTATTATTATATTCCAAAATCTTTGAAAACCAATTTCAAAACTCCGGACTTAAGTTCTCAAATATCCAATTAAATTCATTTTATTTGTAAATCCTATTTTACAACCAATATTTATAAAATTTCACTACCTAACAAACAACCATATCACATACAACTATATCCATTTATCAAAATTATTCTTTTATATAATAACTATAATACTAGGTAAAATTATTTCATTTACCTATATTTCAAAAACAATATTGTGTCGATTTGCCCTATTAAGTGTTTAGAAATCCCTATCGATGCCATAGCTCCTATGTACTAACCAGAATTTATAAATACTAAACAGAACAAATCAACACAATATAAATTTTTTTTATTTATAACACTAACAAATACACTCTCTAATATATATACACTCAAACAACTAATTCTAGGGTATTACTACCATATCTCTAATGAGTCAAACTCCACAAAGCTAAGGTTATCGCTAAACCAACTCTGATACCAACTATAATGACCCACCTTTTTGGACGGCTTAACTCGACAATAAACCACACATGTCAACTCAAACCATTCAAAAGGGAGGTTTGTTAATGGGGTAAATAAGAAAATAAGAGAAAAGAAGAAAACAAAACACAGAATCTCACAGCGGAATGATAAAATATAATAATCAAATAAACAGTTCATGAAGCTGTTTTACGAATAACATTTTATTACACTTTTACAAAACAAATCAGAGTTATACATACAACAGGAATAAATAAATAATGCAGCGACACAACATGATATAGTGGAATAATAATAATATAATACTAAACTCCATCTTCATCCTCTAGAAATAAGGTCTTCGACACTGAAATGCTTAGGCTGACCCGAGCATAATGAAAGACAAAACAATCGAGTCAGAACTAAAAGATCTTATGCAAGTTAAATCAAAATAAGTAAATATGAGTGTAACGGCTTCAGAGATATTTACGAAATTTTTCATCTCCTATCCAGTGTCCAACGTGCGTGCAATAACTTAATAGATGTTCAGGATTCCATCTTCTAAGGATCCTCTAAATTATCTACATATATAATACAATACGCTATTATAATATGTCTATAGTAAAGTAAAGTATTAAAATAGCGTTCAGGCGTTTCCCATATCCCCCTTAACACATTTTTATATAAATACCGTAGTCTATACAGATACTGTAAGCTCCACCAAACCGGTGGTTTACTCAGTGAGCACTCCATAGGTACGATACAAACCAAAGTCGTAGTGGGCTCGATCAGGCTAAATATAACAAGGAACGCGAGGCAATGCCTAGGGTAGGATACTACCGTTTTGCAGATGTGGACTGGTGGTAACGCATAGCAGCTACTACCGCCCACCTCGAGACACACTCCCAAAATCAAAGGTGCACCCAATCAAATCACAAGGTAATACATATGGTTTCGAAGGAACAAGCTCGATAGGGGGACCGACCCCACTTGGCCCGGTGTGGCTCCTGTTTTAGTCATTTTAATTATGACCCGAAAGTCTAGGCTATCCATCATCATTCTCTTACTTCATTCCAGTAGCGTTTGCCAAACCATCCTACTTCATTTTGGATTCTCCACCACGTGCACAGTTGTTAAAGTGGTTTTCGGTATTGGTAGATAGTATGACAATATCTGATCCCGGTTTCTTTAACAACCAAACGCTTATTTCACACCGGTTGGTTCTTTTACATTTTCAAAACTGATTCATATTTGATATCAAAATATCATATTCAATTCAAAATATCCCTCATTTCAAGCCATCATATTTATTCAAAATATGTCATTTCACTAGAAAATATCATTTCAAATTCCAACGTAGGTTATAACATCATTTAACCACACTCGCCTTTCAATCAAGGATATAAATAAATAAAATTAAACCTTGCACAGTTTGAATTTTACAAAATAGTTTGGATAGCTATAAATAGTTTAAATAGTTTAAAATAGCTTAAAATAGTTCAAATAGTTAAAGGATTTTAAAACAATTAAAATAGTTTAATATAAAATGGTTTGAGTATTGGAAATGGTTTATGTAGTAAAATAGTTTAAAAATCTAAATAATCTGAATTTTTAAATAATAGATTTTTAAACAGTTTATATTAAAATAATTTATTTTGAAAAGAGTATCAAATCAAACTGTTTCTTCCATTTCAACAAATCTAGACCATATCCAGATTTCAAATTAACAAAACTCAATTTTAATCTTTCAATTCAAATGACTCGATTTCGATTTAGTTCCAAATCAATGTGATTTCAATTTCAATTCGAAATAACTTCAATTTTCAAAACATTCATTTTTAACTTCAATTTCGATTCAACAGTTCAAATCAATGATTCAAATTCAATTCCATTCTTATTTTAGACCATTTCAATTCATTTCTATTCCAAGCCCAATTTCATTTTACTTATTTAAACCACTTAAATCAAATTTAACTTCATTGTTAAAATTTAAGATCCAAATCATCAAAGTAATTCAAATTTCCGAATTAAAGTCATATATCGATTTTAACTTTACATTCCCCATTTAATTTTTAAACAACTTCTTTTTAACCATTTCAATTTCAACTTTCAAAGCTTGAATTAGAAAATAATTAAATTCATATAAATCTATTATTTATTTCCTTTAAATCAATAGCATTTAATCAAAAATCCAAATTCAAGATTTTTAACCGTTTAATTTAACCAATCCGATGTCCATATATAATTTTCTATCCTATGGAAAAGTGATATGGATATATATCATTTCAACCCGCAATAAATTTAAATTTCTGGATATATATCATTTCAACCCGTATCCTGAATCACAATTTTCCAAATCCATAAAATCGCTCGGGTTTATCATTTCAACCCATAACGATTTTTCCCTAATCTAGAAGATCGTTCGGGTATGTATCATTTCAACCCATAGTGATTTTCCTAACAATAACTAAGGGAACTTGTAGTGTGATAACAACATATAAAATAAACATAAATCAAATCATCCAAAATGTCAACAATTAAGCATCCATCACAATCATCATTCAAATTAACCGATAAATCACAACAACTAACTAGTTATCATTATCAGGTATTTAACTAACAATTTACATTCAATATTAATTTAAATAGAAATTTAATTCGATATAAATTCAAATTTAATTTAAATGACAATTTAAAAAACCAAACAGCAATTAATAAATTTCTAATTATATCATAAATTTAATTTAACCAACATAAGATGGTTTAGTATTTGTGAGTGGGTTAAAACACTCACTTTTGATTTTAGTCAATTTAAAACCCAAATAAAGCTTAAAATTTAAATGTTCTTAGAATGCAGCCAAACTAGTTCCATGTTGTCTGAAATTTCGATACGATCGCAACGAAGAAAACCGTGTCCAAATTCGATTTCGTATGCACAAGTTATTGATGTTTGAACATTTAAATTTAAAATAAATAAAAATAAACAAGGGGTAATATTGTAAATTTATTACCATCTCAAACCCTAGTACGCTCAAGTTCGAACCACGATGAAGCATACCCATCAGCCGCCGACCTTCATCGCCAAAACGCCACACCCATGCTCGCTAACGTCCTGACCAGGCTACACCATCGCGACGCCCTCGCCAAGGTGCACCACCTTGGCTCGCGCGCACGACTCCGGTGCCCCCCGGCCCCTCACGCCTTCGTTGCCTTTAGTCGTCGTTTTTGACGATTATAATGACCTACGACCCAAACGAATACCATGGATCTACTCTGCTGGTCGCCCTCTACAAGCCCATGCTTCCCGATCGTCAATTGGTCGACGATCCACCGTTAAATCAAAACCCTAGCAACATATGGCAGAGAAAGACCGTCGATTTCTAGAAATATGAGCCTCCAATCTAAAAACAAATCTTAGATCTATATTATGTTCATCAAGAGCTTTCCAACGATATATTATATGACATAGTTTGAGGAGTTTGAATTTTAAAATTGATTTTGAAATCGAAATTAGGGTTTTGGAATTAGGAATTAGGTTTTGGATTGTCTGCCTTTGAAAAGAGGAGATGAGAAAGAAATATACATACAAACAATATAAAATAAAAGGCTGCTAGGGTTTATAACAACCTATATATAGGCAGAGCTGAAATAGAAATGGATGGGTAGATCAATTTTGGTTGAAACGATAACAACGACCCGAAAAGCCCGTTCCGTTCCCGAAACGAAAGTAGGTCATCCAATATATCGAAATATAGGTTTTCGATATTTTAAATTCAATGAAACTAATTTCAAATCCAAATCCCATTGTATAAAGAAGTTAGCATATAAAATCAGATTATATTAATTAAATTCCTTTAATTGATTTCTACGCGTTTCGAGCCCATACGATCAAACGACAAGTCCGATCGCTATGAAACTTGAAATGCTATAATAATTCACTATTATGGATCTGATGAAATTAGTTTTGTCGAAATCCGAGATAGTGGCCAAAATGGCAAATTTTCACGTTAATTAAATAAATTATTATTAAATTGATTTAATCACTTTAAACTCAAATTTAAATGTTAATAATTTTCATCATTCTTGATTACATAGAAATTTCCAGTCTTTTAAAATATTATTTCCCATGTTAAATCCAATATTTAAACATTACATTAATTTCAGAATTCAATTGCAATTGTAGTGAAATTCCAAATAATTATATTTTAATTTCAATCAAATTCTTTTATTTCGATTTACACTCTTATTGTTGAATCAACTATTACCTTATGATTATAATTAACATTAGTTTACATTTTATTACAGTCATATTCTACAATTATCATCCTTTACCATATTAGTTATAATATTACAATTGCATCAATTCCAACAATTATGTTATTCTTTATTTACACATTTAACCAAATTAACGTTATAATTATTTCAATTGATTGAAATTGCATTAAAATAGTTTCAATAACATCCAAACAACATTATTAAATCATATTCTAATTATTATTTTCATTAATAAAGCATAAATTTTAATTTCTCACAATATTAAGTTTTAAAATCTTATTTAATTTAATAGTTTTAAATTATCGAAAAATGTGGGTCGTTATATTACCCCTAGGATTAGTAGCAAGAAGTCCTTGCATATCGTAGATTTTCATAACGAAGTATCCACTATATATATGTATATAATATGCATCGTGGGTCTAGTGGCAAGTAGCCCTGCATCATGAAGATCTCTGTCTTTAAAAATCATCATCATAAACTTGCACTTTCGAACGCATATTTTGGTCCAAAGTGGCTCTCGGATAAATCTGACCCCGGTCTCTCCGGACCAACAACGATAAAAAAGGCCCTCAACCTCATACGAAAACCATGTTTCGTAGACTTGTCACATTTCCAACTCTCAAATTTCTATCCTTCGGCCAAGAAGGAAGCCCAGTAGATTGGAGTACCATAGAAACTCCGCACTACTCGAATCAACATTCTTAATCCAAACGATAATCAAACCTACTCAGTTGGCTTTGTACTAAGTGCATGACTAATCAGTTCCAACATCAAGTCAAGGAACCAAAAATGGCCAAATTTGATAGTCGGTTATTTAACTACCGAAGCAACAAATAAAATCTAGCACATAAGTAGTTACTAGGTCCATTTAATTAATCTTTTATTAATTAAATCAATTTTCGAATATTTACTTCAAATTATCTTTTATAAAGATATATCCTCAAAACCACTTTAATCTCTTGATATTGGAAAACATTTCCATATACTTATATCAACGGTATAAGTATATTTAATAACATTACCATTTTGAAGACACGCCAAATAGATTTCTATACTGTAGAACTCCAAAGTTCGTACGCCTCCAGGCGAGTGTTAAGTATAAGAAGCAATGCTTCTTATACCACCAAGCCTTTAGTGTGACCATAAGAACCAATTCCTGTATTTCACAACGGAAGGTCAGATTACAATTTGTTGGGTCAAAACGAATATTGCGTAAAACATCGTTACGAAAACCCAAAAACAGTAGTATAGGGATTTGATTAATTATATATATATATATATATATATCCCATATACTATATAAAACATTTCCTTTCAGATTTATTATAACAATAGTATTACAGTCTATGCCTTCCATACTTCCCCGAAAACGTCTATTACAACAAAAATGTTGAAATCTATGTTATCGATACTTAACACATTTTAAATCATTTTTCGAAACCATTTGAAATTATTACTTTCAAAACTTTACTTTTAAAGATTTTAACTTTAAAACCATTAAATTCATCAAGAATATTACTTTCAAAACATTCCTTTAAAAGATTATTTAATACCTAAAAACCTGAATGTATTTCCTTTATATAAAAATCCATATTTAAATCTCAACATAAATCATTTCCATATTTATAAAATTATGTTTATAAATCTTCTTTCAATTTTATAAAACTTCTATTTTACAAAATCGCTTGATTTATAAAATTCTATTTATAAATCATTCTTTTATAAAAACCCATTTTACTATCAAAACCCACTTATAAATCAATTTCTTTGTAAACCTAATTTATTTATAAAATCCATTTATAAATCCATTTACGAAATAAATTTCAAATCCTTTTACAAATTTCGATTATAAATCTATTTCTTTATTTATAAAATATCATTTTTATGAATCATTTATATATACTTATTCAAAAATCTCTATTTAAAAATATTTCACAAAACCATGCTTTTATAACATCAAAAATCATACTTTTATTTGTTTAAAAATAAATTCATTCCTTTTAATAATTTAAAAATTGTTAAAACATATATACTTTAAAAAATCACTTTGAAAGTCATTTAAATTCAAATCACTATTTTATAGTATTTCCAAATACTAGAAATATGGCACAGTGCTACTATACACTAGATAAGCAAAAACATATCCATGTCATCAAATATGGCAACCAACACATTATATATCAAAATATATGAAAAGTAAAATCAACAGTGTGAGGAATCCTGTTGGATCTCTCCAACCTGTCCCCTACAACATATAATATATAATCAAATAATATAAATCAACTACTTCTAGGCGAGATCGTATACAAAAGGTCATCCGCTCATACATGGGAATGTAATAGGGTCTCATCCGCTCCAGGGGCGGGAATATATCCATACCAACTAATAAAATAGTAAGTCATCCAAACAAGCAACCATAGACATAAATAAAATTATCCACACTTACATAAAATTAGAAGTCGGCTAGAGAGGTGAGTTAAGTCATAGAAATTCGAGTAATCGCCAAAGCATTCTGGTTTAAATTAAAATTGAATAGGCATTCAATTTTAACCCAAATTTCTACTAGCTCCAAATCCATCCAATCCAATTCTATATCGTAGATTTTGCTGTTACTATCGCAACGCAACTTGTCGCGCTCAATTTTGGACCTCGTACGAAAAGTTATGAATTTATAACGATTGAAATAATAAAATTATCATTAATTATAATTAATAAACTTATTTAAATGTAATAACCTTCCCTCCTTCCTCTCGTTCTCGTTCCCAGTCAATCGAAAACACGACCCAAAATGCGACTTCCCCAACCAAACGCCGCCGCCTCACTATCCCGTGCGCTGCCTCGAGCTCGGCACTGATGCGCTTGGCCCATGTAACGACCCGCTATTTTGGACCATTTAAATCGACAATAATCCACACATGTCTGACTTGAATCATTCAAAATATCAGATTGTTAATTTAAAAATTTGGCAAAACTCAGAATATACAGTAAATAAATCAATCACAGAATCACAGACACAGAGTAATACAATAATACGCAGCGGAATAGATAAAATAGTAGTTCATGAAGCTACTATATAAACATCAGAGTTAGAAATAAAATACAATAGAATATCTCAAATGTAGTGAAGTCTTCAGTACAACAGATGACTTCTCTAAACAAATCAACTAGAAGAGCTGAAAGCTGAGGCGATAGTTGGATCTCCAAAGGAAGCTCCAAAACTCCAAATGTGAGTCTTAAATGCTGTATTACTCGGTCTGACCCGAGTGTAAAGCAAAACACAAAACACTCGAGTCAGGATTAACATTCTTATATAAATAAATCCAACTCAAGTGAAATATCAACCGAAATACAAGTAACTTAAAGGATGTTTGGGATAACCATCCTCTAAGGATCTTCAGAACTATCTACAAGGTGGAAATATACATTATAACACCATGGTCATTTCAATTAAATTTATACTTCAAACCCAAATATCATTTCATTTCAAATATATCTATTTTAAAAATAGTATATATATAGGTTAAATAATTTATAAAGTAAAGTATTTATAATTTCCTCAAGTCTCACAAATCGATTTAAATTAACTCAAATTCCAAATTCAAATTTATTCAAAGCTCAATTCATCAATTCAATTCAGTTCTAAAGATACCATTTAAATTTTCAATATATTTCAAAGCTTTAATATTCAACATTTTCAAAGTTCAATTTAACAGTTTCATATAGATCTTGATTTAACTTTATTATTATTTAATCAGGGAATATTCACTTAATAAATTCAATATCATTTAACTAGCCTTAAATTTCATTTTCTACTAAATATTTCCTTAATTTTTTTTAAACAAGAAATATTCATTAAATTATTTAAATCAAACTCAAGTAATAAATCATATCTTAAATCCCAATTCCAATAAGTTTTAAATTGGTTTAATTAAATAAAATTCTTTACTAAATTCAAATTATCTTCCCAACCTTAACTTATTCAAATTTTTACCAAAATCTATTTTGAAATATAAATTTTATACTTAACATATTATTTGTATTAAATCCATCTTAATTAAATTAAATATCATTATTAAATCTATATATATCATTACCATTTATATATTTTTTTTTTTAAATCAACATTTGTTGAGACCAAATATTTCTTTCCAAAACCATAGAATTCGATTTCAAATATTTATATATATATGGACCAACGGTGTTTGTATATATATTTATCATATGGTTAAGTGATACGGATATTTATCATTTCAATCCGAAATTTAAATATATACGGGTAGATATCATTTCGACCCGTAATCCCAATTTCAATTCAAAAGAAAATCGCTTGGGTTTATCATTTCAACCCATAACGATTTTCTCCTATTCTAAAGTCCGTTCGGGTACGTATCATTTCAACCCATAGTGAATTCTATACTAACAGGGAACTTGCAGAGTGATAACAGATAATATAAAATATAACAACAGGCATATATCATCAATAAAAATAACAGATACTGGTGTCAGATGTCATAGGTGAACATATACAGATAATAGTAATAACAGGCATATAAATACTAGATACTGGTGTCAGATGTCACAGGTGAACATATACAGATAATAGCATATATAACAATTTAAATAACTACAGCATCATATTTCAATTGTCGTTTCAATTGAAATCAAATTTAATAAATACAAGAATGTTAATCGTGAGTGATTGCTCACCTTTCGAGGCTAGAGATATTTGACGATGAAATGAATTACAAATCCAAGCACGAATTCCAAAGTAAAGCAAGATTGGCACGAATTTCAAAGAAAAGCCCGATGGGTAGAAATTCAATAGACAAGCTGAGAAATCGAAATAAATCAAATCAGTTTGGTATAAATTTGAAACAGATTTATATTATCTACCTATCTTCCAAAAATCAACTTTTTTTTGAAATATACACTTAAATATATATATATATATATATCATTTCTAATCTTTAAGAAAATAATACATGCAGACAAATACATGTACACTATAACTGAACATATGCAACTCTACATATCCAAGCAAATATGCAGACCAGACTTAATATAATGTATACTAACTAAAGCAGATCAGATATGAGATGAATTAACATCTATAATATAATTTATAAGATCTAACAGGTATACAGTCAAATGTATATATGAACCTATATATGAGCTACACGAAATACCAGCAACATCTCAACCTTGGAAATAATACCGTGTATTAAATTAATATATAACTAACTATTTCTAATATGCTTATATATAGGACTTACATACATGCAACAATATATATGCAGACATATATAAATATACCCAAATCAAACTCAAAGATATATATAAACTAATACATATACTAATATATACTTAAACAGCTTCCATACTTTACAATTTATAAAACTTATGGAGCCAACAGACCCGTGAAAATATACTTATATAGGTGGAACACAAACCAAAGCAAACATGAGAAAATATACATATATAGGTATATATATAACACATGTATATAGACTGACAACTATATGACCACCTTTATAATAAAATATTCTGTAACACAAATTTCATTTAAAATGTATGTACTATAACATTATATGCGAACAGTGATTATCCAAATAAACTTATTCTTTATATTTACACTTACTTTATTATATAATTTATAATCAAACTCAACATGATAAAAATAGATGTAAGCAAATATATATAACCACTTACAACTAGCAGACTGTTTTTTTTTAAATCTATTTAAAATAATAATGTAAATAAGGAGCCTAGGAAAAACAGATTCTTTGATGCACCTCTGTTAATAAAATATGTATTGTATATATATATATATATATATATATATATATATACTTATAAACTTGAACATATATGGACTGTTAAATATAACAAATAAACAAAGAAACAAATTTAAACTGCCAAACAGAACAAAATAGAATTTCGAAGAATCATAATATACAAAACAAGAAAAATCAATACAGAACCTAAAATCTATATATAAAAGATCTTACATGCAAAAATCTGTATTATATGTCAAACATATATAAATTTATAAACCTTATATATATACTAATATATAATCACCTACCTAAATGCAGCTGAGGAGAAAAGGGGAGGCCGAGCAAACTTGAAGGTGGCTCGTGGTAAGCCTCGGTCTGAGGTGGAGGACAGGGCTGTCGACATGGTAGGCGAAGGAGTCTAACGGCGAGGGGATGACTACGAGTTGGGGTTGTTAGTGGTGGAAGGCTCGGCCTCAAGGGGAGGAGGCAGTGCTGCATGAAGAAAAACGTGGGAAGAAGCGTGAAAACAAGGGTGGTGCACATAAAACAGGGAGGAGTTGTCTTGGTGGTTCGGCCATGGCCAAAGGTGGTTTGGCAGCGGTGCGAGTGGGTTGGGCGAAGGGAATGAGGGCACGTGGCGGCGGGTCAGGTGAGGGAGAGGTTGGGCTGCTTTCCTGAATGCAAGAATAAGGATGAAGGCAAAGAAAAATAAAAGAAGAGGGGAAGATGAAGAAAAGATGGTCAAAGATGTAAAGGAGAACAAAATAAATATGAACTGGTTTGCGAATGATCAAATAGCAAACAGCGGAAAGAGGCAATTGAATATATGGTGGAAAGGGAATGAATGAATTGTGAACAGACATAATGCAAATTGAAACGGAAGAAAAACAAATAAATGTGAAAGGTGTGGAAACGGTCACACATAAATTTAGCTAAAGCA
This sequence comes from Allium fistulosum, assembly GCA_030737815.1. Classification (NCBI taxonomy): domain Eukaryota; kingdom Viridiplantae; phylum Streptophyta; class Magnoliopsida; order Asparagales; family Amaryllidaceae; genus Allium; species Allium fistulosum. The sequence goes on along the minus strand of CM060907.1, from coordinate 632,867,613 downwards.
TTAAAAGAAATTTATTATTGGATGAGTTGTACGGTTTCAAAATTTTAAAAGTAGATAAATCCCAAAAGTCACAAATTACTGTATCGATACGACGCACAGTTTTATTGTTTTCGTCGCATAACGGATCTCAAAACATAGAAATAAATATACCGCAGTGATCAGCGCGACAAGACGATCCAAACGGTATACAGATATCAGTGGTACGATTATCCGATCAAAAGTCGATAATCGGTACCAGAAATGCTGCTATTTGGCCAGAATTTAGATAAACGGAGCAGTAGAAGTCCAAATTTGGAAAAACGAACTTCGTAGTCTGATTCAGAATGATCTGAATAAATTTTCTCCTGTTGACATATTTTGGTTTCGGAAAACTTTTAAATTCACTGTTATTAACCGGTTTGATTTGAAAATGAAATTTCACAGGAAAATAAACTTCAATATTATCAGATGAAAATTTTCCAGTTGCTATATTAAAATAGACGTATTCCAAATAATAAATTTTTAATTTCAAATTTTACTGTTTAAAATTCCACAAATTTCCAGTTAAATATACTTTTAAAACCATTAAATTTTGCGGGTCGTTACAGCCCACTTCCCTCCAACGCCAGTGGTCCGTCCTCCTAATTCGTTATCAATCGACAGCAAATCGAGCCCAAGGTTGCCATGAACGGAGGTGATTTCTCGCCGCCGCGCCTTGCCGTTCGGTGATCCAACTGTTGATTAGCTTCGTCGTGACATCCACTCCAACTTGCATGTAGAAGCTTTGGCCTGAAAGTGGACAAAGTGGCTCTGATCGAGCAAAGCCATTAGATGGGGCTGTTATTTAATGGCGGCTAGGGTTTTGGTAGTTAGTGTTTTGCAAAAATGAAATGAAGACGTCCTTATATAGAAAATTTTCTAAGCACTATTCACACATTAAAATTTCGAACTCCGAACGAGGCATGCCGCCTAGCGTTCTATATGTAATACCCTATTCCGAACAAAATGGAACTAGTATCGGGAGCCAATTCCATCATATAAAGAAGTTAGCTTTTCAAAATTAAATTATATTAATTTAAATTCCTTTACTTAATTTCTACATGTTTCGAGCTCGCACGACCAAACGATATGTTTGATCATCATGAAATACGACGACATATAATAATTCACTATTATGGATCCAACGAAACTGGTTTCGTCGAAATTTGAGACAGTTCCCCAGAATGTTATTTTCACACGTTCATTAAAACAAATTATTATTAAAACTAGTTCATTTAATTTTAATTCAAATTTAAAAGTTTGCTATTATCATTTTTATTTAAATGGATGAATCAACTCTCAAAATCATTTTTATTCGCATTAAATTCAAAATTCAACTATTTAAACAATTCCAAATATTAAATTTAAGAATTTAATCATCAAATAAATCGCTAAATTTGAAATTCAAGTTATTTAACTTATAAAATTAATTTTTTAATATTTAAAATCAATTAAAAATTTCAAATTCAAATGATTGAAATTCTGGGTCGTTACAGTGCATGCACCATACTTAGGCTGTTGCGAAATGGTAGGTAAGAATGAATAATCTCTCTTGATTTTTTGAGTAAACTCAAGATTGAGGTCTGTAACGACCTTAACTTTTAGTAACATTATTTACGATATTTAATTAGTTAAATTAAATAGAATAATGTAGTCATGCCAAGTTAACAAATGAATTAAAATGTAATAGAAAGGGAAGTTAGATAAGGGGAAAAATAGCAAAAGACACATTCTTATACCGTAAACCCTCACACATTCATTTTACAGGTTCAAAACAAATACTAAATAGAAGTGAGGCCGGCAACCATTAAGAAGAGCAAGAGGAAGATAAATAAGAATCGAAAGGAAGGAAGCTTAATAAACTTAAATCAAGATCAAATATCAACTCCTTAATCACAAAGCTAAGGTGAATAATAGGTCACATCTCATATTTTTGATGTTTTGGTTTCTAGATCAGATTCAAATATTTTGCAAAGTATGTTACCATGTTTTTTATTATTGAATTGGATATATATGCTTGTTGATGATGTATGCTAATTCGTATAGATTTTATGATATGTTTTAATGTGAAAACCCTATTAAATAACATCCAAATGCCTTGCAAGTTTAGTATATAATCAGAAACGATATTTTCAAAATGGTTTCAATTTTCATAATTTTCTGAATTAACATGGATTTAATATTAATTTTCTAGTGAAGAAAATGGTTATTTGGGTTAAAATTAATTACAGATAATATATGTATGTTTTGGGTTTGAAATTAATATATGTTAGATAACATATTAATAATGATTTATTGGAATTTTTGTAGATTTTTCCTAAGTGTTTTAATAGATATATAAAATTATTTAAGGTACGGGACTTAAATGTTTTATATATTTATAAAAGGAGAAAGGGTATTTTGTAAATAATTTAAATTGTTATTTCTGAAATTTCTACGGTACTTTTAGAAAAGAAATTAGCAACCAATCATGTTTTGACAAACAAGGTGGGTTAGTTGAAAAGAATTGCTTTAAAAAGTTAAAAATCAGTTTAAACATGCTTTTTACAAGTTTTGCCACTTTCGGCACCAAGCTTTCGACCAAGTACTTCTGCCTCCATCACCATCGAAACCAATGCACACAGTATCAAAGACTTGGTACATAGCGTATTGGACTGAGGCAAAAGGTATGAAGTCGAAACAAGGGGTTCCGAAGGGGTCGAAGCTTTACTTTGTTTTTAAATGAAAATGCGCCTGCTTTGCCTTTGCTTTCAACTTAGTTAGCTTCCGACTTGGTAAAGTTGTTTTAAAGTAATGGTCTCGAAAGAGGTTGCGCCTTTTGTTTTAAGTTAATGCTTTCGAAGGGGCCGAAACCCCTTGCTGCCACTTTCCACCTTTCTAAGCGAATGGTTTCAAAAGGGTTACTTTGTTTTTAAAACTTAGCCACTTCTCCAGTGCTTTCGAAGGGTTGGTTTCGACACCATCACTTCTTTACTTAGGAAATAGCTTTTGGAAGAATGCTTTCGACTTAGTTGTTTTATGACCCTTTTGTTCTATTGAAAGTTAAACCCAAATGGTTTCGAAAGGAATAGTTTTAAATGGTTTCGAAAGGTTGTTCCACATGTTTTACTTGAACCCAAATGCTTTCAAAAGGTTTGTTTATAGAAAAAATATTTGAACGCTTTCGAAAGGTTTTAAATGATGGTTTCGAAGGGGTGGTTCCCCAATGGTTTTGAAAGGTTTTAAATGGAAGGTTCCGATGTTTTCGAAAGGCAGTGTTTATAGTGTTTTGATAAGAGGATATCAAGGTTTTAAAGCTTTCAAAAGAAAGGTTTTTAATGTTTTCGAAAGGTTTACTAAGAATGGTTTCAAAAGGTATGTTTTGGCCTTTCGGCCTAAGGTTATAAAGCAAAGTAGTTACTTGGTTTTGAAAGGGGTACTTTCAATGGATTCGAAAGGAGTACTTTAAAAGGTTAAATGTTTTCATTAACAAAGTTTTGTGTAAACTATATATAGCATGGCAAGGTGATTTGAGTAAAGCATAGAGTATATTTTCCTTGTTTAAAGTATAAGGTTTAAAACAATTTGAGAGAAAATGTTTTCAAGAAAAATTTTATGGATAGATGACCCTAGGTAAAATGACTCAGATATTATAATACCAGATGAGACTGGTATGTGGTCGTGCCCTATACTCTTGCTAGTAGCCCCTAGCTAATATAAGTCCAAAATTCCAATGTGTAGGGCTTTGTCACAAGTAAGACTAAAATGATGTTACACACAAAAAGGAATCTATAGAGGAGAGATAGGTTTTGGTGAGCCCGCAAAACCATTAGGATCAGTTGACCCTAGAGAACTAAGTTAGGGATAGACTATCCAAAGGAGGAGTATTTAACAGAATTTAGATTATTTGTTTACTTTGTCTGGTAGGCCCAAGTCAGCCAAAGGTTAGTGGTTAGCCAAAAAAACTATAGTGTTCGGACAGATAGTACATTAGTTACCTAATTTATATGCTTACATGATATTGCTTTATTGTTTTAACAAATTTTGGTTGCAGGAGTAAAATTTGCAAAAGATATGTTTTAAAAAGGATAATAGTGAGGGGAAACCCATTCCGCCAAGCGGTGTGGTCTCACTTAATATCATACAACCGAGATGTATAGTATTATTCACACCGCGCTTTATGTATGACTCTAAGTTTATTTTTTCCCCTTTAACTCTCAGGCGCTCAAAATTGGTTTGAGTAGGCTGAGGGTTGAGGATTTTTAGGTTTTAGTATGTGGACAAATAAAGCTTCCGGTGACGAGCAGAAGGCTGATGCTAGCTATATCTAGGAGTCGTTTTATTTGTTACATTTGAACTGAACCTATGAAACATTGGGATTATGTAATCTGGATATGAAACATGTTTTATGAAATGTAATCAGAAATGTTGTCTTGAAATCTATGATTTTGTTTCATATTCATGTGCTTCTGATATTATGGATACCATTAATATTACCGTATTTGGTCACCGGAAGTTAATACTATGGATGACTGCAGCATCTGTAGCACTTAGCTTCAGGCCTCCAGATAGGGGATTACAACTTGGTATCAGAGCATAGGTTTATGAAAAACTTTAAACTAAAACAATTTTTGAAAACATAATCCTAAGGAATTAAAGATAAGATCGAGGTATGGGATAGCGCCATAGTAACGTACTTGTATTTGATATATATAAGTATACGCTATATCTATACTCTCATATCTCTCTTAGGCTATACTTTTGTATCTTATGAGGCTTGAATATAGATATGGATGCTCGAAGTGGAGGAGTTAATCTTGAAGGGGAAGCACTACTACGACTAGAAATGCCATACCAAATACAAGAAGGAACCCAGGTCAGGCACAAGCTAGAAATGTGGGTGTTGGAGTCCCGCAAGTTGAAATGGGAGCAATGTATCAGTTCTTTGTCAACATAATGCAAGCGGGAGTTGTTGCTGGAGTAGTTGGAGGAGGAAACTAAGAACCTCCGGTGGTGAATAACTATGCTATTCTGAGTAGGGATTATAACGACCCGGTATTTTGAACCATTCGCATCCGCACATGCCAGGCTTAAATTGCTCAAAACAACATATTGTTAATTTATATTTGGCAAAATTAGCATATACAGTAAATAAAATCAATCACAGAATCACAGACACAAAGTAATATAACAATAAGTAGCGGAATAGATAAATAGTAGTTCATGAAGCTACTATATAACATCAGAGTTTAAAGTCAAATACAACAGATATCTTGAATACAAAGAAGTTACTAATACAAATGTCAATGACAAATCTGAATAAAACAACTGGAATAAACTGAAGTAACGGGGAAACTAAATAGACAAAGGCCGATCTTCAAGTGAAGCTCCAACCTCCAAAGGTGAGTCTCAAATGTTGTGTCACTCAGTCTGACCTGAGCATAAAGCAAAACACAAAACACTCGAGTCATGATTAACATTATTATACCAGTAAATTCAACTCAAGTGAAATGTCAACTAAAATATAATATAACTTAAAGGATGTTTGGGATTCCCATCCTTTAAGAATCCGTTAAACTATCTACATACATAGTCCAATACGCTACATATATAATGTCTATAGTAAAGTAAAGTATTAAAATAGCGTTAAGGCGTTACCCATATCCCCCTTAACACATTTTCTATATTCCCATAGTCTATACAGTACCGTAATTCCTCCGTAAACTGGAGGGCTATCAGAGGGCACTCCATAGGTATGGTACAAACCAAACTCGTAGAAGGCGCGATATGGCATGTGAACACGGCACGCGAGGCAATTCCAGGGTAGATATACCGTTTGCGGATCCGGACTGGTGGTAATGCATAACAGCTACTACCGCCCACCTCGAGACACACTCCGAAATCAAAAGGTGCACCTAATCAAATCACAAAGTAATAGAATGGTATTGAAGAAATGTGTCCGATCGGAAGAATGACCTCACTTGGCCCGACATGGCTCCTGTTTTAGTCACATCTAAGGTGACACATGGGAGTCAGGGCTACGTAAATACCTCATACATAATCGTACACCAAACCATCCTACTTCGTTCTGGAATCTTCACCATGTACAAGTTGTCAAAGTGGTTTTCGGTATTGGCAGAGAGTATGACAATATCCGATCCCGATCTCTTTAACAACCAAACGCTTATTTCACACCGTGGTCATTTGTAAAACAGTTATGCTTCATATCAAAATATCATATCCATTTCAAAACCATATCAATTCGATATCATTATTCACTTTAAATAATATTCATTTCCGAAATCGTAACACTTTCAAAATTATAACACTTTCAAAATCATAACACTTTCGAGATCATAACACTTTTGAAATCATAACACTTCTGACTTAAATAGTTTATATACATTGAAAGTGGTATATGCATATATTAAAATAGTTATAAATTAAAAATAGTTCATATATTTAAAATAGTTTATAGATTAAATAGTTTCTATATTAAAAATAGTTTCAAAGTAGAATTGTTTCTTCCAACTTCACAAATTAATTCAAATCAACTTTAATTCCATAATTCAATTTAAATCAATTTCAGTTTAACAATTTCAATTGAAAAGGCCAAAGGTTCAATTTAAATTCTCATTAAACTATTTTAATTTATATCGATTTCAAATCCAGGTTTGAATTACAAATTTAAACCAATATCAAAATTAAATATCTAACTTCAATCATATTAAATTTGGAAAATATTCACTTAATCACTTTTATAAACATTTAAATAAAATCTCAAATTACAAATTTAAACCAAGATCAAATATTCAATTTTCAATCCCATTTAAATCTGAAAATATTCATTAATTCACCTTTAATCAAAATCAAGTTATCAAGTTATAAAATCATATCTTTAAAATCTCAAATTAATAAGTTTCAAATCAATTTCTATTTAAATACAATTCTTAAACAAATTAAATTACAAATCGAATTCAATTTATCTTTCAACCTTAATTCATTAAAGTTATTACAACAATCTATTTTCAAAATTTTAATATAAATTTAAATAAATAAATAAATAAAACATATTATATATGTTAGGTAAATTAAATTTTATAAAATTAAGTTTTATTATTAAATTAAATCTATTTTAAATATTATTTTATATATTTAAAAATAATAAAGTTATAAGTAAAATTTTATAATTTGCATTTCAAAACTTAACTCATAATTTTAAATTTCCAAAATATATAATTTAACAAAAATCTAAATTTTACACATATATTAAAATAAATTCTTTATATTATAATTTAAAAATCAATATTTAATAAAATCCATATATTTCCTTCCAAACCTTGGCAATCATTTTTTTTTCAAAATAGACCAATTGCGTCCGTATATAATTTTCTATCCTATGGTCAAGTGTACGGATATTTATCATTTCAATCTGCAATAATTTAATATTTTACAGGTGTATATTATTTCAACCCGCAATCCCAAAATTTAAATCAATGAAAATCGCTTGGGTTTTTCATTTCAACCCATAACGATTTTCCCTTAATCTATAATATCGTTTGCGTATGTATCATTTCAACCCATAGGGAATTTCTAAACTAACAGGGAACTTGCAGAGTGAGAACAAATATGATAAAATATAACATATCAACAACAGGCATATATCATTAGTAACAAATTTAAATATAATATATATAGCATGTTATGGTGTCATATGTCAAAGGTGAACAATTACAAATAATGGCATATCATATTTAACAATTAAATAACTTACCAAACTAAATTTAACAGCATATTTCAATCGTCATTTCATGTGAATTAAATTTACTAAATATAAGAATGTTAATCATGAGTGATTGCTCACCTTTCGAGGCTAAAGAATAACAAGAATGAACACGATGCCGACACGGACATGCACACAGATAAGTGATAAGGCTGGAGAACTGCTGCGACAAATTCGATATTGAGAATGTAAGTCAAGACGGACTAGAGATCAATGAAACAAATATATATAGCTATATATTTCGAATTCAAAAATTTAAACACGTATTAAAAATAAAATCGTTATAATATATATATTTGAAAATCAATATTCAACTTAAAACCTATATCAAAATAAAATCTATATGTATATGTACTTTAAAATCAACATTATTAAACATACTTTAAAAATCAATACTACTATAACATATATACATATATACTTTAAAAAAATCGGTATTATTATAAATATATATAAACACTATGCAAAATAATTTTGAAACACACACACACACACATATATATGCAAAAACAAATGCAAACATATATATATATACTAGCAATTATATTTAAGCATGTAACATATTATATATATATACCTTTTTCTTACTTTGAATATAAGAATAGAATCAACTGGCCAAAACTTTGTAATATAATATACAAACAACAGGTTAAATGACTTACGTAAATTTATATATCTATAACCAAACAGGTTATATAAAACTTACATGCAGTTATATATATAATTTGACAGAATATTATATAATACTTATATAAACTTATACCACATGAACTTATAATATATATATATGATTCGACAAAATACCTATTATATTTTTATTTTAAATATCAATATAGGCATAAAATACTAACACATGATGTTATATATATGTAAACAATAGGACGACAAAGAGCTGCTCACACACGGCTGGACAAGGAGGGACAAGGTGGAACGGCGACTCGGGTCTGCTGCGCTGGTGATGTAGGCTGAGTGTTGCGGCAAGGCACGACAATGTTGGAGTTGCTATGCGGGCTTCTCTTCTCGGCTGCTCGATGGGTGTTGTGCGGAGGGATGTGTTAGGCTGTGGGGGATGGTCTGTCAAGTGGTGGAAGTGGAGGACTCGGGTGGCTCGGTGGCTTCGGTGGAAGGCTGACCAGATCCGGGTCGTCACGTGGAGGGCTGTCGGCGTTGGTGTGATGGGGCGTGGCAGTTGAAGGGTTTCGGTGGTGTGGATATGATGGAGTGGGAGCTCAGGGGGGAAGACATGGGGTTGCGGTGGAAGTAGAGGTGGTGATTTGGTCGGCTGTGGCACGTGAGAGGGGAATAGTGGTGATAGGTGGAGCGTTCAAGGAAAAGTGGATGTGTTGTGGAGTACGTCCATGGATGTGGTTGGTCATGGCGAAGAAGGGGAAGGGAGCAGTTTCAAAGAGAAGGAGTGGTCACAGGAAGATGATAGAAATTGAACTAGTAAAATAATAAAACAAAAATAAAAATAAAACCATGAATCGTGAATCAACGAAATAAAGAAAATAATAAAACAGTAGAAAATAAAAAGTCATGGAATAGCACAAGTCAGAGGTTGGGTTTCCTGAAATAATAATAACTGATGGCTATTCGTTTTACACAGGGAACGAATGAATAGACACAGAAAACAAAAGACTCAAAAATGTGTACCGATACGGCTAATTGTTTCGCAGATTTCGCCGCTTTCCAGACACTGAAATACAGAAATGAATATATTGCGGAGATCAGTATGACGAGACGAATAGAATGGTACACGGATATCAGCGATACGATTATCCCAATTTAAGTCGATATTCCGCTGCCAAACTACTGCTAATTTTCTAAAAATAAGATAAACGGGGCTATAGCAGTCCAAATTTAGAGAAACAAAATATGGCGTCTCACTTAGAATATGATTTACAATTTTATTATATAAAAAATTTCAGATTTCAAAATATTTTATTTTCAACCAATTAACTGATTTTAAATTGAAATTGATAATTACAAAACAGAACTAACTTTCATATTTACCAATGAAATTCTGCCATTTGCTATGTTTAAATAGACGCATTCCAAATGTCAAATTTTCATTGCTAAATTTTATAATTAAATTTCAAGCAAAACTTCAGTTAATTACGTTATAAAAACCGTTAAAATTCCTGGGTCGTTACAACGATTTTCACCGATTTGAGGCTCCATGATGAGCAGAAGAGATGGCTTGCTTCTAGACAGTTACAAGGAGCAGTGCTGCATTGGTGGAACAACATTACAGTTGGAGTTATTGAGGAGATAATGACATAGGCTGAGTTCAAGAGGAGGTTTGGAGAGATGTTTATGTTAGAGATTGCTAAGTCTGTTCTGCTCAGAATGTTTGCTGAGTTGGAACAAAAGGGGATGACTGTGCTAGAGTATGCTATGAGGTTTGAGGAGTTGGAAAGGTATAACTATGCTACAGTGGATACTGTGATTAAGAGGAACGAGAAGTTCATCAGGGGGTTGAAGCCTGAGCTTGCTATGGCAATGTTACCGCATATCAAGGATCCTTGTGATGTTGTAGTGGAGATGGCTTTGAGGATTGAAGAGATGCTTGCTTTTCTGGAGAGAAATAAGGCAAAGGAAGTCCAGGTGGAGTAGAGTCAGAAAAGGAAGTTCTTCCATAAGAAAGGTGCTCAGAAAGATGGAGCTGCAAAGAAGGGGAAGTCAGAGGTCGTCTGCTTTAAGTGTGATAAGAAAGGGCATTTCTCTAATGAATGTCGCTCAGGAGATGGAAAGAAAGTGATCGGGAAGAAGAATATCAAATGCTTCAACTGCGATCAAATTAGACATTACAAGTACCAATGCAAGGAGCCTGCTAAGGATGGGAAGGGCAAAGTATATGCATTAGAGCCAGCTACCTCGAGGCCAACAGTAGAGGAAAAAGGAAAAGTTGTGTTAGGAGGTACGCTTCTGATTCATGGTATGTCAGTTAGCATTATGTTTGAAACTGCTGCATCGCATTCTTTTGTATCTCGTTGTTTGGTAGATAAGCTTAACCTAGAACCCTCATATTTAGTTACTTCCTTAAGGGTTGCAAATCTGATAGGAAGGTGTGCGACACTGGGGATGAAGTGTGACCACTTAGAGTTTGATTTGTTAGGTCATACCTTTGTTTGTAGTTTGCATGTCTTTGATTTCGTAGGGTTCAGAATTTTTTTGGGTATGGATTAGCTAAGTAAGTAATATGCTAGGATATTTTACTATTACAGGAAAATATCTCTTAGACACCCTAACTATAGCGATCAGATTGTATATACCGTAGAAAAGCCTAGTTGTGAGGTGAATGCTTTGTTGGGTGTTGTGGAGGTAGAAGACGAGTTGAATCGAGTTCTCATTGTTAAAGAATTTGTAGATGTTTTTGAACCTGTAGTAGGACTTCCATCGAAACGAGCCATTGAGTTTCAGATAGATTTAGTACCTGGAGTAGAACCAGTGAATAGACCGCTAAGTAGGATGACACCTACCAAGATGAGGGAGCTGAAGGTGCAGTTGGTGGATTTGGAAGGCAAGAATTTTATCAGGCCAAGTAGTTCGCCTTGGGGAGCAGCCGTTGTGTTTTCTAAGAAGCCGAATGGATCGTTGAGGTTATGTTTCGATTATCGTAAGTTGAATGAGAAGACGATAAAGAATCGATATCTGTCACCTAAAATTAACAATTTGTTCAATCAGTTGAGTAGAGCTAAGGTATTTTCATAGTTGGATTTAGCAACAGGTTTCTATCAGCTTAGCGTAGCAGAGGATAGTATTCCTTTGACGGCATTTAGAACTTGATATGGATCGTATGAATGGTTACTGATGCCCTTCGGACTGACTAATACGCCAGCATTCTTTGTGGATTTGATGAACCGAGTTTTTCGAGAGCACTTGGATAGGTTCGTATTAGTTTTCATCGATGATATTTTGGTATACTGTAAGGATGAAAGAGAGCATGAAGTTCATCTTAGAGTGGTGCTTGAGACGTTGAGGTAGCATCTGCTAAAGGCGAAGTTTTCGAAGTGTCATTTATGGAAGAAGGAAGTGAAGTTTCTTGGTCATGTAGTCTCAGAGAAAGGGTTGTCTGTAGATTAGAATAAGATTGAAGCGGTGAGTAATTGGAAAAGACCCGAAATAGTGACCGAGATAAAGAGTTTTCTTGGATTAGCAGGGTATTATCGAAGGTTCATAAAGAATTTCTCTCGAATAGCAGCACCAATGACCAAGCTAACGCGAAAGGATGTGAAGTTTGTTTGGACCGATAAGTGTGAGGAGGCATTCCAAAAGCTAAAACACTTATTGACTAATGCACCTGTGTTAGTTGTTCCAGAAGGGAATCGGGACTTAGTAATATATACAGATGCTTGTGGAACTGGGTTAGGAGCTGTGCTAATGCAAAGGGGTAAAGTGATTGTCTATGTTTCTCGACAGCTTAGGCAGCATGAGGTTAGATACCCAACTCACGATTTGGAATTAGCTATGGTGATTTTTGTGTTGAAGGTGTGGAGGCATTAGCTTTTGGGAGAAAGATTTGAGTTATATACGGATCATAAGTCATTGAAGTATTTATTCCCTCAGAAGTAGTTTAATATGAGATAGCAGAGCTGGTTGGAGTTTATAGAGGCTTACGATTTTGGTATTGAATACACACCAGGAAAGGGCAACAAGGTTGCAAATGCACTTAGCAGGAAACATCAGAATGCAGTGTTGGCAATGATATCTGAGTAGAAAGATTTGGAAGAATTGATGACATGTAGAGTACAGTGGAGATCTAAAGCTGGGTCTAGTAGATAAACTATAGTGTTATCATGTTTAGAAGTTTGACCAATGATGATCGAAAAGATTACTTCTAAACAGATGGAGGATCCAGTATTAGTTGAATAGATCAGGAAGTTAAAGGATGGAACCAAGAGTGATAACCTGAAGAATTTTAATCTTGACCCGAATGGGTGGTTGAGAAAGAAAGGAATATTATGTGTTCCGAATGTGGGCGACATTAGGAAGAAGTTTTGGAGGAATGCCATCGTTCGAAATTCACTATTCATCGGGAAGGAAGTAAGATGTATCAGGACTTGAAAAGAAGTTTCTTCTGGAAAGGAATGAAGAGGGATGTAGGCTTATGGGTAAAGTAGTGTTTGAACTGTCAACAGGTAAAGGTGGAACATCTAAAGCCTGGGCTACTTCAGCAATTTGATATTACAATATGGAAGTGGGATTCTATTTCTCTCGATTTTTCCAAGCTCTAATAGAGGAAAGGAAAGTATATGGGTCGTAGTGGATAGGTTGACCAAGAGTGCCCATTTCATCCCAGTTAAATCAACTAGGACGACACTTGTTTTAGCTAAGTTGTTTATGAAGAATGTAGTTAGACTTCATGGGATTCCTAGTAGTATAGTAAGTGATAGAGATTCCTTATTCACTAGCGAGTTCTTGAAGAGTTTATAGGATACCTTAGGTACCAAGCTCAAGATGAGTACCCTTACCATCCACAAACAGATGGTCAAATGGAAAGAGTTAACAAAGTATTGGAAGATTTGTTACGAGCTTGTGTGCTAGATTTTGGGGGATCATGGGAAGACTATCTACACTTAGTTGAGTATTCGTATAACAACAGTTATCAAGCTATTATAGGGATGGCACTGTTTGAAGCTTTGTATGGAAGGCCGTGCAAATTTCCAGTTTGTTGGTTAGAGAACGGGGATAGGTTGGTTCTTGGTCCGGATTTAGTTAGAGAAGCTGTAGAGAAGATTGAGTTGATTCGGGCTAGGATGAAGGAAGCTCAGTCTAGGCAGAAGAGTTCTCTGTTGGAGATCATCTTTTCGTTAAGATATCACCGATGAAAGGTGTAATTAGATTCGGGAAATCCAGGAAATTGGCACTGGGATTTGTAGGACCATTTCCTATCTTAGAGAGGATCAAGAAACTCGCATATAGAGTAGAGTTACTGAGCAATTTGGCAGGAGTCCACGATGTTTATCATATTTCTCATCTAAGAAAGTGTATTAGAGACCCGGAGACTACTATAGCACTGACTGTGTTAGAGGATTTAGTAGTAGAGCTGAATTTTACTATGGTTAGAAAGCCAGTTCATATAGTCGCGAGAGATGAGAAGAAGCTAAGGAACAAGATAGTCAGATCAATTAAGGTCCAACGGAGCGATGACGATAGAGACTGTACTTAGGAGACTTAGAGCAGGATTAGAGATGCTTATCCTGATTTGTTTGATGGTATGTTTTACCTTTTTGATTGATGTGTTAAGTACCTTATCGTAATTTCGAGGATGAAATTCTTTAAGGAGGGGAGTCTGTAACTACCCTAATTTTTAGTAACATTATTGAGGATATTTAATTAGTTAAATTAAATAGAATAATGTGATGATTAGGGGATTGAGATTTATGTTAATAGAAAGGTAGTCGTGCCATGTTAACAAATGAATTAAAATGTAATAGAAAGGGAAGTTAGATAAGGGGCAAAATAGAAAAAGACACATTCTTATACCCTAAACCCTCACATATTCATTTTACACGTTCAAAACAAAAACTAACTAGAAGAGACGCCGGCCACCAAGAGTAAGAGGAAGACAAACAAGAATCTAAAGGAAGGAAGCTTAATCAAATTAAATCATGATCAAATCTCAACTCCTTAATCACAAAACTAAGGCGAATAGTAGGTTACATCTCATATTTTTGATGTTTTTGGTTTCTAGGTCAGATTCAAATATTTTGCAAAGTATGTTGCCATGTTTTTTACTGTTAAATTGGATATATATGCTTGTTGATGATGTATAATGATTCATATAGATTTTATGATATGTTTTAATGTGAAAACATTATTAAATGACATCCAAATGCCTTGCGATTTTATTATATGATCAGAAATGATATTTTAGAAATGGGTTACAATTTTCATAATTTTCTGAATTAAAGTGGATTTAATATTAATTTCAAGTGAAGATATTGGTTATTTGGGTTAAAATTAATTACGAATAATATATGTATGTTTTGGGTCTGAAATTAATTAATATATGTTAGAAAACATATTAAAAATGATTTATGGGAATTTTTATAGATTTTTCCTAAGTGTTTTAATAGGTATATAAAATTATTTAAGATATGACTTAAATGTTTTATATATTTATAAAAGGTGGGGTATTTTGTAAATAATTTGAATTGTTATTTCTGAAATTTCGGCAGTACTTTTAGAAAAGAAATTAGCAACCAATCATGTTTTGACAAACAAGGCAGGTTAGTTGAAAAGAATTGCTTTGAAAAGTTAAAATCAGTTTAAACATGCTTTTTACTTGTTTCGCCACTTTCGGCACCTAGCTTTCGACCAAGTACATCTTCCTCCATCACCATCGAAACTAATGCGCACGATATCAAAGACTTGGTATGTAGCGAATTGGACCGAGGCAAAAGATATGAAGTCGAAACAAGGGGTTCCGAAGAGGTCGAATCTTTACTTTGTTTTTAAATGAAAATGCACCTACTTTTCCTAAAGTTGTTTTAAAGGAATGATCTCGAAAGAGGTTGCGCCTTTTGTTTTAAGTTAATGCTTTCGAAGGGGCCGAAACCCCTTGCTGACGCTCTCCACCTTTCGAAGCGAATGGTTTCGAAAGGATTACTTTGTTTTTAAAACTTAGCCACTTCTCCAATTCTTTCAAAGGGTTGGTTTCGACATCATCACTTCTTTATTTAGGAAATAGCTTTCAGAAGAGGTCTTTCGACTTAGTTGTTTTATGACCCTTTTATTCTATTGAAAGTTAAACCCAAATGGTTTCGAAAGGAATAGTTTTAAATGGTTTCGAAAGGTTGCTCCACATGTTTTACTTGAACCCAAATTCTTTCGAAAGGTTTGTTTATAGAAAAAAATTTTGAACGCTTTTGAAATGTTTTAAATGAAGGTTTCGAAGGGGTGGTTCCCCAATAGTTTCGAAAGGTATTGAATGGAAGCTTCCAATGTTTTCTAAAGGCAATGTTTATAGTGTTTTGATAAAGGATGTTTAAGGCTTTAAAACTTTCGAAAGAAAGGTTTTTAATGTTTTTGAAAGGTTTACTAAGAATGCTTTCGAAAGGTATGTATTGGCCGTTCGGCCTAACGTTATAAACTAAAGTAGTTACTTGGTTTCGAAAGGGGTACTTCCAATGGATTCGAAAGGGGTGCTTTCAAAGGTTAAATGTTTTCATCAACAAAGTTTTTAATAAAGTATATATAGCATGGCAAGGTGATTTGAGTAAAGCATAGAATATATTTTCCTTGTTTAAAGTATGATTTAAAGGTTTAAATCAATTTGAGAAAAAATGTTTTCAAGGAAAATTTTATGGGTAGATGACCCTAAGTAAAATGACTCAGATATTAGAATACCAGATGGGACTGGTATAGGGTCGCGCCCTGTACTTTAGCTAGTAGCCACTAGCTAATATAAGTCTAAAATTCCAGTGTGTAGGGCTTTGTCATAGGTAATACTAAAATGATGTTACACACAGAAAGGAATCTATAAAGGAGAGATAGGTTATTGATGAGCCCGCCAAACCATTAGGATCAGTTGACCCTACAGAACTAAGTTAGGGACAGACCATCCAGAAGAGGAGCATCTAACAGAAGTTAGACTATTTGTTTATTTTGTCTGGTAGGCTCGAGTCAGCCAAAGGTTAGCCAAACCAAACTATAATGTTCGAACGGATAGTCCATTGATTACCTGATTTATGCGCTTACATGATATTGCTTTATTGTTTTAACCAGTTTCGGTTGCAGGATTAAGATTTGCAAATATATGTTTTAAAAGGATATTAGTGAGGGGAAACCCATTCCGCTAAGCGGTGTGGTCTCACTTAATATCATATAACCGAGATGTATAGTATTATTCACACCAGGCTTTATGTCTGACTCAAAGTTTATATTTTTTCCCTTGAACTCTCAGGTGCTCAAAATTGATTTGAGTAGTGTAATGACCCAAGATTTTGGGAATTTATCTTGGAAAAAATATATATAAATAAGCTTAAAATAATTTTTAAATAGTTTTTAAAACCATGTTTAAGGGAAAGATGAGATAGCTTGATATGGTGTAATAAAATGATGTGCATTTGTGCACAGAAAATACACATGAGTAAAGCTAGATCCCTGGATACTATGAATGAGTACATGATGCTATGTATGGAAAATGTATATATGTATATATATATATGTATATATATTTACAGATAAATAAAGAAACCCTCAATTGTGCTATATGCAGAAATACACAAAATGTAATTAAGTATACATGTGCATATATGTATCAGTATAAAATAATATAGATATATATATGGATATAAGTTATTGTCTGTAAGACATATATGTAAGTATACTAACTAAGTATTAGAATTTAAACTAGTAATAGGAAACACACAAATATGTTTTTCTCTGGTGGGTAAATAAGAAGAAAAACACCAGATAATAAAGTAAAGGCTAAAAATAGAAAATGGGAGGAAAACAAAAATGTATTTTGTATGGACTGAATTAAGAAAGAAAGAAATATGTATATAATATTGCTGGAAATCAGATCACACATTTAGCATGCAAATAGACAAGAGAAAAAGCATTGTATGGAAAAGCAAGATTTCTGCAAATAACCAAAGTAGATAACCACTTTTCTCTTCACCAAATTAAGCCAGGGAGGGTAGAATCTTGGGTTCAAATAAAATGCAGATAACATAATTTTCTGGTGGGCAAAAATGGCTTTAGCCAATACCCAAAACCCTAAGGGGAACTCTGTATATTTATAAGCAGCAGCCTCCTTTCCTTCCCAAAAAGAACTTTGAAAAAAAACACCATATAAAAACATAAGCCAAGTGAAGAAAAAGAGCTTGAGGCTAAAGGCAGAGATTTATCAATTAATTAAGGAAGCAAAGAAGAGAACTAGGTGAGAAAACTCACTCAAAAACTTAAGGCACTAAGTCCTAAAGAAGGCAACCTGTTATAAATTAATTTTTCTCAAAAGAGTATGTGATTGTTTTTTTTAGAAATTAAGAATGCTTTAATGCTTGATGGTTGTTCTGATTGTTTTATTCTGTGAATATTCTTAATATGATCAGTATGCATGAATAAGTAATTTAAAAACCCAGATCTCTTTCTGATATGATATTGGATAGAAATATAAATAAATACCCAGAAAATAAAATGTTGAATATAAGCAAGTAGTGTTGGTTTTGGCTCAAATCAGAAGGACTGATAAGCATATGGGCTGCAATATACATATGTATATGTGCCGAGGCTTAAAATGAAAAGAAATTAGGAGTGCAATAGGCTTGCCTATGTGCTGACACTCCTGATTCAAAGAAAATATACAATACCCACCCAGCAAATAGATTTTGTGATTTAGGAAGCTTGGTCAATCTGAGTTAACTAAAGCACAGGTGTTTGCAATAAAATCTTCCCATAGAGCCATAAACCAATGTTAGTTGTCTATATCTCTTTAAAATTGCAAGAACATGTTTTAATAAGTACCAATACTTAAATTGCTTGGTTGTCTCTGTTTGTTATATGAATGAATGAGGAATGCTATGAGAGGAATGCTTGTTTCAGTAAAATGACCCACTAATTAGGTTGCCTTGAAAAATTTAAAAGAGAAAGTATCTGAGAACCTGATTAGGGAATGGGGTCAAGATTACTGCAGGAATGACTTGTGTTCTTGAGTAATGCAAGTTGACACATGGCTTGTTTAAGTCCTGAGATCTTTGTGTAATGGAGTGAATTAGTTCATTACAGTGTGTCCATTGATTCCTAAAATTGCAGGTGAGACCAGGATAGAAAAATATAACAATGGAAGAATATTTGACATGATGAGGAACTAGAGTTTTCCCAGAAATGAAATATGAGGAGGGAATATATGATTTAACTCATGTTGGTTATCTTTCTGTTTGGTGTGAATGATAATTTGATTTATGACTGAATTGTATGCCTGAGTGTATGTGCCATATCTATACAAAGTCTCTGGAAAGAAAGATTAAAGTGTACACATGCACAATGACACAGAACATGCACACAAGTATTACTTGTCTTCAAAGGGCAGAACTTTATGTATATGTACTTAATTCAATTTTAACTTAATTAATTAATTGCTTTAGTGAATTTTCTCATACCAGACATATGTCTGACCCTAGTGTGCTAATGGAATTTGGGGTGTCTCATTTAAAATGAGGCAGCTTCAAATGCTTTTTCAGGAACAGCAGCCTCTAGGTAGGAGTAGAAGCAAGGCATTGAGAAGAAGATTATAGCATGCTAGAATTAGATAGATAAGAGCTTAAAAGATGAAATCTGCATGTATTTATATTTTGAAATTTCCATTGTAGCAAGTACTGAGTGATGTTGGATATTTGGTTAAATATTTTGTTAAGAATTTCACTTGTAACTGGAATTTAGATTATCTGAGTTTCATTATCTGGAAGGTTGAAAGGTTTTATCTATAATTTTGTAAGTAAACTGAGTAAGAATGTAAGCAAATAGTAGAATTACATTTTATAAATGTATTAGTCAAAATCTTGAAGTCTATGAATAATTTTAAGGATTGAAAAAGTAGAAACAGTTGGGTCTTGAAGATCAACATAGATAATCTTACTTAGTGAAAAATGTATCCAGAACATAAAGGCATATGGTAAGAGAATTAGGAGTCTGCATGTTTTCAGAATTGCCATTTGCATCATGCCATTGTCTATACCTGGATTGCATTTCATTTAGCCTAGTATCATGGCATCAAGGAATCAAGCCTCCGGAATATGATAATTCATTTATAAATACCCCAGGTATGAGTTTGCATATAAGGTAGATTTTATAGGAAATCAAACATAGGAAATGATAGAAGCTTATATCATTTTCAAAGCACAGAAACTCTACTATTAATTTTACAGATAATCATAACATAATTATCTGGGTTCTATGGATCATATTTCATAGAGGATCCAGCAAGCTATCAAAGAATAAAAATCATGTTGTTACCTATTTGAAAAAACAATTTATTACATAAATGAAATTTAGCTATGTGGGGATTGATTAAATATAATCAATCAATATAACCTCTTGTTTGCCATAACCTGATCTAACAAGAGGGGCACATGCATCTCCATATGTGTGTGCATATCCTTGTGGTTGCACTGATATATCTATATTAGTAAAACTTTTGATCCTGGATAAAGTTTGTTTATTGGAAAAGAAAAATGACCCTGGGGAAATATATTTGTTAATAAATGATATATATATATATATATATATATATCATTTTGTAAAAAAAATCCTTACAAAATGAAGGTAGAAAAGAGAGGGTCATTGCATTTGGTATCAGAGCTATGTTATTAAACATAGCAGAAATAAATATCAAGTTCTCTGATAGAAATAAAATTTAAAGAGACTAAATATATAACAGTGTTTTCAGTGTAACTAAAACCACTGAAAAAAAAATACCAATCAAACTAACCAGCTATGTAAATTATTATTAGCAAACTATGGTAGGAAGACCACCAAATCAGGGAGCAGGATTTTCCAATGCACCACCAATGGTCAATCTGCAAGACTTGGTGAGAACATTTAGGGATGGGGCAGAACAAAGGCAAGAAAATCCCTATGAAGAGCTCTCAAAATTACTTAAGACATATACTCATTTAGGAGGCAAAAGCTTTGAAGGGACAGAGAGTATTATGGAAATTCAAGCATGGTTGAGAACATTGGATAGAATTTTCAATGACATGCAACTTGATGATCAAAGAAAGAGGCAAGTGGCTTCGAGACAGCTAAAAGGAGTAGCTTTAAGCTGGTGGGAAGTAATCATTGCAGGAAGAAATGAGAATGAAATCACTTGGAATCAATTCAAAGAGATGTTGGAAGCAAGGTTTGTACCAGCATCAGCTAAGACTCCCTTGCTAGAAGAATTTATTAGGCTTAGGCAAGGAACTATGACTGTCACAGAATACACTCAAAAGTTTGAAGGGCTTTCCACATATGGAGCAATGCTTGTAGTAGATGAAGCATCCAAAAATGATAGGTACATAAAAGGTTTGAACCCAGGACTTAGCAGAGCCATGTTACCTTATCCTGACAGGACCTTTGACCATGTGATAGACTTAGCCTTGAGATTGGAGCAGCATGACAAGGAAAGGGAAAAATTCAGAAATTTCAAGAACAATAACAGTAAGAAGGGTAAGGGGAGATATCATCCTTATGATAAGAAGAAAGAAGAGGCCAGTACTAAGTCTACTAGGGATATTAAAGCTAAGGAAACCAAGAAGATTGTGTGCCATCAATGTGGAAAAGAAGGACATATCAAACCAAGATGTCCAGAATTGAAAGGAGGAGCTTTCAAGTGTTACTTGTGTGAGAAGGAAGGGCACATGAAAAGAAATTGTCCTGAGAATAAGCAGCAAGGAAAATTAGCAAACTTGGAGGGAAAAGGCAAAACAGTGGAGATCAATGCGGAGAAGCACAGTCAAGTGGAAGGTACACTATTTATTTGTAATGTACCCATAGCAGTAGTATATGATACTGGAGCAACTCATTCCTTAATTTCCTATGAATTAGTTAAAATGCTGAAATTAAGTTGCATATTGGTTGAAACCCCTTTACATATACAAAGTCCACTGGGAAGTTCTAGTGTTTTAAACATGATCTGTGTGGATGTGGGATTAAACATAGGAGGAGATACTTTTATTTCCAATTTATATGTTTTAAATTACCCAAATATAGGTGTTATTTTGGGAGTAGACTGGTTAAGGCAATTCAAGGCCATAATTAACTTAGACTCATCCACCATATCATTGCAAAACCATCGAAGCCAGAGGATCACAATTTTGTGTGAAGTGTCCAAAGGAAGAAAATTGTGTCATTTGATTGATTTGGGTAAAGATTTCAGTGAACATATAATTGAGGAAATTCCCATAGTCAATGAATACTTGGATGTTTTTGAGGAGGTTAATGGTGTTCCAAACCATAGGCCAGTGGAATTCCAAATTCATTTAGTCCCAGGAGCAAGCCCAGTGATTAAAAAGCCAACAAGAATGGGGCCAAATGAACTAAAAGAATTAAAGAAATAATTAGAGGAATTAGAAAATAAGGGTTTTATAAGACCCAGTAATTCTTGCTGGGGGGCACCGGTGGTGTTTGTTAAGAAACAAGATGGTACTTTGAGACTCTACATAGATTATAGGGAATTAAACAAGGTAACCATTAAAAATAAATACCCACTGCCAAGAATAGATGATCTTTTTGATCAATTGGCTGGAGCAAGAGTATTCTCTAGGGTAGATTTAGCATCTGGTTTTCATCAAATGAAGGTGGAAGAATCAAGCATCAAGTACACTGCCTTTAACACTAGGTATGGGTTGTATGAATTTTTGGTTATGCCATTTGGTTTGACCAATGCACCATCATACTTTGTAGATTTAATGAACAGAACCTTTAGAGATTATTTAGACAAGTTTGTGCTTATTTTTATAGATGACATTTTAATTTATTCCAAAACAGTGGAAGAGCATGAAAGTCATCTGCACATGGTTTTGTCTAGACTAAGGGAAAAAGACTTAAAGGCCAAATACTCAAAATGTGAATTTTGGAAAGAGGAAGTGCATTTTCTTGGCCATGTTATATCTGCCGAAGGAATTTCTGTGAACCCTAATAAAGTAGTGGCTATTCAAGCATGGAAGAGGCCAAGCACTGTGAGTGAAGTGAGGTCATTTATGGGGATGGCAGGATATTATAGGAGGTTTATAAAAGATTTTTCAAAAATTTCTACACCACTTACTAACCTAACCAGAAAGAACCAAGCTTTTGTTTGGTCAGAAAAATGTGAACAGTCTTTTGAACAGTTGAAGGAGGCATTAGTGAATGCTCCAATTTTAAAGGTACCTCATGGAAATGAAGAATTAGTTGTATACACTGATGCTAGTGGATTTGGCTTGGGTGCAGTGTTGATGCAACAAGGCCAAGTCATTGCATATGCATCCAGACAACTTAAACCCCATGAAGTTAGGTATGCCACACATGATCTTGAATTAGCAGCTGTGATCTATGCTTTGAAACTTTGGAGACATTATTTGTTAGGCACTAAGTTTGAACTTTACACTGACCACAAGTCTCTAAAATATTTATTTTCACAAAAAGATTTGAACATGAGGCAACATAGATGGGTGGAGTTCTTAGCTGCCTATGACTTTGACATACTCTATACACCAGGCAAAGCAAACAAAGTTGCAGATGCTCTAAGTAGACAGCATGCTAAATTGGCTATGATGATGATAGAAGAATTCAAGGACTTGTCTTTGCTAATTGAGTTAGAAATTGGGGAGAATGGTTGTGTGCACATTGATGAGCAGATGCATGGTGCACAAGAAAATAAAGGGAAGTTAAGCTTAATGACACTTCAACCAGATTTAATTCTGAAGGTAGAAAAAATGCAAGAACATGATGCAAACTTATTAGAGAAGAAAATTCTCCTCTCAAAAGGGGAGGAAGTGATGAATTACCATATTGATAAAAATGGTCATCTGAGATACCAAAATAGGATATGTGTGCCAGAGGACACCGAATTGAAGAAAGAGATATTGAATGAATATCACAGAAGTAAATACTCCATACACCCAGGCAACACAAAAATGTACCAAATTTTGAAAAGAGACTTCTGGTGGAAGGGGATGAAATCTGATGTAGCTAAATACATTGCCAAATGTATGACTTGCCAACAAGTCAAGGCTGAAACCCAAAGGCCATCAGGGTTGATGCAGCCTCTTAGTGTACCACAGTGGAAGTGGGAAGATATATCTATGGATTTCATAGATGGGTTGCCTAGATCTAAGAGAGGAAATACAAGTATATGGGTGATAGTTGATAGGCTAACCAAAGTAGCACACTTCATCCCAGTCAAGTCAGAAAGGACAACACCAAAATTAGCTCAAATTTTTATGAAGGAAGTGTTAAATTGCATGGCATTCCCAAAACCATTGTAAGTGATAGGGATACCATCTTCACTTCAAAATTATGGAGAAGCTTTCAAGAAGCAATGGGAAGTGAACTATGTTTAAGTACTGCCTACCATCCTTAGTCAGATGGGTAGACTGAGGTAGTAAACAAGGTTTTGGAGGACATGTTGAGAGCATGTGTATTGGATTTTGGGGGCAACTGGGAAGATTATCTTCATCTAGTTGAATTTACTTACAACAACAGCTATCAAAGCACCATAGGAATGGCTCCATTTGAAGCCTTATATGGTAAGCCTTGTTTGTCACCTGTTTGTTGGGTAGAAGCAGGAGAAAGGGTTATTTTAGGGCCTGAGTACATACAAGAAACTAAGGAGAAAATTGAGTTGATAAGGAGAAGGATGGCAGCAGCACAGGATAGGCAAAAGAAATTTGCAGACAAGAAAAGGAGGCAGGTAGAATATGAAGTGGGAAATTTTGTTTTCATCAAAATCTCACCTATGAAAAATGTGTTGAGATTTGGGAAACAAGGCAAGTTAACTCCAAGATATATAGGACCATACAAAATTCTAGAAAGAATTGGTCCCTTGGCATATAAGTTGGAATTGCCAGAAAACATGCAAGGCATACATGATGTTTTCCATGTATCACAACTGAGAAGGTGGGTACATGACAAGGCAGAAATTCTGGAGACTCCAACCCAAGTGCAGATAAATCCTAATTTGATTTATGAAAAAGATCCAGTAGGAATTTTGGCAAAGGATGTGAAGAAATTAAGAAATAAATCACTGAAACTTGTGAAAGTACAGTGGAGTCTTGATCCCAGTGATTGCACATGGGAATTAGAGGACAAAGTTAGGATGAGCTACCCTAAGCTATTTTCAGATTAGAGGTAAATCTATTTTTTTTTAAATTTGCTTTTCTTTTGGATGCATGTATTTTTAGTTATTATCATAGAACTAGAAATCTAAATGGTTGAGGAGTACTTGTTTTCTGATTTAAGCTTGGAAAATTGTGGGACACAATTCCTAAAAGGTGGGGTGTATGTAATGACCCAAGATTTTGGGAATTTATCTTGGAAAAAATATATATAAATAAGCTTAAAATAATTTTTAAATAGTTTTTAAAACCATGTTTAAGGGAAAGATGAGATAGCTTGATATGGTGTAATAAAATGATGTGCATTTGTGCACAGAAAATACACATGAGTAAAGCTAGATCCCAGGATACTATGAATGAGTACATGATGCTATGTATGGAAAATGTATATATGTATATATATATATATGTATATATATTTACAGATAAATAAAGAAACCCTCAATTGTGCTATATGCAGAAATACACAAAATGTAATTAAGTATACATGTGCATATATGTATCAGTATAAAATAATATAGATATATATATATATATATATGGATATAAGTTATTGTCTGTAAGACATATATGTAAGTATACTAACTAAGTATTAGAATTTAAACTAGTAATAGGAAACACACAAATATGTTTTTCTCTGGTGGGTAAATAAGAAGAAAAACACCAAATAATAAAGTAAAGGCTAAAAATAGAAAATGGGAGGAAAACAAAAATGTATTTTGTATGGGCTGAATTAAGAAAGAAAGAAATATGTATATAATATTGCTGGAAATCAGATCACACATTTAGCATGCAAATAGACAAGAGAAAAAGCATTGTATGGAAAAGCAAGATTTCTGAAAATAACCAAAGTAGATAACCACTTTTCTCTTCACCAAATTAAGCCGGGGAGGGTAGAATCTTGGGTTCAAATAAAATGCAGATAACATAATTTTCTGGTGGGCAAAAATGGCTTTAGCCAATACCCAAAACCCTAAGGGGAACTCTGTATATTTATAAGCAGCAGCCTCCTTTCCTTCCCAAAAAGAACTTTGAAAAAAAAAACACCATATAAAAACATAAGCCAAGTGAAGGAAAAGAGCTTGAGGCTAAAGGCAGAGGTTTATCAATTAATTAAGGAAGCAAAGAAGAGAACTAAGTGAGAAAACTCACTCAAAAACTTAAGGCACTAAGTCCTAAAGAAGGCAACCTGTTATAAATTAATTTTTCTCAAAAGAGTATGTGATTGTTTTTTTTAGAAATTAAGAATGCTTTAATGCTTGATGGTTGTTCTGATTGTTTTATTCTGTGAATATTCTTAATATGATCAGTATGCATGAATAAGTAATTTAAAAACCCAGATCTCTTTCTGATATGATATTGGATAGAAATATAAATAAATACCCAGAAAATAAAATGTTGAATATAAGCAAGTAGTGTTGGTTTTGGCTCAAACCAGAAGGACTGATAAGCATATGGGCTGCAATATACATATGTATATGTGCTGAGGCTTAAAATGAAAAGGAATTAGGAGTGCAATAGGCTTGCCTATGTGCTGACACTCCTGATTCAAAGAAAATATACAATACCCACCCAGCAAATAGATTTTGTGATTTAGGAAGCTTGGTCAATCTGAGTTAACTAAAGCACAGGTGTTTGCAATAAAATCTTCCCATAGAGCCATAAACCAATGTTAATTGTCTATATCTCTTTAAAATTGCAAGAACATGTTTTAATAAGTACCAATACTTAAATTGCTTGGTTGTCTCTGTTTGTTATATGAATGAATGAGGAATGCTATGAGAGGAATGCTTGTTTCAGTAAAATGACCAACTGATTAGGTTGCCTTGAAAATTTTAAAAGAGAAAGTATCTGAGAACCTGATTAGGGAATGGGGTCAAGATTACTGCAGGAATGACTTGTGTTCTTGAGTAATGCAAGTTGACACATGGCTTGTTTAAGTCCTGAGATCTTTGTGTAATGGAGTGAATTAGTTCATTACAGTGTGTCCATTGATTCCTAAAATTGCAGGTGAGACCAGGATAGAAAAATATAACAAGGGAAGAATATTTGACATGATGAGGAACTAGAGTTTTCCCAGAAATGAAATATGAGGAGGGAATATATGATTTAACTCATGTTGGTTATCTTTCTGTTTGGTGTGAATGATAATTTGATTTATGACTGAATTGTATGCCTGAGTGTATGTGCCATATCTATACAAAGTCTCTGGAAAGAAAGATTAAAGTGTACACATGCACAATGACACAGAACATGCACACAAGTATTACTTGTCTTCAAAGGGTAGAACTTTATGTATATGTACTTAATTCAATTTTAACTTAATTAATTAATTGCTTTAGTGAATTTTCTCATACCAGACATATGTCTGACCCTAGTGTGCTAATGTGTGACGCCCCACCTCTATACCCACGCTAACCAAGAACACTACGGTGTAGTGCTGTCAATTAGCACGGAGAATAAGGCTGTTGAGGAGCGACCATCCATGTAACTTCTTTGTGCGAGCACCGATATGTCAGATAGAATAGGATGCATATCTTTTAAGGAGGAAATCCGACATACCGATACAAACACAAAGCTATCACACGGTGGCTATATATAATCTTTGGAAACAAATATAGAAATAAACGTAACATAAATCAGTCACAGACAATTCATATCACAGAGGCGGAAATAGATATGAATAAATATACAACACATGAAAGTGTACATCAGAGTAGTGGTCAGAAAAATCCACGATAATACAAAAGAATAGCATCACGTGCTATACAAAAGAATAAGTACACAACATAGAGTCTATATCTCAAATGTGTACATCCAAAAACTACAATCTATGTAGTTAGCCAAAAGTCAGAATAGTCCTGAAGAGAAGTCAAGCAGAAGCACCTGTAACATCTCGGTCTGACCCGAGTATTATTTAAGAAGAAAATAATAAACGGATCAGTCTAGCTATAAATATCAGATAAAGTGATATAGAATAAGAGATATGACAAAAACGTATCATAACCATAATAGCGTACTGTGATAAGTACGTAATTGAAAATCAACAAGAGATTAATCAATACCACAAGAATCTTCTCAAAGATTAAAAATAATGTCATACTCTTTATTTAATTCACCAAGCCACAATAAATGACATACATATTAATGCCAATTGTAAAAGTTGGTGAAACATTAAATTCAGAAATCAACCCACGAAATCTAGAAATCACAAAAAGGGGGAAGTCCGAGCACACGGACGAGAAGCTATCTCATGGAAGCTATCCATTTAATTTTCCGAACACACGGATGGCCCGAAGGCAAGTCCGAACACACGGACGAGAAAGGCAAGTCCGAACACACGGACGAGAAAGGCAAGTCCGAACACACGGACGAGAAAGGCAAGTCCGAACACACGGACGAGAAAGGCAAGTCCGAACACACGGACGAGAAAGGCAAGTCCGAACACACGGACGAGAAAGGCAAGTCCGAACACACGGACGATAAAGGCAAGTCCGAACACACGGACGAGAAAGGCAAGTCCGAACACACGGACGAGAAAGGCAAGTCCGAACACACGGACGAGAAAGGCAAGTCCGAACACACGGACGAGAAAGGCAAGTCCGAACACACGGACGAGAAAGGCAACATTGCTAGTCTAAATCATAAAAATGATCGTCATCGATCATAAAGAAGTGTCGATTACACTAAGCTAGTAAATATAAGAGTTTAGCTTCATGTCCCATAACCACTTGCTTAACTCAAATATTTACGAACAGATTGTAGATCTGCACTAGAAAATTGTCACAAGAGATTCAATCGAACAAGTCCATAAATTAACCGACGAAGTAAACGCAAGCGTTTCATACCACTTGTTTTGCTAAGCCGTTTAATTTTATTTTCTCATACGAATGAGGTAAAGGTTTGTATATACTAGTAGATTGGAAAACAGTTTTATAAACGAGTTTGATATTGAAAATAGAGTTGAAATCGTTTTGATGATAGAGTTTTGATATTTACTACTAGTATTGAAACCTTTATATTTTTAAAGTGACAAGTCATAAAACGATTGTTGGAACAATCCATCACAAAAATTCACATTCGAAGACGTGAATAAAATCCAAGGAAATCAGCTCAAAATGCATCAAAATGGAAGTTCTGATGAATGCTTTTCATATAAGATTGCCTACGCAGAGTAATACGGGGTTCGACCTAGGCCATTTAGACGTCTGAATGCTGGAAGAAGAAAATTCCCAGTATTCCATTCAGACGTCTGAACCATACGTTCAGACGGCTGAAACTGTTATTCAGGGCATTCCCTGAACCTAGGCCAAAAATGGCCAAACGACATCGATAACGATCGGTCGAGCAACAACGACTTAGGAATTGCACAAGGATAAGTGTTAGGAATTCATACCTAACAATCGAAGATAATTATTGACTTAGATGTGAGATAAAAATCTCACCTTTTCACAAAAACAATGAAGAAGGAGCTTGAAAGCAAAGGGAGAATCAACCACTCTTCAACACAACCCAAATGAGCTTGAATCTATGCTCAAAAAGAAGAACATTCCTAAAGTTAGGTTTAGGATTTCTGAAATTGAAAGGAGAACGGGTTGGAGAAGATGAAGGAGATGCTTACCAATGGGTTCTCTTAGAATTTGGAGCTAGAACTTGATTTGAAGATGAAACTAGGGTTTGGGAGTTTTAATTTCCCATCTCTCCCACCATTTTTGCTTTAGAACTGAGCAAGAGGAGGAAGTGAGAGTGAATGGGGAGGGATGATTCAGTTTGGGGTTTAAGTTGGCAAAGGGGCTGAACCCAAAACCAAACCCAAAGTGCAAATGGTCAAATTTTTGACTAGCTCCAAACATATCGAAGCTTACACTCAAAAAGATCGCAAACGACATTTTGAACTCAATGGAGGTGGTCTCGAGTCCTAATTCGACTGTTTGCAAAAAGTAGCTTTTCGGACTAAAATCCGACTAACGATGAAATATTTAAATAAAATATTTAAATATAAAATCGACAATTATGCGGGTTGTTACATAATGGCATCTGGGGTGTCTCATTTAAAATGAGGCA
Source organism: Allium fistulosum (assembly GCA_030737815.1). Lineage (NCBI taxonomy): Eukaryota > Viridiplantae > Streptophyta > Magnoliopsida > Asparagales > Amaryllidaceae > Allium > Allium fistulosum. The sequence goes on along the minus strand of CM060907.1, from coordinate 632,837,964 downwards.
GCTTCAAATGCTTTTTCAGGAACAGCAGCCTCTAGGTAGGAGTAGAAGCAAGGCATTGAGAAGAAGATTATAGCATGCTAGAATTAGATAGATAAGAGCTTAAAAGATGAAATCTGCATGTATTGATATTTTGAAATTTCCATTGTAGCAAGTACTGAGTGATGTTGGATATTTGGTTAAATATTTTGTTAAGAATTTCACTTGTAACTGGAATTTAGATTATCTGAGTTTCATTATCTGGAAGGTTGAAAGGTTTTATCTATAATTTTGTAAGTAAACTGAGTAAGAATGTAAGCAAATAGTAGAATTACATTTTATAAATGTATTAGTCAAAATCTTGAAGTCTATGAATAATTTTAAGGATTGAAAAAGTAGAAACAGTTGGGTCTTGAAGATCAACATAGATAATCTTACTTAGTGAAAAATGTATCCAGAACATAAAGGCATATGGTAAGAGAATTAGGAGTCTGCATGTTTTCAGAATTGCCATTTGCATCATGCCATTGTCTATACCTGGATTGCATTTCATTTAGCCTAGTATCATGGCATCAAGGAATCAAGCCTCTGGAATATGATAATTCATTTATAAATACCCCAGGTATGAGTTTGCATATAAGGTAGATTTTATAGGAAATCAAACATAGGAAATGATAGAAGCTTATATCATTTTCAAAGCACAGAAACTCTACTATTAATTTTACAGATAATCATAACATAATTATCTGGGTTCTATGGATCATATTTCATAGAGGATCCAGCAAGCTATCAAAGAATAAAAATCATGTTGTTACCTATTTGAAAAAACAATTTTATTACATAAATGAAATTTAGCTATGTGGGGATTGATTAAATATAATCAATCAATATAACCTCTTGTTTGCCATAACCTGATCTAACAAGAGGGGCACATGCATCTCCATATGTGTGTGCATATCCTTGTGGTTGCACTGATATATCTATATTAGTAAAACTTTTGATCCTGGATAAAGTTTGTTTATTGGAAAAGAAAAATGACCCTGGGGAAATATATTTGTTAATAAATGATATATATATATATCATTTTGTAAAAAAAAAACTAAATCCTTACAAAATGAAGGTAGAAAAGAGAGGGTCATTACAAGTAGGCTGAGGGTTGAGGATTAAGTGGGTGGAAAATAAAGCTTCCGGATACGAGCAGAAGGCTAATGCTAGCTATATATAGGAGTCGTTTTGTTTGTTTTATTCTGCTGTGTTGTATTAAGTCAGATATGACTATCTAGTACTCTGGTCAACCAAGGGGGCATCTTCATATATCGCTCTTGGCGTATTTATGTAATAATTAGATTTGATCTGAACCTGGGAAATGTTGGGATTATGTAATTTGGATATGAAACATGTTTTATGAAATGTAATAAGAAATGTTTTTTTGAAATCTGTGATTTTGTTTCATATTCATGTGCTTCTGATATTATGGATACCACTAACATTTCCCTATTTGGTCACCGGAAGTTAATACTACGGATGACTGCAGCATTTGTAGCACTTACCTTCGGGCCTCCAGATTAAGGATGTTACAAGGTCGATATTAGAGCAAGGAGCATAGTGAAGAGTTGTATATGATACAACATGAAAGGACTTATCCATTACTTACGAGCCTATGATTTGTTGAGAAAAATAAAAAATCTAAATTCCAAGGCAAGTGAGTCCTAACACTCGCTGTAGGAATAGAAAATTTCTATATTTATCTTAGGATTTTGAGGAATATAAAAATCTAGTAGGGACCTTGTTAGAAAATTGACATGAACACATGTAACCTTTCTAATATTGTATGAATATATGCTAAACAGTTAAAACAATCTACTTCAATAAATTGGTGCAACTAATATAATTGATAAAATGTTATCAGTTAAATATACAATTGAACTAAATTAATATTGACAGAGAAATATAAAATATACTTAACAATAAATCTTTTGGCATGTTGTCGCTTCAAGACCCACGTAACAGCAAGATTATACAACTACTATAACATTGGGGCCTCGGTCGTTTAAGTGTTTATTTGTCAGAGATTTGTATTGACTTCTATGAGTTTTGAACTCTAAAGCAATACAAGAATTTTGATAGTTGATCCATATTCAATCACATTCAAAAGTTGTATGGTGAACAGTCACATTTGTAGTGTATAAATCCTCGATGAAATTAGTTAAATTGAAATAAGCAAGTAAACCATTATGCGAGATCATGCATTCAATACGATTGGTTACTGCAAGGATCTTATTGTGTTAAATGTAGTACTAGACCAAAAGCTACAAAACAAACCTAAGAATTTGATAATTGAAATGCGAGTTTGATTAGTTTAGTTAAAGAGCAATTTATTTGATATCCTCAAATGTTAAGGATGACTAAATGCACGTTTGTAAAGAGTCTGGTGTGGTCTTGTAGTAAGGATTTCCTTTAAAAGGTTCAACCATTTGGAAACAAATGCGAATGTAAGAGAGCGGATGTAACTTGAGCATAGTTGGAACAAAGAGAGTGAATTGCATCCTCTACTTAATGATGAGACGTTGGAAATGAGAATTGTATAAAATACTAATAGATACTTTATATGGAATGAAAAATGTATTTTCTATTCCAAATGTATTTTAATGGAAAATTATTTCCTATGAGAATTATATTTTTGAGTTCAAGATATTTGATCTGAAACTCTGGACTGTAAACTAGTTATAGTGGATAAAACAAAACAAGTAATTGAATGGAGCTTCATATTTCATGCTTATAGTGATGGTGGAATTGAGGGAGCATACCATATAACACTTATAAATGAATGCATCAAGATACGAATTTCTTTTAGAATATGTCAAATATTATTTATGAAATAATAACTGCTTTATTGCTAATTGAAAATAGATATAACTTATTTTATTATAAATATTCGTTATGAAATAAATCTATTATAACAAAAGTATATATTTGTAACATAAGTGATGCATTAGCTATAGAAAATACATAAGTATTTATTTATTTATTTCAAATTTTAAATTATGGACTAAGCCATATCCCTGAGAAATAATATCAAATCATATGATTATGAATCTTATGGTAATAGTGAGTTGTATCCAAAATTATTAAGAGCAAAGAACCCATTTAGTGGGAGCGATAAAAGAGTTAGTCAACTTTTTAGGTTGATACATATATTAGTATGCAGTCCTAGATCCAAAGATACCATAACAGGTCTAGTTACTTCGTTAAATTCTTTGATGAAGTTATCACAGAATTGAATATGTGTATTTGATACACAAATAGAATATATATGCTAATTTCGTAGAATATAAGATGGAAGTAGAAAATATAACATGAAAAGGAAATAAAAGAATTTGATCTAATCAAAGCAGTGAGTGCATTGAAAAGATTTCCAAAAATATCTAAAAATGAATAAGATTCGGTCTCAAAAGTCACTCCACCCTATGATATTCAATGATGTATCAATAAGGTGCAATCAAACATTGTTGAAAAAAATACGATTGATGATCAGTGATGTTGAGTTAACTTTTTCATGTATGGAGATACACTTAGGAGTAAGTATATAAGGTTAAATTTAAATTCAGCTAAAGCATAGTTTATGAGATCATCAGATTTTATAAGAAACCCCAACATATCCTAGGTCAAGGAGTCGATAGGTTTTGTATGTCAAAAGACTGCACATAGTACTTCTCATAAGGGATTTTATATGAACCACCCCAAAGGACTATGGGACCAACCCTCATTGGTTGACTAATTTATGTTATGAACATAACTATCTTAAACTCAAAAAAATTAAGTCATTTTTATATATAATGGCAGTTCATAAAATGTTTTTGAATGCCTATTCCATCACACTGAGAAACACTTGTTGTTTCAAGGAATGCCAACTTCTTGATGAAGGAATTTCTTTTAAATATTACTTGTAGTAATATGGATTTTGGATATGAATCAAAGGTAGAACTAATTATGAAAGATGAAATAAAATTAATCAAGCCTAAACGGACACAAAACATTAGAATATCTAATTAGAATTATGTACATCAAAGAGAAACTATATCAATGTCGAGAAAAGAATTTCCTAAGTTGTCAATAAACCACGAAATGTATTGACTTTGCCATATGGCATGATGAGCAATTCCAGAATGTATTCGAAGTACATGATTAAAATATGATTTTGATAGTTGTATCCAAAGTGATATGATCCATCGATTGCAAATGTGTCTTCGAGAAGAAGACCAATGCAGTTGGAATATAATAAGTAACGTTGACCAGAATAACATCATTAATTTTCAACTGTTGAAATAAACGTAATAGATTGGTCAATCAACATGCTAAACTTAATTTGGATTTTACTCACAAAAATATCACTTGCTATAATTTTGATTTTTCATACATATATGTTGATATAGAATTTATAAATAATGATTTAGAATAAACTTCTTGCACATAATAGCCAAAGTGTCTTGAAGTCAGTAGGGGCGATAACTGAGTTTGTGGGTATTGCATAGGATCCAAGAATTAATAAAATAGTATCGTTCGACAAGCATCAGAATTGAGCAAATATTTTGACAAAGAAATCAAATAGTTTAATGTCGGTCAAAATGCATAGGAAGCGTATGTCTATAAGAAAAAATACTAAGAGGTGCTAAAATATTTTTGAAACTATAAGCAAACAACTACTAATTGCTAAAAATGTGCTCATGTTAAAAGCAATCTTAATCTTTTAATAATCGATATCTGATTTGAAAATGACATCTTTTAAAATCAATATAAAGTACGTTGGGATTATCCCAAACGATATATATAGACATCATACTAAAATGTTTAATATGGAGCATACAAGATTGATTCCTTATGCATCAGTAGTAGAAATTGTCATTTATGCCATGATGTCTACTATATCGCCGATTACTTCATTAAGTAATATATTGAGCTAGTGTAACATCCCAGAATTTTGGTCATTTAATTTTAAATGTTTAGTTAATGTTAAATACTTAAATAATTGGACTTTTGGAATTTAATAACTTAAATTCAAATATATCAATCATTTTAAATATTTGAATTGTAAGTTAAATATTAATTAAATGGATGTAATAATATTATTTAACTCCTTTTAATTAATAAATAATATTGATGAATTTAATTTGTAAATTTATTTACAAATATAAATAGATGAGATAAATATCGATAATTAGATCCTATACCCTTCGTTTAACATGCGTCCATGATTGGTCGGGATTGATTAAGTGGTAGGCGGGCTAGGATTGGTGATTTTGGGGAGTATAGTTGACGATTCGACGAACAGAGCTTGAATTTGGATTCGGGAGAGAGTTTAGCAACTCAGGTGAAGTTTAGAGGGCGGCCGGACTTCCAAGGCAGAACGCGACATGTTAGGGGCTGCTACGGGGCCCATTAGGTTCAAATATGGTGGGGAGGTACGGCCTCAAATCCATGTTGTCGGGTAGGATGAGGTCAAGAAGGAAAGTCGTCGGCGAAAATGGTTTGTCAAACGGAGGTCCGATACTCCGTATCGGTGGGAAAACGTGCTTTTTGGAGTGGGTTCGATTTTTGCCGTGAACATTTTGGTATTGGGAGGAAGAAGATGAATAGAGAGGAAGGATTTTAGTTAGGTGGGGATTTGTTTATTTAATTAAGTAATTAGTGATAAAATTCGATTATTTAAATTCGATAAAGTATAAATTGAATAACTTTTGCATACGAGATCCGTTTCGAACGTTGTTTGTTGTGTTGCACTCGTATGGACATTATCTTCGCATTGGAGTCGCTTTGGTTGGATTTGGAGCAAATGAAAATATGGACTAAAATCGAACGCTCGTTCGGTTTAGTTCCAACCGGAGCGATATAGCGTCCGTGGGAATCAATGTGAGTTTAACTCACATTCAGATTTACTATATCATACCTATGATGCTATAAACTATTATTGATTGCTTAGATGTTAGTTAAATTGTTTGAATGATTATTTGGTTGAATTTTCATTTGGAAAATGGATGACATATTAATTTGATTTTTATGAACCCATACGAGTATATATATTATCCATAACCACTATTTTGCAGGGAACATTTGTAGAGAGACCTTGAGGGGTTTCTCATCAATAATTATTTATTTACAACCTTATGCTGCTATATTGATATTTAATTAAAATAAACCTTCCATTTAAATTATTTAAGTGTCTTTATAGTGATTTTCGCTATACCGTTATTCATTGATTTTCTTCCCCCAAAACCCTGTCGTGTCCGTTTTGAACTTGAGCTTGTTTTTCACAAAATAGATGTTTGAAATTCATTAATCATTTTGATTAATGATAATTTAAATTAATTAATCATTTTAACTAATGATGTTTAAATCAATTAATCTTTTTGATTAATGGGATTTGGATTTAAATAATCATTTTAAGTAACGATATTTGAATTTAATTAATTATTTTAGTTAATGATATTTGAAAATTAGTAATTATTTTAATTAATGATATTTAAAAGTAATTAATCATTTTAAATAATGATATTTGAATTTAATTAATAATTTTCATTAATGATGTTTGAAATTAATTATTCTTTTTTATTATTGAGATTTGAATTTAAAATAGATCATTTTAATTAATGATTGTTTAAATTTAATTAACTATTTTATTTAAATCATTTTAATTAATGATTTTAAACTTTAATTAATCAATTTTTTAAATTTAATTAATTGTTTTAACTAGTGATATTTGAAATTTAGTTAATTATTTTAATTAATGATGTTTTATAATTAATTAATCATTTAAAAAAATGATTCTACTAATTTATCATTTTAACTAATGATGTTTGAATTTAATTATGCCAATTAATTTATGCTTATTAGAACTTAATTAATTGTTAATCAATGGCATTTAAAATTTATTAATCATTTTAATTTATGATGTTTGAGATTAATTATTCATTTTAAATTAATTATTATTTGAATTTAATAAATCCTTTTAGTTAATGGCATTTAAAGTAAATTAATTTAATAAAAGCGGTTAAAGTAAATTAACTAATTTGATGAAAGCGCTTTAAAGTTAATAAACTGATTTGATAAAGATCATAGAGTTAATTTACTGATGATATAAAAGTGTTTGGAAATAATTAACTATTTTATTAAAGATCATAGATTTGTTTATTTAAAAGAGATTATAAATGTGATTGATGATCTTTCGGGATAATCAATATTGTTTTAAATTTATAAATGTATTTAAATTTTTTTATTTTCTTGGGATAATAAATATTGTTTTAATTTTATAAGTAATGGTCTATTGTTTTAAATTTATAAGTAATGGTTTATAAATGAGAAAATCCTTTAAAAGGAATTATTTATAAATAAAGCTAAGTGTAAATTGTTTTGGATTTATATTAAATAATGTTTTAATGACATTTGTTTTTGACCCTTGTTTTAATACACTTAGTATTATAAATTTTGTCTTATAAAAGATCGTTTTTAAAGAGTATTCCCAAAATGTTTTTACCAATATTTGTAATATGGAAATCAAGCACAAGTTCAGTTTTAAAAGGTAAAGTTTGATTCGGTTATGGAAAAGTAATTCCATAAATGATATCACTTATATGGAAAGGATCTAGTCATACTTTTAACGCCAAACGTTGAGGCTTGGACTCGTTTCTATCTCGAAGGTTAAAAATGTTATCAAGGCGATGCCTAAAGGTAACTCTATCTCGACTAGCCTGGCTACATCTTCAACCGAGAGATAGCACTTGTTTGGTATCGACGAGGAGTGGTAAATGTATGAGATTTAATTTCCATATACGATCATTTTAATTATCCCCGACAGTTGATTTATTGATTATCGGATTCAGCTTTCTTCATGGTGTATCATCGCCTTAAAAACGATTTGTTGCTCTTTGAGCTTTGTTATCCTTTATCGGAAATGACTAAATCCAAAGCGCGAGAGGAAGCCAAGCTATGTGGGGTTGCTCCCTTAGGATACTTTCACATCTCATCTAGATTGGATTCGGTAGAGTTATTAGATGTGAAATATTCGGATACCCGGTAAGGTTTGGCGGGGTCTGGCTTGGCATTGTCCGAGAAGTGTCATGGAGTATATAAGCTTTTCACCTTCCTAGCCAATTTTTAGAAAATTTCCTTTCCTTATTTGGTTCGAACCTTTGAATATGTTTTTCTTTAATTGCAACGGGAAGAGTCAACCATTCTTTGCGGTGTTTAATTATTGGTTTTTTCCATTTTATCAAGCTTGGACTAGTATCCTATTTTATCCATTCTGTCCAGTTTGGACTTTTGTTCAGATTATTTCTATTCTTTCAAGTCTGGTTTCTAATACTATTTATGCCCATTCTTATTTGGATTTGATTCCTGTTGTTTATCTCTACTCTTTCCTGAATGAATGTTATTCTTGTGAGGTAAAACCCGTTCCATGTTAGCAGCATGGTCTCACGGAACTTTTATATTTTCCCTATTATTTGAGTTTTCTCACGCTGGTATTTCAAGACTAATTCGGGTGTTATTTTATTATAGTGTTCCGATCAGACCGAGTATTTTCCTAGGTTGGCTTTGGTGTTATGGAGATCTTGGAGAGGAGCTGGAGGCTCACCTATTGTTGTGTTTTATTTTCCGCTGTGTTATATAGTATCCATATCAGCAATTGTAAGGTCAAGATATTATAACTGTCCAACTAATAAGGTTTGTTTTTAACTCTGATGTGCTATGTATTTTGGAGTGATAGCTTTTACTATCCTTGTTATATTATATGTTGTCGATTCCACTATAAAACTCTAATTTTCTCTGTTCTCTACTATTTTCTTTTTATTTACCATAACCATCTACCGTTTTTTTGATTGGATGTTCGACATTTTGAAAACAGTAGTAGTATTCGGTGTCGACTTTCGATGGTTAAAAAGGCAAGTCGCTACAGCTTGGTATCAAAGCAGACGGTTAAGTGAGAACCTTGGCTTTAGTATTAGAGATAGGATTAGTAACACCCTTGAATGAGTTTGAGAGTATTATATACATTCGAGAGTGTATTTGTTAATGTTATAAAAACGTATTGTGTTAATTGGTCTATTGAATTTTTATGAATTTTGGTCAATGCGTGGGATGCCACGGTGTCGATAGGGAATTTCTAAACAATTGAACAAGGTCAACGGACATGGTATTGAATTTTTGAAAATTTGGCAAATGAAATATTTTGCCTAGAATTATATTATATATATATAAAGGAATAATTTTCAAAACTTTATATAGTTATAAAGTGTGTTTATTTAAATGCGATAATATTTATATATTATCACTATTGTTTGATCGGTCATGCTCAATTAAATTAGGAGCATTGATTGTCATTGGTTGATTGTTGACTATTTATGTTTAGCTTATTTATAAGCATTTGTTGTTTAAATTTATAAACAAATCTCTTGTAAATTAATTTTCACAATTTGACTATAACGTGTTCGGAGAAAATGTTAAGTTAAAATTCACCTTATAATAATGGCGAGTTAAGGATTAAACTTTAACAAAAGTTGACTAATATAATCTAAATGGTAGGATAAGACATTTAGAGAATAAATATTTGAGAAAATTCTATTATAATAAAGAAGAGGTATTATAATAAAAGATGATTTTATATAAAGGAAATTTTATATAAATTTAGTCTATAAAATGTGTTTAAAAAGGATTTTTGAATCTAAATCCTAGAATTTTTGAAAATACTTTCAAAAGGATTTTGAGAAATGAAATAATAGTGCTTTTGGAAGAATTTAAAAGTAAAAATATTTTAGGAAGCTAAATTTTAAATGGAATGCATTTTCTTTAGGATAACTTGGAGGGAAAAAACATTTCAATTAGTTTTGTGGTAATCTGAATAATCTTCTAAGTGACTATTGGATGTTTGCTTAGGCGAACGTTGTGGGGGTACTTAGTAAATTATTCTTTTTATCATTATGCGATCAAAATGAGTTCAAATCGTTGAAGTTATTATATATAAAAATATATGTGGTATGATTTCAAAGATGAGTTTTTGAAATAAAAAAACCGGGTATTTAATTTTTGAGTTCCCTTAAAGGGAATTGGTTTCAAGATAAAAAGTATTTCTGATAAGAGATTGTTTTGATAAATGAGATTTTACCCTTAGATAAATAGGGATAATTTAACATAAGTTTAAATTGGGTTAAATTGGATATGAAGGTTTTGATAAACACTATTTTATTAAAACCATATAATTTTTTAAAACATCTAAGTAGTGTAAACTATTTATTAATTGGGTCTACCCATAAATATCTTCCATTTTAACATCTACATTAAAGAGGTCGAGAAGTTAAATCAATTTTAAAAGACCCAAATTTTGATTAGATCTTCACCTAAATTATGAAAAGTAAAATAAATTTTGTATGTACTCTTAGGATTTAGAAGAGTATTATACAAGTAAATAAAGCGGAATAAGTTATTGTTTGATGTTTTATAAAGAAATGACTTTATAAAATATTTTTTACACTTGGGTGAAAATTTATGAAATAATTCATAGATAATTTTAGTATTGAATAAAATACTAAGTGGAAATATAAGTGATTTAGAAAAACGAATTGATATAGTTAAAAAACTAATAAATTTAAGAGTATAACATTCCATTTTGTCCGTGTGAGTTTGGATAACCTTCTAAGCAATATCCAAAAGCTAATGAGCAAAATGGTAAGCTTAGATAATTATCTATATTTTTGGACAATCAATAAAGTTTTGAACCTAAGCTAAGATTTGTTTGTAAATCATTTGGCATTTTAAATAATGTTAAGTGTTAGATTTTCCTTTATGGAATTTGATTGACTAACTGATAGTGTTGGTTTATTCCTATATAGAATTTGATTTGATTTGACTGAATTTGATTGATTGATTGTGTGATTTCATATACCATTGTTTATAAAACTAAAATTTATAGACAAAGGATTTTAAATTGTTGTTATTAGGACCTAAATCCCCGTGATTTTGAAAAAAGAAATTTTGAAGATTTTGGAAAAATAATAATATTTATTCACTCTAGTTGATGTTTTTGAGGGAGTCAGAATACCACTGGATGCTCTATGTTGTTTTGATTCTAGATTTTCATCATACTTTATTAGGAGGAATTCCCTCCTTGTCATTTTTATTTTTGACCTTTGATTTAATTCCCGTCTGAGAAATTTGAAAATAAATTTTTGAATTTAAAAACCCCGAGCATTTAGATCTAAATTTATCATTTGAAATTATTGGATGCATAACATTTATTACAGAATATTCGATGTATTTTGTCAGTCTAGTTCTCTTTTGGATTTCGTAAGTATAGGTATGCAAGGGATTGCTATTTGATTCTTGTGCACCTGCATTTTCATAGGGATAATAAATTACTTGCCAAAAATATATAACAAACGCAAAAAGGTATGTAATAAATTTAGAAATTTAAATAGGTTGATGACTTTATGCCCCAATTATGGGAAGCCACTTGGCTTTTGTTTTCTCTAGTTGGTTTGGAGCCCGCAGAGGCAATTTGTAGTTGTTCTGAACGAGCCGCGCAAAGGAGACACTGCCAAAATTTTTCGTAAAATTTTGAGATTTAATTATTAAGTTTAATAACTCATTTTAGTTAATAGTTTTCAACTTAAGGGTTTGGAAACATTTTCTTCCTTGGGAATTTCGGGGATGAAATACATTTAAGGAGGGGAGAATGTAACATCCTAGAATTTTGGTCATTAAAATTTAAATGTTTAATTAACTTTAAATAATTGGACTTTTGGAATTTAATAACTTAAAGTCAAATATATCGATCATTTTAAATATTTAAATTGTAAATAAAATGTTAATTAAATGGATTTAATAATATTATTTAACTCCTTTTAATAATAAATAATATTGATGAATTAAATTTGTAAATTTATTTACAAATATAAATAGATCGGATAAATATCGATAATTGGATCATATACCCTTCGTTTAGCATGCGTCCATGATTGGCTGGTATTGATTAAGGGGTAGGCGGGCTTGGATTGGTTATTTTGGGGAGAATAGTTGATGATTCGGCAAACAGAGCTTGGATTTGGATTCGAGAGGGAGTTTAGAAACTTCGGTGAAGTTTTAAGGGCGGTCGGACCTCTAAGGCAGTACGCGACATGTTGGGGGCTGCTAAGGGACATATTAGGATGGAATATGGTGGGGAAGTGGGGCCTCGAATCCGTGGTGTCAAGTAGGACGAGGTCGAGAAGAGAAAGTTGTCGGTGAAAACGGTTTTTCAAATGGAGGTCCAATGCCGGTGCAAAAACATGCATGTTGGAGTGGGTTTGATGTATGCTGTGCACGTTTTGGTATTGGGAGGAAGAAGATTGTAATGACCCGCCAATCCGCACAGTTCAAGCTGACAATAAACCACACATGTACAACCCAAATTGAACAGAAAGACAGATAGTTATGGGAAAGAAAGAAGAAAGAAGGAAGAGAAGAGAAGAAGAGAGAAGAAACTAAAAACAACACAGAATCTCACAATCGCAGCGGAACAACATATAATATAATATCAATGATCTTCACAAAAGAGAAACTATTATATACATACATCAATCAAAGTACAACAAAAAATCACAATTATCATCCTGGACAGTTATAACAACCTGCCCTCACAAATGTTGATGATTTCAACAACAAAGCAGTAGAAAATAAAACATATACGTGAATACGACTTGAAGACCTCCAACTTATCTCTTGAGTTCCAATGCATCCGAAGCATTCTGTAAATATGCTCGATCTGACCCCGAGCATTATAATAAAATAACATCCGAGTTGGTCTGGAAAACCAGTGTGAGAAAACAAACCTAACTAGATTTTTAAATTATAGAAAATCTTTGAAAAATCAAAAGTATCTCGTAAGACCGCACCGCACATAAACACGGATGAGTTTTACCCTACGATAACCAAAACATTTCTATAGAAAATTCAATGATATCATAGTGATGTCTAGGGATCAAAGTAAAATATAAATATAGCTGAAATGCTTTCATCTCACATTTCAACATAGTTAGGCACAACTAAGTTCGTATGGCGCTTATTGAAGAATGGATTACATAGAATGACTAGGCTACTGGGGTACCGCCCGTCATGGTGCATCTCTAGATAAAATAACACAGAGCACCTCATCGGGATCCCCTGCCAACATAGAACTAGCCAACCACTTGACTAATAGTACCGAATGTGATCACCCCTCCGTTGATGGGCTCCAAAGCATACAAATGAGAGATATATTGATTCTAGGTAGGAACGATCATACCCTACTTGGGAGCAACCCACTTAACCCTGCTGCATCTCCCTTGTTTTAGTCATTCTCGGTTGATGAGGCTTGAGGCTATGTTTTACGTTTTATATAGCACTTCCCACTTAGAATGCTAATACTTCCCTCCAAGAAACAATGCAATGCCAGCATTCATACATACAAGTTCGTATGGGACTAAATGAAGCACTTGAGAGCTCTGTCTCCAATTCCATCATCTTTAAGATGTCTTCACTTCGAAACGCTTGAGCTAGATCAAAGTGGTTTTCGAATAATATATAAGCTCTCAGTCTCTTCAAACAACATTCGATAGTTCCGATAAACTCAACCTCGGTTCTTTAGGAAATAAACAGTCAAAGATAAGAGTGGAGATCACCTCCTAACCAACAGTGGATGGATTTCCTTATCGTTTGTACTAGGAGAATGAAACGATATTTATATGCACGGTACAGCATCATAGGAGATGATTGTGCCATATAACTCGGGTGTTTCTCCTAGTTATTTCCAAAGTTACACTTTGGGTCCATATTCGATAGTCGGTTATTTAATTATCGAATAACAATAATTCAAATCAGGGATTTAATTCCATAGGGAAAAGCTACATTGGTTTTAATAAATCTTTTCATTTATTAAATTAATTCTTTAAGTATTGTAGCAAAATCCCTTTACAATGGTATATATATATATGTATATATATATATCCATAACTCCCTATATTTCAATACTTGAAAAAATAAAATTCATATACTTATCTCAATGGCATAAGTATATTCACCAAACACTAAGGAAGATTTCCTTTTTATACAATTCTAAAATCATTTATAAATTCCATTAAAATTTCTATAACCCTTGATAAAACTATATTATAAATCTTCGAAACCATTTATAAAAAGACTCTTTTATACACGCCTAAAATCATTTAGGGCCCCTTTATTAATCCATAAACCCATTTATAAAACTCTTCTTATAAATCTATAACCCTTCTTAAATTCTTTTCTAAATATCTAACTATTTATAAAACTCCTTTACCTTGTAAAAATCTTCCTTTAAGTATACCAAACCATGTTACAAGATTCCTCTTATAAAACCCACATTTTTTTATAAACTCTATTTATAAATCTTTTAAACAATTATAAATAAATTCCAATCATTTACTTCAAAACACTATTATATACTAATAAACATTATAAATAAATAAACATTAACTTCCGAACATCTTAAAAATAATAATTAATAATTTCAAAACATTCTTAATAAAACAATAAAAATTTATCTTCAACATTATTATAAATAATAAAAATTAATTTCAAAAACTTTATTGATAACTAATTATAATTAATCTTAAACCATATTAATAATTTAAATAATTAACTTTTCAAACTATTAAAATATCGATAAACTGCTTTAAACGATATTAATATAAAAAGTAACTTTTAAATATAAATATATTTCCTTGATAAAAATCCATACTTAAATTTGAACATAATCATTTCCATATTTATAAAACTATATTTTATAAATCTCCTTCTATTTTATAAATCTTCCTTTTTATAAAATCTCGCTTATTTATAAAAATCCCATTAAACATCAATTACAATATGTTCTTAACGTTGCTTCCATATGTATAAATTTCTTTCATAAATTCCTTTCAATTTATAAAATATCATTTAACATCTCCAAATCTATCCTCACTTTCAATTTCCAAATAGAATCAACTATTTTTCTAAAACAACATTTCACATCTTATTATCAATCCACAATTTGTGGTTTGTTTCCCAATTTGTCCAATGATAAAAGTTCCCCTTAATTTATAAACACCATTTATAAATCCATGCTTTTATTAACAAAATATGATATTACAAATCTTCACTTCATTTGTAAAATATCACTTTTATAAACTATCACATTTATAAACTCCCTATTTAAAAATAAATTTTAATATACGTACACACAGTTCAAAAGCCTCTATTTAAATTTTTTATAAAACTATAAATTTATAATTCCTAAAAATCATGCCTTTCATTTACTTTAAATAAATTCCTTCTTTAAATAATTCAAGGATAATTAACATATAATTTCAAAAATCATTTTGAAATACCTTTTTAAATCAAAATCGTTATTTTATAGTATTTTGAAATACGAAAAATGAGGCCCAATGCTACTGAAGCACTAAATAAGCAAAATCATATTCATGTCATCAAATATAGCATCCAACATTTCATATATCAAATTATATGAAAAATAAAATCAATAGTGTGAGGAATCCTATTGGATCCCTCCAACATGTCCCCCTACATCACATACAGTATATAACCAAATAATATAAATCAACCGTTTCGAGGCGGGATCATATACAAAGGGTCATCAGCTCTTACACGGGAATGTAATAGGGTTTCATCCGCTCTAGAGGTGGGAATATATCCAAACCAACTAAATAAATATTAAATCATCCAAACATCCAACCAACTAATTTTATCGACTATATAATATTTCTAGTTAACCAAAAAAGCGAGTTTAACTCACACGGATTCCAACAGTCGCCAAAGCGCTCTGGTTCGAATTAAAATTGAACTGACATTCAATTTTAATCCAAATTTCAACTAGCTCCAAATCCATCCGATCCAATTTCATATTGTAGTATTCGTCGATACGATCGCAGCGCAACTTGTCGCGTTCAATTTGGATCTCGTATGAATTAGCCACGGATTAATAAACATTAAGATCTTTAAATTTTAATTAACTTAAATTAATAAATTTTTTAAACTAAATCTTTTTCCCTCTCTCTCCATCGTGCTCACTTCCAGGAATGAAAACGTGACTAACCCAGATAAACTCATAATTTTTCGCCTCGTCGAGTCGCCGCCAACGATTACCAGAGATCACCGTGCCCCGTCCTTAGCATGCCCTGTCCTCCATCCATCTTCCGTTACCAGCATCGCCACCCTAAACTCCACTATCAACACATAATAGAACCCCAAATCTGCGATAAACGCGGCCAAAATCTACCCTCCACGCTCCACTTCAGACGATCTCCACCATTGATCGAGTTTCTATCGTCATACTCTACATTTTCCTAGTTGATTTCGAGAGCCGATTTGGCTTCTGGTGGCGTCGATGGAGGAGGGTCGTTGGATTTTGTAATGAAGGTTTTAAAAAGAACGAGCATGTTTCTGGTTTTTGAATGCGGTTTATACGAGGGAAGGGTATGTTGCGGACGTGTATAAGGTATGGTTGATGGTATGGCCTAAGCATGGTGAATATATATATATATATATATATATATATATATATATATATATATATATTCAAAATATCTCGCTCGACACACTCAAAATCTCAAACTCCAAACGAGGCGTGCCGCCTGGCGTTATATATGTAATACCTCTATTCTAAAGTCAATGAAACTAGTTTTAATACCTAATTTGATCATATATAGAAGATAGCTTTCCAAACCCAATTATATTATATATATATTTCTAAACTTAATTTAAGGTGCTTCAAACTCATACGACCCCACGATGCATCCAATTGTGATGCAGCCCAGAAAGATGTAGGCGTAGGTCGTGTACGACCTACCATGTTGATAGGTCGAGTTCGACCTAACGAGGAAGCTAATGAGTTAACATTTTGTGAAGAGCCGTGGGAAGTTGAAGACTTAGGTCGTAAGCGACCTAACGGGTTTGGGAATAGTGAGATTTTAGGTCGCGACCTACGAGCTAACGAGCTAAGGGGTAACGAGCTAAGAGAAGAAATGAGTTATGGAAGAACAAGAAAGCCAATGACCTATGATAAGTTGCGAGGCCTTAGGTCGCTCATTCTAGGTCGCTCCGATCTTGTGAGTACCAGCTTTGAAGTGCTACGACCTAAGTTAGGTTGCAAGAAGTTAGGTCGCAGAAATATGATTCGACCTATGATAGGTCGCAGGAAAATGTTCCGACCTAAGTTAGGTCGCAAGAAGTTAGGTCGCTCGACCTAGTGATGCGGGAAGTTAGGTCGCTCGCCTTATGTCGCAGAGAAGATAGGTCGCTGCCTCCTGTTTTTAAGTCGTTCATTGCTGCATCTTTAAGTCGCTCAAGGGTAGGTCGCTGCTGCCATGTTTTTAGGTCGTGTTGTTTAGGTCGTTGCCGACCTATGTGTTGTAAAGTGTGGTGTTGTATTTGCTTATGTTGTAAGATTTTTTAGGTCGTAAGTCGCCTGTTTTTAGGTCGTACTATTTTTAGGTCGTAGGTCGTTTCCGACCTAAGTGTTGGGCAAGTTGAGTCGTGTGATGTAAATGCTATAAATAGGCGTGTGTTGTACATTTGAAAGTTTAGTTGATTTGAAATAAAACTTTGTTTTGTTAGCTTTGTGCTTTCACCAAATTGGTAGTTGAGTGTAATCTCCTATCTCCACCCTCGACATTCGAGTGCGCTCGAATCTTCGATCATTGAAGCCAATTCGCGGAATCAAGTGCGCTTGATCAACGCTCGAAGAATTGTAGATCTCTCTTCACGGTATCGTGCGCGATCAACGTATCAGAGATAGCTAGAATTCGACATCTTCGGATCAACGAATTTGGGCATTTCAGTATTTCTCAATCCACCGATTGCTACTTTCATCGATCTACCTTGTTTTGTTTAATCCGCTGCGTCAGTTTGGTATTAGAGCTTGTTTTAGCCAATCATAGCTAAATCGAGTCTTGGTGCCGAGAATTTTGAAGTTGAGGTGTTGATCCGAGCTAAGTAGAAGTATTAGAGATTGAAAGTTGCATTATTTGGAGAAGTTTGTGTTCGTCGTGTTCATTGCAAATTGCAACGAGGTTGGAGTTTTCGATCCATTTCATTTTGGATCAAAGTTCGAAAGGTGTTTGAAATTTGGAGTTGGAGCCGAGAGTAGATTGAAAGGGTATCATTTGATCATTTGTTTGTGCAAGGCCGAAAGTCAAAGTTTTGAAGAATCATCCATGCCACCGAGAAGAGCTAATCGTCACCAAAACGTAGAAGCTTTGTATAGAAGAGAGGAAGCTGATGAGATGGAGCAAAGAATTAATGAAAACTTTAGTGAGAAACTTAATGAAGGAATTGGACGATTAGAGAAGATGATGTTAGAGATGAATCAAAATCGGAGAAGGGTTTCACCTGAATCTAACCATTGGGGAAGTAGTGTTTCGCCACATTCCAATCGGGAGAGAAGTGTTGATAACGATCATAGAAGTGTGAGTCGAGATAATGATAGAAATGTTGATGATCGAAATCGTGATAGAAATGGGAATGATCATGATCGGAGGAATGTAGATAGAAGGGATGTTGGCGGTAGACGTGATGGTAGTAGAGATGTTGGTGGTCAGGATCGACATCGATATACATCGGATTGTGAAGAAGAGTATGATGGTGGTAGTGTTCATGGACGAGGACGTGGACAAGGAAGAAATCAGTCGGAGTATGATCACAAGTGGGAATCTCGGATGAAGACTGAAATTCCAGAATTCAAAGGTGGTATGCAAGCTGAAGAGTTTTTGGATTGGTTGTCTAATGTGGAGGAGATTTTTGACTTCAAGGAAGTTCCAGAACATCGTAGAGTGAAGTTGGTTGCTACAAGGTTGAGGGGAAGAGCTTTGGCATGGTGGCAGCAAACCAAACTTACACGTGAACGGATGGGGAAGTCAAAGGATTAATCATGGGAAAAGATGAGGAAAATGATGAAAGCCACATTCTTACCTTATAATTACCAATCGCTTATGTATCAGAGGCTGCAAAACTTGAGGCAAGGAACGAAGTCTGTTAATGACTATGCTGATGAATTCTATCAACTGATTGCAAGGAACGATATCATGGAGACAGAGGAACAATTAACAGCTAGATTTGTTGGAGGATTGCGTATGCAGATTCAAGACATGGTAAATATGTTTGATCCCAGATCTGTAGCGGAAGCACACCAGAAAGCGTTGGCTTGGGAGAAACAGGGACGACGAGGTGGTGGTGTGTTTACTAATTCCAACAATCAAGTGAAGGGTGTTAGTGGAAGTCCTAATGTTCCTAAGTCTGTCAATAAGCCAATGGTGAAGGAGGTTGAGAAGCTGAAGGTTAACAATGGTTTCAAATGCTACAATTGCCAGGAGATGGGTCATAAAAGCAATGAGTGTCCAAAGCCTAAGAAGCGAGTGATGGTTGCGGAAGCTGAGGATGAGGAGGAAGAAGCTGAATGTTCTAATTCATTACCAGTGGAGGAGGAAGACTTGTTGTCGGGAGATGAAGGGTATTTATTAATGATGAGGAGAAGTTGTTTGACCCCAAAGCAAGAGGAGGAAAGTAGT
The DNA here is from genome assembly GCA_030737815.1 of Allium fistulosum. NCBI lineage: Eukaryota > Viridiplantae > Streptophyta > Magnoliopsida > Asparagales > Amaryllidaceae > Allium > Allium fistulosum. The sequence goes on along the minus strand of CM060907.1, from coordinate 632,818,390 downwards.
TGGTTGAGGAATAACATTTTTCAGTCTACATGCACTATTCTAGGAAGAGTTTGCAAGTTTGTTATTGATGTTGGAAGTTGTGACAATATTATCTCTATAGAAGCGGTGAAGAAGTTAGAGTTAAAAACTGAGAAACATCCTAAACCGTACAAGTTAGCATGGTTGAGGAAGGGTGGTGAGGTGAAAGTTGGACGAAGGGCTTGTGTTAAATTTTCGATTGGGACGAAATACAAAGATGAAATTTGGTGCGATGTTGTAGATATGGATGTCTGTCATTTGTTGCTAGGGAGACCGTGGCAATATGATAGGGCGGTGCAACATGATGGACGAAACAACAGTTATAGTTTCATGTTTGAAGGTACTAAAATCACTTTGGTTCCTAAGAAGCGACAACAAGAAGAAAACAAACTGGAGGAGATTGAAGAGCTAAAAACTTTATTATCTTTGAAGGAGTTTGTTAAGGAGGTTGAGGAAGAGCCGGAAGTATTCTTGTTAATTGGACGTGAGAGTCATGAAGAGGTTGAAATTCCAGAAGAAGCGAAGCCAGTTTTGAAAGAATTTGAGGATGTATTTCCAGATGAGTTACCAAAGGAGTTACCTCCACTGAGAGACATTCAACATCAAATTGATCTTTTTCCGAGAGCAACGTTGCCACATAGACCACATTATCGAATGAGTCCGAAGGAACATGAAGAATTAAGGAGGTAGGTGGAAGAGTTGCTTGAGCAGGGACGTGTACAGGAGAGTTTAAGTCCGTGTGTTGTACCGGCATTGCTCGTACCAAAGAAGGATGGTTCATGGAGAATGTGTACGGATAGCAGGGCACTGAATAAGATAACTGTCAGATACAGATTTCCGATGCCAAGGCTTGATGATCTGTTAGATCAAATCAGTGGGTTTGTGATCTTTTCAAAGATTGATCTTAAAAGTGGTTATCATCAAATTCGAATTAGACCAGGAGACGAGTGGAAGACGGCATTCAAAATGAGGGAAGGATTGTATGAATGGCTGGTCATGCCGTTTGGTCTATCGAATGCACCAAGTACATTCATGAGGGTGATGAATCAAATTTTCAGGCCATACATTGGAAAATTTGTGGTGGTATACTTTGATGATATTTTGATTTACAGTGCTAGTACCGAGGAGCATGTTCAGCATTTGAAGAAAGTGTTAATTATTCTTCGCAAAGAACAATTCTATGCTACTACAAAGAAGTGTGTTTTTATGACGAAGAGTGTTTTATTTCTGGGGTATGTTGTATTAGAAGGAGGAATACATGTTGACCAAAGTAAAGTCGAAGCAATTAGAGATTGGCCACAGCCCAAGACGATAAAAGAAGTTCGAAGTTTTCACGGGTTGGCTTCATTTTATCGAAGGTTTATTCCACACTTTAGTAGTGTGATGGCGCCTGTTACTGATTGTATGAAGGGCAAACAGTTTTCATGGACCGAGGAAGCAGGGGTTGCGTTTGAACGAATCAAGGAATTGTTGACGACAGCACCAATTCTAGCACTACCTGATTTTCAGTTATTGTTTGAACTACATACTGACACATCGAAGGTTGGAATTGGAGGGGTGTTAAGTCAGAGGGGGCGTCCTATTGCCTATTTCAGTGAGAAGCTATCGGGAGCGAAGATGAGATATAGTACATATGATGTGGAATTTTATGCTGTTGTGCAAGCTATTAAACACTGGAGACACTATCTATTTCAGAAAGAGTTTGTTCTTTACACTGATCATGAAGCGTTGAAGCATTTACAAGGGCAAGACAAGATTTCAGCGAGACATGCATCATGGATTGCATATCTGCAACAGTTTACGTTTGTTGTGAAACACAAATCGGGAGTGACGAATCGTGTTGCGGATGCGTTGAGCAGAAGGAATCATGTGTTGACTACAATGAAGGTCGAAGTGACAGGGTTTGATGTGCTACCAAAATTATTTGTTGAAAATCCTTATTTTATGAAGTTTGTAGATAAAGTCAAGAATGGGGAGACGGATGAGTTTATGATGGTGGATGGTTTTCTGTTCAAGGGAACTCGATTATGTATACCGGATTGCAGTTTACGGTTGAAGATTGTGAAAGAATTGCATGAGGAAGGTCATGTGGGTAGAGACCGTACATTACAGCTGATTTCTCAGTCTTACTTTTGGCCATCAATGAGGAAAGAAGTGGAAAGGTTTGTGGAGTGATGTCATATCTGTCAGGTTTCGAAAGGAACTACGACCAATGCTGGATTATATATGCCGTTACCTGTACCAACTAAGCCTTGGGTTGATGTGAGTATGGATTTTGTTTTGGGGTTACCGCGAACTCAAAGGGGGAACGATTCCATTTATGTGGTGGTTGACCGATTTTCGAAAATGGCACATTTTATTGCTTGTAAGAAGACGGCGGATGCTGTTCATGTTGCTCAGTTATATTTCAAAGAAATCTATCGACTTCATGGATTGCCAGAATCTATTGTGTCGGATAGGGATACTCGTTTTCTGAGTCATTTTTGGCTAAGCTTGTGGTAGATGGTCGGAACGAAGCTGAATTTTAGTAGCGCTTACCATCCGCAAACTGATGGGCAAATAGAGGTGGTTAACAGATCGCTGGGAAATTTATTGCGATGTCTGGTGAAAGATAATCTAAAAAGCTGGGATGTGAAGTTATGTCAAGCAGAATTCGCTCATAATCATGCGATAAATCGTAGCACAGGTTTCAGTCCATTTCAGATTGTATATTCAAGTTTTCCAAGGGGACCGTTGGACTTAACGGTAGTACCACAACATAAGGGGATGGTAAAACGAGCTGTTGATTTTGTTGATGGGTTGACTGAATGTCATAAAATCGTCCAGGAACGATTGGAGAAGACGAATGAGAAGTATAAACGCTCTGCATATCTGAAACGAAGAAGTGTTGAGTTTAATGAAGGAGATTTGGTATATGCTGTGTTAACAAAGGACCGTTTTCCAGTGGGCACTTACAACAAGTTGAAAGCTAGAAAGATTGGTCCTGTGAAGATTGTGAAACGGATCAATGAAAATGCTTATAGATTGAAGCTGCCGGAAGACGTATATACGTCTGATGTGTTCAATGTCAAACACTTGATACCGTATCATGGAGATGAAATTGTTGTGGAAAAGGAGAACGCAAATTCGAGGATGAATTTTTTTCAACCAGGGGAGGATGATGCAGCCCAGAAAGATGTAGGCGTAGGTCGTGTACAACCTACCATGTTGATAGGTCGAGTGCGACCTAACGAGGAAGCTAACGAGTTAACATTTTGTGAAGAGCCGTGGGAAGTTGAAGACTTAGGTCGTAAGCGACCTAACGGGTTTGGGAATAGTGAGATTTTAGGTCGCGACCTACGAGCTAACGAGCTAAGGGGTAACGAGCTAAGAGAAGAGACGAGTTATGCAAGAACAAGAAAGCCAACGACCTATGATAAGTTGCGAGGCCTTAGGTCGCTCATTCTAGGTCGCTCTGATCTTGTGAGTACCAGCTTTGAAGTGCTACGACCTAAGTTAGGTCGCAAGAAGTTAGGTCGTAGAAATATGATTCGACCTTTGATAGGTCGTAGGAAAATGTTCCGACCTAAGTTAGGTTGCAAGAAGTTAGGTCGCTCGACCTAGTGATGCGGGAAGTTAGGTCGCTCACCTTAAGTCGTAGAGAAGATGTAATGACCCAAGATTTTAGGAATTTATTCTGGAAAATATAAATAAATTTAAAATAATTTTTAAATAAATTTTGAAGGAGGAATTGATATAGCTTGATAGTGTATCAGTGTGTGTGTACATGTGTGCACAGGAAATGCACATGAATATAAGCTAAAACCCTGAACTCCAAGAATACATACATATTGATGTGTATGGAAATATATATATATACATATATATATATATACATATATATATGTAGATTAAATTCTTAAAAGTAGTATGCATGAGTAAATGTATATATGAATGCTACTGAATATTTTTGAGTGTACATGTGCATGTGTGTGTCAGTATAGAATGATGTATGAATATATAGGAGGGTGTACTAATTATTTCAGTAAGACTTATATAAAATATATATGTGTTAATAAAATACTAGAGTTTAAACTAGTGAAATAAAATATACAGACATATTTTAATATAAGCAGAAATAAAAAGAATGAAGATATAAAAAGGAATAATCCTCTTATAAATAAATGAAGGAGGTACATACCATTTGCATGAAAGCTAAAAATAGGAAAAAAATAAGATAAAACAGGGAAGTGCTTGATATAGGCAGAATTAGAAAAGGGTATTTAATAAATAACAAAATCAAGTCACATTTTTAGCATGATTGTAGACAAGGGGAAAAGTATTTTCTGAAAAGCAAATTTCTGGAAAAAAAAATGTGTAACCACTTTTCTCTTCACCCAAATTAAGCCGGGAAGGGTAAAACTTTGGGTTTAAAATGCAGATAACATGATTTTTCTGGTGGGCAAAAATGGACTTAGCCAATACCCAAAACCCTAAGAGAGACCCTGTATATATATACATGTATATGCAGTAGCCTCCTCTCCTCCTCAGAAAAGAATTTTGAAAAAAAAAAAAAACAACACCATAGAGATCATAAGACAAGGGAAGGAAGAGAGCTTGAGGCTAAGGGCAGAAGCTCATCAATTAATTAAGGAAACAAAGAAGAAAGCTAGGTGAGAAAACTCACTCAAAAATCTAAGGCAATAAGTCCTAATGTAGGCAGCCAGTTAAAAGTATTTTTCTTAAAAGAGTATTTTCATATATGAATGCTTATCTGTGAATTTAAATCTGAAAATGTTTTGATTTTCTTTGGTTGATCAATTGTTTTATTATAACAAAGTTTTATGTGTTGTTAGTATACATATCTGTTTTATACACTCAGATCTCTTATATGTTAATATTTAGGGATATTGTTTGCACAAAAAATGGACAAACACCTCAAAGTTGTATAATTTAGTGGATCTTATGTTGTTCTTAGCGATTTGAGTGGTTTACGCAAATATATGAAAAGCAGGGGCTAAACTGTAAAAAGACACGCAAATTTATAGTGGTTCAGCCAGAATGTGCCTACGTCCACTTTATATGTTATTTCTCTTCTCTTCTTTTGATTACAAGTACAAAGCTTTAATACAAGTAAAAGAAAGTTGTTTGAAAGTTCCTTCCGTGCTTGAGCTCTCAAACTTGTCCCCATTGTTGTATCCCTGCCCCTTTATTTATAGAGTGAGGTTGGGAGCAGGGGTCTTGGACGTACATAGCTGCTGGTGGGCCTGGGCTGATGCAATCTGGCCTGGCACACCTTGGTTCGGCATCCCATGGTTCGGTGGTGGGAGTGCGATGGGTTGGACCGGTAATGCTTGGTCCGGTGGTTGGTTTGGTGAGGCCGGATGAAGGTTGGTTTGAATCGGTGGGGTGACGCCGAATGGGTTCGTTTGGCAGTTGATTCGGCAGCATGTGGAAAGAAGGTGATTTGGTATTGGGATGGAGTGGATATGAATGCTATTCGGTCAGGTGTTGCTAATTTGCCCAACATTTGCCCCCCAAAGTGGGGTACGTGTGTTGCATGTACTGCGCTTTGTTCCCCTTTTTTTTTTTTTTTTTTTTTTTTGGTATGGCTCCAGTTGGTTCCAGGTGTTGATTCGGTTATTCCGGCTATACCGTGCACTTCTATAAATAGAGGCTATACCTGCTTTGTTGTCCCTTACCGAATTAGAGAGAGCCGAGTGAGATTGAGCGCCGAATCAAACAAGCACCGATCCAGACAAGGACCGAATCAAACTTCGCACCGATCCATACAAGGACCGAATCAAACAAGCACCGATCCAGACAAAGACCGGACCAAACAAGCACCGACCCAGAAGGACCGAACCAAACAAGCACCGAACCAGGTACGTTTTCCTTCGCCGAACGAAGGCGACGAGGTTTGGGTGTTGAGCGCCGAATGAGATACGTGGTGTACCACCGAATGACCTCCGAAGCTTTCAACACCGAATGAAATTTAAACTTCTAATGCCGAATGGACTTTGAATCTTGAACAACATCCTATGCTTATATATACTTGCTCGGTTATATTTCTGTACTTCTTGTTCTAACAATCATATCTTTCGCTTTCGTGCGCGCAGATAATGTCCCGAAGAGTTGAAACTCGATCAGATAAGAGGAGATCCGGGGGTGAAGGAGAGTCCTCGGCCGTGCCCCCAGCTCAATCAGGATCGGAGCGTCATGGGCCCGCCCCGAGGTCATTAGTGGATGGATATGGTCCCCAGGAGTTGCTGGATTCCCCGCCTGACTGCTTTCCTAGCTTTCTCAAAGAGGAGCAACTCGATGTTATATCTCGTTCCTTTGGGATTGATAGAGCCCTCATGCTGCTGCCGGGTCCAGGAGTCATGCCATACAGTCCTCCCGAAGGATACTTTGCTTATAGTAGGTACCATTGCATGTGTGGTGCTATCCCGCCTCTCAATGCTTGGATAGTCAGCTTCCTCACGTACCTGAAGGTGGCCCCATTCCAGCTTCAGCCCAACTCTTATGCCATACTGGTGAGCCTTTTCGTTATTTTTCGGAGGAAGTATGGTCGCGCTCCCTCCAACCGGGAGATCCGGTACTTGTACAATTTAAGGGGATACAAGAAGGGGTCCCCATATATTAACTTGGAATCTGCTGTGACCTTCAAGCCGGTCCTGGACCTTTATTCCAAATTCAGCATGTTCAAGAAAGAGTGGTTCTTTGTTAGGGACGACTCCGTCTCCATCCGGCGCTTTACCTCTGGATGTAAGTTGATGCTTTTACTTATAATTTCTATCCTGATTGCGATGCTTCTTCTCATACTTTCTCATTTTTGCTAGCGACAGGTGGCTTTCCGGTTGTGGAGACTGACCGCCTGGTTCAGACGGCGGCGGAGATAGAAGGCATTCTTGGGAAATACAGATCATCTGCTTACTTGATTAGAAATGCGATCCTTCTAGAATATAACTTGATCCTTCCGCAGCAGTCTGTAGTTAAGTTGAGGGAAACGGCGGAAGAGAGGGCGGCTGCTCAGGCCAAGGGAGGCGTTGCGGCAGAGGGTGGAAAGAGAAAACCATTCACGAAACCTCTAGCCGTTGGAGGTAAGAAACTTAAGAGGTCAGACGGTCCTTCTCCCAGCAATTGTCCACTTACTCAGGGGGAGATAGACGCGGAGGAGGAAAGAGGTGAGGCGGAGGGCGGAAGTGACGTTGAGCGTCTTGGTGACGAGGGTGGCGATGGACAGGGTGGTGATGGTTCCAGGGCTCTGTCTTCTGGGCAAGTAGGCGAGATGCAAGAGTGGACGGATGATGCTCTCCGTCAAGCTTTTGAGGGGTTGGGTGATGATCCGGCTTTGGTAGAGAAGACCGGGGAGGCGGACAAAACCGGGACTGGTGCAAGTGAGTCTTCTCCGACTATTCCGGCCAAGGTGGCTCTGACGACTCAAGGTGAACTCTTGACCCCTGCATGCTTCACTAATGATAGGGACTTAGGAATATTTTATGACCCGCTCCCGTCCTGGAATGAAATCTAGGACTTATGGCAGTATCCCACTCCTCCCCAGGGTTTGTACAACCACAGCTGTGTTTCTTTTCCTTTTCTAACTTGTAATCTACCGCGTTTCTTGAATCATATAGTAATGTAAGATTATGACACTTGTTCTTTATATTAGGAGCAGGCAAGACGCCCAAAGCTTCAGACCTTCGACACAGGCTCGAGCAATATAAACTTTCCAAAATTTCTGCTAAGCCGAAGCCCTCAGCCCAACGCTCCGGGGATGTAGTCGGGTACCGTCCTCTTCTTGGGGTCATCGAAGAGGGTATTCAGCAGAGGAAGAGGAGTCATCCTTTATCCGAAACTTCGCTCGGTCCTCAGCCTCCGGCTCAGCCTATTCATGATATTACTGAGGAGGGTAGTGAGTTTGTACCCTCTCCACACCCGTCCGGAAACCCTTCTGTTATTCATATCGACCGTCCCGACTTGGCCCGTAATCCATTCGCGGGTCATCCTGATCTGGATCCAGGTTCTCAGGATATTACTTTTGACGAAGTTACTGGTGAACACCTTCTCCCCCGTAACCCCATGGTACGAGTACTTGACGAAGCCAAGTCCTTAGACCTCGATCTACTCACCACTCGTATAGTCACTATGGGAGACGAGGCCAAAGCTAATATTGATCGGGTGGCAAAGGAGGCCAAGAAGCTGATGGGGCATCACGCTCGGCTGGTTAAGGCCGGAGAGGAGATAGGGAGCGCCAATATCCGACTTCGATTGGTGGTCTCGGATCAGGCCAAGCAGCTTGTGGATCAGGCTATCCAGATTTCTCAGCATGAGGCTGCTACTGGGCGATTAAGGAGAACCATGGAAGAGGCCAGTCGGGCCGAATTGCGGAAAATGGAAGCTGCTTGCAAAGAGCGGATTGACATGGCTATTACCACGGTGGATGAGGTTCGGAGAGCGGATCTCGAGCAGGTGGAGGAATTGTCCGAGAAGCTTGAGGCTGCAGAGCTTGCTCAAGCTAAGTTGAGGGAAGAGATGGAGGTGATGCGGAGGTCCCTTCAAGCTGATTGCTCGAGATATAGACTGGAGAGAGATGCTGCCGTGGAAAGGTTGTCGGCCTCCGATGCCCGGATGAGGGAGTTTGAGGAGAACGAAGGAATGATGGATGACATGCTCCAGGACATGTATTTCCGGACTTGGAAGCAGGGTAACCTCTCTTGGATGGATGATTATCCCAGAGTCATGGCCAAGACATATCTTCGGGCTTTGGAGGAGGCTAAGGCTGATGCAGATAAAGAGGGTGGAACGGTCTTCAGTATGGATGTGGTCACTGCCCAGTTCACCAAGGAGGAGAAAGTGGCGGTAAAGGAGGGTATGCGGCTGCTTGCTGCTGAAGAGGCGGGTATGCAGGTAGAGGATGACGACCAGGATGGTCAAGAAGCTAGTACTGGTAAGTCTTCCTTTCTAGTCTTTCTGTTAACTTGGTTACTCATCACTAATGAATCCTTTTTATGACCGGACAGGCGGGCAAAAGAACAAGGACAAGACTTCGACGCAACCAGCTCCATGACTGAACCTGAAAAATTCTTTTTGTAGGCTTGGCATTGTTGTATCTGTTAGTCTCAAGACAGTAGAGTAACTTCTAAGTTGTAATTCTTGCTACTTGTAATAACATTATTCTTGACGTGTAATCTTTTAGCTCAAGTTGATTTTGTCGTTTCTTGAATATTTGTTGCTATTTCGACATATCGTATGAGAAATGTAGCTATGTATATTCTTGTAATTAAATTGTGTTTGATGTCAGATTCTGGTTTTAAATCATAATCTCATGACTTGCAATGTTAGCGTGCGGCGTGAAAAAATTAAATTATAGTCATGCATTTGTACATAAAGGAAGAAAATACCGCCTTTCATGTTCTGTTTGTAAATGGCAGTTTCGAATATCTTGTATGACCAAGCATGGAAAGCAGTTGACTGCCCTGCCATCTGATTGTGAATCTCTGCATCCATTGGCGGGTATCTCTTACCCTGCATCCTGTACTTTATGGTTTGTTATAGAGGATAGAAGGAAAGTTTTTTAAGTAAAATTGAAATATGTGAAATAGTAAAACTTCCAGTCATGGAAGGCCTTCGATGTGCTTAAGTTCGTGGCAAACGGGTTTTGTAGTCATTTTCCCTAGCTGTGGGTCTTGGAGACATTTGTCACCCATCTTACGCCTCCGCGGGGAGTTAATTCTTTTTTACCACAGCCGCACTTAAGACACACCGGAGCCGAGATCGCGCACAGTAACTACCCGGGCCATTATGGCCCGTACTCATGGGTATTATTCGACTTACTGTGGCCGGCTAGCGTGGGTGCCGATCGTCAACTGTGAACTGCCCCTGGCTGGCCACACCTTATGTTGGGGCTTATAATCGGTTCACAGTCGCCGGCGAGCCTAACGCCGTAATGAGCTGCCTCGGCTATAGTCGGCCTTCTCGGTGGCTTATAATCGGCTCATTACAGTTGGCTTTAAGGGCCGTCGCGAGCAATGAGTTAACCCGCAGCAGAGGGATGCTGGAGCAAAAGTGTCTCATTGGCGAGGGCATAGATTCGCATAGTACCTGTTGGGGCTTGTCCACGTGAAGTTGCATTGTGGAGTGCTTTGAATAGAAATGCTATATGCTCAGGATTTTGTTCAACAGAAAAGGATAAAGCTAACAAGCAGCCAAGATACAAAGAAACAAGTTAAAAAAGAGACAAGGCTTTTTTTAAAGTGGTTCGGCACGAAAAAATGCCTACGTCCACTGATTCTCTTTGTTAATTCACTTCATATGGGCAATACAAGTTAAGAAAAGTATCGATGGAGGTGTTGGATGTTCCATGCCCTCTGGAACACCTCTCCGTCCACTGTTGACAAAATATAGGCTCCGTTGTGGAGATCTTTATGAATTACATATGGTCCATCCCAGATTGGGTCTAGTGCTCCGGGGCGAGGGAAGATTCGCTTGAGGACAAGATCCCCTTCTCGTAAGGTACGATGTTTGACTTTGGAGTTGTATTGTGCTGCCACCTTTTGCTTGTGGGCTGCTGTTTTTAGGACTGCATCATTCCTTCTCTCCTCGACTAGATCCAAAGACATGTTGAGGAGCTCTTCGTTTTCTTCTGGGTTATAGTGGATCCTACGGTGGGAAGGCACAATGGTTTCAACTGGGAGCATAGCCTCCGATCCGTATGCCAAAGAGAAAGGAGTGTGCCCTGTTGATGTTCTGAAAGATGTGCGGTAGGCCCATAGTGCCGTAGGGAGTTCATCCACCCAAGCGCCCTTTGACTTTTCGAGCTTCTTTTTGATCAGAGTTTTCAGAATTTTGTTGACTGCTTCGACTTGTCCGTTTGCTTGGGGATATGCTACGGATGAGAAGCTTTTGTGAATTCCGTGTTCTTGGCACCAGTTGGCGAATTCCTCGCTGTCAAACTGAAGTCCATTGTCTGATATGATTTTTAGTGGGACTCCGTACCTGCACAGAACATTTTTGATTAAGAAGTTGATAACTTTCGCTGAAGATACTTTATTTAGAGGTTCTGCTTCCACCCATTTGGTGAAATAGTCGACTGCTACTATAGCATATTTGGCGCCGCCTCGACCCATTGGCAGTTCACCGATTAAGTCAATTCCCCATACTGCAAAGGGCCAAGGGCTGGTCATCTGAGTAATTTCGGTTGTTGGTAGCCGAGGGATCTTAGCAAATTTTTGGCATCTGTCACACTTCTTGACGAAATCTAAGGCGTCCTTGCTTAAGGTGGGCCAGAAATATCCGTATCGGAGTATCTTTTTTGCTAACGTTTGCCCTCCGGTGTGATCTCCGCAGCTTCCTTGATGAATGTTGGATAAGATTTCCTTGGCTTCCCTTCCGGCGACACACCTTAATAATGGGTTAGAGAACCCGCGCCGATAGAGGATGTCTCCTTGTATTGTGTAGCGGGACGCTTTCCTCAAGATTTTCTTGACTTCGTTACGCCCGTCGGGTAGTGTGCCATTTTGTAGGTAGTCTCGGATGGGGGTCATCCAAGTTGCTTCTTCGGTTGCAGCTATCAGATTCACTTGCTCAAAACTTGGGATCATTTGCTTTGAGACAGTTACTGCCCCGAAGATGGCGACGTCTCTCATACTTGCTTGCTTTGCCAATTCGTCGGCCTCTTGGTTCTCTTCCCGAGGGATGTGTTTGACTAAGTAGTGGTCCAATCGGCTGAGAAGTAACTTGGTCTTCTTTAGATATGCTATGAGTCGTTCTTCTCGAGCTTGGAATTCCCCTAGTATTTGATTAACAATAAGCTGAGAATCGCTGTGAAGACACAAAGAATTGGCTCCGATCTCGATAGCAATTTCTAATCCGGCTATTACTGCTTCGTATTCTGCATCGTTGTTGGTGGCAGCGAACTCTAACCTTATAGCATAGTGCAGTTTATTTCCCCTGGGAGTGATTATTACCACACCTGCCCCCGAGCCTTGTTCGTTAGATGCACCGTCCACAAAGAGACTCCACTTGGTATCTTCTGTTATTTCCGGTTGCTCCTTATCCTCGTTGGTAGTGAATTCTGCAATGAAATCAGCCATGGCTTGTCCCTTGATGGCGGTGCGAGGGTGATAGGTGATATCATACTGACTCAGCTCAATACACCATTTAAGTAGTCGCCCGGAAGTGTCGGGACGATGGAGTACCTGCCTTAGTGGTTGATCGGTTAGAACCTTGATGGAATGGGATTGGAAGTAATGACGTAGCTTTCGTGAAGTGATTAGTAAACAGTATGCTAACTTTTCAAGCTTAGGATATCTGACTTCTGCCCCAGTAAACCTTTTACTGACGAAGTAAACTGGTCGTTGCGTGCGGTTATCTTCCCTTACCAAGGCAGCGCTTAGAGCGTGAGATGACACAGCAAGGTATAGGTATAATTCTTCGCCTTCGCTTGGGGTCGAGAGTACCGGTGGTTTCTGGAGGTGTTCGATTAGGTTAAGGAAAGCGGTCAAGCATTCGTCCGTCCATTCGAACTTTCCTTTATCTTTCTTTAGAGCTTCGAAAAAGGGGACGCACTTGTCCGTTGCTTTGGAGATGAATCGGCTTAGGGCAGCCACTTTTCCATTTAGGCTTTGCATTTCCTTTCGGGTGGAAGGTATCTTGATGTCCCTTAATGCTCGGACTTGTTCAGGGTTTGCTTCTATCCCTCGGGCATGGACGATGAATCCTAAGAATTTTCCTGATGACACTCCGAAGGAGCACTTTAGTGGATTCAACTTCATTCCATACTGTCGAAGTACCTGGAACATTTCGCCCAGGTGGCTTACGTGATCTTTGGCTTTCCGTGATTTTACCAGCATGTCGTCTACATATACTTCCATTGTTCGTCCTATTAGCCCTGCGAACATCTTGTTGACGAGGCGCTGGTAGGTGGCTCCTGCATTTTTAAGTCCGAAGGGCATCACTTTGTAGCAGTACAAACCCCGGTCGGTGATGAAACTAGTGTGGTCTTGGTCGGGAGCATGCATAGGAATTTGGTTATATCCTGAGTATGCATCCATAAAAGACAGGAGTTCGTGCCCGGCTGTGCTGTCTACAAGTTGGTCGATTCTGGGAAGCGGGAAGCAATCCTTTGGGCAGGCGTCATTTAGGTTGGAGAAGTCAATGCAGGTCCGCCACTTCCCATTAGCCTTCTTTACTAGTACCGGGTTGGCGATCCATTCTGGGTAAATAGCTTCTCGTATGAAGTCATTGGCGAGTAGATTCTTTACTTCTTCATCGAGGGCTGCTGATCGCTCTGCCCCCATACTTCTCTTTTTTTGTTTTACAGGCGCCCTGGTAGGATCAATGTTTAGTGCGTGGCACGCTATGTCGGAGGAGATTCCGGTCATGTCAGCGTGTGACCAAGCGAATACATCCAAGTTGTGGCGGAGGAAATCAATGAGTTGTTCCTTCAGTTCAGCTTTCAGCTGGGACCCAATTTTCAGTAGCCTACTTGGGTCATGCTTGTCCACAGATATAAACTCCATAGCCTCCGCAGGCTCGGCGGTGGCCTCCTCCTCTTTGTCCCTAGGGTCTAATTCATTGAAAGGGTCGCTGGTGTATCGAAGAGGAGGGGCTTTCTTTAGTTGCTATGCTTCAAGGCTTTTTGTGCAGAGGGCAATCTCTGCACCTTTCCCTTTATCTTTCCTGTGGTTGTTGCGAAGTTCGGTTACATAGCAGTCTCGTGCAATATCCTGGTCTCCTTCCACTTCCCCTATCCCATTGTCTGTTGGAAATTTCATTTTCAGGCACCACGGGGCTAGGACAATCTGGAAGTCAAATAAGGCTGGTCTTCCTAGGAAGGCGTTGTAGGCCGAATGGTTTTCTATCAGCACAAACGTCTGTTTCCTTATAACGGAGCGGGGATGGCTTCCAATTTCAACGAAGAGGTCCAGCTGCCCGATGGGCATTTTCGCATCTCCAGTGAAACCGTGTAGTGGTTTATCGCAGGGAGATACATCCTTCATTGATAGCCTCATTTTGTTGAATGCGTGTTTGAACAGGATATTTACAGAGCTTCCAGTGTCTACCAGGATTCGGTAAACTTCGGCGGGACCGAGTCGAGCAGAGATAACCATGGGATCCATGTGAGGGTACTGTCTTCCTTCTAGGTCGCGTTTACTGAATGTGATGTCATCAATTTCTTTCCGCTTTGGGTGGCGCTCTTCTACAACCGTATTGACACAGTCCCTATTGTCTCTAAGCGACTTCCCATATCTTTCCATCTCTTTCCAACTTCTGTCTGCGATGTGTGGACCCCCTGAGATGGTATGGACCACTATCTTCTCTTGACTAGAGCTGCTAGCGTTGCGGTCGCCTCTGCCGGTCCCTGGTGAGGGTAGCCTTGGGTTTTCATTGGCAGGAGCTGGAGTCCTGTCTTGACTTTTTACATAGCGTTCCAGTTTCTTTCTTCTGATGTGTTCCTCAATCAGATCTCGGAGATGATGGCATTCGTTGGTATCATGTCCGTGGGATTCGTGGAAGCGGCAGAACTTTCCAGATTTTTGTGCGCTATCTGATTCCTTCTTGTATGGTGGGCGTTTGTATCTAACTTCGCCTTGGGTGGCAAGGAAGATGTTTTCGACGGTCTCGTTCAAAGGGGTGTAAGAGTCGAATCTTGGTCCTGGCCGATATAGGCGTTTTTCTACTTTCTTGCCCCCAGCATTATCTCTGGAATCATTTCTTCGAACGTCCCTTGCCACAGCAGGGGCGTTGCCATGGGTCGTCTTACTTTGCTGTCCTGACTGCCCCTCAATGGCAGCATCCTCAAGCCTCATGTATTTCCCGGCTTCATGGAAGAAATCGGGTAAAGTAGCTGGTTTTTCTTTTGTCAATCTTCTAGCAAATTTAGTGTCCGGATGCACCCCACTGCAGAGGGCCATTAGGATAAGCTTCTCATCGGCATCTTGAACTGCGGCTGCTGCGGCGTTGAATCTGGTTAGGTATTGCTGCAGCTTTTCTCCAGGTTTCTGTTTGACGCTGGATAAGGAATAAGCGTCCTTAGGTTGCTCCACATGAATGCGGAACTGACTGATGAACTTTTCTTTCAACATTTCCCATGAGCTGATGGATCCTTGGGGTAGATGACAGAACCAGGAGGTAGCAAGATCTGCTAAGAAGAGCGGGAAGCATTTGCACAGTACTCCCTCTGTTGCTCCACTCATGAGCATATGCTGCGTGTACCTCTGTAAGTGTACAACGGGATCGGAGGTTCCTTTGTAGGGTTCCATTGTTGGCATCTTCCATTCTCGGGGGGTGATAGCAATTTCGATATTGCGGGCGAAAGGGCTGGTTACCCTAGCGCCTATCCCTCGATCTCTTTGCTCCCGTTGGACACACTCTCTGAATAAGCGCGCCATCCTTTCATCAGAATTTGGAGCGGACAGAAATGAGTTTAGTTCTGTTCTGTGGGGTTGATTCCGTCCAGACAACCTGTAGGGATGGTATCGTCTATCATTCCTCATATTTTCCAGTGGCTGCCTTTGATCTTCTGGGAGCATGCTTGGGTCAGCTACAGTTGGCCCTTGCCTTGATCTTCCCCTGTTGGGTTCTGATCTAAGCACTTCCTCGGGTCCAACTTCGGGCTGAACTCTAGCTCGGCCCCGTTCACTGGTGTTTCTATGGTTAGGCAGCATGACAGGCTCAGCTGCAGTTGACCTTCGCCCGGTACCTTCCCCGTTGGGTTCGGCACCAAACGTTTCCTCAGGCCTAACTTCGGGCTGGGCTCAGTCTCGGCTCCTACCACGGCTACTCCTGCCGTTAGCTCCTTCGAAGAAGGAAGATCTTTGCTGTCTCTGAGATCCTCCAGACTGGGACTCGCCCCATGATTCAGTGTTGCGGTTGGATTCTTCAGCGTCCCTCAAGCGTGACATGAGATGGTCCACCAAGGCTTCCTGCTGGGACGTGAAGCGGTTAGTTACTTCAACAACAACTCTATCCAAATCTGCCCTAGTAATTGCTGCGGGCTGCTCTGTGGCAGGAGTGGTTGGGTTAGCCTGTCCTTCATTTGTTGCCGTTGCTGGAGGAGGACGATTTACTTGATTCGCGGCAGCTGGATCAGGAGGCTACTGGATGCGATGTTTTTTCCTTTGTTAACATCTTTTCTCTGTTTGGGAGGCATGTTTTCCAAGTGGCGGACGATGCTGTTAGGAAAACTCGTTAAGTAGATGAAGCTGAAGCTTCGAGTTTCTATCTTCTCAGTGAAAGCACCAAAAATGTTTGCACAAAAAATGGACAAACACCTCAAAGTTGTATAATTTAGTGGATCTTATGTTTTTCTTAGCGATTTGAGTGGTTTACGCAAATATATGAAAAGCAGGGGCTAAACTGTAAAAAGACACGCAAATTTATAGTGGTTCAGCCAGAATGTGCCTACGTCCACTTTATATGTTATTTCTCTTCTCTTCTTTTGATTACAAGTACAAAGCTTTAATACAAGTAAAAGAAAGTTGTTTGAAAGTTCCTTCCGTGCTTGAGCTCTCAAACTTGTCCCCATTGTTGTATCCCTGCCCCTTTATTTATAGAGTGAGGTTGGGAGCAGGGGTCTTGGACGTACATAGCTGCTGGTGGGCCTGGGCTGATGCAATCTGGCCTGGCACACCTTGGTTCGGCATCCCATGGTTCGGTGGTGGGAGTGCGATGGGTTGGACCGGTAATGCTTGGTCCGGTGGTTGGTTTGGTGAGGCCGGATGAAGGTTGGTTTGAATCGGTGGGGTGACGCCGAATGGGTTCGTTTGGCAGTTGATTCGGCAGCATGTGGAAAGAAGGTGATTTGGTATTGGGATGGAGTGGATATGAATGCTATTCGGTCAGGTGTTGCTAATTTGCCCAACAGATATAAACAAATACCCAGAAAATAAAATGTTGAGAATAGGCAAGTAGTATTGGTTTTGGCTCAACCCAGAAAGATGTAAATAATGTTGAGCTGCAATATACTCATGTATAAGTGCTGAGGCTTGAAATAGAAAGGAATTAGGGGTGCAATAGGGTTGCCTATGTGCTGATGCTCCTGATTCAATAAAATGCATAGCAAACAAAATTTTGTGATTCAGTGAAACCAGGTCATCCTGAGTTTAACTCAAGCACAAATGTTTGCAAAGGAAAAACTCTCCCAGAAACCATAAGCCAATGTTAGTTGCCTAAACTCCTTTTAAATACCAGGATGAATATATATATATATATACAGAACCTTATTTTATAATCACCAATGGTTGTTTGCCTGTTTGCCTCTGTATGGTTATGAATAATATGAGATGCCATGTTATGGATGTTTTTAGCTAATGAAATGAATCACTGAATGGTTTTGTCATGAAAAATCAAAAGAGTTATTATTAACTTAAACCTGATTAGGAAATTGGGGTCAAGAACACTGCAGGAATGACTTGTGTGCTTAAGTAACACAAGTTGACACATGGCTTGTTTAAGTCCTGAGATCTTTGTGTAATGGAGTGAATTAGTTCATTACAGTGTGTCCATTGATTCATAAATATTGCAGATGAGACCAAGGATAGATAAATATACCAAGGGAATAATACTGGAGATGATAAGAAAACTAGAGTTTTTCCCAGATTTGAAATATGAGAATTGAATAAATGATTTAACTCATATTAGTTATTTTCCTGTTTGGTATGAATGATTGTTTGACTATGATTGAATTGTATGCTTGAATGTATGTGCCATATTTATATATGTAGTCTCTGGAAAGAAAATTAAAGTGTGCACATGCACAATGACACAGAGCATGCACACAAGTATTTGCCTGATTCCAAAGGGCTGAACTTTCTGTATATGTACTTAACTTAACTTTAACCTGATTAACTAATTATTTTTGTGAGCTTTCTCATACCAGACATGTGTCTGACCCTAGTGTGCTAATGGCATCTGGGGTGTCTCATTTAAAATGAGGCAGTTTCAAATGCTTTTTCAGGGATTGCAGCAACTAAATAGGAGTAGGAGCAAGGCTTTGAGAAGAAGATATAGCATGCTAAACTTAGTTAGATAAGAGCCTAAATGTTGAAATCTGCATGTATTGACAATTTAAATTGCTACTTGTATTAAGTGTTGAATATTGGATGGATATTTTGTTAGGTATTTTGTTAAGAGATTGACTTGTATCTGGAATCTATGAACTAAGTTAAATATCTGTTATGTTTAAAAAGAATTTTAATCAAATCTTGTAAGTGGATTTAGCAAGAACACCATGTTAAAATTGAATGATTACATTTTATAAATGTATTAGTCAATCATGAATCTTTGGAAAGGATTTAAGTTTTGGAAAATCTGGATATTTGATTCTCAGAAAATTAAATGGTTTTATTTTCTACCATGGCATATGTATACAAAAGAAATAGGCATAGGTTGAATGTTTTATATGGCTGCAAGGTTTCCATAATTAAACTTGTTTCATACAAATGTCTCATGTACTATTTTTTTTTAAGAAAGGATTTGTAATAAGGGAAGAGTAAGCCAGATCCAAATAGTTGCAGATATATATGCACATAAACATGTTTAGTGCAAATATTACCACATCTTTTCCTTTGTATTTGTGATAAGAATCTGAATTTCACTCAGATTCTAACCAAATGCATTCTTAATTCCAGACAGATTTTGTGAGAAGAAATTCAAACCTGGATAATGATAAACACTTCTATCATTTACAAAACCCAAGCAACAGACCCTTAATTTATATCAATCATGAAGCCTTCCAGGTTGTAGAAATGGGTTTCAAAAATAATTAAGCAAGAATTATTGTTTTGTATGATAGAATATAGGCAAAAATAAAATATATATATATGTGCAGATATAGGTAGATAACAGGTTCCAAACTGTACAGAAGAAAAATGAAAGAGAAAAAAAAAACAAAAATTGTGTTTGAACCAACCAGCATAGTACTCGAACTCGTGACTTCTCATGTATAAGTTAGGCGCGTTTCCATTACGCCTAGATGTTGCTTGTGTTCACTTAGGATCCACTTCCTTTTAACTTGATTTTGACACTATTCAGACTTTAACACAAACATCTATATTAAAAGCTTGCTTTCCACTGATTATTACTTGATCACTTCTTAGTTAGGATAAACAAACTAAAGTATATGTTTCCAGTGGATTGTTTGGTCAAAAAAAAAATCAGCAATCCAATATCCTCTTGTTTTCCAGAACTCTGATTCAAACAAGAGAGGCATATACATCCTCACATGTATGTGCTTATCTTTGTGAATGTACTGATATATTTATATTGGTTGATTATTGTGATCCTGGATATATTTTGGTTTATTGGAGAAAGATATTGACCCTGAGAATTATAATTGCAATGGATGATATATCTATCTATATATATATATCCTCTTTACCTTAAAAAAAATCCTTATGGAATTAGAGTAGAAATAGGAGGGTCATTTCAGTTGGTATCAGAGCTATGTTATTTAACATAGTAGAAGTAAGGATCAAGTTCTTAGATAGAAATAAAATTAAAAGGAACTAAATATATATATATATAACAATGTGTTCAGTGTGAAAAAAAAAACCACTGAAACAACCAAATTACCAATCAAACTAACCAGCTATGTAAATTATTATTAGCAAACTATGGTAGGGAGACCACCAAATCAGGGAGCAGGATCTTCCCATGCACCACCAATGGTCAATCTGCAAGACTTAGTGAGAGCATTTAGGGATGGGGCAGGACAAAGGCAAGAAAATCCCTATGAAGAACTCTCAAAATTACTTAAGACATATACTCATTTAGGAGGCAAAAGCTTTGAAGGGACAGAGAGTATCATGGAAATTCAAACATGGTTAAGAACATTGGAAAGAATTTTCAATGACATGCAACTTGATGATCAAAGAAAGAGGCAAGTGGCTTCAAGACAGCTTAAAGGAGTAGCTTTAGGCTGGTGGGAAGTAATCATTGCAGGAAGGAATGAGAATGAAATCACTTGGAATCAATTCAAAGAAATGTTGGAAGCAAGGTTTGTACCAGCATCAGCAAAGACTACCTTGCTAGAAGAATTCATTAGACTTAGACAAGGAACCATGACTGTCACAGAATACACTCAAAAGTTTGAGGGGCTTTCCACATATGGAGCAATGCTTGTGGCAGATGAGGCATCTAAAAATGATAGGTACATAAAAGGTCTGAACCCAGGACTTAGCAGAGCCATGTTACCCTATGCAGACAAGACTTTTGACCATGTGATAGACTTAGCTTTGAGGTTGGAGCAGCATGACAAGGAAAGGGAGAAGTTCAGAAATTTTAAGAGCAATAATATCAAGAAAGGTAAGGGGAGGTATCACCCTTATGATAAGAAGAAAGAAGAGGCTAGTAACAAAAGCACTGGAGATGACAAAGCTAAGGAAAACAAGAAGAAAATTGTGTGCCATCAGTGTGGAAAGGAAGGGCATATCAAACCAAGATGTCCAGAATTGAAAGGAGGAGCTTTCAAATGCTATCTATGTGGGAAAGAGGGGCATATGAAGAGGAATTGTCCTGAGTATAAACAGCAAGGCAAATTGGCAAATTTGGAAGGAAAAGGCAAAGCCACAGTGGAGAGTAACACTGTAAACCATAGCCAAGTGGAAGGTACATTACTTATTTGTACCATACCCATAACAGTAGTATATGATACTGGGGCAACTCACTCTTTAATTTCTTATGAACTGGTTAGAATGCTAAAACTGAATTGCATATTGGTTGAAACCCCATTGCATATACACAGTCCATTGGGGAGTTCTAGTGTTTTAAATATGATTTGTGTGGATGTGGAATTAAACATAGGAGGAAATATTTTTATTTCCAATTTATATGTTTTGAATTACCCAAATATAGGTGTTATATTGGGGGTAGACTGGTTAAGGCAATTTAAAGCCATAATTAATTTAGACTCATCCACCATATCATTGCAAAATTCTAGAGGCCAGAGAATCATAGTTTTATGTGAGGTAGCTAAGGAAGGAAAACTATATCATTTAGTTGACTCAGAAAAAGATTTCAGTGAACTAACCATTGAAGAAATTCCCATAGTCAATGAATATTTGGATGTGTTTGGTGAGGTCAAGGGTATTCCACACCATAGACCAGTAGAATTCCAGATCAATCTAGTTCCAGGAGCAAGCCCAGTGATTAAAAAGCCAACTAGAATGGGGCCAAATGAACTAAAAGAATTAAAGAAACAGTTAGAAGAATTGGAAGAAAAGGGTTTTATAAGACCAAGTAATTCTTGTTGGGGAGCACCAGTGGTATTTGTTAAGAAGCAAGATGGCTCCTTAAGACTCTGCATAGATTATAGAGAATTAAACAAAGTAACTATTAAAAATAAATACCCATTGCCAAGAATAGATGATCTTTTTGATCAATTAGCAGGGGCAAAAGTATTTTCTAGACTAGACTTAGCATCTGGTTTTCATCAAATGAAGGTGGAAGAATCAAGCATCAAGTACACTGCCTTTAACACTAGGTATGGGTTGTATGAATTTTTGGTTATGCCATTTGGCTTGACCAATGCACCATCTTACTTTGTAGATTTAATGAACAGAACCTTTAGAGATTGTTTAGACAAGTTTGTGCTTATTTTTATAGATGACATTTTGATTTATTCCAAGACAGTGGAAGAACATAAGCATCATTTGCACCTGGTTTTGTCTAGATTAAGGGAAAAAGATTTAAAGGCAAAATTTTCAAAATGTGTGTTTTGGAAGGAGGAAGTACATTTTCTTGGCCATGTTATATCTGCCAAAGGAATTTCTGTGAACCCCAATAAAGTAGTGGCTATTCAAGCATGGAAGAGGCCAAGCACTGTGAGTGAAGTGAGGTCATTTATGGGGATGGCAGGGTATTATAGGAGGTTTATAAAAGATTTTTCAAAAATTTCTACACCACTCACTAACCTAACCAGGAAGAACCAAGCTTTTGTTTGGTCAGAAAAATGTGAAAAGTCTTTTGAACAGTTGAAGGAGGCGTTGGTGAATGCTCCAATTCTAAAGGTACCACATGGAAATGAAGAATTAGTGGTATACACTGATGCTAGTGGATTTGGCTTGGGTGCAGTATTAATGCAACAAGGCCAAGTCATTGCATATGCATCCAGACAACTTAAACCCCATGAAGTAAGGTATGCCACACATGATCTCGAATTAGCAGCTGTGATATATGCTTTAAAACTTTGGAGACATTATTTGTTAGGCACTAAGTTTGAACTTTACACTGACCACAAGTCTCTAAAATATTTGTTTTCACAAAAAGACTTGAACATGAGGCAACATAGATGGGTGGAGTTCTTAGCTGCCTATGACTTTGACATACTTTATACACCAGGTAAAGCAAACAAAGTTGCAGATGCTCTAAGTAGACAACATGCTAAATTGGCTATGATGATGATAGAAGAATTTAAAAACTTATTTTTGCTAACTGAGTTAGAGATTGGGGAGAATGGTTGTGTGCACATTAATGAGCAGATGCATGGTGCACAAGAAGATAAAGGGAAGTTAAGCTTAATGACACTTCAACCAGATTTAATTCTGAAGGTAGGAAAAATGCAAGAACAAGATGCTCACTTATTAGAGAAGAGAATGCTCCTCCCAAGAGGGGAGGAAGTAATGAATCACCACATTGATAAAGAGGGTTATGTGAGATACCAGAATAGGATGTGTGTACCAGAGGACATAGAATTGAAGGAGGAGATATTGAATGAATATCACAGAAGTAAATACTCCATACACCCAGGTAACACAAAAATGTATCAAAATTTGAAAAGAGACTTCTGGTGGAAGGGGATGAAATCTGATATAGCTAAGTACATTGCCAAATGTATGACTTGCCAACAAGTCAAGGCTGAAACTCAAAGACCATCAGGGTTGATGCAACCTCTTAGTGTACCACAGTGGAAGTGGGAAGACATATCTATGGACTTCATAGATGGACTGCCTAGATCTAAGAGAGGTAATACAAGTATATGGGTGATAGTTGATAGGCTAACCAAGGTAGCACACTTCATCCCAGTCAAGTCAGAAAGAACAGCACCAAAACTAGCTCAAATTTTTATAAAAGAAGTGGTAAAGTTACATGGCATTCCCAAAACAATTGTGAGTGATAGGGATACCATCTTCACTTCAAAATTCTGGAGAAGCTTTCAAGAAGCAATGGGAAGTGAACTATGTTTAAGTACTGCCTACCATCCTCAATCAGATGGGCAGACTGAGGTGGTAAACAAAGTTTTGGAGGATATGTTGAGGGCATGTATACTGGATTTTGGGGGCAACTGGGAAGATTATCTTCATCTAGTTGAATTTACATACAACAACAGCTACCAAAGCACCATAGGAATGGCTCCATTTGAAGCCTTATATGGTAAACCCTGTTTGTCACCTGTTTGCTGGGTAGAAGCAGGAGAAAGGTCTATTTTAGGACCTGAGTACATACAAGAAACCAAGGAGAAAATTGAGTTGGTAAGAAGAAGAATGACAGCAGCTCAAGATAGGCAAAAGAAATTTGCAGACATGAGAAGGAGGCAGGTAGAATATGAGGTGGGAAATTTTGTTTTCATCAAAATCTCACCCATGAAAAATGTGCTGAGGTTTGGAAAACAAGGCAAATTAACCCCAAGATATATTGGACCATACAAAATTCTGGAGAGAATTGGTCCCTTGGCATATAAGTTGGAATTACCAGAAAACATGCAAGGTATACATGATGTTTTTCATGTATCATAATTGAGAAGATGGGTCCATGACAAGGCAGAAATTCTTGAAACCCAAACCCAAGTGCAGATAAATCCTAATTTGATTTATGAAAAGGATCCAGTGGGAATTTTGGCAAAAGATGTGAAGAAGTTGAGGAATAAATCTCTGAAACTTGTGAAGGTACAGTGGAGTCTTGATCCTAGTGATTGCACATGGGAATTAGAAGACAAAGTTAGGATGAATTATCCTAAGCTATTTTCAGATTAAGGTAATTCTGATTTTTGATTGTTTTCTATATTTTGGATGAATATATTTTTAGTTAGTATAGAACTAAGAATCTATTTGGTAGAGAATATACTTGTTCTCTGAATTAAGTTTAAAATTTATTTTAAGCTTAGGAAAATTGTGGGACACAATTTCTAAAAGGAGGGGTGTATGTAATGACCCAAGATTTTAGGAATTTATTCTGGAAAATATAAATAAATTTAAAATAATTTTTAAATAAATTTTGAAGGAGGAATTGATATAGCTTGATAGTGTATCAGTGTGTGTGTACATGTGTGCACAGGAAATGCACATGAATATAAGCTAAAACCCTGAACTCCAAGAATACATACATATTGATGTGTATGGAAATATATATATATACATATATATATATATACATATATATATGTAGATTAAATTCTTAAAAGTAGTATGCATGAGTAAATGTATATATGAATGCTACTGAATATTTTTGAGTGTACATGTGCATGTGTGTGTCAGTATAGAATGATGTATGAATATATAGGAGGGTGTACTAATTATTTCAATAAGACTTATATAAAATATATATGTGTTAATAAAATACTAGAGTTTAAACTAGTGAAATAAAATATACAGACATATTTTAATATAAGCAGAAATAAAAAGAATGAAGATATAAAAAGGAATAATCCTCTTATAAATAAATGAAGGAGGTACATACCATTTGCATGAAAGCTAAAAATAGGAAAAAATAAGATAAAACAGGGAAGTGCTTGATATAGGCAGAATTAGAAAAGGGTATTTAATAAATAACAAAATCAAGTCACATTTTTAGCATGATTGTAGACAAGGGGAAAAGTATTTTCTGAAAAGCAAATTTCTGAAAAAAAAATGTGTAACCACTTTTCTCTTCACCCAAATTAAGCCGGGAAGGGTAAAACTTTGGGTTTAAAATGCAGATAACATGATTTTTCTGGTGGGCAAAAATGGACTTAGCCAATACCCAAAACCCTAAGAGAGACCCTGTATATATATACATGTATATGCAGCAGCCTCCTCTCCTCCTCAGAAAAGAATTTTGAAAAAAAAAAACAAACAACACCATAGAGATCATAAGACAAGGGAAGGAAGAGAGCTTGAGGCTAAGGGCAGAAGCTCATCAATTAATTAAGGAAACAAATAAGAAAGCTAGGTGAGAAAACTCACTCAAAAATCTAAGGCAATAAGTCCTAATGTAGGCAGCCAGTTAAAAGTATTTTTCTTAAAAGAGTATTTTCATATATGAATGCTTATCTGTGAATTTAAATCTGAAAATGTTTTGATTTTCTTTGGTTGATCAATTGTTTTATTATAACAAAGTTTTATGTGTTGTTAGTATACATATCTGTTTTATACACTCAGATCTCTGATATGTTAATATTTAGGGATATAAACAAATACCCAGAAAATAAAATGTTGAGAATAGGCAAGTAGTATTGGTTTTGGCTCAACCCAGAAAGATGTAAATAATGTTGAGCTGCAATATACTCATGTATAAGTGCTGAGGCTTGAAATAGAAAGGAATTAGGGGTGCAATAGGGTTGCCTATGTGCTGATGCTCCTGATTCAATAAAATGCATAGCAAACAAAATTTTGTGATTCAGTGAAACCAGGTCATCCTGAGTTTAACTCAAGCACAAATGTTTGCAAAGGAAAAACTCTCCCAGAAACCATAAGCCAATGTTAGTTGCCTAAACTCCTTTTAAATACCAGGATGAATATATATATATATATATACAGAACCTTATTTTATAATCACCAATGGTTGTTTGCCTGTTTGCCTCTGTATGGTTATGAATAATATGAGATGCCATGTTATGGATGTTTTTAGCTAATGAAATGAATCACTGAATGGTTTTGTCATGAAAAATCAAAAGAGTTATTATTAACTTAAACCTGATTAGGAAATTGGGGTCAAGAACACTGCAGGAATGACTTGTGTGCTTGAGTAACACAAGTTGACACATGGCTTGTTTAAGTCCTGAGATCTTTGTGTAATGGAGTGAATTAGTTCATTACAGTGTGTCCATTGATTCATAAATATTGCAGATGAGACCAAGGATAGATAAATATACCAAGGGAATAATACTGGAGATGATGAGAAAACTAGAGTTTTTCCCAGATTTGAAATATGAGAATTGAATAAATGATTTAACTCATATTAGTTATTTTCCTGTTTGGTATGAATGATTGTTTGACTATGATTGAATTGTATGCTTGAATGTATGTGCCATATTTATATATGTAGTCTCTGGAAAGAAAATTAAAGTGTGCACATGCACAATGACACAGAGCATGCACACAAGTATTTGCCTGATTCCAAAGGGCTGAACTTTCTGTATATGTACTTAACTTAACTTTAACCTGATTAACTAATTATTTTTGTGAGCTTTCTCATACCAGACATGTGTCTGACCCTAGTGTGCTAATGGCATCTGGGGTGTCTCATTTAAAATGAGGCAGTTTCAAATGCTTTTTCAGGGATTGCAGCAACTAAATAGGAGTAGGAGCAAGGCTTTGAGAAGAAGATATAGCATGCTAAACTTAGTTAGATAAGAGCCTAAATGTTGAAATCTGCATGTATTGACAATTTAAATTGCTACTTGTATTAAGTGTTGAATATTGGATGGATATTTTGTTAGGTATTTTGTTAAGAGATTGACTTGTATCTGGAATCTATGAACTAAGTTAAATATCTGTTATGTTTAAAAAGAATTTTAATCAAATCTTGTAAGTGGATTTAGCAAGAACACCATGTTAAAATTGAATGATTACATTTTATAAATGTATTAGTCAATCATGAATCTTTGGAAAGGATTTAAGTTTTGGAAAATCTGGATAGTTGATTCTCAGAAAATTAAATGGTTTTATTTTCTACCATGGCATATGTATACAAAAGAAATAGGCATAGGTTGAATGTTTTATATGGCTGCAAGGTTTCCATAATTAAACTTGTTTCATACAAATGTCTCATGTACTATTTTTTTTTAAGAAAGGATTTGTAATAAGGGAAGAGTAAGCCAGATCCAAATAGTTGCAGATATATATGCACATAAACATGTTTAGTGCAAATATTACCACATCTTTTCCTTTGTATTTGTGATAAGAATCTGAATTTCACTCAGATTCTAACCAAATGCATTCTTAATTCCAGACAGATTTTGTGAGAAGAAATTCAAACCTGGATAATGATAAACACTTCTATCATTTACAAAACCCAAGCAACAGACCCTTAATTTATATCAATCATGAAGCCTTCCAGGTTGTAGAAATGGGTTTCAAAAATAATTAAGCAAGAATTATTGTTTTGTATGATAGAATATAGGCAAAAATAAAATATATATATATGTGCAGATATAGGTAGATAACAGGTTCCAAACTGTACAGAAGAAAAATGAAAGAGAAAAAAAAACAAAAATTGTGTTTGAACCAACCAGCATAGTACTCGAACTCGTGACTTCTCATGTATAAGTTAGGCGCGTTTCCATTACGCCTAGATGTTGCTTGTGTTCACTTAGGATCCACTTCCTTTTAACTTGATTTTGACACTATTCAGACTTTAACACAAACATCTATATTAAAAGCTTGCTTTCCACTGATTATTACTTGATCACTTCTTAGTTAGGATAAACAAACTAAAGAATATGTTTCCAGTGGATTGTTTGGTCAAAAAAAAAAATCAGCAATCCAATATCCTCTTGTTTTCCAGAACTCTGATTCAAACAAGAGAGGCATATACATCCTCACATGTATGTGCTTATCTTTGTGAATGTACTGATATATTTATATTGGTTGATTATTGTGATCCTGGATATATTTTGGTTTATTGGAGAAAGATATTGACCCTGAGAATTATAATTGCAATGGATGATATATCTATATATATATATATATATATATCCTCTTTACCTTAAAAAAAAATCCTTATGGAATTAGAGTAGAAATAGGAGGGTCATTTCAGAAGATAGGTCGCTGCCTCCTGTTTTTAAGTCGTTCACTGCTGCATCTTTAAGTCGCTCAAGGGTAGGTCGCTGCTGCCATGTTTTTAGGTCGGGTTGTTTAGGTCATTGCCGACCTATGTGTTGTAAAGTGTGGTGTTGTATTTGCTTATGTTGTAAGATTTTTTAGGTCGTAAGTCACCTGTTTTTAGGTCGTACTATTTTTAGGTCGTAGGTCATTTCCGACCTAAGTGTTGGGCAAGTTGAGTCGTGTGATGTAAATGCTATAAATAGGCGTGTGTTGTACATTTGAAAGTTTAGTTGATTTGAAATAAAACTTTGTTTTGTTAGCTTTGTGCTTTCACCAAATTGGTAGTTGAGTGTAATCTCCTATCTCCACCCTCGACATTCGAGTGCGCTCGAATCTTCGATCGTTGAAGCTAATTCGCGGAATCAAGTGCGCTTGATCAACGCTCGAAGAATTGTAGATCTCTCTTCACGGTATCGTGCGCGATCAACGTGTCAGAGATAGTTAGAATTCGGCATCTTCGGATCAACGAATTTGGGCATTTCAGTATTTCTCAATCCACCGATTGCTACTTTCATCGATCTACCTTGTTTTGTTTAATCCGCTGCGTCAAATTGCCACGAAATTCGACGACATACAATAATTCACTATTACGGATCCAATGAAACTAGTTTCGTTGAAATTAGAGACAGTGCCCTGGAAGGCTATTTTCACAAGTTAATTTAAAACAAATTTTATAAACCAAATAAATTACTTTTATATCTAAATTAAAAGCTATTATTACCATTATTATTTAACATAATTTAAATAAGCTTTGAAATAGTTTTTATCCAAATAAATCCAAGATTCAATTATTAATTTCCAAATCCACATATTCAAATAAATCCTTATATTTGAAATTTAAGTTGTTTGACTTGTAAAACTAATATTTCAATATTTAAAATTAATTAAATATCTTAAAATCAAATGACTCAAATTTTGGGTTGTTATATTCTTCCCCCTTTAAAAGAATTTTGTCCTTGAAATTAGCAGGTAAGTAAAATGCCCCAAACCCATTAACTTTTCAAAACCAATTAGCTGGAATATATTATAAAATTTATAAGTCTTTTTAATTCATCCACTTATTCCAACTAATTTCCATCCATTCATTAATTCTAAGTTATAACTCAACATCAAATTTTAGTTATCAAACTTTTCTTTTTCAAAATTCTCAAAAAATTTCTAACACCTTAAATTCACGAATTTTTTTGCTAGCGTCTCCTTTGCGTGACTCAATCGTAAAAAATTACAATATATGTATAATCACAAATATACATCTCATCTTCAAGAATGAGGCATCCCATAGGAAAAAATATAAAATACGATATGTAATCCGAGATGTGTACCTTATTTAGTATTAGCAAGCACATACAACTAATATAATGCGAATGCGAGCTCCAAATGCGAAGCATACGCCTTCCGCACCTACTAATCACTCAATAACCAAAGAGAACATGTATATAGAGAGTAATATCAATATATAGCCTGTACTAATAAAATATCTATATGCAAATATAGCAAATGTAACAAGAGAAACCATCAAACAAATAATATCCATCCAATTTATTTATCTTCATTTCAATTTGCATTTTTAAATGTCGACATTATATTTATACACTTTGATTTCTTATTAACATTCAATTGATTTGTTTTCAATTTATTTGCATTCAACTGATTTACTTCAATTTCATTTACATTCAATTGATTTACATTCAATCATTAACATTCACTCTATTTTCTTTCACTTTAAATTCAATTTATATTTAACAACATTTCACTGCATACTAAATTCGTTTATGGACCATTTCATAAAATCGTTACATTTTAACTTTTCCTAAGTTAAATTTTATTTTATTATCACTTAGTATATTCCTCAATACTAATATTATTTATGAACCATTCCGTAGAATTTTACTTAAGTCCATTTTAAATTTATAGAATACCACTAATGTTTATTATCACTTCAACACTTAAGTTCATATTCAGTTCTATCAAACAACATTCCCAACATATTCGATTCATTTTACAACTTAAGTTGAATTTCATTTTATAACTCAAGTTCATATCCATTTCATTAATTCATTGCAAAGTCAAATTCAGTTTCATTTAACCTTTCTTAAATTAAACTTCATTTCATTTTATTCATTTCATTAACTCCATTTATTTAACTTTACTCAAGTTAAACTTTCGTTTCATATCTAAATTCCCAATTTTCTTTTCATATCTATACCATTTTTAAATTTTAAGTTCAAAAACTTATTTTCATATATTTATCAAATCATACTTTGTATTTTAAAATCAAAACTTTCTTTACCAAAACACATCTTCAATGGAAAATCACTAAGGTAGCAATTTATCACTTAGAAACTGGAAAATGAACGCCAATGATGTTGTAGTCATCACCAGAATTATTTTCTAGTGACTGAAGTGAGTTCAGTTCTTTCTTATCTCTTTTAAATTCCATTTAAAAAAATTCCAATTAAAACATTTTCCCAAAATAATACTATTATTATTCTTCCAAAACCTTGGAAAAACAATTTTCAAAATCAATGGGATTTAAATTCTCAAACTTCTTGTTTTAAATCCATTTTTATTTACAAATCATTATACTTATACAATTTATTTATAAATTCACTATCTTATATAACTCATTCTACAAATGTTTATCTTTATTTAGATTATAACAATAACAACTTTTATTAGCACAACAATAACAAATGATAATAATCAAATATTATCATTCACTAACAACCAAACTCACCATATATAACTATAATAATTTCTAAAAAATTATTCCTTTATATATAAAATATAATTTTGGTAAAGTTATTTCATTTACCAATTCCCAACACAATACTGTGTCGGTTTGTCTTGTTTAAGTTTTTAGAAACCCCTATCGATATCGTGGTGTCCCACATACCGACCAGAATTCATAAGCTACTAAACAGATAAATCAACACAATATAAAACATTTTTATAATCATTAACAAATTCGCTCTCATATCTATATACACGCAAACTCGTAACAAGGCATTCCATTACCTTATCTATTAATGAGTCACCCCACCAAAGCCAAGGTTCTTGCTTAATCTGGCTCTGATACCAAGCTGTGACGACCCACCATTCCACATAATTCAAGCTGACAAAAAACAACACATGTCCTACCCACAATACAGAATCTCACAATTATACCGGAACAATATATAATATAATATCATTGATCTTTACAAAAGAGAAACTGTTATATACATACATCAATCAGAGTACAACAACAAATCACAATCATCAGCCTAGACAGTTATAACAACCTGTCCTCACATATGCTGATGATTTCAACAAAAAAGGAGCGAAAAATAAAACATATATGTGAATACGACTTGAAGACCTCCAACTCATCTCCTGAGCTCTAATGCATCCAAGGTAATTTGTAAATATGCTCATTCTGGCCCCGAGCATTATAATAAAATGACAGCCGAGTCAGTCTAGAAAATTAGCATTAGAAAACACACCCAATTGGATTTTAAAATTATAGAAAATCTTTGAAAAATCAAAATTATCTCGTAAGACTGTGCCACACATAAACATGGACAGGTTTTTACCTTATGATAACCAATACGTTTCTATAGAAAATTTAATAATATTATAATAATGTCTAGGGATCAAAGTAAAATATGAATATAGATGAAATGCTTGCATCTCAAATTGCAGCATAGTTGGGCATAACTAAGTCCGTACGACACTTATTAGAGAAAGGATTCCATACAATGACTGGGCTACTGGGGTACCGCCCGTTACGGTGTATCTCCAGATAAAATAACACCAAGTACCTCATCGGGATCCCCTTCCAACACAGAACCGACCTACCACTTCACTAGTAGTACCGAATATGATCATCCCTCTGTTAATTGGCCCCGAAGCATACAAATGAGAGATAATATTGACTCTAGATTTGTATGGTCATACCCTACATGGGAGCGACCCACTTATCCCTACTGCATCTCCCCTATTTTAGTCATTCCCGGTTGATGAGGCTTGAGGCTACATACCTTTTATATAGCACTTCCCACTTGGAGTGCTAACACTACCCTCTAGGCAACAATACAATGCCAGCATTTATCCGTACAAGTTCATTCTTGGACTGGACGAAGCACTTGAGAGCTCTATCTCCAATTTCATCATCTTCAAGGTGTCTTCACTTCAAAACGCTTAAGTTGGATCGAAGTGGTTTTCGGATAACATATCCGAACCCGGTCTCTTCGAAACAACATTCTATAGTTCCGATAAACTCAACTCCAGTTCTTTAGGAAAAAAACAGTCAAAGATAAGAGCGGAGATCACCTCCTAACCGTCAGTGGATGGATTTCCTCATCGTTTGTCCTAGGAGAACGAAACGAGATTTGTATGCATATTACAACATCATTAGAGATGACTATGCCATATAGCTCACGTGTTTCTCCTAGATATTTCCAAAGTTACGTTTTGGGTCCAAATTCGATAGTCGGTTGTTTAACTATCAAAAAACAAACATTCAAATCAGGGATTTATTTCCATAGGGAAAACCAACATTGTTTAAGTACATAAGCAACCACTAGCCTTTTTTAATAAATATTTTCATTTATTAAATTCATTATGTAAGTATTTTAGCAAAATCCATTTACAAAGATACATACATACATACATACATACATACATATATATATATATCCACAAATCCCTATATTTCAATACTTGAAAAGGAAAATTCATATACTTATCTCAACGACATAAATATATTCCCTAAACACTGAGGAAGATTTCCTTGTTATACAACTCTAAAATCCTTTATAAATTCCATTAAAATTTCTAAAACCCTTTATAAAACCATCGTATAAATCTACGGAACTATTTATAAAAAACTCTTTTATACACTCCCAAAGTCATTTAGGACCCCTTTATTAATCCATAAACCCATTTATAAAACTCTTCTTATAAATCTATAACCCTTTTAAAATTCTTTTATAATATCTAACCATTTATAAAACTCCTTTATCTTGTAAAAAACTTCCTTTAAGTTTTCCAAACCATGTTATAAGATTCCTCTTATAAAACCCACGTTTATTTACAAAAATCTATTTATAAATCTCTAAAACAATTATAAATAAATTCTAATTATTTAATTTAAAACACTATTATATAACAATACACATTATAAATAAATAAATATTAACTTCCAAACATCTTAAAAATAATAATTAATAATTTCAAAACATTCTTAATAAAACAATAAAAATTTATCTTCAGCACTATTATAAATAATAAAATTAATTTCCAAAACTTTATTGATAAATAATTATAATTAATCTCAAATAATATTAATAATTTAAATAATTCACTTTTCAAACTATTAAAATATTGATAAACAACTTTAAACAATATTAATATAAATAAGCAACTTTTAAATATAAATATATTTCCTTGATAAAAATCTATACTTAAATTTCAACATAATCATTTCCATGTTTATAAAACTATATTTTATAAATATCCTTCTATTTTATAATACTTCCTTTTTATAAAATCTCGCTTATTTATAAAAATCCCATTTTAACATCAATTACAATCTGTTCTTAACGTTGCTTCCATATGTATAAGTTTCTTTTATAAATTCCTTCCATTTATAAAATATTGTTAAACATCTCCAAATCCATCCTCACTTTCAGTTTCCAAAAAGAAACAACTAGTTTTCTAAAACAACATTCCACATCTTATTATAAATCCACAATTTGTGATTTCTTTCCCAATTTATCCAACGATAAAAGTTTCCCTTAATTTATAAACGTCGTATATAAATCCATCTTTTATTAACAAAATTAGATTTTACAAATCTTCGCTTTATTTGTAAAATATCACTTTTATAAGCTATCACATTTATAAACTCCCAATTTATAAATAAATTTTGATATACGTACATATACATATCACTTAATATAAAACGGTTAATAAATATTTATATCAAAATATTTCTGTCTTCTTTTTACAACCATATCCCTTTATTATAAAAGACGGACTTATTTTTAAGATTTTAAATTCTTTATTCACAGTTCAAAAGTCTTTATTCAAAATATTTTATAAAACTATAGATTTATAATTCCTAAAAATCATACCTTTTATTTATTTTAAATAAATTCCTTCTTTAAATAATTCAAGGATAATTATTAAACACATATAATTTCAAAAACCATTTTTAAATCCCTTTTTAAGTCAAAATCATTATTTTATAGCATATTAAAATACCAAAAATAAGGCCTACTAAAGTACTAAATAAGAAAAATCATATCTATGTCATCAAAT
This sequence comes from Allium fistulosum, assembly GCA_030737815.1. NCBI lineage: Eukaryota > Viridiplantae > Streptophyta > Magnoliopsida > Asparagales > Amaryllidaceae > Allium > Allium fistulosum. Next base: position 632,784,062 of record CM060907.1, on the reverse strand, counting down.
ATATCATCCAATATATCATATATCAAGTTATATGAAAGATAAAATCAATGGTGTGAGAACTCCTATTGAATCCCTCCAACCTGTCCCCCTGCATCACATACAGTATATAACCAAATAAAATGAATCAACCGCTTCAAGACGGGATCGTATACAAAGGGTCGTCATCTGCTCTTACATGGAAACGTAATAGGATCTCATCCGCTCCAGAGGCGAGAATATGTCCAAACCAACTAAATAAATAGTAAATCATCAAACCATCCAACCAACAAATTTTATCAACTATATAATATTACAAGTTAATGAAAAAGGTGAGTTTAACTCACATTGATTTCAGTAGTCGCCAAAGTGCTCCGGTTTGAATTAAAATTGATTAGACATTCAATTTCAACCCAAATTCCCACTAGCTCCAAATCCATCCAATCTAATTCCATATCGTAGTATTTACCAACACGATCGCAACGCAACTAGTCACGTTCAATTTGGATCTCATATGAATTAAGTACAGATTAATAAACATTAAGGTCATTTAAATTTTAATTAGCTTAAATTAATAAATAATTTAAACAAAACCTTTTTCCCTCTCTCACCCTCATGCTCACTTCCAGGAACGAAAACGTGACTAACCCAGGCAAACTTGTGATTTTTCGCCTCGTTGTGCCGCCACCAACGACCACCAGATATCACCACGTCTTGTGTGACGCCCCACCTCTATACTCACACTAGCCAAGGACACTACTGGGTAATGCCGTCAACTAGCAAGAAGAATAAGACTGTTGAGGAGCGACCATCTGTGTAATTGCTTTGTGCGAGTACCGATATGTCAGATGGTATGACAATTTCTTTACAAGAGGAAACCTGACATATCAAATACAAACTCAAAGCTACTACACAGTGACTATGTTGGCTTCGGAAACAAATATAGAAATAAGCATAACACAAATCAGTCACAGATATTTATATCACAATGGCGGAAACAGATATGAATATAACCCATAGAAGTGTACATCAAAGTAGGGTCATACAAGATCCACTACATAACAAAAGAATAGGTACAAGTGCTAGACAAAAGAATAAGTATACATAAAGGAGTCTCTATCTCAAATGTATAAAAGAAAAAGCTAATAAGGTAAAGTAGTAAGCCAAAAGTCAGATGACGGACCCTAATAAGAAGTCAAGCAGAAGCACCAGAAATACCTCGGTCTGACCCGAGTATTATTTAAAAAGAAAATAATAAACGGATCAGTCTAGCTATAAATATCATATAAAATGAGATAGGATATGAGATATGACAAAAACGTATGATAACTATAATGCCATACTTTGATAAGTATACATCAGATAACAACAAAAATCATACAATATCTTAAATATTCTCAAACACTAAAAGGAATGTCATATTCTTTAAATTATTCACCAAAACACAAATATTGACAAAACATATCAATGCCAATCGCAAAGAAATCGGTGAAACACAAATTCTAGAAATCATCAACTAGAAATCCAGAAATCACAAAAAGGGGAAGGCCTATCACAAACGGGAGCATGAAAACTCACCAACACGTGTGTCACAAACGGAACGCTATTCCATTGTCGCTAACCATCAAGTTTGAGCCGAAGCTCCACAATCGGCCCGAAGACCATGGGTCGCTACCCCACCAATTTGAACCGAAGCTCCACAAACGGGGTTTTTAGTCCCCCACACAAACAAAGAGACATCGCACATCCCTAGTCTAAATCACAAAATTATCATCAATGATCGACAAGTGTAAATTACACTAAGCTAGTAAATTAATGAGTTAGGCTTCATGTCCCATAACCACAAGCTTAACTTAAATATTTACGAACAGATTGTAGATTTCCACTCGAAAATTGTCACGAGAGTTCAATCGAACAAGTCCAAGAATTAACCGACGAAGTAAACGCAAGCATTTCATACCACTTGTTTTGCTAAGCCGTTTAATTAGATTTCTCATACGAATGAGGTAAAGGTTTGTATATACTAATAGATTAGAAAACAGTTTTAAAAACGAGCTTTGTATTTAAAAGTACTGTTGAAATCGTTTTTGTGAAAGAGTTTTAGTATTTACTACTAGTATAAAAACCTTTGTATTTTAAAGTGACAAATCATAAATATTTTTGTAAAAATAATCAATCACCAAAAATTCACATACGACAATGTGAATTAAATCCATAAAAATCGCTATCAAATCCATCAAATGGATATTCCCAAAAATCCAAAGAAAGAAGTCATCAAAGTCAATAATAAGTGATAAAAACTAACCGGATCGACGAAAATCGATTAAAATTGGAAATCCAATCAAAAAATAGGCAAAATGCACAGTTCGAGACGTTTGGGGTCTAATCCAGACGTTTGGATTTGGGTTCTGGAAATAATTCAGAAAACCCCCAGACGTCTGAAATTTCAAAGCAGACGTCTGAGCCCCAACCAGACGTCTGAACCTATAAATCAGACGTCTGGAATTTGTCTCTGCCGTTTTATTTTCTGTGTTCTTATATTTCTTCTCCAGGTACCATAATCAGACGTCTGGACTTGAGCAACCAGATGTCTTGTCACCTGGTCTGGGCAACAATTTGCCTAGGTCATGATGGCCAAAATGATTCGGGAGCGATCGGGCGAGCAACGAGGACTAGGGATTTATGCCAAGCGACAACCCAGCCTTATAGGCTCTTCGATACACCCCAAATATCATGTCCAAACATCCATAGTAGGATTTTCATAAAATTGGACTTCAAAACCAAAAATTGGAAAATTCACCAAATCAATTCAAATCAAAAGAAAATGAACATGAATAAATGTTAGGAATTCATACCTAATAATAATGAGAGTTATAGACGTAGATGTGAGTTAAAGAACTCACCTTTAAACCCAAAAACAACGAATGAGAAGCTCAAAAACGAAGGAAAGATAAACTACTCTTCAACTTCAACTCTAGAAGCTCCAATCTAAGATCATAAGCAAATATTTCCTAAATTAGATTATAGGAATTTCTGGAAATTGGAGAGAGATTGAGGTGGAGAAGAAGAAGAGGATGCTTACCTAAGCTTCCCTTTGATTTTGGACCTGAGTTTGTATTTCCTAATCAAACTAGGCTTTAGGAATTTTAATTTCCTATCTTTTCCCCCATTTTGAATTTAGCTTGAGAGTGTTAGGAAATGAGGAGTAGAATGAATGAAGAGTAGAGGAGTTAGGGTATTAGGTTAGGTTCGTGGGCTGACACCCAAACCCAAAGCCAAAAATAGAAAAATAGCAAAATTCTACTCAACTCTAAACATATCGATGTTTATACTCAAAAAAGTTATAAACGCCATTTTGGACTCAATGGAAGTGGTCTCGAGTCCAAATTCGACTGTTTACAAAAAGTAATATTTCGGACTTTAATCTAATTAACGATGCTATATTTAAATAAAACATTTAAATATACAATCGTAAAATATGCAGGTTGTTACAGACCCCCCTCCTTATAGAAATTGCGTCCTTGCAATACTTAAGAAGAAAATAAAAAGTAACAACCACTCTAAGGCATAACAACACAAAAGAAGAAATTTTGAAGTAAGAAATTCACCTTAAAGAGCACGAGAGAGTAAGTCCGGATGTGTTTGCTCGATGAATTCTCCGGATTCCTAAGAGTAATCCTTAGGATTTGAGGACTATTGAACTTTCACAAGCGAAACATCTTTATTTTGAAGGCGTTTAAGTAACCTCCGAAGCAATGATATGAAAAGGATGTCGCTCCTAAGTCAAATTAGGTGAAACCTCAATTTTTCAATAACACCGGGCTCAAGAATAGAATCGGAATCCCTAAGGCATTTCCGTAGTTGAGAAACGTGGAATACATCATGAATAGCATAAAAGTGAGCCGGTAATAAAAGGCGATACGCCACGGAACCAATGCGTTCGGTGATGGGAAAAGGGCCAATATATCGAGATGTTAACTTTCCCGATCGACTAAAACGCACAACACCCTTCATAGGTGAAACACAAATAAATACCAAATCTCCCACAGAAAATTCTAATTTCCTTCTTCGATTATCGGCATAGGATTTTTGTCTACTCTGAGCTTTTTTCATCCTATCACGAATAAGGTCAATCTTTTCTGTGGCATCACGAATAAAATCTGGACCTAAAACCGGCTTCTCATCTGCTTCAAGGCAACACGAAGGAGATCGGCATGGCCTTCCGTAGAGTGCCTCGAAAGGTGCCATACCAATACTAGATTGGAAGCTATTATTATAGGAAAACTCAACGAGAGAAATATGATCTTCCCAACTTCCACCAAAATCAAGAACACTTGCACGAAGGAGATCTTCAAGAGTTTGATTCACACGCTCGGTTTGTCCATCGGACTGTGGATGATAAGCGGTGCTAAAATTAAGCTTTGTTCCCAAAGCATTTTGAAGACCTTTCCAAAATCCACTAGTAAATAATGGATCACGATCGCTAACAATAGAAGTAGGAACTCCATGTAATTTAACAATTTCTTTGACATGGAGTTTAGCCAAAAGAGGTACGGTCCGATTGGACCGAACGGGAAGAAAATGGGCGGATTTTGTAAGTCTATCTACAATCACCCATAAACTATCATGACCCGAATGAGAATGGGGAAGACCATCAATAAAGTCCATGGAAATTTGATCCCACTTCCAAATTGAAATGTCCAAAGGTTGTAATAACACATCGGGCCTTTGATGCTCGGCCTTTGTGAGTTGACAAGTTATGCAACGCTTAATGAAGTTAGCAATATCAGATTTCATTCCATCCCAATAATAAAGTCGCTACTACTACCAGAATGAATGGTAAATTTAAAATGATGAGAATCTTCTAAAATGTCTTTACGAAGATCACAAATGTTTGGCACAATAAGACTACCAAACTTTCGAATGCTACTACGAGCATCGATTTCAAATCTTTCAAACCATCAACCTTATTTTGATCCCTACAACTTTGGCTAAGAAAAGCCAATTCGGGATCTTGCTTTTGAGCTTCAAGGATGCGGTCTAAAAGAGAAGGATGAGCCTCAAGGCTACACAAAACAAGAGATGAACATAAATTGGATTCACAATCTCGAATCTCACAAGTGGATAAAGTCTCGAGATCATTCCATTCGGATATCATCATTGAAACAACCGCTTGTTGCTTATGACTAAGGGCATTGGCAACTTGATTACCCTTTCCGGGAGTATAGAGAATATCAAGATCATAAGATGCAAGGAACTCGAGCCAACGTTGTTGACGCAAATTAAGTTCCTTTTGAGAGAACAAATACTTCAAAGATTTACGATCGGCGTAGAGAACAAATTTCTCTCCCAAAAGATAACGACGCCAAATTCTAAGGGCGAAAACAATAGCCGCGAGCTCTAGATCATGAGGGGCATATCTAGTCTCGGCAGGCTTTAATTGTCAAGAAGCATATGTGATAACACATTCCCTTTGCAAGAGAATGGCACCCAAACCAATACGACTAGCATCGGTACAAACAATAAAGTCTTGATTCCCTTTGGGAATCGCAAGAATAAAAGCATCGAAGAAGAGTTCTTTTAATTGATCCTCTTTCCCTAAAAGCTAAGACATTCAAAATTATAATGAATTTTATGTAATCATCCTTTTAGAAAAAAATATTTTTTACAAGTCAATTTATTGTGTCTAACTGTCTCATCATAGCGTTTAGGAGTTTCCTATCGATAACGTTGATCAGGCGCATCGACCAGAATTCTTAAAGCACTCAATGGGCAAAATAACACAAAATCATCTTCTATATGATAAACTTGTCTCTTAAAAAAATTTACGAATATTCTTTGCTCATTTTAAGAACAAAATCCAATTATACTTATAAATATATCTTATTAAAAAGATTTGCAAATTTTAAATTCTTGTTTTCATCCATAACCAATGAATACAAGGATGGACTCGTCGAGATATTCGCAGAATACTCGATTCACAAAATGGATGAAATAAACTGGAAGCTTCGTCAAACCGAATGACATAATGAACCACTCATAAGAATCATAACGAGTGCGGAATGCGGTAAAGGGAACGCTATCCTCTACAACTCGTAGTTGATGAAAACCGGTGGCAAGGTCGAGCTGAAAAGACCTTAGCACCACTTAATAGATTTCTTAGGTGATAATCCTAAAACAAGCTCAAATATACCGGGAAATTCACAAACTACTTGAATGAGAGAAATAACATTTTTCTCATCATGTGGGTTTAAATAATAAAATGATGCCACTGAATTAGAATCAAAATCATTAAGAAAATTTGAAAACCTTCTTAATAGATTGAGAATGTCGAAGATGGATAGTCCTCACGGGACATATGATATGGGCTTCATAATGATTAAACCAATCCTTTCCCAAAAATCAATTCCGAAGCCTAAGTAGCACATAACATGCAAATCTGATCGGAAAGCAAAATTACATAAAATAATCTCGACATCTTTACAAAGTTAGCTGAGTGTTGCGGATCCATCAATCGAATTCGCAATTATCAATGAAGTCATCAAGCCTATAATATTTAAAGAAAAGGTAACAACAAGTTCTTTCGATATAAAAGAGTGAGAAGCACCCATATCAAAAGAATTCGAATGGGATAATCATGAAACAAAATAATGCCATCAAGGACTGAATGAGAAATACCTTGACCAAGAGAAGGGTTACTAGAGGTTTGCACAACATTTAGCTTTCTCTCTTTCTTGTTTGGAAGTTTGGGACATGCAGATAAAAGATTACCCAAACCTTTGCAATAGCGACAAGTATGGGGCCTTGGACACTTATTTGCATAGTGATTCTTAGAACTACAATTGTAGCATACTCCACGATTAGGGATTGGAGTCTTTGCTACCGAAGTTGCTTGCTTCACTTTCTTGTTAGGATTAGGGCTTTTAAACTTAATATGCCTTTTCTTGTTAATGTTGAAGTTTTGTTTGGCACCCACAACATCAACATCACTTTCTTTATTGGCATCTTCAAGTCGAAGAGTGATGTCTACAAACTGGTCGTAAGGAACTTCTAGTTTCAGAGGTAAAACCTTTTTGGGGTTCTTACTCAAAGCACATATAAACTTTTGATTCTTTACAAGATCCAAAAGTTGTTGGGCAGACATGAATACGCCATCCAGAGAAGGACTACTGGATTGACCAGCACTAGGACTGCCAGATCTAACCATTTCTCTTCCTTAAGAAAGAAAGAAAAAGAAAGAAGAGGAAAAAGGTTATTCTCAGAATGAATATCAAACAAACTAGATTGATAAAAAAAGGCATCATAATAGAAAATAGGATAGAACGGGTCCTAAGACTCGGATAAATCCTAAGGCATGACTCCTAAGAAAAACTTAGGACAATGATCCTTGCTAGATTATTCTACATTGTTCCGAAGTTTGGCTCTGATACCAAGCTGTGACGCCCCACCTCTATACTCACACTAGCCAAGTTCACTACTGGGTAATGCCGTCAACTAGCACGAAGAATAAGGCTGTTGAGGAGCGACCATATGTGTAATTGCTTTGTGTGAGTACCGATATGTCAGATGGTATAACAATTTCTTTACAAGAGGAAATCCGACATATCAAATACAAACTCAAAGCTACTACACAGTGACAATGTGGGCTTCGGAAACAAATATAGAAATAAGCATAACACAAATCAGTCACAGATATTCATATCACAAAGGCTGAAACAGATATGAATATAACCCATAGAAGCATACATCAAAGTAGGGTCATACAAGATCCACTACATCACAAAAGAATAGGTACAAGTGCTAGACAAAATAATAAGTATACATCAAGGAGTCCCTAACTCAAATGTATAAAAGCAAAAAATACTAAGCTAAAGTAGTTAGCCAAAAGTCAGATGACGGGCCCTGATAAGAAGTCAAGTCAAAGCACCTGAAATACCTCGGTCTGACCCGAGTATTATTTAAGAAGAAAATAATAAACGGATCAGTCTAGCTATAAATATCATATAAAATGAGATAGGATAAGAGATATGACAAAAACGTATGATAACAATAATGCCATACTTTGAGAAGTATACATCAGATAACAACAAAAATCATACAATATCTCAAATATTCTCGAACACTAAAAAGAATGTCATATTCTTTAAAGTGTTCACCAAAACACAAATATTGACAAAACATATCAATGCCAATCGCAAAGAAATCGGTGAAACACAAATTCTAGAAATCATCAACTAGAAATCCAAAAATCACAAAAAGGGGAAGGCCTATCACAAATGGGAGCATGAAAACTCACCAACACGTGTGTCACAAATGGAAGGCTATTCCATGGTCGCTAACCATCAAGTTTGAGCCGAAGCTCCACAATCGGCCCGAAGACCATGGGTCGCTACCCCACCAATTTGAACCGAAGCTCCACAAACGGGGTTTTTAGTACCCCACACAAACAAAGAGACATCGCACATCGCTAGTCTAAATCACAAAATTATCATCAATGATCGACAAGTGTAAATTACACTAAGCTAGTAAATTAATGAGTTAGGCTTCATGTCCCATAACCACAAGCTTAACTTAAATATTTACGAACGGATTGTAGATTTCCACTCGAAAATTGTCACGAGAGTTCAATCGAACAAGTCCAAGAATTAACCGACAAAGTAAATGCAAGCATTTCATACCACTTGTTTTGCTAAGCCGTTTAATTAGATTTCTCATACGAATGAGGTAAAGGTTTGTATATACTAATAGATTGGAAAACAGTTTTAAAAACGAGCTTTGTATTTAAAAGTACTGTTGAAATCGTTTTTGTGAAAGAGTTTTAGTATTTACTACTAGTATAAAAACCTTTGTATTTTAAAGTGACAAATCATAAATAATTTTGTAAAAATAATCAATCACCAAAAATTCACATACGACAATGTGAATTAAATCCATAAAAATCGCTATCAAATCCATCAAATGGATATTCCCAAAAATCCAAAGAAAGAAGTCATCAAAGTCAATAATAAGTGATAAAAACTAACCGGATCGACGAAAATCGATTATAATTGGAAATCCAATCAAAAAAATAGGCAAATAGGCAAAATACACAACTCTAGAGGTCTGGGATTTAATCCAGACGTCTGGATTTGGGTTTTGGAAATAATTCAGAAAACCCCCAGACTTCTGAAATTTCAAAGCAGATGCCTAAGCCCCAACCAGACGTCTGAACCTATAAATCAGACGTTTGGAATTTGTCTTTGCCGTTTTATTTTCTATGTTCTTATATTTTTTTCTCCAGGTACCATAACCAGACGTCTAGACTTGAGCAACCAAATGTCTGGTCACCTGGTCTGGGCAACAATTTTCCTAGGCCATGATGGCCAAAACGATTCGGGAGCGATCGGGCGAGCAACAAATACTAGGGATTTATGCCAAGCGATAACCCAGCCTTATAGGCTCTTCGATACACCCCAAATATCTTGTCCAAACATCCATTGTAGGATTTTCATAAAATTGGACTTCAAAACCAAAAATTGGAAAATTCACCAAATCAATTCAAATCAAAAGAAAATGAACATGAATAAATGTTATGAATTCATACCTAACAATAATGAGAGTTATAGACGTAGATGTGAGTTAAAGAACTCACCTTTAAACCCAAAAACAACGAATGAGAAGCTCAAAAACAAAGGAAAGATCAACTACTCTTCAACTTCAACTCTAGAAGCTCCAATCTAAGATCATAAGAAAATATTTCCTAAATTAGGTTATAGGAATTTCTGGAAATTGGGAGAGATTGAGGTGGAGAAGAAGAAGAGGATACTTACCTAAGCTTCCCTTTGATTTTGGACTTGAATTTGTATTTCCTAATCAAACTAGGGTTTAGGAATTTTAATTTCCTATATTTTCCCCCATTTTTACTTTAGCTTGAGAGTGTTAGGAAATGAGGAGTAAAATGAATGAAGAGTAGAGGAGTTAGGGTATCAAGTTGGGTTAGTGGGCTGAAACCCAAACTCAAAGCCCAAAATAGAAAAATAGCAAAATTCTACTCAACTCCAAACATATCGATGTTTATACTCAAAAAAGTTGTAAATGCCATTTTGGACTCAATGGAAGTGGTCTCGAGTCCCAATTCGACTGTTTTGCAAAAAGTAATATTTCAGACTTTAATCCGATTAACGGTGCTATATTTAAATAAAACGTTTAAATATACAATCGTAAAATATGCGGGTTGTTACACCTCGCCCTTAGCATGCCCCGACCTCTATCTATCTTCCATCGCAAGCATCGCCACCTTAAACACCACCATCGACACAAAAATCAAATCCCAAAGCTGCGACGAACATGGCCAAAATCCACCCTCCAAGCTCCACTTCAGACTATCTCCACCGTTGATCGAGTTCCTTTGGTAATGCTATACACTTTCCTAGTTGATGTCGAGAGCTGGTTTGGTTTGTGGTGGCGTCGATGGAGGAGGGCCATTGGATTTGGTGATAAAGGTTTTTAAAAAAAAACCAACATGTTTCTAGTTTTTGAACGCGATTTATAGGAGGAAAGGGTATGGTGTAACATGTATAGGAGTATGGCTGAAGGTATGGCCTAAGCATGGTGAATATAAATATTTTTTATATTTAAAATATCTAGCTCGACGCACTCCAAATCTCGAACTCCAAACGAGGCGTGTCGTGTGGCGTTTATATGTAATACCCCTATTCCCAACTCAATGAAACTAGTTTCGAGACCTAATTTGATCATATATAGAAGATTTCTTTTCAAACCCAATTATATATATATATTTCTAAAGTTAATTTATTGGCGTTTCAAACTCGCATGACCCCACGATACATCCAATTGCCACGAAATTCGACGACATATAATAATTCACTATTACGAATCCAATGAAACCAGTTTCGTTGAAATCCAAGACAAGGCCCAAAAGGCTATTTTCACGAGTTAATTTAAAATGAATTATTATAAAACCAAATAAATTGCTTTTATATATAGACAAAAAGTTTATTATTACCATTCTTATTCAACGGAAATTAAATAAGCTTTGAAATCATTTTTATCCAAATTAAATCCAAGATTCAATTATTAGATTCTGAATCCACATATTCAAATAAATCCTTATATTTCAAAATTTAAGTTGTTTGACTTGTAAAACTAATATTTCAATATTTAAAATTAATTACATATCTCAAAATCAAATGACTAAAATTTTGGGTCGTTACAAAGATGATCAGAGGAGAAGGATTTTAGTTGGTGGGGATTTATTTAATTAAGTAATTAGTGATTAAATTTGATTATTTAAATTCGATAACTTATAAATTGAATAACTTTTACGTACGAGGTCGGGTTCGAATGCCGTTTACTACGTTGCACTCGTATGGACATTATCTTTGCATTGGAGTTGGTTTGGTTGGACTTGAAGTAAGTGAAAATTTGGACTAAAATCGAATGCCCGTTCGGTTTTAGTTCAAACCGAAGCAATATAGCGTTAGCGGGAATAAATGCGAGTTTAACTCACATTCAAATTTACTATATCATATCTATGATGCTATAAACTATTATTAATCATTTTAACTAATGATGTTTAAAATCAATTAATCTTTTTGATTAATGAAATTTGGATTTAATTAATCATTTTAAGCAATGATACTGAATTTAATTAATTATTTTAATTAATGATATTTGAAAATTAATAATCATTTTAATTAATGATATTTAGAAGTAATTAATCATTTTAAGTAATGATATTTGAATTTAATTAATTATTTTTATTAATGATGTTTGAAATTAATTAATCTTTTTTATTAATGGGATTTGAATTTAAAATATATCATTTTAATTAATGATATTGAACTTTAATTAATCGTTTTAATTAATGATTATTTAATTTAATTAACTGTTTTATCTAATGTTGTTTAAAGTTGACTAATCATGTTAACTAATGATTTTGAAATTAATTAATTACTTTAATTAATGATGTTTTGAAATTTATTAATCTATTTGATTAATGAGATTTATGTTTAATTAAATCATTTTACATAATGATTTTAAACTTTAATTAATCCTTTAATTAATGATTTTTTTAAATTTAATTAATTGATTTAACTGGTGATATTTTAAATTTAGTTAATCATTTTAATTAATGATGTTTTATAGTTAATTAATCATTTTAACAAATGATGTTTTAATTTATCATTTTAAATAATGATGTTTGAATTTAATTAATCCAATAAATTTATGATTATTAGAACTTAATTAATTGTTTTAATTAATGGAATTTAAAATTTATTAATCATTTTAATTAATGATGTTTGAGATTAATTATTCATTTTAAATTAATGATTTGAATTTAACAAAACTTTTTAATCAATGATATTTAAAGTAAATTAATTTAATAAAAGTGATTAAAGTAAATTAACTAGTTTAATGAAAGTGTTTTAAAGTCAGTAAACTGATTTAATAAAGGTTTTAAAGTTAATTTACTGATGATATAAAAGTGTTTGGAAATAATTAACTATTTTATTAAAGATCGTGGATTTGATTATTTAAAAGAGAGTATAAATGTGATTGATTATCTTTCGAGATAATCAATATTGTTTTAAATTTATAAAGGTATATAAATTGTTTTATTTTCTTTGGATGACAGATATTGTTTTAAATTTATAAATAATGGTTTGCAAATGAGAAAATCCTTTAAAAGGAATTATTTATAAATAAAGCTAAGTGTAAATTGTTTTGGATTTATAATAAACAATGTTTTAATGACATTTGTTTTGGACCCTTGTTTTAATACACTTAGTATTATAATTTTTTTCTTATAAAAGAACATTTTTAAAGAGTATTCCCAAAGTGTTTTTACCAATATTTGTAATATGGAAATCAAGCACAAGTTCAGTTTTAAAAAGTAAAGTTCGATTCGGTTACGGAAAAGTAATTCCGTAAATGATATCACTTGTATAGAAAGGATCTAGTCATACTTTTAATGCTAAATGTTGAGGCATGGACTTGTTTCTATCTCGAATGTTAAAAATTTCATCAAGGCGATGCTTAGCAGTAATTCTATCTCAACTTGCATGGCTTCATCTTCAACCGAGAGATAGCACTTGTTTGGAATCGACGAGTAGTGGTAAATATATTGAAGTTAATTTCCATATATGATCATTTTAATTATCCCCGATAGTTGATGTATTAACTACCGGATTCAGCTTTCTTCATGGTGTATCGTTACCTTAAAAACGATTTGCTGCTCTTTGAGCTTTATTACCTTTTGTCGGAAATGACTAAATCCAAAGCGCGAGAGGAAGCCAAGCTATGTGGGGTTGCCCACATTATGATACTTTCGTATCTCATCTAGATTGGATTCGCTAGCGCTATTAGATATGAAATATTCGGATACTCGGTAAGGGTGGGGTCCGGCTTGGTATTATCCGAGAAGTGTCACGGAGTATATGAGCTTATCAGAAGTATATTACTAGAGGTATACTTCAAGGATGGTGCACCTTCCTAGTCATTTGCTGAAAAATTTCCTTTCCTTATTTGATTCGAAACTTTGAATCTATTTTTCTTTAATTGCAATGGGAAGAGTCAACCACTCTTCATGTTATTTAATTATTGGTTTTGTCCATTCTATCAAGTTTGGACTGTTATCCTGCTTTATCCATTCTGTCCAGTTTGGATTTTCATTCATATTATTTCAATTCTTTCAAGTCTAGTTTTTAATACTATTTATGCCCATTCTTATTTGGATTTTTTTCCTGTTGTTTATCTCTACTCTTTCCCAAATGGATGTTATTCTTGTGAGGTAACAACCCATTCTGTGTTAGCAGTGTGGTCTTACAGAACTTTTATATGTTCCCCATTATTTGAGTTTTCTCACGCTGGTATTTCCAGACTGATCGGGTGTTATTTTATTATAATGCTCAGGTCAGACTGAGTATTTTCCCAGGTTGGCTTTGGTGTTATGGAGATCTTGGAGAGGAGCTAGAGGCTCACCAATCGTACTGTTTTATTTTTCGCTGTATTATACAGTATCCTTATCAGCAATTGTAAGGTAAGGATATTATAAGTATCCAACTAATAAGGTTTTTTTTAACTCTGATGTACTATGTATTTTGGAGTAACAGTTTTTACGGTCCTTATTATATTATATATGTTGTTGATTCCCCTTTGAGATTCTGATTTTCTTTGTTCTCTGTTCTCTGTTCTTTTCTTTTTATTACCCTAACAATCTGCCCTTTTTTAGATTGGATGTTCAACATTTGAACATAGTGGTAGTATTTAGTGTTGAATTTTGAAGGTCAAAAAGACAGGTCGTTACAACTAGTATCAAATCCGAATTAAGATTTCCAAATGTTAGTTAAGTGTATTCTCTAATATTTACAAAATACTAGAGAATTGTTTGTAGAAATAATGAATTCCTTATAAAGGAGTGTTTCGACTCAAAGTTCATAACTGATATCAAATATAGTATGTAAATCCTAAATTCATATTTAACCATAATTAAGGAGCTTTAACTTGGAAATGTTCCAAACATAAATGTTGTGGCTGATTCAACCAGAAGGCCATGTACATCACCTTGAATAGCACCATAATAAAATATGTGTGTGTAAATAACTCAGAATTCATAACTGAGCTAGGGGTAGTTTCAAATCTTGAGAATCCCATAACATTGTTATGCAATAACGAAGTCGCGATACAGAACGTGAAAGAACTTTGAGCTTCCTACAAGTTGAGAAACATACTTCGAAAAGTTTCGCATGATAAATATAGTTTATCGACGTTGAGGAGAGTTTACTGACATAGTAGATAATTAAGACAATATAGCATATCTGTTTACTAAAGGACTAACTCGATTGTTTTGATTAAATTGACCAAATAATGGGAATACGATCCCATAATTGACCCCAAGTGTAAGTAGAAGATTAAGAGAGTTAGGTTATGCCCTAGGGCTGTTATATAATTTGTCACATAAATATAACTCTATAACCAACCTTGTTCATAACAAAGGTGTTTAGTTTCTATTATGTACTTGTTATATCATGATATATTAATTAAGTAATTAATTAAAATATATAAATAGAAAAACCTTAAATGGTATGTTATGTGATAATAATTACAAAGAATTGCAATCATGAAAAAATTATCGTAATATAAAATAACATATTATTTAAATATTCCTAGTCAAGATGTTTCGAGTAAGGATATCGATACATCCGTTGAGACCAAAGTATGTGACGCTTTCTAAATGTTAGCCAATGCATTACTCATGGGTACTAGTGGCACCAAGGGGTTATATAGTGATAGTCATTAGATAACTATGGAATGATTCACCTGAGAATTTCTAGTTGGTTGAAAACTAGTTTAAAAATGAAATCTCGAAGCAAAGATATTGCACAGTTCTCTGGACTGAGAATACCGCTGAGCTTCAATGTGAATATCCTACTTTGGTTATATATAAATCATGACATTCAACCATTGAGCAACTACAGTGGGTCTAATTGAGACATTGGAAATGAAACACTATTCAACAGAGAATTCATCAACTTAGTTTTATGAGGTTAGTATCACGGTCAACTGTAGTCAAACCCAAAATCTATAGTTAGAGTAGTATGGATAATAATAAATATTATTAATGAACCAAGGAATTTTTATGGACTAACTGAGTTGAATGTGGATGATATTGAAATTTTGATCAAAATCAAACTCCATAAATTCTAAAGTGATATAGTGTTGACGAAGAGAATTAGTGTAAATAATCGTTACTAAAAGGTACAACTTAAATTGCAAAAGTGGATATACTAATGAAAGTTTATATGCGATAAATTTGACTGAACTGTCATATCATTAACTAAGGTGACATGTGAACGTTAATATTCAAATTATTTGGTACTAATCGCTAATTGAATTTACATATATGAGTCGCATAACCACGTTTATGATTTTTCTAAAACGTCACATAGTTTAATTGATTTATATATCATTATAAATTAAATATTATTTATGAAATATTATTTATTCATTTACTTGATGTGTTAGGTGCTATTCGTATTTTCTAGGCTACATTAGTAATTAATTGAGCGCGTATAAAAAAACTATATATATGTATCGATACACGGTATCGATACGCATTTAAATACAATTTAAATATCATTAATTATAAAATGAAGTTGGTTGTTCATTGGCCTATAATGGCCTACAGTGAGATCGACCGAGAATGGAATTGGCATTTTGAACTTAGATCTAGATCTATGTAATGGTAAGAAGAGAAAGAGTGAAGAGGAGAATTTGTATCCTCGTCCATCTTTATTTAAACCATGCTACCCTCTTCATTTTGTACTCCTAAACCTTCCCATCCCTGGCTAAATTATTCATGGAATCACCCCTCCCTAGTCGAGCTTCTTATAGCCTAAAACACATCCTAATAAATCAATTCAAGTGGTGCGGTGAATTGTTGCAAGATCTAGTGGATTGATTCTATTGAATCTAGGATATATCTTCAAAGGCATATTCTTTTGTTTCATAATCAATATACATTATATTTTATGGAACCATTATAAAATGGCTTTCCATATACACTTGTTATCTCTTGATATCGTACATGGTTTATCATATAGAAATGTCTATATTATTTGATATCTTTCATTAGAACTATTTTAAAAAAAATTATATCGGTTTGGCCATATGAGTATTTTCTTAAAATAATAAATTTAATTTTAATATTTTAAAATTGTTCTTACTAATTTTAATATATATATATATATGTGTGTGTGTAATATATATTTCAAATATTAAAAAATAAAATATATTTTTGTGTACGTAAATGTATTTCGGTTTTAAAAAATTTGAAGCAAATTTTTAAATATATTATTATGTTTATTTTAAAATTATATTAAATAATGATTATATTTATAACATATATATAAGTAAAGTTTATATATAAACTAACAATAAATACTTTCGCACTTCTTTTTTTAACTTGACCGAATACGTATAAACGTATATAAATTTTTTTAATAATTATTTTATTACAAAATATAAATGTTTGTTCTTTTGAGTAATTTTAAACTGAATATATATATATATATATATATATATTAAAAATAAACAAATTAAATTTTATTGATTTTTGTAATGATAGATATTTTATAAAATATGAATATATTTATTTAAATGATTAAAAGATATTTTAATTAACTTTGTAGATTTTGATTTGAATTTTAAATTATGTTGCTACATCTAAATTAGATATTTAATAAACTAAATTTGAATTTAAATCTATTTGAATTAGTCAAAATATTTTAAAATCTTACCTTTCTAAATATATGAATAAATTTCAACTTTTTGTGTGTATATTAAACAATATTTTGAGACAATAACGCATTTACAAATGGCGAAGATATATGTTGTAGATGCAAATCCCAACATCTATATACATATACATTTGCTATGTACACATTATTATATTGCACATGCACATTATACATATATGAGTACATAACGATATACTTGTAAACTATATAACTATTAATTTTAATTAACTCATCATTTTAATTCATGTATGTTAGTTATTAAACAAAAATAATTAAAATAAAATATGATTTTTTCTTAAAACAACTAGATTAGGTCTAGTGTATATATTAGACGTCATAGACCTGCTATGATTCAAATATGGAATTTTCTTTTGAGATTCACCTAGTTCACTCATACGGTGCAACCACCTCAATAAAAGACCCAGAATCATCTTAGAAGAATTCATAAATTGCCAGCCAGATTTTTAGCAACAGGAATACAAAGTTGAGCACGATTATGATGTATAGGAGCATTACAATCCAAAAGAAATTAGTTATAACAAATTGCTTTTCTTTTTTTAGCTTTGAATGAATACAAAGTTGTATGGCTAAATAGAGCCAGCTATCCTTTTATTACATGTTGTATAACTACAATAACTCAACTATGTAATTTTTCAATAGAGGCTAACATGTCACATTAGTTGGCCTAGGTGCAAATTCTAGCCCATCTGAAAAAACATTCAACCATCTTCGCAACCTTCACTTCACATACTCAATTTCCTTGTATTTTCACCTTTTTCCCACTTCCAACCCAAACCCAATAACCCAAAACAAACCGAGTCCATTAGCCCACACATCCAAGACCTTTTAACAAACTATGCTTTCATTTTTACAAAACCAAATAACCTTCCTCCACACTGCGAACTAGATCACCATATAAACCTCAATGCTAACTCCCAACCAATCAACGTAAAACCATACCGATGCTTGTATTTCCAAAAGAATGAAATTGAATCTCAAGCACAAGATATGCTACAATCTAAAATTACCCAACCTTCTTCTAGCCCATTTTGTTCACTTTCTTCTTGTTAAAAGAAAGATGGTTCTTGAAGATTTCGTGTCGATTATCGATCACTGAACGCAATTACTATCAAGGACAAATTTCCAATCCTCACTATAGATGAACATTTGGATAAATTATATGGCTCCATTTATTTTTCAAAATTGGATTTATGTAGTGGATATTTTCAAATAAGGTTTCATCCACCTGGTATTCCCAAAACAACCTTTCGCGCACATGAATACATCATGAATATTTAGTGATGTCATTTGGCTTCACTAACTCACCATCTTCCGACCTCATTTACTGAAATTTATTCTTGTGTTTTTTAATGATATCCTTACATATTGTACTTCAAGGGATTCTCACCTCACTCATCTAAGAACTACTTTAGAGATTTTAGCTCACCTCAAGTTTTATGCTAATTTATCTAAATGTGTATTCACCTCAACTGAATTATATCATTTGGGCTACATCATCTCGCTCATAGAGTCCACGTAGATCCGTTCAAAGTTGAAGTAATTGTTAGTTGGCCTCCACCTACTTCACTCACTGCCATTTGTGGATTTCTAGGCCTCATGGGGTAATACTGAAAATTTGTCCGTAATTATGCACAAATATCTGGCCCATTAACTAATTTACTATAAAAGAATGAATTATTTTCTTAGAATGAGAGGTCCCAACAAACTTTTCTTCTCCTCAAGCAAGCATTTTCTTCTGTCCTAGTTCGTCAATTACCAAACTTCACCCAACCCTTTGATCTGCACACCGATGCATCTAGCATAGCCATCAGAGCTATATTCATCCAATAACAACACCCAGTCGCTTATTTTAGCAAGAAACTACCTCCACTGCTACAACGATCTTCTACATATGCCCGAGAAATGTATGCAATCACATCAACAGTAGCAAAGTGGTGACAATATCTCCTTGGTCGTTGTTTCTCCATCGTCACGGATCATCAAAGCCTTTGTCAGTTAATGTCACAAATTATCCAAACTCCTGAACAGCAGAAATGGCTATTCAAACTTCTTGGCTTCGATTTCATCATCAAGTATAAACCACGCAGTAAGAACAAAGTTGCACATTGCCTCTCATGATGGACAATGGAAGCAATCACAGCTGCTCTGTCCAACCCAATTTTTGATTTCCATGATCGAATATAAGCATGTCTACAAACCAATGTAACAACATAGCAACTTCTAGCTCAAAGTCAAGCGCAGCAAGCTCCAGGAACAAAGTTTCATGTTCATGCTAGTTTACTACTATATGTTAACATATTATATATGCCAACTGATAGTGAACGTCAATAAGACATAATCAGAGCATTTCATTGTTCTACAATAGGTGGTCACTCCGAATCAAAGGAACTCTATATCTTACCAAAGCTAATTTTTATTGGCCCAACATGGTCGTAGCTGTGCAAACTTATGTTAATGAATACTAGAGTTGCCTTCAATCCA
The DNA here is from genome assembly GCA_030737815.1 of Allium fistulosum. Lineage (NCBI taxonomy): Eukaryota > Viridiplantae > Streptophyta > Magnoliopsida > Asparagales > Amaryllidaceae > Allium > Allium fistulosum. Next base: position 632,764,284 of record CM060907.1, on the reverse strand, counting down.
AACCAGAGATACCACCACAAAAGGCCTCCTATAACTCTTACCAATCCCGAATCAAATTTGTAAAGATATATCGATGGATTTCATTACTCATCTACCTACTTCCTTTGGACAAAGTTGTATATGGGTGATTGTTGATTGCCTATCAAATATGCACATTTTTGTGCCTCACCCACTTCCATCACCACTCCTCAGTTAGCTTCCAACTTTTCAAGAGTATGTATGTGTTATCCCGCCTTTTGGCAAGGCCGTGACACCAAGAACTTGACTAGAGACCAAAGACAGTTCGTCTAGAAAATCGGTTATACGCAGGTTCACTATGGATATCAACAAATTTTTTCCGAGTCCGGATCGAGCCAAAATTGATATGACACAACAAGCGGATCTATGTGAGTCAACTTTCCAAATTTCAGGTCAATCCGAGTTTGTATGCTCAAGTTACAACCGATGCATAATTGGTTAAAAACAGCGTACTTCGACTCGCTCCGCCTGTCCACTTCGACTCGCTCCGCCTGTCCACTTCGACTCGCTCCGCCTGTCCACTTCGACTCGCTCCACCTCGAGCACATTTCGACTCGCTCCGCATAAGCCCACTTCCACTCGCTCCACATCCTTCAGAAGACAACTGTTCAACTCCATCTGGTTCGACTCCATCGAAGGGCTGTATTTCGACTCGCTCCGCCTCGTAACCATCTGAAGTCTTCCACTTCCTATCGATTCGAATAAGACAACACCACAAATGCCTCGACACGAAGTGGACTGCTGCTGAACCGATTCGAAGTGATCGAGTCGAAGAGCGAGTCGAACAGAGCGAGTCGAATGAAACAGCCAACCGAGAATCCTAATTCATATCGATTATATCTCCTAATCTACAAGTCCAAATGCTATGAAATTTTCACAGAAGACTACGTCCATGTTGAAGAATGTCCACGCCAAATTTCGACTCCATTGGATAAAATCTTGATCGAGTCGAAATCCGCGCGTGTCGATCACGGATCGGACCGAAACTTCATGGGCTTGGGCGCGCGGGCCTGGTCACGTGCCAGAGAGTGTCTCCCGATATCTGAGCAAAATACCAGCCTCCTACACCTATAAATAGACCCCCAAAGCCAACAGAAAAGGGGGTCTTCTTCCTCTTTGAGATCTACAACGCCCAGACTCTGCCGGATCCAGATCCAAATTCCATTGCTGCTGCTACCAACGAATTTCACTGCTGGAAATCATAATTATCTATTGTAATTCATTTAATTCACTTGTAAACATCAAAGAGAGATCTATAAAGCAAACTACTTCAGAGTGGACGTAGGCAAGATCGCCGAACCACTATAAATCTTGTGTCTCTATCTACTTTTTTCTGTTTTAAGTTTATTATTCTTCATTTTTATCCTCTACAATACTTAGATCTGAGATCTGTGATTATATATTGTTGATTTGTGTTTATACACTGGTGCTTTCACGACATTCGGGGTTTGTGCCCAATTTTGGGGCAAACACTTTGGTGCTTTCACTGAGAGCTAAACTCAGGATTCTATCATTTGGAAATTGAATTTGAAGACTTAGAGAATTCAGATCTGAAAAGATATGGCAAGACAATCAAATAGAAGACAAAGGGCGGAGAGAGATCAGCATGAAGGGAGTCAAGAGGCTTCCACAGGTGTAAATCAGACATCAATCTACATCACCAGGGATGAGATAGAGACAATGATGAAAAGACAAGAGGAAATGATCCAGAACTTGCTTCTTCAAATTGGGCAATTTGGAGCGCAAAATCAAGGAACAACCAGAGTACAGAACGGAGCAGGACCATCTGGCATAGCCCCAGAACTAGGGGGCACTTACACAGAGCATGTTGACCCGATCTCAGGAGCGGTATCAGGAGGAGCTGCGCATCGCGGCGTTGATAGAGGAGCGAATGCTCGTTCAGAAGAGCAGACCCCAGGAATCCCTCGTGAACTCGGGGGGAAAATCGGAAGCAACGGACAAGGACTACAAATTGGAGATAGTGACAGATTGGCAGAGATGGTCAGATGAGCCATGAGAGGAGGACTAGTGAATAGAGATCTGGAGGATGTGAATAGGAGTCCCTTTGCTCCTACGATCAGGCAAGCTAGGAATCCACCAGAATTCAAGCTACCAACATTGGAGACATACGATGGAAGGACAGATCCTGCAGTGCATCTGACACGATACATGAGGCATATGGAGGTATTGGGGGCATCGGAGGAGGTCATGGCCCGGTGCTTCCCATTGTACTTGACAGAAATTGCAGCGCTTTGGTTTAGACAGCTGGAGAGTGGCTCCATAGGAACATGGACCGATCTGACTGAGAGGTTTATGACGCAATTCAAAGTTCACATTTCGAGACCTAAGAATGTGATGAGTTTGGCAGCAATGAAACAAAGAACCGGGGAGTCTTTGAGGAACTTTCTGATGCGATTCAATGTAGCGGCAGCATCGGTGGATCGACCCGATCCATCCATGGTTTTGATGGCAGCTGTCTCTGGCATAGCTGATGGCACTGAGTTCAAGAATTCGTTAACAAGGGATCCCCCTATGGATCTAGGAGAATTTTATCACGAGGCTGAAGGATTTATACGATTAGAGGATGCAAATGCTGAAAGAGAGAAAGGAGAAGGAGTTGATGTTTACGCAGTCAAGGGTGAAAATCCTCCTAAAACAGATTCAGGAACTAGTAAAGGGAAACGAAAGGTTGAGGATAATAGTGATGGACCAACACGACCACGAAAGGAACCAAGATTCACCTCCTTCACGGAGTTGAATAAGACTTTGGAGCGAATCTACCAGGACACCAGGGGGCAGATTCCTTATCGAAAGCCAATAAGAAGGGATCCGACCAACAATGAAAGAAGGTCAGACAAGTACTGCTTATTCCACGAGCTGAATGGTCATAATACGAATGGCTGCAGACACTTGAAGGATGAGGTTGAGGGACACATCCGGAATGGTATGCTATCGCAGTACGTAAGAAGGGGAACGACAACGGTGGAATGGGAGCGACCACCACCTGCACCTGCGAGGGACGGCTCAGGATCGAGGCGTCAGCTTGTCATCAATTGACTAGGGTAATGACGAATAAGTAGCAAATTCCACACCAACACGATTAAGTCATTTACACATATACAAGACCGCAAACGATCCTCAAGCATGCTCTGATACGACTACTAATCGCAACGGTGTAGGTGTTTGCACTTTGACGTCCTTGTTTTCCTTTTTATTTTCCATTTCTAGTATTTGAACCTGATTTTGTTCTACATTTCTGTTGGAAAAATCGTTTTGAATAAAAATATGCCATTTGTGATGCCATGACGGCTAAGCCACTTACACATGTAAGGGATCACGAACGGTCCTCAGGCATGCTCTGAGATGGCGATAAACCGCCACCACAAACAATTCAGAAACTCACTCGAACGTGAAATCTGACATTGATAATACCAAGTCCCTCCCCGGGCACACAACAAATCGCCTCGAACGGCACCCGACCATGAACGGTCACAATTCGCCTCGAACGGCACCCGACCACGAACGGTCACAATTCGCCTCGAATGGCACCCGACCACGAACGGTCACAAATCGCCTCGAATGGCACCCCGACGGCGAACGGTCATCATTCGCCGCGAACGGTATCCAACCCCGAATGGTCACATACTACCCCGAATGACATACGATCCCGAACGATCGTCATTCGCAGTCAGATAAAACTATCAATTTCTTTGCAGGTCATCAACAGGATGCGAACATCCAGCTCATGGCATTACAAAGCAACCACTTTCATCAGAGAGACGATGGCTATTCAGAATGATTTCAAAGCACATCATGTTTCCACAAGACGTACTTTGGGGGGCAAATGTTATCCCGCCTTTTGGCAAGGTCATGACACCAAGAACTTGACCAGAGACCAAAGATAGTTCGTCTAGAAAATCGGTTATACGTAGGTTCACTATGGATATCAACGAATTTTGTCCGAGTCCGGATCGAGCCAAAATTGATATGACACAACAAGTGGAGCTATGAGAGTTAACGTTCCAAATTTCAGGTCAATCCGAGTTCGTATGCTCAAGTTACAACCGATGCAAAATTGGTTAAAAATAGCGTACTTCGACTCGCTCCGCATGTCCACTTCGACTCGCTCCGCCTTTCCACTTCGACTCGCTCTGCCTCGAGCACATTTCGACTCGCTTCGCATAAGCCCACTTCGACTCGCTCCACATCCTTCAGAAGACAACTGTTCAACTCCATCTGGTTCGACTCCATCGAAGGGCTGCATTTCGACTCGCTCCGCCTCGTAACCATCCGAAGTCTTCCACCTCCTATCGATTCGAACAAGACAACACCACAAATGCCTCGACATGAAGTGGACTGCTGCTGAACCGATTCGAAGTGATCGAGTCGAAGAGCGAGTCAAACAGAGCGAGTCGAACGAAACAGCCAACCGAGAATCCCAATTCGTATCGATCATATCTCCTAATCTACAAGTCCAAATGCTATGAAATTTTCACAAAAGACTACATCCATGCTGAAGAATGTCCACGCCAAATTTCGACTCCATTGGATAAAATCTTGATCGAGTCGAAATCCACGCGTGTCGATCACGGATCGAACCGAAACTTCACGGGCTTGGGCGCACGGGCCTGGTCATGTGCCAGAGAGTGTCTCCCAAGATCTGAGCGAAATACCAGCCTCCTACACCTATAAATAGACCCCCAAAGCCAACAGAAAAGTGGTTTTTCTTCCTCTTTGAGATCTACAACGCCTAGACTCTGCCGGATCTAGATCCAAACTCCATTGCTGCTGCTACCAACGAATTTCACTGCTGCAAATCATAATTATCTGCTGTAATTCATTGAATTCACTTGTAAACATCAAAGAGAGATCAATAAAGCAAACTACTTCAGAGTGGACGTAGGCAAGATCGCCGAACCACTATAAATCCTGTGTCTCTGTCTACTTTTTTCTGTTTTAAGTTTATTATTCTTCATTTTTATCCTCTACAATACTTAGATCTGAGATCTGTGATTATATATTGTTGATCTGTGTTTATACACTAGTGCTTTCACGACATTCGGGGTTTGTGCCCAATTTTTGGGGCAAACAGTATGTCTCCATGGTTTCCTATGCTCTATCTTATCCGATCGTGATCGTCTATTCATGAGTGCTTTTTGGAAAGAACTCTTCTATTTCCATGGCATGGAACTTAAAATGAGCAGCGCTTATCAACCCCAAACAAATGGATAAACAAAAGTTGTTAACCATTGTTTAGAAACCTATCTTCGTGCGGTTGTTGGAGATATTCCAACAAAATGGGTCAAGTGCCTTCCATGGGCCGAGTGGTTGTATAATACATACATACATTAAGCTATTGAAATGTGTACATATCATGCTACCTATGGTCGCTCCCCTCCCATCCTCTCTGACTACATTTTAAGGAGCTTTCGCTTGCAATAAACATAAGAATGGGCGTTATCTCGTGATAAACTCTTACAGGTTTTGAAAAACAATCTCTAATATGCTCAATCATGCACAAAGAGCAAGCAGAAAAACATTGAAAAAAACAAAGAGTTCGACATTGGAATATGAGTGTTTGTGAAACTAAAACCTTACCCTTAATAATCACTTCGTTCTATTCAACACAAACTATTCAAAAAATATTCAAACCTTTCCAAATTATTGAATGCGCTGGCTCGGTTGCCTACAAAATACTCTTACATTATACTGCTAAAATCAATCCCGTATTTCATACTTCTACCCTCTAATACTATCCTAATCCAACCACCATAATTCCCACACTATTGCCTAATTCCTTCACATTTGACCTTAAGGACAAGGATTTTATCCTAGAGGGTAACATTTGATAGAGTTAGGGGTTTGCCCTAAAGGGAATTATGTAATTTTTTCAATCTTTTTTGATATAAAAGGTGATTTTTCTATTATATACTTCATCTAATGTGTTATATTAATTAATTAAATTAAAATTAAAATTAACAAAAAAACCATAAACGGTATTGTAACGACCCGGAATTTCACTACTTTGATTTGCGAATATTTAATTAATTTTAAATATTCAATATATATTTTACAATGAAAATAAATCTTTTTATTAATAAATAATAATGGTGAAATAGTTTTTAAAATTTGTTTACAAAAAAATATAGTTCGATGAAAAACAGAAAATGTGGTCGAAACTGTTTTTCGAATTTTAGATGTTTCATCGTGTAAAAGTTGTTTGAAATGTTTTACACACTTTCTCTTATATATGCATGCATAGACTAAGTATATAATATAGTTTAGGATAATATAATTAGGTTTAATTAAGTAAATTAAGTTAAATTAATTAAGATAATCATGATGCGACACTTTAGCAACTAAAAAAAATAAATAGAAAATAGTCACATCAGAGGGAACATGATTTGACACTTCAAGGGCTAGGGTACAAAGCATTTAGTGTATGCTGGTAAGGAGAGGGCATAGGTGGTGAGGTGGAATTCAAGGAGTGGAGGGCAAAGGACATGGGCGTTTGTGTAATTTTGCATTTACATTTTATATAAAAACATTTTTCCTTTTCTTTTCATTTCATTTTTCCCTTTTTCTATTTTTCCTAATCTTTCTTCTTCCTTCCTAAGCTCTAAAACACTTTAATGGCTTCCTTTAACATTTTCAAGTTTTATATTTTCGAATTTTAAACTTTTTAAAATGATTTAAACTTAGCTTCAAACTCCTCCTTTCCACTTCAAAATTCTTCCACTTTAACGGAAATGGTTTCGGCCATAACTCCTTTCATTCAATCCAAAATTTAGATTTCTTTTTTTCAAACCATTTATAGTTTCAGTGGCTACAACTTTGTATTGTACCACTTTTTCTGATTTCGAGCTTAAATACTCCAAAAATCCATATTTTTTAAAGAGTGTTTTTGAACCTAGATTTTAAAGCCCGAAAATACCCCTTACTATTTTGACCATAACTCCCTCAAAATTTATCCAAATTGAGAATTTTTATTAAATGATAGAGGAAAAAATTATCTAAAACTTTTCTTTTAACAACTTTTTAAAATTCTGAGAGCAAAAGGTTCAAAAATCGAGAACAATATGACCTATTTTGAGTGGATTTCCTTGTTTTCCAAGCCTCCCGAGTTTCAAAGTATTTCAAATTTTCAAAAATTTCTGGTGAATAAATTATTAACTTTTTAGGAAAGAATTTACCTTTATATGTATGGTTGTTATATGGTTGTTTATGTGATGATATTGTTGGATTATCTTGTGGTTGTTATGGTAATATATGTGTGTATGTGATATGAATCTTAGAATTTGAAATCAAAGTCTAAGTATTATGTTTGGTTCGAAAGATGTGTGCTTGTTTATGTGATGGTTATGGTTCATAGACTTTGGATTTTTTGTGATATAGAAGTGGAAAACAAGTGGGAAATTATGAGTATCCATAGCGATAGTCGCTATGGATGCAGTTCGCTTATAAGTCTGATTTTTGAAAAAATATAGTTTCTAAAACTTAAAAGTGTTTGTAAATGTTTTATAAACTTAATAATAATTTTTTAGGAAGTTGATTAAGTTTTTAATAATCAATTTTTAATTAATTAAATTTTTAATAATTAATAATTAATTAAGGATTAAACAAGGTTTAATAATTATAATTAAGTGAAAATTAGTTATTAATTAATTATCTTTTAAAGTTAAGATTTATTTTAATTAATTATTAATTAAGTTAATTAAGTATGAGTTAAGTAAATTATTTATATTTAATTTATCATTAACTAAATATAGGATTAATTATTAATTAATTATTAATCAAGTGTTAATTATTTTTAATTATAAATCGTTAAAGGTTTTAATTTATAATAAATTATTTATTAAAAGTTTAATTTATTATTTAAGTTTAAGTAAAGATTATTTAATTAATTAAGATTAATTAATTAATTAATTAATTAATCTTAATTAATATTTAATTATTAATGAAGGTTTAATTAATTGTTTAATAATTAATAAATGATTAATTTTAGTTTAATTAATAGTTAATTATTGTTTAATTATTTAATTAAATTAAGTTAAGATTAATTATGATTTAAATAAGGATTTAACTTATAACTAAATTTTTTAAAAAGAGTTTTAAAAGTTTTAAATCCTGTGTTTTCCAAAAGTAAAAGTGTTTTAAAAGAAATTCTTTTTCAAAGATGGTTTTGAATACAAGTGATTCAAGTGTCGATACTATTAAGGAACCATATAACTGTGAATGAGTTATAATGTAGATTGTTGGGTTGTTTGGACATGTGTTAGCAGAATAAATCCTCATTCTGCTATAAATTGTTTGTTTGTTTGTTTGTATGAAAATTGGTTAGCAGAATAAATCTCCGTTCTGCTATAAATTGATTGAATTGTTTGGACATCTGTTTAGCGGGACAAATCACCATCCTTCTATTATGTTATTTGAACATGTATATGCTAATTAGTTCATATTGACATGTTATTCCTTGATTTGGATATGAGTGTATTTAGATATATGTTGATCTATGTAAATAACTGTTAAGTGAATTGAAATGGAAACTGAATGGTAACTTAAAATAGCACCATTGGGATTGCTAAGCCTCTTTTCGAATTACTAAAGTATGTTTTTGAATTAAATTCAATTCTTAAATCGATTTGGGTTTATAGGTTATAAATGGTTTTCAAATTTTATTATTGTTTTATAAAGTTATTTTTATATAATATCTTGTTTTTAAAAGGGGTTTTATTAAATAAAAGGTTTTTACCTAAAGTGATTTACAAATGATATCTTGAAAATGATATTTTATAAAGGAGATTCTATAAAGGAATATGAAGGAAGATTTTTAAATTGTTTTAAAAATAGAAAGAGGTTTTATAAATCATTTTAGATATTTTGAAAGACGTTTTAAATCAAGTTTGAAAATTTGTAAAGAGGTTTGAAATGTGAAGTGAACTTATAAAAGAATTTTTATAAGGAATAATCGAATGGGTTTTATAAAGTGAACGGGTTTTATAGTAAGTGATGTTTTGAAAGGGAATGATTTGGCCATTTAATATGGAATGTGAGAAGAGAGAATTTTCCAAATGTTTTTGGTAAATGTTTATATTGTTTTCTAAGTAAAAGGGATGTAAGTGGTTTGGGAAAAGTGTTTTAGAAAAGATCCTTTGATAAAGTTTTATAAAGTGATTCTATTAATTAAAGATCAATTAATAAAGGCTTAGATGATCCCATATGGAATTTAATCAATGTTTGATTGTTTGTTTACTTGATAGTTCAATAACCGATATCAAATCTAGACCAAAACATAACTTTGGAAATATCTAGGAGAAACACAAGAATTATATGGTACAGTTACCATCGAGGGTGCTATATTGTTAAACTTGTTTAGTTCTTTTAGATAAATGATAAGGAAATCCGTTCAAAAAAACGGTTAGGGGGTGAACTCCGCTCTTATCTTTTGTCTGTTTATTTCTTAAAGAACCAGGGTTGAGTTTACCGAAAATATCGAAAGTTGTTTTGAAAAGACGGGGATGAGATATGTTATCCGAAAAGTACTTTGATCCAACTCAAGCATTTCGTGTTAAAGCATCTTGAAGAGCATGGAATCAAAGACGGAGTTTTGAAGTGCAAGGGTTATTTTCTATTTTCCTTAGGAGGGATTCCCCATAACGGATATAATAGAAAGTAGTACCTTCGGTTTCGTTCAGTCCCAGAACGAACTTGTATGGATCAATGCTAGCATTGCATTGATGCCTAAAGGGCAGTGTTAGCATTCCAAGTTGGTTTGCTATATAAAAGGTAAACGTAGCCTCAAGCCTCATCAACCGGGAAATGACTAAAACAGGGCAGCAGCAAGACTAAGTGGGTCGCTCCCATTAGGGTATGTCATCATCTTTCTAGATTACCCTATTTTGATGGATTTGCTTGTGCATGAGAGATCTCGATTAAGGTTGGAAGACCGGGATGATGACATATTCGGTACTACTAGTCAAGTGGTAGGCCGGTTCTGTGTGGCAGGGTACAAGATGTTCTTGTCAGACCTGGGTGCATTGTTCTAGAGATGTGCCCATCAGAGGTAGTTCCTTACCTGGTCATAGTATGGAATCCATTCTCCAGTACGTGCCTTTACGGTATTGGTTGTAAAGCCTAGTATGCTCGAATTTAATTAATGTAAATTTTTTGGCTAAGATTAATAAGTATTTGTACTTTAGACATTATTATAATATCACTGGATTTTCTATAAAAAGTGTTTTGGTTAACGTAAGGTAAAAACCCATCCGTGTATATGTGCAGCGTGGTCTTACGAGATACCTTTGATTTTTAAAAGGATTTGAAATGTAATAATCAAGTTGTTTGAGTTTACTCACACCAGACCCATGTCTGACTCGGAGTTTTATTTTTTTCCCTAAAACTCTTAGGTGCTCAAATTTTTATGAGCAACCAAGTAGTTCAGGTGTAACGACCCGTAATTTTCGATAACTTATATAATAAAATTTGATAAGATTTTCGAATTTAATATAGTGGAAATAAAAATTTATGATTGACAAATGGGAATTGTTTGAGTATGACTTAATAATATGGTTTGAATGTTAGTAACCACTATATTTTTGTAACGTTAATAAATTGAATAAATATGAAGTTAATTTGGTTATAATTGGAAATAAGGAATAAATAAAAATATTGGAGTTAATATTGGAAGTATCTATTGTAAATGAAATTGGTTTTATTTGGAATGTGCAATTTGCTGTGGCAAGTAATTTAAGATTTTGGTTGTAAACAAAAGTTAATAAATGTGAAATATTAATGAATAACAATTATTTATTTATTATCTTATTTAATCCAATTGAAATTAAATTTGGAAATAGTTGATTTTAATTTAGTGAATTAAATATTCAATTAATTTGAGTTAAGATGATAACTATAGGCTATTAGCATAGCGAAATATAAATTTGATGTTAATTGTATTCATAGGGTTTTGGTTGAGTTATAAGGTTATTTGAATTCATTTTATTTGGATAAAACTAATAAGTTGAATTTAATTAAAAATAGAAATTGAGTAAATTGGAAGTTTAATATATTAGTTGTTAAATAATTGAAGTTGTAAATTTATTTGAATATAGGGTTTAATATATAGGAAATTGATTTACTAAGTTAGTCTAAATTTTATTTGGATTAGAATAAAGTTTATGAACTTTAATATTAAATTAAAAGAGGATATATAAAAATTGAATATTTAATATTTTAATTAACTTGTCAAAATTGAAATTTTGCAAACGGTCTCGGATTTCGACAAAACTAGTTTCATCGGATCCGTAATAGTGAATTTTTGTAGGATTTCAATTTTCGTAGCAATCGGACTTGTCGTTTGGCAGTGCGAGCTTGAAACGCGTAGAAATTTAATGTCGAATTTAATTAAAATAATCGACTTCAAAAGCTATCTTCCACATACGATTGAATTAGGCCTTGGGACTAGTTCCATTGCGTTCGGAATATGGGTAAAACCTTATAAACGCCTAGCGGCACGTCTCGATTGGAGTTCGAACGATTTTGGACCTACCTATATAAATACGAACGCAAACCGAGAAAGTTTGATTATTATTTTATTTCAGAAACCCTAATTTCAAACCATGGCCGCCACCTATTCCATGGCCAGAAATTGCCGATCTTCTTTCCTTAATATCTCTCAATCCGTTCAACGAAATCGAAAAATTCCAAAAGCAAGATTGTAGATCTCGACGAGCTCTTCAAATCCATATGGTTGATTGCTACTAATACATCACAGATTTTCCGAGATCTGAGATTGAAGGATGCACGTATTTTCTTGGATTGCGTGCAAATGGCGGCGACTGACGCGATGAAACTTGGCGCGTAGGTGGCTCTCAAGGTGGCGCACATAGTAGTGGTCGCTGATCAATCTCTGGTGGCTGATCTTTACGTGCGTGTGAAGGTTGAAAGGATAAGGGTGGGTTCGGCTACGATCTGGGATTGGGAAAAGAAAGTAACGTAATTTTTTTTATTTAATTATTTCATAACAATATATATCGTATAACTTCTAATTAGCATATCTTTTGCATACGAGCTCGGATCGACGCGTGGTTTTCTCCATTGCGTTCGTATCAAAATTCCGGACAACATGTAGCTAGTTTGGCTGCATTCCGAGACTGTTCAAATTTAGGCCTTTATTTGGATTTTTAAATCGTCGATAAATCAAAGGTGAGTGTTTTAACCACTCACGCTAGACTAAATATGTTATGTTAGTTAATTTGAATTCATTAGTTAATATGAATGTTTCTGGTTGCTAGTTAGTAGTTTAAAATTGATGTTTAGTTGAAATTTAATCGAATTAGATTAAATTGTTAGTTAAATACCCATCTATGATAACCAGTTATTTGTTATGACCTGTTGATTGAATGATGAATTATGATGTTTGTTTGATGGTTGATGTTTGGTACGTTAAAATTGTTATTCCAATTAAATATGACATTCATTGCAGTTAATATCCATTCGATTTAATATTAAATTCCAATTTGCAAGTTTATACCTGTTAATGATAATAAATAGTCCCTTGATGTTTATTGATTGATGTTTGAAATGTTTGAATTATTATTTCAGTTAAGTATGACCTTATTCCATTTAATGGTCATTTAAATAGCATGAATTTATAAATTGCCAGTTAATAACCGTTATTGATAATCAATTAAACTTGTTATCTATTGTCTGATTTGGATGATGATGTGATGGATGTTTAACTATTGATATTTGGATATTTGAATGTTGTGTTTATTTTATGTTGTTCTAATACTGCAAGTTCCCATAGTGTTTATTTTATTTTATATTTATATTCAATTAAAATGGGATCGGGTTGAAATGATAAATACCCAATTAAACAACTTGGCCTAGGATAGACAATTAAAAATAAGAAACCTGATTGGTCAACAAATTGTTTCGAAATTAATTAACAACATTAATGGATTTAATTTGGAACTTATAAATGATTTTACTCGAGTTTAAATGAAATAAATTAATGGATTTGATTTGAATAAACTAATAAATTTATTTGAATTGTAATAGAATAAATAAATGAATTAATTTGAGTTTATATGGAATTGGATTAAGTAAATTTTAAAGTTAAGTAAAAATTTAAGATCTATAGACTTGGTTTTGATTAAACGGATTTGAGACTTGATAATGAAATTTAATTTAAGATTAAATGGAATTTGACATAAGTGGAATTTAAACTAAGTAAAGTTTGCGAATTTGATTAAGTGTTAATTTAAATATAAAATGATTTTAAATTAAGTGAATTAGTTTAATTATGATTTTGTAACTTGGTTACGAAGTTAAATTGTTTTGAAACTTGTTGAGAAAAATAAAATTGTGTTAATTAATAAATGAACTAAATAAAGTGAAATAAGATTCTTTAATAGAAATTGAATTTGATTTTGAAAACGGGTTAACTAAAACTATTTTGATTTAAAGGGGATTTAGTTAATGAAATTGATTTAACCGGATTTATAATTATATTTAATGAAGTAATGAATGTAAACATAAATGTGAATGAATCGAATTTTGTTTAAATGATTTTGAATTAAATTAAGAATCGAATTAAATCCATGGAATATGAAATAAATTTAATAAGTGAAATTGGAATCTTATTAAACTGAAATTGAATACTTGAATTGATTTGCTAAATAAATGTTGAACTAAATTTATTTGGAAATATGATTTAACTATTGAAACGAATTGAATTATGAAATAATCAAATTTGAAGAAAATTTGAAGTTGACTTTTGATTTGATTTGGGTTGAACTTTAAATATTAAATGACCATAAGTGTAATAATACGTAGTTATTAAAGAGACGGGGATCGGATATGGACATACTCTCTGTCGATACCGAAAACCACTTTAATAACTAATATATGCGGAGTGTTGATCCAGAACGAAGTGGATGGTTTTGGTGAACGCATTGATTGAAGAAAGAGAACGATTTTGGATGACCCTTGATATGACTAAAACAGGAGCCCTGCCGGACCATTGAGGTTCGCCACCTCTAGCGGATACACTTCTTCGTTACCATATCTATTACTTTTGTGATTCGATTTGGGTGCACCCCACGATTATGGGAGTGTTGTTTCGCGGTGTTGGGGTAGTAGCTGCTATACCCAACATCAGTCTGGATGATGCAACTACTAGTATCCTAGTTGGTATCGCCTCATGTACCTTATCACACTGATTATCCTATTCGCGACCACTACGATTTTGATTTGTGTTATACCTATGGGGTACCCTCTGATAACCACTAGTTTACGGTGGGGCTTACGGTGCTGTACAGACTATGACATTTATAAACTGTGTTAAGGGTGGAATGTGCCATGGCTTAACGCTAGGAATGATATTTTACTTTATGATAGACATTATTGTATATAGCGTATTCTATTATATAGTAGATAGTTTAACGAATCCTTAGGAGATGGAAATGCTGAACATCTCTTAAGTTAATGCACACACGTTAAACACTGGATAGGAGGTGTCTAAAACCCGTAAACATCTCCGACGCCGTCACACTCATATTTACTTATTCGATTTAACTTACATGAGATATTTTAGTCCTGACTCGAGTGTTTTGTCTTTTCATTATGCTCGGGTCAACCTGAGCATTTCAGATAAGGTTGAAGATCTATTCTGGAGGACGAAGACGGAGTTTGGTATTACATCATTTGTATTCTACTACTGTATTATTTTTCCGCTGCATTGTTGTATTATCTCTGATATGTATGTAACTCTGATTTATGATGTATAATAATAATCAAATTTATTTATTTAACAGCTTCATGAACTGTTATTTTATTATTATATCTTGTTCCTTCCACTGCGAGATTCTGAGTTTGTTTCTGTTCTTTCCTTTCTTTTCTTATTTAACCCCAATAACTATCTGTATTTTGGATTGGTTGAGTCGGCATGTGTGTATGTTTTATCGACTTGAACGGGCAAAAATGTGGCTTGTTACATCAGGTTTTTCCACGGATGCATTTTGGAGGAGCTTGGAGCATGAGGCTTCATCGATAGCTAGTTATTATCATGTTTCTGCGGTATACTATGTACTCTATATCCGATGTATAAGGACAGACTGTTATAATTGTATTAGTGTAACTCTGATGTATTTTTTTGAGATGGCTTTGTAAAATATTATGTTATTAATATATGTTATTCCGTTGCGTTATGAGATTCTGTGATTGTTTAGTTTCTTCTACCTTCTATCTTCTTTCTTTCCCCTACAATCCACCTTTTTGTTCAATTTGAGTTGACATGTGTGGTTTATTGCCAATTTAAGCTGTATAGAAAAGTGGGTCGTTACAGGTATGTTTTGTGATAGTTGTTACAAAGTGTTCTAACCGTGAGTACTTTATCATAATAAAAATATATACCATTTTAAATATTACTAGTCAAGATGTTTCGAGATTGGATATCGATACATCCGTTAAGACTAGAGTACATAATGCTATCTAAATGTTGGGCAGTGTATTACTCATGGCAGATGGGCGCACCAAGGAGTTACGTATGGAATGACTCACTCGATATTTTTCTGTTATTTAATATAACTAAAGTCAAACAGAAAATATCGATGTGACAAAATTACACTGTTCTCTTGACTTGAGAATACTATTAATCTTTAATGACTATAGTTGGGTCGAGTGAAAGCATTGAAAGTGAAACACTATTCAAGAGAGGATTCGTTCTCTTGGTTATATGAGGTAAGTATCACGGTCAACTAAAGTCAACTCAAAGTCAAAGTCTCTGGTCATAGTTTTTCGATTATTAATAATTGTTATTATTGAACCAGGGACTTTGTATTTGGACTATAGAGTTGAATATAGTAACACACCGTAATTTGGCGTTAGTTATTTAATTAGTTAGTTAATTAATAAGGCTCTGATTATGGAATTTGTGCAAACGATGAAATTTGACCATGAAACTTGCACCACTGCGTTTGTGGTGAAATTCTGAGCAACTTTCATATTTGGAGTTTTGCGATTGGAGGTCAAATGAAGAAGTTACGGACGATAAACGAATTCGAAATGAAAATAAATAAATAAATAAATAAATAAGAAAAGTTAACGTTTATTAATCAATCACCCGGACCCACAGGCCGACCTGTCATTGGGACCGATTAACCCCTAGCGGTCGACCGGTGCTCCATGGGCGGTCGACCATTGCCTTCAACCGGCTAGGGTTAGCCTAGGCCACAACGGCCTAGAATTAATATTTTAAATCGTACGGTTCTGGTTGATTCTAGCGCTTATAAATTCAGGCCTAGCCCTCCCTTCTCTTCTCATATTTTTCTAGAGGTAGTAGCGAAGCACTGCCTGTAACGACCTAGGATTTTGAACAAATTTAATTGGAAATATTTAATTAATTTTAAATATTTGAACGATGATTTAATTTGAATTCCCAATAGAAATCTGAATTTGACGATTAAATTATAAAATTTAATCTATTGAATACTGAATAAAAATTTGAATCTTCAATTTTAAGCTGAAGAAAAATATTTCAAAAGCTTTTAAAATTCGTATTGATATTACTGAAGATAACAGAAGCTTCAGAATCGAATTTGGGAGTAAATTGTTCAGTTTTTAAATTATATTGTTTGAACCAATATTTAAAAATAGTCATTTTTCAAACAGACTCAGAATTCGACGGAACCAGATCCCTTGGGTTCGTAATAGTTTGTTATTACCGGATTTCAAATTTCGTATTAAACGGAGTTGCCGTGTGACCGTACGATATGCAAACGCGTCAAAATAAAATCAAATTCAAATTCATTTTTAAATTTAAAATTGGGTCAAATGTCAGCATATTTTCTCCTTTGAACACGCCGAGAATCACGAAATCACGCAACCCATCCCTCTCCTTTCTTTCCGCCAGAAATCACGCTCCTTTACATTTTAAAAACTTCACGTTCAAAAGATAAAAACGAAACCTTCTTCTCGTTTATAAATAAATGGCCGAAGCCCTTCTCCTCTTCAAAAAAATAAAACTAAAACTAAAAAAATACGAAATCAATTCGATCTCAGGTCGAATCGCGTGAGAGGGAGAGCCTCGCGTGCCTCTGATGGATGTCGCGAGATTAGTTAAACACTCGATGGGAAGCTCGGTCGTTCATTTCGATTTGGATTAGGGGAGTTCGAATTAGGGGAGAGCTCGCGACAGATTAGGGCGACTCACGATTTCTGTTGGTGGCTAAAGACGAGTGGCATTGGGAACGCGAGTGGTCTGAGTTGAGGCATTCGCGAGTACTTGGGGAGGAAGGAATCGCGGTAGGCTTTGATGTCGACAGAGAGAAATCGCACATAACAGGGGTTGAAGGGATGTCGTGGCAAATCGTGGTCATGGCATCGATCTGGAATGGTGATGTTTTCAGCGCGTAGGTGGGAATCGTGCTCGCAGTGATGACTGAGGTGAAGGGGGTCCCGCTTGGGGCAAGCTAGGGAGTCGCGCATAGCTGAGGGTGGTGTCGCGATTTGAGGTGTGGACCGGCGCGGCTGCAGTTCGAAGACGATGTGATGTTGTACTTGAGTTCGAAAATCAGAGGAAGCATCGCGATTCTTAACAGTAAGTTATTAAGCGATTTTACAATTTATTTCTATTCTTCAATTTCAATTTTTATGTAATAAATATATATATATATATATATATATATATAAGAAAATTTAATTTATGTAAGGTTAAAAACAGAAAACCCTTTTTGTAGTCAGAGATGTTCGTATATAGATAAAGGAAAGAAAATTGGTTTAAGATATAATTATTCATTAAGAATTTAATCATTTGTTAGGATTAAATCATTTTCTAACTAAAATTATTATCATAGGAAATTTGATTTGAAATTAAATTATCAGTTAAAAATAATTGTTAGTTAAATTAAATTAATAAATGATAATTAATTTAGCGATTTATTCAAATATTGATGAATTGTATAAAATATTTATACAAGGTCTGAAATGGAGAAATAAACTGGAATGGAAATGGATTGCAAAATTTAAAAAGCTAAGGTGAGATTTTTTTCTCACTCAAATTGAAAAGTGGAATTTTTGCAGTTAGTGATGATTGCTATTGGATGTGATATTAGATATAGTAGGATATATCTATATATATAGCAATATATACATATTGGCATATGTATATATTGGATTGATGATTTCCCGCCTCGTATAGCGGATGAGACCCTATTGCGCCGTTAGTAAGCGGATATATTATAAAAACCCATATACCGCGATATTCCACCTCGAAGTGGAATTGGTATTGTGCTAACGTCTTTGGATGTAGGGAAACAGGTTGGAGGGATCCAACTGGACCCCTCACATTGATTGAATTTATTTCTATTGTGATGTGATAATCTATGAATGATTATTGATGTTATTGAATTGATGTCTGGAAATTGTTTGAAAGCTAAAATTTAGCTGAATGGATGTTTGATATCATTGGATTCCAAAAATAAACGAAATTGAATTTTTGAAATCAAAATAGAAATTTCTAAGTGAATTAATTTTAGAAATTGAATAAATTTTGAAGAAAGGAATTTTTAAAGTATAAAAAGTTAATTTTTATAATCTTATCGAATTAATTCCAGAATCAAGTGAAAATGTTAGATAAATGGATTTCGTAAAATAGTGATTATAATTTGAAGAATTTAATTTAAGAATTTGGATTTTTAAATAG
Source organism: Allium fistulosum (assembly GCA_030737815.1). Classification (NCBI taxonomy): domain Eukaryota; kingdom Viridiplantae; phylum Streptophyta; class Magnoliopsida; order Asparagales; family Amaryllidaceae; genus Allium; species Allium fistulosum. Next base: position 632,745,563 of record CM060907.1, on the reverse strand, counting down.
ATTGAAAGAAATGATTGAAATTTATTTCCTTAAAAAGGAATTTATTAAAAGAAGATAAGTTGGAAATCCAACTAGAAATTTAATTGGTAAATTGAAATAAATTGGGAAATCAATGTAAAATGATTTCAGTTTGAAGAATCCATTTTAAAACAGAATATTGAATAATTTGAGAAAAAATGAGGAATTTACTTAGTAATGATAAATGAATTTTTAAATCAATATCGAAATTGATTTGGGATTGAAGTTTTTATAAATAGAATTGGAATTTATAAAAGTTGTTTATAAATCCGAAATCACTTATTTTGATAAGTAAAAATATAGAAGTTGATAAAAAGAAGATTTATAAGTTGAGGTTGTTATTAAAATAGAAATAGAATTTATAACCGTGTTTATAAATTCGAAATCGATTGAATTTGATAAATTAAATATAGAAGATTATTAAAGAAGATATATTCGCGATTTTGGATAGCGAATTTTTATTGAAATAAAAATGTGTAGAAATGGTTGAAATTGGGTTAAGTGAATTATATTCACGATTTTGGACAGTGAATATATTGTTAAGTAAAATAGATATGGTTTTGGGAAAGTGATATTTGAAATAAAGTTAATTGTTTTAAACGATGTTTTAAAATATATTGAATATCGAAATCATAGATTTCAACATTTATTGTTGAAATAGGCGTTTTCAAGAAATAAGGAAATGGTGGACTATAACACTGTTGTTATAGTAAATGATTTCCGAAAGGAAATGTTTTTATGTAGTATAGGGATTTATATACCTATCTTAATTTCGAATCCCTATACTAGTGATTTTGAGTCGTCGTAACGATGTTTTACGTAACATCCGTTTTGACTCAAATAGATGTTGTTATAATAAATGATTTCCTTAAAGAATGAAATTTATACTTAATATTGATTTAAGTATATTGAATATTTTCAAATGTTGAAAATAAATGATTTGTGAATTACTTATAATTAAATAAGTATGGAAATGCTTTTCCAATATGAAATGAACGTTTTGAGAATTTATCTTTGTAAAGATAAATTGAATTTGAATATTGAAAACGATTTGAAAATCGTATATCAGTAGATATTTTGAAATATAAATTCACTATGGAATTTATAAAAGAAATGGGAATTCGTCTTAAAAATAAATGTTGATTTATTTTTGAAGTGTGGAAAAGTTTATATATCTAGTAAGATATTTTGGAAGATAAAATAAATAATTTGAAAAATTATTTGGAATCTGATGATGTCGCGCATCTTTATTGATAGTTAAATAACCGACTATCAATAATTACCTTGAATGGTATTTGTTGTGAATTGAATGAATTTGAATGCCACACTTATTTTTGAATAATCGCTCACTATTCGGGTTAGCCGGGAAAGGACCATGGGGTCGTATAACCCATTCCGAATATGTGATACGTCGTTATGAATTGCATTCGAAGACCGGTGTTGAAGACCGGATATTTTTGAAAACGGAAGGATTACCGTCGAGTTACTCTACATCGGCTGATCTCCGATATAGAGGTTTTATCACCCTTAGTGACGGAAAGTCCTGACGTGATTGAAAATCATCCGGAATTGCAAGGGCTTCGTGAGAAGTGCCTTCGGTTCTGTTCGATCCCGGAACAGACTTGTATGGATTGTATGTCTGACGTTACAATTTGAGATATAAAGCTGATTTCTTTCAAATACATTTCAGTTTGGTGGCGGAGAATTTATTCTCTTAGCTTAACACCCTTCTCTGAGACGTACGAGCTCAGAGGTTGTGTAGTTGAAATTTATCAGCGATATATCCCAATTTGGTAACGTGGCATACTGAGTGTTGTTGTGAAATGATCAGTGTTTGATCATTTACGATATGATCATTTGTTTGATCTTATATCTTTGTGATCATAGGTTGATCATTTGTTTGACCCGAAGCATGGCTTTGTAGAAAGCGTAGCTTTGTGGACGAGACTTCGTCGAGCCTCACACCCCGGAAATGGTCAAAACAGGAAGGATGCGGCAAGGTTCTAGGGAGTAGCGCCCCTTAGTGTATGTCATTCCTTCTGGATAAAGGTGGTATCATGGTATGGAGCCCAGATACTTAACCTCTGTGGTTGCTGCAAATTTATTACTTTGTGGTTGTTGCGAATCGGGGATCCTCGGGAAGATCGGTGACGATCGGGGGATGACATACGCGTGTCAGTAGTTACCTACTTTTGCAGAGGTAACCCGGCCTTGTGTTGGCAGAGATCTAACCGTAATGTTAGGTTATTTCTCGGGTCGTCTATTCCAGGGACGTACCCATCGTGGATAGGAAGTTCCTTAGCCTGACCATTTGTTGGAAATCCAAAGAAACAATACGAGCCTTGTACGGTTTTAGTTGTAGAACCTTCCATTTAATATGGTAGCTATAGCAAGCATACTATAATGGTACCTATGCTGGCTAAGATTTATATTCTACTTTCGAAATGTTTTCTACACTATGCACTAATAATAATATCAAAAATGATTTGATTTTTGCGTAGTAAGCATTTTTGACTATCATAGGAAGAAATCTCCTCCAATTCTGCGTTTGCATTGTGTGTGTGGCGGGAGGTCTTATGGTAGTTTCATTTTCCAAAAGCATTGCGAATTTGTTTTATTTTCTTTGTGAAAAATAACTGTTTTACGATCTCACACCAGTCACCATGACTGACTCGGAGTTTATTGTTTCCCTTCTAAACTCTGGGTGCCCACCATTTTCCACACGGGCAGCCTAGAGTTATGTTATCAGGATATTCTGGATATTCTGGAGCTTTGGAGATAAGCTGGATGACGAGACGTAGTATTTGTATCTGATAGTATTTATTCCGCTGTGTATTCTGTATGAGGACAAGTTTATATAACTGTCCATTGTTGTTTATTGACTCTGATTGATGTATGTATAAAACGATATAGTTCTTTGTTTAAAGATTATTCATTTACCTATTATATATTGTTCCACTGCGATGTGTAAGATTCTGATATTGTTTTCTGTTCTGATGTTGTTCTATTGTTCTTCTTTCTTCTCTTTTTCTTCTATCTTCTTCTTCTTCTGCCTTTTTCTTCTTTTTAAAACCCTCACTATTGGAGTTTCCGGCACTCGATTGCTCGGCAGTCGATAAAGTGAGTATCGATGTCGAATTTTCGAAAGTCGAAAATTCCCGTACGTGACAGCGTGGTATCAGAGCATATGGTTAAGCGACAACCCTGCTCTGTTGGGTGTTACTCATTAGAGATAGAGTCAGTAGTACTCTAGAATGAGTTTGAGTGTAATAATAGATATGAGCGCGTATTTGTTATTGAATATAAAATTGTTTTATATTGTGATGATTGGTTTATTGAGTGGTATATGAACCTTCGTCGGCACAGTCTGCGCAACTGGATCGAAGGGGTTTCTAAACACTTGAATAGAACAATTCGGCACAGTATTGTTTTGAATAGGGTGAATGAGATAATTTTACCCAAAACTATTTTTGTATAGAAAAGAAATGATTTTCTATGAATTACTATAGTATATGGTTGCATGATTGCTAGAAGTAATATTATTAAATTATCATCACTGAAATTGAAAAAGAAATTGAAATCGTAACTCCAAAGTTAAGAAATAAAATTCACAGACAAATGAAATTTGAGAATGTAAATTATAAATGTGAATTGTAAATTGAAACGGAATTCCAGAGAAGTATTTGGAAATGTTTTGAAAAGAATTTGAAAATTTTGGAGATTTGGAAAGTTTAAATCTTTTTGATTTGAAAATGAATTTCAAAGGTTTTGAAAAATGTTTTTGGAGAGTTGAAAGCTCTAAACTCTTTTCGGTCGCTGGAAAATAACTTCGGTAATGACTGCAGCATCATTGATGTTCATTTTCGGGTTTCCAAAAGAGGAATTGCTGCCAGGTTGTTTTAAATGGAAATTGTTTGGAAAAATTTGGGTTTTGTTTTGGAAATTCAAAAGGATAAATTGAATTGTTTTCAAAATGGCTTTGAAAGGTTGAAAATACTCTGGAATACTATATAAAAATATTTATGAAATATTATGAAATTGATAACTTATAAAATATTGAGATCTGATTGGAATGAAATTCAAATTGTAAATGAATTTATAACTTGGAATAGAATTCAAGAAGGTAATTGAAAATTTAAAATTCAATAATGGAATGAAATTGTGAATATGAATTTATAATTGAAAATAGAATTCTAATGGAATGAAATTAGTAAGTGGATGTATAAATGATTTGATAAATCAAAATGTAAGTAAGTCGAAGACTTATAAAATATTTGAGAACCTGATAGAAATGAGATTCAAATTGAAAACGAATGAATTAGGGAATGAACAAATAAATTTGCAATTGCAAGTGCAAGAAAATGAAATTGAATGTTAAAATTCATTTTGAATTTGTAAGTGAATAAAAATAGAATTGAATTTAATTTGTGAAGTATTAAACTAAAATGAGTAAGTGAAGCTAATTGAATATTGACCAAATGGATAAGGTATTGAACGAATTAAATTCAATGATTATAAAAGAAAAGTAAATTGAATTCAAATGAATGTGAAATATAAAATTGAATGAAAATGAATAAAGTGTAACTTCAACAGTGAGGTAAAAATGTATAAGAAGCAATATTGAAAAATTTTGTAATCAAATTTGCAAAATAGTTTGAATGCTGTAACTAGATATAATGGCTAGTAGGATATACAGGTGTATAAAGGGATTGGAAAATTTATTTCAAAGATGAATTTGAATTTGCTCGAAAAAGGTATGTATTTGAGTTTTAATATGAGTATTTGATGATTTCTTGTCTAGCCGCTTGGCTTTTTCCTTTTCTTTTTGAAATCTGAGAGTCCGTAGGGACGTTTTGTAGTTGTACCGTATTAGCCGCACAAAGGAGACGCTAGCGAAATTTTTCGAAAATTTCGAGTGTTAGAAAATTTTGAGGAAATTTTGAAAGTTTAAAATTCAAATTCAATTTAAATTTGAATTGTTAAAGAAACAATATTGTTTGAAAATTATGAAAGTGTTTAGAAAGTTAGTTGAATAAATAACGAATCTTTAGTAGAAAGATTTTTTTTGATAAATTGATAAAACTATTGAATTGTGAAAAATAGTAGACGAGTTAAGGACCTTTCTTTCTAACTTGTAATTTCGGGACGAAATTCTTTTAAGGAGGGAAGTCTGTAACGACCCAGGATTTTGAACAAATTTAATTGGAAATATTTAATTAATTTTAAATATTTGAACGATGATTTAATTTGAATTCCCAATAGAAATCTGAATTTGACGATTAAATTATAAAATTTAATCTATTGAATACTGAATAAAAATTTGAATCTTCAATTTTAAGCTGAAGAAAAATATTTCAAAAGCTTTTAAAATTCGTATTGATATTACTGAAGATAACAGAAGCTTCAGAATCGAATTTTGGAGTAAATTGTTCAGTTTTTAAATTATATTGTTCGAACCAATATTTAAAAATAGTCATTTTTCAAACAGTCTCAGAATTCGACGGAACCAGTTCCATTGGGTTCGTAATAGTTTGTTATTACCGGATTTCAAATTTCGTATTAAACGGAGTTGCCGTGTGACCGTACGATATGCAAACGCATCAAAATAAAATCAAATTCAAATTCATTTTTAAATTTAAAATTGGGTCAAATGTCAGCATATTTTCTCCTTTGAACACGCCGAGAATCACAAAATCACGCAACCCATCCCTCTCCTTTCTTTCCGCCAGAAATCACGCTCTTTTACATTTTAAAAACTTCACGTTCAAAAGATAAAAACGAAACCTTCTTCTCGTTTATAAATAAATGGCCGAAGCCCTTCTCCTCTTCAAAAAAATAAAACTAAAATTAAAAAAAATACGAAATCAATTCGATCTCAGGTCGAATCACGCGAGAGGGAGAGCCTCGCGTGCCTCTGATGGATGTCGCGAGATTAGTTAAACACTCGATGGGAAGCTCGGTCGTTCGTTTCGATTTGGATTAGGGGAGTTCGAATTAGGGGAGAGCTCGCGACAGATTAGGGCGACTCACGATTTCTGTTGGTGGCTAAAGACGAGTGGCATTGGGAACGCGAGTGGTCTAAGTTGAGGCATTCGCGAGTACTTGGGGAGGAAGGAATCGCGGTAGGCTTTGATGTCGACAGAGAGAAATCGCACATAACAGGGGTTGAAGGGATGTCGTGGCAAATCGTGGTCATGGCATCGATCTGGAATGGTGATGTTTTCAGCGCGTAGGTGGGAATCGTGGTCGCAGTGATGACTGAGGTGAAGGGGGTCCCGCTTGGGGCAAGCTAGGGAGTCGCACATAGCTGAGGGTGGTGTTGCGATTTGAGGTGTGGACCGGCGCGGTTGCAGTTCGAAGACGACTGTGATGTTGTACTTGAGTTCGAAAATCAGAGGAAGCATCGCGATTCTTAACAGTAAGTTATTAAGCGATTTTACAATTTATTTCTATTCTTCAATTTCAATTTTTATGTAATAAATATATATATATATATAAAAGAAAATTTAATTTATGTAAGGTTAAAAACAGAAAACCCTTTTTGTAGTCAGAGATGTTCGTATATAGATAAAGGAAAGAAAATTGGTTTAAGATATAATTATTCATTAAGAATTTAATCATTTGTTAGGATTAAATCATTTTCTAACTAAAATTATTATCATAGGAAATTTGATTTGAAATTAAATTATCAATTAAAAATAATTGTTAGTTAAATTAAATTAATAAATGGTAATTAATTTAGCGATTTATTCAAATATTGATGAATTGTATAAAATATTTATACAAGGTCTGAAATGGAGAAATAAACTGGAATGGAAATGGATTGCAAAATTTAAAAAGCTAAGGTGAGATTTTTTTCTCACTCAAATTGAAAAGTGGAATTTTTGCAGTTATTGATGATTGCTATTGGATGTGATATTAGATATAGTAGGATATATCTATATATATAGCAATATATACATATTGGCATATGTATATATTGGATTGATGATTTCCCGCCTCGTATAGCGGATGAGACCCTATTGCGCCGTTAGTAAGCGGATATATTATAAAAACCCATATACCGCGATATTCCACCTCGAAGTGGAATTGGTATTGTGCTAACGTCTTTGGATGCAGGGAAACAGGTTGGAGGGATCCAACTGGACCCCTCACATTGATTGAATTTATTTCTACTGTGATGTGATAATCTATGAATGATTATTGATGTTATTGAATTGATGTCTGGAAATTGTTTGAAAGCTAAAATTTAGCTGAATGGATGTTTGATATCATTGGATTCCAAAAATAAACGAAATTGAATTTTTGAAATCAAAATAGAAATTTCTAAGTGAATTAATTTTAGAAATTGAATAAATTTTGAAGAAAGGAATTTTTAAAGTATAAAAAGTTAATTTTTATAATCTTATCGAATTAATTCCAGAATCAAGTGAAAATGTTAAATAAATGGATTTCGTAAAATAGTGATTATAATTTGAAGAATTTAATTTAAGAATTTGGATTTTTAAATAGATTGAAAGAAACGATTGAAATTTATTTCCTTAAAAAGGAATTTATTAAAAGAAGATAAGTTGGAAATCCAACTAGAAATTTAATTGGTAAATTGAAATAAATTGGGAAATCAATGTAAAATGATTTCAATTTGAAGAATCCATTTTAAAATAGAATATTGAATAATTTGAGAAAAAATGAGGAATTTACTTAGTAATGATAAATGAATTTTTAAATCAATATCGAAATTGATTTGGGATTGAAGTTTTTATAAATAGAATTGGAATTTATAAAAGTTGTTTATAAATCCGAAATCACTTATTTTGATAAGTAAAAATATAGAAGTTGATAAAAAGAAGATTTATAAGTCGAGGTTGTTATTAAAATAGAAATAGAATTTATAACCGTGTTTATAAATTCGAAATCGATTGAATTTGATAAATTAAATATAGAAGATTATTAAAGAAGATATATTCGCGATTTTGGATAGCGAATTTTTATTGAAATAAAAATGTGTAGAAATGGTTGAAATTGGGTTAAGTGAATTATATTCACGATTTTGAACAGTGAATATATTGTTAAGTAAAATAGATATGGTTTTGGGAAAGTGATATTTGAAATAAAGTTAATTGTTTTAAACGATGTTTTAAAATATATTGAATATCGAAATCATAGATTTCAACATTTATTGTTGAAATAGGCGTTTTCGAGAAATAAGGAAATGGTGGACTATAACACTGTTGTTATAGTAAATGATTTCCGAAAGGAAATGTTTTTATGTAGTATTGGGATTTATATACCTATCTTAATTTCGAATCCCTATACTAGTGATTTTGAGTCGTCGTAACGATGTTTTACGTAACATCCGTTTTGACTCAAATAGATGTTGTTATAATAAATGATTTCCTTAAAGAATGAAATTTATACTTAATATTGATTTAAGTATATCGAATATTTTCAAATGTTGAAAATAAATGATTTGTGAATTACTTATAATTAAATAAGTATGGAAATGCTTTTCCAATATGAAATGAACGTTTTGAGAATTTATCTTTGTAAAGATAAATTGAATTTGAATATTGAAAACGATTTGAAAATCGTATATCAGTAGATATTTTGAAATATAAATTCACTATGGAATTTATAAAAGAAATGGGAATTCGTCTTAAAAATAAATGTTGATTTATTTTTGAAGTGTGGAAAAGTTTATATATCTAGTAAGATATTTTGGAAGATAAAATAAATAATTTGAAAAATTATTTGGAATCTGATGATGTCGCGCATCTTTATTGATAGTTAAATAACCGACTATCAATAATTACCTTGAATGGTATTTGTTGTGAATTGAATGAATTTGAATGCCACACTTATTTTTGAATAATCGCTCACTATTCGGGTTAGCCGGGAAAGGACCATGGGGTCGTATAACCCATTTCGAATATGTGATACGTCGTTATGAATTGCATTCGAAGACCGGTGTTGAAGACCGGATATTTTTGAAAACGGAAGGATTACCGTCGAGTTACTCTACATCGGCTGATCTCCGATTTAGAGGTTTTATCACCCTTAGTGACGGAAAGTCCTGACGTGATTGAAAATCATCCGGAATTGCAAGGGCTTCGTGAGAAGTGCCTTCGGTTCTGTTCATCCCGGAACAGACTTGTATGGATTGTATGTCTGACGTTACAATTTGAGATATAAAGCTGATTTCTTTCAAATACATTTCAGTTTGGTGGCGGAGAATTTATTCTCTTAGCTTAACACCCTTCTCTGAGACGTACGAGCTCAGAGGTTGTGTAGTTGAAATTTATCAGCGATATATCCCAATTTGGTAATGTGGCATACTGAGTGTTGCTGTGAAATGATCAGTGTTTGATCATTTACGATATGGTCATTTGTTTGATCTTATATCTTTGTGATCATAGGTTGATCATTTGTTTGACCCGAAGCATGGCTTTGTAGAAAGCGTAGCTTTGTGGACGAGACTTCGTCGAGCCTCACACCCCGGAAATGGTCAAAACAGGAAGGATGCGGCAAGGTTCTAGGGAGTAGCGCCCCTTAGTGTATGTCATTCCTTCTGGATAAAGGTGGTATCATGGTATGGAGCCCAGATACTTAACCTCTGTGGTTGCTGCAAATTTATTACTTTGTGGTTGTTGCGAATCGGAGATCCTCGGGAAGATCGGTGACGATCGGGGGATGACATACGCGTGTCAGTAGTTACCTACTTTTGCAGAGGTAACCCGGCCTTGTGTTGGCAGAGATCTAACCGTAATGTTAGGTTATTTCTCGGGTCGTCTATTCCAGGGACGTACCCATCGTGGATAGGAAGTTCCTTAGCCTGACCATTTGTTGGAAATCCAAAGAAACAATACGAGCCTTGTACGGTTTTAGTTGTAGAACCTGCCATTTAATATGGTAGCTATAGCAAGCATACTATAATGGTACCTATGCTGGCTAAGATTTATATTCTACTTTCGAAATGTTTTCTACACTATGCACTAATAATAATATCAAAAATGATTTGATTTTTGCGTAGTAAGCATTTTTGACTATCATAAGAAGAAATCTCCTCCAATTCTGCGTTTTCATTGTGTGTGTGGCGGGAGGTCTTATGGTAGTTTCATTTTCCAAAAGCATTGCGAATTTGTTTTATTTTCTTTGTGAAAAATAACTGTTTTACGATCTCACACCAGTCACCATGACTGACTCGGAGTTTATTGTTTCCCTTCTAAACTCTGGGTGCCCACCATTTTCCACACGGGCAGCCTAGAGTTATGTTATCAGGATATTCTGGATATTCTGGAGCTTTGGAGATAAGCTGGATGACGAGACGTAGTATTTGTATCTGATAGTATTTATTCCGCTGTGTATTCTGTATGAGGACAAGTTTATATAACTGTCCATTGTTGTTTATTGACTCTGATTGATGTATGTATAAAACGATATAGTTCTATGTTTAAAGATTATTCATTTACCTATTATATATTGTTCCGCTGCGATGTGTAAGATTCTGATATTGTTTTCTATTCTGATGTTGTTCTGTTGTTCTTCTTTCTTCTCTTTTTCTTCTATCTTCTTCTTCTTCTGCCTTTTTCTTCTTTTTAAAACCCTCACTATTGGAGTTTCCGGCACTCGATTGCTCGGCAGTCGATAAAGTGAGTATCGATGTCGAATTTTCGAAAGTCGAAAATTCCCGTACGTGACACTGCCATTTATTTTTCTCCACTTTCTTTCTAAATTATAAAGATAAGATATTTGTATCTATATTCATACAAGTCAGAAAAGAGTAGAAATATAATAAAAAGGAGAAGAGAAGAGAATCAACCATATGTGTATTTGAGGTAATTAATATATTTGTATCTATTTGTATATATTTTCTCTCCCTATCCCAAATCTTTTCTCAAATCTGTAATTCTAATGTATGTATATACCCTTTTATACATATCACTTGGATTAAAAAGGATTTGGAGATGAATCAAAGGTTCTACTTCAGATCTGGAGATTTGGATCGCCTTTAAAAGACGATGAGGAAATTTTATAGATTGTTATAATATGACAATCATCCCATTGGTGTTTATTTGATTTTTATGTCTAATTGGATAATTGTGTATGAGTTGTAGGCAACAAATTGAATATGATCTGTATATAATAAATGTTGCCTGCATATTCTTGGTTATGAATTGATTTAGAATTGTTTACTACCTGATCTGGAAATCAGCCCCGAAAGTATGTATTTAGAATATCAATTTGAATGAAATTTATTCTAGATCTGAAATAGTTAAATAATAATGTTATAAATTTGGCCTATTAGCCTAATCTTGTTGGAATGTAAACTTTCCTATGTTTGGAATTGTTGGAATTTAGATCCGCTTAATATTTGTAAATTAATTTGATTTCTTTCCCTTTTAGAAAAATACAGTGTTTGATCTAATAGAGAATAGATGCAAATAGAAAGAGATGTGTAAATTATGAATTCATTGTAGTTTACACTGCCTATTTCAGTAATAAAAAGAAATGATTATTCCTTGTAATTTCAAACAATGTAATCTTTTAAAGTTAAATCTTTTGTTTTGGACTAATTTATAGAAATTATAGTGGATAATCATTTTAGATATGATTCCAACAATTTAACATGGACAGGAATATTCTAGTCAAGATATATAATGGAACATATTTGACAAAAGTAAATATTTGTACGTAATATACTGCCCTTGTAATAATTAATTAAAAAACTAAGAACGATGCTTACACGCAATACTCGCATTTAGGAAAAGTAATTAATGAGAAAGGGATTTAAAAGATTGTAACTCTAATAAATGGTAATAAATATGACAATTGCAGTAAACTGATAGGGTAAATGAATTAATGGGACTGATAAAAATGGAATAGATATGAATGGTTACTAATTTGAAATTAGTAATCATATATAAATGTCTTAGGAAATATCCGTTAGGATTTTATGGACAGATTGACAATTATGAGCATTAAACGGGGATTTATGGGTAGATAAATATTTAAGGTAAATCCTTATTGCCTTAAATAAACAAGGGAATTAGTGAACTAAGTCCAATGTCTAGCTAAGAAAATATAAGTAAAGACTCGAGATGGTTAATTAGACTTAGTGGGTTAGTGATGCAAGGTTAGTGGAGTCACTCGACGGAAGACTGCCCTTCACTTTGAGCATACCAACAGTCGAGTGTACTTACCACTGATGTGAGATATCACTAATCCCAGGACCCATGATGACGTAGGAGATTGGGCCTGCTTTGTTAATTGGAATGTATTAAATGGTCCAAATTTGGAATCAGGAGCGGTGAGGGATATTTCCGTAGGGGTTCGCTTCTGGTTTGAGGTCTTAAGTGGTTGTAGGGTCCGCCTCTCTCCTAAATGGAATTATTAAGTAACCTAGCGAGATTCCAAATAAATAAATAAGGATGTCTCTAAAAAGGGTTTACTTCAGTGTTGAGGTCTTAAGTGGCTGTAGGATCTGCCTCCCTACCAAAAGAAGTAATCTAATGAGATGCCATATTTATAATTAAAGAGTGATAGTGGATATCTCGAGAAGGGTTCGCTTTAGGTTTGGGGTCTTGAGTGATTGAATGGTTCATCTATTTCCTACAAAAGAGGTATTAAGTAGCCCAATAATATTTCCAAGCAATGTCAGTTAGATAGTACCAGTGAGGAGTCCGCCTTGAGGATAGGTCTTAAATGATGGGGGTCTACCTTAGTTAAAGTCTTAAATACGGGAGTCTGCCTATTTTCCAATAAAAGGTATTAAGTGGCTTAGGTACAGTCTCTCACATTGTTAAGGTCGTAATAACAATAGTACCATTTAGGAGCATGCCTTGGGGATAGGTCTTAAACGATGGGATCTGCCTTAATTAAGGTCTTAAATGACAAGAGTCTGCCTATTTTCCAATGAAAGGTATTAAGTGGCATGGGCACTATTTATTACATGGCTACAATTTTATCAGCGATAGATGCGGTAATAGTTGGACATTAAATGTCAGAAGCCTTAAATAGTGGTTAGAGGTCTTGTAGCTAGGACCCACCGATCATTGACAACATTGTTAGGAAACCACCTTGAGAATAGGTCTCAAATTTTGGGATCTACCTTGATTAAGGTCTTAAATGGTAGAGTCTGCCTATTTCTCTTTTTAAAAGTATTATAGAAGCTCACTTCATATTTAGAAGTATTAAGTGGCAAATGGATTAGAAAGTATTAGGTGGTTGATAAGGCTTCATTAGTATTTGTACCTTGGGAAGGGATAGGTAAGTAATCGTGTATGCAATGCAAAGTTGGATTAGAATTGCTAACCTTAATGGACATAACTATTAAATGGAGACAAATCGTTATAAATTTATGTTATGGACAGTTTATATTTTTCCAATCACCAGAATGTTGTTCTGACCCCCTTCCTCATTACAGCCCATAGGATAGAATTTAAGGGAAACAGGTCACTAGAGCAGGATGTGCTTTGTTGTTGGAAAAGTCTTCTTTCTCTCATGCTCGATGCTGATGTGACAATCTGATATCCAAGGAATACCAATAATTCTATGGTAGTAGTCATAGTCGATATATTTATCCTATTATTGTTTCCACTATGAGTTTAGATTTCTATCAAGCTCTGATAATGCTTATGCTTATTTGCAGGTACCAAATCCAATGATATATGCTTTGATGGGCTTAGGTTTCAATTTTTATTGAAATTTAGGCCTAGGGAGGTACGGGTTGTTACAAATATGGACGATATTGGAATTTTGACCATTACCAAATTCCATAAGTCCAAAGTGACATAGTTTTAACGATGAGAATTTGTGTAAATAAAAGTCACAACCAAGTACTTAACAAAGTAAAATTGGATTTTACCGAAGCCAAGTAAGCGACAAATTTGGCCAAAATGTCACACCACCTGCTAAGTGACGTGTGAATGTTAACATGCGAATAGTTTAATATTAATTGGTGACTAAATTTACATCTAACGAGTCACACAATCGAAACGATGAATACTCCTTTGACCAAAATGATTTAATTAATTTGTAATTATTATAAATTAATTAAATTAATTTGTAATTATTATAAATTAATTAAATTAATTAATATTTATGAAATATTAATTATAAAATTTGTTGATGAACAAATATTGTTAAAAGTATTTTTAAAAGTTATAAATTATTAATTGATTTGCGATGTCGATAAGCATTTAAATTGAATTTAAAAAAATATTTTGTTTGGGCTTTAAATGGGTTTGAAGCCCATATGAGGGCTGATTTGAATCAATCATAATGGTTCTAGAAAGCGGCAACTATGTGTGGGTTAGAGGTTTTGATTTGGATGGCTAGGATGGAAGAGAATTTGTATAAGATAAAGGAGGATCTCGAGCCTAATTTGTCTCTAAATCTCCTTTATATAAGCATTTCTACCCTAAACTTTTGGAAGAATTTTTGAAGCCTCCAAACACACCAACATCAAGCCGAACCTTACCTTCTCCATCCTCAATCAATTCAATTCTATTCGATAGCTGGTGGTCAACGATTTAAAGACTAGCAATATATTGGATTGGAAATCAATTCAAGTAGAAAATCTCATCATTTCAAGGTGTACTTTCAGGCATTGGGTGTATGGTACCTTCCTAACCAATATATAATTATTAATGTTTAGATATAATATTTATATTATATACATATATTATATTGTTGGTTTGGTATAATTCTGATATACAAGTATACAACCACAATTGGATTAGTTTTATATATTATTTACATGTATAAAAAAAATTCATGTATATACCAATAATGGTGCGGCTCGATAATTTAATTTTTTTAATAATATATGTATTATTTATATATATGTACGTATAGTTTATAATTTAAATATTACATGATATTTTATAAAAATACGGTTATATAAATTTTATATATAAAGTATTATAGATGTACCATATTTGACAGTAGTAAAATACTATATATATAAATGATTTAAAGATTATTTAAATTATTCAATTATATAAATTAATTATATAAATATATATATATATATATCATACAAATTATATTTTATATTTTTTAAAATTAGATTAACACAAAATACATGCTTGTCAGAAAAAAAACTTTTTATTATTTAAAAATATTTTAAATAAAAGCCAAAAATTAATAATTAGTTTTTAAAATTATTTTAAAATATAAAATTATGTAATAAATATTCAAAGTACAAAATATCATTTAGAATTTTACTAGAAATTTAAATTTCAAAAATATTTTTTATTAATGTTTTAAAATTAATCTATCCAAAAATTAATAAAACATTATTTCAAAATTCAAAAAAAATTCTAAGCCATATGCATAAATAGGTTAATACATTTTTCTTAAAACTATTTTTGTGTATTTTATAAGTATTAATCTATATTTATATTATATTATTCTACATTTATATATAATTATTTAATATATAAGTATATATTTAATTTTAATATATACGTATATATTGTTTCCAACTTTATAAAAAAAATTATATTTAATTTATTTTATAAATGATTTAAACATATTTATATAGTATAATATATTGGTTATATTTCATAAGTATGTTTATAAATATATATATATATATATATATATATATATATATATATATTTGTAATATTTCATATAAATAAGTAAAGTATACAAATATACATTCAAATAATATATTTGTATATTAGATGAACTAACATTTTTGTTGCGGTGTAAATCCCAACACTTATACACGGGTATGTTATACCTTACATGAATTGATATGTAACACATGCACACACACAAACATATATATATATATATGTGTGTGTGTGTGTGTGTGTGGGATACACACACATACATATGTATAATATAACATGAATTAAATTATACAAAACCATTTATAATTTCAAATAAAATAAAGATTTTATTTAAAATAAATTTAGAAATGTTCTAAATAAATTTAGACTTCATAGGCCCAATAAAGATCCAAAATGGTAAAAAAAATTGAAATTCACCCATTACTTCCATTATAGGCTGGCCTAGTTCTAACAATGGTATCAGAGCCTAACCGCTTATGCAGTCCAAATTAGTCATGTTAGGATTAACTAATTAAGCTCACAGCCCAAATAATAAAGTGTCTAGAAAGATAGTGTCCAGGGATTGGGTTTGAGTAATCAAGTACTCTACCCTACCTGACTACCGGCCTGGTTCGAATAGAAATGTGAGCCCAAAGGTTGTCCCTAATAGAAAAGGAGCTATTTGAAATGGGCCTTGGGCTAATTTTCAAAAGAATTTGAAAGTTAAAAATATAAAATTTTAAATTTAAAAGTTAAATATAAAATAAGATATATATATTATAAAAGTTATAATATAATAAAAATTTTCAAAATGTTTGAAATATAATATAAATTAATTTCTAAATTTTAAATTTATTAATAAGATTAATAAAATATATAAATTAATTAGATAAGTTAATCAATGAAATATATATACATGTATTATATATTTGATATATGTTATAATATTTGAAAATGTTTAAGATATCATAAGTATACATGTATGTATATAAAATGATATTTCGAAAATAATATTTTTTAATTAAAATTGTTTAATTAAATAAATTAATTAAAAGGTTAATTGATTAAATAATATACGCACTTTAAAGGTTATAGTATATAATAAATATAAAATATAAATGTTATACTAAATTAATATTAAATTAATTAAATAAGATTTAATTAATATAACTTTATACATAAGACTATATATAAGTAACATGAAATATAAAAGTTATATATTAATAGAAATTATATAATATGAATGTATAAACTAAAGGTGGAACATCAAAGAAATCCAAACATACTTCAGTAATAAATACATACATAAATCTACGTATACCATGATTTTCGATGTGTCCGACACTTTAATCATGAGTGTATTTTAGAATATATTATTATTTCGTAAGTCGATATCCCTCAATATAATATATGGAAAATTATGAATTTTCAATATAATGTTATCATCTACCATATATATTAATAAATTACTTGCATACTCCTTAGTTGTTAAGCAAACTCAAGCTACGGATATTATGTGTAGTATTATTAATATATTAAATAAATGAGGTAAGATAACTATATGTATTTGTTAAACAAACTCGAGGTACATATACTATACGTAGGCCATCGTGATATGGTAGGTATGAGTAAATAATTTCGTTTCGTGAGCAAACTCAAGGTCAAAGTGAAATAAGGAAATGGTACCAAATGTTAGGAGTTATATATGATACAACCGGTAAGGAGTTTGTAACGACCCGCCATTCATTCCAGAGAATGACGCATCATTAATAAGAAAGAAAGGGATAGAAAAGAGAAAAGAAGAGAAGAAAGAAAGAAACAACATCAGAATCTCAACAGCGGAACGAATAAATTATATTAATAACATAAGTATTACATAATATACAATGACTATCAGAGTTACACAGATTATACATCACATACTAGACAGTTATAAAACTTGTCTATCATACAACACAAGATACAACACCGAGATCAACACAGCGGAACACTATATATCTACGAATGCTGAAGCCTCCTGCTCCATATCTCCTCCATAAATTCGTCAAAGCTAACCTGAATCCCTTGGCTACTCGTAAAAATTTGAGTACCCAAGAGTTTAATAAAACAGAAAATAAACACTTGGGTCAGACATGGGTCTGGTGTGAGTAAACGGGTTAAAGTTGCTTAACTTTAAAAACTTTTGAAACAAAAGGTATCACGTAAGACTTCCCACACATAAACATGGGTAATTTTTTACCTTACGCTAACCAAACATTTGATAGGAAATTCAGTTATATTACTGTAACGACCCGTATTTTTACGAATCGAAAAGTTCGTAAAAATCTAGAATTTTTAGCATTTTTAAGTCGTTCCAGATTTTGGGCAGAGATACGTCTAAGTCTTAGGTCGTGAACGACCTAAGACATGTAGTAAGTCGTGTGCGACTTAGGGAGCTTTAGCTCCAACTTACCAGTTGCATCATCATAGGTTGTTAACGACTTAAGTGATAAGTCGTGAGCGACTTAAGAAAAGTCTGCGACCTAAGGGAATCGACGAGTTAAGAGTTAGGTTGGTTGGGCAAGTTAGCGACCTAAGGACTAACGAGTTAGCGAGTTAAGGAATAGAGCGACTTA
This sequence comes from Allium fistulosum, assembly GCA_030737815.1. Classification (NCBI taxonomy): domain Eukaryota; kingdom Viridiplantae; phylum Streptophyta; class Magnoliopsida; order Asparagales; family Amaryllidaceae; genus Allium; species Allium fistulosum. Next base: position 632,727,367 of record CM060907.1, on the reverse strand, counting down.
AGGGAGTTTTCGGCCAAGGGTTAGGTCGTGGATGAGTTAGGAAGTTAAGTCGCGCAGAAGTGAGGTCGTGCATTCGTTAAGTCGCAAGTCGCGACTGTTGTTAAGTCGCTAGGTCGTATGTGTTAAGTCGTATGAAGGCGCTGATCTGCTAAGTGCTAGGTCGTAGGTCAGTTACCCAGTTAAGTCGCGCACTTCTTAAGTCGTAGAACGCGCGCACTTGTTAAGTCGTTAGGTGGGAGCTGTTGTTAGGTCGTGTCTCAGTTGAGTCATAGGCGCGCATATGCTATAAGTCGTGTCAGGCGAGTGTTAGGTCGGCAAAGCAGCTAAGTCGTAGGTCGTCTGGAGTGTTAGGTCGGAGACGAGGTTAAGTCGGCAACGACTTAAGAAAGCGGACGAGTTAAGGGGTTTTCAGCTATAAATACTGGTCCATTTCTCACTTTTTGGGATCCGGGTTTCGAAGCAACGAAGTGCTGCCATTTTGAGAGCTCGACTTCTACACTTCTTCACTTCTTTTCTTCACTCTAATCTAGTGATTCCATCCATCCAAGTTGAAGATCAAATTGAAGATTCAAGAGCTTGGATTAAAGATCTTCATCCTTTGAAGTGAGATTTCTTCGTTTGAAGCGGATTCGTGATAGATCAAGCTAGATCCTTCGCTGTCCAGATCTGAAGCATGTTGATTTGAGGTTGTTTAGGTGATTTGGTGAGTGGTGATTATCTCTCACACGGATCCAAAGGAGTATATCAGATCGTTGGTTTGATTTGGTGTTAAAATAGTGATTTCCATGCATTTTCCTAATCACATGTGTAGATCCATATAGATTCATTGTTCATAATGATTTGACATCCATTCTACTACATTTTAACCTATGCAAGTTCATTCATCAAGATTATAGAGATAATGTTCATGTTTTCATGCTTATTAGACTTTCAACCCTTTAATTACGAAATTGCCATTTTTGTTATAATTGACTACTTAGATCATATTTGAATGCTTGATTGCTTGGATTAATGTTTGACTTGGTTGATTGCTATGAATTAGATGATTGATGATTTGATTTAGACCAAAGATGATTCAAAAGCTAAGGGAAAGGCTCTTGAATTGGAAAAGCTGCTTGTGGCATATGTATCGGATGCTGAAGCTCTTATGCATAGATTCGATGGTGATGATGTTGAGATGAAGCTTTGCGAGGATGTGATGAAGCGAGGCATGAGATGAGATAGTCTTGGTCTAATCCAGACGGGATCATTCCAAGCATGTTGATAACTCGGTGATATGGTTCGAGTTGAGGATAATGGATGCTCGAGAGGCGCTTGAGCTAGTATGGAAATAGTCGTCGAGGAGGATGACTAGAAGGCTGAGATCTCATCGTTGTTGAAGGTTCTAGCATGCTCAAAGCAAGAGTACGTTGGGCAGATTCGATAGTCCCTGAAGGCTACGGATTGGTGGTCAAGTACTCTGGGCAGATTCGATAGTCCTAGGCACGGGTCACGATGACGTGCGGGAGTTATGTCTAGAACCGTGGTTTCCATTAGCCCTTGACGGACGGCTGAAAGAATGTGTCGGTCATTCAATTAACGATGATATCGAAGCAATGATAACAGTGATAGCCAGAGTCATGGATGTTTGGTTGTATCGTCATTCGGTCTCAAGAGCGGTATTCTCTGGGTGCTTATCTGATCTTGGTTTAGGCCTTGGGGGTTTGTGCTTGGAAAACATCGCCCTTGACTCGAGTGATAATTGCTTTACTTTAAATTGTATGCTCTGCTATGTTTGCTTCTGCTTAGTGTGTGTCTGGGGGCTATCACTGTAGAAAGAGGTTGGAGTGGGAGGGTTGTATTCCTATTCCTTTTCCTTTATGCTCTTTTGGTATGTTGTTGGTTAATTTACTGCTCACTAAGACTGTTGTCTGACTCAAGGATTTATGTTTTAATTCTTATTGCCTTGGGCTGTTCGTCCATTTTGGGACGGGCAGACTAGGTAGCAGGTGACAGGTGCTGTTCTTGCTTTCCACGGTGTTGATATCGAAGACGAGCTGGAGGGTTGCATATTATCTTCTTATTATATGTACTGGATGTTCCGCTGTTTGTATTTTCTCTGAGTGTTATGTAGTGAGGCTTGATGTATTGACTATTCAGATGTTTGTATTCAACAATTATGAAGTTTTATTGATGAGATTCTATTCTATGAAGCTTCACTATGCATATGTTCTATTGTATTTTGTCCATGCGCTGTGAGTAATACGATAGATTCTGATGTTTTAATTTACCCTGGCAATCGTCCATGGTCGCCTGGCACACTTTACAGTGCATTTTCTCTAGGTTTAGTGCAGGGGTCATGGGCGGTCGTCACAATTACAATAGGGTCTAGGGTTTTCAAATAAATACTCACATAGCTGAAATTGTTACATTATTAAATTCCAGCATACTAGCCACAAAGTGGGTTATACAATCAAGTCTGAGATCACTTATTGGAAGTTGGATTTCCATACAATGGCAGGGCTACTGGGGTACCGCCCATCATAGTACGGGGCCTAGATCACCGTACCGAGGAGTACGCCCGCTCCCCTGCAACACAAGGCCGGAACCATCCCTTACTGGATAATCCCGAACAAGACAACCCCGCGGTTGGGATCAGCAACCGCCCACTAAGCCGAATAAAAAGGAACCTCTAGATAGGGGAAAATCTTGTCCTACTTGGGTGCTACCCACTTAACCTTGCTGCACCTCCCCTGTTTTAGCCATTCCCGGTTGATGAGGCTTGAGGCTACGATTACCTTTAATCAGAACACATTACTTAGAATGCTCATCGTCCACCTAACGATGTGCTGAAAGCATTCAATCCATACAAGTTCGTTCCGGGTTCGAACGAAACCGAAGGCATTATTTCGTTACACTCGTTTTGGAATCACCCTCAGAGTTAACGACAATAACCCTTGCACTCTGAATCTTCATCTTCACTTGAGATTCACGACCTATCGTTAATTTGGATCGATGTGGTTTTCGGATATCCAAATCTGGAGACCCGATCCCAATCTCATCGAAATCCAAAACGTATCTTTTAAGGCCAAGTTGTTTTAAAGTTAAAACAATTCAATTCAATTATCTATATACACACAGATAGATAATTCACAATATCACAATAGATAATCTACACTATTATCACAAATAGATAATTCACATTATCATCACAGTTCAACCAAAACATCCATATCACAGATCAGCACATATCTCATCAGAGATATCAAACAATGCAAAGCATTCAATATTATTCAACCATCCATAAGTAATGATTTATGCCATCTCTAATTAATTTAACATAAATTAAATTAATAACTTCATTCTATAAATCCTGCTTACTTAACCATTAATTAATTATTAATTAATTAATTAATTAATTATCCTCTAATTATTCATTTCAATTAATCATCCTTGATTAATTATCTTTTAATTACATTCAAGTAATTAGCCTTTAATTAATTTCACAAATTAATTATTCTTAACCATTTATAGTAATTAACCTAATTGCTTTATAAACTAATTAACTATAATTAATTACATTAATCCTTAATTAATTACATTAATTAATTACTCTATAATCACTTATTATTGATTAATTAATCTTAATTAATCAACCCTTAATTACATCATTAATTAATTATAAACTAATGATCCCTAATTACATCTTTAATTATTTATTCTATTTAAATTAATTACATTTAGTAATTAATCTTTAATTAAACCAAAATTATTAATCACACTTGATTAATCACATCCAGTAATTAACTACTCTTAATTACTTATTAAATAAATTAATTACCCCTTAATTAATTATCTTAATTAATCTCTTGGTTAATTTCACAAAGTAATTAAATCCAAAATTACTTTTAAATCCTCAATTAATTATATCCTGTAATTACCATTACTAATTACTTCACTATGTAATTTACACTCCATTAATTACATTAAGTAATTATACTTAACAAATAATCCAGTAATTATCTTAAATTAATTCAACTTAATTAATTAACTTAAGCTAATAATATTTTACTCAACTAATTACAATGAGTAATTAATTCCTTAATTACTTTCATTAAGTAATTACTTAAACAATTTTCATAATTGATTATCTTAAATTAATTAATCTATTTAATTATTAAAAATTAATCACATTAATTAATTATTAAAAAATCCTTAAGTTAATGACCTTCATTAACTATTATCAAAAAAAATTAATTACTTCTCCTAAGTAATTAATCTTAGATAAAACAATATTAATTACAATTTAATTAATCTTAAATAATCCATTAATTATTCCTAATTATTTAATTTATTAAGTGTTAAACTGTAACTTAATTAATCTTTAATTACTTAATTAATTAATTTCAAACTTTTAATTTAAAATCAAATCTTATCCAATTAATAATTTCTTAATTACAAATTAATTAATTTTAAATTAATTTACTTAAACCTTTAATTAAATAAATTAGACCCTAAATTACTTAATTAATTAATCCAAATCATAAATTAATTAAATTAACTACTTATCCATCTTAATTACCTTAATAATTTAATGAACTATAAATCATTAAGTCCTAATTAACTTTAAGATAAACCTTAATCTTATTAATGATTAAATTATCATTATCAAAGCATTTTAACAACGATTTGTTTAAATTTACTTTCAAATTTCATTTTAAATTTAAGATTTTAAAATGAAACAATTTATTTTAAAACAATTTTAACTTTAACAATGTTTAAAACAATTCAAAAACCTTTTAATTACATGTTGAAGAAATACTTGTCTTATAAAAGAAATTTAAAAGAATTTAAACTAAATTCATTTTTAAATTTCAAACCATATATAAAATATACTTAACATTCAAAGTTGTTTTAAAACATTTTAAATTTAAAAACTTCTTTTATTTCAAAACTAGGATTCAAATTCATTTTGAATCCACACTTTAAATCTGCTTCAAAACTTTGATTATAACCTGCTTTTCATTTTTTTTTTAAATCTAAAAACTCAAAACACTGACAGGTTTTAAATAGAAACCTGTAAATCTAAAATGACTCGAGCCAGACAAAAATGACTTTGAGTCGATCACCCAATGCTTCGAGTAAAACACGAGCATCCCCGAAGAAAAACCCGAGTACTCGCTCTCTCTTCTTAAAACCAATTCCAGATGCACGAAAACGTGCACATCCACGTGCACAACGCCTCCGATCGCCGATGAACTCCAACCTGGCCTCTGATGAGTCAACTACAACCATGGCAACACTCGCGAACATCCATAATTCTCGATTCGCTCGAGAATCAAATTCGATGAAAAAAAAACCCATATAGCCTGTAACAAACATCACCGGAATATCGACCACCACCGATGATCTAGTCCTCGAGACATCCCGCCGTTCTCTCCGTCGCTTCGTCACGCCTTCCAACACCCACGGCACAACTCGCGATTGACTTCGATCGCTTCTCGTCGCCGCGAAACCCAAATGAACTTCGACGACAATCACGGGGTGTTAAACACTACCCCATCGATTCTTGGCCATCACGATGATCAGAAAATTCACCGGTCATTTTTGCCAAGACCCCCTACTCTCCAGCATGCTCCAGTAATGGACACGAGACTCCATCACCCTCCGATCGCCAGAAATCACCAAAAACATCATTTCCAGATCAACTCTAACTGCTCACCCAATCCAGCATTTAAATTTGTGATTTTATTTTTAAAAATCAAGATTTTGAATAAGAAATCAGTTTATATACCTGAATTGATAAATTAAGATACTTGAATTTTTAACATACTCAAGCTTTGCCTGTTCATTTTGGTTTCCAGAGCCAATTCAATTTATTTTAACTTAATTAAAATTTTAAAACTAACTTCATGACTAAACAAACAATTTTGTTTTAAAACCTAAGTTCTAACAGCAATTAGACCAAGAGGATATGAATTTTGATCAAAATTTTAGCTTCTAAAACTAAGAACAGGCAGGAACAAATACAACAGCAAGCATGCATCTATACATCCATATATATACACAGAAATTCAATCATATACATCCACACAATACACATTTTATTTCCAGAAATTCACATGCAACCAAATATCCATATACTTAAGTTTTAAAAAGAATGTTACTCACCAGAAAAATGATGAACAAAGCTTTATATTTGAAACAGGTTTTGAAAACTTTAAAACTTTGAGTGCCTTTGCTTATTTGATTTAGAAATTTAAATGATTGTTACTGAATCATGCATGCATGCTACTGAAACTTGATTAACTTGCTATTGAAATCTGTTGAAGATGACTCAGATTCAAAACAGAGATGAAAATGCTTGCAGGCTTTTGATTTCCATCTCAGGTTTGAAGAAGATGTTCTGGTTTTGGTTGAAGAAATGATACAGGTTTTTGGGTTTTGATTTGAAGATGATATGCAGTTTATTGTTTGATAAATTCTGGTTTGTGGAAATTGATTTCAGATTTACTTGCTTTATTTGTCTCAGGTGGGAGAAAAAGTTTGCAGGCTTGGTTTTGAATTTTGAAAATGATATTACAGGCTATAGAATTGATTTCTGGTTTGTGAGGAGTTGATTATAGATTTTTTTTCTGGGAAATTTTACAGGGTGAAGGTTTCTTAGTTTTTGAATTTGAGAGGATAGAAAAAGAATAGTAGAGAAGGAATAATGTTTATATAGGTTGAATTTGATTTATTAAAATATAAAAGAAGAAAAAAAAATTTAAGGTGACACTTGTTTCTCATATCAACATTTGTCATCTTGAATTAATATTTACTTAACACATGTTATTAGGTTACTTAATGTATTAACACATGTCATAAGTACTATTTTATTTATTTTAAATGTTAAATAAAAAGCTTTACTTAATTTATTTATTCTTATGTAAAGGTATATATGAATTTCTTTTTAAAGAAAATATAATAAAACTAATTATATATAAATAAAATCTCTTATACCTATATTTAAATCCAAATTCAAATTCAAATCAAAGAAAATCAATCAACTTATATATATAATATCAAATCATATTTATAAAGCTATATTTAAAAATAAAACAAGCCTTTTTGTTAATTAATTTAAATTTAAACTTAAGCTAAAATAAATTTAAGTAATTAAACATTTACCTTAAGTATTTTTAAAACCATATAGTTATTTATTAAATAGCTTTGAAAAGCTTAATATCAAATAAATCAGAATTTTCAAATTACCAAAAATATTAGAATTAGAAAATATGCTTTATTTGTTAAATTAAAACAAAGCTTATCTAATTACAATATATATACAAATATATATATATACACACATTATAAATAGAAAACAATTTATTAGCTTTTAAAAGATAAATCTTACCAATTTAAATATTTTATAAAAGAAGATTATTAAACTAATTCAAATCTTATTGATCAAAAATTATCAAATCAAATTTAATTTTTAATACAGATTATTAAATTGATATTGCCAAAAATTCCGGGATATCACATTCCTCCCCCCTTAAAAGAATTTCGTCCCCGAAATTTAAAAGCAAATGAAATTTAATAATCTCATTAAAGATTTTAGTTTTAAATCACAAGCATATATTTTCAACCATAGCAACCAAACATCCAAACAAACAATTCTAACTATCCAGACAAAATTATGGATAGAATTTCCTAGAGTTTCCCAAGTTTAAATATCGGGATACTCGCTCTATAGAATCCAAACAATCAATACTACTAAGCTACAGAGCTCCTACTCATCAAGATCTACAAAACTAGACAGGATATCAGACTATAGACAAGTCTGACTCAACAACCAAACCTCCTGAACTGCTGGTTCCAAAACCAGTGATAGATCTTACACGTACTCCCTCAGAGATACGTGAAATACAACGAATCCTAATTATCCAAACTGGCAATTCAATCCTGTAGACCAAGCTCTTATCCAAATTAGAACACATAAGAGATCCAAAATACCTCGGAGCTGACTTCCCAGTCTTACCAAATCTTATAGCTCCTTCGATCGGAGAAAACTTATCCAAGATCAAATCTCCATCTTCGAAATCCAAATTCCTCCGTCTCTTATCCACAAAATTCTTAGGACGATCCTAGGCTGCCTATAACCCTCTTGATCAGCTCAACCTTTGCTGATGTCTCTAGGAACAAACTGGACCAAAAACAACCTATCAAAATGACCCTCTCAAGATCAACCAAAACCAAAAACACCAACTCTACTCCTTAAACAACAGAAGACTAAACTTACTTCTCCTATCTGGAAAAGACAAACAGGAGCACTCCCAAACTGCTTTCGCTGCTCAACTCTGATCTAGAGCATATGAGAAAATGCTGATGAAGAACACGAGCACAGACTAGACAATATATCCCAGAAATATGGTTCATCAAATCCATAAAAAGAAAACTTAGAAGTTCCATCAAAACCTGAGTTGCTTCACCAAACTCTCTCCTTAGGAACCATCCTTCTACTAGCTGAACTTCCGGTATCATCCTGGAATCCAAGTCGATACGGAAACTCAACCTCCAGATGCGGACAAACGTCTAACTTCCTTGAAGACATCCGGAAAAATTCTGATAACCCAAGAGAACACTCAGCAATCGCAAGTCACTTTTGCGATCAACCCAACCTAATTCCAAACAGACTGTTCTCCCTTTACCAATCAGAACAGCTTACACTTATCTATTCAATCCATCGAAGAAATGGATCCACTCTGTTGCTTATGAATTCCACCACAAGAAAAACTGCTCATCCAGAAAACTTCCTGCCAACACACTGAACACTCCGAGCTGCACTGCTGACATAGATGCCAAAGATTCCCTAACCAAAGCTCTTCGAGAAACTCGATCCTCAAACCAAACAGAAACACCATGCTGAACTCAGCCACAACACCGAAGCAGACATTCTTCTCTAAACTCACTCCAAAAGAAAACATCTTCGGAGACATCCATAGTCACTGCATCTCATCACACAGCTACTTCTTCCTGAGGTTGCCCAGATACCATCACACACTTCTGCCTAACCGACAGATCCAAACTCTACTCACCCAACTTCAAAGATAGACTTCGAACCTTAACAGTTTTCCTTTAGAGATCGATGAAATCCTAACACCACAGCAAAGCTTACTCGAGACGGTATTAGGTCTACAGTCTCGACAGATACACTTCCAACCTCAACATTCAAACTCCAACCATTGGTGGTCGTGTTACACACACCACCACCCTATCTACCTTTATAACTCATATTGGAAAACCCGAACAGGTAACCCAACAAATAGGTAGAATAAATATATATATAGTTATATAAAAATTACAAATACGCTCTCTCAAGATAGACACCACTCCAGAGCCTAGGTATTATCTCAACCTATGCTCTGATACCACTGTAACGACCCGCAATTCATTCCACAGAATGATGCATCATTAATAAGAAAGAAAGGGATAGAAAAGAGAAAAGAAGAGAAGAAAGAAAGAAACAACATCAGAATCTCAACAACGGAACGAATAAATTATATTAATAACATAAGTATTACATAATATACCATGACTATCAGAGTTACACAGATTATACATCACATACTAGACAGTTATAAAACCTGTCTATCATACAACACAAGATACAACACCGAGATCAACACAGCGGAACACTATATATCTACGAATGCTGAAGCCTCTTGCTCCATATCTCCTCCATAAATTCGTCAAAGCTAACCTGAATCCCTTGGCTACTCGTAAAAATTTGAGTACCCAAGAGTTTAATAAAACAGAAAATAAACACTTGGGTCAGACATGGGTCTGGTGTGAGTAAACGGGTTAAAGTTGCTTAACTTTAAAAACTTTTGAAACAAAAGGTATCACGTAAGACTTTCCACACATAAACATGGGTAAGTTTTTACCTTACGCTAACCAAACATTTGATAGGAAATTCAATTATATTACAATAGGGTCTAGGGTTTTCAAATAAATACTCACATAGCTGAAATTGTTACATTATTAAATTCCAGCATACTAGCCACAAAGTGGGTTATACAATCAAGTCTAAGATCACTTATTGGAAGTTGGATTTCCATACAATGGCAGGGCTACTGGGGTACCGCCCATCATAGTACGGGGCCTAGATCACCGTACCGAGGAGTACGCCCGCTCCCCTGCAACACAAGGCTGGAACCATCCCTTACTGGATAATCCCGAACAAGACAACCCCGCGGTTGGGATCAGCAACCGCCCACTAAGCCGAATAAAAAGGAACCTCTAGACAGGGGAAAATCTTGTCCTACTTGGGTACTACACACTTAACCGTGCTGCACCTCCCCTGTTTTAGCCATTCCCGGTTGATGAGGCTTGAGGCTACGATTACCTTTAATCATAACACATTACTTAGAATGCTCATCGTCCACCTGACGATGTGCTGAAAGCATTCAATCCATACAAGTTCGTTCCGGGTTCGAATGAAACCGAAGGCATTATTTCGTTACACTCGTTTTGGAATCACCCTCAGAGTTAACGACAATAACCCTTGCACTCTGAATCTTCATCTTCACTTGAGATTCACGACCTATCGTTAATTTGGATCGATGTGGTTTTCGGATATCCAAACCTGGAAACCCGATCCCGGTCTCATCGAAATCCAAAATGTATCTTTTAAGGCCAAGTTGTTTTAAAGTTAAAACAATTCAATTCAATTATCTATATACACACAGATGGATAATTCACAATATCACAATAGATAATCTACACTATTATCACAAATAGATAATTCACATTATCATCACAGTTCGACCAAAACATCCATATCACAGATCAGCATATATCTCATCATAGATATCAAACAATGCAAAGCATTCAATATTATTCAACCATCCATAAGTAATGATTTATACCATCTCTAATTAATTTCACATAAATTAAATTAATTACTTCATTCTATAAATCCTGCTTACTTAACCATTAATTAATTATAAATTAATTAATTAATTATCCTCTAACTGTTCATTTCAATTAATCATTCTTGATTAATTATCTTTTAATTACATTTAAGTAATTAGCCTTTAATTAATTTCACAAATTAATTATTCTTAACCATTTATAGTAATTAACCTAATTGCTTTATAAACTAATTTTCTATAATTAATTACATTAATCCTTAATTAATTACATTAATTAATTACTCTATAATCACTTATTATTGATTAATTAATCTTAATTAATCAACCCTTAATTACATCATTAATTAATTATAAACTAATGATCCCTAATTACATCTTTAATTATTTATTCTATTTAAATTAATTATATTTAGTAATTAATCTTTAATTAAACCACAATTATTAATCACACTTGATTAATCACATCCAGTAATTAACTACTCTTAATTACTTATTAAATAAATTAATTACCCTTTAATTAATTATCTTAATTAATCTCTTGGTTAATTTCACAAAGTAATTAAATCCAAAATTACTTTTAAATCCTCAATTAATTATATCCTGTAATTACCATTACTAATTACTTCACCATGTAATTTACACTCCATTAATTACATTAAGTAATTATACTTAACAAATAATCCAGTAATAATCTTAAATTAATTCAACTTAATTAATTAACTTAAGCTAATAATATTTTACTCAACTAATTACAATGAGTAATTAATTCCTTAATTACTTTCATTAAGTAATTACTTAAACAATTTTCATAATTGATTATCTTAAATTAATTGATCTATTTAATTATTAAAAATTAATCACATTAATTAATTATTAAATAATCCTTAAGTTAATGACCTTCATTAACTATTATCAAAAAATTTAATTACTTCTCCTAAGTAATTAATCTTAGATAAAACAATATTAATTACAATTTAATTAATCTTAAATAATCCATTAATTATTCCTAATTATTTAATTTATTAAGTGTTAAACTGTAACTTAATTAATCTTTAATTACTTAATTAATTAATTTTAAACTTTTAATTTAAAATCAAATCTTATCCAATTAATAATTTCTTAATTACAAATTAATTAATTCTAAATTAATTTACTTAAACCTTTAATTAATTAAATTAGACCCTTCATTACTTAATTAATTAATCCAAATCATAAATTAATTAAATTAACTACTTATCCATCTTAATACCTTAATAATTTAATGAATTATAAATCATTAAGTCCTAATTAACTTTAAGATAAACCTTAATCTTATTAATGATTAAATTATCATTATCAAAGCATTTTAACAACAATTTGTTTAAATTTACTTTCAAATTTCATTTTAAATTTAAGATTTTAAAATGAAACAATTTTAACTTTAACAATGTTTAAAACAATTCAAAAACCTTTTAATTACATGTTGAAGAAATACTTATCTTATAAAAGAAATTTAAAAGAATTTAAACTAAATTCATTTTTAAATTTCAAACCATATATAAAATATACTTAACATTCAAAGTTGTTTTAAAACATTTTAAATTTAAAAACTTCTTTTATTTCAAAACTAGGATTCAAATTCATTTTGAATCCACACTTTAAATCTGCTTCAAAACTTTGATTATAACCTGCTTTTCATTTTTTTTTTAAATCTAAAAACTCAAAACACTGACAGGTTTTAAATAGAAACCTGTAAATCTAAAATGACTCGAGCCAGACAAAAATGACTTTGAGTCAATCATCCAATGCTTCGAGTAAAGCACGAGCGTCCCCGAAGAAAAACCCGAGTACTCGCTCTCTCTTCCCAAAACCAATTCCAGATGCACGAAAACGTGCACATCCACGTGCACACCGCCTCCGATCACCGATGAACTCCAACCTGGCCTTTGACGAGTCGACTACAACCACGGCAACACTCGCGAACATCCATCGATCTCGATTCACTCGAGAATCAAATTCGATGAAAAAAAACTCATACAGCCTGTAACAAACATTACCGGAATATCGACCACCACCGATGATCTAGTCCTCGAGACATCCCGTCGTTCTCTCCATCGCTTCGTCATGCCTTCCAACACCCACGTCACAACTCGCGATTGACTTCGATCGCTTCTCGTCATCGCGAAACCCAAATGAACTTCGACGACAATCACAGGGTGTTAAACCCTACCCCATCGATTCTTGGCCATCACGATGATCAGAAAATTCATCGTTCATTTTTGCCAAGACCCCCTACTCTCCAGCATGCTCCAGTAATGGACACGAGACTCCATCACCCTTCGATCGCCAGAAATCACCAAAAACATCATTTCCAGATCAACTCTAACTGCTCACCCAACCCAGCATTTAAATTTGTGATTTTATTTTTAAAAATCAAGATTTTGAATAAGAAATCAGTTTATATACCTGAATTGATAAATTAATATACTTGAATTTTTAACATACTCAAGCTTTGCCTGTTCATTTTGGTTTCCAGAGCCAATTCAATTTATTTTAACTTAATTAAAATTTTAAAACTAACTTCATGACTAAACAAACAAATTTGTTTTAAAACCTAAGTTCTAACAGCAATTAGACCAAGAGAATATGAATTTTGATCAAAATTTTAGCTTCTAAAACTAAGAACAGGCAGGAACAAATACAACAGCAAGCATGCATCTATACATCCATATATATACATAGAAATTCAATCATATACATCCACACAATACACATTTTATTTCCAGAAATTCACATGCAACCAAATATCCATATACTTAAGTTTTAAAAAGAATGTTACTCACCAGAAAAATGTTGAACAGAGCTTTATATTTGAAACAGCTTTTGAAAACTTTAAAACTTTGAGTACCTTTGCTTATTTGATTTAGAAACTTGAATGATTGTTACTGAATCTTGCATGCATGCTACTGAAACTTGATTAACTTGCTATTGAAATCTATTGAAGATGACTCAGATTCAAAACAGAGATGAAAATGCTTGCAGGCTTTTGATTTCCATCTCAGGTTTGAAGAAGATGTTCTGGTTTTGGTTGAAGAAATGATACAGGTTTTTGGGTTTTGATTTGAAGATGATATGCAGTTTATTGTTTGATAAATTCTGGTTTGTGGAAATTGATTTCAGACTTACTTGCTTTATTTGTCTCAGGTGGAAGAAAAAGTTTGCAGGCTTGGTTTTGAATTTTGAAAATGATATTACAGGCTATAGAATTGATTTCTGGTTTGTGAGGAGTTGATTATAGATTTTGTTTCTGGGAAATTTTACAGGGTGAAGGTTTCTTAGTTTTTGAATTTGAGAGGATAGAAAAAGAATAGTAGAGAAGGAATAATGTTTATATAGGCTGAATTTGATTTATTAAAATATAAAAGAAGAAAAATAAAAATTTAAGGTGACACTTGTTTCTCATCTCAACATTTGTCATCTTGAATTAATATTTACTTAACACATGTTATTAGGTTACTTAATGTATTAACACATGTCATAAGTACTATTTTATTTATTTTAAATGTTAAATAAAAAGCTTTACTTAATTTATTTATTCTTATGTAAAGGTATATATGAATTTCTTTTTAAAGAAAATGTAATAAAACTAATTATATATAAATAAAATCTCTTATTAAATCCAAATTCAAATTCAAATCAAAGAAAATCAATCAACTTATATATATAATATCAAATCATATTTATAAAGCTATATTTAAAAATAAAACAAACCTTTTTGTTAATTAATTTAAATTTAAACTTAAGTTAAAATAAATTTAAGTAATTAAACATTTACCTTAAGTATTTTTAAAACCATATAGTTATTTATTAAATAGCTTTGAAAAGCTTAATATCAAATAAATCATAATTTTCAAATTACCAAAAATATTAGAATTAGAAAATATGCTTTATTTGTTAAATTAAAACAAAGCTTATCTGATTACAATATATATACAAATATATATATACACACATTATAAATAGAAAACAATTTATTAGCTTTTAAAAGATAAATCTTACCAATTTAAATATTTTATAAAAGAAGATTATTAAACTAATTCAAATCTTATTGATCAAAAATTATCAAATCAAATTTAATTTTTAATACAGATTATTAAATTGATATTGCCAAAAATTCTGGGATATCACAGAGTTATCCATCGTTCGTGGAGCTATGATTTATTGAGCAAACTCAAGGTCAAAATTCCAAGACGGACGAGTCCTAACACCAGTGAAGTCGAAAGGACTTCTATATTTCGACTTAGGGTTTGGTGTAACATAAAAGACTAGTGAGAGCCTTATTATAAAAATTAAATGATAACATTTAACCTTTCTAATATTGTAAGAAAGTATGCTATATAAGTTATAATAATCTACATTGATAAATTTATGCATTTAATATGATTGATAAAACGTTTATCAGTTAAGATATACAAATGAACTGAATTGAAGATTGACAAATAGAAATAGAACATATACTTATTGATAAATGCTTATTGTATGTTAACGTTTAAACACTCATGCAAGCGCTTGATTCTACAACTACTAAATACGTTCGTATGTGTTTATTTCGTTGAGACCGTGTATTGCATTCTATAAATTCCGAATTCAAAAGCAATACAATACTATGGATATTTGATCCATATAAAATCGCATACAAATATTATACGGTGAACGATTACACTTTGTAATGTACAATATTTCAATGAAATTATTTCATGCGAAATAAGCAAATAAACCATAGTGCAAGATCGGGTATTCAATTTGATTTATTACAATAAAAGATCGTATTGTGTTAAATGTAACACAAGGCCGAAACTACAATATAGATCTAAGAACTCGATCGTTGAAATGTCAGTTTGATCAGTTTACATAAGGTGCATCATATTTGTTGTCCTTAAAGGCTAAGGATAATCAAATGCATTTTTGTAAAGAGTTTGTTATGATAGTGTAGTAAAGGGTTCTTTTTGAATGGTCTGACCATTTAGAAAAAATAATGAATGTACAAAAGTAGATGAGATTTAAGGTTCATTTGGGATTAAGAGAGTACATTCTACTTCATAAAGAAACATTGGAAATAAGAATTGTAAAAATAATAATAATTGGTACATGACATTTGAATAAGAAATACGATATCTATTCCAAAATGTATTTTCATATAGAAAATTATTCTCTATGAGATCTATTTCTTTGAGTTCAGGTTATTTGATCAAAGAACTCTCCACTGTAAACTAGTTGTAGTACATAAAATAAATAATCTATACTAAGTGAAAGTTAGACCTTTGAATCTAGTATGCTATTATAGTAATAGTGGAAATAGTAGGAGGGTGCCATGCCATGTAACACTTATTGATTACATCAAGTTATGAAAATTGTTTTCATAAAATGCACCGCACATTATTCATGAAGTAATGACTAGTTTTTGGTGTCGACTGAAAAATAGACATTGTTATATTTTAATATGAATATTATGCCTCTTCCCGCTGAGCCACCTTTCTCCTCGGTCCATAAAGACAAAATGTAGGACTAGTGCCAACAGTTCATCACGGAGGAAGAATACTCGTTATGAAATAAAACTATAATGTGGTATTTTTTTATAGCAAAAGTGATGAATTGGAAAATACTAAAGTATCTACAATAATTTTGGAGTTATAGACTAAGCCATAGTTTTGCGAAATACTTTTTATTATATGGTTATGAATCATATGATACTGGTTAATTATATCTCAGATAATTAAGGGCAAAGCACCCATTCATTGGAAGCATCATAAGAGTTGCTGAACTCTTCAGATTGATATATATAGATGTATGCAATCGTAAGTCTATTAATACCAAAATGGTTCCACGTACTTCATCATATTCATTGATGAGCTATCACAGACATGGATATGTCTATTTGATACGCATGTATAAGTCTATTATAAACTCATAGAATATAAAACAAAAGTAAATAATATAACGTGCAATGGAAATTATTCGATTTGACCGAATGGGTGATTATATTGGAAAGATTTCCGAACATACCTAGTATGAATAAAGATTCGGTATCAAAGGTCACTCCTCCCTATAACACATAATGATGTATTGATAAGGAGTAATCGAACTTTGTTGGACAAAGAATGATTAAAGATGAGTGAACTTTAGTTAAATTCTTTATATAAGGTATGTACTTATGAGTAATACACATGGTTAAAATTAATATCATCCAAAGAATAGTTTACAAAACCATACAAGATAAGGGTTCATAAGAAACCCCTATATATCCTAGGCTAAGGAATTGGCGAGTTGTGCGAATTGAAAGACTACACATAATAATTATACCTATGGGACCTTATATGAATCATCCCAAGAGAATTTTGGGAACGATAGTCATTAGATGACTAATTTATTTTGTGAACATAGATATATTGTGAACTAATGCAAAATTAGTTTTATATAAGGCAATTCATAAAATGTTTATGAGTGCCCGTTCCATTGCACTGAGAAACAATAGTTGTTTCAAGAAAATACCAACTTTACAGCGAAAAAATTTCTTTGAGAAATTATTGATATAAAATGAACCTGGATACGTCCAATGATAAAATTGATTACAATGGACGAAATGAAATTGACCAAACCTAAATGAGCAAAAATACATTAGAATGTCTAACACGTATTCTTGTACATTAAAGAGAAACTGTGAGTTTCTTGTCAATGTCAAGAATAAATAATCCTCGGTTGTTTAATTAAACAATTAAAAGTATTGATTCTATGATATGTACGACGCACAAATCCAAAAATGATTACAAGTACATTATCAAAATATGATTTTGGTAGTTGTACCCAATGAAATATGATCCATTGGCTGATAATGTCTCTTCAAGAGAAAGACTGGTGCAGTTGGAATATAATGAGCAATAATGATAAGAATAAAATCGTAAACAATGATAAGTTGGTTTGGAATTTACTCAAAAAATTATTGCATAGTATGACTTTATGTTTTGCAACACATGTGTTGAAATAGAGATATCTAAATAATGATTTATAGTAAACTGTCTACACATAATAACCAAAGTGTCTCGAAGGTAGTAGGAGCAATATTGAGTTGTGAGTTTTTGGATACGAACCAAGAACAGATATGAAAGTGTCATAAGATAAGCATCAAAATTGAACAAATGTTTTGATAAAAATATCAAATAGTTTGATTGTTAATCAAAATGTAGAGGAAGCGTGTGCTCATAAGAAAGAAAGTTAAAAGATACATAAATATTTCTTATCCATAAGTAAATAACACATTGTTGATAGTTAACGATATACTTATGTTAAATTTAGCTTTAGTTGTTTTAGTACTCGACTTTGGATATGTAAATGATGTATTTTATAGGAAGTATAAAAGATATTGGGAATGTCCCAAACAATATGCAATGACACCTTATTAAAATGCTTAATACGGAACATGTAAGACTGATTCCTTATGCATTGGCAATAGGAATTATCATACATGTTATGTTGTCTACAATATCGTGATTTGTTTATGTATTTGATACATGAAGCAAATATCAAATCCAAATTGATATCACTAAATGGTTGTTTGAGGTGTTCTCGTGTATTTATGAAATACTAGAGAATTGTTTATAGAAATAACAAACTCCTTCTGAAGGAGTGTTCGGATTCAAATTTTTTAAGTGATATTGAGTATAATATGTCAATAATAAATTCAAGTTAAGAATCTTTAAGTTGGAAATGTTCCAAATAGAAGAGATTGTGGTTGATTCAATGAAAAAGGATAAGTAAATTGACTTGAATAGCACCACAATAAAAGCAATATATATATATATATATACACACACACATATGTATGTTGTGTGTATATATATCTATACTATTAATAATGATAATTCAATGAATAGGATTTCAACCGTGTCTTTTTGAAATTCCAAAAATACCCCACATCCATAATGATGTCTTACCATGGGTTTGCAACCTCCATCACATTTCCCTTTTCGACCACCCATCAATGGAATTTCATTTTGAATTTGCAACCAACACCACCAACAAAACCGTTTCAAATAAGTGTTGTGACCACCAAAGTTTTTGCACTTATTAACACATGTCCATCCATTAATTTTTTTCAAATAAAAGTTAAATATCTCTAACTATTAGATGCACTTATGTGCGATTTATACTAGTATATATAATAAATGCATAAATTATAACTGAGCTGAGGGTGATTCCAAATGTTGAGAATCTCATAACATCGTTATATGATAACAATGTCACGATATAGTTCATAATAGAACTTAGAGCTCACTAGAAGTCGAGAGATATACTCTGAATTGTTCCACATGATAAATTGTTTATCAGCATCGGGAAGAGTTGATTGACAAAGTAATAATTGAATTATAATAACATATATGTTCACCGAGGGACTGGACTGACTGGTTTTTTCGAAAACCAATTGGAGAAGTTGAAATATGATTCCATAATTGACCCCTAGTGCTAGTGGGAGATTAATAGAGTTAAGGGAATGTCTTAGGGGCAATCATGTAATTTGTTACATATATCTAACTCGATAACGGATCTTGTTTGAAACAAAAGATGTTTTCTTTCTATTATATACTTGATAAATGTGTTATATTAATTAATTAAATTAAATTAAAAGTATATTTAATAGAAAATCCATAAACGATATGTTTTATGATCGTAGTTACAAAGTGTTGTAACCATGAGTAATTTATCATAATCAAAATAAATATACAATTTTAGAATATTCTTAGTCAAGATGTATCGAGACTGGATATCGATACATCCGTTGAGACTAGAGTATGTAACGTTCTCTAAATATTAGGCAGTGTATTACTCATGACTGCTGGGCACACAGATGGATTATGTACTAATAGTTATTGGATAACTATGGAATGACTAACTCAATAGTTTCCTGTCGGTTAATGTAACTAAAGTCAAATAGAAAATATCGATGTGAAAAAAGTACATTATTCTCTTAACTTAAGAATATTGTTGATCTCCAATATGAAAGATCTACTTTGATTATAGTTAAATCATGGCATGGTGTCTATCGAAGGACTATAGTTGGATCGAGTAAATGCGTTGGAACTACAACACCATTCAAGAGAGGATTCGTCTCCTTGGTTATATGAGGTTAGTATCATGGTCAACTGAAGTCAACATAAAGTCAAAGTCTTTGGCCAGAGCATTTCGGTTAAAAATAATTTTTATCATTGAATCAAGGACTTTGTGCTTCAATTATAGAGTTGAATATGGATAATATCGGAATTTTGACCATTACCAAATTCCATAAGTCCAAAGTGACATCGTTTCGACAAAGATAATTAATGTAAATAAAAGTCAAAACCGGGTAACACTTAACAAAGTAACATTAGATTTTTTCAAAACCAAGTAAGCGATAAGTTTGGCCAAAACGTCACACCACCTGCTAAGTGACGTGTGAACATTAATATTCGAATAGTTCGATATTAATCGTTGACCAAATTCACACCTAACGAGTCACACAACTGAAACGATGAATACTCCTTTGACAAAATGATTTAATTAATTTGTAATTATTATAAATTAACTAAATTAATTAATATTTATGAAATATTAATTATAAAAGTTGATTTTGAACTGATGAACAATTATTGTTAAATGCATTTATAAAAGTTATAAATATATTAATCGATATGCGATATCGAGAAGCATTTAAATTGGATTTAAATGTAGAATATTTTTTTGGGATTTAAATGTGTTTGAAGTCCATATGGGGACTGATTGGGTTCGGCCATAATGGAGCTAGAAAGGGGTGGTTATATGTGGGTTAGAGGGTTTTGATTTGGATTGCTAGGATGGAAGGGAATTGGTATGAGATAAAGGAGGATCTAGATCCTAATTTGCCTCTAAATTCTCCTCTATATAAGCATCTCTACTCTCATCTTTTGGAATACTTTTCGAAGCCTCCAAACACACCTATATCAGTCTAAACCTAGACTTCTCCATCCTCAATCAATTCAAGTTCAAATCAAATAAAATTCAATTCTATTCGATAGCCCGCGATCAATGATTCGGAGACTAGCAATATACTGGATTGGAAATCAGCTCAAGGAGCGAATCTCATCATTTCTAGGTGCATTTTCAAGCATTGGGTGTAAGGTACAGTTTTAACCAATATCTAATTATTAATGTTTAGTATAATGTTTATATTATATACATATATTATATTGTTAATTAGGTGACGATTCTGATATACAAATATATTATCACAATTGGATTGGTTGTATGTTCTATTTACTTGTATAAAACAATTCGTGTATATACCTATTATGGTCTGGCTCAACAATTAAGAAAAACATTTTTTTATCTTAATAATATATGTATTATTTAAATATATATACTTACAATTTATAATTTTAATGTTACATGAAACTTTATACCAATACAGTTATATAAGTTTTATATATAAAGTATTATGGATATACGACATTCGAGAGTGATAAAATATTATATATATATATATATTATTTAAATATTATTTTAACATTTAGTTACATAAATTAATTATATGAATATATATATATATATATATCATATAAATTATATTTTATAAAATTAGATTAGCATAAAATACATGCTCGGCAAAAAAAATTATTATTTAAAAATATTTTAAATAAAAGCCAAAAATTAATAATTAGGTTTTAAAATTATTTTAAACTATAAAATTATGTAATAAATATTCAAAGTACAATATATGATTTAGAATTTTACTGGAACTTTAAATTTCAAAATTAAGTTCCAAAATTATTTTTATTAATATTTTAAAATTAATTCGTATGAAAATTAATAAAACATTGTTTTAAAATTAAAAAAATAATAATTCTAAGCTTTGCGCATGAATAGGTCTATATATTTTTATTAAAATATTTTTGTGTATTTTATAAGTATTAATCTATATTTCTATTATATTATTATACATTTATATATAATTATTTAATATATATATAAATATATATATAATATACGTATATATTGTTTTTGACTTTATAAAAATATTTGTTGTATTTAATATATTTTATAAATGATTCAAACACATTCATATAGTATAAATATAAATATAAATATATATAATGTTGATATTTCATAAGTTTGCTTATATGTATGTATGTATTTTTTTTTGAAAATAGGTTAATGATATTATAGTGGGCTATGCGGCCCAAAAGCATTTACAACTGCAAAATACAAAATTAAATCTAAGACAACTCAGCCGACAGTTCGACACTAACATAACTTGAACACAGACTTTTCTAATTTAATTTAGGGTTCTTCAGCTTCGATCTCTATGGCGGCTCCTCGGTGTTTGCTTGATTTTCTGGCCTCACAACCTTCCACTTCCAGTTCTCCAATAGCTGTTTTCCTCTTGCCTCTGAGTTGGTAATTCTTCCAATTCTTCCACTATTAATCTTAACTTCTCTTGCAATGTTTTTCGATAGCTCTAACTCAGTCTTTTCTTTGTTTCTGGTGAAAGCCCTTATATTTCGTTCTCTCCAGATATGCAAAATAGTTGTTGTCAAAGCAATTTTCACGACCTCCTTCATAAGGTTCGTGAGGTCTGTTCGGTCACTCAAGTATTTAATTTCATCTTCTAAACTTAACACTGCTTCTATTTGCATGTTTTTAAGTTTCTGAATAGCCCAGACATGTTTACTATATTTGCATTCGAAAAATAAATGTCTGTGTGTTTCAATTTCCCTTCTGCATAAATTGCATGTGTCTTCATCAATTATTCCCCAACTTTTGAGTTTGTCTTTTGTACTTAATCTACCCTTGATTGCTTTATAAGTAGTGTGAGCCATTTTGGGGCAGTTAGATTTACTCCAAATTACTTTATGCCAGTGAACGGTTGCATAATGCTGTCGATTGTCTTCCCAGACTTCCCTCATTTTGAATTGCCCATTATTATTGTTTTTCCAGGCCCATACATCATTTTCTCTATTTATAAAAAGTGGGAGTTCCTCAATTTCTTGCTTCAGACTTCTGGTTATTAATTGTTTTTCTGGTTCCCATCTTTGGTTGTGAATTATGCTAGCAACTTGAATTTTTGGTGTATTATTAGCTGAAAACCTGTAACGACCGTGATTTTTGAATCACTGTCAAAATTAATATTCAAAATAGAAAATTTTATTTTATTAAAAAGTTGAAAAAAAAATATAGTGCAAACCATTTTGCAAAGTCAGTTGCAAATAGCTCGGCTGTGTTGCCTAATAACCAAGTATATTTTCATTTTTTCTTTCACGTGTGTTTATGGTCTAATTTAAATCAAAAAGTTTGAACACATTTTTTCTTTGCCTTTTTGCTGTCACCACACTTTTGCTAGGCAAATCCATTTTTAGTCATAGAAATGCACTTCAATGGTTAAGTCAGTGAGCAAATATTCTTAGCCTTCACGTGTAAGGCCAGATATCACCAAAGTAATAGAGCAAAGTGGACATTCCTTTCTGAAAGCACATAGTAGTAAAGCAAAATATAAACATTTGCTATCACATATATTTGAACCCACTTTGCTGTAGCCATCACCATTAAATGCAAGTGTGTACTTTCTCTCCTCAATTACACGTTGCCTTAAATGTTTTTGTACCCAAATTGCAAGCCAGCCCATTTTTTCATTGACTTGTTTACATTATGAAAGAAAGTAGCCTGAAAAGAAAATTCTTTTGCTCATTTTCGTGCTGCGTCATTCTATTGTTCCACTTTTTCTTCCAACTGCTCAAGGAATACATTAATGGCAAATTCGATTTGTGCTCTCTGTTGGATCTGTAGTATCTATTGGTTTTGAAGCAAATATAGTGAGTGCAAACTCACCTTCTATTTAAACTGTGCTTTTTGGTTGTTAATATTGGGTAGCACCAAACTTGCTTGCATACCTGAATAACACAAAGTCACATCTTTTTGTTTTTTTATATATTGTAAACTTCTGATACATTACTATTTACGTGCAAGTTGAAATATGAATTCATTGTCAGGTTATACAAAAATGTTTACTTTCAAGCATTTAGGCTTTAGCCTGTTACGTGCGTGCATTTATGAACTGCTTGGCACCCATTTAATATGCATGTTTCGTGCATTAGAGTAGTGTCCATTTTATGCGCTAAGTTAGAGTGCAGGTCATCATTTGTACGTATATAATTGGTACGTATATACATGTTAAAACATACGAATTGTAAGTATAAGTTTGCATGAAAATATAAGAAGCATACGAAAGTGCCAAACTACCAGTTAAAAATTTCGTACATATAGCAATGTGTCCAGGTTGTAAAGTTTTATAGTTGCATGTCCATGTCATTTTGTAATTGGTTTATGCCTACACGCTATGGTTTGCATTGTGAAAGAAATTAGTTTGTAGAAATTTATGCTAGGGCATTTTTAATTTTTCAACTCCAGTGTTGCTTGAATGTATATAAATCAAAAGTATGTTCAAATATAAACGTTTTTTAGCAATGCAATATTTTGTAAAAATAGTAGTACAGACTACTGTTTAATTTACGTTGAACCGGCGTTTCACTTTGAAACGTAGTTTGTTGCCGTTATTTTTATAACGGAATTTTTACGCCGGTGCTATATTTTTGAAGCGTGTTGTTTTAATGAAATTTTTGATAAATAAAAATTACTGTTATTTTAACTTCAGTAACCGTCAAATTTAAAGTGAATTTTCAAGCGGTTATCCCGCAACGCTGATTTGATATCCGTTTTTAAGGTGTTTTGTGGAGCGCAATTTCTTCGTCGAAATTGCTATAGATGTTACTGTTTTAATCACGTGTTTTGAAAATCATTTTAAAATAAGATTGTTTTCAAAAAAATACAGTTTGTTGTTTCAAAAGAATGAGGAAGCGATTTAAACGCTTCAGCAAAATTGAGGACTATGAACCCTTACCTTTACTGATTCGCTTAATTTCGGACTTGTCCGTTTGAGAACGTAAAATGTTATTTTTATAAAATACACAATTTTGCACTTTCAAGGAAACGATGAAGAGATTTAAACGATTTAGCAAAAGTGCGGAGTATGGAACCACACTTTTACTATTTCGGTTAATTCCGGACTCGTTAATTGAAATATTTGCTGAGGATTTGTTGTTTGATGATTTTGATGATTTTTGGGCTTTGGAGCCACCATGATGGACCTTCGGGTCAATTACCAGTACTAGACCTTCGGGTCATATGTTGGACCTTCGGATCATTTGTTGGGCGCCAAAATTTATGATGACAGTACTTGGTAGGCTTCGGCCATATGTTGATGCACGTGCGGCGTAGCTTAGACTTGCCATATGATGGGATCGATCCACTTTTATGCTGATTTTTCTGGTTATTTTGTTTTGATTTCTAGATTTTGTGAATTGCTGCTTTGAATTCAACTATGAATTTGAAAGTTGATTTTGATGGAGTTTAAATTAAGAATTCTTCATTTAAACTATGCTGATTATTTATGTTGAATAGTCTCATTCGAGACTATAATTATTTGCTTAAGTATTGTTTATCATACATTTATTTCTGAGTTTAAATTAGACTGATCCGTTTATTATTTTCTTTTAAATAATACTCGGGTCAGACCGAGTTATTTCAGGTTAATCGCTATCTCTGATTCAGTTGCAGCTTCAGCTTTTGGGATTTCACATCATCTTTTGTCTAGTCTTCAAGGAGTACTTTTGGGTTTATTGACTCTCATCTCATGTACGTTATGATGTATATGTATAGGTACATATGGTTCATGAGAACCATCGATTGTTGTAGCATGTATCCAAACTTGTCTTCCGCTATATATCTGATATTTCTGTTCTGACGTGATTATACTTATCTGTGTTGTGGTTGTTGTTATGAGTTGTTCTGAATCTTTCTTTAGCCACCGTAGTTTCGTTTTAGATTTGGATTGAATATATATCTTTGGGAGTAATTTACACAATTCCTATCGATGTAATCAATACTCGTCTAAGGCATAACTTACGGATGGTCGCTTCTAACAAGCCTTATTCTTCGCAATAGCAGACGTTATTCCTTATAATAACCTTTGTTATTGTGAGCATAGAGGTGGGGCGTCACAGTTGGTCAGAGCTGAAATTCAGAACAAATTATAATAAACACAGAACAGAAGTAGAATGGAACATGTATTACAACTATTCGAGGGTTTTATTCGTGCCTTTCTAATCAATTCTTTCCACAATAACATGTTGGAGTATGTCTAGGAATAAATCTCATATTCCATAGTATTCCATTTGTTAAATTTCTTATCAATTGTGTATTGTTTAACTAATCCTTATCTTCTCTTGTTCTCTCAGCCCATGGCTGGAAGAGGTAGAGGGAAGCGTTCTTCTGCAGGCCCGTCTAGTGGTTCTCATCCAAACGGAGTCTATATGTCAACTGATCAGTTTATGGAGCTATTTCGGGGTACTCAGCCTTCTGTTGCTACTCCTGTAGCTCCTAATCACAAGTCTACCTTCGCCCGCATGTGTAGTGACTATTCCCACCTTGGAGGTCAGCCTTTCAAGGGATCGGAAAGTGTAATGGAGGTTCAGACTTGGTTGCGCACTTGTGAGCACATATTTTCTCGGATGGATCTTTCTGATCATCATCGCATTCTCGTGGCATCTAGCATGTTGCAAGAGCGTGCTCTTGATTGGTATGAGCTTTTTATTGCGGAAGTAGATGAGTCCTCTCTCTCATGGATTCAGTTTAAGGAACGTTTCGAACTTAAGTTTGTTCCTGAATCAGAAAAGGCTAATCTTGCTCGTAGTTTCCTTGAGTTGAAACAAGGAAAGTCCTCTGTTTCTGATTATGTTGCATCTTTCGAGGCCTTGTCCAAATACGGAGTTGAGTTCATTAACACTGCACGTAAGAAGAATCTTCGTTTTGTTGATGGTTTGAAGAAGTATTTGAAGAAAGTTCTTTTGCTTCAGCTTAAGCTCTCTTTTGAGGAGCTTGTTGATTCAGCACTTTGTCTTGAAGCTGTCGAAAAGGAACGTGATAGTGGTGATGAGGTTGAGGTTTTTAAGAACCCCAACAAGAAGGGATTTCCATTTCATAAGCCTAATTCTTCCAATAAGAAGAAGAAGCAAGCTACCTCCAGTTCTCAGCCTAGTAGTGCACCTTCTATTCAGAGGGCGTGCTATAATTGTGGTTCTTTGGATCATCTTCTTCGTAGTTGTCCTAAGCCTCGCATTTGTCGTTATTGCAAGAAAAAAGGTCATTGGGTTTCTGATTGTCCTATTGCTCCTAAGGGTTTCAAATCTGGGAAGCTTAATGTTGCTAAAGCTTCTGGTGATTCTTCTTAGCCTAAAGGTATTACTTCTTCTGTTTTGGAAGGTTTTATTTTATTCTATGGTCGTTCTATTAGAGTTTTTTCGATACGGGTGCATCACATTCATTCGTGTCGAAGGAGCTAGTTGGTATTATTCATTTGGATGTTATTACTCTTTGCGACCCTTTGAGGATCGTAAATCCTATTGGTGGATCCGCTACTCTTGGTTTGTTATGTGTTGATGTTGAGATTATTCTGTGTGGTTTTTCCTTTCATGCGAATCTGCATGTTATGGATCATCTTGGTTTTGATATGATATTGGGTATGGATTGGCTCGTCCGTTATGAAGTTCAAATCCTATGTCCCGAAATAACTTTATATCTCAAGCTCCCCGATGCTAGCGAGCAGCTATATATTATATTTTGAAGCATGGATCATACTTCGAATGCTCTTATTTCTTCTTTCGAGTCGGAGGATGTCATTGCTAATATTCCGGTTGTTTGTGATTTTTCTAATGTTTTCGAGCCTATTTCGAGATTGCCGCCGAAGAGGGCAATTGAGTTCCGTATTGATCTTATCTATGGTGCTCATCCTGTCAGTCATTCTCCCATGAGGATGTCTACTAAGGAAAATGAGGAACTCAAGCAACAATTATCTGAGTTGGAAGCCAAGCATTTTATTCGTTCTAGCTCGTCTCCTTGGGGCGTCGTCGTTGTCTTTGTTAAGAAGCCAGATGGTACTCTTAGGCTTTGCATTGATTATCGCAAGCTTAACGAGCTCACTATCAAGAATAGGTATCCATTACCTAGGATCGATGACATGTTCGATCAGTTAAGTGGCGCTAAGCTCTTCTCCCAACTCGATCTTGCTACCGGTTTTCATCAGTTATGAGTGGCGGAAGATAGTATTCCTCTTACCGCATTTCGTACTCGTTATGGTTCTTACGAATGGCTGGTTATGCCGTTCAGTTTGACGAACGCTCCAGCATATTTTGTAGATCTTATGAATCGGATATTCCGGGAATATCTCGATAAGTTCGTCTTGGTTTTCATTGATGATATTCTTATTTATTCCAAATCTGAAGCCGATCATATTCAGCATTTGGAGATTGTTTTGAGCACTCTTCGTCAGCATCAGCTTTATGCCAAATTCTCCAAGTGCCACTTCTGGGAGAATAAAGTGAAGTTTCTCAGTCATATTGTTTCTTCCGATGGTATTTCTGTCGATCCTTCCAAGATCGAATCTATTCAGAATTGGAAGAGGCCCAAGACCGTTACCGAGATCCGTAGTTTCCTTGGATTGGCGGGTTATTATCGCCGGTTTATTAAGGACTTTTCTCGTATTGCTTTACCGCTTACCACTCTTACGAGAAAAGCTGTTCCTTTTATTTGGT
The DNA here is from genome assembly GCA_030737815.1 of Allium fistulosum. Classification (NCBI taxonomy): domain Eukaryota; kingdom Viridiplantae; phylum Streptophyta; class Magnoliopsida; order Asparagales; family Amaryllidaceae; genus Allium; species Allium fistulosum. The sequence continues at coordinate 632,698,785 of CM060907.1, read as the reverse complement.
CCGATAAGTGTGAGAATTCTTTCTTGAAGTTAAAAGATCTCCTTACTCATGCTCCAATCTTAGTGGTTCCCGAAGGGAATCATGATCTTGTTGTTTATACCGATGCCAGTGGTTATGGATTCGATGATGTTCTTATGCAAAAAGATAGAGTAGTTGCCTATGCTTCTAGACAACTAAAGCCTAACGAGATTCGTTATGCTACCCATGATTTGGAGTTAGCCGCCATAGTCTTCGCTCTAAAGATTTGGCGACATTATTTATTGGGCGAGCATTTCATTTTGTTCACTGATCACAAATCTCTTAAGTATCTATTTACTCAGAAAGAACTTAATATGAGGCAACAGCGTTGGCTCGAATTTCTTACTTCATATGATTTCGATATTCAGTATACCCCTGGTAAGGGTAATCGAGTTGCTGATGCGCTTAGTCGCAAGCAGCAAGTTGTTGTTTCCATGATGATAGCAGAGTGGAATATATTGGAAGCTTTATCTCATTGTGATATTAGAGACCGTCCTTCAGTTTCTGATTCTCCCGTGCTTTTATTTAGCATGGAAGCTCGTCCTAGTTTGTTGGATCGTGTTGCCGATGCCCAGAAACAAGATCCAGATCTTGCTTATCTTATTCAGAGTTGTAAATCGGAATCCCGAAGTGATGATCTAAAGGATTTCGATATTGATGTTCATGGTGTATTCGGAAGAAGGGTAGATTGATCGTGCCTAATGTTTCTAATCTTAGAAATGACATTCTTGAGGACGGTCATCATTCTAAGTATACTATCCATCCAGGTAGTAGTAAGATGTATGCTGCTATGAAGTGCTTATACTACTGGGAAGGTATGAAGCGTGATATTGCAAGTTATGTAAGTCGTTGCATGACTTGTCAACTTGTTAAAGCAGAACACCAGCATCCCAGTGGTCTTTTGCAACCTCTTGAGATTCCATTATGGAAATGGGATCAAATTTCCATGGACTTCATTGATGGTCTACCTCGTTCGAGGTCGGGCCATACTAGTGTTTGGGTGATTGTTGACCGATTGACCAAATCAGCCCATTTTATTCCTATCAAGTCAATCGGACTGCTCCTTTGTTGGCTAAGTTGTTTATTAAAGAAGTCGTTCGACTTCATGGGGTGCCTAGTTCTATTGTTAGTGACAGAGATCCGCTTTTTACTATTGGTTTCTGGTAGAGTCTTCAGAAAGCTTTGGGTACTAAGCTCAATCTCAGTACAGCTTATCATCCACAGTCAGATGGTCAGACTGAAAGGGTGAATCAAATTTTGGAAGATCTCCTTCGAGCTTGTATTCTTGATTTTGGTGGTAGTTGGGAAGACCACTTATCTCTTGTTGAATTCTCTTATAACAACAGTTTTCAATCTGGTATCGGTATGGCTCCTTTCGAAGCCCTGTACGGAAGGCCGTGTCGATCACCGTCTTGTTGGTTGGAATCTAGGGAAAAGCTAGTTTTCGGCCCCGATTATATTCGTGATTCTTCTGAGAGGATTGATATTATTAGACATAGAATGAAGGAGGCTCAGAATAGGCAAAAATCTTATGTCGATCATCGTAGGAAGCCTTTGGAATTTTTTGTTGGCGATCGCGTTTTTATTTGCGTTTCTCCGATGAAGGGTGTGGTGCATTTTAGTCGCTCCGGGAAATTGGCTCCTCGATATGTTGGACCGTTTCCTATTACAGAATGCATTGGCCCAATTGCTTATCGTGTATCGCTACCTATTCAGTTTTTGGGAATTCATGACGTATTTCATGTATCCCAGCTTCGTCGATGCCTTCGAGATTCGGATTCTATTATTGAGCCTCCTATGTTGTAAGATCTTGAGATCTCGTCCGACTTGTCTATGGTGCAAAATCCTATTCGTGTGCTAGCTTCGGAGGTTAAATGCCTTCGGAATAAAGAAGTCCCGCTTGTGAAAATTCAATGGTCTGCAAACCCCAATGATTGCACTTGGGAAACCAGAGAATTCATCGAGCATTCTTATCCGGGCTTTCTCTCCTCTACGGGTGGGGGTGAGCATTCTTATCCATATTTTCTATTTTATTCTTTGTTGAAATGAATTATTTGTATATTGACTGCTTCTAAGTATGAAAATTGAGGGGACGCAATTTTTATAATGGGAGGAGTCTGTAACGACCGTGATTTTTGAATCACTGTCGAAATTAATATTAAAAATAGAAATTTTTATTTTATTAAAAAGTTGAAAAAAAAATATAGTGCAAACCATTTTGCAAATTCAGTTGCAAATAGCTCGGCTGTGTTGCCTAATAACCAAGTATATTTTCATTTTTTCTTTCACGTGTGTTTATGGTCTAATTTAAAACAATAAGTTTGAACACATTTTTTCTTTGCCTTTTTGCTATCACCACACTTTTGCTAGGCAAATCCATTTTTAGTCATAGAAATGCACTTCAATGGTTAAGTCAGTGAGCAAATATTCTTAGCCTTCATGTGTAAGGCCAGATATCACCAAAGTAATAGAGCAAAGTGGACATTCCTTTCTGAAAGCACATAGTAGTAAAGCAAAATATAAACATTTGCTATCACATATATTTGAACCCACTTTGTTGTAGCCATCACCATTTAATGCAAGTGTGTACTTTCTCTCCTCAATTACACGTTGCCTTAAATGCTTTTGTACCCAAATTGCAAGCCAGCCCATTTTTTCATAGACTTGTTTACATTATGAAAGAAAGTAGCCTGAAAAGAAAATTCTTTTGCTCATTTTCGTGCTGCGTCATTCTATTGTTCCACTTTTTCTTCCAGCTGCTCAGGGAATACATTAATGGCAAATTCGATTTGTGCTCTCTGTTGGATCTGTAGTATATAGGGGTGGGCGCGGGTCAGTTTGGTACGGTTTGAAGTCCAAACCGCTTCCGCACCGCATCAAACGGTTAATCAAAAATACAAACCATTATACTAATCTTTTAAACAGTTCGGTTTTGGTTCGGTTTGAATGTACTATGGGTCGGTTTCGGTCCGGTCTGGTTTGAACCCATATTAAATATGAAATAAGAGAATTACTTCCATCAACAATCAATTTACGAAGGCAACTGTGTGAAGCTTTTACACTTAAAGGTTAAACACACAATTGTTATACTGAAATGAAAGATTAGTTCTTAACTGTATGAATATTTCAATTTGACATTTAGCAACAAGGGAGACTTTTTTGGTAGATTAATCAAAAATCAACATTAATCAAAGCATAATCATCAAAGAAAATGACTAGAATAAGATTATAATTAGCATTTATCCAAAAAAATGAGATGAAAAATATTATACCAAAACTATAACTTCTTCCTTTATGGCAGCGAATATTATTAATATAACAACATACGCTAACAATCGAATATACATCGTTAGAATTTAAAATAAGATAGAAGTTGCTTATATTTTTATCATAGGATTACTAGTGTAAATATTCGGTTCGGTCCGGTTTAATATGGTTGGTTTAATCATCCAAACCGCAACCGAACCGTATCGATGCGGGTCGGTCCGGTTTGGGGTATTTGCTTTGGTTAGAAGATTCGGTGCAGGTTTCCGCACCGTTTTTGCGATTTGGTGCGGGTGGTTTCCATATAGCGGTGCGGTTTATGCCCACCCCTAGTAGTATCTATTGGTTTTGAAGCAAATATAATGAGTGCAAACTCACCTTCTATTTAAAATGTGCTTTTTGGTTGTTAATATTGGGTAGCACCAAACTTGCTTACATACCTGAATAACACAAAGTCACATCTTTTTGTTTTTTTATATTTTGTAAACTTCTGATACATTACTTTTTACGTGCAAGTTGAAATATGAATTCATTGTCAGGTTATACAAAAATGTTTACTTTCAAGCATTTAGGCTTTAGCCTGATACGTGCGTGCATTTATGAACTGCTTGGCACCCATTTAATATGCCTGTTTCGTGCATTAGAGTAGTGTCCATTTTATGCGTTAAGTTAGAGTGCAGGTCATCATTTGTACATATATAATTGGTACGTATATACATGTTAAAACATACGAATTGTAAGTATAAGTTTGCATGAAAATATAAGAAGCATACGAAAGTGCCAAACTACCAGTTAAAAATTTCGTACATATAGCAATGTGTCCAGGTAGTAAAGTTTTATAGTTGCATGTCCAGGTCATTTTGTAATTGGTTTATGCCTACAAGCTATGGTTTGCATTGTGAAAGAAATTAGTTTGCAGAAATTTATGCCAGGGCATTTTTATTTTTTCAACTCCAGTGTTGCTTGAATGTATATAAATCAAAAGTATGTTCAAATATAAACGTTTTTTAGCAATGCAACATTTTGTAAAAATAGTAGTACAGTCTACTTTTTAATTTACGTTGAACCGGTGTTTCACTTTGAAACGTAGTTTGTTGCCGTTATTTTTATAACGGAATTTTTACGCCGGTGCTATATTTTTGAAGCGTGTTGTTTTAATGAAATTTTTGACGAATAAAAATTACTGTTGTTTTAACTTCAGTAACCGTCAAATTTAAAGCGAATTTTCAAGCGGCTATCCCGCAATGCTGATTTGATATCCGTTTTTACGGTGTTTTGTGGAGCGCAATTTCTTCATCGAAATTGCTATAGATGTTACTGTTTTAATCACGTGTTTTGAAAATCATTTTAAAATAAGATTGTTTTCAAAAAATTTACAGTTTGTTGTTTCAAAAGAATGAGGAAACGATTTAAACGCTTCAGCAAAATTAAGGACTATGAACCCTTACCTTTACTGATTCGCTTAATTCCGGACTTGTCCGTTTGAGAACGTAAAATGTTATTTTTATAAAATACACAATTTTGCACTTTCAAGGAAACGATGAAGAGATTTAAACGATTTAGCAAAAGTGCGGAGTATGGAACCACACTTTTACTATTTCAGTTAATTCCGAACTCGTTAATTGAAATATTTGCTGAGGATTTGTTGTTTGATGATTTTGATGATTTTTGGGCTTTCGAGCCACTATGATGGACCTTCGGGTCAATTACCAGTACAAGACCTTCGGGTCATTTATTGGGCGCCAAAAATTATGACGACAGTACTTGGTAGGCTTCGGCCATATGTTGATGCACGTGCGGCGTAGCTTAGAATCGCCATATGATGGGATCGATCCACTTTTATGCTGATTTTTCTAGTTATTTTGTTTTGATTTCTAGATTTTGTGAATTGCTGCTTTGAATTCAACTATGAATTTGAAAGTTTGTTTTGATGGAGTTTAAATTGAGAATTCTTCATTTAAACTGTAACGACCCGATAATTTGGACCATTCGCATCCATTATAAGTGTATAGTTAGACACTCATGCCGGAATTGAATTGCTCAAAATACCGCATTGTTAATTTAAATTTGGCAAAACTGAACATATACGGTAAATAAATAATCACAGATCACAGACACAGAGTAATAAGTGCAGCGGAAATAAAAGAGATAGTAGTTCATGAAGCTACTATATAAATATATGGGTTACATCAGAGTTAAACCAGATACAACGGAAGAGTAATACGATACATCAGTTACAAATCAGAATACATCACTGGAATCATCAAATACTGAAAGCTGAATAGATGGCTGGATCTTCAAGCAAAGCTCCAACTTCAAAGGTGAGTCTCGAATACTGGTACACTCAGTCTGACCCGAGCGTAAAGCAAAACACAAAACACTCGAGTCAGGATTAACATTCTTATATTTATAAATCCAACTCAAGTGAAATAGCAATTGAAATACAAGTAACTCAAAGGATGTTTGGAATAACCATCCTTTAAGGATCCGTTAAACTATCTACTAGGTAGTAGTGTACGATAAGTAGATAATGTCTATCAGTAATATAAAGATATCAAAATAGTGTTAAGGCGTTACCATTATCCCCCTTAACACATTTTTATTCCCAAGAGCATATACAAGACCGTAGTTTCCCCAAAACCGGAAGTCACCAGAGGGCAATCCATATACTAAAGGTACAAACCAAAATCGTAGTGGTCGCGAATAGGGATACAAGTATGACAAGGCACATGAGGCAATACCCAAGGTAGTGAAACTACCGTTCGCCTGATCCGGACTAGTGAGAACGCATCGCCGCAGCGACCGCAACACCGCGAAACAACACTCCCAAAATCAAGGGTGCACCAATCGACAACAAGTAATGAATAGTTTCGAAGAAGTGTGTTTGCTTGAGGTAGCTGACCTCCATTGGCCCGGCACGGCTCCTGTTTTAGTCATTTCCAATTTGACACAAGTGTCAAGGCTATCCATTATCGTTCTCTTTCTTCAATCATCACGTACATCATTCCAACCACTTCATTCTGGATCATCACTCCGCGTATAGTTATTAGAGTGGTTTTCGGTTTAGACAGAGAGTATGTCCATAACCGATTCCGGTCTCTTTAATAACTTCCGTAATTATTACACCGATTGGTCATTTAATATATTTCAAAACCAAATCAATTTCAATTCAATTAGAATTCGTAAATCAACATTTCATTTGTCTTTCGAAATCAATTTCCAAAATTTATGTTTCAAAACTTCCAAATTAAAATTTAAACTCTTATAATTCAATTTCAATTTCTATTTAAACAATTCAAAATTTGATTCAAGTTCGTATACAAGTTTCATTTCAAAATCATTTTAATTAATTTAATTTAACATTCAAATCAATCTAACTTCATTGATCGATTTCATTCAATATTCATTAAGTAAATTTGTCATTCAACAATTTCTATTTAATTTCCAATTCATTAAATCAATTACTTAAGTTCAACTTCATTAAATCAAAACTTACAAATTCAATTAAGTTAAATTCGTCAAATCAAATTCTTTACATTTCAAGTCTTACATTAATTTCAATAAAACACCTTTTATTTCTTATTAGAGAAATTCAATTTCACTTATTTACTTACTTAAATAATTTTCCAAAACTTAATTAATAAAGAAAACTCAATTTCAATTATTTACGAAGTAAATTCACTTATTCAAAAGTTCAATTTCTCTTATTAAAGAATTCAATTCAATTTGATCATTAAATCATTCAATCTTATTTAATTATTAAATAATTCAAAACTTAATTATTAAATAATTTCAAAGTTAATTCAATCATTTCTCAAATTAAACAACATTCTTTCATCAATTACATTGTTAATATTTTGTTTCAGATTATTAAATATTAACATTTTCCTTTCATTAAAATTCAAATTTCAACTTCATTTCAAAACCATATTATTTATTCAAATAAAATCTTTGTTTTATTTTTAAATCAAATTATTGACCAATCGGGTTTTATTTAATTTCCTATCCTCGGTCAAGTTCAATTTGGGTATTTATCATTTCAACCCGATTCCAATTCAATTCAAAATCGAAGCATATCAAAGGGAACTTGCAGTGTGATAACTGGGATGGTGTCAAATTAAATAAACAAGCAATAATAACAAACAATAACAATCCAATAATCAATTTAAATAATCCCGAAATAATCGTATTAATTCGCATTGTTATTTGTACGACTTAATATAATTATTTCTAGAATCTACACTATCATTTCATGTAGATTAAAGATTATTACAATAATATTAATATGGTTCTTCATTTGATATCAATTTTTCAATTTCAAACTACATCAACTATACACATACATTTAAATGGTTCAAGGTGTAATTAACCATATTACTACGTGTCAAGTAATTAAACCTTTAGAAGGGGTCATATTAAGCAAATGTCATCAAATTAAATTTAACACATATATCAAATCTAACTATCCTACGTCAATTTCAATTGCATAATATTTATCACTTTATACATTACAATTTAACATCCAATAAAACAACAATCAATAAATTATCAACCAAACTGTATTATCATTGCATAAATAATTAACAGATAATGGTGTCAGATGTTACAGGTGAACTGATACAGGTAATAACATATATAACAGTGTAATTAACTAACAGCAATATATTTCAATTGTCGTTTCAATTGAAATCAAATTTAATAAATAAAAGAATGTAAATCGTGAGTGATTGCTCACCTTTCGAGGTTAGAGAGAGATGAACTAGACTGGAGTCGAGTTACGAATCCAAGCACGAATTTCAGAGCAAAGCAGATTGGATATGGATTTGATGGACAAGCTGATAGATAATAATTGATGAGAACGAATAAAAATCAGTTTTGATATAAACTGAAAATATATACATTATTATTATATTATATATTATTTGTTTCTAAGATAAGTTCCAAAACATATACTACAAATCCATATTTAGTTCGAGCAAAATAAATTCCAATATATATATATATATATATATATATATATATATATATATACTGGACCCAAACTCATATATATATAGCCTAATTTGTAAAATATACATAAGCTTAAATACTTAGCAAATATTAAAAATTTAGACAACTTCCATACTTATATGCAAAATATAACTTACTTTTAAAATATCTATACTCCTAAACATGTCATATATAAAATAAACTAGCATATAATATATTGTTATACTATGCACATATCTTGCTCATGATATATGTCTAACATAAGCATAAAGCATATAGTGTGAACTTCATATACACTAATATAGATAATACTCATATAACATATATACTGACCATATCCTATAATAACAGGTTTGATTATATATATAACTATGATATAATCATAAAAATCTTTTATAAACTAACATACTCGCATCACACGAGCAAATTTTAAAATCCATAAAAATATGTTCAGACTTACATATATATGCAGACTTACTAAAATTACAGTATATAAAAAATCCAACAAGTCATAGGAGACTTATACATACTTTATATATCCTAACAATATAAAACTAACATGTAACTGCATATCTTTCTATAATAGATCATACAACTATAAATCTTATTATACAACTCGGTATATGCAAACTGAATAAAACAGCAATACTTCATAACTTATAATATGTATATGCGAAAACAAATGAAGCATTGTATTTATATTGTACTTGAAAGTACCTAACAGTTGAACGCAAACTGGGGTTCGGCAACTGCATGGGCACGGACCTAGAGGAGGGTGGTGGTTGCATTTGCTCGGTCCAGGCGGTAAAGTAGACGAGCGCTGCTGGGTTTGAGTCACACGCGATGGACTTCGGCAAATGAGAGAGGATGCGGCCTTGGTGGGTATGCGGCGAGCAGTGGTGATGTGGGGCGTGACCAGTCATGGTGGAGGCCTTGGGTTGCGGTGACGTGTGCTTGCGTGGTGGGTTTCGACTTGGTGCTACTGTCGTGGTCGCGAGGTGGTGAGAGGCTCGGCACTAGCTTGGGCGAGGAGGGTTTGTATGCCAGGAAGGTCAGGGGAGAGAGAGAGGTATGGGTGATGGAGGTACTAGCCATGGCCGTTTGCAAGAGACAGGAGCGTGGATTTCGGAGAGGGCTGATGTATGGTCACTTGCGGGATTGGCGTGGGAAGGCAGGTGGTGAATGTTGGCAGAGGAAGACGAGCACTTGAATTGAGAAGAAAGAAAAGAAGATGAGGAATGAAATGGGAAGAAGGAATTTGAAATGAAGGGGTGAGTATATGAAAAGAATTAGCAGATATAACCTTTACAACAGTTCACAAAGTACGAAAAAATGTGAACCGTGAATCTAGGATAATAAATTGGAGTTAACGAATGACAACAGGCAACAGTTGTATCTTGGAATTATAAGTGCCAATGACTGTTCAATTTAAGTTATGGAATAGAAATGATGAGTCTGAATTTATGGAGATGATAAAGCAAACGGTTGATAAAGGCACGGTGGGAATGTAAAAAACAAAGGAAGCAAAAGGCACAAAAATTTGCGGAACCGATACGGGAATCGTCCCGTAGATTTCGCTGTCTTTGGAACTTCGAAATTGGTAATTGAATATACCGTAGAGATCAGCATGATGAGACGATCAAAATGGTATACAGATATCAGTGGTTCGATTGAATTATAAAAATTTGAATTTTCTACTAGCGGAAAATGCAAGAAAAACACTGAAAAATAAGATCGACGGAGCCAAAGATGTCCGAATTTGGAAAAACGACAAATTGACATCTTGCTCAGAAGATGGTTTAGAATTTTTCTATGTAAAAATATTTATGTTTCGAAAACATTTTATTTTCTTTGCTTTTTAACTGATTAAATTGAAGTAAATTTACGCGCGAAATAAACTTTCATATTTTCGGACGAAAATTTACCAGTTGCTATGTTTAATTAAACGCATTCCAAATATCAAATTTATATTTTAAAATTTTATCGTTTAAAATTTCACAAAATTCCAACTAATTATGTTATTAAAATAGTTGAAATTTACGGGTCGTTACACTCTCCCCCACTCAAAACTTTTCGTCCTCGAAAAGGAACGAAATAGGAGAATAGAAACAACCAGAAAGAAAAACAGATTTGAAATACAAAATAACAATTAATTTAAACCATATAAATTCAAATTTAAATTAATTGATATTCAATAATTGATTTAATCCATTTGATTTCACTAAAATCAATCTCAACTATTTCTAAATTCATTATCTTATTATCCCATTTTCTTCAATTTACAATTTCTAAAACCATAAATTTGAATAGTCTTTTATTATAATCATATTTTCTTCAACAATTTTAAATTCTTCTTTATTCCAAATTATTGTTAAATTTATTCTACTTAATATATCTAATCACATATACTTAACCCATATAAATTAATTTAAACCATAAAAGTTTCGATTTAAATTAATTTATATTTACTAATTGCTTTCAAATTCATGGTATTTTCATAAGTTGATCAAATTTCAATTTATTAATTCTTTCAAAACAAATTTATTAATTCTTTCATTACAATTTATTTCATTATTAACTGAGTTTTACTTATTATCATATCTAACTCTATTGACATCTTTATAATCAAAATTTAGTGTATAACATTTATTATAAACACTCAAATTTTATTTATAAAATTATTTTATATTGTATATTATCCAATTACATTTTAACTTATGAATAATTTAGGTAAGTTATATTGAAATGCAATTTAGTACTATACAAATAGAATTTTCCAATTCAATTATCTCAAGTTTAAATACTTATTCAAAATTTAGCTTTATTTATAATTGAAAACATTCTTTAACATGATTTTAGAATTAAATTTCCATTTAATTTTAGACCCTTTAGAGATAATTATGTATATACTATATATATTAAATCAAATTAAATTTAAAATAATATACCCATATATATATATAAATCAAGTCATACTTAAGAAATTCAAATTAAAATATTTTTCCAACAAAACCGTAGCAAAGTTACAGAATGGTTTCTCCACTTTGAAACTCGAAAGTGAATGTCGATGATGCGGCCGCCATCACCGAAGTTTATTTTCCAGCGACAAAGAGAAGAGCACTGGTTTCATCATTTTAAAATTCTTTGAAAACGGTTTCTATTTGAAAATACCTTCAATAATATACATTTTTAAAAAAAAACCAAAGCTTGAAATCACTGAAAATTAAATTCTCAAATTCTAAATTTTAAATTCATTTAAATTTCTAAAAAATTCTATAAACCAACTTTTATAATTCTATTTATTTTTTTATGTTGGAATAATCAATGATTTACAAAACAAATAATGAAAATCCAATATTACCTTTTGTGACAAACAATTCAGTTAACAATTCAATTTCAGAAAATTTATACTTATATAATATAATTTTACAAGATTATTTTATTTACCAAATTTTGAAAACAATATTGTGTCAGTTTGTTCTATTCAAGTGTTTTGGAAATCCTATCAATAGCGTTGATCAGACGAATCGATCGAAATCCAAATAAACATCAACAACTCAAACAACACAATATATTTTTAAAACATTTTAAATATAATTTTATAAATACAATTCCTCGCTCGACGATACAAGAACAGATTTCAAAACATGTATAGAGATTCAAATTTGATGGGAATCAAATCAAAGAGAATTTTGATTCGAAAATAAGTTTGAAACAGAAGATAAGATAATTCAATTACCACAATCGAGAGATGGATGAGTTTATTTAATTCACGGGCAACCTTAACCGGGTCGTCCGTAACTTCAAGAATAAGAACGATGCTGAATTCTGAGGTAAATCAACACTCGATCTCATGAGATGGAATTCAGGTATAGCAGGTAATAGATAGCATCGTAAACCGAGGATACAGAAATCTCCGGTAAATCGATGTCTATTATAAAGGAGTTTCACCCCTTTACAAATCATTCGAAGATTGGCGAGACCGTCGATCTATTATAGATATCATTCAAAATGGAGTTATGGGGTGCTCCAGAATTGAAATAAGACGAATAGTGAGGGCCACGAATAAATTTTGAAACTGCAGGGAACGTTCCAAAATTCAAGGGAATTGAGTCAAAAAGGAAGAGATTGAAACTCGAATGAGAGTGATTCTGTAAATACATTTACCCTATATGTTAAGTTTTGCCTTGAGCTACCAAAGCTCTGATACCAACTGTAACGACCCGATATTTTGGACCATTCGCATCCATTATAAGTGTATAGGTAGACACTCATGCCGGAATTGAATTGCTCAAAATACCGCGTTGTTAATTTAAATTTGGCAAAACTAAACATATACAGTAAATAAATAATCACAGATCACAGACACAGAGTAATAAGTGCAGCGGAAATAAAAGAGATAGTAGTTCATGAAGCTACTATATAAATATATGGGTTACATCAGAGTTAAACCAGATACAACGGAAGAGTAATACGATACATCAGTTACAAATCAGAATACATCACTGGAATCATCAAATACTGAAAGCTGAATAGATGGCTGGATCTTCAAGCAAAGCTCCAACTTCAAAGGTGAGTCTCGAATACTGGTACACTCAGTCTGACCCGAGCGTAAAGCAAAACACAAAACACTCGAGTCAGGATTAACATTCTTATATTTATAAATCCAACTCAAGTGAAATAGCAATTGAAATACAAGTAACTCAAAGGATGTTTGGAATAACCATCCTTTAAGGATCCGTTAAACTATCTACTAGGTAGTAGTGTACGATAAGTAGATAATGTCTATCAGTAATATAAAGATATCAAAATAGTGTTAAGGCGTTACCATTATCCCCCTTAACACATTTTTATTCCCAAGAGCATATACAAGACCGTAGTTTCCCCAAAACCGGAAGTCACCAGAGGGCAATCCATATACTAAAGGTACAAACCAAAATCGTAGTGGTCGCGAATAGGGATACAAGTATGACAAGGCACATGAGGCAATACCCAAGGTAGTGAAACTACCGTTCGCCTGATCCGGACTAGTGAGAACGCATCGCCGCAGCGACCGCAACACCGCGAAACAACACTCCCAAAATCAAGGATGCACCAATCGACAACAAGTAATGAATAGTTTCGAAGAAGTGTGTTTGCTTGAGGTAGCTGACCTCCATTGGCCCGGCATGGCTCCTGTTTTAGTCATTTCCAATTTGACACAAGTGTCAAGGATATCCATTATCGTTCTCTTTCTTCAATCATCACGTACATCATTCCAACCACTTCATTCTGGATCATCACTCCGCGTATAGTTATTAGAGTGGTTTTCGGTTTAGACAGAGAGTATGTCCATAACCGATTCCGGTCTCTTTAATAACTTCCGTAATTATTACACCGATTGGTCATTTAATATATTTCAAAACCAAATCAATTTCAATTCAATTAGAATTCGTAAATCAACATTTCATTTGTCTTTCGAAATCAATTTCCAAAATTTATGTTTCAAAACTTCCAAATTAAAATTTCAAACTCTTATAATTCAATTTCAATTTCTATTTAAACAATTCAAAATTTGATTCAAGTTCGTATACAAGTTTCATTTCAAAATCATTTTAATTAATTTAATTTAACATTCAAATCAATCTAACTTCATTGATCGATTTCATTCAATATTCATTAAGTAAATTTGTCATTCAACAATTTCTATTTAATTTCCAATTCATTAAATCAATTACTTAAGTTCAACTTCATTAAATCAAAACTTACAAATTCAATTAAGTTAAATTCGTCAAATCAAATTCTTTACATTTCAAGTCTTACATTAATTTCAATAAAACACCGTTTATTTCTTATTAGAGAAATTCAATTTCACTTATTTACTTACTTAAATAATTTTCCAAAACTTAATTAATAAAGAAAACTCAATTTCAATTATTTACGAAGTAAATTCACTTATTCAAAAGTTCAATTTCTCTTATTAAAGAATTCAATTCAATTTGATCATTAAATCATTCAATCTTATTTAATTATTAAATAATTCAAAACTTAATTATTAAATAATTTCAAAGTTAATTCAATCATTTCTCAAATTAAACAACATTCTTTCATCAATTACATTGTTAATATTTTGTTTCAGATTATTAAATATTAACATTTTCCTTTCATTAAAATTCAAATTTCAACTTCATTTCAAAACCATATTATTTATTCAACTAAAATCTTTGTTTTATTTTTAAATCAAATTATTGACCAATCGGGTTTTATTTAATTTCCTATCCTAGGTCAAGTTCAATTTGGGTATTTATCATTTCAACCCGATTCCAATTCAATTCAAAATCAAAGCATATCAAAGGGAACTTGCAGTGTGATAACTGGGATGGTGTCAAAGTAAATAAACAAGTAATAATAACAAACAATAACAATCCAATAATCAATTTAAATAATCCCGAAATAATCGTATTAATTCGCATTGTTATTTGTACGACTTAATATAATTATTTCTAGAATCTACACTATCATTTCATGTAGATTAAAGATTATTACAATAATATTAATACGGTTCTTCATTTGATATCAATTTTTCAATTTCAAACTACATCAACTATACACATACATTTAAATGGTTCAAGGTGTAATTAACCATATTACTACGTGTCAAGTAATTAAACCTTTAGAAGGGGTCATATTAAGCAAATGTCATCAAATTAAATTTAACACATATATCAAATCTAACTATCCTACGTCAATTTCAATTGCATAATATTTATCACTTTACACATTACAATTTAACATCCAATAAAACAACAATCAATAAATTATCAATCAAACTGTATTATCATTGCATAAATAATTAACAGATAATGGTGTCAGATGTTACAGGTGAACTGATACAGGTAATAACATATATAACAGTGTAATTAAATAACAGCAATATATTTCAATTGTCGTTTCAATTGAAATCAAATTTAATAAATAAAAGAATGTAAATCGTGAGTGATTGCTCACCTTTCGAGGTTAGAGAGAGATGAACTAGACTGGAGTCGAGTTACGAATCCAAGCACGAATTTCAGAGCAAAGCAGATTGGATACGGATTTGATGGACAAGCTGATAGATAATAATTGATGAGAACGAATAAAAATCAGTTTTGATATAAACTGAAAATATATACATTATTATTATATTATATATTATTTGTTTCTAAGATAAGTTCCAAAACATATACTACAAATCCATATTTAGTTCGAGCAAAATAAATTCCAATATATATATATACTGGACCCAAACTCATATATATATAGCCTAATTTGTAAAATATACATAAGCTTAAATACTTAGCACATATTAAAAATTTAGACAACTTCCATACTTATATGCAAAATATAACTTACTTTTAAAATATCTATACTCCTAAACATGTCATATATAAAATAAACTAGCATATAATATACTGTTATACTATGCACATATCTTGCTCATGATATATGTCTAACATAAGCATAAAGCATATAGTGTGAACTTCATATACACTAATATAGATAATACTCATATAACATATATACTGACCATATCCTATAATAACAGGTTTGATTATATATATAACTATGATATAATCATAAAAATCTTTTATAAACTAACATACTCGCATCACACGAGCAAATTTTAAAATCCATAAAAATATGTTCAGACTTACATATATATGCAGACTTACTAAAATTACAGTATATAAAAAATCCAACAAGTCATAGGAGACTTATACATACTTTATATATCCTAACAATATAAAACTAACATGTAACTGCATATCTTTCTATAATATATCATACAACTATAAATCTTATTATACAACTCGGTATATGCAAACTGAATAAAACAGCAATACTTCATAACTTATAATATGTATATGCGAAAACAAATGAAGCATTGTATTTATATTGTACTTGAAAGTACCTAACAGTTGAACGCAAACTGGGGTTCGGCAACTGCATGGGCACGGACCTAGAGGAGGGTGGTGGTTACATTTGCTCGGTCCAAGCGGTAAAGTAGACGAGCGCTGCTGGGTTCGAGTCACACGCGATGGACTTCGGCAAATGAGAGAGGATGCGGCCTTGGTGGGTATGCGGCGAGCAGTGGTGATGTGGGGCGTGACCAGTCATGGTGGAGGCCTTGGGTTGCGGTGACGTGTGCTTGCGTGGTGGGTTTCGACTTGGTGCTACTGTCGTGGTCGCGAGGTGGTGAGAGGCTCGGCACTAGCTTGGGCGAGGAGGGTTTGTATGCCAGGAAGGTCAGGGGAGAGAGAGAGAGAGAGGTATGGGTGATGGAGGTACTAGCCATGGCCGTTTGCAAGAGACAGGAGCGTGGATTTCGGAGAGGGCTGATGTATGGTCACTTGCGGGATTGGCGTGGGAAGGCAGGTGGTGAATGTTGGCAGAGGAAGACGAGCACTTGAATTGAGAAGAAAGAAAAGAAGATGAGGAATGAAATGGGAAGAAGGAATTTGAAATGAAGGGGTGAGTATATGAAAAGAATTAGCAGATATAACCTTTACAACTGTTCACAAAGTACGAAAAAATGTGAACCATGAATCTAGGATAATAAATTGGAGTTAACGAATGACAACAGGCAACAGCTGTATCTTGGAATTATAAGTGCCAATGACTGTTCAATTTAAACTATGGAATAGAAATGATGAATCTGAATTTATGGAGATGATAAAGCAAACGGTTGATAAAGGCACGGTGGGAATGTAAAAAGCAAAGGAAGCAAAAGGCACAAAAATTTGCGGAACCGATATGGGAATCGTTCCGTAGATTTCGCTGTCTTTGGAACTTCGAAATTGGTAATTGAATATACCATAGAGATCAGCATGATGAGACGATCAAAATGGTATACAGATATCAGTGGTTCGATTGAATTATAAAAATTTGAATTTTCTACTAGCGGAAAATGCAAGAAAAACACTGAAAAATAAGATCGACGGAGCCAAAGATGTCCGAGTTTGGAAAAACGACAAACTGTCATCTTGCTCAGAAGATGGTTTAGAATTTTTCTATGTAAAAATATTTAGGTTTCAAAAATGTTTTATTTTCATTGCTTTTTATCTGATTAAATTGAAGTAAATTTACGCGTGAAATAAACTTTCATATTTTCGGACGAAAATTTACCAGTTGCTATGTTTAACTAAACGCATTCCAAATATCAAATTTATATTTCAAAATTTTATCGTTTAAAATTTCACAAAATTTCAACTAATTATGTTATTAAAACAGTTGAAATTTACGGGTCGTTACATAAACTATGCTGATTATTTATGTTGAATAGTCTCATTCGAGACTATAATTATTTGCTTAAGTATTGTTTATCATACACTTATTTCTAAGTTTAAATTAGACTGATCCGTTTATTATTTTCTTTTAAATAATACTCGGGTCAGACCGAGTTATTTCAGGGTAATCGCTATCTCTGATTTAGTTGCAGCTTCAGCTTTTGGGATTTCACATCATCTTTTGTCTAGTCTTCGAGGAGTACTTTTGGGTTTATTGACTCTCATCTCATGTACGTTATGATGTATATGTATAGGTACATATGGTTCATGAGAACCATCGATTGTTGTAGCATGTATCCAAACTTGTCTTCCGCTATATATCTAATATTTCTGTTCTGATGTGATTATACTTATCTGTGTTGTTGTTGTTATGTAACGATCACGATTTTTCGACGCTCGAAAGTCGACATTAATACGTCCACTGTATCAAATGCCGCGCAATCAAATGCCGGAAAACCGAACTATTAGGGTTAAAAGAAGAGGTAGAAGAAGACAGAAGAAAAAGAAAGAACAAAAAAACAGAAACAGAAACAACAACAGAATCTCACATTCGCAGCGGAACAATATATAATAGATAATCACTAGTCTTTTTAAACAAAGAACTAGATCAGTTTTATACAATACATCAATCAGAGTCAATATACAACTCAATACAACAATGGACAGTTACATAACTTGTCCTCATATAGAATACACAGCGGAGTAAAATAAACAAGTACGGTAGTACGCTTCGCCATCCAGCTTATCCCCAAAGCTCCAGAATATCCAGAATATCCTGATAAAAATAACTCTAGGTTGCACGTGTGGAAAATTATGGGCACCTAGAGTTTAGAAGGGAACAATAAACTCCGAGTTAGTCATGGTGACTGGTGTGAGATCGTAAAACAGTTATTTTCACAAAGAAAATAAAACAGATTCGCAATGCTTTTGGGAAAATGAAACTACCATAAGACCTCCCGCTACACACACAATGCAAACACAGAATTGGAGGAGATTTCTTCTTATGATAGTCAAAGATGCTTACTACGCCAATCATTGGATTATTATTATTAATGTCTAGTGTGGAAAACATTTTGAAAGTATAATATTAATCTTAGCCAGCATACGACCAGTATCGTATGCCTACTATAGCTACCATTTAAACAGTGGTGACCACCATAAGTAAATGGCAGGTTCTACAACTAAAACCGTACAATTTTGTATTGGGAAATGGATTTCCAACAAATGGTCAGGCTAAGGAACTTCCTTTCCTACTGCCGAATGGGATCGCCTCTGGATGGACGTCCCGAGAGACAAACTGCTCTCTGCCAAACAAGGCCGGGTTACCCCTGTAACTAGGTAACTCACGAATATGTCATCCTCCGGTCCTTTGGGACCTTTATCCGAGCGCTCGGTAACCAACATCACACATAATAAATAAGGTGTGTCCACATAAGTAAGTATCTGGGCTCCATACCATGATACCACACCTTTCCAGAAGGAAATGACATACCCTAAAGGGCGCGACCCTCATAACCTTGCCGCAACATTCCTGTTTCGACCATTCCGGGTTGTTGAGGCCCTGACGAAGTCTCGTCCACAAAGCTATGCTTTTTCACAAAGCCACGCTTTGATCACAAATGATCAAATAAATGATCATCATCACAGCAACACTCAGCATGCCACATTACCAAATTGGGAATATATCGCTGATAAATTTCAACTACATAACCTCTGAGCTCGAACGTCTCAAAGAAGGGTGTTAAGCTAAGAGAATAAATTCTCCCCCACCAACAGAAATGTATTTGAAAGAAATCTGCTTTATATCTCAAAATGTAATGTCAGACACGTAACCATACAAGTCTGTTCCGGGTTCGAACAGAACCGAAGGCGCTTCCAAAGAAGTCCTTGCAATCCGGATATTCACAATCCCGATAAAACTTCCCATCACAAAGGAAATCTCAATACCGTAGCTAACGGTGCAGAGACATTCGATAGGTCATCCTATCGTTTTCACAAATACCCGGTCTTCATCACCGGTCTTCAATACGATCCATATCGTCGTATCATTATTCGGAATGGGTTATCTGACACAAAGGTCCTTTCCCGGCTAAACCGAATAATAAGCGTTTGTTTGAAAAACAATTCAAGTGTCATTTCAAAGGCAATATTGATAGTCGGTGATTTAACTATCAACAATATTCACAACCATCATCAGATTTAAATAATTTTCCCAAATTATTAAATTTCAAAATATTTTCACGAGATATATATTTTTTTCTTTCCCACGCTTCATATTTGAAAATCCATTTCAAATTACTTTTCACCTTTCAACTTTTGAAAATAAATTTCAAATCAATTTCCTTATACGAAATATATTTCCAAATATTTCTTTTAAAAATCCACTTAGAACTTTTAATTTATATTTTAAAAGCCACTTTGGAAAATATACTCGGCTTTATAGTGAAATTACACTTTCACTTCAAAACGGTCCATTTAAACTAATTAAATAAATCCTTATCGATTTATTTCAAATTTACGTTCAAAATCCGTAAATTTACTTTCACACTCAAAAATAAATTAGCGTTTATTTTTAAACCAAATTTCCCTTTCATTTCATAATTTCCATTTTGAATTTGGATTCCCAAATATTCACTTTTAACCCCAAAATCAAATTCCAAATTGATTTCTAAGTTTTATTTCAATAGAACAAAACATTGCAATTTATTTCTGAATTTATCTCCAAATAACAAATCATTTGTAAATCAATTTCCAGATTTATTTTACAAATACTAAATCAATTTCAAATAAATTTTCCAATGATTTATTTTTCATTACCAAATCAATTACAAATTGATTTCTAAATTTATTTTCAACTCCAAATAAATTTCCAAATCGATTTCTCAAAGGTTCATTTTCCAATACCAAATCAATTTCAAATTGATTTCTAAAAGTTTATCATTTTTAAATAAATTCCTTTATTCTATCCAAATTATTCAAAATTCCATTTTTTAAATGAATTTTTCAACTTTTGAAACAATATTATTCAAAACTCATTTTTCTCCATATTTTGGAATTTATTCGGTAAGATTTCAAAAATCAAATTTTAATACTTTAAAATTCCTTCTTTTAATAAATTCAATTCTTAAAAATAAATTCACTTAAAATTTTCCACTTTAATTTCAAAATCCAATTTATATTCATTTCTGGTATCCAACGATACCAAAAATACATTCGGCTAAATTTTAGCCTTCAACAATTTCAATTATCAATAAATCATCCACAGATTATCAATAAATCACATCATTCACATATGAAATAATATTCAAACAATTTGAGGGATCCAGCTGGATCCCTCCAACCTGTTTTCCTGCATCCACAGATGTTAGCACAATACCAATTCCACTTCGAGGTGGAATATCGCGATATATGGGATTTATAAAATATCATCCGCTTACTAACGGCGCAATAGGGTCTCATCCGCTATACAATGCGGGAAATCAACAACTGCAATATATACATATGCCAATATATATATATATATTGCTATATATAGATAAATCCTACTATATCTAATATCACATCCAAACAACAACCAATCAATAACTGCAAAAAAATCAAATTTTCCTTTTGAGTGAGAAGATCTCACCTTTGCTTTTTATTTTGCAATCCATTTCCATTTCCAGTTCGTTTTCTTGATTTTTAACCTTGTATAAAACAATTTATACAATTTATTAATATTTGAATTAATCGAAATTAAATTTTCATTTATTTATTTAACTTATATATAAATTTTAATTCTAACCACTTCCCTTTTCAGATCCTTAGTAACCAAAATAAATTAAACAGTTGAATAAGTTAACCATCTTAATATTTATTTTAATTGAAAGAATGAGTGGGAATATATATATATATAAGTATTTATTCTTTTCTTTTCTTTTGAAATCACCTATATATATAATAACTAATGTAGATTCAAAAATCTAACTTGAATAAACTCTACAATATCGTAAAAATCCCTATATATCTATATATATTTTTATTGTTTACTGTAAATTTATAATTTTTCCTTAACCTATATATGTGTTCATCAATTAAAATTGGATTTGCTTGACCTTTTACTATATATGTACATATACGCATACTGAACTCAAAACAAAATAAGTTTAAACCTTACTGAATCAACTCCACTGAATGCCTGAATCGATTAAGCAATCCTCTTCATCATACGTCCCCAACCCCAAACCAATCACTTCAGTCCAACGCTGCAACTATAGCCTCTCTACAGTTCACAGCCGCGACCACCAGTATGACTTCAGCAGTCGACCCAAATC
This sequence comes from Allium fistulosum, assembly GCA_030737815.1. Lineage (NCBI taxonomy): Eukaryota > Viridiplantae > Streptophyta > Magnoliopsida > Asparagales > Amaryllidaceae > Allium > Allium fistulosum. The sequence goes on along the minus strand of CM060907.1, from coordinate 632,676,896 downwards.
AAGCAACAACTACTCAAATACGAAACAGCAACCTTATCTCCTTCCTATCCTTCATGACCTGCGATCGCCTCCATCCCCTCGATCCCAAGACCTAGCATCCCGGTATGAACCCAATCGCATCTTCCTCTTCATCGACGAACCCATAAATCACTTCGCGATCTGGACTCCCGAGCCATCGTGCCTCGCCCAGCTCGAAGCCCTAGTCGCCGATCCACCAACATCGAACAACCTCGCATGCTCAAAATCATCTTCCTATACGCGAGCTTCATGGCATCGCGTGACTAGATGGGGATCGAGGCCGATTAGATTTTGATTTGAGGATGAAGGGGCGATTTTATTCGGCAATAAAATTTGATTTCGAAACGAACTAGATTTGAAGAAGATAGGGAAACTCAGCTCTGTTAATTTATTATACTCTTTTTTTTCTTCTAGCTTTAATTTATTTCTTGCGTTCGAAAATTTTCAGGCAAAGATTGCGTGCTTGAATAGATAAATAGAAGATGGTGTATTAGAGAAGCTAGGCTACAGTATCTCTGAAAAGAAGGGTACAGTTTTGATGTGAAGGAAATTCTTTTGACTGAGCAACAGTATACATTATATTTAAATTTATATTGACCAGAATTCGCAATTCAAAATCTCAACCTCCTATCGAGGCATGCCGCTAGGCGTTCATAATGTTATACCCCTGATTCGAACGAAATGGAAAAGGTTTCGAGTCCTAATTCGATCGTATGGAGAAGATAGCTTTTTGGACCCAGTTATTGTATTGAATTTTCAATATAAATTTCGACACGTTTATATATCGTACGCTCACACAACAACTCCAAACACTACGAAAATTGAAATCCGATGATAATTCAATATTACGGATCCAATGGAACTGGTTTCGCCGAATTCCGAGACTGTGCCTCGGAAGGCTATTTTTAAATATCGATTAAACGATACAATTTCAAAACTGAACAAAACAGTTTCAAATTCGATTCTGAAGCTTTTATTATCTTCAGTATAATCAATATGACTTTTCCAAGCCTTCAGATTATTTTTAATCAGCTCAAAACTGAAGATTCAAATTTTTACCCAGTTACAATAATTAAATTCGAAAATTTAATCGCCAAATTCATTCTGATATTTGAATTTTCAAATTAAACTATCATTCGAATATTTAAACTCATTTATATATTCACTTTTCAAATATCAAAAATTCAGGGTCGTTACATGTTATTATGAGTTGTTCTGAATCTTTCTTTAGCCACCGTAATTTCATTTTAGATTTGGATTGAATATATATCTTTGGGAGTAATTCACACAACTCCTATCGATGTAATCAATACTCGTCTAAGGCATAACTTACGGATGGTCGTTTCTAACAAGCCTCATTCTTCGCAATAGCAGATGTTATTCCTTATAATAAGCTTTGTTATTGTGAGCATAGAGGTGGGGCGTCACAAAAGCTTTCCCATCCCATTCTATCTAGAAGGCCTTTGTTTTTAATCCAAGGGTCCTTCCATAGATTAGTGTCTTGACCATTCGCTATTTGTCTTTCAACTGACTCTTTTAATATCTCCCTTTGCTTGAGAATATTTTTCCAGATGACTGAAGCATTATTATCTGCTTTTATAGTCCATAAATTTTCTTTTAAGTATTTAGCCCTCATCCATTTTGCCCACAAATTCTCAGAATTAAGAATTTTCCAAGCTAGTTTGAGTCCATATATCTTTTTAAGCTCAAACAGATTTTTAAGTCCCACCCCTCCTTCACTTTTAGGTCTACATAGTTCATTATAGCTCACTTTATGGATACCTCCTTTCCATATGAAATTAGCACAGACTGATTTTATTTTAGAAAGTGAATGGTCTGGTATTTGGAAGGTTTGCAGCCAGAACCTGAACTTTGAAGTGATAACTGTATGTACTAATTCCACACTCCCTACAAAAGACAATAATTTTGACCTCCAACCTTGCAACTTTTCTCTGATATTATCTATGAGCTTACCACATTCAGCATCTGTAACATTATTATTTGACAATGGCACTCCTAAATATTTTACCAGCAATTCTCCTTCTCCTACACAAAGTTGTGCTAATATTTCTGTTTTATTTTTACAATACTTGTTCATATAGCACTTGGTTTTAAATTCATTGACTTTGAGTCCTGCTAGAGATTTCAGTTGCTTAAATATTTCCTTTATTGTGTTTATACCCATGGTATTAGATTTAAACACAACCAGTAAGTCATTTGCATAAATGAGGTGGTTGATTTCTGGATTTATCTTATATATGGGTTTGATTAAAGATTGTTAGCTAACTAATTCCATTTGAAGAGAAAACCATTCCATAGCTATAGCAAAACGATATGGGGATAGAGGATCTCCTTGTCTAATCCCTCTATTAGTTTTAATATATCCTTTAGGAACCCCATTTATGATCACTGAAAATGTAGGAGTGCATATGCAATGTGTTATGAGTTTAAGTAGCTTAGCCGGAACTCCCATTTCATGCAACATGTGTAGAATGAATTTTCTATTCACTTTGTCATATGCCTTGTGGAGATCAATTTTCAAACACACCCTATTTGCCCCTTTTTTTTATTAAATTCCCTTACTAGTTCGTGTGCCATTAGTGAATTTTCAGATATGAATCTTCCCTTAATGAAAGCACTTTGACTTTATGATATGAGCTGTCGTAATACTTCGTTGAGCCTCATGCAAATGGTCTTGCTAAGTATTTTATAGGTAACATTACAACATGCAATAGGTCTATATTCTTCAATTCTTTCTGGCTTTTTAACTTTGGGAATCAATGTGATGAATGTATGATTTATTTCCTGAATAAATTCACCTGTGTTTAAAGCTCCTAATAGCCTTTGAGCATGCTTTCTTTTAGGTATTTCCAGTGCATTTTGAAGAAGAGTGCACTCATACCGTCGGGACCAGGACTGGACTCGTCGTGGATAGAGAAAATGGCGCTTTTCAACTCCCTTTCCGTAATGTCTGCTGTCAGCATATAAGCACCTTCTCTGGAGATTGTTTTCCTACAGTTAATTTGAGGTATTTGCTGTATATAATCTCCATTGTAAGTTTCTGTAAAGTACTCTATAGCTTTAGTTTCCAAAACTTGCAAGTTTTCAGCAATCTCCCCCTGCTCATTTAAGCAATTCAGTAAATTATTTTGATTTTTCCTTTGAGACATTTTGGTATAAAAAAAATTATTGTACTCATCCCCTTCAGTCAGTCATTTCTCTTTTGCTTTTGCTTTATCTCTATAGCTTGAATACCCAATAATTGCTTTAGTTGATGTTGATTGGAAAAATAATCTGCGTTCAGCTCTTCGTTTTGAGGCTCTTCTTCTAATTGATATTATATTTTCTCCAACTTTTCCTACAAGTCCTTTATAACATCATGCGATTTGGGCTTTATTTTATTCCATTCCTTCAGTCTATTTTTCATTTGTTTCACTATCATTATATATTGGTACATATGATTCCCCTCTAGAATTTGGATTTTATTAAAATCAACTATTTCTTTGTATCCCTCAATTAGATGCAAGTGGTTTGCATATCTGAATGGTTTGCTTTCTGTAACAGTTTTTCATCATCAAATTGAATGTAAAGAGGACAATGATTGCTAGTAGAGCTTGGTAACACTGTAACTTTTATATTTGGCATCTTGTTCAATAATTCTACATTGCCTACAGCTCTATCTAGTCTTGATTGGATTCTTTTTGACTTACCACTTTCCCATGTGAATTTCAGGCCTGTGTGGAGCACTTCTATAAGCCCTGCTGCTAATACACGGTTATTAAATTCAGTTACCTGGAAAACCTTAAGGGTAAGACCACCTTGCTTTTCATTCATTTTCAGTACTGCATTAAAATCTCCAAACACCAGCCAAGGTTTTACTACGACTTTTGAGTTGTCGATTAGTTTTTTCCATAATCTTTTCCTATCTGAGGCCAAATTACTTGCATAAACCATGTTGCAGTAATCTCCATTCCTCCAATATTTTTCATGTTAATGGTAGCTTGCTGTTCATCTATATTCATCAAATTGCATGTCCAAATATTGGAATCCCATAATACCATGATTCTGCCTTTAATATTATTAGTGTTATTATGTATGACATTCCAATTATCTCCCATTTGATTTTTGAATTCATCCACGCTATCTTTTGTGAGTTTATTTTCTAATATAGCTAAAATTGTAGGTCTATATCTATTACGAAGATTATAGAGGTCTAATTTTCTAACATCGCCATTTATACCTCTTACATTCCAGCGTAGAATAGTCATTTTGATTTAGTAGCTCTACTCCTTATAACCGGAGCTGATATTGCCCTAGCTTTTTTATTAGCTGCTTTTTTCCCCTTCACAGAAAACATTTCCTCATATTTATCACTAATTTCGGTATATTTTAGTAGGTTTTCTTCTGTCTCTTCTTCCTCTGATAATTCCAGATGAATGTCTAATTTTTGTATATCGTTAATTATTTCAGGAATATCCTCATCATCACTTGATTCCTCCATACTCTGATTCTGTGGTTGCTGCCTATGATCCTCCAAACCTGAATGATCCACTTGTGACTTCAGAGATTGATGACCTTCTTCTATCACTCCTACATAGTCCTTGATAGCACTGTCTTCAGGATGTATATATTCTGGGACTGAATCCTTTGTTACAGCATTTTGTGTATAACTTTTTGTTGTTGTAACATCTTTTTGTGGTGTTTGTCCAGAATTGTTAGTAGTAATTAGCATCGTGGATTCAACTTCCATACTATCTATGTGAATAGTATCTGTAGTACTTTTGGGTTTTTGTACCCAAACTTGTTTGGGTTTGTTTAGCTTGCTACAATCTTGTGTGATTATGTGGCCAAAGCATTTGCATTTAGCACATCTCAAAGGTATGAACTCATATTCAACTTCCTGTAAATAAACATTACCTCTCTTATCTATTGCTTTAACATTTTGTGGCAGTTCAGAGTCTGCCTTAATTTCCACCAATAATCTTGCATATTTGATTCTTTTAACCTTCATAGTATATTCATCTATATCAAGAGGTTTGCCAATTATGCTTGCCAGCTTACCAATGCATCTCATATTCCACAATGCTAGATTAAAATTGTTGAATTTAATCCAAATTGGATACGTAGTTAGCATTGCCTTTTCAAAATTAAAGTCTGCTTCCCATTTTTTAATGATGATCAGTTTACTATCCATGAACCACGGACCTCCTTTCAGAATACGCTCGTAATCCTCTCCTTTTTCAAATTTAATGAGATAAAACCCTATTCTCTAGTAAAACATCCCAAGAACCTGTAGGTTTCCATACCCTCCTAATGTAAGCATTAAAGTGTACGAGGTAAGGTCGTTTACCGCCATGTATGCATATAATGAATTCTTCCACATCTGATTAGATTCCTCATAATCAGTTGATATGGCTCAGTCCCGTCTTTGATCGGTTCAAAATAATCAATTTTACCTTATATCTCAAAATTATTATCAACCGCCTCCACCCATGATTTAGGGTTTTTACCCTGCCGCTGGAATTCTTGAGTTGTCTGTTTTAGAACCTCAGCAAAAGTCGTTTTTCCCTTGCGTTTAATCGTCTTCCATCGGCCTCGGTCGTCTTCCTCTAGTTCTCGTAGGGTTTTGGGATTCTCTGATGTCGCCACTAAATGGACAAACTAAATGTAATGAGAAATAGAACGTATGTATGTATATATGTATACATATATATATAATATCAGAATGTGGCACAAACACCTAAGAGATTATAGTAGAGAAGAAAAATGAAGAATAATAAATGAAAATGAAGTAAAAACGAAACATACAGAGTTTATAGTGGTTTCGCTAACTGATGCCTATGTCCACTTAGCTTTTCAATTGATTATATTGTTGTTTACAACTTCTGTTCTTATGGATCAGTATGGATCCTCAAGATTACAAGGGAATTACAGGAAATTAGTAAACAATAGAAAAATATCCTTTCTAATGACCCCCTACCCCTCTATTTATAGTTGTAGGTCACCGGGAATTCCTCCACCACGATTGCAGCCATGTTCCCCATTTCCAGTAGTAGTGTGGAGCATGAAAAGATCATGGCCATGTTAGAAAATATCATGGATCGGTACCGATCCATAAGATTGACTTATGGATCTCTTCAATTGCCTTGCGTAGATGTGACTTGCTATTAGCTTCGTGTTTCCACTCAGATTACTCTGCTAGAAGCTAGTTTCTGGGTCAATAAGTTGGATCGGTGGTGGAATGGAGTCCCCCGCTTCAGGTGCTCGAGGTGCTTGATGATGTATTACATACGAACAGTGTTTCAAGGCTTTAAAGGGATTGCTAGGTTTGGGAGTAGATGAGGTTTGAGGTGTTTTGAATGGAATTGTAAGGATCGGTATCGATCCATAGGGATGGATCGGTATGGGTCCATCACTTTGATGGGTAATTGATGTTTGTTTCCATTTTTAAGCTTGTGGTCATGCACTCATCTTATGGCATGGGTTGTATATGGTTTATGGGTTTGTTGGCTATCTCGTGGGGCTTCCTACCTCAATAACTTTCAAATCCGACTCACTAAGTTCATCCAAATATTGTCTGATCAAAAGGCTGGATAACACTTGCCCTCCAAAGTACATCTTGTTTCCAACACGATGTGCTTTGAATCGAGACAAGTTGAGATTGCAGTATTAGATTCCAATCCATGCTTCGATTAGTTGTCACCTGTAACGACTCGAAATTTTGGTTATTTGGATTGCAATATTTAATTAGCTTTAAATATTTAAAAGGGTAATTATTGAATTATTGCCATTTATTGGATAGTTAGATTATTGAATTTAATAATTGGAAATTTGGAAAAATATTGAATTCTGAATTTTAAGCTTGTTAAAAATAATTTAAAGGCTTATAAAATTTATATTGATAATAGTGAAGATAATAAAAGTTTTAAATTTGAAATTGGAAGTGATTTGTTCGGTTTTAAAAATATATCGTTTAAATTGACATTTAAAAATAGCCTTCCGAGACACAGTCTCGGATTTTGACGAAACAAGTTCCATTAGATCCGTAATAGTGCATTATTATCGGTTTTCAAATTTTATAGCAATTGGAGTTGTCGTGTGGTCATACGGTATGTAAACGCGCTGAAATTTATATCGAAAATTCAATATAATAACTTGGTCCAAAAAGCTATATTCTCCATACGATCGAATTAGGACTCGGAACCTTTTCCATTGCGTTCGGAATAGGGGTATATCATTATAAATGCCTAGCAGCACGCCTCGATAGGATGTCAAAATTTTAAGCTACGATTTCGAGACGTTTAAATTTAAATATAATATATATATGTTGACTGGTCAAAATGTTTCACATCGGTTGTATATTTATTCAAATCAGATCTGCTTTTCCCCCTCTATCACACAACCTACCTTTCCTTTCTTCTTTCCCATCTCCCTCTATCGATTTAACATCAGCCGAAAGCAAAGTTTGAAAAGAGAAAAAAATTTAAAGCTCGGGAAAAAGAAAAATATTAAGGGAGAAATGGCCGAATATACCAAATCGGCATTCAAATGTAAGGGAATCGCAGTTTTTCTACTCCTCCCAGTTTGAAGCTACCCCTCCCCAAATTCGTCTTCTCCTCCAATACGAATTCGAATCGAACTCGAAAGCAAATCAAAAAAAATGTCGAGTGCATCTCGAATAGAAAGCAAATCATTAAGGGACGAAGTCGCATTTTTGTTTGGGGTGCGACCTGACTTTGGGCGACAGGCAAGAGCTTGAAGGTAGTTGGAGGAGATGCGACCGTCACTGGCGTGGCGTTCGATTGGAGAAGGGCACGGGGTCACGATTGTTCGCGATGAAGGTTATTCGCAGCTGAGTGTAGAGGGGCGAAAGCCCGGGGTCGGCGAAGCATTGGGCGTTCGAGCGAGGCTCGGGCTGTAGTGCGGAGGCACTCGGTGGTCGACGTAGTGGATGAGCTCGACGAGGGCGAAAATCTCATGCAGAGCGTAAGAGCAGGAGCTCGATGATGTTCTTTTCCTAATCAAGTTAGGTAACTTGATTTTAAACATTTTAATTTAATGTTACTTAAGTTTAAAACTTGTAATTTAATTTATTGATTTTTATTTCATTTATCGGAAATTTAACATTAAAGTAAATTTAAAGTTTTGTTAAGCCAATAAATTTAAATTTAAAGTGAGAATGTTAATGGTAGTTTAAATCATGTCAAAATGCTAATAAATTCGAAAATTCCATTTGTACGAGGTCTTGAATCAAATGAAAACCAGCCGAGTTTGGTTCGTTGCTGGGAATCAATGCAATAAATAAATTCAAGGTGAGTTAATCTCACTCAAATTGGATTACTGGTTAATTTTAAATAGTTAAAATTAAATTTATTAGTTGATGGATTGAATTTGATAATTATTATCAGCCTGGATGTGATATTGTATATAGTGATATATATTGGAGTGATTGATATTCCCGCATTATATAGCGGATGAGACCCTATGCGCCCCGCATAATAGCGGATGACCCCATATACCGCGATATCCCCCTCGAAGTGGGATTGGTATTTTATATTGTGTTAACATCTGTGGATGCAGAAAAAATAGGTTAGAGGGATCCAACTGGATTCCTCAAAATATTGAAATTATTTTCATATTCTGTTATATGATCTATTTGTATAATCTATGATAGATTATATTAAAGATTTAATTTATTTGAATGCTATGGTAATGCTGGGAATATTTTTGGCATTTTAAAATATCAAAAATTGGATTTTTGAAGGATAGTAAAAGGAAATTTTTAAGTAAAATACGTATAGTGAAGTTGAATCAATTAAAAGAATGAATTTGGGAAAAATAAATAGTCAGATTTAAAAATCCTACTAAATAAATTCCGGAATATGGAAAAAAAAGGTTTTTTTGAAAAATGTGAATAAAAGGGTTTTAAAATAAAAATAAAGAACTTAACGATATTGTTTTAATATAAAAGAATGTATTTTTAAATTCAAAATTTAAATAGTTTGGAAAAAATAGAAGGGGAATTTTGAAAATAAAATATGAAATCGAGGTCCCGGATTTAAACAAGATATTAAATAATAAGAAGGAAGTGGAACCTAAAATTTGGGGGTTTGGAATAAATTTGGGTTAACTAAGAAATTTATTTAAAAATGGGAAATTAATTTGAAAACCGATGAAGAATCGATTAAGTGTTGTGAAAACAGTGGAAAAGGGTAAAATGAGACTATGGGATTTATAAACGAAGTTTATAAAAAGAAGTGAAATAGTTATCAGTGGATAATTTGAAATTATAAATTCATGGTGGGAATTTATAAGGAGATGGGTAAATTGTTTTAAAAATAAATGGTAGATTTATTTTTAGAAATGTGAAAAGGGAATTTACGGGATTGGAACGTAAATTAAACTGGAGGTAAATCGAGAAGGATTTATTAATATTGGGCTGGCAATATAGAAGTTGAAAACATTTTTCTGAGAAGTTAAGTTATTTTAAAAAAGGAAAGATCTTTGAAGTATTAACTAGAAAATTTAAAGTGTTTAAAGAATATTTCAGAAATTTATTACTTAGTTGTTTAAAATGGTTTTAAGTATATTTTAAATTATGAATTAAGGTAGTTATATTAAAATAATTATTATTTAAGAAGTAATCAATATTTTAATTTCAAAGGGATAAATTATTTAATTTTAATATTATTTTTGATAACTTTTATTTAAAAAGTAGTTTGTCTAAAGTTAACTTGGAAAGTTTTTTACAGAAATTTCGTAAGTATTGTTTTGAAAATTTCTAAATAAAGTTTTCGGGGAGTATCGGTATAATCACGTGGCGTAATCGGAGGCAGTGAGTACCTGCAGTTAAGACTTGGATTTCTCTGGGATATTGACGTAACCATTGAACTGCGATCCATGGTTTGATAATGCAATGGTACTTTCCATATTTATTTTTAAAAAGGGTTCCCAAATATTTTTATAAAAAAAGATAATTTGTGAATATACCAAATTCGATAAGATAAGTGTATATTTTTGGATAAAGAGATTTAATTTATTTAAAGAATATTTTAAATAAAGCCTTGGTGTTTTAGGTGGAATTGAAGTATTTTGGTTGAATTGATTGTTTATTTGATAGTTAAATAACCGACTATCAAATCTGGACCCAAATAGAAATTTGGAAATATCTAGAAGAAGTATGGGAATTATATGGTACAGTTACCGTCCGAGGTGCTATACTGTACGTGTAAACTTGTTTCGTTCTTCTAGGACGTTTATAAGGAAATCCGTCCACAAAACGGTTAGGGGGTGATCTCCGATCATATTTTCGTCTGTTTATTTCCTAAAGAACCGTAGTTGAGTTTACCGAGAAATATCGAATGTTGTTTTTAAGAGACCGGGATCAGATTTGCGATCCAAAAACCACTTCGATCCAACGAGTATGTTTTCGTAATGAAGACAAGAGCATGGAATCGAAGATGGAGCAGTGAAGTGCAAGGGCTAATCGCTACTAATCCTGAGGGTGATTCCAATATGGATGTAGTAGGAGTAGTGCCTTCGGTTCCGTTCGGACCGAGAATGGACTTGTATGGATGAATGCTATCAGTACATTGTCATTGGAGGACAATGAGCATTCTAAGTGAATAATTTCTAAAAAAGGTAACGCTTGGCCTCGAACCTCATCAACCGAGAATGATTGAAAATCAGGGAGATGAAGCAAGGCTAAGTGGGTCGCACCCAAGTAAGGTAAGGTTACCCTACCTTGAGTCCCTTTCTTTTATTCGGCCGTGTGGTGCGGTTGTTGATCCCAACCACGGGGTAATCTTATTCGGGCTATCCAGTTTAAGGGGTAGTCCGGTCTTGTGTTGCAGGGGACCCCGAAGTGGTCCTCGGTACGGTGTTTCTAGACAGGTACCGTGACAGGTGGTACCCTAGTGCCTAGTCATTCAATTGGAATCCATTCTCCATACGTACCTTTACGGTTTTGATTGTAGAACCTAGTATTGCTAGAATTTAATTAATGAAACAATTTTAGCTATTTGAATAAGTATTTGTACTTAGACACTATGATAATATCAGAGGATTTTTATATGAAATGTTTTGGTTATCGTAAGGTAAAAACCCGTCGTGTTTATTTGCGGCGTGGTCTTACGAGATACCTTTGATTTTCAAAGGATTTTGAACTTTAATAATTAAATTAAGTGTATTTTCTCACGCTGGTTTTCCAGACTGACTCGGGTGTTATTTTATTATAATGCTCGGGTCAGACCGAGTATTACAGATACAGGATAGGATGCTGTGGAGCTCAGGAGACGAGCTGGATGGCGAAGACGTATTTCACATATCTTATTTATATTCCGCTGTGTATAGTATGTTGTATATTCAGCTTTTGTGAGGACAAGTTATTATAACTGTCCAGTATTGTGCTATTGATTGTGTTGTACTTTGATGGTGTAATGTATGAAAAACAGTTACAGTTCTTTTTGTATAAAGATTAGTTATTATCTATTATATATTGTTCCGCTGCGATTGTGAGATTCTGTGTTGTTATTTCTATTTTCTTCTTCTACCTCTTTCTTCTTTCCCTAATGATCTGGTATTTCCGGCATTCGATTGTTTGGCATGTAATACAATGGACGTATTGATGTCGATTTTCGGAGGTCGAAAATCTGGGTCGTGACAACACCCTTTCCACGGGCTATTCCAGTGAAGTGTAGTGTCTTTTGTTGTTCGTCATAAAACTTTGCTGGGATTTAGCATTATAAAACTGGAGTGTGCTCTTATGATCTGTCACTCCAAACTCAATAGCTCTAGGCAGATTCTATTTCTGGAATCTACAGGTTTGAATCTACTGCCTTACGGTTCTAGTTGCTAAGTGTTGAATATGCACATGCAGAGGCAAGTTGATTATCGTCATGTTTCAATTTCATGCACATGCACATTCTTGTGAAATCACATGTACACGTGCACATACTTATGCACATGTCACATACACACACATCTTTTTTTATGGTTCTGTACCGATCGATGGCTATGGATCGGTACCGATCCAATAGTTGAAAACAGGCGAGTTAATAGCCAATTTTGTTGGGTTCGGGTGTTATATAACCTGATCCAACACTTGATTTCTTGTCACTTTCTTGCTATCATGAAATGGAACTCCCTTACCGCTAATAAATTCTTTTTGCACCCAATCAAAGCATATGATGTTGTCGCCTGTCTCTTTCCATCGCCACCGCCGCTCCCTTCAACCTCCAGTCTTTGACTGCCATTTGCTTGCCACGATCGAACCCGATCCAATACTTGAATCCATTGCCACTTTTGAGACTCGTCACTTTAGGTAGGTGATGGCATTGGCGACTAGCTTGGATGAACTTATCATCACTGGCCACGCCTGGGATTGGGGAAGAAAATGAAACGGGGAAATTTGACTTCAAGGGTATAGATCAATGCCGATCCAACCCTTGGTGAAATTTTTCTTTGAAAATGCTTGAGAAATTTTTTGCAAGGGCAATTAAAACCAAAGTTTTCTCAAATGAAATCTCTCGAGTCCCAATATGTTCTCAATGTATGGTTAACTGTAAAGTCTGTTGGGACGGTGGGTAATGATGGTCACTTCGGATAATAACCTGGCTTTCAAATGAACTATTACACAACATCAGACATCGACACTGCACAACACTGTAATTTGCATCACACTACACTGGGCTTCCACTTTAGCATGGGTGCACAACTTTCAATTTTTTGATATTACTTGTATGTTGAGCTTTGATAGCTATGGGTCATCGACGTTTCGAGTGTCTCTCCGCTCTGGCTACAGGCCATCGTCTCCAAAATATGCTAAATAAGATACTGAGTTAAGCTCAATCATAGTTCCTTATACATGACACACTCCAATGCCATCTATACCCCAGCCTACAAATCAATAAGCCAAACATCCTCTCCCAGAGTATTCTCTTGAGCTCGTTGAAGGTCCTGAAGTTTAGGCTGCTCTAGATACACTTGACGATGCTGAAATATTGGATGATTGCATAGACTCGGTTGCTTCAAAAATCAAAAAGGGATCACTTAGAAGGATTGTGTGATCATCATGGCATCTTATTTGAAGACGTGTTGGTTCCCACATGCCACCAATAGGCACATCACTCTCCAGTCGGGTATACCGTGTGCAACCGATATATGTGTTTGGCGGGATGCATCACACCATTCAATCAATTCTTCCGACAGGTTCTGCATTTTATGAGGCTGACTCCAGCTTAGTTACATCCCAAAAGCTATGCTTTTCTACACAGTGTATTCATTACCTTCGCCCTCTATTTAAATTGTGTTCCAAGTAATGAAGAAATCTGATACCTGTATAGCTTCAAGCATCGCAAGGGGAATTCTTCCCTCACTTTATTGGAACCATCCATGGGGTGTAGAATAGTGATTGTTACCTAGAATAAGCTAATTTACTTCAAGGATGAGTTTTTCTTTGTATGTTGTCTACTCGATTTCACACAGCGATGGATATCCAAGCGTAAGTTTTGCTCTCATTCTTTCCATTTGAGACCACTTCACAACTTTGTTTTCTCGGCTCGTCTTCCTTTGTTCTTTCACATCCGAACAAGTCTAGTGGCCTGGCCTTAACAAAGACTCTCAGGCTACTCCGTGAAGTCCTAGATGTGGACAGGGAAGTGAGGACTTTGCTCACTGATGAGAACCTTTGGGCTTATAACTTGTTAGAACCAGGTCGTAGTGTTGGTCAAATCCCATGGCCTTAGATAGTGATGAGGATGACTCCCAATTTGAGAATAACAGTGAGGACCTACTGGTGCCCCAAGTCTTAAGTCCTGTGATTGGAATTGAAGAAGTACAAGAGCATGTTGAAGTGGGGGAAGTGGCGGAGCGCGCCATGGTGATGTTGATATGGATCATCGGTCTTCTTTTAATAATAGTGGTGATGACCAAGGTTTCCTTTTGAAGTAGTGTCCTAGAATAAGGATCATTTCCTTGTGGTATATGACGTGACTTCCACTAGTCACTCTGGAAGAAGAGGCACAAATCCAGCCTTGGGAGAACACATAAGCCAATTTGGGACCGATTCCAGATGATATCGGCTCTTATGGTATTGGCAATATGAGCATTGGGGACGTCTGGTCTCTTATCCGCTTTCAAGATGAAGTGTCGTCTACCTGAGTAGGAGTGATTACTCCTATCAGTAAAGTCTAAGCTCATGGCCCATTGGGGTGACACCAGGACACTCACACACACATACACCACACATTGATTAGTTAGTGTTGTCTTTTTCATCCTATCAAGGCTAATCTGCCTTTGTTTCACTTTCAGGTTCAATGGAGCACCATAACATGTTCAATTCCCTTGAGGACCAAATGGTTCATCCCAAGGGACGCAACTCGCGAACACACTCCAATGGCACCAGCCATGATTCTGCTTCCAACCGGCACTCGAGCCAAGACAGAGAGGGCCAAGACAGGGGCTATAAATTACATGAATCGTCATTGAGGCATAGGTCTAAATCCAGGTCACCTTTACCCAAGAGTTTGGACAGGCATTCCAATCGACCCGATGACGTCCCTCCAAATGTATCTCTCGCAACTCTTCGTCGGCTTCCCTCTCCTCCAAGCATGCATTGCCACCTCGCACTCACCGGCACTCTAAGCAGTCATCGAAACTAGTCACCTCCGTAACCTCTCATTAGAAGCCTGAGAAAGGATCTATCGAGCCTCCCGACGTTACAATGGTGCAACAGATTGCATCCAACCCCCAAATGGCTGACTGAAGCGCCGCTTTTTGAAAAAAATTGACATCATCAAGTTCGTTCCCAATCTGAAGGAGATCCCGCCAAATGTCAAAGGCCACACTATGGTTTATGTTGGCGGTGCTTACGACCAGTATTTCATATGAAAGAGATTGGCTGAGAAGATTTTTGAATACGCCGATAGCATGAAAGTTGAGGCTCAGGGATTGCAGCTTACAGCTAATCAAGATAAAAAGACTATCGCTCATCTTGATATAGAAGTTGCCGGGTAAAGGAAGGCATAGGCAGAGGTTGAGCAAAAAATTAAGGACTTGGCTGAAATAGTGGAACGGTGGAGGAAAGACCATCTAAGCTAGATCAAAACCGCGTACCATAGAAATCAGCTTCTATCGGAAGAGGAGCAGCTAACAAAGGAAGTAGCAGAGTTGAAAGTGCAACACTGGAGAAAGAGAAGAAGGAGAAAGATGATGCTCTCATGCAACCTCATAACTATTGTAAGGAGTTGGCTCATGCTAGAAATATGGATGAATCGATCGCAGTCGCATAGAAGCAGATCAAGGACGGATTTGAGCCAATCATCATCAACTATAATGCCAACGTAATCAAGTTCAGGGACTTGGAGTGGCTAGAAAAAGATTATGCCAGAGCTATAGCTTTAGCATGGGATTAGATTGTGCAAGAAGAATAGCAGGCTTTGGAGGGAGGTGAGCTGAATTCGGTGGAGCTAGAGCGCGAGATACTAAGTCCAAGTGAGATCGAAGCGCTTAGAGATGGTGAGCTTATTTTGCATCCGGAGCTGGCTACCATGGTCCAGAAAGACCAAGATGAAGGCTTCGAGACTACACCTCAAGATCCCACTACAGGCCTCACTTCTGGGCCTCCAACTGCCTCCATCACTCCATTTGAGCCTCCATACAATCCAGAGGCACCATAAATGCAAATGACAAGCATGTTATCTCCTATTCTAGAAGGGAATTCTGATGGCACTCATGCCTATACAGAGCCTCAGTCTGGCAGAGGTATCTTATTGACCTCACCCGTATTTGAGAGAGCTCACATGACACCGGTCGATGTCTCTAATCTCTCCTTTCATGTTTCTCTAATTTCAAGTCAGCATCATCTCGCTTTGCTCTCTGAGGAGGGTCCCCAATTGGGACAACGAGCATCCATGATAGAATCAACGGTCGCGACTACTTCTGAAATGATTCCAAGTTCTCCAACCAGCGAGGCTCCATGTCTTGATGCACAAATAATTCATGCTTTGCTAGAGGAGGGAACTAGTGAATTCCAAGGAGTCCAGATTAATAAGGATGTCTTTATGATGGGATCTTTATGGCCTCTTATAGGGCCTACCATGCAGGAGGTGGTAGAAAAATGAGTTCTACTAGCTAGGGAGATCGAGCAGGAGAAAGTTGAGTTCATTTCCCCTACTTTATCAACAGCTTTACGTGGTGAGACTATCTTTGCTCTAGTCACTCTACCCCCCCCCCTCCTCCCCCAAGAGCACTCAAAGTGTGCCCGTCGAATCGTCTCAGAGCACCCCATCAAAGGGCTAAAGAAGAGGTAGGTGAAAAATAAACGAGGTCGGTATGCACTCCTCCGGAGAGGGAAAGAAGAAGAAGAAGTGTAACGACCCGATATTTTGGACCATTCAAATTGACAATAAATCCACACATGTCGAACTTGAATAATTCAAAATAATAGATTGTAATTAAAATTTGGCAAAACTCAGCATATACAGTAAATAAAATAATCACAAATCACAGACACAATGTAATGTAACAATAATGCAGCGGAAACAAAGGAATAGTAGTTCATGAAGCTACTATATATATAACAAAGTTAAACAGGATACAATAGAAGTCTCGAATACATAGATGTCTCAATACAATAGTCAAATACAAGATCTGAATACATCACTGGAATCAACTGAATAACTGATAGCAGAATCGATAGATAGCTGGATCTCCAACCGAAGCTCCAACTCCAAAGGTAAGTCTCAAATGCTGTATCACTCAGTCTGACCCGAGCGTAAAGCAAAACACAAAACACTCGAGTCAGGATTAACATTCTTATATCAATAAATCCAACTCAAGTGAAATAACAACTGAAATACGAGTAACTCAAAGGATGTTAGGGATAACCATCCTCTAAGGATCCATTAAACTATCTACTATATAGTAATATTTGCTATTATAATAATGTCTAAATATAAAATAAACATACTTTTAAATAGCATTAAGGCTTTACATTTTCCACCTTAACACGTAATAGTCCTAGTAGTCTATCCAGTATTAGCATACTCCCAAAATGGGGCTACCCTCGATACTCCACAGACTACGGGAGAAATCACAACTCGTAGTAAAGCTCGATATGGTAGGTGACACAGCACACAGGGAAATGCCAGGGTAGATATACCAATTACGCACACGGACTGATGGAAACGCATAGCAGCCACTACCGCTCCACCTCGAACAACACTCCCAAATCAAGGGGTGCACCCAAACAATCACAAAGTAATAGAATGGTATCGAAGAAGTGCGTCCGATAAGAGGTGCTACCTCACTGGTCCGAGATCGCTCCTGTTTTAGCCACCTTATGCCAACTCACGGGAGTTGGGTCCACGCATATACCTTAGGATCGTCGCCACCATTCTACTTCATTCTGGAAACTCCACCGCGTACACAGTTGTTAAAGTGGTTTTCGGTATCGACAGAGAGTATGTCCATATCCGATCCCGGTCTCTTTAACAACCAATCGTTATTATAACACCGTGGTCATTTCAAAATAGTTTATACTTAAAAAACCGAAATATCATTCTCATTTCAAAAAAAAACCAAATCAATACGATATCATTTCCATTTCAAATATATCCATTTCCAAAAATCATATCACTTTCCAAGGTTATAACGCTTTCGAAATCATATTCCTTAAAAATCAAACACTTTGGAAATCACAGCATTGAAATCATAGCATTTTGGAAATCATAACACTTTTGAAATTATAGCATTTTGGAAATCATAACACTTTTGAAATTATAGCATTTTGGAAATCATAACACTTTCCCCTTAAATAGTTTAGATACTAAAATTAGTATATAAAATAAATAGTTTATATAAATAGTTATAAGTTAAAATAGTTTATAAATAAAAATAGTTTATATTAAAAATGATTTATATTAAAATAGTTTATATTAAAATAATTTATAAAGTTAAATATCAATAGTTTTAAATATAATTTAAAATTACTTTAAAAAAATAGTTTTCTCGACTTTCACAAATCGATTCAAATCAATTCGAATTCCAAAATCCAAATTTAATCAAATCTTAAATCATAAATTCCAATTTAGCTTCTAAATAAACCATTCAAAATTTATATCGATTTCAAATACAGATTTGGACCACAAATAAACCATTTCAAAATATATATTTCAAAGCCAATATATTCAACATTTCAAAACTAAATTCGATAATTTTATATATATATATATATATCAAATTCACTTTACTATTATTAGTTTGAAATATTTACTTAACCATTTCAATAATATCCAAATACAGCTTAAATTTACTAAATTAAATAAACAAAATATCCCATTTAAATTTTATATAAATTTGAAATATTCATTTAAGTCACTTTTAATCAAATTCAAGTTATAAAATCATAGCTTTAAAATTTCAAATTTTATAAATTTCAAATCAAACTTATTTAAGTAAAATTCTTAAATAAATATAATTTCAAATCATTATAAACTCTATATTTGAAAATACAGATATTAAATAAATACTTAAACATATTATTTATCAAATTTATTAAATCAACTTTAATAAATCTTTAAAATCAATATTTATTAAAACCGTATATTTCTTTTCAAACCATAGAAATCATTTTTCAAAGTATATATATAGAGACCAACGGTGTCTGTATATAATTTTCTACCTTATGGTCAAGTGATACATATATTTATCATTTCAATCCGCAATTTAAACATATTCGGGTATATATCTTTTCAACCTGAAATCCCAAATTCAATTTAATGAAAATCGTTTGGGTTTATCGTTTCAACCCATAACGATTTTCTCCTATTCTACAGATCGTTCGGGTATGTATCATTTCAATCCATAGTGATTCTATACTAACAGGGAACTTATAGAGTGATAACGGATATGATAATAAAATAACAATAGTAACAGGCACATATCATCAATATAAATAACAGATAATAGTGTCAGATGTCATAGGTGAACAGATACAGATAATGGCATATATATAACAATGTAAATAACTAGCAGCAGCATATTTCAATTGTCGTTTCAATTGAAATCAAATTTAATAAATATAAGAACATTAATCGTGAGTGATTTCTCACCTTTCGAGGCTAGAGATGATTCGATGACGAAATGAGTTACGAATCCAAGCACGAATTCCAAAGCAAAGCAAAACTGAACGCGAATTGGACGAACAAGACTGATAAATAGGAATTGACGAAATCAAGTTAGAACTGGATCGATGCCGATAAATTGTACAAGTGAGCTATATATAATAATACAAATATAAAGTCATATTCCAAATTTAAACACAATTTAAATATATGTGTATTTCAAAATCATTGTTTTAAATAAAACACATATAATATAACAAACATAATAAAATTTGAAATAATTACATATATGTACAATTGACGTGGACCAAATATATCTATAACTAACAAACATATATCTAAAATACTATCATACCAGTATATATAAACATAGGTATAGACTTAAGTAATCCTTTATATACGATATAGATCATAAAAAAATCTAATATATATAATATAAAACATCAGCCATTCACCACATATATTTATATAAACTTATATATATGCAGACAGCAATCCTATAAGACACATATAACTTAAAATTTCTCAATATTAAAATAAGTAAATATATTACCAAACATACAAATCGTAATATCTATATACTTTATACATAAATCTATATAAACTGCAACCAATAATATAACTTGGAAAAACTATATATTATATACATATAATCAGCAGCAAATATAACTTGTACAACTTATTATAATTATATATATCAACCAAAACATATACAAGCACCTTAAACCAAAATATTTTACTTTTATATATATGAACAACATTTCAGATACTTAAACTAATATAACTAACACATATATAAAGTAAACCAAATCATATTATAACTTAGTATACTAATATATACTCACGTATGTAAACCCATACATTGCAATATAACTATATATATATATATATATGCATATACATCTAAATACATACTGTTACAATATTTATAACAGAATAGCTTAAAAAATTATATATCTTATATTAATATATAGATTGTAAATTCTAAATATAAATACATACCGACATACTAATAGATTACTTTATATACTAGATATAGATATATATACGGCATATAACATATGAAAACAACGTATATGACTAGCAGACATTACCCACAAATATAAACTATATACATTATTATATACATACGAATAGTAAAGTATTGAATAAACAACTAACCAAACAAGTATATCCCAACATATGCATATATATTTAAAACCATTTATTATTATTATTATTGCAAAACAAAATATTTCTCGCCATATATATATATATATATATATATATATATGGTTGCTCTCGGCTACAAGCTGGAGGAACGGTGAGGAAAGAAAGGTGTTTACTGTTCGTTCGGCACAACAGGGATGGAGCACCGTGTCGGGTTTGGAGGCTTGGGTTGATGTAGCGGTCGGGCGATGGCTGCTGTCATGGGTGGATGGGCGTGGAGCAAGGGTGGAAGAATTTACATGGTGTGATGGCTACATGCTTTATGGGTACGGCCACAAAGGTAAAGGGAAGGGAGAGGGGAAGGTAATTCAAGCAGAGAAATGTTGATTGCGTGGCAAGTAGAGGAGCACAGCCTGGCTTCAACAAAGATATAAATGCAATTATATATTTCATTCATTTTTCTGTTCGTTCAAAGCAAAAGAAGATATAGTAGAGAACGAATAGGAAGTGGTAGATAAAACAAATCATTGTAATATAAATTGGACAGGTGGAATTGCTAAAGTCTTGCCAATTGATTGCTATGATTATTAATAGACAATGGCTATTCAATTTTCACGGTTGAAAAATGAAAGGACAAGAAGTCCAAAAGATTGAAATAGGGTACCGGTACGGTTTAACAGTTACGCAGATTCCGCTGCGTACCGGACTTCAAAACACTGGGTTGGATACACCGCAGAGATCAACATGGTGAGACGATCAAAACGGTACACAGATATCAGTGGTATGATCATCCTATCAAAAATCGATGATCGGTACCGAAAATGTTGCTATTTTGCCGAAAATAAGATCGACGGAGCAATAGATGTCCAAATTTGACGAAACGAAAAATGACGTCTCACTCAGAAGATGATTTACAAATTTTCTATGTAAAAATATTTAGGTTTGGAAAACATTTTATTACCATCAATTTTTAACTGGTATAAATTGGAATAAAATTACACTAGAAAATAAACTTCCAAATTATCAGATGAAAATTTACCAGTTGCTATGTTTAAATAGACGTATTCCAAATATCAAATTTTTATTTCAAAATTCAATTGTTTAAAATTTCACAAAATTCCAATTAATTACGTTATTAAAATAGTTAAAATTTACGGGTTGTTACAAGAAGCATAAGAAGTGATTATCCGTTTGCTTTCTGCTTTTTGGTTGTATAGCTGTAGGACATGTTTTGACTTAGGCCGACTTTATGCGGGTTTGGGCCTCGTCTTTTGCTTTGAAAGGTATATTAATAAATTTGGTTTTCTCCTCAAATTTTGTGTTGACTTGTCTGAGTTATGAGATATGCACTTGGTATTTTTGTTTATACATATGTGAACCATTCCAATGTTGCTGTTTGGTCGAATATCAGCCTATTTTGTTTGTCTTTAACCAAGCTCCATTTAAATTGTAACAGCGATTTGTATTGCGCTGTGTTAGTCATTGAAAATCTCGATGACTTGGGGTCCTCTTCGGGATCTGACCAAATCTTGATCACCTAACACGGCGGTTTAAACACCCTTTCTGGAATGTTTGTCTCTGATTGAGCCTAACTCTAGGCATCGCTCGAAGTTGGTTACTAGAGGTGGTAGTTTGAATATCCCTCTTTTAGGATATTGACCCTTGACCGCGCCTGACTATGGGTGTTGATTGAGGTTTGGATAAGATCTCGCAAACTCCGAGCAGTGATCTTTAGCTTTGCCACCCATTGGGCATGAGCTGATGGGGCGAATTATCTCGTTCCACCTGCTTTTGTTTATACTCCTGCCCCAAGTTAGGGGTTGAAAGAGCTAGTTGGCATCTACCTCCGGACAATAAGGATGATTTACTTAAAAGGCTCGATCATGGACCATAAAAGCTCGGTTGGTACCTAACTTCGGATACCTGTATACTTGCATTATGAGTATGTAGATTCACTCATTTTTACTATAGTTCATAATATAATAGTTAGATAGAGACAGTGTCACAGATTAAGGAAGTCATTTCATTTTACATACACGGGAAATGACAGATTCTGTTTAGTTACATCAAACTTGACTGGATATTCACAAAATTAGATCTCAAGTGAAATAGCATCGCAAGTGTTCGCCATTCCATGCTCAGGGTGGTGAAACCCCATCTATGGTTGCCAGCTTGAACAATCCATCTCCAACCTTGTGCTTGATTGCGTGCAGACCTTCCCAGTTCAGGCTTATGTTCATGAGGTTGGGAAGATTCGCTTGAGAATGAGGTCGCCAATCTCAAAAGTCCAGCTCCTGACCTTGGTGTGGTAATGTCGGGTGACCAATTTTTAGTGCACGACTGCTTTTAGATCAGCTTCATAATGCTTCTCATCAATCATGTCGAGAGACTCTAGCATCAGTTCCTCATTCGTTATAGGGTTGTAATGAGTCAATCGATAAGAAGGTACTTTGAGTTTAACTGGAACCATAGCATCTGATCCATAGGCTAAGGCGAACGGAGAGTGGTCGGTCGTGAACTTGTAGGTTGTTTTGTAAGCCCAAAGTGCTACTGGTAATTCATCGACCCACTTGCCCTTGGCCTTCTCCAATCACTTCTTGAGAATAGACTTAATGATTTTGTTCATAGCTTCCACATGTCCATTCGCTAGCGAGTGTGCTACCGCTACAAATCTCTTCTCAATGCGATGCATATGGCAGAAATCTTCGACGATGTCGAATTGGTTCCATTATCAGAGATAAGCGTTTGTAGGACCCTAAAGCGACAGATGGTATTTCTGACTATGAAGTTGGTCACTTTCTTAGATGTAATTGTGGCTAGCGGTTCCATTTCAACACACTTCATAAAATAGTCAACAACAACAATGGTGTATTTCGCACCACCTTTAGACATTGGCAGCACACCAATGATATCAATACCCCAAATAGCAAATGGGAAGGGACTGACCATCTGCGTAATCTTCGTTGGTGAGGCTCTAGGAATCTTTGAAAACCTTTGACACTTATCTCACTTTCTGGTGTAGTTAGCTGCATCTCAATTGACAGTTGTCCGGAAGTATCCATAGCTAAGAATCTTCTTCGCTAAGGTGTGTCCCCTGGTGTGATCACTGCAAGCTCCCTCGTGAACTTCTTTTAGGACTCCTTTGACTTCTTCATTGGCAACACACCAAAGCAAGGAGACTGAGAACCCTTCATGTATAGCACTCCTTCTTGAATAATAAATCTTAAAGCTATGCGAAGGAGCTATCCTCGATCGTTCTTCCTGTCGAGAAGGATTCCTCTCTACAAGTAATTCTTAATTGGTGTCATCCTCGACTTCTTTTCAGAAACAGCCTCCAAAATCCAATCGACATCCATCTGGTCGATGCTTAGAGTCAAAATCACTTCCACGGGGATTAGGCCCTTATGTCACGCATCTCCTGAGCTAGCTTGCTTGGTTAGCGAATCAGCAACTCAAGAGATTTGTTCAAATAAGGAGCTAATCTCGCCCCTTTTGCCTGAAAATCCTTCGTCACCTTACATACTACTAGTTGGGGGTCACAAAAATGTGTAAAGTTCAAACTCCCAACTCTTTCATGATTTTGTCCTTCGATCAATGCCTCATATTCTGCTTTGTTATTTGTCATAGGAAAGTCGAGTCTTAGGGCATACAGATTGAACGCTCTTTAGGAGTTACTCGCACAACACCTGCCTTGGAGGAATGCTCATTGGATGCGCCATCGGTGTACATCATCCATCCATTATCCTGCTTTTCACTGCTTTTTGAAGTATCATCTCGCACAGTGTACTCAGCTATGAAATCAGCCAAAGCATGGCCTTGGATTGCCCTTCGGGGGTGATAATTAATGTCATATTAGCTCAATTCAATGTTCCATTTCAATAGTCTTCTAGAAGTCTCAGGTCGCTACAAGACCTTTTTCAAAGGCTGGTCAGAAAGAACCTTGATCGAATGAGCCTGTAAGTATGTGTGGAGTTTTCTCGAAGCGATCAATAGGCAATGGGCCAGTTTTTTCAACTTTAGGTAATTCCTCTCTGCTCGGGTCAGCCACTTGCTAATGTAATACACTGGCCTTTTAATTTCGGAATCCTTACGCTTGAGTGCGACGCTCAAAGCGTGCACCGACACTGCTAGATAAACAAATAAGTCCTCATCTTTCAGGGGCTTTGATAGGATGGGAAGCCTCTCTATGTGATTTACTGGAGCCCAGAAAGCATCTATACACTCCTATATCCAAGCAAAGTTTCTCTTCCCTTTCTTGATGATGTCGATGAAATGGATGCATTTATCTATGGCTCTAAAGATAAACCTGCTCAAGGCGTTAACTTTCTCATTCAGGCTTTGGACTTCCTTGATTAACTTTGGGGCTTCGTCGTTCCTCTATGCCTGAATCTTCTCCAGATTAGATTATATCCCTCTCGAGTTCACTATAAAACCAAAGAACTTCCCTAATGTAACTCCAAATGAACACTTCAGCAAATTGAGCTTCATTCCATGCTCGGGGAGTACACCAAACATCTTTGCTAAGTCATCAATGTGGTTCATCGATCGTTGTGACTTCACACACATATCATCTATGTAGACATCCATTGAACACCCAACATGTTCCTTGAACGTCAAATTTACTAACCTCTGGCAAGTTATTCTAGCATTTTTCAAACCAAAAGGCATAACAAGGTAACAATACAGTCCCAAATCAATTATAAAGCTGGTGTGCTCTTAGTCTGGGGCGTGCATTGGGATCGGGTTATAGCCAGAGTAGGCATCCATGAATGATAGCAGTTCGTGTCCAACGGTCGAATCTACTAGTTGATCGATCTTCGGGAGTGGAAAGCTTTTTTTTGGTTATGCCTTATTTAGATCGGAATAGTCAATGCATGTTCTCCACTTCTCGTTGGACTTCTTCACTATGAATGGATTGGATACCCATTCCGGGTACAGAGCATCTCGGATGAAGCTGTTGTTTTTCAACTTATCCACCTCTTCTTTCAGTGCAGCGGATCTCTCCGAACCCAAGCTGCGGCGTTTCTATTTCACAGGAATGCATTTAGGATTGACATTCAATGCATGGGTCGCTATCTCCAGTGATATCCCACACATGTCAGAATGCGTCCAGGCGGACACATCTAGGTTCGCCCAGAGAAAACCAGTTATTTCTCTCATTTTACTTATGCTGAGTTGATATCCGATATTCAGGACCCATGTAGGATCGTCCTGACTAACCGAGATATTGATCGTCAACTCCGCGGGAGCTGCCCTTGCATCCTCTGGCTCTTTCTTTGGATCCATATCCTCATGGAACTGACCGTGCTGCCCGAGCCAGGGCTCAGGAGGTGGTTGCTATGTATACAAAAATTTCATGCAGAGAGTCTTCTCCATACCCTTTCCCTTCTCACTTCGCCTTGCCACCTTTAGCTCCACAACGTAGCATTCACGTCCAATCCCCTGGAGAATGAAGTTATGTATTGTTCAAATACCATATTATTGGATGAGTACTGTGTGAAAAGAGCATCCAAAGCATGTTCTTGGAGAATGAAGTTATGTATTGTGCAACAAGCAATAGGAATTTGTCTTTGCCTACAAAGTGGATAATTAGTTATTAGTCTTAGAATTGGAAATCTTGCTTTTAAAATACTAATACAACGATTGATTATATTTCAACATGATGAGTGCTTATAATTAAACAAATCTTCCTTTCCATGTATCTTCCCCATCCGTTATAATCACGTAAATGATATCTACATCCTCGATAAGGAGCTAGAAATCCAGGCATGTTTGGGTACCCAGCATCAACAAGGTAATATTGATCTATAAAGTAATGGCCACGTATTATATAAATATTATAAAGATAAATATTATGTAATTATTTATAAAATAACGTTTGATAATGACATTTTATACTAAAATATATCTTCTCTCGGTATTACGAAATTGTTTCCAGTTCTTGTAACTGCATCGATGAATACTCGAGAATCGTTAGCAGCGCCTTCCCATCGAAAATATAGGAATACGAATTTCATATCAATATCACATGCAAACCATGACATTTTGTGTTATATTGGTTTTCCTTCCACAGAAAGATGTTTTCCTCGATGCGGCATGCATGCAGAAACAAGTGTTCCATCTATTGCACCAATACAATCCTACAATAAATAATACTACAATATTATTTGTGTTTATTTTTTGATAAATAAATAGTTTTGTTAAAAAATGACCTTAAAATAGGGATACTTGTTCACAAGATGTTCATGTACAACATCTCGATCCATCGGACGTATATCTCCTTACCCAAGGAACAAATAGCTCGTAAAACACTTCTGAACCATTTTGAAATAGTATGGTGTGAATGCTGAAAATGATCGGCAATAATACTATATCTTGTTGTGTGTCCTATTATCATTAGAAACATTGCCACACCCTCCTCCACGCTTACTTTTCTTCCATCATTCAAAAGTCCTTTTCCTTTTAAAACATCACAAAATTCAAGAATACATGTTTCTGCATTTAAATTTTTTGATGACATACAGAAGGATTTCCATTCAATACATCAAGTAAAAACATCCTTCCTGTAAGAGATGACGTTCTACAAGGTATTCTATTCACGATGCTCCTTTGGTTGGCAACAAAGTATTTAATCATTAACATATCACCGAACTCTTCATCACAGTAATCCATAAATATAAAGTAATCATCGGAACTTGAGCCATCATCAAATTCATAAGAAATTATACTAGATCCAACAGACATTACTCTGCATAAAATTTATATTAGCTATATATTATTAGAAATACTACTATATCCTCTAGAAGGAACATGTATGATGATGAATCATTTATTTTTAAAGCCACCATCATTGACAATGTTGTAACCATGCTATAAACTGATCACAGTATGTTATTAACATGATGATTAAGTTGGTAACTACACTTACTTGAGTTTTTTTTTGAATGTATGGAGCATGAGATATTGGTCAAACATGAGGTCTAGTGAAGACGAGTTTGCCAACATGTTAAAGCATTACTTAAACCTCCCGTAGCCATAGTTCCATCGAAAATCTCTCTCAAAAGTTCATGATTCTTGCAACCATCTTTCCTAAATATCTTAAACTCGGTCTTGTTGATCCATAATAATTTAACATATATTAGTTCAACATGCACTTATATTTATGAATTATATTTTCAAATGCATACCGTATAGAAGTGTTGCCAAACTCCTTCTGCAGCGTTAACCTTGTTGGTATTTGGATCACATGTAATGCCTGTATGTCCTAATAGTTGCGAAAACAAACGATGTTCAATACGCAAACGGTTCCACTTTCCCTTCGATCTGTCCAACCCATAATCAGATTTTGTTGCTTCAATCATCTCTTGATTAAACTTTCCTCATTGATCTTTAGTGAAAGTAGAGCATTGCAGTTTTCCCGCTTTTACATATTCATAGAGTATTCCAATGAAAGCATGTTCATTCTCGTACGACCATGACATTAGTTCCTTTGCCTCACTAAGACCTCCCATATTCTATGTAAATAATTAAATAAAGATAAATATTCTGGATAGCCATGGTCAAGTTAGAATTAATTATAAAGATGGTGAAGAGTTCTCTTCCCCTTATTATCTAGAATAAATTCTTAATTACTCAAATATAAATTCAATTAATAAAATGAATTTATACTTATTAATTTATACTAATGGGTTCATACTCAAATATATATGTGTGTGTGTCAAGTTTACCTCAGTAAGGCTGTAAGAACGCTGTGTCTGTGCTTTAAATATTTGTGTGGAAGAAGTATTGTACTCATTGTAAAGTGCTTTGATTAGCATTTTATGCAAGGCATTCTATTATTTAAAAATTTATAAAATAAAAATAAGCAGAAAGGATAAGGTATATAAGAAGGTAATGTAACTAAGCAGTAGTGAAGATGATAAATTCAAACACACTAACATCTGATTACTCCTTAATGTGGGCTTTTATCTGGTCATATTATTTTTATGGCATTAAATTCCTCTTAGTTCCATTTTGGGCTGATGTGTTATATTATAACGTAACCTAATTACTATGTTTTATGGGCTAGATATTTTTTCTTTTCCTTATTTAGGCCCCTTATTAGTTTCTCAGCCGAGTCTTGAATTGTTCTTTAATGCCACAGACTATTTCACTATGTTTAAATCACCAATGAGGTGTGTTTACTACCAAAGACTAATTCACTAATTGACCAAATCACTATGACTTTCTATAGGTATATACAGAAGCATATAAATGTGTACATAACCTTGCAACATCTTAATAGTTCCTTATGGAAGGTGACTACAGTGAATTAAAACAGCAAATACAACCATTATTATACTATATAGGGTACATAATTTTTGGTAAACTAAATTAATGTTGCAGAGGAATTAAAACAACCAAATGATTGATGGCAGTGAACTTCATGAATCAAATTATATGCAAACCCATTTAGCGCATAAATATGTAGAGCTATGTGTTGGAACCTTGAGTATATATAAAAAATATTTAGAATACAATTTTAGTCTGTATTAGCAGTTAATAGGTAAAAAAAGAATCTTGAGTATATATAAAAAAGTAACAATAAGAAACACAAAACAGAGAAAAATAAGAGGTAAAAAGGGAAGAGCAACATTTTAGTAGAATTCAACTTTAATTCTAAGGCAACTGGTTAACAAAACTATGTTCAAGACCAAACAAATTCCATTAACTTATTTTGAATAAACAATATATAGTGGGACGATTCATGTTTTCAGCCAAAGGCCATGGCCGGTGGTATCAGATAAACAACATCAGAGAAAAAAATTGCTTGTTCAAGCGAAAGCACTAATAACTGATTTACTCGATTCACAAAAACCCTAATTCATGAAAATAAATCAAAGGATAATCAAATCATTCGCGCTTAAACCTAAGTTTGAAGCAACCGAGAAAACTAAGAAATAAAAATCGAAATTACCTGATTTTGGGATAAATCGGAAGATGAAGGCGATTTGGCTCACGATCTAAAATCTGAATTCGCGGCTGTAAAACAGAAGGAAGGTTTTGAACGTGTTTGATACAGGTTTGAGTTTTAGGTTTTCACGGTTTTCATTCTGGGCTGAAAATTTGGAAAAAAAACAGTTTTCAATTCTACTTGTTAAGCCTATTTTGAAAAATGGCTATTTTTTAAAATGAATTTTACAAAATGGTAAAATAAACAAGTTTTCGTTGTATTGCACAATTAAAAACTAAAAATACTCTGAAAATGGAAAACCAAACAGTCTCTAAGGTTTTATGCAACAAAACCTAGCAACAAAGTATACAACCTAGGGCAATTTTAGGATCAACAAAAAATGTTTTTGCGTAAAACAAACGACAAGAAGTTTTAAAGTGGTCTGATCAGTATTTATGTCCAATATTAATGCTTCCTTACTAATTTCCTATATAGTTTCAAACACAATGGTGATCCCTATTATAATATAAAATTTTGGTAAAAAGAATTTAAACTTCAGCAAAACTATTCTGACCAGAAAGATTTTATGTCAAAAATTGAGACAGCAAATCTAACCTTACAATTATAACCCCCCTCCTAGTATCCACCCCCTTCCATTTCTCCCCTGTGCATCCCGTACCCATGTTTTTTAGTCAGTCTAGCATTTCTCTTTAAACTTTTATAGTTAAGATATACAGGAAATTATTGTCAAGGACAAAATTTCTCAGCATTTTAGCCTCAAGGACAGTCCTTCAGTATTTTATCCTGAAGGACAATTTTTTTTAGGTATCAGTTTTTAGTTATTGATAGCAGTTTTTAGGTATCGGTTTGTAGTTATTGGTAGCAGTTTTTAGGTATCAGTTTTTAGTTAGGTAGCAGTTTTGAAAGAATGTTTGTCCTTATGAATAATTTTGGAAGAATGCTTGTCCTTATGAATAATTTTTAGGAGAATGTTTGTCCTTGTGGTTAAAATATTGAGGTCGCGTCCTTGAGGCTAAAAATATACAAATTTTTGTCCTTTAAATTAATTCCCCCTAAGATATATTCCTTTTTTGGGTAATGTCTAACATTTTTGACAAATATAATTTAAGATGAGCTGGAGCCCAATTACTTTAGTAAATTGTACATGAGCCTAGGCTTTGTTTTATTAGTAAAGCATTCTATTACAGATCTGTTATACAGGTCGAAGCCCAATTTTTTTTTTATTAAAATAATATATTGCTTTTAAAATGATATGCGACAGGAAGCCCAATAATATTTAGTTATTTACATCTATAATAATAAAAAATCATTATGCTAAAATCCATATGAAAATATTTCATTTCTGTTAGTATATTTGCATTCAAGCCGACCATGCTTGATTATAAAACATGTATATTATTAATTTATTTTGTGTTGCCGTGTCAAATCCTGAAAGGGTTTTCAAATTGTTTTATTACCTGAGCCAAGCTCAAAGTAAACCCTTATGTACTTTAAACTATTATTTATTATTTTATCTATTCATATTCAAAACCCTTAACAAATTCCGAATTTTTTTATGGGATGAGCCAATTTAATACGTTTTATATACCCACGTAATTATCTGACTGAAAGTTTTTTATAATACTAAACGCCGGTATTTTGTTTTCTAATATTATTTTATATTATACGTGAATGCTAACTTTTTGTTTAAAAATAAATAAATTTCTGCACATGAATTTTTTTTCTATTTATTTTATATGTAAATATGAGATTGAAGTAACTTTTATTTAATTGAATTATGTAACATATTATTCAATTTTTTATATTATTATATGAGTTAATAATATTTAAAAAGGGTTTGTATTTGTATTTGTTGAATAAATACAATAAAACTTTAATCCCACGTAGTTTGGTATTTTGTTATTCTCACTTTTATATATCATTATTTCTAATATTTATTAATTAGACATCGGTAGTATTGATAACCAAATAAGTTCGCACACGCACGCAGACGAATGAACGCATGGAAGGCGCATTGTTCACTGTAACAAAGTTTGGTTCCACTGTTTAAATTTTTCTTTCTTTGAGTTTTGAGCTGTAACATCTTATATATCGACAAGCACTCTTTCCTACTTTTTGCTTACTGTTAGGGCTATTATGCTAACGGTAAATTTACCATTACCATACTATTATCAGTCAATCGGTTACCATTTTAAAGTAAAGTCGACATACCAGCATAATCGGTATGGTAACGGTAAATTTACCAATTTTACGGTAAAACATCGGTAATATTTTTTCAAAACCAGTGGTAACGGTAATTTACCAGTCCATTCATAATACATTGATATTCATGTAAGATGTTGTATTATGGGCATTTAGAAGCAAGAAAACAGTTCAATTTATTTCAATAATTCAACTCAAATGATGATAAATTGAAGAATTGGCAAAACTCAGCTTGAATTTTTATTAATCACCAGCATCCCTATTTATAATACATACCCAAGACTCTATCTGAAACAGCAGGAAATCTTCCGAAGATATTTCCCTTATCACATACCACTCATAACATCTAATCATATATTGCGGAAACAACAGGAAATCTTCCGAAGATATTTCCCTTATCACATACCACTCATAACATCTAATCATATATTCTAAATATAGTATAATATCTTAATCATATATTCTAAATATATCTCAATACCCCCCTCAAGTTGGAGCATGAAATTCAAAAATGCCCAACTTGGAGAGAAGAAAATCAAATTGAGCCTTACCGTTGTCTTCTAGGCCCCGTATCTCATCCTTCATGGAACGGCGCCACTCATCGGATTTCCTGGCTTCTTTAAATGATTTAGGGTTCTTACCCTTAATTATGGCTGAGGAGTGATTGGAAGGAGGAGAACGATAATTTACAGAAAAATTGTCACAATTTATGTAATGTGCTAGAGGACAAGGAGTACCTGAGGAGTGATTGGAAGGAGGAGAATCAGAAGATGGACCATTAGCAAAAACCATATGTGTCACAAAATCTCGATACAGAACATTTGGGAACTTTTCCCGATGACCACGACCAATTTCCTATGGACTAGTAGACTGATCCGAAGCAGAACCATGCGCAGACCCAGCAGACCCATTATCATTAATCAAAAGATCAACATCCCCATCTTCATAAATTATTTCAGCAAAATCTTGATGAATATCATGATCATTATTCTCACTAGATATTATATTGACATCTTCGGAACACCCAAACGGGAATACCTCCTTTACAAATTTCACATCTCTAGACACGAAAAATTCCTTTGTATCAAGATCAAATAATTTCCACCCCTTCTTACCGAACGGGTAACCCAAAAAAATACACTTTCGACTCCGACTTGCAAATTTATATCCCTTAGTCTTTTGATTATGAGCAAAGCACAAGCACCCAAAGGTTCGAATAGCACCAAAAGAGGGTGGTTTACCAAAAAGTATCTCAAAAGGTGTTTTATTTTGTAACATGGAAGAGACTGTACGATTAATTAAATGAGCGGCAGCAAGAACACATTCACCCCAAAAATCAATAGGCAAGTTTGCTTGAAAGCATAATGCCCTACCCACATTCAAAATATGTTTATGTTTCCTTTCAACTCTCCCATTTTGTTGTGGAGTACCCACACACGAAGTTTGATACAAAATTCCATTTGCATTAAAATAATCAATCAAACAATTAAACTCAGTTCCATTATCACTTTGAACGACCTTAATTGTTTGAGAAAATTGCCTATCGACCATAGCAACAAAGGACATAAACATTTGAAACACCTCTAATTTGTCAACCAACAAATAAATCCAAACTGCTCTCGAAAAATCATCAACTATTGTCAAAAAATAACGGGCCCCACACGACGAAACGTGTTGATACGGACCCCACAAATCACAATGTATTTTCTCAAAAATTCTAGAAGCTTTATTGTCATTTAAAGAAAACTTGTCTCTAGGATGTTTAGCACGCATACATACTTCACACCCTTTATCTAAACTATATTTATTATTTTTGACGTGAGCAATTAACTTAACTACTTTTTTGGAAGGATGCCCGAGCCGACGATGCCACAACTCCAAATTTGATGTTGCTTCAACTGTTGACACAAATTCCAGTTTGCTAAAGTAGTACAGTCCATCTCTCCTAACTCCCGTTCCAATCAGCTCCTTCGTTTGGTCCTGTATAGCACAAGTATGAGAATCAAATTGGACAACAGTTCGTAAATCATCATTAAGTTGAGAAACAAATTAAATTGCAACTTAAGTCTGGAACATAAAGTACTCCGGTGAGAGTAATTTTGTCCGTCACACATACGGATCCCATCAAAGTAGCCATCACTTTTTCACCATTGGGCAAACCAACAGAACACTCAAGATTTTGTGTGTCAAATAACCATGTGCGTTGCCCTGTAACATGATGGGTTGCTCCAGTATCGATAATCCATGAAGTATCATTAAACTTACCATTCAATCGATTTTCGGGAATTTTACTATTACTAATCACGCCCGAAATAGCTTTCCACTGCTCATTCGTGAGCAATTGACCCAAGGCTAACACTGTCGACGAATTGGATGCGATAGAGGAGCTACAGCCAACAG
This sequence comes from Allium fistulosum, assembly GCA_030737815.1. Lineage (NCBI taxonomy): Eukaryota > Viridiplantae > Streptophyta > Magnoliopsida > Asparagales > Amaryllidaceae > Allium > Allium fistulosum. Next base: position 632,643,050 of record CM060907.1, on the reverse strand, counting down.
CCACATTAGCGCGTAGTTGCCCCCTACCTTGCCCAGTGGAGCTGCCTCGTCTGCCATTGAACCAACCATCGGGGTATCCATGAAGCTTGTAACACCGGCTAACCTCATGGCCTGTTTTCTTGTAGTGGCTGCAAACGGATTTCACCCAGCAACTTGAGGCCTCATGGCCCTGCTTCTTGCACTGAGAACACGTCGGTCTATCATAGGTTCCTCGGCCCCGACCAGCCCCTGTATGTACAGCAAAACCGACTGCTTCAAAGGCTTTTGCTCGACATCCTGCTTCGATTGACGAACACGTTCTTCTTGTGACACTAATTAATAAGCTCGATCAAGATTAGGGAGAGGATCTTGAGAGAGGATATGTGTGCGCAAAGGACCATAAAATTCATAACAAAGGCTCGTCAAAAAATCATGTAATTTGGCATGTGCTCGTCGTTCCTCATGTAATCTGCCAACCGAGCACGAGGAACAACAAGAACAAGAGATTAAAGGTTCATGGTGATCCAATTCTTGCCACAAAGCATGTAATTTACCATAGTAAACCGAAACAGGCATCGTATTTGTCTGCTCACATCGCGCAATTGAAGATCATAATTGTTGAACCCTAGGTCCGTTTGTTTGGGGAAAACGTTGCTTGAGATGATCCCAAAAGGGTTTAGCTTCCCTGAATTTCGACAAAGAGGACCTAACCTCGAGGTCGATAGTATTCGAAATCTAAGAAATAAGCATAGCATTAATTGCGGTCCAATCGGACTTTGTACAGGGAGGCGCTGGTGCAAGGATACTGCCATCAAGAAATTCAAACTTGCGTCGGGCTTCTAATGCCGTCTAAATATCAGCTGCCCAGTCGTCATAATTATCGGCCTTGAGTCGAGTGGGTGTAATTAAGTCTCCTGGTCTATCTTGTGGGCCGAGATAATAAGGGGAATTGGGTTCAATTTTAGGCAGTGGAGGAGGCGGTGGATCTTCAACACTAGGCATGATAAATTATTCTTGAAGAAAAAAATCGTTAACCTCGCTCAAATACCATGAAGAATTGGCAAAACTTAGCTTGAATTTTTATTAATCACCAGCATCCCTATTTATAATACATACCCAAGACTCTATTTGAAACGACAGAAAATCTTCCGAAGATATTTCCCTTATCACATACCACTCATAACATCTAATCATATATTGCGGAAACAACAGGAAATCTTTCGAAGATATTTCCCTTATCACATACCACTCATAACATCTAATCATATATTCTAAATATAGCATAATATCTTAATCATATATTCTAAATATATCTCAATATAAATACACTTCTTTTATATGTCCTTTATTAAGTGACCCAATGCGATATATAATGAAGCATCATTCAGTGTAAATATATTTCAACTTATTAATTTTCTAGACAAATGGTAATTTACTATTACCATTGTAACGGTTACCAGTTTATCGGTATACCAATCAATCGGTATACCAGTCAATCGGCTGCGGTAATTGTAAACAATTTTAGTTTATTAGTAAAAACGGTACGGTAACGGTAATCATTATTATAACAGCCCTACTTACTATGCATTTTTATGCTTATTTGAAGTATTTCTCAAATGTTATCGTTTTATTGAACAGAACGAAAGGGAACATCCAACCGTGCGCTTTCCTATCCTATATAAATTTACCCGGGGTATGGGGGCTTGAATCAGCGGATGGCTTTACTATACCCTCCTCAGGAGTTTACCGGCTCGTCGGGTTCTCCTAGGTTTTCAAAAAAAACTATTTTTGCAAAATGCTTTTTATATTTACGAATGATTCATGAAAGCTGCTATATCTAATCGATGTTTAATCTGCTAATTATGGTTCAGAAATAAGGGTTTAACAGAATAGAACAGCATCATGTGTTATCTATTGTACCGACATGAGAAACTGTCGATATCTAAGATAGCAATATCTTATTTTTATGTACATGCAACCAATACCAAACAACTACTAAAAACTAAATATGAATTAGTTGATGGAGATTGGCTTTCCTTCTTATCTTTACATTCTAACAAAACTACTCATACTCGTTTTTAACGGTTTAATTCTTTTAAATTTCTATTTTGGAGGACTTGCGTTTTATTGGTTTATTATTTATCATTAAAGGCAAAACCTCCTTGTCGTTTTTCGTATTGTAAACTTAGCTTGGAAAATTGGCAATGGTTAAGTCACATGCATAATTAATCAAGATAGGATAAATTAGTAATATAAATCGTAAATCCAAATCACTATTTTATAATTAACTAGAACAACGACCATTCAAATTGTTTGCACTGTTTAAAATGCACGGTTTGAACGCCTCTGATACTTTTATATCATTTATCTATTTAGATACTAGAAATATATCATTATGTGTTTGTGTATATATAATAATGCAAGAAAATAAAACCATTAGAGTGATTTAGTGGTTAATGCGTTTGAGAAATAAAATACCAATTGTTTTACCAAAAACATATAAACTTAAAATCTTTATTTATTTTGCAGTATATAATAATGCAAGAAAATAAAATCACTAGCCTCCGCTTGGAAGTTTATTTTTTTACCGGTTTTGACTGGTTTTGAACGGTTCTGTATTTCAGGTATTGTGATAATCCTTTATTGTAAGTTTTGTTTCACACTGGTTATTTTCTGTTATAAAACTGGTGAAAATCGGTATGATGTAATTTTAATGACAACCCTTATCCCATCAAATTGGAGTGTTTTGAAGTGTTATGTTATAAAATAAAGAAAGCAGGAAGCCATTAAAGAGAGAACAATTTTATTCACTCGGAGATACATCTATCATTTCCATTACATAGGCTCCTTTATATAAAGGTTTTGCAGCTTAAGAATTAATTTATCCTACGATGTGGGACTAAACAAATAGATAGAAGCATATTCACTCTTAATAATATTAACATATATTATAACACTTCCCCTTGAATATGCGTCTTCAAAATCTTGAATACTATGATAACTTGAAGTTGTCCCTTTTGAAATGTGTATGATGATTGCTCCCCCTCATTATTGTCTTGCTTGCACATATCCATTCAGTCTATACAGCTATTGTATGTTGCCTCATTAAAAACCTCTGTTAGGAAAACCCAATGGGAAAAACCTTGGAAGAGAAAAAGAGTGCAACTTATGAAATCATAGATTTCATACTAAAAGTGACATTCCTTCTAAGAGTTTGATGCTTCGGGATCAAAATAATACCTCATTAAAAACCTTACAAAGGAAAAACCGATGGGAAAAACCTTAGTTAAGGATAATAATACAATTTAACTTAAATAACATATTTGAGATGTCATTTCTTGATAAGACGTTTGATTCTTCTAGATCAAGATAATGCCTCGTTAAAACCTTAGTAAGAAAAACCTAGTGGAAAAACCTTAAATAAGGAAAAAGAGTACATTATAACTTATTTTCAAATGTTACTGGAGAGTTGATACTTCTGGATCAAGATAATGCCTCATTAAAACCTTACTAAGAAAAACCCAATGGGAAAAACCTTAGTTAAGGAAAAAGAGTGCATTATAACATACTTATGGATGCTCCTCCTGATTTAAAAGTTTCCTTTGAATTTGTATTCGTCTTTCGATAACTCAAATTGGTTATAGATACTTCTGGATCCATAAATATGTATCTCATTAAAAATACAATTTATTAATAATTTCCTTCGATACAATCAAAATTTCCAAGATTGTCTCTTCCAAATATGATTTGCATTTTATGCATTTTGTTTGCTACCTTTATGAAAAACACATCATGTGCTTCATTTTTGTGCTTCAAATCAGTTTTTCATATTGCAGCTACATCTTTGATAAATATTAAAAATTTCATTAAAATAATACTTAAAAATAGGAAGTAATCTACTCACCATGAATTATATCAAGATTTTCATTACAACAATATTTAAAAGTAGGTTGTAATCTACGCTCCTTGTTCTTTGCGTTCTTTATAACCACAAAAGTTATTTATATTCTTCAGGAATTTGTATACTTTCATCATTTAATATGATTTAAACCATATTTATACCTTCGGGTATATTAAGCGTTTCAAGCACTTTCGCTACTTTGCGGACTACGTGTCCATATTTCTCTATTAGTAAAGGATTCATGATGGCCAATCATGTTTTCCCCTAATTCAAGATCTTTAATCTATTTATAAACATAAGCCCTTTATTATTTACAAATTTATCATTAATGATTATTTCTTGTCAGTTCTAAACATGATTTATTGAGATCTCATTAATTATCATGTTTTAAGTACCTAAACCACTTATAGGGTTATTTGACAATCATTTCATGGGTCTCTTCAAGAGCACCCTTAAGTGTTTCTTCAAAACACCCATCTCCTTTATTTGGCATCTTTATTACTTACTCCAAAAGTATTTCAAACGGGTACCACTGTGGTCTACACTTTTTGATCCTTCAAGGATTTAGATCTATGCTAGGGAAAGTTTAATAGGGATATTATTGATGATTTATTCAAGTTACTTAATATTTTGCATCATTGTATATAACAAATATTTAATATTGATAATCAAAATGAACTTATATCCCTTTTATCCTCCCACTCAATGTTGACGAACATTGTCACATTTAATAATAATTTTCTTTGGATTCTCATTTTGATCCATTTTGATATTGCTACTAGCTAATATATCATACATATTAATTATAGGAGGATAATTCTTTTATCAGTCGATAAGACGCATTCAATTGATATTGCTTATTAGAGTTTGTTATCATTCACTGATCTAGCCAATTGGAGGAATTTACTTATTGTGTAGATCATTTGAATACATACATGACTTCAGGTCATTCAACATTTATATTGATTGAATTTTAAATTGCTGAATTATATCTATGCATAATTTATAAGATGAGCTCATAACAAACTTCATGTTGTTATTTGAATATCTACATATATAGATATATATACGTGCGTCCACGTATTACATATATATTACGAATTTGTATATTCTTTCTCATTTGAGTTAGTGATTTTTAGAACAAACTATTACAAGAATCCAAACTATTAATTTTTGCTTATAGATCAATGTCAGTGTGAATCCTTCAAGACCACATGATAATGTTCAAAACATCTGGTTTGGAAGCATATTGAACTTCTCGTTCAAATAAATTGTATACACAACTTCAAGTTGTTAAATTTTATTCCTTGATTATATCTCTAATATTACTTTTGAACATTAATTATGATTATTTATTAGAGAAAATATACTTAGTTATAATTATATATAAACATCTCTTCTAGAGAGTTCAATAAAGGAGATATTTTACAACATAAATAAGAGCATCTTCTGGACCCTTGAAATGTTATAAAAAAATAATTTAAAATGTCATATCAAATTTTAAATATAGTAAAAATATATATATTAGATGCGCTAAATAAATTTTAGATTGAAAGAAAAAAAACCACTACTTTTGGAGTGTAGTATTGGAACACGCAACCTATTTTGAAGATAAATTATTATCACTGCTTCTGGAGTTTTATACAATGTTCCTTCAAGGGACATAGAGTTTTATTTATTTAGGAATTGCAATATTTTTCGTAAAAAAAATATTCTATAACATCTCTTCTAGGATGTTTGAATTTCGCAATATAAATATAAATAAAATCATAAAACATCTCTTCAAGAGTATGTCATATGGGCTATCTCTTCTGGAGAATATTAAAATGTACTTCTTTAATTAAATAATTTGGCAAATACACCCAAAAATTATCCAAACTTGGGTTTTACCAACTTCAAACTGATTTATTAAACTGAAACAAACAAAAAAAAATGAAATCCACACAACAGACTTTAAGCTGCTTCTAGTTGATCAATACAATCATATCATTTATCGTTGCACTTAGATTTTCATAATCAATGAAATTTCTATCATCATGTTAGTATTGTCAGACAATCCTTTCATACGATTTCAGTTTAGAAGTAATTCTAAACATAAAGGAATTGTATTCCCTAACAGATTTAAAGTCTTGAAACTTCAAGTTCAACCACTCTTACCTAGTATTTGGAAGTGTGACCATCTTCTAGTGGTCATAACGCTCCTTCAGGGAGTTCCATTAGTGAAGAGATTTATTTTAAGATTATCATGGATATAACATTTTAAAAATATAAGATTTTTTTGTTTTATCCTGCTGGGACATGGTATTACCATTTTTAATGGTATTTTCTAAGCATTGAGTTTGTAAGTATATGAATCATATCATGGAAGAGAATTTATGCTTATACATACATATAATAAAACAAATTGCCAGTCAATCTAAAACCAATTAATTAGAAGCGATCAACTAGAACAATTGGATCTACAAGCAATTAACTCAAATTTACTAATCTAAAGCCAATTAATCAAATCTGCTGATATGAGAATTGAGAAAGAAAAAATCCATAACAAATCTGAGTTTTTTTTTTAAAAATGACATGCATAATAAGCGGATACATAGCCTGTAATCTTTCCTGCTTCAATTTAAAAAAAAACTAATGGAATTACAATATATTCATATCACATGATCATTTGAAATGTTTTAAATATACCAACATAAATAATAGATAATGTGTTTAAGTTGTACAAAGTATCATTTGTACTCTACAAATTTTCTAAAAATCAAATCCATGTAACTAAATTATATAACACAGAAATGCTGACTTAAAATAGTAGTTCTGAATAAAATCTCAAAGACTTAGAGCGGCCAACCGCCTACTTGACTTGCAAAATAGGTTCATCACTGAGCAAGATGTATACATAAAATAAGATTATACAAACTGCAATGACTTCAAAATTCTTCTTCCCAGTTTTAACTTCAAAATTTACCGCTTAACTGGAATAATATTCAAGCTTTATATTTTTAAACTATCATTTAAAAATTACTAAAACACCTCTATAAAATCCGACTTTAAGTTCATGAAGTATGTACTTCATTTGGTTCTTCAGAAACAAATAATTTTTTAAAACCACTAAGCTATAAAGCCTTTTAAAACCATTTTAAATATTCCAAACATAACATCAGTATTCTATAATTCATGAATGATGTGTAAAAATAAAATAAAATAATAATATCATCATAAACATGTCAAGGAATCAAAAAAATGGAAGAAGCAATGAGCAAAGAAGATGGTTAGGGTTCTGGAAACAATATTGATACATAGTAGCTTAAAACATTCCAAAAATCAAGTTAACGCACTAAAACATGTTTCCAATGTGATATCATCCATCCTGAAGTGTATATTAAACTCAAGGTCGAACAAAAAAAAATGTTAAACAAACATAGGAGGGAGAAACAATCTGAAACGTATGCACTGACCATAAATTTGGGGAATCCAACCTAACCTAGATTTTCATTAGTTGTTCGAATACTAGTGTGCAAAATGATGGTTTACTACTCTTTGTAGTTTTACAGTGAAACATAGAAGTGAATTAAGGAAGAAAAAAATGTAGAAAGCAACTGGTTGTTTAATAATAATTCAAACACTTGAAAATGGAGTCTTAGTAAACTAAGGAAGCAAGGGATATACTCACCGAACAACGCTGCTTCTTCCTCCTAAACCTGCTGTCACCTACCTCGGTCATGCACAGATCAATCCCATCAGCCATATCGCTGCCTCTTTTTACGCGCGGAAACTATCCATGAACTATCATCATCCGGCATCACCTAACTCACGTCTCCCTAACTCGAGCCAAATCCATGCTTAATTTCTTCCAAACTGCAGCACAAGTGCGGCACTATAGTAATGAACAAGCAGAGCCTGAGCTAGCCCCACTATCGTTGCAGTTTGCCATCGAGTGACGTATTCTCTTTTTTTTTTAGATTTCATCCTATTCGTGCGTGAGATTGAAAGTTAGCTTGAGATTAATGGAATAGGGTATTTCTCGACGAAGAGGTAACTGATTGGAAAAAACAGAGAAGTTAGCTTTAGTCGGTTGGCCTTTTAAATTTACTGGGATTGTGGATATGTTATTCAATCATGCTTATAACGTGTTATAAAATAAAGAAAGCAAGAAGCCATTAAAGAGAGAACAATTTTATTCACTCAGAGATACATCTATCATTTCCATTACATAGGCTCCTTTATATAAAGGTTTTGCAGCTTAAGAATTAATTTATCCTACGATGTGGGACTAAAAAAATAGATAGAAGCATATTCACTCTTAATAATATTAACATATATTATAACTATAAACGTTTGTAAACTCAAATAAGAAGAAAAAGATAATTCATATTATTCAGCAAGCAAGACGGGTGAGAAAAGTAAAGTATATTAGGGTTACAGAGATAGGTTTATATAGATAGAAAGCATAAGTAAGAAAAGACTAAAAAGCCCATAATGTAAAAGATCAATATGCTAACATCCCCCCTCAAACACGCGATGGTACGGCAAGGAGCATCAAGAGTTTGCCAATGAAAAATCTATGACGTTCGATAGTGTGAGCCTTCGTGAAGAAATTAGCAAGTTGCGTCGATGACGGAGTAAAAGGCAGAGAAATAGTTCCATGCAGTAAGTGATACCGAGTGAAATGACAGTCAATCTCAATATGTTTGGTGCGCTCATGAAAACAGTATTGTGAGCAATTTGAATAGCGCTCTTATTGTCACAATACATAGGAGTGGGAGAAGAAATAGAAACACACATATCCTCCAACAGCCAACATAACCAAATAATCTCAGATGTAGTGGAAGCCATAGCACGATACTCTGCCTCGGTGGAAGATCGCGAAACAACATCTTGTTTCATGCTCTTCCATGAAATAAGGGAATCACCTAAAAATACACAAAAGCCTGTTGTGGATTTTCTATCCGTTGAATCACCAGCCCAATCTGCATCAGAGAAGGCACGAAGCTCCAAAGATGAGGTCGATGGGAACAAAAGACTCTGATAAAGTGTTCCTTGCAAGTAACGAAGAATGCGCATAACAGCAGCCCAATGAACAGAGGTAGGGGAAGATACGAACTGGCTAACAATGTGAACAGCATATGCGATATATGGACGAGTGATGGTCAGATATACAAGGCAACCAACAATAGAACGATATAAAGTGGGATCAGAAAGAGGACTCCCATCGGTCGGAGTATAACGGGCATTTACCTCAAGTGGTGAATCAACATGACGTGTATCAGTAAGACCAGCACGATGAATAATGTCAGTAGCATATTTGGATTGGGAAAGAAGATAGCCTTTTTCTGAGGAAGCTACTTCAATGCCTAAAAAGTAACGTAGATGACCCAAATCCTTCATATCAAAACAACGAGACAATGTGGCTTTAATGCTCACAATACCATCACTGTCATCACCTGTAATGATCATATCATCTACATACAATAGAAGAAGAATACGGCCTGCAGAAGTCAATCTAACAAAAAATGCTGAATCATGGGGACTAGTGGTAAAACCAAGTGATGTAACAACATTCGAAAATCTCTCATACCAAGCACGTGGTGCTTGCTTAAGACCATATAGAGCTTTCTTAAGCCTACAAACCTGACTTGGAGCATGAGAAACACCAGGTGGAGCAACCATGTAAACTTCTTCCTTAAGATCTCCATTGAGAAAAGCATTTTTAACATCCATTTGAGAGATGTCCCACTGACGACTGGACGCAACAGCAATAAGAACCCGAACATATGTCATCTTAGCCACAGGAGCAAATGTCTCCTCATAATACATGCCATACTCTTGGGCAAACCCTTTAGCAACTAAACGAGCTTTGTATTGCTCAATAGAACCATCTAACTTGGTTTTAATTTTATATACCCATCGACGACCAATAGTTTTCTTCCCAGTAGGAAGGTATACAAGATCCCAGGTACCGGTTTTGTCTAAAGCAGACATTTCCTCAAACATAGCACGTTGCCACACAGGAGAACGAACATCCTTCGAGTAAGAAGAAGGCTCATAAAAAGTGTCAATGGAAACAAGAAATGAAGCAAAAGATCAAGAGTAACAAGAGTAAGCAAAATCCTATAATTGAGTAGATTTACGTGTGCAAGTGGGATAGCGAGGTTGAACAGGATCTGTCGTCACAGGAGGTGTTTGAACAGTCGTAGTAGTAGGGGATAAAGTGTCACCTGTAGAAGAAGAAGGAACAGAGTGTATGGATGACGGTGTATCAATGGTAAGAGGTGGTGAATCAGAGGAGTTATCAACAGGAAATGGATCAATGTGAATAAGATCAAACCTAGTCATACTATGAGGACTAGCAGGAATAGAGTAGAAGGGAATATGCTCAATAAAGGAAACATGACGAGAAACATACAGTTTATTTAAAGAAGGATCATAACAACGATAGCTTTTTTGTCCAATACCATACCCAACAAAAATACATATAGCAACACAGGAAGATAATTTTGTACGCTCTACGTGTGGACGAAGGACAAAACAGGTGGAACCAAACACTTTTAGGTGAGAGTAATCAAGAGTTTGACCAAACAACTTGGCATGAGGAGAAATACCAGAATTATGAGAAATCGGGATCTTATTAATAAGATAAACGGAAGTAAGAACAGCTTCTCTCCAAAACTCTTTTGGAACGCTAGCCGAAAGAATCATAGAACGGGCAGTCTCAACAATGTGTCTATGTTTTCTTTCAGCAACACCATTTTCTTGCGGGGTATCAGTGCAGGAATACTGATGCAAAGTACCATCAGCCGTGAATATGTTAGAAAGGTCTCCTTAGTATATTCCCCTCCTAAATCAGAAAGAAAGCATTTAACAATAGCAGAGTGTTGTGTTTTAACATATGCTTGAAAGGCAGTATAAATATCAATAAACTCAGAACGACGTTTCATCAGAAAAACCCAACAATAACGAGTATAGTCATCGATAAAAGAGACATAATATCTGCACCCACCTTTTGTGGGGATGGGTGCTGGACCCCAAACATCAGAGTGAACTAAATCAAAAGGTGCAGTGGAAGTAGAAACACTTTGATTAAAAGGTAAAGCAGAAAATTTTCCAAGTTTACAACCACTACGGTCTGAAATATCATGAGAACGTAAATCTCCCAAAACACCAGAATTACACAAGAATTTAAGACGAGAGCTTGAAATATGACCAAGTCTAGAATGCCGCAAATAAAACTTAGAAGACAAAGAAGTTAAATGAAAAGAAGAAAGGTCAATACTAGCAGCAGCAGCATGACCTGGGATGTGCAAGTCATCCAAAACATAGAGACCGCCCTGCCTACAGCCTGTCCCAATCAGCTTCTTGGAGTTGGGATCCTGCATAGAGCAAGTGGTGGAAGAAAAATGAACAAGATATCCAAGGTCACAAAGTTGTCCGACCGAAACAAGATTCATAGTTAGTTTAGGAATGCAATAAACATTCGGGAGGGAAACGTGTGCGGTTTGAATTGTACCGATTCCTGTTAATGGCAAAGGTGTGCCATCAGCAGTCAAAATAGAAGGTGAGTGAGAATCAGAAGATATAGATATAAACGATGAACAATCATGGGACATATGATATGAAGCACCAGAATCCAAAATCCACAAAAGAGAATTTGAACCTGACATGGAGGGAGCTGACATGGAAAAGTGCTGAGACTGAGGAGCAGTCATGTTTTGAGACAAAGACTGGCTAGCAAGGAACTTCTGAAATTGCTCAACAAGAGAGTCCATAGAGGAATCCACAACCGATTCACCAGAAGGATGTACCAATGCAGCAGTCTTGGGCTGGGAACCGCCACGTGACTGTCCATGTCCTTGTGCCGTAGAGAAGGACTGTTGTTGGCCACCACGTTGTTGCTGTTGTGATCTATCACTTGGCTTAAAACTTTGATTTTTTTGACGAGCCAATAATTCAGGACATTGATTTTTCCAATGGTCTGGTTGTTTACAATAATTACAATCATGACCATTCTTGATATTTATCTTGTTGCGTTGAGATGGGATTGGTAAAATCCCTGTTGCAAAAACAGACGTAGAAGAAGTCTGTGCAACTTTCTCAGTTTGAGACTTCAAGCGAGTTTCTTCAGCTAATAACTCATGTAGAACAGAATCAACAGAAGGTAAAGGAGTGCGATGTAGGATGGACGCACGACAATGCTCGTACTCTGGTCGAAGAGCCATCAACAATTGAACAAGACGGTGTTCCTCCCTACGAGCGATATATGGAGCAAATGCTCTAAGCTCAGCAACCTCAGTCATAGCCAATTGATCCCAAAGAGCAGTAATTTGAGAATAAAAATCTTGAATATTTCGATCATTCTGAGACAATGACCGAATATCAACCTCCAATTGATATTGAACGGCAAAGTTAGAACGCACAAAAAGTCGCTTCAAATAGTCCCAAACTTGCTTAGCAGTATCATACTTAGCCAATTGCATACCAATTCTATTCTCAACAGAATTATTAATCCAAGTGATGATCTTTGAATTGTTGGTATCTCATTTCTCCATCAATTCAACATTAGCAGCTTCAGGAGCCACAATAACACCAGAAATATATCCCCACATCTGTTTTCCTTTTAGAAAATTTTTCATGACATAACTCCAATAAGAATAGTTTTTGTCATCTAAACGAACACTAATGGCCTGTAATGGATCATCACCTCCGGCCATATTTTGAAATAAATAATAATCGTCACTAATTGACAATAAAAACTAATCTGAAAACAAAAATAAGCTTGGAGACAACAACCAAAATGCAGAAACAAGTTGCTGGCTTTGAAAAAGAGTTGCTGGCTCGAATACAAACAAAATAATCGTCACTAATTCACGATTCAGACAAAACCTTCTTGCTGGACGAGGGTGGACAATTCAAAACTCGTGGCTTCACGATTCAGATCTCGTGCCTGCTTCGAAAACGAGTTGTTGGCTTCACGATTGGACGAGGGTTTGCTGGCGAAGGCAGAGCAAGTTTCACGAGGCAGAGACGAGGCAGAGATTCAAGGCAGCGGGCAAAAACATGAACGAGACTCTGATACCATGTAAACATTTGTAAAACGTTTGTAAACTCAAATAAGAAGAAAAAGATAATTCATATTATTCAGCAAGCAAGACGGCTGAGAAAAATAAAGTATATTAGGATTACAGAGATAAGTTTATATAGATAGAAAGCACAAGTAAGAAAAGACTAAAAAGCTCATAATGTAAAAGATCAATATGCTAACAATAACATGTTATAACTTTTTTTTCAATTATAACTCTATTAATCATATTGAAAAACTAATCTAAAACAAAACTAAAGAATAAATATAAGTATATATATGTAATATTATTTTAGTAGAAAGCTCTTACAACCGTTGTATGTCAAACTCTTAAGTGTGTATTAACCGGCTGTAACAACATTTCATATAAATCAATAAAAACCGCTACGATAATTAACAGTCAAAACCGCTACTCTAAAGACCTCTATTAGGGTGATTTTGTGGTTAAAGCGTTTCAGAAGTCACGTGAGGTGCATAGCTAGATTCTTAGTCCGTTCATTATGTGCAATTATCAAAATCTTAGTGCATTCATTAGTGTAATTTCAGTAAGTTTGCAGCGCACCAAGCAAGGTATAATTAAAGCAAACAAAATTGCAGAAAAAATTGTAACTGTTTATAACATTTGTATGCATACATGTCATTTTAATTACGTATTACAACATGTTTTATGTTTTCAAAAAAATAGATAACACCTTCAACCCAACAATAAAATTTGATATCTTCGGTACAATTTTTTTTTTTAAAGTTTGCCTTCCTCTTTGATTTCCCCTTTTGATAATAAGCAAATGATCCACTTTCATTTTGATAAATAAACGTGTAAGAAAGAGAGTGCTAATATTTATGCAATGGTTATTTATTTTTCAAACAACGGACAATTAGAACATTCCCAATCCTGAGGTTCGGCATACATCAGTTCTATGTATTCAAATCCCCAACCTTCAGCAATCCATCCTCAATCAATAAAAAAAATACACAACTTTAAAAAAGCTCAATTGTAACCTGTTTTTTCAAAACCGGCAAAAATAAATCACGGGATTGCGATCCATGGCCACATGATTGCAATTCACGTAGTGAGAATATTAAATTCTCATCTTGACCGGCTTTTATACATCCGGCTAAGTTTAGCGGACTTTATAAAAGCTTGCTAAATGCTAACTTGACAATCTTCAAAGTTGCCTTAGCAACCTTGCGGGGTTGTCAAGGAAGTCCGCAAATGAGCAACTCAAGGGTCATCTTCCAACTCGATCCAGGTTGGGAATGCTCTTGGAATCCTGAAGAGATTAGAGTTTCTTGCATAAGACCTTTACTTTTCAATCCGTACTTCTTTACTTTAAAGTTTTCACTATTAGGACTATACTTTATAGACCCTGCATCCCCACTTCAAGTTTCATTTCAGCAAACTAGGTTCTCACTGCAGGTGGGTGTCAACCGAAATCGAAAAATTCGAAATTCATCTGCTTTCGTGTTCGAAAATCAATTAAATATCTGATATTCGAAGAAACGAATATGAAGATATCCACATTCAAAACTTATTCATTAATTTTTTGTTAATATTATAGCTCATATTATATGTATTGCAGTACAACGGAAGTTATGTATTTATTGTTATATTAAGTTGGTAGTCTATATAATATGAATTTAAATATATATTGACCGCTCAAAACTTTTTATTATCTATTGTATTGTTTATTTTTTCATAATTTTATAATCAATGAGATCTATTTAAAAAAAAAAATGTTACGTCAAAATTTTGTTTTTATTTTTCTGATTATCAACGTATATGGTATCCTTTTTTTTTCGCATACACGGATATACATAGAAAATAATTTCAAATACGTATGCAAAAAGCATCGCTTGGCAGAGTTAGAAAACCACACGTTTTCGTTTCATATGCAAGCTAGTAATTCGTTTTGAATAGCATGATAAATAACTTCACACGCTTGTCGGATTTGCGCGTGTTATTTAGTTGAATGCACTTCTGACAACAACAAATGTGCAGGCATAGAATCGTCATTAATGACAAATACAACAGAGACTTTTCTCCATGTCTAATTAAATGGAAATCTGTTGGCTACATAGATTGTACATATCATGAATAAATCGGTTACCGGAGAGGTTTCTAAACTTTCTATCTACCTTCCCATTTATAAAAAAAAAAACAGGAAAATATTAGAAAATTTTAAATTTTAGAACATTCGTGGGGATCTTTGAAAATATTTACAGAACCAAGCAATATTTAAAGAGAAATCTGCAAATATTTGATGTTTTTATACTTTAAATATTTGTTGCTTTTAAAAACAGAAATCATAAAGATTCAAAAAAAATTATGTTGACCATATAAACAAACGATTATTATTCTAATTTAATTTCCGACAAACAACGATATATTTTATCAAAATTAAAAACTAAAGTGTAATTTAAAACATATATATTAGAAAAGTTTTTCATGTATTAATTTTTAAAATAAAGAACAGAACCAAAATTTCAACCTGGTTAAATATTATGTTACCTCAGATATTTTAATTACCGTTAATCATATAACGATGTTCAGTTTAATATGAATAACTATTTACTTATAACAGACAATTAATTAATCGGTTAGTTAAATTTCTGTTATTTATTAATGATTTATTTTGGAGGACTTGCGTTTTGTCGGCTTATTATTTATCACTAGATGTAATACCTTCTTGTCGTTTTTCATAGTGTAAACTTAGCTTGAAAAACGATGGTTAAATCTTATGTATAATTAAGCAAGAAAGGATAAATTAGTAATATAAATCATAAATCCAAATCACTCTTTTAAAATTAACTACGACAACAATTCAAATCGTTTGCACTATTTAAAATGCACGGTTTGAACACCTATAATACTTTTATATCATTTATCTGTTTAGGTGCCAGGAATATATAATTTAATATGTACCCACACTTAATAAAAAGATTTCAATAAATATGATTTTCACCATGGTTTTTTCTTAATTTCAAAATTACCCTTCCATCCAATAATGAAATCTTATCATTCTATTTTTTTTTTAAACCAGAATATTATAATAGAATGGAGAAACAAGCCTTTCTCCAACGGCGCACAAAATATAGCAAGACATACAAAGTATGCGACACACATACCCGGTAAACAAAGTATCAGAAAAAAGAAGAAAAAGCTAAGCTGACAGTAGCAACATAATACAAAGCTAAAAGGACAAAAGAAACAGCCGCTCAACCAACAATCCCGCTACACCCAAAGGTGTAGGCCAGTCCACCTGGAAGTAAACCACCCACCGACATAGAGTGCAAGAGCCACATAGAACCGCAAGCCAACACTCGCTAACCATAGAGAACCATAAAAGCTGGCCTCAAACAAACCCAACCAGCGAAACAGCAATACCAGATGAGCTCTGGATACCAACATCCGACTAGAATAACAGCAAGCTGAAGTGCAACCAATAGAATCAATCCTAGGAGAATATAAAACTCCCTACAAAACCTGGACCTGAAAAACTAGCGACCACATCAAATCAAACAATAAGGGGGGGAGGGGTATTCAGGAAAGTTGGATGAAGACCAACGCCCTGTCAGGAACACTCAACCGATTCCCGTTCTAGCGGACCTCATCGCACAAGTAATAGAAAGAAGACCCACAAGAGGATGGATCCCGGGACTTAATCGTCCCCTAAAAGGCCGACCTCGAAAAGCAAGGAAAACATCATTCCTGACTCGCCTAATAATGGTCACGAGCTCCATAGGAGTACTATCGAAGATAGCCTTGTTCCTAGCACACCAAATGTGCCAGCAAAGGAGACAAGGAATTAAGCGATGAATGATCGCACGAAGAGATTTCCTGGAGTTTCCAGACCACCATGATGAAGGTAGATCGTTAACAGATCTGGTAATTCCTCGGACACCTACCAAATTTCCGAAGAAGTTCCAGCAAGATCTGGCTGTAGAACCAGTGAAGAATAAATGGTTCAAAGATTCTGAATCCCTGTTGTCGCAGCAACTGCAGCGGGAAACTAATGGGATGCCTATCCGCTGAATGTTCTCGTCTAAAGGAAGGCCATCATGGAGGATACGCCACATGAGGGTCGAAACTTTTGGTGGAGAGCGAGAATCCCAGATGAAAGAAAACAAAGGGCGAATGGGGGAAGGAATACGAATCGAAGACCAAGCTCGGAGGATGGAAAACGGAGCGCCATCCCATCCTAAAAGACCGCCATGGGAGTCAGATAAGGATTTCACTGACTGCATGTGCTTCCACGTCTCGCTAGCATAGGACGGAGAACCCGTATAATTAGCGCCCGCAAGCCTTCGGTACTTAGCGTGTAGGAAAGAGGACCATAAAGAGTTGTTAGCACCGAATCTGTACCACAGTTTGCAAGCGAAGGCGGAGCAAATATCCTTGGGGTTGCGCAACCCCAATCCGCCCTCTTTCTTGGGGAGACAAACCGAGTCCCACGAGATCCAGTGATGGCGGCGATCGCCTTCCTTGTTGCCCCAGAAAAAGGAAGAGGCCAAAGAACGGTACGACCTAAAGAAGGAGGCGGTTGGGGTCATATTCGCAAAGACATGAGTTCCCATTGAATCTAACACAGACTTTATGAGAACCAGTCTGCCAGCCTGAGAGAGAAGAGCCGCATTCCAACGAATGACCTTACCCCGAACCTTTTCAGCTAAAGGATCAAAATAAGCATTAAGCTTCCTACCGCGGTACAGAACAATACCCAGGTAGGGAAGAGGAAGCGTGGACTCATTGAAACCAGAAATTGTCTCAATCCAGGAAGCTCTAGAGGGGGAGCAATCCTTCGCCCGGACGAAACAACTTTTCGAAGAGTTAACGAGCTGACCGGATGATCTCTCGTAAAGATGAATGAAACTAAGGAGCCTCCGAATAGATGAGCGACTACCGTTCGAGAAGATAACAATGTCAACTGCAAAAGACAGAGACGATATGAGAGGACAGCCCCGCGGAATCCCGAAACGCTGGATCTGACCGTATATCGTCAAGGAATGTAGACCGTGAATGAAAGCCTCAGTCGCGATCACAAAAAGAGAAGGCGATAGCGGGTCTCCTTGGCGTAGACCTCTCCCAG
Organism: Allium fistulosum; assembly: GCA_030737815.1. Classification (NCBI taxonomy): domain Eukaryota; kingdom Viridiplantae; phylum Streptophyta; class Magnoliopsida; order Asparagales; family Amaryllidaceae; genus Allium; species Allium fistulosum. Next base: position 632,625,010 of record CM060907.1, on the reverse strand, counting down.
CCCTGAAATACCCATTAGCCGAACCGTTAATGAGCACAGAGAACCAGCAGTTGGAGATAAGCCTCCAAACAAGGTCAATGAATGTTTCCGGGAAACCGAAAGTTCTCAAGACCTTAATGATGAAAAACCACGACATACGATCGTAAGCCTTAGCCATGTCAAGTTTGAAAACAACATTAGAGCCCCGCACTTTCCTGTCTAACTGGGAAATAAGTTCCTGAGCCAACAGCACATTGTCAGAAATTAAGCGCCCTTTAACAAAGCCCGCTTGGGATGAAGAGATAATACGCTCAAGGAAAGGGGCCAACCGGGTCGCTAAGATCTTGGAAATAACCTTGTTAGAAAAGTTACAAAGGCTGATGGGCCGAAAGTCGCCACAGGAGCACGGCAGGTCGCACTTCGGGATGAGAAAAAGGTTGGTGGATGTCCAGCTAGAGGGGAGGAAACTACCAACGAAAAAAGACTGAACAGCACGACAGAAGTCATCCCGAATAATAGTCCAGCAGCAACGGTAGAAGGTACCGTTGAAACCGTCTGGGCCGCTAGCACTATCCTTACTAAGAGCGAAAGCACTAGCTCGGATTTCCTCAGGCGACGGGAATTCTGAGAGGATATCACTTTCTGGCGAGAGGACCAACCTGGGAATGAAAGCTAAAAGAGAAGGGTCGGTTTCGGAAACCGAAGGCGAGCCTAGGAAGGATTGGAAGTAAGTCACAATTGTATCTATGACTTCCACAGGCGACGATGCTAAAGATAGATCAGGGCGCATGATCTCCCGAATGGTGAGAAGGTTGTTTTTTTTCCGAATGAAAGAGTGGAAGAACTTGGAGTTCGCGTCGCCGTCGACTACCCACTTGACTCTCGCCTTTTGGCGGAGGAAGTCATTCTCAAGACGAAGTTCCGAGGCAAAAAAGGATTGAGCAGAAGCCCACGCCTCCTTGTTGGATAATGACGGAGACTCATCAACCAAAGCTTCCGCAACAATTAGAGCTTCTTCGGCAGTTCGAACACGATCGAATATGTTCTTGAATACGTTCGTGTTCCACACTTTAAGACAGCCCTTGAGGCGCTTCAGCTTGCGACTGAAAACAGAACAGGGAGGACCGATGATGGGAGCTGACCAAGAATCAGCTACCACTTGATGAAAAGTATGGTGAGATCTCCACATACTTTGGAAGCGAAAAGACGAGGGCCCAGACAGCGAGAAAGGAGAGCAACGAACTATTAGCGGGGAATGGTCAGAGAAGGTCCGATGAAGATGGACAACCGAGAAAGAGAAAGGTAATCGAAACCAATCCTCTGATCCAAAGACCCGGTCTAGCCTGGATAGGATACGACTAGGGCCAACCTGGTTATTAGTCCAGGTGAACGCCGATCCCACGAACGGGAGCTCTGAGAGACCAGATCCGACAATGAAATAGTTAAAATCCGCCATTGCAAGACGGTTGATGGCAGCTCCACCCCGTTTCTCTGCCTGGCATGCGACGATATTGAAATCGCCGCCAATCACCGAGGAAGAAAAACCCATAGAACCGAGACCTAAAATATCGGCCCAAAGAGTTAGCCTCTCTGACCGAACACATTTGGCATACACTGCCGAAAACAGAAAAGGAGAAGCAAAGAAAGAAGAAGTGCAGGCTACCGATAAGAGTTGAGAGGAGTCGAAAACAGGGTGTACCGAGTAGGATTTGGACCATAAAATCCAAATCTTACCCGTTACATTGGCAGACCCTCCGCCAAAACCTAAGGATAAGACGGTACTGGTTATTCCCACCGGGTCAAGAAGAGGTTCCAGGATTGCTAGCACACCGACCGAATGTTTCCGAACAATGCGTTTAAGCCTAGCCAAGGAATCATGGTTCCCAATACCGCGAACATTCCAGAAGAGAAAATTCGACATGACGAAACAAAAAGAAGAAAGATAAAGCAGACAACAACAAGTAGAAAGACCTAGCGAACTCAGACAAGATACAGTGAGTGTCGAGAAGATCTATCGACCTGCTCGGACGCCGCTATAGAGCGTGTACGGATGGTGCGAGGAGTAGAATGGACTCTGCGCACTCTGCGACGGGGAGGACGAGCAAAAGAAACCGCGGGCTCAACAGAAGCCATAGATGACTCCTCACAATCGGTCGATGATAACCGATAAGCCCCAACAAACTCCGGACAAGAGTTCCTGGACAGACAATCAAGGCGCTCATTCAGAAGCGCAATTTCTGCCTTACTCATCATCGGGATGGTAATGGACAGAGAGCATGAAGAGGAGGGTAAGGAGCACTCTGCTGAGCAGAACGCTGGAGATGAACGCGGAGGGACAGGAGGAGCAGAAACAGCTGAAGTAAAACGTAAGCAAAAGGGAAGGCGAACAGTGCACTGCCACCGGCTCTGATCTGAAACGGGGCAGATAGGAGCTGCTAAAGAGCGAAAGAATGATGAGGCCGGGATAACAGGAACTGATACCCCCGACTCAGCTAACTGCTGGGAAAGAACAGGGTAAATGTGTACCGGAAGAGCGATACGGGGGAGACAGAAATAATACCCATCATATGTAAGGGAGCTATCCAGATGCGTCCCATCTTGCTGTGGGAATCTTACCATAACAAGACTGTCACTTAAAGTACAGCCCCGTATCGAAGGTGAGATTCGCGCGGCGCACCAATCTGCGGAACGATGATAACGGAGCGCCGATGGCTGACAGTATTCCCTGCTGTCCATATAGTGATCACCGACGATCACTATACGCACAGAGAAGGAAGTAGGATACCGCCCACGCCAGTCGCTCCCGGCCCACTGAGCAGATCGATGGCCCCGATAGAGAACAGTAAATACCGCCGAACGAAAAATCAACCAAGTCACTTGCAACACCAAAATGCAGTCGTAGTGACTCAAAAACAATACCCAACAGAAAGTACCAGACGAAAAGTTCCAGACTAGGGACGAGAAAAAGACAACCACACTGCTGAAAGCCAACAACACCGACAAGAGCCTAACGCTCGACATAAAGCAATCAGACAAACATAAAGACGATAAGGCGAAAAATTCACCACTGTGACCTGACACACTACCAGGCCCGGCATAGGCGGAAGTGTCAGTGAGTACACACCTAAGTGTGTCATGGCTCAAGAAAACTAAATCGACAACAAAGGATAATCCCCAACAGTCACAAGGCAACCCAGTAGTAACTACCACCAAAGAAGGCGAGCAAGAGAGACATACCTTCCAACAAAGCTCCTCAACGACGGCAAGACAAGGGGCAGCCGAGCCCTTATCTGCTGAATCGTCCAAAACCGAAACTGCAGACAAGTTCCCACCACCAACCATAGACCACTCATCAGAACCACTCACGATACCTGGAGAAAACCCACACAAAACCGAAGCAGGCACCATTTGAAGGCACGGGGATGGAGACAAAGTGATCAAATCTTCATCTGCCAAACCACCGTTAACCTCACCAAAGCTGAAATCGACAGAAGAATGACAAGTAACCGCACAACCCAAAACAGATAAGCGAGGAGAGAAAGGAGCGGTGAACTCTCCCTTCTTCCTATACTCTAACTCATCCTCTTGGTTCAAGCCCATCTGACCACAGTCGAGACCAACATCAACGGAGCCAAAAGAAAAAGCAGTCGACAAAGGATGCGTCAAACCCAACGCCTCCCCATAAATCAATTTGGGGGCAAACTGGATCTGAAGATCCCTAAAAGCCAGATCATCAGATCTAAACGAAAGCTGGGATGACTTCACAAAGCAAGGCTCCAAAACCATGAACTGACCATCCACCAACAAGTACTTGTGACGAGCCAGAGTAGAGAAGGCCCCGGTGGAATAAATTTCAATGGCGACCGATCTGTCGCTCGAGAAACAAACCGACACCGGAGAAGGGACAATCGCTAGCAAGGCGTCAGCGACGACAGCGAAAGGAGGACATCGCTTTACAAAATCGTCCGTAAAAGCGAAAACCCCCAAATCCATATAATAACCCATAGCCTCTCGCGGAGAAGCAATACGAGAAGCAGAAATGTCGAAACGCAAGTAGGTTGAGAAACAGGGGAGAGAAAGCGGAGCAGAAAAAAGAATTCAGGCTGCCATTAACGAGAGTAAGAAAATAAGACCGTTGAATGAATGAAATCTTATCATTCATTTTCAATTTCAATCACCGTTCTTTGAAACCAACACAACTAACAAAACTATTTAGAATAAAAAATTTATGACAACTAAAGTTTTTGTATTTATAGTACGCATCCGTCCATTGACTTTTTATTAAATAAAAATAAAATAATTTTATATATGCACATCAGTGTATATATAATACCAATTGTTTTAGCAAAAACATATAAACTTAAAATATCCATTTATTTTGCGGTACAATAATGCAAGAAAATAAATCCAGTAGGGTGGTTAGAGTGGTTAAGGCGTTTAAGAAGTCACATGATGTGCATAGCTAGATTATTACTGCACTCATTATGTGCAGTTATGAAAATCTCATATGCTTGAAGTTTGCAGCGTAACATACTAACATGCAAGGTATAATAAAAGCAAACAAAATTGTACAAAAAATTATAGCTGTTTATAACATTTGTATACGTACAACATGTCATTTTAATTACGTATTGCAACATGTTTTTATGTTTTCGCAAAAATAGATAAATTCCAAAGTTCAAGTAATTTACGTTATGAAAGTTTAATGTAATACGAAACTATCAAATCTGAAGAGTAAATAACATGATTTTGTATGTGTAATAATTTATATCATTTATCACGTACACTATTTACTTAATAGCGTGTGCTTTTAATAAAAATAAATAAATAAATTAGAAACTTTCAAATACGTAAGGTACAATATAGCGGATTGATTTATAAAAAAAAGGCAACATGCATTTGAAGAATGTAAACATAAGAGATTGTTTTACATTTTAATAATAAGCAGATGATCTACTTTCATTTTGGTAATAAATGTATAAGAAAGAGAGTTTGCTAATGTTTATGTAATGGTTATTTATTTATCAAACAATGGGCTAACGAAGAGCGGTAACAGGGCTATTACAGCGTATTTGAGCGAATAATTTAAGCGAAGAAGTTGGTTGGAAATGCAATGTGTTTGGCGATGTGAACGAGATATTTGAGTGAAGTATTTAAAATATTATTTTTAATTTAATTGATTTGTAATTAATTAATTTTTATTTTGTTGTGTAATATGTGTTTACTTAAAATGAAATAATAGCACAAAAATCAAAATAAACGTAAATTAATTATACAAAACTAGCAAGCACAGATAAAATGATAAAATGTTTTAGTGCAGCTGCAACAATTTCATATCTTATGGTATTTCGAATTGTTTACATTTCATGACCTACGTGTCGTTATACCTATTCAGTTGCTCTGTCTGGTGCAGTTCTTATACTGTAATATTCCTCCTGATATTAGTCTGGATTAAGATCGAGATCATCATAAGACATAAAATCTGGATCACCATTATTATAATTTGTATGAAATTGTGTATGGCCATTATAGATACGATAACTTTTATTTGCGTTTCAAATGAATATGTTGACATATTTTTCGAAATGACCGGCTTTTTTTTCCATATTTCAAAGCTTCTCCCAATTGTCATACGTAAACTCGAATGATAGAAACTAAAATTTTCATTTGTCAATTTTATTTGATTTGCGATTTCACGAAGAAGAATATTATATCTAATATTACGATAAGGTGGTAAATAACTATATTGAAGTTGATATCTTCTATCAACTACATAATACTGTCCAAATGAAGGATGTAAGGGAAGTTAGAGTTTCTATCATTTATAACTGCATTAAGAATTCTACTATCATACAAAGTACCTTTCCAACCCACCATAACATAAGTAAACTGTAAATCGAATGAACATGCTGCTAAGATACTGTATGTAGCAAAACCTTTTCGTCCAATATATGAAATAACTCGATATGCAGGTAAGTGTACCTTTATGTGTGTACCATCTATAACACCAACACAATTTCTAAAATATAGGTTGTACCGATTTGAAGTTCTAATATGATATGTAACAATATTAAATTGAGGATCATCTGGCTTGCTAATATCTTTAACAAGTAATTGTACAGCTTTAAAATAGTATGAAAACAAACAGAAATTGTGCAACACGACCTTTGAAATCTTTCGCTCATTTATCGATTTGAGAGCGCCGCAAGTATAGTGTATACGAATATGACAACCGCTTCTTTAACATTAATTTCTTTCGTTGAAGTCATATCATAATTTTGCAGCTTATCGTACAACAAGAGAAAACATAACCTTTTCATTCGAAAATTTCATTGACAACGTTTATGATGTCCATTTAATATGTAGTGTACCCACATTAAATTGGTATAATCTGACGTGTGAATTCAGATGATATCTCTTCTTCTTCTATGTAAATACGCTGATATAACGACTAAATTATGCACGTCTTCGTAATTAGAATATGTTTTCGAACTAGACACTGTTGATATAGGAGAAAATATGTAAGTAGAGAGAAGAAGATGGAAAGAAAGGTGCAAAGAAGATGAAGGGGAAGGAGATAGTTTTGTAGCATTTGGGTGGAAAAATACGTTGGGTGGAAAAATACATTTGGGTGGAAAATTGCAGAAAACTTTGCAAATATTTACAAAGGAGTCTGTAAAATTTGTAGAAATTTGATATTTCTACGCTGTAAATATTTGTAGTTTTCCAAAAAAATTCAAAATAATTTTAAAATGTTTCTTTAATCATCGAAAGACGTGATTATTATTCAGATTTTATTTTCGATAAAAAATGATTTTTTTATCAAAACTAAAATTAAAGTGTAATTTAAAACCTGTTTTTGAAAATAGTTTTCATTTATCAATTTTAAAAACAAGGAGCGAAACCAAATTTCCACATGGTTAATACTATGTTACATCATTTATTTTAATTATAGTTAATCAAATAACGATGTTTAGTTTAATATGAATAACTATTTATCTATAACAGTTAATTAATTAATAGTTAGTTATATTTCGGTTATTATATTTTATTTTGAGATAAATTACTTACTACAGATGTACACAAACTATAAAACAAATACACAAACTTAGTTTACTAATAGTTTAGTATTAATTTTTGAAGTATTGTCGAATTATGCTGAGAATCTAGTTTGACCGTTTGGACGTCAACAGTAACGAGTCAATAATAGACTGCAAATCGTACCAGAGAAAAGTCATGTCCCGCTCGTTCAAGGGGTTCCTTGACTGGTCAAAATATAAAGAACTCATAAAATAAGAGGACTGTGTCACCTTAAATGATACGTTTTGAGAAGACATGTGGTAAATGTCTGAATCTTGACGTACCCTCTGAAGCTTGGATTCTATTTCATGGGCAAATTTAATTTTGCTACGCTATGATGATGATCCGACCCCAGTAACACATTTATTAGTGTGGATATTTAAGGACGGACAAGGAAGAGTGTGGCACATGTGTCTTTTGATCTAAAGCTGCAAACGTGTTTTTCCACCTCCCTCTCTTTCCTTATTTTATCATTTCCCTAACATGCTCTCTCACTGTTAAGTCAATACGTAACATGAAAAAATAATGTGTCAAATTCGACTCTTATGTCAATGGATATCTTAAAAATCCAAAATTTATCCGCATTCGTTTTTGAAAAACGAATAAATATCCGATATGCAGAAAAACGGATATGGATACGGATACATCCGAATCCGAAATTAACCGTCTGGTTTTTGTAAAAATTATAATTTAAATATTTGTATTTTAGTACAATAAAAAGTATTTATTTATTTATTTTTGATACAAAGGATGTATGATCCGAGGATCATACAGAAACATGCATACTATGTGTGTGTGTAAGTCACGGACCCCGAGGTCCACACAATAAAACACACAACCAATAAGTCTAGCCAAACAACATAAAATGTCAATAAAAGCAAAGCCAACATGCATGGCGGAATAACAATAACATGAACCACTATCCTGAGAAATACAAATCATATAGTAACAACAAATGATAGTCCTGAAGAGAACAAAGAAAACTATGTTTTAGCACATCTACGGAACCATCCTAAAAGCTCGGGGCAGAAACCCATTGTGCGAGGTGAGAAAATAAACCTTCTGTCATAGTCTGTTGCAACTATTTCTTTGTTAGCACCAAACTCTCCATCGTTGCATAAGACCATCTCATGATCCAAGAGCCTATAGAAAAGTTCTCGCTCGTCTTTTTCATTGCTTGAAACCCACATCGAGAAGACCTTCCAAGCTAGGTGGTAGCAAAGACCACTCTCCCAGAGTCCAAGTTTCTGCCTTTTTGCACCAAACCAGAGGGGTATTCTGTGAAAGTTTATCAACAAGCTCCTAAGCAAGGAGCTCAACACTAGAAGGGTCGGATATGAGGGCATTGACAAAACTCTTTTTAACAGAAGTAATTGGAGAGTCTAAGTCAAGTTGCGGAGCCGGGCCTGAATTAGCGGTGGAGAATTTAAAGGAGATGAACCATGGATAGAGGATGGTGGGACATACTCAGGAGATGCTGGTATGATAGAGGGTGGACCGACTGCGGTGGCGAGGCTCCAGTGATAGACGAGGCTCTGATACCATGCTGTAACGCCCCACCCCGAGACCCACCTTAGTAAAGAGAATTAACGAGTAATTCCGTCTACTAAAGCGGAGAATATGGCTGGTTAAAGGCGACCATCTATAATTTTGTCTTAAACATCTACTGAATACATCGATAAATACAATATGATTTTTTCTTTTCTATCTCAAGTGGATCGACATACCTAGTAAATGTTTAATCCAAAACTATAGGTGGCTAACGGATCTATCAGAACAAAATACAATAACTAAATGTAAAGCACACCACAGAACAGTAATCAACATCATATATATAAGCTACTAGAAGAAGGGAGAGGGTGATCTTTACACTTCTATCTAAGAGAAGAGCGCTTTAGAAGGGGGATTTTCCTAAGGAGATCAGCAGGCGAAGAGTCGGAGAGAGGGCTAGCAGAGCTAATATGACTAAAGGAAGGGTAGGTATAACATATAGGAGACTTTCACCAGTAATTGACATTTACGTGGGCGGTATGGTTTTCACCAAGGAGAATAGTATATCGGTAAGTAGTTGCCTTGAAGGAGTAACTTCAACTAGGGCTTTTGCAAACATGAGGCGGTCTCGTCTTTCCGTAGAGACGTCAATGCATATGAAATGGCCAATATGGTTGCAATCCAATTTATACCTTTTAGAGACAGAAAAACGGATGGAATGTTAGATAGATGCACCCAAACAGTAATTGAAAGGATTTGTTCACGGGCTAAGTCAACAGAGAGGGACCACTGAGTAATGAACAACACTTTCCCATCGATGATTATTGGATCCGCTTCCAAAATTCAATATCTCTCAAAAGGCAGGAGAATTTAAAGAAGTACATAGAGTTGTCACGTCTAATGTTGACCGTTTCACGAAGCTTCTAAGCCTTACGAACATGCCTTTTTATCTATGAAAAAGGCATCGGTTCTTCTAAGAAGAAACAAACAAGGTGGTCCTTGTAGAAGGCAATGCCAGCACGAATAATTTCCTTCGAAGAGGGAACGGGAAAACCATTAAAATCAATAACATATTTCTTGGGAGTAAATGACCCAACATTACTCGGTTTTTTCTTAAACAAAGAAGACCAATAAATAAGGGGGCAGGTCCTTATATACTAATTGTGCACAAGCTGATATGGCAGCCAAATTATTGTCATCGCCATTGCAATCACCAACATTAGCAGATGATAAATAAATTGAATGGCCTATCCGGCACAGATGAGTATGAGCAGAAGCATCAACTCTAAAAGATGCACCAACTTAGGGAGACACTTTAGAGGACGCAGCAAAATCTAGAGCCAGAGTCAAGGTAGATGCAGCCTTTTAAACCACTGAAAGAACGGAACCCACCTATGAATCATGAGAGTTCGCTCCACTAGCTCTAGAACCTGATGCCCTCGGATTTACAATGCAATCATGTGGATTCAATAAAGGGAACTCAGACAGTTCTTCAGAAGTAGGTGGAGATTGGAAAGTCACAGCCGTTATAACCATGAGGACCAATCACAATCAAGAAGCGAGGCAGAGCAAATTTAAGACAGCAAGAGACCGAACGACTGGAAGGCAAAGGTAGAAATTAAGGGGAAAAGCAAATCTAGTTTTCAAAAGAGAAGCCATATAGAATTTTGAATAGCAGATCTAGATGTCATTCTTATTTATTGTTTTATTAAGTGAGTAGTTTATATTATATGCATTTAATGCTTAATGCAAATCTAGTTTTCAAAAGAGAAGCCATCTAGAATTTTGAATAGCAGATCTAGACGCCATTCTTACTTATTGTTTTATTAAGTTGGTAGTTTATATTATATGCATTTAATACTAATTGACTGCTCCAACTATTTATTATCATCATATTTGTTTATTTTTATCACTTTTATAATCAATGAGATTGAAAAAAAATTGTGTTAAACTAAAATTTTCTATTTATATTTCTTGGTTTATCGGTCGAGGATAATTATCCGATATACATCTATATCCGTGGATGCAGATATCTGGTATCTAAAAATGATTTTGGATGCAAATATGGATATGATACTATTTGCATCCATATGTATATCTTTGCATACTTCATAAGAGAATGCAATTACCAAGGTTTGAGTATCATATTTTGGCCTGGACAAAAAGTTGTGTTTTAATGCGTTTTGAAAGGCATGAAATAGGAAATGCGAAAAAGGTGAATGGTTATTTATATAAATTTACCTATTTTTTTATTTTTATTTTTTTTTAAAATAAATATTAGTAGTTGATATCAAATTTTAAATTAATATGAAAACTGCAAAATTGAAGAATCTATACTTTAAAGGGAATTTAAAATTAACCAGTAATCAATTTAATGTTATTAATATTATTTTACATATGTTGTATCATATTTTTTAATTTTATCTGTTAAATATATCTGAAATTGAATAATAACATTTTTAAAAATGTTTGACACCGTGCATGTTTGCAACTACGAAGTGGGGTCTAAGATGTGACAACCCTAGGTTGGGATGAGGGGGAACGCCCATATGGATGGCGGTTAACCTGACCGGTCAAGTTGTAGAGATCTGTGGGCAACGCAACCTAGTAGGGTGCAAGGCAACAGCCCATGAAAAAAGACTATATGTTCTTAGTATCACTTTTTACATTTATAGAAACTATCACATTATAATTAGTATTGTTTTTTTTACAAAAATATATTTACTAGTTTTATTATTATTTTTAATAAAAATAATTGTTTTTTCAAATTATAAACATTTATATATTTTTAAAGTTTTATTACTTATTGTTTATTTTTAAAATTTCATGATTTATTATTTTGTTTTTTAAGTTAAAATGAAGACAAGACATCCGAGCATCTTTTCCATACTGTCTATTTTCCTTGTACGGAGGAAATAAGGGAGAATGGTTCCCATTATGAGATTCGTTAGATGCGTCCGACGCATTGTAAATGGGAACATGGCACAATTTGTCTACAAACACACCTATAGTGTGCAGGGTTAATTGACGTAACGACCGAAAGGGGCGTCGATTTCAAAATGAAGATGGTGCCCAATAGTTTATAAAGCTATTTTATATAGCTTGTTAAAAATTACTGTTTTAACATGGCTACATTTACATAAAGTTATCAGTCTAGTTTCTGTCTTTTAATAATAGTTTATATTATATATTTTGAAATAAAAAATGGCACAACATCATTAATGACCACTAGCTCAACTGGTTAGTGGTATGATGCTTTACCTTAGGTGCTGTAGGTCATGGTTTGAACCCCGAAGATATCAAAATTAGTTCTCTGCTTGAATAAAGTACCACTCTTATTATCAAAAAAAATGGCACAACACTCCAAAACAAACTGAAGTAGAGAGATCTAGCAAATAAAGTAGAAAACACAGGGAATTTTTATAGTGGTTCGACAAATCTGAGGCCTACGTCCACTTTAATCTTATCGCTTATATATTTTGGTCACAAGTATAAGAATTTTACCGATCTAAGAGCCTAGAACAACAAAAGGTAACTTCCTTATGACTAAGTTTGTATAGAGAAAGAGAGCGAAGAAGATGAAGTGGCCCCAAAGGTCCTTTCCTAATTGCTCTAAGTCTTGTATTTATAGAGAAATTGTTTCCAATAAAGTCATGGGTTTAAAATACCACTTCTAATATCGGATATGAGAAAGTGGAAAGGGAGATGAGGTCCCTTGACTAATAAAATCGTCTCGATACCGATCAGAAATGATTGGCACTGACCTGATTTTATGATGGCAAGTTGTGCCATCTTCCTTCCCTTGGTCTCCTATCTTCGGTCAAAAGCTCGGAGCACTTTCACCTTAGAAATCAAGTTGGTACCAAGTCTAATATCTTCAGTGCCCGTCTTTCACCTTTAGAGCTTCCTTGGAGTTGTTCACCTACTCCTTCAGAAATGGACCCCAACGATCACTTTAACTAGAAATCCATAGACCAAGGCTTCAGAGTTCTTCATGTTACTTAAAAAGAGGTTGGTACCGACCTAAAATAGGTCGGTACCGACTACCGAGTTATTTCCTTGGTTACTCAAGCCATCGAAACTCTTAAGGCCACTTCTATCTTCCTTCCAAGCATGCTCCCAAGTTCCTAAACCATTCTGTCTTCACCGTGACGTCTAGGTTCAATTGAAAGTTGCTTGGTCTAAAAGCCGGATAACACTTGCCCCTCAGAGTACTCTTTTGTTGGAAATAAAGCATGCTCTGGAATATAACAAGCACGTACCATTATCCATAAAAGTCTGTTGGTTATCCAAGAGTTGCTTTAAAATGTTTTCTTTATTCTGGATACCGTTTGATTTCTTTAAATAGCTCTAGTTCCATTCTCCATGTTAAGGTTAAGATCTACACTCTAGGGATCGTTCTAAGCCTTAGTTAGGTATGTTCTACCTTCCTCTTCCCATTCCTTGCTTCTCCTATTCATATTAAGTCCAACTTTCATATCGATGTCGACCTGATTAGGTCGGTACCGAATTCTTCTACCGAGTCACTTAGTCTCAAAAATTCCTACAAGTATCAAGTATTAGTCTACTTTCCTTTTATGACTTTTTATTTTCGTTTGCCTTCAAGTTTTCTTCCCGGTGCCGATTTCCTTTGAGCAAAACTCCTAAGTCCTAACCTCTCACTATAACACCCCATAAAATCAATCATAAATAAACCGACAGAATTAAATTAAACAAGATAGGATTAGAAATGAATATTTTATAAAAGTTGAAATTTGATCATTAAAGTTATTCCGTTGCGCTTGTGGTGAAATTCTGATCTGTTTCCATGTATAACATGCTGAAAAATGGAGCTCCAACAAAGAATTTATGATCGTTTGAAGTTTTCAGATTTAAATTATTTGAATTCAAATTCAAATGAGCATTTAAATTTAAGGTTTGAATTTCAAAAACTAATTGTAGGATTACTTGGGGGTCAAGTAAATGTTAAGTTAAACAATTAACGTTATAAGTTAATTATGGAATAAAATAATTGAGCAATGGAAATAAATCAGCACATCCCAAATCAGTGGAGAGGTCGGCACCTCTGACCCCTAGTGGTTGACCCTTGGCGGTCTACCGATCAAGGGGGTCGACCCCTACTCAGGGTGATGACTGGGGTTTTTCCACGTTTAAATGCTCTAGATTTATCATTTTCACCTAATTTTCTCCTACGGTTCCGGTGTCTTCAACTCCTATAAATATGACTCTATCCTCTCCACTTTTTATTCATAAACATTTGGGGAATACCTCAGACCTCTGTTATTTTCTCTCTCTAGTTAGATTCAGAAATTCAATTAAGAATTCAAGTAAGGATTCAAATCCTTTTCTAATTATTCTTTTAATCTCTTCACTTCTCCTCCAACCTCTCTGAATCTAACAAAATTATATACATACATATCCTTCGTTGCGTATATATATTAAAAGGAGATCTGGAAAAGAGTTGCTTTGCCATTGCAAATCCATATAAGAAAAGCTAAGGATAATTTGTGAGTAAAACCTTAATATTTTTATTTCAGTAATTAATTAGTATATATCTATGGATTTGAATATGCCTTGGGGATTTGGGGATTATGAAAACAAAATAGATAAAATTTACCAAAATTCCTTTTTATTTCAAAATATCAATTCTAGATGGAGATTCTCAATTATTATGTTAATTTGATGGGATTTATATTGTTTCTACAACTTTTGATGGTTTCATAGTATATTCCACTTCTCCTCCCTCTTTGGTTCAAATGGCGAGTCTTCAATAACAAAATAAGGGCACAAATTCTATTCATAGTTTACACCACTTATTCCACATAAAATTCCTTTATTTATTTCTTCGTAATAGAGCAGTTGAATAGAATATGAAATTAGGATTGTAATTTCTATTGTTTAGGATATTCCACTGAATTGATGTAAGAAGTTGAGTTTCTATTTCTATTTACAAGTCTGTTATTGCAGTTTTGGATATGAATATTTAATCCTTGTTATGAATATTCAAATCTTGGAAATCTGAAGGGAAAGGAGTTGTATTAGTATTATGGTTAAAGTAATTGACATTTTATGCTAGGTTAGGGTATATGAACCGCAAGCTTAGAAGTTATTAGGTGCGAATATATATTTATTTTTATTAGTGTAATAAACGGTAATCTCATAATATCTTAAGGCGTAATAATTATCATTGATTCCTTCGTAAGAGGATAATTAATACCTTAAGGTGTAATAAGGAAGGTTCCTTGTAAGGCCTTAATTATGAAACAGTGAGATGAGTATTATATATGGAGAATATTTAAATTATGGCTAAGGCATATGGATGCGATGTCAGTTAAAAGACATACAAAAGTCTGCCCAGCTAATCTGGCTACCAGAAGTGTGACTTCAGGGCCGATGTGAGACATCTCCTATGGTAAATATTTGTGATGATGCGAGGTTAGTCCTAATTTCTATTGGTTAAATCTGCCCAGCTAATCTAGCTACCAATTCCTACGAATAGTCGGACTAATGTGAGACGTCATTAGAAGTATGGGTCATAATACAAAGGGTCTGCTTCTGGTCTTGAGGTATTAAGTGTTGTTCGAGGGCCGGTCTCTTTTTCCCAAATGAAGTATTAAATGGCTAATGGTCTAGTTATTAGGCACGATAGGTGGAATCTCGACAGGGGTCCGCTTCGGGATAAGGTATTAAGTAGCTGGATGAGGGTTCGCATTTCCATAAAGAATATTGAGTGTCTCAACAAATTCCATGCGATGTCAGCTAGATAGTCACTGATGAGGAGTCACCTTGGGAATATGTATCAAATGATGGGGTCTGCCTCAGTTGAGGTCTTAAATGGCTAGGGTTTGCCTATTTTCCAATAAAAGGTATAAAGTGGCTTGGGTAATATCTCTCGCATTGTTAGACATTTATGACGTGGGATTTTGGTTATGAGATTTAGAAACCTGCTTCGGAAATGGAAGGTATTCAGTGGTTGATTGAGGACCCGCCTCCTTTCCTTATAAGAAGTATTAAATAGTTTTATATACGCAAGACATATTCTTATTTGAATATACTACCCAAGTATAGAAATGGTAAGATTCGAGGTTTTTATTCATAAGACATTTGTTCTTCTGACTCCCTCTTTATTAGAACACGAGTTAATGATGGAGTAATGATGGTGAAGATGCTTGAAGGTGGAGTGGCTCAAGCTTGTGGAAGTTATTATTATATTTTATGATGTTTTATGTTGTACCCATGTATTTTGGATAAATGATGTAATGGATTTTACTTGACAGTTTGATGATGTTTTGTATTATGACATTTCAAATGGTTTTGAAATAAATGGGTACAATTTGCTATTATATTTTATTCCATCCATTATGAGTTCTGAAAGAATAGTTATTGCTTTGTACTGTTATTTCTTTTCCAACCAATAACCAGCATTAGAATGGATCTAAGTTTCTATGGATCTTTTATGGGTCGAAATTTAGGCCTATTTCGAGGTTGGTTGTTACATTTGGTATCAGAGCTTAGGTTACCCAATCAATAGGGAAACTATACGTATGAGTGACGTACTTGTTATTTTTGAAAAGGTTTTGCAAAAAGGATTTTCAAAATATTACTATATTTATACACACACCCCTATTTCTTAACATACGTGCACACAATAGACGATCTTTTTTCTTTCAACATATAAGACTATCTTAAGAAATCATTACTAAATATTCAACCTAAAAATAGTTGATATAGCTGATAATCAATCTTCTTCGAGAACTGGGATCCCTGTCCGAAGAAGACCTCACATTTATGGAATGCCCGAATGGTTTAAGAAATATCTTAGAACTATTGAGTAATTTCCTATTCCTTCAACTGCATTGGTGGCACCTGCTTCCCTACATGTCGATGCAGCACCCCATCCTATTGATTTTCCTAGATTTTTTAAGGACTTCCTTAACATGGAAGGGAAGACAAACTCTAGAACCGAAGGATATCTATAAGCTAAAGCATAGGGAACTATTGACTATGGAAAAATATTTAGGGGGTTTGGTTGGAAAGATCAGCTAAAAAGGAGGATGATAGCTTGGCACCTCAAAGGAGAAGCTTTAGATTGGTGGAACTTGGTGACTAAGGAAAACGTTGGAAAGATTTTCTCATAGGATGAATTCAAAAATAGATTTGAGATAAGGTTTATATCTAAGGCAGAAGTGAGCTTACAATTGGAGAAATTCATTCAGCTTAGGCAAGGAGACTCCACTCTAAAGAGGTACATAGCTAAGTTCATAGAGTTGGCTAAATTTGAGATGAGCTTGATAGATACACCTATGAAAAAGGCCATGAAGTTTGTGAAGGGCCTAAATTACCCACTAAGAGAAATGTTGTTGACCTAAGTACCTATTGGTTGCACGTATGAGATGTTGGTCGAAATGGTAATGCTACACATAGCCAATGTGGACGATAAGGAGGTAGAAAAGGAGAAGGCCGCACCCACCCAAAAGCAAGCAGAGTCTAAGAAGGGAAGCTTTTGGGCTAACAAGAAGTCGAAGGGGAAGTTCAAAAAGGATGGTAAGGTGTGTAAGCGATGCCAGAAGAAAGGTCACAAGGCTAAAAATTGTAGGGTGAGTTTGATGAAGGAAGCTTTTAAAGGGAAGTGCTTTAATTTCCATAGGGAAGGGCACCTCAAGAATCAATGCCCTTATTTGGAAAAGGAAGGATCACGCAGACAGTCTTATGTTCTTGATGCCATCCCCATTACAAGTGGAACACCGAGAGACCATCGGAAATGCAACATTAATAGGTGTAACTCTCATTTTAGGGGTTACAATTCATACCATATTTGATTAAGGAGCATCGCATTATTTTATAGCTAGGAATGTAGCAATCTTCTTAAAACTTCAAACCTAGATTTTCACCAGCCTAATAATGGTCTCCAATCCTATTAGGGGTTCGAATCACCTCTCTTTTATTTGCAAAGACCTCGTGTTGGACATATGTGACGTTGATTTCATATGTAATGCGCGCGTTCTAAAATTTGAGGGATATAACTTGTATTGGATATGGATTGGTTAGCATATTATGGAGCAACTCTTGATTATGATTGGAGGGTTGTACGATCAAGAAGTTGTGGAGGCCGTGACTTAGAAATTCTTTGTACATCCTAAGATTTAGTTGAGTTAAGCCATCTATACTCACTAAACTATCTGTTGAAGAGCTATTATCTGTACCCGTAGTTTGTGAATTTCTTGATATCTTTGAGGAAGTTTTAGGTTCCCACCCAATGGGAGATCGAGTTTTGAATAGAATTAGAGAAGGACACAAGGCCAATTGTCCTGCCTTTAAGACACATGGCCCACAAAGGAAGAAGAGAATTGCATAAGCAAATCTTTGAGCTATTAAAGAAAGGATTCATCCATCGGAGTACTTTAGAGTGGGGAGACCCTATTATTTTTGCCACTAAGGCAGAAGGTTCATTGAGACTTTGCGTCGAATATAGGAAATTGAACAAGTTAATAAGGAAGAATATGTACCATTTACCTAGAGTATACGACTTGTTCAATCAGCTTGGAGGAGCTAAAGCTTTTTCTCAACTAGACTTAGCAACTGGATTCCATCAGTTGAGGATTGTAGGAGAAAGCAAGTCGAAGACCCCATTTTGCACAATATATGGACTTTATGAGTGGGAAGTGATGCCTTTTGGATTGACGAATACCCCACATACTAAGTGGACTTTATGAGTAGGGTATTCAAAGGGAAACTCGATAAATTTTTCATTGTGTTCGTAGATGATATTTTAGTTTTCTCCAAAGGCAAAGAGAAGCATGAGGACCGTTTAAAAGAGGTATTAGGAACCTTAAGAAGGCAACAACTTAAGACCAAATTTGCTAAATGCCACTTTTAAAGAAAAGAAGTTAGATTCCTTGGGCATATTGTTTCTGAGCAAGGACTGGCAGTAGACCCCTCTAAAGTGGAAGTTGTTCAAGGATGGAAGACTCCTAGAAGTGCATCGGAGGTTAGAAGTTTTCTCGGGTTGGCTGACTACTATAGAAAGTTCATCAAGAACTTTGCAAGAATAGCAACCTCATAACCTATTTGATTAAGAAGAACCTAGTCTTTTTTTGGGATGACAGATGCACTAAGGCTTTTGAGAAGCTTAAGGAGTTATTGACTAGTGCTCCTGTGCTCACTATTCCCGATGGGACTAAACCATTTATGGTTTTCACAGATGCTTGTGGCATAGGGTTAGGAGTAGTTCTTATGCAAGATGAAAAAGTAGTTGCTTATATTAGTAGGCAACTGAAGGATCATAAGAAAAGATATCCAGTTCACAACTTGGAGTTAGCAGCTATCATCTTTGCCTTGAAGATGTGGAGACATTATCTCTTAGGAGAAAGGTTTGAGTTATTCACTGACCATAAATCACTCAAATACATGTTTTTCCAAAAGATTTAAATCTTAAGCAATAGAGATGGATGGAATATATAGCATCGTTTTACTTTAGTATTCAATATGCCCCTGGAAAAGAAAACGTAGTCGCCGATGCCCTTAGTCGGAGGCACGCTACCCTAGATGCTATATGTGAATGGAGGCAGTTGGAGTTCCTCTCAAATTTTAACTTTCAACCGCCAACAGAACCCAATCAATAGTTTTTAGCAGTTATGGATATTATGCCAGACTTGATAAACTGCATAAGGCTTAAGCAAGTGAAGGATGAGAAGTTAGTAGAGATTTTGGAGAAATTAAGGGAGGGAGAGCATTTTCCTCACACTAGTAGTTATTCAATTGATGAGAAAGGATGCTTAAGAAGAGATGGACATCTATGTGTCCTAATGGTTAATAGTTTGTTGAGAGAGGTGCTTATGGAATGTCACCACTCAAAGATGACCATTCACCCCAGACGAGATAAGATGTACAAGGATATGGATAGAATTTTCTTTTGGCCTGGAATGAAAATGAGTGTAGCTGAGTTTGTTGCTAAGTGCTTGACATGCTAAAGGTTAAAAGCTAAGCAAGGGAAGCCTGGAGGATTACCATTATCATTGGAAATTCCGACTTGGAAGTGGGAGCATATTTCTATAGATTTTATGGAAGGATTTCCTAGAAGTCAGAGGGGTAATGCAGTTAATTAGGTTGTTGTGGATATACTTACTAAGGGTACCCATTTTATTCCGGTTATGAACAATAGAACCGACCTTCTCTCGCACAGATCTACATTAAGGAGGTAGTTCGATTGCATGAAATTCCTGTGAGCATAGTTAGTTATAGGGACCCCTTGTTCACTAGTGAGTTTTGGAGGATCCTACAAGCAGCTTTGGGAACTTCTTTGAATCTTAGTACTGCATATCACCAACAGATTGATAGTCAAATGGAGAGGGTAAATAGGATTTTGGAAGACTTGTTGAGGGCTTGTGTATTGGATTTTGGAGGACATTGGGAGCAACACCTGCCATTGGTTGGTTCGCATATAATAATAGCTATCAAGCGACGATTGGTATGGCCCCTTTTTAAGCACTTTATGGGAGGCCATGCAAATTGCGAAGTTTTTGGTGGGAAACCACCGACAAAATATTGCTCGGACCTAATTTGATCCCCGATACCACAGAAAAAGTAAAGTTGATCAGGCAACGAATGAAGATAGCTTAAGACCATCAAAATCTTATGCCATTAGAAGAAGGAAACAGCTTGAGTTTGAGGTAGGAGATATGGTATTTGTCAAAGTCTCCCTCTTAGAAAAGTGGTTAGGTTTGGCAAGTTTGGGAAATCGGCGCCTAGATTCATTAGCCATTCAGAGTTTTGGAAAGGATAGGAAAACTTGCTTATCATTTGGAGCTTCCTGATAGATTGGCAGGAGTCCACAATGTTTTCCATGTTTCTCATCTTAGAAAATGCCTTTATGACACCGCCATTAGTGTTGAGCATGATTAGTTGGGGGAACTAGAGACGGAGCCAGTAGTGCCTCATGCCACCACATGCATTATGGATTATGGAACTAAGAGATTTCGCAACAAAATAATTTGGTTGGTCCGAGTATAATGGGTAGACAACCCAGTGGAAAGCATATGGGAAACATAGGAGAAGATGAAGATTACTCATCCAAATCTTTTCACTGGTAAATTTTCTCTCCAAAATTAGGATTTTTGTTGCATTGTTGTTTCTAGATTAGATTGTAGGAGATGGTTGCCACACTTTTTCACAATCACTTTACACTCATGTAGAAATTTTTATGCATGTTTAGGGTATTTGTATACATACTTGCATGACATGATTGCAAACTTACGCTAGGATTGAGCTCATTTTAGCATGTCTACAGTACATAATCACATCGCACTTTGGTTGAGTAGATGGTTGTTTAACATGGATGTTATTGTGCGTTATGATGTTTGCCCCTTGAAAGATTTCGAGACGAAATCCTTTTTAAGAGGGGAAGAATGCAACACCCAGTAAATTTAACCATAAATAAATTAAGTGAATTAAATAAGGTAGGGTTGAAAAAGGAAATTTTATAAAAGTTGGAATTTTACCATGAAATTATTTCGTTGCGTTCGTAGCGAAATTCTGATATGTTTCCATACATAATATGCTCTGAGCTCAAATGAAGAAGTAATGAGCATTTGAAGATTTCATATTTAAATTAATTAAGTTAGAATTCAAATTCAAATCAGTATTTGAATTTAGTATTTGAATTTCAAAAATTTACTGTAGGATTACTTAGGGGTAAACAATTAAAATTAAAAGTTAGTTAGGGAATAAAATAATTGAGCAATAGAAACAAATCATCGCACCGCAAATCAGCAGAGTGGTCGACACCTCCGACCACAAGCAGTCAAGCCCTAGCAGTCGACCGGTCAAGGGAGTGGTCTACCCCTATTCAGGATGGCGGCTAGGATTTTTCCACATTTAAACGATTTAGATTTATCCATTTTTCACCTAACTTCATCCTACGGTTCTGGTGCATTTCAACTCCTATCAACAAGATACTATCCTCTCCACTTTTTATTCATAAATATTTGGGAAATACGTTAAACCTTTGCCATTTTCTCTCTTCAATTAGATCTAGAAATTCAATTACGAATTCAGGTAAGGATTCTAATCCTTTTCTAATTATTCTTTTGATCTATTCACTTCTCCTCGAACCTCTCTGAATCTAACAAAATTATATATATACCTATTCTTTGCTATGTATATATATCGAAAGATGGGGATCTGGAAAAGAGTTGCTTTAGCATTGCAAATCCATACAAGAAAAACTAAGGATAATCTGTGAGTGGAAACTTTTGTATTTTTTATTTTAGTAATTGATTAGTACATATCTATGGATTTGAATATGCCTTAGGAATTTTGGGATTGCGAAAGCAAAATAGATAAAATCCCCTAAAATTCCTTTTTATTTCGAAATGTCAAATCTAGATGGAGATTCTCAATTATTATGTTAATTTGATGGGATTTATATTGTTTATGCAATTTTTGATAATTTCATAGTCCATTCCACTTCTCCACCTTCTTTGATTCAAATGGCGAGTCTTTAATAATAGAATAAGGATGTAGAGCACAAATTCTATCCGTAGTTTACACTAATTATTCCACACAAAAATCCTTCATTTATTTCTTTGTAAAAGAGAAGTTGAATAGAGTATGAAATTAGGATTGAAATTCCTATTGTTTAAAATATTCCATTGAATTGATGCAATAATTTGGGTTTCTATTTCTGTTTACAAGTCTGTTATTGCAGTTTTGGATATGAATATTTAATCCTTGTTATGGATATTGAAATCTTGGTAATCTAAAGGGAAAGGACTTGTATTAGTATAATGGTTAAAAGAATTGACATTTAACGCTAGTTTAGGGCATATGAACTGGATGCTTAGAAGTTATTAGGCGTGAATATATATTTATTTCTATTAGCGTAATAAACATATAATTATAGTGTATAATTGACTAGTTAATTAGGCAATAATTGTCATTGATTCCCACTTACGAGGGTAACTAATATCCGAAGGCGTAATAAGGAATATTCCTTATAAGGTCTTAATTATGAAACAATGAGATGAGCATTATATATATAGGGAGTATTTAAATTATGGCCAAGTCATAGTGATGCGAGGTCAGTCAAAAGACACACAGAAGTTTGCCCCGCTAATCTGGCTACAACTGTGTGACTTTGGAGCTGATGCGAGACATCACCTATGATAAATTTTTGTGATGACGTGAGGTTAGTCCCAAATTCTATAGGGTGAATCTATCTAGCTAATCTGGTTACCAGTTCCTACGAATAGTCATACTAATGTGAGATGTCATTATGAGTATGGGTCATAATATGAAGGGCTTGCTTGGAGTCTTGAGGTATTAAGTGGTTGTTCGAGGGCCCGCCTCTTTTCCCCAAATGAAGTATTAAATGCCAATGGGCTAGTTATTAGGCACGATAGGTGGAATCTCGACAGGGGTCCACTTTGGGATAAAGTATAGGTAGCTGGTTGAGGGTTCGCCTTTCCACAAAGAAGTATTAAGTGGCTAAAGAGATTCCATGCAATGTCAGCTAGATAGTCACCGATGAGAAGTTCGCCTTGGGAATAAGTATTAAATGATGGGGTCTCCTCAATTGAGGTATTAAATGATCAGAGTCTGCCTATTTTCCATTAAAAGGTATTAAGTGGCTTAGGTACTATCTCTCGCATTGTTAGACATTTATGACATGAGATTTGGGTCATGGGATTTAGAAACCTGCTTCAGGAATGGAAGGTATTAAGTGGTTGATTGAGGACCCGCCTCCTATCCTTATAACAAGTATTAAATGGTTTTATGTACGCAAGACATATTCTAATATAGAAATATACTATCCAAGTTCCGAAATGGTAAGACTCGAGGTTTTTATCCATCGAACATTTGTTCTTCCGACTCCCTCTTCATTACAACATAGGTTAAGAATGGAGCGACGACGGTGATGATAATTGAAAGTGGAGTGGCTCAAGCTTGTGGCAGTTATTATTATCTTTTATGATGTTTTATGTTGTACCCATGTATTTTAGATAAATGATATAACATATTTTACTTGACAGTTTGATGATGTTCTGTACAATGAGATTTCAAATGGTTTTGAAATAAATGGGTACAATGTACTATTATATTTTATTCCATCTACTGTGAGTTCTAAAAGAATAGTTATTGCTCCGTACTGTTACTTTTTTTTTCAACCAACAACCAGCCTTAGAATGGATCTAAGTTTCGATGGGCTTTTTCTGGGTCAAAATTTATGCCTGTTCCGAGGTGGGTTGTTACACTCACCGCCGATCAAATTGAATTGATGCCGTCTCCTTCGAGTCACTGCCGCTACATGATTTTCATTCCAATTGTCATCGATCCCTTAAAATAAGCAATTCCTTAATTCTTTAAGCCAACATCTAGATCCAAAAGCAAAATAAGGTGGGTAGGTTTGCCTTGATTGACTTTCTACCGTCCACGGCCTGAGATCTCCTATGGCCGATGGGTGGTTGAACCCTAAGTTGTGATCGACTAAGTCCATAAACTATGGCTTTTGCAAAGCTATGTCCTCCTAAGCCCTGCCTAGAGTCAAACCCGAGGAAAATATCAAATTTATCTAACCCTTGTGAATTAGGCCTCAACTCCGAGTCACCCCCGTGTTTTTGCCTATTTTTCTTTGGTTCATCTTGGGTTGTCCATGATTTTGTAAAGCCTTCGTATTTCCATCCATTCAAAATGCTTGAACACACTTTGTCAACATGCCGTCAATCATCCAAGTTATTATTCTTCAATTTGTTGAGATAGTTCTTTTTAAGGAATAGTTGCACCTAACAAATTCTGGCATTCAAACGACCCCATTGCATAGCATGTCAAATTAAATCACTACACTTCTTGTATTCTTGCAAAATAATGCTCCGCATCATTCCAGACAACGGTTCTGTTATCGATTATCCGACGACAACGGGTAAGATCTGATGCACTATTCTATCGTGCGATGCGGCTCGTTTCCAGTATGAGCGGGGTATCTACATGGAATGTTCCGTTCGTTGTGTATGGGACACAGGACTCACACTGTATAGATTGAAACTTTCAATTTCCCCAGTCGATGTTTAGAATCTGATTGGTTAACAGACGCCGGTATCCATAAATATCCATTGAATTCTGGATACCGGTCACATGTGTTCACATTTGAAATAGAATTCTGAAATAAAACATAGTCGACCGTGTTCAACATCGAGTTTCCTTTCCAAAATGACATACCATTCTCCTCATTTCAACGTTTGTGCTAGGCCGTCAACTCCTCCTAAAGTCAGGTCTACTATTACTCTGGTCTCGACCTTCACACTTGTCGGACCTAGGCGCTCGATAACTGCTGAGTTACATAGAATGATAGTACCAGTAGAACCAATTCAAGATCATCCTCATCCTCTAAATGAATAAATCGGTTTAAGAGTCTTAGATGATCCTCTTGAATAAATGTGGATGATTCTAACTACCAAATCACTCTGAACCATATGTTGACAACATAGGATTCCTAAAGGTGATATCCTGCTCCCTACATAGAACCAATGGGTCCATAATCCTCCAATGTGCTATATGGCTTGCAACAAATATGTACTTAGGCGATGTTGTACCTCCCTTCAATCCATCCTTCCGTACATTCCTTCAGGAGCTTAAGCTTGCTCCTACTCAAGTCTTTCCCAATGGTTACACCTTGTTGAGCTCCTTGTAAATCTTGTTCATGAATCAATTTCAATGATGACCAACATTTAAGGAACTTGCTCATATGTTGAGCTTCAAAAAATGGAACGAATTACCTTCTTATATGATTATTGAAGTCTTGTGTCGATGTAAGGCTATTGAAGCGCTCTACAACAAACGTTCATAACTCGAGAATGAATATTTCTTTTTTTAATGTCCTTACGGCTTCAATAGGCTTTAACTCTCCGACATGCTTGGATTTTCACCGTCCAAATGTGTAATTTGTCATCTCCTTTCTATGCAGATATCCTTGCTCGTGACACGAGTGTAGAACACTCCGAGACTCTTAAGGCGCTCAAGAGAATCAACATCCGATATCGCTCTACCACCTATCTCCTAGTAATGAGAATCTTCATCGATGCAACCTTCTACATCATGAATGCTTTGTTGTTCCTATTGAAACTCCACTAAGTAGTTCCAGGATGCCAACCAGGTCTTCATGCCTATTTGGAGCTCAAGCAAAGATATCCAGGAGCATTGGAGGCCCTTCCAGCACGAAAAACATTGATGAATCCATTGATAGAAAGCAGAGTATAAATTGCCGATGAAATTTAAGGGAAAGAGGAAGAAGGGGCTGAAATAGAAACAATCCACAAAGAGAGAGAAGGAGGAGAAGAAGAAGGAGAAGAGAAAGAAGATGAAGGTGATGGAGAAGACGATGACGACGAGGACTTTAGTTAAGGAGGAGATGAGTCATATGGAGAGACGTCTCCTGAAGGCATTGAACTTCTTGCTTTTCCAAATCAAAAATGAATAATCATCAAAACTTCTCAGCAAACTGCTAAACCAAGCATTATCCAAACAACCGAGGCAACTCCTCCAGCTGGTTCTTTAGAAGCCGTCTTTAGCTTGTTGTGTGACTATGACATTCCAATTGGCGATCTTCTTAAGGAGTGCTCTCCGGGATTTAGCTTCCCATCTAAGGGCATCCTAGTTGAAGGAGACGAGACTACATCCTTACTACCTTCTGAACACGGTCTGTAGAGTGCTTAGGGGACGCCGGCACTCCACACACTTCAAGAATCACGAACACATATTAGTTGCATTCGCTCACATTCCAATATTCCAAAATTGATACGATCCTTTCTTCATTTCAGGTACAATGGGAAAAGACCGATTTGGCTATCTTTACTATGGGGTTTTGAGCAAAAAAAGCTAACTCCTGAGCCATATCCTCCTTTTCCCATCTCTTACAACGAACAAGAAATAGAAGAATAAAAATTCCGAAGGAAAGAAAGAGAATTCCAAGAAATTCCAAGGGAGGAAGCAAACAACAGGGTCAGTGGGATCCAAGAGCTAATAGATAGGGATATGAATGGAAGAAACTCTGTTTTGCCCTCTCTAATATCAATCGAATTCATCAAATGGACATTTTGAGTCAGAAAAAAAAGCTATGATAGAATAATAGAGGAGTACAAAACGGATTTGACCAAGGTTGAAGAAGAAAGAGATGCTACTCAGGCATTAGAGATGAAGGCGAAAGACTTGGTTGAAGAGATGAAGCATGCTCACAATCAGGCCGAGATTGTGACGAAAAACATTATAAAAACTGTTCATGAAGAGAATGCCACTCTCAAACATAGCTAGCATCCAAGTACTTGACCATCCTGGAGAAAGACGAGGCTCTCAAGGACAAAGAAACTAAGATCCAAGAGCTTTGAACCAAAAAGGAGAAGCTTGATTCTGTCTTACTCATGGCAAAAATGGAGAAATTAGTGGCTCAGGTCGATCACGCTACAACAATAAATGAGCTAATCGAGCCGAAGGAGATAAGGGCCAAGGAAAAAGAAGAACCAAACTCCACCCTTCAATTGGTCTTTGCCAATGTTATTCAATACAAGAACTTGAGGTTGCTTGGAAGTACTTAAGCCATCACTCTTGCTGATGACTGGGAAGAGGTTCTACGAGATGCGGAAGCGGTCTGCGAAGGCCTTGCCGAAGATAAATTAAAATCAAAATATTTGACGCTGATGACATCTTGAAAAAGGAGGAAGGAAAGGCAATCCTGGCTATAGAGGACACCGTTTCTACTAAAGCTGCCACTGAAGCTCCTGCTGGTCCAAGCATACCGGGCCATGCAAAATCATCCTCTCCTTAAATCTAAGAGCTTGCAGTGAAGATTCCATCATCCGAGGAGGCTAGCTCAGAGACCATGAAAATTATTCTAGCTTCTCTAGCTACTACTTCTACTGAACCTTACATTCATGTTTCCATCTCTTAGCCCATCCCGTCAGCCCCTGAAGACGGTGAGATTACCTTATCCCCTACCAAGGAGATTCCAACCAATGAAGGTACATGTCTTATTTCACCAATGTTCGATGTCCTTCAATTCTCGCCTGAGACCATAACTGTAACAACCCTGGTTTTGTGATTACCTGTGGAGATAAATTATAACGATGATTATAATTTGAAATGGAGAAAATAAAATAAGAATAAATAAATTTGGAGATGGAGAAATTGTTGAAATTGTTTATTTTGAATAAACAATGTGTTTTGGAATATATAAAATGGAGTTAAGTTGGTTTGGTTGTAAATTAAATGAGAATAAAAGAATTATGTTGATTTGGTGGTGAATTAATTTAAACAAAGGATAAAAGAATTTAATTCATCATTAATTTGTTGTAAATAAATATAAAATGTTGAAAATAAAGTTTGGAAAACTTTATTAGGTTAGTTTGGGGTAAAAATGAGCATTAAATGATTTTAATTTGTTGAAATGCAATAATTGTGGAAATAATGGTCAAATAGTGATTTTTTGTTAATTTTAATGATGTGTTAAAAAATTAAATATGGGTAATACTGTAAATAAAAATGTGGAATATTGGTTAAAAAAAATATTTGGGTGTAAAAATATTTTTAATATGGTTTGTTATGATTATTTAAAACAAGAAAATGAATTTTGTTGTTAAAATGTTAATCTATTTAAATAAATAGTGTAAATTAAAGCATTTAAGTAAAAATAGAGTTTTAATGATGGAAATTGATTTTAATAGCTAAAGTAACTTTTATATGTTGTTTAACAATTTATTAAGCATAAAACGTGTGGTTATGATAATTATTTGGTACAATGAAGTGATATAGTGTAAATAGCTTAACTAATTTGGTCCAAACCCAAACCCAAAGGAGAATTCTGGATGAGGTAAAAGGAAAGATAGCCTGTACGTTTATTCATTTCCTCCTTTTCCTTTCTAGTTTTCTCCTTCCTGAAACAAAGAAAAATAATGGCTGCTTCTTCCTAAATTAAATCCTCTCCAAAAATTAAATAAATTAAAAGTTAGATAGCAAATTAAAGAGTAAACAACAGGTAATCTCTCCAAAGCCAGAAATCATTTTCATCTATTTCTCCATTTTGAGAAACCGGTTACTGTATCTTTCCTTTTTGTGTTTGCATGTCTGTTTCTTCTTCAGCTACAGGTTCCTAAAGCTAAATCAGAGCTAAAGTCATCACCTAGCTTATAGTTTTCTCAATATTGGTGATAAGGTGAGTTTTAAACTCACTCATCTAATATAAACAAGATCTGATTGTTATCTAGTGGTTGAATTGCTGAATTTTTGAGTTACTGTATAAACTATTGGAAGTAGTTTATACAGTAAGTATATATTGTTTTACTGTCACTTTTAAGCCCTGTTGATCATAATTATTGCACCGAATCCATGTCAATTTTTCTCCATATTGTTGTCCAAATGTTGATCAATCTGCATGCTAAAATTTGGGTTCGAATTCCATCTGTAATCGTGTGAAAAATCATTGCAAAAATTAGCTCGAAGCTACCTGAAGCAGGCAGAAATGAACGCGACCAAGGGTCGACCACAGACCCTTATAGGTCGACCTTGGCCATGTGATGGTAGACCTTGAAGGTCGACCTTCACCTTGCATGGGTTGACCCATGTGCACTTTCCTGAGTGCGTTTACCTGTGTGTTTTCCTGACCTTTATTCCGCTGTTTTGCACTGTTTTCTTCTATATTTCAGAGATGATGTGACATCCCCCAACTTGGAGGCCCAAAACTAATGGCTATGGATGTTGCAGTCATCCATAGTTATTAATCTTCGGTGACTAAATACGGTGGTGCTAGACACATTGATGCACAGATCACAAGAATATGGAAAAAAATAACAATTTAAAAACATGTTTCCACATTCAAATTAAAACATTTCATGTTCATTACATAATCCCAAAACGTTAACCACGTTCAGCAAAATATAATTATTATACATACGCCAAGAGCGATATATGAAGATACCTCCTTGGTTGATCAGAGTATATAGTAAGGCTAATAAATCTGTCTTTACATCGAAATACACAGCGGAAAAGAAAACTCTAAATAACTATCTACCTCCTGCACGCCTCCGGAAGCTCAATTCATCTAAGAAAAACCTTAAAACCCTAAATCTCAAACTACTCAAAATCAATTGAGTACCCGAGAGTTTAAGGGAAAAACAAAAACTTCGAGTTAGACATAAAGCCTGATATGAATAATAGTCTATCATCTCAAACCAAATAGATATCTAGTGAGACCACGCCGCTTAGTAGAACGGGTTTTCCTCTCACTAGTACCCTAAAGCCTTTATAAAACCTTATATTGTGCTCCTGCATCCACAATGGTTAAAAACATATTATTTCAAAACATTATGATGTATGTAAAACAAGCAAATCAAATCTGGATACCTATCCCTATTCATTCTGACTATCTGTCTTAAAAATAGTTTCTCGAATTACTATTAACCTAATAGTTTTCATGGGCTAACTAATAACCGGTTAAACATTTAAGGACTCCTTTTCCAATTACATAGTTTTCATGGGCTTACTATGAACCTGTCTATCTGACATTTTCATTTGCACATAGTTTTCATGGACTAACTACGAACCTGTCTATCTGACAACCTCTTTTATACATAGTTTTCATGGGTTAACTATTAACCTATTGGCCCCTGCCAATATCATACAGTTTTCATGGGCTTACTGGAAACCTATTGGCCCCTGCCAATATATGTCCTTTATATTTTAGCATCCTATATTCTGGTCTTCCTGTCCTCTTGGATGCAACTTTAATCATTTAGGAGTTTATTCAATTTATATTCACTACTGAGTTAACCTAACTGGTTCTCCCTTTTTTCCCAAAATACAGTTATGGGTCTATTTTAAAGTGAATATGTTCATATTAGAAGAAGCAATATAACAACATAGCAATACCACTCCTATGGGTTTAATTTATCAAAGATAGATTCTTCTTAAACCATTATAAAAACTCCTTTAATATAGCCCTGGTTTTTCCTTTAAAAATAGAGTTTCGGTCATAAAACCTTTCGATACCTTCGAAACCTAACTTTTGACTTCATAGGGTAACCTCCTTCGAAAGCTCTTAAAAACATTAGGCTCATGCCTTATAATACTTTAAATTTTACATTTCGAAATTTTAACATTTGGTTAAAAGAAAACAATTTTATAACCCTTTTGAAATTATCTCCTTCGAAGGCAAAGAAAACCAAGCAAACATATTCGAAAGCAAAGAAAACAACCTCCTTCAGGAATTTAAAACTTTTATTTAGCCATAACTTTTTATAAATGTAGAATTAAGGTTTCTAACCTATTCCATCGTGTTCAAATGATGGTTTCCCTTTCCGTAGAGTGGCCATAATAGAAAAATGGACTTACGGTTAGAAAGTTATGCCTGTTTGAAGTTTACAAACAAAGCTGGAGAAAACTGCTACAAAAGGGCTTCCGCAACGTTTACAACTACTGTCGAAATGTAGCTTTCGACAAGGTCGAAAGGTTCATCAAAAATCTGCAGAAAAGTGCAGAAATGCTGCGAAAGGTTCTATGACGAAAGATTGCTTAGGCGGAAGGTTTTATAGTGAAAGGTTCATCAAAAATGTTGCAGAAAGGTATAGAAATGATGCGGAAGGTTCTATGACGAAAGATTGCTTAGGCGGAAGGTTTTATGACGAAAGATTGCTTAGGCGGAAGGTTTTATGACGAAAGGTTCATCAAAAACGCTGCGGAAATGTGTAGAAAAGCTATGGAAGGTTCTATGATTGCTTAGGCGGAAGGTTTTAAGGTGAAAGGTTCAGTGGCAGAGTCGTAAATAATTCGAAAACTGCCACACTTATGCTTTGTCAAATTCCTATCGGTTAATAACATTCTTTAGCAATTTTTTGTCAAATCGTTAAAGACATTTCTTTGCAGAAAATCTACTATGGATCAGAATTATTATTTAAAAAAATATTTTCTAAAAAATTAATTATATTAATATTTTAATATAATTATTTAGCCCTTTTAGTTTAGAAAATTCATAATAAATCGAAATCACTTGGAAAAAATCTCAAAAATTCACAAAAAATTTGAAATAATATTTCCTTCATCATATAAAAATTTTGGGGCAGAATTCATTATTTTATTATTTTTAATAATTGAAATCCGAAATAAATGTTTTTTTCACTTTAGGAAATTCATAAAATATTCCTATTAACTCCGAAAATTATGAAATGAAAACATATCTCCAGAATTATGTTTTACACAAAATATCATAAAATCAAGCCGTTTGGAGGTCGTTTACTAAGGTTTTTACTCTAAAACCCATCATTTTAATTCCATAAAAATCCAAATAAATCACCATAAATCATTATTCTATCTAAACAATTATTATTAGATCCAAACATGATCGGCACAGCAAAATAAATTCATTTACTATCTATAACCGAACCAAAACAAGTAAAAATGAGATGATTTACACTATTATTCACTTTGATTAGTTAATTGGAGAATGATATAATTTCCTAGCTTTAATTCCTTATCTTTTATCTTCAATTTTATGTTCTTCCTTGAGCTTTTAATGGCTGGCCGAAATATAGGTGAGGAGTTATAAATGAGAAAGTTAAAGTTGAGTAAGGTGGAGGGAGGGATTTATACTAAGGAATGTAGCCTCATTTCCTAGTTTACTCCTTAGGAAATTCCTCCTTCTTAATTTAGTTAAGCCTTATTTTAGTTCATTCATTAAAACACGTACATTGGATTTATTAATCTCATCTCCCCAATTATTCACATTATTCTATTTAATTTATCAAATTAAATATCCTGAATAATGTTAAACAAAAATTAGGGGTGTTACAAGCTCCCCCCTTAGAGAATTTCGTCCTCGAAATTCAGTGAGGACTACAAACAAGCATAACAAATATGCAAATAAAAGCTAGTATGTCCTACCAGCTAATAAGTCTATATAAAACAAATATAGAGCATACCCTCAAAGCAGATCAGGATACGCATGTCGAATCATGTCCTATGTCTACCAAGTACAGTCCTTCTCGTTGTCACTCCACTGAACTTTCACCAACTTGACTGTCTTGGTCCTCAATCTTTTCTCATCTATCGCTACAACCCGAACGGTTGTCCAACAAAAGTCAAATCAGTCTCTACTACTAAGTCCTCCAACTCTATCTGAGTAATAGTAGGTTCTGGATCATGCACATACTTGTGAAGATGAGACACATGGAATACATTATGGACACCTGCCATACTGCTCGACAACTCTACTCGGTAAGCAAGTTTTCCAATCCTTTTTAAAATCTGGAATAGTCCAACATATCTAGGGGCCAACTTTTCCGACTTTCCAAATCGTATCACACCCTTCATTGGTGATACTTTAATGGAAACCTTGTCTCCTACTGAGAACTCTAGGTCTTTACACCTATTATCTACATAACTCTTCTTCCTGGATTGAGCTTCCTTCATCCGTCCTCAGATTAATTCAATATTTTCCGACGCCTCTCTAACCAAATCCGAACCTAAAACCAATCTCTCTCCAGTCTCTAACCAACATGCTGGCGATTTGCATGGCCTTCCATACAAAGTTTCAAAAGGCATCATTCCTATACTAGTCTGATAGCTATTATTATAGGAAAACTCAATCAGATGTAGGTGGTCCTCCCAAGATCCACCAAAGTCCAATATACAAGCTCTTAGCAAGTCCTCAAGTACCTTGTTGACTCTCTGTCTGTCCTTCTGTCCGTGGGTGATAAGTTGTGCTCATCTTGAGCTTGGTACCTAATACCTCTTGTAGACTCCTCCAAAATCCGCTAGTAAATAATGCATCCCTGTCGTTGACTATGCTACTAGGAATCCCATGAAGTCTAACTATGTTCTTCATGAACAACTTTTCTAAAACAGGTGCCATTCTAGTCGACTTTACCGAAATGAAATGGGCACTCTTGGTCAACCTGTCCACAATAACCCATATACTCTCATTTCCTCTCCTTGACCTTGGCAACCCATCTATAAAATCCATGGATATCGAATCCCATTTCCAAACTGGAACATCTAGAGGCTGAAGTAACCCACTTCGCTTCTGATGTTCGGCTTTCACTTGTTGAAAGTTTACACATTGCCTAACCCACAAGCCAACATCCCTCTTCATGCCTTCCCAATAGAAGCTCCTATTGATATCTTGATACATCTTGGTCCCTCCAGGATGAATCGTAAACTTGGATCGATGACATTCCTCAAGAACTTCTCTTCTCAATTTCCTCACATCTAGAACACATAACCTTCCCTTCTTTCAAATCCATCCTCTCTGGTCAAGACAAAAATCTTTCAAATCATCGACCTCAGTTCCAACCTCAAGCCTTTTGATCCTCTCAGCTAATAATGGATCCTCCTTCTGTTTAGAAGCAATCCTCTCGATCAATACCGGTCGAACTTCCAAATAGGACAACATGGCAGTACTTTGACTAGAACTAGCAGTCGATCTTAACTGCACACCACAACTAGTCAAAGCTTCCAGATCTTTCCACTCCACCAACATAGCCAACACCACATTCTGATGTCTTCTGTTGAGATCATCCGCTACTTTATTGTCTTTCCCTGGGGTATATTCTATATAAAAATCATAAGTAGCCAAAAACTCCAGCCATCTCTGCTGCCTCATATTCAATTCTTTCCTAGAGAATAGGTATCTTAAAGACTTATGATCAGTATACAATTCAAATCTCTCCCCCAAGAGATATTGCCTCCAAATCTTCAAGGCAGAAATTACCGCTGCCAACTCCAAGTCATGAGTAGGATATCTTATTCGTGCAGTCTAAGCTGCCAAGATGCATAAGCAATAACTTAGCCCTTCTGCATCAATACTGCTCCCAATCCAGTCCCACATGCATCTGTGTATACTACCAACCCTTGGTTAGCATCTAGAACTACCAACACTGTAGCATTGGTCAACAAATGCTTTAACTTAAGGAATGCTCCCTCACATTTGTCGGATCTAACAAACTTCACTTCCTTCCTGGTAAGCTTAGTCAAAGGCGCTACTATATGCGAAAAATCCTTGATGAATCTCCGGCAAAAGCCGGCAGGTCCAAGAAAACTTCTGAACTTAGTCACCGTTTCTGGTCTCTTCCAATTGTTCATAGATTTGATCTTATCTGGATCGACTAACAATCCTTTCTCTGAAACCAAATGACCAAGAAACTTAATCTCTTTCTTCCAAAAATGACACTTGGAAAATTTCGCTTTTAGCTGTTTCTGCCTCAGTGTCTCCAACACCACTCTAGGATGAATCTCATGCTCTCTTTCATCTTTTAAGTATACTAAAATATCATCTATGAATACCAATATAAACCTATCCAAGTGCTCTCGGAAAACCTGGTTCATCAAATCAACGAAGAATGCAGGTGCATTTGTCAATCCAAATGGCATCACCAACCATTCATATGATCCATATTTGGTTCGAAACATCGTCAATGGGATACTGTCCTCTGCCACTCTTAGCTGATGAAACCTATCGCCAAGTCCAATTTGGAAAACACTTTGGCTCTACTCACCTGATCAAATAAGTCATTGATTCTCGGCAAAAGATACTTATTCTCGATCGTCCTCTCGTTTGGCTTACGATAGTCGATACACATCCTTAACGACCCATCTGGTTTCTATACAAAAACCGCGGCCGCTCCCCAAGGCGAGCTGCTTGGTCTAATAAATTTCCTTCCCTCAAGATCCACTAGCTGCACCTTCAATTCCTTCATCTCTGTTGGCGACATTCTGCTAGGTGGTCTACTGATAGGTTCAGCTCCCGATACAAGGTCTATCTGAAACTCTACAGCTCGTTTCGGTGGTAATCTAGTGACCGACTCAAATACATCTACAAATTCTCTTGCTACATGAACCTGACTAAGGTTATCTCCCACCTACAAGGCACTTAACAAAGCCCATACACTATTATTGGAATTCTCCACTGAGAAAATGATCAAGTTATGACTATTTGGGTGCCTCAAGGATAATTCCCATTCCTGGCAAAATATCCTAGCCTCATACTTACCCAAACAACCCATACCCAAAATGATCCTGAAATCTACGAAATCAAAAACATACAAACTGCATGCAAACTTATGACCTAACAAATCAAATTCTAACTGGTCACATCTCATCCCAATAGTTGCATGCCCTTCTATTGGATTTGCTACCTTGAAGGAAGTAACAAGGTATGTGGGTTATATACATAACCTATCAACCAAATACTGTGATATAAATGAGTGTGATGCACCAGTATCAAAAAGTACTCTAACTGGTATACTCTGAATCAAAAGTGTACCTTCCATCACAGTTTTCCCTTTCTCTGCGGCAGAAGGTCTAGAAGAAGACGGTGGTCCAATAGCAAACACCATCCCTCTGTCTGCCCAGACTGGCTCTAAACACTGGCTCTTATAATGCCCAACTTTGTCACAGTTGAAGCATTTTACATTCTTCTTCTCTACAGGCTTCTTTCCTTTACCAGATCTATACTCGTTGGCATAATGGCCTTTTTATCACACTTATAACACACCAAATTGGCCTTCGCTTTCTTGGCAGCATCCTCTTTCTGGGCTCCTTTCCTCTTGAAGAATTTCCTTTTCTTTCCCTGAGGGCCTTGGGATTCAAATGGTTTCTCCCTAACAGACACAGCAAGCATCTCCTCATGGCGAATGGCCATCTCCACCACTACATGACAAGGCTCCCTAATATGAGTCATAGCCATTCTGCCAAGCTCTGGCCTCAATCCTCTAATAAATCTCTCATTCCTTCTGACATCAGTGTCAACCAAAACATAACCATATCGAGATAGCTCATCAAACTTAGCAGCATACTCGATCACTGACATCACTTCTTGTACAAGATCCATGAACTTCCTCATCAATGTCGACTTAGCAACCTCGGACAAGAACCTT
The DNA here is from genome assembly GCA_030737815.1 of Allium fistulosum. Lineage (NCBI taxonomy): Eukaryota > Viridiplantae > Streptophyta > Magnoliopsida > Asparagales > Amaryllidaceae > Allium > Allium fistulosum. The sequence continues at coordinate 632,588,555 of CM060907.1, read as the reverse complement.
TGCTCAAACCTTCTTCTAAAATCAACCCATGCCACCTCTTCCACCAGAACTCCGACTGTCACACTGTTCCACCAGTGAAGCGCTAACCCTTGCAACTATCTAGAGGCTAGCCTTCTCTTCTCTCCATCGTTCAAGCCTAAATCTATAAAGATCTTTTCACAGTTCAAAATCCAGTTCTCAACTTCAACATCATCCTCTGTTCCATGAAAAGGCTTTCCACCTAAACTGGTATAATCCTTACTCAGCTTGGCATAGTTATTGCCAACTGGGGCCATAGAATTGGCTCCTTCAATATTCACAGCATTACCTCCAGCTACCCCTGCAGCTGCTCCAACATGCATCAAGTTGACGAAGAACTGATACATCATCCCCATATCTACTGGTGGGATTCCAGCACCTACACTGGCCTCTGCACTTGGATTAGCATTAGCCTGTCGACCTCGGTTCCTCTTGGTATTAGGTCGAGCATTACCATTGGTTGTGCTACTTCGTCCACCTAGATTTCCACTTCCGTTTCTTGTTTCAATATCTTCTTTCTCATAAATCTGCATAAGAGCCTTAGTAAGATACAAAAGAACAGTCTAAGAGAGATGGGAACACGTACTTATATATATATATATATATATGTATGTATGTATGTATAGCAAATACAAGTACGTTACTATAATGTTAACCCAAATCCCAATCTTATTCTTTAATTAATTAGGATTATGTTTGAAAACGTTTGGTTTATTTTATGTTTTATCATAAACCCATGCTCTGATAATAACTTGTAACATCTCCCTACTTGGAGGCCCAAAACTAACGGCTACGGATGCTGCAGTCATCCATAGTTATTAACCTTCGGCGACCAAATACGGCGGTGCTAGATACATTGATACACAGATCACAAGTATATGGAAAAAATTTAACAATTTAAAAACAAGTTTCCACATTAAAATTAAAACGCTTCATGTTCATTACATAATCCCAAAACGTTAACCATGTTCAACAAAATATAATTATTATACATACGCCAAGAGCGACATATGAAGATGTCCCCTTGGTTGATCAGAGTATACAGTAAGGCTAATAAATCTGCCTTTACATCCAAATACACAGTAGAAAAGAAAACTCTAAATAACTATCTACCTCCTGCACGCCTCCGGAAGCTTTATTCGTCTAAGAAAAACCTGAAAACCCTAAATCTCAAACTACTCAAAATCTTGAGTACCCGATAGTTTAAGGGGAAAACAAAAACTTCGAGTCAGACATAAAGTATGGTATGAATAATAGTCTATCATCTCAAACCAAATACATATCTAGTGAGACCACACTGCTTAGCGGAACGGGTTTTCCCCTCACTGGTATCCTAAAACCTTTATAAAACCATATACTGTGCTCCTGCATCCACAATGGTTAAAAACATAGTATTTCAAAACATTATGATGATATGCAAAACAAGCAAATCAAATCTGGATTACCCATCCCCATTCATTCTGACTATCTGTCTTAATAATAGTTTCTAGAATTACTATTAACCTAATAGTTTTCATGGGCTAACTAATAACCGGTTAAACATTTAAGGACTCCTTTCCAATTACATAGTTTTCATGGGCTTACTATGAACCTGTCTATATGACATTTTCATTTGCACATAGTTTTCATGAAATAACTATGAACCTGTCTATCTGACAACCTCTTTTATACATAGTTTTCATGGCTTAACTATTAACCTATTTGCCCTTGCCAATATCATACAGTTTTCATGGGCTTACTGGAAACCTATTGGCCAATGCCAATATCTGTCCTTTATATTTTAGCATCATATATTCTGGTCTTCCTGACCTCCTGGATGCAACTTTAATCATTCAGGAGTTTATTCAATTTATATTCACTACCAGGTTAACCTAACTGGTTCTCCTACCATTTTTTCCCAAAATACAGTTATGGGTCTATTTTAAAGTGAATATGTTCATATTAGAAGAAGCAATATAACAACATAGCAATACCACTCCTGTGGGTTAAATATATCAAAGATAGATTCTTCTTAAACCATTATAAAAACTCCTTTAATATAGCCATGGTTTTTCCTTTAAAAATAGAGTTTCGGTCATAAAACCTTTCGATATCTTCGAAACCTAACTTTCGACTTCATAGGGTAACCTCCTTCGAAAGCTCTTAAAAACATTAGGCTCCTGCCTTGTAATACTTTAAATTTTACCTTCCAAAAATATAACACTTGGTCAAAAGAAAATAATTTTACAACCCCTTCGAAAGTATCTCCTTCGAAGGCAAAGAAAACCAAGCAAACATATTCGAAAGCAAAGAAAACAACCTCCTTCGAAAATTTAAAACTTTGTTTTAGCCTTAACTTTTTATAGTAGTAGAATTAAGGTCTCTAACCTATTCCATTGTGTTCGAATGATGGTTTCCCTTTCTGTAGAGTGGTCACAATAGAATAATGGGCTTACGGTTAGAAAGTTATGCCTTATTTGAAGTTTACAAACAAAGCTGGAGAAAACTGCTACAAAAGGGCTTCCGCAACGTTTACAACTGCTGTCGAAAAGTAGCTTCCGACAAGATCGGAAGGTGCTTTCGACAAGGTAGAAAGGTTCATCAAAAACCCTGCAGAAAGGTGCAGAAATGCTGCGGAAGGTTCTATGACGAAAGGTTACTTAGGCGAAAGGTTTTAAGGTGGAAGGTTCAGTGGTAGAGTCGTAAATAACTCGAAAACTGCCACACTTATGCTTTGTCAAATTCCTATTGGTTAATAACATTCATTAGCAATTCTTTGTCAAATTTCTATTGGTTAAAGACATTTCTTTGCAGAAAATCTGATATAGATCAAAATTATTATTTTAGAAATTATTTTCAAAATAATTAATTATATTAATATTTTAATATAATTATTTAGCCTTTTTAACTTAGAAAATTCATAATAAATCGAAATCACTTTGGAAAAATCTCAAAAATTCACCAAAAATATAAAAGAACATTTTATTCATTACATAAAAATATCAGGGCAAAATTCATTATTTTATTAATTTTAATAATTGAAACCCGAAATAAATGCCTTTTTCATCTTAGGAAATTCATAAAATATTTCTATTAACTCCGAAAATTATGAAATTAAAAACACATCTCCAAAATTACGTTTTACACAACATATCCAAAAATCAAGCTGTTAGGAGGTCGATTACTAAGGTTTTTACTCTAAAACCCATCATTTTAATTCCATAAAGATCCCAATAAATCACCATAAATCATTATTCTATCTAAACAATGATTATTAGATCCAAACATGATCGGCACACAAAATACATTCAGTTACTATCTATAACCGAACCAAAACAAGTAAAAATGAGATGATATACACTATTATTCACCTTGATTAGTTAATTGGAGAATGAGATAATTTCCTAGCTTTAATTCCTTAGCTTTTATCTTCAATTTATGTTCTTCCTTAAGCTTTTAATGGATGGCCAAAATATGGGTGAGGAGTTATAAATGAGAATGTAAAAGTTGATTAAGGTGGAGGGAGGGATTTATACTAAGGAATGTAGCCTCATTTCCTAGTTTACCCCTTAGAAAATTCCTCCTTCTTAATTTAGTTAAGTCTTATTTTAATTCATTCATTAAGACACGTACATTGGATTTATTAATCTCATCTCCCCAATTATTCACATTATTCTATTTAATTTATCAAATTAAATATCCTGAATAATGTTAAACAAAAATTAGGGGTGTTACAGATGAATTGTGATGTTATCAAAAGGCTATTTCTATACATTAGAAAACCGACATTCCATGATGATTTTAAATTGCAATGTTGTTGATTTATTCGAGTTTCGATTTGAGAAAACTCCGTTGAATTTGAATTGATTTCGATGATTTCGTGCACGGATTTTTTAATCGATTTCAAAGTAAATTTTCGATTTAAAAACCGGATTTGAAGTAAATAATTTTCCAAATTGATTTTATAAGTGTGAATTTATTTCCGAGCCTATTTTAAATAGTAAATAATATAATTAACTATTTTTTAAAGGAAATAATTTCCAAATATTTTCAAAAAATCATTTTTTACTCGTTTTCTCGAAGCAAATTATTTTCTATAAAATTACACGTTTTTGCACTCTTCAAGAAAACGAGGAAGTGACTTAAACAATTTAGTAAAACATGTGGTATGGGACACATGCGTTTACTCTTTTGGTTAATTTCGAACTTGTTCGATTGAGGTCATACATGAGAGTGAAAATAACTACCTTATAGTAAATGGTTAAGTGAGAACGTGTGGTATGAGACGCACTGTTGTAACCGATTTGTTTACTATTTAAAAGTAGGTGACACTTTATGTTGGACCTTCGGGTATGTTGATTGCCAATACCAGACCTTCGGGTCATTTGTTGGGGTTTCGGGCCATTTGTTGGACCTTCGGGTCATTTATTGGGCTCCAAATTTTTTGTTGATAGTACTTCGCAGGCTTCGGCCATATCTTGTTGCTGCACGTGCGGTGTAACAACCCGGATTTGGAGTTTACCTTTAAATATTAAATTATAACGTTAATTATGATTTAATATTGTTAATTAAAATTAAAATTTGTAACAACCCGCATATTTTACGATTCGTATATTTTAAATATTAAATTTGTGTATAGCATCGTTAGTCGGATTTTAGTCCGAAAAATCACTATTCGTAAAAGAACAGTCGAATTAGTGAAAAGTCTTTGTGGATCTTGATTCGAAGGTGTCTAATTGGAAAAATATAGATAAAAACTGTCTTACAGGGATTCAGACATCTGAAATTGTTCGAGCCAATCCAGAAAGGATATAGGCAAAAATTGCCATTTTCAGACGTCTGAAATGGACGATTCACACGTCTGAATATTGTTCTAGACAACTTATATTTTTCCAGATTCAGACGTCTGAATCGTTCATTTCAGACGTCTGAATGAAGTTTGAAAACTCATATTTTTCCAGATTCAGACGTTTGGTTTGGAAATTTCAGACGTCTGAATCAAGAATGAAGTTTAGAATCAATAATTTGAACTTAAGACCACTTCCATTGAGTTCAAAACGGTGTTTGCGACTTTTTTGAGTATAAGCATCGATATGCTTGGAGTAAGTTGAATTTTGTTATTTTCTATTGGGCTTTTGGGTTTGGGTTTCACCCAACTCATCCTATACCCTAACTCAGCCCCCTCTCCTCTCCATTCACTCAATCCATTTCCTAAAAACTCAAGCTCAACTGAAAATGGGGGAAAAGAATGGGAAATAGAAATTCCAAGCCCTAGATTCAATTGCAAACTCAAATTCTTGCTCCAAAAATCAAAGAGAAGCTTAGGTAAGCCTTCTTTTCATCTTCTCCATCTCAATCCTTCTTCAAATTCTCAGAAATTCCTAATATCTTAATTTAGAGAAAACTTTATCTTTGATTATAGATTGAAGTTCTTGAGGTATTGTTGAAGAGAGATTAGCCTATTGCTTGTTCTAGAGCTTATCATTTGTGTTAGGGTTTAAAAGGTAAGTTTTTAAACTCACATCTACATCTATAACTTTGATAGTGTTAGGTAGCAATTCCTAACATATCATCCTTGTCCATTTGTCTTTGAATTGAATTGGTTTGATGAATATTCCAATTTTTGGCGTTTGAAGTCAAAATCTATGAAAAATCCTTATATGGTTGTTTGGGCATGTTGGTCGGAGTGTATTGGTGAGTCTTTAAGGTTGGGTAGTCGTTTGGCGTAAACCCCTAGCGATCATCACTCATCCGATTGCTTCCGGTATGATTTGGCCATCATTGGCCTAGGCAAAGTATTGCCTGAGCCTCAGTTTCAGACGTTTGAAATATACAATTCAGACGTCTGAATCTGCTTGTCTCAGCCCAATTTGCCTATTTTGTGTGGGATTCCAATTTTTGATCGATTCTTCTTTCTCCAATTAGTTATTTCACTGTAGTTGACTTTGATGATTCCTTTTTGATTCGTACACGGGTTCTTATAAAATGATCTTTTTAAATTGTATTAAAAGTTCATTTCTCCAATTTATAATTTCTATATAAAACACACACACAATTTTGCACTCCGAGCGAAGAGGGAGGAAAATTAAATGATTAGATAAAACGCGTGCTATGAACACGTGTGTTCATCTTTTCAGTTAACTCCTAATCTATTCGTTTGATCGTTTTGACTTCTGGGTCTGGTTTACCGATGAGATGAGGTGAAATTTGTACTACTTTGAGTGTGAAATTGACTAATGGTTAGTAAACCGTTTAGTGCGAACGTGTGGTATGGGACCCACGTTAACATTTTTCGAGTTCCTTTCTGAGAGTTGCGACACATTCTGCCAGTTAGTGGTGTCCAGTACTGGGTCTCCAGACCTTCGCCACTACGGTTTGTTGCCTTCGGGCGTTGCCTTCGGGCATATAGATCCTTGTTATACAGTACTGAGCTCGAGCATCTTTTGTTTCTTTGACAATTATATTTCCCTAGAGTATCGCCCTTCGGTGTAGGTTCTTTGAACCACACGATATATAGCGATTACCTTGTGGAAACTTGTGTTACCTTTATTGGCATTTTGTTAATTGCCTTTTGGCTTGTTTTGGGATATGTATGTCCTTTGTTTATTTGAGTTGCCTATGATATAAGGCTTGTTTTGATTCATCTTTGGTTAGATGATCTGGTTATCTCTTTTGGAGATATTTGTGGTACTTTATGACCATGTGTGTTCATTATCATTTAGTTTATCTAACTGATTTGTTTAGTTAGACTGACCCGTGTATTTTATACTCGGGTCAGACCGAGATGTTTTGGGTTAGGTACATTGGACTTAGCCTATTTTGCTTCCGCATGGACTATTCCGCTAGCTCCTTTTTGTTATAGCTTTTTGCGTAGTCCTTTTTGGCCGTAACTCTGATATGTATTCTTTTGACTCGCCTGTATATTGTGGTTTGCTTACCACATGACATGTATCATTTTTTATACCTTGTAATGTATCTGTATATATGTAAATGTGTGTGATGATCTACTGTTCTATGATGTGTATTACATTCGAGTTGTTATATTTTATTCTGATAGACCTTCACGGACCTATGGCTTTGTATTAAGTATTTATTGGAGATGTCGATCCACTTGAGTAAGAAGTGGCAATTGTCGGCGTATTCAATAGATAATTAAGACAAGGTTATAGATGGTCGCTCCTATCCAGCTCTATTCTCTGTATTAGTAGACGGTGTTACTTAGTAATACTCTTTGCTAATGTGGGTCTCGGAGTGGGGCGTTACAAAATTGGTGAAAATGAATTGTTTGTTTAAGATAAACAATGAATTTGAGAGATAATTGTTGAGAATAAAGTAAAAAGCTTTATTTTAATTGTTTGGGTGATTAAATGAAAAAAAAAATGTGAGAATAATTTTATTTGAGTGTAAATGCAATAATTTTGTTGATTATTGCTTTGTAGCTTCTTTTAATAATTTTTAAAAGAAGTATTCTCTTTTTAATAAGTATTTGATGAAATAAAAAGGGAAAATGTGATTAAAAATAAGTTTTGAGTGTAAATAATATTTGTAATTGAATTTAAACATTTTTATTAGTATGAAAATTTAATTTGTTGAATTTTAAAAGTGATAAACATGTTATATTACAATTAAATGGATATAAAGTGCAATTTGTTTAAAATAAAAGAAATTGACAATAAACGTGTTTAAAAAGTGTAAATTATCATTTTAAATGATAGAAAATTAAAATTTAATGAGTTCATGAATTTACACTAATTATTTGGTTCATAAGTATGTAGAAAATGGAATTTGTAAATATATATGTACATAAGTGTGAACATAAGAGATTAAAACATGGTTTAAATTTCACTTAGGCTAATTAAATTTCTCTAATTGGTTAACTTGGGTCCAAAGCTTGTTTAGTGGGTTTGAGAAATGAGAAACTTTTGACTGTACGTTCAATACAACACCAGAGAAACAAAAATGGCAACCACTAATTAACAAATCTCCACAAACATTCACCACACTTCAATTCAATTTAACAAAATTAAGATTTTTGCAAGATTAAGAGCTAGAGAAGGTAAACAACTCCGAATATTACTGGTTTCATCACTAAACTCTTCTACGGTAATTTTTTCTTCTTCTCATTTTCGCTGTTGTTTCTCCTTGCATGTCTCTCTTATGGTTTTAGCAGGTGTTTCTAGCCTCAAATCGAGCTAAAAGTTGCCGCCTTGCTTGCAAATCTTTGGTATTTCAGTAAGTAGCAAACGGTGAGTAACAATCTCACTAAACTCTTCTACAGTAATTTTTTCTTCTTCTCATTTTCGCTGTTGTTTCTCCTTGCATGTCTCTCTTATGGTTTTAGCAGGTGTTTCTAGCCCCAAATCGAGCTAAAAGTTGCCGCCTTGCTTGCAAATCTTTGGTATTTCAGTAAGTAGCAAACGGTGAGTAACAATCTCACAAATTCTAGCTCAAACAAGCAAAAATCACCTGCTGAAATGAATTTTTTTTTATCTATGTTTGTACATTTTTGCTGTTGTTTTTTGTTCAAAATCAGTTTCATACTGCTACTTTGGAAGCCTGTAACTTTTGATTCCGGCAACGAAATGCTGCCGGATTTCTTGCATTTGGTAGCTTGCATGTTGAACTTTGTTTTTGCAAAATTTGGTATATAAGCACCCACTTTATAGTATTATCCACGATGTGGGACTATTATTCCCATTTTGAAAGGGTGTTACAATCTCCCCCCCCCTTTAGAGCCCAACGCCCTCGTTGGCTTATGAACACAATACCACCCAGGCGTCGTGGCTGTAACACATACAGACCATAATTCTGGCTGGGTATGGATCTGATACCATTGTAACAGCCTGCACCTCACTTAACACAGATATTGTCGCCAACTTAGTCATTTCCGCCTCATGGGCCAAGTCAAGGTGTGGGGTTTTGTTCCTCAAAAGGCCTCGACGTTGTTATGAGGTGAAGGCTTTGGTATATAAGCACCCACTTTATAGTATTATCCACGATGTGGGACTATTATTCCCATTTTGAAGGGGTATTACATGCGGCGTAGCTTAGACTCGCCATTTGTTGGGATCCATCTTTTGTTGTTGTTTTCTAGATTTCATTATTTCTGATTTCTAGAATTTGTTGATTTTCAAATGTTTTCACCATTTTGTTGGATGTTGGAGTTATACATAGCCATTGTACTATTTGATGATGACGAAATGGTGATTACATTTTTGTTGTTTTGAACTCCTTAGTGAGTTCGATATGTTGAGATTTATGTTGTTTTGGTGACATGGCTTATACGTCTTATGTTGTTTGATGTTTTGGCATTTACGACTTATGTTGTTTGGTGATTTGGCTCACAAGCCTTATGTTGTATGTTGATTTGGCTCATATGCCTTATGTTGTTACATGATTTGGCTTATATGCCATATGTTGATTTGAGAACATAGAGTTCATCTCCATGGCGAGTTATTATCCTTCTTGTGTATCTTATCTTCACCTATCATGTACTAACCCTCTTGTTTAGGCTAGACTGACCTATGTGTTAATATTTTTATTTGATGCTCGGGTCAGACCGAGTCATTACAGGTCAGAAGATTGCAGTTTGACCTCCACCTTGCTTTGCTCCGCTATGATCTTTCCTCTTTATTGCTTAGTGTATGTTTTGATGTAGCCCTTTTTTGTTGTACTCTGATGTATATATTCTTTAGTGACTCTAATGTATATTTGGTTCATAAGAACCAAACTAATGTTGCATGTCATGTTGTACTTCTGTTGACTCTGTGTGTGTATATATATATGTATGTATGTTCCTGTTCTGTGATATGAGATATTATTATATTTGTAATGAATACGATCCTTAGCCACCATAGTTTTGTGTTAAACCTGAATCGAGTATGTCGATCCACTTAAGAAAGAAAAAAAAATGGACACTCAATCGATGAATTCGATAATCGTTTAAGACAAAGCTCACGGATGATCGCTCCTAACCAGCCTTATTCTCTACACTTGCAGACAGTATTACCTAGTAATGCTCTTTGTTAGTGTGGGTCTCAGGGTGGGGCATCACAATAACTTACCTTTACTTCTCCGTTTGTGAACTCAAAAGGTCACCCATCGCTTTCACTTCCTCTACCGCCAATTACTCAAGGCTTGGGCCCCATTGCAATTTCCACCGAGTCGACCTCGGTATCCACAGGACTGATCATTCCAAGCCTTTCCTTCAGCTCTATTCATATTCCCGATTCGGAGAGAATCGAAGCTTTGGAGGGATTGGATGACACTTCTCAATCCTTAGGGGAAGACATTATTATTACAAGCGCCTCGAGCCTAACTGGTTCCATCTCTATAGTGAAGATGCTAAAGATCAACATCTCCAAAGTGAAAAATCAAAACCGAGCTAGACTTGAAAAACCCACTAGAATTAAGGAGCCAAAGCCTTCTACAAGAATCCTTCATATCACCTTCAAGCCTTCGAAGGGCAGTAACACCGACACCATTACAGAAACATCCAAGCCCGCCATTAACCATCTCAAAGATCCTGCTACCACTATTACCAAAGGAGACACCACTACCTCCGAAGGTAGCACTCCTAAGGGTGAGAAGAGCGAAAAGAGACCTCACGATGGCTCGAGCGGCTAGGGTGGCAAGGGCGAGAAGAAAAGGAAGAAGGTGCACAAGAAATAGGCTCATTAGTTAGCCTTTAGTGGTAACGAGACGGTTTCCTTTTGTCTTATTTTGGGTTGTAAATTTTGTACAAAGGGTGTGCTTGTGGGACTGGCCCCTATATCCATTGTATATAAATGTTGAATGTAACAAAAGGTTATTTTTCCGTTTCAATCTCCGTTCTATTTATATTTCTGCATTTTATATTTTATTCCTGCCTATATACAACTACCTATGTATATAATATAACTACTTATACTACAATTTACCCATATATGCATGCCCTGCCCTATGTCTGTGCAACGCTTTTACTCATTGCAACCTGTACATATAAGTAAAATTCCCACAATTGGTTTAGTAATATTCCGTTATTTAGTTCTGTTTTATCGTTACCAAAGTGTTTCCATTTGACCAAACAAAACTAATATTCTACCAATTCTATAGTTATTCCCACGTATCCTGGGTCGAGTTTACCTTAACCAATAATATGTTGCAAATAACTGCATTTTGCACCATTTCCTAATTCCGGGGAATAGCGGTTTAGACGTTCATATCCCAACCTCTTCTGTCTTGCAAATATCCGCTTTCCATTTATTTCCACCACTCAACCTTAGCTAAGCGTATCCCATTAGATCGTGAGTGAGATCGTACCTTTTATAATTCTACCAAATACCGAGTCCTTTCTCTAAGACTTGGCATTCCAAATGCTAGAATTTAGGCATCATTCCTTGACTTGGCCTATCTTTGAGCATCAGTCGAAGGTTAATAATGTAGGGGCGGATATTACCCAATTGTCCCCTATCCGATTATACTCTGCTGGTCTTGATCCTAGATGGAGGAGTCCAACTGTACCTATTTTCGAGTTCCAGCTTTCGACCTCATCTGTCTTAGTGCGTTGGTCAAAAGTATTCATTGTATCCTAGCTTATCCTCGGTTAAGCATGTCCTTCTAGAACGAAAGCACCATCGTGATCCTGATCGTGCACCTGTTCTTATATCCGAGGACTAGTGCTTGGACTTCTATCTTTTAGCATCCACCCTCAGTCTCACTTATCTTTGGACGTTGACCAAGAGTATCCATTGACCGTCCTCGCTTGTCCTTGGCCTAGCATGGCTACAAGGCCACAATCATGGTCATTATAACTCCAATCGCACGCCAATTTTTATTTTTGGAAACTGGCGCTTTTAGCCATCCGACTCTGTATATTTCATGCTAACCTTGCCTATTTTCGAGCAAAAATCAATATCGATGGAATAAGGTCGAATTATCTGATCGGTCCCTGTGATTATACTCCTTTATCCTGATATTGGACTAAAGGTGTCTGTAGTCTCTAGGTACCTGATTGCACTGCTAATCATGCAACATAGGGTTTTTCTTACAAGAATAAGGTTCCATTGATTTAAGAAGCTAACTTTATTTATAAACCAAAAACATGGTCAATCTTGCCTTATTACATTTCCCCTAAAATCCTAATATGTCTTATTTGCAAAAAATAAACTAAATAAAATAGCATCTTAATAAGATGTTATTCCATGCTCGTGGAATTGGGATTCCATCAATAGTGGCCAGCTTGAAAGTTCCATCTCCAAGCTTCTGTTCCATCCCCAAGCCTTCTCCCGCTTTTCATTAATCAAATCAGGGGACTCAAGCAAGATTCCCTCGTTGACCTTGGGGTCATAATACCTTTTCCGGTGAGAATGGACTTCCAATTTAATCAGATTCATGGCCTCTAATCCTTAGGCCAATACAAATGGCGTATGTTTAATCGTGGACTTGTGAGTCATCCTAGAAGCCCACGGTGCAAGTGGAAGCTTGTCAACCCAGTTTCCCTTAGCTTGAGTTTATCGCTTCTTAAAGATGGACTTGATGATTTTATCCACCACCTTTACTTGTCCATTTACCTAAGGATGTGCTACCGTCGAAAAGTTTTTCTCGATCTTGTACCGATTGCAGAAATCCTTGAACTCGGCACTTTCAAACCGAGTTCCATTATTTGTTATAATTTCTAAGGTTTTCCAAATCTATAGATAATGTTATTCTCCCAAAAAGTTGATAACCTTTTTCATTGTGATCGTGGCGAGTGGTTCCACTTTAGCCCACTTTGTGAAGTAATCCACTGCAACAATTGCATATTTAGCTCCCCCTTTCGAGATCGATAGCACACCAATTATATCGATTCCCCAACGCAAATAGTCATGGGTTAACCATTTGTGTAAGCTCTATAGATGGGGCTCTTATATAAACTTTATTGCTTTTGTTTCTCTAATTTTCACATATTATACAGATTAAGGAACTCACCAATAGTCCTGTTCCAATGGAGTTTTTGAGTAAGTTTACCAAGTTAAATAGAGATTTCAAGGAGAAGTCTTTAACCATCAAAACATCTCAGTTAGCAAGGCACTGCTTTCGAAGAGGTCTACAAGAAGTATACACAAGATTCTCTCACTTTCATTTTGATTACCTGAGTGATGAGAAGGACAAACTACTTAGTGATATCCGAACTTATCATGTCGAATTGCTATGTGGTCACACTAGCCCTTCAGCCAGAAAATGAGATTATCATCAATTCCTCCCAGTTAACCCAAAAAGGATTAAAGATCCTTTTGATTTTACCATTACCTTGTCAATTGGGTCATTTAAAAAGGCCAAAACCGATGTTTCAAAATTTTAAAAGTTATTTAAATGTTCAAAAATGGAATTGTGATGTAATTTGAATTTCCTTATTGCTTGTAAACTTTGCTATTATTAATGGAAGAGCTTATTTTTCATGTATTAATTCCTATTTTACTTATTCTCAATAGGAAAGCTAGTTAGCGCTTGCACCTAGTCCTACAGATGCTTTTACTCGATTGACTGTTATCAAAGATAAACTGATAGGTGATACATCGAAAAGAGGTGGCCTTTTCAAGATACTTCGGATTTACGATTTCCGAACAATCCAAAAGCACAAGAGTGGCACAGGAAATATTATCAATTGAGATTGACGTTTAGAAACTATAAAGAAATTACCTGTAGCTTAGAGGATCAAATTAAAGAGAACGATAAAGAATTTAAGAGTTAAAAAAGAAGATTAACACAGTCTTAGGACCTGGACCTTCGGTCGATATTGATATAGAAATGGCTAACTTACATCAATGAATAAATAATCTTGAAGTGGACTTATTAAAAAGTTAAGTGTCCTGTCAATCCTTATAACTTATTGCAAGCGGAGGCGAATCTAGCCTTCCTACTTCAACTCCTAGAAGAATGACAAGATCTCAATCCTTAGCAAGTAAAGAATTTCCTACTTTGTTAAACCCACCAGGTCTAAGCAACGAAGAAATCTCCAAATGGAGTAGACAAGTCAAATTTTAGTGCATGCAATTTTTTAATAAGAAATGGAACGAAAATGTTTCTCAATGCCTTATTGGTTATGAAAGTCAAGTTGAAAAACTTGAGCGTGAGAAGCACACTCTCGGGCAGGAGATTACAGAATTAAAGAGCATAGTCCAAATCTTAAAAGGAGCTAACAAGACTCTTAAGCATGCATTAAGGACTCAAATTGACTCAGTTGATGATGCAGACACCATTCAAAGGAAAGAGAAGAAACTCAAAGAACATTTGGATGTGGCCGTTCGATACATTACTGATTCTTCATCGGTTGCTAAAGACCTAGATAGGATGGCACAAAGCCTTGAATTTTAGTAGAGAATTACTTATAGATCTTTAAATAGACCCCTTTTTTGTAGTTCAATTTATGTACCTATGATTAGGGCTGTCAATGGATATCCGAAAACTTGAAATCCGTCCACATCCACATCCGAAAAGCAGATAAATATCTGATATTTGGAAAAACGGATACGGATGCGGATATGAAGACATCTGCATCCGAAAATGATCCGTCCGTATTTTCAAGATTTTAGTTTAAATTATGTGTATTTTAGTATAGTGAAATATATTTATTTATGGTTTTATTAAATTAGAAGTTTATATTATATGCAATAAATGCATATTAACTACTCAAAACTATTTATTATCATTATATTTGTTTATTTTTAACACTTTATAATCAATGGGATTGAAAAAGGTTTATGTTAAATTAAAATTTTCTATTTATATTTCTTGATTTATTGGTCGTAAGCGGATAGGATAATTATCTGATATCCGTCTGTATCCGCGGATGCAGATACCCGATATCCAAAAATGATTTCGGATGTGGATGTGGATATGGCATTATCGGCATCCGAAAGTATCCATTGATAGGCTTACCTATGATTTTTGCATTTAACATGTAAATTGTATATAAACTCATAGCAGAATGGTTGATATTCTATTCATTTTCCTTTGTTTGAGATTGGAAATTAATTTACCAGTTGTAATCTGGTGCTTTGTAGTTGCTGTTTTTAGCATAATCTGCCTTTTGTATTTCGAGCCTTTAATTTAGAGATCAATAACCTACTTGTTAAGAGAGCTAGGAACCTTGCAAATAGAGCATTCGAGATTTTAGTGGTATGAAAACCATAGATTTTGACCTTGATGTAAAAATGTGCCTTTTCATTAATATGTATCCAATAGATTTATTTAGTAATGGAGATTCCCGTTATTTTAATAACAAATTTGAATTTTGATCTAAAATAAGAGCCGATTTAGTGTAACACCGTACTTGAGTGATTATAATGTCATTTGAATAGGGAACCAACCAACTGCTTGGAAACAGTATGAGACCAAAATATCATCTGATAATATCATAAATAGAAGACCAGAAAACCCATCTGGCGATATTGCAAATAAAAGACTAGAAAATTTATTTGGTAATAATAGAAGAATAGAAAATCCATCCGAAAATAATAGAAGTCCAAAAAACCCATTTGATAATAACAGAAGACCAGAAAATCCAATTGGTAATAATAAAAGACCAAAAAATCCATCTCGTAATAATAGAAGACCAGAAAATCCATCTAGTAAAAATATAAGACCAGAAAATCCATCTGGAAATAATAGAAGACCAGAAAATCCATTTGGTAATACTTGAAGTCCAGGAAATTCATCTGGCAATAATATGGGCAGAAGACCAGAAAATTATTTGATCCGTAAAGGTTGCTTTATCCTTGTTTTGAAGCGTAATAGCTCATACTCGACTTGTTCTTCCTCTAGAAGATTGCTTGGTGGTGTTATACCATCCTCCCTCTAGGAGGTGCTCCAAACAGGCCGAAGGCTTAAGGTGTTATACCGTCCTCCCTCTAGGAGGCGCTTCGAACATGTCGAAGGCTTAAGGAGTTACACCGTCCTCCATCTAGGATGCACTCTGGATAGGTGGAAGGCTTAAGGTGTTATATCATCCTCCCTCTAGAAGGTGCTCCAGACAGGCCGAAGGCTTAAGGTGTTATACCGTCCTCCCTTTAGGAGGCTCTTCGAACAAGCCAAAGGCTTAAGGTCTTGATCAGGTCTTTAAGATGTTCCCTTTATTGTATGAATACCTTTCTTTTCGTAGACATTCTTATCCCGATTTTTATTTATCTATTATGGAAGGAACAAAGTTTCAAACACTCGAATCATTTTCTTCTGAATGGGGTTCTTCTGGGTTTCTTTAATGAATTCTTTTAATGACCCCATCTTAACCATTTTCTAAATTATTTCTGCTAAAGTACGGCATTCGCGGTCCCATGTCCATTCATTTTATGGTAAGAATAATAATCTCCCTTCTCATTAGGCTTAGGACGGCTCCATGACTTTTAGAAAGTGGGGAAGTTTCCACAATTTTTTTCTACGACGAAAATGTGGGAGAGGAGTTTGTTTAAGTCTACATAATTGGAAATCTCCCTTGAGCTTTCCTTTCCTCTTTCATTCCTTTTTGTCCTTTTGTTGGGATGATTGAAGCCAAACTTTTCCTCCTTTTTGTATTATTGAGACCTCTTTTGGGCATGGTACATCTCGTCCATGCGGAAGATCTTGTTAGCCCAAAAATAGAAGTATTATAGAATTTTGAATATAAAGATCTTTCCAGAATAGGGTTTTCTCAATTAACCCGAACGTACTGCTATTAGTTTTTTCCTATTGGTAATATTTCTTGTTCTTAGTGCTACTGTATTAAATCTCTTTAAGTATTCACCTAGCAATTCCTATGGCTTTTGCTTGATATTTGCTAACACATTAAAATCTATAGTAGGGTCTTTACACATGTAAAAATGTACCGAGAATTCATAAGAAAATTGGTCCCAAGAGTAGATGGTCTTTTCTCAGTAATGCCTATACCATTTGGCAACTGCTCCATGGAAAGTTACAGGAAAGAGCATACAACGTACAGTCCTAGAAGTGTTATACAAATCGATTTGACTTTCTAAAGCTAAAAGTTGATTGTTTGTATCAGTAGTTCCATCATACTTTAGGGAAGGAATCTTGATGTGGGATAGAATCTTGATAGCCATTATTTTCTTTGTAAAAGGATTTTTTTGAAAACTATTATTATTTTCTAGGTCAAGGGTCCCTTGTTCCTTAAGGGCAAGCAATATCCTTTGTTATTATTTGGTTGAGCTTGTCCTTCGGTAGGTTTTGTTATTTTAGTGATTCCTTTCATAAGACTTATATTCTTTGCATGGAATCAAGCTATTTGATTGCTCGGGAACCTTCTTGTCAATTTTTCTTGATTCCTTTTTCGATGGTCTACCCTAGCTCTTAGAGAATGCATTTTTGGTTCCTTATCTTGGGTTTTTCTCTTTCCCAATGGGTTCATAACACTTTCGCCTTGACTTTTGTATACTAAGTTTTTGAGGTTTCTTTTGAAGATTTCGCTTCGTCTCCTTTTTCCATAAGCTTTGTCGTTTCACAAGATTCTTTAGATAGAGCCTTCATAAGGAGCTCATGCATAACTATCTGTTGTTGTGTCAAATCCTGGACTTTAGCTTCACTCCTCGCGAGCTTTGTTAAGGTCGAAGGTTATCCAACCTCCATATTCTCTAAATTGAAGCGTGGCATGATATTTTCCTCTAAAGTCGTGTGTTGTGTAGCTTCTTCGCTTGGGATGTTATCATTCTTGGTTCTTTCCATTTCTCTTTAGTTTTAAGAAGGAGAAATAGGTAGATTGGAGGTTCGTACCCTCCTTCTAGTGGTAAAATGTTAACAAATTTCTTCGCTAACATTAAAAAAGTGCAAGGAAGAGAAATTTGGTTATGTGAAGGCTTGAATCACCCTTATGGACCTCAATGACTATTGGAAAAAGCGACACTTGGTGGAGAAAGGGTTTAGGTAAATAGGCTTAGTATGTCCAAGTCCATAATGTTGTCATAATTGTTTATGTTGAAGCCATTCCCAAACTTATGTCGAAGCCATGTCGTCTTAAAGTCGATTATCGTAAATCAATCTTGTTCAAATAGTAATTGAGACTATGCGTGTTTTAGAATTTGAAGCAAGCTATGATAAAAATCACAAGTGCTTTGGAATTTGAAACATGTTATGAGTCATGAGATCTTTATTCATATTCCATGAAATAGTTGAATATACACGGTCTTATGTGTATAGAGTTCGAGTGTTACAATCGGCAAAAATCATCAAATCAATTTAGGGTTACAAAATGCAAGAAGTCGAGAAAAGAATGATTTTCCCCACTTCATGCCCATAGGGCCATATTTATAGGGATTAAGGGATGCGACACGATTTCCACGTGTTCGTAAGACATGCTTGACCTTCGGCAGTAACCGTACTGATGGCGCATGGCGTTATGTTTTGGTTGATGATGAACTTCAGCATCTCTTTGCACATTGGTGGATTATGGCATCATTAGGACGCATGTGTGATAGCAGACGATGTTAACATTGATAATGGACGACATTGGCAATAGGCGACATTATCTGGGAGGCATCATCGATAACAAGTGACATTGAATAACAACGGCATTAATGATAAGCAGCAGGCGGTATTGATAAATAGCGGCATCAATAACTAGCGGCATTGATAATGAGC
This sequence comes from Allium fistulosum, assembly GCA_030737815.1. Taxonomy (NCBI): domain Eukaryota; kingdom Viridiplantae; phylum Streptophyta; class Magnoliopsida; order Asparagales; family Amaryllidaceae; genus Allium; species Allium fistulosum. The sequence goes on along the minus strand of CM060907.1, from coordinate 632,569,973 downwards.
TATATCAATGCGGAAGTGGTATTGCAATGTCAATTCGAGACGATAATAGCTAGATGCGGCGTTCATTATATCATCATGGGTGAAGTGCGATATTAATAAAATGTGGCATTAATCTGAAGCGACATTGATTATTTTGCTTTCATGGAAGGAATGCTATATTAATAGAGCACGACATCAATGGGGAAGACATGGATGATAAACATGTCCCTATAACATTGATTGATGGCTTTCAATATTGTATTCTTTAACATCAATACTTCCTTGATGAGATACAACATTGATTCCATTCATCATTATTTACTTTAACTTTATTGATGACATACGACATTGCCTATTAACTTTTGCTGATGCAGGGCGGTTTTATTGGCCTTCGGTATTGGCTCTGACAACATACTACCTTCACTCCTTCGACGTCACTTGTTGATGCAGGATTACAGAAACATTGTTATGCCGCATACCTTCGGAATTAACATTGGTGGTAATACAAGACAATAAGACCAAATTATGTTCTTGTTTCAATTGCACGATCTCATGCGCACACGGAAGACCATGTATGTATTCAAGTGTGCAACCACACTTCAAAAAATCTAAACCTAACATTCTGATTTTTTCATTTCCTAAATCTAATGCATGGTGAGATAAAATCCTCATAGATTGTTAAAAAATCATATGGAGGCTATGCAGACTACTGTATAATGATTTACAAAGAGAAGCTCTTATGGCCACATGTTGTGTCATTACTAGTCTGTCAATAATCACCAAATTTTGCACCAAATTACTTTAAGAAGAAGTCAAATATCTCTTTAGTGATGAGCGTTGTTTTTCTACCCTATTAGTTGTACGATTTCCAAATGTCTTACATTGTTAGTCCATGCTACGACCAAATTTTCTTTGAACAGCTTCATCTAGTTATCTTCAATATAAACTAATCGTCTAGTGTACATTTCATATTTAATTTTAAAGCATTTTCATGCTTCAATGAATGACTGCTTAGTAGAAGAATCAATTAATATATGAAATTCTCGAATGAAATTATTCCACTTCTTTGTTGTTTTGAAGTACTATACCTTTTGTTTCAATATTCTTTGAGATGTGAAATGTACATAATATGTAGGAGACACTTGGATATATAACAGGGTGGCATTCATTGGGGAAAATTCTCGATTAGTGACAATGACCGAAGGAGTGCTTACAGTTGGACCAAGAACTTCATTTAATCACTATAAATCCCATATGTAACTACTTATCATCTCACGATAAAAGAAAAAAAATGCTACTATAAATGTTTTCCATGTTGATGTAACTCCAACTATCTCTAACAAAAGTTTATCATGACGATTAGTTTTATACGTGCAATCCATGATCAAAACATGTGGAAAATATCTAATAAGTTTCATAAAATAAGGATGTCTAAAAAATATATCCAATACTTCTTCTGTATTTTCATCTCTACGATATAATTCAATATTTTTTTTCTCAACCAACATGCATAACATTTGTTGCATATAAGTCATGCCTTCCAACTCTTTAATTCGATGTTTAGCCTTGAAATTGTAAATGGTTTGGATTGTTAAAGCATTGTTCGGGTAGTTTTCTTTGATAATGCGAAGTACTCTCTAGCTTTTACACCACATGTGCTCATTTTGATTACATCTTCTTCTTATTTTTTTTGAAAGTCTTCCAATACATAAATGCTCTTAAAACTTCATATTTTTTCCAATGGATGGTTATAAAGTCCACAAACAACCTCCACTCTCCATAGATCCAACATTGGTAGTTTATCAGTAAAAAAAAACATCCACATCTTTTAGTTCTCGTCTTTTTAGATTTTATCTGATTGTTGATCATTTTATTTCTTTCTTCTCAACATATATGTAACTTCTTTCGCATCAATATGATATTCGACCTCTACGACTGTTTTATGGGTTTTCACTTTGCTTGATAGTAACAACTTCCCCACAAGACTTCCTACAATTTTGCACCATTCTGTAAGTTTATCACGTGAATGGAATACATAAATCATATATAAAAAATTGAGTGCTCTTCAATCTCACAAGTAACATTATTGCTTATATGAAAAAAATAAAAAATCTTGTACCTTATTATTTCTAAATGCATATGTGAAATCTCATTCTAGTATTTGACCTTCTAAACATGGTATATCAGAAATTTGAGTGAAAAAATAAAATTGCAATGAAGAGATAAAGGTGAATAGATAAGTAAAATAAATGTATAAATTACTATGTTTACCATATTAGAATTTGATCTTTCAGGATTGTCCAAACTTTGCCTAAAATTACCTTTGATGTTTTTGTTTTCTTCTTTTAAGGCTTCAACCAACCACTTGTTATCTTCTTCATCATTCATCGTCCTCAAATAAAATCCTAGACATCCTTCATTTTGACTTATAGTACGATTAATAATTTCCTCGGGATCACTTGAGTTTTTCTTCTCAAACATATTTTCCTTACGCATAAAATGTATAATGAGTTGGACAATATTTTTTATGTTTATTATTAATATTAATTATTAATTTAAATCAAAGGTTGGAGGCACACCTAATGACATAAAAATATTTCGTATGATTCAATAGAGTGGTTGAAGTATCAAATTATTTAGAATAGTAGATTTGATTTATCTTTACTGTTGTAATAGAAAAGAAATGATGGAGAATACTATAAAAGATGAGAATAAAGAAGTATGCATGGTGGATAAACTAATCATTTTTTTTAAAATTAAGTAAAATGTCAAATATGCTATTTTTGTAGGTAGATTAGGTGACTAAAACTGTGGATTCATATAAAACCTACCATTTTCTACACATATAAACATTTCCAGTTTTAAACAGAAAAAATTGAATTAAACTATGTCATACAATTAGTTTTTAAAATCATGGTGTCAATTTTAGGCCTGGATGAAGCAAGAATAGGATCTAAACTATATTAACATGGCGAATATATTATCAAAATAAAATTAGAAATTACCTAAAGATGAAGCCAAAGATTTGCACCTTGAATGAAGAATAAAACCTCGATTTGCCTGAATCAACCTCTAGATTTTGCAAAGACCTGGAGATAAGAACCACCTTGAATTATTTGATTTTGTTTGAATTTGTTTTTGACAATTTTGTAGCTTAGAACCATGGAAATTTAAGACAAAAGAGAAAGGAAAGTGCAAGAGGAAATGAATTGTGAGAAAGAATGAATAATAAAAGAAATCAAGGAAAATTTGTTTGAAAGGAATGACAGAAATCTTTCTTATTCCTTGCTTAAACCTCCCTTTGATTCTTTATTAAATCTCAAAAAAATCCTCTCCCTCTTCTGCATGCATGACAAGCCACATGGGCCCTCAAAATTTCCAAAATCTCGTTAGCATTATTCACATTTAAATCCAATTTAAACGTTATATCAATATCGTATATCGATGCATGCGTTTATGACTTTTATATATGCAATTTATTAAATACTAATGATATTCAAAACAAATCAAATAAAATTTTACTAGTTAATATTTCACAAATAATAATTAATTTAATTTATTTAAAAATACACTTAGTTGAACATGTTGTATTACGGTAGATTTTCTAGTTTTTTCCAAAATTGATAGTCGATTGTGTTATAAAAAATATTAAATATAATGCTTCGAAATTATAAACTCACATAACTAATATAATTAAATATATCATATTTAAGATGGTAAAAAACCAATGAATTTTTGGTTAAAAAATCTGGCTACTTCTCAAAATTGTAACTAAACTCACTTAATTTACTAGAATTTATTTAAGATGGTTAGAAGTATTAATTTGCACCAAAAAGAATAACCCTTCAAATGATAGTTAAAATTTTTTAGTAAAATTATTTTCAAAAATTGATTTTTATGTATCAACAATAGATATTATTAGAATGTTTACGAAATCCGCAATTTAACGATGTAAACTTTTTTATATATGACTATTCTATAAAAATATATGCTAATTTAATGATTGAAATTAAATTGGATGTGGTGCGAGAATATTGAGGTGGAGATCCAAAATGAATATGCAATGCAATTCGTAGCATGATAAAGTCCAATTAATCTTTTTTCTTATAGTTTTTTCTAACTAAGATTAAATAAATAGTAAAATTAGTTTTTTTTAATAAAATATACTTAAACAACGGGTATGTTTTTGTTTTTATTTTTAAAGAGGCTTGACTACAATTGTAATTTGAATTAGATGGATTATGAGAAAAACAAAATTTCCTTTATGTATGCAACCAAACACTAAATTGAACCAATCAGTCCTAGCTAGCAAATAACTAAAAAAGCACCGATAATTTTCTATTTTTGTCCATTTCTCCTTGGCGAATCTCTTATTTCATTGATCATTATTGATAATTTATACAACAAATGGCGTCAGTTCAGAAACAGATACCAAAATCTCCGCCATTGAAGAAGAAGAAAGCATCGCGATCACCGCCGGTGGCTCGGCCGCCCACACGGCCGGCAGCGAAAAACAGGCCGGTCATACGAGCACCAGCTAAGGCGGTGAATTCTCTTCCATTAAAATATAAATCCGAATCAGATGATGAGAGACCTAAATATAATGGTCATGATTCAAATGTTGAAGAAGAAGAGTTGAATCCTAACGAGGATAGAATTTCGGTGAATGACGAGGAATCGCCTTACAGTATAATTAAGGCGAGATCGTTGACGGTGGAGAAGGTCAAGAGATTGCCTGAGGATTTGCCAAATCAGGCGGATAAGAGATGGAGCGATACGAAATTGTATGCTACGACAAAGGTGCGCTATTATTTCATTTGATGGTTCAATTTATATTTCTTATGTATTTTTTGCTGTAATTCTACATTTATACATGTTACTAGTAAAATATATAATTTGATAACGTCAGATTGGTTTTGTGCGGTTTAAAGCTTCACAATTTTGGATCAGTTACTTAATTTGCATGTACCGTCGGAGCAGAGTGTAAAAGCGTACATGCTGTTTTCTTTTCTTCTTATACATTTAGCGTAGGATTACTGCTCATGATGGTAAATGAGTAAATCCAGAATTTAACCAAAAACGATTTATTTTAAGTCCCTGCAAACGGGCCTGTTTCTTACATGTGTTATCCTTGTTTATTTGATAATCTTGTTTTATGTTTGTTAACTTATGCATCTCACTTCTCATATTAACGGGAATTGCTGAAGTTTTATTGATATAGGATTCAACTATGTAACATCATGACATCTTCATGCAAAGTGGTGGTTAAGACTAAGACTGGAGCATGACCGGCAATAAGTATTTATTACATGTAATCAAGGACAAAGCCATATCTGTACTTGGGAGAGATATAATTTTGATATCAATATATAATATAGAAAAATATGAATTCGGCAACTTTTTAAAATGTAGTGACCAGATGACACTTCTAAGAGCACGTTTGATAACAACTTGTTTAAAATTTACTGAAAATAGTTTTGAATATGAACTTCTAAATAGTTTTGGACGTTAATTTCTAACAAAAGTGTTTATATGTGATTTGACTGGTGAGTTAAAATATGTTGATTTTGGTTTTTGACTATTATGACTTATAAATAATGAATGTACATAATAAGTTATATGATTGAATATATCAATTTATGCAATTATATATGAAACATGCATTTGTTATGAAACCATAAACCGATTTTAGACATTTGCTCGGTTAAAATTACTTATGAAATTTCTTCATAAGTTGTAAGTAATGGATAGTTGTTTCTCAATTTGCTACTTTAAGCCATTTTTGTAAGCTTTTCGTAAGAAGTTCCCAAACGCTAGACTTGTAATTAGTTGCCAAACATGCTCTAAATCTGCATACGAGGTTGATTGGTTTATGTGGGCATAGAGTGTGTAGGTTGGGCGTTTCGAATGTATTTAATGCATGTTGAGATGGTTAAGAGATGTATGCTAAAGTAATTCTTACTAAGGAAAAGCAAGAACATCCGTTACATTAGTTTTGAGTTGCAGTGTGTCCAATGGAAGTTAATAATAAATCATTACATTAATATATGTTTCATTTTTTTACCATTTTAAAGATTTTCCATACTTTCTATCCACTGTGCTAACAAAACCAACATAAGTGCAACAGAACATGGCTTTTCTTTGAATGGTATAAACAAAGTGTCTTAAGCTTTTGAACATCCACAATTCATTTTCTATCATTTGTTATATCAACACTACAATTTTCAACCTCAACGACTAATGACGAAACAACTTTTATACGTCAATATACTCATTGAACGAAACTTTCAAAACTTAAGGGTTTATTTCGTTATCTGTAATTTTTTTCTTATTATTTGCCACAACAGGAGAATTCCCGTTAATTGTTTCTGCATTTATTGTTTCAGAATCATCAAGTTTGGTGTCAGCTACCAAATAGAGATTGGGCTTTAGGGAAAATTATATTCTCTTCCGATCAAGATTCTGCCATATCTCTTCCTGAGATTGGAGTATGTATTGCTCCACAAATAACATAAATTGGATTCATACAGTCTGCATTTAACTTTGTTATTTTGTACGTTTATAGGTATTGACTTTGAAAACCGAAAGTTTATTACCTGCCAATCCTGAAATTCTTGATGGTGCAGATGATTTAATGCAACTAAGTTATTTACATGAGGCATCTGTGTTGCACAATTTGCAGTACAGATACTCTCAGGATAAAATTTATGTAAGCATTTCCATTAAAAAACAAATCCAGTCAATGCATAATTTACATCACCCTTGATTAATTTTGTTTCTATGTTTATTCCAATCCAGACTAAAGCAGGACCAGTATTGATTGCTATAAACCCTTTCAAAGAAGTAAATTTATATGGAAATGATTACATTGAAGCATATAGGCGTAAATCTATGATTAGTCCACATGTCTATGCTATAGCGGATACTGCCATTCGAGAAATGATAAGAGGTTATTTGACTTATTTCACTTGGAATTTTCGGTATCGCTTTTCGGGCTTCTATTTTGTCTTTCTTTTAATTCTCAATGATTAATATGTGGTTTATTTCTATTTCAGATGAAGTAAATCAGTCCATTATTATAAGGTTAGCTATCTATTACCGTTTTTTTTTGTTTATTTGGATCGCTTACCAAATTCTTTGCTTGTTTTCATGCCCATTTGCTTCTTCTAGTTTTATCTAGTAGTTGAATTGTGTAGTTGGTCACAGTAGTTAAAATGTCTTAGTCAAATTTTATTTTGGATATTCACACATGATCTCACTTTTGGGGAACAACTGTTTATTATGATAGTTTGAATATATTTTAGTCGATTTTATATGATATGGTAATTACATAGTTAGGAAATTCAGTATTATAAAAGGAAGTTTTGTCAAACACCATTCTATAAGTTTCAAAGCACACTTCCGCCCCTTTGCAAAAATAGGTTTCATGGAACACCCCGGAATTGTTTTTAGAAAAATTTGTAGTTTTTTCTGCAAGTATTAAAACTGCAAATATTAAAAGGTGGTAGTATCTGCAGTTTCTTTTGCAAATATTTGCAGAGAAAACTGCAAGTTTTCTCTGAAAATAATTACAGAAGTGTTTCGTGAAACTTGTCTTTGAGAGAGAGGCGAAAGTGGAATAAGTTTGAAAATAAGGGTGTGTGCCAAATTTCCACTATTATAAACTATTCATGAATAATTAGTTGGCTAACTGCGATTTGCTTAACAGCGGTGAAAGTGGAGCGGGGAAAACTGAAACCGCTAAAATAGCTATGCAATATCTGGCTGCTCTTGGAGGTGGAAGTGGTATAGAGTATGAAATTTTACAGACTAACCCTATACTCGAAGCATTTGGTAATGCTAAAACATCAAGAAATTATAATTCAAGCCGATTCGTAAGCCAATATAAACAAATTGCTTGTTTATATCAAACCTGTGCTGTTTTATTTTATTTTTTGTTTTTAAGTGATAAGTCATGTTACAGGGAAAGTTGATTGAGATTCATTTTAGCACCACTGGAAAAATATCTGGTGCTAAAATCCAAACATGTAAGAGGACAATCTTATATAATTCTTTTCTGTTGACTATTTTTCTTCTTTAAGCTAACCTAAATACTGGTGTCTTTGTTTTGTATCGGTAACAATGGTTTGCTATATGTGATGGACAGTTTTACTTGAAAAGGTATATATGTACTTGCTTTTCAGTGTACAATAATGTCATTATATATATATATATATATATATATATATATATTATCATTTTCCATCATGCACTATATCTCTTTATGTTTTGTACAGTCAAGAGTTGTCCAATGTGCTGCTGGTGAACGCTCATATCATATATTTTACCATCTCTGCGCTGGTGCTCCTAAATCTCTTAGAGGTTATCTTTCTCGCTTTAATCTTTATTTTCTTCGATTGTCTTTTTTCTTTTTTCTTTTAAATTTGGGATTTTTTGTAATATCATCCAGCCAAACTTTGTAACCATATAGTTCAGTTCTATGCACAATCCTGCATACACCGGCCTATTTATGCTCTGTATGCATTACATTTTACTAGCAGTTATATAAGTGGAACACCCCTAATTGCTTTTCAACCTGCTAAAGACCATTACACTCATATATCTCACCATTTTCAGTTGATGAACTGTTACATTTCTAATTCAGTTGTTCAAGTGAAAAAACCATTAGTTTCTTTTACATTTCCAGTGTTAATGACTATAGCAATACTTCAAAACATATTAAGATGTTCTGAACTTAATAATTTGACTAATCGCCTATTCTGCAATCATTATCCTTGTATCATGTTCGCATGCTAAAACTACTTGGTAGGGGCAAGGTTTGCTAATCCACTTTCATTAAAAAACAGATAAGTTGAATTTAAAAAGTGCGAGCGAATACAAATATCTGAAGCGGAGCAACTGTTTTAAAATTCCCGGGGTAAATGATGCTGAAAGGTTCCGTTTACTAGTGGTAAGAAACTATGACTTTACCATTTGAATGAAAATAGTAATTTACACCAAATTCATATTGTGTAACTTATTTTTTCCTCATCAAATGCTTATATTCTTTTGCAGGAAGCTATGAATATTGTTCATATCAGCAAGGAAGATCAAGATGATGTATTTGCAATGCTTGCAGCAGTATTATGGTTGGGCAACATTTCATTTTCTGTGGTGGATAATGAAAACCATGTTGAAGTTGTGACCGATGAAGGTTAGCATCATTTTATATGTATAGATAGATACACATGCATATTTGTGCATGTAAATGCATATATCAATCATTGAATGACAAATCATGTCCTTAAGCTTAATGCTGTGCATATTTATAATTGGATAAGTTTGGAAGTAGTTTTAAACAAACAACTTTAAAAACTTCCCATTATAGAAACCAGTGTATGACACGCACGAATGTGTTGGGGTATTGATGTCATTTCATTGGACTGCAGTTGAAATTGCTTGTTTTAGTTATTAACAATAGTGATGTATCGTAACTTAAAATTGTGGTACTTACTCCCATTACCTTTTTTTATTATGAACGCTAACAGCTTCTCGCACTGTTGCCAAACTCCTCGGGTGTGACATAAAAGGTTTAAAAACGGCTTTATCTAGTCGGAAAATGAGAGTTAGAGAGGAAGATATTTTCCAAAAACTTACACTATCCCAGGTTTGGTTTATTTTCTTTGATGAAATTCCAGATATTTATCATATAATTCATATTAAGAATTCAAATTCATTTTGATTACTCTTTTAAGGCTATCGATGCAAAAGATGCATTGGCAAAATCAATCTATGCCAGCCTATTTGAATGGTTAGTTGATCAAATCAATAAATCGCTTAAAGTTGGTAAGAGACAAACAGGAAGATCTATCAGCATTCTGGATATATATGGTTTTGAATCATTTGATGTAAGTTTACAGTATATTACATACTCATCCCTCTATTTTTATTTTTTATTTTTTTAATATCCGAATTGTAGTAGTAATAAAAACTGCTTAAATATTGCAGAAAAATAGCTTCGAGCAGTTCTGTATAAATTATGCAAATGAGAGGCTACAACAACATTTTAATCGCCATTTATTTAAGCTTGAACAAGAGGTATAATATATTTAGTTTTGATTTTATTTCTCTCTTACTACACCAAAATATTCTAACCCAAATGCTATTATTGTTTTTTTCCCTGTTCTGTGGCGAACATATATCCTTATATTGTTATGTTACTATTACATAGGAATATATTCAAGATGGTATAGACTGGAGAAAGGTAGATTACGAAGACAATCAAGACTGCTTAAGTCTTTTTGAGAAAGTAAGTATTCTGGCATGCTTTTATAAATTACACTGCATCTGTTGTCTATATCAGAACGAGACTATTTTTTCCTTTTTAATAACAAGAGTTGTACTTAATTCAAGCAGAGTTAGTCATTTTGATTTCTCAGAGGTTCGAACCCATGACCTCCAGATCTGTCTGGAACGTCATACCACTTATCACTTGAGCTAGTGATTTTTGACGAGACTATTGCATCATTGTCCCACTACAATAGCAAGCTTCCATACCAATTTATCCATCTTTGTATGTCCCATAGTTATATATCTTATCATAATTCGTCCTTATCTAATACTTATGCAGAAGCCTTTAGGATTATTTTCTCTCTTGGATGAAGAGTCTACGTTTCCAAACGCTACAGATCTTACATTCGCAAACAAATTGAAGCAACATCTTAATTGCAACTCCTGCTTCAGGAGTGAAAGAGAGAAAACATTCAGTGTTAATCATTATGCAGGAGAGGTTGCTTCTATATCCTATCATCTATATCTGATTTTTATGTTGTGCCACACAATCAAATATTTATCTTCTTCTCAGGTTGTCTATGACACATCAGGTTTCTTAGAGAAAAACAGGGATCTAATTCACATGGGCTCAATTAATCTTCTTGCTTCCTGCACATGCGAACTTCCAAAAACATTTGCTTCCAAAATGCTTGATCATTCTGAGAAGATAACAGTTAATTTATATAGAGCTAGTGCAGCAGATTCCTTGAAGCTTAGCGTTGCAACAAAGTTTAAGGTATATATTCACTTGCAAATGAGCGTAGCAGCAAATATTATTTAACTTGAATACCTTTCATAACGCAAACACTTTGGCTCTCTTTTTTGTTATGTACATATATTTTTCAGCATTATTGGTTGAGATATGCTTGTGAATATTAAGATATTTAATGGAACACATTATGTTAACCTGCCACTGACATTTTCCATCTTACTGTTTACATGATATATGACGTCATATGAGCGACGAGTTTGGTTTCATGGTAAGACAAATCAATGTTATTTCAAATCGCACCTTTTTTTAAGGAAAAAAAAATCAGTTTAGAGAAGACTAGTGACCTAGATCCATAAATAGCTTAGCCCTTTGGTATACTTGTTCATTTCAAGGGAACATTAGAGGTGAAAAGTCCTTACATTTCAAAACCTAGTTCGTTGGATTCCATCTTCTGTGACATTGCATCATAATGTAAATGTGAAGCGATATGCAGCATTTATGAAGTCACGTATTTTTTACATCCACAAGTGGCCCAATGTGTTACACGAATATGGTCATCCTTGTATTAAGGCAACCATTTAAGTTATGGCAATCCCTCATTCTATCATTCATTCTCGTTAATTAAGTTGTGACCATCCCTCGTTCAATCATTCAAATACTTTATATTTGTAATGTATGACATGTGATTTTTATCATCTGGAAATATAAAAGATACGTGGCATTATACAAATTATTGAAATTTTGATGTCCACAAGCAGCCAAATGGGATCATGGTCATCCTTGTGTACTTAAGTTGGTATTACCCCCTTTCCTTATTTTAATTACTTGGTGTTTAATGAACGCTTAACCACTTGTCATAACACATAACTATCTTGAAATTGTATAATTGTCTCCGTTGATGATACTCATATAAAATTTTGGGAGATGTTGGGTCAAGTCTGTGTTTTGGAAAAAATATTAATCTTACATATCTGCCATAAAAACAATGTAAATTGAGTCTCCCTTTTAATATTTATAAAACTGTTGTTGAAATAATTTGGAAATCGATGCTGTATATTTTTGCTCAACCATTATCAATCTGATACTTTTTTATTTTATTTTAAATGCCAAATTTATCGTAAGTACTTCAAAATATGTTGGGTAAATATTTGTCATGCATAATAATTGTCGTGTCATGCATAATAATTGTCAGGTAATTATTTGACTGACAAAAAAGTACACGAGTGATATGCACAAAACTCATTTCCGTAAAAAATTTCATGTCAAATATTTGATCGGCAATTGTTTGTAATGCAAATAGTTACCACATCATCCCCATTACAGCTTTTACTGGATTTTGCCGCCATCACAGCTGCTCTTCACCCACCATCAATCTACTCTATATTGCCTAAACCAAACATTCTAATTTTGACGTTTTGGTTGTAACATAAAATCTAATCACTTGAGGTGAACTTCCGACCAACCTCACACACCAATCAACTCCTCTCATCGGGCCACATTCACCGAGAGAAAGCTCTGCACCTTTGGTCGTCGTTATTGATTTACTAGTTAGGGAACTTTGATGAATATGTGATGTGATAGGATGTAGAAAAAGTTTTTGTGAAAATAAGGATATGATTAATTTCCATTAAATTTTGGTACTCAGGGACAATTGTTCCAACTAATGCAAAGGCTCGAGAATACAACTCCTCACTTTATACGGTGCATAAAACCAAACAAGCTACATCTACCTGCAACATATGAACAAAGTTTGGTGCTTCAACAACTAAGATGTTGTGGAGTTTTAGAAGTGGTTCGAATATCAAGAAATGGTTTCCCTACAAGAATGTCTCACCAAAAATTTTCTAGAAGGTAGCAATCGAACCATTTATTTCAACCTTGTATTGGTAAATTGAACTTCGTTCTAATTTAGATTATTCTAGATATGGATTTTTGCTTCTGGAGCATGTTGCATCTCAAGATCCTCTTAGTGTATCAGTAGCGATTCTTCAACAGTTTAATATTCTTCCAGATATGTACCAAGTTGGCTACACAAAGCTGTTCTTTAGAACTGGACAGGTAAATCCAAATATTTCGTATTGTTATCCATCTCACATAGTGTACATCATGAGGTTTTATATCATTCTTTATCGCTTATCTCTTGAAAGAGCCACTGTAGAGTTAGAGCAGCTCTACCTAGTAGTTACCTATAATTAGATTTACAGTTTATGATATACACTCAATTTTGACAACTCCTAGCATTTTTTCCACGTTCTGCATTGGTACGTAATAAACTTATGTGGCAAAATCTTGATATAATGTTCTTATTACATTGCTAACCTTTTTTCATACTTGTTCCTCTATCAAATTATTAAAACTGGAATGAATGTAGATCAGTGCACTGGAAGATACAAGAAATCGAACTCTGCATGGGATATTACGGGCTCAAAGCTGCTTTAGAGGCTATCAAGCTCGGCGTTATGTGAAGGAGATGCTGCAAGGAATTCTCTTTTTACAATCATGTATATCTTTCCTTCTACATAACTCTATCTGCTATGAAATTATTTTCAGTTTTTCTTAAATTTCAAAGAGCGAGTATTTTTATGATTTATGTTTTACAGTTATACGAGCCGGAAAGTCACGGAAAGTTTATTCCATCATGATACAAAGTCATAGAGCTGCTATAGTGCTTCAAAGAAGCATCAAGTCCAGAATTGCTTGGAAAAACTACAAAAATACAAGAAGTGCAGCTTTGCTTTTACAGTCAGGTATGTCTGTGCACTTCAAATTTTCTCACTTCGATTCAACCTAATGTCCTCTTTACCTTTAATTCATACCAGTCGTTCGTGGATGGCTTGTCAGAAGGTGTTCTGGAAGTATTGCTTTGCTAGATTCATATAGGACCCTCTATGATAAGAAGGTGAACACCTTCATTATATTTTTGCACTTAGCTTAAAAGAGCGGATCTCTCAAAGATAGACTTATTCATTATATTTTTTCCCCCTCAGGAAACGGAATCTGAAGAAGTTACAATAAAGGCATCCGTTCTAGCAGAGCTTCATAGAAAAATCCTCAAAGTGGAAGCAGAACTATCCAAAAAAGACGAAGAAAACGAATTACTTCGCCGAAAAATAGAGCAATACGAAAACCGATGGTCTGAATACGAGCTAAAAATGAAATCAATGGAACAAGTTTGGCAACAGCAAATGAGAGCTCTACAGCAAAGTCTTTCCATAGCCAGAAGAAGCAGCATCAATACAGACATCGATATTGCCAGAAAGTCCGATGCCTCTGTTGATCAAAGTTTGGACAGCGGCTCAGTAAACAGTCACCTAAACAGAGTGCGATATGGAACAGATACACCTGATGAACCATCGAGTCCTAGTCTAAGTGTGATCAGCCGCTTAGCCGATGAGTTCGGTCAAAGAAAACAAATTTTCACCGATGACGCTAAATTTTTAGTCGAGCTCAAATCAGGAAGAACCCAGGCAAATTTGAATCCGGATAAAGAACTCAGGCGATTGAAGCAGATGTTTGATGTTTGGAAAAAGGATTTTAACGTACGGTTAAGGGAAACTAAGGTTATATTAAGTAAACTGGATGATGAAGGTAATAGGGAGAAGGCGAAGAAGAAATGGTGGGTGAGGCTTAATAGTAGTAAGATTATGAGTAGCGCAAGGATGTAAGTAGGTATTATTTACCTTTTATATAAATCTGGATTCATGTGTGTATTGTTGTGTTGATAATATGAGATTGGCAAGGAAGCTTAGTAGAGCATGCAGTTCAAGCTTTTTTTATGGAGTTACATTTGATGTATGCATACCGAGTTAATAAGATCGCGTATACTAATGTTTTCATTAGTTTGTGAGTGATACAGTCTTATCCAAGGTTCCACATTCCGGCCGCCGGAATCTCGACGATTCCGTTCCGGTTTCGACGTGGACTGTTACGACCAGTTTTGTTTGCCTGACTTCGCGTGTTTGCCATGGAAATTCAGAGGACGGAAGAGTTGCAGATGGGTTAAGAATTGGAATAATGGTTGTAGGGGGATTAGAATAGAGTTGATTGGAGAAGAGGAATTTGAGGAGCAGCAAGAATATCAAGAACAGCTAACACAGAAAAAATAAAGAAGAACTGAATTTTATTAATAATGTCATAACATGTCACCGTTTCAATACCAGCTTTATATATACATGCATTGCCATATAACCCGAATACAACCAGAGCAGGTCACATCATTAACTCTAGTAACTCAACACCCCTCATTCCTTCAACACAGCAGTATACATGTGCACACTGTGCACCATGCACATAATCCTCCTAAGTCGTTCCTTGCGCACCCACCTCCAGTCCTTTTTGCTGCTCATCATCACACTGTTGTTCAACTCCAACATGTGAACTGGCTGTAGCCTTACCCTCTTCCAGTCTTGCTTGAAAATACTGCTCGAGACCATAACATCTCCCCTTCCCATAAAAGAGAGACCTTGTCCCAAGGTCTAGGGTTGGAAACTTATCGATCACCTCCCAATAGTCCTCCCAAGTAGCTTCTTCTTCAGACTGCCCCTTCCATTTCACTAGAATTTGAACTGCGGGCTTGTTATTTTTAGGCACCATCCTCCTATCAAGTATCCTCTCTGGTTCCCTTACCATCTCCTCAATAAACGAAGGAAAATCCTCTTGTACAACAACTCTTTGCCCAATTTTCTTCTTCAGCTGCGACGCATGAAAGATAGGATGTATCTTAGCTTGAGCAGGCAGTTTCAGTTTATAGGCAACTTCTCCAATCCTCTCTTCAACTTCATATGGACCATAATACTTAGGTGAAAGTTTGTGTGTTTTACAATTCCTAACAGTGATTTGTCTATATGGCTGTAACTTTAAATACACCCAATCCCCTACATCAAAGCTTCTGTCAGTTCTCTTGAGATCGGCAAACTTTTTCATTCTGTCCCTGGTAAGTTCTAGACTGTCCTTCAACATTTGTATTACCACATCTCGTGAGAATAACTCCTCTTCTACCTGATGTACCTTAGCTGTATTAGGGATATAGGTCATTAAGGTCGGTGGGGAGACTCCATACACAGCCAGGAAGGGTGTGGTGTTTGTAGAAGTCTTCCATGTAGTATTGTACCAATATTCAGCAAGTGTGAGCCATTTAGTCCATTCATGGGGCTTATGTGAAACAAAACATCTCAGATATCCCTCTAAAACCTTATTAACCGCCTCAGTTTGCCCATCTGTTTGAGGGTGATAGGCAGAACTGAGCTTCAAAGAGCATCCTTGCATTTTAAACAGCTCTTGCCAAAATGAACTTGTAAACAATGCATCCCTATCACTAATGATTGTAGTGGGAAGGCCATGTAATTTAAAAATACCCTTGAAAAATACTTATGCTACTTCCTTAGCTGTATAAGGATGGGTTAATGGAAAGAAATGTGCATACTTGGATAATCTGTGAACCACAACATAGATAACAGTGTATTTCTGGCTCTTAGGTAATCCCGTGATGAAATCCATGCTTATTTCCTCCCATATTCTCTCTGGTACAGGCAAGGGTTGCAACAACCCAGGTATGTTAATATTCTCTGTCTTATTTCTTTGACAAGCATCACACTCCTTCACATATTCTTCCACATGCCTCCTCATTTTTTCCCAAAAGAAAACTGATTTTATCCTCTTTAATGTGCCCTTAATTCCAGAGTGTCCTCCCAAAGGTGTTGAATGGAACTCATGCAGTAAGACTTGAATGAGAGTGTGGTCATTATGGTCTATGAGTATTCTCCCTTTATGAAATACCAAACCATCTACTACTTTATATTTGCTGGCTGGTTTGCTGCCATCTTCAATTTGCTTAATAACCTTCTCATAAAAAGGAGATTGAGACAAAGTTCTTCTTAATTCTAACAACCAATCAGGTTGTACCTGAGAAATTGCCAAACAGTTATTGTTGATGGTTTCAACCTCTTCATTTCTTCGAGACAATGCATCAGCCACTACATTTTCCCTTCCACTTTTATACTCAACTTGATAGTCGAACCCGTGTAATTTAGCTAACCACTTAGCTTGTACTCCTGTATGCAACTTCTGAGTTAACAAGTATCTGAGGCTTTGATGGTCAGTTCTAATAATGATCTGTCTTCCTAGTAGATATTGTGACCACCTTCTTGTAGCCAGAATTAATGCTAACAACTCCTTCTCATATGTGGACCAATTCAGTGTTCTGCCTTGTAATGCCTTGCTCAAAAAAGCTAAGGGTTTATTATCTTGAATGAGGACTGCACCAATTCCAACACCACTAGCATCACATTCAACAATGAACTTTTTATTAAAATCTGGCATTGACAGTATAGGAGGGTTGCTGAGATATTTCTTCAACTGTTCCATAGCTTGAGTTGCCCCTTCACTCCATTTGAATGCATTTTTTTAAGTAAATCAGTAAGTGGCTTGGTGATCACTCCATAGTTTTTTATAAACCTCCTGTAATACCCTGCCAGTCCCAAGAATCCCCTCAATGCTCTTAGATTTGAAGGCTGTGGCCATGTTTTGATTGCTTCAATCTTGCCAGGATCTGCTGTTATGCCCTCTCTTGATATAATATGACCCAAGTATTCAAGAGACTCCTTAGCAAAGGTACACTTGGACAACTTAATGATGAGTGAGTTGTCCCTTAGCACCTGCAAGACCAGTTTGATATGCTCTACGTGCTCAGGCATTGCCTGGCTATAAATTAGTATGTCATCAAAAAATACTAGCACAAATTTTCTCAAATAAGGTTTGAAGAGAGTATTCATCGCAGATTGGAAGGTGGATGGCGCATTAGCCAAGCCAAAAGGCATGACAGTGAACTCATAGTGGCCTTCATGAGTTTTGAAGGAAGTTTTATGAATATCCTCTTCATTCATTCTAATTTGATAGTACCCAGATTTTAGGTCTAGCTTGGTGAAGTACTTGGAGCCATGCAATTCATCAAACAAGTCTTCCACTAATGGTATTGGAAATCTATCCTTAATAGTAATATTGTTCAAGCTTCTATAATCAACACACAATCGCCAAGTTCCATCTTTCTTTCTGACCATAACCACTGGAGATGAATAAGCACTGCAACTAGGCCTGATTACTCTATTATCCAACATTTCTTGTATAATTTTTTCCAACTCATCTTTTATGAGATAAGAATGTCTGTAGGGTTTAAGGCAAACAGGTTTAGAGCCTTGTAGCAAGGGAATTTTGTGGTCTTGTGGTCTTTTAGGTGGTAGCTTAGATAAGGGTTTGGTAATTTCTAGATATTGGTGAAGTAGGATGACAATTTCTTCTGGTATGGGGCTGGGTGTTTGGGTTTCTGTCTTCATTTCCTTGGTACATAACAACATTGTCAACTGCCCTCTAATACAATCTTTACTAATCTCCTTCTGATTAACAACTTGGACAGGAGTTGGTTGTATGCCTTGCCATATGTACTCCTTTCCCATATAGTTAAATTTGACTTGCAATTTACTCAGATTCAATGTGATTTCACCCAGTGTTTTCATCCACTGTGCTCCCAATACTACCTGACAGCCTTCCAATGGTAGCAATAAAAGGTCTATTGCATGCTGCAACCTTGGCATTTGAGTATAATATGTTTACATATACCTGCCCCTTGAAGCTTTTCCCCATTAGCCACCATCACCTCATATCTTCTTGATTCATCCACAGGCAGCCTTAGCTTCCTGGCCAATGCTTCATCAATGAAACTGTGAGTGGAGCCTGAGTCTATTAAGATTTGTACTTCTTCCTTGTATGATTCCAGTGATGATTATTGTATGCAGTGAAGGTATTCCACACATTGCATGGAATGTAATGGCTGGACTCTCCTCCTTGTCTTCATTCTCATAGACTTCCTCATCATGAGCACATTCACCCTCTGCATATATTTCTTCACCTTCCAGATTCATGATTCCCTCAAGTATATAAATTTGTTTATTTTTGCATTGATGGCCTGTATGCCACCTTTCATTACAACCATAACACAAATTTTTTCTTCTTTTATCAATCAACTCTTCAGGGGTTATTCCCTTACTTTTGGCAAGATTCTCTATGGAACTTCAGTTGGAAGTAAAATGAGTTTGGGAAACGGGGTTATTGGGTTTAGATGGTATGATTCGAGAATGAGGGTTGGACTGGAGGTACTGATTTGGTTTGTTGGATTTCTTGGTGCTGTTATATTTACTCTCAAATATTTTCGCCATAGCTACCGCTTCCTTGAAATTTGTTGGCTTAGAAGCCTCAACATCATACCTAATCTCCTCTTTGAGTCCATCCATAAATTTATCAAATACATAATCTGGGTGTAAATGATCAAGAAGGCCTTGAAGTTGCTCGAATTTGGTAAGGTAGGCTTGCACTGTGGTTAGTTGTTTTAAATTAGCAAAGGCACCGAATGGCTTCTTTAATTCAGGTGGGGCAAATCTAATGATAATCTCTTCTCTAAATATTCTCCAAAGCATATAGTTCTTGACATTTCTTTTCAGCCATTTAAACCATTTCTGGGCATCTTGTTTGAGATGGAAGGAGCATGTTTGAACCCATTCGTTCTCTGGTGCTTGATGATATCTGAAAAGTTCTTCAACTTGTTCTAACCATTCGACGACAGTATGATCACCAGAATAAGTAGGAAACTCTAGTTTAATGGTGGTATGTTGTAACAATTTGTGGTTGGATAATATTCCTGGAGAAGGATCTGGGTTAGATAAAGCATCAGTCAAGGTTCTTGGAAGGTTTCTTTGGGAAGGGGGTACATAAGGCGGGGTTCTTGTTTGATTTGAAGGTGGAGTTTGATTGCTCTTGAGCCCTTGTAAGACTGTGTTCAAAGTTTCAGAGAGTTGATCGATTTTGAGATTTATCTCCCTTGATTTCTCGTCTAGGCCTTGGTGTAATTCCTGATGAGAATTATGCAGTTCTTGCTGCGCTTCTTGCAACTGTTGTAGGGTAGCATTGGTTCGGTCATTAATGTGTTCCTGCCTTCGCCATAATTCACCTTCTTCATTCAGATTTGGCATAGATACATTACTGTCATTTTGATTAACAATATCCGAATCGGTTGAATGATGAGGAGAAGTGTCTGAGTCATCATTTGGCTCTGATACCACTATGTTACGACCAGTTTTGTTTGCCTGACTTCGCGTGTTTGCCATGGAAATTCAGAGGACGGAAGAGTTGCAGATGGGTTAAGAATTGGAATAATGGTTGTAGGGGGATTAGAATAGAGTTGATTGGAGAAGAGGAATTTGAGGAGCAGCAAGAATATCAAGAACAGCTAACACAGAAAAAATAAAGAAGAACTGAATTTTATTAATAATGTCATAACATGTCACTGTTTCAATACCAGCTTTATATATACATGCATTGCCATATAACCCGAATACAACCAGAGCAGGTCACATCATTAACTCTAGTAACTCAACACCCCTCATTCCTTCAACACAGCAGTATACATGTGTACATTGTGCACCATGCACATAATCCTCCTAAGTCGTTCCTTGCGCACCCACCTCCAGTCCTTTTTGCTGCTCATCATCACACTGTTGATCAACTCCAACATGTGAACTGGCTGTAGCATTACCCTCTTCCAGTCTTGCTTGAAAATACTGCTCGAGACCATAACATGGACCGGACCGGAATTAGGACAAAATTCCATTTTCACGAATTAAGGGGAAACTAAAAAAAATTACAGTGAATATTCAGTAAAACAAAACGGTTATTCGTCGAATCAAACAAAAAAAACAAATATTTACTCGATTTGAAGAAGATTACGAGCAACGACGACGATGGGTGAAGGGGATACCGATCTAGCACTGAAGCGATATCGACAACGATAGAGATCATCGGAGGAAGACAAGCACGATGCAAATTTCTTCTCCACGTTGAAGTGAAAAATCCCTGATGCTTGCGTGAGAGAAAGGGGAAGTTTGGATAAAGATGTATTAGTTAATTGGCCTATAAACTAATAGCTAATAATGCTTCGAACTAATACTTGCTTACTGGGTAAACATGTATTTGGTGGATGAATATATGTTTAGCGGGTTGTATTATTTGATAAGCAAATAGAACTAATATTAAAGATACTGTCCATATTTCATGTATTTAATGGATAAAGATGTGTATTTGACAATTTGTTAACTATATCATTGCCCGTAGTACTCGTTAGCTAAATTTTGTTTATTATTTATTTATAATTTCATGTGCCTGAATATGGCAAATTGTTTGGGATTTTAAGTTACACGTATTTTACATTAGATTATACTGGAGGCTATTCGAATTATAGAGTAAATCAACCATGTACCGTTGAATCCCAAGTAGCCAAGATAAACCTTAACCATTTGATAATATGATAACGATACTTTAAAATTTTGATCAGATGTAGCAGTATGCTTTTCTAACATATTATAATTCGACACAAGATGATGACGACAATAACCACAATCCATATGACGTTCAAATAAACACTTTTTGATATTAAATTTTTTATGTTGTATGTTTTGCTTAATCTATGTTATTTGAATAATTTTCTATAATTTAGTATCAGTGTTGCATATTTATTGGCTTTAAAAAATATACCGGAATCTGCAAACTAGAATTAAAGTATAATTTATGGAATTTTCAAAACAGAACTGAAAATTTTAATTTCTCCGATGACCGAAGGAAAGCGAAAAACAAAAATTTTAATCTCGGTCTTGTAGCTGCAAGAATATTATAGTGAGTTGTGCAATCTGTGTAAAGCTTAGAACAAAATTGAACCGAGACTGTGTTGCTTTGAGAGTCGGGCATCATACAATCTAATGCTAGCAGAACTTTACTATTATATGAAAATTTGTTACAATCAGACTCAAAAGTTTCAATATGTGTATGCCAAAAGTTGACATATGAAAACATCAATTTTAACTCTTCAATATCAAAGTCCACTCACGGTATGAAAGCATATATCATAAAGCTATGTACATATGTTCTGCAGTTGCTTGCTCGTCGGTTCATGCTGTAGAATCCGAACTCCTGGAAAATTCAAACACAAAAAATAATTAGATGCGGTTGTGGGAAAGCTATAAGGTATTTGAATGGAGTATTCGGATGGAATTGGTACATAAAAAGAGGTGGGAAAGGAGTATCTCATCCGCCTTATTTGAATGTACTTATGGTAGAATGCAAAAGGAAACATGGTGATTAGTTTAATTTTAATTGTTTAATAATTTTAGTAGTGATTTGATTAATGAAAAAAAAGTAGCATAATAATCAATTCATAAATTCAAACTACAAATATAATTTAAATATAATTTTCAACAACGATACATATATAATAAATTTTCAAAATTTGGTTGTGACTAATTCGTATTATAAGTGTTTCACTTTATTCTTTTTGGTGTTGTAGTTGGTATTGTTTCACAACACTTCAAATATATCCTTTACATCAAATTATCACTATATAACAAATAAACTTTATTGTCACTATTGACTTTTCTATAATATTATGGATAATCATCGTAGCATCTACTACTTCCAATCATGTATTGAAACGGTATGTTGTCATATGCCTTAAACGTAGAAATTTCTTCTTTCATACACCAATAACCTTTTCTTTTCTTTTCAATTTGGGTACATAAACTTGATTACATTAACTTATCCTTTGCATTTGATATATATACCAACACGATCAACATGCAAGTGTGCCAATATATATGTACAATTTATACCTTGAATGAAATTTTGAATCTAAAAGTAATAATGGTTTGAAGTTCTAATTTGTTTTTGGTCCATTATGACGTTGAATTAATAGTACCTCTAAAAAGCAATATAACATCAACACAAATTGTACTACTCGACCTTGCAAGCTGCTCTGGATGCGAGAGCAGGTGCATAAAAAAATGTAACTTTTTAATATGAATTCTCATTGTCCCTTGCATATGATTTTATGAAATTTAGCGCTAAGTGATGAGGTAAACTCTTTCATTCGTAGACAATTAACAGTGAAGATGAAGCATATCGTATTTTTCTTCCTAAACATTTATTTTTTGAAAAGAGAGTACTTTGTGTAGTATAATTCATCCAAACAAGTGTAGGTAGATTCAAAAACACTTTTGCGGAATCAGAAGGTAAGTAAGTAGCAAGTCACTACACGTCTAAGTAAATAAATACACTTCAACTAAGTACATTCATTTATTACTTCATATGTTACTTTCCCAAATTCAAATAAGAAAAAAATGGTCGCTTCATTTACTTCTCTGATTCTCTTTGAATGAGCTCTTCACCATGTCTTCATCAGCTCTCCTATTCTTTTGTTCGTCAAAAGAAGAGGTAATTAAGGTTTAACTAGATATTGGTACCTGTGGGGTGGTTCTACTGAAAATTTGGTTCAACGTATCTGAATTCTTCAAACATGTATTCGTTCGCTCTCAGCTCTTCGAACTCCGGTTCGGTTTGTTTCATTATATTTTTCCAATTTTGTATGATAAACAAAAGCCAAATCCAGTATGGCATACATCCGTACTATATAATAATAATAATAAGAAGAAGAAGAAGAAGAAGGAGAAGAAGAAGAAAGGCATATGAGTTCTTGGCACAAGGCCCTTATAAGCACAAATACTGCCAACATGTATGGCCAGTAGCAGAATAAAGATAATAGAAGTACACATAAAGAACCAGCCAGATCACAATACAGTAACAAAGACAAATATATCAAAGAAGCAACACTATGCATACGAGTACATATGCACGCCCAGGTGGGCCTGCATTTAACCACAATGTGCATGCATTTTTATTTGTACCTGTGGAAGTAGATTTGATAGTAGCATCCCCACATTTGAACGCCGCCTAGGCAGAAACCGCTATTTTTTTGTTCTGACTACAATAACTTCTTCATACTAACTCGGAATCAGGCAAAACTTCGACCGATGAATTCCTACCTAAATTCCAGACAATATGGTACACTCGGATACTTCATCTTGTGAATGCATACTGTAGTTCTCCAAGGGGACTGACAGTGTACTTAGAAAATAACATGGCACAACATCCTCATATTTGAACTCCGCCTAGTGAAGAAGCCGCTATTTTTTTTATTCAGACTGCTATATTTTCTTCATACTAACTTGGAATCCGGCGAGACTTCGACAGATTAACTCCCACCTAAATTACGAACAATATGGAACACTCGGATACTTCATCTTATAAACGCACACTGTAGTTCTCCATGGGGACTGACAGTTGTACTTAGAAAATAACAGGGTAACACATCCCCATATTTCAAATCCGCTTAGTGCAGAAGCCGCTATTTTTTTTCTTCAGAATGCGATAACTTCTTCATACTAACTCGGAATCAGGCGATACTTCGACCGATGAACTCCCACCTAAATTACGAACAATATGGTATAGTTGGATACTTCATATTGTGAACGCACACTGTAGTACTCCATGGTGACTGACAGTTGTACTTAGAAAATAACATGCTATATCCCCACTTCAACGCTCACTGTAGTTCTCCATGGTGACTAATAGTTGTACTTAGAAAATAACAGACAACATCATCATATTTGAACTTTGCCTAGGGAAAAGCCGCTATTTTTTTGTTTAGACTGCAATAACTTCTTCATACTAACTCGGAATCAGACCAAACTTCGACCGATAAACTCCCACCTAAATTACGAACAATATAGTACACTCGGATACTTCATCTTATGAACGCACACTATAGTTCTACATGGGGACTGACAGTTTACTTAGAAAATAACATGCTACCACATTCCCATATTTGAACTCCGCATAGTGCAGAAGCCGCTATTTTTTTTGTTCAGTCTGCAATAACTTCTTCATACTAATTCGGAACCTGGCGAGACTTCGACCGATTAACTCCCACCTAAATTACGGACAATATGGAACACTCAGATACTTCATCTTGTGAACGCACACTGTAGTTCTCCATGGGCAGTGACAGTTGTACTTAGAAAATAACAGGATACCACATCCCCATATTTGAACTCCGCCTAGTGCAGAAGCCGCTATTTTTTTTGTTCAGACTGTAATATTTTCTTCATACTAACTCGAAATCCGGCGAGACTTCGACCGATTAACTCCCACCTAAATTACGAACAATATGGAACACTCGGATACTTTATCTTGTGAACGCACCCTGTAGTTCTCCATGGGCACTGACAGTTATACTTAGAAAATAACAGGATACCACATCCCCATATTTGAACTCCGCCTAGTGCAGAAGCCGCTATTTTTTTTGTTTAGACTGCAATATTTTCTTCATACTAACTCGAAATCCGGCGAGACTACGACCGATTAACTCCCACCTAAATTACGGACAATATGAAACACTCTGATATTTCATCTTGTGAACGTACACTGTAGTTCTCCATGGGGACTGACAGTTGTATTTAGAAAATAACAGGCTACCACATCCCCATATTTGAACTCCTCCTAGTACAGAAGCCGCTAATTTTTTTGTTCAAACTGCAATAACTTCTTCATACTAATTTGGAATCCGGTGAGACTTCGACCAATTAACTCCCACCTAAATTACGGACAATATGGAACACTCGGATACTTCATCTTGTGAACGCACACTGTAGTTCTCCATGGGCACTGGCAGTTGTACTTAGAAAATAACAAGATACCACATCCCCATATTTGAACTCCGCCTAGTGCAGAAGCCGCTATTTTTTTGTTCAGACTGTAATATTTTCTTCATACTAACTCGGAATCCGGCAGACTTCGACCGATTAACTCTCACCTAAATTACGGACAATATGAAACACTCTGATATTTCATCTTGTGAACGTACACTGTATTTCTCTATGGGGACTGACAGTTGTACTTAGAAAATAACAGGCTACCACATCCCCATATTTGAACTCCGCCTAGTGCAGAAGCCGCTAATTTTTTTGTTCAAACTGCAATAATCTTCATACTAATTCGAAATCCGGTGAGACTTCGACCAAATAACTACCACCTAAATTACGGACAATATGGAACACTCGGGTACTTCATCTTGTGAACGCACACTGTAGTTCTCCATGGGCACTGGCAGTTGTACTTAGAAAATAACAGGATACCACATCCCCATATTTGAACTCCACCTAGTGCAGAAGCCGCTATTTTTTTGTTCAGACTGCAATATTTTCTTCATACTAACTCGGAATCCGGCCAGACTTCGACCGATTAACTCCCACCTAAATTACGGACAATATGAAACACTCAGATACTTCATCTTGTGAACGTACACTGTAGTTCTCCATGGGGACTGACAGTTGTACTTAGAAAATAACAGGTTATATTCCCATATTTGAATACCATTTCTCTATAAGATGTAAAGGGGTATATTTGGAATTTCAAAAAGACATTGAGTAAATCTATTCAATGAATTCTCTTTATTAGTAGTAAATATGTGAAATGAATCAGATATCTGAAACCAAATACATGCGCATCTATGGAATCATCTAATAATTTTAAGACAATATCCAAGGGTGTGAGGGGAAAAAATAAATTTCCTATCCCAATTTGGAGCGGCTAAAACTGCTTCATGTTTGCACCATATTCACCATCATTGCCGAGAACTAGCTCATCATCCATAAGTCTGTAATAAAGTTCATGTTTATCTACATCATCATCAGAGACATATTTGGATAAAATATTCCACCGCGAGTGGGAACACATACCACTTTCCTTGTGAGACCAAGTTCCTTCTTTAGTACTGTGACGACCCACCTTTTTGAACGATTTAAGTCGAGAGTAAACCACACATGTCTAAATCAAACCATTCAAAAGGGCAGATTATTAATGGGGTAAATAAGAAAATAAGAGAAAAGAAGGAAAACAAAACACAGAATCAGTGGAATGAAAAAAATATAATAATCAAATAAAAAGTTCATGAAGCTGTTTTACAATATACATTTGATTACACAATTTTCACAACATAATCAGAGTACAATCAACCAATATACCAAAATAATGCAGCGGAATAATAATAGTAGTTACGATCTAGCAACTCATCTTCATCTTCAAGGAATAATGTCTTCAACACTGATATACCCAGGCTGACCCGAGCGTACTGAAAAGACAAAACACTCGAGTCAAAACTAAAAGTTCTAATGTAAGTTAAATCAATAACAAGTAAATATGAGTGTGATAGCTTCAGAGATATTTACGGGATTTTCCATCTCCTATCAAGTGTACAATGTGAGTGCAATAACTTAAGAGATGTTATGGGATTTTCCATCTCCTAAGGATCCGTTAAACTATTTATATATAGTACGATACGTTATATATGTAGTGTCTATCAGTAAAGTAAAGTATTAAAATAGCGTTAAGGCTTTACATTGATCCTCCTCAACATATTTTTTAAGTAGGTAGTCTATGCTGGTCCTGTAATACAACCAGTAACGTCGGTAGCCAGTGAGTCCCCTATAGGTACCATACTAAAACAAAATCGTAGTGGGCGCTGCATATAAGGATAAAGAGTATGACAATGCACGTGAGGCGATGCCTAAGGTAAGATACTACCATGTTGTGTTTTCTGACTAGTGGTAACCCCTAACGGCCTACTGTGACGCCCCACCTCAATACCCACGCTAGCCAAGGACACTACGATGTAGTGCTGTCAACTAGCACGGAGAATAAGGCTGTTGAGGAGCGACCATCCATGTAATTGATTATCACACGGTGGCTATAAAATAATCTTCGGAAACAAACATAGAAATAAACATAACACAAAGCAGTCACAGACATCCATATCACAAAGGCGGAAGAAGATATGAATATATAACTAACACATGAAAGTGTACATCAGAGTAGTGGTCAAAAAGTTCCACAATAATACAAAAGAATAGCAACCTGTGCTATACAAAAAGAATACAACTATGAGTCCATATCTCAAGTGTATACAACAAAAACTGCTAAACTAAATAGTCAGCCAAAAGTCAGAGTAGCAAATCCCGGAAGGAAGTCAAGCAGAAGCACCTGTAACATCTCGGTCTGACCCGAGTATTATTTAAGAAAATAATAAACGGATCAGTCTAACTATAAATATCAGATGACATGATATAGAATAAAAGATATGGCATAAACATATAATATCCATACTGACATACTACTATAAGTATGAAAATGATGATCAACAGGAGATCAACCGATGAGAAATGATCAATATCACAAGAATCTTCTCAAAGATCCAAAGAGGGCATCATACCCTAAACTTGTACTCATAACAAGTCAATGACATAAAAATCCAGAAATCAAAACAAGAAATCCAGAAATCATAAAAAGAGAAAGAGGCCTATCACATGATGGTCCGAAGACCATGGGGAGCTACCCCATATGTGTGAGTCGGAATCACACTGATTGAGGCCTAGGCTAACCAAAAAGCAGAAAGGTATGTGTGAATGGAATCACACAAGTGGTGTCTAGCCTAACCTCGCAAACATAAAGATATGTGTGAGTCGGAATCACACTACTGCGGCCTAGACTAACCTTGCGGACAAAGAGATGTGTGTGAGTCGGAATCACACTATTGCGGTCTAGTCTTACCTTGCAAACAAAGAGACATCGCACAATTGCTAGTCTAAATCATAAAATGATCATCATGATCAGCGAGAAGTGTCAATCACACCAAGCTAGTAAATATATGAGTTTAGCTTCATGTCCCATAACCACTTGCTTAACTTAAATATTTACGAACAAGCTGTAAATCTTCACTAGGAAATTGTCACGAAAAGGGTTCAATCGAACAAGTCCAAGAGCTAACCGACGAAGTGAACGCAAGCGTTTCATACCACCCGTTTTACTAAGTCGTTTAAGTCGATTTCTCGTTCGAGTGAAGTAAAGGCTTGTATATACTAGTAGATTGAAAATCGGTTTGAGAAAACGAACTTTTGATATTTAAAATAGTGTTGAAATCGCTTTGATGAAAGAGTTTTGATATTTACTATTAGTATTGAAACCTTCATATATCTTTAAAGTGACAAGTCATAAAACGATTGTAGAACAAATCAATTCACGTTCGAAGACGTGAGTAAAGTCCAAAGAAGTCAATCCCAAAACCATCAAAGTAGAAATTCTGATAAATGTTTTTCAGAAGAGATTGCCTACGCAGAGTAATACGGGGTTCGACCTGCCCGGTCAGGTCGCGGGGGTCCAGGGGGCAGCGCCCACGGCGGGGTGCGGGGCAGCGCCCCGTCACGGTACGACCTAGTGAAGGCAAGCGGTCTCGAGAAGCCAAACCGGTCAAATGACCAAGTACTAACTCGCGAACGACCTAGGGGAAAAATAGGTCAAACGACCAAGTACTAACTCGCGAACGACTTACGACTTAAGGGAGGCAAGCGACTTACGACTTAAGGGATAAGGTCATACGACCTAAGTGGAGAATGCCACGCGACTTAGCAGAAGAACAGATCGAACGACCTAGGGGAAAAACAGGTCAAACGACCAAGTACTAACTCGCGAACGACTTACGACTTAAGGGAGGCAAGCGACTTACGACTTAAGGGATAAGGTCATACGACCTAAGTGGAGAATGCCACGCGACTTAGCAGAAGAACAGGTCGAACGACCTAGGGGAAAAACAGGTCAAACGACCAAGTACTAACTCGCGAACGACTTAACGACTTAATCTTCTATTCGAGCTACGTGCTAAGGCTGGAACGACCTAGTGGAGTTAGGTCGGGGACGACCTACGACTTAAGGTCATACGACTTAACGGTTTAAAAGCCAACGACCTAGGACTTAAGAGCCATACGAGCTACGACTTAAGCTCAAATACGAGCTACGACTTATCACTTAACTCGCGAAAGACCTAGCGAAGGCAGAACACCCAGAACGACTTAACACTTTAACTCGTGAACGACTCAGGCCTTTAACTCGTGAACGACTCAGGCCTTTAACTCGTGAACGACTCAAGCCAGGCGAACAGAAATGCACGCGCGCGACTTAAGCCCTTAACTCGTGAACGACTCACGACTTAGGCTTAACTCGTGGACGACTCAGCGAAGGCCAGAAACGACTTAAGGCCAGAAAAATCACCAAAACGCTGAAAATTGAAGTTTTTCGCCAATCCAATCCAAACCAAATGCAAATGTTGATGCAAATACAATAGGGGATCATTCCCAACAGTCCAAGATAGATATAGGCAAGATGTGAGATCAAAAATCTCACCTTTTCACGGAATTTGATGAAGATGGAGATTGAAAGCAAGGAGAAGCAATCCAAAGCTTGAATCCACTATCTTCTACTTGAATTTGGAGTTGAATCTCGGATTTGCAATAGAATTGGAGTTTGGAGTTTTAATTTCCACTTCCCACCACCATTTTTGATGAAGCTTGAATGTTAAAACAAAGGGTGAATGAAGTGAGGAAGAGGGTTAGGCTGAACTAAGGAAGTGCAGTCCAAACCAAAGTCTCAAGCGGGAAAAGTGTCGAAAATTTCACTATCTCCAAACATATCGAAGTTTACACTCAAAAAGATCGCAAACGTCATTTTGAACTCAATGGGGGTGGTCTCGAGTCCTAATTTGACCGTATGCAAAAAGTAGCTTTTCGGACTAACATCCGACTAACGATAAAATATTTAAATATAAAATCGATAGATATGCGGGTTGTTACACCTACCGTGTCCAACACTCCCAAAATCCGAAGGTGCACACCAATTAAGTTTCAAAGTCAAGATGGTAATACGAAGAAGTGTGTCCGCTAGAGGTAGCTAGCCTCATTGGTCAGGTATGACTCCTGTTTTAGTCATTTCAAATTGACACAAATGTCGGGGCTATCCAGCATCATTCTCTTTCTTCAAATTCAACAAATGCCTCCAATTCAACCTCTACATTCTGGACGACATCCACCGCATACACAATTGTTAAAGTGGTTCCGGTATTGACAGAGAGTATGCCAATATTCGATCTCGGTTTCTTTAACAACCAAACGTCATTTTTCACACCGGTTGGTTCTTTTAAATTTCAAGAACAAGTCATATTTCATATCAAAATATTAGATTCACTTCAAAATCATTTCGAATTCAAAATATGTTATACCTTCATATCGAAACATTCGTATTTAAATCAATTATTTAAATCTAAATATCCCCCCTTTAAAACAGTTTGAATATTGAAAATGGTTTTGAATAATTAAAATAGTTTTAATATTGAAAAATAGTTTGGAATTATTAAAATAGCTTAAAGATTGGATATAGTTTTAAATATAAAATAGTTCAAATATTGAAAAATAGTTTGGATAATTAAAATAGTTTATATATTAAAATGCTTTATATTAAAACTGTTTCTTTCTTTCACAACAAGATTCAAATTCCAAATCATAACGAATTCCATTTTCGACTTCCAACAAGTCAACTTCATATTCAAATTTCAATTTAAATCGGTCTCAATTCAAAACAATTTCAAACTTTACTTCAAATTTAGTTTGAACGGTTTTATTCAAATGGCTGAGAATTTCAATTCAAATTCTCATTACAAACAATTTAGTTTAAAACCATTTCACATTCCAAAATTTGAAATACCAATTTAAACCATTTTAATTAAATTAAATTCAAAGTTTTACATTAAAATATAAATCTTCACAATTATTCATTACCAATAAGTTAAAATCATATTCTAATATCCACTTTAAGATTTCAAATTGAATCCTTAAACAATTTCATTTAAACAGTTTCAATTTCAACATTTCAAATCTCGAATTAGAAAATAATTTATTCATTAAATCAAAATTTTATTTTCTTTAAAAAAAATTCTTTTAAACAAATCTAGATTCATGATTTCAAACCATTTAATTTAACCAAATTTGGTGTCCGTATATAATTTTCTACCCTACGGCCAAGTGATCAGTTATTCCAATTTTAATTACATGGATGGATATATATCATTTCAATCCATATTTAATGACATATGTATATACTAGTGCGAACCCGTGCTTCGCACACGGATGTTGAAAAAATATTGTGGTTGCGTAGACCATATCCAAATGTATAAGAAATTTTATATATTGGTAATGAAAAACATTGTTGAACGATAGTGTTACATCATTAACAACAATTTGCAAGGATAGAGAATACATATATATATATTTGATTGTGATAATCACAATTGAAATTCAATGAAATAATTAAAGTGTATATGTTAATGTTCACAGACTATTTAGAGGATAATGTATTAAAAATTTATCGGCTAATGCATAGATATATTCACTGTAGCATATAATGCCAATGTTGCTGCTTTTGGAATTATACAACTGCTTCAATGTACATAGATATATTTGAAGTACTCGATGTGAACTATAGACATAAATACACAGTGAAATTTGAATCAATTAAATAAGAGTACCAAAAGCTGTTAGTAGTGGGCAGCAATATAGTAGTAGGACTAAAACCATTAAACAGCCTTGAACTGTATTTGTCAAAGTAGAAAAAAGAAAGGAAAAAAACGAAAAAGCAGCAGATGTAGTACAGGCGAGAAAGTAGTAAAAGGCAAGATTCAATTAAAATAGGAATGAACATGTAATATGAAATAATATGGGTTCCATTACAAATTACTAACGTTAATTGAATATGATTCTATGTCAATGTAGAGTACAAAATATGATAAATAATTGGTCGCATTAACCAATATTTTTAAAAGTATAAAACATAGACAGAACAAAACAATTTTGATAAGTCGATTTATTGTTTAGCCTCAGAAAAACTTCTAGCAGCGTGCCTTGAGTGCAAGTAGCAGATGTTTTCCTTCTCTTAGCCGATGCATTACAGCGGTCAAACGCTTTCACCACTGAAGGTATTTGTACCTACAGCCAAAAAGGAAAAAGTGTTAAGTTTATCACTAAGGAAGTGTTGTCTACATGGTCACTAATGAGTAACATGATCTATAGATATTTATGCAGCATTATAACTAAATTCTTCCACTGCTCGTCAGACCTACTTAACCATATCTAATAATCGAACTATCACTACATGATCATCTATACAAAGATACATTCATCAAGTGTCTGTCAAGCTTATATTACATAGATAAATTTGATGAAAATATGAAACAGGAACTGATGTGGCAATTTTGAAAGAGAAAAACAGCTCACATGTGATTCCTACTATTAAAGAAATTCAAATAAGAATGTCAACATCCAGACAAATAACATAGAACCTTCATTTAGATTTTCTTAAATCACAAAAAAGTGGAATTAGATGTGCTTAAAATTGGAAACTACTAATCTTCATTTAGAATCCAGTAGTCTTGCGGGTGAAAGGATTAAATTGGAAAGTGTATTTGTAGTCCAAAAGAACAATCCAATTTAATAATTGTTCCTTTCATGTATTGTTTGATATTCCACTGCAAAATGCAACACTTAAGAAGATGATTAAGTAATATCTATATCCTGATTCATTTAGAACCAAGTTCTATCATTTTTTCATTAATGGTTTTCTTAACAATAGGCTTGTACAACAGCCACATAATGGCAAATTAGAGATCCAAAAAGTTAGACGTATAGGCCATAATCCTATATCATCGCAAATTATCCAAATATTAGAGACATCCTAAAATGTGAAATATTTTACCATGTTGGGTATACAGGGTTTCAAAGAGTGAGGTACTGGCAAACCATACGTCAGTCTTTGCATTATTTGCCAACAATCCTTGAGAAAAATAAAAATAAACGAACTATTAAAGAATGAAGAGCTGTTAACAAAAATAATGTCATTTATCATGATAACCATTGCCCATAGCAAGTCTAATTTTAAAATGCTTGATCACATGGGAAAATAATATGCGAGTCTCGGTCCAACTAAAGCTCGATAATTTTTTCAAATTTGCATAATATTTGCCCAACTCATTCAATCCTAGTATTCTCCCACTTATATTTAAGAACGTTTCTATTTTTGATGAATATAAGATTTGAGAAGTTATGTAAAATAAAGAAATTACATGCATAAAATCAAACCACATGCAAGTCCTTCTCTATCTCAATAGCCATATCTGTGTCTCAAATGTGTTATTCCTCTGTACACTACTGCAGTACCTAAACCAGCACACTTTCTTGTTACAACATGGACATAATCCTATATAATTTGATTTTTAATAACAAATTCTCAATTAGCACATGTATGCCTTATATATGAATTTATAGTTTGCACTAATGCTAACATGACAACGATCAAACATAGCTTGACATGAACAGAAGTGACGATAAAACCATTTAGTTCAGTTGCTAATAAAAAGAAGACAAACAAACATAGCTTGACATGAACATACTGCATAAAGACATGAACTTGACACCGCCCATTGCCTTGAACATGCTTTAGATATTGTGAAACATAATTATACTTGGCAGGAACATACTTTATATGACAAACATCATAAGTTCATGGACTGCTATTACTGACCTTAAGCTTTAAACTACCTCCATTGACCCTCAAAACTAAAGAAATTAATTGGTTTACTGCTTGTCTTGATTGTGTGTTCCTTACACTAAACTTTTCCTCTAACCATTTTCCTGCTAGTGACTTATTAAATTAAAGAGTAGCTGGATCAACCTTTTTTCGATCGAACTACCATTGAATCATACTATTAGTTTCACTATCATTCAAATAGTATTATTTTCTTAATAAGAAAGAAACTCTTTTTTAATTAAATTCCATTTCAAGAAACGTATTACATTAAATAATGGTACTACTTCCTAAAAGCTTAAAATCATTGTATACAACTAATGTATCTAATAATCTAGAATTAAATTTAGCAGACCAACTTGTGAGTTGATAAATAACAAAGAAATTTTTTTCTCCAAACGAGGTCATTCATAAAATTATATTACCAAAGAAACCAGTTAAAGAAAATAAAAACGGTACCTAATCCCACCGCATTTAGAGGTTTTAGGATCAAAATTAAGGGTGTATTTTAAAGTTTTAGGTGAGTCTGAAGTTGATCAAACATAAGTTTTAAGGTTGCATTAGATAAAACGAAGGTGTTAGGATCTGACTCCCAAAACCAGCACTCATTAATGTTTTCTAGTAAATTATGGATCTCAGCAGTAAGCATGTAGAATCCAAAACTGCACCTTTATAAGAAAAGAATAGTAAAAGTGTAAAACTATAAATTTGAGGCCCTATAATCAACACATGTTATATACAGTCAAAGAGAAATTACCTGTCATTGCTTTACTTCGTTGCAATCTCTGATAGAAGCTTTTAAACTTTAGATCCTTATCTAATAAAACTAAACAGTTATAAAAGGCATCATTTGTTATGAATTACACATTAAAATGTTTGGTCCTTACTCTCTTATCATATTGTATCAATGTAAAAGGAAAAAAATGAGCCACATGTACTCATAAACTTATTAGCAATATCACCTAAAAATCAGATGAGGCCTCCATTTCACGCCATATCAAATTAAAATTAAATTAACATAATAGAAAGATAAAACAATGAAAGGGGAAAAAAAATCAAGTATGAAGGAAGAGGTTAGGTCCCTGAGATCGTCACATCATCACACAAACCATATGTACATACAATAAGTTTACATCTTAAGTGTGCCATCTATGAATTTTAAATTGGAACAAATATATATAAATTTACTAATATTAGAAATTAGTGAAATAAAACAACTATTAATGATCTTGAAAGAACAGAGATACAGTCGACCCAGCAGGAACAGTTGATACCCATAGTTTAGCAGCTCAAGCAACATTCAATTAGAAAGAACAGAGATACAGATGGTAAGCAAATAGAAAGGCATTCAATCGGAATGAAAGGAATGAAAACATTAATCAATCAGGGAGAACAACAATAGCATACCTAAACAATAGGAGATCTAGACGATCGAGGGAGCAATAAACTGCCTGATACTCAAGCGCGGCAGCAGAAAGATGAAGACAAAGAGAAACATTAAAGCACTTCTGCAGTAAGAAGATGAGTTTAGCAGAAAGAAAAGTAGAAGGAAAATTGTGAAATTAGGTATTAATGGTTACATGTTGTCGATGTGGACGCGAGGAAGAAGATGGAAAAGATAAAAGGGGCGACGATCAGTGGTTCATAGCTGTAGGGTCGGGCAGAGTTCTGAAGCTGTTGGGGCTAGTGACTGTTATCAAAGGAAAAGTCGACGCCGATGTATTGGTAAGGCACAAATCTGACGGCATTAATATTTAGGGTTTGGGGGAGAATGAGGCGGGCAGATGGATACGAATGGAAAGAAAGAAACATGACCGTTTATTTCAAAAAAGTGGTAGAGGTTTAAGATTCCCAATGAAACGAAGGAAAAGGGGGGGAAGAGGAGAGAAGCGGAAGGGATTTGATCGATTTCAGGTGGAGGAAATTGGGAGGAGGAGTGTAGGGCTGGAGAGAACATAAGGTTTTGGTGAACGAAAAGAGGGAAGATAAAAATACGTACGAAAAGGGGAAGATAAAAATACATATAGATTCGGAGACTGTTCAGTTGCCAAATTTCAAGGGGGCCTGTGTGAGCTTGAAATTGAACTCACTAATAATAATATAGTATAGATCATTTCAACCTATTTCTTAATTCAATTTTGAATAGTCCAAATGACAATTTATAAGATGTCAAATAATAAATAGGGTAATAACATGAATATGTCAAATAAATAAATAACCATACATCCAACATCAAATAATAGACATCCAATAACAATCAACATCCAAATCAACCGAACTATCATAAAAGTTACTAATTATCAATTGTCGGTGTTTAACTAGCAATTAAATTCAATATTAATTTAAATGCCAATTTAATTCAATATAAAATTCAAATAAATTTAAATGTCGATTTAAACTACCTAACAACAACCAATAAAATTTTATCACTTCATGGTTTCAATTAAACTAATATCGGAAAATTTAGTATTGCGTGAGTGGGTTAAATCACTCACCTTTGATTTATAGCCCATTAAAAAACCAATAAAAACCGAAATTTCAACAGTCTCCAAATTCAACCAAACCAGTTTTTTGTTGTCTGAAATTTCGATACGAGTCCAACAGAAGAAACCGCGCATCAATCGGAGTTCGTATGCAAAAGTTATGAAGGTTAGAACATATGAATTTTAAATTAAATGAACAAAGGGTAAAATCGTAAATAGAAGCACCTTCCCAA
This sequence comes from Allium fistulosum, assembly GCA_030737815.1. NCBI lineage: Eukaryota > Viridiplantae > Streptophyta > Magnoliopsida > Asparagales > Amaryllidaceae > Allium > Allium fistulosum. The sequence continues at coordinate 632,532,873 of CM060907.1, read as the reverse complement.
AGGCCAAATTGCAATGTTCACTCACAAACCCTAACCCATCAAGCCACTGCTCAGATTCGCTGACCGCTGCCTCCACACACCGCCGTCGAACAATCGGCCGCCACCGCCAAATTCGCCGAGACTAGGGCTCCAACCGGACCCCATGCCGCCACCTCCGGTCGATCCTAGAGGCTTCGCCGCCGTTTATTCGCCATTTCTGGCAAACTCGTTCCGATGCAAGGTGATTGGCCACCATGGATTGACTCTACTTTGCGACCTCTACACGCCAGTGCTTCCCGATCGTCGAATGGTCGACGATCCACCATTGAATCCAAACCCTAAAATGGACGGTCGAGAATGTTTCTCCAATTTCTTATAAAACCGAGACTCAATTGCAAAAACGAATTGTAGATGCTGATTTCATTCGTCGAGAGCTTCGTGATAATATATTATATGATAGGATTAGAGCAGTTTGAATTTTGGATTTGATTTGAAATAAGTAATTAGGGTTTTGGGATAATGACCATTGAGAAGGAGCATATTGTTGATTCATGAAGTTTTGATTCATGACACAAGGTTAAGAGATCATACGACGAGACTTCGAAAGCGACAAAAAGAGAATAAACCATATATCACACACTACAAAGGAGACAAGATTACAATCCAGTTTTTATTATTTTATTTTATTGAGTCTTAGAATATTGTTAAAATCATTCCTCAAGTAGTCACACATTCACACAAAATTGATTTATACAAAATAAATATCACTGTGCAAATAACAGCAGGTCGGTCGATCGATCAGAAAATTCGGCCGACCGACTCTGTGTCCAATGAACAGATATGCACCGTTTTTTTTAAACTCAGCTGACCGACCTAGGTTTCTCGGTCAACCGACCAAAACATAACGGCTAGTTTTCTAAAGAGGTGCAATTGTTCATGAAGAGGAATGTCCTTTATTTCAAGAGATTCGAACACAACTTTTGATTGAAACTCTTCATGAAAGATTGCAACTATTCTATAACTATATAAACATGTTCAATTCACTTCTACAATCACCGATTCTTGTTTATAATTCTGAATTCTATTCTCTATTTATTTCTGCAAATAAAAGCATTCATTCTTATTCAATATCACTAGAATCCTTGAATTAATTCATATACTTTGATTCTACGTGATTATCTTCCTTCTAAATCTTCACACACATATATACTCTTGAGGATTTGATTATAGGAAAGTTGTACTATCAAAAGACAATCAGTGTTATTCAGAACACATTCGTCAACAAACTATTTGTATTAAGGTGAAGTCCTCTTCGGCTGTTGAGGCGGAAAAATTCCTGTTCGGCTGCTCAGGTGTCGTATACCTATTCCTTCAGGTTAAGTGAGGGGTTTAGTTTAAATCCAGAGTGTATTCTGGGACTGGACGTAGAACGGGAAGTTCGAACCAGTATAAAAATTCCTGGTGTGCTTACTTTAATTTTTATTTTTACTGCTATTATCAATTTCCGCACTTATATACCATATTACACGATCCTTAGTACTACACGTACACTTTCATTTGGTATCGGAGCAAGGAAATCCTATAACCGTCACAAAGTTATTTGATATTTATTCTTAAGTAATATGGCAACCACACAAACTAACGATGTTAGCACTCACACTAATTCTAGTTTCACAGAAGGTCAATCTACTTCACGACCTCCATTTTTTAATGGTATAAATTATAATTATTGGTCAACTAGAATGAGAATATATATGCAATCTAGTGGATTTGATATCTGAAATATATATACAAAGAAAGTTTTTTTTTAATTTTTTTTCAAACGACGACTACTATAATTCCGAAAACTCTCACTTATCATACACTTCTCCAGACGATGATGTTTCCGATCAAATTCCTGAAAATGGCCCCTATCCTACTTTTCCTATGCCTAAACGTATTCTTAACTTCTCTTCTCCGGATAAAGATCCTCGACACGGATGGAAACCATGGGAAAACTCCCATACAGGCTATACACCCGATAAGAAAAAAGGGAAGAATACAATGGTAGTATCTCCATCAACTAAACAAAAAATTGATGAAATACATCACTACCAACAACAGCAAATGAATATGCAACGGGAACTCTACTACGAACAAAAAGTCACCGCAAGACGCTTAAGTTTTCTTGAAAAGATTGCCATGAAAATTTGTTCATCTAAGAAAGATGATGTTGCTGAACCTTCTTACAGATCTCCATCACCTTCAGACCCTGTTCAAACTCCAATAGCTCCAAGATGGTCACCAATAGAAAATGTTCCGTCTCCAAACTCATGGGAACGTAGATTTTGATGAACCATGGCTATAAATTTATATGTATATATATGTTGTTGTTTTCAATAAGATGTATAAATATAAATGATGTTATAATATAATTTATATTTCTATAATTTTTTGGTTGAAAAACAGCAAAAATTTTTTTTTTCCTGCCTCGATCGACCGAATACCCTGAGTCAGTCAGCCGAAGTTATCCCGAGAATTTCCAAAATATATTACTACCAGGTCGGTCGACCGAATACCCTGAGTCGGTCAGCCGAACCCTTCCCGAGAATTTCAGCAACTTTCAGATTGCCAGTTCGGTCAGCCGACCCAGTGCTTTCGGTCGACCGAACGTATATTTTTCTGTTTTCTACTTCAGATTTATACCCCATCCTTTCACCTTTTTACCTTATCTCTTCACTTTTTACTTCCCCAAATTCAGATTTTAACCTAGCCCCCATTAAAAATCTCTCAAATTTTTAATCTTTTCTTCCAAACAAATGGCTCCCAAGAAGAAATCAAAGACAACCGGTGGCTCATCTTCATCTACTCCAGTGTATACACAAATTGCTTCATGGCTAGTTAATGATATAGCTCTTCAAAGATGGATAAAACTTCAAGATGCCAAAATCTTTGAAGAGTCATTTGTAAGTTATCCTGACTTTGCTTCCTACGGTATTGAAAATGCCGCTATTGAGAGTGGTCTTGATACATTCCTTGACCATAGGAAAAATAACTTGAAAATCAATCATATTATGGTCAAGTTATTTCTAGCAAACCTTAATCTTGTTGATCCACCAAGAAACACTGAAAATTGTGTTTGGACATCAGTTTGTGGTACTTCATTTTTCCTCTCAATAGATCGAATTAACCACATTTTAAATGCTCGACCGGGTGGAATTTCGTTACACGATGTAGATTGTAATACATCGACTCGTGACCGTCTAAGCCATCTATTTTTTGAAGATGACGCTATTGATTTAAGGCAAACTTCATCCCTTCGACCTAAAGCCCGACTCTTTCATCGATTCATGATGAAGTCTATAGTTCCAAGAGGGGGATCATACCACTTAGTATATCCCGAAAACTTCAAAGCATTGTATGCTATGTGCGGAAATATTCGAGTAAATTGGTCACAACTTCTTATGGATGAATTTCTCTCTTTCAACCAAGGAAAGATGATCCATATTTATTATGGAGAATACATAATGAGGTTGATTAATAGCTTTGTCACCCATGCTCCAAAATTCGAAACATCCAAAGTTCATACTTTTGACTCACGAACCATAAAACTAATGAAGTTACCCGATGCACCGTCCAAAATTATAACTTTTCACCAATGGCGTACTACTCCTCGAGAACAACTACGTCGCAGCTATTCTACACCTCAACCATCTACTCATGCTACGGAACGTATAACTCGTCAAACCTCAATTCAACGACCAACTCCCGGTACTAGTACGGAGGCTGCCATTGATATTTTGGCTCGAAATCAACTAGCTTTGGATGCCCGACTTCAAAAAATTGATGGGCGTTTCAAGAAAATCAAAGGCTTCATCGTAAATTTATGGGATGCCTTATCATGTACTTCCGAAGCCGGTGCTTCTTTTGTTGCTCCCGGAAAAAGACCAGCGCCAAATTTTTCTTGGTCTACTTCAGATAACACAAGTTCTAGCACATCGGCAACTCACGCACCTCCCACTCAAAGACGGGGTAAGGAACCGGCTCCTCTGGATGAAAATACTCGTCCAGAATTTTGGGATTCCGATGATGATGAGGAGTAATTGTAGTGTTTGACATTTTAATTTCAAGAATTTCTTTATGAGAACAATATATTTTCTTAATTGTTGTTGTGTACTAAGCAAACATCCTTAACTGTGACGACCCGACTTTTTCTCCACAAAAAGTCGTATCATCAAGAAGAAAGAAAGAAAGGGATAGAAAAGAGAAAAGATAGAGAAGAAAGAAGAAACGACATCAGAATCTAAACAGCGAAATGAATAAATTATATTAATCACATAAAATATTACATTGTATCATATACAACGACTATCAGAGATACACAGCTTTATACAACACATACTAGACAGTTATAAACATCTGTCTAGTTATTACAACTCAAAATACAACTTAAACAAACGACTCAGAGATCAACACAGCGGAAATACAGATATCTACACGTTGAAGCCTCCTGCTCCATTGCCCCTTCAGAATTCGTCAAAGCAAACCTGGATCCCTTGGCTACTCGTAAAAATTTGAGTACCCAAGTGTTTATACCTATTTTGGCTTGAATATGTAATATTTAAAATTCAATGATTAACATATTACATCTAATAAGTATTCCTTTTTGTCGATGACAAAGGGGGAGAAATGTATGAAAGCTAACGAATTTTTGCAGAAAAGTCGCCATATATTTAGGAGGAGAATTATAATATATATGTGAATATTACTTCGTCATATAAGTATTGTCATCAATCAAAAAGGGCGAGAATGTTGATTCATGAAGTTTTGATTCATGACACAAGCTTAAGAGATCATACGACGAGACTTCGAAAGCGACAAAAAGAGAATAAACCATATATCACACACTACAAAGGAGACAAGACTACAATCCAGTTTTTATTATTTTATTTTATTGAGTCTTAGAATATTGTTAAAATCATTCCTCAAGTAGTCACACATTCACACAAAATTGATTTATACAAAATAAATATCACTGTGCAAATAACAGCAGGTCGGTCGACCGACCAGAAAATTCGGCCGACCGACTCTGTGTCCAATGAACATATATGCACCGTTTTTTTTAAACTCAGCTGACCGACCCAGGTTTCTCGGTCAACCGACCAGAACATAACGACTAGTTTTCTAAAGAGGTGCAATTGTTCATGAAGAGGAATGTCCTTTATTTCAAGAGATTCGGACACAACTTTTGATTGAAACTCTTCATGAAAGATTGCAACTATTCTATAACTATATAAACATGTTCAATTCACTTCTACAATCACCGATTCTTGTTTCTAATTCTGAATTCTATTCTCTATTTATTTCTGCAAATAAAAGCATTCATTCTTATTCAATATCACTAGAATCCTTGAATTAATTCATATACTTCGATTCTACGTGATTATCTTCCTTCTAAATTTTCACACACATATATACTCTTGAGGATTTGATTATAGGAAAGTTGTACTATCAAAAGACAATCAGTGTTATTCAGAACACATTCATCAACAAACTATTTGTATTAAGGTGAAGTCCTCTTCGGCTGTTGAGGCGGAAAAATTCCTGTTCGGCTGCTCAGGTGTCGTATACCTATTCCTCCGGGTTAAGTGAGGGGTTTAGTTTAAATCCAGAGGGTATTCTGGGACTGGACGTAGAACGGGAAGTTCGAACCAGTATAAAAATTCCTGGTGTGCTTACTTTAATTTTTATTTTTACTGCTATTATCAGTTTCCGCACTTATATACCATATTACACGATCCTTAGTACTACACGTACACTTTCACATATTAGGACTGACATGTACATACAGAAAATAGAATAAAAAGCTGCTAGGGTTTATAACAACATATATATAGACAAGGTTTGAATAGGAATGAATGGAACAGATCGATTGGGTCAAAGCGATAACAAAGACCGAAAAGTCCGTTTCGTTCTCGAAACGAAAATAGGTCATCCTATATATCGAAATATAGGTTTTTAATTTTTTTAAACTCAATGAAACTAATTTCAAACCTTAATTCTATTATATATAGAAGTTAGCTTTTAAAAACGAATTATATTTATTTTTACGCGTTGATTAAACGAATTATTATTAAATTGATTTAATCACCTTTAAATTATAAATTATAAATTTCCTATCATCATTCTAGGTTAAACAGGAATTAATAATATTTTAAAATTAATTTTTTCATATTAAATCCAAGATTTAAATATTAAATTAATTTCAACGTTAAATTACAACAGTAATAAAATCCCAGTTCATTATTTTTTTAAATTTCAAACAAATTCTTTTGTTTTGATTTAAATGTTCTTTTATATTAAATTAACAAATACCTCATGTGTTTTTTAAACATAAGTTTCCATCTTATTGCACTCATCGCTCAACAGTTTACGTCTCTTCTTATATCAATTGCAATATTTCAATTACATTAAATTTCCATTGCTTACCAAAATTAATTTCAAAACAGATTAAATAATAAGATGATTAATAAAACAACTGTTACATCTTAGTAATTTTAAACACATTTATAAATTTATTATTTACAAACAAAGGTTACAATTTATAATCTAAAAAAATTCACCTTAATAAATCATAAATTTTAATTTATGCTAATATTAAATTCCAAAGTCTTATTTAATTTAATATTTTTAATTATAAAAAATTTGGGTTGTTACAAGTACAACATACCAACGGAGTACCCTCGGCTCGCCTGTTAGCAATCTCTTAAGCGACGAGCTTAGCACTAGAAGGGTCCGAGTAGAGGGCCTTAGTAAATTTCAATTCCAAGCAAGTGTTAGGAGACAAAGTATGGCTAGAAGGCCTAGAGTTAAAGGAGGGCAGAAACAGCGTAGTAGGTGGTGCCTCAATAGGGGAGGCCACATGCAAGGGCAGAGAAGACACATGGGCACATGTATCAACTGGAATATCGAAGGGAAGAGGATCTAAAGGAGGAGGAAGCGGGGGGCGGTATCGAGCAAGAGGGACAGGGCAAGTAGATTTAATCTGCCAAAATCTTGTTGGGGGATTAGGAAAGGGATTCTTGACTGGGAGTTTATCAGGAGTTTCTGCTGAATGAGGACGAGAGGAAATAGTACGGCCAAAAGAATGACAATGATCACAAATAAATGTTCTCCACTGGTGTGAAATGTCTATGAATGCAACCTTATCATCAATAAGGGAAACCGGAATATGAGTTGGTAATTGCCTAGAGGGGGAAATTTCGATAAGTGCTTTAGCAAAACAAAGTAACTGCCTATGCTCAGTCGAGATTTCAAAATAGATAAGCTGGCCTATATGATTGGCTATCCAATTAACCCTCTCCAGCAATTGGAAAACAGAGGGGATATTAGAGAGATGCGCCTAGACAGGAATTGATAAAACTTGCTCATGGCTAGGTCAACAAATGGATTCTATTGGGTTATGATAAACACTTTACCTTCAATAATAATATAACATAAAATTTCAAAATGTTTGAAAATATTTAAATATTAATTTGAAAATTTAAAATTTATTAATAAGATTAATAAAATAATTTAATTAATACTTAGATGCGTGTATTATATATATTGATATATATTATGTTTTTTAACGTGTTTAAGATTAAATAAGTATACATGTATATATAAGAAATTTTCAAAATTAATATAATTTAACTAAAATTATTTAACTAAAATAAATTAATTAAAATAAATTAATTAAAATAAATTAATTAAGTAAATTAACTGAAGTTAAATAAATAAATTGATTAAAGGTTAATTAATTAAATAAAAATGCACATATGTAATATATATGTGTTATACTATAAAGGTTATAGCATGTGTGTGTGTATGATATATAGGTATTACTATAAATGTTATATTATATATTATAAAGATTATAGTAGTCATGTCTAGTATAAAAGTTGCATTGGAATACTAATATAAAATTAATTAAGAATTAATTAATTAAAATTAATAAAATAAGATTTAAAAATATAATATTATACATAAGACTATTATATAAGCAATATGAAATATAAAAGTTATATAATGATAAAACTTATATGTTATGAATGTATAAACTAAAGGTGGAACAATAAAAAACCCAAACATACTTAAGAGATAAATACATACGTAAATGTATGTAAACCATGATTTTTGATATGTACGACACTTCAATCATGAGGGTATTTTATAAGAAATACATTATTCAATAAATCTATATCACTCAATATAATATATTGAAGATTATGAATCTTCAATATAATGTTGTCCTCTACCATATATATATATATATATATATATTTACATATATTAATAAATTACCTGCATACTCCTTAGTTGTTAACAGAACTCAAGCTAAGGATGTTATGTGTAGTATTGTTAATATATTGAATATGCAAGATAAGATAACTATCTGTATTAGTTGAGCAGACTCAAGGTACATATACTATACTTGGGCCATCAGGATATGGTAGGTAGAGTGAATAATCTCTTTTAATTTGCTGAGCAAACTTAAGGTCGAAAAGGGATTAGGATAGAAAACAATGGGTTAGGAGTTGTATGTGGTACAACCGATAAGGAGTTATCCATCGTTTGTAGGGCTGTGATTTGCTGGGCAATCTCAAGGTCAGAATCCTAAGACAGACGAGTCATAACACCTACTAGTGAAGTTGAAAGACTTCAATATTTCATCTTAGGGTTTGGAGAAATATAAAAGACTAGTGGAGCCTTATTAGAAAAATGAAATGATAACAGTTAACCTTTCTAATATTATAAGAACATATGCTAAATAATGTTATAATAATCCACATTGATAAATTTGTGTATGTAATATGATTGATAAAACATTTATCAATTAAAATATTCAAACTGAATAAATTGAAGATTGACAAATAGAAATATGACACACACATACACACTTACTATTAAATACTTCTTGCATGTTAATGTTTTGTACACCCATGCAAGTGCCTAATTTTACAAATACTTAATACGTTCATAATTTGGTCGCTCATGTGTTTATTTGGTCAAGACCGTGTATCGCATTCTTTGAGTTTCGAACTCAAAAGCAATACAAAACTATGGATATTTGATCCATACACTCACATATAAGTGTTATATAGTGAACGGTTATAGTTCGTAACGTATGATACTTCAATGTAATTAGTTCATTTGAAAAAAATAATCAAACCGTACTATGAGGTCAAGTATTCAATTTTATTGATTACAATAAAGATCATATTTATTAAATATAATACTAAACCAAAACTATAAAATATATCTAAGAACTCGATTGCTGAAATGTCAGTTTGATCAATTTATGAAAAGCGTAAAATATTTGATATCCTTAAATGTTAAGGATGATGGAGTGCACTTTTGTAAAGAGTTTGTTATGATGTTGTAGTAAGGGTATTCTTTTGAATGGTGACCATTTAGAAAGAAAAATGAATGTACAAGAGTATATGTGATTTAAGGTATAGTTGGGATGAAGAGAGTGAATAGCCATTTCTGCTTCTTAAAGAAACATCAGAAATGAGAATTGTAATAATAATAATTGATACTTAACATTGGAATAAGAAATACGATTTTTATTCTGACATATATTTTCATATAGAAAATCGTTTTATACAAGAGTTATTTCTTTAATCAAAATATTCAATTAAAGAACTCTCCACCGTAAACTAATTGTAGTTTATGAAATAATAATCTATATTAAGTGAATAATAGACTTACGAATTCAGTACGCTATTACAGTAATAACAGATATAGTAGGAGTATGTTATATAACACTTGTTGATTGCACCAAGTTATAAAATTATTTTCGTAAAACATACCAAACATTATTTTGAAATAATGACTATTTTTGGGTATTGAATGCAAAATAGGCATATTTATTCCTTACTGTGAATATTATAAATATTTGTAATGAAACAAAACTTTGATTTGGTATTTGTTTTATAATGAAAGTAATGCATTGGTAAATACAGAAGTATCTAAAATTATTTACAATTATTTTGGAATTATATACTAAGCCGTAGTTTTGAGAAATAGTTTTTGTTATATGATTTATGAATTATATGATACTGGTTATTAGATCTCAAACAATTAAGGCCTATGCACCCATTTAGTCGGAGCATCATAAATGTTGGTGAACTATTCAAACCGATACATTTAAATTTATGCAATCATATGTCTATTAATACCAAATCGGTTCCACACACATCGTCATGTTCATCGATTAGTTGCCACAAACATAGACATGTGTATTTAGTATGCATGTATCAGTCTATGATAAGCTCATAGAATATAAAATGGAAGTAAATAATATAACATGCAATATAAATGATTCGATTTGATCGAATGAGTATATTGGAAAGAGTTCCGTATGTACCAAATATGAATAAAGATTTAGTCTTAAAGGCTACTTCTTCCTATAATACATAATGATGTATTGATAAGGAGTAAAACTTTGTTGAACAAAACATGATTAATGATGAGTGAAGTTGAGTTAAATTCTTTTTAGAAGGCGTGTACTTAAGAGCGGTATAAAAGTTTAAAATTAATATTATCAATAGAATAGTTTACAAAACCATACAAGATAAGGGTTTATACGAAACCCCTACATATCCTAGGCTAAAACGTTGGCAGGTTATGCGAATTGAAAAACTGCATGTAAAATTGTATGTAAGGGATCTTGTATGAATCATCCCAAGAGAAATTTGGTAATTATAGTCATTAGATGACTAACTTATATTGTGAACATAAGTATATAATGAACTAATGCAAATCGGTTTTATATAAAGCAATTCATAAAATGTTTATGAATGCACATTCCATTCCACTGAGAAATAACTGTTGTTTCAAGAAATACCAACTTCATAGTGAAGAAAAGAAATTATTGATATAGACTGAATTTGGATACGATCCAAAGACAAAACCAATTACAAGGGTTGAAATGAAATCGATCGAATCTAAATAAACACAATACATTAGAACATCTAATGAGTATTCTTGTATATTAAAGAGAAACTATGAGTTTTTTGCCAATGTCAATAATAAATAATCTACGGTTGTTTAATTAAACCATTAAGAGCTTTGACTCTATGATATGCTATGATGCACAAATTCAAAATAGATTCCAAGTACATTATCAAAATATATGATGTTGAAAGTTGTACCCAAAGGAATATGATACATTGGCCGCAAATGTGTCTTTAAGAGAAAGGCAAATGTAGTTAGAATATATTGAGCCATATTGATAAGAATAATATCGTAAATTTCAATTGTAGAAATTAATGTAATAGATTCACCATTTGATGTGCTCAGGTATGTTCAGATTTTACTCACAAAATTATCACATAGTATGACTTTATGTTTTGGTATGTATGTGTTGAAAAAATAATTAATGATTTAGAGTAAAGTGTTTACACATAAAAACCAAAGAGTTTCGAAGTCAATGGGAGCGATATTGAGTTTCTTAGTTTTCGAATACAATCCAAGAACGGATACGAAACTGTCATTCAGAAAAGCATTAAAATTGAACAAGTGTTTTGATAGAAATATCAGATAGTTTTATTATCAATCAAAATACAAAGGAAGCATGTGTTTATAAGAAAGAGCGTTAAAAGGTACATTGATATTTATAAACTATAAACAGATAATACATTGTTGATTTCTTAATGACGTGCTTATGTTAAAATCAACCTTAGTTGTTTTAATGATGTCTTTTATATAAAGATATTGAGGATGTCTAGAACGATATGCAAGGATATCTTATTTAAATGTTTAATACGAAAAATATAAGAAAGATTCCTTATGTATTGGCAATATGAATTATCAAACATGTTATGTTGTTTGTGATATCATGATTTGTTTGTGTATTTGATAAATGAAGAAAATATCAAATCCAAATAGATATCACTAAATAGTTGTTTGAGATTTTCTTGTATATTTATGAAACATTAGAGAATTGTTTATGGAAACAAAAACTCCCTATGAAGGAGTGTTCAGACTCAAATTTTCATAAGTGATATTGATTATAATATGTTAATAATAAATTCAAGTTAAGAATTTTTAAGTTGCAAATGTTCCAAATGAAAGACTATGGGTCATTGGAAAAGGCCAAATAGATTACCTTGAATAGCGCCGCAATAAAAGCAATGTATGTAAATATAAATGCTTAAAATTTTAACTGAGTTGAGGGTGATTCCAAATGTTGAGAATCTCATAGCATTGTTATATGAACAATGTCATAATATGGCTCACAACAGAACTTAGAACTCACTGGAAGTCGAGTGACATACTCCAAAATGTTCCACATGATAAAAGGTAGTTTATTGACAATGGAGAGAGTTGATTGATGCAGTAGAAAATTGAAACATAATAGCATACCCGTTCACCGAGGGATCGACCCAATTGGAGAAATTAGGATGAGATTCCATAACTGACCTCAAGTGCAAGTAGGAGATTGATAAAGTAGGGGTATGCCCTAGGGGTAATTATGTAATTTGTTACATATATCTAACTAGATAACCAATCTCGTTCAAAATAAAAGATGTTTTCTTTCAATCATATACTTGATATAATGTATTATATAATTAATTAATTTAATTAAAAATTATATAAATTAATTAATTTAATTAAAAGTATATTTAATATTGTTAGTCCCTGAGAAGTTCGTTTTGATGACAACAACCTTAGAATAAGATTATAAAATATAAATGCTAACATTATTGTTTAGATATATATGTATATGCAGGATATATATATACAAGTACCAAAGAATGAAGACTGTACAGTATAGAGATTCAAGAACTGATGAACTCAGGATCGAAGATATCAAGATTCAAGAATCATGAATATCAAGATTATCAAGAGTTCAAGATTTCAAGATAAGTAATTTAGTTAGGAATTTTGTTAAAACTCCTAGAACAACACTGACATCTTAAAATCCATTTTATTCGTGGAATGGAATCCACTTTGAGCCCGTTAAAGGGATGGAACCCTAAGTAGGATGGAACCTACGAAAAATCTAGTGGAACATTGTTTTGTATCCACTAACTTTTATTCAAATGTTTTACAAAATTATATCTTGTTTTCAAAATGATTTCAAAATCTTCCTTTTTAAATCAAAAACATCTATCCTGGTTTTAAAATACTTTTTTCCTCAAAATAATCTTTATTTTCAATATCAAATTATCCTTGGTTTTAAACTATCTTTTAATTATAATATATTTAACTTTAAATATTTATACCTAGATTTAAATATAAATTATAGTACAATTTTATATATACCAAAATATTATTCTATATACTTATTTATGTATTTTAACTATAGTTAAGTATAAAATAGTTTTAATACAAGATAGAATTTATTTTCAAAGAAAAACAAATTACCAAAAATAACTTAGGCCTGTCTACAACCCCAAGGAACCCTTTTCGACAAGGTGACAGTTTATTTCAAAAGTTTGAATTTCAAAGGAAGTGTCTATTCGTCATATCCTTTCACGAATGGACATGGTTGTTGTTCTACTATAAATAGGGGCTGTTTAAAACGAATTTATAATTATATTTTCTCTGATTTCACTCCTCTTCTTCTTCCACATTTCTTTATATATATTTTTACCATTACTCTACCGAAATCACCATTGAATCTAACTAGATCATCTCTGGTTTGATTCTTTATCACCATCTCAACAAGATCCTAGTGCTATTTAGAGTTATAGATTTCTTTGTATTCAATCGAGCGAGAAAAGGTGTGATTGTAGCCTGGAAAATCAATCGGGTGAACTTGTTGCCCGTAAAATCAAGTATCTCTACCCAGAGGATTGTGAATCTGGAGCGGTGTACCTCGTGGCCTTGAAATCGAGGGTGTAACTGTAAGAATTGATTTTGAAAGGAAATCCGTACTTATGTTGCGGGACTGGATGTAGGGTAACGCCGAACCAGTATAAAATCCGGTGTGGTCTTTCCTTTGTTGCTTTTACTTTAAATCTGCATCTGTGTTTGATTTTGTGATCATATCTGTGTCTGAATATTGCATACATTTGTGTTCAAATTAATATAAACTCAAAAAGAATTTGTAACGACCCCGAAATTTAATTTTATTTAAATTGATAACTAAATAAATTTTTGAATTAAATTTGTGAAAATAATCAATGCGGTGATGCGAGTTTCCCCGAATTCAAGTATATTTTGTATAAATCATTTAAATTTAATAATATTGTAAATATTGTACATATATATGAATATATATGTATACGTGATATATGAGGAAATTTGAAGTTAATATATATGTATATTGAATTCAAGTTTAAATTTAAGTTTAAATGGTTTAATAATAATAAATGATAATAATAGATATTAAGTTATAAATAGAATCGAAAATATATAAGATAAATTATATAGTATAAAATAGAAATTTATTTTTATTTTTGAAGTAATATTACAAAAGAAAACGAAATACATATGCAAGTATGAAACAAAATCTTCTCAACATCATCTCCCAGTCGAGACAAGCTTGTAAAGCAGGTACAAAAGGAAGTAAAATATTTGTCAACAAAACAAATACACATTCAAATAAACAAAAGTAAGGAAATAAATCAAGCTGCAGCCACCAAAGTAGATCCATCAGCCGAAGTCAATACATAAACAAATAGTATTGTAAACATGATTGTACAAAGCATTAAATACAAGTATATAAAAGCAAGATCCTTAGTACACGAGTAAATATCACCAGCCTCCACAAAGAAGAAAATATCTCTGATATATTTGTACAAGCCAAAATAAGGTGTTACCCTATTGTACAAACAATATAATACCCTGTACAAAGTTATAATCCCTGTCTACTTCATTTCTTTTATACATATCAACTTCACCTCAGCTTCTTCATTCGAAACTGAGAAAACTAAAAGAATATCAACTAAAACTTAAACAAACAAACTTCAATCTAAAACAAGAGAATCCACTTTAATATTCAAGTTTGAGAACAAATCTGGGAAGTCAAGCCTGGAAATTGTTTCAGGAAAATCAAAAGATCAAAGCACAGATCAAAACAAATCAAATCTGGGCAAATATGCAAATCTGAAGCATCTCAAATTCAAGTCAGTTTCGAATTCCAGAGTTTCAAATTCAATCTTCTAGGCTTCAGTCCTCTGTTCTTTCTTTTTAATAAGGTGAGCAACTCCTATTTTTAAAAGCCTAACTTGTTTTGGTTTCTTGATGTTTGTGAGTAAACAAGATTTTTCTTAAGGTTTAAATTAAATTAAAAACAGTTCAGTAGGTTCATTGATAATCTGGTTTGTATATTCTTTAGTCTTGAAAATCTCTGGTTGTTTTATGTACTATATTTCTCTGTCATTTGTTACAGGGTGGATATTTAAAAGAAAAGAAGAAAAAAAAAACAAATCAAATTATCCCCATCTAATCTTTGTAAAGCTTTAAGTTTTCATTGAAGCAAGATGTTAAAACTTAATTTAAGTTTTTTTTCAAAGCAGATTACATCATGTTGTAAACATACCTCTGTAATCTTGTATTACAGGAAATCAACTAATATTTTGGCAAATTTGATTGTTACAAAATATTGATTCAAGATCATATATTCAATCTATACTGCAAAATATGATTTTTAGAACAGAAATCCAAATTTATAGATTAATATTAAAAAGGGCAGTTTGGAATTAAACTAAATTTGCATTTCATCCTATTTCAAGTGATCGATTCAATTTTAATTTATGAAACTTGGATTGAAGCAAGCTTATCCATCCACGATCACGAGAAAAATGTAAATTATTTTTTTTACTGAGTGAAATTTGAATACGAGATCATTTTAGGGTTTTATACCACGTTTTTGAACGTGTCTGTAACATGACGAGATCGTCATCTCTGAGTGATCGAGTTGTTCGAAACTCTGATGGGTTGTTGCTCGGAGTGTTGACGTTGTATGGATGAAGTTTAGGCGGCTCTGGTGCCTTGTGTGACGATGACGAGGTGATCTTGCGGATTTGGATTGAGTTCTGTAGTTGGGTTGAGCTGTCGAATTTCGAATTCGAATTTAGGTGGGGGATTTGAGCTTCGATTTCGTGATTGGGGGTGGATTGTGACTTGCCGATGAGGTTGGTGATCGCCGGAGGTGGGTCGTGACGCCGTGCACGGGTACAGCGTGGAAGTGGTTAGTGACAGTGTCGTGGTGGTCTTCCGTCTCGAGTCGTGCTCGAGGAGATGAGGGATTGGCTTCGAGTTCTTTCGATTTTGTGCGCGTATGGGTACTTGATGCTTTAAAATTTTAACTTAGTTTAAAAACTTAAAACTCCCTGGAAATAAAAACAAAAGAGGGAAGAGGAAGAGGATGTTACCAATGAACGTCTCGGGGAATAGGGTGTTTAACGCGATGTGTTACTCGAAGTTGAACGAGGAGATTCTCGGGTATGATTCCAACTGTAGCATTTTATAAAGATGTTTAGGAAAATTTGTTTAAACACTATAAACTTAGAAATGTTTAACAGTTAAGTTAAGACTTTATTCAACTTTTAATTATTTTAATCAAAAGCTTTAATAATAAATTCAGGTTTAGTTTGAAGCCTAGTTAGGAATAAATAAAGTTTTAAAATTTAAATGTTTAAACAAGTTTAAATAGTTAAAGCACACTTAAATATGTGAACTTAAAGAAAATTTGACTCTCACTCTTTAAATTTCCTTTATAACAAAATATTATTTTAACATGTAAATTTTGAAGGGTTTGGAAATCAGTTTAAACTTTATTAGAGATAAATTGGTACTCATTTTGAATCTGGGGATTTAGATTGGAATTAAGAGTAAATTCAAAAATCAATGTTTCCAATCAAAAAAAAAATTGTGAATGGTAATTTAACCATCACTAAGAATGAGTTTTAACTTAAGTTAATTAAGATATAACGATGATTTGTAATTCATTAATTATTAAGTTAATTCAAACGGATAATTTTATTGACGTAATTAATTTATGATTTGGATTAATTGATTAAGAGTTAAATTAATTAATTAAGTAAGGAATGATAAATTTGTAAATCAAGGTTTATTAATTGGATATTAAATTATGATTAAAGTTAATTAATCAAATGATTTGTAATTAACCAAGATTAGCAATTCATAAGAAATTAATTTGATTTGAATTAATCAGACAAATTAACTGATTTTACTTATGGATAATTAGATTGACTGAATGATTGAATTGCTGATATCCCTGATGTATGATGCTTTGTGATACGTCTTGATTTATGTCGTGATCTGTGATTTTTGTTTTTGTGGTATATTGTTATATGAATATGAAACCCTTGACCCGTAAAACGACATTTGAATTTCGATGCGTCAGGGAGTCGGATTCCAGTTGGTTATCCGAAACCCACATCGAATTGTAATTGTGAATCTTTGTGACTGATAAATTTATTTTATCTATAAATCTATGAATGAAGATAAGCGTTATCGATTATACCGCTTATCGATATATCTGTAATGATTGATGTTGCACTATTGTGTGTTAAACCCCTGGACTACACTGTTACACACACAAATATGGATTTCACGTGGAAATCGGTTAAGTCACAGATAATTCAAATTGATATTTTTGAAATTTAAACTTTTAACTTCAATTGATTTTGAAATTAGAAATTTGGGGTATAAATGTGAAAAGCTTTTGAAATGAGTTTTCAAAGATAAAAGTTATTTTGAATAACTTAATCGAGTTTTGAAAATCTAAATAATTGATTTAAACTAAAATTCAAGATTTGAAATTGAATTCTATGATTTGAAACTAGGGATTAATGATGTTATACCCATTATAGAAGGGTTAAACTATTTTAAAAGAATTGATTTGGAATGTGAATATAATTCAAGGGCTTTAACTCGTTCAAATAAAATTGGATTTTTCTGAAACGAAAACTATTTGTTTTCAAATAATAACAGCTTTCATATGAGAAGTGAACTTCCAATTTGTGTTGAAAGGTTTCAAATTTAGAATGAATTGAAATGTTTTGAAAACTATAAGTTAAATCTTTGTTTTAAAGATTTAACGAGTTAATCCAATTGAAACGGAAATTGTTTTGAAATCTATGAATGTATCTTTGTGAAATAAATCTTTTTGTTTAAAGATTTGAAAATGGTCATTTGTTTAACCATTCGAATGAAAAGTTTTGAGCTTTAAGCTGTGATTTAACTGAGACCCCAGTATCCATCTGATTTTTAATTGCGCTCATTATTCGGGTTAGCCGGGAAAAGACATTTGTGTCATATAACCCATTCCGAATAATGATACGTCGTATATGGATAGCATTTGAAGACCGGTGTTGAAGACCGGATATTTACGAAAACGAAAGGACAACTCGTCGAATGTCTCTGCATCGACTGGCCCCGATATAGAGATTTTATCACCCTTTGTGATGGGAAGTCCGGACGGGATTGTGAATACCCGGAATTGCAAGGGCTTCGTAAGAAGTGCCTTCGGTTCTGTTCGAACCCGGAACAGACTTGTATGGATACATGTCTGACATTACACTTTGAGATATAAAGTCGATTTCTTTCAAATACAATTCTGTTGGTGGCAGAGAATTTATTCTCTTAGCTTAACACCCTTCTCTGAGACGTACGAGCTCAGAGGTTATGTAATTGAAATTTATCTGCAATATACCACAATTTGGTAATGTGGCATGCCGAGTGTTGCTGTGTGATGATCAGTGTTTGATCATTTGCGATATGATCATTTGTTTGATCTTATATCTTTGTGATCATAGGTTGATCATTTGTTTGACCCGAAGCATGGCTTTGTGACAAAGCGTAGCTTTGTGGACGAGACTTCGTCGAGCCTCACACCCCGGAAATGGTCAAAACAGGAAAGATGCAGCAAGGTTCTAGGGAGTAGCGCCCCTTAGTGTATGTCATTCTTTCTGGATAGAGGTGGTATCATGGTATGGAGCCCAGATACTTAACCTATGTGGTTGCTGCATTATTATTATGATTATGTAGTTTGTTGCGAATCGAGGATCCTTGGGAAGATCGGTTACGATCGGGGGATGGCATACGCGTGTCAGTAGTTACCTATTTTTGCAGAGGTAACCCGACCTTGTGTTGGCAGAGATCCGGTTAGGTTCTCGGGACGTCATTCCAGAGGCGTTTCCATGTGGCAATGGGAAGTTCCTTGGCCTGACCATTTGTTGGAAATCCAAAGAAACAATACGAGCCCTTTACGATTGCAAATTGTAGAACCTGTCTCCTCAGGAGGCAGCTATAGCAGGCATAATATAATGGTACCTATGCTGGCTAAGATTTATATTCTACTTTCGAAATATTTTCCACTATGCACTAATAATAATATCAAAAATGATTTGATTTTGCGTAGTAAGCATCTTTGACTAACATAAGAAGAAATCTCCTCCAAGTCTGCTGTAACGACCCGTATTTTCACGGATCGAAACATCGTAAAATAGTTGACCTTTGGTTGCATTGCTGTTAAGTCGTTTCAGATTTTTAGCAGAATTTTTCTTAAGTCTTAAGTCGTAGCCGACTTAGGAGGTTTGGACGAGTTAAGAAATAGGTCTGGACGAGTAAATGACTAAGTGGTAGGTCGGCGACGACCTAAGGGATTAACCGGGTTAAGGAAGTTAAGTCATAGGGTGGCTTAGGTCGAGTGACCGACTTAAGGGAGTAGCCTATCTAAGAAGTTGACCGACTTATAGTATTAACCGACTTAAGGATAGTGGTGAGTTAAGTGTTAAGTCGGCTTAAGACCTGGACGACTTAGTAGAGTCTTATCCTGATAGATCGGCAAAGCTGCTGTGTTAAGTCGTGACCGAGTTAGAAGTTAGACAAGTGAGTTTTTGAGTCGGCAGTTGTTTAAGTCGTATGGGCTAGTTAAGTCGGCATAGCAGTAAGTCGTAAGTCGTCTAACCAGTTAAGGCGCGTGCGCATTAAGTCGTAGCCGAGTTAAGGAGATAGCTTTGTCTTAAGTCGTAGGATGGCATAGCTTTAAGTCGTAGGTCGGCATAGTGTTAAGTCGGCAGCGACTTAAGGAGATTGCCGAGTTACGACTTAGGGTATTTTCTGCCTATAAATAGGAGGGGGTTGGCTTCATTTTTGGGATCCGGATTTTGAAGCGACGAAGTGCTGCCATTTTGAGAGCTCGACTTCTACACTTCTTCAATCTTGATCTTCGATTTGGATGGATGGAAGCACTAGATTAGAGATGTGACGACCGCCCATGACCCCTGCACCGAATCTAGAGATAGAGCGCTGTAAAGTGTGCCAGGCGACCATGGACGATTGTCAAGGTAAGATTTAAAACAACAGAATCTATCGTATTACTCACAGCGCATGGACAAAATACAATAGAACATATGTATAGTGAAGCTTTACAGAACAAAATGACATCATATAAAACTCCATAATAGTTGAATACAAGCATCACATAGTCAATACATCCAGCCTCACTACAAATCTCTCAGAGAATACAAAACCGCGGAATATCCAGTACATATAAGAAGATAATATGCAACCCTCTAGCTCGTCTTCGATATCAGCATCGTGAGAAGAGAACAACACCTGTCACCTGCTACCTAGTCTGCCCGTCCCAAAATGGACGAACAGCCCAAGGCAATAAGAATTAAAACATAAAGCCTTGAGTCAGACAACAGTCTTAGTGAGCAGTAAATTAACTAACAACATACCAAAGAGCATAAAGGAAAGGGAATAGGAATACAACCCTCCCACTCCAACCTCATTCTACAGTGATAGCCCCCAGACACACACTAAGCAGAAGCAAACATAGCAGAGCATACAATTTAAGATAAAACTACTATCACTCGAGTCAAGGGCGATGTTTTCCAAGTACCAAGGCCTAAATCAGATAAGCACCCAGAAAATACCGCTCTTGAGTCCGAATGACGATACAACCAAACATCCATGACTCTGGCTATCACTGTTATCATTGCTTCGACATCACCGTTAATTGAATGACCGGCACATTCTTTCAGCCGTCCGTCAAGGGCTAATGAAAACCCCGGTTCTAGACATAACTCCCGCACGTCGTCGCAGCCCGTGCCTAGGACTATCGAATCTGCCCAGAGTACTCGACCATCAACAGTTGGCCGTTGGGACTATCGAATCTGCCCAAACGTACTCTTGCTTAGAGCATGCTAGAACCTTCAACAACGATGCTATCCAAGCCTCCTAGTCATCCTCCTCGACGACTATTCTCATATCCATTCATTATCCTCAACTCGAATCATATCACCGAGTTATCAACATGCTTGGAATGATCCCGTCTGGATTAGACCAAGTCTTCATCACATGATTGCCTTGCTTCATTACATCCTCGCAAAGTCTCATCTCATCATCACATCATCAAATCTATGCATAAGAGCTTCATCATCCCGCTACGTATGCCACGAGCAGCTTTCCCAATTCAAGAGCCTTTCCCTTAGCTTTTGAATCGTCTTCGGTCTAAATCTAATCATCAATCATCTAGTTCATATCAATCAATCAAATCAAACATCAATCCAAGCAATCAAGCATTCAAAAATGATCTAAGTAGACAATTATAACAATAATGGCATTTTCGTAATTAAAGAGTTGAAAGTCCAATAAGCATGAAAACATGGATTATATCTCTACAAACTTGATGAATGAACTTGCATAGGTTAACATATGATAAAATGGATGTAACATCATCATGAACAATGGATCTATATGGATCTACACATAGGATGAAGAAAATGCATAGAAATCTCTATTTTAACACCAAAACGAGCCAACAATCCGATATTCTCCTTTGGATCCGTGTGAGAGATAATCACCACTCACCAAATCACCTAAACAAACCCAAATCAACACGCTTCAGATCTGGACAGCAAAGGATCAAGCTTGATCTATCACAAATCCGCTTCAAATGAAGAAATCTCTCTTGAAAAGATGAAGATCTTCAATCTAAGCTCTTGAATCTTCAATCTTGATCTTCGATTTGGATGGATGGAAGCACTAGATTAGAGTGGAGAAAAGAAGTGAAGAAGTGTAGAAGTCGAGCTCTCAAAATGGCAGCACTTCGTCGCTTCAAAATCCGGATCCCAAAAATGAAGCCAACCCCCTCCTATTTATAGGCAGAAAATACCCTAAGTCGTAACTCGGCAATCTCCTTAAGTCGCTGCCGACTTAACACTATGCCGACCTACGACTTAAAGCTATGCCATCCTACGACTTAAGACAACGCTATCTCCTTAACTCGGCTACGACTTAATGCGCACGCGCCTTAACTGGTTAGACGACTTACGACTTACTACTATGCCGACTTAACTAGCCCATACGACTTAAACAACTGCCGACTCAAAAACTCACTTGTCTAACTTCTAACTCGGTCACGACTTAACACAGCAGCTTTGCCGATCTATCAGGATAAGACTCTACTAAGTCGTCCAGGTCTTAAGCCGACTTAACACTTAACTCACCACTATCCTTAAGTCGGTTAATACTATAAGTCGGTCAACTTCTTAGATAGGCTACTCCCTTAAGTCGGTCACTCGACCTAAGCCACCCTATGACTTAACTTCCTTAACCCGGTTAATCCCTTAGGTCGTCGCCGACCTACCACTTAGTCATTTACTCGTCCAGACCTATTTCTTAACTCGTCCAAACCTCCTAAGTCGGCTACGACTTAAGACTTAAGAAAAATTCTGCTAAAAATCTGAAACGACTTAACAGCAATGCAACCAAAGGTCAACTATTTTACGATGTTTCGATCCGTGAAAATACGGGTCGTTACATCTGCGTTTGCATTGTGTGTGTGGTGGGAGGTCTTATGGTAGTTTCATTTTCCAAAAGCATTGCGGTTTTCAATGTTTAAATTCTTTTGTGTTGTTTAAAGATAAACTGTTTTGTTGCTCACACCAGTCCCATGACTGATCTGGAGTTTATTGTTTCTTTCCTAAACTCTGGATGCTCAAAATTTCTCTACACGAGCAGTCTAGAGTTGGGATTTTCAGATAGTCAGGTTCAGTAGATTATCTGGAGCTAGTTCAGTCTTTGGATCGGACTGCACTTGCTTATCTTTATGCATCGTTATTGGGAGTTCGAGCTATATCTGGATTGGTGCTTTGAAGATGAAGATTATCCGCTGCTGATGTTATCGTTTTCTTTCCGCTGCTATTTGTTATATCATATCTCTGATGTATATTGATATTCATTGTATCACTCTGTTGTATCAGATTTTGTATCTGTCATTGTATATCAATGTATTATTCTTTTTATTCCGCTGTGTTATTTACTTAATGTTGTTATAAGCTCCGGCGACTCGGATTTGAACGGTCGAATCTACGGCATTCGAGTACGATGTAAAGTATGGATGTCGATTTTCGAGCGGGCAAAATTTGATACGTTACATTTGGTATCAGAGCTAAGGTTGAACTTTAGCTCAGGAGTATAACACGTTAAGTAGCTCATTAGAGATAGAGTGAAGTAAACTCTAGAATGAGTATATCCTTAAGATATCCGTTTAAACGTCTTAGTAAATTCTCTTACTATCCACTGATAGTGAGTATGAGTGCAAGAAGAGAACGAGATAGGGGACAAGGGAATACGACTATAAATGGTCAATACCCTGTAACAGTGGAAATAACCTTCTTATCAATCTTCTTTGGTTCGTTTCCAAATTCTTTTGATTTCTTCGTATCAGTTACAAGAAGAAGTTTCGGTATGATGATGGCTCTACGAATCGTTGTAGAAAATTCTTACTTAGTATTTTCATCGGTTTCTTATCAGCTTTTTGATTTAAACCTTAATGAATTTGAAATTTGAAATTGAGTTAAATTGATTAATAGAATATGAAGCTAAAATTGAATTAAATCAATAAAACGATTTCGTTTAAAACCAAATTTTGAAATTCTATTGTAATTTTTGTGAATATCGAAGTCCGAAGATGGACAAATTAATATGTGTTTTGATATATTCTGACTTGAGTTTGGATATCTTGAGTTTGAGGAGTTATAGGAGATCGAATCTATCTATCTCTGCGTTATTTTCGTGCCTGCGAATTTCGAGGACGAAATTCTTTTAAGGGGGGAAGTTTGTAACGACCCCGAAATTTAATTTTATTTAAATTGATAACTAAATAAATTTTTGAATTAAATTTGTGAAAATAATCAATGCGGTGATGCGAGTTTCCCCGAATTCAAGTATATTTTGTATAAATCATTTAAATTTAATAATATTGTAAATATTGTACATATATATGAATATATATGTATACGTGATATATGAGGAAATTTGAAGTTAATATATATGTATATTGAATTCAAGTTTAAATTTAAGTTTAAATGGTTTAATAATAATAAATGATAATAATAGATATTAAGTTATAAATAGAATCGAAAATATATAAGATAAATTAAATAGTATAAAATAGAAATTTATTTTTATTTTTGAAGTAATATTACAAAAGAAAACGAAATACATATGCAAGTATGAAACAAAATCTTCTCAACATCATCTCCCAGCCGAGACAAGCTTATAAAGCAGGTACAAAAGGAAGTAAAATATTTGTCAACAAAACAAATACACATTCAAATAAACAAAAGTAAGGAAATAAATCAAGCTGCAGCCACCAAAGTAGATCCATCAGCCGAAGTCAATACATAAACAAATAGTATTATAAACATGATTGTACAAAGCATTAAATACAAGTATATAAAAGCAAGATCCTTAGTACACGAGTAAATATCACCAGCCTCCACAAAGAAGAAAATATCTCTGATATATTTGTACAAGCCAAAATAAGGTGTTACCCTATTGTACAAACAATATAATACCCTGTACAAAGTTATAATCCCTGTCTACTTCATTTCTTTTATACATATCAACTTCAACTCAGCTTCTTCATTCGAAACTGAGAAAACTAAAAGAATATCAACTAAAACTTAAACAAACAAACTTCAATCTAAAACAAGAGAATCCACTTTAATATTCAAGTTTGAGAACAAATCTGGGAAGTCAAGCCTGGAAATTGTTTCAGGCAAATCAAAAGATCAAAGCACAGATCAAAACAAATCAAATCTGGGCAAATATGCAAATCTGAAGCATCTCAAATTCAAGTCGTTTCGAATTCCAGAGTTTCAAATTCAATCTTCTAGGCTTCAGTCCTCTGTTCTTTCTTTTTAATAAGGTGAGCAACTCCTATTTTTAAAAGCCTAACTTGTTTTGGTTTCTTGATGTTTGTGAGTAAACAAGATTTTTCTTAAGGTTTAAATTAAATTAAAAACAGTTCAGTAGGTTCATTGATAATCTGGTTTGTATATTCTTTAGTCTTGAAAATCTCTGGTTGTTCTATGTACTATATTTCTCTGTCATTTGTTACAGGGTGGATATTTAAAAGAAAAGAAGAAAAAAAAACAAATCAAATTATCCCCATCTAATCTTTGTAAAGCTTTAAGTTTTCATTGAAGCAAGATGTTAAAACTTAATTTAAGATTTTTTTCAAAGCAGATTACATCATGTTGTAAACATACCTCTGTAATCTTGTATTACAGGAAATCAACTAATATTTTGGCAAATTTGATTGTTACAAAATATTGATTCAAGATCATATATTCAATCTATACTGCAAAATATGATTTTTAGAACAGAAATCCAAATTTATAGATTAATATTAAAAAGGGCAGTTTGGAATTAAACTAAATTTGCATTTCATCCTATTTCAAGTGATCGATTCAATTTTAATTTATGAAACTTGGATTGAAGCAAGCTTATCCATCCACGATCACGAGAAAAATGTAAATTATTTTTTTTACTGAGTGAAATTCGAATACGAGATCATTTTAGGGTTTTATACCACGTTTTTGAACGTGTCTGTAACATGACGAGATCGTCATCTCTGAGTGATCGAGTTGTTCGAAACTCTGATGGGTTGTTGCTCGGAGTGTTGACGTTGTATGGATGAAGTTTAGGCGGCTCTGGTGCCTTGTGTGACGATGACGAGGTGATCTTGCGGATTTGGATTGAGTTCTGTAGTTGGGTTGAGCTGTCGAATTTCGAATTCGAATTTAGGTGGGGGATTTGAGCTTCGATTTCGTGATTGGGGGTGGATTGTGACTTGCCGATGAGGTTGGTGATCGCCGGAGGTGGGTCGTGACGCCGTGCACGGGTACAGCGTGGAAGTGGTTAGTGACAGTGTCGTGGTGGTCTTCCGTCTCGAGTCGTGCTCGAGGAGATGAGGGATTGGCTTCGAGTTCTTTCGATTTTGTGCGCGTATGGGTACCTGATGCTTTAAAATTTTAACTTAGTTTAAAAACTTAAAACTCCCTGGAAATAAAAACAAAAGAGGGAAGAGGATGTTACCAATGAACGTCTCGGGGAATAGGGTGTTTAACGCGATGTGTTACTCGAAGTTGAACGAGGAGATTCTCGGGTATGATTCCAACTGCAGCATTTTATAAAGATGTTTAGGAAAATTTGTTTAAACACTATAAACTTAGAAATGTTTAACAGTTAAGTTAAGACTTTATTCAACTTTTAATTATTTTAATCAAAAGCTTTAATAATAAATTCAGGTTTAGTTTGAAGCCTAGTTAGGAATAAATAAAGTTTTAAAATTTAAATGTTTAAACAAGTTTAAATAGTTAAAGCACACTTAAATATGTGAACTTAAAGAAAATTTGACTCTCACTCTTTAAATTTCCTTTATAACAAAATATTATTTTAACATGTAAATTTTGTAGGGTTTGGAAATCAGTTTAAACTTTATTAGAGATAAATTGGTACTCATTTTGAATCTGGGGATTTAGATTGGAATTAAGAGTAAATTCAAAAATCAATGTTTCCAATCAAAAAAAAATTGTGAATGGTAATTTAACCATCACTAAGAATGAGTTTTAACTTAAGTTAATTAAGATATAACGATGATTTGTAATTCATTAATTATTAAGTTAATTCAAACGGATAATTTTATTGACGTAATTAATTTATGATTTGGATTAATTGATTAAGAGTTAAATTAATTAATTAAGTAAGGAATGATAAATTTGTAAATCAAGGTTTATTAATTGGATATTAAATTATGATTAAAGTTAATTAATCAAATGATTTGTAATTAACCAAGATTAGCAATTCATAAGAAATTAATTTGATTTGAATTAATCAGACAAATTAACTGATTTTACTTATGGATAATTAGATTGACTGAATGATTGAATTGCTGATATCCCTGATGTATGATGCTTTGTGATACGTCTTGATTTATGTCGTGATCTGTGATTTTTGTTTTTGTGGTATATTGTTATATGAATATGAAACCCTTAACCCGTAAAACGACATTTGAATTTCGATGCGACAGGGAGTCGGATTCCAGTTGGTTATCCGAAACCCACATCGAATTGTAATTGTGAATCTTTGTGACTGATAAATTTATTTTATCTATAAATCTATGAATGAAGATAAGCGTTATCGATTATACCGCTTATCGATATATCTGTGATGATTGATGTTGCACTATTGTGTGTTAAACCCCTGGACTACACTGTTACACACACAAATATGGATTTCACGTGGAAATCGGTTAAGTCACAGATAATTCAAATTGATATTTTTGAAATTTAAACTTTTAACTTCAATTGATTTTGAAATTAGAAATTTGGGGTATAAATGTGAAAAGCTTTTGAAATGAGTTTTCAAAGATAAAAGTTATTTTGAATAACTTAATCGAGTTTTGAAAATCTAAATAATTGATTTAAACTAAAATTCAAGATTTGAAATTGAATTCTATGATTTGAAACTAGGGATTAAAGATGTTATACCCATTATAGAAGGGTTAAACTATTTTAAAAGAATTGATTTGGAATGTGAATATAATTCAAGGGCTTTAACTCGTTCAAATAAAATTGGATTTTTCTGAAACGAAAACTATTTGTTTTCAAATAATAACAGCTTTCATATGAGAAGTGAACTTCCAATTTGTGTTGAAAGGTTTAAAATTTAGAATGAATTGAAATGTTTTGAAAACTATAAGTTAAATCTTTGTTTTAAAGATTTAACGAGTTAATCCAATTGAAACGGAAATTGTTTTGAAATCTATGAATGTATCTTTGTGAAATAAATCTTTTTGTTTAAAGATTTGAAAATGTTCATTTGTTTAACCATTCGAATGAAAAGTTTTGAGCTTTAAGCTGTGATTTAACTGAGACCCCAGTATCCATCTGATTTTTAATTGCGCTCATTATTCGGGTTAGCCGGGAAAAGACATTTGTGTCATATAACCCATTCCGAATAACGATACGTCGTATATGGATAGCATTTGAAGACCGGTGTTGAAGACCGGATATTTACGAAAACGAAAGGACAACTCGTCGAATGTCTCTGCATCGACTGGCCCCGATATAGAGATTTTATCACCCTTTGTGATGGGAAGTCCGGACGGGATTGTGAATACCCGGAATTGCAAGGGCTTCGTAAGAAGTGCCTTCGGTTCTGTTCGAACCCGGAACAGACTTGTATGGATACATGTCTGACATTACACTTTGAGATATAAAGTCGATTTCTTTCAAATACATTTCTGTTGGTGGCGGAGAATTTATTCTCTTAGCTTAACACCCTTCTCTGAGACGTACGAGCTCAGAGGTTATGTAATTGAAATTTATCAGCGATATACCACAATTTGGTAATGTGGCATGCCGAGTGTTGCTGTGTGATGATCAGTGTTTGATCATTTGCGATATGATCATTTGTTTGATCTTATATCTTTGTGATCATAGGTTGATCATTTGTTTGACCCGAAGCATGGCTTTGTGACAAAGCGTAGCTTTGTGGACGAGACTTCGTCGAGCCTCACACCCCGGAAATGGTCAAAACAGGAAAGATGCAGCAAGGTTCTAGGGAGTAGCGCCCCTTAGTGTATGTCATTCTTTCTGGATAGAGGTGGTATCATGGTATGGAGCCCAGATACTTAACCTATGTGGTTGCTGCATTATTATTATGATTATGTAGTTTGTTGCGAATCGAGGATCCTCGGGAAGATCGGTTACGATCGGGGGATGGCATACGCGTGTCAGTAGTTACCTATTTTTGCAGAGGTAACCCGGCCTTGTGTTGGCAGAGATCCGGTTAGGTTCTCGGGACGTCATTCCAGAGGCGTTTCCATTTGCAATGGGAAGTTCCTTGGCCTGACCATTTGTTGGAAATCCAAAGAAACAATACGAGCCCTTTACGATTGCAAATTGTAGAACCTGTCTCCTCAGGAGGCAGCTATAGCAGGCATAATATAATGGTACCTATGCTGGCTAAGATTTATATTCTACTTTCGAAATGTTTTCCACTATGCACTAATAATAATATCAAAAATGATTTGATTTTGCGTAGTAAGCATCTTTGACTAACATAAGAAGAAATCTCCTCCAAGTCTGCGTTTGCATTGTGTGTGTGGTGGGAGGTCTTATGGTAGTTTCATTTTCCAAAAGCATTGCGGTTTTCAATGTTTAAATTCTTTTGTGTTGTTTAAAGATAAACTGTTTTGTTGCTCACACCAGTCCCATGACTGATCTGGAGTTTATTGTTTCTTTCCTAAACTCTGGATGCTCAAAATTTCTCTACACGAGCAGTCTAGAGTTGGGATTTTCAGATAGTCAGGTTCAGTAGATTATCTGGAGCTAGTTCAGTCTTTGGATCGGACTGCACTTGCTTATCTTTGTGCATCGTTATTGGGAGTTCGAGCTATATCTGGATTGGTGCTTTGAAGATGAAGATTATCCGCTGCTGATGTTATCGTTTTCTTTCCGCTGCTATTTGTTATATCATATCTCTGATGTATATTGATATTCATTGTATCACTCTGTTGTATCAGATTTTGTATCTATCATTGTATATCAATGTATTATTCTTTTATTCTGCTGTGTTATTTACTTAATGTTGTTATAAGCTCCGGCGACTCGGATTTGAACGGTCGAATCTACGGCATTCGAGTACGATGTAAAGTATGGATGTCGATTTTCGAGCGCGAAAATCTGGGACGTTACAGAATTAGTAATTCCTTAAAACACTATTCACCCCCCTCTAGTGTTAATTCTAGCCTTAAGATCCATAATCCTCATTTCTCACATTTGGTATCAGAGCAAGGTTTTCAAAGTTTCATAATCTGAATTTTGAAAATTTTCAATGGCTACCAACACTGGTACTGTTACTACTACCAACACTGGTTCTATTACCTCTGTCACTAGTTCATTTGTAGAAGGTCAGTCTACTGTCAGACCACCACTTTTTAATTGCAGTAACTATGCATATTGGGCATGTATGATGAAAATATATTTATAATTTGTAGGACTAGACACTTGGTATATCACACAGACTTAATATATTGAACCCACAACTGTTTTGCATAGTGAACTGCTGAGCAAAAGACCGTCGCACAAAATAACTCTAAAGCTATGAATATTTTGTTTTGTTCACTTTATAGGAATGAATTTAATAGAGTGTCAGTTTGTAAGTCTGAATATGAAATCTGGAAAACTTTGCAAGTTACTCACGAAGAAACAAGCAAAGTTAAACAAACCAAAATTTCCGTGCTCACAAATCAGTTTCAGTTATTTAAAATTAATCCTAATGAGTCTATTCCATATATGTATAGTAGGTTTCAGGATATTGTGCATTCTCTAATATCCTTGGGAAAGGTATTTTCGGAAGAAGATCAAGTCAGAAAAATCTTAAATTCTCTTACTCCGGAATGGGATCAAAAGACACTTGCGATCGAAGAGTCAAATGACATCAGTACCTTAAAGATAGAAGAATTAATTGGAAATCTAATGTCGTTTGAAGTCCAAATGCTTGGGAGAAGAGAAAGCAAAGCATCTGAAAAGAAATCTATTGCATTCAATGCATTGACCAATGGACCAGACTCAAACAACGATAATGATGAAGAGATAGCCTTTATGACCAAGAACTTTCGGAAATTCCTGAAATACAGAAAGATGAATAATCTAAAGAGAAACAACTATAAGAACTCTGGTAATCAGAATGTAGTGCCAAACTATATCAAATGTTTCAACTGTGACGAACCAGGCCATATCAGAAGAGACTGTCCGCATCCAGATAAGCAAAATCTTCCTATAAACAATGATTCCGCAAAGAAATGAAAATGTGCATTTACCGCTACTCTAGATGACTCAGACTCGTCCTCAAGCGATGATGATCAGAAGACAGATAATTCAAATATGTGTTTCACGGCAGTTCACGACTCCGACGAATTCAGAGAAACAGACTCAGAAAAAGGTACACGTTTACAATACTTTGGTTGAAATTGCATGCTTAGGATTGGATGTTTGATTGGTTGATTTTGAATTGGTGTGTCGTTTGAATTTTAAAATTTTTATTATATTTTATTATATGTTTACTATTATTTTATTATTATTTTTATTTTTAAATAGTATCATAATATTTTATGGAATATACTATAATTCTAGTAATATTCCAGATATTAAATAGACATTAAAAATAATAAATATATATATATATATATATATATTAGAATACTTAAGAGAAATAAATCATGAAAATTCAGAGACACCTGTCGACAAGGCCCCCCTTCCCACGTTGTCGACAAGGGTACAGAAATTTGAAATTCAAATTTGAATTCAAATGTTTGAATTTCTCTCCATCTTTTCACTTCATTCAAGTCTCTGAAAAGTCACCTTTTGACCAGAGAACCTGTCCCTTGAGAATCTATTTATTTACTATCTCTTATCACAACTTTTCACTTTCAATTTCAAATTCAAACTCTTATTTCAAAATATCAAGCTCTCTACTCTCTACTCTAATGGCTTCTTCAAGCAACCCTTCCACAATGAGACTTTCCAGAAATATAAAATAGCAACTTTTCAATAATCCGGAGGCTATAAAAGCATATATCAACTATACTAAATATGGAAAATTCCATCCCGGAAAGTTTGCTTTATTTCAAGATTTCTCTACTTATGAAATCGATTCTCTTTTAGCAAACAACCAAGTTCTTAGTCTTGTTGATGCTTCACAAAATGACTTTGTTTGTTATCCAAATCTTGTTTAAATTTTCTATGCAAATATCAACTGTAGATTTTATAATGGAAATGATGATGAAATTTGGAGTAGTATCAAAGGCACTAGAATCATTTTAAATTGTGATGTTTTAGGTACCATTCTCAATTGCAAGAGCACGGGAATGGATCTTTCTAGTTTTAATATCGATGAAAATGATCGTGAGACATTTCATCAAATTTCCAAAGGAGATGATAACTTTGAATTCATAAATCGAAACTTTCGACCAAAAGCAAGAATTGTTAATCTTCTTTTACAACATACTTTGACCCTAAGATCGGGGAGTTTTAACAGTCCAACTTCAAAAGTTTGCAAAGCACTTTTTGCTATTTTTGGAAATTATGATATTAATTGGGCGGAAGTTATTTTGGATGAACTTCGTCCCAAAATTTTTGAAGTGGGTGAAAACACTTTGTATCATGGAATCTATCTCACTCGGATTTTTAATTATTTTGGAGTGGATTTCAAAGGAGAAAAATTTGTTTCAAGAAAAGTTTTTAATCACTCAAACATTTCTCTTATGAAAATTCCAAGTTACTAACGGACCGTTTAAGAGTCCGTTGATTCTCAACAATGGTCTTTTGATTTTTGAGTAAGGTTTTGTTGGTTGGATTAGAGGGATAGTCAATACTTTCCAAGAATGTTTCACCTTCTTCTTCTTCTTCTTCTATTTCCATTTCATCCCCTTCTTCTTCTTCTTCCTCCTCTTCCATCCCCTCATGATCCAAACGCTCTTCCTTTTCGGCAAGAGTTTCATATGGTTGAAAAAAATATGGAATTTTCATAAGAGAAATGTTTGAGTGATTAAAAACTTTTCTTGAAACAAATTCTTCTCCTTTGAAATCCACTCCAAAATAATTAAAAATCCGAGTGAGATAGTGATGCAGCGCAACCCACAATTTTCAAAGGCATAAGTCGTACACGACTTAAGGAAGTAGACATAAGTCGTCCACGACTTAAAGGAGCGCCACGAGATAACAAAGTAGCAGCGCGTGTTGAAGGCTTAAGTCGGCTATGACTTAAAGGCTTAAGTCGGCTACGACTTAACTGGAAACCAAAGGGAGAAGTTACTTTGAGTTCACGACTTAACGAAGCGGCCATAAGTCATCCACGACTTAACGAAGCTGAAGGCTTAAGTCGTCCACGACTTAACGAAGCTGAAGGTATAAGTCCTCCACGACTTAACAAAAAGCAAGAAGAAGAAGCGGGTTATGATTTATTTAAGTCGTTGAATGCTAAGTCGTAAGTCGGGAAGTTGCATTCGCTTTAAGTCGTTTGTTGATGTTTCGTTGATACTTTACTATGATGTGTTGTATGTCATTTAAGTCGCTTAAATGTAACTCGTTGAGTCGCTGTGTGGTATGCCGTGAGTAGTTAGGTCGTATATGACCTAAGTGTTGTAACTATTTGTGGTGTAAATGTTGATAAGTCGCTGTATGTTGTAACTAGGTCGTTACCGACCTAAGTTGAGTCGTGAGTCGTAAGTCGTGGGTTGTTAAGTCGGAAACGACTTAAGAGTTGTAATGTTTTGAGTCGTGTTGAGTTGTAACTTCTATAAATAGACCGGTTGGGTCATTTGTAATAGTTTAGTTGATTTGAAATAAAACTCTTGTTTTGTTAGCTTTGTGCTTTCGCCAAATTGGTAGTTGAGTGTAATCTCCTATCTCCTCTTTCGGTTAATCGAGTGCGCTCGATTCAACGACTGTAGAAGCCGATTCACGGAATCTAGTGCGCTAGATCAACGTGCGAAGAGTCGCAGATCTTTAAACACGGTATAGTACGCTATCAACGTGTTTGGGATAGCTAGAATTCGGTATCTTCGGATCAACGAATTTGGGCATTTCAGTATTCTTCATTCCATCAATTGCTACTATCACCGAATCATCATTTTGTTATTTCCGTTGCTGCATCATTTTGGTATCAGAGCTTGTTTTAGCCAATCATAGCTAAATCGAGTCTTGGAGCCAATCATCTTGAAGAATTTGAAGTCGAAGTGTTGGATCGTGCCATTTGATCAAGGCCGAGAGCAAAGAGTGAAGTTGTTCGACTTTGTATTGAAGTTGGGAGATCGGATCTATGTCTTTTGGAGAAGTTGTGTTCATCGTGTTCATCGCGAAGTTGCAACAAGTTTGGAGTTTTCGATCTATAGCATTTTGGATCTAAGTTCGAATTATGTTTGAGTTTGAAGTGTCTGTGAAGTTTGCAAGTATGCCACCGAGAAGAGCTAATCACCATCAAAATATCGAAGCATTGTATAGAAGAGAAGAGGCCGATGAAATGGAGCAAAGAATTAATGAAAATTTTAATGAGAAGCTTAATGAAGGTATTGGTCGAATCGAGAAGCTGATGTTAGAGATGAATCAAAATCGGAGAAGGTCTTTACCTGAATCTAACCATGGGGGATGTAGAGTCTCACCACATTCCAATCGAGAGAGAAGTGTTTATAGCGATCATACAAGTGAAGATCGAAATCATGATCGGAATGTGAATGATCGTGATCGGAGAAATGGTGGTAGTAGAGATGTTGGTGGTCAGGATCGACATCGATATACATCTGATTTTGAAGAGGAGTATGACGGTGGTAGTGTTCGAGGACAAGGACGAGGTCAAGGAAGAAATTACTATGAGTATGATCACAAGTGGGAATCGGGGATGAAAAATGAAATTCCTGAATTCAGGGGTGGTATGCAAGCTGAAGAGTTTCCGGATTGGATGGCTAATGTTGAAGAAATTTTTGACTTCAAGGAAGTTCCAGAACATCGTAGAGTGAAGTTGGTTGCTACAAGGTGGGTAGAGCTTTGGCGTGGTGGCAGCAAACCAAACTTACACGTGAACGAATGGGGAAGTCAAAGGTTGAAACTTGGGAGAAGATGAAGAAATTAATGAAAGCAACGTTCTTACCTTACAATTATCAATCTCTGATGTATCAACGTTTGCAGAACTTGAGACAGGGCACAAAGACTG
Source organism: Allium fistulosum (assembly GCA_030737815.1). Lineage (NCBI taxonomy): Eukaryota > Viridiplantae > Streptophyta > Magnoliopsida > Asparagales > Amaryllidaceae > Allium > Allium fistulosum. Next base: position 632,497,869 of record CM060907.1, on the reverse strand, counting down.
TTAATGATTACACGGATGAGTTTTATCAGCTTATTGCAAGGAATGATATTATGGAAACAGAAGAGCAGCTAACAGCTAGATTTGTTGGAGGGTTGAGAATGCAGATACAGGATATGGTAAATATGTTCGATCCCAGATCTGTCGCTGAAGCACATCAGAAAGCTCTAGCTTGGGAGAAACAAGGAAGGAGAGGAGGTGGTGTGTTTACAAATTCTAACAATCCAATGAAAGGAGCTAGTAGCAATGTGAATGTTTCGAAGGCTGTAGCAAAACCAGTTGTTAGTGAAATTGCTAAGACCCGAGTCAATAGTGGTATCAAATGTTTCAATTGTCAGGAACTTGGTCACAAGAGCAATGAATGTACAAAGCCGAAGAAGCGAGCAATGATAGCTGAGATTGAGGATGAGGATGAGGAGGCTAAATGTTCTAATTCATTACCGGTTGAGGAGGAAGAGTTGTTGTCTGGAGACGATGGATATACATTAATGATGAGGAGGAATTGTTTAACACCGAAGCAGGAGGAAGAGACTAGCTGGTTGAGGAGTAACATCTTTCAATCAACGTGCACTATCTTGGGAAGGGTTTGCAAGTTTGTTATTGATGCGGGAAGCTGTGATAATATTATCTCTACCGAAGCTGTGAAGAAGTTATCATTGAAAACAGAGAAGCATCCGAAGCCTTACAAGTTAGCTTGGTTGAGGAAAGGTGGGGAGGTGAAAGTTAGTCGAAGGGCTTGTGTTAATTTTTCAACCGGGAAGAAATACAAAGACGAAATTTGGTGTGATGTTGTGGACATGGACGTATGCCATTTGTTGTTGGGAAGACCGTGGCAGTATGATAGAGCGGTGCAACATGATGGGCGTACAAATAGTTACAATTTTATGTTTGAAGGCACGAAAATTACTTTGGTTCCAAAGAAGCGACAACAGGAAGAAAACAAACTGGAGGAGATTGAAGAGTTGAAAACTTTGTTATCATTAAAGGAGTTTGTTAAGGAGGTTGAGGAGGAACCTGAAGTATTTTTATTGATCGGACGGGAGAGTCATGAAGTGGTGGAAATACCCGAAGAAGTAAAACCAGTACTGGAAGAGTTTGACGATGTGTTTCCTGAGGAATTGCCAACGTAGTTACCGCCGTTAAGGAACATTCAACATCAAATTGATCTTGTTCCAGGAGCTGTGTTACCTCATAGACCACACTACAGAATGAGTCCAAAAGAGCATGAGGAGTTGCAAAGGCAGGTGGAAGAATTGCTTGAACAGGGGCGTGTGCAGGAGAGTCTAAGTCCTTGTACTGTACCAGCTTTATTGGTACCCAAAATGGATGGAACATGGAGGATGTGCACTGACAGTCGAGCATTGAATAAGATTACTGTGAGATATAGATTTCCAATGCCGAGGTTGGATGACTTGCTAGATCAATTGAGCGGAGCTACTATCTTTTCGAAGATTGATTTGAAGAGCGGATATCATCAAATTCGTATCAGGCCAGGCGATGAATGGAAGACAGCATTCAAGACGAGAGAAGGATTATATGAATGGCTGGTCATGCCGTTTGGTCTTTCGAATGCACCTAGTACATTCATGCGGGTGATGAATCAAATCTTTAGACCTTTTATTGGGAAGTTTGTAGTGGTGTATTTTGATGATATACTGATCTATAGTAGAAGCTCAGAAGAACATTTACAACATCTAAAGGAAGTGTTGATGATATTGCGACAAGAAAGATTTTATGCTGCGACAAAGAAATGCGTGTTCATGACGCATCGTGTTTTATTCTTGGGATATGTTATTTCGGGAGGAGGAATACAGGTTGATCAGAATAAAGTTGAAGCAGTCAGAAATTGGCCACAACCCAGGACGATAACCGATGTTAGAAGTTTTCATGGATTGGCATCATTCTACCGAAGGTTTATTCCACACTTCAGTAGCGTGATGGCACCAGTTACTGATTGTATGAAGGGGAAGCAATTTTCATGGACGGAAGAAGCCAGATTCGCTTTTGATAGAATCAAAGAACTTTTGACGACAACACCGATTCTAGTGTTACCGGATTTTCAGTTGTTGTTTGAATTACATACTGATGCATCGAAGGTTGGAATTGGAGGGGTGTTGAGTCAGAAAGGACGTCCTATTGCATATTTCAGTGAGAAGTTATCAGGAGCAAAGATGAGATATAGTACATATGACATGGAGTTTTATGCTATCGTGCAAGCCGTGAAACATTGGAGACATTATTCGTTTCATAAAGAATTTGTTTTGTATACTGATCATGAAGCATTGAAACATATGCAGGGACATGACAAGATTGCAGCAAGGCATGCTTCGTGGATTGCATACTTACAACAATTTACATTTGTGGTAAAGCATAAATCGGGAATTACAAATCGAGTTGCAGATGCATTGAGCCGAAAGAATCATTTGTTAACAACAATGAAGGTTGAAGTCATGGGGTTTGATGTGCTACCAGAGTTATTTGTTGAAGATCCTTACTTTATGAAGTTTGTAGATAAAGTGAAGAAAGGAGAGACAGATGAGTTTGTGATGGTAGATGGTTTTCTGTTCAAGGGGAATCGATTATGTATACCAGATTGCAGTTTATGGTTGAAGATTGTGAAGGAATTACATGAGGAAGGTCATGTGGGTAGAGACCAAACATTACAGCTAATTTCTCAATCTTATTTTTGGCCATCGATGAGAAAAGAGGTTGAGAGATTTGTGGAACGATGCCATATCTGTCAAGTGTCGAAGGGAACCGCTACAAACGCAGGGTTATATATGCCGTTACCTGTGCCTACTAAACCATGGGTGGATGTGAGCATGGATTTTGTTTTGGGTTTGCCTAGAACTCAAAGGGGAAATGATTCTATATTCGTTGTGGTGGACAGGTTTTCTAAAATGCCACATTTTATTGCTTGTAAGAAGACGGCGGATGCTGTTCATGTTGCTCAGTTATTTTTCAAAGAAATATATCACTTACATGGTTTACCGGAATCCATTGTTTCTGATCGGGATACCAGATTTTTGAGTCACTTTTGGCTAAGTGTGTGGAAGATGGTCGGAACGAAGCTGAAGTTTAGTAGTGCCTATCATCCACAAACAGATGGACAAATGGAAGTGGTTAACAAATCGTTGGGAAACTTGTTGAGGTGCCTTGTGAAAGATAATCTGAAGAGTTGGGACATGAAGTAATGCCAGGCAGAGTTTGCTCATAATCATGCGGTGAATCGTAGCACAGGTTTCAGTCCATTCCAGATTGTATATTCGAGTTTACCAAGGGGACCGTCGGACTTAACGGTAGTACCACAACCGAAGGGGACGGTAAAACGGGCTGTAGATTTTGTTGATGGATTGACCGAATGTCATAAAATCGTTCAGGAACGATTGGAGAAGGCAAATGAGAAATATAAACGCTCTGCAGATCTGAAACGAAGAAGTGTTGAGTTTAATGAAGGAGATATGGTATATGCTGTGTTAACGAAGGATCGTTTTCCAATGGGCACTTACAACAAGTTGAAAGCTAGAAAAATTGGTCTTGTAGAAGTCGTAAAACGGATTAATAAAAATGCTTATAAGTTGAAACTGCCGGAAGATGTGTACACTTCTGACGTATTCAATATTAAGCATCTCGTACTATATTATGGAGATGAACGATCCGATGTGGAAGAATTTACAAATTTGAGGACGAATTTTTCTCAGCCTGGGGAGGATGATGCAGCACAACCCACAATTTTCAAAGGCATAAGTCGTACACGACTTAAGGAAGTAGACATAAGTCGTCCACGACTTAAAGGAGCGCCACGAGATAACAAAGTAGCAGCGCGTGTTGAAGGCTTAAGTCGGCTACGACTTAACTGGAAACCAGAGGGAGAAGTTACTTTGAGTTCACGACCTAACGAAGCGGCCATAAGTCGTCCATGACTTAACGAAGCTGAAGGCTTAAGTCGTCCACGACTTAACGAAGCTGAAGGTATAAGTCGTCCATGACTTAACAAAAAGCAAGAAGAAGAAGCAGGTTACGATTTAGTTAAGTCATTGAATGCTAAGTCGTAAGTCGGGAAGTTGCATTCGCTTTAAGTCATTTGTTGATGTGTCGTTGATACTTTACTATGATGTGTTGTATGTCATTTAAGTCGCTTAAATGTAACTCGTTGAGTCGCTGTGTGGTATGTCATGAGTAGTTAGGTCGTATATGACCTAAGTGTTGTAACTATTTGTGGTGTAAATGTTGATAAGTCGCTGTATGTTGTAACTAGGTCGTTACCAACCTAAGTTGAGTCGTGAGTCGTAAGTCATGGGTTGTTAAGTCGGAAACGACTTAAGAGTTGTAATGTTTTGAGTCGTGTTGAGTTGTAACTTCTATAAATAGACCGGTTGGGTCATTTGTAATAGTTTAGTTGATTTGAAATAAAACTCTTGTTTTGTTAGCTTTGTGCTTTCGCCAAATTGGTAGTTGAGTGTAATCTCCTATCTCCTCTTTCGGGTTAATCGAGTGCGCTCGATTCAACGACTGCAGAAGCCAATTCACGGAATCTAGTGCGCTAGATCAACGTGCGAAGAGTCGCAGATCTTTAAACACGGTATAGTGCGCTATCAACGTGTTTGGGATAGCTAGAATTCGGTATCTTCGGATCAACGAATTTGGGCATTTCAGTATTCTTCATTCCATCAATTGCTACTATCACCGAATCATCATTTTGTTATTTCCGCTGCTGCATCAAAATTAACCGACCCCTGTCGACAACCCTTAGAGACCCTGTCGACAAGTACTGATCAGAAATGACTTTTCATTTTAAATTTGAAATTTGAATAACTACCTTGTGTCTATTCATTTCAAACGAATTTCTACACCTATAAATACATATTTCTTCCAGAATTCATCACTCAAAATCATTTCTTATCTACTCTATCTATATTTCTTCTCACAAACTCAAATATGGCCGATCCAATTCCTAGTTTGATCGAGAATCTTGAAGAAACTCTTATTTCTTTCAAGAATATTCTTTCTTTCATTCTCCGTAATAAGTGACACTTAGAGTTGAGTCAAATGCAGATGATCAAGGAGCAAGAAAAACATTTCGATGCGTTCGATGGATGATTTCCTCCCTGCACAAAGATGATAATGAAGCATATCCTCCAGCCTCTCTCACCAATGAAAATGAAAATTGGGATGCCATTAAAGCAGACCCTATATTTGGGGAAGAAGGATGGGTGAAAGTTCCTCGTAATGTTTGATTTTATTTGATTGCTTTGTTTGATTTGAATTGATTGCTTGGATTGATTTGATTTGATTTGGTTTGGTGTGGATTGATAATTGGTGTGCAAAACATAATATGTATAAATACACATTGATATTTATATAATCTTTGGTTAGTTATCATGTCCATCAGTATAATTATCTCTTAATCTATCTATTATATACTCCATTATATATTTTATTAATGCAGGTACTTTAGTACAAGAATAAGGGGGGTTATGTAGTTTGGAGTTAGTTTTTTTTGATGACAAAGGGGGAGAAGTATAAAATAGGATAGTTAGGCATAGATTAAGGGGGGAGTTATTAGTTTTAGGGGGAGTTATTAGGATAGAAGTAATATTTTATAAACAAAGGTTGTCATCATCAAAAAGGGGGAGATTGTTAGTCCCTGAGAAGTTGGTTTTGATGACAACAACCTTAGAATAAGATTATAAAATATAAATGCTAACATTATTGTTTAGATATATATGTATATGCAGGATATATATACAGGTACCAAAGAATGAAGACTGTACAGTATAGAGATTCAAGAACTGATGAACTCAAGATTGAAGATATCAAGATTCAATACTCATGAGTATCAAGATTATCAAGAGTTAAAAATTTCAGGATAAGTAATTTAGTTAGGAATTTTGTTAAAACTCCTAGAAAAGCACTGACATCTTAAAATCCATTTTATTCGTGGAATGGAATCCACTTTGAGCCCTTTAAAGGGATGGAACCCTAAGTAGGATGGAACCTACGAAAAATCTAGTGGAACATTGTTTTGTATCCACTAACTTTTATTCAAATGTTTTACAAAATTATATCTTGTTTTCAAAATGATTTCAAAATCTTCCTTTTTAAATCAAAAACATCTATCTTGGTTTTAAAATACTTTTAGCCTCAAAATAATCTTTATTTTCAATATCAAATTATCCTTGGTTTAAAATTATCTTTTAATTATAATATATTTAACTTTTAATATTTATACTTAGATTTAAATATAAAATTATAGTAAAATTTTATATATACCAAAATATTATTCTATATACTTATTTATGTATTTTAACTATAGTTAAGTATAAAATAGTTTTAATACAAGATAGAAGTTATTTTCAAAGAAAAACAAATTACCAAAAATAACTTAGGCCTGTCGACAACCCCAAGGAACCCTTGTCGACAAGGTGACAGCTTATTTCAAAAGTTTGAATTTCAAAGGAAGTGTCTATTCGTCATATCCTTTCACGAATGGACATGGCTATTGTTATACTATAAATTGGGGCTGTTTTAAACAAATTTATAATCATATTTTCTTTGATTTCACTCCACTTCTTCTTCCACATTTCTTTATATACATTTTTACCATTACTCTGTCGAAATCACCATTGAATCTAACTAGATCATCTCTGGTTTGATTCTCTATCACTATCTCAACAAGATCCCAGTGTTATTCAGAGTTATAGATTTCTTTGTATTCAATTGAGCGAGAAAAGGTGTGATTGTAGCCTGGAAAATCAATCGGGTGAACTTGTTGCCCGTAAAATCAAGTATGTCTACCCAGAGGATTGTGAATCTGGAGCGGTGTACCTCGTGGCCTTGAAATAGAGGGTGTAATTGTAATAATTGATTTTGAAAGGAAATCCGTACTTGTGTTGCGGGACTGGATGTAGGGTAACTCCAAACCAGTATAAAATCCGGTGTGTTCTTTCCTTTATTGCTTTTACTTTATATCTGCATCTGTGTTTGATTCTATGATCATATCTGTGTCTTAATATTGCATACATTTGTGTTCAAATTAATATAAACTCAAAAAGAATTAGTAATTCCTTAAAACACTATTCACCCCCCTCTAGTGTTAATTCTAGCCTTAAGATCCGTAATCTGCATTACTCACAAATATAAAATCCATAAATGATAGTTTTGTGATAATAGTTACAAAGTGTTGTAACCGTGAGTAATTTATCCCAATAAAAATAAACATGCCATTTTAAAATATTCCTAGTGAAGATGTATTAAGACTAGGTATCGATATATCCGTTGAGACTAGAGTATGTACCACTCTCCAAATGTTGGGTAGTATATTAATCATGGCGGCTGGGGGCATCAAGGGGTTACATACCGATAATTATTGGATAAATATGAAATGACTCACTCGATAGTTTTCTGTTGGTTAATATAACTAAGGTCAAACAGAAAATATCGATGTGACTGATTTACACAATTCTTCCAACTTGAGAATACCATTAACCTTCATTATGGAAGCTCCGCTCTGATTATAGTAAAATCATGCCATGATGTCAATCAAATGACTATAGTTGAATCGAGTGGAAGCAATGGAAGTGAAACACTATTCAAGAGAGGATTCGTTTCCTCGGTTATATGAGGTTAGTATCATGATCAACTAAAATCAACTCAAAGGGAGTATTTCGATTAATAATAGTTGTTATTATTAAACCAAGGACTTTCTGTTTGGACTATAAAGTTAATATGGATGAAATTAGAATTTTGACCATTACCAAATTCTATAAGTCCAAAGTGATATAGTTTTGATAAAGAGAATTTGTGTAAATAATTGTCACTAAAAGGTACTACTTAAGCTTTTGTGAAATGTGATTTTACCGAAAAGACCCGTAAGTGATATATTCAGCCAAACTGTCATACCACTACCTAAAGTGATGTGTAAACATTGATTTTTGAGTTGTTTAATATTATTCGCAGATTGAATTCACACATTGAGTCACACAACTGCATTTGTGATTTCTTCGAAAACCACATGATTTAATTAATGTGTAAAATGTTGTAAATTGGTTAAATTAACTAATATATATGAAATATTAATTACTGTTAATTTATTTGATGTTTTGAATCCTGTTGATAATTATTTAAATGCATATATAAAATTATATTTGCATATATCGATATGCGATATCGTTATAATTTTAAACATGGTTTAGATAACAAAATAAGTGCATAAAATTTCTTTTTCTTTTATTTGGAAAATTTGCACATTGAGAATTTGTTTGGACCATCCATATAATGACAAGAGTAGGATCAATTAATTGAATTGATTGAATTTCAAAAAGGAATTAAAGAAAGAAGTTTTGATAAGAGAATGAGAAAGGTTCCTTTAATTCTATTTAAAACAAAATCTCTTCATTTATTTTGTTGTTATGTTTACTTCTTCATATATTTATTCGCATTGTTATTAACCCATAACTATATTTTAGGGAAATGGCAGAATAACCAGTTAGGTTGATCCAGTAGTGAATATAACTTAACAGATGTTAAAATCTTAATTAAAGATATTGGTAGGGGCCAATTGGTTTAGGTAAGCCCATGAAAACTGTATGATATTGGCAGGGCCAATAGGTTCATAATCAGCTCATGAATACTATGATTTGATATTGGCAGAGGCCTGTAGGTCGGTAGTTAGCCCATGAAAACTATATTCGGATTTAGATATTGACAGATAGTCAATAGGTTCCTAGTTAGCCCATGAAAACCACGATATGTAAAATGATATTGGAGTTACCAATAGGTTCTTAGTTATCCCATGAAAACTATGAAATTGGACAGATAATCAATACATATTTAAAAGGTTAATAGTAACCCTTAAAAACTGTAACTGAGACAGATAATCAAAATAAATGGGGATGAGTAATTCCATATTTGGTTTATTTTGCATATCATCATAATATTTTGAAATACCATGTTTTTAACCATTGTGGATGCAGGAGCACAGTATATGGTATTATAAATGTTTCTAGGATACTAGTGAGGGGAAAACCAATTCCTCTAAGTGGCAAGGTCTCACTAGATATCCAAATGGTTTGAGATGGTAAATTATTATTCATACCAGGCTTTATATCCGACTCGAAGATTTTGTTTTCCCCTTAAACTTTCGGGTACTCAATTGATTTTGAGAAGGTTGAGAGTTAAGGTTTCCAAGTGTTCTTTTAGACGAATAACTCTTTCGAAGATGTGCAAGAGGTAAGCTTGTTATTAGAGTTCTTTTATTTCTGCTATGTGTTTTGTTTGTAAAGGCAATGTAACAACCCGCAGTTTTGTGATTACCTGTTAATAAATTAAATGTGATTTTAATTAAATTAGGGTTAATAATAATAATTTGGAGTGACAAATTGATTTATAAACTGTTTATTTGAATAAACAATGAATTTTAGCAAAAATCTATTTTTGGTGTTTATGGAAATTTTGTTTGAAACAAATAATAAAATGTTGTTCATAAAATTTTAATGGTTTAAAATGTAGAAAATATTTTAATTTATAGTGTAACATAATTTATTTTATGATATGTTCATTTTACAAAATTGTACGTAAAAATTTGGTAGAGTAAAGCTTTTTAAAACATAGAAAAATGGTTGAGAAAACTAGAAAATTTGGCTAAGTGTTTAACATTGCTTATTGGGTTGGATATTGGGTCCAAACCCATTATCTCATTTCTGAAATTAGCCTTGTGAATGAACTGTACATTCATTCTTCCTATCTTCTCATTCTCTTCTTCTAACCTAGAAAGCTCTAAAACCCAAATAATGGTTTCTTCCCCAAATCCAAATCTAAGCTCCAAATTAATTAAAAATCAAAGAGAAATTGGTAGCAAATCAAACTCTGCATGTTTCTAGCTTCAATCTTTGCATGGTAAATCTGCTAATTTGCTGCAAATAAATCCTAAGGTGAGTTATAAACTCACACTTCTAACTTAAACAAGCTAGCATGTCGATTATATGTTGTTTCTTTGTTGGTTGCTGAAACAAATTTTCTACGATTGAACCTGAAATGAATTTGCCCATATCTCCCTCGTTTCTTACCAAAATTGGATGATTTTTAATGTTCTGGAAAGTTCATACTTTGTACTAAAAATTTCATGTTTTTAGTTTTATGAAATTTTGGAGATAAATAGGTCAAAACTGTACTTCTTTTTTGCTGTCCCGAGAGCAAAATGACGACGACAATGAATTTAGATCTGAAAATTGTTTGAGTCATAACTTTTTCATCCTTATCGGAATTCAATGATTTTTGATGTCTTGGAAAGCTTAGGAAATTGTCTACAACCTTTATTTTAATCACTTTACGGAATTTTGATGTTTAAAAGGACGAAATTGGGTTTGAAACAGTGGGTATATTTCCAGCTGTGTATTTTCTAAGTGGAAACCAGAATTTAATTTTTCCATAACTCTTTCGTTACTTATCGCAATTCGATGATTTTTGATGTTCTGGAAAGCTTAGAATATCCTCTATACCTTTCATGTTTCGTTCTTTCTCAAATTTTGGGATGAATAGGGGCGAACTGGCTAAACAATCCGCTGGCCTTTGTTTTTCCTGTGTATTCACTTCCTGGCATGAATCCAAATTTGAGACTTCACAGTTTCTTCGTCTCTTATCGGAACTCAGCGATTCTTTTTGCATTTTAAAGTAAAAATGTTGAACTTTATTTCTACAAATTTTCAGGTCATTCCGACCATGTTAACTTGTATATATTTGCAGTTGAACTTGCACTCACAGCTTGTTTTTATTGGAATTTTAAAAGTTTAAACTTCCGATATTTTTCTGTATTTCTTGATGATTCTTTCTGGATTTCGTACACGGGTTTTATAAATGAGTTTTGAAATGTTTTTCAAGTAAATTGGTTTTTGAAATAATTATTATATATTATTTTCAAGTATAAAATTTTAGTATCTCTATAATAAGATAGATTGCAAAAGCGATTTATAAAGTGATTTTAAATTGTTTTAAAAGCTCGTTTTCTCTAACTTATAATTTCTATACAAAATACACATTTTTGCACTGCCGAGTGAATGAGAAGGAGAGTTAAACGATTGGGTAAAACACGTAGTATGGGATGCATGCGTTTATCCTTTCGATTAATTCCTAACTTGTCCGTTTGATCGTTTTGGCCTACGGGTTTAGTTTACCGATGATATGAGGTGAACCTTTTACTGCTTTGAGTGTGAAATTTACTAGCGGTTATTAACCGTTTAGTGCGAACCGGTGGTATGGGACACACATTAACACTTTTCGGGTTCCTTTCCGAGAGATTGTGACACATTTGCCTGTTGGTGTGCCAGTACTGGACCTTCGGGTCATTTTCCATTGTGGCGTATTTGTCTTCGGACGTTTGCCATTGCGGAGTATCTGTCTTTGGACGTTTTCCATTGCAACGTATTTGCCATTGCGGCGTATTTGTCTTTTGACGTTTGCCTTTAGGCGAGGTACCTATTACGTGAAACAGTACTCGGCTAAAATAGCACATGCAAAACCTTTTTGAGATGATTTTTACCCTTGTGTGTCGTCATTTTGGAATCGGTCCTTTGAACCATTCGGTGACGATTACTTCGAGATTTTTGAACTCTTGGAAGTTGTTTTGAGATTTTCATTGCCTACATCGGTGTGTTGAGATTTGCCTTTTGGTGTGTGTGTATATTATATATATATATATATATTGAGATTGCCTATTGGTGCTATTTATGGGATTTGCCTTTTGGCGTTGTATGAGATTTTTATCCCTTTGATGACATTTGCCTTATGGCTTAAGTCGAGATAGCTTTTGCTTATGTTTTCCTTAGAGTTGCCGATATGGCGGGTTTGGGAATTACTCTTTTAGGAGTTTACACTATACTATTCCTCAAACCATTCTTATTTGATTTATTATTGCCGATGATATGAGGCAAGCTACATTTTAGCGACTCATGAGATTTTTCATCTCCTTTGTGTTTTGTGCTTATTGAAGCAATAGTGTTCCATCACCTAGTGTCACCATATATGCCATACATGATGCGTATCCTCTATATGTTTATGGTTAGCTTTCTTATTGTTTCTTCTTGTTTAAGAAGAACATCACTATGCTCTTATGCTCTATTATTCTGCTATCACATTTTACTGATTTATTTAGCTAGACTGAACCGTGTATTTTATAATCGGGTCAGACCGAGGTGTTTCAGGTTAGGTACATTTGGACTTAGCCTATTTCGCTTCCGCATTGACTTATCTCTTAGCTTCTTTTGTTTAGTTTTTTTGTGTAGTCCTTTTTGTTGGCACTCTGATGTATATTCTGTTGACCCATGTTTGGGTTGTGGTCGTCATACCACTTTGATGTATCATTTTGGATTGTACTAGTGATTGTATCTGTACTTATGCATATGTATGCATTTCTGCTGTTCTGTGATTTTATTTACATTTAAGTTGTTATGTTTCTTTCTGATAGATCCGTAGCCATTATAGTTTTGTATTAAATATTTATTGGATATGTCGATCCACTTGAGAAGAAAAAAAAAGATAGCACTTATCGACGTATTCAATAGATAGTAAAGACAAGGCTATAGATGGTCGCTCATATCCAGCTTTATTATCCGCATTAGCAGACGGTATTACCTCGTAATACTCTTTGTTAATATGGGTCTCAGAGTGGGGCGTCACAGCTTGGTATCAGAGCTGAGCTTAGAACAAAATATGATAAACACAGAACAGAAACACATATTATAGTACATCCAATTATAATACAAGTGATGACATAGTTTCCCACTATCGTATTCCTCAATCGTGCCTTTAGTCTTTTCATTTTCTTAGAATGGATAATAAGTTTGAAAACATTATAAGGGTTTTAAATATCACTATTTTTAAAATAGTAGAAATTAGACCTCAGATGGCTTAGAATTAAATTATGTGTTTTGATCCTTAGTGATTAGAGTTGCGCAGCGGAAATGGTGTGACCGTTTTCGCTGGGCACATTTAATGCTTTGATTTTAATAAATGCTTGTTTGGTTGATAATTGCATGAATGTGTGCTAGCATAGTAATTGTTGAAATAATATCGAGTAGGTGATATAATTGAGAGTTAGAAACCTACTCAATGCAAATGATAAGAACTTGCGATGTCTTCAAGTTGTAGCTACTGCAAGAATTATTAGAAAGATTAAATTTTGAAAATGAAATTTAATTCATAAGTGGTATTTAACCAAAGGTTAAGATGAAATAAAAATTTAATGTTTAAGAATTTCATGGATGCATTTTAAAGAAGTAAAAATTACTAAAAAAATTTTTGGGAAAGAAAGCATCCATGTGAATGGAAAATCTTTCTAACAAGAGATATACTTATGTATATAACTTGATTGTTTTATGAATTGATTGTATGGTTGTATAATTAGAAAATGTTTTATGTTTTGAAAATAAACATTGTTACAACCAAGTTTAAGATTCCTTAAGAAATCAAAACAGGTTTTATAATTTCTTGTGTCAATTGGCTAATAAGTATTTTAAGAATTCTGGTCGATGCGTCTGATCAACGTTATCGATAGGGATTCCTAAACGCTTACAGGGCGATGTGATACATGCTTTTGAAATGGCAATAAATAATATTTACTAGTATGGATGTTGAATGCAAAAATATATAGATATTGCAAAGATTTTGAAAAATTCTAAATTGCCATTTGAGATAAGTATTTTATATATACTTAAGGACTTATGAAAATAGTGTGACATAGAGGGCAATGGAGAGGCAATGTTGATCTTAGTCAACTTTGTAGTCCTAGATAATGTCATTCGCTATAAATGTATTAGTTAGATGTTATCATTTTATAAATTGATAATTGGAAATTTTGAATATGGTTTCATTTAAATAAATTGTATTCATTATTGGTTATATTACATGTTTTTGAAAGTTTACACACATGGAAAATTTAAAATGCTTAAGTAAGCTTTTGGGTAAAGTATTTTTGGAAAATATTACCTTATGGTAATTTATTTATATGGCAAATAATTTTAATTAAGGAAATACCTTAATTGGATGAAACTATCATGTGATGGTGATTAATAAAACAAAGTATTCAAATTAAGAAAATGAATTGTTAAAAAAACTAAAATATTGATTGGAATGAGGTTTAGTAAAAAGTAAAAGGATAGTTATGAAGATTTGTTTAAACATTTAATCATTTGATTAATAACAAGTGAAAAAAAATTATGCCTTTGGGAAAATTTAAGAAAATGCTAATTTGGTGCTTTTGAATTAGCATGAAATTTAATAAGGAGCAAAACCATTAGAGTAAGTTTGGTTATGAATTTAAATAGTGTTAAAAACTTGTTAATTATGTATTTGTGAAGTTCAATTGAAAACAAGTTTGAATTAAGTATCAACCTTGGCTAATTCTAAGTGATAATAAAATAAATGTTTAGCTTTGTGGATCAAGAGAAAATTGAATATAAAAGATTCATTTATTATAAAAAAATCAATATGTAATTCCAAAGTCTAGTTTGGATAGATAATTGTTTCTTACTAATATAAGAAAGTAATTATCTTAATTAAAATATGAGTCTTCTTTTAAAAGACTTGTTTGTTAATTGGGAAAAAGTTTTCTTTGTAAACCATTTTGAAAGTTTGTTGTATGTATTATAGTGTAATTCTAGATGTCTTGGCTTTCCGGAGAAAAAGATCATGTAATAAATGTTTTAGAGCAAAGATTTTTAATCTAAAATTATGTAGTTTGGATTTAACAATGGTTTGAAAATTTTGACAATAAAAGGTCTTGTGTCGGAAAATTTTGATTGAAAAGTGTTGTTTTAAAACAGCGATAACTTGTGATTTACAAATCCAAATGAGTCCATTCTTTTTGCAAAAGAGAATGCTTTCAGTAAGCTAGAAATCATATTTGTATCATTTTTAAAAATTTTGAAGTTTGTTTATTCAAAAATGAGTTTGAAAACTGATGGACATCTCTGTCCTCTTTTATAATTTCTTAGTTTAAAGCTGAAAGTAAATTGGGCATAGCTTTCAAAACGTAAATCCAATTTTGATAATCTTTATATCGCTGGAAAGCTTGGACTGAGTAGAATAACTTTTATTTTATGAGTATTTTCAGATTATGAGGATTACTGTGTCAAAAGGTTGAGTCCTTGTAGTAGGCCTGAATTTGAAAATTTTGAAGTTTGTAGTTGTTGTCTTATTTAAACTATGATTTTATTGCTTCATATGTTTATAAGTGCATGCTAATATGTTTCAATAAGTTAAGTGCAGGTGCAAGAGGATATTTGAATGATTTATTAGCAAAATATTAAGTATAAAAGTAAGCTTGCTCGCATTTTAAACGCTAAAAATTAAAGGTATGAATTGCTAAGTGTTTATGTGTTAAGAATTATATATATATATATATATATATATATATATTGTGTTCCGTCCTTTTGGTCGATGTATATCTATAATTCATATTTATGAAATTGTAAAGGGCTCTCCATGCAAAGGAGACTCCGCCGATTTTTTCGAAAAATTAAACACTTAGAAAATTTTTGAGAAAATTTAATTAGTGAATATTTAGAGCCATCGATGAAGGGTCTAATAAGTGTCCTTTTAAATCATAAAGTAAAATGGTTTAAAATTTGATAAATTTAGTGGAAAAAAAGTATATTACTTATTGTAGTATATTTATTTTTGGAATTAGAGTATGGAACAACTCTAATTTAATTTACTTTAAATTTAAAATAAAGATGATTGAATTGAAAATTTAAGTAAGAGACTTTAAAAATTTTCAAGTATTGAAGTTTGAGTTTTGTGTATAAAAGAAAATGGATTTGAGTGAAAACTATTATAACAAAATTTTGAGAAAATTTCTTGTAATCCATTCTTGTGTGTCTTGCCTTAGTGTAATTCTTGTGATGACTTGCATTCATGTAGTCATGTGTTATGGTGGTAGCTTGAAATACCACTTATCTTTTGTTGAATCCTCTTTTGATGATTATGCTTATTTGTGTTACTCCTTTAAAGGAGTTAAGTGCATTTCAGTATATTCAGAAAGTTGGCTCCTAGTTATATATGACCATCTACTATTACCGAACGCCTTGGTTCGATTGCTTTCATGCATCGTTTTCTGTTCAGTTTTGGGTATTCATGATATGTTCCAGTAACCTAATTTCGTTGTATCTTCGAGATTTAATCTCGATCGTTAATTCTGTTGTGTTGAATGATAATGAGTCTCACGGACTTGTGTATTGTGCCGAATTCTATTCGTGTAGCTGTTTCGAAGATTAAACACCTTCGAAATAAGAATATTCCACTTATGAAATTCTATGGTCCGCTAACCCTAAGTATTGTACTTGGGAAACCATAGGATTTGCTGAGCAAACTTGTCCTGATCCTTTCATCCTCTGTTGAGGGTGAATATCTATGATCCTATCTTTTGATTTGAATCTTGTTGTGATGAAATAAATGTTATAGATAACTTCCATTATAGAAATTGTGGGGACGCAATTTTCTTAAGGGGGAGTCTGTAACAACCCGCGGTTTTGTGATTACCTGTTAATAAATTAAAATGTGATTTAATTAAATTAGGGTTAATAATAATAATTTGGAGTGACAAATTGATTTATAAACTGTTTATTTGAATAAACAATGAATTTGAGCAAAAATCTATTTTTGGTGTTTATGGAAATTTTGTTTGAAACAAACAATAAAATGTTGTTCATAAAATTTTAGTGGTTTAAAATGTAGAAAATATTTTAATTTATAGTGTAACATAATTTATTTTATGATATTTTCATTTTACAAAATTGTATGTAAAAATTTGGTAGAGTAAAGCTTTATAAAACATAGAAAAATGGTTGAGAAAACTAGAAATTTTGGCTAAGTGTTTAACATTGCTTATTGGGTTGGATATTAGGTCCAAACCCATTATCTCATTTCTGAAATTAGCTTTGTGAATGAACTGTACGTTCATTCTTTCTATGTCCTCATTCTCTTCCTCTAACCTAGAAGCTCTAAAACCCAAATAATGGTTTCTTCCCTAAATCAAAATCTAAGCTCCAAATTAATTAAAAATCAAGGAGAAATTGTTGCAAATCAAACTCTGCATGTTTCTAGCTTCAATCTTTACTTGGTAAATCTACTAATTTGCTGCAAATAAATCCTAAGGCGAGTTATAAACTCACACTTCTAACTTAAACAAGCCAGCATGTCGATTATATGTTGTTTCTTTGTTGGTTGCTGAAACAAATTTTCTACGATTGAACCTGAAATGAATTTGGCCATATCTCTCTCGTTTCTTACCCAAATTGGATGATTTTTAATGTTCTGGAAAGTTCATACTTTATACTAAAAATTTCATGTTTTGAGTTTTATGAAATTTTGGATTTAAATTGGTCAAAACTGTACTTCTTTGTTGCTGTCCCGAGGGCAAAACGACAGCGACAATGAATTTAGATCTGAAAATTGTTTGAGTCATAACATTTTCATCCCTTATTAGAATACAATGATTTTTGATGTCCTGGAAAGCTTGGGAAATTGTCTACAACCTTTCATTTAATCACTTTACGAAATTCGATGCATAAAAGGACGAAATTGGGTTTGAAACAGTGGGTATATTTCAGTCTGTGTATTTTCTAAGTTGAAACCAAAAATTATATTTGCCATAACTCTTTCGATACTTATCATATTTCGATGATTTTTGATGTTATAAAAAGCTTAGAATATCCTCTATAATTTTCATGTTTCGTGCTTTCTCAAATTTTGGGTTGAATAGGGGTGAACTGGCTAAACAAGCCGCTGGCCTTTGTTTTCCTATGTATTCACTTCCTGGCATGAGTCCGGCTTTGAGATGTCGCAATTTCTTCGTCTCTTATCGGAACTCGTCGATTCTTTTTTAAGTTTAAAGTAAAAATGTAGAAATTTATTTCTACAAATTTTTAGGTCATTTCGACCATGTTAACTTGTATATATCTGCTGTTGAACTTGCACTCACAGCTTGTTTTTATCGGAATTTTATAAGTTTAAACTTCCGATATTTTTCTGTATTTCTTGATGATTCTTTCTGGATTTCGTACACGGGTTTTATAAATGAGATTTCAAATGTTTTCAAGTAAATTGGTTTTTGGAATAATTATTATATATTATTTTCAAGTATAAAATTTTAGTATCTCTATAATAAGATAGATTGCAAAAGCGGTTTATAAAGTGATTTTAATTATTTTAAAAGCTCGTTTTCTCCAACTTATAATTTCTATACAAAATACATATTTTTGCACTGCCGAGCGAATGAGAAGGAGAGCTAAACGATTGGATAAAACGCGTAGTATGAGATACGTGCATTTATCCTTTCGGTTATTTCCTAACTTGTCCATTTGATCGTTTTGGCCTACGGGTCTAGTTTACCGATGATATGAGGTGAACCTTTTACTGCTTTGAGTGTGAAATTTACTAGCGTTTAGTAAACCATTTAGTGCAAACGGGTGGTATGGGATGCACGTTAACACTTTTCAGGTTCCTTTCCAAGAGTTTGTGACACATTTGCCTGTTGGTGTGCCAGTATTGGACCTTCGGGTCATTTGCCATTGCAGTGTATTTGTCTTTGGACGTTTTCCATTGCGGCGTATCTGTCTTCGGACGTTTGCCATTGCGGCGTATTTGCCATTGCGGCGTATTTATATTTTGACGTTTGCCTTTGGGCGAGGTACCTATTACGTGAAACAGTACTCGGCAAAAATAGCACGTGCAAAACCTTTTTGAGATGATTTTTACCCTTGTGTGTCGTCATTTTGGAATCGGTCCTTTGAACCATTCACTAGAGATTACTTCGGATTTTTGGACTCTTGGAAGTTCTTTTGAGATTTTCATTGCCTACATTGGCGGGTTGAGATTTGCCTTTTGGCGTATATATATATATATATATATATATATATATATATATTGAGATTGCCTATTGGCGCTATTTTGGGATTTTCCTTTTGGCGTTCTATTAGATTTTTTATCCCTTTGTTGACATTTGCCTTATGGCTTATGTCGAGATGGCTTTTGCATATTGTAACGACCCACCTTTTTGGATAGTTTAAACCGACGACCAAACACACACGTCGACTGAAACCATACAAAAGGGCAGATGGTTATTGGGGTAAATAAGAAAAGAAAGAATAGAAACAAACTCAGAATCTCGCAGCAGAAGGAACAAGATATAATAATAAAATAACAGTTCATGAAGCTGTTAAATAAATAAATTTGATTATTATTATACATCATAAATCAGAGTTACATACATATCAGAGATAATACAACAATGCAGCGGAAAAATAATACAGTAGTAGAATACAAATGATGTAATACCAAACTCCGTCTTCGTCCTCCATAATAGATCTTCAACCTTATCTGAAATGCTCAGGCTGACCCGAGCGTAATGAAAAGAAAAAACACTCGAGTCAGGACTAAAATATCTCATGTAAGTCAAATCGAATAAGAAATATGAGTGTGACGGCGTCAGAGATGTTTACGGGGTTTGACATCTCCTATCCAGTGTCAACGTGAGTGCAATAACTTAAGAGATGTTACGGGATTTTCCATCTCTCAAGGATCCGTTAAACTATCTACTATGTAGTACAATACGCTATTATAATATGTCTACATTAAAGTAAAAGTATTAAAATAGCGTTAAGCTATGGCCCATCCCACCCTTAACACAGTTTATATTCCCAAGAGCATATACAAGACCGTAGTTTCCCCAAAACCGGAAGTCACCAGAGGGCAATCCATATACTAAAGGTACAAACCAAAACGTAGTGGTCGCGAATAGGATAATCAGTATGACAAGGTACATGAGGCGATACCAACTAAGATACTAGTAGTTGCGCGATCCGGACTGATGTTGAGCATAGCAGCTACTACCTCAACACCGCGAAACAACACTCCCAAATCAAGGGGTGCACCCAAATCGAATCACAAAAGTAATAGATATGGTATCGAAGAAGTGTGTCCGCTAGAGGTGGCGAACCTCTATGGCCCGGCGCGGCTCCTGTTTTAGTCATGTCAGGGGTCATCCAATATCGTTCTCTTTCTTCAGTCAACGCGTTCACCAAAACCATCCACTTCATTCTGGATCAACACTCCGCGTATAATAGTTATTAAAGTGGTTTTCGGTATCGACAGAGAGTATGTCCATATCCGATCCCGGTCTCTTTAATAACTACGTATTATTACACCGATGGCTCTTTTACATTTTCAAAATCAATTCATAATTGATTATTAAAAATATCATATTTGCTTCAAAAATCAAAGCCATTTCAAAATCATCATATCTACTCAAAATATACGATTTCATTTCAAAATCATTTTCGCCTCAATATCTCATTTCAATTTCAAAATCGATTTAGCTTCTCAAAAAAACCATTTCAAATTATCAATTTCAAATACATATTTGAACCACAAAATAAACAATTTCACTTTCAATATATTACAAAACTTTAAATATTTCACATTTCAAAACAGCTCATATATTTATATAAGAATATAAGATTCGCTTTAAAACCATTTCGTATTCAAATTAGAATATACTTCAAATTAAACACCCGTATTAAGTAGTTTACTTAATTTCTGGAACAATTCCAATTCAATAAACTTAGATTAACATTCGAATTTCAAGAATTCATTTAAGTATTAACTTCCAAATCAATTTCAGTTCAAATCCTATTCAAATCAATTTTATCTTCAAATTTAACTCAATAGTTTCAATTTAGTCCAATTCACAAATTTCTTTGAATTTCAATTAAATTCAAAATTAATTAAATCTCAATTTCAAATCAATTTTCAATTCCAAACTCAAACTTGAAATATCATTTCATATAAATTTTCTTAGAATTATTCAGAGTTCGATTAAAAGTCCAATCTTTTAAAACAAATCAACTTTCGAAAATTTACGCCGTATTTCAAAATTTTTTCTTAAAAATCTAAACTTCGAATAATTAAACAATTTCATTTAACAAGTTTAATTCCAACATCTCGAGCTTCAATTCAAAATAATTCAATTTCCATAAATTGGATTTTATTCTTAAAATCAATTCATTTAAATAATATCAAAACAACTTTAAAAGCATTTAATTTAACCAACCCGGTGTCCGTATATAATTCTCTAACCTATGGCCAAGTGGTTAGTTATTTCAATTAAATGTCAGGGATGAATATATATTACTTAAACCAATCACAGTGTCATGTGCATGTATAACATGATATATATAAGCAAATAAACATCCAAACATTTAAATATCAACCAATACATCCATCGAAATAAATCATCCAATAGTCAATACAATTCACGACAATTTCATAGTTATCAATATCGGGAAATTTGATTTCAATTAAATCCTAATTTCAATTTACCGTCAATTTAAATTTTCAATGGTGAATTCACACGACAATATATATGACAATTAAATTTTTATCAAACAACGACAAATAAATTCATATCACTTCATAATGTCAAATTTAACTACCATAAAGATATTCAGTACGTTGTGAGCGTTATAAAACACTCACTTTGATTTTCTGTTGTCGTCGAGACGTTCCGGTTTGGAACTGAAACTGGACGACGCCTAACTTTAGCCCAAATTTCCACCATCTCCAAATCCATCCAAACCAGTTTCATTTCGAAGCTCTCGTCATTACGATCGCAACGCAAAAACTTTCATTCCAATCGGACCTCGTATGAAAAAGTTATGCTATTTTAAAGTTTACACGAATTTAAATAACTAATCTCACAATTTATTTCCATATTTTTAACCTAGAACAGAATCTGGGCGTTCATCTCCATCCCTTCGGATCTGAGCCGCACCTCATAGCTTCTTCCCCAATGTGAAATTCACGTATGCAAACCCATTAGCCATCGTTTCTTCCATCAATTTTCACGACCTCCACGACGACTTCCAGAACGATCAAGGAATACCACGTCGAAGGCCTTCAAGGAAGCTACCATCGGCTAGAGTAGGGTGGAGCTCGGCCATCTTTGCTGCACGCAAATCGAGAAAAAACGCACGACTTTGAATGCAAATTCCCGTTGATTCGTTGCTCCATTTTCGATCATCTCCGTATGGATTTGAAGCTCTCGTCGTTCTCTACAACTTTGTAGTTGACGACTTTTGCTAATTCTTGATGGACTGAGAGGAAAATGAGGAAGAAGTTTCGAAATTTTCTGGCCATTGAATTAAAAGTGGCGGCTAAGGGCTGAAACCCTAGGGTTTTGGAAAATAGAGAAAGTGAGGGGCTTTTATAGAAAAATACGCGACACTATTCATCCCGGATTTTCCGAACTCCAAACGAAGCGTGTCGGCTGACATTTCTAAGGTTTACCCCGCATTCCGAACACAATGGAACAGGTTTCGGAAGCTAATTTGATCATCTGTGCGAGTTACGGCAATAAACGGTCGATTTAAAATTAAATCGGTTAATCAAATTTCTGTGCGTTTGGGCTCGCCCCGGACAAACGGTAAATCTGATTGACACGAAATTTGAAACCTTACAATAATATGACATTACGGATCCGATGAAACTAGTTTCGTTCAATTCTGAGACTGTTCGAAAAATGGCTATTTTTCAATCGATAATTAAATATTAAAATATTCAATTTTCACAAATTAACTTTAAATTCAATTTTAAAAGTTCTATAACATTACTATAACTCCAATATGATAAGATAAAATTTTACAAATCATTTTCAATCATATTCAACTCGATTTTCAATTATTTCTGAAATTTAACTTATTAAATTATCAATTTAATTGTCTAATTAAATCCAATATTCGAAAAATAAATTATGCGACTGTTTAATTTCAATATAAAATTCCCAATTTTAAATTATTAACTTTTAAATCAAATTTCAATTGTTCACAAATCCCATTTTTAATTTCACAGTAATTGTAAAGACCCGCAAATCCGTCTTCCGAAAATTCGACACCGATACGTCCACTGTACCAAATGTCGAAGAATCGAATGGCGAAAACGCGAAACTTTAGGGTTAAAAGAAGAGGTAGAAGAAAAGATAGAAGAAAAAGAAAGAACAGAAACAGAATCAGAAACAATTATCAGAATCTCACATTTCGCAGCGGAATAATATACAATAGATAAATCAATAATCTTTAAACAAAAGACTATATCAGTTTATACATACATCAATCATCAGAGTTTACAACAATGGACAGTTATATAAACTTGTCCTCATACAGAATACACATCGGAATAAATAACAAGTACGATAGTACGCTTCGCCATCCAACTCATCTCCAAAGCTCCAGAATATCCAGAATCCTGATAAAATAACTCTAGGCTGCCCGTGTGGAAAATTATGGGCACCCAGAGTTTAGAAAGGGAACAATAAACTCCAGGTCAGTCATGGTGACTGGTGTGAGATCGTAAAACAGTTATTTTCGCAAAGAAAATAAAACAACTTCGCAATGCTTTTGGAAAATGAAACTACCATAAGGCCTCCCACCACACACACAATGCAAACGCAGAATTGGAGGAGATTTCTCCTTATGATAGTCAAAAATGCTTACTACGCAAAATCAATTGATATTATTATTAATGTCTAGTGTGGAAAACATTTCGAAAGTATAATATCAATCTTAGCCAACATACAACTATTGTTGTATGTCTACTATAGCTACTATGTTCAGTAGCAGGTTACCGCCACATTCCATAGCAGGTAATACAATTTAAAATCGTACAGGGTTCGTATTGTTTCTTTGGATTTCCAACAAATGATCAGGCTAAGGAACTTCCTTACACCGAAATAGAACGCCTCTGGAAAGACGCCTCGGATCCTAACCGGATCTCCGCAAACAAAAGGCCGACGCTACCTCACGCTCTAACCGAGCTGTAACTAGGTAACTAACACACGAGCTATGCCATCCCCTGGTCGTTACCGACCTTTACCCGAGGATCCTCAATCGAAAAGCAACAGCCGCAAAATATAATCCACATAGGTAAAATATCTGGGCTCCATACCATGATATCACCTTTTATCCAGAAGGAAATGGCATACCCTAGGGGCGCTACCCCTACAAACCTTTGCCGCACATTCCTGTTTCGACCATTACCGGGTTGTGAGGCTCGACGAAGTCTCGTCCACAAAGCTACGCTTTTTCACAAAGCCACGCTTTTTCACAAAGCCACGCTTCTTCACAAAGCAACGCTTTGATCCACAATTGATCAACAGCACTTCGTGTGCCACATTACCAAATTGGGAATGTATCACTAGTAACCATCAACTACATAACCTCTGAGCTCGTACGTCTCAGAGAAGGGTGTTAAGCTAAGAGAATAAATTCTCCGCCACCAACAGAAATGTATTTGATAGAAACCAGCTTTACATCTCAAAGTGTAACGTCAGACACACATCCATACAAGTCCGTTCCGGGATCGAACGGAACCGAAGGCACTTCCAAAGAAGCCCTTGCAATCCGGATATTCACTAATCACGTCCGGACTTCCCATCACAAAAAGAGTGATACAAATCTCTATACCGGAGCAACTCGGTGCAGAGACATTCGACAGGTTGTCCTTTCATTTTCACAAATATCCGGTCTTCACACCGGTCTTCAAATGCTATCCATTCGCGACGTATCACTATTCGGAATGGGTTATATGACACAAAGGTCCTCTCCCGGCTTAACCGAATAATGAGCGTTTGTTTTTAAAAAAACAAATCAAGTGTCATTTCAAAGGCAAATATTGATAGTTGGTTCTTTAACTATCAATAACATTCATAACAAACATCCAATTTAAATAATTATTCCCAAATTATTAAATTTCAAATCTTTTCACAAGATATACATATTTCCACACTTCACATTTGAAAATCCATTTCAAATCGTATTTCACACTTCACATTTGAAAATTCAATTTCAAATCACATTTCATACTTCACGTTTGAAAATTCAATTTCAAATCATATTATGGTCCATTTAAACCAATTTGATAAATCCTTATCGATTTATTTCAAATTTACATTTCAAATTTGTAAATTTATTTCCACACTTCATCATTTTGAAAATCCGATTTCAAACCATATTTTCCACACTTTTAAAAATAAATCAATATTTATTTTTAAAACAAATTTCCCTTTCCTTTATCAATTCTATTCGGAATTTACATTCCCAAAAATCCACTTTTACACGATTTTCAAATCATTTTCCAAATATTCATTTTCAACCCCAAATCAACTTTAAAAATTGATTTCTGAATTTACTTCAACACCGAATCACATTTCAAATTGATTTTAACTTTAATCCCAAAGACTAAATCGTTTTCACAAATCGATTTCCAAATTTATTTTTCAACACAAAAATCAATTTTTTGTCCAAACACCAAATAGATTTTTATATCGATTTCACAAATTATTTATTTCAAATACCCGATCAATTATCAATTTGATTTCAAACAAATTTATCTCCTTTTAAATAAATTCTTTTATTCTTCCAAACCCTCTAAAATTCAATTTTTTTTATTTCAGAAATCCAATTTCATTTATTTCTGGTATCCAACGATACCAAAAATACATTCGGCTAAATTTTTAGCTCTCAATACATTCAATCACAGATATAATCCTACACAGATTATAAATAATCAATCAAAACAACATATGAAATCAATTCAAATGTTTTGAGGAATCCTGTTGGATCCCTCCAACCTGTTTCCCTGCATCCACAGATGTTAGCACAATACCAATTCCGCTCCAGTACGGAATTATCACGGTATATAGGTTTTATAAAAATCCGCTTACTAACGGCGCAATAGGGTCTCATCCGCTATACGAGGCGGGAAATCAATCAATCCAATATATACATATGCCAATATGTATATATTGCTATATATATAGATATATCCTACTATATCTAATATCACATTCAAACAACAAACAAACAATAACTGAAAATTCCACTTTTCAATTTGAGTGAGAAGATCTCACCTTTGATTTTAATTTGCAGTCCATTTTCCATTTTCCATTTTGACCATTTCTTCACGGTTTCAAACCTTGTATAAACAATTTATACAATTTATTAATATTCGAATCAATCGAATGATTAAATTTCATTTAGTAAAATTTTTCTTTATCCAATCAAATTTAATTTCAAACAATTTCCTTTAAATTAAAAATATGTATATATATATACATATATATATTATATTTAATCTATATACATTAAATTCAAATAAAATTCCTTCCAACTTATACATATATTAAAACAGAATTGTTTTCCTGAAAAAAAAAATATATTCTTTTCTATTTCTGTTCATATTCATAAAAACAACTGTATTTATATATCTCACTTTATATTTTCTGTATATAAACAACATGATTTTCCTTCACTGTAATTTATTTTTATATACATATATATTTATAAAATGAAGCAAATCTTATATAGATACCTTTCTTTGCTCCTAATTCCTCCGGCCAAATGTCGCGACCCGAAGTCGATGACGACTGCCAACCCCGATCTCGATATGAATATGATATTCGATGCGAATACTGGAACGATGTCAGCCCCACTTCGAGTTCACTGCTCAACCATTGAAGTTCGTGCCAAGCTCTCGAACGACCATCGCGACTGAAATGCTTCCTTCCCAAATCGCACGCCAAGACCAGATCTCCGCCTGCTCCATGACTTCACGCAACACGCGATGCAAGAGAAATCGTCCCCAACTCAACGTCGAATGCTACGCTTCCATTAGGGCATCCCTGACAAAACTCTAGCTCGACTCGAGTGTCTCAAAACTCGCAGCACCCTGAGAAAATCGCGAGATTCCCCTAAGCCCTACGAGCACACAACCTGCTTCTACGAACCATTGCACGCCTTCGATCAATCCATCTGCCACTGTCGCCGACCCCAATTCCACATCGGTCATCTACGTCGACCCTGAATTTCGAGCTCGAGCTCGAGTTTGCAACATTGGAAATCGATCGCAGAAGTTCCTGAGCGATTCGATTTTCGAAAACAGGATCGATTTTTATTTGGGAGAGAATTTGAGGAACGCGGCCATTTTTTCTTCTGAGATTTCGTTCGTTTGCCATTTGAATAGAAAGGGGGAAAACTGGGTTTTAAAACGAAGAGAGAGACGTCGAGATTATATATTTTTTTTTTCTTCGGCCATTATTTATTTGTTTTTCTTAAACGAGAACGAAAGAGGTCGCCATTTTTATTTCGTTCTGCCTTGATTTATTTTTTTGAACAAAGAAAATTTCTTTTACTTGTTTATTTCTTTTCGGCAACGTGCTTCTGACAATTGCGTGAAGAAGGGTTACAGTGATTAGCAGAGGAGACCAAAAAGCTTTGATGCTGAAAGAATTTCGGCTGAAGTCAACTAGGATAAAATTATTCAATTTAAATTCAAATTCGAATTGTTCCGATAAAGTCAACTAAAATTTTTGACTTCCTATCAAGGCGTGCCGCCAGGCGTTCGTAATGTTATACGCCTATTCCGAACGCAATGGAAAAGGTTCCGAGTCCAAATTCGATCGTATGGTGAAGATAGCTTTTTGGACCCAGTTATAATATTAAATTTTCGATTTCATTTCAGCGCCTTTGCTTATCGTACGACCAAACGATCACTCCAAACATTACGAAAATTGAAATCCGATAATAATACAATATCACGGATCCAATGGAACTGGTTTCGTTAAATTCCGAGACTGTGCCCCAGAACGCTATTTTTAAATATCGACTAAACGATATAAATTCAAAACTGAACAAAGCAGTTTCAATTTCAATTCTGAAGCTTCCATTATCTTCAGTATTATCAATATAAATTTTCTAAGCCTTCAGATTATTTTTAATCAGCTTAAAATCGAAGATTCAAATTTTTACCCAGTTTTAATAATTACATTCAACAATTTAATCGCCAAATTCGTTCTGATATTTGAATTTCAAATTAAATTATCATTCGAATATTTAAACTCAATTAAATATTCACATTTTAAATATCAAAAATTCAGGGTCGTTACAATCTTCCCCCCTTAAAAGAATTTCGTCCCGAAATTACAAGTTAGGAAAGACGGTCCTTAACTCGTCTACTATTTTTCACAATCTAAATAGTTTTATCAAATTTTCAAAACAAATCTTTCTACTAAAGATTCGGTATTAATTCAACTAAATTTCCAATTTCAATTATAAGTTTCAAACAACATTGTTTAACTTCTCAATTCAAATTCGAGTTTAAATTCAAATTTTAAACTCCCAAAATTTCTCAAAATTTTTCTAACACTCGAAATTTTCGAAAAATTTCGCCAGCGTCTCCTTTGCGCGGCTAATACGGTACGGCTACAAAACGTCCCTACGGACTCTCAAATCTCAAAAAGAAAAGAAAAAACCAAGCGGCTAGACAAGAAAGTCATCAAATCTCATATTGAAATTTAAATACATACCTTTTGGTCGAGCAAATTCAAATTATCTTCAAAATTTAATCCAATTCCATTTTCCTATCGCCTTTACAATCCCTGTATATTTTATTGAACAATAATGTCCAAATTTACTTATTGGATTCCCAATACCCATTTTACTTAAGAATTTCATTCATTCATTTCTTAAGTGTAATATAAGTATTACATACTTCTTATATTCATTTTTACTTCACAAACAAAGTTATACATTCATTTTCGTTCAACTTTGCATTTCAATCTCATTTGAATTCAATTTACAATTCCAATTCAATTTGAATTCATTTTATCTTCCAATTTTCATTCAGATTTTCATTTTGAATTTTACTTGAATTCGATTCATCTTCTTATTTCGAATATTGAGATTTATTCACTTTTATCTCAATTTCCAATTTGAAATCACTTAAAAGTCCTTTTTTTTTTAAAATGGATATGGAAAGCACGTTCCCCTATGGATCACAGTTACTCGGCGGTTTCGCTACTACCCCAGTAGAATCGCTCGTAATCTGTAGATTTCTCATCTCTTAAATTTCGCCATGGTTGTTGCCATAGATCGTAGTTCACACGGCGGTTGCGCCACTATCTCAGTGGAATCGCTTGCAACCATAGGCATCTCGCCCCTCGAATTTCGCTAGCATACGTCGTGATCAATCAATATGATCCCATCACGATCAAACGGATACTCATACTGAGTTCCCAGACCTTCAAAAATTTTCAATGGAAGGTACTTTTTCATATCCTTAGTTTGGAAAATATATGTCATATATGTATAGTACTTCATTTCCAATTGATTCCATTCAATTTTAATTGGCATTTCATATTCACATTCACCAACTTAGAATATTTTCAATATCAAATTTACTTAAGAATTTCACACTTATTTCTTAAGTTCAATACAAGTATTTTCCATACTTTTGATATTAATTTTCAATTACCACTTATATTTAAACTGGATTACCAATTCCATAAAAATCCAATCAATATTTCATTTATATTTATTGAATTCAATTCGTTTCGAACCTTATTCATTTAGTCAATCTTCAATTAGCTTCACTTACTAATTTTAGTTTAATACATCACTTCGTTTTCCACAAATCAAATTCAATTCCAGTTCTATTTACTTAAAAATTCAAAATGAATTTTTAACACTCAATTTCATTTTCTTGCACTTGCAGTTGCAAATTTATTTATTCATTCACAAATTCATTCATTTTCAATTTGAATCTCATTCTAATCAGATTTCAAATAATTTATAAGTTATCAAAATTATTTACATTCCATTAATGAATTTATTTTCAAATATTCTTTCTGAAATTGTATTTCAATTTGTAAATTACCTTTACAATTCACATTTCCAAATCTCATTTGTATATGGATTTATTTCCTTATCTTTCAATTCATATTTATAAATTTCATTTGTTAAATGAATTTATCTCCAAATCTTTGGTTATTATTTGAATTTCTTATTCAATTCCATATATCAATGATAATACTTCAATATTATCTTTTCCTAACAACCAAGCATCCCAATACAATAATAATTTATAGAAAATCATTTCTTTTCTATACAAAAATAGTTTTGGGCAAAATTATTTCATTTACCCTATTTAAAACAATACTGTGTCGTTTATCTTGTTTAAGAGTTTAGAAACCCCTATCGATTACAGTTGGCCACCCTGCATCGACCAGAATCTATAAACAATCAACCGATAAGTCAACACAATACAAAACAAATTTTGTATTCACTAACAAATACGCACTCATATCTATTATTACACTCACACTCATTCTAGAGTACTACTGACTCTATCTCTAATGAGTAACACCCAACAGAGCAGGGTTGTCACTTAACCGGATGCTCTGATACCACTTGTAAAGACCCGCAAATCCGTCTTCCGAAAATTCGACACCGATACGTCCACTGTACCAAATGTCGAAGAATCGAATGGCGAAAACGCGAAACTTTAGGGTTAAAAGAAGAGGTAGAAGAAAAGATAGAAGAAAAAGAAAGAACAGAAACAGAATCAGAAACAATTATCAGAATCTCACATTTCGCAGCGGAATAATATACAATAGATAAATCAATAATCTTTAAACAAAAGACTATATCAGTTTATACATACATCAATCATCAGAGTTTACAACAATGGACAGTTATATAAACTTGTCCTCATACAGAATACACATCGGAATAAATAACAAGTACGATAGTACGCTTCGCCATCCAACTCATCTCCAAAGCTCCAGAATATCCAGAATCCTGATAAAATAACTCTAGGCTGCCCGTGTGGAAAATTATGGGCACCCAGAGTTTAGAAAGGGGACAATAAACTCCAGGTCAGTCATGGTGACTGGTGTGAGATCGTAAAACAGTTATTTTCGCAAAGAAAATAAAACAACTTCGCAATGCTTTTGGAAAATGAAACTACCATAAGGCCTCCCACCACACACACAATGCAAACGCAGAATTGGAGGAGATTTCTCCTTATGATAGTCAAAAATGCTTACTACGCAAAATCAATTGATATTATTATTAATGTCTAGTGTGGAAAACATTTCGAAAGTATAATATCAATCTTAGCCAACATACAACTATTGTTGTATGTCTACTATAGCTACTATGTTCAGTAGCAGGTTACCGCCACATTCCATAGCAGGTAATACAATTTAAAATCGTACAGGGTTCGTATTGTTTCTTTGGATTTCCAACAAATGATCAGGCTAAGGAACTTCCTTACACCGAAATAGAACGCCTCTGGAAAGACGCCTCGGATCCTAACCGGATCTCCGCAAACAAAAGGCCGACGCTACCTCACGCTCTAACCGAGCTGTAACTAGGTAACTAACACACGAGCTATGCCATCCCCCGGTCGTTACCGACCTTTACCCGAGGATCCTCAATCGAAAAGCAACAGCCGCAAAATATAATCCACATAGGTAAAATATCTGGGCTCCATACCATGATATCACCTTTTATCCAGAAGGAAATGGCATACCCTAGGGGCGCTACCCCTACAAACCTTTGCCGCACATTCCTGTTTCGACCATTACCGGGTTGTGAGGCTCGACGAAGTCTCGTCCACAAAGCTACGCTTTTTCACAAAGCCACGCTTTTTCACAAAGCCATGCTTCTTCACAAAGCAACGCTTTGATCCACAATTGATCAACAGCACTTCGTGTGCCACATTACCAAATTGGGAATGTATCACTAGTAACCATCAACTACATAACCTCTGAGCTCGTACGTCTCAGAGAAGGGTGTTAAGCTAAGAGAATAAATTCTCCGCCACCAACAGAAATGTATTTGATAGAAACCAGCTTTACATCTCAAAGTGTAACGTCAGACACACATCCATACAAGTCCATTCCGGGATCGAACGGAACCGAAGGCACTTCCAAAGAAGCCCTTGCAATCCGGATATTCACTAATCACGTCCGGACTTCCCATCACAAAAAGAGTGATACAAATCTCTATACCGGAGCAACTCGGTGCAGAGACATTCGACAGGTTGTCCTTTCATTTTCACAAATATCCGGTCTTCACACCGGTCTTCAAATGCTATCCATTCGCGACGTATCACTATTCGGAATGGGTTATATGACACAAAGGTCCTCTCCCGGCTTAACCGAATAATGAGCGTTTGTTTTAAAAAAAACAAATCAAGTGTCATTTCAAAGGCAAATATTGATAGTTGGTTCTTTAACTATCAATAACATTCATAACAAACATCCAATTTAAATAATTATTCCCAAATTATTAAATTTCAAATCTTTTCACAAGATATACATATTTCCACACTTCACATTTGAAAATCCATTTCAAATCGTATTTCACACTTCACATTTGAAAATTCAAATCACATTTCATACTTCACGTTTGAAAATTCAATTTCAAATCATATTATGGTCCATTTAAACCAATTTGATAAATCCTTATCGATTTATTTCAAATTTACATTTCAAATTTGTAAATTTATTTCCACACTTCATCATTTTGAAAATCCGATTTCAAACCATATTTTCCACACTTTTAAAAATAAATCAATATTTATTTTTAAAACAAATTTCCCTTTCCTTTATCAATTCTATTCGGAATTTACATTCCCAAAAATCCACTTTTACACGATTTTCAAATCATTTTCCAAATATTCATTTTCAACCCCAAATCAACTTTAAAAATTGATTTCTGAATTTACTTCAACACCGAATCACATTTCAAATTGATTTTAACTTTAATCCCAAAGACTAAATCGTTTTCACAAATCGATTTCCAAATTTATTTTTCAACACAAAAATCAATTTTTTGTCCAAACACCAAATAGATTTTTATATCGATTTCACAAATTATTTATTTCAAATACCCAATCAATTATCAATTTGATTTCAAACAAATTTATCTCCTTTTAAATAAATTCTTTTATTCTTCCAAACCCTCTAAAATTCAATTTTTTTTATTTCAGAAATCTAATTTCATTTATTTCTGGTATCCAACGATACCAAAAATACATTCGGCTAAATTTTTAGCTCTCAATACATTCAATCACAGATATAATCCTACACAGATTATAAATAATCAATCAAAACAACATATGAAATCAATTCAAATGTTTTGAGGAATCCTGTTGGATCCCTCCAACCTGTTTCCCTGCATCCACAGATGTTAGCACAATACCAATTACGCTCCAGTACGGAATTATCACGGTATATAGGTTTTATAAAAATCCGCTTACTAACGGCGCAATAGGGTCTCATCCGCTATACGAGGCGGGAAATCAATCAATCCAATATATACATATGCCAATATGTATATATTGCTATATATATAGATATATCCTACTATATCTAATATCACATTCAAACAACAAACAAACAATAACTGAAAATTCCACTTTTCAATTTGAGTGAGAAGATCTCACCTTTGATTTTAATTTGCAGTCCATTTTCCATTTTCCATTTTGACCATTTCTTCACGGTTTCAAACCTTGTATAAACAATTTATACAATTTATTAATATTCGAATCAATCGAATGATTAAATTTCATTTAGTAAAATTTTTCTTTATCCAATCAAATTTAATTTCAAACAATTTCCTTTAAATTAAAAATATGTATATATATATACATATATATATATTATATTTAATCTATATACATTAAATTCAAATAAAATTCCTTCCAACTTATACATATATTAAAACAGAATTGTTTTCCTGAAAAAAAAATATATTCTTTTCTATTTCTGTTCATATTCATAAAAACAACTGTATTTATATATCTCACTTTATATTTTCTGTATATAAACAACATGATTTTCCTTCACTGTAATTTATTTTTATATACATATATATTTATAAAATGAAGCAAATCTTATATAGATACCTTTCTTTGCTCCTAATTCCTCCGGCCAAATGTCGCGACCCGAAGTCGATGACGACTGCCAACCCCGATCTCGATATGAATATGATATTCGATGCGAATACTGGAACGATGTCAGCCCCACTTCGAGTTCACTGCTCAACCATTGAAGTTCGTGCCAAGCTCTCGAACGACCATCGCGACTGAAATGCTTCCTTCCCAAATCGCACGCCAAGACCAGATCTCCGCCTGCTCCATGACTTCACGCAACACGCGATGCAAGAGAAGTCGTCCCCAACTCAACGTCGAATGCTACGCTTCCATTAGGGCATCCCTGACAAAACTCTAGCTCGACTCGAGTGTCTCAAAACTCGCAGCACCCTGAGAAAATCGCGAGATTCCCCTAAGCCCTACGAGCACACAACCTGCTTCTACGAACCATTGCACGCCTTCGATCAATCCATCTGCCACTGTCGCCGACCCCAATTCCACATCGGTCATCTACGTCGACCCTGAATTTCGAGCTCGAGCTCGAGTTTGCAACATTGGAAATCGATCGCAGAAGTTCCTGAGCGATTCGATTTTCGAAAACAGGATCGATTTTTATTTGGGAGAGAATTTGAGGAACGCGGCCATTTTTTCTTTTGAGATTTCGTTCGTTTGCCATTTGAATAGAAAGGGGGAAAACTGGGTTTTAAAACGAAGAGAGAGACGTCGAGATTATATATATATTTTTTTCTTCGGCCATTATTTATTTGTTTTTCTTAAACGAGAACGAAAGAGGTCGCCATTTTTATTTCGTTCTGCCTTGATTTATTTTTTTGAACAAAGAAAATTTCTTTTACTTGTTTATTTCTTTTCGGCAACGTGCTTCTGACAATTGCGTGAAGAAGGGTTACAGTGATTAGCAGAGGAGACCAAAAAGCTTTGATGCTGAAAGAATTTCGGCTGAAGTCAACTAGGATAAAATTATTCAATTTAAATTCAAATTCGAATTGTTCCGATAAAGTCAACTAAAATTTTTGACTTCCTATCGAGGCGTGCCGCCAGGCGTTCGTAATGTTATACGCCTATTCCGAACGCAATGGAAAAGGTTCCGAGTCCAAATTCGATCGTATGGTGAAGATAGCTTTTTGGACCCAGTTATAATATTAAATTTTCGATTTCATTTCAGCGCCTTTGCTTATCGTACGACCAAACGATCACTCCAAACATTACGAAAATTGAAATCCGATAATAATACAATATCACGGATCCAATGGAACTGGTTTCGTTAAATTCCGAGACTGTGCCCCAGAACGCTATTTTTAAATATCGACTAAACGATATAAATTCAAAACTGAACAAAGCAGTTTCAATTTCAATTCTGAAGCTTCCATTATCTTCAGTATTATCAATATAAATTTTCTAAGCCTTCAGATTATTTTTAATCAGCTTAAAATCGAAGATTCAAATTTTTACCCAGTTTCAATAATTACATTCAACAATTTAATCGCCAAATTCGTTCTGATATTTGAATTTCAAATTAAATTATCATTCGAATATTTAAACTCAATTAAATATTCACATTTTAAATATCAAAAATTCAGGGTCGTTACAGTAATTAACAATCTTTTACAATGCAGTTTTCCATTATAATCCAATATAAAATATTATATTAGATTCAGCGTTCAATTATATTGTAATTCAAATTCAAGCTATTTAATTCCAAATGAATTCTTTTATTTCAATTTACACTTTCATTATTGAATCAACCATTTACTTATACATTATTATCTATAGTTTATAATTCATTTACTTTCATTTTCTTCAGCTATCATCTATTTAAATTCACAGTAATATTAAATTACATTCATTTACGTTGATTTCCATATTATAACTTCAATATTAAATGTAACATTTTATTTATTTCGTTGGTTTACAATCAAATTCAATTCATTATTTACATTCACTACAAGTTAACATCCATATTAAATTTACAAATAAGTTATTTCAGAATTCAGTTTTGTATTTTACTTGTAATTCACATTTAACAACACAAAATTTTATTTCCTTCGGATTTTTATCCAAAATTTTCATTTTAATTCGTATTTTTAAAGTGTTAAAAATACGGGTCGTTACATTCTCCCCCACTTAAAACTTTTCGTCCTCGAAAAGGAACGGAGAGGGGGAAACCATCATTTAGATATAATTCATTCAAAATATTCTACTTATTTGCAAAATTTAGTTATAGGATTTCCTTTTTTCACAAAATTTCTAACTCCCGGATTTTTGAAAAATTTCGGCAGCACCTCCTTTGCGCGGCTAGGACCGAAAAATTTCACAGTAGTAATAATTGCATGATATACATCTCATTACAAGAATGAGACATCCCAAAACATGGGGAACACAATAATATACCACAACATAAACTGTAATCCGAGAACATACCTTTTATTTAGCGTTTATTAGCATTTTAACTTACATTTTGCATTAAGCGCAGAAGCGAGCTCCACAAGCGAAGCGCAACCCCTTTGCTACCTACTAAAATGCTCAATAACCAAGTTAGAACCATGCATATAAAGATAGATCGATACACTTAGCATAAACAACCTACATATAACATGTTTAGCTTCAAAACTGAAATTCCAATTCCAGGACAGCAAACGAATCTCAGTTTTTGGTCACCTAAACGATAAAATTTGACAATGGAATCTAAACAAAAGTTGTTGGATTCGTTTCAGGCTTTCCGGAATGTCCAAAATCATTGAATTCGGACCTTCCATTCAAAAGTTACGACCATTTTACTAAATAGATACGCCTCAGCCTGGCAATGAATTACGCAGGTCAGCGACGTTTGGTCACGTTTTTGACCTTCTAAACTACAGCAAAACACCAAATGCTTAAAACAAAAGTTTTAGCTTAATTTCTAAGATTTCCAGAAAGTGCAAGATCATCAAAATCCGATACACCAGTAAAAAGTTATGGCAAAAATACTAAGAGTATATACTACTGATTTTGCTCCCCTTTTACACAGGCCAGCGAGAAGATTCAAATTTTTAACTAAGTAAATGAAGGAATTTCTCAAGACAGTCTAAACAAAAGTCGTGCTACAGTTTCTAAGCTTTCCGAAAAGTCTAATATCGTTGAATTTCGTCCAGTCATTTAAAAGTTATGGTTGTTTTTGTTTCAGCATATATTGGACAATTTTGGATTTTTTTCCAAAATTATGCTTTTATTATTTCAAAGTACAAACCATCAAACTTTAAATTTTCTAAAGAAACAATCATAAATACAAAGTCGTTTATTTTCTTATTTATCCATGAAATACGTTTACATTCAATTTGTTTCCAATTTATTCAAGTTTGTTTCATTCACATTTTAAATTCAAGTCAATTTGCTTCAATTTAAATTGGATTCAATTATATTTAATTTCACTTTGCTTCAAATTTGAATTTAATTATTTTAAAATTTTATTCCGTTTATTCAATTCCATTAACACTAATGAATTCTACTAAATCAATTACCATCCATCAAACAACCAATGCATATCAAACATTACTATCCATCCAGAATCTACACTAAATCAATTATACATTTCCAAGTCAAATTTTTTTATTTCATACACTTTCAAGTTTATTGACATTTAGTTATATTCAACTTTAATTAGTTTCCATTTACAAATTTTATATTTCATTAATTTTAAATTTTATTCATTCACTTGTATATATCATTCATTTTACAGCTTAAATTTCTTTTATATTTACAACTATCAATAAATCTTCACATTTTATTATTCACTCTCACACTGGTATATTATTCCTCTACTTATCCTTATAAGCATTTTAAACTTTTTAAGTATTTGGTAAGTTATAGTTATGCAAATAGAATGTAGTTAAACAACATACAACCTCTTTTCATTCAAAGTTGAATTTTCAATTAATTAATTCTTAAGTCATTACTTAAATTTCACTATAATTTAATTTCACATTTACATTCACATATAGTATTTCCATTTTATATTAACATAATTGTGAATCACCTTTAAATGTTAATTTAAATTCCAATTATTTACTAACAATTTTATTTATATTTGCAAACCATTAATTAAATGCATATTTCATTATTCAAACCTATACTTGTATATTATCCAATTAACAATTCATATAACATTTTTGAACTTCTTAAATATTTTGGTAAGTTATATCTATGCTATAGAATGAAATTTAATACTATGCGAGTTTTATAGTTTCAATTTTATTTTAAATTCATAATTTCCTAATTCTAAGGATTTCTACTTCAATTGATATTTCACTTAGCTTTTAGGTTCATTTCTCATTTCCTAATTCTAAGGATTTCTACTTCAATTGATATTTTTTTTAATATATATTTATATATATATATATATACTAATATCTTTATATCTCAAATCATACTTTTTAGAAGAATTTTAATCAGCATTGAAATATATATATATATACTTATTTTCATTACATACTTTAGAAAATTTCAATTCAATTTCTATTTAATGCAAAAGAGTACAGTTTCTAGTTTATTTCAAATTTATACTCCTTTATTCTAAGGGTTTCCTACTTCAATCTATTTTCACTTAACACTTAGGTTCATCCCTTATTTTTCAATTCAGAAGTTCCTTAATGATTACAGTATTTGTTTATTTCAATAGTTTAAAGTCATTAAATATTAAAGAACTTAAGAATTTCAACTCCGGTTTCATTTCAAATCAAGTTTGAAATAATATATACTTATATTACTATATATCAAGTCATACTATAGAGAATACAAAATAAAATTCAATTTTAATCAAAACAGGGTTTAGAAAAAGCTATTAAGTGATCTCCCCTACTTGGACTCTCGAAAATAAACGTCGATGATGCGTGCACTCATCATCGAAATCATTCTCTAGTGTCAAGAGGGGAGTATAACACTTACTTCATTTGAAAATCCTTTGAAAACAATTTCTAATCGGATATACTATCATATAATACTTATATTATACATTTCAAATTTTTGTTAATAAATTTTCAAACACCGGAATTTAAATTCTCCATCTTAATTTAAATTCATTTTTATTTTATTTTATTTACCATTTATATTCATTGTCAATCATATTTACAAGTTTCATTTCTTAAAATCACCCAATAGTCAATAGTTAGAAATATTGACTAATCAACAATAAACGATGATAATCTAATATTATCATCTCCTAACAACCAATACAATCAAAATTTATAAATTTTCAAGATAATTCTTTTATATATAAAATATAATCCAAAACAATATTATGTCAATCTGTCCTATTCGAGTGTTTAGAAATTCTTATCGATGCCTTGGCGTCCCAAGTACCAACCAGAATTCATAAATACCCAACGGAACAAATTAACACAATATAAAATCACTTTTATATCAAAATTACAAATATGCTCTCTCATATACACTCAAACTCATTCATAAGGTTTTAACCCTATTTCAATGAGTTATTCCCCACTAGAGCCAAGGTAATCTAAACCAAAGCTCTGATACCAACTGTAACGACCCACCTTTTTGGACAGTTTAAACCGACGATCAAACATACACGTCGACTCAAACCATACAAAAGGGCAGATGGTTATTGGGGTAAATAAGAAAAGAAAAGAAAGAATAGAAACAAACTCAGAATCTCGCAGCGGAAGGAACAAGATATAATAATAAAATAACAGTTCATGAAGCTGTTAAATAAATAAATTTGATTATTATTATACATCATAAATCAGAGTTACATACATATCAGAGATAATACAACAATGCAGCGGAAAAATAATACAGTAGTAGAATACAAATGATGTAATACCAAACTCCGTCTTCGTCCTCCAGGATAGATCTTCAACCTTATCTGAAATGCTCAGGCTGACCCAAGCGTAATGAAAAGAAAAAACACTCGAGTCAGGACTAAAATATCTCATGTAAGTCAAATCGAATAAGAAATATGAGTGTGACGGCGTCAGAGATGTTTACGGGGTTTGACATCTCCTATCCAGTGTCAACGTGAGTGCAATAACTTAAGAGATGTTACGGGATTTTCCATCTCTCAAGGATCCATTAAACTATCTACTATGTAGTACAATACGCTATTATAATATGTCTACATTAAAGTAAAAGTATTAAAATAGCGTTAAGCCATGGCCCATTCCACCCTTAACACAGTTTATATTCCCAAGAGCATATACAAGACCGTAGTTTCCCCAAAACCGGAAGTCACCAGAGGGCAATCCATATACTAAAGGTATAAACCAAAACGTAGTGGTCGCGAATAGGATAATCAGTATGACAAGGTACATGAGGCGATACCAACTAAGATACTAGTAGTTGCGTGATCCGGACTGATGTTGAGCATAGCAGCTACTACCTCAACACCGCGAAACAACACTCCCAAATCAAGGGGTGCACCCAAATCGAATCACAAAAGTAATAGATATGGTATCAAAGAAGTGTGTCCGCTAGAGGTGGCGAACCTCAATGGCCCGGCGCGGCTCCTGTTTTAGTCATGTCAGGGGTCATCCAATATCGTTCTCTTTCTTCAGTCAACGCGTTCACCAAAACCATCCACTTCATTCTGGATCAACACTCCGCGTATAATAGTTATTAAAGTGGTTTTCGGTATCGACAGAGAATATGTCCATATCCGATCCCGGTCTCTTTAATAACTACGTATTATTACACCGATGGCTCTTTTACATTTTCAAAATCAATTCATAATTGATTATCAAAAATATCATATTCGCTTCAAAAATCAAAGCCATTTCAAAATCATCATATCTACTCAAAATATACGATTTCATTTCAAAATCATTTTCGCCTCAATATCTCATTTCAATTTCAAAATCGATTTAGCTTCTCAAAAAACCATTTCAAATTATCAATTTCAAATACATATTTGAACCACAAAATAAACAATTTCACTTTCAATATATTACAAAACTTTAAATATTTCACATTTCAAAACAGCTCATATATTTATATAAGAATATAAGATTCGCTTTAAAACCATTTCGTATTCAAATTAGAATATACTTCAAATTAAACATCCGTATTAAGTAGGTTACTTAATTTCTGGAACAATTCCAATTCAATAAACTTAGATTAACATTCGGATTTCAAGAATTCATTTAAGTATTAACTTCCAAATCAATTTCAGTTCAAATCCTATTCAAATCAATTTTATCTTCAAATTTAATTCAATAGTTTCAATTTAGTCCAATTCACAAATTTCTTTGAATTTCAATTAAATTCCAAATTAATTAAATCTCAATTTCAAATCAATTTTCAATTCCAAACTCAAACTTGAAATATCATTTCATATAAATTTTCTTAGAATTATTCAGAGTTCGATTAAAAGTCCAATCTTTTAAAACAAATCAACTTTCGAAAATTTATGCCGTATTTCAAATTTTTTTCTTAAAAATCTAAACTTCGAATAATTAAACAATTTCATTTACCAAGTTTAAATTCCAACATCTCGAGCTTCAATTCAAAATAATTCAATTTCCATAAATTGGATTTTATTCTTAAAATCAATTCATTTAAATAATTTCAAAACAACTTTAAAAGCATTTAATTTAACCAACCCGGTGTCCGTATATAATTCTCTAACCTATGGCCAAGTGGTTAGTTATTTCAATTAAATGTCAGGGATGAATATATATTACTTAAACCAATCACAGTGTCATGTGCATGTATAACATGATATATATAAGCAAATAAACATCCAAACATTTAAATATCAACCAATAGCATCCATCGAAATAAATCATCCAATAGTCAATACAATTCACGGCAATTTCATAGTTATCAATATCGGGAAATTTGATTTCAATTAAATCCTAATTTCAATTTACTGTCAATTTAAATTTTCAATGGTGAATTCACACGACAATCTATATGACAATTAAATTTTTATCAAACAACGACAAATAAATTCATATCACTTCATAATGTCAAATTTAACTACCATAAAGATATTCAGTACGTTGTGAGCGTTATAAAACACTCACTTTGATTTTCTGTTGTCGCCGAGACGTTCCGGTTTGGAACTGAAACTGGACGACGTCCAACTTTAGCCCAAATTTCCACCGTCTCCAAATCCATCCAAACTAGTTTCATTTCGAAGCTCTCGTCATTACGATCGCAACGCAAAAACTTTCATTCCAATCGGACCTCGTATGAAAAAGTTATGCTATTTTAAA
Organism: Allium fistulosum; assembly: GCA_030737815.1. NCBI lineage: Eukaryota > Viridiplantae > Streptophyta > Magnoliopsida > Asparagales > Amaryllidaceae > Allium > Allium fistulosum. The sequence goes on along the minus strand of CM060907.1, from coordinate 632,455,879 downwards.
GTTTACACGAATTTAAATAACTAATCTCACAATTTATTTCCATATTTTTAACCTAGATCAGAATCTGGGCGTTCATCTCTCCATCCCTTCAGATGTGAGCCGCACCTCATAGCTTCTTCCCCAACGTGAAATTCACATATGCAAACCCATTAGCCGTCGTTTCTTCCATCAATTTTGTGATATCCCGGGTTTTTGGGCAATTTAAATTTAATAATCTGTATTGATAATTTAATTGATTTGATAATTTTCCTTTCTAATTTTAATATAAATTGATAAATTTAATCTTTTAAAAGCTAATAAAAATAGATTCTATTTATAATGTATATATTGATTGTGAATAAAGAATCTTTTGTTTAAATTAGAGATGTGTTTTCAGATTATAATATATATGTATATATATGTTATAATTTGGATTGTTTTTAATTTAATCTATTGATAATTTATATATGTATGAATTGTGATTTAAAGCTTTGTTTTAAAATTAATATTTTTCAAAAGTTAATTTAGATTAATTCAATTGTTTAAATATATATATATATATATATAAGATAATTGTTGTTTTAAATATGATTATTTAAAAAAAAAGGATTTAAACAAGCTTTGTTTTAGAAATGCTCAAAATAAAATGGTTATAAATGTATATATAAATGTTTTAGATTTTAAATACATGTATAAGATGTATATTTATATTATAACTAGCTTTAGAGTATTTCTTTAATAAAGTAAATTAAAAATGTAAGTTTATATCTACATTTAAATTAAATTAAGGTTTATTAAAATACTTAAGTAACATGTGTAACCATATTAGCTATCTTAACAACATTTGTAAGTCAATTAATTTATATTAGTGACAAGTGTAAATTCTTGAGAACAAGTGGCCTTCATTTTATTTATTTGAAAATTTAAAAACGTATAAGAAAATTTGTTCCAAACCTTCTCTGCCTCTCATTTTCTTTTCTTCCTTGTTTCAAAGTTAACTCAAACCAGAAAACTATTTTTCTAAAACTAGAAGTGAAAACTAAAAGCAAATCTAAAACCTGAGATTTTGAAACTAAAAGCTAATGAAATTCAACCTGCAAATCAAATCTGCAACTTCAAATGAATGGCAATGCAAATGGATGAGCAACTCAGCTGTTTCAACAACTCTTTAAATCAAAAACTTGTATGCATGCATGGATTCAATTTTCAACAGCAAAGCAAAAATTTGATCTGCAAATTGTTCAGAGCCTGGGAAACCTACTCTGTTTGTTCTCTGCTTATAATTGGTGAGTAAACTTCTTTTAAAAACAGTTTTAAACCTGATCTTATGTTGATACATGTGATAAATTTGTATACGAAAGTATAATATGGTTGCATAAAAGTTTTATCTGGAATATGGATTAAACTGTTCTGCTTTGTTCTCTGAATTTAAAACAAGAAAGTAAACTAACCCAATTTAACTAAAAACTGTGATATGTTTGGATGTTAATACTTGTTGTTGTTAAGAAAAAGTTGTATTGGATGAAATTATATCTGCATACATATATGTACAAGAGGATTGAGGATGCATATCAATATACAGGAAAATATAAACCTTTGTTCATCATTTCCAGGTTTTAAAACCTGTTCTAAAAACAAAATCTCTGCTTCTATATAATTTTAGCTAGTAATGTTTAAACAAAAAGGGTATAAAACAACAGGATATTAATGTTAGAAATAGTTTTAAGTAATTATATCAAGTGATCATTTTAAAATATGAATTTACAGAAGAAAAATAATTCAAGGTAGAAAATTTATTATCTGGAAATCATGTTTGAATTATATAAACAAATTCGTAATTGTAAATGGTGAATTTTAAGTATAATATCATGATTTTTAGTATAGTATTTGTCGAGATAATTGGAGTTGATTAGTTTCGACATTTTCGTCGATTTACGTTGATCGGCGGCGAATTGTTTGGTGATGTTTGGTTTGGAGGTTGCTAGTGGGGTATGGATCACAGGAAAAATGTAATCGAATTTTTCCAATGTCCAAATTGATCGTAATCGATCAAACTAGGGTTTAAGCTCGTGTATTGTTCTTCTGGACTGTCGAGTCAATGGCAAGGGATAAGAGGATCCGGAATCGATCGCGATAGGTGTAAAAGCTGGCTGGAGTCGTGACGAAGCTTCGGTGAGGTGGGCAGGTGATCTCGAGGTGGAAGGCGTCGTAACGGTGAAGTTTTCTGACAATGATGGGTTCCAGTTTTTGGCGATATTAGTTCGATTTCGATTCGATGATGTTTTGTTCGATCTGGGGACGTTTTCGAGTTCGCATGTAATCGTGTGGTTGTTGGCGATCGTCGCGATGAATGTTGGTGGTCGGCGACGAGTGTGCAAGTGCACCACGTGCACGTGTGCACGTTGTTCTGGTTTGTGGTGAGTAGCGTTGGAAAAGAAGAAGGCGTCTCGGGTTAGGCTTGTGCAAGTGGATGATTGTCTCGAAGCAGGTGAGTAGGCGAGTAACTCGAAGCTGGTTCGGGAAGGAAGTGTAGTTTCTCGGGTTTGTTTTGCTGGAGCTCGGGTTGTTCTGGTTTTAAACTGGAACTTGATTTCCAGTTGTTTTCGAGTTTAAAAGCAAATAAACGAGTTTAAGTTGTGAAATAATCTTGTTTTCAAAGATAAATATCTGTTTAAATTATTAAACATGTTTTAACAAGGTTTTTAAATTTTTTAAATATATCAAAATTTAATGTATAAATTGTTTTGTTCTTAAGTAAAATTATATATTCAAATATATAATTACTTCTAAATGGTTTAAATGAAGAGTTTATCTTTATAAGTTGAGATTAATTAAGGATAATTAATCAATAAATTAAATTAAAGGTTAATTACTATTTGTAATTAAGAATAATTACTTAATGAAGTAATTAGTGGAAATGAATGTAATTAAGTAATTACTTTAATTAAAAATTTAGTGATGATTAATGGATTAATTAATTAATGTAATTAATTTTAGGTTAATTAATTAGTCTAATTAATTAAAGATAATCACTATGATTAATTAAGTATAATTACTTAGTCAAGTAATAAATGGATAATTACTGAATGTAATTAAGAGAAGAGAAAATTACTTATGGAAGTAATTAAATGGAATTGATTAAGAGTTAATCACTGGATGTTATTAATTAAAGGATTAATTAATATAATTAATTTAAAGTAAATTAATTAAAGAGTAATTAATTAATTAAAAGGTTAAGGTTAATTAAAAATATGATTAATTACTAGTTAAGGTAATTAATTAAAAGAGAGTAATTAATTAAGGAAGTAATTAATTAAGGGTTAATTAATTAAGATTAATTAATCAATAATAAGTGATTAAAGAATAATTAATTAATATAATTAATTAAAAAGTAATTAATTAAGATAAGTAATTACAAATTGTTAATGACTGTTTATGGTTAATTAAGGTTAATTAATGAATGTAGTTAATTAAAGATTAATTATTTAATTAACTAGAAGGTAATAAATTAATGAAATAATTAAAGGATTAATTATTAATGAATTAATCAAGGTTGATTAATAAAAGTAATTAATTTAAGTATGATTAATTAATTGTAATTAATTGAGGATTAATATAATTAATTATAATTAATTAATAAATGAAGGTTCATTAATTATTGTAATTAATGATAGTAATGAAAGGTTAATTTCTGTATATGGTTAAGGATAATTACTTGAATGTAATTAAAGTATAATTAATCAAGGAAGATTAATTAAGGAAGATCATTTAGATGTTAAATTAATTAATTGGTAATTAATTAATGTTAGTAAGCAGGATTAAGATAATCCAAGTAATTAAGTGATAGTAATTAATTTAATTAAAGGTTAATTAAATTGATTAGAGTTAATCAAATTATGTTTAAATGATTGATTAATACTGATTGGTTGATATTGGATGATTTGGATAACTCTGATATATGTGATATGCTGCTTTGTGAGATAAATGTTGATATGAATTATCTATTGTGATAATGTGATTTATCTATCTGTTATATCATCCTGAATATAAGTTTAAATGTTTAAACCTTTAAACAACTTGGCCTTAAAAGATACATTTTGGATTTCGATGAGACCGGGATCGGGTTTCCGTATACCGGTATTCCAGGTCTGGAGACCCGAATACCACATCGATCCAAATTAACGATAGGTCATGAATCTCAAGTGAAGATGAAGATTCAGAGTGCAAGGGTTATTGTCGTTAACTCTGAGGGTGATTCCAAAACGAGTGTAACGAGATAATGCCTTCGGTTTCGTTCGAACCCGGAACGAACTTGTATGGATTGAATGCTTTCAGCACATCGTCAGGCGGACGATGAGCATTCTAAGTGATATGTTCTGATTAAAGGTAATCGTAACCTCAAGCCTCATCAACCGGGAATGGCTAAAACAGGGGAGGTGCAGCAAGGTTTCGTGGGTAGCACCCACTAAGAGCAAGATAGATCCCTGTCTTGAGGTCCCTTTTCTTTTATTCGGCTTAGTGTGTGGTTGGTCGCGCCAACTACGGGATTGTCTTGTTCGGGATTATCCAGTAAGGGATGGTTCCGGCTTTGTGTTGCAGGGGAGCGGGCGTACTCCTCGGTACGGTGATCTAGGCCACGTACTGTGACGGGCGGTACCCCAGTAGCCCTGCCATTGTATGGAATCCAAACTCCAATAAGTGCCGTACGTATTAGTTGTGCCCAACTATGTTGGAATGTGAGATGTAAGCATTTCAGCTATTTCTGTATTTTACTTGAAAACCCTAGACCCTATTATAATACAATCAGATTTCCTATCAAACGTTTTAGTTAGCGTAAGGTAAAAACTTACCCATGTTTATTTGTGGGGAGTCTTACGTGATACTTTTGTTTTCAAAAGTTTTCAAAATTAAGCAATCTAACCGTTTACTCACACCAGACCCATGTCTGACCCAAGTGTTTATTTTCTATTTTATTAAACTCTTGGGTACTCAATATTGTATTGAGTAGTCGAGGGGTTCAGGTTAGCTTTGACGAATTCTGGAGGAGATTTGGAGCAGGAGGCTTCACCGTGTAGATATATGATGATTCCGCTGTGTATATGTTGTGTCTGTATCTGTGATACTTGAGTTGTATGAATTAGACAGATGTTTATAACTGTCTAATATGTGTTGTATAAGTTGTGTAACTCCGATGTATATGATACTATGTAATATTCTATATGATATATTATATTTCATTCGTTTCCGCTGTGAGATTCTTTTGTGTTGTTGTTTCTTCTTTTCTATCCTTTCTTCTTCTATCCCTTTCTTTCTTCATGATGATACGACTTTCTGTGGAGAAAAAGTTGGGTCGTTACAGTTGGTATCAGAGCAGTAGGTTGAGTGAATACCTAGGCTCTGAAGTGGTGTCTATCTTGAGAGCGCGTAATTGTTAGTTATATAAAAATGGTTTTATATTGTGTTAATTGATCGGTTGAGTGGTATATGGATTCTGGTCAATACGAGTAGCTAACGTTATTGATAGGGATCTCTAAACACTTGAACCAGGCCAACGGACACATTATTGTTTTAAAGAGGTAGATGAAATAATTTTACCCAGAAATAATTTCTATATAAAAAAAATATATCATTTTAAATATATATATTTATGTATTTCTACCTATTTATTGGGTTACCTGTTCGGGTTTTCCAATATAAGTTATAAAGGTAGATAAGGTGGTAGTGTGTGTAACACAATTACCAATAGTTGGAGTTTGAATGTTTGAGGTTGGAAGTATATATCGAGACTGTAAACCCAATATCGTCTCGAGTAAGTTGGCAGTATGGAGTAAGGATGTCTCGGATCTCTGAAGAAAATCCTTTTCAAGATTCGGAGTCCATTATTGGAATGTAAGATTGGTTGAGCTCGGGTGAGCAGATTTTCTAGAGTTGAATCTATCAGTTGTGCAGAAGTAAGTGATGGTAGCTTGGCGACTTCAGGAAGGAGCAGTTGTGTGATAAGACGCAGTATCTATGGATGTTCCCGAAGGAGATTTTCTTTTTGGAACAAGATTAAGAAGGTATTGGAGGAACAGTTGATGTCTACCGCAGGAAAGACTCGACTGTATAGGAATTCTCTGATATCAAGTAAGAGAGTTTTGTCTATTTTGAAGTATGGGACTAAGGTCGATTAGTTGTTCTTCGGACATGGTCTCATTGTTCCCTTAAGAAGAGTAAGTTATTGGCGATTGGTTTGGAGCCCGAGTTTCTTTTGGATGTCTGCCATCTCGGAGATTCGTTGAGAGGTTTGTTGATGGTTTTAGTTTTGAGAAGCCTTTGGATTAGAAGTTCTTGGTTAGCTGTGATAGCAGTGCAGCTCGGAGTGTTCAGTGTGCTGTCGAGATAGAGTTTGGAAGCAGCAGTGTGGTCCGTTTCTTCGATGGTCCCGGAATCTTTGTGGTTCTTTTATCAGTAGTCCGAGTAGATGGTGAAGTTTTTCTTGAAGGGTTAACCTTGTTCGGAAAAGTTTAAGGCTGTTTTAATTAGTAAAGAGAGAACAGTTTCTTTGGAATCCGAACTAGGTAGGATCGCAAAAGTGACTTGCGATTAGTTTGAGAGTTCATCTTGAGTAATCTTTTGTATGGGGTTGAGGCATCTCAAGAGGAAGTAAAAGTTATCAAGGAGGTCAAAGGTTTGCCCGTAGGTAAAGATTTAGTTTATATCGATTTGTTCCTAGAGAAGGATTGGTGAAGTATCTTAGAATTTTATGGAGTATCTGTGTTTTCTCTTCTGTTTCTAGTTTCGAGTTTCCTCTAGCCAAGGATAGCTGAAGACAGTACCCTTGACCGAGGACTCGTCTATCCTTTGAGTAGTTGGTTATGTTTTTAAGATAACCAATGTTTCCGCTTGTTTGTGGATCTAGTTTGTGCTCAAGTTCATCAACATTGTCATTTACTTCAGAATAAGAGTTGTGCAGCGGAAGCAAAGGTAGTAGCTGTGCAAGAAAGGAAGTAACCTCAGATTTCTACAAGAAGTTTATGTGAATTTCTAAGTGTGTATAGAATTTTTTGAAATCTGGGAAAAGGAAGTTCAGTCTTCTATTTCTTGTGGAGTAGAGTTTGTGGATTTCAGCAGATTTGAAGATCATTTTGTGCTTGGTTCATATTTGTTTCAAGAAGCATCAGCGAAGGTTGAGCTGATCGGGAAGAGATGAGGTAGCTCAGGATCGTCTGATGAGTTAGGCAGATATGAGACGGAGTTTGGAATTCGGAGTTGGAAATTGGAAGTTGTTTAAGTTTTTCTCCGATTAAAGAGCTATAAGATTTGGTAAGTCTGGAAAGTTAGCTCCAAAAGTATTTTGGATTTTCTTGTGTTCTTGAGAGGAGTAGTTCTTTGATCTACAGGAATAAATGGCCAGTTTGGATAACTGGAATTCATTTTATTTCACGTATATCTGAGGGAGTACGTGTATGATTCATCGCAAGTTGTGGAATCTGCAGTTCAGATGGATTTGGAAGTTGAGCTGGACTTGAGTGTGGTCTGATATTCTGTTCATATTTGTAGATCTAGAGAAGAGAGGAGCTCTGGATCATAGTGGTGTTGTTTGTTTAGTTTCTGTAGAGCGAGTCTCCCGGTGATTTATACTCGGGGAAACTCGAGATAGTATTATGAAGTCTATTCTGATTTATATCAGAATAGTTAGTTAGATTAGATTGTTTGATTGGTTGCTTTGGTTGTTAGAAATTGGATGATAGGTTTGTGTTTGAAATTAAAATATTTGTTGGATTATTAAATTAACTTTGCTTTTAATTTCGGGGACGAAATTATTTTAAGGGGGGAGGAATGTGATATCCCGGGTTTTTGGGCAATTTAAATTTAATAATCTGTATTGATAATTTAATTGATTTGATAATTTTCCTTTCTAATTTTAATATAAATTGATAAATTTAATCTTTTAAAAGCTAATAAAAATAGATTCTATTTATAATGTATATATTGATTGTGAATAAAGAATCTTTTGTTTAAATTAGAGATGTGTTTTCAGATTATAATATATATGTATATATATGTTATAATTTGGATTGTTTTTAATTTAATCTATTGATAATTTATATATGTATGAATTGTGATTTAAAGCTTTGTTTTAAAATTAATATTTTTCAAAAGTTAATTTAGATTAATTCAATTGTTTAAAAATATATATATATAAGATAAGATAATTGTTGTTTTAAATATGATTATTTAAAAAAAAAGGATTTAAACAAGCTTTGTTTTAAAAATGCTCAAAATAAAATGGTTATAAATGTATATATAAATGTTTTAGATTTTAAATACATGTATAAGATGTATATTTATATTATAACTAGCTTTAGAGTATTTCTTTAATAAAGTAAATTAAAAATGTAAGTTTATATCTACATTTAAATTAAATAAAGGTTTATTAAAATACTTAAGTAACATGTGTAACCATATTAGCTATCTTAACAACATTTGTAAGTCAATTAATTTATATTAGTGACAAGTGTAAATTCTTGAGAACAAGTGGCCTTCATTTTATTTATTTGAAAATTTAAAAACGTATAAGAAAATTTGTTCCAAACCTTCTCTGCCTCTCATTTTCTTTTCTTCCTTGTTTCAAAGTTAACTCAAACCAGAAAACTATTTTTCTAAAACTGGAAGTGAAAACTAAAAGCAAATCTAAAACCTGAGATTTTGAAACTAAAAGCTAATGAAATTCAACCTGCAAATCAAATCTGCAACTTCAAATGAATGGCAATGCAAATGGATGAGCAACTCAGCTGTTTCAACAACTCTTTAAATCAAAAACTTGTATGCATGCATGGATTCAATTTTCAACAGCAAAGCAAAAATTTGATCTGCAAATTGTTCAGAGCCTGGGAAACCTACTCTGTTTGTTCTCTACTTATAATTGGTGAGTAAACTTCTTTTAAAAACAGTTTTAAACCTGATCTTATGTTGATACATGTGATAAATTTGTATACGAAAGTATAATATGGTTGCATAAAAGTTTTATCTGGAATATGGATTAAACTGTTCTGCTTTGTTCTCTGAATTTAAAACAAGAAAGTAAACTAACCCAATTTAACTAAAAACTGTGATATGTTTGGATGTTAATACTTGTTGTTGTTAAGAAAAAGTTGTATTGGATGAAATTATATCTGCATACATATATGTACATGAGGATTGAGGATGCATATCAATATACAGGAAAATATAAACCTTTGTTCATCATTTCCAGGTTTTAAAACCTGTTCTAAAAACAAAATGTCTGCTTCTATATAATTTTAGCTAGTAATGTTTAAACAAAAAGGGTATAAAACAACAGGATATTAATGTTAGAAATAGTTTTAAGTAATTATATCAAGTGATCATTTTAAAATATGAATTTACAGAAGAAAAACAATTCAAGGTAGAAAATTTATTATCTGGAAATCATGTTTGAATTATATAAACAAATTCATAATTGTAAATGGTGAATTTTAAGTATAATATCATGATTTTTAGTATAGTATTTGTCGAGATAATTGGAGTTGATTAGTTTCGACATTTTCGTCGATTTACGTTGATCGGCGGCGAATTGTTTGGTGATGTTTGGTTTGGAGGTTGCTAGTGGGGTATGGATCACAGGAAAAATGTAATCGAATTTTTCCAATGTCCAAATTGATCGTAATCGATCAAACTAGGGTTTAAGCTCGTGTATTGTTCTTCTGGACTGTCGAGTCAATGGCAAGGGATAAGAGGATCCGGAATCGATCGCGATAGGTGTAAAAGCTGGCTGGAGTCGTGACGAAGCTTCGGTGAGGTGGGCAGGTGATCTCGAGGTGGAAGGCGTCGTAACGGTGAAGTTTTCTGGCAATGATGGGTTCCAGTTTTTGGCGATATTAGTTCGATTTCGATTCGATGATGTTTGTTCGATCTGGGGACGTTTTCGAGTTCGCATGTAATCGTGTGGTTGTTGGCGATCGTCGCGATGAACGTTGGTGGTCGGCGACGAGTGTGCAAGTGTACCACGTGCACGTGTGCACGTTGTTCTGGTTTGTGGTGAGTAGCGTTGGAAAAGAAGAAGGCGTCTCGGGTTAGGCTCGTGCAAGTGGATGATTGTCTCGAAGCAGGTGAGTAGGCGAGTAACTCGAAGCTGGTTCGGGAAGGAAGTGTAGTTTCTCGGGTTTGTTTTGCTGGAGCTCGGGTTGTTCTGGTTTTAAACTGGAACTTGATTTCCAGTTGTTTTCGAGTTTAAAAGCAAATAAACGAGTTTAAGTTATGAAATAATCTTGTTTTCAAAGATAAATATCTGTTTAAATTATTAAACATGTTTTAACAAGGTTTTTAAAATTTTTAAATATATCAAAATTTAATGTATAAATTGTTTTGTTCTTAAGTAAAATTATATATTCAAATATATAATTACTTCTAAATGGTTTAAATGAAGAGTTTATCTTTATAAGTTGAGATTAATTAAGGATAATTAATCAATAAATTAAATTAAAGGTTAATTACTATTTGTAATTAAGAATAATTACTTAATGAAGTAATTAGTGGAAATGAATGTAATTAAGTAATTACTTTAATTAAAAATTTAGTGATGATTAATGGATTAATTAATTAATGTAATTAATTTTAGGTTAATTAATTAGTCTAATTAATTAAAGATAATCACTATGATTAATTAAGTATAATTACTTAGTCAAGTAATAAATGGATAATTACTGAATGTAATTAAGAGAAGAGAAAATTACTTATGGAAGTAATTAAATGGAATTGATTAAGAGTTAATCACTGGATGTTATTAATTAAAGGATTAATTAATATAATTAATTTAAAGTAAATTAATTAAAGAGTAATTAATTAATTAAAAGGTTAAGGTTAATTAAAAATATGATTAATTACTAGTTAAGGTAATTAATTAAAAGAGAGTAATTAATTAAGGAAGTAATTAATTAAGGGTTAATTAATTAAGATTAATTAATCAATAATAAGTGATTAAAGAATAATTAATTAATATAATTAATTAAAAAGTAATTAATTAAGATAAGTAATTACAAATTGTTAATGACTGTTTATGGTTAATTAAGGTTAATTAATGAATGTAGTTAATTAAAGATTAATTATTTAATTAACTAGAAGGTAATAAATTAATGAAATAATTAGAGGATTAATTATTAATGAATTAATCAAGGTTGATTAATAAAAGTAATTAATTTAAGTATGATTAATTAATTGTAATTAATTGAGGATTAATATAATTAATTATAATTAATTAATAAATGAAGGTTCATTAATTATTGTAATTAATGATAGTAATGAAAGGTTAATTTCTGTATATGGTTAAGGATAATTACTTGAATGTAATTAAAGTATAATTAATCAAGGAAGATTAATTAAGGAAGATCATTTAGATGTTAAATTAATTAATTGGTAATTAATTAATGTTAGTAAGCAGGATTAAGATAATCCAAGTAATTAAGTGATAGTAATTAATTTAATTAAAGGTTAATTAAATTGATTAGAGTTAATCAAATTCTGTTTAAATGATTGATTAATACTGATTGGTTGATATTGGATGATTTGGATAACTCTGATATATGTGATATACTGCTTTGTGAGATAAATGTTGATATGAATTATCTATTGTGATAATGTGATTTATCTATCTGTTATATCATCCTGAATATAAGTTTAAATGTTTAAACCTTTAAACAACTTGGCCTTAAAAGATACGTTTTGGATTTCGATGAGACCGGGATCGGGTTTCCGTATACCGGTATTCCAGGTCTGGAGACCCGAATACCACATCGATCCAAATTAACGATAGGTCGTGAATCTCAAGTGAAGATGAAGATTCAGAGTGCAAGGGTTATTGTCGTTAACTCTGAGGGTGATTCCAAAACGAGTGTAACGAGATAATGCCTTCGGTTTCGTTCGAACCCGGAACGAACTTGTATGGATTGAATGCTTTCAGCACATCGTCAGGCGGACGATGAGCATTCTAAGTGATATGTTCTGATTAAAGGTAATCGTAACCTCAAGCCTCATCAACCGGGAATGGCTAAAACAGGGGAGGTGCAGCAAGGTTTCGTGGGTAGCACCCACTGAGAGCAAGATAGATCCCTGTCTAGAGGTCCCTTTTCTTTTATTCGGCTTAGTGTGTGGTTGGTCGCGCCAACTACGGGATTGTCTTGTTCGGGATTATCCAGTAAGGGATGGTTCCGGCTTTGTGTTGCAGGGGAGCGGGCGTACTCCTCGGTACGGTGATCTAGGCCACGTACTGTGACGGGCGGTACCCCAGTAGCCCTGCCATTGTATGGAATCCAAACTCCAATAAGTGCCGTACGTATTAGTTGTGCCCAACTATGTTGGAATGTGAGATGTAAGCATTTCAGCTATTTCTGTATTTTACTTGAAAACCCTAGACCCTATTATAATACAATCAGATTTCCTATCAAACGTTTTAGTTAGCGTAAGGTAAAAACTTACCCATGTTTATTTGTGGGGAGTCTTACGTGATACTTTTGTTTTCAAAAGTTTTCAAAATTAAGCAATCTAACCGTTTACTCACACCAGACCCATGTCTGACCCAAGTGTTTATTTTCTGTTTTATTAAACTCTTGGGTACTCAATATTGTATTGAGTAGTCGAGGGGTTCAGGTTAGCTTTGACGAATTCTGGAGGAGATTTGGAGCAGGAGGCTTCACCGTGTAGATATATGATGATTCCGCTGTGTATATGTTGTGTCTGTATCTGTGATACTTGAGTTGTATGAATTAGACAGATGTTTATAACTGTCTAATATGTGTTGTATAAGTTGTGTAACTCCGATGTATATGATACTATGTAATATTCTATATGATATATTATATTTCATTCGTTTCCGCTGTGAGATTCTTTTGTGTTGTTGTTTCTTCTTTTCTATCCTTTCTTCTTCTATCCCTTTCTTTCTTCATGATGATACGACTTTCTGTGGAGAAAAAGTCGGGTCGTTACAAATTTTCACGACCTCCACGACGACTTCCAGAACGATCAGGGAATACCACGTCGAAGGCCTTCAAGGAAGCTATCATCGGCCAGAGTAGGGTGGAGCTCGGCCATCTCTGCTGCATGCAAATCGAGGAAAAACGCACGACTTTTAATGCAAATTCCCGTTGATTCGTTGCTCCGTTTTCGATCATCTCCGTATGGATTTGAAGCTCTCGTCGTTCTCAACAACTTTGTAGTTGACGACTTTTGCTAATTCTTGATGGACTGAGAGGAAAATGAGGAAGAAGTTTCGAAATTTTCTGGCCATTGAATTAAAAGTGGCGGCTAAGGGCTGAAACCCTAGGGTTTTGGAAAATAGAGAAAGTGAGGGGCTTTTATAGAAAAATACGCGACACTATTCATCCCGGATTTTCCGAACTCCAAACGAAGCGTGCCGACTGACGTTTCTAAGGTTTACCCCGCATTCCGAACACAATGGAACAGGTTTCGGAAGCTAATTCGATCATCTGTGCGAGTTACGGCAATAAACGATCGATTTAAAATTAAATCGATTAATCAAATTTCTGTGCGTTTGGGCTCGCCCCGGACAAACGGTAAATCTGATTGACACGAAATTTGAAAACTTACAATAATATGACATTACGGATCCGATGAAACTGTTTTCGTTCAATTCTGAGACTGTTCGAAAAATGGCTATTTTTCAGTCGATAATTAAATTTTAAAATATTCAATTTTCACAAATTAACTTTAAATTCAATTTTAAAAGTTCTATAACATTACTATAACTCCAATATGATAAGATAAAATTTTACAAATCATTTTCAATCATATTCAACTCGATTTTCAATTATTTCTGAAATTTAACTTATTAAATTATCGATTTAATTGTCTAATTAAATCCAATATTCGAAAAATAAACTATTCGGCTGTTTAATTTCAATATAAAATTTACAATTTTAAATTATTAACTTTTAAATCAAATTTCAATTGTTCAAAAATCCCATTTTTAATTTCACAGTAATTAACAATCTTTTACAATGCAGTTTTCCATTATAATCCAATATAAAAGATTATATTAGATTCAGCGTTCAATTATATTGTAATTCAAATTCAAGTTATTTAATTCCAAATGAATTCTTTTATTTCGATTTACACTTTCATTATTGAATCGACCATTTACTTATACATTATTATCTATAGTTTATAATTCATTTACTTTCATTTTCTTCAGCTATCATCTATTTAAATTCACAGTAATATTAAATTACATTCATTTACGTTGATTTCCATATTATAACTTCAATATTAAATGTAACATTTTATTTATTTCGTTGGTTTACAATCAAATTCAATTCATTATTTACATTCACTACAAGTTAACATCCATATTAAATTTACAAATAAGTTATTTCAGAATTCAGTTTTGTATTTTACTTGTAATTCACATTTAACAACACAAAATTTTACTTCCTTCGGATTTTGTCCAAAATTTTCATTTTAATTCGTATTTTTAAAGTGTTAAAAATACGGGTCGTTACACTTATGTTTTCCTTGGAGTTGCCGATATGGCGGGTTTGGAAATTACTCTTTTAGGAGTTTACATTATACTATTCCTCAAACCATTCTTATATGATTTATGATTGCCGATGATATGAGGCATGCAACATTTTAGTGATTCATGAGATGTTTCATCTCCTTTGTGTTTTGTGCTTATTGAAGCAATAGTGTTCTATCACATAGTGTAACCATATATGCCATACGTGATGCGTATCCTCCATATGTTTATGGTTAGCTTTCTTATTGTTTCTTCTTGTTTAAGAAGAACATCACTATGCTCTTATGCTCTATTATTCTGCTATCACCTTTTACTGATTTATTTAGCTAGACTGACCCGTGTATTTTATACTCGGGTCAGACCGAGGTGTTTCAGGTTAGGTACATTTTGTGACGACCCAACTTTCTACCACCAGAAAGTCGCATCATTTTTAAGAAAGAAAGGGATAGAAAAGAGAAAAGATAGAGAAGAAAGAAGAAACAACATCAGAATCTCAACAGCGGAACGAATAAA
This sequence comes from Allium fistulosum, assembly GCA_030737815.1. Classification (NCBI taxonomy): domain Eukaryota; kingdom Viridiplantae; phylum Streptophyta; class Magnoliopsida; order Asparagales; family Amaryllidaceae; genus Allium; species Allium fistulosum. The sequence continues at coordinate 632,440,857 of CM060907.1, read as the reverse complement.
TTATATTAATCACATAAGTATTACATAATATACAACATCAATCAGAGTTACCAAGATAATACATCACATACTAAACAGTTATAAATACCTGTCTAGTTAATACAACTCGATACAACTTAAATACAACACAGAGATACCAACACAGCGGAAAACTATATATCCATAATGCTGAAGCCACCTGCTCCATTGCTCCTCCACAATTCGTCAAAGCTAACCTGAATCCCTTGGCTACTCGTAAAAAATTGAGTACCCGAAAACAGAAATAAACTCCGAGTCAGACATGGGTCTGGTATGAGTAACAGGTTAAAGTTGCTTAACTTTGAAAATCCTTTGAAAACAAAAGGTATCACGTAAGACTCCCCACACATAAACATGGGTAAGTTTTTACCTTACGCTAATCAAACATTTGATAGGAAATTCAGTGATATTATAATAGGGTCTAGGGTTTTCAGAATAAAATACAGAAATAGCTGGAATGCTGACATCTCACGTTCCAACATAGTTGGGCACAACTAATACGTACGACACTTATTGGAGATTGGCTTCCATACAATGGCAGGGCTATTGGGGTACCGCCCGTCACAGTACCTGGCCTAGATCAGCGTACCGAGGAGTACGCCCGCTCCCCTGCAACACAAAGCCGAAACCATCCCTTACTGGATAGTCCATACAAGTTCGTTCCGGGTTCGAACGAAACCGAAGGCATTATCTCGTTACACTCATTTTGGAATCATCCTCAGAGTTAATGACAATAACCCTTGCACTCTGAATCTTCATCTTCACTTGAGATTCACGACCTATCGTTAATTTGGATCGATGTGGTTTTCGGATATCCAAATCTGGAAACCCGATCCCGGTCTCATCGAAATCCAAACCGTATCTTTTAAGGCCAAGTTGTTTTAAAGTTAAAACAATTCATTTCATTATCCATATACACAGAGATAGATAATTCATAATATCACAGATAGATAATTCACTTCAACCAAAGCATCCATATCACACAGCATTATTTATCTCATATTTGAGATTTCAAACCATTCAAGGTAAACAAATATCATCCATCCATACATAAGCAAGGATTTATTAGTCACACTATAATTAATTTAAAATGAATTAAATTAATTACTTCATCTTTAATTAATTTAAAGCAAATTAAATTAATTACTTCATTATTATAAATCTTGCTTACATAACCATTAATTAATTACAAATCAATTAATTAATCATTCTCTAATTTCCATCTTAATTAATCATCCTTGATTTATTATCCTTTAATTACATTCAAGTAATTATCCTTTAATTAATTTCACAAATTAATTATCCTTAACCAAATATAGTAATTAATCTTTAATTACTCTATTTATTTAATTAACTATAATTAATTACATTAATCCTTAATTAATTACATTAATTAATTACTCAAAATCACTTATTATTGATTAATTAATATTAATTAATCAACCTTTAATTATACCATTAATTATATTAATTAATGATCCCTAATTACATTTTAATTAATTATTCTATTAAAATTAATTACATTAAGTAGGAAATCTTTAATTAAACCATAATTATTAATCACTCTTGATTAATCACAACCAGTAATCAACTACCCTTAATTACTCATATAAATAAATTAATTATTCCATAATTAATTATCTTCATTAATTAATCCCTTGATAAATTACAAAAGTAATTACTCAAATTACTTCATTATAAATCATGTTTCACTAATTACATTCCAGTAAGTATCATTTATTACTTCCCTAAGTAATTATGCTCCATAAATTACACTAAGTAATTACACTTATCAAATTATCAAATGATTTCTTAAATTAATTAAACTAAATTAATTAACATAAGTTAATCACAATATCAAAATTAATTACAATAAGTAATTAATCCTTAATTACTTTCATCAAGTAATTACACTTAACCAATTTACAAATGATTATCTCAATTAATTAATCTAATTATTTAAATCAAATTAATCACATTAATTAATTATTTAATAATCCTTAGTTAATTTCCTTCATTAATTAAAACAATTCCTTAATTACTTCTTAACTAATCTCTAATTATAAATTAATCTAAATTATTAATTTATAAATTAAATACATAAGTCATTCCTTAATTACCTTATTCATTTAAATCATATTAATACCTTAATAATCTCTAAGATAATCCATTTCTTAATTAATGACTTCATTAATATTAAAGTGTATTAGAACATTACATTTTAAATTTAAATTCAAATTCCATTTTTCTTTGATTTTAAAACTTGGTTTTTAACTTGCTTTTAAAAACTTGATTTTTAAATTCATATTTAAAAATCCAAATCCATTTTAAAACCTTAAGATTCAAAAATTTCATTTGAATCTATACTTTATCTTTGAATTTAAACCACTATTAAAATCCTGTTTCCAAATTTTAAATTAAATTTAAAATCTGAAAACAGTTAGGTTTTTATACCTGAAATCCACCCTTTAATTATTTTAAACTTTTTATTTCATTTCAAATTTGAATTCAGAAATAAACTTGAATTCAAGCTTCAACCTGGATTTAAGCTTTGTTAAATCTAGTTTACAAATTAAAGTTTCATTCGAATTTGTTTTGAAATTTCAAATTGCTTCCAGGTTGTCTAAAACCTGTAACCACTACTGTCTCGAGACAAACCAAATTTACTTCGAGTCTTCCACCCGCTGCTTCGAGTAACATACTCGAATGACTCGAGTATTTTCCGAGTGCAAATCTTCTGCACAATCAATAGTTCACCAGAAAATAAAATGCACGGTGCACATACATTGTGGCTCTGGCCAACTCCGACTAACCACCTGACCTCCATCCCATCAACGACCATCACCTGACACCATCATGGCCTTCCAAATCCACCATAGTTGCTCGAATCAAAATCGAGAAGAAAATTCCCAAACCTGGAACATAGACAGCCAACCAACTTCCAAAACCTGGAAACTTCGTCGTACTCCAAATTCCGACCACCTGAGAGCCATCACCACCGGCCATAGCTTCGACTACCGCCCCTCTACTAACCCCCAAAAGCACGTTGAACTCGATGCACTATGGAGTTCAAACTGACCCAAATTCCAATCCAGGTAAAAACTAGGTTTAGAAAATCCAAATGACAATCATTGCCACCACCATGCTGAGACCAACCACCAGTCAATTTTCCGATTACCTCCGATCACACTCCTACCTCCAGACAGAATCCCAGCCTTCCAGATCAATAGGATTTCCAAAGACAACCAAAAATCCCAAAACAATTCAACACAGAAATGCCTACTCCAGACTCAACTAAAAAATGTGAAATTAGTTTTAAAAATCCAAATTTCAGATAATAATTCAAGATATAAACCTATATTGATAATTTAAGATGATTGAAATTTCACTCATGTTAATCATTAACTGTTCTTAGGTTTTTACAGAACAGTTCTACTTTGTTTAACTAAAATACAAATTTTAAAATTTGCTTTATGATCAAACAAACACATTTGTTTGAATACTGAGTCCTATCAACCAATAGATTTAAGTAGAGATGATTTTTGGTTTAAATCTGAGCTTGAAACTTTATAAACAGAGATGTTTCCAGATCACTAAACATGCAGGCATCATATATACACAGAATTGCATAAATATATATGCATATAAACATACTCATTTCAGACATAAGCAACACATGTGAATATACTTAAGCATTTTTAAATTTAAGTTACTCACAGTTTTGAGAAGATGACAGAGCTCTTTTGTTTGAAAACTACTATCTTGATCCTCCTTAAATCATCTTGCTTTGTTTAGTTGAATGATGTTTGGGTTTGAAAAAAAATGAAAATGCTTTCTATATATTTTTCTCTGGTTTGCTATGTTTTCTTTTGTAAACGAAATGAAATCGAAAAGAGAGATTGATATAGAACAATGTTTATACAGGTGATATTATTTACTGGTACAAAACTTTATTAAATTGGGTCAGAGATTTTATTTCCTTTGGAGGCTGATATGATTCTATAATGTGTACTTAGAGATGTTCGTATTAATGAAGTTGTCCTTATGTCTACATATACTTACCTTTCTTTATTTCGTATGGTACTTATGATAGTTTATATTTTCTTTTCAAGTGTACATACTGTACAATCATGAATATTTATTTCCTTTTATACTTTGTTTATTCTTGCCTTCATAATTACTTACAGGTTACATACAAGATGCCTTGTATCTAAATGCATTTTCCAGAATTATCAAATGTGTCCACTTATGCTTTGCAATATAAATAAGTTTCTATATTAATCATGATGTTAGAATTTTATGTAATGTATTTTACTTTATATTTTATATAACCATATATTTTACCTTATATATATTTCTATTTCTAACTTAACTTCTTATTTTTATTTATTGTTTATTTTTATGAATTACTCTTTAGAGAAAATAAAATAAAGCTGTGTGTATATATATACAAATAAAAGCTTATACAATATCTTTAAAATCCAAACATTTTGAATATTTACTCTTTTTAATTTCAAGGCTTTTGAATTCAAAATAAATTCAAAAATCCAATTTTAAAATAAAATTATATATATACATATATAACAACATATTAAATTTGAAAATAACACTTTTATTTTAAAATCTATTTATATTCATATATAAAACAATACATTAAAAATGTTATTTAAAAATAATAATTTGTCAAATTTAAATAATTTATAAAAGAGATTATAACTTCCTATTTTTATTAAATGAATTAATATCTCATATTTATTAACAATATTCTAAAACAAACCTTTTAATTAAATCTTAAACCTAAGCTAAGATATAATTTAAATCAATTAAACATTTATCTTAAATATTTTAAGACTATATATTTTAAATTAAATCAAAATTTCCAAATTACCAAAATATATTAGAATTAGAAAACATGTCTTTATTTATTGAATTTAAAACAAAGCTTACTTATTTACAATATATACAAATATATATACATTATAAATAGAAAATAATTTATTAGCTTTTAAAAGATAAATTATCGGTTAAATATTTATTTAAAAGAAGATTATTAAATCAATTCAAATCTTATTAACAATTATTATCAAATAAATTTAATTTTTAATGCAGATTATTAAATTGATATTGCCAAATATTTCGGGATGTCACATTCCTCCCCCCTTAAAAGAATTTCATCCCCGAAATTTAAAACAAAGGTAATTTAATAATCTCATTAAAGATTTAATTTTAAAAACATAAGCATATATTAATCATATGCTAATAACCATAGCAATCAACTCATCAAATCAAACAAATCTAACTATCCAGACAAAATCAGGATAGGACTATCTAGAGTTTCCCAAGTAAAACACCGGGATACTCGCCCTACAGGACCCAAATCAAAACTATACTACTGAGCTACAGAGCTCCTACTCATTTAGATCTACAAAACTAGACAGGATATCAGACTATAGACAAGTCTGATTCAATAACCAAACCCTCTAGAACTGCTGGTTCCAAAACCAAAGATAGATTACACACGTACTCCCTCAGAGATACGCGAAGCACATCGAATCCCAGTTATCCAAACTGACAGTTCAATCCAGAAGACCAAACACTTATCCTTACCAAAACATAGAGAAAATCCAAAATACCTCGGAGCTAGCTTCCCAATCCTACCAAATTTAAAGCTCCTTCGATCGGAGAAAACTTACTCAAAACCAAATTCCCGACTTCGAAATCCAAATTCCTCCGTCTCTTATCCATAAAACTCTTCTGACGATCCAGGGCTGCCTTCATCCCTACTGATCAGCTCAACCTTCGCTGAAGCCTCTCAAAACCACTCGTCAAACAGGATCCACTCACCATCAATCCAAGAACACAAACTCTACTTCTCAAACATCAGAAGACTGAACTTACTTTTCCTATCCGAAAAGATAAAACAGATGCACTCCCAAACTGCTTCCGCTGCACAACTCTGATCTAAGTAGATGAAAACGCTGATGATACACACGAGCACAAACTGGACAACACATCCTCGAAATATAGTTCAACAGATCCATAAAGAGAAAACTCGGAAATTCCAAAAGATCTCTGACAAACCAAGAGAACACTCAACTATCGCAAGTCACTTTTGCGATCAACCCAAACTAACATCCAAAGAAAACTGTTCTTTCTTTACCAATCAGAACAGCTTAAGCCTATCTAGCCAATCCATCGAAGAAAAATGGGTCCACACTGCTGCTTCTGAACTTCACCTCTAGAAAACTGCTGATAAAAAACCTTCTTGCCTGCACACAGAACAATCTGAACCGTGATGCTGCCACTGATGCTAGAGACTTCCAAATCCAAACTCCTCGAGAAACTCAGGCCTCAAAGCCAAACACAAACACCTAACTGAACTCAGCCTCAACATCGATGCAGACACACTCCTAACTTGTTCCAAAGAAACATCTTCGGAGACATCCATAATCACTGTGTCTCATCACACAACTACTAATTCCTAGATACTAAGATAACACCACTAGCTTCTGCTCAGAATCCAAATTCTACTCATCCAAACTTGCACTTCAAAGATAAACTCTAAACCTTAACAGGTTTCCTTCCGAAATTGGTGAAATCCTTACACCACAACAAAAATTCACTCGAGATGGTATTGGATCTACGGTTTCGGCAGATACACTTCCAACCTTAACAATTGGTAAAGAGAGAAACTTGATATACAAAAGGCTTTCGACTCCATTGAATGGATCTCTATTGTTGCCATAATGTCTAGAATGAGCTTCCCGGAATCTTATATTGCTTGGATTTACACTTGCATTTCCACCGTCTTGTACGCAGTGATCAATGGCCACTCTGCTGGATATTTCAACGTCTAGGGGGATTAGATAGGGAGACCCGATCTCCCCATATCTGTTTATCATGGTGATGGAGCTTCTTAATTCTATCCTCACTAATCATGCTTTATCTAAGGCTCTTAAGACTCATCCAAAGTGTAAGAATCCTCTTATTACCTCTCTCATGTTTGCGGACGACATCGTCATTTTTGCTAAGCCGGATTCTGGTACCATTTCTACTATCAATGCCGTGCTTATTCAATTTCACGACGCCACAGGGCTACATATAAATAAAAATAAATCTCATATTCTCATTTCTGAGCTTAATGAGAGTGATAAAAGTGTTATCACTAGTCTATCTAGTCTTCATGCCATGCCAAATAATGCGGTATATTTGGGTATCCCTCTCACCAAATCTAGAATTAATACAACACAATGCATCCCTATGTACGAGAAGATTATTGCTAAACTTAGGAATTGACCTTCACATCTCCTATCACAGGCAGGTAGAATTACTATCGTTAAATCAATAATATTTGGCATGACATCATACTGGTCTCGCATTTTCATTTTACAAAAGAAATTAATATCCATGATTAACGCGACCATGAACCATTTCTTATGGCACGGGGATTGCTAGTCTCGCAAACCTATTTCGATCGCTTTCTCTAAGATATGCAGACCCAAAAAAAAGGGGGATTGGGTATAATAAATTTAAGATACTGGAATATTGTAGCGGCTTCTAAACACATCAACGATATCCTTTCCAACAAACAAACTCTATGGAATTGCTGGATTAGAACTAATTACCTCTTCGGTAAACAATTCTGGAATACGATTCCTAGTGCCACTTCTAGTTGGTTCTGGAGAAACATACTTAGCATCAGATATATCATTCTACCTCATGTTAAATGCAATATTTTCTCTGATAATCCAATATCATTCTGGCACTCCCCTTGGTCTTCCTCTGGTATCATACTTAATGATGTGCTTAATAATATGCAAAAGCTATCCACCGACATTCCAGACAATGCAAATATTACACACTACATCAACCATGGTGAGATTATTCTGCCTATGGCTGCTTCTGCTGTGGTTCAGCATCTCTGGATGAAGATCATGCACGTTAAACACTTCAACACTTCGCATACTATCCAATGGACTGATAAATACACTACACACAAGATTGCTACTATATACAAGGCTCTCCTTCCTGGAAATAATTCCTGTACAAATCCTTGGTATCGGCGTATATGGAATAAAATTGGTTCTGGAAAAGACAACTTCATTCTCTGGAAAACTATTCACAACTCGCTACTCACTAGAGATAAATTATTGGAGAGGGGATTCATAGATACTAATTACTGTGTTTTCTGCAACAACCAACCCGAGAGCAAAGACCATATTTTTTTCGATTGCAATGTGACTTATCGATTATGGAAGGCTGTTATTCTTACTGCTGGTCTATATTACAGCAACACACATCGGGGGCAACAATGGTTTGAGATTTTCAAACGATCGAGATGGCGCGAAGAAAGTGGTATTCGTATGCTTGTGGTTCTCAGGTGTTTCATTTCTACTGTATGGCGTGAGAGAAACAAGTGTATATTTGAGCAGAAGAGTAAAACTAAGCAGGACTTGTTGGTAGAGATGAAGGGGGCAATTAACAAACGTATGCGATGGTTGCACTCTATCGGCCTTGTTTCATACTGGATGCATTAATTAAAATGGTATTTGGGCTCTGATGGGCCTGAATCCTGTTTTAATTACCGGCATTTGTTTTTTTATTTACGTTTGCTTTTACATGTATACTTAATTTTAATGAACTTTATTATGTATTTTCTAACATTTAATTCAAATCTGATAGAGGCCAGTATCAAAACCCCATTTACCTTTAAAAAATTGGTAGTCGCATTACACACACCACTACCCCATCTACCTTTATAACTTATATTGGAAAACCCGAACAGGTAACCCAACAGATAGGTAGAAATATTTAAATATATATATATATCAAAATTACAAATATTCTCTCTCAAGAAAGACACCACTCCAAAGTCTAGGTATTCACTCAACCTAGCGCTCTGATACCAACTGTGACGACCCAACTTTCTACCACCAGAAAGTCGCATCATTTTTAAGAAAGAAAGGGATAGAAAAGAGAAAAGATAGAGAAGAAAGAAGAAACAACATCAGAATCTCAACAGCAGAACGAATAAATTATATTAATCACATAAGTATTACATAATATACAACATCGATCGGAGTTACATAGATAATACATCACATACTAGACAATTATAAGCACCTGTCTAGTTAATACAAATCGATACAACTTAAATACAATACAGAGATACCAACACAGCAGAAAACTATGTATCCATAATGTTGAAGCCTCCTGCTCCATTGCTCCTCCACAATTCGTCAAAGCTAACCTGAATCCCTTGGCTACTCATAAAAAATTGAGTACCCGAGAGTTTAAGAAACACAGAAATAAACTCCGGGTCAGACATGGGTCTGGTATGAGTAATAGGTTAAAGTTTCTTAACTTTGAAAATCCTTTGAAAACAAAAGGTATCACGTAAGACTCCCCACAAATAAACATGGGTAAGTTTTTACCTTACGCTAACCAAACATTTGATAGGAAATTCAGTGATATTATAATAGGGTCTAGGGCTTTCAAAATAAAATACAGAAATAGCTGGAATGCTTACATCTCACGTTCCAACATAGTTGGGCACAACTAATACGTACGGCACTTATTGGAGATTGGATTCCATACAATGGCAGGGATACTGGGGTACCGCCCGTCACAGTACCTGGCCTAGATCAGCGTACCGAGGAGTACGCCCGCTCCACTGCAACACAAAGCCGGAACCATCCCTTACTGGACAGTCCCAAATAAGATCACCCCACGGTTGTCGCGACCAACCGCACACACAACCGAATAATAAGGGACATCTAGACAGGGGAAACCTTACTCTCAAGTGGGGGCTACCCACGAAGCCTTGCTGCACCTCCCCTGTTTTAGCCATTCCCGGTTGATGAGGCTTGAGGCTACGATTACCTCATCAAAACACATCACTTAGAATGCTCATCGTCCACCTGACGATGTTCTGGAAGCATTCAATCCATACAAGTTCGTTCCGGGTTCGAACGAAACCGAAGGCATTATCTCGTTACACTCATTTTGGAATCATCCTCAGAGTTAATGACAATAACCCTTGCACTCTGAATCTTCATCTTCACTTGAGATTCACGACCTATCGTTAATTTGGATCGATGTGGTTTTCGGATATCCAAATCTGGAAACCCGATCCCGGTCTCATCGAAATCCAAACCGTATCTTTTAAGGCCAAGTTGTTTTAAAGTTAAAACAATTCATTTCATTATCCATATACACAGAGATAGATAATTCATAATATCACAGATAGATAATTCACTTCAACCAAAGCATCCATATCACACAGCATTATTTATCTCATATTTGAGATTTCAAACCATTCAAGGTAAACAAATATCATCCATCCATACATAAGCAAGGATTTATTAGTCACACTATAATTAATTTAAAATGAATTAAATTAATTACTTCATCTTTAATTAATTTAAAGCAAATTAAATTAATTACTTCATTATTATAAATCTTGCTTACATAACCATTAATTAATTACAAATCAATTAATTAATCATTCTCTAATTTCCATCTTAATTAATCATCCTTGATTTATTATCCTTTAATTACATTCAAGTAATTATCCTTTAATTAATTTCACAAATTAATTATCCTTAACCAAATATAGTAATTAATCTTTAATTACTCTATTTATTTAATTAACTATAATTAATTACATTAATCCTTAATTAATTACATTAATTAATTACTCAAAATCACTTATTATTGATTAATTAATATTAATTAATCAACCTTTAATTATACCATTAATTATATTAATTAATGATCCCTAATTACATTTTAATTAATTATTCTATTAAAATTAATTACATTAAGTAGGAAATCTTTAATTAAACCATAATTATTAATCACTCTTGATTAATCACAACCAGTAATCAACTACCCTTAATTACTCATATAAATAAATTAATTATTCCATAATTAATTATCTTCATTAATTAATCCCTTGATAAATTACAAAAGTAATTACTCAAATTACTTCATTATAAATCATGTTTCACTAATTACATTCCAGTAAGTATCATTTATTACTTCCCTAAGTAATTATGCTCCATAAATTACACTAAGTAATTACACTTATCAAATTATCAAATGATTTCTTAAATTAATTAAACTAAATTAATTAACATAAGTTAATCACAATATCAAAATTAATTACAATAAGTAATTAATCCTTAATTACTTTCATCAAGTAATTACACTTAACCAATTTACAAATGATTATCTCAATTAATTAATCTAATTATTTAAATCAAATTAATCACATTAATTAATTATTTAATAATCCTTAGTTAATTTCCTTCATTAATTAAAACAATTCCTTAATTACTTCTTAACTAATCTCTAATTATAAATTAATCTAAATTATTAATTTATAAATTAAATACATAAGTCATTCCTTAATTACCTTATTCATTTAAATCATATTAATACCTTAATAATCTCTAAGATAATCCATTTCTTAATTAATGACTTCATTAATATTAAGTGTATTAGAACATTACATTTTAAATTTAAATTCAAATTCCATTTTTCTTTGATTTTAAAACTTGGTTTTTAACTTGCTTTTAAAAACTTGATTTTTAAATTCTGATTTAAAAATCCAAATCCATTTTAAAAACTTAAGATTCAAAAATTTCATTTGAATCTATACTTTATCTTTGAATTTAAACCACTATTAAAATCCTGTTTCCAAATTTTAAATTAAATTTAAAATCTGAAAACAGGTAGGTTTTTAAACCTGAAATCCACCCTTTAATTATTTTAAACTTTTTATTTCATTTCAAATTTGAATTCAGAAATAAACTTGAATTCAAGCTTCAACCTGGATTTAAGCTTTGTTAAATCTAGTTTACAAATTAAAGTTTCATTCGAATTTGTTTTGAAATTTCAAATTGCTTCCAGGTTGTCTAAAACCTGTAACCACTACTGTCTCGAGACAAACCAAATTTGCTTCGAGTCTTCCACCCGCTGCTTCGAGTAACATACTCGAATGACTCGAGTATTTTCCGAGAGCAAATCTTCTGCACAAACAATAGTTCACCAGAAAATAAAATGCACGGTGCACATACACCGTGGCTCTGGCCAACTCCGGCCAACCACCAGACCTCCATCCCATCAACGACCATCACTTGACACCATCACGGCCTTCCAAATCCACCATAGTTGCTCGAATCAAAATCAAGAAGAAAATTCCCAAACCTGGAACACAGACAGCCAACCAACTTCCAAAACTGGGAAACTTCGTCGTACTCCAAATTCCGACCACCTGAGAGCCATCACCACCGGCCATAGCTTCGACTACCACCCCTCTACTAATCCCCAAAAGCACGTTGAACTCGATGCACTATGGAGTTCAAACTGACCCAAATTCCAATCCAGGCAAAAACTAGGTTTAGAAAATCCAAATGACAATCATTGCCACCACCATGCTCAGACCAACCACCAGTCAATTTTCCCATTACCTCCGGTCACACTCCTACCTCCAGACAGAATCCCAGCCTTCCAGATCAATAGGATTGCCAAAGGCAACCAAAAATCCCAAAACAATTCAACACAGAAATGCCTACTCCAGACTCAACTAAAAAATGTGAAATTAGTTTTAAAAATCCAAATTTCAGATAATAATTCAAGATATAAACCTGTATTAATAATTTAAGATGATTGAAATTTCACTCATGTTAATCATTAACTGTTCTTAGGTTTTTACAGAACAGTTCTACTTTGTTTAACTAAAATACAAATTTTAAAATTTGCTTTATGATCAAACAAACACATTTGTTTGAATACCGAGTCCTATCAACCAATAGATTTAAGTAGAGATGATTTTTGGTTTAAATCTGAGCTTGAAACTTTATAAACAGAGATGTTTCCAGATCACTAAACATGCAGACATCATATATACATAGAATTGCATAAATATATATGCATATAAACATACTCATTTCATACATAAGCAACACATGTGAATATACTTAAGCATTTTTAAATTTAAGTTACTCACAGTTTTGAGAAGATGACAGAGCTCTTTTGTTTGAAAACTGCTATCTTGATCCTCCTTAAATCATCTTGCTTTGTTTAGTTGAATGATGTTTGAGTTTGAAAAAAAAAAGAAAATGCTTGCTATATATTTTTCTCTGGTTTGCTATGTTTTCTTTTGTAAATGAAATGAAATGAAAAAGATAGATTGATATAGAATAATGTTTATACATGTGATATTATTTACTGGTACAAAACTTTATTAAATTGGGTCAGAGATTTTATTTCCTTTGGAGGCTGATATGATTCTATAATGTGTACTTAGAGATGTTCGTATTAATGAAGTTGTCCTTATGTCTACATATACTTACCTTTCTTTATTTCGTATGGTACTTATGATAGTTTATATTTTCTTTTCAAGTGTACATACTGTACAATCATGAATATTTATTTCCTTTTATACTTTGTTTATTCTTGCCTTCATAATTACTTACAAGTTACATACAAGATGCTTTCAGCCTTGTATCTAAATGCATTTTCCAGAATTATCAAATGTGTCCACTTATGCTTTGAAATATAAATAAGTTTCTATATTAATCATGATGTTAGAATTTTATGTAATGTATTTTACTTTATATTTTACATAACCATATATTTTACCTTATATATATTTCTATTTCTAACTTAACTTCTTATTTTTATTTATTGTTTATTTTTATGAATTACTCTTTCGAGAAAATAAAATAAAGCTATGTGTATATATATATACAAATAAAAGCTTATACAATATCTTTAAAATCCAAACATTTTGAATATTTACTCTTTTTAATTTCAAGGCTTTTGAATTCAAAATAAATTTCAAAAATCCAATTTTAAAATCAAATTATATATATACATATATAATAACATATTAAATTTGAAAATAACACTTTTATTTTAAAATCTATTTATATTCATATATAAACAATACATTAAAAATGTTATTTAAAAATAATAATTTGTCAAATTTAAATAATTTATAAAAGAGATTATAATTTCCTATTTTTATTAAATGAATTAATATCTCATATTTATTAACAATATTCTAAAACAAACCTTTTAATTAAATCTTAAACCTAAGCTAAGATATAATTTAAATCAATTAAACATTTAACTTAAATATTTTAAGACTATAAATTTTAAATTAAATCAAAATTTCCAAATTACCAAAATATATTAGAATTAGAAAACATGCCTTTATTTATTAAATTTAAAACAAAGCTTACCTATTTACAATATATACAAATATATATACACTATAAATAGTAAAAAATTTATTAGCTTTTAAAAGATAAATTATCAGTTAAATATTTATTTAAAAGAAGATTATTAAATCAATTCAAATCTTATTAACAATTATTATCAAATCAATTTAATTTTTAATGCAGATTATTAAATTGATATTGCGGAAAATTCCGGGATGTCACACATTTGGACTTAGCCTATTTTGCTTCCGCATGGACTTATCTCTTAGTTTCTTTTGTTTAGTTTTTTTTGTGTAGTCCTTTTTGTTGGCACTCTGATGTATATTTTTTTGACCCATGTTTGGGTTGTGGTCGTCATACCACTTTGATGTATCATTTTGGATTGTACTAGTGATTGTATCTGTACTTATGCATATGTATGCATTTCTGCTGTTCCGTGATGTTATTTACATTTAAGTTGTTATATTTCGTTCTGATAGATCCGTTAGCCATTATAGTTTTGTATTAAATATTTATTGGATATGTCGATCCACTTGAGAAGAAAAAAATAGATAGCACTTATCGACGTATTCAGTGGATAGTTAAGACAAGGCTATAGATGGTCGCTCCTATCCAACTCTATTCTCCGCATTAGCAGATGGTATTACCTCGTAATACTCTTTGTTAATATGGATCTCAGAGTGGGGCGTCACAGGCAAATTTGTTTTCTTGCCTATCTATATACTCTGATCAACCAAGTGGGCATCTTCATATGTCACTCTTGGCGTATTTTGTAATAATTATACGTTATCTGAATGTGGTCTGCGAACTGGGATTATGTAATCAATTTGGAATATTTTGAAATGGAATGTGGAATTTGTTTGTTGTTTAAATTTTTTCCATATCCTTGTGTTTCTATATATCAATGTGTCTAATGTCGCCGTATTTGGTCGCCGAGGATTAATAACTACAGATGACTGCAGCATCCGTAGCCCTTAGTTTTGGGCCTTTAAGTAGGGGGATGTTACATCAACCAAACCAATTTCATATTGTGCTGAATTTAAATTTGAGTCCAATGGAAGAAATGGCGCTTTAGTCGGAATTCATATGCAAAAGTTATTCAAGTTAGAAGTTATAACATTTAAGATTAATAATTTGACCATATTAAAATATTATATAAATTAACTTACATATTCACTATTCATGTACGTAACTTCAACTACGCGAATAATTGAACCTATAACATCCCGATTGACCGCGCCTTTGACCATCTATCGCACCGATTACGAGCCACCATGACTGGATCCGAGACCACCATGACGACCTTCGTGCCGCCAGCAACCCATGCCTCCATCCCCAGGTCGCACCGCCGCCAAGGTCAGAGCCGCCGCTGTGATTAAATACGGCCATGTTTCAGTGATTTTCGGCCAAAATAATCACATATTTAATAATGCAACCGTACCGATGTACCTCCCTTGGCCTTCTCTAATACGTAGCACCTTTCGATTGTCGATTGGTTGAAGATCCACCATTAAATCAAAACCCTAAAATGAACTACCGAGACCGTTTCATCAATTTCTGGTCAAATGGAACTTCAATTGCAAAAACGAATGCAGACGCTAATTCCATTCATCGAGAGCTTCATGACGATATATTATATGATATATTCTGAACAGACTGAAATTTTAGTTGATTTGGAAATCGGTAATTGGAGATTTAGGATAATCTCCATCAAAAGGAAGAAGCTTGATCTGAAAGGAAGTACAAAATAATAGAATAGAAAGATATGGAGGCTGCTAGGATTTCATAACAACATATATCTAGACAAGAGAAAGGTTGATTTGGGCCAAAGCGGTTAAGAAGACCCGCTAACCCGTTTTCATCCTCGAACAAAAATATGTCATCCTATATATTGATATATAGGTTTTTAATATTTCTAAACTCAAAGAAACTAATTTCAGATCCTAATTCTATTGTATATAGAAGTTAGCTTTAAAATCAAATTATGCTTATTTTTACACGTTAACGAATTATTATTAAACTGATTTAATCACTTTTAAATTCTAAATTAAAAGTTTTCTATCATCATTCTTGATTAAATGGGATTTTAATATTATTTTGAAATCCAATTTTTTCATGTTAAACCCAAGATTTAAATATTAACTTAATTTCAACATTTAATTAAAACTTTAATAAAATCTTTTATTTTGATTTCAATTTTCTTTATATTAAATCAACAATTCCCTTATGTGTTTATTAAACATAAGTTTCCATCTCATTTCACTAATTACTCTACAATTAACGTCTCCTTCCATATTAACTGCAATATATAATTACACTAATTCCAATTGATTACCAAATTAACTTTCAAAATGGATTAATTAATGAGATGAGAAATAAAACAATTGTTACATCTTAGTAATTCAAATATCTGTAAATTGATTATCTAGAATCACGGGTTATAAATTTACTTACCAAATAACTGGTCTCTTATTCTATGCTAAAACCAATTTCAATTAATTGACATATGATTTCGCCTTTAATGCATCATTTATTTTATTCCTTATTAAACTTTATAATTATATCCAAATTAAACTTTACATTATATTCCAATTAGAGATAAACATTCGTTTTATTCTTTACCATAGTTTGTTATTTCAAATCTTATTGTTAATATGCAACATTGTTTCACATTCAGTTGATTTGGGTTATCATCTTTTAACTTATTGAAACTTGTTATTTAAGGATTTTATCTTGGATTATAACATACATCTAATAACATTTCCATTAATAAATCATAAAATATTTGTTTATAACCAATTTTATTCAATAATTATATTAAATTTATTATTTCTAAATGGTTGAAAATACGGGTTGTTACATTCTCCCCCACTTAAAACTTTTCGTCCCCGAAAATGAACAAGAAAGAATTAAGAAATTTGATATATTTATTCAAAATAGTCAATTTATAAGCTTACATATTTAAGTTTAATATAAATTTAAAAATAACTCAACTTCTACGAAAAAGATCTAAGTCCTTAGTTTGCGAAAAATTTCGGCAGCATCTTCTTTGCGTGGCTAGGTCTGGAAAATATCAATATCAATAATTACATGGTATACATCCTATTTTAATAATAAAGCTCCTAAACCATGGGAAGCAATAAAATACCGCTACAAAAACTGTAATCCAAAAACGTACCTATTTGTCGGCCAAACAAAACTCTATTTATGAAACCAAAATAACAACTATTACTTCCATAAACCTGTATCTTACTTACATAATCCAAAAGAGTTAAAACTAGGTAAAAGATCAATATACTAGTTGTTCCAATCAATAGCACAATCAACACAACATATATAATAATCATATGCAAACAAAAATAGTACGACCATTATGCAACCAAAGAATCCATCACACATCCATAACAACCAAAAACTAATGTGTCTAGGTTTAGAAACTTTTCATCTCACAAGGGTGATAAATAAACTACCAAGTGTACCTTACGCTCAACAGCCTTAGGTAATTACTCAATAGATTATTCATACAACCTCGAACGATTTGAAGTGTCATTTCTCAACTTCTCATAAGCCACACAACATAGAATTTAAATATTATTTAAGTTTGTGCGATGTACATATATCATTTGAACACAATCGAGGGAAAAATCCTAACTCGAACTGGTGTGAATTACCACAAATCATGTATTCGAATCTGGATGAAAACTGTTATGCGGATAAAATGATCTACGCACAACTTATATATTTTATTCTATTCGTTTATTTAACACATTTACTTACATAAATTATTTCCCATTCAGTATTTAAAATCATCAATCAATAAATTATTAAAGTATTACATATGTTTCTTTGTAGTTTAATTCAATTATTTACTTATATAACTTGATTTCCATTTTATATTAATATTAATTAATGCAACATTTCATACTAAAGTTTCTCTATTCTTTGATTCACATTTATTCCTTTATATATTGTATCATTTAATATTAAATCTATTTATGGATCATTTCAACATTTGCTTAAGTTTAAAATCATTTACTTAAATAGTATTCTCCTTTTCCATTTAGTTTAATTATAAATCACTTCATGAAATATTAACCAAGTGTATAACATTTCCTATATCAACTTAATTTTTTGTATATAGAAATAATTTCATTTTGAAACATTGTTTTATTACTTAAGTTTTTACTAGTATAATATTCCATTAAATCCTAGAAGCATATACAAAAATCTTAATCAAATTACTAAACAAGAATGTTCAATAGTTTAAACCTGTTTTAATTTTCAATATCCTTTAATTTAAGAGTTACAAAACTTCCTCTTTTACATTTTCATTAAACACTTAGCTTTTAATTTTAGATTTCAATTTGGATATTCTCGACCATTTAAAACCATCTAAAATTCCATTTCATTTCAATAATTAAAAATCACTAATTAATAGAAAACTTAAGAACTAATACCGAGTTTCATTTCAAATCATTTTGAAATAATATGTACTTATATTTTTTATATACATTAACTCATACTTAATGGGTTTAAATCAAAATTTTTTATCAAAACAAATGTGTAGCAAAGCTACTATAGTAGTCTTCCTACTTTGAAACTCGAAAATAAACGTCGATGATGCCACAGTCATTACCGAAATTATTTTCCAGTGACATAAGAGGGGAGTACAGAAATTATTTCCTTTTATAAAATTATTTTGAAAACATTTCTTTCAAGTACCTTTTGAAAACATTTCTTTCAAGTACCTTTTGAAAACATTTTGAAAACATTTCAATTTGCAAATACTTTCGATTAATACTAATATTGTTTTCCAAAGATCTCTAAAAACCAATTTCAAAACAACGGTATTTTAAGTCCTCAAATTTCTCTGTTAAAATTTATTTTATTTGCAAATCACCTTTTATAAACCGTATTTATAAAGTTACAATTTATTATAGCATATAATAGTCAATAGTTTTAAGAATGTTGACTAACCAAACAATAAACGACAATAATCGAACATTATCATTTACTAACAAACAACCCACCAAAAATAACTACATCAATTTATGAAAAATTATTCTTTTAAATAAAAAATATAATACCAGGTAAAATTATTTCATTTACCTACTTTTCAATAATACTATGTCCATTTGTCTTGTTTAAGTATTGAGAAATCCTTATCGATGCCATAGCGTCCTATGTACCGACTGGAATTCATAAATACTCAACAAAATTAACAGAATACAAAACATTTTTATAGCACGAACAAATATACTCTCTTGTATACACACACACACACTCAGGCTCATTCTATGGTATTACTAACCCTATCTCTAATGAGTCAACCCCCAACAAGCTAAGGTATCTCTAAACCAAAGCTCTGATACCAACTGTGACGACCCACCTTTTTAAACAATTTAAGTCAACAATAAACCACACATGTCTAGCTCAAACCGCTCAAAAGGGTAGATTATCAATGGAGTTTAATAAGAAAATAAGATAAAATAAGGAAAGAAATACACAGAATCTCGTAGTGGCATGACAAAATATAATAATCAAATAAACAGTTCATGAAGCTGTTTTACAATATACATTTTGATTTCAATTTTCACAAATAATCAGAGTACAATCAACAGACATGCCAAATTAATGCAGCGGAATAATGATAATAAATACGGTCTAGCTAACTCCATCTTCATCTTCAAGGAATAATATCTTCAAACACTGAAATAATTAGGCTGACACGAGCGTAATGAAAAGACAAAACACTCGAGTCAGAACTAAAATTTCTTATGTAAGTTAAATCATTAACAAGTAAATATGAGTGTAATTGCTTTAGAGATGTTTATGAGATTTTCCATCGCTTATCAAGTGTACAACGTGAGTGCAATAACTTAAGAGATGTTACAGGATTTTCCATCTCCTAAGCATCCGTCAAACTATCTATATATAGTAAGGTACACTATATATGTAGTGTCTATCAGTAAAGTAAAGTATTAAAATAGCGTTAAGGCTTTGCATTGATCCCCCTTAACATAGTTTTAAGCAGGTAGTCTATGCAGCTCCTGTAACCCAACTAGTAATGTCGGTAGTCGGTGAGTCCCCTATAGGTATCATACTAAAAAAAATCGTAGTAGGTGCATATAAGGATAAAAGTATGACAAGGCACGTTAGGCAATGCCCAAGGTAGGATTATACTAGTTTACCCTTTCTGGCTGGTCGTAACACATCGCTGCAACGACTGCCGACCGAGTCCATCATCCCCAAAATCAAATCAAGGTGCACCGATCGAGTCAAAATCAATATAGTAATATGAAGGGGTCTATGGCCCCTAAATGTAGCTAACTCCTTGGCCAGACATAGGCTCATGTTTTAGTCATTTCAAATTGACACAAGTGTCGGGGTCATCCATCATCGTTCTCTTTCTTCATTCCAATAAACGCCGCCAATTCAACCTCTACATTCTGGATAACATCCACTGCGTACACGGTTATTAAAGTGGTTATGGTAGAATAACAGAGAGCATGTCATTCATCCAGCCCCGGTCTCTTTAATAACCAATCGTCCATTTTACACACTGGTTGGTTCTTTTAAATTTCAAGAACAAGTCATATTCATATCAGAATATCAGATTCACCTCAAAATCATTTCGAATTCAAAACAGGTTATACCTTAATATCAAAATGTTCGTATTTAAATCAATGATTTAAATCTAAATAAATCCCAATCTTAAAACAATTTGAATATTGAAAATAGTTTTGAATAATTAAAATAGTTTGAATATTGGAAATCGTTTGATTATTAAAATAGTTCGTATATTAAAATAATTTATACTAAATCTGTTTCTTTCTTTCAAAACAATTTGAACTTAGGTTCTATTTGCAACTAAATTGGTCACAAATACTCAAGAATAGATTTGAGTAGTGAAATAAATGAAGAAATCAAATGAAAAATGAGGAGTAACACTATATATTGCAAGAAAGAATAACAAAAGGTAAAAACAACAGGATTTATAGTGGTTCGGCATGATTACCTACATCCACTCTGAATGCTCTCTTTATTGCTTTATCAATCACTTGATTACAGTTACAATTCACAAGGAATAGCTTGAATACAAGTTAGAACAAAGAGAGACCGATTACAAGAATGGCAGAGTATTCCCTTGGTAGCTGAAAAAAGGATCCCCAAGAATGACCCCTGCCCCGGAATTTATAAATGAAAGCAGCCTTCAAACCGACCAACTGGGCCCAAAATAAGAAATGCTTAGCCCAACTCACTATGCAAACCTATACCATTATGCCGACCCGAGCATCTCTGTGTGCTGATCCCATAATCCTTGTATCCTACGCCGACCTGAGTAACTGAACTCTTCCATACCCTTTGTCGACCTAGTCCATCGTATGCTCCATGCTGACTCGATCCACCATACACTATGTCAAACAAAAACAATCTGCACACTATGCCGACCTGGTGGATGTCACTCACTATGCCAAACTGAATGTTGCTATGCACTGTGTCGACCCAGTCCACCATATATTCCATGCCAACCCCGTCCATTCTACTTGTTATGCCGACCTAAACACCATTATACACTCATGCCAACCCGGTCCATCATATGCCAACCCGATCACATCCCATTTGCTACACCAACCCGATGGAACCCACTTGCTTTGCCGACCCCATGAATGTCACATATTCTTCAACTTATTAATTATCTATACCAAACCCTACTCCACCAAGCCAACCCTCATAATCCTGACATCCTGTTTCATCCATTCATCGACCTTATTGACCCTGGGTTAGACATAGATGCTTGGAAATCACACTCTGGTCATATAAATGTCGTCTCGCGGCCATTCTTCCATCAACAGTACATTTTGATCTCTGTAATTACCTTTGTGTAGTCAGGCCAAGGCACCGGGTAACATTTGCCTCCCAAAGTGCATCTTGTGAATAACACGACGTGCTTTGAATCAGAGAAAAATCCAAGTTCCCAGAGGTAAGCTTTTTCAAGTCATTGGTTGATCGTTGTTCTCTACCAACCTTTAATGAAGTCTCATCCCATTTGAATGTACACATCTAGTCACATGAAGCCCCCAGGTTTTCCTAGCTTAACCTTTCAAAGGTTGAATTCACAAAAACTTTTTTAATCTCACGTGCATCCACTAACCAAGCACATCTTCCGTTCTCCTTCGTGGTTTATAATATATATTATTATTCAATTATTTATTTATTACATCTTATTATATATATGTATATATTTTATTTATCTTTTTTTAGTGGGAGGGACAAACAATTGTTATGCCGACCCCTTGATGGATCTTCATGGTAGGGCTTAGCATACCTTAAGGCCGATCCCTTCTAATAATATGACCGGGTCTCTTAGCTAAGACCGGTTCATATTCCCAATAGCTCTCCCATATAAAACCCAACATCTTCTTCTCTTTTACTTCTGTTTTTAAGTCTTATCTTCCTTAAGGTTTCTTCAACCGAACCCTTCATTGTCACGTAAACCCTTCCCCCTTCAAACCAAAAATCCTCCAATTTTCAACCTCAAAATCAAATACGAACTCGAGCAATCCCCCATAATCACTAATCACCATCTTTCATTCCAAGAATCTCCCCTTAATTTGCATTGTCGGGTTGCAACCCTTGAGGAATTTTTATGTCGTTTAGGTGCATAAGTAGATGGGTTTCAATGAGAGGCAGAGGAGTGGCGAAGAAGCAGAAGGACAAAGAGAAAAAGAAAGGAGTCGAAGGAGAAAAGGATGGTTCAGACGAGCTGGAGCTAGCTGGAGAGGGTTTGATGATGATGAGGTAGAAGATGGGATCGACACAATTAGGGTTCAGTGTAGGTTAGGATAAAAGAGAGGGATTGGTGTATGTTAGGAATTCAGGAGGGTTCGGTGTACACTGGGATGGATTGGCATATGTATTTTAGAGTAAGGGGTCGGTGTATGTTGTTTTAAATAAGGGGCCAATAATTTTCTTTTAGGCATAGGAATTAGAAGAAAAACGGGTCGGTATAAACTAGGAAAGGCGGGTCAGCATATAGGTTGGAGGAAGGGATCGGTATAGAGGAAGGGATCAGTATTATACTTAGAAAGGAGGGATCGCCATGGGATAAGATGTTGGGTTCGGCGTAGATGGCTGGGATCGGTGTTGATAAATTAAAACTACGCTAACTTGAGTTATTCAAGCAAATGACTGCATACTTCCTTGCCCAAGCATAAAGTGACTAACAATAACATGACTAGCATATACGGATCGATGGACTCAAACTTGAACGGACAAATTCCCAATCCACTTAACATGAGCCAAGTATAAAAATAGCCTAACATACTTGAACAATGGACTTCATAATTCTGAACGTCAACATCCGATCCTAAAGCTTTTATCGCCGATCACCTTTCACGTTGTTCGAGATGGTCAGCGATGATGGTCTCTTCGGACGAAACCTCTGAGCTTGGACGTTTTACTTTCTTTTTTTTGATCTTAAACTATTCACGTTCATTCCACATTCTATTGCATTGGTTCACACACAGCACGGGGGGACAGATTATTATTTCTAATATTGATTGTCTATTGAGTATAGCTGACATAAATATCGAGTTATACAAAGCGTTCTCCCGCGATGTCTTCTAGATCAGATAGGAAATCAAGCTCCGCTACTTTGTTTGACAAGCCCGAACCAAGCCAGCAAAGAGATGCAATAGAGACATCTAACCTGTAGGTAGACTTTTTTTTCGATATCCCAACTCTTCCTGTAGAGGTTATAGACCCAGCTCTCGATGCTGTGGATGATGCCATTTTCTTGAATAATCCGGCTGATTCACAGGCTTCAGAAATCGACGAAGTTGTTCTTCGTTGATTGTGCTCTATCCATGAGATTCCTTTCCAAGATGTCCTGGTTCCATCGAGGCAAGACAGGCCTCATTTTCCCCAGCTGGATATACCACATGTAATAATGTTCGTCGACAGAAATTCTTTGGAATTAGAAAACCGTCGAACGAATTTAATTAAAAATACCGCAAGTGCACGGCATACTATCGTAGTACGTGGCGAATACGGGTCGATCCGCAAGGAATTGTTAGAGTTTAAAAATCTATTCAATCATATTAGACCAAATGGAGGAGGAATTGTTAACTAGAAATAAAATGAAGCTAAAACTAGAATTAAAATGTGATTTAAAAATAATTAGACTAGAGAACAATTTAGAGGCAAATCCACTTTCATATTTTTGTAAATCAACAAACAAATAATTTATGATCTCTAGCTTTGATATTGAGTGAAATAATTATTGTATTTATCATAAGTATGGTTTGTTTATGTTATTAATTAACATAACTCAAACCATCAAACTATAATACAATAATTATACCACTTATAATTCTTGAAAATGAAGCCAAAGCAAAAACTATTTTAAGTATGAGCTATTCACTATTGTAACTAGTAATATAGATCATCAAATTTCATTTTTACTTTCATTTCAAAATCAAAAATTAATTAGCAAATGATGATGTAAATTGTGTTTATGTTGAATAAGAATAGCTCATTTGCATAAGCAATATAAGCTATCAAACCCACTTGTATAAACTTACATCAAATTTACTTTCATGAAGCATAGACAAAGAAATCATAAATCATAGAAATGTTGAAATCACATAATATTTGAGAGCTTCATTACCTCTAAATTGAAGGGGTTTAGCTCTTCATTTGTGTTATCATTTCAACACATAGAGATTTCAACATTGAAAATGAAGTAAAATAGAGAACCAACAAGAAAAAGAAGATTCACCACTAGAAGGAAATGTATTAAACTAGTGCATAAATGTAAATCTAAACTATGAACATGAAAAGAAAGAGAGCATAAAAATAAACATCAACATAAAAGCAAGGAAAAGCATGTAGAAAAGAGAGAAGAAAGAGGCTTGGAAGCCATTTTTATTTCACTTTGATTTGTGTTTACAACTTACTTTCTTAATTTCCTAACAAAAATCAAAGAGTAAAAGATGGTTTACATGTACATAAGAGGGCTATTTATACATGCATAAAACCCTAATTTTATTTTTAGGGAGCTTCCCAAAATACCCCTTAGGAAGTGTGGAGGCCAAGTAATCATTAGCTTCTACTAATCATCATTTAAGTGTACATGAAGCCATTAGTTTCATAAGCATGTTCATTAGCCTCTAATTTGTACATTAAGGTAGGTGGGTAGGTGGGGTCCTCCATGATCTTCACTTTGAATTATTTCCCTCTTCTTTCCTTTGTATTCATTTGTGCATGCATGTATCTTCATATAAGCCTCTTCCATATGCATCCAAATTCCTATAAAAATCATCAAAAATGTCCAAGTAAAAATTCTCAAATTTACACATGCACAAAAATGACCGTTTTGCCCTTGAATGAAGGTGAATATATGATGATTTGAAATTAATTGAATTTTGGTTTTAAACATGTTAAAATGCCCAAATATGATATTTATTTAAATAAAAAGAGATAAAATATGGATGTATCTATATATGCACATTTACGTGCACATCAAATAAGTTCATGTGCCGGGCCGGGTGTGTGCCACCTTTCAACTCTTTTATTAGTGAAGTGCTGAAGTATATGGGAATCACTCCCACTCAACTGCACCCTAATTCTACGCCTTTATCCATGGAACTTTCCTTCTTTTCATGAATGTCCTATTCCGTCCACCAACTTTCGAGGACATCCGGTATATTTATAACTTCAAAAGATGAACCAACAGTCCTTTATACGTCTTTCTTGAGCCCATGCCCAAATGTCAAGTCTTAATGGGTGCATGGAATAAGCTCTCCATGTTCAAGCAAGGATGGTTTTACGTGCGATGTCTTCCCGGATTCGCAAGAAGGTTGTTGGAAGGACGTAAGTACTATCCCCGCCTCTGCTCTTAATTCAAGAACTCTAATCAAATCTTCTTTCTTAACCATACAAATTCTTTCACCTCTTTTAGGTCCTCGCTCTTGGACCGAAGGCGTTAGATATTTCAGAGAAGTTACGGCAATTCGTGCTACTCCGGTGGAGGATAGAGAGATCAAAATCCTCGTCACTGATGAACTGCTCTCACTATTTGGGCTATTATAAGACGGCCACAGAATCGGTCCCGTAGGGAGTAGAGCAATCCCAAAAGTTATCATCGAGAGAAGGAGAGAATGAGACGACCCCATGGTGCCCCTGCTGAGGGAATCCAAGAAGGCATCGAAGAAGGGAAAATAATGGAAACAGAAGATGCAGGGCTAAAAAATGATGATGCAGGCCTTGGACAAGCGCAGGCAGCCGATGCACCACATACAAGCCAATCACAACCTTCTTCGAAAAAGTGAAAAAGTTTGGTGTACAGAATTAAGAAAAAGAAAACCGGGGAGACCCCAAAATTCTTCATAACTCCTATCAAAAAGGGTTCATCTTCTCAATAAATGGAGAGCACATTGAAGGGGCTTTCTGACATCTCTATTCTGGGCAATTTGTTGAATTATGACTTCACCACCCTTGGTGTCAAACGGCTTAACTCTCCCGTAAGAAGCGGCGAAGGCTGGTAGCCTCCCAATCAAAGAGAAAGGACTCCTATGATTAAAGCAAACATTACTGGTCCGTCGAGGGAATGCACTAGAACACACACAAGCACTTGCACCCCACCACTCACTTGCACTTAACTCTTGACATAGCAACTACTAATATGTTCTTGTTTGGCTCTTTTATACGTGCAATGTCTTATTCGCACGCATTCGATCACCTTCGTGGCTCTTCCATATTCCATCGTTCGAGTCGAGATTCCAAGTTTGGAAGACGCCGAGACAGAGATGAAGGATGGGAAAAAGATTATCATTCCCGAGAATCATCTTCATCATTCAGAAGGAATCCCCAAGCACACGCTTCGCGTCAGTGTGACCCAACTAATCCTCCTGCACGCAGTTGAGATAATTCTATGCATTGAGGCTCTTAATATGACGCTCCTCGTGACCAACATTCCGGATCATCAAGCACCAGGCAGTCTCATGAGCATCATAAAAAAACGCTGGTCACATCTGAACAAATTCCCCCAATTCTTGCCCATGATCCGACTACGGTGGAGAAACTAGCTGAGCTTAAAGCTACCTTTCCAAAGATTTGTTTTGATGGTCTTAAATTCCTCACGGCTATACATCTTATCCCCGGAACTGTCAAAGAGAGCTCATTCACATGTGTGAACGACGTGTATGTACATCACAAAGCATTCATTCATTTAGTCGAAAAGGTCTATTGAACGTCAACATGAGATTGATCATCTTAAGCTAGAGGCCATCCACGATAAAGACATTATTAAGTACCAAGATACCGAGCTGCTCGCATTGAAAGATCAACTTGACGAGGCGAAGAAGAATGCAAAGGAGATGACGGAAGCAGTTAATTGACTAGAGGCTTCTTATAAGAAAGAATTGAATGATGCATCCAACGCAACAGCGCCTTAGCTTTGGAAAATGAGTCCTTACAGAAGGAGAAAGACATTTTAGCTCGCCAGGTGGAGGTGTTAGAAAATAAACTACTGTCCAAGGAGATGGATGAGAAAGTCGAGGTGCAAGAGGAGTCATAAAAGTATTGCGAGGAACTCGTCGAAACGAGGAAACTAAAAACGATGCTCAATGAGCAACTCTCCCAAATTGAAGCGTTGAAAGATGCCGCTCACGAAGAGGGCAAGAGAGTAGTGCTTACGGAAGCCAACTATCGAATCAAGGTAGCGACTGAGTCCGGTAGGGAGGAAATCAAGTGCTTATTTGATCCACTCATTGCCGAGTTCAATGCACAAGTCCTCCTCCACCGCAACTTGACTTTTCTAGGAAAGGGCTATCCTGAGTCGCTTGCCGAAGCTTAGGAGATCGTCACAAGGATCAAGAAAGAGGAATTGGGAGTAGCAGAGCTTGATGAGGGGGCACTTGTGCAGGAAGTGCTCTGAGGAAATGAGCCATCTGACTTAGCTGCTGCTAAACTCCAATTTGGCAAGACCCCTGCAACGATCCAAGAGAAAGAAGATGTTGAAGCTCTTGGAATCGAACCCAAGGGTCCTTCTCCTCATAGTACAGCTGGCTGGAATGTCATCTTCTCATACTGCGGAGGAGCATGTCGGTTGTGATCCAGATAAACCCGGACTTGGGGCCCT
Source organism: Allium fistulosum (assembly GCA_030737815.1). Taxonomy (NCBI): domain Eukaryota; kingdom Viridiplantae; phylum Streptophyta; class Magnoliopsida; order Asparagales; family Amaryllidaceae; genus Allium; species Allium fistulosum. The sequence continues at coordinate 632,412,459 of CM060907.1, read as the reverse complement.
TTTCAATCTAAAAGTTGTTGTTCTTGATAAACAACAGCCATAGTCTAAAAGTTCCTTTTTGCGAAACTCTGTAGGTCATACTGGTCCTGAGTCAACTCCTAGGAGCGAAGTCACCACGGAGTAGGAAGGACAAGTTGCCGAGGCTCTAGCCGCCATAGATATCCCAGGGCCTATGCTTAGGTGATTGGGGCGCTTGATGAGGACAAACTTTAAGGCCCATCACCTACGAAGGAGCATGATGATGTTATAATTATGGATGCTTTCTGAGCACACCACTGAGTTCAGCCTGAAGGAGCGGATTGAAAACTAGGAGAAATTGAAGCTCGAAGTTAAGGGTGAGCCCGATGTGGTGGAGGTTGATGATCCTCTTAGTAGGACTTTACAATTCATCCCTTCTAGGGGGTCCACTCCCATTGCGGTTCCTCCTCCTTCCTCAAGAACTTCTACACCGGGCAACAAAGGGTCTCGAAAAAGAAGTTCGACCAAATTGACCCCCGAAAAGCCAAAGAAGGGGAGGAAGTCCAAGAAATAGTATGGGTCTTGTAACATTTTGCTTAGTCACAAAAAGTTAGACTTGTGTTGTCATTTTTACCTCTTTCGTTTCCTTTTTGGTAGCACATAAACAGGCGCAGGCCCCGAACCTTCGGATGGGTTGTAAGGAATTTTTGGAATTGTAAATAAAATTTTGTTCCTTAGCCAATTGTCGAAAAAAATTATTGTTTCAACAGTAGAGTAATTGTTTCCGTTCAAAGTACTTCTGATAATTTTTCCAGGTTTCGTTGACAATTTATTATCTTAATCTCAGAGCTCCTCTACGGACTTAATCGAAAGTCACCATCGATACCAAGCTGGAATCATAACCAATGGTTGTATCCTGTTGCTAATAGTTTGAGCATCTTCCGTTGATCGTAGACCAGAGTTCGTGGGATCGAAATTTCTCTTGTCTATCCGCCAATTTGAATACTTATAATTCTTTAATCCGCCTCATGGACTTAGGAACTTTCTCATGTTGTTTATAACTTAGTCTGCAATCGGGGACTTAAAGTACTCTAATCCACACTCCGAGGACTTAAAGATTTTTTCAAGTTGTTTATACTCTGGTCCGTGCTCTGGGGACTCAGAGTACTCTAATCTGCACTCCGGGGACTTAGAGATTTTTTCAAGTCGTTTATACTCTAGTCCGCGCTCCGGGGACTAAGAGTACTCTAATCCGCACTCTAGGGACTTAGAGATTTTTTCAAGTCATTTAGACTATAGTCCGCACTACGGGGACTCGGAGTACTCTAATATGCACTCCGGGGACTTAGAGAATTTTTCTAGTCGTTTATACTCTAGTCCGCACTCCGGGGACTCAGCGTACTCTAATCCGCGCTCCGGAGACTTAGAGATTTTTTCAAGTCATTTATACTCTAGTTCGCGCTTTGGGGACTCAGAGTACTCTAATCCGCACTCTGGGGACTTATAGATTTTTTCAAGTCGTTTAGACTCTAGTCCGCGCTTCGGGGACTCAGAGTACTCTTATCCGCACTCCAAGGACTTAGATATTTTTTAAAGTCGTTTAGACTCTAGTCCGCACTTCGGGGACTAAGAGTACTCTAATCCACCTCCGGGGACTTAGAGATTTTTTCAAGTCGTTTAGACTCTAGTCCGCACTCCGGGTACTCAGAGTACTCTAATCCACACTCCGGGGACTTAGAGATTTTTTCAAGTCGTTTAGACTCTAGTCCGCACTCCAGGACTCAGAGTACTCTAATCCGCACTACGGGCACTTAGAGATTTTTTCAAGTCCTTTATAATCTAGTCCGCGCTGCGGGGACTCAGAGTACTATAATCCGCACTCCGGGGACTTAGATATTTTTTTAAAGTCGTTTATACTCTAGTCCGTGCTCCAGGGACTCAGAGTACTCTAATCTGCATTCCGGGGACTTAGACATTTTTTCAAGTCGTTTAGACTCTAGTCCGCACTACGGGGACACAGAGTACTCTAATGCGCACTCCAGGGACTTAGAGATTTTTTCAAGTCGTTTAAACTCTCGTCCGCACTCCAGGGACTTAGACTACTCTAATCCACACTCCGGGGACTTAGAGATTTTTCAAGTCGTTTATACTCTAGTCCGCGCTCCGGGGACTCAGAGTACTCTAATCCGCACTCTGGGGACTTAGAGATTTTTTCAAGTCGTTTAAACTCTAGCCCGCACTCCGAGGACTCAGAGTGCTCTAATCCGCACTCCAAGGACATAAAGATTTTTTTTCAAGTCATTTAGACTCTAGTCTGCACTTCGGGTACTAAGAGTACTCTAATCCACACTCCGGGGACTTAGAGATTTTTTCAAGTCATTTAGACTCTAGTCCGCACTCCGGGACTCAAAGTACTATAATCCGCACTACGAGGACTTAGAGATTTTTTCAAGTCCTTTATAATCTAGTCCTCGCTCCGGGGACTTTGAGTACTACGCACTCCGGGGACTTACAGGTTTTGTCAAGTCGTTTATACTCTAGTCCACGCTCCGGGGACTCAAAGTACTCTAATCCGCACTTCGAGGACTTACAGATTTTTTCAAGTCATTTAGACTCTAGTCTGCACTATGGGGACTCCGAGTACTCTAATCCGCACTCCAGGGACTTAGAGATTTTTTCAAGTCGTTTAGATTCTCGTCCGCACTCCAGGGACTCAGAGTACTCTAATCCACACTCCGGAGACTTAGAGATTTTTTCAAGTCGTTTATACTCTAGTCCGCGCTCCGGGGACTCAGAGTACTCTAATCCGCACTCTGGGGACTTAGAGATTTTTTCAAGTCGTTTAAACTCTAGCCCGCACTCCGGGGACTCAGAGTGCTCTAATCCGCACTCCAAGGACATAAAGATTTTTTTTTCAAGTCGTTTAGACTCTAGTCCGCACTTCGGGTACTAAGAGTACTCTAATCCACACTTCGGGGACTTAGAGATTTTTTCAAGTCGTTTATACTCTAGTCCATGCTCCAGGGACTCAGAGTACTCTAATCTGCACTTTGGGAATTGAGAGATTTTTTCAAGTCGTTTAGACTCTAGTCCGCACTCCAAGGACTCGGAGTACTCTAATCCGCACTCCGGGGACGTAGAGATTTTTTCAAGTCGTTTAGACTCTAGTCCGCACTCCAGAGACTCAAAGTACTCTAATCCGCACTTCGGGGACTTAGAGGTTTTTTCAAGTCTTTTAGACTCTAGTCCGCACCTCGGGGACTTAGAGTACACTAATATGCACTCCGGGGACTTACAGATTTTTTCATTACACATCTGTTCATACATCGCATACGTCGATATCAATCAGTTTCAGCACATATTTAACATAACATGCAATAACAGTAATTTACGCAAAGGGAGCTTCAAGCTTTTATTCATCACAAAAATAAGGGCAGAATAACTTCCCTTATTACACATCAAAAAATCAAATGCCAAAGAAAATATTGAAAACAAATTCTACTGAAATATGAAAGAAATAGTCTCGGTGAAATAGCATCTTAAATGCTTGCTATTCCACGCTTTTGGAAGTGTTACACCATCAACAGTCGCTAGCTTGAAAGTTCCTTCTCCAAGCCTCTGTTCAACGACGTATGGCCCTTTCCAAGTCGAGTTCATGTGCGACGAGACTGGAAAGATTCGTTTTAGGACAAGGTCACCCACTTCGAAAGTTCTCGGTCGAACTTTAGTATTATAGTATCAGGCAACCTGGTGTCGATATGCAGCCACTCTCAAATGGGCTTCCTCACGCTTTTCATCAATAAATTCATATGACTCCAACATGAGATCTTGAATTGTTCTGGGATCATAGTAAGTCACCCGATGGGATGTGACTTCGAGTTCCACAGGAATGACTGCTTCGGCTCCGTAAGCCTAGGCGAATGGATTATGGCTAGTCGTAGACTTATGAGTGGTCCTGTAGGCCCAAAGCGCCGTAGGAAGTTCATCCACCCACTTTTCTTTAGCCTTTTCTAAACATTTTCTCAAGATGGACTTTATAATCTTGTTTACAACTTTAATCTATCCATTCGCCTAAGGGTGAGCAACTGTTGCAAATCTTTTCTCAATACGATACCTCCGAGAAAACTCCTTGAACTCAGAACTATCAAATTGAGTTCCGTTATCAGTTACGATAGCTCGTAGAAGACCGAAACAACATACAATGTTTCGAACAACAAAGTTAATGACTTTCTTGGTTGTGATCGTTGCGAATGGCTCTACTTCAGCCCACTTGGTGAAATAGTCAACCGCGACAATTGCATATCTCGCACCACCTTTGGAAATCGGAAATGAGCCGACAATATCAATTCCTCATACCGCAAACGGCCATGGACTAACCATTTGCGTGATTTCTGTCGGTGGTGCTCTAGGGACTTTTGCATATATCTGGCATTTGTCACATCGTCTCACATGGTCTGAGACATCCCGATTCACGGTCGACCAGTAGTACCCATAATAGAGTATCTTTTTAAGTAACATCTACCCTCCAGTATGGTTGCCACACTCTCCTTCATGGACCTCTTTCAAGACCCGTTTTATCTCATCATAGGCAATACACCTGAGCAAGGGAACGGAGAATCCCTTTCGATACATAATCCAGTCTTGTACAATATACCGTGAGGCTTTATGAAGGACTTGTCGCTTTTCGTTCCCTTTCTCAGGTAAGACTCCACGCAACAAGAACTCTTTAAATGGGGACATTGATGACTCTTTTTCAGGCTCCGTCTCTGGTACATGATCAACTTCCATCGCATTTATACTCGGGGTATGTAGGCTCTTGATCGGAACCTAGCCCATCTGTTAGCATCGCCGGTGCTTATGAACTTTCCAATGAGTCGGCTTCCCCATTCTGCTCATGCGGGAATGCAAAATGTCGTAGTACTCCATATCCGTTAACAACTCCTGAACTCGGGTAAGATACGGAGCAAGCCATTGTACCTTTGCCTGGTAGTCCCCTCTAACTTCACCAGCTGCGAGTCGTAACAAATTTTGATTGATTTTACCCCAAGCTCTCTAGCAAGCTTAAGTCCAGCAATTAATGCCTCATATTCAGCTTCATTGTTCGTAGCTGGGAAATCAAGCTTCAGGGCATAGCAAATTGACCAGTTCTCGGGTGTTACAAGTATGATGCCTGTGCCGGAACAATGATCATTGGATGCTCCATTGGTATATAGCTTCCATCGTATCGTGGGGATTACATTGCTCTCCAGGGGCTCATCCTACATGTTAAACTCCGCTATGAAGTCGGCCAATGCTTGTCCCTGGATAGCCCTTCGGGGCAGATATGTGATGTCGAACTGACTGAGCTCAATTTTCCACTTAAGCAGCCTTCGGATGTCTCGGGTCGTTGTAAGACCTATTGTAAAGGCTGATCGGTGTAGACGATGATTAGATGTGCCTAGAAACACGGGCGAAGTTTGCACGATGCGATAACCAAGCAGTACGCCAATTTCTCTATCTTCAGGTAGTTCCTCTCAGCCCCTATCAACTGTTTACTAACATAGTACACCGGTCTCTAGATTCGGTTATCCTCACGAATCAGTGCGGCACTTATAGCATATGGCGGTACTGCCAAGTAAATGTACAACTCCTCATGATCTACCGACATAGACAAAACAGGGGGTGTCTCTAAATGACTCACCAAAGCTTGGAACGCTCCTTCACAGTCATGCAACCACTCAAAATTCCTCTTCCCCTTCCTTATCAAATCGAAGAAAGGAATGCATTTATCGGTCGACTTGGAAATAAAACAACTCAGGGCAATGACCTTCCCATTTAGGCTCTGCACTTGCTTAATAGTTCTGGGTGTTATATATCCCAAATGGCTTGAATCTTCTCTGGATTCACTTTGATTCCTCGCGCATTGACAATAAAACCTAGGAACTTTCCTGAGGCAACACCGAATGAGCACTTCAAAGGGTTGATTTTCATGTTGTAAAAATGGAGGATATTGAACATCTTTGATAAGTTTCGAATGTGGTCATTTGATTGTCGTGACTTCATGAGCATATCATCCACATAGACTTCCATAGTCCTCCCAATCTGATCTTTGAACATGCGATTAACCAAACGCTGATAGGTAGCTCCTGCGGTTTTCAATCCGAATGGCATTACTACATAACAGTATCGCCCAACGTCCATGACAAAACTGGTATGTTCCTGATCTGGAATGTGCATTGGGATCAGGTTGTACCCCGAGTACACATTCATAAATGACAACAATTTATGTCCCGCGGTCGAGTCAACCAACTGATCAATTCTAGGCAAGGGAAAACTATCCATAGGGCATGCCTTGTTCAGGTCCGAATAGTCAACACACGTTCTCCACTTCCCATATTCCTTCTTTACCAGTACAGGGTTAGATATTCATTCGGGATAGAGGGCGTCGTGAATAAGCCCGTTGGCTTTAAGTTTATCCACTACCTCTTTATGAGCCATGGACCTATCCGGATCCATAACTCGTCTCTTCTGCTTCACAGGGACATACTTCATATCAATATTCAATGTGTGGTTCGCGATAGCAGGCAAGATCCCACACATGTCCGAATGAGTCCAAGCGAATACATCCAGATTTGCTCAGAGGAAATCGGTAAGTTCTCTCTTCATAGAAGGGCTAAGTTGTGATCCAATCTTCAACACCCACGACGGGTCGTCATGTTTGACTGAGATATCAATCGTTAGTTTAGCCAGCGCTGCATTGGCCTCCTTGGGTTCCTCCTCATCATCCCTTAAATCTATATCTCTATATAACCTACTATGTTGCCCAAGCCAAGGCTTAGGCGCTATTTGTCAACCTTCCGTGACCTTGATGCGGACAAACTTCTCCACACCCTTTCCCTTCTCTTTCCACTGTGCCTCTCTTAACTTAGCCATATAACAGACGCAACCAGTTGCTTGATCACCATGCACAACACCCACTCCATTATCAACGTCAAACAACACGGGGCTAAGGCAGCCCGAAATTCAGCTAGGGCCGGGCGGTCCAGAAAGACATTGTATGGTGAATCAACATCCAAGACAATGAACGGTAGGATTCGCACCCTCTTACGTTCACCTTCTCCCAACTCAACCAATAACTCGATAGAACCTACCGCCTCATGGCCACACCGTTGAAACCATGTATACGAGCTTTAGATGGTTTCAAGTCCTTATTCTCCATCCTCATTTGATCGTAAACTTTCTTAAAGATGATGTTCACGGAACTACCACAGTCAATCAAAATTCTTCTCACCAAAGCGGGGCCAATCATGGCAGAGATAACCATTGGATCAATAGTAGGGGCCTCCACCCTATCAGCATCTCTACTCCTGAACACTATATCATCCGTCATTGTATGCTATTGCTTAGCCAGGGTTCCATCCTCCGTATTCGAATAACATTCATAGTCCACATGTTTTATTGAACTAGCGTAACGTGCCATTTCTTGCCAGCTTTTGTCCGCGATATGCGGTCCACCAAGTATTGTGTTAATTACCAACCTTCCACTGGTTTAAGCGAGCTCCTCGAGCCGGCACGGAGCTTGTCTTCGATTGGTATCGGACGTTCCTTGTTCACCATCCTATGGATTCTTGATGAACTATTGCAACTTTTTTTGGCAAATTAGTTTCTCAATGGTATCATAGAGGTGCCTACACTCATCAATGTTGTGCCCATAGGACTCGTGAAACCAACAATACTTCCCGGTTTGCTTCTGTTCCTCGGTCGATTCCTTCGGACGTGACTTCCTATACTGAAAAGTGTTGCAGGTGGACAAGTAGATGTTTTCTAAAGAGGCATTCAAGGGTGTATAGCTGTTATAAGTAGGAATTCGTGGCTTCCGTTTTTCGGACTCCCTCTTCCGATCAGAATTTCCTTTTCTGCCCTTTTTTGTTGACCCAGCTTGTTATGGACGTTGACCTGAACATTTACAGAGCTCTCACCAGACTGCTTTACTGCAATGTTGCTTTGTACCGCTTCCCTGCTTAGTCCTGTAGCACTGCTCCTTCTAGACAATTTGACCTCCTCCTTTCTCATGAACTAGTTTTCTTTTGTGTAGAAATGCTCCAGCGTGGCCGGTGGTTTTCCAGCTATCCAATCACCAAATTTGGATTCGGGGTCAACCCCCTTTGTCACAGCCATAAGTATGGCATGGTCATTTGGATTATTGACCTCAGTAGCAGCAACATGAAATCTCCTTAAGTAATCCTTCAGCGATTCCCCCGGAGCCTAGATTACACTGTATAGTGACATCACATCTTTGGGGCAAGTGGCATGAATTCGGAACAGCTCTACGAATCTTGTAGCCAACTCATCAAATCTCGAGATTGATCGCAGGAGTAATCTTGTGAACCACATTGTAGCAATCCCAAACAAAGTTATAGGAAAACATCTGCATTTGGTTGCATCATTTGCTCTAGCCGAGTCCGTTAACCATTTGTACCTCATGATGTGCTGCTGGGGGTCAGTCTTCCTTTTGTAAGTGGGCATTGTAGGCATGTTAAACCTTCGGGGTTATTCATCCTGTAAAATGTTATCAGTAAACGGGGTATGATTCCTAGAGACTCCCCAATCATCATTAGTTAAGCCCTAGTTCTCCCTCATCAGCTTGCTAACCATTGCGGATAAGTCTGGAGTCTGGATAAGGGATGCCAGGTCGGGCTCCACCCTACGTGAATGTTCCGGCTGGTGTCTTTGGGGCAGCTCATGCCTTCTTGGCCTATTGTCCTCCAGATGCGTATCCCAAGGATTCACTTCATTATCATTCTAGCGAGGTAATTTCTTAGCATCCACGCATGCTTTAGTGTTTAGGTTCTGATTCCAAGTTAAGCACGACTCCCTAGGTGTAGTTGAGGAGCCATTCTCCCGGTTAAGGGATCAGTGCCAACTCCAATTGAATGCCCGTGGTGGTCTGCCGCAAGTTGCTCCGTTGCTCCAGCTTGTGTCGTTTCAATTCTACGCTGTCTACACCTATGGTGCCCGTCTGATGAAGTTGAGCTATCAAACGCTGAGTATGAAGCGGGACTTCCTCCAGCATTTTGACGCTGCTGTCGAGCAATCTGGTTCATCAAGTTGGAATTTGCCTGGATTTGCTCATTCAGCTGTCTCCGACTTTCCATTAGCTCCCTCATCGGGTCATTGAATTTGGCCCTAGTAATGGAATCAGCAGGATTCTAGGTTGCAATGGGTTCCGCATTCACATTAGTAGGCTGGTTGCTTGGCCCCCCTTGTTGGACACTAGCAGTTTCATTGGCGTCAACATTGTGGGAGGTGGATCTAGTGTGCCTTACCATCTTAGAATCCTTTGCTTAGTTCTTCGAAAATATGAATAGTATTTGAAAGCTTTTGAAAATGAACCCGGATCTCCTTTGGGAGATTTCTTTAATCCAGTAGCAACAAAGGTGATCCTAATAGCCTGAGAATCAAGTTCTCAGTGAAAGCACCAAAATGTTTGCAACTAAATTGGTCACAAACACCCAAGAATAGATTTGAGTAGTGAAATAAATGAAGAAATCAAATGAAAAATGAGGAATAACACTATATATTGCAAGAAAGAATAGCAAAAAGTAAAAACAACAGGATTTATAGTGGTTCAACATGATTGCCTACGTCCACTCTGAATGCTCTCTTTATTGCTTTATCAATTACTTTAATACAGTTACAATTCACACGGAATAGCTTGAATATAAGTTAGAACAAAGAGATACTGATTACAAGAATGGTAGAGTATTCCCTTGGTAGATGAAAAAAGTAACCCCAAGAATGGCCCCATGCCCTTGTATTTATAGATGAAGGTAGCCTTCATCCCGACCAATTGGGCCCTCCATAAGAAATACTTAGCCTAACTAACTATGCGAACTTATACAATTATGCTAACCCGAGCATTCTGTGTGCCGATCTCGCAATCCTTGTATCCTACACTGACCTGAGTAACTGAACTCTTCCATACCCTTTGCCGACCCGGTCCATCATATGCTCCATGCCGACCCGATCCACCACACATATCGACCTGGTGGATGTCACTCACTACGCCGACCTGAACGTTGCTATGCACTGTGCCGACCCGGTCCCCTATATATTCCATGCCGACCCCGTCCATTCTACTTGTTATGCCGACCAGAACACCATTATACCCTTTGCCGACCTGAACTCTACTATACGCTTCATGCCGACCCGGTCCATCATATGCCGACCCGATCACATCCCATTTGTTACCCCGACCCAATGGAACCCACTTGCTTTGCCGAACCCATTAATGTCACATATTCTTTAACTTATCAATTATCTATGCTGACCCCTACTCCACCAAGCCAACCCTCATAATCCTGACATCCTATTTCATCCATTCATCAACCTTATTGAACCTTGGTTAGACATAGCTGCTTGGAAATCACACTCCGGTCATATAAATATCCTCTTGCGGCCATTCTTCCATCAATAGTCAATTCTGACCTTTGTAATTACCTTTGTGTAGTCGGGCCAAGGCATCGGGTAACAGGTTCAAATTCTAAATCACAACGAATTCAAATTTTCAACTTCCAAGTCAAGTCAACTTCATATTCAAAATTTAATTTAAAATCAATCTCAATTCAAAATGATTTCAAACTTTACTTCAAATTCAATTTAAACGATTCCATTTAAATGGTTGAAGGTTTAAATTCGAATTCTCATTTAAATCAATTTAGTTTAGATCCATTTCACATCCAAAATTTGAAATACCAATCCAAACCACTTTAATTAAAGTAAATTCAAAGTTTAAATTTAAATTTAAACCTTTAAAATAATTCTCCTTCAATAAATTCAAATCATATCTCAATTTCAACTTTAAGATTTTGAATTAAGTCCTTAAACAATTTCATTTAAATAGTTTCAATTTCAAAAATTCAAAGCTCAAATTAGAAAGTATTAATTCATTTTCTTTAAAATAATATCATTTAAACCAATTCCAATTCAAGATTTTGAAACCATTTAATTTAACCAAATCCGGTGTCCATATATAATTTCCTACCTTATGGCCAAGTGATCAGTTATTTCGATTTTAATTACATGGATGGATATATATAATTTCAACCCATATTTAAATGACATAGGTATATATCATTTCAACCTATTTCTTAGTTCAATTCAAATTATCCAAATGGCAATTTATATGATGTCAAATAATAAATAGCGTAATAACAGGGATATATCCAAATAAATAAAGAACCATGCATCCAACATATCAATCAATTGGCATCCAATAACAATCAACATCCAAATTAACCAATATATCACAACATTACTAGTTATCAATTGTTGGTGTTTAACTAGCAATTAAATTTCTATATTAATTTAAATGTCAATTCAATTCAATATAAAATTCAATTTCAATTCAAATGTAAATTTAAACTACTAAACAGCAACCAATAAAATTTTACCACCTCATGATTTAAATTTAACTAACATCAAAAAATTTAGTATTGTGTGAGTGAGTTTAATTACTCACCTTTGATTTTAAATCCATTAAAAATCCAATAGAAGCCCAATATCTCAACGGTCTCCAAATTCAACTAAACAAGTATCATATTGTCCGGAATAGCAATACGAGTCCAACGGAAGAAACTGCGCATGAATCGGATTTTGTATGCAAAATTTATTCAAGTTTGAAGTTATAAAGTTTGAGATTAATAATTTAACCATAATAAATATTAAATAAATTAACTTACATTTTCAGTATTCATGTACGTAATTTCAACTTCAACTACACGAATAACTGAACCCATAGCATCCCCATTGATCATGCCTTTAACCATCTACCGCACCGACTACGAGCCACTACGACCAGATCCGAGACCACCACCACGACCTTCGTGCTGCCAGCAACCCACGCTACCATCCCCAGGTCGCACCACCACCCAGGTCAGAACCACCTCCATGATTAAATACAGCCATGATTCAATGATTTCCGACCAAAATAACCACATATTTGACAATCCAACCGTACTAATGTACCTCCCTTGGCCTTTTCTACTACGCAGCACATTCCAATCGTCGATTGGTGGAAGATCCACCATTAAATAAAAACCCTAGAACGAACGGCTGAGACTGTTTCATTAATTTCTGGTCAAATAGAGCTTTAATTGCAAAAATGAATTACAGATGCCGATTCCATTTGTCAAGAGCTTCGCGACGATATATTATATGATATATTCTGAATAGATTGAAATGTAAGTTGATTTTGAAATCGGTAATTAGAGATTTAGGATAATCTCCATTAAAAGGAAGAAGCTAGATCTGAAAGGAAGTATAGAATAATAGAATAGGAAGATATGGAGGCTGCTATGGTTTCATAACAACATATATCTAGACAAGAGAAAGGTTGATTTGGGCCAAAACGGTTACGAAGACCCGTAAACTCGTTTTCATCCCTGAACAAAGATAGGTCATCATATATATTGATATATAGATTTTTAATATTTCTAAACCTAAGGAAACTAATTTCAGATCATAATTCTATTGTATATAAAGTTAGCTTTAAAATCAAATTATACTTATTTTTACACGTTAAATAAATGAATTATTATTAAACTGATTTAATCACTTTTAAATTCTAAATTAAAAGTTTTCTATCATCATTCTTAATTAAACGGGATTTTAATAATCTTTTGAAATCCAATTTTTTCATGCTAAACCCAAGATTTAAATATTAATTTAATTTCAACATTTAATTACAACTGTAATAAAATCCTAGTGCGTTTATATTTTAATTTCCAACAAATCCTTTTATTTTGATTTCAATGTTCTTTATATTAAATCAACAATTCCCTTATGTATTTATTAAACATAAGTTTCCATCTTATTTCACTCATTACTCTATAGTTAATGTATCCTTCCATATTAACTGCAATATCTGATTACACTAATTCCAATTGATTACCAAATTAATTTTTCAAAATGGATTAATTAATGAGATGAAAAATAAAACAATTGTTACATCTTAGTAATTCAAATATGTATAAATTGATTATTTACAAACACGGGTTATAAATTTACTTGCCAAATAACCGATTCTTATTTTATGCTAAAACCAATTTCAATTAAATAACATACGATTTCTCCTTTAATACATCATTTATTTTATTCCTTATTAAACTTTACAATTATATCCAAATTAAACTTTACATTTATATTCCAATTAGAGATAAACATCCTTTTTATTCTTTACCACATTAACATTTGTTATTTCAAATCTTATTATTAATATGCAACCCAACATTGTTTCATATTCAGTTGATTTGGGTTATTATCTTTTAACTTATTGAAATTTGTTATTTAAGGATTTTATCTTAGATTATAACATACATCTAATAACATTTCCATTAATAAATCGTAAAATCTTTGTTTATAACCATTTTTATTTAACAATTATATTAAATTTAATATTTCTAAATGGCTGAAAATACGGGTTGTTACATGGTGAGGTGGTGCTGGTATTCAAATAGCAGTCAACATTGCAGCCAACTGGAGAAATAAATCGCTAAGATTCCTATCTTAGAAGTGTTATGTTTTTTTCATGTAACTGATCATGGTTGGACTAGTAGTGTTGTTTTATTGCTCATAATTGTTTTAAACATATATAAAGAGAGCTTAATGTTGTATAAAGATTATAGACTAAAAGGAAGTAAAGATTTCAAAATTTTGAATTAAAAAAGAAGTTTAAAGAATATTTTAGAAAATAAATTTAGGGCATAGGGATGTTCATCATTATGGGGAAAATCTTTAGCAACGTTTCAAAGATTTTGGACGAATACTTTAATTCATTAATAAGGATTTAAATCATAGTTATGAATATGTAATAATATCTAAAGCTATTTTAGAAACATGGGTACGGTATTTTCGAAAATTCTTTTAAAAATGGAGTATGGGAGAAAAATAGAATTTTCCGTAAAATGAATTATTATTTATTTATTAAAAAATGTTTTATGAGGCAAGGCCTAAAGTTGAAATGTATTGGAAAATGAACATATGACAAAATTTATTTTATTTATTTATTTCAGCTTTATATAGTTAGTTTATTAAAGTAAAAATCGAATCCTTACAATTTTTAGCTTTTTGGAAAAGGGATTTCAAAGCATACATCTTTGTTTAAGAAATTTAGTAAGAATTCTAGTATTTTTGGGATTTTATTTGATTTGAAATAAAAGATTATAAATAAACTTATTGCTGAAAATTTATCTTTAAAAATTCTTCTTTTGATTATTTAATCCAATTTTAGTGAATCTTTTTGGGCTGGAAAGATATTACTGTAAGGAAGAAATTTTATTTAGATTGTCTAATCAAATTCTGCAGTTCTCTTGGTCTAATCCATGTTTTAAATAGGATCATAAATTCTAGCATGTATGTGTTCCCTGAACAAAAACATTAACTTGTTTTGATCATAAATTTCAAAACATTAGTTCGATTTCAGTGAACTTGCATCTTCCGGAAAGCTAAGACTATAAAGGAAAACTTTTATGTTATGAGATTTGCCAAATTTTGATCATTTCTATATGAAAATGGTTGATTGGTAAAGAGGACCTGAAAGTAAAAGGGATTTTGATTTGTGAAATTGGAATTTTTTATGGAAGACAGCTAAGCATACTCTATATTTCCAAACCTAATAACGTTAGAATGATCTAGTAAGTAACTTGCAACATTATTTTGACTTAGTGGCGTATTTTTTTATTAAACGCAAATAGCCCCTACGAAAATAACATGTATGATTGTTACACATTGATGATTACTGTTATCTTCGATTGTTAAATGCTTAAATCATGAGTTATAGAACGGTGTAGTACTAGAAATTAAAAAAATAGACTCTCTTTGAAGAAGAATTGAGGGAATGCAATTTCTTTACAGGGGAGTCTGTAACAACCTTGGTATGAGACATACCTGAAATAAACAACAAAATACATTTAAATTGATTTTTAAATAAGATTTAAAACTTTTAGTCTATTTCTTCTCTAATTAAAAAAGAAATGGGGATTGAATTGTATCTTAGACAAGATAATAGAGCTTTTCAAAGGATTAAATTGAAGATTTTAAGATGTAAGTTGAATATAAAGCATTAGTTAAGTTTAATATTTTATATAAGAATAAAAGTAAAATTTTGAAAGAAACAAACCAATTAGACTTAGAAAGATAGTTAGTAATTTCTCATTCTTTTGTTAAAGATTGTAATGATACTTTGGACATTAAGAAATTGTATTTAGAAAGCCCATTTGTTAAAATAAATTAAAGTAAGTGAATTTTAAATTCTTGTTGAAATATGAAGTGAAACCCAAAGCCTATAAGATCATCACCAAAGAGAAATATTATTTAAAACTCAAGTCTGTACATTTTTGTCTCATTACTTCAGAAAAGAAAAAAGAAGAAGATAAAGAACAAAACTCTTCTTCCTTCTTTCAAAACCTAAAATAAAGCCCCAATCTCTCCATATTGGATCAAATTAATCAACTTTGGAAGCTAAATTTTTTAGATAATTATCTCAAATCAGTATACATCTTATTAGAACTCTATTTTCTGTTTTATAGTATGTTAAATTAAGAGTTTATGTTATACTGATCGAATGCTATTAGGGTTTGTTGGTTTAGAAGGATTAACCCGATCTGGTTGTTTTAGCTGCTATATTAAGGAAGAAAGGTGAGTAATCCTTACAACTAGTTCTAACTAAATTTCATGTTGATTTTAGTTGATTGTTTGTGATCTTTAGATGGTTTCTAGATGATATACTATCTATTTGAACTAATGCAGTAGAATTGAGTATTGAAAACCCTATCAATTACTTACTGTAAATCTCATTTCGTCTCTTACATGGGTTATAGAAGTATAGTGGATTGTTTGCTTATTTAGTTATAAAGTTAACTTCAGTATTATAGAATTTAATCGTCGAAATGAATGTATTGGTCGTCAGAATCATCGCCAGGAATTTACAAGCTCCAAGTAATGATAATGGTTGACCGGCAGCTTCCACTGGACCCATGGACACTCAGGGTCGACCGATCAATGCCTGGAGCTTGTACTCTAGGCATTTTCTTATGTATTTTCCTATACCTTGTTTTCCTTTGCTTTCTTCTTGATATTTGATCTCCTTACTCTTTGCATTGTGACATTGTAGAGTTATTATTCTATGAAATTATTAATGATAATATATATATATATATATATCATATGAAGTTATTTTGTAAAGAATTAATTCTTGGAATTTTATTATATAAAAGGTATAGTTCTAAAATCACCTTTATAATTTGTATAAAAATATACTTATGATGTTATCTCCAAATCCACCGTTTTAAATTATGAAAATACAAATTCTCCCTACTGGTATTTTGATAGAAAGGATTATTATTGAATTTTAAAGATAATAATATTTAAAAGTGAAGAAA
The DNA here is from genome assembly GCA_030737815.1 of Allium fistulosum. Classification (NCBI taxonomy): domain Eukaryota; kingdom Viridiplantae; phylum Streptophyta; class Magnoliopsida; order Asparagales; family Amaryllidaceae; genus Allium; species Allium fistulosum. The sequence continues at coordinate 632,396,083 of CM060907.1, read as the reverse complement.
CTAATATATATATATATATCCAATTTTAAGTAAAAAGCTATATTTAAGTAGTAGCATCTTACAAATATATATATCTAGTATAGTCTTTATACACATTTTTAAATGTTTTCAAAAACAAGTTATTTATGTATAAAAAACATTACCTCTATTAGATGAGAATTCTAATTAAATGGTTTAGCAGTACAAGTGGCATGGAACAGTTGTATCACTTAACGGTTAATTCTTTGACTCATTTGATAGAATATTTTACTTGAGTGGAATCTATGATCTTTTAGTAAATATTCAAGTATCATTGAGTGGTTAGGCGATATTCGTTTGATTACTAATTGAAAGTATTTAACACTTCGATCAGAAATGATCACTTTGACAGGTTTTCAGACTCATCTTTCGATAACTCATTTTCATGCCGGTTCGATGTGCTTTCATGTTTTTCTTTAGTTGTTGACTCGCATTGTGGGCATATATTGTGTTGACTTGCGATGTGCTCATCTTTAGTTGTTGACTTACGATGTGCTCGTCTATTGTATTTACGTGCAATGAGCTCGTCTTTTTGTTAATGACTTGCGATGTGCTCATCTATTATGGTGGCTTGCTAATTGCTCTCCCAATATACTAACTTCCAATGTGCTCGTCTTTAGTGGTCGACTTGCGATGTGCTCGTCTATGACTTGCTTTCATGCTTTTCAATTGATATGACTTTTATGTGGTCGTTATTATGATTTCGATGATTGCCGTTGATGGGCATAGTTTAACTTTATGACATGATGATTTTTTTTAAGGATGCCTTATTCTGTGCAATGTAGCATATACATAGATATTTCTGTACCTTTGATATTTATGCATGCTCATTATGTGATCTCACCTTTTATGATATTTAGAGATGGTATAAACCATTTATTATTTTCATAATGCTCGAGGTCAGACCGAGACTTAAAAGGTACATGGATTCAATGACTTTGGATGAGGCTAGCCTGAGTAGATATATATTATGTTATCTATGTGATATAGTTCCTTTTGGATGTTAGTCTTATATGTGTATTATTTTATTTAGTATGAGATGTAGACTAATTTTGTTGGGGATATTTTTAAGACCTATCATTGTCTATGTGTATGTATTTATGTGAGTCCAGCAAACTTCTTGTTAACTCACTTTATGTTATATGATGTGATCTGTATTATATTTTCCACTATAATCTGTGATTCTGTGTTGTATATTATGTGATATATTATTATGGTTTATATTAGCCAACGTGTTTATTGCTTTGTGCCGAGACTATTCATGTCTTGATATTGTGATAAAAGGTAAAAGATGATGTGATAGTGTTAGCCTAAGGGAATAGACATGGATGGTCGCTCCTATCCAGCTTATTATCTGTATTACTCGATAATATTACTTGTAATATTCTTGGGTAATATGGTATAGAGGTAGGGTGTTATAGTATTATTTATTGATAATAGTAGATAAAAACTAAGAAAGCAAGCTCTATAGATCTTATAATAAATTATGCAAAGCAGAGAAGAAAAGGAGAGAAAGGAGAAAAAAATAACACAACTTATTTTAGTGGTTTGACAAATCTCTTGCTTATGTCCACTCCGATAATTTATTTTTAAGATTCTATTATAATAGTAAGAGATGCATGATTTTTAAATCTAACGTGTTCAATTCTGGTAGAATTTAGTGATGAAATGAAGTTTTGGTAGAATTTTGATCTAGAGGAATCGATTCTTATTTCTGGTGATGTCCTTATGTATTTATAGGTGTAGAAGTAGCTCTTTTAGCCTTTATTGGCTCTCAGCATTCCCAAAAACTTTCCTAAGCAATCTATTCAAGATGTACAAAAACAGGCAGAAGAATCAGCAAAATGCCGGCTCTACCAGTATGGATGGTGCTGATCCATCCCTATGTATCATTGGTAAGAAATCACCATTGATCGGTGGTGATCAATACCTACGGATCAGTCATGATTTATCACTTTGGATTAGTAGGATAGGCCAGGGGATGGGTTAGTAGGATGGATCAGGGTTGATCATTCCCTATGGATCAGTGTCGATCCATCGGAGTAAACTAGGAAAAAAAGAATGATCAAATCCATAACTCCTCCATTTTAAGCCGGATTCTCCCAAGACTTGAATCATTCATTTTGTATCACTTATAGAATACTCCAGCATTCCCTATTCCTTCATTCGATGATCATTTATGGTACTTGTACATGGTGATATACTTATCAATTGAGGTTGATCTATTAGAACAAACTAAGGAAAAAAGATAATCGATCCATAACTTCTTCATACCAAGTTGGATTCACGGTTTGAATCAATTATATGGTATCATTGTATAAAACATCTCAACACACTTTATTGCCTTGTGTTCTAAATATTCGAATAGCTTTTACAAGTTGGACCCCATTAGAAAAACAGATGATCCATCATCAAATTGTGATATCTTAGTCATAATAACTTGGATTTGGATGCAGTTTCGACCAACATTCATCATTCTCCATTTTGGACACCTTTTCCACTGATTTGAGTCAGCTCTAAGTCTTTGGAAATTCGTTTAAAAACGCTTGCCTCTCAAAGCATGTTTTGGCGAATACAAAGTGGGCTTTCACCAAGAACATGCATCAATACTGACAAATTATATGCAATGTTCTTAGATATTCTATCAGATCAATTATGCGCAATTATCCTGCTTCCTTGGATTCACCAACAAATCAAAGGAAATTTCGAACCTTTCATGTTAAGGAAGCATATCCCTGCCTAAATGTTAATCATAAATCATCATCTTCCTACGTCCCCTCGGGGTTAATATATAATACATAAATCATATATCTTACTATCATGCAATAGAAATAACGTGTTAGTGTGTAGGGATGTGGTTTTAATCCAAGCCCTAGCATGACATACAAATTGGTTGGTATCTCCTAGCATCCCATTACAAGCATGTCTTACCAAATCAAAGCATCACCTATACATAATCATATATTGTGTATCAACATGCAATGTTAGCTTACTTCCCCTAGTTGAGAATCACTTATAAATCATCTGGTATCGCTTAGCATCCCATTATAAGTAAGACCAACTAGATCAAGGCATTAATAACTATCGGCCATTTAATACCAATCAAGTCATTCCAAATCAGAACGTATTCATACCTTTAAGTTATGTTTTGATCTCATTAGATAAGATAGTCATAAATCTACACTAAGCCTATGCACTCACTCTCTGGTAAAGGGACTCAATGTTTAAGGTGAGTACGTCCACTCATTCTCTAACGAGGGGACTTGCAATCATATACAAGTCCATCCAATCACTCTCGGATGAGGGAACTAATATTTAAAGGTTCATCTCCCCATCTCTTTCGGTCAGGGGAACTATACCTATCTGCTTACACCTTCGGAATAGCTTCCATCCAACCCTACATGGCTATCATAATGGATTGGTATCAATCCTTAAGGGTCAATCGATATAGATCAATAAGTCTGGCTATGGGTTAGTTTGTACTATAGGCTTTGTCTCACTCTCTCTAACACCATGCCCATCATTTCTAGTTTTTGGCCTCCTTTGGCTTGGGCTCTAGCAGCTCCAATTTCCCTTTATTCCTCCATTCGTTGGGAAAATGCCGTTGAATATCTTATTCAGTTGGCAAATAATATCGTCTACGTATTTTTCATCATTCCTTTAGTCTCATCTCTAGTCATAATGGTTGAAGGTTAGATTGAAAAAGAGGACACTTTTTGGCTGCCTTATGCTCTGATTGGTTTGCCGTGACTGTAATATTTCTAATAGTTTGCTTCTTCATCTTTAGTGGTTAGATTAGAGTTGTTCTCATTGAATGCATCAAATATGTTGGTCAAAAAATTTCTTAACACCCTAAATATAGATATCAAAAAATTACCTAGTCTCTAGATGTGATTCTTGATTTGTTGTCTTATGAATTATGCAAGCATTCTTATGGATCCCCCTATTCTCAAAGGATCAGACTAGTAATGATCTGATGATGTATTACTAATTGATCATATTAAAGAAACACTAAGAAATTGATCTATATCAATTTCATAATAAATTATGCAAAGTAGAGAAAAATAAAGTGAAACACCTTAATTTTTGTAGAGGTTCGCAAATCTCTAGCCCACGTCCACTTTGATCCTTTGTTATTATTATCCCGCCTTTTGGTAAGGCCGTAATATCATCGACTTAGCTAGGAATGGATGGTTATCAGCCTTAGGAATCGATTACATACAATACTATAGACGATGGTCAGGCAGATTCAGACCGGGTCACAATCGAGGTGCAATCAACATGAAGTGACTGGCATTTCCCCATGAAGTTATATTTCAAATTTGGAGTTGATCGGAGTTCATATGCTTGAGTTTCGGACGAAGCAAGGATTTGTATGGATCAATCAAGAACGATCCATAAAACAGCTCAAATCATCGTAGAGCGATCAATATCTCAATCCACAAGGCCAATTCATTTGAAACTTCCAAAGCATCAACAAAATGAAGACAAGAGCCTATAAAAATGAGTGTAGGTCACAAATTGGAGATTTGAGGATGGCCGATCGTTTTTGCTAAACCATCAAAACAATCGGCATATTTTAGTGCACGATCCAAGTACAACAAAGATCAATCCATATCTCCCATTTTACAACTCAAAATGATTCCATATTTTAGGAGCAATGTCAAGAGGCATGTGGGACCCTCCACAAACGATCGCACTCGAATTGGAAGCAAGAAAAACGATCGGTGAACGTTTACCCGACCATTCCAGATTGTAAGTTTAGTCCACCGATCGTTATGGAGGGCTCCTATGGACCTAGAAAGCCTACTATCGAAATCTTAGCAAAATATCTCATCATCTCACCCTATAAATACAGGCCTCTTGGTTTATTTTAGGATCTTTACGCTGCTGGTGAGAGGAGACTTCATTGTAATCAAGTGCTATCTTTATTTTTCCATTGCAATCAGATTGACAAGTGATTAATAAAGGCCAAAACTTCAAAGTGGACATATGCATACAATGCCGAACCACTATAAATCTCTGTGTTCCTGATTACTGCTCTTTATTTATTGTTGGATTAATCTTTTCCTCAGTTTAATTTTATCCTCTGTGGTTACTTCTCTATTAAACCTATTCTTGGGTGTTTGTGACTAATTTTGGTGCAACATTTTTGTGCTTTCAATGAGAACCTTGATTCTCAGTTTTCTAGGATCCCTTTGTTACTACTGGTTTGGATAAATCTCCCAAAGGAGATCTTCTATAATCCTCAGAAAATTGCTCGTATTATTAAGATTTTTAGAAATCTAAGCAAGGCTATCGACAATAGTGAGACATACTAGATCCACTTCTCATAATGTTGAAGGAAACAAGAATACCAGCATTCAACAAGGAGATCCAAGTAATCAACCAACAAATGTGAATGTCGATCCGGTTAAAGTTCAAAATCCTACTGATGCTGTTACAAGAGCTAAATTTCTTAATTTAATGAAATAGCCGATGGAGAGCCATCGATAGCTAAATCAACAAATTCAGATCAATATTAACTTGATGAACCAAATCAATCAGTAGCAGCGGGGCAAAGCTAGGAGGAACCTACCCCTTACTCGGCATCAGAGAGTTCTAGTTTATCGAATTGATATCACAGACATAAGCACCGCAGAACTGACGGGTATCATGTAGAAACTTCAGGGCGTCAAAAAGTAGACCATCGTGGTCTGCCAGGAATGGTAAGTTCCGATCCCTTTTCTAGATAAGGAAACTTACCTATGAATGCTGGATTTTAACCGGAGCTGCTACGATTAGTTTGGATGATGGAGTCTGATTGAATGTTGACCGAGTTCTTCCCCAGAATTCTGATAAAATAAATGTACAAGAAATGCATAGAGAAGATGGTGAATCGAGAAGACGTGAAACGACCCGCAGACATCGACCGGACCATTCACGTGAGGTGGATCACGACTGCCGCTTGGCACCAGCCATCCAAACCTCAGATTTATTGGTAATAGTTAGACGGTTGGTGAGGGAGAACCAAGGCTTGACTAATGATGATTGGGGAATCTCGAGAAGCCATACCCCGTTCATTGATAATGTTCTGCATGCGAAATACCCAAGAAGATTCCCATCGATGCCTGCCTACGAGGGAAAAACCAACCCCATGCAGCATATTATGAGATATGAATGGCTGATGGATTATGTGCGAGCCGATGATGGGACCAAGTGCAGATTCTTTCCCATAACTCTCTGTGGAATAGCGACGATGTGGTTCATGAGACTACCCCACGATCAATTTTTAGGTTCGAAGATTTGGCAACCAAGTTTGTGGAGCAATTTCGGATGCATGCAACTCGTTCTAAAGACGTAATGTCCCTTTCCAGCGTGATTCATGCTCCGGGAGAGTCATTGAAAGATTATGTGGAGAGATTTCATATAGCTGTTACGTAGGTCAGTAATCTAAATGATCATGCGATACTCATGGCCGTGACGAGAGGGATTGACCCAGAATCTAATTTTGGTGATTGGTTAGCTGGTAAGCTGCTCGCAACGTTTGAGTGCTTTTAGGTAAAGGTGGCTCAGTTTTTGAGAAAATAGGAAGCTAGGTACACCAGAAAAAAGAACATTGCAGGACCAAGTGGAGAAGGAGTACAGAGTAACATTACAATAAAATAGTCTGATGAAAGTTCTGTGGAAGTCCAAGTGAATGCTCAAAATAAACCAAATCAGCAAAAAAGGGGTGGAGATAGGAACCGAGAATAAAAGAGTGATTCTGGAAGGTTGAAGCCTAGGATTCCAATGTATAATAATTACACGCCATTGAATACGTCCTTAGAGAATATTTATCTGTCCACCTGTAATACCATGAAGTATAGGAAGCTGCCTCCAAAAGAATCAACAAAGAAGTAGAAACTAACCAAGAAATACTGCCAGTTTCATGAGTATGGGCACAATACAAATGAATGCAGGCATCTCTAGGATGTTATAGAAAAGATGATTCGAGAAAGGAAATTACAACACTTTGTGCAAGCCCCACAGGATGGGGGGCATGGGACTTCCAACCCCAACCGAGGACATGCATTGCATAGGGCTGAGGAGCCTGCGCGGACTAGTGGAAGACTGGTGATAAATAAAATATTCAGAGGACTACACCCAGCAGATAAGAGTTGGCAGGAGATGGAGCGCTATGCTAGCGTAATTAGTCATGCAGACTTTGAATGTTGTTTGAATACGGAAGATGGAACTCTGGCAAAACAGCAACGTATGATAGAGGATGTTATTGCGTTTAGAAACAGAGATGCAGACAAAGTAGAGGCTCCAACAATCGACCCAATGGTCATTTCGGCCATGATTGGCCCCACTATGGTAAGAAGCATATCGATTGATTATGGAAGTTCAATAAATATAATCTTCAAAAAGGCTTATGATCAGATGAGGATGGAAGCGAAAGACCTAAAACCATCTAAGTCTCATATTCACGGTTTTAACGGCATTGCAACTGAAGTAGTTGGTTATGTGGAGTTACCTGTAGAATTAGGAGAAGGTGAACGAAGGAGAGTGTAGATCTTGCTGTTTGTTGTTTTGGATGTTGACTCTCCTACAATGTTTTTCTAGGTCGACCGGCCCTAGCTAAATTTTGGGTAGCTCTTGGCCCATGGTGTTTGACATTGAGGTTTCTGACTGATAATGGTGTTGGAGTTGTTCATGGTGATCAGGCGACTGGACGTGCCTATTATGTAGCTGAGTTGAGGGAAGCTCAACGCAAAAAAAGGTAAGGATGTGGACAAGACTGTCCACATCCAAGCTAATGAAGATTGACAACTAGCACTTGAGCCTTGGATCGGGCACCACAGTTGGTTCTACAGAGATATAGATCTGAGAGATGAAGAAGAGGAGCCTAAAGAGACCAAGGCTGCGCCGGCCGAGCTTAAAATCGATATTATGGTCAGCTACGATGACCCCTCACAAGTTCTAAAGATTGGATCACAGCTCAGCCTTCCGATGATAAAGGAACTTGCTAGTTTTCTCTGAGCGAATCTAGACGTGTTCACTTGGACTCACTCTGACATGTGTGGGATCTCGCTTGCGTTGTAAACCATGCATTGAATATCGATTGAGGTATGTCCCGGTAAAGAAAAAAAGGCACGGCATGGATCCAGAGCAATCTGCCGCTCGTAAAGAGGAGGTGGATAGACTAAAAGACAATGGGTTTATACGCAACACCCTCTACCCTCAATGGGTATATAATCCTGTGCTTGTGAAGAAAGCGAATGGGAAGTGGAGAACATGCGTTGATTATCCAGATTTGAACAAGGCAAGTCCAAAAAACAATTTTCCTCTTCCAAGTATCAACCAGCTGGTAGATTCAACCGCGGGACACGAATTACTATCTTTCATGGATGCGTACTTGGGATATAACCAAATTCTAATGCACATTCCTGATCAAGAGCACACCAGCTTCATTACCGATGTTGGATTGCATTGTTATGCAGTAATGTCGTTTGGATTAAAGAATGTGGGAGCAACTTATCAGTGCTTAGTCAACATGATGTTTATAGATCAGATCGGAAAGACAATGGAAGTGTATGTGGATGATATGCTCATGAAGTCATGATGATTAAGCGACCACACTAGAGACTTGGTATAAATGTTTGACATTCTTCGATATTACAAGATGAAGATTAATCCTTTGAAATGTTCCTTTGGTGTTGCATTAGGAAAATTCTTAGGCTTTATTATCAGTGCCTATGGAATAGTGGCTAACTCCAAGAAGATTCAGGCTACCCGTGATATCCAAGCACCAAGGACTATTAAACAAGTGTAGAGCCTAAATGGGAAAGTTGCCGCCTTAAGCCGATTTATCTCCAGAGCTATCGACAAATGCATTCCTTTCTTGAATTAATTAGGAATGGGAAAAGAAACTTCGATTGGACATAGGATTGTAAAGACGCATTTCAAGCTCCGATAAATCATTTGGAGAGACCCCCTATCTTGTCAAAGCCGGTGGATCATGAGTATCATCACATTTATTTTGCCATATCGGCACACGCTATAAGTGCTACATTGATTCGCGAGTAGGACCGAATCTAGTGGCCGGTGTATCATCTCAGCAAACGACTAACGGGAGCTGAAAGGAACTATCCGAAAATAGAGAAACTAGCATACTTCTTACTAATTGCATTATGGAAGCTTAGTTCATACTTCCAGGCACATCCGATTAATGTTTACACCGACCAGCCATTATGACAGGTCCTACAGCGACATGAGACGTCTGAAAGGTTACTCAAGTGGAATATAGAGCTCAATCAATTTGATATTACTTATCTCCCTCGGAGGGCTATCTAGGGTCAGGCTTTCGCAGATTTTATAGCAGAGTTTACTGTGTAGGATGATCCTCCGGAAGAAAGCAAAATCCCCACAATACGGTGAGAATTGTATACCAATGGAGCGTCTAACTATTATTGTTCTGGAGTTAGAATATTGCTTGTTGCTCCTAAAAATCGGTCAATCTATTATGCATTAAAGCTTGATTTCCCAGAGATAAACAACGAAGCTAAGTTTGAAGGTCTAATTGCTGGACTTAAACTCGCTAGAGAACTTGGAGTAAAATCTCTCAAAATCTTTTGCGATACGCAGTTGGTAGTGTATCAAGTTAGGGGGGATTATCAGGCTAAAGGACAACGGCTTGCCTCATGCCTTACCCAAGTCCAAAAGTTGTGAATAGAATTTGAGTACTATGAACTTTCACATATTCCACGAGATCAAAACAGAGAGGCCGATTCATTGGCAAAGTTTGCTAGTACTGGCGACACAGAACATATAGGTTTAGTCTCGGTCAAAGTGTTAAATGCCCTAAGTATAAACATAAAAGAAATCGAACAAATACTAGAAGCAGGGCCTGAAAGGGAATTGTGGATGACTCCAATCAAAGACTATTTACTGCAAGGAGTCCTACCAGATAAAAAAACGAAAAGCGACAAGTCCTTGCAAAGCTTCATGGTATATCATGTAAGAAGGAGTTATGTACGGGAGAGGTTTCTCTGTTCCCATACTCTGGTGTGTCGCTCATGATGAGGTAAACCGTGTTATAAGAGAAGTACATGATGAGATAAAATGAGTTCTAAGAGAAGTTCATGAAGGGTAATGTGGAAATCGCACTGAAGGACAAACTCTGGCAAAAGAAAATACTCCGCTATAGGTATTATCGGCCAATTGTAAATCGAGATACCGCTGATTATGTAAGAGGATGTGATAAGTGTCAGATATATGCAAAAATTCCAAGAGCTCCACCAACATAAGTCACGCAAATGATCATCCCATCGTCATTTGCCTTATGGGATATAGACATTATCAGCTCCTGTAGCATCCTCCACTTGGAGGCCTAAAATTAACGGCTATGGAAGCTGCAGTCATCCATAGTTATTAATCCTCGACGATCAAATATGGTAATGTTAGATAAATTGATATACCAGAAACACAAGGGTATGGAAAAAGTTTAAAATTTCAAAACAACTTTCACATTCCATTCAAAACTCATTTCAACATTCATTACATAATCCCACAATGTTAACCACATTTAGAAGAATATAATTATTACAGTATACTCCAAGAGCGATATATGAAGATACTCCCTTGGTGATCAGAGTATATAATAGGCAATAAACTACTTTTCCTTAACAAAATAACACAGTGGAATCACATGATAAAGAACTTAAATAAACTTAAATAACTACATGCCTCCTGCACGACTCTGGAAGCTTTTTCGTCTTAAGAGGTACCTAAAAACCTCAAATCTCAAACTACTCAAAATCAATCGAGTACCCAAGAGTTTAAGGTGAAAACTTAAACTTCGAGTTAGACATAAAGCCTGGTATGAATATTAATTTACCATCTCAAATCATTTAGATATCGAGTGAGACCACGCCGCTTAGCAGAACAGGTTTACTCTCACTGGTATCTTAAAACCTTTATAAACCATTTTCTATGTCCCTGCATCAACAATGGTTAATTCAATTCAAAACATTATTATGTGATGATATGCAAAGCAATTGAATAAATTCTAGATTACCCATTCCCAATTCATTTTGACTACCCGTCATAATTATAGTATCTAGGATTACTATTAACTTAATAGTTTTCGAGGGCTAACTAATAACCGGTTAAACTTTTAAGTACTCCTTGTCCAATTATATAGTTTTCATGGGATTACTACGAACCTATTGGTAAGTCCAATATCATTTCTTTTATCCTAGTTTTCATGAGCTGACTAGGAACCTATTGACTAACAGTCAATATCTTTCTTTTACCCTTGTTTACATGGGCTAACTAGGAACCTATTGACTATCTGTCAATATTTCATTTTCTTATCCGGATATAGTTTTCGTGGGCTTACTATAAACCTATCTAACTGACATCTTTAATTATACATAGTTTTCATGGGCTAACTATGAACCTATTGGCCCCTGCCAATATCTTTTTCCCTTACATAGTTTTCATGGACTTACTACTGACCTATTAGCCCCTGCTAATATCTTTTATTTATTCACTACTAGGTCAACCTAACTGGTTCACCTTTTTCCAAAGTACAGTTTTTGGATTCATTATAAAGTGAATATATACATATATGAAGAAGCAAACAATATAACTTGGTTAATTCCTTTAACCATTTAGAATTCTTCATAAGTTCCATTTCAAAATACTTTATTTATTAGTATTCCATGGTTTTTCTTTAAGATTAGGTTTTTTTTTTAAAATCTATGCTTTCGAAACATTCGAAACTTTGCTTTTGAACTCACTGAATAGCCTCCTTCGAAAGCATATATCTCTTTTCAAAACATTAGGCTTCTGCCATTAAAAATACTTTAAAATCCTCCTTTAGAAACCTTTCGACTATAATAAAGTGTTACTTATTAATTAATTATTAGAAGCATAACTTCGAATTCATTGGAAGTATCTCTTCCTAAACCATTGAAAGTTCCCCTTTCGACATCATTGGGTTTACCTTTTTAAAATATCATTTGGGCCAAATCAAATATAAACGAAAGTATCTCTTTTGAAACAATTCTTTACTATATAAAAATATTGGGGAATTTATGATGGCGTCGATACCATCTCTTTCGACAGAGTCGAAAACATACATTTAAATGATTGAAGGATATCTTTGTTGCCCCTTTCGAAACCCATGCCTTCGAATCCAATAACTGTTTCGAAAGCATTTAGAAACTGGCTTAATATAGCTCTAAAACAAACAGTACCTTTCGATAGTATTGATGACTTCAATACACTCGAAAGGCACAAGAATCGGCGGCAAGGCTTCGAATAGGTCGGAACCCTTTCTTTCGAAAGCATTGATTTATAATTAAAGGAACACCTTCGAAACACATTTTTCTTTTAAGACAAACATGGCCACCCCTTTGAAAGCCATTATAAAACTTCTTTTAAAAATATATGTATCGACTAAGTCGAAAGCTTAGTAAAACAAAGGCAGGTGCTTATCTTTTCAAAACAAACTAAGGTAACGACCCCATCGGAAGCTATGCTTTCAACACCATGTCTTTTGCCTTTCTCCAATCCACTACATATTATCTAGATGATACCATGTGTATTGAATTTAACTTAATGGGGTTTCGACATGATCGAAGGCGAAAGGAAAGGAGCGAAAGGTACTCTGATTAGAGGCGGAACCTATTTTTCAAGGTTAAATACTAAATTAACTTATATAAACTAACCTTCCCATGTGTTCATTTCTTATTGGTTGCCTTAACTTTTCCCATGCTTTTCAAGACTAACCGCCTTTTTATTTTGGATAAGTATCAAACTTAAACTTTTGCAAATAAAACCTTCCTCTTTATTCATACGTAAATCATTTTGATCCTCTTCTCAAAATAATTTATTTTGTATATCAAATCACTTATGAAAAATCCCCAAAATTCATAGAAATTTACTTTGATCATGTTATCTAACATATCAAAATTTCAAATCCAAATCCTCAATAAGTTTCTGAAATAAATTATTAAACCCAACGTGCTATATTTTCATTCAAAAATTCATAATAATCATTCCAAAGCTTGGAAAATTATCAAACTTAAAACCCAACTCTAAAATCAAGTTTTGCATAACATATAATTTTTCCATGACATTTAAACATCAACTACACATAGTTTTGATCTAAAACTGTATGAACTACTATTTAAACAATCTTGTTTAAATTTAAATAAACCATCATTTAAGCATATCATCGTCTAATATCATACATACGACTATAAACTTAAATCCAAAACATATATTTATCAAATAGAGATGGAAATTATCATTCACCTTAATCTTTGATATGGAAAATGGATTGAGATGAGTTTGATTTCCCCTTTTTACTTTCTCTACTTTTTCTTTGAATTTCCTCTTCATTTTCTTTCCTTTTTAATGGATGACCTGATCCTCTTGACTTACATTTTTATTTTTGTGTGAAGATGAGCATGAGTGTGAATAACTTAAGGGTAAACATATATATATATATAAAGGTGTGGTTAGTTGTACTTAAATCTCATTATACCCTTACATACTTTAATTAGTTTATAAACTCTTCTTTAGCCCAATTAAACTAATAAGCATGACCACTTAAATTTATTTAAATCTCAATCCCCTTATCACTTAACATTTACATTATTCTATTTAAATTATCTAATTAAATATCCCGTATAATGTTATTTAAAATTAGGGGGGTTACAAGCTTCCCTCCTTAAAGAATTTCGTCCTCGAAATTCAGTAAGGACTAAATACTAATCATAGCAATCATCTGTAACAACTCCTAACAACAATACTAGTTTCTCTGACTAGCGATCATCTATATAAATCTAATATAGACATACCATTTAAAACAGATTAGGATAGATAACTCAAATCATGTCTTTTGTCTCCCAAGTACAGTCCTTCTCGTTGTCGCTCCACTTAACTTTCACCAACTTGACTGTCTTGGACCTTAACCTTTTCTCATCTCTCGCTACAACCTAAACTGGTTGTCTTACAATTGTCAAATTAGGCTTTACTACTAACTCATCCAATCCTGTTGGAGGAATAGTGGTCTCTGGATCATGCACATACTTGCGAACATGAGACACATGAAATACATTGTGGACACCTACCATATTGCTCGACAATTCTACTCTGTATCCGAGTTTTCCAATCCTTTCTATAATCTGGAATGGACCAACATATTTCGCGGCCAACTTTCATGACTTTCCAAATCGTATCACACCCTTTATCGATGACACCTTAATAAAAACTTTGTCTCCAACTGAGAACTCTGGGTCTTTACGCCTTTTATCTGCGTAACTTTTTTGTCTGGGCTGAGCTTCCTTCATCCAATCTCGGATCAACTCAATCTTCTTTGACGCCTCTCTAACCATATCTGGACCTAAGTCTAATCTGTCTCCAGTCTCTAACCAACTTGCGGGTGATTTGCATGGCTTTCCATACAAAGCTTCAAAAGGAGCCATTCCTATACTAGTATGAAAACTATTATTATAGGAAAACTCAATCAAATACAGGTGATCTTCCCAAGATCCACCAAAGTCTAGCGCACAAGCCCTTAATAAATCTTCAAGTACCTTATTGACTCTCTCAGTCTGCCCATCCATCTATGGATGATATGTTGTACTCATCTTGAGCTTGGTACCTAATACTCTCTGTAGACTTCTCCAAAACTTGCTAGAGAATAATGCATCTCTATCGCTGCTTATGCCACTAGGAATTCCATGAAGTCTAACTATGTTCTTCACGAACAATTTTTCCAAAATATGCGCCGTTCTGGTTGACTTAACTGGAATGAAATGGGCGCTCTTGGTCAATCTGTCCACTCTGACCCATATGCTTTCATTTCCCTTGTTCGACCTTGGAAGCCCGCCAATAAAATCCATGGATATAGAATCCCACTTCTAAACTGGAATCTTAAAGGCTGAAGTAACCCGCTCAGCTACTGGTGTTCGGCTTTCACTTGTTGGCAGTTAACACATTGTCAAACCGATAAGCCAACATCTCTCTTCATGCCTTCCTAATAGAAGCTTCTCTTCATATCTTGATACATCTTAGTTCCTCCAGGATGAATCGTAAATTTGGATCGATGACACTCATCTAGAATTTCTCTTCTCAAGTTCTCTACATTCGGAACACATAATCGTTCCTTCTTCCTCAACCATCCATTTTGGTCAATGTCAAAATATTTATGATCATCTAGAACCTCTCGATCAGCATTGTTCGAACCTCTAAATAGGCTAACATAGCAGTACTCTGACTAAAATTAGTAGTCGATCTCGAATTTATATTGCACGTTCTAGAACTTCTAAATCCTTTCATTCTGCCAACATAGCTAACGCCAAATTTTGATGTTTCCTGCTAAAGGCATCCTCTACCTTATTCCCTTTTTCGGGAGTATATTCTATACCAAAATCATAAGGAACCAAAAACTCTAACCATCTCTGATGTCGCATATTCAACTCTTTCTGAGAGAATAAACATCTTAAGGACTTATGGTCAGTGTATAACTCAAATCTCTCCCCTAAGTGACAATGTCTCCAAATCTTCAATGCGAAGATCACCATAGCCAACTCCAAATCATAAATAGGATATCTTACTTCGTGCGGTCTAAGATTTTGAGAAGCGTAGGCAATTACTTTACCATTGTGCATCAATACCACTCCCAATCCTGTTCCACGTACATCAGTGTACACCACCAACCCTTGGTTTCCATCTAAAACAACTAACACTGGCACGTTGGTCAACAAATGTTTTAACTTAAGAAACCATTCCTCACATTTATTGGACCAAATGAACTTCACATTCTTCCTGGTCAACTTAGTCAAAGGTGTTGCTATCCGCGAAAAATCTTTGATAAATCTCCGGTAATAGCCAGCAAGTCCGAGAAAACTTATGAATTCGGTTACCGTCTTTTGTCTCCTTCAATTATTAACAGCTTCGATTTTAACTAGATCTACTGCCAAACCTTCCTTCAAAACTACATGACCAAAAAATTTGACCTCCTTTTTCCAAAAATGACATTTAGAAAATTTCGCCTTTAGGTGATGCTGCCTTAGCATTTTAAGCACTACTCTC
The DNA here is from genome assembly GCA_030737815.1 of Allium fistulosum. Lineage (NCBI taxonomy): Eukaryota > Viridiplantae > Streptophyta > Magnoliopsida > Asparagales > Amaryllidaceae > Allium > Allium fistulosum. The sequence goes on along the minus strand of CM060907.1, from coordinate 632,379,988 downwards.
AGATGATTCTCGTGCTCTCTCTCATCTTTCGAGTACACAAAAATGTCATCTATGAATACTAACACGAACCTATCTAAATATTCTCGGAAAACTCAGTTCATCAAGTCCATGAAGAAAGCAGGTGAATTCGTCAATTCAAATGACATCACTAACCATTCATACGAACCATACCTAGTTCAAAATGTTGTCAAAGAATTACTGTCCTCTGCCACTCTCAATTGATGGAAACGGGTTGCCACATATAATTAGGAAACACTCTGGCTCCATTCAACTAATCAAACAGATCGTCAATTCGTGGCAAAGGATATCTATTCTTGATCGTCCTTTCGTTCAGCTTACGGAAGTCGATTGACATCTGCAATGACCCATATGACTTTTTAACGAAAATCACAGCCGCTCCCCGTGGCGAATTGCTTGGTCTAATAAAATTCTTTCCTTCTAGATCCACTAGCTACACCTTCAATTCTTTCATCTCAGTCGGTGTCATCCTATTAGGTGGTCTACTGACAGGTTCCACTCTTGGTATAAGATCTATCTGAAACTCAATAGCTCGTTTCGGTGGTAGTCCTGTAATCGGCTCAAATATATCTACAAACTCTCTTGCAACTCAAACCCGACTTAGCTCCTCTTTTCTTCCAAAGTACTTAACACAGCACAAATATTTCGGTCGGAATTCTCTATTAAGAAAATGATCTGGTTATGACTATCTGGATGTCTTATTGATATTTCCTTATCCTGGAAAAATATCCTAGCCTCATATCTACCCAACAAATCCATGCCCAAAATTATCCCGAAATCTACAAAATCATAAACATACAAACTGCATGTAAACATATGACCTAACAAATCACGTTCTAACTGGTCACATCTCATCCCTAGAGTTGCATACCCTCCTATTGGATTCGCAACCCTTAGGGAAGAACATGGTAAGTGGGTTCTAAGCATAACTTATTAACCAAATTCTGTGATATAAATGAATGTGATGCACCGCTATTAAATATTATCCTAACTGGAATACTTTGCATCAAAATGTACATTCCATCATAGTTTTTCCCTTATCTGCTGCAGTTGATTTGGAAGAAGACGACAGTCCAATAGAAAAAACCTTCCCTTTTTCTACCCTAACTGGCTCTGGACACTGGTTCTTGTAATGCCCAACTTGATCACAATTGTAACACCTAATTTTCTTCTTATCCACAGCCTTCTTCTATCCTTTGCCTGACCGGTACTCATTTGCAAAATGACCCTTGTAGTAGACTAAATCAGCTTTTGACTTCTTGTTTGAATCTCCCTTATAGGCTCCTTTCTTTTTGAAGAACTTTCTCTTCTTTCCATGAGAACTCGGGGGTTCAATTGGCTTCTCTCTAGCACAAATAGCAAGCATCTCCTCATGGCGAATGGTCGTCTCCACCACCACATTACATGGATCAGGACATGAGTCAGGGTCGCCGTAGCAAGCTCGGGCCTAGTCTTCGAATGAACCTTTCATTACTTCTAATGTAATCTACAATAGCATATCCATATTGAGATAGCTCATCAAACCTATTTGCATACTCTATAACTCACATGTCTCACTAAACTAAATCCATAAATTTTCTCATCAATGCTGACTTGCAATTTCAGAAATAAACCTCTGTTTGAATCTCCTTTGAAAATCAGCCCAAGTTAACTCTTCCTCTGGAACTCCGGCAGCCACACCATTCCACCAATGAAGTGCTGAACCTTGCAACTGCCTAGAGGCCAACCTTCTCTTTTGTGCATCTTCTAAACACAAATCAGAGAAAATCCTTTCACAGTGTAAAAGCCAATTCTCCACTTCTATAGCATCTTCGTTCCCATAAATGGCTTTCCACCCAAACTGGTGTAGTCTCGGTTTAGCTTGGCATAATTATTCCCAGCGGGAATCATAAGATTTGCTCCTCCAATATTTCCAACCACTCCAGCAGTTCCTGCTTGTATCAAATTAGCAAGGAACTGGAACATCATCCCCACATCTACTGGTGGATTCCCAACACTAACATTGGCTTCCGCCTTTTGATTAGCGTTAGCCTATCAACCTTAGTTCCTCTGGGTGTTAGGTCGAGCATTTCCATCAGTTGTGGTGCTTTCTACTCCTAGATTACCTCTTCCGTTTCTTGCTTCCATATATTCTTTGTTGTAAACTTGTATATGAGCCTTAGTAAGATACAGAAGAATGGTCTAAGGGAATGAGGAATTACATACTTATATATATGTATATATATATATATCAAATACAAGTACGTTACAATTGCGTTAACCCAACCTCGATCAATATTTTTGATTCATTGGATTATGTTTTGAATATCTTTTAGGTTTGAATTGCTTAAGTTTTCATAAACCTATGCTCTGTACCAACTTGTAACATCCCCCACTTAGAGGCCCAAAACTAATAGCTATGGATGTTGCAGTCATCCATTGTTATTAGTCCTCGGCGACCAAATACGGTAATGTTAGATAAATTGATATACCAGAAACACATGGGTATGGAAAAAGTTTAAAATTTCAAAACAACTTTCACATTCCATTCCAAACTCATTTCAACATTCATTACATAATCCCACAACGTTAACCACATTTAGAAAAATATAATTATTACAATATACTCCAAGAGCGATATATGAAGATGCCCCCTTGGTGATCAAAGTATATAAAAGGCAATAAACCACTTTGCCTTAACAAAATAACACATCGGAATCACATGAGAAAGAACTTAAATAACTACATGCCTCCTGCACGACTCCGGAAGCTTTTTCGTCTTAAGAGGTACCTGAAGACCTCAAATCTCAAACTACTCAAAATCAATTGAGTACCCGAAAGATTTTGGAGAAAACAGAACTTCGAGTCAGACATAGAGCCTGGTATGAATAATAATTTACCATCTTAAATTATTTAGATATCTATTAAGACCACGCCACTTAGCGGAACGGGTTTACCCTCACTAGTATCTTAAAACCTCTATAAACCATTTTCTATGCCCCTGCATCCACAATGGTTAATTCAATTCAAAACACACTACAACAAAATATGTTATTAATAACGCCATTTAATAACGCGTTATTCTAAAGCATTATTGTTTATGCTTAGTTATTTGTTTTTTTAACTCATTTTATGTTGTACCATGCCGTAACGCTCTTGGCTCCAAAATTTTCATCTACCCTCCAAAAAAACACTTAACCAGTTTCGTTTCCCTTCCAAAAAGACCCTCCACTCCAATAGTTCGCCCTAACGAAATAACCTTAATTGAAATTATTCGCTCCATCTCCAGTCTCCATAGACGTTCTCCTCCACTCCAACAATTCGCTCTTAAGTAGGCAACTCGACGACATCTGGAACCAGAGGCGGAGGCACATACAACCTGGAACCATTTATATGCTAGTAATGAATTTTCTGTAATGTTCCTACTAGAGATGAATGCATTTTGGTTGATTTATATTAGATTATTTAGGTTTTTCTTCATCATATTGCATAAAATATTTACCAAATTTTGTAAATAACATTGCATAAAGAAATTGGTCTAAAATCCGATAAAGACCATGGATCCACTTTTTTGGGATTAAGCAAATAAACGTATGATTGATTTCTGTTTATAGTCTTACCAGATTGTTGTATTTCCAACATTATTCGAATGACATCATCTTTGGTAAATTCCAGGTCTATTTTATCAAATCAAGGGTAGAAACTGTCTGAGCCTGGGAAGCTGTTATCATTTATTTGGAAAACTGTAGTTTTGACTTCTTCCATTTCAAATGGTTTGTCCAAACTTTCTCTAACATTTCCTATAAGATTTTTTTACAAATTACAAGTGAGAAAGAGCTTTTCACAAAATTTGAATTAAACAAATTAGAGAAATTTTTTATGGCTTCCCTGTTTATATTTTTAATGTTCACCCAATTGCCTTGTAAATCTAGCATCACCTTGTTAGTTTGCCTCGAATTGGGGTGAGAAACATTAGAATGAAAAAAGTGAGTTGCTCTATCCCCTTGAGTTAACCATTTTATTTTTGATCTTTGCATGTTCTTAATTGCTTGTTTATGTACAAGGTCAGAAAGTTGGTCCACTTTTGCCTATACACCCTAGTTATATGATAATCAACTAGGTTATTGGTTAGTTGAGTATAGGTCCCATCGATTTGATCTCTCTGTGGATTAATATGATTCTAAATTGACTTATTTTCTCTAATCTAACATTTATGCTTAATTTTAATTCTTTTCAGTTTGGTAATTAGTTGAAATTGGGGGTCCATATGCACGCAGTGTTCCATGAAGTTTTAACTCACGGTTGAAACATATGTTGATGGTTAATGTAAATCATGTAGAATTTTGAAAATTAATGTAAATCATGTAGAATTTTGGAACAATAATCTAATGGTTAACATTCAAATTCATCTCATGGTTGAAACATATGTTGATGGTTTATATACAATCTACAACATTAATTACTGTGGGGATTTTAGAGGTATACACCAATCAAGAAAGGTCTTTCATTGCAATCCCTAGCTCAAGAGATCATTATACTTTTAGTATGATTTCCCAATTGGAGGGTGCTTTGTTAGTCTTTATCTGATGGGTATTCCACTAGCAAAGGTTGTTTAACTAAGACTTCAATCTTAAACGGAATGGGCATTCATTCAACTGGCTGTTGTGGCTCTTTCATGTTCCAGTTCAAATTTGATTATTTTTTATCGGAAAATTTTAGAAAATAAGACATGTAAGTTGTAATGTGGTTACGCATAAAAAAATATATGAATTTTATGTAATCACAATCAGTCAAATTCATATGATCATCATGCAGTCTATTTTGTGTACCTTTGATATTGTTTCTGTATTTTTATGGCACTCGATAAACATTGCTAGTTTTACTTCTTAGTTCTCACATGTATTAAATCAATGTCCATCTTATTCTTCCCACATATTTTGAATTGGGAAAAATAATACAACTTGTAACTCTGTTTGATCACTTTTATCTTCTTTCTTTCCTCCACAGATAATGTCAGTTGGCACAGTTGCTCAAATGTTAATGTGGTTTGCACATATGAAAGAATATGATCATCTTCATTCTTCATTGATCTTTTCATGGGAATTTTCCTGGAAGGTTATTCAGAACAACACATTCAATTCAGAGGCATGTGTATCTGGATTCATTTATCGATGCTTTATAATGCAACCAGCTGATCATATAATTCAATTTTCTTTTCTCTTGATGTCCCAGAGTAGACTGATGTAGTACTTTGCTTAGTGGCATACGAATCATTATCATATGTCTTCAAAGCATGGACCATGACTCTAACTTCATCATTTTTCAGTTATATAGTATCTTGTAACAAATTGCTTTTTCCAGATGCTGAAGATTTGCCAATCTTAGATCCTTTGCTTGTTAGTTTTCTTGAAAATATCAACCACCTCCTTGCGAATGGAGTTTTAAAACGAAGTCGCCGTGCAGTTTTAATGAATTGGAAGGTAGTTTAATCTTGTAACTGTTTCTCATATTCTTCTACATCACAACTTCTTTGTCTTTGTTTTGTCTCTTATATAATTTGATAAAAGGCTAACATGCTTTTCCATCGGCTCAGTGGCATTGTCTAGACTCTCTGCTATCTATTCCATACTATGGTACACAGAATGGTCTTCATATGTCAAAAGCAGTTCCTTTCTTTTCAAATTTCTTTCTTAGAAGTACATTTACTGACATTGTTGAGAGGTATCATACTTATTTTTTCTATCCTTGACTACTTATATATGGATTAACGAACGTGAACCAACTCATCCAAAAGCCCAGCCTACTGAGTTTTGGGATTGCATTGTACATAAGCTAAATATAAAACTCTGTACGCCTCACTTTAGTCTTTGGACCACATGGGAAGGCATTGGTAAGAAAATAACTTTCCTTCATATAAATGATTGCAGAAGATTTTTGCAGCTGTTTTTATAAGCTAACATTCTATACGTAGTACTCCCACTTCACAGTAACAAAAACTTCAACAATCAATATGATGCTGCAGTGTTATCTACTATTCTCATATTTAATTCAATACCTGTTTTGCTCCTAAGTTTATAGTTTTTATTTCAGCTTGGAGAATGCAGGTGAAAACTCAGTTTTGTACATATTGAGATCTCTAAGATCTATTATCGGACTTCTATGCCCTATTAGTACAACATCATTAATACCCTCTGGTGGTCTGAATGTGAAGGTACATTATCATTAATTTATATTGTAGTATCCTGTACATGCTATGTATGATTGTAAGAGTATGTCATATTTACGATGGTTAAGCCTAAACTGTGATATATGATTAAAAGGATTTTGCATATATGATTCATGCATGTGCATGCTTTTAAAAAAAAGGGGTAATTAGGTGGTAGCACATACTACAAGTCTTAGGTAGTATATACATACTATAAGTTAACGTATGTCTAGTGGTTCGAATCACGCTGCACAAGACTTGAACTAGTGGGCTCATGGACCAAAGCCGGAGCGCCTAACCACTAGGACAGTGGTGCTGGACATGTGCATTCATATACTAGTTTTAAACTAAAAACTAATCGAAGTAATGATTTTGGGAAGTGTATTACTAGGTAAATATCTACTTTTCCCAAAAGTAAACAAAATAATTTAATGAACGTGTGACTGATTCAAAAATAGTTACTTTAATTATAGTATTTATCTCAGACAAATCTATCATTTAGTGATCATAACCCTATAGTTTCAAATCAGAAGTCATAACTAGACGATGCATTCTGTGTATTGATATGCATTGAGAATATACTAATCTTTTTCCTTTTCTTTTCTTTCAAAATGGACAGATCTAGCAACATCATTCTTCTATTGACTCTTCTCGTTGTAGCAATCTCAACAGATTCATATATGGTTGTTTTTTACTTCCTTATACCCTTCATTTTTTGCATATATTTATCAATTTTGTCATAGCAATAACAACAGCTTTTTCTTTTTTGAACATGAATAACAATAGCTTTTTTCTATATATTATGTAATAACATGATTTGTAATTGCAGGTTGAGGAGCTGGGAATCAACTTGGATATAGCAAAGGTTTGAGACATATGATAACAATAATTATAGAACACATTCTTAAAATTTGATGAAAGTATTTTACATTAGAATAATATTCTACTTATATCATATTCCTTGACCAGTTACTATTACCAGATGTGAATGTTATACTGCTAAATCTGATAACATACTTGTCAAAGTTCAAAACTGATTATAAACTACTTGATTAAAGAAAATAGAAAGCCAAAGCTTTTGACATGATAGTATGAGTCATTAAACATAAACTATATAACTGAATTACGACTATTTATTTAAACAAGGCCATGCTGAACTGTACATACTAAAGAATTGTTAATTTATATATTTTCGTACTTATAGGAAATTAGCATTGGAGAATAATGGGTTTGCTTTCCCTAGTTACTAGCTATACTCCAAAAGAATTGGCTACTTGAAAAAGCATATATAGGTGCAGCAAAATTGTGACAATGGCACTAAGGATGTTCATCACTCAAACAAATAGAAGGTAGTACCAATAACCTGTAACAAATAAAAGGTACTACCAATAGAATAATTTATAGATAGAAGAATAGTAACAAATAGAAGGTACTACCAATAACCTATAATTTTCATCACAGTTATATATAATTATTTTCAAATTTTTCTGAATTTTCAGGAAGTCCTACCAATGATCGAAGACATGCATGAAGAAAGACTTAAGGAGTTCAAATTCTTAGTGATGCATTTGGTACTTGTAGACGTTAACTTTGAACTATGTTGTCTTTTGTTATCATGAATATGTATTGAATTTGGTAGCTCATGTATTGAACTTATTTTTTGTTAGTTGATACTTTAATTTGTTATCATGAATATGCGTTACATTTGCTGATTATTATATTTTTTCGTTCATACATTGTTCAAATTGTTATCTATTTAAAGAAGATTCATTTTGATTGTTATTATTAAAATGTAATAGTGCATCAAATATATAGTAAAATAAAGCATAGCTCCTAAAAAGCGTTATAACAATATGACATAAGTGCTATAAAAAGATAATGCAATCTATGAGGTTTCTGTTAAAGGATAGCGGCAAATAGGTGCTATAGAATAACTATTTTTATAGCATGAAATAGGCGCTATGAAATCATGCTCTTTTATAGCGGTTTTTTTGTGTTATAAATGTGCAATTCTTTTTTATATCATGTCGATATACAGCGTTTATCAAACCGCTATAGTTGTGTTTAATAGAGGCTATATGCCGCTATAAAAGACTATTTTTCTTGTAGTGACATTATTATCTGATGATATGCAAAACAATTGAATCAATTCTGGATTTCCCATTCCCAATTCATTTTACTATCCGTCATAATTATAGTTTCTAGGATTACTATTAACCTAATAGTTCTCGTAGGCTGACTAATAACGGTTAAACTTTTAAGGACTCCCTGTCCAATTATATAATTTTCATGGGATTACTATGAAACTGTTGGTAATTCCAATATGATATCTTTTATCCTAATTTTCATGGGATGACTAGGAACCTATTGACTAACAGTCAATATCTTTCTTTTACCCTCGTTTTTATAGGCTAACTAGGAACCTATTGATTATTTGTCAATATTCCATTTTCTTATCCGCATATAGTTTTCATGGGCTTACTATAAACCGGTTTAACTAACATCTTTAATTATACATAGTTTTCATAGGCTAACTATGAACCTATTGGCCCCTGCCAATATCTTTTTCCCTTACACAGTTTTCATGGGCTTACTATTAACCTATTGGCCCCTGCCAATATCTTTTATTTATTCACTACTAGGTCAAACTAACTAGTTATTCTACATTTTTCCAAAGTACAGTTCTTAGATTCATTATAAAGTGAATATATACATATAAGAAGAAGCAAACAATATAACATGGTTAATTCCTTTAACCCATTTAGAATTCTTCATAAGTTCCATTTCAAAATACTTTTTTTATTGATATGCCATGGTTTTGCTTTAAGATTGGGTTAATTGTTTTGAAAACTATACTTTCGAAACCTTTGAAACTTTGCTTTTGAACTCACTGAATAGCCTCCTTTGAAAGCATATATCTCTTTTCAAAACATTAGGCTTCTACCATTAAAAACACTTTAAAATCCTTCTTTCGAAACCATTCGACTATAATAAAGTGTTACTTATTAATTATTAGAAGCATGGCTCCATTGGAAGTATTTCTTCCTAAAGCATTGAAAGCCCCCCTTTGGACATCATTGGTTTTACCATTTTAAAATATCATTTGGGCCAAAGAAAATATTAATGAACGTATCTCTTTCGAAACAATTCTTTACTATATAAAAATATTGGGGGATTTATGACGGCGTTGATACCATCTCTTTCGACAGAGTCGAAAGCATACATTTAAATATTGAAGGATAGCTTTAAAACCCCTTTAGAAACACTTGCCTTCGAAACCCATAAACCTTTCTAAAGCATTTAGAAAGTGGCTAAATATAGCTCTAAAATAAACAATACCTTTCGACAGTATTTATGACTTCAATACACTCGAAAGGCACAAGAATCGGCGGTTGGGCTTCGACTAGGTCAGAACCCCTTCTTTCGAAAGCATTGATTTATAATTAAAGGAACACCTTCGAAACACATTTTTCTTTTAAGACAAACATGGAAACCCCTTCGAAAGCCATTATAAAACTTCTTTTAAAATATATGTATTAACTAAGTCGAAAGCTTAGTAAAACAAAGGCAAGCGCAACTAAGGTAACGACCCCATCGAAAGCTATGCTTTCAACACCATGTCTTTTGCCTTTCTCCAATACACCACATATCTTCTAGATGATACCATGTGTATTGAATTTAACTTAATGGGGTTTTGACATGATCGAAGACGAAAGGAAAAGAGCGAAAGGTATTCTGATTAGAGGCGGAACCTATTTTTCAAGGTTAAATACTAAATTAAATTATATAAACTAACTTGCCCATGTGTTCATTTCTTATTGGGTGCCTTAACTTTTCCCATGCTTTTCAAGACTAACCGCCTTTTTATTTTGGATAAGTATCAAACTTAAACTTTTGCAAATAAAACCTTCCTCTTTATTTATAATTAACTCATTTTGATCCTCTTCTCAAAATTATTTATTTTATATATCAAATCACATATGAAAAATCCCTAAAATTCACAGGAATTTACTTTGATCATGTTATCTAACATATCAAAATTTCAAATCCAAATTCTCAATATATTTTCTGAAATAAATTATTAAACCCAATGTAACGACCAAGAATTTCCGTCGGTTGAAATTCAGATATTTAATTGATTTTAAATATTAATAAGTGAGATTGGTAAGTCGAATGAATTTAAATTCGATTATAGTGATTTAATTGGATAATTAAATCGATAATTTAATATTTGAAATTCTAGAAATAATTGGAAATTGGATTAAATGTGTATAAAAATGATTTATAAAGTTATACTAAATCATATTCGAGTCAGAATGATGTTATAGAACTTTTAAAATTGAATTAAAAGTTAAATTGTGAAAATTGAATATTTTAATATTTAATTGACGATTGAAAATAGTCATTTTTCAAACAGTCTCGGATTTTGACAAAACCAGTTTCATCGGATCCGTAATGTGATAGTATTGTAAGATTTCAAATTTCGTAGCTATCGGAGTTGCTGTTTGTCCGGGGCAAGCCAAAACGCATCGAAGTCGTTTTAAATCGATTTAATTTAAATTTGATCGTTTAATTCCTTAACTCGCACATATGACCGAATTAGCTCCCGAAACATGTTCCATTGTGTTCGAAATGCGGGTAAAACCTTAGAAACGCCAGCCGGCATGCTTCGTTTGGAGTTCGGAAAATTTCCGGTGAATAGTGTTTTGGCCATTTTCTATAAAAGGACATTATCATTTTCATTTGCACTCAAACCCTTAGCAACTAGGGTTAGCCGCCGTTCTTATCTTTCTATGGCCAGAAAATCACGATCTTCTTTCCCAAATATCTCACGATCCATTGACATCTAGCAAAAAGCTTCAACTAGAAGATTGTAGAGCTCGGCACGACCAATAAATCCAACGGTTATGATTTGATTTAACGCGGCGTAGAGGGAGCAATGGGGGTGCATTCACATGCCATTCGAATGGGATTTTCTCGACCTGCATGCGACCGAGTTCGACGATACTCTGGGCGATTGAGCGCCTCGTGATGGCGTTTCAAATGGTGGTACTCGATCGTTCTCTGGTGGTCGATATGGATCGCGAAAATTCGAAGACGAGTGGCGGCCGGTGGGTTTCTTGCGAATCGTGATTTCCTGGTAGGGGGAAGAAGAACGCACGTGGCTAGATTCTCTTCTTCAAAATCAACGGCCGTGATGAAGGGAGGGTGAAAAAATTAAAATAGAATTTGAATTAATTTATATATTAAAATGTATAAACTTTGAAAAATCGTATCTTTGTCATACGAGGTCGAAAATCGATGAAACTGGCAGAGCCAAAATCGCAGCGACGAGCAGCTCACTGTTGTGCAGTCGTGGAATCATTTCGAGCAAGTGAAATGTTTTGCGATAAATCGAACGTGTTCGATTTAATGTAAAAATTGAACGCTCGACATTTTAAAAAGCAAAGGTGAGAACTCCTCACTCAATCGAATTGTGTTCGATTTAAATTTTAAATAGTTAAATTTAAAATTTCTTGATTATGTGAATTGAATGATGATTGTTATCTATTGTGCTGAAATAGACCCTATACGCCGTATATTAAGCGGAGGTTATTTATTAAAAACATATACCGCGAAAATTCCACCGTGAAGTGGATTTGGTATTATATATGTATTTGGAGTTGATTTTCCCGTATTATATAGCGGATGAGACCCTATTGCACCGTATAATAGCGGATAGTATTTTATAAATCCCATATACCGCGATATTCCACTTCGAAGTGGAGTTGGTATTGTGCTAACATCTGTGGATGCAGGGAAACAAGTTGGAGGGATCCAACTGGATTCCTCAAATTATATGAATTTGTTTCATATGTTGTATGAATTTTTTTATATGTTGTGTGATAATTTATTTATAATATGTGTATGATTATATCTGTGATTGAATTTGTTGAAGGCTATAATTTAGCCGAATGTATTTTTGGTATCGTTGGATACCAGAAATAAATAAAATTGGATTTTTGAAATTGAAGCATGAAATTTTAAGTGAAATTCTTTTGAAAGAATTGGGTGAATTTAAAAGAAGGAATTTTAAAAGCATAGAGTTGATTTACGAAATCTTATCGAATTATTTCTAAAATATGGTAAAAGATTTTTTATAAATGGATTTTGAATAGTATTATTTGAAAGTTGGAAAATTTATTTAAAATGGGATTTTAAATGGTTTGGAAGAGATAGATGAATTTATTTTAAAAGGTGATTAATTTCTAGAAATCAATTTATAATTGATTTGGTATTTGAAAATAAATCTTTGGGAAATCGATTGAAAATTTATTTGATGTTGAATGAGGAAAATTGATTTGTGTTGAAAGGAATTTTGAAATCAATTTGTAATTGATTTGGTGTGAAGTAAATTGTGAAATCAATTTGGAATTCGATTTGGTGTTTGAAATAAATGTTTGGAAAATCAATTTGGGTTTTGAAATAAATCTGGGAATCAATTTAAAAAATTGATTTGGAATTGAAAGTGAATATTTGAGAAATCGATTTGAAAATCGTATAAAAGTGAATATTTGGGAATGTAAATTCAAATGGAATTTATAAAGGAAAGGGAAATTTGTTTTAAAAATAAACATTGATTTATTTTTAAAGTGTGGAAATAAATTTACAGATTTGGAATGTAAATTTGAAATAAACCGATAAGGATTTATTAAATTGGTTTAAATGGACCATTTTGAAGTGAAAGTGTATTCTCACTATAAAGTGGAGTATATTTCCAAAGTAGCTTTTAAAATATAAATTTAAGGTTCTAAAGTTGGTTTTTGAAAGGAATATTTCGGAGAAAATGTTTTCCAAATATATTTTTGGATAGTGATATAAATCATTTTTAAATATTTGAACTCGGCAGATTTCCAGTGAGAATGAATAAATATTTGGAAATATATCCCGTGTAGGGAAGTTGATTTGAAATTGGTATTCAAATGTTGAAGTGTGGAAATTATATATATTGCGAAGATATTTTGAAATTTAATAATTTGGGAAAAATTATTTAAATTGGTTGATTGTTGTGGATGTTGTTGATAGTTAAATAACCGACTATCAATATTTGCCTTTGAAATGGCACTTGATTTGTTTTTAAAACAAACGCTCATTATTCGGTTATGCCGGGAGAGGACTTTGTGCCATATAACCCATTCCGAATAGTGATACGTTGTGAATGGACATTATTTGAAGACCGGTGTGAAGACCGGGCATTTTCGAAAATGAAAGGACAACCTGTCGAATGTCTCTGCACCGAGTTGCTCCGGTATAGAGATTTATATCACTCTTCTTGTGATGGGAAGTCCGGACGTGATTAGAAATTATCCGGATTGCAAGGGCTTTTTTGGAAGTGCCTTCGGTTCTGTTCGATCCTGGGACAGACTTGTATGGATGTGTGTCTGACGTTACACTTTGAGATGTAAAGCTGGTTTCTATCAAATACATTTCTGTTGGTGGCGGAGAATTTATTCTCTTAGCTTAACGCCCTTCTCTGAGACGTATGAGCTCAGAGGTTACGTAGTTGATGGTTACCAGTGATACATTCCCATTTTGGTAATGTGGCATACGAAGTGTTGTTGATCATTTGTTGATCAAAGCGTGGCTTTGTGAAAAAGCGTGGCTTTGTGAAAAAAAGCGTGGCTTTGTGAAAAAGCGTGGCTTTGTGAAAAAGCGTGGCTTTGTGAAAAAGCGTGGCTTTGTGAAAAAGCGTGGCTTTATGGACGAGACTTCGTCGAGCCTCACAACCCGGTAATGGTCGAAACATGAATGTTGCAGCAAAGGTTTTTAGGGGTAGCGTCCCTACGGTATGTCGTTTCCTTCTGGATAAAAGATGATATCATGGTATGGAGCCCAAATATTTTACTTATGTTGATGCTGCCAATTTATTATACTTTGTGGTTGTTGCTTTGTGGTTGAGGATCCTCAGATAAAGGTCGGTGACTACCGGGGGATGACATAGCTCGTGTGTTAGTTACCTAGTTACAACTGTACAGCGTGAGGTAGCGTTAGTGTGTTAGATACCTAGTACAGTTGTACAGCATGAGGTAGCGTCGGCCTTGTGTTTGTAGAGATCCGGTTAGGTTCTCGGGGCGTCTTTCCAGAGGCGTTTCCATTTCGGTGTAAGGAAGTTCCTTTGCCAGACCATTTGTTGGAAATCCAAAGAAACAATACGAACCTTGTACGGTTTTGGTTGTATTACCTGCTATGGAATGTGGCGGTAACCTGCTGTTGAACATAGTAGTTATAGTAGGCATACGTGCGAAATGTCTATGCTGGCTAAGATTAATATTATATTTTCGAAATGGTTTTCGACACTATGCACTAATGATAATAATATCGAATGATTTTGCATAGTAAGCATTTTTGACTATCATAAGAAGAAATCTCCTCCAACTCTACGTTTGCATTGTGTGTGTGGCGGGAGTTCTTATGGTAGTTTCATTTTCCAAAAGCATTGCGAATCTGTTTTATTCTCTTTGTGAAAATAACTGTTTTTAGTTCTCACACCAGTCACCATGACTGACCTAGAGTTTATTGCTTCCTTCCTAAACTCTGGGTGCCCATCATTTTCCACACGGGCATCCTAGAGTCAGGTTATCAGGTCATTCTGGATTCAGGAGATGCTGTGGAGCTTAGTGGCGAGCTGGATGGCGAGGCGTATCACTTGTATATGATACTATTTATTCCGCTGTGTATTCTGTATGAGGAAAAGTTTGTATAACTGTCCATTGATGTATTGTTGTTGTAAACTCTGATGATGATGTAATGTATAAAATGATATAGTTCTTGATTTAAAGATTATTCATCTATCTATTATATGTTGTTCCACTGCGATATGTGAGATTCTGATATTGTTTCTATTGTTTCTTCTTTCTTTTCTTCTGTCTTCTTCTACCTCTTCTTTTAACCCTAATGGTTCGGTTTTCCGGCATTCGATTGCGCGGCATTTGATATAGTGGACGTATTAATGTCGACTTTCGAGCGTCGAAAATTCAGATCGTTACAACCCAACGTGCTATATTTTCATTCAAAAATTCATAATAATCTTTCCAAAGCTTGGAAAATATCTAAAATCAGGTTTTGCATAACATATAATTTTTCCATGGCATTTAAACATCAATAACACACAGTTTTGATCTAAAACTATATGAACTATTATTTAAACAATCTTGTTTAAATTTAAATAAACCATAATTCAAGCATATCATCTTCAAATATCTTACATACGAATTTAAACTTAAATCCGAAACATATATTTAACAAATAGAGATGGAAATTATCATTCACCTTAATCTTTGATATGGAAAATGGATTGGGATGAGTTTGATTTCCCCTTTTTACTTTCTCTACTTTTTCTTTGAATTTCCTCTTCATTTTCTTTTCTTTTTAATGGCCGGCCAGATCCTCGTTACTTACTTTGTTATTTTTGTGAGTAAATGAGCATGAGTGCGAATAGCTTAAGGGTAAACACACACACACGGATATATATATATATATATATATATATATATATATATATTTGTGTGTGTATAATGGTGAGGTTAGTTGTAGTTAAATCCCATTATACACCTTACATACTTTAATTAGTCTATAAACCATTCTTTAGCGCAATTAAACTAATAAGCATGGCCAGTTAAATTTATTCAAATCTCAATCCCCTTATCACTTAACATTTACATTATTCTATTTAATTTATCTAATTAAATATCCTGTATACTATTATTTAAAATTACGGGTGTTACAGGCTCCCCTCTTTGAATTTCGTCCTCAAAATTCAGTAAGGACTAAATACTAATCATAGCAATCATCTGTAACCACTTCTAACAACAATACTAGTTTCTCTGACCAGCGATCATCTATATAAATCTAATATAGACATACCATTTAAAACATATGAGGATAGGTAACTCAAATCCTATCTTCTGTTTCCCAAATACAGTCCTTCTCGTAGTCACTCCACTTAACTTTCACCAACTTGACTATCTTGGACCTTCACCTTTTCTCATCTCTCGCTACAACCCAAACTGGTTGTCTTATAATTGTCAAATTAGGCACTACTACCAACTCATGCAATCCTGTTGGAGGAATAGTAGTCTCTGGATCATGCACATACTTGCGAAAATGAGACACATGAAATACATTATGGACACCTGCCATATTGCTCGGCAATTCTACTCTGTATGCGAGCTTTCCAATCCTTTTTATAATCTAGAATGGACCAACATATTTTGGTGCCAACTTTCCTGACTTTCCGAATCATATCACTCCCTTCATTGGTGAAACCTTAATAAAAACTTTATCCCCAATTGAGAACTCTAGGTCTTTATGCCTTTTATCTGCGTAACTTTTCTGTCTAGATTGAGATTACTTCATCCAATCTCGGATCAACTCAATCTTCTCTGACGCCTCTCTAACCATATCTGGACCTAAGACTAATCTGTCTCCAGTCTCTAACCAACATGCGGATGATTTGCATGGCCTTCCATATGAAGCTTCAAAAGGCACCATTCCTATACTAGTCTGAAAACTATTATTATAGGAAAACTCAATCAAATGCAGGTGATCTTTCCAAGATCCACCAAAGTCTAGTACATAAGCCCTCAATAAATCTTCAATTACCTTATTGATTCTCTCAGTCTGCCCATCTGCCTAAGGATGATATGCTGTACTCATCTTGAGCTTGGTATCTAATACTCTCTGTAGACTTCTCCAAAACATGCTAGTGAATAATGCATCTCTATCGCTGACTATGCCATTAGGAATTCCATGAAGTCTAACTATGTTCTTCATGAACAATTTCGCTAAAACAGGAGCCGTTCTGGTTGACTTGACTGGAATGAAATGGACGCTCTTGGTCAATCTATCCACTATGACCCTTATGCTTTCATTTCCCTTATTCGCCCTTGGCAACCCGTCAATAAAATCCATGGATATAGAATCCCACTTCCAAACTGGAATCTCTAAAGGTTGAAGTAACTCGCTCGGCTTTTGGTATTCGGCTTTCAGTTGTTGGCAGTTAACACATTGTCTAAACCATAAGCCAACATCTCCCTTCATGCCTTCTCAATGAAAGCTTCTCTTCATATCTTTATACATCTTGGTTACCCCAACATGAATCATAAATTTGGTTCGATGGCACTCATCTAGAATTTCTCCTCTCAAGTTCACTACATTGAACACGTAATCGTTCCTTCTTCCTAAACCATCTTTTTTGGTCAATGTCAAAATATTTATGATCATCGATCTCCGATCCCACCTCGAGTCTTCTAATTTTCTTGGCCATCTCCGGATCCTCTTTCTATTTAGAAGCTAACTTTTCGATCAGCACTGGTCGAACCTCTAAACATGCCAACATAGCAGTAATCTAACAAGAATCAGTAGTCGATATCGACTTTATACTACATGTTTTAGAACTTCTAAACCCTTTCATTCTACAAACACAGCAAACACCATATTCTGATGTTTCCTGCTAAGGGCATTCTCTACCATATTCCCATTTTTAGGAGTATATTCTATACCAAAATCATAAGCAGCCAAAAGCTTTAACCACCTCTGCTGTTGCATATTCAACTCTTTCTGAGAGAATAAATATCTTAAGGACTTATGACCAGTGTATAGCTCAAATCTCTCCCCTAAGTGATAATGTCTCCAAATCTTAAATGCGAAGATCACCGCAACCAATTCCAAATCATGAGTAGGATATCATACTTCGTGCGGTCTAAGCTATCGAGAAGCATAGGCAATGACTTTACCAATCTGCATCAATACCGCTCCCAGTCCTGTTCCACATGCATCAGCGTACACTACCAACCCTTAGTTTCCATCTGGAACAAATAACACTGGCACGTTGGTCAACAAATGTTTTAACTTAAGGAACCCTTCCTCACATTTATTGGACCAAATGAACTTCACATCCTTCCTGGTCAACTTAGTCAAATGTGCAGCTATCCATGAAAAATCTTTGATAAATCTCCGGTAATAGCCAGAAAGTCTGAGAAAACTTCTGAACTCGGTTACCGTCTCTAGTCTCCTCCAATTTTTGATAGCTTCGATCTTAACTGGATCTATTGCCAAACCTTCCATCGAAACTACATGACCAAAAAATTTGACCTCCTTTTTCCAAAAATAACATTTAGAAAATTTCGCCTTTAGTTGATGCTGCGTTAGCATTTCAAGCGCTACTCTCAGATGATTCTCATGCTCTCTCTCATCTTTCGAATACATAAAATTGTCGTCTATTAATACTAACACAAACGTATCCAAGTATTCTCGGAAAACTCAGTTCATCAAGTCCATGAAGAAGGCAGGTGCATTCATCAATTCTAATGTCATCACTAACCATTCATACGAACCATACCTAGTTTGAAATGCTGTCAAAGAAATACTGTCCTCTACCACTCTCAACTGATCGAAATAGGTTGCCAAATCTATTTGGGAAAACACTCTAGCTCCATTCAACTGATCAAACAGATCGTCAATTCACGACAAAGGATATCTATTCTTTATCGCCCTTTCGTTCAGTTTATGGTAGTCGATGCACATCTGCAATGACCCATCTGACTTCTTTATGAAAATCGCGGCTGCTCCCCAAGGAGAATTGCTTGGTCTAATAAAATTCCTTCCTTCTAGATACACTAGCTACACCTTAAATTCTTTCATCTCAGTCGGTGTCATCCTGCTAGGTGGCCTACTAACAGGTTCCGCTCCTGGTACAAGATCTATCCAAAACTCAATAGCTCGTTTCAATGGTAGTCCTTTAATCGGCTAAAATATATCTACAAACTCTCTTGCAACTCGAACCTGATTTAGCTCCTTTCTGCTCCCAAAGTATTTTACACAGCACAAACACTTCGTTCAGAATTCTCTACTGAAAAAATGATCTGGTTATGACTATCTGGGTGCCTTACTGATATTTCCGTACCCTGGTAAAATATCCTAGCCTCACATCTACCCAACCAATCCATACCCAAAATGATCCTAAAATCTACGAAATCATAAGCATACAAACTGCATGTAAACATATGACCTAACAAATCAAGTTATAACTGGTCACATCTCATCCCTAGATTTGCATACCCTCCTATTGGATTCACAATCCTTAAGGAAGAAACTGGGTAAGTGGGTTGGAAACAAACTTATTAACCAAATTCTATGATATAAATGAATGTGATGCACCGGTATCAATAGTATCCTAACTGGAATACTTTGCATCAAAAATGTACCTTCCATCACAGTCTTTCCCTTATCTGCTACAGTTGATTTGGAAGAAGTCGGTAGTCCAATAGAAAAAACATTTCCTGTTTCTTCCCTAACTGGCTCTCGACACTGGTTCTTGTAATGCCCAACTTGATCACAGTTGTAACACTTAATATGCTTCTTATCCATAGCCTTCTTCTTCCCTATGCCCGACCGGCACTCATTTGCAAAATGACCCTTGTAGCAGACTAAATCAGGTTTCGAATTCTTGGTGGAATCTCCCTTTTGGGCTCCTTTCTTTTTGAAGAACTTTATCTTCTTTCCCTTAGAACTCTGGGGTTCAATTGGCTTCTCTCTAGCACAAATAGCAAGCATTTCCTAATGGCAAATGGCATCTCCACCACCATAAGACAGGGATCAGGATATGAGTCAGGGTCGCCGTAGCAAGCTCGGGCCTCAGTCCTCGAATGAACCTTTCATTCCTTCTGATGTCGGTGTCTATAATAGCGTATCCATATCGAGATAGCTCATCAAATCTATTTGCATACTCGATAACTGACATGTCTCACTGAACTAAATCCATAAATTTTCTCATCAATGCTGACTTGGCAACTTCAGAAATAAACCTCTGTTTTAATCTCCTTCAAAAATCAGCACAAGTTAACTCTTCCTTCGGAACTCCGGCAGTCACACCATTCCACCAATGAAGTACCGACCCTTGCAACTACCTAGAGTCCAACCTTCTCTTCTGTGCATCTTCTAAACCAAAACCAGAGAAAATACTTTCACAGTGTAAAAGACAATTCTCCACTTCTATAGCATCTTCGTTCCCATAAATGGCTTTCCACCCAAACTGGTGTAGTCTCGGTTTAGCTTGGCATAATTATTCCCAACGGGAATCACAAGATTTTCTCTTTCAATATTTGCAGCCACTCCAGCAGTTCCTGCTTGCATCAAATTAGCAAGGAACTGGAACATCATCCCCGCATCTACTAGCGGATTCCCAACACTCACATTGGCTTCCGCATTTTGATTAGCATTAGCCTATCGACCTTGGTTCCTCTGGGTGTTAGGTCGAGCATTTCCATCAGTTGTAGTGCTTTCTACTCCTAGATTACCTCTTCCGTTTCTTGCTTCCATATCTTCTTTGTTGTAAATCTGTATATGAGCCTTAGTAAAATACAGAAGAACGGTCTAAGAGAATGGAGAATTACATACTTATATATATATATATATCAAATACAAGTACGTTACAATCGCGTTAACCCAACCTCGATCAATAATTTTGATTCATTGGATTATGTTTTGAATATCTTTTAGGTTTGAATTGCTTAAGTTTTCATAAACCTATGCTCTAATACCAACTTGTAACATCCCCCACTTGGAGGCCCAAAACTAATGGTTACGGATGCTGCAGTCATCCATAGTTATTAATCCTCGGTAACCAAATACGGTAATGTTAGATAAATTGATATACTAGAAACACATGGGTATGGAAAAAGTTTAAAATTTCAAAACAACATTCACATTCCATTCCAAACTCATTTCAACATTCATTACATAATTCCACAATGGTAACCACGTTTAGGAAAATATAACTATTTCAGTATACTCCAAGAGCGACATATGAAGATGCCCTCTTGGTGATCATAGTATATAATAGGCAATAAACCACTTTGCCTTAACAAAATAACACAACGGAATCACAGAGAAAGAACTTAAATAACTACATGCCTTCTGCACGACTGCGAAGTTTTTTCTTCTTAAGAGGTCCCATAATACCTCAAATCTCAAACTACTCAAAATCAATTGAGTACCCAAGAGTTAAGGGGAAAACATAAACTTTAAGTCAGACATAAAGCCTGGTATGAATAATAATTTACCATCTCAAATCATTTAGATATATAGTGAAACCACGCCGCTTAGCGGAATGGGTTTCCCCTCCCTAGTATCTTAAAACATTTATAAACCATTTTCTATGCCCCTGCATCCATAATGATTGATTCAATTCAAAACATTATTATATGATGATATGCAAAACAATTGTATCAATTCTGGATTACCCATTCCCGATTCATTTTGACTATCCATCATAATTATAGTTTCTAGGATTACTATTAACCTAATAGTTTTCATGGGCTAACTAAAAACTGGTTAAACTTTTAAGGACTCTCTATCCAATTATATATTTTTCATGGGATTAATATGAACCTATTGGTAACTCCAATTTCATTTATTTTATCCTAGTTTTCGTGGGCTGACTAGGAACCTATTGATTAACAGTCAAAATCTTTCTTTTATCCTAGTTTTCATAGGCTAACTAGGAACCTATTGACTATCTGTCAATATTTCAGTTTCCTTTCCGGATATATTTTTCGTGGGCTTACTGTAAACCTGTCTAATTGACATCTTTAATTATACATAGTTTTCATGGTCTAACTATGAACCTATTGGCCCCTGCCAATACCTTTTCCCTTACATAGTTTTCATGGGCTTACTGTTAACCTATTGGCCCCTGCCGATATCTTTTATTTATTCACTACTAGTTCAACCCAACTGGTTATTCTACATTTTTCCAAATTATAGTTTTTGGATTTATTATAAAATGAATATATACATATATGAAGAAGCAAACAATATAACCTGGTTAATTCCTTTAACCCATTTAGACTTCTTCATAATTTCCATTTCAAAATGCTTTGTTTATTAATATGCCATGGTTTTGCTTTAAGACTAGGTTTATTATTTTGAAAACTATACTTTCGAAACCTTCGAAACTTTGCTTTTGATCTGACTGAAAAGCCTCCTTCGGTAGCATATATCTCTTTTCAAAATATTAGGCTTCTGGCTTTAAAAACACTTTAAAATCCTTCTTTCGAAATCTTTCGACTATAATAAAGTGTTACTTACTAATTATTAGAAGCATAGCTTCGAAGCCATTGGAATTATCTCTTTCTAAAGCATTGAAAGTCCCCCTTTCGACATCATTGGGTTTAACTTTTTAAAATATCGTTTGGGTCAAGGCAAATATAAATGGATGTATCTCTAACCATTCTTTAATATATAAAAATATTGGGAATTTTATCATGGCATCGATACCATCTCTTTCGATAGAGTCGAAAGCATACATTTAAAATGTTGAAGGATAGCTTCGAAACCCTCTTCAAAACCATTGCCTTCGAAACCCGTAACCCTTTCTAAAGCATTTAGAAAGTGGCTTAATATAGCTTTAAAACAAATAATACCTTTCGACAGTATTGATGATTTCAATACACTCGAAAGTAGGGGTAGGCATTTAACCGACCTAACCGACTTAACCGACTCAACCGATCTTAACCGAACCGCATTAACCGATGAATTCGGTTAACCGACCGATGTTAACCGATAAAAGTCGGTTCGGTTAATGGTTAACCATATGACATATATCGGTTAACCGTTAACCGAAAATAATTTTGCCCACTTAAATTAACGGCTGCACTACGAAGCCACCCGGCCCATTAATATCACATAACAACAATATAACTGCAAACCCTAGATTTTTATCGTGTCCGCTGCTTTCAATTATCAATTCATTGACTCGGAGCTTATCGATCTCGTTCCAAAAATTCTCAAACCTACAAATTTCTCATTCCCTGATCATTCTTGGAAAAACCCAGATCAACACTAAGCCTCGCTACCCATCAATTACTTAGCCGTTGATCAACACGAATTCAGATCGGTCTACAAATTCAGATATGGTGAATGCTAGTAGGAAAAGGAAAAATGTAAGTTTGTATTAATCATTTGATTATGTTTATTTTTAGTTTTTATATGTTTTATTTAGTTTTTATGGACTGTATAATTCGTTATACTCCCAATAAACTGAAAATATGACCAAAACTATATTTATTTATAGTTGATATTAAGTTCAATTAAACTGTGCAATTATTATATATTTCTATACTTGAAACTAAGTTTAATTAATCTGTGTAATTGTTATTTACATTTAATTAAACAGTTTGAATTGTATTTAAAATGTTAATTGTTATCAATTTTGAAGTTAGCTTGCTGCTGAATAATTGAGATGATAAGATAAACTAACTATTAAACTGTATAAGATGAACAGAATAAATGATTATATGAACTAACTATAATAGCAACTGATATTGGAAATGAAAGACAAAACTGTTATGTGAACTAACTATAACAACAACCAATACAGTTTAATAGTTAGTTGTATAATCATTTGTTGTATTAGAATAATATTAAATGTTAATCCTTTTTTGATGTAACTTGTTGTTATATTATTAGTTGATGATATGCAGAATAATGATGTTAACTTGCAGTTGCTGTTAATACTTTTTTGTTGATATAATTGTTGTAAAATCAGAATAATAGATGTTGCTTATAAATGATATTGATTATAACTGATATTGATGATAAGCAACTGTGTAATTGATGATAGTAAGTTAACTTGCTGTTAATATTTTATAACCGAGATGTGAACTAACTATTATACCGTTACGTTTTATTAGAATAATGTTAAATGTTAATCCTTTTTTGAATCTGTCTCTATCTTGTTGCTCAAAGAATTAGCTATATCTAAAGTTGAATTAGCATGTGAAATATTATTTAAACCTAAACTGTACTAAGACTGCAAGAACTGTAACTGGTAGTTTTGCTGAGATTGCTCTTCCTTTGAGTTTATTTGTTGTGTTCATCATTGCTTGATAGTGTTTTCGAGCACGTGAAAGTAGTTATAAATGATGTAATTGTTTGGCTCTGTAACAGTTTTGTTTGGCTGACCATATGCCTCGTTTTGCAACATTGAACTGTTGCTATTACGATGTTTGATAATTCCGCCATTGGTTTAATATTATTTTTAACTACTTGCGCTTTATGTGTTGCATCCTCTATTGATCTCTTTTGTGTTCTGTCATGCCTGGTTATGGGCTCCATCTTGTGTTGAGTGTTCTGTGTTGCTGATTGAAACTCTAGGTTGTATGTATTTTTACTGTTATTCCCCTTTGTTGAATCATCCGGAATAATTTTATGTGAGTGCATATTATGCTGTAAGTTATGTTGTTGAATGGGGTTTAATGGACTGTCCATGTCCATACAGTCCATATGAGGTTCTTTACCTCTCGTTGTCTTGGGCACCTATGTCTTCTCGAATATGCAATATTTTAATGGCTGACCAAAACAATTATAGTTTTGGCGTACTGTTGGTCTTCCTTCATATTCAACTGCTTGTATATTTAGGAAATATATTCAATATGGTTATGAATTTTACGATTTAATCAAAAATATGGGGAAGTGGATGTATGACTACGGTGTATGATCATACACAATATTCCTCTACATAACCAGTTATGTCTTAATGTGTTTTTATACCACTATAAGTCAGCTGCTGGAAGTAACATATGGTGATATAAGTATATATTTAAATCTATGCTTGTTTTAATAGTTTCATTTTACTGTAAACTAATTAATATATACATAAATTGTATGGTAGTTATATATATATAATGTAAGCTAATAAATATATACAACTTGTAT
Source organism: Allium fistulosum (assembly GCA_030737815.1). Lineage (NCBI taxonomy): Eukaryota > Viridiplantae > Streptophyta > Magnoliopsida > Asparagales > Amaryllidaceae > Allium > Allium fistulosum. Next base: position 632,355,030 of record CM060907.1, on the reverse strand, counting down.
AATAGTTATATATACTGTAAACTAGTAAATAATAGTTTCATTTTACTGTAAATATATGCTTAAGTATTCCTATATCATTTTTCATTGAATATATGAATTACTGTCATTACGGTATTACATGAACCATATATTTCTAATCTAAAATGTATTTTTGTTTTTCATGCACTATAACAGGTACAAATAAGTAGTTCTAGAGAAACAAGAGATGACGATGAGTTTGCAGGAGAAGCAGATGATGAGGAAACTGGCGAAGATGGCATCAATGTTAGAAAACCTCCTCTACACCCGATGCGCAAGCCTTCTTCTAGAAAGCCTTCCTCGGTATGGGAACATTTTACTAAAGACGGTAATTTCAATTTTCAGAAATGTATATGCAATTATTGTGGTCAACAATTTGCATGTGATTCTAAATCAAATGGCACTACACATTTAAATTACCATATAAAACATTCATGTAAGTCCATTCCACGTGATAGTGATAAGCGACAAAAAACTTTAGCTTTTGGAACAAATAGCGATAGTGAAGGTAGTTGCAATCTATCGCATGGCCATTCAATAAAGAGGAATGTAGAAAATCATTAGCTCGAACGCTAGTTATTGATGAACTCCCTTTTAGTTTTGTGGAGGGTGAAGGTTTTCTTCAATTTTGTCAGGAATTGTGTCCTAGTTTTGAAGTTCCTTCACGTAGAACAATTTGTAGGGATGTGCTTCAATTATATTGGGATTCGTTAGAATCTCTTAAAAAAATGTTCTCAAAATCATTGCATGGTGTTTGTCGAACTACTGATACATGGACATCTATGCAGATTGTGAATTATATGGTTTTAAATGCACACTTTATCGACGGAGATTGGAAGCTACATAAAAGGATTATAAATTTTTGTGTGATTACTAGTCATAAAGGAGAAAATATTGGAAAAGTTATTGTCCACTGTATCAAAAAATGGGAACTCAAAAGAATAATGTCTATCACAGTCGATAATGCTAGTGCAAATGAAGTGGCAATTAATTATGTGAAAAAAAATTAAATGATTATAATGGTGGTTTTGTTTTGAATGGTGATTTCATGCATATTCGTTGTTGTACTCATATAACCAATTTAATCGTCAATGACGGGCTAAAAGAAATTAGTAAACTGTAGCTGGAATTCGTACTGCAGTCAGATTTGTGAGATCATCTCCATCACGATTGAGTAAATTTAGTGAGTTATGTTTAAGTTTGGGAATTGGGAATAAATCAATGTTTATTTTAGATGTACCGACTAGATGGAATTCAACGTATTTGATGTTGGAAGCGGCTTTAAAGTACAAAAAGGTTTTCGATGATATGAGAGAAAATGATGGTATTTTTGTTGGTTACTTTAATGATGAAATTCATCCTCCGAGCTATGCGGAATGGAAAAATGCTGAATTATTTTGTTAAATTCTTAAAGTATTTTTATGATGTTACTTTAAAATTTAGCAAAACTTTGTCCATTACTGCAAATGTTTGTTTTGCCGAGCTTAGTGGAATTCAAGAAGAACTTAAAGGATTGGTTGATAAAATGAATACTTATCTTGCTAAAATGGCATCTAGTATGAAAATGAAGTTTAATAAATATTGGGGAGCGAAAGTCATATGAACAAAATTTTACTTGTTACGTGTGTGCTTGACCCAAGGTATAAATTCCAATTTTTGAAGTTATGTGTTGAAGACATGTATGAAAAAAATATTGCAGAAAAAAATATTAAAAAGCATGAAGAATATTTTGCTAAGGTTGTTTGACTTTTATATTGACGATTCTACATTTGGAACACAAACGTGTGAGGAGCCACAACCTAGTACGCCCGTTGCTAGTGAACGTGTTGAGGATGTTAGTGATGTTCTTTCTAGAAGAATGAACAGTTTTCTAAGACAAGTTTAACAAAATGATAATGAAGGAAACGAACGAGAAAAGTATTTAAATGCACCGATTGAGGGTACACCAAATAATTTTGATGTTTTACTATGGTGGAAGGTAAATAGTTCCAAATATCGTGTTTTATCTTTAGTCGCTCGAGATCTTCTTACTATTCTGGTATCACAGTTGCTTCCGAATCCGCTTTTAGCACCGGAGGAAGAATTATAGATCCTTTTCATAGTACTTTGAGTCCACGGATGGTTGAGGCATTGGTTTGTACTCAGAATTGGTTAAGGTCCAAACCAATTTTTGTCGATCATCGGATTGAAGTTCCTATCGATGATGTTTTTTATTATGATGAACTCCTATCAGGTGATATTTGCATTTGTAAAATAATATAGTTCTTCATTTATTAGATTTGAAATACAATGCTCTAATTAACTTGTTTGCCATGTAGATTTTGTACATGGATGTGAACGTGAGTCGCCATTAAATTTTATGTTCACCATGGATGGTCCAAGTTCGCGATCGTTGTATTCACCTTCACCGCGGTTAGTTTCATAATTCATTTTGTAGAAATGTTCATATAGTTTAGTGTTTACACTTTCAAAACAATAATATACTTTCAAAACAATCATATACTTTCTTCATATACAATCATATAACTTTATAATGACAGTTAATAATTCCACGGATATAGTAATGGTGTATTTGGTATTGTAACATTCAATGATGTTCGATTTTTATTTATTCACTAATTGGATTGTTTGACTGTTTGATTTCAGGTGATAAGTGGATGCTATATCAACGATGACCTATAATTGAGAATTAATGAATTATTGTTATTTCAGGTATGAGAAAGAGAAATTAAATAATCTGTGCATCCATAGTTTTAACTTTTAATTTATCGGTTTTAATTTATAGTTTTAAACTATGTATTAGATAATTTAGATATTAGCATATGAACTGTGTTAGATATTAGCATATGAACTGTATTAGATATTAGCATATTAGATGTTAGTTAACATTGATCTAATACAGTTCTAATGCAATGCTATAATACATTGCTCTAATACAGTTCTAATGCAATGCTCTAATACGGTTCTAATGCAAATATGCAATGCTCTAATACAGTTTAGTTAACATTGCTCTAATACAATTAACATTGAATTTGAAATACAATGCTCTAATACACTAATACAATTCTAATACAATGCTCTAACACGGTTACAGAGTTTAGTCAGTGTAAATGTATCAGTAGTTTACATTTTAGTGTAAATGTGTAAATGTATCAGTAGTTTGCTATCATGATAATTGTGTAACTGTGTAAATAACATGGATTGGTTTCAAGTAGAAACACCTCATATTGTATACCAGTTAGGCAGTTACACAGTTTAGTGCAAAAGTTGAAACATCAATAGATCAAGTAGAAACACATGTTACTTGTTTAACATCAAGAGTTATGAGAGTATTTGTAAATTAAATAGTCTGTTTATAGTTTACATATATATAAACCTGTTACTTGTTTAACTTACAGTTTAAACATGTTCATCAAATATATAAACCTATTCATATCAGTACATAACAGTCTATATATATATCATTATCATTACGTATCTGATATGTACATCACATGATCACAGTCTATATATATACATATCTGATATGTACATCACAGTCTATATACATATCTGATATGTACATCACAGTATATATATATATACATATCTGATATGTACATCACAGTGTATATACATATCTGATATGTACATCACGGTATATATATATATAGATATCTGATATGTACATCACAGTGTATATACATATCTGATATGTACATCACAGTCTATTACATATCTGATATGTACATCACAGTCTATATATATATATATCACTTGCATTAGGCTATTGTGTTCTATTTATCTTTTGATATAATCCTTGTCTAATTTGGATGGATGTTTCAAACATGTAATTGAGCTTACAAGTATAATCTATATCTAATCAGGTGTTTGTGCTATTGTTAAAATGGATGGAAATATAGAGTTGAAGGCTGAAGCTCACTATCTTAGATTCTCAGGCTCAATCTTTAAAGTATCTGTATTGTATTTTCTATTTTCATTGCATTTTGTACTTGTAGTATTGTAGACTATGTGGTACTGTAGGCTTGTAGTAATTAGTATTGTACAATTAACTATGAATTGAAGAATTGAGGACTGTAGTGTTGTGGACTGTAGTGTCATTGGATTATGAATTATGTGATGATTTTGCTGTGCTATCCTATTTCGTATGTGACCTGATACATATTGTATGTCATGTTAATGAGCAATGTTGCCATATACACAACATCCATGAATTAAATTATTACGGTTAACCATCGGTTAACCGTGCAACGGTTCACCGTTTGCCTTAAACGGTTAACCATGCAACGGTTAACCAGTGCGTTCGAAAGGTTAACCGAACCGTTACATTTAACCGGTTAACCGCGATTAAATTTAACCGGTTCGGTCGGTTCGTGCGACCACTTTTAACCGAAGCAACGGTTAACCGAACTGTTGCTTTTTATCGGTTAACCGTTCAAATTAACCGATAGGTTCGGTTAACCGACCGTGCCCACCCCTACTCGAAAGGCACAAGAACCAGCGGCAGGGCTTCGACTAGGTCGAAAACCCTTCTTTCGAAAGCATTAATTTATAATTAAAGAACACCTTCGAAACCCCTTTTTCTTTTAAGACAAACATGGAAACCCCTTCGAAAGAATTTATAAAACTTATTTTAAAAACATATGTATCGACTAAGTCGAAAGGTTAGTAAAACAAAGGCAGACACTTATCTTTTCAAAACAAATTAAGGTAACAACCCTATCGGAAGCTATGCTTTTGACACCATGCCTTTTGCCTTTCTCAAATCCACTACGAATCATCTAGATGATACCATGTGTATTGAATTTAACTTAATGGGGTTTCGACATGATCAAAGGCGAAAGGTACTCTGATTAGAGGCGGAACCTATTTTTCTGGGTTAAATACTAAATTAAGTAACTTATATAAACTATAAACTAACATGCCTACGTTTTCATTTCTTATTGGTTTCCTTAACTTTTCCCATGCTTTTCAAGACTAATCACCTTTTTATTTTAGATAAGTATCACACTTAAACTTTTGAAAATAAAACCTTCCACTTTATTTATACGTAAATCATTTTGATCCTCTTCTCAAAATAATTTATTTTGTATGTCAAAGCACTTATGAAAAATCCCCAAAATTCATAAAAATTTATTTTGATCATGTTATCTAACATATCAAAATTTCAAATCCAAATTCTAAATATATTACCTGAAATAATTTATTAAACCCAACGTCCTATATTTTTTCATTCAAATATTCATAATAATCTTTCCAAAGCTTGGAAAATTATCAAACTTAAAACCCAACTCTAAAATCAGGTTTTGCATAACATATAATTTTTCCATGGCATTTAAACATCTATAACACGTGCTTTGATCTAAAACCGTATGTACTATTATTTAAACCATCTTGTTTAAATTTAAATAAATCATAATTCAAGCATATCATCATCAAATATCATACATACAAATTTAAACTTAAATCTGAAACATATATTTAACAAATAAAGATGGAAATTATCATTTACCATAATCTTTGATATGGAAAATGGACTGAGATGAGTTTGATTTCCCCGTTTTACTTTCTCTACTTTTTCTTTGAATTTCCTCTTCTTTTTCTTTTCTTTTTAATGGCCGGCCTGATCCTTTTAACCTATGTTTTTTTGTAAGAAAATGAGCATGTATGTGAATGGCTTAAGGGTATACATATATATAAAGGTGAGGTTAGGTGTAGTTAAATCCCATTATACCCTTACATATTTTAATTAGTCTATAAACCTTTCTTTAGCCCAATTAAATTAATAAGCACGACCACTTAAATTTATTCAAATATCAATCCCCTTATTACTTAACATTTACATTATTCTATTTAATTTATCTAATTAAATATCCTGAATAATGTTATTTATAATTAGGGGTATTACAGCTCCTTACCGATCTCAAAAGGTGGCACAAAGTACACTATCATTGCAGTTGATTACTTCACCAAATGGGCCGAAGCTGAACCTTTGCCACAATCACAACCAAGAAAGTGAACAACTTTGTTGTTCGAAATATCATATGCCAATTCGGTTTACCATGAACTAATGTAACCGATAATGGGACTCAATTCGACAGTGTTAAATTCAAAGACTTTTGTCTAAGGTATCGTATTGAAAAGAGATTTGTAGCAGTCATTCACCCTAAGGCAAATGGACAGATTGAAGCTGTAAATAAAATCATAAAATCCATTCTGAAGACTGGGAAAGGCCAGAGGCAAGTGGGTGGACGAACTCCCTACAACACTATAGGCTTACAGGACCACCCATAAGTCCACGACTGGCCATACTCTATTCGCCCTTGCTTACGGTTATGAAGCTGTCATTCCTATTGAGCTCGAGGTTCTGTCTCATCGAGTGGCTTACTATGATCCCAAAATGAATAAAAATCTTCTTTTGGAATCTCTTGACTTTATTGATGAGAAGCGTGAGGAAACCAATCTGAGGGCAGCTGCACATCGACACCGAATCGTCCGATATTGCAACATTAAAGTCCAACCTAGAACCATTGAAATCGGCGATCTCGTTCTGAAACGGGTTTTCCCTACCCCATCGCGTATAAATCCAATTTAGGAAGGACCTTATGTCATTTAACAGAGGCTTGGAGAGGGAACTTTCAAGCTAGCGACTGTCGATGGTATCACACTTCCAAGAGTGTGGAATAGCGAGCATTTACGATGCGATTTCACTTAGCTTATTTCTTTTTCATTTTGGTTGTATTTGCTTTCAGAATTTGCTTTAGCATTTGATTTTCCAAATATGTAATAAGACAGATTATGTCATTCTTTTCCACTTAGCAAATAAAGCCTTGGTCTTCTTTGTAGTTATGTTTGTTGTAGCATTGCGTATTAGTTACATAACGAGATTGAAATAAAATAAGAGCGGTCGTGACACGATAGATCGCTCGCTAAATTAAACCCCTAATTCCCAGGGGAAATCAATTAATTATGGAAAATAAAATTCTATTACTCTTTGAAATAACTCTAAGTCCCCAAAGAGCGGATTGAATTATAAACATAAAATGGGTGTGAATCGTTCACCGACGAAATAACTCTAAGTCCATGGAGTGTGGATTAGAGTATAAACATAAATCGGGTGTGAATCGTCCACCCGCGAAATAACTCTAAGTCCCCAGAGTGCGAATGGATGTATAAACATAATTAATCTTCCACCAACGAAATAATTTTAAGTCCCTAGAGTGCGGATTGGAGTATAAACATAAATCGGGAGTGAATCGTCCACCCACGAAATAATTCTATGTCCCCGGAGTGCGGATTCTAGTATAAACATAAATCATGTGTGAAACGTCCACCTGTGAAATAACTCTAAGTCCTCAGAGTGCGGATTGGAGTATAAACATAAATCGGGTGTGAATCGTCCACCCATGAAATAACTCTAAGTCCCAAGAGTGCGACTTGGGGTATAAACACAAATCAGGTGTGAATCGTCCACCCATGAAATAACTCTAAGTCCCTAGCATTCGGATATGAGTATAAATAAATAGATGAGTGTAGTTCAACCGCTCATTATTCCATAAACTTCGGACTTAAAACGAAAACAGGAGAATAAACTAACTAAGGTTGGAGTTCGACCATCCACCACCTAACCCAGCTGACCAGAGACTGGGGGCAAGAGTATAATTACCTAAACTATAGAGTTTGGAAAGTGTAGCGTTAAAGCTTGAGCCTAGTGTTTCATACTACTCAAGGCCACGACTTTAGGGAAGCCTTGGGAAGGATGAATCGAATTGACATCCAATCCGATAAGCAACGAATCACAAGTGCATAAAATGAAAAACGTGATAGCTCGAACATTTGAACAAGTGAATACAAGAATCATACACAAGAATAAAAGAATTTTTAATTACACTAAACTTGCTGTACATTATACAAGTTTATCCCAAATGTAAAACAAAATTGGGGGGTCATGCCCAAACAAACACGACCAGCGTGAAGAAAAAGTAATCATCTAAGCTATCAACATAACCCTAATCCAAATATTATTTCTTAGATTTTCTATCTTTCCTTTGCTTCTTTGGAGTAGCTCCTTCCGAACTACCGCTCGACCCTCTCTTCGACCCTTTTCCACCTCGGCTTCTCTTCGAAGAAGTATCCTCGGTTGTATGAATCGAGGTGGTATCATCTTTGGAAGTAGGAGGGATGGAAGTGCTCTCAACACCAGAAATCGGGGGATATCATCTCGAGGAATTGTCCTGCCATGAGTGATCATCTGGAGCGGGATAGGAATCGGTTCATCAGAGCTCGAATTAATAGGATCATTTTTCACCTCCTTTTTCAACAGTTCTTCCCTCTCAACATGCTTTTTCATGTGGAGCTCACCAGTGGGGCCAGAAGAACCCGTAATTACAACATCTTCATGGAAGGAAATTTCATGGTGTGGGTCGCTCCCTTCCTTGAATAATGCCTCCATGAATTGATCATCAATAACGAAGGCTTCTTCTTGAGTACTTTGAGCAGCAGCCGAAGTTGTGACTTTAATGGATTCTATCGCAGCCGTTTGTGACTCCAACTGAGACTCTTGTGAGGGGAGACGAGTGACACCTGATGGATTCAAAGTTGAGAAAAAATAGGTGAAAAGATTAGAAATATCAACTGATAACATCCCAAATTTATGAAAGACGGAAAATGTCGACAGAATACCTTCCTTGGTATGGCTCCAAGGTTGAGCCAAAACATCCTTAGAACTGCGCTCGAGAATTAGAGAAAGTTGTGGTTTGTTTGTATCATACTCGAGAATGGTTGAATAGCCTGCTGCGGAGCTAGGGATGACCTGGGGTGCCAAGGACAATTCAGTTGTAATAACGGGTTGCGCTGACCCGGATCCTTCACCCACTTAATGTGAAGAAGCAACAACAGACTCTTTCTGGAATAAGAGATGGATATCGTGCAATGTTTTGGGTTCATTGCCCAATAGCATTTCATTTTCAAGTCTAGACAAGTCGATATCCTCTGAGTTAAGAAGTTTCTTCTCTTCTGCCGAGAAATTCCCAAGCGCGCCAGAGCTGGTAAGGATAATCTTCACCGAGCCATGTCAAATTCCTATGCTTGAGAATGTTGGTGTTGTAAAGAATGAGAAGCGGATCAAGCTCATTCATTATCTCCTCCCCGACTTTGTCCTTGGTAGCTTCTGCTTCAAGCTGTATAACAGTCTTGGCCCTTTCAATAGCCGTATCCCTCTCAAGTCTGACATTTACCAGTTCATCGTAAGCATCTTAAGCGATCTTCTGGGCAACATCTTTTTCTTTATTTGCATACTCGAGCTTGGCCTTGAGATCCATTATTGCCTTCAAGGCCATGGATTCATTATTCCAAGCTGTATCCCGCTCAAGCACTATCACCTGATTTTGATGATGCAACACTTGAACCATATCAAGATGGCTGGATTTCATCTCTCTATGGATTTCACAGCAGCATTATCTTTTCCTTCGGCTTCTGCTAAAGAGGTTCTAGAGGCTTCTAGCTCGTTTGTCAAAGTGTCAATGATTCTTTTATCTTGAGCTTCCTGGAATTTTAGTTTTTAAATTTCCGTCGTGCGTTCGAAGGAGACTTTCGAAATTTTTTCTGTTGCCTTCATCCATTCACGATACTGCATGTGGATGTCAGGGACATAGTCAATAGTCATCTTCTGAACATGGTCCGGACCATTTTCAGGTTGGGAGGAAAATAGAACCCTTCAAAACATAAGTTCGGACATTCTTCATGGAGCTGTGCCATACAAGCAGTTGGATTGATTGTAGAATCTTCAGTAGCAGCTTCAACTTCAGTACTTTCTTTGTTGAGCCTAAGGACGGTATCATTTTCACTATGGTGATGATGATCTCTTGGCCGCTGAGAATGAGATGGAACTAAAGGCCGAGGAGGCACTGATGTGGTAGGAGGACCATGAGATGGATAAAATGGCAGGTCCCTGCGATCAGCTGGCTTTTCAGGACCCTTTGAAGGAGGGGATCTCGATCTCGATCGATGTTTGTCTTCGGGTGGCTTATCCCTATCACCCCTATCTTGATGACCCCGATCTCGGCTGGGGCGATAATTGGAATCGTAGTACTCTCGACTACCACAATAAGAACTAGAGCATGAACTTGATGATTGGTGGTGTATATCCTAGAGGGAATCAAACATGTTCCTTTTCCTCACCATCGTTTCTGTAAAGAAAAGCAGAAATTAGTTAACTTTAAGCATTAATGAGCATAACGTCAAGTATAATGCAATGTTTAGGGGTGCAAGTGTGTTCCAATGTCCTTGTGTAACCCCCTAACAAACCAAGTGCAGGAGCCTTGCTCATTTGTGTAACTTCTCTTGAAGTAGGAATCTCACTGCCAATTCTGGTAGGAGATTCCTGTAACATCCCATAGTTTCATGGCATTATTTAGGATATTTAAGTAGTTAAATTAAATAAAATAATATGGATATTAATAGGTTAAGATTTATTTAGCTAAGGGTATTTGTGCCATAATAGGGTGTTAACTAATTTAAAATAACCTAAAACAAAGGTGTTAGGAAATGACAAGGGCAATATGGGAAATATGTGGAGCTTATACCCTAAACCCTTAGGAGAAATAAACTCACATTCATTTCATTTTACACAAACTGAAAACACTAAGGTCGGTAACCATTTTCACTCTGAAGAAGAAGGCTAAAGTTAGGATTCAAGAGAAGGAGGATAATCTACTAAATCAACATCAAATCTCACATCTATAATCTCAAAGCTAAGGTGAATAATTACTACATCCCATTATCTTTTGGTGTTTGATTTTAAGACTAAAATTCGAAATGTTTTTGCAAGTTTTTGTCATGTTTTGATGATTAAAGTTGGATATAATTATTGGTTGGTGAAATATGCATGTTCATACTTGTTTTATGATATGTTTGATATGAAAACCCTTTTTATTGACATCCAAATGCCTTGAAAATTTAAATATAGGTCAGAAATGATATTTCAAAGATGGGTTTCAATTTTCCTAATTTTCCGAATTATGATGGATTTTATATTAATTTTCTAGTGAAGAAAATTATTTACTGGATTATAAATTATTTTCGGCTAATATAATAATTATTTGTGGATGAAATTTTTATATGTTAGACAACATATTAAAATAGATTTTCTAGGATTTTTCTAGATTATTCCTAAGCATTTTGATGGATATATAAATTATTTAAGGTATGAAACTTAAATGTTATATATATATGTATAAAGGAGAAGGGGCATTTTGCAAAATAATTTTTTTTATAAACCCGGGTGATTGAGGCAGCAAAATTCTGAGAAGTATTTTATTGACCAATGAGAATTTGACAAACAAAGGCATGTTAGTTGAAAAGTTTCCTTTTTAAGTTTAAAGACAAAATTCACACTTTTTCCATGTTTCAATCCATACGACTAAACACCTTCCACCCCAGACCTTTCATCCCAATCGAAGGATTAGCTTTAGATAAAGTCAAAGTTCAATGCATAAGGTATCAAGAAATTGATACGTAATGAATTGAATATAAAGCGAAAGGTTGATGGCCGAAAGTGTTGGAATATAATTATTTTATAAGTGAAAAGCTCTCTCCTGCTTTTCTTTCGAACTTGAGCTTTTGGCTTGGTCACTTCCGACCAGGTCAAGTTATTTAAAGAAAGACTTTAAAACATTCCGATGTGACTAGTAGAAACTGTTTATAGAAAGTATAAGTTTCAAATTTTTATTTTTTAAAATCGACAAAAAAACTAAATGTTCACCTGGAATTGACTAGAGGAAAGCTAAAGCTAAGTTGTTGAAGCTTAGAATTTGCCAGAGTCAAAACAAGATGATCGCTAATAAGTCGTGATCCCATGTTTATACTATTGGAAATCGACCAACCATCACGACGAATAAGGAAAATACGACCTTCGATAAGAAAACAACTCAATGAAAGGATAACGACTATTCGATGAACCAAATGGATTTCTTCTGATGATTCTAGCTGGCAATGATTCAAAGCACGTCATGTTTAAAACAAGTCATACTTTTGGAGGAAACTATTATCCTGCCTTTTGGCAAGGATGTAATATCATCGACTGGGCTAGGAACGGATGGTTATCAGCCTTAGGAATTGATTACATACAATACTATAGACGATGGTCATGCAGATTCGGACCGAGTCCCAATCAAGGTGCAATCAACACAAAGTGAATGACATAGCTCTATGAAGTTATATTTAAAATTTGGAGTCGATCGGAGTTCGTATGCTCGAGTTGCGGACGAAGCAAGGATTTGTATGGATCTATCGAGAATAATCCATAAAATAACTCAAATCATCGGAGAGCGATCAATATCTCAAAATCCACAAGGCCAATTAATTTGAAACTTCCAGAGCATTAACAAAATGAAGAGTGGAGCCTACAAAACGATCGCTGGTCACAAAGTGAAGATTTGTGGATGGCCAATCGTTTTTGCCAAACCATCAAAACGATCGGCATATTTCAGTGCACGATTCAAGTACAACAAAGATCGATCCATATGTCCTAATTTAAAACTCAGAATGATTCCATATTTTATGATAAATGTCAAGAGGCATGTGGCACCCCTCAAAAACGATCGCACTTGAATTGGAAACAAGAAAAACGATCGGTGAAAGTTTAGTCGATTGTTTTAGATTGTCAAGTTTGTCCATCGATCATTATGGTGGGCCCTATGGACCTAGATAGCCTTCTGCCGAAATCTTAGCAAAATATCTCATCATCTCTCCCTATAAATACAAGCCTTTTGATTAATTTTAAGGATCTTTACACTGCTGGTGTGTAACATCCCCTATCTATAGGCCCAAAGCTAAGCGCTACAAATGTTGCAGTCATCCATAGTATTAACTTCCGACGACTAAATACGGCTATGTTAATGGTATTCATAATATCAGAAGAACTTGAATATGAAACAAAATCAAAAATTTCAAAAAACATCATTTTACCGATTACATTTCAAGACACAAGTTTCACATTCAAATTACATAATCCCATAATTGTTTTCCAGGTTCAGATAAAATATAGTTCTTACATAAATACACCAAGAGCGACATATGACGATGCCCCCTTTATTGACCACAGTACTATATATACAATACAGATAAATCAATGCAAAATATAACAACAACTCCTAATTAGTTATCTTTCATCCACCTGCTCGTCACCGGAAGCTTTATTCGCCATCCTACTAAAACCTGTAAACCTCAACCCTCATCCTACTCAAATCAATTTTGAGCACCCGAGAGTTTAAGGAAAATAAACTTTGAGTCAGACATAAATCCTGGTGTGAATAATATTATACGTCTCTATTATCTGATATTAAGTGAGAGCACACCGCTCAGGAGAATGGATTTCCTCTCACTAATATCCTTTCTAAAACATATCTTTTGCAAATTATAATCCTACAACTAAAACTGGTTAAATCTGTAAAGTAATATCATGTATATGTACATTTCAATTATCATATGGACTATCTATCCATACACTGTAGTTTTGTCTGGCTAACTACTAACCCATGGTTGACTCGGGCCTACCAGAAAACATACAAATCTAACATTTGTTAGATACTCCTCTTTTGGACGGTCTGTCCTTACTTACCTCTCCAGGTCTAACTGATCCTAATGGTTTTTTGTGAGCTTACCAATAACCTGTCTTTCCTTTATAAATTCCCTTCTGTGTAACATCATTTTAGTCTTACTTGTGACAAAGCCCTACACACAGGAATTTTATACTAAATTAGCTAGGGGATAATAGCTCATGAGTATAGGACGTGACCCTACACAAGTCCCATCTAGTATCCGAGTCATTTTCTTAGGGTTAACTACCCTTTAAATTTTTCCTTGAAAACCTTTTCAAAATGATTTAAACCTTTAAATCATACATATACAAGGAAAATATACTCTATGCTTTACTCTAAGCTATTTTCCATATTATATATACTTTACCCAAAATAGTGTTGATGAAATTATTAAGCATTTCCCATCCCTCCAAAATAGTTAAAACCTATTTTAACTTAAAAACACTTAGACTATATTTCCAAAACAACTCATTCGAAACCTTTGTCTAAAACCTTTAAACAGCCCTTTCTAAACCATCAAAAGTACCCCTTATGAAACCTTTGAAATTATCCCTTTCAATACAAGTAAATCCTTAGGCTAAAAGCCAAAACATACCTTTCGAAATCATACCTTTCTAAACCATTCTTCTTTATCCTTTCAAAAGCATTGAAAAACATCTCCTTCGAAAGCTTTAAAAACTTTGACATCCTCTTTAAAACACTTAAACATTGTCTTTCGAAACCATTGGAAAACCTTTTCTTTTAGACCTTTTGAAACCATTGGAAAACCTTTCCTTAAAACCTTTCGAACGCATTAAAACATTAAGCCTTTTGAAAGCTTTTGGGTTCAATTTATAAAAAGTGGAAATACCTTTGGAAACCATTGAAACCATCTCTTTCGAAACCATTTGGGTTCTACTTTCTATAGACCAGAAAGGTCTTTAAAACATTTAAGTCAAAACCATCTCTTTCGAAACCATTTCCTAAGTAAAGAAGTGATGGTTTCGAAACCATCCGTTCGAAAGCATTGGAGAAGCGGCTTGGTTTTAAAAGCAAGATAACCCTTTCGAAACCAATCTAGGTTGAAAGGTAAAAAGCGGTAGTCAGGGGCTTCGACCTAGCAGAAAGCAGTTGTTTAAAAATAAAGGCCCAACCTCTTAGAACCATTCTTTTTAAAGTCATGGACCCAGTCGAAGGCAGACCAAGTCGAAAGCTATTCAGTCGAAAGCAAAACAGGCGCATTTTCATTTAAAATCAAAGTAGTGCTTCAACCCCTTCGGAACTCCTTGCTTCGACCCTATCCTTTCGCCCATATCCAATTCACTATGTACCATATTTCTGATACCATATGCATTGGTTTCGATGGAGTTGGAGGAGGAAGTAAGGAGTCGGAAGCCTAGTGCCGAAAGCATTAAAACAGGAAAAACCATGTAGATTTGACTTTTTAAACTATTTCTTTGTACCAACCTGGCTTGTTTGTAAAATTTTGAGTGTGTTGCAACCTTTTCTTTTCTAAAAGTACTACCGATTTTCAAAAAAAAGAATTTGGATTATTTACAAAATACCCTTGCTCCTTTTTAAAATACATAAACATTTAAGTCCCATATCTTAAATAATTTTATGTCCATTAAAACACTTAGGAAAATTCCACAAAAATTATAGAAAATCATTTTTATTTTGTTTTCTAACATATATAAATTTTAGACCATAAGCCAATATAATTTGGCCGAAATAAATTTTTAACCCAAAATAACACTTTCTTCACTAGAAAATTCATATAAAATCCGCATTAATTCAGAAAATTATGAAAACTGAAACCCATTTCTAAATATCATTTCTGATCTAAATCTAAATTTGCAAGGCAAATGTATGTCATAAGATAGGTTTTCTAAATCAATTATCATCATAAAATGCATATAAAATAGCCTAAATCATCAATAAGTATATATATAGCCATTTATCATTCAAAACATGGCAAAGCAATTTGCAAATACTTTCAGAATTTATCTGAAATCGAAATCAATCAAAACCATGAGATGTAGCCATTTTTCACCTAAGCATTTTGATTAAGAGTGTGAGATTTGTTCTTGATTAAGTGATTTGATTCTTCCTCTAGAATTCTTCTTCTTTGCTCTTCCTAATGGTGGCCGGCCTTAGCTTGTATTTTTGAATTGTGAAAAATGAAGTGAACGTGAGTGTTGAGGGGTTAAGGGTTTAAAGTATAAGGATATGCCTTGTTCCTATTTTGCCCTTGCATATTTCCTAACCCTTTTATTTTCTTTTTATTCTTTAGTTCACTTGTTTAACATGACATGGCTACCTCTTATTTAATCACAAATCTCAATCCACTAATCAACTTATATTATTTTATTTAACTAATTAAATAGTCTAAATATTGTTACTAAAAATAAGGAGTGTTACAAACTCTCCTCCTTAAAGAATTTCGTCCTCGAAATTACGATAAGGTACACATCAAAATAATCAAAGGTAAATCATACCATCAACAAATTAGGATATATATCTCTCATCCTATTCTCAGTCTCCTAAGTACAGTCTCTGTCATCGTCGCTCCACTGGACTTTAACTAATCTGACTGTCTTGAATTGAGACTCTTCTCATCTCTCGTGACTATGCAAACTGGCTTTCTAAATATAGTCAAATTCGGCTCTACGACTAAGTCATCAAACACGATCGGTAATATAATAGTACCTGGATCTCGAATACACTTCCTTAGATAAGAAACATGGAAAACATCATGGACGCCTACCAAACTTCTCGGTAACTCTACTTTATATGCGAGTTTCCCGATCCTCTCAATAATAGGAAATTGTTAACGCTAAAAAGTGAACGCTAACACCCGGTGTGTGTAATAGAATCATGAAAGCACCACCCGTTGGTACGGGAACAGAAAACAAGTAGAGAATAGAAGTAAAGCGGTAAATGACAATAGATTTATAGTGGTTCGGCCCGTAATTGAGCCTACGTCCACTTTATAGTCTTTTATTGCTGATTCGATTACAAGTTGATACAATATTCTTCACAGTACAATACAATTCGATCACAAAAACACTCTCGACTGCTAACTCAAACTTCGATGATGAAATTCGATGAATCCGTGTCGGATGTATGAAGTTCTTCCTGAAGCTTGTTGTAGTGTCTAGAGTATTTGAAGATCTTTGTGTGTTGATTGAGTTGAGAGTTCGGCAGAGTAACGACGCTGAAGAAGTGATTGGCCAAAAGTCCCCCCCATGTTGAAAGTGGTGGTCTATTTATAGGAGCTGAATTCTGGTTAGAAGTTTTGCAAAGTCTTAGGTCGCATACGACCTAAGTTAAGTCGTAGATCGCGAGCGACCTAAGCTAGGTCGCGGTCTACATTCGACTTAAGAAATCAGCTGATGTAGTTGCACTTGGCTTCATTTGAACAAGTAGTAAGTCGCTGGCGAGTTAAGGATGGTACCAGGTCGTTGTTGACTTATAGGAATGATTCTCTTAGGTCGCTCATGACCTAAGCTAGATCGTAGGTCGCAAACGACTTAGGAAGTAGACTGATGTAGTTACTCTCGGTCTTCTCTAAAGTAGTAGGTCGTGTGCGACCTAAGGTAAGTCGTAGGTCGCAGCTGTTTATAGGTCGCAGATAGCTTCAGCAGTTAGGTCGGGAACTCTCTTAGGTCGCTAGCTACCTTAGGTCGTTAAGTTCCTTAGGTCGCTGGCTACCTTAGGTCGTTAAGTTCCTTAGGTCGCTTGCTAGCTTAGGTCGCTAATTACTATAAGTCGTTAGATTTCTTAGGTTGTTTGCTTCCTTAGGTCGCTAGGTCGTAGTTTCTTAAGTCACGGAGTCATAGGTCGCCGAGTTTTAGGTCGTGACTAAAATACGAGTTAACATTTGCCCCTCGAAGTATACGCCTATGCCATAGGTCGTATGCTTTGACTTAACCTCGCTAGGTCGTGAACGACCTAAAGCTTGTACTATCCCGTACGCCTGTTCGCCTTCTTCTCCCAGCTTCATATAAATAGATTAGGTCGTGCCTTCCTCCCCACCTTACTACTCTGAGATCCCATTGCCATTGACAAATTCTTAATTCTTCGGAGGCGAATTCATCCCAGCAAAACATCGATCCACTTCTATCAGTATATTACGTAAGTGGATCAATCTCTCCTCCTTCGCAATCGCTGATCGATCGTAAATCCACGTTTACCGACCCAAGTTTAATTTCGTGTGTCATGCTTCATTTTTTGGTTGTTTCGATCGATCTTTGATCATTGTTTGATATATTGCATTGATTCATGATCGCATAGAAGTTTTCACAATGGATCGGTGGGATTTCTAGTCGATTTGCCGAATGATTCGGAGGTATATGGATGATTTCCAGTTGATTTGCTGGATGACTCGAAGATGAAATGAGGAAGATATCGAATCCTCTTATACTGGCGATAGTGGGTTATCGGATCCAATATGGTGTTGCTTGGAGAGGAAGTCAGCGACCTACCAGATTTGGACGACCTAAGGGTTAGGTCACGCGGGAAAGCTTGGCGACCTAAATCTTTGCGATCTAATAATATTCGCGACCTAAAGAATCTTCGACCTAAGCCAGGTCGTGTGCGACCTAGGACTTAGAGAAAATTGCACCGCTTTGACTCATTCAGTTACACTGTTCGACCTAAAAATGCTACGACTTATGATAGGTCGCAGAACGACCTAGGACTTGAACCACCTTGGCACTGCCTTGAACATCTTGACTCGCACAATACGACCTAAAAAGCCCCGACCCATGATAGGTCGTTAAACGACTTAAGACTTAGATGAATTTGCACAGAAGTTGGCTTAATTCTTGAATTTGAACTGTGTTGTATTTCCTTTCACACTGTCTTGACTTTAATGCTAATAACCTGCCTAAATACAACACTTGCAAAAAAAACGGGACAAATATACTGCCATCGACTGCCCACATCGCATGACAGATTAGTTGATAACGAATAATTAACTTAAATAAATTCTGTGAATGAAATGCTGTGAAATGACTAATTCAAATGAAGTGTTGAAACAAAGCTGGAATAATCAACCTAAGCTGACTTGTTTGCATCAACACAACATTGTATTTTGACCTGAAATAACAAGCCTCGAAACTTTATAATTGACAAACATCAATTGTCTCAATTTCATTTATACTTGCTTGTTATTGTTTTAGTTTTGCACAACACTTCACACTTTTTAGGAAACGTGCACCTTTATATTTAAATATCCAGTTGATTGTGTAGAATGACGTCCCAACAAGAAGATTCAGGACCAAATGAAGGAGCTTTCCCGATTGCCAACCCACTGATTGATCCTTCGGAGAGAACTCCGACTACTCTGAGCCATAGAATTTTTAGACAACTGTGTATCCAATTTGGTATTGCCGATTCAGACGCTATATTCCCTAGAGCAAGTGATACAACTGACAGGCCACCCCTTGGTTTTGTCGCGATGAATCGCCATATGTGCTTATTAACGCTAAAAAGTGAACGCTAACACCCGGTGTGTGTAATAGATTCGTGAAAGCACCACCCGTTGGTACGGGAACTGAATACAAGCTGAAAATAGCAGTAAAATGGTAAATAACAATAGATTTATAGTGGTTCGGCCCGTAACTGAGCCTACGTCCACTTTATAGTCTTTTATTGCTAATTTGATTACAATTCGATACAATGTTCCTCTAAATACAACACAATTTGATCACGAAAACACTTTTGACTACTAGCTCAATCTTCGATGATGAAACTCGATGAATCCGTATTCAATGTATGAAATTCCTCTCGAAGCTTGTTGTAGTGTCTCGAGTATTTGAAGATCTTCGAGTGTTGATTGAGTTGAAAGTTCAGCAGAGTAACGGTGCTTGAAGAAATGGCCGGCCAAAAAGTCCCCACTTGTTGGAAATGGCAATCTATTTATAGGAGAAGAATCTGATCTGAACTCGACTTCTAAGTCCTTAGGTCGTTTACGACTTATGATAGGTCATAAGTCGTCCCCGACCTAAGAAGCTCGGGCTATCTTTTAACAGCTGCCATGGTCCCACATATTTGCTAGGCATAGGTCGTGAACGGGCTAAGGGGAAGTGGTAGGTCGTTGGTGAGTTCAAGATGGTACTAGGTCGTTGGCGACTTATGAGTGATCAGCACAAAACTTGACCCTAAGGTCTTAGGTCGCGTTAGACCTAAGCTAGGTCGTAGGTCGCAAACGACTTAGGAAGTAGCTTGATGTAGTTACCCTTGGTCCTCTGAAGTAGTAGGTCGTATGTGACCTAAGGTAGGTCGTAGGTCGCAGCTGTTCATAGGTCGCAGATGGCTTCATCAGTTAGATCGGGGACATTCTTAGGTCGCTAGCTACCTTAGGTCGTTAAGTCCCTTAGGTCGCTAGCTTTCTTAGGTCGTTAAGTCCTTTAGGTCGCTAGCTACCTTAGGTCGTTAAGTCCCTTAGTAGTTAGATCGGCAACCACTAGATCGGCATGACTTTAGGTCGTAAGTCGTAGCTTGTAACTCGGAACTTTTAGGTCGCAGATGCTTTTAGGTCGCGGATTTTCTTAACTCGTAAACCGTTAAGTCGTACCATATCTTAGGTCGGAGCCTGTTGAGTCTCTAAGTCGTAAATCCTCTGAGTACTTAAGTCGTTAACCTTTTAACTCGTAGGTCGTTTGAGATTACTTAAAAGTCATAAGTCGTTAACCTTTTAACTCGTAGGTCGTTAAATCAGACCATTCCTTAACTCGTTAAGTCTTGAGTCGTGTACTTCTTAAGTCGTGGAGAATTCAGAGTTAACATTTGCCCCTCGAAATACACGCCTAAGTCGTAGGTCGTGTGTTTCAACTCATCTTAACTCGTATGGGCCGATTCCAATTCCTTCGACCTGGGATATAAAATGCTTAGGTCGTTCCTCTTATCTCCTTTTTCCTACTACTCTTTCTTTAAGCCGTATCTGCCATTAACGCAATTTCAAGCTTCCAAAGGCGATTTCGACTTAATTTACTTCCAACCATTCCCAATTACACCGCGTAAGCATCTTTTCCCTTTTTCCAATCGCCGATCATTGCCGTCGACCTTTGTCCATGATTTCTTCCCTTTGGGCCTTGCGAATACTGTTATACAGAATATCCATGAACTTAAGGTGGCTTGGTATGCCTTGCAACGATTTGTGATTTGCGGTGGTTTAGAAATAGGGTTGATGAAGAAGCTAACTGGTTAATGGGTTAATGGGTTAATGGGTTGGATAGTTAACGTGTTAGGAATTGGATGGATAAATGGTTAACGAGTTAAGGATTAAACGAGTCAGGAGTTAGATGGACTGGTGATTTCGCGTGATCTAGATTTTAACTATGGATCGACTTATCACTTACTGCGACCTAAGCTTTGAATCGTAGCCAAGTTACGACTTACGACTTAGAGAATTGAAGTTTCTTTTTATTCCTCACGACTTACGACTTAGAGAAAAGTTGACCCTAGCTCACAGGAACCATTTGAGTCGTTTGCGACTTATCACTTGTTCAGATTTTGCTTGAATGTGTAGTACGATTTAAGAGTTACGACCCAACCTGACTTATATCTTTTAGACCGTGAACGAGCTAGAACTTGAGCAAACTTTTCACTGCCTTGAATGTTAAGACTTGAGTTGTTTGAACTTTGGACTGTTGAACTTTGTTTCATTCTTTTATAGATTGTCAATAATTCTAATTACCTGTTATAACATTTACAGAAAACTGGGACGAATATACTGCCACTGACTGCCCACATCAAATGACAGATTAGTTGATAAAAATTAAATTAGAACTGCATGAACGAAATGTTGTACAATAACCAATTCAAGTGAAGTGTTAAAGCAAAATTGTAATTATCAACTGAGACTGATTTATTTTCATTAACACTGTACTTTAAATATTAACAAGTCCTGAAATCTCATAATCGTCCGATTGTCGATTAGTTTAATTCCAGTTGTTTTTACTTGTTATTTTTATTGGCTCTGCACAGCACTTCACACTTTTTAGGAAACGTGCACCTTAATATTTGATCATCCAGTTCCTTGTGTAGAATGACATCTCAACAAGAAGACTTGGAACTAGCTGGAGAAGCTTTTCCAATTGCTACTCCATTGAATGATCCTCCAGAAAGGACTCCTACCACTCTGGGCCATAAAGTTTTTCGCCAATTATGCATTCAGTTTGGAATTGCTGAATCTGATGCTTTGTTCCCTGGAGTAAATGACACTGCTGATAGGCCGCCCCATGGCTTTGTTGCAGTTAATCGTCAAATGTGCTTGAGTGGAGCTATCCCACCATTTAACGACTGTCTTCGAGAACTTCTCCTCCGACTATCTATCTCCCCTTTTCAACTACACCCTAATGGCTACGCCATTCTGCTAGGATTGTGTGTACTTTTTAGGAGAACGCTGGACCGTTTTCCCAGTTTTGGAGAAATTTGCTTCCTGTGCTCATTTGCAAAGAACAAAGACCATCCCTCTATCACAGTTGTAAGGAGTGCCAGGAACCGTAAACTGATTATTGGTCTTCCCGAAAGCGTTCCTGGGTTCCTGAGCCAGTTTTTCTTTGTTCGCTGTCCCCCCGGATTTTACGCCATCTGGAGAGTGGGAAGTACGACCATCTATCTTTTCCCTGTGTTTTCTGAATTCTTCGAAGTCCAAATTGTCAAGTGTTAACTTATTTTTCCTACTTTTTCAGCGCTCCCTCCCCCCTCTAGGGAACCTCGTCACAAAACTACCTTCGAGAGGCTTATGGCCGTGCCGGTTAAGGAGAGGAGTGTTCAATTTCTATTGAAAGATGAGTTCCTCCACGAATTTGGACTCTTACATCCTTCCCGCTCCACTCAGCCACATGAAGTCCCTGATTCTCCAGCTGAGGAGTCAGATGCCCCCGCTCCTGCTAAAGAACCTTCACCGAAAGAACTTACCGTTGAGACTTCATTGGTAAAGTGTTCTACTCCTACCGACATTGCGGGGTCGTCCAGTAAGTTAGCACTTGCCCCGGTTATTAAAGAGGAGGAAAATCTTCACATTCTTGAAAAGACGGCTGAGGCGGAAGTTGAAAAAGATAATTCTCCCGTGCATCACGGCGATGATACTTTTGACAGTCTGAGCGACATCATGATAACCTCTCAGGAGCTCTTTAAAGATGACGTCTCTAAAGCGATCTCTTCTGTCATCGAAGCAACTTCTTCCTTGCGACAAACCACAACGCCTTCTACACAAGCCGTTGCCACTCCCACACCACAGAGTGGTTTGTAATTTAATGCACGTAGCTTACACGCCACACACACTTATGATGTTAAGCACTTATATGCACTTAGCTTCTTCAACTTCGAAGATTTCTAAGGTTTGTTTTCTTCTTCAATTTCAGGTTCTGCAATGGGGAGAAGTGGCTCTTACTTTGACAAATTCAAGAGTTACAGAAGCCGCGATGCTTTTGACTTTAGGAGTTATCTCAGTGCCCCGAGGGAAACTGATGAGGAAAGGGCTGAGAGAAAAGCTCACAAAAGGCGAGCTTATGAAGAGCGCCGCCGAAGAGAAGACGAATATTATTATGGGAGTAGGGATGAGCGACATGACTCTTCCCGCAGAAGTGACGATTCTTACAAGAGGAAAACTTACGATGACAAGGGGAAAAGCCACTCTGCCGATGATTCTAGTAAGCGGATCAGACTCGGTGAAAAGGACGCGTCTATTATTTCGGAAAAGACTGCCGCCTCTATTCCTCCTGATACCTCTTTTGGTTCTCCTGCACTTAAGGAGTCTGACATCCAGGCAATTATTAATAGGCCTCAGTACCAAGCCGGGGATGGACCTTCCACACTATAGAGCAGATTTCCAAATTGGTGTCTAAAAGGGGTTCGTTTTGATTTAGACTTAGTTCCCATTGACAAACAAGCCATGCTCAGAAATCTAGATGCTGTCAAGATTGACATTGAAAGAATGTCTGGATGGCAGAAACTGGTCGATGAACTTCAAAGGGTCAACCGCATGAATCTTGAGGCCATGATGACCATGGAGAATGACAAAGCTGAATGGGACAAATGGTGTAAGCAGCACTATGCTGAAATGAAAAGCATTACTGATGATTACGGGAAGCTTGAAGCCGAAGCTGAAAGACTTAAAAATGAGCTTGCTACTTCCTCCACTTCTTATTCACAGAAGGAAGAAATGCTCCAAAAGCAAGTTCGAGATGCCCACGCTGCTCATCGAGATATTGAAGTGAAACTTGAAGCAGAGCAGCATGTTACTAGAAAATATCGCGATGACATTGCTCAACTTCGGGAGAAGGTCAGCTCTCAAGACTTAGAAATTGTGAGATTGCAGTCCCAGTTATTGAAGGCTAAAAGAGAGCGTGATGAAGCTCTTGCCGGT
Source organism: Allium fistulosum (assembly GCA_030737815.1). Lineage (NCBI taxonomy): Eukaryota > Viridiplantae > Streptophyta > Magnoliopsida > Asparagales > Amaryllidaceae > Allium > Allium fistulosum. The sequence continues at coordinate 632,331,054 of CM060907.1, read as the reverse complement.
AAAGCTGCAGCTGAAGAATCCCATAAGGCAACCATAGCCACCGTTGACACGACTTTATTCGACTTTTATGTCCATTGCGTCTTGGGGCATGGGAGCCTTTCATTTTTGGGACCAGAATATGAAGTCACTTTAGCTGAAGTATGGGAGGCGATCATTGATATGTTGAGCGGCGCCGGTTATGCTGAAGCAGATCTCGAAGCTACTTATTTAAATGAGAGCGCCCGCGCTGCCCTTGCCAAAGGAAAAGAACAGCTTGCCCGAGTGCGAGCCGAAAAGACGGGAGAAAAGCTTCCTGAGAAAGAAATACTTCCCACTGCCCCTGTTCGCATTTCGGCTTCAGCTGATGTTGATATTGCTGGCTCTAGTTCTCACTCTTCGCCTCCCACTAAAGTCGACAAAGAAATTGTGACCACTCCTACAGAGGAAGAGGCTATAAAGGACTTTCAGGCTCAGGATTTTGAGATCGATCTTGCCAAACCGACTTCTTCAGGTAACTTTGACATCGATTCAATTCCGGTGAATGATTCATTAGATTTGACTGAGCTTGACGAACTTCTTACTTAAGCTTGGAAGAACCAATATCTTCTCTTATCTTGGAGAATACTGATTTTAACTTCTTTTCTTCTGTAGCGGAAGCACCGAAAGATGTGCCTACTTCTCCTTCTTCTGCTGTCGTTCCTCCTCCTTCTCAAGTTACTCCTCTTCTAGCCTCTCAACTAGGATCGCAAGAAGAGAAAATTGAAGTACTTAAAGACTTGGATGATCCGGTTGTTTCACAAGAGCCAAGAACTGGGGAACTTGAAGAAGGCGAGAAGACTCCGGAGCATTCTTGTGACGACGACAATAAGCTTTCAGAATTTTTTACTCCAGGCAGTGAGTCTTCCTCGAAAAAGAAGGGGAAACGCGTAATTTCGAAGAAAGGCAAGAAAAGCTCTTCTGCCGCTGGAGAGGAGCAGAAGTTGATCCGACTGTGCCTCTTTCTCCTTCTTCTCCGACTCATCCACAACGGCCTCCGAAGCTAATTATCAGGCCGGGTAGAGGCTCTAAAGGCGGGAAGAAGGAGAAATGAGCCTGATTTTGTCTTTTTCTGTTTTTTGTACGCATTGACCGGAAGTTGTGCGGATACCGGTCTCCGCTTCTTTGTGTAATCTGCACAATGTAAAAAGTTTTCATAGTATTGAATAAAATAACTCTTTTACTTGTACAAGTTATTGTGTATGTTTTTCATTTGAAGTGTAGAGTAAACGATTCTTTTTACTTGTTCAAACTTTTCGTTTGCGTTTGAGAATGCATTTATTCCACATCTTCTTTATGTGATATTGTAGTGAACTTGTGGTACGTTGCTTTGCGTATTACTTCTATCAACGTGACTGAATTGTATAATGTTGCCCCCATACCACAAGTGCATTGCAATATTTCTCACTTTTACAAGAATGATACTCTTATATTAGAGAATAACTATTCCACTTTTGGGGGGGAATCATTCTGCTTTTAATAGAGTATATCTCATTTTGGGAGAAGTTTTTACTTTCTCTTTCTGTCAGAAGAACACTTCAACTTTCGGGGATGATCACTTTTATTTGTTAATAATTGGATCTTCCTACGCAGTGAAGTGAGCTTTCTGAAGAATGCTTTGGTTTGTTCAATGCTTCCGAAGAAGACTTTGTTTTTGGTACTTCAATCATGGTGAATTGTGCCCCTGAAGAGGTCTTTTGGTCTCCGAAGAGAAGCAATTTTGGTCTCCGAAGAGAAGCAATTTTGGTCTCCGTAGAGAAGCAATTTTGGTCTCCGAAGAGAAGCGATTTTGGTCTCCGAAGAGAAGCGATTTTGGTCTCCATAGAGAAGCAATTTTGCATTTCAGCTCTGGTGAAGTGGGCCTCCGAAGAGGAGCATTTTACACTTCTACTCTGGTGAAATGTGCCTCTGAAGAGGGCTTTTTATTTTATGCTTCAAGCATGGTGAAGCGTGCCTCCGAAGATGGCTTGTGCCTCCGAAGAGGGCTTGTGCCTCCGAAAAGGGCTTTTGATTTTATGCTTCAAGCATGGTGAAGCGTGCCTCCGAAGATGGCTTGTGCCTCCGAAAAGGGCTTTTGATTGCCTGGAAGTTACTTGCTCATGGTCGGATGGGTCCACGGGGCAGGCGTAAGTTGCTTGATTGGATGTTTGTTTGTACAAACGATCGCAATCAATTAACAAGGTGCCCCTTCGGTGGTCCCACCGATCTTTTTGATTGAGGAAAGCACTCCCATTTATTGGCGTGCCTCGTTAGAGGGCTTTGGATTGCCTGGAAGTTACTTTCTCATGGTCGGATGGGTCCACGGGGCAGGCGTAAGTTGCTTGATTGGATGTTTGTTTGTACAAACGATCGCAATCAATTAACAAGGTGCCCCTTCGGTGGTCCCACCGATCTTTTTGATTGAGGAAAGCACTCCCATTTATTGGTGTGCCTCGTTAGAGGGCTTTGGTTGGTTGGTGTGCCAGGAAGGTTGCGTCTTAGGGGCAAGTAGATCCATGGGATGGACACAAGCTGCCTGATCGGATGCATCACAATCAGTTAGCGAGGGTCTTATTCCTTCTGCTTGGGAAGGTGTCCCTTTAGTGGATCTACCGGCTTTCCTGTTGAGAGGCATACCTCCCTTTGGTTGCTTCCATGTTTGCCCGCTCATGTTGTATCATCATCTGCCAATCTGCGATCCTTTATCATCGTTTCCAAGCGCGTCTTCCTTTCTTTTGCAAGTAAACTTGTAATATCCCGGAAATTTATGGGCAATAATCAATTTAATAATCTGTTTAAGTAATTAAATTGATTGATAATTTTTTATAATAAAATTTGAATTGATTTAATAATCTAATTAAATAAATATTTAATTAGTGAAATTTATCTTTTAGATATTAATAAAATGATTTCTATTTATAATGTATATATATGTGTATATATATTGTAAATAGATTAGCTTTGGGTTGAAATTTAATAAATGAATAAAATGTTGTTTTTAAATTTCTAATATATACATTTTGATAAATTTGGTATCAGAGCATAGGTTGAGCGAATGCCTAAGCTTTTGGTTAAGTGAATATCAGAGCGATAGGTTGAGTAAATACCTAGGTTCGGGAGGGTTGTTCATTAGAGATAGGATCTGTAGCAACCTGTTTGAGTGTATATATATATACGAGAGCGCGTATTTGTTAGTTATATAAAATGGTTTTATATTGTGTTAATTGATCGGTTAAGTGGTATATGGATTCTGGTCAATACGAGTAGCTAACGTTATTGATAGGGATCTCTAAACACTTGGACCAGGCCAACGGACACAATATTGTTTTAAAAAGGTAGATGAAATAATTTTACCCAGATATAATTTCTATATATAAAAAAAAGTATCATTTTAAATGTATATGGTATTTGAAATGATTGGTTGAGATGATAATAATTTATCATCTAGGATTAGGAGTCTGAGTGTTGAGGTTGGAATTGTATCTGATGAGACTGTAGACCTAATACCGTCTCGAGTGAACTTTGTAATGGTATAAGGATTTCTAAATCTCTGAAGGAAACTTGTTAAGGTTCGGAGTTTACCTTTGAAGTCGGATGAGTAGAGTTTGGATCTGTCAGTTAGGCAGAAGCGAGTGATGGTATCTTGGTAACTTCTGGAAATAGTAGCTGTATGATGAGATGCAGTGACTATGGATGTTCCCGAAGATATTTTCTTTGGAACAAGTTTAAAGAAGTCTTTGGCATCTGTGGCAGTAGTGCAGCTCGGAGTGGTTTGTGTTGGCAGGAAGTTTTCTGGCTGAGCAGTTTTTCTGAAGTGGAGTTCAGAAGTAGTAGAGTGTATCCATTTCTTCGATGGATTGGATAGTTAATTATAAGCTGTTCTGATTGGTAAAAGAGAGAACAGTATTATTTGGAATTTGGTTGGGTTGATCGCAAAAGTGACTTGCGATAGTTTGAGTATTCTCTTGAGTTATCTGAGATTTTCTGGGATGAGTTGTCCAGTTTGTGCTTGTGTTCTTCATCAGCATTTTCATTCTTTTCCAGATCAGAGTGTTGCAGTGGAAGCAGTTTGGGAGTGAATCTCTGGATAAGAGAAGTAAGTTTGGAATCTACTGATGATTGTGAGTAGAATTGTATTTTGGATTATGAGTAGATCTTGATAGGATTATTGTGTTGGATTATTTTTGGTCCAGTTTATTTCTAGAAGCATCAGCGAAGGTTAAGCTGATCAGGAAGGATCTGTAGTCAGCTAAGATCGTCTGAAGGATTTTGTGGATAAGATACAGAGGAATTTGGAATTCGAAGTTGGAGACTTCGTTGTTGTTGAAATTTTCTCTGGTAAAAGGGACAGGGAAGTTTAGTTATTTTATAAAATTCCAATAAGTGATAACGGACTTGATTGTATACCTATGTATGCTGGAATTTAATGAATGTAACAATTTCGGCTATGTGAATACTTATTTGAAAACCCTAGACCCTATTATAATACAATCGAATTTCCTATCAAATGTTTTGGTTAGCGTAAGGTAAAAACTTACCCATGTTTATTTGTGGGGAGTCTTACGTGATACCTTTTCTTTTAAAAGGTTTTCTAAAGTTAAACAAGTTTAACCTGTTACTCACACCAGACCCATGTCTGACCCAAGTGTTTATTTCTGTTTTATATAAACTCTTGGGTACTCAAATTTTTACGAGTAGCCAAGGGATTCAGGTTAGCATTGACGAATTGTGGAGGAGCAATGGAGCAGGAGGCTTCGGCGTTCGTAGATATAGTATTCCGCTGTGTTATCTCTATGATAGAGTTTTGTATTGTATTTGAGTTGTAATGTTTAGACAGATGTTTATAACTGTCTAGTATATGTGATGTATATCTGTGTAACTCTGATAAGTGTTGTATACTATGTAATAGTTATGTTGTTAATATAATTTATTCGTTCCGCTGTGTGAGATTTTGATGTTGTTTCTTTCTCTTCTCTTCTTTTCTCTTTTCTCACCCCTTTCTTTCTTCAAGACGGTGCGATTTCCTGGGCATAGGAAGTCGGGTCGTTTCAAAAATTTATCAATCAATTTAATTATTTAAACAGATTATTAAATTGATTATTGCCCATAAATTCCGGGATATTACAAAACTGCTTTATTTGAAGAAGTAGACTTCACTGTTGAATGACTCCACAGAGTAAACGCAAGTTATTTGGTTGGATGCCTTTTTATATCAACGATCGCAACCAGTTAACGAGGGCTTGACACAGTGGAGTCGTCAACTTTTTACGTGAAGTTCCTCTTGTATGGGATTTGAGTTTGGAATTTTTGTTGCTTGAAATTCGTTTATTGAGTGACTTATAGGGCTCACTTGGCTTTGTGACGGGTGAGCTTTGCTTTAATGACCTGCAACATTAAATCGATATTTTAGCAATACATTTAGAGTATTTACACATCGAAATATAACAGGCATTTTGTAATAAGGAACACAGAATTTATAGTTTTTTATTATAGAATCACACTGATTTCTCAGCGGTTTACAAGGCAAAAGTTTTATACATCCATCATGATTTTACAAATTTAAGCAATGCTGTTAAGTAAAAAAAAGATGCAAGTGATTGTTGTTTCAGAATCTCCAGGCTGGATTTCCATTTGCGCTTGATTCATAGCTTTTGGATTTTTATGCCAGAGAAAGTGAAAGATGCCCCAGCCGCAGTTTTGTGGGTAATTAGTAGTCGTCCCAACATCTGCTTGCTGGGTATGGACCTCCTGTGACAGCATTAATGATAAGCTGATCGGATTCTTGCACTGCTGTGTTGTTGCGAGAGCCGGATTGATGGACAGGATGTTGTTGCCCTCGAGTAGATGAGGTTGGATCAACTCCGCCTTTCTTCACATACTGTTGAAGTTTACCTTCTTTCAGTAATTTTTCAATCACACTTTTTAACTGGCGACATTGATCAGTGTCATGGCCTGGTTGATTGTGAAATTGGCAGAATTTCCCATTACGCATGGCACCTCTCTTCATCTCCAGTGGCTTAGGATACATGACAACATCTTTTGTTGCAAAAATGATATTTTTCGGTGTATCAGTTAAAGGAGTAAAATCCAAAGGATTAAAGCGGCGAAGTTTCTTCTCATTTCCCTGGCTCTTTCCCCCTTCATTTTCCCTCTTCTGACATTCAGATTTTCTTTTATTAGATGCGACATTGTTATTATCAGCTTGGGAAACAACTATTTTCGATGTCGTAGAAAGGCTCTTCAGGCGAATGAACTCGTCGGCCTTTTTATAAAAAATTTCAAGCGAGTTCGGTTCCTTCATCTTTAGCCATATTCCAAATTTGCTCGATTTATCAATGGCTCGCATCAAATAAGTCAGGATCATGCGTGGCTCTGCATTTTCTACTTCGGCTAAAGCTATATTGAAACGACTCAAGAAAGATTTGATTGATTCTCCGGGCGCTTGTTCAAGGTTAGACAGTGACATTATATCCTTGGCTTTTGAAGCATACAATCTGAACTGTTCTTTGAACTTTTGCGTTATTTTTGGAGAACTTATCTACAGACCGAACTGGAAGCTTTGTGAACCAAAGTAAAGCCACACCTTCCAGGTATACTGGAAAGTATCGACACTTGATTTCGTCTGATGCTCTCGCACCGGTCATATGCCAATCGTATTTGTATAGGAAATGATTAAGGTCACTCGTTCCCCTATAGGCTTGGATAGTAGGAGGTGCAAATTTTCTTGGAAATTCAGCTTTTAAGATCCTTTCAGTAAACGGAGTTCTGCTTGGTGCAAATCCCCAGTCACTCTCGTTCTCTTCCCTCTGCATGCTTTCCTTCATGATGCGGCCAACCATTTCGGACAGGTACTCTTTATCGTTCAGAGACATCTCCGGACAGGTATCAACCCTTCTCTCGGAAGCTTGCCCGGGCACATGCTCGTGACAAGTTGGCTGCGGCATAGAACCTTCAGCTTGGAAAGGCGGCATTTCAGGAAAAGTTGTTTGATGATTTTCTGGTTGACGATTTTCCCCAAGCAGAGCAGTTAATCTATCCATTACCAAAGCGTTTTGAGTTTCAATTCGTTGATATAATCCAGAAACTGCTTCATCTAATTCAGCCCTGGTGACTCCAACGGTAGGAGTTGCTTGGTCTGCTGTTGGGGAAGCGGAGGTTCCTTCATGAGCAGTTCCGGATCTGGTAGGTCTACCTCTTCTTCCAGGAGCCATTGTTTCGGATAAACTTCTGGTTTTAAGAGAGGTTCTTTTCACAAGTTTTTGCGAAGCAACGGTGAAAATCTTCTTGAGTTCAATTCTCAGTGAAAGCACCAAAATGTTAACGCTAAAAAGTGAACGCTAACACCCGGTGTGTGTAATAGATTCGTGAAAGCACCACCCGTTGGTACGGGAACTGAGTACAAGCTGAAAATAGCAGTAAAATGGTAAATAACAACAGATTTATAGTGGTTCGGCCCGTAACTGAGCCTACGTCCACTTTATAGTCTTTTATTGCTGATTTGATTACAATTCGATACAATGTTCCTCTAAATACAACACAATTTGATCACGAAAACACTTTTGACTACTAGCTCAATCTTTGATGATGAAACTCGATGAATCCGTATTCAATGTATGAAATTCCTCCCGAATCTTGTTGTAGTGTCTCGAGTATTTGAAGATCTTCGAGTGTTGGTTGAGTTGAAAGTTCAGCAGAGTAACGGTGCTTGAAGAAATGGCCGGCCAAAAAGTCCCCACTTGTTGGAAATGGCAATCTATTTATAGGAGAAGAATCTGATTTGAACTCGGCTTCTAAGTCCTTAGGTCATTTACGACTTATGATAGGTCGTAAGTCGTCCCCGACCTAAGAAGCTCGGGCTATCTTTTAACAGCTGCCATGGTCCCACATATTTGCTAGGCATAGGTCGTGAACGGGCTAAGGGGAAGTGGTAGGTCGTTGGTGAGTTCAAGATGGTACTAGGTCGTTGGCGACTTATGAGTGATCAGCACAAAACTTGACCCTAAGGTCTTAGGTCGCGTCCGACCTAAGCTAGGTCGTAGGTCGCAAACGACTTAGGAAGTAGCTTGATGTAGTTACCCTTGGTCCTCTGAAGTAGTAGGTCGTATGCGACCTAAGGTAGGTCGTAGGTCGCAGCTGTTCATAGGTCGTAGATGGCTTCATCAGTTAGGTCGGGGACATTCTTAGGTCGCTAGCTACCTTAGGTCGTTAAGTCCCTTAGGTCGCTAGCTTTCTTAGGTCGTTAAGTCCTTTAGGTCGCTAGCTACCTTAGGTCGTTAAGTCCCTTAGTAGTTAGATCGGCAACCACTAGATCGGCATGACTTTAGGTCGTAAGTCGTAGCTTGTAACTTGGAACTTTTAGGTCGCAGATGCTTTTAGGTCGCGGACTTTCTTAACTCGTAAACCGTTAAGTCGTACCATATCTTAGGTCGGAGCCTGTTGAGTCTCTAAGTCGTAAATCCTCTGAGTACTTAAGTCGTTAACCTTTTAACTCGTAGGTCGTTTGAGATTACTTAAAAGTCATAGGTCGTTAACCTTTTAACTCATAGGTTGTTTAATCGGACCATTCCTTAACTCGTTAAGTCTTGAGTCATGTACTTCTTAAGTCATGGAGAATTCAGAGTTAACAGTGCTTAAACGGAGCTATTCCGCCTTTCAATGAATTTCTCCGAGAACTTTTCCTTCGACTAGCTATCTCGTCTTTTCAGCTACACCCCAATGGTTACGCCGTTCTGATGGGGTTGTGTGTTCTGTTTAGGAGGACGCTTGACCGTCTTCCGAGCTTTGACGAAATTTGCTATCTATGTACCTTCTCTAAGAATAAAGATCATCCTTCGATTGTACTCGTAAGGGGTGCCAGGAATCGGAAATTGATCTTGGATTTTCCTGAAAGTGCTCACGGTTTTCTAAACCAATTCTTCTTTGTTCGATGTCCTCCGGGATTCTACGCAGTTTGGAGAATCGGGAGTAAGAGTGCCTTTCTCTGTTCATCTTATAAGTTTTTCGAAACCCGAATTATCAAATGCTTATCTTCATTTTTTTTCTTTTTCCAGCACTTCCTTCACCGCTTAGAAATCCCAGCCTCAAATCAATCCTTGAGACTTTAAATGTTGTGGCGGCGGAAGAAAGAAGCGCCAAATTTTTGCTGAAAGATGAATTTTTGCACCAGTATGGGCTTTTACACTCTTCTCGATCTACTCAGCCTGGTGAAGTCCCTAATTCTCCAGTAAACACATCGGATGCCCCAGTTTATGTTGAAGAACTTACTCCAAAAGAATCTACCATTGAGACTTCATTGGTAAAGTGTTCTACTTCTACCGACATTGCGGGGCCGTCCAGTAAGTTAGCACTTGCCCCAGTTGCTGAAGAGGAGGGAAATCTTCACATTTTTGAAAAGATGGTTGAGGTGGAAGTTGAAAAAGATAATTCTCCCGTGCCCCAAGGCGATGATACCTTTGACAGTCTGAGCGACATCATGATAACCTCTCAGGAGCTCTTTAAAGATGATGTTTCTAAAGCGATCTCTCCTGTTATCGAATCGACTTCTTCCTTGCGACAAACCACAACGCCTTCTACACAAGCCATTGCTACTCCCACACCACAGAGTGGTTTGTAATTTGACGCGCGTAGCTTACACGCCACACACACTTAGGATGCTAAGCATTTGTATGCACTTAAATTCTTTACTTCGAAGATTTTTAAGACTTGCTTTTTCTTCAATTTCAGGTTCTACAATGGTGCGTAGTGGCTCGTATTATGACAACTTTCGGCGCTACGGAGGGCGCGATAATTATGATTACAGACGCTATCTCCCCGTCCGCAAAGAATCTGACGAAGAGCGAGCCATTAGAAAAGCTGAGGAGAGGCGAGCTTATGAAGAGCAGCAAAGAAGGAGAGATGATGACTCTCACAAAAGAAAATATCAGGAAGATAAGGGGAAGAGACATGCTACCGATGACCCGAGTAAGCGGGTTAAACTCAGTGAAAAGGACGCGTCTGCAATATCCAAAAAGACCGACGCTCCTATCCCTTCCGATATTCCGGCCGGCTCCCCTCCTTTGAAGAAAACCGATATCCAAGCGATCATCAACAGACCCCAGTATCAGGTTAAAGACGGCCCTCCAACACTTCAAAGCCGGTTCCCGAACTGGTGCTTAAAAGGAGTACGCTTCGACCTAGATCTGGTCCCGATTGATAAGCAAGCCATGCTCAGAAATCTTGATGCAGTTAGGCTTGATGTTGAGAGGATGTCGCAGTGGCAAAAGCTCGTTGATGAACTCCAGAGAGTCAATCACATGAATCTCGAAAACATGCTAACTCTGGAGAACGATAAGGCCGAATGGGATAAATGGTGCAAGCAGCATGATGCAGAGATGACGAGTATCGCAGACGACAACGCAAAGCTTGAATCTGAAGTTAAACGTCTTAAGGAAGATCTCGCCACTTCCTCTGCATCACATACTCAAAAGGAAGAAGTCTTCCAGAAGCAGGTGCGAGACGCACACGCTGCACAAAGGGATGCTGAAATGAAGCTTGCAGCTGAGCAGCATATTACTGAGAAATACCGCACAGAAAATGCTGAATTGCAGGAAAAATTTTATTCCTAGAATGCAGAGATCGAGATGCTAAAAGCTAGGCTTCTTAAAGTTGAGAAGGAACGTGATGACGCGGTTGCTAGACAAGTTGCGGCCGAAGAGTCTCACGAAGCCACTAAAGCTAGCATCGATTCTACTCTATTTGACTTCTACATGCACAGCGTTCTGGGCCGCGGCAGCCTCTCATTCTTGGGTCCCAAATATGAGATTACACTTGCTGAAGTTTGGGAGACCATACTTGATACGTTTGTCGGCTATGCGGAGGCAGACCTTGCAGCACTTTACCTGGATGATGAAGCACGTGATGCGCTTATTAGAGGCAAAGAGCAACTTGCCGAAGCTAGAGCCGGGACAGTGGCAGAGGAACATCCAGGAAAGACAATATCTCTAACCGCCCCTGTCTACACTTCAACTTTGACCGATGTTGATATTATCGGTTCTAGCTCTCATTCTCCACTTGCTGCAAAAGATGCTGAAGCTAAGCTTGTCGTTACTGAGTCTCCCCTTACCCAAACTGAAGAAAAGAGCCAAGAAGAGACTGAGGCTGATAAATTTGAAATAGATTTGTCAAAACCGACATCTCCAGGTAATTTCAAGTCAGATTCAGCTCAAGTGGATTATTCATTTGATTCAATTGATTTGGATGAATTTCTCGCTTATTACTTAAGTCCTGGTGATCCAATATCTTCTCTTTTTTCGGAGAACACTAATTTTTACTTCTTTTCTTCTGTAGCAGAAGCACCGAAAGTTGTACCAACTTCTCCTTCTTTGGCTGCCGCTCCCTCTTCTTCTCAAGTTACTCCTCTTCCAACTTCTCAACCGGGATCGCAAGAAGAGAAAATAGAAGCTCTTAAAGACTTGGACGATCCGGTTGTTTCGCAGGAGTGAAAGGCTGTGGAGCTTGAAGAAGGCGAAAAGACTCCGGAGCAGTCTTTTGATGATGACGCGAAACTTTCCACATTTCTTACTACTCCTGGAAGCGAGTCTTCCTCGAAAAGGAAAGGGAAGCATGCCATGAAGAAGAAGAAGAAGAAGAGTGCTTCGGTTGATGAAGAAAATGTTGAAGAAAATGTTGAGGAAGACCCAACTACTCCTCCTTCTCCATCCCGTCCACGCCGGATCCCGAAACTGGTCATCAAACTGTAACGACCCGCCCTTCTCTCCACAGAAGGACGCATCGTTATGAAGAAAGAAAGGGATAGAAGAAGAAAAGAAGAGAAGAAAGAACAACAACACATCAGAAATCTCACAGCGGAACGAAAAATATATTATATCACATAAGATATTACACAGTATCATATACATCAGAGTACACAACTTATACATCATAATATAGACAGTTATAAACTTCTGTCTATTATACAACACAACTACATCAATACAATACATCATACACAGCGGAAACTCTATATATCTACACGCTGAAGCCTCCTGCTCCACAGCTCCTCCAGAATTCGTCAAGACTAACCTGAATACCTCGACTACTCAATACAATATTGAGTACCCAAGAGTTTAATAAAACAGAAAATAAACACTTGGGTCAGACATGGGTCTGGTGTGAGTAAACGGTTTAAAGTTGCTTAACTTTGAAAAACTTTTGAAAACAAAAGGTATCACGTAAGACTTCCCGCACATAAACACGGAAAAGTTTTTACCTTACGCTAACCAAAACATTTGATAAGAAATCCAGTTATATTATAATAGGTCTAGGGTTTTCAAATAAATAAGAAATAGCTGAAATTGTTACATTATTAAATTCCAGCATACTAGCCACAAAGTGGGTTATACAATCAAAACCGTAGGGTCTCGTAGGAAGAATGGGTTTCCATCAATGGCAGGGCTACCGAGGTACCGCCCGTCACAGTACGTGGCCTAGATCACCGTACCGAGGATCACGCCCAATCCCCTGCAACACAAAGCCAGAACCATCCCTTACTGGATAATCCCGAACAAGACAACCCCGTAGTTGGCTGCAGTTCCAACTACCCACTAAGCCGAAATAGAAAGGGACCTCTAGACAGGGATATATCTTTCTCTCAGTGGGCGCTACCCACGAAGCTTTGCTGCACCTCCCCTGTTTTAGCCATTCCCGGTTGATGAGGTTTGAGGTTACGATTACCTTTAATCAGAACATATCACTTAGAATACTCATCGTCCGCTTGACGATGTTCTGAAAGTATTCAATCCATACAAGTTCATTCCGGGTTCGAACGAAACCGAAGGCATTATCTCGTTACACTCGTATTGGAATCACCCTCAGAGTTAACGACAATAACCCTTGCACTCTGAATCTTCATCTCGAACCTATAAGTACTATCTCCGTCAAACTCATTACGGAATCACCCACAGAGTTATACTAACAAAGAATAGTTCTTACACCTCGAGTCTTCACTTGCTCCACTTGGATTAACGACCTAAAATTTAATTTGGATCGATGTGGTATTCGGATATCCAAATCTGGAAACCCGATCCCGGTCTCATCAAAATCCAAAACGTATCTTTTAAGGCCAAGTTGTTTAAAGGTTTAAACAATTCAACTTATCTATATTCATACAGATAGATAATTCACAAGTCACAGTTGATAATCACATTATCTAATAAACAAATGATCCATAATAAAATAGGTAATCCATATCAACATCACAATAGTTAATCTATATTACCATCATAATGCAACCAAGCATTCATACCACCCAACATTACTTATCTCATTTCTGAGATTACATCCATTCAAGACAATCAATATCATCCATTCTTATATAAGCAATGATTTACATAATCACAACATAATTAATTTAAAATGAATTAAATTAACTATCTCTATCTTTAATTAATTTAAAGTGAATTAAATTAATTACTTCATCTCTTAATTAATTTAATATTAATTAAATTAATTACTTCATTATAAATCATTAATTAATTACAAATAAATTAATTAATCATTCTCTAATTATCCACTTAATTAATCACCTTGATTAATTATACTTTAATTACATTTAAGTAATCAACTTTAATTAATTTCACAAATTAATTATTCTTAACCAAATACAGTAATTAACCTTTAATTACTTCATTTATTAATTAATTATAATCAATTACTTTAATCCTTAATTAATTATAATTAATTACTTATAATCATTTATCATTTGATTAATTAATCTTGATTAATCAATCCTTAATTACATCATTAATTAATTATAAACTAATGATCCCTAATTACAATCTTTAATTATTTTACTAATTACATTAAGTATTTATTCTTAATTAATCCATAATTATTAATCACCTTGATTAATCTAATCCAGTAATTAACTTCCTTTAATTACTTCCTTTAATTAATTACTTTTTAATTAATTATCTTAACAATTAATTAATTACCTTATTAATTAACCTTAATCCTTTAATTAACTTTATTAACTAAATTATTTAAATTAATAACACTAGGTAATTAACTCTTAATCACTTTCTTTTAATTACCTTCATAAAATAATTATCCTCTAATTACTTTATTAAATAATTTACCTTTACTAAATTACATCCAATAATTATTTCTTAATTACTTCATCAAATAATTATACTTTATAAGTGATTATCTTTAATTAATTAAATCTCTTAATTACTTAAGATAATTCTTATTATAATTGATTTTCCAAATCTAAATCTTTAATCTTTATTTAAAATAAAATACTTAAGAAATCAATTATAACTAAACAATTTAAACATTCTAATTTAACCTTTAAAATCTTAAATAAACTTTTCAAAGTTATTAATAAATTTTTAAACAAACCCCATTTATTAATACCCACTTATTCAACCTTTTTAACTTATCTATTTAATATAAAAACTTATTTAAACTTATATTTTTGAAAAATAATTTAGTTTTACAGAAAAACTTGTTTTATATTTGTTTTTAAAAACTTAAAACATTTTCCTTTAAAAACTTTAAGCCTGTTTTCCCATACCCGAGTAAATCATTAGAAACCCCGAGGCAACCCTCGAGTAAAACCATCAGAAACTCGAAGCGACCAACACCCCTCACCCAGCTTCGAGTAAAACTCGAATTTTCCCAAAGTAAACCCGAGCTCCTACTATTTCTTCCCCAATCAAACTTTCCAGATGCACACGAACGTGCACGTGCACGTCTATTCTGGTCGTCGGCGAACTCTGATCAGTGCTCCGGCAAGTCATCTTCCATCACGACATCACGTTCGAACACCCAGATGGTTTCGATTTGAACGAGAATTCGAAAATGATCATCGAACCCATCAGCTCAACACGTTCATCACCAGAAAATCAACTCGCCACCGACGATCTCTGCCACGAGTAGCTCCGCCATCTTCCCCATAGTTTCGCCTCATCTACCATTACCCATCACACGCCTCGCGATCACCTCCGACTCCATCTCGATGCCGCGAAAACCATATGAACATCATCGACAATATCATAGCGTTAAACCCTATCTCATCCATTTTCGATCACCACGATCGTCAATAAATCCTTATACTATTTTTTCCCCAGCGACCCAACCTTCCACCCACCTCCAACATCAACCATGACGACCATCTCCCCTCCGATCACCAGAAATTAACAAAAAACCCAAATTCGTTCATCTCGCGATTTCACAACATTCTCTAGTTTAAAAATCATGAAATCTTTATGTAAATTCATCAATTCTAAATACTAATCAAATTATGAAATCAAAACATGAAACCAAATCATTTGATTTTCCTGACTTACATTGATTATTACTGTAAATTCCTTATTTTGAAATAATTATCTAATATATAAACCTGAAACCATTTTTAGATTTTGTATTACATCGTTACAGTCATTTTACTTTCAGGAATCATAGTCTAAATTTCATTTCATGAGGAGATATGAGTTTATAAACAGATTTTTAAACCTGTAGAGTATGAATAGAGTCATGTTTTCGCCTCTACACTATTGTACACACAGTCATTCATATATATAACAGCATGCAAACACATTCACACAATCATTAAAGCGTACTTCATATTATATTTCAAATACAAATCCAAACACTAAGAGATATATCATAGTTATGTGGTTTGCTCACTGGAAAACTAGAACAGAGAGCAGTTTATATATATAGATATATTCACATAATCCAAGCTATTCATATATATATATATATATATCTAGGTAAAAATCAATCATTCAAACAACTTATTCATATAGAATCATCATATGCAATAAAGCTAGCAACCATATTATTGTTTTTATATGTTTTGTTTACTCACCTGTCATTTTGAAACAGAGAACAGAGGACCAATTTGTTTCCAGGCTTTGCATGTTTGATTTTTGAATTTCTATTTACCTTGATGAATTTAATCTTGCTGTTGATCTTTGAAATTTGTTGATAGATTTCTTTTTTCCATGATCTTCAGGTTGTTTGAAGATTTTAAAACTACTATTTGAATTTGAGAAAATTTAAAACTTCTAATTGAATTTGCCTTTCTTTCTTTCCTCTGAATTTCCAGATCATTTCTTTTGCTTTGAATTTTAGTTTCGAATTGTTTTTAGTTAAGAAAGAAGTGAAGAAAGTTTAGAGCTGAAGAAAATAACTCCTCTTTATTTTACAATTAAATTTTGAAACTTAATTATTATGAGAATTTGACATTTGTCCCAAAGATGTTTTAGTTAACTTACACATATGCTCCTAAGTTTACAAATGTCTTAACATATATTTAAAAAGTTAACAAGTGTAAATTCTTTTCTTTATTGATTTATTTAAGTCATTTTTATGTATTTATAAAATATCTATATGTATATAAAAATGTATTTATCCTTTTATAATTTAAGCTTTAGGTTTTAATAAATATACAAATGTGAAAAACTATTATTTAAATAACTTATGCTTTGATCAATTATTTATAACATATTTTTATATGCTTGAGAAATTGAATTTAACTCTATATATATATTTACAAATCAAATTTGACTTATGTTTGAATTTTTTAAAAAGAAAAGAATATTAAAACAAATGAATTTCTTAATTTAAATCTTAACTAAAATAAAAACTTAAAATATATGCTTATAATAAATAAGAAATTATTCTTGTTATTTAAATCTCAAATGTCATTTTCAAAAGTATTAAGTCAAATTACAAATTTCCAAATTATATAAATTAAAGTTTGAAAACATCTTATTAAATTCAAACCAATCCTTTTCCATTTCAATATATACAAATATATATATATTCTTAATGGAAATATTTTTAATCATCAATTTAGATAATTATATTGGATTTTATAACATAACTCCAAATCACAATATATATATATATATATACATATATATTATAATTTGAAAACATATCTTTTAATAAATTAAAGACTCCCTATTTTAAAATATATATACCAATATATATATACAATATAAATATAAACATTTATAAGCTTTGAAAAATAAATCTTACCAATTTAAAATTATTAGAAAAGATATTAATAAATATTGCCAAATTAAAATATTATTAACCTTTTAAAATGAATAAAACTTGTCACTTTATAAAATAAAATCATCAAATCAATTTAATTATCAATAAAGATTATTAAATTGATATTGCCAAAATTCCGAGATATCACATTCCTCCCCCCTTAAAATAATTTCGTCCCCGAAATTTAAAAGCAAAGATAATTTAATAACCCAGCAATAATTTTTAGTTTTAAACAGCAACCATACATATCAATCATATTCTATCAACCATAGCAAACAATTTAATCAAACAAATTTAACTATCCAGACAAAATTCTGGATAGAATTTCCTCGAGTTTTCCCCAAGTATATATATATACCGGGATACTCGTTCTATAGGATCTTAACTAACTATACTATAATAATCTAGAACTCCTACCTATCTAGATCACAAATCTGAACAAGATATCAAACTAAACTCAACCAGCCCAACTACCATAACCATCTGAACTGCTGATCCCACAACCAGATGAATCATACACGTATTCCCTCAGAGATACGTGAAATACAATGAATTCCAGCTATCCGAACTGGCAATTCAATCCTGTAGATCAAAGAACTAATCCTCTTGAGAACACAGGAAAAATCTCATAATACTTCCGGAGCTTGCTCTCCAGTCTTATCAAATCTTATATCTCCTTTGATCGGATAAAACTTAAACAATATCCAAATTTAAACTTTAAATTCCAAATTCCATCCATGCTTAACTACATAATTCTCCTGATGATCCTGAGTCACTTCATCCTTCCTAATCAGCTTAGCCCTTGCTGATGCCTCTTGAAACAATCTAGACCAACATCAAATCAATTTCTGGATCCTACTCAACAAAATGGTTCTCCAAAAATCACCGAAATCCAGAACACAACCCTACTCCATAAACATTAGAGAACTTCGAACTACCTCTACTCCAAGAAATTTTCAACTCCCGGTTGCTCCCACTCTAGAATAGCTGCTATCTTGCTTTCGCTGCACAACTCTGGTCTGGAACAGATGAGAATGCCGTCGGAGAAACTCGAACACAAACTTGATCATCCACAGTTCATAAGACCCATAAAATCTTAGTGAACCATTCCACTTGGTTAAAACACCCCAGCAGAATCCTCTCCAGAAAACTAGGTGTGATCAATCCATCTCCAAAGAATCCTGAGCTGCTTCACCAAATTCTTCGCTAGGAGACATCCTTCTACTAACTGAACTACCGGTAACTCCACGAATCAAGTCGATACGGAATCTCAATCTCCAATAACCCAAAAGAACACTCAAACAATCGCAAGTCACTTTTGCGATCCATCCGGCCTAATTTCCAAAGAAAACTGTTCTCTCTTCACAAATCAGAACAGCTTATGCCTTACTAACCAATTCATCGAAGAAATGGATCTACTCAGCTGCTTCTGGACTCCACCTTCAAAAAAACTGCTCAGCCAGAAACTTCCTGCCAACACACAGAATACTCCGAGTTGCACCGCTGCCACAGATGCCAAAGATTTCCAAATCCAAAGCTCTTCGAGAATCTCAGATCTCAAAGCAAACAGAAACACCCCGCTGGACCTAGCTACAACACCCAAGCAGACCTACTTCCTAAAACTTGTTCCAGAAGAAACATCTTCGGAAACATCCATAGTCACTGCGTCTCATCACACAGCTACTACTTCCAGAAGTTACCAAGATACCATCACTCGCTTCTGCTCATCCAACTCCAAAGATAAACTCCGAACCTTAACAGGTTTCCTTCAGAGATCGGTGAAATCCTTACACCACAACAAAGCTTACTCGAGACAGTATTGGATCTACAGTCTCGACAGATACACTTCCAATCTCAACATTCAACTCCAACCAATGGTAGTCGTGTTACACACACCACCACCCTATCTACCTTTATTACTCATATTGGAAAACCCGAACAGGTAATCCAACAAATAGGTAGAATAGATATATATATATATAGTTATATAAAATTACAAATACGCTCTCTCAAGATAGATACCACTACTCCAGAGCTTAGGTATTCACTCAACCTACCGCTCTGATACCAAATGTAACGATGCGTCCTTCTGTGGAGAGAAGGGCGGGTCGTTACATTTGGTATCATAGCAAATGTAACGACCAGCCCTTCTCTCCACAGAAGGACGCATCGTTATGAAGAAAGAAAGGGATAGAAGAAGAAAAGAAGAGAAGAAAGAACAACAACACATCAGAAATCTCACAGCGGAACGAAAAATATATTATATCACATAAGATATTACACAGTATCATATACATCAGAGTACACAACTTAAACATCATAATATAGACAGTTATAAACTTCTGTCTATTATACAACACAACTACATCAATACAATACATCATACACAGCGAAAACTCTATATATCTACACGCTGAAGCCTCCTGCTCCACAGCTCCTCCAGAATTCGTCAAGACTAACCTGAATCCCTCGACTACTCAATACAATATTGAGTACCCAAGAGTTTAATAAAACAGAAAATAAACACTTGGGTCAAACATGGGTCTGGTGTGAGTAAACGGTTTAAAGTTGCTTAACTTTGAAAAACTTTTGAAAACAAAAGGTATCACGTAAGACTTCCCGCACATAAACACGGAAAAGTTTTTACCTTACGCTAACCAAAACATTTGATAGGAAATCCAGTTATATTATAATAGGTCTAGGGTTTTCAAATAAATAAGAAATAGCTGAAATTGTTACATTAATAAATTCCAGCATACTAGCCACAAAGTGGGTTATACAATCAAAACCGTAGGGTCTCGTAGGAAGAATGGGTTTCCATCAATGGCAGGGCTACCGGGGTACCGCCCGTCACAATACGTGGCCTAGATCACCGTACCGAGGATCACGCCCAATCCCCTGAAACACAAAGCCGGAACCATCCCTTACTGGATAATCCCGAACAAGACAACCCCGTAGTTGGCTGCAGTTCCAACTACCCACTAAGCCGAAATAGAAAGGGACCTCAAGACAAGGATATATCTTGCTCTCAGTGGGCGCTACCCACGAAGCTTTGTTGCACCTCCCCTGTTTTAGCCATTCCCGGTTGATGAGGCTTGAGGTTACGATTACCTTTAATCAGAACATATCACTTAGAATACTCATCGTCCGCCTGACGATGTTCTGAAAGTATTCAATCCATACAAGTTCGTTTCGGGTTCGAACGAAACCGAATGCATTATCTCGTTACACTCGTATTGGAATCACCCTCAGAGTTAACGACAATAACCCTTGCACTCTGAATCTTCATTTCGAACCTATAAGTACTATCTCCGTCAAACTCATTACGGAATCACCCATAGAGTTATACTGACAAAGAATAGTTCTTACACCTTGAGTCTTCACTTGCTCCACTTGGATTAACGACCTAACGTTTAATTTGGATCGATGTGGTATTCGGATATCCAAATCTGGAAACCCGATCCCGGTCTCATCAAAATCCAAAACGTATCTTTTAAGGCCAAGTTGTTTAAAGGTTTAAACAATTCAACTTATCTATATTCATACAGATAGATAATTCACAAGTCACAGTTGATAATCACATTATCTAATAAACAAATGATCCATAATAAAATAGGTAATCCATATCAACATCACAATAGTTAATCTATATTACCATCATAATGCAACCAAGCATTCATACCACCCAACATTACTTATCTCATTTCTGAGATTACATCCATTCAAGATAATCAATATCATCCATTCTTATATAAGCAATGATTTACTTAATCACAACATAGTTAATTTAAAATGAATTAAATTAACTATCTCTATCTTTAATTAATTTAAAGTGAATTAAATTAATTACTTCATCTCTTAATTAATTTAATATTAATTAAATTAATTACTTCATTATAAATCATTAATTAATTACAAATAAATTAATTAATCATTCTCTAATTATCCACTTAATTAATCACCTTGATTAATTATACTTTAATTACATTTAAGTAATCAACTTTAATTAATTTCACAAATTAATTATTCTTAACCAAATACAGCAATTAACCTTTAATTACTTCATTTATTAATTAATTATAATCAATTACTTTAATCCTTAATTAATTATAATTAATTACTTATAATCATTTATCATTTGATTAATTAATCTTGATTAATCAATCCTTAATTACATCATTAATTAATTATAAACTAATGATCCCTAATTACAATCTTTAATTATTTTACTAATTACATTAAGTATTTATTCTTAATTAATCCATAATTATTAATCACCTTGATTAATCTAATCCAGTAATTAACTTCCTTTAATTACTTCCTTTAATTAATTACTTTTTAATTAATTATCTTAACAATTAATTAATTACCTTATTAATTAACCTTAATCCTTTAATTAACTTTATTAACTAAATTATTTAAATTAATAACACTAGGTAATTAACTCTTAATCACTTTCTTTTAATTACCATCATAAAATAAATATCCTTTAATTACTTTATTAAATAATTTACCTTTACTAAATTACATCCAGTAATTATTTCTTAATTACTTCATCAAATAATTATACTTTATAAGTGATTATCTTTAATTAATTAAATCTCTTAATTACTTAAGATAATTCTTATTATAATTAATTTTCCAAATCTAAATCTTTAATCTTTATTTAAAATAAAATACTTAAGAAATCAATTATAACTAAACAATTTAAACATTCTAATTTAACCTTTAAAATCTTAAATAAACTTTTCAAAGTTATTAATAAATTTTTAAACAAACCCCATTTATTAATACCCACTTATTCAACCTTTTTAACTTATCTATTTAATATAAAAACTTATTTAAACTTATATTTTTGAAAAACAATTTAGTTTTACAGAAAAACTTGTTTTATCTTTGTTTTTAAAAACTTAAAACATTTTCCTTTAAAAACTTTAAGCCTGTTTTCCTATACCCGAGTAAATCGTTAGAAACCCCGAGGCAACCCTCGAGTAAAACCATCAGAAACTCGAAGCGACCAACACCCCTCACCCAGCTTCGAGTAAAACTCGAATTTTCCCAAAGTAAACCCGAGCTCCTACTATTTCTTCCCCAATCAAACTTTCCAGATGCACACGAACGTGCTCGTGCACGTGCACGTCTATTCTGGTCATCGGCGAACTCTGATCAGTGCTCCGGCAAGTCGTCTTCCATCACGACATCACGTTCAAACACCCAGATGGTTTCGATTCGAACGAGAATTCGAAAATGATCATCGAACCCATCAGCTCAACACGTTCATCACCAGAAAATCAAATCGCCACTGACGATCTCTGCCACGAGTAGCTCCGCCATCTTCCCCATAGTTTCGCCTCATCTACCATTACCCATCACACGCCTCGCGATCACCTCCGACTCCATCTCGATGCCGCGAAAACCATATGAACATCATCGACAATATCAGAGTGTTAAACCCTATCTCATCCATTTCCGATCACCACGATCGTCAATAAATCCTTATACTATTTTTTCCCCAGCGACCCAACCTTCCACCCACCTCCAGCATCAACCACGACGACCATCTCCCCTCCGATCACCAGAAATTAACAAAAAACCCAAATTCGTTCATCTCGCGATTTCACAACATTCTCTAGTTTAAAAATCATGAAATCTTTATGTAAATTCATCAATTCTAAATACTAATCAAATTATGAAATCAAAACATGAAACCAAATCATTTGATTTTCCTGACTTACATTGATTATTACTGTAAATTCCTTATTTTGAAATAATTATCTAATATATAAACCTGAAACCATTTTTAGATTTTGTATTACATCGTTACAGTCATTTTACTTTCAGGAATCATAGTCTAAATTTCATTTCATGAGGAGATATGAGTTTATAAACAGATTTTTAAACCTGTAGAGTATGAACAGAGTCATGTTTTTGCCTCTACACTATTGTACACACAGTCATTCATATATATAACAACATGAAAACACATTCACACAATCATTAAAGCATACTTCATATTATATTTCAAATACAAATCCAAACACTAAGAGATATATCATAGTTATGTGGTTTGCTCACTGGAAAACTAGAACAGAGAGCAGTTTATATATATATAGATATATTCACATAATCAAAGCTATTCATATATATATATATATATATATATATCCAGGTAAAAATCAATCATTCAAACAACTTATTCATATAGAATCATCATATGCAATAAAGCTAGCAACCATATTATTGTTTTTATATGTTTTGTTTACTCACCTGTCATTTTGAAACAGAGAACAGAGGACCAATTTGTTTCCAGGCTTTGCATGTTTGATTTTTGAATTTCTATTTGCCTTGATGAATTTAATCTTGCTGTTGATCTTTGAAATTTGTTGATAGATTTCTTTTTTCCATGATCTTCAGGTTGTTTGAAGATTTTAAAACTGCTATTTGAATTTGAGAAAATTTGAAACTTCTAATTGAATTTGCCTTTCTTTCTTTCCTCTGAATTTCCAGATCATTTCTTTTGCTTTGAATTTTAGTTTTGAATTGATTTTAGTTAAGAAAGAAGTGAAGAAAGTTTAGAGCTGAAGAAAATAACTCCTCTTTATTTTACAATTAAATTTTGAAACTTAATTATTATGAGAATTTGACATTTGTCCCAAAGATGTTTTAGTTAACTTACACATATGCTCCTAAGTTTACAAATGTCTTAACATATATTTAAAAAGTTATCAAGTGTAAATTCTTTTCTTTATTGATTTATTTAAGTCATTTTTATGTATTTATAAAATATCTATAGGTATATAAAAATGTATTTATCCTTTTATAATTTAAGCTTTAGGTTTTAATAAATATACAAATGTGAAAAACTATTATTTAAATAACTTATGCTTTGATCAATTATTTATAACATATTTTTATATGCTTGAGAAATTGAATTTAACTATATATATATATATTTACAAATCAAATTTGACTTATGTTTGAATTTTTTAAAAAGAAAAGAATATTAAAACAAATGAATTTCTTAATTTAAATCTTAACTAAAATAAAAACTTAAAATATATGCTTATAATAAATAAGAAATTATTCTTGTTATTTAAATCTCAAATGTCATTTTCAAAAGTATTAAGTCAAATTACAAATTTCCAAATTACAAATTATATAAATTAAAGTTTGAAAACATCTTATTAAATTCAAACCAATCCTTTTCCATTTCAATATATACAAATATATTGTTAACGCTAAAAAGTGAACGCTAACACCCGGTGTGTGTAATAGAATTGTGAAAGCACCACCCGTTGGTACGGGAACAGAATATAAGCTGAAAAATAGCAGAAAAGCAGTAAATGAACAACAGATTTATAGTGGTTCGGCTCGTAATTGAGCCTACGTCCACTTTATAGTGTTTTATTGCTGATTCGGTTACAATTCGATACAAATCACTTGTCAATATACAATACAACTTGATCACGAAAGCACTCTTGACTACTAGCTCAATCTTTGATGATGAAACTCGACGAATCCGTGTTGGATGTAAGGAGTTCTTCTCGAAGCTTGTTGTAGCGTCTCAAATGCTTGAAGATCTTTGATTGTTGAAAGAGTGGAGACTTCGACAGAGTAACGGCGCTTGAAGAAATGAATGGCCAAAAGTTCCCCTCATGTTGGAAGTGGTAGGGTATTTATAGGAGCGGCTCTGAATTCTGGGCAGAAAAAGTGCTAAGTCTTAGGTCGCGAACGACCTTAGTTAGGTCGTAGGTCGCGAGCGACCTAAGCTAGGTCGCAGTCTCCTTGCGACTTAAGAAATCAGCTGGTAAAGTTGCAGTTGGCTTCATTCGAACAAGTGGTAGGTCGGTCTCGACTTAAGGTAGGTTTTAAGTCGTAGACTCTTAAGTCGCAGACTCTTAAGTCGTAGACTCTTAAGTCGCAGACTCTTAAGTCGTAGACTCTTAAGTCGCAGACTCTTAAGTCGCAGACTCTTAAGTCGTAGACTCTTAAGTCGGCGATGAGATAGAAGCAGTTGTATTAGTTGTTCCTGATCAGGTACTTTCTCCAAGTCTTAAGTCGTAGAACCCTTGAGTTGGCTCTGTAGTTAAGCCGGAGACTTCCTTAAGTCGTGGCCTGCTAGGTCGCTTAGGTAGCAGTACTGCTAGGTCGCAATATCCCCTAAGTCGTAGGTCGCTGCTTCACCAAGTCGTAGGTTGCGAGCTTCCTTTAGCAGTTAGGTCGCTAAGTCTTTAGGTCGCGAGGTTCTTGAGATAGTTAGGTCGTAGACTCCCTTAGGTTACAGAGCCTCTTAGGTCGCAGAGCCTCTTAGGTCGTGGACTCCCTTAGGTCGTAGAGCCTCTTAGGTCGTGGACTCCCTTAGGTCGCAGAGCCTCTTAGGTCTTGGCCTTTCCTTAGATCGTAACTTCCTTAGGTCGCAACATTCTCTAGATCACAGTTTTTTAGGTCGTTGAATTAAAGGAGTTAACATTTGCCCCTCGAAGTATATGACTATGCCATAGGTCGTATACTTCGATTCAACCTTGCTAAGTCGTGGACAACCTAAAACTTCGTGCCTATTCGCCTTCCATTCTCAGCCCATATAAACTGTTAAGTCGCCTTCTTCTCCCTAATCCTTCTGCTCTAATTTCCCGTTGCTATTGACAAATTTTCGAACCTCCAAGGGAGAATTCAACTTGTTTGAACGACGATTCATCCTTTCTAACAAACTACGTAAGTGAATTTCGATTTTCATCCCACCATAATCGCCGCCCAATCATGAGTCCATGTTTTCTAACCCAAGTTTAATTCCATGCATTTGAGTTTCGTTTTTTGAATGATTATCACAATCGACACGTTGACATGATTCGTGAATTCACGGTAGTGTTCGCAATGAATTGAAGGACTTGAAATTGATTTACCTGGCGATTCGGTGGTATGTAGAGATGAATGGGATTCAAGAAGAGGATGAATCGTTTTCTTTATACTAGCAGTATCGGGTTATTGGATCCAGTAAGATTGTTTGGAGAGGAAGCCAGCGACCTAGCAGATCCGGACGACTTTAAAAGTTAGGTCGTAAGGTTCTTGGCGACCTAAGCCTTGCAATCTAAAAAACATCCGCGACTAAAGCGAAGCTGACCAACCTCTTTTGCGACCTAAGAGTTCTCGACCTATGCTAAGTCGTACGTGACCTAGGACATGGAGTAAATTGCATTGCCTTGATCCAGTTACATTGTGCGACCTAAATATGCCCCGACCTATGATAGGTCGCTGAATGACCTAGTACTTGAAACAAGTTTGCAAAGCCCTGAACGCTTCAAATTGGATAGCACGACTTAAAATTGCTCCGACTTATGTTAGGTCGTGAACGACCTGGGACTTAGAAATTTAGGCAGAATTTGGCTGATTCTTGAATCTGAACTGTGTTGTAATTCCTTTCACACTGTCTTGACTTTAATGCTAATAACCTGCCTAAATACAACACTTGCAGAAAAACGGGACAAATATACTGCCATCGACTGCCCACATCGCATGACAGATTAGTTGATAACGAATAATAAACCTAAATGAACTTCGCGAATGAAATGCTGTGAACTAACAAATCTAAGTGAAGTATTAAAGCAAAATTGAAATGATCAACTAAAGCTGATTTATTTGCATCAACACAACACTGTTCTTGGACTTAAGATATCAAGCCCCGAAACTTTATAATCGACAAGTATCAACTAAGTTAGTTTCATTTATATTTGCTTGTTATTGCGTTAGTTTTGCACAACACTTCACTCTTTTTTAGGAAACGTGCACCTTAATATTTGATCGTCCAGTTCCTTGTGTAGAATGGCATCTCAACAGGAAGACTTGGAAATAGCTGGAGAAGCTTTTCCAATTGCTACTCCACTGAACGACCCTCCGGAACAGACTTCTACTACTCTGAGCCACAAGGTCTTCAGACAATTGTGCATTCAGTTCGGCATTGCCGAAGCAGATGCTTTACTTCCTGGGTCAAGCGACACTGCTGACAGGCCGCCTCTTGGCTTTGTTGCTGTGAATCGTCAGATGTGCTTGAGCGGAGCTATTCTGCCCTTTAATGATTGTCTTCGAGAACTTCTCCTTCGGCTATCTATCTCCCCTTTTCAACTGCACCCTAATGGATACTCCATCCTGCTGGGACTGTGTGTGCTTTTCAGGAGAACGTTGGGCCGTTTTCCCAGTTTTGCCGAAATTCGCTTCTTGTGCACATTTGCAAAGAACAAAGATCATCCCTCTATTACACTTGTGAGGAGTGCCAGGAACCGTAAACTAATTCTGGACTTGCCCGAAAGTACCCATGGGTTCTTGACTCAATTCTTTTATGTCCGCTGTCCTCCGGGATTTTATGCCATCTAGAGAGTCGGAAGTAAGATTGTCTCTTTCCGATTTGTTTTTAAGACTTTTCAGAACTCGAACTGTCAAATGCTTAACTTCATTCTTTCTTTTTGCAGCACTTCCTCCTCCACTTCGAGATACCAGTCACAAGTTAATTTTAGATACTTTGAATGCCGTTGATGTTGAAGAGAGGAGTGCCAAATTCTTGCTGAAAGATGAATTTCTGCACCAATTTGGTCTTTTACATCCTTCTAGATCGACCCAGATTCATGAAATTTCTAGTTCTGATGCGGAAACGTTAGCTGCTTCGGGCTCTCGAGCAGAGGCCTCAAATGCCCCAGCTCCTGTAGAAGAAATTGAATCAGAAGCACCCGTCGTAGAGGCTGCTTTGATAAAGTGTTCCGCATCCACTAATGTTGTAGGGTTAGTCAGCAAGTCGGCACTTGCCCCAATTATCGAGGAGGAAGAAAATCCTCGAGTTTCTGAAAAATCAATTGATGTGGAAGTGGAAAAAGAGAAGTCTGCTGAATACCAGGGTGATGATACTTTCGATGACTTGAGTGACATAATGATAACTTCTCAAGAGCTTTTCAAGGATAATATTCCAAAGGCGAACTCTCCTGTCGTTGAAGCGACTTCCTCTTTGAAACAGACCTCGACGCCTTCTACACCTGTCGTCTCCGTTCCCGCACTGAAGCGTTGTTTGTAGTTTGACGCACGTAGTTCGCACGCCGCACACACTTAGGATTTTTCTGCACTTATAAGCATTTACTCTTTCTTTCTGGAAATTTCTAAACTTTACTTCTTTTCCATTTTCAGATTCTCCGATGGGGCGCTCCGGCTCATACTATGACTCATTTCAGCGCCATGGAGGTCGCGGATCCTATGACTTTAGGAAATATCTTGGTGACCAGAGAGAGACAGATGAGGAACGGGCCCAAAGGAAGGCTCAAGAAAAATGGGATTATGAGCAGCGGCAGAGAAGAAGGGATGCTGACCGATATGATTCTTCTTACAGAACTTACGATTCTCATAAGCGAAAGTCCTATGATGACAAAGGGAAGACTCATATTACTGATGAATCGAGCAAACGGTCTAAGCCAAGTGACGCGTCTGCTATTTCTGAGAAGACTAACGCTCCCATTTCTTCTGATATTTCGGCCGGCTCTCCTCCTCTAAAGGAATCTGATATTCAAACCATCATTAACAGGCCACAATATCAAGTTAAAGACGGCCCTCCAACGCTTCAGAGCCGATTTCCAAATTAGTGTCTAAGAGGAGTCCGTTTTGACTTAGATTTGGTTCCCATTGATAAGCAGGCACTGCTGAGAAATATCGATGCTGTCAAGCTTGATATTGAGAGGATGTCGCAATGGCAGAAACTTGTCGACGAACTCCAAAGGATCAACCACATGAATCTTGAGGCGATGATGACCATGGAGAATGATAAATCAGAATGGGACAAATGGCGCAAGCAGCATGATGCGGAGATGACGAGCATTGCAGACGACAACACAAAGCTTGCATCTGAAGTCAAGCGACTTAAGGAAGATCTCGCCTCATCTTCTGCATCACACACTCAAAAAGAAGAAGTCTTTCAGAAGCAAGTGCGGGATGCACATGCTGCACAAAGAGATGTCGAAATGAAGCTTGCCGCCGAACAGCACGTTAATGAGAAATATCGCACAGAAAACGCCGAACTGCGGGAAAAAGTCACCTCCCAGAGCGTGGAGATTGAGTTACTAAAGTCTCGACTCGCTAAAGCTGAGACAGCGCGTGATGAGGCTATTACTGGTAGGGTTGCTGCCATTGCCGAAAAAGAAGCGGCTCAGCAATCACATGAGGCAACGAAAGCAAACATCAGTTCTACCTTATTCGACTTTTATTTACACAGCGTTCTGGGTCGTGGGAGCCTTGCTTTTCTGGGTCCTGATTATGAAATCACTCTGGCTGAAGTGTGGGAAGCCGCACTTGATATGTTTAAAGGTGCCGGCTATGATGAAGCAAAATTCAAGGAAGCAAAATTCGAGGCTCGCTATCTTGATGATGAGGCTCGCACCGCTCTTGTTAGAGGGAAGGAGCAGCTTGCTAAAGCACGGGCTGAATCACTGGGAGAAGAGCTTTCAAAAGAGGAAGCTCCTTTAACTGCCCCTGTTCATACTTCCACTTCGGCTGATGCAAACATTATGGATTCCAGCTCTCATCCTTCACATCCAGTTGTGACCACTCCTACAGAAGAAGAGGCAGTGAAGGAATTTCAGGCTCGGGAATTTGAGATTGATCTCGCCAAACCGACTTCTCCAGGTAACTTTGACGAGATGAATTCAGTGAATTGCTTATTCGACTTAACCGAGTTCGACGAACTTCTTACTTATTACTTAAGCTTTGACGATCCACTGTCTTCTTTTTCCTCGGAGAATACTGATTTTGATTTCTTTTATTATGCAGCGGACGCGCCGGAAACTACACCAATTTTTCCTTCTTCAGCTGCCGTTCCTCCTCCTTCTCAAGTTACTCCTCTTCCAGCTTCTCAACCAGGTTCACAGGAAGAACAGATAACGGCCCTTCAAGGCTTGGACGAACCACCTGCTTCCGAGGAGCAGAAAGCAGAAGATCTGGAAGATAGTGAGAAGACCCCGAAGCAGTCTTTTGACTACGACACAAAGCTTTCTACATTTCTTACTCCGGGGAGTGAGTCTTCTTCCAAGAAGAAGGGGAAACGTGTGGTTTCGAAGATAGGAAAGAAAAGTTCTTCTGCTGCTGGAGATGAAGCAGAAGTCGATCCGGCTGAGTCTCTTTCTCCTTCCTCTCCAATACGTCCTCCGAAACTAATTATCAGGCCGGGTAAAGGCTCCAAGGGTGGGAGGAAGGAGAAATGAGTTTGATTTTGACTTTTCTGCTTTTTGCATGTATTGACCGGAGATTGTGCGGATACCGATCTCCGCTCTTTTTTGTAATCTGCACAATGTAAAAAGTTTCCATAGTATTGAATAAAATAGCTATTTTACTTGTACAAATTCTTGTGTATGTGAGAATGCATCTGTTTTCTCTTTTTTTTGGTGTAGAATAAACGATTCCTTTTACTTGTACAAACTTTTTGTCTGTGTTTGGGAATACATTTATTCCACATCTATTTTTTGTGATATTGCAATGAACTTGTGGCATGTTGCTTTTATTAATACAATTAAATTATATAGTGTTGCCCACATACCGCAAGTGCATTGCAACATTTCTAGCTTCTTCAAGACTGATATTCTTACTTTAGAGAATAACTACTTCACTTTTAAGGGAAGAATCATTCTGCTTTTAATAGAGTATATCTCGTCTTCAGAGAAGTTTTTACTTTCCCTTTCTTCCTGAAGAACACTTCGACTTTTGGGAATGATCACTTTTATTTGTTTAAAAGTGAATTTTCCTGCACAGTGAAATGAGCTTCTGAAGAAGGTTTTGATTTTGTGCCTCAGTAAAGGGTTTATTTTTGGTACTTCAAGCAAGGTGAAGTACGCCTCTGAAGAGGTCTTTTGGTCTCTGAAGAGAAGCGATTTTGGTCTCCGAAGAGAAGCAATTTTGGTCTCCGAAGAGAAGCGATTTTGGTCTCCGAAGAGAAGCGATTTTGGTCTCCGAAGAGAAGCAATTTTGGTCTCCGAAGAGAAGCAATTTTGGTCTCCAAAGAGAAGCAATTTTGGTCTCCGAAGAGAAGCAATTTTAGCATTTCAGCTCTGGTGAAGTGGGTCTCCGAAGAGAAGCATTTTGCACTTCTACACGGGTGAAATGTGCCTCCGAAAAGGGCTTTTTAGCATTTCATCACTGGTGAAGTGGGTCTCCGAAGAGAAGCATTTTGCACTTCTACACGGGTGAAATGTGCCTCCGCAGAGGGCTTTTGCCTCCGAAATGGTCTTGAAATTGCCTGGAAGTTACTTTCTCATGGTTGAGTGGATCCACGGGGCGGACGCAAGTTGCTTGATTGGATGTTCGTTTGCACAAACGATCGCAATCAATTAACAAGGGCCCTGTTCCTTCAGCTTGGGAAGGTGCACCTCCGGTGGTTCCACCAATCTTGTTATTGAGAGAAGCACTTTCATTTATTGGCGTGCCTCGTTAGAGGGCTTTGTTGGCCTTTGGGAAGGAGCATCGGTTGGTTGGTGTGCCAGGAAGGTTGCTTCTTAGGGGCGAGTAGATCCACGGGACGAACGCAAGCTGCCTGATCGGATGCATCACGATCAGTTAGCAAGGGCCCTGTTCCTTCTGCTTGGGAAGGTGTCCCTTTGGTGGTTCTACCGGCCCTTTTATTGAGGAGCAAAATTCCTTTTGGTTGCTTCCGTGCTTGCTTGGCCATGTTCTCCCATCATCTGCCCATTAGCGATCTTTTATTATCATTTCCAAGCGTATCTTCGTTCCTTTTGTAAGTAAATTGCCTTATCCGAAGAAGTGAACTTCACTGTTAAATAACTTCATGGGACAAACGCGAGTTACCTAGCTGGATGTCTGTTCATATTGACAATCACAACTGGTTAACGAAGGCTTGCCCCAGTGAAGTTGCCAACTTTTTATGTGAGGTTCTTCTTGTATAGGATTTGAATCTGGAATTTTTTGTTGCTTGGTATTTGCTTTAATAAATGATTTGTAAGGCTCGCTTAGCTTTGCGATGGGTGAGCTTTGCTTTAATGACCTGCAATATTAGATCGACATTTTAGCAATACATTTAGAGTATTTACACATCGAAATATAACAGGCATTTTATAATAGAAAACACAGAATGCATAGTTTTTTATTATTCAGTCACGCTGATTTCTCAGCGGTTTACAATGCAGAAGTTACACATCCATCATCATTTTTTACAAATTTAAGCAACGATGTTAAGCAAAAAAAAATGGATGCTAGTGATTGTTGTTTCAGAATCTCCGGACTGATTTTCCATTTGCACTAGATTTGCAGCTTCGGATTTATATGCCAGAGAAAGTGAAAGATGCCCCAGTTGCAGTTTTGTGGACAATTAGCAGTCGTCCCAACTTCTGCCTGCTGGGTGTGGACCTCCTGTGACAACATTAATGACAAGCTTTTCTGAATCTTGCACTGCAGTGTTGTTGAGAGAATCAGATTGATGGGTAGGACATTGTTGATCCCGAGTGGATGAGGTTGGAGCGACTCCGCTTCTCTTAACGTATTGTTGGAGTTTACCCTGCTCCAGCAATTCTTCAATCACATTCTTTAATTGGCGACATTGGTCAGTGTCATGGCCAGGTTGATTGTGAAATTGGCAGAATTTTCCATTACGCTTTGCACCTCTCGTCATCTCAGGTGGCTTAGGGTACCTGACAACGTCCTTTGTTGCAAAAAAGATATTTCTTGGTGTATCAGTTAAAGGAGTATAATCCGAAGGATTAAAGCGGCGAGGTTTCTTTTCATTTCCCTAGCTCTTTCCTCCTTCATTCTCCCTTTTCTGACTTTCAGATTCTCTTTTATTAGATGGGACATTGTTATTATTAGTTTGGGCAGCAACCACTTTCGATGTCGTAGGAAGGCTTTCAAGGCGAATGAACTCGTCGGCCTTTTTATAAAATTAATCAAGTGAGTTCGGTTCCTTCATCTTCAGCCATATTCCAAATTTACTCGATTTATCAATGGCTCGCATCAAATAAGTCAGGATCATGCGTGGTTCCGCATTTTCTACTTCGGCTAAAGCTATATTGAAACGGCTCAAGAAAGATTTGATTGATTCTCCGGGCGCTTGTTCAAGGTTAGACAGTGACATTATATCCTTAGCTTTTGAAGCATACAATCTGAACTGTTCTTTAAACTTTTGCGTCAAGTCGGAGAACTTATCTACAGACCGAACTAGAAGCTTTGTGAACCAAAGTAAAGCCACACCTTCCAGGTATACTGGAAAGTATCAACACTTGATCTCGTCTGATGCTCTTGCACCGGTCATATGCCAATCGTATTTGTATAGGAAATGATTAGGGTCACTGGTTCCCCTATAGGCTTGGATAGTAGGAGGTGCAAATTTCCTTGGAAACTCCGCTCTCAGGATCCTTTCAGTAAACGGAGTTCTGCTTGGCGCGAATCCCCAGTCAGCCTCATCTTCTTCCCTTTGCATGCTCTCTTTCATGATGCGGCCAACCATTTCAGACAGGTACTCTTTATTGTTCAAAGACACCTCCGGGCAAGCATCAGTTCTTCCCTCGGAAGTTTGCCCGGGTATAGGTTCATGACAAGTTGGTTGCGGCATAGAACCATCAGCTTGGAAAGGTGGCATTTTAGGAAGAGTAGTTTGATGGTTTTCTGGTTGACGATTTGCCCCGAGCAGAGCAGTTAATCTATCCATCATCAAAGCGTTTTGGGTTTCAATCTGTTGGTATAATCCAGAAACTGCGTCGTCCAATTCAGCCCCGGTGACTCCAATGGTAGGAGTTGCTTGGTCTGCGGTTGGGGAGGTGGAAGTCCCTTCATGAGCATTTCCGGATCTGATAGGTCTACCTCTTCTTCCAGGAGCCATTGTTTCGGATCTGGTTTTTAAGAGAGGTTCTTTTTATGAATCTTTGCGAAGCAACGGTGGATGACTGCTTGAGTTCAATTCTCAGTGAAAGCACCAAAATGTTAACGCTAAAAAGTGAACGCTAACACCCGGTGTGTGTAATAGAATTGTGAAAGCACCACCCGTTGGTACGGGAACAGAATATAAGCTGAAAAATAGCAGAAAAGCAGTAAATGAACAACATATTTATAGTGGTTCGGCCCGTAATTGAGACTACGTCCACTTTATAGTCTTTTATTGCTGATTCGGTTACAATTCGATACAAATCACTTGTCAATATACAATACAACTTGATCACGAAAGCACTCTTGACTACTAGCTCAATCTTTGATGATGAAACTCGACGAATCCGTGTTGGATGTAAGGAGTTCTTCTCGAAGCTTGTTGTAGCGTCTCAAATGCTTGAAGATCTTTGATTGTTGAATGAGTGGAGACTTCGACAGAGTAACGGCGCTTGAAGAAATGAATGGCCAAAAGTCCCCCTCATGTTGGAAGTGGTAGGGTATTTATAGGAGTGGCTCTGAATTCTGGGCAGAAAAAGTGCTAAGTCTTAGGTCGTGAACGACCTTAGTTAGGTCGTAGGTCACGAGCGACCTAAGCTAGGTCGCAGTCTCCTTGCGACTTAAGAAATCAGCTGGTGAAGTTGCAGTTGGCTTCATTCGAACAAGTGGTAGGTCGGTCTCGACTTAAGGTAGGTTTTAAGTCGTAGACTCTTAAGTCGCAGACTCTTAAGTCGCAGACTCTTAAGTCGTAGACTCTTAAGTCGCAGACTCTTAAGTCGTAGACTCTTAAGTCACAGACTCTTAAGTCGTAGACTCTTAAGTCGTAGACTCTTAAGTCGCAGACTCTTAAGTCATAGACTCTTAAGTCGGCGATGAGATAGAAGCAGTTGTATTAGTTGTTCCTGATCAGGTACTTTCTCCAAGTCTTAAGTCGCAGATCCCTTGAGTTGGCTCTGTAGTTAAGCCGGAGACTTCCTTAAGTCGTGGCCTGCTAGGTCGCTTAGGTAGCAGTACTGCTAGGTCGCAATATCCCCTAAGTCGTAGGTCGCTGCTTCACCAAGTCGTAGGTTGCGAGCTTCCTTTAGCAGTTAGGTCGCTAAGTCTTTAGGTCGCGAGGTTTTTGAGATAGTTAGGTCGTAGACTCCCTTAGGTTGCAGAGCCTTTTAGGTCCCAGAGCCTCTTAGGTCGTGGACTCCCTTAGGTCGCAGAGCCTCTTAGGTCGTGGACTCCCTTAGGTCGCAGAGCCTCTTAGGTCGTGGCCTTTCCTTAGATCGTAACTTCCTTAGGTCGCAACATTCTCTAGATCACAGTTTTTTAGGTCGCTGAATTAAAGGAGTTAACATTTGCCCCTCGAAGTATATGACTATGCCAAAGTTCGTATACTTCGATTCAACCTTGCTAAGTCGTGGACAACCTAAAACTTCGTGCCTATTCGCCTTCCATTCTCAGCCCATATAAACTGTTAAGTCGCCTTCTTCTCCCTAATCCTTCTGCTCTAATTTCCCGTTGCTATTGACAAATTTTCGAACCTCCAAGGGAGAATTCAACTTGTTTGAACGACGATTCATCCTTTCTAACAAACTACGTAAGTGAATTTCGATTCTCATCCCACCATAATCGCCGCCCAATCACGAGTCCATGTTTTCTAACCCAAGTTTAATTCCATGCATTTGAGTTTCGTTTTTTGAATGATTGTCACAATCGACACGTTGACATGATTCGTGAATTCACGGTAGTGTTCGCAATGAATTGAAGGACTTGAAATTGATTTACCGGGCGATTCGGTGGTATGTAGAGATGAATGGGATTCAAGAAGAGGATGAATCGTTTTCTTTATACTAGCAGTATCGGGTTATTGGATCCAGTAAGATTGTTTGGAGAGGAAGCCAGCGACCTAGCAGATCCGGACATATATATTATAATTTGAAAACATATCTTTTAATAAATTAAAGACTCCCTATTTTATAATATATATACCAATTTATATATACATTATAAATATAAACATTTATAAGCTTTGAAAAATAAATCTTACCAATTTAAAATTGTTAGAAAAGATATTAATAAATATTGCCAAATTAAAATATTATTAACCTTTTAAAATGAATAAAACTTGTCACTTTATAAAATAAAATCATCAAATCAATTTAATTATCAATAAGGATTATTAAATTGATATTGCCAAAATTCCGGGATATCACACAAACCGGGCAATGGTACTAAAGGTGGGAAGAAGGAGTAATAAACTGGGCTTTTTGTCTTACTTTTTGCTTGTATCGACCGGAGATTGTGCGGGTACCGGTCTCCGCTTCTTTTTGTAATCTGCACAATGTAAAAATTTCTCATAGTATTGAATAAAATAGATATTTTACTTGTACAGATTCTTGTGTATGTAGGAATATATCTATTTTTCATTTGAAGTGTAGAGTAAACGATTCTTTTTACTTGTACAAACTTTTTGTCTGTGTTTCAAGAACGCACTTATTCTACATCTTCTTTACATGATATTGCAATGAACTTGTGGTATGTTGCTTGTATATTACTTTTATTAATGTAACTGAATTGTATAATGTTGCCCCCATACCATAAGTATATTGCAATATTTCTTGCTTTTACAAGGCCGATACTCTTATTTCGGAGAACAACTTTCCACTTTTAAGGGAAGAATTATTCTGCTTTTAATAGAGTATATCTTGTCTTTGGAGAAATTTTTATTTTCTCTTTCTTTTTTGAAGAACACTTCAACTTTCGGAGACGACCACTTTCATTAAAAAGTAGATTTTCCTACGTGGTGAAATGAACTTCTGAAGGAGACTTTGATTTTGTGCCCCAGTGAAGGGCTTATTTTTGGTACTTCGAGCATATTGAAGTGTGCCTCCGAAGAGGTCTTTTTGTAGTACTTCAACTTTTTTAGGAAAAACTTTTTGAGATGAATAAGTTAATTTTCCTTTAAGAGTTGAAATGTGCTTCTGGAGAAGGCTTTTTGGTCTCCGAAGAGAAGCGATTTTGGTCTCTGTAGAGAAGCAAGTTTGAATTTCATCTCTGGTGAAGTGGGCCTCTAAAGAGGAGTATTTTGCACTTCTATACTGGTGAAATGTGCCTCCGAAGAGGTCTTGTGTTTGGTGCTTCAAGCATGGTGAAGCGTGCCTCCGAAGATGGCTTGTGCCTCCGAAGAGGGCTTGTGCCTCCGAAGATGGCTTGTGCCTCCGAAGAGGGCTTGTGCCTCCGAAGATGGCTTGTGCCTCCGAAGAGGGCTTGTGCCTCCGAAGAGGGCTTGTGCCTCCGAAGAGGGCTTGTTGATTGCCTGGAATATACTTTCTCATGGTCGGATGGGTCCATGGGGCGGATGCAAGTTGCTTGATTGGATGTTCGTTTGTACAAACGATCGCAATCAACTAACAAGGTGCCCCTTCGGTAGTCCCACCGATCTTTTTGATTGAGGAAAGCACTCCCATTTATTGGCATGCCTCGTTAAAGGGCTTTGGTTGGTTGGAGTGCTAGGAAGGTTGCGTCTCAGGGGTGAGTGGATCCACGGGACGGACGCAAGCTGTCTGATCGGATGCATCACAACCAGTTAGCAAGGGTCCTGTTCCTTCTACTTGGGAAGGCGTCCCTTTAGTGGATCTATTGGCTTTCCTATTGAGAGGCATACCTCCTTTTGGCTGCTTCTATGTTTGCCGGCCCATGTTTTCTCATCATCTGCTCATCGGCGATCCTTTATTATTGTTTCCAAGTGCATTTTCCTTTCTTTTGCAAGTAAATCGCTTTATCCAGAGAAGCGGACTTCACTGTTGAATGACTTCCTAGGACAAACGCAAGTTACTTGGTTGGACGTCTGTTTATACCGACGGTCACAATCAGTTAACGAGGGCTTGACACAGTGGAGTCGTCAACTTTTTATGTGAAGTTCTTCTTGTATGGGATTTGAGTCTGAAATTTTTTGTGGCTTGAAATTCGTTTATTGAGCGACTTATAGGGCTCGCTTGGCTTTGTGATGGGTGAGCTTTGCTTTAATGACCTGCAATATTAGATCGATATTTTAGCAATACATTTAGAGTATTTACTCATCGAAATATAACAGGTATTTTGTAATAAGGAACACAGAATTTATAGTTTTTCATTATTGAATCACACTGATTTCTCAGCGGTTTACAATGCAAAAGTTATACATCCATCATGATTTTACAAATTTAAGCAATGCTGTTAAGTAAAAAATAGATGCAAGTGATTGTTGTTTCAGAATCTCCTGGCTGAATTTCCATTTGTGCTTGATTCATAGCTTTTGGATTTTTATGCCAGAGAAAGTGAAAGATGCCCCAGCCGCAGTTTTTGTGGGTAATTAGTAGTCGTCCCAACTTCTGCCCATTGGGTATGGACCTCCTGTGACAGCATTAATGATAAGCTGCTCGGACTCTTGCACTGCTGTGTTGTTGCGAGAGCCGGATTGATGGATAGGATGTTGTTGCCCCCGAGTAGATGAGGTTGGATCAACTCCGCCTTTTTTCACATACTATTGAAGTTTACCTTCTTTCAGCAATTCTTCAATCACACTTTTTAACTGGCGACATTGATCAGTGTCATGGCCTGGTTGATTGTGAAATTGGCAGAATTTCCCATTACGCACAGCACCTCTTTTCATCTTCGGTGGCTTAGGATACATGACAACATCTTTTGTTGCAAAAAAGATATTTTCCGGTGTATCAGTTAAAGGAGTAAAATCCGAAGGATTAAAGCGGCGAAGTTTCTTCTCATTTCCCTGGCTCTTTCCTCCTTCATTTTCCCTTTTCTGACTTTCAGATCCTTTTTTATTAGATGCGACATTGTTATTATTAGCTTGGGCATCAACTACTTTCGATGTCGTAGAAAGGCTTTCCAGGCGAATGAACTCGTCGGCCTTTTTATAAAAAATTTCAAGCGAGTTTGGTTCCTTCATCTTTAGCCATATTCTAAATTTGCTCGATTTATCAATGGCTCGCATCAAATAAGTCAGGATCATGCATGGCTCTCCATTTTCTACTTCGGCTAAAGCTATATTGAAACGACTCAAGAAAGATTTGATTGATTCTCCGGGTGCTTGTTCAAGGTTAGACAGTGACATTATATCCTTAGCTTTTGAAGCATACAATCTGAACTGTTCTTTGAACTTTTGCGTTAAGTCGGAGAACTTATCTACAGACCGAACTGGAAGCTTTGTGAACCAATGTAAAGCCACACCTTCCAGGTATACTGGAAAGTATCGAAACTTGATCTCGTCTGATGCTCTCGCACCGGTCATATGCCAATCGTATTTGTATAGGAAATGATTAGGGTCACTCGTTCCCCTATTGGCTTGGATAGTAGGAGGTGCAAATTTCCTTGGAAATTCAGCTTTTAAGATCCTTTCAGTAAACGGAGTTCTGCTTGGTGCAAATCCCCAGTCATTCTCATTCTCTTCCCTCTGCATGCTTTCTTTCATGATGCGGCTCACCATTTCGGACAAGTACTCCTTATCGTTCAGAGACATCTTCGGACAAGTATCAGCCCTTCTCTCGGAAGCTTGCCTGGTCACATGTTCGTGACAAGTTGGCTGCGACATAAAACCTTCAGCTTGGAAAGGTGGCATTTCAGGAAAAGTTGTTTGATGGTTTTCTGGTTGACGATTTGCCCCAAGCAGAGCAGTTAATCTATCCATTACCAAAGCGTTTTGAGTTTCAATTCGTTGATATAATCCAGAAACTGCTTCATCTAATTCAGCCCTGGTGACTCCAACGGTAGGAGTTGCTTGGTCTGCTGTTGGGGAAGCGGATGTTCCTTCATGAGCAGTTCCGGATCTGGTAGGTCTACCTCTTCTTCCAGGAGCCATTGTCTCAGATAAACTTCTGGTTTTAAGAGAGGTTCTTTTCACAAGTTTTTGCGAAGCAACGTTGAAGATCTTCCTGAGTTCAGTTCTCAGTGAAAGCACCCAAATGTTAATGCTAAAAAGTGAACGCTAACACCCGGTGTGTGTAATAGAATCGTGAAAGCACCACCCGTTGGTACGGGAACAGAAAACAAGCAGAGAATAGCAGTAAAGCGGTAAATGACAACAGATTTATAGTGGTTCGGCCCGTAATTGAGCCTACGTCCACTTTATAGTCTTTTATTGCTGATTCGATTACAAGATGATACAATATTCTTCACAGTACAATACAATTCGAGCACAAAAACACTCTCGACTGCTAACTCAAACTTCGGTGATGAAATTCGATGAATCCGTGTCGGATGTATGAAGTTCTTCCCGAAGCTTGTTGTAGTGTCTCGAGTATTTGGAGATCTTTATGTGTTGATTGAGTTGAGAGTTCGACAAAGTAAAGACGCTTGAAGAAGTGATTGGCCAAAAGTCCCCCCCATGTTGAAAGTGGTGGTCTATTTATAGGAGCTGAATTCTGGTTAGAAGTTTTGCAAAGTCTTAGGTCGCATACGACCTAAGTTAAGTCGTAGATCGCGAGCGACCTAAGCTAGGTCGCGGTCTACATTCGACTTAAGAAATCAGCTGATGTAGTTGCACTTGGCTTCATTTGAACAAGTAGTAAGTCGCTGACGAGTTAAGGATGGTACCAGGTCGTTGTTGACTTATAGGAATGATTCTCTTAGGTCGCTCACGACCTAAGCTAGATCGTAGGTCGCAAACGACTTAGGAAGTAGACTGATGTAGTTACTCTCGGTCTTCTCTGAAGTAGTAGGTCGTGTGCGACCTAAGGTAAGTCGTAGGTCGCAGCTGTTTATAGGTCGCAGATAGCTTCAGCAGTTAGGTCGGGAACTCTCTTAGGTCGCTAGCTACCTTAGGTCGTTAAGTTCCTTAGGTCGCTAGCTACCTTAGGTCGTTAAGTTCCTTAGGTCGCTAGCTACTTTAGGTCGTTAAGTTCCTTAGGTCGCTTGCTAGCTTAGGTCACTAATTACTATAAGTCATTAGATTTCTTAGGTTGTTTGCTTCCTTAGGTCGCTAGGTCGTAGTTTCTTAAGTCACGGAGTCATAGGTCGCCGAGTTTTAGGTCGTGACTAAAATACGAGTTAACAGAAATGGTCCAACAAACCTCAGTTCCAACTTCCTCGATTTCCTACAACATCTCCCTACTTGGAGGCCCAAAACTAATGACTACGGATGATGCAGTCATCCATAGTTATTAATCTATGGTGACCAAATATGGTGGTGTTAGATACATTGATACACAAAAACACATGAATATGAAAAAAATTTAAAACATCAAACAAGATCACATTCCATTTCAAAACATTTCCAATTCATTACATAATTCCACAATCGTTAACCATGTACAGAAAAAATATATTTATTACAACATATGCCAAGAGCGACATATGTAGAGGCCCTCTGGATGATCATAGTATATACATGCAATTGAACAACTTTGCCATTACAAACAACACAGCGGAATCAAATAAAAGAGAACTCTAGGTATCTATTATGCCTTTGGCACGTCTTCGGAAGCTTTATTCGTCTAGTGAGGTACCTGAAAAACTCAACTCTCAAACTACTCAAAATCATTTGGATACCCGAGAGTTTAAGGGGAAACATAAACTTTGAGTCAGACTTAAATCCTAGTATGAATAATAATCTACCGTCTCAAATCATTTAGATATCTAGTGAGACCACACCACTTAGTGGAACGGTTTTTGCCCGCACCAGTACCTTAAAACCTTTATAAAACCATATATTGTGCTCCTGCATCGATAATGGTTAAAATAATTCAAAACATTATGATATGATGATATGCAAAACAAGTGAACCAATTTTGGATTACCCATCCCCATTTATTTTGACTATCTGTCTCAGTTATAGTTTCTAGGATTACTATTAACCTAATAGTTTTCATGGGCTAACTAATAGCCGGTAAAATGTTTAAGGACTCCCTGTCCAATTACATAGTTTTCATGGGATCACTATGAACCTATTGGTAACTCCAATATCTTTATACTTATACTAGTTTTCATGGTTTGACTAGGAAACTTATTGGTTACTTCAATATCTTTTCTTCTTATCCTAGTTTTCATGAGTTGACTAGGAACCTATTGGTTACTCCAATATCTTTTCTTCTTAACCTAGTTTTCATGCGTTGACTAGGAACACTATTGACATCTGTCAATATCTTAATCTGGATATAGTTTTCATGAGCTAACTACAAACCTACTGGCCCATGCCAGTATCAAACAATAGTTTTCATGGGCTTAATATGAACCTGTCTTTCTGACATCTTCATTTATACATAGTTTTCATGGACTAACTATGAAGCTACTGGCCCCTGCCAATATATTTTCCTATACATAGTTTTCATGGGCTTATTAAGAACCTATTGGCCTCTGCCAATATCTTTCTTTAATATCTTAGTATCCTATATTCCGGTCTTCTTGACCTCCTGGATGCAATTCTACTCATTCAAAAGTTAACTTAATTTATATTCACTACTGGGTTAACCTAGCTGGTTAATCTACCCTTCCCTAAAATTTAGTTATGGGTCCATTACAATGTGAATTTACACATATATGAAGAAGCACACACAGTAACTTGGTTAATCCCTTTAACCTTTTAATCATGGAAAACATCTTCAAAAACACCTTTTCACAACACTTTATATATTTATGTCATTTTTTTCTTTCAAAAATTTGATTGGGTTATTAGTTTTGAAGACTAAGGTTATCGAAACCTTCAAAATCTTGCTTTTAACTTCACTAGATTACCTCCTTCGAAAGCATATAAATCTCTTTTCAAAACATTAGTCCCCTACCTTTCAAAACACTTTAAAATATCTCTTTCAAAACCTTTCGAATGTAATAAAGCATAATTTAATAACACTTAGAAGCATAGCTCCGAAACCATTGAAAGTACTCCTTTTGAAACCATTGGAAGTAACACCTTCCGAAATCATTGAAAGCCCCCCTTTCAAAACCATTGGATTTATACTCAAAATATTATTTGGGTCAAAGTTAATATAGACAAAAGTATCTCTTTCGAAACCATCCTTTATCATATAAAAATAATGGGGAAAACATGATGGCGTCGGCACCACCCCTTTATGCTTCAAATCAATTAAACAAAACATTGAAGGATAGTGTCGAAACCCTTTTCGAAGCCATTGCCTTCGAAACCCTTGGACCCTTTCAAAAGCATTTAGGAAGTGGCTTAAAACATCTTTAAATACAAGCACTAACTTTCGAAAGCATTGATGACTTCAATACACTCGAAAGGCTAAAGAATGGTAGTAGAGCTTCGACTAGGTCGAAACCCCTCCTTTCAAAAGCATTATTTTAAAAGTAAAGAACCCATTTGAAAGCTTACAGGACCCATTCGAATGATTACTCTTTAAAACATAAGTTGATGGCAACCCCTTCGAAAGCATTTAGAAAGTCTCTTTCGATAACATATGCTTCGACTCCTTCGAAAGCTTAATTAAACAAAGGCAGGCGCTTCTCTTTAAAACAGACAAAGGTATCAACCATATCGGAAGCCATGCTTTCGACAC
Organism: Allium fistulosum; assembly: GCA_030737815.1. Classification (NCBI taxonomy): domain Eukaryota; kingdom Viridiplantae; phylum Streptophyta; class Magnoliopsida; order Asparagales; family Amaryllidaceae; genus Allium; species Allium fistulosum. The sequence continues at coordinate 632,287,636 of CM060907.1, read as the reverse complement.
CAAGCCTTCCGCCTTTCTCCAATCCACTACGTATCATCTAAGTGATATCTTGTGCATTGGTTTCGGTTTAGTGGGTTTCGACTTGATTGAAGGCGGAAGCTCTGAGTCAAAAGGTACTTCTAAAGAAGGCAGAACCAACTTTTCTAGGTAAACCTGATTTAATACTAATTAAAGAAAACACTTTCTAACTAACCTGCCATGTGTAAACACCTGGTTGCCTTAACCTTTAAAATTCTTTACTTAAATAACTGCTGCTAATTGTAGATCTAAACCATGGTCAAATTAACAAATAAGCCTTGCAAAGGAGTCTCTCTTCTAAAATAATTTAATTTGCATAGAAAATCACTTTGGAAAAATCCCCAAAATTTTCAGATATTCACTTTAATCATGTTATCTAATATATCAAAATTTTAGGCCCAATTTCTCAATATATCTGAAAAAAATTTATAAACACAATTAACCATATTTTGAAAATTCATAGTAATATTTCCATAACTTGGAAAATTATCAAAATTAAAACCCAAACCCAAAATCATGTTTTACATAACATAAATTTTTTTCCATGGCATTTAAACATCAACATAAATCGTTTTTGCCCTAAAACCATGTATATTCCTATTTAAACAATCTTGTTTAAATCAAAAAAATATTAATTCAGGCATATCATCATCCAATTCATCATAAAATTAATTTAACCTTAAATCTGAAAACATATTATTATAAAACAAAATAGAGATGGAATTATTATTCACCTTGATTAAGATATGGAGATTGGATTGAGATTAATTTTCCCAAGCTTGAATCCCTAGCTTTACTTTGATTTCTCTTATCTTAATGGTTGGCTCCTCTTTACATTTCTGTTTTCAAAATGACGTGAATGAGAATGAAATGGTGAGGAATGAGAATACATAAGGGTAAGGGTTATGTGCAGCAAATTCCTAATATACCCTTATGTAAATTAATTAACTTATAACCCATTCTTAAGCCCATTTAATTATATAATTGAGCACGTCCTTAATTATATTTATTCAAATCTCAACCCTCTTATCTCTTAACATTCACATTATACTATTTGATTTATCTAATTAAATCTCCTAAATAATGTTATCAAAAATTAGGGGTGTTACAGGCTCCCTTCCTTAAAGAATTTCATCCTCGAAATTCAGTAAGGACCAAATACTAAACATAGCAATCATCTTTAACGACTCCTAACAACCATACTAGTCTACCTGACTAGGAATTATCTATATAAATCTAATATAGACATACCCTCAAGCAGATCAGGATACGTATCTCAAATTCTATCCTCTATCTCCCAAGTACAGTCCTTCTCATTATCGCTCCACTGAACTTTCATCAACTTGACTGCCTTGTTCCTTAATCTTTTCTCATCTCTCGCTACAACCCAAACTGGTTATCTAACAAAAGTAAAATTAGGTTCTACTACTAGATCTTCCAACCCTGTCGGAGGAATAGTAGCCTTTGGATCATGCACATACTTGCAAAAATGAGATACATGAAATACATTATGGACACCTTCCATACTGCTCGACAACTCTACTTTGAATGCGAGCTTTCCAATCCTCTCTATAACCTGGAATGGACGTACATATCTCCGTGCCAGTTTCTCTGACTTTCTGAACCATACCACACCCTTCATCCATGATACCGTAATGAAAATCCTATCTCCAACTGAGAACTCTAGGTCTTTATGCCTTTTATTTGTGTAATTTTTCTGTCTAGATTCAGCTTCCTTCATCCTTTCTCAGATCAACTCAATCTTCTTCGACGCTTCCCTAACCAAATATGGACCTAAGACTATTCTGTCTCCAGTCTCCAACCACCATGCTGTTGATTTGCATGCATCCCATACAAAGCTTCAAAATGAGCCATTCCTATACTAGTCTGATAACTATTATTATAGGAAAACTCAACTAAATTTAGGTGATCCTCCAAGATCCACCAAAGTCCAGCACACAAGCTCTCAACAAATCCTCAAGTACCTTATTGACTCTCTATGCCTGCCCATCCATCTGAGGGTGATATACGGTACTTATCTTGAGCTTAGTGCCTAACACATCATGTAGACTCTTCTAGAATTCGCTAGTAAACAAAGCATCTCTTTCACTAACTATGCTACTAGGAACTCTATGTAGTTTGACTATGTTCTTCATGAACAACTTAGCTAAAACAAGTGCCATCCTAGTTGACTTAATTGGAATGAAATGGGCACTCTTAGTCATCCTGTCCACTATGACCTATATACATTCATTTCCTCTGTTTGACCTCAGCAACCTGTCGATAAAATCCATGGATATAATCCAATTTCCAAACTTAAATCTCTAGAGGCTGAAGCAACCCACTCGGCTTCTGATGTTCAGCTTTCACTTGTTGATAGTTTGCACACTGTCGAACCCACAAGCCAACATCCCACTTCATACCATCCCAATAGAAGCTCCTCTTCATATCTTGATACATCTTGGTCCCTCCAGGATGAATCGTAAACTTGGATCGATGACATTCCCCAAGAACTTCTTTCCTCAAGTTCTCAACATCTGGAACACATAATCGTCCCTTCTTTCTCAACCATCCTCTCTGGTCAAGACAAAAATCTTTCAAATCATCGATCTCAGTTCCAATCCCAAGCCTTCTGATCTTCTTGGCTAATAATGGATCCTCCTTCTGCTTAGAAGCAATTCTCTCGATCAACACTGTTCGAACTTCTAGGCAGTACTCTGACTAAAACTAGCAGTCGATCTTAACTGCACACCACAACTGGCCAAAGCTTCTAGATCCTTCCATTCTGCCAACATAGCCAACACCACATTCTGATGTCTTCTGCTATGAGCACCCGCTACCTTATTTCCTTTTCCAGGGGTATACTCTATACCAAAATCATAAGCAGCTAAAAAATCCAGCCACCTCTGTTGTCTCATATTCAACTTCTTCTTAGACAATAAGTATCTTAAAGACTTATGATCTATGTGTAGCTCTAATCTCTACCCTAAGAGATAATGCCTCCAAATCTTCAATGCGAAGATCACTGCAGCCAACTCCAAATCATAAGTAGGATATCTCATCTCATGTGATCTAAGATGTCGTGAAGCGTAGGCAATCACTTTACCCTTCTGCGTCAATATAGCTCCTTATCCAGTTCCACATGCATCAGTATACACCGCTAACCCTTGATTTCCATCTGGAACTAATAACACTGGTGCATTATTCACCAAATGCTTTAGTTTATGAAATGCCTCCTCATATTCTTCGGACCAAACAAACTTCACATCCTTCTTAGTAAGCTTAGTCAAAGACGCTACAATCCATGAGAAATCCTCGATGAATCTCTGATAGTAGCCAGCAAGTTCAAGAAAACTTCTAATCTCAGTCACCATCTCTGGTCTTTTCCAATTATTAACAGCTTAGATCTTATCTAGATTGACTGATAACCTTTTCTCTGAAACCACGTGACCAAGAAACTTAACCTCTTTCTTCCAAAAATGACACTTGAAAACTTTGCCTTTAGCTGATTCTGCCTCAGCGTCTTAGGCACAACTCTAAGATGATCTTCATGCTCTCTTTCATCCTTAGAGTATACCAAAATGTCATCTATAAATAAAATCATGAATTTGTCGAAATACTCTCGGAAGACTCGGTTAATCAAATCTACAAATAAATATGTGCATTCGTCAACCCGAATGGCATTACTAACCACTCGTACAAATCATATCTAGTCTGAAATGCTGTCAAAGGAATGCTGTCCTCTGCCACCCTTAACTGATGGAAGCATGTCACCAAATCCAACCGGGAAAACACTTTGGCTCCACTCAACTGATCAAATAAATCGTCAATTCTTGGAAAAGGATACTTATTCTTCATCATCCTCTTGTTCAGCTTATGATAGTCGATACACATCCTTAACGACCCATCCGGTTTCTTCACAAATACCATGGTCTCTCCCCAAGGTGAACTGCTTGGTCTAATAAAATTTCTTCCTTCTAGATCCACTAGCTACACCTTAAATTCTTTCATCTCAGTAGGTGTCATCCGGCTAGGTGGTCTACTTATAGGTTCAGTTCCTCGCACAAGATCTATCTTAAACTCAACAGCTCGTTTAGGTGGTAGTCCTATAACTGGCTCAAAAACATCTGAAAACTCTCTTGCGACTCGGACCTGACTTAACTCTTCTCCCACTTCCATTGCACTTAACAAAGCACAACTACTCTGGTCAGAATTCTCCATTGAGAAAATAATTCGGTTATGACTATTAGGGTGTCTTAGTGATATCTCCCCATCTTGGCAAAATATCTTGGCCTCAAACCTTCTCAACCAATTCACACCCAAAATGATTCTAAAATCTATGAAATCAAAAACATACAGACTGCATGCAAACTTATGACCTAGCAAATCAAGTTCTAATTGGTCACATCTCATCTCCAGAGTTGCATAACCTCTATTGGATTCACAACCCTTAAGAAAGTAACAAGGTATGTTGGTTCTACGCATAATATATCAACCAAACACCGGGATATAAATGAATGTGATGCACTGGTATCAAATAGTATCCTAGCTGGTATACTTTGAATCAAAAACGTATCTTCCCTCACATTCTTTCCTTTATCAGCTGCAGTTGGCTTAGTAGATGATCCAACAGCAAATACCTTCCCCTTGTTCACCCTGACTGGCTCTGGACACTGGTTCTTATAATGCCCAACTTGGTCACAGTTAAAGCACTTCACATTCTTCTTGTCTGCAGCCTTCTTTCTCTTGCCTGACCAGCACTTATTAGCATAATTAACCTTCTTGTCACACTTGTAGCAAACTAAATCAACCTTTGCCTTCTTGGCAGCATCTCCCTTTCGGGCTCCCTTCTTCTTCAAGAACTTCTACTTCTTTCCCTAAGAACCCTGGGTTTCAACCGGCTTCTCTCTAGCACCAATAACAAGCATTTCCTCATGGCGAATTTCCATCTCCACAACCACATTACAAGGATCATGAATATATGTCATGGTTGCCCAAGCAAGCTTGGGCCTCAAACCTCTTATGAACCTCTCATTCCTTCTTATGTCAGTGTCAACAATAGCATACCCATCTTGAGACAGCTCATTAAATCTAATGGCATACTCGACAACCAACATCTCTCCCTAAACTACATCCATAAACTTTCTCATCAATGCTGACTTAGCAACCTCAGATAAAAACCTCTGTTCAATTCTCCTTCTGAATTCAGCACAAGTCAAATGTTCCACTGGTACTCCGGCCGTGACACTATTCCACCAATGATGTGCTGACCTCTGCAACTGTCTACATGCCAACCTTCTCTTTTAGTCATCATCTAATCCCAGATCAGCAAAGATGCGCTCATAATGAAACAGCCAGTTCTCTATCTATTTAGCATCCTCTGTTCCCATAAACGGCGTCCCACCAAGACTGGTGTAGTCTCCGCTCAACTTAGCATGGTTATTCCCAACTGGAGCCACGGGATTAGCTCCTCCAACATTACCAACAACTCCAGAAGCAGCTCCTGCTTGCATCACATTGACGAAGAACTGATACATCGCCCCCATATCTACTGGTGGATTTCCAACACCCACATTGGCATCGATATTTTGGTTAGCATTAGCCTATCAACCTTGGTTCTCTTGGTATTAGGTCGAGCATTTCCATTAGTTGTGGTGCTTTCTTTACCGAGATTTCCTCTTCCGTTTCCTACTTCCTTATCTTCTTTCTTGTAAATATGCATACATGCCTTAGTAAGATACAAAAGAACGGTCTAAGAGAGAGGGGAGTACATACCCATATATATCTATATATCAAATACAAGTACGTTACTATAGCATTATCCCAAACCCCGATCATATTTCTAATTCATTGGATATGTTTGAAAAAGCTTTTAGGTTTAACTTTTCGTTTAAGTTTCATAAACCTATGCTCTGATGCCAACTTGTAATATCCCTCCACTTGGAGGCCCAAAACTAACGGCTACGGATGCTGCAGTATCCATAGGTATTAATCCTCGGTGACCAAATACGGCGATGTTAGATATATTGATACACAGAAACACATGAATATGGAAAAAATTTAAAACATCAAACAAGATCACATTCCATTTCAAAACATTTCCAATTCATTACATAATCTCTCAATCGTTAACCACGTTCAGAGAAAATATATTTATTACAACATACACCAAGAGCGACATATGAAGATGCCCCCTTGGATTATTAGAGTATATACAGGCAATTTAACAACTTTGTCATTACAAACAACACAGTGGAATCAAATAAAGAGAACTTTATGTATCTATCATTCCTCTTGCATGTCTCTGAAAGCTTAATTCATCTAATGAGGTACATAAAAACCTCAACTCTCAAACTACTCAAAATCAATTGAGTGCCCGAGAGTTTAAAGGGAAAATAAAAACTTCGAGTTAGACATAAAGCCTGGTATGAATAACAATCTACCATAAATATCTAGTGAGACCATGCCGCTTAGCTGAACGGGTTTTCCCTTCACTATTATCTTAAACCATTGTAAAACCATATACTGTGCTCCTGCATCCACAATGGTTAAAACAATTCAAAACACCATGATATGATGATATGCAAAACAAGTGAATCAATTCTGGATTACCCATCCTTATTCATTTTGACTATCTACCTCAGTTATAGTTTCTAGGATTACTATTAACCTAATAGTTTTCATGGGCCGACTAATAACTGGTAAAAATTTTAAGGACTTCCTGTCCAAGTACATAGATTTCATGGGATCACTATGAGCCTATTGGTAACTCCAAAATCTTTATACTTATCCTAGTTTTAATGGGTTGACTAGGGACCTATTGGTTACTCTAATATCTTTTCTTCTTATCCTAGTTTTCATGGGTTAAGTAGGAACCTATTGGTTACTCCAATATCTTTTCTTCCTATCCTAGTTATCATGGGTTGACTAGGAACCTATCGACATCTGTCAATATCTTAATCCGGATATAGTTTTCGTGGGCTAACTACAAACCTACTAGCTCCTTCCGGTATCAAACCATTGTTTTCATGGGCTTACTATGAACCTATCTTTCTGACATCTTCATTTATACATATATTTCATGGGCTAACTATGAACCTATTGGTCTTTGCCAATATATTTTCCTATACACAGTTTTCATGGGCTTACCGAGAACCTATTGGCCCCTGCCAATATCTTTCTTTAATATCTTAGCATCCTATATTCTAGTCTTCTTGACCTCCTAAATGCAATTCTACTCATTGAGGAGTTAACTTAATTTATATTCACTACTGGGTCAACCTAGGTGGTTATTCTTCCCTTCCCCAAAATTCAGTTATGGGTCCATTAAAAATGAATATATACATATATGAAGAAGCATATGCAATAAACTGGTTAATCCCTTTAACCTTTTAATCAAGGAAAACTTCTTCAAAAACTCATTTTCAAAACATTTTATATATTTATGCCATGGTTTTCTTTCAAATATGAGATTGGCTTATTAGGTTTGAAAACTAAGGCTGTCGAAACCTTTAAAATCTTGCTTTCGACTTCATTGGATAACCTCCTTCGAAAGCATATAAATCTAAACATTAGGCCTCTGCCTTCCGAAACACTTTAAAACATCTCTTTCGAAACCTTTTGAATGTAATAAAGTATTACTTAATAACACTTAGAAGCATAGCTTCGAAACCATTGAAAGTACCCCTTTCGAAACTTTTTGAAGTAACACCATCTGAAATCATTGAAAGTCCCCCTTTTGAAGCCATTGGATTTATACTTAATTTATTATTTGGGTCAAAGTGAATATAGATGAAAGTATCTCCTTCGAAACCATCGTTTATCATATAAAAATATTGGGGAAAACATGATGGCGTCGGCACCATCCCTTTTGAAAGCATTTTGGAAGTGGCTTAAAACAACTTTAAAAATAATGAATGCCTTTCGAAAGCATTGATGATTTCAATACACTCGAAAGGATAAAGAACAACAGTAGAGCTTTAACTAGGTCGAAACCCTCCTTTCAAAAGCATTATTCTATAAGTAAAGAAACCCATTCGAAAGCTTACTCCTTAAAACATAAGTTGATGGCAACCTCTTCGAAAGCATTTAGAAACTCTCTTTCGAAAACATATGCTTTGACTCCTTCGAAGGCTTAATTAAACAAAGGCAGGTGCTTCTTTTTAAAACAAAGGTATCGACCTCATCGGAAGCCATGCTTTCGACATCAAGCCTTCCGCCTTTCTCCAATAAACTACGTACCATCTAAGTGATATCTTGTGTATTGGTTTCGGCTTAGTGGGTTTTGACTTGATTGAAGGCGGAAGCTCTGAGTCGAAAGGTACTTCTAAAGAAGGCGGAACCAACTTTTCTGGGTAAACCTGATTTAATACTAATTAAAGCAAACATTTTCTAACTAACCTGTCACGTGTAAACACAAGATTGGTTGCCTTAACTTTTCAAATTCTTTACTAAAATAACTGCCGCTAATTTCAGATCTAAACCATGGTCAAATTAACAAATAAGCCCTTCCATTAAGCAAAACTAATATTGCAAAGGAGTCCTTCTTCTAAAATAATTTAATTTGCATAGCAAATCACTTAGGAAAAATCTCCAAAAATTTCAGAAATTCACTTTAATCATGTTATCTAATATATCAAAATTTCAAACCCAATTTCTCAATATAATTTCTAAAATAAATTTATAAATCCAATTAACCATATTTTCCTTTGAAAATTCATAGTAATATTTCCATAGCGTAGAAAATTATCAAAATTAAAATCCAACTCCAAAATCCTCTTTTACATAACATAAAAAATTTTCCATGGCATTTAAACATCCACATAAATTGGTTTTGCCCTAAAACCGTGTATATTCCTATTTAAACAATCTTTTTCAAATTAAACAAATATTAATTCAATTATATCATCATCCAATTCATCATAAAAACGAATTTAACCTTAAATCCAAAAACATATGATTTTAAAACAAAATAGATATGGAATTATTATTCACCATGATTAAGATAAGGAGATTGGATTGAGATTAATTTCCCCTATGTTTGAATCCCTGGCTTTACTTTGATTTCTCTTCTCTTAATGGCCGGCTCCTCTTTATGTTTTTGTTTTCAAAATGATGTGAATGGGAATGAAATGGTAACGAACGAGAATATATAAAGGTAACGGTTATATGCGACAAATTCCTAACATACCCTTATGTAAATTATTTAACTTATAACCAATTCTTAAGCCCATTTACTTATTTAATTTAGCACGGCCTTAATTATATTTATTCATATCTCAACCCCCTTATCTCTTAACATTTACATTATTCTATTTAATTTATCTAATTAAATCTACTGAATAATGTTATCAAAAATTAGGGGTGTTACATTTTCCAAATCGAATCACACCTTTCATCGGCGATACCTTAATGAAAACATGTTCTCCAAAAGAAAAATTTAAGTCTTTCCTTCTTCGGTCTGCATAACTCTTCTTCCTAGATTGATTTTCCTTCATTCTAGCTCGAATTACTCAACCTTTTCTGCGGCTCCTCTAACCAAATCCGGATCAAGAACCAACCTATCCCTGGTCTCTAACCAACCAACCAGAGATTTGCATGGCCTTCCATACAAAGCTTTAAATGGTGTCATCCCTATACTAGTCTGATAACTGTTGTTATACGAAAACTCGACTAGATGTAGGTGGTCTTCCCATGATCCCCTAAAACCTAGCACACAAGCTCGTAACAAATCCTCCAAGACTTTGTTAACTCTCTCCGTTTGCCCATCAGTCTACGGATGGTAAGCGGTACTCATCTTGAGCTTGGTACCTAAGGTATCATGTAGAATTTTCCAGAACTCACTAGTGAATAAAGAATCTCTATCACTCACTATACTACTAGTGATTTCAAGCAGTCTAACAACATTCATAAATGACTTCGCTAACTCAGGTGTCGTTCTGGTTGACTTAATTGGAATGAAATGGGCGCTCTTAGTCAACCTGTCCACAATGACCCATATGCTTTCATTTCGTCTATTAGACCTTGGAAATCCATCAATGAAATCCATAGAAATAGAATCCCATTTCCACATTGGAATGTTCAAAGACTGAAGCAACCCACTTGGCTTCTGATGTTCAGCTTTTACCCGTTGGCAGTTCGAACACTACTTCACCCATAAGGCTACATCCTTCTTCATACCTTCCAAGAAGAAACTTCTATTCATGTCCTGATACATCTTTGTTCCTCCTGGATGAATATTGAACTTTAAATGATGGCATTCCCCCAAAACTTCCTTCCTAATGTCTCCCACATTCGGAATACACAATCATCCTTTCTTTTTCAACCACCCATTCTGGTCAAGACTAAGATCCTTTAAGTCATCGCTCTCCATTCCATTTCTCAGTTTTCTGATCCGTTCAGCCAACACTGGATCCCCTAGCTGTTTAGAAGCAACCTTTTCAATCATAACTGGTCAAACTTCCAAACATGATAACAAAGCAGTTTCTGTACTTGAACTACTCTTAGTTCTCCACTGTACTCTGCAAGTCGCTAGCGCTTCCAAATCTTTCCACTCAACTATCATCGCTAACATCACATTCTGATGTTTTCTGCTAAGTGCATCTACAACCTTGTTGCCTTTCCCCGGTGTGTACTCAATACTGAAATCATAAGCAGCTAAGAACTCTAACCACCTCTGTTGTCTCATGTTCAGCTCCTTCTGAGAGAACAAATACTTCAACGACTTGTGATCCATATACGACTCAAATCTTTTTCCCAAAAGATAATGTCTACACACCTTTAGCGCAAAAATCACCGCAGCTAACTCCAAGTCATGGGTTGGGTATATGACTTCATGCGGCCTAAGCTGTCGAGAAGCATAGGCAATTACTCTACCCCTTTGCATTAACACAGCTCTTAACCCATTCCTTCATGCATCCGTGTACACCATAAAATCCTGATTCCCTTATGGAACAACCAACACAGGTGCATTAGTCAATAAGTGTTCCAGCTTTTGGAATGCCTCCTCAAGCTTATTAGTCCAAAGGAACTTCACATCCTTTCGAGTTAGCTTAGTCATTGGTCCCTCTATTCGTGAAAAATCCTTAATAAACCTCCGGTAATAACTAGCATATCCCAGAAAACTTCTTATCTCAGTCACCATTTCCGGTCTCTTCCAACTATTCACAGCCTCCATCTTAGATGGATCCACTGATAACCCATTCTCTGAATCTACATGGCCAAGAAACTTCGCTTCTTTCTTCCAGAAATGACACTTCGAGAAATTCGCCTTCAGCTGATGCTGCCTCAGCATTTCAAGCACAACTCTATGATGAACTTAATGTTGTCTTTCATCCTTAGAGTACACAAAAATATCATCTATGAAAACAAACACGAACCTACCAGGTGCTCTCGGAAAATTCGGTTCATCAAATCTAAAAAGAAAGCCAGCACATTAGTCAGTCCGAACGGCATCACTAACCATTCGTACGATCCATATCTGGTTCCAAACGCCGTTAAAGGAATACTATCCTCTGTCACTCTAAGCATATAGAAACTTGTCGCTAAATCTAACTGCGAAAATATCTTGGCTCCACTCAACTGATCAAACAAATCTTTTATCCTAAGCAATGGATATCGATTCTTTATTGTTTTCTCATTCAACTTACGATAATCGATACATAACCTTAATGATCCATCCGGCTACTTAGCAAATACTACGGCTACCCCCTAAGGTGAACTACTAGGTCTAACAAAATTCTTGCCTTCCAAATCCACCAACTGCACCTTGAGCTCCCTCATTTGGTAGGTATCATCCTGCTTGGCGGTCTACTAACTAATTCTACTCCAGGCACCAAACCTATCCGAGACTCAATGGCCCTTTTCGGTGGAAATCCTACTATGGGTTCAAACATATCTGCGAATTCTCTAACCATAAAAACTCGATTCAGCTCTTCTTCTATTTCCATAGCACCCAACAAAACACTCACCTCACAGCTAGGGTTTTCTATGATATATACAATCCGCTCCCTACAGTTTGGGTGTCTAAGTGATATTTTCCCATAATGGAAAAATATCCTATTACCATACATACTTAACCAATCCATACCTAAAATAATTTTGAATCCTACGAAATCAAACACATGCAAACTGCAAACAAAACTATGACCTAACAAGTCAAACTTAGGTGATCACATCTCATCCCAAGTGTTGCATACCCTCCTATAGGATTTGCTACCCTTAAGGAAGTAAGTAACTAGGTATGAGGGTTCTAGGTTAAGCTTATCTACCAAACAACTAGATATAAAAGAATGCGATTCACCGTTATAAAACATAACACTAACTGCCATACCAAGAATCATAAGCGTACCTCCCAACACTACTTTCCCTTTTTCCCCTGTCGTGGGTCTCGAGGTAGCTGGCTCCAATGCATATACTTTGCCCTTTTCATCCTTAGCAGCCTCCTTGCATTGGCTCTTATAATGATCTATCTGATCGTAGTTGAAGCATTTGATATTCTTCTTCCCAGTCACCTTCTTTGCCTCTCCAGAACAACATTCATTCGCAAAATGCCCTTTCTTGTCGCACTTAAAATAGATAATTTACGACTTTCCTTTCTTCACGGCTCCACCCTTCTAGGCTCCCTTCTTAGGAAAGAACTTCCTTTTCTAATCTACCCTACCTGGACCTCCTTCGCCTTATTCTTCTCCATAGAAGCAATAATTGCCTTCTGTCTTAGAGCCATCTCTACAACAAAATCACAAGGATCCCTGATATAAGGTAATGTAGCCCTGGCCAATTCAGGTTTCAACCCTATAATGAACTTCTCATTTCTCTTAGTCACGGTATTTACAGTGGCATGACCATAACTTACCAACTCCTCAAACCTTGTAGCATACTCTAACACAGTTATCTCTCCCTGCTCTTACTTGGCAAACTTTCTGAGCAAGGTAGACATAGCCATCACGGACATGAATCTCTCCTCGAACCTCCTCTTAAACTCAGCCCATGTCATCATTCCTTCATCCACTCCAGCAGTTACACTATTCCACCGGTATAAAGCTGCTCCTTGATGCTGCCTTGAAGCGAGCCTTCTTTTCTGCTCATCACTAAGCCCTAAATCTATAAAAAATCCTCTCATAGTGCAGCAATTGGTTCCCCACTTCTATGGCATCTTCAGTCCCAACAAATGGTTTTCCTCCCAACCTAGCATAGTCCCTACTTAAAGCAGCATAATTGTTACATACGGGAGCTTCTTCGGCTCCTCCCCCAACTACTCCAGTAGAAAGCCCCGCTTGCATCATATTTATGAAATACTAATACATGGCTCCCATGTCAAATTGCGGGACTTTAGCACTGGTATTTCCAGCTCGTGCCTGACCTGGGTTCGTTCTAGTATTAGGTCTGGCATTTCCATGTGCAATGGTGCTTCCTCCTCTAACATTATATTTTCTAGAATCCATATCTGCATTCAAACCTTCGTGAGATACAGAAAAATTACTTAATAGAGATAGGAGACTAGAGATAAAGCTCATACTTATGTATGGAAAATACAAGTATATTACTATAGCGTTATCCCATACCCCGATCTAATCTCTAATTCCATAGAATTATGTTTTCAAAAATAATCTTTTAGTTAATTTTTTCATAAACCTATACTCTAATACCAAGTTATAACATCCCCTATCTAGAGGCCTAAAGCTAAGTGCTACAGATGCTGCAGTCATCCATACGGCGACTAAATATGGTTATGTTAATGGTATTCATAATATCAAAAGTACTTGAATATGAAACAAAATCACAATTTCAAACAACATCATTTTACTGATTACATTTCAAGACACATGTTTCACATTCAAATTAACAATTCCATAATCGTTTCCTAAGTTCAGATAAAATACAGTTATAACAAAAATATGCCAAGAACGACATATGACAATGCCACTTGGTTGAATAGAGTACTGTATATACAATACATCGGAATCAATCCAAAATATAACAACAACTCCTAATTAGCTATCCGTCAGCCACCTGCTCGTCACCGGAAGCTTTATTTGTCATCCTACTAAAACTTGTAAAACTCAACCCTCAGCCTACTCAAAACAATTTTGAGCAGTCGAGAGTTCAAGGAAAATAAACTTCGAGTTAGACATAAAGCGTGGTGTGAATAATATTATACATCTTGGTTATCTGATACTAAGTGAGACCACGCCGCTTAACAGAACGGGTTCCCCTCACTAATATACTTTCTAATACATATCTTTTGCAAATTATAATCCTGCAAACAAAACTGGTTAAATCTGTAAAGCAATATCATGTATATGTACATTTCAAGTATCATATGGACTATTTGTCCATACACTGTAGTTTTGTCTAGCTAACTACTAAACCTTGGCTGACTCAGGCCTACTAGAAAATATAAAAATCTAACATATGTTAGATACTCCTCTTCTGGACGGCTTGTCCTTATTTAATTCTCCAGGTCTAACTGATCCTAATGGTTTTGCGAGCTTACCAATAACGTGTCTTTCCTTTTTAAATTCCATTCTGTATGTAACATCATTTTAGTCTTACTTCTGACAAAGCCATACATACTGGAATTTTGGACTAAATTAGCTGGGGGCTAATAGCTAATGAGTATAGGGCGCGACCCTACACAAGTCCCTTCTAGTCTTCTAATCTGAGTAATTTTCTTAGGGTTAACTACCCTTTAAATTTTTCCTTGAAAACCTTTTCAAAATGATTTAAACCTTTAAATCATACATATACAAAGAAAATTTACCCTTTGCTTTACTCTAAGCTATTTGCCAAGTTATATATACTTTACCTAAAATAGTTTGATGAAATTATTAAGGATTTCCCATCCCTCCAGAATAAGTTAAAACCCTTTTAATTTAAAAACACTTAGGCTATATTGCCAAAACAACTCATTTGAAACCTTTGTTTAAAACCTTTAAACAACCCTTTCGAAACCATCGAAAGTACCTCTTTCGAAACCATCGAAAGTACAGCTTTCGAAACAAGTAAAACCTCAAGCCAAAGGCCAAAACATACCTTTTGAAATCATACCTTTCAAAACCATTCATCTTTATCCTTTTGAAAGCATTGAAAAACATCTCCTTCGTAATCTTTATAACCTTTGACATCCTCTTTATAACACTTAAACATTGCCTTTCGAAAATGTTGAAAAATCTTTCCTCTTGGACCTTTCGAAACCATTGGAAAACCTTTCTTAAAACCTTTCGAACGCATTAAAACATCAAGCCTATCGAAAGCATTTGGGTTTAATTTATAACATGTGGAAACACCTTTCGAATCTATCAAAACCATCTCTTTCGAAACCATTTGGTTCTACTTTTTATAGACCATAAGGGTCTTTAAAACATTTAATTCGAAAGCATCTCTTTCAAAAGCATTTACTAAGTAAAGAAGTGATGATGTCGAAACCATCCCTTCGAAAGCATTAGAGAAGTGGCTTGGTTTTAAAAACAAGATGACCCTTACGAAACCAATTTGGGCAGAAAGGTAAAAAGCGGCAGTCTAGGGCTTCGACCTAGTTGAAAGCAGTTATTTAAAAACAAAGTCACAGCCTCTTAAAACCATTCTTTTTAAATTCATTGACCCAGTTGAAAGCAGACAAAGTCGAAAGCTAATTAATCGAAAGCAAAGTGGTCGCATTTTCATCTAAAAGCAATGTAGCGCTTCAAACCCTTCAAAAACCCTTGCTTTAATCTTATACTTTACGCCTATATCCAATTCACTACATACTAGATATTTGATACCATGTGCATTAGTTTCGATAGAGTCGGAGGCAGAGGTAAGGAGTTGGAAGCCTGGTGCCAAAAGCATTGAAACAGGAAAAAGCATGTAGATTTGACTTTTTAAACTATTTCTTTTTACAAACCTACCTTGTTTGTCAAATTTTGATTGGTTGCAACCTTTTCTTTTCTAAAAGTACTACCATTTTCAGAAATAAGAATTTGGATTATTTACAAAATACCCCTTCTCCCTTTTAAAAATATATAAAACATTTAAGTCCCATATCTTAAGTAATTTTATATATCCATTAAAACACTTCGGAAAATCCAACAAAAATTCTAGAAAATTATTTTTAATATTTTTTCTAACATATATAAATTTTAGACCCTAAGCCAATATAATTTGGTCGAAATAAATTTTTAACCCAAAATAACATTTTCTTCACTAGAAAATTCATACAAAATCCACATTAATTCAGAAAATTATGAAAATTAAAACCCGTTTCTAAAATATAATTTCTGATCTAAATCAAATTTCACAAGGAAATTGGATGTCATATGATAGGTTTTCTAAATCAATTCTCATCGTAAAATGCATACATATAAAATAGCCTAAATCATCAACAAGTATGTATATATATATACATACATATCCATTTTTCATTCAAAACATGGAAAAAAAGTTTGCAAATAATTTCGGAATTTATCTAAAATCGAAATCAATTAAAAACATGAGACATAGTCATTATTCATCTTAGCTTTTTGATTAAGGATGTGAGATTTGTTCATGATTAAGTGATTTGATTCTTCCTCTTGAATTCTTCATCTTTTCTCTTCCTAATGGTGACCGGCCTTAGCTTGTATTTTTGAATTGTGAAAATGAAGTGAACGTGCGTGTTGAGGGGTTAAGGGTTTAGGGTATAAGGATATGCATTATTCCTACTTTGCCCTTGCATATTTCCTACCCCTTTTATTTTATTTTTATTTTTTAGTTCACCTATTTAACATGGTACGTCAACCCATTATTTAATCACAAATCTTAATCCACTAATCAACTTACATTATTTTATTTAATTTAACTAATTAAATATCCTAAATAATGTTACTAAAAATGTAGGGTGTTACATGGTGAGAGGAGACTTCATTGTAATCAAGTGCTATCTTTATTCCTCCATTGTAATCGGGTTGATAAGTGATTAATAAAGGCCAGAACTTCAATGTGGACGTAGACATACAACGCCGAACCACTATAAATCTCCGTGTTCCTGATTACTACTCTTTATTTGTTGGCTTAATCTTTTCTCAGTTTAATTTTATCTTCTTCACTTCTCTACTAAACCTATTCTTGGGTGTTTGTGACCAATTTTGGTACAAACAGTTATTGAGATTCTATTACAATAGTAAGAGATACAATGATTATCAAATCTAGTATGATCGATTTTGGTAGAATTTCATGATGAAAAGGTGTTTTGGTAGAGTTTATGCATAGAGCAATTGATCCCCTTTTATGGTGATGTCCCTATGTATTTATAGGTGTAAAAGGAGCTCATTTTAGCCTTGATTATCTCTCAATATCCCTAGAAATTGATCCAAGAATATCTGTTCACGATGCACAAAAAGGGCTAAAGAATAGCTTAAAATGTTGACTCAGCATGTATGGATTCGTGGTTATCCGTCCCTATTAATCGATGGTAATCCATCCTTATGGATTAGTGGTGATTCATCCTTAAGGATCTGTGGGATGATTCGATGGGATGGATAATTGGGATGGGTTGGTAGGATGGATCGGTGTTGATCCATCCTTATGGATCAGGGTCGATCCATCAGAGTGAACTAGGGACAAAAAAGATGATCGATTCATTACTCCTTCGTTTTTAGCTGGATTCTCCTATGACTTAAACTATTTATATTGTACCATCTTATAGATACACCATAACTCTCCATTAATTCATTTGACGACCATCTAAAGTACTTGCCTATGGTTGCATACTAATCGGTTGGGTTTGATCCATTAGAACAGACTAGGGAGAAAAAGGACGATCGATCGATGACTTCTTCTTAGTGGTTTAGATTCGCACATAGATTGAATCATTCCCATGGTATCATTATGTAGAACATTTCATCACACTTTGTTGCCTTATCTTCTAAATATCTAAAAGGCTCCTCCATAGTGGGCCTGTAACGATCCAAGATTTTAACTAAGTTTAAATTGATAATTTATTTAATTTTTGAATAAAAATGGTGAAATTAATTGGTAAATTGATTTGAGTTTCTCCAAATTCAAATAAAATATGTGTTGAATCATTTGAATTTAAATCTTGTATATATATGTGAATATATATGTATATGTGCGTATATGAGTAGATTTGTGTGTATATATATATATTGGATTTGAAATTTTAATTTTAAGTAAATGGGTTAAAATATAATTTGAATTTATAAATAGATATAAATAAATATATATATATAAAGTAAACAAATTAGCTAAATTTAAACAACATGTTAAAAATAGAACTTCATTTATATTACAAAATAATAAGTATAAGAAGAAAATAATATACATTCAAATATGAAAAAATATGGATAAGTATGTACACTTGTAAAAGAAACCAAAATTATATATATATATATATATATATATATATGTATTGGCTTGCAAAAGAAGACAAAGGAACATATATATATATATATATTCAAGTATGTAGGCAAAATCAAATTGGATAAGTTTGTACATGGTAATTTAATGCAAGCCACCACAAATAATCATCTCAGCCACCAAAGCAATAAAAATCTTTGATGTGTTGTACAAAAATATCACCCTGTATTGTACAAAAACATATTATCACCAATAAACTCATCTTTCTTATATCAAACTCCTTATCTCAATTTCGTTTAACTGAGCAACCTCTAAAATGAACACCATTTCAAAACTTAAACAAAATTCAAATTTAAATAGCAATACAAACCAGAGATCAAGTGAAGAACTTCAGCTTGTATTTTCAAAGCCCGTGTCATCATAAACTCTGTTCTTTCTCCTGAAACACTGTGGGTAACATCTTTTCTAAACTTAAGTATCCTTGAATCTGATGGCATGTTAATTCTCTGGGAATAAGTAGGTTCTGTGTGTTTATATGTAAGTGAATTATCTGTATGTATATATGTATGCATTGCTGTGTATCTGTTCTTCCCTGTTCTTGTTTTTCCCTGTCCCAGATTTGCAAACTAAAATCATATCTTTTGATTTAATAACCATTAGAACTTAAAATATAAACAAAGGTTGTTTGTTTGATTTTGAATTAAGTTTTAAAAATTAATCTGAGTTAAAACAACTTGTTAATAACTCTAGAAATCAAAATATCTGAACGAACTTCAAATAAATCAAAAATTCAAGTTGCTTAATTCACGAATTCGGGTGTGTGATTCGAATCTATATACTTAAACATGATTTTTAAAGCAAAAATCATAATTTTTAGTGTTGTGTTTAAAGAGCAGTTCAAAGATGATCGAAAATGGTACTTTGATCAATTTCCGGCGATATGTTGAACTGGGGAAGGCGAGTTTTCGACTGGAGGAGGATGAAGGCATGGCGAGGTCGGAAAAATGGTTGCATGCATTCCAGTTCGTCGAGGTGTCGGCGGCGACCGTTTTAAGTTTCTAAACCTAATTTTGTCGAGTGCGAAAGTTTTGATTCGTTCGTCCTCTATGATGGATCGAGTGCGACGTGGTTCGGGGAGATGGTGGAGGAGGTGTTGACGAAGTGATGACCGAAGTTGTATGAATTCTGGTAGTCGGAGCTGCGAGAACGAGGCGATGACAGGTTTTGGTTGTGGTGGGTCTTGTTGTTCCAGGTTTCAATTTTGAACTCGAATTCGATTTCGACGTGATGGCGGAGTTCTGGCGATCGGAGATTGATACGTGGTGGGGCTTCGACTTGCTCGATGTAGTGGCGTTGACCGGAGGAGTTCGTCGGCGTCGTGTACGTGCACGGCGAAGGATTGGAGCTGGGATTGTTCTCGAGTTTGTCTTGAGTAATTCGAGTACTCGACTCGAAGCGTTTAGGTGTTGGTCTCGAAGCAAATGTGGAAGGGCTCGGGTAAACGTTTTGTACATGGTTTTAAAGGTTGTTCTGTTTTGAAATTTTAAAACTAAATCTTAAATTATAAAACAAAGTTTTAATTAAGTTTTAAATCCAAGTTAAAATATAAATTCAAGTGCAATTTTGAAACTTAGTTTGGAAATAAGTTTTTAAATTCAAATTGTTTTAAAAACTTAAAGTTGTTTAAGCATGTAAGTGGATTTAAAAAGAACTTGAAATGGAAAGAAAGGATTTAAACAAGAAATTAAATTTGAAACCAGAGTTTAAATCTAACTCTGAATTCCGAATTTTGAAATTTAATGAAGTTTATAAATTTAAGCATTTAAATAAGTTTGAATGTTAAAATATACTTTTAAATATGTAAAATTGAAAGAGAATTTGATTATAACTCTTTTAAAGTTCTTTTGTAATAAAAGTATTACTTAAACATGTGAATTCAAAAGTTTTAAAAGTTGGTTTTAAACTTTATTCAGATAAATTGGTTTTCATTTTATATTTTGAAATTAAAATGAGATTTAAGCAGTAAATTTGAAAGAAATGTTTCCTAACGTATTGGTGAGTGCTAAATGAAATCATTTATAAGAATGAGTTTATCTTAAAGTTAATTCATGATTAAGGATTAACTATTTAAGAAATTAATTACGAATTAACAATTGATTAATTAAGTAATTAGAGATAATTACTTATTATGATTAATTAAGGATAATTAATCAAATGGAGATTAATTAAGGATTAATTAATAAATGATATTTATTAAGATTAATTAAAGTAAATTGATTTAATGATAAAGATTAATTGGTAATTAATGATTAATTGTTATGAGATGATTGCTTAATGGTAAGTAATTAAAGGTTTAATTTCTTAAAATAATTAATTAAGGGGTTAATTAATTATGTAATCGGTTTAGAGGTTAATTTAATTAATGTGATTAATTAAGAATAATTTATTAATTAAGAATAATTAACTAAGGTGTTTGATAAATGGATTTATATCAAATGATTTGTAATTAATAAATCAGGATTGGATAATTAATTCATAAGTAATTAATTTGATTGGAAATAAATTGAATTAATTAGGATTAAACAATTAATTAATCTTGCTTATAAATGATTATTGAATGCTTAACCTTACTTATGAATGATTGTATTGTATGAGATGCCTTGAATTGATTGTCCTATCTGATCTGTGGTATTTTGTTATATGGATTGAGCTGTGTATAATTTATTCATTTATTTGTGATACATTTGTATATTTTCTATGAATCTGTGAATGAACGATAAGCGTTATAGTTTATACCGCTTATCAACTATATTTCTGTGTTTGAATCTGTGATGACTGAATGATGTTGCACTATTGTGTGTGAAACCCTTGGACCACACCATACACACACAAATATGGATTTCACGTGGAAATCAGTTAGGCCACAGATAATTTGAATTTAATAAAATGTTTTTTTTGAAATTGAAATTTTAATTTCAATTTTGAAAATGGAATGAAAAGCTTTGGAAAGAAGTTTTAAAGAGGAAAGTTACTTTGAATAACTTGGTAAAGCTTCCAATTTAAATAATTTAAATTGAATTTGAATTCAAAATTTGGAATTGAATTCCATGTTTGAAAATTATGGTTTAAAAAAATGCGATACAAGTTATAAATGTGTTTATATGGGTTTTTAAACCATTTTAAAAGTATAATTTTGAAAATTTGAATTTAACCCAAGGACTTTAATTTGTATAAATGAGATCGGATTTTTCCGAAATAAAACTGTTTGTTTTCAAATGATAAAAGCTTTCATATAAGAAATGAAATTCCAATTTAAATTAAAGGAATTTCAAGTTTGAATTGAAAATGGTTTTCCAAGTTACGAATAAATCTTTGGAAACGTGTTTTTGAAAGCTATGAATTAAATCTTGATTTAAAGATTTAATGAGTTAATCCAATTTGAAAGAGAAATTGTGTTGAAAAGAATATGTATCAATCTTTGTTAATGATTGGTATACTTTGTTTTCAAATTGAAATGGGGTCTTAAAAGTGTATCCTTTCTATAAAAGATTTGAAACGGAAATTGGTTTGAAATCTGTGAATGAATCTTTGTGAAAGATTGGTGAACTTTGTGAATTGAATCTTTTTGTGTAAAAGATTGAAAATGGTAATTTGTTTAAACCATTTGAAGAAAAGTTTTGGGTAATAAGTTGTGACTTAACTGAAATCCCAATATCCATATGTTTTAAAATATTGCGCTCACTATTCGGTTTAGCCGGGAGAGGACTTTGTGTCATATAACCCATTCCGAATAGTGATACGACGTAAATGGATAGCATTTGAAGACCGATGTTGAAGACCGGGTATTTGCGAGAACGATAGGATAACCTATCGATTGTCTCTGCACTGAGTAGCTACGGTATAGAGATTCCTTAAGTGATGGGAAGTCCGATCGAGATTGTGAATACCCATATTGCAAGGGTGTGATAACCCGGATTTTTTGGACATTCGGTAACTGGAAAATTAACTAGTTTATTTAATTAAACAGATAAAAATTCTGATAATAAAAGATATCTGGATTATATATAATGGATAAACTATTATTTGGAAGTGATAAACTTTAGGGTCGATTAAAAATATGTAAATAGTCATATGAAAACTTTATATTATTGAAATTTTAAGTATGTCCATATACATGTATACAAGTGTGTATATGTATATATTGTGAATGGGAAGCTATTGTTTGAGCTCAACGTGATAATTTGCAAAAGCTATTTAAAGTAAACTCTATATTTTCAAAACATAAGCTGAACATTTATTTATTTAAGTATATGATAAGCTTAAAAAGGATTTAATAAAAAGGTTTATTTTGCTTTCTTTTTAATTTTTTTTCATGAAATAAGTATGGTTTGAAATTTTATTCTTTCTTTTATCATACACATGAATTTAGTATATATGTATATATAGAAAGAAAACATATAACATATTAATATAAAAGCATTTTATAAAATAAAGGTTTAAACATTTGTAAACATAAGAAATCATTTGTATTTTGTTTTTGACAATTGTAGCTTGTACATGCCATGCATTAACAAGTGGCATATCTCTTTTCATTTGAAATTAAATGTTTGTAATCATAAAATGGAACTAGGCTTTGTTCAGCTGAAAACATTTTCACATGCATTCCTAAATCACTTCTTCTTCCATCTTTTAAACTAAAAAAAAACTAAAGCTAAAAAGGAAATAAAATCAAACAATTACAACAACTTCCAGCTTTTAACCTGAGCAAAAACAAGCACAGTAGATTCAAGTTCAAACTCAACATAAAGAAGATCAGTTCCAAATCAAGTGTTGTTTCCAGATCAATTCAAAGCTCGCTGTTTCAAAATCAAGCACGTTTCCAGTTTTCTATTTAAAAAGGGCTGCTCTGTTCAAACAAAATTTCTGTGAGTAAACAAATCTTCTTCTCAAAAGCTTAATCTATTTATTATCTGGTTGCATGTGATTAAATAATTAAAGTAAGTTGTAAAAATGTTGCTTGGATGTATTTAGTGGATTACTGTGTGTGCATGTCAGTATATATGCATTTACATATCTCTGTTATGTATAACAGGCTCAAATACACTCAAAAATTCATATCACCTTATGTAAACAGATTTATGTGATGATCCTTAAATGAAGTTGGTTGTATTTACCTAATTCAATTTTAAAAAACATTTGTAAGCATAAATAACAAGTAAATTATTGGTAGAAGATGACTACAGTGAAAATTTTATTAAACCAGGAAAAATCGATTATCTCAATTTCGTTTTTTGATTATAGATTTAGAATCGTACTAGGAAATGGTGAATTTTAATAATAATATCATGATTTTTAGATTTGTATTTGTTGTGATTTCTCGAGTTGAACGGGAAATGTTATTTCATCGATTCTCGACGATCCGTGGAGAGATGGTCGTCGAGATCGAAGCTGGAGGTAGCTAGTCGTCTGAGGGTTGTAGGAAAAATGGTCGGTGGATTTTAGATCACCGTGGTGGCTTGGCGATGGCGATGTAGGGTTTAAGGTCCAGTCTGGGTTGCTGTTGAATTTGTGGCTAGTTCGTCAGCGTCGAGGGACCGAAGGTGATCGGAGAAGAGGGATTCAGTGCGTGGTTGATTAGCGAAGGTCAGACCGAGTATTATAGATTTCAGGTAAGGACGTTCTGGAGCTCAGGAGGCGAGCTGGATGGCAGGATTGTATGGAGTATATTCCGCTGTGATATATTATAGTTGTCAGAGACATGTTAATTCTAACTGTCTAGTATATTTATGAATGTTGTAACTCTGATGTATTAAAATGTAATTAACAAATACAGTTTTCTTTGTATAACTGATATTGTATTTTGATCCGCTGCGAATGTGAGAATCTGTGTCTTGTTCTGTTTCTTTCTTCTATCTCTTTTCTTTTTCTTCTAACTATCTGGAATTTTCGGGTTCGAAATTTCCGGGTCGTTACAAAGGGCTTCTTAGGAAGTGCCTTCGGTTCTGTTCGAACCCGGAACAGACTTGTATGGATGTGTGTCTGACGTTACACTTAGAGATTTAAAGCTAGTTTCTATCAAATACATTTCTACTTGGTGGCGGAGATTTATTCTCTTAGCTTAACACCCTTCTTTGAGACGTACGAGCTCAGAGGTTATGTAGTTGATGGTTACTAGTGATACATTCCCAATTTGGTAATGTGGAATGCTAAGTTGATGTAGACCAAGCTATAATTTCCCAAGGCATAAGTCGCAGCCGACTTATCAGAGCAAAGGACATAAGTCGTGACCGACTTAAGAAAGGCGAATGCATAAGTCGTGACCGACTTAAGGAAGGTGCGATGAGTCATCAACGACTTAAGGGAAACGTTTTGAGTCGTCTACGACTTAACTGGATGGAAGGCATAGGCCGTGACCGACTTAAGGAAACGGACATGAGTCGTCTACGACTTAACGAAGGCAAGGAGATAAGTCGTCAACGACTCAACAAGAAGAATGTACATGTGTTAAGTCGGATACGACTTAAGGAAAGTGATAGGTCGGCACCGAGTTACGACTTATTTAAGTCGGTCGAAATTTAAGTCGCGAAAGCCCTGAAGCCATGGATTCCCTGCCGAGTTAATCTGGACCGTTGTTTCTGAAGTCACTGCTATTGATGAATCGTGATATGTTGATTAAGTCGGCAACGACTTAAGTAATGTTCTGTTTGTACTTTTCTGTCTTTAAGTCGTATGTCGCCATATCTTAAGTCGGAGCCGAGTTAAGGGTTGTGGTACTGTTGTATTTTTCTTTAAGTCGTATGTTTTGTATAAGTCGTGAGTCGTTGTACTTAAGAGATAAGTCGCAGAGTTGTCTTTCTGTGTGGTAATTCGTAAGACGTGTGCATAGGATAAGTCGGAAGATGTCATGAGTCGTAAGTCGGAGGGTGGTAAGTCGGAACCGACTTAGGACTTGATGAATTTTTTTTGTGTTTTTTTTTGTGTGAGTTGTAAAACGCCTATAAATAGGCCGGGTTTCTCATTTGTAAAAGGTTGTTGAATATTGAATAAAATTCTCTTTTGTTAGCTTTGTGCTTTCAATCTCAATTGGTAGTCGAGTGTATCTCCTATCTCCACTAACGTTATTCGAGTGCGCTCGGATCATCGTTTGTTGAAGCCGATTCACGGTATCTTGTGCGCAAGATCAACGTTGAAGAATCGTAGATCTCTTTCCCGGTATCTTCGGATCAACGAGTCAGAGATAGCTAGAGTTCGGTATCTTCGGATCAACGAATTCGGGCATTTCAGTATCCATCAATCCACGAATTGTTACTTTCACCGATTGAAGATCGTTTTGAATTATCCGCTGCGTCAGTTTGGTATCAGAGCTTGTTCTAGCCAATCATAGCTAGATCGAGACTTGGAGCCTTATTCAATTTGAAGTTTGAAGAGAAGCCGAGTGCTTGAAGTGTTAAACCATGGCCGAGAGGAAGAAGAGTCATCATTGTTCGAAGATTGTTTGATCGGATTTGCATTGGAGGCCGAAAGTTTGTCCATCGTGTTCATCGCGATTTGCTACAAAGTGGAAGTTTTCGATCCATTTCATTTTGGATCAAAGTTCGAATTGTGTTTGAATTTTGAAGTGTTGGAAGATTTTCAAGTATGCCGCCAAGAAGAGCTAATCGCCACCAAAATGTAGAAGCTTTGTATCGAAGAGAAGAAGCTGATGAGATGGAGCAAAGAATCAATGAGAATTTTAGTGAAAAGCTTAACGAAGGAATTGGCCGGTTAGAGAGGCTTATGACGGAGATGAATCAAAATCGGAGAAGGGTTTCACTAGAATCTAATCATGGAGGTAGTAGAGTCTCGCCACATTCCAATCGAGACAGAAGTGTTGAAAATGATCAAGGGCGTGGGAGGAACATGAATGATCGTGAACGGAGGAATGTAGATAGAAGGGATGGTGGTAGACGTGAAGGGAGTAGAGATGTTGGTGGTCAGAATCGACATCGCTATGCATTTGATTTTGAAGAGGAGTATGATGGTGGTAGTGTTCAAGGAAGAGGTCAAGGCAGAAACTATTCTGAGTATGATCACAAGTGGGAATCGGGGATGAAGACTGAAATTCCTGAATTCAAAGGTGGTATGCAAGCAGAGGAGTTTCTAGACTGGGTAGCTAATGTTGAGGAGATTTTTGACTTCAAAGAAGTTCCAGAACATCGTAGAGTGAAGTTGGTTGCTACGAGGCTGAGGGGTAGAGCTTTGGCATGGTGGCAGCAAACTAAACTTACACGTGAACGAATGGGGAAGTCAAAAGTTGAATCTTGGGAGAAGATGAAGAAATTGATGAAAGCAACGTTCTTACCTTACAATTATCAATCTTTGATGTATCAACGTTTGCAAAACTTGAGGCAGGGCACAAAGACAGTTAATGACTATGCTGATGAATTCTATCAACTGATTGCAAGGAACGATATTATGGAAACAGAAGAGCAGCTGACATCTAGGTTCATTGGGGGATTGAGAATGCAGATTCAGGATATGGTTAATATGTTCGATCCAAGATCTGTGGCAGAAGCACATCAGAAAGCGTTGGCTTGGGAAAAACAGGGTAGACGAGGAGGTGGTGTGTTCACTAATTCCAGCAATCAAATGAAGGGTGTTAGTGGGGGTTCTAACATTTCTAAACCTATCAGTAGACCAGTGGTAAAGGAGGTTGAGAAGGCGAAAGCTAACAATGGGTTTAAATATTACAATTGTCAAGAATTGGGTCATAAAAGCAGTGAGTGTCCAAAGCCAAAGAAGAGAACCATGATTGCAGAAGTTGAGGATGAGGATGTTGATGGAGGTTGTTCTAATCCAGCTGAGGAGGATGAACAGGATATTGCGTCAGGAGACGAAGGTTGTAATCTAATGCTGAGGAGATCGTGTTTAACACCGAAGCAGGAAGAAGATAGTTGGTTGAGGAGTAATATCTTTCAGTCAACATGTACTATTCTGGGAAAGGTGTGTAAGTTTGTGATTGACGCAGGAAGTTGTGATAATATTATTTCCACCGAGGCTGTGACAAAGTTGAAATTGAAGACAGAGAAACATCCGAGTCCATACAAGTTAGCATGGTTGAGAAAAGGAGAAGTGAAAGTGGATAGACGAGTTCGTGTACCATTCTCTATTGGGAAGAAATACAAAGACGAAATCTGGTGTGATGTCGTAGAGATGGATGTTTGCCACTTATTATTGGGAAGACCATGGCAGTATGATCGAGCAGTACAACATGACGGTCGGACCAATAGCTACAGTTTTACGTTTAAAGGCACGAAGATTATCTTAGTCCCGAAGAAGAGATCACAAGAAGAAAGTAAGTCAGAAGAAATCGAAGAGCTGAAAACTTTATTATCTTTGAAGGAGTTTGTTAAGGAGGTTGAGGAAGAACCAGAAGTATTCTTGTTGATTGGACGTGAGAGGAGTGAAGAAGTTGAAATTCCAGAAGAAGTTGAACCAATTTTGAAAGAATTTGACGATGTATTTCCAAAGGAGTTACCAACGGAATTGCCACCGTTGAGAGATATACAACATCAGATAGATCTTGTTCCAGGTGCTGTGTTGCCACACAGACCACATTATCGAATGAGTCCGAAGGAACATGAAGAGTTGCGAAGGCAGGTAGAGGAATTGCTTGAGCAGGGGCGTGTGCAGGAGAGTCTGAGTCCTTGTGCTGTACCAGCTTTATTGGTACCCAAGAAGGATGGGACATGGAGGATGTGCACTGACAGTCGAGCATTGAATAAGATTACTGTGAGATATAGATTTCCAATGCCGAGGTTGGATGACTTGTTAGATCAAATAAGCGGAGCTACTGTATTTTCGAAGATTGATTTGAAGAGTGGATATCATCAGATTCGTATCAGACCAGGAGATGAGTGGAAGACTGCTTTTAAAACCAGGGAGGGTCTATACGAATGGTTGGTCATGCCGTTTGGCTTATCAAATGCACCAAGTACTTTCATGAGGGTGATGAATCAGATTTTTCGACCGTTCACTGGGAAATTTGTGGTGGTATATTTCGATGATATTCTAATTTACAGTGGGAGTCCAGAGGAACATTTGAATCATCTTAGAGAAGTGCTGATGGTACTGAGACAAGAACAATTTTATGCTGCTACGAAGAAGTGCGTGTTCATGATGCACAGTGTTTTATTTCTGGGGTATGTTGTTTCAGAGAAAGGAATACAGGTTGACCAAAGTAAAGTTGAGGCGATCAGAAATTGGCCGCAGCCCAAGACGATAACGGAAGTTCGTAGTTTTCACGGGTTGGCTTCATTCTATCGAAGGTTTATACCACACTTTAGCAGTGTGATGGCACCTGTTACAGATTGCATGAAAGGTAAATAGTTGGCATGGACAGAGGAAGCAGGGAATGCTTTTGGGAAGATCAAGGAGTTGCTGACAACTGCACCAATTCTAGTATTACCTGATTTTCAGTTGGTGTTTGAACTACATACTGATGCATCCAAGGTTGGGATTGGAGGGGTTTTGAGTCAGAAGGGACGTCCAATTGCATATTTCAGTGAGAAGTTGTCAGGAGCAAAGATGCGATACAATACATATGATGTGGAATTCTATGCTGTTGTACAATCTATTAAACACTGGAGACACTATCTATTTCAGAAGGAGTTTGTTCTATATACTGATCATGAAGCGTTGAAGCATTTACAAGGGCAAGACAAGATTTCAGCGAGACATGCATCGTGGATTGCATATCTGCAACAGTTTACTTTTGTTGTTAAACACAAGTCAGGGGTGACAAATCGTGTGGCTGATGCTTTGAGTAGGAGGAGTCATTTGTTGACTACGCTAAAGGTTGAAGTGACGGGGTTTGAAATATTGCCAGAATTATTCACTGATGATCCTTACTTTGCAAAATTTGTGGAAAAGGTCAAGGAGGGAGAGACGGATGATTTTGTGATAGTAGATGGTTTTCTGTTCAAAGGAAATCGATTGTGCATACCGGAGGGTAGTCTGAGGATGAAGATTATCAAAGAGTTACACGAAGAGGGACATGTTGGGAGAGACCGTACCTTACAGTTAATTTCACAATCCTACTTTTGGCCATCGATGAGGAAAGAAGTGGAGAGGTTTGTTGAGAGATGCCATATCTGTCAAGTTTCGAAAGGAACTGCGACTAATGCGGGTTTATATATGCCATTACCGGTACCAACTAAACCATGGGTTGATGTGAGTATGGACTTTGTGTTGGGGTTGCCGAGAACACAGCGTGGTAATGATTCCATTTATGTGGTGGTTGACCGATTTTCGAAGATGGCACATTTTATTGCTTGCAAGAAGACGGCGGATGCTGTTCATGTTGCTCAATTGTTTTTCAAGGAGATCTATCGACTTCATGGATTGCCAGAATCTATTGTGTCGGATAGAGATACTCGATTTCTGAGTCACTTTTGGTTGAGTTTGTGGAAAATGGTCGGAACGAAGCTGAAATTTAGTAGTGCTTATCATCCGCAAACTGATGGACAAACGGAGGTGGTTAATCGATCGTTGGGAAACTTGTTGAGGTGTCTTGTTCAAGATAATCTGAAGAGTTGGGATGTGAAGTTGTGCCGGGCAGAGTTTGCCCATAATCATGCTGTAAATCGAAGTACTGGGTTCAGTCCATTCCAGATTGTCTATTCGAGCTTACCGAAAGGACCGTTGGATTTAACAGCGATACCACACTCAAAGGGGACAATTAAGAAAGCTGCTGATTTTGTTGAAGGGCTGACGGAGTGTCATAAAATCGTTCAAGAACGACTAGAGAAAGCGAATGAGAAGTATAAACAATCTGCAGATTTGAAACGACGAAGTGTTGAATTTCATGAAGGTGATTTGGTTTATGCAGTTTTAACGAAAGATCGTTTTCCAGTAGGCGCTTACAATAAATTGAAAGCACGGAAAATTGGTCCGGTGGAAGTCGTGAAACGAATTAATGAAAATGCTTATAAATTGAAGCTGCCAGATGATGTGTATACATCCGACGTATTCAATGTGAAACATCTCGTACCATATCACGGGGATGAGCATATAGAGGGGGAGGAAAGTGCAAATTCGAGGACGAATTTCTTTCAACCTGGGAAGGATGATGTAGACCAAGCTATAATTTCCCAAGGCATAAGTCGCAGCCGACTTATCAGAGCAAAGGACATAAGTCGTGACCGACTTAAGAAAGGCGAATGCATAAGTCGTGACCGACTTAAGGAAGGTGCGATGAGTCATCAACGACTTAAGGGAAACGTTTTGAGTCGTCTACGACTTAACTGGATGGAAGGCATAGGCTGTGACCGACTTAAGGAAACGGACATGAGTCGTCTACGACTTAACGAAGGCAAGGAGATAAGTCGTCAACGACTCAACAAGAAGAATGTACATGTGTTAAGTCGGATACGACTTAAGGAAAGTGATAGGTCGGCACCGAGTTACGACTTATTTAAGTCGGTCGAAATTTAAGTCGCGAAAGCCCTGAAGCCATGGATTCCCTGCCGAGTTAATCTGGACCGTTGTTTCTGAAGTCACTGCTATTGATGAATCGTGATATGTTGATTAAGTCGGCAACGACTTAAGTAATGTTCTGTTTGTACTTTTCTGTCTTTAAGTCGTATGTCGCCATATCTTAAGTCGGAGCCGAGTTAAGGGTTGTGGTACTGTTGTATTTTTCTTTAAGTCGTATGTTTTGTATAAGTCGTGAGTCGTTGTACTTAAGAGATAAGTCGCAGAGTTGTCTTTCTGTGTGGTAATTCGTAAGACGTGTGCATAGGATAAGTCGGAAGATGTCATGAGTCGTAAGTCGGAGGGTGGTAAGTCGGAACCGACTTAGGACTTGATGAATTTTTTTTGTGTTTTTTTTTGTGTGAGTTGTAAAACGCCTATAAATAGGCCGGGTTTCTCATTTGTAAAAGGTTGTTGAATATTGAATAAAATTCTCTTTTGTTAGCTTTGTGCTTTCAATCTCAATTGGTAGTCGAGTGTATCTCCTATCTCCACTAACGTCATTCGAGTGCGCTCGGATCATCGTTTGTTGAAGCCGATTCACGGTATCTTGTGCGCAAGATCAACGTCGAAGAATCGTAGATCTCTTTCCCGGTATCTTCGGATCAACGAGTCAGAGATAGCTAGAGTTCGGTATCTTCGGATCAACGAATTCGGGCATTTCAGTATCCATCAATCCACGAATTGTTACTTTCACCGATTGAAGATCGTTTTGAATTATCCGCTGCGTCATAAGTGCTGCTGTGTGTGCTGATCATTTGTTGATCAAAGCATGGCTTTGTGAAAAAGCGTAGCTTTGTGGACGAGACTGCATCAGGACTTCACACCCCGAAAATGGTCGAAACAGGAAGATGCGGCAAGGTTTCAGGGGTAGCTCCCCTAGAGTATGTCCATTCCTTCTGGAAAAAGGTGGTATTATTGTATGGAGCCCAGATACTTTACCTGTGTGGTTGCTCCAATCTCATTTACTGTGTGATTGTTGCTTTTTGATCGAGGGCCCTCGGATAAAGGTCGCAAACGACCGGAGGTGGCATATCTTAGGTTTACTTCCTGGGAAGGGGGTAACCAGCCTTGTGTTGGCAGAGAGCCGGGTAGGTTCTCGGGGCATCCCTCCAGAGGCGTTCCCATGTGGCATAGGAAGTTCCTTAGCCTAACCATTTGTTGGAAAATCCAAAGAAACAATACGAGCCTTGTACGGTTTTAGTTATATAACCTGCCATGGAATGTGGTGGTAACCTGCTATTGAACATGGTAGCTATAGTAGGCATACAATAATGGTTGTATGCTGGCTAAGATTTATATTATACTTTCGAAATGTTTTCCACACTAGGCACTAATGATAATATTAAAAAGATTTTATGTATCAAGCATATTTGAATATCATAAGGAGAAATCTCCTCCAATTCTGCGTTTGCATTGTGTGTGTGGCGGGAGGCCTTATGGTAGTTTCATTTTCCAAAAAGCATAACGGATTTCTCTTATGAACTGTTTTTATTTTAAGCAACTGTTTTTGTTACTCATACCAGTCCCATGACTGACTCAGAGTTTATTGTTCCCTTCCTAAACTCTGGGTGCTCATAATTTTCAACACGGGCAGTCTAGAGTTGGGGTTTTTCAGATAGTTAGGTTCAGTAGATTATCGAGAGCCAGTTCAGTTTTTTGGAGTTCACGACTGACCTTGCTTATCTTGGTGCAACGTGATGGTGGTTTAAGCTTGATGTTGAGATTGTTGGACGCATTCTCTTTTAAAGACCATTCGGAGTATCACTTCTGTTGTTTCTACTGTAACATTATTTGTCTCTGATATTCTTGTATCATATAGATATCATTGTTGTATATCATATTCTGGATATTGTATCATTTGTGATGTATATGATATCATTCATTTCTTTCTTCCGCTGTGTTTTTATACTTAACGTGTTATAAGCTCCGGCGAGCCAGATTCGGCGTTTGAACCTACGGCATTCGAGTTCAAGTGAAGTACGGATGCCGATTTTCGAAGGCCGAGTCAGGATCATTTTAGGGCCCAATTAAAAAAATGGATGATCCATCATCAAACTACATTATCGTGGCATGGTAACTTGAATTTAGATGCAGTTTTGACTGAAGTTCATGATTTTCCATTGTGAACAATTTTTCATTGATTAGAGTCAATTCCGAGGTTGTGGAAAATCTACCAGTAATAGTAATGGCTTCATAAAAGAATTTTAATTTCTCCTAAACATTGTATATTTAAGTGTATATAAAGTTTGAATTAAATATGTTTGAATACTTAATGGAAAACTTAAAAAAGGCAAATAGTATGAATTTTTCAGCCAGCTAGTTGACTTGTCACTTTTCGGTAGACACCCGATCGTTTACAGTGCAAACTTAATGGACTTTAGTCGACTAAAATAACATCAATGGCTGAAATGTGGTGCTTTGAGGCCAGGTTAAACCTGGACATCGAATGGCCTATATAAATGGTTCGAGGCAATTTGTGCAGGTTGTGTGGTGAGGTTAAGATGTGATAAGTGCATAGTGTATTATGTTTTGATGCTCAATGAGTTTTGAAACATTTTTTGCTATAGCGAGTGAGATGGATATTTTTATATGCTTCAACTTGACTCTCGTTGGTTACTATATGCACCATGATCTACTTGTACTTGGTATTGGATCAGAGTGAGATGAGTATTTCCATCTAAATGTTCAGTATAGTTGTTTGGTGTTTGGTTAATCAATCAATCTGCTAACTGACTGGAAAGATTAAAAGGTTGACCGATCTTTATATATGTCGATGAGTAAATTAAATAAAGGAGGTAGGATAAGATATTTGATTGTAAACATGTGTTACCTTCACAATATTATTTCTTGTTGTCATCCGGATCGCTTTGTATATTTATCTAGTTCGAAAATCTTGGATTTAAATAGATTCCAAGCGAGTCATGCTAATGTCGTTGTATGGAACCTATATAGATGACATAGGTTACGTAACATTAACTATAAAGTAGTTGACAATAGTATACTGTATTATGATGGGATAACTCATTGGATATAGTTGACACATAATAAGGTATGGAAAGTGTAGTATTAGTCCATAATGATGTTTTTATCAAAATATTAATATTGTGTACTTAGTGATATATCTCACTCATGTAGACATATGTTTGATTCCCTATATATTTCCTTTCTGTATCTATCTTGGATGTGTTGGCAGGATACCAAGGAAGTGCTTGGTGTGTGATGATGGAAATGACAGTTGCTACTGCCCATATTCACAACGGATAAAATTGGTAGATTTTAAAAAAAATCTCTAATTAGATCATATTAGGCCTATAAAATCTAATATTTAATACTAGACCTAATATAGTTGTTCTAATAAAATCATATTTTAGTTTATTTAATTATTTTATTTTAGTTGAATTTAATACGTGTATATGTCTAAAAATAAACATATATTAAATTGAATTTAATATCATGTACACATTCACACATGAATTGATAACATAAAGTATAAGTTAAAGATATAATAGATAATAACATGGTCAATATATATATATATATATATATATATATATATATATATATACCAGTATGTATGGCACGTCCGTTGGACGTGTGCATAGACAACCGTGAGTTAAATTCATTTTAATGTGACCCACAGAAGATGACTTTATTGTTACAGTTTGATGACGTGAACGAAGAGAAATGTCACCATTTGTTCATAAAATGTTTTCTCTCCTCCTTTTTCCGGGCTTGAGACCGGCATCAGTAAGCAATAGGTGATGGCGGAGTTAAAAACTTGTTTTTAAAGATCATTTTGTTTAATAAATGTTCGTATAATGAGCTTTAAAATTTAGATTTATTGTTGTTGTATATTGTGATCTGAATGAAAGTTTCAAAGTCGAGTGTAAATTAATGCATGGTAAAGAAAAGTAACTGAAATAGAAGTGAAATAATGAAGTCCGTTTGATAATTGTAGAATGACATTACTCAGTGATATTATGAAGATGAATAATGTATGTCAAAAAAGTTTGAAAGAAAAGATACTCTTAATTATAGTTTAAGTTTTGATTACATGACAATAAAACATCTTTATAGACAACATTTCTAGTGTGAGTTCCCTTGTTATGTGGAATTTTTCCCTTCTGTACTAAATTTTTTGTTGAGTTGCTTGATACGCCTCTCGACAACGCCACATACAGTTGACCGTGACTTGTTAAAACATCCAGCAGAAATCGTTGAAAGCTATGTTAAAACATCGATCTTCACTTGTAAAATTTCTTGCAACATTCAATCTGCAAAAGATAGAATCACGAAATAAATGTATGGTATAGGGATAATTAAGTTAAGATGTGAGTTTGTTGTTTACCACAGCATTCGCAAATGGTTCATCCCAGTCATCGATAATGGATGGTTGGTCCATAATTAGGTTGGATTCTTGAACATTCATGGTTCCTTCTGATTCCTGCACAACAGTAGTTTCACTAAAAACTCTGTCTTCGTTTTCCACTTTAACTGCAGTAGGCAGGGAAGTTTCTGATGACTGATTGACTGGTTCTATGTTAACCGAGAATGCGTTTGAAAGTTGTACCAACTCTTCACAGTGTTGCTTTCCTGCTCGCTTTAGCTGCTGCTTTCGAGTGCATATTGAATTATCAGTTTTTTTCCCTGTAGATTTACCCTATAGTACAACGTATAATAAATAAATTTAAAAAGAGATAAAAGCGTTGTAACGAACAAAAATAAAATAATTATCAATTACCTTAGGCATGATAACAAATGAAAAATATATAGCTTAATATTTTGTGTATAATGGAGAAGAGGTAGTGGTTACTGTATATAGAGGTAGGTAACGTAAAAGTGGACAGTAAATAGGCAAAAATAATGGGTCGTTTGATAGATGTTAAGGATGGTTTCCTACTTACATGCCTAGATAGTAGAACAGCTTGAATTCGTACGTTTTGCTGTGTTTGAATATTATAGGCTGCTGCGCATAGAAGTTTGTTCATCCATTTAAATATAGTATGATATATATAGTAGGCTAATAGGTAGAAGCTTTTGGACCTGCTATGATTGACAGCAAGCATGATGGCTAGTAAATAGTAGCCGTATTGGGGTTATTCAATTTTTGTGAATTGGTTGAAAACAAAATGTTGTTGTACATAGAAGGACGTGGTTATGTTGACCACAGGTGGAATGATGGGTAATGTTTATTAGCGACCTGTATTCGGTCATTAACTTTTTTGTTTTTTTTAACATGTATGAATAACAACTATGACAAAGTTAATAATAATAAGTAGTTGTTTAGGTGAACTACTGTTGAAGTAGTTATGTTGTAGTTTATTCATGTTTATTGTATTGGAAAGTCAAGCGAATAATACTCTGCATGCATCAATCTTCTGTTGAATTTTGTTTCAGTGACAGATATAAGATTGTGAACTAACTATAAGTGCAGTCAATAAAAACTCATTGAATTTCCACTATAAATATAAATATAGAACAACATTTCAATTATCTTATACCCAAGCTTTGTTCATCCCTTTGGATGATTTTCACATATTACTTGAAACAAAAAATGCGATGTATATTCACAGTGCGCGCACTTTCTGACTTTCATATGAATGCAATCATAGAAACTTTCTCCAAAAAGAATATGTTCAATTTATAATTGTGTTTTACATTGTTAACCTACAAAAAATCTACAATTAAAAAGCTAACAATCGCTTTACAAAAAGGCTTTTGCATTTTTTGTCAATGTGTGGGGCAGTACCGCTATTAGAACCCAAGGAACAACGTCTTCATCCTCCCATCCTGATTGGCTTACCTGTTCAGCATTTTGATTATTAGCTCTATGCTTCATTGGCTACAAAATGAGTTCTCCTGTACGTACATAATATGTTTATAAAAATATGTATGATTAGTTCCAAGTACAATATACAATTAATTATTAGTAGCACATTATACTCCAACATGTTCACTCCCAACCAATTAACTCTATCTAAATAAAAATATCAACTCAGTACAACCTACACCATTAACTATAATACTTCCAGCATATACCATTTTGTCTTGTGCACACAAACATAATTTTGTCAAATTTAGTAGTAAACAAAACAAACAGTCATGGAGCATTACATACATGCGTATTCCCCTCTATATAAAGAAATGCCTTCTGAAGCTTTTTGTCAAATTTGTCAAATTGAACTCTTTTTGTTAAAATCTAATTTCGTACTTCTCCTAATCCTAAAATTTGATTAATCGTAAACTATCCAGTGAGTTTGAATACATCTGACAACTAATGATTATTTAGAAATTTAACTACTAAATTAATTTATGACAGAACCAAGCTTTCTCTGATCAACACATGCTGCTCGTAGCCCTCCTAACCCCTTCTGCACCACTCAAAACCTCACCCATACTAATTAAAATGCGCAAGATTTAAAAAAATAAACAAACTGAAACTGTTTGTTACACAACTGAAATTGAAATATTGGTTGTTTCACATCATCACATTAACATGGGTATTTCTGTAAAACGGTGCTTAGAGCACTATAGTTTGTTAAATTTGATTCCTATGCTTATCTTCAATAAAATTCCTGTGATAGTGCCTTGGTCTGCCTATGGTTCTTTAAGACTATATCTGCTTCAATCATTTTTTTTCTTTATGACAGTAAGGATTCTAATTATTTAACGATTCTAAAATTGACTTACCCTTTAAATACATGCATCGGATCTAAGCAAGGGAACCTGACCGTAAACGTACATGAATTTGAGAAATTATAGTAATTTGAGAAATTATAGTACCTTCCGGAAGAAATAGGCACAATCTCGATCGTCGATTCAGATGCGACCAAGGATTTGAGAAATTACGCAGGAAGAAGTTGGTGTTTCTACCCTAATGCCTTGCTGATTTAAATGCATACATTACATAAGAGCACAGAGTTTATAATAGAGAAGGCACAATATGTGAATGCAATGTGAGTATGTATATTTTTTCTTACAGTATTCTCTCATGAGCTCTACCAAACACCTTGCCTGCAATAAAAACAAATAAAACTTTCACAAATTAATTTCTTACCAAGTGTACTTCCAATAGTCTAGTGCTCATATTTATAGATGAAATTTTAAAGCTCATATTTTATAGCAACATGTTTCCATATTTGTTCTTGTGTAGTAACTTTGTTGTTAATAATAAATTTATTTTCATAAAATTATGTATTAATTGCTCTTTCATGATTTCATCTTCGGTCAATGTATCTTTTTCATAACTGACCCAAACTTTTTAAGTTTTTGTTTTTCTAAAATTGCCCAGCCTAAACAAAATATTCAAATAATTTTAAAACCATGTCAAACATAATTATGTACTGCATTCATTACATATACGTTGCAATAATTTTTTGTCATTTACATATATACTACCTCTTATTTACCGGCCA
Organism: Allium fistulosum; assembly: GCA_030737815.1. Lineage (NCBI taxonomy): Eukaryota > Viridiplantae > Streptophyta > Magnoliopsida > Asparagales > Amaryllidaceae > Allium > Allium fistulosum. Next base: position 632,249,354 of record CM060907.1, on the reverse strand, counting down.
AGTGACAATTAAGCGCGTCACTTTAAGTTTGTAAACTTCACAAATAGTTCTCTACTCATTATTCTCTTTTTATTGGAACAATATAGTTTAAACTTCATATACTGATAGACAAATAACTATATATATCTTTTTAAAGTAATGTAACTGTACGCATCTGGTGATTCAAAATTTTGTTTCTATTGCAAGATCTACGTAAGGAAACAAAATTGTTATGATTCTTTTTATACAGATATAAGATAGCCATTGCATTTTCAAAAGGAAACAGGAGATAATATTCAAGTCCATTTACGAACTGCAGCTCGAAACACCCAAACCATGTCTTATCTAGTTTTTCTTCCTTGAATACCTCCAGAGCATTCCATTTTCTCATCTTAAACTACAAACCCCTGCACCTTCTCTCCGTCGCTGCAATTCATTCAAACCCAAACGGTATGGTTCTAAATTTACGAATAAAAATGGAAAAAGGTTGCGGTACAGAGATCAAGAGCTAAAAATTTTACTGCAAAGGCAAATCAAAAGGCTAAAATCAAATATTCATCTTTGAACCCAAAATCAGAAGGGCCTCCATTATTGATTGGTAAGTTTTTTTTGAATGATTAAATGCTAATAATCATTGGCTAATGGTGTAATCGTGGACCATCAAATGCTAGGGTAACCGATGAGAAATGAAATATGGAATATAATTAATGCTAGATTAATTTTAAAGGGTATTTCTGTAAATCCAATGTATGAATTTGTGGTACATGCGATGTTATTTGTCTTAACATGTACATGTTATTTTGAAGTCAGGATTTAAGCACTTTCTTTTCTGTGTTCGATGAAATTGCAACCTGATATTCTCATTTCTAATAACCCAGTTTTTTCTATAAGCATATAAGTACTGCAACTGAAACTGAAATAAAACAAAAAATGATCAGCTTTGATAACCCAACATAGCATATTCCTAAATGATTCATGCAGAACTTATTATCAAATTAAAACTCAGGCCTTATGCAATATCCATTGATAGTTGGAACGAACCAAAATATCTTTAAATTAACAGCTAGTTGCTAACATAGTCATTATGTAACAATTACAATGGTGGCTTTCCAGTGTTCTATTTAGACAGCGGTTTTCAGTCACCCGGTCTAAACAGTAGCCATTAAATAATTAAAAAAGTGTCGAATGAAAATACTAATCCACATTATTGATACCAATGTAGAAATATACAATGGAAACTTTGGGTAATCTTATGAATTAGTCTCCAACCCACGATGCACTATTTGAAGCTGACACATTTTAACAATTATATGCACTATGCACAATGATTTTTATTTTCTTCCCCTAACAATGTTCACTACTGAAATATAACAGTGCATGCGTGGATTCCTGATAGCTAATGAAGAATTTGGTAGAATAAATTTACTTCCGTCTAATTTAAATGTTTCATTCGCAGTCAAATACTTCAAATTTATTAAAAGAATATTTGATATAGGGGGAAAAAAATAGAAATTGGGGAAAAAATAGAAATGTATCCATTAGTTGCAGTTAACTATCTAAGGAATGACACTGAAGAGGATAACATAAAAACAAACGCAATCAGAAAGGCTTTCTGTGTACAGTAGAGCAAAATAACCAAAGTCTAACCGTAGTTTGGCAGCTTTCAAAATCTGAAACAGTTTGATCCTGCTTTCATCAGTACTTGAATTTTCTAACTTCGTCGTGCAGTATACTGCAAACGCATGCCACATTCTTTCAACTCCTATGGGCTGGTTAACCTAAGAACCCATGAAATCAATCAGTTTTAAAAACAAACATCGCAAAACAAAAGTATGAACATTGACAGTTAAAAATACATGTCAAAATTATTGCTTTAATCTCTCTAAACACTCTCAAGCCTTGATTCTCGAGGTTGTCATCGAAATCTGACAACTGCACAAAAGTCACAAAAAATGATTAAAAAATAAGTGGAAAACTCCACGAAAAATAACAGAATACCCTGTAAAGATCGTTGAATCGAGTTTCAGTCGATTCAGCCTGTGGAAAAGACGATTCTTTCATGGAATCCTGAGCAGCGCTATTGGTATTCATCAGAAAACCCAAAAGACGATTTTGCTATCCATGTCTTGATGAACCCTAGAGTTGGAAGCCGAAGATTTGAGTTCGTGGCAAAGGGGGAAGGAAGGGAACAAACTGCAGAACGGTTGATATTGTGGAGAGGTTTGGGTTAAAATTAGGGGAGTATATGGAAACGTGGGTGGTAGGTACGGGAATAGACAGAAATATCCCTTCGTGGTAGGTGAATATTACAAGGTTAATTTTGTAACTTCAAAAGCTTCATTTTGGGGTATTCCCATTATATATAGATATTGGAATTCATATCTACAATGTATATATTAGCCATATAGGTGTGTACATACATACATACATATATATTAATTCACTTTAATTAAGTTATTTAATATAGATAATAGTTCAAAATTATATCTATATATAAATAAATAAAAATTGATTTAAAATATCTAATATAGTTTGACTACGTGAAAAGTTTTAAATTCAAATTTAAGGTTAAAATATCTAAATTTTACTAAGTAAAAAGTTGAATTTAAATTTAAGGTTAAATATCTTCATTTAACTTGGCAAAATGTATTCAAATTTAAATCAAGATTTAAGTTAATCATTCAAAATATATCTAATTAATTAGTATTAATAATATATCATCTAAATATAAAAATAATATTGCCGAATATATATATATATATATATATATATTAAAACCATTTTAATATATAGTATTTAATATATACTAGAAAATAAACACACACACACACATATATATACATAATTCTTTCGGCCTGGAACTTTTATAAATTCAAATTTTAATTTAATTTAATAAATGTATATATAAAATAATATTAAATATAAATATTATATTAAAATGATACACATATATATGTATATAAATATTAAATATAAATAGTATATATGCCTTTCAACTAGAAAATATTTTTAATTATGTATAAAATAATCAAAAGTATTTTAAGTAAATAAATATATTAATTTAATATTAAATATGGTATTATGAACTTTATATTTTAAAATTAATAAATTATTATTTAAAAATATTAAAAATTGTGTATTAAGTTTAGAAAAATGTTACATATATATTAGAACACACACACATACACACACGCATATGGTCGAAACTTAATTTAATTATTTAAACAGTTAAAATTAATTGTAATTAAATGTGAGGAATTATATATATATATATATATATATATATATATATATATATATAATTGTGATAATAATGATAAACAAATATGTAATACAAAAGAATGTTTTCCTTAAAGATGAAGGCTTTGAACATTACTTGATTAGTGAAGCTTTTATACTCCTTAGAATCAGTACTCCATTTTGTAATGATCGAACGTACCATTTTATTTGGTATAAAATTTGATGTTTGTAGTTAAGATAGGGATGCGTGGCTAGGGAATGGTGACATGGAGCTTGCATCCATAGATGGAGAGGAGCAAAAATTAAAATTTGGTTGAATTCGATTCGATATTTATAGAGAGAAAAGGGATAAAATAACCTGCACTTTTTACTGATTCTACCTTTACCAAATCAACTTTAGATCTAGATCATAATTCAAACCTTCTTGTCTAGGTTAGTCTACATTTGACCCTTATGCGAGCCAATAAATATCAAAACCCATTTGCTAATTAATTGCTTTTAAATCCTGTTTAAATGTATATTAATGTGACGACCCGTAATTTAATCACTTTTAAATCTTAATATTTAATATATGTTTAAATACTTAATTAATAAATATTATAACTCAAATAAAACTCTTTTAAATAATAGGTAGTGATAGGGAAATGAATTTTAATTTTTTTTTACAAAAATAACTAGCTCAAAGAAAAATAAAAAATGTGAACGGAAATCGTTTTTCGAATTTTCGATTTTTCGGTGTCTAAAAGTTATCAGAAACGTTGCATACATTATAGTTAACATATACACCTACAATTACTAAATAATATAGGTAAAGATAAGGCAGCATTGTAATAAAAATGTAACCACTTAAGTAAAGGGGGCAGGATTTATAAAGAGAAAAAAAAAAGATTCCATGAGTATAAAAATCAATCTAAGTACATAAGAACGCTCTTTTACACAATGGATTTTCTCATGTGTGTACTTTGATGGGAAGTGTGTAAGAAGGGGAAGGGATAACGTGTTTTTGAATGGAAGAAAGGAGGATGAGGTGATGATGTGGAGCTTAATGAGTGGGGGGTATATAAGGGAGGTTATTTTGGTTATTCACAAATTTCACTTTGTATAAAAACAATTCTCTTTATTTTATTTCGCATTTGCCATTTCATTTACTTATTTTCTAAACATCCACCTTCCTTTTCAGGATTCCATGGCTTCCAAAAAGTTTTAAAACTTTAAAAATCAGGCTTTCTAAGGTTGGCACGGTCCGGCTTGGTATTGTTCAAGAACCAACATAATTCTTAGGTATATTCTAGAGGTATACCTTCGGTAAGGGGGTGCACCTTCTTAGTCATTTTGTTGGAAAATTTCCCTTTTTCCTTTCCTTTGATTCTAAATTTTTAGACTTACCCTTTTCTTAATTTCATCGGGAAGTGTTAGGAGCACTTTGTGATGTTTAATTATTTGTATCCATAGTTGTGGTTGGATGTTGTTACTGTGAGAGGAAACCCGTTCCGTAGTTGAAGGCGTTGTCTCACGATTGTGTTTATTTCCATCATTTTTGTTTAAAGATTTGCTCATACCAGACATTTTATCTGACCCAAGTGGTTTGTTTCTATAAAATCTTAGGTATTCAATTATATTTGAGTAGTTCGAGAGTAGCATGTTTCCTTTTGGCTCTTTATAGATGATGGACGACCTAAAGGTTCCTTTATTTATCTAATTATGTATTTCCACTGTATATTATGATAATTATGTATGTATATTGGTATCATTATGTGTAAAGACAAAATGTATAACTGCCTAGCCTGATGGTTGTAGTACTTTTATGTAACTCTAATAACTCCATGTTTATGAGTAACCTGATGTACTATATTATTTTGTACTATATGTAACCATTCCACTGTGAGTTGTTTCTTTCCTTTCCTGTACTATTATTTTATTTTTACCCCATGACAACTCACCAATCAGATGCTTGAGCAGTGGCACACGACACTGAGGATGTATTAAGTGTCGTTTTCAAGGGTTAGAAAGGTGGGTAGTCATAATTGATATCGTATATCGATATCGTATATTGATATATACATATATTACTTTTATATAAGCACCCAGTAATTCCTAATAACACCCAGAACATCAAATATATTAACAATTGATAATCCAAAAATATTAATTAATTTAATTAGTTTATAACATTTTATAAACTAATTAAACATGTGGTATTTTGGAGAATTCAAAAATATGGTTGTGGGACTCGCATGTGTAAATTCAATCAGCGATTAATATCAAACAATTCAAATATTAACATCCACACATCACCTTAGCCAGTAGTATTACATTTTGGTTGAATTCATCACTTATAGATTTTCATCAGTAAAATCCAATTTCACATTTTAAACGGTACCTTTTAGTAGTAATTATTTACACATGTTCTCTTTGTCAAAACTACATCACTTTAGAATGTATGGAATTTGGTATTGGTTAAAATTCCAATATTATCCACGTTCAACTCGATTAGTCTATAAAAATGTCCTTTGTTCAAAAATAATTTTATTGTTGACCGTTTTACTTTGGCCAAAGATTCTAACTTTGAGTTAACTACAGTTGACCGTGATACTAAACTCATATAACTGAGGAGACAAATTTTCTATTGGATAGTGTTTCACTTCCTATGCTTCCACTCAGACTCGACTATAGTCGCTTGACGTTTTCCCTATCATGATTTAACCATAATCAAAGTAAAGTACCCATAATGAAATTCCACGGTATTCTCAAGTCGAGAGAACCATGTAACATCATCACACTGGGATTTCTTATTTAACCGAGTTTTAATTATCCAATAGGAAACTCTTGGGTACATCATTCCATAATTATTCAAAAACTATAAGTACGTAACCCCTTGGTGCCCCAATAGTCATGAGTAAAACATTGCCCAACCTTTGAAGAGCGTTACGTACTCTGATCTCTATGAATGATCGATATCCTTTCTCAAAATATCTTTACCATGAATATTTAAAACAATATGTTATTTTACATCATGATAATTTTCTCATGATTACAACTATTTGTAACTATTAACACATACGATATTATTTGTTATAATTAATATATTTAAACTAATTATATCACAATATAACAAGTATATAATAGAAATAAAACACCTTTATTATGAACAAAATTGATTAAAGAGTTGATAATTTACAACATATTACATAATTGGCCCAAGGGAATACCCTTAACTCTATCGGTGATAACTCGATAAAGTTATTTAATTTTACTAACTATAGTCTTAGTATTACTTACCTTTGTCCAACCACTTATGTAAGACAATGTTATTTCAGATTTGATGTATTGAAACTTATGTCAGTTATCTAATATTGTTCCTATATCTATATTATATATGTTGTATCATATATTATTCCTTCCACTATGAGTTCTAGAAAATTATAGTTAAAGTAAATAGCCTTTTGTGTTGTTTTCGTTATTCTACCCTAACGATCCATCATTTATCGCCTTTGAGATTTAAGCATCATTTTAAATGTAGATTCAGAAGGTTGTGAATGGAAGGTTGTTTCATCGAGCATTATACGGTATTATTTACCTTATTTTATTTTCGATATATCTCTGTATCTATCCCTATCACAGTCAATGTATAGTTCCTAAATGTTTACAGGTGTCAACCCATAGGACTATGTACATGGACTAGGGGAAATTAGCATCCTATGCTTGCATGTATTTTCTGTTATGTGCATGGTATTTGGAATTTTTCTATATGGAGTGAATTCCTGCTTGTGTTTGCAAATGAGTTCCTAGCACATGCTGGAACTATGTGTTGGGTAAAAAATGTTAACGTAGTGTTACATTAAAAATACTAAACTAATCCATACAAACAGAAACTTTTATATTCAATCATTCTTTCCCCGGAGAGCTACTGCATTTTTTGTAAGTAGAAGATTTTGATATCGCTAAAATTTAACATCGATGGAATGTGTATTCAATGACATTTTAACAACAAGATTCAACAATTCTTCAAATCCATGTTGTTTTAGCTACATCGATCGATATTGATCAATATAGAAAGTTTATGCAATTAATCCAAAATGTTAAAATTGGTTTGAAAATGATGGAACACGAAAGTCTTTATTGAATTTCTACAACTCAACCTCAACTTCACCAAAATCCAACCCTTTTCTTCCTTGCTACAATCAATGCAACCGAATATTGCAAGAGAGGTAGTCGATAGGGTCAAGGAAGTTTGGCAGCGACATGGTGGAGTTGGGCTACGTTGTGCTCAACTGTATAGCGGGATACCATGCCTTAGAATTGAGAGATGATCAATTTGAAGTGGAGTTACACGGAGCTAATAGAGTAGAAAACTTTAAGTCATAGAGGCAAGCAAAAAATGATGGCGCTTTTTTAAAGCAAGTGCAAAGTGAGAAATTTTATCTAAGTACAAGAATATTTACATAAACATAGAACATCATCGATCCATTGATTGATCAGTACTGATCCATAAAGTAAAGTAATTAAAAAAAACCACTTTCAACCAACTACAATTCTCAATGGTAAATGGAACATAAAGATTTATGGATGATCGACACAATAATCTGCAGTATATATTGTTTATTCAATGTATTCATTACATAGGTATTTTGTTACTTTTTATAGATAATAAAAAAGTGAAAATTAGGGTCACATCCCTAAAACCAAACGTAATTCACAAAAACTCCTTCCGTTCGAAACTTTATAAATCCGGTCCCTATTTTTGTTTCGGCTTAATTCTTTTCCATAAATACCCTCGTTTATACCGTGCTCCATTTTTTCTATCTGTGATTATTTGGTTTATATTGAACAATAAAATTATCTTTGCTTAATGATTTATCTGTTTGCAATAAAAGATTTTTACTGAAATACCGTGTAAGTTCGTTTTCTGCAACTATTTGCAATAGTTGCAGAAATGTCTGCAACTATATGCAATAGTTGCAGACATTTCTGCAACTATTTGCAATAGTTGCATCTGCAACTATTTGCATTTCTACAACTATATCATATAGTTGCAGAAATGTCTGCAACTATATGCAATAGTTGCAGACATTTCTGCAACTATTTGCAATAGTTGCATCTGCAACTATTTGCATTTCTGCAACTATATGCAATAGTTGCAGAAATGTCTGCAACTATATGAAATAGTTGCAGACATTTCTGCAACTATTTGCAATAGTTGCATTTCTGCAACTATATGCAATAGTTGCAGACATTTCTGCAACTATATCATATAGTTGCAGAAATATCTGCAATTTTTTGCAATTTTTATATATTTGAAAAAAAATCGAAAATGTTCAATATTTGCTGAATTGTCTGCAAATATTTGAAATAATTGCAGATTTAATACAAATTTAAATTTTTGGTATCAACAATGGATCTCATTTTAAATATCATAAAATTTGCGATTTTTTGGTGAAAACGTTATGTTGATCCGGTTTTTGTAAATAAAGTTATACACGTTTGAAAAGTTAAAAACATAAAGGGTATTTTGGTCTTTTTGCGTGCGTGAATTTGAAAACAGGGAGCGGAAACGTAAATGTTGGTTGGGAAGGATGTTTTCTCTATTTTAAAACTTGTTAGGGATGTGAGCCAAACTTACCCAATAAAAAAAGAGGAGTTGGAAGGAAAGTTGAAGAAAAGGAGCAAAGATTTACATGCAAAAAGATTAGCAACAAACTGGAATTGCCTCTACATCAATAAATTATTACACAAAAGAAGTTGTAGCTCTATGGTAATGTCATATGGTTTGCTCAAGTGGTGTTAGGCTAAATCCTTAGAAAGCACATTATTTTTGAACTAGAGAAATCATGTTCCATGTCACTCACAACTTAGTAATTATCAAATGCGCATATATATATATATATATATATATATATATATATATATGCATATCAAAAGAAGATTTTTTTAATATATATCAATTTCTTTTAGGACTGGCTAGATCCAATTTTCACCTATACATCACCTTAAAATCTCAAACATAGATTGCCGCATGTTGAAGTTTGAAGGCAACAAATCCTTTCTTGGAATGACAATTCCATAAATAAATGGTCGAATGTAAGCACATACCTTTATGCATATCTACCTCAAATGAAGATTGATTGTGCTCATATGGTAGATGACGATTCTTCATAAATAAATTTGATATAATCTACATAATTATATCAACCACCATCTCATATGGTAGAGCATACAAGAAGTCACGACATATTCTTTGAAAATTCCATCTAATTAGAGAATTCTTTGAGAAGAAAGAGGAAATGAGATAATGGGTAGTTACCAAGTAAAACATAGCATATCCATTTATGAAAGGACTAGCTCGATCAATTCTCAACAAACTTATATAAGGGATAGGACCGACATTCCATAATTGGCCCCAATTACAAGTGGGAGATTAATAGAGTTAGGGGTATACCTTAAGGGAAATTCTATAATTTATTGTAAATTATTAACTTTGTAATAAATCTTATTCAAAATAAAAGGTGTTTTTCTTTCTATTATATGCTTTTTATAGTGTGGTATAATTAGTTAATCATTTAATTTATATATATTTAACAGAAAATCCATAAATGGTGTGTTTTGTGATAGTAATTACAATTGCTATAATCATGAGTATTTTATCATAATATATAACAAACACATTGTTTTAAATATTCCTAATCAAGATGTATCGATATAGGATATCGATGCATCTATTGAGACTAGAGTACGAAGCGCTCTCCAAAGGTTGGACAGTGTATTACTCACGAATGCTGGGGGAACCAAAGGGTACGTACTGATAGTTATTGGATAACAATTAAATGATGAACTAGATTGTTTTCTATTAGTTAATATAAATAGGGTCAAACAAAAAAATATCAATGTGACAACTTCACAAAATTCTCTTGACTTGAGAATATAGTTGAGATTCAATATGGAAACTTCACTTTGATATAGCTAAATCGTAGCATGCCGTCTATCGAACGACTATATTTGGGTCGAGTGGCAACATTGGAAGTGAAGTACTATTCAACAAAGGGTTTGTGTCCTTAATTATATCACGGTCAATTAAAGTCGGCTCAAAATCAAAATCTCTAGCTAGAGTATTTGGGCTAATAATGGTTGTTATTATTGAATCAAGGACTTTGTATTTGAAATATAAAGTTGAATATGGACGGTATTGGAATATTAACCGTTACCAAATTTCATAAGTCCTAACGTGATATTGTTTTGACAAACAGAATTGGTGTAAATTATTATCACTATCGGGAAATGCTTAAATAAGTAAAATTGGATTGTACCAAAGTTGCGTAAGCAATATATTTGGCCATAATGTCACAAAGCTAGCTAAGTTGACGTGTGAACGTTAATATTCGAATTGTTCGATATTAATCACTGGCCAAATTTATACCAAAGAGTCACGCAACCAAAACGTTGAATACTGCTACTACCAACTGATTTAATTAAATATAATACTTATAAATTAATTAATATTTATGAAATATTGATTATAAAATTTTATCTTTGTGTTGATCAATATTAAAATAGTTTGTATATAAAAGTTGTACACACACATATCGATATACGATATCGATGTGCATTTTAGATAGATTTAAATGCACATTTATTTGATCAGGCTTGAAGCAATTTGGAGGCCCAAATATGGGCATGTGTAGCCAGCCATTGCTCGTGAGTTACTTGGGGTTGAATATTGATTCAAAAGATGTTAAATAGTAAGAGGAAAATGTGGATCCAGATCTTCTTTTTGCTCCTCTGAATCTCCACTTTTTAAACACCTCAAACCCCACTTTAGTAGCTTCTAATTTTTGCCTCCATCCTCATCATTTTGGTTATCCCCCTAATTAGCTTCCTCCACAGTTTCACGCAAAATAAAGCACAAATCAAATCAAACCAATAGATAGTTGGTTGGTGCTTTCAGTCTGGTACCTCTTTCTGGATTCAAATACAAATTCAAGGAGTTCATCGATTTAATACTTCAATGTGTTATAACAAGGCATTAGTCAAGTTAAATCTTTTACCTACACCTACGTATTTGTGTATATATAGTCGTTAATTATATCATTTATGTAGATAAGATAGTATAGGAATTATCACGAATCCACATATGTTTGTGTTGTCTTCATTGGATGAATGTATGCATGTTTGTATGTATATGTGTGTGTGTATGTATAATTAATTTTATGTAAATATATATATGCTTTTATATCATTTGGTCTGTAATTAAAAAATAATTATTTTAATTTTCAAAAATCAATTAATCGTTTAAAAATCCTTAAAAGAAAATTAATTTTTTTAATATATTTACATTATATAAAATCAACATGAATATCTTTTGTTAATCTATATACAAAATATTGTTTTAGATAAACACACATACACTCAGATATATATAAATTTAAAACCATATATTAGTATAATTTATAATGAATATAATATATTTCATTTTATATAACACATACATATATATGTTATAAAATAAACATATAAATATTTAATAATAATTATAAGCATGATTTGAAATAGTATTCGAAAATAAAAGGAATTAAATTAAATTTTTAAAAGATTTCTAAACGAAAATCTTAATTAAAAAATAATTTTTTAAACTACATGGTTATACTTCAAAAAAAATTATTTTATCAAACATACTTATTGTAACGACCCGTAAATTTCAACTGTTTTAAATAACGTAATTAGTTGAAATTTTGTGAAATTTTAAACGATAAAATTTTGAAATAAAAATTTAATATTTGGAATACGTCTAGTTAAACATAGCAACTGGTAAATTTTCGTCCGAAAATACGGAAGTTTATTTCGCGCGTAAATTCACTTCAATTTAACCAGTTAAAAAGCGGTGAAAATAAAATGTTTCCGGAACCTAAATATTTTTACATAGAAAAATTCTAAACCATCTTCTGAGCAAAATGTCAGTTTGTCGTTTTCCCAAATTCGGACATCTTTGGCTCCGTCGATCTTATTTTTCAGCGTTTTTCTCGCATTTTCCGCCAGTAGAAAATTCGAATTTTATAAATTCAACCGTACCACTGATTCCCATATATCGTTTTGATCGTCTCGTCGAGCTGATTTTTACGGTATATTCATTTCTGTGTTCGGAGTCCAATGCGTGTCGGAATTCGCGAAAACGGTCGTCGTATCGGTACTCCATTTTAAAACTTTTTAACTCCTTGTGTCCATTCGTTCCCCACAGTAAAATAAATAGTCACTTGCCTTTATTATTGATCAGTTCAATGTTGACGTTTGTTTTTCCAAAGTTTAAATCTCTTTTCAAAAATTTAACACCGTAACCCCACGTTCATTTTCTCTGGTTCAAAGTTCATTTTGAAACGTTTGCAATGCCTATTCATTTTGCTGTAGCTTGGCTTCTTTTTTTTTCTCTGCAAATCAGATCCTTCCCTCTCCACAATGACCACCTCTTCCTTTTCCCGATCCACCACCAGCCTCGGCACCCACCCGCCCTCTCCTTCCACCGCCTAAGCCTGCCGTGAGCCACCTCAGCCCCTCTCAGCCTTCCCACTGGCCACTGCTTTCCCCGAGCACACCGACACGCAAGCAGTTCCCTTCTCCTCCTCTCTCATGCTTACCCTCCACCCTCATCTTTCCTTCCTCAACCAAGGCACGCACGCCACAGTCCTTGGCCTCCACGCCGCAGCCTTTGCCCAAACCAGATGTGCCGCACTGCTCCACCGCTTCACCGACTCCGCCATTGGAACCTCCTCAAACTGCGCCCCACCTCTCCACTAGCACCGCACCACTCGAACAACCCACGTCCCTCCAGTAACCTCTGCCACCGTGTCAACCATGCACGTTCCTCTCTTGAACCCGCGAACATCATGGTCGCCGCTTCGTTACGGCTTCGCCGTGATCCGAGCAATCCCGTGTTTCGCCTACGCCACCTACCACTCATTTCTCCGCCCATGCAAGCCACATGACAACCCATCGCACACTTTGCCGAGCACAACCTGCAACTCCTCGTCGTGGTCAGGCTACTGCTCTTTCGGGCTCCGCGCCTCTCCACTCTAGATCCACGACAGATCTTGGTCACCCCTCTGCCCTCGGCCTTTCATCCATTATTGCATATTTTGTAAGTATTTATATTCGTATGAATATATACCAGTTTATGTACATATTTCAGTTTGTTTTAAGCTTTATATATATTACAGTTTTATATATATATAGGTTCAAGTCAGTCTGTTATGCATATTCATGGGTTCGTCTATAACATAAAGTACATATGTTCGAATATGAAGGGTCTGTGTTTGTTGATCTGTTATATATATTACTTGTCTCGCATATAGTGTTTTGCCGTTCGTATAGGTATGTTTGGTATAGGTTAGTAGCTTGTTGCCAGGGTATGTATATTTTGAAGGGAGCAAAGACTACATACATTTTCCATTTATTAAAGTATATGGGTTATAAAGTCACGGAAGCTATAGTTGGTGTTTTTTTTTAAATTATTGTGATAAGTGTACAATGGTATATGTCTATATCATATCAATGTTTTCCAAAGTTGTGTATTATAACATAAAGTTGATATACGTGCATATGTTTTCTTTGTAAAGCTTGTAGTCTTTTGATTTGGAACTTACGTGTATACCTGTTAGCAAGCTCATAAGTCAGTTGGCTCTGCATGCATTTGTCGTGATCTTCCTGTTTTGTTTTATTAAAGAAGTATACAAGTTATAAGTTAAGTTGTAGATTTTATATGTGTAGTACATATAGTTTGGTTTTAGGTTTATATATGTAAAAACCTTTATATGAAAGTAATTTGCATTTTAAGAACAAATATGTGTTATTTCAAATTACGTTATGCAAAGATGTTTGTTTTATGTGTTTATTTAAAACAATTATTTTGAATTTAAATTTATACTTAATCTAATATGTGTTTGAATTATGTTATATGTAAACAGTTATATGCATAAGTTTATTTCTACCATTTATCCTTATAAATCCGGTTCTGATTCGCTTTATCGATCCATATTATCAGCTTTTGGTACGTCGTGCCTGTTTTCTTCATTGAATTCATGCCCGTTTCATTCTGCTCTGGATTTTTCGCCCATTTCTGTGTCAATTTCTCTAGCCTCGAAAGGTGAGCACTCACTCACGATTAACATTCTTTTATTTATTAAATTTGATTTCAATTGAAACGACAATTGAAATATGCTGTTGTTAGTAAATTACACATGTATCAGTTCACCTGTGACATCTGACACCATTATCTGTTAATTATTTATGCAATGATAATATAGTTTGGTTGATAATTAATTGATTGTTGATGTTTATATTGGACGTTAAATTGTTAATGTTAAAATGATAAACAGTATGAAATTGAACTTGATATAGGAAAATTAAATGTTAAATTTGATTAACTGACATTTGTATAATATGACCCCTTTAACTGTTGAATTTATTGACACGTAGGATTTGTTTAATTACATTTTGAATCACTGAATGTATGTTGTTAAATTGATGATGTATGAAATTGTAAATAGATGACAAGTGAAAAACCGTAATGTAATAATCTTTAATCTACATGAAATGATAGTGTAGATTCTAGAACTAATTATATTAATTCGTACAAATAACAATGCGAATTAATACGGTTATTTCGGGATTATTTGAATTGATTATTGGATTGATATTGGTTGTTGTTATTGCTTGTTTATTTACTTTGACACCATCCCAGTTATCACACTGCAAGTTCCCTTTGATATGTTTTGATTTTGAATTGAATTGGAATCGGGTTGAAATGATAAATACCCAAATTGAACTTTGACTTAGGATAGAAAATTAAATAAAAACCCGATTGGTCAATAATTTGATTTGAAAATAAACGAAGATTTTATTTGAATAAAGAATATGGTTTTGAAATGAAGTTGAAATTTGAATTTTTGATGAAAGGAAAATGGTAATATTTAATAATCTGAAACAAAAGATTAACAATGTAATCAATGAAAGAATGTTGTTTAATTTGAGAAATGATTGAATTAAGTTTGAAATGATTTAATAATTAAGTTTGAAATTATAATTAAGTTTGAAATTATTAAACTTTGAAATTATTTAATAATTAAGTTTTGAACTATTTAATAATGAATTATTAAATGATTAAATTGAATTGAAATTCTTTAATAAGAAAAATTGAACTTTTGAATAAGTGAATTTTACTTCGTAAAGAATTGAAATTGAGTTTCTTTATTAATTAAGTTTTGGAAAATTATTTAAGGAAGTAAATAAGTGAAATTGGATTTCTTTAACAAAAATGAAATGTGATATTTTGGAATTAATGTAAGACTTGTAATTGGAGAATTGATTTGACGAATTTAGTTTAATTCAAAATTGTAAGTTTTGTTTTAATGAAGTTGAACTTAAGAATTGATTAAATGAATTGGAAATTTAATAGAAATTGTTTTGAATGATAAAGTAACTTAACGAATATTGAATGAAATCGATAAATGAGTTTAAATTGATTTGAATGTTAAATAGAATTTATTTAAATGATTTCGGAATGAAACTTATATACGAACTTGAATCAATATTCGAATTGTTTTAAATAGAAATTGAAATTGAATTATAAGATTTTGAAACGGAAAATTGGAAGTTTTGAAACGAAAATTTGGAAATTGCTTTAGAAAGACAAATGAAATGTTGATTTACGAATTCTATTTGAAATTGAAATTGATTTGGTTTTGAAATATATAAACGACCAATCGGTGTAATAATTACGAAAGTTATTAAAGAGACCGGGATCGGTAATGGATATACTCTCTATCTGAACCGAAACCACTTTAATAATTATACGCGGAGTGTTGATCCAGAACGAAGTGGATGGTTTTGATGAACGCGTTGACTGAAGAAAGAGAACGATTTTGGATGACCCTTGACATGACTAAAACAGGAGCCGCGCCGGGCCATTGAGGATCGCCATCTCTAGCGGACACACTTCTTCTGTAACATCCCGAAAATTTTCGACTTTCGAAAATTCAACATCGATACTCACTTTATCGACTGCTGAGCCATCGAATGCCGGAAACCCGAAAAGTTATGGTTTTAAGAAAGAAAAAGTAGAAGAAGAAGAAGATAGAAGGAAAAGAAAGAAGAACAACAACAGAACAAGAGCAGAAACAGAAAACAATATCAGAATCTTACACATCGCAGCGGAACAATATACAATAGATAAATGAATATCATTTAAAAACAAAAGAATTATATCTGTTACTACATTACATCACATCATATCATCAGAGTCAATATACAACTCAGTACAACAATGGACAGTTATATAACTTGTCCTCATACAGAATACACAGCGGAATAAATAATATCAGATACAAATACTACGTCTCGTCATCCAGCTTATCTCCAAGCTCCAGAATATCCAGAATATCCTGATAACATAACTCTAGGCTGCCCGTGTGGAAATTGGTGGGCACCCAGAGTTTAGAAGGGAACAATAAACTCCGAGTCAGTCATGGTGACTGGTGTGAGATCGTAAAACAGTTATTCTTCTTTAAAATAACCAACAGAAGAATTTTAAAGTCAATTCGCAATGCTTTTGGAAAATGAAACTACCATAAGACCTCCCACCACACACACAATGCAAACGCAGAATTGGAGGAGATTTCTTCTTATGATAGTCAAAAATGCTTACTACGCAAAATCAAATCATTTTTGATATTATTATTAGTGCATAGTGTAGAAATCATTTCGAAAGTAGAATATAAATCTTAGCCAGCATAGGTACCATTATAGTATGCTTGCTATAGCTACCATATTAAATGGCAGGTTCTACAACTAAAACTGTACAAGGCTCGTATTGTTTCTTTGGATTTCCAACAAATGGTCAGGCTAAGGAACTTCCTTTTCCACGATGGGTACGTCCCTGGAATAGACGACCCGAGAACCTAACCGGATCTCTGCCAACACAAGGCCGGGTTACCTCTGCAAAAATAGGTAACTACTGACACGCGTATGCCATCCCCCGATCGTCACCGATCTTCCCGAGGATCCCCGATTCGCAACAAACCACATAGAAAAAATAATGCAGTAACCACAGAGGTTAAGTATCTGGGCTCCATACCATGATACCACCTTTATCCAGAAGGAATGACATACACTAAGGGGCGCTACTCCCTAGAACCTTGCTGCATCCTTCCTGTTTCGACCATTTCTGGGGTGTGAGGCTCGACGAAGTCTCGTCCACAAAGCTACGCTTTCTTAAAAAGCCCTGCTTCGGGTCAAACAAAATGATCAACCTATGATCACAAAGATATAAGATCAAACAAATGATCATATCACAAATGATCAAACACTGATCATTTCACAGCAACACTCAGTATGCCACGTTACCAAATTGGGATATATCGCTGATAAATTTCAACTACATAACCTCTGAGCTCGTACGTCTCAGAGAAGGGTGTTAAGCTAAGAGAATAAATTCTCCGCCACCAACAGAAATGTATTTGAAAGAAATCAGCTTTACATCTCAAAGTGTAACGTCAGACACACATCCATACAAGTCTGTTCCGGGATCGAACAGAACCGAAGGCACTTCTCACGAAGCCCTTGCATTTCCGGATAATTTTCTAATCACGTCCGGACTTCCCGTCACTAAGGGTGATAAAACCTCTAAATCGAAGATCAGTCGATGTAGAGTAACTCGACGGTAATCCTTCCGTTTTCAAAAATATCCGGTCTTCAACACCGGTCTTCAAATGCGATTTATAACGACGTATCACATATTCGGAATGGGTTATACGACCCCATGGTCCTTTCCCGGTTAACCCGAATAGTGAGCGATTATTTAAAAACAAGTGTGGCATTCAAATTCATCCAATTCACAACAAATACCTATCTAAAGGTAATTATTGATAGTCGGTTATTTAACTATCAATAAAGATGCGCAACATCATCAGATTCCAAATAATTTTCCAAATTATTTCATCTTCAAAAATATCTTTACTAGATATATATATAATTTCCACACTTAACCGTTTGAAAACAATTTCAAATCAATTTCCACATTTCAATTTATCTTTGAAGATAAAATCTCAAAACAGTTCATTTCATTTTGGAAAAGTATTTCCATACTTATTCAAAAATAAGTATTTCGCAAATCTATTTATTTTCAACATTTGAAAATATTCAATATACTTAAATCAATATTAAGTATATATTCATTCTTTAAGGAAATCATTCTCTTTAAACACATTTATTCGAGTCAAAACGAATGTTGCGTAAAACATCGTTACGACGACTCGAAATCACTAGTATAGGGATTCGGATTCTAAGATAGATATATGTAAATCCCAATACTACATAAAACATTTTCTTTCGAAAATCATTTACTATAACAACAGTGTTATAGTCCATCATTTCCTTAAATTTCTCGAAAACGTCTATTTCAACAATAAATGTTGAAATCTATGATTTCGATATTTCACACGTTTAAAACATCTTTTAAAACAATCACTTCATTTCAAATATCGCTTTCCCGAAACATATCCATTTTATTTAATAATATATTCACTGTCCAAAATCGTGAATATACTTCAATAATTATATTTCAATCTTTTCTACACGTTTTATTCCAAGAATTATCCACTATCCAAAATCGTGGATAAAATTTCCTTAATAACTTCTATATTACATTCATCAAATTCATAAAACAACGTTTATAAATTCACCTTTATATTTTCTAACAACTTCGATTTATAAAATTCTCCTTTTATTAACTTCTAAAATTACTTATCAAAATAAGTGATTTCAGATTTATAAACAACGTTTATAAATCACATTTATATTTCATAACAATTTCAACTTATGAAATCATTTCATTTAGCAATTTCTATTTATATCCCAATTAAGTGCAAAAATCTAATTTATAAGTAAATTACTTATAAATCGTTTATTCTACAACATCTATTCACTTTATAACTTCACGTTATAAATCTATAAATTTCATTTACTTATGAAATCCTTTTATACTTCTTTCCAACACTTATAAAAATTCGTTTTATAAGTCCAATATTTTTATTTATAAAATATCCATTTTATAAATCTTCCTATACAAATCGTTTATAGTTATTCAAAAATCCCAGCTTAAACCATTTTATAAATCAGTCAACTATTTATTCCAAAAATCACTTTTCGGTTATATTTCACAAATCTATAAATTTTTGTAACTTTAAAATTTGAACGTTTATTTATTTAAAATAAATCACTTCAGAAATTTAAGAAAACGTATAATTTCAAAGATCACTTTAAAAACCTTTTTAAAGCAAAAGTCGTTATTTTTACATTTCAAAACTGAATCCGATGATGCAACAACACCAATCAGTCCATCACAACAGTCAAATATCATATATCATCATATGATAACAGAATATATCAAATATCTGTAAATAATCAATACGGCGAGGAATCCAGTTGGATCCCTCCAACCTGTTTCCCTGCATCCACAGATGTTAGCACAATACCAATTCCGCTCCAGTACGGAATTATCGCGGTATATAGGTTTTTTTTAAATCCGCTTACTAACGGCGCAATAGGGTCTCATCCGCTATACGAGGCGGGAAATCATCAATCCAATATATACATATGCCAATATGTATATACTGCTATATATATAGATATATCCTATCATATCTAATAGCACATTCAAACAGTCAATCATCAATCAATAACTGTAAATAATTCCACATTCAATTGAGTGAGAAGATCTCACCGTGATTTTTCAGATAGAAATTTGTAGCGTTTATTTCGAATGAAATTAAACGGACGTTTAATTTCACTCAAAATTTTCACTGACCCCGATCACTTCCAATCCAGTTGCATCGCGTAGTGCTCGACAAAACGAAGCCAACGCTTTTCGTTTCGTCAAATTCTGATCACGCAGCAAAAAGATATGTATTTTTAAACTTCGAACGAATTATAATACAATTAAATTCACAATTTTCTTTTGATTTTTAAACCTCTTCAAATCTGAACCGTTCACCCCAGGTTGAGAAATCACGGCCCCAACTTCAAGCTCCTTCTCCATCGCGTTTCCCTCCCAGACAATTTCGAACGCAACCAAACCCAATCACGCCGCCACAAACCCTAACACACGCGGCCAACCTGTCGACTTTCACCCCGATCAAGACCCACCATTCAACTTGCCACGACAAGCTCCACCCTCACCCTCCGACCGGTCACGCGCGGTGGTGCCAGGCACCACGAAAAACGTGCCCTAACGCATGCGAACGCGAGCCTGTAGCTCCACCTCTGGTCGACTAAACAACCTCTCGCCCGTATGGATTTAAAGCTCACTCGATGCTCTTCCCTTTACTAGTTGATAACTTTTCGAAAGAATGCTTAGATTTGAAGGAATTTGAGGAAGAATGACGTGAATCACTGGCCATTGAAATAGGGGAGGCGGCTGATGTATAAAATTAGGGTTAGGTTTTTTTTTTCTTCTAATTTTGTGAATAAGTGGGTGTATTTATAGAAGATATCGAACACTATTCATCCGGGGTTTTCAGACTCCGATTTATGCGCGGTAACCGACATTTCTGGGGTTATCCCGCGTTCCGAACGCAATGGAACAGGTTTCGGAAGCTAATTCGATCGTCTGTGAGAGATATGGATTTAAACGATCAATTTAAATTAAACCGATTTAAATTGATTTCGAGGCGTTTTAATTTGTACCGGACAAACGGTAAATCCAAAAATTACGAAATTTGAAATCTTACAATAATATCACATTACGGATCCGATGAAACTGGTTTCGTCGAAATCCGAGACCGTTTGAAAAATGACAATTTTAACTCGACGATTTAAAATTAAAACGATATCGATGCGTTTCGAGTTGCCACGGTCAAACGACAACTCCGATGGATACGAAAATTGAAATCCGATAATAACTAACTATTACGGATCCAATGGAACTGGTCTCGTTCAATTCTGAGACTGTCCGAAAATTGGCTATTTTTACAGTCGATAATTAAATATTAAAATATTCAATTTTCACAGATTAACTCCAAATTCAATTTTAAGAGTTCTAAAATATTTCTATAACTCCAGTATGATTAAATATAATTTTCCAAATCATTTAAAATCATATTCAATCCAGATTTCAATTAATTCTGGAATTTAACTATTAAATTATCGATTTAATTGACCAAATTAAATCCAATATCCTTTAAATAAATTATTTGACTTATTAAATTCATTTATTAATATTTAAAATTAATTAAATCTTCGAATTTTAATTATCAAAAATTCTGGGTCGTTACAAACTTCCCCCCTTAAAAGAATTTCGTCCTCGAAATTACAAGTTGGGAAAAAAGTCCTTAACTCGTCTACTATTTTTTCAAATTCAAATAGTTTTATCAAATTTTCAAAACAAATCTTTCTACTAAAGATTTGTTATCATTCAACTAGCTTTCTAACTTCAATTATGAGTTTCAAACAACATTGTTTAACTGCTCAATTCAAATTCGAGTTTAAATTCAAATTTTAAACTTCAAAATTTTCTCAAAAATTTTCTAACACTTGAAATTTTCGAAAAATTTCGCCAGCGTCTCCTTTGCGCGGCTAATACGGTACGACTACAAAACGTCCCTACGGACTCTCAGACTTCAAAAAGAAAAAGAAAAAGCCAAGCGGCTAGAGAAATAAGTCATCAAATCTCATATTCGAATTCAGATACTTACCTTTTGTCGAGCAATTCAAATTATCTTCAAATTTAAAATCCCAATTCATAACACCTGTATATCCTACTAGCCATAATATCTAGTTACATATATTCAAACTATTTTGCAAATTCGATTACAAAATTTTAATATAACTGCTTATATCATTTTTAAATTAGTTTCAATTACTAATTCATTTCAAATTCTAATCTACTAACAAATTCAGATTTGCTTCCAACATTCAATTTCAATTCCAGTTTCATTCACTTTTGTTCATTTCCAAATTTTGATTTCAATTTACCCTTTGGTTAAATCTACTGTCATTTAAACTGGATTTCCAATTCGAATTCATTTTACTTTTCTTCAAATTTTATCGATTCAACTTCATTAACACTTAATGAATTTATATACAATCAACTAACAATCATCAAACAATCAATGCATATTCAACATAACCATTATTATTTGATTTCCATTCAATTTAGTTCAACACCTTTAATTTCAATTGACTTACATTCAATTTATTCAGTTTCTTCAATTAATTAACATTTACACTCAATTGATTCATTAGTTCAATAGCTAATCCATTTCACATTTCATGTCGAAGTTTATTTATATAACTCAAGTTCATATTCATTTAATTCATTTTGATTATTTACTTCGACACCAAAATCAATTCCAATCAACACTTAAGTTATATCCCATTAAACATCGTTTGTTTAACTTAACTTACATTTCCACTTATAAATCCAAAATTCAAATTTCAATCCTATTTAACTTTTACCAAGGTCAAATTTCTTCACTTATTCAAAATTCATATTAAATCCAGATTTCATATTCCTTTATGAATTTTATCTTCAATTTTTTTTTTTCTGGAACTTCATTTCAAATTATATCTCACATTAATATTTCATAAATATTTCTACATAGTATCCCAGAGTTTACCAACATTTCAAAAACCATTTTGAAAACAATTCAAATTCCATTTGAATTTCCAAAATAAAAACCCAAATTTTCCAAACAACTTCCATTTAAACAATTTGGCAGCAATTTCTCTTTTGGAAACCCGAAAATGAACACCGGTGATGTCGCGATCATCATCGAAATTATTTTCCAGCGACCGAAAAGAGTTTAGAGCTTTTCATCTCTTCAAAATGCTTTTCAAAACCTTTGAAATCCATTTTCAAATCAAAAAGGAATTTAAACTCTACAAATCTCCAAAATTTTCAAATTCTTTTTAAAACATTTCCAAAAACTTCTCTGGAATTTTATTTCAGATTATAAATCACAATTACAAATCTTTTACTTATATAACTTCACTTTATATATATAAGATTATTCCACAATCGTAAATCATATTAATTATACTTCATCTTTTATAATTCATTGGTTTATACAATTTACTCTTTCACAATTGTTGTTTTAATTCAACTTATTCAAACAACTTAACAATCAATTCATATACACTTTAATAATTCTGAAAAATTATTTCTTTATATACAAAAATAGTTTTGGGCAAAATTATCTCATTTACCCTATTTAAAACAATACTGTGCCGAATTGTTCTATACAAGTGTTTAGAGATCCCTATCGATAGAGTTGTACGGACAATACCGACCAGAATCCATATACCACTCAACAAACCAATCATCACAATATAAAACAATTTTATATTCACTAACAAATACGCGCTCATATTTATTATTACACTCAACTCATTCTAGAGTACTACTGACTCTATCTCTAATGAGTAACACCCAACAGAGCAGGGTTGTCGCTTAACCATATGCTCTGATACCACTTGTAACATCCCGAAAATTTTCGACTTTCGAAAATTCAACATCGATACTCACTTTATCGACTGCTGAGCCATCGAATGCCGGAAACCCGAAAAGTTATGGTTTTAAGAAAGAAAAAGTAGAAGAAGAAGAAGATAGAAGGAAAAGAAAGAAGAACAACAACAGAACAAGAGCAGAAACAGAAAACAATATCAGAATCTTACACATCGCAGCGGAACAATATACAATAGATAAATGAATATCATTTAAAAACAAAAGAATTATATCTGTTACTACATTACATCACATCATATCATCAGAGTCAATATACAACTCAGTACAACAATGGACAGTTATATAACTTGTCCTCATACAGAATACACAGCGGAATAAATAATATCAGATACAAATACTACGTCTCGTCATCCAGCTTATCTCCAAGCTCCAGAATATCCAGAATATCCTGATAACATAACTCTAGGCTGCCCGTATGGAAATTGGTGGGCACCCAGAGTTTAGAAGGGAACAATAAACTCCAAGTCAGTCATGGTGACTGGTGTGAGATCGTAAAACAGTTATTCTTCTTTAAAATAACCAACAGAAGAATTTTAAAGTCAATTCGCAATGCTTTTGGAAAATGAAACTACCATAAGACCTCCCACCACACACACAATGCAAACGCAGAATTGGAGGAGATTTCTTCTTATGATAGTCAAAGATGCTTACTACGCAAAATCAAATCATTTTTGATATTATTATTAGTGCATAGTGTAGAAATCATTTCGAAAGTAGAATATAAATCTTAGCCAGCATAGGTACCATTATAGTATGCTTGCTATAGCTACCATATTAAATGGCAGGTTCTACAACTAAAACTGTACAAGGCTCGTATTGTTTCTTTGGATTTCCAACAAATGGTCAGGCTAAGGAACTTCCTTTTCCACGATGGGTACGTCCCTGGAATAGACGACCCGAGAACCTAACCGGATCTCTGCCAACACAAGGCCGGGTTACCTCTGCAAAAATAGGTAACTACTGACACGCGTATGCCATCCCCCGATCGTCACCGATCTTCCCGAGGATCCCCGATTCGCAACAAACCACATAGAAAAAATAATGCAGTAACCACAGAGGTTAAGTATCTGGGCTCCATACCATGATACCACCTTTATCCAGAAGGAATGACATACACTAAGGGGCGCTACTCCCTAGAACCTTGCTGCATCCTTCCTGTTTCGACCATTTCTGGGGTGTGAGGCTCGACGAAGTCTCGTCCACAAAGCTACGCTTTCTTAAAAAGCCCTGCTTCGGGTCAAACAAAATGATCAACCTATGATCACAAAGATATAAGATCAAACAAATGATCATATCACAAATGATCAAACACTGATCATTTCACAGCAACACTCAGTATGCCACGTTACCAAATTGGGATATATCGCTGATAAATTTCAACTACATAACCTCTGAGCTCGTACGTCTCAGAGAAGGGTGTTAAGCTAAGAGAATAAATTCTCCGCCACCAACAGAAATGTATTTGAAAGAAATCAGCTTTACATCTCAAAGTGTAACGTCAGACACACATCCATACAAGTCTGTTCCGGGATCGAACAGAACCGAAGGCACTTCTCACGAAGCCCTTGCATTTCCGGATAATTTTCTAATCACGTCCGGACTTCCCGTCACTAAGGGTGATAAAACCTCTAAATCGAAGATCAGTCGATGTAGAGTAACTCGACGGTAATCCTTCCGTTTTCAAAAATATCCGGTCTTCAACACCGGTCTTCAAATGCGATTTATAACGACGTATCACATATTCGGAATGGGTTATACGACCCCATGGTCCTTTCCCGGTTAACCCGAATAGTGAGCGATTATTTAAAAACAAGTGTGGCATTCAAATTCATCCAATTCACAACAAATACCTATCTAAAGGTAATTATTGATAGTCGGTTATTTAACTATCAATAAAGATGCGCAACATCATCAGATTCCAAATAATTTTCCAAATTATTTCATCTTCAAAAATATCTTTACTAGATATATATATAATTTCCACACTTAACCGTTTGAAAACAATTTCAAATCAATTTCCACATTTCAATTTATCTTTGAAGATAAAATCTCAAAACAGTTCATTTCATTTTGGAAAAGTATTTCCATACTTATTCAAAAATAAGTATTTCGCAAATCTATTTATTTTCAACATTTGAAAATATTCAATATACTTAAATCAATATTAAGTATATATTCATTCTTTAAGGAAATCATTCTCTTTAAACACATTTATTCGAGTCAAAACGAATGTTGCGTAAAACATCGTTACGACGACTCGAAATCACTAGTATAGGGATTCGGATTCTAAGATAGATATATGTAAATCCCAATACTACATAAAACATTTTCTTTCGAAAATCATTTACTATAACAACAGTGTTATAGTCCATCATTTCCTTAAATTTCTCGAAAACGTCTATTTCAACAATAAATGTTGAAATCTATGATTTCGATATTTCACACGTTTAAAACATCTTTTAAAACAATCACTTCATTTCAAATATCGCTTTCCCGAAACATATCCATTTTATTTAATAATATATTCACTGTCCAAAATCGTGAATATACTTCAATAATTATATTTCAATCTTTTCTACACGTTTTATTCCAAGAATTATCCACTATCCAAAATCGTGGATAAAATTTCCTTAATAACTTCTATATTACATTCATCAAATTCATAAAACAACGTTTATAAATTCACCTTTATATTTTCTAACAACTTCGATTTATAAAATTCTCCTTTTATTAACTTCTAAAATTACTTATCAAAATAAGTGATTTCAGATTTATAAACAACGTTTATAAATCACATTTATATTTCATAACAATTTCAACTTATGAAATCATTTCATTTAGCAATTTCTATTTATATCCCAATTAAGTGCAAAAATCTAATTTATAAGTAAATTACTTATAAATCGTTTATTCTACAACATCTATTCACTTTATAACTTCACGTTATAAATCTATAAATTTCATTTACTTATGAAATCCTTTTATACTTCTTTCCAACACTTATAAAAATTCGTTTTATAAGTCCAATATTTTTATTTATAAAATATCCATTTTATAAATCTTCCTATACAAATCGTTTATAGTTATTCAAAAATCCCAGCTTAAACCATTTTATAAATCAGTCAACTATTTATTCCAAAAATCACTTTTCGGTTATATTTCACAAATCTATAAATTTTTGTAACTTTAAAATTTGAACGTTTATTTATTTAAAATAAATCACTTCAGAAATTTAAGAAAACGTATAATTTCAAAGATCACTTTAAAAACCTTTTTAAAGCAAAAGTCGTTATTTTTACATTTCAAAACTGAATCCGATGATGCAACAACACCAATCAGTCCATCACAACAGTCAAATATCATATATCATCATATGATAACAGAATATATCAAATATCTGTAAATAATCAATACGGCGAGGAATCCAGTTGGATCCCTCCAACCTGTTTCCCTGCATCCACAGATGTTAGCACAATACCAATTCCGCTCCAGTACGGAATTATCGCGGTATATAGGTTTTTTTTTAAATCCGCTTACTAACGGCGCAATAGGGTCTCATCCGCTATACGAGGCGGGAAATCATCAATCCAATATATACATATGCCAATATGTATATACTGCTATATATATAGATATATCCTATCATATCTAATAGCACATTCAAACAGTCAATCATCAATCAATAACTGTAAATAATTCCACATTCAATTGAGTGAGAAGATCTCACCGTGATTTTTCAGATAGAAATTTGTAGCGTTTATTTCGAATGAAATTAAACGGACGTTTAATTTCACTCAAAATTTTCACTGACCCCGATCACTTCCAATCCAGTTGCATCGCGTAGTGCTCGACAAAACAAAGCCAACGCTTTTCGTTTCGTCAAATTCTGATCACGCAGCAAAAAGATATGTATTTTTAAACTTCGAACGAATTATAATACAGTTAAATTCACAATTTTCTTTTGATTTTTAAACCTCTTCAAATCTGAACCGTTCACCCCAGGTTGAGAAATCACGGCCCCAACTTCAAGCTCCTTCTCCATCGCGTTTCCCTCCCAGACAATTTTGAACGCAACCAAACCCAATCACGCCGCCACAAACCCTAACACACGCGGCCAACCTGTCGACTTTCACCCCGATCAAGACCCACCATTCAACTTGCCACGACAAGCTCCACCCTCACCCTCCGACCGGTCACGCGCGGTGGTGCCAGGCACCACGAAAAACGTGCCCTAACGCATGCGAACGCGAGCCTGTAGCTCCACCTCTGGTCGACTAAACAACCTCTCGCCCGTATGGATTTAAAGCTCACTCGATGCTCTTCCCTTTACTAGTTGATAACTTTTCGAAAGAATGCTTAGATTTGAAGGAATTTGAGGAAGAACGACGTGAATCACTGGCCATTGAAATAGGGGAGGCGGCTGATGTATAAAATTAGGGTTAGGTTTTTTTTTTCTTCTAATTTTGTGAATAAGTGGGTGTATTTATAGAAGATATCGAACACTATTCATCCGGGGTTTTCAGACTCCGATTTACGCGCGGTAACCGACATTTCTGGGGTTATCCCGCGTTCCGAACGCAATGGAACAGGTTTCGGAAGCTAATTCGATCGTCTGTGAGAGATATGGATTTAAACGATCAATTTAAATTAAACCGATTTAAATCGATTTCGAGGCGTTTTAATTTGTACCGGACAAACGGTAAATCCAAAAATTACGAAATTTGAAATCTTACAATAATATCACATTACGGATCCGATGAAACTGGTTTCGTTGAAATCCGAGACCGTTTGAAAAATGACAATTTTAACTCGACGATTTAAAATTAAAACGATATCGATGCGTTTCGAGTTGCCACGGTCAAACGACAACTCCGATGGATACGAAAATTGAAATCCGATAATAACTAACTATTACGGATCCAATGGAACTGGTCTCGTTCAATTCTGAGACTGTCCGAAAATTGGCTATTTTTACAGTCGATAATTAAATATTAAAATATTCAATTTTCACAGATTAACTCCAAATTCAATTTTAAGAGTTCTAAAATATTTCTATAACTCCAGTATGATTAAATATAATTTTCCAAATCATTTAAAATCATATTCAATCCAGATTTCAATTAATTCTGGAATTTAACTATTAAATTATCGATTTAATTGACCAAATTAAATCCAATATCCTTTAAATAAATTATTTGACTTATTAAATTCATTTATTAATATTTAAAATTAATTAAATCTTCGAATTTTAATTATCAAAAATTCTGGGTCGTTACATCTTCGATACCATATCTATTACTTTTGTGATTCGATTTGGGTGCACCCCTCGATTTGGGAGTGTTGTTTCGCGGTGTTGGGGTAGTAGCTGCTATGCCCAACATCAGTCCGGATCAGGCAACTACTAGTATCCTAGTTGGTATCGCCTCATGTACCTTGTCATACTGATTATCCTATTCGCGACCACTACGATTTTGATTTGTACCTTTAGTATATGGATTGCCCTCTGGTGACTTCCGGTTTTGGGGAAACTACGGTCTTGTATATGCTTTTGGGAATAAAATGTGTTAAGGGTGGAATGGGCCATGACTTAACGCTATTTTGATATCTTTTTATATTACTGATAGACATTATCTACTTAGCGTACATTACTACATAGTAGATAGTTTAACGGATCCTTAAAGGATGGTTATTCCAAACATCCTTTGAGTTACTTGTATTTCAATTGCTATTTCACTTGAGTTGGATTTATTAATATAAGAATGTTAATCCTGACTCGAGTGTCTTGTGTTTTTGCTTTACGCTTGGGTCAGACTGAGTGTACCAGTATTCGAGACTCACCTTTGAAGTTGGAGATTTGCTTGAAGATCCAGCCATCTATTCTTCTTTCAGTATTCGATGATTCCAGTGATGTATTCTGATTTGTATCTGATGTATCGTATTACTCTTCTGTTGTAAACTCTGATGTATTTTATATATTCATATAGTAGCTTCATGAACTACTATCTCTTTTATTTCCGCTGCATTTATTACTCTATGTCTGTGATCTGTGATTATATCTATTTACTGTATATGTTCAGTTTTGCCAAATTTAAATTAACAACGCGGTATTTTGAGCAATTCAACTCCGGCATGAGTGTCTACCTATACACTTATAATGGACGCGAATGGTCCAAAATGGCGGGTCGTTACAGTTGGTATCAGAGCTTTGGTAGCTCTAGGCAAAACTTAACATATAGGGTAAATGTATTTATAGAATCACTCTCATTCGAGTTTCAATCTCTTCCCTTGACTCGATTTCTTTGAATTTTGGAACGTTCCCTACGGTTCCAAATTTCATTCGTGTCCCTCACTATTCGTCTTCTTTCAATTCTGGAGCATCACATAACTCCACTTCGAATGACCCTTATAGTGAATCAGTGGTCTCGCCAAACTTCGAATGATTTGTAAAGGGGTGAAACTCCTTTATAATAGGCATTGATTTACCGGAGATTTCTGTATCCTCGGTTTACGATGCTATCTATCTCCTACTATACCTGAATTCTATTTCTCGAGATTGGATGTTGATTTACCTCGGAATTCAGCATCGATCTTATTCTTGAAGTTACGGACGACCCGGTTAAGGTTGCCCGTGAATTAAATAAACTCATCCATCTCCCGATTGTGATAATTGAATTATCTTATCTTTTGTTTCAAACTTATTTTCGAATCAAAATTCTCTTTGATTTGAGTCAACAAATTTGAATCCCTATCCTTATTTTGAAAATTCATTCCTGTATCGTCGAGCAAAGAAATGTATTTGTAAACTAATATATAAATGTTTTAATATATATTGTAACTCAAACAACAAAGTATACATTATTTTCAAATTTGGAAAAGGAAATAAATTTGTTTGATTATATTGTGAAAATATAAGTAAAAATTTTCTGGAATTTAATAGGTTAATTAAATTGTTTGTTTGAAATGATAATATTTGATTATCATTTATTGTTCTAAATGAATTTATAAATACAGTTTATAAATTGATTTGGAATTTGAAATGAATTTAATTCAGAAATTTGAGAATTTAGTTTTCCGGTGATTTCGAACTTTGATTTAAAATTTTAAAGTATATAGTATTGGAAGTATTTTCGAATAGAAATCGTTTTCAAAGAATTTTTAAAATGTTGAAATTAGTGCTCTTCTCTTTGTCGCTGGAAAATAATTTCGGTGATGGCGGCCGCATCATCGACATTCATTTTCGAGTTTCGAAGTGGAGATACCATTCTATAGCTTTGCTACGGTTTTGTTTTAAAAAAAATATTTTGATTTGAATTTCTTCAGTATAATTTGATTTATATATATAGGTATCTTATTTTAAAATTTAATTTGATTTGATATAAATATATTATATATATCTCTAAATTGTTTAAAGTAAATCGGGAATATAATTCTTAAATTTTGTTAAAGGATGTTTTTAATTATAAATAAAGCCAAAATTTGGAATAAATATTTAAACTTGAATAATTGAATTGGGAAAATTTTATTTGTATATTGTTCAACTGCATTCTAATACAACTTACCTAAATCATTCAGAAGTTGAATATGTAATTGGATAATATAAATTGAATTTATAAATAAAATCTTAGTGTTTATAATAAATGTTATACACTAAAATTTTGATTATAAAGATGTTAATAGAGTTAGATAGGATAATAAGTAAAACTCAGTTAATAATGAAATAAATGTGTTTTGGGAGAATTAATAAATTTGTTTTGAAAGAATTAATAAATTGAAATTTGATCAACATATGAAAATACCTTGAATTTGAAAGCAATCAGTAAAGATAAATTAATTTAAATCGAAACTTTTATGTTTTAAATTAAAATTATATGGGTTTAAATATATGTAATAAGATATATTAAGTGGAACAAATTTAACAATAATTTGGAATAAAGAAGAATTAAATTTGTTGAATAAAACATGATTGTAATAAATGACTATTCAAGTTTATGATTTTAGAAATTTATAATAAAGGATAATTGGATAACAAAACAATGAATAAATGAGATAAATAAAATAAAATTTTGTTTTGAAGAAATCTTTTGGTATCAAATATTTATAAATTGGAATTAAATCAACTTATTGAAATACCCTGAATTTTAAATCAAATATTGAGTATTAATTAAGGTAAATTGGAATTTATACGGTTTAAACTAATTGTTTTGTTTTCAATCTGGTTTTTCCTTCTGGTTGTTTCTATTCTCCTACCTCGTTCCTTTTCGGGGACGAAAAGTTTTGAGTGGGGGAGAGTGTAACGACCCGTAAATTTCAACTGTTTTAAATAACGTAATTAGTTGAAATTTTGTGAAATTTTAAACGATAAAATTTTGAAATAAAAATTTAATATTTGGAATACGTCTAGTTAAACATAGCAACTGGTAAATTTTCGTCCGAAAATACGGAAGTTTATTTCGCGCGTAAATTCACTTCAATTTAACCAGTTAAAAAGCGGTGAAAATAAAATGTTTCCGGAACCTAAATATTTTTACATAGAAAAATTCTAAACCATCTTCTGAGCAAAATGTCAGTTTGTCGTTTTTCCAAATTCGGACATCTTTGGCTCCGTCGATCTTATTTTTCAGCGTTTTTCTCGCATTTTCCGCCAGTAGAAAATTCAAATTTTATAAATTCAACCGTACCACTGATTCCCATATATCGTTTTGATCGTCTCGTCGAGCTGATTTTTACGGTATATTCATTTCTGTGTTCGGAGTCCAATGCGTGTCGGAATTCGCGAAAACGGTCGTCGTATCGGTACTCCATTTTAAAACTTTTTAACTCCTTGTGTCCATTCGTTCCCCACAGTAAAATAAATAGTCACTTGCCTTTATTATTGATCAGTTCAATGTTGACGTTTGTTTTTCCAAAGTTTAAATCTCTTTTCAAAAATTTAACACCGTAACCCCACGTTCATTTTCTCTGGTTCAAAGTTCATTTTGAAACGTTTGCAATGCCTATTCATTTTGCTGTAGCTTGGCTTCTTTTTTTTTCTCTGCAAATCAGATCCTTCCCTCTCCACAATGACCACCTCTTCCTTTTCCCGATCCACCACCAGCCTTGGCACCCACCCGCCCTCTCCTTCCACCGCCTAAGCCTGCCGTGAGCCACCTCAGCCCCTCTCAGCCTTCCCACTGGCCACTGCTTTCCCCGAGCACACCGACACGCAAGCAGTTCCCTTCTCCTCCTCTCTCATGCTTACCCTCCACCCTCATCTTTCCTTCCTCAACCAAGGCACGCACGCCACAGTCCTTGGCCTCCACGCCGCAGCCTTCGCCCAAACCAGATGTGCCGCACTGCTCCACCGCTTCACCGACTCCGCCATTGGAACCTCCTCAAACTGCGCCCCACCTCTCCACTAGCACCGCACCACTCGAACAACCCACGTCCCTCCAGTAACCTCTGCCACCGTGTCAACCATGCACGTTCCTCTCTTGAACCCGCGAACATCATGGTCGCCGCTTCGTTACGGCTTCGCCGTGATCCGAGCAATCCCGTGTTTCGCCTACGCCACCTACCACTCATTTCTCCGCCCATGCAAGCCACCTGACAACCCATCGCACACTTTGCCGAGCACAACCTGCAACTCCTCGTCGTGGTCAGGCTACTGCTCTTTCGGGCTCCGCGCCTCTCCACTCTAGATCCACGACAGATCTTGGTCACCCCTCTGCCCTCGGCCTTTCATCCATTATTGCATATTTTGTAAGTATTTATATTCGTATGAATATATACCAGTTTATGTACATATTTCAGTTTGTTTTAAGCTTTATATATATTACAGTTTTATATATATATAGGTTCAAGTCAGTCTGTTATGCATATTCATGGGTTCGTCTATAACATAAAGTACATATGTTCGAATATGAAGGGTCTGTGTTTGTTGATCTGTTATATATATTACTTGTCTCGCATATAGTGTTTTGCCGTTCGTATAGGTATGTTTGGTATAGGTTAGTAGCTTGTTGCCAGGGTATGTATATTTTGAAGGGAGCAAAGACTACATACATTTTCCATTTATTAAAGTATATGGGTTATAAAGTCACGGAAGCTATAGTTGGTGTTTTTTTTAAATTATTGTGATAAGTGTACAATGGTATATGTCTATAATCATATCAATGTTTTCCAAAGTTGTGTATTATAACATAAAGTTGATATACGTGCATATGTTTTCTTTGTAAAGCTTGTAGTCTTTTGATTTGGAACTTACGTGTATACCTGTTAGCAAGCTCATAAGTCAGTTGGCTCTGCATGCATTTGTCGTGATCTTCCTGTTTTGTTTTATTAAAGAAGTATACAAGTTATAAGTTAAGTTGTAGATTTTATATGTGTAGTACATATAGTTTGGTTTTAGGTTTATATATGTAAAAACCTTTATATGAAAGTAATTTGCATTTTAAGAACAAATATGTGTTATTTCAAATTACGTTATGCAAAGATGTTTGTTTTATGTGTTTATTTAAAACAATTATTTTGAATTTAAATTTATACTTAATCTAATATGTGTTTGAATTATGTTATATGTAAACAGTTATATGCATAAGTTTATTTCTACCATTTATCCTTATAAATTCGGTTCTGATTCGCTTTATCGATCCATATTATCAGCTTTTGGTACGTCGTGCCTGTTTTCTTCATTGAATTCATGCCCGTTTCATTCTGCTTTGGATTTTTCGCCCATTTCTGTGTCAATTTCTCTAGCCTCGAAAGGTGAGCACTCACTCACGATTAACATTCTTTTATTTATTAAATTTGATTTCAATTGAAACGACAATTGAAATATGCTGTTGTTAGTAAATTACACATGTATCAGTTCACCTGTGACATCTGACACCATTATCTGTTAATTATTTATGCAATGATAATATAGTTTGGTTGATAATTAATTGATTGTTGATGTTTATATTGGACGTTAAATTGTTAATGTTAAAATGATAAACAGTATGAAATTGAACTTGATATAGGAAAATTAAATGTTAAATTTGATTAACTGACATTTGTATAATATGACCCCTTTAACTGTTGAATTTATTGACACGTAGGATTTGTTTAATTACATTTTGAATCACTGAATGTATGTTGTTAAATTGATGATGTATGAAATTGTAAATAGATGACAAGTGAAAAACCGTAATGTAATAATCTTTAATCTACATGAAATGATAGTGTAGATTCTAGAACTAATTATATTAATTCGTACAAATAACAATGCGAATTAATACGGTTATTTCGGGATTATTTGAATTGATTATTGGATTGATATTGGTTGTTGTTATTGCTTGTTTATTTACTTTGACACCATCCCAGTTATCACACTGCAAGTTCCCTTTGATATGTTTTGATTTTGAATTGAATTGGAATCGGGTTGAAATGATAAATACCCAAATTGAACTTTGACTTAGGATAGAAAATTAAATAAAAACCCGATTGGTCAATAATTTGATTTGAAAATAAACGAAGATTTTATTTGAATAAAGAATATGGTTTTGAAATGAAGTTGAAATTTGAATTTTTGATGAAAGGAAAATGGTAATATTTAATAATCTGAAACAAAAGATTAACAATGTAATCAATGAAAGAATGTTGTTTAATTTGAGAAATGATTGAATTAAGTTTGAAATTATTTAATAATTAAGTTTGAAATTATAATTAAGTTTGAAATTATTAAACTTTGAAATTATTTAATAATTAAGTTTTGAACTATTTAATAATGAATTATTAAATGATTAAATTAAATTGAAATTCTTTAATAAGAAAAATTGAACTTTTGAATAAGTGAATTTTACTTCGTAAAGAATTGAAATTGAGTTTCTTTATTAATTAAGTTTTGGAAAATTATTTAAGGAAGTAAATAAGTGAAATTGGATTTCTTTAACAAAAATGAAATGTGATATTTTGGAATTAATGTAAGACTTGTAATTGGAGAATTGATTTGACGAATTTAGTTTAATTCAAAATTGTAAGTTTTGTTTTAATGAAGTTGAACTTAAGAATTGATTAAATGAATTGGAAATTTAATAGAAATTGTTTTGAATGATAAAGTAACTTAACGAATATTGAATGAAATCGATAAATGAGTTTAAATTGATTTGAATGTTAAATAGAATTTATTTAAATGATTTTGGAATGAAACTTATATACGAACTTGAATCAATATTCGAATTGTTTTAAATAGAAATTGAAATTGAATTATAAGATTTTGAAACGGAAAATTGGAAGTTTTGAAACGAAAATTTGGAAATTGCTTTAGAAAGACAAATGAAATGTTGATTTACGAATTCTATTTGAAATTGAAATTGATTTGGTTTTGAAATATATAAACGACCAATCGGTGTAATAATTACGAAAGTTATTAAAGAGACCGGGATCGGTAATGGATATACTCTCTATCTGAACCGAAACCACTTTAATAATTATACGCGGAGTGTTGATCCAGAACGAAGTGGATGGTTTTGATGAACGCGTTGACTGAAGAAAGAGAACGATTTTGGATGACCCTTGACATGACTAAAACAGGAGCCGCGCCGGGCCATTGAGGATCGCCATCTGTAGCGGACACACTTCTTCGATACCATATCTATTACTTTTGTGATTCGATTTGGGTGCACCCCTCGATTTGGGAGTGTTGTTTCGCGGTGTTGGGGTAGTAGCTGCTATGCCCAACATCAGTCCGGATCAGGCAACTACTAGTATCCTAGTTGGTATCGCCTCATGTACCTTGTCATACTGATTATCCTATTCGCGACCACTACGATTTTGATTTGTACCTTTAGTATATGGATTGCCCTCTGGTGACTTCCGGTTTTGGGGAAACTACGGTCTTGTATATGCTTTTGGGAATAAAATGTGTTAAGGGTGGAATGGGCCATGACTTAACGCTATTTTGATATCTTTTTATATTACTGATAGACATTATCTACTTAGCGTACATTACTACATAGTAGATAGTTTAACGGATCCTTAAAGGATGGTTATTCCAAACATCCTTTGAGTTACTTGTATTTCAATTGCTATTTCACTTGAGTTGGATTTATTAATATAAGAATGTTAATCCTGACTCGAGTGTCTTGTGTTTTTGCTTTACGCTTGGGTCAGACTGAGTGTACCAGTATTCGAGACTCACCTTTGAAGTTGGAGATTTGCTTGAAGATCCAGCCATCTATTCTGCTTTCAGTATTCGATGATTCCAGTGATGTATTCTGATTTGTATCTGATGTATCGTATTACTCTTCTGTTGTAAACTCTGATGTATTTTATATATTCATATAGTAGCTTCATGAACTACTATCTCTTTTATTTCCGCTGCATTTATTACTCTGTGTCTGTGATCTGTGATTATATCTATTTACTGTATATGTTCAGTTTTGCCAAATTTAAATTAACAACGCGGTATTTTGAGCAATTCAACTCCGGCATGAGTGTCTACCTATACACTTATAATGGACGCGAATGGTCCAAAATGGCGGGTCGTTACACTTATGACTGAATATATATATATAAGAGTATATATATTTAATTACTTATTTATATTAAAACATATATATATATATATATATATTTTACATTGAATTTTAAATATTAATTTAATATGTATATAAAATTATATGTATACACAATTTCAAAAAAAAATTCGTTTCTATATATAATAATATTTATTTATTTCTAAAATTAATACATTGATCTAAATTTGAATTAGAAAATATATGCAGATCTAAATTTGTCATTTGAAAATTGAATTTAAATTAAAATATTTATGTTAATATTTAAAATTATTTTACAGTATAATGTCAAATACATATACGAACATACATACATACATACATACATACATACACACACACACACACACACACACACACATATATATATATATATATATATATGTATGTGTGTAGTATAAATGTCTAAACATTTATATTTTACAAATATGATTTTATATTGTATTGAAACTATACATACATACATATATATTAGGCATCACATATGTATATGGAGGGGCTAACATACCCATTGCAGTGTAAATCCCAACATTTATACATGGACATGTTAAACCGTATACATTGTATATATTGTAGGTGCACGTACACGCACATGCACATATGATACGCATATTATATTATATTATATAAATATATCATTTGTGACGACCCGGCTTTCTACCACCAGAAAGTCGCATCATCATTAAGAAAAGAAAGAGGTGAGAAATAGAAAAGATAAAGAAGAAAGAACTAAACAACATCAGAATCTCACAGCGGAACGAATAAATTATATTAATCACATAAATATTACATAATATACAACATCAATCAGAGTTACACAGATAATACATCACATACTAGACAGTTATAAACACCTGTCTAGTTAATACAACTCGATACAACACAAATACAACACAGAGATACCAACACAGCGGAAAACTATATATCTATAACGCTAAAGCCTCCTGCTCCATTGCTCCTCCACAATTCGTCAAAGCAAACCTGAATCCCTTGGCTACCCGTAAAAATTTGGGTACCCGAGAGTTTAGGAAAAACAGAAATAAACTCCGGGTCAGACATGGGTCTGGTATGAGTAACAGGTTAAAGTTGCTTAACTTTGAAAAACCTTTGAAAACAAAAGGTATCACGTAAGACTTCCCACACATAAACATGGAAAAGTTTTTCCCTTACGCTAACCAAAACTTTGATAGGAAATCCAGTGATATTATAATAGGTCTAGGGTTTTCAAGTAAATAAGAAATAGCTGAAATTGTTACATCTATTAAATTTCAGCATACTAGCCACAACGTGGGTAATACAATCAAAACCGAAGGCACTTATTGGAGATTGGATTCCATACAATGGCCGGGCTACTGGGGTACCGCCCGTCACAGTACGTGGCCTAGATCACCGTACCGAGGAGTACGCCCGCTCCCCTGCAACACAAGGCCGGAACCGTCCCTTACTGGACAGTCCCGAACAAAATAACCCCGCAGTTGTTTGCAACCAACTGCCCACACAGCCGAATAAAAGGGACATCTAGACAGAGGTATATCTTGCTCTCAAGTGGGTGCTACCCACGAAGCCTTGCTGCACCTCCCCTGTTTTAGCCATTCCCGGTTGAT
Organism: Allium fistulosum; assembly: GCA_030737815.1. Taxonomy (NCBI): domain Eukaryota; kingdom Viridiplantae; phylum Streptophyta; class Magnoliopsida; order Asparagales; family Amaryllidaceae; genus Allium; species Allium fistulosum. The sequence goes on along the minus strand of CM060907.1, from coordinate 632,210,439 downwards.
GAGGCTTGAGGTCACGATTACCTTTATAGAACTCATCTCTTAGAATGCTCATCGTCCACCTGACGATGTGCTGAAAGCATTCAATCCATACAAGTTCGTTCCGGGTTCGAACGAAACCGAAGGCATTATCTCGTTACACTCATTTTGGAATCACCCTCAGAGTTAACGACAATAACCCTTGCACTCTGAATCTTCATCTTCACTTGAGATTCACGACCTACCGTTAATTTGGATCGATGTGGTTTTCGGATATCCAAATCTGGAAACCCGATCCCGGTCTCATCGAAATCCAAACCGTGTCTTTTAAGGCCAAGTTGTTTTAAAGTTAAAACAATTTAATTCAATTATCTATATACACACAGATAGATAAATCACAATATAACAATGGATAAACAACATCATCATCATAAACAGATAATCCATATCATTAACTCAAACAGATAATCAATATTATCATACTTAAAACAAGCATCCATATCATATAGATATTACTGATCTCATATCTGAGATCACAATCAATCAAATGAAATACCATTCATTTATAAGCAATGATTTATCATTCATAAATTATAATTAATTTAAAATGAATTAAATTAATTACTTCTATCTCTAATTAATTTAAAGTAAATTAAATTAATTACTACATCTATAAATCCTGCTTATACAACCATTAATTAAATAGAAATCAATTTAATTAATCAATCTCTAAATATTCATCTTGGTTAAACCTTTGATTAATCATTCCCTAATTACAATAAGTAATTAGTCTTTTAATTAATTCCACAAATTAATTATCCTAAGTTATTTATAGTAATTAACATTTAATTACTTTACTTATTAATTAAATATAATTAATTGCATTTATCCTTAATTAATTACATTAATTAATCACTTTATTATTAATTATTCCTAAATTAACAATTCATAATTACATCATTAATTACATTAATTAATGATCTCTAATTTATATTTAAACTAAATTACTTCATTTAAATTAATTACATTAAGTAATTAAATCTTAATTAACCACAATTATTAATCCCCTTGATTAATAGCAAACCAGTAATTAACTACCCTTAATTACTCATATAAATTAATTTCCCATAATTAATTATCTCCATTAATTAATCCCTTGATTAATTTCATAAGTAATTACCCAAATTACTCACTTTCAAAATCATCTTATATTAATTACTTTAAGTAATTAACATTTAATTACCTTCCTAAGTAATTATGCTCCTTTAATTACACTAAGTAATTCTACTCCCAATTTATCAAATGACTATCTTTAAATTAATTAAACTAAATTAATTAACTTAAATTAATCATATTATCAAAATTAATTACAATAAGTAATTAATCCCTTAATTACTTTTATCAAGTAATTACATTTAACAACTTACACTAGTTTATTTAAATTCATCTAATTAATTATCAACATTTATCACCTTAATTAATTATTTAAATAATCCTTAGTTAATTATCTTCATTAATTAATAATATTTCTTAAATTTCCTCCTTAATTAATCTCTAATCATACATTAATCTACCTTATTAATTTATAATATAATTACATAAGTCATTCCTTAGTTATCGTATTAATTAATCCACTTCAATATTTTAATTATCTCTAAGGTAAATTATTCCTTTATTAATGACTTAACAAATATTTAAGCGTATTTAAAACATTCCTCTTCAAAATTTAGATTCAAATTTCATTTTGAATTCAAGATTCCAAATGATTATATATTCAAAATCCTTTTTATAAAAGAACTTTATCAAAATCCAATTGAAATATTCATTTGGAAACAAACTACTCTAATAAACTATTTGGTTTAAACTTGTTTAAACATTCAGATTTAAAATAAAAACTGATTTTAAAATTTCAGATTTGAATTCAAGAAAACTTGAATCCATATTTAACATTTGATTTAAACTTGCCTTTAAACTTTGATTTAAAACTTTACTTTAACATCCAAATTCATTTTAAATCCTTACATTCAAAAGTTCATTTGAATTTATACTTTAACTTGAATTTAAACCACTGTTTAAATTTTGTTTCAGATTTTAACCAAAATTTTAAAATCTGAAAACTGTCAGGCTTTAAAACCAGGGAAAAAAAAACCCACTTGAATATTTTAACTTTTATTACATTTCAGGTTTGAATTCAAAATAAAATTGAATTCAAACTTCAAATCTGGATTTTTAAACTTTGTTAAAAATCTGGTTTACCAATCTAAGTTCATTTGAATTTGTTTTAAAACTCAAATCAACTTTGCTACCAGGTTCCATAGAAACTGGAACAACTTACTCTAGACGACCAAAATTCGCTTCGAGTCTTCACCTTCCTTGCTTCGAGTCACATACTCGTATGACTCGAGTATTTTCCCAGTTCAAAACTCTGCACACCAGACAACTTCCCAGAATTTCAACGACACGGTGCACGTGCACCGTGACTCTGGCCACCTCCGGCCATCCACTAACACTTCATTCCATCGCCGATCATCTCCAGAATCCAACTCGAGCATCAGATTGCTCCTGCATCAACTCGAACTCGAATTCGAGTAAAAACCAAAACCTGGAACTAAGCATCAGAACAACCCCCAACCTGGAAGTCAATTCGCCAGCACATCCCCGACCACCAAAGTGGCTGAAACTCCGGCCAGGCCATTGTCTACTTCCAAGCTTCAATCACCCAAGACCCCTTAACACTCGATCAACTGTGGGAGGTGGGGTACTCGAATTTCCTAGGCTTGTTAAAACTAGGGCTCCAAACTGAGAATCCACATCGCTACCTCCTAAATAAAATGCAACACCATCAACCATTTTTCCCATCAACTACACTCACTCAACCATCACTTCCCAAGATTCCGACCCCTCCAAACATTTGAGTCACCAGAAAACCCAACAAATTCATTTCCAGTTCATCCTAGAACTACTCCTTAATTCCTCTGATTAAAAATTATGATTTTGGTGTTAAAAATCATGTTATAGTTTTTGTTTTCACTTTAATATACTGAATTCATAATTTACAAAGTTTGAGTTTTTCACTTTGTTTATTATACCCTGTTGTTTCCATTATTCAGAGATACTCAGGCTTGAAATTTAGCTTAATTAAGTTTTTAAACATTAGTCCATAACAAATCAAACAGCTTTTGTTTGTAATCCAAACCCTAACAACAATTGATTGAAGAGAATGTGAATTTAAATCCTAAAACATGAAACTGGAAAACTAAAACAGAGAACATTCATATGGAAATAGACAGGCATACATCAGATTGCACTTACATGTATACATACTACAATGTTTACCACAGAAATAACAAGCAACCATATTAAATCTTAGGTTTTGAAAAAAAAATATGTTACTCACCTGAAACAAATGAGAACAGAACCTTTACTTTGCAAACTGTTTTGAAAACTTGAAAGTTTTGCACTAAAAATCCTTTTTACTTTTAAGCCAATAGTTGTTGTTGAGGAGATGCTTGATTTCCAGGTTGAAGATAAACATAACAGGCTTTGTTTTACAGGTTATCTTAGTTAAACTTTTGAAAGAAAAGATGCATACTTTAATTCATTTCGGTTTTGCAATGTTTTTGGAACGAACTAGAATAAGTAGAGATGTATATATAGAAATATAAGTTTTGGTATAGGGTAGGTTTTATCTGGGTTTGTATATTTGCCTGGTACACTGTTATTATCTTTTGATCAGAGATTTTTTTTTTTTATTGGAGGCTGAGTTGATTTTCAAAGAAATCGAATTGACTTATGTTATGCTTGCATTAAATGAGCAAGTACTTATGTTCCCTATTACTAACTTATGCATAGAAAATTAGTACTATAGTTTGCATTTTTCTTACCTGCATTTTATTTTACCTGCCTTTACAGGCTACATACCCTATTCTTTTTACCTATTACTTGCTTGCAACATATACTTAGTCTATAAGATTTTAGACTTATCCTATTTTTGTTTATGTGTTCATAGACATTTCTTTTATTTTGCTTTGCATTTCCTTTTGCCTGCATACATACATTTTCAAGTCTGGTTTGCTTTGAGTACTTTGTTTTAATATTTTGTTACCTCTGTTTATCATTGCAAGCTACATTCTTTGAGTGTTTTGCTATTTGTTTCAGCCTACATATTTTCCAACTTAAGTTACTAAATACTTTGTTACTATGTGTATTTTTATCCTACCATTTTTGTTTTTATTTTATTTTGCTTATAATATTTAAACTTAAACTATCAATATATAATTTACTTTTATTATTTTATTTTAAAACTTAACTATCAAATATTACATTCATTTACTATTATTTTATTTTATACCATATTAAGTATTTATAAAGTTTACTTTTAATTTAAAACATTTTGAAACATTTTATTCTTAAACTTCAAACATAGTTCTTCCAATTATGTACATATATATAACAAATTCCATTTATTTAAAAAATCTATTTATAAAGATATTATATTATAAATAAAACTCATTATCAAATTAAAATAATTTATAAAGAAATTATCTCTCTAAAATAAATTACTTATTTATCAACTATATTTAAAATAAGAACAAAACAACCTTTGTTAAATTCAAATTCAAGCTAAAATCATTTTAACAAATTTTACCTTTACCTTGAGTATTTTTAAGCCAAATGGTAATTTATTAAATATTAAATTTAATTACAAATTACCAAAAATATTAGAATTAGAAGCATATCTTTATTTATTAATTTTAAAACAGATCTTGTCTATTTACAATATATACATATATATATATACATTATAAATAGAAAACAATTTATCAGCTTTTAAAAGATGAATTATCAGTCAAATATTTATTTAAAAGAAAATTATTGGATCAATTCAAATCTTATTAACAATTATGATCATATCAATTTAATTTTTATCACAGATTATTAAATTGATATTGTCAAAATTTCCGGGATGTCACATTCCTCCCTCCTTAAAAGAATTTCGTCCCCGAAATTTAAAACAAAGGTAATTTAATAATCTAATTAAAAATTTAATTTTAAAACACAAGCATATATTAATCTTATGTTAACAACCATAGCAACCAACCAAACAAACAAACAAATCTAACTATCCAGACTAATTTCTAGATAGAATTCTCTCGAGTTTCCCCGAGTATAAATACCGGGTTACTCGCTCTATAAAATCCAAACAATCAATAATACTAAGCTACAGAGCTACCACTCATCTAGATCTACACAACTAGACAGGATATCAAACTATAGACAAGTCTGACTCAACAACCAAAACTTCCGAACTGCTGGTTCTGAAACCAGAGATAGAATCTTACACGTACTCCCTCAGAGATACGTGAAATACAACGAATCCAGTTATCCAACTGGCAATTCACTCCTGAAGACCAAACACTTATCCAAAATCAAATCTCCGATTCTTATCCACAAAATTCTTCGGAGGATCCTGGGTCTCCTACATCCTTACTGAACAGCTCAACCCTTGTCGATGCCCTTCAGAAACAATCTGAACCAAACAATCCAACCAAATGATCTTTCCAAGATCAACCAAAACTCAGAACTCCACTCTACCCCAAAATCAGGAACAGATCTCACTTCTCCCAAATGGAAGAGATAAAACAGATGCACTTGCCAACTGACCTCGAGATCCTGAAAAATTCCGGTAGAAACTCTCGAATCCAAACACTGCAATATCCAATTGCTTCCACACTAAAACATCTGCCACCATGCTTCCACTGCGCAACTCTGATCAGAACAGATGAGAATGCTGATGACGAACACAAGCATAGACTGGACAACACATCCCCAAAAAAAAAAAAAGTTCAACAGATCCAAAAATAAAACTCAGAAGTTCCTCCAAAACCTGAGCTGCTCCACCAATCTTAAAAACCATCCTAAACTAAGCTGAACCATCGGTACCACTTCTGGAATCTAGTCGATACCAAACTCAATCTCCAGATGCTACCAAAACTCTGACTTCCTGCAGACATCCAGAAAAATTCTTTGAAACACAAGAGAACACTCAACTATCGCAAGTCACTTTTGCGATCCACCAAGCTTAATTCCAAAGATACTGCCCTCTCTAAACCAACCAGAACAGCTTACACTTATGCGACCAATCCATCGAAGAAATGGATCTACTCTGCTGCTCCTGAAATTACCTCAAGAAAACTGCTAAACCAGAAGGCTTCCTCGCCAACACACAGAACACTCCAAGCTGCGCTGCTGACACCAATGCCAAGGAATTCCTAATCCAAAGCTCTTCGAGAAACTCGGACCTCAAACCAAACAGAAACATCCTGCTGAACACAGCCACAACACCGAAGCAGTCGCACTTCCTTAAAACTTGTTCCAAAGAAACATCTTCGGAAACATCCATAGTCACTGTGTCTCATCACACAGCTACTACATCCTGAGGTATCAAGATACCATAACTTGCTTCTGTTCAACCGACAGATCCAAACTCTACTTAAAGATGGACTCTTAACCTTTACAGGTTTCCTTCAGAGATCAATAAAATCCTTACACCACAGCAAAGATCACTCGAGACAGTATTGGGTCTACCGTCTCGACAGATACACTTCCAACCTAAACAAACTCTAATCAACGGTAGTCGTGTTACACACACCACTATCCTATCTACCTTTATAACTTATGTTGGAAAACCCGAACAGGTCAATCCAACAGATAGGTAGAAATAAATATATATATATATATATATAAATTACAAGTACGCTCTCTCAAGAAAGAAATCACTAAATGGCCTAGGTATTCGCTCAACCTAGTGCTCTGATACCAACTGTGACGACCCGGCTTTCTACCACCAGAAAGTCGCATCATCATTAAGAAAAGAAAGAGGTGAGAAATAGAAAAGATAAAGAAGAAAGAACTAAACAACATCAGAATCTCACAGCGGAACGAATAAATTATATTAATCACATAAATATTACATAATATACAACATCAATCAGAGTTACACAGATAATACATCACATACTAGACAGTTATAAACACCTGTCTAGTTAATACAACTCGATACAACACAAATACAACACAGAGATACCAACACAGCGGAAAACTATATATCTATAACGCTGAAGCCTCCTGCTCCATTGCTCCTCCACAATTCGTCAAAGCAAACCTGAATCCCTTGGCTACCCGTAAAAATTTGGGTACCCGAGAGTTTAGGAAAAACAGAAATAAACTCCGGGTCAGACATGGGTCTGGTTGAGTAACAGGTTAAAGTTGCTTAACTTTGAAAAACCTTTGAAAACAAAAGGTATCACGTAAGACTTCCCACACATAAACATGGAAAAGTTTTTCCCTTACGCTAACCAAAACTTTGATAGGAAATCCAGTGATATTATAATAGGTCTAGGGTTTTCAAGTAAATAAGAAATAGCTGAAATTGTTACATCTATTAAATTTCAGCATACTAGCCACAACGTGGGTAATACAATCAAAACCGAAGGCACTTATTGGAGATTGGATTCCATACAATGGCCGGGCTACTGGGGTACCGCCCGTTACAGTACGTGGCCTAGATCACCGTACCGAGGAGTACGCCCGCTCCCCTGCAACACAAGGCCGGAACCGTCCCTTACTGGACAGTCCCGAACAAAATAACCCCGCAGTTGTTTGCAACCAACTGCCCACACAGCCGAATAAAAGGGACATCTAGACAGAGGTATATCTTGCTCTCAAGTGGGTGCTACCCACGAAGCCTTGCTGCACCTCCCCTGTTTTAGCCATTCCCGGTTGATGAGGCTTGAGGTCACGATTACCTTTATAGAACTCATCTCTTAGAATGCTCATCGTCCACCTGACGATGTGCTGAAAGCATTCAATCCATACAAGTTCGTTCCGGGTTCGAACGAAACCGAAGGCATTATCTCGTTACACTCATTTTGGAATCACCCTCAGAGTTAACGACAATAACCCTTGCACTCTGAATCTTCATCTTCACTTGAGATTCACGACCTACCGTTAATTTGGATCGATGTGGTTTTCGGATATCCAAATCTGGAAACCCGATCCCGGTCTCATCGAAATCCAAACCGTGTCTTTTAAGGCCAAGTTGTTTTAAAGTTAAAACAATTTAATTCAATTATCTATATACACACAGATAGATAAATCACAATATAACAATGGATAAACAACATCATCATCATAAACAGATAATCCATATCATTAACTCAAACAGATAATCAATATTATCATACTTAAAACAAGCATCCATATCATATAGATATTACTGATCTCATATCTGAGATCACAATCAATCAAATGAAATACCATTCATTTATAAGCAATGATTTATCATTCATAAATTATAATTAATTTAAAATGAATTAAATTAATTACTTCTATCTCTAATTAATTTAAAGTAAATTAAATTAATTACTACATCTATAAATCCTGCTTATACAACCATTAATTAAATAGAAATCAATTTAATTAATCAATCTCTAAATATTCATCTTGGTTAAACCTTTGATTAATCATTCCCTAATTACAATAAGTAATTAGTCTTTTAATTAATTCCACAAATTAATTATCCTAAGTTATTTATAGTAATTAACATTTAATTACTTTACTTATTAATTAAATATAATTAATTGCATTTATCCTTAATTAATTACATTAATTAATCACTTTATTATTAATTATTCCTAAATTAACAATTCATAATTACATCATTAATTACATTAATTAATGATCTCTAATTTATATTTAAACTAAATTACTTCATTTAAATTAATTACATTAAGTAATTAAATCTTAATTAACCACAATTATTAATCCCCTTGATTAATAGCAAACCAGTAATTAACTACCCTTAATTACTCATATAAATTAATTTCCCATAATTAATTATCTCCATTAATTAATCCCTTGATTAATTTCATAAGTAATTACCCAAATTACTCACTTTCAAAATCATCTTATATTAATTACTTTAAGTAATTACCATTTAATTACCTTCCTAAGTAATTATGCTCCTTTAATTACACTAAGTAATTCTACTCCCAATTTATCAAATGACTATCTTTAAATTAATTAAACTAAATTAATTAACTTAAATTAATCATATTATCAAAATTAATTACAATAAGTAATTAATCCCTTAATTACTTTTATCAAGTAATTACATTTAACAACTTACACTAGTTTATTTAAATTCATCTAATTAATTATCAACATTTATCACCTTAATTAATTATTTAAATAATCCTTAGTTAATTATCTTCATTAATTAATAATATTTCTTAAATTTCCTCCTTAATTAATCTCTAATCATACATTAATCTACCTTATTAATTTATAATATAATTACATAAGTCATTCCTTAGTTATCGTATTAATTAATCCACTTCAATATTTTAATTATCTCTAAGGTAAATTATTCCTTTATTAATGACTTAACAAATATTTAAGCGTATTTAAAACATTCCTCTTCAAAATTTAGATTCAAATTTCATTTTGAATTCAAGATTCCAAATGATTATATATTCAAAATCCTTTTTATAAAAGAACTTTATCAAAATCCAATTGAAATATTCATTTGGAAACAAACTACTCTAATAAACTATTTGGTTTAAACTTGTTTAAACATTCAGATTTAAAATAAAAACTGATTTTAAAATTTCAGATTTGAATTCAAGAAAACTTGAATCCATATTTAACATTTGATTTAAACTTGCCTTTAAACTTTGATTTAAAACTTTACTTTAACATCCAAATTCATTTTAAATCCTTACATTCAAAAGTTCATTTGAATTTATACTTTAACTTGAATTTAAACCACTGTTTAAATTTTGTTTCAGATTTTAACCAAAATTTTAAAATCTGAAAACTGTCAGGCTTTAAAACCAGGGAAAAAAAAACCCACTTGAATATTTTAACTTTTATTACATTTCAGGTTTGAATTCAAAATAAAATTGAATTCAAACTTCAAATCTGGATTTTTAAACTTTGTTAAAAATCTGGTTTACCAATCTAAGTTCATTTGAATTTGTTTTAAAACTCAAATCAACTTTGCTACCAGGTTCCATAGAAACTGGAACAACTTACTCTAGACGACCAAAATTCGCTTCGAGTCTTCACCTTCCTTGCTTCGAGTCACATACTCGTATGACTCGAGTATTTTCCCAGTTCAAAACTCTGCACACCAGACAACTTCCCAGAATTTCAACGACACGGTGCACGTGCACCGTGACTCTGGCCACCTCCGGCCATCCACTAACACTTCATTCCATCGCCGATCATCTCCAGAATCCAACTCGAGCATCAGATTGCTCCTGCATCAACTCGAACTCGAATTCGAGTAAAAACCAAAACCTGGAACTAAGCATCAGAACAACCCCCAACCTGGAAGTCAATTCGCCAGCACATCCCCGACCACCAAAGTGGCTGAAACTCCGGCCAGGCCATTGTCTACTTCCAAGCTTCAATCACCCAAGACCCCTTAACACTCGATCAACTGTGGGAGGTGGGGTACTCGAATTTCCTAGGCTTGTTAAAACTAGGGCTCCAAACTGAGAATCCACATCGCTACCTCCTAAATAAAATGCAACACCATCAACCATTTTTCCCATCAACTACACTCACTCAACCATCACTTCCCAAGATTCCGACCCCTCCAAACATTTGAGTCACCAGAAAACCCCACAAATTCATTTCCAGTTCATCCTAGAACTACTCCTTAATTCCTCTGATTAAAAATTATGATTTTGGTGTTAAAAATCATGTTATAGTTTTTGTTTTCACTTTAATATACTGAATTCATAATTTACAAAGTTTGAGTTTTTCACTTTGTTTATTATACCCTGTTGTTTCCATTATTCAGAGATACTCAGGCTTGAAATTTAGCTTAATTAAGTTTTTAAACATTAGTCCATAACAAATCAAACAGCTTTTGTTTGTAATCCAAACCCTAACAACAATTGATTGAAGAGAATGTGAATTTAAATCCTAAAACATGAAACTGGAAAACTAAAACAGAGAACATTCATATGGAAATAGACAGGCATACATCAGATTGCACTTACATGTATACATACTACAATGTTTACCACAGAAATAACAAGCAACCATATTAAATCTTAGGTTTTGAAAAAAAAATATGTTACTCACCTGAAACAAATGAGAACAGAACCTTTACTTTGCAAACTGTTTTGAAAACTTGAAAGTTTTGCACTAAAAATCCTTTTTACTTTTAAGCCAATAGTTGTTGTTGAGGAGATGCTTGATTTCCAGGTTGAAGATAAACATAACAGGCTTTGTTTTACAGGTTATCTTAGTTAAACTTTTGAAAGAAAAGATGCATACTTTAATTCATTTCGGTTTTGCAATGTTTTTGGAACGAACTAGAATAAGTAGAGATGTATATATAGAAATATAAGTTTTGGTATAGGGTAGGTTTTATCTGGGTTTGTATATTTGCCTGGTACACTGTTATTATCTTTTGATCAGAGATTTTTTTTTTTTTTTATTGGAGGCTGAGTTGATTTTCAAAGAAATCGAATTGACTTATGTTATGCTTGCATTAAATGAGCAAGTACTTATGTTCCCTATTACTAACTTATGCATAGAAAATTAGTACTATAGTTTGCATTTTTCTTACCTGCATTTTATTTTACCTGCCTTTACAAGCTACATACCCTATTCTTTTTACCTATTACTTGCTTGCAACATATACTTAGTCTATAAGATTTTAGACTTATCCTATTTTTGTTTATGTGTTCATAGACATTTCTTTTATTTTGCTTTGCATTTCCTTTTGCCTGCATACATACATTTTCAAGTCTGGTTTGCTTTGAGTACTTTGTTTTAATATTTTGTTACCTCTGTTTATCATTGCAAGCTACATTCTTTGAGTGTTTTGCTATTTGTTTCAGCCTACATATTTTCCAACTTAAGTTACTAAATACTTTGTTACTATGTGTATTTTTATCCTACCATTTTTGTTTTTATTTTATTTTGCTTATAATATTTAAACTTAAACTATCAATATATAATTTACTTTTATTATTTTATTTTAAAACTTAACTATCAAATATTACATTCATTTACTATTATTTTATTTTATACCATATTAAGTATTTATAAAGTTTACTTTTAATTTAAAACATTTTGAAACATTTTATTCTTAAACTTCAAACATAGTTCTTCCAATTATGTACATATATATAACAAATTCCATTTATTTAAAAAATCTATTTATAAAGATATTATATTATAAATAAAACTCATTATCAAATTAAAATAATTTATAAAGAAATTATCTCTCTAAAATAAATTACTTATTTATCAACTATATTTAAAATAAGAACAAAACAACCTTTGTTAAATTCAAATTCAAGCTAAAATCATTTTAACAAATTATTCCTTTACCTTGAGTATTTTTAAGCCAAATGGTAATTTATTAAATATTAAATTTAATTACAAATTACCAAAAATATTAGAATTAGAAGCATATCTTTATTTATTAATTTTAAAACAGATCTTGTCTATTTACAATATATACATATATATATATATACATTATAAATAGAAAACAATTTATCAGCTTTTAAAAGATGAATTATCAGTCAAATATTTATTTAAAAGAAAATTATTGGATCAATTCAAATCTTATTAACAATTATGATCATATCAATTTAATTTTTATCACAGATTATTAAATTGATATTGTCAAAATTTCCGGGATGTCACATCATTGAAATAAAACTTTATTTACAACATTAATAAAACATGGATTTTATCAAAAATAAATTTAGATCAAATCTAAATAAATTTAGGCATTATAGGCCAAATAGGATCGAGAATGAAATAAATTTATTGAAATTTACCCATTTACCCCCTTGCATGCTGACTCGAATCCAACAACAGTATCAGAGCCTAATAGCCTATGCAATCTAAATTAGTCATGTTAGGGCTAAATAATTAAGCATACCTATTTAGTAGGGCGTTTAGAAAGGTAGTGTCTAGGCTTTGTTTGGGTAATTAAGTACCCTGCCATTCCTAACCATCGACTTGGCCCAAAAGTTAAAATGAACCCAAAGGTTGTCCCTAATAAGAAAGGCCTCATTTATATTAGACCTTGGGCTAATTTTCAAAATTATTTTGAAACTAAAATAAGAAGTACATATAATAGAAGTTATAATATAAGTTTCAATTTTTTTTGAAAATACAATAAATATATATTTTGAAAATTATAAAATATTAATTAGATTATTAAACTAAATAAATTAATTAAATAGTTAATTAATTAAAAAATATATATATATAATGATATATGTTACATTATCTTAAATTATTTAAGATGATGTGAGTATATATGTATATATAAGAAATCTCAAAGTTAATAATATTTAATTAAATAAATTAAGTAAAAGTTATTTAATAAATAATAAAATACATATATAAAGATATATGTGTATAACTATAAATGTTAAAGTATAAGTATTCAATATAAAATGTTTAATTAAATAATACAAAATTAACTAAATAAGATTTAATTAATATAATATTATACATAAGATAATTTTATAAGTAAAGTAAATATTAAAAGTTATATAATAACTAAAACTTATATAATATAAATGTATAATTTAATGGTGGAATAATAAGAAACCCTAAATAAAGTTAAAGGATAAATACATACGTGTAATGTGTATACCGTGATTTCTAATGTGTTCAAAATTTGAATCGCGAGGATATTTCGTAAGAAATATATTAATTCATAAGTTGATATCACTCAATATAATATATAATAATTATAAATCTTTAATATAGATTGTCCTTCACTATTTATATGTTAATAAATTACTTGCATGCTCTCTAGTTGTTGAGCAAACTTAAGCTATAGATGTTATGTGCAGTATTGTTAATATATAGAACAAACAAGGTAAGATAACATACGTATTTGTTGAGCAAACTCAAGGTATATATACTATACTTAGACCATTGTAAACTGTTAAGTACGAGTGAATAATCTCCTTAGATTTGTTGAGCAAACTCAAGGTCGAAATGGGATTAAGACAAGGAACCATGGGTTTGGAGTTGTATATGTATAACGAATAAGGAGTTATCCATCATTTATAGGGCTATGACTTGTTCAGCAAACTTAAAGTCAGAATCCCAAGACAAATGAGTCTTAACACCCACAAGTGAAGTCGAAAGAATTGTACATTTTGCCTTGGGGTTTGGATTAACATTAAAGTCTAGCAGGAGCTTATTAGTAAAATGAAAAGTAATGTTTACCCTTACTAATATTCTAATAACGTCTACTATGAAATTATCCTAATCTACTAAGTTAAAACTATCAAATATCTACACCCAAGTTGTTTTATGAAAACAACAAGCTCACCGAACCAAACTATGTTGACTGGCTAAGAGTGATAAAGACAACATTAACTTATGAATATCTTTGGTTGTCAATCATTGCAACTCCAGAAGTACAGCCCGTTAATAATGCAGACCCTAACCTATGACTTGCTTATAATGAATAGGTTTCAGACCTAGAAATCGCTTGGATTTTCGTGATGTCTACATTAGACAAGTTGTTGCAAAGGAAATAAAAAACATTTCTATCCATGAGATTTTTGATAGTTTCAAATCTCTATTTGGTGAACAATTCTGTTTCACACGTTACGAACTTATAAAGAAATTGTTGGATACCAAAATGTCGAAGGGACAAAAAGTGGATGATTATGTTCTAATGATGAAAGGCTATATTGATAGACTTGCACAATTAGACGTAATGGTAATTAATGAGTTGTAAGTAGATTTTATTCTTAGGTCTCTTACTCCCTAGCATGAGCCATTCATATTAAATTATAACATAAACAAGTTAAATGCAAGCCTCGTAGAGCTCCTCAATATGTGAGGTCAGTGTGATGATCTAACTTTCAGACCCTTGGGAATGATAATTAGTACATCCATGGTATTCGTGTACCATAGCCTTAAGTATCTAAAATGTGAGACATCATGGGGTAAAATAAAAGAAATAGAATAGAAAACTCATAACAGAATGGTTAAATTAATAAAACAATAAGAGAGTACATATGGTTACTTCCCAACTCGAAGTTATTAGAGTTAGAACAAAAGTACTACTACTACTAGCCTAAACAGTTATAATAACCTTCCTTTACACTTGCTGATACAAAATACACATACATAAACGAACATATCATAACATCGAAAATAGATAGCAAGATAAATTAGGAGCCTCTTACTCGTCCATCATATTCAAAATATCCTAAAGAAACCTGTCACTCCCAAACTACCTTAATAGCAATGAGTACCCGAGAGTTTAGGGAAAATAAACAACTTGGGTTAGACAATAAGTTTAGTATGAGTAAACTCCAAATAAAAATGAAATATGCAAAACAACATATGAGACCACACCGCCAAACATGGAATGGGTTTCCTTTTACAAGAAAAACATCCCAGAATAAAAGAATGGACATAAATAATTAAACATCGCGAAGTGCGCAAGACACTTCCCGATTCAATTAAGAAAGAAATAAGTTCAAAGATTTGAATCAAAAACAAGGAAAGGAAAATTTTCCAACAATGATAAGAGGGTGCACCCCCTTACCGAAATTATACCCCAAAAAATATTTTTGATAGATGGCTCTTGGAAAATCTATGAGCCGGACCCCGCCGACCTTACCGAGTATTCGAGTGTTTAACATCTCCGCATGCATACAGCCGTCAAATCTAGAGTAGTGTGAAGATATCCTAATAGGAGAAACCCAATATACTTGGCATCCACTCGCGCTTTAGTTTTAATCATTTTCGACGGAGGATATCAATGCTCAAATGAGTAACAAATCATCTTAGATTTATGACACACAAAGAAGATAGTTGAATCGATAGTCAATAAATCAACTATTGGGAATAATCAAAATAATCGTATATGGATATTAAATCTCATTCCCTTACAAATACTCGTCGATTTCAAACTTGTACTATCCCTCAGTTGAAAATGAAGCCGAGCAAGTTAAGTTAGTTACCTTTAAGCCATGCCTTGACGACATTTTTAACCTTCAAGATAGAAACGAGTTATCATACCTTGACGTTTGCACCAAAAAATTGGCACAAACACCGAATAAGGACTGTGTAGAGTAAAAAGTGAAGAATATTAAATGTAAACAGAGAGAATATAGCAATAAAGCTGTTAGAACCTACTTTTGATGTTTTGATTGTGACAACTATATAATTAATATTATGTGAACTAACCATATTTGAAGGAGAAGATACAATTTTACTCGACAAATAATACACCGGATTACAGACTATATTGTAGATAGAACCTTCAGCATTATATTGTCTATGGTTAGTCTAGTAGTGAATTATTGTTAAAATCTCTCCAAAGTGGTATATGCACGCACACGTACTTAAAAATCTTCCCAATCATAGTTCATATGCAAAGATTATTAGTAAACAAGTTCATACACAAAAAACATTTTGAAAAATCTTTAATAAGGCAGAAAATAGGCAATTCAGCCAACTGAATTGCATTGGTCAGTAGACTGAATTACTGTGCATGTGCACAATTTTAAATGAATATTCAGTCAACTGAACCCTATGATTCAACCGATTGAATTACCTGACTTTGGCACCATTTCCTCTCTGATCTATTTTCAATTATTTCAGCTAGCTAAATTATTTCATTAAGTCGACTGAATCTTCATAATGGCTATATTTCTGAAGACACTTCACTTCAGCGAACAGAAACAACTCTTGATTCAAGAGTTGCTTCCATATCTTTTGATCGCTAATTTTCATGATTGGTTGCAACACTTAAACACTATATATTGCCATGAAATCAATTGTTTTAATCACTTAATTCTGATTCTATTTTCTCATTCTTATTGTCTAAACAATCTTGCCATTTTCATTCAATACTCTCATTCTAATCACTTGTTAATTCAAGCAAAATTTCATTAGTGATTAAATAAACTTCCAGTCTTCACGAATTACACTATATACCATAAAGGAGAAGATTATAGGAAGGGTGTACGTTATTGACTTATACTGCAGAGCATACTCAGTCAGAAGCAATTTTATTGTTTGTATTAGAAGTCATGTTCAGTTGCTCGGGCAGTTGAAGTCCTATTATGTTGCTTAAGCGATAGAAGTCCGGTTTGGTTGCTCAGGCAGTGTAATACATGCTCCTCCGGGTTAAGAGAGGGTTGATAGTGAAATTCCAGAAGGAGTCAGGAGCTGGACGTAGAACGGGAAGTTCAAACCAGTATAAAAATCCTGGTGTCATTTACTTTACTATTTACTTTTATATTTATATTCCGCACTAGTAAATAACTTAGATAACATCCCATATTACAATCCTTAGTTACTTTCATTTGGTATCAGAGTAAGGTCATCATATAATCATAACACAGTTATTTGATATTCAGTTATTATGTAAAATAACACTAACACAAATTTTGTTGAAGGACAATCCACTGCACGACCACCACTGTTTAATGGGTTGAATTACAATTATTGGTCGACTCGAATGAGAAATTATATGCAAGAAAATGGATATGATACTTGGAATATCACTTAGAATGAATACACTATACCTACTATACCATATGCATAGTGGTCAAACACACAAAAGATAGATGCTACATCGAATGCAAAAGCCATGAATATTTTATTTTGTACCTTAGATAAAAATGAATTTAATAGAGTTAGCATGTGTACGACTGCTTATGAAATTTGGCGAACTATTAAAATCACACATGAAGGAACAAAAAAAATTAGGCAAAGCAAGATTTCTATGCTCAAAAATCAGTTTCAAAATTTCAAAATGAAACCGGATGAGACCATAAATGATATGTATTCTAGATTCCAAGACATATATCACTCATTATTGGCATTAGGAGAAAAATATACAGATTTTGATACTGTCTCAAAAATCCTAAACTTTTTAACGAATGAATGGGAATGAAAAGTTTTTGCTATTGTAGAAGCTAATGACATTTCTACCATCAAACCTAAAAAGTTGATAGGAAATCTCATGTCATATAAAGTAAATTTGCAGGCAAAGCGAGATCAAGCCCAAGATAGAAAGAAAATTGCTTTCAAAGCTGAATAAGAAGATTCAGATGAAGATGACATGGCATTTATAACAAAGAATTTCAAAACGTTTTTAAAATTTTGAAAGAACAAAAAATTTAGAAACAACAGGAGAGACAATACCAATAAACCGCCAGCTTCAAATCTCGAGTGTTATGAATGACATAAGAACGGTCACATAAAGAAAGACTATCCTAATCGAAATAAAGATAGGTACAATAATAAGATGGACAACTACAAAAAGAAGTAAGCATTCTCTGTTACATGGGATGATTCCGAATTGTCTTTACCATCAAATAGTGACATTGCCAGTGATTCTGAACAAGCCAATGTTTGCTTTATGGCTTCGACTAACAATGTAATTGATCTAACTTTTGATGATTTAATAGATATAAACTCAGAGCTATTGGATAAACTAAAATAAGTTAAAAGAAAGTATAAAGATGCTTTATTAAAATTAAACAGAAGTGAAATAGAAGTTGATATGCTCAGAGATGAAAAGAAAATCTTAGAAGAATAACTTGTTAAAACACAAGATTCTTTATCTAACGTTTCTTCTCAACTCACTATGCTATCAAATGAAATATAAGTGTAAAAAGAAAAGAATATGGCATTAGCTTTAGAAAATCAATGACTTAAAATCAAATTTCAAAATTATTGAATTAAACAACACCAATCTCAAAACTGAGTTAGAGAGTATCACTAAAAATGTGTCTAATTTTGACAAAGGTAGAGAAAATCTTTCTAAAATTATTAAAAACTCTCAAACCAATTTTAGTAAAAAGGGGTTAAGATATAAAATTCTTCAAATCTAGTTCAAAGAAGAATTACTAATCATAAAAAAATTTCAATATACATAAGAATTTTGTAAAAGCAAAACCGAAACAAAATATTTCCATTCAAAAGAAAGATATTTGCAACACAAATACTATAAAGATTTGGGTACCGAAAACTAACAATATTCAATCAAAAATAAGTATATTAAATCATTTATATATTAAGTTCATAAAAATAAAGATTTTACTTATAAAGGGAATTCTAAACCATCTTAGGTTTGGTTTCCTAAGATCTAACTCTTAGGACCCTAATAAAAAGTGAGTACCAACGTCATCTCTATATTTTTTGTAGGTACCAACTAAGAAAAGAGGAAAGTGGATACTTGACACTGGTTGCTCAAAACATATGACAGGAAACAAAGATATGATGACTAATATTATTTACTCAGATGAATGATCTATCACAGTTGGAGATAATTCCAAAGGTTATATCATTGGCAAACGCGATGTGAGCAATGACGGTTCATCTAACTTACCTCTTATTACATTACTAATTAAAATTTAAAACATAATTTGCTTAGTATAAGTCAACTATGCGATAAAGGTTTAATATAACTTTTTTGGAAAATAAAAGCAACATATTTGATCAAAACAATAATCATATATCTGAAGGAACTAGAGAACGAAATATATATGTATTAAATATGAAAGTTAATCATAACACAAATATGTGTCTAGTAGCAAAAGAAAAATGATCCCTCGTTATGGCACAAAAGATTTTGTCATATAAATTTTAAAGCAATAAGTAAATTATCTAAGAATAATTTAGTAAAAGGTTTACAAAAACAAATTTTAAAATAAAAGGTATCTGTGATGCTTGTCAGTTAGGAAAATTAGCAAAATCAACTTTTACATCAAAGAAAATAATTTCTACATTACAACCACTTGAGTTATTACATTTAGATCTTTTTGGACCAACTCAAGTTCAATCTATAAACCATAATAGATATGTTTTCGTAATTGTAGATGATTTCTCAAGATTCACTTGGACAATATTTTTGAAAAATAAGAGTGATACTTTTGAAAATTTTAAAATATTTATTAAAAGAATTCAAATTATTAAAAAATTTAAAATTTAAATTATTTGGAACGATCACGGTGGTGAATAATGATTCTTTTGAAAAATATTTTAATAAGAAAGGAATTTTTAATAATTTTTAATTTCCTAGAACTCCACAACAAAATGGAGTTGTAGAAAGGAAAAATAGAACAATTCAAGAATGTGCCAGGACGTTATTAAATGGAAGTAATCTACCTAAACATTTTTAGGCAGAAGCTGTAGCAACTGCTTGTTATGTTTTAAATAGAGTTTCCATTAGACCATTAATAAAACATACTCCATATGAACTTTTTAATGGAGGAAAACCTAACATATCATATTTTAATTTTTTTGGTTCAAAATGTTTTCTTTTAAATACAAAAGACAAACTTGGTAAATTCAATCCAAAATCTGATGAAGGAATATTCATTGGATATTCGGAATGAAGCAAAGTTATAGGATTTATAATAAAAGCACTAAAATAATCAAAGAAACATTTCATGTGTCATTCGATGAAAATTTCAAAATAAATCATAAAAATGAAGGTGAAGAAATTGTTTCGAAACCAAATGTCATAGAAGATGACATTGAAAATATTGAAAATATTGAAAATAATGATGAAATTGAAAACAACAATTTACCAAATAATAATGAAATTCAAACTCCACCAAGACATTTAAGAAATCATACTGTTGAAAATATCATTGGAGAAGTAAATACTAACATAAGAACTCGAAGTCAACTAAATCAAATGGGTCATGTACCTTTTCTTTCAAACATTGAACCCAAAAATGCTAAAGAAGCCTCAACTGATGATTACTGGATTATAGCTATGCAAGAAGAATTAAATAAATTTGAACAAAATGAAGTTTGGAACTTAGTTCCTAGACTGAGTAATCAAACAGTTATCGGTACCAAATGGGTTTACAAAAATAAAGCCGATGAGCAAGGAAATATTATTCGAAACAAAGCTAGATTAGTTGCTCAAGTTTATAATCAAGAAGAAGGAATAGACTATGATGAAGCATTTGCTCTTGTAGCTCGTCTAGAAGCTATACGTCTTTATTAGCTTATGTGTGTTTTAATAACTTTAAATTATATCAAATCGACATAAAAAGTGCATTTTTAAATGGTTTTATAAAAGAAAATGTATATGTAGAACAACACCTTTATTTGCAAATGAAAATTTTCCAGATCATGTTTATAAGTTAAAGAAAGCTTTATACGGTTTAAAACAAGCACCTCGTGCTTGGTATGATCATCTTAAAAATTATCTAATAAATTATGGTTTTAAAATTGAAAAGTAGATCAAACTTTATTTATAAAACAAGATAAAAATGATATTTTAATAATACAGATTTATGTAGATGACATTATTTTTGGTTCCACGAACGAAAAATTATGTTATGAATTTTCAAATAATATGACCAGAGAATTTGAAATGTCTCACATGGGAAAAATTTCATATTTTATTTGTTTACAAATTAAACAATTAAGTAATGGAAATTTTTATTAATAAAAAATATTAATCTTATAAAATGTTTTGGTATGGAAAACACTTCTGCTAAACCAACTCCTATGAGCATTACGGTACATCTCGATCGAGATGAAAATGGAAAAAGTGTTGACCAAAAACTATATCGTAGCATGATTGGATCATTACTTTATTCAACTGCTAGTCGACCATGATGAGTGTGTGCTTATGTGCACGATTTCAAGCAAATCCCATAGGATCACATTTGCAAGTAGTGAAACGAATTTTGCGTTAATTAAGCAAGACTAAAGACTACGGTCTCTTTTACCCGAAAGAATGTCCTTTTAAGTTAGTATCATATAGTGATGCTGATTTTGGAGGATGTCAAACGGATCAAAAGTGTACAAGTGGTACTTGTCATTTCATTAGACGATCTTTAGTATCTTGGTTTAATAAGAAACAAAATTATGTTTCACTTTGGAAATGTGAAGCAGAATATATTTCTGCTGCTTTGGCATGCGCTCAAGTAATATACATGCGGCACACGGTATAAGATTTTGGAATAAACCTATCTAAATCAACAATTTTTTACGATAATACAAGCACTATAAATCTATCAAAAAAATCCTATAAATCACTACAGAACTAAACATATTGATATTCGACATCATTTTCTTCACAATAATATAGAAAAGGGATATATTTCTCTTGATTATGTACCATAAGAAAATCAAATAGTTGATATATTTACTAAACCATTAAATGAAAATATTTTTATTAAATTAAGACGTGAACTAGGAACTGTGTCGTTACATTATTTATAATTCGATATTAATGTATAAAAATTTAAAAAAAAAACTAAAACAAAAAAAAGAAAAAAATTAATTGGTGAAGCTGGCACTCGATCTCTGCTCTCATGGAAGGAAGTTGCATATCTTACCAATGTTCTATTATGATTTCTCGAACTAAGACCATACGTAACTTTCATTTTACACTCGTTCATAATCCCTTACATTTTCTAACCCTTTATTTTTCCTTGGCTGTAAATTTCTAAAGATTTTTAACCTTAAAACATTAGTTTGAAATAGTTTGTCAACTCAGTATATATATACGTAATCAAATTTTTTCTTAAACGCATATACAAGCTCTACAAATAAATTAATCCTCAAATAAAATACAAACTTTACAATGTCGTCACGAGAAAGCTGAAACCAATCCACTATCGTGTGTAACACTCCTACCTCAAATTCTTTAGGATTCCAAACGGTCTCTACTTGTACAATAGGTCTTAGCTAAGAAAGGAGACTAAAGCAGACATAAATATAGGGAAGTACTACCAATTCCATGAATCTCACAAACATGACACTAATGAATGCCATCACTTGTGTGACATTATCAAGGAGTACAGTAGAAAGGAAAATTAGAGAGGTATGCCAGAAATCCTAATTCTCCCTCCATTCCTATGTGGAAACCACCAAAACAACATCTACAAGGGAAAGGAAGAGAAGGAACTAGCATTAATCGCAAAAAGGATGGGAGTGATAATTAACACCATAACAAGAGGACCACATGTAGTAGAAAGGAGTTGGGCTGAGATGGGAAGGTATTCCAAGTTTCTAAAAATTGGAGAAGTCTTTCTGTATGCCATAAGTTAGGAGCATGAGGCTAAAACCCTTTATTGGGAGTAGTTGATATAACTTTTGGTGACGGTGAATTTCATGGAAAGCAATATCTGCACACATACCATATGGTGATTTCAGCAATGCTCGACCCAATAGATATACACCAAATTTTGGTAGACAGTGAGTTTATTTCACATCCTATTCAAGGATGCACTTGACAAGATGGCTTTGTCCATGAAAGAAGTCACGCCATGCAACAAGCAGCTGCATCGCTTTACTGGAGAAGCCAAGATGCCCTTAGGGTGGTCCACTTTACCAGACTTCCATGCAGTTATGGCCCAGTGGTGTTTGACCATGAATTTCCACACATCCTATCGAGTGGGGGTAGTCAAAGGAGATTAGGATGATGCTAGGGAATGTTATGTAGCAAAACTCCATAAGAACAAATGTTTGAAGAAAAAGAAAAGGTGCAGAGGTCATCCTCTATGTTAAAAA
Organism: Allium fistulosum; assembly: GCA_030737815.1. Classification (NCBI taxonomy): domain Eukaryota; kingdom Viridiplantae; phylum Streptophyta; class Magnoliopsida; order Asparagales; family Amaryllidaceae; genus Allium; species Allium fistulosum. Next base: position 632,186,877 of record CM060907.1, on the reverse strand, counting down.
ATCGACCGCATAACAATTAAAGGAGGGCCCTCACTTGGGTTTGTTAGAGATCTTTTTAATGAACTTGACTCGAGAGATGGAGTAAAGGGGGCAGCAGCCGAGCGTACAGAGGCAATGTGGTTTGTGAAAGTTGATAGTAATGACTTGTAACAACCCGGTATTGCGTACCAATTATTTATCATCTTTGGACGGTCATCTTTCCTATTCGATTGCTGTTTGGAAATTTGTTAAGTGTTTAATCAGTTACAAACTCTAGTATAAATTTGATTAAGGAATTAGTGGGCCTTAAAAATCATCTCGGCCCATGCTTTGTGATGCTATGATTTTTATTAAGGGTTGATAACCCGTTCCTCCATTTTTCACTTCCATTCGTGAACCCTAAGCCAAAATCAAACGAGCGAAAATAATGGCGGCCACGAGAAATTCTCGTGTTCGTTCATTTCCTGTTCGAAGCTAGGGCTTCTAGCAAACAATAAGTGATGGCGGCCTCGTCCTCGTCTTCGTTCCTCCATCAGTTAGGGCTTTCGGGAATTCGAAGAGTGGCGGTCTCGTCTTCTCCGATGTAGGGCTCCGATCGACTCGTGATGCCGCGTCTTCGAAGTAGTTCGAGCGAACATGATTATCGTTCAACTTCAGCCCTTCGATCAACACTCGCAAACAAAGGTGAGTGATAATCTCGCTCACATCTAGTTCAACTTTATGTTATTTCTGAGTCGAGATCTTGTTCTCATTCATATGAGTTTATTCTTTTTCCATCGCATGTGTATTTTATTGAACTTAGCAGATGTTGAGGTGATTTTGTCGACTTCGTGTGATTTTCTGAATTGTTTTGGGTTTTGCTGATTTGAGTTACATTGTAACAATCTCTTTGGAATACCGTTGTTTCATTGTGCTTGACTAGTGCTAGTTCGATTGAACGTTGCTTGACCTCATCTCGGTCACTCGAGTATATTTTAGTGTTGATGATTTTTGGGTTGTCGACTTTGGCCATTCTTCGGCCACTTGATTTTGTTAAAACTGTACCCTGATCTTCAATTGCTTTGTTGTCTTCAGCCTTAACTCAAATTTTGTTTTCATCCGTGACTTCGGCAGTATCACTGATAGTGGCTGTTCCCTCTGTTTTTGTTCGAGACTGCTAGGACTGGTTGGTATTGTTGCTTTGTCTATATTTGTTGTTGAGACTTTCAATTGCATTTGAGTTGCAACTGTCATTCGATTTCGGTGGGTTGCTTACGACCTCAAATTTGAACTAATTTGATCTGTAGTACTGTTACATTTGAGATAGGTATGTATGTGTATGCACATATATATATATATATATATGCATACATGTAAAAATTGCATCTGTGTAACTTCGAATTTTCCTGACTTTTGCTCTGAGCATTTTTGTGTTCTTCCCTGACCTTTTGGCAGCTCTGGCTTTGTCTTAACTTTATCATTTTCTTGGCAAACCTCGACCATCACCATTGCTTAGATAGTAATGATGCTCTGTCCAGTTTGGTTAGTCTGCATTTGGCATTGTTCTATTCTTTAAGGCATGACTCAGTTGCATTTAGTAGTTAGTATTCCACTTGAGTATTTGGATTTGTACAGTCGTATAGTTCATGTTGCTATGAGAACTGACTTCGATCATCTTCGAAAATTCCTGCTCAGTTTTGAAACGGTGATATTATCACTGTTATGATTTTTGACTATGGCCTTGACTACTGTCTCATTTTTGGTTGGTCTGACCTGTCTGTGATTTACCACTATCTTCACTTGAATTGCATTTAGCTATTCACTTGTTTGAGTCTTTGAATCTTCTTCATTGTATATGTTGTACATACGAACTGCAGTGCATATGCATTCCAGTATAGTTGCAATGTGTTGTTGTATGGGCTTCTTTGTGTGTCACTGCATATATATACTTTTGATTGCACTGTCCACATGAGTTTGCTTTGATTTCATTCTTGAGCTTTTGCATTCTTGTACATGGTTATCTGGTAGTTCATTTTGAGTTTGTGGATGACATGAGAACTTTAGTTCATTTCTTCTGATTGCACACTACCGTCGGTATCACTGCATTATTTATGGTTTCAAGTATAGTTGCATGGTCTCTCAGCTTTGTTTCAGGTGTACTCTGTATCACTTTAGATATAGTTTGCATTTCAGTGTATCCTTGTGGTTACTGTTTCGTCCTGAATTTGATCAGTTAAGTGTCCCACTATCTTGTGCTCGAACTCTGTCCATACTTGCACACTAATTCACTATTTTCTGTACAGTATCTAGACTTTATCATATGTACACTTGGTTTGTGGCCTTTGTGCTCGAGCTTGATCTGGCAATTTCCAGTTTCATAATTGCTTCATGTGATTGGGTAGTTTGACCTTCATGTTGCCAGTCGTACCCTTGAGTCTGCAATTAAATGTTCTTCTGATATTATTGGTTTGAGTTGATGAGCAGTGCCATCTTCTTCTGCACTGAGTTGTTTGGTCGAGTGAATGTTCCATACATGTTGCTTGGTTTCTGAGTTGTTGGTTTACATTGCAGAGATGCAGTTGGATTTGTTTTTAGATCACACTTGAGTTGAACCCGATTTCGGGGTTTGACCTTGCGATCATTGTGACTTTCACTGAGCTTTTGTGTATCTCCTACGATAGTGGCGAGGCAGTACACGCGTGCGTGTACTGCAGCCCTATCTTATTTGACAGTTTTAAATTGATGTTTCGATTTGTTAAATTGTTTCGTTGGTTAATTTCAATGTTTTGGAGTTGTATCCTGATTTGGATTGTTGATTTGTTGTTTAACACTGTTTAGTGTTATATCTATCGTTATCCAATTCTCGTATCGAGAGTTGGATATACGTGATTTCGGTGACTGTCATCTATTTGAGATTATTATTGCTTCTATGCACTAATAACTGAGTTTGAATTAGACTGACCCGTGTATTATTTTCTTTTGAATGTAATACTCGGGTCAGACCCGAGTTATTTCAGGTTGTAGATTTTCTTCTTTGAGTTGCTGTTCAGGATATGAAGACTTTTCACATCTTCTGAAGTTGTCAGTGTCATTTTGTAGTAGTCGTATCATTGTATAGAACGATATGTATTCATGTATATTAGTCGATAATGTACTTGTATATATAACTTCTAGAGTCGACAGTTGTAGTTGTATCATATGTATCGTGTCAACTATATTGTAACTGACATCGGTTATATATATATATATGAGATTTTTGTTAATCTGTGTTCCGCATTTATATTATCTGTGTTTGTGTTATATCTAATGTCCTAAACTATTATGAACTATCGTAGTTTGTTTTACACTGATAATTGGATATGTCGATGGGAGTAAATAAATAATAGATGAAAAATAAAAAGTATATACCACTCCTATCGAGATAACCAATATTTGTGTAAGGCCAATTACGGATGGTCGCTCCTATCCAGCCTTATTCTTCGTAATAATAGACAGTATTTCTTTTAATACTCTTTATTATTATGAGCATAGAGGTGGGGCGTCACATGACTCGACTAAATTAATGAAATTAGTCCCAATTGAAATATGATTTGAAAATACAGTTTATAAGATTTTTATGAGATAATCAAGATGTATTCGCTTGGTCTCACGCAGGCATGTGAGGGATCTCCCATGCTATCATGTATCATACCGAACATATTAATCAAAGAAAAACATCGTTGAAACAAAGGAAAAGAAATATAGGTCCTGAATGATCGGTGGCTCTCGATGAGGAGGTAGAAACTCTACTAGCAAACAAATTCATTAGGGTGACCGCGACCTGGAATGGATAACTAATCTGATATTAGTGAAGAACCTGAATGGGAAGTGGCAAACATACATCGACTTTTCTAATCTGATCGACGCCTTTCCCAAGGATTATTTCCCACTTTCGAGGATTAATCAATTGGTGGATAGGACCGTAGGACAAGAACTCTTATCTTTTATGGATGTGCATTCTAAGTACAATCAAATTATTATATATGTCATGGATCAAGAATGAACTAGCCTCATTATCGACTTAAGCCTCTATTGTTGTAAAGTTAAGCCATTCGGGCTTAAAAATGCTGGAGCAATGAACCAATGATTGGTCAATAAGATGTTTGCCAATCAGATTGGAAGAATAATGGAAGTATTTTATGATGATATGCTTGTAATTCAAAAAGTCGATTATCATATCACGCACATAAATAAGATGTTTCAGGTGTAATGGGAGTTTAAAATGAAACTGAATCCCTTGAATTTTTTTAGAGTTTCCTTGGGACAATTTCTGTGCTTTATCGTACATGTTAGGAGAATTGAGGCTAACCCAGAACAATTCCAAGTGTTAAAAGACATAAAAATCCCTAAAACACAGAAGGAAATGCAAAATTTAAAGGGCAAAGTAGCGGTATTGAGCAGGTTCATATCTAAGGCAACCAATAAGTATGTTCCATTCTTCAAAGATTAAAGAGGAGAAAGGCAAGTTCACTTGGATAGATGAGTGCCTGGCTGCGTTCTTAACTTGCTAGAGCATTTGTGAAACCCACTAGTCCTTTTAATGCCAATAGAAGGGGAATATCTAAACATGTAATTAGCGGTATCAACACACACCTTGAGCACATCAATTGTGTAGGAAGAAGGCCTGGTGCAATGCTTGGTATATTATGCGAGCAAACGTTTCATTGGACTAGAATCTAGATATCCTACACTAGAAAAATTGGCTTATAGCCTATTGATAACATCCAAAAAGATGAGCCACTCTTTTCAATCTCATCATATTCCAGTATTGACGGACCAACCGTTGAGGTAGGTTCTCTATCGACTAGACATATTGGGATGATTGATAAAGTGAAGCATTGAGCTAAGTCAATACGAAATCACCTATCATCCTCGAACAACAATCAAAGGGCGGGCCTTGGTTGACATCATCACTGAATTCACTACCAAGAATGACGAAACAATACTTAGAGAAGAAGAAGCTCTCAGATGGCGAATGTATGTGGATGAAGCATCAAATGAACATGACTCAGGCATCGAAGTGGTACTGGTTACACCTGAGTGGCGAAAGCTGAGCTATCCAGTATGGTTGGAATTCAAAGAAACAAACAAAGAGGCCAACTATGTGGCACATATAGTGAGATTAGAAATAATAAAGGTATCAGGGATTAGATCGTTATGTGTGCACAGTGACTCATAGCTGACAGTTAATCAAATGCTTAGAGAATTCCAAGCCAAAGGAGAATAACTAGCATCTTATTTGAACAAGGTGAAAGTATAACTTAATGAGATGGAGAACTATGCGATCAACCAAATTCCGAGGGAAGAAAATAGGATGCAAACGACTTAGCAAAGTTGGCAAGCTCAGAGAGAAAACCATTATTAGGTTCAATATTGGTAATGGCCCGACCCAATTTGAGCTTTGAAGAGGTAAATATAGTTTCGACTATCAATAGAAAAGAAACTTGGATGACTTCGATCATAAAATACTTAAACAATGTTTTGTCAGGTAACATAAATGAAGGTAGGAGGGTGTAGCAGAAGGCATTTACTTTACTATTCAGGATGGCATGCTATATTGGAGAGGGTTCTCTAGCCCTATGTTAAGATGTGTCATCGAAAGGGAGAATTATGAGGTATTGGAGAATATAAATCAAGGAAGCTGTGGAGGACAAGATGAGGGAAAACTTTAGCGAAAAAGATGTTGCAATATGGATATTTTTAGCCAACGTTAAAATGTGATGTGATACAGAACACAAAGAGGTGCGACAAATGCTAAAGGTTCACGAAGATTCCAAGGTTGCCCTGAATGAGCTAACGCGATTGAATACACAAAGAGGTGTGACGAATGCTAAAGGGAGACTTATGAGGTAGTTCACCATTGACAATCCGATTGGGTCAGCAAAGGTGAATTTGACTTACCCGTGGTTATGATATGACAACCGACTAGGTAGTTCACCATTGATGATTTGCTCAGAAATATCAATTGAAGCTCGCTAACTAATTGAAACAAAGATGGGAAAGGTATGATAATGGAAAGGCATACGACCTATGATTGGTCCCTATGCTTAGTTGTGGAGAAGCCCCGGTGTTGTGGGCATTTTCGCACATAGCATAGTGAATTCGAAAAGACGTAAAGGAGCATAGAAACAGCCGAAAGGTGCATAATAAAAGAGCCATCAAATAATCACAAAGGCAAGGAGAAGCACTGGGGTAAATTTGGCATAGTCAAAAAATTTGGTCAAAGCACTTGAAAATTGTTCCTAAGGCCAGGACATATACATAGGCCGAAACCGCATATCAATATGAGCTACGGATTGAAAGATATGATCATTTTAAAATTTATTTATCACCTAACCGACTCAGGCCCCACCTTGGAGAGCTACAATCTAGTTGAGGCAAGTGGAACGTTCAAAGGCATTGGAATACTCTGCTCAATGATATGAAGCTACTGGTCCAAGTTTCATTTAATTCTGACTCGAAATGAAGGAGTTATGGCATAAAAGCATGTGTAGCATAGTGGTAAAGACATGTGCCTTTCAGCTAACCCACCTAGGTTCGAATCTTGGCAAGCACATATATTTTTATGGAATATGAAAATGGTCCGGTAGAACTACTAGGTGCCTAACCATATCCAATGTAAGGAAAAGAGACAAGACAAGGAAGTATCGAGATCTCCACCACTTTCTCCTATGCTTGGTGCCCTTGGATACCTACCAGGATTCCTTGGCCGGTACCTATGGGTACCGACCAGGATTCTTGGGCCGGTACCCCAGGGGTACCGACCAAGTTTCTTTTGCCAGTTCTTCGTATACTCAGACCCATGCCACCTTGGCTTGAACAGGGAGATGAAAAGCCAGTCCAACCGCATACTTAACCCCCCAACCCAAGAGGGGTCGAAATAATTAGAAATGAATGAACTTGGATAACAACCCATACACATCCATCCAAGGTGGACCAACACCCCTTGAACCGAGTTCTCAGCCAAGCATAACAGTGCAAATAAGGAAGAAAATCAGTATATATCAACAAACAAATAACTATAGATGGCCTATTTAGGAATATTATCTCTGGGCAAGAAATATAAGGAAATATCCTAATTAGTCGCACATCCTCTTAACTCTTATATATATCAAAGCATCCAACAACAATAAACGATACTTCTAGAGTGCCAAGCTCAATGTAACAATATCAAACAAGTCAAAGGCTACCAAGAACAGCTAGCATGATCCTCCAAACAATATCTACCTAATAGGAACACGGATTAGCTAGCAGGAACAACCTAGAAGGATCAACTAGCAGAAATAGCCTAGTAGGATCAACTAGCAGGAAAGCCTAGCAGGAATAACTAGTCAGAATAGCCTAGCAGGATCAACTAGCTGGAATAGCCTAGTAGGATCAGCTAGCATGAATAGCCTAGCAAGAACAGCTAACCGAAACAGGCTAGTAGGAATAGTTTAGCAGGAACAACGAGCTGGAATAGCCTAGCAGGAATAGCTTAGAATGAACATCCTAGCAGGAACCGCCTAACTAGAACCACCTAACAGAGATAATCGAATGGGAATTAGCAGCATAGAACAACCAAATAGGGATACCTAAACAAACTTCTTTGAGCTATATCTTTCTTTCTATTGAAATTCAGACCATTGTATCTTGTATCTCAGACATTATATCAAGGATCTATAAGAAGAATATTGAAAATGGATAATGGATGTAGGCACATTCTAGTTTAACTACTATAAATCTTTGTGTTCTTTACTTTACTGGAACTTATTTTTTGCATAACTTACGTGTGAACTACTCTCCAATAATTAGTCATAATACAAATATAACAGTTGTGTTATACATCCCATATTCACAACTCTACAATTAATCGATTCGAGGTGTTTGGCCATTTTTTATGCAAACATTTTTGGTGCTTTCACTGAGAACTGATTCTCAACATGCTTTCAAGATCAAAGAACAAGGTTGGTGCTACCACCGAGAATGTAGGGAATGCCCACACACCTAATCAAACAACCGCTAATCATGATGATCATTCAACTAGCACTTCGGTACTAATAGACATATTACTAAAGGCAATCTGGAAAGAGTTGTGGCCAAGCTAAATGAATCTTGCACTTCCCAACATCAGGCATTGGTGGACCAACTTATGAAACGCTTGGGGGCAGGCATAAACTATTGGTCGCTACACCTGAACACAAGGGCGATCACACTATAGGGGATCCAGAAGATGAAGGGGGTTACACTCAGGCAAAGGATTCGATCAAGAAGGTCCAAGAGCATGAAGAAGAAATTCTAAAGGAAGGAAATGAGCAGGAGTTCAGCCCGAAGCTAAACATAGGAAGCGGTTCGACGCCAAACCAAATAGGATGATGTCGAACCAAGGGCAGCTGTAGTAAACTCTTATTATCCTCTCATTGAAATTATGGTCAATGGAGGATAAAATGATCACTAGGACCGATTTAAGAGCCATAACCATGTCTGTAACTAAGGGAGCATTCCAGTAGCGGGAGTGAGTCTGAAACACCCTACACCCCTTAGCATTCCCAAATAGGGCACACCAAAGGATGTGGTGCGTTATAGGTATAGCTAAAGCATCACAGAGACTAAGATTCACCAGACAAATAAGTAAAAACAGTGAAAAACATTTAAATAATAACTTATCATTCAAAAATAACTTTATCTCAAAATAAGTTATAAAAACATAACATGTCTCAAAAACTCAAAATCTCTCATGTCTCATGAAAATACATCTCATTCTCACATAATCAGAGTACAAAAGTAACAATAATAATCATAATCCCTCTCATAATTGCCAATCCATCATAAACCAAACGAAAAAGATGAAAAGCGAAGAATACATCTGTAATGAGAAAACTCCAGAAATGAACCTCCAAGCAACCTGAATCAACTATCCTCAACTCTGTTGGCCTATTGGGCGAAAAGAAGGGGAAATAGAGGAGTGGGTCAAACAATAAGTTTGATGAGTGATAGTAATTACTAGCATTTCTAAGAAAGATAAAGATAGTAGACTAAGCAATAGTTCTAGCTTGAAAGGAAAATACAGAAAAGATAAACTAGGATAAAATACTATTTCTGATTTTGTTTGACTGCTTGCTTTGATTGTTTGATTTGATTGTTTCAATTGTATGCACTTGTCTTAAATTGCTGTGATTAGGCTGAAACCCTAATCCTATCTCAACTCCTAACTTGATTAGGCTGAAATCCTAATTATGCCTGTTGATCGGCCTGTTCTATCTATGTTGTGCCACTGCGAACCAATCCTGTTGGTCATAGCAAAAGACACCTCTTTAGTGCGTAGGACGCAGTAGCGAATTATTTACCCTAATCGATGCCGCACGCTCAGTCATCGCCGGTACACACTAACTGTTGCTCCCTATTTGACATCTTATTTGCCCTAATCAGCATAAGCATGCCCAGCCTCACCTAACTGTTGTGAGACCATCAGTCCTAGTCCTAAAAGGGAATGTTGCCCAGCCTCACTTAACTGTTGTGAGACCATTAGTCCTAGACCTGAAAGGGAATGCTGCCGGTACTGGTCCTAACAAACAATCTTCTAGTTTTGCGCCCCTTGCCCAAATCCCCAGATTTGAGCCTCTATCTATTGGCCACTTATTTACCCTAATCAGCATAAGCATGGCCCAGTCTCACCAACTATTATGAGACCATCAGTCTTATATCTGAAAGGGAATGCTGCCGGTACGGGCCCTACTTCTATGTTTTCTTATTAATTTAATTCAAGATTTAAGTTTTAAAATAAGCCTCTTCTGTTATCTCTGCTATATTTGCTTATTAGCAAGATTTAAGTTTTAAAATAGTCCTCTTTTGTTATTTCTGCTATATTTGCTTATTAACTTAATCCAAGATCTAAGTTTTAAAATAAGCCTCTTTTGTTATTTATTTCTTTCTAATTATAACATGTGTTATAATTGTTCTTGCAACTGTTATTCTTCTATTTTCTCTTTTTAGGTATAACCACTTGTTTTAATTATGCTTGCAAATATATTAAATTTGCCTATTTCAGTCCATCTTTATTTTATTTCAATTTTTCTTATTTTACATCTAATTTCTGTAAATTTAGTGTTTTTCTATTTTAATCCATATTAGCAAATTCTTCTCCTTTTACTTTATTCACGTAAAAAGGGATTAAATCTCTATAAAAAGAAACTAGCATTTATATGCTGAATTCCAACTTAAAACGGATGTAAATAGTTGTAAATAACTGAATAAAATAGCTGAATAAAATAGACTGAAAAGAACTTCTGAAATTTACTTAAAACTGACTATAAATAAACTTATATAAAAACTGTCTCAAAATTGTAGAAAAACTACAACTATTGAGAACCCTATTATTTTAAATTACTTAAAAATCTAAAATAATTACTAAACACTCACATATGATCCTTAGCTCTAATCCTTGGCCTTATTGGATCCACTTCTAGGGCGTAGAATATTTTTATTAAAAAGATCTTCTCCCTAGAAATATTTTCTATTTAGGGTTCAGCCTCAAGCAATGGACCCAATTGGGAGAAATCTTAATGAGAAAAATAGCTAGGCCTAGGTTCTATTTATAGTGTAGCTTAGGGATCTCAGGCCGTTGGATTTGAAGATTAAATCTAGTGCAACCACATCATAGGCTCGCTAGGAACCGCCAGATGCAACTACGGACGCACAAGATTTGGTCAAAAAATCAAAAATATAGTGTTCGGCTCGTACCTGGACGTTTTCACGTCCAGGCAGTATGGCGGGTCGACCTATGTCCATTGGGAGTCGACCTAGAGATCGACCTATGTACATTGGGGGTCGACCTATAGGTCGACTTGATTAATGTAGGGGTCGACCACTAGGATCATTTCTTTTTTTCCATTTTAGTTTATTAAATTCTAATTTATTGTTTCACTCGTAACTTCTCCATACTAGCTCGGATTTCAACAAGTTATATATGGAAATTGATCAGAAAATCTCCGCAGACCTAATGGTGCAATTTTTGTAGCTCGATTATGATAATTTCACAAACTTATTTTATTATTCGATTAATTTGTTAATTAATTATTATTCTAATTTTTTGGGTTGTTACAGTGTCGCTGGGCTAAAATGTCGAGTGTTAGGTGAGCGAAGCAGGAGACCGGAGCTTGGTAAGATGAACCATAGTCACTTCACTCCAAACATTGGATATGTATTCAACCCTTAGATTTTAAGACACTGGTTATGGAAAATATAAGTCGGAAAAATCATATGTAGAGACTATTTGGTTTAGTCATTTGGAGCACGAATTCTTTAACACTTGGATATCAAGCAAAAGGATTGATGAAACTTACAGAACAATCTTGCACGATTCAGCGCTAAGCAGCCGTTATGCATCAACTCAATAAATGGATTGTCCCTATGGTTATTGCTTAAGTAATTAATAGGAAAATGTAGTTTTATGTGGAACTTCATAAGAATCCTACTGCTAACTTGGGGACTTATGCTATCAAGACTATAAGTCTATATGCTTGATGATTTGGATATTAAGACAGGATTGGAAAATGTCAACTTTGAAAATGAAAGACCTTGGAAAGGAAACACTTCAGAAGATAGGGCAAGCTTCCATTCTCATTACTTACGGAAATTCCAGAAAGATTCTATCATGCTATTTAGGAAGCCGTTGATTGCAATAAATCAAGGATCAGAGAGTTAACAACCGCAAAGATTGGAATCGAAAAATATCATACATTCCATAAGATTTGTGGTCATGAGACCAGTGGACATAGATAGATCTTGTAGATATTCCCTGGGTTGAAATGCTAGGATAACTCAACTGAGAATGCCACTAACTCTAGACCGCAGTCCCTCGAAGGGAATGAGTCCCTACGAAGGAAGAGTGAAACGCATGTTTAGGGGCTCGATGTAGGATCCCCATGGACAACAAATAATTTTCTCCTACTAGATATCTAAAGATAAATGTGCATGAGAAATTGTGAAGAAAGGAGTAATCAAACAATAGTGCATAAAATTCCTTGTCCCAAAGGTAGGGTTCAACTGCATTAGAGACAATGGGAGATTAGGTTTAGCTCCTCCGAAGATAGTAGTGTGTAATTCTGACCTATTCTATAAGTGGGACTAGACATCTCTAGAGATGATGGATAATGACCTTTTCAAAAAGTCTTAGAGATAGAGTTAACTTCATATAAATATGAAGCATGATACTAAAGAGACTGAACACCCAGAGCATAGTGAAAATAATGCAAGGTATGACTTACTTTAATAAATAAATTTCAAATAATATTTAATAAAAATACCTAAGGCACAAGTAACACCATGCCATATAACTATGTGACACTCATGGAAGTGAGAGAAATACTAATGGTTTGGCAAGGATGAATCTTCTTGACACCTACGGGTCGAATGACCTCTTATCTTGCAGGATAGACTGAACGATAGTGTATGGTAAACTAATAGCAGAATTTGAAATATCAAAATAATTTGGAATATGGACATGATGTATCCATAGTGACCTTCAAATGGACGTGAATCAAGTATTTTAGGAGTCCTAAGTCAGCGGAGAATGGTTAGCATCCTACTTAAAAGAAAGAATTTGAAGGCTTTGTTAATGTGTGAGAATTCAATGTGGTTAAGCACATCCCATAGGAGGAAAATCGAGATGCTGATGATTCGAAAAATTGGCCAGTTCAGGAAAGGGATCACTTTTTAGGATGGTCCTAGGAACAATTTCACCCTTCAACCGGAATGAAGCGAGGAAGGCGATGCACAAGGCGACTAGGTACACTATACAGATGGCAACCTATACAGAAGATTTTTCGATAACCTACTACTAAGGCGCATGGCTGCAAGAGAAGTTAAGAAAATATTGGAAAACATACATCAAGGTAGTCAAACAAACCACATTAGTGGGCAAAGCCTAGAAAAGGAAATCTCATGGGAATTGATTTGAATGCAAAACTTCTAATAGCAATGGGTGGAGTTAAGTATGAAATGGTGGTTGCGGATTACATTACGAGTATGGAGTTCAACCCCAAATGATCTCCGACAATGGATGGCAGTTTGATAGTCAGGAATTCGCTAACTCCTGTCGGCAACATGGATCAGTAAAAGCTTTTCTAGTGCCTCACTGTATGCCAATGGATAGGTTGAAGAAATCAACAAGATTCTTAAAACTTTCATAAAGGAGCATTCTCAAAATCATAAGAGAGCTCAGGTGGATGAGCTGGCATTGGACTTTATGTAACTGCACTTCTCACGAAACTACAATGGGACATATTCCTTTTGTTCTGGCTTACGAATTACAGGTTATGCTTTCCATAGAAACTATAGTCTTAACTCATAAGAAAATTTGCTATGACTTAGAGGAGAATGAGGAATTGTTAAACATGTCCCTAGATCAGATCGAGGAGAAGCGGGACAAGGATGCCTTGAAAGACCATGGCACTCTGACAGAAAGTGGCGAAACAATACAACTTTAGGATAGAGCATTGACCGCTTAAGAAGGAAACCTACTCCTGGAGTGAATTTCCCTTTGGATTGTGGGCACCTTACTTGATCTGGGAAAGATTATGTTTTATCAGCAAGGATCAAGTGAATGGAACCTACATTCTCATCGCCATGGACGGAGCAATATCTAGGAAAACATGGAGTGTTCAAAACTGCTGTTTTATTTTTGCACGCTAACTATTGCAACTGCATGAAATATGGGTATGTGTATTGTCAATCATCCCGGTCTTACTGAAAAACATTGATAGGGTGTGCGAAACCATGATAGATGATCAGTGCTATCAAACAACCATAAGAAAAACCTTTCCATGCAGTGCATTATGGAAAGCTTGGACAAACCTTTGGCTAGTAATGGCGAGTTAGATCAGCCCATGGTCAAGAAATGACTGCCAAGTGGGTGCTCGCTATTAACAATTAGCCCAAACTTCTTTATCAGTAACGACGAGCATGAGTATCCCATGTTAGGACATGAACGCCAAGCGGGGGCTCACCATTGATGATTGGCCCAAACTTCTTTTCTAGCAATTACGAGCCCGATCAGCCCATGGTTAGGACATGATCGCTAAAAATGGATGCTCGTCGTTGACGAACGGTCCAAACTTATTTACCAACAACGGCGAGCCAGATCAGCCCATGGTCAAGACATGACCGCTAAATGGATGCTTGTGTTAACGATCGGTCCAAAGTTCTTTGGTGGCAATGATGAGCCCGCTCAGCTCTTGGTCAGGACATGACCGCCAAGTGGGTGTTCACTGTTGATGATCGACCTAAACTTCTTTGCCAGCAAAGACGAGCCCTTAGCCCATGGTCAGGACATGATCATTAAGTAGGCGCTCGCCATTGACGATTGGCCCAAACTACACAGCTAGCAGTGGTAGATTGGAGTGATCCCTATTTGGATGTCTATTGCCGATGATCCGCTCAACTTCCTTATCCAGTAATGGTGGGTCAGATTTATCCCTATTCGGTTGTCCATAGTTGAAGATCGGCTCAACCTTCTAAGTTAGCAGTGGTGGACAGGAGTGATCCCTATCCAGTTGTTTACAGCTAACGATTGGCTATATCCTTTTAGAATGGCTGTAGAGAACCTGACTTACTAGTGGTCAGGACTAGCGGTCACCTAGTTGGTCCATGCCCAACATTCGATTTTGGATTTCTAACAGCAATGAATAACTGAGCGTGCTCATAGTAAAACATGACTATTAGGTATATGGCCCAATGCAAGCAGTCAATACTAGAACTGCCCAAGAAGACTTTTAACATAGCGAAATTATACATTGAATATGTATGTAGTAATAAGCAAATTAGAATGCTGGAATTGTATGAAAACAAACAAGGACACATGAGATGGACTATAAAGGAACTCCACCAAGTGATATGCCCTGTATAAGTATCCGATGAAGCAATAAAAGATTACTAACAAGCTAACAGCTAAGCAGGAATACTATACAAGCACAATGCAACAACTAATCCTGATTAGGTATGATAATTTCATTCATAATTTCTATAAGATACATATGCAATTGTGTAAGTGTTTAAACAGGAAGTATAAAGTATGGGCCAAAGGAAGCATCAGTCATAAAAACTACTTACCCTACCAAACTTGTTGGTGATTGATCCCGACAAGTATGCGTGATAGCAATGATAAAAGTTGCTAATGGAATAAGAAAACCAAGCAATCATGTGGATAAAACATATCATTATCACTAGCTAGGAAAAGAAGAATATGGACATGAATAAATATCAGAAGAAACAATGCATAAATATCAAAAGAGGATTAACACAAGACCCTCATGACATAAGGACAAAGAGGTTACACTAGAGGGAGCAAAAGTCCACCGGATAGAGATGGGAATTAGTGGGAAATCATGCTAGCTGATTGTATTACCAAGAAAGAATGAACTATTAACGTCACACTGATACATAATGCCTTGGAATGGTCAACAAGCTTTCCAAAGTGAACAAGGCTCTGCAACATAATAGCAGCGGAAAACTTACCGAAAGGATAGAAATGAGGATATAGATATTTGAGGTTCGAGATAACCATCACATGAGAAAGAAAGAAGAGATTAAATGAAGCAAAGCATACTTTATACATTACAAAAGTATACATTGTGGGACAAGTGTTGTGGTCATTTTCACCTATAGCATTTCAAAAAGACGTTAAGGAGCATAGAAACGGTCGAAAGTTACATAACAAAAGAGCCATTAGGTAATTGCAAAGGCAAGGAGAAGAGCTAACATGCACATAGGTTGAAACCATGTCTTAAATCTGAGCTACAGATTGGAAGATATAATCATCTTAAAATTTATCCATCACCTAACCAACTCGGACCCCACCTTAGGGAGCTACTACCTAATTCAGGAAAGTGGAATATTCAGAGGCATTAGAATACTTTACTCAATGATACGAAGCTACTGGTCCAAGTTTCATTCAATTCTAACTTCAAATGAAGGAGTTATGGTGTAAAAGCATGTGTAGCATAGCGGTAAAGACTTATGCCTTTCAGCCAACCCACCCGGGTTCGAATCATGACAAGCATGTTATTTTTATGGAATATAAGGAATGATCTGGTAGGAAATCTAACTACTGGGTACCTTACCATATACAACGTAAGGAAGGAAAAGAGACAAGACAAGGAAGTACGGAGACCTCCACAACCTTCTCTTGTGCTCATTGCTCTTGGATACCGACTAGGATTCCTTGGTCGATGCCCATGGGTACCGACCAAGATTCTTTGGTCGTTACCCAGGGTTACTGACCAGGTTTCGTAGGCCAGTACCCCAAGGGTACCGACCAAGATTCTTAGGCTGATACCCAAGGATACCGATCAGGTTTCTTTAATCGATTCTTCGTGTACTTAGACACATGCCACCTTGGCTTGAACAGGGAGATGCAAAGCCGGTCAACCGCATACCTAACCCTCCAAACCAAGAGGGTCTAAAACAAACAAAAATAAATGAAATTAGACAATAATTTATCCACATCCATCCAAGCTGGACCAACACCTCTCGAACTGAGTTCTAAATCGGGCCCAGCAGTGTAAATAAGAAAGGAAATCATCATACATCAGGAAACCAATAATTATGGATGGCATATTCAGGAATATTCCCTCGAGGTAACATATATATGGAAATATCCTAATTTGTCACACCTCCTCTCCATTCCTATAAATACCAAAGCATCCAACAATAATAGAGGACAATTTCGGAGAGCTAAGCTCACAGTAGCAATGGCAACCAAGTCAGAGGCTAGTAAGAACAACTAGCAGGATCCTCCAAACAAGATCTACCTAACCAGAACAGCAAGTTGGATTAACTAACATGAATATTCTAGCATGACCAACTAGCAGGAATAGCCTAGCAGGAATATCCTAGTAGGAATAGCTAGCCGGAACATCCCAGCAGGATCAGCTAGCAAGAATATCCTAGCATGAATAGCCTAGTAGGAATTTCTTGATGGAACAGCCTAGTAGGAACTGCTAGTCGGAATAGCCTAGCAGGAACTACTTAGAAGGAACATCCTAGTAGGAACCGCCTAACTAGAATCGCCTAATAGAGACAACCGAATAGGAACAGGCAGTCAAGAACAGCCTAATAGGGATAACTGAACAAACTTCCTTGAGCTATATCTTACTTTTTATTTAGCTTCATACCATTGTATCTTGTATCTCAGACATTATATTAAAGATCTATAAGAAGAATAAAGAAAATGGATAGTGGATGTAGGCACATTCTGGCCGAACAAATATAAACCTTTGTGTTCTTTACTTTAATGCAACTTACTTTCTACATAACCTATGCATGATCTGCTCTCTAAAAATTAATCATAATACAGATATAACAGCTGTGTTATGCACCTCGTATTCATAACTCTACAACTAATCGACTAGAGGTGTTTGCCTATTTTTAATGCAAACACCTAGGCTAAAGAGATGAGGACCAAGTAAAATTGTACAATAAGATTTACTGGCTTAATATAGTTGATCGGTAGTTATGACTAAACAAGTGCGTTGAAGAAGTAAAGCGTGATCATTTGAACACGAACGCCCAAGCGAAGACACGGGGAGGCTCAGTACTTTATAGCACTAAGGCTCAAAAATAAAAGAAAGGGAGGGTGCGAAAGTCCTACTTGAAACATATGTGAAATATGTATGTGTTCGTGAAAAAAGTCAAGTAGAATTAACTAGGAATAGCAAGAAAATAGACTAAAAACAGTTGCAACATCCAACCATCATGGTAC
This sequence comes from Allium fistulosum, assembly GCA_030737815.1. Taxonomy (NCBI): domain Eukaryota; kingdom Viridiplantae; phylum Streptophyta; class Magnoliopsida; order Asparagales; family Amaryllidaceae; genus Allium; species Allium fistulosum. The sequence goes on along the minus strand of CM060907.1, from coordinate 632,169,143 downwards.
AATAATATGTCAATGTTAGGAAATCACTACCATCACAAATAACACACACATGACCTTGCCATGATCATTAAAATTGGGCAAGCAATCAAAATTTTAGTCTACAAAAAATATATAATAGACACATAACATCTATCGAAAGAAGGACGACATCACTTAGGTTAGAATGAATGACTTTTCTTAAGCGGCTTGGGTCTAGTAGGCTTTATTTTCTCCTTGACCTTTGCAGCTTTGGAATTGTCGGCATCATCAAGCTCAGCTTGTTTTTTCTTTATCAGCTTAAGATCCTCTACTACTTTTAGCTTAACTCTAGCCATCTCTTTTGGAAACCCAACCATTATTCCTAACCCTAGAGCCTTATCCTTGTCGAAGTCCTCTGATCCCTCATTGTAGCGAGTAATCTTAATTTTTGCATTATCTTTCAAATTGGCAATCATCTTTGTGCATCTTATTCTGTCATAGGTTCTGATGGAATTGGAGGCATGAGTTCAGAAAATGAAGAAGTCATAGGTACCTTAGATTTAACCAGATCCGCCATGACAGTATTGTAGGATCTAGATTAACCCTAGAGGGGGGGGGGGTGAATAGGGTTATAGCAAATTTTCAGAAATTTAAACACACTACTGAATATGCAGATAAATCACACACAGAAATTACCCAGCTTCGGCAAACCCTTGCCTACTGCTGCAAACCCAGATTACTATTAGAATTAAACAGTCTCTCGCTTACAAACACTCTAACAGACTTGCAAACCCTGCTACCGCCTATAGAGTTTTGCAAACTCGCAACCCCTGCTTACTGAACTAATCCTAACTAGATAATCCGACACTACCTAACCTTTAGGTGGTGATTTACCGAAGTTTTGACTTTTAAAAAAAACAGAAAGTAAAAAAGCAAATTAAAAGCAACCCTAATAAGTCTTATAAAATAAAGCAATTATCACTTAAAAGAGAATAAAAAAAATAGCCCATTTTCGTTTATTAGATTTCAGTCCGATCCTTCTTTGCTCTGGAGAAAACAAACGGCGACTGCTTCATTCGCAACTGAAAATTTAGGGCTTCGGCTCTTTTAATAATTAGGGCTTGATTGATGATGCCGACTTGATCGATCGAATGATTATCGTGCTTCGGCAAGTTGATCGACCGTCTTCTAGAATTTGGCTTCGGCTTCTCGTATGATCGAGTTTGAATCTGACTTGGGTACGTGAATTTTTCCTTTTGCTTTACTGCTTTTCTCGTACTAGAACTCGATGATTTGTTGCCAGTGATGATTGGGTGATTATATAGGGTTCTAAGCCCTGAGTTTTCGTTCGTACGAATTAATTTGAATTCGTCACATTTTTTGCTCTGCCGTTCGATTATTTGTTGGATGTTGCGATGAATCTTGACCTTTTCAAAAATACGTATATACGTGATTCTTTATCTCCACGATGTTGAATTAATACGTGATGGCTTTGATAATTTTACTCCGTGAATTCCTTGCTTTGACTTGTTCGACTTTGGCCATTTCAGTATTTTTGATTTCGTCTTCTATGATGACCACGACTTCATTTTGTGATGACCACGGTGTTGTTTTGATGTTGACTTTGACCATTTCTGATTGCATGATTTTCCAGCTTGCCTCTGTTGGTTTGATAGTGCACTTTGATTTGAGCTACAGTTGCATAGCTTGAACTTGGATCTAGTTTGTAACCTGGTCTTGTTTATCTGAACTATATCCATTGCTTGCCACTGTTTTATCAATGTTACTTCCCTGACCGGTATAGTTGCAATGTGATGTTGGCTTGATGGTTCCTGTTGCACTCTGGTTTCATTGTAGTTTTCACTGTTGGTGTCTGGTCTGGTTGCTTGCATCTTGATTCATTGTTTTCCACTTGACGTTGCAGTTTGCTGTTTTACTCATGCACAAGCTTCACTGTATCTAATGTTCACTGTGTGGTTGTTTTGATCATAGCCACTTCATTGTTGAGGCTGTGCCATGATTTCGTCTTGGACTTGTTTATTGCTTTCGACTTCGAGTTGCTTATCATCTGCATCGAATTTGAACTTGATATACTGCAGGCTTTGACTTGTGCATTCGAATTTCTTTGGTTTCACTTGGTAGCTGGACTTTGCATTGAGTGCTTATGTATATGCTCACTGTCTTTGTACCTGTGCATATGTGTTTACTGTTCGAGTTCATTGCTTTACACCGTCTTGGCCTTTTGTTGATTACACTGTGTACATGCACAGTTCTTGTTGCAGTAATACTTGATATTTCGGTCGAGGCCATTTGCACTTGAGTTGAATCTGTCTTTGATTTGACCTTGTGCACTCGAGTTGGCGAGGCAGTGCACACGTATATACGTGTGTGCTGCAGCCACTCGTAAATATCTGTCCCTGAAATAAATGCTGATATGCATAGTTATTACACAATCAAAGATGACGACGATAACCCATATATCTGAGGCACCAATAGAAACAAATTTATATTTTTGCAAATTTGTTTATTTTCAGATTACTGCTGTTGTTGCTAATTATACAGGTACACAGAAGACAGGACAAGAACTGGAGCTGAATGATGCAAATAGATGCGGATGTGAAGACAGAATGAGATAACTGAGTGTTGAGTGTTGTAGTGAGGAAAAGATGTAAATATGAAATGTATGTGAAACGATGTATGATATAGAGAGAATCTGTAAAATTTTGTATTGTTTAAGAGTTGAAATAAAATATTAATTTTGAATAAAATACTGATTGAATTATATAATTCTGTGCAATAGTATTATTATTCAATATTAATATTTATTCCTACATGTGTATTATACAATCTGCAAACACATTTATGAAATGATATATATTTGTTATCATCAAACAAAAAATCACATCAAACAATCTCCCCCTTTTGATGATGACAAACATATATATTTAAGATTTTGAAATTCTGATAAATGTGTTTGAGTATAAAATGTTTAGCTCCCCCTATATGAATGCTCCCCCTACAACTGAGACCACTCCCTATTTAGTAGATTTTGAAAAATTACAGAAGAATAAAAGAATTAACAAAAATTAACTAATAACATTTAACAAAATTTTTGAAGTATTCAAAAATATTTATTTTCTTTATCAAAATCTTGTTCTTCTCCCCCTTTTGTTATCATCAAAAGATTGATAAAAATAATGAAACAGCAGGGGAAAAAACAAATGTAAAGCTAAGAAAAATCATAATAATTCATAACAGGATAACAATTTCCATAATTTAGAGAATGGATCGATTATTTGGTTTTTATATAATGAGAAGAGAGATGTTCTATTCTATTTTAATTTTAAAAGAATTTGACATTTAAGCACAAAAATTAGGCACTTACTAATCACGCATAACCATAAGGACTTTTAAATGGAATTAGCAGTTACCCATTAGTTATCAAGCTCCATCCATGCATAACCATAAGGACTTTTAAATGAGAATGGAGTGATGATAACCTCTCATGATCCATCCATGCATAACCATAAGGACTTTTAAATGAGAGTGGATGCATGAGGAATATTTAAAAAATTTCTTTGATTTTTCCTTTTTAATTTAGAAAGCAATTCACTCTTCTCATTTTTCAAAACCATTATGAATGATAGAAAGATGGTAGAAATAGAAATGGTCGTGGAATAAGTTACCAAATTAATTATATTATGAAATTTCTTAACAGAAAACAAGCGTATTTCCACTACTGAATACTATATTCGAATCAATCTTTGAATGATATCCAAAACAAGTTTGAATTTTAGAAATTGAAGTTGAAAATAAATATTCAAGAATATTTCAACTAAAAATTGAAAAATGATTAGTCAATTTCTATAATTCCCAAATCCAAACGTAATCTGGAAAATCTGTCTTCGGGAAGAGGTTTTGTGAAGATATCAGCAAGTTGATTCTCAGTTGAAATATATTCAATGCAAATGTCTTTCTTGGCGATGTGATCTCTAAGAAAGTGATGTCTCACATCAATGTGTTTTGTGCGTGAATGATGAACGGGATTATTTGACAAATCTATTGCACTTTTACTATCACATTTTAATGGTACTTGGTTATAAATTAATCCAAAATCAGAAAGAGTCTGCATCATCCATAAAATTTGAGCACAACAACTTCCTAAAGCAATATATTCTGCTTCAGTGGTGGATAATGCAACACAATTTTGTTTTCGACTAGACCATGAAACTAATGAATGTCCTAGCATGAAACATGTCCCACTAGTACTCTTCCTGTCAACTAATGAACCAGCATAATCAGCATCAGAATAACCAACTAAATCAAAATTTTCACAAGAAGGGTACCATAGTCCAAATTTGTGTGTGTGTGAAAGATATCTCAAAATTCGTTTAGTGGCTTTTAAATGTGATTCTTTAGGATTAGATTGAAAACGTGCACACAAACACACAGAAAACATAATATCAGGTCTAGAAGCAGTAAGATAGAGAAGTGAACCAATTATCCCTCGATATTTCTTTTGATCAACAACAACTCCTTTCTCATCTTTGTCCAACTTTGTTGATGGGCTCATAGGAGTTCTCAATGGTTTGGAGTTTTCAACTCCAAATTTCTTCAACAGTTCCAACACATACTTGGATTGTGAAATGAAAATGCCATCACTGCTTTGCTTGATTTGAAATCCAAGAAAGTATTTCAATTCTCCAACCAAGCTCATCTCGAATTTAGCCTGCATGACTTGTTCAAATTTCTCGCACAAGAGTTCATTAGTAGCACCATAAATGATATCATCCACATAAATCTGAACAATCAAAAAATCACTTTCTTTATGTAATAGAAACAGTGTCGTGTCAGCACTCCCCTTTTTAAAGCCATTTTCCAAAAGATATGTACAAAGGCAGTCATACCAAGCTCTAGGAGCTTGCTTAAGACCATATAATGCTTTTTCTAGCTTATACACATGATTTGGAAAATTATGATTTTCAAAACCGGGGGGTTGTTCAACAAAAACTTCTTCTTTTAAATCACCATTCAGGAAGGCACTTTTTACATCCATTTGTTTAAGTTTGAAACCCTTGTAGCATGCAAAACTTAGTAAAATCCTAATGGCTTCTAACCTAGCAACTGGAGCAAATGTTTCATCAAAGTCTATGCCTTCTATTTGGTTATATCCTTTTGCGACCAACCTAGCTTTGTTTCTAATTACATTTCCTGATTCATCAAGTTTGTTTTTGAACACCCACTTAGTTCCAACTATTGGATAATCATTAGGCCTAGGAACTAATTTCCACACTTTATTTCTTTCAAATTGATTAAGTTCATCTTGCATTGCTAAAACCCAACTTTCATCATTAAGAGCCATTTCAACAGAATCAGGTTCAATTTCAGAAATAAAACCACTATGACAACAAAATGCACATAAATTTCTATCAAATGAAGAGCGAGTGCGTATACCTTCCGTAGGATCACCTATAACCAATTCAGGAGGATGATTAGATTTGAACTTTAATTTATCAGCATCAACAGTCCTATTTTCAGCTTTCTCACTAGATGTCTCTTCTCCAATGTCTTCATGATCTATCCCATCGTCATATGCTTTTTCAGTCGTCCTCTCCAGGTCAGATTCATCGAATTTCACATTGATTGATTCAACAATTGTCTTTGTTCGTTTGTTGTATATCCTGTACGCCTTGCTCCTTGTTGAATAGCCCATGAAAATACCCTCATCAGCCTTTGATTCGAATTTTCCAAGTTGATCACCTGTGTTAAGAATGAAACAAGGACATCCAAATACACGAAAATATGAAATGTTAGGTTTCCTTTCATGCCATAATTCATAAGACGTTTTGCCAAGTATTGGTCTAATCATTACTCTATTCATTACATAGCACGAAGTATTCACTGCCTCTGCCCAAAAGGTTATAGGTAGTTTATACTCACTCAACATGGATCTAGCCAATTCTTGTAATGTATGATTTTTCCTTTCAACCACCCCATTTTGTTGAGGTGTTCGTGGAGCAGAAAATTCATGTTTTAAGCCATTTTCTTTACAAAAGTTTTCAAAATCCAAATTTTCAAATTCACCTCCATGATCACTTCTCAAAGTTTTAATTGAAACTCCTTTTTCATTTTGAACAAGTTTTGCAAATTTTGAAAAATAATCAAAAGATTCTGATTTTTTGGCTAAGAAATAAACCCATGTAAATCTAGAATAATCATCAACCAATACATAACAATAACGTTTTCCATTCAAGCTTGCAATTTCATTTGGTCCAAATAAATCCATGTGAATTAATTCGAGGACCCTTGAAGTGCTAACAATGTTTTTAGGGCGAAATGATGATCGACTAAGCTTGCCTAAGGAACATGCTTTACACACTTTATTATTTTTAAATTTCTGATGTGGTAACCCTCTGACTAATTCTTTTGTTTCAAGTTTTTCCAAGAGGCCCATACTAGCATGTCCAAGTCTCCTATGCCATAAGGATGCCTCTTCGTCAGTAGCTACCAAACATCTAGAAAGATTTAGATTATCAAAAGAAAGCGTGTAAACATTTCCTTTTCTTTTGCCCATAAAAACAATGTTATTAGAAGATTTATCAATGATTTTGCAAGTATCACTATCAAAAACCACATTCATACCTTTGTCACATAGTTGGCTAATAGAAATGAGATTGTGATGCAAATTATTGACGTATAAAACATTAGTCAAGGAAAAAATACCGTTACCTACTTCACCTTTACCAATAATCTTACACTTGCTATTGTCTCCCATGATCACATTTCCTCCTTTAAAGCTCTCTAGGCTAAGGAACTTTGATTTGTCACCTGTCATATGTCTAGAACAACCTGAATCTAGATACCATTCTTGTTGCTCCTTAGCCCGCCAACAAACCTCACTAGTTTCCTCTGAGCTTGCTTCTGAGTCTGATTTTCCCATAAGACACAAGTTAGCCTCCTCTGAGCTATCACTCGAAACTTCCTCTCCTTCCTCATCATCCCAAGTTGCTGCAAATGCCTTCTTCTTCTTCTTCTTTCCTTTGTTGATTTTAAGAAGTGGGCAATTTTGTTTGAAGTGACCGGGCTTGTTGCAGTTATAGCAGATTAATTCATTATTGGAGTTGTCAGAATCTTTTGACCTATTACCACTTGTTTTCTTCTTGTGTGGCTTGAATCTCGACCATCTTCTAAGATTATTGACAGCCATTGCAAGTTCTTCAATTGGATCTTCTTCTTCATTATCGCTCTCTTCTCTGCTCTTTAAGGCAATTGTCTTCTTCTTTGGTTCGGAATTGATGCGTTCCTCCTTTGCTTTCAACTCAAGCTCATACGTCATCAAATTTCCGATCAAATCCTCCATGCGTAGTTTACTCAAATCTTTTGATTCTTGTATTGCCGTGACTTTTGCCTCAAAGTTCATTGGTAAGACTCGTAGAATCTTCCTCACCAGCTCTACTTCAGAGAATACCTTTCCAAGCGCTCTAGCATTATACACCAAGGTTGAGAAGCGTCCAAACATATCCTTTATACTCTCGCCTTTGTCCATCACAAAATTCTCGTATTCATTGCTGATCAGGGCTAGACGAGACTCTTTGACTTGAGAAGTTCCTTCGTGTGTCACCTCCAAAGTATGCCAAATTTCCTATGCTGTTTTACAATGAGAAATTCTATTAAATTCAGTTTTATCAAGAGCACAGATCAAAGCATTCATTGCTTTAGCATTTGTGGTTTTCAATTTCTTATCATTAGCATCCCACCTATCCCTAGGTTTAGGAATCTCAGTATCACCAACAGTTATAGTAGGAGGTGTATAGCCAGTTTCAATAATGTCCCAAACATCATAATCAACAGAACTAAGATAAATACCCATCCTAGCTTTCCAGTAAGCATAATCATTCCCATTAAACATTGGTGGCCTAGCAATAGATTGCCCCTCAGAAAAAGCATTATTTGATGGATTCATGACTCTAGAGTTAAAGAAAAAATACCGGGCTCTGATACCACTTGTAGGATCTAGATTAACCCTAGAGGGGGGGGGGGGTGAATAGGGTTATAGCAAATTTTCAGAAATTTAAACACACTACTGAATATGCAGATAAATCACACACAGAAATTACCCAGCTTCGGCAAACCCTTGCCTACTGCTGCAAACCCAGATTACTATTAGAATTAAACAGTCTCTCGCTTACAAACACTCTAACAGACTTGCAAACCCTGCTACCGCCTATAGAGTTTTGCAAACTCGCAACCCCTGCTTACTGAACTAATCCTAACTAGATAATCCGACACTACCTAACCTTTAGGTGGTGATTTACCGAAGTTTTGACTTTTAAAAAAAACAGAAAGTAAAAAAGCAAATTAAAAGCAACCCTAATAAGTCTTATAAAATAAAGCAATTATCACTTCAAAGAGAATAAAAAAATAGCCCATTTTCGTTTATTAGATTTCAGTCCGATCCTTCTTTGCTCTGGAGAAAACAAACGGCGACTGCTTCATTCGCAACTGAAAATTTAGGGCTTCGGCTCTTTTAATAATTAGGGCTTGATTGATGATGCCGACTTGATCGATCGAATGATTATCGTGCTTCGGCAAGTTGATCGACCGTCTTCTAGAATTTGGCTTCGGCTTCTCGTATGATCGAGTTTGAATCTGACTTGGGTACGTGAATTTTTCCTTTTGCTTTACTGCTTTTCTCGTACTAGAACTCGATGATTTTTTGCCAGTGATGATTGGGTGATTATATAGGGTTCTAAGCCCTGAGTTTTCGTTCGTACGAATTAATTTGAATTCGTCACATTTTTTGCTCTGCCGTTCGATTATTTGTTGGATGTTGCGATGAATCTTGACCTTTTCAAAAATACGTATATACGTGATTCTTTATCTCCACGATGTTGAATTAATACGTGATGGCTTTGATAATTTTACTCCGTGAATTCCTTGCTTTGACTTGTTCGACTTTGGCCATTTCAGTATTTTTGATTTCGTCTTCTATGATGACCACGACTTCATTTTGTGATGACCACGGTGTTGTTTTGATGTTGACTTTGACCATTTCTGATTGCATGATTTTCCAGCTTGCCTCTGTTGGTTTGATAGTGCACTTTGATTTGAGCTACAGTTGCATAGCTTGAACTTGGATCTAGTTTGTAACCTGGTCTTGTTTATCTGAACTATATCCATTGCTTGCCACTGTTTTATCAATGTTACTTCCCTGACCGGTATAGTTGCAATGTGATGTTGGCTTGATGGTTCCTGTTTCACTCTGGTTTCATTGTAGTTTTCACTGTTGGTGTCTGGTCTGGTTGCTTGCATCTTGATTCATTGTTTTCCACTTGACGTTGCAGTTTGCTGTTTTACTCATGCACAAGCTTCACTGTATCTAATGTTCACTGTGTGGTTGTTTTGATCATAGCCACTTCATTGTTGAGGCTGTGCCATGATTTCGTCTTGGACTTGTTTATTGCTTTCGACTTCGAGTTGCTTATCATCTGCATCGAATTTGAACTTGATATACTGCAGGCTTTGACTTGTGCATTCGAATTTCTTTGGTTTCACTTGGTAGCTGGACTTTGCATTGAGTGCTTATGTATATGCTCACTGTCTTTGTACCTGTGCATATGTGTTTACTGTTCGAGTTCATTGCTTTACACCGTCTTGGCCTTTTGTTGATTACACTGTGTACATGCACAGTTCTTGTTGCAGTAATACTTGATATTTCGGTCGAGGCCATTTGCACTTGAGTTGAATCTGTCTTTGATTTGACCTTGTGCACTCGAGTTGGCGAGGCAGTGCACACGTATATACGTGTGTGCTGCAGCCACTCGTAAATATCTGTCCCTGAAATAAATGCTGATATGCATAGTTATTACACAATCAAAGATGACGACGATAACCCATATATCTGAGGCACCAATAGAAACAAATTTATATTTTTGCAAATTTGTTTATTTTCAGATTACTGCTGTTGTTGCTAATTATACAGGTACACAGAAGACAGGACAAGAACTGGAGCTGAATGATGCAAATAGATGCGGATGTGAAGACAGAATGAGATAACTGAGTGTTGAGTGTTGTAGTGAGGAAAAGATGTAAATATGAAATGTATGTGAAACGATGTATGTATATAGAGAGAATCTGTAAAATTTTGTATTGTTTAAGAGTTGAAATAAAATATTAATTTTGAATAAAATACTGATTGAATTATATAATTCTGTGCAATAGTATTATTATTCAATATTAATATTTATTCCTACATGTGTATTATACAATCTGCAAACACATTTATGAAATGATATATATTTGTTATCATCAAACAAAAAATCACATCAAACAAGTATTACCTATAGGAAATTGAGGAGGGCTATCAAGTACTAACATGCCTGAATAGGCTTGCAAGTACTGAGCAGTAGTGCATGGGCTATAAAGAAAAATCATACCTCCATTAGGGGACGATAGAGCATTTTCCAAAGGTTGGCTTTGAGCGGTTATATCTGAAGAGACGTGATAAATAGTTAGCAGAACATCGTGCATGAATGCATAGATAATTGGTTTAGAGGTCCAACCTTGAGTAATAACTGCGAAAGTAGAACCATTAGCCTTCATTGCACCTCTGGCCTCCTACTCTCTTCAGGCCTCTTCTTCAGTAGCCAATTTGACGTAACCCTGGCATTTGGCCTCCTTTCCTTCCTTAGAAAATTGTGCTTCAACAATATACATGCTAAAAGGTGGTCCTCCTTATTTACTTGCCTCTTCATCTTTCCGTACCAACCTTTAGTGAATGGATTTCACAGCTTTCTGATTGCCATCCATCCATTTCGAATTCCCTTCCATGTACATATGGAAATACACTTTATCCAAAAGCTCTTCGAGTTGATCTAACTGGCTATTCAACTCTTTGTTCTCAACCTAGAGTTCTCTTATAGTGTTTTCCTCAGCCCCTTTCTCAGCAAAGAGAGTATCGATCCTTGCTTGAAGTGAAGCTTTCTCTCTTTTCCACTCCTCAATCATCTTGCGTAACTCATCGCATTTAGTATCCACCTCATCAACTTTGGACTTATTTTCATCCAGCCTCTTTATATACTCGGCCTTTGTATTCTTGTAGTTCTTATACAAATCCTTGGCCTGGGAGTTGTACTTATTCCTCAGTGCCTTGGAATCAACAATGTGTTCTGTTTTCAGCTTTTCTACCTCTTGGAGATGGGCATCTTTGAGCTTTTCACCCTCCTTGGCATGGGCCTTCTCCAGAGCATCTACGACGTCATGGTGTTCCTTGGCCTTCTAGTGCAATTCTTTCCGAAGGTCGAAAATCTTTACAATTTTGGACACGTTTCGTCAGTCAACCTCTTCTCCTTCCTGTGTCATCATGGTGTGGAATTCAGACAAAGCCTTCACACTGCTAAGCCCATCCTCAAAAAGGTTAATTACGTCGTTGAAGGAGGTAGGCCAGCACTACAAAGTAGTCGAGCCAAGGGATCCTTAGGGTGGTAATCTTGTTGGAATTCATCGTAATTACGATCGTTAGGGTCTTTGATGACGTCGGCTTTCTTCTTCTCGTTTTCCTCTACCTGAGCTTTGGAAACAACTCCTGAAGTAGAAGTCTAATAAACATATTTGGTGCCTCCTTACTTATCCATTTTCTCCTGCTACTTGGAGGTCTCAAACTCCAAAACAGTAAAAGGTAATGTCTTTGGGGACTTAGAAGGAGGGGAGGCATCCTGGACCTCTATTTGTTAGGAGAGTAGGATCTTTTCTGTTAACCACTTTGTCTATCCTATTTGTTTGAGCACTGGATGAAGGGTAAGAGACCTTCTCCCATGTTTTTAGCTCCGTTTCTGGTTTCCCTATATTGTGACTTGGGCCAATGGAAGAGGCTGCCTATTTAATCTTCTTTATGGCATCGTCTCGTCTTAGCTACTTGAAATTGAACTAGAACTAACTCCTACTTGAACTCATGCTCCTTGCAAAAAATATGAGATTAGGATGTTAGAATCATATCATATGAATGAAGCCTATTGGTGCAACATATGTAAAGTTGGGTGTGTGTGAAGTGCTCGTAGCATTTAAACAAACCCTCAATAGAGTTCCAGTTGTTACTGCTGGATCTCTACTAGCGATGTACAGTCCCCATAGTCGATACCCAACTCTGGGTCATTTAGATAATCAAAATCTGTAATGTCCTTAGGAACAAACTCCTCCTGACTTTTCGTCCCAAAGGTTTTATGTACAGCCTCCTTAACATCAAGGTTAGTTAGAGGATCGAGGCCAAGATTTTTGCACCTTGGTTGAAAGTGGTGGCCTCACTATCATGCGGACGCGAACTCTTCCCCTTCATAGCTTCCATAAGGGACTTTCGTTGACCAGTGTGGCGAGGCCAAATCTAGAAAGACTATAACATTGAATCCATAACATCCATGTCAGCAACAGTCTTGATGCCAGGCGGAGCCGAGGCCAAGTTAGCATCAGGAACGGGGGTTGAGTGGGTTTTCCCTACTTGTCTCACCGTTTATAAAAGTTTTTCATCTCCTTTTTCTCATGGGTCTTTGTCAAAGGGGATTTTCCTTCCCGATATAATGACCTTCAATTAATAGCCTATATCGCCTTAGGGACTCTTCGATTACCGGAGGAAGAACATCTCTTGATTTTAATGGAATCCTCTTCACACTTTTGAGCATCTCAACCAAGCCTATTCCTGTTGCAACCTCAAAGAAAACAACCAAGGGAAAGATTAATGACCAGCACAAGACTATTAGATGAAGGGAACAAAAATGAGCAATTAGAACCGCTTACATCCTGAGTGACATCGGTGAAAACAAGGAGACTCGTTCCTAATGAAGAAATTCACTCTCTTGAACATATTGTATTTAGAGTATAAATTCTCTACTAGCTTGAACTTGCTATATGCCTTGAGATAAAAGAAAGGAGAGCTCTCTACCTTACTCTTAACTGTATATAAAAATCTGATCTGCCTATGAGTGAGGGAGCCTAAAATTCATGCATAAACATGACGTAGAGACTAGTTAAGATAGCATAGCCATTTGGATGTAGATGGAATAGGGCGATCTTTGAATACACCAAAAATCTTATAATCCATCGGAAAAGAGGAGGTGGAGCTACAATCATGTAGTGGTAATGAGAGTACGCCTATATCCCTCTAAGGGAGCATGAGCCCATTGATTAAGGGTCGATAAGAGCATATCTCCTCCTTTGTAATCCATGGGCAGCAGTAATAATGTCTAGCCGCCTAGAAGTCAAAGTATTGGCAATTGACTCAATAGGATCCACTAGTAGCTATTAATGACCATAACCATGAATTAGTGAATGATTCATGCTGGTTGGCTAAACCTAGCCCCCGATGATATAAGCTTGGTAGGAGTAGATGAAGAAGGAGTTTGAGCTTCGACAGCACTCGACTAGTGAGTGTGATATCAATCCCAAATGCTTGTATAATATATCAACTTGTTTCATATACTATTGTTGAACATATATGTGCGTGCCATGATAAATACAATAGAAATGTAATAGAGCATTTAAAAATCATTAGGATTTGAAAATAAAAATGAAAAGCCAGTTGTGTACTTAAGGATAGTAGTAAGAAAGACACAAAAGCAAAACCGACTAAGTGTTTAGTTTAACTATCAAACCAAGACCACCCCATATTCCCAAAAGATTACCCAACTACTCTCTCCAATAAAAAAACTGAAACAGGCTAATGAATTCAATAGCTCACTATTGTCACCTAAATAGGCATTTTAACTCCCCAACATTAAGTAACTTCCATCATGGTCCAGCTTCACCTAATGACCGAATCACCCAAGAGTGGGTCTTCCACCTAAATGCTTAATGATTAAATTTTCTTTAACACATAAATTGAGCTAAGTTAGAATAGCCATTAATGCTGTTAACACAGGATGACTTGGAACATCCTCTATAATTCTTATTCGGTGGTTAAAATTCCATGCCGAACCCATAAACCCTAAGGCGGCAAAACTCATAAGTAAGGCTAACACCCTAAAAATCATATACGATAACTAAACATGGAATTATCCTAAGTTCTAAGAGAGGCGGCTTAATCAAAGGAACCCCTAATAGTTCCTATTTTCAAAACTGTCGAATACAATTGTTAAGAGTGGAACCAAATAAATGCAAAATTTGCTCAGGTAAATGTTTAAATCAATGATTAAGAATGTTACCTCAGATTATGAAGATGGAAGACTACAAATGCAGTTTGAAGGCGGTAAGAATCAAGCATCGATGCTAGCATAAAGGGAGGATGAACAAACATGGGATTTGTAGAGTTCCAACAGTATGAAGGGTTATGTGTGAAAAATAAATTACAGCTACATCTAGGCTAAGGCAATACAGTTCGGTACCGCACCATGCAACCCTAGGCCAAAAATAACCAAACAGAAAATTATGTTTGTTAACCCGCCTTTTGGTAAGGCGGTGCGCAGGCGGATTTAACCCAATAAACTTCACGGTTATTGAGGCTGGAACATCATGGATTTGGCTCAAATGGATGGATGGATAATCAACTATGGATAATAATATAAAGCTAGGAGTAAACACAGTCGATGGATAAACGTTGCAGGGTGCTTGGAAGGTGGATATTGGCTTGAATAAAGAAGGATCAGTATAAGAGGGCTTGGTGTGATATGGATCGACATGGGTTGGATTAGTTCGGTTCAGCATAGGAAGGGTTCGACATAGCTCGGGTCGGCAGGAAGGCTAGGGGTCAACATGGCATGAAGTAACACGGTTTGGGTTCGGCGTGGAAGGGATCGACGAGATAGGGAGCGGCATGGTTGGGATTGGCATAGTAGTGGTCAGCATGGAAGGGGTAGGCATAGTTCAGGGCAATATGGATCGACATCCTCAGGGAGAGAAGGGGTCGACATTTCACATAAGGGAGGAATGGTCGGCATTTTCTTGGAGGAAGTGGGTTCAACATTTAGTCTGAACGAAGAGGATCGACATTGGTTTAGAGGTGGATGGATCAGCATTGGTTTGAATGAAGAGGGATCAGCATTGGTTTGGAGTTGGATGGATCGGTGAAGCTTGTTGGAGGGCTATGGATCAGCACGTTTCCGAAAGAGGGATCGGCATTGAGTTAAGAGGAGGGATAACGATCGGTAGTGCTAGGCCGATCGTAGTTTTTGGTCGAGTTGGACTTGACGATTGTTATGGTGGGCCCATGTAGGTGAGAAGGCCCTGTAGCTGAAGTTTCACCCATAAATACAGCAGGCTTGGCTTCGAAAAAAGGACCTTCATTCTGTTTCTCTTCATCTTCTACCTAGAGGCTACTCTGCCATTTTTATTCTGGAATTCTAGATTGTAACTGTAATCAGATTTCATATAACAAAAGGATTATTCTGGAGTGGACGTAGGATGAAGTTAACCAAACCACTATAAATCTTACCTCTTTTACTTGCTTTCGTTTTAATTTTGGTTATTCCTCATATTATGTTCTCTACAACATATACTATCTGTGCTCTGTGACCGGATATTAGTGCTTTCACGTGTTATTGGGTGTTGGTGGTCAATTTTTACGCCAACATTTTGGTGCCTTCATTGAGAGGCTTGCACTCAGTTATTTGGAAGTTAGGATGTTGGATTTGAAAGCTTGGGAACTTGGATCTTGGAAGTAATGGCTAGGCAATCAACAAGGAGACAGAGAACAGAGAAGAGCCATAAGGAAGGAATTCAGGAGGCTTCCTCAGGAGCTAATCAAGCCTCGATCTTCATTACTAGAGACGAGATGGAAACAATGATGGATGCAATGTAGGAAAGAATATTGAAGAGATAGGAGGAAATGATGCAGAACCTACTCCGACAAATTGGACAAGCTGGAGTGCAAAACCAAGGAAATGAAGTGTCACGACCCGACTTCCTATGCCCAGGAAATCGTATCGTTTTGAAGAAAAGAAAGAGGTGAGAAAGTAGAAAAGAAAAAGAAGAAGAAGAAACAACATCAGAATCTCAACAGCGGAACGAATAAAATATAATATATCACATAAATATTACATAGAATCATATACATCAGAGTACACAGATAATACATCACATACTAGACAGTTATAAACACCTGTCTAGTTAATACAACTCGATACAACACAACAACACAGAGATACAACACAGCGGAAATACACATGAACACTAACACAGCGGAATCAATATATATCTACACGCTGAAGCCTCCTGCTCCATTGCTCCTCCAGTATTCGTCAAAGCTAACCTGAATCCCTTGACTACCCGTAAAAATTTGGGTACCCGAGAGTTTATGAAAAACAGAAATAAACTTCGGGTCAGACATGGGTCTGGTATGAGTAACAGGTTAAAGTTGTTTAACTTTGAAAATCATTTGAAACAAAAGGTATCACGTAAGACTTCCCACACATAAACATGGAAAAGTTTTTACCTTACGCTAACCAAAACATTTCATAGGAAATCCAGTGATATTATAATAGTGTCTAGGGTTTTCAAGTAAATAGAAAATAGCTGAAATTGTTACATCTATTAAATTCCAGCATACTAGCCACAACGTGGGTAATACAATCAAAACCGTAAGATCTCGTAGGGAAAATGGGTTTCCATCAATGGCTGGGCTATTGGGGTACCGCCCGTCACAGTACGCGGCCTAGATCACCGTACCGAGGAGTACGCCCGCTCCCCTGCAACACAAGGCCGGACCCGTTCCTTACTGAACAGTTCCAAACGAGACAACCCCGGCAGTAGGACGTCAACAACTGCCCACACACCGAAATAAAAAGGGACATCTAGACAGGGGAAAATCTCGCTCTCAAGTGGGTGCTACCCACGAAGCCTTGCTGCACCTCCCCTGTTTTAGCCATTCCCGGTTGATGAGGCTTGAGGTCACGATTACCTTTATCAGAACTCATCACTTAGAATGCTCATCGTCCGCCTGACGATGTGCTGAAAGCATTCAATCCATACAAGTTCGTTCCGGGTTCGAACGAAACCGAAGGCATTATCTCGTTACACTCGTATTGGAATCACCCTCAGAGTTAACGACAATAACCCTTGCATTCTGAATCACCATCTCGAATCTATAAGTACTATCTCCGTCAAACTCATTACGGAATCACCCACAGAGTTATACTGACGAATAGTTCTTATACCTCGAGTCTTCACTTGCTCCACTTGAATTTCACGACCTAACGTTAATTTGGATCGATGTGGTATTCGGGTCTCCAGACCTGGAATCTCGGTATACGGAAACCCGATCCCGGTCTCATCGAAATCCAAAACGTGTCTTTTAAGGCCAAGTTGTTTTAAAGTTAAAACAATTCAATTCAATTATCTATATCAACACAGATAGATAAATTACCATATAACAATGGATATCACAACATCATCATAATAGATAATCAATATCATCTCAAACAAACATCCAAATCACAACAGATATCACTCGTCTCATAACTGAGATCACAATCAATCAATGGGATATCAATATCATTCATAAGCAATGATTTATTATTCACAACTATAATTAATTTAAAATGAATTAAATTAATTACTTCTGTCCCTAATTAATTTAAAGTAAATTAAATTAATTACTTATCTATAAATCCTGCTTATACAACCATTTTCTAATTACAATAAGTAATTAGTCTTAATTTAATTCCACAGATTAATTAATGTAAATCATTTATAGTAATTAATATTTAATTACTTCATTTATTAATTAAATATAATTAACTTCATTTATTCTTAATTAATTACATAAATTAATCACCTCATTATTAATTATTACTTATTTTGACAATTCATAATTATATCATTAACTATATAAATTAATGACCTCTAATTAATTTGTAAATTAAACTACTTTATTACTTCAAGTAATTTAATCTTTAAATCAAACAATTATTAATCACCCTGGATCAATAACACCAGTAATTAACTCTCCTTAATTACTTATCAAATAAATTAATTATTCCATAATTAATTATCTTCATTTATTAATCCCTTGATTAATTTCAAAAGTAATTTCCCATATTACTTTATCTACTCATTAACTTGTATTAATCACATCCGGTGATTATTATCTAATTACTACTCAAAGTAATTCTGCTCCATTAATTACACCGAGTAATTTCACTTATCAGATCATTAGATGATTTATAAATTTGATTAAACTAAATTTATTCAATCTATCATATCTTCAAATTTAGTTTCAATAGATAATAACCCTTCAATTACTTTTGTTAAATATTCATTTAACAGTTTCAATGAATTATCCAAATTAATTCATCTAATTATTATCAATATTTATCACATCTATAAATCAATTTAAAATCCTTAGTTAATTGATTTATTAACTAAACCATTACTTGATTTCTTCCTTTAAAATTTCTTTTTAATTACAACTTAATATAAATAAGTCATTCTCTAATTAATTTATTAATTACTTCAATATCTAATTTATTTCTATAGTAGTTAATTCCTTAATAAATGACTTAATTAACATTTCCACATTCCAAATTCCTTTCTAAATTTAAGATTTAAAGTGATTAATGATTTAAACATTAATCTAGTGTAAATTCACTTTAAAATTTCTTTAAATAAATGTACATAACATTTATTACTTACCAATGAAGATTATATAAAGAAAAGGCTTTTAAAATTAGATTATGGAAAATCAATTCTTTTAAAAATATATTTTTAACTTGCAAATTCATTTCTTTCATTTCAAAATTTTATAAAAGAATTTCTTAAATCTAGTTAACATTTATTTAAACAAATTTCACACTTTTAAAAACTGTTTTATTTTAAACTATAATTACTTAAAACATTCAAAATCAAAAATTAATTTAAAATTTCAGATTTTGATTCAAAGTTAACTTGAATCCATCCACTCATCTTGAATTTAAACTACTATTAAAATCCTGTCTTGAATTTTTGAACTAAAACTTTAAACCTGGGAAAATTAAGTTATTAAAACTGGAAACATTCCTCTGTCTCGAGACTACCCAGTCTGCTCCGATATTCATCTCCTGCTTCGAGTCTATCTCGCGTATTACCCGAGAAACAATCCACGCGAACATTTAACATTTCCGATCTGAAGCATGCTAAACTACTTCGAGTTTCCTGACCCCTTGACTCGAGAAAATCATTCGCAAACTCGAGTGTACCCCGAGTATTCCAGACCACACCTTCCAAAATTGACAGCCATCACAGATTTGCACGTGCACGTGCACCGTGCCTCCAGTCACTTCCGGCCACTCGCCAGCATCGCCACCCATCATCGATCGATCCACGATCACGTCGCAAACCCCAAAATCTACCACCTTCACTCGAATCAAAATCGAGCAACCTATGTCAGCCTGGAACTCCAGACAGAACCCATTCCACAACCTGTCATCACCTCGTCCTCGTCTCTCCGATCGCCTGAGCACCAGCGTCTCCGGCTACAGCTTCGCCTACGATCCCTCTACGAAATCCCAAACTTCGGTTGAACTCGATGCCCTATAGCATTCGAACGAGGCCAAAATGTATTCACGACAAAAACTAGGTTTATAAAATAGATTTCGTCGCCGTTTCCTCCACGACGATCTGTAGCGCCTTCGACCATTTTTCCCTGCCTCTCCGTTCACTCCTCCATCACCACAGTAAACCCCAAACGTTCCAGTGTACTAGATCGCCCAAAAATCGACGAAAACATATTTTTGTTCTACCCCAGACTACACCCTGAATACACTGTTAAAATTTATGATATTCATTCTAAAAATCATGTTATAGGGTAGAGATTTAACCTGTGACCCTGAATCAACATTTTAAAATGTTTGAATTTTACCTATGATTCAAGTTTGCCTGTAGTTTTCAATTTCCAGTGATATTTAAATTTTATTTCAGCCTAAATAAACTTTTATAAACTACACTATGATAAAATGAACAAGTTTTGTTTAAACATTACACCCTATCACAATCTAAATCAAAAGATATGAGTTATTAAACTAAAAACTGAAGCTTGAAAACAAAACAGAGAGAGAGACATATAATCATGTACACATATACAATCACTCAGGTAATCACATAAACATAACTATGCCAGATGTAAACATGTAACCATCTTATACTTAAGTAGTTTTAAACAAAAATTGTTACTCACCTTAGCTTTGCAAAAGAACAGAGACTTGATTTAGAAATCTGTCTTGAATTTGAAACTGGAAACATGCTCCCACCTTAATCATCTTGCTCTCTGTCTATATTGACTTGTTGGTGATGTTTGAATTCTTGTTTTAGTATTAAATAGAGTTTTCATTTTGGTTTTGTTTTAGTTCGATCTGAAAATAAAAGGTGGCAAATGAAAGATTGTTTACAGGCTGAAGAATGAAGTGGTTAGATGGTTTATAAATTTCTTCTTCTTCTTTTTGTAAGTGGTCAGTGATATTTTATAAGAAATGGAGGCTGAGATGATACATGAACCAGTTCGAATGACCTGGTATGCTATTGAGGAATGGATGCATTAAATGTTAGTAGTACTTGTGTTTCCATTTTGATTATTTTATACTTCAATGTCATAGATATTTTCTTTGCTTGTATCTTGTTTTACAAGCCATTTGCAAAATCACATTTTCTTGCTTTGTGATCAGGTCTGCATGCATAGAAAGATCCCATTCGAACATTGTTTTTATACTTTGCTTTGAATATTTTAGTTTGTCTGTATATCATATTTTCTAAGTGTTGGTCTGTTTGCTTTTGTTATTTGCCTTGTTTCAGCTTTCCATTTGTTTAAGTTTTACTTTAGCTTGCATACTTGTATTTTTGTATTGTTAACTTGTTTGACAATGAAATGTAAATGGATATTGTTTTAACATGTTGTTTTAGCCAAGGTTATAGAATTTTAGCTTAAGTATAACAACTCATAAATTTTATATTTCCATATTTTAAACTTAAACTATTAAACATTTAATTCACTCGTTATTTACTTTATTTTATACTTATGTTAATATCGTATATTAGATTTATGTTAAGTTAAATATTTATAAAGTTTACCTTATTTTAACACTTAACTATACAATATTATATTCACTTATTATTATTTTATTCTACACTATATAAATAAATTACTCATTATATCAATCTATATTTAAAAAGACAAAACAACCTTTGTTGAATTTAAATTTAAGTAAAAATCAATTTTAAACAATTTAACTTATCATGTATATATATCAAAATCAACTAACTATTTATTTAATAACATTTAAAAAGATATATATATTAAATCAAACCAAAATTACCAAAATATCAAAATAAGAAAATATATCTTCATTTATTAACTTTCAAATCAGATCTTATCTATTTACAATATATACAGATTTATATATATATTATAAACATAAAACAATTTATTAGCCTTTAAAAATATAAATTATCAGTTAAACATCTATTCAGAAGAAAATTATCAATCAAATTCTAATTTTATTAACAATTATTATCATATCAATTTAATTCCTATCGCAGATTATTAAATTGATATTGTCAAAATTTCCGGGATGTCACATTCCTCCCCCCTTAAAAGAATTTCGTCCCCGAAATTTAAACAAAGGTAATTTAATAATCCAATTAAAGTTTTAATTTTAAAATACAAACATATATCAATCATATGTTAACAATCATAGCATCCAATCAAACAAATCTATCTATCCCTATAAAATTCTGGATAGAATTCTCACGAGTTTCCCCGAGTATAAATACCGGGTTACTCGCTCTATAGAATCCAAACCATCAATACTACTAAACTACAGAGCTCCTACTCATCTAGATCTACACAACTAGACAAGATATCAGACTGTAGACAACTCCGACTCAACAATCAAAACTCCTGAACTGCAGGTTCTATAACCAGAGATAGATCTCACATGTACTCCCTTAAAGATACGTGAATTACAACAAATCCCAGTCATCCAAACTGACAATTCAAATCTGAAGACTCAACACTTATCCTCAGAAGAACAACAGAAAAGATCCAAAATATCTCAGAGTTGGCTTTCCACATCTTACCCAACTTATAGCTCCCTGAATCAGAGAAAACTTCAACAACAACGGAGTCTCCAACTTCGAATTCCAAATTTCCTCCATCTCTAATCCCCAAAATTCTTCGGACGATCCCGGGTCTCCTACATCCTTACTGATCAGCTCAACCCTTGCTGATACCCTTCAGAAACAAACTGGACCCAAAACAATCCAACAAAATGATCTTTCCAAGATCAATCAAAACTCAAAACACAAACTCTACTCCAAAATCAAAAGACAGATCTCACTTCTCACATCCGGAAGAGATAAACAGATGCACTCCAATCTGGCCTCAGATCCTGAAAAATTTGCTGTAAAAATTCTCTAATCCAAACACTACAACTTCCATTTGCTTCCAACTAAAACTGCTGCCACCATGCTTCCACTGCGCTACTCTGATATAGGTAGATGAAAACACAGATGATGTACACAAGCACAAACTTCCACTGATACCAATTGTGACGAACCTATGGCTTTGCAACCATCAGTCAGCAATCACAACTGATATGCTTCCCAACTATTCGGAAAATATGGCTCAATAGATCCAAAATAAAATTCAGAAGTTTTCTCCAAACTGAGCTGCTTCACCAAACTCAAAAATCATCCTACTACTAAGCTAAACTATCGGTATCACTTCTGAAATACAGTCGATACCAACTCAAACTCCAGATGCCGACAAAATTCTGACTTCCAGAAGACACCCAGCAAAAGAAGAATCTCTAAACACAAGAGAATACTCAAACCATCGCAAGTCACTTTTGCGATCCATCCCGCTTAATTCCAGAGAAAACTGCTCTCTCTTCACAAAGCAGAACAGCACACACTTCTATAGCCAATCCATCGAAGAAATGGATTCACTCTGCTGCTCCTGAAATTTACCTCAAGAAAACTGTTGAGCCAGAAAGCTTCCCTGACGGCATAAAGAACACTCCAAGCTACACTGCTGACGTTGATGCCCACAGACTCAAATTTTGAATCTCCTCAAGAAACTCGGACCACAAACCAACAGAAACATCCTGCTGAACACAGCCGCAATATCTAAGCAGACACACTTCTTTAGCTTGTTCCAAAGAAATATCTTCGGAAACATCCCTAGTCACTGCGTCTCATCACACAGCTACTATATCCTGAAATATCAAGGTACCATCACTAACTTCTGTCCATCCGATAGATCTCAACTCTAGTTCATCCAACTTACACTCCAAAGATAAACTCCAAACTTTAACAGATATCCTTCCAAAATCGATGAAAACCTTCATCACAACAAAACTAACTCGAGAAGGAAGTTGGGCCTACAATCCTGACATACACATTTCCAATCTCAACAAATTCAACTATCAGTGATCGTGTTACACAAATCACTACCCTATCTACCTTTATACTTATATTGGATAACCTGAACAGGTAACCCAACCGATAGGTAGAAATAAATATAAATATATATATATAAAAATACAAATACGCTCTCTCGGGATAGACACCACTCCAGAGCCTAGGTATTCCCTCAACCTAATGCTCTGATACCATCTGTCACGACCCGACTTCCTATGCCCAGGAAATCGTATCGTTTTGAAGAAAAGAAAGAGGTGAGAAAGTAGAAAAGAAAAAGAAGAAGAAGAAACAACATCAGAATCTCAACAGCGGAACGAATAAAATATAATATATCACATAAATATTACATAGAATCATATACATCAGAGTACACAGATAATACATCACATACTAGACAGTTATAAACACCTGTCTAGTTAATACAACTCGATACAACACAACAACACAGAGATACAACACAGCGGAAATACACATGAACACTAACACAGCGGAATCAATATATATCTACACGCTGAAGCCTCCTGCTCCATTGCTCCTCCAGTATTCGTCAAAGCTAACCTGAATCCCTTGACTACCCGTAAAAATTTGGGTACCCGAGAGTTTATGAAAAACAGAAATAAACTTCGGGTCAGACATGGGTCTGGTATGAGTAACAGGTTAAAGTTGTTTAACTTTGAAAATCATTTGAAACAAAAGGTATCACGTAAGACTTCCCACACATAAACATGGAAAAGTTTTTACCTTACGCTAACCAAAACATTTCATAGGAAATCCAGTGATATTATAATAGTGTCTAGGGTTTTCAAGTAAATAGAAAATAGCTGAAATTGTTACATCTATTAAATTCCAGCATACTAGCCACAACGTGGGTAATACAATCAAAACCGTAAGATCTCGTAGGGAAAATGGGTTTCCATCAATGGCTGGGCTACTGGGGTACCGCCCGTCACAGTACGCGGCCTAGATCACCGTACCGAGGAGTACGCCCGCTCCCCTGCAACACAAGGCCGGACCCGTTCCTTACTGAACAGTTCCAAACGAGACAACCCCGGCAGTAGGACGTCAACAACTGCCCACACACCGAAATAAAAAGGGACATCTAGACAGGGGAAAATCTCGCTCTCAAGTGGGTGCTACCCACGAAGCCTTGCTGCACCTCCCCTGTTTTAGCCATTCCCGGTTGATGAGGCTTGAGGTCACGATTACCTTTATCAGAACTCATCACTTAGAATGCTCATCGTCCGCCTGACGATGTGCTGAAAGCATTCAATCCATACAAGTTCGTTCCGGGTTCGAACGAAACCGAAGGCATTATCTCGTTACACTCGTATTGGAATCACCCTTAGAGTTAACGACAATAACCCTTGCATTCTGAATCACCATCTCGAATCTATAAGTACTATCTCCGTCAAACTCATTACGGAATCACCCACAGAGTTATACTGACGAATAGTTCTTATACCTCGAGTCTTCACTTGCTCCACTTGAATTTCACGACCTAACGTTAATTTGGATCGATGTGGTATTCGGGTCTCCAGACCTGGAATCCCGGTATACGGAAACCCGATCCCGGTCTCATCGAAATCCAAAACGTGTCTTTTAAGGCCAAGTTGTTTTAAAGTTAAAACAATTCAATTCAATTATCTATATCAACACAGATAGATAAATTACCATATAACAATGGATATCACAACATCATCATAATAGATAATCAATATCATCTCAAACAAACATCCAAATCACAACAGATATCACTCGTCTCATAACTGAGATCACAATCAATCAATGGGATATCAATATCATTCATAAGCAATGATTTATTATTCACAACTATAATTAATTTAAAATGAATTAAATTAATTACTTCTGTCCCTAATTAATTTAAAGTAAATTAAATTAATTACTTATCTATAAATCCTGCTTATACAACCATTTTCTAATTACAATAAGTAATTAGTCTTAATTTAATTCCACAGATTAATTAATGTAAATCATTTATAGTAATTAATATTTAATTACTTCATTTATTAATTAAATATAATTAACTTCATTTATTCTTAATTAATTACATAAATTAATCACCTCATTATTAATTATTACTTATTTTGACAATTCATAATTATATCATTAACTATATAAATTAATGACCTCTAATTAATTTGTAAATTAAACTACTTTATTACTTCAAGTAATTTAATCTTTAAATCAAACAATTATTAATCACCCTGGATCAATAACACCAGTAATTAACTCTCCTTAATTACTTATCAAATAAATTAATTATTCCATAATTAATTATCTTCATTTATTAATCCCTTGATTAATTTCAAAAGTAATTTCCCATATTACTTTATCTACTCATTAACTTGTATTAATCACATCCGGTGATTATTATCTAATTACTACTCAAAGTAATTCTGCTCCATTAATTACACCGAGTAATTTCACTTATCAGATCATTAGATGATTTATAAATTTGATTAAACTAAATTTATTCAATCTATCATATCTTCAAATTTAGTTTCAATAGATAATAACCCTTCAATTACTTTTGTTAAATATTCATTTAACAGTTTCAATGAATTATCCAAATTAATTCATCTAATTATTATCAATATTTATCACATCTATAAATCAATTTAAAATCCTTAGTTAATTGATTTATTAACTAAACCATTACTTGATTTCTTCCTTTAAAATTTCTTTTTAATTACAACTTAATATAAATAAGTCATTCTCTAATTAATTTATTAATTACTTCAATATCTAATTTATTTCTATAGTAGTTAATTCCTTAATAAATGACTTAATTAACATTTCCACATTCCAAATTCCTTTCTAAATTTAAGATTTAAAGTGATTAATGATTTAAACATTAATCTAGTGTAAATTCACTTTAAAATTTCTTTAAATAAATGTACATAACATTTATTACTTACCAATGAAGATTATATAAAGAAAAGGCTTTTAAAATTAGATTATGGAAAATCAATTCTTTTAAAAATATATTTTTAACTTGCAAATTCATTTCTTTCATTTCAAAATTTTATAAAAGAATTTCTTAAATCTAGTTAACATTTATTTAAACAAATTTCACACTTTTAAAAACTGTTTTATTTTAAACTATAATTACTTAAAACATTCAAAATCAAAAATTAATTTAAAATTTCAGATTTTGATTCAAAGTTAACTTGAATCCATCCACTCATCTTGAATTTAAACTACTATTAAAATCCTGTCTTGAATTTTTGAACTAAAACTTTAAACCTGGGAAAATTAAGTTATTAAAACTGGAAACATTCCTCTGTCTCGAGACTACCCAGTCTGCTCCGATATTCATCTCCTGCTTCGAGTCTATCTCGCGTATTACCCGAGAAACAACCCACGCGAACATTTAACATTTCCGATCTGAAGCATGCTAAACTACTTCGAGTTTCCTGACCCCTTGACTCGAGAAAATCATTCGCAAACTCGAGTGTACCCCGAGTATTCCAGACCACACCTTCCAAAATTGACAGCCATCACAGATTTGCACGTGCACGTGCACCGTGCCTCCAGTCACTTCCGGCCACTCGCCAGCATCGCCACCCATCATCGATCGATCCACGATCACGTCGCAAACCCCAAAATCTACCACCTTCACTCGAATCAAAATCGAGCAACCTATGTCAGCCTGGAACTCCAGACAGAACCCATTCCACAACCTGTCATCACCTCGTCCTCGTCTCTCCGATCGCCTGAGCACCAGCGTCTCCGGCTACAGCTTCGCCTACGATCCCTCTACGAAATCCCAAACTTCGGTTGAACTCGATGCCCTATAGCATTCGAACGAGGCCAAAATGTATTCACGACAAAAACTAGGTTTATAAAATAGATTTCGTCGCCGTTTCCTCCACGACGATCTGTAGCGCCTTCGACCATTTTTCCCTGCCTCTCCGTTCACTCCTCCATCACCACAGTAAACCCCAAACGTTCCAGTGTACTAGATCGCCCAAAAATCGACGAAAACATATTTTTGTTCTACCCCAGACTACACCCTGAATACACTGTTAAAATTTATGATATTCATTCTAAAAATCATGTTATAGGGTAGAGATTTAACCTGTGACCCTGAATCAACATTTTAAAATGTTTGAATTTTACCTATGATTCAAGTTTGCCTGTAGTTTTCAATTTCCAGTGATATTTAAATTTTATTTCAGCCTAAATAAACTTTTATAAACTACACTATGATAAAATGAACAAGTTTTGTTTAAACATTACACCCTATCACAATCTAAATCAAAAGATATGAGTTATTAAACTAAAAACTGAAGCTTGAAAACAAAACAGAGAGAGAGACATATAATCATGTACACATATACAATCACTCAGGTAATCACATAAACATAACTATGCCAGATGTAAACATGTAACCATCTTATACTTAAGTAGTTTTAAACAAAAATTGTTACTCACCTTAGCTTTGCAAAAGAACAGAGACTTGATTTAGAAATCTGTCTTGAATTTGAAACTGGAAACATGCTCCCACCTTAATCATCTTGCTCTCTGTCTATATTGACTTGTTGGTGATGTTTGAATTCTTGTTTTAGTATTAAATAGAGTTTTCATTTTGGTTTTGTTTTAGTTCGATCTGAAAATAAAAGGTGGCAAATGAAAGATTGTTTACAGGCTGAAGAATGAAGTGGTTAGATGGTTTATAAATTTCTTCTTCTTCTTTTTGTAAGTGGTCAGTGATATTTTATAAGAAATGGAGGCTGAGATGATACATGAACCAGTTCGAATGACCTGGTATGCTATTGAGGAATGGATGCATTAAATGTTAGTAGTACTTGTGTTTCCATTTTGATTATTTTATACTTCAATGTCATAGATATTTTCTTTGCTTGTATCTTGTTTTACAAGCCATTTGCAAAATCACATTTTCTTGCTTTGTGATCAGGTCTGCATGCATAGAAAGATCCCATTCGAACATTGTTTTTATACTTTGCTTTGAATATTTTAGTTTGTCTGTATATCATATTTTCTAAGTGTTGGTCTGTTTGCTTTTGTTATTTGCCTTGTTTCAGCTTTCCATTTGTTTAAGTTTTACTTTAGCTTGCATACTTGTATTTTTGTATTGTTAACTTGTTTGACAATGAAATGTAAATGGATATTGTTTTAACATGTTGTTTTAGCCAAGGTTATAGAATTTTAGCTTAAGTATAACAACTCATAAATTTTATATTTCCATATTTTAAACTTAAACTATTAAACATTTAATTCACTCGTTATTTACTTTATTTTATACTTATGTTAATATCGTATATTAGATTTATGTTAAGTTAAATATTTATAAAGTTTACCTTATTTTAACACTTAACTATACAATATTATATTCACTTATTATTATTTTATTCTACATTATATAAATAAATTACTCATTATATCAATCTATATTTAAAAAGACAAAACAACCTTTGTTGAATTTAAATTTAAGTAAAAATCAATTTTAAACAATTTAACTTATCATGTATATATATCAAAATCAACTAACTATTTATTTAATAACTTTTAAAAAGATATATATATTAAATCAAACCAAAATTACCAAAATATCAAAATAAGAAAATATATCTTCATTTATTAACTTTCAAATCAGATCTTATCTATTTACAATATATACAGATTTATATATATATTATAAACATAAAACAATTTATTAGCCTTTAAAAATATAAATTATCAGTTAAACATCTATTCAGAAGAAAATTATCAATCAAATTCGAATTTTATTAACAATTATTATCATATCAATTTAATTCCTATCGCAGATTATTAAATTGATATTGTCAAAATTTCCGGGATGTCACATGGAGTAGCAGGAAACACTGGTAATGTGCATCGCAGAGTTGGAGCATCAAGAGAAGAGGAAGTTCAGAATCAAAACCAAGGAAATGGAACAACTAGGATATGGGATAGAGTGGAGCAACCGAGAGTAGCCCCCGACCAACCAGGAACGATCGGCCAGAGCAATGACGATCGTTATAGAACGATCGGTGTCGATCGTTCTACACTTGGGGCCATGCTCCCAGATCATATTGGCTCGATTCCAGGCGGGATACCATGTGGTGCTGTGCAGTTTGGCATTGATGAGGATATGGGTCCTTGTCCAGAAGAGCAGATTTTAGGATTCCCTCGTGGACTCGGGGGGCAGGTTGGAGACAATAGACAAAGACTACCACTTGATGACAATGATAGGTTGACGGAAACGATTGGACGGGCCATGAGAGGAGGATTAGTAAATAGAGATTTGTAAGATGTGAATAGGAGCCCCTTTGCTCCTAGGATTAGGCAAGTTATACCCACCGAAATTCAAACTACCAATGCTGGAGACATACGATGGAAGAACGAACCCAACTATTCATCTCACAAGGTATATGAGGCACACGGAAGTACTGAGGGCATCGGTGGAGGTCATGGCATGGTTCTTCCCTTTGTATTTGATGGATATAGCAGCACTATGGGTAAGACAATTGGAAAGCGGCTCTATTGGTACATGGACAGAATTGATCGAAAGGTTTATGAGGCAGTTTAGAGTTCACGTCTCGAGACCTAATAATTTGATGAGTTTGGCAACACTGAAACAAAGGACCAGAGAGTCTCTGAGGAATTTCCTAACACGGTTTAATGTTGTGGCGGCATCGGTGGATCATCCAGATCTATCCATGGTTTTGATATCAGCCGTATCTGGCACTACTGATGGCAAAGAGTTCAAGGATTCACTAGAACGGATCCACCTATGAATTTAGGGGAGTTTTACCACGAAGCAAAAAGGTTCCTATGATACGAAGACGCACGAGTAAACAATCCAAAGGTGAATGCCGTGCAAAGTGGAGGATCATCGGGAGATGTAAACAAGAAAGACAAGGGAAAATGAGGAATGAATGACGGCAGTAATATGTCGAAAAGGCAATGGAGAGAACCAAAATTCTCTTCTTACATGAATTTGACTGAAACCCTAGAAAGGATTTATCTGGATACTCGAGGGCGCCTCCATTATCGAAGCCAACAAATATGGAACCCTCCAAATACGAACGAGCATCGAGAAAGCATTGCCTATTCCATGAGCTGGATGGGCACAATAGGAATGACTGCAGGCATTTTAAGGATGTCATTGAGGAACATGTGGGGAATGATCATTTGCAACAATATATAAGGAATCGAGCTGTGGTGGTGGAACGGGAGCAGCCACCGCCCACCTCGAATGAAGATGACACTGGATCAAGGCATCATCGTCATCTTATTATTATCTGACTGGATTTATGGCATGGAATAAGTAATGAACCCCGTAGTAATACGGCTAAGTCACGTACACATGTATGGGATTGAGGACGATCTCTAGGCATGCTCTGAGATGACGATGAACCGTGGTGCTCGGGTTTATGAACTTTTGTTTTTTCCGTTTACTGCAAACTCCGATTTTTCCGGTATTATGACTATTTAGTTTTCTTGGTATTATGGGCTTTTATTTTATATTTTACCAACTGTACACTGGAATGATTAAATCTGGATTAATGTAATAAGTAAAACAGGTCATGGTTACGGCCCCGACCAGAGAGACAGGTCAATAACCATGAATTACGAGTCCCTTTGCCGGAGTGCGATAGGATGGACTTGAACATGGATAATCCCTCTATTGGGGATCGAGGCCGGAGTAGGATACCCCACGGATTAAGTCCTTGATCGAAGAGTCGAGGCCGGAGAAGTATACTCATGGATTAAGTCCTCGACTGGGGATTGAGGCCGGAGTAGGATACCCTACAGATTAAGTCCTCGACCGGAGAGTCGAGGCCGGAGAAGGATAATCATAGATAAGCCCTCGACCGGAGAGTCGAGGCCGGAGAAGGATAATCATAGATAAGCCCTCGACCAGAGAGTCGAGGCCGGAGTAGGATAATGTGACCCAGAGAGGTCCCGGATTTGGATATGGACCCGGAGAGGTCTCGGATTTGGATGTGGACGCGGAGAGGTCCCAGATTTGAATATGGACCCGGAGAGTTCCCGGATTTGAATATAGACCTGGAGTGGTCTTTGGATTTGGATGTGGGCCCGGAGTAGTCCCGGACTTGGATAAACTAATCCGAAGAGATCGGGGATTCGGTTAATGGATTTGGAATGGATTCGGAATTCGATATCGACTCGGAACAATCATGGATTTCGCTAATGATCCGGAGAGACCAAGTAATCAGATTGGCAACGTATTGAATTTTAGATTGGATTATATAACAATCAATGGATTATGGACTTTGGATTTTGGATTTATGGCAATTCAAAACACGCCTTCCAATCGCAAGGCATTTTTGGGAGGGCAAAGTGTTAACCCACCTTTTGGCAAGGCAGTGCGCAGACGGATTTAACCCAATAGACTTCACGATTATCGAGGCTACAACATCGTGGATTTGGCTCAAATGTATGGATGGATAATCAACTACGGATAATAATATGAAGCTGGGATTAAAAACAGTCGATGGATAAACGATGCAGGGTGCTTGGAAGGTGGATATTGGCTTGAATAAAGAAGGATCGACATAAGAGGGCTTGGTGTTATATGGATTGACATAGGTTGGATTAGTTGGGTTCGACATAGGAAGGGTTTGGCATAGCTTGGGTCGGTAGAAAGGCTAAGGGCCGGCATGGCATGAAGTAACATGGTTTGGGTTCGGCATGGAAAGGATCGGCGAGACAGAGAGCGGTATGGTCGGGATCCGCATAATAGAGGTCGGCATGGAAGGGGTCGGCATAGTTCAGGGCAATATGGATCGGCATCCTCAGGGAGAGAAGGGTCGGCATTTCACATAAGGGAGGAAGGGTCGGCATTTTCTTGGAGGAAGTGGGTTCAACATTTGGTCTGAATAAAGAGCGATCGACATTGGTTTGAATGAAGAGGAATCGGCATTGGTTTGGAGGTGGATGGATCGCTGAAGCTTGTTGAAGGGCTATGGATCGGCATGTTTCAGGAAGAGGGATCATCATTGAGTTAAGAGGAGGGATAACGATCGACAGTGTTAGGCCGATCGTTATTTTTGGTCAAGTTGGGCTTGACGATCGTTATAGTGGGCCAATGTAGGTGAGAAGGCCCTGTAGCCGAAGTTTCACCTATAAGTACAGCAGGCTTGGCTTCGAAAAAAGGACCATCATTCTGTTTCCCTTTATCTTCTACCTAGAGGCTACTATGCCATTTTTATTCTGGAATTCTAGATTGTAACTGTAATCAAATTTTAGTATAAAAAAAGGATTGTTTTGGAGTGGACGTAGGGTGGAGTTAGCCGAACCACTATAAATCTTGTCTCTTTTACTTGTTTTCAATTTAATTTTGATTATTCCTTATATCATATTCTCTACATCATATACTATCTGTGATCTGTGACTGGATATTGGTGCTTTCACGTGTTATTGGGTGTTGGTGGTCAATTTTGATGCCAACAATGTTCGATGACTAATGCCAAATAGTAATCTGGACTAAGGATGAAGGAATAAAGAAGACCGTAGAAGATGACATGCAAATTAACAAAGTTATGGAAAACTCTAGGGGGAAGGATGGACAAAGCATACTCCATATTATACGAAGCAAGCTTTGGAGACCAAGTGCTACGGGCGTTTCCACCCATGGTACAGTAAATGCAAAGAGTTCATACTAAGGATTGGAGCAGCTAAAATGTACGTGACATAAGAGGTACGATGTATTAAAGTATCCCAAGTATGAAGGAAAGAAGATTGCGAAGTGATATGAGTAGAAGCATAAGGTGAAACAAAGAAATCTTTTGATCCTACTCTATTATGTTTCTACCAGATAGAAATTTCTGTTCGGTAGTCGTACTACTGGATAAGATTTCTTGTCCAATAGCACCACTACTGAATAGATATTTCTGTCTGGCAGCATATACACCAAACAAGATTCTTTGTCCGATAGTGGAGCTACTGGACAGAAATTCTTGTTCGATAGTCTAGTATGCCAAGTTGAAGTAGCTTGATACTAAATGTGGCCAAGAATAAGGCCAGTCAAACCATCGGACCAAGCACTATTGAATCATCACCCCTTGCCAAACTGAGTAAGGTATTTAAGGAAATTCTGGATTCGATCCTGTATATATGGAAACTCTGGATTTTATCTTTTATATATGGAAATTACCGAATCGAGCATGGTAAATAAGGAAATCATCTATTTTATCGGCCTAATCACCTTATAACTTCACTGCTATAAATATCTTAGTTTGGGAAAGTGATGGAAGGCAATTTAGGAAGAGAAAAATAATACCAAACAAAAATAAATGAATCGAAAGCTTA
This sequence comes from Allium fistulosum, assembly GCA_030737815.1. NCBI lineage: Eukaryota > Viridiplantae > Streptophyta > Magnoliopsida > Asparagales > Amaryllidaceae > Allium > Allium fistulosum. The sequence goes on along the minus strand of CM060907.1, from coordinate 632,135,489 downwards.
AGCTCCATTTTCCATATGAGATCATTGTACTTTTATTCTAATCATTGTATAATTGATCTATAAGAATGGTAATGAAAATAGATAGTGCATGTAGGCATATTCTGGCCAAACCACTATAAATTCTTGTGTACTTTACTTCATTATAGTTTTCTTTCTATCTATTATTCACTCTTTTAAGAAACTATGAACTATATGTAATATAGTTATGTTATACATTCACTATACATAGCCCTACAACAAATCGATTGGAGCTGTTTGTCCATTTGTTGAGCAAACAAACACTAAAGATAAAATTCACAAATGTTATGCCACTATAGATATCGAGTGTAAATTATGCAAACAAGGAAATGGGTCACGTAACCACTTATTTTTCCGGGGTTTTGGACCAAAGGTCCCTATTCTCAAAGCCCATGCACAGAAAGTCCCTACTCATAAACTCATGTAATTTAAGTCCTGTTTTGTTAGTTTTTACCAAACCGTCCCCTCCCAAAAAATCGGCCCAGCATTGAAATCAAGGGAAAAAGTGGCATAAATTAGCCAAAAACTAAAAATAGGGACCTAATTTTCACAACTTTTTTAGGAGAGACTTTTCTTCCATCATCTTTCAATTCTGAGGAGTTGGCAGCCTTCCTTGTACTTTTCTAGTGTTCATATTCCAATATAATATGGTGAAACATCAGTAGTAAATTTCGACTTTTAACTAACCGTACTATATTGACATTTTCTCTCGGGTATTTCAATCCAGTAGTGGAAACACATAAGTACAAAATCTTTATGACATAGTAATCACTATCTTAATATGGAACATCTAGATACAGCGTAACATGAGAGTTTTTTAGAATACAGAAGTTCCCTCGAATTTACGGCTGCAACTAATTACCTAAGATTGCAAACTGCTATTAAATCATGCAAGGATTAAAGAAGAAGAAATAAAAGGCAAGAAACTCAACTTTAGAGTGTCCAATGTCGTATTCCCTCACTCACAATGAGGCAGTAATGATCTTGATCGAATCGCAACTAATGCTAGAGATCAAACAAGTCATGACACTTGTAGGCATGCATCACTGCTATGAAAGAACTGGCTGTGAGAAATGCGGATTATGGATCTTAAGGCTAGAATTAACACTAGAGGTGGGGGGGGTGAATAGTGTTTTAAGGAATTACTAATTCTTTTTGAGTTTATATTAATTTGAACACAAATGTATGCAATATTAAGACACAGATATGATCACTGATTCAAACAAAGATGCAAATATAAAGTAAAAGCATTAAAGGAAAGAACACACCGGATTTTATACTGGTTCGGGGTTACCCTACATCCAGTCCCGCACACAAGTACAGATTTCATTTCAAAAGAAATCTTTACAATTACCATCCTCGATTTCAAGGCCACGAGGTACACCACTCCAGATTCACAATCCTTTGGGTAGAGATACTTGATTTCCCGGGCAACAAGTTCACCCAATTGATTTCCTAGGCTACAATCACACCTTTTCTCACTTGATTGATTTCCAAGGCTAGAATCACACCTTTTCTCACTTGATTGATTTCCAAGGCTACAATCACACCTTTTCTCACTTAATTGATTACAAAGAAGCCTATAACTCTGAATAGCACTGAGGTCTTGTTGATATAGTGGTAGAGAATCAAACCAGAAATGATCTAGTTAGATTCAATGGTGATTTCGGCAGAGTAATGGTAAGAATATATATAAAGAAATGTGGAAGAAGAAGAGGAGTGAAAACCAGAAAAATATGATTGAAAATTCATTGAAAACTTCCCCTATTTATAGAAGAACAACAACCATGTCCATTCGTGAAAGGTTATGGCGAATAGACACTTCTTCTGAAATTCAAATTTTTGAAACCAACTACCACTATGTCGACATGGGTATCTTGGGTATGTCGACATCCCAAAGGAAATTTTGGTGATTTGTTTTTCTTTGAAAATTACTTCTATCTTATATTAAAACTATTTGAAACTTTATAAATATACTTAACTATAGTAAAAATACATAAGTAAATATAGAGAATAATATATATAAAATTTTACTATAATTTTATATTTAAATCTAAGTATAAATATTAAATTTATTATTAAAGATAGTTTAAAACTAAGGACAATTTGATTTTGAAAATAAAGATTATTTTGAGGCTAAAAGTATTTAAAATCAGGATAGATGTTTTTGATCCTTTTAAAAGGAAGGTTTTGAAATCATTTTGAAAACAAGATAATTTTGTAAAATCATTTGAATAAAAGTTAGCGGATACAAAACAATGTTCCACTAGATTTTTCGTAGGTTCCATCATACTAAGGGTTCCATCCCTTTAACAGGCTTGAAGTGGATTCCATTCCATGACTAAATTGGATTTTAAGATGCCAGTGATTTTCTAGGAGTTTTAAACAAATTCCTAATTAAATTACTTATTCTTGAAATCTTGAACTCTTGATAATCTTAATATTCTTGATACTCACGAGTCTTCAATCTTGATATATTGAATCTCTATACTGTACAGTCTTCATTCTTAATACCTGCATGGTTAAATCCTTCATATACATATATATCTAAACTATAATGTTAGTATTTATATTTTATAATCTGATTCTAAGGTTGTTGTCATCAAAACCATCATCTCAAGGACTAACACTGGCTGCAGCCATAGATCCACTTGTGGTGGAGCATTCCAGCATTGGGAAGAGATTAGGAATGAACGACATGATTTAGGTTGAATTTAAACTTTATTAAATGAAGTTAATTTATAGATGCACTGAGTTTTGGAGCATAATACTATGCTACAACTATTTACTATATACTGAGTGTTTTCTTTGGCATTTTTAATTGATGTATACTTATTTCTTTTAGAGGCAACTCTCGGCGAACATATGGTGGTTTTTTTTGTAGAATTTCTATCTAACACTCCTACCACTATTTATTCCCTTAGAACTTCAAATCCGTACTCTTTTTGTAATAGTATATAAAGTGTCTATTTCAAAAAGAAAGAATACGAGCAAAGAAACCAGTGTCTTGGGGTCTAACTACCGTGCCCCACTATAAAATTTTCACTATAGATGCTTTGCTTAAAATAGAAATTGCTTGTAAAAATTAGATGGGTAGACTTACAAAATGGCGTTGCTTGTACCAATTTTTTTATTATGGTTACTGTATGATATTTTTAGTTACATACTAAAATAAATCTAGTTAGGAGCAAATCCCTTAATAAACATAAGATAAGGAAGTCATTACATTTCCTTAGCTCTAAAAAACTAAACCTCTGTCATTTGCATACACGACTTAAATTTTGATTAGATGTTTGCCTAAGGATAAAGTTTAAAGCTCATTAGGAAAAACAAATTTGATCAAGTGAATTAATTTTGAATTATTAATTTGAACATTCTATTGTAAAGGTATTTCTTTAGTTTCTCTTTTAAAGTATGGTGATGAGTATTACATTAGAAATTTACAAATATATTAAGAGACACTAGAAAGCAATTAAAATTTAGAATAGTCTCATTCTTGAAATTTTACATTAATTTAATTCTTGAACTTAATTATTCAAATTAATTGGCAAAATATTTATAATCAAAAGGTTGTACATTGTGAAGTTGATTTTCGCAAAAAATTGAAATGTCGATATATATAATAAGAGTTTTATAAAGATTTCACAAAACTCTTAGAGATTTGCGAACCTTTATGATTGGGCAACTAGCAAAGAAGCTTTCATACTACCCATAAAACATTAGCTGTATCCCTTTACGAATGATTAAAAGCACATCTTCCCCTTTCCAATCAAGATTATTAATTGATAAAGTATTAGTGAGTATGTTATTTTATTTGAAATAAGATGTAATTTTGTCAACCATAATAGAGGAATTTATTTATTTGCATTTGATTGAAAACAAGTGAATTTTTTTTGAGCAACCATCTATAAGGGTGTGATATAAATTAAAACTTTCCAAATGAGATAGATCAAATGAATCCACTGAACCATAATTTTCAAAATCTTAACTTAGGGGACAGTAAATACTCATCCCTTATGGATCGATGTTATCCAAATAGGAGTGCTCAACCTTCGGTTGTACTTTTCCATCAACCAAAGGAAGTAATTTTGAGCTAAAACACTCTTTTATTCAAAAGGTACAAAAATTTACCAATTTTGAAAAAGCTTATAAATTTCTTAATGAATTTGAATAATATGCATCTAAAAATAGAATGCAATATCAATTTAATGTATCGATCAAGCTAAAGTACCATTTGCACTTTTAGAAACTGCAAAAGGATGGCTAAATTCTCTTTTTAAACACTCGACAATAAGTTGGAACAAATTTATCACTGTATTTTTAAAAATAAATTCCCTTGAAACTTTAAAAATTAAAACTAAAATAAACAAGTTCTCTCAAAATGAAGAGTCAACTTTTTCAAAATACAATGAGAGGTTCAATTAGTTATTATATAGTTGTTCACATCATGCAATCTCAAAGCACCATTTATTCCAAATTGTATATGAAGGGCTAAACAATCAAACAAGAACTTAACTTGAATTAATATGCGTAGAAGAGTCCATTATTAAAACAGCCGATGATACTTAGGCATTCTTAGAAGACTTTAAAATAAATATCCAATGGGAATCGATTTCTAGTCCTTATCCATACCTCTACAGTGGAGTGCATGTAATAGATCTAATTCAGCTTCCCAGAAAGACTCATACTGCCCAACTAGGAGAAGTACTACCCAATTATTATAATCAAGAAAAAATTAATGCTATAGCTCAAACAGTCATTTTTCTTCTACATACAATCCGAGTTGGAAGCAGCATCCAAATTTGTTTTGTGAAAATCTTAATAATTTGGCTGATCTATCTTATGTATATCACATGGTACGAAACCCTAATTTTCGAGCCTCATTCCCTAGTTCCTAAACTCAACAAGTTTCACCACAATTCAAGGCTCCAAATCAACCATATAGGCATCCTACTTTAATATGTCAGCTCAGCCTTCACAAGAAATTGTTCGTTTTGTGAAACATATAAGCAATCAAAATGAAAAAATTGAATAAATGATGAACATAATGCAGGGAATTCTCTAAAATAGTGCTAAAGGAAAATTTCCTAGTCACTGCAAAGTAAATCCAAAATATATTCTCAAGCAAGAATTCATATGAGGAGGAGAATGTAAATCTGTTAATGCTGTTACCGCTCTTAGATTTGGAAAAAGGTTGATAACAATGTCAGCTGCCATGATACCCTTTCAAGGTCAACCATTATTGGAAGTGTCAATGCGCAATCGACACTTATTGTAGATGACATCTTAAAATCTTCATATTCTTTAAATGTTGGTAATCCCAACATTTTTTCATTTGATGTCAGCAACCTTAACACCTCTTCGACATTTAAAGTTAGAAATATCAACATCTAATCTTCTACACCATTACCACCTTTACTACCTATCGTGCCACCTTCTCCTTCTTCAAATGATAAACTACTGAAAGAGTTTACAAATCGATAGCCCTTTTTCCTCATGGACTCGACTAATAAGAAGAATGAAAATTTTGACAAATTTTTGGAAATTTTCAAACTAGTTTGAGTCAATATTCCACTCTTGGATACCATTGAGAAAATCCCCTAAAATATGCAAATCTTTGAGTGAGCAATGCACTCATAAGCGAGCCATTAAAATTTCTAAAAGTCATTTCTAAACAAGAACATTATCTCTGTTCTTTCAAACCTTTCCCCAATCAAGTATAAGGACCCTGGCTACCCTGTTGCCGGTTCTAAAATGGGTAACACTTCAAGCCCTAGTTGACCATGGTGTAAGCGTCAATCCACTACCATATAATGTGTATTGTCAACATAGACCAGGGAAATTAAAACCTACAAACATCATAATCAAACTAGTTGATCGATCTGTTCAAAAATGGGCACAACTGAAGATATTTTAATCCAAACCTAACAATTTTATTTCCCCATTGACCACATAGTTCTACAAACTGAACTTGTTTCAAAACAAAGTGAACAAATTCCTTTGATGTTAGGTAATCTCTTCTTAGCAACATCAAATTTTATAATAAATTGAATTAACGGTAAACTCCGGCTTTCCTTTGAATACCTAACTAATGAAATAAATACCTTTGATCTTAACAAGCAACTAAGGGGATTTAAGACAAAAGAAATGGACATGAAAAAACAATCACAGAAGGTACGTTTAGTGATATATCATTATCATTTTTATAGGAAACTTCACTTACTTTTTGTATCTAATATATCTTTTGACAAACTATTTGAAGACAGGCTTAGTTTTCTACATAAGGAGAATGAATCTTTTCAATTTTTGAAGATAGTTTTTTTAAAACCGTAGCATCAAATAGAATTATGCACACATACTCAAACTTATGCGATTACAATTATCATTATCTGGCAATATAAATCATAGTTGCAAAAAATTCTTCATGGGGAGGATTTTGATTAGCTAATTCATGGACATGTCTTTTGTATAACAAGTTTAGGGATAGGAAATCATCATGCATAAATGATAACATGCATGTTAGAAACAAGTGTAGGGAGGGGGAAGGAGGAAATATCGTTCTTCATGATTCATTCATCATCTAATAAATCTCATTCTATATATGATCCACATTCATACATACTTGTTAAATTGCATTTCATTTTACACCTCATTCATCTTTGGATACTATCGTTTGTGTTTAGAATATGTTTTAATAGTGCAGTCACTATTTCAACGTAGTATTGGGGGAGTCCACATTCAATTCCATTTTTTCTTCCGTATTTTCTTATTTCATACTCATTTAATTTGGAACTTCATCCATGATAAACATGGTAACAAGTATTTTTCAAAAAATAACCATTATTGTTTGACATACTAAATTATCAAAACAAGGATAAGTTGAAAATCGTAAATCAAGAGTTAATTCAATTTAATATCCATCATGTTTTGGGTGATACGAATGAACTTTGAAGCATAGCGTGTCTTTAAAGACACTATATCAAGACTAGTGAAATAATCGTATCTCGATAAGAATGAAGGTATGAGTTAAGTGTAACATCATCTACTTTGAGACTTGAACATTGACACCGATGAAGCTGCAATCATTACCCGCATCATTTTCAAACAACATGGTGAATCAACATTAAGTAAACAAAGCAGCTAAATAGCTTTTTCATTCATCAAATTGTTTTACATGATTCATTACATCATAATTAACCCTTATCATTCCTATGCATGGGTGAATATAACAAGAAATATGTATACTGTCATGATCAATATATGAAGATACCAACACAACAATTAACCTGTTATAATTCCTGGTTTTACATAGCAGAATTTTTGAAATAACTTTTATTTGATAGATTAGCCTCCCGCTTAGTCTTTGGAGTCCTTATTCATCCTTTCAAAAGATACCTTTGTAATCCATAAACTCATCGTGCTCGAATGAGTACCCGTGTGTTTATGCAAATAATAAAAACACGGATCGAACATAAAGCCTGTATGAGAATCGTATTGAGACCACACCTATGTAGCATGAAATCGGTTTTCCCTCACTTTAACATCATAACAATTGTATCATAAATGTAAACAAGCATCACATGATATATTAGCATCACATTTAATTCATAAGTGCACACTACATTATCACCCTATTATGAACCATTTCATATTTCTATTATCAATTCAAATTAAGTATACCCTATACTTAATATTCATCATGAACCAAGTCATACAATCTTCTATCATCCATACAAACATCACCTAATCTCTTGTTTCAGGCGTTCATCTTTAAGTTTAAATTAACTTACTTTAGTGATTCCCTCCATATGTCTGTTTATCACTAATTTATCTTTTCTCGAACAACATCACCTGATGAAAAGGCCAATAATTCCATTATGGGAGCCACACTGACTAGAGCCACCCCGACTCTCCTAGGAGGTTAATGTAAGCATTATGAATGCATTCCAGCAAGAATCCTTGTTGAGCATTAATATGCCCTCTTAGTCCCACGCCGATATCATTTGCGTTGCTGATTCATTTATTTATAACACCGCCCCGATGTTTTGGCACCTAGCCATAACTCCCCTTTAGACTTTATAAATCTTTTTAGATTGAATCCTATCATGCCATCCTGCCATATACCATTGGATTTTAGATTCCAAGACCTAATAGCTCTATGAGTTGGTATATCTTTATGATCATGGTTCAACCCTTTTCTTTCATTGATTTATTATGTACCCTACACATTCTTTAGCTAAAACATCTTTATCTTTGATTAAATGATATCCAATCATTTCTTAGCTTCTCTAAGATTTCTTCCAATTCAAAATAAGTTAATACAATTTTTACTTATAAATTCTTCATTTATTTCATCTGTATGAAATAGTCAGTCCACACTTGGAAACTATCTTCCAAAGTTCTATAGGTATTTCTTATTTTCTTACAAAGTTTTAGACCCCAAGCTTTTGGAAATTGACCGTGGTTGTCACATATTGGCTTTCCCAAAGCCATTGCAAGTCAAGCCCAGCGATCACAAGTTGGTTTCTACCTAAGCCATCGCATATTGATCATATAGGATGTCGCTAGTTGAGCCTCAACCAGCAATCATTGGTTGGTAGTTTAGTTTGCTACCGAAAGTTTATCTCTTATATGTTGTCATAAGTTAATGACTTCCCTAGTGATGAGCTCTAAGTAGCTATCGCCCATTGACTTCCCCAATCCATCGCAAGTTGAGTAACGTATAGCTATCGCAGGTTGATGCTTCTCTTCACTATTGCATGTTGACATCGCCTTAGCCATCGCAAGTTGACGATCCCATGTACTATCACTGGTTGACATTTCCTACATGCTATCGCATGTTGAATACGAGTAGCTATTGCAAGGTGTTACACATACTATCGCAAGTTGATGTATGTATATGCTATTGCAAGTTTATATATATATATATACTATTGCAATAATTAGCTCATGGGTCATTGCAAACTAAAATGGCACTTTTGTAATTAACTTGAAAATTATTTTAATATCGTACGAAGTAATTTATTTTTTTCCAAACCTTGTATAGTGTCGAATTCTTTTTGGTCTATGTAAGCCTTTACAATTTTCTTTTCAGTAGTTTTTAATTACTTTTTCAATTAATTAACTAATTACCTTCAATTAGTTAATTCTTTTCTTAGCCAATCAATTCATATAAAATAAAAAATTAATGGAAAACATCCCAAAAATTCATCAAAAATCTAGTTTTTCATATTTTACCTCATATCAAAATTTTTGGTTAAAATAATTATCTTTATTATTTTTAATAATTAATTTTCATAAAATGTAGCATTTTCTCATCTTAGAAAATTTATAGAAATTCTGAATAAATTTCATAAATCATGAAATCAAAAACCCATCTTCATTTTATCATTATAAACATTATACTAAATTTTTGGGGCATATAAATATGATTAGATCATGTTTTACCCTAAAACATGAACAAATTCACTTCATTTAAATTTCTATACATAATCAAAACCACGCTTATCATCCGAACATGTTAATCATCTAAAAAATTATTCATTCAAAATCAATTCTGAACTTAAATCGGTTAAGGAGGGTTTTAGGGAAAATTTCACTCACCTTGATTAAGAAAACCCTGATTTAATCTTCTTTGTTCTAAGAGTGAAAGGTTAGATCTTCAATCTTTCGATTTACTTTTCCTTTGCTTTGAAAGTGGTGGCCAACCTTTTCTATTTTTAGGGATTTGTTCTGTCAATGAAAACAAAGTGGATTAAGAGAATGTGCTATGGAAACTATGTTGGTGATTTTAGTTTGGGAATTATATACCTACTTACTTAATCTCTCTGGTATATTTCCCTTGTACTAAATCCTTCTCATTCTAAAATCTAATTTGTTAATTCTCATTATCAAGGCCAACATTAATCTCCATAATTACTCTTGATCCATTTAATTAACTTTAAAGCGTCCCATACTTAATTATTCAAATCTTCCTTAAGCAAGTCTTGCAATTAAATCAATTTATTTGTTCTAATGATAATCTCTTATTATTATTAGTTTAATTTAATTTCCATTTTATGGCATTCCAAAATATTTGGTGTTATCTTCTCCCTTTCTTACTGAAGTTTCATCCTTAAAATTTCGATAAGGAAAAACAAAATTTACACCAATACCCTGAAAGTGTAAAGTCATCATCGTATAAGTATAGACAGGTACAAAAGATTACACTAGTACCCCACTAAAGCAAACCATCAATCATTAATCAAAATATATTAGTGCAACTACTAAAACAAGATCATATCACATATGAATATATTAGTACCCCACTAGTACATACAATAGACAAACAAAGCACCCTGATATAAATGTGAATATCTAAAACAACTCAGGATAGGTGTTCATAATCCTATCCTCTACCTCTCAAGTACAATCTTCTTTGTTGTCACTCCATTAGATGTGAACAAGTCTGATAACTTTATTCTTTAACTCCCTCATATCATGACTTGCTATTTCCTTTAATTGTCTCATATATGGCTTCGCAGATAAGTCCTTTATTACCCTTGGTTCCACTATCGAACTTGGGCTGTGTACACATTTTCTGAAATGCGATATATGGAAAACATTATGCGTACCTGCTAAACTACTTGGTAACTCGACCCAAGTAAGCGATTTTACCAGTCCTCTCAATCACTGGAAACAGTCCTACATATCTACTGCCAATTTCACCGCCTTCTTAAAGCGTATAACTCCATACGTTGGAGAAATATTCATGAACACATAATCCCCTCCTGTGAACTAGAGCTCTTTCCTTCTTCTATCGGCATAGCTCTTTTATCATGATTGCGCTGCTTTCATCCTAGTGTGAATCAATTCTACCTTCTCAGTAGCATCTCTTACCAAATTGGGTCCCAATACACTATCTACCATACAACTCCTCCAACGGAGTCATCACGATACTTGACTGGTAACTATTATTATAGGAAAACTCTACTAGACGGAAAAGATATTCCTATAACCCTTCAAAATCCAAAACATGTTCTTTTAGCAAATCCTCGAGTATATGGTTCACCATCTCGATTTGACCATCACTCTGTAGGTGGTAAGCCGTACTTAGGTTCAACCCTGTATCCAGTGCACTCTACAAAATTTTCTAGAACTCACTAGTGAACAATGGATCTATATCACTCACTATACTTCTTGGAATCCCATGTAGTCTCACCACGTTCTTCATATATAGCTTTGTTAAGTTAACTACCATTCTTGTCGATTTTATGGGATAAATGGGCACTCTTAGTCAGTCTATCAATTATCATTCAAATACTACCATTTCCCATCCTCGACCTAGGCAACCCATCTACAAAATCCATAGACACCAAATTCCACTTCCAAGTCGGTACTTCCAATGGTTGAAGTCAATCGCTCGGCTTCTGATGTTAAGCTTTCACTTGCTGATAGGTGAAGAACTTCTTTACACATTCTTCTATGTCTCTCTTCATCACTTCCCAAAAGAAGACTCTCTTCATGCAACGATGCATCTTCATACCCACGGTATGAATAGTAAACCTAAACCGATGACTTCCATCAAGAGTTCTTTTCGAAGATCTCCTACATTTGAAAAATATAATCTTCCTTTTTCCTAAGCCATCACTTCAAGTCTATCTCGAATCCTTTTAGATCCTCAACTTCCACTCCCATTTCTAATCGCCTAATCCTTTGACTATCAATTGGTCCTCTTTATGCCTTGTAGCAATTCAATTAACAAGTGATGGACATACCTCCAAACTTTCTAGCCTGCCTGAATCTTACTCGATCCAGTATTTTTCCTATAGTGCACTTCATAAGAGGCTAACTTCTCTAATTTTTCCATTCTTCAATCATGGCCAACACCCCATTTTGCTACTTTCTACTCAAAGCATCGACAACCTTGTTCACCTTTCCAGGCATATACTCTATCCCAAAATCGTATGCTGTTGAGAATTCTAGCCACCATTATTGCCTCATATTCAACTCCTTCTAAGAGAATAGGCACTTAATGTACTTGTGGTGCAAAGGATAATGTCTCCAAATCATCAACGCAAATGCCACCGCCATCTCTAAGTCATGAGTTTTGTATCCAATCTCATGCCTCCTCGATGGCCTCAATTTCCTTGATGCTTAAGCTATCTCTTACCCTTTTTGCATCAATACTACTTCCAAACCTGTTCCACAAGCATCACTATACGCTACAAACTCCTAATTCGCTTCAAGCATGATCAAGACAAGAGCTTTTATCAATAACTTCTTCAACTCCTGAAATAACCCTTCACACTTATTGGTCCATATGAACTTCTCATTCTTCCTGGACAACTTAGTAATGAGTGCTGCTATACGTGTGAAATCCTTAATGAATCTACGGTAATAACTACACAAATCCAAGAAAATTCTCATCTCTATGACCATCTCGGGCCTCTTCTATCCATTAATGGTTTCTATCTTCAATGGATCTACTGCTAATCCATTCACTGAAACAAGATGCACAATAAACTTAATATCTAGTTTTCAAAAATGGCATTTCGAAAACTTTGCCTTCAACTTGCATTGTTTCAACATCTTCAACACCAATCTAAGATGGAATTTATGGTTCTGTCATCCTTAGAATATACCAAAATATCATCATTGAAGACCAACACAAATCTATCCAAGTTGTGAAAGATTCAGGACACAAGATCAATGAAGAACGCAGGGGGGTTGGTCAGTCCAAAAGTCATTACTAACCACTCATATGAACCATACCTTGTTCGAAACGCGATCAATGTAACATTATCTTCTTCTAACTAAGGGTAATGGAACCATATCGCCAAATCTAGCTATGAGATCTGTCTTGCTCCGCTCAACTTACCAAATAAGTCATCTATCCTGGGCAATAGATAAAAATTCTTCATGGTTAAGTCATTCAGCTTTCGGTAATCAGTGCACACCTGTAAAGATCCATCCGACTTCTTTACGAATAACGCGGATGCTCCCCATAGTTAACTACTCAGCCTAATGAAACTTTTATCCTCATGTTCCACTAGCTGCTTCTTCAATTCTTCCATCTCCTCAAGCAGCATTCTACTAGGCGGTTTACTAGCAGGTTGTGCACTTGGCATCAAGTCTATTTGGAACTTGATTTCTTTCCTTAGTGGTAATCTCCTTACAGGTTCAAAAACATCAACAAACTCCCTAACCAACTTCACTCTACTAATCTCATAATTATCTTCCACAGGACATAACACCAAGTCCGACTTTTCCTTCATTACATCCAATGTTATCATAATTCTTTTTCTACCCTTTGGATTCCATCATGCGATGATCATATCCGCACAATAGATCCTCGCATCATTACGCACCAACTAGTCCATGCCCAAAATTACCCATACTTTACGAAGTCAAATGCATATGGGTCGCAAACAAACATATGTGCACACAGATCAAACTTAAGATTAGTGCACCTTAATCCGAGAATGGCATACCCACCGATCAAATTAACCACACAGAAGTATGCAATCAAGTAGGCAGTTTCTAACTCTAACCTATCAACCAAATCTCTTGAAATAAAAGAGTAAGTAGCACCAGTATCAAATAGAACTGTAATTAATATACTAGAAATCGAAATCATACCTCCGATCACACCCATTCCTTTTTTCTTAGTAGTTGGTCCAGACAAAAGACCATTTAAAGTAGTTGGCCTTATCCTTGTTCTTATGACCAAGCCTATTATAGATGAAACACTTGACCTTATCCTCTTTCTCCGGCTGGGTACATTTAGTGGAATAATGTCCCTTCCGTTCGCCGTTAAAACAAGTAACATTTGCTATATTTGGCTTCTGAGCTCCTCCTCCAAAAGCCTTTCCTCCTCATTGATTCTTCCCTCTGTTCTAATATTGATTGTATCTTTTCTTCTTCTTACCCTTGGGCCTAACATCATCCTTCCTCTCCTCTTGAAATATCTAATCATATCGTCTCGCCATCTCCACCACCATCTCAAATGGACACAATAGATGCAAAATCCCCTTATGATTCAGTCCCTTCGTTAAACCTTAAATGAATTTCTCATTCTTCTTTAGCGGAGTATTTATATGCTCCCTTCCATACTTTGACAAAGCATTAAAGCACAAGATATACTCTATCAAAGTCATTTTTTTTCCTGCTTCAGATCGAGAAACTCCCAACAAAAAACACTCTTCTATGATTTAGGAATGAACTGAACCTCAAATCACTCTTTAAATTATTCTCAGGTTATCTCCTCCTTTGTCACTTTGGCAACTACAACCTCCTACCAGTCTAAAGCATCCACCTAAAGCTAACGAGAAGCCAACCTCCTCTTTTGAGCATAATAATACCACAAGTCTCTGAAGATATGTTTGTACACCTTTATCTATTTCAACACTTCTAGAGTAGAATCCTTCCCCATAAATACCTTTCCACCATTGTTCTTATAATCATGTGTCATCTTAGAAAAGTCTACTCCTCTAGGTACCAGCAGTCTCGACTCAAAAACTTTAGGTAGTTGTTGCCTCATCATTTCCATCATAAACTGGAGGAACTAAGCATTCATATCCATTCTTCCTTCAGTCGGAGCAGGCATTTGAGCATCGGCTTGAACATAAACTTCCAGGGCTGCCTCTCCTTCTTCGCTATTAGTTTGTGATTTCCTCTATTAGGATTCACTCTTATACTTCCTATAACTCAAACATCAGTTACATAGGTCCATTCTTGCCTTCTAAATAAGAAGGGATTCGTAAGAAATGGAAATAAAGAGAGTCAGAGCAATAGTAAAGGGGTATATATATGTTACTATATATTTGTATCAAAATACATGTACATTATATATATAGCATATACCCTCCATAATGTGTTCATTTTCTACTTCTTAGTTACTACTTAGTACAAATTGCAGTGTTGGATTCGTATTAAAATTCTAGATATACTAATATTATTTAACTTCATAGCATACACGGATGTATGACATTGTGAATTAGATACTGATATATATACATACATAGATGTGTGTGTGTCTATATATTTGTAATTAGGATATTGGTAAATTAATGTTGTTAATCGAAATAATATAATTAAGACATCATTCATTTGATTCGAATATTTGATATTTGAATTAAGATGAATTATAATCGTTAAAATTTATAACGTCAATTGAAAAAACATTGAAATTTAAATTGCTATCTGAATTAAGATTAACATTATTTAATTAGTTATCATAATTCAATTATTAAGTATATATCATTATATGTAAAATTATTTTATTATTAAATTTGCCTTTGAATAAATGCTATTTAATTTGACAAGGATTATCTTGTTAAACATTTTGAACAAATATAAATATCACAAATTGAAATAATAATAATAATAATAATAATAATATAATATAACTTAAAATTTTACTCAGAAACTTCTAATAAAACATTGAATATGATTTAATTTTGTTGATATTATTCTTGATAACGCTATGAAAGATCTAGTATTTACTAAATTAAAAGCGAAATATTATAAAATTCACCCTTTTTACCCTGCTACACAATGCATCTAACCCAACAGTATGAACTTAAAACAAGTATTAACATGTTTATTAAATAGCATGCTCATATATGAGAAGATTCATCAGTGAATTTAACAAAGTAAGTGTATCTGCTTTCGATATAATGATACCTTAGATCGCGTACATCTATATGCATCAATCCAAAGATTTCATTAATTCTTTTGTCAGTTCCATTGAGTGGGTGCTGATGTTAATCATTTAAGAAATAATTCATGATTATCATATGATTAAAGAATTTTTTTCCAAAGATATGGCTTAGTCCATGATTCTAATAATAATTGTTAAATATTTTGGATGCTTTTGTATTTTCTTTAGCCAACACATCACCATTGTTATGAAAACAAATACCATCATCGAAATACAATAAATATGTTTGTTCATAATATTCATTTTAAAATAAAATTGCATCTATTTTCAGTTAAAACTATAAACATTTATTATTTCATAAATGGTATTTCGTGTACATAAAAGGGGTCTTTCAAAACTGGATGCATCCACTGGCAGTGTCACATGGTATGCTTCCACTAGTTCCACTATTACATTAACAAGATTTGAAATATGAAGCTCCATTCAATTACTTATTATAGACGATAATTTAACTATAACTAATTCACAATTGAGAGTTTCAGATCAAATAGATCGAAATCTAGAAATAGGTCTTACAGAGACCAATTTTCAATAAGAAAAATACATTTGGAATGGAAATCATGTGATGAAGCAACATACCTAGGCTCGACGACTAGAGGCTCCGACCTAACGCCCACCTTCACGCCGACCTACGACCTAACTCCCACCCCAATCGCCGACCTAACTCCAATTGCCGACCTATCCCCAATTGCCGACCTATCTCCCACCTCCATGCCGAGCTACGACCTAACACCTCTTCCCAAAGTCGCGACCGACCTAAACCCCATGATGCGGAAGCACATCGCAAGCTCCGACCTAACCCTAAATCGTTGCCGAGATAAGCTTCCATTAAATCGTTGCCGAGTTACCTTAAGTCGCGAAAAGAAGATTAAGTCGTTGCCGAGCTATCCCTAAGTCGCGAAGCAGATGTTGTTAACTCGGAACCGAGTTAGGACTTAGTGTAATTTCGTTGTTTCTTTGGTGTAAATTGTAATGTGCCTATAAATAGCGTGTATGGTTATTTTGTAAAGGTTGTTGAATATTGAATAAAATTCTCTTTTGTTAGCTTGTTGCTTTCAATTTCAATTGGTAGTCGAGTGTATCTCCTATCTCCACTAACGTCATTCGAGTGCACTCGGATCATCGTTTGTTGAAGCCGATTCATGGTATCTTGTGCGCAAGATCAACGTCGAAGAATCGTAGATCTCTTTCCCGGTATCTTCGGATCAACGAGTCAGAGATAGCTAGAGTTCGGTATCTTCGGATCAACGAATTCGAGCATTTCAGTATCCATCAATCCACAGATTGCTATTTACGTCGATTGAAGATCGTTTTGAATTATCCGCTGCGTCAGTTTGGTATCAGAGCTTGTTTTAGCCAATCATAGCTAAATCGAGTCTTGGAGCCGAGAATTTGAAGTGTTGAGGTTGTGTTCATCGTGTTCATCATATTTTGCAACAAAGTTGGAGTTTTCGATCCATTTCATTTTGGATCAAAGTTCGAAAGGTGTTTGAAACTTGAAGTGTGAATTTGTTGAAGTGTTTGTGAAGTATTCAATCATGCCGCCAAGACGAGTTCAACGTCATCGCAACATTAATGCTTTGTACGGAAGAGAAGAGGCCGACGAAATGGAGCAACGAATCAACGAGAATTTCAATGAGAAGCTTACGGAAGGGATTGGTCGATTAGAGAGGATGATGTTGGAGATGAGTCAAAATCAGAGAAGGGTTTCACCTGAATCGAGCCATGGAAGAAGTAGAGTTTCACCACATTCTAATCGGGAGAGAAGTGTTGATAGTGATCATAGAAGCGTGGAACGAGATTGTGATAGAAATGTTGATGATCGAGGTCGTGATAGAAATGTGACTGATCGAGATCGGAGGAACGTGGATCGTAGGAATATTGGTGGAAGAAATGGTGGTGGTAGAGATGTTGGTGGTCAGGATCGACATCGATATACATCGGATGGTGAAGAAGAGTATGATGGTGGTAGTGTTCATGGACGAGGACGTGGACGAGGAAGGAATCAGTCGGAATACGATCACAAGTGGGAATCTGGGATGAAGACAGAAATTCCAGAATTCAAAGGTGGTATGCAGGCTGAGGAGTTTTTGGATTGGATGGCTAATATTGAAGAAATTTTTGATTTCAAAGAAGTTCCAGAACGTCGTAGAGTGAAGTTGGTTGCTACAAGGTTGAGGGGTCGAGCTTTGGCATGGTGGCAGCAAACTAAACTTACACGTGAACGAATGGGGAAGTCAAAAGTTGAATCTTGGGAGAAGATGAAGAAATTGATGAAAGCAACGTTCTTACCTTACAATTATCAATCTCTGATGTATCAACGTTTGCAGAACTTGAGGCAGGGCACAAAGACTGTTAATGATTACGCAGATGAGTTTTATCAGCTTATTGCAAGGAATGATATCATGGAAACGGAAGAACAACTGACATCTAGATTCATTGGGGGATTGAGAATGCAGATTCAGGATATGGTTAATATGTTCGATCCAAGATCTGTGGCAGAGGCACATCAGAAAGCGTTGACTTGGGAGAAGCAGGGACGACGAGGAGGTGGTGTGTTTACAAATTCCAATAATCAAGTGAAGGGTGTTGGTGGAAGTTCTAATGTGTCTAAACCTATCAGTAAACCAGTGGTGAAGGAGGTTGAGAAGGCAAAGGTTAACAATGGTTTCAAATGTTACAACTGTCAGGAGTTGGGTCATAAAAGCAACGAATGTCCGAAGCCAAAGAAGAGAGCAATGATTGCTGAGGTTGAGGATGAGGATGAAGAAGCTGAATGCTCTAATTCTTTACCAGTTGAGGAGGAAGACTTACTGTCGGGAGATGACGGGTATGCATTGATGATGAGGAGAAGTTGTTTAACACCGAAGCAAGAGGAGGAAAGTAGTTGGTTGAGAAACAATATCTTTCAATCTACATGCACTATTCTGGGAAGAGTTTGTAAATTTGTTATTGATGCTGGAAGTTGTGATAATATTATCTCTACAGAAGCAGTGAAGAAGTTGGAGTTGAAAACCGAGAAACATCCTAAACCGTACAAGTTAGCTTGGTTGAGGAAGGGTGGTGAAGTGAAAGTTGGACGTAGAGCTTGTGTGAATTTTTCAATTGGGCAGAAATACAAAGATGAAATCTGGTGTGACGTCGTAGATATGGACGTTTGTCATTTGTTGCTGGGGAGACCGTGGCAGTTTGATAGAGCAGTACAACATGATGGACGGACCAACAGTTACAGTTTCATGTTCGAAGGTACAAAGATTACTCTGGTTCCGAAGAAACGCCGACAGGAAGAAAACAAAATGGAGGAAATCGAAGAGCTGAAAACTCTATTGACTTTGAAGGAGTTTGTTAAAGAAGTTGAAGAAGAGCCGGAAGTATTCTTGTTGATTGGACGAGAAAACAGTGAAGAGGTTGAAATTCCAGAAGAAGTTAAACCAGTTCTGAAAGAATTTGACGATGTATTTCCAGAGGAGTTACCAACGGAGTTGCCACCGTTGAGGGATATACAACATCAGATAGATCTTGTTCCCGGTGCTGTATTGCCACACAGACCACATTATCGAATGAGCCAGAAGGAGCATGAAGAATTGAGGAGGCAGGTAGAGGAATTGCTTGAACAGGGGCGTGTGCAGGAGAGTCTGAGTCCTTGTGCTGTACCAGCTTTATTGGTACCCAAGAAGGATGGGACATGGAGGATGTGCACTGACAGTCGAGCATTGAATAAGATTACCGTGAGATATAGATTTCCAATGCCGAGGTTGGATGACTTGTTGGATCAGATAAGCGGAGCTACTATCTTTTCTAAGATCGATTTGAAGAGCGGATATCATCAAATTCGTATCAGACCAGGAGATGAGTGGAAGACTGCTTTTAAAACCAGGGAGGGACTATACGAATGGTTGGTTATGCCATTTGGTTTATCCAATGCACCAAGTACTTTCATGAGGGTGATGAATCAGATTTTTCGACCGTTCATTGGGAAATTCGTGGTGGTGTATTTCGATGATATTCTTATTTACAGTGGGAGTCCGGAGGAACATTTGAATCATCTTAGAGAAGTGCTGATGGTATTGCGACAAGAACAATTCTATGCTGCAACGAAGAAATGCGTGTTCATGACGCATAGTGTTTTATTTCTGGGGTATGTTGTTTCAGAGAAAGGAATACAGGTTGACCAAAGTAAAGTTGAGGCGATCAGAAATTGGCCGCAGCCCAAGACGATAACGGAAGTTCGTAGTTTTCATGGGTTGGCTTCATTTTATCGAAGGTTTATCCCACACTTTAGTAGTGTGATGGCGCCTGTTACAGATTGCATGAAAGGTAAACAGTTTGCATGGACGGAGGAAGCCGAGGTTGCTTTTGAACGAATCAAAGATCTTTTGACCTCTGCACCAATTCTAGTGTTACCAGATTTTCAGTTGGTGTTTGAACTGCACACTGATGCATCCAAGGTTGGGATTGGAGGGGTGTTGAGTCAAAAGGGACGTCCTATTGCATATTTCAGCGAGAAGTTGTCAGGAGCGAAGATGCGATACAGTACATATGATGTGGAGTTTTATGCTGTTGTACAATCTATCAAACACTGGAGACACTATCTATTTCAGAAGGAGTTTGTTCTTTACACTGATCATGAAGCATTGAAGCATTTGCAAGGGCAAGACAAGATTTCAGCGAGACATGCATCGTGGATTGCATATCTACAACAGTTTACTTTTGTTGTGAAACACAAGTCAGGAGTGACAAATCGTGTGGCTGATGCTTTGAGTAGGAGGAGTCATTTGTTGACTACGCTAAAAGTTGAAGTGATGGGGTTTGAAATATTGCCAGAGTTATTCACTGATGATCCTTACTTTGCAAAATTTGTTGAAAAGGTCAAGGAGGGAGAGACGGATGATTTTGTGATAATAGATGGTTTTCTTTTCAAAGGAAATCGATTGTGCATTCCGGAGGGTAGTTTGAGAATGAAGATTATCAAGGAATTACATGAAGAAGGGCATGTTGGAAGAGACCGTACCTTACAATTAATTTCACAATCCTACTTTTGGCCTTCGATGAGGAAAGAAGTGGAGAGGTTTGTTGAGAGATGCCATATCTGTCAAGTTTCGAAAGGAACTGCGACTAATGCGGGTTTATATATGCCGTTACCCGTGCCTACCAAACCATGGGTTGATCTCAGCATGGATTTCGTGTTGGGATTACCGAGAACTCAGAGGGGAAATGATTCTGTATTTGTTGTGGTGGACCGGTTTTCGAAGATGGCACATTTTATAGCCTGTAAGAAGACAGCGGATGCAGTTCGAGTGGCACAGTTATTCTTTAAAGAAATATATCGTTTACATGGTTTACCCGAATCTATTGTTTCTGACCGAGATACTCGATTTTTGAGTCACTTTTGGTTGAGTTTGTGGAAAATGGTGGGAACGAAGCTGAAATTTAGTAGTGCTTATCATCCGCAAACGGATGGACAGACTGAGGTGGTTAATCGATCGTTGGGAAACTTGTTGAGGTGTCTTGTTCAAGATAATCTAAAGAGTTGGGATGTGAAGTTATGTCAGGCAGAATTTGCCCATAA
The DNA here is from genome assembly GCA_030737815.1 of Allium fistulosum. Lineage (NCBI taxonomy): Eukaryota > Viridiplantae > Streptophyta > Magnoliopsida > Asparagales > Amaryllidaceae > Allium > Allium fistulosum. The sequence continues at coordinate 632,114,199 of CM060907.1, read as the reverse complement.
TCATGCTGTGAATCGAAGTACTGGGTTCAGTCCATTCCAGATTGTTTATTCGAGCTTACCGAAGGGCCCGTTGGATTTAACGGTAATACCACAATCAAAGAAGACAGTTAAGAAAGCTGCTGATTTTGTTGAAGGGTTGACGGAGTGCCATAGAATCGTTCAAGAACGATTGGAAAAGACAAACGAGAAGTACAAACAAATGGCGGATAAGAAACGAAGGAGTGTAGTCTTCAAAGAGGGTGATTTTGTTTACGCAGTATTGACGAAAGATCGTTTTCCAGTTGGGACTTACAACAAGTTGAAAGCTCGCAAGATTGGACCAGTAGAAATCTTGAAGAAAATCAATGACAATGCTTATCAGTTAAAGTTGCCCGAACACATTCACACTGCTGACGTTTTCAACGTTAAACATTTGATTCCGTACCATGGAGATGAGCTTGTTGAAAAGGAGAGAAGTACAAATTCGAGGTCGAATTTTTGTCAACAAGGGGAGGATGATGAAGCAACATACCTAGGCTCGACGACTAGAGGCTCCGACCTAACGCCCACCTTCACGCCGACCTACGACCTAACTCCCACCCCAATCGCCGACCTAACTCCAATTGCCGACCTATCCCCAATTGCCGACCTATCTCCCACCTCCATGCCGAGCTACGACCTAACACCTCTTCCCAAAGTCGCGACCGACCTAAACCCCATGACGCGGAAGCACATCGCAAGCTCCGACCTAACCCTAAATCATTGCCGAGATAAGCTTCCATTAAATCGTTGCCGAGTTACCTTAAGTCGCGAAAAGAAGATTAAGTCGTTGCCGAGCTATCCCTAAGTCGCGAAGCAGATGTTGTTAACTCGGAACCGAGTTAGGACTTAGTGTAATTTCGTTGTTTCTTTGGTGTAAATTGTAATGTGCCTATAAATAGCGTGTATGGTTATTTTGTAAAGGTTGTTGAATATTTAATAAAATTCTCTTTTGTTAGCTTGTTGCTTTCAATTTCAATTGGTAGTCGAGTGTATCTCCTATCTCCACTAACGTCATTCGAGTGCGCTCGGATCATCGTTTGTTGAAGCCGATTCACGGTATCTTGTGCGCAAGATCAACGTCGAAGAATCGTAGATCTCTTTCCCGGTATCTTCGGATCAACGAGTCAGAGATAGCTAGAGTTCGGTATCTTCGGATCAACGAATTCGAGCATTTCAGTATCCATCAATCCACAGATTGCTATTTACGTCGATTGAAGATCGTTTTGAATTATCCGCTGCGTCATCATGTCTCATGTATCTTATTTAGCATCTACAAAAAAATTTAAAAAATAGTTTTTGATGTCTCTTTATGAAGCAAAGGTGATCATTCACTCTCTTCGTCCCAACTACACCAACACATTATCGTTCTCAAACTTTCCCTTTTTCTTTCAAAAGGCCGAACCACTCAAAAGAGTAAAACTTTATTTCAACAATCTTGTATTGTTTTAGAGTTCAAAATTCATAAAACGCAATAAAGAGTCGTAGGCAAATTCACACTTTATTGAGCAAGACATATAAGTTTTAACGGTTGTATTATTTAGCTCTTGCATGAGTAGTGATGCGATAATATGCCAAAAGATTTATTGGTAAGTTAGCTTTATGTCTCTTCATCAATCTTAATTTATTCCATTCAATACATTTTAATGAATAAAAATTTTTATCAATTATATTAGTTGCTTAAATTTATTAAAGTGGATTCTTATAGTATCACATATGTTCTTATACTTACGGATTGGTTTATTATACTTATCTAATAAGGCTCCCACTGAGGGTAATTCTGTTACCCTAGAGGGTGCTCAACAAAGTTTCATCATACTCTTACTAATGCAACCAAAATATAAACATCACTGCGGATATTTTATGGCTTAAGGGTAATTAACAACCATGGGTACCTAATTTACTCTATTTATATTGTAAATGATCAAGTGAAATTTTATTTTAAATTTATAATTTTTAAATATTATTTATTGAATATTATCGACGTTAAAAGGGAGGTTAGTATAAATGCATGACATCATATGTCTCTACATCCAATACATACTCCCTTAAGTCTATGTGGATTTTAACTCATTTCAACTTCCCTTTATATATATATATATATATATATATATATATATATATATTGAACGAAGGGTAATATATATTGCAAACGAACTGCACAGTAAAAATCCAAGTATCAAGTTTACATCACCATACAATTCATGGCCCATGGCCCAAATCAAACAAACCCTATACTATAACATCAAGAAAACAAATTTTCCAATGCTCATCCTTTTATATTGTAGCATTTATAATTCATTAAGTTATATATATTCATATGTATCCTTTTATCAATTAAACATTATAAATACAACACTTATATTTATACAAATTTAAAACATTTTAAATTACGTACTTTAAACACTTTATAACATATGTAATATTATCTTTAAATTTAAGAAAATTAAATTTATTTTATAATATTCAATTATTCTTATTTAAATAAACTAAAAGCATATAAATTTTTAAGCCTTACACTTGGGCATGCCCTTGAAATGGCCTACTTTAACGAGCCAGGGTAAGGCTGGAGATGTGAGGTTTTTATTCATAAGAACGTTCCTTGTAATGACCTAAAATTTCAAGCACTTAATATTTAAATCTGAATTATTTAAATATTTGAATCTAGGATTTAATATGATTAAATTGATTTTATAACCTCAATAACCCCCTTTCAATTTACAACTAATGATGGTAAACTTGTTTTAAAATAGGTTTACAAAAATAAATACTTGGAAGAAATATCAACAATGTTACCGACAGTCGTATAATCGATAAACAGTGGTTTTCTCGATGCAAGTTGTTCAAACTTTTTGAACTTGCTTAGAACATTAGTGTGTAATTAATTAGAAAGTAAAAATATTTTACATGATATGGCTAACTAAATATGAATAGTAAAAGAGATTAGCAAATGGATTAAGGAAGAGATATTTTGATGAATAGTGTTTTTGATATTTGATTTTAGAAATAAGTGTAAAGGTGGCATGTGAGGGGGAGTTTAACGACCCAGAATTTCACTGCTTTAATTAGTGAATATTTAATTAATTTTAAATATTCAATATACATGTTTATAATGAAAATAAATAAACTTATTTTTAAAAATCGTTTTCAAAATTTATTTACCAAGTTAAAATAGTTCGTAGAAAAATAGAAAGTGTGACCGAAGAACGTTTTTCGAAATTTCGACCTTTCGACACTAGAAGTTGTCAAGAATATTGTTCGTCTTTATGCACTATATGTACATATATATAAGAGTAATTAGCTAAATAATAATATACTTAAGGATAGATTATCTTATGTTAATTTTGTTTAGCAAGTGATGTGACAATTCATAAATTTAAAAATAATAATCTTATGTTTATGAATATATATATATATATATATATATTCCTCTCTTGTCACATCTTAGATTTGTAATCATTAACCAAAACTATCTCTTGTTACATCTTAGTTAATTAATAATTAAACTTATATATATATATATATATATATATATATAAAGAGAGAGATGTGACAATTCATAAATTTAAAAATAATAAACTTAAATATTTATTTATTTATATATCTCTTGTCACTTCTTAGGTTTATCATCATTAACCATCATTTCATAGGCGATATGACTAGAGAGGGAAGGGAACGTGACATATGAGGGGAAGAAGAGAGTGATGTAACTTGACAAAATGATGACGTATGAAATCTTGCTTGTAAATAGCTCATATGTTTCTCCATTTTTCCTCCTCTTTCCACCAACCTTTTCTTCGTCATTTTGAACTCAGATGGAGTTTTTATTTTTTAAAACCGTGTGAAATTTTAATGGCTACAACATTCTACTTTACCACTTTTTCAAATTTTTGTTATAGCTATGTCAAAACACTAATTCTTTACAGAGTAATTTTGAGCTTAGAATTTAAATTTCGAAAATGGTACATCTTCTTTGGACCATAACTTCTTCAAATCAAATCGAAAATGAGTAATTCATTTTTTGAAATGATAGAGAAAGGAAATTAAAATAACTTTATCTTTGATTGCGTTTTGAAATTCCATTAGTAGGTAGCCCAAAAATCTGTTGCAAAATGACCTATTTTCCAGTTTATTATTGAGAATTCGATGTTTATCCAAAGTCGCTCCACCTGACCAAAAAAAGTCTCGCTCCCTCTTTCCTTCAAGGCTGAGCCTACCTAGTTCATTTAGGGTTCAAGACTCCATCTTGTTGCTTAGGAATTGAAGTGCTATGTCATACTCTAATTTAGCGAGAGTTTGGATAGCTTTCAGTGAGTAAATTCCTAATCTTTTAAAAAGAACTTTTCTTTTTATGTTGTGTTGATCCTTAGCTATATGTACGTTATATATATGTTGGAACTTGGCATGTTTGAAATGTGATGATAAGTGCTAATGTATGGGTTAGTGTTAGCACTGGAATGGATGTGTTATTGCAAAGTTAGTAATTGCATATATAGTGGTATATGTATACAACTTGTTGTATGAATGTGATGTGTGAATATAAAGGCTTGATGATGAACTCGATTATAGTCATGATGGGTTGAAAATAAAGTTGAAACTTTGTAGTTGTGGTGGGTTTGAGGTCGAATTTGAATTTGAAATCAAACTCGTTTCAAGAGTTTAAAGTTTAGATTTTGGTTAAAGTTTGCGTAATTGGTTTAAAGTGTGAATTTACTAAGGTACGTTTCAATCATGGAATAGTATGGTTTTGGTAAAGTGGCTTCGCTTAAAGGTAGGTTAGAGAAAACTGCACTCATAACGACAGTCGCTATGGATGTAGTTCGGCAAAGGTTTGAATTTTTATTTCAAATTTGTTTTATTTTGAAATTAGTTTACAAAGTTTTTCAAACTTAATTAGTAATATTAAAAAGTAATTAAGTTGTAATATAATTAATTGATTAACTAGTTAATTAAAAGGTAATTAGCACTTAATTGGTAATTAAGAAGGTGATTAAAGGTTAACCATCACTTAAGTTAAGTTAATGACTGTTAATTAATTAATAAATTTTTAATTAATGTTTTATATGGTTAAGAAGTAATTAAGTGATTAATAATTATTTAATTAAGATTAATGGTTAATTAATTATTAAGTAATTAATGGATTATTTAATTAATTAGGGTTTAACTTTTAAATAATTTTGTTTAACCTTAACCAAGTTGTATTAGTAAGTTAATTAGCACATAATCAAGTTCATTAAGCCTAATTAGAATTTAATTATGACTTAAGCTTGATTAATAAGGGTTAATTAAGATTTAATTGGGGTTTAAGCTGATTAAATCTATTTAAATGTTTTCAAAGGTGATTTTAAAACTGAACCGAATGTGTTTTAAATCAATCTTTTTTTGAAAGCAAACTTATTCCAAATCTGAGGATCTCTTGTCTGGACCTTGTAGGATCATTTTCACCCTAGAAGGGGAGTGAATAGGGTCTACTAAAAATTAATGCAGAAATAAAAACAAAAACATAAAGTAATGCAGTAAAGATCACAAACAGTTTTACCCAGCTTCGGGAAAATCCTGCCTACGTGCTGCCCCTAAGGTTTCTACTAGATATTAAGTAATTAACCGCTTACAAAAATATGTAAATTTGCGATACCCGCTAACTCGATTAACCTAACTCTAAGCTCAAAATCCTACCACAACTCAGCCACTGAGTTTCGAATTCTCAAACTACGCCCCGTAGTTTGTACCTAGTTACACAACTAGAAATTTACAAAATTTTAAAGGAGAAAATTACAAATAAAAATAAAGCTAAAAACAAAACCCTATTTTTATAATTGAAGCCCAATGCAAATAAAAAACGGCTCAAGTAACATATAATTAGAGAAGACTGTCTCCCTTTTTTTCAGTTTGTGAAATCTCTTTGGCCGATTTCTTTTGTTACTCTTCAAAATTAGGGTTTCGTTCGAATTGAAGCTACCGCTTTATAATTCCAATCGAATCCTTTCTCGTTTGCTGATGATTTCTATGTTCGATTTAATGGAGATTTAGTGTTGCAAATGCTTCCACGTCGAGTTGATATTAATTAATTGGTATGTATTTTTCCCTTCTTGAATTTTTGCTTGATCTCGACTTGATATATTCTGCCAATGATGATACGGGTTTAAATAAGGATAAAATCCCTAAATTTTTGTTTGCGTTGTTTTGATTTGAATTCTTCATGATTTTAGTACTTGCATTGATTTCTGATCGAATGATCTCTGAAATATGACTTCTTCATCTCTGACTTGATCATCCTTCGATTACAGCTTTACATTTGAATTTTAGATATATATGCTGATTTTGGTTTAATCTTGACTTCCTGAAGTCTGACTTGTTCATCTCTGACTTGATCATCCTTCGATTACAGCTTAGCATTTGAATTTGAGATAAATATGTGCTGATATATTGGCATCCACATTTTTGACCCGAATTCTGACTTGATTTTCATTTGTTGTATGCATGTTCTCCGTACCTTGCTCTGACCATCCATGCTAGTGTGATATTTTCATGCTTGGTTTATGCCCTCTGGTTCATTTCATTTTATTTTTGCCGAGTCCATGCTTCATTGTTTGATCTTAGACATGTCCATGTATATGTTGTCATCTTTAGTACTGATGCATCTCTTAGCCTGACCTGAGTTATGTAGTTTGCTACGTCTATGAGCAGTTGCCCGAGTCTGGTTATGTTGATGCTCCTATATCGTGTTTGCTTCATTCTTGTGTTAACTTGCATATACAACTTGTTCATGTTTATATACATGTTTGTGCTCTTGTATCCCTGACCATATGCATTTCCATTGGTGTTTATACTCTTGTACTTGAACCTGCTTCCTTTAATTTGTTGTGTGAACTTCTTTTGCACTTGCCTAATCGCTTTGCTCTCTGTTTTCCATAGCCTTATCTGATGGATCCTTGTATGCATATATGCACTATTTTGGTCTGGTTGCATCCCTTTTGTTCACCAGTGCTTATGCCCATGTGTGCTTGCACATGTATCAGTGCATGTATACTTTGTGCACTCTGACTTATCACTTCAGACTAGATTTCACTTGAACCTGTTTGCCTCTGAACTCCTATGCACTATTATGTTTGTCTGCGTTTGCTCATTGATTTTGAAAATCATGCACATATTCATGTACATACATGCAGACATATGAGCATGTTTACTTGTTTGGTTTCCTGTTGTTGCTTTGCATTCATGTTAACCCATTTTGACTTGTGAGCATGTCTGAAGCTTTGTTGCTTGGTTCCTACACATCCACACTAGCCTATTCTTGCCTAAGTTATTATAGATTGGTTGCATGTTGTTTTGTATGTTGGTTGGATCTTCATGTGTACTTTTTGTTGAGGCTGCTTTTATATTGGTGCCTTATTAAGTTGATGCTCCTACTTGATTGCTTTGTACTGACCATTGATGTGTTGTTTGTTTTTGCATTCCACCTGAGTTGAATCCAGTCTTGGCTTGGGTTTGACCTTGTGCTCACCTGTCCCTGCAATTTTAACAAGCAAGTGTATATCGATGTGCACGACCTTGTGGCATGTACAGTGATACACTGTGCATGTCACAAGTTGTTCGCATATTTTTTATTCTAGTTTGAAATAGTAAGATGAATTAAATAAACGACGATGAACAACCCAAATAATTGAGGGAAACAATATTTTCAAACACACACACTTTTTTGTGCACTGCAAAATATTTCTTTTTCAATTTTACCGCGTCAATCTTTATTTTGCAGATAGATCAGATGATGGATACCGACTGGAACAGAGTTAAAGATCAAATACGAGTGATGAGTGAATATGTAGTGAAGTGAAACATGTATGAAAATTGTGTTGTAATTGAAACTTGTATTTGGAATTGTGTAAATATAGCGAGAGCTTAAATTTGTACTATTTGAATTTGTAATAAAGTATCTGTTTGAATAAAATATTTGTTTAAATAAGAATTCCGAGTTATTTATTTTATTCAACAAATATTTATTTAATTATGTGGAAAAGTAAAATAGTACAATAACAAATACATTTAAAGGAATATATATATATATATATTTATTATCATCAAACAAAAATCATACACTACTATATTCTACAATCTCCCCCTTTTGATGATAACAAACATATATTAAGATTTTGACTCTATTAAAAGTATTTGGTCTTTATGAATTCCATTAGCTCCCCCTATTTGAATACTCCCCCTACAACAAAGCCCCCCCTTCACATAAGCATGAAAATGAAAAATGTGCAAATAAAAAACAGAAAATACAATGAACCTAGATGAGAATATGCAAATAAAAAAATGACTTATTTGCCAAAATCTTAACTTTCTCCCCTTTTTTATCAGCAAAAGAGTAACAGTGTTAGATAAGAGTGATAAAGTGATAGACATTAATGCAATAGTAATACCTAATCGAGTATAAATATTAAATTTCAAAAAATCAAACAAAAATCATAAATACTCTATTATGTGCATATTCTATTTTACAGTGATAGAGGTGATGTCGGCATAGAAAACCATATAGTCGTGTCCATTTGTGGTATATTTATGACAAGAGTTTAAATACTTATTAACCATGCATAACCGTTAGGACTTTTAAATGAGATTGGTAGTATTCCCTATTTTTATTAAAAATGAATTCCAAGCATCTTCTCACCATGCATAACTGTAAGGACTTTTAAATGGGGTTAGAATCAACTTGCCTATTTCATCCAATTTTGATATGTGTTCCACACATGCATAACCATGAGGACTTTTAAATGAGCATAAAAGCACATAATCAGATATTTCAAGTAGTTCACCCATGCATAACCGTAAGGACTTTTAAATGAGAGTGAGTACTTTTAGATGATTTTATTGCTAATTTTTAAATAATGAATAATTTCATGTTTAAATACCACATTTTGACATACAATATTGGATTTTGATGAGTGATAGTCGTAGAAATATGATAGGAATAGAAATGGTCATGGAATTTTTACCAACCAAAGTTATTACAAATTTTGTTTAAATTTTTAAAGAAATTTTCTAAATATACTCTCTTAAGACATAATGTATGATCAAGATAAACACCTCATCAGTTTTTTCAGTCACTATTTATCTTTTCGATAAACAATTGGGAGTCAAATTAGTTAACATAAGCATTTAAGATCGAATCCAAAAAAATATAAAATCACATTTCTAAAATGCCTATACTGAGATGAAGTCGACAAAAACTATTTTATGGAAGGGGTTTGTAAAAATGTCTGCCAATTGTGAATCGGTTGAAATGAAATTTATGCAGATATTTTCTTTGGAAATGCGATCTCTAATGAAATGATGCCTAACATCTATAAGCTTGGTGCGAGAATGATGTACGGGATTATTTGTGAGATCAATTGCACTTTTTCTATCACACATAAGTGGAACTCGTTTAAAATTTAGACCATAGTCTTATAAGGTTTGTATCGTCCATAAGATTTGAGCAGAGCAACCGCTTAGAGCAATATACTCTGCCTTAGTGGTAGATAATGCAATACAATTTTTTTTCGACTTGACCATGCAACTGAAATATGTCCCAACATAAAACACATTCCACTAGTACTTTTTCTATCAACTAGACTACCAGCATAATCTGCATCTGAATATCCTTTTAACTTAAAGTTATCATTAGTTGGATACCATAGACCAAACCGTGAGGTGTGCAACAGATACCTTATAATCGTTTTTACAGCTTTTGAATGAGATTCTTTTGGAATTGACTGAAACCGTGCACATAAACAAACAGAGAACATAATGTCTGGTCTAGAAGCAGTAAGATAAAGAAGTGATCCAATCATACCTCGATATTTATTTTGATCAACTACCTTACCTTTTTCATCCTTGTCAAGTTTAATTGTTGTGCTCATGGGAGGTTTTGCAAGTTAGATTCTTTCAATCCAAATTTGTTGACAAGCTCTCTGATATATTTTGTTTGAGAGATGAACGTACCTTTTTCACTTTGTTTGATTTGAAATCCTAAAAAGAATTTCAACTCTCCTACCAAAATCATTTTGAACTTTTCCTGCATGACTTCTTCAAATTTCTCACACAAAAGGTTGTTAGTGGCACCATAAATAATGTCATTAAAATATATTTAAACAATCAATAGGTCATCATTTTTGTGCAATAGAAATAATGTAGTGTCTACAAAGCCCTTTTTGAACCCATTTTCAAGGAGACAAGTGCTAAGAAATTCATACGAAGCCGTAGGGGCTTGTTTTAATTCGTATAGTGCTTTCTTAAGTTTATATACATGGTTAGGATATTCTTGAATTTCAAAGCCTTCAGGTTGTTCAACGAATACATCCTCTTTCAAAATTCCATTAAGAAAAGCACTTTTAATATCCATTTGTTTTAGTTTAAATCCTTTATAACAAGCAAAAGCTAACAAGATTCTAATGGATTCTAGTCTTGCTATTGGTGCAAAAGTTTCATCAAAATCAATTCCTTCAATTTGATTATAACCTTTATCAACTAATATAGCTTTGTTCCTAATCACATTTCCAGATTCATCAAATTAATTTTTAAAAATCCATTCGGTTCCTACAAGTGGATAATCATTAGGTCTAGGTGCTAGAATCCAAACATCATTTCGTTCAAATTGATTTAGCCCTTCTTGCATAGCCATAAACCAACTTTCATCATTGAGAGCTGTATCTATGTCTTTGGGTTCAATTTCTGAAATAAATCCACTGTAAAGACACAAATCACATAAATTTGTAAAGGAGGAATGAGTTTGAATACATGCGGTAGGATTACCTATTACCAATTTTGGAGGATGATCTGCTTTGAATTTTGATCTCTCTGGTTCTAGATTTCTTTGGACTTCTTCCGCAGTTGCAATTTCTTTTGGACTTTCACTTTCATCTTTTTCATTCTCCTCCTTGACATTGCTTTTGATTGTTTCCTTGCTTTGATCATCAATGCCTTCATCAAATTTCACATTGATTGACTCCACGATTGTTCTCGTCCTTTTGTTGTATACTCTATAAGCTTTGCTTCTGGAAGAGTATCCCATGAACATGCCTTTGTCTGCTTTTGGCTCAAATTTTCCCAGTTGATCACCTGTATTGAGAATAAAACATAGACAACCAAAATTTTTGAAATATGCAATGTTTGGATTTTTGTTGAACCATAGTTCATATGGTGTTTTCTTAAGAATTGGCCTAATTATGACTCTATTCATTACATAACAAGCTGTATTTACTGCCTCTGTCCAAAAGGACAAGGGTAGTTCATTCTCATTTATCATAGATCTAGCCAACTCTTGTAAGGTTCGATTCTTTCTCTCGACTACTCCATTTTGTTATGGAGTACGTGGGGCAGAGAATTCATGTTTAAATCCATTTTCATCACAAAAAATTTCAAATTCATAATTTTCAAATTCTCCACCATGATCACTTCTTAGCAAAATAATAGAAACTCCTTTTTCATTTTGAACTAATTTTGTGAATTTAGTGACGTATGAGAAAGTTTCTGATTTTTAACCTAAGAAGTATACCCACGTGTATTTAAAGTAATCATCAACTAATACAAAACAATATATCTTACCACCTAAACTTGCAATATCGTTAGGTCCAAACAGATCCATATGAACTAGTTCAAGGACTCTAGAAGTACTTATAGTGTTCTTGGCATGAAAAGATGATTTTTTAAGTTTTCCCATAGTACATGCTTTACATAGAGTTTCGGTTTTGAAATCATGAGATGGTAAACCTCTTACCAAATCTTTTCTTTTTAATTTGTTTAACAGATTCATGCTAGCATGTCCTAATCTTCTATGTCATAAGTTTACTTCTTCATCCTTAGCTACCAAACATTTTGAAAGAGTGAGATCATCAAAAGATAGAGAGTATATATTACCTTTCCTCTTACCTGAAAATAATGTTTCTTTTGACGATTGATCAACAATTTTGCACAAATCAGAATAAAAAACAACATGCATTCCTCTATCACATAACTGGCTGACTGAAATCAGATTATGGTGCAGACTTTCAACATATAATACATCGTTTAAGGTAAATGTGCCATTACCTACTTTACCTTTACCGATAATTTTACATTTATCATTGTTGCCCATTATGACTCTTCCACCTTTGTACTTCTCTAGGCTTAGGAACTTTGATTTGTCACCCGTCATGTGCCTAGGATAGCCCAGAGTCCAAGTACCACTCTTGTTGTTCCTTAGCCTGCCAACACACCTAAACGAGAAAAGAGTTTAGTGACCTATTTGTTTTTATAGGTCCATGATTGTTAGTGACAAAAAATTTTGAAAAAAAAGTTTGCGTAGAACCAAGACAATCTATGTTTGTTCCTTTTGGCACCCAAATTTGTTTGATTTTAAGGAATTTTACATTCGTGCCTTTAGGACCCAAATTGGTATGATCTTCATGTGTTTGGGTCTATACTAGTAATTGTTTTGATCGTGTCCAATTTTTTTCACAAATCGTGCACTTGGAGTTGACATGATTAGTTTCACTTCTACCTTTTTCAGATTGAGTATACCCAAGTCCTTGTCTAATAGTATTAACAGTTTGTTTTCCTAATAGCATATTTAGTGATCTTTCTCCTTTGGAGAATTTTCCTAAAGATGCAGACAGTTGTTGGACTTGTGACGTGAGCGATTCATTTGCATTCAATAACAAAGTGCACATTTTAATAGAATTTTCTCTCCTGGTATTTTCAGTTTCTTTCAAAATTAGAATTTCATTTTCAAGCGTTTTAATTTTAGTTTCTGATTTTTTTATTTCCTCTTTTAATGATGGACACTTATCACACTTAGGGCTCTTTTTTCTATAGTTTTGAACCATTTGATCAAGCTGCATATTTAGTTCTATCAAACTATCTTTTATGATTCAATTTTAGCGTACTTCTCCATAAGTCTTTCAAACAGCCATTTATTTCATGAAAATATATAAGTAATTGCGAGTGAGTAAGTTTTGATTCCTCGCTTGGCTCGTCATCATCGCTGTCACTTGTTTCTCCTAAAAAACATATATTTGCTTTTCCACTCTCACTGCCAGTGCTTTCATCATCATCTTCATCACATTCATCCCAAGTTGCTGCAAAACTTCTCCTTTTGGGTTTCTTTCCTTTGCTGAATCGATTTTGAGGACAATTTGGCTTGATATGACCAGGTTTATTGCACTTGTGACAAATGATCTTCTGCTTTTCTGAGTTGTCTAGAACTTTGACGATTTTGCTCTTTAGTTGTTGATTTAGGGCTGGATTTCCGTATTTGCGGTTCCACCTTTTGAATCTCTTTATTAGCAGTGCCATTTCAGCTGCTCCTTCATCATCACCATCATCTTCACTTTCCATCATTCCTTTGAGAGCTATTGATTTCTTTCGTGTATCTTTTCCTTCACATTCTTCCTTGAATTTGATTTCTAGCTCATAAGTGGGGAGGTTTCTGATGAGTTCTTCAACTTTAACCTGTTTCAAATTCTTTGATTCTTGGATGGCAGTCACCTTTGCTTCAAAATTTCATGGAAGAATTCTGAGGATCTTCCGGACTACCAGTTCTGTGTATGGTGTTCCTAAGGATTTTGATTTGTATACAAGATTAGAAAGTCATCCATACATTTCTTTGACACTTTCATCCTTTTCCATTGTAAAGTTCTCGTACTCGCTGCTAAGCATGGCAAGGCGAGATTCTTTAACCTGGGAGGTTCCTTCATGAGTCACTTCAAACATGTGCCAGATTTCTTGCGCAGTTAGACAATGTGAGACACAGTTAAATTCAATTTGATCTAATGATCAAAAAGTAGAATTCATAGCTTTAGCGTTAGCAGTTTGCAGTTTATTTCAAGATATGTCCATTGATCCATAGGTTTTTCAACTTCTTGATTTCCTACCATTAATGTTGGTGTGCCATACCCCGTTTCAACAATATTCCATGCATATATGGTTTTTAGAAGAAATTCCATTCTAGTTTTCCAATATGCATATTCATCATTAAACATGGGTGGTGTAGCTATGGACTGACCTTCAGCGAAAGCATTATTAAAAGAAGCCATTAAAAAAATCAAATTTTTTAACAGAAAATGGTTTTTGTTCCTAGCTCTGATACCACTTGTAGGATCGTTTTCACCATAAAAGGGGGGTGAATAGGGTTTACTAAAAATTAATGCAGAAATAAAAACAAAAAAAGAATGTAATGCGGTAAAGATCACACACAGTTTTACCCAGTTTCGGCAAAAACCTACTTAAGTGCTGCCTCCAAGGTTTCTACTAGAAATTAAGTAATCAGTCGCTTACAAAAATACGTAAACTTGTGATACCCGCTAACTCGATTAACCTAACTCTAAGCTCAAAACCCTGCCACAACTCTGCCACCGAGTTGCGAATTCTTTAACTACGCCCCGTAGTTTATACCTAGTTACACAACTACAAATTTACAAAATTTTAAAAGGAGAAAATTACAAATAAAAATAAAGCTAAAAACAAAACACTATTTTTATAATTGAAGCCCAATACACATAAAGCAAATGTCCCAAGTAACATATAATTAGAGAAGACTGTCTCCCTTTTTTTCAGTTTGTGAAATCTCTTCGGTCGATTTCTTTTGTTACTCTTCAAATTTAGGGTTTCGTTCGAATTAAAGCTACCACTTTATAATTCCAATCGAATCCTTTTTATCGTTTGCTAATGATTGCTATGTTCGATTTAATGGAGATTTAGTGTGGCAGTTGCTTCCACGTCGAGTTGATATTAATTAATTGGTATGTATTTTTCCCTTCTTGAATTTTTTCTCGATCTTGACTTTATATATTCTACCAATGATGATATGGGTTTAAATAAGGATAAAATCCCTAAATTTTCGTTAGTGTTGTTTTGATTTGAATTCTTCGTGATTTTTGTACTTGCGTTTATTTCTGATCGAACGATCTCTGAAGTATGACTTGATCATCCTTCGATTACAGCATGACATTTGAATTTGAGATATTTATGCTGATTTTGGTTTAGTCTTGAATTCCTGAAGTCTGACTTGTTCATCTCTGACTTGATCATCCTTCGATTACAGCTTGGCATTTGAATTTGAGATAAATATGTGCTAATATATTGGCATCTATATTTTTGACCCGAATTCTGACTTGATTTTGATTTTTTGTATGTGTGTGCTCTGTACCTTGCTCTGACCATCCATGCTGGTGTGATATTTTCATGCTTGGTTTATGCCCTCTGGTTCATTTCATTTTATTTTTGCTGATTCCATGCTCTATTGTTTGATCTTAGACATGTCCATGTATACGTTATCCAGTTTAGTACTGCACAACTCTTAGCCTGACCTGAGTTATGTAGTTTGCTATCTCTATGAGTAGTTGCTTGAGTCTGGTTATGTTGATTGTAATGATCTGGATTTTCGATGCTCGAAAGTCGATATTAATACGTCCACTGTATCAAATGCCGCACAATCGAATGCAGGAAAACCAAACCATTAGGGTTAAAAAGAAGAGGTAGAAGAAGACAGAAGAAAAGAAAGAACAGATAAACATAAACAGAAACAATATCAGAATCTCACATTCGCAGCGGAACAATATACAATAGATAATCACTAGTCTTTAAAACAAAATACTATATCACTTTATACATACATCAATCAGAGTCAATATACAACTCAATACAACAATGGATAGTTATACAAACTTGTCCTCATATAGAATACACAGCAGAATAATAATATCATATACAAGAGATATGCCTCGCCATCCAGCTCGCCACTTGAGCTTCATAGCATCTCCTGAATCCAGAATGACCTGATAACCTGACTCTAGGCTGCCCGTGTGGAAAATGATGGGCACCCAGAGTTTAGAAAGGGAACAATAAACTCCAGGTCAGTCATGGTGACTAGTGTGAGAACTAAAACAGTTATTTTCACAAAGAGAATAAACAATTTCGCAATGCTTTTGGAAAATGAAACTACCATAAGACCTCCCGCCACACACACAATGCAAACGCAGAATTGGAGGATATTTCTTCTTATGATAGTCAAAAATGCTTACTATGCAAAATCATTCGATATTATTATCATTAGTGCATAGTGTTGAAAACCATTTCGAAAATATAATATTAATCTTAGCGAACATAGACATTTCGCACTTATGCCTACTATAGCTATTATGTTCAATAACAAGTTACCGCCACATTCCATAGCAGGTAATACAACTAAAACCGTACAAGGTTCGTATTGTTTCTTTGGATTTCCAACAAATGGTCAGGAAAAGGAACTTCCTTACACCGAAATAGATTCGCCTCTGGAAAGACGCCCCGAGAACCTAAGCGGATCTCTGCAAACACAAGGCCGACGCTACCTCACGCTGTACAGTTGTAACTAGGTAACTAACACACTGATGCTACCTCACGCTGTACAGTTGTAACTAGGTAACTAACACACGAGCTATGTCATCCCCCGGTCGTCACCGACCTTTATCCGAGGATCCTCAACCACAAACCAACAACCACAAAGTAAAATAAATTTGCAACATCAACATCGGTAAAATATCTGGGCTCCATACCACGATATCACCTTTTATCCAGAAGGAAATGACATACCCTAGGGGCGCTACCCCTAAAAACCTTTGCCGCAACATTCCCGTTTCGACCATTACCGGGTTGTGAGGCGCGACGAAGTCTCGTCCACAAAGCTACGCTTTTTCACAAAGCCACGCTTTTTCACAAAGCCATGCTTTTTCACAAAGCCACGCTTTGATCAACAGCACTTTGTATGCCACATTACCAAATTGGGAATGTATCACTGGTAACCATCAACTACATAACCTCTGATGTTGCAACCGCCCATGACTCCTGCACTAAACATAGAAATAGTGCGCTGAAAAGTGTGCCAGGCAGCCATGGATGATCGTCAGAGGTAAGTTAAAACAGCAGAATCTATCGTATTACTCACAGCGCATGGATAAAATACAATAGAGAAAAATATACATAGTGAAGCTACACAGAACAGAATCACATCAAATAAGCCTCATAGTAGTTTGATACAAAAATCTGAATAGTCAATACATCCAACCTCACTACATATCACTCAGAGAATATACAAACAGCGGAACATCCAGTACATATAGTAAGAAAATAATATGCACGCCTCCAGCTCGTCTTCGTCATCAGCATTGTCGGTAACTAAGAACAGCACCTGTCACCTTCTACCTAGTCTGCCCATCCCAATATGGATGAACAGCCCAAGGTAATAAGAGTTGAACATAAAACCTTGAATCAGACTACATTCTTAGTGAGCAGAAAATTAACTAACAACATACCAAAAGAGCATAAAGGAAAAAGGAATAGGAATCCAACCCTCCCACTCCTCCTCTTTCTACAGTGATAGCCCCCAGACACACTAAGCAGAAGTAAACATAGTAAAGCAAACATTTAAAGTAAAGCAATTATCACTCGAGTCAAGGTCAATGTTTTCCAAGTACAAACCCCCAAGGCCTAAACCAAGGTCAGATAAGCACCCAGAAAATATTGCTCTTGAGACCGAATGACGATACAACCAAACATCCATGACTCTGGCTATCACTGTTATCATTGCTTCGATACCACCGTTAATTGAATGACCGGCACGTTCTTTCAGTCATCCGTCAAGGGCTAATGGTAACCCCGGTTCTAGACAGAACTCCGCACGTCGTCGCAGCCCGTGCCTAGGACTATCGAATCTGCCCAGAGTACTCGACCACCAACTGTAGTCTTTGGGACTATCGAATCTGCCCAGCGTACTCTTGCTTTGAGTCTGCTAGAACCTTCAACAACGATGAAATCTCAGCCTTCTAGTCATCCTCCTCGATGATTACTCTCATACTAGCTCAAGCCCCTCTCGAGCCAACCATTATCCTCAAACTCGAACCATCTCACCGAGTTATCAACATGCTTGGACTGATCCCGTCTGGATTAAACCAAGGCTATCTCACATCATGCCTCGCTTCATCTCATCATAGCAAAGCCTCATCTCAACATCACCATCAAATCCATTCATATGAGCTTTATCATCCGCGTCATATGCTACGAGCAGCTTTTCTTATTCAAGAGCCTTTCCCTTAGCTTTTGAATCATCTTCGACCAACTTGTCCAAATCAAATCATCAATCAACTAATTTATAACAATCAATCAAGTCAATCATTAATCCAAGTAATCAAGCATTCAAACATGATCTAATAAACAATTATAAAAAAATAATGGCAATCTTGTAAATAAAGAGTCCAAGTCTAACAAGCATGAATCATGAGTAATATCTCTACAACATGATGAATGAACTTGCATAGGTTAACATGTAGTAAAATGGATGTCAGATCATCATGAACAATAGACCTATACTTAGGTTTACGAAAATGCATGAAATCACTATTTTTAACACATAATCAAGCCACCGATCCAATATACTCCTTTGGGTCCGTGTGAGAGATAATCACCACTCACCGAATCACCTAACACCTTAAAAGCAACACACTTCAGATCTGGACAGCGAAGGATCTAGCTCGATCTACCGAAATTCCGCTTCAAACGATGAAATCTCTCTTTGATGGATGTAGATCTTCAATCTAAGCTCTTGGATCTTCGATTTGATCTTCAATTTGGATGGAAGGAAGCACAAGATTATAGAAGAGATAAGAAGTGAAGAAGTGTAGTTCTCGAGCTCACAAAATGGCAGCACTTCGTCGCTTCAAAATCCAGATCCCAAAAAGTGAGGCAAGGACGTGTATTTATAGGCTGGAAATCCTTAGGTCGTTCGCCCTTAGGTCGTCCACGACCTAAAAATTGTCGACCTAACAGTTGCCGACCCAAAAACCTCGACCTAACGACCTAACAAACCTCCCGACCTACGACTTACGACTTAGAAAATCCTACGACTTAACTTCATAAGCCCTCACGCGACCTACGACCTAACACATGTATGCGGCTTAGCGACTTAACGCTATACGACCTAACTGAGATGCCGACCTAACGACTTAAGCACCCATGCGACCTAACATAAGTCGTCTACGACCTAACACAGACACGACCTAACGACTTTACTGCTTAAGCCCTTACACGACCCAATTACAACATCAACCTGATATAGGTCGTCTCACGACCTAACTACACACAGGGTCTCACGACCTAAACTTCAACGACTTATCCCATAATCCTTAAGTCGCTCGAACGACCTAGCTTCCTTAAGTCGTTAACCCGCTTATGCCGCTAACTCCTATGCCACCTATCTTGTTAAGTCGCTATCCCCCTGAAGTCGCTCACTAATGCTACCAACTCCCTTAGGTCGTACCAATCCTTAGGTCGCTCCTCTTCACTAAGTCGCTCAACCGACCCAGACTTCTACACAACCTAAGCTACTACACGACCAAACTCTGGACGACTTAAGCTTTGGTCGACTTAAACTCTGGACAACTTATCAACACTAACGACCTAAAAATAACAGTTTTTACGATCTTTCGATCCGTAAAAATACGGGTCATTACATTCTCTCCCCCTTAGGAATTTCGCCCCCCAAGTTCCAAACAAACAAGAGCAATCAAAAACTTATTCTGCATGCCTACCATCCATAGCAATCAACAAACCATGCGTCCAATTACTAGCCTAACATGCAGAATTCTAAAACTAGAACAAGTTACAATGTCGTGAGATGACACGACACCTTATGGCCATACCTCGAAGAGTTCAGGATGAGCTTCCTTCATCCTCTCTTCCACCTCCCATGTACAGTCGTTAACATCATCACTCCATTGTATCTTGAGCAACCTAACTACCTTCCTCCTAAGCTGTTTCATGTCAGTTTCCACAACACGAAGCGGCTTACGAGGTCTCTTATCAACTGGATAAATCTCAAAATCTTCACAGCTATCAGCAGAAACCACAGTATTCGAGTCGTGCACATACTTCCGTAGATACGATACATGAAAAACATTGTTCACATCCGCCATCTTTTCTGGTAACTCTAATTTGTAGGCGAGCTTGCCAATTCGCTCGATGATCGGGAATGGTCCAACAAATCTCGGAGTCAATTTTCCTTTCTTCCCGAATCGAATAACATTCTTCAGTGGTGAAATTTTCACAAAAACCATATCACATGCGTCGAATTCCAAATCCTTACGACGCTTATCGTCATAACTTTTCTGTCGGTCTTGGGCTGCCTTCATTCGTTGCCGAATGATCTCTATGCAATCCGAAGTCTGTCGAATCATTTCTGGCCCAAGTATCAGCTTTTCTCCTGTTTCTAACCAACATGTCGGAGAGTTACATGGTCTTCCATACAATGCTTCATACGGTGCCATACCAATGCTTGACTGGTAACTGTTATTATACGAAAATTCTACCAAATGAAGGTGATCTTCCCATGATCCTCCGAAATCTAAAACACAAGTTCTAAGGAGATCTTCCAAAACTCGATTGACTCTCTCGGTCTGACCATCTGTTTGGGGGTGATAAGTTGTACTCAAACACAGTTCAGTTCCCAAAACTTCCTGGAAGCTCTTCCAAAATTCACTAGTGAACAATGGGTCTCGATCACTCACTATACTTTTCGGAATACCATGGAATCGAACTATCCACTTAACATACAGCTCAGCCAACTTTGATGCATTCCTGGTCGATCGAACAGGAATGAATCTTGCACTCTTAGTCAAACGATCTATGATGACCCAAATCCCTTCATTTCCCGTTCTCGTTCTAGGTAGCCCATCAATAAAATCCATCGATATTTGCTCCCACTTCCATGTAGGAACTTCTAATGGCTGAAGCAATCCATTGGGCTTCTTTTGCTCAGCTTTTACCAACTGGCAGTTCATTCACTTGGAAATAAAATTTCCAACATCCTTCTTCATACCTTCCCAGTAATAGGTTCTCTTCATATCCTGATACATTTTATTTCCACCTGGATGAATTGTCAGCTTCGAGTGATGACTTTCCTTCAAAAATTCATTTCTCAATTCATCTATATCGGGAACAACTAGTCGTCCTTGCTTCTGAAGCCAACCCTCTCGATCGACCTCGAATCCTTTATCCTTTCTGGGTCCAATCCAGATTCCAAATCATGGATAATCTTGACAAGTTTATCGTCTTGCTTTTGGTTCTCGCCAATTCTTTCCACAAGAGTCGGTCTTATCGATAAGTTTGCCAACATCTCAGGTTCCAATTCACATCTGGGCCTGAAGTCAAATCCAGCTAAATACTCGAGACTCTTCCATTCTGAAAACATGGCTCCTAATCCTGCATATCTTCGACTTAACGCATCTGCCACTGCGTTACCCTTTCCCGGAGTATAGGCTATACCAAAATCATATGATGCCAAAAACTCTAGCCATCGTTGCTGCCTAAGATTCAAATCCTTTTGGGAGAAAAGATACTTCAACGACTTATGATCTGTAAACAACTCGAATCGAACTCCCAATAGATAATGTCTCCACATCCTTAGAGCAAAAATAATCGCTGCTAACTCCAAATCATGAGTCGGATAATTCCTTACATGCAGCTTTAGTTGTCGACTTGCATACGCAACAACTTTACCCTTCTGCATCAGCACTGCTCCAAGTCCAGTACCACATGCGTCGGTGTAAACCACCATCTCATCATTTCCACTTGGAATAGTCAAAACAGGAGCACTTGTCAATCGCTCTTTCAGGATTCTGAAAGCTTGCTCACACTTAGCATCCCATTTGAATACTTGGTTCTTTTTCGTTAATCTTGTTAATGGCGCAGCTACCTTGGAAAATTCTTTGATAAATCGACGATAATATCCTGCTAATCCAAGAAAACTTCTCACATCAGATGTATTCTTAGGTCTAACCCAATCCTGGATTGCTGCCACCTTAGCGGAATCAACCGCTATTCCATTTCCAGAAATGATATGGCCTAAGAACCTCACTTTACTCTTCCAGAAGTGACACTTCGAAAACTTAGCCTTCAACTGATGTTTCCGTAAGATTTTCAAAACAATACGCAAGTGCGTCTTGTGCTCTTCTTCAGTTCCGGAATAAATCAAAATATCATCCACGAACACTAGTACGAACTTGTTCAACTGATCTCTGAACACTATATTCATAAGATCCACAAAATATGCTGGTGCATTGGTCAATCCAAATGGCATTACCAGCCACTCAAAGAAACCAGATGGTGTCCTGAAAGCAGTCTTCTGCACACTATCCTTAGCCACTCTTAACTAGTGAAATCCCGTTGCCAAATCCATCTGAGAAAACACCTTAGCTTCGTGAAGTTGATCGAACAAGTCATCTATTCTTGGCAATGGGTACTTGTTCTTCTTAGTCATTTTATTCAGCTCATGATAATCCACACACAACCTCAATGATCCATCTGCTTTGGTTGCAAACACAACTGGTGCACCCCATTCAGACACACTACGCCGAATGAATCCTTTCTGTAAAAGATCATCAACCTGCACCTTCAACTCTTGCTGTTCCCTAGGCGCCATCCGCCTAAGAGGCATCACAACAGGTCTGGCTCCTTCAACTAGATCGATACGAAACTTGATCTCCCTATGCGGCGGTAACCCTTTGACCTCATCAAATACATCCCCAAATCCATTAGCGATTGGCACCGATGACAGTCCATTCCGTGGAACAACCAGCGAATACATGAAGCTCATGAAGACGCCTTCCTCATGCTTACATCGTATCACAACCTTTCGCCCTTCCACATTCTCGACTGTCACCTCCAACCTTTCACAATCAACCTTAGCCGCATACTTCCTAAGCCAGTCCATACCCAAAATAATTCCGAACCCCACAAAGTTGAGAACAAAATAATCAAAAACAAAAGAGCAATCATGACTCGATACAATCAGACCACGACATAGCATACACAGACAAGACGAACCCCCAACTTGATTAGTCACAACCAATGGCCTATCAACGATATCCGATTCTAAACCCAACCGGCCTACAAGTTCATTACAAACAAAAGAATGCGACGCCCCAGTATCGAATAACACTCTAATTGGAACACCACAAATGGAAAGAGTACCTTGAACCACCACACTTTTTCCTTTCTCTTCTACAGTAGGAGCTTTTGAAGATGATGGAACAGCCCCCAAAGAATAATCTTGCACAATCTGCTTGTCCCTCCGCGGTTCTAGACAATTCTTCTTAATATGCCCCGGCTTGTCAAAGTTGTGGCACTTCACCGGCACCTTTGGATTCTTGCAATCTCTGGAGAAATGGCCCTTCTGCTTACAATTGTAGCAGGTCACTTTGCCCTTTGGCTTCTTCTGGCCATCCTTACCCTTTTGCTGCTGCTGCCTCCTCTTCTTGTTTCCACCCTGCTATGGTTTAGACTCCTCCTTGGTCACAGCAACAACAGTTCCTTCTTTAGGAAACAGAATCTCGTGCCTGAGAGCCTTCTCTACAAGCTTCTCAAATGGATCGTCCAGATGATCCACCAACTGCCTCCCCAGATAAATGTCCAAGCCTGTCACAAACTTCTCATTCTTTTGATAAGGAGATTCAATATATGACCGGGCATATTTGGACAAAGCTTCAAACTCAGAAACATACTCAAGAACTGATCTTCCATCTTGCTTGAGCTCTACAAACTTCTTAAATGGAACAGATTTATGAGCTATAGAAATGAACTCAGCTTCAAATCTGGCTTGGAATTGTTCCCAAGTAATTTCTTCCTCCGGAGTATCAATGGTGATAGAGTTCCACCAGTCAGAAGCTCTCCCTTGAAGCTGTCTTGATGCGAGCTTCCTTCTAGTCGCATCCTCGATTCCCAAATCACCAAAGATTCTTCTACAAGCATCTATCCATCTCTGGACTTCAATGGTTGACTCTGTTCCCAAGAAAACCTTTCCTCCAAGAGCAGTATAGTCTTTACATAACTTAGCAAAATCCACCGGCCTTGGGGCTTGAACTTGAATTCCAACATCAACTGCTGGCCCCGGAGCTGGCAACCTCCTCATGATTGAAGTCATCATAGCCTCAAACATAGCAGCATAATCAGCAGCCCCCTCAGCAGCACGGCCTTCCCTAGCAGCTGGTCTCCCTCTTCGACTCATTCTTAATATCTATAAAAGAAATGATCAGCACACCTTGAGAAACAACTGCATAAAGAACTCAAATCCTTCTAAGCTACTATATTATATATAGTAATCATCCATCAAAATACAATTACGTCTCTCATACGTAGTTACGTCAGCGAGCGTTGGGTAAAATCGATTAACCAAGGCTCTAATACCAAATGTGACGATCGCCCATGACTCCTGCACTAAACATAGAAATAGTGCGCTGAAAAGTGTGCCAGGCAGCCATGGATGATCGTCAGAGGTAAGTTAAAACAGCAGAATCTATCGTATTACTCACAGCGCATGGATAAAATACAATAGAGAAAAATATACATAGTGAAGCTACACAGAACAGAATCGCATCAAATAAGCCTCATAGTAGTTTGATACAAAAATCTGAATAGTCAATACATCCAGCCTCACTACATATCACTCAGAGAATATACAAACAGCGGAACATCCAGTACATATAGTAAGAAAATAATATGCACGCCTCCAGCTCGTCTTCGTCATCAGCATTGTCGGTAACTAAGAACAGCACCTGTCACCTGCTACCTAGTCTGCCCATCCCAAAATGGATGAACAGCCCAAGGTAATAAGAGTTGAACATAAAACCTTGAATCAGACTACAGTCTTAGTGGGTGGAAAATTAACTAACAACATACCAAAAGAGCATAAAGGAAAAAGGAATAGGAATCCAACCCTCCCACTCCTCCTCTTTCTACAGTGATAGCCCCCAGACACACTAAGCAGAAGTAAACATAGTAAAGCAAACATTTAAAGTAAAGCAATTATCACTCGAGTCAAGGTCAATATTTTCCAAGTACAAACCCCCAAGGCCTAAACCAAGATCAGATAAGCACCTAGAAAATATTGCTCTTGAGACCGAATGACGATACAACCAAACATCCATGACTCTGGCTATCACTGTTATCATTGCTTCGATACCACCATTAATTGAATGACCGGCACATTCTTTCAGCCGTCCGTCAAGGGCTAATGGTAACCACGGTTCTAGACAGAACTCCGCACATCGTCGCAGCCCGTGCCTAGGACTATCGAATCTGCCCAGAGTACTCGACCACCAACTGTAGTCTTTGGGACTATCGAATCTGCCCAGCGTACTCTTGCTTTGAGTCTGCTAGAACCTTCAACCATGATGAAATCTCAGCCTTCTAGTCATCCTCCTCGACGACTACTCTCATACTAGCTCAAGCCCCTCTCGAGCCAACCATTATCCTCAAACTCGAACCATCTCACCGAGTTATCAACATGCTTGGACTGATCCCGTCTGGATTAAACCAAGGCTATCTCACATCATGCCTCGCTTCATCTCATCATAGCAAAGCCTCATCTCAACATCACCATCAAATCCATCCATATGAGCTTTATCATCCACGTCATATGCTACGAGCAGCTTTTCTTATTCAAGAGCCTTTCCCTTAGCTTTTGAATCATCTTCGACCAACTTGTCCAAATCAAATCATCAATCAACTAATTTATAACAATCAATCAAGTCAATCATTAATCCAAGTAATCAAGCATTCAAACACGATCTAATAAACAATTATAAAAAAATAATGGCAATCTTGTAAATAAAGAGTCCAAGTCTAACAAGCATGAATCATGAGCAATATCTCTATAACTTGATGAATGAACTTGCATAGGTTAACATGTAGTAAAATGGATGTCAGATCATCATGAACAATAGACCTATACTTAGGTTTACGAAAATGCATGAAATCACTATTATTAACACATAATCAAGCCACCGATCCAATATAATCCTTTGGGTCCGTGTGAGAGATAATCACCACTCACCGAATCACCTAACACCTTAAAAGCAACACACTTCAGATCTAGACAGCGAAGGATCTAGCTCGATCTACCGAAATTCCGCTTCAAACGATGAAATCTCTCTTCGATGGATGTAGATCTTCAATCTAAGCTCTTGGATCTTCGATTTGATCTTCAATTTGGATGGAAGGAAGCACAAGATTATAGAAGAGATAAGAAGTGAAGAAGTGTAGTTCTCGAGCTCACAAAATGGCAGCACTTAGTCGCATCAAAATCCGGATCCCAAAAAGTGAGGCAAGGACGTGTATTTATAGGCTGGAAATCCTTAGGTCGTTCGCCCGTAGGTCGTTCGCCTTTAGGTCGTCCACGACTTAAAAATTGCCGACCTAACAGTTGCCGACCCAAAAACCCCGACCTAACGACCTAACAAACCTCCCGACCTACGAATTACGACTTAGCAAATCCTACGACTTAACTTCATAAGCCCTCACGCGACCTACGACCTAACACACATATGCGGCTTAGCGACTTAACGCTATACGACCTAACTGAGATGCCGACCTAACGACTTAAGCACCCACGTGACCTAACATAAGTCGTCTACGACCTAACACAGACACGACCTAACGACTTAACTGCTTAAGCCCTTACACAACCCAATTACAACATCAACCTGATATAGGTCGTCTCACGACCTAACTACATACACAGGGTCTCACGACCTAAACTTCAACGACTTATCCCATAATCCTTAAGTCGCTCGAACGACCTAGCTTCCTTAAGTCGTTAACTCGCTTATGCCGCTAACTCCTATGCCGCCTATCTTGTTAAGTCGGTATCCCCCTTAAGTCTCTCACTAATGCTACCAACTCCCTTAGGTCGTACCAATCCTTAGGTCGCTCCTCTTCACTAAGTCGCTCAACCGACCCAGACTTCTACACGACCTAAGCTACTACACGACCTAACTCTGGACGACTTAAGCTTTAGTCGACTTAAACTCTGGACAACTTATCAACACTAACGACCTAAAAATAACAGTTTTTACGATCTTTCGATCCGTAAAAATACGGGTCGTTACATCTGAGCTCGAACGTCTTAGAGAAGGGTGTTAAGCTAAGAGAATAAATTCTCCGCCACCAACAGAAATGTATTTGATAGAAACCAGCTTTACATCTCAAAGTGTAACGTCAGACACACATCCATACAAGTCCGTTCCGGGATCGAACGGAACCGAAGGCACATCCAACGAAGCCCTTGCAATCCGGATAATTTCTAATCACGTCCGGACTTCCCATCACAAAAAGAGTGATATAAATCTCTATACCGGAGCAACTCGGTGCAGAGACATTCGAGAGGTTGTCCTTTCATTTTCGAAAATGCCCGGTCTTCACACCAGTCTTCAAATAATGTGCATTCACGACGTATCACTATTCGGAATGGGTTATATGGCACAAAGTCCTTTCCCGGCTTAACCGAATAATGAGCGTTTGTTTTAAAAGCAAATCAAGTGCCATTTCAAAGGAAAATATTGATAGTCGGTTATTTAAATATCAACAACATCCACAAAAAATCAACCGATTTAAATAATTTTTCCCAAATTATTAAATTTCAAAATATCTTCGCAAGGTATATAATTTCCACACTTCAACATTTGAAAACCAATTTCAAATCAATTTCCCTACACGGGATATATTTCCAAATATTTATACATTCTCATTGGAAATCTTCCGAGTTCAAATATTTTAAAATGATTTATATCACTATCCAAAAATATATTTGGAAAACATTTTCTCCGAAATATTCCTTTCAAAAATCCCAACTTTAGAACCTTAAATTTGTATTTTAAAAGCTACTTTGGAAATATACTCGGCTTTATAGTGAGAACACACTTTCACTTCAAAAATGGTCTATTTAAACCAATTTAATAAATCCTTATCGATTTATTTCAAATTTACATTCCAAATTTGTAAATTTATTTCCATACTTCAAAAATAAATCAGTGTTTATTTTTAAAACAAATTCCTTTTCCTTTATAAATTTCATTGTGAATTTAAATCCCAAATATTCACTTATATACGATTTTCAAATCGATTTCTCAAATATTCACTTTCAATCCCAAATCAATTTTTAAATTGATTTCCAAATTTATTTCAAAACCCAAATTGATTGCAAACACCAAATCAAATTCCAAATTGATTTCAAAATTTACTTCAACACCAAATCAATTACAAATTGATTTCAAAATTCATTTCAACACAGATCAATTTTTTTTCATTCAACGTCAAATAATTTTCATATCGATTTCCCAAAAGATTTATTTTCAAATACCAAATCAATTATAAATTGATTTCTAGAAATTAATCACCTTTTAAAATAAATTCATTTATCTCTTACAGACCATTTAAAATTCCATTTTAAATAAATTTTCCAACTTTCGAATAATACTATTCAAAATCCATTTTATAGAAATCTTTCCCCATATTTTGGAAATAATTCGATAAGATTTCAAAAATCAAATTTATGCTTTTAAATTCCTTCTTTTAAATTCAACCAATTCTTTCAAAAGAATTTACTTAAAATTTCCAATTTGTAATTTCAAAAATCCAATTTTCTTTATTTCTGGTATCCAACGATACCAAAAATACATTCGGCTAAATTTTAGCCTTCAACAAATTCAATCACAGATATAATCATACACAGATTATAAATAATTCATCACACAACATATGAAACAAATTCATACAACATATGAAACAAATTCATATAATTTGAGGAATCCAGTTAGATCCCTCCAACCTGTTTCCCTGCATCCACAGATGTTAGCATAATACCAATTCCACTACGAGGTGGAATATCGCGGTATATGGGATTTATAAAATACTATCCGCTATTATGCGGCGCAATAGGGTCTCATCCGCTATATAATGTGGGAAATCAACTCCAAATACATATATAATACCAATTCCACTTCACGGTGGAATTATCGCGGTATATGTTTTTAATAAATAACCTCCGCTTAATATGCGGCGTATAAGGTCTATTTAACACAATAGATAACAATTTATCATCCAATCATCACAATCAACACTATTAACAATTTTAAATCTAACAATTTAAAATTTAATTTGAAACACAATATTCGATTGAGTGAGAAGTTCTCATCTTTGCTTTTTAAAATGTCGAGCGTTTAAATTTTAAATTAAATCGAACCGTTCGATTTAATCAAAAATTCTCGCTTGCCCTAAACATGCCCAGATCTACGGTGCAGTGTATATCTCGTCGCTGCGATTCCAACGCTTCCTATTTCATCAAATTTCGACCTCGTATGCACAAGTTATAGCTTTTTAAAATTTACACAATTCAATATAAATCAATTTCACAATTTATTTTTAAATTTTAAAACCTAAATTTCATCAAGGCCGCACGTTTTGCATATGAAAATATGGGCCGCTCGAATCCCTTTCTCCCTCTTCCAGTTTTCACGTTCAAACGCAACTAACCCATAGCCGCCGTTAGGGTTTGAATTTTCGTGACCAACTCGAGCCACCCGACGACGATCAGCCATCACCACTTGAACGTACGACCCAAGCTCCCCCATTATCGAGAACGCGGCTAGGCTCGGTGCCCCCTAGACCTTGATTTTCGTGCACGAACGCACGATGGACGCGCCGCCCTAGCAGCCTCCTTGTTGCTCCAAATTCGATAATGGTCGTTGGATATGTCGATCTCGTCGTTGTCTACAACTTTCATTTAGGAAGTTTCGCGAATTGATTTGTGGATTTGAAGGAAAATGAGGAAGAACGGATCAAAATTCTGGCCATTGAAATATCAAGTGGCGGCTAGGGCTGAAGCCCTAAAGTTTGTTGCAAAATGAAATAATAGAGGTGCTTTTATAGAAAATATCGAAACACTATTCATCTCCAATTTTCCGAACTCCAAATCTCGCACGGTGACCGGCGTTTCTAGGGTTTAACCCGCGTTCCAGACATAATGGAATAGGTATCGGGAGCCAATTCGATCATATGTGCGAGTTACGGAGATAAACGATCAAATTTAAATTAAATCGATAAAAAATTTCGATGTGTTTTAGCTTGCCCCGGACAAACCGTAAATCTGATTGACACGAAAATTGAAATCTTACAATAATTTAACATTACGGATCCGATGAAACTAGTTTCGTCGAAATCCGAGACTGTTTGAAAAATGGTCATTTTTTCTCGTCAATTAAATATTAAAATATTCAATTTTCACAAATTAACTTTTAAATCAATTTTAAAAGTTTACAAACATTGTTCTAACTCCAACATGATTTAATATGACTTTATAAATCATTTTCATACGCAATTGATCCAATTATCAATTATTTCTGGAATTTCAAATATTAAATTATCGATTTAATTAAACAATTAAATCACTATATTCGAATTAAAATTCATTCGGCTTATAAATCTTACTATTTAATTTTTAAAATTAATTAAATATACGAATTTCAATTGACAGAAATTCTGGGTCGTTACAAACTTCCCTCCTTAAAAGAATTTCGTCCTCGAAATTGCAAAGTAAGAAAAATGCCCCAAATTCATTAACTTTTCTAAAATCCATTTAGTGAAAATTTTATATTCACCTTTTCCAAAGCCTTTAACTTCAACCAAAACAATGGTTTCCATTTTCTAGTTCAATTCCAACGTTTTCAATACAATTTAGAAATCAACTTTTCATTAAAAAAAAATTTCCAAAATTTCCTGAAAATTTTCTAACACCTTAAATTTTTAGAAAAATTCGCCAGTGTCTCCTTTGCGCGGTTCGATCGTAGTAGGATCACAATAGACATAAATATATATACATCGACCCACACGGTCGGAAAAGCAGAAAAACAGTTCATATTTCCTATTTTTATTACGTAGGCGTACCTTTTTAGCATTTTTAAGCAAAGCAGTTATTTATTAAGCATTTTAGCGCAACCAAATCAGCCGAACGGCAGCCACGACACCTGTACTTACTCAATTTAAACACGTAAGTAACATATATATGAAGTTATTAACATTTTATCTTTTAAACAACTACAACACATGCATATTAAAAGAAATACATACTAAACAAGGTTTATAAGCAACTTATATAATTTCAACATCACTTGTAATTGTTTACAACCAATTCATATACAACGATATTCATTTCTTCATTTTCAATTATTTTACATTCACTAATTTATATTCAAGTTGGTTCACTTCCAATTTAAATTCCATTACATAGTTTCCAATTTTTATCAATTCAATTTCATCAATACTTAATGAATTATATACAATCAACCAACAATCATATAACAACCAATGTATATTCAACACAACCAAATTCATTCAATTTACTTTACTTACATTCAATTTGGTTCAACGCTTTTAATTCCAATTGGTTTAATATTAAATTGGTTTCCATTCAATTCATTTTCTTGCACTTGCAATTGCAAATTTATTTATTCATTCACAATTTATTTTCATAATTCAAACTCATTTATTATTCCATAAACATTTTAATAAGATTCCAGAGTATTTCCAACATTCCAAAATCATTTTTGAAACAAATTCAAATTATCTTTTGAATTTCCAAAACCCAAACCCAGTTTTGCAACAACTTCCATTCAAAATAATTTGGCAACAATTCCTCTCTTGGAAACTCAAAAATGGACATCGATGATGCTGCAGTCATCACCGAAGTTATTTTCCAACGACCGAAAAGAGTTTAGTGCTTTTATCTCTTCAAAACACTTTTTCCAAAACCTTTGAAAAATCATTTTCAAACTCAAAGGGAATTTAAACCTTTCACCAAAATTTCAATTTTCAAACCCTTTCAATCTACTTTCAAATAATTCTCTGGAATTCTATTTCAAATTATAAATCACATTTACAAATCTCATTTGTATATGGATTTTATTTCTTAACCCTTTGTTTAACATTTTAATTTCTTATTCAATAATGATAATAGTTTAACATTTACCATTCCTTTAACAACCAAACAACCATATACTATAATAATTTATGGAAATCATTTCCTTTTATATAAA
Source organism: Allium fistulosum (assembly GCA_030737815.1). Taxonomy (NCBI): domain Eukaryota; kingdom Viridiplantae; phylum Streptophyta; class Magnoliopsida; order Asparagales; family Amaryllidaceae; genus Allium; species Allium fistulosum. Next base: position 632,082,268 of record CM060907.1, on the reverse strand, counting down.
AAAATAATTTCGGGTAAAATTGTTTCATTTACCCTATTTTTAAAACAATATCGTGTCGAATTGTTCTGTACGAGTGTTTAGAGATACCTGTCGATAGAGTTGTACAGACTATACCGACCAGAATCCATATACCACTCAACAAACCAATCATCACAATATAAAACAAATTTTTTTGTATTCACTAACAAATACGCGGTCATATCTATTATTACACTCACACTCATTCTAGAGTTCTACTGACTCTATCTCTAATGAGTAACACCCAACAGAGCCAGGGTTGTCGCTTAACCAACAGCTCTGATACTACATGTAACGATCTGGATTTTGGATGCTCGAAAGTCGACATTAATATGTCCACTGTATCAAATACCGCGCAATCGAATGCCGGAAAACCAAACCATTAGGGTTAAAAAGAAGAGGTAGAAGAAGACAGAAGAAAAGAAAGAATAGATAAACAGAAACAGAAACAATATCAGAATCTCACATTTGCCGCGGAACAATATACAATAGATAATCACTAGTCTTTAAAACAAAAGACTATATCACTTTATACATATATCAATCAGAGTCAATATACAACTCAATACAACTGTAACGACCCGATATTTTCAACCATTCGCATCCATTATAAGTGTATAGGTAGACACTCATGTCGGAATTGAATTGCTCAAAATACCGCGTTGTAAATAAAAAATTTGGCAAAATCTCAGAATATACAGTAAATAAATATAATTACAGATCACAGACACAGAGTAAATAATGCAGCGGAAGTAAAAGAAATAGTAGTTCATGAAGCTACTATGAAAATATATCAGAGTTAAATAAGATACAATAGAAGAAATAAAGTACAGCAGAGGTCTCAATACAATAACCAAGTACAAGCTGAGTAGAACAACGGAATAGAAATAGATAGGACCAGACAAGCAGACAATCTCCAGCGATTCAAATCTCCGAGAGAGTGAAAATCCAAATCTGTGAATAACTCAGGCTGACCCGAGCGTAAAGCAAAACACAAAACACTCGAGTCAGGACAATATATACTTATATAATGTAAACCAACTCAAGTGAACTGTAATAAAGGTACAAGTAACTTAAAGAATGCTTAGGATCGCCCATTCTTTAAGGATCCGTTAAACTATTTACTATGTAGTAATATACGCTATATATAGTAGTGTCTAATTAGTAAAGTATAATCATATAGAAAATAGCGTTAAGGGGATGGTGAACCTTAACGCGGTCGGATCTTAAAAATCAAAATCGTAGTAAAGCTCGATATGGTAGGTGACAAGGCACAACTAGGCAATGCCAGAGTAGATATACCAATTACACATCCGGACTAGTAGTGACGCATAGCAGCCACTATCGCCCACCTAGAACAACACTCCCAAATCAAGGGTGGCCACCAAATCAATCACAAGTAATAGAATGGTATCGAAGAAGTGTGTCCGATAAGAGGTGCTACCTCCTTGGTCCGTCAATCGCTCCTGTTTTAGCCACCTTATGCCAACTCACGGGAGTTGGGTCCACGTATATACCTTAGGATCGTTGCCACCATCCTACTTCATTCTGGAAACTCCACCGCGTACATAGTTGTCAAAGTGGTTTTCGATATCGATAGAGAGTATGTGCATATTCGATCCCGGTCTCTTTAACAACCAATCGTTATTATAACCCGTGGTTATAATTTTAAAATAATATTTTATACTTCAAAATAGAATATCATTTTAAATCCAAATCTTTATCAAAATAAAGATTAAATCAATTCCAAACCATTTCAATATATTAACATATCATATCTTTCCAAAACTTCATTTCAATTCATTTCAATATATCAAAATATCATATCTTTCCAAACTTCATTTCAAATCATTTTAATATATCAAAATATCGTATCTTCCCAAACTTCATTTCAAACCATAATATAATAAAATATCATATCAGTTCAAATCCAAATATTCAACTTTAAATACCCTTTTAAATTCAAAGATATCATTCATTTACTATCATTTCAAATCACTTTTAAATAGTTTATATTCCAATCAAAATAATTCATTTAAACCTTTTAAAAGTGTAATTATTATACTTTCAAATCAAGTATTCAATTTCCAAAGTTTTCAAACCATTCTGAGTTCGTTTACTAAGTCAAAAATCCTAATTATTAAAATTCCAGCATTTCACAGCATTTAAAAACAACTGCTATAAGTTATATTTGAAAACTTTTTTAATTCAGCAAAGACAGCACTTAAAACTGCTGTTACAGTTTTAGTTGAATTATAGTTCAAAACAGAAAAGATAGCATTTCAGAAGTGCTGCGGTAGTTCAGATTTCAAAACAAGGGTTAAATTTGATTTCAACATAGACTGCAGACTATTATAGCATTTCCAGAGAATGCTATAATAGGCCTGAGTTCAATATTAGCCTCTAAGTTCAACTACAGCAACTACAACATTTTAGAAATGCTGTAATAGCTCCTTTCTACACAATTTTAGTTCAAAACAGAATCTATAGCATTTCTGAATGCTATTAAAAGTTAATTTCAAGTGTTAGTGTATTTCCAGCAATTAAATAACTTTAATTTAAAACACATAAACATTTTAAAAATCATATTTTAACATTTAAAATGTTCATTTACATATCATTTAACATATATCTTTTCACAATAAATTCCTTATAATCAAATCCAATTTCAACAATTTACTTAATAAATTTAAGTGTAAAAGTGTCCAATTCTTCACTTTTCAACAAATAAACTTAACACTTCAAATTTAAATTACCATTTCACAATTTAACTAAATTTCCAATTTTATTTAATTAACTTAAACCTTTATTTAAAACCAAAATTCACATTTCCTAGTCAAGTTATATTTTAAAAGATCACTTTTAAACATTCATTTATTTAACCACTTAAATTCATAGAAAAATCAATAATACTTTAATAAATCACTTAAATTCAAATTTAATCAAATTATCATATTTACCATTTCCAAATAAAATTTAATATCCATTTTATTTATATAACTTAAATATCATTTTTAACCAAAATTCCAAATTTCCAACTTTCCAACTTAAGTTATATTTCAAAAATCCAGTTAAACCATTCATTAATTACATTTTTAACACATAGAAAAATCATAATTTCTTTAATTCAAAATATTTCAAAATCTATTTAAATCAAATTTCATAAATTTATATTTTTAAAATACTTAAAAATATCCAAAACACTTTATAAAATAACCACGGGCCTGTATATAGTTTTCTAGCTTAGGTCAAGTGATACAGATATGTATCATTTCAATTCGCAGTTTAAAAAGAAAAATCCGGGTTCTATCATTTCAAACCTGCAATCCCAAGTTAAGATAAATTAAATAAAAACCATTCAGGCCTATCATTTCAGCCCATAACGATTTTTCCCTATTCTAAAGTCCGTTCGGGTATGTATCATTTCAACCCATAGTGATTCTAGTCTACAGGGAACTTGCAATGGTGATGACTGATATAAATAATAGAATAACATTAAATAACAGTAACATATGATATAACAGGTGTATAAACATCATATGATCATAACATAGTCAAGTATAACATGATAATATATTTCTGCAGATTCGCAGGGTGTCAATTTACTAGTTATATAGGTACATATTGTCTGGTGAGCATAACTCACTTGTTTGTGCTGGAGATATCAAAACCAATGACACAAAGGAAACAAAAGCACGATGACAAGACTACAGACTTGAGTGGAGAGCGAATCCAATCTACAACTCTTGTGTACAACCCAAAACAAACAATCAAAACAGCAAAATTCAATACGACTTTAAAATGCAATAACATTGAAATAAAAGGAGATACGACTACGCAGTCTTTTGCTTTGCCTTCTCTATTGTTTGGTATGGCTTTGGGGTCTGATGTGGTTCAGATGTGGTAGAGTTTTGGGTCAGGTTTGGGCTAACATAGCTCGGGTTCAAGGCAAGACAAGGTGGAGTTTGTACATGAGGAGGTGATGTGGTTTTGGAGGCAACTAGGTGGTTTTTGGTCAAAACAAGGGCTCGGCCATGGGGATTGGGCTCGGCCTGTGGTGCACCATGACTGGACAGAGGTGGGGAGGGGTGTGTCATGGTCAGGTCAGAGGAGTGGTGGCGGCTATGGTGGTGGTTTGGGTGGTGGTTGAAGTGGATGAGCATGTAGAGGTCAAATAAGCATGGATCTAGGCATCTAGGTTGTACTTTGAGGGGTTTGGCCATCAAAAGGGGTTCGGCCATGGTCAGATCTGGTGGGGTAGATGGTGGTGGTGGTCGGGAAGAGATGGAAGGAGGTGGTGGCCGTGGAAGTAGGGGGAGAGGTTGATCTTAATCAAGGGAGAAGGCAGGGCAAAATTGCATAGAAAAAGTAAGAAAAAGTAGAAAGAAGAGAGGAATTTACCTAATTTTTTTCAAGTTGGAGGCCATGTCTTTTTTTTAGGGTTAAGAAGCTTTGAAATTCGTGAAAGATATGGGGAAGTCGTCTGAAACAAAAAGAATGAGGAATAGTAATGTCTAATTGATGATAAGTTAGGTTAAAATGTAAAAAAAGTGGACTATAAAAGCCCATAGGAAGATAGAAGGTTTAGGGCCTTTCATATTACTTTATTTTATCTTTATAACTTTATATTTCTGGAAAAATATAATAATCCCAGATAAAATTTCGAAATTTTATCAAAATATAATAGTTTATATAAATATTTATCAATCATATAAAGTTAAATTAAGAAAATAGCTAAAAATAGTAAACTAGTCTAGAAAATTTGAAATTGAATAGAATAAATTTTAGAAAAATTCATATTAGCTTGTAATATATTTATAAACATAAATAATAACATAAAATAAAAATATATTCACAAAATAAATATTTAAAATTTAATTTACATATAATTTTTAATGAAGAAAATAGCAGAAAATAGGAAAACAGCCTTTAAAAATAGGAAATCATCATAGTAAATTTTGGAAAAATTCTATTATTATTTTTGAAAATATTTAGAGGTGAAAATATACATAAATTAACATCTTGACACATATTAAAATAAAATATAACAAAGAAAAAGTAATTTATACAATTTAAAATAGACAAAATTGTCAAATAAACAGTTTATACTCAAAATTGAAATGTATATAACTTTTGCAGTTTAACTCCGTTTTCAACGAAATGAAAAGCAGTATCCAAGTTATTAAATCTAATTTTATAATAAAAGATAAAATTTAAAATTTAAAATATTTAAAATTTAAATTTAAAAGTCAAAGTTTGACTATTTTAACCAAAATTCACTTTTTGGAAAATTATTCTATTCAGTCATATTTGGAATTCTAATCCATATCAAAATCAAAGTTTATATTTAAAATAAAAAAATTTATTCTTTTTCATAAATAAAGCTTTTAAATCTAGAAATATCAATTTAAAAATAATTGTAAAATACAGGGTTGTTACACTCTCCCCCACTCAAAACTTTTCGTCCCCGAAAAGGTACGAGGTACGGGAAAGCATAGAAAAAGATATAGTGAAATAAGATTAAAATAAGATGACAAGGAGATTTAAATTACACCTGATAACTATTGTTATAGGTAAGTTTAACAAGAGGGAGGTGATCAAATCAAGAACACAAACACGAAAAGATCCTCTAGAGTCTGAATCACCTTTTTCACTTGACCGACGGTCTATGAATGGAAAAACAGTGTTCAGATCCAGATGATTAACAAAGATTATCAAAGATTATAGAAATATTTCTAAACAGACTGGTATAAGCAATAGCCTTCCCATTCTGTAACAAGATAAGAGAAATAAGGACAACCAAAAGATAGTTTGAAAAAAAAACAAAATAAGATAATAAATTTGAGACCATAATGCTTTGAAATCATAACAATTTAGGGATGTTTATCATTTGGAAATCATACTACTAAAATCATAACACTTTGGAAGTGTTATTCTAAAAAAAACATAATACTTAGAAAATCATAACATCTTTTTTTTTAAAATAATCTTTATTTAAACCATTTAAATTCAAGGTCAAATAATATTCATTTTAAAGTTGTAACATTTCTAAGTTCATTTAATTATTAAAATTTCCAAAACATTGTATTTTCAAAACAACAGCATTTATAAAATGCTACAGTAGATATATTAGTATTTCAAATCAGTTTAATTCCAGAAATATTCATTTGGATATCATTTAACTTATTACTTATTAAAACAAACTTTTATGAATGGAATATCCAAATTAAACGATACTTCGTTTATTAAGTCAAAAGTTCACTATTTTACTTAACTCTTAATTTAACACATAACCTAAATCTTTACTTAAAATACCCATTTCATAAATAGATATTCCTTTAATAAGTTACACTTAAAATTCCATTTGAAAACCAAATTCTCAATTATCAAATTTTAGTGATGCTAAAATACATTTTAACTATTTAAATCATAATTATTCATTTTTTTAAGACATATCTATTTCATAAATAAAATATTTATCATAGCAAATATAACAATCAAATTTCTTTACACATTTATTCATTTAAACATCAATTAAACTATGAATTCAAGTTAAATAAACTTTATTACAAAAGTCCAATTCAAATGTATTTTATTTTATCTATTCAAAGATACATTTTTATTATATAACATATTCATTTCAGAAAATAACTTTTATTAAAATTCCTAGGTTAGACTTAAGGTTCCATATTAAATCAAATTTGATTATTAAGTTATTTAAATAAAATCTCTTTATATTCATTTTTCACTATTTACCTCTGTTAATCTTTTATAACTAAAATTTAAGTGTATAACATTTATTATAACCACTCAAATTTTATTTATAAAATCTTTTTATATTGTATATTATCCAATTACATTGTTAACTTTTAAAAATTAAGGTAAGCTATATTGGAATGCAATTGAGAATTATACAAATAAAACTTTCTTAAACTAGTATACACTATAAACATTCTAATTCAATCATTTCAAGCTTGAATATTTATTCAAAAATTTGATTTTCTTTTTATACTTGAAGTTATTATTTAAGATAGAATTTAAGAATAAAATTTTCGATTCCTTTCAAACTATTTAGAGATAAATAAATGTATGTACATAATTTGTCAAATCAAATTTAAATCATATATCTATATATTTTATAAATCAAATCATATTTTAGAAATTTATATCAATCAAGTTTCCCAAACAAAGCTGTAGCAAGACTACAGAATGGTTTCTTCACTTCGAAACTCGAAAATGAACGTCGATGATGCTGCAGTCATCACCAAAATTATTTTCCAGCGACAAAGAGAAGAGCACTAAATTTTTAAACTTAAAAATCCTTTAGAAACAAATTTCTACTTGGAAATACTTTAAATAATATATCCTTTTAAAACTTTAAACACAAGCTTTGAAATCCATCGAAAATTAAATTCTTAAATTTCTTGTTTTAAATTCATTTCAGTTCCCAAATAAATTTATAAACAACTATTTATAAATTTATTTATAGAACAATAAATGATAAATCAAGTATTATCATTTCAAATAATCAATTTAAATCAATTTATTAAGTTCCATAATATTTACTTATATCAAAATTTATTTCATTAGCAATTTTAAAATAATATTGTGTCAGTTTGTTCTGTCAAAGTGTTTTAGAAATCCTATCGATAGCTCTGATCAGACGAATCGATCGGAAACCCAAATCAACATCAATAACCCAAACAACACAATATATAAAACAAAACATTAATTTACAAGTACAGTTAAAAATGTTTGGAAGATAGATTGGAACAAAAGACAAAATGATTAAATAACAGAGTAGGGAGATGGACAAGCTTAAATAAATCATGGACAACCTTAACCGGGTCAACCGCGACTTAAAGAATAAGATCGATGTGGATTTTTCTGGGATAAATCTACGTTCGATCTCAAGAGATAAAGTTTGGAATAATAAAAGATATTAACATCTAAACCAAGGATAAATATAAATCTCTAGTGAATCGATGCTGATTGTAAAGGATTTTCACCCTTTTACAAGAAAATTAGAATATTGGCGAGACCGCCAATTCACTACAAAGATCCTTCGAAGTGGAGTTATGAGATACTCCAGAATCAAAGGAAGATGAATAGTGAGGGACACGAATGAATTTTGGAACCGCAGGGAACATTCCAAAATTCAAAGGAAATCGGATCAAAAGGAAGAGATTCAAACTCGAACGAAAGTGATTCTGTAAATAAATTTACCATACATTCTAAGTTTTGCCTCAAAGCCAAAGCTCTGATACCAACTGTAACGACCCGATATTTTCAACCATTCGCATCCATTATAAGTGTATAGGTAGACACTCATGCCGAAATTGAATTGCTCAAAATACCGTGTTGTAAATAAAAATTTTGGCAAAATCTCAGAATATACAATAAATAAATATAATCACAGATCACAAACACAGAGTAAATAATGCAGCGGAAGTAAAAGAAATAGTAGTTCATGAAGCTACTATGAAAATATATTAGAGTTAAATAAGATACAATAGAAGAAATAAAGTACAGCAGAGGTCTCAATACAATAACCAAGTACAAGCTGAGTAGAACAACGGAACAGAAATAGATAGGACCAGACAAGCAGACAATCTGCAGCGATTCAAATCTCCGAGAGAGTGGAAATCCAAATCTGTGAATAACTCAGGCTGACCCGAGCGTAAAGCAAAACACAAAACACTCGAGTCAGGACAATATATACTTATATAATGTAAACCAACTCAAGTGAACTGTAATAAAGGTACAAGTAACTTAAAGAATGCTTGGGATCGCCCATTCTTTAAGGATCCGTTAAACTATTTACTATGTAGTAATATACGCTATATACAGTAGTGTCTAATTAGTAAAGTATAATCATATAGAAAATAGCGTTAAGGGGATGGTGAACCTTAACGCGGTCGGATCTTAAAAATCAAAATCGTAGTAAAGCTCGATATGGTAGGTGACACGGCACAACTAGGCAATGCCAGGGTAGATATACCAATTATGCATCCGGACTAGTGGTGACGCATAGCAGCCACTACCGCCCACCTCGAACAACACTCCCAAATCAAGGGTGGCCACCAAATCAATCACAAGTAATAGAATGGTATCGAAGAAGTGTGTCCGGTAAGAGGTGCTACCTCCTTGGTCCGTCAATCGCTCTTGTTTTAGCCACCTTATGCCAACTCACGGGAGTTGGGTCCACGTATATACCTTAGGATCGTCGCCACCATCCTACTTCATTCTAGAAACTCCACCGCGTACATAGTTGTCAAAGTGGTTTTCAGTATCGACAGAGAGTATGTCCATATTAGATCCCGGTCTCTTTAACAACCAATCGTTATTATAACCCGTGGTTATAATTTTAAAATAATATTTTATACTTCAAAATAGAATATCATTTCAAATCCAAATCTTTATCAAAATAAAGATTAAATCAATTCCAAACCATTTCAATATATTAACATATCATATCTTTCCAAAACTTCATTTCAATTCATTTCAATATATCAAAATATCATATCTTTCCAAACTTCATTTCAAATTATTTTAATATATCAAAATATCGTATCTTCCCAAACTTCATTTCAAACCATTTTAATATAATAAAATATCATATCAGTCCAAATCCAAATATTCAACTTTAAATACCCGTTTAAATTCAAAGATATCATTCATTTACTATCATTTCAAATCACTTTTAAATAGTTTATATTCCAATCAAAATAATTCATTTAAACCTTTTAAAAGTGTAATTATTATACTTTCAAATCAAGTATTCAATTTCCAAAGTTTTCAAACCATTCTGAGTTCGTTTACTAAGTCAAAAACCCTAATTATTAAAATTCCAGCATTTCACAGCATTTAAAAACAACTACTATAAGTTATATTTGAAATCATTTTTAATTCAGCAAAGACAGCACTTAAAACTGCTGTTAAAACTCAGTTTTAGTTGAATTATAGTTCAAAACAGAAAAGACAGCATTTCAGAAGTGCTGCGGTAGTTCAGATTTCAAAACAAGGGTTAAATTTGATTTCAACATAGACTGTAGACTATTATAGCATTTCCAGGGAATGATAGAATAGGCCTGAGTTCAATATTAGCCTCTAAGTTCAACTATAGCAACTACAACATTTTAGAAATGCTGTAATAGCTCCTTTTTACACAATTTTAGTTCAAAACAGAATCTATAGCATTTCTGAATGCTATTAAAAGTTAATTTCAAGTGTTAGTTGTAACAACCCGTGATTGCGGTTACCAAATAATAAATTAAAATTGGGATTTTAATTTAATTGGAGCTATTAATGAATTTTTAATGTGGCTAATTTGTTCAAAATTTAGTCATTTTGAATAAATTAATATTTTGGGCTTAAGTGTAAAATGGAGCATTTCAAGGAAATTAATTAGGGAAATTTGTAATTTATATTATAGCAAAATTTTATATGTGTAAAATAGTGCAATACTTGTATTATCTGATGATTTTTATATCAATTCGAGTACCGCCATTCGGCGTTGGTTCTATGGAACCATACGATGTAAGTGCGATTACCTTGTGGATTCACAATGTCTCTGGACACTGCTTTTCAGTGATTGATTTCGTTGACTTTTCAGTATATCCCCATTGCTCTTTGGAGCATCGATCTTTGCTTGGGCATTGATTACAGACTCTGGTCACTTTTGGGATTATTGCCTATGAGCATCTTTTTATAGCTTTGGCTACGCCGATGATATGAGGCGATTTTATTTATTCTACACTTTGGTGTTGATTTCTTTTTGGAGATTTTTATTGTTTATTGATGATTAGGGATCGTCATTATATTCATGTGGTTCATAATATACTTCTCTTTGGATAAAAACTGTTTTATTTATGTACCGCATTATTATATATCTCAGTTATTACTGATTGTTTAGCTAGCCTGACCCGAGTGTTTTCGCTCGGGTCAGACCGAGTTGTTTCAGGTTAGGTCTCTGGACTTAGCTTCTGTGCTTCCGCTTGGACATTATCTGCTATGCTGATAGATAGCGCTTTTATTTGTCCACTATTCCGCTACTCTGTTATTATTCAGACTTTGATATGTACATATTTTTGACTCGCATGTGTGAGCAGTGGCTTTGTACCCACTTATAGTATTTGGATCTGTATTGATGATGTATTGTTCTGGGATTTCATATCTGTTATGTGATTCTGTTCTGTGATGCTATTTCATTATGTTATTATGCTTTGTCCTGATAGATCTTTAGCCATTTGTAATTTCGTTATAAGTATTTACCGAATATGTCGAACCACCTGATTGAGAAAAATTTAAATAGATTCCACCTTTCGACGTATTCGGTAGATAGTTATAGCTTGATTATAAATGGTCGCTTCCACTATACTCTATTCTCCGCTTTAACAGACAGTATTACTCCCGTAATACTCTTTGTTACAGTGGGTCTCGGAGTGGGGCGTTACATTAGTGTATTTCCAGCAATTAAATAACTTTAATTTAAAACACATAAATATTTTAAAAATCATATTTTAACATTTAAAATGTTCATTTACATATCATTTAACATATATCTTTTCACAATAAATTCCTTATAATCAAATCCAATTTCAACAATTTACTTAATAAATTTAAGTGTAAAAGTGTCCAATTCTTCACTTTTCAACAAATAAACTTAACACTTCAAATTTAAATTACCATTTCACAATTTAACTAAATTTCCAATTTTATTTAATTAACTTAAACCTTTATTTAAAACCAAAATTCACATTTCCTAGTCAAGTTATATTTTAAAAGATCACTTTTAAACATTCATTTATTTAACCACTTAAATTCATAGAAAAATCAATAATACTTTAATAAATCACTTAAATTCAAATTTAATCAAATTATCATATTTACCATTTCCAAATAAAATTTAATATCCATTTTATTTATATAACTTAAATATCATTTTTAACCAAAATTCCAAATTTCCAACTTAAGTTATATTTCAAAAATCCAGTTAAACCATTCATTAATTACATTTTTAACACATAGAAAAATCATAATTTCTTTAATTCAAAATATTTCAAAATCTATTTAAATCAAATTTCATAAATTTATATTTTTAAAATACTTAAAAATATCCAAAACACTTTATAAAATAACCACGGGCCTGTATATAGTTTTCTAGCCTAGGTCAAGTGATACAGATATGTATCATTTCAATCCGCAGTTTAAAAAGAAAAATCCGGGTTCTATCATTTCAAACCTGCAATCCCAAGTTAAGATAAATTAAATAAAAACCATTCAGTCCTATCATTTCAGCCCATAACGATTTTTCCCTATTCTAAAGTCCGTTCGGGTATGTATCATTTCAACCCATAGTGATTCTAGTCTACAGGGAACTTGCAATGGTGATGACTGGTATAAATAACAGAATAACATTAAATAACAGTAACATATGATATAACAGGTGTATAAACATCATATGATCATAACATAGTCAAGTATAACATGATAATATATTTCTACAGATTCGCAGGGTGTCAATTTACTAGTTATATAGGTACATATTGTCTGGTGAGCATAACTCACTTGTTTGTGCTGGAGATATCAAAACCAATGACACAAAGGAAACAAAAGCACGATGACAAGACTACGGACTTGAGTGGAGAGCGAATCCAATCTACAACTCTTGTGTACAACCCAAAACAAACAATCAAAACAGCAAAATTCAATACGACTTTAAAATGCAATAACATTGAAATAAAAGGAGATACGACTACGCAGTCTTTTGCTTTGCCTTCTCTATTGTTTGGTATGGCCTTGGGGTCTGATGTGGTTCAGATGTGGTCGAGTTTTGGGTCAGGTTTGGGCTAACATAGCTCGGGTTCAAGGCAAGACAAGGTGGAGTTTGTACATGAGGAGGTGATGTGGTTTTGGAGGCAACTAGGTGGTTTTTGGTCAAAACAAGGGCTCGGCCATGGGGATTGGGCTCAGCCTGTGGTGCACCATGACTGGACAGAGGTGGGGAGGGGTGTGTCGTGGTCAGGTCAAAGGAGTGGCGGCGGCTATGGTGGTGGTTGAAGTGGATGAGCATGTAGAGGTCAAATAAGCATGGATCTAGGCATCTAGGTTGTAGTTTGAGGGGTTTGGCCATCAAAAGGGGTTCGGCCATGGTCAGATCTGGTGGGGCAGATGGTGGTGGTGGTCGGGAAGAGATGGAAGGAGGTGGTGGCCGTGGAAATAGGGGGAGAGGTTGATCTTAATCGAGGGAGAAGGCAGGGCAAAATTGCATAGAAAAAGTAAGAAAAAGTAGAAAGAAGAGAGGAATTTACCTAATTTTTTTCAAGATGGAGGCCATGTCTTTTTTTTAGGGTTAAGAAGCTTTGAAATTCGTGAAAGATATGGGGAAGTCGGCTGAAACAAAATGAATGAGGAATAGTAATGTCTAATTGATGATAAGTTAGGTTAAAACGTAAAAAAGTGGACTATAAAAGCCCATAGGAAGATAGAAGGTTTAAGGCCTTTCATATTACTTTATTTTATCTTTATAACTTTATATTTCTGGAAAAATATAATAATCCCAGATAAAATTTCGAAATTTTATCAAAATATAATAGTTTATATAAATATTTATCAATCATATAAAGTTAAATTAAGAAAATAGCTAAAAATAGTAAACTAGTCTAGAAAATTTGAAATTGAATAGAATAAATTTTAGAAAAATTCATATGAGCTTGTAATATATTTATAAACATAAATAATAACATAAATTAAAAATATATTCACAAAATAAATATTTAAAATTTAATTTACATATAATTTTTAATGAAGAAAATAGCAGAAAATAGGAAAACAGCCTTTAAAAATAGGAAATCATCATAGTAAATTTTGGAAAAATTCTATTATTATTTTTGAAAATATTTAGAGGTGAAAATATACATAAATTAACATATTGACACATATTAAAATAAAATATAACAAAGAAAAAGTAATTTATACAATTTAAAATAGACAAAATTGTTAAATAAACAGTTTATACTCAAAATTGAAATGTACATAACTTTTGCAGTTTAACTCCGTTTTCAACGAAATGAAAAGCAGTATTCAAGTTATTAAATTTAATTTTATAATAAAAGATAAAATTTAAAATTTAAAATATTTAAAATTTAAATTTAAAAGTCAAAGTTTGACTATTTTAACCAAAATTCACTTTTTGGAAAATTATTCTATTCAGTCATATTTGGAATTCTAATCCATATCAAAATCAAAGTTTATATTTAAAATAAAAAAATTATTCTTTTTCATAAATAAAGCTTTTAAATTTGGAAATATCAATTTAAAAATAATTGTAAAATACAGTGTTGTTACAACGACAATGGACAGTTATACAAACTTGTCCACATACAGAATACACAGCGGAATAATAATATCATATACAGGAGATACACCTCGCCATCCAGCTCGCCACTTGAGCTCCACAGCATCTCCTGAATCCAGAATGACCTGATAACCTGACTCTAGGCTGCCCGTGTGGAAAATGATGGGACCCAGAGTTTAGGAAGGGAACAATAAACTCCAGGTCAGTCATGGTGACTGGTGTGAGAACTAAAATAGTTATTTTCACAAAGAGGATAAACAATTTCGTAATGCTTTTGGAAAATGAAACTACCATAAGACCTCCTGCCACAGACACAATGCAAACACAGAATTGGAGGAGATTTCTTCTTATGATAGTCAAAAATGCTTACTACGCAAAATAATTCGATATTATTATCATTAGTGCATAGTGTCGAAAACCATTTCGAAAATATAATATTAATCTTAGCCAGCATAGACATTTCGCACTTATGCCTACTATAGCTACTATGTTAAATAATAGGTTACCGCCACATTCCATAGCAGGTAATACAACTAAAACCGTACAAGGTTCGTATTGTTTCTTTGGATTTCCGACAAATGGTCAGGCAAAGGAACTTCCTTACACCGAAATAGAAATTCCTCTGGAAAGACGCCATGAGAACCTAACCGGATCTCTGCAAATACAAGGCCGACGCTACCTCACGCTGTACAGCTGTAACTAGGTAACTAACACACTGACGCTACCTCACGCTGTACAACTGTAACTAGGTAACTAACACACGAGCTATGTCATCCCCGATCGTCACCGACCTTTATCCGAGGATCCTCAACCACAAAGCAACAACCACAAAGTAAAATAAATTTGCAGCATCAACATAGGTAAAATATCTGGGCTCCATACCATGATATCACCTTTTATCCAGAAGGAAATGACATACCCTAGGGGCGCTACCCCTAAAAACCTTTGCCGCAACATTCCTGTTTTGACCATTACCGGGTTGTGAGGCTCGATGAAGTCTCGTCCACAAAGCTACGCTTTTTCACAAAGCCACGCTTTTTCACAAAGCCATGTTTTTTCACAAATCCACGCTTTGATCAACAAATGATCAACAACACTTCGTATGCCACATTACCAAATTGGGAATGTATCACTAGTAACCATCAACTACATAACCTCTGAGCTCGTACGTCTCAGAGAAGGGTGTTAAGCTGAAATGACCCTCTCTTTTTCTACCTTAATTTGTAAGGATTTTTTTTTGCATATATATATATATATATTATCATATATATATATATATTTCTGAAGCCTAGAGTCATTTTTTTTCTTTTTTTTAATCAAAACAACTTATCCAGGATCAAAATATTTACCAATATAAATATATCAGTGTATTCATAAGGAAATGCACATACATGTGAAGATGCACGTGCCTCTCTTGTTTAAATCAGAGTTATGGTAAACAAGAGGATAATTTGATTGATTAAATTTTAATCAATCCACACATAGTTCAATTTAATTCATGTAATAAAATTCCATCCATGTAAGTAACAATATGATTTTTAACCCTTGATTGCTTAATGGATTCTTAATGAAGTGTGTAACGACCAACTAATTTGGACCATTCAAATCGACAATAATCCACACATGTCTGACTTGAAAAATTCAAAATAACAGATTGTAATAAAATTTGGAGCAAATAAAATCAAATACAGAATCACAGACACAGAATATCAGAATAACTCGTAGCGGAATATAAAAACCATAGTAGTTCATGAAGCTACTATAACAAACTCTCAAAACATAATACATAATATCTGCTTGAAAACATATACAATAGAAATCTTAAATAAATAGAAGTTTATGAATACCAGAACTGAAATAGAACAACTGAACCGAAAGGAACAGATAACTAGACAAGCCAAATCTCCAGCGAATCCTAGCTCCAGAAAGAAATCCAAAGCTAAGCTGTAAATACTCAAGCTGACCCGAGCGTAAAGTAAAACACAAAACACTCGAGTCAGGACAATATATACTTATATAATGTAAACCAACTCAAGTGAACTGTAGTAGAAATGCACAATAACTCAAAGGATGCTTGGGACCGCCCATCCTTTAAGGATCAGTTAAACTATAAATTAAATACATCCCGTGGTTAAAATTTCAAAATGGTATTTTATACTTCGAAATCAAATATCATTTCAAAATTCAATATCCTTCAAAAATCCATTTCAAAATATCATATTTCAAAATAGTTTATATTTCGAAACAAATTACTTTATTTTAAATCATAAAAATGAAGTTATTATATTTAATAATTAAATTATTAAATTTCCAAAATTTTAATCTATCAAAGTTCATTCGTTCACTTAAATTAATTAAAATAATGAAAATTCAACTTTCGCAGCATCTAGAAAATGCTACGGAAAGTCACATTTAAAACAGTTCAATTTCACAAAAGACAACATTTAAAATGCTGTAATAGGGTTACATTAGTTTCAAATAAACTTAGTTAAATTCAACCATTATAACATTTACAAAAATGCTATAATAGCCTTTAATTAAATTTAGCCATTTGGTTCATTATTATCAACTACATCATTTACAAATGTTGTATTATCATTTACATTAGAATTAATAGCATTTCAGAAATGCAGTTAATAACTTCAAATATTCAGTATAATTTCACAAATAATTATATTTTTATATAAATCATTTTTAACTTATAAAATCATATAATTTCACTTTTAAAACAATCATTCAAATACCGTTATATTCATGATTTTATAAAGTTAAACCTCCATTCAAAAATCAAAATTTAATAATAATTCACTTATTAAATTCCAATATTAAATTATAAATTCATTAGATTAAATTAACTTAACACTTAAGTTTAAAATTTTCAAATATAACTTAATTCCATTTTTTTTTACTTAACTTAAAATTCACTTTTAAGCCAAATTCACAAATTTCCAATTTTAGTTATATTTCAAAATTTCAACTTAAATATTCATTCATTTCACATTTTAACTTTATTCAAAATCATTAATATAATATAAAAATCATTTAAATTCACTTTAATCCAAATTATCATGAATTTATCACATTTCATATTTAAATTAAATTCCAATTATCACCAAATTAAAATTTCCAAAAATAACTTACATTTCAATTTTTCAAATTTTACCATTAATTTATTTCACTTATAAATTTTCAGAAAATCAATAGTTCTTTACAAAAAAAATCATTTTTATTTAGTTTAAATCAACATATTATAATATTTACATTTCTAAAATATTAAAAAAAAATTATAAAACATATTTTAACAACAGGTCTGTATTTCATTTTCTAGCCTAGATAAAGTGATACGGGTAATTTATCATTTCAACCCGTAATTTACAAAGATACCCGGGTTTGATCATTTCAAACCCGCAATCCCAAGTAAATGAAAATAATTGAAAATCATTCAGGCATATCATTTCAACCCATAACGATTTTCTCCTATTCTAAAGTCCGTTCGGGTATATATCATTTCAACCCATAGTGATTCTAATCTAAAGGGAACTTGCAGTGTGATAAACTGATAAAAATAATAGAACAGCATAATATAACAGTAAGATATAATATAATAGATGTTTAAGCATGAGTGAACATCATAAAATCATAACATAGCAGGTGTAACATGATAATGCATTTTACAGATTCAAAAGGGGTCAATTCACTAGTTATATATGTACATATTGTCTGGTGAGAATAACTCACGGTTTTGTGCTGGAGACACAACGACGAATGCACGAATGAGATCCAAACAAGCACGATAACACGATTCAAATAAGAGTGGAGGAGCCGAAGTATCAAATCCCTTGAATACAAGTAACACAAACAATAATAATATACATAAGTTTCAAATGCAAATACGATAAACAATGATAGAATAGACTACACAAATCGAAGCAGAAATGCTTTGCACTTGCTTCCAACTTTCATTAGGCTCAGCCATAAGTGAAGTTCAACAATAAAGGAAGGTTTTTGGATCAGGTTTGGTTGGATATGGTCGGCCTAACATAGGTTTTTTGAAGTGCAAAAATGTGCATGCATGAAACAACACAACAAGGCAAACAATGCCAATTCAACATGGATTCAAGGCAATTCAAGGCTTGGCCAAGGCTCATGTAGGCACGGCCTTCTCTGGTAGGTTTAAGGAGATGATGTGGCAGAGAGTTCAGGTGGAGCTGGAGGTGGTGGAGGTGGAGATGGTGGCGGCTATGGGGTGTGGAAGGTGATTGAAGTGGATTGCATGCTCGACTAGGCAAAAGGTTGGAGTTTTGGTGAATTTTGTGGTGCATAGCCAAGCAATGGAGGCTCGGCTTGGGGTTGGCCAGAGAGGAGGTGGGGATGGTGGTGTTCTCAGGTGGTGGTGGAGGCTGCAGGGCATGGAGAGGAGGTGGCGGAACCTAAAGAGGAAGAATAAGTGCAAAGCATAATCAAAAACAATAAAAGTAAACAAAAAAAAAGGAAAGAAGTTTACCAATTTTTTTCTCAAGGAAGGGGGCCGAAATTTTTTTCAGGAAATGAGGAAAAGATGTTGTACATGAATGAGGAAATGAGGATCAGCTGAAAGAAGTGGATAGTTATGGCTAATTGATGAAAAGTTAGGTTAAAAAGTGAAAAGGTGGAATATAAAAGGCCTTAGGAAAATAAAAAGCCACAAACCTTTCAAATCACTTTTATTTCTTTTTAATAAGTTTAAATAACTGAAAATAATTAAAAATTCAGTTTCAATTCGACAATGTAACAAATATACAAAATATAAATAAATAAATATTAATTATATGTGATTAAAATAAGAAAATAGTACAAAATGAAAACTAGTCTAGAAAATTTGAAAATAAATGAAATAAACTTAGGGAAAATTGTATGGACTTGGAAAAATATTTATAAATAAAGATAAGAACATAAAATAAAAATGCATTCACAAAAATAAATAAATAAATTTTAATTAAATATAATTTAAATGAAGAATATAGGAGAAATATAGAAACTAGTCTTTAATAAATGCAATAAATTTTGGAAAAGTTTTATTTTCACTTCAAAAATATTAAAAGACAAAAATATACATAAAATAACATATTAACACATTTTAAAATAAAATATGACAAAGAAAATATGATTTATAAAATTTAAAATAGGCAAAATTGCAAAATAAAACAAATTATACTCAAAATTGAAATGTACATAACTTTCACAATTCAAATCCGTTTTCAACGAAACGAAAAGCAGTATTCAAGTTATTAAATATATTTTCATAATAAAAGATAAAATTTAAGATTTTAAACAATTTAAATTTGAAGTTTTAAAAGCCAAAGTTTGAACAGTTTAACCATAAATTCACTTTATAGTAAAATATTCAAATTATACTAGTTTGAAACTATAATTCACTTCATAATCAACATATATATTTAAAAATGAAATGTTTGAAATAAAAAAAAAAATTTAAAAATAAAAGAAAGTCAAATATAAAAATATAGGCAAAAATCTAGGGTTGTTACACTCTCCCCCACTCAAATCTTTTCGTCCTCGAAAAGGAAGGAAGCGGAGAAACAGTTAGAAAGAACAATAGGTTGGAAGACATCCCAAAAGAAGGTAGGGAAAAAGTAGCTAGGAGGGAAAACAGGTTGAAAGACAAGGATGAACCATTATTTAAACATTTTAAAATCTTCAGAAGGGAAAGTAACTGATCAAAATATCCTTTATATAGTACTTTATCAAAATACTTTTTAACTCGATGTCTTAACAAGTTTACTTTCGTTCCTGCAGACTCTGGCCATGCGTTGATCAGGCGCAAAGCTAGAATCTCCAGGTACTTAGTAGACTTGTTTCAACACCCAGTGAAAATACTTGAAAAGCCTTTAAAACAGATATGGAAAGTACAATCCAAACAAAAACAAACAAAACCTTTGTCTAACCATGGTTCGCAGATACACAATGGTTACGCCTGGATCCCCCAGGAAACAATCCATATCCGTAAGCTTTCTCAGCCCTGCGAGTTACGCCATGATGACTAGTAGAATGCAGGATACACAATGGTTACGCCTGGATCCCCCAGGAAACAATCCGTACCCCTAGGCCATCTCAGCCAGGCGGTTTCGCTACTAATGCAACCTACATAGATGCAGGATACACAATGGTTACGCCTGGATCCCCCAGGAAACAATCCGTACCCCTAGGCCATCTCAGCCAAGCAGTTGCGCTATGCAGTCGCGCTCGTAAGATCATGGGTAACGCCATGGACTTCGATGGACACTCGAGTATCATATCCGGAAAACCAAAATCAGAGACATATCAATAGAATGAATCCTCAATGTGGCCACAAAGCGGTTATCAAGCAGAAGGCACTTTCCATATCTTTACTTCGAAAATATGTATCATATAGTACCTTTTCAAATCACTTTCAAATATCGTACTTATATAAAGTCCATTATATATAAGATTTCATTTCAAATCGAATATTTTCCAAATCAATAGTATATCAAATCATACTTATATAAATTTGATTATATAAGATTTCACTTCAAATTGAGTATCTTTCAAATCACCATTTTCAAATCAACTTCATACTTATACAAATCAATTTTTATATAAGTTCGATAACTCCCAAATCAAGTATTTAAATAAATAAGGTTCTCAATTTCAAACCATTTCAATATCAATTCAGCTTCAAAATCATATATGATTTCACCAAATCATTTCTTCCAAATTACATAAATTTAGTTTCAAAGTTTCTTAAACAACAGATTTAGAAAATAATCCAAATTTCCAAATCAACAAAATTTAGGTCAAACAAATTCATTTCCATTTCAAACATATATTCACTTCAAAAATCATAATACTTTCAAAGTTATAAATCTTTCAAAACCAAATACTTGAAATCATTTCACTTTGAAAATCATAACATTTTGAAATCATACATTTGAAATCGTAAAACATTCCCTTAATTCTTTACATTTCACAATTTATTCAATTTAACTTAAATCTAAAACTTCAAATTTTAATTCAATTCAAACCATCAGCTTCAATTCAATTCATTTTTTTCCAACAAAACTATTTCAAATATTATCAAATTTCAAATATAGATTTGATCCACAAAATAACCATTCAATCTTAAATATATTTCAAGACTTAAATATACCATATTTCAAAACTAAATTTTTAAAATTTCATATATCTCGAATTTTACTTCATTATTACTTAGTTTGAAATATTTATTTCCTAAATCCATTATTTTTAAATAAACTCAAATTACAGGTAAACCAAATATCCTTTTATACTAATATAAGCTTTAATTATTCATTTATCAAAATCAATGGTTTTCAAAATCATCTTATACTTACATAAAGTTTATCTTATATAAGGATCAAAATTTTCAAAAATAAATTTCGTTGCATGAAAAGCCATATGGGATTGAACATCTTTGCTTACTAAATTTTTTTTATTTAAGAATAGTTTTGTATATAAAATAGTTTGTATGAAAAATAGAATAAAATAGTTAGTTTAAGAAGAATAAAAGAAAAATGGTTTTGAAAAATGGTTTTAAATTTGATAGTAGTTTTCATATAAAAAAAATTCCAATTAAATTACAAAGATATCCAACCCAACAACTTCCAATTTTAGCATCAAGTATATCAATGATATTAGAATATAAGATGTACATATGTCATCCTTTCGCAAAATCACATTCGATCGCTCGCTCGATCACACAAGTTCGCTTTCGAACTAGTATTGTCCATTCGACTTCCCTAATGCGGATTTCGATATGGTTTCTCGACTAGAAACCATCAGTCTCCTTGCATAGCCATATACTATGATAAAGAATTCTAGAATCAAGCCCAAAATCCATATCAAATATTCGCCATCAAGAATCAAATGAAAAATCCTAACACGAAATGGTGTACTTCACCTCGAATTCGTGTACTCAAACTTGGATCAATTTAATTATGCAAATAAAACAGCATACGTACAACTTATGTATCTATTCCAACCTTTTAAATATATAGTTTCATAAAGATGTTACTAAGTTAAACATTTAAACTAAATTTTATTCAAAATATTTTGAAGACCAAATTATTTTCAAAACATTTCAAATCTAAATTTCATATTAGAATCAAAATAGCCTTATTCATTTACTTAACAAAACAGTTTCAACCTATTTATATCATATTACTACATACTTTAAACATACATACCAAACTTATATACTTTATACTTTTCAAAATTACTTAGCTTTGAAAAGTTAACCTTGATTTGGAAGTGCTCGAACCTTCAAAATAGTCGAAGAAATCATATTTCAATCCAAGAGTTGGAAATCACAATTAAATCAGTAAATCAATTCCAAAAATAGGGTTATATCAAATCAAATCCAAAACTCAAGGACTGAACACCGGTTCATTCAAATTTTACAAATATATATACATATATCTTTCGAATATCACATCACACTTCGGAATTTGAAATCAAAATTGGTTTCACAAATCAGTCGCATAGCAAAGCTACCGAAGTGGCCTCTCCCTCACTCAGAAATTCGAAAATCAATGTCGATGATGCGTGCACTCATCACCGAAATTATTTTCCAACGACACAAGTGAGTTCTGGACTTCCATTTACTTTGAAAACTTCTTTGAAATTCCTTCGAAATAATTAAAACCCATTAAAATCATTGAAACATTACTTATTTGAAAAAAAAAATTTCAAATTATATTATTTATTATTTCAAAATCTTAAAACCAGTTCCAAAATGCTAGAGTTCAATCACTTAAATTCAGATTCAAAACCTTCAGTTATAAATCATTTTATATGAAACCATTTCTTATAAAATTTTCACAATTTCAAATCCTTTCAAAACTTCAAATTCTCATTTTTTTTTAAAGGTATATAATCCTTATCAAAAACATTTCATCTTTATATAAAATATGGTCATCCTTATCAAAATAAAACTACGATGAATACACAATTTTCAAAAGACAATCAACCACAAACTTTCCAAGGGACGATTCAAGGATGGATTTCAAAGCAAAACAGAGATTCAAATTTAGAAGGACTCTAATCAAATAGAATTCTAATTCAAAGATAGGCTCAGACGAAGATAAGATAATTAAATTACCAAATAGAAGATGGATAAGCCTATATGAATCGCGGGCGACCTTAACCGGTCAACCGTGACTTCAGGAATATAATCGATGCGAAAATCTAAGGCAAATCGACCTTCGATTGCCAGAGATAGAATCTAAATATAGCAGAAGATAGAAAACATCGTAAACCGAGGATACATAAATCTTCGGTGAATCAATGCCAATTATAATCATTCAAAGATTGGCGGAATCGCCACCCTATAAAGGTCATACAAAGTGGAGTGATGCAATGCTCCAAAATCAAAAGAATACAATTAGGGGAGACAGGAATGGATTTCAGAACAAGTGGGAGCGTTTCAAAATTCAAAGGAATCTTATTCGATAAGAATCCAAATGAAGATTAGAGATATATAACCTATATCGATACAGAAAAATTCCCATTCAAAATTTGGAAAGACTCGAATTCATAACATACGAAAACAGAAGCATAAATATCTTTAGTTGGACAACTTTAGCTAAGCAAAAGATACAACAGAGTTTACTCAAAGCAACCTAACAAACTACTGACTTTGCCATACCCAAAATAGATTCCTATCAACAATGGATCTAGATCAATCAAGAGAGAAGTTCAAAATTTTAGAGGATCCTAATCAAAGAAATTACTAACAAGGTGGATACGAAAGGAATGCAGCTTAAGAAATATTTTACTTTCAAAGCAAGAAAATTTATATCAAAATAATCTTTGATAATTCTTTAAAAATCATTTAGAAATCATTTTATACTTCGAAAATACGTTCTCTCACAAAGAAAGGATTCTGAGATTGATTTCACTCATTCTAGGGTTTTTAAACCCTATCTCTAATGAGTTTTTGCTCCGCAGGCTATGGTTTGCCTAAAAACCAAAGCTCTGATACCAACTGTAACGACCCACTATTTTGGACCATTCAAATCGACAATAATCCACACATGTCTGACTTGAAAAATTCAAAATAACAGATTGTAATAAAATTTGGAGCAAATAAAATCAAATACAGAATCACAGACACAGAATATCAGAATAACTCGTAGCGGAATATAAAAACCATAGTAGTTCATGAAGCTACTATAACAAACTCTCAAAACATAATACATAATATCTGCTTGAAAACATATACAATAGAAATCTCAAATAAATAGAAGTTTATGAATACCAGAACTGAAATAGAACAACTAAGCTGAAAGGAACAGATAACTAAACAAGCAGAATCTCCAGCGATTCCTAGCTCCATAAAGAAATCCAAAGCTAAGCTGTAAATACTCAGGCTGACCCGAGCGTAAGGTAAAACACAAAACACTCGAGTCAGGACAATATATACTTATATAATGTAAACCAACTCAAGTGAACTGTAGTAGAAATGCACAATAACTCAAAGGATGTTTGGGATCACCCATCCTTTAAGGATCAGTTAAACTATAAATTAAATACATCTCGTGGTTAAAATTTCAAAATGGTATTTTATACTTCGAAATCAAATATCATTTCAAAATTCAATATCCTTCAAAAATCCATTTTAAAATATCAAAATATCATATTTCAAAATAGTTTATATTTCGAAACAAATTACTTTATTTTAAATCATAAAAATGAAGTTATTATATTTAATAATTAAATTATTAAATTTCCAAAATTTTAATCTATCAAAGTTCATTCGTTCACTTAAATTAATTAAAATAATGAAAATTCAACTTTCGCAGCATCTAGAAAATGCTACGGAAAGTCACATTTAAAACAGTTCAATTTCACAAAAGACAACATTTAAAATGCTGTAATAGGGTTACATTAGTTTCAAATAAACTTAGTTAAATTCAACCATTATAACATTTACAAAAATGCTATAATAGCCTTTAATTAAATTTAGCCATTTGGTTCATTATTATCAACTACATCATTTACAAATGTTGTATTATCATTTACATTAGAATTAATAGCATTTCAGAAATGCAGTTAATAACTTCAAATATTCAGTATAATTTCACAAATAATTATATTTTTATATAAATCATTTTTAACTTATAAAATCATATAATTTCACTTTTAAAACAATCATTCAAATACCCTTATATTCATGATTTTATAAAGTTAAACCTCCATTCAAAAATCAAAATTTAATAATAATTCACTTATTAAATTCCAATATTAAATTATAAATTCATTAGATTAAATTAACTTAACACTTAAGTTTAAATTTTTCAAATATAACTTAATTCCATTTTTTTACTTAACTTAAAATTCACTTTTAAGCCAAATTCACAAATTTCCAATTTTAGTTATATTTCAAAATTTCAACTTAAATATTCATTCATTTCACATTTTAACTTTATTCAAAATCATTAATATAATATAAAATCATTTAAATTCACTTTAATCCAAATTATCATGAATTTATCACATTTCATATTTAAATTAAATTCCAATTATCACCAAATTAAAATTTCCCAAAATAACTTACATTTCAAATTTTCAATTTTTACCATTAATTTATTTCACTTATAAATTTCAGAAAATCAATAGTGCTTTACAAAAAAAATCATTTTTATTTAGTTTAAATCAAAATATTATAATATTTACATTTCTAAAATATTTAAAAAAATTTATAAAACATATTTTAACAACGGGTCTGTATTTCATTTTCTAGCCTAGATAAAGTGATACGGGTAATTTATCATTTCAACCCGTAATTTACAAAGATACCCGGGTTTGATCATTTCAAACCCGCAATCCCAAGTAAATGAAAATAATTGAAAATCATTCAGGTATATCATTTCAGCCCATAACGATTTTCTCCTATTCTAAAGTCCGTTCGGGTATATATCATTTCAACCCATAGTGATTATAATCTTAAGGGAACTTGCAGTTTGATAAACTAATAAAAATAATAGAACAGCATAATATAACAGTAACATATAATATAATAGATGTTTAAGCATGAGTGAACATCATAAAATCATAACATAGCAGGTGTAACATGATAATGTATTTTACAGATTCAAAAGGGGTCAATTCACTAGTTATATATGTACATATTGTCTGGTGAGAATAACTCACAGTTTTGTGCTGGAGACACAACGACGAATGCACGAATGAGATCCAAACAAGCACGATAACACGATTCAAATAAGAGTGGAGGAGCCAAAGTATCAAATCCCTTGAATACAAGTCACACAAACAATAATAATATACATAAGTTTCAAATGCAAATACGATAAACAATGATAGAATAGACTGCACAAATCGAAGCAGAAATGCTTTGCACTTGCTTCCAACTTTCATTAGGCTCAGCCATAAGTGAAGTTAAACGATAAAGGAAGGTTTTTGGATCAGGTTTGGTTGGATATGGTCGGCCTAACATAGGTTTGTTGAAGTGCAAAAATGTGCATGCATGAAACAACACAACAAAGCAAACAATGCCAATTCAACATGGATTCAAGGCAATTCAAGGCTCGGCCAACGCTCATGTAGGCACGGCCTTCTCTGGTGGAATCAAGGAGATGATGTGGCAGAGAGTTCAGGTGGAGCTGGAGGTGGTGGAGGTGGAGATGGTGGCGGCTATGGGGTGTGGAAGGTGATGGAAGTGGATTGCATGCTCGACTAGGCAAAAGGTTGGAGTTTTGGTGAATTTTGTGGTGCATAGCCAAGCAATGGAGGCTCGGTTTGGGGTTTTCCAGAGAGGAGGTGTGGATGGTAGTGTTCTCAGGTGGTGGTGGAGGCTGTAGGGCATGGAGAGGAGGTGGCCGAACCTAAAGAGGAAGAATAAGTGCAAAGCATAATCAAAAACAATAAAAGTAAACAAAAAAAAGGAAAGAAGTTTACCAATTTTTTTCTCAAGGAAGGGGGCCGAAATTTTTTTCAAGAAATGAGGAAAAGATGTTGTATGTGATTGAGGAAATGAGGATCGGCTGAAAGAAGTGGATAGTTATGGCTAATTGATGAAATGTTAGGTTAAAAAGTGAAAAGGTGGAATATAAAAGGCCTTAGGAAAATAAAAAGCCACAAACCTTTCAAATCACTTTTATTTCTTTTTAATAAGTTTAAATAACTGAAAATAATTAAAAATTCAGTTTCAATTCGAAAATGTAACAAATATACAAAATATAAATAAATATTAATTATATATGATTAAAATAAGAAAATAGTACAAAATGAAAACTAGTCTAGAAAATTTGAAAATAAATGAAATAAACTTAGGGAAAATTGTATGGACTTGGAAAAATATTTATAAATAAAGATAAGAACATAAAATAAAAATGCATTCACAAAAATAAATAAATAAATTTTAATTAAATATAATTTAAATGAAGAATATAGTAGAAAAATAGAAACTAGTCTTTAATAAATGCAATAAATTTTGGAAAAGTTTTATTTTCACTTCAAAAATACTAAAAGACAAAAATATACATAAAATAACATATTAACACATTTTAAAATAAAATATGACAAAGAAAATATGATTTATAAAATTTAAAATAGGCAAAATTGCAAAATAAAACAAATTATACTCAAAATTGAAATGTACATAACTTTCACAATTCAAATCCGTTTTCAACGAAACAAAAAGCAGTATTCAAGTTATTAAATATATTTTCATAATAAAAGATAAAATTTAAGATTTTAAACAGTTTAAATTTGAAGTTTTAAAAGTCAAAGTTTGAACAGTTTAACCATAAATTCACTTTACAGTAAAATATTCAAATTATACTAGTTTGAAACTATAATTCACTTCATAATCAACATATATATTTAAAAATGAAATGTTTGAAATAAAAAAAATTTAAAATAATTTAATAATAAAAGAAAGTCAAATATAAAAATATAGGCAAAAATCTAGGGTTGTTACAAAGTGTAATTCCTAAAAACATTATAATTGTGTTATGATTGCTTTTAAATTGATGGTGTAGAACTTATGCTCTGAAAAATGCTATAAGTTTATATCATTATCTATGTTTGAGTTTCTTTAAAATCTTCCTAGAGTACAAACTCTTTTCTGGAATATTTTTAAGTGAGGTATCATATTCCAATAACTTAATTCTTTGATGTAAGGATGCTAAGCTAAATCAAATGCAAACATGAGTGAGTTTCCTGAGAACCTGGGTATCCAAAACATGGTTCAACGGGACTCTTTGTTCTGGTATAAGCCATAGGGTCTTAAAAATGCATTTTGATCAAAGCCTTAGTGAAAAGGAATTCAGATCTATGTTAAAATTCAAGGATAACTGGTGTGCTAATATCTGAACAAAACATATTTAAATATGCATATATACAACTATCATGGTCATGGCTTCCAACTCCTATATTACAGATTCTTCCTTTATCAAGAATAAGGTATAAAACATTTGCGTAGAACAAATTGCATTATGAAAACATTGCAGACACATAAATACATTTTCCCTATGCCTATCCACTCTTGTATGCAAATGTCATGGTGGAAGAATAAATCATATAATTTACTGAGACTCAACTATCCAGATTTCCCAAACTTAATCCTTTTCAAAGACTCAAGATTGACTAATACATTAGAAAATATAACTATCCTATTTATCATAGTGTTCTTGCTCAGATTTGCTTACAAAATCATTGGTTAGCTTCTTCAACTTTTCAGATAATCACCAAATTTATAAACTCCAATTACAAGTCAATTCCTTAGCAAAACACTTAGCAAAATATCCATCCAACATTCAGTACTTAATACAAGTGATAATTTAAAATATCAATACATGTAGATTTCATCTTTTAAGCTTTTATCTAACTAATTTTAGCATGCTATAATCTTCTTCTCAAAGCCTTGCTCCTACTCCTACTTAGTTGCTGCAGTCCCTGAAAATGCATTTGAAGCTGCCCCATATTAAATGATACACCCCATATGCCATTAGCACACTAGGGTCAGACACATGTCTGGTATGAGAAAATTCACTAAAACAATTTGTAAATCAAGTTAAAGTTGAAACATGTATATATCTATATATATCCTTCCTTTAGAAAACAAATAAATCATGGTGTGCATGTTCTGTGTCAGCATGCATGTGCACAACAGGAGCACACTTAAGTCTTCCTTTCCAGAAACCTTAAAAAGATATGGTGCAGTCATACATTCATACAAATCAATCATAAATCAAATAAGCATCCATACAAAACAGGGAAATCACTAAAATGAATTAAATCTTTTATTCCCTACTCAGATTTCTTCCAGGAAAACTCTAGTTCCTTTTTATATCAAATTTCCTCACATTGATATATTTATCTACCTTGGTCTCATCTGCAATCATATGAATCAATGGACACATTGTAATGGACTAATTCACTCCATTACACAAAGATCTCAGGACTTAAACAAGCCACGTGTCAACTTGTATTGCTCATGAACACAAGTCATTCCTGTAGTGCTCTTGACCCCATCTCCTAATCAGTTGTAAGTTAATAATAACTCTTTTGATTTTTCATGACTAAACCATTCAGTGAATCATTTCACTAAAACAAACATTCATGTCATGGCATTTCATATCATTCATAACCAAGCAAAGACAAACTGGCAATCAAACATAGGTGTCTAATAAATAGGATTCTGCATCTATATATATATATATACTTGCATCTTGAAAAAGGGGTATAGGAAACTAACATTGGCTTATGGATTTTTGAGAGAGTTTTTCTTTTTTGCAACCATTTGTGCTTAAGTTAAACTCAGAATGACCAAGTTTCACTGAATCACAAAATTTATTTGCTATGTATATGACTATTTATATATTTTCATTGAATTAGGAGCATCAGCACATAAGCAACCCTATTGCACCCCTAATTCCTTTTTGTCTCAAGCCTCAGCACTTATACACAAGTATATTGCAGCTCAACATGTTTATATTTTCTGGGTTGTGCCAAAACCAACACTACTTGCCTATATTCATCATTTGATTCTCTGGGTATTTACTCATTTTTCTAAATATTAACATATCAGAGAGATCTGGGTTTTTAAAACATATATACTAATGATACTTAGAACTTTCATACCATAAAACATGCAGAACAACCAACTAAAGATCAAAGCATTCTCATCTTAGAATTCAAAGAAAGACAACCACGTATGAAAATACATTTTTAAGAAAAATCAACTTATAAACTGGCTGCCTTAATTAGGACATAGTGCCTTAGGTTTTTGAGTGAGTTTTCTCACCTAGCTCTCTTTTACTTCTTAGTTGATTAATGAGCTTCTGCGCTCAAACTCTTTTCTTCACTTGTTTTATATTTATGTGATATTTATATTTTTCTCAAGAGCTATCCAGGAAGAAGAGAAGGCCCCTCATATCACTGCTTATTTATGCAGGGTTCTTCTTAGGGTTTAAGGTGCTAGCTAAAGTCATTTTTGCCCATCATAAATCATGCCATTTGCATTTAGTTTAAACCCAAAATCTTACCCTCCCCGGCTCAAGTTTGTGGAGAGAAAAGTGGTTTTATCATTTTGGTTATTTTCAGATATCTTGCTTTTCCAGAAAAATGCTTTTTCTCTTGTCTACTATTCATGCTAAAAGTGTGACTTGATTTCCATTATTTATCATATATATATATATATACCTAATTCTGCCTATACAAAACATATCTCTGTTTTTATCTTATTTTTCTATTTTTAGCTTTCACTTAAATAGCATGTACTTCCCTTATTTATTTATAAAAGGATTACTCCTTTTTATATCTTCATTCTTTTCTTTCTGCCTATAATTTAAAATATATTTGTGTATTTTATTTTACTGATTTGAACTCTGGTATTTGATTAGCATACATACATGTATATATATATATATATGTCTTACAGAAATAATTAATACACATATATATATATATATACATTATTTTTACTGAACACATATGCACATGTACACTCAACTACAACCAGTAGCACCCATATATATATTTATGCATATAGCTTTTAAAGGATTTAATCTATTTATCTATAGATATATATTTTTCCATACACATCAACATATGTTCATTCATATCATTCAGGAATTAAGCTTCTATTCATGTGTATTTCCTGTGCACACATGTACACACATATAGTTACACCATATCAAGCCATATCAATTCCCCCCTTTTCTTTTAAAATTAGTTTAAAAATTATTTTAAACTCAGTTATATTTTCAAAAACAAATTCCTAAAATCTTGGGTCATTACATACACCCCACCTTTTAGAAATTATGTCCCACAATTTTCCTAAGCTTAAATCAATTTTAAACTTAATTCAGAGAACAAATACATTCTCAACCAAATAGATTTTTAGTTCTATCACAATAACTAAAAATACATGCATCCAAAAGGGAAGCAAATAAAAAAAATCAGAATTACCTTTAATCTGAAAATAGCTTAGGGTAATTCATCCTAACTTTGTCTTCTAATTCCCATGTGCAATCACTAGGATCAAGACTCCACTGTACCTTCACAAGTTTCAGTTATTTATTCCTCAACTTCTTCACATCCTTTGCCAAAATTCCCACTGGATCCTTTTCATAAATCAAATTAGGATTTATTTGCACTTGTGTTGGGGTCTCAAGAATTTCTGCCTTGTCATGGACCCACCTTCTCAATTGTGATACATGAAAAACATCATGCATCCCTTGCATGTTTTCTGGTAATTCCCAACTTATATGCCAAGGAACCGATTCTTTCCAGAATTTTGTATGGCCCAATATATCTTGGGGTTAGCTTGCCTTGTTTCCTAAACCTCGGTACATTTTTCATAGGTGAGATTTTGATGAAAACAAAATTTCCTACTTCATATTCCACCTGCTTCCTTTTCATGTCTGCAAATTTCTTTTGCCTATCTTGAGCTGCTGCAATTCTTCTCCTTACCAACTCAATTTTCTCTTTAGTTTCTTGTATGTACTCATGCCCTAAAATAGCTCTTTCTCCAGTTTCTACCCAACATACAGGTGACAAATATGGCTTGCCATATAAGGCTTCAAATGGAGCCATCCCTATGGTGCTTTGATAGCTGTTATTGTATGTAAATTCAGCTAAATGGAGATAGTCTTCCCAGTTACCTCCAAAATCCAGTGCACATGCCCTTAACAAGTCCTCTAAAACTTTGTTCACCACTTCAGTCTGCCCATCTGATTGTGGATGGTAGGCAGTGCTTAAGCATAATTCACTTCGCATGGCTTCTTGAAAACTTTTCCAGAACCTTGATGTGAAGATGGTATCCCTATCACTCACAATAGTTTTGGGAATGCCATGCAATCTTACCACCTCCTTCATAAATACTTGTGCTAACTTTGGTGCATTCCTTTCTGATTTGACTGGGATGAAATGTGCCACTTTAGTTAGCCTATCTACTATCACCCATATACTTGTGTTTCCTCTTTTAGATCTAGGCAGTCCATCTATGAAATCCATAGATATATCTTCCCATTTCCACTGTGGTATGCTAAGAGGTTGTAACAACCATGATGGACTTTGTGTTTCTGCCTTGACTTGTTGGCAAGTCATACATCTTGCAATATATTTGGCTACATCTGATTTCATTCCCTTCCACCAAAAGTCAATTTTTAAATTTTGATACATCTTTGTACTGCCTAGGTATATGGAGTACTTACTTCTATGATATTAATTCAATATTTCCTCCTTCAACTCCATGTTTTCTAGAACATATATTCTATTCTGATTTCTTAAATAACCATTTTTATCAATATGGTAATTTGTCACCTCTTCCCCTTTTGATATGAGAATTTTCTTATCCAATAAGTTTGTGTCTTGTTCTTGCATTTTTCCTACCTTCAAAATTAAATCTGATTGCAGAGACATTAAACTCAATTTTCCTTTATCCTTATCTCCTTCTACTGGTACCATTTGTACCTTATTACTTGCTTCAGTTTCCAAGTCAGTGAGTATAGACAAATCTTTAAATTCTTCCATCATCAACATAGCTAACTTAGCATGTTGTCAACTTAGGGCATCAGCAACTTTGTTTGCTTTACCTGGTGTATAAAGTATGTCCAAGTCATAGGCAGCTAAGAACTCCACCCATCTATGTTGCCTCATGTTTAAATCTTTTTGTGAAAATAAATACTTTAAAGACTTGTGGTCAGTGTAAAGTTCAAACTTAGTCCCTAACAAATAATGTCTCCAAAGTTTCAAAGCATAGACCACAGCTGCTAATTCAAGATCATGTGTGGCATACCTTACTTCATGGGGTTTGAGTTGTCTGGATGCATATGCAATGACTTGGCCTTGTTGCATCAACACTGCACCCAAGCCAACCCACTAGCATTAGTGTATACAACTAATTCTTCAATTCCCTGGGGTACTTTCAAGATTGGAGCATTCACCAATGCCTCCTTCAACTGTTCAAAAGACTTCTCACACTTCTCTGACCAAACAAAAGCTTGGTTTTTCCTGGTTAGGTTAGTAAGTGGTGTAGAAATTTGTAACGACCCGCCAATCCATACACAGAAAGACGCATCATTATTAAGAAAGAAAGGGGTGAGAAATAGAAAAGATAGAGAAGAAAGAACTAAACAACATCAGAATCTCAACAGCGGAACGAATGAAATATAATATATCACATAAGAGATTACATAGTATCATATACATCAGAGTTGCACAGATAATACAACACATACTAGACAGTTATAAACACCTGTCTAGTTACTACAACTCGATACATCACAAAAATACAACACAGCGGAAAACACAATAAACACTAACACAGCGGAACCAATATATAGCTATACGTTGAATCCTCTTGCTCCATTGCTCCTTCAGAATTCGTCCAAGCTAAACCTGAATCCCTTGGCTACTCGTAAAAATTTGAGTACCCGAGAGTTTAAGAAAAACAGAAATAAACTCCGGGTCAGACATGGTTCTGGTATGAGTAAACGGTTAAAGTTGCTTAACTTTGAAAAACCTTTGAAACAAAGGTATCACGTAAGATTTCCCACACATAAACATGGAAAAGTTTTTACCTTACGCTAACCAAACATTTTATAGGAAATCCAGTTATATTATAATAGTGTCTAGGGTTTTCAAGTAAAATACAGAAATAGCTGGAATGTTTACATCTCACGTTCCAACATAGTTGGGCACAACTAATACGTATGTCACTTATTGGAGATTGGATTCCATACAATGGCAGGGCTACCAGGGTACCGCCCGTCATAGTACCTGGCCTAGATCAGCGTACCGAGGACCCACCCTAAGTCCCTTGCAACACAAGACCGGAACCATCCCTTACTGGATAGTTCCAAATAAAATCACCCCACGGTTGTGATCATTCAACCGCACCACTAAGCCGAAATAAAAAGGGACATCTAGACAGGGATGACCTTACTCCCCAGTGGGTGCGACCCACGGAGCCTTGCTGCACCTCCCCTGTTTTAGCCATTCCCGGTTGATAAGGCTTGAGGCTACGATTACCTTTAGAGAACACATCTCTTAGAATGCTCATCATCCACCTGACGATGTTCTGAAAGCATTCAATCCATACAAGTTCGTTTCGGGTTCGAACGAAACCGAAGGCATTATCTCGTTACACTCATTTTGGAAACATCCGCAGAGTTAACGACAATAACCCTTGCACTTTGAATCTTCATCTTCACTTGAGATTCACGACCTATCGTTAATTTGGATCGATGTGGTTTTCGGATATCCAAATCTGGAAACCCGATCCCGGTCTCATCAAATCCAAATCGCCATCTTTTAAGGCCAGGTTGTTTTAAAGTTAAAACAATTCATTTTATTATCTATATACACAAAGATAGATAATTCACAGTATCACAGACAGATAATCATAAATAGATAATCCATATCACACAGCATTACTTATCTCATATCTGAGATTTCAAACCATTCAAGGCAAGTAATATCATCCATCTATACATAAGCAAGGATAAATAATCACACCATTTATAATTAATTTAAAATGAATTAAATTAATTACTCATTACTAATTAATTTAAAATGAATTAAATTAATTACTTCATCTCTAATTAATTTAAAGTAAATTAAATTAATTACTTCATCTTATAAATCCTGCTTACAAAATCATTAATTAATTACAAATCAATTAATTAATCATTCTACAATTTCCATTTTAATTTATCATCTTTGATTAACTAACCTTTAATTACATTCCAGTAATTACCCTTTAATTAATTTCACAAATTAATTAACCTTAACCATTCACAGTAATTTACCATTATTCACTTTATTAATTACATTAATTAATGATCCTTAATAAATTACTTCCATTAATTAATTAACTATAATTAATTACATTAATCCTTAATTAATCACATTAATTAATTAACTTAAATTATTCACTTCCATTTATCAACCTAAATTATATGCTGGAATTTCCTTCTTGAAATTACTTATCTTAATTAATTAACTTCTTAATTAATTATATAAATCCTTTTTATTTATTACACCAAGTAATAAATCATAAATTACTTCTTCCAAGTAATTATACTTTAATTTACTCCCATTAAGTAACCACCTTTAATTAATTACATCCTGTAATTATACATTAATTACTTTGCTAAGTAATTATACTATTCAATTTCATTAAGTATTTATACTTAATTAACTATCAAATGATTATCTTTAATTAATTAACAATTAATTATTTTGAATCAATCACATTCATATAATTCGTTACAATTGGTAATTCATTCCTTAATTAACTTAAAAAAATGAATTAATCTTTAATTACAGATTAATTATTCTTTTAATTATTAATTAATCAACCTTTAAGTTCTTAATTAATAAATTCCCAATTCATTAATCTCTAATTTATTAGTTAATCAATTATAACTATTAATTAATTAAATTACTTAATTATTCTTACATAAATCACTTAATTAACCTTTATCCTTAATTAATTAAATTAATTAATTATACTTAATTTCCTAATTAACTTAATTAATTCAAAGATAATGAAACTCCTTTAACTTAAGATACATTATCTTAATTACCATTTACATTTTAAAATCCCTTTGTCTTATAATTAACTTAAACAAAATTTAGATTAAATAAATTTTAAAACTCTTTAACAAATGTTAAGAAACCATTTGATATTAATAAAGTAATGTTATAAAAGAAGTTTTAACACCATTTGTTTAAATTTCAAAAATCCTATTTTTAAAACATTTAACAAAAACTGGGCTTTTATCCCCACTCCGGGTCATACCCGAATGCCACTCGGGTTTAAACCCGAGTTCCTCTACTTACCATTTTTTTAAAGCTTAAAGTTAAATTTTGCAGTTTTTAAACTGAAGCTTAATACTATCAAAATACTCGAGCGCGAAATCGAGATAAACACCCAAAATCCCGATCCTAACTTCGAGTCGATACCACAAAAACGCGAACACACGAGAGCCTCTTCTTCCCTAAAGCTCCAAACCAGGTACGCAATGCACGTGCATGTGCACCACTCCATGGTGATGCTCCGACCAACGTCATGGCCTCCGGCACGTCACTTACCATCACCACAACCCAAAACGACCACCCAAACGCTCACACGCGCCTCGAATAGAAATCGAGCATTCTGATGGACCTAAACCCAAAACTCGATCAACCAATCTACCTCGTCAACGTCAACGCCGACCATCTGAAGACTCGAGCTCCCCGCCATGGCATCGTCACCCATCAAGTTTCGATTTCCCAAAGCCTCGCTTCACTCGACGCCGGAACCTGACCACGCTTCCAAATATTCGAACATCAGAAAATTTATGTTTACAATTTAAAAACAACTACCGCCGACGCCTCCGATGTCGTGACCATCCCCGTCCATTTTTCTTAGCATTCCCATAGGCTACTCCACCCCCCGCACAAATCCGCGAGCAACACGAATCGATGGATCACCGGAATTTGATCGAAGTTCAAATTTCGAGCAAAAACAAACTGCTCTTAAACCCATTACTTAAAAATCACCAAACAAGATTTGAAAATCATGTCTTCCATTCCGGATTCAAGTCATGTATTCGAATTTGCTAATCGTTAGGTTCGAAATTTTTTTAACATATTGAAATTTTATCTGTAAATCAAATTTCCCAGAGAGACTTTGCTTTAATTAACTTTAAACTATTTTTAAAATTTGAATCTTGTTAAAATTCACCACTTTTGTTCTGCAACTAGTTCCTAAAATAAATCATAGAAACAAGAATTAGTTTATGAACATATGGGATGTCTGTATGCTTGGAAAGTATTTCATTTGTCTGATATATTCAGGCATGCTCAATCAATACTCCACATCTTCCTATATATATATATGTTCTAAATTCCAAAAATCATCATGCAAGCATATTTTCAAACTTACATCGCAGATTCACTTTAACCATATGGCAATGCATCTAATTTTAAAGAAGTTCATGGTTACAGATTCAAACAGAGGTTGAAATATAGGAACAGAGGTGCTTCAAAATTAACAGACAAGCACTTAGAAAACTCACATATAAACATTCATGCAGATCAAACATCCACACAGGTAATTCATAAGCAACACATATTAGTTACTAAATTTTAGTTTAAAGGTTTACTCATAGTTTTTGGACAGAGCAGAGGCTAGAAACTTGATTGAAACTGAAAACTTGAAACTTGCATACTTTTGTTATTTTCCAGAGAACAATATTTTGCTTGCAACTTAAAACTGAAAGCTTTTAAAAACTAGAAACTTGAAAAGTTTTGATTTTCTTTAAAAACTGAAATGTCTTGCTTTGTTTTAAATGAACGAGAATGGAAAGAAAACTTTGATATAAAATAAAACAATGCAGAGGCTAAGTTGTATTTGTACAAGAGAAAATAATCTCAGCTGGTACAAGATTATTATATTTTGATCAGAGATCTTTTCTTATATGGAGGCTGAAATGGGAACATTGGGTACAAGCATTTATGGACAATGTCATACCTATCTTCTTTTTTATTCAATTCGTATGGTACTTGTATGCTATTTCACTTCTTTTCTTGCCTGTAAAGCTTTATTGCCAAAGTGATAGTACATATATTTCTATATCTAATTTTATTTTAGACCTACTTCTTGCCTGCGAACCTAGATGCTATAGTACACATATTTGTTTTACTTTGACTTGTTACTTTGCATATACAAATGGTGATAGTTTATACATGTT
Source organism: Allium fistulosum (assembly GCA_030737815.1). Taxonomy (NCBI): domain Eukaryota; kingdom Viridiplantae; phylum Streptophyta; class Magnoliopsida; order Asparagales; family Amaryllidaceae; genus Allium; species Allium fistulosum. The sequence goes on along the minus strand of CM060907.1, from coordinate 632,043,646 downwards.
AGCCTGATTTATTTTCTAGCCTATGTTTTCATATAGTTAGAATTATCTTAAGTGTTTAACTTCGAGTTGTTATAGACATTTTAACATAACCATTTATTTATTTGAGCTATTTTATTTGTATTTTTACATGGCTACTTATTTTTTTTTCTATTTATTTTACTAATGTATATTTTCTAATTTAATCTTAATTTAGCAAACACTACATTATATTTATTTATTTATTACTTATGTTGGATATTTTAGTTTCTTATGTTTATAAGTTTATATATTTATACTTACATTTATATCTAATACTAACAAGATTTATTTTAATTTAAACATCAATACCAAAATTACATCAATATTAATATTTTTAGATCAAAGTGAAAAAGTAGAGCTTTACTTAAATTTAAGATAGATTTTATTGTAATTAAATTGAAACACTTTTATTTTAAATTTTCAAATCATAATTCTCGTCTAACTACACACATATATATATACACATTTAAATAACATTTATTAAATTAGAAAAAATAGGACTATTTAAATCTATTTATAAAATAACACAGATTAATTTGTATCTAATTATTCTTATTTAAAATCAATCTAAAATCTTAATTTAAAACATCACATTATTAATTAATTGGTTATTTATATTTGAAAACAACAACTTTATCAATTTTAAATAATTTAATTAAGAGATTATCGCATTTTAAATCCCTTGAAATTCCGGGATGTCACAAAATTTTTGAAAAATCTTTTATAAATCTCCTATAATATCCTGCCATCCCCATAAATGACCTTACTTCACTCACTGTGCTAGGCCTCTTCTATGCTTGAATAGCTATTACTTTATTGGGGTTCACAGAAATTCCTTTGCCAGAAATGACATGGCCAAGGAAATGTACTTCCTCTTTCCAAAATGCACATTTTGAAAATTTTGCCTTTAAATCTTTTTCCCCCAATCTAGACAAAACCAGATACAAATGACTTTTATGTTCTTCCACTGTTTTGGAATAAATTAAAATGTCATCTATAAAACTCAGCACAAATTTGTCTAAATAATCTCTAAAGATTCTATTCATTAAATCTACAAAGTATGATGGTGCATTAGTCAAGCCAAATGGCATAACCTGAAATTCATACAACCCATACCTAGTGTTAAAGGCAGTGTACTTGAAACTTGACTCGTCCACCTTCATTTGATGAAAACCAGATGCTAAATCTAGTCTAGAAAACACTCTTGCCCCAGCTAATTGATCAAAAAGATCATCTATCCTTGGCAATCGATATTTATTTTTAATAGTTACCTTGTTCAATTCTCTATAATCTATACAAAGTCTTAAGGAACCATCTTGTTTCTTAACAAATACCACTGGTGCTCCCCAGCAAGAATTACTTGGTCTTATAAAACCCTTATCCTCTAATTCCTCTAACTGTTCTTTAATTCTTTTAGTTCATTTGGCCCCATTCTAGTTGGCTTTTTAATCACTGGACTTGCTCCTGGAACTAAATGAATTTGGAATTCCACTGGTCTATGGTTTGGAACATTCTTAACCTCCCCAAACACATCCAAGTATTCATTGACTATGGGAATTTCTTCAATAGTAAGTTCACTGAAATCTTTTTCCAAGTCAATTAAATGATACAATTTTCTTTCCTTAGCTTCTTCGCACAAAATTGTGATTCTCTGGCCTCTAAGGTTTTGCAATGATATGGTGGATGAATCTAAGTTAATTATGGCTTTAAATTGCCTTAACCAGTCTACCCCTAATATAATACTTATGTTTGGGTAGTTTAAAACATATAAATTGGAAATAAAAGTATCTCCTCCTATGTTTAATTCCACATCCACACAAATCATATTTAAAACACTAGAACTCCCCAGTGGACTTTGTATATGCAATGGGGTTTCAACCAATATGCAATTCAATCTTGGCATTTTAACTAGTTCATAAGAAATCAAAGAGTGAGTTGCCCCAGTATCATATACTACTGCTATGGGTATGGTACAAATAAATAGTGTACCTTCCACTTGAATGTGATTTTCAGCATTAATCTCCACTGTGGATTTGCCTTTGCCTTCCAAATTTGCCAATTTTTCTTGCTGTTTATACTAAGGACAATTTCTCTTCATATGCCCCTCTTTCCCACATCGATAGCACTTGAAAGCTCCTCCTTTCAATTCTGGGCACCTTGGTTTGATATGTCCTTCCTTTCCACATTGATGACACATAATTTTCTTCTTGGTTTCCTTAGTTTTGATATCTCCAGTGCCTTTGTTACTGGCCTTTTCTTTCTTCTTATCATAAGGGTGATATCTCCCCTTACCCTTCTTAGTGTTATTATTCTTAAAATTTCTAAACTTCTCCCTCTCCTTGTCATGTTGTTCCAATCTCAAAGCCAAGTCTATTACTTGATCAAAAGTCCTGTCAGCATAAGGTAACATGGCTCTGATAAGTCCTGGGTTCAAACCTTTAATGTACCTATCATTTTTGGATGCTTCATCTGCCACTAGCATTGCTCCATATGTGGAAAGCCCCTCAAACTTTTGAGTGTATTCAGTGACATTCAGAGTTCCTTGCCCGAGTCTAATAAATTCTTCTAGTAAAGTGGTCTTAGCTGATGCTGGTACAAATCTTGCTTCCAACATCTCCTTGAATTGATTCCAAGTGATTTCATTCTCATTTCTCCCTATAATGATTACTTCCCACCAGCTTAAAGCTACCCCTTTCAGCTGTCTTGAAGCCACTTGCCTCTTCCTTTGATCATCAAGCTGCATGTCATTGAAAATCCTATCCAATATTCTCAACCATGCTTGAATTTCCATAATGCCTTCTGTCCCTTCAAAGCTTTTGCCTCCTAAATGAGTATAAGTCTTGAGTAATTTTGAGAGCTCTTCATGGGGATTTTCTTGCCTTTGTCCTGCCCCATCCCTAAATGCTCTCACCAAATCTTGCAGATTGACCATTGGAGGTGCATTGGAGGATCCTGCTCCCTGATTTGGTGGTCTTCCTACCATAGTTTGCTAATAATAATTTACAGAGCTGGTTAGTTTTTTTTACGTCTAACTCAAACTTGATCATCCAGTGATCAATCCCTACAAAATATTTTACTTATATTTTGTTTCTTAAGTTTTTTAGTTTCATAGAAGGATCTGATTTCAATTTTCAACTATGTTTTAGTAACATAGCTCTAATACCAAATGAAATGACCCTCTCTTTTTCTACCTTAATTTGTAAGGATTTTTTTTACATAGAGATATATATATATATATTATCATATATGTATTTCTAAAGCCTAGAGTCATTTTTTTTTCTTTTTTTTAATCAAAACAACTTATCCAGGATCAAAATCATTATCAATATAAATATATCAGTGTATTCATAAGGAAATGCACATACATGTGAAGATGCATGTGCCTCTCTTGTTTAAATCAGAGTTATGGTAAACAAGAGGATAATTTGATTGATTAAATTTCAATCAATCCACACATACTTCAATTTAATTCATGCAATAAAATTCCATCCATGTAGGTAACAATATGATTTTTAACCCTTGATTACTTGCTGGATTCTTAATGAAGTGTAATTCCTAAAAACATTATAATTGTGTTATGATTGCTTTTAAATTGATGGTGTAGAGCTTATGCTCTGAAAAATGATATAAGTTTATATCATTATCTATGTTTGAGTTTCTTTAAAATCTGCCTAGAGTACAAACACTTTTCTGGAATATTTTTAAGTGAGGTATCATATTCCAATAACTTAATTCTTTGATGTCAGGATGCTAAGCTAAATCAAATGCAAACATGAGTGAGTTTCCTGAGAACCTGGGTATCCAAAACATGGTTCAACCGGACTCTTTGTTCTGGTATAAGCCATAGGGTCTTAAAAATGCATTTTGATCAAAGACTTAGTGAAAAGGAATTCAGATCTATGTTAAAATTCAAGGATAACTGGTGTGCTAATATCTGAACAAAACATATTTAAATATGCATATATACAACTATCATGGTCATGGCTTCCAACTCCTATATTACAGATTCTTCCTTTATCAAGAATAAGGTATAAAACATTTGCGTTGAACAAATTGCATTATGAAAACATTGCAGACACATAAATACATTTTCCCTATGCCTATCCACTCTTGTATGCAAATTTCATGGTGGAAGAATAAATCATATAATTTACTGAGACTCAACTATCCAAATTTCCCAAACTTAGTCCTTATCAAAGACTCAAGATTGACTAATACCATATAATATACAGGAAAATGGGCACATGGAAGAAGTTGTTAAAAAGTTTAGTCTCAAAGACAACAAGTTTTCTTTTTAGTCTGAAAGTCATTTTTTAGTGTAAACAGAAAATGATAGTTACAACTATCATTCTGTGATTTGCACTAGAAAGTGTCCTTCAGCCTAAAAAGCAAACTTGTTGTCCCTGAGACTAAATTTTTTTCAACTTTTTCCTTGAGCCTAAAAACCCCTAAAATATAACTATCCTATTTATCATAGTGTTCTTGCTCAGATTTGCTTACAAAATCATTGGTTAGCTTCTTCAACTTTTCAGATAATCACCAAATTTATAAACTCCAATTACAAGTCAATTCCTTAGCAAAACACTTAGTAAAATATCCATCCAACATTCAGTACTTAATACAAGTGATAATTTAAAATATCAATACATGCAGATTTCATCTTTTAGGCTCTTATCTAACTAATTTTAGCATGCTATAATCTTCTTCTCAAAGCCTTGCTCCTACTCCTACTTAGTTGCTGCAGTCCCTGAAAATGCATTTGAAGCTGCCCCATATTAAATGAGACACCCCATATGTCATTAGCACACTAGGGTCAGACACATGTTTGGTATGAGAAAATTCACTAAAACAATTTGTAAATCAAGTTAAAGTTGAAACATGTATATATCTATATATATCCTGCCTTTAGAAAAAAAATAAATCATGGTGTGCATGTTCTGTGTCAGTGTGCATGTGCACACTTAAGTCTTCCTTTCCAGAAACCTTAAAAAGATATGGTGCAGTCATACATTCATACACATCAATCATAAATCAAATAAGCATCCATACAAAATAGGGAAATCACTAAAATGAATTAAATCATTTATTCCCTACTCATATTTCTTCCAGGAAAACTCTAGTTCCTTTTTATATCAAATTTCCTCCCATTGATATATTTATCTACCTTGCTCTCATCTGCAATCATATGAATTAATGGACACATTGTAATGGACTAATTCACTCCATTACACACAGATATCAGGACTTAAACAAGCCATGTGTCAACTTGTATTGCTCAAGAACACAAGTCATTCCTGTAGTGCTCTTGACCCCATTTCCTAATCAGTTTTAAGTTAATAATAAATCTTTTGATTTTTCATGACTAAACCATTCAGTGAATCATTTCACTAAAACAAACATTCATGTCATGGCATTTCATATCATTCATAACCAAGCAAAGACAAACAGGCAATCAAACATAGGTGTCTAATAAATAGGATTCTGCATCTATATATGTGTGTGTGTATATATATATATACTTGCATCTTGAAAAAGGGGTATAGGCAACTAACATTGGTTTATGGCTTTTTGAGAGAGTTTTTCTTTTTTGCAACCATTTGTGTTTAAGTTAAACTCAGAATGACCAAGTTTCACTGAATCACAAAATTTATTTGCTATGTATATGACTATTTATATATTTTCATTGAATTAGGAGCATCAGCACATAAGCAACCCTATTGCACCCCTAATTCCTTTTTGTCTCAAGCCTCAGCACTTATACACAAGTATATTGCAGCTCAACATGTTTATATTTTCTGGGTTGTGCCAAAACCAACACTACTTGCCTATATTCATCATTTGATTCTCTGGGTATTTACTCATTTTTCTAAATATTAACATATCAGAGAGATCTGGGTTTTTAAAACATATATACTAATGATACTTAGAACTTTCATATCATAAAACAAGCAGAACAACCAACTAAAGATCAAAGCATTCTCATCTTAGAATTCAAAGAAAGACAACCACATATGAAAATACATTTTAAAGAAAAATCAACATATAAACTGGCTGCCTTCATTAGGACTTAGTGCCTTCATTAGGACTTAGTGCCTTAGGTTTTTGAGTGAGTTTTCTCACCTAGCTCTCTTTTACTTCTTAGTGGATTGATGAGCTTCTGCCGTCAAACTCTTTTCTTCACTTGTTTTATATTTATGTGATATATATATTTTTCTCAAGAGCTATCTGGGAAGAAGAGAAGGCCCCTCATATCATAGCTTATTTATGCAGGGTTCTTCTTAAGGTTTAAGGTGCTAGCTAAAGTCATTTTTTCCCATCAGAAATCATGCCATTTGCATTTAGTTTAAACCCAAAATCTTACCCTCCATGGCTCAAGTTTGTGGAGAGAAAAGTGGTTGTATCATTTTGGTTATTTTCAGATATCTTGCTTTTCCAGAAAAATTCTTTTTCTCTTGTCTACTATTCATGCTAAAAGTGTGACTTGATTTCCATTATTCATCATATATATATATATATACCTAATTATGCCTATATAAAACATATCTCTATTTTTATCTTATTTTTCTATTTTTAGCTTTCACTTAAATAGCATGTACTTCCCTTATTTATTTATAAAAGGATTACTCCTTTTTAAAGCTGCATTCTTTTCTTTCTGCCTATAACTTAAAATATATTTGTGTATTTTATTTTACTGATTTGAACTCTAGTATTTGATTAGCATACATATATGTATGTATATATATGTCTTACAGAAATAATTAATACACACACACACACATATATATATATATATCTATACATTATTTTTACTGAACACATATGCACATGTACACTCAAATACAACCAGTAGCACCCATATATATATTTATGCATATAGCTTTTAAAGGATTTAATCTATTTATCTATAGATATATATATTTTTCCATACACATCAACATATGTTCATTCATATCATTCAGGAATTAAGCTTCTATTCATGTGTATTTCCTATGCACACATGTACACACATATAGTTACACCATATCAAGCCATATCAATTCCCCCTTTTTCTTTTTAAATTAGTTTAAAAATTATTTTAAACTCATTTATATTTTCAAAAATAAATTCCTAAAACTTGGGTCATTACATAAGCTAAGAGAATAAATTCTCCTCCACCAACAGCAATGTATTTGATAGAAACCAGCTTTGCATCTCAAAGTGTAACGTCAGACACACATCCATACAAGTCCGTTCCGGGATCGAACGAAACCGAAGGCACTTGCAAAGAAACCCTTACAATCTGGATAATTTCTAATCACGTCCGGACTTCCCATCACAAAAAGAGTGATATAAATCTCTATACCAGAGCAACTCGGTGCAGAGACATTCGACAGGTTGTCCTTTCATTTTCGAAAATGCCCGGTCTTCAAATAATGTCCATTCACGACGTATCACTATTCGGAATGGGTTATATGGCACAAAGTCCTTTCCCGGCTTAACCGAATAATGAGCGTTTGTTTTAGAAACCAATCAAGTGCCATTTCAAAGGCAAATATTGATAGTTGGTTATTTAACTATCAACAACATCCACAACAATCAACCAATTTAAATAATTTTTCCCAAATTATTAAATTTCAAAATATCTTCGCAAGATATATAATTTCCACACTTCAACATTTGAAAACCAATTTCAAATCAATTTCCCATCACGGGATATATCTCCAAATATTTATTCATTCTCACTGGAAATCTGCCGAGTTCAAATATTTTAAAATGATTTATATCACTATCCAAAAATATATTTGGAAAACATTTTCTCCGAAATATTCCTTTCAAAAAACCCAACTTTAGAACCTTAAATTTATATTTTAAAAGCTACTTTGGAAATATACTCGGCTTTATAGTGAGAATACACTTTCACTTCAAAAATGGTCTATTTAAACCAATTTAATAAATCCTTATTGATTTATTTCAAATTTACATTCCAAATTTGTAAATTTATTTCCACACTTCAAAAATAAATCAATGTTTATTTTTAAAAAAAAATCCTTTTCCTTTATAAATTTCATTGTGAATTTAAATCCCAAATATTCACTTATATATGATTTTCAAATCGATTTCTCAAATATTCATTTTCAATCCCAAATCAATTTTTAAATTGATTTCCAAATTTATTTCAAAACCCAAATTGATTTTCCAAACATTTATTTCAAACACCAAATCAAATTCCAAATTGATTTCTAAATTTACTTCAACACCAAATCAATTACCAATTGATTTCAAAATTCATTTCAACACAAATAATTTTTTTTTCATTCAACGTCAAATAAATTTTCATATCGATTTCCCAAAAGATTTATTTTCAAATACCAAATCAATTATAAATTGATTTCTAGAAATTAATCACCTTTTAAAATAAATTCATTTATCTCTTCCATACCATTTAAAATTCCATTTTAAATAAATATTCCAACTTTCGAATAATACTATTCAAAATCCATTTATAAAAATCTTTCCCCATATTTTGGAAATAATTCGATAAGATTTCAAAAATCAACTTTATGCTTTTAAATTCCTTCTTTTAAATTCAACCAATTCTTTTAAAAGAATTTACTTGAAATTTCCAATTTGTAATTTCAAAAATCCAATTTTGTTTATTTCTGGTATCCAACGATACCAAAAATACATTCGGCTAATTTTAGCCTTCAACAAATTAATTCACAGATATAATCATACACAGATTATAAATAATTCATCACACAACATATGAAACAAATTCATACAGCATATGAAACAAATTCATACAACATATGAAACAAATTCATATAATTTGAGGAATCTAGTTAGATCCCTCCAACCTGTTTCCCTGCATCCACAGATGTTAGCACAATACCAATTCCACTTCGAGGTGGAATATCGTGGTATATGGGATTTATAAAATACTATCTGCTATTATGCGGCGCAATAGGATCTCATCCGCTATATAATTCGGAAAATCAATTCCAAATACATATATAATACCAATTCCACTTCACGGTGGAATTATCACAGTATATGTTTTTAATAAATAACCTCCGCTTAATATGCGGCGTATAGGGTCTATTTAACACAATAGATAACAATTTATCATCCAATCATCACAATCAACACTATCAATAATTTTAAATCTAACAATTTAAAATTTAAATCGAAACACAATATTCGATTGAGTGAGAAGTTCTCACCTTTGCTTTTTAAAATGTCGAGCGTTTAAATTTTAAATTAAATCGAACCGTTCGATTTAATCAAAAATTCTCGCTTGCCCCAAACATGCCCAGATCTGCGCTACAACGTATATCTCGTCGCTGCGATTCCAACGCTTCCTGTTTCGTCGAATTTCGACCTCGTATGAACAAGTTATAGCTTTTTAAAATTTACACAATTCAATATAAATCAATTTCACAATTTATTTTTAAATTTTAAAACCTAAATTTCATCAAGGCCACACGTTTTGCATATGAAAATCTGGGCCGCTCGAATCCCTTTCTCCCTCTTCCAATTTTCACGTTCGAACACAACTAACCCATAGTCGCCGTTAGGCTTTGAATTTTCGTGACCAACTCGAGCCACCTGACGTACGACCCAAGCTCCCCCATCACCGAGAACGCGGCTAGGCTCGGTGCCCCCTAGGCCTTGATTTTCGTGCACGAACGCATGATGGATGCCCCGCCCTAGCAGCCTCCTCGTTGCTCCAAATTCGATCATGACCGTTGGATATGTCAATCTCGTCGTTGTCTACAACTTTCATTTAGGAAGTTTCGCGAATTGATTTGTGGATTTGAAGGAAAATAAGGAAGAACGAATCAAAATTCTGGCCATTGAAATATCAAGTGGCGGCTAGGGCTGAAACCCTAAAGTTTGTTGCAAAATGAAATAATAGAGGTGCTTTTATAGAAAATATCGAAACACTATTCATCTCCAATTTTCCGAACTCCAAATCTCACGCGGTGACCGGCATTTCTAGGGTTTAACCCACGTTCCGGACATAATGGAATAGGTATCGAGAGCCAATTCGATCATATGTGCAAGTTATGGGGATAAACGATCAAATTTAAATTAAATCGATAAAAAACGATTTCGATGCGTTTTAGCTTACCCTGGACAAACCGTAAATCTGATTGACACAAAAATTGAAATCTTACAATAATTTAACATTACGGATCCGATGAAACTGGTTTCGTCAAAATCCGAGACTGTTTGTAAAATGGTCATTTTTTCTCGTCAATTAAATATTAAAATATTCAATTTTCACAAATTAACTTTTAAATCAATTTTAAAAGTTTACAAACATATTTCTAACTCCAATATGATTTAATATGACTTTATAAATCATTTTCATACGCAATTGATCCAATTATCAATTATTTCTGGAATTTCAAATATTAAATTATCGATTTAATTAAACAATTAAATCACTATATTCGAATTAAAATTCATTCGGCTTATAAATCTTACTATTTAATTTTTAAAATTAATTAAATATACGAATTTCAATTGACAGAAATTCTGGGTCGTTACATTGATGCTTGTATATCGTGTTTGCTTTATTCTTGTGTTAACTTGCATATACAACTTGTTCATGTTTATATACATGTTTACTCTCTTGTATCCCGGACCATATGCATTGCCATTGGTGTTTATACCCTTGTACTTGAACCTGCTTCCTTTAATTTGTTGTGTGAACTTCTTTTGCACTCACCTAATCGCTTTGCTCTTTTTTTTCCATAACCTTATCTAATGGATCCTTGTATACACATATGCACTATTCTGGTCTGGTTGCATCCCTTGTGTTCACCACTACTTATGCCCATGTGTGCTTGCAAATGTATGAGTGCATGTATACTTTGTGCACTCTGACGTATCACTTCAGACTAGATTTCTTTTGAAACTATTTGCCTCTGAACTTCTGTGCACTGTTGTGTTTGTCAGCATTTGCTCATTGATTTTGAAAATAATGCACATATTCATGTACATACATGCATACATATGAGCATGTTTACTTATTTGGTTGCCTGTTATTGCTTTGCATTCATGTTAAGCCATTTTGACTTGTGACCATGTCTGAAGCTTTGTTGCTTGGTTCATACACATCCACACTGGTTTGTTCTTGCCTGAGTTATTGTAGACTGGTTGCATGTTGTTTTGTATGTTGGTTGGATCTTCATGTTACTTTTGGTTGAGGCTTTTTTTATGTTGGTGCCTTACTAGCTTGATGCTCCTACTTGATGGCTTTGTACTGGCCATTGCTGTGTCGTTTGTTTTTGCATTGCACCTGAGTTGAATCCAGTCTTGGCTTGGGTTTGACCTTGTGCTCACTTGTCCCTGCAATTTTAACAAGCAAGTTTATATTGATGTGCATGACCTTGTGGAATGTACAGTGATACACTATGCATGCCATAAGTTGTTCGCATGTTTTTGATTCTAGTTTGAAATAGAAAGATGAATTAAAAAAATGATGACGAACAACCGAAATAATTGAGGCAAACAATATTTTCAAACACCCACTTCTTTGTGCACTGCAAATTATTTATTTTTCAATTTTACTATGTCAATCTTTATTTTGCAGATAGATAAGATGCTGGATACCGATTGGAACGGAGTTGAAGATGAAATACGAGTGATGAGTGAATATGTAGTAAAGTGAAACATGTATGAAAATTATGTTGTAATTGAAACTTGTATTTGGAATTGTGTAAATATAGTGAGAGCTTAATTTGCAATATTTGAATTTGTACTAAAGTATTTGTTTGAATAAAATATTTGTTTGAATAAGAATCTCGAGTTATTTATTTTATTCAACAAATATTTATTTAATTATGTGGAAAAGTAAAATAGTAAAATAACAAATACATTTAAACAAATATATATATATATATATATATATATATATATATATATATGTTTATTATCATCAAACAAAAATCATACACTAGTATATTCTATAGACCTTGAGTAAACCGATATGATTAGGAAGACTAAATGACATTTGTTAGCAGAACAAAACACCATTCTGCTATAGTGTAAGTGATTTGATTTTGTGGACATGTGTTTGTAGAATAAATCCCCGTTTTGCTATGAATTGGTTGAATTGTTTGGACATCTGTTTAGCAGGACAAATCACCCTCCTGCTATGATGTTATTTGGATATGTATATGATAGTTAGTTCATATTGACATGTCATTCCTTGATTTGGATATGAGTTGTATTTACATAAATGTTGCTTATGTAAATAACTATTAAGTGAATTGGAATTGAAATTGAATGGTAACTTAAATTAGTACCATTAGGATTGCTAAGCCTCATTTTGAATTTATAAAGTATGTTTTTGAATTAACTTCAATTCTTAAATAAATTTAGAGTTTAAAGTTTATAAATGATTTCCAAGTTGTGTTATTATGTTGTAAAGTTATTTATAAGTAATAACTTGTTTATAAAGGGATTTTACTGAAGGTTTACCTAAAGTGTTTTACAAAAGATAATTTGCAAATGATATTTTATAAAGGAAATTTTATAAAGGTTTTGTAAAGAAGTTTTATGAAGAGTTTTAAATTAGAAAGAGATTTATAAAATATTTTAGAGATTTCAAAGGAAGTTTAAATCTAGTTTGGAAATTTATAAAGAGGTATGGAATTTGAAGTAAATGGGTTTAATTGTAGATGATGTTTTAAAAAGGGAATTATTGGCCATTTAATATGGAATTTTGAAGAGGGAATTTCCAAAATGTTTTTGGTAAATAATGTGAATTGTTTCCAAGTTTAAAGGGAACGTTAGGGGTTTGGGAGAAGTGTTTTGAAAGATCTTTTAATCAGGTTTTATAAAGTGATTTTATTAATTGATAAAGGATTAGAGGATTCAATATGGAATTGAACCAATGTTTGATTGTTTTGTTTAATTTGATAGTTAAATTACTAACTAACAGATGTGGACCAAAACGTAACTTTGGAAATATCTAGGAGAAACATGACAATATATGGTATAGTTACCATTGAAGGTGCTATATTATATATAAAGTTGTTTGTTCTTCTAGGACGAAAGATATGGAAATCCATCCACAACGGTTAGGAGGTGAACTCGGCTCTTGTCGTTTGTCTGTTCATTTCCTAAAGAACCGGGGTTGAGTTTACAAGAAAATATCGAAAGTTGTTTCGAAGTGACTGGGAATAGATATGTTATCCGAAAACCACTTCGATCCAACTCAAGCATTTCGAAATAAAGACATCTTGAATCGTGGGATCGAAGACGGAGCCATTGAAGTACAAAGGTTGCTTGGTACTAATATTGAGGGTGATTCCAAAATGGATGTAGTAGAAGTAGCGCCTTCGGTTTGTCCTTATCCTGGACAACTTGTATGGATGAATGTTGGCACGGCATTACTGCCAAGAGGGCAGTGTTAGCATTCCAAGAGGGACTGCTATTCAGAAAGGTAAAACGTAGCCTCAAGCCTCATCAACCAGGAATGGCTAAAATAGGGGAGATGTAGCAAGGCTATGTGGGTCGCACCCATTAGGGTATGTTGTCACCCTTCTACATACGATTCATCTACGTATTTATGGATTGCTTCTGCATGGGAACTAGATGGAAAGGGTTGCAAAGCGACTGGGGTGATGACATATTTGGTACTATTTAGTAAGGGTAGGCCGGTCTTGTGTTGGCAGGATCGATAGGTTCTATCTCGATACATTTTCTAGATGTGTACTATGATGGGCGGTACTCCAGTAGCCCAGTCATTAGTTGGAATCCATTCTCGAATACAAGCTTTACAATTTTAGTTGTATACTAAATATGTTAGAACGTGAGATGCAAGCATTCCATCTATTTTGATAATTTATTTTGAACCCTTAGACATTATTATAATGTCGCTGAATTTCTATATAAGTGTTTTGGTTATCGAGAGGTAGAAACGCGTCTGTGTTGATGTGCGGTGTGCTATTACGAGATACCTTTGATTTCAAAACTGGTTTTAACTTAATAATTCAGTTTTTTTGAGTTTACTTACACCAGACCCATGTCTGACCTGGAGTTTTACTTTCTTTCCTTAAAACTCTTGGGTGCTCAAATTTTATGAGCAGCCAAGTAGTTCAAGTTTCTATGAATGCATTTTGGAGGCGCTTGGAGCAGGAGGCTTCATTGGTAGATAGTTATCATCTTGTTTCCGATGTATATTATGTACTCTATATCTATGTATAAGGACAAGCTGTTATAACTGTCCTAAGTTAGAAATTGTATTAGTATGACTCTGATGTATCATTTTTAAATGACTGTAAATATTATGTTGATTAATATATGTTATTCCATTTCGTTGTGAAATTCTATGTTTGTTCCTAGTTCTTCTATCTTCTATATCCTTTATTTCCCCTAACAATTTGTCTTTCCGACACTTAGTTGTTCGGCATGTTAATACCATGAATGTATTAGTGTCGACTTCATGGTTTGAAAAGATGGATCATCACAGAGAGACTCTTTGTAACCTTCCAAGGAGGTTTGGAGGTGGTAGCAACTCTTGAATAAACCTTACAAATACACCCCTAAGGCTTTCACTAATCACTTTTTACAAAATCAAAAAATGTAGAAACTAATTAGTGCTAATCCATTTCCGTCTTCAATCGTCTTCCTTTAATCAAAGCAAATCAAGTCCAAACTTCACCAAACTTTGGCTTTAGACCTAAATCATCTTAGAAACAAAGAAAAGAAAGTCAAAAGTTGAAATAAGTTGAATAAAGGGTGCAACCACTCATGTTCGTGAGCATTATTTGTGCTAGGAAAGTGGCTAAGTGCAAATTGAAGCAAAAAGATGAAGATTTTGATGTTTGGTGATGGTAAGAGGTTCTCTTGTGTTCTTATGAGCTTTTGATAGTTTGGTTGTGCTTGAAATTGAAGTGTGTTTGAACTTGTTTGAAGCAAGAATAGTCGCCATGGATGCACTTTGAAATCCCTTTGCTTTAACTTGCTTATTTTAGTGATATTTAATATATTGTGACATAATATATTTTGTTTGTTCTCTATACATATTTTAGTTTATGGGATAGTAAGGAATTGGTTTGGAAAGTTGTACAATTTATGAAACAAAGTTGTTAAAGTTTGAAGCAAAAAGGTCGTTATGGATGCACTTTGAAATCTCCTTCTGTTTGATGATGTTTAAGTCAACTTTGGAAGACATCCTTAAGCGTTTCTTTGATGTTTTAATAAATAAAATATATATACCTATTACTATAAAAATATCAAGGTTTAAAGAGTTATAGAAGGGGTTGAACAAAGTTGAAAAGGATAGAAGCAAAATAGTCGTTATAAATGCACTTTGAAATATACCTTATTTTCGAGAATTTTTAATAATATTTAGAATATATCCTTAAGGGTTTGTTTACATGATTTTTAAGTAGTATAAGTGTGCTACTTGTTATAAAAAAAATTGGATCTTAAATCATTTATTTATGTGGTGAAAACTACTACGAGAGTTCATGCAATTTCCACTTGTTCTCTGTCCAGAACTTTACATAGCATTTATAAACCTTGTCTTTAACCTACAACAATATTTCTGGGCACTTTTTACAACATTGATTGTGTAGTGTTATTTTTAATACTTTTTGTGATTTAAAATGTTTAAAAATCATATTTACATTAATTATTTCCCTGTAATTTTTCTAGGGAAGTTTAGTTAAATTAATTATAGTATTTTAAAAGTGATTTGAAGTTTAAATATATTTCTATTATTTATTTATGAATTTTTAATGAAAAGATTTTTAAAATATAAAGCATGCCTTTTATTGATTTTTGTTATATTTGAAATTAGTTATTTTAAGTAATATTTTATATAGATATTTTAAAAATATTTACAAGTATTTTAAAAGCAACATTGTGTAAATATATAAGTATGGAAAAGTAAGTTAAGTATTTTATAAAAGTTAAATGTGCTTTTGTTATAACCTTAACTATAGCGAATGGTTTTGGAAAGTTATTAAATGGTACATTACCTTATTAAATTAGTGTAGATGTAATTAGATCTTTAAAAAGAATAGTTTAAAGATAATGTTAAGTATAAAATGGTTTTCAGTTTATAGTAATACTGTTTTTAATGACATTTTTTAACCCATTTGATTATACTTTTGGAAATGTGAAATCTTATTTAAGATTTATGAATATTTTTATACTATTGGGATAAGAATATAGATATTGTAACATCCCCTATCTAGAGGCCCAAAACTAAGCATTATAGATGTTGCAGTCATCTATAGTATTAACTTTCGGCGACTAAATACAGCTATGTTAATGATATCAATAATATCAGAAGCACTTGAATATGAAACAAAACACAGATTTCAAACAACTTTAACTTCATAATGTAACGACCCGATATTTTCAACATTCGCATCCATTATAAGTGTAAAGGTAGACACTCATGCCGGATTTGAATTGCTCAAAATATCGCGTTGTAAATAAAATTTGGCAAATCTCAGAATATACAGTAAATAAATAATCACAGAACACAAACACAGAGTAAAATAATGCAGCGGAAGTAAAAGAAATAGTAGTTCATGAAGCTACTATATAAATATATCAGAGTACATAAGATACAATAGAAGAAATAGAGTACAACAGAAGTCTCAATAAGATAACCAAGTACAAGCTGAACAGAACAACATAACTGAAGTAGATAGAACAAGACTAGCAGATAATCTCCAATGATTCAAACCTCCAGAAGGTGGAAATCCAAATCTGTGAATAGCTCAGGCTGACCCGAGCGTAAAGCAAAACACATAACACTCAAGTCAGGACAATATATACTTATATAATATAAAAAAACTCAAGTGAACTGTAATAAGGTACAAGTAACTTAAAGAATGCTTGGGATCGCCCATTCTTTAAGGATCCGTTAAACTATCTACTATGTAGTAATATTCGCTATTATAATAGTGTCTAATCAGTAAAGTATAATCATATAGAAAATAGCGTTAAGGGGATGGAGAACCTTAACGCGGTCAGATCTTTAAATCAAAATCGTAGGGGGTTCGATATGGTAGGTGACACGGCACAACTAGGCAATGCCAGGGTAGATATACCAATTACGCATTCGGACTAGTGGTGACGCATAGCAGCCACTACGCCCACCTCGAACAACACTTTCAAATCAAGGGTGGCCACCAAATCAATCACAAGTAATATAATGGTATCGAAGAAGTGTGTCCGATAAGAGGTGTTACCTCCTTGGTCCGTCAATCGCTCCTGTTTTAGCCACCTTATGCCAACTCACGGGAGTTGGGTCCACGTATATACCTTAGGATCGTTGCCACCATCCTACTTCATTCTGGAAACTCCACCGCGTACACAGTTGTCAAAGTGGTTTTCGGTATCGACAGAGAGTATGTCCATATCCGATCCCGGTCTCTTTAACAACCAATCGTTATTATAACCCGTGGTTATAATTTAAAAATAATTTATACTTCAAAATAGAATATCATTTCAAATCCAAATCATTATCAAAATAAAGATCAAATCATTTCCAAACCATTTAATATATCAAAAATGTCATATCTTTCCAAAACTTCATTTCAAATCATTTCAATATATCAAAATATCAATCTTTCCAAAACTTCATTTCAAATCATTTTAATATATCAAAATATCAATCTCTCCAAAACTTCATTTCAAATCATTTTAATATATCAAAATATCAATCTTTCCAAAACTTCATTTCAAATCATTTTAATATATCAAAATATCATTTGAGTTCAAATCTAAATATTCAACTTTAGATACATTTTAAATTTAAAGATATCATTCATTTACTATCATTTCAAATTACCTTTATATAGTTCATATCCCAATCAAAATAATTCATTTAAACCTTTTAAAAAGTGTAATTATTATACTTTCAAATCAAGTGTTCAATTTTGAAAGTTTCAAACCATTTTGAGTTCATTTGCTAAGTCAAAACCCCTAATTATTAAAATTTCAGCCTTTCACAGCATTTAGAAAAAAGCTGCTATAAGTTATATTTGAAACATTTTAATTCAGCAAAGACAACACTTAAAAACTGCTGTTATAACTCAGCATTTAGTTAAATTATAGTTCAAAACAGAAAAGACAGCATTTCAGAAGTGCTGCGGTAAATCAAATTTCAAAACAAAGGTTTTATTTGATTTTAACAAAGACTGCAGACTACTACAGCATTTCCAGAGAATGCTATGATAGACCTGAGTTAAGTTTTTGCCTATTAGTTCAACTACAGCAACTGCAGCATTTCAGAAATGTTGTAGTAGCCCTTTTATTCAATTTTTAGTGTAATTCAGAACCATAGCATTTCTGAATGCTATTAAAAGTGATTTCCAGCTTTTTAGTGTATTTCCAACAATTAAATAACTTCATTTTAAACTCTTTAAACATTTTAAAAATCATAATTTGGCATTAAAAATGTTCATTAACCTATCATTAAACATTTTGATTTTTATTAAACCAATTTCTTATAAATAAATCCAAATTTCAATAATTCCACTTATTAGTTCAAGTGTATAATTTCCTTTTCTTCACTTTCAACAAATAAACTTAACACTTCAAATTTAAATTACCATTTCACAAATTTAACTAAATTTCCAATTTTATTTAATTAATTTAAACCTTTAATTAAAACCAAATTTACATTTCCCAGTCAAGCTATATTTTAAAATTACAATTTAAGCATTCATTTATTTAACCACTTAAATTCATAGAAAAATCAATAATACTTTAATAAATCACTTAAATTAAAATTTAAATCAAATTATCATATTTACCATTTTCCAAATATAATTAAATTTCCATTTTTATTCATATAACTTAAATATCATTTTGACCAAAATTCCAAATTCCAACTTGAGTTATATTTCAATAATCCAATATAACCCTTCATTAATTACATTTTTAACTCATAGAAAAATCAAAATTTCTTTATTTTAAAACATTTCAAAATACATTTAAATCAAATTTCATAAATTTATATTTTTAAAATACTTAAAAATATCCAAAACACTTTATAAAATAACCACGGGCCTGCATATAGTTTTCTAACCTAGTTCAAGTGATACAGATATGTATCATTTCAATCCGCAGTTTAAAAAGAAAAATCTGGGTTCTACCATTTCAAACCTGCAATCCCAAGTAAAATAAATGAATTTGAAGACCGCTCAGGCCTATCATTTCAGCCCATAACGATTTTCCCTTATTCTAAAGTCCGTTCGGGTATGTATCATTTCAACCCATAGTGATTTCTATACTAACAGGGAACTTGCAGTGTGACAAACTGATAAAAATAATAAAATAGCATGATATAACAGTAACATATGATATAACAGGTGTAATAACAGGTGTGAACATCATATGATAATAAAATAAGCATATATAACATGATGATATACATTATAGATTTAAATGGTGTCGGTTTATCAGTTATATAGGTACATATTGTCTGGTGAGAATAACTCACCTGTTAAAGCTGGAAATTAGCGATCAAAACACACAGAATAGATTCCAGAAAGCACAACAAGCACGATATAGCATGACTTTTGATTTGATTGAATGGAGAGCCTTGATATTTATCTTTTAAACAATAACCAAACAAGACAATATACACATAAATATTCAACGCAAACAATGTTGAAACAATGAAGATAAGAAGCAACAACGGAATAGATTACTTGACTGTGCTTTAACCATTCAAAAGCTCGAACAGGGGGTTCATTTTCTCAGCCACGATGATGATGAGTGTGGGAGAGACAAGGTTAACTTCCTCGAATACATAAGACAAAACAATACAAACAATATAAGTTTTCAAATACACAATACGATAGAATAATATAGAATCAACTGCACGAATCAAAGTAGAATTGCTTTGCACTTGCTTCCAACAACCTTCAGGTTCAGCCATATGGTGTATTACAGGTCTAAGGCAAGATTTGGATCAGGTTTTGGTTGCCTAAGGGTCGGCCAAACATGTTTAGAGGATAGCAAAATGTGAGTATGCATGAAACAACACAACAAGGCAAAACAATGTCACTTTAACATGGATTCAAGGCAATTCAAGGCTCGGCCAAGGCTCATGGGGCATGGCCAGAGGAGTGGGGTCCAAGGTGATGACGTGGCAGATGGTCCAGGTGGTGTTGGAGGTGGTGGAGGTGGTGTTGGTGGCGGCCATGGGTGGTGGAAGGTGATGGTTGAAGTGGATGAGCAAAAAGTGGTCAACAAAGCATGGATCTAGGCATCTAGGTTGTATTTGGAAGAGTTTGGCCATCAAGGGGGTTCGGCCTTGGTCATGGCTGGTGAGTAGAGGCTGGTGATGGTCTGGAAGAGATGGAAGGAGGTGGTGGCCGTGGAACAAGGGGGAGAGGCCGATCTAAACAAGGGAGAAAGCAAGGAAAAATTGCATAGAAAAAGTAAGAAAAAAGTAGAAAGAAAAGAGGGAGTTTACCAAAAAAATTTGCAAGATGGAGGCCATGATTTTTTTTAAGGGTTTTGGAGCTTTGAACATTCGTGAATAACAGGAGGAAGTCGGATGAAAAAAAGAATGAGGAATAGTTAGGGTTAATTGGTGAAAGGTTAGGTTAAAAGTAAAAAGGTGGACTATAAAAGCCCATAGGAAGATAGAAAGTTTAAGGCCTTTCAAATTTCTTTTTCTATTTTGTAAATACATAAAAAGCCTGATAAAATAGATGAATAATCTCAGAAATAATGTAAATAAGAAAAATAAATAAATACATTTTAAATTATAAAATTTATATAAAGAAAATATCAATATATGTGAAACTAGGCTAAATAAATTGAAACAATTCAAATAATCTTTGGAAAAATCTATTTTAATCAAAATACATGTAAAATTAATATTAATAAAGTAAAAACACAGAAAATAAAAGTGAATGTATAAAATAAATAAATTTTAATTATATATAATTAAATTAAGAAAATAGCAAAGAAAATAGAAACTAGGCTTAATAAATTGAAAACAATTTCAATAGACTTTAGAAAAATTTTATTATCATTTAAAAAAATATTAAAAGACAAAATATACATAAAATAACATATTAACACATATTAAAATAAAATATAACAAAGAAAAAGTAATTTATACAATTTAAAATAGACAAAATTGTTAAATAAACAGTTTATACTCAAAATTGAAATGTACATATCTTTTACAGTTTAACTCCGTTTTCAACGAAACGAAAAAGCAGTATTCAAGTTATTAAATCTATTTTTATAATAAAAGATAAAATTTAAGAATTTGAAATATTTAAATTTAAAGTTTAAAAGTCAAAGTTTGAACAGTTTGACCAGAAATTCACTTTACATAAAAATATTCAAATTATGCTAGTTTGAACTATAAATAACTTAATAATCAACATTTATATTTCAAAATGAAATGTTTGAAATAAAACAAATTTAAAATAATTTAAAAATAATAATAAAAAAATAAAGTCCAATTTAAATAATATACAAAAATCTAGGGTTGTTACACTCTCCCCCACTCAAAACTTTTCGTCCCCGAAATGGAATGAGGTACGGGAAAGCACAAGAAAAAAGATAGAGTGAAACAAGATTAAGACAAGATGACAAGAAGATTTGAATTATACCTGATAACTATTGTTATAGGTTTAACAAGATGGAGGTGATCTTCCCAAGATCCTCCAGAATCAAGAATACAAGCACGAAAAGATCCTCTAAAATCTGATTCACTCTTTCCGCTTGACCGACGGTCTGTGGATGAAATCTGTGCTCAGATTCAAAATGAGTAGCAAAGATTATTAAAGATTATAGAAAGATTTATAAACAGAAAGATTTTAGGAAAAGGCCTATACCAGTCTGTTTCAATATAAGGAAAAATAAGAACAACCAAAAGATAGTTTGAAAAACAAAATTAGGTAATAAGTTTGAAAAACAAAACAAGATAATGGGTTTGAAATTTCCATGGTTTCAGCTTAAACTGATAATTAATTTTAAACAAGTTAAATAAATCTTAACTACCTCTAATTACATTATCTTATCATCCAATTTTCTTAAACTAACAATTTCAAAGATCATGGATTTGCAAATTCATTATTTATTATACTCATAATGTACTTAATAAATTTAATTCCTCTTTATTCCTAATTAAAGTTAAATTTATTCTTCTCAATATATTTTATCACCTATGTTAAATATACTTACACTTTTTATAAATGTTTAGTTTATTCCTACTTCCCTTCACATCATTTATATTGTAAATTATTCAATTACCTTTTATTCTATTTATCTCCGTTAATCTTTTTATACTAAAATTTAAGTGTATAACATTTATTATAACCACTCAAATTTTATTTATAAAATCTTTTTATATTGTATATTATCCAATTACATTGTTAACTTCTAAAAATTAAGGTAAGTTATATTTGAATGCAATTTAGTATTATACAAATAAAACTTTCTAAAACTAATATACCCTATAAACATTCTAATTCAATCATTTCAGGCTTGAATATTTATTCAAAATTTTGATTTTCTTTTTATACTTGAAGTTATTATTTAAGATAGAATTTAAGAATAAAATTTCCGATTCCTCTCAAACCATTTAGAGATAAATAAATGTATGTACATAATTTGTCAAATCAAATTTAAATCATATATCTATATATTTTATAAATCAAATCATATTTTAGAAATTCAAATCAATAAAATTTCCCAAAACAAAGCTATAGCAAAACTACAGAATGGTTTCTTCACTTCGAAACTCGAAAATGAACGTCGATAATGCTGTAGTCATCACCGAAATTATTTTCCAACGACAAAGAGAAGAGCACTGATTTTTAAACTTTAAAATTCTTTGGAAACAAATTTCTATCAAAATTACTTTAAATAATATATCCTTTTAAAGCTTTAAACACAAGGTTTGAAACCATCGAAAATTAAATTCTCAAATTCTTGATTTAAATTCATTTCAGTTCCCAAATCAATTTATAAACAACTATTTATAAATTCATTCATAGAATGATAAATCAAGTATTATCATTTTAAATAATCAATTTCAATCAATTTATTAAGTTCCATAATATTTACTTATATCAAAAAAATTTCATTAACCAAATTTTAAAATAATAGTGTCAGTTTGTTCTGTCAAAGTGTTTTAGAAATCCTATCGATAGCATTGATCAGACGAATCGATCGGAAGCCCAAATCAACATCAACAACTCAAACAACACAATATATAAACAAACAGAGATTTACAAGTACAATTCAAAATGTTGGAGATAGTTTAGAAATAAAAGACAAGATGATTAATCGACAAAATAGGGAGATGGATAAGCATAAATAAATCGCGGGCAACCTTAATGGGGGTCAACCGTGACTTAATGAATAAGATCAAATGTGGATTTTCTGGGGTAAATCTACATCCGATCTCAAGAGATAGAGTTTGGAATAATAAAAGATATTAGCATCTAAACCAAGGATAGATATAAATCTCTGGTGAATCAATGCTAATTTGTAAAGGGGTTTTCCCCCTTTTACAAGTCATTAGAGTATTAGAAAGACCGCCAATTCACGATAAAGCTCATTCGAAGTGGAGTTATGTGATGCTCCAAAATCAAAAGAAGATGAATAGTGAGGGACAAGGATGAATTTTGGAACCGTAGGGAACGTTCCAAAAATTCAAAAGGAAATTCGAATCAAGGGGGAAAAGATTCAAACTCGAACGAAAGTGATTCCGTAAATAAATCTACTCCATATGTTGAGTTTTGCCTCAAAGCCAAAGCTCTGATACCAACTGTAACGACCCGGTATTTTCAACATTCGCATCCATTATATGTGTATAGGTAGACACTCATGCCGGACTTGAATTGCTCAAAATATCGCGTTGTAAATAAAATTTGGCAAATCTCAGAATATACAGTAAATAAATAATCACAGAACACAGACACAGAGTAAAATAATGCAGCGGAAGTAAAAGAAATAGTAGTGCATGAAGCTACTATATAAATATATCATAGTACATAAGATACAATAGAAGAAATAGAGTACAACAGAAGTCTCAATAAGATAACCAAGTACAAGCTGAACAGAACAACATAACTGAAGTAGATAGAACGAGACTAGTAGATAATCTCCAGTGATTCAAACCTCCAGAAGGTGGAAATCCAAATCTGTGAATAGCTCAGGCTGACCCGAGCGTAAAGCAAAACACAAAACACTCGAGTCAGGACAATATATACTTATATAATATAAACCAACTCAAGTGAACTGTAATAAGGTACAAGTAACTTAAAGAATGCTTAGGATCGCCCATTCTTTAAGGTTCCGTTAAACTATCTACTATGTAGTAATATTCGCTATTATAATAGTGTCTAATCAGTAAAGTATAATCATATAGAAAATAGCGTTAAGGGGATGGAGAACCTTAACGCGGTCGGATCTTTAAATCAAAATCGTAGGGGGTTCGATATGGTAGGTGACATGGCACAACTAGGCAATGCCAGGGTAGATATACCAATTACGCATCCGGACTAGTGGTGACGCATAGCAGCCACTACCGCCCACCTCGAACAACACTCCCAAATCAAGGGTGGCCACCAAATCAATCACAAGTAATAGAATGGTATCAAAGAAGTGTGTCCGATAAGAGGTGCTACCTCCTTGGTCCGTCAATCGCTCCTGTTTTAGCCACCTTATGCCAACTCACGGGAGTTGGGTCCACGTATATACCTTAGGATCATCGCCACTATCCTACTTCATTCTGGAAACTCCACCGTGTACACAGTTGTCAAAGTGGTTTTCGGTATCGACAGAGAGTATGTCCATATCCGATCCCGGTCTCTTTGACAACCAATCGTTATTATAACCCGTGGTTATAATTTAAAAATAATTTATACTTCAAAATAGAATATCATTTCAAATCCAAATCTTTATCAAAATAAAGATCAAATCATTTCCAAACCATTTAATATATCAAAAATGTCATATCTTTCCAAAACTTCATTTCAAATCATTTCAATATATCAAAATATCAATCTTTCCAAAACTTCATTTCAAATCATTTTAATATATCAAAATATCAATCTCTCCAAAACTTTATATCAAATCATTTTAATAAATCAAAATATCAATCTTTCCAAAACTTCATTTCAAATCATTTTAATATATCAAAATATCATTTGAGTTCAAATCTAAATATTCAACTTTAGATACATTTTAAATTTAAAGATATCATTCATTTACTATCATTTCAAATCACCTTTATATAGTTCATATCCCAATCAAAATAATTCATTTAAACCTTTTAAAAAGTGTAATTATTATACTTTCAAATCAAGTGTTCAATTTTCAAAGTTTCAAACCATTTCGAATTCATTTGCTAAGTCAAAACCCTTAATTATTAAAATTTCAGCCTTTCACAGCATTTAGAAAAAAGCTGCTATAAGTTATATTTGAAACATTTTAATTCAGCAAAGACAACACTTAAAAACTGCTGTTATAACTCAGCTTTTAGTTAAATTATAGTTCAAAACAGAAAAGACAGCATTTCAGAAGTGCTGCGGTAAATCAGATTTCAAAACAAAGGTTTTATTTGATTTTAACAAAGACTGCAGACTACTACAGCATTTCCAGAGAATGCTATGATAGACCTGAGTTAAGTTTTTGCCTATTAGTTCAACTACAGCAACTGCAGCATTTCAGAAATGCTGTAGTAGCCCTTTTATTCAATTTTTAGTGTAATTCAGAACCATAGCATTTCTGAATGCTATTAAAAGTGATTTCCAGCTTTTTAGTGTATTTCCAGCAGTTAAATAACTTCATTTTAAACTCTTTAAACATTTTAAAAATCATAATTTGACATTAAAAATGTTCATCAACCTATCATTAAACATTTTGATTTTTAAAACCAATTTCTTATAAATAAATCCAAATTTCAATAATTCCACTTATTAGTTCAAGTGTATAATTTCCTTTTCTTCACTTTCAAAAAATAAACTTAACACTTCAAATTTAAATTACCATTTCACAAATTTAACTAAATTTCCAATTTTATTTAATTAATTTAAACCTTTAATTAAAACCAAATTCACATTTCCCAGTCAAGCTATATTTTAAAATTACAATTTAAGCATTCATTTATTTAACCACTTAAATTCATAGAAAAAACAATAATACTTTAATAAATCACTTAAATTAAAATTTAAATCAAATTATCATATTTACCATTTTCCAAATATAATTAAATTTCCATTTTTATTCATATAACTTAAATATCATTTTAACAAAAATTCCAAATTCCAACTTGAGTTATATTTCAATAATCCAATATAACCATTCATTAATTACATTTTTAACTCATAGAAAAATCATAATTTCTTTATTTTAAAACATTTCAAAATACATTTAAATAAAATTTCATAAATTTATATTTTTAAAATACTTAAAAATATCCAAAACACTTTATAAAATAACCACGGGCCTGTATATAGTTTTCTAACCTAGTTCAAGTGATACGGATATGTATCATTTCAATCCGCAGTTTAAAAAGAAAAATCCGGGTTCTATCATTTCAAACCCGCAATCCCAAGTAAAATAAATGAATTTGAAGACCGCTCAAGCCTATCATTTCAGCCCATAACGATTTTCCTTTATTCTAAAGTCCGTTCGGGTATGTATCATTTCAACCCATAGTGATTTCTATACTAACAGGGAACTTGCAGTGTGACAAACTGATAAAAATAATAAAATAGCATGATATAACAGTAACATATGATATAACAGGTGTAATAACAGGTGTGAACATCATATGATAATAATATAAGCATATATAACATGATGATATACATTACAGATTCAAATGGTGTTGGTTTATCAGTTATATAGGTACATATTGTCTGGTGAGAATAACTCACCTGTTAAAGCTGGAGATTAGCGACCAAAACACACAGAATAGATTCCAGAAAGCACAACAAGCACGATATAACATGACTTTTGATTTGAATGAATGGAGAGCCTTGATATTTATCTTGTAAACAATAACAAAACAAGACAATATACACATAAATATTCAACGCAAACAATGTTGAAACAATGAAGATAAGAAGCAACAACGGAATAGATTACTTGACTGTGCTTTAACCATTCAAAAGCTCGAACAAGGGGTTCATTTTCTCATCCACGATGATGATGAGTGTGGGAGAGACAAGGTTAACTTCCTCGAATACATAAGATAAAACAATACAAACAATATAAGTTTTCAAATGCACAATACGATAGAATAATATAGAATCAACTGCACGAATCAAAGTAGAATTGCTTTGCACTTGCTTCCAACAACCTTCAGGTTCAGCCATATGGTGTACTACAGGTCTAAGGCAAGATTTGGATCAGGTTTTGGTTGCCTAAGGGTAGGCCAAACATGTTTAGAGGATAGCAAAAGGTGAGTATGCATGAAACAACACAACAAGGCAAAACAATGTCACTTTAACATGGATTCAAGGCAATTCAAGGCTCGGCCAAGGCTCATGGGGCATGGCCAGAGGAGTGGGGTCCAAGGTGATGACGTGGCAGAGGGTCCAGGTGGTGCTGGAGGTGGTGTTGGTGGCTGCCATGAGTGGTGGAAGGTGATGGTTGAAGTGGAGGAGCAAAAAGTGGTCAACAAAGCATGGATCTAGGCATCTAGGTTGTATTTGGAAGAGTTTGGCCATCAAGGGGGTTCGGCCTTGGTCATGGATGGTGGAGTAGAGGCTGGTGATGGTCTGGAAGAGATGGAAGGAGGTGGTGGCCGTGGAACAAGGGGGAGAGGACGATCTAAACAAGGGAGAAAGCAAGGCAAAATTGCATAGAAAAAGTAAGAAAAAAGTAGAAAGAAAAGAAGGAGTTTTCCAAATTTTTTTGCAAGATGGAGGCCATGATTTTTTTTAGGGTTTTGGAGATTTGAAAATTCGTGAATAACAGGAGGAAGTCGGCTGAAAAAAAAAGAATGAGGAATAGTTAGGGTTAATTGGTGAAAGGTTAGGTTAAAAGTAAAAAGGTGGACTATAAAAGCCCATAGGAAGATAGAAAGTTTAAGGCCTTTCAAATTTCTTTTTCTATTTTGTAAATACATAAAAAGCCTGATAAAATAGATAAATAATCTCAGAAATAATGTAAATAAGAAAAATAAATAAATACATTTTAAATTATAAAATTTATATAAAGAAAATATCAATATATGTGAAACTAGGCTAAATAAATTGAAACAATTCAAATAATCTTTGGAAAAATCTATTTTAATCAAAATACATGTAAAATTAATATTAATAAAGTAAAAACACAGAAAATAAAAGTGAATGTATAAAATAAATAAATAAATTTTAATTATATATAATTAAATTAAGAAAATAACAAAGAAAATAGAAACTAGGCTTAATAAATTGAAAACAATTTCAATAGACTTTAGAAAATTTTTATTATCATTTCAAAAAATATTAAAAGGCAAAATATACATAAAATAACATATTAACACATATTAAAATAAAATATAACAAAGAAAAAGTAATTTATACAATTTAAAATAGACAAAATTGTTAAATAAACAGTTTATACTCAAAATTGAAATGTACATATCTTTTACAGTTTAACTCCGTTTTCAACGAAACGAAAAGCAGTATTCAAGTTTTTAAATCTATTTTTATAATAAAAGATAAAATTTAAGAATTTGAAATATTCAAATTTAAAGTTTAAAAGTCAAAGTTTGAACAGTTTGACCAGAAATTCACTTTACATAAAAATATTCAAATTATGCTAGTTTGAACTATAAATAACTTATTAATCAACATTTATATTTAAAAATGAAATATTTGAAATAAAACAAATTTAAAATAATTTAAAAATAATAAAAAAATAGTCCAATTTAAATAATATATAAAAATCTAGGGTTGTTACACATAACGTTTCAAAACCAATTGTTTCACATTCACAATACATAATCCCAAATCGTTCCCCAGCACAGATAAAATATAATTATTATAAATTACATCAAGAGCGGTATATGATGCTACCCCCTTAGATGATCAGATTCATATGGTCATAATAGACCTAATACAATCACAGCGGAAATACATCAAAACATAACAAGAACTACAATCCTAAATAGCTATCTGTTTGCCTCTTGCATGCCTCTAGTAGCTTATTCGGCATCCCTCTAAAACCTGAAAAAAGCCTTAATCCCTTAGCTTACTAAAATTAATTTTGAGCACTTGAGAGTTTATGAGGAAAACATAAACTTCGAGTCAGACATAAAGCCTAGTATGAACAATACTATACATCCGGGTTAAACATGTTAAGTGAGACCACGCCACATAGCGGAACGGCTTTCCCCTCACTAACATTCTTTTAAAACATATCTTTTGCAATACCTTTCATAAAACCATATATAGTGCTCCTGCATCCACAATGATTAAAACATACAATTATACAACATTATGGTGATATGCATACTTGAAAACAGTTAGGATTTCCCCATCCTCAATTAAAGTTTAATTATATCAAAGAGGGACTACCTATTCCACATTCATTCTGCTTAAGTTGATGTAGACTATCCATCTCACATCACATAGTTTTCCTGGGATGACTTTGAACCCATCATTTTGCCACTTGATTCATGCTAACCCCATGAACTTTAATTGTCTCATGTTAGCCCCATGAGTTTATTTGTATTATATTAGCCCCATGATTATATTTTCCATTTGACTCATGCTAGCCCCATGAATCTATTTATATCATGTTAGCCTCATGATTCTATTTGAATTTGCCATTTGATTCATGCTAGCCCCATGAATCTATTTTTATCATGTTAGCCCCATGATTCTATTTATATCATGTAAACTCCATGATTAACCTATTTCCATTAGTATCCCTAACTTAAGTCATATTCATTTATCGCTTCCATTGGTACCCTCAAAACCCATAGTAATCAAAACCTTTCAAAACCATTGAAACACAACCCTTCAAAACCATTGAACATCAAACCTTTCAAACCCATTGAACTTCAAACCTTTCGAAAGCAATAAAACCTTTGGACATCCTAGATTAAAACACTTGAAACATTTCCTTGGAAAACCTTTGGAACCCTTTCGTTTAAAACTTTTTGAAATCATTTAGAAATAAAACCTTCCGACCCCTTCGAAAGGCCACCTTTCGAATCCATCGAAGGCTTGGCTTTTGACCCTTTCGAGATCTTTGCCATCGACCGCTTTTTAAAACACTCAGTAAACAAAACCTTTCGAAAGCATTAACCTTCCAAAACCTTTTGAAAATTTTCTGGGTTCAACTTTTAAAACTGGTGGAAGTCCTTCTTTTAAAACCTTTCGACATCATTGGAAGCAACCTTTCGGCTAAGTGAAAAGTTCTGCTTCGAAAGCTTTAAAACCCCTTTTTAAACAACTCTTTCGAAAGCTTTGGGTAATATCTCAAATTATAAACAATGGTAAATCACCTAAGTCGAAAGCTTCCTCTCGAAAGCATGGAGAAGCAGCTATTTTTTAAAACAAGTGAACCTTTCGAAATCAACCAAAGTAAACCCTTCGTCTTTATTGAAAGGTTCAAAACGAAATATTTATGTAAAGCGGTAGTAACCTTTCGACTTTGTCGGAAGGTTTCAAAACAAAGTAGCAGCAGTATCCTTTCAACTGTTTCGAAAGGTTTAAAACCTTTCTTTTAAACATTTTGACCTGGCTAAAATCAACCAAGTCGAAAGCTCTAGATTGAAAGCATAGCAGATGAAAACTTTGGTTTATAAAACAAACATATCCCAACCTCTTTGGCCATCAAACTTTCGAATGCGAACCCTTGGACTCTATCCAATTCATTATGCACCAAGTACTTGATATCATATGCATTGGTTTGACCTTGCCGAAAGATTCAATCCTTTCGGCTTAGACGAAAGGTCTGGGTCGGAACATATTATGCCTAAAACGGCTGAAACATGCCAAAAGTGTGATTTTCTTGTTTTTAACTTAAAGAAGGTAACTTTTTAACTAACCTGCCCTTTTTAACAAATTCTCATTGGTAAATATTTACTTTTCAGAAAAATGCTGCCGCAAATTTCAGATTTTAATTAATAATTTTATTTTACAAAATGCCCCTTCTCCTTAAATAAATATATCAAACATTTAAGTCCCATACCTTAAAATAATTTTATATATCCATCAAAACACTTAGGAAAAGTCTGCAAAAATCCCAGAAAATATATTTTAATATGTTGCCTAACATATAAAAGTTTCATCCCCAAATAATTTATCATATTAGCCGAAAATAATTTATAACTTAATAAATATTTCCTACACTAGAAAATTAATATGAAATCTACCGTAATTCAAAAAATTATGAATTTTGAAGCCCATGTCAAAAATATCATTTTTGATCTATATTTAAATTTTCAAGGCATTTGGATGTCGTCAAAAAGGGTTTCCACATCAAACATATCATAAAACAAGTATGAACATGCATATTTCACCAACCAATAAATATATGTAACTTTAATTATCAAAACATGGCATATACTTGCAAAAACATTTCGAAATTTAGTCTTAAAACCAAAAACAAAAAAAATGGGATGTAGCAATTATTCACCTTAGCTTTGAGATTATAGATGTGAGATTTGATGTTGATTTAGTAGATTATCCTCCTTCTTTTGAATCCTAGATTTAATCTTCTTCTTAAGAGTAAAAATGATGGTCGGCCTTAGTAATTTTTGTTTGGGTAAAATGAAATGGACATGAGTTTCTATCTCCTAAGGGTTTAGGGTATAAACTCCACCTATTTCCCGTATTGCCTTTGTTATTTCCTAAGACCTTTGTTTAGGTTATTTTATACTAATTAACACACTAGTATGGCTCGACTACCCTTAATTTAATCAAATCTCAACCTATTAATCTTCACGTTATTTTATTTAATTTAACCAATTAAATATCCTAAATAATGTCATAAAAATATGGGGTGTTATAGGCTCCGCACCTTAAAGGATTTCATCCTCGAAATTACGATAAGGTACACAACAAAACAATCAAAGGTAAAACATACCATCAAACAAGTCAGGATAAGTATCCCTAATCCTACTCTCTGTCTCCCAAGTACAGTCTCTAGCATCGTCACCCCACTAAACCTTTACTAACTTGACTACCTTGTTCCTCAACTTCGTCTTATCTCTAGCCACAATCTGAATCGACCTTCTAACTATGGTCAAATCCAGTTCTACTACTAAATCTTCTAACACTATAGATGCTATAGTAGTCTTCGGGTCTCTAACACATTTCCTAAGATGAGAAACATGAAAAACATTATGGACTCTAGCCAAACTACTTGGTAACTCTACTCTATAAGCGAGTTTTCCGATCCTCTCTACAATACAAAAATGACCAATGAATCTAGGTGCTAACTTTCCTGATTTCCCAAACCTTATCACACCCTTCACCGGTGAAACATTAATAAACACATAGTCCACGACAGAAAATTCCAAATCTTTTCTTCTTCTATCAGCATAACTTTTCTGCCTAAATTGAGCTTCCTTCATCCTAGCTCGAATTAACTCAATCTTCTCTACAGCTTCTTTCACAAAATCCGGACCAAGAAACAATCTATCCCCGGTCTCTAACCAACATATATGAGACTTGCATGGTCTTCCATACAAAGCTTCAAACGGTGCCATCCCAATACTAGTCTGATAACTATTGTTATACGAGAACTCAACTAGATGAAGATGGTCCTCCCATGTTCCCCCGAAATCCAATACACAAGCTCTTAACAAATCCTCCAAGATTTTGTAAACTCTTTATGTTTGCCCCTCAGTCTGCGGGTGGTAAGCGGTACTCATGTTGAGCTTGGTTCCTAAAGCTTCATGTAGACTTTTCCAGAACTCACTAGTAAACAAACAATCTCTATCATTGACAATACTACTAGGAATCCCGTGTAGTCTAACTACATTCTTCATAAACAACCTCGCCAAAATAGGTACCGTCCAAGTTGACCTTACTGGATGAAATGGGCACTCTTAGTAGTCTATCTACTATGATCCATATACTTTCATTCCCTCTATTAGATCTTACCAACCCATCAATAAAATTAATAGAGACAGAATCCCATTCCTACAATGGAACTTCTAACGGTTGAAGCAATCCACTAGGCTTCTGGTGTTCAGTCCTTGCCTGTTGACAATTCCAGCACTGCTTAACGCATGCACCAGTCCCATTTCATATCTTCCTAGAAGAAACTTCTCTTCATATCTTGATACATCTTCGTTCCTCCTGGATGGATAGTGAACTTCGAACGATGGCACTCATCCAGAACTTCCTTCCTTATGTTTTCTAAATTTAGAACACACAACCTTTCTTTCTTTCACAACCACCCATTTTGGTCAAGACTAAAATCCTTTCGGTCATCGCTCTCCGTTCCTTCCCTCAACCTTTTGATTCATTCATCCAAAATTGGATCCTCCTCTCGCTTAGAAGCGATCTTCTCAACCATTACCAGTCTAACTTCTAAACAAGACAATACAGCACTTCCGGTGCTAGAACCTTCCCCAGATATGAATTGCACATTACAAGCTGATAATGCTTCCAAACCTTTCCACTCAGCAATCATAGCCAATACTGCATTTTGATGTTTCCGACTGAGTGCATCCGCCACCTTGTTTCCTTTTTCGGGTGTGTATTCAATTTCAAAATCATAAGAAACAATAAACTCCAACCATCTCTGCTGTATCATGTTCAGCTCCTTCTGAGAGAACAAGTATTTTAACGACTTATGATCAGTATAAAGCGCAAATCGCTCTCCCAAAAGATAATGCCTCCTAACCTTCAAAAAAATATAACAGCGGCTAACTCTAAGTCATGTGTTGGGTACCTAACTTCATGTGGTCTAAGCTGTCTAGAAGCATAAGCAATCACTTTACTTCTTTGCATCAACACAGCTCCTAATCCAGTTCCACACGCATCTATAAAAACAACCAAATCTTAATTCCCCTCCGGAACCACTAACACCGATGCATGGGCCAATAAGTGTTTCAAGGTC
The DNA here is from genome assembly GCA_030737815.1 of Allium fistulosum. Lineage (NCBI taxonomy): Eukaryota > Viridiplantae > Streptophyta > Magnoliopsida > Asparagales > Amaryllidaceae > Allium > Allium fistulosum. Next base: position 632,009,596 of record CM060907.1, on the reverse strand, counting down.
CGGAATGCTTCCTCACATTTATCAGTCCATACAAACTTCACATTCTTTTCGCGTAAGCTTAGTCATCGGTGCAGCTATTCATGAAAAATCCTTGATAAACCTTCGATAATATCCAGTCAATCCAAGAAAGCTCTTAATCTCGGTCACCGTCTCGGGTCTTTTCCAATTATTCACCGCCTCAATCTTAGTTGGATCCATAGATAGCCCTTTCTCTGAGACGACATAACCAAGGAACTTCACTTCCTTCTTCCAAAAATGACACTTCGAAAACTTAGCCCTCAACTGGTGCTCCCTCAACGTTTCGAGCACAACTCTAAGATGAACTTCATGCTCCTTCTCATCCGTAGAGTATACTAGAATGTCATCTATGAAGACCAACACAAATCTATCCAAGTGCTCTCGAAAAATCCTATTCATCAGATCCACAAAGAATGCCGGCGCATTAGTCAGTCCGAATGGCATAACTAACCATTCGTACGATCCATATCTTATCCTAAATGCCGTTAAAGGAATGCTATCCTCTGCCACTCTAAGCTGATGAAATATCGTAGCCAAATCCAGTTGAGAAAATACCTTACTCCACTTAACTGATCGAACATATCGTTAATTCTCGGTAATGGGTATCGGTTCTTTATTGTCTTCTCATTCAACTTACGTTAATCGATACATAACCTCAACGATCCGTTCGACTTCTTGGTGAATACAGCGGTAGCTCACCATGGCGAACTACTTGGTCAGATGAAACTCTTGCCTTCCAAATCCACCAGTCGTACCTTCAATTCTCTCATCTTAGTGGGGGTCATTCTACTTGGCGGTCTACTCACCGGTTCTGCTTCAAGCACTAAATCAATCCGAAACTCAATAGCTCATTTCGGTGGCAACCTATTTACCGGCTCAAACACATCTGCAAATTCCCTTACCATGAAAACTCGACTTAACTCATCTTCCATCTCCATAACACCCAATAAAGCATTCATTTCACCACTAGGGTTTTCTACGGTATAAACTACCCGATCCTCACAATCCGAGTGACTAAGTGATATTTTCCTATCATGGCAAAATATCCTAGCATCATATTTACTTAACCAATCCATCCCAAGGATAATCCCAAATCCATCGAAGTCAAACACATACCAAGAGCACTGAAAAGTGTGGCCTAGCAAATCAAACTCTAAATGGTCGCACCTCATCCTAAGTGTTGCATATCCTCCATTCGGATTTGCAACCCTTAAGGAAGTAACTAGATATGAGGGTTCTAGGTTAAGCTTATCTACCAAACATTGAGAAATAAAAGAATGAGATGCTCGTGTATCAAATAGTACCCTAACTAGTATGTCATGGATCAAAAGCGTACCTTCCATCACAGACTTTCCTTTCTCACCAGCAGTTGGTTTAGAGGATGATGGCTCTAAAGCAAAGACCTTTCCTTTTCCTGCCTTGGCGGCTTCAAGACATTTATTCTTGTAATGCCCCATCTAGTTGCAATTATAGCATTGCACATTCTGCTTCCCCACAACCAACTTTCCATCTCCCGAACGACACTCATTAGCATAGTAACGCTTCTTATCACACTTGTAGCAAACTTTGTCCGCTTTCCCTTTCTTGGCAGTTCCTTCTCTCAGAGCTCCTTTCTTCTTGAAGAACTTTCTCTTCTTCCCTTGAGGACTATGGAACTCAATGGGCTTCTCCCTAGCCGAAACAGCAAGCATTTCCTCATGGCGAATGGTCTTTCCACTACCATATTAGAAGGATCTCGGATATGGGCCATAGTCATTCTGCCCAGTTCTGGCCTCAACCCTCTAATGAATCTCTCATTCCTCCTAACATCCATGTCAACAAAAGAATAACCATATCGAGATAGCTCAATAAACCTTGTAGCATACTCAACCACATACATCTGTCCTTGGACAAGATCCATGAACTTCCTCATTAATGCCGACTTGGCCACCTCAGACAAGAACTTCTGCTCAAACCTCCTTCTGAAGTCAACCTAAGTCAATTCTTCCACTAGCACTCCGGCTGTCACACTGTTCCACCAATGAAGTGCTAACCCTTGCAACTGTCTCGAGGCTAGCCTTCTCTTGTCCCCATCATTCAAGCTTAGATCTGTAAAAACCTTTCACGGTTCAACAGCCAATCCTTCACTTGAATAGCATCTTCCTTTCCAGCAAACGTCTTTCCCCCCAAACTGACATAGTTTCTACTCAGCTTAGCATAGTTATATCCAGCTGGAACTATAGGATTTTCTCCACTAACATTTCCATCAGCATTACCTCCAACAACTCCGGTTGCAATTCCAGCCTTCACCATGTTTACAAAGAACTGATACATTGCTCCCATGTCTATCCGGGGAACTCCTGCACCCGTAGTTTCAGCTTGTGCCTGACCTAGACCTCTTGTAGCATTGGGTCAGGCATTTCCATTAGTAGCAATGCTCTCTCCTCCAACATTAACTCTGCCTCTTCTTCATTCCATATCTGTATTCAAACCTCGTGAGATATAGATGTATAGCCTAACTAAGATAGGAGTCTAGAGATATAGCATATACTTATACATATAGCAAATACAAGTATGTTACTATAGAGTTATCCCATACCCCGATCCTAACTCTAATTTCTAAGAATTATGTTTTAAAAAATCATTTTTATTTAAAGTATTTCATAAACCATGCTTTGATACCAAGTTGTAACATCCCTTATCTAGAGGCTCAAAACTAAGCGCTATAGATGCTGCAGTCATCTATAGTATTAGCTTCCGGTGACTAAATACGGCTATGTTAATGATATCAATAACATCAGAAGCACTTGAATATGAAACAAAACAAAGATTTCAAACAACTTTTACTTCATTACGTTTCAAAACCAATTGTTTCACATTCACAACACATAATGCCAAATCGTTCCCCGACACAGATAAAATATAATTATTACAAATTACGTCAAAAGCAGTATATGAAGATACACCCTTGGATGATCAGAGTCATATGGTCATAATAGACCTAATATAATCACAACGGAAATACATCAAAACATAACAAGAACTGCAATCCTAAATATCCATTCGTTTGCCTCCTGCATGCCTCCGTTAGCTTATTCGTCATCCCACTAAAACCTGAAAAAGACCTTAATCCCTCAGCCTAATAAAATTAATTTTGAGCACCCGAGAGTTTAAGGGGAAAACATAAACTTCGAGTCAGATATAAAGCCTGGTACGAATAATACTATACATCCCGGTTAAACATGTTAAGTGAGACCGCACCGCATAACGGAATGGGTTTTCCCTCACTAACATTCTTTTAAAACATAATTTTTGCAAAACCTTTCATAAAACAATATATCGTGCTCCTGCATCCACAATGATTAAAACATACATTTATACAACATTATGGTGATATGCATACTTGAAAACAATTAGGATTTCCCCATCCTCAATTAGTGTTTAATTATATCAAAGAGGGACTACCTATTCCACATTCATTCTGCTTAAGTTGATGTAGACTGTCCATCTCACATCACATAGTTTTCCTAGGATGAATTTGAACCCATCATTTTGCTACTTCATTCATGCTAGCCCCATGAATCTAACCATTTCATGTTAGCCCCATGAACTTTAATGGTCTCATGTTAGCCCTATGAGTTTATTTATATCATGTTAGCCACATGATTATAATTGCCATTTGACTCATGCTAGCCCCATGAATGTATTTGTATCATGTTAGCCCTATGATTCTATTTGAATTTGCCATTTGATTCATGGTAGACCCATGAATCTATTTGTATCATGTTAGCCCCATGATTCTATTTGTATCATGTTAACTCCATGATCTACCATTTCCATTAGTATCCATAACTTAGGTCATATCCATTTATTATTTCTTTTGGTCCCCTCAAACCCTTAGTAATAAAAACCTTTCGAAACCATTGAAACTCAACCCTTCGAAACCATTGAACCTCAAACCTTTCGAACCCATTGTACTTCAAACCTTTTCGAAAGCAATAAAACCTTTGGACATCCTATTTTAAAACACTTGAAACATTGCTTTGGAAAACCTTTGTAACCCTTCCATTTAAAACCTTCTGAAATCATACAGAAATAAAACCTTCTGACCCCTTCGAAAGGTCACCTTTCGACTCCATCGAAGGCTTGGCTTTCGACCCCTTCGAGAGCTTTGCCATCGACCCTTTTTAAACATTCAGCAAACAAAATCATTTGAAAGCATTAACCTTCCAAAACCTTTCGAAAACTTTCTGGGTTCAACTTTTAAAACTATTGGAAATCCTTCTTTTAAAACCTTTCGACTTCATTGGAAGCAACCTTTCGGCTAAGTCGAAAGTTCTGCTTCGAAAGCTTTAAAACCCCTTTTTAAACAACTCTTTCGAAAGCTTTGGGTTATAGCTCAAATTATAAACAAGGGTAAATCACCTAAGTCGAAAGCTTCCTTTCGAAAGCATGGAGAAGTGGCTAGTTTTTAAAATAAGTGAACCTTTCGAAATCAACAAGAGTAAACCCATTGTCATTATCGGAAGGTTCTAAACGAAATATTTATATAAAGCGGCAATAACCTTTCGACTTTGTTGGAAGGTTTCAAAACAAAGTAGCAGCAGTATCCTTTCGACTGTGTCGAAAGGTTTAAAACCTTTCTTTTAAACATTTTTACCTGGCCGAAAGCAACCAAGTCGAAAGCTCTATTTCGAAAGCATAGCAGGTGAAAACTTTGGTTTATAAAACAAACATATCCCAACCTCTTTGGCCATCAACCTTTCGACTGCAAACCCTTCGAATCTATCCAATTCATTACGCACCAAGTACTTGATACCATATGCATTGGTTTGACCTTGCCGAAAGATTCAATCCTTTCGACTTAGACGAAAGGTCTGGGTGCCTAAAACGGCTGAAATATGCCAAAAGTGTGATTTTCTTGTTTTTAACTTAAAGAAGGTAACTTTTTCACTAACCTTCCCTTTTTAACAAATTCACATTGGTAAACTTTTGCTTTTCAGAAAAATGCTACCGCAAATTTCAAATTTTAATTAATAATTTATTTTACAAAATGCCCTTTCTCCTTAAATAAATATATAAAACATTTAAGTCCCATAACTTAAATACTTTTATATATCCATCAAAACACTTAGGAAAATTCTGAAAAAATGCCAGAAAATCTATTTCAATATGTTATCTAACATATAAAAATTTCATCCCCAAATAATTTATTATATTAGTCGAAAATAATTTATAGCAAAATAAACAATTTCCTTCACTAGAAAATTAATATAAAATCCACCATAACTCGGAAAATTATGAAAATTGAAACCCATCTCAGAAATATCATTTCTGACCTATATTTAAATTTCAAGGCATTTGGATGTCATCAAAAAAGGTTTTCACATCAAACATATCATAAAACAAGTATGAACATGCATATTTGACCAAACAATAAATATATGTAACTTTAATTATCAAAACATGGCATATACTTGCAAAAACATTTCGGAATTTAGTCTTAAAATCGAAAACAAAAAGAAAATGGGATGTAGCAATTATTCACCTTAGATTTGAGATTATAGAAGTGAGATTTGATGTTGATTTAGTAGATTATCCTCCTTCTCTTGAATCCTAGCTTTAATTTTCTTCTTAAGAGTGAAAATTGTGGCCGGCCTTAGTAATTTTTGTTTGGGTAAAATGAAATGAATGTGAGTTTCTATCTCCTAAGGGTTTAGGGTATAAACTCCACTTATTTCCCATATTGCCCTTGTTATTTTCTAACACCTTTGTTTAGCTTATTTTATACTAATTAAGACACTAGTATCGCTTGGCTACCCTTATTTTGATCAAATCTCAACCTATTAATCTTCACATTATTTTATTTAATTTAACCAATTAAATATTTTAAATAATGTCATAAAAAATATAGGGTGTTATAGATACATTTCTATGTATTGAAAAGAGTATAAATGAATAGTGAAATAGTAGTATACATGTATATATCTTTTGTCAAGGTATTTTAAATATATATATTTACACACACAAGTATTTACAAGGAATAAATTAATAGAAGAATTAATGAAATAAAATGAGGATTATAAATCGCTTATGTGATGTAATTATGCTTTGTGTGACTTATTCGTGCTTTGTGTAACTTAAGCATGCTTTGTGTGACTTATTCATGCTTTGTGTGACTTAAGCATGCTTTATGTGACTTATTCATGCTTTGTGTAACTTAATCATGCCTTGCATGTTTACTTGTTTATGGAAAGTATTTAATCCTATACTTAGAACTAAAAGCTGAAAAAGTATATGTTTATTCTATCAGTGAGAGTTAAGAATGATGTTCGAGTACAGTATAGAAGAAAATCGTGTTTTAACCTACTGGTTTCATTCAAACGGTCCCAAAAGTACTGTTATATGTTGATCATATATTTCATGAGTTTCTCATATCATACTAATGTTTGACTGATGGTTTTTATCTTTCCTTTATTCCACAGGTGCTCTTTTAGTAGTTTGAGAAAAGCAGGTATTCATCGATATTCTTGGAGCTCAAAGAGACGAGCTGGATGCTTTCACCTACCATAATATTTTATTTCCGCTATGCTACTACTATGTATATACCAGTGTTTGTGAGGACAAACTGTTATAATTATCCATGCTGATGATAGTACATAGGATTGTGACTCTGAAATGCTATGTATCATAGAGTAGCACTGTGTACTGTCTTTTGATATTACAAGTTGTCATTCTGCTGTGAGATTCTAATGTTGTGTTCACTTCTTCTTTGTTATATTTTTTTCCTTTTATTTTGCCATAACAATCTGTCTTTTCAGCACATAGATGTTCAACGCATGAATACTATGGATATATTATTGTCAATATTTTAGGGTCGAAAAGTGGATCGTTACACTATATCAAAGCTGAAGGTTAAGCGAAAACTTTGGCTTTGGTTGGGTATAACTCATTAGAGATAGGGTAAGTGAAACCTTTGAATGAGTTGAGTATCTCGTACATATGAGAGCGTATTTTTATTTGTTATAAATGTATGCCTTTATGGTAATTTTAACTACAAAAATTAAAATATCTTATATAAGGTAAATTATACAAGTATGAATTCTTAAAATGGAGTTTGATTAATATAGGCATAATGATGTTCATTCGTTACCCCCATTAATTAGTTTAGCCATGCTTGGCCAGTTTACGAGCATTGTTATCCTTTGTAGAATGATTTAACATGCTCGACCAGTTTATTAGCTTTATTATCATTTGTAGTTTTATTAGCTTAGTCTTGCTTGAACAGTTTATGAGCAGTTTATCTTTTTACTACATAGGTTGGGTAGATAGTTTTGTGAGTGCATTGTATGGATAACTTATGAATTGAGTTTCATAGTTTGACTATAAGGAGTTCGATGATGATGTTGGGTTAGAAGTTTAGTATAATTTTCTAAGCATAGTTTATAAAATATGATTTATAAACTAATAGGATTTAGACTGATATTTTGAGAACTTAAATCCCAATGTCTTTGAAAATTATTTCTAAGAATTTGGAGAAAATAATAGTAGTATTATTTGAAAGTATTTGTGAATACTAATATTTTAAAAGAGTATTAAGATTTTTTCGAGTTCGATGTTATTTTTGGAATAAACGAATTGATTTGGGAAAGTATTTTTATTTTTATACTATTTAGTTCGAATCGCTCAAAAATGAGTAAAAATGGGCAAGAGATGTTCCATTAGTAAGTACTTCTCGTGGACATTACCTTTCTTAGTAAGGGAATATATGGTACGACTTGGAAGGACCCGTTTCCATGGTATCATTTTTGTGTTACTCGATTTATATGTATATGTTCTATAGATTCTAAAGTAAATATTTAGGAAATTGGTTTATGAATTGAGATCAAGATACTTGGTACTATTATACGAAGTATTTGATACCGTACTGAAAGTGATTTTGGTTTAATCCCAAAAGTATGATTTGATATACCAAAGGTATATGTGTATATTACTATTTCAAAATGATTTGGAATACAACCCGGTACTTGGTTTTAAATTGTCTTTAAAGAGAGTTGATATAAAATATAGAGTATTTTAATATAGAGTTATTTTGATAATACAGATATTGATACAGGCTTTCTATATGTAAAAGATTTGTTTTATGCTATGAAGGGTACCCATGTCGTAGTGGCATAAACCAAATTATTGTGAAACGTTTTCTTGTTTTATCTTTTTAGTAAAGTTTGTCTAATAAATAAGAACATTTTGTTAAGTATTTTTATTAACATATGTACCATATGCATTAGGAGAGTATGGCATGCTCATATTGTTATGATACGGTTTTAAATTTAAAGTAAAGTGTTTTGGAAAATATAAAGTTGAGTTTATATAACTCTTGAGTTTAGAATGTAGTAAGTTAAAACTGTTTTAAATTTAATGAACATCCTTGTTAACATTATAGGAAAAAACGCATCAGACGACAGATATGCTCCATTGTCTGATTGCATATCTATTTGTCGTCAAATCCCATGCTGTCTCATTGCACATCAGACCACAGATATGCCCCATTGTCCGATATGCACTAACATAACAAAAAAACCATTTGTTGTCTGACGTTATAGTATCATTTCTAGAATTTCCTATTTGGCAACATATAAATACTGACTGATATGAATAATTGTTCACATAATGAAATAAATCAATCGCAATTTTATTTAAACAAATATTTTCTTTCAAGTCAAATTCAAATACAATACAACTTTCACTATCACTCTACTTACATTTTCAAATACAATACAACTTTCACTATCACTCTAATGTATACTCATTTCTCTACACTCTCATATATAACATTTTTTTAATCACACTCACTCGAGTTTGTTTTGATGTTGATCTTGATTTGCTTGCTCCAGCTTGTGTCCAACCATTTCCTATACCCGACAAATAACCAATGTAGTAAAATGGAAAAGGAAACAAACATAAATTGCAAAAATAAAATTGAATTTTAATATTACTATTGCCTCCGTTTATGGGTTTCTTTTCTCTTCATGTATTAGATAGGGACAAATATATCTGTCCACGGACAACTTATGATATGCACAGTGTATCACTATGAATATCACATAGCCAGACATCGATTAAATCTCACAGACTGTTGCAAAGGTCAAGCCCAAAGGCTTAATACAGTGCAAATGTGCACACGGTTAAGCCTAAGCCTCCTCGGGCTCAACTCAGGTGTAGAAATATACAAGTACAAACCAGGCAGCAAAACAATCAAAAGTATCTCAACACTAACTTGAACAGGGCAGCAAAACAATCAAAACAAACCAGGCACATATACAAGTACAAGTACAAACCAGTCGCAATGGATTCAAACAACACCGTGCACACACATAGCAATCAAACTAACAAAAATTCATACATATATATACATACATATGTAAATATGTATATACATGAAAATGAAAACTTGCACATCTAGGAAATGCAAACAAGACAACTAGGCAAGAATTCAAGATAGTGCACATAAACAAGCCCAGGCAAAACAGCAAGTGTAAAGGCATATAAAATGGTTCGAAAATCAAAATGGTTCGGAACTGAATTCAAGATAGTGAACATAAACAAGCTCAAGAAAAACAACAAGTGCAAATGCACATGAAATGGTTCAGAAACTCAAAATGGTTCAGAACTAGACCGAAAAAAGTAACATGGACCAGTGTAATATACTAGTTCAAGTATATACAAGTGTATACAAGTATATCCAGAACTGGACAAGTATAGAAGTTCAAGTACAAAATGGACCAGTGTAATATACAAGTTCAAGTATATACAAGTGTATACAGAATTGGACCAGTAAAAGCAACAGAAAATCAAAATGGTTCAGAAACTCAAATTAGCTCAAGTTCAAGTATATACAAGTGTATACAAGTATATACAAATAACTCACAAACCAACAACATGTATGGATGAACCAAAATAGCATAACAAGAAACTAGCAAAAGCAACTAGACCAATAAAAACAACATGGACCAGCAAAAGCAATAGAAAAAGCACCATGCACCATCATAACAAAAGCAACATGGACCATCAAAGTGCACAAACAAGGCATCACTAGTGTGCACTGCCTTGACAAGGCATCACTATTGTGCACTGCCTTGACATGGCAGTACTGTGCACTGCCTTGTTAAGGCAGTGCATTGGCTTGTCACAAGTTAAAACAAGCAAGTGCCACAAATTAAAACATGGTAGTGCCACAAACAATCACATATATATACATACATGTGTATGTATGTATATACATGGAAGTTCAAACCATCAAGAATACAACAAGTACAAGGCAGGGACAAGTGTGCACATGAACTTAAGTGTACACTAACTCGGACATGAACTCAAGTGTACACATGAACTTAAACATGGTAATGCAAGTGGAACTCAAGTGTACACATGAACTATCAAATGAAGTACATATATGTACATATATGCACATATATACATATATCTCAAAATAGTTTAAGCATGTGGCAGATCAAGAGAAAAGATTGAATTTTTCAAAGTCAAATATACAACGAATAACAAAGCACACTAATATACATATATACACATAGTGAGTAGAAAGGCAACTCAACAGTATGGTCCAAAAACTCAAAATGGTTCAGAATTGAATTGATTCAAGCTTAAGTATATACAAGTATATACAAACAATTCACAAACTATCAACATGTATGGATGAACCAAGACAGCATAAGCAAAAGCAATTGGACCAGCAAAAGCAACATAGACTAGCAAAAGCAACATGGACCATAATAGCAAAAGTAACATGGACCATCAAATTGCAAAAACAAGGCATCACTGGTGTGCACTGCCTTGATAAGGTAGTGATGTGCACTGCCTTATCAAGGAGTACACTGCCTGGTCACAATTCAAACAAGCAAGTGTTATAAATTAAAACAACAAATGCCACAAATTGAAAAAGGCAGTGCCATAAATTAAAACAGGGCAGTGCCATAAATCATACTAAGATGAACAAGAAAATTAAAACAACAGAGAAATCCATAGCTAAAATAAAGATCAGTACACATATCAACAACCAAAGTGCAGTCCAAGTTCAAAGTTTCGAAGCATATATATAAGAACAAGTCAGTAAAGTATAAGAACCATTTCTAATCAAAATATCAAAATGAAAATATAGGAAATTAAATACTATATAAGCACCCATATCATCATCGACATAACTGTAGATCGAGTTCCAGAAAAATCATAAGATAATAAAAAATCACATACCAATTAGTAGCAATCAAGTTCAATTAGGAACCGTAATTCAAGAAGACGCGAGTGAACCCAAATTGAGAGTGAGAGAGTATCGAATTTGCATAAGGATGAGAAGATGAGAAGGAGACGGCTTCAATTTCATAAAACCCTAAGTTGAAGATGAGAAGGAGATGGGCATTTACATTGTGTCGAGACATGGACTGGACAAAAATAAAAGGGGGAACAAAAATTATAAAGAGGGAAACAAAAATAAAACGTGGCCATGAAATAATTGAGAGGGAAAAGATGGAGCCAAAACTAAAAAATTTGATAACTTAAATTAGACGATGGATAAAATGTTGTCTGAATGACAAGCATTTTCATAAAGATTTCACAGGATATTCAAACAATAGTTGAAAGATTTCAGAAGCTCTTCAGACAACAGATGATATTTTATGTGTTGTGTGAAAAAGTGGGATAACAGAAAATCTACCTTATTGTGATATCCCGGAATTTCGAGCAATATCAATTTAATAATCTATATTAAATATTAAATTGATTTGATAATAATTGTTAATAAGATATGAATTGATTTGGTAATTTTCTTTTAAATAAATATTTAACTGATAATTTATCTTTTAAAAGCTAATAAATTGTTTTCTATTTATTTATATATATATTTGTATATATTGTAAACAGTTAAAGTCTGTTTAAATTTTAATAAATAAGGATATGTTTTCAAACTCTAATTTTTTTGGTAATTTGGATATTTGATTAAATTCAATATTAAATAAATAACCATTTGGCTTTAAAATATACTCAAGATTTAAGTTAAAATTGTTTAAATTATTTTAGCTTAGATTTAACTTAAACAAAAGGTTGTTGTTCTTTTTAAAAGTATAGCTTGATAAAAATAAGTAATAAAGTGATAATTCCTTTTATGAATTATTTTAATGTAATAATGAGCTTTATTTATAATATAATGTTTATACAAGTAGATTTTTATTATAAACAAAAATTGTTATATATATTTTAAAAGAAATTATGGTTTTAAAATTTATATAAATCTCTCAAAAAAAATAATATATAGATAATAAAATATACCTTATAAATATTTAAAGTAAGTATAAAATAAAATAATAATAATAATAGGTAATTATATATTTGATAGTTTGAGATTTTAAAAAAAAAATAAACACATTTATTGTTAGAGATAGAAACACATAACAAGCCAACATAACAACAATAATAATAACCTTATCAATTTTAAACTAAAAATTAAGTTAAATATTATACACTTTAGCAAAATACATGGTGCAAGGCAAAGGAATAAACAAAGTAATATGTACATAAGGTAATTAATGCAAGCCTCCACAAAATCCAACTAAACATCATATTGCTGTAAGTAAACAAAGGAGCAAAGAAGCATGGTGAACATGCCTTCATTTAATGCTATTTACTCAGCCATAAAACAAGAATCACATCAGCCCTTGAAAGAAGGTCTTTTGTTGTACAAAACATGTATAAAGTAATTATACCAGATGGTGTTCAGTACTTAAACCTGTATACAAACCTTTCATATATATGTATATGTCTTCAAGCCTTTAATTCGTTCAAAGAAAAGATATAGTAGAGAACTGAAATTAAAAAGAAAAGAAAACATCACCACATATTCAAGTTGAAAGGAAATTTACTGAAGGGAGAGTCAACTGCAGATTTCAAAACAAAACAAAAGCATTCTTTGTTTTCAAATATTTCCAGGTGAGTAAACTTTTAATCTAGAAACTTAAATAATATGGAAATCTCTATGCTTATGATTTGTTTTATATGTATATATGTATGTGCAAGTTTCTTCGTGAATATATGTGGTGTGCATATCTGTAGTTTTAAACATCCCTGATCTTAGTAAAGTCTCTTACTTTAACTGTAAACATGAGACCTTTAGTTTTGATGCATATAACTTATAGTTGAAGTAATTTGTGATGTATGTATGAAAGTGTGTTTGTATGATGGTTTTTTAGCCTTTGTAAACTTGTGAGTATGTTTGGATAATTCCAGTGATCATCTCTGTTTTTAACTTCAGAGATTTAAAACTTCGATCAAACTTCAAATACTTTACTCTCTAACCTTCTTTAGACTTAAGTATTTTAAACAAAGTTGTTGTTAAAAATAAACCAAGCTTTAAAAATATTTGTAAGAATAATAGATAGAAATTATTATCTGGAAACAAAGAAATCACAAAGGAGTTTGAGTTTAGTTAAAAATCAAATATTGTAATTTGTTGATTTAAATACATATCTGGAATTGTATATAAAAGATAGGATTTTTAAAATTAAATTTACAAATTTTAATGTAAGATTGAATGTGTTGTTTGGGAATGTTTGGAATTTGAGTTTTCGAGTTTCTCTGGTGATCTAGTCGATCTGGAGAGTCGTAGTTTGTTCGGGAGGTGGAAGAACGATCGGGGGCTTCGGCAAAAATGTCTGATGATGGTTCATGCCGGTGGGGAAGTGGTGATTGTTAGATGAAGTTTAGAACCCTAGTTTTGTGAGCTCGGGGATTTTTGATGCGTTCGTCACCCACGTGTGATCGAGTGCGTCGAGCTTTTGGGTATTGATAGCTTGGTCAATGTCGAGTCCACGACCGGAGTTTCTGAGTTGACGGTGGCTGGAGTTTTTCAAGCGAGCTGTTGACAGGTTTCGTGGAGGGGATGCGCGTGTGTTTCCAAGTTTGGTTTGAACAACTCGAATTCGAATTCGAGTCTTGGATGATGTTTAGATGATCGTGGGATGGAGCGTGGGAGGTTGCCGATGAGATGGAGGTTTGGTGGGAGGCCGGAGTTGATCAAAGTCACGGTGCATGTGCACCGTGCACTTTTGTTTCTAGTGGAAGGTCTTGGAACTGGTGAAGTTGTTCCCATGTGTTGCTCGAGTAATTCGAGTATTTACCCGAAGTCAAGCAAGGGGAGACTCAAAGCAGTGAAGTAGGAGTTGGTTCCAAGTTGAACTGTCGCTGTTTTTTTTGTGGGCTTTGTTTGTATTCTCAAGTCATTCGAGTTGTGACTCGAAGTAAAAGGGGAGATGGCTCGAAGTAAATTGATTAGGCTCTAGTAGATTTTGTTATAGGATTTAGGAAACTGTCATTGTTACAGTTTTTAAAATTTCAAACTTAAAATAAAAATAAAGCAAGTTTAATACAAAGGCTTTGAAATAAGTTTAAATCTGAATTCAAATGAGTTTGAATCCTAGTTTTCAAAATATAAGTTTTATAAAAAAAATAAAACAACTTTAAAATGTTTAAAGTATATTGTAAAGTGTGTTAAATTTTGCTAAGTTAAATTTTGTATTTATTTTGAATCTGAATTTGAAATGAGAATTTGATCATTTATAAGAGGAAATGTTTTATCCTTAAATAAATGTAGGTTTAAGGATTTGTAACTTTTAAGTTAATTAAAATGAATAATTAACTAATTTAATTTATTAATGATTTGATTAACTAATTAAGAGTTAAATTAGTTAATTAAGATTTAAGATAATTAATTTAGGATTGATAAATGGGTAAATAAGTTATATTGAATACTTAATTAATTAAATAATTAAGGATTAAATTAATGAGTTATTAAAGTAAAATTTAATTATAAGTAATAATAAATCTTAATTTAATTACTTTAGAAAAGTAATTTAAGAAGTGTTAATAATTAATGAAGGTTATTAACTAGGATGATTAAATAAATATGATTAATCTTGATAATTAATTAGGTTTATTAATTTAAGATAATAAGTTGTGAATTATTTAAGTATAAATTACTTACGGAAGTAATTAAGAAATTAATTTCTCATTATAATTAATTAAGTTTAATATGAATTGTTTAAATTAATTAATTAAGTTTAATTAATTTAAATAACCATTTGATGATGTAGTAGGTATAATTACTTAAGGAAGTAATTAATGGGGGATGATTTAATAATAAAATTAATTTGAGTATAATTACTTTGTATAATAAATCAAGGGATTAATTAGAGAATAATTAATTATGGAGTAATTAAATTATTAAATGAAGTAATTAAGGGTAGTTAATTACTGAATGGAGTTAATCAAGGTGATTAACAATTTGGTTTAATTGAAGATAAATTACTAAATGTAATAGATGTAATTAGAGATCATTAATTATTATAATCAATGATGTAATTTAGAATGGATTTATTTGGAAATAATTAATAAATGAAGGAATTCATTAATGTAATTAATTAAAGAAGTAATGTAATTAATTTTAGTAATTGGAAGGTTACTTTCTATATTTGGTATAAGATAATTAATTTGTAAAATAATTAAAAGATAATTACTTAAATGTAATTAAAATATGATTAATCAAAAATGATTAAATCAGGTGGAAAGTAGGGAATGATTAATTAATTGACTTGTAATTAATTAATGGTTATGTAAGCAAGATTTATAATAATGAAGTAATTAATTTAATTTACTTTAAATTAATTAGAGTTTTTAATTAATTTAATCATTTTAAATTAATTATAAATGGTGTGATTATTAATCTTTGTTTATATATGATGGATGATATTGATTTCCTTGATTGATTGTGATCTCAGATATGAGATGAATAATATCTATTGTGATATGGATGCTTGTTTAAGTATGATAATATTGATTATCTGTTTGAGTTGATAATATGGATTATCTATTTATGATGATGATGTGATTATCCATTGTTATATTGTGATTTATCTATCTGTGTGTATATAGATAATTGAATTAAATTGTTTTAACTTTAAAACAACTTGGACCTAAAAGATGGCGATTTGGATTTCGATGAGACCGGGATCGGATTTCCAGATTTGGATATCCGAAAACCACATCGATCCAAATTAACGATAGGTCGTGAATCTCAAGTGAAGATGAAGATTCAGAGTGCAAGGGTTATTGTCGTTAACTCTGAGGATGATTCCAAAATGAGTGTAACGAGATAATGCCTTCGGTTTCGTTCGAACCCGGAACGAACTTGTATGGATTGAATGCTTTCAGAACATCGTCAGGTGGACGATGAGCATTCTAAGAGATGTGTTCTCTTAAGGTAATCATAGCCTCAATCCTCATCAACCGGGAATGGCTAAAACAGGGGAGATGCAGCAAGGCTTCGTGGGTAGCACCCACTGGAGAGCGAGATATACCCCTGTCTAGATGTCCCTTATTTTTCGGCTTAGTGTGCGGTTGGTCATGACAACCGTGGGGTTGTTTCATTTGGGAATGTCCAGTAAGGGATGGTTCCGGCCTTGTGTTGTAGGGGATTGGGAGTAATCCTTAATACGCTGATCTAGGCCAGGTACTGTGACGGGCGGTACCCCAGTAGCCCTGCCATTGTATGGAATCCAATCTCCAATATGTGCCGTACGTATTAGTTGTGCCCAACTATGTTGGAACGTGAGATGTAAGCATTCCATCTATTTCTGTATTTTACTTGAAAACCCTAGACACTATTATAATATAACTGGATTTCCTATCAAATGTTTGGTTAGCGTAAGGTAAAAACTTACCCATGTTTATGTGTGGGGAGTCTTACGTGATACCTTTGTTTCAAAGGTTTTTAAAAGTTAAGCAGCTTTAACCATTTACTCATTCCAGACCCATGTCTGACCCGGAGTTTATTTCTGTTTTTCTTAAACTCTCGGGTACTCAAATTTTTACGAGTAGCCAAGAGTATCAGGTTATCTTTGACGAATTGTGGAGGAGCAAATGGAGTAGGAGGCTTCAGCGTATAGATATATATATTGGTTCCGCTGTGTTAGTGTTTATCTGTATTTCCGCTGTGTTGTATTTCTGTGTTGTATTGAGATGTATCGAGTTGAATTAACTAGACAGGTGTTTATAACTGTCTAGAGTGTGTTGTATTATCTGTGTAACTCTGATGTATATGATACTATGTGATGCAGCAGCGGAATTACAAAATTGTATGATTCTGTGAAAGTAGGAATCGATGGATTGAAGATGCTGAAATGCCCAAATTCGTTGATCCAAAGATACCGAATTCTA
Organism: Allium fistulosum; assembly: GCA_030737815.1. NCBI lineage: Eukaryota > Viridiplantae > Streptophyta > Magnoliopsida > Asparagales > Amaryllidaceae > Allium > Allium fistulosum. The sequence continues at coordinate 631,992,328 of CM060907.1, read as the reverse complement.
GCTATCCCAAACACGTTGATAGTGCACTATACCGTGATTAAAGATCTGCGATTCTTCGCACGTTGATCTAGCGCACTAGATTCCGTGAATCGGCTTCTGCAGTCGTTGAATCGAGCGCACTCGATTAACCGAAAGAGGGGATAGGAGATTACACTCAACTACCAATTTAAGAAGAGGCACAAAGCTCTCAACAAAACAAAAGTTTTATTCAAAATCAACTACTTATTACAAATGGCACCACCGGCCTATTTATAGAAGTTACAACACACGCCACAGAAAATGTACAACTCATAAGTCGTCCACGACTTAAGACACCACGACCTAAAAGTAGACGACTTAAAAGAAACAGGCGACTCACGACCTAAACAAGATCATTAACGACTTAACACTTGCACATACAAGCCAACACCTCCACGCGACCTAAAACATACGACTTAACAATATGTTTAACGACTTAAACCAGCTGCGACATAACATCCTCCACGACTTAAAAGAATCAACGGCATAGAGTAAAGCGGCATAAGGAATCCACGGCTTCAAGCTTCAGCGACCTAACCTAGGTCGTAACTCGCATGAACGATCCAACACAACAGGCTCTGGTTTGCTTAACTCGCTAGGTCGTTCCAACGACCTATCCTTTAACTCGTTAGGTCGTACACGACCTAAATCACTTCTCTTAAGTCGTAGCCGACTTAAGCCTTGCGCATTCTCAACTCGTGGTTCTCCACTAGGTCGTTGCCGAGCTTCACTAAGTTGCTTGAGAGACTTAAAGGCATTATTAGGTCGGTCACGACTTATGGCTTTGTTAGGTCGGTCACGACTTAGTAATTCATTTTGTATCCCTTCCTCGCGAACTTCCTTGTTAGCTCCCATGTTCTTAGGTCGTAAACGACTCATCATTTCTGAACAACTTAAGGTTTCGTTAGGTCGGTCACGACCTAATACTTGGCCTGCATCATCCTCCCCTAGTTTAGAGAAATTCTTCCTCGAATTTGTAAATTCTTCCACATCAGATTGTTCATTCCCAAAATATGGTACGAGATGCTTAACATTGAACACGTCAGAAGTGTACACATCCTCTGGTAGCTTCAGTTTATAAGAATTTTCGTTAATTCATTTCACAACTTCTACAGGACCAATTTTTCTGGCTTTTAACTTGTTATAAGCTCCCACTGGAAAACGATCCTTTGTTAACACAGCATATACCACATCTCCTTCATTAAACTCAACATTTCTTCGCTTCAGATCTGCAGACCGTTTATACTTCTCATTTGCCTTCTCCAATCGTTCCTGAATGATTTTATGACATTCAGTCAATCCATCAACAAAATCTACAGCTCGTTTAACCGTCCCCTTTGGTTGTGGTACTACCGTTAAGTCCAACGGTCCCCTTGGCAAACTTGAATATACAATCTGGAATGGACTGAAACCTGTGCTACGATTTACCGCATGATTATGAGCAAACTCTGCCTGGCATAACTTCATGTCCCAACTCTTCAGATTATCTTTCACCAGACATCACAATAAATTCCCCAGTGATCTGTTAACCACCTCCGTTTTCCCATCAGTTTGTGGATGGTAAGCACTACTAAAATTCAACTTCATTCCGACCATCTTCCACAAACAGCGCCAAAAATGACTCAGAAAACGAGTATCCCTATCCGACACAATAGATTCGGGCAATCCATGAAGTCGATATATTTCTTCGAAAAATAACTGAGCAACATGAACAACATCCGCCGTCTTCTTACAAGCAATAAAATGTGCCATTTTCGAAAATCGGTCAACCACCACATAAATGGAATCGTTCCCCCTTTGAGTTCTCGGTAATCCCAAAACAAATTCCATACTGATATCAACCCACGGTCTACTTGGCATGGGTAACGGCATATATAATCCCGCATTCGTCGCTGTCCCCTTGGAAACTTGGCAAATATGGCATCTCTCCACAAACTTTCCAACTTCCCACTTCATCGACGGCCAATAATAAGATTGAGAGATCAATTGTAAAGTACGATCTCTGCCCACATGTCCTTCCTCATGTAACTCCTTTACAATCTTCATTCGTAAGCTGCACTCTGGTATACATAATCGATTTTCCTTAAAGAGAAAACCATCCACCATCACAAACTCATTCGTCTTCCCCTCCTTGACTTCATCTACATACTTTGCAAAGTAAGGATCATCAACAAATAATTCTGGCAACACATCAAACCCGGTCACCTCAACCTTCATTGTTGTCAACACATGATTCCTTCTGCTTAATGCATCTGCAACTCGATTTGTAATTCCCGATTTATGCTTCACCACAAATGTAAATTGTTGTAAGTATGCAATCCACGCTGCATGCCTTGCTGAAATTTTGTCTTGTCCTTGCAGATGTTTCAAAGCCTCATGATCAGTATACAGCACAAATTCCTTGTGAAACAAGTAATGTCTCCAATGTTTAATGGCTTGCACAACAACATAAAATTCCACATCATACGTACTATATCTCATCTTTGCTCCTGTTAATTTCTCACTGAAATATGCAATAGGACGTCCCCTCTGACTCAACACCCCTCCAATGCCAACCTTGGATGCATCAGTATGTAGTTCAAACAACAATTGAAAATCCGGTAATGCTAAAACTGGTGCTGTCGTCAAAAGCTCCTTGATCCGCTCAAAAGCAACCTCTTCTTCCTCTGTCCATGCAAAATGCTTACTCTTCATACAATCAGTAACAGGCGCCATCACACTACTAAAGTGTGGAATAAACCTTCGATAGAATGAAGCCAACCCATGAAAACTTCGAACTTCTGTTATAGTCTTGGGTTGCGGCCAATCTCTGATTGCTTCGACTTTACTCTGGTCTACCTGTAGTCCTTCTTCCGATACAACATATCCCAGAAATAAGACACTCCGTGCCATAAACACACATTTCTTAGTTGCTGCATAGAATTGTTCTCCCCGAAGAATAATCAACACTTTCCGCAAATGCTGAATATGCTCCTCTGTACTAGCACTATAAATCAAAATATCATCAAAGTAAACCACCACAAATTTCCCAATGTACGGCCTGAAAATTTGGTTCATCACCCTCATGAATGTACTTGGTGCATTCGATAGACCAAACGGCATCACCAGCCATTCATACAATCCTTCCCTCGTCTTGAATGCTATCTTCCATTCGTCCCTTGGTCTAATTCGAATTTGATGATAACCACTCTTCAAGTCAATCTTAGAAAAGATTACAGACCCACTGATTTGATCTAGCAGATAATCAAGTCTCAGCATCGGAAATCTGTATCTGATTGTGATCTTATTCAATGCTCTACTATCGGTGCACATCCTCCATGTTCCATCCTTTTTGGGTACCAATAAAGCTGGTACAGCACAAGGACTTAAACTCTCCTGCACACGCCCTTGTTCAAGCAATTCTTCCACTTGCCTTCGCAACTCTTCATGCTCCTTTGGACTCATTCTGTAGTGTGGTCTATGAGGTAATACAGCTCCTGGAACGAGATCAATTTGATGTTGAATATCCCTCAACGGCGGTAACTCCGTTGGCAACTCTTTAGGAAACACATCGTCAAACTCTTCCAGCACTTGTTTTACTCCTTCCGGTATTTCCACCACTCCATGACTCTCTCGTCCAATGAACAAAAATACTTCAGGCTCCTCCTCAACTTCCTTAACAAATTCCTTCAAAGATAGCAAAGTTTTAAGTTCTTCAATCTCCTCCAACTTGCTTTCCTCTTGTTGTCGTTTCTTGGGAACCAAAGTAATTTTCGTGCCTTCAAACATAAAACTGTAGCTGTTCATATGCCCATCATGTTGCACAGCTCTGTCATACTGCCATGGTCTCCCCAACAACAAATGGCATACGTCCATGTCCACAACATCACACCAAATTTCATCTTTGTATTTCTTTCCAATTGAAAAATTAACACAAGACCTTCGACTAACTTTCACCTCCCCACCTTTCCTCAGCCAAGCTAACTTGTACGGTTTCGGATGCTTCTCTGTCTTTAATGATAACTTCTTCACAGCTTCTGTAGAGATAATATTATCACAGCTTCCCGCATCAATGACAAATTTGCAAACCCTTCCCAAGATAGTGCATGTTGATTGAAAGATGTTACTCCTCAACCAGCTAGTCTCTTCCTCCTGCTTCGATGTTAAGCAATTCCTCCTCATCATTAATGTGTATCCATCGTCTCCTGATAATAACTCTTCCTCCTCAACTGATAATGAATTAGAATATTCAACCTCCTCATCCTCATCCTCAACCTCAGCTATCATTGCTCGCTTCTTCGGCTTTGGACATTCATTGCTCTTGTGACCAAGTTCCTGACAATTGAAACATTTGATACCATTATTGACCCTGGTCTTAGCGACTTCACTAACAACTGGTTTTGCAACATCCTTAGAAACATTTGCACTGCTACTAGCCCCTTTCACTGGATTATTGGAATTTGTAAACACACCACTACCTCTTCTGCCTTGCTTCTCCCAAGCTAACGCTTTCTGATGTGCTTCAGCAACAGATCTGGGATCAAACATATTCACCATATCTTGAATCTGCATTGTCAACCCTCCAATAAATCTAGCTGTTAGCTGCTCTTCTGTTTCCATAATATCATTCCTCGCAATAAGATGATAAAACTCATCTGCATAATCATTAACAGTCTTTGTGCCCTGCCTCAGGTTCTGCAAACGTTGATACATAAGAGACTGATAATTGTAAGGTAAGAATGTAGCTTTCATCAACTTCTTCATCTTCTCCCATGATTCAACCTTTGACTTCCCCATCCGTTCACGTGTAAGTTTGGTTTGCTGCCACCATGCCAAAGCTCTACCCCTCAACACTGTAGCAACCAACTTCACTCTACGATGTTCTGGAACTTCCTTGAAGTCAAAAATTTCTTCAACATCAGCCACCCAATCCAAAAACTCCTCAGCTTGCATACCACCCTTGAATTCTGGAATTTCCATCTTCATTCCCGATTCCCACTTGTGATCATATTTTGAGTAATTTCTACCTTGACCTCGTCCTTGTTCACGAACACTACCTCCATCAAACTCCTCTTCAAAATCTGATGTATATCGATGTCGATCCTGACCACCAACATCTCTACTACCACCATTTCTTCCACCAACATCCCTTCGATCTACATTCCTCCGTTCTCGACCATTCACATTCCGATCTCGGCTTCGATCATCAACATTTCTATAACAATCTCGACCCATACTTCGATGATTACTGTCGACACTTCTCTCTCGATTGGAATGTGGCGAAACTCTACTTCCCCCATGGTTTGATTCAGGTGAAACCCGTCTCTGATTTTGATTCATCCCTATCATCATCTTCTCTATTCGACCAATTCCTTCATTAAGCTTCTCATTAAAATTTTCATTAATTCTTTGCTCCATTTCATCGGCTTCTTCTCTTCTATACAATGCTTCAATATTTTGATGGCAATGAGCTCTTCTCGGCGGCATGATTGAAACTTCACAAACTTCAATTCTCGGCTTAGATTTACGAAAGATACCAAATGACGTATGACCTTCAACTTCAAACTCTCGGCTTTGAAATGAACAATGATGCACGACTTCAACTTCAAATGAACTTCAAAATGATGCACGGCTTCAAACTCCTCAAACTCTTCGATAAGAATTGGATCCAAGACTCGGCTTAGCTATGATTGGCTAAGTCTAGCTCTGATACCAAATGATGCAGTAGCGGAATTACAAAATTGTACGATTCTGTGAAAGTAGGAATCGATGGATTGAAGATGATGAAATGCCCAAATTCATTGATCCGAAGATACCGAATTCTAGCTATCCCAAACATGTTGATAGCGCACTATACCATGTTTAAAGATCTGCGATTCTTCGCACGTTGATCTAGCGCACTAGATTCCGTGAATCGGCTTCTGCAGTCGTTGAATCGAGCGCACTCGATTAACCGAAAGAGGAGATAGGAGATTACACTCAACTACCAATTTAAGAAGAGGCACAAAGCTCTCAACAAAACAAAAGTTTTATTCAAAATCAACTACTTATTACAAATGGCACCACCGGCCTATTTATAGAAGTTACAACACACGCCACAGAAAATGTACAACTCATAAGTCGTCCACGACTTAAGACACCACGACCTAAAAGTAGACGACTTAAAAGAAACAGGCGACTCACGAACTAAACAAGATCATTAACGACTTAACACTTGCACATACAAGCCAACACCTCCACGCGACCTAAAACATACGACTTAACAATATGTTTAACGACTTAAACTAGCTGCGACATAACATCCTCCGCGACTTAAAAGAATCAACGGCATAGAGTAAAGCGGCATAAGGAATCCACGGCTTCAAGCTTCAGTGACCTAACCTAGGTCGTAACCCGCTTCTATGACCTAACCTAGGTCGTAACTCGCATGAATGATCCAACACAACAGGCTCTGGTTTGCTTAACTCGCTAGGTCGTTCCAACGACCTATCCTTTAACTCGTTAGGTCGTACACGACCTAAATCACTTCTCTTAAGTCATAGCCGACTTAAGCCTTGCGCATTCTCAACTCGTGGTTCTCCACTAGGTCGTTGCCGAGCTTCACTAAGTTGCTGGAGAGACTTAAAGGAATTATTAGGTCGGTCACGACTTATGGCTTCGTTAGGTCGGTTACGACTTAGTAATTCATTTTGTATCCCTTCCTCGTGAACTTCCTTGTTAGCTCCCATGTTCTTAGGTAAACGACTCATCATTTCCGAACGACTTAAGGTTTCGTTAGGTCGGTCACGACCTAATACTTGGCCTGCATCACTATGTAATCTTTTATGTGATATATTATATTTCATTCGTTCCGCTGTTGAGATTCTAATGTTGTTTGTTCTTCCTTCTCTATCTTTTCTGTTTCTCACCCCTTTCTTTCTTATTGATGATGCGACTTTCTGGTAGTAGAAAGTTGGGTCATTACAGTTGGTATCAGAGCGTTAGGTTGAGTGAATACCTAGGCTCTGGAGTGGCGTCTATCTTGATAGAGCGTATTTGTAATTTTGATATATATATTTATATATTTCTACCTATCTGTTGGGTTACCTGTTCGGGTTTTCCAATGTATGTTAAGGTAGATAGGGTAGTGGTGTGTGTAACACGACTACTAATGGTTGGAGTTTGTTGAGGCTAGTAGTGTATCTGTCGAGACTGTAGACCTAATACCGTCTCGAGTGAGCTTTGTTGATGTAAGGATTTCATCGATCTCTTAAGGTAATCTGTAAAGGTTCGGAGTCCATCTTTGAGTAGAGTTTGGAACTGTCGGTTGGACAGAAGCTAGTGATGGTATCTTGATATCTCAGGGATGTAGTAGCTGTGTGGTGAGACGCAGTGACTATGGATGTTTCCGAAGATGTTTCTTTGGAACAAGTTTTAAAGAAGTGTGTCTACTTCGGTGATGCGGCTGAGTGCAGCAGGGTGTTTCTGTTTGGTTTGAGGTTCGAGTTTCTCGAGGAGCTTCTGGATTTGTAGTCTTTGGGCATTGGTGTCAGCAGCGCACCTCGAAGTGTTCTGTTTGTTAGCAAGGAAGCTTTCTAGCTTAGCAGTGGAGTTCAGAAGCAACCGTGTGGTTCCGTTTCTTCGTTGGATTGGCTGGTTAAGTGTAAGCTGTTCTGTTGGTAAAGAGAGAACAGTTTTTCTTTGGATATTAGATTGGGTTGATCGCAAAAGTGACTTGCGATAGCTGAGCGTTCTCTTCGGTAGTCAGGGTTTGGTTAGCATCTGGAGATTGAGTTTGGTATCGACTTGATTCCAGGAGTGGTACCGATGGTTCCTCTTAGTAGTAGGATGGTTTTTGGAGGAAGATTTTTGTGGAGCAGCTCAGGTTTTGGAGGAACTTCTGAGTTTTATTTTTGGATCTGTTGAACCATATTTTTTGGAAAGTGTTTTTCCAGTCCGTGCTTGTGTTCGTCATCCACATTTTCATCTGCTCGGATCAGAGTTGTGCAGCGGAAGCAGTTTGGAGAGCACCTGTTTTATCTCTTCCGGATGTGAGAAGTGAGATCTGTCTTTTGATTTTGGAGTAGAGTGGAGTTCTGAGTTTGGTTGATCTTGGAAAGATCATTTTGTTAGATTGTTTTGGTTCAGGTTGTTTCGAGAGGGCATCAGCGAAGGATGAGCTGATCAGTAAGGATGAAGGAGACCCAGGATCGTCCGAAGATTTTGTGGATAAGAATCGGAGATTTGATTTTGGATAAGTGTTTGATCTCCAGGAGTGAATTGTCAGTTTGGATAACTAGGATTCGTTGTTTTCACGTATCTCTAAGGGAGTACGTGTATGAGTTATCTCTGGTTGTAGAACCAGTAGTTCAGGGAGTTTTGGTTATTGAGTCAGACTTGTCTATAGTCTGATATCCTATCTTGCTTTGTAGATCTAGATGTGTGTAGCTTAGTAGTATTGGTTGTTCGGATTCTATAGAGCGAGTAACCCGGTATTTATACTCGGGGAACTCAAGGAAATTCTATCCAGTATTTTGTCTGGATAGTTAGATTTGTTTGATTGGATGATTGATTGCTATGGTTGTTAGTATATATTGATGTTATATGCTTGTGTTTAAAATTAAATCATTAATGAGATTATTAAATTACCTTTGTTTAAATTTCGGGGACGAAATTCTTTTAAGAGGGGAGGAATGTGATATCCCAGAATTTCGAGCAATATCAATTTAATAATCTATATTAAATATTAAATTGATTTGATAATAATTGTTAATAAGATATGAATTGATTTGGTAATTTTCTTTTAAATAAATATTTAACTGATAATTTATCTTTTAAAAGCTAATAAATTGTTTTCTATTTATTTATATATATATTTGTATATATTGTAAACAGTTAAAGTCTGTTTAAATTTTAATAAATAAGGATATGTTTTCAAACTCTAATTTTTTTGGTAATTTGGAGATTTGATTAAATTCAATATTAAATAAATAACCATTTGGCTTTAAAATATACTCAAGATTTAAGTTAAAATTGTTTAAATGATTTTAGCTTAGATTTAAATTAAACAAAAGGTTGTTGTTCTTTTTAAAAGTATAGCTTGATAAAAATAAGTAATAAAGTGATAATTCCTTTTATGAATTATTTTAATGTAATAATGAGCTTTATTTATAATATAATGTCTATACAAGTATATTTTTATTATAAACAAAAATTATTATATATATTTTAAAAGAAATTATGGTTTTAAAATTTATATAAATCTCTCAAAAAAATATATAGATAATAAAATATACCTTATAAATATTTAAAGTAAGTATAAAATAAAATAATAATAGGTAATTATATATTTGATAGTTTGAGATTTTAAAATAAAAATAAACACATTTATTGTTAGAGATAGAAACACATAACAAGCTAACATAACAACAATAATAATAACCCTATCAATTTTAAACTAAAACTTAAGTTAAATATTATACACTTTAGCAAAATACATGGTGCAAGGCAAAGGAATAAACAAAGTAATATGTACATAAGGTAACAAATGCAAGCCTCCACAAAATCCAACTAAACAGCATATTGCTGTAAGTATACAAAGGAGTAAAGAAGCATGGTGAACATGCCTTCATTTAATGCTATTTACTCAACCATAAAACAAGAATCACATCAGCCCTTGAAAGAAGTTCTTTTGTTGTACAAAACATGTATAAAGTAATTATACAACATGGTGTTCAGTACTTGAACCGGTATAAAAAACCTTTCATATATATGTACACATCTTCAAGCCTTTAATTCGTTCAAAGAAAAGATATAGCAGAGAACTGAAATTAAAAAGAAAAGAAAACATCACCACATATTCAAGTTGAAAGGAAATTTACTGAAGGGAGAGTCAACTGCAGATTTCAAAACAAAACAAAAGCAATCTCTGTTTTCAAATATTTCCAGGTGAGTAAACTTTTAATCTAGAAACTTAAATAATCTGGAAATCTCTGTGCTTATGATTTGTTTTATATGTATATATGTATGTGCAAGTTTCTTCATGAATATATGTGGTGTGCATATCTGTAGTTTTAAACATCCCTGATCTTAATTAAGTCTCTGACTTTAACTATAAACATGAGACCTTTAGTTTTGATGCATATAACTTATAGTTGAAGTAATTTGTGATGTATGTATGAAAGTGTGTTTGTATGATGGTTTTTTAGCCTTTGTAAACTTGTGAGTATGTTTGGATAATTCCAGTGATCATCTCTGTTTTTAACTTCAGAGATTTAAAACTTAGATCAAACTTCAAATACTTTACTCTCTAACCTTCTTTAGACTTAAGTATTTTAAACAAAGTTGTTGTTTAAAACTAAACCAAGCTTTAAAAATATTTGTAAGAATAATAGATAGAAATTATTATCTAGAAACAAAGATATCACAAAGGAGTTTGAGTTTAGTTAAAATTCAAATCTTGTAATTTGTTGATTTAAATACATATCTGGAATTGTATATAAAAGATAGGATTTTTAAAATTAAATTTACAAATTTTAATGTAAGATTGAATGTGTTGTTTGGGAATGTTTGGAATTTGAGTTTTCGAGTTTCTCTGGTGACCTAGTCAATCTGGAGAGTCGTAGTTTGTTCGGGAGGTGGAAGAACGATCGGGGGCTTCGGCAAAAATGTCTGATGATGGTTCATGCCAGTGGGGAAGTGGTGATTGTCAGATGAAGTTTAGAACCTTAGTTTTGTGAGCTCGGGAATTTTTGTTGCGTTCGTCACCCACGTGTGATTGAGTGCGTCGAGCTTTTGGGTGTTGATAGCTTGGTCAATGTCGAGTCCACGGTCGGAGTTTCAGAGTTGACGGTGGTCGGAGTTTTTCAAGCGAGCTGTTGACAGGTTTCGTGGAGGGGATGCGCGTTTGTTTCCAGGTTTGGTTTGAACGGCTCGAATTCGAGTCTGGGATGATGTTTAGATGATCGTGGGATGGAGCGTGGGAGGTTGCCGATGAGATGGAGGTCTGGTGGGAGGCCGGAGTTGATCAAAGTCACGGTGCATGTGCACCATGCACTTTTGTTTCTAGTGGAAGGTCTTGGAACTGGTGAAGTTGTTCCCATGTGTTGCTCGAGTAATTCAAGTATTTACCTGAAGTCAAGCAAGGGGAGACTCGAAGCAGTGAAGTAGGAGTTGGTTCCAAGTTGAACTGTCACTGTTTTTTTTGTCGTCTTTGTTTGTATTCTCGGGTCATTCGAGTTGTGACTCGAAGTAAAAGGGGAGATGGATCGAAGTAAATTGATTAGGCTCTAGTAGATTTTGTTATAGGATTTAGGAAACTGTCATTGTTACAGTTTTTAAAATTTCAAACTTAAAATAAAAATAAAGCAAGTTTAATACAAAGGCTTTGAAATAAGTTTAAATCTGAATTCAAATGAGTTTGAATCCTAGTTTTCAAAATATAAGTTTTATAAAAAAAATAAAATGTTTTAACAACTTTAAAATGTTTAAAGTATATTGTAAAGTGTGTTAAATTTTGCTAAGTTAAATTTTGTATTTATTTTGAATCTAAATTTGAAATGAGAATTTGATCATTTATAAGAGGAAATGTTTTATCCTTAAATAAATGTAGGTTTAAGGATTTGTTACTTTTAAGTTAATTAAAATGAATAATTAACTAATTTAATTTATTAATGATTTGGATTAACTAATTAAGAGTTAAATTAGTTAATTAAGATTTAAGATAATTAATTTAGGATTAATAAATGGGTAAATAAGTTATATTGAATACTTAATTAATTAAATAATTAAGGATTAAATTAATGAGTTATTAAAGTAAAATTTAATTATAAGTAATAATAAATCTTAATTTAATTACTTTAGAAAAGTAATTTAAAAGTGTTAATAATTAATGAAGGTTATTAACTTGGATGATCGAATAAATATGATTAATCTTGGTAATTAATTAGGTTTATTAATTTAAGATAATCAGTTGTGAATTATTTAAGTATAAATTACTTACGGAATTAATTAAGAAATTAATTTCTCATTACAATTAATTAAGTTTAATATGAATTGTTTAAATTAATTAATTAAGTTTAATTAATTTAAATAACCATTTGATGATGTAATATGTGTAATTACTTAAGGAAGTAATTAATGGGGGATGATTTAATAATGAAAGTAATTTGAGTATAATTACTTTGTATAATAAATCAAGGGATTAATTAGAGAATAATTAATTATGGAGTAATTAAATTATTAAATGAAGTAATTAAGGGTAGTTAATTACTGAATGGAATTAATCAAGGTGATTAACAATTTGGTTTAATTGAAGATAAATTACTAAATGTAATAGATGTAGTTAGAGATCATTAATTATTATAATCAATGATGTAATTTAGAATGGATTTATTTGGAAATAATTAATAAATGAAGGAATTCATTAATGTAATTAATTAAAGAAGTAATGTAATTAATTTTAGTAATTGGAAGATTACTTTCTATATTTGGTATAAGATAATTAATTTGTAAAATAATTAAAAGATAATTACTTAAATGTAATTAAAAGATGATTAATCAAGAATGATTAAATCAGGTGGAAAGTAGGGAATGATTAATTAATTGACTTGTAATTAATTAATGGTTATGTAAGCAAGATTTGTAATAATGAAGTAATTAATTTAATTTACTTTAAATTAATTAGAGATTTGTAATTAATTTAATTCATTTTAAATTAATTATAAATGGTGTGATTATTAATCCTTGTTTATATATAATGGATGATATTGATTTCCTTGATTGATTGTGATCTCAGATATGAGATGAATAATATCTATTGTGATATGGATGCTTGTTTAAGTATGATAATATTGATTATCTGTTTGAGTTGATAATATGGATTATCTATTTATGATGATGATGTGATTATCCATTGTTATATTGTGATTTATCTATCTGTGTGTATATAGATAATTGAATTAAATTGTTTTAACTTTAAAACAACTTGGACCTAAAAGATGGCGATTTGGATTTCGATGAGACCGGGATCGGGTTTCCAGATTTGGATATCCGAAAACCACATCGATCCAAATTAACGATAGGTCGTGAATCTCAAGTGAAGATGAAGATTCAGAGTGCAAGGGTTATTGTCGTTAACTCTAAGGATGATTCCAAAATGAGTGTAACGAGATAATGCCTTCGGTTTCGTTCGAACCCGGAACGAACTTGTATGGATTGAATGCTTTCAGAACATCGTCAGGTGGACGATGAGCATTCGAAGAGATGTGTTCTCTTAAGGTAATCGTAGCCTCAAGCCTCATCAACTGGGAATGGCTAAAACAGGGGAGGTGCAGCAAGGCTTCGTGGGTAGCACCCACTTGAGAGCGAGATATACCCCTGTCTAGATGTCCCTTATTTTTCGGCTTATTGTGCGGTTGGTCATGACAACCGTGGGGTTGTTTCGTATTGGAATGTCCAGTAAGGGATGGTTCCGACCTTGTGTTGTAGGGGATTAGGAATAATCCTCGGTACGCTGATCTAGGCCAAGTACTGTGATGGGCGGTACCCCAATAGCCCTGCCATTGTATGGAATCCAATCTCCAATAAGTGCCGTATGTATTAGTTGTGCCCAACTATGTTGGAACGTGAGATGTAAGCATTCTAGCTATTTCTGTATTTTACTTGAAAACCCTAGACACTATTATAATATAACTGGATTTTCTATCAAATGTTTGGTTAGCGTAAGGTAAAAACTTACCCATGTTTATGTATGGGGAGTCTTACGTGATACCTTTGTTTCAAAGGTTTTTAAAAGTTAAGCAGCTTTAACCGTTTACTCATACCAGACCCATGTCTGACCCGGAGTTTATTTCTGTTTTTCTTAAACTCTTGGGTACTCAAATTTTTACGAGTAGCCAAGAGTATCAGGTTAGCTTTGACGAATTATGGAGGAGCAAATGGAGCAGGAGGCTTCAATGTATAGATATATATATTGGTTCCGCTGTGTTAGTGTTTATCTGTATTTCCGCTGTGTTGTATTTCTGTGTTGTATTGAGATGTATCGAGTTGTATTAACTAGACAGGTGTTTATAACTGTCTAGTATGTGTTGTATTATTTGTGTAACTCTGATGTATATGATACTATGTAATCTCTTATGTGATATATTATATTTCATTCGTTCCGCTGTTGAGATTCTGATGTTGTTTGTTCTTCCTTCTCTATCTTTTCTGTTTCTCACCCCTTTCTTTCTTATTGATGATGCGACTTTCTGGTAGTAGAAAGTTGGGTCGTTACACTTATGTTGTGTGATCACCGTCGTCTGATTCACTTTGTGGCACGGTGTAAGTAGAACAGTTGATGTTATTAGGCCAACTAATAAACGTCTTTTACCTTAGGGTTGTGCAACGAAAGTAGGCTCCTGGAGAAAGTTTGGATACCAGTGTCTTGGTCTTCCTAACTACTTGCGTAACCAGATGGTTAAAGAATTCAAAAGGGCGACTCAATCATAAGACCCAGATTTATTTTGGGCCTTATGAACACCCAACCTTTATACCTACACCATCCAAGAGAATTACCAAGTAATACTATGAAGTATTACAGAGAATAAGGCTATACAAGGTACATACATGGATATTCCCTTGGACAAACAATAGTATGTATTAAAACATTAAATAAATAACTCACCTATATGTACTAAGCAATAAACACGTGTGCCTCAATGATAGAACAATACATAATATATAGTAAGTCACAAAGAATACAGAGTCAAATGCAGTGATAACATATAATATATTATACATTAATGCCATAAGAGTATAATACATCTCACATGTCAACTATCTCAATATAAGGTGATGAACAATCAATATACAGCTCAGTGTCAAATATATATAAGTACATAGTGAATCAATGTCATACAAGTATCAAGTAATAATCCTAATATAATACTCCTTTAAGCCTAATAAAACAAATGATGTTCATGTCGTTCTTGTTCCTAAAATGTCTTGGACTGAGCCGAGTATTACATAAATAACACACGGGTTAGACTACGTCTAATCAAGAATTTGTAATGAGGGTAGCACAATATAAGCTAAGATAATAATATGATAACACAACTAGACATACTCAAATCATCAAACAATGTGTTGATATATGTGTGTATATATATATATATATATAACCATGGAAATGTGTGCATAGAGTACAATTATAATATCTGAAATGTCCATCAAAGTATCACTTCACACAAATAACTCAAACACGTGCACGAAGCAAACAGTTCTGTTCTCAAAAGATGTTGTCACCCATCATAGAATTAACACTAATGGCTGAATCATACATATCTAAAAATCATCAGCAAGTCTAGAAATATCAACAAATGAGACATGACCCAGTATAATCAGGCTAGCACGAAGCATTACCCAAATATATCTCTCAGTCTCGATAAAACATCATCATCAATAGATGTAAATAGGATAAACTACCTATCAATATAGCGAGAATCTACTATACTTTGATCATATATCACAGGTATAATCTCATCTCCTCGTAAACTATCTATCTATAAATATCGTGATGGGAAATGGCTGTATGACAAACAAGAGTCCCAGGTAGAGCCATCAACATAACAATATATGGGTCATCAAACCCATAACTATACTATTGTGAGGTGTATTAAATGTATATGCCAATCTACTACTCTGTTAGTATCGAAAGGGAGATTGATAGCATGAATCAAGTCCTAGAGATACAAAGTCTCTATAATCTTTAGTTACCTGCATAGTCATTGTGACACGTATCCACCATTGTGCTTGTCAATGCAAGGACTCTTAAGTCACGACACTACAATTTCCCTTATAGATAAAAGATTTTTGGCTTAGGTAACACAGGGGCAAATGCACAAAGCAAGAGCACGAAGCTATATAAATATAAAGTGTCACAAATCTGAGGTGCGACCCGACGACCGACCCTACGACCAGGCCGCCAGGGTGGACAATAGCCATTTGGTCCTCTCCAACAAACATAATAAAAGTATATCATGGTAGTGGCATATAGAACCAATACATATAGACACAGAGTCCTCGTCATCGTTAGGCATAGAGCCATACTCGTTGAATATAGGTACTGAGCTATATATCATTACATGTACCACCTCACACTATCCACTCTATCCCCATCATGTAAGAGTCATCTACTAAAAACGAATAACTGAATAAATATCACAACATCATCCCATAGCACTACATGATACTCAAACATTTATTCACTACTTATAAACTACACTCAAACTAGCCAATATTTTGTATAATGAGTCCAAAGAATAACCGGAGAAATATTACCGAAAGTCCCATACCAAATGGTATTATAACTCTATTTGTTCAGATTTCTCATTACATAGAATTAAATATCATGAAATCATAAAGAAGGATCTCATCACCATATCATATTAAAACACAAACCAAATCCATCTCAATGGTGAATCACTTATAACATCAAACAATGTCGAGAAGATAAGAAATCAGAATACTGAAATGATGTATAAGTATTATTAAATCACTCATCAATAATATATTAATATATAGAAATACACTTTAAAATACAAAAGACATCAATCCGATAATATTTCATATTTTTCATAATATAATATTCTTTATATAATTAGTTAATCCAAATATAAAATTTACTCTTTCAATAAATTATCGATTGCTCGACCCTTTTTTAATTTCAAATATAAATTTTTACTAATCATCAATAGTCTCAAATAATTCATTTTTCCTATAATTAAAACTCTAAAAATAGTGAATAAAACTAAATATTACTTATATCGTTCATTTCGCAGTTTTCGTTACGTAAGTACTATTTATAAATTATTTTATATTATCCAATCAATTTTATCTTTTCATAATCAATTAAGTATATTTTCTCAACTTGATCTATAAACTAAAGTTTTATTGAATATATACATATATACATTGATAAACATAAAAGTTTAATTATAAACATATTCCTATTTTTCTATTTAGGAATACAAATATATTAATTTATCAATCTTTAAATTATATTCTTATTCATTTATAATATATAAGTGTGTGTGTATATATATTAAAGTTTTTATATATTTATTATGTATATTTGTTTTGATTTATTTTATTTTTTAATATATATATAAAATTGTGTATTACAATTTAAACACAAATATGTTTGAAGCTTGAGCATACATAAACATACAAAATCTCACATTGAATGTAATGACCCATAATTATAAACATTTTACATTGACAATAAACCACACTGTCCAACTAAATTTGAATGAAAATATGGATAGTTATGGGGAAAAGAAAATAAAGACATAGTATAGAATCTTACACGAATAGAATAACATATATTATTTCAACATATAATCTTTACAGTGGAAAATTTTAAATACATTTATCAAAGTTTAACTTAACATCAACATGGACAGTTATAAATCTTTGTCCTTACAAATGCGGAATATAATATAGTACATAAGTGTGGTGGAAATGGATAACAATCTTGTAACAACCCAGAATTTTGGTCATTAATTTTGAATATTTAATTAATTTTAAATGTTTAAATTACAGGATCTTTGGAATTAAATAATTTGAATTCAAGTATGATTAATCATTTAAGTATTTGAATTGAAAATTAACTACTAATTAAATGGATTTAATAATTATATTTAACTTCGTTTAATTAATAAGTAATATTGATGAATTCAAATTTTCTATTTATTTCCAAAAATAAATAGATCGGATAAATATCGATAATTGGATCAAAAATATAAACGATATTTAAATTCATGAAATTAACATTTCGGGGCACTCTTTCGAATTTGACGAAACCAGTGCCATTAGATCCAGAATAATAAACTATTGAGCATGGTCGAGTTTCATAATGATTGGACATAACGTTTGGGGAAACATCTAGCGATTAATTTTAAAAATAATTCAATTTAAAAAGCTAACTTCAATATGCTTTGGAATTAGGTCTCGAAACTAGTTCCATTGAGTTTGGAATAGGGTTGTTTAATGTAAAACGCCAGTCGGCATGCTTCGATTGGATTTCGAGATTTTTGGATTGTAATGCTGGATATTTTTTTAAATAAAATAATATATGCCCATGTTCAAGATCATACAAGTTCATTTAGGCAAATACCTAGCCCCATACCCTCCACGTTATCACCGTAGCCCTCATCTTATTTATATTTGCCTAGAAAACAAGAAAATGGAGCTTTTGGAATTTCTAAAATCAAAATAAAATCACACAATTAACTAAAAATCGTGATTTTGGATTCGTTGAGCTTGTATGCTTGAGAGCTATCGTTCCTTGTGCTTGATTTTTTATGCATCATCATTTAAGGGAGGTGGCTATTAATGGCAGTAGACTAGGGCTCAAGGTTTGTGGAGTTAGAGAAGGCAAAGGGTAAATCGAAGAATGTAGTTTCGTTGCTCGTACCAAGGGGCATCGTACCGTAAAATTTCATCACCTACAACCTTGAGTTGCGAATCACGTCATTGAAGAGGGTATGGGATGTGTCAAGTTGTGATTTTAAGGGAGGTTCCAGGCATTGTATCAAGGTGATATTCGGGTGGAGCTCGCGTAGAGAGGAGCAACGGTCTCGTGGGTTCGAAGTTCCGTCGAGGAACGAGGTGGTATGGAGGAGAGAGAGGGTTGGAGGTTTGGGCGTGCACTATTTTGTGTATGTGCAGGTGAGTAATGAGAGGAGGAAGAAGAAGTATTAGTGAGGTGTAATGTTGTAATTATAAAGTAGATTAGTTATTTATTAATTTAAATTAATCAGTAACCTATAAAATCAATAACTTTTTTATACGATGCCAGATTCAAACACCGTTCATTGCATTGCATTCGTATGGACATTGTCTTCACAATGGAGTGGGTTTGGGTTGATATGGAGCTTGTTGGAATTTATATTAAAATCGAACACTCGTTCTATTTTAGTCCAAACCGGAACACTTCGGTGAAAATTGGAATCAATGTGAGTTTAACTCACATTTAATTTGATTATATATATCTATGATGTTATACACTATTATTGATTGCTTGAATGTTAGTTAAACTGTTTGTTGTTTGGTTGAATTTCCATTTGGAAAATGGATCACATGTTAAGATGATTGTTATGAACCCATATGATTATATATAATGTCCTTAACCATTGTTTTGCACGAAAAAGTTATAAAGAGACCCTGAGGGGTTTCTCGCTAATAATTATTTATTCACCTTCTTATGCTATTTATATCACTGTTTAATTAAAGTTAGCCATGATATCCTATTTAATTGTTTAAGTATTATTATAGCAATTTTCGCTATACCATCATTTATTGCATATTACCCCATAAACCCATGTGTGTTTTGGACTTGAGCTTGTGTTTTCACAAAAATAGATGTTTAAAATTCATTAATCATTTTGATTAATAATAATTTAAATTAGTTAATAATTTTAACCATAGATTTTGAAATTAATTAACAAATTTAATTAATGATGTTTAAAATTGGTTTATCATTAGATTTTAATTAATCATTTTGCTAACAATGTTTTATGCTTAATTAATTGTTTTAACTAATGATTATTTAAGTTTAATTAATTATTTTAATTAATGATAATGAGGTTTAATTAATCATTTTAATTAATGATATTTGAAATTAATAATCATTTTAATTATTGATGTTTAACAGTAATTAATCATTTTAATTAATGATATTAGTTTTTAATTAATCATCCTAATTTTTGATATATGAATGTAATTAATCATTTTAATTAATGATGTTCGAAATTTATTAATCAATTTGATTAATGAGATTTGGATTTAATTAAGTCATTTTAATTAATGATTTAAGATTGTAATTAATCATTTTTTAAAATTTATTTAATTATTTAAACTAAAGATTTTTGAAGTTTAATTAATCATTTAATTGATGATGGTTTATAGTTGATTTATCATTATAACAAACGATGTTTTAATTTATCATTTTAACTAATGATGTTTGAATTTAATTAATCCAATTAATTTATGATTATTTGAACTTAAATAATTGTTTTAACTAATGGTATTTAAAATTTATTAATCATTTTAATTAATGATGTTTGGGATGAATTATTCATTTTAATTAATGATTATTTGAATTTAATAAATCTTTTTACTTTATGATATTTAAAGTAAATTAATTTAATAAAAGTGATTAAAGGTAAATTATCTAACTTGATGAAAGTATTTTAAAGTTAATAAACTGATTTAATAAAGGTTTAAAGTTAATTCACTGATGATATAAAAGTGTTTGGAAAAAATTAACTACTTTATTAAAGATAATGGATTTTTTTGAAAGGGATTATAAATGGGATTAATTATCTTTCAGGATAATTAATATTGTTTTAAATCTATAATGTATTTAAATTGTTTTATTTTCTTTTGGGGTAATAAATACTGTTTTAAATTTACAAATGATGGTTTTAAATGAGAAAATCCTTTAAATGGAATTTTTTATAAATAAAGCTAAATGTAAATCGTTTGGGTTTATAGTAAACAATGTTTTAATGAAATTTGTTTTTTACCTTTGTTTTTAATACACTTAAAGTTATAAATTTGTCTTTTAAAAGATCAATTTAAAGATCATTTTTAAAGTGTTGTCACTAATGTTGAAATATGAAAATCAAGCACAAGTAAGAATCATATGTTTTAAGCATTTGATTCTTTTTATTTATGGTAAGTGTATGAAAATTTAATTCTTATACACAAATCAAGTAGTTATTCCTGATAGTTGACTTTTGGACTATCGATTTTGATTTTTTTTATCTTCTTTATTTTTCATCATTTTAAGACGATGTTTTGCTCCATGGAGCTCTATTATCCTTTATCGAAAATGACTAAACCCAAAGGATAGATAAGTGGGGTGGACCCTCCAAGTCATTATTATGCTTCGTCATTATGAGAAACTTTATCGCTCGTTTTGAGCATTGGTATCCAACATCGGAAAAACAATAACCAAAGCGCGGGAGGGATCCAAGCCATGTGGGTCGCACCCATCAGGGTATGTTCATACCTATCTAGAGAGGTGTCGGCATGCATGCATTGATGTGAAATTTTCGCATGCTCATGTGAAGTGAGGTCTAGCTTGGAAGCTCCAGAGAGTGTCGCGTGTGCTCTCAGGTATGTTTTATCTATAGGTATACTTTTGTTGAAGGGGGGAGCACCCTCCTAGTTATTTTAGATAAATCCATTCTCCTTATTTGATCTGAACCTTCAAATTATTTTTCTGTAATTGAAACGAGGAGAGTTAGCCACTTTTTATGATGTTTAATTATAGGTTTTGTCCATTCTATCAAGTTTAGACCGTTACCTTATTGTGTCCATTCTATCAAGTTTGGACTGTTATCTTGTTTTATCCATTCTGTTCAGTTTGGAATTTGCTTGGATTGTTTTCATTCTCTCAAGACTAGTTTTTAATACTATTTATGCCCATTCATATTTGAATTTGCTTCCTGTTGTTTGTATCTACTCTTTCCTGTATGGATGTTATTCTTGTAAAGTAAAAACCCGTTGCACGTTAGCGGCATGGTCTCAAAAAACTTTATATGCTTCCCATTATTTGAGTTTTCTCACGCTGGTGTTTCTAGATTATCCAGGTGTTATTTTATGTAATGCTCGGGTCAGACCGAGTATTTACTTAGGTTGGCTTTTGTGTTATGGAGATCATGAAGAGGAGTTAGAGGTTCACCTATCGTAGTGTTTATTTTTTGTTGTATTATATAGTATCCATATCAGTAATAGTAAGGCCAGGATTTTCTAACTATCCTTCTGATAAGGTTTGTTTTTATCTCTAATATACTTTGTATTTTTGGAGTTATAGTTTTACTGTTCTTGTTATACTATATGTTGTCGATTCCGTTGTGAGATTCTAATTTTCTCTGTTCTTTTCCTTTTACTTACACTAACAATCTTCCCTTTTATCGATTGGATGTGCGCATAGTGGTAGTGTTCGGTGTCAACTTTCAATGGTCAAAATGGTGGGTCATTATAGCTTGTATCAGTGCGTAAGGTTAAGCGAGAACCTTGGCTTTGTAGGGTCTGGTTCATTAGAGATAGGGTAAGTGACACCCTAGAATGAATTTGAGAGTATTATATATTTGAGAGCATATTTGTTAATCTTATAAAATGTATTATGTTAATTGGTCTATTGAGTTTTTATGAATTCTGGTCGAGAAATGGGATGCCACGGTGTCGATAGCAGTTTCTAAAGACTTAAATAAGGCCAATGGACAAGATATTGAATTTTTGAAAATTTGGCAATTTAAATATTTTGCCTAGGATTATATTTTATATATATAAAGGAATAATTTTCAAAACTTTATATAGTTATAGAGTGTGTTTGTTTAAATGTGATAATATTTATTCATTATCACTATTGTTTGTTCAATTATGCTTAATTGGATTAGAAGCATTAACTGTTGTTTGTTAGTCGTAAAATTATGCTCGGTTTATTTTGGAACATTTATCGCTTTGATTTAAAATGAACCATTTGTGAGTTAATTTTCACAATTTGACTATAAGGTGTTCAGAGAAAATGTTAAATTAAAATAAATTCACCCTTTAAATAATGGTGAGTTAAGGATTAAACTTTAATAAAAATCATTGAATATAATCTAAATGGTAAGATAGAATATTCAGATAATAAACATTTGAGAAAATTTGATTATAATAGATAAGGGTTATTATAATACAAGACGATTTTTTATAAAGGAAATTTTATATAAAATTAGTTTATCTAATGTGTTGAATAAAGGGAGAGACTTTTGAATCTAAATTCCTGAGGTTTTGAAATTAATTTCAAAAGGATTTTGAGAAATGAAATAGTAGTATTTTTGAAAGTAATTGAAAGTAAAAATATTTTGGGAAGTAAATTTTAAATGAAATGCATTTTCTTTTGGATAATTAGGAGGAAATCATTTCAATTAGTTTTATTGTACTTTGAATAATCTTCTAAGTGATGATCAGATGTTTGCTTAGGCAAACGTTGTGGAATACTTAGTAAATTATTCTCTGCATCATTGTGTGATTGAAATGAGTTCAAATTCGAATGAACCCAAAGTGAGTTTTAATAAATAAATCGATTAAAGTTATTTCATATAAAAATATATGAAGTATGCTTTCAAAGATGAGTTTTGAAACTAAAAACGGGTATTTGATCTTTAAGTTCCCTTAAAGGGAATTGGTTTCAAAATAAAAGGTATTTCTGATAAGAGATTATTTTGATAAATGAGATTTTACCCTTAGATAAGATAACGATAATTTAACACAGGTTTAAAATGGGTTAAAATTGGATAGGAAGGTTCTGATAAACATTGTTTTATTAGAACTATATATTTTTTTAAACATCTAAGTAGTGTAAACTATTTGCAGTTTTGGGTCGACCCATAAAACATCATTTATTTTATATTTTTAAAAAAAAACTCAACACTCTAAGTTAAAAAGGTTAATAGGTTGAGTCAGTTTTAGGTAACCATAATTTGATTTGATCCCCATCTACATCTTTAAAAAAGTAAAATGAAATTTGTGTTTGTATATGCTCGTAAGATATAAAGGAGTGCTATATAAATAAATAAAATAAAATAAGATTTTGTTTTGTTGTTTTATAAAGAAATATCTTTATAAAATATTTTTAAAATTTGGGTGAGAATTTATGACATAGTTCATAAATAATCTTAGTATTGAATAAAATACTAACTGAAAATTTAAGTGATTCAGAAAAAATCGTGTAGTTAAGAAACTAATGAATTTATAGTATAAATTTCCATTTTGTTCGAGTGAGTTTAGATAATCATCTAAGAAATAACCAGAAGTTGTTGAGCAAAATGGTACGCTTAGTGAATTATTTATATTTTGGACTGTCAAAAAATTTTTGAATGTAAGTTAAGATTCGTTTGTTAATCATTAGACATTTTGAACAATGTTAAGTGATAAGTTTTCCTTATGGAATTTGATTGATTGACCGATAGTGTCGATTTATTCCTATACGGAATTTAGTTTGATTTGATTGAATTTGATTAACTGATTAAGTGATCAATATACCACAGTTTATAAAGTTAAAATTTATAAACCAAGGTTTTGATTTTTTTTATTAGAACCTAAATCCCGATGATTTTGAAAATGAGATTTTTTTTTTAATTTTGGGAAAGAAATAATATTTACTCACTCCAGATGATGTTTTTGGTGGAACCGGAATATTACTAGACACTCCATGCTGTTTTGATTCTAGAATTTTACAATACTTTATTAGGAGGAATCCCCTCCTTGTCATTTTGATTTTGATCTTTGATTTAAATTATCGTCTAAGAAATTTGAAAATAAAATTTTGAATTAAAAAACCCGGGCATTTAGATCTAAATTTATCATTTGAAATTATTGAATGCATAGCATTTCTTATATAATATTTTTTGTATTTTGTCGCCTATGATTGTGATGTTGTTGCATGTAGCTTTATTTTATACTAGAGTTGCCTGATGATTTATATCATGCAGTTTTCGCATGTACAGTAACATCATATTACTTTTGTCAAGCTGATTCACTTTTAGATTATGTAAGTTTAGGGAAGCAAGAGATTTCCACTTGACTTATTGTGCACCTGCATTTGCATAGAGATAATAATTACTTGCCAAACATAAATCCAACGCAAAAAGGAACAAAACAAATTTAGAATTTTAAATTGGTTGATGATTTTATGCCTTAAATATGGGAAGTTGTAACGACCCGTAACTTTTAACGATTTTTTTATGTAATTAACTGAAATTTAGCTCGAAATTAAATAATAAAATTTTGAAATGAAAATTTTATATTTGGTAAGCGTCTATTTAAAACATAGCAAATGGCAGATTGGCATCGGAAAATTTCAAAGTTAGTCCTGTTGTGTAATTTTCAATTTAAATTTAAATCAGCTAAATTTGATGGAAATTTAATATTTTCGAAACCTGAATATTTTTATATAGTAAAAATGTTTATCGTTTTCTAAGTGAGATGTCATATTTCGTTTCGCCAAATTTGGACTGCTCCAGCTCCGTTTACCTTATTTTCGGCGTTTTAACAGCACTTTGGCAGCGAAATATCGACTTTTGATAGGATGATTTGATCGCTCATATCTGTGTACCATTTTTCCCGCCTCGTCATGCTGATCTCCGCAGTATATTCATTCTTGTAATTCGTCTTCCGGTACGCGGCGAAATCGGCATAACGATCTACCGTATCAGTTCCATATTCAAACCTTTTTGATTTCATGTGACCATTCAATTGCCCAACGTGAAAATAAATTATCACTAGCTGTTAATATTCCCCAAATGACTTTTGACTTTCTCTATTCCTTAAATTTATATTGGATATTTCATTTTATTTTTTGGTTCATTTCTCTTCCCTATCCTCTCTCTTTCGTTCTTCTCGAAAATTTGTATATTTGTATAATCCAAAAATTTGTAATCTGAAGCTTATATTTCCCTGATCGTCTCTGCTCCTCTAATTGGCTCGTGAAATTTCTCGTGCATCTCACATTTTTGCTCGAAGTAAACCAACCTCAGCCCATTGTTCCTTACTCTTTTTCCTCCCTCCTTCTTTTTGCCGATCCTGCACACCAAAGTCACCATCTCTATCACCCAATGCAAGTCCCCAAGCTTATTACAACAGCCCACCTGACTCAACGTCCTCCTGCTGAGTACATCCATTGGCACAGCCTCATATCTCCACCACTAACAGCCGAGTTCCTCCCTCCACGCCTAGAGAGCCACCTCCGCCTGCCATCACCATCCCCTTATAGTCTCCCCTTCATCCAAACTCGACCGACTTGACAACCATCTCCATCCTCCAGCCACGCAACAAAACTCCACCTCCTAGCCGCAACACCTTGTCACAATACCCTAACCAATTGCCGAAACTTCCCATGCCATGCTCCAGTTGCAACCTCGTCTTGTTTAACATATATAATATATGTTAATGTTAATGTAGGTATGTATATAATATGCTAATTTATTTTAAATTTATGATTTAAAAATAGATTTTGTAATAGGCTTAATATATATGTTTTGTAAGAAAGCTTGTTATATAATTCAAGTCATGTATGTTTTGTAAAACCTGTTATATATATATATGTATGTATGTATGTATGTATTAAAGCTGGCATGTATTTTTATTTTTGGTAATATATATATATATTTAAGAACATAATGTTGCTTTGACAACCTATACACGTGAACTAATATATGCTAATATATATATATATATATATATTCCACTTCGGGTTATATATGATATATCTTCTACTTCTAATTATATATAATCTAATATATGTTGTTTTCGTGTAGTGTTTTAAGTATATAATACTATTTTTAAGTGCTACTTTCGTATTATATATAATATAATATAGTGTGCAAAGCCTCTACTTCATATTATATATAAGAGTTGTATTTTGATTTTTTATCTAATATGTTTCTAGTCAATTGGATTCTCGCATGAATTTTTTTATATATAAAATTTAGTTATATACGATGATCTGTTGTTTATAATATAAATTTATATAAGTTATAGGTTTATACAAGTTATATGTAACTTATTTATTGTTTATATAAATATAAGCGGATACACGATCTGTTGAGTTTAAACATATATTATAATAAATTTAGTTTATATTGATTTCTATAATAAATATTGATTTTAAAATATAATAAGTATGTAAGTTTATATATATGTGTGTATATTAGTCTATATGTATAAGTATATATGATTTTGGTTTTCAAATATATATAGAGATTCTATTTTATATGTGTTTGAATTAAATATTGATCTGAAAACATATGTTTTAAAAAAACTGATTTTAGATATATATAACATATATTTTGTTTCATCGATCTCTATTCCACCTTGACTTACTTTTTCAATATCGGATTTGCCATAGCAATTTTTAGCTTGTCGCTGTCCCGCTGGTTACAATAGCAAGTCCCCAAGCTCATTACAATAGCCCACCTAACTCAACATCCTCCTGTTGAGTACATCCATCGACACAGCCTCATATCTCCACCACTGACAGTCGAGTTCCTCCCTCAACGCCTAGAGAGCCACCTCCGCCTTCCATCACCATCCCCTTACAGTCTCCCCTTCATCGAAACTCGACCGACTTGACAACCATCTCCATCCTCCAGCCATGCAACAACACTCCACCTCCTAGCCGCAACACCTTGTCACAATACCCTGACCGATTGCCAAAACTTCCCATGCCATGCTCTAGTTGCAATCTCGTCTTGTTTAATATATGTAATATATGTTAATGTTAATGTAGGTGCGTATATAATATGCTAATTTATTTTAAATTTATGATTTACAAATAGATTTTTTAATAGGTTTAATATATATGTTTTGTTAGAAAGCTTGTTATATAATCTAGGTCATGTATGTATTGTAAAACCTGTTATATATATAAATATAAATATATATGTATTAAAACCAGCATGTATTTTAATTTTTGGTAATATATATATATATATATATATATATATTTAAGAACATAAAGTTGCTTTGACAACCTATACACGTGAACTAATATATGCTAATATATATATTCCACTTCAGGTTGTATATGATATATCTTCTACTTCTTATTATATATATAATCTAATATATGTTGTTTTCATGTAGTGTTTTAAGTATATAATATTGTTTTTAAGTGCTACTTTCATATTATATATAATATAATATAGTGTGCAAAGCCTCTACTTCATATTATATATAAGAGTTGTGTTTTGATTTCTGATCTAATATGTTTCCAGTCAATTGGATTCTCGCATGAATTTTTTTTATATAAAATTTTAGTTATATACGATGATCTGTTGTTTATAATATAAATTTATATAAGTTACAAGTTTATACAAGTTATATGTAACTTATTTGTTGTTTATATAAATATAAGTGGATACACGATCTGTTGAGTTCAAATATATATTATAATAAATTAAGTTTATATTGATTTTTATAATAAATATTGATTTTAAAATATAATAAGTATGTAAGTTTATATATATGTGTGCATATTAGTCTATATGTATAAGTATATATGATTTTGGTTTTCAAATATATATAGAGATTTTATTTTATATGTGTTTGAATTAAATATTGATGTATAAAATTTTAATTATAATTTTATTACTTAGTTAATTTTGAAAATATAAATTTTAAGATTTACTTATAATTTAATTATTTTTAGATATATAAAATAAGATTTAATATAAAATATATTTATAAAATAAGATATAATTTAGTAATAATTAATATAATAATATTCAATAAGATTTTAATTTTAACAAATATATGTATGTAAATTATGTTTTGAGAATTTATTTAAATTTATATTAATATTTTGAAAATAGATTTTGTAATAACTTTGATAAATTAAGGTTGGAAGGATAAATTAAAATTGATTTGCAATTTAATTTGATAAGAAGTGTATTTAAGTAGAAATTAATTTGAAATTTATTAAATTGGAGATTTTTAAAGATATGAATTTATAACTTGATAACTTGATTTTGATTAAAGGTGAATAAATGAATATTTTTACATTTAAATAAGATTGAAATTGAGATTTTAAAGTCTAAAATCATATTGGAAGACACCTCTAGTACTGAACTTCCAAACACGACAGCCATTGAACAAATTTTCTTACTAATGAAATTATAGGCATAGAGACAAACTCCTTCACTATTGGAATAAACGAATTCCTTCACTCCTGGGAAAGGAGAAAGACCGATCATTATGACCAGGCCGACAGGCACCGCACCTCACTTAGATTTAAATGGTTATAAAAGTGATTAAAGGAATATTTTCAGAATATAATATAATTAAAGTTAGATATTTAATATTTATTTGATATAAATTATAATCTGGGATTTTAGTTAATGGTTATTAAAATGATTAAGTGAATATTTCAAGTCTAGATATAATTAAATGTTGAATTTGGAAATATAAATGAAATTTATCAAATTGAGTTATTATTACTTATTTGTATATTTATATTTTGAAACGTATTGAAATTTGAAAGTGGATTAAATAGTAGTTCAAACCTGGGTTTGAAATCAATATAGATAAAAATGGTTTTAACAAGAATTTGAATTTGAATTGAAATTGTTGAACTAAAAATTTGATTTGAATTGATTTGTGAATTTGGAAGAAACAATTATATATATATATATATACTATTTTAATATATAAACTATTCAAACTATTTTAAATCTATGACCTATTATAAACTATTTTAGTTTATAACTATTTTAATATACATATATAATAATTTTAATATTTAAACTGTTTAAGTTGGAAAGTGATATGAATTCAAAAGTGAATGTGATTTCAAGAGATATGATTTTGAATTGAATATGATATTTTGATATGAAGTATAAACTATTTGAAATATAAAATGACCACGGTGTGAAATAAGCGTTTGGTTGTTAAAGAGACCGGGATCGGATATTTTCATACTCTTTGCCAATACCGAAAATCACTTTAACAACTGTGCACGTGGTGGAGGTTCTAGAACGAAGTAGGATGGTTTGGAGACGACTCTGTATGAGGTATTTACGTAGCCCTGACTCTCGTAAGTCAGCTTAGATGTGACAAAAGCAGGAGCCACACTGGGCCAAGTGCGGTCATTCCTCATATCGGACACATTTCTTCGATACCATTCTATTACTTTGTGATTTGATTGGGTGCACCTTTGATTTGGGAGTGTGTCTCGAGGTGCTCGGTAGTAGCTGATATGCGTTACCACCAGTCCAGATCCGCAAACGGTATATCTACCCTGGCATTGCCTCGCGTGCCGTGTTCACATGTGTTAATCGACGGAATTTCTATTGGATTAGAAAACCGTCGAAAAATTTCAAATTAAAATTTACCGCAAGCGCACGGCGTACACTTGAAGTACGTGGCGAATACAGGTCGATCTGCAGGGAATTGATGATTTTAAAAGTCTATTCAATCAAATTAAACCAAAGTCAAGTGAAAGTTAAGCTAGATAATTAGAAAATTAACTAACTAACTAAAAGAAAAGAGATGCAAATATAAGAGTTAAATGAAAATTTGGAGAATAAATCCACACTCTAGATTATGTAGTTCAACACATATGAAATCATAATCTCTCTTTTATGGTCATTAGTGCTTTAATTGACGTGTTTATCATAAGCATGACATATTTGTGCTATTTATTTGCCAACATAAGCCATCAAACTATAACACACCTCTTAAACCACTTACTATCTTTAATGAACTTTGACAATGAAAATGAAATCTATTTTAAGTATGGCCTATAAACTATTAATTAGAAATATAGACCATCAAATTTTAATTTCAAATCACTTTCTTTTGCCATAATCATATTTTGATGAAGAGGCAATTAGTGTTAATGATTGTTTAAGCATAGCCTATTTGGTTTCAACAATATAGGCTATCAAATTCAAAGCAAAAACAACTAGTAAACCATTTCTATCATCATCATTAAGCACAAAAAGAGAGCATGAATTAACAAATAGTTGACGCTACATAATTAGAGAGCTTCATTACCCCTAAATTGAAGGGGTTTAGCCTCTTATATTTGTCATTTGATTAACAAATGTATCTAAAAACATGAAAGCAAAATGAAAGGAAAATGAAAGCTAATGGAAAAGAGATCTATTCTACTTGCATAAAAGAAAAGAAATCTACGCTACAACATAAGAAAGAGAGCATGTAAATGTAAAGAGCATATATTGAATTGCATAAGAAAGAAAAGAAAATTTACAAGAAATAAAAATGGCTAAGTAGCCATGAAAAGAGAGCTTACTTTTATTTTTAAGCTAAAAACTAACTAAAGAGAGACTAAGGAAAAAGAGAGCCTAAAAGAGAGACTAAGGAGAAGAGATTACATGAAGATATAAGGTATTTATACATGTGTTAAACCCTAATTCATATTTTTGGGGAATGCCCAAATTGCCCTTGTAGGAAGTGTGGTGGCCAAGTAATCATTAACATCCACTAATCATCATTTAAGTGTACATGAAGCCATTAATTCAATAAGCATGTGCATTAGCCTCTAATTTGTACATGAAGAAAGGTGGGTAGTTGGGGTCCTCCATTATCTTCACTTTGAATTATTTCCATCTTCATTTGTTCTCTTCACTCTTGTGTATGCATATATCATCATGAAACAACTTGTATATGAATTCAAATTCCTACAAAACAATATAGAAATTTTCATTTAAATTTTAGAAAATTAAAATATGCACAAAAATGACCATTTTTCCCTTGGATGAAGATGAATATGTGACAATTTGAAATTATTTGAATTTTATTTAAATAAGTTAAAATACCCAATATGATCATTTATTTAATTTAAATAGATTAAATATGGTGGTAAAATTATGCACATTTACGTGCACATCAAATACCCCCACACTTATCTTTTTATTCGTCCTCGAATAAACTAAAACTAAGATAAACCGTTTTCGTAGGGAGCACGATTGCATTGAGCGTATGCAACAAGCCGTTAAACCTCTGGGTGTCCCCAGTAGGACAAGTGTTGTCTCGTGAGGGTTTTCAGCGGATACTACCCACAAAATCCAAATGCAGGATGAAATATTTACAAAATGCAAGATTTATTTACAAAGAGATGAATGCGAGCTTTTGAAAATATTTATAAATGAAGGATTTATTTTTAAATTGACACAAATAAGTTAAATATATATTTTGGTCATTATCTTTGAAAATTTAAGTCATTTACTCGTCAAAATTTCCAACAAAAATGAAGTTATTAAAGCAAATATACTATAGTTTAACTCGTTGTTACGGTTGATAACAAAGTGTAACTATGAAATGGATCCTTAGTTGATTATCAAACTTTATCAAAGTGGTTTTTTCATTTCTTTTCAATAACAAGTCAAATCAACTAAGTAAAAATAGTGCTTGGATTTCATTTGCTCACTCTCTCCATTTTTTGAAAATTTTATTGATATTTACAATATTTACATATGTCCAACTCAGATAAATTGAGGCCAGATATATTACCCATGCACTGCCTTGCGGACTGATGTGAAGGGAATACAGAGCGTGGCAAGTGAGCACACAAGTGTGAACACTTATTGACTGTAGGCGTTATCAAAAAGAATTTTATTATATACATACACCTAACTCAGATAAACTGAGGCCAGATATACCGATCGTGCACTGCCTTTCGGGCTTACGTGAGAAGGGTACAGAGCATGGCGAGTGAACACACGAGTGTGAACACTTGACTCTAGGTGTTTATTAAGAAAATATATACATATGTACAAGAAATATTTTTTTTTGTTTTTTTTCCAAAAAGAGAGTTTCGAAAAATCATCTTAGCATCATTTAATTTAGAAGACAAAAAAAATGTTATATCCTTTACTTTAAATAAACCACTTTTTAAAACAATGATTTTCAATTAGGATATATTTCATACTTATCACGTATGAATCTTCCTATATACTAGTTAAACCATTTTTATTTGTAATCAAACTTCATTTTTGTTTTTATTAAGACAAATTAAATTTCAAAAATTTCAATTTAATAAACCAAAACCATATATTTATCCTATAGTGTTTCTTTAAAAATAAATCATGAAACCAAATTTGTTTTTGTTTTTGTTTTTTTTTTAGATTTTTTTTTAAATTTTGGAAAGAAAATAAAAATAAATAAACTATGAAAAATTAAAAATGAGAGTCTCCCTCCACACTTGATTTTGACTGTATCCCCACAGTCAACCCAAGTGGAAGGAGAAAAATAAAAATGAAAACATGACCTTTATTTAAATGAAAATTAACGATATTTACATGGGATCCGAAAGTATACCGTCAAAGCGAAAATGAAACGGTCTTCCAAAAACCGATTCATTTGCCTCGTCAAGTATACGAGACACGGTTTAAGCTCGAAAAACCAAATCGTAAAAGATTTCAAAGTTGATTGATGATTTGGAAAAACGAATGTCGTTTTATTGAAAATTATACGAGTTGTTTTGGTTTCGATAATTTTTGGGTAGATATAACGATTGATTGAAATTCAAGTTTATCATTGAATTTTTTTTCAAAATTATTGATTTCAAAATCAAAGTGGTGATTTAAACCTTCCCCGTCGGAATTTAACAACTCGTCATCCAAAATTCCAAAAAAAATTGTGTTCAATAAATTCATTTTCCTTTGTTGGATTATCAACAACTTCATTCCGTATCTCAAGTTCAAAATCCAAAGTTGTTGTATTCAAATTTTTGAAATCGAGAAAATGAAGATCGAATTTTAAATTTGGCTCTACACCCTCAGAAGAATTGAAATCCAACTCAATTACCGTGTTTTCAACAACTTCGTTAAAATTTTCGTTTTCAATTTCAAAAGTTCTTATTTGAAAATCATCAATTTGGGTAAATGATGGATTATTGTTTGACTCGTCACACGTTGGAATTTGATTTTTTGTTCACATTGTTTCATATAAGTTTCAAACAACGAATTCGTGTGATCATCGTAAATTTCGTTCATTTGTTCAACAAAATCCAATTTATAATTATAAGCTTGAGGATTTTCGATTTGGATTTGTTGAGAACAAAAATTTTCACTTGCATCATAGTCGAGATGATTCCCATTGCCAAAAGTATTTGAAAAGTGGATCACATTTTTGTTTTGATTTTGAAATTCATTTCGGAGTTCAAAATTGAATTGGCATGGGTTATGCTCGAAATTGTTTGAATTTTGAAGTGAATTCAAATTTTGATTATTTTGAAAGCTTTGATTTGAGTTATAGCACAAATATGAATTACACAACTCATTTATCATTGGATTTTGTTGTGTAGAGATTTCAAGTAGAGATGAAATGCTATTTTCGAGATTCGAGGGTTGTTCGTTATTTTGAAAATTTTGCGGTTCAAAACTCGAATCGTTTAAACAATAGTTGTTGAAATATCCATAAGAATTTTGAGTGAAATCATATGGATTATATTGATTCTCACAACTATTGTAAAATTCACGTAAGTGGGGTAACTCGGACATTTTCAAGAATGCTTTTGTTTTTTTATATAAAGGAAAATTTTATTTTTTAAATGGGAAATTGATTTTTGTTTGTTTTTTTTTGGTTTTTTTTATTTTTTGAAAAGGTTTTGTAATTTTTTTTTGATTTTGGTTATATCTAATTATTTTGGATTTTTGAAATTTCAAAGAAAAAGGGTTTAAAAATTTCCAAGGAAAAGGAATATTTACAATTTTTTTTTGTTTTGGATTTTGAAATTTTTTTTGTTTTTTTAAAATATGCATGAACTAATGCAACTAAATGAATGCAAGGGCTAATTACGAATGATTTATCCTAAGTTAACCGCATTTGGTAGCTTGCATGTTGAACTTTATTTCTGCAAAATTTCATGATAATCTGGGTTCGTTTGCTATTTCGAAACTGTTGTCGAACTTGTACTCGCAGCTTGCTGTAATTCAGTGTTTAAAACCTTGTTTTGGTCCAATTTTGAAACGAAGCAGATTCTTCGTTTCAAATTGGATTTGAATGATTCTTTTTGCAGATTAAAGAAGGAATGTTGAACTATAGTCCTGCAAAATTTCAAGTTATTTTAACACTGTTAACTTGTTCAAATCTGCTGTTGAATATTGAGTCGCAGCTTGTTTTAAACGGATAATACTTGTGTAATTTTCGTTATTTCGATGTTTTCTTGATATTTCTTTCTGGATTTCATACACAGGTATTATAATGTGTTTTAAAAATGTTTTTCAAATAAATGGGCTTTTGAAATTATTATTATATATTATTTTTTAGTATAAAAATTATATACTCTATAATAAGAGAATTTCAAAGGCAATTTCTAAAGCGATTTCGAAACGTTCCTAAAACTCGTTTTCTTCAGCTTAATTTCTATATAAAACACACAATTTTGCACTTCGAGCGAAGAGGGAGAAGAATTAAATGATGTATTTTAGTAATTAATTATGATAGAAGGGTTTATCTTTAATTAATTAAGAATAATTAATTAGTGAAATTAATTAAAAGTTAATCACTGAATGTAATTAATAAAGAGATTTATTAATTAAAAGGTTGTTGAAGCCATTTTCAAGGCCAAAGCTTGCTCCTTTTTATCGATTTTTTCTTGTAGCTCAAGAATTCAGCAAGGTGAGTTGTAATACGCACAAATCCTAGCTGAGCCAAGCTCAAATGTATAATCAGACTCTGTCTTAAATCTACAAGATAGTTCTCAGCCAGGTAACGGGCAGGAGTTATCGGTGCACCATGAATCACCGTAGCAATGCAGCCGAAGGTTTAAGTACCTTCAGAGAAACAATTTAGTATAGTATTTACGAATCACCGTAATATTATAACTGATTATTGCTCTGTCTTAGCCTAGACACAAGAAATTAAATTGTCGAAAGAGGACAAATTATCAATATACAATTAAGTGTTATTGATGTCAAATTGTTTTTATTAACCAAAGTCTAGGATGAAATGCAAACCAGAAAATAAACATGTATTAACAATGCAACTACAAATGATTTTTGGTTTTTTTTGAATAATTTTATTTTAAATGCAAGCAAACAACAATGCAAGACAAATAAAAACAATAGATAAGGGTTAAAAGAAATTTTTTTATAAGCAAGCGGAGAAGTTATTTTTTTGGCAAGCTTAGCAGCGCAATCCTTCTCCTTCTGTTTTTGCAACCTGAAAGATAAAACAAAGATACATACACAGATTATATATATATATATGTATCAAAGAAGAAACTAAGAAAAATGAAAACAGAACAACAATGAACCTAAAACACAATGAATTAAACTATACAAAGGAAAACAACATTAAATCTAACTTGTTTGTTTGTTTGTTTTTTTTTCAAGGAAGAAGTAAAATAAATTAAAATGAATCAACTTGGGTTTTTTTATTAAGAAATAAAACAAACGAAACTAAATTTTTTTTAGGGAGTGACTCTTTTTTTTTGTAAAGGAAACTTAAAAGTGAAGTTTAACTTAAAAAAAAATCTTTTTCTAAGGATAAAACAAATCAAAATTAAAAGAAAGGAAAACCCCTTTTTTTGAAAACTAGACAAAACTAGACTTAAAACAAATTAAACTAAAAGCTAATTCTTTTATTTTTTTGTAAAAAAGAAGAAAAACTAAAAGTTAGACAATTTAAAACAAAGAAGACAAGGCAGCCCGGCCCACTAA
Organism: Allium fistulosum; assembly: GCA_030737815.1. NCBI lineage: Eukaryota > Viridiplantae > Streptophyta > Magnoliopsida > Asparagales > Amaryllidaceae > Allium > Allium fistulosum. The sequence continues at coordinate 631,956,125 of CM060907.1, read as the reverse complement.
CACAAACACACTTCGACCCACACAAGAAAACACTTATCCTCTCTAAAAGAATGCAGAGAAACAAAAACTTCGATGGAAGATAGAAAAACAGAAGATAGAAACGCAAAGAAAGCAGAAGAAACAAAATTCGATTCCAGTTCCACTTAATTCAACAAAATTTTGACTCGACCTTCCCAAAATCTAGAAATTCGAATTGAATTGCCTGCTCGATGCTCGCGGTGCTGGTTTGATGATGTGTGATTTCGAGTCTCAGGTTTGGAGTATTTGTGCTATTGATTAGCCAATATAAGCCATCAAACTATAACACACCCCTTAAACCACTTACTGTCTTTAATGAACTTTGACAATGAAAATGAAAACGAAATCTATTTTAAGTATGGCCTATTAACTATTAATTAGAAATATAGACCATCAAATTTTAATTTCAAATCACTTTCTTTTGCCATTATCATAGTTTGATGAAGAGGCAATTAGTGTTAGTGATTGTTTAAGCATAGCCTATTTGGCGTCAACAATATAGGTTATCAAATTCAAAGCAAAAACAACTAGTAAACCATTTCTATCATCATCATTAAGCACAAAAAGAGAGCATGAATTAACAAATAGTTGAAGTTACATAATTAGAGAGCTTCATTACCCCTAAATTGGAGGGGTTTAGCCTCTCATATTTGTCATTTGATTAACAAATGTAGGTAACAACGTGAAAGCAAAACAAAAGGAAAATGAAAGCTAATGGAAAAGAGATCTATTCTACTTGTATAAAAGAAAAGAAATCTACACTACAACATAAGAAAGAGAGCATGTAAATGTAAAGAGCATATATTGAATTGCATAACAAAGAAAAGAAAATTTATAAGAAATAAAAATAGCTAAGTAGCCATGAAAAGAGAAAGAGAGCTTTCTTTTATTTTTAAAATAAAAACTAACTAAAGAGAGACTAAGGGAGAAGAGAGCCTAAAAGAGAGACTAAGGAGAAAAGATTGCATGAAGATATGGGGTATTTATACAAGTGTTAAACCCCAATTCATATTTTTGAGGAATGCCCAAATTTCCCTTGTAGGAAGTGTGGTGGCCAAGTAATCATTAAAATCCACTAATCATCATTTAAGTGTACATAAATCCATTAATTCCATAAGCATGTGGATTAGCCTCTGATATGTACATGAAGAAAGGTGGGTAGGTGGGGTCCTCATTATCTTCACTTTGAATTTTTTCCATCTTCATTTGTTCTCTTCACTCTTGTGCATTCATATATCATCATGAAACCAATTGTATATGAATTCAAATTCCTACAAAACAATATAGAATTTTTCAATTAAATTTAAGAAAATTAATATATGCACAGAAATGACCATTTTGCCCTTGGATGAAGATGAATATGTGACAATTTGAAATTATTTGAATTTTAGTTTAAATAAGTTAAAATACCCGATATGATCATTTATTTAATTTAAGTAGATTAAATATGGTGGTAAAATTATGCACATTTACGTGCACATCAAATACCCCCACACTTATCTTTTTATTCATCCTCGAGTAAACTAAAACTAAGATAAATCCGTTTTCATAGGGAGCACGATTGCATTGAGCGTATGCAACAAGCCGTTAAACCTCTGGGTGTCCCCAGTAGGACAAGTGTTGTCTCGTGAGGATTTTCAGCGGATACTACTCACAAAATCCAAATGCAGGATGAAATATTTACAAAATGCAAGATTTATTTACAAAGAGATGAATGCGAGCTTTTGAAAATATTTACAAATGAAGGATTTATTTTTAAACTGACAGAAATAAGTTAAATATAGATTTTGGTCATTATCTTTTAAATTTTAAGTCATTTACTTGTCAAAATTTACAACAAAAATGAAGTTATCAAAGCAAATATACTATAGTTTAACTCGTTGTTTCGGTTGATAACAAAGTGTAACTATGAAATGGATCCTTAGTTGATTATCAAAGTTTATCAAAGTGGTATTTTCATTTCTTTTTAATAACAAGTCAAATCGAAGCAAAAATAGTGCTTGGATTTCATTTGCTTACTCTCTCCATTTTTTGAAAATTTTATTGATATTTACAATATTTACATATGCCTAACTCAGATAAACTGAGGCCAGATATATTACCCATGTACCACCTTGCGGATTGATGTGAGTGGAATACAGGGCGTGGCGAGTGAACACACAAGTGTGAACACTTCTATTGTATTTCAGTTGACATTTCACTTGAGTTCAATTTACTGGTATAAGAATGTTAATCCTGACTCGAGTGTTTTGTGTTTTGCTTTATGCTTGGGTCAGACTAAGTGTCACAGCATTTGAGACTCACCTTTGGAGCTTGGAGCTTTGATTGAAGATATGTCTCTTATCTATTCAGCTTTCGATCTTTACAGTTATTTCCAGTTGGTTATTCGAACTTGTCATTTTGTTTACATATTAGAGATTCCTTTGTATTTGAGATTTCTATTGTATTTTACACCCTAATGTTTATATAGTAGCTTCATGAACTACTATTTATCTATTTCCGTTGCTTATTGTCTAATTACTCTGTGTTTGTGATTTTGTGATTGATTTTATTTACTGTCTATGCTAAGTTTTGCCAAATATAAATTAACAATCTGTTGTTTTGAGCAATTCAAGTCCGAATGATTGTCGATTTGAATGGTTCGAAATATCAGGTCGTTACAAGTGGTATCAGAGCTCTGTTTTAGGCAAAACTTAGCATATGGAGTAAAAAAACTCATTAGAGATAGGGTAGTAATACCCTAGAATGAGTAGAATCAATTATAGATCATATTCGTTCGAGCTTGAAATTCTTCATTAGGATCCTCATGGATTGGGATTTCTTTCGGATTTTGGAACTATACCTTTGTTCTGAAATCCATTCTTGTTTCATGTTCGTGTTCTTCTTGACTGGAGCATCCCATAGCTCTATTTCTGTTGATCTCGGTAATAAATTTGAGAACATCTTGCCACCTCAATTGGCAACTTTGTCCTTGTGTGTGTCACATCCTATCGGCGGTCCCGCCAATCTTTGTATGATTTGTAAAGGGGTGAACTCCTTTACAAACAGGTATCTATTTACTAGAGATTTATATGTCCTCGGTTTTGATGCTATTATTTTTTCGCAAAGCCCGAACCGTTTCTCAGTAGACGATCCGGGTAATTTGCTTGTGATCGAATGTCAATTGCCTCAGGATTTTGCAGGTAGTTTTATTTTTTCACTTGATTCTCAGCCTAGTAATCTTGACTTCCCCCTGTAGTCCATCTATTTTCAGATGTCTTTGGTGTAGTCACTTCTCTTTCCATCAAGCGGGAGATTGAATTTTCGCATCGATCTTATTCCTGGAATCTCGGTTGACCCGGTTAAGGTCACCCGTGATTAATATTGGTCTATCCATCCTTCCTCTTTTGTAATATAATTATTTTATCTTCTTTTCGAGCCTATCTTCTTAGTTAGAATTCTCTGATTAGGGTCTCCCTAAATTTGAGTCTCTATTCTTGTTTTAAAAAAAACTATTCTTGAATTATCGTGTGAGGGAGTGTATTTGTAATTAATATAAAAATGTTTTACATTGCGTTGTTTGAGTTGTTAAGTTTGAATTTTGGGTTTCGATCGATTCGTTTGGCCAACGCTATCGATAGGAATTCCAAAACACTTGAACAGAGCAAACTGACACAATATTGTTTTCAAAATTGGTAAATTGAAATAAATTTATGTATGACCATATGTTATATTTAAAGGTATACTTTTCTAAAATCAGATAGTTAAATTGAATTGGTTGTTAGAAATGATAATACTATATTATCATTTACTGTTTTGTCATCATTCCCAAACCATTAACTATTGTTGTATAATTTTATAAAGTATGGTTTATGAATCCGATTTGTAAATGAAATGAATTTAATTTAAGAATTTGAGAATTAAACTTTTGGTGCTCTTCAAAATTTGGTTTCAAAAGTTTTGAAAATAAATTGTTTGAAGTGTTTTGAATGGAAAGGGTTTTCGAAGAATTTTAAAAGAAGTAAGTCTGTGGTCGCCTCTTTTGTCGCTAAAAATTAATTTCGATGATGACTGCAGCATCATCGACATTCATTTTCGAGCCTCAGAGTGGAGAGACCACCTAGTAGCCTTGCTACACTTTTGTTTTGGAAAGTGGAATTGATTTAACTTCCCTGAGTATGATTTGATGTACAAAAATATATATATTTATTTCAAAATGATGAGAAGTTAAACCGAAAATCTAATTCTTAAGTTTTAGGTTAAGTGATGGTTTTCAATTACTGAAATGAATCAATTTTTTTTTTGAATATTTGAAGAGTTTAAATTAAAAATGAAATTAAAACAGCTTGAACAATTAAACTAGGAAAAAGGTTAATTTGTATAATACTCAATTACATCCTAAACCATACATAACTTACCTGAAATGTTCAAAAGTTAAAATGTGAATGTAAATATGTAATTGAATAGTATACAATATAAATGTAAGTAATAGGATGTCCAAAAATGAAATTTTGTTAATGGAAGTTATAAATAAAATTGAGTGGTTATAATAAATATTTATACACCTAATCTATATTCCAAGATATATTAAGTGAAATAAATTGGATAATAATAAGAAAATATGTTAAATAAAATAAATTTTGTTTTGAAAGAAAATTTTGTAACAAATGAAAATAAATTGAAAGCAAATCAATTTAATGAATATCTTGAATTGAAATCAACCAAATGTAAATATATTGAATATTTATTGATTGAATAAAAAGGAATGAAACCAAATTTTAATATTAATCAACTTAGAACTAATGAAATTCATATGGTTTTGAAATCAATTGTTGTATCTAGTTCTTTGTATTTGGAATCTATCTATCTTTCTGGTTACTTCTATTCTCCTATCTTGTTTCTTTTCAGGGGCCAAAAGTTTTGAGTATGGGAGAGTGTAAGGACCCATAAATTTTAACGATTTTTTTTATGTAATTAACTGAAATTTTGCTCGAAATTAAATAATAAAATTTTGAAATGAAAATTTGATATTTGGTATGCGTCTATTTAAAACATAGCAAATGGCAGATTAGCATCAGAAAATTTGAAAGTTAGTCCTGTTGTATAATTTTCAATTTAAATTTAAATCGGTTAAATTTGATGGAAGTTTAATACTTTCGAAACTTGAATATTTTTATATAGTATAAATGTTTATCTTTTTCTGAGTGAGACGTCATATTTCGTTTTGCCAAATTTGGACTGCTCTAGCTCCGTTTATCTTATTTTCGACGTTTTAACAACACTTTAGCAGCGAAATATCGACTTTTGATAGGATGATCGGATCACTCATATCTATGTACCATTTTGTTCATCTCGTTGTACTGATCTCCGCAGTATATTCATTCTTGTAATTCGTCTTCCGGTACGCGGCAAAATCGGTAGAACAATCTGCCATATTAGTTCCGTATTTGAACCTTTTTGATTTCACGTGACCATTCCATCGCCCAACGTGAAAATAAATTTTCACTAGCTGTTAATATTCCCTAAATGACTTTTGACTTTCTCTACTCCTTAAATTTATATTGGTTATTTCATTTTATTTTCTGGTTCATTTCTCTTCCCTCTCCTCTCTTTCGTTCTACATGAAAATATATATATTTGTAATCTAAAGCTTATATTTCCCTGATCGTCCCTGCTCCTCTATTTGGCTCGTGAAATTGCTCGTGCATCTCATATTTTTTCTCGAAGTAAACCAACCTCAGCCCCTTGCTCCTTACTCTGTTCTCCTCCCTCCTTCTTTTTGCCGATCCTGCACACTGAAGTCACCATCTCCATCACCCAAAGCAAGTCCCCAAGCTTATTACAATAGCCCACCTAACTCAACATCCTCCTGTTGAGTACATCCATCGGCGCAGCCTCATATCTCCAGCACTGACAGCCGAGTTCCTCCCTCCACGCCCAGAGAGCCACCTCCGCCTTCCATCACCATCCCCTTACAGTCTCCCCTTCATCCAAACTCGACCGACTTGACAACCATCTCCATCCTCCAGCCACGCAACAACACTCCACCTCCTAGCCGCAACACCTTGTCACAATACCCTGACCGATTGCCAAAACTTACCATGCCATGCTCCAGTTGCAATCTCGTCTTGTTTAATATATGTAATATATGTTAATGTTAATGTAGGTATGTATATAATATGCTAATTTATTTTAAATTTATGATTTAAAAATAGATTTTTTTTAATAGGTTTAATATATATGTTTTGTTAGAAAGCTTGCTATATAATCCAGGTCATGTATGTATTGTAAAACCGGTTATATATATAAATATAAATATATATGTATTAAAACTAGCATGTATTTTAATTTTGTTAATATATATATATATATATATTTATGAACATAAAGTTGCTTTGACAACCTATACACGTGAACTAATATATGCTAATATATATATTCCACTTCAGGTTGTATATGATATATCTTTTACTTCTTATTATATATATAATCTAATATATGTTGTTTTCATGTAGTGTTTTAAGTATATAATATTGTTTTTAAGTGCTACTTTCATATTATATATAATATAATATAGTGTGCAAAGCCTCTACTTCATATTATATATAAGAGTTGTGTTTTGATTTCTGATCTAATATGTTTCCAGTCAATTGGATTCTTGCATGAATTTTTTATATATAAAATTTTAGTTATATACGATGATCTGTTGTTTATAATATAAATTTATATAAGTTACAGGTTTATACAAGTTAAATGTAACTTATTTGTTGTTTATATAAATATAAGCGGATACACGATCTGTTGAGTTCAAATATATATATTATAATAAATTAAGTTTATATTGATTTTTGTAATAAATATTGATTTTAAAATATAATAAGTATGTAAGTTTATATATATGTGTGTATATTAGTCTATATGTATAAGTATATATGATTTTGGTTTTCAAATATATATAGAGATTTTATTTTATATGTGTTTGAATTAAATATTGATGTGATAACCCGGATTTTTGAAACACCTGATAATGGGATAATTAACTGGTTTTTACTATTGAGATACTAATTTTTTTTATTTAGTTGAACAAATAAAATTCTAATTAATATCTGGATGTATAAAGTGGATTTGAAACCATAATTAATTTGTAAATGGATATATGCAAAACTTATCATTTCTAAGCAAAATAAAATACGAATAACTATTTTATTATTATGCATACATTGATGGTTTGTGAGAAAAACTTGGATTTAAAAATTCAAAGCAATATCTTCAAAATAAATTTTCAACAAGTATGTATATATATTTAGTTAGTAATTAGTATATAATTAGGTTTCATATATTTTAGGTAAATGTTTTAATTATTTAAGATATATTTCAACTTGAGTTTAAATATAAATAAGATTTAACAAAAAGGTTTGTTTCATTTCTTTTTAAAATATTACTTGATAATATAATCTCTTATATAAATTATTTAAATTGTCAAATATGTTATTTTCAAATAATAAGTATAATATATTATTTTTATAAATATGAATGGGTTTTTAAAGACTATGGAATTGTTATTTTAAAATTGAATAAATAATTGTATATACATATATGTATGTATAACTTGACTTTTTAAATTAAATCTTAGGATTTAATTTAATTTGAATTTGAATTTAAAGTTTTGAAATTCAAAGATAAATATTTAAATTGCTTGGATTTTAAAATATTTGTATAAACTTTTATTTATAAATATAATTAGTTTTTGTTTTCTTTAAAAAGTAATATATATATATATATAGATAAGTATTTTATAAATTAAGAAAAAGGCTTTTATTTACTTTTTAAATAAATAAAAATAAGTAAAATACAAATGTCATCATATTAAGCTTAAATTAACATGTGTTAGGCAATGGATTAAACAATGTGACAAGTGTCTTAATTATTTTTCATTTTCTTTTATTTTTATTTATCATAAATCTACTTATATAAACATTTGCATTTTCACTTCATTCCTTTCTATTCTTCTTTTTAAAACCAAGATAAATTCAAAAACTCTTTCTCTAAATTGCAAAACTGAAATCAGAGATCTAAATGCCTCAAACCAAAAACTAAATTCAACAATCTGTAAACAAGTTTCCAAAATCAAACCCTGAAATTCTTTTCCAAATCAACTCTTCAGCCTTAATTCATTCCTCCATTTCAAAAGCAAATCTGGAAATCCCTCAAACATAAAATCTGTAATTCTTTTTCAAGTTAAAATCTATAATCAAAATCAAGCCTAAAGCCTGCTGCATTCTATTCAACTCTGGAAGCAATTCAAACTGTCTGCATTCATTTCTTCGACCTGGAAAACAAGCATGCATGTAGATTTAAAGCAATTTAAATCCCAACAACTCAAGTTAAAAATCAAATTCAAGCCTGCATGCAAGTTTCAGTAGCAATCATTCAAGTTTTAAATCAAATAAGCAAAGCAAAAGCAAAAGCATTCAAGTTTCTCAGTTTCAAAAGCTTTTCAAAATATAAGGCTCTGTCTCTGTTTTGCCTGGTGAGTAATCTACTATCTTAAATATACTTAGTCTAATCTATAAACTTGATATTTGTGATTTATGCGTGAAGTAAAGTAGTTGCATGGATGTGAATATGTGGTATATATATACAGGCCAGTGATGAGTATGTAGGTCTGAAACAAGAAAATTTACTTCTGTTCATAATACAGGGTTCCAAATTTAGTTCAAAAATTCAATTTCTCCCTGTGTCATCAATATTAAACTGAGATCTTAAAATGGAAGATGATCACAACAATGTAAATTCATTTTTAAAAATAAGAGCAAGTGGAAATACTTAGTGAAATTTTCAAAAACAATACATTACAGTAAAATAAATCAAAGACTTAAAAATTGATGTTCGCAAATTCTTGTTTTGAATTCATAACCTGATTCGAGTTACAAAATGAGGAATTTTAATGATAGTATCTAGATTTTTAAGTGGGTAATTGATGGGAATTTTAGAGTTGAACGGAGATTGTATTTTTGATGAAATATGGCGATCGACTGTAAGAGGGTCGTCGTGCTCCATGCTAGAGATAGCTCGAGGGGGAAGGTACTCGGGAAAAATGGTCGGAGGGTTCAATGATCATCGTGGTGGCGAGACGGTGACGTTGTAGGGTTTAAGACCCTGTATGGCTCGGTGACGTTCTCGAGGAAATTACGGCGTCGTCATCGCACCGGGTTTGATCGGAGTAGGGGGGATAGTAGCGTGGGACTCTGGCAAATGTCTGGACACAACGACGAGGCATAAGATGGTCGGAGGTGGTAGCGCAAGGCGTATCTTTGGATCGGGTTTCTTCCTGATGGGTTCAATTTAGTTCGATTTTGATCTTCGTGATGGTCTGGGGTTCTTGGTGGTCGGGATACTCGGGTAGGTGGTCGGCGACTTGCTGGCGTTCGAAACGATGATCGAAGGTGGTCGAAGTGGGTGTGCATGTGTACACGTGCACAAACGTATCTGATGTTTTTTTGAAGGCTTCGGGGAAGAGAGAGATTGTCTCGTGCCATTTGCGTATTTGTCTCGAAGAAGAAGATGGTGGTTCGTCTCGAAGATATTCGACTGTGAGTTGCTCGGGGATATTTCAGGGTATGACTCGAGTGTTTTGAGGGCAGGCTCGGGTTTCTAGATGAGTGAATCTGTTAACAAGTTTTTTTTAAGAGCAAATAATTAAGCAAGTTCAAAGAGAAGTTGTATAAGTTTCAAAACAAACTGATTAAATTAAATTTCAAGTAAAGTAATTATCAAGTTCAAATAAATTTTTAATATACAGATTTATAAAGTCAAGTGTGTCTTGTTTTAAATTGTTGATTAAGGAAATTATAAAATTTGTTTAACTTAAAGTGTTAAGTTAATTGTTTAAGTTATTAAACTTAAATTAAATGATTTAATTAGGCAAGTAAATTATAAAGGTAAATGTTTTAATTATGATTTTATAATTAAGAAATTTAATAAAGATAAGTAGTTTATCTTAAGATTAATTAAGACCTTGAATGATTATGGATTAATTAAATTAATCAAGTAATTAAAGAGTAATTAATTTATTAATTAATGATAAAAGGGTAGTAAATTAAATTAATTAATTAATTAATTAGAGATTAATTAATTCGTAATTAAGGATAAATTAAATAAGTAATTAGAGACTAATTACTTAAATGGTAATTATTTAATGTGAGTAATTAGGGGATAAATTTGTTAAGAATTAATTAATTTAATTAATGATTAAAGGTAAATTAATTAATAGTTAAAGATTAATAAATTTAGGATTAATTAATTGAGTAAGGATAACCAATTAATCATTAAAGTAATTAAAGAAAAGTTAATTAAGGGAAGTAATTAAAGCCTGTTAATTAAACTGGGTTAAGTAATAAATTTATAAGTAATTAATTTAATTGGCTAAATTAAATTAATTATAATTATGTGATTTATTAATCTGGCTTAGGGATGATGAATTAAATTGAATATTTGGATTGATTAATGTCTATGGTATGTTAATCTGTGATGATATTTGATGTGTGACACTTTGAATATAGCTGTGATAAATATAAGCTATTTATCTGTGATTGAGTTGCTCTGTGATTACAGTGTTATGAATTGAATTAAATTGTTTAACTGAAACATCTTGGCTTAAAGGATGACATTTGATTCGAAGAGACCGGGTTCGGGTATCAGTAAATACCCAAAACCACTTCGATTAGTAATCTTTAATTCTTTATAGATGTGAATATGGAATCTAGTAGGCTGGAATGAGATAAATTAAGTAAATCGGACCATTTAAAAACTAAGTAACGGTACTTAGTATTGATTTGTAGAATAAGTGTTGACTATAACTAGTTAAGAACTCGTACTAAGGTACGAGTTACCTTGGGTTGCAAATAAGTTTATAACTTGGCATTTCAAATTATATGGGTTTACTCACGCTGGTTTCCAGCCTGACTCGGGTATTACTTTGATGTAATGCTCGGGTCAGACCGAGTATTACAGATTTTCAGGTAAGGACGTTCTGGAGCTCAGGTGGCGAGCTGGATGGTAGGAACGTATGGAGTATATCCGTTGTGTATATTAGTATTGTTTATCTGAGACATTTGAAATTGTCTTGTGTTGTATAATAGTATAACTCTGATGTATAATGTATAAGTGTATTGATACAGTTCTTTTTGTAAAACTGTTGTTTATGTGATATTATATTTTGATCCGCTGCGAATGTGAGGTTTCTGTGTTTCTGTTTTCTTTTTCTTCTTCTATCTCTTTTCTTATTCTTCTAACTATCTGGGATTTTTGGGTTTGAAATTTCCGGGTCGTTACAATTGATGTGAACACATATGTTTTAAAAAAATTGATTTTAGATATATATATAACATATATTTTGTTTCATCGATCTCTATTCCACCTTGACTTACTTTTTCAATATCGGATTTGCCATAGCAATTTTTAGCTTGTCGCTGTCCCGCTGGTTCGTGCCCCTATCCGTATGCGTGTCCGTGTCATCTTCTTGTTTCTCTGATCTCGAAGTTGAGCAATCACTCACGATCAACATTCTTATATTTAGCAAATTTAATTTATCTGAAATGACGATTGAAAATATACTATTAAATTTGAATTGTTAATTATTTAATTGTTAAGTATGATATGCCATTATCTGCCGTTGTTTACCTATGACATATGACACCATAACCTGTTGTGTATATTATATTTAAATTTGTTACTGGTGATATATGCCTATTGTTGATCTGTTATATTATTATCATATTTGTTCTCACTCTACAAGTTCCCTGTTAGCTTAGAAATTCCCTATGGGTTGAAATGATACATACCCGAACGATATTATAGATTTGGAGAAAATCGTTATGGGTTGAAATGATAAACTTAAGCAATTTTCATTGATTTTGAAAATTTGGGATTTCGGGTTGAAATGATATATACCCGTAAATATTAAATTTAAATTGCGGATTGAAATGATAAATATCCCTATCACTTGACCATAGGTTAGAAAATTAAATACGGACGCCGCTTGTCTATTATCTTTTTTTTAAAATGATTTCCAGGGTTTTGAAAGGAAATATATGGGTTTTAATAAATATGTTTTTTAAAATATAATGGATAAATTTATTTTATTCATGTGGAAAATTAGATCTTAAATATATATATATATATAATTGGAAATTTTAAATTTATAAGTTAGTTTTGAAAATATAAATTTTAAGATTTTATTTATAATTTTATTATTTTTAGATATATAAAATAAGATTTAATATAAAATATATTTATAAAATAAGATATAATTTAGTAATAATTAATATAATAATATTTAATAAGATTTCAATTTTAACAAATATATGTATGTAAATTATGTTTTAAGAATTTATTTAAATTTATATTAATATTTTGAAAATAGATTTTGTAATAACTTTGATAAATTAAAGTTGGAAGGATAAATTAAAATTGATTTGCAATTTAATTTGATAAGAAGTGTATTTAAGTAGAAATTGATTTGAAACTTATTAAATTGGAGATTTTTAAAGATATGAATTTATAACTTGATAACTTGATTTTGATTAAAGGTAAATAAATGAATATTTCAGATTTAAATAAGATTGAAATTGAGATTTTATTTAAATGGTTATAAAAGTGATTAAAGGAATATTTTCAGAATATAATTTAATTAAAGTTAGATATTTAATATTTATTTGATATAAATTGTAATCTGGGATTTTAGTTAATGGTTATTAAAATGATTAAGTGAATATTTCAAGTTTAGATATAATTAAATGTTGAATTTGGAAATATAAATGAAATTTATCAAATAGAGTTATTATTAATTGTCTGAATATTTATACTTTGAAACGTATTGAAATTTGAAAGTGGATTAAATAGTAGTTCAAACCTGGGTTTGAAATCAATATAGATAAAAATGGTTTTAACAAGAATTTGAATTTGAATTGAAATTGTTGAACTAAAAATTTGATTTGAATTGATTTGAGAATTTAGAAGAAACAATTATATATATACTATTTTAATATATAAACTATTCAAACTATTTTAAATCTATGACCTATTATAAACTATTTTAACTTATAACTATTTTAATATACATATATAATAATTTTAATATTTAAACTGTTTAAGTTGGAAAGTGATATGAATTCAAAAGTGAATGTGATTTCAAAAGAGATATGATTTTGAATTGAATATGATATTTTGATATGAAGTATAAACTATTTGAAATATAAAATGACCACGGTGTGAAATAAGCGTTTGGTTGTTAAAGAGACCGGGATCGGATATTTTCATACTCTCTGCCAATACCGAAAATCACTTTAACAACTGTGCACGTGGTGGAGGTTCCAGAACGAAGTAGGATGGTTTGGAGACGACTCTGTATGAGGTATTTACGTAGCCCTGACTCCCGTAAGTCAGCTTAGATGTGACAAAAACAGGAGCCACACTGGGCCAAGTGTGGTCATTCCTCATATCGGACACATTTCTTCGATACCATTCTATTACTTTGTGATTTGATTGGGTGCACCTTTGATTTGAGAGTGTGTCTCGAGGTGCTCGGTAGTAGCTGATATGCGTTACCACCAGTCCAGATCCGCAAACGGTATATCTACCCTGGCATTGCCTTGCGTGCCGTGTTCACATGTGTTAATCGATGGAATTTCTATTGGATTAGAAAACCGTCGAAAAATTTCAAATTAAAATATACCGCAAGCGCACGGCGTACACTTGAAGTACGTGGCGAATACAGGTCGATCTGCAGGGAATTGATGATTTTAAAAGTCTATTCAATCAAATTAAACCAAAGTCAAGTGAAAGTTAAGCTTGATAATTAGAAAATTAACTAACTAACTAAAAGAAAAGAGATGCAAATATAAGAGTTAAATGACAATTTGGAAAATAAATCCACTCTCTAGATTATGTAGTTCAACACATATGAAATCATAATCTCTCTTTTATGGTCGTTAGTGCTTTAATTGACGTGTTTATCATAAGCATGACATATTTGTGCTATTGATTAGCCAACATAAGCCATCAAACTATAACACACCTCTTAAACCACTTACTATCTTTAATGAACTTTGACAATGAAAATGAAATCTATTTTAAGTATGGCATATAAACTAATAATTAGAAATATAGACCATCAAATTTTAATTTCAAATCACTTTCTTTTGCCATAATCATATTTTGATGAAGAGGCAATTAGTGTTAATGATTGTTTAAGCATAGCCTATTTGGTGTCAACAATATAGGCTATCAAATTCAAAGCAAAAACAACTAGTAAACCATTTCTATCATCTTCATTAAGCACAAAAAGAGAGCATGAATTAACAAATAATTGAAGCTACATAATTAGAGAGCTTCATTACCCCTAAATTGAAGGGGTTTAGCCTCTTATATTTGTCATTTGATTAACAAATGTAGCTAACAACATGAAAGCAAAATGAAGGGAAAATGAAAGCTAATGGAAAAGAGATCTATTCTACTTACATAAAAGAAAAGAAATCTACGCTACAACATAAGAAAGAGAGCATGTAAATGTAAAGATCATATATTGAATTGCATAAGAAAGAAAAGAAAATTTACAAGAAATAAAAATGGCTAAGTAGCCATGAAAAGAGAAAGAGAGCTTTCTTTTATTTTTAAGCTAAAAACTAACTAAAGAGAGACTAAGGGAAAAGAGAGCCTAAAAGAGAGACTAAGGAGAAGAGATTACATGAAGATATGGGGTATTTATACAAGTGTTAAACCCTAATTCATATTTTTGGGGAATGCCCAAATTGCCCTTGTAGGAAGTGTGGTGGCCAAGTAATCATTAACATCCACTAATCATCATTTAAGTGTACATGAAGCCATTAATTCAATAAGCATGTGCATTAGCCTCTAATTTGTACATGAAGAAAGGTGGGTAGGTGGGGTCCTCCATTATCTTCACTTTGAATTATTTCCATCTTCATTTGTTCTCTTCACTCTTGCGCATGCATATATCATCATGAAACCACTTGTATATGAATTCAAATTCCTACAAAACAATATAGAAATTTTCAATTAAATTTTAGAAAATTAATATATGCACAAAAATGACCATTTTGCCCTTGGATGAAGATGAATATGTGACAATTTGAAATTATTTGAATTTTAGTTTAAACAAGTTAAAATACCCAATATGATCATTTATTTAATTTAAATAGATTAAATATGGTGGTAAAATTATGCACATTTACGTGCACATCAAATACCCCCACACTTATCTTTTTATTCGTCCTCGAATAAACTAAAACTAAGATAAACTGTTTTCGTAGGGAGCACGATTGCATTGAGCGTATGCAACAAGCCGTTAAACCTCTGGGTGTCCCCAGTAGGACAAGTGTTGTCTCGTGAGGGTTTTCAGCGGATACTACCCACAAAATCCAAATGCAGGATGAAATATTTACAAAATGTAAGATTTATTTACAAAGAGATGAATGCGAGCTTTTGAAAATATTTACAATTGAAGGATTTATTTTTAAATTGACACAAATAAGTTAAATATATTTTGGTCATTATCTTTGAAAATTTAAGTCATTTACTTGTCAAAATTTCCAACAAAAATGAAGTTATTAAAGCAAATATACTATAGTTTAACTCGTTGTTTCGGTTGATAACAAAGTGTAACTATGAAATGGATCCTTAGTTGATTATCAAAGTTTATCAAAGTGGTATTTTCATTTCTTTTCAATAACAAGTCAAATCAACTAAGTAAAAATAGTGCTTGGATTTCATTTGCTCACTCTCTCCATTTTTTGAAAATTTTATTGATATTTACAATATTTACATATGCCCAACTCAGATAAATTGAGGCCAGATATATTACCCATGCACTGCCTTACGGACTTATGTGAGGGGAATACAGAGCGTGGCAAGTGAGCACACAAGTGTGAACACTTATTGACTATAGGCGTTATCAAAAAGAATATTATTATATACAAACACCTAACTCAGATAAACTGAGGCCAGATATACCGATCGTGCACTGCCTTTCGGGCTTACGTGAGAAGGGTAGAGAGCATGGCGAGTGAACACACGAGTGTGAACACTTGACTCTAGGTGTTTATTAAGAAAATATATACATATGTACAAGAAATATTTTTTTTTGTGTTTTTTTCCAAAAAAGAGTTTCGAAAAATCATCTTAGCATCATTTAATTTAGAAGACAAAAAAATGTTATATCCTTTACTTTAAATAAACCACTTTTTAAAACAATGATTTTCAATTAGGATATATTTCATACTTATCACGTATGAATCTTCCTATATACTAGTTAAACCATTTTTATTTGTAATCAAACTTCAATTTTGTTTTTATTAAGACAAATTAAATTTCAAAAATTTCAATTTAATAAACCAAAACCATATATTTATCCTATAGTGTTTCTTTAAAAATAAATCATGAAACCAATTTTTTTTTTGTTTTTGTTTTTTTTTGGAGATTTTTTTTTTAAATTTTGGAAAGAAAATAAAAATAAATAAACTATGAAAAATTAAAAATGAGAGTCTCCCTCCACACTTGATTTTGACTGTGTCCCCACAGTCAACCCAAGTGGAAGGAGAAAAATAAAAATGAAAACATGACCTTTATTTAAATGAAAATTAACGATATTTACACGGGATCCGAAAGTATATCGTCAAAGCGAAAATGAAACGGTCTTCCAAAAACCGATTCATTTGCCTCGTCAAGTATACGAGACACGGTTTAAGCTCGAAAAACCAAATCGTAAAAGATTTCAAGTTGATTGATGATTTGGAAAAACGAATGTCGTTTTATTGAAAACCGTACGAGTTATTTTGGTTTCGATAATTTTTGGGTAGATATAAAGATTGATTGAAATTCAAGTTTATCGTTGAATTATTTTTCAAAATTATTGATTTCAAAATCAAAGTGGTGATTTAAACCTTCCCCGTCGGAATTTAACAACTCGTCATCCAAAAGTCCAAAAAATTTATGTTCAATAAATTCATCTTCCTTTGTTGGATTATCAACAACTTCATTCCGTATCTCAAGTTCAAAATCCAAAGTTGTTGTATTCAAATTTTCGAAATCGAGAAAAGGAAGATCGAATTTTAAATTTGGTTCTACACCCTCAGAAGAATTGAAATCCAACTCAATTACCATGTTTTCAACAACTTCGTTAAAATTTTCGTTTTCAATTTCAAAAGTTGTTATTTGAAAATCATCAATTTGGGTAAATGATGGATTATTGTTTGACTCGTCACACGTTGGAATTTGATTTTTTGTTCACATTGTTTCATATAAGTTTCAAACAACGAATTCGTGTGATCATCGTAAATTTCGTTCATTTGTTCAACAAAATCCAATTTATAATTATTAGCTTGAGGATTTTCGATTTGGATTTGTTGAGAACAAAAATTTTCACTTGCATCCTAGTCGAGATGATTCCCATTGCCAAAATTATTTGAAAAGTGGATCACATTTTTGTTTTGATTTTGAAATTCATTTCGGAGTTCAAAATTGAATTGGCATGGGTTATACTCGAAATTGTTTGAATTTTGCAGTGAATTCAAATTTTGATTATTTTGAAAGCTCTGATTCGAGTTATAGCACAAATATGAATTACACAACTCATTTATCATTGGATTTTGTTGTGTAGAGATTTCAAGTAGAGATGAAATGCTATTTTCGAGATTCGAGGGTTGTTCGTCATTTTGAAAATTTTGCGGTTCAAAACTCGAATCGTTTAAACAATAGTTGTTGAAATATCCATAAGAATTTTGAGTGAAATCATATGGATTATATTGATTCTCACAACTATTGTGTCAAGACCCAAAAGTCGACCTTCGAAAATCGGCACCCGTACTTCACTTGTACTCAAAATGTCGTAGATTCAAATGCCGAATCTGGTTCTTGGGAGCTTATAACAACATTAAGTAAATAACACAGCGGAATAAAACAGAATAATACATTGATATACAATATCTGATACAACAGAGTGATACAATGAATATCAATATACATCAGAGATATGATACAACAAATAGCAGCGGAAAAGAAAATAGATAACAAATATCAGCAGCGGAACAAATAACTCTAAGATAGTCTTCAAGAGAGAACTCCAGCAGTAGCTCGAACTCCCAATAACGATACACCAAGATAAGCAAGTGCAGTCCATATCCAAAGACTGAACTAACTCCAGAAAATCTACTAGACCTGACTATCTGAAAAACCAAACTCTAGACTGCTCGTGTAGAAAATTATGAGCACCCAGAGTTTAGGAAATGAACAATAAACTCCGAGTCAGTCGTGGGACTGGTGTGAGCAACAAAAACAGTTTATCTTTAAAAATAAATAGCAGAGATTTTTAAACATTGAAATCCGCAATGCTTTTGGAAAATGAAACTACCATAAGACCTCCCACCACACACACAATGCAAACGCAGACTTGGAGGAGATTTCTTCTTATGTTAGTCAAAGATGCTTACTACGCAAAATCAAATCATTTTGATATTATTATTAGTGCATAGTGGAAAACATTTCGAAAGTAGAATATAAATCTTAGCCAGCATAGGTACCATTATATTATGCCTGCTATAGCTGCCTCCTGAGGAGACAGGTTCTACAATTTGCAATCGTAAAGGCTCGTATTGTTTCTTTGGATTTCCAACAAATGATCAAGCTAAGGAACTTCCTATCCACGATGGGTACGTCCCTGGAATAGACGACCCGAGAACCTAACCGGATCTCTGCCAACACAAGGCCGGGTTACCTCTGCAAAAATAGGTAACTACTGACACGCGTATGTCATCCCCCGATCGTCACCGATCTTCCCGAGGATCCCCGATTCGCAACAACCACAAAGTAATAAACTTGCAGCAACCACAGAGGTTAAGTATCTGGGCTCCATACCATGATACCACCTTTATCCAGAAGGAATGACATACACTAAGGGGCGCTACTCCCTAGAACCTTGCCGCATCCTTCCTGTTTTGACCATTTCCGGGGTGTGAGGCTCAATGAAGTCTCGTCCACAAAGCTATGCTTTGTTCACAAAGCCATGCTTCGGGTCAAACAAATGATCAACCTATGATCACAAAGATATAAGATCAAACAAATGATCATATCGCAAATGATCAAACACTGATCATCACACAGCAGCACTCAGCATGTCACATTACCAAATTGGGATATATCGCTGATAAATTTCAACTACATAACCTCTGAACTCGTACGTCTCAGAGAAGGGTGTTAAGCTAAGAGAATAAATTCTCCGCCACCAAACAGAAATGTATTTGAAAGAAATCAGTTTTATATCTCAAAGTGTAATGTCAGACATGTATCCATACAAGTCTGTTCCGGGTTCGAACAGAACCGAAGGCACTTCTCACGAAGCCCTTGCAATTCCGGATAACTTTCAATCACGTCCGGACTTCCCGTCACAAAAGAGTGATATAAATCTCTATACCGGCGCAACTCAGTGCAGAGACATTCGACAGGTTGTCCTTTCATTTTCGAAAAATATCCGGTCTTCAACACCGGTCTTCAAATGCTATCCATATACGACGTATCACTATTCGGAATGGGTTATATGACACAATTGTCTTTTCCCGGCTAACCCGAATAGTGAGCGAAATATTTAAAAACATACGGATATTGGGATTTCAATTAAGTCACAACTTAATACCCAAACTTTCTTTTCAAATGGTTTAACAAATTACCATTTTAATCTTTTTAAAACAAAAAGATTCAATTCACAAAGATTCCTTCACAGATTTTCCAAATCGATTTCCATTTCAGTTTAATTAACTCGTTAAATCTTTAAATCAAAGATTTAACTCATAGCTTTCAAAACAGTTTCATTTCGAATGGGTTAAACAAATCATCATTTTAAATCTGTTAAAAATAGACAGATTTAATTCATAGCTTTCGAAAAGAATTCATTCATAACTTGGAAAATCAATTTTTCAATTCACTTGAAATTCCTTTACCTAAATTGGAATTTCATTTCTTATCTAAAAGCTTTTATTCTTTTGAAAACAACAGTTTTCATTTCAGAAAATCTGATTCATCCGTACGAGTTGAAATCCTTGGTTTAAATTCAAATTCCCAAAATTTTACTTTTAAATGGTTTAATTCATACAAACACATTTATATCATCTTTTATCCCTAGTTTCCAAATCATAGATTTAATTTCAAACTTGAATTCAAATTTAAATCAAATTATTTAAATTTTCAAAACTCGATTAAGTTATTCAAAATGACTTTTATCTTTGAAATTCCATTTCAAAAGCTTTTTACTTTAAACCCAAATTTCCAATTTCAAAATCAATTAAAATTAAAATTTTCAATTTCGAAAACATCGAATTTAAATTATCTGTGACTTAACCGATTTCCACGTGAAATCCATATTTGTGTGTGTATGGTGTAGTCCAGGGGTTCAACACAATAGTGCAACATCAATCATCACAGATATATCGATAAGCGATATAATCGATAACGCTTATCTTCATTCACAAATCACAGATATAATAAACTTATCGGTCACAAAGATTCACAATTATAATTCGATGTGGGTTTCAGATAACCGACTGGAATCCGACTCCCTGTCGCATCGAAATTCAAGTGCCGTTTTACGGGTCAAGGGTTTCATATTCACATAGTAATATATCACAGAAATAGAAATTCTCAGATCACAACATAAATCAGGATGTCTCACAAAGCATCATATATCAGGGATATCAAATAATTCACATTCAATAGAATCCAAACATTCATGAGTAAGGTCAAGTATTTAATAATCCTTTATAAGCAGAATTAATTAATTATTTAATCTTAAGTAATTCAATTTATTTCAACTTAAATCAATTACTTATGAATAAATTATCAAATCTTGATTTATTAATTTATAAATCATTTGATATACATTAATTTATCAAATACTTTTAATTAATTTATTTATCCTTAATTTATCATATTAATCAAGTTATCCTTTAAACCATTTACATGATTTAATTAACCCCTTAATTTATTTTCATTAAGTAATTAACAATTTCAATTGATTATCTTAAATAAATAAATTTAATTATCAAGGTTTATCACAATATTTTAATTACTTAAAAACCCCTAGTTAATCATCCTTATTAACTACAAATATTTCCTTAATTGTTTTTCTTAAGAAATTTTCCTTGGATTAATTTATTTAAATCTTTAAATCATTTCTATTTTTATAAATACATCTAAATTATTTATTTATAAATTTAATAAATCACTCTTTAATTACCTTATCTATTTAAATCATCTTTGACTTAACAATAAACTTATAAACGAACAATAACATTATCGTTTATTAAAAGGAATAATTTTAGAAATTTACTTAACTAAATTTTGTTAAAGTTCAAATCTGGAAACATAAAACCCGAGACTTTCCTTATTTCACTCGAGCGTGACTTCGAGAAATCTCGCGTTCCCACTTTACTTCGAGTCATTTATTCGTTTTCCCGAGTTGAAACCCGAGCTTCTTTCCTCTTCTTCGTCTTCCCCAATTCCTTCTCAACCCAGATGCACGAATTTCACGCGTGCACGTGCACAGCGATTCCGGTCGCCTCCGACCACCCTTGTCATTGGCAACAAATCACCGCTGGCCTCCTCCATCGTTCCCAATCACCTGAGTATCGATTCGAACGCGAGAATTAAATCGAGCTTCCTAGCTCAAAAACTGGAACCAACTTCCATCAGAAAACCACCTCGCCAACGTCCTCCTGACCATCGGAAATCACGCGAGCTTGACTAAAGCTTAGCCACTTCCCCACGAACCTTCACCCTATTGTCCGGTCCAACTCGATGCATTGATGACCACGGATTTGCCTCACGCCTCTCCTCGTTGAAAAACTGACATCGAACCCTAGATCAATGTCAATACGCTATAACAGTGTTCGATAAATTCTACTAGCATTTTTCCGATGATCTCCACTCTCCACTCCACCTCCAGCATCAAGCGCGGCCGTCATACCTTCGCGGATCACCAGTGTTTGCCCAAGATACAATTTCCGTTCAACTCACGATTTCCCACAATTTAACAAACTAAAAATCTTGATTTTATTCTTAAAATTCATGATTTTCAAAGAGAATTTTGATTACCTAGGTGAAATCAAAAATCACGATGTTCGAATTTATCATGTACCAGAGTTGCCACTGTAATATCCTGTTTTGAAAATATTTTCTAAATATTTCTACTTGGAATTATTTTTAAAAATAACTTCGCATTCATACCATCATTTCATCTTTAATGATCTTACCCTAATATTGATTGTATAAGGAGCAGTTAAATTTTGTTTTAGTAGCTTTAAACCTGTAGAACAACAGAGAGTTGTTCATGCATAAACACAGGCATGCATACCTCAATTCACACATATATATACATATATATACTTACAGATATATTCTCTTCCATATATCATACTTTATACCATGGTTTCAATATCAGGCACACAATCAAAAATATAAATAGGGTTGAGATCAAAGAAGATAGTTTGCTCACCTGGAAAAGAAGAACAGAGCCTCACTTGTTTGAAACAGGCTTTGGAATTTTGCTAGCTGAAACTCCTCTAGTTTGCATTTGATTTGTTTTGATCTAAGTTGTTTGATGTTGATGTTTGTTTTGCTTTGAGAACTTGAATTTGTTTTAGTTGAAGCTTGGGTTAAGTTTGGGATGATATACTTTAGTTTTCTTAGTTTTGGAATGGAACAAAACTGAAATGAAAAAGAAGATGATATGTATATGAAGAATGAAGTTACAGGGGATGATAAAATTTTGTACAGGGTAAGGGAGGTAGGCAAGTACAGGTTGAGGCATCTAAAAGAAAACTAAACCATGCTTTACTCGGCTGATGTGATCTCATTCATGTTGGAGAGTAGATGGCATTAAATGAAAGCATGTTCACCATGCTTCTTTGCCCCTCTGTATACTTATATTCTTTTGCCATACTTCATATACTTGTTTTTGTTTTTATTTGTTTCTTTGTTTTGGTGGTTTGAAAATATTGCATTTATTAGTCTCGGCTGAAGATGATGTATTGGTGTACTTTAGAGATGTAAATGTTTTTGGTGACTAAAGAGATTTGTATTTATCACTTTGGGCTGCAGCTTACATGCTTGTCCTTTATTTTATTTTCTTTGTCTTGCTTGTATTTTGTTTTACTGGTTGGTGCATTGTTTTGTATGTAGATAGATTTTTGTTTGTTATTTTATATACATGAGATTCTATTTTAATATGTTGTTAAAATTAAGCAAATGTTCTACTTTCTATTTTTATTAAAATTTATCTTATATTATTTTCTATTTCTAGTTTAAATATTTATTGTCTTATATTATTTTATAAACTCAAACCATCTTTAACCATCAATTCAAATATATATATATATATTTATCATTTTCAAATTCACTCGAAATCGAGTCGGGGAAACTCGCTTTCATTCAATCGATTTATCTTACTATTTTATTCAAAAATTCATTTAATTATTAATTTAACTCCAAAATTCAATAAATTATTAATTTAAATTAAATTAAAATCTAGGGTCGTTACATATTGTAAAATTCACGTAAGTGGGGTAACTCGGACATTTTCAAGAATGCTTTTGTTTTTTTTATATAAAGGAAAATTTTATTTTTTAAATGGGAAATTGATTTTTGTTTGTTTTTTTTTTGGTTTTTTTTATTTTTTGAAAAGGTTTTGTAATTTTTTTTGGATTTTGGTTATATCTAAATTTTTTTGGATTTTTGAACTTTCAAAGAAAAAGGGTTTAAAAATTTCCAAGGAAAAGGAATATTTACAATTTTTTTTGTTTTGGATTTTGAAATTTTTTTTGTTTTTTTTTAAATATGCATGAACTAATGCAACTAAATGAATGCAAGGGCTAATTACGAATTATTTATCCTAAGTTAACCGCATTTGGTAGCTTGCATGTTGAACTTTATTTCTACAAAATTTCATGATAATCTGGGTTCGTTTGCTATTTCGAAACTGCTGTTGAACTTGTACTCGCAGCTTGCTGTATTTCAGTGTTTAAAACCTTGTTTTGGTCCAACTTTGAAACGAAGCAGATTCTTCGTTTCAAATCGGATTTGAATGATTCTTTTTGCAGATTAAAGTAGGAATGTTGAACTACAGTCCTGCAAAATTTCAAGTCATTTTGACACTGTTAACTTGTTCAAATCTGTTGTTGAATATTGAGTCGCGTCTTGTTTTAAACGGATAATACTTGGTGTAATTTCCGTTATTTCGATGTTTTCTTGATATTTCTTTCTGGATTTCATACACAGGTATTATAATGTGTTTTAAAAATGTTTTTCAAATAAATGGGCTTTTGAAATTATTATTATATATTATTTTTTAGTATAAAAATTATATACTCTATAATAAGAGAATTTCAAAGGCAATTTCTAAAGCGATTTCGAAACGTTCCTAAAACTCGTTTTCTTCAACTTAATTTCTATATAAAACACATAATTTTTCACTTCGAGCGAAGAGGGAGAAGAATTAAATGATGTATTTTAGTAATTAATTAAGATAGAAGGGTTTATCTTTAATTAATTAAGAATAATTAATTAGTGAAATTAATTAAAAGTTAATCATTGAATGTAATTAATAAAGAGATTTATTAATTAAAAGGTTGTTGAAGCCATTTTCAAGGCCAAAGCTTGATCCTTTTCATCGATTTTTTCTTGTAACTCAAGAATTCAGCAAGGTGAGTTGTAATACTCACAAATCCTAGCGGAGCCAAGCTCAAATGTATAATCATACTCTGTCTTAAATCTACAAGATAGTTCTCATCTAGGTAACGGGCAGGAGTTATCGGTGCACCATGAATCACCGTAGCAATGCAGCCGAAGGTTTAAGTACCTTCAGAGAAACAATTTAGTATAGTATTTACGAATCACCGTAATATTATAACTGATTATTGCTCTGTCTTAGCCTAGACACAAGAAATTAAATTGTCGAAAGAGGACAAATTATAAATATACAATTAAGTGTTATTTATGTCTAATTGTTTTTATTAACCAAAATCTAGGATGAAATGCAAACCAGAAAATAAACATGTATTAACAATGTAACTACAAATGATTTTTGTTTTTGGTTTTTTTTTGAATAATTTTATTTTAAATGCAAGCAAACAACAATGCAAGACAAATAAAAACAATAGATAAGGGTTAAAAGAAAAAAAAAATTATAAGCAAGCGGAGAAGTTATTTTTTTGGCAAGCTTAGCAGCGCAATCCTTCTCCTTCTGTTTTTGCAACCTGAAAGATAAAACAAAGATACATACACAGATTATATATATATATATATATCAAAGAAGAAACTAAGAAAAATGAAAACAGAACAGCAATGAACCTAAAACACAATGAATTAAACTATACAAAGGAAAACAACATTAAATCTAACTTGTTTGTTTGTTTGTTTTCAAGGAATAAGTAAAATAAATTAAAATGAAACAACTTGCGTTTTTTTTATTAAGAAATAAAACAAACGAAACAAAATCTTTTTTTAGGGAGTGACTCTTTTTTTTTGAAAAGGAAACTTAAAAGTGAAGTTTAACTTAAAAAAAATTCTTTTTCTAAGGATAAAACAAATCAAAATTAAAAGAAAGGAAAACCCCTTTTTTTGAAAACTAGACAAAACTAGACTTAAAACAAATTAAACTAAAAGCTAATTCTTTTATTTTTTTTTGTAAAAAAGAAGAAAAACTAAAAGTTAGACAATTTAAAACAAAGAAGACAAGGCAGCCCGGCCCACTAGCCCACACACACTTCGACCCACACAAGAAAACACTTATCCTCTCTAAAAAAATGCAGAGAAACAAAAACTTCGATGGAAGATAGAAAAACAGAAGATAGAAACGCAAAGAAAGCAGAAGAAACAAAATTCGATTCCAGTTCCACTTAATTCAACAAAATTTTGACTCGACCTTCCTAAAATCTAGATATTCGAATTGAATTGCCTGCTCAATGCTTGCGGTGCTGGTTTGATGATGTGTGATTTCGAGTCTCAGGCTTGGAGTATTTGGCTTTCTGATTGAAGTTGGGTGTTAAATTTCAGGCGATTGGCGATTGATTTGGCTGTGGCAAATTGCTGTGGAGTCGATGAGGCTAGAGGTGACTTTGGGATGGTTCGAATTTGGTGATTGGACAGTAGTGAAAGTTGTAGGGGATGATAGAATTTTACGGTCGATGGTTGCGGACTTGTGGTGCAGCAGACGTGGGTGTGTGGTTGATTGTGTTGTATTGGAGTTATGAAGTGGTATGTCTGATGGCTGTGTTGTATTGGAATTGTGAGACATGGGAGACTGTGGGATATGCAGGTGGTTGTTTAGCTGAGGTGGATGACAGTTGATGATGGTCAGTTTTGTGTATATGGTGGTAGTATGGGCTGCAGTTTGTTGATTTTGAGATGGAGAGATGATTGTGCACAGTATTGTAGTTACACAGTGACAGGAGTGTGTTGTATTATAGTCGAAGAGGATGCAGGTGGTTGGCGATTTGAATGACAGTGATTTATATTGGATATGTCAGCAACTTGCGTGAAGGTTAAGGAAGTGTGCTTGAGGCAGAGAATATAGTGTATGAATTGTGAAGGAAGGTAAGGCAATCGAGCAGTACAATAGGACGAGACTAGAGATTATTGGAAGTTGTTCAGTTGTCAAAACTTAGAGTGACTGGAAGTGGTGGGTTGTCAGGGCAGTAACTGTTCTGAAGTGGTGGGTATGAATAGTAAAAATAGGCTATGTTGTGAGCAGTAGTGTAGCGGAGTGTTTGAAGACGGTTGATGGAATGTTGTTGAAGTTTGACAGAGGGTTGTAAAGTTTGATATGTACGTGCACAACGTGCACAAGTGTAATGTAGAGGTAAGTGTAGCACTGATGGTTGCGGAGGTCTGATGTTTGAGGAATAGCGAGGCAGTAGAGGATTTTTGTGGTTACAGGCAGAAGACTGTGGAGTGTTGGTGGTTGTAGAAGTTTGAGAGAGGGGAGTTTGAAGTGGTCAGGTTAGAAGGGATGGTTCAGAGTGCAGATATGATGGTGGATTGCAAGGCAGTGAATGGTGGACTGCAGTTATGGTCGATAGTGAAGTAAGAATGATGAAGCCAGGGCACCTAGTTTGAGGAGGGTGGATCAGTGATTGTCGTTAAGAAGTATGGTTGAGGGGATGCACTGTGCACTGATATGCACAGTGATGGTATGGTAGAAGGAAGATGGGTGGTTTGTGCTGTAAGTTGTTTGGGGGAGTGGTTCTGGTGGATTTGGGTTGGTGAAGCAGCTGCTGGAACCACAGTGGGTTGCTTGAATGAAGTGGCTTCGGCAGTAATGTGGTGATGTTAGAAAGGCTTGTTATGGAATATTGTAATATGCAGCACATTGATATGGTTTGTGGATGTCAGTGATGTATGGATGTAGGAGTGCAACAATGTGTTGCAGGAGGAACAATATGAGGTGTTTGTCGAAGCTTGGCTATACTTGTTTGGTGGAGCTGCAAGTGGTCAGAAAAGGAATTTGAATAGTGATGGGCTATTTGGTTTGAGAAGTAGTGACAGTTGTTGAGTGGTTTTGTGGGCTGGTGGGTGAAAGCAAGTTTGTTGTGAAAATTGTATTGCTGTGATTGGTGGTAGCAGTTTTGGTAGAGGGGTGGGACTGTAGTGGAGCAACGGAGAAGCAATTTGGCAGTGGAAATTGTATAACAAATGCAAAATGTAAAAGCAAATTGAAATGCAAATGTAAAAATGATATAAAAACAAATGTAGAGGAATTTAAAAAAAAAATGAAATAGTGTATGTTTTCTTTTCTTTTTTTTATAAATAAAAATGCAAATGGAAAAGGAAACTAGAAAACAAGCACACAACAAAATGCACACAAAAATCGAACAAACACACAATATTTTTTTTTAATGCAAACACACACAAGAACACACAATAAAAATCAAACAAAAAATAATTTGAAGAATAGAAAATTGAAATCAAATTAATTCCCCGGCAACGGCGCCAAAACTTGTTAATCGACGGAATTTCTATCGGATTAGAAAACCGTCGAAAAATTTCAAATTAAAATTTACCGCAAGCGCACGGCGTACACTTGAAGTACGTGGCAAATACGAGTCGATCCGTAGGGAATTGATGATTTTATAAATCTATTCAATCAAATTAAACCAAAGTTGAGTGAAAGTTAAGCTAGAGAATTAGAAAATTAACTAACTAACTAAAAGAAAAGAGATGCAAATATAAGAGTTAAACGACAATTTAGAGAATAAATCCACTCTCTAGATTATGTAGTTCAACACAAATGAAATCATAATCTCTCTTTTATGGTCATTAGTGCTTTAATTGATGTGTTTATCATAGTTATGGCATATTTGTGCTATTGATTAGCCAATATAAGCCATCAAACTATAACACACCCCTTAAACCACTTACTGTCTTTAATGAACTTTGACAATGAAAATGAAAATGAAATCTATTTTAAGTATGGCCTATTAACTATTAATTAGAAATATAGACCATCAAATTTTAATTTCAAATCACTTTCTTTTGTCATTATCATATTTTGATGAAGAGGCAATTAGTGTTAGTGATTGTTTAAGCATAGCCTATTTGGTGTCAACAATATAGGCTATCAAATTCAAAGCAAAAACAACTAGTAAACCATTTCTATCATCATCATTAAGCACAAAAAGAGAGCATGAATTAACAAATAGTTGAAGCTACATAATTAGAGAGCTTCATTGCCCCTAAATTGGAGGGGTTTAGCCTCTCATATTTGTATTTGATTAACAAATGTAGGTAACAACATGAAAGCAAAACGAAAGGAAAATGAAAGCTAATGGAAAAGAGATCTATTCTACTTGTATAAAAGAAAAGAAATCTACACTACAACATAAGAAAGAGAGCATGTAAATGTAAAGAGCATATATTGAATTGCATATGAAAGAAAAGAAAATTTATAAGAAATAAAAATGGCTAAGTAGCCATGAAAAGAGAAAGAGAGCTTTCTTATATTTTAAAAATAAAAACTAACTAAAGAGAGACTAAGGGAGAAGAGAGCCTAAAAGAGAGACTAAGGAGAAAAGATTGCATGAAGATATGGGGTATTTATACAAGTGTTAAACCCCAATTCATATTTTTGGGGAATGCCCAAATTGCCCTTGTAGGAAGTGTGGTGGCCAAGTAATCATTAACATGCACTAAACATCATTTAAGTGTACATAAAGCCATTAATTCCATAAGCATGTGCATTAGCCTCTAATTTGTACATGAAGAAAGGTGGGTAGGTGGGGTCCTCCATTATCTTCACTTTGAATTTTTTCCATCTTCATTTGTTCTCTTCACTCTTGTGCATTCATATATCATCATGAAACCACTTGTATATGAATTCAAATTCCTACAAAACAATATAGAAATTTTCAATTAAATTTTAGAAAATTAATATATGCACAAAAATGACCATTTTTCCCTTGGATGAAGATGAATATGTGACAATTTGAAATTATTTGAATTTTAGTTTAAATAAGTTAAAATACCCGATATGATCATTTATTTAATTTAAATAGATTAAATATGGTGGTAAAATTATGCACATTTACGTGCACATCAAATACCCCCACACTTATCTTTTTATTCGTCCTCGAATAAACTAAAACTAAGATAAATCCGTTTTCCTAGGGAGCATGATTGCATTGAGCGTATGCAACAAGCCGTTAAACCTCTAGGTGTCCCCAGTAGGACAAGTGTTGTCTCGTGAGGGTTTTCAGCGGATACTACCCACAAAATCCAAATGCAAGATGAAATATTTACAAAATGTAAGATTTATTTACAAAGAGATGAATGCGAGCTTTTGAAAATATTTACAAATGAAGGATTTATTTTTAAATTGACAGAAATAAGTTAAATATAGATTTTGGTCATTATCTTTTAAATTTTAAGTCATTTACTTGTCAAAATTTCCAACAAAAATGAAGTTATCAAAGCAAATATACTATAGTTTAACTCGTTGTTTCGGTTGATAACAAAGTGTAACTATGAAATGGATCCTTAGTTGATTATCAAAGTTTATCAAAGTGGTATTTTCATTTCTTTTTAATAACAGTCAAATCAACTAAGCAAAAATAGTGCTTGGATTTCATTTGCTTACTCTCTCCATTTTTTGAAAATTTTATTGATATTTACAATATTTACATATGCCTAACTCAGATAAACTGAGGCCAGATATATTACCCATGCACCACCTTGCGAACTGATGTGAGTGGAATACAGGACGTGGCGAGTGAACACACAAGTGTGAACACTTCTATTGTATTTCGGTTGACATTTCACTTGAGTTCAATTTACTGGTATAAGAATGTTAATCCTGACTCGAGTGTTTTGTGTTTTGCTTTATGCTTGGGTCAGACTAAGTGTCACAGCATTTGAGACTCACCTTTGGAGCTTGGAGCTTTGCTTGAAGATCTGTCTCTTATCTATTCAGCTTTCGATCTTTACAGTTATTTCCAGTTGGTTATTCGAACTTGTCATTTTGTTTACATATTAGAGATTCCTTTGTATTTGAGATTTCTATTGTATTTCACACCCTAATGTTTATATAGTAGCTTCATGAACTACTATTTATCTATTTCCGTTGCTTATTGTCTAATTACTCTGTGTTTGTGATTTTGTGATTGACTTTATTTACTGTCTATGCTAAGTTTTGCCAAATATAAATTAACAATCTGTTGTTTTGAGCAATTCAAGTCCGAATGATTGTCGATTTGAATGGTTCGAAATATCAGGTCGTTACAAGTGGTATCAGAGCTCTGGTTTAGGCAAAACTTAGCATATGGAGTAAAAAAACTCATTAGAGATAGGGTAGTAATACCCTAGAATGAGTAGAATCAATTATAGATCATATTCGTTCGAGCTTGAAATTCTTCATTAGGATCCTCATGGATTGGGATTTCTTTCGGATTTTGGAACTATACCTTTGTTCTGAAATCCATTCTTGTTTCATGTTCGTGTTCTTCTTGACTGGATCATCCCATAGCTCTATTTCTGTTGATCTCGGTAATAAATTTGAGAACATCTTGCCACCTCAATTGGAAACTTTGTCCTCGTGTGTGTCACATCCTATCAGCGGTCCCGCCAATCTTTGTATGATTTGTAAAGAGGTGAACTCCTTTACAAACAGGTATCTATTTACTAGAGATTTATATGTCCTCGGTTTTGATGCTATTATTTTTTCACAAAGCCTGAACCGTTTCTCAATAGACGATCCGGGTAATTCGCTTGTGATCGAATGTCAATTGCCTCAGGATTTTGCAGGTAGTTTTATTTTTTCGCTTGATTCTCAGCCTAGTAATCTTGACTTCCCCCTGTAGTCCATCTATTTTCAGATGTCTTTGGTGTAGTCACTTCTCTTTCCATCAAGCGGGAGATTGAATTTTCGCATCGATCTTATTCCTGGAATCTCGGTTGACCCGGTTAAGGTCACCCGTGATTAATATTGGTCTATCCATCCTTCCTCTTTTGTAATATAATTATTTTATCTTCCTTTCGAGCCTATCTTCGTAGTTAGAATTCTCTGATTAGGGTCCCCCTAAATTTGAGTCTCTATTCTTGTTTTATAAAAATCTATTCTTGAATTATCGTGTGAGGGAGTGTATTTGTAATTAATATAAAAATGTTTTACATTGCGTTGTTTGAGTTGTTAAGTTTGAATTTTGGGTTTCGATCGATTCGTCTGGCCAACGCTATCGATAGGAATTCCAAAACACTTGAACAAAGCAAACTGACACAATATTGTTTTCAAAATTGGTAAATTGAAATAAATTTATGTATGACCATATGTTATATTTAAAGGTATAATTTTCTGAAATCAGATAGTTAAATTTAATTTGTTGTTAGAAATGATAATACTATATTATCATTTACTGTTTTGTCATCATTCCCAAACCATTAACTATTGTTGTATAATTTTATAAAGTATGGTTTATGAATCCGATTTGTAAATGAAATGAATTTAATTTAAGAATTTGAGAATTAAAATTTTGGTGCTCTTCAAAATTTGGTTTCAAAAGTTTTGAAAATAAATTGTTTGAAGTGTTTTGAATGGAAAGGGTTTTCGAAGAATTTTAAAAGAAGTAAGTCTGTGCTCGCCTCTTTTATCGCTAAAAATTAATTTCGATGATGACTGCAGCATCATCGACATTCATTTTCGAGTCTCAGAGTGGAGAGACCACCTAGTAGCCTTGCTACACTTTTGTTTTGGAAAGTGGAATTGATTTAAATTCCCTAAGTATGATTTGATGTACAAAAATGTATATATTTATTTCAAAATGATGAGAAGTTAAACCGAAAATCTAATTCTTAAGTTTTAGGTTAAGTGATGGTTTTCAATTACTGAAATGAATCAAATTTTTTTTTTTGAATATTTGAAGAGTTTAAATTGAAAATGAAATTAAAATAGCTTGAACAACTAAACTAGGAAAAAAGGTTAATTTGTATAATACTCAATTACATCCTAAACCATACATAACTTACCTGAAATGTTCAAAAGTTAAAATGTGAATGTAAATATGTAATTGAATAGTATACAATATAAATGTAAGTAATAGGATGTCCAAAAATGAAATTTTGTTAATGGAAGTTATAAATAAAATTGAGTGGTTATAATAAATATTTATACACCTAATCTATATTCCAAGATATGTTAAGTGAAATAAATTGGATAATAATAAGAAAATATGTTAAATAAAATAAATTTTGTTTTGAAAGAAAATTTTGTAACAAATGAAAATAAATTGAAAGCAAATCAATTTAATGAATATCTTGAATTGAAATCAACCAAATGTAAATATATTGAATATTTATTGATTGAATAAAAAGGAATGAAACCAAATTTGAATATTAATCAACTTAGAACTAATGAAATTCATATGGTTTTGAAATCAATTATTGTATCTAGTTCTTTGTATTTTAAATCTATCTATCTTTCTGGTTACTTCTATTCTCCTATCTTGTTCCTTTTCGGGGGCCAAAAGTTTTGAGTAGGAGAGAGTGTAAGGACCCGTAAATTTTGACGATTTTTTTATGTAATTAACTGAAATTTTGATCGAAATTAAATAATAAAATTTTGAAATGAAAATTTGATATTTGGTATGCGTCTATTTAAAACATAGCAAATGGCAGATTAGCATCAGAAAATTTGAAAGTTAGTCCTGTTGTATAATTTTCAATTTAAATTTAAATCGGTTAAATTTGATGGAAATTTAATATTTTCGAAACTTGAATATTTTTATATAGTATAAATGTTTATCTTTTTCTGAGTGAGACGTCATATTTCGTTTCGCCAAATTTGGACTACTCTAGCTCCGTTTATCTTATTTTCGACGTTTTAACAGCACTTTAGCAGCGAAATATCGACTTTTGATAGGATGATCGGATCACTCATATCTATGTACCATTTAGTTCATCTCGTTGTGCTGATCTCTACAGTATATTCATTCTTGTAATTCGTCTTCCGGTACGCGGCGAAATCGTCAGAACAATCTGCCGTATTAGTTCCGTATTTGAACCTTTTTGATTTCACGTGACCATTCCATCGCCCAATGTGAAAATAAATTGTCACTAGCTGTTAATATTCCCCAAATGACTTTTGACTTTCTCTATTCCTTAAATATATATTGGTTATTTCATTTTATTTTCTGGTTCATTTCTCTTCCCTCTCCTCTCTCTTTCGTTCTGCTTGAAAATATATATATTTGTAATCTAAAGCTTATATTTCCCTGATCGTCCCTGCTCCTCTATTTAGCTCGTGAAATTGCTCGTGCATCTCACATTTTTGCTCGAAGTAAACCAACCTCAGCCCCTTGCTCCTTACTCTGTTCTCCTCCCTCCTTCTTTTTGCCGATCCTGCACACTAAAGTCACCATCTCCATCACCCAAAGCAAGTCCCCAAGCTTATTACAATTGCCCACCTGACTCAACATCCTCCTGTTGAGTACATCCATCGGCGCAGCCTCATATCTCCACCACTGACAGCGAGTTCCTCCATCCATGTCCAGAGAGCCACCTCCGCCTTCCATCACCATCCCCTTACAGTCTCCCCTTCATCCAAACTCGACCGACTTGACAACCATCTCCATCCTCCAGCCACGCAACAACACTCCACCTCCTAGCCGCAACACCTTGTCAAAATACCCTGACCGATTGCCAAAACTTCCCATGCCATGGTCCAGTTGCAATCTCGTCTTGTTTAATATATGTAATATATGTTAATGTTAATGTTGGTATGTATATAATATGCTAATTTATTTTAAATTTATGATTTAAAAATAGATTTTTTTTAATAGGTTTAATATATATGTTTTGTTAGAAAGCTTGCTATATAATCCAGGTCATGTATGTATTGTAAAACCTGTTATATATATAATATAAATATATATGTATTAAAACTAGCATGTATTTTAATTTTTGGTAATATATATATATATATATATATATATATATATTTAAGAACATAAAGTTGCTTTGACAACCTATACACGTGAACTAATATATGCTAATATATATATATATTCCACTTCAGGTTGTATATGATATATCTTCTACTTCTTATTATATATATAATCTAATATATGTTGTTTTCAAGTAGTGTTTTAAGTATATAATATTGTTTTTAAGTGCTACTTTCATATTATATATAATATAATATAGTGTGCAAAGCCTCTACTTCATATTATATATAAGAGTTGTGTTTTGATTTCTGATCTAATATGTTTCCAGTCAATTGGATTCTCGCATGAATTTTTTAAATATAAAATTTAAGTTATATACGATGATCTGTTGTTTATAATATAAATTTATATAAGTTACAGGTTTATACAAGTTATATGTAACTTATTTGTTGTTTATATAAATATAAGTGGATACACGATTTGTTGAGTTCAAATATATATTATAATAAATTAAGTTTATATTGATTTTTGTAATAAATATTGATTTTAAAATATAATAAGTATGTAAGTTTATATATATGTGTGTATATTAGTCTATATGTATAAGTATATATGATTTTGGTTTTCAAATATATATAGAGATTTTATTTTTTATGTGTTTGAATTAAATATTGATGTGAAAACATATGTTTTAAAAAAATTGATTTTACATATATATAACATATATTTTGTTTCATCGATCTCTATTCCACCTTGACTTACTTTTTCAATATCGGATTTGCCATAGCAATTTTTAGCTTGTCGCTGTCCCGTTGGTTCGTGCCCCTATCCGTATGCGTGTCCGTGTCATCTTCTTGTTTCTCTGATCTCGAAGTTGAGCAATCACTCACGATCAACATTCTTATATTTAGCAAATTTAATTTATCTGAAATGACGATTGAAAATATACTGTTAAATTTGAATTGTTAATTATTTAATTGTTAAGTATGATATGCCATTATCTGCCGTTGTTTACCTATGACATATGACACCATAACCTGTTGTGTATATTATATTTAAATTTGTTACTGGTGATATATGCCTATTGTTGATCTGTTATATTATTATCATATTTGTTCTCACTCTGCAAGTTCCCTGTTAGCTTAGAAATCCCTATGGGTTGAAATGATACATACTCGAACGATATTATAGATTTGGAGAAAATCTTTATGGGTTGAAATGATAAACTTAAGCAATTTTCATTGATTCTGAAAATTTGGGATTTCGGGTTGAAATGATATATACTTGTAAATATTAAATTTAAATTGCGGATTGAAGTGATAAATATCCTTATCACTTGACCATAGGTTAGAAAATTAAATACGGACGCCGCTTGTCTATTATCTTTTTTTTTAAATGATTTTCATGGTTTTGAAAGGAAATATATGGGTTTTAATAAATATGTTTTTTAAAATATAATGGATAAATTTATTTTATTCATGTGGAAAATTAGATCTTAAATATATATATATAATTGGAAATTTTAAATTTACAAGTTAGTTTTGAAAATATAAATTTTAAGATTTTATTTATAATTTTATTATTTTTAGATATATAAAATAAGATTTAATATAAAATATATTTATAAAATAAGATATAATTTAGTAATAATTAATATAATAATATTTAATAAGATTTCAATTTTAACAAATATATGTATGTAAATTATGTTTTAAGAATTTATTTAAATTTAAGGTTGGAAGGATAAATTAAAATTGATTTGCAATTTAATTTGATAAGAAGTGTATTTAAGTAGAAATTGATTTGAAACTTATTAAATTGGAGATTTTTAAAGATATGAATTTATAACTTGATAACTTGATTTTGATTAAAGGTGAATAAATGAATATTTTCGGATTTAAATAAGATTGAAATTGAGATTTTATTTAAATGGTTATAAAAGTGATTAAATGAATATTTTCAGAATATAATATAATTAAAGTTAGATATTTAATATTTATTTGATATAAATAGTAATCTAGGATTTTAGTTAATGGTTTTTAAAATGATTAAGTGAATATTTCAAGTTTAAATATAATTCAATGTTGAATTTGGAAATATAAATGAAATTTATCAAAATGAGTTATTATTAATTGTCTGAATATTTATACTTTGAAACCTATTGAAATTTGAAAGTGGATTAAATAGTAGTTCAAACCTGGGTTTGAAATCAATATAGATAGAAATGATTTTAATGATAATTTGAATTTGAATTGAAATTGTTGAACTGAGATTGAACTTTGAAACTAAAAATTTGATTTGGATTGATTTGTGAATTTGGAAGAAACAATTATATATATACTATTTTAATATATAAACTATTTTAATAAATAAACTATTTTAAATTTATAACCTATTATAAACTATTTTAATTTATAACTATTTTAATATACATATATAATAATTTTAATATTTAAACTGTTTAAGTTGGAAAGTATATGAATTCAAAAGTGAATGTGATTTCAAAAGAGATATGATTTTGAATTGAATATGATATTTTGATATGAAGTATAAACTATTTGAAATATAAAATGACCACGGTGTTAAGCGTATTGTTTTTAAAGAGAACGGGATCAGATATTGTCATACTCTCCGCCAATACTGAAAACCACTTTAACAACTGTGCACGTGGTGGAGATTCCAGAATGAAGTAGGATGGTTTGGAGATGATTCTATATGAGGTATTTACGTAGCCCTGACTCCCGTAAGTCAGCTTAGATGTGACTAAAGAACCACGCCAGGCCAAGTGAGGTCATTCCTCCTATCGGACATATTTCTTCGATACCATTCTATTACTTTGTGATTTGATTGGTTACACCTTTGATTTAGGAGTGTGTCTCTAGGTGCGCGGTAGTAGATGCTATGCGTTACCACCAGTCCGGATCCGCAAACGGTATATTTACCTGGCATTGCCTCGTGTGACGTGTTCACTTTCCCTATCGCGCCTTCTACGTGTTTGGTTTGTACCATACCTATGGAGTGCCCTCTGATAGCCCTCCAGTTTACGGAGGAATTATGGTACTATATAGACTATGGGAATATATAAAATGTGTTAAGGTGGATATGGGTAACGCCTTAACGCTTTTTTAATATTTTACTTTACTGTTAGACATATTATAATAGCGTATATTACTATATAGTAGATAGTTCCATGGACCCTTAGAGGATGGAAATCCCAAACATCCTTTAAGTTACTTGTATTTCAGTTGACATTTCACTTGAGTTGAATTTACTTCTATAAGAATGTTAATCCTGACTCGAGTGTTTTGTGTTTCGCTTTATGCTCGGGTTAGACTGAGTCTCACAGCATTTGAGACTCACCTTTGGAGCTTGGAGCTTCGCTTGAAGATCCGTCTCTTATCTATTCAGCTTTCGGTTATTATAGTTATTTCCAATTGATTATTCAGACTTGTCATTTTTTTATGTACTAGAGATTCCTTTGTATTTGAGATTTCTGTTGTATTTCACACTCTGATGTTTATATAGTAGCTTCATGGACTATTATTTATCTATTTCTGCTGCTTATTGTCAAATTACTCTTTGTTTATGATTCTGTGATTGATTTTATTTACTGTATATGCTAAGTCTTGCCAAATATAAATTAACAATCTGTTGTTTTAAGCAATTCAAGTTCGAATGATTGTCGATTTGAATGGTTCGAACTATCAGGTCGTTAAAGAAGCCGCTTGGCTTTTGTTTTCTTTGGTTGGTTTGGAGACCGTAGAGGCAATTTGTAGTTGCTCCGATCGAGCCGCGCAAAGGAGACGTTGCTGATATTTTCCGTAAAATTTTGAGAATTAATTAATAAGTTTAATAACTCATTTTTATTAATAGTTTTAAAACTTATGGTTTTGGAAACATTTTCTTCCTTGGGAATTTAAGGGACGAAATTCATTTAAGGGAGGAGAATGTAACAACCCTGAATTTTGGTCATTTAATTTTGAATATTTAATTACTTTTAAATATTTAAATTATATGATTTTTGGAATTCAATAATTTGAATTCAAATATGATTAATCATTTTAATATTTGAATTGTAAATTAAATATTAATTAAATGGATTTAATAATTATATTTAACTCCATTTAATTAATAAGTAATATTGATGAATTCAATTTGTAAATTTATTTACAAAAATAAATAGATCGGAAAAATATCGATAATTGGATCGAAAATATAAAACGATATTTAAATTCGTGAGATTAATATTCTGGGGCACTGTCTTGGATTTTGAGGAAACCAATGCCATTAGATCCGGAATAATAAAATATTGCACGCCGTCGAGTTTCATAATGATTGGACATACCATTTGGTCATGCGAGCTCGAAACGCTTAGCAATTAATTTTAAAAATAATTCGATTTAAAAGGCTAACTTCTGTATACTTTGGAACTAGGCCTCAATACTAGTTCCATTGAGTTTGGAATAGTGGTATTTAGTATAAAACATCAGTCGGCATGCTTTGATTGGAGTTCGAGATTTATGGGTAGTAATGCCGGATATATTTTTTAAATAAAATAATATATGCCCATATTCAAGACCACACCCGTTCATTTAGGCCTAGACCTATCCCCATACCCTCTAAGTTATCACCGTATCCCTCTTCTTATTTATATTTTCCTGGAAAACAAGTAAATGGAGCTTTTCGAATTTCTTAAATCAAAATCAAATCACATAGTTAAATAATAATAGTGATATTGGATTCGTTGAGCTCATATGCTCGAGGGCTAGTATTCCTTGTGCTCGATTTTTGGTGCATCATCGTTTGAGGAAGCCGTTAATGGCAGTAGACTAGGGCTTGAGATTTGTGGAGTTAGAGAAGGCGAGGGGAAAATCGAAGACTGTAGTTGCATTGCTCATATCAAGGGGCGTCATATCGTAAAATTTCGTCGCCTACGGCCTTGCTTTGCAAATCACGTTGTTAAAGAGGGGTAGGGGCTGTGTTAGGTCACGACTTTAAGGGGAGATCTGGGTGTTGATTCGAGGTGATGTTCTGGAGGAGCTCGCTTAGAGAGGAGAAACGGTCTCGTTGGTTCAAAGTTTCGTCGAGGAATGAGATAGTATGCAGGAGAGAGAGGTTTGGAGGTTTGGACATGCACTGTTTTGTGCGTGTATAGGCGATTAATTGGTGTAAGAAGAAGAAGTATTAGTGAGAGGTAATGTTGTAATTATAAAGTAGATTAGTTATTTATTAATTTAAATTAATCAATATTGTATCATCTATAACTTTTGCGTACGAGGTCGGATTCGGACAATGTTCATTGTGTTGTACTCGTATGGACATTGTCTTCGCAATGGAGTTGGTTTGGGTTTATTTGGAGCTTATTGGAATTTATGCTAAAATCAAACGCCTATTCGGTTTTAGTCTAAACCGGAACGTTTTGGCAAAACTGGAATCAATGTGAGTTTAACTCAAATTCAATTTTACCATATCATATCTATGATGCTATAAACTATTATTGATTGCTTAGAAGTTAGTTAAACTGTTTCATTATATATAATGTCCTTAACCATTGTTTTGTAGGGAAAAGTTGTAGAGAGATCCTAAGGGGTTTCTCGCCAGAAATTATTTATTAACCTTCTTATGTTGTTTATATTGATGTTTAATTAAAATTAGCCATGGTATTATATTTAATTATTTAAGTGTCATTATAGCAATTTTCGCTATACCGTCATTTATTGCATATCACCCCATAAACCCATGTGTATTTCGAACTTGAGCTTGTGTTTTCACAAAAATAGATTTCTAAAATTCATTAATCATTTAGATTAATGATAATTTAAATTAGTTAACCATTTTAACTAATGATTTTGAAATGAATTAAGCAATTTAATTAATGATGTTTAAACTTGGTTTATCTTTAAATTTTAATTAATCATTTTAGCTAATGATCTTTTATACTTAATTAATCATTTTAACTAATGATAATTTGAGTTTAATTAATTATTTTAATTAATGGTAATGGAGTTTAATTAATCATTTTAATTAACGATATTTGAAATTAATAATCATTTTAATTAATGATATTTAAAAGTAATTAATCATTTTAACTAATGATGTTTGATTTTAATAAATCATCCTAATTTCTGATATTTGAGTGTAATTAATCATTTTAATTAATGGTGCTTGAAATTTA
Organism: Allium fistulosum; assembly: GCA_030737815.1. Lineage (NCBI taxonomy): Eukaryota > Viridiplantae > Streptophyta > Magnoliopsida > Asparagales > Amaryllidaceae > Allium > Allium fistulosum. Next base: position 631,915,463 of record CM060907.1, on the reverse strand, counting down.
TTAATCTATTTGATTAATGAGATTTGGATTTGATTAAGTCATTTTAATTAATGATTTTAGATTTTAATTAATCATTTTAATTAATAATTGTTTTAAATTTAATTAATTGTTTTAACTAAAGGTTTTTGAAATTTAAGTAATCATTAAATTGATGATAGTTTATAGTTGATTTATCATTGTAACAAACGATGTTTTGATTTATCGTTTTAACTAATGATGTTCGAATCAAATTAATCCAATTAATTTATAATTATTTGAACTTAATTAACTGTTTTTTATCAATGGTAATTAAAATTTATTAACCATTTAATTAATGATGATTGAGATGAATTGTTCATTTTAATTAATGATTATTTGAATTTAATAAATCTTTTTACTTGTTGATATCTAAAGTAAATTAATTTAATAAAAGTAATTAAAAGTAAACTAACTAATTTGATGAAAGTGTTTTAAAGTTAATAAACTGATTTAATAAAGGATTAAAGTTAATTTACTAATGATATAAAAGTGTTTATAAACAATTTTATTAAAGGTAATGGATTTGTTTTTCTGAAAGAGATTATAAATGTGATTAATTATTTTTCGGGATAATTAATAATGTTTTAAATCTATAAAGGCATTTCAATTGTTTTATTTTCTTTGAGGATGATAAATATTGTTTTAAATTTAAAAATGATGGTTTTAAATGAGAAAATCCTTTAAAAGGAATTATTTATAAATAAAGCTGTGTAAATTGTTTGGGTTTCTAGTAAACGATGTTTTAATGACATTCGTTTTTGACCCTTGATTTTAATACACTTAATGTTATAAATTTGTCTTTTAGAAGATCAATTTTAAGAACGTTTTAAAGTGTTTTACTAATGTTGAAATGTGAAAATCAAGCTCAAGTAAGAATCAGATGTTTTAAGCGTTTGATTCATTTTATTTGTGATAAGTGTATGAAAATTTAATTCACATACACAAATCATGTAGTTATTGCCAATGGTTTACTTCTCAACTAGCAATTTCGATTCTGCTATCTTCATTATTTTTCATCATTCTAAGACTATGCTTTTCTTCGTTGAGCTTTATTATCCTTTATCGAAAATGACTAAACCCAAAGCGCAGATGAGGGGGGTGCACCCTCCAAGTCATTGTTGTGCTTCGTCATTCTGAGACGATTTATCGCTCGTTTTGAGCATTGGTATCCAATACCGGAAAAACTAAAACCAAAGCGCGAGAGGGGGCCAAGCCATGTGGGATGCACCCATTAGGGTATGTCCACATCTATTTGGAGAGGTGTCGGCATACATGCATCGATGTGAAATATTCGGATGCTCGTGTGAAGCAGGGTCCCGCTTGGAAGCTCCAGAGAATGACACATGTGCTCTCAAGTATATTTATCTAGAGGTATACTTTCGTTGAAGGGGAGCACCCTCCTAGTATGTTGGATAAATCCATTATCCTTATTTGATTCGAACTTTGAATTGTTTTTTTTGTAATTGCAATGAGGAGAGTCAACTACTTTCCACGATATTTAATTATAGGTTTTGTCCATTCTATCAAGTTTGGATCGTTACCTTATTTTGTCCATTCTATCAAGTTTGGACTGTTATCTTATTTTATCAAGTTTGGATTTTTCTTGGGATTTTTTCATTCTTTCAAGCCTGGTTTTTAATCCTATTTATGCCCGTTCTTATTTTGATTTGTTTCCTGTTGTTTATCTTTAGTCTTTCCTGTATGGATGTTATTCTTGTGACCCATTTCGCATTAGCGGCATGGTCTCACAAAACTTTTATATGTTTCCCATTATTTGAGTTTCTCACGCTGGTCTTTCCAAACTGATTCGGGTATTATTTTATTATAATGCTCGGGTCAGACCGAGTACTTTCTCAGGTTGGCTTTTATGTTATGGAGATCATGAAGAGGGGTTGGAGGTTCACTTATCTTAGTGTTTTATTTTTTGCTGTATTATATAGTATTCATATCAGCAATTGTAAGGTCGGGATTTTATAACTGTCCAACTGATAAGTTTGGTTTTTAACTCTGATATACTTTGTATTTTTGAAGTGACAATTTTTACTATCCTTATTATATTATAAGTTGTCGATTCAACTGTGAGATTCTAATTTTCTCTGTTCTTTTTTTATTTACCCTAACAATCTGCCCATTTTTCAATTGGATGTGCAACATTTGAACACGGTGGTAGTGTTCGGTGTCGACTTTCAATGGTCAGAAAGGCGGGTCATTACAAATCTTCAGAAGAATCTTCTAGCTCCATGCTCCGAGCTCTTTCAAAATGCTCCTAACTAAACCTAACTACAAAGTTGCTCGGAAAAATAGGGCACCCATAGTTTAAGGGAAAGAAAATAAACTCTTGGTCAGTCATGGGACTAGTGTGAGAAACTCAAAATACGGATATTTCAAAACAAAGGGTATCTCATAAGACCACGCCGCATATAAACACCGAATGAGTTTTTGCCTTATGATAACAAATCATTTCTATATAAAATCCAATGATATTATTTTTAATGACATTCTTTGAAAACCTTTCAAATAAACATATTCAAATAGCCAAAATTGTTGCATTCGTTAAATTTAACGGCACAATAGGTTTACGATTAAGTCTCAAGGCACTAATTGGAGGATGGATTTCCAATGAATAGTGAGGTAAGGGACTACCTATCGTACAATACATTTCTACCAAGGCCACCAACAGATGGTCATCTATGAATTAAGACCGACTTACCTAAGACCAACATATGGTACGGATAGCACCGAATATGATATCACCTAGGTCATTCCCGACCTCTCCAAGATAACTCATAGCATACACCACAAAATTTAGACCCGACATCATAGCGGGTGGAAATAAATAAATCCAGAAAGGTGGTATCATACCCTAATGGTTGCGAACCACTTAGCCTTAAAGCAACCACTATTTCGCAATTCTTCGGGTGTGAGGCTTGAGGTAACGTTTACCTTTCTTAGAACATTTTCACTTAAAATGACACATTGCCCTTTCCAACAACACACTATTGATTTCAAAGAAAGTACAACCTCTGAGCTCGTACGTCTCAAAGTAGTGTGTAAGTATAAGAGGGGTTACCTCCTACACCACCAACAGATGTATATTTGTAGAGATCAATGCACCATGACCTTAGAAATGCAATGTCAGACATCCATCGATATAAGTTGTCCAGAAATAGGACAAACCGAAGGCACTCTCCTACCACATCCTGTTGGGCATTACCTCTAGGATTAGTAGCGAGTAGTCCTTGCATACGAAGATCCCAAAACGAAAGGACCATTGCTATTTATTTATCTCAGGAGCTACTCTGAAATTACCAACAAGCAATCCTTCCATTATGAAGATCCCGGCCTTCAACTTCATTGTCTTTAACATGTCTTCACTTTCGAACTTGTATAGTTCGAAGTGGTTTTAGAATAGGAATTTTCCCATATCCAATCACAGTTCCTCCAAACCAATCATCGATAAAAAGTTGTTAAGTAGGTAGGTGATTAATATTCCATTAATTGGTATCTTTTTATCCAAAATATCTTCTTAGAGATATAGATCTTTTTAAAACCATTTCTTTTTAGTATACACTGGATCATTAAACCTCACTAGTGTGAACCCGTGCTTCGCATATGGACCGCACTTAACTTCTTATCATCATAAATTTTTTACACGATTTATATGCTATATTGATTAAGAAATATTGATCTTTTTTATCTATTTTCAAATAAGATCGCATTTTTTCTAAAACTTGTGTATAAATTTTTGAAAACAGTAATGCAGATAGTACTGGTGCTTGATAAACTATTGTAAAATATGGATAAAATATGATTTGAAAGATAAAATTTCCATCTCATTCCTAACTTTTCTCAACTATTACAGCAAAGAAAATGAATAAAAAAACACAGAGACAAATTAATTCAAACAGAAGTAGTATGGCACATGAGAACTTTCGACTGAAATCTGCTACGTAGGAATAAAAATAGTACAAATTTCAAAACAAAACTATGAAAAAAAGCCAATATAGTAGTAGATTGCAGTATAAACCAAAGTTATTTGTACATAACGAAGGGAAAACATAGGCTGTGAGTTAAAGGCAAGAGAAACAGTAATATCGGTAGAAAATTTAAAATTTAAGTATCTTATTACGGTACATGCAAGGACAACAGTCAAAGAAAATTCAGTATAATAAGAAGCATATCATTGTATTTAATGCTTTAGAGCCTTCTGCTACCATTTCTAATCCCATCAAACATTGTTGTTGTATTACTGTGATGTTGTATTTCACCAGGCTTGACTGCAAATTGTGAAAGTAGAATCAGAGGCTGAAAATTTTCAAAACAATCAATGATAGAGATTAGTTAAAAGGAACAAAGTCAAGTAGTTAAAATTCAATCGGTAATAAAATTTAGTTGATGTTGAACTTAATGAAAATTCTAATAATACATGTTTAACTCGAGACCTGTAATTGAAACACACTGTTTTGAAATTTATGCACTGTACTTTGATCGAGCTGACTAAATAATGTAGAGGAAACATTCCAAATTGAAAAAAACAACTTCCAACAAACGAATTAAGTTGTACTTGAGGTGAAAACATGGTCAAAATGGGTAATAATTTTGAGAGTTGGCGAAAATAGAATAAATAATTTGAATGGACTGCTGTATGAATGTTCCAACGTATATACAGAATAAAGAATGTAGGAAATAGAGTAAAAAGAGGCAGTAAAATAGAAGTAAAAGAACGTGCAAAAATACCTTTGATTCAGATTATGGCGTACGGGAACCCTGGATGGCTTATCACAGATCGTTAGACAGTTCCGAAAACAATATTAAATGTCATTATAGAATAATTGGGTAAGATATGATATAAATGTAGAACCAAAGGAACAAAAGAAAACATTTTTTCTTGAAGTTACAGTTGAGAAAGTGAAATGCAGCGAAGAACCTTCACCAATAGAAGTTTATGAAAAATTCCAAAATTTGTTTCTAGTGTAGTAGCTACTTCTGATGCTACTGCTCAAGAAGTGTAAACTACAAAGACAAATAATACTGAATAAATCACAACAATTGATAATTTCAGGATATTCCTGAATCTGCAGCTGAAGAAGAAATTCAGAAGATTATTCTAGAATCTTGTGTATCTATAGCAGAAAAGAAAGGTACTCTAATTGCTGAATCAGGAAAAACATTGGTAGTTACTGAAAGTACTCTTGAAACTCCAGTTGTGGTTCCTAAAATCTCGAAGGAGAGTAGTGTTTTGGATGTTATGAATGTAGATACAATAGTTGAAACATTTGGAGTCATGTCTAAGGTATATGGCGATGGTAAAAAAATGGAAGAAAAGACGGAAAATAATTTAGGAAAGTTGTTTATGCGAGAAAATGAAGTTGTAGCAAAAGAGAAAAAAATGACAACTGCTGAAAACATTTCATCGGTCAAAAGTTCAATAGATCATGTGGATGACATGAAAAATGAAAAGTCTGGAAAAGAAGCTGAGAAAAACAGGAAAAAGTAGTGAACTTCGTAAAGCTAAGGTCAAATATTCTAATCATCAACACATTTACAAAGATGAAGCAGTCGATCATGAAGACAAAGAAGGCAATTATAGGGAAGTCCTCAAGCTCAGAAGTTATGGAAGTGGAAAGCAGAGATGATATGAATTGGAATAACAATCCATACATTCATCTTGGTACTGTTGAATGCTTGGAAAAAGCTGAATACTTTATTTGTGTGAACTACCTATACATATGAGTTTGGTTGGAATTTTTTTAATCTCTACAACTAAGTACGGCTGGATGAGCGTGGTGAACAACCTATACATATGAGTATGGTTGAATTTTTTTGTCATGATAGAGGGATTAAAAAAATTGTATGGACCATAACAATGTTGCGGAGGAAAATTAACTTTGGTTAATATAATGTTAATTCCAAACTTACCTGTGTTTGAAACCGGGTGCATGGGTAAATTCGTTGAGGGACGAATTTTCTATGTTGAAGTTGTGAGTGCTCAAAACGGTCAGCAAGTCTGAGCTGGTAATGTACACACCAGCAATGGAGTTGTTTAGTCGTACTGTAACCTGTTAAGAGATGAGGTAATGTTAATTAATCAGAGTGATACGACAACTAGTTGTTGCCCTGTTAGTTGGGTTACCTTATCGACGCCATTGTCTGATGGGTTTGTGTGGAATGGAATGCATTTTTCAAGGTTGTTAATTTTTTTGTCCAAAACTTGTTCCGAGCACATGTATTTATGGACCTATGTCTCAATTGAAGAAGAGTAGAATGTAATTCAGTGAATGCATTGACAGGGAACATGCATTTCAGGTGTTGGATGGTGTGTACCTTTTTTGAGAGGATTTGTTGCTTCAGATGGTGAAGACGTCTTTTTTCAATCCTTGATCGCTCTAGAGTAGAAGTTAGTTCTTGTGGGGCCTGTAGTGTAATAGATGATAGCATGAGTATAATGTTGGAACAAAATAGGTTTAGTTGCTATGTTCTGGTTATATGTAAGTGGAGGACATAACCATTAGCGGGATATGTTAACTTGGATTCCCCTAGAGCACAAAATGGATTGTAGTAGCGTTATGTGTTCGTCAACCTATTGATATTATTTTAATTTGAGCATATGATATAGTACTATTTCGAACTGTACATATTATTCTCACCAACCTACAAAATAAAATTTGAAAAGATCTTGCACACATAATGCATAAATTGTCAAAGTAGTTTAAATTCAAAAAGGGCAATACGGCTGTGTCTATGGATTAAAAATGGTTCAGCCTTTTTGTTCTGTAATTAAGTGGCAATACTATTGGTTGCCATACATAAGACCAAATTTTGTACCATTTTGTACATGCTTGGATTACAATTGGCTGAAACAGACACTACATAATATATGAAAAGGTAAAATAGAACGAAGGAAAAAGAAATAAATGGACTAAAAAGAAATATAATGTGAAAATGGGGAAGAAAAAAGCTTTCGGTTCCATGCCCTAGGCAAAAAACCATGATAACAAAACTATATCTTTATTTAAAACAGCAGATAGCAGTACGCTATTCGCAATATGAAGAAGAAAAAAAGGCACCAAAAATTACCTGCAGTCGGGCGGAGACGCAGGCTAACAAAACGGACAACTCCACTACAGCTTTAAATTGTGTTGTACCAAGCGTGTGTAAGATCCACTGCGTTGAAAGCAGACACAAAAGTTGGCGTGGCAGTAAATGTTGCATACAGATCACAACATCCCACCTTGAAATAATGTTTATACCCTAGAGCAAACCATTACACCATCACCTATAAAATTGATTTGCAGACCATGTCATATAACAGTAAATTAATGAACCGACATGAAAAATAAGGCAATAGGAAGAGCATCTTAATTTTCAGAAAAACTACCCAAACAAAATTAATTAGTACTAAATGCACTTAGAAAATTAAAATAATTTTAAAATAATCATAATATTCTATGTGTGGATGATGTGAAACAGCATTACAATATTTTCATCAGCCAAGGATTGGGTTCCACTTTAATTGCCATAATGGTTCGACCGAGAGGATTGCATTAGCCATTGTCAAACATATGAAGAAACATTCAATACTATAGTAATATATGTTTAAAATACATTGATTTGCATATATTACAGTTGCTTGAGACAATATTGGAAAATACAAACATATTTTTTCATGGCAGCTAAATTTTCTACCTAATCATAGCCATTATGGTTTATCAACTATTCCTACAAAGTAGATGAACGAAAAACGATACAAATAAATTAATTCAGACGACAACAGCAGTGTGATAAAGAAGCACTGTCCAATGAATTCTACGTTGTAGGAATAAAAATAGTACGAATAACAAAGCGGAATAGTGCAAAATTACAAATATAGTGGGAGATAGTAGGACGCATTAAATTAATTATAAAAAGTTCCATTATTTAACTCACTGCTAACATAACCGTGCATATGATAATAGGATCAAGATAATAAAAGTCTGAAATCAAATATAGAAAGCAGGGCACTTCAACAATACATATTATCGTAGGTCTATAAATAATACCAATGAATTTTAACCTTTTAGAACTGTCAAAAAAATGTAAAAAATACGGTCAACTCAACATCAAGCTAATTTTACAACAAATAGAAAGATAAAACAAAACAAAATAACATAATGTAAAAGGGAAAAAGTGAGTAGCATATGAATATTGTAATACTTTCATTAAGAGTCACCTGATTCTCAAAATCGTTTCCACTATGAATATAAATGATATCCCGCCTTTTGGCAAGGCCGTGACACCAAAAAGTTGACTGGAAAACTAAAGACAGTTCATCGCAAAAGTTCGTTATACACTGTTTCACCATGGATATCGATGAATTTTGTTCGATTCCGGATCGGGCTACAATTGATAAGACACGTCAAGCAAATTCATGAAAGCCAAGGTTTCAAATTTCAAGTCAATCTGAGTTTGTATGCTCAAGTTATGATCGATGCAAGTTGTAAGAGAATAGCCTTGTTTTCGTATCCATAACCCTTGTTCGAATCCATAGGCGGAGCCTCTATTCGAATCCATCAGAAGACGACCCTTCGTATCCATCAAATACCTGACCTTCGTATCCATCGAATGGCTACAACATATGCTTAGAGTCCTCTGATCGAATCCATGAGCAAAGACACATTCGCATCCATCGAGTCAACAAGAATGGATGACGTGTTATTCTTCGAACAAGCAAGGCGAGAATCATGGAGTCGACTCGATCAAACCGGAGTGCAAAGTGAATCGACCCGAAGATTGCACGCCACATCACCATGAGAGCACGTACAGGCGATCGATTCGAAGAGATGGATACAAACTGATCGATTCAAACGAGACGATCAGCCGAGAAAACACTATTTCGAATCGATGATATCTCACGATCTACAAGTCCAAATACTATGAAATTTTCACAGAAGCTTACATACATGTTGAAGAATGTTCTCACCAAATTTCAGCTCCATCAGATGAATTCTTGATCGATTCGAATGGAGTTCGAATCGATCCCGAAGCGGGCCCAGATTTTCTAGACGCAGGCGCATGGGCCCCCACACATGCCAGAAGCAGTCTCCCTAATTTTAGGCAAAATATCTGCCTCCTACACCTATAAATAGAGCCCCTAGTCATTCAGAAAAGGGGTCGGACAATTTTAAGAGCTAAAGAGCGCCCAGACTCTGCCTGATTTACTCCAAATCACCACCTGCCTTAGATTCAGACTTAGATCATAAAATCTGTTGTACTACATTATAAGAAATCGTAATCTTCAAGTATCAAGCAATAAAGTCATCAACTTCAGAGTGGACGTAGGCAAGATCGCCGAACCACTATAAATCCTGTGTCATTTACTGTTTTTATTGGGTTTCCAGAGTGATTTGCATACCTATTTCTCTACATATTTGATATTTGTGATCAGTGATTGCGAACTGGTGCTTTCAACGGCTAGTGGGTGTTTGTGACCAATTTTGGCGCAAACATTTTGGTGCTTTCACTGAGAAGAACTAGCACCCGCTATACCAGTTTTGGAGTTCAGACTTGGAAGCTTGAAGAATTCAAATTAGAAGAGTCATGACAAGGCAAACTAGTAAAAGACAAAGGCCAGAGCAAAGTCAGCATGAAGGGAGTCAAGAGGCTTCCTCGGGGGCAAACCAAGCATCAATCTTCATCACCAGGGATGAGATGGAGACAATGATGAAGAGACAGGAGGAAATGATCCAGAATTTGCTTCAACAGATTGGACAGCTTGGAGCAAAGAATCAACAACCAACCAGAGTTCAGAATGGAGTAGGACCATCTGGCGCAGCGCCGGAGCTGGGACACACACACTTAGAGCATGTTGATCCAATCCCGGGAAGAGATTCAGGGACATCCGAGCAACCTGGTGGCAACAAAGGGATGAACGCTCAGCCAGGGGGCAGAACGAAGGTAACACTCAAAGATCACAGCCTGACGACAATGACAGGTTGGCAGAGATGGTCAGACGGGCCATGAGAGGCGGACTAGTCAATAGAGATCTGGAGGATGTACATAGGAGTCCCTTTACTCCTATGATTAGGCAGGCCAGGAATCCACCAGAATTCAAGCTACCAACATTAGAAACGTACGATGGGCGGACGGATCCAGCGGTCCATCTGACGAAGTATATGAGGCACATGGAAGTGCTGGGGGCATCACAGGAAGTCATGGCCCGGTGCTTTCCATTATATTTGACGGACATTGCAGCGCTATGGTTTAGACAACTGGAGAGTGGCTCCATTGGGACTTGGACAGATTTGACAGAAAGGTTTATGAGACAATTCAGTGTTCACATAGCAAGACCCAAGAATGTGATGAGTTTGGCAACGTTAAAGCAGAAAGCTGTGGAGTCTTTGAGGAGTTTTCTAATGCGATTTAATGCAGCAGCAGCATCAGTGGATCGACCAGATCCATCTATGGTCATGATGGCAGCTGTATTTGGAATATCTGATGGCACGGAGTTCAAGAATTCACTAACTAAGGATCCACCTACGGACCTAGGAGAGTTTTATCATGAAGCCGAAAAGTTTTTGCGATTAGAGGATGCTCGTACAGAAAGAGAAGAAGAAATCGATGTCTACACAGTTAGAGGCGGTAATCACCTGGAAAAGGTGCAGAGACTGGTAAAGGGAAGCGAAAGGCTGAAGAAAATGATGACAAGTCAAAGCGGCAACGGAGGGAGCCACGATTTACAACCTATTCAGAACTGAACAAGGGTTTGGAGCGAATCTACCAAGACACCCGAGAACAAGTTGCCTATCGTAGACCAACGCGATGGGATCCGACCACCGATGAGAGAAAATCAGACAAATATTGCTTATTGCACGAGCTGAATGGACATAGCACAAACGACTGTAGACACCTGAAGGATGAGCTAGAAGGGCATATCAGGAACGGTAGGCTACTTCAATATGTGAGGAGCGAGCTCCGACGGTGGAACCAGAGCGATCACCGTCTACATCAGCTAGGGGTGACCCCGAGCCGGGGCACCGTATGGTTATCAATTGATTTAAATAAATGATGAACAAGTCGTAAACTTCTCACTAACATGGTTAAATCATTTACACATGTGGGGGATCGCGAACGATCCACAGACATGCTCTGAATGACCATTGACCATATCGTAATGAGAATTTACACTTTCACATCCTTGCTTTTCTTTTGTTTCATGTTAATTTGGACATTTAGACTTTGCTAATTTGGACATTTCTGTTATGGAATTCATGTGAACGTTAATTTGATATTTGCAATTCTGTAGAAGAAGTTACTCGCGTATGCTTTGGATCGCGAACGGTCCACAAGCACACCTTGTATGGCGACGAACTGCCACGATTGCTGATTCAGAAATTCACCCGAACGTGAACCTGACATCGATAATACAAAGTCCCCCCAGGGCACACTCATTTGCCCCGAATGGCACCCGACCTCGAGCGGTCACAATCAGCCTCGAACGCCACCCGACCACGAACAGTCACCGTTTGCCTCGTATGGCACCCGACCGCGAACGGTCACACTTCATCTAATATAACATTCGATCGCGAACGATCACACTCTGCCTCGTGCGGCACCCGACCGCGAACGGTCACAATTCACCTAATATGACATTCGATCGTGAACGATCACATTTTTGCCTCGTACAGCACACGATCGCGAACGATCACATTCTTCTTTCCACATCACCCGACCGCGAACGGTCATAATTCATCTAGAACGACACCCGATCGCGAACGATCACGTTTATGCCTTGTAAGGCACTCGACCGCGAACGATCATAATTCGTCTAGAACGACACCCGATCGCGAACGGTCACAACTCATCTAGAATGACATCCGACCGCGAACGGTCCCATTTCGTTATTTGCCACGAACGGCATTCGACCTCGAACGGTCCTATATTACCTCAAATGACATACGGTCACGAACGATCATCATTCATGGTCAGAAAAGACTATCAAGTTCTTTACAGGTCGATGATAGGATATGAACATCCATCTTATGGAACTACAAAACACACCTTCCTATCGCAAGGCATGTTTTAAGGGGCAAATGTTATCCCGCCTTTTGGCAAGGCCGTGACACCAAAAAAGTTGACTGGAAAACTAAAGACAGTTCATCGCAAAAGTTCGTTATACACTATTTCACCATGGATATCGATGAATTTTGTCCAAGTACGGATCGGGCTACAATTGATAAGACACGTCAAGCAAATTCATGAAAGCCAAGGTTTCGAATTTCAAGTCAATCTGAGTTCGTATGCTCAAGTTATGATCGATGCAAGTTGTAAGAGAATAACCTTGTTTTCGTATCCATAACCCTTGTTCGAATCCATAGGCGGAGCCTCTATTCGAATCCATCAGAAGACGACCCTTCGTATCCATCAAATACCTGACCTTCGTATTCATCGAATGGCTACAACATATGCTTGGAGTCCTCTGATCGAATCCATGAGCAAAGACACATTCGCATCCATCGAGTCAACAAGAATGGATGACGTGTTATTCTTCGATACAAGCAAGGCGAGAATCATGGAGTCGACTCGATCAAACCGAAGTGAAAAGTGGACCGACCCGAAGATTGCACGCCACATCACCACGAGAGCACGTACAGGCGATCGATTCGTAGAGATGGATACGAACCGATCGATTTGAACGAGACGATCAGCCGAGAAAACACTATTTCGAATTGATGATATCTCACGATCTACAAGTCCAAATACTATGAAATTTTCACAGAAGCTTACATACATGTTGAAGAATGTTCTCACCAAATTTCAGCTCCATCAGATGAATTCTTGATTGATTCGAATGGAGTTCGAATCGATCTCGAAGCGGGCCCAGATTTTCTAGACGCAGGCGCATGGGCCCCCACACATGCCAGAATTAGTCTCCCTAATTTTAAGCAAAATATCTGCCTCCTACACCTATAAATAGAGCCCCTGGTCATTCAGAAAAGGGGTCGAACAATTTTAAGAGCTAAAGAGCGCCCAGACTCTGCCAGATTTACTCCAAATCACCACCTGCCTTAGATTCAGACTTAGATCATAAAATCTGTTGTACTATATTATAAGAAATCATGATCTTCAAGTATCAAGCAATAAAGTCATCAACTTTAGAATGGATGTAGGCAAGATCTCCGAACCACTATAAATCCTGTGTCATTTACTATTTTTATTAGGTTTCCAGAGTGATTTGCATACTATTTCTCTACATATTTGATATTTGTGATCTGTGATTGCGAACTGGTGCTTTCAACGGCTAGTGGGTGTTTGTGACCAATTTTGGCGCAAACAATAAACTTGCTACTGCCTCTCATTCAGAATCCTAAATATTTCTGTAAATATAACTTCCATTAAATTTAAATATATAAACCAAGTTCAGTCGTTAAGATTCCTGAGTAATGATTATTAGAATAGGTTTTTCTAGATATACTTATCACATAAGAAACTCAGACAGAAAACACATAACACAATCAACATAGTATTTTCTTCAAAACTATCAATCATTCTAATTGTACATTTTACCACTTCGATACAGACAGCTAGGCTACAATCGTCGTTGTTGCTGTGTAAACACATGATTACTCCATAAGGATAGAGATACGATGTTTAGTAAATCAAATTTTACAATATGATGTTGAATCCTGAATTCTTAATAACTTGAAAGATTTCAAAGTTTGGATTTACTTTAAAAATTCTTTTTATATATGTGCATGGCCATGAAATATTTTAACACAAAACTAAGAAAATTTTGTTCGAATATGCATGTCACATTGAAAAATATACATTATTGTGTCTCGAGGAAGATCATGTCACCAAATAGAACTCATGATAAAAAATGCGACTTAAAGCCTAAAGAATATTCTTTGGAGAAACTGGTCGGATATTTATAAAACAAAAGTAGTCGGGGTGTGATATTTCATAAATTATCCTCATTTCATAGTAGGTATGAAATTAAAGTAGTTAGACAATGATATTTTAGAAATTATCCTCATGTCAAGTATCATATAAAAAAAGAAATTAGCAGCAAAAATTTCACAAAATAGAAAGCCCAAAGAATGATAACATTTCATAAATATATTTGGGAAAACATAATTAACTGAAAAATTAAAGTATTAGTTGATTTAAAAAAGTATAATTTGAAATGGAGTACATAAACTATTTTACACTTCTTTGCAATCACTTTGCGCTAATAGACGGAGGTAAATGTTGGTTTTCCAACTTTTTTAATTTGCATCAGTAAATTTATATCTAACTACTATGAGTGAAGCCATTTTAATTTTTCGTGAGGCATGCTTCTGTATATTAGTATATGCTAGAATAATTATCGTAAAAGACTGCAATTTATAGGTAATATATATATATAGCATGATACTTCAAATAAATGTTTTGAAATAGTAATAACAACTTCAAATACTGATGTTTCCTATAGAAAATAAGGTAAAGGGATGAAATAACTGTGAATGTGAAGAAACAATACTTAATAAGTTATCCGTTAATTGCCTTATTCTATTCACTGTGGAACGATTTGTTTGAATCTAATCGGTGTGTTATCCAAAATCATGTAGGAAAAATAAGGATTCAAATCACAAATCAAACCATAAAACACCGTAAATTAAAAATTCATTTCATCAACAGTGGTAAAAATGGTAGAAGATAGGACATAATATACTATTAGCAGTTGTTACATGGTAGTAACAATTTAGGGGAAAAATGAGAACAAAAAGTGGGCAAGGCTTATGAAGGGAAGATGTGAAACTTCCAAACTCAACACGAAGGAAATAGGATAAACATTGTTATAAACTGTAGAAATAGCACTGGGACCATGTCACATGCAGTGTCAGATCTAATTTGGCACGTACTAAACCTTTGTGAAAACATGAATATGTAGTATGGAAATAAATGTAAAACGATTTCTTCGAATCTTATGTTCTTCCTAGCTTAAAACCTTTGTAGCGGTGTAAAAAACAGTGTAGTTAAATTACAATTTGAATCTAAAGCTTTAATTTGAATATAATTCAATATCTAGCTTGAAAATAATGTGCTCAAAGGAAAATAAACTAAGAAACCACCAACTTTTCTACTACAGCGGTGGAAATCCTAAAACTGTAGAGCAAAAAAAACAGGGGTAGAGAAATTGTAGGGAAAAGCATACATCAACGTATTCAAATAGAATTTTCAGGTGCAACTGTACAATACAGTTGATGCGTGTAATAAAGTGGAAGCAATGCTGTTGTTAACATGTATTGCAACAAACAAACATTTGATGGATGATATAAACCTACACTAATGTTGGTAACCTACTTTATTCCATATACACTGTCTCCGTAACGAATCCTAAAACAATTAGATCAAGCATACTAAAATCATATAGTGAAATCAGAAAAGCTATACAATCACATTCCGTGGCTGCTGAAATCCCATCCAGAAGCATAGTCAATTATTAGCAATATAAGTAAGACAAAAATAGACATCAAATTTTACCTCCAATTGGGTAGTGACGCAGGCTAACAACACACACAGCTACTCTACAGGTTTAAACCCAATGGAACCAAGCGTGCCCGAGATTCGTTGCACTAAAATCAGACGTAAAACTGTGAGAAGGAAGGTACCGCGATAGCGGGAAGAGATGGACAGTCGAAAACGACTTGACGACGACGGTAGGGCACACGATGTAGCGGAAAAAGCGGGGTAAAGGAACGGGCGAGGACGAAGTCGAAGGGAATTTGTCGATTCTCGAGGGAAGGAAGAAAAAGGAGGGAAACGATGACGGTAGGAAAGACGATGTGGCGGAAAAAGTGGGGCAAAGGAACGGGCGAGGTCGAAGTGGAAGGGAAGTCGTCGATTCCCGAGGAAATGAAGAAAAAGGAGGGAAGAGGAGAGAAGCGGAAGGCAATTCGGTCGCTAGTGGGTGCTGTAGTTTGGGAGGAAGAGAGAAGGAGTCTATAGAAGGCAACGACCTGTGAAGGAAAAGGAGAAGGATAAAAACATGTATAAATTCAAAGACGTTTCGTTTGGCCAAATTCAAGGGGGCTTCTGTGCTCTTGAAACCAAACTCACTAATCATAATATAGTATAGATGTATCAAATCTTTGTTTAATTAAAACCTTTCTAAATCGTAGAGTAATTCCAAATCATTTCATCCTTTACTTAGGAAAATATCTCCAATCATTTATTTAAATTTTAATGAAGATTTTTTATTTTCAAATCATAACTTTTACATGGGTCAAAAATAATGTTATTTAAGACATCGTTTACTGTAAACCTAAAACAGTTAAATTAAGTAAAAGGATTTACGGGAATTAAAATAATTCCAAATCATTTATTTAGATCTTGACAAAAGATTTCTTATTTCCAACGCATATCTTTTTAATGGGTTGAAACCATGTTATTTATGGTGGTAAATCAAAATTAGTTAGTATTCAAGTAAAATGGATCCATAGAAATAATACTAATTTTACTCGATATTAATTTCCGTATTCAACTTGTACTATTCATCAAATAATGGTGTAACATCCTTTTAAATTCATTTGATTAGTATGAGTTCCCTCCTCAGAATTTAACACCAACTATAATAAGATTATCTCTATTCAATCAAGATTGTAATTGATTAATTATAAAAATTAAATCTTTTATACTTGTCTCGTTTTGGACATTTCAACCTTATCTATCCCTCGCCCAGTAAAGAGTCTAGGTGAGCTAGGGAATTGGTTGCTCCTGAACATCTCCTTAGTTTATGTACCTCACATTTGTATTTCACGGATAGAAAAATCTAGTCTACCAATTGGCTTTTAGAGCCAAGATAAAATCATTTTTTTTAAACCAGGGAAACCTGTTCAATCACTACCGACATTGCGATTCATGAACAGTAAATCTAGGGAATAGACGGCTGGCACGCTAGAACCGCTATTCCAAGCTAGCTAGACCTTTCGGTTGACATGGTGTAGGAGGTGGGAATCGAACCTCAAACCTCCCATGAGGGAGGCGTATCGCCCCACCACCCGACCAATCCCGCGGACCAATTATAACAGCTTTTCTTTTAACCATTTGTTTAAACTCCTATAAAAGTAATTTTGAAACTTCCAAATCATCTTTAAAATACATAGTTATTTATTTAAAAACATTTATAAAAGATTTGGGAAAAATAATTAAGTTTAAATCTATATTTCAAAAGTTATTAAAAACCACTGCAAAAAGTGTTGTGAATAGTGCTTTTAAGGCTTATTTGATTAAAACAACTTTTCTATCATTTAGAAATCCATTTTTATAACTCAATTCTATTTTTAAACATTTTAATATATTTATAGAATTCATTCCATATTTTTAAAGAATTAAAAATGTTAATTTTAAAGAAATTATCGCTTTGGTTTCCAAACTCCCAAATCGCGACTATTTTGAAAACTTTTTTGCTCATATTTCAAAATCTACTAAATGAAATCTTGCTCATTTTCTTTTTTTTTTGAAAACTAGGATTATAATAGTTCTAAAAAAATTTATTTCAAAGAATTTCGACTCAAAATCCATCTTATAATTGGATTTAATTTTCTACGGTGCAAAACCGCAAAATGCCTTAAGCGACGCCCTATTTTAACTCAATTTTCATATTTTGTCCAAACTTTGTTGAAACACTTTTAAATGTTAATAAAGCATTAATAAATCATTTTGAACCATTTTAAAGAGGCTTGACAATCTCATATATACTATTTCATTTATTAAAGGATCGTGGTTTCCTTGGTGATATTCGACGTGTATTAAACGTGAATCATTTACACAACCAGATAAATATATTATCATATCCAAACATAATTCACAATCATCATAACCAAGCATAGCCAAACATATATATATATATATACACACACATACATACATATATACATATATATATATATATATCATCCAATATATCATAATATAAATAGTTTTTCTCACCTTCATTGTTTTCTAACTTAATGAAAATTCCCTATAGCTTCGGTACGATCGAATCAAAGTATATGGAAATGAGCCTTGGACCTTTGGATGGGCTCAGCCTAAGCTTACAAGTGGAGATGGGCTCGGCCTTGGTCGTAGGAGGTGGTGGCCATGAGTTTGGAAGGTGGAGAGGAAGTGTTTGACTTGGTTTTGGAGGTGGATTGACATGGTATATGCATGTGTGTGTATTTTACTTTATTTTGGAATATTTGGCCATAGCTTCGCTACATTTTTTCAATGAACTAGAATCCATTAATGAGCTTAAAGAAGAGGAAGAAAAAGAAGAGTATTGTGTAAATGTTTGAATGTAGGTAGGTATTTATAGGAATGTTTTGCACAAAAAATATCATGATATTATTTCCTTACCTAAGCATGCTTGCGTCACCATTCCACCTCATCCCCTCACATCACCACCCGGCCGTCCATAAAGCCCACTCCGCCCTCCATGTGCTTGGCTTGTGATGTGATGTAGTGCTTTATTTTTATCTCTTGTTTGCACATAAGGAGCTTGTATATATACATATGTGTTTGGATATTTTCT
Organism: Allium fistulosum; assembly: GCA_030737815.1. Taxonomy (NCBI): domain Eukaryota; kingdom Viridiplantae; phylum Streptophyta; class Magnoliopsida; order Asparagales; family Amaryllidaceae; genus Allium; species Allium fistulosum. Next base: position 631,896,916 of record CM060907.1, on the reverse strand, counting down.
TTGCTTAATTTGCAATTCCTAAACATAATTAAATGTATATATGTATACATTTGTATATGTGTTCATGTATGTGTATATGTATCACAATGTTGTATTGATTTGTTTACAACTTCTATACGTTAAACTGTTACGGATTCCGATTTTGATTCCCGGTCACGTTTACAGTTTTTAGTTGAACTATATATTAGTAAAAAAACTTGAAAATATATTTCTCATTGTTCTAAAAGAATTAAAATTATCTTACCTAAATTATAAAACCATATATATTGATATTAAACAAATGTTTACAAAAAGTGCTATCGTATCGATAAAGCGATATCAATTTTCCTTATATTTTCAAATCAAGTATATAGCTTCTCAAAACTATTATAAATGATTTACCATCACTTTATAACTAATTAAAATGAATTATTAGCATATTAAAATAATTATTTAATTATTTAAACTTAAATTGAATTTCCATAGAAATATATAAAAGCGATGACATCTCTAGTGATTTCATAAGTACGTTTTATTTTTACAAATAAAATAAATAATTTTATTTCATAATCTTATTTAAATAGATATATTAGTGTATATATCCAGACTTGTGCACTCAATTACTGAATCTCTTTCTATTGAAAATCAATTTATCGATGAAAATTTGTGTACAAAGCACGTGCTTTATTTATGAAACTATATTCCAAAATCATATTTTAAAACAAGTTTCCTATCATATTTTTAGGGTTTAAATCTTTATAGTTAGTGTTATACAACCTTGTATTTGAATATTTCAAAATTAAATATTATTTATCAGAGCAATAAATTTGTGGGTCATTACATGCAATTTAAACACATACATACACACATAGCACAAACACACACAACATACACATAAAAAACCTCATTGCATAAACAAAATCCACACAAATGCACAAGATCACACTCGCATACACATAGCACACAACACACACAAACCCATTCACACAACACCCACATAGTCACACAACACACAGAGTACACAACAAACACAGTCACTCCTAACACTCACGCATATGTACACAACCATGCATAACCACAACCATACACAAATAACAACAGCACATAAATGCACACATAAGCATTCACATATACACATGAACATACACACCGATCACACAGAACTGCATGTCCCACATAGTCCCATAGGTGCACCAGTCATCCCTGATCGGCCCACTGGTCGGCTATTGCTTAGAGCAATTAAGCTCCAGGCCCTGTATTATAATGTCCCCTTCGATCTAATTCTAATGCAAAACTCACTCTAGTCTTTTCTAATTTGGTGCATTTTCAACTCATATAAATAAGAGCAATCCAAGCACAAGAAATAAACAGGAACTAATCTTGACTTAGGCATAGATTTTTGAGTAAAACTCACTTGTACATTTGTGTTTTCTTCTTCCTCATCCTCTCCTTTCACATGCACACACATAGCTCACCATCCCTGCAATGCAAATCCATATCCCTCACACCGTAGTTAAACATCGATGTAAAGAATCACATATTCCAATTTGATGAATTTAGATAATTTATTTGATTTGATTTTCCTTTTAAAGAGGGGAGGGTTAGTAGTTTTTTGTTGAGGAAGATGATATTAACAGGGTCAGTATATGCAAAGTAAAAGGAAGCGAATGAAGAAAAATCTCAATAGAAAAAAATTTAGAAATGGTTTTGAGCTTGGGCTTAAAATATTTATTTCCATTTCCTTTTTATTTTAAAACAAAATACTATTTAATTTAAATAAATATACATTTCTATTTAAATCACTTCTTTCACTAACTAATATTATATTCTAATTTCACAACTTTCATAAAATATTATTTTCACATTTCAACTTATTTAAATTTTATATATTATATTTTCCATAGTTTAAATCCTTTTAACCAAATAATTTCAAAACCAATTTGTCAAATAAATTTCCTTAAATTCCATTTTAATTAATTAAATTTCTATGATTGGTTTAAATTAATTATTACTCAAAAACCAGGTTGTTACAGCCTTCATTGGAATTTTAAAAAGTAAAATAATTTTGTTGTTGTGTATATACTCTTGGGATGTTGTAGAGTATTATACAAGTAATAACTTGAAATAAGTTTTTTATGAAATTTTTTACAAATAAAGTTATGTCTTTATAAAATGTTTATAAATTTAGGTAATGTTTTATGGAATGCTTCATAAATGATTTTAGTAAAGAATGATATACTATTTTTGTAAATGAATGTGATAAAAAAAGAAAATGGTGTAGTTAAGAAATGAATTGGTTAAAAACATAAGTTGTATGTAGATCATTTTATTCGCATGACTATCCTTGATATAAAGATTCGATTGCATGATTTCTAGGTGATTTACACCGATCCAAACAAGGATTTTTCACTCGATTCTCGACGAAGAACTTTTAAAATTGATTCTTGATATGATCCCAAGGTTTTCTATCATAATCTATAACTATATAAGGAAGATAGAACTTTCTAATCAAGGAACCCGATCGAAGTCTACACTAGAGAGGTCAAGTGCTCGATACTATTTGGGAAGTGAAATTTATGTGACCGAGCAAGCGACCAGATTTGATATTGCATACGAACGGCCTATATACATCGTACGGGCTTAGATATACGCATACTACTTTTTTGACTTATGGAGATTTCAGTAAATGGCTCTTCGATTCATTATGGGGTACCTTGAATAATCGTCTAAGTAATAACCTGAGGCGAGTGTAATGTACGCTTAGTAAATTATTTATCATTCTTGTGCGATGAGAGGGATTTCGAACCTGAGAAAACCATGGGCTTTGTTTAATAGTGATTTTGAACACTGTTAAGAATTCATTATGCTTGTTGTTTTTGTGTTAGTCATGTTGGAATTTCGAGGATGAAATGTTTTAAGTGGGGAAGAATGTAACGACCCAAAATTTCGAACACTTCATATTTAAATATCTGAATTATTTGAATATTTGAATCATGAATTTAATATGATTAAATTAATTTTATTACCTTTTAACCCCATTTTAGTTGACATTTATTGACGGTAAACTTGTTCTATAAATATCTTTAAAAAAATACTTCGAAGAAATATTGACAATGTGACCAAAAATCATTTTATCAATAAACGGCTATTTTCCGATAATAGTTGTTCGAACATTTTGAGCTTGGTTAGAATATTAATGTGTAATTAATTATCAACTAAAAGTATTTTATGTGACATGCCAAACTAATGTGTATAGTAAAAGAGTTTAGCAAATGGGTCTGGGAAGAGATATTTTGATGAATAGTGTTTTAGATATTTGTTTTAGGAAATGAGTTGTAAAGGTGGCATAAGAGGGGGAGGTTCCTTTGTGACCTTCCAAGGATACTTGGAGGTGGTAGCGACCACTTGAATAAACCTTGCAAATAGACCCCTAAGGCTTTCACTAATCACTTTTTACAAAATTAAAAAAAGGTAGAAACTAATTAGTTCTAATCCATTTATATCTTCAATAATCATTCTCTAATCAAAGCAAATCAAGTCCAAACTTCACCAAACTTTGGCTATAGGCCTAAACCATTATAGAAACATAGAAAAGAAAGTCGAAAGTTGAAGAAAAGGGTGCAACCACTCATGTTCGTGAGCATTTTTGGGCTAGGAAGGTGGTTAAGTGCAAGTTGAAGCAAAAGGAGGATGTTTTGTGATGGTAGGAGGTGCCCTTGTGTACTTATGTGCTTTTGATTAGTTTTAGCATGGATTTATGTGAGTTGTCTCACCATTTGAATGTATATAATATGTTATATATGCTTATGTGTAAATATAAAGTCTCTTAACTAATTAAAGTTATAAACTTGGATCCCTCTTGCTTTTGAAAGAAAAGGACAACTTTATAATGTATATCTTCATTTCTATCACTCTCTAAAACATGTATCATGGCCTAGACCTTGTATTTACATGTTTGGTTTGGTTGTGCTCGAAGTTGAAATGTGTTTGAACTTCTTTGAAGTGAGAATAGTCGCTATGGATGCACTTTGAAATCCTCTTGCTTTAACTTGCTTATTTTGGTGATATGTTAGTATATTATGACATGGTATATTTTGGTTATTCTCTACACATATTTTATCCTATGTGATAGCAAGAAATTAGTTTGGAAAGTTGTCGAATTTTTGAAATAATGCGGTGAAAGTTTGAAGCAAAAAGATCGGTTTGGATGCACTTTGAAATCACCTTGTGTTCGGTGGTTTTTTAAGTTAACATTGAAAGATATCCTTAGTGGTTTCTTTGAAGTTTTAATAAGTAAAATATTTTTACTCATTACTATAAAATATCAAGGTAAAAAGTTAGAGAAGTGGCTCAATGAAGTTGAAAAATATAGAAGCAAAATAGTCATTATAAATGCACTTTGAAAAGTACCTTTTTGGGGAATTTTAAATACGATTTTGATAAATATTCCTAGTGCTTTCTTTGCATTAATTTTAAGTAGTCTAAGTATACTAGTTACTATAAAAAAAGGGATCTTAAATCATTTATTTAAGTGGTGAAAACTTTTCCCAACTTTCATGCAATTTCCACTTGTTTCCGTCAAGAACTTGAGATAGCATTTATAAACCCCGTCTTTGACCTACTACAGTATTTCTAGGCACTTTTTATAGCATTGATTGTGTAGTGTTATTTTTAATACTTTTTATGATTTAAAATGTTCAAAAGCCATATTTACATTAATTATTTTTCTGTAATCTTTTTAGGGTAGTTTAATTACATTAATTAGGCTATTCTAAAAGTGATTTGAAGTTTTAATATATTTTTATTAATTATTTATGAATTTTTAAAGAAAAGGGTTTTAAAATATAAAACGTGTTTTTAATTGATTTTTGTTAAATTTGAAATTAGTAATTTTGAAGTAATATTTTATATAGATATTTAAAACCTATTTATAAGTATTTTAAAACTATTATTTTAAAAGGATACATGTGGTTTTGTTATAACCTAAATCAGAACGAATGGTTTTAAAAAGTTACTAAATGGTACATCACCTTGTTATATAAGTGTAGATGTAATTAGATCTTTAAAAAGTTTAAAGATAATGTTAAGTATAAAATGGTTTTCGGTTTGTGGTAACAATGTTTTTAATGACATTTGTTTTTAACCCATTTAATTATACTTCTGGAAATGTGAAATGTTGTTTAAGATTTGTAAATAATCTTATAATACTGGATTAAGAATATGGATACATTTCTAAGTATTGAAAAGAGTACACATGAATAGTGAAATTGTAGTATACATGTATATAACTTTGATAAAGGTATTTTAAATATATATACAAGTATTTACAAAGAAGTTGTAATTAATAAAATAATTAATTAAATAAAAGGGGATTAGAAGTGCTTATGTGACTCAATCGTGTTTTGTGTGACCTAAGCGTGTTTTGTGCTTTTACTTGTTTATGGAAATTATTTAATCCTATACTTGGCACTAAAAGCCCAAAAAGTAAATTTATTCCTATCTATAAGAGTTAAGAATGATGTTCAAATAGTGCTTTACCCTACCGACTTCATTCTTGACCGAGGGATAATATAAGTTAAGAAAGTCAAAATCGTGATAAGTACATGAGACTTGGTTTCCATAGGTTGTCGTTTCTATTTTGTATTTGGTAGTCGGTTAGTCGACTATTGAGTTTGACCTTTTTAACTTGGAAAGTATATGTAAGCATCACGTATTGATACAGTTTGAGATCCCGTAAGAAGGAATCATTCATATAAATCATCTCTTGGTTTAAGAACGTATACATACGAGATCTCTTAATGAGGACTCCTTTATATCATTTGTTTAATTCTTAAAGAACCAAAATTGAGTTAACCTAAAATTCACTGATTTATTTTTGAAGAGACTAGGATCAGATAAGTGTATTGCTTACCGAAAGCCACTTCAAAACTGATATACAAGTTCTATGTTTTGGAAGCAGTTATGAAGTAAGATATAATAGAGTTGAACTGTCTTTCCTAAGGTTAAGTCCAAGGGAGAGGCCAGCATTAACATTTCAAACAATGCTATCATGTTATACTGTCTATCTTGAGGTTGATTCCAAGAGAGAGAACAGAGTTAGCATTAGTTGGACAACTTATATTAGGATTCATGGAGAGATTCGTGAACTACTCGAGATACTAGAATCCAAAGAAAGTTTTGAGATCTATTCGAGTGTTGAAGACTCGTGTGTTGATATGAAAAACGTGGCTTCACCATTGGTAATGGTAGAAAACATAGTAAAAGGATAGTCAATGGTTTTAGCTAACCCAAGAGTATATCAACTCCAAATATCTTGAGATGCTTTCGGTTGAGGCATGCGGGAGTTGTAGGTATTCGGTATCACGTGTCCAGGAGTGAACCAGCTATGTTTTCCTTCGTGATATATTTTGTCTAGAAATATGCATTGTTTCAAAAGGTAGATTTTGACCGTTGTGCAGGTTGTCGGCTTTGGTTTACTGGGAAGATGTAACAACCCGCTATTTTGGACCATTCGCATCCGCACATGTCGGACTTGAATAATTCAAAATACCGAATTGTTAATTTAAATTGGCAAAACTGAAGATATACAGTAAATAAAATAATCACAGATCACAGACACAGAGTAATAAATGCAGCGAAAACAAAAGATAGTAGTTCATGAAGCTACTATATACATATCAGAGTTAAATAAGGTACAACAGATGTCTCGAATACAATATCAAATACAAGAATCAGAATACAATCACTGGAATCAACTGGATATCTGAAAGCTGGATAGATAGCTGGATCTCCAAGCGAAGCTCCAACTTCAAAGGTGAGTCTCGAATACTGGTACACTCAGTCTGACCCGAGCGTAAAGCAAAAACACAAGACACTCGAGTCAGGATTAACATTCTTATATCAATAAATCCAACTCAAGTGAAATAGCAACTGAAATACAAGTAACTCAAAGGATGTTGGAATAACCATCCTTTAAGGATCCGTTAAACTATCTACTATGTAGTAGTGTACGATAAGTAGATAATGCCTATCAGTAATATAAAGTATCAAAATAGTGTTAAGGCGTTACCATTATCCCCCTTAACACATTTTATATAAACGTTATAGTCTATGCAGCACTGTAAACTCCACCGTAAACTAGTGGGATATCAGGGAGTACTCCATAGGTATAACGCAAAAAAAACCGTAGTGGTCGCATATAAATGGATACAAGTATGACAAGGCACATGAGGCAATACCCAAGGCACATGAGGCAATACCCAATCCGCGTATAGTTATCAAAGTGTTTTTCGGTTTAGACAGTGAGTATGTCCCTTACCGATTCCGGTCTCTTTAATAACTTTCATGATTATTACATCGATTGGTCATTTATTTATTTCAAAACCAAATCAATTTCAATCTCAATTAGAATTTGTAAACAAACATTTCATTTGTCTTTCAAAACCAATTTCCAAAAATTTACGTTTCAAAACATCCACATTCATAATTTCAAAATCTTATACTACAATTTCAATTTCTATTTAAAACAATTCAAATATTGATTCAAGTTCGTATATAAGTTTCATTCCAAAATCATTTAAATTAATTTAATTTAACATTCAAATCAATTTAACTTCATTTATCGATTTCATTCAATATTCGTTAAGTAAATTTATCATTCAACAATTTCTATTTAATTTCCAATTCACTAAATCAATTACTTAAGTTCATCTTCATTGTATCAAAACTTACAAATTAGAATTAAATTAAATTCATCAAATCAATTCTTTCAACTACAAGTCTTATATTAATTTCAATAAATCACATTCTATTTCTTGTTAAAGAAATTCAATTTCACTTATTTATTTACTTAGTTACAACTTTCAAAACTCAATTAATAACGAAACTTAATTTCACTTATTCAAGAAGTTCAATTTTACTTATCAAAGAATTCAATTTTATTTAATTATTAAATAATTTCAAAACTTAATTATTAAATAATTTTAAAACTTAATAATTAAATTTTAAACAACATCCTTTCATCAACTACTATGTCAATATTTTTTTCGGATTATTACGTATTAACATTTTCCTTTCATAAAAAAATTCAAATTCCAACTTCATTTTAAAACCTTGGTATTTATTCAAATAAAATCTTTATTTTATTTTTAAATCAAATTGTTGACCAATCGGGTTTTATTTAATTCTCTATCCTAGGTCAAAATTTAATTTGGGTATTTATCATTTCAACCCGATTCCAATTCAATTCAAAAATCAAAGTATAGCAAAGGGAACTTGCAGTGTGATAACTGGGATGGTGTCAAAGTAAATAAACAAGCAATAACAACAACCAATATCAATCCAATAATCAATTCAAATAATCCCGAAATAACCGTATTAATTCACATTGTTGTTTGTGTGAATTAATATAATTATTTCTAGAATCTACACTATCATTTCATGTAGATTAAAGATTATTATACTAATTATTCTATGCAATTCTACACTTGACATCAATTATTCAATTTCATACTTCATCAATTAATACAACATAAATTCAAACGGTTCAAGGGTAATTAACTATTTTTCTACGTGTCAAATAATTAAACATTCAAGGGGTCATATTATACAAATTTAATTAATCAAATTCAACACATATGTGGATTCAAAATTTTTTTAACTATCCTCCATCAAATTCAATTGCATAATATTTATCACTTTACACATTACAATTTAACATCCAATATAAACAACAATCAATCAATCAATTATCAATCAAACTGTATTATCATCGCATAAATAATTACAGATAATGGTGTCAGATGTCATGGGTGAACAGATATAGGTAATAGCATATATAATAGTGTAAATAACCAACAGCAGCATATTTCAATTGTCGTTTCAATTGAAATCAAATTTAATAAATAAAAGAATATTAATCGTGAGTGATTGCTCACCTTTCGAGGCTAGAGCGGTTTGACAATGAAAGGAGTTACGAATTCCAAGCACTACTTCCGAAATAAACTAGATTGGCACGAATCGACGAGCAAAGCTGTTAAATAGGAATTGCCGAAATCAAATCAAAACATTCATAATAGCAACAAATAAAAAAAACATGTCCTCCGTCAAGGTTTAACAATATAATTCTATGTGCTACCGAGATCGAAATGGTCTGAAATTTAGTATGAATAAAGATTAAAACTTATATTTCAAACTGCAAAAGAATCTCTTGATTTGGACAAATGACGAGAAAAGTTACGATGTCATGAACATAGACTCAGGCCATGTTGCGACTGTCAAATGTTCAGGTCTGAAAACCCCTTTGGGTCTGACTTTCAGGTAAGAAACAGAGGACTGAACCACCTCGTATGAACCTAAAATTTTATATACAGAAAGTAGAAAACTTTATCTTTTAAACAAAAAGGGAATCACTGTATTCCGACGTAAGACGGAAGAGATAAGATGCGTCAAACATGAACTCAGGTCGTGTTTGCAGCAGTGTAAAATAATTTCAAGTACAAAAGAACATCTGCCTGGGTCTAACTTCCATATCCTCGACCACTAATCAAACGATGTCGGATTTTGCTGAAATTTGACAGGCATAAACTAGGTAACTTCGACTCATTTTTAAAAATAGAATCAACCCATTCTGATAAAACATGAGTGCGATATGATATCGTGAACATGAAGTCTAACTGCTATTCAAAAGAAAAAAAATAAACATGCAAATTTCCTTTCAAAACATATCAACATACAATCGGGCATTACATCACCAAAAAATATTAATATAAACCAAAATATATATATATATATATATACACACACATTCAATCTAAAACCGAATCATCACCGTACACATCATATCTAAACAAATTTAGTGTTCATATATACCATACGAAAATATATACTCATGCGAAAAAAAATCAACATTTAACTGCTATGTCCTTGTATACTACTATACACGAAATGTATTTATCTACACTAACAAATTTTAAAATCTATAAAACTATTATAATATAGAACTATAACATTATGTGTTATTATACACATGAATCATACAAAAGCATAGATCTGGAACCCCTAGAACATATGAGATATATATAAATTGTTGCAACCTTGTACAATATAACTACTGTATATATATTATATATGCTTATCATATATACATGCGCGAGAGGTTGGGCTGCTAGGTGCAGAGATCACAATCAATATACAAAGCGCACATAAAATGAAAAGCAACACATTTATCAGAGCAATATATATACCTTCCTAGATATATACGTGCATAAGCTGGAAGGTGGAACGGCTGGCAAGGTGGGCCGGGTGGTTAGGCGGAGGAGAGAGAGAGGAGGAGATGGCGTCAGGTGGGCTCGGCTGGAAAGTATGGGTCACGGAGGCTTTGAAGCGGAGGAGGTTTTGCAAGGTGCCAGTCGTGGTTGCTGCTGAGTGAAGCGACAAGGCGGAAAGGCGGAGGAGAAGCCCGGTGATGGGTGAAGAGATGAGCAGCGAGACGTGGAGGAGGTGAGGTGCCGAGGCCTGGACTGCACGTGGAGGATGGGGAGAAGGCCGGAGGATGATCGGTGGAAGGCCTGATGTGAGCATGGCCGTTCGTGGTGGGGAAAGGTGAAGGCTGAGACGTGGCCGAAGGGTGATGGGGTCGAAGTGAAAAATTCAGATGAAGATGAGAAAAACAACAGCATAGATATTTTCCTTCCGTGCCAATTTTTTTTAGTCGATGTGACATTATTGGAGGAGCAGGTGAAAGATATAAGCAAGCAACCATTTTTATTTGGAAGGAGATAAAGAAAATATATACAAAGAAGAAGACAAAGGCCTCGGTAACCAATGCATTGAAACTTATAATATACAAATGCACGTTTTCACTTTAAAAAAAAATATATGAAAAGGCATATGCAAGAGAACACGTACGCAGCAGGTTTGAGAAGAGAAAAGTTGGTAGCTGTAACATCAAATATTAATTGAAACAGTGAATCAACCAAAAGTCATAAGTTAAATCAGGAAATACTAAAAGTTCAAATGCTGGTGATTTTGAACAGGTGAGTAAATGAAGGTCACGGCAATTTTAAAAGTCAAATTTTGAAACCGATACGAGATTAGTTCCGTAGACTTCGTTGTTTCTCGGACTTCAAAATACAAAATTGAATATACCGCAGGGATTGGCACGATGAGACGATCAAAACGACTTACAGATATTGGTGGTACGATTTGAATTATAAAAATTCGAATTTTCTACTGGCGGAAAATGCAAAAAAACGTAGAAAAATAAGATCGACGGAGTCAAAGAAGTCCGAATTTGGAAAAACGAAAAATGACGTTTGCTCAGAAGATGGTTTAGAATTTTTCTATGTAAAAATATTTAGGTTCCGAAACATTTTATTTTCATCGTTTTTTAACTGATTAAATTGAAGTAAATTTACGCACGAAATAAACTTTCATATTTTCGGACGAAAATTTACCAGTTGCTATGTTTAACTAGACGCATTTCAAATATCAAATTTATATTTCAAAATTCTATCTTTTAAAATTTCGCAAAATTTCAATTAATAACGTTATTAAAACCAGTTAAATTTACGGGTCGTTACAGAAGACCTCTATGAAAATCCTTATGTGAATGTACCTAGCGGTTTTAGTTGTACTTCTAATATTGTTGCGTTGTGAGATGCAAGTGGAATCGCTATTTTCTTATTTATATTCTTTACCATAGACATTATTTATTATATCACCTTACGTACTTATTAAATGAGTTTAGTTCTTTTGGGGGGATAACGCTTAAGGTGATTCAAACGTTATCAAAAGTATTGTTATATGTTGGCCACATATTTCATAAGTTTCGCAAACCAGACTTATGGCGGATTCGTGGATTTTATCTTTCCCTTAATTCAACGGGTGCTTATTAGAGTAGTCCGAGAAAGTCAAGTTTTCGTTGATATTCTTGGAGCTTAAGGAGACGAGCTGGATTTTTTCACCTACCAGTATTTTGTTTCCGCTACATCACTATTATGTATATATTAGCATTTGTGAGGATAGGCTATTATAACAGTCCAGGCTGATGATAGTACTTAGGATTATGACTCTTAAATGCTATGTATCTTAGAGTAGCACTTTGTACTATCTTTTTATATTATATGTTGTGATTCTACCGTGAGATTCTAATATTGCATTCTCTTCTTCCTTATTTTGTTTTTTTCCTTTTATTTTACCCTAACAATCTGTCTTTTTCGCATCTGGGTGTTCGGCATGTGAATACCGTGTATATATATTAGTGTCAACATTTGGGAGTTGAAAAGGTGGTTTGTTACACTTTGTATCAGAATTGAAGGTTAAGCGAGAACCTTGGCTTTCGTTGTGTATGACTCATTACAAATAGGGTAAGTAAAACCTTAGAAAGAGTTTAGTGTCTTATACATATGAAAGCGTATTTTTATTTTTTATAAATATGAACACAGTGTTGGCTCTAATACCGTTGTTGGGTCAGGTGCATTAGTAGCAAGGTAAAAAAGAGAAATTTAAGACAAAATTCCTTTTTTTAATTTGTAGTAGATTTTATTTTTTATTTACATGGATAATATCTTTATATTAAATCATATTTAGTAGTGATTAATAAAGGAGTTTAGGGTTTTAATTTTAATTCAAATAATTTGTATTAAAATCTTTATGATTAAATATTCTGATTTAAATATAATATATGTTATTATTGTGTTTTAGTTTAATTTTATATTTTAATTTATAATATGTTCACATTCAATATGGAAACATTATAACTATATTGAATATGGTAAACTAGCCTAGGGTGTAAACGATGAATATATGTCATAGATGTATAATTAATCATTAGGATCTATAGCTAAAATATTTAAAGTAAATTATCAAGTGATAATGATGAATTCACATACTTATACATACATATAAATACATGATGAATAAAAAAAAAAATTCGACCATCAACTATTTACTTATATATATGATATTATTAAATCATATATATTATAATATTATTATTCTCACACGAATATATTTAAAATGTATTTTTTGAATTACATTTAAATGCATATTATATATATACATATTTAAAATTTGAGTTTCAAATTATTTTAATTTTTCCTAAATCTAATAAAAAGTTCTTATTTTAAGAATGTCGTGAGTAAAGAAATTTTTGTTTATAAGTTACAAGTCGCACATGTGTGTATTTATAAAATCAAAAACTAATTACTTTTAAGGACAAAACCAAGAAAGAACAAAGGTTTTTTCTAAAAGCCATGAATTTTTTTTCGAAATAACTTGAATTTTGAAACACACAAAACAAAAAATTCAAATTCGTACATAAAAAATGATTTTATTTTAAATTCGAATTAAAAAAAATTCTTTTTGTGCATGTATATATATTATAATTAAATATACATATGTAGACTATTTTAGTTATTAAAAATATTAAATTTAATCTTTGATTTTTTTGGTCGAATAAGACTGGAAGCATGCATATATATATATATATATATATATATATATATATATATATTCATATGAATGAAGAATTAACACCATCACAATCCTTCTTATTGCTGACACCTAGGTTTTTAATGATCCACTTCAAAGAAGTCTTAGTCAATTTATCCATGACTATAGGTTGCAAATCCATTTACAAGGTGTCACTAATTGTTGTCACTGGAGGCTAGGTTTTGATTGCCTATGGAAGTCGTAAAGGATCTGGCCATTTAAGCTAACCTGATAATAAATATTTGACACCTCCCTTCCCAGATCTACAGGCCAAGTCTCCAGCTCTCTCCTCTCCTATTATTTAGCCCCATAATATGGGCTTCCATTCTTTGGGTTTAACTAAATTAACAATTAAATAAATTATTTAATTAATTTATATAATGTCATAAGTTAACTAAATTGATATATAACAATTACACGTCATTTTAACTAATTTTATGGCTTAAAATAAATAATTAAAATTCCATTTAAATTTATTGCAACATTTGTATTAATTTTTTATTAACTTAACATTTATAAATTATTTTTGACTTCATCAAACTTGAAAATTATCTAACAACACAATTATGTTGACTCTCTTGTGTGAACTCCATCCTCGATCAATATTTAAAAAATCAAATATTGAAGCTTGTATGAGCTTTGCTAGAGTATAAGAGCGGGCAAAAGTTTAGTCACTTATAGATTATTTATGTGACAATACGCACCTCCCGGCACACCGATCCAAATCCTAAGGTGACTTTCGGACTTACATTGGTGCCAAGAAGTATGAGCTATCGGGTTATTATTAAACGTTTCAGGGACTAAAGATAGAAGCATAATATCTAAGGCCTATCGCACTTTTAGGTCTCATAACGGAAGGCGGAAAAATATAAGCACAGGAAATAGTCATCTCGGAAAATATCGAGAAAAATACCAAAGTCTCAAAACAGTGCATAGTCAAATCCACAGTATATAGAACTACATCACGTAGTCTGATAAAATACTAATATGATAAATAGTGCATGGAGAGTAATAGGAAATAAAGAGCAACTCCATTGCCAAGCTCGTCTCTCCATGCACAAATCTATGGGCCTGTCACCTATTGTCTGTGCTATTATGGTAGGGAAAACGAAAGGTAAGGGTGGGTCAGATACAAGTTCGGTGAACGAGTTACATCATTGAAATATTGTGATCGCATGCAATTAACATTACAATAATCTATGTGACCTTAGATGTCCTATAAGTGTTCATGAATTACTTGTTTTCTTTATTTAAGGGCGTTAGGCTCAATACACAACTACACTAATAACTTATATAGGCCCGTATTTAGAATCGAACAACTAATCGAACTTTAAGACTACTAATGATTAGTTAATGACTACTTGAACTATTCCACATAGGTTTCCTTACAATTTCCACCGTGGGACTAGATTTCCTACATACGACTACACATATCCTAGTTATGCATTGAGTGGAAGCCCGCAATGCCGACTTGCCAAGATGTCTCATTTTTTCTGCATCTGTGTCCACCTCTTAATGGTAACGTAATGCCTTTGGGGTCCATCAATAACATAGTATCATGTCACTTCACCATGAATACCAAGGAACTCCCATTGGTGCTAGGCCACATACTTCATTAGGCATCATCATAAGTGTTGCGCGTCCGCCGTAGAACCTTCTGTGAGCTGCAATTTGTGATAAAATCGCCCTGGTCAAATATTGACCCTGCTGGATAAATAGCATTTATCCAGTCATGTACGTCCTAGCGTCGCCAGCATAAGGAACTAACTTTTTACGCTTCCTAATTCAAGAGCACAGTAATTTTTGCATAAAATAACCCTAATTACATGAACCCAGATTTCGTGAATCTAAAGTTGTATTTGCCCAAACTCATATTCAAATTCAATTACAGTATTTTCAATTTTAGTCATTAACTTGTCCTAGGTTTAAAATAAAACATTTATAACAATTCATATTTGATTAGGGAAAATGGTATAACTTAGGCCATTTCTTATTTAATAGGTTTATATCAAATTATATTTACTGTTAAATCTCCAAATCTACATAAGGGTGTTTGCAATTACATTTTTTACCAACCTAGATCAAACGAGGTATAATACAATTAATTATATGTAAATCATCACTATAACAAAAATATACTATTACAACTGTGTTTTTACAATAGTCATAAAATGCTCATTGTAATAGATATCTATTACAACGGTTTAATCTTGCCAGTTGCAATAGATGCTACTTTTCAGCAACTCTTTTTCTTTGCTAGTTGTAATATATACTTATTAAAACATTTTAATGGGCCAGTTGTAAAAGATGCCAATTCACTACAACAAAACTTATTTTTGGTTGCATTGGTTGGTTGCGTTTCTAGGTATATGCCGCCGTTGGTCATTTTAGAATATAAAATGAAACGATGAAACGCTGCTAATTGGTCCCGCCAATTATTTATCTATATTTTGTTAAAATTTTCCATGGCCGCTCAAAATTTCTTTCACACCACTTTTTCCCCCTCTCAAAATTGCGATGGGAACAAAACAAAGTCTCTGTCTTCCAATCCCTAACCCTCGTCTTCGTCCCCAAAATCCCTCATCTTCCTCATCTGATATCCCCAAAATCCTCTTCCAATCCGGCACCGTCTCCCTCTTTTTACCTTTGAAAAGTAGAGAATGGCGAAACGTTCAGTTCCCGCGTTCAATCGAATTTTAGTTGAAAAAATTGTTCCTCCTTCTCAAACTTCGTCTGGTATCTTACTACCTGAGAAAACTACTCAGGTAATTCGTTTTAGTTTGACCATTTGTTTTATCATATTTTAGTTAGATCTGGTTTTCGTGTCCTTGGATTTTACTGGCAAAAAGAAGTTTAGCGATCCTATTTTTAATTCATTTTTGTTTGCTCTTATCTGGATGCTCCTGAACTAGAAAACTTCATCGGTAAGATTAAGTCAAAAGGTAATAGGTATTTATAATATATTACCATTGTTTGGACCTCTACTTGATATATTATTTCCTAGCCAGTGTATGTATCCCAATCATCTATTTGGTTTATTTACTGAAAATGATGATATGCAGACGATGCAGATAATACAATCAGATAAGTTATTTGTTTTGTTTGCCACTTTTCCCACAATGAAATTGATATGGTTAATTTATATACTCGATGATTCTTTTGATTCACGTTAATTTTATTTTCTTAGAACATGCGCATGAATAATACTGCAAACTAGGATTAACTATAAGTAATTTTCTTTAAAATAAGTATATATTAAATAATTTCAAACTACCTTTGATTTTCATTGAATTAATTATAGGCATTGAGCATGAGTACCTTATTATTGATTGTTTAAGTCTGTTTAGTAGGTAGAAAATGATATAATTAATCAAAAAAGGTTTTATGCTTAGCTATAGCTACCATAATTTCTTTATTCTAATCCATTTTAGAATCTGGGAAAATTAACAGTTTGATTCATGCAAGAACGCGTTGGATTTGCCATCAAGGCAACGTAAGATGCCGATATTCGCTATAAGAAAACAAAATATTATGCATGTGGTTAATCTAGATTTAGTAAAAAAAAAGTACGATGGTAAGGATTTCGTTAGCATGATTGCTAGCTATATAACTTGGTAGCAATAACTATCGACATTCAAGTCAAATTTTTAGATAATATAACTTGGGTGCTGAAACATTCTATTGCTAACGAATTCCATACCAACTTCCAAGTTAAGTTAGAAAGATTGCGCAAGCATTCAAAGTAAACTCCATTTTAGCTATCAGTTTTTGAGAAAACTATCATTTTAATTGCAATATATGTACAGCAGAAAAAACTTGTGTTTATTAAAGAGGATTTTCACTCAAGAGCTTCTTTATTCAGAAGCGTTGTTTTTAAAATATGTTCTAAGCTTTAGCCTTTTAAATTGATGATAGAGACGACAACTTTAAGCTAGGCAAGGGAAGCCGCATCAACTTCTTCTTTTCTAGCTTTTGCTTTCATTGACAATTTTCTGAGAAACACTTGGCATCAGCTATCAGTTTCTTGTGAAGATTGGTCATATTTTTGTTTATGAGGCATTCATTTTTTTTTACCAAAAACTGAATTAACATGTAAATCTTAGATGGCCTTCCATTGATATGGTATGCACAAGATAGTTTTTTTTTTTCGTTCCATGTAAATCTTAGATGAATGGTGAATTAACATGATGGTCACTACTGATTCCAATGTCGCTAATGATTCCATTGATTTTATGGTCTTCTTTTTTGTTCCATGTGTTCCTTCCGATACCGCATCTCTACATGTCGGTATTTACTTTATACTTTCCCTTTTTTTTCGATATTTTGTTTTTTATACTTTGAAGACATACTCTCTTTTTCTGGCAGTAATGAAGATGAAGCACACAAAGCAGGCTTTTCATCTGGCTGAGGTAGAAGAAGCAGGCTTTTCATATGGCAGTAATGAAGATGGAGACATCATCAGTGAAGATGAAGCAAGCACACAAAGCAGGAAGAAAAAGCTTCAGCTCTCCAAAGAACAGAGCAGTTTACTTGAAGGAAGCTTCAAACTGAGCCCAGTTCCTAGCCATGTAAGATTTTACATTTATCACTTATCAGTTTAGAGTTTGACAAGAGGAGTATGAACCAAGATTAAGTAACTACATGTTTATTTATTTTTTAGTTTTGGTTATAATATTGAGACTGGGCCTATATCATATCTTTGTAGGCATGATTACTCTGGTTATGGATAATAAACTCGAAAGGTATATTTACCTATCAAATTTTATTTCTATTGTATTGGTTCTATTGTTATTTATTCAAATATTTTATTTCTGCCTATTTTTTAAAAATATGTCGATGACTTCAATGTATCTCTATAATATGGCAGATGTTTTGAGTTAACTTGATCTCCCGTTACAATATGAAAATATTCAGCTTTGTATAAAATGTTTTGTATGAAAGTTTTTGGCTTATTGCGTGCCGACTATTAACTGTCGTCCGACATTACAAATTTGTAATTTTTTTAGTATGTTTGGTGTCGACAGACTATTTACGGAATGTATTTAACTTTTATTTTTGGGTACAACTGTAAGAGTTACATAATCAGTGGTTCGAATTCAGAAAACTGGTTACTGATATGACTACTGGGATCATTTTGTGGATTATGCAAGTTTATTTACCATTATAAGCATTATTTGATAAATTTAGTTCGCCTTTTATTGGTATCTGAAAGTTGTTTGTTTCCTATAACTTATAACATGACATCCCTCTCATTTGAAACGTTCAGCACTGAGTAAAGAGGCTGATAAGACTATCTTAGTTTTACAGACAGAAATTTTTTTGTTTTGTACAATGGGTTTGATGCTTTGGTAGAAGTAGTACTATCAAAGTTATCCAATTGCCAGAGGACAGTATGCAAATTTGATATCACTTGAGTTACTTCTTAAAGGTACATTTAAAGTACATGATTTAGACCTATACATTTATTTCAGTTTATATTTTCTGTACGGTTGACCATATTTAATCCAAATATCGGTAAACTATGAGATCAAAACCATGTAAATGTTAATGTTGATAATTGGGGATAAAAAGGTTCAAGGTATAAATAAGGGAAAAGGTAAGAAGAAATTGCTCAAATTTTTTCCTACAACCCTGTTAACACTTTTAAAATAAGCTTGTATAAATTTTATTCATGTAGGAGGCTAAGCTAAAGGCATCAAGAATGAATATTTTTGTTCGAAGAGGGGGTCCAAATTATCAAACTGGACTAGCAAAAATGAGGGCTTTGGGTGAGGAACTTGGCGTTCCTCTTGAGGTGAGTAATTAATTGTGTTAAATATTTGAATCTTATATGTAACATGCTTAAATTCCTTATAACCAACCTGTATATTTTTGTATTACATGGTGGAATGGATGATGGGTCTCTCATATGGTTGTGTAACCTGTGTTACTAAAAACATGGGGGGAGCAAATTTATCTAATCATTTTTTCATTATATTCATATATATATATATATATTATGACCCATACATATAATAAGCGATACCTTCCTCTGCATCAAATTAGCTTTGTAGCTGTTACAAAGTATAACACACATATATTAAGTTAAGTTGCATGTTCAATTTTTGACTCAAGTCCAAACTTGAATCCATATACTTTAATTGATCCTTGAGTACTGAACCTATCCTGATATTGTCTTCCATTGTGGAATACTTGATCAAATTGATATATTTCTTTTTATTCTACTAGTGTAAGTAATGACATTCCCTGCTATATTTGCTAATGGTATTTAATCTATGATTGTTATTATGAACTCAGAGTTAATTATTATTTTTCTTATTAAATTGCGTGGTTTAAAGTCTACGGTACAACTTAATCTATCAAAATTTTGATACATAGAACCATGTAATATTGAGTTATGTGCAACTTTCTTCATATTAATTTTGAAATATACCAACCCTACTCTGCTTACGTTTTTGTCAAACATTACCTTGTTAACAAAGTAATTGATATAAGATACAGTATGACATGCAGTGGCATATGTATCATGCACATGTTAGCAGCTTGATATGTATCCTGATAAGATATACTCAGTATTTTATTTGACAACTACTCTTTATCCTTCTTATTCTCGTTTTATGTCAATTTTAAAGGATCTGTTTTTGATTGCAGGTGTATGGACCTGAGGCCACGATGACTGGAATCTGCAAGCAAGCTATTGATTGTATCATGTCAGCTGCATGATCCAAGTAATTTGTTTCTTTTTTGTATATCAAGTGTGAGAATGTAAACTTATAATTATCTGTACAACAGGAATAAGAATCTCAATTCAATAACAATAAGAATTAAGAATCATGTGTTACATTTATCTCGAAAGGAATAAGAATGTATTGAAATGGTTATGGATATTTTATTTGATTATATGGTTAATGTGTTTTTAACTTATTTGAATATGATGATTATGTGAGTGATTGTTGATTGATATAATAGAATCAAAATAGATCATTAACAGGAAATAATAGCATGAAAAAATGGTGTAAAATAATAAACAACTTTTAGTAGCGTTTAAAAAACGCTACCGAAATATATATAGTGGCGTTGAGTAAATGCAACCGTAAAACAAGGGTACAGTTGGAAATTCTATTAGTAGCGTCAAAAAATCTTTTGGTGGCATTTTTTAAACGCTACAGAAAGATTTATGGTGGCGTTTGAAAAACGCTGCCAAAAATGCATTTATAATGGCGTTAAAATAAATGCAACAAAAAATCATGGATTTTTAGTGGCATGTTTTCTCGTAACGATTATCAAATCACCACCAAAAGTTTTTGTAGCGTTTTTTGAGCGCTACAAAAAATAAAATTTCTTGTAGTGATTACAATTGTTTTCTTTTGCCTATTGTCATAGATGCCAGTTTTCATCAATACCTCTTTTCTGCTTGCCCGTTTTAATAGATGCCTACTACAACTATTTTCTTTTTCCCGTTGTAATAGATGCTAATTTTGACAACTCTTTTTTTTGCTAGTTGTAATAAAAACATATTACAACCTTTTTAGTTTACCAATTGTAACAAATGCTAATTTTCAACAACTCTTAACCAATTATCATTATCTTCGATAATGTTCTACGCCATAGGAGGATTTAATCAGTATTCCAACAGACTTAATTTTACACTACAATAAAAAGTGCATATTACAACGTTTGTTTCTTTTGAATATATCTGCTATTGCTTTAAATATTATAATAATTAATAGCTAGTATTTATTAATTTATTATTGTTTAATTTTTAATAATTAGTAGTTAATAATAACAATTAATTTACTATTAATAATATATTCGATAATTGATAGTTAATGATTAATGATTAAAATTACTATTAATATATAATATTTAATTACTTTACTTCTTTAATAATTAAAATTTAGTAATTTATTATATTTTAATAATTAATAATTAATAAAAATACTTAATTTACTATTTAATAATATATTTAATTAATAACTGATAACTAATGATTAATAAGTAATTTTTAATAATTAAGAAGTTATATATTTTATTTAGTATTTAATAACTATAATTGATAATTTCAGTTAGTATTTAAAATTCAAAAATTTTAAAATTTGCTAAAACATGGCTAAAAACATTCATAAAATTTAACAATAGTCATAAAGTTAAAAAACTAAACTTCGAAATTTTCATAAAATTCAAAGATTAAAAATTGAAATTTTAAATTTCCGTAAATGTTCACAAGTTCATAAATCATTTAAATTTTATTAAATATTCAAAATTTTCATGTTATCCGGATGCTTTGTTTTTGTAACTATATTCATCAATATATACATGTATTTTCGGCTCTATATAATGAAATTTTAGGCTCCAAGCTTTCCCTCCATCCTAAATATTTTGGCTCCAACATAAAAATTTGGCTCCAATCATTGCTTTTTACTGGTCCCATGCCTCTGCCTTCTTCTTCCCGTTCTTTCTCATTTTCATTTCTATTTTGCAAATCTCTAAATCCAAGATCCATATTCAATCCCTCTTCCATTCTCTAAATTTTGCCATCTCTCCTAAATTCCCCAGTTAACCCCAATCCCGTCCTCAATTTCCCAGTTAACCCTAATCCCATCCTCAATCCTTCACCAAACCTTCCCACAAACTAAATTACAAGTTGCAAGCCAACATAACCCAAATACATTCACCATCCTTCTTCAGGGCTGATAGCCACATTTGGTTGCTTGATAGATGAATTAGCCATAGCTTTGGATCTGAATTGCCTATTGGTGTTTGGTCAATGCTCGGTGGACTGCATGCCTTACTTGAATGTGTGATGTAACTCGAACTATTGTGCCTTACTTAAATGCTCGGTAGGATGTTGAAGGTTGTTAAACCAAAAAATGGCATAACACCTGTTAACCTGGTTTTCAACCCAGTAGAGCTCAGATGGAGTTAGAACATTCAAACTGAGCCAGAACGACTCAAACTTGATCGGGAGTTTGGACTAAAAATATGCCAAATATTTGGATCGGCACCGATCCGACCTAATTGGATCGGTACCAATCCAAATTAATGACTTGTGGATTCTCCGGTCCAAATGCATTATATTTCTACATCTCTCATAAACTTACCTACCAAGTGTGATAACATTTCGAGCATCCGAGTTGAAGAAGTCAAGATTTATTCAATTCGGATTACAGTTCAACCTAATTTATAGGTGAACCATCGGCAAAACAAGTCAATAAGCTATGAAATCACATGGGGAACCTCATATGTAAGAAATGAAGCTAATGAAGAAGGAGTTGTGCAAAAATTGCACAATATTTTTGATCAGTACCTATCCGATCCAATTGGATCGGTACCGATCCAAATAGTTTATTCGAAAACGCCCCAAACTTTACAAGCCTCCTCCTACGGATAAATACAACCTTCTGGTACTCTGGTTCTGATCCAAGTGCTATCTAAATCCTATAAATACAATCATATCTTCAATAAAGAAGGGTCGGCTGTTATAATCACTGAAAACTCTGCTATTAAGATTCTTTCAACCTTCTTCCTCCTCACAATAGCTACCATGGGACAATTGAGATCCTTCCTTTTGTCTCCATCAATGGTGGTCTGATCTTTCCTCGTTTAATCATTAGAATCGTAAATATCTTGTACTTGTGATCAATAGTCAATCTATCAATAAAATCTATAAAGTGGATGTAGGCTTCGTTAACAGCTGAACCACTATTAAAATCTTGTGTTTCTCTACTTTATTTTATCTTTTCTGCAATTTGGAGAGTGTTTAGTTCTACTTTATTTGTCCTGATAAATAGGGCTAGTGCTTTCACAATCATATCAGGGTGTTGATCCCTTTTTTGGGTGAACATTTTGATGCTTTCACTGAGAACAGTGAATCCAGGCTTAGATCTAGGGATCAGATAGGTTCAGAAGTTAGATCCTCAATCTCTGCTCAAAAGATCTGTTGTTGAAAATCAATAACACCAGGAAGAAGGAGAACTAGTTCCAGGTGATCCATTGGAGTTGTAATTGCTGTAGAAGAGATCAATACTCAGCAAATTGAAGTCAATGGCGCTGACACAGGAGATCAGGCGTCTGGATCGTCTATTTAACGTGAAGTTGTCACTAGAGATGAACTAAATAAAATGGTTGATGAAATTAATCAAAAGATGGAAAATAGCTAAAAAGCTCTTATGTACAAATTGAATGCTCTATTGACCTTATAGTCACATGCTGCTCCAAGAATCATGACAGAGCCCATAGTTGCTATGGAACAAGAAAGTTCTTCCATCTCTGGCCTAAACAGGAGAAATAGAAAGCATCGGTAGAAGAGAGTGATAGGTGGAACAATAGGATTAATATGGAAGGAAACGCAAACACTCCACCAACTACAGGGCAACCGGCTAAAAACATGAACCTAGAAGCGAAAACCCCATGGGAAGATATAGCTATGGATCTCTCCAACTCAGAAGATGGTGAGCGACTTGACGACCACTAGTTGGAAGGAAATACAATGCATTCAATGATGCCAGGGAGATCCAAACTGCCCCTACCAGACCAACCGTAATCCAAGGAAACCCTGAGGGAGTGGCTCTCCTAAAGATAGGAGAGCCTAGGTCCAGCCTGCTCACCAAGATCGTTTGCAAAATCAAACACTTAGTGTAGTCACTGACAGCCAACCCCCAGATTACCGAACATCTGCGGCATATATCGCGAACATGGTCAAGCGACTAATGGATGAAAGTAAAGATAGAAGGGATGATGAATGGGGATCTGCTCCAAGTATGACTCTCTTTACTAAAGACATATTGAATGAGCGGTACCCTGAAAAGTTCACTATGCCAACTATTCTGTCTTACGATGGGACGAGAGACCAGAAACCCCACTTGTATATGTATAGTTGGTACATGGATGGAGCAAACGCTTCGGATGTTGTTCGATGTAGATGCTTCCCAATTTTCTTGGAAGAAATTGCTTCCATGTGTTTCACCAGGCTTCCATGAAGATCCATCTCCACTGTCGATCAACTAGCAACAAGATTCCTTGATCAATTTAGGCTTCAGATGACACAACTAAAAGATGTAATGTCCTTATTAGGCCTATTTAAGGGTGGAATGAATCGCTGAAGTCCTTCATGAATCGGTTCAACATCACGATGACTGAAGTAATTAATCCATACGAGGATATGGTTTTCATGTCCTTGGTCCACGCTATCCACCCCGAAACTGAATTCGGGAAATGGATCAAAAAGAAACAACCTACTACTAGGAAGGACTTCAGTCGAAAAGCGAGCCAGTATTTGAGATTGGAAGAGGCACATGAATTAGAAAGGAAATCTGCTAACTTGCAACTAACCAACATTGGGCGGAGTGGTATGGCTACAAATCAAGACATAAATACCTCTGGGACCGTTGAAGGGAATGCAGGAAAAATGGGAATCAGAAAAGGAAGAACCAGAATTCCAATAAGCGAAACGGAAGTAGCAAGCGACTTAAAGGTTTGAGGTACGAAGAATAAACCCCGCTCAACAATGCTCTAGAAAACATCTATCTCACGACATAGGGGACGGAAGAGTACAAGAAGCCGCTTAAAATGGAAGCAATGGAATAACAAAAGTATTTCGAAAAGTACTGCCACTTCCATGAGACACATGGCCACAACATGAATGAGTGTCGTCACCTAAAGAACTTGATTGAGGAGTTGATTTGAGGAAACAAGCTTCAGCAGCATATGAGTAAACCACAAAATCATGATCAACCCGCAGTGCCCCATGCTCCTAAAGATAGACAAAATCAAGCTGGAACCAGCGAAAGAGTACCCAAACAGACTGACCAAAGACTCATCATTGGAACAATATCTGGAGGATCCTATCCTACGTAGAAGACTTGGGGCGAAATGGAACGGTTTGCGAGCTAATTAAAGCATGCTCTGAAAGAGTCATGCTTTTCGATCGTAGATGGAACCCTTGCCAAGCGCAGAGAACCCTGAACAATGACATAGTATTCTGGAATCGATACACAGAAGGAAAAGTAGCTCCAACTCTCGACCCCATGGTCGTGACAGTAGGAATTGGACCCGCCATGGTCCGACGAGTATTGGTAGATAGTGGAAAATCTGTTAATATCCTTTTGAAATGCATCTTTGATTAGATGAAGATCAGTATGAAAGATGTATCCGCCTACCGAATAAAGATCCAGCGATTCACCGCTGAACCCAAACACCTGGTCGGAATGATTGATTTACCCATAGAACTCATAGAAGGCGACCGAAGAGTCACCCTTATCCAAATCTTTGTGATCGCAGATGAAATTTCACCCAACAATGCCTTCCTGGGGCGGCCCGCCTTGGAAGATTTCAGGATTGCTTTAGCTCAATGGTGTCTAACTATGAAATTTTCGATGGAATATGGAGTCGGGGTGATCAAAGGAGACCAAAGTGCCGTTAGAGAATGCTATATCGTAGAAATACATGAGTCTAAAAGAAAAGAAAAGAAAAGAAAAGGGGAAGACTGTGGGGAGAACTCTCCACATTCGTGAACCTACCAAATAGCAACTAAAGAGCCGCCCCTAGCTTGGGAACAATAGCTAATTTGATAAGGCTTTGGACCCTAGAAAGAAGAGTTCTGGGGAGCGAGCAGCACTGCCAGAATTGATGGTGTCTGTCTTAGTTGATATGGATGACCCATCACAAGTCCTGAAAATCGGATCACATCTTGGGAACAGAATATGACTGGAACTTATCAAATTTCTTCGTGCTAATATTATGGATGTATTTGCTTGAACACATTTCAATATGCACGGGGTATCGTCGGAGATCGCATGCAATGCACTTAACATTTATCCCAAGTATATGCCAGTGAAGTAGAAAAGGCGCAGCCTGGGACCCGAGCGGTCTATTGCACTAAGAGAACAATTGGATAAATTGATGGCGAATGGTTTTATCCACGATGCAACTTACACCGAATAGGTATCCAACCCCATCTTAGTCAAGAAGTCCAACGAGAAATAGCGAACTCATATCAACTACTCGGATCTAAATAAAGTTTGCCCGAAAGACAACTTTCCTCCGCCCAAAATCGATTAGCTCGTGGACGGGAAGGCTGGACATGAATTATTATCATTTATGGATGCATACTCGAGATACAACCAGATCATGATGCATGAAGCTGATCAAGAAAATACCAGTTTCATTACTGATTTGGAACTATACTGCTACAAAGTGATGCCATTTGGCTTAAAGAATGATGGGGCAACCTACCAACGACTAGTGAACGCCATGTTTAAACATCAGATTAGGAAGGCTATTGAAGTTTATGTAGACGATATCTTGGTTATATAACACATAGCTGCAAATCACCTGGACAACCTCGTCGAAATGTTTGAGATACTCCGCAAATACGGAATGAAGCTCAATCCACTTAAGTGTCACTTCAGGGTAGCCTTTGGAAAATTCTTGGGATTCATCGTAAGCGTAAAAGGCATCGAAGCAAATCCCGAACAAATTACCGCTTTACAGGAAGTCGATGCCCCGACGAATAGGAAAGAGTTACAAAGCTTGAATGAAAAGGTTGCAACATTGAGCCAATTTATCTCAAAAGCAACCGATAAACGTATATTGTTCTTTGACGCGCTAAAGAAGGGAAAGAATAACTTTGAAAGGAATCAAGCCTATCAAATTGCATTCAAAGAGCTGTTGCGACATATGGAAACCCTGCCAATCCTATCCAAGCCGGTGCATGGAGAAGATTTGTAGATCTACTTAGTAGTCTCGCCCTATGCATTGAGTGCCTCACTCGTATGAGAAGAAGCTAAGATCCAGCAACTCGTATATTACATCAATAAACGGTTCACGTGAGCAGAAAAGAACTATCCAAAATTAGAAAAACTGGCATATTGCCTCTTGATCACATCTAGATTGTTATGATCATACTTCCAGGTGCACCTGATCAGAATGCTGATAGATTAACCCTTGAAACAAGTGTTATACCACCCCGAGACCTCTGGATGGATAATCAAATGGAACATCGAATTAAGTCAGTACGAAATAACATACCACCCTCGAAAAGCGATCAATGGGTAGTTGTTGGCTGATTTCATTACCAAGTTCACAATACAAGATAACGTGAAAGAAATGACCCTGGAAGTGGAGGCACGTTGGAGGTTGTTCATTGATGGCACATCTAACAACTTCTGCTCGGGAGCGGGGGTAGTGCTTGAGACTCCTGAAGGATGATCCGTTTGCTATGCCTTATGCTTGGAATTTCCTGCAAAAAATAACGAGGCAGAATATGAATCATTGATAGTTGGGCTTAAAGTTGTGAAGGAACTCGAGATAAAGTCCATACACATTTATAGCAACTCTCAACCAGTCGTTTGTTAGGTGAAAGGCGAATACCAGGCTCGGCGAGAGAACCTCGCCCCGTACCTATCTAAAGTGCAGGAACTACTAAATGATATTGAGCATTACACCATAACTCATATCTGAGGGAACAGTACATGAAGGCAGATTATCTAGCCAAACTGGCCAGTTCCGGAGAAGCTCAATCATTAGGGTTAGTCCTAGTTGAAACCCTGACCACTCCAAGTATAAGAGAGATGGATATTGACTGGATTTTAGAGATAACTAAGGAACCAGAAACATGGATGACTCCTATCAAAGACTACCTTCTCATAGGAACTCTCCCTGCATGCAGGAATCAGCAGAAAAAGCTCTTCGAAAGGCCCCACAATTCGCAATACAGTATGGATTCTCTACCCCCTTGCTCAGAGTGTGACCAACGACGAAGCTTAAAGGATCCTAAGAGAAGTTAATGAAGGCGACTATGGAGAACATACTAGGGGAAACCCTTGTAAAGAAAGTTCTCCGATATGGGTATTTTGGGCCAACGGTAAATTGCGATGCAGTGGATTACGCCAGACGGTGCAATCAACGCCAAAGATTCAACAAGATCAAAAGAACTCCTTCGACGGAGCTAACATAGATGGTCAGCCTATGGCCATTTGCAATCTGAGGAATCGACCTGATTCGTGTATTACCAATGGCCAAAGAAGGAGCCAAATATGCTATCGTTGTTGTTGACTATTTCACCAAATGGACCGAAGCGGAACCGCTGGCTACTATTCCCACAAAGAAAGTTACTAACTTTGTTACTAAAAAATTATTTGCAGGTTTGGTGTGTCATAGAAAATCATCATGGATAATGAGACTCAATTCAAAAGCGCTGAGTTCAAAGACTTTTGCAAATGCTTACGAATCGAGAAAAACTTTTCCGCTGTTGCACATTGAGAAAAGCTTTTTCGTTGTCACACATCCGCAAACAAATGGGCAAGTGGAAGTAGTAAATAAGATCATCAAGTCCACCATCAAAAAGCGGCTAACTAAAGCGATAGGACATTGGGTCGATGAACTTCCACTCGCACTATGGGCTTATAGGACAACGCACAAATCTACAACTGGGCACTCTACGTTCGCCCTGGCATATGTTTCAGAAGCAATGATCCAACTGAGCTAGAAGTCCCTTCTCATCAAAAGCAAAACTTCGATCAAAGGCAAAGAGAGCAGCTCCTACTCAGTTGCTTGATATGGTCGATGAGAAGAGGGAAGAAGCTGAATTAAGGACTATCGCTCACCAGAAAAGGCTCGCATGGTACTTCAACTCCAAATTTCATAACCGCACCTTTGATGTGGGATACATTGTTCTCAAGAGGCTCTACCCTGTACCAGGAGTGTTCGGACCAAACAGGGAAGGAGCCTATGTGATAGGTCAGAAGCTAGGGATGGCACATTCAAGCTAACAACCATTGACGGCACCTAAATTCCCTGATCATGGAACAGTGAATCATTGCATCGTTGCTTTATCTAAGACTATCTTATGTATTTTCTATTTCTAGCAAATAAGCTATCCTTGAGTACTAGAGGCATTGTAAATAGGCAGAACTTGCCCAACTCTTAAATAGTTTTGCTTTCTGAACCAATAAAACCGTGTTCATAAAAGTAACCTGCTAAGTCGATGGGGTCAAATCGACTATAAACCATCCAATCACTGCTTGAGATAGTGGAACCATGCTCAAGTATGCCCCACCTACCCGTTACATCGATGGAAGAAAATCGATTCAAACCGTTGGATTGGCAGAACCCGATCCCTTTCTTCTAAGAACCGATGTTGCTCCGGCGACACTGAGAAAGACCAAATCAAAGTCGCGCATCGCTTCTTGGATTGTGGAATAACATCCAAGCAAGTACAACTACCAAAGCCACGCATTTCGTAAGTCATGCACCCCTTCTTGGATTGTGGAATCACATCTAAGCAAGCAAAACTCCCAAAAGCCATGTAACGCTTCATAGTTCGTGAAATTTCAACCATGCAAGCCCCGATCTCACTTTGCGCATTTCGTAAGCCCACACAACTACTTGGATCAGCAAAATTACATCCAAAGACAAGGAATTCATACACTGTAAAAATCGCACGTCGCCCCAGGAGCCAAGAAAATAGCGCCCCAAGTAGTGATAGCATGCGCGATAGCCTGAATTTTAGCATCGCGGCGAAGTAACTTAAACAAATAATTAAGAAATCTGTGTTACCTCAGCGTCGCCGATTACTTAAGTACACAAATCACTAAAGTGTGTAAAATGCTCACCGTAAGGCTGCTAAAAGTGCTTTATAAATATCTCAAACCAAAAATTCCCAAAGATAGGAGTTGCAATACAGATCTGACTAGGAGCATCCGAATGGCCACATAAAGCATCCAGTCTCATGTCAAATGTTTGAAGTAAACAGCCCCTGAACTGGGTGGGGCACACACACCAATATTCAACAAAAAACCAAATACTTCATAGTTCTATTACTCCAAACAAAGAATTTTGGTGGTGATCACAGGGCTAAATAAAATAGTGATGAATAAAATTGGCATAAGTGCATGAAACATAGATAAGTAGACAAATAAAGTTACAATCAAAATGTCAACATTATATTACTTACAATATTCTCACTGTACAAAAACAAACAACGAGTGCCATGCTAGCACAATATCGGCAAAAAAATGGAAAAATACAATACCACTATGACTACAACAAGAAAAATGCTAAGTGTAGACTCTGCAGTCGTACAAAAGGTGATCAAAAAACAACAAAAGGAGGAAAAGACAAATCAAGACGTCTTCTCGTCACTTCCCCGTTCTCCTTTCCTGCCTCTAATTTATAATTTCTTGGCTTATCCTTTCCAGGGCAATTTTACTTTCTGAAGTATGGCCGCCGACAGACCCTTCTTTACCTTTATGCTTGCGGGATCAGTGAGAGCTCTTCGATGACCTCTTCTGTGCTTCAACCTTCTTCTTTTTCACCGCGATCATCTGTTGCTCGTTCTTCGGCTGCTTGGCCTCTGCTTTATCTGGTTGGCTAACTTGGTTGCTTGCTCTCATGTATCACTAGCTGCCAAGCTCTCCTCTTGAGAAATAGAGGGGTCGACCAATGAGAACCGAGCTGCAAGCCATAAGCCAACGGTTGACACAGTTAAAATAGCGGCAGACCTGGCATCGTGATGAGAAGGCAATTCAACGGGAAAAGCATGTTTCTCTATAATATCATAATAAAGGGCGGTTATCTCGGTAATCTCTTCAGGTGTGAATTGAAAATCTTCAAGCACATGAGAGATAAAAAAGTTACCTACTATGGGGGTTTATTCATGTGTAATGACTTTGAAGCCTTCACCGTTGCCTTCCTTCGATGGGTGCATGACTATAGGAGAAGTGGCAACGATCCTCTCGCTGGTATGAAGATGCGAAGATGGCTTGCCTGGGCCTGAAGGAAAATTTTCGATAGCAGCCTCTTCGGTGGTGGCCGCAACATCGATGGTTTCACTGTCCCTCTCCAACATTAAGATTTTATGGCTTTCCACTAGAGCTACGCGAGATTCTTCGTCCAAGTAAGCTTGAACCAGCTCCTCTTTGTAATCGCCACCCATACCTCAAAACCAGACTAGAACTTCTTCCCAAACTACAATAAGCGTGCGAGGGAACAATGGATCCAAGTAACTGAGGCTGCCGTGATGAAGCATAGAATTAACATAGAAGCCTAAAATGGTAGCATCTAAGCCTTCCATTTTCTTAGCAAAAGTATCTTGGAGCTTTGAAAGGCTGGCTTCCGCACTAGCTGATGTGCACGCAAATGTGCATATTTTTACTACCATATTTTATCGAATTAAATTAAATAAATGATCATATTGGGTGTTTTAACATGTTTAGACCAAAATTCAAATTATTGTCAACTCATCACATATTCTTCTTCATTTGGGGGGCAGAATGGTCATTTTTGTGCATACCTTAATTTGTGAAAATTTACTTGGAATTTTCTATGTTGTTTTGTAGGAATTTCAGTGAATTTTACAAGTGGCTTCATGAAGATATGCATGCAAAGAGTTAGAGAACAAATGAATATGGAAATAATTCATTTCATGGGTCATGGAGGACCCACCTACCCACCTACCTTAATGCACAAATTAGAGCAAATGCACGTGCTAATGGCCATTAAATCTTCATGCACATTTAAATTAAGGATTATCCCATGCTAATGATAACTTGGTGACCACACTTCCTAAGGGGTAGTTTGGGTAGTTCCCAAAAAAATGCATTAGGATTTCTGACTTGTATAAATACCCCTTATGTTCATGTAATTAGTCTCTCTCCTTTTAGACCCTCTTAGTTAGTTTTAGCTTAGACTAAAAATAAAAGAAAGCTCTCTTTCTCTTTTCATGGCTACTTAGCCATTTTTATCTTATGTAATTTTCCTTTTTTATGCAATGTTAATTATTGTTTCCTTTTAATTACATGTTCATTTCCTTTCATGCTAGTAGTGTTGTTTCATTTATTCATGCAAGTAAAATAGTTTTATTTCTTTTTAGTTAGCTCTTCTTTTACTTTGCTCTCTTTTTCCTTTGCTTTTTAATTTTTTGTTGCATGCTATAATTGTTGATATGATAACAAAAATGAGAGGCTAAACCCCTTCAATTTAGGGGTAATGAAGCTCTCTAATCATGTAGCTTCAACATTTTGATAATTATTGCTCTCTTTTTGTGCTTAATGACAATGTTTGAAGTGGTTTAACTTATTTTTTCTTTGAATTTGATAGCCTATATTGTTGACACCAAATAGGCTATGCTTAAACAATCACTAAACACAAATGACCTCTTCATCTACATATGATTATGGTAATGAAGTGAATGTTGAAATCAAAATTTGATGGTCTATATTTCTAATTAATAGTTAACAGGTCATGCTTAAAATAGATTTTACTTTCAACTTGTTGTCATTTTTCATGAGAACTAAAAGTGATTTAAAAGTTATGTTTTAGTTTGATGGCTTATGTTGGGCAAATTAATAGCATAAATATGTCATACTTATGATAAGCACATCATTTAAATTCACTGATGACAAAAAAAGATCATAATTTCATATTTTGTTGAACTATATGATCTAGAGAGTGGAATTATCTCTAAATTGTCATTTTATTCTCATAGTTTTAATTCACTTTTGTAGTGTTAGTTTTTACATTTTTTTTGGTTAAAACATTCTCTTGACTTTGGTATAATTTGATTGAATAGAGATTTAAAATCTAACAATTCCCTACAGATCGACCTGTACTCGCCACGTACTAGAATTGTACGCCGTGCGCTTGCGGTTAAATTTAATTATAAATTCGTTCGATGGATTTCTAACTCGATAGAATTCCCATCGATCGAACAAGTTTTTGGCGCCGTTGCCCGGGATCGAACCTGGGTCACCCGTGTGACAGGTGGAAATACTGACTACTATACTCAATGACAAAACAATTTAACGGCAAATAAAAACAAGAAATATACAAAAAAAAAATTAGATGCAAAAGAAGAAACTAAAACTAGTGAAAAACAAAACAAATTAAACAAATGAAAACAACACAAAACAATTGAAAACAATACAAAACAATTGAAACTTGTGAAAAACACTACAAGTAATTCTATTACGTGGCGCCAAAAACTTGTTCGATCGACGGGAATTCTATCGAGTTAGAAATCCGTCGAACGAATTTATAATTAAATTTAACCGCAAGTGCACGTCGTACAATTCTAGTACGTGGGGAGTACGGGTCGATCCGTAGGAAATTGTTAGATTTTAAATCTCTATTCAGTCAAATTATACCAAAGTCGAGAGAATGTTTTAACTACAAAAAATGTAAAACCTAACACTACAAAAGCGAATGAAAACTATGAGAATAAAATGAAAATTTAGAGATAATTCCACTCTCTAGATCATATAGTTCAACAAAATATGAAGTTATGATCTTTTTTTTCATAAGTGAATTTAAATGATGTGCTTATCATAAGTATGGCATATTTGTGCTATTAATTAGCCCAACATAAGCTGTCAAACTATAACACAACTTTTAAATCACTTTTAGTTCTCATAAAAAATGACAACAAGTTGAAAGTAAAATCTATTTTAAGCATGGCCTATTAACTATTAATTAGAAATATAGACCATCAAATTTTGATTTCAATATTCACTTCATTACCATAATCATATGTAGATGAAGAGGTAATTTGTGTTTAGTGATTGTTTAAAAATAGCCTATTTGGTGTCAATAATATAGGCTATCAAATTCAAAGCAAAAACAACAAGTTAAACCACTTCAAGCATTGTCATTAAGCACAAAACGAGAGCAATAATTATCAAAATGTTGAAGCTACATGATTAGAGAGCTTCATTACCCTTAAATTGAAGGGGTTTAGCCTCTCATTTTTGTTGTCATATCAACAATTGTAGCATGCAACAAAAAAATAAAAAAATAAAAGGAAAAAGACAGCAAAGTAAAAGAAGATCTAACTAAAAAGAAATAAAACTATTCTACTTGCATGAATAAATGAAATTACACTACTAGCATGAAAGGAAATGAACATGTAATTAAAAGGAAATAATAATTAACATTGCATAAAAAGGAAAATTACATAAGATAAAAATGGCTAAGTAGCCATGAAAAGAGAAAGAGTGCTTTCTTTTATTTTTAATCTAAGCTAAAACTAACAAAGAGGGCCTAAAAGAAGAGAGACTAATTACATGAACATAAGGGGTATTTATACAAGTTAAAAACCCTAATCCATTTTTTTGGGAACTACCCAAACTACTCCTTAGGAAGTATGGCCACCAAGTTATTATTAGCATGAGATAATCGTTCATTTAAATGTGCATGAAGATTTAATGGCCATTAGCATGTGCATTTTCTCTAATTTGTACATTAAGGTAGGTGGGGTCCTCCATGATCCATGAAATGAATTATTTCCATATTCATTTGTTCTCTAACTCTTTTGCATGTATATCTTCATGAAGCCACTTGTAAAATTCACGAAAATTCCTACAAAACAACATAGAAAATTCCAAGTAAATTTTCACAAATTAATATACGCACAAAAATGACCATTCTGCCCCTAAATGAAGATGAATATGTGATTTGAAAATAATTTGAATTTTGGTTTAAACATGTTAAAACACCCAATATGATCATTTATTTAATTTAATTCGATAAAATATGGTAGTAAAAATATGCACATTTGTGTGCACATCACTAGCCTTCTCTACTGCCAGTTGTTTCTTCACAGCTTCCTAAGTCAAAATTGGCGTATGTAAAGAGGCAATTTCCTAGGATTGTTTAGCGATGACTTTCTTCTCCACCTCGACCATTTTCTTGCTTTCCAACATTTTTTCTTTCAGTGCCGCCTCCTTGGTGTGGCACTTCTTTATTTTGTCCCTGAGTATGAGTGTGGTTTGGTTGGTTGATTCCTTCAGCTCCTTGAATAAAGAAGCACTCCTACTTTGTCTCTTCAGGGCGTCATCGCTCTCCTTCTTCAATCTCTCAATCTTCGAGTCACGGTCTGCAAGCTGCTTCTCGTATTCATCTTTTTCAAATTCGAATGAGATAATCTCTGGGTAATTGTTTCAATTAACGATAGAAAGCTACTTGCATAATTTCTGCCACCCTCAGCTTGCTCCAAGCCGCTCTGAATCGCATGGAGATGGGGTGAATAAGATTCTACATGAACGAACTTCAAGTCAGGGTTTATCGAAAAAATCCTTCTTAAGAACAAGTTGGGAAATGCATCCTACATGAGCGACAGGCCAGTAGGAAGAATGTAAGGGGCTCGCCTTTAAATTAGGAGAGAAGCGGCCACTACAACTTGAGTGGAGGAAGTAACAATGCCGAAAGCGGCAACGGTGATTCTAGTAGAAGTAGGAAGCTGCACGGTGAATGCATGTTATTGATCTTTCTTCAGATTCTTTGAAGGATCTTCCCGTTCAATCGAGCTTTTCCTTTTCTCATGGCCGCTTCTTCTATCGTTGTGTTAATCCTTCTCAGTTGACGGCGCTCTTCTTCCTCCTTATATTTTCTCCTCCTCTCTTCGTCAGTTTCATGGGAGGTGTAGTATCTAGATATATACCTTTTCGAACATTGAGACTCAAGTACTCGGTTAAGATCCCTACAGAAGCCACGAGACATAATCCCTACAGCAAATAATAAAACGACTTCAAAAAAAGGCATTTGATGGATTAAAATATCTTAAGAGAATAACAGTAAAACGCGTGATCCTAGTGAAGTGTGTGCTATAGTTTAATGATTCCAGTCGACTACACAAACCAGATCGATCGCCAACTAATGTCAGGACATCCATTTCTATAGGAATGATTTGGGTAGGCTGGGAAGGCAACCCTTCTGAAGTGAATTCACCCATTAGGGCACCCATATCTACAAAAATGTTGCTCGCATCTCCCAAGTCAAAATCGGCACCTTTCGGCAAAGGTTTGGCAATGGGCTCATCCTTGGGAGGAGCTTCTTCAATACATTCCTTCGAAGGAGGTGAGGAAGTATGTTCAGTACTCAGCTCTAGGGCCTTCTCACTTAAATCGACATCGCCTTTATCAGTTTCTGTATCCCAATTTATTTCATCTTCGACTAAAGGGAACCCCTCACTGATCTCTCCTTCCTCCTTTCCCTCAATCAAAAGAGCTTTTCCCATCCGATGAATAAGATCTTCTTCTTTCTCCTTCAAGATCGAAGGCATCTTAGGCGGACTGTCAACCCCAACTTGAAAATGGGCCTCTTCAGAAGTTTTCTCTGACCTGCAGGATGAGTCACTTTCTTCCTCCTCATCATCGTCATCGTCAACTTAACAAGAATCATAAGAAGTGGAAATTGAGCGAGTTCGGGTTTTGGAGCGAGAAGGGGCATTAATGGATCCATCAAACTTCCAAGGATGTAAGAGCCTTCACTAGCGAAGATTTTCACCGTAAGCAAAAACCTGATCATGTGCTTTCGAGCATTGATCGCTTTTAAAGCACTGAGAACGGGGCCGAGCGTCAGATCTTTGTTAATCTTTGGGAGAAATATAAAAGAATAGGCAATCGTTAAGAAGACTTCTTAGCAGCTAAAGTAAATTCCATGCATGGTGAAAGAAACTTATCCCCCGCGATCCACAGACCGTTGAATCCCTCCAAACACTTGGCAAAAAAATGATTTTTGAATGAGGGAACCTTGCTAGGAAGATCAAGTATAAGATTTTGGCTGCGTTCGCCTCAATATAAACGAGTGACGGGTTAGCCTCCCTCTTTTTAAATAACAGAAGATATTGCAGCTCGGCAAAGCTCGGGGCTCGGTTGAGTGTTGGAATGAACATGATATACAAGCAAGTTAGCATGGCGTAACCATTCGGGAGGATTTTCAATGGAGCCAACCTCATGTTCCGAAGAGTCTCCATAAGAAAGTGATTAAATGAGGGCACCGCACCATACATACACATGTAGCGATGGCAAGTCACATATCCGAAGGGTGGCCTATGAGCGAATTCCCCTTTTGACGGAAGAAGCACATCGTCCTCCAGGATTCCATATTGCGAGCAAATGCTTCACAATGCCCTATGTGTAAGGATCAAAGAGGCTCTTCGGAGGATCAAGTAGAACCCTGAAGTTGGGGGAGTGTGGCCGACGAAAGGGCCAACTGGGATTAGACGGCTATATTGCCCGAGGCTATGGAAGTAGCAGGTCCAACCAAGATCAATGAAGACTCCACTTAAGAAATAGGTGAGCTTCCTTCAACTACCTTGATCCGGGAGGATTTATGCATCATATTATATAAGAAAGCTTGTGTTCAAAACAGTCAGGTGTGCCAAATCCTTAAACTATAAACACCTAACCTGGTTGATGCTTGGAATTCGAAAGGTAATTGACGTGTACCAATCACCGATCAGACTCCAAATATTAACCGTGAGTGTGTGTAATGTGTAACCTATGTGAGAATAGGATTGGCATCCTGAACACTATGAACAGACCATTCTGTGTAGATGGCTCACTCACACCGAAAAAGCGATCCATATCAGCTATTAATGTCTTTTCTTCTAAACTTACCCTTTATCGATCAACGATTGATAACAGATCTATTGTTCGAAGCGACAAGGAATGCTCTTCCTGTTCCAGGTACACAAACTGTGCAATGACAAGACTAAACTAATACGAGCAAGTATGGACTGATGAGTCCGAATCGGGAAGAAAATTATCAGCATAAGTCGACTTTAGTTTCCTGGAAAGTGATAACAACCTAAGCTGCATGCAAGATGCTATCCTAAGTTATTATCACCTCCTAGAAAAACCAAAATCAACCCCCAATCCATGGGATGACATGCTGGAATCGACTAATGAAACTTGGTACAATTTAATTCTAATTATGTGGATGAAGATAGTAAAGCATGTCGAGCACTGGAGCAAAACTCTGGTTTCGTTTCGTGAAGAACTTCGAAATCAATTTACTATCTTCTTCCACAAAATCACAATCAACTCGAATCTTCCATCGCATCTGTCAACAACAAAACCACACCATTGATCAATGATGTAATATTAAGTCAAAACCCACTTTACCGACATTCGAAATTGAGAAAGATGATGATCTTCAATTCAAGATAGCTCGAACTAGGGTGACGGGCGATTTGGATTGGTAGTGCCCCAAAGTAGATGTAATCATGGTGGCGGTGGCTTCAGAAGGCGGAAGTAGGTGGCGCTAGGGGAGAAGATTAACGGCGGAGGCTCTTAGGCAATGGTAGGTGATGGATCAGCGAAAGTTCGTGAGTTTTGGTTCAGTTCGGCTGTAAAATGTAAGGTGAAAAAATGGAGATCTCGTCCCTCTTACAAAAAAAGCAAAGAAGAAAAAAAAAGAAAAAAAAATATCCTAAGTATTTGGATCGGTCAAACAAAAAAATGGCATAACACCTGTTAACCAGATTTTTAACCCAACAGAGTTCAAAAGGAGTTAGAACATTCAAACTGAGCCAGAATGACTCAAAATTTTATTGGAAGACCTAACAATACATGACAAAGAAACACCAGGAGTTTGGACTAAAAATATGCCAATTATTTGGATCGGCGCCAGTCTGACCCAATTTGATCGGTACCGATCCAAATTATTGACATGTGGATTCTCCAATCCACATGCATTATATTCCTACATCTCTCCTAAACTTATCTGCCAAGTTTAATAACATTCCGAGCAACCGATTTGAAGAAGTCAAGACTTATTCGATTCGGATTATAGTTCAAACTAATTTACATGTGAACCATCATCAAAACAAGTCAACAAGCTATGAAATCAAATGGGGAATCTCACATGTAAGAAAAGGAGCCAACAAAGAAGGAGTTGTATAAAAATTGCATAACATTTTGGATCGGTACCATTCCAATCCAATTGGATCGGTACCGATCCAAATAGTTAGTTCGAAAAAACCCCAAACTTTACATGCCTCCTCCTACGGATAACTACAAGCTTCTGGTACTCTGGTTCTGATCCAAGTGCTATCTAAATCCTATAAGTACCATCATGTCTTCAACAGAGAGGGGGCTGGCTGCTCTGATCACTGAAAACTTCTCTATTAAGATTCTTCAACCTTCTTCCTCCTTACAATGGCTACCATGGGACAATTGAGATCCTTCATTTTGTCTCCATCAATGGTGTTCTGATCTTTTCTCGTTCAATTATTAGAATTGTAAATAGATTGTACTTGTGATCAAAAGTCAATCTATCAATAAAATCTATAAAGTGGATGTAAGTTTTGTTAATAGCCGAACCACTATAAATATCATGTGTTTCTCTACTTTATTTTTTCTTTTCTGCAATTTGGAGAGTGTTTAGCTCTACTTTATTTGTCCTAATAAACAGGGGCCTGTGCTTTCACAATCATATCATGGTGTTGATCCAGTTTTTGGGTTAACAACACCCATGATGCTAATTATGATAAACTAGCTCTTGATAACATCACAACTAAGCGTAGCTTAATTGGCAATGATCAAAGAGTGCTATCAAGAACAAGCTTATCATTCAAGGTTAGATGCAAGGTGCAG
The DNA here is from genome assembly GCA_030737815.1 of Allium fistulosum. Lineage (NCBI taxonomy): Eukaryota > Viridiplantae > Streptophyta > Magnoliopsida > Asparagales > Amaryllidaceae > Allium > Allium fistulosum. The sequence continues at coordinate 631,857,068 of CM060907.1, read as the reverse complement.
TCATTAAAAGATGGATTTATAATACCATTGAGCATTTGATGTTAAATATTTGAAAGTCCGACTATTTTCTTGGAATATTATATTCATGGTCCCTTAAGGTCGCTTGGAATGAAATATTCAAGAGTCCTTAAGTTCACTTGGAATATACATTCGAGAATCTACTCAAAGGCTCATTCCATATATTCAAAGGACATAGAGAAGATAGGTGGAAAATTTGTGCAATAGTCCATTACGTGTGTTAATGGGCTAGGTGATTGGTCCTTATATTCGAATTCTAATGTTTAAACATGATAGGCAAAATAGTAATTATGCATTTGATTTCATGTTTAGTCCAAAGACCTTCAGGTAATCACGTTGAGCTTTGGGACTATGGAGTTTTATTATATGCATGTCCATGTCAATAACGTTCAAAGTGCATAGTCACGTCAATAGGAAAATTAAGTTATGTTCAACGTTATCCATGGGAAAAATAGACTATGCTCATCATCATTCATAGTCTAATAGGCTATATTTGACATTGTCCATGTTCCTTATCATAAAATTATGAGATTTACAATTAATTGACAATTTTCTCCAATTTGATTTAGGGTTACAATGCTTTGATTTTAAAAGGGAGAAAAGAAAAATGATCGCCCCTCTCCACAACCCCTAGGTCCATATTTATAGGGGTGGGTGTGCACGACTTTGGCAACAGGCTTGACAATAGCTTCGGCACTCTCAATGTTGCTATGCGTTGGTCTCTGTTTGAGGGTGACAATAATAGAACTTCGCTGCCACCTTAGCAGCAATGGTCTTCGGCGTCGACAATCCTATGTATTGAGATGATCTTGATTGGTTGTTGGTGGTATCAGTCGGAACCAGCATGAAGCATTTATGAGAAGCGGCATTGATATAGAGTAGAATTGAAAAGCAGGCTTCATCCATCATAGCGTAGGCATTGATGACTCTCAGCATGGTTGGCTTCAATAGCTTTTATGGATATCAACGAAGTTCTCCATCAACATCGCGTGTATAACTACCGTAGGGATGATGTTCATCATCAACACTGTAGAATGACAACATCGACCATTGGCAACACCAATAATGGGTGTTGTTGATGAAGAACGGCACTAATGGATTATCTCCATAGGTTAAAGTTGGAATCAATAGGATTTGGTATCCATGAAGTGCAATGTAGAACATGTTGTTATAACACCGATAGACTATAGTGTCGGTCATGCTCGATATCATTACTTTCTTTGATAACCTTCGGTGCCAATTCCATTCGGCGTTGCTTTGTGATGTGAGTTCATCCAACCCTATAGGTGATAGGCAGCACTAACGTTGGTGTCGGCACTAACTTGTTTTCATTCTTTCGGCACTGCTTCTTTGAAGAGATGCCTCATTGGTTACATGCCATGTTGATGAGTGGTGACATTATTGGAGCGCAACCTTGATAATAAGTGTCATTGAAGAGGAGCTATGTTGATAACGAGCGATATTGATGAGGAATGTCATTAATGAAAGGTGACGTCAATAATATTTCTTTGGAATTAATACTCACTTGTTATCTTAATGCTGCATTTATGTGCTTTATAATGGTTGATATTATAAAGGCTTAAACTCTTCTTCTTCTAGTGAGGTTAGATATCATCTGCTTAGAGCTTTAAATTCAACATCATATCCTCCTAAAAAATTAAGTGGATAATATTTATCACCCTTATATAGAAGAAGCTTTTACACTTTAGTGTAAAACCAAGAATTTCTTTGCTTTCTCGATTCCCTATGAGATTTCCTTTTCAAACTCATTTTCCTATAAAACATAAAGTGAATGATAACTTTTGTTATTAATTTTAAACTTAATTTCAACTTCAAGCAATCCCATTTTGGATTTGATTGAGTTATAAATAGGTATATATTGTCTCAATTATTTGTATGAGTTAAGTTTATAATTTTTCTATTAGAGATCAATAAATAACAATAAGCTTTCAACCGGATACCCAAAAGATTATTTGGTAATATCACAGGAAGGAGCATCCAAAATTTTTTCTAGCAATATCATGAATAAAAGTCCAAAATTCCATCTGGCAGCAATAATATCCTAAGTAGGAAGCTAGAAAGTTATTTGAAAAGATAACTTGAAAATCCATCTAAATAGAAGACTAGAACATCGTTTGGCACTAATGGAAGACAAGAAAAACCATATGTTAATTGTAATCCAAATGGTAGAACAGAAAACCTCTAGCAATAATGGAAGATTGGAAATCCATCTAATTGTAATTGAAGACCGTAAATACTATCTGATAATAAATAAGACCAAAAATCAATTTGGCAATAATAGAAGACCATAAATCCATCTGAGAATAGAAGGAGACCGTAAATTCTTATCTGTCAATAATAATAAAAGGCTGGAAATCCAACTAATTATAATAAAAGACCAGAAATCCTGACCATAAATTAATTTGGCAATAATAGAAGACCTGAAAACCATTTGGCAATGGAAGGAGACCAGAAACTTTTATCTGGCAATAATAATAGAAAATCAGAAATGCTTATCTAGTAATAGTAGAAGAAGACTGGAAATCCTTATCTGATAATAATGGAAGATTAGAAATCCATCTGGTAATAATAGAAGACTAGAAATCCATTTAATTATAATAGAAGACCAGAAATCCTTATCTGACAACTGAAGATTGCGTTTGTTGAGGAGCACAAATGGCTCATATTCGATGGATCTTTCTCTAGGTGACCATTTGACTTGGAGCACTAATTGGCTTTAATTTTTGATAGGTCTTCCTCTAGAAGATTGATTGATTTGGAGCACTACTTGGCTTTGGTTTTAATTGATTTGTTTGGCACCATCTTAGATGATGATCTCTACTTGGATCGAACCCCTTGTTATCGTTTTAGGTGATGATTTAGGTTTTGATGTCTAGTGCGTTTGGTTAGCTTTATCAAGCAAAACTGTAAATTTACCTGACCTCCCTCTAAGAGGCGCTTTAGTGAGGCCTTTGATTACGACACTAAAGGCTTAGTCCGGTGCGTTTGGTTAGCTATATCAAGCATAACCGTAAGCTTACTCGACCTACCAACCTCTCTTTAGTAGGTGCTTTAGTGAGGCCTTTAATGATGACACTAAAGGCTGGTCTAGTGCTCTGGGTAGCTACCTAAGCAGAACGAGAGTCTTACCCGATCTCCATTTAGGGGACGCTTCAGTGAGGCCTTTCATGACGGCACTGAATGCTTAATCCAAAGCTCTGGGTAGCTATCTTAAGCAGAACGAGAGACTTACCCGACCTCCATCTAGGAGGCATTTTAGTGAGGCCTTTGATGACCGCACTAAGGAATTTTTGTTTGTTTGAGGAGAGTCTTTCTCTTGACCCAATATACATTCTTGTTTTAACTTCTTTATTCATCCATTGTTGGGAAATATGGTTGCAAATGTTCAGCATTCCATGTTCTTGCTATCATATTGCCATCAGGTCGGCATAACATGTATGTCACGGGTGGGATTACCATGTGTATGATTAAGGGTCCTTCCTAATTTGGCCCAAGTGGTCCATCCGCTGGGTTTCAGTATTTGCCATTACTTTTTGGAGCACCAAATCCTTTTTTGGAATGATCTCGCCTTTACTTTTGAGTTGTAATACTTGGACATCCTTCATTGGTATTCAGCTGTTGGCATGGCTGCATCATCTCTTAATTCATTAATTAGATCCCAGGATTCTTTCCTTAATTCTTGATTCAAATCGAATGCATATGCAATTCTTCGATCAGAGGGTACCTCTACCTCAACTAGGAGCATTGCTTCACACCCATATGTTAATGAATACGGAGTATGTCATGTTGTTGTTTTAGTAGAAGTTCTATAGGCTTATAATACCAAAAGTAGCTTTTCTACCTAGTTTCCTTTTTCTTTGTCTAGCCATTTCTTGAGAATAGTTTTGATAGTTTTATTGGTTGCATTAGCGACTTCATTAGCTTTGGGGTGAGCTACAGATGAAAGTGTTCGTCGACGGAAATTCTATCGGATTAGAAAACCGTCGAAAAGTTTCAAATTTAAATATACCGCAAGCGCACGGCGTACACTTTGTAGTACGTGGCGAATACGGGTCGATCCGCAGGAAATTGTGAGAGATTAAAAATTTATTTAATCAAATTAGACCAAAGTAAGATGAAAGTTGTTAACTACAAAAAGAAGCTAAAGCTAGAATAAAAATATGATTTAAAAACTATTGAACTAGAGAACAATTTAGAGGCAAATCCACTCTCATATTTTTGTAAATCAACAAACAAAAAATTTGTGATCTCTAACTTTTGATATTAAGTGAAATATTGTTGTATTTATCATAAGTATGGTTTGTTTATGTTATCAATTAACATAACACAAACCATCAAACTATAATAAAACAAATAAACCACTTATAATTCTCATGAAAATGAAGCCAAAGCAAAAGCTATTTTAAGTATGATCTATTTACTATTGTAACTAGTAATATAGATCATCGAATTTCATTTTTACTTTAAATTCACAATCAAAAATGGATTAGCAAATGATGATGCAAATTGTGTTTATGTTGAATAAGAATAGCTCATTTGCATAAACAATATAAGCTATCAAACCCACTTGTATAAACTTGCATCAAAACTCACTTCATGAAGCATAAACCAAATGAGATCATAAATCATAAAATGTTGAATTACATAATATTTGAGCTTCATTACCCCTAAATTGAAGGGGTTTAGCTACTCTTTTGTGGCATTGAAGCAACACAAGTAACTTTCAACATTAAAAAGAGAAGAAAATAGAGAATAAGCAAAGAAGAGAATGTAATTAAACTACTTACAACAAAAGAAATTAAGCTACACTACTTGCGTGAATGTAAAACTATTCTACTAACAAAGAAAAGAAAAGAACATAAATAAAAGCATTAACATAAAAACAAAGAAAAACATGTAGAAAAGAGAGAAGAAAGAGGCTTGGAAGCCATTTTTATTTCATAGAACATTGAGCTTACAATTTGATCTCTTAATTTCCTAAGTAAAATGAAAGAGTAGATGCCCTTTTCATGTACACAAGTGGGCTATTTAAACATGCATAAAACCCTAATTCCATTTTTAGGGTGCTTCCCAAAATGCCCTTTAGGAAGTGTGGCCACCAAGTAACCATTAGCCACTAATTAATCCCTTATTAAAAGTGCATAAAGCTTTAACCTCCACTTAGTTGTCCATTAGCTCATAATTGTACATTAAGGTAAGTGGGTGGGGTCCTCCATGATCTTGAACTTGAATTATTTCCTCTTCATTCCTTTGTATTTCCTTGAGCATGCATGAATCCTCCTTCCATATGCATCAAAATATCCTATAAAAATAAAAAATTGTCCAAGTAAAAATTCTCAATGACACATGCACACAAATGACCATTTTGCCCCTGAATGAATGTGAATATATGATGATTTGAAATTAATTGAATTTTGGTTTTAAACATGTAAAAATGCCCAAATATGATGTTTATTTAAATAAAAAGAGACAAAATATGGATGTATATATATGCACATTTACGTGCACATCAAATACCCCCACACTTATCTTTTTATTCGTCCTCGAATAAAGGAAAACTAAGATAAATCCATTTTCGTAGGGAGCACGATTGCATTAAGCATATGCAACAAGCCGTTAAACCTGTGGGTGTCCCCAGTAGGATGAGTGTTGTCTCATGAGGGTTTTCAGCGAATATTACCCACAAAATCCAAACGCAAAGCTAAAATATTTACAAAATGCAAGATTTATTTACAATGGGACGAATGCAAGTTTTTGAAAATATTTACAAATGAAGGATTCACTTTCAATTCGACACTCAGAAGTTAAATATAGGTTTTGGTTATTGCTTTGAAAAATTTAAGTCATTTACTTGTCAAAATTTCCAACAAAAATCAAGTTATCATAGCATATAGACAGTGGTTTAACTCGTTGTTTCGTTTGATAACACAATGTAATTATGAAATGGATCCTTAGTTGATTATCAAAGTTTTTTAAAGTGGTATTTTCATTTCTTTTCAATAACAAGTTAAATCAAACAAGTTAAAATGGTGCTTAGATTTCAATTGCTTATTCTCTCTTATTTGAAAATTTTATTGATATTAACAATATTTACATATGCCTAACTTAGGTAAACTGAGGCCAGATATATTACCCGTGCACTGCCTTTCGGGCTTACGTGAGAAAGGTAAAGAGCATGGCGAGTGTACACACAAGTGTGCACACCTGTCGACCGTAGGTGTTAATAGAAAATATTTACATATATACAAATGTCTGTTTTTTTTCTTTTTCAGATTTTTTTTTGGAAAAAGAGAGTTTTTGCAAAATCATCTTAGCACCATTTAACTTAGAAGATAAAAAATGTTATATCCTTTAATTTAAATTTACCGCTTTTTTTTAACAAAGATTTTCAATTAGAACATACTTCATAATTAACACATATGAACCTTCCTATATACTAGTTAGACCACTGTTATTTGTAATCAAACTTCATTTTTATTTTTGTTAAGACAAATAAATTTTCAAAAATTTCAATTTATTAACCAAAACTTATACTTATCCCATAGTGTTTCCTAAATAATAAATCAAAATGCTAAAAAGAAAATGTTTTTGAGATTTTGAAATTTTGAGATTTTTTTTAAAAAAAATGAAAATTCAAAAATGTCATGAAACTAAAAAAGAATGAAAATGAGACTCCCCCCACACTTAATTTTGATCGTGTCCCCACAGTCAATGCATGATATAATGAGTGTAACGGGAAAAACTATGTGCATATTTACAAAAGAGGGTTAACATTCTTACTAGACGTAGCTTGGCTCATGAAGGATCATGAGCTCCTCCTCTTGGTTATTTGGCAATTCCAAGAAAGGTTTCAGACGATGACCGTTGACTTTGAAAACCGATCCATCCCTAGGGTTTTCTATTTCTATGGTACTATGTGGAAAAACAGTTCATACCACAAACGGTCCAGTCCATCTTGATTTAAGTTTCCCAGGGAATAAATGAAGTCTTGAGTCATATAAAAGAACTTTTTGGTTAAGCAAAAACGTTTTCCTTAGGATTGACTTGTCATGAAAAACTTTGGTTCTTTCTTTGTAAATTTTCTCGTTTTCATACACGTCGTTCCTAAGTTCCTCTAGTTCGTTGAGTTGTAGTTTTCGGTTTTCGCCAGCTTTCTCAAGATCAAAGTTTAAGTTCTTAATTGCCCATAGCGCTTTGTGTTCAATTTCAACGGGTAAATGACAAGCTTTACCATAAACTAAACAAAATGGGACATCCCAAGGTTAGTTTTAAAAGCAGTACGGTAAGCCCAAAGCGCGTCGGTCAATTTTCGAGACCAATCTTTTCGATTTTTATTGACAGTTTTCTCCAAGATTTGTTTTATTTGTCGATTTGAAATTTCAACTTGGACACAAGTCTGAGGATGATACGGAGTGGATAACTTGTGGGTTATCGAGTATTTTTTCATTAAAGTTTCAAAAGAACGGTTGCAAAAATGGGTCCCGTTATCACTGATTATTGTGCGAAGTGTGCCGAACCACGAAAAGTTGTTTTCTTTGAGAAAGTTCACAACAATTTTATGATCGTTGGTTTTGCAAGGAATGGCTTCGACCCATTTTGAAACATAATCGACAGTGAGAAGGATATACAAGTTTCCAAAAGAATTGGGAAAAGGTCCCATAAAGTCTATATCCCATACATCAAATATTTCGATCGTAAGAATGGGGTTTAGAGGCATCATATCTCGTCGAGAAATTCTTCCAACCATTTGACATCGATCGTAAGTTTTACAAAATTCAAACGAGTCTTTGAAAAGAGAAGGCCAATAGAAACCACACTGAAGCACATTTTCCGCAGTTTTTCGAGGACCGAAATGTCCACCACATGCTTGATCGTGGCAAAATGAAAGAACACTCCTAATCTCATTATCCGGAATGCAACATCGGATGATTTGGTTGGGACAATATTTGAACAAGTATGGATTGTCCCAATAGAAATACTTCACTTAGGACATGAATTTGCATTTGTCCTGTTTGGACCACGATGAGGGAGTTTCTTTAGTGACTAAGTAGTTCACTATATCAGCATACCATGGGTCGATAGAAATTGAAATGAGTTGTTCATCGAGGAAGTTTTCATTGATTGGCAAAGAAGATGGTGCACTCGGAAGACGAGATAAGTGATCGTCTATGACGTTATCGGATCCTATTTTGTCGTTTATTGTAAGGTCAAATTCTTGAAGTAAAAGGATCCAATGAATCAAGCGGGATTTGGCATCCTTTTTAGAGAAGAGATATCGAAGTGCAGAGTGGTCCGTGTACACAGTAATGTGTGACCCTATCAAGTATTGTCGGAATTTTTCGAGAGCAAAAATGACAACTAGAAGCTCTTTTTCGGTTGTTTTGTAGTTGAGTTGAGCATCATTCAAAGTCATACTCGCGTAGTAAATGACGTGAAGGATCTTGTTGATGCATTGTCCTAAGACAGCACCAACAGCAAAATTTGAAGCATCACACATTATCTCGAAAGGATGATCCCAATTGGGCGCACAAATGATTGGAGTAGAAATGTGTTCGTTCTTAAGACGTTCAAAAGAAGAGATACAATCAGAGTTAAAATCGAAAGGGACGTCTTTTCCAAGAAGAAGAGTCAAAGGACGAGCAATTTTGCTAAAGTCTTTCACCAAGCGTCGGTAAAAGCTAGCGTGTCCTAGAAATGATCGAATGTCCTTAACATTTTTGGGAATGGGTAGGTTTGCAATGACATCGATTTTTGCTTTATCTACCTCAATGCCTTTATTTGAGATGATATGTCTAAGGACTATGCCTTGTTTGACCATAAAGTGGCATTTTTCCCAATTCAAAGTCAAATGTTTTTCTTTACATCGATTTAGAACCAATTCGAGATGATGTAAACATTGGGAAAAAGAATCGCCAAAGATTGAGAAATCGTCCATAAAAACTTCTAGAAAGCGTTCAATCATGTCGGAAAAGATTCCAACCATGCACCGTTGGAAGGTCGCAGGAGCGTTACAAAGTCCGAATGGCATACGTCGATAAGCAAAGGTACCGAATGGACACGTGAAAGTTGTTTTCTCTTGATCTTCGGGAGCGATGGGAATTTGGTTATAGCCGGAATAACCATCAAGGAAGTAGTAAAATTAGTGGCCGGCTAAACGTTCGAGCATTTGGTCAATGAAGGGAAGAGGGAAGTGATCTTTTCGTGTTGCGGCATTTAGTTTTCGATAGTCAATGCAAACACGCCAACCCGTTTGAGTACGAGTTGGAATAAGTTCATTTGAATCGTTCTTGACAACGGTTAGCCTAGACTTTTTTGGTACAACGTGAATTGGGGTAACCCATGAACTATCATAGATTGGGTAAATGATTCCGTTGTCGAGAAGTTTAAGAATTTCATCACGCACCGCATTTTTCATTTTTGGATTAAGCCTTCGTTGCGCGTCACGAACAGGCTTGGCATCGTCGATTAAATGGATGCGATGTTGAACAATAGCAGGGCTAATCCCCTTTATATCAGAGATCGACCATCCAATCGTTTCCTTGTTTTTCGAAAGAATAGAAAGTAAGGAAGTTTCTTGGTCAAGAGAGAGAGTCGCAGAAATTATGATGGATAATGTTTCATTATCACCTAAGTATGCGTACTTAAGGTGATCGGAAAGTGGTTTGAGGTTCAACTTCGGGAGTTTTTCGATCAAAGAATTGGGTTGAGATTCGGACTCTACTGGAAGCGATTCAAAGGGAAGAGTGTATTCAATTTCGCTGGGAATTTCGTGAAACAATTTTTCATATTCAGCTTCGCGTTCGTCGCTAAGGTCAATTGTTTCATTTTTGAGGTTTTTGTGAATGGCACTAACTTCCAACATTTGGTCATGAGTTTCATTCGATTGGCTTTCAAGATTGAAAATGTTGAGATCCAAAGTCATGTTTCCAAAAGAAATTTTCATCGAACCGTTACGACAATTGATTAAGGCATTTGAGGTGGCTAAGAATGGTTGGCCTAAAATCAATGGAATTTGACTCGAGGGATTCGTCACGGGTTGTGTTTCGAGAACGATAAAATCAACGGGGAATAAGAATTTCCCTACTCGAATGAGCACGTCCTCGATTTCTCCCACGGGCTTCTTAATCGAGCGATTGGCAAATTGAAGCGTGACTTTTGTGAGTTTGAGCTCACCTAAGCCTAATTATTCGTACACAGAGTATGGAATCAAATTGACACTCGTGCCTAAGTCTATCATACATTTGTTAATCGTCTTGTCTCCAATTGTACATGAAATCGTAGCGCAGCCAGGATCTTTGTATTTTACGGGCATGGATTGGGACAAGACTTCACTCAAACTGGCGGCTAAGAAGACTTTTTTGGGCACTTAAGTATGTCGCTTTTGGGTACACAAGTCCTTAAGGAATTTCGCGTATGTTGGGACTTGCTGAACGATGTCAAGAAGCGGAATGTTAACTTTGACTTGTTTAAAAATTTCCAACATCTTTTCCATTTGATCCGAGTGTTTCTTAGGTCGAAGACGATGTGGAAATGGGACACGGTACTCGGTAGGCAGGTCTACTCGAGTAGAGGAAGAAGAATTTTGGTTAGCATTTGATTTAACATTTTGCTCCACGTTCTGTTCAGATTCGTTCGTTGTTTTAGAAGTATCAAGAGAGGCTTCCGGTAAATCGTTTGGATTAACGACTTAATTATCGATTTGTTTACCGGAATGGAGAGTTGTGATAGCATTCAATTAGGTGACGTTGCTATCTTGAACAACATGGGCTTGATTTGAATTTGCGTTTTGATTTCTGGGATTTGGAAGGGGTTGGCTTGGGAATGTTCCTTGTTCACGTTTGCTCACAGACGTGGCTAATTGACTCGTTTGCATTTCGAGTTTTGCAATTGATTGGTTTGTATTTTGCATATATGAAGTCAATAAAATTTTCAAATTGCTATTTGATTGAAGGCTTTGAGTAGTTTCTTTAGCCAACATTTCAAGAGTTTTCTCAAGTAAAGTTAAACGTTTATCGTCTTGGGGAGGATGAGCAGAATTCGATTCAAAATTTGATTGTTGTGGTTGATTCTACGACAGACCCGTAAAGTTTGGTTGAAAATTGTTGGGCTGAAAGGGAGGATTCGAAGCATTATTCGAAAATGCTTGATAATTGGGGCGAACCGTATTCGTGTTGGGATTGTTATGGTTCCACGCAAAGTTGGGATGGTTTCTCCAACCAAGATTGTACGTTGGAGAAAACGGGTTGTTTTTGGCTTTATTGAAAGCATTGATTTGTTCGACAGAATTGGGACACTGATCGGCTATATAATTAGGATCGTTGCATTTATAACACATTGGTTGGGAAGCTTGGTTCATTTGATTCGATGAGAAAACGTTATCGAATTTTTTAACCATTGCGTCGATCTTAGCTTCTAAAGCAACAGAAGATCCTATCGAGTTTGCACTCGATCGTGAGTAAATTGATTTTTCGTTCGATCATTCCCATTGGGATGATTTTTCAGCGATGTTTTCAAAAAATTGCCAAGCATCATCGTGATGTTGGACAAGGAAGTTGCCTTGGCACATTGATTCAAGCATGGTTCGTGAGCTATTTTCAAGTCCATCATATAAAATTTGGCAAATCGTCCATTTTTCGAAATTATGGTGTGGACATTTTATCAAAAGCTCTTTGAATCTTTCAAAATATTTTCCGAATGGTTCTCCCTTGAATTGATGAAAGTTTACAATTTCATTTCGGATTCTACTTGTTTTTTCAGAAGGGTAGAACTTTTTTAAGAAAGCTTTTACGAATTCTTCCCACGTTTTAATCGAGTTCGATGGTAAGCTGTACAACCATTTTTCAGTGTAATCCGTAAGTGCGAATGGGATTAATCGAAGTTTGATTCCGTCATCAGAAAGTTGTTGGAGTTTAATGGTTGCACAAACTTGTTTGAATTTGGTCAAGAAGATGTATGGATCATCGTGTTCGAAATTGCCAAATTTCAGAAGAGTGGCAATATGGTTTGAGTGAATTTCGAAATGGTTACCCGTTCGGGCGGGTAACGTGTTGCAAGATGGAATAGAAACTCTATCGGGAAAGGTTCTATCCATAAGAGTTCGAGGGGCGTTTTCGTTTGCCATTTCGGGAGGATCGTTTGTTCGAGTTAAATGGTTTGTAGAAGGGTCGCGAGTCCAACAATTTGTTGTTGTGTCATGAGTCCAAGTACTCATGCACAAGTGAAAGTCGAGAAGAGAAAGAAGGTAGAATCGTGTTTCGCGAATGAAAGAAGATTTGAAAATCGAAGTGAAATTTTTTTTTAGAGGAAGAAAAATATTTAGCAAGTGAAATTTATTTTCAAAAGAGAAGTTTGATTTTTGTTTTGTTTTTGGTTTTTCAAATTTTTATATATTTTTTTTTTGTTTTTGTAAATTTTTTTTTGAACTTGCAAAAAAAAAATTATTTTAAAAATTTTTAATAAATTTTTTTTTGTGGAAATAAAAACTAAGTTAAGAAAAATTTACAAATTTTTTTTTTTTGATTTTGGATTTTTGATTTTTTTATATATATGCATGAACTAATGCCACTAAATGAATGCAAAGGACTTAATTACAGTTTTCTATCCTTAGTAGCTCCTAATCCAAAATTGTATAATCACACTTTCTCTTAAATCAACAAAAATATTTCTCAGCCAGGTAACGGGTAGGGGTTATCCGTGCACCACGAATCACCGTAGCAATGCAGCCGAAGGTTTAAGTACCTTCAAAGGAACAATCAGTATAATATTTACGTATCACCGTAATTTTTATAACTGGTTATTACTCTGCCGTAGCCTAGACACCGAGAAATAAAATTGTTCAAAGAAAACAATTGCGAAGATACAATTAAGCCCTAGATGAGCTTGCGACACCCTTAAGTCGAATGTCTAACCTTTATTATTAGTCAAATTCTACGATGAAATGCGTTTGTGGGCTAAGGAAAGGGTGATGAAATCTCTCACCTTATGTGAATTGGGGTATTTCCCTTAGAAAATAAAACAAGATGAGATGAATGCAAAACAAAAATTAAACGTGAATTTACAATGCAACTAAAATGAAGTTTGTTTTTGTTTTTGGATTTTGGATTTTTTTTTGTATATATAAATGCAAATGCAAGCAACCAACAATGCACCAGAGATGAAAGCACAATACCAGAGCTTGCAGATTATTAGCAATTTTTTTTAGCGGGAATTTTTTAGCAAGGCAAAGCAGTTTATTTGGGCAAGCACTTCTTCCTTTTGAAGTTCTGCTTTGGCAACCTGAAATGAAAAACAAAATATATTCAACAATTTTTATTATTATTATTTTTTTAGTATGTTTATCAAAGATGAAAAACAAAAAAATTGAAAATAAAATAAATGAAAACTAAAACAAAGTGTAAACAAAGCCAAAAACTTGTTCGTCGACGGAAATTCTATCGGATTAGAAAACCATCGAAAAATTTCAAATTAAAATATACCGCAAGCGCACGGCATACACTTTGTAGTACGTGGCGAATACGGGTTGATCCGTAGGGAATTGTGAGAGATTAAAAATCTATTCAATCAAATTAGACCAAAGTGAGATGAAAGTTGTTAACTACAAAAAGAAGCTAAAGCTAGAATAAAAATGTGATTTAAAAACTATTGAACTAGAGAACAATTTAGAGGCAAATCCACTCTCACATTTTTGTAAATCAACAAACAAACAATTTGTGATCTCTAGCTTTTGATATTAACTGAAATATTATTGTATTTATCATAAGTATGGTTTGTTTATGTTATCAATTAACATAACTCAAACCATCAAACTATAATACAACAAATAAACCACTTATAATTCTCATGAAAATGAAGCCAAAGCAAAAGCTATTTTAAGTATGATCTATTTACTATTGTAACTAGTAATATAGATCATCAAATTTCATTTTTACTTTAAATTCACAATCAAAAATGGATTAGAAAATGATGATGCAAATTGTGTTTATGTTGAATAAGAATAGCTCATTTGCATAAACAATATAAGCTATCAAACCCACTTGTATAAACTTGCATCAAAACTCACTTCATGAAGCATAAACCAAATGAGATCATAAATCATAAAATGTTGAAATTACATAATATTTGAGAGCTTCATTACCCCTAAATTGAAGGGGTTTAGCTACTCTTTTATGGCATTGAAGCAACACAAGTAACTTTCAACATTAAAAAGAGAAGAAAATAGAGAATAAGCAAAGAAGATAATGTAATTAAACTACTTACAACAAAAGAAATTAAGCTACACTACTTGCATGAATGTACAACTATTCTACTAACAAAGAAAAGAAAAGAACATAAATAAAAGAATTAACATAAAAACAAAGAAAAGCATGTAGAAAAGAGAGAAGAAAGAGGCTTGGAAGCCATTTTTATTTCATAGAACATTGAGCTTATAATTTGATCTCTTAATTTCCTAAGTAAAATGAAAGAGTAGATGCCCTTTTCATGTACACAAGTGGGCTATTTAAACATGCATAAAACTCTAATTCCATTTTTAGGGTGCTTCCCAAAATGCCCTTTAGGAAGTGTAGCCACCAAGTTACCATTAGCCACTAATTAATCCCTCATTAAAAGTGCATGAAGCTTTAACCTCCACTTAGTTGTCCATTAGCTCATAATTGTACATTTAGGTAAGTGGGTGGGGTCCTCCATGATCTTGAACTTGAATTATTTCCTCTTAATTCCTTTGTATTTCCTTGAGCATGCATGAATCCTTCTTCCATATGCATCAAAATATCCTATAAAAAATAAAAAATTGTCCAAGTAAAAATGCTCAAATGACACATGCACAAAAATGACCGTTTTGCCCCTGAATGAATGTGAATATATGATGATTTGAAATTAATTGAATTTTGGTTTTAAACATGTAAAAATGCCTAAATATGATGTTTATTTAAATAAAAAGAGACAAAATATGGATGTATATATATGCACATTTACGTGCACATCAAAAAGCTTTTATGATTCATTCCTATTACAAAATCAAGTAAATTCTTCACCTTTAAATTGGGTTCCGTTATCTGATATTATCTTTGGTGGAATTTCGAATCTAGCGATGATATTCTTGACAACAAACTTGAGTACTTTTCCAGATGTGATAGTTGGTAGGATTCTACTTCTATCCATTTAGTGAAATAATCAATGGCCACTACAGCTTACTTGGCTCCTCCTTTAGATATAGAAAGTGGTCCTATTTGGTCGATTCCCCATATGTCGAAAGGTCATAGGCTTGAGATTGAAGTTAACTCACCTGGCGGAAAACGTAGGATTTTGGAGAACTTTTGGCACTTGTTGCATCTTTTTACATAGTTAATGGCATGGCTAGTCATTTGGGGCCAATAAAAGCCTTGTCTCATGACTTTCTTTGCTAGCTTTATTCCATTTGAATGATCCCCATGAAATCATTCATGGGCTTCTTTCAATAGTTTTCGTCCACTTTCTATATTGACACATCTTAGGTAGGGAAGAGAGTATCCCTTCTTATAAAGCACTCCGTCCACCATAAGAAAAGTCGGAGCCTGATGCTTACTCCATCTTATTCCTTTTTGTCAGTTATAGAGTTTCGTCTACATGGAATTCAACAATGGGTGTCATCCAACTATTCTTATAGTGATTGATTGTCTCTGAATAAGAGAATTTCTTTTATGGGATCTTATCTTTATTTTCTCTTTCCTCCTCTCTATGTGCTAAAGCTTGAGGTCTAGTCAATACCATCAATTATTTCCCTGGTTCAGAAATATTTTCTTCTATGCTGGGATTTGGTCGATAACCTACAAGAATAATCTGAGCTTCTGGCGCTCCTTGCGAACTGGCTAATTTGGCTAAAGAATCAGCTTGGGAGTTCTTTCCTCTTAGTACTTAGTGTATTGAGAAATCCTCAAATTGGCTCAGCATTTTTAACACCTTCTTTACATATAAGACTAACTTGGCATCCTTTGTCTGCTATGATTGTTTCAACTGATTTAACATTAGTTAGGAATCACTGAAAATTTCAATTTTGGGAATTTTTAGTTGTAGAGCCAAAGTGGGCCCTGGCACCATTAATTCGTACTCCGCCACATTATTTGTGGTCGGAAATCCCAATTTCATTGCGTAATGTAAGTGATGTCCATCGGGGGTGATAATGACATATCCTACCCCAGAATCTTGTTCATTTGAAGCTCCATCCATAAATAACTGCCATTTAGGTTTTAAATCTTTTCCCTTTCTGACCTCTTCGATAAAGCTAGTACACTCATTAACAAAATCAACTAAAGCTTGACCTTTGATCGCAACTCGAGGCAAGTTCAATATCATATTTACTAAGCTCTATCCCTCGTTTTACCAATCTTCCCGAGGCTTATGGTTTGTTGAAATCTTGCTTAAGCGAGAAACTAGTCAAAACCTTGATTGGATGTGCTTGAAAGTAAGCTCTTAGTTTTCGTACTGTGAGTATTAAGCTATATGTTAGCTTCTTTATGACTAGATATCTAAGCTCTGCATCTTTTAGTCTTTTTCTTACATAATATACTAGGAGCTGAATCCCTTTCTCTTCTTTTATTAAAACAGATTTAATTGTATGTTCAGAAACTTCCATGTAAAGATAAAAAATTTAACCTTCCATGGGACTAGACGGGATTGGTGGTTTCTGAAGATGGCCTTTCAACTCCTTGAAAGCTTTTTGAGAGTCCTCTCCCCATCCAAAGTTCTTCTTTTTCTTAATCACATCGAATAATGGAATGCATTTTGTTGGTGGACTTGGAAATGAACCTGTTCAACGTTGTCACTCTTCCATTTAGGCTCATTAGGTCTTTACTTGTCTTAGGCTTCGCCATGTCCCTAATAGCCTAAATCTAGTTTGGGTTAGCTTCAATTCCTCGGGAATTGACAATGTATCCAAGGAACTTCCCAAACTGAATTCCAAAAGAGCACTTATGTGGGTTGAGCTTCATTTGATACTTTAGCAATACCCTAAACATTTCATCAAGATCTTTCAATGGTTGCCTTCTTCATGAGACTTGACTAGCATATCATCCACGTATACTTCCATATTTTCACCAATCCGCTCTTTGAACTTCCTATTTACCAATCTCTGGTATGTAGTGCCAGTGTTCTTTAGCCCAAATGGCATTACTTTATAACAGTAGGTCCCCAATCCATCACGAAACTAGTGTTCTCCTCATCTGGCTTAAACATGAGAATTTTATTGTAGCTGGAATAGGCAATCATAAAAGATAAAAGCTTGTGCCTACATGTTGCATCAACCAACTGATCTATTCTCGAAGGGGATAGCAGCCTTTTTGGAATGCCTTATTTAGATCAGTATAGTCAACATATGTTCTCCACTTGCCATTGAATTTATTGACCAGCACTGGATTGGTAAACCAATATGGATAAAGTACCTCTCTGATGAATCCATTCTCAAGAAATTTCGTGACCTCCTCTTTTAAAGCATTGGATCGGACTTAATCAAAATGTGTCTTTTTCTATCGGATAGGCGTACACTAGAATCGATATTCAGAGCGTGACAAATGACAGCTGGATTTACCCCAACCATATCTAAATGTGTCCATGCGAATATGTCTTTGCTAGACTGTAGGAACTGAATTAGTTCTGCTTTATGTTTTCTTTCTAACTTCTTTCCAACTTTGACTGTCTTTGCTGGATCGATTGGATCCAAGCATGTCTCTTTGAGATCTTCAGTGGGTTTCATTCATTCTTGCTCGTCTCTATAATCTAATTCAACAATTATTTCCTTAACTTCTATTTCATCCTCCATCCGGTTTATTTCCTTCCTCTTCCTTTTCTTTTTAAAGAAATTGAATTTCTTTAATACATGCTTAGTTGCCTCATTAGCTTCAATTGTGCTTTGGATGATTGGTTTAAAGGAGCCTTATCCAAAGGCTTATCAATATCATTTTCAACTAACCCATTTTTCTTCGAGTCATGGCAAGAAAGATTTTCTCATTAATATTGATCAAGAGTGGCAAAATACATTTCATGAGAGCTAAATTATTCTCCCCTTATTTTCTCCAGCCATTTTTGGTTGGGAACTTCACCATCAAATATTTTCGTAAAACAAAAGCATCAAATTTGTCCAAAGTCGGCCTCCTAAAGAAGGCATTGTAATAGGATGGTTAATCCATAATGATAAAGAGAGTCCCGAATATCCTAGAACTTGGTGGAATCACCATCTGCACCAAAAGCTTTATCTGCCTGATAGGAGTTGATCCCTTGTTGATAAACCCAAAAATAGGTTCAGGGCTCGATTCTGGCTTCTCCTCCGGAATTCCCATTTGATCAAAAGCATGTTTAAAGATCACATTGACTACACTTTCCATATCCACCAAAATCTTGGAAACCATAGAGAGTCCAATTTGGGCAGTAATCATGAGTGGATAATTGTGTGGATAATGAATTCCTCTTAACTCTTATTGAGTGATAGTTATACTGTGCATCTAAATTCGGTACCTAGGATTCTTGAGTGGCGGTTCTTAGTGAATGGAGAAAATCCTCTCCTTTGCTTCTCGAACATAGCGGTCCCTAGCTCTTTTGTAACTCCTAGCTAGATGTGGCCCACCATGGATAACATTAATTCTGTTGAAGGGTGGTACGAATCCAAGTTGATCATCACATTCCACTAAGTTAGCAACATTGTTTTGGAGTCTTTGGTGGGGATCTTCAGAACGAGCCACTTTTTGGCTATCTTTAACAAATACCTTTAAGCATTTGGAACGAATCATACGTTGAATTATGTCTGCCAAAACACGACATTCATCAGTTTTGTGCCCATTTGACTTATGATAAGCACAATAATCTTTCCCTCTTCTTGGTTCAAGATAGGTCTTAGCTTTGTATGAGACTGGGAAATCATTGTTTTCCTATACAATAGTGTATATGTAAGATAATGGCATATTCGGGGCAATGTGATTAATGTCAGGGACTTCCCCCCACCTTGGTTTCTTATGATAGTGGTTATAGCCTATTTTGTCGGGCTATTTTTTGGATTGAGCTTTCTTTTTAGCGTGAAATATTTTATCCATACGAATGAATTTGTCAGCCTGAAAGTGGAAATGTTGTGAATCTCTACATCCTTGTATATAAAGTTCCTTTCAGAATAGAATTTGCTTAATCAATCATGAATGTACTACCACCAACTTATCCCTATCGATCATCCCTTTTGCCTTCAAGCCTCATTGAATCTCCTCAGATAATCGCCAAATAGCACCCCTGGTATTTTCTTAATATTTGCCAGTATAGTGTAGTCAATCGTAAGGTCTTTACAAATATTGAACTATGTTGAGAATTCATAAGAGAATTCCTTCCAGAAATAAATGGTTTTCTCACGATATTGCCTATATCAATTAGTCGCAGTATCTTGAAAATTAGTTGGGGAAAGCCTGCAACGCACAGCCCCAGAATCATTATATTGATCCATTTGACTTTCAAAGGCCATCAAGTGATCATCTAGGTCAGTGCTTCCATTGTATCTCAAGGACGGAATTTTATTATGGGATAGGATCCTGGTGGACATGATCTCTTCTGTGAAGGGAGCTTCTCGATGGTTATTGTTGACCCTGTTATCAAGAGTTCTTTTTCCTTTATGATTAAGCATGTCCATTTCCATTTTCTCATTCGTGTCTCTTAGGTCAGCGTCACTGTGATAATTGCTTCTAATGGGTTTATATCCTTTGGAGGTTGAACTTCCAGATTGCACCTTGGATTTTTCTTCCAATCTCCCTTAGTAATCTTCCTTACCTTTGTTATCCGCCAAAGACCTTGGAGAAAGCTCGGTTGCTTCAGTTTGATTGTGAATTTTCCTTTTCTGTGGCATTATAACAAGCTTGCTTTTGTTTTTAAGCAAAGAGAAATCTAACCCCCTTCTAGGAGACTCTACCTCATCTCCTCCCATGAGATTGGTGGTTTTGGAAAAAAATTTGAGTGAGAATTCCTTTCAAAAGTTCTTTCATCATTGATACATATTGTTTTAGGTCTTTAAATTTGCTTCGTCGTTGGTAAGTTGTCCCGGTTCCGATGTTGTCGTGGCTCTGCATTTCCCAAGTTGAAGTTGGGAACTACATTCTCTTCCAATACTGTTGTTTGTATGACTTCTTCATTAAGGCATTAAGCCATCTTGATCTCATTTACCCTTAAAATAATAATTCATTTCATTAGCTTAAGAAAATAATTGAATAAAGACGGAGTTCAGGCGCTTCTTCTAGCACCAAAATGTTAAAGTGAAAAATTGGCATACCACCCATAATGCTAATTATGATAAACTAGCCCTTGATAACATCACAACTAAGCATGGCTTATTAGCAATGATCAAAGAGTGCCATCAAGAACAAGCTTATCATTTAAAGTTAGATGCAAGGTGAATTCATTAAAAGATGGATTTATAATGCCACTGATCCATTGATGTTAAATATTCGAAAGTCCAACAATTTTCTTTTAATATTATATTAGAGACCCCTTAAGGTCGCTTGGAATGAGATATTTGAGAGTCCTTAAGGTCACTTGGAATATATATTAGAGAATCTATATGGCCTTCTGGAATAAAATATTCAAAGGCTCATGCCATATATTCAAAGGAGATAGAGAAGACAAATGGCAAATTTGTGCAATAGTCCATTAATTGTGTTAATTAAGGAGCTAGTGATTGTTCCTTATATTCAAAGTCTAATGTTCATATGTGATAAGCAAAATAGTAATTATGCCTATGATTTCTTTTTTAGTCCGAAGCCCTTTGGAGATAATCATGTTGAGCTTTGGGACTAGGGAGTTTTATTATATGCATGTCCATGTTAATAATGTTCAAAGTGCATAGTCACATCAATAGAGAATTAAATTATGTTCGATGTTATCCATAGGCAAAACAGGCTATGCTCGTCATCAGTCATAGTCTAATAGGCTATATTCAACATCATCCATGTTCCTTATCATAAATTATGAGATTTACAATCAATTGATAATTTTCCTAAATTTGATTTAGGTTTACAGTGCTTTGATTTTATAAGAGAGAGAAGAAAAATGACCGCCCCCTCTCCATAACCGCTAGGTCCGTATTTATAAGGGTAGGCGCATATGACTTCGGCAATCTTAATGTTACTATGCGCTGGTCTCTATCTGGCGGGACAGTAATAGAACTTTGATGCCACCTTAGCAACAATGGTCTTCGGTGTCAACGATCCTATGTATTAAGATGCTCTTGATTGGTTGTTGGCAGTATCATTTGGAAGCGGCATGAAGCATTGATGAGGAGTGGTGTTGATATAGAGTAGAATTAGGAAAGAGAAGCTTCATCCAACATAGCGTCGGCATTGATGACTCTCGGCATGGTTGGGTTCAATAGCTTTTATGGATATCGACAATGTTCTTCATTAACATTGCATGTATAGCTTTCATAGACGATGACGACATTTATCATCAACACTATAGAATGATGGCATCGACCATTTGGGACACCAATGAAGGATGGCATTGATGAAGAACGTCACTGATTGATTATCTCCATAGGTTAAAGTTGGAATCAATAAGATGCAGCATTCATGAAGCACGATGTAGAACATGCTGTTATAACATCGATATATTATATTGTCGATCATGCTTGATATCATTACTTTCTTTGATAACCTTCGACTCTGATTCCATTCGGCATCACTTTATGATATGAGTTCGTAGAACCCTATGGATGATAGGTGGTACTGATGTCATCTTGGGCTCTTGGCTTTGTTGATGATATGTGATGCCAATGTTGATAAGGGTTGGCATTGTTGGTGTCGGTACTAACTTGTTTTCATTATTTCGACACTAGTTCTTTGAAGAGATGCGTCATTGATTACATGCGATGTTTATGAGTGGTGACATTATTGGAGCGCAACCTTGATAATAAGCGACGTTGAAGATGAGCTATGTTGATAATGAGCGATATTAATGAGGAAAGTCATTAATGAGAGGTGACATCAATAATCTTCCTTTGGGATTAATACTCGCTTGTTATCTTAATGCTGCCTTTATGTGCTTTATAATGGTTGTTATTGTCAAGGCTTAAACCCTTCTTCTTGTAATGAGGTTCAATATCATCTCCTTAGGGCTTTTAATTCAACATCATATCCTCCTGAAAAATTATGTGGATAACAAAGGTCAAGATAAGATACTGTATTAGAAGTATAGAATACACATATGACGGTTTTCTATTACTGGTAGTTCTTTCTAGTATGCTCTTGTTTTCATTTGATGGGCCGATATATGACTATATTTGATGAAACATGTAGAATTATGTGTTTCTATTTTCAAATGTTGTCTTTGAATTATAAATTATAAATTATGTATTATCAACCTCTATTTAATTTATACTTACCTCCATATCCATATCGTATCCTTTCAAAGTATGACGTAACCTCACATCTTGTTTGCATGTTAGTATCCAATCATATGATGCATAAGCTCTGTTGTTACTGGAAATTTTGTCTAAGCTATATCCATTAGCTATTATATTTTTCAGTAGAGACCACATTGCTTATAATGAGGATTTAGGGCACTTTTGGTAGTCTAAAAACTTTCGGAGGTAATTTCACTAAAGTTGTATGACCATTTTAGTAAAAAGCAATGGTTATTTTAAGGAAAATTGGCAAGTTCTGTTAAAACTGGCTAAAAGAAAGGCCATTGTGTTAAACGTTTTGAGCTTGTTACTTGGTCAATGAGTTACAGCTAGAAACATATGTTGTTTAGATATTTCATTAATGTATTAATGCAACCATATATTGTTTACTAGGTGAGTGACCCATATAATCAACAACTAGTGCGAACCCGTGCTTCGCACACGGATGTTGAAAAAATATTATTGTTGCATAGGTCATATCCAAATGTATAAGAAATTTAATACGGTGGTAATGAAAAAACAATGTTGAACGATAATGTTACATCATGAATAACAATTTGGTAGGATAAAGAATACATAGATATATTTGGTTATGATAATCACAATTAAAATCGAACAAAACAATTACAGTGAATATGTTAAAGTTCACAGACTATTTAGAGGATAATGTGTTAAAAATTTATCCACTAATGCATAGATATATTCACTGTGGCATATAACGCCAATGTTGTTGCTTTTGCAATTACACAGCTGCTTCAATGTGCATAGATATTGTTGAAGTATTCACTGTGAACTGCAGACACAAAGACACAGTGCAGTTCTATTCAATTAAATAAGAGTAATAAAAGTTTTTTGCAATGGGGAGAAATATAGTAATAGGATGAAATTTGTAAAAAGTCAGGAAAAGTATTTGTCAACAGCTGAAAAAAGGGAGCAAAAGAAAAAAGAAAAAAGCAACAGATGTAGTACTGGGGAAAAGTAGTAAAACAGAAGATTCAATTGAAATAGAAATGATGATGCAATAAGAAAATAACATGGGTTCCAATATAAATTACTATTGTTCACCGAATATGATCTATGTCGATGCAGGATACAAAACACGGCATACAGCTGGTCGCAGTAACCAATATTTGAAAATATCCAAAACATACAGAAGAGAACAATTGTGAGAAGTCCATTCATTTTTTAGCCTCAGAAATAACTGCTAGAAACGCGTGTATGATATTGGCTTGAGCGCAAATAGGTGATGTTTTCTTGGCCTTAATAGATGCATTACATCAGTCAATTATTTTAACCATTGAAGGTATTTGTACCTGCAGCCAAAAAAGGCAAAAGTGTCATTGATGCAGTATTATTACTAAATTCTCTCACTGCTCGTCTGACCTATTAACTATATCTAATAATCAAACTATGACTACATAATCATCTATACAAAGAAACATTCATCAATTGTTTTCTAGAAGTTTTCCGACGGTGGTGGTGCAAGTGATTTTAGAATTTACTGCAAAAAATAAAAAATAAACTCTTTTAGGTGGTTATCAACATTATTCTCACTACAACACATGTTTTGACCCAGCACTTAAACTGTGCATCTACCTTAAGCCCGAATACAACAACTTATATGCTTATTGTATTATTGATCATCGTAATTGTAAACGAAATTGAGTAAACTTAGTCAAATTATGTCATCAAACCTGGAAGGAATGTATTAAACGCTGAGCTGCACGGTTGAATCAAGCATTAATTATGTGAAGTCATTATTTAATCATCTCAAGCTATCAAAAATCAAAATTCATTTTTCAATTATATTTTCATAATGCGATTAAATAACTATCGTTAACATCAAACAAAATTATTACTACAGCTAAATTAGTATTGCATCACACAAATGCAGTTAAAATATTCAAAAACAATAATTCCTTAATTCCAAAAATACTGCAAAATAATAACTGCTTTTGCTTAATGCATTTAAATTTTAACTACAGTAAGCTCGAATAAATCATCGTGTACAACCAAAATTATTACTGCATCACATAAATATAGCTGAAATATTCAATTTCTACCATGCATAATTCAAAATTGTCATTAAATTATAACTGCATTTTATTAATGTAGTTAAATTTTAATTGTATTAAGATTGAATAAATTCCTGAAATGTAGCCAAATTTATTACTTCATCACATAAATGTGGTTAAAAATCTTCAAATATAGTTAAATTTAACCAAAACTTGCTGGTAAATTATAATTGCATTTTCTTAATTTCATTAATTTATAACTGTTTTAAAATTGAATAAAATTATCAAATATAGTCCAAATCATCAATAGTAAATGCAATAAAAAAAATGCTAACGTAGTTAAATTAATTCAAAAAATGCCTATAAATTATTACACCATTTTTGGATGGGGTTAAATTATAACTGCACTAAGTTTGAATACTGTCAAACACAATCAAGATTATTACTTTATTACATAATGTAGTTACAATATTCAAAGGCAACCATAATTGTATAATTCAAAAAAATATTCCTTTCAAATATGTTAAAAGATAATAAATACATTATAATAATCTAGGTAAAACTACTATGGAATGTTTATGATCATCATAATAATGCTGTTACAGAAACGCGGTACACAGCGGTGACACAAAATAATTGTGTAATTAAAGCTGCTATATAAAATTATGATTTTAAAAAAATTATTTTTATCTATCAACAATGGATATCATTGGAAAGCAAATTAAATTTGAGATTTAATAGTGAAACGATTCTTAAATCCAATCAATGTAGAAAAAGTTATCACATTTTAAAGTTTGGAATATAAAGAAATTAAAAATGCGACTGTTCAGTTGCCAAATTTCAAGGGGACCTTTGTGAGCTTGAAATTCAACTCACTAATAATAATATAGTATAGATGTTTATGATTAAAAGCATTGGCTATAATATATATGAGTTATATATACAGGTGAATGAAAATGGGAAGCAAGAGAGGCATCTGGTAGCAACAATTGGAAAATTCAGTGTGATATCGGACTTCCAGCAAGTGAATAACAGCAAACACGAATTCTACCAGAATCAAGAAAGATTAAAAAGCTGCTACTACTACAAAATACTCAAATACGAATCAATCGCGGACTGTAGATTCACTTGCTACTTGGTAAATTCCATGTTTTCTTTCCAAGTGTTCTTAGCATACGAGTAACATTTTTTTACTATATATCTGCTTGAATTAAGCGATTAATTATTTGATACATGGTTGGGTCATTGCAATTT
The DNA here is from genome assembly GCA_030737815.1 of Allium fistulosum. Lineage (NCBI taxonomy): Eukaryota > Viridiplantae > Streptophyta > Magnoliopsida > Asparagales > Amaryllidaceae > Allium > Allium fistulosum. The sequence continues at coordinate 631,831,367 of CM060907.1, read as the reverse complement.
GAGATTTTGTGATATTGGTTGTGAGAAGAAAATGATCGGATTGTTTGGTTGATAATAGTTTAGCTTTATTGATTGAAGTTATGAGATATAAAGTGTGGGTCTCGATTTTTTCCAAAAGCTTGTTTAGGTTTTTACTTGCACTAAAAATAAGGATAGAATTTACTTTGTGAAACAGAGCAAACTACAATATAAGCTTACTACATGTTGTTTAAGGTTCCATATTGGTTCTCTTTGAAAAAATGAATAATTTGATCTTTGGTCATATGTTTAAAAATAAGATACACTAAAATTATTCTTAGTAAGATCCCTGATTATATAACCTAAATGATAGGTAGCTGGGTCGGGTAACCATGATCAAATGCTACTCATTTATAAATGTTTATGTTATTACAGCATTTTCACATTGTTTTTGTATTCCAAACCATTATTGGATTGAAAATTCGTGATTCGTATGAATAGGTAGTTGCTGAAAGAGCTGATGCTGGGGTTCAAGCTGCGAAAGTTCAAAGGCCAAGGCATACACAAAGTTAGACGAATCCTATATTCATTATATTTCCATTGTGTTGGTAGGTATATGTATTTCTTCTATAGTTATGTATTATAAGAGACTAAGAACACATGAATCTTTTTGGCATTTAAAAATGTAATTTTTTTATATTATTTTTAGTAGATATGAATGAATATATTTGTTATTGGTATAATATTTTGGTTTCAATAGCGAATTAATTTTAAATTTATGGGTGCAATGTAATAGTATTTCTATTTTTTTCTCATTTGAGTCTTTTTAACAATGGGCAAAAACAGTTGTAAAGGACCCTATTGCAATAGGCAAAAACAGTTGCAAAAGATCATATTGCAACAAGTAAAAACAGTTGTAAAAGATCCTATTGGAATAGAAAAAAGCAGTTGTAAAAGAACCTATTGCAACGGACAAAAACAGTTGCAAAATGAACCTACTCTATTACAACTTCGCATAATACGACGTGTGCAGACCTGTTGTTAAACACTTATTACAACGAGGATTGCCCGTTGTAAAAAGTGTAATTTGTTATAGTGCATCCAACTAACAATAAGCCCACTCATCTCAAACCAAAGCTATTCTGTTTGAAATACGCTTGGAATCTCCTCCATTCGTTGGATCTCCACCTTATTTAGTCTTCTATTCAATCCCCTACTTTTATTTTGATTTAATTTGAAGAAATTTTTGATTTAAGGAGAAAGAGGATTTCAATTTGCAAAGAGATAGAGTTTGGACATTCTGTAAAAGATTAGGGTTTTCTGAATTAGCTTAAGGTTGTATTTATAAAGATAGAAGTTGTTCTGGACCATTAGATTAATTATTATCCAATTTAGGTCATTCAGCCGCTTAAAACCCTCATCCAAAATCAATAGCCGGTCAACTATTATGGATGGGAGCGGTCGACTGCTAGGGGTCGATCGTTCCCAATCTAGGTGTCGACCGGTGGAGTTTTTTAATTAATATATTTTCTTCCTTATTAATTTAGTTATTTTCGACTGTGAATTTTCAAACGTTTATAACTTTTTCATACTAGCTCCGATTTCAAAACGTTATATATGAAAATTGTCTAGAAAATTGCTACGAACACAACAGTGTTAAGTTTCATAGCCAAATTCGGATATTTGCAAAAATACCATTTTTTCCATTTTTATATTTAAATTTAGTTCTTATATTAAAATTTTGGGTTGTTACATTTTCCCCCATAAAAGGAATTTGTCCTCGAAATCTACAAGGATAGAAATATGTAACTCGTGCGTACGAAAAACAATAACAACAACCATCTGCTCATCCATTAACCACTAATAATCATTATCCTTAATTCAATAATGCAATATGTACATGCATGCATAGAATGCATATGAACCTATACTAATACAAGGATTGGACGGTCTCTTGATCTAGTCGACCTTCTGAAATGCAAGTGCTCATGCCATGTCTCCAAAATGTATGCAATATCATAAATAAATGTACTGACAGTTTTACATGTATGCACAACCATTCCATTCACATGCAATAACCTATGCATATAACTTAACGAAATAAAAACAAGTGATGGTCTGAGTGTATGCTAACTCGAGAATATATTTTCCTAAGTGTGCAAGGAATAATTTAATAAATTCATCCATCAACTAAAACATTTCCTAATGATATGTTCGCAATCATATATAGTATCCAATTCTCTCTACCTATAGGGTATACTAAGCTATAACCTAACATATAAGCAATCTATACTTATTCGACTAAAATGGAAACATACCAGAAAGGATTTGTGGATGAGTAGCTCGGATCCTCTCCTCATGCTCAAATCCTCTCCTCAGGCTCCCATGTACTCTCCATTCGATCGTCTCCTCACTGGACTTTAAAAGATTGATAACTTTATTATGGAGTCACTTTGTACGATGCTCAAGAATATGAGTGGATGCATGTGAAACAAGTGACTCCCTCTCTACCTCTACCTCTTCTAGACGACTCGGCTCGACTATAATGGGTGTATCATGTAGGCGCTTTTGCAAGTCTGACACATGTACTCCCGCTAACTTCTCAAGAAGCTTCACCCTATAAGCTAACTTTCCAACTCTACCAGTAATCATAAAAGGCCCTACAAACCTTGGTGCTAACTTTCCTGAACTACCAAATCTCATGACATGCCTAAACAGTGAGAGCTTCACAAAAAACTTATCACCTACTATGAACTCCAACTCTGTGCGCCTCCTATCAGCGTAAGATTTCTGCCTAACTTGTGCAGTTTTCATCCTCCTTCAGATCAAGTCTACCTTCTTTAATGTCTCCCTCACCATATTCGGTTCAAGAATAATCATATATTTAGTGTCTCACCAACAAGATGGTGATCTACAAGGCCTCTCATATTACCCTCGAACGGTGTCATCCTAATGATTGCCTGATAGCTGTTATTATAGTTAAACTCCACCAATGGCAAGTGATCATCCCAAGAGCCACTTCAAACTTCAAGATACACATCCAAAGCAAGTCCTCCAATACTTGGTCCACCCTCTTCATCTGTTCATCCATTCATCCATCTGCGGGTGATAAGCCGTACTCAAGCTCAACTCAGTGCATAAGCCTCCTTTAGACTCCTCCAAAACTAGCTGGTGAAAAGTGGATATCGAACACTAATGATGCTAGAAGGAACTCTATATAACCTAACGATCTCTCTCCTACATAGTATCGTCAAAGATGCAGCAGTCCTCGTACTCCTAATCGGAATAAAATGAGCGCATTTAATTAGTCGGTCGACTATGATCCAAATACTCTCATTCCAACTTCTACTCCTAGGTAGTCCATCGATGAAGTACATGGAAACACTCTCCCGCTTCCACTATCGAATATCCACCAACTGCAACAGTCCTTCCATCTTTTTCAGCTCTACCTTTACCCTTTAGAAATTCATACATCGAGCTATATACTATGCCACTTGTTTCTTCATACCAGGCCAATAAAAGACTCTCTTCATTTCATGGTGCATTTTGTCTCCATCGGATGAGTGGTCATCCTAGAATGATGAAACTCAGCTAGTACCATGTCAATCAAATCCATAATGAAAGGAATGCATAATCTACCATCTCTCCATAACCACCCCTTTGGGTCAATGGTATAGCACCTCAAGTGACTCAACTTCTCTCCTCTACCAGGATTCTCAAAAATATCCACTAACTCCTTGTCTAGCTTCTAACTTGACCCGATGTGGTCCAAGAGTGTAGGCTGCACATCCAAAGATGATAACAATCCTAGAATGATGTCTAACGATGGTCGAAAATCGAATGTATAGATGAACTCCAAATGCTTCCGCTCTAAGAACAAAGAACTCAACATCGCAAGTTGTCTACTCTAGGCATCGGCTACAACATTGCCCTTGCTCGGAGTATATGAAATATTGAAATCATACGATGCTAAAATCTCCATGAACCTTTGTTGCCTTAAATTCAAATCCTTCTAGGAGAATAAATATTTCAGGGACTTATGATCTGTATACAACTCAAACCGCTCTCCTAAAAGATAGTGTTTCCGTGACTTAAGTGAAATGACAATGGCCGCCGACTCAAGGTCATGGGTAGGATAATTTCTCTTGTGGACTTTCAATTGTCAACTAACATAGCTCACCACTCTTCCTTCCTACATCAAAACTGTGCCTAAAACCACGAGCATCGGTATACACTGTGAGTGCCTTTATACCATTAGGTAATAATAGAATGAGTGCACTAGTCAATGCCTCCTTCAGCTTGATAAAATAATATTACACTTCGCATCCCATGAGAAAACCAAATTCTTCTTGGTAAGACGGGTCAGAGAGGCAGAGATCTTCGTGAAGTCCTAAATAAACTTCCTATGGTAGCCGGCCAACGAAGGAAAATCCTCACTTTGGTGGCATTCTTCAGCACATACCAATCATGTACTGCAACAACTTTACTAGGACAACTTTCAAGTATCTTTCAAAGACAATGTGTCCATGAAGGCATTCCTCCTCATGCCAAAAGTGACATTTGGAAAACTTTGCCTTTAACATATGCTCACTAAGTGTATTGAGCACTTCTCCTAAATGCAATCTGTGCTTCTTTTTGACTAATATGTCTTCTACAAATATAACCACGAACTTACCAAGAAACCTTTTAAAAACTTGACTCGTCAAATCAAAAAAGTAGATGGGTGCATTGATAGTCTGAAGGGCATGACTAGCCACTCATATAGTCCATCAGGTGCATGAAAAGTAGTCTTTTGAATACTGTCCCCGGCCAAATGCAACTGATGGAATTCAATAGCCAAGTCAAGCTGAGAGAATACCTTCGCTCCAACCAACTAATCAAAATGATCGTCTAAGCAGGGCAATGAGTAATGATTCTTCTTCATCAGCTTATTCAAATCTCGATAATCGACACAAAGCCTCAGAGAATCATCTGCCGTGGTGGCAAAGACAACTAGTTCTCCTCACTCTAAAATACACCTACTAATAAAGCCCTTCTACAATAGCTCATTCACTTACATATTCAGCTTGTGTCTCTCTTTAGGTGCCATATGCCTCAAAAGTAAGGCAATAGTTATCACATTCTCCACAAGGTAAATATGAAACTCAATCTCTCTCTGGGGAAAAAGACCAGAAACGTCGAAAAAGACATCTGGATAGTCTTTAACTACGGCATTGAATCTAACTCACCATATGAAAGGTCTAAAGAATATAGGTAACTCAACATAATTGGACCGATGGGATCGCAGTAAACCTCTAGATTATGTCCACTACAAGTACCCAACCTAAAAACCTTCCTATTATAATCTAAAATCGCTCATACATCATTATCTAATCCATGCTGAAAATCAAACCAAACCGAGAGAATCTTAAGATAAAAGCATCGCAATCAAACTCGACCCCCAAAATAAACTATCTCAAACCCCTATTACAATAGAAAACAGGACAATCCTTCAACTGGATTTGATGCAACTACACGGTCTGTAACTAAGCTAGTATTTAAGTATAACTCATCCATAAGTCTACTCGATATAAAAGAGTGTGGTGCCCCTGTGTCAAATAAGTATGAACAGATAAATCGGATAGAGTTGACATATCTTCAATTACAACCTTCTTCCCCTTTGTGTGCGATTGGAGGTGCACTCGAGCTAGGAACAACGTCCAGTGCGTAAGTTGGAATCACCCGGGTAGAGGACTTCTGAGGTGCTGGACACTCCCGCCTCATTTGTCCTTATCGATTGCAGTTGTAACACTTGATCTTCGAATTGTTCATTTTGTGTTCTCTTGCAAAATGCCCCTTCTTACCATAATTCCTACACTGCATCTCTTATTTCTTTATCTTTCCCTTGGGTCCCATTCCGCCCGTGCGCTGGTTTTTCTAGGATGTTTTTCCTCCTATCTTCTTAGGCTCACTCTTCACTTCCTCCTTGGAAATGGCATTCATTAAATCCATCTCCACCAATCCCTCGAAAGTCACACCCATGAAAATATGACTAAGGGCTAAATCCTAAAGAGGTTGATTCAGTCCCTTTGCAAACTTTGGAACCTTCCTGTGAGGGTATTGGTCGGCTCCATCCCAGACCTAACCAACTTATTAAACTGATTCACATACTCCTTTACCAACATCTCTCCTTGTAGTAAATGTATAAACTTCTCAAATTATACTCCTTCCTTGGCCCTAGAGAAGCTTCATCCTAAAAGACCTCTTAAACTCTCCCTAAGTAATCTCTCCCTTATTAATCTCAGCAACTACAACATCCCACCAATTCAGATCCTACCCTGTAAATGATAATTAGCAAGTTGTCTCATAACATCATCTCTAAGATCCATTAATCCAAAAATTCTTTCTCAAGTTCAAACCCATGTTCTTAAATCTATATATGACTCAGTCCCTACATACGGGTTCCCTCTTGGGCTCATAAAGTCCTTACAAAGCTTAGCAAAATCGATGGTAGGTGGGTGGGCAGGAAATGTACCTGGCACTCACTTTATAGGTCCTCTATCAGGGTTAAGCTCGGCTTGTCCCCTTGCTTATAGAAACCGACGGAACCAAATCATGACATTCATAGCATGAATCTCAATTGCATTGCCCAAGCCGCAACCGGCAGGGTCGCTTATCCTTTCTATTTGTGATTTAGGAATTTGTTAGCAACTTTTCCGTTTATAGTATTGATAAGAATAAGGGAAAGAGTTTACGTATTTTATTTATATATATAACCCATGAATAGCTTTTATCTATATATCCACTATGGAAACCCATTTTGAAAACCTTTTGAAAACTTTTTAGGAGAACCTTCCAAAACATTTTTGCAAAAAACTTTCAAGTACGTTCTATCAATACGCTCCTAATCCCTAAGGAATTTCAAACCCAGGCTTTAATACCAAATGTGATAACTAGCACCTCCCAACACACCGATCCAAAGTCTAAGATGACTTTCGAACTCGCGTCGGTGCTAAGAAGTATGAGCTATCGTGTTTAATTCAGAGATTAAAACTAGTACAAAATTTGTCTATTCCTTTGCATCATTTGCTTCGGTTGCATTACGAATCGAAGCAAATAGTATCATTTTCTTTGGTTCTTCTTTAACAACTAAAGCAATTGGTACAAACAAAGTATTAGAAAATGAAAAAATGAAGCAAATAGGGTCATTGCAATTGAGAAAAGATGGTCCTTAAATTTTCATTCCCTGATTTCAAAACCTACCTCTAATTTTCATTCCCCGCCTATTCCTTGTTCAGGCGTAAATCCCAAATCCCTAAATTATTTCTTCTCAAATTCCATCAAACAACTATCACTCGGCTCCTAATTTGAACAATTCTCCTAATCATTTGCTTTGCCTTGGATTGTTCACCCATGGTATCCTCTTTATTTTGTAGACTTGCACTGTTCGTTCTTTTTTCTTTCCAGTTGAAGTTCGCTTCACCTTAGACATGTAAGGTTTATTTCTTTAAGATTGTATTATAATTTACAAAATACACATCAATCTTCAATTTCATTTAAGTATAGACTTTCGTTGAGTTGCAGCCACTATCTTTACTGCTTTTATGCTATCCTTCTTTTTTGGGATCCTCATGAGAATTTGTCGATATATTTTCTAATAGGACTATTTTATAATAATTACAGCACAAGCCTGAAGAGATTACTAGCATCATGAACGACTTAAATGAACCTGGTTCTCTTGCATTAAAAGGTTTATTTCTTGGGGTTATAAAGTACATGGTTATTCAAGGCGAACCTGGAGCTGTTATTCGTGGAAAAAAGGTGAACTTGTTTTTCGATTATTTATCCTATGTTACGCTCACTAAAACGTAGTCTACACAAATGATACTTGTTTTATATTAAATGTTCGGTTGAATTTTTTTTTTTCCTATAAAAGAGTGGGAAAATATATAAAATATTATATTTACTTTCTAAAACAGAGATCAGTTTAACATAACAGACGAAGGGGAATTCTCTAGCAGTAACAGCTATTATTTAACATTTATTTATGCTTTTATTTTAATATAGATCGAATAGTTGATTTTGAATGGTGGTTGTTTGTTGGATGTGTATGGGTCTGGGGGAGTAACTATGAAGAAAACAAACCTTGCTCGGATAGACGGCATCTATGATGAACCTGGAGACTATCTACTCAAACAAGGCTTTTAACAGTTTTCCTTTACCTTTTTATTTCTATGTTTTTGTTTGGTTGGATCTCATGCATGCATTCTATTGTTTGATAAACCAGCCACACATTGGATATCATGTGGTTCCTCTAAGGATTCAATATTCTTCATATGATTTTTTTTCTTCTATATTTCCTATATGGGTATGGCATTAAATTATGAAGTTGAGTTATGGTTGCATACTTTTTATATGTCGGTCACTCCCTTGTGCATGTTGAATCCTTTCCTTGAATTTAATTTCAATAGGCTTATACTTAATTGATGTATCGTATAGCACATCATCCTTAGATAAATTGACAGTAACTGATGAATTAATGAACCATAAAGTAAAAACTGACGTGACCAATAAAATAGCTAGGGGTACCGTTAATAGATAGATCAACATGAAGAAATCTTGAACCTTGGTGCTTAGACTCTTTAATATTCTTGAGTTTGTGTTATAAACTAAAAAGAGATAAGAAGTCATTAGAAAAAGGGAGAGAGGAGAAAATGTTATTCACTATGATATCAGTTACATAGAGATTGATTACATTGCATAAGCTCCTTTATATATAGGCCTTGGAATATGAGATTGAATATATCCTATGATGTGGGACTAAATAGAAAAACACAAAAGCATATTCACTTTTATATTTACATATATTATAACGCTCCCTTTTGAATACGCATCTTCAAAATCTTGGATGCTCATATGGTAGCTAGAAATTGTTCCTTTTGAAACGTCCATGACAATTGCTCCCCTTATTATTATCTTGTTTTCATACATCCATTCAGTCGTTATGAATATTGTTTGTTGCCTCATTAAAAACCTCTGTTAGGAAAACCTAATGGAAAAACCTTGAACAAGGAAAAAAGTGCAACTTGAAATCATAGATATCATACAATGATATTCCTTTTAAAGAGTTTGATACTTCGGGATCAAAATAATGCCTCATTAAAACCTTACTAAGAAAAACCCAATGAGAAAAATCTTAGTGAAGGAAAAAGAGTATAATGACATATTTTATTTTCTTATTTCTTCAAATGAAGCTTGATGCTTCTGGATCAAATTAATGCCTCGCTAAACCCTTACTAAGAAAAGCCCTATGGGAAAAATCTTAGTCAAGGATAAAAATACAATTTGACTTAAATAACATATTTGAGATGTTATTTCTTAAAAAGATGTTTGATTCTTCTAGATCAAGATAATTCCTCGTTAAAACCTTGGTAAGCAAAACCCAGTGGGAAAATCTTAAATATGGAAAAAGAGTACATTATAAATTATTTTCAAATGTTACTGGAGAGTTGATACTTCTGGATCAAGATAATGCCTCATTAAAACATTACTAATAAAAACCTAGTGGGAAAAATCTTATTTAAGGAAAAAGAGTGCATTATAAATACTTATGGATGCTCCCTCTGATTGAAAATTTTCCTCTGAATTCATATTCATCTTTCGATAACTAAAATTGGTTATAGATACTTCTAGATCCATAAATATGAATCCCATTAATAATACAATTTATTAATAGTTTCATTCGATACAATCAAATTTTCTAAGATTGTTTCTTCCAAATATGATTTTCATTTTATGCATTTTGTATGCTACTTTTATGAAAAACACTTCATGTGCTTTCATTTTTGTGCTTCAAATCAGTTTTGCGTATTGCAACTATACATCTTTCATGAATATTAAAAATTTCATTACAACATTACTAAAGAGCAGGAAGTAATCTACTCATCTTGAAGTATATCAAGATTTTCATTACAACAATACTTAAAAGAAGGTTGTAATCTACACTTCATGTCTTTTGCATTCTTTATAACTATAAAAGTTATATATATTCTTCAGGAATTTGTATACTTTAATAAATTTTTGCATATCACAACTATCACTTCAATGGATATTAAGAGTTTCATTACAATAATACTTAAAAATAGGAAGTAATCTACTCATCATGAATTATATCAAGATTTTCATTACAACAATACTTAAAAGAAGTTGTAATATACGCTCCTTGTTCTTTACCTTCTTTATAACCACCAAAGTTAATTATATTCTTCAAAAATTTATGCAGTATCATTGTTTATTATGATTTAAACAATATTTACAGCTTCAGGATATTTTAAGTGTTTCAAACACTTTCACTGCTTCAATCAATTCAATTATCTCTAAAAATAACATGCTCATGGCACTTAACATGTTGTTGATGTTATATGTGCTTTAATAATTTTAGTGTGCTTTTGCCACTTTATATACATGTTTCTAATTTTATTTTGTTGACTAAAGGTCCACATTTCTTATTTAGAAGAATTTCATGATGGCCAATCATATTTTCTCTAATCTAGGATCTTTAATCCATTTATAAACATAAGCGCTTTGTTATTTATAAATTTATAATCAGTGATTATTTATTGTCAGTTCTAGATATGATTTATTGAGATCTCTTTATTTATCATATTTTAGGTACCTAAACCCCTTCTAGGGTTATTTGACAATCATGTCATGGATCTCTTTCAGAGCATATTTAAGTGTTTCTTCAAGAACACTCACCTCCTTTATTTGGCATCTTTATTACTTACTCCAAAAATATTTTGAACTGACTTTTGAACCACATTTCAAATGTGGTTTGCACATTTTGATCCTTCAGGGATTCAAATCTATATTGGAGAAAGTCTACTAGGGATATTATTGATAATTTATTCAAGTTACTTAATATTTTGCATCATTGTATATTTTAACAAATATTTAACACTAATGATCAAAATGAGCTTGCATCCCTTTATCCTCCCCCTCAATGTTGACAAACATTGTCACATTAAATAATAATCATATTTGGATTCTCATTTTGATCCATTATGATATTGCTACTAGCAAATACACCATACATATTAATAATAATAGGAGGATTATTCTTTTATTAGTTGATAAAATGCATTCAATTGATATTTCTTATTAGAGTTTGTTCTCATTCATTGATCTAGCCAATTTTAGGAATTTACTTATTGTGTAGATCATTTGAATACATACATGACTTCAGATCATTCAATATTTATGTTGATTGAATTTTAAATCACTAAATAATATCTATGCATAATCTATAAGATGAGCTTATAACAAACTTTAGGTTGTTTGCTGAATATTTACATATATGGATGTATACGTGTGTCCACGTATTACACATATATTATAAATTTTCATAATCTTTCTCATTTGAATTAGTGATTATTTGAACAAACTATTACAAAGATCCAAACTATTAATTTCTATTTATAAATCAATGTCAATGTGAATCCGTCAAAACCACATGATAATGTTCAAAACATTTGGTTTGGAACCATATCGAACTTTTGGTTCGAACAAAATATACACACAACTTCAAGTTGTTAAGTTTTATTCCTCAGTTATATCTCAAATATCAGTTTTGAACATTAGTTATGATTACTTATCAAAGAATAATTTATAATTGTATATAGAGATTTCTACACATCTCTTTTGAGAGTTCTGCAAAAAAAATACAACACAAATAATAATAAGAGTATCTTTTGGATACTTGGAATGTTACAGATACAGATCTTCACAAGACCGTATGTATAACTTGCATGAAAATTATAATATAAAATATAGACTATCACTTATGGAGAATATTTAAAGATATTTCTTCAAGAAATGATTATGCGTGTAATATTTCTTATGAAATAATAACTAGGAACATGACCTTTATGATATAATTAGACATATGAACATAGAACAATATATTCTAGAGATAATTTAATTTCTTACCTATTTGGGATGTTTGATATAATTATAATGAAATATATGATACACGTTGCATAGCTTTCAAACTTTTAGGATCTAATCAAACTAAATTAGGATCCTTCGTAATCAAATTTCTATGCATTTATTTGGTTTAATAAAATTACCAAATATATAAACAAATCTCTTCTAGAGATATGTTATCATTTTCTAATTTATTAGTCTCTTTTAGGAATATTTTATTATCATCACTTATGGAGTGAACTTATCTCTTCTAGAGATATATATGCACTATTGGAATGACATTTCAATGTACAATATTTCTTTTGTAGAAATTACATAATTACTACCTTTACAATAACATAAAACATTCATACTAGAGATTTTTGTTGTAACTATCTTTGAAATGACATATCAAACTTTAAACACGGTAACAAAATTAGATGCACCAAATGAAAGTAAGATGCGAAGATAAAACCACTACTTTTGGAGTGTAATATTGGTATACAATTCCCTTTTTTTAGGGATAAATAATTGTTATTACTTCGAAACTTTTATATGGTATTCCTTCAGAGAATATAGTGTTTCCTTTTAAGGAATTGCAATGTAACAAAAATATAATTCCTATAACATCTCTTCTACAATGTTGGATTTTGCAATATAAATATAAAAAAATCTCTAAAAAATCTCTTTAGGAGATTAATACACACACACACATCCGTGTATATATATAGTATGACATATAAATTATCTATTATAGAGAATGTTAAAATGTATTTCTATAACTAAATATCTAGCCATATGTACATGGAAGTAATTTGTCAAAACATCGGGGTTTTTTTTTCATGATTAGAAAAAAACCAGATCTACTAATTATTTTATAGTACTTATCAAACTTCAAGTTTGAGTTATCATAGGTTTATCAATGAGAAAGCAACAAAGAGAATAATTAAATTACAGTTACTCATTAAAATGAAATTAGACTTTGCATTGCGCAAAACCTGTTAATTGATCATGTATACTTTTCCATAATTGGAAGTAAATAATTGGGAAAAATAATTTAAATGACTACAATATATAAATTGAAATGTTATTTGAATTCATACCAAATAATAAACATCCCTTTCCAAGACTAAATTAATAGTTACTTTTTCAATCCGGTGATGTTTGAAATATCATATATAACATAATAACTTCAGGATTTGGTTAATATAATGTAAATGTGAAGATATAAGGTAAGGTATAACTCATTTGGAGATTTTCGTAATCTCTTGAATGTAGCATCAATATCTCATATGATGATTTATTAATTTCCTTTAACTTATTCAAGAAATACAACCTTATCATTTTACACAATTTCAATAGAGCTTCGGGCTTCTAATTCATGAACTTCAAGTTCATTAATTTGTTATGTACTTCATGTTCTTAAATTTTGTGTAAACTTCTCCCTTTTTTTAGCTTGTACATTTTGACAAATAAATAAAAAATTGATAAGAAATCCAACTTGTCAACTTTATCAGAAAGTCTTTTCATAATTCTAGACTTCAGGTCTTAGACTTTGAGTTATACAACTTCTATTAAAATAATTTCTTTGCACAACTTCTGGTTGTTATCAAAATCTATTTCCGTTTGACGATTAAATTTACTCATCCTCTTTTTTTTAATTAGAACTTCTGGTTCTTTATTTTGAGGAAACTTGTAATTCACTGATTTATGGAAACTCAACCTTTTATCATTATAAAAACTCCAGGTTCTCAATTCTTATTTCATTTTCTCTTTTTTTTAAGGAAACATTGAAAGATATTAAGCTTATCATGTAAGCTTTTATTAATGTTTCCGTTCATTTCAGATGTGCTAAATCAAAATCAATGTTATATCTAAACTTAATACGATCTTCTAGATACGTATTATCTTTATATTTGTTTCTCTAAGAAAAAATAAAATATTTTTTCTGGAAATATAAATCATATATCAAAATAATTTTCAAAACATTCATTCAAATCTAAATCAAATCAAAAGGTTTTCAAAGTGAAAACTACATTTACCAACCATGTTTGATTTCTCAAATCCATGTCCAAACTAAATACAATCAAATTCAATAAATTTGCTTGAATCAACAATATCAAATTTTGTCAAGTTCAAACTTGCATTCTAAAATAAATGAACTCAAAAACATAAAAATAAGCATGATATTGAGATCTACAATATAATAAAATCAGAAAAATAGCAAAAATAAATTAGATCTGAAATATAATTACTAACAAAATAAGAATGAGATCTCAAAGTTTAGATCTATATAAGATCTAGATTCAGATCTGAAGAAGTAGATCTAGAATGGAATGAGATTTAAAAAAAGAAAAAGAAAAAATGATTTGAAAGATTAAATCAATCAGATCATAAAAATGACTTACCGTTTTGAAATCTATAACTGGATTTGGAAACGAATAGATCTGATTTCATAGATTATCACAATTGTAGATCTATAATTTTTTTTTGTAGAGATCGTACTGATAACGTGTTTTAAACTAGAAAGAGATAAGAAGTAATTAGAAAAAGGGAGAGAGGAGAAAATGTCATTCACTATGATATCAGTTACATAGAGATTGATTACATTACATAAGCTCTTTTATATATAGGCCTTGGAGCATGAGCTTAAATATATCCCATGATGTGGGACTAAATAGAAAAACACAAAAGCATATTCACTTTTATATTTACATATATTATAACAGTTTGAATAATATTGCATAAGCAATTAGCTTTTTTTATCAAAATTTGGTTACTGCATAGGCACCTATTTTATAGAATGATAACTTAAATGTTATTTAATTGCAAAGGCATGTAAACAAAAAAGGTAAATTTACTACATGCTATGGAGATTGTTCCAGCTGTCCTGGTCGTTTTGGGTAGTATTAAATAACGGTTATTGAGTTCTATACTCAACATTTTGGCATAGACTTCTCATGAGATAACTGGTTTGTCTTCGACTATATTTACTTTAGTATACATTTTGGGTAAACTTTGCTATTTTCGTAGTGTTAGTGTTCTCAAAATCAAATAATATTTTTGAAAACTACTTTATGTTTATTTCAATAAGGCATTTGGTAATAAAAGGTAGATAGAGGATTTTCCAGTAAGTGCTTTAAATTAGCGAGTGAAATAGGCAAATTGATATTTACATTTATTAGGTTATTTGGACAAGTAAAAATAGTCATCCATATGTTGTGTTCTTTAGTAGTAATGTAGGTGGGCCTTAATAAAAATGACCAACAAATGGGCTTTTATTCTACTACAGTGTAAGCTATATTTAGAAGCCATGATTATTCTTCAAATGGGCATTAAATTTCGCTGCACGCTGATATGCAGATAGGATAAGAGAGCGGTAGAAGAATGGAAGCAGAGAAAGAGATGATCATGAGGGGGATAGAACTCAAGGAAGAGACAAAGAAAGAAGAAAAGGAAAGTGAAATGCAAATGCAATTTCTTTTCACGCTTTAATGGAGCAGCAGTCTTTATTTTCAAAGCACTGTTTGATTTGGAGAGAGAAGACAAGAGTCTTCAATGGCGTTGCAAAGTATCAAGGAGAAAAAGGATGAGGAGCTACAGAAGAATGAATATACGATTTCAATGTTATTTTTTTTGTAAATAAATTAGTAACAAGAGAGCTATTTTAACTTATGCTTTTATTAGCCAAAAATGCTCCTCTATATATATTATCAAAATCTCGCCATCACTTAAAATTAGGATCTACAAATAAACTTATTTAACCAATTCAAAATAACCCTCTAAAAATATTACCAAATCAAATCATAATATCATTTAAAAATAGGGTCTAACAAAATTATTATTTTTAACAAATTCAAAATGCTCCTATATACTTATTACCAAATCAAATCTTAATATTACTTCTAGATAGGATTTAATAAAGTGAATATTAGGCTCAGGTCCCTAATATGTTTCAAAATACACAAAAACTCCAGTAAAAAAAGTATGTAAATTAGGTCTCTAGAATTAAGTTACTAAGTAATTGCATATAGTTATGCAATTATTCACTGAATAATTACAAACATTTATGCAATTATATCCAAAAGTTGCATAAATTTATGTAATTTTTTCGGTGAATAATTGCAGAAATTTTCACAATTTTTTTTGTGAATAATCGGAAATTTCCACAATTTTTTGGTGAATAATTGCGAAATTTTCCGTAATTTTTCAGTGAATAATTGTGGAAATGTCTGCAATTTTTTGATATAATTGCATAAATGTCTGCAATTATTCATTGAATAATTGCGTAAGTATATGCCATTATTCGGTAACTTAATTCTAGAGACCTAATTTACAAACTTTTTTTACTGGGGTTTTTGTGTATTTTGAAACTTATTAGGGACCTGTGTCAAACTGTCCCTTTAATAAATAAACTTTTTTTACAAATTTAAAACGCCTCTTTATAAATTTTACCGAATCAAATCATATCACTTAAAAATAAGATCTAACAAACAAATTTCTTTTAGAAATTCATTCATCGTTAATTAATAATAGGGATAAAAATTGAAACAAACAAAAAATCAAACCTCGCAACTTGGAAATAAAAACTAAAACTAACTACACTTAATTTCAACACAAAAATATGATTGAATATGTATAATTTATAGAAAAATAATTCACGTGCGAAGCGCGTACCGTAACGCCACTCTATTTTAATATCACTTAAATTAAGGATCTAACTTTTTTTACAAATTCCAAATTTTCCTCTACAAATATTATTAAATCTTAATATCACTTAAACATAAGATGTGACAAATAAACCTCTATAAATATTATTAAATCTTAGTGTCACTTAAACAAAAACACAGGATATAAAAATTAAACTTTCTTTATGAATTCAAAACTTCCCTCTACAAATATTAATAAATCTTAATATCATTTAAAAATAAGATCCAACAAATAAACTTTTTTTATAAATTAATACGAACAAAAATTCAAACTAATGAAAAAAATTAGATGTTGCAACAAATAAAAATTCAAACTAACTGCATATGCTTTAAACACAAAAATATGACTTAATTTTTGTGCAAATCATTTACTTTGAATATGTTAAAAATATTCAATTTATAGAAAATCAATTCACGTGCAAAGTGCATGCCATCGTCACGTGCGAAGCGCTCGCCCTAACGCTCGTATATGATAACTGTGTTCTGCAATTTGGTGTGGCATTCAATTATAAGATGACATGGTGTAATAATCAGCATAAAAAGGGCCCAGTTTCACTGCTTTTGTACCCTAGTTGCATGAGTATTATGTATATAAGGGAGCAAACTATGTTCTAATGATCGTATCTCTACTGTTAGTTATATTACATAACTTTGAATATAGCAACGGTTTAAACTAATTGTGTCGAACGTTTTGTTGTAGTATTACTATTATATATTTGCAAAGCTTGGTGTTTGGCAATATGACCAATGCTTTTTATTTCTTGTTGCTATAACTCAAACTACTACCTGGGTTCTATGCCCATAATGAATTTTAACTACTCTCTCTTTATTCCTTTGTTTCTTACATATGAATAACAGTTATATGTTTCTTACATATGATTATTTGACAATAACGATGCACAAAGATAAGCAAGTGCACTCCGATCCAAAGACTGAACTAGCTCCAGATAATCTACTCAACCTGAATATCTGAGAAACCCAACTCTAGACTGCCCGTGTGGAAAATAGTGGGCACCCAGAGTTTAGGAAGGAAACAATAAACTCCGGATCAGTCATGGGACTGGTGTGAGCAACAAAACAGTTTATCTTTAAAAACAAATAGCAAAAGAATTTTAAAGTAAATTCGCAATGCTTTTGGAAAATGAAACTACCATAAGGCCTCCCGCCACACACATAATGCAAACGTAGAATTGGAGGAGATTTCTCCTTATGATAATCAAAGATGCTTACTGCGCAAAAATCAAATCATTTGGTTTGATATTATTATTAGTGCATAGTGTAGAAACCTTTTGAAAGTAGAATATAAATCTTAGCCAGCATAGACATTCCGAACTATGCCTACTATAGCTACCATTCAAACAGTGGTGACCACCATAAGTGAATGGAAGGTTCTACAACTAATACCGTACAAAGTTCGTATTTGGAAGATGGATTTCCAACAAATGGTCAGGCTAAGGAACTTCCTATTCCACGAAAGAAACGCCTCTGGCGGGACGCTCCGAGAACCAAACCATTCTCTGCCAAACAAGGCCGGCTACCCCTTTTCCCAAGGGAGTATACAAAACCTTAGATATGCCATCCCCGGTCCTTTGGGACCTTTAACCGAGGCGCCTCGAAACCAACATCACACATCATAAATAAAGTGTGTCCACATGAGTAAGTATCTGGGCTCCATACCATGATACTACCCTTTTCCAGAAGGAATGGTCATACCATAGGGGAGCTACCCCTGAAAACCTTGCCGCACAATTCCTGTTTCGACCATTGCCGGGTTGTGAGGTTCGACGAAGTCTCGTCCACAAAGCTACGCTTTTTTCAAAAAGCTACGCTTTTTTCAAAAAGCCACGCTTTGGGTCAACAGATGATCAACCAATGATCACAAAGATAAATGATCAAACAAATGATCATATCACAAATGATCAAACACTGATCATCACACAGCAACACTCAGCATGCCACATTACCAAATTGGGATATATCGCTGATAAATTTCAACTACATAACCACTGAGCTCGTACGTCTCAGAGAAGGGTGTTAAGCTAAGAGAATAAATTCTCCGCCACCAAACAGAAATGTATTTGAAAGAAATCGGCTTTATATCTCAAAGTGTAATGTCAGACATGTAACCATACAAGTCTATTCCGGGTTCGAACAGAACCGAAGGCACTTCTCACGAAGCCCTTGCAAATCCGGATAATTTCCAATCATGTCTGGACTTCTCATCACAAAGGATGATCAAATCTCTATACCGGGGACCAGTCGATGCAGAGACATTCGATGAGTTGTCCTTTCGTTTTCGAAAATATCCGGTCTTCACCACCGGTCTTCAAATGCTATCCATATCGACGTATCACATATTCGGAATGGGTTATATGACACAAATGTCTTTTCCCGGCTAACCCGAATAGTGAGCGTAATATTCAAAACGAATAGATAATGGGATTTCAATTAAGTCATAACTTAATAATTCAACTTCTTTTTAAATGGTTTCAATCGATTACCATTTCAAATCTTTTAAACAAAAAGATTTATTTCACAAAGTTCACCCAGTTTTCAACAAAAATCCATTCACAGATTTCAAAACAATTTCCGTTTCAATTGGATTAACTCGTTAAATCTTTAAAACAAAGATTCAACTTATAGCTTTCAAAACAATTCCATTTCAAATGGTTTAGACAAATCATCATTTTAAATCTGTTAAAAATAAACAGATTTAATTCATAGCTTTTCAAAACATTTCAATTTCATTTTAAATTTGAAACCTTTCAACACAAATTGGAAGTTCATTACTTATGTAAAAGCTTTAATTATTTGAAAACAATTAGTTTTCGTTTCAGAAAAATCCAATTATATTTGCTCGAGTTAAAGCCTTTGAATTTAAATTCAAATTCCAAAATCAATACTTTTAAAATAGTTTAACCCATATATAACTGGTATAACATCTTTAATCCCTAGTTTCGAATTATAGAATTCAATTTTAAATATTGAATTTAAGTTTAAATCAAATAATTTAAATTTCAAACTCAATCAAGTTACTCAAATAAATTTCATCTTTGAAATTCCATTTCAAAAGCTTTTCACTTTAAACCCAAATCCATTTCCAAAACTTTTGAATTTAAAAATATAAATTCAAAACTATTTTCAAAAATCTGTGACTTAATCGATTTCCTCGTGAAATCCATATTTGTGTGTGTATGGTGTAGTCCAGGGGTTTTACACACAATAGTGCAACATCAATCATCACCGATATATCGATAAGCGGTATAATCGATAACGCTTATCTTCATTCACAAATTCATAGATAAAATAAATTTATCAGTCACAAAGATTCACTATTACAATTCGATGTGGGTTTCAGATAACCAACTGGAATCTGACTCCTTGTCACATCGAAATTCAAGTGCCGTTTTATGGGCCAAGGGGTTTCATATTAATATAACAATATATCCCAGAAACAGAAATCACAGATCATGACATAAATCAGGACGTATCACAAAGCATCATATATCAGGGATATCAAACAATTCCTATCATTCAACAGAATCCAAACATTCATAAGTAAGATCAATGAATTTATCTGATTAATTTAAATCAGATTTATTACTTATGAATAAATTACTAATCCTGGTTAATCAACATTAATTAATTACAAATCAACCTGATTAATTATCCTTTAATCATTTTTAATTAATAAATTTTAATTATTTAATTACTTTTAATTAAGTAATTATCTTCACGTAATTAATTACCTTAATTTATCAATTAACCTTAATCATGTAATTAACTTAAACTTAATCATTAATTAACCTTTAATCATTTATTAATTATCCTTTAATTATTAATTAAGAAATTGATTTAATTATTCTTTAATTACTATCATTAAGTAATTAACTCTCAACAAATTAATAAATCCTTAATTAATACTTAATTAACTTTTAATTAAGTAATTACCAATAAATTTCAAATTAATGATCTTTTAAATCTTAAGATAAACCATTTATCTTAATTACTTATTTAATCACATCATCAATTTCTATTTGAAAACACTTAAGAATTTTCTTTTTATTTATTTTTTTATAAGCATTCCAATATAATTATAATTTGAAAATTAGATCTTTGGAAACTTGACTTAACTTGCTTATAAATTAAATTCGAAACTGGGTTTATTTTTTCTTTAAAACTTATTCATAAATTTAAAACCTTAAAACATGTTCCCTTTTAAACTCTGGAAATCTGGTATTCAAATTAACAAAACCCGAGTTAATTCAAATTCTTCCCGAGCAACTACTCGAGTAACCCGCATCTTCTTCTTGCTTCGAGCCAATCCTCAACTTACTCGAGACAAACCCGAGTAACTCTGCTTCTTCCCAACCCTTCTTCCCACTTCTAGTTCAATGCACATGCGTGCACGGTGCACACAATCCAGATCGCCACTGATCAACTCTCCGACCATGGACAGAACCGAGATGACCTCGCCTACCCCCTCGACCATCTGCCTTGACGTTGCCTCCGACCAATCAAAATTTCGCAATTCGAACCCACTTGAAATGCTACCATCGATCGAAAAATGGTACTGGCCACCATCTCCGATCACTGGAACCTCCACCATCCTTCCCAAAGTCGCTCCACTCTCCGACGAACCCAACCCCCTCCTCGCGATTCACTCCGGTGGTCGATCGCCACCGATCTCAACGCGCAAAGACCCTGACCCAAAATTACACCGCGAACCCTAGATGACCATCCCCTGACCTCTACGGCCATCGAAAAAATGTGAGACTATTTTTCCCGAGACCCCCTTGCCGCCATCCTCCTCCAGTCCAAGACCGGCCTCACGAAAATCCTCCGATCATCGATAATTGACGAAAGTCCACTTTTCGAACAACTCAGAAAAACTCAAAATTTACTGGCCTAAAAATTTCAATTTTACCACCTAAATTCATCATTTCCCCTCTCGAATACAATCATGTAATCCAAATCAGAAATTGGAATCTTTGATTTTTTTTAACGAATATAACCTTTTTACTGTTATTACTAAATTTAAAAGATATTTGTTGAAATAAAAATCCAGATACTATTTTTACAATTATCAGTAGACTACTACGAACAATTCTTGTTTTGATTCTGAGTCCAAATGTTTAGTGGATCAAGTAGAAAATGGATTTTTAAAAATCGAAGTCTGGCTTTGAAAGCTTACAACAGAGAGCTGGGAAGAACATTAGCATGAACACAGGCTTCAAACACTCACAGGCATTCATATATACATAAAAAAATTTAACCTACTCATCTATATACATAATTGCAACAAAATTTCATTTTTAAAATTTGTTTTTAGAGTGATGTTACTCACTTGAAAAAAAATATTTTTTTGAAACAGAGACTATATTACAAAATAGATATGCAAGCATATTATCATCAATGGATCATAAGCACAGATCTAAGTAGACTTAAGTCAAAAACAAATTTTGTTCACTTACTAGTGAAAACAAAGAAGTGTGATAAAAAAAACAAAGTTGCTCACCATTGAAAGGGAAGAACAGAAAAAGAACAGAACTTTGTTGTTTAAATCTGAGATTTGGGTTGATCTTGAGTTTCCAAATTTTAAACTGAAGCTTTGCATTGCTTTTGTTTTATCATTTTCAGATTGAACTCAAGTTGTAGCTGTTTGCTTGATGGAATTGAAATGAAAAGCTTTGAACTTTAAAAACTGAGAAGTTGTTTGCTTTAATATTTTTTCAGGCTTTACTATGTTTGTTATGAGCGAACTAACACAAGACGAATGTGTATTTACATAAAGGAAGACTTGGTACAGATAGGTGATATCTGGTACAACATATTGGGTCGGAGATTTTTATGAAGTTTGGGGGCTGGTATGCTGTTTTCGGTGGCTAAGGAGATTTTGCATTTATTGCTTTGTGTCCTTATGTTTCTTCATTCGCATAGATATATTACTTTGTTCTTACTTATGCTTTTTTTATCTTTGTTTACTGTGTGATATAATATTTTTGTATAAGGTGATTATCAGTTTTCCTATGCCAGTATTAAATGCTTTGCATTTCGGCTGATATAATAGCCTCAAGTACATATGTTTCTATTTTAGTTTACATGCATATCCTTTTTAATGTTTTATAACAAATACATATCTTTCTTTTGTTTAATTTATATCAGCTGATTTTTCTCTTTAGTGGGCTGATATGGTCTATATGTTGCTGGCTGAGAATGATTCTCTTTTTGTATACTAAAGATCTTGTATTAATTATTATTGTCCTTGTTTTTACGAGTGCAGACTTGAATATGTATCTTCTTATGTCTCCATACTTAAATAAAATTTGCTGTTTTTCCCTTTCAAGTTCAAAGATGTTTGTATTTCCTCTTACAAGTGTACATACTGATGTATATTATTTGTTTTGTTTTACATAGATTATGGTTTTATTTCTTATTTGTTTAAGTGTACATACTTATGCTTTGTTCACATGCTTTGCGATATAAAATGAATTCAAATTTTAACATGATGTTTATATTTATTCCAATATATTTACTTTATATATTGTATAAAAACTTTATTATTTATATTTTACTTTACAATATTTATTTCTTTTGAATTTGTCTTGTATTTTCTTTTCATTTATAATGTTGCTTTGTAGTATAGATGAAATTCTATAGTAAAAATATTATTGGAATTTGTCTACATATATTCATATTTATTTATAACTCAAATATTTTTATTATTAAACCATTTATTTACACTTTAAATTCAAATCAATTGTACATACATATATATTCACATATATACAAATCGTTTAAATTCAAATGATTTATACAAAATATATTTGGATTCGGGGAAACTCGCTTCCATTTATCGATTTACTATACAATTTTTAATTCAAAAATTCAATAAATTATTAATTTAAATAAATTAAAATCTAGGGTCGTTACATCTTTTCTTTTCACTCCAGATCTAGGACTCTGCTTCTTCTTCACTCTTATCTCCTTTCTTAAATACTCTAGAAACTACATTGTAAATCTGAGATCCACTAGATTATGGCTGGATCTGATACAACTAGTTGTGATCCCAAAAGAGAACAACTGATAAAAAAGATTAAAGTAGACGTATGTCGGAGATTACACCGAACCACTATAAAAAATTTGTTTCTCATTTTACTTTTATGCTTTTTCCTTTATTTTTATTAAAACTAGTGCTTTCATGTGATACTTGGGTATTTGTGCCATTTTTGGCGCAAACAGCCCCGAGGGCACATCCTTAACTCGATGTTAGATTAAATAGGAATAGTTAGATTACCAAAGATTTTGTACAGTAAAACCCTTTGTATTTATTTTTAAGTTGTATTAAAGCCCTTTACATATACATATACAATGAAATATGCATTATATATTTAGTGCGGATTAAGATAAATTTGCGTAATTCGATTTCCAAAATCTAAATATATAACTAATTTTTATTTAAACTTACACAACTGTAAATTTATCATTATTAGTTAATGATAACTTATTTATCAGTGATGTCAATCACCAGCTAACATGAGTATTAGTAATGATAATAGTTTTTAACTTTATTTTACCAATGAACTGACATGATGATGATTTTTTCTTATAAGTAAAGATAACGGTTGTCCTGACGCTTAATACATAATAAATTGTTCATTCAAAACTGTTAGGTCAAAATTTGATCCTAACCTATATGCTTAGTCCACAAAGGGAATCAATGATACCTGAGTAAGAGGTGATTACCTTAGGAAAGTAAGCTTGTCTTAAGTTCGTTAGAAGTCGCTTGTGCAAATTGGAATATGATCATGTTCTGAATCACACAATTATAATTATAATTTGGCATGTCGGCCATTAAAGTCCCAATTCCAAGCTTTTTATTTATGCTCAATAGAACGAAAAAAACTAAAAAGAAGTACAACTCGAAATTCTTCCCCCTTTAGTAGGGGTACACTCTTATTTATAGAGAAATCGGGCCATAAGATTTTTAACACATGGCACTTGTAGAAAATGGACGGTCATGATTTGCTGATGTGGCACATGCTCAATTTGACTTGAGGCAAAATTTACTCCAATTTCTTCATGGTGATATGGCATAGCTAATTCAACTAGAAGATGCCACGTGGCCAGTTGAAATATTGAATTTGGACACATTCTTCAACGTGTGACCGCTATATAAACCTTAACTTGCAATAGCTTCAATTATTAATATGCGATAGCTTTGACCATTAATATGAAATGACCTTGGTAATCGACTTGTGATAGTACTATCAACATCAACATAGATAGGTCCATTAATCATCCACTTATGATAGACATATTAATTATCAACTTGCGATAGCCCTATTAATTATCAGCGTCAACTTGCGATAGCTCTACTAATCTTCAACTTGCAATAGGTTTGTCACCATCAACTTGTGATAGCTCTATTAATCACCAATATGTGATAGCAATATTAACCATCAACATGTGATAGCCCTATTGATCATCATCTTGCAATAGCTCTATTAGCATCAACTTGCGATAGCTCTATCTACATCAACTTATGATTACCCTATCAACACCATCTTGTGGTGGCTCTAACAACATCATCATGCGATGGCTCCATTATCATGCGATAGCTCTATTAATCATCAACTTGCGATAGGCTTATTATCATCAACTTGTGATAGCTTCATTCACCTCATCTTTTGATAGCATTAGGAAACCATCAACTTGTGATAGCTTTTCCTTAACCAAGATAGCTTGAAATTTTTCTGGCATAACATTTACCACTTTCCCCTTCTTTTAGTAAAAGCGTTTAATACTTTAGTGTAAACACTTATGTTGTTTGCTCTATACGCCTTTCGTATCCCTTAAATCTATCATCTTAGCCATGGAAAATTTCCCTATCATAAACTGACAATTAGATTATTCATTCACTTTCCCTATAAATAGTTTCTTCTCTTCTTCTTCCATCTCCACCAGTCCACTCAAAATTAATTGATTTAAAATCATGCCTCTCTTGAAAATTTCTAATTCTTGGATTAAATTTTACAGTAACTAATCTTGTTTGTTATCGTTATCTTTATTTGCTTATTTTCAATTTCAATTCTATATCTTTTTGTTGATTTAAGGCTTTCCAAAGCCATTGATTTTAAGTGTTTATGTGGGTTTTGTTAAATTTCTTCATGATTTTAATTCTGATCCTCTATTGTTATAACTTTAATTAACAATTTTGTTGGTGGGTTTTGGTTTTTATTATCCAATACCCATTTTATTCTATATAGCTTGTTTGCTTTATGCAGCATCAACTTACGATGGTGTGTTTATTTACTTAACATGTGATAACTTATGTATTCACTGTTTACTCACTTGAGATGCAATAGCTTATTTATTTACTTAACATGCGATAGCTTACTTATTTATTCAACATGTGATAGCTCCACATACGATAGCCTATTTATTTATTCAACATGCGATAACATATTTATTCATTCAACTAGCCATGGCCTATTTACTCAACATGCGATAGATCGAAATGCGATTGCCTTATTATTTATTCAACATGTGATAACATATTTATTTATTCAATCAGCAATATCCTATTTATTCAATATACAATAGCTCAAAATGCGATAGCCTTATTATTTATTCGACATGCAATGACATATTTATTCATTCAACTTATGATAGCATATTTACTTAACATGCGATAGCTTATTCTATTATTCAACATGCAACGACATATTTATTCATTCAGCTTGTAATATTCTATTTACTCAACAAGTGATGGCCTATTTACTTATTCAACATTGGATAGCCTTGTTCGACTACCCTCACTATTTTATTACTTTCCTAATTATTAACTTAACCAAATTGTATGGTGTCAATATGTAACAACCGTTGTTATTGTTAACATATAAGTTTGGAATAAGCTGTATGAAAATGTTACCAACTCATTAACTGAGATATAACTTATAACTATTATTATTAGTTCACATTAGTTTTAAGTCATTACTGACGAGTGTGAGTAAGTTAGGAATAACTTACTATTAGCTAGGATAAGTGTAAGTGGGTTATGAAAAACTTATAACTAGCTGGAGGTTTTATTAGGTTATTGTTATGGAAGTTTTTTTTGAATATTTTTTTTCATTAACTTAAGTATCATGGTTGGAAACAAGAAAGGATTTTCTAAGGCATCTCCAAGTACTCCGAAGCTCAAGAAGCCTTATAAGGAGAAGCTCTACACTAACTGCCAATCTTACTTCTCAAAGCAAGAGGACATATATTCCTTGCTTCACCACTTCATAATTTCCAAAATCGAAACTAGAGTTCTTGGCCCTTCTGACAGTACCCCTCCCAAGGGATTGTTGCCTTTACTCCCATTCATATCTGGTATTCCTACTACCTTCCCTTCAATGATATCATCACAATGGATTTGTCCTTCCTTGGAATTACTCTTATTTAGCTCACCCCAAACTCCTATAACTACATTCATTTCCTTTTCATGCTACTCAAGGAACTCAAGTTGGAGGACTTAACCCCACCGACTTTATATTCACCTAACACCATTCAGAAAATCAAGTACCAACCTAAAAGGTTCTATATGCTATCTCTATTCTGCTGATTGCAGGTTGATTTTTTATTCTATTAATAAGACCAAGGACTGGAGCCATCATCTTTTTTATGAGATGCTTCTCTCTTGAGGTTCCTGGAAAATTCTATATTCCTAATATATTGCTGAACTTAATATTTTCTTTATTATTTCATGGCCACAATATGCTAACTTTTACTTTTTAGATTATATTTCAAAAGAGATTTATCCTAAAGTTTTAGCAAAAATCGACAAGCTAGGGGATGCTAACAAATATTCAAGGAGTCAATCAAGACTCCTCATCAAGGAGAAGCTGAGGAAGTATTCCTTGAATTAGCCTTTTCATCGAGTTTTGGGCGAGCCTACTATCATAAAAAGGAACAAATACAGTTCTTCATCCCTTGTTGTTACGAAGATTGATGTCTTTCTGATTAATTATCTGATCTAGCACTTGTCCTCCTATAGCCCTAGATATTCACCGGGTTTTATTGCATCTATTTTTATGCTAAGGAATAACGATTTCCCTTACTTGACAATTTATGCTTTGTATTATCTTGGATGTTAGCTTAGTTGATCCAGCCTTTTGTCATCCAGCAAAGATCCTTCAAATTTACCTCCTAAAGCTCTTGGCAAACCACCTCTTCCTCCTACCTCCAAAATTGGCTCATCATCTCTGACTGCCGCAATGGGAGATACTTTTTTATTAGCCAGTACTAAGAAGTGCAAGGAATTTGTAAGCTCATAAACCTCTTCTTAATTTCCTCTTAAGAAATCCAGAAAGGACAATCTCACTTTGACATCGACTATGGTTCCTTTGTCACAACTACCATTCCTTCTACACTTCTTACTCATAGCCCAGTTATCGACGCCATGAGTTTACCATTAGAAGATTCTCTAGCTTCCCTACACCGATAACTGGTCAAGATTCTCCTCCATCAAGTTCTAGTGCATGAGTTTCTCGCCACTTTAATTTTGAAGAACCGTTAACACCTATCCATCAATCTTCTGCTATCTCTTCTTTAGGCTCAACAAATGCTTCCCCCTCTTTTTCAAAAGATGTCCTTGTTTACCTTTCGCAAAAATTTGTTCTGGTATGCTTTATTATCTTTAATATGTTATGTTAATCAATTAAATTGGTTCTAAAACCTATGATTCTTTTAGATTGGAAAACATTTATTCCTTCTCCAGTAATCCTCTTCAAATCCTCCTCTCAAGACATTTGACATAGCAAAAGTTAAATTCCTCCTTGTTTGAGATGATTAAAACCATGGAAAATTTAACTAAGAATCACCAGACTAACTCTTTATCCATAAAAATTCACAGATCATGTCTTCATTGGATTTAGAGATGAACAAGACCTATGATTTGGAAGAAAGAATAAAAATTTTATATAATGAACTTTTATTGAGTCATGAGGAGATTAAGCAAGTTCGGCTTGATGCTTCAAACCTTAGAGATTTTTCTGCTAAAGAGCCAATCCTAGAAAACGAATTAAGAAAGAAAAGCCTCTTGCATAAGTAACCAAAAGCTTCTCTTCATGATGTTAGAACTGGGACATCTTCCTTCTTGCATGAAGCCCTTCCTCGCTGGATAGATCAAAATTCTAAGGTAGCTTTCCTTACTGCACCAAAAGATATCATAGACCAATGTCCAGACTTGGATTCTCCTTCTCTTTGCTTCATAGGAATTGATTATAAGAGGAAATTCAACATCATTCTTGATCGTGTTCCCAGAGATCTTTATGAATTTGGAGATGATGACCCTATTGATCATGAAAAATGTTTAGCTTTTGACAATATTTCATCCGAGGGCGATTAATCGGATAATGAGGAGGAAGATAAATCTAACGATGACAAGGATGATGATGATAATAATGATAGATATGATGTTGTTGATGATCATACTAAAGATGATTTGTTAAGAAAAATAGGGACGATGACTCGAGAAATAATGACCTTAGTGGACTAGGGGCTTCTCACGAGTCGGGCCATGCCGATGAATTTCCTTCTCCTAGTATTGTCCATGGAACAGGGATACACTGCCACTCAAAGGCCCTCTTAGTAGTCCCTTTTTTTGGCCCAAGAAAGTTCGGTCAATCGTCCTTTGGTACCCGAAAATTTCAATCCATCAAGCCAAGTTCTTCAATCATTCCTCCTCAGGTGGATTACTTTTTGAATTTTATTTTCTTGTTCTAAATTTTCTTTATAGAGTCCTAGAATTTTTATTTTAAATACCAATATAGGAACAAAAACATAAATTATTTTGAGATCTTACTAGATAAAAATAGAGATGAGATTTTAAGCCTCGACGAAGAAGGGGAAAGGCTGTGTAGGGATTTAAATGAGTCAAATGGTAGATATATAAGACTCCTAAAATGCCTCAAGTGCTTAGTAGACTTTATGAATAAGCAATTTGCACCCTTACTTCAAAAATATCAATTCCATCAGTTAAATTTTTCTATGGTAAACGAAGAACTTACTATCCTCTTTTGGATGTTGATTGAAGATGGAACTGGGCTAATGGAGTGCCTCTACTTTGTTTACATCAAATTCTCCATGATTGATTTTTCTTTTTTGGGCAACAACCATGGAAGAATAATTAAGTAGCTTCACAAGAGGTATCTTGATGAGTGCGGAGCAGATCCACATCTTAGAGAATATTGGAACTTTCCTAACTTTTCATTGCACTCTTGACTATTAATTCACTTCCTTCGGATAAGGTCAAGTTTAAAAAGGAGAGATTCATTTCTAAATATTATTAGGAGTTCAAGTCTGCAAGTGTGGTGCAATGGAAAATGGGTGTCTAGTTCTGGTAACGGACCCAGGTCCGAGCCCTGCCTTACACACACTTCTCACAAAAAAAATAGTATTTGGGTTATAGATGTCGTGAGTTAAAGCGGATAGTCATAACTTAATTCTTTATCTAGAGTTCACTAGTCCACCGAGTTCTCCTAAGTATACTTCAAAATACATTATGAGGAGTCCATCCTTTATGAGCCTTCGTGAAGTTTATTGTATAACATTAATTTGTTCTTTTTGTTGATGTAGTAATAACCTTCTATATAATATGTATTTTGACTCTTAGTTTTATTATGCCATCGGTATGCAGGTTTTTGAGTTTCTCTCTATTTCTTCTCTTCCCCAAAGATGTTAGATGTAAATTGGTTAGATTGAAAAAGACTTTAAAGGAAAATTCTTCTTAAATCGAAAAGTCACATTTGTCAAAATATTGTTTTCTTCACGGCCTCCTTTATATGTACATACGATTCCTTAATTTGGACTTTAATTTCTTGGAAGGTCGAAAAGACCAATACCTCCGTGAAATATAGACTAATTATGCAAAATTATCATGTGGCGAGGTTAGTCCCCCATAAAGAATGGGATTATAGAGGCTTTCCCCTATCAACACTCCTCCAGCATTGGAGCCCCCTTTACTACTACATTTTCCATTTTACCTTCGTTTTTTAGAAAATTCAAGATGCCCTTTCACAATCTAAAGACTAAAGGAGAAATTTATATGTTTTCATTATTTTCACCATTTTTTTATGAATTGAATGGTGTCATTTGTACTTCAAATTATCAACAAAGTGTTTTGTTTATGTTATTTTTTTACTTATCTATGTTTTGATTTAGGATAAAGAATTGAATTTATCTCTTAATGATCCCAACCTCACACAACATCTTGATAACATCCAATCTAGGTTAGACATGGATGTGGAGAATCGTTCCTCCCATTCTGTTTTGGGCCTATAATCTATTGGCAATGTTGAGGCTAACAAGTGGTATGAGAAATATATTCACTTAAAGTTCATCTTAAGAGCTTCTCGAGAGACTGTTATTGAACTTGAGAAGAAAATCTGCTCTAAGGGCAATTAAAATTCTGAATTAACTAGAAACTTAACTCAAGATTCATCCTTCAACAGTTAGAGAAGACCAAAAATGCTTATCTTAACTAATGCATACTTGATTTGGAGATGGATTTACCAAGATCCATAAACGAATGTCAATCTTGTGAGCTTATTTTAACTAAAGGCAAGGAAGGACTTCCTACGTCGACACTAGCTAAATCTTCAAAAAAAGGCTCCTTCATAGATTTCTTGTCCATCTCAACTCTGCCTGACACATAGTGGAAATGTAGTTGTTCCTTCTCCAGCATCTACCCTCGAAAGGCAATTCTAGTGAACTAGCTAGGCTAAGCAGGTCTTTTAAATTTGAATGCAACCAGAAAATAAAAAAAGTATTATGATAAAATGTATACAAAGTATTTTCCAATCTCCAAATCGAGGTGTAAACTTTGGATCATGAGACGAAAAGCTTAAATTGAATTCAAATGCTCAACAATCAAAAAAGCTTATCTTATCTAATTTCTCAGTTGAATGGTGCGAATAAAACTTACAAAAAGGCTTTAGCTTCCCAAATTCACTCCATAGATTCCCTTAATGTCATTCAATGTAAGGAAAAGAAACTAAAGAAATATCTTTTGTGGCAATCCAGTATACACCGACCCTCCTTCAGTGCTAGAAATTTTGATGGAGGAGGTAAAGGAACTTAAAGATCAACCAAAATTGATGCAGTTGTATACCTTTAGAGCATCCCAACTTGATTCTTTAGTAGATTACTTGATTGAAATTATCATCGCTTTAAATTTAAGATTAACTTCTCATTTTTAGTCCTAAAAAGAGATTGCCGATTGAGGAAAGATGTTGCTTCCAGTTATTAGAAGTATCAACAATTCTTTCTATATTGATGCTCAGGCATTCTCAAGGAGATAGGCAGACCTCTTCCTTATCTTCCATAACCATGAATTTTGTAAAAGCAATCTTATTACAAACAATCATACATTGTAATATAAGATTGTGTAATTAAAAATTATTTTGCATACCAACTTTGTGATGAACTGTTTGTTTATGCTTTTTGATATAGTTGATGGAGACTCTCCCCTGCTTTTCTCATTTATTCGGCTTTTCTTTAGTTCGCTATTCTGAAATGAAGACTTAACTTGACCATCACCTTTTGGATGGATGCTTTGGTCGGTCCCAGCGGTAGGATCGAAGCCTTCATTAACCATCTTTCTTGGATGGTGCTTTGGCTAGACTCGGCGATGGGAATAAAGGCTTGATTGACCACTCCCTTGGATCGGTGCTTTGGTCGGATCCAGCGGCAGGATCAAAGGCTTTATTGATTATCTCTAATGGATGGGTGCTTTGGACGTGCCCTAAGGTGGACCAAAGCCTTGATTGACCATCACTCTTTAGATGGGTGTTGTGGCCCGGCTTGATGATGGGACCAAAGGTTTATTGACCATCTTCCTTTGATGGGTGCTTTGGTCGGGCCATAAGGCGGGACCAAAAGCTTGATTGATAACACTTCTCCATTTCTGAGAAAATTTTGTCAAAATCATGGATCGGTTTTGCTTTAAATATTGTTCATTTAGCTTGAGATCAAACGTTTGTGTAACGACCCTAATTTTAGCTAACATTATTCAAAACATTTAATTGGGTAAATTAAATAAAATAATGTAGAAAGTTAAGGGATTGAGATCTGTAAATTAAGGAGGAGCCGTGCCTTAAAGAATGTGTTAATAAAAGGGAAACTAAACATAATTAAGAAGGAGGAATTTGATGAGGGTAAAACGGGAATAGTCGTTATTCCTATACTCTAAACCCTTCAATTCTCTACACTTCCTCATTCATTCTACATTCACAAACTAAACAAAAACAATACTAAGCTTTGGCCGGCTGCCATTAAGAAGATTTAAAGCAAAGATAGGCTAGGATTCAAATATAAAGCTCGAAGAAATCAATCTAAGGGCAAATCTCAACCTTCTTAATACAAAGCTAAGGTGAGTAATTAGTTTGCATCTCTATATTAATGAACAATTTAGGTTTAAAGGTAAACATGTTTTCTTTTGCAAGTATATGCCATATTTAGTGTTTAAAATTGATTATATGTTATGTTGATGATTTATGGTTTAAATATGATTTATTATGTTATGTTTGAGTTAGAACAATTCATATGACATCCGATTGACTTGAGATTTTGATATGATATGAGAATCATTAATTAAAAGTGAGTTTCAAGTTTTATAATTTTCCAAGTTAATGTGGATTTATGGTGAATTTTCTAAGCCTAGAAATGGTTTTAATCGGTTTTAATTAGTATACATAAATAAATATTGTTTTTGCCCCTAAAATTATGAGACAAGGAAGAAAATGCTTAATTTGATTTAATTTGATTTTTGGGGATTTTTCTTAAGAGCTTAGGATGAGTAAATAAATTATTTTCAATGACAAGGGCTTATTTGCTTAAGTAAAATATTTAAATTTGAGCTTAAGTGTAAATTGTTTGACTATTCATGCATATAGCATTCGATAGTATTTTCAGAGAAAAAATCGGTAACGTTTTATAAACAAATGAGATTTTAACAAATATTGATGGTTAGGTGAAAAAGAGTTTCTTTCAAAAACAAAGTTGCAATTTTTAATTTAATTACAGATTTCGCCACTAACCCTACTTGTTTCCGTCACCATATTCCCGCTTGTAAACCTTCTGCATCCATACGAAACCAATGCATAGGGTATCAAGCATTTGGTACGTAGTGTATTGGAGTTAGGCAGAAGGAAGGGATGATTGCGAAGGCATGGTTGCAACGAGGTTGAAGCCGCCTTTAATAGCTTTCAAACTCATTGACCGCCTTTTTTTAAAGTATGCTTACGGAAGGGTTGTCGCTTTTGAACCCCTTCAACACCATACCTGCCGCATTGATACCCTTCTCCTTTGTTAAAGGCCTCCTTTTTAAACCCTTAAACTAATATATGCAGAAGGAAGGCTTTTGCCTTGGTTCCCTTCCAATATCATTGTTGCCGCTTTTGTTAACCAAAGATTTACAAAGGGGTGGTGCCGCCCATCTCCTTTTGTTATTTTAGTGTCGCATTTCCTAATGCCTTCAGAGGGGATGCCTTCAGAGGGGATGCCTTCGAAGGGAATATTTATCGTTCTCTTTTAATTTATAAAATAACGGTTTCGAAGCTATCCCTTCCGCTATCCTTTTACTTGAAACCAATGCTTTCGAAAGTGATGTTTTCATCCCTGTTCCCTTAGACCCTATATCTTTATTAAATGTTGAACTCAACGATTTCGAAAGGGATGCTTTCAATGATTTGGAAATGAAATATTAAAGGTTTTAAACAATGGTTTCGAAGGTATTGTTTTGGTTTTATAACCTAATGTTTTCTAAGATTTAACTTATTTTAAAGGGATAGATTACCCTATTGATTTTAGGTTTTTATCAATATTGTTTTATGTAAATCATATATCATGGCATAGATATTTTGAGTAAAGTAAAGAGTATATTTTCCTTGTTTAATTATGATTTAAAAGGGTTAAATCAATTTGAAAGAAATGTTTTTAAGGAAAATATAATATGGTGGTTAGCCCAAAGTATATGACACAGATATTATAAAACCAGAAGGGACTATTGTGGAGTCGCGTCCTACATTTTTAGCACATAGCTAATATAAGTCCAAAATTCCAGTCTATAGGGCTTTCTTACAAGTAAGACTAAAATGATGTTACACATAAAAAGGAATACACAGAGTAGAGATAGGTTATTAGTGAGCCCAAAAAACCATTAGGATCAGTTGATCCTAGGAGTATTAAGTTAAGGACAGACCATCCAGTATTGTGTCTAATAGAAGTTAGAATATTTATTATGTCTGCTAGGCCCAAGTCAGCCAGTGGTGAATAGTCAGCCTGATAAAACTATAATGTTCGGACATTGATTACCTGATTTATATGCATATATGTTATTGCTATTGTTGTTATAATCAATTTGATTGGAAGATTTTGATTTGCAAAAGATAAGCTTTTAAAAGGATATTAGTGAGGGAAAACCCATTCCGCTAAGCAGCGTAGTCTCACTTAATATCAGTAAACCGAGATGTAATAGAATTATTCACACCAGGCTTTATGTTTTACTCAAAGTTTATGTTTTCCCCTTAAACTCTTGGGTGCTCAAAGTTTAATTTGAGTAGATTGAGATTAAGGTATTTCAGGTTTTAGTAGGTGACGAATAAAGCTTCCGAAGATGTGCAAGAGGCAAGGATTAGCTATTTACGAGTCTATCCATTATTATTCCGCTATGATGTAGTTATTGATACGTCTATTTAGTACTTTGATCATCCAAGAGGTATCTTCATATGTCACTCTTGGCGTATTTTGTAATAATTATATTTGTCTAAACCTGGGAATCGTTTTAGGATTATGTAATTGAATATGAAATATTGATTTGAAATGTAATCAGAAAAGCTGTTTTGAAATCTGTGTTAAATTTAATTTCATATTCATGTGCTTCTGTTATTATGGATACCATTAACATTACTATATTTTGTCACCGGAAGTTAATACTATAGATGTCTACAACATCTGTAGTGGTTAGCTTCAGATCTCAAAATAGGAGATCTTACAACTTGCTATCAGAGCATAGGTTTATGAAAACTTAAAAAAAAATAAAACCTAAAATGATTTTGGAAAAAAAACATAATCCTAAGGACTTAGAGAAAAGATTGGGGTATGGGATAACGCTATAGTAACGTACTTGTATTTGTCATATATAAGTATATGCTTTACCTCCATCTTCCTATCTTCCTTAGGCTATTCTTCCATATCTTACAAAGGTTGGAATGCAGAATTAAAGAAAGTAAGATATGGATACTAGGAATGAAAGAGTTAATCTTCGTGGAGGAAGCACCAAAACTAATAGAAATGCCAAAACGAATACTCAAAGGAATCCAGGTCAGGTACAAGCTTCTAATGTGGGTGCTAGAGCACCACAAGCTGATATGAGATCTATGTATCAGTTCTTCATCAACATGATGCAAACTGAAGTTACTGCAGGATTAGTTGGAGGAAATGTTGAAGAAGGAAATCAGGAAGCTCATGTGGTCAATAACTATGCAGTGTTGAGTAGAGACTATGCTAGGCTTAGAGCGAAGCCGTTTATCGGGACCGCAGACGCAATTGAAATAGAGAATTAGTTGCTTCATTGCGAAAGGATTTTTGTTGATTTAGGACTTAACGATGAGCAGAAAGGAAGATTGGCATCCAGACAGTTGCAAGGAGCAACACTGTATTGGTGGAATAGTGTTACTGTGGGAGTAGTTGAAGAGACCATGACTTGGGCAGAATTTAGAAGAAGATTTGAGGAAAGATTCATGATGGATATCACCAAGTCAACTCTGCTAAGGAAGTTTGCTGAGTTGGTGCAGGGAGACATGACCGTGCTTGAGTATGCTACTAGATTTGAGGAATTGTCAAGATACGGATATGCTACGGTTGATACAGTTATCAAAAGGAATGAGAAGTTCATCCGTGGATTGAGACCCGAGCTTGCTAAAGCAACTTTACCACATATTAGGGATCAGTGTGGTGTAGTTGTTGAGATGGCTTTGAGAATGGGAAGATGCTCGCTTTCTTTAATGGTAACAAAGCAGTGGAAATTCAAGGTGGGCAGAACCAAAAGAGAAAGTTTTTCCAATAGAAGGGAGCTCAGAAGAGTGGAGCTGCCAAAAAAAGAAAGACAAAAGTTATCTGCAACAAGTGTGATAAGAAAGGGCATTTCGCTAATGAATGTCGTTCAGGAGGTGGAAAGAAGGTGATTGGGAAGAAGAATATCAAATGCTTAAACTGTGATCAGATTGGATATTATAAGAACCAGTGCAAGGAACCAAACAAGGATGGAAAAGGCAAAGTGTTTGCATTGGAACCAGCTACCTCAAGACCAATGGTAGAGGAGAGAGGAAAGGCTGTGTTGGGAGGTACGCTTTTGATTCATGGTATGTCAGTTAGAGTTCTATTTGATACTGGTGCATCGCATTCTTTTATATCTCATTATTTGGTAGATAAGCTTAACCTAGAACCCTCGTACCTAGTTACATCCTTAAGGGTTGAAAATCCGATAGGAGGGTATGCGACTATTGGGATGAGATGTGACCACTTAGAACTTGAATTGTTAGGTCATATATTTGCTTGCAGTGTTCATGTGTTTGATTTTGTAGGTTTTGGAATTATTTTGCGTATGGATTAGTTAAGTAAGCACGATGCTAGGATATTTCGCCATGATAGGAAAATATCACTTAGATATCCTAGTTCTAGTGATCAGATTATATACTATAGAAAACCCGAATTAAGATTCTTGCGCTTTGTTGGGTGTTATGGACGAAGAAGACAAGTTGGATCGAGTTTTCATTGTTAGAGAATTCATAGTTGTCTTTGAGCCCGTAATAGGACTACCGCTGAATCGAGCCATTAAATTCCAAATAGATTTAGTACTAGGAGTTGAACCTGTGAGTAGACCGCCAAGTAGAATGACACATACCGAGATGAAGGAGTTAAAGGTGTAGTTGGTGGATTTAGAAGGTAAGAATTTTATCAGACCAAGCAGTACGTCTGGGGGAGCAGCCGCAGTGTTTGCAAAGAAGCCGGACGGATCACTAAGGTTGTCTATCAGTTATCGTAAGTTGAATGAGAAGATGATAAAGAACTGATATTTGTTACCTAGGATTGACGATTTGTACGACCAATTGAGTGGAGCCAAAGTATTCTCTCAATTGGATTTGGCTACAGGTTCCATCAACTTAGAGTAGCAGAGGATAGTATTCCTTTAATGACGTTTGGGACAAGTTATGGATCATACGAATGGTTAGTGATGCCGTTCGGACTAACTAATGCACCAGCATTCTTCATGGACTTAATAAACAGAATCTTCTAAGAGCATGTGGATAGGTCTGTATTAGTATTCATAGACGACATATTGATATATTCCAAGGATGAAAGAGATCATGAAGTTCATCTTAGGATAGTGCTTGAGACACTTAGGTAGCATTAGTTGAAGGTAATGTTGTTAAAGTGTCACTTTTGGAAGAAGAAAGTGAAATTTCTTTGTCATGTAGTCTCAGAGAAAGGATTTTCAGTAGATCCAGCTAAGATCGAGGCAATGAGTAGTTGGAAGAGACCCAAGATAGTGACTGAGATAAAGAGTTTTCTTGGATTAGTTAGCCGCTATCGAAGATTCATTAAGGATTTCTCGCGGATAGCAGCGCAGATGACTAAGATAACCAGGAAAGAGTGAAATATATTTGGATCGATAAATGTGAGGAAGCATTCCAGAGGTTGAATCATCTATTAACTATTGCACATGTGTTAGTTGTTCCAGATGGGAATCGGTACTTAGTGGTATACACGGATGCATGTGTAACATGATTAGGAGCTGGGTTGATGCAGAGGGATAAAGTGATTGTCTATGCTTCTCGACAGCTCAGGTCGCATGAAGTTAGATATCTAACTCATGAGTTGGAATTAGCTACAGTAACTTCTGCATTGAAGGTGTGAAGACGTTACCTTTTAGGAGAAAGATTCGAGTTGTTTACGGATCATAAGTCGCTAAGATATTTATTCTCTTAGAAGGAGTTGAATATGAGACAGTAGAGATGGTTAGAGTTTATTGCTACATACGACTTTAGTATTCAGTACACATTGGGAAAAGGAAATAAGCTTGCAGATGCACTTAGTAGAAAACATCAGAATGCAGTATTGGCAACGATAGCCGAGTGATAAGATTTTTAACTACATGTGGAGTACAATGGAGATCTGAGGCTAGTTCTAGTCAAGAAACCGCCATGTTATCATGTTTAGAAATTCGACTGATGATGATCGAAAGGATTGCTTCTAAAAAAGGAGATGATCCATTATTAGCCGAGCGGATCAGAAGATTAAGGAATGGAACAGAGAGTGACGACTTGAAAGATTTCAGTCTTTACCAGAATGGGTGGTTGAGGAAGAAAGGACAACTATGTGTTCAAAGTGTGCGGAACATTAGGAAGGAAGTTCTTAGATAATGCCATCGTTCGAAGTTTAGTATTCATCTAGGAGAAACTAAGATGTATCAGGATATGAAAAGGAGATTCTTCTAGGAAGGTATGAAGAGAGTTGTAGGCCTATGGGTGAAGCAATGTTTGGACTGTCAACAGGTAAAGGCTGAGCATCAGAACCAAGTGGGTTACTTCAACCTTTGGATATTCCAGTCTGGAAATGGGATTCTATCTCAATGGATTTCATAGACGGATTGCCAAGGTCGAATAGAGAAAATGAGACTATCTGGGTTATAGTGGATAGATTGACTAACAGTGCATACTTTATACCTGTTAGGTCGACCAGGATTGCATCGGATTTAGCTACATTATTCATGAGTAATATAGTTAGACTGCATGGAATTCCTAGTAGTATAGTAAGTGATAGATATCCCTTATTCACTAGTGAATTCTGAAAGAGTCTATAGGGTATTTTAGGTACCAAGCTCAATATGAGTACCGCTTACCATCCATAGACAGATGGGTAAATGGAGAGAGTTAACAAAGTCTTAGAGGATTTGTTAAGAGCTTATGTGCTAGATTTTGAAGGATCATGGAAAGACCATCTACACTTAGTCGATTTTTCGTATAATAACGGTTATCAGACTAGTATAGGGATGGCACCATTTGATGTTTTGTATGGAAGGCCATGCAAATCTCTAGTTTGTTGGTCAGAGGCAAGGATAGATTAGTTCTTGGTCCGGATTTGGTTAAAGAAGTTGTAGAAAAGCTAAAATAAAGGAAACTCAGTCTAGGAAGAAGAGTTATGCTGATAAGAGACGGAAAGACTTAGAGTTTTTAGTTGGAGGTCATGTTTTCATCAAAGTGTCACCATTGAAGGTTGTGATTAAATTTGGTAGATCAGGGAAGTTGGCACCAAGGTTCGTTAGACCATTTCCTATTATAGAAAGGATCGGGAAACTCACGTATAGGGTAGGGTTACTGAATAGCTTGACAGGAGTCCATAATATTTTCCATATTTCTCATCTAAGGAAGTGCATTCGAGATCCACACTACAACAAAAAGTGTCTTTTATAGCGGCATATAGCCGCTATTAATCACAACCATAGCGGTTTGATAAGCGCTGTATATCGACATGTTATAAAAAACTGTTGAATATTTATAACACAAAATATGCCGCTATGGTTGAGCTTAGTTTTATAACGCAAATTCGCCGCTGTGGTACGTTAATTCAATAGCTTATTATAGCCGCTATAATACAGCTAAATCTCAACGGAACTGGAAATCTTTATAACACCATTTTTCCGCTATAAAATATTTATTCAATAGCGGTCATTTCACGCTATTAAATCAACATGTTATAGTATTGATAAATTCTTTTACAGCTCATATATGCCGCTATAAAAATCGTAGATACACTTTTCAAGAGCTATGCCTATATATTACATTTTAATAATAGCAATCAAACTAAATCTTCATAAACGAATAAAGATTATAATCAACAAATATAACACAAGAGCATGATCAAAAAGAAATGTGATATATTTTACATTATCGTTCACATTTTCATTTGAACATACATTTTAATCCTCTTTTCACTGTGCAACTTCATCTCTGTCATATACATCTGTTGCCACTCACATAATTGTCATCTTCTTCATCTACCATTTTCTAATCTACAACAGCAGCCTGCCTTCAAACTAAACTGCTATGTTGCCTTCCACTGTCCTAACTTTAACAGTGAAATTATAAACCACCTGAAACTGCCTCTACCAACACTACTTCAACTTCTAGTGCACATCGAATATCAGTGCACCCTTCATCAACTTCAAATTGCACATCCTCCCTCTGTTCTACCTTGCAACAAACTCCCAGCCTCCATCATCTCTAACTGCTGCGATCATTTTACATCCCACTGCCACCATACTTTCATTTCATTTCACTTCCACTCTCCCTTACAAACCATCCAACAACAGCCAGTATAGTCAAAATCACCATCAATTTTCCTACCTTACCCGATTGCTGTCATAACCTGCTGTGACTCACATACCCACAACATCAACTCTTCCATCACCATCCGCCTCCCAATACGACTACTGCTACATCACCAACAACCCACTACAAGCCTTACATCCTAGTGCTCCTACCACCAGTAACACCAACAATTGCATATAACCCATAATTCAACCTCCACAATCTCAATAAACACATCGCCACCCGCATATCATTCAGCTCCTAACCACCCTGTTCAAACCCGGCCATACCATCCACTTGCCCACACAACATCACACATATCATCGTTCCCTCGATAACAAACAACAGTGCCTATCATCCAATTCCATCAACTTCACACATCATCTACCCACATCAACTCCACTTCAATCAAACATCCACTTCATAGTCATATGGGTGTGGACATTCTTTGAAGAACCTGAATTTAATTATTTAATCCTAATTAGAATTTATGCAGATAATAAATGCATCAAACTTCTAAACATATATTAAAATATAAGTCAAAACAAAACAAATGTACTTTAGCTTGACTTTAACTGTATAATTAAATCATCGGCTTTTTAATTAAAATATTTTTTACTGACTAAAAGAGGTTCAAAAATTTAACCTTGGTCACCTAGTTATAATATGAAAATCAACTAAACAGAAGTAAGATTTATTGGAAATTGCACACGAAATTATGATGATACATTAATGCACTAAAGAAGTATAAGGATCAAATGTAGATAAATTAAACAAGTATAATGATCAAAGGTGTTTACATCAATTTTTGAATTGTATTTGATGCTCTTTTCATGTTGTGTGCATTTTTACATATACTTGATACATCCAGTTTTAAACATTTACAGTTAGCTCATAAATTTGATTTTATATGAGTTAAACCAAATATAAGATTGCAAGTAATTTATAAATCATATAAGTAATCTGTACGATTTGAGCACTGTTATTAATGGTCATCAGTTGTGCAACGAAGATATTAGGAACTGTGAAATCATATGCAACCATACTAGACTTTGATAATAACATCAAACATAGTAGCTGTACATATAACAACTTTCTACCTTAATTCCAGTTTCATCTGATGAAAAAACATCTTTTAGGAAAAGTAAAGCTTAAAAACAAACCC
Organism: Allium fistulosum; assembly: GCA_030737815.1. Lineage (NCBI taxonomy): Eukaryota > Viridiplantae > Streptophyta > Magnoliopsida > Asparagales > Amaryllidaceae > Allium > Allium fistulosum. The sequence continues at coordinate 631,789,176 of CM060907.1, read as the reverse complement.
ATATGAAAAACAGATCAAAAATATACCCGAAAGTAATACTTGGTGGTGCATCAAAAATATACCCAAAGGTAATTTTCCTTAGGAAATTCTGCGATTATCCACTAAATCAGTATCAGTACAATTGCATTGTTATATATCGACTATAATTATTTGTTCAATAACTTTGTAATGCATTACTAATTAATAAATAAAAAAATAAACAACAGCGAAACTTTAACAAAACAAAACAAAAGTCACACTAGCATAAAACTGTACATTCAAAATAAGCATAGATATGCCTATATCAGATACATGTACATATCAGACACATGTCAGGGATTGCAAAGTTATTGCTCTCCGACTATGCACTTTACTACTAAATTACAAATAAAAATAAAAATATCTCATTATTTAACTACATGTGATGGGATTGCTAGTTATATAAATGTGCACTATTCATACATAGTATGGAGTACAAAAATAATGATGGTACAATGAATTATTTTGACTGGTAGCACAGACCAATATAATTTTTTAAATTGTAAATACTAACATAGACTGATTAATACTTTAACTAGTAAAATAGACTAATATATGCAGATGTCAACGAGATGTTTAAACTGTAAATAATAATGACCAAAAGGTTTATAGGTAATAGGCATGAAAAATATTTTAAATGATGTATCAAGTCATTGCAAATTGATTGATAAACAACCAAATCTAATTACATCAAATTGATATGAATAAACAATTGCATATCTTTGTGAAATTAATACCCTTTCACGAAAAATGACTTTGCTTCATAATTTCGATAAATCTTATTATCAAAACTGATATGCGTTCCTAAAACAAGTTAAATATGGCAGATATAGTCATAGCAGTCTACCTAATATATTCTAAGGAAAAAGGAAGGTACCTTACTTAATTGGCAAAGGGTGTGGTTCATGTTTTTTATTTGCATCACAGCAAATGAATGTTTCAACCTATGAAAAAAAGTGGTAAGCAATGGTTAGATATTTTTGAATTCAAGACCAAGTTTCATGAAGTGCATCCAATCTAAGACCAAAGAATATATATCTGGACTCCAACTTGTGGTTTTGTTTCAAAAATTCAAAACCAAGTTTCGAAACGAGTTTCGAATTTAGTTTCTAAATTACGTCACTAACTGAGAATTTAGTTTCAAATATGAGTTGAAACAGGGTTTCAAAGCTGAGTTTAACTCGGTATCGAAACTGAGTTTCAACTTGGAAACCGAGTAAATACCAATTGAGAATAAAACTTCAAACATGTTCTGCAAACTGCATGTGATCAAGAGTAAACATGAATCTGGAAAATAAATTTATGCCCATAATAAATATGACAAATCAGTACTTGCGAGCTTCTGCCTTCTTGCTTTCTTTCGCTGCCTTTTCCTCTTCCCGTTTCTTCGCAGCCTCTGCCTTTGTTGCCTAATCAAGGCTAGATGATCTGCAAACAAAATATTAATTCATGTCAAAAGAACTAAAAATACACCGAATAAACTAAAAGAACCAAACCATTTAGGAACTTCAATTGTATTTCCTTATTAACAACTGGAAAACACAGTTGTTGACTTGCTCAATTTCTTGTGTAAGAATTCATATTCCATTGGCTAAATTCGCTAAATTCTTGACTTGGCTAAATTCTTGTGTAAGCTCAATTTTTGACTTGGCTAAATTCATCTTAACCATCAATTTGTATATGATCTGTTTGCTATAATAGCACGGTGGAATCCACTTAATAATTAGATCACATGATTTGTGGTTAGGATTTAACTAAGCACATGAGAACAGTGAAATTGGGGCCATAGGAATTGAACTGCTTAATCTCTACCTAAAGTATCGTGTTTTCACAAGTTTAGAAGCTTCACACTTGATAGCGTTCTTCAATCTACTGTATAAGGTGTATGAGTTTTTTAGTGTAAGTATCCGTTAAGCCACTAAAATTTTGTGTTTCTCTTAAAATATCAATTATTAAAAAATAATATACCTATAATGTGCATGTAGAAAGATAAGCGACATCATTGTATTTCCCAAGGATCCTCAACATATCTTCATGTTGATTCTGAATCCAGAAAATGGCTATGCCATTGGTTTTGAAAAATTTTCCAAGTTCATCGTGTACCCTCGAGAATGAAAACAGCGGAAAGAATCGGTTGAATGCAGCAACTGTTTCAGAACCCTCTTTTTGGGATAGTAGAGTTTTGGCAATCTTGAAGAAAACGTTAAGCCAATTGTATAAAATACGATACTGAAAAATGAAATTGATGTTAAACATCTTCTGTACTAATCCCAAACTACTTTATCTATAAAGTACTTCAGCTACTTCTCTTGATGATTAATCAAGTCGAAAGATGTCTCTATAGACTCGAAAAGCATTTGGATATACACCTAAGAACAGAATGATAACATGTTACCGAGTTAGTATTAGGATAATGCAACTGATATAATTGTTTGTAGTGTTTATTTCTAGAAGTGTTCAAGTAGCAAACTAATATAGTATTATCCTTTAACTTCTCATAACAAAAGATAAAATCAAAATCAATCTTCTTCCATAAGAAAATCATATGTCATGAAGTATTGGATTTGAGTGTTTTTCATATAAAGGAGCGGTGCTCATCCTTTGATTAGCTAAAATTTGAAGAAATTGAAATGTGAAACAACGGTATACTGTTACTGATACCGAGAACAAAAGTATCAAATATCAGTCAACATAATGATGTTTGGACATAGAAATATAGTTTATCTAAACTCAGGACCTCTCGCACCCTAAATGAGAACCGTACCACATTCTCAAAACTGAATTAAACAGGAGTACATCACAAAATTCAACCTTTCATTCTCAAAATACCCCAGCAGTATGATATTTACCAGTAAGGATGAATCATAAATTTATATTTACTAAGCAAACTTTACCTTGCTAGAGACAGGAATTGATTGAACACAGCCAACTTGTCGCCCAATTGTACAATGATAGAATTAAGCTATCTCCAACCAAATGATAGCCTTCCACATAAAACAAATTCCTCAACATCAACGGCTAAAAAGTTTCTGGAAACTATTTTTGTGTCCAGTATATATATGAATCCTAAACTAATATATTGACTTAAATGTCATCAACCTTCCTTTAAATTTTATCAAGTCCGAAGATGAGTTGTTGTAAGATTCCGTAGATAGATATCCTTTAGCATAGCACATTGATGTCTTTGTAAAACCAGAATTTGTTATAGATCTGCACCTAACAAAAAAAATGATATACTCATCATTTGGTTAGCATATGGAATGATGTGATACAAGTGTTTGGAATGTTTACTGAAAAAAGCATGTAGTAGAAAACCAAAGAGCATTTTCTAACAAATTCATCTAACAAAAGGTAGAATACAAAATCAAACTCAATGTTCTGTCATTGTTAAAACCATTCATCATAAGATGCTTTAGATGGTATCTTTTTTCTAATCAAGCAGCTGTGCTCATCTTCATTACACATGCATATATGTAAAGAACTTTCAACAAAAAATCTGAAATGGTAATGTATGAAATGAAATGAAAGTATGGGTGATTATCAGCATTAACATGAAAAACGTGCCATTATTAGGACTTTTCTTTGTATATTGAAGAAGAAGAAGAAAATCTTGAAGTACTTACTATCTGAAGAAAAGCCATACGCGAGATTGATGGACTTCTTGGTGAAAGCTTGATTCAAATTATGAAAAAGCCAACTCAAACGTGTTGTGTGGAATGAATACCTGGCCGATGAGCTGCCAGAGTGAAGCATTGAAGGAAGCGGCGGTGGTGATGACTTGAGGAAAGCTAACGGCACCAGGAAAAGCACCCCCGAACTTGACGCCAGGGCCGGTGTTGGAGACACCATGCATAATTTAATTGGATTCGATTAGGGTTTATGAAGGAGGAATGGATCTGAAGAGTGATTTGGGGATTTGAGGAACGAAATGAAAGTGAAAAGATGGAGAGGGAAATAATTTGAGAAACCCGCGGCCACGAAATAATTAGGAGATTTTGCGCTTTGTGTAGCGTTACATGTGAACAGTACAAAACAAATTGAGTAAAAAACAAATAATTAAAGGCAAACAATAACGCTTTAGAATAATGCGTTATTAAATGGCGTTATTAATAATATATTTTCTTGTAGTGCCAGAGACTACTATTACATGGACTGTGTTAGAAGATCTGATAGTGGAACCAAATATGACTATAGTTAGAAAACCGGTTTGTATAGTTGCGAGAGATGAGAAGAGACTAAGGAACAAGATAGTCAGATTAGTCAAAGTCCAATATTGTGCCTAACAGAAGTAAGAATATTTATTATGTCTAGTAGGCTCCAGTCAGCCAGTGGTTAATAGTCAGCCTGATAAAACTATATGTTCGGATGGATAGTCCATTGATTACCTGATTTACATGCATATATGTTATTGCTATTGTTGTTATAATCAGTTTGATTGCAGGATTTTGATTTGCAAAAGATATGCTTTTAAAAGGATATTAGTGAGGGGAACCCATTCCAATAAGCGGCGTGGTCTCACTTAATATCAGTAAACCAGATTTAATAGAATTATTCACACTAGGCTTTATGTCTGATCCAAAGTTTATGTTTTCCCATTAAACTCTTGGGTGCTCAAATTTAGTTTGAGTAGATTGATATTTAAGGTATTTCAGGTTTTAGTAGGTGACGAATAAAGCTTCCGAAGACGTGTAGGAGGCAATGATTAGCTATTTAGGAGTTTATCCATTATTATTACACTATTACGATTTATTAACTTATATGTCTATTTAGTACTCTGATCATCCAAGAGGGCATCTTCATATGTCGCTCTTGACATATTTTGTAATAATTATATTTATCTAAACCTGGAAATCGTTTTGGGATTATGTATATGAATATGAAATATTGGTTTGAAATGTAACCAGAAAAGCGATTTTGAAATCTATGCTGATTTTATTTCATATTCATGTGCTTCTGATATTATGGATACCATTAACATTGTCGTATTTTGTCACCGAAAGTTAATACTATAGATGACTGCAGCATCTATAGCGGTTAGCTTTGGGCCTCAAAATAGGGGATGTTACAGTTTCATCTTATTGGGTAAAATGACCATTTCTTAATTTTTCGTCTTTCTTATATCTGTGAGTTAGTCCTTCCTTATTCAGTTCGTTTATTAAGGCAAAGATTGGTTTTTCTCCTATGTGAGATTCATACTCTATTTGTTTGGACTATATTAGGCAATTTTCTTCTTTTCTGCCAAAGTCTGAAGGCCTAAGTTTCTTGGGTTTAACACTTATTCTTCACTAAATTGTTAGGTATTTCATACATTGAGGATTTCATGTTAGGTTCTGGAGATCCTCATTGAGAAAGAGTCATAGTGGATAGTCCTTAGAAAGATAGAATTGACCTTGAGTTCAACTCTCAATGACAGCTCCACAAAACATTACAACACCATAAAATGTTAGGCCGAAATTTGGTCCTAATCTATATGCTTAGTTCACAAGGGGAATCAATGATATTTGAATAAGAGGCGAGTCCCTTAGGGAAGTAAGCTTGTCTTAAGTTCATCAGAAGTCATTTGAACAAATAGGAAACTGTTAATGTTCTGAATCGCAAAGTCATAATTTCAATTTGACCTATCGGCCATTAAAGTCCCAATTCCAAACTTTTTATTTACGCTCAAGAGAAATGAAAAATGAGGAAAAAGTACAATTGGAAATTCATCCTCCTTTAGTAAGGGGGTACATGCTTATTTATGAAGAACTCAGGTCCTAGGATTTTTGACATGTGGCACTTGTAGAAAATGGACGATCATGATTTGCTAATGTAGCACATGCTCAATTGACATGTGATACAATTCACCTACAATTTCTTCATGGTGATGTGGTATAGCTGATCCAACTAGAAGAAGCCACGTGGCCAACTGAAATATTAAATTTGAATATATCCTTCAACATGCAATAGCTATATAAACCTTGACTTGCGATAGCTTCAATTATTAATATGCGATAGCTTCGGCCACTCATATGCAAAAACTTTGGCTATCAACTTGTGATGGTTTTATCAACATTAACATGGATAGCTCCATTAATCATCAACTTTTGGTAGCCCTATTAATTATCGACTTGCAATAGCTTTATCGGCATTAACATGCAATAGCTATATTAATCATCAACTTGCAATAGCTCTATCAATCACTAACATGCAATAGATATATTAAACATAAACTTGTGATAGCCTTATTAATCATCAACTTGCGATAGCTCTATTAGCATCAACTTGTTATAGCTCTATCAACATCAACTTATGATAGCCTTATTATTATGAACTTGTGATACCTCTATCAACATCATCTTACGATGGCTCCACCAACTGCGATAGCTCAATTAACCAATAACTTGCGATAGCCCTATTAACATCAATTTACGATAACCTTATTATCATTAATTTGTGATACTTCATTCACCTCATCTTTCGATAGCTTTTTGCAACCATCAACTTGCAATAGCTTTTCCTCAGCCAGCGATAGCTTGAAAATTTTCTGATATAACAATTCCTATAAATTCATATTAAAAAAACATTTACCTATTATAGAGATGATGTGATTTAATTTTTTATTCTTATCTTTTTAGCCCTTAAAGAAGTCTTACAATAGACAAAGTTCATAATATAAAGAGCCAATTTATTGAAATAAAGTTACACATGGCTTAAAGGTAAAGTTTGAAGATAAAATAATTGCTTTGATCCTCAATTAATCCAGCCTCAAAATACCTCCATTGTCTATTTCAGTAGCTTCTTCTTTATGTTATACGGTTATGTACTAATCAAATCTGTTTACTAGTAGTAAAGCATAAAACTTTCAAGCTCTCTCTTAATTTTGCAAATTTAGATGTTCCTTCTTAATTCTCTCTTGTTATTTACATTTAGATCTTATAATTTACATTCAATTCCTTATAAGTATTTATCTTCAAAAACTTTATATTTCATTACAAACAACCCCACATACACACCCACATCCACGTAAGGAACAGCTTGGGACATAAAATATAACACAAGAAGTATGGACTATTGAATTTATTTGTCTTTACATAGAAGATGGAAATCAAGGAATATCTAATGGTTGAGATTTCTTCTGTCAAAATTTATATCACCATTTTATGTCCAAATAGAATTTCTCGTATATACACACATAATACACACACGATACATATAGTAGAAGTATTTTTCTGGCTTTAATTTCTTTCAATTATTTCATATTCAAGTCTCACACTATTAAAAGAAATTCCTTCAACTTATTCCCTTTATACAAATAAATAAAGTCACTTAGATTTTATAATTCCATTTCATTGTTTTAAGTTGAATCATATTTTCTCGAATTTCTTAATCAATTTATTTAGCTTAGCTTGGTAATAAAAAGGTGAAAGATCTTTTGCGAATTGTTGATTTTAGAATATAAAATATTTGGAAAATCTATTTATCAATGCATTCTTTAGCTTAACTTAAATATTTCCTTACAAACAAAATCAAAGAATAATACTAAAAGGCGCATGCATTTAATTTCAAAAATTCCCTTTTCTATTTTTTTCCTTTACTTTCAACAGATAAAAAGTTGCTTTCTAAAAGTTCTCCAATCGGACCAGTATCACCATCAATTTTTTCTAAAAGCTCTCTAATCTAATTGTTAATGTTATTAGTCACTTAAATAAGTAAAACAAAGACTTTCACTACAAGAGAAACGGCTCTTTCCAACGGCGGTAAGCCGTTGGAGGCCGTTGGAAAGCCGTTGGAGGCCGTTGAAAATCCCGTTGGTATACGTTTCAACGACTTCCAACGGCACCAACGGGGTTATACCAACGGCTTCCAACGGCAAGTTTGCCAACGTGGCAAATCCTGTTGACCAAACTACCGTTGAAAATCCGTTGGAATGCGTTGGAATTTGTCGTTGGTCGCCGTTGGAAGCCGTT